>CM066033.1:938078763-943029988 GCA_033557465.1 Ichthyophis bannanicus | reverse complement strand
TTGCTTCTGTCCTTCATGACCTATGCACATCACAAAACATACCTGTCCCTACTCATTCAGCTGGCTAAAAACCTGATCTCCCTTGGAAGTCATCCCACCTACCATGCAGCTGCACAACCTCTCCTCCCTTTCCCTTTCCATGGATCGACTACACCTGCCGCCTCGCCTACTGCCCTCCACGGTAGGACGCACCCGTGCTGGTCCCTCCCCTTCAGCGCCTCCTCAGTTATGGTAATGCCGGTTGGTATTACCCCGCTCACCACCCAGCTCCGTCCCCCTGCAACCTAACGTCTCCCCACTGACATCCCCACCCTATCCCCTAACTCCCAGGCCTTCTTATGGTCTTCCACCCATTCCGGGGCTTTCTGGACCACTTTGCACCCATGCCCACCTGTCCACCTAAGCACTGCCTAACACAACCCTTTTTGTCTAGTGTACATCGCTTGCTACGCTACCCATCTGTGCAAAGTCATGCAAAATGTGGCGCCCCCGTACCCCTTCCCAGCTACACTGTCCATCTTTCAGTTGCACCCAATTCCTAATACTGGTGCACAGTTTCATCTCACAGAGCAGAAATATGTCTCTACCGACAGCACTTAAGCCCCCAGCCATACCCGTCATTTATGTAGCACACTCAACTTCCTCACCTCTCTCCACCCTGCTAACTCTGCCACAACCATTCAGCCCAATCCACCTCTACCACATCTAGGGGCATTCCTCCGTGATTAAGATCTCTCCCCTGAGTACAACCATTCCCTCCTTTCCTGCTCCTATTCACGCAACCCCCTTCTGAAGCCACCCCCCCTCGCTCAACCTCTCACACACATGGGGCACCCTTCCCCTAAACCACCTCAGGCTAACTCCACCAAACCATCCCACCACCAGTAGGACAGGCTGCACTCTCACCCCATCCATCCCACATGGCTACGTATCCCATCCCTGAGCACTCTGTCCCCCTATTCGCCCAATGTGCAACACACCTTGTTCTACATGGGCCATCCCGCCTTCTGGCTGCATGACTGCTAGCCCGCCCTAGTCACACATTACCCACACACAAACCCATTGGTCCCAGTCCATTTCTGCACAATTCCCACCATCCCCCTTCTATCATAATCACATGGGGGATTGTTTGTGCTCTGCTCCCCCACTATGGTCGACTCCACCAGGTTCAAGAGCCCCCATAAGGCACGGATCTGTCCAGGCCACAATGTCTGTTCTACGTGACTTCACAAAAACCCAGTACATGTAGACCACGACCATGGGGATATTGCGGGGGCGGTGGCGGGTGGAATGTACCTGCCGACGGTAATCAGGTTGACCACCCCCATCTTCCTTTCCAGTCTCAAAGGAGCAGGTTCTCTGTGGAAACCATCCACCACTGGTGCACTCTTTCCTCTCATCCTCTCCGTCCACAACATCATGATCCCTGTCCTCCACCCTGTGGGGTCCCCTAGGGCTCTGTGCCTGGGCTTGCTCCTTTCCTCCTCAACCTCTTCCTTGCCCCACTCCTGCCTCCTCTCATGACAACAGTCCTGGGATCTCAGCCCTCTACCACGCAGATGATTATTGTTCACCAGCTCCACAACACCTCCCCCTCTCACCCTGACATCTCCGCACATAACTCCTTTCTTTCCACCGTCGCTATGTGGACTAACCTAGAGCTGCCTCCATTCCAGATTACCAACAAACATGTTGCACTTCTGGCTATCCCAGGGCCAGCCCGCTCCCCACCCACAGTACCCTCCTGCTCGGACACTCCCATCCCCCTGGGTCTCACGTTCCGCTAGCTCGGTGAGTCTCTGGAGGACGCTATTCATGTCCTATCAGCGTGCACGTCTCTTAAGGCTCATCCAGACACCCCTCCGTCTGTATCTGCATCACAGTTTTCACGCCATGCGCCCCTTCTTTTCCCATCCCAAATGCACCACCACACTGCTCTCATCACAGATCATGGGCACGCCTATATCTCTCAACCCCATCCTTCACTGGTGCCCAAGGAACGCAATGCGACAGGGCTACAAAGGATTGCAGATTACAAGCTGACAAGGATCATCACCCAACTCCTCCCCACTCGGGATATGCTGTAATATCGCATCCTAATGGCCCCTCGTCAATTGTACGTGTCCCCTTTCGGGTTGCAGCGTTAACCCGCTCAACTTCTCGACCACAAGGCGTTCCACAAACAACACCCAATAGTGCATTTGCAGACCTCACGCCACGATTACTCACCCCCATGCACACCACCCAGGCATTCTAATTGCGATCGCCCACACATACTTCACCCCCTCCCTTGCACACCATATCCGTCCACCATGTTCCTCAGCCATCCTCCCCTCAGGCCCCGCCCCATGAGACTTGCTCCCTAACTCACTCCGGCTAGATCCCCACCACCAACACTGGAATGTGCCCAAACTACGGATCCCATTATACAACTCCCTTGGTGTTGATCTGTCACCCCACCTGTGTGACCCACTCCCTGCATCTCGTGCTGTACTCCTCCCCTCCGGTCCTGCCAATGGCCATTGTGTGAACTCCTTTCCTCTTCTTGGCCCTGTGCCCCTTTGTGTGATGCTGTGTATACTGTATACCACTCCTCCCCTTTCTAAGAAGTGGTATATCACATAGACGCCTAAACAGGAAAATATGCACAGTCAGCCAAACCGGGACTCTAACGCACGCAGATACGTCAGTTTCCGTTTATCAAAAATATTAGTTAACAGCAATGCATTCGTGCTTGGACAGCTCTCCTTTATCTTGAATAATCGTTATTGTGTGTGTGGTGTGGGACTCGTGGCTGGGGCGGGGGACATGTTTAAGGCACCCCTAGGTGTACATTGATGGGGGGGGGGGGGATGGCCACTTGTCTCTTGCACACAGTGTACATATTTTGGAACCCGTGGTTGGCCTGGTCATGTGTATGCTCTCACCCAACACCAGGTGACATACAGTTAGCAACTGGGGGCACCTGCGTTGAGCAGGAGCGCCGAGGATGACGGGTCTGCTGGACTGTGGCCTGCACATGAGGGTGGCATCTTGCGCGACATGGATGCCTGGGCCGAAACACGCTCCAGCCAGCCCAGAGGTTGCCTGGAGGTACAGGGCGGAACACCTTTTCCGGCATCTGCAATTGGTGGGGGTTGCAATGCCCGAACAGGCTGGGCCAGCCAGTGACCGGCGGGGGACAGCCCACACCCATGCAGGACCACGGTTGCTTGCAGCAGCAGTTGCAGCTCCTACAACGTTGGCAAACTATCCTCGCCCCGGAACTGAGGGATTACCGGTGCAGGTGGGTATCACACAGAAACAACGCTCCCCATGGTTGTGTGCCCAACATGACACACGGGCGGTTCTTGGCGCGCACGGGTTCGACACCTGCTGATGGTGATATGGGGTTGGGGGAGGGGTGTCATGTTCCAGGTGTGTCCGGCACCCTTGCCGGATGGTCTGTACGGCTGGCCAGGCATGTTTTTCCTGGGGTTTCAGGCTCAAAAAAACCCAAAAACTAAAAACCCCTTTTAAACCGTGACTGGCCATATACTAACCAGGTGCTCAGAACAGCGGTATCACCCACTATTGACGGGCCCCACCAAAACACAATGGCCAGCAGGCGACCCCTCCATGGGAAACAGGACTGGGGCTTATGCTGTGTCCACATGCTCCGCCCTATGCACTTCAGCTCCAGGTTAGGGGGCAGGGAGCCGTTTCCTCGCTCCGCCCCTTTCTGTTCAGGGGGCAGGGCGCATGATGTAGATATCTGCTATGTCGGCGGCACGCAGGAACTGTACGGCAGACTCCTGCGACAGCACAATGAATGCCCTCCACCTCTGACAAGCTGTGTGATCACATTGTGGCCTCATCAGCGTCATACTGCCACACTGCCATGTGTGAGCCCTGTGATTCCCTCCATGACCACTGTAGTCATGACCACTAGTCAGGTCATGCGGTGGTGGTGACCATGGACACACCCATGTCTACACCTGGACATGCAATGTTGACTGTAATCCAGTGCATGCGTCCTCTCCCTGAGACCTAGCTCAACCACTTTTTGTTGCCTCTAGAAGCAAACCCTATTGCGTTGGGGAATGTCGCTCGTGAACTGTGCTGGCACCTCTCTACACTTGTCCCGGTATGACGTGTTTTACATTCGAGTACTGTATTTTCCACGAATGTCTATTGTTTTGCCCCGGTTCCAGGTCTATGGTCTACAACGCACAGCGTAAACTCCGGGCATTTTCTGTATAGCCTGCCCATGCGATTTTTAAAAGGACAGCAGCTGTTATTTTGTGTATATAGTATCTTCTTTCTGTCCCTTCCTCTTCATCTGTTACCCAAATATGTTCCAGTTCATGTCTTGTGCACTTTCTGTATACATTCCCGAGATATGCCATCCATCGGGGTATGTTTAGACTGGTACGTGACATCTCCCCATTGGGCCCCATATTGGTGTTCTCGCTGGCCGCCCAGGCATCCTCATCTACATCCCTGAGTGGGCATCGCTAACACCAGATAGTGAGCTAACAATGGAGGGCAGTTCACGCCACAAGTCTCACGCAAGACCCTGATGATGGCATTTCTAGGGACGTATGCCCAAAATGCATAAACGTAGCAATACTGCGTACCTAGTATAGGTGTGTCAGTGATGGTAACAAAGAGCGTATTGTGCGGGCAGGCTACATAGCTTGACAGCAACACTGTATGTTGGGACTCTACACCAACCCCAAACTCAGAGCGGCCACCTAGGGCATGCGATGCAGGTTTGCCCTTCTTGAAAAGAACAGTGCTGTATCATTGTGGGGAAGGCAAAAAACAATAAACTGAGCTTTCCTTCCCCTTCCCTTACCAACGGATTTGCCCCTTTTGTTCTACTACAGACAATAAAGCCGATACATAAATAAACTGTTGCTTCACAGCAAACAAATAAAGATGAACCTTTTCCAAGCAAAACTATAACACTGCTTCTGCTTGCTCCTTTAACAGAGAGATTCCTATTCTCATCCGATGGAGACATATCGCGCAATCCAGGGCGAATGGATTCTACTCCTGGGCTAGTGCTTTCCACTGAATTGGTTCACAGTTCCAGGGACCTGTAAAGGGATAACACTCTTCCTCCACAGGAAAATCTGGGAAGAAGAATATCTCTGTTGGATTATGGGCGTACTCGAAGGCGTGCTTTAACGCGGGATCCTGCCTTTTGCTCTTTGCGGGAATGATGAGGAACCTTTGTATAGATCGGCCGGCACCCAGGGGAAAACGGTAGCCTGTTCCCCTGCTCCTGCCCTCAATTGAGCCCTGTGGCCTGTGGTGGGGGCGTTTCTACCCTGAGTCATGTGTGGATCCCGTTTTGCAGTGTGTCTCCGTGATCCCGGTCACCACTAGACGTGATTTGGAAGGATGAGTGCGGATTGCTTATTAAATCTTCATGTTGGGTGCAGCTACTCCTAAAGTTTCATTCTGGGGGCCTATCCTCCCCTACCGGGATTCCGCCTCCTCTTCTGTTAAGATCTGTGGTCAGGGTCCTGCCGGGGGTTCAATTTGCTCCCCCGAGCCTTGGGCCTGTCGACCTTGTAGAGGACTATCCCCCTTTTCAATTGTATGCCCTCTCCACGGGATGACCTCCTACAGACACGGCAGCAGTCTCGTACTAAGGACTATATCATAGGGCAACCTGGCTGATCACTGCCACTAGGCACTCTTTCTTCGGGCTGCCTAAACCTTTACCGTCACTCTATATAAAGGGTAAGAAAGTGTGCACGGAACAGTGTAATGCAGCGTTTATCCTAGATCTAGTTCCCTCTACCGCGGTTGATGCGAGGGGTCCTCTGGAACACATTACCATCCTGTAGGCGTGCGCCAGAACGTCTTATTTGCAGCAACACTCATGCGTTTGGTCGACGAGCGCCCCAGACACCCAGGTGTCAAGTCACCCGGGCTTGTGTCTTCACCACGCCCTTACAAGAGACTGTCCACCCAACTCCCACACTACCCTTCAACTGTCCGAAACAACCTTCCCCGCTTCACACCTTCCCCCCCATCCCACACTCATCAATGACTGTTACGCCAAAGTTACAATTCATCCTTCCTGTTGACCCCGCTTCCCACATTTAAAACATTTTATCGCAGACGCGTCCTTACCCTCATCTCTAGGTACACATTTCATTACACTAGGTGCACATGACATAGGGTCCTTCAACTACTTTTGCCAAAAATGGCTAACCCATTGACATGTGCCAGCCCCTCCCTGCGGTTTGTATGGGCTAACTCAGCCTCCATGAACCTTCCCCAGTGAGGTGCAGCTGCCTCGCTTGAGGTATGACAATTTGGCCAAAGTAAGAGACATATGATCTTACCTTCGGCTGTAACAGCCTCTGACCAAATTGCTCTAGCACAATCTTGTCAAGTATACCTTTCGCAACGTTTTTCTCCACCAATCCGAGACGATACAAACGCCATTTCACAATCACCCACGGTTACAGATCTCTCCAATGGACAGAGCCGTGCCCTTAGGGGCGCCGCTCACCTGGCTGGAATTTAGTCGCCCGCTAAACAATACGGCGGACCCCCCCGCACTTACCATAGGCGACAAGCATCGGACCCCCCTGTCCCCCGTATGGCTGCTTTTAACCCCTCCCCATACTTCCGTTGAATGGGCGGGCAGACAATCGGCCTTGTAAGCCGCCAGCAGGGCTTTTCCCGGTCAGGGGAGGTGGCCAAAAAAATAACACGCCACATTGCTCTCTAGGGGACAGCCTGCCACTATGGGCCTACCCGTTCAAAAGCCTCTAGAAAAGTCGTATCATATATAGCAGTTTTTGTCAATTGTCACAAAAGGATCAGATTCCCACAACTTTGTGGGCCTACCCAAAATAATGTGCTTGAAGCGGTCTTCTCTGCCGCCTCGCTCGGTCAGCAAAGTTTGTATCAGGTCAGTCAGAGAGGGTTTCTGTTGGGCACCTGCATGGCTGCCACACGCGTGCTCCTGGCTCAGCTGGGCTAACTCCCTCTGCATGTTTCAAACCTGGAGACTGATCCAGCGCCAGCACGTCCTGGGGATGTTCTCCATGTTCACACCCTGAAACCAAAAACAGACAAATACACACCAAGTGTGGCCACTTTTTTTTTTTTTTTTTTTAATGCCCAGTTAAACCGAGGCTTGATCTCCCAGTATCACTTCTCAACAGAATCCCCACCGCACTGTGGCACAGATACTTTTTACCTGAGTCAGGTGGAGGAGTCCGGCTCTCGCTGAAAAGGTTTTCTTCCTCTCTGGATTCTGGGAACCCTTCTGGCCTCCCATGGAACAACAGCAATCCCGGTTCCTTCTCTCTGGCACTGGTAATTCCGCTGTGCTTCGCTGGTTATTCTTCTCCAGGAACCTTAAAAACTACGCCATTTGTGACTCTCACACCGACCCCCATCAGCGCGGCCGCCTAGGGCATGCGGATGCAGGTTTGCCTTCCTGAAAGGAAAACAGTCTGTAAGCCGTTGTTTTGTGCGTCAGGCAAAAAAAAAATAAACTGGGCTTTATTCCCCTTCCATTATGGATTTCCTCTTTTTATATAGCAAGTAAAGGATAACATACCAAATAAACCGGCTTTCTTCACCAGCCAAAATACTAAAAGACTTGTTGTTTTTTTTGAACCTTTTCCAAGCAAACTATAACCACTGCTTACTGCTTTGCCTCCTTTAAACAGGAGAGATTTCTATACTCATCCCCACGAGAGGACATTACTCGCGCAAATACCATGGGAACTCGGATTACTAACCTCCTGGCTACGTGCTATTTCCCCACTGCATTTGTTACACAGTCCAGACCTGTAAAGGGATAAACACTCTTCAGGGGCTGCTTACTGACACCAACTCTTCTTTGGGATCCCCCACCCCCCCCCCACCTCCCCCCCCCCCCCCCGCGAACCAGTTCCTATAGCAGGAACGCTCGACTCCTGCATAAACAGGGTCGTGGGGGACCCAACTGCCACAGTTTGGGGTTTCTCTTATGGCCTTCCCCTCCTTCTCTCCAATAAGGATTCTCTTACACACTGTAGACTTTAGTCTTTTTACATGGCCGGCGCCCACCTCACTTGCCCTTTACAGGAGAACAAATGGTTTTTGACGTAGGCTTTTCCTCTAAGGGGTGAGATAGCTTCCACTCATCTTCTCTGTTAACCAGGCTGTTCATGTCTGGGCGTTGTAGCGTGCCTTTCCACCGAGAGCTTCCCCAAACACCAGTAGTTTTGAGCTGTGGCTGTAGCCCCTTTCTGGAGAAGGTTTTACTAATGCTGCTCCTTGCTACCGGGACATTACACCCGTCGCATTCCTCGGATCCAGCAACGCTTCATGTTTGTGACGTCTGCCCTCTACCTGCTTGGTCACTCTTATCGGGGTCGATGCCCCCTCTGGCTCTTGGGAGGACTCCTGCACTGGCTTTTTTTTTCCAGCACTCTCTGGTTCAGCTGTCTCCCTACTCTCACTGGCTTCGGCATCTGTAACACTCCTCCAGCCACACCCCCACACCCACTCTTCTCTTCTTTCCAGCTCTCTGCTTCCCCTTGACTCTCTGCTACCTCTTGCTGGGGATTTCCCAACTGCTTTTATCCTCTTGTCTCTTGCACGTCGTTACTTGCTTCTCTGACTACAGGTTGAATTTCATTTGGTATTAGCTCTCTGACTTTTCTTGCTTGCCTTCATATCTGGTGTGTGGGAACGGGGATGAGTTTTGTTCTACCATTCTTTGGCTCATTGTAAACCTGAATGGGTTGCTGCTTATGTGGACTACAAGGTAAGTTCTTCTTTTCCCCTATTATCATAGGTTCTGGGCTGGCTACTGCATCACAATGATGTATTGACTGATGACCCGGATACACAGACATTAGCAGGCGGAGCAATAAAGGTATGAAAACGGACCTGCTATTTTCACGTGTTGAGATTGTTTGTTGAGAGGCGTTGAAGCAACTGCTTGGCCCTCCTTTCCTCCATGGCAGGCTGTTTTGGAGGACTGATCAGGTGGGCATGTGCGTGGCATGGGTATGGGTGGACATATGGGTCACGAGGGTATCTCACACATCACCTTGTCTGGCCCCACCCACCAGGCACTCAGCGGGCTCATCACCAGCTGCTTACACGAGGATCTGGGGGCTATTCACTTCGTTGAGCTGCAACAGACAAGGGGCAGCATACACTATGATTCGTCGATGAAGAGGCTCACAGGCGGAACAAGGGGCCACAAACGCTATGATTGTGGAAGGTATCGCAGCTGCCAGCGGAAACAAGGGCCACAAATGATCTTTTTATGGTGGGGCGCGCTCCTCAGAATTGCACGTTGCACTGGAGACCAGGAAACGGAACCAGATTGCCAGCCAGCACTGCGTCAACCACTGCCACCGGAGGCTGTATCACCGAAACAACTACAGTGGGGGTGGGTGGGCTGTGCAAGGGCAGGAGGAGGGGGCAGGCAGGGGCGGTTTGGTTGTGGTGGTGCGGCACGGCAGGGCAACGGAGGAATGTGATCTAAAACAAACAACTAAACTGTCATGTACCTGTACATTACTGGGTGGGGTGTTATTCCGATTTTTGGGGCAGGCGTGTGCCCGACGCACGGACCACACCGCATATGTTGTCACCACGTTCCACCATTCCATGCCACCCCTCAGTTGCAGGGTGGCTTGGTACTGGCATGTTCCCAGCGACACAGTGGACCTGCCAGACCCTGTGTGTCATGGAACAGTGTCAGGTCCCACAGAGCCACCGGGCCCCAGCATTGGGGGATAGCCATGCTCCCCAGATTCAAATGGCACATGTCCTGGTGCCACATGTCTGGTGCTTGGCCCTGTCGCCGTCACGCCCCCCCCGCTCCCCCCAGCAGGAGCCACACATGTGCATACCGTCTCCCTGGCCCCACACGGCCTACGTGGCAGGCCTCCCATGTTAACCTGCTTGTAGCACTGACAGACATGGCTTGCTTACATAGGTCAGTTGCGCATTCCAGCATGCACCTATGGTCACCCACTGCCCATCCCTGGGACATGCATGTCCCTGGGGCACCCGCATATGCCATCCCCCTGGGCAGCTCCTTGGTTCAGAGGCACACCTTCCCCACAGACCACAGCCATCGCTATCATCCGGTTCAGCTATTGTGGGCCGGCAGTCATACTAGGCGGCTGCCTAGTAGGGGCGGCGGGCCATAGTACTTGTGTCTGCTTCAGCCTGGTAGCTGAGGCCCTTAATTGTGTAATTGTGGGGCAGTTAAAGCAGTCCAAGTGGAAATAGGCCAACACAGGAAAATTTATTTCTAAATTTATTTTAATCATCAAGTTTGCAAATTGGACCTTGGCAGAAGGTTCCAAAACCATAACAGAAAGTGAGGATATTTTCTCCAACAAAAGCTTCTTTATAAAGGTACTTCAGCAGTGCTATAACAAATTAGTTTCCTTCAGTCTTTGGAACAAAACAAAGTTTCCTTTTTTGCATCCAAACAAAACACAGTTGAAAATCACTGTTGCAAGTAAAGTCCAGCTAACCTTGTTAGCTTCTCCCAGCTGTTTCAGGTAAGCTTGAAAACACTCTCTACTTTTCAGCATAGGAACTAAACTGCTGTTGAAAACAGTTTTAATAGCACAAGTACTATTTCAGCTTTAAAATGAGACTTCTCTCTTTCCAGCACTTCACAGACGCAATTACTCAGCATAACTACTTCTTGGCTTTCTTCATAATATCTAATAAATGTTTCCTAAGCACTTCTCATTGCATAATGAACATTCCATTGAGACTTCTGTGGAATCTGAATCTGAATCCCCTTTATAGAATTCCCACCTCCATTTCTTCCTCAGTGCTGCCAAGGCTCAGGGACTGGGATACGTTCAGGGATTTCTAGTTTCACTTTCCTTAAAAGCTTAAAAGGTTTTCCCCAATGAACATTCCTTCTTCCCCCTGGAATAATGTCAGGGCTCCTAGACTTCCTTCCCTTTAGTGAGGTACTTAAAGGTACTGTCTGGTTTACCTTGCTTGTAGAAACCTTCCTCCTGTCAGGCTTTCTAAAAGGCTCCGTTTCTTGCTCAGAGTCTGAGCTGCTTGCTTCGGAGTTAGAACTTATAGTCCTGGAACTCTCTCAAGCTTCTTAATGCTCTTCTCTGGCCACTGCCACACGCTTTGGCAGTTCTGTCTGCTTCTCCTGGTTTCCCCAGTTCTCTCAGCTCTGCGGTGCTCTCCTCTTCACTTGCTGACTGACCACTTTTTAATGTTTGCCAGAATGCTTCCCTTTCTTACCCCTCCCTCTCTCTCCCTGATGTTGACCTGGAGACTGGGTGTGGATTCAGGCTAGCCTTGCAAGCTTGTGTTTCAGTATTACTTTCATTTTGGGAACTGTGCTTAGGTGAGCCCATCCCCCTCTTAGGAGAAAAAACCTTCTTTTTTTTTCTCTTTTCCCAGGTCTGTGCTGCACCTGCCTCACCACATATCCCCCCCCTTAAGCTATTACAGGCTGGCGACGCAACCCGCGCACAGCCTGTAATCCTAGATAGGACCTGAGGGTCACTGTTCTCTCTTAGGGCTAATTGGGCTGTTCGCTCTTTGCCATGGGCACAGTATATTAATATGGTATACTTGCTGCCTCCCTTTCCCGGTCTCCAATGCATAAGTTACAGGACCTACTTGTTTTTAAAACTCTGTAAGGCCCTTTCCAAGCATTCTCAAACTTGGAGCTAGCAGCTGCGACCATCACAAGTACCCTATCCCCAACCTTCAGGATACGTGGTCTTGCTCGTCGGTCATGATAAGACTTTTGACGGGCCTGACTCGCTTTCAAGTTCCCCTCTGTCGCTGTAGCCATTCGCTGCAAGCACCCTTTCAAATCTGTCAGGAACTTGGGTACCTCCTGCTTCGCCCTCAGTGGGTGCTATCCACTGTTCTCTCACTATATCTAGTACTCCCCTTGGAGCACGGTCCATACATGAGTTCGTATGGGGAAGCGCCTGTAGAGGTCTGCTTTCTCTCCCTACATGCGTATAGCATGAATGGGAGCATTGTATCCCATTCCCCCATGTTACCTTCAAGGGTTTCTCCTCAACATGCTCTTTAAAGTCTGGTTGAACCTTTCTACCAGGCCATTGGTTTGTGGATGATATGCCGCCGTGCGAACATGATGGATACCAAAGGCATCCCATAGCTGAGCAAGGTATCGGGACATGAAGTTGCTCCCCCTATCTGTTAAAAGCTCCCGAGGGAACCCCACTTCACAAAATACCTTTACCAATTCCATGGCTATGATACGTGCGGACGTATTCCGCAAGGGGGACTGCCCAAGGAAATCTAGTGGCATGGTCCATTATGACCAATATGTATCGGTAGCCCCTTGGTGTTTTTAACAATGGTCCCACTATATCAACTGCCAACCTGTGTACGGGTTTGGTTATAACTGGCATCGGGATCCAAGGCACCTCCGGCGGATGATTCGCCGTGACCCTCTGAAAGGACGGGCAAGATGCGCAAAATCTTGACGTCTCTCTAAAAACAACGGGCCAATAAAACCTAGCTAGTACCTGATCCAATGTGCCTTGTACCCCTTTATGTCCCCGCCACTGGGTGATCATGAGCCAATCTTAAGATTATGTTTCTAAAGGAGTGAGGTATCACTAAACTGTTTTCTCGTATCAACCTGTTCTTGGGTCCGAACTCTCCCTATATAGTATGTTATCCACCAAGAGAAATCTTGGCAAGGTCTCAGATCCTTTCCTGGCGTATTCAAACGCTCGGACCAAAGCAGGATCTGCTATCTGTTCCCTAGGAAATGAGGGAAATTTTTCCTTTAACTCTGCAGGAAACCCAGGGCAATTCCTGTCCAGCTATCAAGTCAGCCCTATTCTTTGCCCTGGTTGCCTTTCCCGCCTCTTTTCGGCCTTTCCCTTCGTGGGGATGTCTTTCGGGGGAGTCATCAATTCCTCATGAAAGGATGTCCCTGGTATAGGGTCTTCCTGAGGATCATTTTCCTTTTCTGAAGGCTTATAGCCTGTGCGGGTAGTTATCATACCTGCCTTGCCTTCTCCTAGCCTGGGGTCCAGCAACCTTTCCTACCTTGGGTAAGGCTTTCTCCCTGGCTAAGTTATCTTCCTGAGAAAAGGTAGCTGGTTGACTTGTTTTGCCCTGCAACTCCTCAGCTAAGCCTTTCCTGAATTGAGGCCAAGTCGCGGCCTAGGACTATGTCATGTGGAAGTCTCGGTACTATAGCCCACATTTATCTGCTTTTTCATACCCAATCCTTTTATTTCAACGGGATGTATGGATAGGTAGAGGCGGCTCCATGGATACAGCGAATCTTAATATGATTTCCAGAGGACTCTGGTGAAGGTTTATCTTTTGCCTCAATTTTCCTCCACAGCCTCTGAG
Organism: Ichthyophis bannanicus; assembly: GCA_033557465.1. NCBI lineage: Eukaryota > Metazoa > Chordata > Amphibia > Gymnophiona > Ichthyophiidae > Ichthyophis > Ichthyophis bannanicus. The sequence goes on along the minus strand of CM066033.1, from coordinate 943,016,614 downwards.
ATATCATAGATTGGTCTGCACCTGAGTCCAATAATGCCTCAGTTGGGATCCCTTCCACCTCCACTGTTAACAGGAACCCTTCTCCTGCATCTCTGTGATGGGTAATTACAAAAGCTTTCTTAGCTTTACAATCCCTTTTAAGATGACCCAACTCTCCACACATAAAACATTTTCTCTGTGCATCAAATCTTTTATCCAAAGTCATACTTTCTTCCCTAAAGTTTGCAAGCTTTGCCTTCCTTTCTAGTAACTCCACATTTGCATTCTTAAAAAACACCCTCTTTCTCAGGGCTCAATCTGTTAGCCTCTAGAAAGCAGTCAGCCAGTGCAATGGCTTCCTGAGTGTTTTTGCAATCCTGGAGGACTAGGAAAGTTTGCACATTGCGGGGTACAGCTTCCATAAACTGTTCTAGAATCACAGTGTCTAATATGGATTCTAAATCTTTAGTCTCTGGGGTAAGCCATTTATAAACCAAGCTCTTCACTCTATAATAGAGAGCTTGAGGTGTCTCACCTAACTTCAATTTACAGGAACGTAGAAGCCTGCGATAGACCGTGGGGTTTAATCCCATCCGATCCTTGATAGCTCGCTTTACTTCCTTATAATCTGTGACTAAACTGGCAGGCATGGCCCTATAGGCCGCCAAAGCTTCGCCTGTGAGAGAAGTGGCGAACCTTAGCGCCCACTGTTCCTTTGGCCACCTGGACAGGAGAGCTATTCTCTCAAATGCCTCAATATAATCGTCTACATCATCATCTCTAGTAAGGCGTCCACAAGAGAAAGTCTCAGTGCCTGATAGGTCCCACCCGCGGAAAATCTCCCCGTGAACCTGGCACTGTCCTTGCAGCTTCGTCCATTTTCTCTTGCGCTGCAAGCCACCTGGACATCATCTCCAGTAACGGTCTTTGCTGTGCCTGGAGCATGGTCTTCGCCTGTTTCTAGGCTCTGCGCCGACATCTCCCTTTGCTTGGCAAACTGGTCAGCCACCCAGGTCAGGATGTCACGACTCTCCATGGTTGTAGTAGTGCTGTGAATAAAACAAAGAGAAACAAACACAGAGTGCCGGTACTTTCTTATGTTCCCCTTTCCTAGTGAGCACTCCCCTATAGCCTCCCTCTTACACCAACATCCGGCGATAACCCCTCCAGCCTACGGGTTATCTGGCCCTGGTGCAGAGTCTCGCCTTGTCAACCACGTGGATATTGACTCCAGCTCCACTGCCATTCCGGATCTTTTCCTCTGCTTAGCAGACAGCAGGTGTGTTGACAGCAGCTGTTTCTCTGGGGGTCCTCTCCTCCTTCTGAGGTCAGGATCTTCTTTTAGGCGTGCAAAAACTTGACAAAAATCCAAGAACTACGCCACCTGTGGGCCGGCAGTCATACTAGGCGGCTGCCTAGTAGGGGCGGCGGGCCATATTACTTGTGTCTTGCTTCAGCCTGGTAGCTGAGGCCCTTAATTGTGTAGTTGTGGGGCAGTTTAAAGCAGTCCAAGTGGAAATAGGCCAACACAGGAAAATTTATTTCTAAATTTTATTTTAATCATCAAGTTTGCAAATTGGACCTTGGCAGAAGGTTCCAAACCATAACAGGAAGTGAGGATATTTTCTCCAACAAAAAGCTTCTTTATAAAGGTACTTCAGCAGTGCTATAACAAATCGGCTTCCTTCAGTCTTAGGAACAAAACAAGTTTCCTTTTTCATCCAAACAAAACACAGTTGAAAATCACTGTTGCAAGTAAAGTCCAGCTAACCTTGTTAGCTTCTCCCAGCTGTTTCAGGTAAGCTTGAAAACACTCTCTACTTTTCAGCATAGGAACTAAACTGCTGTTGAAACAGTTTCATAGTACAAGTACTATTTCAGCTTTAAAATGAGACTTCTCTCTTTCCAGCACTTCACAGAAGCAATTACTCAGCATAACTACTTCTTGGCTTTCTTCATAATATCTAATAAATGTTGCCTAAGCACTTCTCATGCATAATGAACATTCCATTGAGACTTCTGTGGAATCTGAATCCCCTTTATAGAATTCCACCTCCATTTCTTCCTCAGTGCTGCAAGGCTCAGGGACTGGGATACGTTCAGGGATTTCTAGTTTCACTTTCCTTAAAAGCTTAAAAAGTTTCCCCCAATGAACATTCCTTCTTCCCCCTGGAATAATGTCAGGGCTCCTAGACTTCCTTCCCTTTAGTGAGGTACTTAAAGGTACTGTCTGGTTTACCTTGCTTGTAGAAACCTTCCTCCTGTCAGGCTTTCTAAAAGGCTCCGTTTCTTGCTCAGAGTCTGAGCTGCTTGCTTCTGAGTTAGAACTATAGTCCTGGAACTCTCTCAAGCTTCTTCCTGCTCTTCTCTGGCCCTGCCACACACTTTGGCAGTTCTGTCTGCATCTCCTGGTTTCCCCAGTTCTCTCAGCTCTGCTGTGCTCTCCCTCTTCACTTGCTGACTGACCACGTTTAAATGTTTGCCAGCGTGCTTCCCTTTCTGGCCCCACCCTCTCTCTCCCTGCTGTTGCCCTGGAGACTGGGTGTGGCTTCAGGCTAGCCTTGCAAGTGTGTGTTTCAGTATTACTTTCATTTTGGGACCTGTGCTTAGGTGAGCCCATCCCCCTCTTAGGAGAAAAACCTTCTTTTTTTTCTCTTTCCCCAGTCTGTGCTGCACCTGCCTCACCACACTATTGACACACATGCATCATGCTTCTGATATGGTTCTCACACATTCCACTCAGCATACACGTAACCAGATTCTGTGCGACATGATCCACATCGGCACACCACAGTGTCTACAATGCACATACATGCCCGCACACATGGCCATTCCCCCCAGCCACATGTGGGGACAGGACATGTCTGCTACACATGTCACCCTTGCATACACATACGTCCCGGAACACATGTCCCAGGATCATGTCCGTAGCCAGTCTGGGGGAATGACGAAGGACCAATGGTTTTAGATCAAACACGTTGTATTTATAAACAATTAAACATATAACTTTCAAATACATCAAACATAGCGCACTACATCTGTATACCCTCTGTACAGGCATACCATGCCATGCGGTGTCACACCAGCTGCCGTGTGGGGTCGGGGAACACAGGACACCACAGGGCACGTGTGTGGGCATCACAGGAGCCATCACACGCTGCTGGGACGCCCGTCAGGGGATGGCCACCGAACGGGCATCTGTCCCATCTCAGCAGCCATCCACTGAACAGCCGCTGTCAGCCACCGGTTGCTGTGAACAACTTGATGCAGGGTGTGCTGCATGCCAACCAGGGCCACATGCATGTCGTGCACGCACATGCCACCACACACACACATGGTGCCAGGTGTCTGCGTGGTGGTATGTTCATGCAGGCCGTGAGGCCATGGCTGGCGCGTCCTCTCCTACTCATACATCCTGTACAGGCACACGCAGTGGCTGGCAGGGGCCCATGCCGCCCTGTGGTGTCCTGTCTTCCCTGGCACCCTCCCAGGGCCCTGCTCCTCCCCCCGACACCTCTCCCTCACTCTCTGCCTCCCCCATGCTCCCCCCCTCTGCCCCACCCTCCCACACATCAGACGCACTCACTCCCTCCCCTTCCGCCCCACCCCCAGCCCCTCCATGCCCACATTGTCCCCCCCTGCAGTGTCTGCCATCTCCTCAGCCACCGCCTCGTCCTCTGTAGCTTGCTCCTCCTCCTCGTCCTCGGTGGTGTGGCGGGCAGTAGGGTGTGGTAGGGGCCGCTCAGGTGCTGACGGGCCCTCACTGGCGGCATTGCGCTCTGTGGAGGATGACAGTCATTAGATCATTGTCCTGTGAGTCACCTGGCACATGTACATATTGAGGCACCACACAGGCTAGTGCGCCAGCGTGACATCCCTTACGGATCTGCATCAACAGCCCAACTCACCTACACCTTGGGCCATCGCCCTCCTTTGGAGGAGGGAGAGATACTCTGGATGGCACAGCCATAGCTCCCGGGCCTTTTTCCTTAGGTCCTCCACCTGTGCGTGGTGAGAAATGAGTGGGGGCATCAGTGACCATATATCTCTGGTGGCGGTGTCTCCTGCCACACTGCTCCGTGTGTCAGGTCTTGGCTTTTGCCAGTGCCACCTCAATGTGTGGCTGTAGGTATGGGCATGTCTGCAGTGACACCTATGTGGCCTGTGCACTTTACCCTTGACAGATTGTTCAGTGTTCTTATGCTCTCTCTGCATGACATGGCAGCACCTTGTCACGTGTGGTTTGCCGTGATGGTGTCCAGGGGACCCCCTGACCCCTTCTGTGGCCAGAAGCCACATTTGTTGTCCCCCTGTCCTGCCCACTTCATCCAACGCATCCCCGATGGCAACACCATATCCCAGAACACATGGATGATGTGTCCACACATGGAGCAGTGGGTGGGTGGCCCTGTGCACTTTGCCAGGGGTAACTATTTTATTTATTTATTTACATTCTCTTATATACCGCGCTATTCTTCATCAGTGCGGTTTACATTGAACAAACTGAAATTACATTGAACAGGGCATTATAACTTGGAGATAACTATTTTACAGGGAACATGGGCTATGGAGGGTTAAGTGGCTTGCCCAAGACCACAAGGAGCACCTGTGGGACTAGAAACCCCAGTCCTTCTGGCCCAAGGTTGCTGTCCTCTAGTGGGATTTGAACCCCCGACCTTCCGGCCTGAAGTACCTTGCCCCAACCACTAGGCCACTCCTCCACTCCATTTGCCCAACTACCCTGCCATTTGCCCCTCTAGTATACCTATGGCCCATGACCAGGGACCTGTCTAGGTAGGTCAATGGTGGTTGGCAGCCACAGGAGCCAGGACCTACACAACGGACTGGCCCATTGCCAACTGTGCTCCTGTCTGGGTGTCGGGCAGTGCAGTGCAGAGCTGACAGGTGCATAGATCCTTCCAAAAGCATCTGTGATGTTCCCCTGCAACCAGGGGTGGCATTGCCGCCGAGTGGGTGGATGGTGTCAGCATACAGTCCATGCAGCTGTGGACTCTGGTGAATTCAGTCTACAAAGTTAAACTCTGACCCCCTGGTGATGTCAATCTCTAGGACCTGTCTGCAGCCCCTCCTTGCTAAATCAAGAAGGGCAGACCTCAAAGGGAGTGGCCAAAGACAATAGCAGACCTCAAGGGGAAGTGCTGGAGAGGCACTATAAAGGACAGCACACTTCCTGCTTCTCTCTCTCTCTCACCATCCCTTGGACATGGAAGACAGGAGGCTCTGATACTCAACTCCCTTCACCCCTCCCCCTCTCTCTCTACCCACATGTTCTGGCCTACCATGTGGCTCTGACCCACATGTTATGGCCTCTATCTCTCTCACACTTCACACATGCACACACACAGATTCATTGATGCACACTGAAACAGCTCTGTAACAATCACTATATACCTCTGTTCAATACCTATGTATTAAGCCTATTTTTACATAAAAACCTTTCTCCAAGCCACACCTGTTTGCTTGTCTTATTACAAACCCTCCTGCGTCTGTGAAGTGAAATGAACCCAGGACCTACAGAAGAATAACTGGACTCACATCTTACACTTTATGGGGGCTCATCTCTCGGATTTCACAGCAGATCTCCAGTTGGGTAAGTAATAATTTTGTATAATACATTAAGTAGATTTCAGACAGAGTGAGACAGGAAAATCAATAGCCCTTGTGACCATTTACAATTTTGATTGGGGGTTAGACAAGGTGAGACTTTTAGTGTCAAAAGGCTCTGTAAGAATCTAGAATTTTAAAGACATTACACAGAGTGGCTTGCAATTGTCTTATTTTTATGTATAGGCTTGCTACAGATTTTATATAGTATTTGAACTGCTAAGAAAATACAGAGTTACACAGTTAAATATTCCCTCATTGAATACAATATACATCTTTCCTGATAAAGCTATCACCTCCTGTCCCTTTTAATTTCTATTTCTCTGTCTCCTGTCAGTAACTATCTTAGTGAGAGCAGGCTTACAGCTGGCTGCAACTGATACAATTCTGTTAATCTACTCCACCCAGTTAAATAGGTGTGAAATACTTTTTAAGTTAGCATTCCTCCTTCTAAGGTTACACATTTGAGATAGTCCAACTACAGCCTTTCTGCAGTATCAAATATGGAAGCATTTGATTTTAAAGAACTTAAAGAAAGTTTAATTTCATATTGTAAGAGGAAAGGGGGTCCATTTGAAGGGGAGTTCCCTGAGTCATCATGGTATAATATTCAAAACACATGTTAAACCATGAGCAAGAATTCAAAAAGAAAACAAATAAAAGGAAATGCCTTTTCATCCAAGGCATGGGCAGGGGCCTAATTAGCATGAGAAAAGAAAACTCTGAACTGACTTCTCAGTGTAGCCAATTGACCAAAGAACTTGAGGAGGCACAAAGTTGCATTTCTATTCAGAGAACTCAAGTGATCCAAGCCACAAATTCTTTTATAACGGTTAGTGAACAATTAGAAGCACTTAAACTTGAATTGAGGCACGTTAAAGATCAATTGGCCTCTGCAAGAAAGCCAACACCCACCCCTCCCTCAGCTCCCTATGCCTATGACACACCCTAACAGCCATGCATACCAGCTAGTGAGAAACAAAAGAACAAAGATACACCCATTCCCTATGCCTATGACACACCTTATCAGCAACAAAAGAATACTAAAGTATGCATAGTTGGACTGAGGAATGGGAAGAACACAGATGAATCACAGCAGGAAAATTCAGATAGTTTATCTCAGCCAGAACCCAGCAATCTCTGTCAGGAGAATAATTCAGAGGACTTAGACATAGCACCCAGTACAGAACTCAAAGCACCAGTTAAATTAATGTTCCAGGAAAATTTAAAAGATAGAGATATAGAAAAAATAGTTGAGAAAATTGGCACTATGCCTCTTAATGTAAATCAGTGGGTTAAATGGGCGATTGATATTCTGATTCACTGGGGTCTAGGGAAATACAGAAGAAAACAATCAGACTTTGATAGACTTATGCATCTGGCTCTAGGGCCACACTATTACAGGGTTGGCTCTCTCACTCACCCATACCAGTTGGTTAAAAGGGGTACTGAGAAACTATTTCACTGTTCCCCAATGCAAGTATTTAAAATTATTTCACTTTTACCAGATGATACACTGGAACAGTTTGCATATAGAGCCTGGATTTTAAAAGCAGTTCTTAATGAGCAGGAGTCCTGGCCCAAGGCAGAGGATTATGGGGAGAGCACGCATAAGGAATTTTTATTAGAATTGCTATCCCCTTAGATTACAAAACACCTTCTGTTATTTTCTGAAGACCCTGAAGCAACCCCTTTTGATACTTTAATGCTCAGAATTGGGTCTGTTTGGAAGACCCAGCCCTCACAGGTCATTACAGTATCAGAAGCACGGAAGTGGCAAGCCAATGAATCCTCTCAGTACATAAGAAACACAGACAGAGGACACACACCTAAGTGGCAAGCCGAGGGATCCTCTCAGTACACAAGAAACACAGACAGAGGACACACACCTTGGAGAGCACATGGCAGAGGTACTTTTAGAAACTCCTCAGGTTACATCCCCTTTCAAGAGCTCAAAGCACAGAGAGATGGGCTAGAAAAGGAAAATCTAAATGGGAACAAGATAAACATATACTGCAGATAGAAATAGATAAATTAAAACAGGATTTACAAGCAGCTCAGGACAAACACAAGGCTACTGCATAGGGATGTCCTGATCTCTTGAGTTCAGATATCAAAATGTCTCAAGCCTTCATAGCCCAGCCTGCCTCCTTTATCTCAGCAGAGGACTCAATTCCAGAGCCTCTGTATGATGAAATGGATACAGGCCCAGGACACATTTAAGGCTTGTAACACCCTTGATACTGGACTCTTGTGCACGCCCCAATGTTATCAGCAGAATAGGGGGTCAGGATAAATTAGTTTTGATTGACACAGGGGCTGGAATTAGTTTTACAAACAGAGCTTCTCCCACTGCAGATCAGGAAAATATGGAAATTTATGAAATTCAAGGAATTAATGACACAGCTTCCAAATGTGTGGCTATCCCAGTTAAATGGGATATCCCTGTGCACAGTGAACAAAACAAGGAAATGTTAGAAACCACTGCCTCCACTACAGTGAACACACCAAAAGAAATAATTGGAATTGATGTTCCCAACCAGTTAAATTTGGTGGTGGATATGGCTAATCTTAAATTGTGGCAGTATTCAGGAACTTCAAGTGCTTCTAAAACTGTAGTGCATGAAGTCATCCCCATGCAGTTAGCAACTCAGTGCACTAAGGCAGCTCAACAGTATGATCTGTGTGTAATTCCTTCAGAGGTGGCTGATATTCCAGTCTGGCCTCAAGACAAATTAGATTGTGGGAAAATGCACACAGAAATACTATTGGAAGGTGAGGATCCTCTACCACAAAAGCAATACCCAGTACCTCATCAGGCTATAGAACCAGTGACTAAAATTGTGAAGATACTGGAGGAGAGGGGTCTGATTAGACCTATTTCTTCCACATGCAATTCACCAGCCTGGCCGAAACAGTGTGCATGGACTGTGCTTCCACAGGGATATAAGGATTCACCAGCAATATTTCATGAATACATGAAGGAAGCCCTGTCACTAGTGTCTTGCAGAGATGAGACCTAGACCAAATCTCCCCTTTGGAACTGCACAGTGGGAGGGACCGTACTTAGTTACTGATACCTTAGGCCCAAGCCTATACCAGATCCTAATGCCTGACAACCAGCAGTACTGGAAACACATCACCCAGTTAAAACCATATGGGTAATATGTGTTTTATCAGTCTTTGTTTTCAGATACCACCTGAAGACAGCACGGACAGCTGCTTTATGAAGACAGCACGGACAGCTGCTTTCTGAACAAAAGTCGCTTAAGGATGGTAAATAGTTACTCCTGCTGTACATGTGTTTAATAGTTATGTAAATAAGTAGTTAGTTATGTAAATAAGTAGTAAAAAAATTTTTTTGTTGTTGTTTGTTTTGTTGTTACATAGTATAAGTGGGGAGCATTAGTTTACTCCCTAGTAGAAGGAAACTAGTTAGTTTTATTATGTCTCGGTTTCCTGTTGTTCTTGTATCTGCTCTCTTCTACTCAAGTCTCATTTCAGGAACTATCATCCGAATATGCACGATTGGCTGGGCTAACTCCACAGGTGGGGTATATCGCTATCAAGAAATACCCCCACCGTTCCCGGAAGGAAAAGATCTGGTCATCCTGAGTTTCTGTTCGGTACAGGACAAGCCAGTGTTCTATTCATTAAACATCACTCAAGTACAGTGGGAGCCACCAGTTTCCACTTCTCTAGAACGGACACAAGAATTGAGGGCACGCCCAGAACGTTACTTTCTAGGTCCTCCTGCTTTGACAGAGGTACCTGGAAAATAACTTATACATGGGTTTTGAGTGATCAACAGCACATCACTGAGACTTCATTCCTTTTGGATGTATCTTGTTTACCTACCACCCCTCATCCCACCCCTCCCACTACTTCTGCTCCTCCTGTACTCTACCTTTCTGATATCCACCCATTTCAGGAAGGGCATCCCTTTCAGATTAAATATGATGCACCACACGATGTTTTATATGATGTGGAATACCATTTTCTTACTTGGCATCTATTTCCCAAATTGTTTCTAGTTACTCACAAATATCCAAATTGCTCTCAGTTTGTTGCCAACCACATACAAATGCTCAATACTTGGTTTGATATGCAGTCAGTAACACCCCGAGCCAAGCAATTTCGACACAAGCGTGAATTAATTGATACAATTTTAGGTGGCACAGGGACTGCACTTGGTGCCCTTAATGTAATTGATATAGAGGTGCTCCGTAATAAAATGGGATCCACCGCTCAGCATGCTGCTGATGGTTTTACCTCACAACATATTATTAATGAAGCTTCCTCTAAACTATCCAATGTAGTTGTAGATACCTTTGCTCTTATATCTCCCATTATAGAACAGAAAATTGTTACCTTAACAGTGGTTCTCAATTCCAGTCCTGGTGGCCCACAACCCTGCAGGTTTTTGGGATATCCCTAATGATATGCATGAGATATATATGCATTAGAGATAGCCTGCCAACCTGACTGATGTTTGGCCCTCCAGGGCTGGATTTGGAGACCCCTGCCTTACACCTCTGTCATTTAAGATTGTAAGTGGGCAAGGTGCAGATGTCCAAGACATCAAAAAGGTTAGATAGAATTTGTCACAGTCCTCCTCACTTCTCACCACCACCAAAAAATTGTCTATTAGACAACTTTTTGGTGGTGGTGAGAATCGAGGAGGAATGTGACACATTCTATATACCCTTTCGGTGTCTAGAACATCTGCACCTTGCCCACTCACAATCTTAAATGACAGGGGTGTAAGGCAGGAATCTCCAAATCCAGCCCTGGAGGGCCAAACACCAGTCAGGTTGGCAGGCTATCTCTAATGCATATATATCTCATGCATATCATTAGGGATATCCCAAAAACCTGCAGGGTTGTGGGCCACCAGGACTGGAATTGAGAACCACTGCGGCTTAGCACATGCAGAATATAGATTGGGAAAGAATATTTCCTGGGCTCTTGCCTGTGATCAAGTACAGATTGAGCTTATTACTATACAGTCAAACCTCGGTTTTCGTATGCCCTGGTTTTCGTACGATTCGGTTTTCGTTGACTTTTTTCATCAAGATTTTGTTCCGGTTTTCGTACGTTGTCTCGGTTTTCGTACAGTTGAAAATGGAGCACCATCTTGTGGCCAGAAGTGGGATTTTCTTTATTTTGATTTTCTTGCTGATTGACTGTCTTCCATATTTATTGGCGCTTCTCTTTTACAAGGCAGGCTGGAGCCCCAATTGGGCAGCCGGCCAAGATGGCTGTTCCCACCTCCGCTGCTGGTGGTGATTGCTTGATCCCCGGAGGGGAGAGCAGCTGGAGCTGGCTGGAGTGCGTCCCATATGCCAACAAAAGTCTTCAATAAAGGTAAAAGTGATGTTACATGCTCATTTATCCATTTCATTAGTCATTTATATGTATTTCTCATTGTTTTCTGTATGTAAAAATATAGTTATTCTCTATAAAATGTATTTTTTGTCAATATTTTTGGGTGTCTGGAACGGATTAATTGAATTTACATTATTTCTTATGGGAAATCTTGCTTCGGTTTTAGTCCGTTTCGGTTTTAGTCAGACTTTTTTGAACGGATTAATCATGAAAACCGAGGTTTGACTGTACTAAAGGAAATTCTGATCACTGCTAAGTTAGGACACTGGCCACCATCTCTCATTCATATGGCTAGTACCAAAATACCGGAATTTGCTATAGCTCACCTTGATTGGTGGACAGTTAGTGTTCCCATTTGTTCACCACAAGGCTGCTCTATCTGTACTTTGATCCCATGGTCAGGACAACACACAGTTATTTATCCTGTTGTTAATATTGGGGTGCAGTTTGATAATATGCTTATGTATCCTGTGGACCATCTCACATGGGTGCAGCCACTGGACGACACCTGGACTTCATTCAAGCCGATGGACCCCAGTTTGTGCGAGCAGACTACATTTCAGTTCAAGTGTCAACCTCACCAGTTTAAAGAGGCTGACACCTCCTGCTGGAACAATTCTTCCTCTTGCTCCCTGACTGTTAAGCTCTCATATTCCCTGACTACCTCACACAGTTTGTATTACCTTGGAGCTGGACACTTTTGTTTTCATCTGTTCTTTCCCCAGAATGTTTCCTTTTCGATTGCTCCCAGAATGCATGACATTCGCCTTCCCAAGAACACTTTGTTGTACAGTTCAAACTATTTACCAAACAATACCTGGTGCAGTCATACACCACTGGTCTCCCTCACCATTAATGGGACAACTTATTCCACACCGCTGGTTACCAATGACTCTATGGACATTCCAGACTTTATCTCATATGCTGTGCATCCATTACCACTTGGCATGGGAGAAGAGACACTACATAAACTGCTCAACTTTACAGAACTCCATGCCTATATTGATCACCTTAAAACAACATCCACTGAAGTGAATCACACCATCGCTTATGAGAATGGACACATTCAACAAATTGTTGGACACTTGCGACAAGATGCTCATGTGTCTGTATGAGAATTGTTATTTGGTTACTCACCTACTGCTGATCATGTCTTTAATGTTTTTATTCACCCTATTATTATTTTAACTGCTGTACAAATATTGCTATGCATTATCGTAATTTTCTTGTGCTGTAAGATGAAAAAAATGTACATTTCCTTGCAGCGCATGTCATACAGAACAACATTTTAAGGTAGTTACACTGAACTTCTCCAGCATCCACCCCTACATCCAGGCTAATTTGGCCTGCTAATTTGGCTAATTCGGCATTTCCTATTACACTGAATACCAGAGTCAGCTGCAGTCTAGTATTGCTTCCTATCCTCACTCATAGCATCCTGGCACCATTTGGTTTTAGCCTCCTTAAAAATTCCTGCAGACCTTATGCACTGTTCACTCTCTCTAAGACGGGTACGGAAGTGGCATATTGGGTTCCCCCCCCCAGTAGTGGCTGCTCTACCTAAGACACGAGGTTTGGACTCATAAGGAGACTTGTTTATCTCTAGAGTACTAGAGACAGTACTAGAGACAGTACTGTGCAGGACAGGGGACTTGCTGGACATAGCAAGGTATTTAATACAGGAGGTATTAGACAAGCGGCCTACTATCAGGTAATGGCAGCTGGGACAGGTACCACAGGTTTGCTTCCACCATTTCCAGGCACAAATAATAAAGAAAAATAAAAAAGGTGTGGGAGATGTCAGCATACAGTCCATGCAGCTGTGGACTCTGGTGAATTCAGTCTACAAAGTTAAACTCTGACCCCCTGGTGATGTCAGTCTCTAGGACCTGTCTGCAGCCCCTCCTTGCTAAATCAAGAAGGGCAGACCTCAAAGGGAGTGGCCAAAGACAATAGCAGACCTCAAGGGGAAGTGCTGGAGAGGCACTATAAAGGACAGCACACTTCCTGCTTCTCTCTCTCTCTCTCTCACCATCCCTTGGACATGGAAGACAGGAGGCTCTGATACTCAACTCCCTTCACCCCTCCCCCTCTCTCTCTACCCACATGTTCTGGCCTACCATGCGGCTCTGACCCACATGTTCTGGCCTCTATCTCTCTCACACTTCACACATGCACACACACAGATTCATTGATGCACACTGAAACAGCTCTGTAACAATCACTGTATACCTCTGTTCAATACCTATGTATTAAGCCTATTTTTACATAAAAACCTTTCTCCAAGCCACACCTGTTTGCTTGTCTTATTACAAACCCTCCTGTGTCTGTGAAGTGAAATGAACCCAGGACCTACAGAAGAATAACTGGACTCACATCTTACAGATGGGTGTCCTGACTCAGCATACAGTTCTGAGGACATGGCTCTGTTACAGGCCTCCGTAGTCAGATCCCATTGCTCGTGGGGGTGGGGTGCTGTTCAGCACATTCACATCTGCACCCACCACACCATTGGGGTACCTCACATACGTGTGTGGAGTGGCATTCCCCCCATACTAGGGGTTATATGCAACCTACCCCGGTATACGCTAAAACCGGCGCTGAGGAACATACCAAACGTTGCATTCAGGTCCCAGGCATCCTCCGAGTCTGTTATCCTAGCACACATCAGCATCACACACCGTATCACCACGGTGAGTGAGAGCCCACTCAGATGGGCCCTCAGCCCTCCTGGGGAAAAGGAAGATGTTTTAAATTACAAAGGGACACACACAACCGTATCAGTAGGGTGAGTGAGAGCCCACTCTGATGGGCCCTCAGCCCACCTGGGGATATGGAAGATGTTTTAAACTGCAACAGCACACAAACCCATATCACCAGGGTGACTGAGAGCCCACTCTGATGGGCCCTCAGCCCTCCTGGGAAAAAGGAAGATGTTTTAAATTACAAAGGCACACACACAACCGTATCAGCAGGGTGAGTGAGAGCCCACTCTGATGGGCCCTCAGCCCTCCTGTGGATAGGGAGGTTGCTTTAAACTGCAACAGCACACAAACCCATATCACCAGGGTGACTGAGAGACCACTCTGATGGGCCCTCAGCCCTCCTGGGGAAAAGGAAGATGTTTTAAATTACAAAGGCACACACACATCCGTATCAGCAGGGTGAGTGAGAGCCCACTCTGATGGGCCCTCAGCCCTCCTGGGGATATGGAAGATGTTTTAAACTGCAACAGCACACAAACCCACATCACCAGGGTGAGTGAGAGCCCACTCTGATGGGCCCTCAGCCCTCCTGGGGAAAAGGAAGATGTTTTAAATTACAAAGGCACACACACAACCGTATCAGCAGGGTGAGTGAAAGCCCACTCTGATGGGCCCTCAGCCCTCCTGGGGACAGTGTCATGGGGTAGATCAGAATCTGCCTATGGAAATAGGAAAAACAGAGCTGAGCAGGTCTAAAAGTGACAGCTCAGAGCACATGGATCAGGGTTGCTATGAGCAACCAGCAAAAACAAAAGCACCAGGTGTAGGAGCACGCCCTAGTAGGGGATTACATCATAGCATATTAGCTGATGAGAGGCAGCTGAGAGCAGGGCAGGCTCACCGGAACACTAGGAGTGACGCAGATAAAACTCACTCAGAGTTTGTTAGCAAGAGAGCTAACCAGGATTCCAGTAGGAGGGCTAACCAGGATTCCAGTGGGGGAGCTAACCAGGATCCTAGGAGGGATAACCAGGATTCCAGGAAGAGTGCTAACCAGGAGCTTAGTGGAGCTAAGCAGGAGCACAGCAGAGCTGTTTTGGAAACTAAAGGAAAAACTTCACACGGAGGTTTAAACAGAGTTCCAGAGGAGAGAGCTAAGAGAATACCAGAGGCTGGTTACAGGGTGCTGGGTAGCACTGAGCAAGAACCAGGTGGTTGGGGCCACAAAGGTATTCAGGCTGGCAGACGGAAGGAACTTATAAGAGGAAGGCTCCCTGAGAACAGGTACTGGGAGGGCAATAACTATTATCAAAGGGATACCTTACTTGCCCAAGGAGAAGTGTGCAGTGAAGGGGAGTAGAAGGCTTGTTGGTGGAAAAAGCCATGCTAAGTTTCCTTGCTCAGAAAGCTCTGGGGGGAACTGAGCCAGAGGTCAGGCCAATTCCCTATAATAGAGGGAACTTTGAAAGGGAGAGTTTCCCATACACACAGCCAGGAGTGTGTGGCCCTCTAGAAGAAAACTCTGCTATTTACGGTAACCTCCCAATTCACTGTGATAGAGAGGGGGAGAGAAGCCTTTTGAAAGGAGAGGAGGGTTTTTGCAATATTGAGATGAGGTACAACCATTCTGAAGATAGCTACGGGGAAAGCTATGAAGAGATGGAATGTGACTTTTGTGGGGAAAGTCCTGAGGAATTCCAAATGGATTGTGCATTAATGTTCTCTGATAACATTTCCTCTCTATGCTAAATCTGTTTAAAGACAGAAATCCGTTTAGGGGAACGGATTCTGTAAAACTTGCTTGTGTAAAGAACAAGGACTGTCTTACCTTTTTGGATTGGCTGAAGATAAGCACCTTTTTGTTACCAGTAGTTCATTTTCATTTGTACCAGGAAAATATGGTTTATTTCTTTTGATTCTTATGTGCAAAAGTTCACCCGGAAGGGAAATAAAATACCTCTTTTTGAAAAGCCTGGCTACTCGTTCACAACAACCTTTTTGATTAGCTAGTGGGACTACAAATCCCAGGGGGCATTGTAAAGTCCCAGCTACATTAAGAAGAGGCCCCACTGAAGCTCCCTAGGCTTCCGCCTATAAGAGTGAGTAGGTGGGTAACAACAGGGAGGTTGCTTTAAACTGCAACAGCACACAAACCCATATCACTATGGTGACTGAGAGCCCACTCTGATGGGCCCTCAGCCCTCCTGGGGATAGGGAGGTTGCTTTAAACTGCAACAGCACACAAACCCATATCACCAGGGTGAGTGAGAGCCCACTCTGATGGGCCCTCAGCCCTCCTGGGGATAGGGAGGTTGCTTTAAACAGCAACAGCACACAAACCCATATCCCCAGGGTGACTGAGAGCCCACTTTGATGGGCCCTCAGCCCTCCTGGGGATAGGGAGGTTGCTTTAAACTGCAACAGCACACAAACCCATATCACCAGGGTGACTGAGAGCCCACTCTGATGGGCCCTCAGCCCTCCTGGGGACAGGGTGGGTTATATGATTTCGACAACTGCATACACCATATCACCAGGAAGACTGAGTACCCACTTTCATTGGACTCTCAGGGCAACTGGGGGTAGGGCTGATGTGTCACCCTGGAAATGCAGACCCACCATATGGCCATGCTGTTTGGAACACCTCGTTAGGCATACATATGGGCTACCTGTGTTACTGTTATTGTTTGGACATCAACAGCAGCAGCTGCCATGACACCAGGATGGCATCAGGGCCCCTGTAAACAGGGCCTTGGCCCCCTGGGTGACGGCCGGACCAACCAGATGTGCTACATAGACAATATGGCACATGGGTTTACCTGCTACACACAACTAATTGTGATAGACTACCTACACACACCAGCATGCACAGCTGCAGTCAACACTGGATATGTGTATGGTTCATCTGACCTGTCCCCATGCACTTACCTCCCGTGGGTATGCAGCTGCACGGTTGTAGTGCCGCGTGACTCTGTCCCATGCCCTTTTGACCCTGACCAGGTCCTGTCGCCTTGAGGATCCTGGAAAAAGCTTCTCCTGCTTTAGGGCTATGAGCCCTGCCAGGTGCCGCAGCTCCTGCCTAGTGAAGGGAGGTTTCCTTGATCTGGTTGCCATCTTCACCCTTGCCGTGCGTACACATGCACGCTGCAACGTACGCGCATGCGCCGCAACGTGCGCTGCTCCTACGCGCCGCAACGCGCGATGCGGCCATCTTTCCCCTGTACTGCTCTATGCTATGTGAGTTACACATGATTTGGTGTCGCCAACAATGTCTACATGGATCTCTGCTGCATACACACTTTTCACTAATGTGTATGCCATCTAAAAACTACAATTTGCCATCTGTGCATTTTTCTGGTTCCATACCCACCGGGGTCTCAAACCCATCACCACTGGTTCCTGGGGTAATGTCTTATCCGTTGTGCCATGCCTTTGCACATAGCAAGGACTGCTTACACAGAGACACTAAGGAGGACTTTTCACTGATCTGTCTTAATGTGAGCCCTGCAATAATGTGCAGAATGACGTTGGGGGGGGGGGGGGGCTGTTATCTGGCATAAATGTGGGAATCGCACATTAGATGGCATGGCGCTCAGTATGGCACTATGGGGGTAGGCGTGCCACGTTAATGCACGTCATTCGTAGGTAGGTGTGCTGACATACAGACCTAGTGGTACAGGTGTGGCACATTGGTTTACAGATGTGGGATCAGAGCGATTGTGCGATAATTTCCAGTCAGTTGGATCACCTTTCTTTAGTATTGGTATAAACACAGATCTTTTCCAGTCAGTTGGCTATGATGTTGTCTTCCATATTTCTTGGCAGAGCCTTGTAAGTACTGTAACAGCTGCATCAGATTGCTGTAATACTTCTATGGGAATGCTATCAATGCCTGGTGCTTTGTTCTTTGATAAGGCTTTCAATGCTGCTTCAACTTCTTCTTTCATCACCAATGGTTCCAGATCATAAGGTACAGGTTGAAACGGCTGTTGGTCCACTTGATCTTTATCATATAAAAACTTTGTATATTCCTTCCACCTTTTCTTGATCTTCACAGCATCATTCAACACAGAACCTTGAGCATCTTGTAACATTCCAATTCGAGGCTGGAACATTTTCGTTAACTCTCGTAGCTTTAGGAAAGCCGATCTTGTTCTTCCTCTAACAGTTTTTGCTTCTATTTCCTTGCATGCGTCATTGTAGTACTTTTCCTTGTCCTGTCTTGCTGCACGTTGGAAATCTCTGTTGAGTTCTGCGATTGTCTTTCTTTCTCCTCTGGCTTTGGCTTCTCTGCGTTTCTGGGCAATTTTCAGAGTTTCTTCCGTCATTCATTTTGGCTGTTTTTGCTTTTTCACCTTTTGTAGAGACTTCTCACTTTCTATCAACACAACCTTCTTGATGTCATTCCATAACTCTTCTTGAGCTCTGTCATTTGTACCTAAAGCAGCAAATCGATTTTGCAGGCATTCTTTAAATTCCAGTGGTATATTCTCAAGGTCATATTTTGCTGCATTCATGTGTGGTTTGCTCTTTTTCAACTTTAGCTCGAGTTTGCATACTAGTAGTTGATGATCTGTACCACAGTCAGCTCCAGGTTTTGTCTTTGTTGATGTTATAGAGCTTTTCCATCATTGACTTCCACAAATGTAGTCAATTTGATTTTTATGAAATCCATTGGGTGAAGTCCATGTGTACAGTCGCCGCTTGTGTTGCTGGAAGAAGGTGTTTGAGATGAATAGATCGTTGGTCTTGCAGAATTCTATCAGTCTTTCTCCAGCTTCATTTCTGTTGCCAAGTCCATATTTTTCAACTACTTTGTCTTCTTCTTTGTTGCCAACTTTTGTATTCCAGTTACCCATGACTATCAGGATATCCTGTTTGCATGTTCTGTCAATTTCAGCTTGTTCTTGTTCATAGAACTCTTCAATTTCATTCTCTTCTGCAGCTGTTGTTGGGGCATATACTTGAATTATAGTTGTGTTGATAGGCATTCCTTGTAGACGAAGAGAGATTAAGCGTTCGCTGACTGCCTTGTATTTTATTACAGTTCTTGCAAGTTTCTTCTTTATTATAAATGCAACACCATTTCTTCTTTGTCTTTAATTTCCAGCATAGTAGACCATGTGATCATCTGATGCAAAGTGTCCCATGCCAGTCCATTTCAGTTTGCTGACATCCAACAGATCAAGTTGTACACGTTCCATTTCATTCTTGACCACCTCCAACTTCTCTTGGTTCATGCTTTGTACGTTCCATGTTCCAATGTGTAAGACATCTTTACAGCTTCTGACTCTCATTTCATGCGCAGCTACATCAGCAGTCAGACGTCCCGAGGGCTTTGATCCAACCACATCATAAATGCTGGGTTTATTCTGAAAGGTCTTCAGCTCTTCCCCAGTAGCTAGTTGAGTGTCTTCCGACCTGGGGGTCTCATCTTCCAGCACTACAGCACAATTTGTTTTGTTGTAACTATCCATTGGGTTTTCATGGCAAGATACAGAAGTAGATTGCCGGGCCTTTCTTCCACACAGTTCAAGTTTGGTGTTGCAATTGTCACAGAAATGTGATCCTATGCCGTCAACACTATCCTATTCTGCTGCTGCCCAGATGGGTGGTTTGTCTTGGTCTGGCACCTCAGCTGAGACCCGTCCATCTTGGGAGACTCTGCCAGTAGTTAAACTACCGATAGTTTAGCTCTCAGCATCACTGATGCACACAAGCCCTCACAGCACGACAAGCTGAAAACCACTGGCATAATCAACAGGTTCATCATTGAAGGAGAAGAAATTGAAATTGTGAACAATTTTAACCTACTTGGATCAACTATCAATAAAGAAGCAATAAGCAGTCAAGAAATCAGACAACGCATTGCTCTTGGCAGAATGGCTATGTAAGACCTAGATAAGATTCTCTAGAGCAGAGATGTCTCTCTCCATACAAAGATTCGACTTGTTAAAGCCATGGTATTTTCTTTTTTTTTTTAAACTTTTATTTTCATTTTGCAACAAACAAAAGAAACAACACACCAAAAGAGACAAAACAAGTATACAATAAGGAAAAGTAAACCCATTACCCCCCACCCCGGTGCTTCTTCTCTACCCGCTTGTATCAGCATGTGAGCGCTTCCAATTAACAGTGATTATACATCAAACGATCAAAAAAGTATCCACAATACAGCATGATCATGAGACAGAGATATATACAAAGTTAGACAGTCAGATGAGAGCATTTAGCAAAATGTACATATTCATTGAGCATCTTCCATTGAGACCAATGAGAAGGAGTCTGAACGGAGGAAGCGAACAGACGAGGTATTTGTTCATATTTACTGTAGAGACAGGCATGATTCCACCATTCATTGAGGCTCAGATGGGAACGAATTTCCCAGTATTACTTAATTAGGGAGATAGCAATGCCAAGCATAAAGTTCAAAAGGAGATAAGCCATTTTTGGGAGAGAGGGGATCCCCGCAACTGGGCAAAGTCCCACTATCCTCCAAGAAAGGGACTCCTGAGAGTGCAATATAGACTAAATACGACCCCAGACCCGACGCCAGTTATACTGTAGTGCGGGATATTCATGCATAACATGAAGTAATAGACCAATGGCCACAGGACGTGTCCAGCAACCATTACCCTGAGTAGTGTTCCATTTGTCTAATCTGTGAGGAGTGTAAAAACACCGGTGGGCTAGAAAGAAGAGGGTCTGAGTGAGTGAGGCGGGTCGGGAACCCGTGTCCCTCTGCTCCAGATAAGGCTCCATTGCTCCGAGGTTAAAGTCACATGCAATTCTCTCTCCCATACTTTCTGCGCTATAGAGGTATCTCTAGTGATAGCATTACATAAGGTTTAGTAAAATTGGATGCTACACCCGGTGAACTACCGAGAGATCGGAAGTCTCCAATCAACCTTATGCAGAGAGTGCCGATGGCGGGAGTACTCTAGTGCTCCGAATGCAATGCTGAAGTTGCACTGACCAGAGTCGGGAGTCGAAAGGTTGCATAAGAGTATTAAAGGCACCTAAAGTGTCGAAAAGCATTGGTGGATAGTGGGAGTCTAATGGGAGAGTCATACCAGGGAGTAAGGTAAGAGGAATCTGTGAGCAAAGGCCCGCTACTATATCTAGCCACACAGGTCTGCTCGGTACTGGAGCTTCCAACCAACGAGCACCTTGTTTGAAAAGAAAAGATTGAGGGAACACTTAAGTAAAATCGCCACCAAGTATTAATGGAGCATTGGCGGAGGCCGAGGCCAACTGCGCAAAACTTGCATAGTAAGCAGGGTTGTCCACATTCGGGGCATAGTGCAAATACACGTGAATTCACTATCTCCAACCTCAAGGTGTACACGGGCCCATCTACCCTCCATGTCAGCGCTAATATCAGGTACAGTAGCGTGCAAAGACTTCTTAACCAGAATGGCTATCCCGTACCATTTGGAAACGGTGGGAGAATAGGCAGCTACCATGTGAGGCCTAGCATTGAGTTTCAGTGTTTCAGCAGAGTGTAATGCGTTTCCTGAAGAAACACCAAATCAACATGCTCGTGGCTAAGATAGCTAAGGATTTTCTTTCCTTTGAGTGGACCAGTAATGCCTTTGACGATGAATAATAAGATTTTACATAAGGCCATTCAGAAAAGTTAAAATTCTGAGCATGATAGCACACATAATTTCACTGTGTCCCTCAAACTGACTGTATCTGGCTGTACACATGACATAGGAAAAATAAGCTAATATAATACAATGAAGCGCCCCACATTAACAAAGAAAACCGCAGTACGGTAGAGGAGAAGCAAAACCCCAAAATTACTGGCGACCATGTGTCTGCGGGGAGAAACCCCAGAGAAGGCCGAAATTGAAAAAAACATATAACCTGTAGGACTGTGCGTGCTCCGAATCCGACCGAGGCACACATCATGAAGGGATAGGAGACCAAAGACAAAAGTCATACAGAGAAAGAAAGAAAGTCCAGGCTATTTCTGTGCTGGGCTATGACCGCCGCATCGGGCCCTTCAAAATGGCGGACAGAGCCGGCAGATAAGAGTCCAAGATTTGGGATTAGCGCATCTGCTCTGCTTCTTTGGAGTCCAAAAATGTTGATAGTAGATCAGGATCCTCGAACGTCCTGGTCTGGTTGTGGAGAGTCACTCGGAGCTTCGCTGGATACAACAGGCCAAAGCGAGCCTGTAGCTGTTGAAGTCGAGGGCGAAGAGCAAGGAGTTTCTTCCGACGGTCAACGGTAGGCTTTGCCAAATCAGGAAAGAAGGAGACCTTACGACCTTCAAATTCCAAATGATGATTCGCTCGGGCAGCATGTAAAATTTGTTCCACTTGTTGATATCGTAGCAAGCTAAAGATAATAGGCCGGGGGGTCGTGCGGTTGAGCGCCATGCGGGCAGGAACACGGTGTGCTCGATCGATTTCCAGTTCTCTGTGAAAAGTGATCTTCAGCAAGGAGGGAAGAGTTTTGAGCAAGAATTCTCTTATATCTCCTGCTTCCACCCCCTCCGGCATTCCGAGGAGCCTCACATTGTTGCGACGGGCTCGATTATTACTATCTTCCAACTCCTTTTGAAGATTCTGTATCTGGCGCTCAGCCTTGTCCAGTTTGCCCAAGCGCACCTCGTGCGAGTCGAGGACCCCCGCCATATTGTCCTGCCGTAATGAAAGACCTTCAAGTCGGTCCTGGAGCACTCCAAAGTCTTCTCGCATGGCTCGAAGCGCTTCTCCATTGGACTGCACCAATTCCTTCACGCCGCGTATTTCCTCCAAAATCTCCAGGTGCATTGCTGGGTTTTCACGAAATGGAACCATCTTCTGTGGGGAGGACACCTCTGTTTTGGAGCGTTTTCCGTGAGAAGAAGAAGGAGACCCGAAGTCCAAGCGCGCTGGTTTATGGGCCGCCATCCCCCCCGAGGTGCCCCGGTCAGCTCGGAGCGAAATAGTAAATTTATATAGGTATTAAGTCAGGATTCTGAGTAGGCCTCTCGGGAGCTTCAACGCAAAGCGTCCTACCCGCTGGACATCAGGCTCCGCCCCCCAAGCCATGGTATTTTCAATAACATCATATGGATGTGAAAGCTGGGCAGTGAAAAAGATAGACAGGAAGAAAATTGATGCCTTTGAATTATGGTGCTGGCGGCGAATACTGTGTATACTATGGACTGCCCGAAGAACAAACCAGACGATACTAGAGGAGATCAAACCTAAGCTTTCTTTAGAAGCTCAGACGACAAGACTTTAACTTTCATACTTTGGACACATCATGCGAAGAGAGAGATCATTAGAGAAAGACATCATGCTTGGCAAGATAGAAGGTCAATGCAAAAGAAGAAGGCCAGCAATGAGATGGATCGATAATAACAGCAGCTACGGGTACCAGTCTGTCAACAATGAGCCGCCTGACTGAAGACCGAACACAATTTAGGATAGCTATCCAGAGGGTCGCCATGAGTCGACTCAGACTCAATGGCACTTAACAACATTATAATGTCTCTGTATTGTTCCATGGTGCAATTGCACTTTGATATTGGGTGCGATTCTGGTTACCATATCTTAAAAAGAATATAGCAGAATTAGAAAAGGTACAGAGAAGAGCAACCAAAGTGGTAAAAGGGATGGTAGGATCCCCTTATAAGGAAAGGCTTAAAAGATTAGGGTTTTTGAACTTGGAAAAGAAAGGATTGAGGGGAGACATGATAGAGGTATATAAATTAATGAATGGAGTAGAACAGGTAAACGTAGATCAGTTGTGTATGCCATCAAAAAACAGAAAGACTAGGGGACATGGAATGAAGCTATAATGTAACTCATTTAAGACTAATAAGAGAAAATACTTTTTCACTTAATGCGTAATGAAACTTTGGAATTTGTTTCCGGAGGATATAGTGAAGGCTGCTAGTGTAGCTGGGTTTAAACAGAGGTTTGGACAAGTTCCTGGAGGAAAGGTCCATAAACCATTATTAAAGAGGACCTAGGAAATCCACTGCTTTCCCCAGGACAAGCATTGTTGAACCTGTGTGTACAGGTAAATGGGGCTCGCTGTTGAGAAGAAGGAGGTGTGCCGCAGGGATCTGTCCTTGGTCTGATTCTGTTTAACATCTTTATTAGTGATATTGTGGAAGGACTGTTGGGAAAGAGGTGGTGTTTTAGAGCCTTTCTGAAATGGGCGAGCTCGGTTATGGAACGGATGTTGGGCGGGAGGGCATTCCAGCATGTGGGTGCTTAGTACACGAAGGCCCTATTTCGTGTTGCTTGCGAGCACTTTGTAATCTTGCTCTGGATGTTCAGAGTGTTGACAGAGGCTGATCTTCTGATTCTGTTTGGGGGTTGGTGAGGGTGAGGTCCATAATGGAGGTGGAGGTGAGCCCGTTGAGGGCCTTGAATGTCATTAATAGAATTTTGAATGTGATCCTGAGGTGGACCGGCAGCCAATGTAGGTGTTTCCGGATAGGAGTTATATGGTCCCTCCTGGCAGCTCCATGTAATATTCTGGCGGCTGCATTCATTGCGGGCTGAAACGGGTTCAGTGTGCTTTTTGGGAGTCCATGTAGGATCGAGTTAGCGTAATCGAAGTGGGGAATTACTAAGGCTTGGACAGGCTTGGTAGACTGTCCGGAAATCATCTGGCTCCAGCAGGAGTCTAAGATGCCGATCGTCCTTATTTTGTGATATATTGCTTTAACAGTAAGGTTTACATGGGCCTTCATGTCCAACTGTTGGTCTAGGATGACTCCTAGATAGCGGATCGTGGGTTTGCTTTGAAGCTCCGCTCCACTGTGGACAGACTAGGGGACCTGCAATGCGGCTACAGTGTTACCCATCTGGATCTTCTAGGTGAAAATATTTTTTCAGTCAACGCATAATCTGCCCCTGCAATCCATTACTGGAGGATGTGGTAAAAGCTGTCAGTGTAGCTGGGTTTGCAAAGGTTTGGACGAGTTCCTGGGTAACAGTCCATAAACCATTGCTACACTGCTTGCCCCATTACAAGCTATGCACTGCTTGCCCCATTACAGTTATTGGGGATCCTGTGTGTCTTTTGGGGAAACTGCTAGGTACTTGTGACCTAGATTGTGCACTGCTGGACACAGGATACTGCGCATGATGAACCTTGGTCTGACACAGTTTGGTATATTTTATAGTCTTATGTTCCTATGTGCCATCTAGGCAGCTGCCTAGTCCCCCTGTGCACCAGCGGCCCCCACTGAATGACCCATGTGCCACCTCCTTTGCCCTCATTTGCACCACCAACATAGTGCCCTTTCATACTTGGGCACTATGCTGTTACTGCTAATGGAGCATTATTATCACTCACTTGGGCTCCCTTGTCTGTGCATCACATTGCAGACATAAAATAGGTCTCGCTCCTCAAAAAACACACTTTCTGCCAGGTTTTGAATTGTGTTAGGATTCCTGCCGTTAAGGTGCCTGCATTAAGGGAGCAAGCCTTGTTCCCGCCCACTGACCCCTACTCTCTGTCCCATGCCTTCTATCCACCCACAGGTACCGTTAATGGTACCAGCCACTTTAGCACGCACTAATGCATGCTAAAGTGACTTTTTGCACATGCTAAGTGTGCACATGCAGTTAGCACATGCTAAGTGTGCACATGCAGTTAGCATGCGCTAATGGCACGCTTGCTCCTTTACTGCCGTTTAGTAAACATACCCCTTTTCTCTTTCGAGCAGGAAGATCACCATTAAAGTAGCCCGAGTTGGGATTTCCTTGATAGATGTTTCTAGAAAAGCAGACAAATCGAGGCTTGGAACCCTCTCCTCAACATCTCCCCTCCCTAACACTTCTAGGGAGATAATATATCTTAGACAATTGCACAGATTCAGATATATTCAACTCATCCTTCAAATATTTAGTAAACAAAATAGAAGGAGAAAGATAAAGGGTACGAGGGATATTCAAGAAAGGAAGATTCCTTTGGCAATAAGCATTTTCTAAATATTCATACTGATGATGAAGTACTAACGAATCTTGTACTGATGAAGCTATGGCTGCCTGAAGAGTCTGGATCTGAGTGTCTCCCTTGGAAACACGAGTATCAACTTCCTTAAGCATAGATTCATGGCCTGACAAGATGGACACAACTTCATGTGTAAAAATCGAAAGTTTAATCACAGATGACTCGAACGATAACTCAGTCCGAGATACAATCTGCCAAATATCTTGTAAGGTAATATCTTTAAGAGACTGAGACTTTTTTTGAGTTGGAACAAAATCAAACAGAGCAGGCAAAACCACTGACAAAGTATCCAATCTAAGAAAGGCATCAGGGAGGGAATCTATGTTGGAAGGGGACCCACCCTGCACTGAAGCGTGGGCCCTCCTCCACCAAACAATCTTCTTCATTGGGTGGGGATGCACATTAAGTAACGTTATCACACGTTGTTACCACGCGTTAACGTTATTTAATGTGTGTTAATGTTACTTAACGCGCGTTAACATAGCCACTGCTACGTTACCGCAGTTTAGTAAACATTCCCCTTTGTATGTCTTGTCCCTGAAATTTTTGTGGACGTTTTTTGCAAGAAACTCCTGAAGAAGCCATCTTAGCGAAACAAAGATCTTTGTTGGGTGTTTAGCTGTGATGGTGGTTCATAAAAACTTTGGTATAATTAGATGCGGATGAAGTGCGGCTGCTGCAGCTGCCGGCCTATGTGAATGATACAAAACTCACAGAATTGCTAAGATAAGTGAATGTGATCTTGTTTTAAGGCTTGTGGAGATATCATGTTCATTTAATTTTTTTTGTTTTGTTACAGGAAATAGAACAAAGATTCAGAACGAGTGGGTTTTGGATCTTCATTAGAATTCAGATGCTGCTTGTTTTTATAGTGTTAGTTTATATGATTTAGCAATTGAGAACACTGGGAATCCTGAAAAGTACTTTTTTTGGATATAAAAATCTTTATCTTTATTTAGGAACTTAATATACCGCTCAATGCAAAAGCATCTGAGCGGTTCACAATTTGTATAAAAATGTTGGGTGGTTTGCTTCAATTATTTAAAAATATATGGATTTGAAAATTTAGAAGTATAAAATAAGAGGGAGGCTTGTGACCTGTGATGTGAGCGTCTGCTAATCCCTATGGTGATTAATTTCGCCACGTGTAGGGTATCTAGCCATCCTGAGGTCATTTCAGCCCCTGTTATAGTATAGGGTACTTGTTATTGTTTGAGATTAATTAGAAATATACTTAGGCATGGATATGTAATGTATTTACTAGGAGTAATTATTTTTGTTTGATATAGTTAACTCCTAGACAGTTGATTTTGGTGTGTTCACTATGACATCTCAGCCATTGACCCTACATCTGATGCAGATACATCTTGGCCAATCTGCCTTGTTTCAGGCCATACCCACAATACTATGTTCCTCATCATGAACATTTGCAGACTAACACTGGGAACAGCTTAAGCAATGCAAGCCTCAGTGAGGTGTAGAAAGCCACAAAACAATGGAGACACACACACATCGCCGCGCTGTGCAAAAATGGGGATGGTTGGCATTCCTGCTGCCACTTTGGTCTCGATATCAGCTCAAGCATTGTTAATGTGTGCTCATTGTGCAGGAGCTAGTAGCGCACTCTAATGTTAATGCCTGCTCAGTGTGCCGGTGCTATCAGCCTGACTCTCCATCCAGCTGTGGATAGTGGAGCCTGTCTGTGTGGCTGATGGGTGTACCCTTGCTGGCCAATTCATTGCTGGTGTTGTACCTGCACTGTAGGCTAACGTTTAGCCACAGGAACATGCAATGCATGATCCACAGCCAGGACTTGAATCCGTGACTTTCTGCTCATAAACACATCAACTGTGTGTACTGAGCCACAGTGCTGCCATATGGCTACAGTAGTCCCTGAGGCTGACATGCTTTCCATCAGACAAACCTTGGCACATGTTGCAAAGTACATGGCATACAGGACTAGGACATGGCTTTGGTTTGCTGCAGGCGAGTTCCGCTGCCCCCTCTGCCAACACCCCCACACCATGCTGACATGCCCGTGTGCTGTCAGTGTTGGTGGTACACAGTACTAGCCCATCCAATATGCGGGTTGGTGGTGCCTTGGGCGCAAGGTCCGGATGGGAAGAGCAGAGGCATACATGGACAGCCATACAACCTCTCCCCCCCCCCCATCTTTCTCTGCATGTTGCAGTTACCTGGAGGGCTACAGCTGCTGGCACTATAGGCCTCTTCCCCCACAGCTGGGTTCATTGGCAGCAGGGGGGGCCAGCCAAGATCTCTGCCTGGGGTGCCAGGACCCTTGGATCACCCCATGTGGCACATCTCCTTTTCGTAGCAGTAGCATGTCTGTGTGCCACCACTGTTACTGTGGGATCATGACGGAAATCACAGTGGTAATGTGGATGGCAGGATACCCCTATGAAGAGAAGTTAAAAAAGATGAGGCTCTTCAACCTGGGGAAGAGATGGCTGAGGGGTGATATGATAGAGATCTATAAATGAATGACTGGAGTAGAACAGGTAAACGTAGATCAATTGTTTACACCATCAAAATGTAGAAAGACTAGGGGACATGCAATGAGGCTACAGTGCATCCCATTTAAAACTATTAAGAATAAATATTTTTTCAGTCAATGTGTAATCAAACTCAGGAATTCATTACCAGAGGATGTAGTAAAGGCTGCTAGTGTAGCTGGGTTTTCCTGCAGAAAGGTCCATAAACCATTATTAAAGAGGTCCCAGAGGGGAGAGAGGTTGGAGGCAGCGCTGAGGTCCGGAGACATCGGGTTTCTTTTCCCGCCGGCCCCGACGTCATCGGGGGCCCTTCATAAAGCCGCACAGCTGATTTGCAGCCCCGGGAGAGAGGTTGGAGGCAGCGCTGAGGTCTGGAGACATCGGGCTTCTTTTCCCGCCGGCCCCGACGTCATCGGGGGCCCCTTTAAAAGCTTGGTAGGCCAGGCGCAGCCGGAGGCGCTAGTTGGGGCAGCGATATAAGGGGCAAGATACAAGGGGCATATTAGGCCCCTTGGGAGCCCCTTGAAGCCACGAAGGAGAGCAGGAGAGCTGGTTCAAGTGCTGCGTTCTTGTAGCTGCTGGATAGATGGGTAAAAGAAAAAAGAAGATCTTGCCGGTGGAGCAAACGGAGGTTGCTGTTGGACCCATGGAAAAACATGTTAAGGTAGTGACTAACACCAATGTATCACTTGACCCTGACTTTCTTGTTCTACGTTCGTCCCCGGTATCTCTTAGCTCCCCGGACCAGTCACCACCATCTCCTCCAGTATATGTATCTCCACCTTTGTCCGCCCTTCCGGGCACTCAGTTCCAGCAGAGTACCCCGATAGATGTCGGGGAAAAGCTGAAACCAGTGATATGGGCACCCGTTCCGGATGAAGCCAGGGTGGTCCTGGACGATCAGGTCACCCTGGCAGATATTTGGAAAGTGGTAACCTGTATTGAAAACACCTTGGTGCCCACTGTAATATAGCTTTGTGGTTTCTCTTCTGAGATTACCACTAGGCTGTCTGAAGTGGATAATAAGGTTGAGACTATTTCTATACAGGTTGCTAAGTGTGAAACCCAGTGTCAGGCCCTTGCAGCTGTTAATTCTTCTCATATAAAGGAAAGTTTGTTTGTGCACAATAAGATGGAACAGTATGACAATATGTTTCGAGCAAAAAATGTTAGATTGTTGAATTTCCCCTTTTCTCATTTGCTTTCTGCTGAAATTTTGCTGAGAAAGTATTTCAAAGAGGTCTTGGGGTTGGCTTCGGCTGACTCCATTGCTCTCTCTAAGTTATATTACCTTACTGGTAAGAGGTTGGCTACGGGTTCTCTGGTTGGGTTTGATGAGGTTAAGGGCATGGATGCCCTGGACCTTACCAAATTCCTAGTGGACTCAAGGGATAACATTTCCTCTAGAGCCACCTTGGTGGTATCTTTTCTTTCAGACCAGGATAGAATGCTTGTTTTTCGTAGCTATTTCAAAAATATGTCAGCTCTGTTCTGCGGTGCCAGGGTTCAAATGTTCCCAGATATTAGTAGAGCGACTCAGACTAGGAGACAGGCCTTTTTGGCCCTTAAACCTAGACTGCTCGCTATCTCTGCTACTTTCTTTCTTAGATATCCTTGCAAATGTTTGGTTTTGTATCAAGGTTCAAAGTTTGTTTTTCTTGATCCCTCTCAGCTTGAGGTATTTCTTGCTGACAAGGAACAACAGGGTAATTAGTAACTGGAGGTGAGTGGGTTAAGTTAGTAAGCTGCCTGATAATTTAGAGTTCGCTCTATTTGTTCTTTGTGGTGATCTGTTTTCTCTTTAAGTTTCTCCCCGGATTGTGGGCTATGATGATGTATTGCTATCAATTGTGTGTTCTGGTTAATATCGGTTTTATTTTGCCTTTATGAAACATCTGTGGTTTCTTTATGCTTGCTTTGTAAGTTTGTTGAAATTCCAATAAAAAAAAAAAGAGGTCCCAGAATATCCAGTGCTTGCCCCAATACAAGCATTGTGGATACTGTGTGTCTTTTGGGGAAACTGCTAGGTACTTGTGAACTAGCTTGGCCACTGTTGGACACAGGATACTGGTCATGACAGACCTTGGTCTGACATAGTATGGCATATTTTATGATCTTATGTGCACCTGGGCAGCTGCCTGGTCCACCCTGTGCACTAGCAACCCCCACTGTATGACCCATATGCCACCTCCTTTGCCCCATTTGCACCATCAAAACAGCGCCCTTTCATACTTGGGCACTATGCTGTTGCTGCTAATGAAGCACTACTATCACTCACTTGGACTCCCGTCTGTGCATCACATTGCAGACATTAAAAAGGCTCTCTCTCCTCAAAATACACTCTTTCCACGAGGTTTTACTTTGCATTAGGGTTCCCAGTATTAAAGGGCTTTAATACACGTTAGCGCAATAAGCATTAAGGGAACACCCATTGTTAACGCCCTCTTTCCTCCCTGTTAACGCCCACTCTCCACCTACTGCGCCCTTTATGCTGCTGGAGACTTTAATGCCCATTGAAACAGCTTTTTCGCTGCATTAAGGGCGTAAGAGTGCCCATAACAGGCATTAACGGCACACTGGCTCCCTGAACGCCCTTTAGTAAACATACCCCTTATTTCCCCAGCAGGGCAAAGGTGTCTGTAATGAGTCTGATAATGAACCCTGGATTTTTTGGGCCTGATATTTGAAAGGCATTTACACGATTTACAGCCCAGTAAACTGTGTAAATGCCTTAACTGGGAATATTCAATGGCACCTACACGGTTAGTGTCATTGAATATTCCTGACTATGTCCCCTATGCGCTCCAATGCTATCCGGGTAGCACTATCACTATCAGCTCACTGTCCTTCCTTTCAGGCTCTCCCCTGTCCCAAGGTCATGATGGTGGTGGCAGCGGCGCCAAGGGATCTGTGTCCATCTCTATCTGGACAAATGGCTCATCCAGGTCCGTTCTCTGTCAGAAGCATCTTGGGCGATGTCCCGAGCGGTGTCCTTCTTGGAAAGCCTCAGGAAAAGAGCCATCTTTTGCCTTGGAGTTTCTGGGAGCATGTTTCAACACCCATATGGGCAGAGTTTTCCTGCCAGAAGACAAAGTCAAAGGACTGTTGAATTGCCTGGCGATGTCCCGTGCACAACAGGTCCCCAGAGTATGGGATTATCTTCAGCTACTCAGATTGATGGCAGTGACCATACAGATGGTCCCATGGGCATGTGCTCACATGTGGCCACTGCAATGGTCCTTGTTGACTTGGCGGTCCCTGAGTTCTCAGGAGTTCAAGTGCAGGCTCCTGCTCTTGCTGATGGTGAAGTCCAGCCTGGATGATTTCTCCTGAATGCTGCTGATGACAGATGCCAGCCTCTCAGGCTTGGGAGCCTATTGCCAAGACCATATGGTCCAGGGCTGTTGGAACCACAGGGAAGTGGTGTGGTACATCAACTGCCTTGAGGTGAAGGCCATTGGGTTGGTTCTTCTGCATTTCCGGTCCCTGGTTGAGGGCCGTGTAGTTCAAGTGTTCTCTGACAATGCCATGGCAGTGGCTTATGTCAATCGGCAGGGCAGAACAATAAGCGCTGGTGTGGCCATGGAGATGGATCACCTGTTTGCATGGGGGGAGAAGAACCACCTAGACTTGTGGGCTCAACACATTGCTGGAGTGGACAACGTGGAAGCGGATTTCCTCAGCCAACATTCCGTGAATCCTAGCGAGTGTGAGATGAGTCACAAAGTCTTTCAGTTGATTGTGCACCATCGGGGTCACCCTGAGATGGATCTGATGGTGACCCGCTCTAATGCCAAAGTGTGCCGCTTTTTCAGTCGCTGCATGGAGATGGGGTCCGAGGGTGTCCTGACAGCCTTGACCCAATCAGTGGCTACTGTATGTATTTCCTCCAGGGCCCCTGTTGAAGTGTGTGATTCAGCGTATAGAGTGCCACCCAGGTAGGACTGTCTTGGTGGCACCAGATTGGCCACAGAGTGCGTAGTTCAGAGATCTGATATGGCTCCTTCCAGCGCCTCCCCTTTGTCTGCCTCCATCTTGGGGGCTGTTGTGGCAGGGGCCAATTATCTTGGATGACCCGGCTCACTTCTCACTTATGGCATGGGTCTTGAAAAGAGACTGCTAGCACGTAAGGGCTACTCATCAACTGTAATCTCTCCTATCCTTGGTGCCCAGAGAAGGTCTACCAAGCTAGCAAATGATATGGTGCCTCTTTGAGTGCTGGTGTGGTGTGCAGCACTTGGCTCCTTAGATGGCCAAAGTGTCATCTTTTTTGGCCTTTCTGCAGGATTGCCTAGATAGGACTCTCTCTTAGCTCCCAAAGATTCATGTGGCAGTTTTGGCCTGTTTCCATGGTCTGGTGGTGGACATGTCCTTGGCCTTGCACCCGGATGTCTCCTGTTTTCTCAAAGTGGTTCAACATTTGCGTCCCCCCCATTGGTCTGTGATCCCTTCCTAGGATCTGTCTCTGGTGCTCAGGGCCCTGATGGCACCCTGACGGCGGCCCCCTTTCAGTCATTGAAGCGCACTACCTTGAAGGATATGATGCTCAAGGCTATCTTCTTGGTTGCGATTTGCTCTGCAAGGCAGATCTCAGAGCTGCAGGTTCTGTCTTGCTAAGATCCATATCTGTCCTTTTCAACTGAGGTCATTTTCATTCGGCCTGTGCCTTCCTACTTACCTAAAGTGCTGTCTCCCAGGAGGTTTGCTTACCCTCGTTCTCTAAGGAATATTCCACAAAAATAATCCAAACCAAAAAGGGTCACCACCAAGAATGCTATAACAATACAAAGTCAACCCCAATATAGAGTGAACCTGTCAACATTTTTTGTCGGACTCATCAAAGTGAGAAATCAACCTCTACAAATGAAACGTCCACTTTATTCAATGTATTAGCAGTAAAAGCAGCAAAGCTTATGTAAAGAGAAACTCAAAAACTTAAATGAGTTTGAACATGGATGGTCTCCCACTGTGTATTCCACCATGGGGTTAGCACGATGCAGTACTGTGTTTCGGGTCTATGTGGAACTTAGAAGACCCTGCTTCAGGCGTATCGTCTCTCAGTGCATGTTGTGAAGTCAACAGGACCACACTCATCCACTTGCAATTGCAAAAGGTGTCACTTTAAAAAAAAATGGTGTCTGACGTCAATGCTGACCTCAGTGCTTACTGCAAAGCTGATTGGCGGTTGAGGATCACAAATGTATTCATACCAACAACACAGCTGAAATATGTGACCCACAATTTTCTCCATAATGCTGAATCACAGAAAACTGTGCCAGTCTAATTCAAGATTTAGACCTTGTGGGGATACTGAATCCAAAGTACAAATCCAATTTTGTTTGCAAAATTGGAGACATGCCTCTCTGTCCCCTCCAGTAGCCAATGGAGGAATCCAATTGAGTACTCTCCTAGTAAATTGAGGGAAAGAATGTTCATGTTGGATACAGTGCTGCACGATTGGTGCTGTGAATATCTTAGTGTGCAAACGAGAGGCATGTTCCAATAGTCGCACCTTGAACGGGCGAATCGTTCAGCCAATATATTTTAAGCCACAAGGGGACAACAACAGATACACTACAAAGATGGATCTGCAAACAGTATGGAACCATGAATGCCAAGTCGTGTTAGTTGCCCTATCAGTCCATGACTCCCCTGTGATCATGCCCGAACAAAAGAAGCACTTGCCACAAGGGCATTTTCCTTGTGGCGAGCAGTCGCCACAAGGAAAATGCTCCTTCTGTCCCAGTAACAATCCAGGTCCAGGACTTATATGCACAAGATGGTCTCGCAGATTATGGCCCTTAGTATATGCTATGCTCGAAGGTTGCTGAAAAGAAGAGTAAAGGTTCAAGACTTGCCATTGTTTGCGCAAAGTTTTTACCACTTTATGAGACTTATCCATATAAGGTAAAATACCCACGATCTTCTCAACAGGATCTATTGCCGGGGTTGAACCAGTCTGTGTAGGTAAAAGCCATTCCCTATGGTTGTTTAATACCTGCTTATAAGCAGTGTGAATGACCACATCTGGATACTCCCATTTGTGTATTCCCTGGCAGAGCTCCTGTGCATGTGTTTTAAAATCAGCTGTTGAAGTACAGATGCATTGGATGCGTAAGAATTGACCAAAGGAGAGACCTCTCTTTAATGCCTTAGAGTGAAAACTGTGATAACACAGTAGTGTATTTCTTTGGACTGGATTTCTATAAAGTGTGGTAACCAGATGATCTCTGTGTCGAAAAACAGTGACATCTAAAAATTCAATCAATTTAGTATCATGTCTAGCTGTAAATTTAATGTTGTCTTTACATGAATTTAACCAAGTCAAAAACGTTTGAAGGTCCAATAAAGATCCCGTCCAGATGAAAAATTGTATTTGTTTATTTTTATTTATTTAAAGGATTTATATCCCACTTTATCCTTGAATCAAAGCGGTTTACACTGCAAACAATCAGATAGGATAGTTCGGGGGGTGTCGGCATGCAGTGGTTGAGACAGGTAGTATTCGTGAGTGTGTGAGTAGGTACGTCTTGATTTGGGGTGCAATATATACAGTTTTGAACTATTTACAGAGCAATATATACAGGTTTGAGCTATTTACAGAGGTTTGAGCTATTTACAGAGGGGTTATATACAGGGAGGGGGGGTTGTTGCGGGGCAGGGGAGGGTATGTTACACAATTGTAAAGTCATGTAACGACACCGTTTGCTCTGTGTAGAGCGTTCTTTTGGGTGATTTTTGGAAGTCCTCAATATCAATTGGTTTGTGCAGTGATTAGGGTGATTGGTGGTCTTCAGTGAATTATTCAATGAATAGGGTGGTTTTTAGTAGTTTCCTGAATTCTTTTATATCATTTGTTGATTTTAGTTTATCTGGGAGGACATTCCAGATAGCAGGTGCAGCAAGAGAGAAGGCTCTCATAGATGTGGATTTGTTGGTTCTTGTGAATAGGCTGGGTGTTGGTATATTGTTTTTGGTGCTGTTTTTGTCAGGTCTTTTGCTTGTTTTGGTTCTGATAAGTTCCTATAGTGTTTCTGTTGACATGTTGTTTTTAATTTTGAAGATGGTTAGTGCTGCTTTATATTTTGCGTGTGATGATATTGGTAGCCAGTGCAGATCCTGTAGTATTAGAGTTATATATTGTCTTGATGCGCTAGCAATTATGCGGGCAGCAGTGTTGTGTATTATTTGTAATGGGCGGGTGGTTTGTTTTGGTAGACCTTGGTATAGTATATTACAGTAATCCAGTACAGGTGTAATGATGGCCTGGCATACTGTGCGGAAATGTTCTTTATTGAGGAGAGGTTTTAGTCTCTGGAGCATTGCGAGTTTGAAGAAGGCTGTTTCGAATATCTTGTTGATGTGCAGTTGTAGGGCGAGTTGCTTGTCTAGAATCACTCCAAGGTATCGGACTTCATCTTTTATTGTGATCGGTGTATTGGATATGTTGATAGAAGTAGGACTGATGAATGTGGAGTCTCTCGTGATGATAATTGATTCAGATTTTTTTATGTTGATGTTTAAGTTGTTATTAGCTAGCCAGGTCGTCATTTCTTGAATGCAGGTTGTTATGTTATAGTCTGGGGAGTCCAGTTGAATAGGGGTATATGCCATGATGTCGTCGGCATATATGGCGTATTGTATTTTGTATTTGTTAAATATTTTGCATATAGGTTGAATGTAGATGTTGAAGAGAAGATCTGATAGTTATGATCCTTGGGGAACTCCTTGAGTAGTTCTGAAGGGTTTTGAGGTGAGGTTACCAGATTTTACTTTCTGCTGTCTGTCTTCACGGTATGATTGAAACCATTTGATGGTGATATCTTGTAGGCCAATCTCCATTAGGGGCTTCAATAGGATGTGATGGGAAACTGTGTCGAATGCTGCTGATATATCAATAAATATTAGTAAGAAGCCTTGTTTTATTTTGTCTATTCATTTGATTATGTTATTGAATAGTTGTATGAGGAGTGTCTCAACACCATATTTTGGACGGAATCCATGCTGATGGGAATCTAGTGGGGCAAATTTGTCAATATGATCTTGGAGCTGTTTCTGTACAATTTTTTCAGTTATTTTAGCCATGAATGGGAGACTGGATATTGGGCGGTAAGTTGAGGGGTCTGTACTGTTGGATGAGGTGGTTTTAGGGATGGGTCTGATAGTAGACTGCTTGAGTGCTTCTGGCATGTATCCCTGAGAGAGAGAGGTACTTACTACCTTTTGGATGAATGTGTTTAATTCTTCTTTGGTGGATTTGATCCAAGTCACCAGGCAGGGGTCCGATGGAGAAGTAGTGGTGTTTAGAGCAGTGATGGTTTGTTCTATTTGTTTGGTTGATGGAATGCTGAAATTCTTCCATTGCTTGGTGGTTGTGGATCCATCTGTAGTTGGTATGTCCATAAGATAGACGTTCTTATGAGGTGTGATGGTACTGTTCTTGGCTATTAGATAATCAGCAAAGGTTTGTGGGTGTAGCTTGCATTTGTTTTTCATTGTTGGGTCATTTGTTAGGGTACGAACGATGATGAAGAGCTCTTTGTGTTTATTGCAGGCTTTTAGTACAAGGTTTGTGTGGTATTGCTGTTTATGTTTATTTATTAAGTTATTGTAGCCTTTTTGCATCTCTTGGTATTGTTTCAGAGTAGCTTCTGATTTGTTATGTCTCCAGCGACGTTCCAGTTGTAATTTTCTTTTGGATTCTCTGATTGTGTTAGAGTACCATGGTGTAGATCTTGGGTTTTTTTTGTTATGGTTTGAATTCATTTGAGGTGTGACTTGAGATGCGGCAAGGATGGTGGTGTTCCATGTGGTGATGGAATCGTCCAGGACAGTGAAATCTTGGAATAGGTATTGCATAGTATCTTTGAGGAAGTGCTCTTTGTTAAAGGCTTTAAAGTGTCTTGTTGGTTGTTCTGTTTTCTGAGTTGTTTGTTGGGTGTTGTGGTGGAGTACAAATGATATGGCATGGTGATCTGACCATGGTATTGGTGTAGTTTTAGCAGGTGTCATGAGACCTTGTTCTATGGTGTTGTTTGGTACAATATGCGATCTGGTGTAAAGCCAGAGCGGTGGGATGGGCCCGATAGAACTTGCTTGAGTTGAACGGATTCCATTGCTTTGTGAAAAGCGATTTCAGTTGTTGATGTGGCAGATGTGAGGTTTAAGTCTCCTAGTACAATGAGCATCTTGTGTGGCGAGTTAGCTGTATATATCATGTCCAGTATGTTGGGTATGTCCTCTGTTGGTGTGTTGGGGGGTCGGTATATCAGGCAGATGCATAAGTGTTTGTTTTCCATGTTGATGAATTTGCTGTGTTCGGAGCTTTTGGAGATTGAAGTCTTGAGCCTCAGGTCTGTTCGGGCAATAATTAGTACTCCGCCTCCTCGTTTGTGGGTTCTAGGGCAGTTGTATGCTGTGTATGCTGGCAGTGTTATTTGGTTCAGTATTACCTGGTCTGTATTCTTGAGCCATGATTCAGTAATGAATAGTATGTCAATATTGTTTTTGTGGATGTAATCAGTAATTGTGTTTGTTTTGTTGCTTATAGAGCGTGCATTTATCAGGCCTATGTTTATGCGGGTGGTATGTGGAGAGTGTGAGTGAGCTTTGGATGTTTGTAACCATGACTCTGTTTAAGCGTGTCTGGTAGGTTTCTTGCTGTTAGGTTTGTAGTAAGATGTGTATATAGGTTGGTGTATGGTAGGGAGGTATGATATATAAATGGGGGGAGTTTGTAGGGCTGTGAAGTAGGTAGTATAGTAATATGCATTTGTTTGGTGAGAGCATAGGGTAAGAATTAGTATAGTTGCATACATTTGCTGTATGAAGATTTTTTTGTACATTTGTTGTCCATACAGGGGTCAGTTATTTCCTTGTGCAGGATGGCAGCGAAGAGGCTGATGTTCCATGTTGGTGCGCTCGTTGTGGGGGAGGAAGACTTAACAAATGTACTAGCAGTTATACAGATCTTGTACAGTGTGGATGGCTTAAGGGAGCAATACAGTGACCAGGGGGGAGAAAGACTTGACAAGTATACTAGCAGTTATACAGATCTTGTACAGTGTGGATAGCTTAAGGGAGCAATACAGTGACCAGGGGGGAGAAAGACTTGACAAGTATAATAGCAATTATACAGATCTTGTACAGTGTGGATAGCTTAAGGTAGCAATACAGTGATCGGGGGGAGAAAGACTCACATTTAGTCCAGGGTTTTTTTATCTTTCTTCCGGCTGTTGTTGCATTTGTCTGTTGTCGGTTCAGTTTTTTTGATAGTTTTTCTGATGGCCGAGGTTTTTGTTTGCTTTTGGTGTCGCGCCTTTGTCTGTCTTGACTAGATTGCAAGCTAATTCCGTCGTCGTTTTACTTCAGTTAGGATGTCCTTTCTGCCATGAAGGTTCAATCATTTCTACTGTAGCACCAAATTGCCGCAACTAAGGGCTACGCCAAAGGGCCCTCTGGCGAGGCCCTCAGGCACGGGCACGCCTGCAGCGTGCTTTTAAATATTGTTGTGGGAGTCCCGATTGGTTTTGCGGGAAGATGATGCCGATCGGAGTCTGTAGCAGGGCTGAAGAGGCTGTGCTGCTGAAGAGGAGCTGCTTTTAAATGCTCCTGTGCCGGTGTGATCGTGAGGCCTGATTGGCCTTATCGGAGAGGAGCTTACCTTCCCACTCTCCCTTGATGATGCCGATCGGTGTCTGGAGCAGGAAGCGTTTTCACAGGAGGATATTATGATACCAATTTGATGAATGCTCTAAGGAGCAGTGTCGGGGGAAGGATAAGGATCTTCACCTTGTGGATGTCCAGAGGGTGCTGCTCTGGTACTTGTAAATTACGAATTCCTTTTGTAAGTCCAACCATCTTTTTGTACTGTTTGCTGGCCTGTGCAAGGGTGAAGTGGTCGCCAAATCGACCTTCGGGCGCTGGATTAAGGAGGCCATTGCCTTTGCATATCTGTTATGGAACCGGCTGGTTCCAGGGGGTTTACTTGCCCACTCTACCTGAGCACAATCATCCAGATGGGCGGAGCACAGCAGAGTGGCCCCTACAGACTTGTCGGGCACCAACGTGGGCATCCCTTTTCACTTTTGTCAAGCATTACCACTTGGATGACCATGTGCAGACGGATATGGACTTCAGCTCAAGTGTTTTGCAAGCTGTTGTGTCTTCTTCCCACCCAGTAGTGTTGTAGCTTTGGTACATCCAACTTGTCTGGTCTTGTTCTGTTATTGGCTTGCCTTCCCATCCTCTTCAGCTGGGTGCTCCACCCCCAACAGAAGTTTCCCTATCTTGGTGCAAGGACTTCTCTAGAATTGTTTTTAATTAAGCAGAAGACAGGTCAATATTTAAGCACAGTGGTTGGCAACTGTTTTTAAATATTAGCAGTTGTATTTAAATAAAATATATATATTCAGCATCACTATCCAAATAAGAAGAAATTAGGCCTTACCTGCTAATTGTCTTTCCTTGAGTACTCTCCGGGCCAGTCCGGGACATTTGGGTGATCAATCCGCTCCAGCAGCTGGGGACTGAATCCTGAACGGTTTTTCCTGACAGCTTACCCAGCTCCCCCTGGTGTCAGAGAATCAGTCTTATGGTAACAAAGCAGCAAACGCTACCAGAACTGGAACCTAACCAAAAATAACAAACTCAAACTGCCGGACGATCCGTCCGTAGAAGCTATATCATAAAGAAGAAGAACCAAACGACACGGCTACTGCCGCACCCTAGGTCCCTCCCAATCTGTACACTGCCAATGGAATTTGTTTATTTGTTTGTTTGGTCGTAATTTTCTTTTTTTTTTTTTTTTGATAGTCTGTGTCTGGAAAGAAAATCCCCTGAATCAGTCCAAAAAAGGGGAACTCCCGTAGCACCCTCACCCCAGGATCCATTTCCAAGGGTGCGTGCCGCGCACTATCTGAACAGCCCGAGCGAAAAAAATGCCAACACACTCACCGAGGCCGCACTCCTCCGAAGCTCGCAGCAAAAGGAACTGGGGAGGGCCCCGGACTGGCCCGGAGAGTACTCAAGGAAAGACAATTAGCAGGTAAGGCCTAATTTCTTCTTCCTAATCGTCTCTCCGGGCCAGTCCGGGACATTTGGGCAGTACCAAAGCAGTACCTAAATCCGGGAGGGTCCTGCGAGCCCTGCTAGAATCGCCGAGGCTCCAACCCCCGCGTCCGCCCTGGCCTGTACATCCAGGCGATAATGCTTCGCAAACGTATGCAACGACGACCACGTCGCAGCTCGACAGATGTCCACAGGCGGCACCAATGCATATTCCGCCCAAGAAGCAGCTTGGCCTCTGGTGGAATGCGCCCTGAGTCCCAGCGGAACAGACTTGCCCCTGGTCTCATAGGCCGCCCGTATAGCATGCTTCACCCATCGAGCAATAGAAGCCTTAGTAGCCGCCTTACCTTTAGCCGAACCACCATAAAGGACAAACAACCGATCCGTTCGCCGAAAAGCTTCCGTTACCTTCAGATAAGAACGCAAC
Source organism: Ichthyophis bannanicus (assembly GCA_033557465.1). Taxonomy (NCBI): domain Eukaryota; kingdom Metazoa; phylum Chordata; class Amphibia; order Gymnophiona; family Ichthyophiidae; genus Ichthyophis; species Ichthyophis bannanicus. Next base: position 942,975,932 of record CM066033.1, on the reverse strand, counting down.
ACACGACCGAGATCCAGCCGCCGAAGCACCCGATCCGAACTTGCAAAAGTGGGAAGCGAGACCACCTGATTTACGTGAAAACTGGAAACCACCTTGGGGAGAAACACCGGCACCGGCCGCAACACCACTTTTTCCTGCGAAAACTGTAGATAAGGCTCCTTGCAAGACAGAGCCTGCAGATCGGAAATCCGCCGAGCCGAACACAAGGCCACCAGAAACACCGTCTTCCAGGACAATTCTCGAAGGCGTTCCGAAGACTCCGGAACAAAAGGCGGTTCTGTCAAAGCCTGTAAGACCAAATTCAGGTCCCACGGCGGAACCACAGGTCACAGCGGCGGCCGGATGTTCTTGGCTGCCTTCAGAAAACGAACAACATCGGGATGAGTAGAAAGAGAAGTCCCTTGCACCTTTCCCCTGTAGCAGGCCAGAGCTGCCAGCTGCACCCGCAGTGTGCTAACTGCGAGACCCTTGTCGAGCCCTGCCTGCAGAAAACCTAAGATGTCGCTCAGAAGCGCCCCCCAGGGTCTAATGTGCCGATCGCTACACCAGGCCTCAAAGACGCGCCAAACCCGAATATACGCTAAGGAAGTGGAACGTCTCTTGGACTGCAATAAAGTCGCTATCACTGCCGCTGAGTAGCCTTTGCGGCGCAATCGGTCCCTTTCAAGAGCCAAGCCGTAAGCAAGAACCGATCCACCTGCGGCAATAACACGGGACCTTGCCGCAAGAGATCGAACCGAAGTGGCAGCCGCCAGGGAGGCGCCACGAGAAGCCTCACCAGATCTGCATACCAAGGACGTCGAGGCCAATCCGGAGCCACAAGAACCACCGTCCCCCGATGGCTCGCAATCCGCTGAACCACTCGTCCCAAGAGCGGCCACGGAGGAAACACGTAGAGCAGCTGATCCGTCGGCCAAGGCTGCACCAGCCCGTCGAGACCCTCGGACATGTGCTCCCTGCGCCTGCTGTAGAACCGCACCGCCTTCGCGTTGGCTTGAGTGGCCATGAGGTCCATCACCGGCTGGCCCCACCGTTGAGAAATCTCCTGAAACACCGACCAATTCAACTCCCATTCCCCGGGATCCAGGAGATGACGACTGAGAAAGTCGGCCTGAACATTGTCCTTGCCTGCTACATGAGCCGCGGAAAGCGCTGCTAGATGGATTTCCGCCCAGTGAAACAAAAGTTGACTTTCCTCTAACAGCGGAGCACTGCCGGTGCCTCCCTGCCTGTTTATATAAGACACAGTCACCCGATTGTCTGAGAACACCCGAACGGCTTTGCCCTCGAGTAACCCGACAAAGTGCAGGAGAGCCAGGCGCACTGCCCTCAGTTCCAACCGATTTATCGACCAAGAGCACTCTTCCGTCGACCACGTTCCCTGAGCTATCCGAGACAAACAATGAGCTCCCCACCCGGAGAGACTCGCATCCGTCGTGAGAAGAGTCCAATCCGGAAAATCCAGTGGAACTCCCGCCGTCAGGTGGCTGGGAACCAGCCACCAATGTAGACTGGCTCGAACCTCCTCCGGACAGGACAATCTCCGAGAAAGCGGATGATCCTGAGGAGACCATCGAGACAGCAACGCCTGCTGCAGCGGCCGCATACGGGCTCTGGCCCACGGCACCAGATCCAAGGCCGCCGCCATCGACCCTAACAATTGCAGATATCTCCAGGCCGTCGGAGCTTTTAGACGCAGAAAACCCGACACTTGAGCCAAAATCTTTCTTACCCGAACCTGCGGAAGAAACACAGACCCTCTCTCTGTGTCGAAGAGAGCTCCGAGATAAGTCAACCGCATAGTCGGCTCCAAATGACTTTTCGTGTGGTTGACGACCCAGCCTAACTGCTCCAGGAAATCCACCACCCGAGCGGTTGCCACAACCGACTCCGCCCGAGAAGGTGCTCGAATGAACCAGTCGTCGAGGAATGGATGGACCTGAATCCCTTCTTTCCGTAACGCTGCTGCCGCCACAACCATCACCTTTGTGAACGTGTGCGGCGCTGTCGCGAGGCCAAACGGCAACGCTCGGAACTGAAAATGACCCATGGGCACCGCAAAACGCAGGATCGCTGATGCTCCTGTCTGATGGGAATGTGCAAATAGGCCTCTGTGAGATCTATGGAAGTAAGCACCTCACCCTGATTGACGGACCTGATGACGGAACGTAAAGTTTCCATCCGAAAATGCGGAACCCGCAAAACCCGACTCACGTGTTTGAGATCCAGGATAGGGCGAAAAGAACCTTCTTTCTTGGGAACAACAAAATAAATCGAGTATCGACCGGAGCCGCACTGGTCGGGGGGAACGGGAACTACCGCTTGAAGGCGCAACAATTGTAGCAAGGTGTCGCGGACCGCCATCCGCTTCGACTGGGGCCTGCACGGCGAATGAACAAAAGCGTCCGACAGCGGCTGCGCAAACTCCAGCGCATAGCCGTCTCGGACAATCTCGAGAACCCACTGGTCCGTTGTTATGTTGGTCCAGGCGGAGAGAAACTGTTGTAATCTGCCCCCTACCGGAATCTCCACCTGGATCTGCCTCCCTTCATTGTGGCTTCTTAACAGCGGTCTGCTGGGTGTTAAAGAAACCCCTATTGAAGGAACGGGCTCCACGAAAGGACTGCCCTCGTGCCACAAAACGGTCCCGCTGATAAGGAGAGAAACGAGACCCGCGGAACCGACGAAACTCTCTGCCGTGACCCCTCTGCACCGAAGACAATTTTGGGGCCCGCGGACGATCCTCGGGGAGACGTCCACCCTTGGAGTCACCCAAATCCTTCACTATCTTATCCAACGCCTCCCCGAAAAGCAACTTGCCCTTATATGGCAGCTTACTGAGACGCGCCTTAGAAGACGGATCGGCCGCCCAATTCCGCAGCCACAGGAAACGTCTAGCCGCAATAACCGATGCCATGGACTTTGCGGAAATACGTACTAAATCCTAACAGAGATCTGCTAAATAAGCTGCCGCCGACTCCAACTTGGCGCCGTCGGATGCAGTCTCCACTCTATCCTGACTCTGATCGCCCTGAAGCCAACGGATAGAGGCTCGGGAGACATAGGCCCCACAGACCGAGGCCTGCAAGGCCAAAGCACTGGAATCAAAGGTCTGCTTGAGCAGCGCTTCCAACCGACGGTCCTGTAAATCCTTCAAAGCAGCCGCGCCCTCCACGGGAATGGTGGTCTTTTTGGTGACCGCCAAAACTAACGCATCTACCTTAGGCATACGCAATAAATCGTGCTCCTCCTGGGGCACGGGGTAAAGGCGAGCCATAGCACGCCCCCCCCTTAAGGAGGCTTCTGGACACTCCCATTCCGATTCAATCATCTGCTTAATAACCCGATGAATCGGAAAACATCTTTGCTCCGCCCGAAATCCCTGCAACAAGGGATCCTCAAGCGGCTCCTGCTGCACAGCCGGGAGCACTATATTAAGAGCAGACAACGACTGAGAAATCAACGCTCCCAGTTCCTCTTTACGAAAGACCCTAAACACATTCGGGTCTTCCCCTGGTCCCAATTCACCTTCTTCCAGATCCGCAGGCCAGGTGTCAAACGCTGAGTCAGAGAGAATCTCGCCCTCCTCAGCGATGTGGGACAAGGCAGGAGGTATCACCCCAGGCTCCGAGGCCGCCTCCAAACCCTTTTCCCCCGAAGAACTACTCGCCCCCAGGTCGGACCCCTCCTGTGCCACCGCCGGGGAGCCAAACAGGCTGTCTGGGGCAGAAGTATGAGACAGCTGAGTTCTTTTCAATAAAAAAGCATTATGCATAGATAAAATAAATTCAGGAGAGAAGAAGGTACTAAGAGACTGTGGCAGTGAAGGAGGAGGCTGCTGTTGAGAATCCCCCGGAGAAGGAGCTCCGCGGGACTTAGATTTCCTCTTCTGAGGCTTCACTTGTAACGCGGGAGAACCGGCCAGCTCTAACAAAATGGCCGCCGTTCCCGCTCTTTCTGAAGAGCCGACAGACAGAGCTCCAGCCTCCTCAGAGACCTTGCTCTCCATCAGCAACGAAGAAATGCGAGCTCCCCCCAAGAAACCGGCAAAACAACGTTGCCCCCAAATTCGGAACAGCGAGGGATGCGCGGCTCAGCAAAAACGCCGAAACCGGAACTCCGAGGTAACAGCGGTAGCGAGCACCCGTCGAACAGCTAAACGGCCCACCAAAACGCGACCCCAAAAAAACAAAAAGACTCGTGAAAACAAAACTCCCGCGGAGGAACTATGGCCGCCCGGAAGCCCACTTACCGTGCCCCGCAGTCACCCAAAGGCTCCGGACACGCTGCCCCGCTGCTAGCGGGAGCGAGGGAGAGACTGCCGTCGGGGAAGAAGGAAAAAGGATCCTGGGGCTCCCAGGGCTATTTCCTCCGTTGCAGGCTGGAAACGCCGAAGGAGACAGGCTCTGCCTCCCCTAATCGGCTCCACGCCGGCAGGAGAACCGGGCTGTGTTAGCGCTGACGAACTGCCCTGCTAGGACAGCGAAGTCAGGCACTGAGGCAGGCAAATAGCGTGACGTTTACTAGAAAGAACACTTAAGCAGCCCCATTGAGAACAATAGCTGAGCCCCGGTTCTCCTTCTTTGACAGCTGGCAGCAATAACGAATATCTTGATCACTGAAAAATTATCACTTAAAGTAATATCAGCAAAGAAACTGTCAGGGGAGCTGGAGAAATCACGTCCTATCCAGCTGCTGAGGACTGAAAGACTGATTCTCTGACACCAGGGGGAGCTGGGTAAGCTGTCAGGAAAAACCGTTCAGGATTCAGTCCCCAGCTGCTGGAGCGGATTGATCACCCAAATGTCCCGGACTGGCCCGGAGAGACGATTAGGAACAGCTCACGCTGAATAGACATATAATGCGGTCAGCACCAGTTTCAGGATAGCAACACATTCAATTTGCTATGTGAAAAATTACCGGGACTGCACACAGTACTCCCCTCTAGCACTATGCAGACAATGTTGGGACAGTCAGTAATGATTTTCAGTGGTGCTTATCCAGATAGCAGTGCTGATATCCTGATAAGTGTTTTTGAATACTCCACCTAATTGCCTCTAACCACAATAAATTAGCAGTTACACTAAATTCTCAATAAACTGATGTAAAAAGTTTTCAAAATGATCATAAAATGTTACAAACTGTTCATATTGTATGTGTAACAGACTATAACAGTTTGTATATGTTATAGGGGGCATAATCAGCAGTGGCAGCTAGCACTGTTAAAACGGCTGGCTGTGGCTGCTTTAATTTATGCCTGGATATTCAATGCCAGGGCCGTATCAGGCCAGTGGCAATGAATATCCGCTTTGACTGGATAACGATGATATTCAGCCACTGGCCGGATAAGTAAACTGCCTAAAGTTAGGATGCCTTTTTTTCTGTCCTAATTTTAGGTGGTTTAGTCAGCCATTTAGCGGTTCAGTATCACCATTGACCAGCTACCTAGTGTTGCCATCCTACTCTGCCCCAAGAACACCCCGATGCTAGCTGATTAGTGTCAGGGCATTTAGATGGCCTGGGAAGGGATACTCAGCGGCATCAACTAAGTAAGTGTAGCTGAATATCCCAGTGAGCGGCATTTACAGAATTTGCCCCTGCTCCTATAATTTTTTGGACATTAAAAACAATGTAAATGATGGGCCCGATATTCAGTGGATAGTGCTGAACTTTAGGCACAGACATTCAATGCCAGCACCATATCCAGGCCCTGGCACTGAATATCCGAGTTGCCTGGATTGTCAAGAACTAACTGAGCAGCGGCTCAATATCGCTACCCCTTCTCCCCCCCCTCCCCCGGAACACCCCGATGCTAGCTGACTAGTATCCGGGCGTGTAGTGGTAGCGCCCGGGGATATTCAGCAGCACTAACCATGTTACTGCTGCTGAATATCTCGGCCAAGGGGATTAGCGTGGTTAGCAGGTCACCTTAATCCCTTTCAATATCGGGCTTGATATATATAAACGTAAAGAATATACACGAGATAAAACATACAGTAATATATCTCGAATAGCTCCAGAATAATATGCACTATAGCCTGAATAAAATGACAGGGCTGTGTAGTTAGCTACACACACCTGGTCAAAGCAGTTCCAAACACTGGAAGGGATTCTGTAGACTGGTTCACTGATGTCACGCAGTCCTGCTACATAGCGAAAAGCACACTTCACCTTAACAACCAGTATCTTTATCGCTACGCCCCCCGGCGGATCCTCCTCCCCTCTGATTGGCTATGTCGCCTCTCCGTCGACTGCGCACACAGGCAGGAAGCTGGAGCGGGCAGCTCTCCTGTCCAATCCTGCGTAGCAGTGGCAGGTGGGCGGAGCAGCAGCAGGAAGTAAAAAGCAGCCCAACGTGGTGGCCCTTGTCCTGGTGTGCGGTGCGCTGGCATCGAGAGAGCGAGGAGAGGGAAAAGGGGGTAACGTGTTTGTTTTTTGATCAGTGGGTAGTATGGCGCTGAGGAAGCGGTTCGCGTTGTTCGATATTGGTGGCGTGCTGATAGTCCCTGGCCCCCTAGACACTTTCCAGCGCTATGAGGGGTCTCTGCACCTTCCCAGGTAGGAATTGGTACTCTGGACTGCAGGGTAGTGTGGATCTTTGGAAAAGGCACTTAGGTGACCCTTGCCCTGCTTGTCCATGGGCAGACAGTACGGGTCTCGCCTTTCACCTGCTCGGCTGTTCTCTTCTCTGCCTTATCATTATCCGAAGTGTATACTGACTAGAAAAACTTCTCGCTCTTCGTATGTTACTTCCCTCTGTATCTTTGTCAGCATTTAAAAATTAATATGTGCCTTCGGGGCTTATATGAGGGCCTTGCAGAAGGACAAAATAAATTTTAAAAAAATCTGTAGCTTGAACAGCTTTCAAGTTGTTTGTACTAGTTGCACTTCTTGGAAGGGCAAAATAGTCGTAACAAAATTTCTGTAAGTTGCAAACCATCCTAAAGGACAGCCTAACGTTTTCCAAGCAGTCCCAAATATCGTTTTGTACAAGTGCTTGCCTTTACAGTATTCATATTTTTTTCTTGGAAATCTAAAAATCCTGAACTACTCTAGGTGCTCCAGTTGACCTAAAGCGCTTTTTTTTTGTGCTAACATTTTTTTAAGACTTTATAGCCATAAAGTGATTTCTGAAGTCGGGGGCTCAAAAATTAATTATATGCTTATAATTCAAAGTTAATTGTAGTAAGGAGTGGGTTAAAACTATCTTCATCCTCTGGTTTTTGCCTATTTGTCAGCAGGGATTTAAATGGGGATTGGTGGGGGGATATACATTTTTGCATGATCTAAATTTGTGATCTGGGTCGCCAGGAGTCAGGACTGACTCGAAGGCACACATTGCATTTGCATGGAGGATCTGGTGGATCCAGCCTCTGTTTATTAGGAGACCTGGATCCTACCCTATAGAGTATTCAAGGACCTTATTTGGCAGTTGAGGCTTTAAACTTGTATCCTGGTGAGCGCTGTTTGTGGCCCTGGGGCATGCTGCTGCTCTAGAGTTTTATATAGTGGTGGGGAACTTAAGTGTCAGGGAGAAGATGGTCTGGAGAATGAGATCCACTGAATCCTTAAGATTTGATTTTAACACAAAGATGAGGTGAAAAAGCTGCTGGCTGAACGCTTCTTCCCCTAGTGTCCTTAACTCTCTGCTTTCATATGTTGTCTGACACCTGACCTCCCCAGCCGCTGTACAATTTTAAAGCAAATCTGAAGATCTCCTCTTAAGTGCTAGCTCTGTGGGTGAGCACCCCAAATATTGGGTGAGCTGTTGTGTTCAGTTAGGGGTGATTTTATGGTGTCTGGCACCCCCAGATTTAGAAAACTTGACTGATATGCTTCTGGATCCTCCTGATAGTCTTTGAACTTGTGCGGTGGTATCTGACTTTCTCAAGAAGTCAGACATGCTGTTCTCCACTATTGTCAAATGTCTGGGATTCTCATTCCCTTTTTCCTAACCTCTCTTTGCCCCAAACCACAGCTGCACACCTGCCCTCCTCTAGCAAAGCCAGCTGCTGTTTGGCATTTTTTTTCTTCACTTTAAAATTGTTTGGCGTTTCTTCTTTTGTCCATCTCCTTAAAGTGGAGGATGTAGTAAAGGCTGTTAGTGTAGCTGGGTTTAAAAAAGGCTTGGACAAGTTCCTGGAAGAAAGGTCCATTAACCATTATTTAAAAGGGACCCAGGATGTCAATGCTTGACCCAATACAAGCATTGTGGAACCTGTCTCTTGGGAAAACGGCTAGGTCTGTATGACCTAGATTGGCCACTATTGGGAACAGGATACTGGGCTTGATGGACCTTGCTCTGACCCAGTATGGCATATCTTATGTTCTTATGATGGCTGCTGCTATAGCCCCAAGAGACATCCCCCTTCCCAACTCTTGCTGACCCTGCAAAATAGGGCAACCTGCCACTCCCTAGGCTGCTACTGATCACAAAGAAAGATGGAGCAGGGTGCCTGCTGCCCGGCACAGAGGAGCTGGAGACTGCTTAGTCCAAGCCCCCTTCTCCTCCTCCCCCCCCCCCCCCCCCAAGCCAAGGGTGCTGGATGGCTCCAGGTCATCAGGGACAGGCTGAGACAGTCCTGGTTTAGCTTACACTGCATACAAACAATTTCTCATGTATCCAATGGAAGTAAAAACCAGGATTGGCTCAGCCTATCCCTGATGAATTGGAGCCAAGCCTCTTCTCTTAGATTTTGTTTTGGTCACCAATCTGTTTTGACTTTCATCTGGTTTGTATAACCAAAAACCATGACCACAATTTTTAAAACAAGACTGAGGTCAGTGATGGGTGAGCAGAGAACTTTTCATGCTGCTCCCATGGCTGTCCAGTATTTTCATCCATCTGCAGAATATTGTAGCTCAAGATATTAAACCCCCCAATTCAGTTGTGCATTTTATAGTACAAACTTGCATTCACATACAGTAGGCACTTCCTGTCCCCAGAGGGCTCACAGTGTAACTTGCCTTGATCATCTCAAGGCATGAGCTAAATACCAATATGGACAAATACCTGAACCAGTCTGTATGACAGCAGCAAAAAAAGCCAAGGGGGTATGGGTCTTTATCTTTACTGAGGCATTGCATCTGACTGCAGAGACAAAAGATGAAAGGAACACTGTTAATCAGATAGGAAAGCAGCAGAACAGAGGCAACCCACAGAAGGGGGGAAACAGGAGTAGAATACTTGGCAGGGGGACTCTAGGGGTCGGGGGGGGGGGGGTGATCAAACGCCAGGTGAAATAAGTGGGTCTTCAACATGACTTTATAGTGAGGAAATGAGGCCTCAGTGTGCAAAGCTGATGGGAGTGAATTCCAGAGGGCAGGGGCAAGGAAGAGACAGTGGTGGGTGAGTTCAAGGTGGGCTTGGAGGGAAGGAAGAGTCTATTCCTGCAGAAGGAATGGAGGGGGTGTGGAGGGCTGGTGGTGAATGAGGTTAGTAAGGCAGTAGGGAATGTCAGTGTGGAGTACCCTTTGAGTGGTGGTGAGTATCTTATGAATGAAGTGAAATTTGGTGGGAAGCCAGTGGAGCTGCAGAAGTAGAGGGGACTGGAGGTGGCCTGATTGGGGGGGGGCGGGCTAAGACTGAAAATGGGGTTATGGGGGGGGGGCTAAGAATGAAAATGGGGTGATGGGAGGGTTAGGACTGGAAGTGGGCTGTTGGGGGGCTTAGGACTGGTAATGGGCTATGGGGGGCTAGAACTGGTAATGGACTGGGGGGTTGCTAGGACTGGAAATGGGCTGAGTAGAAGGGGGGGGCTTGAACTGCAAATAACTGATGGGGATGGGGTTTTGGAATGGAAATGGGCTGAGTGGTAGGGGGGCTTGGAATGGAAATGGGCTGATGGTGAGGGGGCTTGGAAAGGAAATGGGCTGTGAGGGGAGGGAGCTAGGACTGGAAATGGGCTTAGTTGGGGGGGAGCAAGGACAGGAAATGGGCTGATGCGGGGACTAGAAGGGAGCGGATGCTGGGTGGGGCTGAAACTACAAGGAAGCTGATGTTGGGGGAGGATTAGAATGGGATAGGGCTGGGAGAGTAAAATGGAGAGGGGAAAAAAATATTTTGTGTGGGAGGGAAGAAAAATCTACAATTGGCCAGGTACTGGGTGAGTAGGTGTGGATTGAGGATGGAGGGGTAAAATTTGAGTGGATGAAATAGGAATGAGGAAAGAGCAAAAGGAAAAAGATTAGTATGTTAAAGCAGATGTAGAGAGGAAAAAAAACGGAGAGAAGAAAGGACAAATGGACAGCAGACCATGGAGAGTTAGCAGAAGACGCCAAGAAACCAGAAGAAAGTGGCTGGCACAATTGCAACTGAAAAAAAAATGCACAAAAGGTAGAAAAATATCTATTTTGAATTAACTGGAATATGTCAGCTCTGAGAAATGTGCATCATTAACATCTGCTTTATTTAATACAAAAGGAAATTAATTTATAGTTTTATTTCTACAGTGTTGTTGTACATTCCAAGTTTGGCTTTTGGGGTTCCCAGTTTAATTGTCTTCCTGTTTCTAAATCGTGATTCCTTGTTTGGTGATGGTGTATGTTCTGCATGTGTAACTGAGCTGAGGTATTCTGTTTATGTAATTCCTATTTGACATTGCCACTTGTTCTCTTTCCCCAGTAGGTCATGTATTCTCTGAAATGTATTGGTTTAATATTTGCAGTGTTGCCTTTTGATAGTTAGGGTATGGTGCTTTGTGAGTCCTGGTAGTGCTGTTACGATACGGTGGGTTTGCTATGGGTTCTAAATGGGTAGTGTTTGTAGTAGTTCCTAATGTGCCTGGCGGTTGGCACTGGATTATAGTAATGTAGAAATCTTTTAGTCTTTCTTTATCCATACACTCATTAAGAGGCATGTTTACTAAGTTAGTTTTATGGTAACATTATGCAAATATTTATGCAAATGAGGTCCCTTATGCAAATTAGGCCCGCATCTTGTGCGGCCCCCCGGGTTACTTTACAAGTCCTCATTTGGCCCTCAAAGCAATTTGAGTTTGAGACCCCTGGTTTAGGTACTTATTACTTATCTTTTTATAGCATTTTGTGGTGGTCATTAGTTTTGTGGATCCCTTTAGCACTTGTTGCCAGATGTGGCAAAAGCAGTTAATGTAGATGAGTTTCAAAGATTTATGGACTGTTCCTCCAGGAATTTGTCCAAACAGTTAAGCAGTAGTTTCCCCTAGGTCTACTTTATCTTTGCTAAGTAACATGGAATTTTTGCTACTTTCTGGAATCCTACTAGGTACCAGTAATCTGGATTTTTCGCTGTCGGAAATAGGTGTGTCAGCAAAGTCTTAGGTGTGCCTTGGTGTTGACAGCCAGGGATGTGGTTAGGCAATGGCTTATGAGGTGCTTTCCCCATCTTGGCTATTTTCAGGTATACTGTCAAATTCAAAACGATCTGCTCCCTATTCTAGCCCCATTGTTCCCAAGCAGAACACAGAGCATAGGGTAAACTTAGAGCAGGTAGAGCAGAGCTAGTCTGCCTCTTAATCCACCCCTATCTGACATTCTGGGACAGCAGAAGAGGCGTGTGATTGAATGGAGCACACTCCAGCCAAAGGTATAACCATTACTTCCTGTTCCAGTCCCCCCACCCCCTTTCCTTCCTATAGGATGGATAGAAAAACGTATTTTCAGGTTAATGTTTTTTTTCTGCAGTAAATTAGATGTTCCAGAACACATAGAAATGACAGACCACATGGCTTATCTAGTCTGTCCTTCCATATCAACAGTCCCCTTTTTACCTTTAGAGATCCTCTGTGTTCCATGCTTTTTGAATTCAGTTACTGTCATCTCTACCACCTCCACTGGGAGACTATTCCACTGATCCACTACTTTCTGTAAAGAGATTTCCACATATCACTCCTGAATCTCTCCCTTCACCCTCATCCAATGTCCCCTCGTAGCAGAACTTGCTTTCAATTCAAAGAGGCGCTCTCCCTGAACATTTATGCCACAGAGGTATTTAAACATCCCATATCACCTCTATCCCGCCTTTCCTCTAAGGCAGGGGTCACCAAACTCCAGAGGGCCACACAGCCGACTACCGGGAGCCTCGTGGGCCACACCCCCCTTCTCCCCGCCCCCGCGAAAAAAACAACAAACGCAAAATTATGAAAACAATGGCTGATTACCTTTATTGAAGCCGTGGTTCTCATCGCTGAGCTTGCGCTTCTTGTTCGTGGGGGAAGCCATGGGGAAAAAAGAACAGGAATTTGTGTGCTGCTCTTGGGAAACCGGTCACGTGCTGTTGAACCCGCCGAGCATGCCACGGGCCGCAGATACAATGGTGGGAATCCTTGGCGGGCTGCACGTAATGTTAACCGTAGTAGAGCCTCGCGGGCCGCACGAAGGGACCTCATGGGCCGCAGGTTGGTGACCCCTGCTCTAAGGTGTACATATAAAGATCCTTCTGTCTGTCCTCATATGCTTTATAATGAAGACCACTAATCATTTTAGTAGCCACCCTCTGCACCAACTCCATCCTGTTCACATCCTTTTGAAGGTGCGGTCTCCAGAATTGCACACTATACTCCAAATGAGGTCGCACCAAAGACTTATACAGAGGCATTATCACCTCCTTTTTTCTGCTAGCCATTCCTCTCCGTATGCACCCAAGCATCCTTCTAGCTTTTGCCATCACCTTTTCTACCTGTTTAGCTACTTTTAAGATCAGATACAACCACGCCTAGGTCCTGCTCTTTAGTGGAAAAAGTACTTCACCCCCTATACTATATTGCTCCCTTGGATTGCTGCAGCCCAAATGCATGACCTTACATTTTTTAACATTAAAATCCCAGCTGCCAAATTCTAGACCATTCTTCAAGCTTAGCTAGATCCCCCCCCCCCCCCATGTTATCTACACCTTCCTGGGTATCTACTATTGCAGATTTTGGTATCATCCACAAAGAGGCAAACCTTACCTGACAGCCCTTCCGCTATATCACTAACAAAGATGTTAAAAAGAATCAGACCAAGGATATATCCGTGGTGCACACCACTGGTAACATCCTTTATTTATTTATTTACAATCTCTTATATACCGCACTATTCAGCATCAGCACGGTTTACATGGAACAAAAATGCTCAGTACAATTAACACGTATGAGTTTACAGATAACAGGGTAAATAACTTGGATAACAGGTGTAAACTATTTACAAATCTTGTTACATAGTCATGTAAACATGAATTCACAGAAGTCTATGCACCATTAAGGGTTAGCGTATCCTTCTCCTCAGAGTGAGCTCCATTTACTTGTACTCCTTGTCACCTCCCACCCAACCAATTTCTAACCCAAGCAGTAACTTTAGGGTCCATCCCTAGGGTGCTCAGTTAGCTTATAAGTCGCCTGTGAGGAACAGTGTCAAAGGCTTTACTGAAATCTAAATACACCACATCTAGAGCTCTCCCTCGGTCCAACTCCCTGGTCACCTAGTCAAAGAAATCAATCAGATTTGTCTGACAAGACCTGCCTCTGGTGAATCCATGCTGCCTCGGATCCTGTAATCAGCTGGACTCCAGAAACCTCTTATCTTTCAGCAGCATTTCCAATTTACTCACCACCAAAGTTAAACTAACCAGCTTATAGTTTTCAACCACATCCTTGCTTCTGCTTTTGTGTAAAGGCTCCACATGAGCCTCTCTCCAGTCCTTTGGCACCACTCCGACTCCAAGGCATTGAAAAGGTCAGTCAGTGGAGTTGCTAGAACGTCCCCAAGTTCCCTCAGTATTCTAGGGTGTATCCCATCCAGTCCCATTGCTTTGTCTACTTTAAGTTGAGCTAGTTTCTCACGAACAGTCTTCTGAAAATTGTTCAGATGTCCCTCGCTTCTGTTCCTAATTGTGGGTGTTTTCTGAGGTCCTGTTCCTGGTTATTCATCTGAACACAGAACAAAAATTTGTTAAGCAATTCCGCTTTATCCTTATCAGGTTCTACATATTCCTCCCCTGCACCCTTGAGTCTGACAATACCACTTTTGCCCTTCCTCTTCTCACTAATATATCTGAAAAATGTCTTATCCCCCCATTTTATTGCATTGGCTATTTCCTCCTCATTTTCAATCTTTGCCTTTTTGACTACTTTGCTAGCTTCTCTAAGTTTGTGTTTTTTTTTGTGGGTTTTTTTTCCAAATACAGATGCCTGTCTTCCCCTCTGATCTCTTGTATTTCATGAAGGCCTCCCTCTTCACTTTTTCAGCTACTTGCGAAAACCATAGCAGTCTCCTTTTCCTTTTATTTACCATTTTAACAAAAAGGTTGGTTGCCCTTAAAATATCTCCTTTCAGTTTTGCCTACTTTTTTTCTACATCCCCAGCTGTTCCCATCCCACTAACAACTCCCTGAGGTATTGGCCCATCTTCGCAAAGTTAGTCTTCCTAAAGTTTAAGATCCTCACCTTTGAATGGATTCTAACGGCCCTAGTCCTAATACTGAACCACACTATCTGGTGATCACTGGATGCAAAATGATCTCCCACTACAACATCAAACACTTTCACCATTGGAAAGCACCAAGTCCAGTATGGCCCCTTCATGTGTGGGGTCTGTTACCAATTGCCTGAATAGTTCTCCCTGTAGAGAATCCAGGATCTCCTTACTTCTAGATGATACTGCAGTAGGAATGTGCCAACATCTGGCATATTGAAATCTATCAGTAGCACTTTCCCTTTCCTAGCAATGCTGCGTATGTCTTCAATTAACTCTGTCCACCTCTTCCTCTTGTGAGGGAGGTCTGTATATCTCACCAATGTAAATAGATTTCTTTTTCCCTCTTTCTAGTTTAACCCACAATGCCTCCTCTCTCCCTTAAGCTCTGTAATTCCAAAGCTTTAATAGTAAGTTTTACATATAGTATCACTCCTCCTCCTCCCCTACTTCCTACCCTGTCCTTTCTGAATAAAGTATAGCCAGGTATAGTTACATCCCAGTCATGGTTTTCTGTGAACCATGTTTCTGTAACTGCCACTAAATCCAAGTGCAAAAGCTTTAACTTAAACCTATCCCACATAGAATTTACATGGTGAGAATAGTTTGTTGGCTAAACTGATTTTTTTCTATGATGTACTGTATTGTCTTGTAAGCTTTTGTACTGACTACAAATATTTTTGTAGTAACAAAACTAAGAACTTGCTTTTAGGTATAGTTAGAGTGGATTTCTACAGTTTTTCATGAAGTCCACTGGACTCCCACAATTTCCCAAGCAAGTTGGAGTATTGGCATATTACTGTTCACCCTCATTGGTAAGACAGCAGCACTTCTTAGAGGGGCAGTCTCTTCAAATGGATTAGTTTGCACATACCATGATGGTAATGAGCCTTGCAGTTATCCCAGGCTATGTGGAGGAGTCTTAGCTGTGTGCCGCCTCTGCTGGCTTCAGTCTGGTGTCTGGATGCATGGAACCCTGCCATTACATGACCTCATGAGCCATACAATAGGAGCTGTGGATGCCACTGTCAATGTGCCACCTGACCGAAGACCAAATAGTTTTAGGACAGCTAGTCAGAGGGCTGCCATGAGTCGACAGATTCAACAGAACTTAACACCGTTTTCATATATTCAGAAGGCACTTGCAATTTAAAAGCATTTTTTCTGCTGGTGGGAGGGACTAGCCCAACTACTAGGCAAAGTAGGTAGTGCCCATGGCGGCAGCTACAGCCAAAGAAAAGCCAGTCTGCTCTTACCTGCAGGAAGAATGGGAGAGATGTGTATATAGTCCACTATCTTGTAAGTGACTTTTGAAAACAGTTTAATATTTAAAAATGTGGTGTTGAAATATGCATATATAGGATTGTTCTGGGAGGGATGATTACAATAGAATTTGATCAAAATCTTGGGAGGGGTGCTAGATGTCTAATTGTGAGGGGGAGCAAGAGATTTTGCCTAGGGCACGTAATACCCTTGCACCAACCCTGCATATAGAATGTGGTTTGTGTGCCCTAGGATTGAACAAACTCTAGTGTCAGACTGAGGCATTAGACTAAAGGAACTTTGGTCAACATGACCCAGTATTTTTTCTTAATTAAATGAGGGTGACTGTACCATTTTGAAACTTTTCTGATCCAGCATGAAAAACCTGTACAGACGTTGGCTACATTTGTTTTTTAAATTTACAGTTGTGCTAATTTTAACAATTAGGGGTAGACAGGGAGGCAAGAAGCAGTGAAACAAGTGTGCAACCTTGCATCACACCCTTGACCTGCAAGCCTTCTATCTGAATGAATCTTTTTAGCAAAACTCTGCTAGGCTGCTTGGATGGACTTTTTTTTTTTCTTATCTGTTTACTATGTTTAGTACTGGGGAATTCTGTGGCAAAATTGAATCTTGTGTTTAACATTGCATACTTACCCTTTCATAATATAACCAGATGTGTGGTAAAAACAGGATGGGTCTGGTTCTGCAGCAATGTACTTTCTAGGGCAGTGGTGCCCAAACTTGGGGTTGGGACTAACATGTTGGAGAAAAGAAGCTCACTGTTCAGTGGGGTGGGGGTTTGAATCTTGAACAGATGGGGGCATGCTTACTAAAGTGCTATGAGCAGCGCAATGCAAACATATATGGGGCTAACATTTTGGCCACATTTAGCCAGGAACACATGGCCAAAAGGCTACTGCATTGCAAATGGCACACTACCTGTGCAGTGTGTGAATAGTTGTCAAGAGGGCTGCTGTGGAGGTATCAGGACATAGGGCTTGTGTGCTTCAGCCAGTACTAGCAATAGAACATGAGATGCCATTCTCGGTCAGACCAAAGGTCCAAAGCCAGTTTCCAGCAGTGGCCATTCCAGGTCTCAAGTATTCTGTTGGGTTCCAAAAAGTATACACATTCCATGCTGCTTGCCCCAGGGGGAAGCATTGGATTTCACCAGTCCTCTTCAATGGTTTATAGACTCTTCCTCCAGAACTCATCCAAACCTATTTTGAACCCAGCTACACTAGTAGCTTTTACTAATCTGGTATTGAATCAGTTTTATGCACTGAGTAAAAACATTTCTGATTAGTTTTAAGTTAACCATATAGTTTCATTGCATGTCCCCTAACCTTTTTTCCTTGGAGTAAACTGATCCAAGCTTTCCCATTCCATTCATTATTTTATAGACTCTCTTATCTCCCCTCAGCAATCTCTTTTTCCAAGTTGAGCCCTAACCTTAAGATTTTCCTTATAGGGATATCCTTTACCATTTTGGTGGCTCTTTTTTCTGTGCCTTTTCTAATGCTACTATAGCCTTAAGATATGGTGTCACTCCGCCACCACTCGCCTCAAGCTAAGAGGGGTGTGGCTATTTTATAGGAACTCTTTGCTGTCTGCTTTTTTAGCCCTTTTCAACTATTTCCCTGTAGTGCCTTCTGGGAAAGGTAGTCTTTGCTTGGCTGTATGTGTGCATCAGACAAAAAGCTGTAGTTAGGCTCCAAGGGTTAAGGCAAATGACAAAATTTATTTTACACAATGGTTCGTTCTCACCACGTACAGGATATTGGTTCAAGTCTCAGAGTATTCTCCCAAAAACACAAACAAACTAAAAATGTCTGTTTAAAGGTTTTCCATATTGCAGGATAGTCTTTTAACAGAATGGATAATTCACTTCCTTTGTAGCCTTGCTGGCCAAAAGCACAAACAAAAATCACATTCAGTGTCCGTGATAGTATAGCTTCTCTTCCACTGCATAAACCTTCATGCAACAAATACAATTCAGGGCACAAGAAAGCTGTTACAAAAGCTACTTTCTTACCCCAGTGTCCTTGTTCCTGCAGCAGGTGCTTAACAAGCTTTTCACAGCTTCCAGGGTTACTCCTTAGTCCTTGTGACCTTTCCCTTTACCAACATGAGGGAATCGGGGCCACCGGCTTGTGGACTATGGGTTCCCTTCCCTGGTAAAATCTCTCAGGATTGGCTTGTTTTCTCTGTTCCTCAGGTTTAAAGCCTTGCACAAGGAAGTCCATAGGAATCTCTTCCCCATTTAGCTTTACCTCAGGCTCTCCCAGCTGCATAGGCTCACTCTCTCCCAGCTCAGTCCTCAGCCACCATCCTCCCAGAGAATCCTGGAGTCTCTCCTGTTCCTGGCTTCAAACCCTCTGGCAGATGTGCTATCTTCCACTTGGCACTCTCCTCTCTTGGAAGCTCAAGGGCTCTGCTCTGCACTGGTCAAGCTTTGCCAGCTTGCAGCTGTGCCTCGGCTCATGGCAGTTTGGCTTCCTGCCTCTCCTTCTCCCCTGCTGCTACCTCCATCCTTGCTGCTTCTCACAACACTGCTCTCACTCTGGCTTCAGTTTATACTTCCAGGGCTCTCTTCCACCCCTCCCTAGCCAGGTGATGGCAATCAGCCTGACTTCATGCACCTGTGTACTTGGAGGGGTTCTGGGCTCTGTATCCTCTTCCCTCCCTTCCACTAGGGGGAACATGGAATGTGGGCCATGTGGAAGTTTTCTGATTCCTTGCTGTGTTTGTGTCTTTCCTATTCTGCCTCGGTAAAAGGGGACCCTTTACTAGGGTGAATTCCCCATCTTTGTCCTCTCTCATACTCTGGATAGGCCTCCTTGCCACAATGGCGATCAGAAATGCACACAATATCCTAGGTGCAGTTGCACCATGGAGTAATAGAGGCATAATATCCTTGGCTTTATTTCTTTCTTTCCTTAGAATGCTAGGTATCCAATTTTTTCTTTTTTGGCTGTGGCTGCACACTGGGCAGAGGGTTTCAACATATTACCTAGAATGACTCCCATATCCTCTTCCTGAATGACTCCTAGCCAGAGTTGGAGCCAACAGAATATGGGGGGCATGCAAATTAGGTGTTACACTGTCAACAAGAGGGTTTGTCATTGCAAGGTGTCGGGGGGGGGGGGGGCCCTACCTCTACCTCTACCTCTACCTCTACCTCCCCTGCATGGGGTGGGTAGGGGGTATGCACCTTGGTGGTGCTATGCTGCTGCAAGCAGATGGCCTCTCACCCTGATCAAGGGAGGATATAACTGAGACCTACCAGCTCTGAGCAACTAGTTAACACTTCCAGCACTGAACCGGAGCTTACAATGTTTGGAGCTCACTGACCCATGTCCCTTTACCTGTCCATGCCCAGGGGGATGAGGCATTCTATGGACCTGGGGAGCTCTTGTGGGCTTCCACAAGGTCCTATGAGCCTTTGGGTTGCTGACAGCTGAGTTCATCCTGGGGGCTACTAGGTTTGACCACCTCCATGAGCAGGCAATTGCATTGCAGTATTGCCCCAGAACGTTTCTGGGGGGAAGGCATGAATGTCCTATGTGGGTGAACTGCCTCACACCTCCCATTGTAGATGTTGGGCTACAGAGATGGGTGTCCTATATGGTGGGCTATGGGAATGTTTCTTGACTCCATGGACCCCATGTGGTAAGTGCTGGCTGGCAGGATGCCCAGAGTACTTGTACTGATTGTGCTTAGCTTCCAGAGACCCTGGCTATGGCTCTAGCTCCCCAAAATGGAGGATGCTTCACAATGGCTAGGGTGTCGTCATAACCATGTAAGACAAGTGATTGAGAAGGGCATTGGGTCCCAGCACTAGAAACCTTGTACAGTGTTCCCTGCAGCCTAGGTGAACAGACACATTGTGTTCTCAGGGTGGCGCATACCTGTTCCTCAAGATGGACACTGAGGATACCCTGCCTGATACCATATAAGGTACCCTGCATCTTAAGGTGCAAATGTAGCATCAGATCTCCCACAGTTGGATTAGCACAGACAGTTTTTTTTTTTTTTTTTTAAGTTTTATACTTGATTGCCCTTTGAAGGGAGACAGAGCAGTTTACAAGACTTTAAAAAGCCAAATTTTAAAAATAGTCCAACAATAGAGGAAAAGGAAAGGTAGTGCTTGAGGCTTCAATCTTCCTGGAGCCAGCCTTATTCCACACACTTACTCAAACGGGTAAGTCTTGGAGTGCGTTTGAACATCCTTGAATGAGGGTTCCCAGTGAATAGGAAGAGGTAAGAAGTTGAGTGTCTGCAGTGAAGAAAGCAGAACATCTTGTAGATTCATATCTAGCCCTGGAGGAAGGAGTAAGTGATTAGCCTTTTTTCCATGAGAGCAAAGGCAGCATGGTGGTGCATACAGGATAATGGAGTTCAGAGAGATTGAGGGATGTTGTCATGGAGGGACTTATGAATGGGGAGAAAATCTTAAACTGTACATAGTGAAGTACTAGGAGCCAAAGATGGTGAATGAACAGAGGGGTCACAAGCTCAAATTTCTTAGCACATGACAGGATTCTCAATGAGGTTGAATGGTTTGGATCCTTAATTTAGTATTTTGACAGTCCTACATAAGTACTGCAGTAGTCGAGGTAAGATTTGCTTGTCCATCCTCTTGTACTTCTCAGCTGTGCAGCCAGATGTGCCTATTCCTGATCTCTTTATTCTGCCCTGGCCAGTTACTATCCTGTAGGTATGGTTGGGGCACACTTGTTAGTCTGCAGTGGTTCTATAGCCCACTGCCATTCTAAATGGGTTTGACTTTCCTTTGAAGGAAACATGTAGAGCACATGCACATTAAGAAGGTGTACCATGGCCTCATGTTCCTTACTACCATGCTAGTGATGCAAGAGGCATGATCATGGTTGGCTAATTGAATCTACCACAGCCAGTAGGCTCCACTGCATGTTTGTCCCATGCTACTCATGGCACTTTAGTAAGCATGCCCCAAAGTTTAAAGAATGGCCAACAGTTGCAGCCAAAAATGCTTGGTGGTACACCTTATGAAACAATAAAATTTTTAACTAGGTTGCATTAACATAGCATGTATTATAATGTAAATTTAGGTGTTAGCTGGAAAATAAGGCTCTCTGAGGGTACAAAATGGTGGTCCTGCTCCCTCCCATATGTACTAATTACTGGACAGCTTTTCAGGTAGAATCAAGTTCATAGACTTGTGCAGAAGGGCTCAAACTGAGTGGAGGGTATGAAGCTGGGGAAGAGGAGTATGAGGGAACACTAGATTTCAGCATCCTTGCACACATACTCATCTGTTTGGGTTGAGATCATTGCTAGAACTGCAAGCACTAGACACTTCTCCATGAACTTGTAACAGTCTTGGTAGTCCTCTCAAAGGCAGAGAAAAGGCTGTTATGGTGCATAAATAAGCCCATTAAGGGGCTGTTGCAGAACACCACAACTACATATGGGCTTTAGATATGTGCATTTCTGTCACTGCATATACCAGGTTAATATAAAATCATTTACACACCAGGTTTTAGACTAAGGTTTTGTTTTTTTTTTTAAATAAAATTGTCCCTAAGGTTTATCTCCACTGAAGAGAAACTCATTGTTTGGGCACAGCATCAGTTTGAAAACCTACTAGCCTAATTGCTTTGGCTTTCTCTGGGGGGAAAAAAGATCAACTTAATTTACCCTGAGCCACATTATTTTGGAATGTCTCTTGTTCAGCTACAAATAAGTGAAACGTTTATGCTATTTTTGTGCCACCACTGAACTTTGCTTTCTTACAATCTGTAGGATAGCATCTTACACCTATTGTGGCATTCTCTAGGAACAAGCAGGAAATTGATCCTTGCATATGGATGGCCTCTGCCAGTGGAGCCCACACAAGCTGCTCCCTGCACTTTTGTGGTGGTTTGGGGTTTTATGTTTGGTTTTTTTTCCTCTAAAATTCTCTCCAGTACACGTATCAGTTCCTCTTCCTGCCCCTGAGTCATCTTGTCTGTCACTCCTCTAGTTCTCAGAGTAAATCCCTGGAGGTGTAACACAAGAAGAGCTCAAAGACCACCTTAGAGGACTGGTCTGGAAAAGCAGATAAATCCTACACCAATCCCCACAGTCCCTGGCATGAGCACAAGGGGTAAGAGCAGTAGCAGCCTCACAAACTGCCCTGGAAGGAGGAGTCAGCAACAGGTGACCAGCATCAACCCCCCCCCTCAACAGAACACCACACCCAAAACAATCTGCCTGCATTGAAGGCTGCAGAGCCAACTAGCATGGAGACCAGGATGATGGCTTTGGAGCACAGTATCTCTGCCCTCTTGGCCCAGCAGCAGGCACTGATCATCAATGGCTTCCCCAGACATCAAGCTGATCCTTGAGTGCCACCAGCCTCAAGCCATCAGCATTGGACAAGGTCCCTTTTCCTTAGGACACCAGTCCTCTCAGGTGAGTGCACAGAACTCGGCCTACAGGCTTCAGCCATGGGGCCTTGGATTCTTCCTCTGACTTAGTCCTTGGTCTCCCAGTCTTAAGTCCCCAGGCACCCAGTGACATCAAGACTTGCCCTTACTGCCTGCCTTGACGTCATGTAGAACATGGTGAAGGTACTCATGTTTGAGGCAGAGGACCCCCCCCCACACAGGAACTTGAGATCCTCCAGTACAAGGCCCCTCCAAAGGAAGCCCTCATGGTGTCCATTTCTCCAATCTTTGCCTCCTATGTGGGGAAACACCTGTCGGTGCCCATAGTGAGCAGACAGCTCTACTCCATGTACAGTCCACCAAAGCACAGGGTTCCAAAAAAACCCCCAGCTCCCTCAACTCTATATGGTCTTCAAATCGGCCATGCATCAATTCAAGAGCCAAAAGACTCATTCCTTGGTGCCCCCCCTGTAGGGAGGCCCTGACCATGGACACCCTCTGCCAAAAATGCTTCCAGGGCTTGATGCTGCCTTGCAGAGTCCAATCCTACCAGTTGGACATCAGTATGTACTTCAATGAACTGGCAAGCTCGCTTGCCAGTTTCTCTGCAGGACTCAATGGGGAGCCTCTCTAGCAGGTCAAATCATTGACCTCAGTTAAAGTGCTCAAAGTTCCTGTTTCAAGCAGCATATGATGGCTTTGAGTCCTCGACCAGTGGCCACTGCAGTTATTGGGGCCAGATGCCAGGCATGGCTGCAGTCATCTGACCTCAAGCGGTGGGTCCAGGACAAACTAAATGGGTCCCTTGCACCAGAGAACCTCTTAAGGAAACCCAGGCAGACGAGGCTGCAGAGACTGAGTTCCTGGCCAGGACTAGACTCTCTAAGACCTCAGTACATTCCCGTAAGAGGTTTCTCCAGAAACAAGCAGGAAGTCAGTCCTCTCATATGGTTGACATCGGTATTGACAGAGCTCTTGCAGAAGCATCCCCCAGCTTTCAAAGAGCCTTTGAGATGCCAGCATGCATGGTCCCCTTCCTGCCCATGGGTGCCATCTTGCTCAGTCTTTTTCTGCAGAGCCCTTCAGACATTGTCTGGCTTGTCCCTGGAAAAAGTTGACTATTTCTCAGTTTCACACTCTCTCCTCTGGTATTGCACCAGTATTCTTCCTGCCTACCAACCTCGGTGCCTCCAGGTTTGGTTTAATTTTTTGTAGGTTTTTTCTGGCATCTTCATGCCTTTTTTCTCCCACTGGCAGCCCAAAGAATCTTCCACCTTGCAGGGGTACTCCCCCTCCCCCTCCCCCCATGGCTACCAGTGGCTTTAAGAAGTGTGATCAGTGCTCTAAAATCATGTCTTTGACCAACACACAAAGCTGCTGTCTTTGCTGCCTTGGGCCAGACTATGACCCAGCAGACTGGTCTCTGCAAGAGGATGTCCAGCAAGGTGCTCAAGAGCCACCAGCAGCAGCACAATTTCCCCTCCCCCCATGCCTCCAAAGGCCAGTGTCTCATCTGAGGCACTCAAAACCTTTTTTGGCCACTGAATGATATTTAGACTGTAACTTGCAACAGCTATCGTTCATCTTCCTCTCGTGAGGGGGAATCGACCACTACTACAACTGGCAGATAAGGTCTCAGTTAAAAATACCACCACTAAAACTGGGCTTGCACCCTATGCTTAGTGTTAGTGTTTTATCACATCAATGACCCACTGCCAGCTTGGTGTACAATTTTAAATCCTTATTAGAAACCTTAAACTGTTCAAACATAAACTTTCTTTTTAATCTCAAATAGATTTGTACTCGGCTTCTAGGCAGAATCAGCATAAGATCTTCTCAGGTTTCCTTTTATCCTGATGTTCAATCCCGGTACCAGCTGACATTTCAAATTTTTCGTCAGGGGACCTAAACACAACTATGATGCTGCCCGCGTTCACTCCCTTATTGCACTAGCCGCTAAACTTTC
Source organism: Ichthyophis bannanicus (assembly GCA_033557465.1). Taxonomy (NCBI): domain Eukaryota; kingdom Metazoa; phylum Chordata; class Amphibia; order Gymnophiona; family Ichthyophiidae; genus Ichthyophis; species Ichthyophis bannanicus. The sequence continues at coordinate 942,951,857 of CM066033.1, read as the reverse complement.
AGCTTGCCAGTGAAAAACACTGCGAGCTGGCGAGCTGAAAGTTTAGCGGCTAGTGCAATAAGGGAGTGAACGCGGGCAGCATCATAGTTGTGTTTAGGTCCCCTGACGAAAAATTTGAAACGTCAGCTGGTACCGGGATTGAACATCAGGATAAAAGGAAACCTGAGAAGATCTTATGCTGATTCTGCCTAGAAGCCGAGTACAAATCTATTTGAGATTAAAAAGAAAGTTTATGTTTGAACAGTTTAAGGTTTCTAATAAGGATTTAAAATTGTACACCAAGCTGGCAGTGGGTCATTGATGTGATAAAACACTAACACTAAGCATAGGGTGCAAGCCCAGTTTTAGTGGTGGTATTTTTAACTGAGACCTTATCTGCCAGTTGTAGTAGTGGTTGATTCCCCCTCACGAGAGGAAGATGAACGATAGCTGTTGCAAGTTATCATCTGAGGCACTGACATCTTGGGTGGAACACTCCAAACCCAAGCCTCAACATGGGTCCTCCAAAGGGGGTCTCCCTCAAGGGAACCCAGGAAGAAGAAACCCTCAGGTGGCATCCTTGGGTGGTTCTGACTGGCTGGGGGCTTCCCAGCCTGGGCCCACAGTCTGCTTGTCTGAGGTGTCAGAAGGAACAGCCTGCAAAGGTCCCCCAGAAGGATCTGACCAGACTGGCTTCTGTCCCCAGACACATCCTCTTCTCCCCCCCCACCCCCAGGATTCCCCTTAGGGGAAGCTGTCATCATGCCAGAGTCCCTCTGTGCCCGCACCAAAGGCTGCAGAGCCTTCTGGTCTGGAGTCCAGAATGACAGCCCTAGAGCACAGTTTGCCCTCATGGACCAGCAGCGGGTGGACACTTGTCCAGCACGACCAGTTCATCCACCCCAACCACCAGGCCCTCAACATCCAAGATGTCCCCAGAGGCCAAGCCGATCCTTGGTTCTTCAGCCTCATGCCTATCCTCAGCCAAGTTTATGCTCTGATTCCTGCTTGACAGGACCAGTCATCCCTTGCAAGTTTGCTGGGTGCCAGCCCACAGGGCATTGGGGGGGGGGGGGCCCAAGGCCTGCAAAGCAGCCTTCTCTTGTGTTCTTGTGTTCTTGTGTTCTTGTGTTCTTGTGTTCTTGTGTTCTTGTGTTCTTGTGTTCTTGTGTTCTTGTGTTCTTGTGTTCTTGTGTTCTTGTGTTCTTGTGTTCTTGTGTTCTTGTGTTCTCAGAGTAGGAGGCAGAGGATGAGTCCCCCAATACTTATCACCACTCAAACATTTCTGGCTTTCCAGTCTTGAAGCCTTGGCAGCAGTCTCCACCCAAGGACATGAGCTTCCTGGATTTTGTCAAGGAGAATTCTAAGACCCAGGCATTCCCAACAGTCTGAGGAGGACCCTTGGGCAGATGAGTTGGAAATCCTCCAGTATGAGGCCCCTCTGTAGGAATCGGTTCTCATTCTTCCCATCTCATGCTTCAAATGTGGGAGACACCAGCATAGGTGCCACTGGTGAGAAAACTGACTTGGTGGATTGAGTCCACCAGAGCTTGGGATTCCAGAAGCCACAACTCCATGGTGGAGTCAGCTATGCATTGGCTGCAAAGCAAAGACCTACTCCTTGATGGACACCCCCCCCCCCCCAGCCCCAGCAGGTAGGCCTGCACCATGGATGCCCTCAGCAGAAAGTGCTACTAGGGCTCCATGCTCATCTGCCACATACAGGCCTACCAGTTGTACATGGTATGTACTTAAGAGACCTGGTGAAGGAGCTCGCTAGGTTCTTAGCTGGTCTCTCTGAAGAACCTGGCCAAGGCAGTCCATGAGTTCCAAATTCATGTCTTGAGCGGTCTGACTGGCTTGTCAGTGGCCTGGATAGCTGCAGCAGGCATCTGTGCATGCTGCCAAGCTCTGCTTCAGTTGTCCAACCTCAAGCAGTGGGTTCAGGACAAATTGGTTAATGTCCTATGCCAAAAAAACCTATTTGGCAAACCCATGAGCAACAAGACAGCTGAGCTGGAGACAGTTCATGACAAGGACTAGGCTGTCTAAGAATGCTGTCCCTCCCTGACAGAAGGGCTCAGGTAGAGTCCTTTTACCTGAGGAAGGTTGCTGCTTACCAAAACTACCCACCTTCAGGCCTCCCTGACTCCCCTATAGGGTCAGCAGGCCAAGGTACATGGGCATGGCCCATGTAAGCAGAAGGCTTCAAAACCCCATGCTCCAGCTCTAGCTTTTGACTCCTTGAACATAGCCTCTTTACCCCAAGGAGATCAGCAGCCCATAGGGGGACATCTGGCCTTCTATGCTCAGAGGTGGGTGACCATCACCATCGATTCCTAGGCACTTCAGGTGATCAGGGAGGGTTACTCATTTCCTAGGAGAGACCCTTGGGTCTCCCCTCCACCAGGACCACCTGAAGGAGTTAGCAGGTCTTCATGAGGACAAAGCAGTGGAATTGGTGCCACACCATCTCAAGGGCAAGGGGTTTTATTCCAGGTACTTCCTCATGCCAAAAAACGGGGGCTTAAGGCCTCGCAACCTCAACAAATTTTTTGGTGAGGGAGAAGTTCAAGATGCTCTCCCTTGGAACATTGTTGCTATACCTCCAGCAGGGAGGTTGGCTGTGCTCCTTAGACCAAGGATGCTTATACCCACATCCTTATCCCCTCCAACCACAGGCAGTACCTGCGGTTCATAGTGGAGGGCAGACACAGCTTCTGCCTCAAGAGTTTTCACAATGTCTGGTTGTGGCCACCTTCCTCTGCTTCCAGGGGGTCTTCATCTTTCTGTACCTGGGCAACTGGCCTTAGAGGTGCAGCTGGCCACTGCATGCACCATCCAGCTCTTGCAGCACTTGGGTTTGTCAAAGTACCCTGAGTCTCACCTCCCAATACAGTCATGAGTTATTGAGGCAAAAATCAACACTCTAGTCAAAGGCCTTCTTGCCCAGGGACCAAGCTGATTGTCTTGGGGCTCTAGCTCAGGACAGTGCCATCCCTCAGTGCCCACTTAGCTTCTCCTGCACCTTCTCAAGCACATGGCCTCCACATTCCACAACCCCAGACACTTGCCTCTGCATGAGGGTGGTGCAGTTGTGTCTCTGGGACCAGTGATCTCAGGCCACCAGTGCCTACAGGACGGTTTCTGTGACATGCCAATTGGCAGGTTCTCTGGGCTTCTGGCAGTCTCATCAGCATCTCAAGGTGGGCATGCCTTTTCAGGCCCTAAGCTCCTCCAGGGTCCTCACCATGAATGCCTCCCTACTTGGCTGGAGAGCCTACTGCAGGGATCTCTACACTTGGGCCACTGCTCACCAGATGAGAGCACTCAGCAGATCAATCTCCTGGAAATCCAAGCCATACACCTAGCACTGAGGGTCTTGTTACCTTCAGCATCAGCCAGTTCTGGTCCAGAAGGACAACCAGGTGGTGGTGATCTGCATGAACTAGCAAGGAGGCACAGGGTATCCTCCTGCAGGCAGTGTACCTGCCAGTCAGGACAACCAACTGGCCAGCAGGCTCAGCAGAGTTCTCCAGCAGCACAAGTGGCAGCTGGACCCCAGGGTAACCAGGGGACCTGTCCACCAGCCCAGGCAACTTTCAGCTGCTCTGCTTCTGCTCCTGGCAGGCCCACCCCTCCAGGGTGTCAGTGGATGTGTTCCTGGTCTCATGGTCAGGAGGCCTCATGTACACCTTCCTTCCTACCCCACTGATCAAAACCTTGTTCAGGACCCTCCACAACAGGGGCTATCATTCTGATAGCTCCTTGGTGACCCAGGCAGCTGTAGTTCCAACTGCTTCTACAGTTAACAGTGGACGCCACATCACCTTGGATCACTCCAGGATTCCTTTCTCAGGAGAGGGTGCTCTCCTGCACCCCAGTCTGGGGACCCTGTCACTGACAGCATGGCTGCCAAGGGTGATTCTGGCCCCCTTCAATCTTCCAGTTCCCCTACCATCTTCAGACCAGGATGCTCTTCCAGGCATCCTTCTCCCTCCCCCCCCCTCCCCCCAAGGTTCTTACCACAGAACTCCCTGCTGGGATGGGGAGCTCATTGTGAGGACCTCCACACACAAGGCCCCAGATGGAATGCCAGTTGCAGATCAACCTTTTGGCGCTCCAGGCAATATTTGGTCCTCCATGCCTTTCACCACCAGATGCAGCACCAGTTGGTGCTGATCCAGACAGACAACCAAGTCAGTGATGTCAACAAGCAAGGGGCCATGGGGTTGTACTCCCTCTGCCAGGAGGCAGTAGCCCTTTGCTCGTATGCGATAGGATGCTCCTGAGGGTGGTCTAACTCCCAGGCCAGGATAGTGCCCTGGCAGACAGGCTGAGCAGAGTCCTTCAGCTGCACAAGTGGTGCCTGGATCCCATAGTGCTCTCCCAGCTTTTTCAACTCTGGGACATTCCCCCCCAGTGGACCTGTTCACTAGCCCAGGCAACATGCCATTGCCCTGCTTCTGTTCCCACCAGCCGCACCCATCCCAGGTGGTAGCAGCTGCATTCCTCAATCCAAGGATGAAAGGCATTTACACTTTCTCTGTGCTGGACCAGTGGTGTTGGCAGGAATCACTGATATGGATAGCCCCCTGGTGGCCTAGGCAACCCTGGTTTCTGCTGCTTCTCTACCTGTTGGCAGTCTCAGATTCCCCTGGGCCACACCCCAGGGCTACTTTCCCAGGAGAGCTGTCTCCTACACCCCAACCTAGTGATCTCCAGGAACAAGCAGGAATGAGTCCTCACATATGGGGTACGTCGGAACCGACGGAGCCTGCGCGGGAAAGCTCCCCAGCTTTTCAGATGAAAAGCTTTTGGGGCTTCCCACAGCGCATGCGCACTGCCTTCCCGCCTTCCTGACCAGCTCTCTTCAGTTTCTCTTTTTCCGCGGAGACAGCAGGTCGTGTTCCTGTCACCGCTGAAGAAATTGTTAGTTTAATTTGTTTCTTTTGACCGCGTACCTGCCTTCCCCATACCAAAACCGGTACTGCCGGTCTCTTTCTTTCTTTTAAAAAAAAAAAAAAAAGAATCTTTATTTTCAGCACAACATGGTAACTTTTGCTAGGCCTTCAGGCCTCCACAATTTCTCCTCATGGAGAAGCCAGTTCCTGGTTTTAAAAAGTGTACCAACTGCAGTGCTGTTATTTCTGTCAGACACCCATGAATGGTGTCTTAAATGTTTGGGACCTGACCACTCCATACCGGACTGCCCATTCTGCTACCAGATGTCTAAACATGGTTTGCATAACCGGGCCAACAAGTTCCATGTGCTGTTTGCTTCAGATAATCCAGCATCACAGTCATCCAGATCTTCCTCTCCGGATGGATCTCGGGTAACCAAACTTTCTGTGGGCAAATCCTCTAAAAGCAAATCTCTTTCAAAAGATCGAGAGGCTCTCAATCTTGAGTTCGAGGATTCTGCCCAGACCAAAAAACCCTGGCAGGAGGCTCCGGCCTCCAAAGCATCACCTATGGGGTTACAGGTTGACATCGATGGCACGGCCTCGACTGATCACCTGTTAGACTGCTCTGGGGTACCGGTCAATACCAGTACCGACATCCAGGCAGCAGTGGCGTCCATGGGCAATACTGTCCAGACCATGCAGCAGGCCGTTCTGGCTTTCATTAAGGCTGCAATGCCCTCGGTACCGATTCCATCGGTACCGACTCTGGTTCCGGTATCCACACCGGAACCGAGACCATCAACTTCCAAGCATCAATCAGTTCCGCATGCCAGATTCAGGCTTTTGCCCGATACCGATCCCATGCCCGATATCGGTCGGTATGCATATCGTGCATTGGAAGCACAGAGAATACTCAGATTCTTCTGATGAGTTCAATTCCTCTGACTCTGCTGAGCTTGATCTTCCTGAGGAGCCCTCTTCTCCAAAGAGGAGGATGTCTCCTCCAGAGGATTTATCCTTTCAGGATTTCATTGTTGATGTAGCTAAAGGGCTTTCTATTGCTACATCTTCTGAAAAGGAACCAAGATCAAAGAAATTGGATATTTTAGGATACTCCAAAGCTCCTAAAGAGGCAGTTACCCTGCCTATCCATGAAATCCTTCAAGAACACTTGATGGATTTGTGGGAGACTCTAACTCTGTCTCCTCATTCCCGTAGGTTGGACACCATGTACCGGGTCCCTCCTTCTCCTGGGTTTCGAAAGACTCAACTGCCTCACCACTCCATTGTGGTGAAGTCTGCCATGAAAAAGAGAGTCCTAAAAGGCACTCTTCTACCCCTCCAGGGCGAGAATGTAAGACCCTTGACTCTTTTGGTAGAAAGATCTTCCTGGCTAGTATGCTTATAGCCAGGATCAATTCCTACAGTCTTTATATGGGCATGTTTCTCAGAGAACTTGCCCTAAAGGTGCGGCATTTTGCCCCCTTTATCCCTGAGGATAGAAAGGAGGACTTCACTTTTGTGGTGACACAACTTTCAGAGGTCTCCAAGTTTTCTAACAGGGCAGCCTTTGATTCCTTTGAGGTTGCAGGCAGGGCTTCGGGAATTGCTATTGCAGCCCGTCTTGCTTGGCTCCAGGCTTCTGACCTAGAACCCTGGGTCGTGGATGGCTTAAGGAATCTGCCCTGTACAGGAGAGAACTTATTTGGTGAGGACTGGCAAATTAAAGCTGCTCAAATGGACACAGAAAATGCCACTCTAGATAGACTTTCTAAGTCTACTTCTACTCCTGCCAAAAAGAAGCATTTTAAGAGGCCTTACTACAAGAAGGCCAGATTTTCCACAAATACTGGCCAACAATCTGCTCAGCCTCGCTTTGCTGCTAATCATCAGCAATCTAAGCAAGTAAAGTCCAAGGCCTGCAGTGTCTGCTACACCCCAGCAGGCTCAACCCCCTCAGGGGTTTTGACTTGCCCCTAGAGAACTTACCATTTCTGGCTCTAGAACAACCAGAGCCCCTCACCATTCCCGGAAGGTTAGCTCACTTTGCTCCCAGATGGGAGCAAATAACATCAGAGCAATGGACCCTCTCTATCATCAGAGGGCTACAAACTTCATTTCTCCAGCCTTCCTCCCCATACCATGGTGAGGCAATTCAGTTCTCCCCCATCTCTTCTGACCCTGTTGGGTCAGGAAGTCTCCTCTCTCCTTGCCCAAGGGGCAATAGAGGAGGTTCCTCTTCCTCAACAGGGGTTAGGGTTCTACTCCCCTTATTTTCTCATAACAAAGAAGACAGGGGGCTTCAGACCTATCCTAGATCTGAGAGATTTGAACAAGTTTCTATTCAAGGAGAAATTCAAAATGCTCTCTGGGCATTCTCCTTCCATACCTTCAGAGTCAGGATTGGCTTTGTTCTCTAGATCTCAAGGATGCATACACTCATATACTCATCCATCCATCCCACAGAAAATATCTTCGATTTCTGTTCCAGGGAAAACATTTCCAATACAGAGTACTTCCCTTCGGTCTTGCCTCTGCTCCAAGAGTATTCACAAAATGCATGGCAGTCGTAGCTGCATTTCTAAGAGGCATGGGAATCTTCGTGTTCCCATATCTGGACAACTGGCTCATCTGAGCTCCGTCTCAGTCAGAAGCCCAGATTTCCCTGGACCGCACAAGGTGTATTCTTCAATATCTGGGACTTGTGGTAAACATTCCCAAGTCCCAACTCATCCCTACTCAGTCCCTGGAATTCATAGGGGCCCACTTGGACTCCACCACTGCAAGGGCCTACCTTCCTCTGGTTCGAGGCCAACAACTAATCAGCTTGGCCTCCCAAGCTCAGTCCAGAAGTCACTTGTCAGCCAGGGAAATGCTGCAACTTCTGGGCCACATGGCCTCCACGGTCCATGTGGTGCCCTACGCTCGTCTCCATATGAGGGCAGCTCAATGGACTTTGGCCACCCAGTGGTCTCAAACATCAGGAGCGCTCTCAGACCAAGTACTCACCTCAAAACGTCTGTTTTGGTCTCTCCAGTGGTGGACATCCTCCAAGAATCTGTTGTTGGGGACCCCCTTCCAACCTTCGTTGCCCCAAGCAACCCTCACAACAGATGCCTCCCAAACAGGGTGGGGAGCTCATCTCCAACACCTCTCCACTCAGGGCACCTGGTCTCCCCAGGAGACCACCCTTCACATCAACCTTCTGGAACTGCAAGCAATCTTCCTTGCCCTCAGTCTTCCACACCCTCCTTGTCAACCTGACTGTCCTAGTCCAGACAGACAGACAATCAGGTAGCCATGTTCTATGTCAACAAACAAGGAGGGACGGGCTCTGTCGCTTTGCAACGAAGCTCTCAGATTATGGGCCTTCGCCAGAGAGCATCAAATTCATCTTCTGGCAGTATACCTTCCAGGAGTTCAAAACTCTCGGGCAGACAGACTCAGTCGAATTCTGCTTCCACACGAATGGTCCTGCATATGGACCAGATACGCAGAATCTTTCAGGAATGGGGGACCCCGGACATAGACCTCTTTGCAAGTCTGTGGAATGCCAAACTTCCCCAGTTCTGTTCCAGGACTCCGTGTCAGGGAGCTCAGGCCAACAACACCTTTCTCCTGCATTGGGGTCAGGAATTCCTGTATGCTTTTCCACCCATTCCTTTGATTCCCAAGACTCTGTTCAAACTTCAGAGGGATCACAGGTTGATGATCCTCATAGCTCCACGCTGGCCACGCCAAGTGTGGTTCCCTCTACTTCTACAGCTCTCCCAGGGCTCCTCCCTGGACCTGGGAGCTGCGCCAGACCTGTCTCAGGAGAAAGGGACTTTGTGGCACCCAAACCCCAAGTCCCTACATCTCCGAGCTTGGTTACTGAAGGCTTAAGCCTTCATGAGTTTAATCTTTCTCAACCAGTGAAAGATATCCTTCATGCCTCTAGGAAACCCTCTACCAGGCGTTCCTATGCTTTCAAATGGAAATGTTTTTCCATTTGGTGTGCTCAACGGGGTCTTGACCCTCTGGCACTTCCTTTGGATTCTCTACTAGACTATCTCCTGCATCTCTCCAATGCAGGCCTCGAGACAAATTCAGTACGAGTCCATTTAAGTGCTATTGCAGCATCCTTAAAACCTATAAATGGACAACCTGTCTCCTCTCATCCTCTTGTTGCAAGGTTCATGAGAGGCCTGACCTTAACTAAACCTCCCATCCAACCTCCGCCGGTAGCATGGGATTTGAACCTAGTTCTAGGTCAGCTTATGAAGCCACCTTTTGAGCCTTTGGACTCCACCTCCTTGAAATTTCTTTCATGGAAGGTAGTTTTCCTTATTGCAGTCACTTCGGCTCACCGCATCAGTGAACTGCAGGCTTTAGTGGCTAATCCACCTTATACTAGGTTTCATCATGATAAGGTGGTCCTTAGGACGAACCCCCACTTTATGCCCAAAGTGGTCTCGCCTTTTCATCTTAAGAGGTATATCTACCTGTTTTTTTCCCAGCTCCTCATGCATCCAGTGCAGAGGAACCTTCATACCCTTGATTGTAAAAGAGCTCTCGCCTTTTACCTCAACAGGACTGAGTCACATCGAAAGTCTTACCAACTTTTTGTGGCTTTTGATCCTTCTCATTTGGGACTTCCAGTCTCCAAGCGTACACTTTCCAATTGGATTGCTCAGTGTATTTCTTTTGCTTACCAGAGTAAGAACATTTTCTCTGGAAGGCCATGTCACAGCTCACAATGTGAGAGCCATGGCCACCTCTATGGCTCATCTTCACTCTGTTTCCATAGATCAGATCTGTCAAGCAGCCACTTGGGCCTCGGTTCATACCTTCACAGCCCATTACTGTTTGGACAAGGACTCCCGCCGGGATGCCTTGTTTGGTCAGGCTGTCCTCAAACACCTGTTCCATACTTAAACAACTCCTGCCCACCTTCCCTGGTTGGATGCCTGAGATCCATACGAAGATGGTTACCTTTGGAGGGGGATATCCCAGGCATCTTAGCTAGGGAGTCCCCATATGTGAGGACTCATTCCTGCTTGTTCCTGGAGATAGCAGTTACTTACCTGTAACAGGTGATCTCTGGGAACAGCAGTAATTAGTCCTCACAACCCACCCACCTCCCCTAGGAGTTGTATCCTCTATCTACCTTCCTTTCCTCTCTATTGTCTCAGCTATAAACTCGAACTGAAGAGAGCTGGTCAGGAAGGCGGGAAGGCAGCACGCATGCGCTGTGGGAAGCCCCAAAAGCTTTTCATCTGAAAAGCTGGGGAGCTTTCCCGCGCAGGCTCTGTCGGTTCTGACGTACCCCATATGTGAGGACTAATTCCTGCTGTTCCCAGAGATCACCTGTTACAGGTAAGTAACTGTGCTTTCCTGTCACTTATGGCTTGGCTGCTGAAAGAGTAGCTCTAGCTTTTCAGCTTTCCACAAGACTTGGAGGCCTTTCTGGCCCTCCCACAAGACCTTCACAAAAGGCATATGCCTTAAAGTGGCATCTCTTTTCAGTGTTCTGTACAGAGGCAGGTGAACTTGTTCTCCTGCTTGGTGCAGTTGGTACTCCAGTACCTACTCCACCTGTCCCAGCCAACTTGGTCAGGGTGCATCTAAGGACTATTTCAGCATATTACCACTCCATTGAGGGCAAGCCCCTCTCAACTCAGTCTCATTTCCTGCAGAGCCTCATGTTGTCCAAGCCCCTTGTCTGCCCACAAACAGCAGAGTGGGATCTCAATGTGGTGCTTCCACAGTTCATGAAAGTGGCAAGTAGCTGGGGCTCAAAAGGTGGCTTCAATACCTCGCCTGAAATTCCCTTCCTCATGGCATTTGCATCAGCTTAAGGGTCAGCAAGATCCAGGCTCTGGCAGAGCCTCCCTACATGAGGTTCTACAAGAACAGAATATTCCACACTTTTTTTTTTCTTCCCCCCCCCCAAAGTTGGTGTCGTCCCCCCCCCCCCCACCTTAACCAGGAGGCAGTGCTCTCCACCTTCCCAAGGCCTCACACCAGCAAGACAGACCGTTCTCCATACTCTGTAAGAGGGCCCTATCCTGTTATCTGCAACACTGCTTTTCATCTCCTATGACCCCAGCCAACTAGGGCTTCCTGTGACCAAGCAAACTATGCCCACTTGAGGGTTGGTCTGCAATACCCTTGCCTATGGTCAGGCTGGGATCTCACTGGACCACCAGGTCACAGCACATTGTTGGGACCATGGCTACCTCCATAGCAAATCTGCCATACCTGTGACAAATCTGCCAGTTAGCCACCTGGTCTTTAGTCCATACATTTGCAGCTCACTACTGCCTGGAGAGAGTCCTGACAGGACAGCACCTTCACCCAGGCCATACTCCATAATCTCTTTGGGGTGTAAGCAACTCCTGCCCTCCACTCCTGCATTCAGGCTACCAGAGTGCTGGATGCTTGAGTTCCAACTAGGAGACTATTGCAGGGTCCAACTGCTGCAGCTCATAGCTCACCTTCTGGTCACCCATGATGTTTTGTACAGGTCCTTGGGCCTGTAGCTGGAGAATCCCATATGTGAGGACTGATTTCCTGCTTGTTCCCAGAGAAAGCATAGTTGCCGGTAACAGGTGTTCAGGGAAAGCAGAAACTTGGTCCTCACAACCCTCCCTCCTCCCCTTGGAGTTGCTGATTAGCTATGTCATTGGGCTGAGGCAACATGGCACTCTTGGGCAGGAAGGGGACTACACATGCATGGTGCATCTCCCAGAGGCTTTATTTGAAAGCTGTGGAGATGCTTCCACACTCGGTTGACATTGTCCTCCATGTGAGGACTGATTCCTGCTGTCCCCAGAACACCACATTATAGGTGAGTAACTGTGTTTTCTCTAGTCTAAACTGTTTTAATAGAATGGACAAGTTGTGGGGTACAGCAGCACAATAAATCATGCACATGAGTATTGAAGACGTGTTTTTAAATTTTTTTATTTTTATTTAGGCTATGCAAGAAAATGCTGGAAAGACTGACTTGGCACAAAATACCTCAACTTGACCCAGTTGTGACTAAACTATTGACTTCAGAAGAATCCTATTACAGCTGAGTAGGATTGCCAGATGGGTTGATCCAGGCCTAGATCGACCCAGCTGTATGCAAGGCCTTGTAGTTCTAATTTACTATTTGCAGTCTGGCTTTCTTTCTGGAATTCAAGTTCTTGCATGAAATGAGGCAAACTTTAGAACTGATCATCGTTGATCCAATCTGGAGCCAGTTAACTCCTTAGTTTCAGGGTTGCTGCTTTATTGTAACTTGAAAATTGGGTAAATATTGGAGAGTAAGTTAACGGTTTAAACAGTGATATGGAATTAAGGGGCTATTTTAAAAGCCTTAGTTGTGATTTGGAAGTCCAGTAACATGCATGCAGACATCCAAATGGGCATTCTGCCATTTTACAATTGGCTTGTTAAAGATTTCTCTGGTGTGGGGATGGCCAAGTGGGCAGGGTAGCATGGTGGAAGCATGCCTGGGGCAGTGCCATGGACTTGGATGTCTCTGCTTGATTTCAGAGACACAGGGTCACTGTCCCTGACAAGTTTAGATCAGCTCCAGGCACAAATAGACAAGGGAAAGTGCTCATTTCTGTTAAACATACAGGGTGTAGAGAAGATGACACTTCACCATCTTGAGTACTCTCCACATTTGTGATATCAGTGGGATTTGAACCCTGACTTCCCTGGTCCTAATGTTCTCTAACCAATAGGCTATTCCTAGATGTTAAATACTGTCCCATATATTGGGCACATGCATACTTGAAATCAGGAGTTATGCATAGGTATCTCCCCCTGCAGTCAATACTTTATAGAGCCACATTTTTGCTGCAATTATAGCTGCAAGTCTCGTGGGGTATGTCCTCTATTAGCTTGGCACATCTAGCCACTGGTATTTTCACCCATTCCTCAAGGCAAAAACTGCCCCAATTCCAAGTTTGACTGTACACCAACGCAACCCATTCATCTTCAAGTGATTTCACAGATTCTCAATTGGATTGAGTTCTGAGCTTTGACAAGGCCATTCCAAGACATTTAAATGTGTCCTTTTCAAACTACTCCAGTGTAGCTTTAGCAGTATGTTTAGGGTCATTGTCCTGCTGGAAGGTGAACTTTCATCCCAGTCTCAAATCACTGGCAGACAAGTTTTCCTCAATTGTCTGCATTTAGTGCCATCCATCATTCCTTCAATCCTGACCAGTTTTCTTTTCCTTTCAATGAAAAACATCCCCACAGTATGATGCTGCCACCACCATGTTTCACTGCAGGAATGGTATTCTTGGGGTGATATGTTGGGTTTGCCACACATGGCATTTTCCATGATGGCCAAAAATTACATTTTTTGCCTCATCTGGCCAGAGACCTTCCATGTGTTTGAGGGATCCGCCACATGCTGTTGTGCAAACTCAAATGTGTCATTTCTTTAAGCAATGGCTTGTTTTCTGGCCACTCTTCAGTGAAGCCCTGCTCTGGAGTGTACAGCTTTAAAGTGGTCCTATGGACAGATACTTGTCTCTGCTGTGGATCTTTGTAGCTTCAGTGTTATCCTGGGTGTCTTTGAGGCATCTGATTAATGCCCCCTTGCCCAGTCTGAGTTTTGGTGGGCAGATTCTCTTGTCAGGTTTGTAATGGTGCCATTTTCTTTCCATTTTGTTATAATGGATTTAATGGTGGTCCATGGAATATTCAGAATTTGAGATTGTTCTATAACCCAACCCTGATCTATACTTTTCCACAACTTTAACTCTGACCTGTTTGGAGTGTGCCTTGGTCTTCATGTTGCTTGCTTAGTGGTGTTGCAGCGTTGGGGGAAGGGGGGGGGCGGCAGCCTTTCAGAACAGGTATGTTTGTATAGGTATGTGACACTGCACACAGGTAGGCCTTAACTAATTATGTGACTTCTGAAGTGAATTGGTTGGATACTATCTTTAGGCATTTCATAGCAAAAGGGATGAATACATATACACTTGCAACTTTTCAGTTTTACCTTGTGTATATATAAAAGTAGTTTTGTCATTCCACTTAACCAATTTGGACCATATTGTTAGGTCCATTACCTAACATACAAATGAACCTCCATTTTCATTCCAGCCTGTGATGTGACAAATGGGACAAACCAAGAGGATGAATACTTTCACAAGGCACTATAGCCATATACTTTAAAGGCAAAGAAAAGGGCCAAACTCAGTTTACATAGAATCATTTTCGAACACAAAATTAGTTTGTTTACAGACTTAGGCAGGAAAAAAATTAAGATGCAATGTTTGGGTTTTTTTAGGGGGATTTTCTGTATTGCCTTTTAATTTAAGGGCAAATTGCCCCAGCATGTGTTCTGTGGGTGTCTCCCAAACTGCTGGTTTCCAAGCTTTTCTTGAGTCAATATTGTCATGTCATATATACTCTAATCTCTGGGTTTCATGTTTTTGTTTTTATTCACAAAGTTGATATACTTAAACACAATTGTAGAATGTTCAACTTTAACAATTATGTATTACAGTAACTTGTGGTATCAAACTGAACACATTAATATAGTTTGAGAAATATTTGTCTGCAGTTCCACTGCACCCCTGGGATCACAGTATTACATGCAATTTATGTGAGATACCATTCATCCCATTATAATCAAATAGCCCAGATTCAGTCTGTGGAACACATTTTGGCTGCTTCCACAGAGGCAGGTGAATTTCATCAAATAACTCAAGAGATTCCAGAGAGCTTGTGGTTTAGCACAAATGAGAATAAGCATACAGCACTGAGTATGCAGAATTCCTTCAGATCATTTTAAATACTTGTAATTTAGATTGTATTGCATTGTATTTTTGCTTGCTTCGGTTTGTCCTATCTTATGTTTTGTTTATGCATTAAAATTTTTGTTTTGCTGGTTTCCTGGATGGTTTGGGTTTAAGTTCTATTACGCTTTGCCAAATTTGTTTTTAATCAATTTGGTGCTCACTCTAGATGGCTGACTAACAAAGTTCCAAGTGAATGGGCATAAAACCAAAGAGACTAACTATGCAAAGCATTTTTTAAGAGCGCTTTTTTAAATTTTGGTATAGCTTTAATAATGTTGCAAGATCTATTAAAGATAAGTATTTAGTCTTATGCAAATTCATTTTCTCCTGTATGTATTTCTAGGGGCTTTTTCAAAGATGTCATTGTTAAAGGAGGTCCCAATGGCCCTTTTGCCAGAGCAGAGAGAGGACATATAACATTGTCTAAGGTAAAAACACTGCTTTTTAAATAACATGAATGGGTGATCTTGACATGTACATATTGGCTTTTTTTAATATAAACTTTAACCTGCCTAGCTGCAAAGGGCACCTTTAGCAAATAGCATTAAAATGGATACATCCACAAAATACATTTAGTACATTTAAATAGAAAAGCAAAAATGAGGCAGGTAGGACCTTATAGGCAATTTTATTGAGATGTGAGATGCCTTAAAATTGGTTAGTCTGTAGCAGCAAAAATGGAGGCAGGTAGTACTTAAGACTAACACAGCTACTCCTCTGAAAATGAGAACAGGTTCTCATTGTGTGACTCCAGAATCCAACAAAAATGATACACAGAACCAAAAATTCCAGAGCTGCTAAATTATAAAATGAACAGCATGGATCAGGTGAACATAGATCAGTTTACGCCTTCAAAAAGTAGACTAGGACACCATGTAGCACATTTTAAGACTAATTGGAGAATGAATTTTTTTCACTCAGTGTAATCAAAATCTGGAATTAGTCACTAGAGTAAAAGCCATTAGTGTAGCTGATTTTTAAGAGGCTTGGATGAGTTCCTGGAGGAAAAGTCCATAAACCATTATCGAAAGGAATGGGGAAATCATCTCTTCCCAGAGACAAGCAGCATGGACAAGCAGTACCAGTGACCTGGATAGGCCATGGTTGGAAACAGGATACTGGGCTTGATGGACCCTTGGTCTGACCTGCATGGCATATCCAGTGTCCTTAAGGATTGGTATGACATTCTCTACCTTGATTGTTTCCAGAAAATCAAATTCTTATCTGCAAGCTTCTTTAAGATGTTGGGGCTCAAGGGACCACATTTCCTGAGATGTGGGTGGCTTGGTTGCCTCTGTTAAACTGACATACATAGCCTTACACTGAGGAGGCTGAGTGGTCCATCCTCAAGGGTACTTTGGAGCTTACAGATAGTGGTAGCCACCATATCTGCAAACATTTATTCATTTTTTTTTAAACTTTATTGATCAACAATAAAACATAACCAATATATCAGGCAACAAGCCCCCGGCAGGGTGTACTCTTATCCCCGCCACAGGGTAAAGCGCATATGCAGTCATAAATATCAAAACAAACATTGCCTTATGAATTAACCAGTGTTGTAATTTTTATCCCAAAGCACATTGTGAAGGGAAACCCACCCACCACACCTTGTCGCAATCTCCAGCCTCAGCATAACCAGCTAAGTTTATCTACAGGAGGAATATGTACCATCACCACCCCAAGAGCCCCTTCGACTATGCTCGAAGACTCTAAGGACCCTCATGGACTTTCATTCCGACAATAGGGCCCCAAGTTCTGAATATAGGGTTCCCAAATTATCAAAAGTGGCCCAACGCTTAACATGACTCCTAGCTTTCCAGCACTCCGCCAACATTTGAACTATTGCACCATTCCAGGAAAGCTGGTGGGAGCTGCTCACACCATCTGTGTAGAATGGGGCCTTTGCACACCTTACGCACCAAAAGCCACGCCCCCTCCCACTAAGACAGGATGGATTCAGCTGATCCAACACTACCAGGGATCTCGTCCAAGGAAACGGCTGCTGTAGCAGCCCAACTATGAAAGTACTGATACGTGCCCAGTACAGGCAAATACACTTGTCCATCACATGTGGGTTAAATCCACCAGTGACACGGAGCATCTAGGGCAGGACCCATCCAGGGTGACATGGCTCCACAAGGCCTGCCGGGGCAAGAAGTGTACTCGGAGTAACGCTTTATACTGGATTTCTCTCCAATGTGCCCCGTCTGTCAGTGGAGCAATTCGCCCTAAGGCCATCTGGATTGTCTCAGCTGGAATCTCACAACCCAATTCCCTGGCCCATGCCTGCTCAACTCCACCGTAATCCGGCAACACCCGAAAGCAATCAAGCCGGGCCTTTAAACCTGCTATCGAGGGGGGGGGGGGGGAGAGAGAGTCTCCCCCGAGGCCAAAGAATTCAATCTGCACCGACCAATCCACTGCAAGGTCCTCCTTGGGTAAAGAGGTCACATAGTGAGATATTTGCAAGTATGTAAAAAAACTGGAGATTGAAGCTCATATTCTGCACACAGTTCCAGAAACAGTTTACACGCACTGGTCAGGCCACGATATGACCTAGAGTTCATATTCCCTTTTCCCGCCAAGACTGAAACCCACGAGACTCAGAGCCTGGCCTGAAATTCACATTACCTCCTAGGGGCAGCCAACTCGAAACTCTCCAGTTCCGATTCCAATAGCAATTCAACTGCCAAGTGCGTCGCGCAGAAGTCATCATACTGCGTTTAATTCTGTTAGGCAGTTGGGCGCTCTCCGTGTGTAGAATGCCCAACAGGGAAAACAGGGCCACTGCTGCCATCTCCAGGCATCTAGGTGTATAGACATCAGTCTCACCCAGGTGGTGCGCTTGGCACACCAAGGCATAAAACCACAAATCCAGTAGACCAAGACCTCCAGCACGCCAGGGTCCAATCATACAATTCATCAGGATATGAGCCCTCGCCCACTCCACAGAAATCTCCAAATCTCAATTTCCAATCGAAGATCGCAACGCCACAACCAAACTGGCAAGGTCTGCAGCCAATACAAAACACAGGGTAGAATCACCATCTTAACCGTGGCTACTCTCCCCAGCAAAGACAATGGCAGGGGATTCCAAGCTCGCATCTGGTTTCTCATTCCAGTCAAAATTCTGTCAGTACTATATAAGTCTTGAGGCAACCTTGTCAGAACAATACCTAAATACACAAATTTCTGATCCGCCCATTTTAAGGGGAAATCCCCAGGCCACCTTCCTCTCATCTGGAGGCCATAGATGTTTCGGGCCAATTTGTCTGCATTTATACAAAGGTCTGCAAATCGGCCATACAACACAAACTCCCTCAATCTCTCAGATTCCCTAGGCAAAAGCAAGTGTACCAGCATGTCATCTGCAAAGGCCGATACTGTAAACTCATGACGCCCCACCATTACCCCCTTTATCTCCCTATCGGCTTCTATGTGACAAATTAGGGGATCCAAGGCTAAAACAAATACAGCAGGCACCCCTGTCGGGTACCTCGATATAAAGAAAACGGATCCGATAGGACCCCATTACAGAGCACTCGGGCCGTTGGCTGTGCATAGAGGCTCTGCACGATCTCACAGAAGGGGGTCCCCAAGCCATAAAGAGGTAACAAGTATTGGAGATAGTGCCAGCTGGCACTATCAAACGCTTTTTCAGCATCAAAACTCACCAATAGAGAAGGTAACTGAGTGCACCCATTTCAAGGATGTTAAGATTTAAAGAAGATTACGCATGGTGAAGCGTCCCCGAATGAAACCAACCTGCAATTCATGTATCAAGTCGCCTAAAAGGACCACCAGTCTATCCACCAAGATTTTTGCCAACAACTTCATATCAAAATTCAATAAAGAAATCAGCCGATAGGAAGATGCCTGTAGTGAGTCCTTTCCTGGTTTAGGAATCAGTGATATATGCCTGGTTCTCACCCCATCGCAAACCCCCCTCGTTTGTTGCTAAGTCTCCACTAAAAGGGGGGCCAACCCGGCGGAAAGAATCTTGTAAAATTCTGCCCCATAGCCATCGGGGCCCGGGGCTTTATAACAGCTCACAGCTGATATCACCTGTTGCACCTCCTGCAAAGTTATGGGCTGCCCCAAGATAGCACGCTGCTCCTCTGTCACCTGCGGCAGGTCTACGATTCGTAGGTAAGTTTCCATACATGTAGGGGCAATCTCCTCTGCGGTATAGAGGTTTTGAAAGAAACCTTTAAAGATGGCACTAATCGTCGTCCTATTACTTTGCAGTTTCCCTTGATCATCTCTGAGAGCTGCCACCAACCGCGAGCCCCCCTGCCCTTTCGGACATCTCCCCAACAGTTTCCCCGGCTTATTTCCAAAGCAATATAATTTATATTTATAGTACAGGATAGATTTCTTAGCTCACTGGTGGAGCAATTCATTTAACACGACCTGAAGCTCCCACAGTCTTTCTATTTGGGGTTGTATGGGATCGTCCACAGACGCCACGCATACACAATCTGCCTCAAGTCGAACAATCTGCTCAGCCATTAAGCGTCGCTTCTGCACCACATAGCCAATGATGTCACCTCGTAGGACCACTTTGGCAGTTGACCACAGCAATTCTGGGTCATCTTTATGCCCTTGATGTACCTCAAAGTCTTGCCATCGTTGACCTAAATTGCCAAAAGTGGACATTGTACAGTTCTATCGGAAACCGCCATAGGCAGGTCAAACTTTTTTTTTTTTTTTTTTTTTCCCCCCGTACCAGTTTATCCAAACCATGGCATGATCTGAGATCTCTAGCAGGCCAATCCATGCATCCTCCACACACGCAAACTGATTCGCCAAGATCAACAGATCAAGGCGGGCACTGGTACCATGTGCCCGCAACACATGAGTGAAATCCTTTTCAGTGGGGTGCAATAGTCGCCAGGGATCTACCAGGCCTAAACAAGCCCTGAACCTCTGTAGCGTCCGGGAGAGACTTTGTCGTTCTCTGGTGCCCATGTCCCTCGAGGTATCGAGACCCACCTCAGACTCCATTAAAATCTCTACCCAAAACCAATGGTACCTCCAGTAACTGCTCCACCTTAGCCGCTAAACGGTTAAAGAATTCCTGATCCGGTGTATTGGGACCATACACACCACCCAAAATTACCTCCCGATCCTCCAGTGTACCATGCAGAAGCAAGTATCGCCCCTGTGGGTCCAGCACCTGTCACAATGTGAACCACACCCTCATGTACCAAAATGGCAACGCCCCCCTTTTTTCCTACCACTGGAGCACCCCAAACCTGACCCACCCAATCCCAAGCAAGCTTAGTGTGATGTTGTGCTATTGCAGGAAACTCAAACAGCAGAGGAGCACGCTGTCTGGCCAGCGCTTTAAGTATTTTATATCTCTTGATGGGGCTGCCTAGGCCACAAACATTCCAGGATACAATCTTCACCACATTAAGGGTAGTTCTGGATCATCCTACTGGTTAATTGTACCGTTTTTTGAGGAACCCCCCAGCCTGGAGTCTCCCCCATATTACTCCTGATACCACAGGTTAAAATGCCATAAATGCTGAAGATGGCGACCTTGTCCTCCCAACCCACCAACCCTCCCATTGCTCCCCCTTCCCCTCTACACACCACCTTCTTCCCTCCTCAGCCCACAGTGCTTAACCCAAACATAGGCTAAACACCCTTCCTGTGGCATTGGGCCTACCCCATGTTGAGTTCCCCTCCTAGGCCCCCTGAAACCCACACTCCCCTCTCCTTCGTGGGCTGCAGACTCCCCGGGCTCACCACCACCCCTCTTCCAGTGGGCCTAACCCAGCGCATGCCCCCATCACCCAGGATCCCCCCCAAACCTCCAGCCCAGGCCTGGATTAATACTCCCTACTGGACTAGGATGAGTCACCTTCAAAGGGTGGAGGTGCAGGGCAACAACCGCCACCCATGCTATTCAGAGCCACAGGTCCTGAGTTTGATTCCATAGGACTCCAGGTAGCCCTTGCCCCTCGGACATCCTCAGGCCATGCCCCTCCGTCAAACAACCAGTCAGGAGGCATGTGACCAGTATTAGAATACATGAAACAACATTATACAGCAATACATAGTCCCACTAACCCCACCAGACCCAAAAGGCAGCATACCAGTCAATAACACAAATCAAACCAGGTAGTAATTACATTCAATACAGATATAGAATTATCGTGACTCAGACCTCCCAATCCAATTATAACATTGTGGGATCCTTCAGGCCTTTATAACCTCACACGGTGTAAGCAGTTGGAGCAGACCCTGGGCGCGAGGCAAGCAGGACCCTGGGCCACGCCAGCAGCACGCTCCCGTGACCCAGGCCCAGCGCCCATCCCCAGAGAGGACACTGCCCGAGGCATAAGTAGCAGCCCCACTTCCTGGTTCCCCCTCCCCTTACTAGCCAAGAGCTTTATAAAGCAGCGGGAACCCCTGTGTACCACTGCCATGCCTCCTCCCAGCCAAGGACCCCTGAAAGGAGGGGGGGGGGGGGCAAGACTAGCATACACTCCATTAAGGGACCCCGGGACACACCAAGGGCCCTCATACCCCCTCGCCTCAAGCCAAGGCGGGCAACCCTCCCCGGGAAGTAAACCCGCCAGTGTTCCAAGCGACAATTATGGGAGGACAGTCACTTTGATAAAACATTTTAAAATATATAAACTAAAGCACAAAATATACATCCACACATTCACAGCACTCAACCAGAACCAGGAGAATTTTTGAGGCACATTTGGAGCACCATCCGAACAGCAAAGAAAAGGTCTAGTCTCAGTGGCGTGGGGGTCCCCCCGTTGCAGTCTCACCCGGTTATAGGCTATACCGCTCTTCTAATCCCTCCATGGGGTACTGTTGTACGATTTTTGCCTTTCCAGATTTGCACCTTGCATTCAGGGAGCCGAGTCAGTAGGCCCAGTCTGTCCAAGAAAGTCTGGGCCTCTGGGGGACTGCAAGTACACGTCTTCCCTTGGTGTTCCACTCGCAGCTTGGCTGGGTATAATGAGAGATGTACCCCCTTGTTAACCAACTGGGTACACACTGCAGAAAAGGCCCAACGTCATTGGCTAACCAATATGGAATAATCCTGGAATACCAGGATCTGTGTCGAGTCCGTTGCTGATCTTTTGTAGTTTCTGGCGGCTTTCAACACCTCTTTCTGATGGAAGTCGAAGCATGCTATGACTGCACGAGGCCAGCGCTCATGATCGCACCTGGGGCCCAACCTGTGGGCACACTCTATCTTAATAGGGCCGGTTATCACTCCAGCAGAGATCTTGTCAATCCAGGCAATCAAACCATGGAGTGCCCTGTCCGCAACAGTCTCATCGATTCCAATAAAACGAAGATTTTTGCAGCGGCCCCTGTTCTCGAGATCGTTGAGTTTGTCACCTTGCTGCTTCACAAGGTCTTCCAAGGCCTTCACTCTGCCGGCCAGGGCGTTTTGGGTGTCCTCGACGTCCGAGATTCGGGTCTGTTTGCTCCACTCTGGCAGTGACTTCAGAAGTTCTGACGGATCACGTGCATTTGCTCCGCTAACTCACGAAAGCGATCATCCAGTGCCCGGACTACAGCCGCGCTGACCTCTGTAACCAGCGTCTGGTTAGGGTCAGATCCTGGGCTTTGAGGTGCTCCATCCGCCATTTTTACTTCTGGGACCCAGGCTGTCTCCCGTCTCGCCAGTTTTGCAGTCATTGAAGTGCTGCTAGCTCTCCGACAGCTCTTGTCTCCAATTCCCCGTCACAAAGGCACTATGAAGAGAGGTGCTAAACACCCACTATTGCAGGAAATTTGCTGAATTGCGGGGTAGAATGCCCAGAGCTGACCACACGTCTGCTCAGCTCATTGCCACAACCGGAAGTCCACACTTATTCTTTTTTATACTGTGCTCTTTAGAATCAGTGCAGTTTACATGTATATTAACAGGTACTTCTTATTCCCTTGTCCCCGAAGGGCTCACAATCAGTGTACCTGAGGTAATGGAGGGTTAAGTGGCTTGCCCAAGGCCACAAGGAGTGGCCATAGGACTAGAGACCCCAGTCCCTCCAGCCTGAGGTTGCTTGTCCCCATGCAGGAATTGAACCCCTGGCCTTCTGGCCTGAGGTAACCTGTCCCATCCACTGAGCCAACTCCTCCCTCCATTGTGCTCCGATGAGGACCAGTGTTGATACAGATACTCCGCATAGAGCCTCTAGAGACAAAGCAGTATAATTTGAGCTAAAGAGGTGACATCGTTCATCTTTAGGTAGATATTGGTTGTCTGATCAAAATGAGGTTTGTTTTAAACCTGGGGGCGGGGTGGTGTCAAGCTTTCTTTAGTGATGTAGCCCCAGCATCTCATGCAACTCATGGGCTTTTTGGGTTCAACACTGAATGTGAATTGTCTCAGGTGTACTGGAACTTGCTGATCACAACCTGAAGCTTCATGATTTGGGCTTGACCACTGCAGGCATCAACTGAGTATCAGCACTTGATATATCTTGCAAAACCACTTGCCTTTTTTAAAGCTGTGTCCCAGAAGAAAGCCAGCACATCACTGAAAATATAGCCAAGACAAAATGAAGTGACTTAATTATGAATGGAAAGTCCAGCTGAATTGCCTAAGCACTTCCAAAAATAGCAGAAATAACATATGCAAAAAAAGTTGAAAAGGATAAAATCCCTTGCAAGGGAAAGTGACAATGCTTTAAAAGTTTGATACTGAATTGCCAAAGGGAGGGTAACAAGCATTAATGGCAGTGATTAAGGGGTGCTGCATGCATAAAGGGCACTGGGCAGGTAGCAGGTGTTCCATAGCACCCTTTATGCTGGGCCATTTAACATGCATTAACAGGATATCGGGTGATAAGATGTCTAGCATGTACCTTTTAACATCTGAAAACAGATGTAATACTGGTAATATGACTTTGTAAAAATTTCAGAATGCATTCTTGCAATATATTTTAACTTTTCTCTTCCTTTCTGTGTTCCAGAAATTGTAAACGTTGTCAATATTCCCAGTATACCTATGCAGTTTAGTTCTCAAGTTCTCCAGGTGACTTGTATCTAGCAGATTTCTAATACTTTTAATGGCATTCATTAAACTAAAACCTCTTACAATCAGCACTTGAGGCTTAAAGTTCCACAAATATCTAGGAGAATACTTAGTTCACTGAATTGTTTCTTTTGTGTAAATGTTTAGTATAACCTGGATAGGGTTTTCATTGCTCCAGCTTTTTATCTTCAATGATTGATTTGAAGTCTGAATACTCCTTATGAAGTTCCTTATCATAGGATCATCTTACTGCATTTTGTTACAGAAACTTAGTTTTGGGAATCCAGAGC
This sequence comes from Ichthyophis bannanicus, assembly GCA_033557465.1. Classification (NCBI taxonomy): domain Eukaryota; kingdom Metazoa; phylum Chordata; class Amphibia; order Gymnophiona; family Ichthyophiidae; genus Ichthyophis; species Ichthyophis bannanicus. The sequence continues at coordinate 942,927,856 of CM066033.1, read as the reverse complement.
AAGGTTGGTTTTTATTTTATTTTTTTTTGTCCAGGTTGGAGGGATTTGACAAGCAGTCTTTGTCAAATACACACACACACCAATCCTGTAATTCATTCTTTGGGATCTTTTATCCCTGTGTTCACAAGTTTTCCTAATAAAATTGAGAATGGCATAGATATTTACAGTAGCTATAAGACAAAATGAGATTTTGTACAGTTTTGCTGAAATGGACATTGTTTCCCAGATACTGAGATCTAATTTTCCTAATTCTGGCTTTGAACTGAAATGCTTCCACAGTAGTTAAGGAGCTTTTCTGAAGCGCTGCTAAGTTCACAAAGAATAAATGCCACTTTGTATTCTGGGCTTAATTTTTCAAGGCAGTATTTGTGTACTGGGTCATTATCTTCTACTTGTTTACAACATAAAATTTAAAATGTCATAATTCTTAACCAAGGTACTTCAGTGTCAAGCCATTTTACTTCATTCAGTACCCTAAGTGAAGTTCGCTGTTGCATTGGGAATTTCCTCCAGTTTGGCTTTTTGTACACTCTATCTACTGAAGAGGGTATAAACAGTGCATATTCATTTCAACCTCCTTAATGAATGTAATTGGTTTCCATGCATCTATTAAGTCTTCTCAATGAGCTACACAATGCAGTAACACCTGGATGTCCATTGATCACAGGATGTGAACTGCCCATTTACTCTCTCCCATTCATAATCCACCAGGACCCATATGACACCTTCCTGTGTGGATTGACTTTAGTAGTTGCTGGAAGAGTTCACCCTGTGGAGAATATAGCATCTTAATGTCACACTCCCTCTACAATGGGGATATCCTATTCAACATCTGGCATATCGAAATTACCTAACAGTAGCACTTCTCCTTTCATAGCAATACTAAGGGGTATGTTTACTAAACAGTGGTAGTCACTAGCAGTAAGGGCAGCATTAAGGTGCCTGAAGCCATATAAGGCAGTGGGTGGGTTGGGAGTATGCCAGCATTAGGATGCCTTGGGCCATTTACCATGAGCTAATAGGACCAAGTGCAGTAAGGTGACAAGACATCCTAAGGAGAGACAAAGGTGTCCAATTGATATGTGATAAGTGCCCTAACATGAGACAAGGTGTCCTAAACAGACAAGCCAACAAAGGTGGAAAAGCATGCACCTTAAGGCAGGAAAATGGCTGGCACCAAGGAATATCAATGTAAAGGTGATGGGAGTTTATTTAAAAGGATTTCTATACCACCTTCAATCAAGGCGGTCTACACAGCAAACAACAAGTAATGGTTTGTGCGTGTGCAGTGGTGTACCGTAGATTCCTGTTGAGCTATTTACAGCATGCACTATTATACAATCCTATGTACAGGGGGAGGGGAGGTTGGTCTGGTCTTGACTGGCAAGCAGTTCATGTGATGTCCCCATAGTGTTTGAAGAGTGTCTTAAGCTGCTTCCGAAAGTCCATGATGTCTGTTAATCGTAGGAGTTGATGGACCTGCCATTTCAGTGGGCACCCTATGTGGCAGGCAGTAAAGTGGATGAGCATGTGGGAGACAGTTGTACTGATGCACAGAGTGGTGCCAATATAAAGTGCTACAATGTCAGTGTGAGGCATAGGATGGGGAGACATGTCCCCCAGGGGAGGCAGAAGCAGCAGGATGTTTGCAGCGATAGGACAGAATAGTAGTGACGTGCAGATCAGGCACAGAGGTGAGCACAAAGCCATAATGCAGAAAAGAATACTACTGTAGGCCATGGAGTATCAGCCTGCACAAGAAGATAGGACTGTACATAGCCGACAGAGGCAGATGGGCTGAAGGATGGATGGCGGCTGAGGAGAGAAAGCGTAGTTACTCACCTGTAACAGGTGTTCTCCAGGAGCAGCAGGAATCAGTCCTCACTTATGGGTGACGTCGGCGCCGACGGAGCCCTCGCGGAGCAATTTTCCCCAGCTTTCAAAGAAAGCCTTTGGGAATTGCAGCGCGCATGCGCAGTCGTCTTCCCGCCCGAGGGTGCCATCTTAGCCAGTCAGATGACATAGCTAAAAAAGACAGCATAAAAAAATTTGCAAAAAGAACATAAGCAGACGATTGCAACTCCAAGAGGAGGAGGGAGGGTAGTGAGGACTGATTCCTGCTGCTCCTGGAGAACACCTGTTACAGGTGAGTAACTACGCTTTCTCCAGGACCAAGCAGGAAGTCAGTCCTCACTTATGGGACTCCCAAGCTCAAGGCTACCGGAGACCCTAAGCACAAACAAGAGCTCCCTCAAGCTCAGCAGCACAGAAGGATAGAATCTTCGCTGAATTATCACCCACCGGTAGCCCACATCCGGGATGGAGGGTAGGAGTTGCTCAGACCTCAAAGAGATTACGGAGGACTGCCTGTCCGAAAGCACTGTCCCTACGGGACTCCCTCTCGAGACAGTAATGGACCGCGAAAGTCTGGCTCGAAGACCAAGTAGCGGCCCGGCAGATGTCTGCCAGCGGAACAGAGTGGAGGTAAGCCACTGACGTGGCCTTTGCCCGAACGCAATGAGCCGTGACTCGACTTTCTAAGGAGAGTCCGGCTGCCCCATAAGCCCAAGAGATACAGTCCGCAACCCAGATGGACAGAGTACGCTTGGAGACCGGGAGCCCCAATTTATTGGGGTCAAAAGACACAAAAAGCTGAGCAGCTTTACGGTGCTCCCGCGTACGGTCAAGGTAGAAGTTCAATGCCCTTCTACAGTCCAGGGTATGGAGGACCGTTTCAGCTCGGAGTGTGGTCTGGGAAAGAAGGTTGGAAGTACCACCTCCTGATTGATGTGAAAAGGGGAGACCACTTTAGGCAGAAACTTTGGGTGAGTCCGTAGGACTACCCTATTCTTGTAGAACCTAGTGTAAGGGGGATCAGACACGAGGGCCTGCAATTCACTTACGCGTCTAGCGGAAGTGAGGGCTATCAAGAACAGTGTTTTCCAAGACAGAAAACGGAGAGAACAGGTAGCCATAGGTTCAAAAGGCAGACAGGTGATCCGCTGCAAAACCACATTCAGGTCCCAGTCAGGCGCTGGCGGGCGCAGAGGTGGTTTAAGTAGAAGGAGACCTCGGAGAAACCTCGCTACGAGAGGGTCGTTTGAGAGAGGTCTGCCGTCCACCGGCACATGATGTGCTGAAAGAGCACTGAGGTGAACTTTGACGGAGTTGGACTTAAGTCCCAGATTAGAGAGGTGCAGCAAGTACTGCAAGATCACCGACACCGGGCAGGAGAAGGGATCCTGAGACTGTTGGGTACACCAGACTGCAAAGCGACGCCATTTAAGGGCGTAGCATTTGCGGGTAGAGGGCCGTCGCGAAGCCAAGACGACCTCCTCCGCCGGCAGGAGAAGGGGAGCAAGGACTACCCTCTCAGCAGCCAGGCCATGAGGTTGAGAGACCTGAGGTTGGGGTGCAGTAGGGACCCCTGATCCTGAGTGAGGAGATCCGGTTGTACCCCCAGAGGGATTGGATCCTCCACCGCCAGTTGCAGCAGGAGCGGAAACCACGGCTGCCTGGGCCAGCGAGGGGCCACCAGGATCATGAAGGCTTTGTCTCGGAGAACCTTGAAAAGAGTCCGAGAGACTAGCGGGATGGGAGGGAAAGCGTACAGAAGGCTCCCCGACCATGAGATCAGAAAGGCGTCCGCCGCAACCCGAAGGGGGTGTGGCTGACGAGAGCAGAAGCGAGGAAGCTGCCGGTTGTGAGGACTGGCAAAGAGATCCACCGTGGGGAGGCCCCACTGGAGGAAGAGCTTCTGAACTACCAAGGAATCCAGACGCCACTCGTGCGGCTGGAGGACCCTGCTGAGTTTGTCTGCAAGGCAGTTTTCCTGGCCCGGGAGATAGACTGCCTTGAGGAGAATGCCGTGACTGACGGCCCAAGAGCAGAGCTTCTGTGCCTCCCGGCAGAGGGGGAAGGAGCCCGTGCCCCCCTGTTTGTTCACGTAGAACATGGCAACTTGATTGTCCGTCTGGACAAGGACGGACTGTTGGGAAGTCAGGTGGGAGAAGGCCTTGAGAGCTAGGCGGATCGCCCTGAGCTCCAGGAAGTTGATCTGCTGAGCAGACTCCCACGTGGTCCAGAGGCCCTGAGTACGTGCCTCTTGGCAATGTGCTTCCCAGCCCAGGAGGGATGCATCGGTGGTCAGCACCCGGGTCGGCTGAGGTGACTGGAAAGGCATTCCGAATATCAGGTTCGGTAGCCGGAGCCACCACCGGAGAGACGAGATCAGCGGTTCGGAGACGCGCACTAGGTCTGCTAGGCTGCCCGTGGCTTGTCGCCACTGCTGGCGGAGACACCATTGAGCAGACCGCATATTCAGGCGGGCATTGGGGGTCACATGGACGGTGGAAGCCATATGGCCGAGCAGTCTCAGGAAGCGCCTGGCGGAGACCAGGGGCTGGCTGCGAAAGCGGTCGGCTAGGTCCATGAGCCGTTGAGCCCTGTCGAGCGATAGGTATGCTCGCGCCTGAGGAGTGTGCAGCCTTGCGCCGATGAACTCGAGATCCTGTGAGGGGAGCAAAGTGGACTTTGCGAAGTTTATAACAAAGCCCAAGTGCTGCAGCAGAGTCACCGTGCGGCACGTGGCGTTGGTGACCTGAGTGGACGCTGCTCTGATGAGCCAGTCGTCGAGGTACGGAAAGACATAGAGGCCGTGAAGCCGGAGATGGGCCGCCACGACCGCGAGACATTTTGTGAAGACTCGCGGTGCGGAGGACAGGCCAAAGGGCAGTACCCTGTACTGGTAATGATTTCCTGCCACCACAAACCTTAGGTATTGGCGGTGGCTGGGGTGGATGAGGATGTGCGTGTAGGCATCCTTTAGATCCAAGGAGCATAGCCAATCTCCCTGCTGGAGGTAGGGCAGAAGGATTCCAAGGGTAAGCATTTTGAACTTTTCCCGCACAAGGAACTTGTTGAGGTTGCGCAAGTCCAGGATGGGTCTGAGGCCCCCTGTTCTCTTTGGTATCAGAAAATACCTGGAATAAAAGCCTTGACCTCTCAGGTGGTGGGGCACCGGTTCCACCGCCTGTTCCTGCAGAAGACCTGCCAACTCCTGAAGGAGTAATTCCCTGTGCAGAGGGGGTCGCGGAGGTTCTCCCGGAAAATAGGAGGGAGGGACCTGATGGAAGTGGAGAAGAGCCTTCTCGCACGACCTGAAGCACCCAGGCATCGGCGGTGATGCTGGACCACCTGTGGGCGAAGTGAACCAGCCGGCCTCCGGTGCTGGGAGGAACCAGCGGGGGGGGAGAGGCTATGCTTAGCGAGTCAAAAGCCCCCACCCTGCTGAGCAGGGGCTGGTGGTGCAGGCTTGGGGGCTTGCTGCCTACGGGACCCGTTACCCCGTCCCTTGGCCTGCTGGCCCTGTTGGGGAGCTGCAGGGGCCTGATAATGGGGGTATTGTTTGTAGGCAGCCGCCTTCCTCGGGTAAAGACTTTTTCCCCGAGCCCTTCTTTTTCTGGGAAGGGGCGGAGGTCTTCCTAGAAAGCCTGGTCCGGGTGAGAGTCTCAGTCTCAATCTGCGCAGCCTTTTCCGCCATGGGCTTGCCAAAGAGGTTTTCGCCTCGGCAGGGGACATCGACCAACTTGTCCTGCACCCAGGGTTCAAGGTCTGACGACTGAAGCCAAGCCTGTCGGCGGGCACCGATGCCGGCTGTGGCCACTCGAGCCGAGGCTTCAAAGCCATTATAGGCTGCTCGGGACATGAACTTGGAGCATTCCCGAATGCCAGTGGACAAGGCTAGGAACCTCCGTGGGCTCCTCGGAGACCAGCGGAGAATCCGGCTAGTTCTCTAGCCAGATCCCGGAGATACATGCCCATGTATAGCTGGTAAGTCTGGACACGACATGCGAGCATAGAGCCCTGGAAGCACTTCTTGCCAAGGCCATCCAGGTTACGGGCCTCCCTTCCAGGAGGCACCGAGGAGTGCATCTTCTGGCTCTTAAGACGATGCATGGCCGATTCCACTACCATGGAATGGTGTGGCAGCTGTGCCTTTTGAAAGCCAGGGCTCTTGCGGACTCGATAGATAGAATCGACCCGCTTGCTCAGGACCGGCGAGGAGGCCGGACTCCCACATGCGGAAGAGTAGTCGTTCCAGCATAGGAGGAACCGGCACAGTAAAGTGTTCCCTCGCGGGAGAGTCATACTGGAGGGCGTCGAGCTCTTCGGCTCTTCGGCTCCTCCTCAGGATCCGCAGGGAAGGCCAAAGCCTTGGCCATATCCCTAACGAAGTCCGAGAACCGGGCATCCTCCGGGGGGGGACTGCTTCCGAGGCTCGGACTCCGGTGAGTCCGATGGGACACACCGAGTCCGGAAAGAATCAGGTGACTCTTCCTCCTCAGACTCCCAGACCGACTCCGACAAGGACTCGGTGGGGTCGGCCCGGGCAGGGTGCAGCGCCAGCCGCCCCGACGCCGAGGGAGTCGGCGTCGGCGACCTCGGTCCCAAACGGGAGGCCGAGGGTGACCTCGACCGAGGATCGACTCGAGTTCTCATTGACTCGAGGATCGGCTCGGTCTCCGGGGTCGACTTGGACGTCGACGTCCCGGCGGTCGGGGCAGCGAGGCCAGCGAGCAGTGCCCTCTGCTGGTCCATGAAGGCAGACAGTCTGCTCTCCAAGGCCGTCAACCTGAGTCCGACCTCAGGTGACCCAGCAGCCCCCGACTCGGGCCCGACGTCGGCTGTCGCGGAGGCGAGTCCAGAAGGACCACAGGACTTACCCGGGCAGGCATCTCCGACTCCAGGCGAGGTCGCTTCGGGATGTGTTCCTTCTCCAAGGACCCGGGGCGGCTGTCGGGGCTATGCGACCTGGCCCTCGCGGAACCAGGAGCGTCCACCGACGCCGCCCTCGCGGGTTTCACCTTCCGACGATGGTCCCCGGAGGGAGAACCCCGGTCGGAGGAGCTCCGGCGACGGTCTGAGCTGGAGCCTTTTGACGTGGAGGCCTCCGAGGTCCGGGTACGGCTGGGGTCAGCGAAGATTCTCTCACGCTGATGCCGCCGACTTCTCAACGCCTTTGAGGACAGTTTGCTGCAGGGCCCACAGATCAGTTCCTCATGATCCGGGCCCAGGCAGCGGAGGCAAAAGTCGTGTGTCGGTTAGTGACATAATTCGGTCACACCGACCACACCGCTTAAACCCATTGGCAGCCATCGGGGGAAAAAGGGCCCCTGCGAGGTCAAAGGACTGGGCTGCCAGGGAAACCGAAAACGAAAGCTGACTAAGTCAGAAAAACCGAAAAAAGTAAGAGGACTCGTGACCGGCGTCGCGAGTCCGGGCGGGAAAAAGATCGGCGTCGAACCGAAGGAAAAGATAAATTAAAGAAGAAATCAACTTTTTCGCAGGGACAAGACGGGGACGTCTGTAGGGCTCCACGGAAAAAAGAAGACTGGCTAAGATGGCACCCTCGGGCGGGAAGACGACCGCGCATGCGCGCTGCAATTCCCAAAGGCTTTCTTTGAAAGCTGGGGAAAATTGCTCCGCGAGGGCTCCGTCGGCGCCGACGTCACCCATAAGTGAGGACTGACTTCCTGCTTGGTCCTGGAGAAATAGCATTAGCTGGCAGCACCAAACAAGTAGGAATCAAAACCCTGCCCCCTGTATAGAGACCTTGCACTTACCAGTAGGCTGCACCTCCACCCCTCTGCACAGCAATGGCTGGATACAAATAGACTACACATCACTGCCTAAAATGTCTGTGTGCCAGCATAGGGTAGCCCCACCAGTACCCATGATGCAGTGCACATGCAGAACAGCAGTCTTCAGCTGATCACCAAATGGAGAATGTACTTATCCATCAGCTCATAAGGCACTGACAGTGTAATACAAGCACAGAGCAGCTACATATCATGCTACTGAGCAGTATCTGCAGTCACCCTGAGGGTGAGGATGGGCACACAGCACCAGGTCTGAGTACCTGCAGTGTAAGATGGTCCCTACTGCCTGTGCTGCAGATCCCCACCAGCAGTGATTATACTAATCACCTTGTGTCCTACAGTATGTGCCAGCCACTTCTGACTCTGGCCCTGTCAGACAGGGACCCACAAAACCGTGCATGTCCATACCCAGTGTTACAATGCTGATGCCATGGTGGCCAACTACCAGGGAGTGGGCATCTAGACTTGCACAGAGTGGTTACTAAGATCCTGCTGACCCTAACAGTACCACTGGGATGTAGGCCTTTAACACCTTACATTCCAACCACCTAGGTCTATCATTCACCCACAAGCAGTCACTGCACCTGCTGCCCACCACTGGGTTTTCCAGCCATGCACATACCAACTGCAGACAGTCCACTGGTCAGTATGCTCTGTGCACAGGCAATGTAATCATGTACACCCAGGCTTGGGATATATGGCATGGACACCTAGCAGTTGGTTCAGTAATCAGACCCCTAGGACAAAAGGTGCAGCAACATCACTATAACCAGACATTGTATAGCACTGGGATACATAGCTGTGCCATGATCACTCAGTGATCATGGCACAGCATATGATGCATGTGCATGACATATGATGTGGCCACCCAGGCCATGCACATGGCAGATGGGCACTATGACATCTCAGCCATTCACTCTGGCCAGGATGGTTCTTCATTGGAGGTAATCTACCCTGTTTTGGCCTATACCCACAATACTTTGCATCTCATACATTTGCAGACTAAGGCTGGAAACAGCTTATTCACTGAGACTCGGTAAGGTGTAAGCCACAACTAAATTGTTAGGGGTGTGTGTATCTAACAATTTAGTTGTGGCTTTCTACACCTTACTGAGCCTCGGTGCCTAATATGGATGGCCACACAGCCCCCCCCCCCCCCCCAACAATCTGCTTCTGCAGGGACCCCATCACCACATGCCAATGCTACATCTCAGGGGGAGGATGACGGCCACTGCTGTGGTAGTCCCCTGGGCACCTGCACGTTGCAGCTGCCTGAGGGGGCTATAGTGTCTGGCACTATTGGCCTCTTCTTCTCCCCCCCCCCCCCACAGCTGGGTTTTGCAGCAGCAGGGGTCAGGCAGCCTGGATCTCTGCCTGGTGTGCCAGGACCCTTGAACTGCCCCATGTGGCACACTATTTCCACAGCAGTAGCAGGATTGCATGTGCTGCCAGTCACTGTGGGATGAAACATCACAGATGGTACCAATGTTCCCTCTAATTTTCTGTAGGCTGTGTGCGCATAAAATATCAGCTGTGCAGCTTTTGAAGGAAGGTTAAATTTTTGTGCACCACATAACGACACTCGGAGTTATATACTTTAAAATTTGACTAAACATCAGAATACAGTATGTACACCACACTGATTTTAATCAAATTAAATGAAAATAGACAATTACTAAATGAAGTGGGAAATTTCTAGTAATTACAATCATAACTCTTAAATTTTAAGATGTCTGTTTTCTATCAGAATCAGAGCCATAATTTATGTGCGCTCGCTTGGCGAGGTGTGTGCACGTGCACACACAGCTTAGAGGGAACAGTGGATGGTACTGCAGATGACAGAATTCCCCTTTGGAGAGGCTAAAAAGGTTGGGGCTCATCAACTTGGGGAAAGACGGCTGAGGGGAGATTACCTTTTCCACTCCAAACGTAAGTCGCTTTTTTTATGCCATCAGACTGGACAGACTAGAGGACCTGCAATGTAGCTACAGTTTAACCCATTTGGGCCTTCTAGGTGAAAATAGTGTGGGTTTTTTGGGGGGTGGGGGGGTTTCAGTCTACATGTAATCAAACCTTGCAATACAGTATTGGAAGACATCGTACAAGTTGTCAGTGTAGCTGGGCTTAAAGTTTGGACAGGTTCCTTAGTAACGGTCCATAAACCATTGCTAAAGAGGATCCCAGCTGTGCACTGCATGCCCCATTAGTTATTGGGATCCTGTGTCTTTTGGGGAAACTGCTACATACTGGTGACCTAGATTGTGTGCTACTGGGCATGATGGACCTTGGTCTGGTAGTTTGCCATATTTTGTAGTCTTATGGTCCTATGTGCCATCTAGGCAGCTGCATGGTCCCCCCCCATATGCCACCTCCTTTGCCCCATTTGCACCATCAACATAGTGCCCTTTCATACTTCACTAATGCTCCAAGACTACGAGGAAATGAGCCTTTGCACTATATGCACCCTCTTGCTGGAACGCCCTCCCACCAGACCTCTGCACCATAAGCAACTTCTCTCAGTTCAGGAAGGCGCTCAAACATCTCTTCCTGCAACACTTCTCCATTTCAGACAACATCACCTAGACGTCCTCACCCTGACCCATAGCTTACAGAGTAACCCCTCCGCCCTACAATTAGTGCACTTAATCCATTCACCACAACCTCCTAACAAACCCCGGAGTAACAATAGAAATATGTAGATTGATATAGCCACCATTGAGCTTTTTGCAACTACTGCCGAAATATTATGGGCAACCATAATACTAATTTGTACATAGTGTATATAGTTATCCTGTTCACCATGTTTTATCTTCCTTGTTCATTGTAAGTCCAATGTTAGACTGTTCTACATTGCACAACTTATATTGTAAACCACGCTGATAAATAGTGCAGTATAGAAAAGCATTAAATAAAAATGCTGTTACTGCTCTTGGAGCACTACTATCACTTGGGCTCTCCTGTCTGCATCATATTGCAGATGTTAAATAGGCACACCCTTTCCACAAGGTTTTGAGTTACCTTAGGGTCCTGCCGTTAAGGCAGCAAGCCTTGTTCCTGCCCACTCCCCACCCACTCCCCCACTCTCCACACTGCACATCTTCTCTCTGCCTGCAGGTACTGTTAGCACACCCTAAAGTGGCTTGTAACATTAGCGCATGCTAAAGTGGCTTTTTGGGCACACTTGCTCCTTTAGCACAGTTTAGTAAACATACCCCAAGTGTCTGTCCATTTTCTGCCTGTAAATGTGTGTAGACTGCACCTGTGCAAATGCTCCATTCCCTATTTTTCTAGTCTAATTCCAGTGCCTGCTCCTTCCCTTAACTGCAATTCTGTAGCTATAATCTTGTACGCCCTCCCTTTCTTCCTACCCTTTTCTTCCTGAATAAATAGCCAGGTAAAATTACATCCCAGTCACTAGTTTTCTGTGGACCATGTTTTCATGACTACCACAGAATCCAAGTCAGCCTCTTCCATTAAAGCCTTGAGATCCAGAGTCTTTCATGCCACAGGCATTAATATAAACTACTTTCCAGATATTACCCTGTTTGTATGGTGTTTTGTTTCCCCCCTCCCCCCCCCCATTTCTAGAGGTTAATGTTTTTTTACTTGAGGGTTTTTACACCATGGGGTTTTCTTCACCCATCCCCAGTGAATCTCGTTTAAAGCCCTCTTCAGTAGGCTAGCCAGTTTGCTGAGGAAGCCACTTTGAGTTATCTTGGATTTCTGCTCAACAGCCCTTGGAAAATCATCCTGTGTTCTAGGAAACCAAAACTGACACCATCCATGCAGCCATACATTCATCTCTAGGATGTAAGCGTCTCTGCCTTGGCTTTTACCATCAACAGAGGAATGATAACACTACATGCACATCTATCTGCTTCGTGCTCTCCCAGAGCCAGAGTCACTCCTCATACACTAGGAGGGATACTGAGCAGTATTAGAGAATTTGCAGACTCAAGCTTACTATTTTCTAACATCTAAGACTTTGGCACCTGATAGACAGCAGACCTGACACATCGTCTAGTTGGTAGATGGATGCTTCTGAATCACTGTCACAACGCACCACTACCCTTTGCTTCCTTGTGGTCACTGATTCAGCAACTTTGGGGTTTTTCAGCTCCAGTCCTTCCCTGTTCTGGAATGTTCTCACTGCCTCCACTTCTAAGGCTTCATACTGGCCTCTATTTGAGGGATGATGGGAGTTGTAGTATCGCTTTTCAATAGGCTCAGGACTGGATAAAGGTCACCATGTTGTACCATACCATCTTCAACTCATTTGGAGTGCTTGGACACCAAGCATTTCATCAATGTACGAGCTGTAGGATTGCTTCAGTTTTACCACCTCTTCTCTCTGCTCCAGTGCCTCCATTTGTTTTCATGAGGGATTCAGCTTGCAGGACCTTTGCGCACACAACCATATCCTTGCCAGGGATCAGGCTGTTCATTTGGACAGAGGCAGAAGCTGTAATGGAGACAACAGCTTTAACTCTTTCTCCCAGCCGTAGTTCAGGTGTGGAGCTTTTGGTACTTGAAGGAAATGACAAGTACATAACCACTTTTTTTTTCTCAGCAGTCTTAAAGCAGCTAGCCTCTTATGTGAGGTTTAACACCTCCATTCTGGTTCCCTGTGTAGTCCTGCCAGCTTATTCACCTGTCCTTTTGGGTATGGGACACATTATCACTAAGCTACTAAACTGTCTGAGGTGGATAGTCTGCTTCATTTTTTTGCTTAGATTTACATTTGAAAGTGTTTTGCTTTGGACTAATTGTTCACTTAGATACCTATGTGGCACTATTGACATCCTAGATTTGTTTTTCTTTTCCTTTCAACCAATATCAAACTCTTCATCAAGTGAAGTTTGAGCCTCTCTCTGTCTCGGGGGGGGGGGGGGGAGCGCAGGTGGGAAGGAAGGATTGACTTGGCATCTTTTACTAAAGCATGGTAGCCAATAGTGCAGGGTTAACACATTTGGGCTGTGCAGTAGCAAGGAGCATGCGTCCCAAAGACGACTATGCTAAAAATCCCAAACTATCAGAGCAGTGCATGAAAAGATGTAGTTAAGATGGAGAATGGACACACACAGCTTACAGGGGGGTGCATGAAGTGTGTGCTAACCACAGCAATATACTAGCATGGGCACAACTTAACTCCTCTGGGTAGTAGCTGCTCCTCTGCTAGTATGTGGTGGTTCTGGATGTGAATGTTGGGAAATAGGGCAGTGACACTGGAAGAAAGAAAAGCAAATAGAAATGGCGGCAGAATATCCAGGCACATGCCTAGACCACTAGAGTAGAAGGCCTGCTTGGTGCAGCTGCAATGGCAGGGCGGTGCAGCAGCCTGACGGTCATAACTAGACTATGTAGCTGTTGGTCTGAGACAGTGGGCAAACAGCTGTCCTTATGGACCGCTGTTCATGTCTGCTTATATAATAGTTGCCAGAAATTGGCTGGTGTGTGAGGGAGGTACAACATTGGGGCATAGGGCCTATGCTCTGTACTTGTCAGTATTGACCTCATAGCCAGAGTTAGAGCCAGCAGAGGACAGTGGGGGGAAGGGAAGCATGCAAACAAGAGATTTTATATACTAACATGATGGTGTGACATCAAATGTGCTGTCTAACTCCTACCTCCTTTACATGGGGGGGGGGGGTGAGGGCATGTAGTAGTTCACACATGCACTGGGGGGGGTGGGGGGGCATGCTGCTGCTGCTGCTGCCGCCATGAGCATGTTCCTGTGGGCAGATGGCTCCTCACCCTGACCAAGGCAGGATAGGGCTGAGGTCTATCGGCTGTGGCAGCTACTTAATACTTATGGCACCAAACATGGGCCTCCAGTGCTGGAGCTCATTGATTGATTGTCCCTTCCCTGTCCCCCTTGCCCAGGGACTGAGGCTTTCCATGGACCTGGGAAGCTGTCTTCCCTAGTTGGGGGCTTTGGTTTCTTTGACAGCTGGGGTACTCGGCCTGGGGTCTGTTTGGTATTAACTTCCATGTCATTGTCTTTCAGAGCTCTTCCTGGTAAGAGGGAACAAGGATGTATCACTCTGCATGTCTTAGCTCTTCTGATTTGTGTGGCCCACCCTTTTACTTGGCTCCAGTGCTCTGAGCTGTGCAACCAGTTATATCTGATCCCAATCATTCCTCTACTCTGAGCTGATCAGTTTCTACCTTCCTGTATGTGTGTGGGGCATATTGCCTAGTGTCCACAACGGTTCCTTAGCCCACAGACACCCTGTTACTGCATTTGTGGCTTTCCTTTGTCAGGCATGCATGCACAATGGCCACAAGTTCTGTAATACTGTGCTAGTGATGCAACTAACGTGGCAGTAGTAATCTACTAAAGTCATGGTGGTTTAATGCTACCTCTAAGCTCCACTGCAGTCAGATGCATGCTAATAGCATGTTATCCTGCTATCAGCTGACCTTTACTAAAGATGCCCTCCTTTGTCTTCCTCTCTGAATCTGAAGGGTAGAAGAAAATAAAGCTTTGCCTAAACTGCATACCCTTCTGCAAACTACAAAAATAACTTGCTGCTTAAGCTCCTAATGTAGCTAAAATAGCCATACAACTTTTATAAACTATTCTTATGTTAGCTCACTAATCATATGTTCAATGTGGATGTTCAGCAGCAGCACTTAAACATTTACCTCCACTGGGAATCCACATAACCTTTAAAGGATTTCTTTAAAATTGCTTTATTCATGCATTCAGAGTTCAATGAACATAAGCAGTGGCTTTAAAAGGCCAAAGATTTTTCTGCCATGAATTTGTGCCATCCATGTGGCTTGTCTTCAATCGCCAACTGTAAGTTTAAAATATTGACCTGAATATCCATAACTCGTGCTAAATGATCCTGCTTTTTTTGGATTCTAAACATTTTCAAATGATTAGATCAAATTAATGGCTAGTGGTAATGCTGAATTCCTTAGAGCCCACCCCACTGTCCTGCAGAAGTAAGGGGGAGGGGGCAACTTAACATAGCCAAGCCACAGAACCATATGATGGGAGAGGCAGGTTGTGAAGAGAGCAGGGAGATGAACAATTATCTCAGCTTGCTCTCTGGTAGTAAGGTGTGAAGTCTTGGGCTGTTCAGGCACCCTCCCTCCTATATGCATTTGGTAAGTTTGAACATTTACAGTATTGGGGGAGATGTTTTGTCACAGCTATGGGTGGAGTTTAGTTGAAAGTTACATCTTATGATGCTGCTGAATCATAAGCTTCCAGGTGTAGAATTGAACAATTACTGCTGGGACTACTAGGGAACATGGGCATCACCACTCTTGGGGTGGTAGGGGGATTGGAAGATGTTCAACTTGTACAATGCTACCCTTCGGATGGTGTCATTGCAGGTTCTCATCCAAAGTGAAATTCAGTAGTTTCAGTACTAACAATATGATTAGGATGTCACCATCTCATCAGTGTGGCATGCTGATCATGAGTGATATGTATTCATAGTGGTTTGAGTTGTGATGGTTTGGTTAGCCTTTTTGTCACTAACTTTAAATCAGAACTGACAAACACCAGATTCAAAGTTTGCATTAAAGAAGGGTGCATGTGTCAATACTATGTATTGTGCTTCTGGTATGGTTTTCCAGCTTGTTTCCGAGTTCGAAGAAGAGTGCAAGAGCTCTGCTGCTTCTACTGGTATCGCCCTTCCAGCACAGTTTTCCATTGGCCAGGCTTTTCAAGAGGTCTATTGTGACGGAAAGATCAATAAGCCCCTTCTACAGGCTGCTGTTGCTCTTCAGAATCGAGGTAAGTGCAAGCATTTTTCCAAGGAGCTGCCTCTAATTAAACACTTAATTTCTAATTGGAAGTGTACTCATTCTGTCTAAAGCTTTTTTTTTTTTTTTTCTTTCCATTTGGAGGCTTCAGTTCACTCTAGTTGAGTTGGCTGTCCTTTTTCTATAGTACAGTAGATTATAAAAAAAACTTCTAAGGTTTCCAGTCTTCTCTGTTGCTAGGTAATAGCAGTACAATACTTGATTGGACTCCTTGCATAGGACTGGATTTTCTGTAATATACTGTAGCATGCAGACTAAATCCAAAATGGACTAGTTCTTGTATTGCTTCATGATTTTCTTCCTTTGATATAAATGCCATTGAGTCTGTCAACTCATGGCAACCCTCTGGATAGTTGACCTAAATTGTGTTCTGCCTTCAGTTAGGCAGCTCATTGATACAACAGCAGCTATGGGTGCCATTGTCAATCTCATTGCCGGTCGTCTTTTTGTTGACCACCTACCTTGCCAAGCATTCTTTCTCTCTTCACATATCTTCTACATACCTAAGCTCATTAAGTTGCATACCAAACAGGCAGAGGAATGGCACAAGTCTCTAACAGTCCCACCAGAATTTAGAAAAACCAATTGCTCAACAGCATTCATTTATTGCTCATCAATAATATGGAACTCCTATTCCAGAAAACCTACAAACCATACATGACATCTTTACGTTTAGAAAGCAGCTAAAGTCATTCCTTTTTCTCAGTACTTTGGCTCAACAATTGACCAAACCTGCACTGACCCAGCATACATTGGAATCTCAAACTGCTAAAACTTTATTCATTCATTAGATATACCACCCAGGCAACAGCATCAGGGCAGTTTCTATTTTGACCTTGCAGCATTGTAATTGTAAAGGCACACCATATATAAATAGGACAGAAGAGAAGTCGGAACTAAAGGGTGAGAGGGTAAGAGGCAGTAGGGGGTTAGTGTGGGGCAGGGTATGAGGTCAAAAGCTACAGAAACATCTTCAGATGTAACTTGAAATCTTTGCTATGATTCCAGGCAGTGTAGAAGGCAGGGAGCTCCAGAGTGCAGGGCCAAGAAAAGTTGAGCAAGCTCTAGGTGGGCTTGTGAAGGGGAAGGTATGGACTTCCAATTTGCATGGATGGATCAAAGCTGGTGCTGGGTATGTAAACAGATAAGATCAGCCAGGTAGTGTTGAGGACCTTGTGAACAAAAACCAGGAACTTTTGTAGGGATTCTGAAATGGAGAGAAGTGACGTGATCTGAATGATTGCTATGTGACTGGGCAGCAGTATTCTGGGGGAGCTGTAGGCATTGTAGCTGGTATTGTAGAAGGCCTGCCAGAGTGGTATTTCGTAACCAGGCTTGGATTACTGTAGGATAGGAGTGTAGCTATGGAAGGGGACAGGAAAGGTCCAACTGCCTGAATCTGATGCTGTGGAAAAAAGAGTGATAGGGGATGAGAGGTGCTCATAGCAAGAGTCCAGAATGATGCCTAAGTAGCAGACACCATAAGGATATGAGTGGAGGTGGGAAGAGGGGCTAGAGAAAGACAGGGCACCAAATGTAAAACCAAATAGCAGTGGATTTAGAGGAGTCTATCTAAATTAATAGAGCCAAGAAGAAATGAGGCAAGCATTGAGCAGTGCCAAAACCAGAGCAGAGGTGCTGATGTAGTAGATGATATTTGAAAAGGAGAGGGGACAGAATAGAACCTTGTGGAACACCACACAAGGGGAACATTGGCTGAAGTGGCAGAGCCATGGTGACTATAAGTTCTCCAGGAACAAGCAGGACAACAGCCCTCACATGGGTGACATCAGCACTGATGGAGCCTGTGCAGAGAATTTACCCAGCTTTCAAAGAGCCTTTGGGAGTGCCACCTTGCATGTGCGGTCCCCTTCCTGCCCAAGGGTGCCATCTTACTCATTTTTGGTTTTTTTTCCCTGCAGAGCCCTTCAGACATGTGGCTCATTCCCAGGAAAATATAATTTTTTTTTTTCTGTTCCAACTGGTTTTGCTATACCAGCCTTAGCCAGTCTTCCTGCCTCCCGAGTGCCTCTGCCTTTTTGTTTTCATGCTTTCATGCTCTTTTTAACCACTGGCCATGTTGAAGGTCTTCAACCTTGCAGGGGTCCTTTTTTGCTCCAGTGGCATCTAGTGTTAAATGTGAAAAATGCTCCAAAAACATGTTGCTCGTGGACACCCATGACTGTCTTAGGTGTCTAGGAGCTGACCATGACCCAGAGCTATGATCCCACTGTAAGATGTCCTCCAAGGCCATCCAGAGTTGTAAGCAGAAGCTGGATCTCCTCTTCCATGAGGTAGTCCCAGTTTCCCCAGTAGCCTCCCACTCTTCAGCCCTGCCAGCTCTGGAGTCTCCCAAGGCTCATTCCCAGGCCTGGCACCATTCTGACCAGGGGTAGCCTGAACACAAGTGGAAGGAAGCCTCAAACTTTCAGGGGCACCAGACAAGCATGGTAGGTCATGCACCCATTCACTCTGGCCTAGTAAGGTGCCTCAAACCAATATGGAGGCCTCCAATGTAGGCACCCAGTCAATTTTTATTTTATTTAGCTGCATTTATATCCCGCTTTTCACCGGGTCAAAGTGGTTGGGGGATACATTTAACACGAGGGGATATGAGACACATACACTAATACTTACAGGGAACATGGGCAATGGAGGGTTAAGTGGCTTGCCCAAGACCACAAGGAGCACCTGCGGGACTAGAAACCCCAGTCCTTCCAGCCCAAGGTTGCTGTCCTCTAGTGGGATTTGAACCACCGACCTTCCGGCCTGTAGTACCTTGCCACAACCACTAGGCCACTCAAGGGTCATTTCAGCAAGGACCCCCTCTCCTCAACACCTGACCCAGTCACCCCAGCATCAGTGTCGCAGGGCCCCGCTCCAGAGTGGTAGGCCCAAATGCTGGCTCTGGAACGCAGCATTTCTGCTTTCCTTGCTGCCCAGCAGGCACTGCTGCCCAGCCCCACCAGCACACACCTCAGACTCCCCAGGCTGCCATTATGACTACCAAGAGCCAAAAGCCTCAAGGATCCTCGGCAGGCATCTCCATCTCCATCCCATTCCTTGGGCATGAGATCTTCATGGGCAAGCGCCTCTGGCTCTAGGCAAGTTTTTTGGCCTTGGAGACCCAGTGCAGGTCACCCACCTTTCTCAAGCTGCCCAACCTAGAGTCCTCCAGACTACTCAGACTGGGAGTCTGACGGATACCTCCCCAGAGATTCAGTCCCACCCAGACCTCTCTGCTGACACAGAAGCAGCAGTCACCTCCCAAGGACACCTCCTTGGAGTTCATCTGGGATATGGCACAGGCCCTTGCACTCACCACTGAGTTGGAGGAGGAGCCCTATACTGAGGAGCTTGATATTCTGCAATACAAAGCTCCTCCAAAGGAGGCACTCTCGGTGCCAGTTCCTCCCATTCTGAACCACCTCCTGCTCTGCATGAGGGAGTCCCTTGCCTCTGTTCTGATTGCGTCTAGGTGCTTGCTTACAATGTACAAAAGCCCAGCTTCCCACACATTGATGGTGGTGGTCGAATCAGCCATGCAGAAGCCAAAGAGTCCAAAGACTCATTTGTCAGTCCCCTTGGACAGAGTCTTGTACCCTCGACACCCTCAGGTGCAAAGCTTATCAGGGCTCCATGTTCTGCATCCAAGTTTACCAATTTATACATTTGGCATGCTTCTCATGACCTCGCTAGGGAGCTTGGTGGCTTTTCAGCAGGCCTGGGCGGCGACTATCTCCAGCATTTTCAAGCCTTCTCAAAGCCTGTCGGAATGCTTTAAGTATCTCTAGCAAGCAGCATATGACTGCTTCAAGACTTCCACCCACAGGCAGACTTTGCTCCAGTCCTTGAACCTGGAGCAGTGGGTCCAGGAGAAGCTGCTGGACATTCACTGCCTCAGAGCATCTATTTGGCAAACCCATGGAGTTTGACTCGCTCACCTCTCATAAAATCTCCTCCCTCCCCAGTAAGAAACAGAGCAAGAAGCCCTTCTTCCAGCAGAAGGGGCTCCCATACAGGGGCTACCCAGCCTATTCCCTGGCATTGGCCCCCTTTCAGGGCATCGCAGGGTAAGTCCATGGGTCATGGGCCCCAAGACCCAACTCCCAGCTCAACCAGCCTCGGGGTTTTGATGCCACCAGCATAGTTTCTCCCCTTCCAGCAGGGCAGCTGTCCATCAGGGGGCACCTGGTCCACTTCTCCCATATGTGGGAGTCCATCTCCACCAATGCCTGTGTTCTCCAGGTCATTTGGGAGGGCTTTCACCTCCATCTGGACCCAGCTCCTCTGTACTTTCCTGGGCAGCGATGTCAGCCTCCCCAGCACCACGCCTTTGAGTCAGGAGCTCACAGGCCTCCTCAGACAGCATGGTAGAACCAGTCCCACTGCACCTTCAAGGACAGGGATTTTACTCCCAATTCTTCCTCATCCCAAAGCAGACAGGGGGCCTTTGGCCCATTCTCAACCTGCAGAACTTCAAGTCCTGGTGTGGGAGAAATTCAAGATGCTCTCCCTTGGAACATTACTGTCCTACCTCCAGCAGGGCAATTGGCTATGCTCCTTGAACTTAAAGGATGCCTATGCTCACATCCTCCTCCACCCCAGAGTACCTTCGCTTCATGGTTCAGGGAAACCATTATCAGTACAGGGTGCTTCCTTCCAGCCTCACATCTGCCCTGTGGGTCTTCAAGTGCCTGGCTGTGGTTGTGACCTACCTGCAGCTGCAGGCACCTTTGTCTACCCATATCTGGATGACTGGCTCATAACAGGAAGCACAGCCTCCGAAGCTAGGCAGGCTATGGACCCCACACCATTGGCCTCTTGGAAAGGCTGGGTTTTGATCAATTACCCCAAATTCCATTTCAGTCCCTGAAGTTCATCGGAGCCCACTTGGACACCCTTCGGGCCATGGCTTTTCTCCTCTAGGACAGGGCAGACCGCCTCATGTCCCTGGTGTCCAAAGTGTGAAACCAGTGCCATCACAGCTCAGACTATGCTTCACCACCTCAGACACATGGCCTCCACAGTCTGTCATGCACAATGGAGGTGCTGTGTATTTTTGCCATCTTCTTGAAGGGGCTATAGCTATAGCACATGACTAAGATGGCACCCTTGGGTGGGAAGAGGACCATGCATGCATGGTGGCATTCCCAAAGGCTTTCTTTGAAAGCTGGGGAAATGCTCCTGGCAGGCTCCATCGGTGCCAATGTCACCCATATCAGAGGGCTGATTCCTGCTGTCCCTGCAGAACACCCATTATGCTGACTGAGTGGTGAGAAGAGCGGAACAAATGTAAGACAGTACCATGGATCCCAGAATCATAAAGGTGTGAGGAGGGTAGAATGATCAGAGCTAAGGGAAGGTCTAGTTTAATGGCAAGAGAAATCACCATGGTCACAAGATACATGGAGTTAATTTAAGAAGGATGATTTCTGTACTGTGGCCTGATCTGAATCCAGATTGGCAAGGGTGGCAAGTGCAAGGGGAATCAATATGATGACAGATTACTTTTTCCATGGATCTTCAAGAGGAAAGGAAGGTTTGAGAACACAAGTGCACAGGGAACAGCAGGATCCAGGATGGGTTTCTTAAGGATAGGGCAAATAACAGCATGCTTCCAGGGGGAGGGAAAGACACCAAGACAAACTGAACATAGTCAGGATGAGTAGCAGAGTAAGAGGGCTCATATAATCAATGAGGGAATAGGGTCCAAGGGACAGGTAGTTTTTGCAGGAGGTAATTCTGTCATGGAGACTGCATGAAAGGTGGTCCAGTTATGGGGAGGGGCTGGGGTGGTGGGGGACAAAGGAAGGAGTTCTTGGGTGGGAGGGAGGGGAGACAGGTAGGGAATGTTGTGCATAGTTGGAGGCCTTTGAGAAAAAGGAGGCTGTACTGGATTTAGCAGAGTGCCAAAGAATGCTGCAGAAGTGGATACTCTAGGAGCAGAGCACAAAACTGAGTAGATCTGCCAAGATGAGTTGGAGGATGAGGTGATAAGATTAGAATAGGATTGTTCAGCTGTGTATAGAAGAGCAATAGTGGTGGTGGCAATGATGGAAATGGGACAAAGCAGTAGATGAAGGTGCCTTTGCCAGCGATGCTCAGCATGACTGAGTGCAGAAGAGACAAAGACCAGGGTGATACCAGGGAGAGAATAGTTGTAGAGTAGGGCAAAGTGGGACCCAACTGATCAAATGCAGATATGAGTACAGTATTCCAAATGTGGGCTAGGGAGTCAGGAGGTTGAGTGTAGAAGTCAGGAAGGAGAAATATCATCTTAGGATGGGAACTGTTGCATTATGCCCTCCATGCTACATCTCTGGTGCAGAGCAGAGGTATCAGACATGGTAGCTATAATGGGGATGGAATGGAGAAGATACAATGGTGGCCTGACCAGGGGAGAGGAAGAGTGGAAAAAGCCAAAGGGGCAAACTGAGTCAGTGGGTGTAATGACAATGACAGTCAAGTGTATGGCCTGTGTGGTTGGGGCACAGGACATGCTGGATGAGTGAAAGATCACCTAGACTGAAATCCAATCCCTAGGCCTGGAGGGGAGGGGGGGGGGGTCCAGGTAGATGTTGGCTCCCCAAGGATCACTTGCTAAAACTCCAGTGTATATATACTGTAGTTAACATATGACATTGTAATCTGGGCATGCCAAGTTCAGTGTTCATGATTTTAATTACACCTTTGTTTTTATGTATATTGTATTGGTTTGTAAACTGCCTTGATAAAGCGGTATATAAACATTCCAGGTGTCTAAAGTATGAAAAGTCTCTTCTCTTTAGAAGCTCAGACAACTTGATTTTCTTCTAGTACTGGTTGTCTTGTAAAGAGTCGATATACACATTGTTCATTGCCAACACCATAATTCAAAGGCATCAATTTTCTTCCTGTATCTTTCACTGTCCAACTTTCACATCCATATAATACCATGGCTTGGACAAGTTGAATCTCTGTATGGAGAGAGCTTCGCTCTTGAGAATCTTGTCTAGGTCCTTCATAATCATTCTGCCGGAAGCAATGTATCTGATTTCTTGACTGCTTGTCCTTTGCTCCAAGTAGGTTAAAGTTGTAAACTATGTCTTCAATGCTGAACTTATTGATTTTTGACAGTTGTCAAGATATTTCTTTACATTAAGGTGCATGCTTATTTTAAGACTGATCTTGAGAAGCAAACATTTCAGATTGTCTTCACTTTCAGCCAGTAACATGGTATCAGCATAGCTAAGGTTGTCTTCCACCAATCTTCATACCACAATTGTCTTCATACAGTCCTGCTTCTCTGATTTTGCTCTGCATATCAACTAGAAGTAGTGGGAAAGTATAATCTTGTACAGCTTTTTACTGATTTTTAAATCATTCTTTCTCTGTTCTGGTGTCTTGCACAACCTTTACATTGATCAAGAAGCAACATTTTGATCAGGTGTTCTGGTATACCCATGTATCTTAACATGGGCCAGTTTCTCATGGGTTACAGTTTATATCTTGTACAAAGTCCAGTCTTTGAGATATCAAAGTTCATACTTAGTTTTTCCATGTAGCCTCTAAGGCCTAGGATAAGGAAGGTTAAATATGCTCAGGATCACATAAGGGGTGTATAGATGAGATTAGATTCAAAGGATTCTGGCTGATCATGGAGATGAAGGAGGATTTTCAGTGGCAGTGGCCAGCACACTTAAAGCATCTGGCCACTGCCACTTTAAACATACCATGGGTATTGAATGCTGGGGCCATATCTGGGTTGCCCAGATCACAATTTTGCTATCCAGTCAGTGGTGACATTCAGTTGCTGGCCAGATTGAATGGCTGTCCTATCTGACTTTGCAGGGTTAAGATTAATTTCATTAACATGTGTAACTTTTAGTGCACATGCCCCAAAGTCTTATTCCGATGGAAAATCACACATTTTTGTATGGAAACCTTAGCTGAAACTTAACTCCTAATACAGCTTCAGAGCAAAAAGCCAAAAACATCCCTTCTCTCCTTTGTTCACTTTGAAATCTCTGTACCCCCCCCCCCCCCCCAAAAAAAAACCTCATCTTGCAGAAATACAAAGGCACCACCACAGTAAATGATTTCAACCTCTTGGGCTTTCTCCAAAAGGTCATTCAAGTTGGCTATCAGACAACAAACGTTACCATTTTCTGTGTTTAAACTTTGAAGACGTAGAAGGAAGACCAGTCTCTGGATATTTAGACTTCTCTGCAAAACTTGGAGAATAGTTCTGAGAAACTGAAATTCATAAACTTAGAGAAACAAAATAGGAATTTAAATCTTCCATAGGAAAAACTTGTCCTAAACCAGGCTACCCTGCCCTGCACTTTGACCACTCAAGTTATAAATGGGCATATGTGGCCTCAAATCCAGCTATTTTCCATAGTATTTAGCAGGAACAATGTTAAAGCCATCATATTCCTTTTGTAGATACTCTGTGCTGGCTATATGGACTGAAGATTCCCTTCCTTGGTGAGTCAGTGGCTGCAAAGTAACCTTTCCAATGAAGCACAGGAAGACCTTTTATCAGCTGCATACACTCCCAATACTTGTTGCTTACAGTATATGCACTTCTCTAGTGAGGGCAAAACACCACCTGACATAACATTTTGACTGTTTGTATGGCTTGGGGTGCCTCCATAGTTGCAGTAGGAACCCCCTTCTCAGTTCCAACACAGCTGCTCCACTGCCGATGCAGCAGACCAGGAGGAGGAACCAGACCTAGTGGGCTGAGCAAAAGGTAGATTCCTAGGTCAGCTCTGCCACCCCAGTAACAGGTACAAACACGCTTGCCATAGTTGCATAGATAACATTTTCTGCCCAGTTGCTCAAACTCACCCTTCAGGGGGAGGGTTTCAATAACTAATTTGGAATCAAGAAAATAGAATGAACATACAAATTGGGTAAATATGGCTATGAACTATAGAAAAGTGATTCAGAGTACACTTTATAGCTTAAAAATAAAGTATTGTTTCTGGAAAATGAGGTGGTCCCTACACAGCCTTTTTTTCTTTAGAGCAGAATTCCAGAGCTTAGGGCCAAACCAGGAAAAGATCCATCTTTTTATAGCTTTTATATAAATGTTTCAGAAGGGACCAGGGAACACCTTTTAATTATGATTATGTAATTATTAGTCCTTAAATTATGAGGCTGCCAGTGGACAGTGCATTTCAAGAGTGGGCAAGAGCTGTTCATACCACTTTTAGATCAAGAAGTGTGCAGTTTTTTTGGGGGGGTTTATGGACACTTACAGTAATCTAGCAACCCAGTGACTATAAAACATGGATCACTAAGATTCCCTAGACAGCTCTGTATAAGTGACAGATGACTTCTAGCTAGCTGTCTAATGTGGAGTTGCATTCCCAGTTCAAAAGTATATTAGCTGAAGAAATCAGATCTCGGGCTTAATTGGGAGCATTTAGTTCTTGAACAGGGGAAACATCCTTGTCACTGCAGGTACCTCTCCCCAGAGACCTTGATTTTTCAATTAAATGCTAGATCTGAACCTAGCTCTGCATAAACTAAAACTTGACACTTCTTCAAATCACTAATTTCCTTTATCCTTTCCCCTACTGCAAGAAGTGGCACCAAAAGATGACCTTTCTAACCATTTAAAATTTATAGATGCACCAAAGACCATAGTTGCCATTTCAGTCTGTCACATACAAAAATCACTTGATGTCAAACACCAGTGACTGTGCAGCCAGTTTTCAAAATGTTGGGCCTCCTTAATATAATATGCAGCCAACTCCTGGATTCAAAAATGATGTAGCTTTCATTTGTCAGCTGAATCAGCTATGAAGAAAGTAAAGAAATTCAGGGACTCTTCTAATTATGCTACCAAGAAAAATCCCAAACATTTAGCTCCTTGGAAAAATCTTCTCCAAATGATTGCTTAAGTCAGGTACTCAAATCCAGTCCTGGAGGGCCGCAAACCAGTCAGGTTTTTGGGATATCCCTAATGAATATGCATGAGATATATTTGCATGCACTGCCTCCACTGTATTTGAATCTATCTCATGCATATTCATTAGGGATATCCCAAAAACCTGACTGGTTTGCGGCCCTCCAGGACTGGATTTGAGTACCTCTGGCTTAAGTGAACATGGTAATATATACATGACCTTCAGGAGAGGAGAAAAACATTCCAGCATACTGTAAGTTGGGTTAACCTTTTATGTGAAGCAGATGACCAGAACCCATCTTATCCATTCAGTGTCTTTGCTGGTTTTTTTTTTTTTTTTTCTCTAGAATATCAGTATCTACCAGTTGAGCATGGCTTTCAGCATTTGGTTTGAGGTGTGCATGCTAAGTTGTATCTTGCATGGCAGATGCCACTTTTTTGTGTGAAAAGGTTAAACAGGTTAACATTTTAAAGATCATTGTGCCACATTGCAGCTTCTTCCTGATGTAGTATCAAGTCTAATCCTCTAGACCAGTACTTCTCAACCTTTATTTTGTGGCATGCTTGAGTTTGGTGTGCCATGAGACTTGAACAAACCAAATTTTGCAAGACACTCTTCCCACTGTTACAATAGCAGCATATAGATTTTTTTTTAATCTGGGCTGGAGTTAGGGTTTCCAGTGCCCCTTGCAACACATCAATCAGTGCCTTCTACCTCCATATCCATGATGATGGTAGGGCTGCTTCTGGCAACCACCAAATAAGCATGCCAGAGGGCACAACTGTGCTGCCCTGCCTGTGTTTCTCATTATGCTGTCTTAAATCTGATGCCAGCAGATCTGCAAGACTACAATATCTTGGACCTTGGAGAGAAGGCACAAATTGTATTGTGCTGCTCCTGCTAGTGGGAAGGAATGAGGTAGGGTAAACCTACCAGTTTTCTGGTGGGTGATCTGAGACTAGTGCCAGTAGTGAAAAAGTAATAGAGGTGTGTGGTGTCTTGGGGGGGTGGGGGGGCAGTGCAGTGACTTGTCTCAATGGGGAATATTGTAGAATTTACTCTCCAAATACAGAACACATTTTGAAGAATGTGGCTTTAATCAGTACTTTTATAGACAATACAAAAGATGCCAGCATGGTATGTCCTGCCTACAAGAGAATTATGTATGAGCCAGAAAAAATAGTTGCCAACATGTAGGGTCAAGTTGCACCCAAAGTTAGAGGTTTTCAACTGAGTTCTAATATTAGTTTATTCCAGGAGCCTTAGAGCTAATAGACCACCACTATTACATATTCTGATCACTATACTGAAGATAACATGCTTTTTCTTCTACCTTTCTGTTTTTTTTTTGTTTTGTTCCAAATTATGTTGGTCCCAGTCCTTTCTTATCTGTTTCCCCTAACTACTCCAGGCTCTTGTTACCTTCTATTTGTCTTCACTTCCTCCTTAATCCTTCTCTCAAAATCCTTTTATTGCATTTGCCTTCTGTACCTATAAATGTCTCCCTTACAGCATCTCTTCAGACTTTGCATTCACAACTAGGTCTTGCCTGTCTCTTCCTTTGCCTCTTCCCTTTACAATATTTCGCCCTCCAATTCATGCTGTTGCAATACTTGATCCCCTCAGTTCTCTATCTCCCTCTTAATTAGGTTGCTTCTCCATAAGAACATAAGAAAATGCCATACTGGGACAGACCAAGGCCCATCAAGCCCAGTATCCTGTTTCCAACAGTGGCCAAGCCAGGTCATAAGTACTTAGCAGTTTCCCAAAGACACACAGGTTCCATAATGCTTATATTGGGGCAAGCAGTGTATTACCTGGGCTGCCTTTAATGGTTTGTGGACCTTTCCTCCAGGAATTTGCTAAACTTTTTTTTTTTAAACCCAGCTAAACTAACAGTTTTTACCACATCCTCCAGTAACTAATTAGAGTTTGATTACACTAAGTGAGAAAATATTTTCTTAGTCTTAAACAGGTTACACACTAGCTTCACTGCATGTCCCCTAATCTTTCTACTTTTTGATGGCATAAACAATCTACATTTACTCATTCTATGCCATTAACTTAGACCTTTATCATAGCCTTCTCTTTTTCAGGTTGAAAAGCCCTAACTTTTTTAAGCCTTTCCTCAGGGGGTATCCTTCCATCCCCTTATTTTGTTAGCTCTTTTTGTACTTTCTAATTCTGCTAAATCCTTAAGATGCAGTGACCAGAATTGCACACAATATTCAAGGTGCAGTCACACCATAACAATACAGAGGCATTATAATTTCTTATCCTTTTCCATTCCTTTACTCATGAATCCTAACATTTTTATTTGGAGCCTTGGCCACAGCCACACACACTGGGTAGAGGGTTTTAACATGTTATCCACAATGTCACCTAAATCTCTCTCCTGGGTGGTGGTGGTTCCTGATGTGCACCCCCCCAACCTCCACTGCAATTGGACCCACTTTCAAATATTTTTTTTTTTTAATTTTTTTTCTTTTCACATACCAAGTTTCATCTAATTTTGTGGAGTTATTTTGTCCCCGGACAGACTTTCTTGACCCCTTATCATTGTTTTCCAACTTCTATTGGCTTAGAATAAAAGCATCATTGTATCTCTCCAGTATTACCTTTGGGAAGAAAAGACCCTGAAGCATTTATACACAGATTATCTAATAGTCCAGTAAAAAAAAAAAAAGCAAAAAGCAGTAAGTCGAGCACAGTCATATTACCAGATGTTGTCAGCTTATTTCACCATTACACAACAAAGCACATGCTCAAAACCACATCTTTACAAGTTTTACATTTGTGGTCAACTTTATTGGCACCCTTGCAGTTCAACCCCTTAATGTCTAATATCTCTTTTAAAAAAGTGACCAGTGGACTATATATGCACACAATTGACACACAAGAATCAAATAAAACAAGACCAATTAAAGGAAATAGTATCAAAACTGGGACATTGCCAGGACATGATGATTTAAAAAAAAGGTAAACATTCACTGATCTCACATTACAGACCCAAAGCTCCAAATTCCAAGGGACAATCAATATTTTCAGATCACCTACCATGAGAGTGGAAAACCCTCCCTTGAAGTAGGTCCATTTTAATCACTTAAGGAAAACAGCTGAAACTGGCCTGAATGAGGGAGACCAATGCTCACCTGAGCATTTCTCCAAAAGACTAAATAGTAACAAATACTGCAAATCCTGGTAAATCCCTCTTCAAAGGAAACAGTCACACTGTATGGGAAAACCAAATCTCACACAGCCCATTGGACAAAACGGTGCACAATTTCTGCCAGAATCCTTTGAATCTTTTTAATGTCTCATATTCTGCCTACCTATTCCTCAAGGTAGGAAAAACCCTATCCCCCATAAGAGCCAAGGGGAGCGTCCATCTAAAATGCCACTGCATATCAGCCCACTTCAGATACAGTCACACTAATGCATGATCAGAGACCATGACTGGTCCAGTCTCCATATTGTCCACTCTAATTTTTTTTTTAAATTGCAGGAATGCTGTTAGACTCAGACCACAAGCCACGTGGCAGGGATAAAGTGCATATAATCTTTCCAAGATGAAGCACCCTCCACACTTAAAGGGAGGTCAAACTCCTCAACCAAACTTGCAGCCTCCTAGCTTGCCAGGTAGTAACACCCCTCTCTCCAGATGTTCCATCTATCATCTCATAAACGGTCCCCTCCCATTCTCAATTGTGACATCTCCAGGGACAAAGCACTGCACCAACCCTGCAAAGAACCATGGATTTGTAGGTACTGGGTGCATAAACATTCCCCAACACAATTGGTTTTCCTTGCAGTTTTTCTTTTTACAAATATATCCTGAGTCTGACAATTTTGTCCACAACAAAGCCCATTGTCTTAATCAAGATGGCCATACCTGCTTTCCTGAAGAGCCATATACCTCTCACCTAGTTTTAATTTCACATGTTCCTCTTCTGTTTGAGTTATCTGCAAGAATGTTATAGCAGTGTGCTTTATCTCTAAGGGCCAGAAACATTCCAAGATTCTATCCTCACCTTTTTAACTGTGATCAAGAAGGGAGTTTAGTCCTCCATTCCACACAAAGGTACACCAAACCTTTGACAACTCTCCCAGCCTAGGATCTCTCCTTACCCAATCTGTCCATTTACCTACTCCAGACTTATCCAACACCAAAGCCTATTTTAATAAGTGTGGGCCTATTAAAATCCTCCCCATCCCCCGCAGTATAGTATCCAGACACCCATTGTTGGCCTCTATGTAAGGGCCCCTGGGCCACCCACAAACTTGTGTTATCCCTCTTATCCATACACTCAACCCAGGACCAGCTCATCTACTAGGCAGGCTAGGTGGCTGCCTAGTGGCAGATCTGACCACAACAGGCCATGTGCTTTGGCACACATGACCTGCTACCCCCTACTGCTGCTGATTCCAATGGCATTGGGGGAGGGGGCAGCTAGACTGTGGCAGGCCATGTGCTTCTGCCTGCTGCTTCTGAACCCCAAAGTTTTGTTGGAGGGGGATCAGAAGAAGCAGGCCATATGTGCCTAAAACACATGCCAAGCCAAACTATGCCCTCAACCCTGCCACCAGAATCACCAGCAGCATGGCTTAGTGTGGGTGGTGGGGGGTGGCATGGCCAGGGCTTCTCCATAGGGTGGCAGAAACCCTTAGGCTGACCCTACCTCAACCCCTGCTTCCTCTAACCAGCACATCCTGACTTACTCAAGACCATGCCTTTTCTGAATCTAATGTACAGCTACCCCAGCAATATCTATTTATTAACCACCTGCTTTCCTATGTACTTGTTCAATTCCCTGTTCTATGTAAACTCAATGTTTGTATACATTGCAGTATTCTTGTTCAATGTACACCGTGCTGATTTTTAATAGTGCGGTATAGAAGAAATGTTAAATAAATAATACTTAACCCTGCCATTCACCCATAACATTAATGGGAATAAAATATGGCCTACAATGACGAAGGAAGAGTCCAATTTGTTAAATCACGCATCAATTAAAGCAGACCTACACACTAAGTTACTCACTGCAAATGTCTTATGCAAACGGTTTTACTGCGCCTTGTAAATAATTCCTGTAATTTAGTTCAGTTAATGTTCCATGTAATCTTACCTGTACATGGTTTAAACACTGTTCTATGTAAAGTATACTGAAGTATACAAAATTAAGTGTTCCATGTAAACCGCCCTTGATCTCTGGAAGGGGCGGTATAGAAGAAATTTATAAATAAATTAAATAAAATAGTGGTGAGGGGCCTTAACAAGGAGCCACAAATCTGTAACATTAGCAGTTTTTTTTCTTGTTATATTGAACCATACCCAACCCCACCCATCCACTCAAATATTCTTAACCTAAGCATACATCATCCCACATCTCCATTTCAGGCATCCTCCCACTCTACTTGTCAGTGAGTAACACATTCTTTAACTGTCTCAAAGCACCATCAGCAAGGCCAAAGATCCACAAAGTTGAGGTAGGGAAGAAAACACCTGTTTGCCACAACAGCCATGTTTTGTCCAAACACTCATACCCATTCTCCCCATGCACCCATGTCCAACACGCTTCTCACCCAATCACAATATCACTCATTATAACAGAAATCCCCTTCCATATAAAGTGAGGGAACTTTTTTCACACCTTTCAGAACTGCTGTCAAGCAGAGCAGAGGAGACCATGCAAAAAAGAGGGGAGATGAGAGTAAAAGATAAAGAAATAGAAAGCAAAAGCTCTATAAAGATTAAGCTACATGGTCTGATCTTCTGGTGTTCATGTGCATAATGATAAAGATAAGCATATTTAAACAAATATCTACAAACCAAAACAAAATAGACATAAAATAGCACAGTCGGTGTTCATTGGAGAGTACAGACATTCCTGTTTAATGTGCAGGTCTGGTTCCATGAAGCAGCCTCCTAGCACTACCAATGCTTAGGTCAAATGCCAGTATAATATGTTCATATCACTCCATGGGATGTTGTGAAAGTCAGAGGCAACCAAAAAATATATTCACTTGGGCTATGTCCAGCTCCCAACTTGTAACTACCCATTGCTGGGATGCTTGCAACTAAATATGTACTGTTGTGCCCTCCAAATGAGAACCAAAAAGATGGACAAAGAAAAATAGACTACCTTTCCAGGCAATATCCATTTCAGCAGGCCTAGCACTTGTACTAGTGCCATATGCCATTCCTGAAAAAAATGTGCCGTTTCATGCCAGAGGGATCACTAAATTGTCCTCATGGACCTGAAGTGCTCCTTACAGAAAGCCTGCACCTCTGCAGCAGTAGCAAACGGCACATTTGGCCATCATGAAACAGCCATGCTGGTACAACAGTGAGTAGTCTTGGAATAGTTTCCACTCCTCATGCTTGAATTTCTGCTGCTGCTGCTTAAATGCTCTAATGCTCTCAACACTGCCTCCTTCTGCACAAAGCTGATGGTGATTCCTACCCTGGGTCAGTCGTCTTTCCAGCATGTTCCCAGCCTATGTGCACGTTCAATACAAATGTTTCTAGTATGCATTTCACCCATCTTAAGACTTGGGGCCAACAGGTCTCAAATCTCCTTAACAGACTCAAATAGTCCCACAAAGCAGAGGTTCTTCCTACAACTGACTTTGTCAGCACACAGAGCTTGATGACCTTCAATCGAGTGGCTCTTCAAGGTCTTCAGTTCTTGGATCGCCATTACCATGCTCCAAGGTACATTGCTAAACTGATGCAGTCCACCCCTGAAATTGCATGAGGGACTTTGCTACACTTGAATTGGCTTGGTTCCAGAACCTCTTCCAAGTCTCGCACTACCATGGCAGAAGCCTCATCCACAGGGTCTGGCTGAGGACAATTAGGCCCAGGGTCCACCATCATAGATTCTCCAACTCCACCTCTTTCCCAGTCAACTTTTATAGCCATCCAAGTTGTAAATCCCTCAATCATTAGGGATCACTTTTGCCAAACACATACCATACAAAAGGGTTAAACCCCAATCAGAATTGAGCTAATTAGTGTGTAATGGCCATGGAAGCCAGAGAGCAATGAAAAAACACATCCATCCTAGCTCATAGCTTCACCTAATCCCGAACCAGCTTCACATATTAAAGTATAATTCTTGAGTGAGGAAGTAGACAAATTGGTCACATAGGTTCCCTTGATGCAGCTGTATGGATGTATCTGTGGCCGGTCTCCCCATTTTATCCTTCACACTTTTTGCATTGAATAACATACTGTATTAGAGGAGCATGTGGACAAACTTTCCATATTTCTTGACTACTGGTTCATAAAGGGCTCCTCTTAAGAAGCCAACTGGTTTCTTCGGACATTCATCAAGGCCAAGCCATCTACCAGGTGGACTACATGTCTGCCAAGGACTGCATAGCTTGGGAGGGGTAGCAATAGCATGGCAGTCATTTTCATGAGAGATTGTCAAGTCATTGTAGCTGATGCAGGGCTTGAGCATCTGCATGTTCAATGCCTGCCACATCCTGTTCACTTAGCAGCAGGAAATTGAGGGGGATTAACGCGACAGGCCTTGAGTATGCATGGATGCCCAAAGCTTCAAGCTGCCATACTGATTCTTGTTTAGTGCTGCAATCCAGGGTGCATGTGGCGTTTGTCTTGAAAGGAGCATTGGAGATGTGGCCTGGATTGTCATACACATATATTATGGTAACATGCTGTTCTCTTTCTTTGCCTATCCTTTTGTCTGTTTCCTCTACTCTGTCCTATCTTACAAATGGCGTTCCTTTCATGTTTCCTCAAATATATTATTGTAAACCTCTCTAATGCTTTGGCCTGAGCGGTATATCAAATTCAAATAAACATGTGGTGGGATAATGTAACAGCGACAGACAATGGGTGAGGTAGGCTTAGCAGGGGGATAGTCAAAGATGCCCTGACCTTCCCTCCTTTCTAAAGAGTCTACCTTGGGGGATAGGGCCTTGACTGCCTCTGGGCAGAGGGGTGAATGGGGTGAAGATTCACCTAGGGCATCAGGTATGGTTTCATCATAAATAATAAAATCAACATTGCATCTATCCCAGTGGCTCCAGCTGATTGGAGCCTTGTTAGAATCCTACTGCAGACATTGTGCAGATATCTCTCTCGGCGTGAATAACTTTTGGTTCTACTTGGGCACATTGCAAATGCCATTCATGTATTGCCATATGTATGCCTCTGCCTTCACCATTAACTGAGATCAGATATATTAGCTGTTGATGGACCAAATAACCCCCCTCCAGCTGGTTAACTTCTGTCATAGGCGTGAAGTGTGTGACAGCCTTATCAAAGGGCTCCTATTTCAACAGTTTCAACACTAGGATTGTTACCAACACGTTAAGGTCATAATGCACCATATCTGACAAACATAGTAAAAGGTAAAATGCCTTTTTTACCTTAATGCACATTAATTTGAAATGCAAAGCATGCCAGTGCATGCAAAACACATGCAAATCAAATAACACAGCATGACTAACTTTATAAGCAGTGTGTTTTTCCTAGAAAAATTAATTCCAGCTCTAGGTTAGTATTGTGTATCCTCACCAACAGCATCAAGCCACAAATGTGCCTCCTAATGCTCCCTAGTAGCTATTTAAAGGGACCAATTCTGGAATAAAACTACCCTGTAGCTCCTGGCAAACCCCTCCCTCCCCCCCCCCCCCAACTTGGCTGATGTATCCCTGATGTCTAGCAGCTTGTCGTGCTGTGAGGGCTTGCGTGCATCAGTGATGCTGAGAGCTAAACTATCGGTAGTTTAACAGGCAGGGTCTCCCAAGATGGACAGGTCTCAGCTGAGGTGCCAGACCAAGACAAACCACCCATCTGGGCAGCAGCAGAATGGGACAGTGACGGCGGAGGATCACATTTTTGTGACAACGGCAACACCAAACTTAAACTGCGTGGAAGAAAGGCCCGGCAATCTACTTCTGTATCTTGCCATGAAAACCCAATGGATAGTTACAACAAAACAAATTGTGCTATGGTGCTGGAAGATGAGACCCCCCCAGGTCAGAAGGCACTCAACTAGCTACTGGGGAAGAGCTGAAGGCTTTTCAGAGTAAAGCCAGCATTTATGATGTGGTTGGATCAAAGCCCTCGAAGTCTGACTGCTGATGTAGCTGCGCATGAAATGAGTCAGAAGCTGTAAAGATGTCTTACACATTGGAACATGGAACGTACGAAGCATGAACCAAAGGAAGTTGGAGGTGGTCAAGAATGAAATGGAACGTGTACAACTTGATCTGTTGGGTGTCAACGAACTGAAATGGACTGGCATGGGGCACTTTGCATCAGATGATCACATGGTCTACTATGCTGGAAATGAAAGACAAAGAAGAAATGGTGTTGCATTTATAATAAAGAAGAAACTTGCAAGAACTGTAACGAAATACAATGCAGTCAGCGAACGCTTAATCTCTATTCGTCTACAAGGATTGCCTATCAACACAACTATAATTCAAGTATATGCCCCAACAGCTGCAGAAAATGAAATTGAAGAGTTCTGTGAACAAGTACAAGCTGAAATTGACAGAACATGCAAACAGGATATCCTGATAGTCATGGGTGACGAATGCAAAAGTTGGCAACAAAGAAGGCAAAGTAGTTGGAAAATATGGACTTGGCAACAGAAATGAAGCTGGAGAAAGACTGATAGAATTCTGCAAGACCAATGATCTATTCATCTCAAACACCTTCTTCCAGCAACACAAGCGGCGACTGTACACATGGACTTCACCAAATGGATTATATAAAAATCAAATTGAC
Organism: Ichthyophis bannanicus; assembly: GCA_033557465.1. Classification (NCBI taxonomy): domain Eukaryota; kingdom Metazoa; phylum Chordata; class Amphibia; order Gymnophiona; family Ichthyophiidae; genus Ichthyophis; species Ichthyophis bannanicus. The sequence goes on along the minus strand of CM066033.1, from coordinate 942,892,733 downwards.
TACATATGTGGAAGTCAACGATGGAAAAGCTCTAACATCAACAAAGACACAACCTGGAGCTGACTGGTACAGATCAACTACTAGTATGCAAACTCAAGCTAAAGTTGAAAGAGCAAACCACTCATGAATGCAGCAAAATATAACCTTGAGAATATACCACTGGAATTTAAAGACTGCCTGCAAAATCGATTTGCTGCTTTAGATACAAATGACAGAGCTCCGGAAGAGTTATGGAATGACATCAAGAAGGTTGTGTTGGAAGAAAGCGAGAAGTCTCTACAAAAGGTGAAAAAGCAAAAACGGCCAAAATGGATAAACTCTGAAAATTGCCCAGAAACGCAGAGAAGCTAAAGCCAGAGGAGAGACAATCGCAGAACTCAACAGATTTCCAACGTGCAGCAAGACAGGACAAGGAAAAGTACTACAATGACACTTGCAAGGAAATAGAAGCAGAAACTATTAGAGGAAGAACAAGATCGGCTTTCCTAAAGCTACGAGAGTTAAAGAAAAAGTTCCAGCCTCGAATTGGAATGTTACAAGAATCTCAAGGTTCTATGTTGAATGATGCTGAGAAGATCAAGAAAAGGTGGAAGGAATATACAGAGTTTTTATATGATAAAGATCAAGTGGACCAACAGCCGTTTCAACCTGTACCTTATGATCTGGAACCATTGGTGATGAAAGAAGAAGTTGAAGCAGCATTGAAAGCCTTATCAAAGAACAAAGCACCAGGCATTGATAGCATTTCCATAGAAGTATTGCAGTAATCTGATGCAGCTGTTACCATACTCACAAGGCTCTGCCAAGAAATATGGAAGACAACATCATGGCCAACTGACTGGAAAAGATCTGTGTTTATACCAATACTAAAAGGTGATCCAACTGACTGTGAAAATTATCGCACAATCGCTCTAATCCCACATGCCAGCAAGATTCTACTGAAAATTATTCAAAAGAGACTACAACCATACCTGGAACAAGAACTACCTGAAGTGCAAGCAGGGTTCAGGAAAGGGCAAGGAACGAGAGACATTGCGGATGTGAGATGGATCCTTAGATATCCTTTTGGTATTCTTTAGTCTTTATTTGTGCTTTATCGACTATAGCAAGGCTTTTGATTGTGTAAACCATGAGAAACTCTGGGCCACATTAAGAAGCATGGGTATACCAGAACACCTGATCGTTCTCTTGCGCAATCTGTACATTGATCAAGAAGCAACAGTTCGAACGGAACAAGGAGAAACAGAATGGTTTAAAATAAGCAAAGGTGTAAGACAAGGCTGCATACTTTCCCCCCCTACCTGTTTAATTTATATGCAGAACAAATCAGAGAAGCAGGATTGTATGAAGACAACAGAGGTGTGAAGATTGGTGGAAGACTCATCAACAACCTTCGCTATGCTGATACCACATTACTGGCTGAAAGTGAAGATGATCTGAAACATTTGCTTCTCACAATCAAAGAACATAATCTCAAAATGGGCCTGCACCTTAATGTAAAAAAGATCATGACAACTGGCATAATCAACAGGTTCATCGTTGAAGGAGAAGAAATTGAAATTGTGAACAACTTTAACCTACTTGGATCAACTATCAAAGAAGCAACAAGCAGTCAAGAAATCAGACGATGCATTGCTCTTGGCAAAATGGCTATGAAAGACCTAGATAAGATTCTCTAGAGCAGAGATGTCTCTCTCCATACAAAGATTCGACTTGTTCAAGCCATGGTATTTAGAAGCTCAAATGACAAGACTTCGACTTTCATACTTTGGACACATCATGTGAAGAGAGATCATTGGAGAAAGACGTTATGCTTGGCAAGATAGAAGGTCAACGCAAAAGAGGAAGGCCAGCAATGAGATGGATTGATACAATAACAGCAGCTACGGGTACCAGTCTGTCAACAATGAGCTGCCTGACTGAAGACCGAACACAATTTAGGATAGCTATCCAGAGAGTCGCCATGAGTCGACTCCGACTCGACGGCACTTAACAACTAGATGAGGATGGAGTGACACCTTCCCCTTCCTCACACCTACCCTGTTACGTAAAAATGCAATGTGCCTTGAGTCAGTGCTGACTCTTGGTGACCTCGCAGTGTGACGAAGTAGTTTGCCAGGCCTTTCTTCTGAAGCAATGGCAGCTTAAGTGACTGACTTGCCCAAGGTCACAAGGCATGCTAGTGGGAATGGAAACTGTCTCTTGGTTACAAAGCCAGTGCTCTAACCACTCAAAATGCACCTTAGATTACCTGAGTCTTGTAGTAATATTGCTAGGTCAGGCCTATTTGTCTGCTCTAGACTGAGGGGTTTTGTAAGATAGTAGTTCGGCCCTGCTTCTGCAGAAGAGTCCTGAAGCATAACTTTTTCCCCTCATACTAATGTCTTGGTTTTGTATGCTTAATAGTCTGCCCTTGGATGATATGGGGAACTCGGTGAATTGGTGAATGAGTATTGATAGAGGGGTGGGGAAGGGAGCATGCATAGATGGGGATGGTGTTGTAGTATGTCTAGATGTCGTGGAGAGAATGGGGGAAGCAAGGCAAAAGGCATGTGAAAGTTAATTCGTATCAAAATGTCAGTCTAAATATTTATCTAAAATTAGATACATTGCTGTATAAACTTAAATTTTAAAACATTTTCTGTATCTTACTCTTCAATCTTTTTTCCAAAATAGGATTTAAGACGTGTGTTTTGACAAACAATTGGATAGATGACAGCCCTTACAGGGAACTTTATGCACAGAAAATTTGTTTGCTAAGGCAGCACTTTGATATGTTTATCGAGTCTTGTCGTATTGGAATGAGGAAACCAGAACCAGAAATATACAAATATGTATTAGGAATGTTGAAGGCTGAGCCACAGGAGGTGAGTGCACACTTCTGTTTCTTCTGCTGCTTTACTCTAAAATGTATATATTATCTGAAAATACTTTGAATGTGCAGGACACTAATGACAAATGGAAGGCATAGCCATTGGAACAGAACTGGATATGTAATCTGAGGATAGCTTGGGTAGGAGACAGTTGACGTGGATACGTGGATATTGGAGCCTTCATAGTGATTTACTAAGTGCAAACCTTTTCTTAAGGGCTGTTTACAAAGCCACGGTAGCGGTTTCCAATAGTTATTGGAGCCATGGCCCCATTGAAATCAATGGGGCCATGGCTCTGATAACGATCGGAAACTGCTACTGCAGCTGTGTAAACAAGCCCCTTAGTGTCCCTACAGTACAGTCTAGACTCCTGAGTTGTTCCCCTTCCAGCAGATGGAGACTGAGCATTCCAGGTTTTGGTGATGTCACACTATAAGGAGACCACACTCCCATCAAGCCAGTAGGCTCTGTTCCAGCAGATGGGACAATACCCTGTGTAGCCTGGGCTACGCTGTAGGACAAACATGTTAAACATCTAATTCTCAGCTATATTCCAGTGCCAAAGGTTTTCTGCTTAGCTTAAACAGATTAGGCAGCTTCTGTGGTGACCAGGTCTGCTCTGGGAGACTGATGCCATTCAGTCGGCAGTAGGTCCCCTGGGAGGAGTAAGGGCTTGGGAGTTCCATTACTCTATTTCATTCAGTGCCCTTAGTCTCAGCACCTTTCAGTGGGTTAGAGGCTGAGCTTGCTGCTGCTCTACAAGACTGTCATGGCCATTGGGAGCATGCTGTTCAGGTGTTTGCAGCAGGAATCAAGTTCAGTGAGTGGTTTCTTCCACCAGGTAGTTTCATCCAGTTGGGAAGCATCCTTGTGCTGAGTTCAGCAGTTTGACAGGAGTCCCTTTTCTGCCACTTGCAGAGAGCTCATTAAGGAGATCTCCAGCATTGACAGGTGCTTCTCTGGTTGGAGGCCATAGGACTCTCCAGATTGGCACCATCTCTGGTCATGGCTCCCATGCTTTTGGCAGGCAGCATGGCCATCTTGTCAGCACCTCCAGAAGATACTTTGCTAGCCTCAACTGGCTCTGGTTCAGCACAGCAGACAGAGGAGAGGCTTGCACAAGCCTCTTCCCCGGGTTTTGTTCTGTTGCTACATCAGGCTTACTGCATTAAGCAGAGCCTGATGGCATCTCAACCAGGGGCCAGTCCAGTGGGGCAGCACACAGCTTCTGTGGGGGCTGCAGCATCTCTGCCCTCATTGGCAGGTTTGGTTCCTAGCAATCTAGAAGTCACTGAGTAGGTCTTGGGCTCAAACATCTCGCTGGAGTTGGATGACTGAGGCTCCAGTGGATTTAGATGCAGCAGTAAGGTCTGGGGACTTGCAGGAGAGCACTCTAACTGTAGGAGAAGACCCCTCTATAGTGTGGGTTGTCCACAGGGAGGAGCTGGTGTCGCTAATCTCATTCTCTGGCGGTGCTGAACCTCTGAGATGTTGGCCACATCCTCCTTTTTGGAGGACCCACTGCTCCCAGGAGATATGCACATCAGACTTTTTCCAGTGCATGGGGGCCCTAAAACAAATTAGAGTGGGAGTCACTTGAGGCAGGCTTGTGCAGCACTAGAGCAATGCAGCACCTCTATCACATTCCTACTAGTGGGTGGGAGTGCTTCCAGCTTCCCAGGATGGACTACCTAGTATCAGTTATAAAGCAGACCATCATTCCAGTGGAAAGGGGTGTTGTGCTAAAGGATCTCAAGGACAAAGTTGGAGACACTGACTTTAGCTTAGGCTTTAGTTGCAAGGGCTTGCATGCACTGGGCTCAGGAGTTGATGGGACGAGTCTAATCTCACTCTCCCAGAGGTAGCTCATATGGACTCGGGTGTGGTTTACCTGGCAGATGCCTTTTATGACTTAAGGGCTTCCTTGAAGGGCATGGATTCAGTAGTCACGGAGACATATGCTTTGGTTGCAGATGTCTCCTTGAAGCATCTCAGTAGGCTCCCCTTTTGAGGCAAACTCACTAACTTTTCCAGAGCTTTCCCAGAGAAGGAGCTGGGGAGGACAAACCAGTTCAGTTGCCAGAGAACAAGTCTAAGGCTCCCAAGGCATCGGCAACAAGGGATTGGGCTCATAATTTCCATTGATTCAGTGGCATGCTTTGCTCCCTATCAGGAGCCCAATTGTGCTAAGGGGCAGCCCTTTTTAAGGATAAGAACATAAGATATGCCATACTGGGTCAGACCAAGGTCCATCAAGCCCAGTATCCTGTTTCCAACAGTGGCCAATCTAGGTCATACGTACCTAGCAGTTTCCCCAAAAGACACAGGTTCTGCAGTGCTTGTACTAGGTCAAGCATTGATATCCTGGATCCCTTCTTAATTGTTTATGGACCTTTCCTCCAGGAACTTGTCCAAACCTTTTTTAAACCCAGCTACACTAACAGCCTTTACTACATCCTCCGGTAACAAATTCCAGAGTTTGATTACACATTGAGTGAAAAAATATTTTCTTTTATTAGTCTTAGTTTACCCTGTAGCTTCATTGCATGTCCCCTAGTCTTCCTATATTCTGATAACGTAAACAGTCAATCTACGTTTACCCGTTTCACTCCATTCAGTAATTTATAGACTTCTATCATATCTCCCCTCAGCCATCTCTCTTCCAGGTTAAAGAGCCCTAACCTTTTTGCCTTTCGTCATAGGAGTATCCTTCCATTCCCTTTACCATTTTGGTGGCTCTTCTCTGAACCTTTTTCTAATAACACTATCCTTTTTAAGATACGGCGACCAGAATTGCATACAATATTCAAGGTGCAGTCTTGCATGGAATGGTATAGAGGCATTATAATATCGTTTGTTTTATTTTCCTTTCCTTTCCTTATGATACCTAGCATTCTCTTGGCTGCCGCTGCACACTTGGCAGAGGGTTTTAACATGTTATCCACAATGACGCCTAAATATTTTTCCTGGGTGGTGGTTCCTAATGTGGAACCTTGCATCGTGTAACCATAGTTTGGGGGGTTCTTCCTTAGGTGCATAACTTTGCACTTGTCCACATTAACTTTCATCTGCCATTTTGATGCCCAGTCTTCCAATTAAGATCCTCTTGCAATTTTCCACAATCCTCTTGGGTTTTAACAACTTTAAATAAATAGTTTTGTCATCTGCAAATTTGATAACCTCACTTGTTCCACTTTCCAGGTCATTTATGAATGTCAAAGCAGCAGACCCAACACAGATCCCTGGGGTACACCACTATTCACTTTTCTCCATTGGGAAAATTGGCCATTTAGTCCAACCCTCTGCTTTCTATCTTTTAACCAGTTCCTGATCCACAGTAGTACACTGCCTCCTATCCCATGACTCATTAGTTTTGCCAAATGTCTGAGGGACCTTGTCAAAGGCTTTCTGAAAGTCCAGATACACTATATCAACCGACTCACCTTTTGTCCACCTGTTTATTCACACTTTCAAAAAAACATAACAGATTAGTAAGACAAGATCTTCCTTGTGTAAAGCCATGTTGGCTGTCTCCCATTAGGCCATGACTATCTACATGCTGAGTAATTCTATTTATGATTTCTACCATTTTTCCCAGTACTGACGTGAGGCTCACCAGTCTGTAGTTTCCTGGATCACCCCTGGAACCCTTTTTAAAAATTGGTGTTACATTGGTGATCCGCCAATCTTCAGGTATTAGAGATGATTTTAATGATAGTTCAGATTACTAATAGCAGGTCTGCAATCTCATATTTCAGTTCTTTCAACACCCTTGGATGTATACCATCCGGCCCAGGTGATTTGCTACTCTTCAGTTTATCTAATAGTTGTAATACATCTTCCCAATGTATCTATTTCCTTCAATTCTTCCACACCTTTAAATACCACTTCAGTCATGGGTAACATTCCTACATCTTCCTCAGTAAAGACCGAAGCAAAGAATTAATTCAGTCTCTCCGCTATCACCTTGTCGCCTCTTAGTGCCCCTTTAACTCTATCATCTAATGGTCCAACTGACTCTCACAGGTTTTTTGCTACGAATGTACTTGAAAAAATCTTTATTTTGCGGTTTTGCTTTCGCAGCAAGCTTCTCAAATTTTCTTTGCCGCCTTTATCAATGCCTTGCATTTGACCTGCCAGTGCTTGTGCTGTTTCCAGGTTTCATCGTTTGGCTCTTTTTTCCATTTCCTGAAAGATGCTTTCTTGGCAACAGCCTCTGACCTCACCTTTAAACCATGCTGGCCAGGATGTCTGGGATCTGGCCATGGTTCTTTTGCCAGTGCTGGGTCTGGGACTGAAAAGTACCAATGATGGGAGCTCAAGAGGGGATTGTGCCTATTAGCAGCCATCTATAGTGGTTCTACCCAGCCTGGGTCCAACTTCTAACTATTGGGTTCTGAAGGTCATTTGTGAGGCATATGTGTTGGAACTTGCCTTTCGCATCATGGATGCCTTCCTGGTGTTGCTGTGCAGAGCATCCCCAAAGGCATGTGCAGTCAGACCCTTTGCAGGTTTATTCAGCTGTGCATGGTGGTGCCGGTGCCAGAGCCTCAGGACCAGCTTGGTCAGGGGTATTACTCAGTTTTTCATGGTCCCCATAAAGGAGAGCTCCTTCAGACCCATTCTCAATATCAAACATGTCAATCAGGCTCTACACATGCCTCACTTTCAAATGGAGACCTTGCAGTCCATCCTGGCAGTGCATCGGGAGTTCCTCACCTCCCTGGACCTCACAGAAGCTTACTTGCACATACCCATTCAACTGGAGCATCAGTGGTACCTGCAGTTCACATTACCCATGGGTCATTTTCAGTTTCAAGCCCTACCCTTCAGGCTTGTGATGGCTCCACACACCTTCACAAAGATCATGGTAGTGGTTGCTGCCAAGCTGTGTAGCCAGGGCGTTATGGTTCATCCTTACCTGGACAATTGCCAGTGCCATCGGCATCGGGGCAGTCAAGATCAAAGCCCTTGCAGCTGGAGCCTTTTGATTCCTTCTCAGAGGACTTGGCTTGAGAGATAGAGGACAAAGACTCCCCAGGCACCCACCAGACCTGGTGTGTCCCATTGGACTCGCCAGGGTCCAAACCTTGAAGGTCTCCCCAGAGGATACCCAGTTCTCAGAGTTCATACAGGATATGGCCAAGGCCTTAGCCTTCCCAGCAGACACTGAGGAGGAGCCTCAAGCCAAAGAGCTCAATGCCCTCCAGTATCCTTTTCCACCAAAGGGGAAGCCCTTACTGTACTGGTTCCTCTGATGTTAGAACAACTGTTATTATGTATGTGGGAAACCCCAGTATCTATGCCAGTGCTTAGCAGGTGGGTCAATTCCATCTATCGAGTCCACAAGAACCCTGGGTTCCAGAAGGCAAGCTGCTGCACAACTCCATGGTTGTGGAATCAGCCGTGCACAGGCTCAAGAGCCAAAAAACATACTCCTCAGTGCCTCCTGGGAGGGAAGCCCAGAACCTGGATGCCTTCAGCAGAAAGTGCTACCAGGGCTCAATGCTATGCCGTACCCAAATCTACCAGCTGTACATGGGCATGTACTTAAGGACCTGGCAAAGGAACCCTTGCAGAGATTCAAGGCCTTGTCCACAGGGATTCGAGAGTGCTCAAAGCTTGTCTCAAGCAGCCTATGATGGCTTTGAGGATTCGGCTCAGGTAGCCACAGCCAGCATCAGTGCCTGACACCAGGCATGGAGGCTGTCATTTGGACCTGGAGTTATGGGTACAGGACAAGTTGGTCGATGTCCCCTGCCAAGGTGAGAACCTGTTCGGCAAACCCATGACTGAGAAGGCTGCAGAAATCAAGTCTGAGTACTTGACCCGGACAAGACTATCCAAAAAGACTTCTGCCCATTCGAGGAAGGGCTTGGGTAAAAAGCCCTTTTTCTGAGGAAGGGTACTACTTACCACAACTGCCCTACTCACCAGCCCTCCCCAGCTCCCCAACATGGGCAGCAGGCCAAGGGACAGGCATGGCCCACATAAGCAGAAAACCCCCAAGCCTCAGGCACCAGCTCCCTCCCAGCCGGTTAGGGTTTTGATGGCCACAGTATGGTCTCTCTAGGCAGGGGTGAGACTGGGCACAGGAGGGAGGCTGGCTCTGTACACCTACAGGTTGCCAGCAGTCACCAGACATCTGGGTCTTCCAAAGAGGCTATCTGCTCCACTTCAGCCAGGTGCCCCTCCTACATTCCAGGAGAGCCTCTATAGCCTCCTCTGCACAGGAACCTCCTTCTGCAGTAGTTAGCTGGCCTCCTAGAGGATCAGGTGATGGAACCAGCACCCCACCACCTGCAAGGCCAAGGCTTCTACTCCAGGTATTTCCTGATACCAAAGAACAGGAGGCTTCAGGCCCATCCTCGACCTGTGAAACTTAAACAAGTTCCAGGTAAAGTTCAAGATGCTTTCTCTTGGAATTTTTCTGCCATACCTCCACCAGGGAGATTGGCTCTGCTCCTTGGATCTGAAGGATGCTTACACTCGCATCCTCATACATCCAGAACACAGACAGTATCTCAGATTTGTCATGGGAGGAAACCACTTTCAGTACAGAATACTTCCATTCGGCTTAGCCTCCGCCCCCAGAGTGTTTACCAAATGCCTGGCGGGGTTTCTCAAACCAGGGTATCTTTGTCTTCCCATACCTGGATGACTGGCTCATCAGGGCCCCGTTGCCTCAGGAGGCCCAAAAGGCCACAACTTGCACTATACACATACTGCAACTTCTAGGCTTTGTCATAAATCGGGCAAAGTCCACCTTGCTCCCCACACACAACTTAGAGTTCATAGGGGTGAGACTAGACACCCTGAAGGCAAAGGCTTACCTGCCACAGGATAGGGCACACAGGCTTCTGGAGCTAGTGTGCCAAATCAACCACAAGTCTCAAATATCAGCAAGGCATTTCCTGCATCTGTTGGGACACATGGCTTCCACTGTACATGTGACCCCAAATGCCCAGCTCCACATGAGGACAGCTCAGTGGTGCCTCCAGGACCAGTGGACGCAGGCCACAGGTAGACTCCAAGACAGGATAAGGGTGTCTAAACGACTGCTAAAGTCATTAGTCTGGTGGCATCACCTGCCCAACCTGCTCAAAGGAGTCCTTCCAACCTCCAGTGTGCTCAATAGTCTTGACTACAGATGCATCCCTGCTGGGCTGGGGAGCCCATTGTCAGGCCGCCTGCACTCGGGCTGTGGTCTCCTCAAGAGGGGACACACAAGATCAACCTCTTAGAGCTCTGGGTGATATGCCTGGCTCTGCAAGCCTTCTGCCATGTCCTCACATCAGTCTGTGCTTGTACCAGGTGGCCATGTTCTATGTGAACAAGCAGGGAGGGACAGGATCCTGTCCTGTGCCAGGAGGCACTGGACCTCTGCTCCTTTGCCATCAGACAGGGTATGTCTCAAGGTGTTTTACCTGCCAGGCCAAGAACTACCTGGTGGACAAACTGAGCAGGATTCTTCAACCTCACAAATGGCAACTGAATCCAGACATAGCCCAGCAGTGGAAGATCTGCTGGGCTATCAGTCTAGACCTCTTTGCCAGTCCACTAAATCATCAGTTGCCCTGGTTCTGCTCCAGACAGCCACATCCCCAGAGGTTGGCAGCAGATGCATTTCTGATCTCCTGGTTGGTGGGCCTCTATGCATATCCTGCCATGCCTCTGGTGGCCCGAACACTTCAAAATCCTTCAGGACAAGGCCTTGGTCATCCTGTTAGCTCCCAGATGGCCAAGACAACCTTGGTTCCCACTTCTCCTCCAGCTAGCAGTGGAGACCCCACTCCTGCTGGGGACAAGGCCTGACCTGTCCCAGGAACAGGGCTCTATATTACGTCCCAACCTCAGGTCCTTCAACCTGATGGCATGGCTGCTGAAAGGGTAATGCTGGCCCCTCTCCTCCTACCTAAGAATGTAGTAGTGTTACTGGCCTCCAGGAGACAGTCCACTAGGAAAACCTATGCCTTTAAGTGGCATAGATTTGAGGTGTGGTGTAGCCAGCACAATGAAAACCCTTTCTCTTGCCTTGTGCCTGTGGTGTTGCAGTACCTGCTTCACCTCTCAAACTTGGGCCTCAAGTCCAACTCAGAAGGTCCACCTGAGTGCTTTCTCAGCACATCACTCACCAATAGGACATCCTTTGTCACTTCACCCCTTGGTGTCCAGGTTCCTCAGGGGCCTACTTCTACTAAAACCCCCGGTTCACCCTCCGGCAACAGTGGGGGATCTGAATGTGGTCTTGCAACAACTTACTTGCCCACCTTTTCAGCCGATGTCTGCCATCTGTGCTTCCTCTCCTGGAAGGCAATCTTCCTGGTGGCACTGACATCTGCAAGGTGAGAGTGAGCTGCAAGCTTTGGTTTCAGACAGACTGTACACAGTTTTACAGGAATAGGGTGGTCCTACACACCCACCCTAAGTTCCTCCCGAAGGTAGTCTCTCCATTCTATCTCAACCAGGAGGTGGTTCTTCTGACATTCTTTCCCAGATCACATACCTGCTGGGCAGAAGTGGTCTTGCATAACCTAGATTGCAAGAGGGCATTAGCCTTCTACCTGGAACATACAAGGGGACACCAAAGGGCTCCTCAGCTCTTCGTCTTTTGACCCCAGTAAGCTGGGGGCTTCCTGTCTCCAAGCATACGTTGTCCACCTGGGTGGCAGACTGCATCGACTGGGCATACATGGCAGCTGACCTTCCATTGCAGGGTCGAATCACAGCTCACCCTGTCAGGGCTAAGGCCGCCTCACTCTGTTCCACTGGCAGACATCTGCCAGGCCACCACCTGGTCTTCAAGCCAGACTTCTGCAGCCCATTACTGCTTGGATGGAGAGTCCTGCCAAGACAGTGCTTTCAGCCAGGTGGTACTCTAACTTTGAGGTTTAGGCAACTCCTACCCTCTGGCCCTCTGTCAGGCTACCGGGGGTGTGGTGTCTCTGCTGGCTTCCTATCACAGCTGCTGTGGCTCTTCTAGAGGGAGCCATTTTTCAGCTATGGGTTATCGGTGGCCTATAGCTAGGGAGTCCCATATGTGCGGACTGACTTCCTGCTTGTTCCTGGAGAATGCATAGTTACTCACCTGTAATAAGTGTTCTCCAGGGACAGCAGGAATCAGTCCTCACAACCCTCCCTTCTCCCCTGGAGTTAGTCCTATTGATTTTCTGTTTTGCTGTCTTTTTAGCTATGTCATTAGACTGAGCAAAATGGCACCCTTGGGCGGTAAGGGACTGCAATGCATGATGCCATCCCAAAGGCTTTCTTTGAAAGCTGGGGAATTGCTCCACACAAGGGCTCAGTCACCCATATGAGGACTGATTCCTGCCATCCCTGGAGAACACCTGTTACAGGTGAGTAACTACTTTCTCTACAGTCGAGCAGTGTTGGCCACTTTTGTGATCCTGCATCCCAGTCTGGGATCTGAACTTGGTGTTGGAGGCTCTGGGAGCGCCTTTTGAACGCCTTGTTGCTGAAAGACCTCACCTTTTTAAAAGCAATTTCTGGGGGCATTTTGTTCCACTCAGCAAATTTCAAACTGCAGGCTGTGTCCTGTAAAAAACCCTTCCTGCTCTTGGCTAAGGATTGGGAGGTTTTGCAAATGGTGATGTCTCGTGGTTTTTGTGTTTGTTTTTTTTTCTTCCTAAGGTAATTTTCATCTTTCTGTTCTGCTACCAACCTTTCCTGAGAGGATTGGAAGTTCCAGACTTTGGACATGCACAGGGTGTGTTGTCACATTGCTATTCAAAGATCACATCTGTTTCAGAAGATTGCCTTTTTGTCATGTTCAGGGGTTCCCACAAAGGGGAGGCTTCCTCAAAGGCATCCATTGCCAGGGGGTTGAAGGGGGCAATCAGTCCAGCCTATCCCTTGCAGGTAAGGCAGGTGCCAGTAGGTCTCTGTTAGACTAGAGCACGGGTTGCTTCCTGGGTAGAGAGCACCCTTCTACTGGCAGACATCTACAAGGCAACTTTGAGGGCATCGTGGTATACATTTGTGCCCCATTTATAAACTAGATTTAGTTTCACACAGGTGTAGTTTGGTACTTTAATGTTACGGGCCAGGCTTGCTGACTCTGCCCAGGTCTGAGTACTGCTCTGGTACATCCCAGGATTCTGGACTGGAGCATAGGGACGCTAAGGAAGGCAAAATTAGACTTGCTAATTTTTTCTTTTCTTTAGACCCTACAGTCCAGTCCAGAACCCTCCTGTTTACAGTTGCATGGCAAGTCTGGTTCAGATGGTCAGTCAAATTTGCATCTTTCTCCACTGGTGTCTGAGGTTGGTTCAACACCTAGGAATAGTTAAGGCTGTGCTGGGACAGACTGGCCTTGGTCCTCAGGCCACACTTAGTCACCACAGAGATTAATAGTGGTTAAGTGTACATAGTTGTCCTTTGGATATATAGTTTGGCAGGAACTTAATTATTCAGTTTTGCTTTGGGATACTGGCTTGGTGGCAGGAGTGTAGGCTCCTTATACGGTGACATCACCAAAACCTGGAATACGCAGTCTCCTGCTGGAAGGGGGGCATAACCCTGGAGTCTGGACTGAGTCTAAAGGAAAAAAGTAGCAGGTGAGTCTAATTTCAGTTCTTCAGAAAAAAAACCCTACAGGAGTAGCTTCATGTTACATCTGATCCTTCATTTCTAGCCTGCCTTTCTAGTTCTGTTTTTCAATGAAAAGCCAGAAGTCTCCCTTGTTCTGTATGTCTTGATGACAAGATTGTAAGATATGCATAATAGGGAATCTCTCTGTAGTTGTACTCTCCTGGTAATGGAACTGGGGTGGGTTTGGACACTCCTGCTATAGCTGGAGGGAGTTGAGACTGCTGTTGCAGATCAGGGAGTGGTAGTGTCTGTCTCATTTGGAATACTGTTGCAATTCTGGAGACTGCACCTTCAAAAAGATATATCAGATGGAATTGACCAGAAGGCAGCTACTAAAAAAGTCAAATTGTTTAAAGTCATCGCCAAAGATGGAGATAAGTAATCACTTGTTGGATCTCTAAAGGTAAAAAGTGGACTGTTGTAGTTGATATGGAAGGACAGACTAGATAGGCCATGTGGTCTTTTTCTGTCATGTTTCTATGTTTCTCTGTAAAAATTTAATTAAAATAAAGGGCTGTACAGACTTTTTGAACAGAGGGTTTTTCTCTCGCTGTTCCTGTCTGACCTGACAAATTCATTTGGATACATTTTGGTTGCAGGGACTATACTTACTGATGACTTTACAATTTGATTTACTCTGTCAATGGGTCACTGAGGTACTCATTTACAGTTACTAAAAAAAAAAGCAACATTCTTCATATGGGAATGCAAATTAAACCTGTTTACCTTGAAGGAAAGGGAAAGTACAATAGCAACACTAACACTTCCAAGAAAAGTGGGGAAAGCATGTGGAGCATGGCCTACATAATTCTGAGTGTGTCTTGGAGAGGTTCTGTATTAAAGCATTCTGATTTTGGAAAGAATGAAATGAAGACATTTAGTATATCTAGCCATTAACTACCACTGTCCATAGCTTTCAGTGAATGAGTTTTAGTTTAACCACAGGGTGCCACTGTCCCAAGGCCACAGGTATTGCCATGACAGTTCAGTCACTAGTTTGTAGCTGGACATACCCATTAAAAGTATGCAGCAGCTCGGACTGTACACACGCAGGAAAGTCAGCACGCCCTGGTACTCAAATATCATCCAAGATGCAAAACATACTCTGAAAACTGGAAAAAAATGGAGGCAGGACATATCACAGGACTCTCTGCTCCACTACAAAGCCAAATAGCTGGAATACAATAACCTGTTTTAATGATTGCAAGCAACACCACCACATCAACTTAATCATGAAATCGGCTAACAAGCCAAGGGAGCTATTTAACATTGTGCAGAAGCTCACTAATGACACATCTCAGCAGGACACCCACAAGTATTTGCAAATTGGATGATTGGAGTACTTGGTGATCATGTAGTTGCCCCACTCACCTCAACATTCAACCCAGAAAGGACAAAGCCTCAACAAACCTGGGACAACTTTAGCATACCCTTAGTTCAGCAAATGGAAAACATAGTGGACGTCCTGAATACAACCACCTCACCAGCAGACCCATGGCATGGATCAAAGCCACTAAAGATCAACTGAGTCAACTCCACAAAATTGTAAGAATCCCTCCAGCAAGGATACATGCCGCACATGCTCAAGCAAGTAACAATATGACCAATCCTCAAAAGCCCCTCACTAAACACTAGGATCCAAAATCCTACTACCCCATTTCTAGCCTCCCGTTCCCCCTCAAACCATTTGAAAGGCAGTACTAAGACAACTGCAAGATTACATTGATCTGAATGCTCCACTAGACAACCATCAGCATGGTTTTAAATCACATCACAATGTGGAAACCCTGCTTCCTTATCATTCCTCCAGTTTAAGTCTGTCCACCTCTGGGTTGTGTACCTCCTGCAGCTTGGAGACTGGGCATGTCAAAATCATGACATCACTGGATGTAACCTGCTGGTCTCTCCCATCAGCCCCAGTGTGTCCAGTCTCCATGCAGCAGGAGGACTTAGTGAGCCTAGGTCCAGGCTCACTTGAACACAAGGAGCTGTTAGGGGTATCTTAGCATTAGTTGTAGGTTGATTGGATTTAATTTTCTGAATTTCTAAATTTGACTGACACTTTTTTTTTTAAATCTTTACTTGCACCAGTCCCTGTCTGCCTCTATTGTGAGACTTTCTGGAACAAGTTCACTGTCAGATCTCTCCTCCTTGCCTGTACAGAGGAGAGCTCTGTGGCATGCACCCTCACTCCATCACCTGCGGATGTAGTGCTACTGTTGAGGGACATGCAGAGGGTGATAGTCTCACTGGCAGTTCCCCGCTCAATCCCAAGCCAAGCAGGGCCACACGGGCTGAAAATTCCTGTTTCGGAGGAGGCAGCACAGTGAGTCTTCTGAGTTGGGTAACACTGTTTAAATACTTAGGAGAATTGGACCGGCAAACTGTGCTGCAGCCAGTACTCCAGTGTTAAAACAGATTTGGTGCCATTTCACGATCCTTTTCACCGGCAGCCATTTTGAGACCGCATGGTCGCTGCATGATGGTGGTTTGCAATTCGGAGAACAGGGTTGCAGGAGGCTCTTGTGCCACGTTTAAAATGTTTAGTTTACTTTGTTTTCCTAATCTTTGTTTGAATTAAATTGAATTTATTTTGCTTTTACTTTGTTGGGACTTCTCTTCATGCTCTGAGGCAGAGGATCCCTGTTTCATTTCTCTGGAGGAGTTTTCCTTTTTCTTTGGGAGGTTTTTGTTTAAATTTAATTTGCTTTGTTTAAAAAAAAAAAAAAAACCAGAAGGTCTGTCTTTGGGGTATTTGGCTTATGGCAGCACGCCCTCAGTGTGTAGTCTGAGGTACCGTGGCTGACTCCACCATCTGCCGGGGCTGTGCCACCATGTCTACCAGCATGGAACAGATGGTCAAGGTGGCTCAGGAGCTCCAGGATTCTTCGGATGAAGCAGGAGAAGCCGTGAGGTCCACATTGCAAGGGTCCTCCCAGGAGGTCTCAACAGGGCTGTCATGTGCATTGCAGGTCTTGGGATCAGGACCACATCTCAGATTTTTGCCCAGATTTTCTGTTATGCATCAGGTGTTTTTGTTTACACTGTCAAGGGAAGGTGCCGGAGCCCTTGCCTCTAGTCATCTGCAGCAGTCCAGGGTAGGGGGACACTGGTAGCATTTCCCCGAAGCCTCCAAAGAGGCCAAGGCCTCATGATTTGTCACCCACTGATTGTGAGTAGCCAGAGACAGAGGAGGTTGAGGCAGAGCTTGAAGCAGGAATGGAGGACTTAGAATGAGAAATACAAGAGCCTGAGGATCAGGCAAAGATCATTCAGGTATTCAGAAGGGACGAGTTGATGGCACTTATCACAGAATCCCTTCAGACACTAAATCTCGCTACGGCTCAGGTGACTAAGTGGAAGATCCAATCATTCATTCAAGCGGTGAGACAGGCGCAGGTAGTATTTCCCGTTCAGTGGTCGACCGCATGATCCAAGAAGAGTGGGACCAGCCAGAAGCAGGCCTAAGAGGGATTAGAACGAACAGGCTCTATCCCTTGGCGGATAAGGACATTCCAATATCTGTGTATTGATGCTGCAGTGTCAGTTACAAAGAAAACCACTATACCAGTGGAAGGAGACAGGGAGGGAGGAGTGGCCTAGTGGTTGGGGCAAGGTACTACAGGCCAGAAGGTCGGTGGTTCAAATCCCACTAGAGGACAGCAACCTTGGGCCGGAAGGACTGGAGTTTCTAGTCCCGCAGGTGCTCCTTGTGGTCTTGGGCAAGCCACTTAACCCTCCATTGCCCATGTTCCCTGTAAGTATTAGTGTATGTCTCATATCCCCTTGTGTTAAATGTATCCCCCAACTGCTTTGACCCGGTGAAAAGCAGGATATAAATGCAGCTAAATAAAAAGGTAGCACAGCCTTAAAAGATGCACAGGATAGGAACGTAGACTGTTTGAAACAATCATTTGAGCATAACGCTCTGTCCTTACAGGCTTCCATTTGTAGAGCTTGGGTAGCAAGAGCATGTCTCAGATGGTCTCGGTGCTTGCAACAGTCTACTCGCCTAGAGCAGGAAGAGGTAAGAGCTGGATTGTCCATAGTCTGGGTCTGCATATTTATCAGATGTGCATTACAACTTGAGCACTAGCTAATAGTATGGCTTCCTTAGTGGCCGCCAGATCTCTGTGGTTGAGGAATTGGGCAGCTGATGGTTCGTCTAAGTCTCTCGTCTCAGTAAGCTTCCGTTTTAAAGGGAAGTTGTTTTGGAGAAAACCTGGACAAGTTGGTGAAGGATCTTGGAGTCCAAGGGTGGGAGACTCCTAGAGGATAAGCCAAAGCAAGGTAAGTCCTTACTGGCTTTTTGGGGCCACATTAGGGATTTCAGGAGATTTTATACTTGTTTGGGGGGGGGGGTGCAGGGGTTTCCAAAGGGGAAGGTTTTCTTCTAGGGTCCAGGGCTATCGTGGGTTTCATGGAGCAAGTAGGTTTCACAGCAGCTCCCGCTGCGGCAACTCAAACCACAATGAAAGGAGGCAGGTCCTGGTGGGAAGTCAACCAATAGGCGGGCGACTTTGGGAGTTTTCCTGCTTGGACCCAAATAACATCCGAGCAGTGGGTCTTAAAGGTAATTTGATGGTTATGCACTGGAATTGGCAAGACCTGTGTGGGATTCGTTCGTGATGTCTCCCTGCAAAGGTCAACGGGAAAACCTTGGCAGTCTGCTGTACTTTAGATCGACTCCTACAAATGGGAGCAGTTGCACCGGTCCCTATTGCAGATCACAGCATGAGTCGATACTCCATTTACTTCATGGTGCCAAAGAAAGACAGAGCTTTTCAGCCTATATTAGACTTAAAAGGGGTGAGTCGGTGTCTTCACATACCACATTTCAGGATGGAAACATTGAGGTCTGTCATTGTGGCGGTGCAACAAGGGTAATACTTGACTTACCTCGATCTTACGCCACTTTCTTTGTTTTCCTTTCAAATGCATCATTTTTGATGGTGCTTCCTGCATTTTTGTTGAGGTTACTCATCTGGAGAAATTTTTGACCGAGAAACAGGGCACAGGAAGGATAGATAATGTATAATGTAGGCCTCCATTTGTGGATAATGTATCCTTTTTTTTTTTCTGTTTCTTTACGGAATTAACAAGGTGGCACCCAACGAGGCATGAGCGCTCATGGTCACTCCACCTCCACCGACTCAGTCTCCATCACCATGTAAGCATACATTGTGTATCCCTAATGTAATGTACACCATGATGTCCAGCCCACCTGTAATGTAACCCTGATGTGTTGTAATGTACTCTTGGTGTAATTGTAAGGTATGTACTTATTTATACTGTGGCTGTCTCCCAATACTACTACTACTACTACTGCGCATTTACTACAATCTGGCTTTGCCCTAACTAGATTACTCTGTATTTCTGTCATGATTAGATTGTAAGCTCCAAGCAGGGATTGTCTCTTGTATTTGTCTGTACAGTGCTGTGTGCGTGGCGCTATATAAGTGTGTAGTAGTAGGCGTATTTACACATCCCAATCAGAGCGGCTCATCAAGCTTCTGCAATTCGAGCTTCCTTGGACATTATCAATTCCAAGCATTGTCTTTCAGTCTGGCGACAGCGCCACAGACTTTCACCAAGATCATGGTGGTTGTAGCAGCACCATTACAAAAGGAAGGAATTCTGGTTCATCCTTATCTCAATTAGTTGATTTGAGCAAAATCCAAGGCTGAGAGCATTCAGGTAACAAAGTTGTGAAGTTTTTGTAGTCTAGGCTGGGTAGTCAATCCAGCCAAAAGCTGATTAATACCTTCCCAGGATCTCAAGTATCTAGGGGTATGGTTCAACACTCAGAAAGGAGCAGTGTTTCTGATGGACCATTGATTTCAAGCCCTTCGGCAATGGTATGCAAGTTCAAGTCTGCTTCGGCTCCCTCAGCGTGGACTTAGCGTGCTTGGAACAATGGCAGCAACCCTGGAAGCGGTGCCTTGGGCCAGATTTCATATGCAACCTTTACAGAGCACTGCTTCACCGTTGCTCACATTAGTCCGATTCGTTAAACAGCTTCCCTGCCCACTCAAGGCTGGGCAGTCTCTTCAGTGGTGGCTGCTTCCAGGATCATTGAAAGCAGGAATGCCTCTAGAACAGCCAGAGTGGCTCCCATTGACAGACATGAGTCTTGTGAGTTGGGGAGCTCATTGCAGAGATCAGTTCACACAAGGCACTTGGTCTGTTCAAGAGCAAGTGGTTGATCAACCGGCTAGAGCTGAGAGCAGTCTTATCTAGCACTTCAGATGTTCAAAGCTACAGTGACAGGTCGAGCAGTGAGTGCTGTCAGACAACTCTGCAACAGTGGCCTAAATCGATGGGGCACTACAGGAAGTGCAGCCATGGAAGAGGAAGCAGAGGCTGTTTTCTTGGTTAGAATAGTGGCTGCCAGCAATATTGATGGCACACATTGCAGGGAAGGACAATGTGGTGGCAGATTTTCTCAGCAGGGTCTGAGTGAATGCCGGGGAGTGGGAATTGCATCTGGACATGTTTGCACAAATAGTTCACAGATGGGGACTGCCAATCATGGACCTCATGGCAACTTTTCAGTCAGCAAAGGCCAGTTTCTTCAGCAGGTGGCAAGAGAATATCAGAAGCGATCGACACCCTGATGCAACCTTTGGCCATCGGCAGGTCTCCTTTGTCTTCCCTCCATGGGCACTCATAGGACAAATAGTTCAGCATATCAAAGCTCATCAGGGGAGAGTGCTATTGGTAGCACCGGACTGGCCAAGACATCCGTGCTCCGCCGATCTCATTTGCCTACTCGACAGGCATCCCTGGAGGTTACTGGTGTCGAAGATCTGCTATAAGGTCACTGCAAATGCCTCAGGTGGATCGGTTCTCACTTATGGTTTGGCCATTGAAAGGGTGAGGCTGAAAAGTTATTCTGGAGCAGTTATCACCACTTTACTGAGAGCAAGGAAGCAGTCCACATCTCTTGCATTTGTCCATATCTGGCCTTTTTGTGGACTGGTGTTCACGGCGGCAAGTTCGGGCGGCTACAGTATCTGTTCCCTTGGTTTTAGGCTTTCTGCAAGACTGGTTTGATAAGGGGCTAGTAGCCAGTTCCTTGAAAGTCCAATTGGTGGCTATTTCATGCTATAGTGGCAAAGTGCAGGGAATTGCTCTAGGTGCTCATACTGACATTTTGCATTTCCTTAAGGCAGTAACCAGACTGCAGCCATCAAGGAAGGGTTATAGTTCAGCCGTGTGATCTCAATTTGGTCTTGGGGGGGGGGGGGGCATTCCTTTTGAACCTTTACACCAGGCATCAGTTAAGGATTTTACTTTAAAGACCATGTGTTTGGTAGCCATGTGTTTGGCAAGGCAAGCTTCGGAGTTACAGGCATTGTCATGTAGAGAACCGTTCTTGTCCTTTTCTAGTGAGAAGGTGGTATTGCGGACAGTTCTGTCATTTTTGCCAAAGGTGGTGTCTGCCTTTCACCTGAATCAAATGGTTTCTCTTCCAGCTCTAGGTTCCCTGGAGGGGGTACTACTACAACACACATATAGCGCCATGCACGCAGCACTGTACAAACATACATACAAGAGACAGTCCCTGCTCCCAGCAGATTGGTGGAGACAACCAATGAAAAGCTAAAGTTTCAATGACATCATTCCCATGCCACTATTTGCCTTCGCCACCAGAGGTCTCCAATAGTTCTTTGTCTTCAGCAGAGGTTGGATGGATTCTGATCATTTACAATGTTTGGACATAAAACGAGTTACGGCAGTACTTAAGTTTCAGAAACCTTTTGCAAATCAGACCGTCTCTTCATGGTGTTCGGAGGTCCTCGCAAAGGGGAAGCAGCGGTGAAGGCATCCATTTCAAGATGGATTAGAGGCAATTGCGTCAGCATATCTGTTGCAAGGTTGTGCAGTTCTGACAGGCTTATGAGCTCACTATACCAGAGCGCAAGTGACTTCCTGGGTGGAACAGTTTGGTTCCACCAGGGAAATCTGTAGAGCAGCCACCTGATCATCTCTTCATACTTTCAGTAAGCACTACCACCTAGATGTTCTGGCGGCAAATGATGCCTGTTTCAGGTCAGTGGTGTTGCGAGCTGACTGGAAAGGTCCCTCCCATGATTACTGCTCTGTTACATCCCAGAGGTGGAGGACTAAACTGGAGGAACGACAAGGAAATAAATTACTTACCTGGTAATTGTTCCTTGAACTCCAGTTTAGTCCTCAATCCCACCCAGGGTCATATCATTGGCAGAGGCTCAGTTGGGAAGTTCAAGTCCAGCAGTAGATGTCATTAATAATGGACTTTTTCATGGCTCTGATCTTGTCTGTCTGTCCTTGCTCTTTGTTCTTCCTAATTCTGTATATGGCAGAAGGGAAAGGTACAAGGCAGTTTCCTCTTTACTAGGGGGAACTTCACATTACGCAGTTAAGTGTTAAGTTCAATTTCATTATAGTTTACAAACTTTTTTGATAGCTACTTATTTGCTCCTTTGAGTGTGCTTTGTCAATAGTTCACTGGGGCTGATGGGAGAGACCAGCAAGTTGCATCCAGTGTCATGATTTTGACATGCCCAGTCTCCAAGCTGCAGGAGGAGGTACACCTCCCAGAGGTGGAGGACTAAACTGGAGTTCCTCAAGGAACAATTACCAGGTAAGTGTAATTTTCATTTACCTCCCTCCTTGACAATCTCCTAGAGGGAGGAATGGACGACAAAGAATGGATTTCTGCTAGTGTTCATGGACATCTCGGCAGCCTTCAACACAGTATCCCACACATACTACAGCACCTACAGGAGATAGGAATACACAAACATCCTAAGATGGTTCTCCTCTTGCCTGAGCAACCAAACACAAGTCAAATGCAGTAAAGAAATCAGCACAATTCCACATCATGCAGGGAATACCACAAGGCTCAGCACTCTCATCCATACTCTTTAATAAATAAATAAATTAGAGATTCAACCCATATCCAACATCAAACAACCAAAATACATTACCACCTCTGTGCTCATATCATGGTCTATACCCCAGTCAACCTGCTCTCACCTGACTAACTCCGACAAAATACCTTGAAGACATGAATACATGGTTCACCAACAAACTTGCAGTCAACTTTGACGAGACAGATGCTATGTTTGTCACAAGGGATCCCACTTTCAGCCCACCCCAGGCAATCACTTCATCCTTTATTGCTATTGTCTTGTCTAGGATAGCAAGGTACCTGGGCATAACCCTAGATAAAGCTCTTAACCTACAATCACATATTAGCAAAACTGCAGCTAAAGCCTATCACCAACTACAGAACATCAGGAGACTTAAATCCTCAACCAAGACCACTTCCACACAGTATGCCAAGCAATTGTAACACCAAATCTCCAGGAACAAGCAGGAATGTAGTCTTCACATATGGGTATCGTTGGTACCAACAGAGCCTGCGCAGGAACGCTCCCCAGCGTCCAATTAGAAAGCTTTTGGGAGCTTCCCACAGCGACTGTGCTGCCTTCCCACCTTTCCCAACTGCCTCTCTCCAGTTCTTAGTTTTCCTCACCGCTATACCAGTACCGCCAGTTCTTTCTTTTAAAAAAAAAAAGTGTGGTTTATTTTTTTTTTTATTTTTCCCCCCAACTTTTCTTTCCAGGTGCACACCATTTTGGGCTTTAGGTCCAAAATTTCCTCCACAATGGAGAAACCCGCCTCAGGTTTTAAAAAATGCACCAAGTGTGGCGGTACAATTTATTTATTTAGCAAGCATTTGTATCCCGCTCCTTCCAGCGATCAGAAGCGGGTAGGATTACCATTATGAAACTGCCGAATCAGGGCAGGTACAAATTTAGTTTACATACAGATTGTCAGAAAAGCACATCATACAGAGTTAACACTTCTTTGCTATGGGGGAGATCATTTACATATATACATAAATACATATATACAGGATAAGCATCTTGGCTACAGTGGTCAGGGGTAGCCCCATCTGTGGGTTTAGTTCAGGTTGAAATGAGATTGGAAAATGTGCGTTTTGAGTTTCTTTCTGAAGTCTAGAAGGTCATTGCTAGCTCGTAGTTCTGGTGGGAGTTGGTTCCACAGTGTTGGCGCCACATATGAGAAAGCCCTGTGGCTGGTGTTTGCTTTGGCAGATCTTATATCTGTTGGAGTGTGAAGGATGTTGGAATTGTGGGTTCTCCTGTTTCGGGTAGGAGGTTGCATTCTTACTAGGTTGTTGAAGGAAGGTGCTAGGTTGTGGATGAGTTTGAAGGTGGTTGTTAGTATTTTGTATTGTGTGCGAGCTGTTATGGGTAGCCAGTGTAATTGAATTAGTACTGGTGTGATGTGGTCACTTAGATTTTTCTTCATTATGACCCTGGCAGCTACATTTTGTGCCATTTGTAATATGTTTAGGGTTTTTTGGGTAGACCTTGTAGGATGGCATTGCAGTAGTCAAAATGTGGCATGATGAGTGCTTGGGCCATGGTTCTGAAATCTTGGGGATCAATAATATTCCGAATGGGTTGGAGCACTCTAAGCTTGTGGAAAACTGCTCTGTTGGTCTTTCGGAGGTGTTTCTCCATCTTTAGGTCACAGTCAAAAGTGACTCCTAGATATTTTTTCTTTTTTTGTTAGGTAGGTGTTACATAGTGTTATTGATGAGGGTGGGTCAAAGTTCGGTTCTATGGAGATATACATTACTTCGGTTTTTTTGTGATTAATTGACATACTACTTTGTTGTAACCAGTCTTGCATCTCTCCGATACATGTCTCTAGTGGGCTGTAGTCTGGGTTTTTAGTGTCTAGATGTGCGTATAGCATGATATCATCGGCATAGATGTGGTAATTAATTTTGTGCCGTGCGAAGATTTTGCATAGAGGCTGCATATATATGTTAAACAGAAGTGCTGAGAGAGCAGAGCCTTGGGGGATTCCCTGTGTTTGGGAGAAAGATTCTGCTTTTTCTCCGTTGAATTGAACCTGTTGTGTTCGATTTGAGATGTAGGATGAGAACCATTTTAGTGGGGTTCCTGTTATTCCTATTGATTTTATCCTATTTATGAGGGTACCATGATTAACTGTATCAAAGGCAGCTGAGATGTCAATGAATACAAGGATGTACATTTTCTTTTTGTTTTCAAGGCCTTTTAGGAGGTTGTTAAGTAGAACTAGTAACAGGGTTTCAACTCCATGATGTTGCCTGAAGCCATATTGCTGGTCATCAAGAGGAGCACTGTCAGACAGATGGTCTTGGAGTTGTAGGAGGACTGTTTTTTCTATGATCTTTGCCAGGAATGAGATACTTGATATGGGACGGTAGGAAGCTGGGTCTTCTCTGTTGAGTGTAATGTTTTTTAGAATCGGTCTAATGACTGATTTCTTTAGTTCTGAGGGCATGAGTCCCTGTTGTAGGGATAGGTTAACTATGTGTGCTATGTGAGGTGCTATGTTTTGCTTCACTGCCTTGATCCAGGTTGCAGGGCAGGGGTCTAGTGGGGAGGTGGTGCTTTTTAGGCTTGTGACAATGGTTGTGATTTGCTGGGTTCCTACTTTGTGGAAGTGGTTCCATAGCTGGTTTTGCGTTATGATGTTCTCATTTCTGATTTGTGGTGTTGGTGGGGGGGGGGGGGGGGTGGAAGACCAGGGGCTGTCAGTTTGGTCGCGTAGTGGTTTGCCAGAGTTTGGACCTTGATGGAGTTGAGGTTGGCATTTTGGTCGGTTTTGATAAGTGATTTGACTAGTTCAAATAACTCTCGTGGGCGATTGATCGCCTTGTTTAGGATGTTGGTGTGATGTAATTTTTTTTGCATTGTTCACGTCGTCTTTGTACTTTGCGAGACGGGCCATGTATTTAGTTTTGAGATCGGGGGATTTGGTTTGTCTCCATTTTCTCTCTATTTTTCGGAGCTCCCTTTTTGATTTTGTTAGAGTTCCTGTGTACCAGGGTTCCGAGTTGATCTTATGTGGGTTCGTTGTGTGTTTCAATGTTGGGTTAGATGTATTTTGGATGTGTGTGTTCCATTTGTTAGTTCGTCGAGGTCTGTGGAATCTAGGTTTATGTGGGATGCAATGGTGCTTATGAGGTGTTCCTCGTTGAGTTTGCTGAATTTCCTAATGGGGTTGGACATTCTCATCTCCTTTGCGTTTTTGGGTAGGCACTGCAGTTTAAGTTTACAGTTGATTTGGTGGTGGTCTGACCATGGTACTTGGGTTATGTTTATTATAGGTTGTTCATTGTTTTGTTGTGGATTTCTGGGTATGAAAATCATATCTAGGATGTTTCCTCTATCGTGTGTGGGGTTGCTTACTATTTGTTGGAAACCTAGTTGGTCGATGGCTTCATAGAAGGTGCCTGTGTGGGACGGGGGAATTGATGCTAGGTTCAAATCTCCAAGGATGATTTGGAATTTCTTGCTTTGTGTGGATGTGATGGTTTCTAGTGCTGTGGCTAGTGCTTCGTGCTGTGGTGAGGGAGGTCGATAGATTAGGCAGATGGATAATGCCATGCTCTCGACTTTAAGTAGGTCAAGATCGGGATTTGTGACCGTAGATGTGGTTGTGAGTTGAAGGCTGGTTTTGGCTGCTATAAGGACTCCGCCTCCTCTTCTGTTGATGCGTGGGCAGTTGTATAGTTGGTATCCGGGCTTCCATATTTGGTTCATTGTTGCAGGGTCTGTGTCAGTGAGCCAAGTTTCTGTTATGCATAGGATATCTGGTTGTTCGTCAGTTAGAATGTTGTGGATAATGTGTTTTATTCCTTATTGACCTAGCATTAATAAGGATAATGTTACATGTGTGATATTCTAGGTGTGTTTGTGTGAGTTGTATTTGAGTTCCATTAGTGTTCTTTGTTCTGGTTTTAGGGTGTTTTTGTGATTTATTTCCTTTGATATGGGTGTGTCGTTGGGGTAATTTGCTTGGTGTTTGTGTGGTGGTGATAGGATTTAGGTTGTATTGATGCAGGATGGGTAATGGAGGTGGTGGGTGGCGAAGGTAGATTGGTGTATATAGTAGAGGAATGAAGTATTGTGGGTGTGGGATGGTTCTATATGAAGATGTCAGTATACACATGCACAATATCAGGAAGGTGTGAGCAGACTCCATTTTACGTCCGCCAGAAGTAATTGGGTCTTTGGATTCTCTGTCACCGACACCCACAAGTGGTGTCTTAAATATTTAGGTCCTGGCCACTCCATCTCAGAGTACATGGCTTGTGCCATGATGTCCAAAAGGGGTCGACAGAACCGAGCTGCCAAGCTCAGTGCCCTTTTTCCCTCCGATGCAGCTTTGTTGGCATCGACATCTTCCAGGGCTTCATCTTTCTCCCATGGATCTCAGGTAGCTAAACATCCTCAAAGGGTAAATCTCCTTCCAATCATTGAGATGCCTCTGGCGTTGCCCTTGAGGGTTCCATACCAGCAAAACTGCCCCAGCGGGAGGCTTCGGCTTCCAAAGCATTATCAGGCATCCAGGATGTTCTCGAGGCCTCGACTTCAGCAGAACTGGTGCCATGCTCTGGGGTACAGGCTGTTTCCAGTACCAACACCCAGGCATTGGCAGCGTCAATAGACCAGAGGATCCTGGCTATTGAACGCAGTCTGGCAGCTCTCCTTGCAGCATCAATGCCCTCAACTGTCAGACAATTCAACCAGTACCAGCACCGATGCTGGTACCGGTGTCGGTACCAATAACATCAACATCAGTATTGGCTTTGCCAGCACCCAGTCATGCGATGCCTTCTGGTGCCGATACACCGGTACCGATTTACCCCAGTACCAACTTCAGTCGGTACAGGTATCAGGCTCTTCAAGAGCATCTGGACAGATACTTCGAATCCTCAGAGGACTCCGAGGATTCTGATAGCTCTGCCGGTACCAGGATACTTCTCCCAGAGGAGTCTTCCTCTCCTAAACATAGGATGTCTCCTCCAGAAGATATCTCCTCCTTTCAGGATTTTATCAGGGAGGTGGCTCGTGCATTGTCCATTACTGTGACTCCTGAGAGAGCCCAGAGCTAAGGGGTGGGAGATTTTACAATATCCCAAAGCGAAGGAGGCAGCTACCTTGCCTATCCATGAGATCTTACATGATTTCATGTTGAGAATGTGGGAGACACCTCTCACCACCTCTCCTCACTCTCACAGACTGGATACCATGTATCGAGTCCCTCCTTGTCCTGGATTCCAGAAAACTCAGCTTCCTCACCACTCTATTGTAGTGGAATCAGCTATGAGAAGGATCAGGAGTGCAAAGAGGCATGCCTCTAATCCTCCAGGATGTGAGTGTAGAACTTTGGATGCCTTTGGATGTCATACTTTCCAGGCTTCCATGCTTTCTGCCAGGATCAGTTCCTATATTTTATATATGGGAATGTTCCTTGAAGTCACAGGTGATTTAGAGGTTTTGAGCCCTCTTCTTCCTGAGGACAGAAGGCAGGATTTTCTCACACTGGTCAAACATGCCCAGGATGTGTAAGTTTGTCAACCGTGCAGCTTTTTGACTGTTTTGAGTGCATAAGCAGAACCTCTGCCATTGCCATAGGTGCACATAGAATTGCCTGGCTCCAGGCATCTGATTTGGAGCTCTGGGTGCAGGACAAACTGGGCAATATCCCTTGTACAGGTGAGAATCTATTTGGCAAAAATTGGCAAGAAAGCCAATGAATTAGATGCTGACAACTCCACTTTGGATAGGCTATTCAAAGCCACAGCTGATCCTGCAAGAGGCTTCTTGAAAGATTTTTCTTCTCAAAAAAAAGGTTTTATCCCTCTTGTCCCTGCTGGGTATGTCTGCAGGTCAGCCTGCCTAGAAGGGCCAGCAACCACCTAAAAGGAAAACAGACTGCTAAGCCTCAACCATCTCAGCCTCCACAAGGCCTTTGACTTTCATCTAGAGAACTTAGCCTTCCTGGCCCTCAGTGGACCAGAGCCTTCCACCATTCCAGGAAGGTTGTCACTTTGCCCCCAGGTGGGAGCAGATAACAGCAGAGCATTGGACACTCCATTATAAGAGGGGTACAAGCTGCACTTTCTGTGCATGCCCCCTCCCACAATGGTAAGACAGTTTAATTCTCAGACCTCTCTCAGCAACCTGTGAGATCAAGAGGTCACTATACTTCTTGCCCAAGTGGCAATAAGTACCCATTCATCAACAGGGTACAGGGTTTTACTCCCCCTATTTCCTTATCCCAAAGAAAACAGGGAGATACAGAACTATTTTGGACCTAAGAATTGAACAAATTCCTGTTCAGAGATTCAAGAATTCTCTAGGAACTCTGCTGTCATACCTTCAGAGTCAGGATTGGCTTTGTTCTCTAGATCTCAAGGATGCATACACCCATGTTCTCATCCATCCAACTCGCAAAGTTCCTTCAGTTCCTTTTTCAAGGAAAGCACTACCAATACAGGGTGCTTCCTTTTTGGCCTGGCCACAGCTCCAAGAGTGTTCACGAACTGCATGACTGGTAGCAGCATTTCTCCTCTCTAGGCATATTCGTCTTCCCCAACTTAGACTGGCTCATTCGAGCCCCATCAGAGTCGGAGACCAGGACTTCTCTATCTTGCACAATGCATATCCTTCAGTATTTGGGTCTGGTCATAGACTGGATTTTGGGATGTTTAACACCCACTCAGTCTCTAGAGTTCATAGGAGCTTTGCTGGATACCAAAAGGGCAAGGGCCTATCTCCCCCAGGCCCATTGCCTTCACATGGTGCAGTTAGCTTGTCAAGCAGGGCAAAAATCTCTCATCTCGTTGCCCAAGAAATGCTACAACTACTAGGCCAGATGGCATCTATCGTGCATGTGGTTCCTTATGCTCGCCTCCATATGAGAGCAGCTCAATGGACTTTATCCACTCAGTGGACCCAGGCATCAGGGTGCCTGTCAGACAAAATAGCAAACACAAATCGCCTTATTTTGTCCCTCCAATGGTGGCAGTCCACTTAGAACCTGTTGCTGGGGTCCCCATTTCAACAACCCTTACCCCAGGCAACTCTCACAACAGATGTTTCACCAATGGGTTGGGGAGCTCATCTGCAAGACCTCTCCACCCAAGGCACTTGGACTCCACAGGAGACTCATCTACATATCAATCTTAGAGCTCAGAGCAATCTTCCTTTGCTCTTTGAGTGTTCCATACCCTGCTCAGCTACAAGACTGTCCGTATGAATGAGGACTATCAAGTAGCCATGTTCTAGGTGAACAAGCAGGGGGGAACAGGCTCTGTCGCTTTGCAAACTAAGCTTTGTGACTGGGCCCTCGCCAGAGTATCATATTCATCTCCTGGCAGTGTATCTCCCAGGTATACAAAGCTCTTGGGCAGACAGACTCAGTTGAGTTCTGTTTCCACACAAATGGTCTCTACATGCAGACCAGGTGGCCAAGATTTTTCAAATTTGGGGAACTTTGGACATAGACTTCTTTGCGAGTCCATGGAATGCCAAACTTCCCTGGTTCTGTTCCAGAATTCCAGCTCAGGGCTCTCAGGGCAGGGATGCTTTCCTCCTTCACTGGGGTCAAGACTTCCTTTATGCCTTTCCACCCATTCCCTTAATTCCCAAAACCCTATTCAAGCTTCAGAGAGACAGAGGGCATATGATTCTCATAGCTCCACATTGGCCACGGCAAATGTGGTACCCTCTGCTTCTACATTTCTCTCAAGCTCCCTCCCTGGAGTTAGGATCTGCTCTAGATCTCCTGTCTCAGGAGGACAATGTTATGGCATCCCAATCTCTGCATCTCAGAGCTTGGTTGCTGAAGGCCTAGATCTTCATGATCTTAACCTCCCTCAGCAAGTAAAGGATGTCCTTTATGCTTCCAGGAAGCCTTCCACAAGATGCTCTTATGCTTTCAAGTGGAAAAGGTTTACCATATGGTGTTCGCAGAAGGGTCTTAACCCCCTTGCGATACCTCTGGAATCATTACTGGAGTATCTCCTTCATTTATCCAATGCAGGACTTAAAACTAACTCAGTCCATTTGAGTGCCATTGCAGCTTCTCTCAAGCCTCTAAATGGACAACCTATCTCCCATCCTCTTATAGCAAGATTTGAGAGGCCTTCTAACTAAGCCTCCCATTAGGCCACCACCAGTGGCATGGGACTTAAACCTGGTTCTTGGTCAGCTCATGAAGCCACCTTTTGAACCCTTAGCTACTACCTCATTGAAATTCCTTTCTTGGAAAGTTATTCTCATTGCAATCACATCAGCACGCTGCATCAGTGAGTTGCAGGCACTAGTAGCTGATCCGCCTTATACAAGGTTCCATCATGACAAGGTTGTCCTTAGGACTCATCCACACTTTGTCAAAGGTGGTCTCGCCTTTTCATCTTAATCAAGCGGTCTACTTGCCTGTGTTCTTTCCAAGACCTCATGCATCAAATGCAGAAAGGAATCGTCATACTTTGCAAGTAAAAGGCTAAAGCTCTTACAGTCCAAAGAACACAGCAACATAGAAAGTTCTCTCAACTTTGTTGCTTTTGATCCTTCTCATTTGGGACTTCTAGTTTCCAAGAGAACACTGTCTAACTGGATTGCACAGTGTATTTCCTTTGCCTATCAGAGTAAGAACCTTCCTCTGGAGGGCCATGGCAGCTTCAATGGCTCATCTGCACTCTGTTTATCGACAACATCTGTCGAGCAGCCACTTGGGCCTCAGTTCATACCTTCACAGCCCATTACTGCTTGGACAAGGACTCCCGCTGGGATGCCTTGTTTGGTCAGGCTGTTCTCCAAAACCTGTTCCATACCTAATCAACTCCTATCCGCCATCCCTGGTTGGATGCCAGAGATCCATGGGGGGGAAGTGGAGCCCTTCACAGGGACACACAACTTCTGGGGTCTCTCTGGCATCTAAAGCTAGGGAGTCCCTATATGTGAAGACTACATTCCTGCTTGTTCCTGGAGATAGCATAGTTATTCACCTGTAACAGGTGATCTCCAGGAACAGCAGGAATTTAGTCTTCACAACCCACCCACCTCCCCTAGGAGTTGTATCTCTATCTTTCTCTTTCCCTCTCTCTCTCTGTCTCAGTTTTAAACTCAGCTGGAGAGAGGCAGTTGGGAAAGGCAGGAAGGCAGCATGCAGGCACTGTAGGATGCTCCCAAAAGCTTTCTAATTGGATGCTGGGGAGCATTCCTGCACAGGCTCTGTCGGTATCGACGATACCCATATCTGAAGACTAAATTCCTGCTGTTCCCGGAGATCACCTGTTACAGGTGAGTAACTATGCTTTCTGGACTATGGAAACTCACTATATCAAGGACTTCGAAAACACACTATCCACCCACTACAACTGGTCCAGGATACTGCAGCACAGTAGGAGTGGCCTAGTGGTTAGGACACGGTACCTCAGGCCAGGGGTTCAAGTCCCACCTGTGGACAGCAATCTCAGGCTGGAGGGACTGGGGTTTCTAGCCCTATAAGCACTCCTTGTGGCCTTGGGCAAGCCACTTAACCCTCCGTTGTCTCAGGTACACATAGATTGTGAGCCCTTTGGGGACGAGGGAATATATCCAGTACCTAGTAGCTGCATAATTTAAACCGCTTTGATTGGAAGATAAGGCGGTATAGAAAACGGATCATATAAATAAATCACGAACTACAAACACATCACCCATACTACGACAACTACATTGGCTCCCAGTAATTGCAAGAGTGAAATACAAGTCAATCCTGAACACATTCAGTCATCCACCACTGTTCAGCAGATGCACTTGAGGATTTAATCAGGGAAGTAACCAGCAGACCTAGGAGGTCCAACAATGGTAACACTCAGCATGCCAGCAAGATAACAAAACAAAATGAGCCATGCCTAAAAGGGCTCCCTCACTATCAGCTCCTGTCCTATGAAATGCCCTACCTGAGGAACTAAGGGCCCTAAATGACACCAAGGACTTCTGCAAGTCTCTCAAGACCCTCCTGTTCAGAGTCCTACAGCCAAGTAACATAATTTGCCAAGCACTGGTCTCCACTGCAATCAACCCACTGACAACCACACTCTGAGAACTAAATGTAGATTGTATGTCTGACCCCCTTTCCTGTTAAATGTATTTCTACAATCTGTATTAACCACTTTGTTTGAAGGATATGGTGGTATACAAAACTTGCTAAATCACTGTTTTCACAGAAATTTTACCACAAGAAAAATGAAATGCACATCTATTTAACAAGTTTTCTATACTGCTTTTAGGCCAAAACAGTTTACAGAGAAACTCAATTGAGTTGCAGTTACATAGAACTTACAGGTGATGTAAACTTGGTGTTAACATTTCAGGGGAGGGTGTTACAGGTTAATACCCCTCTTATCTTGTATGGTGGTGGTGATTTTGTTAGAGCCATAATTTTCAATGAAAAGGTGGGTTTCATAACTTCAGTTCCTGTGTAGTTTGCACAGATCTTATTGGTTCAGGGAGAGCATCCCATATTGAGGGGGCGAAGAGGGTGAAAGCTGTTTACTGGGTGCATTTTGTCTTGAGGGGTGGTATGACTGGTTGGTTTTGGCTTGCTGTTCATTTTTGTCCTTGTGGAGCTGTGATTAGTCGAGACGGGGGGCTGATAAGTTGTGTAGGATTTGTATGTAGTGGTTACGACCTTGTGCTCTTATCCTCTGGACAATTGGCAGCCAGTGTAAGCTCTTAAGGGTGGGTGTAATGTGTTGATGCCTGTTAGGATTCTAGCAGTGGTACATAAGAACATAAGATCATAAGATATGCCATACTGGGTCAGATCAAGGTCCATCAAGCCCAGTATCCTGTTTCCAACAATGGCCAATCTAGGTCATATGTACCTAGCAGTTTCCCCAAAAGACACAGGTTCCACAATGCTTGTACTGGGTCAAGCATTGATATCCTGGGTCCCTTTTTAATAATGGCTTATGGACCTTTCCTCCAGGAACTTGTCCACACCTCTTTTAAACCCAGCTACACTAACAGCCTTTACTACATCCTCCAGTAAAAAATTCCAGAGTTTGATTACACGTTGAGTAAATTTTTTCTTTTGAACTAGAAGCAGATATAGTGCATACTTTGGTAGCCCAAAGTATGGTATGTTGCTGTAGGTGGGGTGTTATGCTGGATTGGATTACTGTTCTGTAGTTGTGACGCAGTGATCATAAATGTTAGTGCATTTTAAAGTATATGGTGTTGGCTGCCTTGATATGAGTGCATGTTAAGTTTCTTGTGGAGGGTTATACCCAGGTATTTGATTTTCTTTGAGAGCCAGTCCATTAGGGATAGGGATGTGGGCATCAATTGGGGCGGGGGGGTGCTTCTTGGGGAAGGCATACAGAGCATGCCTCATGGAATTTTTTTCAATGGTATGTGGAGGAGAGGACAGGAAGTTTGAAAGAAGCAATTCCCTAGCTGATTCAAAATAAACTCTGTGCTGCAAAAGCATAAGGGTGTGGAAGCAGTGCAGGGCAGGATTGCTTTGTGGAGAAAGCATGTCACATGCCTCATGGCATTTATTTCCAGTTCATTAAGCACACAACATACGCTTTGTTTGGGTGTCTGGGAGAATGAAGACTGCAGCTCCTTGTCTTCTAAGAGCCCCTATCTGTAATGTATTAAAAGTTCTGTGCTTCAGAAGCTTGACTTGCTTTACCCATAGAAATGCATCAAGCAGCATTTTTGCAAGGTTTTATTTCTCTAGACTATAACCCAATTTGTTTTTACTAGTCTTCCCCTCTGCCCCCTGCTAAATTTGGTCATGTTCTATTTTCTTTTTTGGCCAAAGACAGTCAGGGGTACTTTTTTTTTTTTTCTCT
Source organism: Ichthyophis bannanicus (assembly GCA_033557465.1). NCBI lineage: Eukaryota > Metazoa > Chordata > Amphibia > Gymnophiona > Ichthyophiidae > Ichthyophis > Ichthyophis bannanicus. Next base: position 942,858,524 of record CM066033.1, on the reverse strand, counting down.
TATGCATACATGGCCCATGTGTGTAAGGCCCTCTTTGTTTGTTTAAAAAAAATAAAAAAATAAAAAAATAAACTAAAATATTTAGAGGCTGCCTAGGTTTTGCCCTTAAAACTAGATGCTATGTGGTGGGTAGTTTCTTTCCAGCATCCTTTGAATGGGACAGAATAAGTGAACAGGAAGATGTCTTTCAACGGAGGCTGAGATGAGAGTAAAAAGAGGAAGATGGAAGTAATTGAAGTATATTCAGAAAGACTGCTACAGTGAAATTGCAGACATTTCAGCTGCAATAGCTTCACATTTTTCTGTCTTGAATGTTTGAGGTTGTTGGTCACCAAAAAAAAATTAATATTGCTATGCAGATTGTTTTGGAAATACATACATACACCCTGCCCCTTCAGCTATTTTTCCTCTCATCTTCCCTTCAGCCTGTCCCAACCAGTCTCCCTCACTACAACATCCCCCCCCTCACCCCTTACCAGCATGGTATGCCAGTTATTGTTCTGCTGTATCTTTGGCTGGAGTATTATAGATAACTTACTGTTACATATCGTCCTGCTAGACCAGTCCAGACAAGTGGGTTGTGTTCACTTACCAGCAGATTGGTGGCGGCAACCAACAAAAAGCTCAGGTTTCAATGACATCACTCCCATGCCATTACTTGCCTTCACCACCAGAGGTCTCCAATATTTCTTTGTCTTCAACAGAGGTTGGATGGATTTTCTCAATCTGAAGAACTGAGGAACATTTTTTTTTAAATGAAGATGACTCTCACTTGAGCATGATTTGGGAGATTCCACTAGCCTGCAATCTTTTCAGTAGCCACAGGAGGGAAAATTTGTTTCTGCTCCATGCTCTTACCTTGGATAGAGCCTGTTGAGCAGCCAGGAATTGAAGGATGTAAGAATTCAGCAGCCTTAACAACCTCATTGCCCCCTCCCTCCTCCTCTGCCCCCCTTACTCTGTCCTGAAGATTGCAGAAGGCTCTGAGGAATCTGCCTGACAACCACCTTAAGTAGTGCTGTCAAGCCAGAGAAACCGTTTTAGGGGAGTAGAACTGAGCCCAACACAGATCTTCTGCTTGGGGCTCTCAGGGGGCTGAATACAAAGGTTTTCCCTAGTCATTGTCCTTGTTGGGGGCTTTCATTCAGTCTGTGTGGCCACAATTCAGGGTGGACTGCTGGTGACCTTTGGCACTGTGTGGGGGTTCCCCACCATTTCTCGGCATGTGTTAGCAGTGTAACTTAGTCTGCAGGAAGTCGGCCCTCACATATGAGTGATGTCTGCACTGATAGGGCCCTTGCAGAAGCATCTCCCCAGCTTTCAAAGAAAGCCTTTGGGAGATGCCACCATGCATGTGGTCCCCTTACTGCCCAAGGGTGCCATCTTGCCTGTCTCCTCTTTTCCAAGAAGCTCACCAACTTCTGTTCCCCCCCAGAAAAAGTATCAGTTTTTTACTCTTTCTCCAGTTTTGTACTAGGACTCTTCCTGCCCCCAAGTTCGCTTCCTCTGCACTACATCTTGGATCCACTTAAAATATTTTTCCCCCCCTTCAGTGCAGTTCACACCTTTTGCCATTGGCAGAGCACTGGGTCTTTGACTTAGGTGGCCCCCCCATGGTTTCGTGGCTTTAAGAAATGTGATCAATGCTAGAGGGTCATGTCCCTCAGACATGCACAACTGCCTCCATTGCCTTGAGTCAGACCACAACCTGGCAGACTGGCTTATGCAAAAGTCATCCAAGGCCCTTGCTCTCAGCAGCAGCATGACAAGTTCTTCCTGGAGTCTCTGACACTGTGTTCCAAGACCCGCTCTAAAGCTTTGGACTCCCATGGTGACTCCACAGGCCCCAAGCATGGCTGAGTCCTCCAAGCTGGATTCCCTGATTGGAACACAGGAAAAAGCCCACCACCTTGGATCAGTCCACAGGCATGGCCCTCGGTTTAAGTCCTGAGCCAGATCCCACAGTCCACACTGCTTGTCAGAGCACAGAGCAGGAGTACCCTACCAAAGTCTCCCAAAAAGAATCCTCCAGTGATTGGACTCTGACCCCCAAGGCCATCCTTATCTGACTCAGGGAAACCGCTGCCAGGCTAGAGTCCCTCTGTGCCTGCATCGATGGTGGCAGAGCCTTCTGGACGAGACCAGAATGGCAGCCTTGGAGCACAGCTGGTCTGCCTTTATGGCTCAGCAGCAGGCCCCAATGCCCAGCTGTGCCAGGTCATCTGCCCAAACCATTGGGCCCTCAACATAGACACATCTCCAGATTTCAAGCCAGTCCTTAAACATGCAGCCTCAAGTCGCTCTTTGACCATGGTTTCGATCCAGTCCTGTTTCACAGGGCAGAGGTCCTCCCTGGCGAGTGCCCAAGGCTTCGGCCTCAGAGGGACCTGGACCAGGCTTGGGGCTGGATAATCCAGCCTAGCCCTCCCTAGATTCCTCCACAGATTACTCAGACTGGGAGGATGAGGAGTCCCCAAACACCACCACCACCACCACAATGTACCCTTGGACCCATCTCCCTCAGACTCAACACAAATCCCCACCAGAGGACATGGAGTTCCTTGACTTCATACGGGACATAGCAAAGGTGTTGGCATTCACCACTGAGTCCAAGGAGGACCCTTGCACAGAGCTCAAGATCTCCAGTACAAGGCCCCACCAAGGGAAGTACTGACAATGCCTGTCCCATCCTTCTGGAACAGCTGCTTCTCCACATGTGGGAACTAGCATCAGTGCCCATCATGAGCCAACAGCTCGATTCAATGTATTGTCCAGAAAGCACAGCTGCCACAACTCCATGGTGGTGGAGTCAGCCATGTGTTGGCTCAAGAGCCAGAAATATGCTGCCGCCAGGTAGGGAGGCTGACACCCTGGATGCCCTTGACAGGAAGTGCTACCAGGGCTCTGCTCATCACCCATATCTAGGGGTAGCAGCTGTACATTGGCATCTACCTGAGGGACCTGGCAAAGGAACTTGCTGGGTTCTCAGCTGGCCTTTCTGAGGAGCCCCTACTGCAGTTCCAGAGCCATCCAGGAGTGCTCAAAGTTTGACTCGAGCAGCCTATGACTGCTTAGTCAGCAGCTAGAGTAGCCATGGCAGGCATTGGTGTCTGCCAGACTTGGCTACAGTCCTTCAGTCTGGAGCAATTGGTTCAGGATAAATTGGTCAGTCACCTGTCAGGGTGAGAAACTTTGGCAAACCTATGACTGATAAGGCTGCTGAGTTGGAGACTAAGCTCATGAGGACCAGGTTCTCCATGTCAACTGCTACCCTCCCCGACAGAAGTTCTTGCATAAAAAGCTCCTTTATTGGAGGAAGGGAGCTGTTTGCAGAAATTGCCTGCAGTATCAGGCCTCCCCAGTAGGGTCAGCAGGCCAAGGGACACAAGCATGGCCCTCATAAGCAGGAGGTTCCAAAGCCTCAGGCCCTGGCTCAGCCTGGTGGGAGTTTTTGACTCCACTCCCAGGAGGTCAGCAGCCCACAGGGGGATGTCTGATCCGCTCTGCTCATCAGTGGCCAGCCGTTACAACTGACACTTTGGCACTCCAAATGATCAAGGAGGGTTACCTCCTTCACTTGACAGAGGTCTTCCCCTTTCTTCCCAGGAGAGCCCCCAGGACTCCCCTTCACTAGGACCTACTACTGCAGGGACTTGCAGGTGGTCCTCTGACAGGGTTGTGGTGGAACCAGTGCCCCAGCCACCTCTGGGGCAAAGGGTTCTACTGCAGGTACTTCCTCATGCAAAACAGGGGGCCTGAGGAACATCCTAAACCTGCAGAACCCAAACAGGTTACTGGTGAGGGAGAAATTTAAAGATGCTCTTCCTTGGAACATTGCTGCCTTACCTCCAACAGGGAGACTGACTGACTATGTTCCTTCGATCTGAAAGATGTCTGTACCCACATCCTCATTCATCCCAGCCACAGGCAGTATCTCAGATTCATGGTGGGAGGCGTCCACTATTGGTACAGAGTACTAGCTTTCAGCCTAGCCTCCACCTCCAGAATCCTTACCAAATGCCTGGCAGTCGCTGCCTACCTCCATCTCCAGGGGGCCTTAGTCTTTCCCTACTTGGACAACTGGCTCATAAAGGGAGACATTGCTGTCAAGATGCAGCAGGCCACAGCATACACCTATATCCTGCAACATCTGGTGTTTTGTGATAAACTGCCCCAAGTCTTGCCTCCTGACAGGCTCTGGCCTGAACAGTGTCCAGCCTTGTCCCAATAAACTCAAGACACCTTTCTCCCCTTGGACAGAGCCAATTGTGTCAGGGCACTGGCCATAGATATTCAGCACAGACCCTTGGTATCCACTTGCCTCCTGCTGCACCTACTTGGCCACATGGCCTCCACGGTCCATGCCAGCCTTCATATGGGGGTGGCCCAGTGGTGTCTGTCAGATCATAGCCAGTGTCCACTGGGCAGTGTCCATGACCCACCAGCTGGCAGAGTCCCTGAACTGGTGGTAGAACACACATCACATTCAAGCAGGGATGCCCTTTCAAGTCCCCACTCCCCACTCCCCAGAGGGGCCTCAATACAGACACCACCTTGCTGGGCTGGGGAGCACATTGCAAGGAAACTCTGCACTCAGCAATTAGTCCAAGGCAGAAAGCCAGCAGCAAATCAACCTCCTGGAGCTCCAGGCCATACACTTGGCTCTCAGGGTCTTCCGCCACCATCAGCAGCACCAGTCGGTGCTGATACAAACAAGTGCTGCTATGCAATCTGCCAAAGGATACTCCTGTAAGTGGTTTACCTGCCAGGACAGAACCACACCCTGGCAGACTGAGCTGGGACCTCCAGCCGCACAAGTGGCAGCTGGACCTCAGAGTGGCCAACCAGCTTTTCCAACTCTGAGGGACCCTCCTAGTGGATCTGTCAGCCCAGATAACCGTTGCCCCACTTCTGCTCATGGTAGCCCCACCATCTCAGGTGGCTGCAGATGCCTTCCTCATCCTGTGGTCAGAAGGCCTTCTGTACACCTTCCCGCCCACACTATTAATTGCAAAGACCCTCTTCAGGGTTTTTAGCAACAGGGCATCACTGATCTGGTGACTCCATGGTGGCCCAGGCAACCATGGTTCTTTCTATGCTTGGAGGCCCCCATCTCCCTGGAGAGTGCCCCAGGGTTATTGTCCCAGGAGGGCAGCGCTCTCCTGCATCCCATTCTGGGGTCCCTGAGGGTAGCCTTGGCCCTTGCAACCTCTCGGAGGAGGTCCTTTTGGCCTCCTGTAATACCTTCACCAGATGGGCTACACCATAAAGTGGCACAGGTTTTTGGTGTGGTGCACAGAGCAATGGGCAAACCTAGTCTTGTGCTCAGTACAATTGGTGCTGCAATATCTGTTTCACTTATTGCAAGCCAGGCTCAAATCTAATTCAGTCAGCCCATGGCCAGTGTCCACTGGGTGCAAAGTGTTCATGAGTACTCTTTCAGCACCACCACCTTATCAAGAGTAAGCTGCTGTTGGCGCTTCTGGGTCCCCTGTTTAAGCCCACCAGCAGCAGAGTGGGACCTTGGTGTGGTGCTAGCACAGCTCACTGGGTTACCATTACAGCCCCTGGCTACCTGACACTTGAGGTGTCTTTCATGGAAAGACATCTTCCTAGTGGCACTCACATCTGCTCACAGGGTCATCAAGCTCCAAGTCTTGGTGGCAGAGCCATCCTACACCAGGTTCTACAAAAACAGGGTCATGCTCTACATGCACCCCAATTCCTCCAAAGGTGGTGTCCTCATTCCGCCTCAGTCAGGAGGTGCTGCTCCCCACCTTTCTGCAGTATCACACCAGCAGGGTAGAGGCTGTCCTCCATACTCTGGATTGTAAGAGGGCCCTATCTTTCTAACTTTCAACATATCCAGTGCCACCATAAAGCTTCACAGCTGTTTCCTATGACCCCAGTTGGCTGGGGGACACAGTGACCGAGCAGACTGTCCACATGGGTGGCAGGCTGCATTGCCCTCACCTATGAACAGGCTGTGCTCTTGCTGGATTTCCAGATCATGGCATGTCAGGGCCATGGCAGCCTCTGTGGTAAGCCTATGTTCTGTCATGATGATGGATGTGCAGGCTGCCACCTGGTCTTCAGTCCATATCTTCACAGCTCATTACTGTCTGGAGAGGGTGTCCCAATGGAACAGCACCTTCAGCCATCCTGCTCTGTAATGTCAGGGTTTAGGCAAATCCTACCCTCCAACCCTTCTGTGTTCAGGCTATTGGAGTGTTGGTTCCTCACTGGACACAGATCCTTCTGGAGTCTGTATAGTTGGACTCAATTGCTGCTGCTCGCAGCTCCCCTTGGGGCATTTGTGGTGGTCTACAGGCTTTCAGTAGCCTGTAGCTAGAATCCCATATGGGACTTCCTGCATCTTCCTGGAGACAGCATACTTACCTGTAGCAGGTATTCTCTGGGTATAGCAGGAATCAGTACTCAATCCTCCCTCCTCCCCCCTCCCCATGGAGTTTTCTATCCTTTTTGCCAAAGTTAGCTGTCATCTGACAGACTAGAAGGCACCCTTGGATGGGAAGGGAACCACACATGCATGGTGGCATCTCCCAAAGGCTGTCTTTGAAAGCTGGGGAGATGCTTCCACAAGTGCTCAGTCGGCACAGTCACCCATATGAGGACTGATTCCTGCTGTCCTTGGTGAACACCTGTTGCAGGTGAGTACACTGTGCACCTGGCAGTCATGGCAGCCCTTGTGTGGGTTTTGCATGAATGGCTCCAGTGCACATTCCTACCTTGGTGCTTGCTTTTACTGCAATGTGCATTGCAATCTAACACATGCCTTCAGGCTGTCGCAGCCTTAGCACACACTGATACTTATCTAAACTGTCTCCTTCTAGGGAATGTTTGACTTGTGGCAAGCAAGGTGCCTAATCTCCAGTTTCTGGAGTCTGCTGTTGCATGGCAGCTTGTCAATCATGGGGGGCCTGCTCACCCTCTTGGCAGAGGGGATACAGTTCTGGCCTTGACTGTCTGCTTCAGGGCAGGAGGTGATAAATGGTGCTATGGGTAAAGAGATCTGGCCAGAGGTTCCAGTGACCATGCTATGAGCTGCTCCTTGTCCTCTAGGGGGTCTTGCCACACTGCCTCGGTGTACAATTCTCATTTCCAAGAAGAGAGCTTCCAGACTCCTGTTTGTCCTTCCCAGAATTCCTTTTGCAGGTCTGGTCCTTCTGGCATGTACATTCAAACTTTGTGCCCAAGGGCACCCAGAGGTCAGTCTCATACAGGGCAGGCTGAGAATGGTAGCCCTGTTTGCTTGCCTTTGGTTAAGCATCCCCAGTGAGAGGCACCTTCAGGAGATGGAACAGCAGGGAGCTGTTTGAGATTTTGACTATGACTTGGATTCAGATGGTTTAGTACTGGGCTCTGGCATGAAGTACTCACTTTGAGAAGATCGCAGAGACCGGCATGATCCACCTATTCAGAAGAAGCAGGTAGCATCGATTGCCAGGGTCTCATTCACCTTGAACTTCAGATGCTTCTAGCATAGAGCAGGAGCTGAAGGCCCACCCGCTCCTTCAAGGTTGTGGAAATCCACTATCTTCCCATTCCCAGAGATGATAAAGGATATGGTCCAGTTGGGAGTGGGACTCTCCTAACTCCCTGCCTATGAGGTTAAGGATGTGTAAGAACTAATTCTCTCAGTGCATTGAGTGGTTTGGTATTCCTAGAGTGGATGCACAGGTCACAGCAGTTACCAGATAGGCCACCATTTCTCTGGAAGGCAGATCTGCCTTAAAGGATTTTCTGGACCATAAGGTGGATTTGTTGAAGTGCCAGTTCACCATGGGTGGAGTAGCTGGTGGTATGTGCAAGTCTGACATCTCAAGCTCTGCTCCAGTGGATCCATTCTCTTCTGCCAGATATTACTACATCTTTTTGGAGTCTGTTATAGCCTTCCTTTCTGATGTCATGTATGACCTGGTATGTTTGCCAATTCCAATGGTATGAAACTGCCAGAGGACTCCTCTTCCAAAGCCCAGTTGACCCAACTGACTTAAGAGGAAGCTTTTATTTTTGGAGCTGATTTTGAGAAGCTGGTGAATGACATGGGCAAGAAATTATTATGCCTTCTGGAGAACAGGTCCAGGAGGCCTGTGAAGAAGGCTGGTGCCATATTTTTCTTGTCATGCTCCATTCATCCACAAGGCATGCTGGCCAGATCCCCAAAGGTCTTAGGCTTTCCAGGCCAGTAACTACGAAAGACCCTTTCCCTCTGCTTCTGGGCCTTGGGCTTGTTTTTGGTCTCTTCATGGAGTGCATGGACCCAGAGACTGTTTCTTCCAGGGGAGGACCCTGCCAGGCTGCACAATGAAGGTTTGGGTGCCCATTCCCTGATTCCTGTGGTTGCAATCAGGCTTTCTCTTTTTCTTCCAGGAATGGGTCTGGGTACCAAGGGTCGCTGGGTGCTAGCCAAACTGAATGGTGTCTATGTTCTGAAATACAAAGCAGATTCTATATGCTTTATCTCCCCCTTGTGGATCTGTAATCATTGCTGCTGGGAGAAATTATTGCATCTAATGGCAATGGTTTGTTCTGCCCCCCCCCCCCCAAACAAACAGGGCAAGGGCAAATATCTCATCTATTTTGTGGTGCCCAGAAGACAGTTCCTTCCAGCCCATTCTGGACTTCAAGGGAGTCAAGCACTTGTGCTTCAGCACTTCCAGGTGGAAACATTGTGCTCCATAGAAACATGACAGGCCATGTGCTCTAGTCTGCCCCTGATTCAAGCACAGTCAAGGGGAGTTCTCAGCTTATCTGGACCTGCCCTAGGTGTATTTTCATATCCTTATCCAGGTGGATCAGCAAGTCTCTGCATTTTGCCATGCTTGGTTCGCTATGTTCACCACCCTCCCTTTCATGTTATCCACCAACCCAAAGATGTTCTCAAAGGTCATGGTGGCAGCCACTATGCTGCAGCACCAAGGAATCTATCTGCACAAGTGGTATCCTTTTTTGGAAAGTGGGTAAATCAATCTGGGAAATAGCCAGCTGTTGCCTTCCCAGTCCCTGGAGTTTCTGGGAGCATGTTTAAACACCTGAGTGGGCAGAGTTCTCCTGCCAGAGGAAAAAAGTCAAGACTGTTGGTTTGCCTGGTGGTGGTCTGCACAGCAAGTTCTGAGTCTGGGATTATCTTAAACTCCATGGTTTGATGGCAGTGACCATAGAGATGGTACCATGGGCAGTCCAGCATTCCTTGCTGACTCAGTTGTCCCCTAGCTTTCAGGACAATTTGGTGTTTTGTTGAAGATAAGTGTGGACTTCATTTATTGCACCCAACTATATTTGGCTGGCTGTTTTGACTATATTGTTATGAGACAGATTTAGTTCCCTGAAGCAGCACTGGCAAAATGCCTGGTGTCGGAGTTGAACCAGTGGTGTACTAAATTGGATTTGCAATGTTCCTAAGTGTCTGCAGCTAAGTAGAGCAATTTATTTATGATCTTGAAAAAAGCCAAGCCTGTCTCATTACAATATAATTGAATTTGCTGGTCCTGGAGGGTTTTTATGACCTATGATGTTAGGGTATGGCTGCAGTTTTCCATTGTTGGCTGATAGTTTTGTCACATGCAAGAATAATTGCCATTGCATTGGTATTTGAACCCTGAGGTCTTTTTCCTCAGCAGGTTCTTTTAGTTTGATAAATACATATGGTGTAGATCCAGAGGCTGTCAGTTGAGAAGATTTATATACTTTGTACAGGGTGGGTTTTTTCTGAGGACTGAACAGCCCTTAAGCAGCATATTGACTCTTAAAACCTCTCCAGGCCCACTTCTGACCTGGCCTCTTCTACAGCAAGAAGATACCCTACCAGAGGACAAAGGAGCACCTACTCTGGAATAGTACTCTATAGGTGGAAAGAATATAAATAACTATGGGTGATGCTGGCAATATCTGAGGCCCTGCTGAGGGGGCATTGGAACAACATTGGCAGATTTTCCTGAGAGCTGCAACATGGCCTGAAAATTGAGTGAAGTCATAACATGAAATGTCATACTGGGCCTAACCAAGGTCCTTTGATCCCAGTATGCTGTTTCCAACAGCGGCTACCCAAATCAGAGGTACTTGTCAGGTTCCCAAAAAGGTACATAGATTCCATGTTTATCTTGGGATAAGCAGTGCATTTCCCTGGTTCTCTTTAATGGACTTTTCCTCAAGTTGTCTACCTTCCTTTTGTAAATCTAACTACACTAAGTTTTTACTATATCCTCTGGTAACTAATTCGAGCGCTTGATTACACAGAGTATGACTCTCCCCCGAAGGAGGCCTTTACTGTACCGGTTCCTCCGATGCTGGAGCGACTTCTCTTCCGCATGTGGGAGAGCCTGGCGTCGGCACCGGTGTTAAGCAAGCGGGTCGATTCCATTTATCGAGTCCGCAAGAGCCCCAGGTTCCAAAAGGCACAACTACCGCACCATTCCATGGTGGTGGAATCGGCCATGCATCGACTCAAGAGTCAGAAGATGCACTCCTCGGTGCCTCCCGGACGGGAGGCCCGGAAACTGGATGCCCTTGGTAGGAAGTGCTTCCAGGGCTCTATGCTTGCTTGTCGAGTCCAGACCTACCAGCTCTACATGGGCATGTATCTCCGAGACCTGGCGAAGGAGATTGCTGGGTTCTCTGCTGGTCTCTCCGAGGAACCTTTGCAGAGGTTCCAGGCCTTGTCCACTGGTATTTGGGAGTGCTCGAAGTTTCTCTCGAGCAGCCTACGATGGCTTCGAAGCATCGGCTCGGGTAGCCAGAGCTGGCATCGGTGCCCGCCGACAGGCTTGGCTTCAGTCATCTGACCTCAAGCCATGGGCACAGGACAAGTTGGTCGATGTCCCCTGCAGAGGTGAAAACCTCTTTGGCAAGCCCATGGCTGAAAAGGCTGCACAGATCGAGACTGACTCTGACCAGGACTCGGCTGTCCAGAAAAACCTCTGTCCCTTCTCAAAAGAAGGGCTTGGGGAAAAAGCCCTTTTACCCGAGGAAGGCGGCTGCCTATAAACACTACCCTCATTATCAGGCCTCAGCAGCTCCCCAACAGGGTCCGCAGGCCAAGGGACAGGGTAATGGGTTCCGTAGGCAGCAAGCCCACAACACCAGCCCCTGCTCAGCAGGGTGGGGGTTTTTGACTCCGTCAGCATAGCCTCTTCCCCTCCGCTGGCTTCTCTCAGCACAGGAGGCCAGCTGGTCCACTTTGCCCACAGGTGGTCAGCCATCACATCAGATACCTGGGTGCTTCATATAGTTCAAAAAGGCTATCTTCTACACTTTCACAAGGTACCTCCCTCCTACTTTCCAGGGGAGCCTCCAAGACTCCCTCTGCACAGGGACTTACTCCTTCAGGAGTTAGCAAGTCTTTTTCAGAAACAGGTGCTGGAACCGGTGCCCCACCACCTGAGGTCACGGCTTTTATTCCAGGTACTTTCTGATACCAAAAAGAACAGGAGGACTCAGACCCATCCTGGACTTGCAAAACCTCAAGTTCCTGGCAAGGGAAAAGTTCAAGATGCTTACCCTTGGAATCCTGCTGCCCTACCTCCAGCAGGGAGACTGGCTATGCTCCTTAGATCTAAAGGATGTCTATACTCACATCCTTATTCATCCAGACCACAGACAATATCTCAGGTTTGTTGTGGGAGGAAATCATTACCAGTACAGAGTACTGCCCTTTGGCCTATCCTCCGCCCCCAGAGTGTTCACCAAATGCCTAGCAGTGGTGGCGGCCTATCTAAGACCTCAGGGCCTTTTTGTGTTTCCATACCTGGGCGACTGGCTCATCAGAGCCCAGTCTTCCCAAGAGGCCACTCAGGCCACTCATCGCACTGTGACTCTACTCCAGCACTTGGGATTTGTCATAAACTTTGCGAAGTCCACTTTGCTCCCCTCTCAATCTCAAATTTATAGGCGCCAGGTTGAACACACTTCAGGCGCGGGCCTTCCTGCCTCTGGACAGGGACCACAGGCTCATGGATCTCGCCAACCACTTTCACAGCAATTCCCTGGTCTCTGCCAGGCAATTTCTGAGACTGCTCGGCCATATGGCTTCCACAGCCCATGTGACCCCCAATGCCTGCCTGAACATGCAACCTGCTCAGTGGTGCCTTCGCACTCAATGGCATCAGGCCACAGGGAGCCTGGCGGACTCAGTACAGATATCCGACCTCCTGGTCTCTTCTCTGCAGTGGTGGCTTCATCTGCCAAACTTGATGCTGGGAGTGGATTTTCAATCTCCTCCCCCTTCTCAGGTACTGACAACCGATGCTTCTCTCCTGGGTTGGGGAGCACATTGCCAAGGGACATGTACTCAAGGCCTCTGGACTCCTTGGGAGTCTGCTCAGCAGATAAACTTCCTGGAGCTCAGAGCCATCCGCCTAGCTCTGAGAGCCTTCTCCCACCTCACTTCTCACCAGTCTGTGCTGGTCCAGACAGACAATCAAGTCGCTATGTTCTACATGAACAAGCAAGGAGGCACAGGCTCCTTCTCTATCAGGAGGCACAAACTGTGCTCTTGGGCCATCCTTCACGGCATCCTCCTCAAAGCTGTATCTCCCAGGTCAAGAAAATTACCTGGCAGACAAGCTGAGCAGGATCCTCCAACCACACGAGTGGAGATTGGATCCGTTGGTGGTTCAGCAGATCTTTCTCAAGTGGGGCCTCCCCACCATGGATCTATTTGCCAGTCCTCTGAACCAGCAACTTCCCAGATTCTGCTCTCAACAACCGCATCCTCTCAGAGTAGCAGCAGATGCTTTTCTGATTCCATGGTCCACAGGCCTCTTGTATGCCTCTCCTCCCATGCCACTGGTGTCTCGGACGCTTTTCAAGGTTCTCAGACAGCCTCGATCCTAGTGGCTCCCCGGTGGCCAAGACAGCCCTGGTTCCCGCTTCTGATGCAGCTGGCAGTGGACACTCCTCTTCCTCTGGGGTTTCAACCTGATCTCCTGTCACAGAATCAGGGGACTCTCCTACACCCCAACCTCCGGTCCCTTCATCTGATGGCCTGGCTGCTGAAAGGGTAGTCCTTGCTCCCCTCCTACTGCCTCAGGAGGTGGAAGAGGTCATCTTGGCCTCCAGGCAGCCCTCCACCCGGAAGTCCTACGCTCTTAGGTGGTGTTGGTTCTCCGTGTGGTGTGCTCAACAGTCTAAGAATCCCTTCTCCTGCTTGGTGGCAGTGGTCTTGCAATATTTGCTTTACCTCTCCAATCTGGGCCTTAAGTCCAACTCTGTCAGGGTCCACCTCGGTGCTCTCTCTGCGCATCACACACCGGTGGATGGCAGGCCTCTTTCCAACCACCCTTTGGTGGCTTGTTTTCTCAGAGGCCTCCTTCTCCTTAAGCCTCCTTTGCGCCCACCAGCCCCTGAATGGGATCTGAATGTGGTCTTGCAGCAGATTACCTGTCCGCCCTTTGAACCTATGGCTACCTGCCCTCTTCTTTTTCTTTCCTGGAAAACCTTGTTTTTGGTAGCCCTTACCTCTGCTAGGCACATTAGTGAACTGCAGGCCCTAGTGTCTGGTCCTCCTTACACTAGGTTCTACAGGAATAGGGTAGTCCTTACGGACTCACCCTGTTTCTTCCAAAAGTGGTTTCTCCTTTTCATCTCATCCAGGAGGTGGTTCTTCCGACCTTCTTTCCCAGGCCGCACACCAGCCGGGCTGAAATGGTCCTGCATAACCTGGACTGTAGGAGGGCCTTGTCCTTCTACCTTGACCGTACGCAGGAGCATAGGAGGGCTGTTCAGCTCTTCGTTTCTTTTGACCCCAATAAGTTGGGGCTACCTGTCTCCAAGCGTACTTTGTCCATATTTATTTTATTTATTTATTTAATTGGATTTTTATACCGCCTTATCATACAATCAAAGCGGTTTAACAAAAGAGAAAATTAGTAATAGTGAAAAAATCTGTGATAATATATACATAGTTTGTAAATATATGATTAAATGTCTTGGGAAAAGGTGCACTATATATATTGTGAGCTATACTATAAAGTGAGCTATTGTACAATGTATATATAAATAATTGCTTTCTTAAAAATTAATTAGTTGATTGCATGACCGTAGTGCTCTGTAAACAAAACTGTTTTGAGTTGTTTTCTAAAGTCTTTGATGTCCTGAGCTGCTCTCAGATCATTAGGTAGGGAGTTCCAGATGGAAAGGGTCATGTCACGGCTCATCGTGTTAGGGCGAAGGCTGCGTCGGTGGCTCATCTCCGCTCTGTTCCATTGGCAGACATCTGCCGGGCCGCTACTTGGTCTTCAAGCCATACTTTTGCAGCCCATTACTGCCTGGAGAGGGAGTCCCACAGGGACAGTGCTTTCGGTCAGGCTGTCCTCCATAATCTCTTTGAGGTTTAGGCAACTCCTACCCTCCAGCCCTGGTGTTGGGCTACCTGTCAGGTGTTTTCAGAGAAGATTCCTTCCTTCTGTGCTACTGAGCTAGAGGGAGCTCATTTTTCCGCTTGAGGTCTCTGGTAGCCTTATATATTTGTAGAGCGGTATATTAAATCAATAAACATAAACATAAGCTAGGGAGTCCCATATGTGAGGACTGACTTCCTGCTTCGTCCTGGAGAAAGTAGTTACTCACCTGTAACAGGTGTTCTCCAGGAGCAGCAGGAATCAGTCCTCACAACCCTCCCTCCTCCCCTTGGAGTTGCAGTCCTATCATTCCGTTTTTGCTGTCTTTTTAGCTATGTCATCAGACTGAGCAAGATGGCACCCTTGGGCGGGAAGGGGACCGCGCATGCACGCTGCAATTCCCAAAGGCTTTCTTTGAAAGCTGGGGAAATTGCTCCGTGAGGGCTCCGTCGGCGCCGATGTCACCCATATGAGGACTGATTCCTGCTGCTCCTGGAGAACACCTGTTACAGGTGAGTAACTACTCTTTCTCCGCACTCTAGGGATATTCGTCTTCCCCTACTTAAACGACTGGCTCATTCGAGCCCCAACAGAGTCAGAGGCCAGGACTTCTCTATCCTGCACAATGCATATCCTTCAGTATTTGGGTCTTGTAATAAACATCCCAAAATCCAGTCTAACTCCCACTCAGTCTTTAGAGTTCATAGGAGCTTTGCTGGATACCAGAAAGGCAAGGGCCTACCTCCCGCAGGCCTGTTGTCTTCGCATGGTGCAGTTAGCTTCTCAAGCAGTGCTGAAGTCTCATCTCACTGCTCGAAATGTTACAACTACTAAGCCACATGGCATCCACTGTGCATGTGGTGCCCTGTGCTCGCCTCCATATGAGGGCAGCCCAGTGGACTTTATCCACTCAATGGACCCAGGCATCAGGATGCCTGTCAGACAAAATAGCAAACACAAATCACCTTATTTTGTCCCTCCAGTGGTGGAAGTCCACTCAAAACCTGTTGCTGGGGTCCCCTTTTCAACAATCTTTACCCCAAGCAACTCTCAACAGATGCAGATGAGCTCCCCAACCCATCGGAGAAGCAAGACCTCTCCACCCAAGGCACCTGGTCTCCACAGGAGACATCTACATATCAATCTCTTGGAACTCAGAGCAATCTTCCTTGCTCTTTGAGTGTTCCATACCATGCTCAGCTACAAGAGTGGAGGAGTGGCCTAGCGGTTGGGGCAATGTACTTCAGGCCGGAAGGTCGGGGGTTCAAATGTCACTAGAGGACAGCAACCTTGGGCCGGAAGGACTGGGGTTTCTAGTCCCACAGGTGCTCCTTGTGGTCTTGGGCAAGCCACTTAACCCTCCATTGCCCATGTTCCCTGTAAAATAGTTATCTCCAAGTTATAATGCCCTGTTCAATGTAATGTTCAATATAATGTTCCATGTAAACCGCACTGATGTCAAATAGCGCGGTATATAAGAGAAATAAATAAATAAATAAGACAGTCCTCATTCATACAGACAATCAAGTTGCCATGTTCTATGTGAACAAGCAGGGGGGGAACAGGCTCTGTCGCTTTGCAACGAAGCTTTGCGACTATGGGCCCTCGCCAGAGCATCAGATTCATCTCCTGGCAGTGTATCTTCCAGGCATACAAAACTCTTGGGCAGACAGACTCAGTCGAGTTCTGCTTCCACACGAGTGGTCTGTGCATGCAGACAGGTGACCAAGATTTCTCAAATTTGGGGAACCCCGGACATAGACCTCTTTGTAAGTCTGCAATGCCAAACTTCCCCGGTTCTGTTCCAGAATTCTGGCTCAGGGGACTCAGGCCAGGGATGCTTTCCTCCTTTACTGCGGTCAAGACTTCCTGTATGCCTTTCCACCCATTCCCCTAATTCCCAAAACCCTGTTCAAGCTTCAGAGAGGCCATATGATTCTCATAGCTCCACATTGGCCACAGCAAGTGTGGTACCCTCTGCTTCTACATCTCTCTCTCAAGCTCCCTCCCTGGAGTTGGGGTCTGCTCCAGATCTCCTATCTCAGGAGGACGGAATGTTATGGCATCCCAGTCCCCAGTCTCTGCATCTCAGGGCTTGGTTGCTGAAGGCCTAGGTCTCCATGATCTAGGTCTCCCTCAGCAAGTAAAATTCTTTTTGCTTCCAGGAAACCTTCCACAAGACACTCTTATGCTTTCAAGTGGAAAAGGTTTACCATATGGTGTTCACAAAAGCGTCTTAACCCCCTTGCGATACCTCTGGAATCCTTGCTGGAATATCTCCATTTATCCAATGCAGGACTTAGCACTCAAATGGACCCTTACTGAGTTAGTCTTATTACAGCTTCCTTTAAGCCTCTAAATGGACAGCCTATTTCCTCTCATCCTCTTATAGCAAGATTTGAGAGGCCGCCTTCTAACTAAACCTCCCATTAGGCCACCACCGGTGGCATGGGACTTAAACCTGGTTCTTGGGCAGCTCATGAAGCCACCCGTCGAACCTTTAGCTGCTACCTCCTTAAAATTCCTTTCTTGGAAATTCTTTCTTGCAATCACATCAGCACATCACATTAGTGAGTTGCAAGCACTAGTAGCTAATCCACCTTATACAAGGTTCCATCATGACAAGGTAGTCCTTAGGACTCATCCACACTTTGTCAAAGGTGGTCTCGTCTTTTCATCTGAACCAAGCGGTCTACCTACCTGTCTTTTTTTTCCACGGCCTCATGTGTCAAATGCAGAGAGGAATCTTTGTACCTTGGACTGTAAAAGAGCTTTAGCCTTTTACTTACACTCAACTCTTTGTTGCTTTTGACCCTAATCATTTGGGACTTCCAGTCTCCAAGAGAACACTAACTGGATTTCTCAGTGTATTTCCTTCACCTATCAGAGTAAGAACCTTTCTCTGGAGGGCCATGTCGCAGCTCACAATGTGAGCCATGGCAGCCTCAATGGCTCATCTGCACTCTGTCTATCGACATCTGTCAAGCAGCCTCCTGGGCCTCAGTTCATACCTTCATAGCCCGTTACTGCTTGGACAAGTACTCCCGCTGGGATGCCTTGTTTGGTCAGGCTGTTCTCCAACACCTGTTCCATACTTAATCAACTCCTACTCACCATCCCTGGTAGGATGCCAGAGATCCATGGGGGGGAAGTAGAGCCCTTCTCAGGGGCACACAACTTCTGGGGTCTCTCCCTGGCATCTAAAGCTAGGGAGTCCCCATATGTGAGGACTACATTCCTGCTTGTTCCTGGAGATAGCATAGTTACTCACCTGTAACAGGTGATCTCCGGGAACAGCAGGAATTTAGTCCTCACAACCCACCCACCTCCCTTAGGAGTTGTATCTCTATCTCTTTCCTTTCCCTCTCTCTCGTCTCAGCTTTAAAACCCAACTGGAGAGGCAGTTGGGAAAGGCGGGAAGGCAGCACCCAGGTGCTGTGGGATGCTCCCAAAAGCTTTCTAATTGGACGCTGGGGAGCATTCCTGCACAGGCTCCATCAGTACCAACGATACCCATATGTGAGGACTAAATTCCTGCTGTTCCCGGAGATCACCTGTTACAGGTGAGTAACTATGCTAACCCTTTCTCCTGCCATCTTTGAAATATCACAGAGCTTTCTCCCACTTAAAACCCCTCATTGTATAATCTGCTATGCCCTAATTTCCTCCCTTGTCAGCACCTTATGCTTCCTATCCCAGGCTCTGAATGTACTTATCATATATGGGTTCTTAACTAGACCTCGTTCTCTCTCTCCTCCATATTCTTTCATAGCAAATCCATAATGTAGTTGGATCTTATCATCACCTGTTCTATTCTACTCCATTGAGGCCCGTCCTTCTCTAATCTCCACCCCATTATTGCTCACAACTGAGCTGCCTCATATCTTCCACTTTCAGGGACCACCAGACCCCCTTCCTTTTTTGCTCCATACATTATTTTCCTTTGCACCCTTGGGGGCCTGTGTCGCCAAATAAAGGAGGAAAAACTTGGTGCAGAGAAGTATATCATTGCTGTGGGAACTTTAATGGGCCAGGTCATAAACGGAAAAAGTAATCTGGGCAGTTTATTCATTTTCACTATTTATTTAGACAGTTTTGTATACCGCCTTATCCTTCAATCAAAGCAGTCACAACACAATTGGATACACGTGGGGACATGAGACACATACACTAATACTTACAGGGAACATGGGCAATGGAGGGTTAAGTGGCTTGCCCAAGACCACAAGGAGCATCTGTGGGACGAGAAACCCCAGTCCTTCCAGCCCAAGGTTGCTGTCCTCTAGTGGGATTTGAACCCCCGACCTTTCGGCCTGAAGTACCTTGCCCCAATCACTAGGCTACTCCTCCACTCCACTAGGCTACTCCTCCACTCCACTATAGCTATCCTTCCCAACCATGAGAAAATAGCTTTGTCCCATCTTACTAAGTCCATTAGCACGTTTCTTACAGTTGGCTCATAGTTCAACTTATTTAGTTCAGATCCCTCTGCACTAATCTGGATCTCCAGATACTTCACACTTTTGCTAGCGCATTTAAATGGAAATGTTTTCTGTATCATGTCTTCCTGTGAATTTAATCTTATTTTAAGCACTTCAGTTTTTTCTGTATTCATTTTATAGCCTGATACTGCACTATATTTCATAATCTCCTGTACTAGTGCTGGTATCAACTTCTCAGGTCGTCCTAGTGTATGCATCACATCGTCCACAAATGAAATTTTATATTCCTCCTCACCCACCTTTTTTATTCCATGTATTTCCTTATTCTGCCTAACACTTTCAGCCAGTGGTTCTATTACCATTGCAAACAGCAAAGGAGAAATCAGGCAGCCCTGCCTTGTACCCTTGCCTAACTTAAATTGCTCTGAGTAAACCCCGTTTATGCATATACATGCCTTAGGCTCTTTGTAAAGTGCCTCTATCCATTTCTGAAAGTTCTCTCCCAATCCCATCATCTGCATTACTGCAAACATAAAATCCCATTCTACTCAAAGACTTTCTCCGCATCTACTGCAATCATTCTAGATTCTATCTGCTCACTTTGCAATTGCCATATTAAATTCAACAGTTTATGTACATCATTCACTTGCCTGCATGGGATGAACCCTGCTTGGTCCTCTATTAGCCCTGGAATATTTCTGCAATCTTGCTGCTAATATCTTAGCGTCCAAATTTATAAGTGAGATGGGTCTATAAGACTCACACTTCCCAGGCTTAAGTTTAACTACCACCCCAGCTGTTTCCATAGAGCTTGGTAACTTCTCCCCTTTCAATATTTCATTAAACAGATCCTGCAGGATTGGACTAACCACCTCAGATGTTTTTATAAAACCGGGCTGTAAATCCATCCAATCTTGGTGCCTTCAGGCTCTTTATAGCCTCAACTACTTCTCTACCTATCTCTGTATTCGTCCACTTCTGTTGCTCTAAATCCAATTATTTCAATGCAGTCTCTGCCAGGTACCCCTCTATCTACTCCCTCGACTTGTTGCTCTGTATCATAGAGCTTACCATATTTCCAAAATACTTTCTGAATGTTCCATACCCCGAACCCACATTCACTGTTCGTCCTTTATTTTCAGGATCTGCTGGTGCACTTTTTTCCTCAATTTCTGCTGCTGCTACTATTGCTGCTGCTGCTGCTACTGCTACTACTACTACTACTACTATTTAGCACTTAGAGCACCATGCATACAGCGCTGCACAGTTTATTTACAATTTCTTCTGTACCGCACTATTCAGCATCAGCACGGTTTACATGGAACATAACAATCAGACAGGGTGCATAAGTCTGAGTTTACAATTAACAGGATAACCAACTTGGATAACCAAAGATAACTATTTACAAAACAGTGTCATAGACAAACATAGAATGAGATTTAATGGTCAAGGACCCCTTGCATGGTATGGTCTCCTGGCTGACAAGGTGTTGGTACAGTTGTAAGTAATTGAGTGGGGATGTGATTCATTGTTCTCTGGGAAGTATTTGAGGAAAGAAGTGTTTAAGGGCCTTCCTAAACTGGATTAGGTTGGTGATTGCCCTGATGCTTGTTGGTAAGGCGTTCCAGAGTCTTGGGGCACAGTCTGAAGGCCCTGGTTGCAGTTGCTGAGGTGCATCTTGTTAGTTCTCTTGGCATTGTTAGCATATTTATTGCTGTGGATAACTTACAAGAGGTGGCTAACAAGAGACAGTCCCTGCCCGTTAGTCATGCTCATCGGAGCTTACAATGTAGTTATAGTACAGAGCATTA
The DNA here is from genome assembly GCA_033557465.1 of Ichthyophis bannanicus. Lineage (NCBI taxonomy): Eukaryota > Metazoa > Chordata > Amphibia > Gymnophiona > Ichthyophiidae > Ichthyophis > Ichthyophis bannanicus. The sequence goes on along the minus strand of CM066033.1, from coordinate 942,837,911 downwards.
GTCAGTTCTGCGGAAGATATGGTGTGGTAGAGATTGGTACAGCTTGGTCTATAGTTTGGTCAAAACGTTGACGGGGGTTTAGGGTAGGATGAGGATGGAAGTCAGGATCTGAATGCAACGGTGAAGAGGTGGTCTTCAACCTGGATTTGAAGAGGGCCAGGAAAGGCACCTGGCGCACAGATGCAGGTAGGCCATTCCAGGCGTGTGGCGCAGCAAGGTGAAGAGCACAGTCGGGAGTTCGCAGTGCAGGTGAAAGGCATTGAAAGAAGCGATTTGTTAGCGGAGCGCAAACTTCGAGAGAGGACATAAGGAAAGAGAAGGGATATGAGGTATTGAGGGGCCATAGAGTGAATACATTTATAGGTCAGCAGGAGAAGCTTGAATTGAAGAGGGAGCCAGTGAAGTGACTTGAGGGGAGTAATGTGGGCATGGCGAGGTTGGCAGAATAGTCGAGCAGCGTGATTTTGTATAGATTGAAGGGGAAGGAGGTGGCTCATGGGGAGACTAGCAGAGTAGGTTGCAGTAATCGAGAGGAGATTAAGGAGTGGATAAGCATTTTGGTAGAGTGTTCAGTGATGAAGTGGCAGATCTTGCTGATGTAGAGGAAAAATCGGCAGGACTTGGCTACAAGCTGGATATGGGCAGAGAAGGGGAGAAAGGTGTCAAAGATAACGCCTAGATGGCAGGCCGAGGGAACAGGAAGTTTAGTAGATCCATCCACATGGACATGGGGGCAGGAATTTGGTGGAAAGACCAAGGAGTTCAGTCTTGGCCATGTTCAGTTTCAATCGGCAATGAGACATCCAGGCAGCGATGTCCGAAAGACAAGCAGAGATCTTGGACTGGGTTGCCAGAGAGATTAGGTGGAGAGGTAGATTTGAGTCATCGGCATAGAGATGGTACTGAAAGCCATGGAGAGATGCGCGCCAGGGCCTTGGGTATAGAGAGAAAAGGAGGGGGCCCAAAACAGATCCCTGGGGTACACCTACCTGGAGCACGGTAGAGGAGAAGCCTCCAGAGCATATACTGAATGAGCTGTGGGAGAGGTAGGAGAACCAGGATAGTACAGAGTCCTTGAAGCCAAGTGAGGAGAGGGTGGTGAGAAGGTCATAGTCAACGGTGTCGAAGGCAGCAGAAAGGTCAAGAAGGATGAGGATAGGATAGAATAGAGGCCCCTAGATTTAGCCAGGAACAGGTTGTTGGTGACTGAGTGCTGTTTCGGTGGAGTGTAGGGGGCAGAAGCCTGATTGTAGTGGATCCAGGAGGGCCTGGGAGGTGACGTCGAGGCAGCGATGGTGGACTGCTCGTTCTAGCAGTTTGGATATGAAAGGAAGGAGGGAGATGGGTCGATAGTTGGAAGGGCATGTGGGATCAAGTGAGGGTTTCTTGAGGAGGGGTGTGACAACAGCATGTTTGAAGTCAACGGGGACAGTTGCTGTGGAGAGTGAAAGGTTGAGGATGAGTGGTGGAGGGGGCAATGGTGAGGGAGATGGAACGTAGGAGATGGGTGGGGATAGGATCTGATGAACAGGTGGCTGGTTTGGAGGAGGAAAAGTGCGGTTTCTTCAGAGATTGGGGAGGAGGAGAGGGTGGCAGGGGAGTATGGATGCGGAGGAGGAGAGGGTGGCAGGGGAGTATGGATGGGGAGGAGAAATGGGGGAGGGGAGGTAGATGAGAGGGTAGGGAATTGGAGAGTAATTTTGAGGATTTTGTCATGGAAGTAATGGCTAGGGATTGGGCGGGGAGGGAAGGGTCAGGGGCAGAGGGATCTTGAGGAGAGAACTGAGGGTGTTAAAGAGACGGCGAGGATCAGAGGCAAGTGAATTAGTCAGTTGGATGTAGTAATCTTGTTTGGCAAGTGCTAAGGCTGACTGGAAGGAGCCAAGCACAAATTTGAAGTGTAGGTCTTCCTGGGAGTGGGATTTGGACCAGACTCATTCTGCAGAACAGGCGCAGATGTGTAGGTAATGGATTGTGGGTGAAAGCTAGGGTTGGGGTAGATTTACAGGACATGAGGTGGGAGGGGCAAGAGTGTCAAGGGCTGAGGATAGTGTAGTATTGTATGAGCATAGTGCCTTATCGACAGACTCCAGAAGGAGAAATGGTGGAGGAGAGTCAGGGGATCAATATTATGAAGATTTCTAAATAGGACGGAGGAGACAGGACAAGGCTGGGATGGCGGGAGCTGAAGAGTAAAAGTTAAGAGGTGATGGTCAGATAAGGGAAGGATTGATTTGCAGAAGTTTGAGGGAGAGGAATTGGAGAAGAGTATTAGGTCAATGCAGTGACCGTGTGGGGGCAGTGGAGCAAAGTTGGAGGTCAAACACAGTAAGAGGAACTTTGAGGCATGGGGGTCAGAGGGGTTGTCGACATGAATGTTGAAATCACCAAGAATAAGAGTGGGGGAGGAGGGATCCATAAAGACAGAGCCAGGAGTTGAAGTCGGTGAGGAAGGTTGATTTGGAGTAGTCAGGTGGGTGATAACCGCTACTCGGAGGGGAAGTGGTGTGAGGAGGCAAATGGAGTGGACTTCGAAGGAGAGGGGGGAGTGTGATTGGGGTGGCAGGAGGGGTTGGAATTGGCAAGAGTAGGAGGCCAATGCCACCACTGTGACCAGTAGATCAAGGTATATGGGAGAATTGGTAGCCCCCATAGCAGAGGCAATGGATGTGGTGTCTGGGGGGAGCCAGGTCTCGGTTAGGGCAAGGAGGTGTAGGGCATTAGACGAAAAGATCGTGAATAAGTGTGTGGTTTTTTGTCTTTTTTTTGTTTTTTTTAAACTGAGCATGCATTCCATAGGGTGCAAGTAAACAGGAGAGCAGGGGGGGGGGGGGAGGAGAGGGATATGGATAAGGTTGGATAAGTTACGTGCGGATTTCTTATTAGAATAGCATGGGGGTCTATTTTTAGGGTAGTAGCGAGCTTTAGATGGAGAAGGGTGAGGGTGAGTGTTTGGGTGTATGTGCTCCCGGAGAGGGATATGAGGGGGGGAAATGAGGGATAATTTGGTGCCAGGTAGGTTATGTAACTTCCTGGCAAGATATCTACCTGGCCTATTACCCTATTCATAGAACTCGTTTTAGCTGATTTTAACCTATAGGCCTCCTCAGCTTCATATAGGGCCCCTAATTCTTCTATTTTCCAAATTCGTTGTAGCCGCTTTCTTCCCCCTCTGCTTGTGTATTAACTCTTCTGATCTCAGCTTTTAACAACTCCTGCTCTTTCTGTTCTTTTCCTCTTCTGTCTTGCTGCCAAGGCCATACACTGTCCCCTTCCAACTGCCTTCAACCCATCCCATATACCAGCCAGTCCCACTTCACCCCCTTCATTGTGATACATATATACTCCTTTAGTGCTCTGTATACTTTTTTGCCCTTCCAGCTCATCCATAAGGGATTCATTCAACTTCCAAAAGCACAAACCACCACCTTCCTGTCGTAACATCAAGGAAGCCTCCACCAGGGCATGATCTGACCAGCTTATAGGCCCAATCTCCACCACCTTGGCCTGTTCTATGATCCTCCCATGAACCCATATCTATTCTACTGTACTTTTTATTCCCTTATTCTCACATATGTGCTGCCACACACCCACTGAACCCCAATTTATGTGGCAGCTTCCCCAACTTCTTTCTTACCCCCTTTGACCCACACTTGTTGTCCCCCATAGTTTCTATTCTGGGTTTCAGTGTTGCATTAAAATACCCTTCTAATATTACTGGACTTTGCAAATAGGGTTCCACCACCTCATAGAACTGCCCTTGCTGTGTGTTTGGCACATATATACTCCCCACTACTACAAGCCTGCCTTCTATTTTCCCTTTCCACAAAGTGTAGTACCCTCCTGGGTCTCTCTCCACATGTTCTTCCACATTCAATTCTTTTGCAATCATTATGCCCACTCCTCCCCTTTGGTGCTTCCCAGTTATGGGCTAAATACACTTTACTCATCAAGCATCTTGCAGCCTTATTGCCTTTCCACTCTAGAGGGCCTGTTCCCCTCACCTTATTTTTTTTTTCCTTGATTTTAAAGTCATGGAGGCAAATGTCCTGTGGTGCCTCCCCTTTCCTTGGGCCCAGTGCATGGTGCGCTCTATCTTTACTTTCAGTACCCTGCCCTCCATCCTTGGGCTCAAACACCACCTATCATCTTAGTCTCTGTAATCCTCATGTTCCGGCACCCTCTTTATTCTGAGGTTTTGCCGTCTCACGATTTTCCAAGTCTTCCAGCTTTAAGTCTGCTCCTTCAGCTTCTAAACTGCTCACTGCTTTTATTGCCGTCACATTGCTTTGCACCTTTTCCACTTGCCCTTCTGCTTCCTCCACTTTTTTTTTTCCCCCCAGCTCCTGCACATCAGCACAGAATTCCATTATGGCCACCTCCATATCATTTCTGAATCCCACCATTTCAGACCTCAACTTGACAAACCATGACCGGTGCTCTTCCTTTGAGATCTGCACCACAGCACTTCTGCTCTGCACCTTTTCCAAGGTATTCAACTTCTCAGCTTCAGTGTATGCTTCACCTCCCATTTTTCGTCCCCTCTGCTCACCTCTGACTGCAGTGAATGTATATTCTTATCTGCTATCTTTTTCCTCACTGTTCATACCTCCAGCCTCCACTCCCAGTGACCATTCCACTCCACCTGGGGTGTTTAAAACACTTTATTTCAGGGGAGGTTATCGCTTTTGCGGGGATGAACGGTGGAGCTTGCTTTCAGCCATCCATGTGGTTCGGTGACATCACCAGAATCCTCCCTGAAAGCAAACTTACACTAATGTGAGGGCAAATGGTGCCATAAAAAATCCAAAACCCACCAATCACAATACCAGGATGCACTCCTAATCTACAAAGAGATAATCAACACAGTGAAGAAAGTACTACTGAAAACTACTATCTTACTCTCTGAACTGACCAAGAATTATTTGAAATAGTTAAATCCCTAACTGATAACATGGCCACCAAGACCTCTTCTGAAAGTGACATCACCCCACAAAAATTAGTGCATTATTAGAGAAACTATCCAAACAAGACCTGACCAGCTCGGACCTAAACATCATCCTATCAAGCACAACTCCTGGTCAACATTCACCCCATCACTAAAGACATGCTCAAGAACATCACATCCAAGATAAATACCACCACCTTATACCTTGACCCTTGTCCAGTTAATTGGATAAAAGCAACAAAACCAGAGCTCTCAACTTTCATCCTACCCATTGTCAATCTCTCCCTCCAACATGGTCATCTACCACACTCGCTGAAACATGCCCCAATCCTAAAAACCCACTGGACAAAAATTCTCCATCTTCCTACAGACCCATTTCGAACCTCCCCTTCATGGCAAAACTAATAGAAAAAATGGTTCAAATACAACTCCAAGATCTTATAGATTCCATGGTCCCACTAGATGAAAACAAGGAATTAACACTAAAAGCATTCCTACTCATCTTCCTTGACATCACCATCACCTTTGACAGCATAAACCACCACATCATGCTCTGCAGACTGCAACAAATAGGTATACAAGACAGTCCTACAATGGTTCACCTCATACCTGTCCGACAGAACGCAACAAGTAAGAATAGAACACCAAATGTCCAAACAATACAAACGGCAACATGGTTTACCCCAAAGTTCTGCCCTGTCAGCCATCCTCTTCAATATACATCCAACCCTTCTGCTCCATATTTAAAAAAATTCAAAATAAGTTACCACTTATAACAATGTCTGCATATATCTCCCATTTAAACATCAAAAACCCATCAATCCAAAAACTTACTGAATGCTTTGCAGAGAACGGTGGCTCACAAACTACAGCCTCAAGATCAACCTCACAAAAAACAAAGCTATGTATGTAACAAACCAGAGCTTCACTCCCCACCATCAATTAAGATACAAGACACAAATATAACAGTTTAAAAATGAAATACCTGAGTTCTTATTGACCGTACCCTCAACATGATATCGCATAATACACATCAAAAACTCTTCTATAAACTCAAAATGCTGAAACACCTTTGCCCACTACTCTACCTCAACTTCAAATCTGTAGCTAAAGCAATCACCCCCACCATTTTGACTTTGCCAACACCACCCTACAGGACATAACAAAACTAACCTTAAGACAACTTCAATTAGCGTAACACTACAGCCAGGATAACAATTAACATCAGTCCAACAGAACACAACCCCCATACTATACAACCTCCACTTGCTCCCCATACAAAGCCACACAAACTACAAAATACATGTCACTACCTTCAAATTAATCAACAATATCACCCCCTCACACCTCTCCACGCTCATGCAAAATGAAATCAGCTCCTGCTCTCAACAAAATTAACAACAAAAACAGAATCTCTATACCACCATACTTCAGGAAATCAATGAAGTCAACCCACAAAGCATTCTCTCACAATGCTCCATCCTCTGGAATGTGCTCCTAGATCACATAAGAGATAAAAGATATGAAAACAACTAAACCCACCTATTTACCCTCCAATTCAGAACCCAAACCAAAAAACTGTTCAAACTCCCCCCCCCCCCCCATCAACTCCACCCAGCTCACCATCCCATCACACACTAAATCATAAAGGAAATATAAAATTGAAACCTGCCTGTCATACCAAAACAAGCAAACAGATTACAGAAAACTACTCATAATTGTAAATGTCTTAGTGATAGTTCCAATATAGAGATGCTCAATTATGCTACATGTTATAAATAGCTAAGAAGAAAATGTTCCATGTAATTGTATATAGTTAAGAGAAAAATTGTTCTATGTAATTGAATATTTACTTGTCCTATAATATTCAAATTCAGTGTAAACCACTTTTTGATCCACCAGAAAAATGCAGTACAAATTTACAATAAGTCTTTGGAGGGGAGGGGCTTTTCCAAAGGGATGGGCTCCACCTTAACCAGGATGGAACCAGGCTGCTGGCATTAACCTTTTTATAAAGGAGAGAGCAGCTTTTAAACTTTAATAGGGGAAAGCAGTCACCCAAGAGCACATGATTCGGAAGGATGTGTTCTTGAAGGATACTAACAAGACTGAACTTGGGACATATCGACAGAGGTTCCAATAAAGACAAAAGTAACCCAAATGACCTTAGGTATGGAGCAGACAGAACTTGGATTCCATATTACCCCTGCCTACTGGTAACCAGATTAATATGAACAAAATACAGCCTGTAAAATATTTGTATGCAAATACTAGAACTCTAAAGAGTTTGAATATATAGCACTAAATGAGAAGTTATATATGATTGGTATCTCAGACAGGGTGGAAGGGGACAACCAGAGTGGAGGAGTGGCCTAGTGGTTGGGGCAAGGTACTTCAGGCCGGAAGGTCAGGGGTTCAAATCCCACTAGAGGACAGCAACCTTGGGCCGGAAGGACTGGGGTTTCTAGTCCCACAGGTGCTCCTTGTGGTCTTGGGCAAGCCACTTAACCCTCCATAGCCTATGTTCCCTGTAAAATAGTTATCTCCAAGTTATAATGCCCTGTTCAATGTAATCTTCAGTTTGTTCAATGTAAACCGCACTGATGCAGAATAGCGCGGTATATAAAAGAATGTAAGTAAATAAATAACAACTAGTGGGACACTGATTCATGGGTACAAATTATATTGCAATGATAGTGTATCAAATTGTTGGAGGTGTTGCGCTCCGTTAGAGCATTGAGTCACAAAGGATTAATGGTTTTGTAGGAAACAAAATACTGTAGAATCTCTATGGATTGAAATCCCATGTAAAAAGGGGAAGGTGATGGGGGATGTACTGTCAACCACCTGACCAGAATGATGAAATGCTCAAATCAGGGAAGCTAACAATATTTACAGCACAGTAATGGGTGACGTCAATTACCCCAGTATTGGCTGGGTCAGTGTCCTGGCAGGACATGCTAGGGAGATAAAACTTCTAGATGAAATGATGGCTTCCCCTCTTTTTATGAACTAGCTGCTCCAAGAAGCAATTATGGGACCTAGTCCTTAGTGGAACACAATCTGGTGCAAGAGAAGGGCATTGGGGCCACTTGGCAATAGTGATCATAGCATGATCATGCTTGATTTAATAAATGGAGGAAGGATGGCAAGGAAATCCACAGTACTACTCTTTCCTTTTAAAAGGATACTATGATAAAACGAGAAACTGCTTAGAAAAAACTAAAAGGAGCAGCTGCAAAGGTTAAAGATTTACATCAAGCATGGTTGTTTAAAATACTATCTTGAAAGCCCAGATAAGCTGCATTCCTTCCTCATTTCTTAAAGCATGGAAGTCCAAACAACTGCCAATATGGTTTCAAGGTGAGGTCAGAGGCTGTTGTAAGCAAAAAAAGTATCTTTCAGGAAATGGAAAAGGGATCCAAATGACAAACTGGAAACATAAGCACTGGCAAGTTTGATGCAAGGCATTGATAAGGCAGGCAAATATTTTGAAAACGTATGGAAACTTTTTTTCTCTCTCCCCCAAGTACATTTGTAGCATTAGACTGAGGGGTAAAAGGGGCACTAAGAGGGGACAAGCTCCATAAACTGAATTCTTTGCTTCGGCCTTTACTGAAGATGTAGGGAAGTTACCCATGCCTGAAATGGTATTTAAAGCTGATGCAGCAGAAAACTGAAAAGTTTTGATAAACTGGGAAGATATTGCAACTATTTGATAAACTGAGTGGCAAATCACCTGGACCAGATGGTATACATCCGAGGGTGTTAAACTGAAATATGAGATTGCAGACTTACTATTAGTAATCTGTGAACTATCATTAATCAGTAATTCCTGAAGATTGGCATTACATTGACATCCTCCAATTTTAAGTGGTTCCAGGGGTTATCTGAGGAACTACTAGTGAGCATGACGTCCATACCAGGAAAAATGGTAGAAACCATTAAGAACAATTTCTGAACATGTAGCCATGGTTTAATGGGAGACAGCTAACATGGCTTTAGCCAGGAAGGTCTTGTCTTACTAATCTGTTATACTTTTTTGAAGGTGTAAATAAATAGGTAGACAAATGTGAGTCAGTGTAGTGTGTGTATGGATTTTCAGAAAGCCTTTGACAAGGTCCCTCAGACTATTGGCAAAATTAGTCATGGGATAGGAGGCAGTGTATTATTGTGAATCAGGAACTGGTTAAAAGATTGAAAGAGGCGGTGACGTCATGGAGCGGATGGCCGCGAGGTAACCGAGCTCCGTCTGATTCCCGACTAAAGGTGATCATGAGCGACATCCCAGGCACGAAAATGATGGGAAAAGATACCCCCGGGTGTGCGCTGACAGCCCGTAAGAAACTGGAGGGGTTTAAATCCACGTACATGCGGCAAGAAGAGAAAGGCCGGCAGAATCTTGAGGCGGGTGCAGAGAGTGGCGGTGGTGGGAGTTCAGGCGATGATAGCAGCGGGCCCGAACTGCAATCCGATGGAGCGGATCTGAAAGGGTGGCTGGCTGCGTTCAAAAGAGACCTTTGAGGGGACATTAAAGAGCTGCGGAAAGATCTGAAGGAGGAATTGCATTCACTCCGCCAAGAACTGAATAGCGTGGGGCACCGTGTGGAGGCGGTGGAAGACCACGTGGAGACTATGGCGGGAGCGCTACGCGAGGTGGAAGGGGAACAGCATCGCCAGAGTGAGAGGCAAGATGAGATGCAAGAAAAACTGGAGGAAATAGAGGACAGGGCAAGACGGAATAACCTGCGATTTAAAGGAATTCCTGAAACGGACAGTTACAAAGACTGTTAACACGGTACAACAGCTCTGCCAACATGTTTTGAGATTGGCAGAAAAGGAGGATGAGCCTGTGGCAATGGTGGGAGTTGAAAGAGCGCACCGCAGCCTCGGCCCCCGGCGGGGGACACAGGTCAGACGTGATTGCCTGCATGAGCAGCTTTCCCCAAAAGGAAAAAATCCTAAGCCTGGCCAGGAAGTATGGCCGCATTGCCTGGGACTCCTGTGAGGTGGAGATTTATAATGATCTCTCTTCGGGGACGCTGGAGCGGCGGTGGGGCCTGAAAGAAATAACCGCGTTCTTGCGGGGGAAGGGACTGCGTTATCGTTGGTTGTTCCCCTTTGGTCTGCTGCTCACTGTTAATGGAGTCTCCCAGAGAGTCAAAGGAGCAGAGGAGGCCTGGAAGGTATTGACAGAGCTGGGGTGTGAACATCTTCCCAAGCCTGCGGCTGGAGGGGCGCCCAGAGGAATGTGGAAAGGAGCAGAGAACATCGCAATGGAAGCGTGTCTGTGAAAAAGGGAAGCGGCTTAAAAGACTGTCCCAGGAGGTGTCTGAAGGGAGCCTTGCAGCACCCACTTGAACATTGCAGGAGGGTGGTGGGTGAAAGGATTGTTGTGGGATATCCATGTGAGATTAGAAATATGATGGGGGTTGTAAAGTGGGGGAGGTGGGTTATTTGTGATATGGGATGGTTGTTGGGGTGTCTGTGGGGAAAGGGGTGGAAAGAGGGACAGGGATGGCATTAAGGGAGGGAATCTGGATAAGACATGACTCACACGGAAGTTTGTTTGGGAGGGGGGGGAGGGAGGGGGGAGTTTGGGGGGGGAGGGGGTGGGGATGAGGCCACTGCTGGATGGGAAAGGTGGGGTGGAGTTAGGCGTGATGTAGGGGGATGATACGAATTGGATCTCTCAATGTGAAGGGGTTGAACTCTCCACAGAAGAGGCGGCAACTCTTTAGGGAAATCAAGGATAATAGGTGGGATGTGATTTTGGTGCAAGAAACACATCTTCGGGGAAGTGAGATATATATAGATTAAAGCACTCCGGGTATCCGGAGCAATTCTTTTCTTGTGCTCCAGGGGGGGGACGGAAGCGGGGGGTAGCAATCTTGTTGCAAAGGGGGGTAGGGATACAGGTGAGGAATTGGTTTAAGGATGCGGAGGGGAGAGTGGTGGGGATAAATGGGAGGTGGGGGCAGGAGGAGATTACTATTGTATCAGTGTATGCCCCTAATGGAACCCAGGGGATCTTTTGGGCCTCCACTAGGAGATTGTTGGAGCGGGAATCCCTGGGAAGGGTTGTGGTGGGGGGAGATTTTAACAGTACGCTACAAGATGGGTGTGATAGGAACCCCAGAGGGTGGGAGGGGAGGGGATCCAATAGGAAGGGGCTTAAACAGTTAATGGAACAGCATAATTTAGTGGATGTGTGGTGCAGAAGACACCCTTTGGGCAGAGAGTATACTTTCTTCTCCGCACCACATAATTGTTGGAGTAGGATTGATATGATTATGAGTGAGGAATGGATGGTGGCGGTGTGTGAGGCTGAGATTGTCCCGATTGTATGGTCTGAACACAGTGCGGTGGTGGTAGAGGTGGGGAGTAGGAGATCACTGGGTACCCGGTTCTGGCGCCTGAATGAGAGCCTGTTGAAAAATGAGGCAGTGGTGGCAGATATTAAGGGGGCGATACAGGAATATCTAGCTTTAAATGATACAGGGCAGGTATGGGATGTTATGGTGTGGGGGGGGGGTTGAAGGCTTATATCCGCGGGCGATTTCTATATTGGGGTGCACGGCTGAAAAAGGAACGGGGGTGCCGGGAAGAGGGGCTGAAGGTTGAAGTGAAGGAGGCCGAAAGAGTGTTTCGAGAAGTGGGCTCGGGGAGAGCGGGGAAAAATTTGGAGCGGGTTCGAGGGGAACTACAGGCTCTGCAGGTTGACAGGCTAGTGTTTGATTTGCAGCGAGTTCAGCAGTTATATTATGAATTTGGGGATAAAGCGGGGCGTTTGTTAGCCCGTAAGTTGAAGAAACGGATGGGGGCCTCCATGATCTATCAAATAAGGGGACAGGATGGGGGGGTGTTATGGGAAGAGCAGGCGGTCAGGCAGAGATTTGAGTAATTCTACCGGGAACTGTATCGGCGGCAGGAAGGGGTGGCTGCCAAGCATATTCAATCGTATTTGGCGAGTTTGGAATTGCCTCGCCTGGGGGAAGAAGCACGGGAAGGATTGGAGGGGGCATTGACAGAGGAGGAGGTTGGTGAGGGGGTTACAGGGGGGTAAATCGCCAGGATTGGATGGGCTTCCCGGGGTATTTTATAAGCAGTTTTGGGGAGAGGTGAGGGGGATTTTGTTGCGAGTATTCAATGGGATGCTCTTGGACGAAGGGGCGCTGATTCCTGAAATGTTAACGGCAGGGATCTCGATCTTGTTGAAACCCGGGAAGGATCCTCTGGAATGTGGATCTTACAGACCGATCTCTCTGCTTAATGTAGATGTTAAGATATTAGCAAAGGCTTTGGCAGATCGGCTGGCTCCATGGCTCCCGGGTTTGGTGCGGGAAGATCAGACAGGGTTTATTATGGGGTGGCAAACGGGGGATAATATTAAGAGGGCCATTGAGGTAATTGAAATCGTGAGACTGAGGGGAGTGGAGTGTATTTTGATGTCCATTGATGCCGAAAAGGCCTTCGATCGCATGCACTGGGACTTTGTTTGGCAGGTGTTAAGGAAGATAGGATGTGGGCCGAATTTCCTACGGTGGGTGGAAGGATTATACAGAGGGCCGAGGGCTTGGGTGAAGGTTAATGGTAGTTATACGGCGGACTTTGAACTGGCAAGAGGGACAAGGCAGGGATGCCCCCTCTCCCTGTTGTTCGCCCTTGCGGTCGAACCCCTGGCACAACGGATCCGGGACAATGAGAGGATAAGGGGAATCTGTGCGGGAGGAGTAGAACATAAGATATCTTTATATGCGGATGATATTTTATTGTATATTCGGCATCCGATGGGTAGTTTGGTAGGTATTATGGAGGAGGTGGAAGGTTATGGGGGGGTGGCGGGTTTTAAGATGAATGTTGAAAAGATGGAGGTTTTGAATATCTCGGTTCCCTGAGGGGTAGAACACCGCTTGAAGAACGAGTTCCCGTTTAGATGGGTTTCGAAGTTGTTGGGGTATTTAGGGGTTCAGATCCCAGGGCAGTATGAGGATTTATACCGGGTGAATTATCCCAAGGTGCTGGGGGAATTGTATAGAGACTTAGATTGCTGGATGAATGCAGAGGTATCCTGGCTAGGTAGGATTGCTGGGGTGAAGATGAATATTTTGCCCCGCATATTGTACTTTTTTCAGGTTTTACCTGTGCGGGTCCCAGATAGGGTGTTTCGGGTACTACAGAGGAAGGTGTTTCAGTACATTTGGAAACATAAGCCCCCGCGAATAGCGCGGGAAGTGCTGTATGCGGGTAAACGGGAGGGGGGTCTGGGGGTACCCAATTTCTGGAATTATTACAGAGCGGCTCAGCTGCGGCATGTTATGGATTGGAGGGAGAGGGGGAGGATTAAAATGGGAGTTAGAGTTGAGAAGGAGTACGTGCAGGGGGGGTGGCTGGCGGCGTGGTTATGGGTGAAAGGGAAGGATAGGCGGGAATTAGGGGTAGGATCCCCAGCCATGAGGCAGGTGGTAGCTGTGTGGGATGCGGTCAGGGCGCAAGGCTGTATAGGAGGGGGGAAGTGGTTTTCTTTGGCAGCTCCATGGAGGGGGGGACAAGGTGTTCCGCCCGGGGTGGGAAGGGGGAGTTTTTGATGGCTGGTCCCGTCAGGGGTTGGAGTGTTTTTTTCAGCTGATGGACGGGGATGAGCTGATGAAGTTTGAGGAGGTGCGGGAAAGTTATGGGCTGCAGGAGGCGGACCGGTATGCTTTTATTCAGGCCCAGTCGTTCCTGCGGGGGCGGAAGGGTAAGGGGGACTTGGTAGCAGAATTGACAGAGGTGGAGGCGGTGTGGGTAGGGATGGGGCATACTAGGGGGATGATCTCTGCTCTGTATAAAGGGTTGGGTAAGGTGGGGGGTACCAAGTTTAAATACATGCTGGACTGGGAGAGGGATCTTGGAGTGCAACTTGAGGAGGTGGATTGGAAGGGGATTTGGGATCAGTTTAAGAAGACCCCTCTTTCGAGCCGTATCCGGGAAAATAGTTATAAAATCCTGATGCGGTTGTACTACACACCTGAGCGATTGCATAAGATGTACCCAGGCGTTTCCGCCTCATGTTGGCGGGACTGTGGGGGGATGGGGTCTTTTTGGCATATTTGGTGGGAATGCTCAAAAATTCAGACATTCTGGATTCAGATATGGGACTGGATCCGGGTTAGACTGGGGGAGGAACTTGAGATGTCCCTGGGTTTATCTCTGTTGTCATGGGGGGGAGCTACGGGTAGGGGGACTGGGCGAGGGGTCATAGCATGCCTCTGTGCGGCGCGCTGTGTTGTGGCAGCGGCCTGGAAGTGTAAAGATGCGCCAGGAATGGGAGAATTTGAAGGGCGCTTGCATCATATTTTGTTAATGGAGAGATTAACAGCAGTGAGGAAAGGACAAGGGGGTAAATTTGAAGTATGTTGGGGGAAGTTGTGGCGGGGGCTTTATCCGGAGGGAGGGGAGGTGAGGGGGGGGGTTTGGGTTAGAGGGGGGGGGGAAGGGAATTATATATGCTTAACTGTGGGGGCTTCAAATTGTTACTGTATATTGTAGGATCTTTGTTTATATTGAATGTGTTGAGTGTTATGGTTGAACAATTTAATAAAAAGATTTAAATTTAAAAAAAAAAAGCCGCTTTCCTGCCACCACTCCCTGCTCCTTGCACATGTGCCTGTGATTAAAGCTCAAACCTGCACCTACGTTAGGGCTTGGGTGTGGCTCAGCCTCAGCTAGTATGTGTTTCTTTAGTTTATCTGAAGCTTGAACCCTGTGGAAACCTTGCCTGTCTCTTGTCTTAAAGGCGTATTCCTTATTTTCCTCTGTTTCCATCTGTTCAACACCACTCTCATCGTCACAATATATATATATGTGTGTATGAACTACTGCTTTACTGACCCCTGATGCAGGCATGTTTGCTGAAACGTGGCCGAGTTAGGCTTATTAATAAATTATATTTGAAGAACAAAAAAAAAAAAAAAAGATTGAAAGAGGGTAGGGCTAAATGGCCAATTTTCCTAATGGAGAAAGGTGACTAGGAGTACCCTAGGGATATGTCCTGAGTCTGCTGCTTTTTAACATTTTGTAAACGACCTGGAAATGAGAACAAGTGAGGTAATCAAATGTGCAGATGAGAAACTTATTCAAAGTTAAAAACCCAAGAAGATTGTGAAAAATTGCAAGACCTTAATTGGAAGATTGGACATTCAAGTGGTAGATGAAATCTAATGTGGAGAATTGCAACGTTATGTACCTAGGAAGAGAAAACCCAAGCTATAGCTACACAATGCAAAGTTCCACATTAGGAACTACCACCCAAGAAAATGATTTAGGCATCTTTGTGGATAACACTGAAATCTGGGTTTTCTTGGCAATGTATCACTGGAAGTAAATTGAGATAGTGGGGGGTAAAGTGACTTGCCCAAGGTTGCAAGATGTACCATTGGGAATCAAACACTCGATCTTCTGGATACTGGGCAGTTGCTTTAACCACTAGGCTACTCCTCCACATGTTATGCTTGAATAATTTTGTGCCATCTACGAATGTGGTCACCTCACTCATTCCATCTTCAAATCATTTATAAATATTAGAAAGCAATGAATCCTGCACAGGTTCCTGGGGTACTCCAGTATTCACCTTTCTCCATTGAGAAAAGTGGCCATTTAGCCCTGCTCCAGTCTTAGGTGAGAGCCTGTATTTGACTGGAGAAAGCAGACATGGCAGTGGCATAGAGCCAGAGGGAACTGCAGCTGGTAAAAGGCCAGTAAAGCTTAAGTGCTGCAATAGTAAGGCCACACCAGCAAAATTGCCATTATAGCAGCATGTAGGACAGTACTGAGGGAGCTGGGACACTTGGGCAGAAGTCTGTCATGCCCTTGCCCCTTACTTCCAGTATGGAGGGGCGTGGTTATCATAGAAAGATTCACCTTTTAGCTGTTAACTGACTGGTTCCTTTGCCATGCCCTTTGGGAAAGGTAGTTCAGTCACAATCCACTTGGCTTCAGGTAGAAACACTTGTAGTTGGCTCGAATGATAAGGCAGTGACAATTTATTGACTCAAACACAAGGTTCACAAATACTACCCTTGGATACTTTCTCCAGGATGCTTCACAATACACATCAGGACATAAACTCAAAGCAAACTTTCAGCTTAGTGTTCTTCATCTCAAAGGTGTAAAGCCTTTTAACAGTCAATGCTACCAGCTTGGCTAGCATTGCTGTTTTAAAGTAAACAAAAACAGCATTTCTTAGTGGCAGTTTTCTGTTCTCATAGTCCCAAACACTTCTAGGCTGGTTTGTCCTGCAAATAGTTAACACATTTTTTCATCTTATTACTGAGACCAGTAGTATATCAAAAGCCAGTATCGTTGTCAGTTATCAGTAACTAGCATTGTTGTCAGTAGTACACTTTACTGTTGCCAGCTTGCAAATAGTCATTTCTCATTGCATTACTGTTGTCAGTATTACTCATTACTGTTGCCAGTAGAATACAATCAATCGAAACCGTTGTCAGTAGCTAGCCAGTCAATAACATTCAAACATTTTATTACTGTTGCCAGTAATATATTATCTTCAACTAGTATTGGTGCCGGTAGTATATTATCTTCAATTAGCATTGTTGTCAGTTATGATCACACAATTGTATACTGTTGTCAGTAGCCTACACCTATCAGGACTGATACTGTTTCTAGCAACTCTCCTTGCAACCTCTACACAACACACTCTCCCAGTGGATTACCTCGCTCACATCTTCCTACCTGGGATATAACTGCTTAGCTCCACTAACACCAGCCTTTAAAAATGCCACGTACAAACTTCATGATGATGAAAATATTCCATATTGGTTTAGTCTTAGCAATACTAACCATTAACTTAACTCTAAGCCTAAGCAGCAAAAACCACAAAACAATACCCATTATTCACACGCACACGTGAAACAACTACCATATTGGACACTTTTATACAAATAACCATCCTAGATCAAATTTACATAGACTAATTCACATAAAACAAACAAACCCACTTCAAACACCCAAGGGAACATGCCCTAATAACACATCATCCCTCTCATGCATTCTTATCAACGCATGCTCGATGAAAAACAAGCTACCTATATTTAATGACTTAATATCGGACTTAAAACCAGACATATTATGCATTACAGAAACCTGGCTCTCAGATACCGACTCAGTCTATATAAACCAACTTAATAAAGAAGACTATGACACTTTCTATAAACATAGAACTAATAGAAAAGGTGGAGGTGTATTAATGATGATGACAAAAAAGGCACTATGTGCTAAGACAATCCAATCCAATCCAATATTTCTAACAACATAGACACACTATTAATAAAAATTGGCCTCATGAAACTCTGCTTAGTATATAGACCCCCAGACCAAAAACCAGACTGCCTTGACTCTTTTATTGAACTCCTCAGCTCCTCAATTGAACAGCACCCTATAATTATGCTAGGAGATTTTAACCTTCCCTCGCTACCAACATTGGAATATAAATTATTCTTTGACACTATCTCAGACATGGAATATCATCAAATAATAAACACATCGACACATATCAAAGGTGGAACTTTGGATCTTGTCCTTCTCCCCAATTCACTCGTCAAACTAATCAACCCAAATTCAGTTGAATGTACCCAGATACCCTGGTCAGATCACCACATTATCAAACTAAACCTTACATATCCATCCTCTAGCACCAACAATCACAACAGAAATGCCCCAATCACAAGATTTAAAAAGTTTAACAATGATGAATTTATCGACTTAACAATCCCCCACCTCATAACAACGGCGACAAATCTAGATGACACTATCAGAAACTGGCATGACACCATCTTCAATGCAGCCAAAACTAATCAAATACACAAAAAGAGCACCTACTCTGACACCAACACCAAACCTTGGTTCAATACCACACTAAAACAAATGAAAAGGAACCTTAGAAAACTAGAACACAACTGGCGTAAATCTAAATTGACGATACACAAAGAAATATACAATAATCACCTCACTAAATACAAAGAAACCTTGGACAGCACAAAAAAAGAATATTATGCCAAAATACTCTCAAAATCATATAACAGACCAAGAGAGTTATTCTCCATTGTCAGAAATCTAACCAACTCTCAAACCACAGACGGCGAAATTACTGACATCTCAGTTCAAACCCTAGCCCACCATTATCAAAACAAAGCAAAAATGCCATCAATGTCTATAGACATTAACAACACGCCACACCACAACATTTAGATGAATGGTCAGAGTTCCATCCCGTAACTAAAGAGACACTAAAAAAGATCATCACCGGTCTCAACACTACAACATCTTACCTAGATCCATGTCCAGTAACATGGATAAAAAACACACTACCAATTTTATTACCCTACATTCTCTCAATAGTAAACCTCTCTCTTACACAAGGCTACCTCCCACCATCTCTCAAACACGCACAAATATGACCAATCCTTAAAAACAGCAAACTGGATAAAACACTCCCTACATCATATAGACCCATCTCAAGCATACCATTCTTGGCCAAAATAATAGAAAAAGTATTTCAATTACAGACCACAAGATTTTCTAGACTCATCTTCCCCTCTTGATGAGCAACAGTATGGCTTTCGGCCCCGCCATGGAGTGGAAACACTCCTCACAGTTTTAACAGATGCGCTCCTAAGAGGAATTGACAACAATAAACGGGCATTCATTCTACTTTTCATCGACATATCAGCAGCGTTTGATAGCGTACACCACACAATAATGCTCAATAACTTGAAACAAATAGGATTAAAATCCACAGTACATAAATGGTTCTCATCCTACCTAAATGATAGAACGCAAAATGTAAGAGTTGGAAATCAAAACTCAACCACATACAAGCAAGAAATTGGTCTACCACAAGGTTCAGCGCTGTCAGCACTACTATTTAATATTTACATAAAACCAGTCTGCAACATTTTCAAAAGTTTTGGAGTGCGATATCATCTATACGCAGATGATATCATGATGTATATTCCATTCACAATTCCCAACCTACCGCTTCAACTCCTATCGGACTGCTATAATGAAATCACAACTTGGCTAAAAACACAAAACCTCCATATCAATCACACTAAAACAGAAGTTCTAATTGTGACCAAGAACAGATCCTATACTCCTCCGTCACATATAAGACTTCAAAACCAAGAAATCAAAATAAAAAAGGAAATAAGATATCTAGGTGTTATACTAGATACACACCTCACGATGGAAACACACATCAGCAATACCATAAAGAAAATCTATTTCAAACTCAAAACCCTCAAACAACTTCGTCCACTACTTTTTACACAAGACTTTATCAACATAATCCAAGCCACCATAACCCCACATTTTGACTTTGCCAATCTAATACTAATAGGCATAGCAAAACAAAGCATTAAACGATTGCAATTAGCACAAAATGCAGCAGCCAGAATCACATTGAAAATTAACTCCCTCCAACACATCACCTATACTAGCCTCCCTTCACTGGTTACCAATTCAAAGTAGAATAATCTACAAAACAATATCATTCACGGCCTTATATGACCTGGCCCTGTCCATGATATGCAACTTAATACTGTCATGGAGTAGACAGCATAAAAGGTGAAATGCTAAAGGCTAGTGCAGAGAATGAGACTATTGGCCAGGAGATAGAGAGCAATAGGTTTGAAACATTAAGAAACAATACACAGGAGAAGCTCACTTGTTACAAGCCAGATAGCATTGAACCTGAGATAGTAAAGGACAGTGTGGGGGATGGGTTTACCTGGCAGGAATTATACAGCACAGACCCTGAAACATTAGGAAATAAAATGGAGGAAGAACTTACCTTGCAACCTCAGGGACAAGGGAGGCATTCATGGGGCAGAGAGGCAGGAAGGAAGAAAGCAAACATTCCACAGGGTTGGTGTGACGCAGGAAGAATGGAGAGGGCTAATCAGTTCCACCTGAATTCAGACTCACGTTATACGTCAGGGGAGCTGAGAGATAAAAGCAGGCAGAAAATGTCACAGAGGCAGAACCGAGATGGGAAGCAGTTGAAGGAACATTGGCAGCTGGAGTCTGAAGCAGGACTGGAGCCCAAGTTTGAGTACCAGGAGAGAAGGAAAACTCCCAGACAAGTGCAGTTAGACACTTTACCGTGGAGAGCCAGGACTGAGGAAAAACCAACTGGCCAATCCAAGAGGGGTAAAGAAAACTGTAGCAAGGTTTTCCCAGCCAGAGGGGTCCTCCTTCCCAGGCAGTCTGCTCAGTCAGCAGGAGGCAAAGGTCCCATACAGGGAAGAACCCAGGAAACAGGAAGTAAGTTGCCATCAGCCAGGCAACGTAACCAGAGGTCCATCAGAGAAGCAGAGGGGTTGGAGCTCAGCTGTGCCAGAAGAAAAGATAAGTACCCAGTTTCTACTAAAAGGAATCCCAGGGTTGGAGACCAAGCTTATAGCCCAGGGAGCTCACATAGGTGCAAGCCGTGGAGAGAGATCTCACACACCTATTCTGATATCTGGGACTTACGAGGGCAGCTCCAACCAGTGACAAACAGGGTTTACCCAGAGCAAGATATGGAAGGCAGCCTACTAGGGGATCAGTGCCCTTACACTGGAACAGGACCCAGCCCCATGCAATGGGAGAGTCCTAGTATTGAGAGCATCCCTGAAGCCATGGAGTACGAGGAGTATGTACCTGAGGAGGCTAAGAATCTTTATTAAAGTAAGCAAGAAGTAGTATGTTTGTGCACAGTGAAAACACTGAACTGTATTGCTGAGAAGATTGTGTACCTTGTAAATACTGGACTGTGATTGCTGAGAGAAAGCAGTATTATTATTTCTGGTTCAAAACCTTTTTTACCTGGTGAATTCAACTGTGCATTTATGTTGTCCCAATTGCTGTAACATCCTAAAGGGAAGGGGAATAAAACCCATCTTTTCATTTGGACCACAACTACAAGAGTCCTTATTATTCCACAACACAATGCTACCCGGCTCTAGGCAGCTGCCTAGGACCGGCATATAGTCACAATACAAAAAGAACCATCTAAGTCTACACACAGAAAAGGGCAATTAAACAGACTGAAAATCCCGAAAGATTTTACAAAAGCCCATAAATCAACAAACAATAGAGCCTTTTCCCATATTGCCCCTACAATCTGGAATTCCCTCCCAGAGGAACTACGAAAGTTAACAGATAATGGATCTCCGCAAGAAATTAAAAACCTATCTGTTTACTAAACATTATAATATAGATAATTCATTATCTACATTAGACAAAGGTTAAAGAGATAATCGGATCGCTCCATGCAAAAGCCCTTTAACCCACACAGATAGCACTCACCCATGATATATTCATATATAAACTTGTACATAGTTTACACACGGTTTGGTATTATATCGCACTGTTTATTCTACGTTTAATATGATGTTCCTTGTAAATACGTTCTGTTATATCTCAATGTTCCATGTAAAACAAACTTGCTTTGTTAATTGTTAACTGTAAACCGCAACTGAACTTGGGAAGATGCGGTATAGAAATGTAAAATAAATAAATAAATAAAATAAAAAATTGTCTCCTTACAAACAAAGTAAAACTTAACAGGACAAACTTCTCATAAGCAAATAATGCTCTATTCAAGGCTTTAGGAATATTCAAAAACAAAGCCAAAAACTTTCCTTCCTTTCACCATTAGCTCGGCTTCTTGCCGGTGCACTGCTGGATATCAGGTGTTTATTAAGAACAATCAGAGCTTCAGCTTGCTCTTGCTTTCTCAGCAAACGTATTTCTTCTTTAACACAGGACATGCACAAAACCATCTACAGGCTTCCAAGGTTACCTGACTCTGAAGGTTTTCTCTTAAGGGTGGTTTTCTGTCAATCCCTCTGCAGTAAAGGATTGGCACAAGGAGCAATCCATGTATGAGTCTTTGTCATTCACAGCTAGGTCTGGTTCACCTAGTTGCATAGGCTCTACCTCTCCTTCCAGTTCACAGGGTTCAGCTGACTGCCTTCCGTTAGAGCTGAGAGTATCCCTTGCAACTCTGCACTGCTCTGTATTAGACAAGCTTTCAAGGCTCATGCCTGGGCTTGTAGCAGCTTCTCCTCCCTCATGCTCTGGCCACCATTCTCCTGTGCTTCCTCGTCCTGTCCTCCAGCTTGTGTTTCTGCTTGGGTCTCTCCCTGAGACTCTCTGGGACTCTCCTTCTCTCTTGCTTCTTTCTCTATCCTAGACTTAAATCCCCAAGGCTCCAGCCCCACCTCTTCTCCTCTCAGGTGATGGAGATCAGCTTGACCCTGGCAGCTGGGTAATTAGGGAACTCAGTGATGTAAGGGTCCTTTACCCTGGGTCTGTACTCCCTCTCCTTCTCTCCACTAGAGGAACTCTGAAACCTATCCCATCTGGGAATTTCCTGCTTTCTAGGTGTGATCGGGGGTTTGTTTCTCTGACCTTGCAAAATAGGTCCTCTTATAAGGGTGAATTCCTTTCCTTTATCCCTTTCTCCTCTATCATGATAAGCTTCCTTATCACAAGTCTGATCTTTTAAAGAGCCTGGGATGAGTTCACCAACATAGTTAATGGCTAGAGCAGTGCTAGGTCAGGCATGAGCATGATAGACTACAAAACTTTAAAGGGGCTGCTTCACAGTAGTTAAGATGGGGCAGGTGTGAATATGCCACTATGGCACCTTTATTAAAGGGTGTAGCAATTATGAAACGGGCAACTTTTTTACTCAATTGGAGGGAGAGGGGCAGCAGTGGCAAGTATAGACCTTCCTTGAGAGGACTGGAGTGACTGGGAGCCTGGCTGCCAAACATTAAAAAAAAAAAGTCCTGCCTAATCAAGGGGATGCAAGCTAACAATAGGGATAAAATGACTATCATGACAGTAACAATCCTTCACTGGCTAAGGCAACAGTTGCTGACAGCACTGAGAGGAGGTTGGGGGTGGCGGGAAGTTACCTTTCATTTATACCATTTCAACTCTTTCATTTTCCCACCACTCATGCTGCCCTCCACAAAGTCCTTAAGGCTCATTTGGTCAGAGTCCTATGTCCAGAATAAATGATCAGACTTTAAAGCCCTCATGTTGCCGTAAGGTTATCTCCCACTGCTCTGTTCTATTGGACCATTTCTCAGCTGCTTGCCACCATTTGGCACCCCTTTGAAGCTCCTTGAATTTGGATCTTTGTCTTTGTCTTATGTTGCTCGATTGACCACTCAGGCTAGTGCATCAGCAGTTAACAAAATACAGGAACTGCACAATAGTTAAAAGACAGAACACCATCAAATCATAGGACAGGGACCAAGACAGATCAGAGTCAAAGAAAAACAGAGGAAAGGACATTCAGGCTTGGAGGAGGAAGAGGGAATGGTAGGGATGACAGGGCAGTCAGTGAAAACTGGTGGGGAGGCTGAAGGCTAATTGAAAGATCAGCTTTGAATTTGTTGAAAGAGCTCTGGGCAGAGGGTGGGGAAGTGAGTTCCACAATGCAGGGCTTAGAAAAGTTCCTAGTGTGCTTGAGGCAGATGGAAGGAATAGATATGGATGGAGCACAAAAGACAATGAGGGGGTGATGTATTAGATGCACCAGATAATGTGGTATCCTAGTGTGAATAGTTTTATGGACAATGATCAGTATCTTGTAATGGATTCTAAAATGGATGGGTAACCAGTGAAGCTGGATAAGAAGCAGAGTAATATGATCAAACCTAGTGGAGTGATTAAGGATCCAGGCAGCTGTTCTGTATGAGTTGCAGTCTTTGAAGTTGATGTTGGAAGGCCAGCCAAGACAACATTGCAATAACAGGTCTGAATTTTTTTTTTTTCGAGAGCTGTTTTGGTTATTCCACAATCTGTTTGGTGTGCTGAATCTGAAAATTGACCTCCATTTTGTCATAGGACATCACGTTTCCTGACAATTTAGGTAACTATGTTAAATAAGGCAATACCTTAAAATAAATGGAAATAGACTTATAAAATTAAAGTTTTATTACAATATTTTCATGAAAATCCTTTTTTGAACTGAAATGAGCCCACCTACACACACTAAACTCGATTCTTCTTCCTTGTGAGGCTCCTCTTGGTGCATTTACACTTGTGAGTAGCATCTGGAATGTCTCTCTGAAGCATCCAACAGTAGTCTGCCATCATTGTAATGCTCCATTTTCCCTGGTATCTCCTTTCCATCTCTTTAATGTCTTGGTGGAATCGTTCACCTTGTTCCTCACTCACAGCTCCCAAATTTTCAGGAAAGTAGTCAAGGTGGGACTGGAGGAAATGCACTTTCAAACTCATCAGGCAACCTAAAGCTTGGAATGCTTTCAGCATTTGTCCGATCTTTTTGTAGTGAGGATCTTTGTTATTGCCTAAATTTCTGTACGACTTCTTTAAATGCAATCCACCCTTCTTTTTGAGGATCCGTTATGGTACTGACAAACTCTTGATCAACTATAAGCCTTCTAATGTCTGGTCTGACGAACACACCTTCCTTCAATTTTGCCTCCGACAGGCCTGGAAACTTGGTGACCAAGTATTTGAAGCATTCTCCATCTCTTGGAAGTGATTTTACGAATTGCTTCATCAATCCCAATTTTATGTGGAGAGGTGGTAGAACTTTATGGGAAGGTACCAAAGTTTCTTGGAGGACATTTTTTTTTTTTTCACCGACTGTTAGCACCCTCAGCTGCTAACTCTTCTTGGTCCAGTGATTTTGTCGGTCTCGACTGTCCCATAGACACAGAAAACAAGGATATTTGGTATACCCAGCTTGTTGCCCGAGCAACATAAACAAGACCAAGTCCCACACACTTGCCAACCATGGTCTTCATATTTATTTACGAAGAACCAATTCCAAGTTCTCGTAGGTTTCCTTCAAGTGTACAGAATGACCTACAGGTATGGAAGCGTAAAAACCGTGGTGGAGTAAAACTGCTTTGAGACTTCTCTTTGAAGAATCTATAAAAAGACGCCATTGCTCTGAATCATATTGGATTTTAAATTGACCCATCAGACCTTCGACATCAATGCAATAAACCAACTTGTCGTCCTGGGTGAAGTAAGGAATGAACTCCTTTTCACGATGTCTGAACCATGAAGACACTCCTGGCATCAAATTCCTGCTTTTCAGCCTTGATCCGAGTAACTCAGTGGCATCTTTGGGAAGATTCAAGTCTCTTACCAAATCCATTTATCTCCTCCTGAGAAAACAATTTTGTTCTTGTATCATCAAAGTCAGAACTTGATTCGTCATCTGGTTCAGGTATGACTTCACCTTCATCGGAGCTAGGTATCTCTTTCAAGGTAGCAGGGGGCTTGGGTACTGGTATATCTGTGCCATGGGGGATGGGACGAATTGCTGAGAGAAGATTGGGGTATGAAATGAAATGCTTCCATTTGGAATTAAACCCTTTCACATCGCATGAACAAAAGTAACAGTCCTCACTATGGTTCTTTTGCTCTCACCATACCATAGGAATCCCATAACAGAGATTTTTTCTTACCCTTGAACCAGTTTCGGAGGTCCTCAACACACCGTTTGCATGCTTTGAGGTGCCCAGACTTTATCTTGATTTTTTTAAAATTTTTATTCCAAAGTATGCAAAGTATACTTTTTTCACAAAGTCTGTAATATTCTGCTGTTGCTTCAACACTGTATATTCACCACAGATGAAACTGGTGAATTAATACACTTTCGCAGAGCCATAACATAACGGTTGAATGATGAGCTAACACGAATTGCGATGAAAAAGTGTGAACAGCCTAGAACTAAGAACCTGATTCGTGCACAAGTGTGGCATGCAGGAGAGAGCAGCTCTGTGTCTGTACACAAGACGTCACAGTGCTGGCCATGCACTGACCGGAGCTGCTATCTGCCTTGTGTCTCCCTCCCACTGGATTCTTCAGGAAAGATTAACCCCTTCTACCATTAGAAGTACGGACTTAAAACTTGTTTAGCTTATGTATATATTGCTGACCCTCAGATTTACAGTGCTATTTTTTATTTACATAACTCTGACAACCCCTTTAAGGTTTTTTGGCATTTTATATCTTAAATGCACGTATGTGAATTAATAGTAATTTGAAAAAAATTGATAAATTTGAAGACAATTTTGCATGTTGTGGCAAATCATGACTTCTAGGAGTTTTTTCAATATTTGTTTTCAGCACACCAAAATACATGGAAATTAGATGAAAATAATCAAACAGCTTTTTAGTCGCAGACCTGTTATTTCTGCGTTGTAACTTGTTAGCTTTCCTGATTTTTCTTTTAGCATTTCATCATCCATTTGTTTATTCTGGTCAGGTGCTTGGTAGTACACTACCATTGCTATTGCCTTCCTCTTTTGACATGGAATTTTTATTCATAGATTCTACAGTACATTTTGTTTCCTGCAAAACTTTAATCCTGTGTGACTCAATGCTCTAAAAGAGCACAATCCCTCCACCAATTTGATCTATTGTCATTGCTATATAATTTGTACCCAGGTATCGGTGTCCCATTGGTTGTCCTTTCCACCAGGTCTGAGATACCAATCATATCTAACATCTCATTTAATGCTATATGTTCTCCATCTCATTTTTAGACTTCTATCATTTGCATACAGGCATTTTGTTAACAAATTGTTAAATTACACAGGTACACTAAAAAAAAATTTTTTTAAACTGCCTCTAATGTTTCGATTGATTTTTACGTTTTTTGGTGTGCTGAATCCAAATCTGGTAACCAATTTGCTCCATCACGTACAGATTTTTTGCTACATTGGGTTAGCAGTTTGAGGTGAACGTTTCAGAAGTGCAATCGAGATAACAGTTTCTTGGATGAATTCTTTATACTAATTGTTTAGTAGTTATTCAAATAAGAATAAAGAAAATTGTAACAAGGCAGCACATAAGAATAGAGTAATGTCAACAAAACACACTGTGATGGTAGCAAAATTGTCTGCACTTAAAACAGCCACATACATTTGCACAAACATTGAGCATATAAGAGCGAGGTTAGACACAAAGCAAAGCAAAGAAATGTGCAAAAAATGTTGTACAGGTATGTATGTAAGAATAGAAAACGCAAACCGCACCATTGCAATACATGAAGACAAACACCCGATGGTGTGAAAATAAAATTCTAATAAATGAGATCCGACACTGTGGTAATAACTAGCAAATTTTTATTTCAAAGTTTAGTAAAAACACAATATTTGTCAACACAGTTTAGATTTTAAAGTCATTCTTGGGTCAATCAATCTCCTGGTGGGCCCGTTTCTTCTTCCCCCGAATGCTTCTCTTGGTGCGCTGCTTGGCGTATTTTTCATCTGGGGTTTCCCGCAGCAGCAACCAGCAGAAATCAGCTATCATAGTGGTGTTCCATCTTCCTTGGTACCTTCTCTCTGCGTCCTTGATGTCCTGGTGAAACCTTTCACCTTGTTCTTCACTGTACGCCCCCAGGTTTTCGGGAAAGTAGTTCACATGGGAGTGCAAGAAATGGACTTTCAGGCTCATGTTACAGCCTTGTTCTTTGAAGGCATTGAGCATCCTGGCAACAATATCCTTATAGTTCTCATCCCGCCTGTTCCCCAAGAATTTGAGAACAACATCCTTGAAGGAATCCCAGGCTTCTTTTTCCTTCTCAGACATCGTTTCAGCGAATGCTCCATCTGAAATGAGTTTCCTTATATCAGGGCCAACAAACGCTCCTTCCTTTAGCTTTGCTTCAGAAAGTCGGGGGAACTTTGAGCAAAGGTACCGAAAGCACTCACCATCTTTTGGAAGGGACTTGATGAATTGCTTAATGAGACCCAACTTAATGTGGAGAGGTGGTAATAGAATTTTATCATGAGGTACCAAGCTCTCATGAAGAACATTTTTCTCACCGGGTCTCAAATACTCCCGAATTGGCCAGTCTTTTTTCCCCCAGTGTAGGTCGCGGGCCCGGCTATCCCACAAGCAAAGGAAGCAGGGATATTTGGTGAAACCGGATTGCTGCCCTAATAGCATGGATAGAATTTTAAAGTCTCCACAAATCATCCACTTATGCTCATCATAACGAATCTTCTGAAGAATCAGGGCCAAATTCTCGTATTTTTCTTGGAGAATAACAGAGTGAGCAATAGGAACTGAAGCGAATGTGTTGCCATTATGAAGAATACCTTTTATGTTGTCTTTTGACGAATCAATGAACAGCCGCCATTCAGCAGGATCATACTTGAGTTTAAACTTTTCCATCACTCCGTATATATCGTTGCAAAATACCAAATCTTCCTCTTTGCTGAAATACTTCAAAAATTGTGTCTCGCGGTTGCGGTACCAATAAAAAGTTGTTCCTGGTGACAATAGATTTTTCTGTTTAAGCCGAGAACCTAGCAGTTGGGCAGCATCTTTTGGGAGTCCTAAATCCCGGACTAAATCATTCAATTCAGCTTGAGAGAAAAGTTCAGGTTTCGGATCTGGTTCAGTTTCAAACTCGGAAGTACTGGACTCATCGGGAAAAGCCATCTGATGAGTCTCATCATGATCAGAACTGTCCACACAAATATGATCCAAAGATTTTGGTGGTTCAGGCACAGGTACTTCGTTGCTATGAGGCATAGGCCTAATTGCTGAGGGAAGGTTGGGGTAACTTATTACGTTCTTATTTTTTAAGTTGTATCCCTTCACAATGCAAGAGCAAAAATAGCAGTCACTGCTGTGGTCTCTTTGTTCACGCCACATCATAGGTATTCCGAAACGAAATGCTTGTTTTTTACCTTACATCCATAAGCGTAGATCTTCCTCACATGTCTTGCACACTTTGTGAGGAGCCCACGGTTTGTCTTGATCGCCTAACTTCAAACCGAAATAGGCGAAATATACTTTTTAAATAAATGCAGAAATGTTCCTCTGCCGCTTTTTCACGGTATATTCCCCACAAATAAAACAAAAACTGTCCGGAGAGTTGACGCAACCTCTGGCTCTGTGAGCCATCACAAATACACAGCACTGCAAACCGCACCTTTGCTGTTCAATCTGGTCCCATCTCCTCCGCCGCTTTCCCCCTACACTGCGGCGTCCCCCAGGGTTCCATCCTAGCACCCCTCCTCTTCAATGTCTTTCTCGCCCCCCTCGCACTACTTATCCAGCAATCCACACTCTCTACCTATTTCTTTGCCGATGACATCCTCTTAATACACCACACGTCACCTCTCGCCCCTGACCTTTCCCCCCGCAACAATTGTCTTACTTCCATTGCCACTTGGTTCCGTGAATATTTTCTTGTAGTCAACCCCACTAAATCAGCAGCTATCTGGTTCACCTTTGGGGCTCCTCCACCCGCCTTGTCACCGGTTATGGCCGACTCCTCCATTCCTCTGGTCCAAACTCTCCGCTATCTTGGAGTCACCCTGGATTCCTCACTTTCATTTCACCAGCACATCTCGGGAGTGGTCCGTAGTTCCTTTTTTCACCTTCAAAGAATCAGGTCTGTTTGCTCTCTCCTCCCACAAACCTCCCTTACCACTCTTATTCTTTCCTTAGTTATCACCCGCCTCGATTACTGTAACTCCTTACTCTCTGGTCTCCCACAATACCAAATCCGTAGACTACAATTGATCCAAAACACAGCCGCACGTCTCCTTACATTTTCTTCCTGTCGGGACCCCATCACCCCACGCCTTCTCTCCCTTCACTGGCTCCCCATCAGGGCCCGCTTTGTGTATAAGGTACTCACCGTCACTCATAAGGTTCTCTATTCCAGTACCCCCCCGTATCTAGCTGACCTCATTTTTCTTCAACCCACTCCTCGTATCCTCCGCTCGGCCTATAGCAATCGCCTTTTTCTTCCTTCACCTACTCAAGCTCGTCTCGAATCGACCCGGCACGCTGCTTTCTTCTTTTTAAGTCCCGTCCTGTGGAATTCTCTTCCCTGTCCTATTCGCACTGAAACATCCTTTCCCCAGTTTAAAGCTCTCCTAAAAACACACCTTTTTTGTCAGGCTTTTAACCTCCCTACTCCAACCAGCCAGTCATGATTTGCCTATTCCCCTCTGTCATAACACGCTATAGGCTCCCCGCCTACCCATTCCCGTCCTTTTTGTCTCCCCTGTGATGTCTGTCTGACTCTTCTCCTCTGTCCCTTACTATCTTTCTCCCTGCTTTTTCTATCACTTTCCTATTAATTTGATGGCGTTCCTTTCTCCCTGTACTTTCCCGCAGCCCGTAAATTTTTTATGTACACTGCTTTAATGCATCTTGCCTAGGTGGTATATCAAGTACTGTAAATAAAGATAAAGATAGTGAACCACTTCGGAATAAAGCTGGATTACGACTGAGCAAACAAAAGGTAATAATGAACTTGCAAGAAACTAAAATTTGACAGGAACGTTCATGTCGCAACCACTGTGTTTGAGCGAGCGAACGAGGCGAGGCGAACAGGAAAGAACATGCGCCAGCGCGAGTACTGGATTTAGCCCCCCGCCTCCCAATTGTCCTGTTAATGTATAAAATGAATACAAAACACTCTAAAATATCATGAGGGAGTGTTTCTAGTTAGTTAAGCATTACAACCTCTATTTTGGGCCAAGAAAATAAACTGCAGTCGGCTAAAAAGAAATTATGTGAACATTCCTTATATGGGTAAGAAATCTAATTTTGCAAGAAAACGTGACGTGATAGAACATTTTGGCTATTTTTCCTGGATTCAGCACCCCAAAATCTATAGGAATCAGTTGCAAAACTGGAGGCAGTTTTTTGGTAGTGTACCTGTGTTATATTCTATATCAATACTTAACATTTTTGAAATTGTTCATAAAGAATAATGATCCTGTTACTCTTGTTTTGTTCTCTCTAAACTGCCCCTGATCTCTGGAAGTGGTGGTATAGAAAAACTGTAAAATAAATCGCCCAGCCAAACGGCCCTGGGAACTCTTCTACCATACCCTCTGACACTACTGGCTGTGTTCTCTAGACCTGAGGCATAAACATACATGCATATACTGATACCTTCTGTGCAAAGGATGTATCTCCCTTCATGTTTCAGAGGAACAATTATCAATACCAGGTTCTCCCCTTCAGTCTAGCCTTTGCTCCAAGAGTCTTCACAAAATGCATAGCAGTAGTCTCTGCCTATCTACACACCTTGGGGGTATTTGTCATCCCATAGACAACTGGCTGATTGGGTGAGCCTCCCCTCAAAGTAACTCTCCCCCATCACTTCACCATCATGGTGCCCCAACACATCTGCTTTGTCATAAACTTACCAGTCTTGCCTTGCTCCACCCCAACATCTGGAGTTCCTAAGATTGTTTTTAGATACCCAGCAGGCCTGAGTCTTCCTTCCTCAGGATCGCTGTACCCACCTCAAGCTGGCAGAGCAAGTGCAAATGCAGACCTGCATCAGTTCAAGAGATGCTATGGCTCCTGGGTCACATGGCCTCCAGTCCATGCTTACACATGTCCATGCTTACATATGCATCAAGTGCAGTGGACTGTCTTCCCAATGGATGCAACAAGATCCACATCCCTCAACTGCTCAAGTCCCTTCAGTGATACTGGTCCCTTAACCTACTCAGGTCACCTTTTCAGAGGCCTCCACCTCTATGCACCCTGATGACTGATGCTTCCAAGTTGGGTTGGGGAGCACATCTGAACAACTTGTGTCCACAGTCTGTGTGGTTACAACAGGAATCTGCTTTGCAACCTGTTCTAGTCAGAACAGACAAATCAAGTTGCCATATTCTATGAACAAGCAAGTAGGGACAGAGTCCCATCCACTCTGTGGAAGCACTTTGCCTGTGGATCCTTGCCATCTCACACCACATTCACCTCAGAGGTGCACCTCCTGGGCAAACTCAATGTCCTTGTGGACAGGCTAAGCCATATCCTTCGTCCACACAAATGGACCTTACACCTGGAGACGGCTGCTTGGATCTTTCAAATGTGGGGAACCCAACTCAGAGCTTTTTGCCACTCTGAAAAATGCAGCTTCTGCTCTTCTGCTCCAGGGTTCAATTGTTGCACAAACAAGCCGCCTACCCTGGGACAGGGTCTGTTCTATGCATTTCCTCCAATATCCTTGATTCCCAAGGCATTGTTCAAGCTACAGGCTGACAGGGGCTCCATGAGCCTCATAGTCTGCTTTTAGCCCTGTCAACTGATTTCCTCTGCTTTGCCTGGCACAGACTCGGCCACTCAACCTGGTATGTGTGCCAAACTTCTCTCATGACAACAGGACACTCCTCAATCACAGCATCCATTCCCTATGCCTGACAGCATGGCTTCTAAAGTCTAGTGCTTGCTAACCTCAACATGCAACAGGGTGTAAAGGGTATACTCGCATCATGCAAAGACTCAACCAGACAATCGTATGCATTCAAATGGTGTAGGTTTGCACTCTGGTGCTCTCCAAAGGGCGTTGATCCTGTTTTCTTGTCTGGTGGCATTCCTTTTAGAATCTCCTACATATCCTTAATGAGCCTTAACACTTAGAGTGCATCTTAGTGCCCTTGCAGCTTTTCACAAACCTCTACAGGGACAGCCTGTTTCCTCATATCCCTTTTTTTAATAGCATGCTTTTTGGAGGGTCTCTTGCTGTCCAAACCACCCATTAAGCTACCTCCAGTGGCCTGAGATCTCTTGCACAACTACTAAAGCCTCCTTTCAAGTCTTTGGCTACCACCTTGCTGAGGTTTCTGTCATGGAAGATACTCTTCCTCATTGCCAGCTTGCCACATCAGTGAACTCTACAGGCTGTGGTGGCGGACCTGCCTTTATACCTGGTTCCACCATGGTGTGATAGCTCTGCATACCCATCCACATTTCCTTCTGAAGGTAATCTGCTCCTTCAATCTGAACCAGTCAATCCTATTGATTTTCTTCCCTAGACCACATGCGTCTCAGGCAGAAGCAGTGTTGCACACTTTATACTGTAAGCAAGCGTTAGCTTACTAGAGTACAGCAAAGAAATTGAGATATCTTTTGTGATCTGTTTTGATCCTAGTCACCTAGACCTTCCAGTGACAAAATGCTATCTAGATGGCTATCAGATTGCATTTCTTCAGGAACAAGCAGGAAGTCAGCCCTTACTTATAGGGTGACATCAGCACCGATGGAACCCAGGCAGACCAATTCCCCAGCTTTCAAAGAAAGCCTTTGGGATTGCTGCCATGCATGCACAATCCTCTTCCTACCCAAAGGTGCCATCTTGCTCAATCTTCCATTTTCTGTGGAGCACTTCAGACACATGTCCTTGTCCCTCAGTGTTTTGCTTTACTCTTTTCTCCAATCGCTGGCCTCAAGGGTTTTTGACCTCAGAGGCCCTTTTTGCCCCCATGGACAGCAGCTTTAAGAAATGTGATAGATGCTCCAAAATTGTCACTCACGGACACCAATAACTGCTGTCTATGGTGTCTGGGGTCTGACCACAACATTGAGCTCTGCTCACTTTGTAAGAAAATGTCTGTTAAGGCCTTGCTAAGCCTCAAGCAGAAGTCTGACATTTTTCCACAAGGTAGCACCAGGGTCCCTGGTGGCACCTCTCCTTGCCAATCCACCACTTGCAGGGTCCTCTGCAGTGACCCCGTGCCCCAGGCATCACTTCAATCAGGGTTTTCCTGAGGTGGAACAGTGAAAAGACCTCAAAGCTGCTGTCGGGTGCTCCAGACAAATGCGAGTGGTCTCGTGCTTGTTACCTTAGCCCTCCCTGGTGTTCCCAAGAGTCTGACAAGGACCAACCTCAAAAGGTACCTCTTACAGAGTCCTCTGGCAATGTCACCCAGTCTCCTGAGGGTTGTCCTGGCAAGGAGCCCCTCTCCTCCACACCAGACCAGGTAACCTCAGTGTCTGCATCACAGGGACCCAGTCCTGAGTGGAAGTCCCATATGCTGGCACTGGAGTGCAGCTTTTCTGCCTTCCTCACTGCCAAGCAGGTGCTTTTGCCCAGCACAATTGGCTCACACCCTGAGACCAAGGATCACCTGATTGGGGTCCCAAAAACTGCCTTGGAAACCCCCAAGAGCCACAGGCCTTGAGCGTCCTCGGCATTGGTCTCACTCGCTGTCCCATTCCTCAGGGGTGTAGTCTTCCAGAACTAGTGTCTCCAGCTCCAAGTGGGCCTCAAACATGGTGGGGGGATCAGCCAGAATGAGTACTTCTTGGACCTGTTGGGCTGGGAATCAGACACTTACCCAGAGACCCGTGCCATACTGATCTCCTGAGGACACCTCTTTCCTGGCATTTGTGTAGGATATGGTTTAGGCCCTCAATCTGCTGACAAGACTGAGGAGGAGCCAAGGGCAGAGGAACTTGACATCTCGCAATAAGTCTCCACGCAGGGAGTCTTATGGTTCCAGTACTGTCCATCCTATACTGGCTGCTTCTCTGCATGTGGGAAGCACCTGCCTTGGTCCCTATTGTCAGTAAGACTCAATGCCATTTATAGGGTCCAGCACAGCCTGGGATTTCAGAAGAACCAACTTCCTCATACCTCCATGATAGTTGAATCCACAATGTGGAAACAAAAGAACCCAGTCACTCTTCAGTCCCACCTGGTAGGGAATCCGGTGCCCTCAAGCAAAAGGCTTACCAGGGATCCATGCTGGCATGCCACATCCAGGTATACCAACTGTATATGTTTGTGTTTTTTTTTTTCTCTTCATGACCTCTCCAAAGAGCTTGGTGGGTTTTCCATGGGCCTTGGTGGGGAGCACCTTCTCGGGTTCTAGACCCTCCTGAGGTCCGTCGCAGACTACTCAAAATACCTTTCCTGCACCATATGACAGGTTCAAGTCTTCTGCCTGTGTAGCAGCGGCTGGCATTAGAGCCTGACATCAGGCATTGCTGCAGTCTTCAGACCTGGAACAGTGGGTCCAGGAGAAGCTCCTGGATGTCATGTGCCTTGGCGAACTGTTCAGCAAGCCCATGGACAAGGCAGCCAAGATCATCAAGACAGTTTGACTCACACCCATCTCTCACAAAACCACCTCTTCCATGGAAGAAGCTGCACAGGAAAAAGCCTTTCTTCCAGAGGAAAGGGCTCCCCTACCAGGGATACCCACCTACCTCTGCACTGACAACCAGCACTCAGGGCAGAGGGGGAGCTTAGGGTCACAAGAGGCCCAAGACCCAACCACCCCAGCCAGCCCCAGGGTTTTGATGCCAAAAGCAGCCTCTTGCCCCCCCCGGGGACACTTCTGCCCATGGGAGGATGCCTGTCTTTTTGCCCCTAAATGGGAGGCTATTACATCACACATGGGTTTTTCAGGTGATCTGGGATGCGTATCATCTTTTAGACACTCCCTCCTCCCTTCTCCCCAGCAGAGCCTACTCTGCTTCCTTCACACCAGGCTTGCTTGCAGCAAGAGCTGAACAACCTCCTTGGTCAACTAGACTGCCTGTTCTGTTGCACCTCTGGGGTCAGGGATTTTATTCCCATTACTGCCTCGTTCTAAAGAGGATGGGGGGGGGGGGGCTGTGTCCCATCCTTTATCTCAGGAATCTGAACAAGTTTCTGGTGCAGGAGAAGTTCAAAATGCTATCCCTTGGCATCCTGCTGCCCTACCTTTGGCAGGGCTATTGGCTATACTCCTTGGATCTCAGACACTTACACCCACATCCCTGTCCACCCAAAGCACAGGAAGTACCTGCGTTTCAGGATGTGGGAGAGCACTTCCAGTACAGAGTGCTCCCCTTTGGGCTCATGCCTGCCCCACAAGTCTTCACAAAGTGCCGGTCAGTAGCTACAGCCCACCTCTGGCTGCAGGGCATATCAGTCTACTCTTACCTAGACAACTGGCTCGTCTCAGGCACCTCAGTGGAGGAGGTTTGCCTCTCGGTGCCACGCATGGTCCTCCTTGAGCACCTCTGTTTCCTGATAACTACTTCAAATCCCATCTCAAAATAGTGTAGATCCTGGAGTTCATTGGCACTGTTTTTGACACAGAATGTGCAACTGCCTTTCTCCCTTGAGCATGCATGGATCGTCTCCGTGCTTGCTGCCGAGGTCCAAGGCTGGCCCAGGGTCTCGGCACAGGCCATGCTGTGCCTCCTGGGGTACTTGGCCTCTACTGTCCACGTTCCCCATGTTCACCTGCACATGCAAGCAACCCAGTGGTGCCTCAGAGTGCAATGGGCCCAAGTCTCAGGCTGCCTCCAGGACCCTGTCTGGGTGTCTTGTAGCCTAGTCTAGTCTGGTGGCAGGACCCCCAGAGCCTCCTTCAGGACAAATACTTCCAGACTCAACAGCATGAGCTTATTCTGATAAGATGCCTTGCTGTTGGGCTGGGGAGCCCACTCTACCACCTCTGCACCCAGGGGCGGTGGTCACCTGAAGAATCTCAACAGCAGCTCAACCTGCTCGAGCTTCAAGCAGTCTGGTTGGCTTTGAAGGTCTTAGAGTACCACCTGAAGGGCAAGTCAGTGCTTGTGCAGCCAGACAAGAGTTGCGATGTTCTTCATAAATAAGTAGGACACAGGCTCCTGCCGCCTCTGTTGGGAGGCAGTCCTCCTGTGCTCCTTTTGCAGTGTGCTGGGGCATGACCCTAAGAGCTGTCTATGTCCCAGGCCAAGACTATGTCCTTGCAGTCAGGCTCAGCAGGCATCTTTTGCCTGCACAAATGGCGCCCAAGTCAAGAGGTGGTTCTCCACCTGTTTCATCGCTGGGGGACTCTGTCCATAGACCTGTTTGCCAGCCTAACAAACACACAGCTTCCCCATTTCTGTGGGCCAATACTACACCCAAGAAGGGTAGCCCCAGATGCATTTTTCCTGAACTGGACCTCTGGGCTTCTGGATGCATTCCCTCCCACTCCTCTCCTTGCGAGGACCCTCCACAAGATCCAGCACCACAGAGCCTCAGTGATTCTTGTGGTTCCTTTGTGGCCTTGACAACCTTGGTTCCTGCTTCTACTCTGGCTCTCGTTGGCACCTCCGGTCCCCTTAGGCAGTGTCTCAGGTTTGCTGATGCAGGAGAAGGGACAAGTGCTTCACCTGAACTTGGTCTTGCTATCCCTGACAGCCTGGCAGCTGAACAGGTCTCTTTAGCCTTATTGCACCTCCTAGTGGAGATTGAGGATGCCCTTGTGTCGAAGGACTCCACAAGGTGGGCCTACACCCTGAAGTGGCAGCGGTTTTCGATCTGGTGCTCCAAGGTCCAGATCAACCCATTCTCCTGCTCCACCCATTGGGTTCTCCAGTACCTTCTCCACCTCTTGCAGATGGGACCGAAGTCCAACTCAGGGTTCACCTGAGCACCATCTCGGTCAACCATTTGCTGTCAAGGATAAACCTCTCAGGCCAGCCTCTGGTCTCCCACTTCATGTGGGGCCTCTTGCTTTCCAACCCCTTCCCCTTTCCAATCTGGCCTCTTCCAGCAGAATGGGACCTGGACATCATGCTCATGCAGCTGATGTAGCTGCCCTTCGAGCTGATGGCAACATGCTTATTCCGGCACCTCACCTGTAAGGTGGTTTTCCTGGTGGCACTGATCTGTGTGGCAAGTCAGTAAACTTCAAGCTCTCATGGCCGTGGCTGCCTACACCCTGTTTTACAAGAACAGGGTAGTTCTTCGCACCCATCCCAAGTTCCTAACAAAGATTGTCTCAGATTTCCACCTCAATCAGGAGGTGGTCTTGCCGACTTTCTTCCCAAGACCTCATGCTGACCAAGCATCAGAGGTCCTGCATACACTCAACTGCAAGAGGGCTCTCTCCTTCTAACTAAAGCACACACAAGGTCATCGCAAGTCCGACTGGCTCTTCATTGCCTATGATCCCAACTGCCTGGATAGAGAGGGTGCACTTAGTGACTGACTGCATCACTTTCACCCAGGCAAAGGCAGGTGCCTCTTTGGATCGTCAGGTCACTGCACACAGCATCTGTGCCAAGGCAGTGTTGATGGCTTCACTGTGCTCTGCCTCTGGCAGATATCTGCCAGGTTGCAACCTGGTCTTCAGCAAATATCTGTGCTTTGCACTACTGCCTGGAGAGGGAGTCCCACCAGGACAGTGCTTTTGACCAGGCTGTACTCCATAGTCTGTTCAGTATAAGCAACTCCTGCCCTGCAACCCTTCTGCGGCTACTGAGAGCTTGCCCCAAAGGCCAGAGGACTCTGGCTTCCTTCAGACATCGGCTTCTGCTCACAGCCTCGTGGAGGTGTCTTTTAGCTTACAGGTTTGGTAGCCTGTAGCTGGGGAGTCCTATAAATGAGGACCGACTTCCTGCTTGTTCCTGGAGAAAGCATAGTTACTCACCTGTAACAGGTGGTCTCCAGGGACAGCAGGAATCAGTCCTCACTACCCTCCAACCTCCCCTGAAGTGCAACTTTTTTATCCTTCCCTTGCTATCTGCTTAGTAGGGCTCTAGCTCTGGGACCTGACTGAGCAAGATGGCACTTTGGATGGGAAGAGGACCACACATGTGGCAGCAATCCCAAAGGCTTGCTTTGAATGCTGGGGAATTGCTCTGTGGGCTCTGGTGCCAATGTCACCCCATAAGTGAGGACTGATTCCTGCTGTCCCTGGAGAACACCTGTTATAGGTGAGTAACTACACTTTTTGCCTAAGCACAGGCAGGATGCCTTGAAGGGTCATGTTACTCATAATGTATGGTAACCTCAGTAGCCAATCTCCATTAGTATTCATTCAGGCGATCTACCGGGCAGCAAACTGGTCCTGCATACATACCTTTGCTGCACACTATAGTCTGGACACACTTCCATCGGGACGCTGTCTTTGGCCAAGCTGTACTCCAGCACTTCTTTGGGACTTAAGCCCAACTCCTACACTGTCTCAAACTTCTACAAGAAACCAGACTACCTTTAGGGGGGGCATTTTGCACTCTGGAATAGTGAAAGGTCCACATCTTCTGGACTCTTCAGCTGCATTTTTTGGCCTTGGGGATTGCATTACTCTACCCCATACTTGTCTGGTTCTGGGGAGCTAGTGTGTTCCATATGTGAAGGCTGTATTCCTGCTTGTTCATGGAAATAGTGTAGTTACCTGTAACAGGTGATCTCCAGAAACAGCAGGAATCTGCCTTCACAAGCCACCCTCCTCCCCTAGGAGTTGTAGGGTGTCTTAGCTACAAACTTATCTGAGGAGAGTTGAAGGCAGGCATGCTTGCGCAGTGGAGTGCTCCCAAAAGCTTTCCTATTGGACAGTGGGAAGTGTTCCCATGCAAACTGTTGATGCCAACGTCACCCATATGTGAAGGCTGATTCCTGCAATTTCCAGTGATCACCTGTTACAGGTGAGTAACTATGCTGCCCTTGCTCATCAGCTTAAATCTAGTCAAGACAGACAACACAACAGCTGGGGACTAGGATATGTCAAGGGGAATGGTAAGGAAAATGCAGTTGGAAAGCAAGAAATTTTAAGTGGAGCAGGATCCAAAAGCAGCCTTATGAGTTTTTTTTAAGCCTGGATTTGAACAGGGCCAGAGATGGAGCCTGACTATCCACACATGCAATCTCAGAACCACAATGCAATACTTCAGTAAGTCTCACTTTCTTGGAGATGTCCTGGGGTCTATATGAAATTAAAAATATCTTAAAGTCCTGTGGGATTCACTTCTCTAAAGGTTTACATGAATACCATACTTGCCTCCCAGCATATATGAACCTTTGTGCATGTCCACCCCCATATGGTGGAAGGTCCAAACTCCCTCACGTTTTCACTGACAAGTTACAAGGGTGGAAACAATTACACAAGAGCATAAGAAATGCCATACAGGCTGCTCAGTTTGCTTTGGCTATTTAGCCTCAACAGTCTTGAGTTTGAGTATAATCAACAGCCTTTAGAGTCTGTGTATGAACATTTAACCAAAATTGAAAAACAAATCACTTTTCAACAAAACCAAAGAATGTCGGTCTCATTTTGGATAGATTTTATTTACATTCTCTTATATACCGTGCTATTTTGCATCAGTGCGGTTTACATTGAGCAAACAAATTACATTGAACAGGGCATTATAACTTGGCGATAACTATTTTACAGGGAACATGGGCTATGGAGGGTTAAGTGGCTTGCCCAAGACCACAAGGAGCACCTGTGGGACTAGAAACCCCAATCCTTCCGGCCCAAGGTTGCTGTCCTCTAGTGGGATTTGAACCCCTGACCTTCCGGCCTGAAGTACCTTGCCCCATCCACTAGGCCACTCCTCCACTCCAATTAGTACCTCAAATTTTAAATGGAAATGTGATTAATAAAAATAGAGGTGTTTTTGACCTGTGATGTTGGGATAGATGTTCCCCTATGGCAGTTCTGCCACATAGAGGGAGATGGTCTCTTCTCTTGAGTGATGGTCTTCTGTTAATCAGTTTTCTCAGTTTGGCTTTTAGGAGCTATATGTACTAAGTCTTATACATCATGTGTTTAGCTAGAGGGTTTTTTTCCTTTTGATTTATATACTGTATCATTGCTAGTGCAGTATTGGTAACTGGCTCTTCCATACAAGCCATGTTTGTGGCATACTCTAAGTTCTTCCAGTAAGCCCTTTCACAACAGTTTCCTTTACACTAATCTATTAACTTTGGAGCAATGTGCTAATCCAGGCCATTGCATAATGATGGACCTTAGTGCTTCAAGGGATATTTCAACACAGTACCCTTTTTGAATAACATTACCTGTTTTTTAAACTTAAGTTTGGCATCTTTAGACCTAAAGGGGTATGTTTACTAAACAGGGGTAAAGGAGCAAGTGTGCTGTTAGCGTGTGTTAACTATGCATGTGCAAAAAGGCACTTTATGCTGTTGGTGCCATTAGCACATGCTAAAGTGCCCTGTGGGTGGAGAGAAGGCACCCACAGGGCAGAGTGGGGGTCACTGGGCAGGGAGTGGGTAGGAACAAGGCTTGCTCCCTTAACACAGGCACCTTAATGGCAGGATTCCTAACAAGTCAAAACCTGGTGAAAAGGGTGGTGGTGGTTTTTTTTGAGGAGAGAGCCTGTGATGCACAGAGGGGGAGTCCAAGTGAGTTGATAGTAGTGCTCCATTAGCAGCAACAGCATAGTGCCCAAGTATGAAAGGGCACTATGATGGTGCAAATGGGTCATGCAGTGCAGGCTGCTGGTGCACAGGGGGACCAGGCAGCTGCCTCGATGGCACATAGGAAGATAAGACTACAAAATATGCCAAACTGTCAGACCAAGGTCCTTGACCAGTATCCTGTGTCCAACAGTGCAGTCTAAGTCGCAAGTACCTAGCAGTTTCACCAAAAGATACAGGATCCCCCAGTAACTGTAATGGGGCAAGCAATGTATAGCTCGGGTCCTCTATAGCAATGGTTTATGGAGTTACCCAGGAACCTGTCCCACTTTTTCAAACCCAGCTACACTGACAGCTTTTAACACATCTTCTGGTAATGGATTGCAGGGTCTGATTACGCATTGACTGAAATATTTTCACCTAGAAGACCCAAATGGGTTATGTTGTAGCTGCATTGTAGGCCCCCTAGTCTGTCAAGTCTGGCATAAAGCGACCTGTTTACCTGTTCCACTCCAGTCAATCTATAGACCTCTATCATATCCCCCCCTCAGCTGTCTCTTCCCCAGGTTGATGAGCCCCAACCTTTTTAGCCTATCCACAAAGGGGTATTCTGCCATCTGTGAACCCATTTGCAGAACCCACATCAGACCATCCGTAGAACCTGCAGCAGTAGCAGGACTGTGTGCTGCCATTGTCACTATGGGATCATGACAATGTGCCACATGGGGCAGTCCAAGGGTCCTGGCACCTCCAGTCAGAGAATCCAGGCTGTCTCTTCCACCCCTCCCCCCACACTGCTGCAGAACCCAGCTGTGTGGGAAGAGGCAATAGTGACAGATGCTGTAGCCCTCCAGGTAGCTGGAACATGCAGGTGCCTGAGGAAATATCACAGCAGTAGCTGCCATCCTCCCCCTGAGACATATCTATGGCAGAGGATGGGGCTCCTTGGGCAGCTGGTAGGGGGGGATGCTTTGTGGCCATCCATGTGTGCCCCTGCCCCACTATCTGGTCCTTGTGCCCAAGGTGCCTGACAAACCCACATGTTCAACATGCTGGGACTGATCACCACCACTGATCACCACCACACCAACACCACCACCACCACCACCACCACCACCAATGCATGGGCATGTTTGCATGGTGGGGTGGTACCAGCCTGTAGCAGAAAGAAGCCTTGTCTTGGTTTTGTGCACCATGCACATTGCAGCATGTGCCAAAGGCCAGCTGAAGGGAAGCATGTCAGCAACAGGAGCTGCTGTTTTCATAAGGCAGCACTGGTGCAACACATAGTTGGTGGGTATATGTGTGGAGGGTCACGGGTTCATGTCCCTGCTGGGATTTCTGTATTGCATCTTCCTGTGGACAAGGTTTAGTTGACAGTGTAAGTACAACTCCAGCATGTGCAACCCCCAAGGAAATGGCCAGCAAGAGTGGAAACACCCAGCAGCAGCACTGACAGGCTCCACTATCCAGATCTGGTTGGAGGCTAATGGCACACGGTAACATGGGGTGAGGCCAAGGCGTGGTAATAGCATCTGCAAACAGAGCTGACATTGAGACAGGAGTGTCAAGCAGGAATGCTAACCATCTCCACTTTTGTACAGTGCACCAATGTGTGTGTGGATCCCCGTTTGTCTTGTGACTTTCTGCACTACACGTTGGCTCACATTGAGTTTTTCCCAGCCTGTTTGGAAAATGTGAATAAGGCAATGCAGAGCACTGTGGGTATCACCTGAAACAGTGCAGATTGGCCTGGATGTACTTGCTACAATGGTAGGGTCACTGGCTGAGACACCATTGTGCCTGTCTGCCATGTGCATTGCTTGAGTGGCCACTTTGTCATGCTGAGATGGCACTCCTCACTATGACCAAAAAGTGACCCTAATTCTTTTATACAAATGCTCAAATTTATCTATATAGAACCTACTCTTAAAGGTTTTAACTATCCTTTCTTTCACACAATACTACCGATCGCAGTTATTTATTTTGTTTTTTTGTATAGTGTTGGAGGTCTCACTTATCTGAACACAACTTTTTGGACCTTGAAATGTCCAACTTTAGTGTTTACATTGCATCAATGATCTGACTTTTTTTTTTATGATCAAGACTGAAAACATCACAAGTATGAGCATGAATTTCTGTCTCCTCTTGACTCCAAACTAAATTGCATACACTACAAAAACATGTTTTTTCCAAAACTCTATCATATGCATGTTCAATTGTTTCAATACTCAATGGCTGTCGCCCTTCACCAATATTTGAAATTCTTATTGCTCACTGATCCCTGATGGACCAGGTGCTGGGCACCCCTCCTTACCCTTGGGGTGACATCTGAAACCACTCTGCAGCATGGCTTGCTGTTCTGTGCATGTAGCACATCAGTGAGCTGATATGCTATATCGGTGTATTCTCCATTGGTTCTTCAGTTGCAGACCACTGTTTGGCATATGCAGTGCCTCATGGGTAGTGGAGGACCCAACCTATACTGGCACAGACAGCAAACAGTTTTGATCAGAGATCTGCAGGCTCTACCCATCTATGTAGAGCTCTGTGGAGGTGTAGCCTACTGGTTGGTGCAATGTCTCCATGGTCAAAGGTTCAGGGTTTGATTCCCACTTGTTCATTTTGTGCCTGGGTGCACTTGCACAGTCCTGGTTCTGCTGTGACCTGCAGACAATCATTCTTCATTTTTATGCATTATGGCCACACATTGGATAGCACAACATGGCGTTCCCCATCATGGACATCTGAGCATGGCTTTAATGGCTCTGCTGCAGCACATTGCAGTGGTCAGTGATGTATACACAGCAGATGTCTGGATCAATGGGTGTGGATGTGTTTTCTGTTTTGCCATCATTGTGACCTCCCAGCTTTACATAAAGAATATATCTTGTACATTCAGGCACCTAACACTCGTTGCATAGCTATCCACTGCACTATTCTGCCATCATTACAAGTTGAGCCCATTTGCCCCTTCTATCATGCCA
The DNA here is from genome assembly GCA_033557465.1 of Ichthyophis bannanicus. Lineage (NCBI taxonomy): Eukaryota > Metazoa > Chordata > Amphibia > Gymnophiona > Ichthyophiidae > Ichthyophis > Ichthyophis bannanicus. Next base: position 942,794,020 of record CM066033.1, on the reverse strand, counting down.
CTCTGTCGGGTGTATTGCCTTGTAGTTGCACAGGCTGAGGCACCAGTCCCACCTGCACAAATGGTGTTTCTTGTAGCCCATGGCACTACTACTTTTAGTTCACACACACACCAAATGCTCTTGGTCTGTATATCCCATATATCCACCCACCACACACAATGCAAATTCTCTGCTTGGATGATCCATGGCACAGCCCTGCACCCATTTGACCATCAGGGAGATTCATGGTGGGGCAGCTTACTGGCAAGTAGGCTCCCCACCATGGCCATCAGGGGTCATTTGTAGCAATTAACCATATCATGCACACTTCTTGTGGCTGCTTCACATGCACACTCTTGGACAATCCTCCCTTTGTTGCCCACCTCAAGCACATGCTGCCTCCATCCAGACACTGTTCTGGCCTATGGCATGCCACACAGTACATCTGAATATGAGAAACCTCATACACTAATGTAGCTTATGGTACTGTGTATGCTTTCAGGTGCATTTAGGACTGCATGCCTGTCAGTGCCTCTCCGCTGACTCCTCTGCCACCAACACCCACACTGACTATCATTAGGCAGCTGCCTATCTCACCTAGTCAACAGCATAAGCCTGCTTTATGGTCAAACATGCTCATCACACATACTGCCACATTGCCAGGCATCAAGTGAATGAACTCCAGCTACCAATTGTGCATGCATCCACACCTTCTCCAATGGCTTCTCTTCTGCATTAATGTGCAGGCCAGACACCTTCCTGCAGCATGTGCTAGCACCACCCACTAAGCATCCACTGGCATCCTTAATGCTGGAACACCTCTGACATGCCCAGCACACTTAGCACACAGTAACACCTCCTCGTGTCTGTTAATTTACAGGAAAAGATGCTCCTTTACTGCTGTTTAGTAAACATATCCTAAAGTCTTTATATAAAGCTAATTATTTTAGGAATGTTTGTTTGAATCAGCTCGGCTATTTAATTTATACAGGTGTGCTTTATTATCCTTACTGTGGACCTTGTTGAGAATTTTGGAAATGGAAATAACTTGTTTGACCCTTGGTAGTTCGTTTGCTGTGGAAATAAGGCAACCACAATTCCTATCTTTTTGGGTAAATTGCAAGAATAACCATACTTCATAGGAAGTTCTGAGGTTAAATGCTTGCCTGGTTTCATGTTTATCTGTCTTCTAGAAACTTAAGTTCATGAACCTAAAGGCATCTATTGGAAGGGTGATGTTTGACAAGATTAAGGCTGACCTAAATGAGGCCCCCATGTTTTATGTTAGTCACTAGTACATTTTTGTTTTATCATAACGGGTGCTCTAAATATGGCAGACTGTCTAGCACTAGATGTCTAATTCTACTTTTAATTTCCAGTTATGCAGTGAAACATGATACAGAGAATTTTTTTAAGGATGTGCCTAGCTTACACTGTAAACATATTCTAAGCTGCTTATTTTAGAGACAAATTTACACCTTGTTTGTAAAATACTGGCATAGAGTACCTTAAAGCAAGGAATTTAAGCTTTTTGCTCATGGCTTCTTGAGGAGCAGTTCAAGATAAGTTACATTCTGGTTTAGCAGGGATTTGATATTCCTTGGAAGGATTAAAATCTAACTTTCACTTAACACTACTGCTTCAGGTACAGTTTGCCTGAGATCAAAAGGAGCAGCAGTAGGATTAGAATTGGGCTTCCCTGGTTCTCAGTTCACGGCTCTAACCATCAGGCAGTTCCCCACTTAGGTGAAGATGTGGACATAAGTATACAACATTCACTTTTTTTTTTGTGCCATCAAGTCAGTGTTGACTCATAGCGACCCAGCTATGGGTTTTCTTGACAATGTATCACGAAGTAGATTGCCAGCCTTTTCTTCTGAGGCAATGGAGGGTAAAGTGACTTGCCCAAAGTCAAAAGAAGTGCCAGTGGGAATAGAACCCTTGATCTTCTGGGTACTAGGCAGTTGCTCTAACCACTAGGCGGCTACTCCATGCCACTTCCACTTATGCACGTAAATATAAGATATATTTTATAACGGATGTGCATGCTTGCTAACTCTGCCCCTGCTCTGTCCAGGCTAACTTTAGCTATGCTAACCTACAAAGTATGTGCCTTCATGTCAATTTGTGTACTCTCTTATGGCAGCCAATATTTTATAAGAGACCATAAAGGCATGTAAAATGCCATAAATGTGGGGATAACTTTATAAAACTACATCCTTAGGTACAGATTTACCATGCAGTGTTCTTTTTCCTATGTGCAGTTTTTTCTTGATCACCTCACTATGTTGAATAGCAGGGTGGTTACAATAAAAAGCTAAAATAAGATAGAAGGAAAGGAACTACTGTTAAACATAACAGGGATAGCAAGGAAAAAAAATCATACTGCAACCATATGCGAAGCCACTAGCCCAGGGAGGGACTGATCAGTCTTGTTGGGGGAGGCTCCATCATAGAACAGCAAAAGCAGACTCAAAATAGGTTCTCAGAACCATCTCAAATTTCAGTTAGGAGGGTTCATATCACATGTAAAGGGGGTAGAGCATTCCAGAGGGTACTGGGTAAACTCATGACAAGAGGACTTCTTAAGGAAGCAACAATTTGCATTTTGAGCAACACATGGGTAGGTTGATGGAGAATAAGAAAAGAGGCTGGTAGACCTGTGTAGAATTCCTTGTGAGCAAGAATCAGAATTGTGAAACACTGGTATGATATTGGAAGCCCGTGACTATAAAATAGTGGGGTCATGTGGTCATAGATGCATGTTAGAATAGTTTAATTGCCATATTTTGAACAGACTGCAGTCTTGGGTTTAATAATAATGCTGCAAAAGATAAAATTACAGCAATCAAAATGTGTGGTGGACAAGGGTGATAAGAGTTGGTATATAAAGTATTTGACTGCACAGATGCATCTGAGGGCAAGAAAGGAAGCCTTGACTCTACTAGAGAAGATTGAGTTAAGCTCCAAATCTAGGGCGATACCTAGGTAGAGAAGCCATCTATAATGAGCAGATAGAACAAATAGTTATCCAGAGAACCTGGTGTTCTAGGTAAAGTTTCAAATGGATAGCTACCTGGTTAGAAGCTACAGAATCTAAACAGATAAGCTTGGTGGAGTTCAGGCATCAAGTCTGTATAAACCACAAGCAAGATGTCCACATAAATAGGCACTGGTGTCTTGGCCCTGAATGATTTTTGCTAATGGTGCCAAAAAAGATCTTGAAGAGTAAGGGAGTGAATATGGAGCCCTAAGGACGCCATGAGAAAGATGGAACCATGGAAAATAGGAGTCTTAGCCTATAACACAGGACATGTGACTTTTATGAGGGGAGGGAAGGAAACAAACCAAAGTAAGAGATCCATGAAGACTGATATCAACCAGATCCTGTAAGATTGATATAGTAAATCACAAAACAGTGGTGAGGTCTAAAATCAGTAAAACAGAACATCTGGCATCGAAGGACTGGATTTCGCAAAGAAGTGCAATAATGGTTGTCTTAGTACTATAACCAGTTCTGAAACCAGATTGACAAGGATGAAAAATATTTGCTTTGACATAATCTGGCCGTTTTGAAGAATTTCCTTTTCAATCATCTTTGAAAGAAATAACCAGTTGGAAATTGGTCTAACTTGTCAGTTATCCTCAAGGGAAGTTTTCTTTTAGAATGGCCCGCATTGGCACTTGAGTCAGAGAATCAGACTTGACCAGAAGACAGCATGAGGGGAAAATCTCAGTAAATCCTGACAGTGAATTAGCACTGCTCAGTTATTAAAGGTATAATCTTTGTCTTCTGTATGACTAGTTTTTGGGTGGCTAAATTTGTTGGTATTCACATTAAGAGTGTGGGTTATTTTGTTTGGTTTTTTTTTTTACCGCCTAATTTCAAAGTCTCTAGGTGGCTTACAGAGAACTAACAAGGCAAGTACATAGAACAAAGGTGCAAAACTGAATGGAATCATTATATACAAGGAACAAAATTAGAGAACTACAGTTTAGCTTATGGCAGCGTGAAGGATGAATTGCCCAGAGAACACTTTGGTTTTATATACTGCACTATTTTGAAATTGGCAGTTTACAGAGAACAAGTATAACTCGTTACATAGAACAGGTTTTGAAGTATACAGAACACAACAGGAATTACAGCGAACAGATTTTTCTCATAGAACATTAACCTTAATGTTACATAAACACAGTACAAGGAATGTGAATGGGTCATATAGAAGTGGTTAAACTAGTTGGGTAACTTGGTTGGTTGAGGTGACAGGGAGGGAGTGAGGTAGGGAGTGGGACTAAGTGGGGGGGTGGGGGGGGCAGGAAGATTAGAAGGATCCTGAAGGCAGTGCTGCATTGACAGGATAGCTTACATGCCTAAAAGGGGATTAATCAATGTCACTGAATTCTCAGAATAGATTTTTTTTTAGCTTTATTCTGAAGTCCATTAGGTTGGAAATGGCATGTAGGCCTCGGAGGGGAATACCATAATGTTGGGGCATAGATGAAGAAGGCCCTGTTGAAGGTGGTTTTGTTACTGTGCTCCTATCATGAATTCTAAATATTTTGGTGTGTTCTCATGGATCTGTTTGTCGGTGTGTTTTGTTTGTAGGAGTGAATAGATTGAGTAGTGTCCTTGAGATGCTTTGAATGTTAGGATTTGCTTTTGTGGTTTTTTGTGGGGTTTTTTGTTTTTTTAACAGGCAACCAGTATAATTATTGAAGAATTGGAGTAATATAGGGCAGCAATACAGAGGATACAAGCAGCCATGTTCTGTGCTAGTTGCAGCGCATGAAGTATGTAGTTTGGTAGACCTTGTAAGAGGATTTTGCAGTAGTCTGGCATGATTAGTGCCTGGAAGACGCTGGTAGTTTTGGTCTAGTGTCTTGAAGGGCTGTACCTCTTTATATATAGCTCTAGTGGTGGTTTTGATGTACAATAGAAAGGTCAGGTGTTGGTCTATGGTTATGTCCAGGTATCTCACTTGGGATTTTACATTCAATTGAGTTCCTGCTAGTGTTATGGATGGTGGGCTGTAGTTTGTGTCTCTGGAAACAGAGGGCTTCTGTCTTGTGGTTTATGAAAAAACTGTTTTCTGAAAACCATTGTATGACAGCGAAGCACCTTGAGAAGGGAGGTGTAAATTGGTACATCTGCAGAGAGATTCTACTTCAGCAGTGTTACCTAAACATCCAAAAGCATACTTGTGCCTACACAGGCCTTTGTAAGCTATGATACATGCCAAGGGACCAAAAGGATGTGTGGTAGTGTACAGGAGATTTCTAAACCATATAAGACCTATAGTTCTGTAAATAGAAAATTCATGCTTGTTAATAAACTGTTTAATATGTTGTCTGCTCTGAATAAAGGTTATTTTCTTGGATGACATTGGTGCCAACCTCAAACCAGCTCGTGAGCTTGGGATGTCTACTATCCTGGTACGAGATACTGACACTGCACTGAAGGAACTGCAGGATCTAGCAGGTGTTCAGGTAAACAATGACTGGATGAACATACTGGGGGTGTTTTATTTATTTATTTTTTTACAAGGGAGCCATATAGATACATTACATGCATAAGTCACTATTTTCAAGGACTTGCATGTGTATTTGAGGTGAGCACTAGTCAGTATGCACATAAGACCAATCCCATGTACTTTCAGTGTGCTTGTGCACAGGGTTGAAGGTTGATAAGATAACCTAGTAACATAAATAGTATATGACAGCAGATAAAGACCAGTATGGTCTATAGCAGGGCACTCAAACCCAGTCCTGGAGGGCCACAAACCAGTCAGGTTTTTGGGATATCCCTAATGAATATGCATGAGAGTCAAATACAATGGAGGCAGTGCATGCAAATATATCTCATGCATATTCATTAGGAATATCCCAAAAACCTGACTGGTTCGTGGCCCTCCAGGACTGGGTTTGAGTAGCCCTTGTCTATAGTCTGTTCAACAAGGTGGCAAGAGTAGGTGCACCTGCGCCCTTGCAGGTCACCCCTCCCCATGCCTTTGTTTAGGGGTGTACCCGCTATTCTGTGTAGGTCACCCCTATTTGTTGAAATCTGAGTTATGTAAGTTTTTTATCCTGTTGTAAAGCGATCCGCTATTTGTCCCATGCCATTTTTGAATTCTGTCACTGTATTTGCCCCACCACTTCCATCGGGAGGGCATTCCAAGCATTCACCACCCTTTCAGTGAAAGTTTTTCCTGACATTGCCTTTCAGTTTACCCCCTTGCAGCTTCATGTTATGCACTCTAGTTTTACAGCTTTCCCATCTTTGGAAGAGGTTTGTTTATACTCTAAGTATTTAAAGGTCTGAATCATATCTCCCCTGTCCCTCCTCTCCTCCAGAGTGTACATATTTAGGTCTTCAAGCTTCTCATATTCTGATGCAGGCACCAAATCGTTTGTTGCACTCTGAACAGTTTCCAGTCTTTGTCTTTTGCAAGATATGGTCTCAAACTGAACACAGAATTCCAAGTGAGGCCTCACCAGCAACTTGTATAGTGGCATTAGTGCCTCTTACTTTCTGCTGGTAATTCCTTTGTATGCAACCCAGCATCCTTCTGGCTTTTGCCACAGTCTTGTCACTATTTTGCCACCTTGAGAACCTCAGAAACAAATCACTGAGGTCCTTCTCCTGGTCCGTGCACACCAACCTCTCACCCCTATTGCATACAATTCCCTTTGATTTCTGCTTCCCAAACGCATAACACTGCACGTCACATTGGTCTAATGCTTAGAGTTAAGACTTATTCTTCCAGTTTTTGTAGATCTTTCTTCATGTTATCCACTCCTTCAGGGGAGTCCACTCTTGCAAATTTTTGTGTCATCTGCAAAGAGACACTTTACTATTCAGTCCTTCAGCAATATTGCTCACAAATATATTGAACAGTACCTGTCCCAAGACCTGAACCTTGAGGCACACTGCTAATCACATCCTTTAATCAGAATGAGTTCAGTTTACCATCGCTTTCTGTCTGTCAACCAACTTCTGTTCCTCTTCACCACCTTGGGACCCATCCCTGAGTTGAGTTTGATAAGCCTCCCATGAGGAACAGTATCAGAGGCTTTGCTGAAATCTAGGTAGATCACATCCATCGCATGCCCTTGATCTAGAATTCAGATTTGTTTGGCAAGATCGTCCTTTGGTAAAACCATGTTGCCTCGGATCATACAACCTGTTGATTTCAAGGAAGTCCACTATTCGCTCTTTCAGGAGCGCCTCCATTACTTTTCTTGCCACAGAGGTAAGGCTTAGTGGCCTGTAGTTGCTGCTTTATTACTACTTTTTATGAAGAGGTACCACCTCAGCCCTGCTTCAGTCGTGTGGAACTTCTCCTGGTGTGGTATCTACTCCATTCCCATTTATATGTTTGTCAATCACAGGTGGCCCTTCTCCAGGATTTTCTCAAGTGAGAACAGAAGTATTTGTTTAGCATTTTTGCTTTTTCAATGTCACTTTCCACAAATCCATTCCCAGCACAGAGTCCTGCAGTTTCACCTCTGATTTTCCTCCTCTCCCGAATATACCTGAAGCTTTGTTGCCACACCACATCTTTAGCCAACTTTTCTGAAGCCTTTGATTTTGTTATCTTTATTTCTTGTTTTCTCTTAGTTTTTATCCTGTATTCTTTTCTGTTCCTCTGAACTTCTGAATTTTGTGAAAGCTGTTTTTTGCCTTATCTGTGCAGTCACTACTTTGAAGAACCAGATAGGTTTCTTTTTCCTCTTGTTTTTATTTACTTTCCTTACATATGTATCTGTCCCTTTGCCTCCTTTAGTTTAGCCCACTGAAATTCCACTTCCCTTATCCCCTCCATTCCTGTCAACTCCTCCTTCAGGCACTTGGCTATTTTACTGAAGTCAGTGTTTTTGAAGTCTAGGACTTTAAGCTTGCTGCGATTGGACTCGGCCTTGACTTTTATTTCAAACCACACTGTGATCGCTATTATTCACATGGGCACCCACCTGGATATTTGACACGCTATCTGAGTACTAAATCCAGCATTGAGCTTTCCCTGGTCAGTTCCATCACCATTTGTCTAATGGAAGAGAGTTGGTTTTTTTTTGGGGGGGTTTTTTAACTTCCAGATTTGCAGATAGTACCTGTTTATATTCTTAGATCTAAGTGTACCCTCAGTTCATAGATCTAATGGCCAGGGACACTTAAATTCCCCCCCCCCATATAGATTGACATCTGTCCTATAATTAGGTGTAACACCCACCTTTTCTCCTTGTCCTAGAACTGCTTTATAACTATCAGCATGTGTATTCAATGCAATAGTTGTGGTGCCTTCATTCTAAGGAGAATCAGTTGGAGCCTAGGAGCTTGCCCTATATGTCAAGTTCTCTGCCATGCATAAAGAATTTTTTCTTTTAAAGGAAGAACTAGCTGCAATTAAACACACCTCTAGGATTACAAATTGAAAGGGGGAAAAAAACACACAAGCCACTCCCACAAAGAATCAAGCAGCCCAGGAACAAATGGATCACAGTGAGCTCTGGTAGGTTGTGACCTGTAACATGGAGACACCCTTGCCATCAAAGATCCACTGCATAACGCCTTCTCTGCCTTGGGAAATTTGAGTGTCCAACTAGTGGAAACTGAAGTGCCCCTAAACGAGAAGATTAATGCCCAATCTACTGATAATGCCCTAAATATGAAAACTGTCACAAAAGAGGAAACTACTTGGAGATTCTATCAGAGGCACCAACTTGAACACAGTTCAAAGAGAAGATGGTAAAATGCCTCCCAGGCTCTCTTCAGCCAGCAGGAATACAAAGCAAATTGCTGGCATAGTTAGTGCAGAAAGTAAGCACTCCAAAATTGATCTTATCCACTTGGGTACAAATGGCCTGGCTAGAAACAATGCCTCTACAGTTCAGAGGGATGTCCAGATTCTGGGAGAGCATCTCAAACCCATTGCTAACACTATAGCATGCTTGGAAGTCCTACCTGTTTTTGGTAAGAGGGCAGAAAGGCTGCATCACAATCAGCTTTAATACATGGCTCTAAATCTGGTGCCAACAAGGATTTAGTTATATAGATGACTGGGGAAATGGAACAAGAGGCTATACTGTGCTGGACTACATCTCTGTTGCAGGGAAAAGAATACTAAAGTCGGACATTATGTGGCAGGCATTTTAGACTAGGGAAAAGGAGTGATGTATGGGGAAAAAAGTTCAGGATGTCACTCCCAGCAAAAACATAACATTGGAAATAGCCGCAGTATTAACCCACACATCAATACCAAGTGGGAAGAGGAGTATAAAACAATCCATGCAAAATACAGGCAAGCCAGTCAACAAATGCTGGAAAGCAATGAGCACAAATGCTCGAAGCCTAGCCAACCAAGTTCCTGACCTAGAAGTCCCAATATTGGAAATGGACTTTGACATTGTGGCCATTACAGAAGCATGATTTAATGAGTCGCATGAATGGGATATAACCATAGCTGGCTATAATCTATTTAGAAGAGTAGAAAAGGAGTAGCCATATATGTCAAAAGCAATATTAAAGCTGCTGAAATGCAGGGAACGTTGGGAAAAGTGCTGTGAATTGTGTTGGAAAGAAGTTGGCACTGTCATCCATAAGGATGTAGTCTACACAGGCCTCCAACTCAAACTGAAAAAATGGATAGCGAATCGATTTGATATTGCAAAGATAGCTATGAAGGGGGAAATGATTATATTGGGTGACTTTACTCCAATCCACATCGGGTAGATTATAGGCAAGGAAGATTTATATCAAAATCAGCCAAAATAGATTTAGAAACTTAGCTTTGCTTTAAATGCTGGACCAGTACCCTCACTCAGGTAGCAGAGACTGAATTAACCACACCCTGGGAAGTGGGCTTCTAACAGAGCAATGGAACTTTAAACTTTCAAATGATATCTTCTATGTACCAGCCTACTATGCAAAGTACCTTGGAACTTTAAAATGTATACTTTTTCTGCAAAATTTAGTAGGAAACCAGGTTTTTGCAAATCTAAAAGCAAATTGTGTACTGCAAGTCCTAATAAATATCAGGAATGTAGTGCCCCTGGCCAGTAGACCTATGAACTGAGGGTACACTTGGATCTAAGATTATAAACAGGTAATAGTCAAGGAAAATTTTATATCAAAACCAGCCAAAATAGTACATTTAGAAACTTAAGCTATTTGGTTTCAATATGTGTCAAGCTCACTGTAGATTTGTGGTCAACCATTATCTGCTGTCATATACAACATATCTAAAATGTAGGTGTGCCAATAAAGACTAGCATGGTCCATCTAGTCTGCCCAGCAAGGTGGCAAGAGTAGGTGCACTTGCTGCTCTGTGCAGGTCACCTCTCCCCATGCCTTTGTTTAGGGGTGTACCCACCGCTCTGTAAGGCCACCCCTATTTGCTCAGATATGAGATAGTTTATGCTTATTTTGATTTTTATCTTTTTGCTACAATGCTCGTTACATTATATAGCTTCTTTTATACATAAATTCATTGTATATAGTTTTCCTGTTGTCCAAGTTATACCTGCCTAAGTTATATAGGTTTACTGCACCAAACCTGTTCTATTTACTGTTTAATTGCTCATATGATTGTTCCATGTAAGTTAATGTTATCTACTTCTATAAGTTCTGTTCTGTTCTCTGAAAACCACACTGAATGTGAAATAGTGTGGTATATAAAAACAATAAATAAAGGGATCCACTATGTCTGTCCCATGCCATTTTGAATTCTGTCACTGTATTTGCCCCACCACTTCCATCAGGAGAGCATTTCAACCATCCACCACACTTTCAGTGAAAGTATTTCCTGACATTGCCTTTCAGTTTACCCCCCTTGCAGCTTCATGTTATGCCCTCTAGTTTTACAGCTTTCCCATCTTTGGAAGAGGTTTGTCCATTTATTTAAAGGTCTGAATCATATCTCCCCTGTCCCTCTCCTCCAGAATGTACATATTTAGGTCTTCAAGATTCTCTTCTCATAAATCATTTTAGTTGCCTTCCTCTGAACTGCTTCCAGCCTTTTTATATCCTTTGACATACGGTCTACAAAACTGAACATAATATTCCAAGTGAGGCCTCACCAGCAACTTGTATAGTGGCATTAGTGCCTCTTCCTTTCTGCTGGTAATTCCTCTTTGTATGCAACCCAGCATCCTTCTGGCTTTTGCCACCACCTTGTCACATTGTTTTGCCACCTTGAGGTCATCAAACAATCACACAAGTCTTTCTCCTCATCTGTGCACATCCATCTTACCCCCATCACATACAGTTCCCTTGGATTTCTGCTTCGCAAGTGCATGACACTGCACTTCACATTGGTCTAATGCTTGGCAGTTAAGATTTATTCTTCCAGCTTTTGTAGATCTTTCCTCATGTTCTCAACTCCCTGAGGGAAGTTCACTTCTGCAAAAACACTTTTCCACTCAGCCCTTCAGCAATATCACTTACAAATATATTGAACAGTACCGATCCCAAGACCGTACCCTGGGTCACACCACTAATCACCATCCTTTCATTCGAGTAGGTTCTGTTTACCATCACCCACTGTCAGTCAACCAATTTCTAATCCAGTTCACCATCTTGAGACCTATCCCCAAGCTGTTTTTTGATAAGTCTCCTATGCTGAAATCTAGGTAGATCCCATCGCATGCCCTTGATCTATTTTTTGTGTTTTCTGGTCACCCAGTCAAAGAACTCAGATTTGTTTGTCAAGATCGTCCTTTGGTAAAACCATGTTGCCTTGGGGTCATGCAACCTGCTGGTTTCAAGGAAATCCAGTATTGGCTCTTTCAGGAGCCACCTCCATTACTTTTCTTGCCACCGAGGTAAGGCTTACTGCCCTGTAGTTTGTCACTTCTTCCCTATTACCACTTTTGTGGAGAGGTACCACATCAGCCCTTCTCCAGTCCTGTGAAACTTCTCCCGTCTCAAATGATCTATTAAAAACATCCTTTAAAGGCCCTTCAAGAACTTCTCTGAGCTCTTTCAGTATCCCGGGGTGTATCCCATCTGGTCCCATAGACTTGTCCACTTTCAGTTTTGCAAGCTGTTCTAACACATCTTTTGTGAATGGTGTGTCTACTCCATTCCCATTTGTATATTTGTCAATCACAGGTGGTCCTTCTCCAGGATTTTCTCTAGTGAAAACACAGCATAAGTATTCATTTTAGCATTGTCACTTTTCAATGTTACTTTCCACAAATCCATTCCCAGCATTTTGAGTCCTGCAATTCCACCTCTGATTTTCCTCTCCCAACTATACCCAAAAAAAGTCTGGTCACCACACTTCACATCTTTAGCCATCTTTTCTTCTGCTTTTGATTTTGCTATCCTTATTTCTTGTATTCTGTTTGATCATGTATTCTGTTCTATGTTTGAGCTTCTGAGTTTTGTGAAAGCTGTGTTTTTTGCCTTTATTTGTGCAGCCACTTTGGAGAACCAAATAGGCTTCCTTTTCCTCTTGTTTTTATTTACTTTCCTTACGTATGCATCTGTTCCACCTTTTATTGCTTTCTTTAGTTCAGCCCATTGCAATTCTACTTCTCTTAACCAATCCCACCCTACCAACTCCTTCAGGTACTTGACCTTTTTACTAAAGTCAGCATTTTTGAAGTCTAAGACTTCTGAGTTTGCTGTGATTGGATTCCACCTTGGCTTTTATTTCAAACCACACTGATTGCTGCTGCTCACATGAGCACCCACCTGGATATTTGACACACTATCTCTGTTGGTGAGCACAGAATCCAGCCCAGAGCTCTCCCTGGTTGCTTCCATCACCATTTGTTTAACGCATCTTGAAAGGCATCCCACTCTTTTTACTGCTCTCCAGATTTGCAGAAGGAACACTCCAATCCACATTGGGTAGATTAGTGGCCCAATATGATTACTTCCCCCTTCATGGCTATCTTTGTAATATCAACAATCAATTCGCTATCCATTTCTTCGGTTTGAGTTGGAGGCCTTTAGACCACACCAGTATGGATGATGGTGCCATCCCCTCTCTAACACAATCCACAGCGTCACTTCTTTTCCCCACATCCCCTGCATTTCAGCAGCTTTAATATTGCTTTTGACATACTGGGCTGCTACTCCTCCTTTTCTACCCTGTCTCTTCTAAATAGATTATAGCCAGCTATGACTATATCCCATTCATGTGACTCACTAAACCATGTTTCTGTAATGGCCACAATGTCCAAATCCATTTCCACCATTAGGGCTTCCAGAACAGGAACTCTGTTGGCTAGGCTTCGTGCATTTGTACACATTGCTTTCCAGCATTTGTTGAATGGCTTGCCTGTTTTTTTGCATGGGCTTTATTCTACACACCCTTTTCCCATTTGCCATTGATGGGGTGTTTGAGTATGTGGCTTTCCAATATTTTTCTTTTGCTAGGAGTGACACTGAATTTGTCCTTTTTCCATCCATCACCCCCTTTCAGGCATTATGTGGACAGGCATTAAACTAGGGAATTTTTCACTTAGGATACTTTTCCCTGCAGCACAGAGATGTAGTCCATCCAGTACAGTATAGTCTCTTGTTGATCCATGTGTTTCTCCAGTCGACTATATATCTAAATCCTTCTTGTTTGCACCAGGTTTGGAGCCATGTATTAAAGAGGTTGCATCGCATAAACAATTCTGCCCCCTTACCATGAACAGGTAGAACGTCTGAGAATGCTATACTGTTAGCAATGGACCTGAGTTTCTCCCAGAGTCTGGAAGTCTCTTTGAATTGCAGAGGGATATATAATATATGTATATAATGAGAAATTGGAAATATTCCAGCTGTATAATCACAATATTTTTAACAGCATGTTCAAAGGGTTACAACAAAAAGATGCCTGCAACTTAGACTTGGTAATTTCTGAATCCCCCCCCCCCCCAAAAAAAAATGACCTAGACAGGATCAATGGCACCCTTCACTAATATTTGCTTGCACAAACATTGACAGTCATGACAGCCTGCAAATGTTTCTTGTAGCCATCTAAGTTTCATGCATCTGTCTACTGGTAGTTTCTCTCACTCTTCCACTGCTATTTGTTCCAGCTGACAAGTGTATCCAGGATTCCTTTTACCAGTGGCAGATCTCAGCTCTTTCCAAAGGTTCTTGATTACATTGAGATCAGAACTTATTACTGTGCAGGTCAAAAGTCCTTTTTTTTTCCTTTTACCATATTTTTGGATATGTTTTGGGTCATTGTCCTGCTGGAGGACACAATCTTTGGCTTGGACCCAGCTTTCTGAAACTAGATAGCACATTTTGCTCCACAATACCTTGGTAGTGCTGACTTGATTCCTTTAAATACGTCCTAGGCCTCCAGTTCCTGAGGCAGCAAAACAGCCCCACAACATTATGGAACTTCCATCATATTTTTTTTTTATTTTGTATTTGATTATATTGTAAAATTTTATAAAGTTTAAACAAACCCTTCTTGCAGAAACAGGATGACACTCAGAAAATACTCATTTACAAAATGCAATTAAGAAACAGTGCCATACCTCCCTAGCCCACTAAATAAGGGAGAACATTCACATAAATATAAATCCAAATATGAAGCAACAAGGCAGAAAGTAAAATTCAGACCAAATTTAACATATTCCCTAAGGGGAATCGATAGAGGATTCTAATCGCCTGGCATTTATAAAGGCTAACAGCTGAGAGGGCTCAGAATACATAGGAAACCGCTTGATGTTTCACCAAGCACTTACAAGGATCTTTGAGAAAAGAGCCCACCCAGCAGTAAGACCCCAAGATGGAGCAGGAGAAACTCTCTGCGCCGTTTCTGGGTATCTCTCACCAATTCAATATACATATGTACTGCTAAGCCACGAAAAGGAAGCGTCCTTTTCCGAAGAAAGAGCTTTAACATCCAATCTTTATCGGACAATAAAGCAAACGTTATAAGCAAAGTGGAAGGCTCCTGAGTCGAGCACTGAATTTTCTAACAAGTCAGTAACATTCAATACATCCCCTTGTTCCAAACTACCCCCTAAGACCCCACCAGCAGAAACACGCTTCGCCTTAGGCAGATAATAAATTTTAACTAAGGGTGGCATTAATTCAGGGGAGACCCCTAGTACCTCCACTAAATACTCTTTAAACATCTCTAGCAGTAACAGAAGGTGTCCTAGGAAAATTAACAATTCTCAGATTAGCTCGAGAGAGATTGTCCAGGTGTTCTAATTTAATTTGCACTGACAAAGTTAATTTTTAAATACATCGGATTGATCTTCAAGATTGGCTACTCTATTTCGTACTCCTTCCACTTCCACAGACCTATTGGAAACTTTCCTTTCCAATTCAGTTACTGCCCCCATCATTACTTTCACCATGGTAGTTAAAGATGAAACTTGAGGGAGTAAAGCTTCATCCAACGAGACAATAGCGTTCCATTATAGTCTCTAGTTTAAAATTCATAGGGCGCTGTAGAGAAAAAACCACCCCTGATTCAGCCGTTGAATCCACAGCCTCCATAGATGTCAGCAATTTCTTCTCGTCGTGCAGGGGGGAGATCCTTCCCTGCACATACACTTCCAAACAGCACCGTCTATGAAATGGAGTGGAGCTCACTGCCAGCCCCACTCGTTAGTTCCACCGGCACTTCTTTTCCTGGCCCTCGCAAGGTACAAACCTCTCCTGACAACGCAGGAGAGGATCTCCAGGAAGCCCTCTGGCAACGGGTAACTACAAGGAACTTTCGGTGCTGGGCTCAATGCTGGGGAGGAAGATGACGCCAAAACAGCTGCCGAGTGTTCCAGCTCTGGTGAAGCTGCTAATCGGCATTCTCCACCAGCAACATCTGAATTCCGTGTAGCACGCACCAGGTAAGTGTCCAAAGGACCAGAAACAGCAGCAATCGGCATTGAGGCAGCAGAGGGCTGTGAGGGCAACGGCCATGATTTGCCCTTACGTTTCTTCCCCATGAGAAAGAATGCTCACACAGCCAAGACTAGTGCCGCCATATTGGAAACGCCCCCCCCCCCCCTTGCCTGCCATCATATTTAACTATAGGAAGGGTGTTCCTTTTTAAGCTTCATTTCTTTACATGTAAGCGTATCGTTTGGTCTGCATTGCCAAAGAGCTTGTTTGGTGTCTGTCCACAGAACATCTTTCCAGAAGGATTGTGTTTCCTAAAGGTGAGTGGGCAAAGATCAGGTGTGCTTTGTCTCTTAAAGTAGTGGGGTCCTCCTTGGTCGTCACCCATTCAGTCCTTTGTTTAGTGCACTGTGTATGGTGTGTTAAAACCACCATAACAGATTGCTGCAGGTCAGCCTTGAGCTCGTTGTATGTGGTGGTTTTCCATCAGTTTTGCACTAACGTGAATTTTTTGGATTAATGTTCCTCTTCCCACCATATCCTGGGAGGATCCATGATCAGAAAACTTCTCAACATTGCAACTATAGACATAGCAATCCCAAGATCTTTGGAGATGGCCTTGTACCCCTTTAATAATGGCTTTTCTGACAGTCTTGGGCTGCTCTTTTGTCTTCACCATTGAGAAAATGGAACAGGGAGTGAATGTGGCAATTTCTCCAGGAACAAGCAGGAAGTCAGCCCTCACATATGGGTGACAGCACTGATGGAGCCTGCGCAGAGCAATGCCAAAGCTTTCACAGAAAGCCTTTGAGAATGCTACCATGCATGCATGGTCCCCTTCCTTCCCAAGGGTGCCATCTTGCTCAGTCTCCTTTATGCGGAGCCCAACAGATACTTGTCCTGTTTCCCCGGAAAACTCTTCTAAAACTTATCTGTTAGTTTGTGGGTTTTTTTTTCCTGGTTTGTATAATGGTTCCTTTTCCTACCTCGAGTTGACGCCGTCCTTGGCTCTTCCCTTTTTGACAGGGCATGTCTTGACCAGCAGTCACACCCTTTTTCATCCGGGGGTTGTTGACCCTGGCCAGATGTCTCCCATGTCTCCCAGTGGGCTCAAAGTGTGACCACTACAGTCTGTCTGACTGTTAGATACCCACAACAGCTGCTTGCACTACCTTGGCCCAGACCACAATGGTACCACCTTCAGCCTGTGCCAGACCATGACTTCAAGAACCAACAAGAAAAGGTCAGAGTTGCATGAGAAGCTGTTCCCATAGTCCAACTTGGCCCTGGCTTCCCCAACGCTGAGCCCTAAGCCAAGCACATCCCAAGAGGCCTAGGTCTTCAGAATCCCACGGCAGCGGCTCCTCCGTAAAGACAATGGACCTTGGAAAGAGAAAGATCCTCTAAGCCAGTCACGACTTCACCAGTGAAATCCGGTAAAGTCCCATGGTGGGACTTGGGCAACTCCGAGCAGCACCCCCTTAAGGTCTCTAAGAAGTACTCAACCAGTGACAGCTATGCAAGGCTCCCCCAAGACCATGGTCCTAATTAAGGACACACTCGAGAGTGCCAGCATCTAGCCAGAGACTGTGCCCACACCAAAAGCTCCAGAGCCTTCTGGCATAAAGTCCAGAATGTCGGTCTGCCCTGGAGCAGAATATCTCTGCAATCCTGACCTGACAGCACCTTTAAACTGCCAGCATGGTTTAAAGGTGAGGTCAGAGAGGCTGTTGCCAAAAAAGCATCTTTCAGGAAATGGAAAAAAGAGCCAAACGACACAACCTGGAAGCAGCACAAGCACTGGAAAGTCAAATGAAAGGCATTGATAAGGCAGGCAAAGGGAGAGTTTGAGAAGAAGCTTGCTGCGGAAGCAAAAACACAAAATAAAGACTTTCAAGTACATTCGTAGCAAAAAAACGGAGTCAGTTGGTCCATTAGATGATAGAGGGGTTAAAGGGGCACTAAGAGGTGACAAGGCAATAGCTGAGAGACTGAATGAATTCTTTGCTTCAGTCATGGGTAACATCCCTACATCTTCCTCAGTAAAGACTGAAGTGGTATTTAAAGGTGCAGAAGAATTGAAGGACATATCGATACATCGGGAAGATGTATTACAACTATTAGATAAACTGAAGAGTAGCAGATCACCTGGGCCAGATGGTATACATCTAAGAGTGTTGAAAGAACTGAAATATGAGATTGCAGACCTGCTAGTAGTAATCTGTGAATTTTCATTAAAATCATCTGTAATACCTGAAGATTGGAGGATCGCCAATGTAATGCCAATTTTTAAAAAGGGTTCCGGGGTGATCCAGGAAGCTACAGACCAGTGAGCATGATGTCAGTACTGGGAAAAATGGTAGAAACCATCATAAAGAATAAAATTACTCAGCATGTAGATAGTCATGGCCTAATGGGAGACAGCCAACATGGCTTTAGACAAGGAAGATCTTGTCTTACTAATCTGTTATGTTTTTTTGAAAGTGTGAATAAACAGGTGGACAAAGGTGAGTCGGTTGATATAGTGTATCTGGACTGTTCAGAAAGCCTTTGACAAGGTCCCTCATCAGACTTTTGGCAAAACTAAAGAGTCATGGGATAGGAGGCAGTGCACTATTGTGGATCAGGAACTGGTTAAAAGAGAAACAGAGGGTAGGGCTAAATGGCCAATTTTCCCAATGGAGAAAGGTGAATAGTGGTGTACCCCATGGATCTGTGCTGGGACATAACATAAGAACATAAGATATGCTATACTGGGTCAGACCAAGGTCCATCAAGCCCAGTATCCTGTTTCCAACAGTGGCCAATCTAGGTCACACGTACCTAGCAGTTTCCCCAAAAGACACAGGTTCAGCAAGCATTGATATCCTGGGTCCCTTCTTAATAGTGGTTTATGGACCTTTCCTCCAGGAACTTGTCCAAACCTTTTTTAAACCCAGCTACACTAACAGCCTTTACTACATCCTCCAGTAACAAATTCCAGAGTTTGATTACACGTTGAGTGAAATATTTTCTTTTATTAGTCTTCAATAGTTTACCCTGTAGCTTCATTGCATGTCCCCTAGTCTTTCTATATTCTGATAACGTAAACAATCGATCTAAGTTTACCCGTTCCACTCCGTTCATTAATTTATAGACTTCTACCCTGTCTCCCCTCAGCTGTCTCTTTTCCAGGTTAAAGAGCCCTAACCTTTTTAGCCTTTCTTAATAGGAGTATCCTTCCATTCCCTTTACCATTTTGGAGGCTCTTCTCTGAACCTTTTCTAATAACGCTATATCCTTTTTAAGATACGGCGACCAGAATTGCACACAATATTCAAGGTGCGGTCTCACCATGGAACGGTATAGAGGCATAATATCTTTTGTTTTGTTTTCCATTCCTTTCGGTCCACTGCTTTTTGACATTCATAAATGACCTGGAAAAGGGAATAACGAGTGAGGTTATCAAATTTGCAGATGACACAACTATTTAAAGTTAAAACCTAAGAGGATTGTGGAAAATTGTAAGAGGATCTTGATGGTAAATTGGAAGACTGGGTATCAAAATGGCAGATGAAATTTAATGTGGACAAGTGCAAAGTTATGCACCTATGGAAGAACAACCCAAGTTATGGTTACACGATGCAAGGTTCCACATTAGGAACCACCACCCAGGAAAAAGATTTAGGCGTCATTGTGGATAACATGTTAAAACCCTCGGCCCAATGTGCAGCAGCGGCCAAGAGCAAATAGAATGCTAGGTATCATAAGGAAAGGAATGGAAAATAAAACAAAAGATATTATAATGCTTCTATATTGTTCCATGGTGAGACCACACCTTGAATATTGTGTGCAATTCTGGTCACCGTATCTTAAAGGATATAGCGTTATTAGAAAATGTTCAGAGAAGAGCCTCCAAAATGGTAAAGGGAATGGAAGGATACTCCTATGAAAGGCTAAAAAGGATAGGGCTCTTTAACCTGGAAAAGAGACGGCTGTGGGGAGATATGAAAGAGGTCTATAAATTAATGAATGGAGTGGAACGGGTGAACATAGATCGATTGTTTACATTATCAGAATATAGAAAGACTAGGGGACATGCAATGAAGCTACAGGGTAAACTTTAAGACTAAAAAAATATATATTTTTTCACTCAACATGTAATCAAACTCTGGAATTTATTACCGGAGGATGTAGTAAAGGCTGTTAGTGTAGCTGGGTTTAAAAAAGGTTTGGACAAGTTCCTGGAGGAAAAGTCCATAAACCATTATTAAGAAGGGACCCAGGATATCAATGCTTGACCCAGTACAAGCATTGTGGATCCTGTGTCATTTGGGGAAACTGCTAGGTACGTATGACCTAGATTGGCCACTGTTGGAAACAGGATACTTGGCCTGACGGACCTTGGTCTGACCCAGTATGGCATATCTTATGTTCTTATGTTAATGTCGGATTCATCCACATCTGCTGTAACAAGCAGGCCCTGACTGGGGGAGTCCCTGGCATCAAGCCAGGCCCTGAGTGCTACTGGGCTCTGGATAGCCCTTGGTACCGATCAAGGTCTCAGTCCCTGTCCCAATCCTTGGGTGTCCAGTCCTCCCCGGCCAGTTTCCAGGAGTCAGACTTGAGACCCACTGGGGGATCCCAGTTTCTTGGGGCCAGCCCCAAGACTCTGAATCCACGATGCCCTCTGCTCTGACTGGGAGACCTATGTCAGGGCCTCTCCTGAGACCTCGTGACAGACATCCCTTTGGAGCCATCTCCCCTGGAACCCTGATGCCATTCCCTGCCTGAGGATGTAGCTTTCCACAAATTATGGTCTGGGTCCTCCGTTCCAACCAAATCAGAGGAGGACCTGCATGCTGAAGAACTGGAGATACTCCTTCCAGTATGAGTCCCCGCCAAAGGAGACAAACTGATGGACCCATCCTCGAAAGGCTACTCCTGCAGATGGGGGAAATCCAGCCTCTGCTGGTGGTCAGCCGACACCACAACACTGTCAAGAAGGGCCCAGGCTTCAAAAGTCCCAACTACTGCATAAGTCCATGGTCATGGAATCGTCAATGCAAAAGCTGAAAAGCCAGAACTATTCTTCTGTGGTCCACTCCCCCCCCCCCCCCCAGCAGAGAGACTAGAGCCCTTGACACCCTCATGTACAAGTGCTTTCAGGGATTCATGCTGGGTTGCTGGATACAGGCCTATGAGTTGTACATAGGTATGTATCTCAAGGACCTAATCCAAGAGCTGGCAGGCTTTTCTGCAGACCTTGCTGGGGAACCCCTTCAGAGGTTCCAAGCCCTGACAGCCAGGATCCAGAACTGTTCAAAGTTCCTATCCCATGCTGCCTAAGGTGGCTTTACATCAGCAGCCCAGGTAGCACAGGCATCAGGGCTCAGCACCAGGCCTGGTTGCAGACCTCCAACCTCAAGCAATGAGTGCAAGAAATTGCTAGATGTCCCCTCCACTGGGAAAAACCTGGCAAGCCCATGGCTAACAAGGTGGCAAAGAGGCTGAAGTTGTGACCAGGCAGAGACTTTCAAGGAAAACCTCAATCCTTCCTGAAAGAAACCATCAGGGAAAACACCAACTTTCCTGAGGAAAAGGTCTTTTTCACCTGGGCCATTACCAGCCCAAGAACCAGGGCCATGGGCTGAGGAAGCCAGAGGCTCAAGCTTCAGCTTTTGACTCCCCAGGCAGGGTCTCCTTTCCCTCAGACCCTCTCCAGCCCACAGGGGGCTGCCTGGTGCTCTTTGCCCACAGGTGGGCCAGGGTCACCATGGACCAGTGGATCCTACAAGTTGTAAAGGAGTGCTGTCTCCTCAGGTTCCAGCAAACACTTCCCCAGGATTTTTCCCAGGAGAACCGAAGCAGCCTCTCCTTCATCAGACCTTGCTCTTTTCAGAGCTTGTGGGGCTACTCAAGGGCAAGACGGTAGAGCCTGTACCCAGACACTTGTGGGGAAAGGGTTGTACTCCAAGTATATGCTTGTCCCCAAAAACAGGGGGCCTCAGGCCCATTCTAGACCTGAGCAACCTGAACAAGTTTCTGGTGAGGGAGAAGTTCAAGATGCCCTCCCTTGGAACTCTGCTGCCCTACCTCCACCAGGGAGATTGACTGTGCTCCTTAGACCTAAAGGATGCATACCTACATCCTGATTGCCTCCCCCCCCCCACCCCCAGACAGTACCTAAAGTTCATGGTGGGAGGAGAGCACTAGCAGTACAGTCATGGCTGCCTACATGTGCTTTCAAGGGGCCTTCATCTTCCCCTATCTAGACTGCCTCATCAGAGGCAGCACAGCCCTCAATGACAGCCAGACTAGAGGCCAAACAATCTACCTATTGCAGCACCTAGGGTGTTGAAAGAACTCAAATATGAGATTGCAGACCTGTTTTTAGTAATCTGACCATCCTCCAGTCTTCAGGTATTATAGATGTTTTTTATGATAGTTCAATGTAACACCAATTTTTCAAAAGGGTTCCAGGGGTGATCCAGGAAACTACAGACCAGTGAGCCTGATGGTCAGTACCTGGAAAAATGGTAGAAAACATCAAGAACAAAATTACTGAACATGTAGATAGTCATGGCTTAATGGGAGACGGCCTACATGGCTTTAGCCAAGGAAGGACTTGTTTTACTAATCTATTTGATTTGTTTTGTTTGAAGCTGTGAATAAACAAAGGCGAGTCGGTTGATGTAATGTATCTGGACTCTGAGAAAGCCTTTGACGAGGTCCCTCATCAGACATTTGGCAAAATTAAAAAGCCATGGGATAGGTATCCACTATTGTGGATCAGGAACTGGCTAAATGATAGAAAGCAGAGGGTAGGGCTAAATGGCCATTTTTCCCAATGGTGAAAAGTGAGTATCCCAGGGATCTGCTGGGTCCACTGCTTTTTAACATTCATAAATGACCTGTAAATAGGAATGAGTGGTTATCAAATTTGCAGATGACACAACTATTGAAAGTTGTTAAAACTCATGAGGGTTGTGGAAAATTGCAAGAGGATCTTGATAAATTGAAAGACTGGGCATCCAAATGGCAGATGAATTTTAATGTGGAGAAGGGCAAAGTTTTATTCACCTAGGAAAGAAAAACCCAAACTGTTTACATGATGCAAGGTTATTTAGGCATCGTGGATAACATGTTAAAGCCCTCCATCCATTGTGCAGTGGTGACTAAGAGCAACTAGAATGCTAGGTATCATAAGGAAAGGAATGGAGAATAAAACAAAGGATATTATGTCTCTGCACCTTGAATGTTGTGTGCAGTTCTGGTTGCCATATCTTAAAAAGCATATAGTGTTATTAGAAAAGGTAGAGGAGTCACCAAAATGGTAAAAGGGGATGGAAGGATACCCCTATGAAGAGGCTAAAAAGGTTAGGGCTCTTCAACCTGGAAAAGACAGCTGGGGGGGAAGATCCAAGATGGCGATCGTGTAAGGCGTGCTCCGCCGACTGGCTTGTGCTGTGGCTGCGGTTTCTCGCACAAAATTTTCCTTTGTGTCTGTTTTCCTTTTTCTTTGTGATGGGGAAGAGAAAGGGGAAGGTTAAGTTTCCTGAAGCTGACCTTCCACCTAACCAGCAGCCTATAACCAAGTTTGTGGCCGTCGGAGCCTCTCAGTCTGTTGCCGGGGTTGGTGTTGGAGCTGACTTGAAGGCGGTCCTTTCAACCTCAGATGTTAGTCTGAGCCCTGAGCAACGCGTGCCGCCTGGTGAGCCCTCTCTGCTGCCTGTTGGTCTGGATTCCCGGCCGCGGATGCACCCCAACGAGGGAGCCTCTGCTATGCCGAATTCAGGAGGAATGCCAGAGATGGGTGTGCCGCATATCGCTGGAGGTAGTGGTGAGGTTATCCTGGCCACCCCGAAAGTGCTTAGAGGAGATCCGGAGTCCCAGCGGTCTAGCGAGATGGAGTTCTCTGCCTCGAGGGATGCAGGAAGACCCGGGGTTACAGCTGGCGGCACTACCCTGGAGAAACCAGCGGTAGTAACTTTGGACTCCATTTGGTCTGCAATTGTTTCATTGAAGTGCTCTGTTTCCAGCGTTTGGACACTATGGAGAAGACTGCACAGGACTTTCAGGCAAGGTTGTATGGACAGGAACAAGCCAGTAAAGACTCTGCTCAAACGTTAGAAGTGTTTTCTACACAAGTAGTTGATTTGAAGACACAGTGCTCTGCCCTTATTAGGGAAAGCACGGTAATTAATGCTAAGTTGGAGAATTTCTCCAAAAAGATAAATCTGCGAATTGTTAATTTTCCTGTTTGTTCTGCTGTTTCCCCGGTAGAGTTTAAGAAATATTTGAGGGAAGTTTTGGGGTTGCCGGAAAATGCCCTTCCTCCCACCTCTAAAGTATATTTACCTATGAAAAAGCGTTCTAGTTCTGTTAATGTGGTTGCCAGTGCGGTGGGTGAACAAGGGGATAGTCTTGATGCTCTGAACCTCTCTCAGGTATTAGAAGCCTCTGATGAGGAAATAACTAGGAGAGCTACTCTTTTGGTAACGTTTGTTCTAGAGCCAGATAGGTCTTGGATCCTGAGATTGTTCTTTAGAAATTCTGATGATCTTTTTTGGTCAGAAAGTTTGGATTTTTCCTGATTCTTTTGTGACTCAGGGAAAAAGGAAAGTTTCTGACTATGCGTCCTGAGGTGGTTTTGTTAGGTTTTTCCTTTATATTGAAATTTCCCTGTAAATGCCTTATAAAGTCGGCTTCGGCTAGATTTATTTTTTATGATCCTAAACAATTGCGTACGTTTCTGGATGGCAGAGCTGCTCTTCGGGATGTTCCAGTTCCAGTGGAGCCCATTTAGATCGACTCATCTAGGGCACTTATGTTGAATTCACGCCACTCGGTCCTATTTCTTTTTTTTTATTAATGGTTATTTCTTGATTGGTAAATATTTATAACATCTAGCCTTTTTCTGTGCTTCCTCCCCCTCCTGTTTTTTGGGCTGGTAGTGTTAGGTAAATGCTCTGTATTATTGTAATTGGATTATTTCCTTTTGTTTTAATGATTTGTGCTCTTTACCTTTCCATTTCTTTCAAGTATGGAATATTGCTTGATGTATTTGTTGAAAATTCAGAAATAAATAATAAAAAAAAAAACCTGGAAAAGACAGCTGAGGGGGAGATATGATAGAGGTCTATAAATTTAATTAATGGAGTAGAATGGGTAAAAGACTGTTTATGCCATCAAAATATAGAAAGACTAGGACATGCAATCAAGCTACAGGGTAACCTGTTTAAGACTAATAAGAATATTTTTTCACTCAGTGTAATCACTCTGGAATTTGCTACTGGAGGATGTAGTAAAAGCTGTTTGTGTAGCCTTAAAGGTTTGGACAAGTTCCTGGAGGAAAGGTCCATAAACCATTATTAAAGGGGTCCAGAATATCCACTGTTCGAACCAATACAAGCATTATGGAACCTATGTCTTTTGGGGAAACTGCTAGGTACTTGTGACTAGATTGGTCACTGTTGGAAACAGGATACTGGGCTTGATGGGCCTTGGTCTGACCCAATGTGGCATATCTTATGTTAGGTTATCAGCTATCCCAAATCCCACCTTTTTCCAGCCCAAAACCTAAAGTTCATAGGTGATTAGCTGGACACATTACAGGCTAAGACCTTCCTCCCCAGCTGGCAAGATGTGCAAGCTCACTGGTCTGTACCGGCTTGCCTCCTACTCCAGCTACTGGGCCACATGGCCTCAACAGTTCATCTCACACCCCTAGCCTTCTTGCACATGCAGGCAGCCCAGTGGCCTCAGGCCACAGGCAGGTTGCACGACAGGGTCATGGTCACCCACAAACTGGTGGACTCCCTCAACTGGTGGCAGTCCCTATGCCACCCCCAAGAGGGGAGGCATCTGCACCATAGGGGGTCCTGACCATGGATACCTTCCTCCTGGGTTGGGGAGCACATTGTGGAGACCTCTACACTCAAGGCAGCTGGTCACAGGAGTCATCTCTCCTGCAGAGTAACCTCCTGGAACTTGGGACCATTTTCCTGGCCCTACATGCATTCCACCATCTCCTGTGCAACTGTCTTGTGCTGATCCAGATGGACAACCAGATTGCCCTGTTTTATGTAAACAAGCAGGGGGGCATGGGTACATACTCCCTCTGCCAAGAAGCAGTGGCTTGCTTCTCCTTTGCGGTACATCACAGAATGTTCCTATGAGTGGTATACCTTCCAGGTCAGGACAGTTGCTTAGCAGACAAACTCAACAGTCCTCAACCCACACGAGTGGCATCTGAACACCAGGGTGGCACAACTACTCTTCTGTTTCTGGGGCAGACCAATAATGGACCTGTTCGCTTCCCTGGGCAACATGCACCTGCCTTGCTGCACCCAAGGAGAGTGGCAGCAGAAGCCTTCATGACACCATGGTCCAAGGGCTGCCATCTGGAAGTTAAGTGAAGTTATCTGGATGTGTTCAATAATTAAGTCTAAAGGATAGTCATTGATGCAATAGGGCATGGTGTATAGAAGTTCTATGCACTGATGAATTGCCCGTTCTGAGACCTCCTTGCCATATGTTTTTAAAAAAAAAAGTATATACAAAGATGATATAAAGATTGATACTACAGTCGGATACAGTTTAAGTTTGTTGCATATGGAGTGTCCTTTGAAGTTTGGTCAATTCTTGGAGTGGAAATCACTATTGTACTTTGCTTATGAGCGAGCAGGCCTCTCCCTTGAGCATTGGATCACTACACATGTGCAGGCTGTGGCCACAGCTGTAGCCAACCTCTGCTCAATACTGGTGATAGAAATCTGCAGGGCTGCCACATGGTCTTCAAGTCATATGTTTGTAGCTCATTACTTCCTGGAAAGCAAGTCCCATAGGGACAGTGCCTTTGGACAGGCAGTGCTTGGTAATATTTTCAAGGTGTAGGCAACTCCTGCCCTCCGACCCTTCTGTGTTTAGCATTCAGCAACACTATCACTCTGGTAGCCTGGAGTCTCTGGGACTCACCTTCTGCAACTTATGGCTATCCAGTGAGTCACCAGTAGTACTGTCATGGTTCAGTCCTCAGCAGCCTGAAACTAGGGAGTCCCATATGTGAGGACTAACTTGTGCTTGTTCCCGGAGAAAGCATAGTTACTCACTTGTAACAGGTGTTCTCCAGGGACAGCAAGAATCGGTCCTGACAACCTTCCCTCCTCCCCTTGGCGTTTTTCTCTCTAGATTGTTTAAGTCCTTTGCTGCTATGTCATCTGACTAAGCAAGATGGCACTCTAGGGCAGGAAGGGGATTATGCATGTATGGTAGCATTCCCAGAGGATTTCTGACAACTAGGAAATTACTCTGTATGGGCTCCGTCAGCACTGTCACCCATATGTGAGGACTGATTCCTGCTGTCCCTGGAGAACACCTGTTATAGTTGAGTAACTATGCTTTCTAACAGAGCCATCATTCATTGGTTCATCATGTAAGTACTGACAATTGATCACAGGTGTGTGGTTTTGTTTTGTTTTAACACCACAATGGAAATGTGGTTCTTCTCTTCAAACTGATTTAAATTGTTTGCCAGGGAATGATTGGCACCCCTATAATGTTCATTTTTTATACTATGTTCTTTAATTGGTCTTTTTTTTTTATTTGTGTCAGATGTGTGCATATCTAGTCCAAAGCCATTTCACTGGTCACGTTTTATGGAGATACTGGACACTAACAAACTGTAAGGATGTCAATGACCACAATGTATGTATTTGTGTTTTGACATGGAAAATTCCGTTGAACGTAACTTCTATTTACAGGGCTTCTTACTAGATATTTAGACTCCTCCAAATATTTTACCTTAACTTTTGTCCCCTACTACTCACTTATATAGCACTACAGATACATATAAAAAGACTAAACTCTGATAAGCAGGGGCAAACTAATGAAGACAGAATACAGTAGATGAGAATAAGAGCATAAATAGGGAAGGGTAAGGAGACACAAGGGATCAGGATCCAAAAAGCAGTAACAGAGGTGAGCCTTTAGCATGGATTTGAAAAGAGGGAGAGATGAACATTGATAAGCAGACTTGGATAGCTTGCTCCAGGCATAAGGAGCAGCAAGGTGAAAGGATGGAAGTCTGGCGTTGCAGTGGAAGAAAAGGGCATAGAGAAGTAGGCCAGTGGAAGAGCAGAGCTCACAATGGGTGTGAGGAGAGAGGTAGTAAGCAGAGAATGCATTTATAGGTCAAAAGGAGAAGTTTGAATTGGATATAGAAATAGAATGGGAGCCAATTATGTGACTTGAAGAGTAGTTAAATGAGTATATTGGGGCTGGCAGAAGATTAGCCTGCTCAGAACTCTGCTGTGTGGCTAAAGGGGCATGAAGTGACTCTAAGGGAGATCACCAGCAAAGTGGAGGTTGCGATAGTCTAGACAGGAGGTGACTAAAAAGTGAAAGTGTTAGCAGTGTGCTAAAAGAAAGGAGTAAATTTTCTTAGGTTTTAGCTTTCTCTTAAGTTTGTCATTTCTAGATCTCTTGGGTATGTGTGGAGGAGGGGAAGGAGTCAGATGACCACAAGGTCACAGGCTGAGGAAACGGGGATAAGTGTTATCTACAGAGAAGGGGGAGGAGGATTTAAGGGGAATGTGGGGTGGGTTTTTTGTTTTTGGTTGGTTTTTTGGCCATGTTCAGTTTCAAACAGTGGTGAGACATCCAGGCAGGGACTTCAGGTAGGCAGAGATGTGGGCCTGGAGGTCAGAAACGTCAGGTGTAGATCTGAGTCGTCAGCATAAAAATGATACTGAAAGCAATGGGGAAAGGTCAGAGCACCAAGGGACTGGGTATAGAGGAGAGGGCCCAGAACAGACCCTTGGGGTACACCAACTGAGTGTGATATCAGAGGAACCACCGGAACAAACACTTAGCACCGTTTAGTAAACATACCCCTAATATCGCAGCTGCAACGTTACCGTGTGATACGTGACGTCATTGCTCAATAATGGCACATTACCGTGTGATAACGTCTCCTGCGGCGGTAAGGCTCCCCAGGAGCAGAGATAAGGGGTCAGTGGGTGGGGAGAGGCTCCAGGCACACTATTGCTGTGAAATGAAGGTCCAAAAAATAGCACGAGTGAAAACCTGGCGTTAGAGGCAAAAGTGAAGGAGAGAGAAACCATTTCAGTCAGCAATGTACAGCAAAGGCAGGGAGACCAAGAACAGTGATAGTAGTGTTACATGTGCAGCAGAAGCAGATAGTGCCCTAGTACAAAAGGGCACTATGGTGAGGCTGCACATGGGATACAGGGGGCTGCAAGTGTGACATGCAGTGGTGCAGCTGGGGCAGAAGGCAGGCTAGGCAGATGCCTAGGTGATACACAGAAAAGCAGAAATGGAATATCAGCAACTGATCAAGGTCAAACATGCCCACGAGTGTGTCCCACAGTGTCCCAGGGGACAGTACCCAGCAAATGCCTAAAGGGCACAGAACATTGGCAGGCGGTGCCAGGGGGATGCATGGATGTCTATGCAGGCAACCCTATCCCAGATTACATACCATAGGCAGCCGCCTACTGGGACACCGGATGGCTTGGGACTGCACACCACCAGCATAAGGGCATGTCAGCATGGTGGCAGAGGGGTGCTGGTGGTGGAGGGGGGGCAGTGGCATCTGCCCACAGCAGACCAAGGCCAAGCCCTGTTTAGATGAGTGCCATGCACTGCAAAAGACTAGGTCAGTCTGACAAACAGTAATGGTATCCCCAGGGAATGACCTGCCTCTGTGGCAACAGTTTGGTGCAGTACACACAGCCAGTGTGTTCAGGGGCAGAAGGTCCAAGGTTCAAGTCCCAGCTGTGGTTCCTGCAGACCATGTCCCTATATTTTACCCAGTACTAAACCGTGGTAATAAAGAAGGAACCTTTATTGCAGATAAAATAAACACGCCATAAAAGCCTATATTTTACCGTACAGAGAACATACACCATAGACATGTGCAGTCCCTAGAGCAGAGGTTCCCAACTGCAGTCCTGGAGGGCCAAACACCATTCAGGTTTCATGCTATCCCCAACAAATATGCTTGAGATGCATTTGCATGCACCATCCCCATTGTATGCAAATGTATCTCATGCATATTCATTAGGGACAGCATGAAAACCTGAACCGTGTTTGGCCCTCCAGGACCGGAGTTGGGAAGCTCTGCCCTAGAGCATAGGCCAACAGGGGCACAAACACCCACACCCACACCCACAAGCTCCACTATCCAACGGCTCATGGAGAGTCAGGCTGCGGAGCAGCATCTATCAATACGAGCACCTGCATACCTTAGCAATGCCATCTTAAACTTTTAAACACGTTCCACATATATCAAAAGGTTGCTATGATTAATGTCAGATTACAAATCCTAAGTTAAACACAGTTTGACAGATTCACCATAGCAACCTTTCTGATATCTGTGGAGTGTTTCAGTTTTTGTTTCTGACGGTGATTACCACCCCGGGGAGTGACCCGAACAGTATTGAGTACCATAGCAATGCCTGCACTGTGCCCAGGACTGGTGTGGCCAGGGCTGCCAAAAACCTCTATTTGCACAATGCTGGCATGTGTGGGAGTGTTTCCAGTATGTTGTGGCTGCCCACACTGCTTGCACTGTTTCCAATGTTAGCCTACCAATGTGCATAATGAGGAGCAAGGTACTGTGGGTATGGCCTGGACAGGGCAGCCTGGGCAGGATGCATGTGCAGAGGGCATAGAGCAATGGCTGAGACATTGTACTGCCCGGCCACCACCTACAAGGACAGGGTGGCCACAGCATGTCATGCTGGGAGGTCACTCTCACTCTGACTGAGCAGTGACCACAGCATGGCTAGGTTCCCCCATAGTGCTACACAGTATTTTTCTCTCAAGTGATATCTATGGGTTTCCTTTTCTGGGGCCCAATCACTGACATACCTGCTTGGTGTGTGTACTCGCATCCCATTTTTGGGTGCACACAGTTCCTCCAGCAACATGCACTATGTACTAGCTAGCAGACTGTCTGCAGTTAGCATGTATATGGCTGGAATACCTTGCAGGGTGCAGTGGGTGGAGACTGACTGTGCCCTCTGCTGGTGAATGTCAGATAGGGGTGGGAGGCAGCTGTGCTTTTCCAGGCCTACTGCCCTATGTGATGCATACAGATCTGTATTGACTGCCTTGTAGGGTGCCCATTGTCCAGCAGGACTGGGGTTGATGGTCCCCTCTACTGCCACCATTGCAGGGATGTAGAATGTGGATCTGTTGGTGAGGGTTCCTGTCACCCACCCTGACCCACTGAGGGCAGGTTGGGTGGTGCTACATAATCAGCTTTGGGGTCCAATCACCACCCTTCCCTTATAACATGTGACAATGGCACCCACACAGGATATGCACTATTCTGGGTGCATCATAGTCCACAAGGGCTAGACGTGACTGGGAAATACAGATGGACACAGGTTTATCCTAGGTGTCTGCAGGGACTACCCATCACACACTGGCACTGATGGGGACCTGCAGCGCAGCCTTCCTCAGCTAAGCCAAGTGCTGCAGACCTGGTGCTGGGCGCCCCACCTCTCCCTCAGGGTGAGCACAGGAACTGCACAATGTCATGATCTGTAGCTACTCTGTGCCAGTAACACACACACGGTCAGTTCCCCCTACCAGGCTGGGGTGCTATAGAGGCACATACCCCATCTTGTGATCAGATGTAGGCTGCTGACCTGCATGTGCAGTGCATCATGGGTACGGGTGGCTTTACCCTATCCTGGTAAACACAGCAGACAGTTTGTGGTGACCTGCAGTCTTTCTGTAGCCAGCCAGCAGTGTGTTAGACATTATAGAGATGTAGCCCACTGATTACTTCAATGACTGTGGAGGCAGAGATCATGGGTTTCATCCCACAGTGGTGTTTAATACGGCTGTCTGAAGCATTTCCTTTTAATTTAAATCAGTGCTGCCAGCAAAAACACCCTCACACTGCCGTAGCCTAAGGTGCCTCATAAGGCGCCCTATAGGGCACATTAGGTGCCTTGGCAGACAGGGCACTTTATAATGTGCCCTTTGGAGTGCCTTATAGGGCACCTTTAGTAGCACCTTAGGTTACAGCACTGTGAGGGTGTTTTTGCTGGCAGCACTGATTTAAATTAAAAAAAGGAAATGCCTCAGACAGCCTTCTTACATAACACCACTGTGGAATTGAACCCATGACCTCTGCCTCCGCAGTCATTGCAGTAACCAGCGGGCTACATCTTTATTACTTCTAACACTGCACTGGCATGAACTTAGGGTTAATGCACGTTAACGTGCCACGGCACCCACTATTGCGCGATACAGATTCTTGCTACCTTGCTGCCAGAACGCCCACTCATTATATGGCATTCTTCACATTATCGCTGCAACTAGCGCTGGTAACATTAAGACGGTTTAGTAAACATACCCCTTAGTGATGGGAGCGATGAGAAGAGGACAGGACCAAGTCTCCTAAAGCCAAGAAGACAGTGTTCTAGAGAAGGTGGATGATCAGGGAATAATATCCAGCTATGTAAGTCTATAAAATTCTTCTTATCCAGCACTGTTCTAGAAGCAATCCCAGTATGATTTGCCATTTTTCTTATAGCCCTTGATCTGTGTGAGTTGTGGTGTGGGGGGTGGGTTTTTTTTGTTTGTTTTTTGGTAGGGGGAGCCCTCCCCTCCCCTCCCCTCGGCTGACCAACCATCAGGCAAGCCAGGCTGTCACCTAGGGCAGAAGCATCAGGTGCACAAGAGCAGGGCATTTAAAGCTAAGCTTTAGATTCTGATGGCTGGGGGAGGAGTGGGTGTCAGGCTTAAGGTTTGCATAGGGCACCAATACTTTTTTTCTGGGGCATATGAAGCTTTTTATAAATATGAAAGTATCTATCTGCAAATCAAAGTATAGGTACAGAAAACATGTATTTCATGCAGAGACTTATGTGAACTGTAGCAATTCATGGGGTTTGTCAAGACAGGCACAGGAATTCCTTGCCCAAGTTCATTATGGAAGAGAATATGAAAGTATCAGGTATCACCAGTATACAGTGCCTACAGTTCAGGAGCTTTTGAAGCACAGCAACTGAAAGTTGCTCAAAGGCATGTATAGTTGCAACTGTCAGGCCACTTGGAGACTGCAGGCTGCAAACCAATGTGACCTTGTCTGCTAGAATGTGTGTAGACAAGTTTGAGAGAAATTTTAAATAGATGACATTTGTTACCTGGTCAGGCCTTTTTTCTTCTCCCCCCCCCCCCACCCCTTATTTCAATTCCTTCTAGGAGGTCCTGTGAGCCTTTCTGCATGTCAAAATGCTTTCAGAACTTTCAGTCCTGCAGCATAATCACATTTCTTTAAATGAACAGTAGCTCTTATATTATAGTGGAGATTTTACATTGTTTTATTACATTTTCTATTTCATTGTACTATGGAGGTTCTACACAAACTTAACTTGTTGGTTGGATGCTCAGAATTGGCCAAGGATATTCAGAATTAATATTTTTGAGAGATTTTAAATTTGCTTTCCTCTTCAGACTTTCTTACCGAAGTTGCTGAGGTGAATTTTTTTTTTCCCTCTCCGGGAACAAGCAGGAAGGAAGCCCTCACATATGGGTGACGTCTGCACCGACTGAGTCCGTGCAGAGCAAATCCCCAGCTTTCAGAGTCTTTGGGATTGCTACCACACATGCATGGTCCCCTTCCTAACCAAGGGTGCCATCTTGTTCAGTCTCCTTTTTTCCACAGAGCCCACCAGATGTCTGCTTTCCCCCAGAAAATTAAATTTTTTTTTTTGAGTTTCATACTTCTTCTCTGGTTTTGCACCAGTACTCTTCCTGCCTGCTAACCTCAGTGCCTCGTTATCAGGGTTGACTTTATCTATTTAGTTTTGTTTTTCTCTGGCGTTTTTCACACCTTTCTCCACTGGCAACCCAAGGGGTCCTTCGACCTCACTGGGGTTCATTTCCCCCCATGGCAACCAGCAGCTTTAAAGTGTGATCAGTGTACCAAAATTATGTCCCTGACAACACACATTACTGGTGCCTCGGTGCAAGCCATGACCCGGTGGTCTGTGGCCTTTGCAAAAAGATGTCCTCCAAGGCCCTGAAGAGCCACCAGCAGCAGCATGACAACCTTTTTCCCAACCCCCCCCCCCCCCGATGCCTCTGAGGGCCAGGACCTCATGAGACCTCAATACCTCAGGAGGAACACTCTAAACCCTAGTGCCATCGTGGGTCCTCAGAGGGGGAACCCCCTCAAGGGAACCAAAGAGGAAGAAATCCTTGAAGGTGGTGTCCTTGGATGGCTCTGACCAGGGTCCTCTTGGGCCTGGTCACAGAGCCCCAAGCATCCGCTCAGCCGGCCACTCCCTCTCCGACTCAAGGTCCCCAGAAGGATCCATTTGCAGACCAGCCTTGGCAGTTGGACACTGTCCTTATCAGATTCCCCTCTAGGGGAGCCAGTGCCGGGCCAGAGTTCCTCAGTGCCCACACTGAGGGCTGTGGAACAATCTGGCGCTGAGTCTAGAATGGCAGCCTTGGAGCAGTCTGCCTTCTTGGACCAGCATCAGGCGTTGATGTCTGGCACATTCGGTTCCTCCACGCCGACCACCAGGCATTTGATATCAAAGATGTCCCCAGAGGCAATCCTTTAGGCCATGCAGACCCGAGTTGATCCTTGACCAAGGTTGTGCTCAGCCTCCTGCTTAATGGGGCAGAGGTCACCCTGACTAGTGTGGGCTTCTATTGCCCTCCCCTCACCAGCAACCTGCAGGGCTCTTGGAGTCACAGAAAACTACATTCAAAGCAATGAGAAATGAAGCTAAGACAGCAATAAAATACCACACACTTCTATATAGATACACCAAAGCTTTGTGGAGAGAAACAAATAGAAACGAGTTCTCTTTGTTTACTCTAACTATTAGCCATGGTTCACTTTATTTATAAGGCTCTTTTGGATGATACAGCATAATTTCACTTTATTACACATCAGGCATTACGTATTTATCACATCATAGGTCAACTTCTAATCAGTGTAGGTCAATATGAGGAGACATACATGTATTCCAAGACATAACTGTTTACTGTTGACTGCTTGATATCTAATAACCCTGAGACAGAAAGGCTAGAGTACAGCCTGCCCTTTTTCTTTATTTATAGGACATGTGCCTCTTCACCTACTTAGTAAGCAAATATATGAAGTTTATTTCTCTAGCAAAGTTCTGAACAGAATTAACTCTTTCTCAGGTTTAGTCAGTCTGATAGTGTACACCACCCTGTACAAACAAACATACTTTCAACTAGCTTCAGGCATCAGATTGCATAGTGCCGGGCCCCTCAAGACCCAAGGGACAGCAACCCCTCAAGTCCTTCTCAGATTATTCCAACTGAGACCGAGACCAAGGATGAGGAGTCCCTGGACACCCATTAGCAGATGTCCCCCCTCAGATTCCCTGGTCTCTGAACCTTGAAGGTCCCCTCCAGAAGACATGGGATTCTTGTCCTTTGTCAAGGACATGTCCAAGGTGTTAGTGTTGCCCACAGTCTGTGGAGGATCCTTGGACCAGCAAGCTCAAGATCCTCCAATACGAGGCTCCCCCCCCCCCCCCCGGATTCACACACTGTGCCCATTCCTCCCATCTTAAAGTGGCTCATGTTCCACATGTGGGAGATACCAGCATCTGTGCCGGTGGTCAGCAAGCAGCTCAACTCAATGTACCAAGTCTGCCAGAAATCAGAAATCACAGCTGCCACAACTCCATGGTGGAGTTGGCCATGCGTTGGTTGAAGAGCCAGATGCACTCCTCGGTGCCCCCTGGTAGGGAGTCCTGCACCTTGGATGTTCTTGGAAGAAAATACTATCAGGGCTCTGCTGAATTGCTGGATCCAGGCCTACCAGTTGTACATGGGCATGTATATGAGATACCTGGCAAAGGAACTAGCAGGGTTCTTGGCTGGTCTCTCTGGGGAGCCTTTGCAGCACTACAAGAGCCTATCCAAAGCCATCTGAGTGCTCCAAATTTGTTTCGGGCACCATATGACTGTTTTGAGTCAGCAGCCCATGTAGCTGTGGCAGATATCAGTGCGTGCCACCATGCTTGGCTCCAGACATCCAACTTCAAGCAATGGGTACAAGACAAGTTGGTTGTACCTTGCTAAGGAGAGAACTTCTTCGGCAAACCCATGACTGACAAGGCTGCAGAGCTGGAGACAGATTTCATGACGAGGACTAGGCTCCAAGACAACCACTGCCCCTTCCTGATGGAAGGGGTCAGGTAAAAAGCCCTTTTACCCAAGGAGGTCAACTGCTTACTGAAACTACCCTCCTTACCAGGCCTCCCTGGCTCCCCAGCAAGGGCAGCAGGCCAAGGGACAAGCTTATGGCCTGCATAAGCAGAAGGCTCCCAGGCTCCAGCTCCACCTGAGCCAAATTCCTCCCCCTACTTCCCAGGAGAGCCCCTCGGGTCTCCCCTCCACCAGGACCATCTTCTGAAGGAGTTGGCAGGCTTCTCAAGGACAAGGCAGTGGAACCAGTGCCCCACCACCTCAAGGGCAAGGGGGTTCTACTCCAGGTACTTCCTCATGCCAAAGAGGACAGGGGTCCTAAGGGCCATCCTCTGCCTGTGCAACCTCAACAAATTCCTGGTGAGGGAAAAGTTCAAGATGCTCTCCCTTGGAACATTGCTGCCATACCTCCAGCAGGGAGACTGGCTATGCTCCTTAGACCTAAAAGGTGCCTATACACACACCCTTATCCACCCACACCACAGACAATACCTACGCTTTGTGGTGGGAGGAAATTTCCAATACAGAGTGCTACCCTTCGGCCTAGCCTCAGCCATAAGGGTATTCACAAAGTGTCTGGCAGTTGTTGCCACCTTTCTCAGGCTCCAGGGGGTCTTTGTCTTCCCCTACCTCGACAACTGGCTCATCAAAGACGCAACAGCCCCCAAGGTGCAACAGTCAACAGCACATACCACCCAGGTCCTGCAACACTTGGGCTTCGTTATAAACTACCCCAAGTCCAACCTTCACCCTACGCAAGGGCTGGAGTTCATTGGGGCAAGGCTGGACACCCTTCAGTCAAAAGCCGCCTTGCCTTCGGACCAGGCAGTCCAACTTGGGTCTCTGGCCCAGGACATGCAGCACCATACCTCCAGTGCTGACTAAGCATCTTATGCATTCTCGGGCACATGGCCTCCACAGTCCATGTCACGCCAGACGCCCATCTCCACAGGCAGAAAGCACAGTGGTGCCTCTGGGACCAGTGGTCCCAGGCCACCAGCCACCTCCCAGACAATCCAAGTGAATCGCCAGCTGGCACAGTCCCTCACTCAAGGGTCCTCTCCACAGATTCTTCCATGCTGGGCTGGGGAGCACATTGCAAGGGTTTTCACACCCAGGGTACTTGATCTCTGGACAAGAGTGCTCAGCAGATCAACCTTCTCAAACTGCGAGCCATTCGCCTTGCCCTGAAGGCCTTTCAGCATCACCTAGGCCACCAGTCGGTCCTAGTTCAGACAGACAACCAGGTGGCCATTTTTCTATGTGAACAAACAGGGAGGCATGGGATCCTGTGTCCCATCAGGAAGCAATAGACCTGTGCTCTTATGAAATCCAACAGGGCATAATTCTCAGAGCAGTGGACCTGCCAGGCCAGGACAACTTGCTGGCCAACATTCAGCAGGATTCTTCAGCCACACGAGTGGCAGCTGGACCCCAGGGTAGCCAGTTGGCTCTTCCAGACCTGGGGGAACCAGTGATGGACCTGTTTGCAAGCCTGGACAATCACCAGTTGCCCTGCTTTTGCTCCCAGCAGCCTCATACCACCAGGGTGGCCACTGATGATTTCCTGGTCTCATGGTTGGAGGGAATTCTGTACACCTTCCCTTCGACACCACTAATTGCCAGGACCCTGTTCAAGACTCTCCACGACAGGGCCTTTGTCATCCTGGTAGCTCCACAATGGCCCAGGCAGCTATGGTTTCTGCTGCTCCTGCAATTAGCAGTGAAGGATCCCATACCTCTGGGGTCTGCCCCTTCTCCTTTCCCAGGAAGGGGGCGCTCTCCTACATCCCAACCTGGGATCTCTCACTGACGGCTTGGCTGCTGAGAGAGTGACTCTAGCCCCTCTCCACCTCCCCATAGAGGTGGAGGATGTTTTTGTTGGCCTTATGCAAGGCATCCACCAGACAGGCCTACACCTTCAAGTGGCACAGATTTTTGGTTTGGTGCACAGAGGGGGGCTGACCCTTCTCTTGCCCAGTGGTCACGGTATTGCAGTACTTGCTCCACCTCTTGCAGTGGGGGGCTCGAGTCAAATTCATTTAGGGTTCATCTTAGTGCCCTAGCAGCGAACCACTACCAGATAGATGGGAAGCCCCTCAACCCATCCAGTGGTGTCCTGCTTCTTACAAGGCCTGCTGCTGTCTAAGCTCCCAGTTTGCCCTCCGGCAACCGAATGGGAATTCAGTGTGGTTCTAGGGCAGCTCACTTGCTCACCCTTCGAACCCTTAGCTACTTGCCACCTCCATTATCTCTCCTCAAGTGGTCTTCTTGGTCACGCTCACGTCTGCCCATAGGGTGAGCAAGCTCCAGGCCCTTGTGGCTGATGCACCTTACACCAGTTTTTACAAGAATAGGGTGGTAATTTGCACGCACCCTAACTTCCTTCTGAAGATGGTGTCTTCCTTCCACCTCAGTCAGGAGGTGGTGCTCCCTACCTTCTTTCCCAGACCGCAAGCCAGTCAGGCAAGACAGTCCTCCATACCTTGGACTGTAAGAGGGCCTTGTCCTTGTATAGCCAATGCACTCAAGGCCACCAGAAAGTCTCAGCTTTTCATTTCCTAGTAAGCTGGGGGAGGGGGTGACCAAGCATACACTGTCCACCTGGGTGGTGGACTGTACTGTATTGCCCTTGCCTACAAGGAGGCAAGGCTTCCTTTGGAAGACTGGGTCACAGCACACTGGATCAGGGCTATGGCGACCTCAGTAGTTAACCTGCATTTGGTCCCGCTAGCAGACATCTGCCAGGCTGCCACCTGATCTTCAGTCCATACCTTTGCATCTCATTACTGCCTGGAAAGAGTCCCAACAGGACAGTGCCTTCAGCCAGGCTGTGCTCCAACCTTTTCAGGGTCTAGGCAACTCCTACTCTCCGACCCTTCTGTGTTCAGGCTACCAGACTGCTGGTTTCATTGGACACAGGGGTCCTATTTGGTCTGTCTATACAGACTCAATTGCTGCTGCTTGTGGCTCTCCATAAGGGAGCCCTATCTTTGCTATGGGTTTGGTAGCCTGTTGCCAGGGAGTCCCATATGTGAGGACTGACTTCCTGCTTGTTCCCAGAGAAAGCATAGTTACTCACCTGTAACAATGTTCTCCAGGGACAGCAGGAATCGGTCCTCACACCCCTCCATCCTCCTTCCTCCCCTTGGAGTTGCACCTGTACCATTTTTATTTTGTCTTTAGCTATGTCATCTGACTGAGCAAGATATGACACCTGTGGGTGGGAAGGGGACTGTGCATGTGTGGTAGCAAGTCCAAAGGCTTTCTTTGAAAGCTGGGGATTTGCTCCACATGGCCTCAGTCTGTGCCAACATCACCCATATGTGAGGACTGATTCCTGCTGTCCCAGAGAACACCTGTTACAGGTGAGTAACTATGCTTTCCCCTCTTGACTCATGCAGTTGAACCTGTTCTACAACATTAGAGGGAAAGGGAGTTTCATGTTCTTCCTTTTCTAAATCGGAGATGAACTTTGCTTTTTGGACATATAGGAAACTTGCAGAAGTACAAAAAATCGAAGCATTTCTATAGATAAGAACATCATATTTGCCATATTAAGTCAGACAAAAGGTCCATCAAACCCAGAATCCAGGTTACAAGTATCTGGCATATCCCAAAAGTGGCCAGATCCCATGCTGTTTATCCCCATAGCTAGCAGTGGCTTTCCACAGGTCTGTCTCAATAGATTATGGACTTTTCCTCCAGGATTTGTCTGAACTTTTTTTTTTTTTAAATCCACATACACCAAGAGGTATGTTTAAAACGTGCTAATGGTTAACATGTGCTTTAGTATGAGATCTGGTAACAGCTACCACAAGCTAAAAACAGCCAGCACAGGTAACTCAATGGGGCAGGTTAAGAGCAAAGAGTGGGCAACTGCACATTGTGGTTAGCATGGGCGTGATTGTCTGTCTCATTTTAAACTCAAATATCTGGATGGAAGCCAATGCAAGATTTCAAAACCAGGCAGAATGTGAGATTCATATTCCTGCGCCTTAATCTGAGTTAACAGTATATCCAAACAGAACACCTGAATCTTCTGAAACAACAAATCTTACTAAAACGTATTAATGTCCTAAATGTACAAATTTTAGATATAAAGGGAAGGAAAAGTCTTACCATTCAGTGGGTTATATGGACCCAGAAACATACAAAATTAAAATTTAATTCTATATAAAAAAATGTTATACAAGTGTTCTTATCTTCAATTCAACAAGCATGTGATATATATTTGGATATGAGAAAAAAAGGTGTTTAGACCAATGATGTGATTCTGGGTCCATAGAGCTCATTGTATAGCCACTGAGGTCGTCGTGGTTTGTTTTTTCTTTTCTCTTTACCTTTTTTTAAATTTAATTTTGTGCAACATTCAGGACACTGATATGCTTTAGTAAGACTCGTTTCAGAAGAATCGGGTGTTCCTGTTTAGATATGCTGAACATGACAGGCAGATTTTCCTGTTGAAAATATAGGCCGTCATGTGGTGAACTCTGCAACTGTGTCAAGTTGCCTTACTGAAGACAACCATAAAACACATTGCAGTGGACAACTGTAGCTAAATACTCAGGGTCCAAATAGATCTAAGTGTTGAATGTTCTATTTGCACAACAGATCCTACTTGTTTGCACAGCTCAAGTGAAGAGTCCAGCACTCTAACAGGACTTGGTTGCATCATTTGGCCAGGCAAAAAGACATGGCTGCTAGGCAAACCCAAATCACTTCCATCTAAGAGCAGTTCAATTTCATATTAAAACAAGCAAGGTCTCTGATTCCCCTCACTTCCCCAACTTTCAGAACAGCTGAATATCATCTGTGTAGATCATATCCTATCTCTGCTTCCTAAATACTTGGTGGTAGCTGGAGATAATAGATTTAAATAAAATAGGCGATTAATGAGCCTTGAGGTACCCCAGGTTTAGTTTTCCACTTATGAGAAGATACACTGTGAACCTGCTGGGTATGACATTGCAAAGGATTGAAATCCACCCCCCCCCAACCCCACACACACCATGAGCCTGCATTTGAGAAAAGGAAACATTCATGGTGGCAAAGGTGGTCATTGAGTCAAGGTTAACTATTAGTCCTAGATTCCTTTGCACTCCACCCAGTATCTGACATCAAATACAGATCCCCCTCCTCCAACTAGATGCTGAAGAGACTGCCACACCCTCCTGGTGTCTTGAACAGGGCAGGAGTAATTGCTCCCCATAAGACTCAAGCTCAAAATGTCTGAGATCTAGCAGAAGTCTTGTGGTACTATCCCTAGGGTTTAAGATGCCAAGTAAGGGCAAAAAGTGGTCTAACCACTGATAGGACTTGGGCATGCCTGATTTGGAGATGTGGGGTGGGGTGGGGGGACATGAGGATGTGGTAGCTGCTATGGGTTGGGGAAGGTGCCAGATTGGGAGTGATGATGCACCTATCATGTAGCAGTTGCATCTGATCGCCATGTCTTGAGGTGGCATGTGCTGCCATACTTGCACTACCTGTGCCGGTGCATGCTAAAATTCCATGTGCTAACCATCTACCCAGCTCTGCCTCCTAACAGAGTATGCAGTTAGCACATGGTGTAAAACCATTTGAATTAGTGCATGCTAACACAGTAACTGTTGCTGTTAGCATGCCACTAAGCATGCAAATTAGCACATGCTAACTGCTTAGCACACTTTAAGTAAATGGTTGCCTCTGAGGCTTCTGGATTGTGGAGCCTTTACTCAAATGTGTTTATGGTATGTACTTAAGGAGCACTTTTTTCGGTGCTCCAAAGATTTGCTAACTGACCTTTTGCATTGCTTAAAGGCATTAGTTTATCCAGTTTAAGGTTCCTCCACATTTGAAGGTAGGACCCTGGGGGTGTTGCATCAAAGATTCCAGTGTTCATTGTATTGATTGATCTGAGAGTCATACACCTTGGCACCTGAACTAGCATAATTCTTTAGCGGTTAGCTTTCCTCCTTGTTTTAAGAGGCAGATTTCAGTGTCTTCTGTTTTTCTGATGTAAATCCCTTCCATATTCTGTCTGCTTAAGCACTGTATGGGTGTAAAGGTTGACATTCATGGAGGCATGTTTTCTTGCTGAAATTGCCACTGCTGCTCCTTGTAATCTTGGTTAAGTCACCTAAACCTCCTTTGCCTCAGGTTGAAGCTCTCCAAGAATAGAAACATTACTTTACCTAAATGTGGTTCTCCTTGGCCTTCTGGCAAAGGTGTGAGCTAAATCTAATTACATTCTAATTTTCTGTCAGTGTTCTTTATGATTGTAAATTACATGCCTCTAATTGAATCTCATGCTGTGAGCTTCATGAAATTACCAATTAATGTGTCAAGCCATACCCAAGCAGTTCATCTTATGGAATGCTAGGGAAGGCTCTCAGACATTTGCCTGGATATAATCACATTTAGCCTTGAACAGCTGCATCGTCGGTGTTTTTTATCCTATTTCACTAAGCATACAATGCCTTTCCCAAGCTATTCTCCTTAGATTTGGATATCAGTAGGCCTTGTGCTGTGGCCTATATCCTAGTTTTGCTGATCCTCATATTTGTGAATCCATTGAGGCAGTTGGTTATAAAACTGACATTTACCCATAATTGTTTTGTAAAAATAGAAGCCCAAGGGATTCGTAAAACCTACCTGTTCACCCTTTGCACTTCCCTTTGCTGCAAAAGCAAAGTAAGACCTCCTGGACACTCACGACTTTAAAACAGTAGTCAACACCTTAATCATTCCCCACTCTGACTATTGTAATAGTCTACTACACAGACTATCACTCAAACATAAGCATACTTCAGAGAGCCCAAAACATCACTGCCAGGGTTGTCTCCAAAGCCCACCTAACTGATCATATAACCCCCTATCCTACAAGACCTACACTGGCTCCCAGTACTGAGCCAAATAAAATATAAGATACTCATAACATTCAAACTGACATCTCCCCCTCTTACCTAACTACTCTCCTTCATACACCACCTGAATCCAGAACACACAGACAAAACGCAAACCACTCTCTTGCAATACCCAAAGCCATTTGCAGGACAAGAAAAAACATGCTCTAGGGCCTTCACATTCACTGCACCCAGCCTCTGGAACGAACTGCCATAACAATTTGCATGACAAAGACTTACAGCTATTTAGAAAAGGACTCAAAACCTTCCTATTCTCTGAGCATTTTGGAAGTTCAACTGAAACCCCTTCCTCACAAACAAATACAGTACACCCAAGGAACATAAACTACGCAACTTAAACTAAGGTCCCTACGCTCACATATGATTCAATAATCAATCCTCACCTCCCAGAACTGCTGAATACTTTGTACCTAGCTAAATAGTAGATCTACCAAGCTCTGAGTTTATACAATATTTGATTTGTAAGATGTTCCTGTAAATAGTTGAAACAACGTTCAGTGCAAAATGTTCTGTTCTCATTCTGTTAAATATAAACCACCCCTGATCTCTGGAAGGGGAAGTATAGAAAAAAAGACCTAGAACCAGGGCTTAGACCAGTGTGCTTTCCCAACCTTTTTCCAGCAGATCCAATTTTAGCAATTGAAGAATTGATACCAGACAATGACAAAAGCAAATTACTTAAATATGAGCAATGCATTAATTTGCATTACACATTAACACACCTTAGTAACTAGGCCCCTTAAAAGGGTAGGCTAGCCTGGAAGACTTAAATCTCCAGGAACAGGCAGGAATGAGTCTTCACATATGGGTACGTCAGTACCGATGGAGCCTGCACGGGAATGCTCCCCAGCGTCCAAAAAGAGCTTTTGGGAGCATCCCATGCACATGCGCGCTGCCTTCCTGCCCATTCACTTCCCTCTCATCAGTTTTCTGCAGAGCCGGCAGGATGTATTCCTGTCACCGCAGACAATTATTTTTATTCTTAGTTTTTTGTGGTCACGTCTGCCTTCCCTCGATGCCACCGGTACCGCCGGTGCTTTTCTTTCTTTTTTCTAAAGAATTTCTTCTTTTCCTCAGAAATTTTTCCTGTTTAGTGTCTGACCGTTCTAGGCCTCTAGGCCTCCATCTTTCCATTATGGAAAAGCCAGCCACTAAAGAAATGCTCAAAGTGTGGTAGTACAGATATATTTTCTGACACCCATACTTGGTGTCTAAAATGTTTGGGTCCTGACCATCGCCCACTGAAGTGTCTTTCCTGCTGGAGCTCAAAGATCTTTAGAATCGAGCACAACTCGATACCTGGTTCACATCGCACTGTCACCAGCTACAATATCTCCACAGGATCAGGTAAACAAGTCTGTAAAGACTAGCCAGTCCTCGAGTGGTAGATCTCCTTCCCAGTATCGAGATGGCTCTGGCCTTGCCCTCAAGGACATTTTGGCAATAAAGCCCCAGCAGGAGTCTTCAGGCTCCAAAGCATTAACAGGGCTTCAGGTTGTTCCTGGGGTTCTTACCTCGATGAACATACCTGGGCCATGCTCGGTGGTTGTGGCCGCTTTGAGCGGTACCGACACCCCGGCATCAGCTATGGTGATGGATGAAACACTCCTGAGGATCGCAGTTTAGCGCTCTCGGCTACTTCAGTACCGCTAGGGTTGCTGCAGACCGTTCCTCCAGTATCGGCATTGGTGTTGGTACCGTCCATGCTTAGTTCGACAGACTCGCTTCCTTCGATGCCAAGCCTGGAATCAATCTCTAGCATGGA
This sequence comes from Ichthyophis bannanicus, assembly GCA_033557465.1. Taxonomy (NCBI): domain Eukaryota; kingdom Metazoa; phylum Chordata; class Amphibia; order Gymnophiona; family Ichthyophiidae; genus Ichthyophis; species Ichthyophis bannanicus. The sequence goes on along the minus strand of CM066033.1, from coordinate 942,749,331 downwards.
TGATTCGGTACCGACTCGTCTTGGTACCAACCTCGGGCGGTGCCGAAGACATTGCTTTAAGGAAAATCCAATGCTTCATCCTTTCAGGTCTTCCGATCCCAATGACTGGGATGAATCTATCGGTACCAAGGCTAAATCTTCAACAAGTCTAGCCTTTACCCCTCATTTTTAGAGGGTCCTCCTCAGGGGAGATTTCTTTTCAAGCTTTTCTGCTTGATATGGCAAAGTTACTTGCCATTTCTATACCTGATAAAGAATCCTTGCCAAGGAATTCGGAGACCCTGCAATCCCCCTGGATTTCAAAGGGGGTTATCATGCTTCCTTTGCATCAGATCTTACAAGATCTACTTTTAAGGATGTGGGAAACTCCTTTAACGGTATCACCACACTCTAACACACTTGACTCCATGTACAAGGTGCCACCTTCTCCAGGTTTTCAAAAGACTCAACTTCCTCATCATTCTATTGTTGTAGAATCAGCAATGAGGCGTATTAAGAGTGCAAAGAAGCATCAATTCTTATCCGCCAGGTCATGAGTCTAGAACTTTAGATGCCTTTGGACGTCGATGCGTCCAGGCATCCATGCTTTCAGCAAGAATTATCTCATATTTTCTATGGAATTATCTCTTGAAGAGGTCACAAAGAACTTAAAGCTTTTGAACCCTTTTCTTCAAGAACATAAGAGCAGACTTTTTTCATATTCCTCAGTCATGCTCAAAATGTCTCTAAATTCCTTAATCGTGCTTCCCTGGACTGTTTTGAGTCTATTAGCAGAACGTCTGCTATAGCCATAGGAGCACAACGCATGGCCTGGCTCCAAGCTTCAGACTTGGACAAATGGGTACAAGAAAAGCTGGGAAATACTCCTTGTACTGGTGAAAATCTCTTTAACAAGAATGCTTTATTTCAAGCTAATCAGTTAAACACTGTTGCTTTCAGAAGATTGTCAAAACTTTCCTCTGCCCCAGCTAGTAAAAAATCTAACAAACTTTATTCCCCTAGGGGGAAAATTTTATTCATCTTCTACCCATCATGCAGATGTTTCCAAAGAAGGGCAACATCATACCAGGCTAAGAAAACCAAAGTCTCAACAGGCTCAGCAAACTCAGCAGTTGCAGGGTTTCTGATTTTTATTCATTAAATCTTTTTCCTGTTGAGTTTCAGAACCGCTACTTAACTACAGAAGCATTTACAGTTCTTCTCATCCTTATTGAGAGGTCAGTGATACACTGCCTTAATCCTCCACTTTAGGCATGACTCTCTTGCTAAGAGCAGTCTATCCTTTCAACTCTTGGAGCTATTAAGGATAATCATGCCCTACAGGTAACAAGTTTCTCCTCTCCTTTTAAAAGTAAACAGAGGAGTTACAACTACTTTTAAGGTATGCTATGCCCTTCACCTTGGCAGTTGTCTTGTACGAGGATATCTTATACTTTTCACTGCAGGGGAGCTTACCCTTTTCAGAGACTTACCAAATTGTAAGTCTTCCCAACTCTACTTCCATCCCTTTTAGTTGAGATTTTCAATCTAAGAGATACTATTTGACTGGAGGGCTTACCTTTAAGCCATAGGATTGTCCCTAATACCTACTCCAGTAAATTTCCATACAGTTTCTTCCCTCTGCAATCTTTCAAATATTTCTTTTAAGACAGCTTATCAGTGAGAGTTATCACTTCTAATTCAGTCTCTCAGTCCTTTTTCCAATCTATAGGACCTAACCTATTCTGCTGCCTTAACACAATTCCAAGAGGTTCCAAAACCTACTTGGACAGTTTATCGTTGCAGGCAACCTGTCTGCTATTCTTAGCCATCTTATTTTTTATTTATTTTATTTATTTGCAAATCTCTTATATACCGCCACTTCCTAAGATCAATGGCGGTTTACATTAAACAACAGTAAATACAAAAAACAGTGCTATGGTGAGCAGTTACATCGAACAATATTCAAAACTATATACAGGTATAATGAACAGTGTTCAAAACTATATACAGGTAGTTACAATCAAGTAAAATGAACAGAAATCAGTACTATATAGGTAGAGTTGATCAATATTTGGAACTATTTACATATAAATAGTGACGTTTTATCAATGGTTTTCTATTGTATTAGGGGAGCGTTCATAGATCTAAGGAGGATGGGAGGTCTTATCCAAATCTTTATCTATGTTCGAATAGTATTGTGTGAACAAGTAAGTTTTTAGATCTTTTCTGAAATGTTTCAAGTCTTTTATTTCCCTTAGTTGATCAGGGAGATTATTCCATAGGGACGGTGCTACATATGAGAAGGCACCTGTACTTGTTATGTGTTTAGTTTTTCTTATTGAGTCGGGAACTACAATAGTATGAAGGTTCTTTCTACGTCTTACTCTATTTTCAATCGGTTTATGGATTAGTGTAGACAGGTGTGATGGGGCAATCTGGTTTATCAGTTTGAAAGTGGTCAATATTATTTTATATTGAATTCTACTATGTACGGGTAGCCAATGCAGAGAATAGAATAGCTTAGGTTGCACACAATTGGCTTCCACAGAATAGCTTAGGTTGCACACTGGTAATTAAACAACCAGATCTCACCTGGGCAACCTACAACATGCTCTCTGCAATTTTACAAGAAGCTCTGCAACTATGGGCCTTTGCCAGAGAGCATCAGCTATTCCTACTGGGTAACTTTCAGATGGTTGAAAGGCTTGCCCAGTCATGCTCCCACATGACAGGGTTTTTCCCTACTTTTACCATCTTCCTTAATTTTCTTTTTAGGGAAAATGAACCAGGGTTTAGATCACGTGAAAGCATAAAGAATTGCTTAATTCCCTGAGTTGTTCCACATCTCCAGTAGAACTTCTCCAACAGGGATGCACTTTTCACTGCAGTCTGTCCTTGTCTAGTGCATTCCTTCTAATATATATATCACTCTGAAAGATTTGTTACTGTCCATATTAATGCTGTTCCAGCATGCCATAGGATTTTAAATGGACAACCAATTTCTATGGTAGTCACAAACTACCTTTTACTGTAACCTTTCCAGTTACATTACATTTGAAGCTCTCCATGTAAAGTCATCCTAAGTGACATCACTTATGGAAGACATTCCTGATCTTCAAGAAATTGGAGGCTACACCGCCTACTACAAATGTTTGTTTCTTTCATTTGGATAGAGGGGTCTCAAAGACACATCCTTTTTCTGCAAACCAGTCAGATTTATCTCCTCTTTCCTAGAGCCTTTTTCTGCTCCAAGGACAGAGCTTCAAACGCTGGCCTACAGAAGCTTTAGCTTCTCATCTAAAGTCCAACCTCATTAAACTCTCCCAGTTTTTTCTTCTGGGATTAGTTCTAGCCTTTTAGGCTTCTGACCTCTGCCTGTATTGTGAAATTTATTTTCCTCTACTTTCCAGTAAGGTATTTTCTTTAAGGATAATGTACTGGTTTCTAGCACCAGACCATTAGTCTCAACAAATACTTTCGCAATACTTCTGTCTGAGGTCCACATTAGAGAATTGGAATCCAATTTTCACTAACACTTCTGATCTACACAAGGACTCCTCTCCAGACGCCTTGTTTAGTCCAGCTGTTCCACAGCACACCCCTTTTTAGTTCAACTACTACCCTCCATCCCTTGGATGCCTCAGGTTCTGGGAAATAGCATGGCCCATCAACTAGATTTGCAACATGCTGGGACCACCTCCAGGCATCTTAGCTTGGGAGTCCCAATATGTGAAGACTCATTCCTGCTTGTTCCTGGAGATATCACCTGTTACAGGTAAGTAACTGTGCTCTCTGGGAACAGCAGGAATAAGTCTTCACAACCCACCCACCTCCCCTAGGAGTTGTCTTTCTCTTTTTCTCTCTCATTTTGTCTACTTCCATCCTTCGGTCTCAGCTACAAACCCAACTGATGAGAGAAGTGAATGGGCAGGAAGGCAGCACGCATGCGTGTGGGATGCTCCCAAAAGCTTTCTTTTTGGACGCTGGGGAGCGTTCCTGCACAGGCTCCGTCAGTACCGACGTAACCATATGTGAAGACTTATTCCTGCTGTTCCCAGAGATCACCTGTTACAGGTAAGTAACTGTGCTATATGTACACTCGAGAGGAGGGATAGGAGATATGATTCAGACCTTTAAATACTTAGAGAAATAATGAACAAATCTACCTCTTCCAAAGATGGGGAAGCTGTAAAACTAGAGGGCATAACATGAAGCTGCAAGGGGGTAAATTGAAAGGCAATGTCAGCAAATACTTTTTCACTGAAAGGGTGGTGGATGCTTGGAATGCCCTCCCGATGGAAGTGGTGGGGGCAAATACAGTGACAGAATTTAAAATGGCATGGGACAAACAGAGGATCCCTTTACAGCAACAGGATGACTGTCTCTTCTCAACATACAGGGGTGTCCTACAGAGTGGTGGGTTCACCCCTAAACAAAGACATGGGAAGGGGTGACCTGTATGGAGCAGCAGGTGCACCTACTCTTGCCATCTTACTGGGCAGACTAGATGGACCATACTGGTCTTTATCTGCCGTCATTTACTATGTTACTACAGTATGTTCCATTCATGTGTATATTAATCCATGTGGAACCCTAAATCCAGACACTAGGTGTTGAGAGTTTCCCCTATGAGGAAGAAAAGATAGGGAAGGATCTCCCCATATGCAAGCAGTAGGTAAATGCAGGAGAAAATCAACAGAATGACAGACTACAGCTGGAACATTTTAGAAGTCTCTTAATAAAGTAAGGGACCTCTGAGTGTTGTGATTATTCTCAGTTGGTGGCTTTCCCCTACCCCTGGGAGCACTAGAGGATGCTTCAATAACATCTCCCAGTTGTCCTGGGCATAAGACCTTAAACAGGATCAAATTGGGATTGTCATACAGTTCAGCTAATCTTTATTTTATTTAGCTCAGTAGTAATTCAAGACTAGTTACATCCATGTGCAGTAGGTATTTCCCTGTTCAGAGGGTTCCTAAACTGTTCTGTACCTGGCATGATATGAGCTACCAGGCTAGCCTACCCTTTTAAGGGGCCTAGTTACTAAGGTGTGTTAATGTGCATTACTTCTCCATTTAATGTGTTACGTTAATATAGGGACCTCGTGCTACTAATACACATTTGTAATGGTGAATTAATGTGTGCTAATGTTGGCACACTTTAATAACTAGACGGTTCAATGTTTTTCCTTTTTTTGTTACACATTATTTCTTTACTCTTCCACCTCTCCTCCCCTCCAGCTAAGTTCCCCTGAATCCTATATGCCCTCAGTCACACACACAGCATTGACCCCTCTTCTACCACCCTAAACCCTTCATACATACCCTGCAGCCTGTCATCCACTTTCACATCCCAAATCCCATCCATGCTCAATAGCATTATGTAAAAGCAGTAGATTAATGAGTGACATACCAACATTCTCCAGGAACAAGCAGGAAGTCAGCCCTCACATATGGGTGACACTGACAGAGCTCCCCCAGAAGCATCACCCTAACTTTCAAAGAGAGCCTTTGGGAGATGCCACCATGCATGTGTGATCCCCTTCCTGTCCAAGGATGCCATCTTAATCCGTCTCCCTTTTTCTGTGGAACCTACAGACATTAGTCTTCCCCAGAAAAAATGATTTTCTCGTGCACTCAAGTGCATCATCCAGTTAGCACTGGTCCCTTTCCTGCCTCCAAGCCTTGGCTTCAAGACTCAGAACCTTTAGGGTTTTGTTTTTCAGCCAGTGCAGTTTTGCACCTTTTCGACCACTGGCCGTATCGAAAGTTAGGGTCCTTTTTGCCCCAATGGGTTTAAAAAGTGTGATCTGTGCTCAGAGAACATGTCCCTTACTGACACATGACGGTTCTCCAGGAAGAAGCAGGAAGTCAGCCCTCACTTATGGGTGACATCAGCACCAACAGAGTCCATGCGAAGCAATTCCCCAGCTTTCAAAGAGCCTTTGGGATTGCTACCACACATGCGTGGTCCTCTTCCTGCCCAAGGGTACCATCTTGCTCAGTCTCCCTTTTTCCACGGAGCCCTTCAGATGCACGTCCTCGTCCCTTGGAGTTTTGTTTTTCTTGCCTTAACAGGCTTTTATCCTTTTTTTCCGGTTGCACCGATCCTCTACCCATCTTCCCCTTGCTCCCTTTTTCAGAGCTTATAGGGATAACTTTTCTAAAATTTTTCTTACGGGCTTCACACCCTTTTTTTATCCTAACCGTTGGCCGCATGGGTCTTCGACCTCACAGGGGCTGTTTTTTTTCCCCCCCCATGGCCACCGGGTTTAAAAAATGCAATAGATGCTGTAGGAACATGTTGCTTACAGACACTCATGACTTGTCTAAGGTGTTTGGAGCCAACAGTGATCCAGAGCTCTGTTCGCTCTGTTAAAAAAAAAAAAGTCCTCTAAGGCCCTACTCAGCTGTAAGCAGAAGTCGGACATTTTTCGAAAGGCTGCCTCGTCCGGTGGGTTCTCCCCCTGTGGCACTGTACCAGGAGGCATTCTGACCAGGGGTCCCTCGAGGTGGAATAGCACAAAAAGAAGGCCTCAAAGTTGCTGTCTGGGGCCCCCAACAAGCAGGAGCGCTCCACACCCGGTCGCTTAGCCCCCCCTTCAGTGTTCCTGAGAGTTGGACAAGGAGCAGCCCTGCAAGGTACCTTGCAGAGAAATGGAGGCCTCTGGCGAAGGCACCCAGTCTCCTGAGGGCTGTCCCGGTGAGGACCCCCTCCTCACACCAGATCCAGTGACCCCAGTATCTGCATCCCAGGGCCCCATGCCTGCATGGGAGTCCCCATATGCTGGTGCTCAAATGCAGCGTTTCTGCATTCATTGCTTCCCAGCAGGTGCTCACAGCCAGATTCGCTGACCTGCACCTGGAGACCGTGGGTCCCATGCTTGGGACACCCAAATCCGTCCAGGAAACCCCTGAGAGCCACAGGCCTCATGAGGGTCCTCAACATCTGTCTTGCTTGCTCTCCTGTTCCTCAGGGGTGAGATTGTCCAGGGCCTCCGGCTCCAGGTCACTGACCATCGGACAGGGCGAGCCGCACGGCTTGGATCCCTCGACTGACTTTTTGGACTGGGAATCCGATGGGGACACTTCCTCCAACCTGCACTCACTGGGATCTCCTGTCTGACCCCCAGCTGCCTGGTCTCCAGCAGCATTCACCGCCCAAGGACACCTCCTTTTTGGTGTGTTCAGGACATGGCTTGAACCCTCAACCTGGTCACCCAGGCTGAGGAAGACTCTCTTGCTGAACTTGATATTATTCAGTGCGAGGCCCCTCCTAAGGAAGCCCTCACTACTGGTGCCACCGATCCTATCTCAGCTATTGCTCCGCATGTGGGAGGCTCTGGCCTCAGTTCCCATTGGGTCAAGGTGCTTGCTCACAATGTACAAGGTGCAGCAAGGACCAGGCTTCCAAAAGACCCAGCTTCCACACACCTCGATGGTGGTGGAATCAGCCATGCGAAAACAGAAAAGCCCGAAGTCCCACTCCCCAGTACCGCCAGGCCAAGAATCGAGAGGCCTTGATGTCCTAGGTCGCAAGGCCTATCAAGGGTCCATGCTCTTGTCACATCCAGACATACTAATTATATATTGGTATGTTCCTCCGTGACATGGCAAAAGAACTTGGTTTCTCCGCAGGCCTCATGGACAAGCCCCTCAACAGGTTCCACACCCTGTTGAAATCTGGCTGACTACTCAAAGTATGTCTCTCAAGCCTTCTATGATGGCTTTGAGACATCAGCCCGGGTGGCGGCCACAGGCATCAAGGCCCGCCACCAGGCTTGGCTCCAATCTTTGGATTTGGAACAGCGGGTGCAGGAGAAGCTCCTGGATGTGCCCTTTCTTGGCAAACAACTTTTTGGTAAGCCGATAGAGAAGGCTGCAGAGATCGAGACAGAATACATCGCTAGGACCTGTCTCTCCCACAAGACCTCTACACACCCTGGATTGTAAGAGGGTGCTGGCCTTCTACCTGGAGCATAAGCAGGGACATCAAAGGGCTATTCAGCTCTTCATCTCTCGTGACCCCAGCAAGCTGGGGCTGCCTGTCTCCAAGCCCACATTGTCCACCTGGGTGGCAGACTGCATTGCCTGGGTGTACAGGGCAGTTGACCTCCCGTTACAGGGTTGAGTCACAGTCCACCATGTCAGGGCTAAGGCCGCATCAGTGGCTCACTTCCGCTCTGTTCCACTGGCAGACATCTGCTGGGCCACCACCTGGTCTTCAGGCCAGACTTTTGCAGCTCATTAATGCCTGGATAGGGAGTCCAACGGGACAGTGCTTTCGGCCAGGTGGTACTCCATAACCTATTCGAGGTTTAAGCAACTTCTACCCTCCAGCGCTTTGGTGTCAGGCTACAGGGGGTGTTATGCTCTCTGCTGGATTCCTATCACAGCTGCTGCAGCTCTCAGTGAGGAAGCCATTTTTCAGCTATGGGTGCTCGGTAGCCTATAGCTAGGAAGTCCCATATGTGAGGACTGACTTCCTGCTTGTTACTGGAGAAAGCGTAGTTACTCACCTGTAACAAGTGTTCTCCAGGGACAGCAGGAATCGGTCCTCACAACCCTCCCTCCTCCCCTGGAGTTGCAGTTCTAGTATTGTCTATTCTTTTTGCTGTCATTTTAGCTATGTCATTTGAGCAAGATGGCACCCTTGGGTGGGAAGGGGACCACACATGCACGATGCAATCCCAAAGGCTTTCTTTGAAAGCTGGGGAATTGCTCTGCACGAGGGCTCTGTCGGCACTGATGTCACCCATATGTGAAGACTGATTCCTGCTGTCCCTGGAGAACACCTGTTACAGGTGAGTAACTATGCTTTTCTGTTAGAGTTAGTGCTAATTACGCTTGCTAATGGCCCTGTTGTGCTGTTACTGCCCTTTAGTAAACATACTCCTTTAGTTAATCCAAGCAAGCATTATTGGCTGTTCTGGCACTTGCAATTGAGAGAGCATTTTGATTCCTTGCATCAACTTTTTAGAACTGTTCTTTAGAGTCTAGACTGGCGTTCAGTTATCTCCTTTTAGAATATTTTATGGTTCTTCAGTTGGGTTTTATAGGTGAGTTTTAGAAGTTAGTTCTTTTTGCCGAATTTTGAATGTGCTGAATTGTTTTTTAGTTAGGGTTATTTGTATTTTATATATTTAATGCAAGTTTTTTTGTTGTAACATTCATTAAATTTGAAAATGTAACACCAAGGCATCAAATTTAAACATAACCAGTAGAAAATGAGACTGTAATGGTGCTGAACAGACCATCTCTTATAGTTCATCTGCTATCATAGTTTGTGCTTCAGTAAAACTAAGACATATCCTTTTCAGTGAAAATTAAATATGAGAAGTAAGATGACTGTTCAATTTTTCATGCAGCTTATTGACCGGGAAGAGATTCTGCCGGCCGTATGCCATGCAGAAAATGTGACTCACGGATATGTACCTGTCAAGGTAAGGATTGATTATTACATTAATGTTCATTTTTTTGAATGAATGAAATGATAGGAGTTAAGAATCTACTTGTTGCGACCCCATTATAGTTCAGTTTTGACACTGGCAATTTCAAACCAAGTGAATGTATCTAACGTGTGTTAGCTGATAAGAACAATTTGAATCCTTTGTCCTCTTGTTCAACCTCTGATCACCAGGAGTCTGTTAATCCTTCCCGTCTGACTAGCCAGACTTCTTGGGGCAGATTTTATAAGGGAGCCACAAGGTTATGTGCCATTGATACACAAGTCCCTATAGTAAAGGATTTACTCATACACTCTAGGTTATCATTATTCTGCTATCACATGCTCTCCATCTCCTTGCTCTGAGACCTGGCTCCTTCCTGAGGACTCTGCTTCAGTTGCTGCTCTCTATCACAGTGGCTATCAAGTCTCATACCTCATCCCATTGGCTGTGGTGGTGCTAGGCTTCTACTCTCTCTCCTTCCTGTCAGTTTCAACCCCCCCTTCTGCCTCAGTCTCACTCATGTCCCTCCTTATGTCCACTCCATCTGGCTTTTCACTCCACTGCCTCTCCGATTAGCTGTTATTTATCAACACCCCCCCCCCCCCACCAAGTTCACCTCAACCTTTCTCTCTGACTTTGACTCATGGCTTTCCTTCTTTCTGGATTCATCTTCCCCATCCCTTATTCTTGGGGATTTTAACATTCATGTTGATAACCCCTCTGAGCTTTGTTTTTAAAGCTCCTCTCCCATACCTCATCATTCAACCTCCGGATTTGCTCTGCCCCCACTCACCAGCATGGCCACTACTTCAACTTTGTATTCTTCTCTAATTGCTTACTCTCAAACTTCAGTACCTCATTTCTTCCCTTATCTGACCATCACTCACCATCTCAACCTCACCCTGTCTCCTCCACCTCTTTAGAAATCTTCATGCTATTGACCCATTGGCTGTCTCCATTCTCATCACCTCTTTCCTCCACTAGGTCATCTTGAGTCTGTCGATTGAGGCAGTAACTTCCTATAATGCTGCACTCTCCTCTGCTCTGGATGCTGTTTGGCTCATGCCATGTCCTGTGAGGTGTACTGTACCTCATCCCTGGCTATCTTCCTCTACCACTATTTACATTCTGTGTGCTTGGCTCAAATCCCACATCCTTGTGGACTTTCTACACTTCAAATTCATGTTTCTCTTTCCAGTCAGCCATAGCACTCGCCAAACAAGACTATTATGTCTATCTGACTAATTCCTTTGCCTCTGATCCTTGCCCATCTCTTTACAACTCTCCACTCTTCAAGATGCCTCTGCCTCCAACCCCTCCCTTCCTTTCTGCCCAAACCTTGGCTGACTACTTCCATGACAACATCCACAAGCTCACACCAATTCCCCATGAGGTTAGTTACTTCCCCTCCTCCCCTGTTCACTCCCAACTTTCCTCTGCCCCTACCTCTATCCTTTCACCCTTTCCTCTTCCAAACTCACTACCTGCACCTCTGATCCTATTCCCTCCCGTCTCCTCCTTAGCTCCATCTCCTCCACTATAGTCCCATCTCTCATATTCCCAACCTACTGCTCTCAAGTTCAACTTTCCCTGCAGCCTTCAAGCAAGTCACTCCTCAGGAAACACACTAGATCCTACCTGTCCTTCTCACTATTGACCCATCTCCTCCTGTTCATTTTTAAACTACTTGAACTTTCAGTTCATTGCCATTGCCTGAACTTTGTCTTAAGCCCTTCTGGATTCTCTGCAATCTGGCTTCTGTCCTTTACCTTCTACCAAAACAGTTCTTGCCAGTCTCCTTTCTGCTGCTTTTGACAGGGTTGACCACAACCTTATCCTTGATACCTTGTCCTTGCTTGGTTTTAAGGACTCTGTGCTATCCTGGTTCTCTTATCTCTCCCATTGCTCTTTCAGATTTTGTTCCAGTGGATGATCCTCTACTACTATCCTGCTCTGTGTACCCCAAGGATCTGGCTTGGGTCCACTCCTTTTCTCTATACCCAGTCCCTTAGTGCACTCATCTTTCCATGGCTTTCAATGCCATCTTTATGCTGATTCCCCCCCAGATCTACCTCTCAACACCTGAAATCTCTCTGGAAATCCAGGCCAGGACCTCTGCCTGCCTTTCTGACATTGCTGCTTGGATGTCTCGCCACTGCTTGAAATTGAACATGGCCAAAACTGAGTTACTTGCTTTTTCCCCTAAACCCTCTAGCCTTCCTCCTTTCTCAGTCTGGATATATCTCCAGGAACAAGCAGGAATGTAGTCGTCACATATGGGTATCGTTGGTACCGACGGAGCCTGCGCGGGAACGCTCCCCAGCGTACAATAGGAATGCTTTTGGGAGCATCCCTCAGCACATGCGTGCTGCCTTTCCAACTGTCCCTCTTCAGTTCATTTTCTGAGGAGCTGACAGGTCACATGCCCTGTCACCGCAGAAAATTTCTTCTTTAAACTTGTTTTCTTGTGGTCGTGTTTGCCTCCGCACGACACCTACCGGTACCGCTGGTTCTTTTTCTTTTAAAAAAAAAATTATATATATAGAGAGAGATATATATTCTGAACTTTCTCTTCAGAAACTTTTTTTTGGTGCTAGGCGCCATTTTGGGCATCAGGGCCCCATTTTTCCTTAAAGATGGAAAAAACAGCTAGTGGTTTTAAAAAGTGCACTAAGTGTGGCGGTACCATTTCCATCAGGCACCCATGACTGGTATCTCAAATGTTTAGGCCCTGAGCATTCTCCATCTGAGTGTCTCTTGTATGGGGATGACTAAAAGAGGAAGACAGAACCAGGCTGCAAAGCTCGGTACCCTCATTTCTTTGGATGCCAAGTCCATTGCATCGACATCTTCAAGAGCCTCTTCTTCCTCCCATGGATCTCGGGTAACTAAACATAAAAGCTGGTCTTCAAAGGGTAGCTCTCCTGCAAAGCATCGAGAGACCATTGGCGTTGCCCTTGAGGGAACCACACCGGCAAAACAGCCCCAGCGGGAGGCTTTGGCCTCCAAAGCAATGAGGTTCCAGGATGTTCTCGGCCTCGACCTCGACAGAACTACTGGTGCCATGCTTAGGGGTCCTGGCTGTCTTTACCGGTACCAATACCCAGGCATCGGCAGCGTCGATAGACCAGAAATTCCTCACTATCGAGCACAGTATTGCAGCTCTCCTTACAGCTGCGGTACCATTGATGCCGATGGTTCAACGGGCACCAGTACTGACACCATTACTGATGCCAGTACCAGCACTGGTACAGGTACCAGCACCAATGGTACCAGCCCATCTTTGGCTGGCATCGAAAGATCAGTACTGGATCAACTCAGTACCGACTTTGATCGATACCGGAACTGTGCTTTGCATGAACATTGTGATCAGAGATACTTCTAATCCTCCTTTTCCGATGACTCTGATAATTTTGCCAGTACCAGAGTGTTTCTCCCGGAAGACTCTTCTCCCCAACACAAAATGTCACCTTCAGAGGACATGTCTTTTCAGGATTTTATTTGTGATGTTGCCAAAGGCCTTTCAATTACAGTAGCTCCTGCAAAGGAATTGGGAATGCTCCAATATCCTATGCCTCCAAAGGAGGCAGCCACTCCGCCCATTCATGAAATTCTTCATGACTTGATGCTCAGAATGTAGAAGACACCTTTGACCACATCTCCTCATTCTAGGAGACTTGATACCACGTATCAAGTTCCACCATGTCCTGGATTTCAAAAGACAGCTGCCACACCAATCAATGGTAGTGGAGTCAGCCATGCGTAGGATGAAACGTGCAGAGACATGCATCCAATCCTCCAGGTTGTGAATGCAGGACTCTTGACGCTTTTGGGTGTCAAACTTTTCAGGCTTCCATGCTTTCAGCTAGGATCAGCTCATATATTTTATATATGGGAATGTTCCTCAGGTCACAGATTTGGAGCTTATGAGACCACTTCTCCCAGATGAGACAACAAGACTTCCTTACTCTTGTCAAGCATGCTCAAGATGTCTCCAAGTTTGTAAATCATGCAGCCTTTGACTGCTTTAATGCATCAGCAGAACCTCTGCTTTTGCCATTGGTGCATGACAGATTGCCTGGCTTCAGACATCAGACTTGGAGATTTGGGTACAGGATAAATTAGGCAACATCCTTTGCACAGGAGAAAACCTCTTTGGCAAGAATTGGCAGGAAAAGGCTAATGAGATAGATGCTGACAATATCATGTTAGATTTGTCAATCTACAGCCACTCCAGCCAAAAAGAAAACCTATAAAAAATCCTTTCAGCAAAAAGCAGAAGTTTTATCCATCCTATACCCAGCAAGGTCAGGGTTAAGTTGCCCAAAGGGGACAACAGCAATCCAGACAGCAAAAGAAGCCAAAAGGCCCAAGAGCTCAACCAGCTGCACGGGTTCAGCCCCTTCAAGGGCTTTGACTCCTTCCTAGAGAGCTTAGCCTTTCTGCATCTGAGGGATCCAGAACCCCTAAATATTCCAGGCAAGTTGTTTTGCCAACAGATGGCACCAAATATCAGCAGAAAATTGGACTCTGTCCATTGTAGGAGAGGGGTACAAGCTTCATTTTCACAGCATGCCCCCTCCTACAATCCTAAGGCAGTTCAATTCCCAAACCTCTGCAGACAATCTGCTGGATCATGAGGTCTCAACACTTCTTGCCCAAGAGGAAGTACCCATTCTCCAGCAGGGTGCAGGGTTCTACTCGCCCTATTTTCTTATTCCAAAGAAAACAAGGGGACACAAACCCATTCTGGACCTCAGAGAATTGAACAAATATCTGTTCCGAGAAACGTTCAATGTTTTCTCTAGGAACTCTTCTGCCATACCTTCAAAGTCAGGATTGGCTTTGCTCTCTAGACTTAAAGGATGCATATACTCACATTCTGATCCATCCAGATCACAGGAAATTCTTACAATTCCCTTTCAAGGGAAAACACCTCCAATACAGGGTTCTTCCCTTTGGTCCGGCTTCAGCACCAAGAGTATTCACGAAATGCATGGCAGTAGTAGCTGCATTCCTGCAAACCCTAGGGATATTAGTCTTCCCTTACTTGGACGACTGGCTCATTCAAGCCCCCACAGGTGCAGAAGCCAGCTCTGCACTGTCTCGCACAATGTGAATCCTCCAATACTTGGGATTGGTAATAAACTTCCCAAAATCCCATCTTGTTCCTTCCCAGTCCCTGGAGTTCATAGGAGCCTGTTTAGATACTAGACAGTCGTTGGCTTTCCTTCCACAGGCCCGGTGTCTTCGCGTAGTGCAACTAGCTTCTCAAGCAACGGGAAAATCCTCTCTAACTGCTCTAACTCCTACAATTACTGGGACATATGGCATCCACAGTTCATGGAGTTCCTATGCTTGCCTCCACATGCGAGCAGCCCAGTGGACCCTATCCACACAGTGAACACAGGCCACAGGACGTCTGTCAGACATGATATCAAACTCTCAACATCTGATCTTGTCCCTCCAATGGTGGCAATCACTGGAGAATCTTTTAGTGGGGTCTCCTTTCCAACAACCCCTATTCCAGGCCGCCCTAACAGATGCATCACAGGTGGGTTGGAGCACACCTGCATCATTTCTCTACCCAGGGTACCTGGACTCCACAGGAGGCTTGTCTTCACATAAACCTCCTAGAATTAAGAACAATCTATTTAGCTCTTCGAGTATTCCATGCTCAGCTACAAGACAGTCCTAGTCCAAACAGACAAAAGTAGCCATGTTCATGTGAACAAGCATGACTGAACAGGCTCTGTCGTTATGCAATGAAGCTTTACGACTATGGGCCCTCACCAGAGAGCATCAAATTCACCTTCTGTTGGTATATCTTCCAGGCATTCAAAGTCTTTGGGCAGACAAACTCAGCCGAGTACTGCTGCGTCACAGATGCTCTCCACCTAGACCAGGTGACAGATATTTTACATCTGGGGGACTCCAGACATAGACCTCTTTGCAAGTCCACTGAATGGCAGACTTCCCTGGTTCTGTTCCAGGATTCCAGCTCACAATTGCCAGGCAAGGGACGTCTTCCTCCTTCACTGGGGTCAGGACTTCCTCTATGCCTTCCCACCCATTCCCTTCATCCCCAAAACACTCTTCAAGCTTCAGAGAGAGAGGTCATATGATCCTCATAGCACCACAATGGCCACACCAAATGTGGTATCCTCTGCTGCTACATCTCTCTCAAGCTGTGCCTCTGGAGTTGGGCTATGCTCCAGATCTCCTCTCCCAGGAGAACAGGATGCTATGGCACCCGAATCCTCAGTCCTTGCATCTCGGGGCCTGGTTGCTGAGAGCTTAATCTTCAGGATCTCAACCTTTCCCAACAGGTAAAGGATATCCTTCAGGCTTCTAGAAAACCTTCCACAAGCGATCTTACGCCTTCAAGTGGAAACGTTTTACTATATGGTGTTCCCAGAAGGGGTTAAACCCCCTGGTGATACCTTTGGAATCGATACTAGAGTATCTACTTCATTTATCAAATTCTGGTTTAAAGACCATTTCAGTAAGAGTCCATCTTAGTGCAATTTCAGCTTCCTATAAGCCTCTAAATGGACAACCAATTTCCTCTCATCCACTCATATCCAGATTTGAGAGGTCTTCTATTAATACAGCCTCCCATCAGACCACCACCGGTGGCATGGGATTTAAATCTAGTTCTCGGGCAGCTCATGAAACTGCCTTTTGAACCTTTAGCCACTACTACCCTAAAGCTTTTGTCCTGAAAGGTCATCTTCCTGATTGCAATCACCTCTGCACATCGCATTAGTGAATTGCAAACATTAGTGGCTGATCCTCCTTACACTAGGTTTCACCATAAGGTTGTTCTCAGAACTCATCCACACTTTATGCCAAAGGTGGTTTTGCCCTTTCATTTAAATCAATCGATTTATCTTCCTGTATTCTTTGAGGCCTCATGCCTCTAATGCAAAGAACCTTCATACTTTGGACGGTAAAAGAGCCTTAGCTTTTTACCTACAAAGAACACAACATAGAAAGTTTTCAACTTTTTATTGCTTTTGATTCTAGTCAATTGGGACTTCCAGTCTCCAAGAGAACTTTATCCAAATGGATTGCACAATGCATATCCTTTGCTTATGAAAGTAAGAATCTTCCTCTTCAAGGCCATGTCACAGCTCATAATGTGAGAGCCATGGCAGCCTCTATGGCTAACCTTCACTCTGTGTCTATTGATGACATTTGTTGAGCAGCCACCTGGGCTTCGGTACACACCTTTTCAGCCCACTACTGATGCACCATCCCGACCTCCCCAAAACTGAGCCATGCGTCCAATATAATGCTATGTTCTCTCAAATATTGTATATTATGTAAATAATACTATGCTTTAAAAATGTGTAAATAGTTAATTTTTAATTTTTGACTATCCAAGTTGAATTTCCTGTTATCTGTAGTTTTACGGTTAACCCACCGTAAAACATAACTGTTCCATGTGAACCGCACTGATATTGAAGAGCGCGGTATATTAAGAGAAATAAATAAATACATAAAGCCTCCCATCAGGATGCCGCCTTTGGCCAGGCTGTTCTTCAACATCTCTTTCAGACTTAATTCAACTCCTACCCACCAACCCTGGTCGGATGCCAGAGATCCATGGGAGGAAGCATGGCCCACCTCACTACAGGTGGCAGCTTCCTGGGGCCATCTCCTGGCATCTTCAGCTAGGGAGTCCCCATATGTGAAGACTACATTCCTGCTTGTTCCTGGAGATAGCATAGTTTCTCATCTGTAACAGGTGATCTCCAGGAACAGCAGGAATTGTCTTCACAATCCACCCACCTCCCCTAGGAGTTCTCTCTTTCCTCTCTCCCTCTATCCTTTCACTTGGCTACAAAATTAACTGAAGAGGGACAGTTGGGAAGGCGGGAAGGCATCATGCATGTGCTGAGGGATGCTCCCAAAAGCATTTCTTGACTCTGGGGAGTTCCTGCACAGGCTCCGTCGGTACTGTTGATATCCATATGTGAAATTAAATTCCTGCTGTTCCCGGAGATCACCTGTTACAGGTGAGTAACTATGCTTCCTCTATTCCTCCCTGTCTCCTCAGCTTGTAACTCTGGGGTTGTATTTGATGCCTTGCTTTCCTCCACGCATATTCAACTGATACCTAAAATCGGCCCTTTCTGTACAACATAAACAAAGTTCGGACCCTTCCTTTCTAAACATACTACTAAGACACACTTACCCACTCCTTAGTTACCTCCTGTCTAGACTTGTAAGCTACTTCTTGCTGGTGTCCCTCTGAATCATCTCTCCCTTCAATCTGTTCAACATTCTGCTGCGTGGCTAATCTTCTGCCAACCTGGTCATGTTCATTACCCTTAAGTCACTTTATTGGCTCCCTATCTGTTTCCACATCCAGTTCAAACTCCTGCTGACCTATAAGTGCATTCACTCTGCAGCTCCTCACTACCTTTTTTTCTTATCTCTGTACACCCCTCCTCGAATGCTGCTCTTGTAGATCGCTTCTATCTGTGCCCTTCTCTTCTGTTGCTAACTCCAGACTTCACTTTTTCAGCTGCTTGTTCCTTATGCCTGGAACAAACTACCTGAGTCTGTATGTCAGGTGCCTTCTCTGACCCTTTTCAACTCCAGGCTTAAAACTCGCCTCTTTTCTGCTGCTTTCTGATTGTCTCCCCTGATCTCCTTTTCCTTACAATTCCCCCTAGCTGTAGCCCATGTCTACAGCTACTGTGTTCTCTTGACTAGATCGTAAGCTCTGAGCCGGGACCATCTTTTACATGTGTCTGTGCAGCACTGTGTATGTCTTGTAGCACTATTACAGATATTCAGTAGTAGTAGCATGCATAACTGCAGTGCACTTTTGGTGTGGACGTGCACAGGGCAGAACTTGGACAGAGCAGAAATTTATTACATATGTAAGTTACAAAATACTATCTTATGTGCATTTCTAAACAAGTTAGGTACAGGCATTTAGAGCTAGTGTAACTGCCATGACTAGATTGCATATCTTTACGTTCTTATTTCATAAAGTAAGCACATACTTCACTTTCTAAAATAGGCCTCAAATATAAGCAAGAGTTCATTCAATTGCCCTCGAAGTCCTAAAGTCCCTAAGAAGAGAACAGCCGTTGAGAAAATGTGGGTGCTGTTTTTAGGTATCTGAACGGGAGGATATGGATGTTGATGCTCTGCCTCATGTATGTCCACACAAAGCTTTAAGGAAATGAGCGTTTAACATGTCTATAGGACTGGAAAAATGGGTTGTTCACTGGTGGGGGAAAGAGCAAGTTAATACAATTCATGCTGTCTGAAGCAATGAGAGTGAGGTGTGCTGCAAGCTTGACACTTTTTTTTTTTTGTACATTTTTGAAGTTTGTTTTCAAGTGATTCAGCCAGAACAATTCACAAGGAGTGAGATCTAGCAAGGAAATATTCAGCTATGGATCCTACCACCTTTTGCTGTCATACTCGTAGAGGTTAACTTTTATTACAGGATGCCCATGCAGGAATGGTGCATATGTTGTGCATATTTTATGAAGGCAGCATATGCCTATTCAGAATTCCCCAGAGAACATAGGAAACACATCTATTTAGGTGGTGTTGCTATCCTTTATAGCAGTGTCCAAGGTGGGTAGCAGTAAAACAGTCAATAACCATGCTCTATAACAAACATCCCCCATAACAAACATCCCCCAATAGCAATGCTGAACAAAACAAAAAAAAATCGCCTCCCCAGGGTACCCATAAACATAGCTGTTCCTAAGCATGTCTCCAGTCCAGTCCCTTCTGGGTTGTGCTCCTCTTCTAGAAGCTTGGAGACTGAGTATGTCTTTCTTTGATCACCTCAGGATATATACTACTGGCACCACCCACCAGCTTCAGTATACTCGGTCTCCAAGCAGCTAGAAGGAGCATTAAGCCTAAGGGAAGGCTTACTGGAGAGACCATAGTGTAGAGAGTGGTTTGTTTGGATTGGGTTGCCCTTTTTTCTTGGAGTCTATCCATTTTTATTTCTTTTGTTAGTTACTGTTTAAGTGGTGAACTAAGGAGCGTTTGCCAACCCCCTACTTTCCAGGCAAAGGAATTGGTCATGGAGGATGCTTGCCTTGGCCCAAGGCGTGTTAGAACCTGTGACTGGCGAGGCTTTTTCCACCGCATTCACAGCAGTGCAGGGCCTCTGAGCTGCCTCCTGTCTCGTTGCCAAAGCCTGGGAGTTGGCTGTGCACGAGGGCAGGAAAGTGGAAGGCCCCAGTCCTGTCTGGATGCCTCGGAGTGGCAAAGCTGTCAGCAGGGAGTCAAGGTAAGGGGGGGCAGAACAGAGGCTTACAAGACAGGCCTCGAAAGCCATTGCAGCGGGGCTCTTTGGGCAGCGAGGCTGCAATGATTCCCCTCATTTAGTTTTTTCACGTGCCTTAGTACCAAGGGGTGGGGCCAGTGCTGGGCAGTTCTCAGGCAAGTGCAGGAAACGGCTGCGGTCAGTTTTTCCTCCGGAGTTTGAAGAGGTTTTATACACTGAAAAGGTCGTGTGTATGTATCATATATATATTGGTGAAGTCACTGACGGTAAAAAGAAAAGGGAAAAGCTGTGTTTAGCTGGGACAAGATGCCAGCTAGGCCTCAGTGCCTGCTCTGTGGAGCCTGCAAAGGTTCGGTCTCAGAAGCAGGCATCTGCAGAGGCTGCGCCATGGAGGTGGCCTCAGTTGAGCAGGGGCTTCAGGCTAGCAGCTCTCAAGAGCCTGTAGCCTCTGTATTGCAGGAGGCAGTGGAACCCATGGAAGGGCTCCTTGGGGAAGGCTCTCCTCTCCTTAAATTTGGAACAGCAGGTACCTTCTCAGCCACAACCAGGGATCTCCTCAGGAGAGGGAAGCCTAGGACAGGGATGTCTCCCTGGAGTTTGTTATTGCATAAGGCTTTCTGTTTGCGTCAGCAGGGGAGTCAGGGACGCACACAAAAGCATGAGGCACAGGCCAAGCCTTTGGTGGAGACGGTGATTCCATCCAAGCAGGCCAGAACCCTGGAAGAGGAGGATCCTCTTTCCCCTGGTTCAGAAACACTGGAAAGGGAGATATCCGAAAAAAAGCTGGGAAAGGACGACTAAGAGCTCATGGAGGGTGAGATCCCAGAAGAGCAGGCGAGAATTGTAAGGGTTTTCTGCTGAGAAGAGCTGCCGGCCTTGATTGGAGAGTCCCTGAAAGTGCTTAACATGGCAGGGGTGCCAGCACAAGAGGATGAGTTGGAAGATCCGTTAATACAGGCAGTTAGGAAATCCCAGAGTGTTTCCTGTCCACAAGGTGGTGCAGCAAATGAGTCAGGAAGAGTGGGATCAGCCAGATCGAGGGGCATGCGTTTGTCGCACTTGTACTCTCTGCCCGAAACGGAGAAGGAATTATTGAAATCAGAGTGTGGATATGGCTGTATCAGCGGTGACCAAAAAGACTACCATCCCGGTGGAGGGCAGTACAGCCTTAAAGGATGCCCAAGATAAGAAGCTGGACACATTGTTGAAACAAGCCTTTGACATTAGTGCTCTGGCACTTCAGGCTTCGGTATGCGGGGCTTGGGTAGCCTGGGCTTGCCTGAGATGGTCTCAACTACAGATGGCAGACGATTCTCCGACAGGGTCTCGGAGGCTGCTAAAATTGAGTCTGGTGCAGCCTATAGCCAGTATGATCTGATTAGGAGTCAAAGAATAGGTCTTTGGCGGCTCAGAGGTACCTTTTTGGCTCCGCAATTGTGCAGCAGACATTTCGTCCAAAGCCTAACTTAGTAGGCTCCCCTTTAGGGGCAAGCTCATGTTTGGGGAAGATTTGGATAAGCTGGTGAAGGAACTAGCAGAATAGCGTGGTATATAAGAGAATGTAAATAAACAAATAACTAGGAGTGTCAAAAGGAGGAAGACTGCTGGAGGATAGACCTAAGCAGGGTCACTTCTCAGTTCAGGGATGTTCTCAGCAGAGGGAAACCCAAATATTCTGCCCAGCTCAGCAGACCTCCTTTCAGAGGGGGCTGTTTTACCTCAAGGACAAGGCTTCTGGGGGTTTCAAGGAGCAGGAAGAAGTTTTGGGGCCTCTTCGGCTGTCTCCGCCCAGAGAAAGCCACAATGAAGCTGCAGGGGCTCAGGTGGAAGTGCTGTTGGTAGGAGGTCAGATACAGCAGTTCTTTCCAGCCTGGGCCTGGGTTACATCCGACCAGTGGGTCTCAGAGGTACTAAGGGAAGGTTATGCCCTTGAATTTGAGACCAGTACTGCCTTCTTTCATCCAATCGCTGGGCAGTCACAGGCCAAGCACACAGCAGTACAAGAAACCTTATCAAGGCTGTTGGCCTTGAGTGGTAGTACCAGTCCCAAGAGATCAATGCGGCTGCAGTTGATCATCTATTTCGTAGTCCCAAAGGAGGGCTCCCTAAGACCAATTCTGGACTTAAAGGGTCAGTTGGTGCCTGCAAGTTCCCCATTTTCAGATGGAAACTCTGAAGTCGGTCATAGTGGCAGTCTGGCAGGGAGAATTTTTAACTTATCTCGACCTCACCGAGGCATATTTGCATATTCCCATCAGGGAGGCGCATCAATTCCTGCGCTTCGCAGTCCCAACAGGACATTTTCAGTTCCAAGCATTACCATTTGGTCTGCCACAGCTCCATGTACCTTCACCAAGATAATGGTGGTCGCGGCAGTGTTACGCAAAGAAGGGATTCTAGTTCACCCTTACCTGGACGATTGATCAAGGTCAAGTCCAGAGACGAGAGCTTGAAGGCGACTGCCAGAGTGGTCACTTTCCTCAGGAGCTTGGGGTGGGTAATCAACCTGTCAAAGAGCAGGCTGGTTCCCACACAGGTGATAGAGTACCTGGGAGCAAGATTCTGCACAGGCAAGGTGTTCTTGCCAGCTCAGAGCAAGAGACCTGCGTCGGCTGGTACTAGTTTTTGGCTCTGAAAGCGCCGTCAGCATGGCACTACCTGCAGGTGCTGGGGACTATGGCAGCAACATTAGACCTGGTTCCCTGGGCCAGGGCCCATATGCGTCCACTACAAAGGTCACTTCTGCAGAGGTGGTCGCATCAGCAGCAGCCTTTGATGCTCCCATGTCCCCTAGCATCCAGAGAGGCAATTCAGTGGTGGCTCTCTCTAGGGACTCTAGAGAGCGGAATGCCCCTCGAACCTCCGCAGTGGGCACAGGTGACGACAGACACACGTCTGTCCGGCTGGGAAGCCCACTGCAAGGGGCGCTTTGCCAAGGGCCTCGAGTGTTCAGGAATCCCAGTGGCCCATCAGCAGGTTGGAATTGAGGGCCATGACCTTAGCTCTCAAAGCATTCCAGTTTTGGGTTTGTAGGAGGGCAGTCGAGTTCTCTCAGACAATGTAACAGCAGTGGCCTACATAAACAAGACAGGGAGGCACGAGCTGTCCTCTGTTGGAAGAGGAGGTGGAAAGCCTCTTGGAATGGGCCGAGGTTCATTTGGTGGCTCTTTCAGCTCAACACATAGCCGGAATGGAAAATGTACTGGCTGAGGTAGTCGGTCGTAACAAGGTGGATCACAGTGAGTGGGTACTCTGCCAGGAGGTTTTTCAACAGGTGGGGTCCACCTGTCATGGATCTGGCGCACTGGGAGTTGGCCAAAGCAAGCCAGTTCTTCAGTATGCAGAAAGAGAATGTCAGAAGGCCTGGATTCCCTGGTTCAAAGATGGCCCATAGAGGGGTTACTGTATGTTTCCTCCGTGGACAATCATAGGCAGAGTTCCACAAAGGATCAAGGCGCATCAGGGCTTCATGGTATTGATAGCTCTGGACTGGCCAAGGAGACGGTGGTATGCCTATTTAATGCGGCTATTGGCAGACAGGCCTTGGTACCTTCCGGTAAGGGAGGATCTCCTCAGTCAGGGTCCCATGAGGATGCTGCAGGTGGATCAATTCTCGCTTACGGCCTGGCTATTGAAAGGGCAAGGTTGTGCAAGAGGATATTCTGGGGCAGTCATTTCAACATTGCTGAAGGTGCGTAAGCAGTCAACCTGTCTAGCATATTTGAGTTTGGTGCATTTTTGAGAATTGGTGTGAGGGGTGGCAGAGACCCTTAAGAGTTTCCGTCCCAGAGGTACTAGTTCTTGCAGGATGGGTTTCAAAAAGATGTGGCAGCCAGTTCCTTGTGAGTTCAGCTTGCGGCTATTTCCTGTTAGAGGCAAGGTTTTGGGTAAGCCGTTAGGCGAGCATCCGGATGTCAGTTTCCTTATTTTATTTATTTAGACAGTTTTGTATACCGCCTTATCCTTCAATCAAAGCGGTCACAACACAATTGGGGGATACATTTAACACGCAGGGATATGAGACACATACACTAATACTTACAGGGAACATGGCAGTGAGGCGTTTGAGGCCACAGCTAAGGGTGACACTGCCTCCTTGGGATCTTAATATGGTCTTAGATACCCTGGCGGGCGAGCCTTACAAACCAGTAGATCTTGCTTCATTGAAGGATTTGACATTTAAGACTGTTTTACTGGTAGCCATCTGTTCAGCCAGACGGGTGTCTGAGTTGCAAGCATAGGCCTGTTCCCCCGCCTTTTCTCATTTTTCTTCAAGGACAAGGTGGTATTGAGAATGGTTCCGTCGTTCTTGCCCAAGGTAGTTTCCCCATTCCATGTGAATCAGTTGGTTTATCTTCCTTTCTTTGCCAGTCTGGGATAAGACGCTGACGCACGTTTGCGTCGGTTGGATGTGCGTAGAATCTTAAGGCGTTACCTGAAACGTACTGAGTCGTTCTGCAAATGGAGCAGTTTGTTCTGTTTGGAGGGCCACACAAGGGGGTGGGGGCGGCCAAGACGTCAATTTCAAGCTGGATCAGGGAGGCCATTGCTTCAGCATATCTCCTGAGGACAGCAAGTTCCTTTGGGTTTCCATGCGCATTCCATGCGAGCTCAAGCTACCTCATGGGCAGAGTAGTTTGGTTCCCCCTTTGGAAATCTGTAGGGCAGCAACTTGGTCTTCCTTGCATACCTTTGCTAAGCACTACCGGTTGGATGTCCAGGTGGCAGCAGATGCTGGTTTTGGGGAGCAGTGCTTCGGTCCAGTTTGGTAGGCCCCTCCCATGCTTGAACTGCTGTTACATCCTAGAAGAAAGGGACTGGACTGGAGAGATGCTTAAGAAGTAATTAGACCTTACCTGCTAATTAGTGTTCCTGAAGGATCTCCAGTCCAGTCCCTGATCCCGCCCAGAGTGTTAGAGAAGTGGGGGTTTCCGTTCTGAATAAATTCAGAATGGATGGTTTGCTTGGCAGGAGTTCTCCTTTTGGGTTTTGGTGCCGGAGTGGAAGAGGCAGATGCAGGGCACTGATGTCACAATTGGCTATTAACTTGGCTCTCAGTAGGAGCAAGGGCCCTTTTTGTCAGGTAAGCCGCCTCCTCGGAGGGAGAGTTGGTATCCCTTCCTGGGAGGGGGAGGGGAGTTTTTGGTTAAAAGGTTTTACAGTAGTGTCTTTCTGTTAGGTCTGCTTTAACAGGATACTGAAGCTGGTGGATGGTGCCAGTAGTATATATCCTGAGGTGATTAAAGAATGACGTACTCAGTCTCCAAGCTGCTGGAAGAGGAGCACACCCCAGAAGAAAGGGACTGGACTGGAGATCCTTCAGGAACACTAACAGGTAAGGTCTAATTACTACTTATAATACAGTAACTACACAGCTAGAAGTCTTATCAAATGTGATTGAGTTCCTTATTCACAAAACTTGAGTTTTACTCTAAATATTTCTGATGTTTAAGAAAACATGGGATCTTCTTCCTGTACTCTGTGTGAAAGATCTTAGTAAATGTCTTGAAGTTACAAATGAACTCCTTGAATACCATTTTTTTTACTTCAAAATAAACTGGCTTGCCAGACCTAAGATGCATATGTCCACTCTCATTCACCCAGGTCACAGGAAAGTTCTCTGCTTTACTCTATGGTGCTTGCTACCAGTGCAGGGTGTTAACCCATGGTTTGTCATTAGCCCTGAGACTAACTGCTTAGCAATTGCAGTGGCCCACTTATGAATGAATGGACTAGTCCTTTCTTCCATATTTTAGATGACTAACTCATAATGAGCAAAATGGTACAAAAATGGTCTATCACAAGGTATCTGTGCTTCAGAGATTTTGTTTATCACTAATTTTCAAGTCAATCCTGTTTTCCCTCTGGTGGACAGACTTCATAAGGAAACACTATTCAAGGAAAAGCAATTCTATCTTTACAAAGGCAAAACTTTTATATTTGACTTGATTGTAAAATAAATTAGTCTTAATGCCCAGTCACAGAGCATGTTCACTGCTATAATTTAGGGCACATGTCTGCTGCTGTCGGTTACACTTACAAGAGTTCACATAAGGCGCTCCTAGTGGTAACTCAAATTCCAGTGGCACCAGCACACATTCCTTATGCTCATGAATGAGCACCTTTTTTAAAACTAAAATATTTGATCATATTATCCCATGGGCTTCCATTCTCCTGTAGGCTGTAGATTGACCCCAAATTTAGCCCTTAGGAGGATGTACACAGGCTTACCAAGAGATCTCTTTTGATTTTAAATTACCTCCCTAGCATGACATTTATCCAGTCCATATTTGGGTAAAGTTCCTAGATGAAATGAGACGTCCTCATAGCTAGTTTAGGAACCAAATAGAGGAGGAACAGTTTTAGACTTGTCGTTAGAACACAGGATTTGGGATAAGAGCGAACTGAGGCTATTTGGAAGTAGTAATCATAACCTGATCAAATCAAATCTGACAATAGCATTTGTGTACTAACTCCAGTTAACAGTAGATTTTTTTTTAACTTTCAAAAGGCAAACCATGATAAAAAGGAAAATGGTTAGAAACAGGAACAGCTGTAGAGGCCAAGAGTTTACATCAAGCATGTATATTTAAACTGTATAGAATACTTTGGGCAAAGTATTCTGTACAGCTTCATGTGTATCTTTGGAGCATCTCATTATATTAAAATACCATTTAAAATACAGTCCTGGAAGTCCAGCCAGGATGGAAGGCCAAATGACAGCCAACGTGCTGAAAGTTGAAGTGAAAGAACCTGAGAGCCAAAATATCTTTCAAAAATGGAAAAATTGGAATGAAAAATGGCATAAGCACTGGCAGGTTAAATGCAAAGCATTGAGAAGGAAGACAAAAAGACTTTGGAAAAAAACTTGCCATAGAGGCAAACTCACAACTTTCAGGTACATGTGAAGCAAGAAGACTTGAACTCAGCTGGACCATTAGATGGTTGAGGAGTAAAAGGGGCACTCCAGAAGGACAAGGCCATAGCTATGAAACAAAATTAATTTATCTTCAGTAAAGACCGAAGTAACGAGATGTCATTAACTACCTATGCTAGCTAATGTCGATTTTGTTCTTCTACATCTTCCAAGTTCACTGAAATTTTGTTTCAGCTCTTCAGACTCGTCACCAATCAAAACAAAGGTATAAAAAGAAGCAGATCTGGACTGGCTGATATACACCCAAGAGTGCTGAAAGAATTCAGATGAAATTGCAGAGCTACTATTAAGTAACTTGTAACCTATCATTAAAATAATCTTTGACTCCTGATGAGTGTAGGGTGACCATCATAATGCAAACTTTCAAAAATGGCTGCAGTGGTGTTCTGGGAAACTAGACTAGTGAGCCTGATACCTTCTACCATCTTGCTTGGTACTGACATCAAAAGAACAATGTCTGTACACATAGACATGGTTTATTGGGACAAAGTCAACATGGATTTAGCCAAGGGAAGGTCTTGCCTCACAAACCTGCTACATTTCTTTGAAAGCGCAAACAAACTTGTGGATACAGGTGAGCCACGTACAAATATTTTAGAAGGCTTATTCACAATTCACAAAAAGACATTTACATGTGGAAATGACATCCACATGTCAAATGGTGACTCAGGCAAATGATTAAATTAGTTTTTCTGCTATTGCATTGTCCTTGAGCACCCCTGTTACTCTTTAGTGGTCAAGCTAACTCCCTCATGGGCTTTTTACACTCAAATTTTGGCATTTAGTTTTTGTTTCTCGTTTTCTCTTGGTCTTCATTGTTTATCTAACTTGCCAGTGCTTATGCTTATAATTGTTTTCCTCATTTGGGTCTGCTTTCTGTTTCTTGAAAGATAAGCTTTTGGCTTTAGCTACCTCTTCCATCTTACCATTACACTATGTTCAGTTTGATGTTCCTTTGACCTTCTTTATGCATGGGCTATATCTTATCTGGGCTTCAAAAATGGTAGTTTAAAAGTGCATGCCTCTATAGCCTTCATTTTTGTCCATAAATCATGTGTTGTGGGGTGGGGTTTTTTGACTTCCTTTTTTCTTTTCTTGATTTGAAAGCCAAGTACATTTATAACTATGTAAATGTTTGAAAAAAGAAAATGTAAGATTGTGGTTCATTTTTAGTATATCTTATTAGATCAAGCACCTTTATACTTTTGATCTAGGTTGAAGATTAAGGGGTTAAGGTGTGCTGAATTTGATGTAAATCTCTTGCAATGCTTAAACTGATCTTTTGTGCTTGTTTTCTTAAGCCTGGGGTTAAGCTGCACTTTGTAGAGAAGGGAGAAGGACCTGTGATATGTCTCTGCCATGGCTTTCCTGAATGTTGGTTCTCTTGGAGATATCAGGTAAGACTGATTCTGGCTCTGAACCTTTCTTTCATAATTATACTAGGACAGATTTATTTTATTATGGTGGCTATTGCATCACAATTGTAGTCTAGCCCTGATAAGAATAGTGATACTATAGAGTTTAATTTCTCAGATTTGTAATGATGCCTCAAAAAAAAAATCCTTTGATTTTGAATTTAGTGAAGCTAAACTGAGCAAACATTTTTTTGATGTTAGTGTCTTATACTTCTGATCAGTCCATGCACAACATCCTGTGCTACAAAACATGGATTTAAAAACTGTTTTTGCATCTGTAATATTTCAGTATGATGCCGTGAATTTTTTTTATTCCTTTTTAGCTCAAGCCTTTCTAGGGATAGTTCAGATCCAATAAACATAACAAAATAGTGGATGTAGTGTTAAAACAATGGCATGAATTTCAACATTTTACTCTGTCCTAGATTCCTGCCCTTGCTGATGCAGGTTTCCGTGTTCTCGCATTGGATATGAAAGGCTATGGTGATTCCAGCGCTCCGCCAGGTACATTTACATTTTTCTTTCAGTGATAGTTGGCATTTGTGAACTCTGTGCTTAGTTTTGCAATGTGTGAGCATATTAGGATGTCTAGTTTTATTTGGTATATAAAATGTATAGGAAAATAGGAACACAGAAAATGGCATATAAAGACCATACACTTTTATAACTGCCCATCCATACCAACTGCTAAGCTCTTTCCTTTGGATCCTCAGTGCTTGGTCCATGCTTTCTTGAATTCAGATACAGTCCTCTACCACTGGGAGGCTGCCCCATGCATCCACCACCCTTTTCTCTAAAACATTTTGAAATGATTTCATCAGTCTACCCTTTTCATCCTCATCCTATGATCACTCATTCCAGAACTTCTTTTCAACTGAGAGGCCCATCTCTTGTGCACTTATACCAAATGTTTGGGGGGAGGGTATTAAAATGTCTCATATTTAGAGCTTTCTGTCCTCATGTGCTTTGACTCAAACTGTCCATTTTATTTATAGTTATTTGCTTCTCTGCTTGAGGACCAGTATAGCAATCAAGATGCTCTGCATTAGTAGCCACTCTTTGGACCAACTCACCGTGTTTAGATTTTGAGTGTGGTATCCAGAATTAAGCACAGTGCCTCTGTATTGGTCTCTGGGCTGACGTCTTTTCGAACTATCATCTCCATTTTCCTGTTGGTTATTCTGGATCTCCCTAGGCACCCAAACATCCATCTGGTGTCTGCTGTTGCTTTTTTTTTCTACCTGTTTAGCAGATACGATCGCCTCCAGATCCTATTTTTTTGTCATGTGCACATTATCCCCCTATATTCTGCTTCCTTGTTTTTTTGCAGCCAAAATGCATGACCCTACAATTTTTAGAATTAAACCTTGACTGCCATGTTCTAACCATCTCTCAAGCTTTGCAAGATCTCTCCTCATTCTCCATACCTTCCAGGGTGTTGATCCTGTTGCAGAATTTGGTGTCATCTATAAAAAAAAAAAACCCAAAAAACTTCAACAGCCTTCCCACAATCTTGCTTACAGAAATCTTGAAAAGAACTAGACCAAACATCAATCCCTGTGACACACTGGTAACGCCTCTGTCCTCCAGAGTTTCATTTACTATCCTTTTTCACCTTCTATTCAAACAGTTTCTAAGTCAGCCATTTGTGAACCAATAACAAGGGCATTTGTTTTCGAGTAACCTATGTGATACCATCCAAAGTCTTTCTGATATCTAAGTACACCTCCTAGCATTCTCCCTGATTCAACTCCGGTCACGCAGTGAAATATATTAATCAAATAGTCCATGCAGTTTCTGGAATCCACCAATCTAATACCTTTTAACAGCATTTCCATTAATTTACTTTATCACAGAGGTCAGACTAACTGGCCTTTAGTTCCCAGTCTCCTTCCACTTTTGTGAAAAACTGCCACATCTGCCAGTCTCTAGTCCTCTGGAACTACTGATTCAAGAAAAGCATTGAAAAGGTCACACAGTGGAGCAGCTAGAATTTCCTTTGGGTCCTTAGTACCCTTTGATCTATCCCATCTGACCCAATCATATTGTCTGTTTTACTTTAGCTCATTTATGAATGTTTGACAGACAAGACAATACGTCCTTATCTTGTGAGTCCTGCAGGTCTGTTATTGAACTGCTATCCAGCTAGCTGAAACATTTGTAGTTAGGACAGGTGGAAGTGCTAGCTGGGCCAATTCAGTGCCAATTGCTAGATATGGCCAAGTATTGAATATCTGCTTTTAAATTAAAGCAGAAAGCCAGCTACATTAAAATTGCTAGCTGCCACTGCTGAAACATCCCCCCCCCCATGTATTTACCAATTACAAAGAAGAGTGGAGAATTCTGTCCCATTCTAGTTTGAGGAAGTTCAGGGTGGCTTCTCTGGACCTTTCCCTACCTCCAAAAAGGAGATTGGTTTTGCTCTGTAAATTTGAGGGATGCTCACACCCATGTGGTGATACGTATATACGTGCTAACTTTGACTTTCTGGGATGCATCTCAGATTCATAGTAGAGAAACTCTACCAATACCACTGACCTAATGTGCATCACTGAAAGTTGGATCTCCAGGAACAAGCAGGAATGTAGTCTTCACATATGGGTATCGTCGGTACCGACGGAGCCTGCGTGGGAACACTCCCCAGCATCCAATAGGAACGCTTTTGGGAGCATCCCACAGCACCTGTGTGCTGCCTTCCCACCTTTCCAACTGTCCCTCAGTTCTTCGTTTTCTGCAGAGCCAACAGGTCGCATACCCTGTCACCGCAGAAAATTGCTTCTTTAACTCTTATATTTTTTGTGGTCGCGTCTGCCTCCGTTCGTGTACCAGAACTGCTGGTTCTCCTTTCAAAAAAAAACAAAACTTTCTGAGGTTTCTCTTCAAACTTTTTTCCTTGGCCTAGGTGCCATTTTCGGCACTAGGCCCCATTCTCCTTCAAAATGGAAAAACCAGCTAGTGGTTTAAAAAAAAAAATGTACTGTGGCGGTACCATCTCCGTCACCGACACCCATGATTGGTGTCTTAAATGTTTAGGCCCTGACCGTTCACCATCGGAGTGTCTCTCTTATACAAGGATGACTAAAAGGGAACAGCAGAACAGAGCTGCAAAACTCAGTACCCTTTTTCTTCAGATGCGATGTCCGTTGCATCAATTTGTCGTCCAGAGCCTCGTCTTCCTCCCATTGATCTCAGGTAACTAAACATAAAAGCCAGTCCTCAAAGGGTATATCTCCTAAGCATCGAGATGCCATTGGTGTTGCCCTTGAGGGGACTTCACCAGCGAAACAGCCTCAGCAGGAGGCTTCGGCCTCAAAAGCACTAACAGGGCTCCAGGATGTTCTTGAGGCCTCCACCTCAACAGAACTACTGGTCCCATGCTCAGCGGTTCCGGACGCTTCTTCCGGTACCGATACCCAAGCATCAGCAGCGTCGATAGACCACAGATTCCTTGCTATCGAACGCAGTCTTGCAGCTCTTCTCACAGCTGCAGTACTGTTGAGACCGTTACAGATGGTTCAACAGGCACTGGTACCAACACTGGTTACGATGCCGGTACCAGTACTGATGGCACTGGCCTCGGTCAAGGTTCCCCCCATGCCAAGTCTTGAGACTTTTTCCGGCATCGACAGATCAGTACCAGGACACGGTACCGACTTCAATTGATACTGGTACGGTGCTCTGCACAAACATCGGGAGAATCTTCTGATTCTGATGACTGACTCTCTGGTAGGAGGGCCCCTCTTCTCAATGCAGGATGTCTCCTCCAGAGGATATGTCTTTTCAGGATTTTATTTGTGATGTGGCTCGGTCTTTCAATCACGGTACCTCCTGAAAGAACCTAGGGCACAAGAATTACTACTATTTAGCACTAGAATTAGAGATTCTTCAGTACTCTAAGGCTCCCAAGTAAGCAGCTACTCTGCCTATTCATCAGATCCTCCATAATCTGATGCTGAGGATGTGGGAAACGCCTTTTAACCACATCTCCTCACTCTGAGACTTGATACTGTGTATCGAGTTCCACCTTGTCCTGGCTTCCAAAACACTTACCGCACCATTCAGTGGTAGTGGAATCAGCCATGTGTAGGATGAAAAGTGCAGAGGCATGCATCCAATCCTCCAGGTCGTGAGTGCAGGACTTGATGCCTTTGGGCATCGATGCTTCCATGCTGTCAGCCAGGATCAGTTCCTGTATTCTATGTATGGGAATGTTCCTTAGAGGTCACAGGGGACTTGGAGCTTATGAGCCTCCTTCTTCCTCATGACAAATGACAAGACTTCCTTACTCTTGTCAAGCATGCTCAGGATGTTTCCAAGTTTGTGAATCGTGCAGCCTTTGACTACTTTGAATGCATTAGCAGAACT
Source organism: Ichthyophis bannanicus (assembly GCA_033557465.1). Taxonomy (NCBI): domain Eukaryota; kingdom Metazoa; phylum Chordata; class Amphibia; order Gymnophiona; family Ichthyophiidae; genus Ichthyophis; species Ichthyophis bannanicus. The sequence continues at coordinate 942,716,905 of CM066033.1, read as the reverse complement.
TCTGCTATTGCCATTGGTGCATGTCGGATTGCCTGGCTTCAGGCATCAGACTTGGAAATTTGAGTACAAGATAAATTAGGAAACATTCCTTGCACAGGAGAAAACCTCTTTGGCAAGAATTGGCAGGAAAAGGTTAATGAGATGCTGACAATATCACCTTGGATGGATTGTCAAAATCTACAGCCACTCCTGCCAAAAAAAACCTATAAACCCTTTTTCAGCGAAAAGAGGAAATTTTTATCCTCTTTATACCCAGCAGGGGCAAGGTCCAGTTCAAGCTGCCCAAAAGGGACAACAGCAACAAACTAGACAGCAAAAAGCCAAAAGGCCTGAGAGTTCAGCCAGCTCCACAGGCCCAGCCTTCTCAAGGGCTTTGACTCCTTCCTAGAGAACTTAGCCTTCCTGCCCTTGAAGGGTCCAGAACCTGTGGCCGTTCTGGGCAGGTTGTCATTTTTGCCAACAGATGGCACCAAATAACAGCAGAAAATTGGACTCCATCCATTGTACGAGAGGGGTACAAGCTTCATTTTCACAGCATGCCCCCTCCTACAATTGTAAGGCAGTTCAATTCTCGGACCTTGGCAGACAATCTTAGGTCAAGAGGTCACGACACTCCTTGCTCACAGAGTAATAGAGGAGGTACCCATTCTCCATCAGGGTACAGGGTTCTACTCCCCCTGTTTTCTTATCCCAAAGAAAACATGAGGACAGACCCATCTTAGACCTCCAGAATTGAACAAATCTGTTCCGAGAGAAGTTGAAAATGATCTCTAGGAACTCTTCTGCCATACCTTCAAAGTCAGGATTGCCTTTGTTCTCTAGATATAAAGGATGCATACACTCATATTCTCAACCATCCAGATCACAGGAAATTCCTAACTGCTTGAACTGCTGCAACTATTAGGATATATGGCATCTACTCTTCATGTGGTTCCTTATGCTTACCTCCACATGCGAGCAGCCAAGTGGACCCTATGCACACAGTGGACACAGGCCACACAGGTCGTCTGTCAGGCAAAATAACAAATTCACAGCGACTGGTTTCGTTCCTCCAATGGTGGCAATCACTGGAAAACCTAGTGGGGTCTCCTTTCCAGCAACCCCTATTCTAGGCCACCCTAACAGATGCATCACAGGTGGGATGGGGAGCCCACCTGCACGATCTCTGTACCCAGGGTACCTGGACTCAGGAGGCTTGTTTTCACATAAACCTCCTGGAACTCAGAGCAATCTTTCTTGCTCTTCGAATATTCCATGCCCAGCTCAGCTACAAGACAGTCCTTGTTCAAATGGACGATCAAGTAGCCATGTTCTACATTAACAAGCAGGGCAGAACAGGCTCTGTCGTTATGCAACAAAGCTTTACGACTATGGGCCCTCGCCAGAGCATCAAATTCACCTTCTCGTGGTATATCTTCCAGGCATTCAAAACCTTTGGGCAGACAAACTCAGCTGAGTACTGTTGCCTCACGAATGGTCTCTCCACCTAGACCAGGTGGCCAAGATATTTCAAATCTGGGAAACCCCAGACATAGACATCTTTGCAAGTCCACTGAATGCCAAACTTCCCCGGTTCTGTTCCAGAATTCCAGCTCAAAATTGTCAGGCAAGGGGTTTCCTTCCTACTTCACTGGGATCAAGACTTCCTCTATGCCTTCCCACCCATTCCCCTCATCCCCAAAACACTTTTCAAGCTTCAGACACACAGATGTCATATGATCCTCATAGCGCCACGTTGGCCACAGCAAACGTGGTATCCTCTGCTTCTACACTTCTCTCAAGCTGCACCTCTGGAGTTAGGGTGTTCTCCAGATCTTCTCTCCCAAGACAACAGGACGCTATGCCACCCAAATCCCCAGTCTCTGCATCTCAGGGCCTGGTTGCTGAAAGCCTAGACCTTCAGGATCTTAACCTTTTTCAAGGCTTCTAGAAAACCTTCCACAAGACATTCTTACGCCTTAAAGTGGAAACGTTTTACTATATGGTGGTTTCAAAAGGGACTAAACCCCTTTGATATCTCTGGAGTTGGTACTAGAGTACCTCCCATTTATCAAATTCTGGTCTAAAGACCAATTCAGTAAGAGTCCATCTTAGTGCAATTGCAGCTTCCTACTAGCCTCTAAATGGACAACCTATTTCCTCTCATCCATTCATAGCGGGATTTGAGAGGTCTTCCATTGACAAAGCCTCCCATTAGACCACCACCTGTGGCATGGGATTTAAATCTTGTTCCCGGGCAACTCATGAAACCACCCTTTGAACCCTTAGCCACTACATCTCAAGTTCCTATCCTGGAAGGTCATCTTCCTAATTGCAATCACTTCCGCACATCGCATTAGTGAATTGTAAGCCTTAGTGGCCGACCCTCCTTATACAAGATTTCACCATAAGGTTGTTCTTAGAACTCATCCACATTTTATGCCAAAGGTGGTTTCACCTTTCCATTTAAACCAAGCTGTTCACCTTCCTGTATTCTTTCTGAGGCCTCATGCCTCCAATGCAGAAAGGAACCTTCATAATTTGGACTGTAAAAGCTTTGGCCTTTTACCTACAAAGAACACAGCAATATAGGAAGTCTTAACTTTTTGTTGCTTTTGATTCTAGTTATTTGGGACTTCCAGTTTCCAGAATTCTAACTGGATTGCACAATGCATATCCTTTAGAGTCGGAATCTACCGGAGTACTGTCTTAGATCTACATTACACAACAGTTACAAGCCATCACACCAACCGCTCAAGATGATGCCCTCCTTTATTACAGCAATCAACTTATACATCCTATATAGCCTACTCTATAGCGCCGCTGCCTTCACAACGGCCGGCAACCCCATACCAACCTTACAGAGCACTGGGAGAAAATGGGCGGACACCCCCCGGCGTCCGGATGCAAAATGTAGACACAACCAAAGCCCATACCTACTATATATCTCTCTCCAGCACTCCAAAAAAGCCCCGCCAAGAAAACATCAACTCCCCCACCTGAACTGCGCTCTCATAAATGCTCACTCTGTCCGGAAGAAGTGGCCAATCATATCTGACCTCATATCCCATTATAACTTAGACATCCTATTAATTACAGAAACATGGCTCACAGAAGCCGACACCGCCATCCTGAGCCAACTTACCCCACCCAACTTCTCAGCTTACGCCTGCCACAGGGATAACCGCAGGGGAGGAGGAACTCTAGCTCACAAAAACAGAGCTACAATTCCAGCTGACCACTGCTACTAGTACCACACATCTGGACTTCATAACTATCTCAAATAGGCACAACTCCATCAACCTAATATACCGACCTCCATCAGCCTCCCCAGATGACCTATCAACAATAATAGATCTTGCCTGCAGCACCAAGAACCCACACACATTTAACTGGATTTTGGGTGATTTCAACCTCCCATCACTACCTGATGAGCATGCTGCCTCCATCCAAGATGCCCTCAGACAGCTGGGCTACGTGCAAGTGATCAAAGAGCCCACACACACAAAGGGAGGCAAGCTGGACCTGATATTCGCTCCGCAACCAGCCATAAGTCAAGACCACACACTTGCTACCTCACTCATAGCAGTCCCATGGTCCGACCACAAGTTAATCCTGTTCCAATTACCCAACCAACAGGAACAAACAAGAATCCAACCTCCAACACCTACCCAAAAACAAAATTCAGACATTTCAACAAGAGATGCTCTCCAAAACCCTACCGAGGTTCGACCTCCTAGAAGCTAACCTTTGAAGAAATGCTCTCTGTATGGAATAGCAGTCTCAACACCATCGCTAACCAACCATCCAGGGAGGTAACACCAAGAAAAAGGAAGCGCTCACCATGGTACTCCCACAAGCTACTGACTTCACTTCGTCATCTAAGAAAACTCGAAAGAAAATGGTGACTGTCACGATCCAATAAAGACCTGGACAACTACAACAAACCTAGAGAAACACTGCAACGAAGTAAACGCAACTAGGCGAAGTCACCATGCAACATTACTGCAACGCTCTCTAAACAAACCAAAGGACCTATTTAGCATTGTAAGGACCCTCACAAAGGAAACCTCCCATGACCAACAAAACATGCCAGACCTACAGGAATATGCGGACTACCTACAGTCATGGATTCAGAGAAGCACACGGGGTTGAGACACTACTAACCATCCTATTCAACTCCCTAATCACTGGCCTGAACAGAACTAGAGGAGGCTATGCTCTTATCTTCCTTGACATCGCCGCAGCGTTCGATTCAGTGGACCACACACTACTCATGGAGCGGCTGGCAGAGAAAGTGATCCAGGACACAGCATTGAGGTGGTGCGAATCCTACCTTGCAGACAGATCGCAGCACGTGAGGACAGGATCCAAAACATCCAAAGCTTTCCAGCAAACACAAGGTGTTCCACAGGGATCATCCCTCTCAGCGCTGTTTTTTAACATATACATGCAGCCCATCTGCACTCTCGCTCAAGCCTTCGGCATCTCATGCCTTGCATATGCCGACGACGTATTACTATATACGCAGTTCACCACAGACCAGCCAGATTTTTCAACACTAACCACCTGTTTCAGCGCCATAACAGACTGGCTCTACACCCAAAACCTAAGGATAAATTTAAAGAAAACTGAAGCACTAGTCATTACCAGGGACCAATCCTTCACACCACCGGCAGTACTAAAAGATGCTGAACTTCAAAGCAAACCAACCATCCGATACCTAGGGATAACACTCGATCAGCAACTGAACATGAAAGCCCATATAAACAGTCAAGGCAGTATATCTTAAGATTCGCACAATTCGCCACCTACGACCTCTGCTAGACCCAGATGACTTTAGGACTGTCTACCAGGCACTAATCATGCCCCACTTTGATTATGCCAATATCCTACAGGGGCTACCAAAAAATGCATTGGTCCCACTACAACTAGCCATGAATGCTGCAGCCAGAATTCTACATGGTGCATCCAGGAGGGACCACATAACACCAATCCTGAAGCAACTTCACTGGCTACCAGTTCATTTTAGAATCACCTTCAAGACCCTACTGATGACATTCAAAGCCATCAATAGAATCACTTCCGCCTCTATCACAGACCTCATCATCCCCACTCCCACAAACAGTCAGAAGATCATTTACAGTAAACACCCTGAGTATCCCCACCAAGATCACAAAATGCTCGCAGTCCACAAAAGAGCTTTTGAGTACTACGCTCCCTTGTGCTGGAACACCCTCCCACCTAACATCCGATCCATTACAGACCTCACCACCTTCAGAAAGGCCCTGAAACATCACCTCTTCATGCAACACTACGGCACCACACAACAACCAGTCATCTCCAATCAACTAAACACCCATCCCACGCCACCCATTATACATGACACCAGCACATGTTAGCCCTACCAGAACCTGACTAGGACCATGTACATAGTATCTAAGAATGTAACAACCTAGAATGTAAATATCTAGCTTAAACCTGTATATAGTTTACCCAGTTCAACCCAAGTTTACCAACCCTGTTCTCTGTAAGTCCAGTACAAGCCTCTCGACTGGACAAAGTTAATGTTTATTGTAAACCGAGCTGAATTTGAAAAGCACGGTATAGAAAAGACTTTAAATAAATAAAATGAGAGTAAGGGTCTTCCTTTTGAAGGTCATGTCACAGCTCATAATGTGAGAGCTATGGCAGCCTCTATGGCTAACCTTCACTCTGTCTATCGACAACGTGTCGAGCAGCCACTTGGGCTTCGGTACACACCTTTACAGCCCACTACTGCTTAGACAAGGACTCCCATCAGGATGCCTTGTCTAGCCAGGCTGCTGTTCAACATCTTTTTCAGACTTAATTCAACTCGTACCCACCAACCCTGGTGGGATGCCAGAGATCCATGGGAGGAAGCATGGCCATCTCACAATGGGTGGCAGCTTCCTGGGGCCATCTCTCTGGCATCTTAGCTGGGGAGTCCCCCATATGTGAAAACTACATTACTGCTTGTTCCCAGAGATAACCTGTTACAGGTGAGTAACTATGCTATCTCTGGGAACAGCAGGAATTTAGTCTTCACAACCCAACCACTTCCCCTGGGAGTTGTTTCTCTCTCTTTCCTCTCTCCCTCTCTCCCTCTCTCCTTTTGTCTCAGCTATAAACTCAACTGAGGAGGGACAGTTGGAAATGCGGGAAGGCAGCATGCAGGCGCTGTGGGATGCTCCCAAGTGTTCCTATTGGATGCTGGGGAGCATTCCCACACAGGCTCCGTCGGTACTGACGATACCCATATGTGAAGACTAAATTCCTGCTGTTCCCAGAGATCACCTGTTACAGGTGAGTAACTACGCTATCTCTAACTGACAACATTCTCCTCAACCAACTGCTCGCACCCCAATACATGCTATTTAACTGTCCCAGATCAGATAAAGGGGGAGGAGGCATAATTCTGGCAAAAACACTTGAGGTTCTACATGGTCGGCTCACAATCCTTAAGTCTCCAACACAGATCACACTGTCTAGCATAGAAAACCTACCACCACCACTGACAAGCTGTCAGCTATACTAGATGAGGTATGCATGCACACTGTATCAAACTGCTTTGTCCTCATGGGTGACCTTAACCTCACTGCCACAACAACAAAGCAAGCCAGTGCATTCCTGAATACTGGAAGCTCTACAACTGAACCAGATAATTGATGTGCCAACTCACTGCAAAGGATCCCCTCTTTGACCTCATTTGTACCCAGCACTATACAAAAAATGGATCTAAACATCCAAATTGACCCGTGTCATGGTCAGACCATGCAATGATATCTCTAAGACTTCCAACCAATGCCACCCAACCAAATATGCCTCAACACATGACATTTTAAGGCATTAAACCCACACCATTTCAGATATAACATCTCCTCACTTCTTGAATCTGACATATCTGACCTAGACAGTTTTATCAGTTCATGGAACATGGTAATTAACAATTTAGCAGCATCCAATGAGCCCCAGTCAAAAAACATCCCAAATCTACACACCCGCTCTGGTTCACCAAGAGTCTCTACCAGCTCAGACAAACTCAGACTGTTTAAAAAAAATGGAAATGTTCACAAGATCCATCTATTAAGAGACGACTTCAAGACACACAGATATAACAATCTATGCAACAATTGCCGAAAGCAATACTCCACATGCATTCTCACAAAATCCCTTAACTGCCCCAGGGAACTATTTGCTATTGTGTCCCATCTGACCAACAACCCCAATTCTACAGACACGACAAACACAAAAATGAAACTCAATCCACAGGCTATGGCTGATTTCCTTGCCAACAGGCAAAGCCCATCAACTCTAAAGCATAATAACCCAGCGCAGCTACAGGGCAATACAGCCAAAAACCACTTATGGCACAACTTCAGCATAATACCAAAAAGATATCTAAAAGTTATCGTTAGTAGTATCGATAGTACAACCTCACCTCTAGATCCATGTCCTGTGACATGGCTAAAATCTATGCAGTGAGATCACCCAGATGATACTTAAAGTAGTCCACACTTCCCTCTCCCAAGGATACCTACTTCCAGTACTCCATCAATATGCCCCACCCTAAAGACAGACGAACACACACCAGCTCATACAGACTAATTGCCAGCATCCCATTCCTGGCTAAAGTAATCGGGGAACACTATACAACATCAACTCCAAGATCATGTTGACTCTCATGCTCCATGGGACTCCCATCAGCATGGCTTCCATCCCCATCATGGAATTGGCACACTATTCACAGATCTCTTTAACCAGCTCATAGGCCTGGGCAAGCCTCAAGGATTTGTGATCTTGACATCACAGCTGTATTCAACTCAATATCACACCATGCTTGACACTCAGCAACATAAGTCTGACCAACACCCTCAAATGGTTCACATCCTACCTCTCAGATAGAACCATGCAAGTTAGTCACTCACCAACTCCAAGCTCTTTAAACTAACACATGGTATCCCTCAAGATTTGCCTCTGTCTGGCTTACTATTCAATATCTACATACAGCCCATCTGTAATCTTTTAAGAAAATGGAGCATACACTTCTACCTCTATGCAGATGACATATTCTATATGCCATTCAGTACCCTCATCTCAGACTTTACAACCATAGCTGATGTCTTCTTTCACAAACCACCTTGCTGATCTTAACCTCGCAGAGAACAAAAGCAAAACAGAAGCTCTACTAATATTCAAAGACCAATACTTCAAACCACCAGACAAGCTCACAATACATAATGATGAAATTTCCATAAAGGAAATCAAGTATCTTGGTATAACCATAGACAGCTTCAACGTGCTTGCTCACATCAAGAATGCAGCAAATACAGCATATTGGAAACTCAAACTCTTCAAATCCCTATGCCAGCTGTTACATGACAACTATTTCAGATCTGTCCTACAAGCTATCATTACACACTACCTCAACTATGGTAACATCTACCAAGGGCTGTCAAAAGAAGCACTGTATCTACTCCAGCTAGTACAAAACACTGCTGCTAAACTCTAACAGGAAGAAACTGATGGCATATTAAAAAAAAAAGCAACAAAAACCACACACTATTAATACTCTGCCTACTATTCCTACTATCTACACTCTCCAACACATCCAATACCAATAATACAATCCACGAGATATTCAATCCACAAGATAACCAGCAATCTAAATCTGTGCCACCTCAATATGCCCCGAAGACTACTCAACATAAACCCACTTACCCACAATGAAATAAAGAACCACACTAGATCTATTCACAACAAGTTTAACTCCATATTGGACTACATACAGAACCAAAACATAAACATGTGCATCACTGAAACATAGCTCACCGACCAGGATAATGTCGTCATAAATCAAATGACCTCAAATTACACAATACACAAATCCACAAGACCCTCACGAAGAGGTGGAGGTGTGCTAATCCTTGCAAGGTCACAACTCAAATTTAAAACTATCTACAGCTCTCAATCCAAAGTAAGTAATATATTAACTATATTAAAACACCTAGCGCTCTGCCTCATAGCCCCAGGTGCAAATGAAGAGGTACTCGCAACCATCCTGGAACAAGTCTGTGCACACACTAGCCATAACAAACCTCTCATCCTAGGTGACCTTAACCTTCCATCACTACCTATGAAAGTAAGTGAAGCCTTCTTAGATGCAATGAAAGACATGCAATATAATCAATGAATACACTCACCGACCCACAAGAAAGGAGGGACCCTAGACCTTATATTCTCCCCAAATCAGAACAGCATCAAAGATCCTGTAAAGAACTTTACAGTGCTCCCAGTCTCGTGGTCTGACCACCACATGGTAAACTTCTCCATTTCCACTCGGACAAAAAAGGACATGGCTGACCCAACACCCAAAGAAGAAAATTCAGACCCTTCGATAAAGAACAATTCATTAAAGATGTGCTACCAGCATTAAACCAAATGCCATTAAACCTTGATACCATCATCACTAACTGGCATGAAACTCCAGAGTGCAGCAACCCCACCCCAAAAATCCAAAATAGGAAGCACAATGCCCCCTGGTACTCAACTGAGATCAATGAACAAAAAAGGCAACTTCAGAAGCTGGAAAGACTATGGCAGCAAACTAAAAGCCCACAACACCTAAGATACAATGAACTGCAAGCTATACACCATGACACAAGGGGAGTGGCTCAGTAGCTGGGACAGGTTACCTCAGGCTGGAGGGCCAACAGTTCAATTCCCACATAGGGACAAGTAACCTCAGGCGGGAGGGACTGTGGTCTCTAGTCCCATGGTCACTCCTTGTGACCTTGGGCAAGACACTTAACCCTCCACTGCCTCAGGTACACTTAGATTGTGAGCCCTTCAGGGATAAGGGAATAAAAAATGCCTGTTAGCATATATCCAGGGCTGGCCCGTCCATTGTGCAAGAATGTTTGCACAGGGCCCTGAGTTTCAGGGGGCCCCACGCAAACATTCTGCATCTGCCGGTAAATTAGAAAAAAAACAAACTTGCTTCTGCTGCTGCCACCATGGCAGCAGCAGAATCGAGCATCTGGTGGGGCCCCCCTGCCAGGCAGAGTCCTCCATGCGGCCTCAGCTCCCTAAGTGCTGCCTTTCAGAGCCACGAAGGGAGAGCTGCTCCCTCGCGGCTCTGTTAAGCTGCTGGTGCTGATGGGGAAACAGGATTTCCTGTTTCCCATCAACCCCGTGGGCTTAAACAGAGCCACGAGAAAGGGAAACTCTCTCCCTTTCCAGCTCTGAAAAGCCCACGCTGAGGGAGTTGAGGCTGCATGGAGGACTCTGTCTGGGGGGGGGGGGGCCCACGGGACACTCTATTCTGCCGCTGCCACAGCGGCAGCAGCAGCAACTTTTTTTTTTTTATCTACCTGGGCTATGGGGGGGACTAGGACTGGTTTTGGGCTGGGGGTTGCTAGGACTAGAAATGGACTGAGTGGAAGGGGGGGCTTGAACTGCAAATAGCTGATGGGGATGGGGGCTTGGAATGGAAATGGGCTGTGAGGGGAGGGAGCTAGCACTGGAAATGGGCTGTTAGAGGGTGCTAAGATTGGAAATGGGCTGTGGTGGGGGCTTGGATTGAAATGGACTCATGGAGGGGCTAGAACTGGCAGTAGGCTGATGGTGGGGCTAGGAAAGGACTAGAAATGGGCTGATGGGGGAGGGCTGTGATTAGAAATGAGCTGATGGAGGGATGGATAGGACTGGAAATGGGCTGATGGTGTGGCTAGGATAGGATTGGAAATGGGCTGATGGGGGGGCTAGGACTTGAAATGGGCTGATGTGGGGTCTAGAAGGGAGCAGATGCTGGGTGGGGCTGGAACTAGAAGGGAGCTGATGTTGGGGGAGGATTAGAATGGGATGGAGCTGGGAGAGTGAAATGGAGAGGGGAAAAATATTGTGTGGGAGGGAAGAAAAATCTACAATTGGCCGGGCATTGGGAGAGTAAGTGGGGATTGAGGATGGAGGGGTAAAATTTGAGTGGATGAAATAGGAATGAGGCAAGAGCAAAAGGAAAAAGATTAGTATGTTAAAGCAGATGTAGAGCGAGAATGGGAAAAAAAAAACCTAGGAGGAGAAAGGACAAATGGACAGCAGACGATGGAGAGTTAGCAGAAGACACGAAGAAACCAGAAGAAAGTGGCTGGAGCCATTGCAACTGAAAAAAAACGCACAAAAGGTAGAAAAATCTCTATTTTGAATTTATTAGCTGGAATATGCCAGCTCTGGGAAATGTGCATCATTTGTCCACAACATTGGGGACAAACATGTCAGTAATATAATTTCAAACATCAACACCACAACCTCTCCCCTAGACCCCTGCCCAGCTTCATGGATAAAAGCAACAAAAGCAGAAACCACCCACCAAATTGCACACATAATAAACCAATCACTCCAACAGGGCATCATGCCAAACCAACTCAAGAGATCCATCATAAGACCGATACTAAAAAACAAGACCCTCAACAGAGAAGACCCCACATCTTATCGTCCAATATCCAGCATAGCCCTACTAGCAAAAATCATTGAAAAGGCCGTTCTACAACAACTACAAGACCACTTGGACAACAACAGCACACTTGACGAACACCAATATGGCTTCAGACCACACCATGGGGTAGAAACCCTACTTATTGCACTAATGGACAATCTACTCAAAGGGATTGAAAACAAAAAGAAAATCTTCATTCTCATATTCATAGACATCTCCGCAGCTTTCGATACTGTTCACCACCAAACACTACTAAACAGATTGAGAGATATAGGAATAACAGGAACCCCACTAAAATGGTTCTCATCTTATATCTCCAACAGAATGCAACAGGTACAGTTCAATAACGAAAAAGCAAAGGCTTTCCCACAAACACAGGGCATACCACAAGGCTCAGCCCTATCCGCGCTTCTCTTTAATGTGTACATGAGACCATTCTGCGAAATATTCAAAAAGCATAAAATCCAATATCACATATACGCTGACGATATTATGCTCTATACTCAACTTGATGCAAGCAACCCAAACTACTCTCAGCTAGAAACATGCTTAAAAAACATGCAAGCATGGCTCCAGCGGAACAACATGGCCATAAACCACAAAAAAACCGAAGTCATGTTCATCTCAAGAAAATCAGATTTCAACCCTCCAGCCTCAATTACCCTAGGTGACAACACTTATCACACAAAAACTGAAATAAAATACCTCGGAGTAACACTGGATAACGAACTAAAGCTGACAAAACACCTTCGCCTAGTAAACAGAGCCATCTTCCACAAGCTCAGGGTTATACAACCTCTCAGGAACATCATAGAACACACCGACTTTAGGACAGTAGCCCAAGCCCTCATCATACCACATTTCGACTACTGTAATGCAATCCTGCAGGGCCTGCCAAAGAAAACACTAAACATACTCCAGATGGCACAAAATGTCGCAGCCAGAATCATCACCAAAACAGGTGTGGCAGAACATATCACCCCGGTGCTGGTTGAACTACATTGGCTCCCCATCGTAGCCCGTATAAAATACAAAATCCTAATAACGACGTTTAAAACCATCCACAATCTGGCACCAACCTTCCTCACAAACCTAATCACCTTACAACCTGCTAACAGAAACAGGAGAACCGCCACCATAAACAACCTGCAAGTACCAATTAGTATAAGAACAGTCAATGTAGCCACAAGCAACAGAGCATACTCCTTTACTGCCCCATCACTTTGGAACCAACTACCGCCCGAACTGCGCTCAATAACGGACCTGATGGGCTTCAGAAAAGATCTGAAGACACACCTATTTCAAGAGGCCTACAATGTACCATAAATCAACAATGTACGCAACAAGAGATACAGCGTATTATAAATCAGCGCAAAATGTATATATGTAATATATGTAAAATATAAATGTCTATATACTGTAGAAAAGTATAATTATAGCCGCCCCACCCCCCACTGTACCCTATTATAAACTTTGAAAATCCTATATACCTTAATTGAACCTGTTCTACACACTCCAAGGAGACTTACTGTAATCTCTTAATCTTGAAATTATGTTGTATACAATAATGAAACTCGCTCGAGTTGTTTTGAAAATCTGCTGTATACTTTAATGAAACCCGCATGATTTGTTTTTTAAAACCTATCACATAACCTTGTTAATCACAATGTAGTGTTTAAATTCTGTCAATGATTTGAATTTCTCTGTATCCTTAATCAAACCGCTGCTGATCGCTGGAAGTAGCGGTATACAAATATGTGCTAAATAAAATAAAATAAATCATTAACGTCTGCACTTTAGTACAAGAGGAAATTAATTTATAGTTTTATTTCTACAGTGTTGTACATTCCAAGTTTGGCTTTTGGGGTTCCCAGTTTTATTTATTTTTTATTTCTTATATACCGCGCTATTATAATCAGTGTGGTTTACATTTGAAACAGAACATACAAGAATGTAAGCAAGTTACATCAAGTTTTTTACATTGAACAGGGACTGTAACATGGAGTAAAAACGAGGGAGAAACTATGTACATATTATAAACCAGTTATAATGCTCTTACAGATAAATAAAGATATGACCTTTGCCTAGAGGATTGGGTAGATGGTCAAGGAGATCAGTGGGAGAGATAATGGTTAGCCATTATCTACAGGAAGATCTGAGGGATGGGCTAGGCAGGGGGTTGAGGTGGGGGGCATTGTAAATATTGGGAATGCTGTCTTCCTGTTTCTAAATTGTGATTCCTTGTTTGGTGATGGTCTGTTCTGCATGTGTAACTGAGCTGAGGTATTCTGTTTGTAATTCCTATTTGACATTGCCACATGTTCTTTCCCCAGTAGGTCATGTATTGTTCTCTGAAATGTATTGGTTTAATATTTGCAGTGTTGCCTTTTGATAGGTAATGGTGCTCTGAGTCTTGATAGTGCTGTTACGATATGGTGGGTTTGCTATGGGTTCTAAATGGGCAGTGTTTGTAGTAGTACCTAATGTGCCTGGCAGTTGGCACTGGATTATAGTAATGTAGAAATCTTTTAGTCTTTATCCATACACTCATTAAGAGGCATGTTTACTAAAAGTTAGTGTATGGTAACATTATGCAAATGAGGCCCCGCACCCAGTCTCCACACATGGCCCCGCACCCCCCTTTGGGCCACCCCTGCATATATCTGTAAACTGCTTTGACCCGGTGAAAAGCAGTATATAAGCACTGCTAAATTAATAAACAATCATAAGAGGAGTACTCAAACCTAATAATGAGCTCCATTAACAGACCAAGAGAACTCTTCACCATAGTAAATGCTCTAATAAAAGAACCAATGGAACCATATAACTCTAACCCAATATCACCGCAAGACATAGCTAACTTCATGCAACAGAAATACACCAAGACATCAGTTGAGAAACCGCACAAAACAAAATCAAAACACACCACAGATATCACCTGGAATTAATTCCAGGTCCCTACAAAAAAGCAGCTCGATATAACTAATAAACACAACAACTTCGCCCAATGACCGATGCCCTGTTAACTGGATCAAGCAAACAAGAGCTCCTACTTCACTGCATACCAAAAAAAATAGTGGAATCATCACTTACCCAAGGATACCTCCCCCCTCAACTTAAGAATGCCTCCATCAGAACTATCCTTAAAAACAATCTCGACAAAAGGGACCCAAGTTCCTTCCGCCCAATATTAAGTCTAACATTCATAACGAAGATAACTGAAAAAAACAGTATAGTATCAATTATAAAACTACAGACACATTTGACCCACTGGACCCCCATATCAATATGAATTTAGACAAAATCATTGTCTAAACACTGATTACATCACTTCTAGATATTGTCACAGGCATAGACAACATAATACATGGTTTTGTTTTATGCTTTATAGATATCACCGCTGCATTTGACGCCTGTCAACCACAACACACTACCACAGAGACTCCAGGAAACGGGGATAAATGGAACAGTTCTAGACTGGTTCCTCTCCTACTTGTCACACCATAACCAGCGAGTGAGAATCAAAAAAACAATCCAAACCATTTAAACAGTATCAAGGTGTTCCACAAGGCTCAGCACTCTCCACACTGCTATTTAATATATATCTTAAACCAATATGTAACATCATAAGACAACATAACATCCATAATAGAATCTATGCAGACGATATCATTCTCCCAGATCAACATCGACAAACCAGACTACTCCCAAATCACATGCCTTGAAGCAATGTCAGAGTGGCTCAAACAGGATTAACTTTAAAAAGTCTGAAATGATCCATCACCAGAAATACTAAATTCACCCCACCAGACTCACTCAAGATACTAGAACACACCCTAACCAACGAGGTCAAATCTTGGAATTACTTTTGACCAACATCTCTGCTTCCAGCTGCATATAAAAGGCAACCAGATCAGCCTACCACAAGTTGAGAACCCTCCGCAAACAAGCTACTATCAGATTACAACTTCAGAACTGTATCTCAGGCCATATTAACTCCTATAATTGATTACTGTAATATAATATATCATGGACTTCCAAAGAAAACACTACCTCTGTAACTCGTGCAAACACCACCACAAGAATCAATCTCCAGGAACAAGCAGGAATGTAGTCTTCACATATGGGTATCTTCGGTACATATGGGTATCGTGGCAACGCTCCCCAGCATCCAATAGGAATGCTTTTGGGAGCATCTCTCAGCACATGCGCGCTGCTTTCCCACCTTTCCAACTGTCCCTCTTCAGTTCTTCGTTTTCCACAGAGCTGACAGGACTTATAACCTGTCACTACAGAAAATTTCTCCTTTAAACTTGTTTTCTTGTGGTCGTGTTTGCCTCCGCACGACACCTACCGGTACCACCGGTTCTTTTTTTTTCTTTCTTTTCAAAAAAATATATTTCTGAACTTTCTCTTCAAACTTTTTTCTTTTTCGGTGCTAGGCGCCATTTTGGACATTATTTATTTAGACAGTTTTGTATACCGCCTTATCCTTCAATCAAAGCGGTCACAACACAAGTGGGGGATACATTTAACACGTGGGGATATGAGACACACACACTAATACTTACAGGGAACATGGGCAATGGAGGGTTAAGTAGCTTGCCCAAGACCACAAGGAGCACCTGTGGGACTAGAAACCCCAGTCCTTCCGGCCCAAGGTTGCTGTCCTCTAGTGGGATTTGAACCCCCGACCTTCCGGCCTGAAGTACCTTGCCCCAACACTAGGCTACTCCGCCCCATATTTCCTAAAAGATGGAAAAACCAGCTAGTGGTTTTAAAAAGTGCACTAAGTGTGGCAGTACCATTTGTCACCAACACATGACTGGTGTCTCAAATGTTTAGGCCCTGACCATTCTCCATCTGAGTCTCTCTTGTATGGGGATGACTAAAAGGAAGACAGAACCGGGCTGCAAAACTTGGAACCCTCTTTTCTTCGGATGCCAGGTCCATTGCATCGTCATCAAGAGCTGCCTCTTCCTCCCATGGATTTCAGGTAACTAAACATAAAAGCCAGTCCTCAAAGGGTAGCTCTTCTGCAAAGCATCGAGAGGCCATTGGCGTTGCCCTTCAGGGAACCACACTGGCAAAACAGCCCCGGCGGGAGGCTTTGGCCTCCAAAGCATCAACAGGGTTCCAGGATGTTCTCAAGGCCTTGACCTCGACAGAACTACTGGTGCCGTGCTCAGGGGTCCCAGCTGTCTTCTCCGGTACAGATACCCAGACATCAGCAGTGTCGATAGACCAGAGATTCCTCGCTATCGAATGCAGTATTGCAGCTCTCCTTACAGCTGCAGTACCGTTGACACCAATGGTTCAATGGGCACCGGTACTGGTACCAACACCAGTACAGATACCGGTACCAACACCGACAGTACCAGCCCCGGTGGGAATTCTTCCCATGCCATCTTTGGCTGGTATCGAGAGATCGGTATCGGATCAGCTCGGTACCGACTTCAATCGATACCAGGACCATGCTTTGCATGAACATCATGATCGGGGATACTTCGAATCCTCCGATTCCAATGACTCTTATAATTCTGCCGGTACCAGAGTGTTTCTCCCGGAAGACTCCTCTTCTCCACAACACAGAATGTCGCCTCCGGAGGACATGTCTTTTCAGGATTTTATTTGTGATGTTGCCAAAGACCTTTCAATCATGGCAGCTACTGAAAAGGAACCTAGAGCAAAGGAATTGGGAATTCTCCAATATCCCAAGGCTCCAAAGGAGGCAGCCACTCTGCCCATTCATGAAATTCTTCATGACTTGATGCTCCGAATGTGGGAGACACCTTTGACCACATCTCCTCATTCTAGGAGGCTTGATACCATGTATCGAGTTCCACCATGTCCTGGATTTCAAAAGACTCAGCTGCCACACCATTCAGTGGTAGTGGAGTCAGCCATGCGTAGGATGAAAAGTGCAGACATGCATCCAATCCTCCAGGTCATGAATGCAGGACTCTTGATGCTTTTGGGCATCAAACTTTTCAGGCTTCCATGCTTTCAGCTAGGATCAGCTCATATATTTTATATATGGGAATGTTCCTCAGAGGTCACAGGAGATTTGGAGCTTATGAGACGAGACTTCCTTACTCTTGTCAAGCATGCTCAAGATGTCTCCAAGTTTGTAAATTATACAGCCTTTGACTGCTTTGAATGCATCAGCAGAACCTCTGCTATTGCCATTGGTGCACAATGGATTGCCTGGCTTCAGGCATCAGACTTGGAGATTCGGGTACAGGATAAATTGGGCAACATCCTTGCACAGGAGAAAACCTTTGGCAAGAATTGGCAGGAAAAGGCTAATGAGAGTCAAAATCTACAGCCACTCCAGCCAAAAAAAAACCTATGAAAAACCCTCTTTCAGTAAAAAGGTGTTATCCATCCTATACCCAGCAAGGCCAAAGTCAGGGTCAGGTTGCCCAAAGGGGACAACAGCAATCCAGACAGCAAAAGAAGCCAAAAGGCCCAAGAGCTCAACCAGCTCCACAGGTTCAGCCCCCCTCAAGGGCTTTGACTCCTTCCTAAAGAGCTTAGCCTTCCTGCCTGAGGGGTCCAGAACCCCTAAATATTCCAGGCAGGTTGTGACATTTTGCCAACAGATGGCATCAAATAACAGCAGAAAATTGGACTCTGTCCATTGTAGGAGAGGGGTACAAGATTCATTTTCACAGCATGCCCCCTCCTACAATCCTAAGGCAGTTCAGTTCCCAAACCTCTGCAGACAATCTGCTGGATCATGAGGTTTTAACACTTCTTGCCCAAGGGCAATAGAGGAAGTACCCATTCTCCAACAGGGTACATGGCTCTACTCCCCCTATTTTCTTATTCCAAAGAAAACAGGGGGACACAGACCCATTCTAGACCTCAGAGAATTGAACAAATATCTGTTCCGAGAAGTTCAAAATGACTTCTTTGGGAACTCTTCTGCCATACCTTCAAAGTCAGGATTGGCTTTGCTCTCTAGACTTAAAGGATGCATATACTCACATTCTGATACATCCAGAATACAGGAAATTCTTACAATTCCTTTTCAAGGGAAAACACCTCCAATACAGGGTTCTTCCCTTTGGTCTAGCTTCGGCACTGAGTATTCACGAAATGCATGGCAGTAGTAGCTGCATTTCTGTGAACCCTAGGGATATTAGTCTTCCCTTACTTGGACAACTGGCTCATTCGAGCCCCCATGGGTGCAGAAGCCAGCTCTGCACTGTCTCACACAATGCGAATCCTCCAATACTTGGGATTGGTAATAAACTTCTCAAAATGCCAACTTGTTCCTTTCCAGTCCCTGGAGTTCATAGGAGCCTGTCTAGATACCAGACAGTCAAGGGCTTTCCTTCCTCAGGCCCAGTGTCTTCACATAGTGCAATTAGCTTCTCAAGCAGCGGGAAAATCCTCCCTAACTGCTCGAGAAATGCTACAATTACTGGGACATATGGCATCCACAGTTCATGTGGTTCCCTTTGCTTGCCTCCATATGCAAGCAGCCCAGTGGACCCTATCCACAAAGTGGACACAGGCCACAGGACGTCTGTCAGACAAGATATCAAACTCTCAACAACTGATCTTGTCCCTCCAATGGTGGCAATCACTGTAGAATCTTGTAGTGGGGTCTCCCTTTCAACAACCCCTATTCTAGGCCACCCTAACGGATGCATCACAGGTGGTTTGGGGAGCACACCTGCATCATCTCTCTACCCAGGGTACCTGGACTCCACAGGAGGTTTGTCTTCACATAAACCTAGAATTAAGAGCAATTTATTTAGCTCTTCAAGTATTCCATGCCCAGCTCAGCTACAAGACAGTCCTAGTCCAAACGGACAATCAAGTAGCCATGTTCTGTGAACAAGGCTCTGTTATGCAACAAAGCTTTTACAACTGGGCCCTTGCCAGAGCATCAAATTCACCACCTTGTGGTATATCTTCCAGGCATTCAAAAATCAGCCGAATACTGCTGCCTCATGAATGGTCTCTCCACCTAGACCAGGTGACAAAGATATTTCACATCTGGGGGACTCCAGACATAGACCTCTTTGCAAGTCCACTGAATGCCAAACATCCCCCTTTCTGTTCCAGGATTCTGGCTCACTGGGGTCAGGACTTCCTTCACTGGGGTCAGGACTTCCTCTGTGCCTTCCCACCCATTCCCTTCATCCCCAAAACACTCTTCAAGCTTCAGAGAGACAGGTCGTATGATCCTCATAGCACCACAGTGGCCACGCTAAACATGGTATCCTCTGCTTCTACATCTCTCTCAAGCTGCACCTCTGGAGTTAGGGTGTGCTCCAGATCTCCTTTCCCAAGAGAGCAGGACACTATGGCATCCAAATCCCCAGTCCCTGCATCTCACAGCCTGGTTGCTGAAAGCTTAGACCTCCAGGATTTCAACCTTTCCCAACAGGTAAAGGATATCCTTCAGGCTTCTAGTAAACTTTCCACAGGAAGATCTTTTGCCTTCAAATGGAATCCTTTTACTATATGGTGTTCCAAAAAGGGGTTAAACCCCCTTGTGATACCTTTGGAATCTATACTAGAGTATCTACTTCATTTGTCAAATTCTAGCCCAAAGACCAATTCAGTAAGAGTCCATCTTAGTGCAATTGCAGCTTCTTATAAGCCTCTGAATGGACAACCAATTTCCTCTCATCCACTCATATCCAGGCTTAGGTCTTCTATTAACAAAGCCTCCCATTAAACCACCTCCGGTGGCATGGGATTTAAATCTAGTCCTCGGGTAGCTCATGAAGCCATCTTTTTGAACCTTTAGCCACTGCAACCCTAAAGTTTTTGTCCTGGAAGGTCATCTTCCTAATTGCAATCACCTCTGCACGTCGCATTAGTGAATCGCAAGCTTTAGTGGCTGATCCTCCTTATACTAGGTTTCACCATGATAAGGTTGTTCTCAGAACTCATCCACACTTCATGCCAAAGGTGGTTTCGCCTTTTCATTTAAATCAATCGATTTATCTTCCTGTATTCTTTCCGAGGCCTCATGCCTCTAATGCAGAGAAGAACCTTCATACTTTGGACTGTAAAAGAGCCTTAGCTTTTTACCTGCAAAGAACACAGCAACATAGAAAGTCTTCTCAGCTTTTTATTGCTTTTGATGCTAGTCATTTGGGACTTCCAGTCTCCAAGAAAACTTTATCCAAATGGATTGCACAATGCATATCCTTTGCTTATGAGAGTAAGAGTCTTCCCCTTCAAGGCCATGTCACAGCTCATAATGTGAGAGCCATGGCAGCCTCTATGGCTAACCTTCACTCTGTGCCTATTGACATTTGTCGAGCAGCCACCTGGGCTTCGGTACACACATTTACAGTCCACTACTGCTTAGATAAAGCCTCCAGTTGGGATGCCTTCTTTGGCCAGGCTGCTGTTCAACATCTCTATCAGACTTAATTCAACTCCCACCCACCAAACCTGGTGGGATGCCTGAGATTCATGGGAGGAAGCATGGCCCACCTCACTATAGGTGGCAGCTTCCTGGGGCTATCTCCCTGGCATCTTCAGCTAGGGAGTCCCCATATGTGAAGACTACATTCCTGCTTGTTCCTGGAGATAGAGTAGTTTCTCACCTGTAACAGGTGATCTCCGGGAACAGCAGGAATGTCTTCACAACCCACCCACCTCCCCTAGGAGTTGTCTATCTGTCTCTTTCCTCTCTCCCTCTATCCTTTCACTAAGCCACAAACTTAACCGAAGAGGGACAGTTGGAAAGGTGGGAAGGCAGTGCACATGTGCTGAGGGATTCTCCCAAAAGCATTCCTATGTGAACGCTGGGGAGCATTCTCACAAGGCTCCGTCGGTACCGACGATACCCATATGTGAAGACTAAATTCCTGCTGTTCCCAGAGGTCACATGTTACAGGTGAGTAACTACGCTTTACAGGAATTGCAAGATACAATCATAACTCCAACTCTTAAACAATTGCACTGGCTTCCTGTTGCTACACGTGCTAAATACAAATGCATAGTTTTCATCATCAAAATATTAAATCTATCCCCACCAACGCTTCAACTGCTGATCCAAGAATCAACTGCAACAAGTACACACTAACGTCATTGAAACCTCAAACTACAAAACATCAAAGCAATTTACTTGCACCAGAGCCTTCTCTCTATGCTCTCCAACTTTAGAATTGGCTACCTTCCCCAATACGAGCAATCAAAGACCTATTTGATTTCAGAAAAGCCACCAAGACCCATCTATTCTGTGAATAATATGGTCCTACCTAATAAATCTTATGCCACAGTCAGACCTTACAGACGTAGCAATGGGCAACTGATGTAACTATATCACCTCATTTGCAACAATGTTCCTGTACATAAATACATTTAATAATGGCTAACTAATACCCCATATACTCCAAGTTTCTACTCCCTGTTCCTTGTAAAAGCTCATTGCCATGTTCCATTGTTCCGTGTAAACTGCCTTGAATTTGATAAGGCAGTATATAAAACCTGTTAAATAAAATAAAAAATCCCAGTCCTAAAAAGTTTGCACTGGCTTCCAGTTGCTCAAACACAAATCCATAACCACCACATTCAAAGTTCTCCATAACCTTTCCACTCCCTGCCCGAATAATCAAATCACAGGAGTATCCACAATAAAACCAAGACTTATCAGCAAACTAAAATCTCCTGACCATCCCCCTATCAAGATCAAATGTACACAACAGACATGTAACAGAGCCTTCTCACTATATGCCCCCTGAATCTGAAACTCTACCTGAAACCATCAGATCTGCAAAAACTACACAAGATACAAAGAAACTAAACACATCTATTCATAGAACAGACTAATGACACTGTATAACCATACATGCAATGACACCTTTGATTTACTGACTCACAATCCCCATGTTAACCCCATATTTAACTCCAAGTTGTTTACCCTCCTGTTCAATGTAAAACAAATCTCGTTGAGAGTATGTTCTGTTCATTGTAAACAGTCTTGGAATAAAGGCAGTATATTAAAAAAAAAAAAAAAAAAGCCTGTTAAATAAATTTTAGACTTTGGGTGTTCACGTATATCTACAGATGCCATCCTCTTGATTAGTCTTCACCCCTTCACCCAGACTTATCTTAAGCCAGCCTGTACTTAGTCTGTAGCATCCAGGCTCCACAACAACTTAATTTTAAGAAAGCCACTGTCACATGGATCACAGGCAATTCTTAGCCTCCCTTACTGGCTCTCTTTAAAATGGTTCACTTAACATTCTCCAATCATCCTTTTGATATTTAGTGTTTTATTTATTTAGCAAGCATTTGTATACTGCTCCTTCCAGCGATCAGAAGCGGGTAAGATTACATGGAAAAAGCTGTCGAATCAAGACAGAATAATTTTGATTTGTACATAAAGATTGTACATAAAGATTATTTTCAACTCTTAGCTCTTTCACTTTTCAGATCAGTAAGGTGGTTAAATCCTCCTTTTAATGCATCCTTTTCAACGTTCAAGCTCAAACAGTAGTACTGCTTAGTCATCTCCTACTTAGGGTATTGTAATGTCTATTCTGGCCTGTTCTCTTACTCATTAAAGTAGTTAGACAAGTCAAAACACTGCCATTAGGATCCTCCCCAGTGCCAAGACTTACAACCACATTACCCTACTGGTTCATAACCATTGGCTTCCAGTCACTTCAAGGATCCAGTTTAAGGTATTGATCCTGTGCTTCAAAGCTATTCACGAAGAAGCCCTGGACTACATTGATAACTGCTTGACCCCTTGAAAATCGCCTAGAATCAGCTTTCAAAGGATTTAAAACTAAAATGAAAATATACCTCTTTGAGCAGACCTATCAGGTCTGAGCCTTGACCTTACTGCACCAGCCTGGTTTTCCCTGTTGTCCCTCTTTTGTCCTCTTTCTCCCCTTTGCTATTCCCCCTCCCTCCCCCCTTCTTGACTTAGCTGTCATGGCATTCCTTTTTGGTTTTTATTGCTTATATTTACTGTAAAACCTCATTGACTGCTTGCATAAAGGTGATATATCAAATAATAAATCATAAACCATAAGATGTCTTTCTAACTGCACCCCTCTGGGACTCTCTTCTGGTGGATGGTAGAATCAGATTTGGCATTACAAATAGTATTCAAGCCAGATACATCCAAACTTGGATGGGGAGCCCATGTACATGAGTTTTACACTCTGGGATTGTGATCTACTTAAGAGAAACCTCACCAGATAATTTGAATACAATGGGGGCCGTACATGCAAATATAGCCATGCATATTCATTAAGGACATCCTGAAAACCTGACTGGTTTGCAGCCCTCCAGGACTAGAGTTGGAGACCCTTGTTCTAGAGCCATCAAAGCTGGAGCAGTGTTCCCATACTGGGCTCTGTCACCTATGTAATGAGAACTTGTATTCTACTGTCCAAAGAGCACCTGTTGTAAAACACCATTTTGTAGTGGAGAAGTAGCCTAATGGTTAGAGCAGTTGTCTTAATCAGGGTAGTAGAGTTCAAATCCCATGACCACACCTTTTTGATCTTGGGCAAGTC
Source organism: Ichthyophis bannanicus (assembly GCA_033557465.1). Classification (NCBI taxonomy): domain Eukaryota; kingdom Metazoa; phylum Chordata; class Amphibia; order Gymnophiona; family Ichthyophiidae; genus Ichthyophis; species Ichthyophis bannanicus. Next base: position 942,692,896 of record CM066033.1, on the reverse strand, counting down.
ATTTAATCATCCGTTTTTTGCTTCAGGTACAAACTTAGATTGTAAGCCCCTAGGGCTTATTGTATCTGAGACTAATCAAACCACATGAGAAACAGGCGTTATACATGGAAAAAGCTTTATGAAATTATCACCTAAATGGAAATAGATGCAATGTTCTCATAAAAAAAGAAACCTAATAGGACAATTTACAGAAGCAATTTGGGTAAAGGGACTTCTTAAAATTGCCTACCTTTTTTACCTAGTTAAAAATGTCCCAAATTCTACAAAGCATATACTTTTATCTGTGTTAGGTGTTTCTAGACTCCAGTTTAGATCTAGATAGAAGGCAAACCTTTGTAGACTGCATTTTCAAATCTGTTGCTTTTTATCAAAAAAAGTGCAAATGTTCACAGGTTTGTCTCCAAAGCGGTTTTCATACTGGAAAAAAGTGCATGGACATAGAAGCAATGTGGGCAGTTTGAACATTTCCCCTATAGTATATGTAGGACTTCTGATTTTGATTATAACCCAAAAAACCTGATGCGGTACCCCCACAAAACCATCTTTCCTGGGGCATTGCAATGAAGTGACCCAGTGCCTGCAATCTCAGCTAGATGTCAATGTACCACCATGGCCAAGTTCCTCAGTGGGGGTTGGTGGGAGGTTGTACCTGCCATGCTCTGTTTCTTTGCTGATCTGCCACCTGCTCTGCAGGGGAGTGGTTTAAAATGCACGAACTGGTACTTCTCTGTTCTCTCAAGAACAGGCATGTCCTGTTTCTCGCATTTCAGATCTGGCAGTATGGGGGAAGAGCTGCTGAATAAGCACATAGCTGTGGGAAGAAAGACACAAGCTCCCATGGCTCTGGTAGGTAGGAGGAGGGGGCTGGAGCTGGGAGAACAGGAGATGATGCTGTTTGGGCAGGCAGGAGAGGTTTGGTGCTGGGGCTGATGCTGGGATTAGACTGTCACTAGAAAATTGTTTAGCCATTGAATGGAGTTATCTAATCACAGGTCTGCAACTAAAAAGCTGTTTTCATCTAATTTCCATGTATTTGGGTGTGCTGAAAACTAATAAAATATTGAAAAAACTCCTAGACGTCATGATTTGCCACAACATGCAAAATTGTCTTCAGACTTATCAAATTTTTTCAAATTGCTATTCAAATTACTATTAATTCACATAAGTGCATTTAAGATATAAAATGCCAAAAAAAATCTTAAAGGGGTTGTCAGTTATGTAAAAAAAATATAGCACTGTAAATCTGGTCAGCAATATATACATAAGCTAAACAAGTTTTAAGTCCGTGCTTCTAATGGTAGAAGGGGTTAATGTTTCCTGAAGAATCCAGTGGGAGGGAGACAGGGCAGATAGCAGCAGCTCCGATCAGTGCAGGGGGGGGCGTGGCCAGCACTGTAATGTCTCGTGTACAGACAGAGCTGCTCTCTCCTGCATGCCACACTTGTGCACAAATCATCAGGTTCTTGGTTCTAGGCTGTTCACACTTTTTCATCGCTATTCGTGTTAGCTCGTCATTCTTCAACCGTTGTTATGGCTCCACGAAAGTGTATTAATTCGCCAGACAGTTTGTTTCATTTATTTAATTTAAAGACTTTTTTATACCACGCTTTTCAAATTCAGCTCGGTTTACAATAAACAACTTTGTCCAGTCACAGAGGCCCGCACTGAACTTACAGAGAACAGGGTTGGTAAACTTGGGTTGAACTGGGTAAACTATATACAGGTTCTAGGCTAGATATTTACATTTCATCTGTGGTGAATATACAGTGTTGAAGCAACAGCAGAATATTACAGACTTTGTGAAAAAAGTATACTTTGCATACTTTGGATTAAAAATTGGAGATCAAGATAAAGTCTGGGTGCCTCATAAAGTGTGCAAACGGTGTGTTGAGGACCTCCAAAACTGGTTAAAGGGTAAAACAATCTTTCCGTTATGGGATTCTTATGGTATGGCAAGAGCAAAAGAACCATGGTGACGACTGTTTTGTTCATGCGATGTGAAAGGGTTTAATTCCAAATGGAAGCATTCCATTTCATACCCCAATCTTCACTCGGCAATTCATCCCATCCCCCATGGCAGATATACCAGTACCCAAGCCCCCTGCTACCTTGAAAGAGATACCTAGCTCCGATGAAGGTGAAGTCATACCTGAACCAGATGACGAATCAAGTTCTGACTTTGAAGATGATACAAGAACAAAATTGTTTTCTCAGGAGATGAATGATTTGGTAAGAGACTTGAATCTTCCCAAAGATGCCGCTGAGTTACTCGGATCAAGGCTGAAAAGCAGGAATTTGTTGCCAGGAGTGTCATCTTCATGGTTCAGACATCGTGAAAAGGAGTTCATTTCTTACTTCGCCCAGGAAGACAAGTTGATTTATTGCATCGATGTCGAAAGTCTGATGGGTCAATTTAAAATCCAATATGATTCAGAGCAATGGCGTCTTTTTATAGATTCTTCAAAAAAGTCTGTTTTGCTCCACAACGGTTTTTACGCTTCCATACCTGTAGGTCATTCCATACACTTGAAGGAAACCTACGAGAACTTGGAATTGGTTCTTCGTAAACTTAAATATAAAGACCATGCTTTGCAAGTGTGTGGGGACTTGAAGGTCTTGTGCATGCTGCTCGGGCAACAAGCTGAGTACCAAATATCCTTGTTTTCTGTGTCTATGGGACAGTCAAGACCGACAGTCACTGGACCAAGAAGAGTTGGCAGCCGAGGTGCTAACAGTTAGTGAAAAAAATGTCCTCCGAGAAACTTTGGTACCTTCCCATAAAGTTCTTCTACAACCTCTCCACATAAAATTGGGATTGATGAAGCAATTCGTAAAATCACTTCCAAGAGATGGAGAATGCTTCAAATACTTGGTCACCAAGTTTCCAGGCCTATCGGAGGCAAAATTGAAGGAAGGTGTGTTCGGACCAGACATTAGAAGGCTTATAGTTGATCAAGAGTTTGTCAATACCATGACGGATCCTCAAAAAAGGGTGGATTGCATTTAAAGAAGTTGTACAGAAATTTTTAGGCAATAACAAAGATCCTGACTACAAAAAGATCATCGGACGAATGCTGAAAGCATTTCAAGCTTTAGGTTGCCTGATAAGTTTGAAAGTGCATTTTTCTCCAGTCCCACCTTGACTACTTTCCTGAAAATTTGGGAGCTGTGAGTGAGGAACAAGGTGAACGATTCCACCAAGACATTAAAGAGATGGAAAGGAGATACCAGGGAAAATGGAGCATTACAATAATGGCAGACTACTGTTGGATGTTTCAGAGAGACATTCCAGATGCTACTCACAAGCGTAAATGCACCAAGAGGAGCCTCACATGGAAGAAGAATAGAGTTTAGTGTGTGTAGGTGAGCTCATTTCAGTGCAAAAAGATTTTCATGAAAATATTGTAATAAAACTTTAATTTTATAAGTCTATTTCCATTTATTTTGAGGTATTGCCTTATCTAACATAGTTACCTAAATTGTCAGGAAACGTGATGTCCTATGACAAAATGGAGGTCATTTTCGGATTCAGCACACCAAAAAACAAAGATTATGTGGAATAACCAAAACAGCTCTCGAAAAAAAATTTTTTTGCAGACCTGTGATTTGCAGCAGTGAGCTGAGAACCAGGAAAGCCAGGTTTGAATCCTTCTACCACTCCTTTTGATCTTGGGGAAAGTCATTTAACCCTCCATTGTGTCAGGTAAAAAAAATTAGATTGTAAGCACTCTGGGGACAGAAATGCCTACTGTACCTGATTGTAACTCACCTTGAACTGAGAAAGGTCTGAATTAAATCCAGTCGAATGGAATCCACCGAAATGGCTACAAAAAACTTTTTTTCAATGTGAATACACTATTAAACCACTTCTGAGCCTGGGAAAGCAGTTAATTGCCTCAAACACCTAAAATGCCAAACACTGAACACCTACAATAGAAAAAAATTACCCCTTTGGAGACTACATACCAGGGGTGTGCATTCCTGAGCATGCATTTGGTTGGTTTGAGTGCCTTAAAAGTGAAAGCATATGCAAATTGCTTACCTATGCATACCTATGAATTAACACGTGTACAATCGTATGAATTTTTAACCTTGTGCAAAAAGGCAAATAGCCCAAACTAACATGAAGAAAATACCCAAAATGGGAATTTCATTTTAAGCTAGCACAAACCAAACTTTGTGGTTGTGCACCCCCTTATGCATATGCTTATTCCATGTTTTCTAGGTATGGTGCACCCAGGTTTACATGGACTATCCACAAAAAAGGTACCTTTGGATGTATGGTTTGCAATGGATATTAAAACTATTGATGACTTCTGTTTTTCTTGTAGATGTAGAAGAATATTCCCAAGAGGAAATGTGTAAGGTAGGGAGCTTACCAATACTCATGGACATGCAGACTGCTTAAATATTTTTTATAATTGCAAAATTATGTTGCTGAATATAGGAGCATTTTTACTAAAGTGTGGTAAGTGTTTGCCCATTAAGATGCCATAGTAAGTGTGTTATAAATGCAGAGGGCATACCCAGTATGTGCCTATCTGCCCTGCATTTAGCACACAGGACACACTTGCCACATGCAGGAGCCACTTAGCCAGCCTCTCCAGGTAACCTGAGAGCCAAGCACCACAGAGCCAAGAGATTGACGGCTGTTTTTGGTTTTCCCCAGGATTGGTGGGTTGGGGTTATCAGACATCCCCTCCTCCTCTACCCCCCCCCCCCCCCACACAAACTCTTCCCTTCATGGAACTCCCCCATCCCCTGGCATGGCCGCTTAATGCTTATTCAGAGCCACCCACCCTGGTCGCCTTCCCCCAAAATCTTCCTGAGTCTTAAGAGTCATCCTGGGGTCTGTTGGACAACAGGGTAGGAATGGTCCCCCTCCACTTCTGCCTTAGCCATTGAGGCTTCTAATATGTTGGCCTTCAATTCTAGAGGTCTCATTGTCTAATGCTAGGGTGAGTCCCTACTAGTAGTACCACAAGACTACCACTAGGGATGAAGCCATCATACTGGAAGCCTCACCAGCTGGGACAGAAGCAGAGGGGGACCATTCCTACCCTTTTGTCCACTAGACCCCATGGGTGGCTCCAGTAAGACCCAGGAGGGCATGGGGGGGGGGGGGGGTTGAGGTTGAATATGCATAGTGGTCATTCTGTGGGATGGGGGTAGCGATCGGAGGGGAGGTGGTCTATGACAAGCAGGGATTTGATTGTGAACTGACTGCCCTGAGGGCGGATGATGGGCCTTGACCATCACTGTTTCAGTGCTGGACAGCAGCTACACTACCAAACTGCCAGTAGCATGCTACACTTGACATTTATGTGCAGCCATGCTATTGACAGTCGTGGCGGCTAGCACACAGCAAAATCCCATGCTCTAATTGCTACCAGCTGCCACACCCACTTTCCTCCATCATGCTGAAAGCAGCATGGGATTTTTTCCACACTGCCTGCTTTTAGAACATGGTGGTAGTTACTCCTGGGCTGCAGTAATAGTGCATGCTAAAACATGCACTGACTATCCTAGTTTAGTAAACATAGCCCATGATCTTTAGTATCATGTGTTATCCATAGTCATGAAAGCATAGTTAAAATGATGATCTTATAGGCTAATTAAATACAACAGAGTTGGCATTTTTCTGTCTTTTGCTTATAAATCAGTTTTTTTTGTAAAACTATAAATCATTAATTGTGCAACTTTTGGAGTTGAAATGCATAGACTAGATTCAAATGTTTAGACATCTGGAATGGTACTTGGCTTCTATAAAATTTATTGTGCTTTCAGTTGGGACTTGTTCCGAACATTAAATAAGTATAATATATAAATGTAAGGTTTCATAAATAAGCATGTGTAGATTATCACTTGACCCCTGGGTATTTTTCAGTCTTATTTTCTGTGAATCCATGCTTGATGGGGTTGCAAGAGAAACTTACCAGGCTTAGAGGGCTGCCTCAGTTGTACTTGAACCGTGGTATCAGCCATAAAGTGTTTCATCTTTCTGCTGGTAGTTCGGCTTCTATGGTTATGGGAAGAACATTTCAGGGTTGATACTTAAGTACTTATGTGATCAGTGGCAGCAGCAACTGGATAAATGAGGATGTTTTAATCAGGACAGCATACATGGATATCTGGGTTTTTTGTGGGGAGGGGGGTGGGCGGTTTATATATTTACATATTGCATTACATTAAGAATACACAAAGGAAAACATTAAAAAAAAAAAAGAAACACTTTAAAGAATGAATCATTCAGTATAACACAAACTTAGACCAGCAGTAGGAGGATGCAAAAAAGACTTGTAGAAAGCATAAAGAAAATGGCTAAAAGTTTTGACCTATCCATAGACTTCCTGGCATCTCTGCCTAGAAATAGCAACTGAAGGTTCAAAAAATGAAAAATCTTGTTTTCAAACACTCAGATGTTCATGGTTAATTAGTGTCCCAGTCCAAAACATGGCAGATCAAAAACATTTTCTGCTACCTTAAATCACCTTGCAAACTTAAGGGAATAGCATTACTTTAACATCCATAAACAGTATGATTGCAAAAATATAAACACACTATTGAGTCCTGGCTTTGAGAAACTAAGGGGTATGCTTACTAAAGGGCGTTAACAGGCGTCAACAGCACACTTGCTCCTTCATCGGCACCCTTGTGCCCTTAATGCTGCAAAAAAGCTGCATTAAGCCTTAAAGGCTCCTGCAGTGTTAAGGGCGCAGTAGGCAGAAAGTGGGTGTTAATGGGTGTTACCTTAATGCCTGTTGCACTAACATGCATTAAAGCCCTTTAACGCTAGGAACCCTAACACCAAGTAAACCCTCGCAGAAAGGGTGTATTTTGAGGGGAGAGCCTTTTTAAATGTCTGCAATGCGATGCAGTCAGGGAAGCCCAAGATAGTGATAGTAATGCTTCATTAGCAGCAACAGCATAGTGCCCAAGTATGAAAGGGCACCATGTTGATAATGCAAAGGAAGTGGCACATCAGTCATGAAATGGTAGTTTCTGGGGCACAAGGTAGACCAGGCAGCTGCCCAGGTGGCACATCTGTGTCTGTCATGATCCCACATCGACATTGGCAGCACTGATATGCTGCTGTTTTGGAAAGGTGATACACCACAAGGGGCAGGCCAAGGTTTCCTCAGTCCTAACATAAGTCTTAGTCATCAGCATCAAACTGATACGGATCCTCGAGGTAAGTCCCTTCATCATTGAGTTTCACTGAAAGATGCATTCGATGCAGACAGGCCTGCCAAACAGCCCTGGTGGGAGGACCAGTCCTCCAGAGCACCACAGGGGCTCCAGGATGCTCCTGAAGCATTGACCTCCAGAGAACTACTGGTTCCGTGCTCTGGGATGGTGGCTCAAAGCCCTCTAGATGAAGCCACCCAGGCACTGGCTGCCTCCATCAACCAGCACATCCTGGCTATCAAGAGGAGCTTGGCAGCACTCCTGGCAGCCTTCATATAGATGCCTCCAGTAGCACAGGCATCAGCACCCAGTCTAAGCTTCAGTACCTCTGGGACTGATGCCAGCCCTCAAACCAATACTGGGGATTTCCCTCCCTCCCATGCCTCCTCTGGAATAGATTGGGGGAATCCAACAAGATCCTGGTGCCACACTATCTGGGCATTGGTATCAGCATCAAGCCTCCACCTCGGTGCAAGACCATTGATACTTCAACTTTCTCTCAGAATTGGACTCTCTCTTCGGATTCTGATACTACTTAGAGGATTCCAGGAGAACCCAGGATCGTCCTTCTGATCACTCCCCTCATGTGAAGCGTTGGTCCCCACCAGAGAACATGTCTTTTCAGGATTTCATCCGAGACATTGCAGCAGGCCTACAAATAACTATGACTTCCAAGACTGAACCAGGGCAGAGGAATTGGAAATCCTCCAATAACCCTCAGCACCCAAAGAGGCTGCTATGTTACCTGTGCATCGGATCCTCCAGATCTAATGCTATGTATGTGGGAGGCCCTGCTAACTGTTCCACCAATTAGTAAGCAACTCAGTACCATCTGTTCACCATGCCCTGGCTTTCAAAAGCCTCAACTACCACACCATTCCATGGTGGTAGAATCAGCAATGCATCGCATCAAGAGTTCTAAAAATCATTCCTTCATGCCTCTGGGTAAGGATTCCAGAACCCTCAATGCCTTTTTGGACATTGTTGCTTCCAAGCATGTATGCATACTTCTAGGATTACTTATTTACATGCTTTACATGGGTATATACCCCAAGGATATCTCCAGGGATTTATATAAGAACATAGATGCCATACTGGGTCAGACCAAGGTCCATCAACCCAGTATCCTGTTTACAACAGTGGCCAATCTAGGTCATACGTACCTAGCATTCTCCAGGACCAAGCAGGAAGTCAGCCCTCACATATGGGTGTCATCGGCGCCAATGAAGCCCCAGCGGAGCATTTCCCCAGCTTTCTATGAAAGCCTTTGGGAATGCAGCACGCATGTGCGGTTCCCTTCCCGCCTAAAGGTGCCATCTTACCTCAGTCTTTTTTTATTTATTTATTTATTTTTTCCATGAAGCCCACCAGACGTGTGTCCAGTTTTTCCCGGTTAAAATTATATTTTCAGTGATTTTTTTGCTCTTTCTACCGGTTCGACGCCAGTTCCCCTCCTGCCGGGTTCAGTACACCGGTATCGAGCCCGATTTTTTTTTTTTTCTTTTTCGGTTTTTGCCCTTCATGGCTGGCGTTCGCGCCCTTTCTTTTTCCCTGGAAGGCCGGTCCTTTGACCTCGCGGGGACTTTTTTTTTTTCCCGCCGATGGCTTCCAGTGGTTTTAAGAAGTGTGATCGGTGTAAAACTAATGTATCTCACCGACACACACAACTGCTGCCTTCGGTGCCTCGGCCCCGACCATGATCCTAAGTCGTGCGGGGCCTGTGGAAAAACGTCTTCCAAGGCACTTCAAAGTCACCAGCAGCAAAAGGAAAGGCTTTTCTCGGACTCAGCCTCCGGCCGGGCCCGGACCTCGTCTGAGGCCTCGACATCTCAGGATTCCAATCCCAAGCGCCGTCAAAGTTCCTCGGACAGGGGGTCCCCCGACCGGGAATGTAAGAGGAAGAAACATCTCGCGAGGGCGTCGTCGGAAGAGGTCCCTAGCTCCTCAAGGGCCAGGTCTAAGACCCCCGACCGTCGCCCTGGGCCAGTGGAACCGGAGAAGCCTGCCAAAGTTCCTTGTGTGGAGCCAGAGTCTGCTGCACACGTAAGCCCCGTAGTCCTCATGGACTCTCCTCCCAGGGAGCCGACGTCAGGCCCAGCGCTGCCGGGGCCCGAGTCGGTGGCTGCTGCATCTCCAGAGCTGAGTCTCAGGATGACAACTTTGGAGAGTAGAATGTCTGCCTTCATGGAGCAGCAGCGGGCACTGATGGCCAGCCTGTCTGGCGCATCTGCCCTGACCACTGGGACATTGACGTCTAAGTTGACCCCGGAGACCGAGCCGATACTAGAGTCCATCGTGGCTCAGAGTCGACCTCGGTCGCGGTCTCCCTCGACCTCCCATTCGGGACAGAGGGCATCGACGCCGGTGCTTCCGGCATCAGGGCGGGTGCTCCAGGGCCCCGCGGGGTCGGACCCCAACTCTTCCTCGGACGAGTCGGCTTGGGAGACGGAGGACGAGGAGTCTCCTGATACCTTTAAGACTCGGTGCGTCCCTTCAGACTCACCGCAGTCTGAGCCCCGGAGTAGGTCCCCTCCGGAGGACACCCAGTTCTCAGAGTTCATCCGGGATATGGCCACTGCCTTGGCTATCCCGGCGGATCCCGAGGAAGAGCCTCGAGCTAAAGAGCTCGAGGCTCTGCAGTATGACTCTCCTCCGAAGGAGGCCTTTACTGTCCCGGTTCCTCTGATGCTGGAACGGCTTCTCTTCCGTATGTGGGAGGCACCAGCCTCTGCGCCGGTTCTTAGCAAGTGAGTCGATTCCATCTATCGACTTCGGAAGAGTCCTGGTTTTCAGAAAGCACAGCTACCACACCATTCCATGGTTGTGGAATCGGCCATGTATCGTCTGAAAAGTCAAAAGATGCACTCCACGGTGCCCCCTGGCAGGGAGGCCCAAAACCTCGATGGCATCAGTAGAAAGTGTTTTCAGGGCTCGATGCTTGCTTGCCGTGTCCAGTCTTACCAGCTGTACATGGGCATGTACTTGTGGGATCTGGCCAAAGAGTTGGCCAGATTCTCTGCTAGTCTCTCCGGGGAACCCTTGCAGAGCTTTAAGTCCTTGTCCTCGGATTCGGGACTGCTCGAAGTTCATGTCCCGCGCCGCCTACAATGGCTTCAAGGCTTCGGCCCGAGTTGTGGCAGCCAGCATCACGGCTTGACGCCAGGCATGGCTGCAGTCATCGGACCTCGAGCCATGGGTTCAGGACAAGTTGGTTGATGTCCCTTGCCGAGGTGAAAACCTTTTTGGCAAGCCCATGACCGAGAAGGCCGCTCAGCTCAAGACCAAGCACCTCACCAGGACAAGGCTGTCAAGGAAGACCTCTGCCCCTTTTCATGAAAAGAAGGGCTCGGGTAAAAAGCCCTTTTACCCAAGGAAGGGCACTGCCTACAAACAGTACCCTCAATATCATGCTGCCCCCCAGGGTCAGCAAGCCAAGGGCCAGGGTAATGGGCCCCCATAGGCAGAGGACCCCCAAGCCTCAGGCCCCTGCTACCACTCAGCAGGGTGGGGGTTTTTGACTCCTTGAGCATAGCCTCTCCTCCACTGCTCCCCCAACCCTGCACAGGAGGTCATCTCGCCCTCTTTGCCCACCAGTGGCCTCTTATCACTGGGGACAGTTGGGTGCTAGAGTTAGTCCACAAGGGCTATGCACTCCATTTCACCAACTGCCACCCCCTACTTTCCAGGGGAGCCTCCAAGGCCTCCTCTGAACACAGACCTTCTCTGTCAAGAGCTTCAGAGTCTGTTGGTGGACAAGGCGGTGGAGCCTGTGCCTCCCCACTTGCAAGGTCACGGGTTCTACTCCAGGTATTTCCTGGTGCCCAAAAGGACCGGTGGCCTTCGTCCCATTCTGGACCTCAGGAACCTCAAGTTCCTAGTGAAGGAAAAGTTCAAAATGCTTACTCTTGGAACCCTTCTGCCTTACCTGCGGCAGGGAGATTGGCTATGCTCCTTAGATCTAAAGGATGCATACACTCACATCCTCATTCATCCAGACCACAGGAAGTACCTAAGGTTCATTGTGGGAGGAAACCATTATCAGTACAGAGTACTGCCTTTCGGCCTCACCTCCGCCCCCAGAGTTTTCGCAAAGTGCCTAGCAGTGGTGGCAGCCTACCTGAGAAATCAGGGCATCTTTGTCTTCTCCTATCTGGACGACTGGCTCATCAGGGGTCAGACAAGCCAAGAGGCCAATCACGCCACCCTCAGGACCATTGCTCTTCAACGCCTGGGGTTTGTCATTAACTTCACAAAGTCCACTTTGCTCCCTTCCCAGAACTTGGAGTTCATAGGGGCAAGGTTGGACTCTCTCCTGGCAAAGGCATTCTTGCCAGAAGACAGAGCCCAAAGGTTGATGGCCTTGGCAAGTCAGTTTCTCAGCAGGTCCCTGGTCTCTGCCAGGCTCTGCCTGAGACTTCTGGGCCACATGGCTTCGACAGTACATGTAACCCCCAATGCCAGGCTCCATATGAGGCCTGCACAGTGGTGCCTTCAGACTTAGTGGTCCCAGGCCACAGGTAGCCTCAGACAAGATAAGGGTGTCCAGACCATTTCTGCACTCCCTCAACTGGTGGCTGCACCCACCCAATCTGCTGAATGGGGTTCCTTTTCAGATCTCAGGTTATACAGTAGTGTTGACAACCGATGCCTCCCTGCTAGGCTGGGGAGCTCATTGTCTGGGCAAGTGCACTCAGGGTCTCTGGTCTCCCTGGGAAGCTGCACAGCAGATCAATCTCCTCAAACTCAGAGCTATTCGATTAGCACTCAAAGCTTTCACACCTGCCCTGGCTCACCAGTCTGTTCTGATTCAGACAGACAACCAAGTTGCCATGTGTTATGTGAACAAACGGGGTGGAACTGGGTCCAAGATCCTGTGTCGAGAGGCTCAGGACCTTTGTTCTTTTGCCCTCAAGCACAACATGCTTCTCAAGGCGGTGTACCTTCCAGGACAGGACAACTATCTGGCAGACAGATTGAGCAGAATACTGCAGCCCCACGAGTGGCAGCTCCACCCACTTCCTGTTTGGCTGTGGTGCTGAGAGGATCAGTTTTGCAGAGCTCCTGTTAGGGAGCAGTTCCTGTTCTCTGCTTGTGCCCGGATGTCGGGCCCTGGGCCACCTCCAGCAGGAGAAGCCCAGGCCCAGAGGCCTGCCAAGCCTGGTGGGCCTCCTACTTGGACAGTGGATGGAGAAACTGGCAGCCTGGAACAGCCGGCGCCCCAGGAGGGGGACTCCCCAGGTAGGACTGCGCCTGGTCAGGAAGGAGGGACCCACAGGTATGGAGGTTTGGGCCCGCTACCCCAGGGAGGAGGCTCCTGTCTCCTCCCCAGGCAGGGTGTGGAGGCTGGGTGGCAGCAGGGAGAGGCCCTGGGGAGACCCTGGAGGACCGTGGAGTATAGAACTGGAGGAGGCAGGTTCCCCCCTCCACTTTGGGTCCTGGAGGAGGCCTCTACCTCCTCCAGTGAGGATGAGGACGGGGGGTCGGGCCTGCCGTCCTACCAGCAGTCAGCTAGGGCCCCAGATGAAATCGTGGCGGCAGTGCGGCGGCTTCGGGGTCTCCAGGAGGAGGCGGCCCAGCTGCGAGCCCAGCTCTCCCACCTGGAGAGCCTGCAGGCCACCATTCCAGGGGAGGAATGGGTGGCCTATGCCACCTATCGGAAGGGGGTAAAGCGGGCCCTGAAGGCCAAGTACTTGGAGATCGAGTACTATCAGAACCAGGGTTGTGGGTCCCTTGCCGAAGTTTTCCAGAATTATAATCGTTGGAAGATACCTGCAGTCCAGGGGAGGCCCCCGGGGGTGGGTCAGCAGGGGGGTCCCTCCTCCTCTAGAAGTGTGCCCTCTCACATTCTAGTTCCTGGGAAGTCTACCACCCGTTCCCTGCCTTCCTCTTCTAAAGCATTTCCTGGATGTCCTGCGTCTTACCTGCAGCAGGGTGATGGTTGTGATGTTGTGAATGCGATGGTTCCTCCCTCCGAAATACTGTCTGCCCAGATTGTTCCTGCACGTCCCCAGGGTGCTCCGTTGATCCTGGGTGAAGATTCAGCTGGTCCCGGTTTAATGAAAGTGGTATCCGATTTGTCTTCCGCATCTGCAGAAGTTTTGCTGGCACCCTCTTGCACCACTTCTGGTTTGAAGGAAGGAGTTCGTGGGATTCAGCTGTCTGCTCTGAAGGCCGTTTCAGTGACTCACCCACAGTCGTGTAACACTGAAGGGACCATCCAAGATGGCCGCCGGGGTCTTTATGATGACGTCACTAAGGAAGTGAGGTCGTTGCAGGAGCTGCCTGTAGGACTTCCCCCAGCCCGATTACAATCGCAAGATGGCCGCCGAGTAGTGGGTACTGACGCTTCCGGGAAAACCAGGAAGTCTGCAGAACGACCTTCCCCATCTTCTGATTTACTGCGGGATTTTCGGCGGCACTCTTTCAGTGCAGAGGGAGCTTCTTTTTCCTGCCCCTTAATTGGAGGGGGTGTTGCAGAGAGGCAGCAGTCTTCGGCGGTTCCTTTTCAGCATACTGCTGAACCACAGTCTTTGGATGTCTCAGGCTCTGAGGGGTTTTCTGCACGGGATCCCCGGCGGCGGAAGACTGGTTGGCCTCAGCCATTTGATTCTGCTGTGCCCCTTGAGGATCCACGGGTGGCGGATTTCTCCACCTGTCATAGGAATCCTGCTCCTTCATCTACGATGCCTGTCCAGGTTACTGGGAAGGGGTTTGGTAGGGGGATGGCTGGTGGGCAGGACTCCCCTATTGTGGCTGCCCTCCCGGCCCCTAGAAAGCTACAGGGCACTCGCCCAGTATGGTCTGAGGTGGCTGACTGGGGCCGGATGGGCGCTGGAAGGAGGAGCAAGGGGCAGGATGGGGGCTGCTCTTTCTTTTCTGCAGTCCCCGGGGGGGAGAGGGGGAAGAAAAGTGCTAGTCAGCTGTCACTGCGGCCGGGGGTAGGGGAGCGGGATGCGCAGCTGCCTTTGTTGTCGGTTATTGCGGCCGACGGAGACCTGGCTCGTAGGGGGGTGTCCGCCCTTCCGGTTGGAGCCCTGACTACCGGCCAACCTTTTCTGGATCCTTGTGCCACGTCTGGCACCGACGACCGGGTAGGACCTGAGAGGGACGGGGGGCAGGGGGGTGGAGGTGTGGGGGCTGTTTCGGGTGGGGGATCTGCCCTGTTGTCTCGGGCGGGTCCTGCCTTGTCGTTGGTAGCCGTGAAGGGGGTAGCGGACGGTGGGTTAGGGGAAGGGCCGATGGAGGAGATGGGGGAGCGGATGACTGGTCATGTAGTGGGGAAAGAGGTAGTGGCTGCTTTAGAACAAGGGAAGGAGTTGTCCTTAGTAGGATCAGGGATGGAGGTGGTCACCCTGGATCCCGGGAATGGAGGGGAGAGGGGTTCGTCCCCGGTAGTGGTGGCTGAAACCCAGGAGCCTTGCGCTGGGTCGGAAAAGCAGGACGGAGGTTTGGGGGGGCTTTCCGGTTCCCTGGGTGTTACCGAGAACCAGGTTCGTGCGGCTTTACAATTGGCTTTGGATACCCCGACGGGCCTTCCTGGGGCCTTTGCTGCCTTTCAGCAACTGGAGGTGGCGGCGGAGGGTGCTCCAGGGGTTCTTGGTGGCACCCAGGGATCTGGAAGGGATAGCATCCCGGACTCTGTCTTTGCGGAGCTGACCTTACCCAGTTCTCCGGTTACTCTAAGTGAGGAGGTTACGGATCCTGCGGTCCAGCAGCAGGATCCCCCGCGGGTGGATGGAGGAGGAAACCAAGGAGGGCAGGGGATGGGAGCTGGGGGGTCGGCTCTCCCCCTCCGTACCTTTGCGGAGGCTTTGAAGGGATCGGGCACCACTCCGGGGACGTCGGGTGAGGGTGGGGGGAGGGGGGGTTCCCAGGGGAATGGTCCCGCAGGAGGGGGAGGAGGTGGGGGAGGTTTCCAAAGAGGGGTAGGGGGTGAAGTACGACGGCGCAACGTGGCGCAGATCCGATGGGCTGGGGAGGGGTCCCCTCCAGCCAGGGAACAGGTCTTGAGGATGGTCCTTGGGCTGGGGTTTCTCCCAGGAGATCTCTACGCCTTTATCCACATGAACAACACCATTGAGTATGATGTTAGTTTCATGCTGAGACGGGGGCTGGAGATTTTCTGGGACCGATACCAGCAGCAGAGGGGGCAGGGAGGGTGGGCTGACTTTCGTGTTGTGCCTATCTCTCGCCAGGGGACGGTACCTGTGACCATCCTATCCCGGAATGAGTCGCTCCCAGGGCCGGACATCCAGTTTTGGTTATCGCGCCATGCGGTGCTCCTCGCACCCCTGGTTAAGGGCGCTGGGCCCCTAGGGGTGTGGGACGGGTCGTGGAAGGGCAGGATCCGTTTGCGTGAGGTGGGAAACGTGGTGCAGCACGTGCCCTCGGCCGGTTTTCCTCGGTCGGGATCGCATCTTGTGCTATTACCCCGGGCAACCCCGCGAGTGTCACCGCTGTGGCTCATTCCGCCATTTGAGCATGAACTGTCCCGAGCAGGTCTGCACCCGTTGTGGTGGACGGGGTCACGCCTCGGCCGGGTGTTTGCTCATCCGGTGTAACCTTTGCGGGGAGTTGGGACACCCCTTTGCCCGCTGCCCCTCCGCATCACACAATGGACCGGGGGGGGATGTCGTCACTCCACCTCGGGCTCCTGTGCGGGAGGAGGTTGTGGAGGCCCCTCTCCCTCAGGAGGAGTCCGAGGGCCCTAGGGTGGAGGAGTCCATCGAGCCGAGGGAGCCACCAGGGGGAAGGGATTCGGGTAGGACGGAGGAGAGGGTTGATGTGGTGGAGGTTAATGTGTCACGACAGGATAGTGGGTTGAGGGTGGTGTCACCTGAGGAATGGACCACGGTCCCTTCTAGGGGTGACAAGGCCAAAAGGAAGAAACGAGAGACATCCCCATTGCCGGATGAAGAGCCCGTGTTGGACATCAATCGTTTCGTCTTTTTGGCTACTGATGCGGCTGAGGCGGATGAGGGCTTGCCTGTGGAGGCAGGGCCCCCTGTGCGGCGCTCGGAGCGGTTGGCGGCGGGGGCGACCCCTCTTCCTCAGCGGCAGCCTCTGAAAATACCAAAGGCACGCCGTAGTCAGGGTCCCCCAATAAAGGGGGATACTGGCATCCGAGGGGTGAAGGAGGATGGGCGTTTGCCCCCGCAGTTGGGTTCTGGGCCTTCGCAGGTGCCCCCTGCTGACCCGGCCGTCCCGGCCTCCCCCGCGGAGGTGGGCACTGTCGCATTGTCACAGTCCTTGTCTGGGGAGGGGGGGGCAGCACTGGTGGTGGACCCCACGGAGGAGGTCATTCCTCCGACCCCTGACCCGTTCGTACCTCCTCATCCCGTGGGGGCTGGGTCTGCCCTCACGACAGCTTTGCCTGGTGGTCCTGGGGGCACCAACACCTCCTGGGGCGACAGGGTTGAGCGGGAGGAGGGGGAAATCCTCGAGGTGGTAGCCGTGGACCAGGAGGAATTGCTCCAGCTTGCGGGCTTGTCCTACAAGAGGGATTCTGGGGATCCTGGGGTTGGTGAGAAGAGAAGGAAGGGGTCACTGCACTCGAAATAGGTATGGCGTGCACTCCTGCGTTCTCGTGCGCCACCATTAATGTGGCCAGCATTTTCTCAGACCAGGCGCGGGCTACGGCCTATGATTTTCTTTCCACGAGTGGGTTGGATGTCATTTTCTTGCAGGAGACCAGGCTCACCTCGCTCGCTAGCCTGCATCGGGCGAAGCGGGAGTGGAGGTGGGGCCCTTCGTATTGGTCCCTTGCGGCGCAGCCCTACGCAGGAGTGGCGGTTTTGTTCACGTCTAACCGATTTCAGGTGCAGTACGTGTGGGAACTGGAGCAGGGCCGGTGTCTGCTCTTAGACGGCTACTGCGGGCCCCATCGTTTTCGTTTCGTGGTGGTCTACGGCCCCCAGTCTAAGTTGGCGCGGAAGACCCTGTTTGGGGTCATCCGCCCCTACTTACACACCTCCCGTTTAGTGGTCCTCGCCGGGGATTTCAACACCACCACCTTTTTGCAGGACCGAGGGGGGGAGCGTTGCCCACCTAGTTACGAGGGCCTCTTTTTGGCCAAGATGACCCGGACGGCTGACCTGGTGGATGTCTTCCATCGGGCCTTTCCACGGTCGCCGGGTTTCACCTACTACCATGGGATCTGCAGGAGTCGTATCGATCGGATATATGTGAGTGCTCGGGTGGAGTGTTCCCCGCCGCAGCTGCAGGCGGTTGACTTCTCGGATCATTGCGTCCTTTCCGTGTCCTTCCTGGCTAACCACGAGGAGCTTAGCAGGGGTCCTGGCCTGTGGCGACTGAATGTGCAGTTGTTGGCAACATCAGAGGTGGTCCAGGAGTTCTTGGCCTTTCTTGCAGACCAGGAGACCTTGCTGAGTGTTTTTCCTTCCCGTGGCGCCTGGTGGGATGAGGTGAAGACGCGTGCCCGACAACTCTTCCGTTCCCGGGGTACCTCCATGGCTCGATCCCGCTACCTCACTTACACTGTCCTCCGGAGGTCGCTGGATCGTTTGGTATCCCGAGGGGCAGCTCGGGAGGAGGTCGAAGAGGTGCGCGTCCAGCTCCGTGGCCTGCTTTACGATCGCCATGCCTCCCTATGCTTCGAGGGGGCGGCCGGTGGGGGCGCCACTCCAGACCCTTTCCGGACTTGCAGGGAGAGGGTTCAGCGTCGGGAGGTTATGGCCCTGCGGGGCGAGGACGGTACCATTCATACCTCCCAGGAGGACCTTTTGCGGATGGTGGGGGAATACTTCTCGGACCTGTTTGGGGATCGCCCCGTGGACCTCACACATATCCGAACGTACCTGGGCCTTCCCCCGGTGTATTCGGCTGTGGTCCAGGCACAGGTTGATGCACTCGCTGCTCCGATTCAGCAGGTGGAGGTGGAGAGGGCGATTCGTGCCATGCCGTTGGGGAAGGTGCCTGGGCGCGATGGGCTCCCTGTGGAGTTCTATCGCACTTTCATTGCCCAGCTGGCCCCCTTCCTGACCTCCCTGTTTCAGGAGATCATGGACACGGGGTATCTCCCGCGGTCATTTCGCGAGTCTGTCCTGCTGCTGCTCTCCAAGGGGAAGGACGATAGCTCCTTGGACTTCTGGCGGCCGCTCTCTCTTCTGAACGCAGACCGGAAGATCCTGGCCAAGTGTTTGGCCAACCGACTGGTGGAGGTGTCGGGCGATTTGCTGTCCCCTTCCCAGTATTGTTCCGTTCGGGGGAGAGGGGTTCTGGACGCTGTTGCCACAGTCCGGGAGGTGGTGGAAAGAGGCCGGTCGCTCCAACGGGACCACTGGTTGGTCTCCTTGGATCAGTCCAAAGCCTTCGATCGCGTCAGTCACCGGTACCTGTGGGTGGTGCTCCAGCACTTCGGCCTCCCTGCAGGTTTCCTCTTCGTCGTGCAGGCGCTGTACCGAGGGGGGGTGAGCTTCCCGTTTATTAACGGGTGGCTCGGACGGCCATTTGGTGTCGCCTCGGGGGTGCGGCAGGGGTGCCCTTTGAGCCCCCTGCTGTATGTTTTCTCCCTCGACCCCTTCCTCCGGAGATTGCCCTCGGGTGGGTTGCGCGGCCTGGAGGCGCCTGGTGCGTCTCCGGTGTCCGTCGTGGCCTACGCTGACGACGTCTCAGTTTACGTGGACGGCACTGAAGGGGTAGAGGCCCTGCGGGAGGCCGTGGAGGAGTACTCGGAGGTAGCCCACTCTGTTGTCAACCACAGCAAGTGCCAGACGCTGTGGTTGGGCCCCTCGGAGGCCTCCCCGCCTTCCTGCGCCCCCTTTCCTCCTCCCGTGGGGGAGGTCCGCGTTTTGGGCCTCGTCTTCGGGTCGGAGGACTGTGCGGAGTCCAATTGGGACCGTTGTCTCGAGACTGCACGGTGTCGGGTGCTGCGGTGGAGGGGGTGGAGGTGTACGTACGAGGAGAAGATCAAACTCCTCGGGACGTTTCTGCTTCCTCTCTTTCTGCACGTGGCCACGGTCTTCGTCCTTCCGTTGTCCCGTCAGGCGTCTGTATGTGCCGTCTTTTTCTGTTTTCTGTGGGGCAACCGCCTGAACCCCGTCCAGCGCAACATCGTTTGCCTGGATCGGGCAGAGGGCGGATTGGGTATGTTGCACCCCCTTGTCTTCCTGTCGGTCTTGTCTATGGCGTTTCACTTAGGTAGGATGAGGGAAGGGGGTGGGGTTTGGTGGGTGGCCTCCTATCGGGAATGGTTCTCCCGCTTCTGGGAGCAGTGGGAGGGGGCGTCCTCGGTCCCACGTGTGCGCCGGAGAGGGAAACAGGCCCCATCGTACGTATTTGTGATGGTGGGGCTCATTCGGCGGTGGGGGGTGACCGACCCGCTCGCCCAGTCTTTGGGGCGGAAAGGATTATACCGGATGGTACTCACCTCTCACTATCAACCAAGGTGGGCCCTGCGGGACTGTCCGGCGGATGTGATGCAGCGGGGCCTTCGGCTGTTGAACTCCCCTCGGCTACCGAAGAAAGTTCGGGATATAGCCTGGTTGTCTTTCCACGGGCGTTTGTACGTGAGGGACAACCTCAAGTACAGGTCACAGGCCGAGCGGGTCTGTCCGAGGGACGGGTGTGAGGGGCAGGCGGAGACCATGGACCATTTCCTCCGGCAGTGCCCCTTCAACGTGGAGGCCTGCCGGTTGGTGTCCGCTGCTCTTCACCTGCGCGACCTCTCCCTCCTCACGTATGCGGAGTGGGTGTACGGGGCCTGGTCCTTTCCTCTAAGGCAGGACTCCGGGACCCTCTACCTCGTCACGGCCGTAGTGCGCTACCACCTGTGGCAAGCGCGCTGTCATGTTTCGACCCGGGGGTTGGTCCTGCCCCTCGACGAGGTGGTGCGGGACATTCTGGAGGAAGTGTCCAGCATGGCGCAACGCGAAAGGCGGGTGGTGGAGGCCCATCGTTGGGAGCGTCTGTGGCGTCACCTCACCCTCCGCCCCCCGTGAGGGGGAGGGGTTCCCTGGGGTTTTCCTCCTTGTCAGGGATTAGGGGTTTTGTTTTTGTTTTTGTCTCCTGGGTGGGAGGGGGGGGGAGAAATAGGAGGGGGAGGGGTTTTGTCCCTGGGGTTTCTTTCTGGGCTAGGGATCTGGGGTTGTTTTGTTTTCCTCCCGGTGGGGGGGAGGGGGGGTGCACTAGTGTTGGGGTGGGTTGACCGCTTGTCCGCTCTTCCTCTCCCATTGGGGGATGTTTTTGTTTTTCTTCCTGGAGCAGGTGTGTTTTTATTTTTGTTTTTGTTTTTGTTTTTGTTTATGCGCATCCCGCTCCGCTGGTTAGGGTTATAGGTTTAAGTGGGTATGTTTTCTGTTCTCTTGATTTGTATGTATGATATTTGTTTTCGGTGGGTTTTTGTTGGGAAAGGTTTACGTTGCCTGTATTTTTCTGTTTAGGGGGGTGGGGGTTTCCAGTTATTTATGGGGAGGGTAGGGGTGGGATAGGGATTAGGGGAGGGGTGGAGGAGATGCTGCTCCTTTGTGGGGATGGGGGTGGGGAAGGGGGAATGTGTTTTTGTTTCTCGGGTGTGAGTGGGGCTTGGCAGCCCTGATGGACATTTGGAAGTTGGACAGTGCTGGGATTGCTGTGGGGGTTGGGGGGGGGGGTGGGGATGGACGTTGAACATCTGTTGGACTGATGAGGGTTGCTGTTGGGGGGTTGGGACAGATATTGGACATTCTGGACTATTGCGGGTTGTTGCTGTTGGGGGGAGGGGGCACGTGTGCTGGTTTGTTGGATTTGGTGGAGGGTTTTGGGGCAGTGGGGCACGGGGGGGTTGTTGTTGTGATCTTTGTTTTGTGATATGTCGGGGGGTGGGGGTTTGGGGGGGGTGTGGGACTTGGTTGGGGTGCTGTTTTTGCTTTTTGTTTGTTTTTCTGTTGCATGTGTCAATAAACAAAATTTCCATCCTTCAGTGGTTCAGAAGATCTTCCTGAAATGGGGTCTTCCCTTGATGGATCTCTTTGCCAGCCCAATAAACAAACAACTGCCAAAGTTCTGCTCCAGGCAGCCGCATCCTCTGAGAATAGCAGCAGATGCTTTTCTGATTCCCTGGTCTCAAGGCCTCCTGAATGCGTTTCCTACCACACACTTGGTGGCCCGAACTCTCTTCAAGATTCTTCAGGACAAGGCCTCGGTCCTGCTGGTTGCTCCCAGATGGCCGAGACAACCTTGGATTCCACTTCTACTTCAACTGGCGGTAGATCCCCCACTGCCTCTGGGGTTCCAGCCCGACCTTCTCTCACAGGAGCAGGGTTCCCTTCTGCACCCCAATCTCAAGTCTCTCAATTTGATGGCCTGGAGGCTGCAAGGGTAGTCTTGGCTCCCTGGGGCCTACCTCAGGAAGTTGAGGAGGTTGTCCTTGCCTCTAGGAAACAGTCCACTAGGAAAACCTATGCTCTCAAATGGAAACTGTTTTCTGTGTGGTGTCAGCTACATACAGAGGATACTTTCTCCTGTACTGTGCCAGTAGTCCTTCAGTATTTACTACACTTGTCAAATTAGGGTCTTAAATCCAATTCTGTTCGGGTCCACCTCTCAGCTCTAGCAGCTCACCACTCATTGGTAGACGGACAGTCGCTCCCTGGTCACCCCTTGGTGTCCCGCTTTCTCAGGGGCTTGCTTTTGCTCAAGCCTCCCATCCGTCCTCCTGCCCCGGAGTGGGAGCTGAATGTGGTCTTGCAGCAGCTGACTCGCCCACCTTTTGAGCCGATGGCTACTTGTCCACTACGCTTCCTCTCCTGGAAGACACTCTTCCTAATAGCCCTTACCTCAGCTAGGCGAGTAAGTGAGCTTCAAGCCCTGGTCTGTGACAGGCCTTACACCAGGATTTACCAGAACAGGGTAGTCCTCAAGACTCATCCAAAGTTCCTCCCTAAGGTCTCCTCTTTCCACCTCAATCAGGAGGTGGTTCTTCCAACATTCTTCCCTAGGCCTCATGCTAGCCAGGCTGAAGCAGTCCTGCATACCCTGGATTGTAGGAGGGCCTTATCCTTCTACCTTGACCGTATGCAAGGGCATAGAAGGGCTACTCAGCTCTTCATCTCTTTTGGCCCTAATAACTTGGGGTTGGCTGTGTCCAAGCGTACCTTGTCCATCTGGGTGGCTGACTGTATCACCTGGGCTTACAAGGCAGCTGACCTTCCTTTGCAGGGTAGGGTCACAGCCCATCGTGTCAGGGCAATGGCTGCCTCTGGCTCATCTCCGCTCTGTGCCCTTGGTAAACATCTGCAAGGCTGCAACTTGGTCTTCAAGCCAGACTTTTGCAGCCCATTACTGCCTGGAGAGGGAGCCCTGTAGGGACAGTGCTTTTGGCCAGGCAGTACTCCGGAATCTCTTTGACGTTTAGGCAACTCCTGTCCTCTGTTGGGCTACCGGTGGGGGTTGTGTCCTTGAAAAGCCTGTCTTTGCTGCTGGGACTAGAGGGAGTCCTCTTTTTCAGCCTGGGTTCCTCGGTAGCCCAGAGCTAGGGAGTCACCCATATGTGAGGACTGACTTCCTGCTTGGTCCTGGAGAAAGAGTAGTTACTCACCTGTAACAGGTGTTCTCCAGGAGCAGCAGGAATCAGTCCTCACAACCCTCCCTCCTCCCCTTGGAGTTGCAGTTGTACATAGTTTATATTTTTTTCATTTTTTGTGTGCTGTTCTTAGCTATGTTATTTGACTGAGGTAAGATGGCACCTTTAGGCGGGAAGGGAACCGCGCATGCGTGCTGCATTCCCAAAGGCTTTCATAGAAAGCTGGGGAAATGCTCCGCTGGGGCTTCATCGACACCGATGACACCCATATGTGAGGACTGATTCCTGCTGCTCCTGGAGAACACCTGATCTCCAGGAACAAGCAGTAATGAGTCTTCACATATGGGTATCGTCGGTACCGACGGAGCTTGCACGGGAACGCTCCCCAGCGTCCAAAAGGAAAGCTTTTGGGAGCATCCCACAGCACCTGTGCGCTGCCTTCCCGCCTTTCCCAACTGTCTCTCTCCAGTTCTTCTTTTCCACGGAGCCAGCAGGTCGTGTTTCCTGTCACCGCTGAATTTCTTATTTTCTTTTCTTATTCTTATTTTCTTTAGTCGCGTGTCTGCCTTCTCGAAGACCAGTACCGCCGGTCTTTTTTCTTTAAAAAATAAAATAAAATTTAAAAAAAACCTTTCTGCCTCAGTGCATTTTCTTTTGTGGCCCTAGGCCTACAGTCTTTTTCCTCATGGAAAAGCCCGCCTCCGGGTTTAAAAAGTGCGCAAAGTGCAGTGGCACTATTTCTGTCAGACACCTATGACTGGTGTCTAAAATGTTTAGGTCCTGATCATTCCATCGCGGATTGTGAGTCCTGCTCCATGATGTCTAAAAGAGGGTTACAGAATCGGGCAGCCAAGCTCAGTACCCTGTTTCCCTCCGATGCAGCTTCGGTGGCATCGACGTCTTCCAGGGCTTCTTCATCCCATGGATCTCAGGTAACAAAACTTAAGTTCGGTCGGTCCTCAAAGGGTACATCTCCCTCTAAGTATTGAGATGTACCCAAACTTATTGAGGAATCCACACCAGCAAAATTACCCCGGCGGGAGGCTCCGGCTTCCAAAGTATTATCTATGGGGTCACAGGTTGACATCGATGGCACGGCCTCGACCGATCACCTGTTACAATGTTCTGGGGTACCGGCAGTTCCCAGTACCGACATCCAGACATTGGTGGCGTCAATGGATCAGAATATTCTGTCCATGCAGCGTGCTATTACAGCCTTCATACAAGCTGCAATGCCCTCGGTACAACAACCTCCGTTGTCGATACCGATTCCGGTTCCGGATCCAGCTCTGGTTCCGATACCAGTACCGCTTACATCAGCATCGAAAGCAGTGATACAGTATCCAGTGATGCCTATTAGTACCGATTCGGTACCAATGACTCCCGATGTCGATACCCCTCGGTACTCGTATCGGGCTCTACGAGAGCATCCAGACAGTCGATACTTCGATTCCTCTGAAGAATCTGATGCATCAGAGGTTTCCATCGAAGCATCGGAGATCCGTCCTCAGGAACCCTCTTCTCCAAAAAGGAGAATGTCTCCTTCTGAGGACTTGTCTTTCCAGGACTTCATCAGGGAGGTGGCCAGAAGCCTGTCCATTGCAGTAGCCTCTGAAACTGAGCCCAGACCCAAAAAATTGGATATTCTTCAATATCCTAAGGCTCCTAAAGAGGCAGCCATTTTACCAATACCTGAGATTCTTTATGACCACATGTTAGGTATATGGGAAACTCCTCTTACCACCTCTCCCTTTTCTCGCAGGTTAGACACCATGTATCATGTTCCTCCTTGTCCTGGATTTCATAAGACTCAGCTTCCTCACCACTCTATTGTGGTAGTCTGCTATGAAAAAAAAATCAAGAGCACAAAGACACTCCTCTGCTCCTCCAGGAAGAGAATGCAGAACCTTAGATGCTTTTGGCAGGAAAATCTTCCAGGCCAGTATGCTTGTAGCCAGAATCAACTCCTATAGTCTCTATATGGGGATGTTTCTAAAAGAGGTTACAGACCATCTACACACCTTATCTCCTTTTATGTCAGAAGATAAGAGAAGAATATATTACCTGGCTTAAACATGCACAGGATGTATCCAAGTTTTCCAATCGTGCAGCCTTTGACTCCTTTGAGGGTGCCAGTAGAGCTTCGGCTATTGCCATAGGCGCACACAGAGTAGCTTGGTTACAAGCCTCTGATTTGGAATCCTGGGTACAGGATGGTCTGGGCAACCTTCCCTGTACAGGGGAAAACCTGTTTGGCAAAGATTGGCAAGCAAAAGCCACCCATATGGATGCTGAAAATTCTGCTTTAGATAGACTTTCAAAGTCTACTACTACTCCTTTCAAGAAGAGGTTATTCAAGAAAGGATCTTTCCCAAAAAAAGGGAAATTTTCTTCTGGTTATACTCGGGCCTCTTCTCAGGGTCGTTCTGCTACAAAGAGACAGCAACAACCAAAACAGGCCAAGCCTCAGGCTGCGAGGACTGCTACGGCCCAACAGCCTCAGCCTCCTCAGGGCCTTTGACTTTCCACTAGAGAACTTAGCATTTCTGGCTCTAGAACATCCAGAGCCTCTCACCATCCCAGGAAGGTTAGCTCACTTTGCTCCCAGATGGGAACAAATCACAGCAGAGCAATGGACCCTCTCCATTATAAGGGAGGGATACAAGCTGCATTTCTTAAACCTTCCTCTTCACACCATGGTGAAACAGTTCAACTCTCCAACTTCTCTTCTCGACCTTCTAGGTCAAGAGATTGCTACCCTTCTTGCCCAAGGGGCAATAGAAAAAGTACCCCTACTTCAACAGGGCTCAGGGTTCTACTCCCCCTATTTTCTCATCCCAAAGAAAACAGGGGGCTACAGACCCATCCTAGATCTCAGAGTTGAACAAGTTTCTATGCAAGGAGAAATTCAAGATTTCTCTTGGTACTCTCCTTCCATACCTCCAGAGTCAGGACTGGCTTTGTTCTCTAGACCTCAAGGATGCGTACACCCATGTCCTCATCCATCCAACACACAGAAGGTTCCTTCGGTTCCTTTACCAAGGAAAGCACTACCAATACAGAGTGCTTCCTTTCGGTCTGGCCTCTGCTGCAAGAGTGTTCACCAAATGCATGGCAGTAGTAGCTGCATTTCTATGCACTCTGGGGATATTCGTATTCCCATATCTGGACGATTGGCTCATCCGAGCTCCATCCCAATCAGAGGCCCAGACTTCCCTGGCCTGCACAAGGTGTGTTCAGTATCTGGGACTGGTAATCAACATTCCAAAATCCCATCTCACCCCTACTCAGTCTCTAGAGTTCATAGGGGCCTTACTGGATACCACAACTGCAAGGGCCTATCTTCCCCAGGCCCGTTGCCTATGCCTGGTGCAGTTAGCCTCCCAGATTCAGTTAAAATCCCATTTAACTGCTTGAGAGATGTTGCAACTCTTAGGCCACATGGCATCTACAGTGCATGTGGTTCCTTATGCTCGCCTTCACATGAGGGCAGCTCAGTGGACTCTATCCTCCCAATGGACCCAGGCATCAGGTTGCCTGTCAGACAAAGTAGCAACCTCCAGTCTCCTCTTTTGGTCCCTCCACTGGTGGAAGTCCACTCAAAATCTGTTGGGGTCCCCCTTTCAACAGGTGCTACCCCAAGCAACCCTTACAACAGATGCCTCTCCAAAGGGTTGGGGGATCATCTTCAAGATCTCTCCACTCAAGGCATCTGGTCTCCACAGGAGACATCTCTTCATATCAACCTCTTAGAGCTCAGAGCAATCTTCTTGGTTCTCAGAGTATTTCACACCCTGCTCAGCTACAAGACGGTCCTCATCCATACGGACAATCAGGTAGCCATGTTCTATGTGAACAAGCAGGGGGGGACGGGCTCTCTGTCGCTTTGCAACGAAGCTCTGAGATTGTGGGCCTTCGCCAGAGAGCATCAAATCCATCTCATGGCAGTATATCTTCCAGGGGTTCAAAACTCTTGGGCAGACACTGTCGCGTTATGCTTCCACACGAATGGTCCCTCCATGGGGACCAGATAGCCAGAAATTTTCGGATTTGGGGTACCCCAGACATAGACCTGTTTGCAAGTCTGTGGAATGCCAAACTTCCCCGGTTTTGTTCTAGGATTCCATGTCAGGGAGTTCAGGCCAGGGATGCCTTCCTCCTTCACTGGGGGCAAGACTTCCTCTATGCCCTTCCACCTATTCCCCTAATCCCCAAGACTCTGTTCAAGCTTCAGAGAGACAAGGGGTCTATGATCTTCATAGCACCACATTGGCCACGCCAAGTGTGGTACCCTCTACTTCTGCATCTCTATCAAGCTCCCTCCCTGGACCTGGGGTCTGCTCCAGATCTCTTCTCCCAAGAGGAGGGAACCCTGTGGCATCCAAATCCTCAGTCGCTTCATCTCAAAGCCTGGTTGCTGAAGGCCTAGACCTTCAAGATTTACACCTTTTCTCAGCAAGTGAAGGATATCCTTCATGCTTCCAGAAAGCCTTCCACCTGACGCTCTTATGCTTTTAAATGGAAAAGGTTTTCCATTTGGTGTGCAGAAAATGGTCTTAACCCTTCTGCAATACCTTTGAATTCGTTACTGGACTATTTGATGCATTTATCCCATGCAGGCCTTAAAACAAATTCAATCAGGGTCCATTTGAGTGCTATTGCAGCATCCCTGAAGCCTCTTCATGGACAACCTATTTCCTCTCATCCTCTTATAGCAAGATTCATGAGAGGCCTTCTTTTAACTAAACCTCCCATTAGACCACCTCCAGTGGCATGGGATTTAAATCTGGTTCTTGGCCAGCTGATGAAGCCACCCTTTGAACCCTTAGCCACTACCTCCTTGAAATTCCTTTCCTGGAAGGTTATTTTTCTCATTGCAGTCACCTCAGCTCGCCGTATCAGTGAGTTACAAGCTCTAGTGGCTAATCCTCCTTATACAAGGTAGTTCTCAGAACTAATCCACACTTTATGCCTAAAGTGGTCTCACCTTTTCATCTGAACCAGGAGGTATATTTACCTGTCTTCTTTCCAGGACCTCATGCATCAAGTGCAGAGAGGAGTCTTCATACCCTGGATTGCAAAAGAGCACTTGCTTTCTATTTACAAAGAACACAGCAACATAGAAAGTCCTCAACGTTTTGTTGCTTTTGATCCTTCCCATTTAGGACTTCCAGTCTCTAAGAGAACCCTGTCCAATTGGATTGCTCAGTGTATTTCCTTCGCCTACCAGAGTAAGAACCTATCTCCAGGAACAAGCAGGAATGAGTCTTCACATATGGGTACGTCGGTACCGACGGAGCCTGCGCGGGAACACTCCCCAGCTTCCCAAAAGAAAGCTTTTGGGAGCATCCCACAGCACCTGCGCGCTGCCTTCCCGCCTCTCCTAACCGCCTCTCCTCAGTTCTTTGTCGCGGAGCCAGCAGGTCGTGTTCCTGTCACTGCTGAAGAAGTTCTTTGTTTTATTTTATTTCTTTGGTCGCGCGCCCCCGACTCGGACCGGTACTGCCGGTTTTTCTTTCTTTTCTTAAGAAAAAACAAACATACATATTTTTCCCTCACTTAGTGTTTTTCTTCTTTTGGGCCTTAGGCTCCAAAAGGAATTTTTCCTCATGATAAAACCAGCCTCCGTGTTTAAAAAATGCAGCGGTACTATTTCTGTTACCGACACCGATGAATGGTGTCTTAAATGTTTGGGTCCTGAACACTCCATTTCGGATTGTTCATCCTGCTCTTTGATGTCTAAACGAGGTTTACAGAACCGAGCAGCCAAGCTCCATGTGCTGTTTCCCTCTGATGCAGCTTCAGTGGCATCGACGTCTTCCAGGGCTGCTTCTTCCTCCCATGGATCTCAGGTAACCAAACATAAATCCAGCCGGTCCTCGAAGGGTAGATCTCCTTCCAAGCATTGAGATGCCTCCGGGTTTGCCCTCGATGATTCCGCACCAGCAAAACAACCCTGGCGGGAAGCTCCGGCTTCCAAAGCTCCTCCTAGGGGGTTACAGGTTGACATCGATGGCACGGCCTCGACCGATCACCTGTTAGAATGCTCTGGGGTACCGGCGCAACCTTCCAGTACCGAATTCCAGGCATTCATGGCGTCTGGATCACAATGTTCTATCTATGCAGCAGGCTATCACGGCCTTCATTCAAGCTGCGACGCTGCTGATACCACAACAAAACCCGTTGTTGGTATCAGCTCCGGTACCGGCGCCAGTGTCAGTACCGGTACCGACTGCATCGACATCAACCAAGATGCCGACTGCAGCAGTTCCCTGTCCAGGGATGCTCATCGGTACCGATGACACCCAATGTCGATACCGCTCGATATGCGTATCGAGCTTTGGAAGAGCACCCGGACAGGCAATACTTTGATTCCTCTGAAGATTCTGATACATCGGAGGAGTCTCCTGAAGTATCCATAGCCCTTCCTGAAGAGCCTTCTCCAAAAAGGATGTCTCCTCCAGAGGACTTGTCCTTTCAAGACTTCATAAGAGAAGTAGCTAAAGGACTTTCTATTTCAGTAACCTCTGAGTCAGAGCCTAGAGCTAAAAAATTGGATATTTTAGGTTATTCTAAGGCTCCTAAGGAGGCAGTCACCTTGCCAATTCATGAGATTCTTTATGAGCACATGATTGACTTATGGGAGATGACTCTCACTATCTCTCCTCATTCTCGAAGATTGGACACTATGTACCGTGTCCCCCCTTGTCCTGGTTTTCATAAAACACAGCTTCCTCACCATTCTATTGTGGTGCAGTCAGCTATGAAAAGGATAGAGTGCAAAGACACTCCTCTGCCCCTCCAGGAAGAGAATGCAGGACCTTGGATGCTTTTGGTAGGAAAATCTTCCAAGCCAGTATGCTCATTGCCAGAATCAACTCCTATAGTCTTTACATGGGGATGTTTCTGAAAAGTTGCAGAGAAACTGCACACTTTCCTCCCTTTTCTTCCAGAGGATAAAAGGGAAGAATTCCTTATTTAGCTTAAGCATACTCAAGACATTTCAAAGTTTTCCAACCGTGCAGCTTTTGACTCCTTTGAAGGTGCCAGCAGAGCTTCGGCCATTGCCATAGCTGCTCGCAGAATTGCTTGGCTCCAAGCTTCTGATTTAGAACCTTGGGTCCAGGATGGCTTAGGAAACCTTCCCTGTACAGGTGAAAACCTGTTTGGCAAAGAATGGCAAATAAAGGCCACTCAAATGGATGCAGAAAATTCTGCTTTGGATAGACTTTCAAAGTCAACCTCCATTCCTGCCAAGAAAAAACCTTTCAAGAAGTCTTTTTTCAAAAAGGGCAGATTCCCTTCTACTTCTGGCCAACAATCATCTACAGGTCGCTTTGCTACTAAGCGTCAGCAACCTAAACAGGCCAGGCCTAAGTCTACAGGTGCTGCTGCAACTCAGCAGTCCCAACCCCCTCAGGGTTTTTGACTTGAGGCTAGAGAACTTAGCCTTTCTGGCTCTAAAACAGCCAGAGCCTCTCACCATTCCAGGAAGGTTAGCTCATTTTGCTCCCAGATGGGAGCAAATTACAACAGAGCAGTGGACCCTCTCCATCATAAGAGAGGGCTACAAGCTTCATTTCTCAAACCTTCCTCCTCACACCATGGTGAGACACTTCAATTCTCCAACATCTCTTCTTGACCTTCTAGGTCAAGAGGTGGCTACCCTTCTTGCCCAAGGGGCAATAGAAGTACCTCTTCTTCAACAGGGGTCAGGGTTTTACTCCCCCTATTTTCTCATCCCAAAGAAAACAGGGGGCTACAGACCCATATTAGATCTCAGAGAATTGAACAAATTCCTATACAAGGAGAAATTCAAGATGCTTTCTCTGGGCATTCTCCTTCCATACCTTCAGAGTCAGGATTGGCTTTGTTCTCTAGATCTCAAGGATGCGTACACACATGTCCTCATCCATCCTTCTCACAGAAGGTTCCTCCGTTTTCATTTCCAAGGAAAGCATTATCAATACAGGGTGCTTCCTTTCGGTCTGGCCTCTGCTCCAAGAGTGTTCACCAAATGCATGGCAGTAGTAGCTGCCTTTCTACACACTCTGGGGGTATTTGTATTCCCATACCTGGACGACTGGCTCATCCGAGCTCCATCCCAGTCAGAGGCCCAGACTTCCCTGGACTGCACAAGGTGCATTCTGCAGTATCTGAGTCCCATCTCACCCCTACTCAGTCTCTAGAGTTCATAGGGGCCTGGTTAGATACTACCACTGCAAGGGCCTATCTTCCTCAGGCCAGTTGCCTACGCCTAGTACAGTTAGCCTCCCAGATTCAGTCAAAGAGCCATTTAACTGCCCGGGAAATGCTGCAACTGCTAGGCCACATGGCATCCACAGTGCATGTGGTCCCCTATGCTCGCCTTCACATGAGAGCAGCTCAATGGACTTTGTCCACCCAGTGGACTCAAGCATCAGGGGCTCTGTCAGACAAAATAGCAACCTCCAGGCGCCTCTTGGTCTCTCCAGTGGTGGAAGTCCACCCAAAATCTGTTGCTGGGGTCCCCCTTCCAACAGTTGTTGCCTCAGGCAACCCTCAACAGATGCCTCCCAAACAGGTTGGGGAGCTCATCTGCAAGACCTCTCTACCCAAGGCACTTGGTCTCCACAGGAGACCTATCTCCATATCAACCACTTGGAGCTCCGAGCAGTTTTTCTAGCTCTCAAGGTCTTCCATACCCTGCTCAGCTACAAGACAGTCCTCATTCATACGGACAATCAAGTAGCCATGTTTTACATAAACAAGCAAGGAGGAACTGGCTCTGTCGCTTTGCAACGAAGCTTTAAGATTGTGGGCCTTCGCCAGAGAGCACCAAATCCATCTCCTGGCCGTATACCTCCCAGGAATCCAAAACTCTTGGGCAGACAGACTCAGTCGAGTTCTGCTTTCACACGAATGGTCCCTGCACATGGACCAAGTGCTCAGAATCTTTCAAGAGTGGGGAACCCTGGACATAGACCTTTTTGCAAGTCCGTGGAATGCCAAACTTCCCCGGTTCTGTTCCAGAATTCCATGTCAGGGAGTTCAGGCCAAGGATGCCTTCCTCCTTCACTGGGGTCAAGACTTCCTGTATGCCTTTCCACCCATTCCCTTAATTCCCAAGACTCTGTTCAAGCTCCAGAGGGATCAGGGATCTATGATCCTCATAGCCCCACGCTGGCCACGCCAAGTGTGGTACCCTCTACTTCTACATCTCTCTCAAGCTCCCTCCCTAGACTTGGGAGCTGCTCCAGACCTTCTGTCTCAGGAGGAGGGGACTTTGTGGCACCCAAACCCCAAGTCCCTTCTCCGAGCTTGGTTGCTGAAGGCCTAGACCTTCAAGATTGGAATCTTTCGCAGCAGGTGAAGGATATCCTCCATGCTTCCAGAAAACCTTCTACTAGACGTTCCTATGCTTTTAAATGGAAAAGGTTTTCCATTTGGTGTGCTGAGAAAGGTCTTGACCCTCTAGCACTACCTTTGAATTCTCTATTGGAATATCTCCTGCATCTCTCCAATGCAGGCCTTAAGACAAATTCCGTTGCAGCATCCCTTAAGCCTATTAATGGACAGTCTATTTCCTCTCATCCTCTTATTGCAAGATTCATGAGAGGCCTAACTTTAACTAAACCTCCCATTAGGCCTCCTCCGGTGGCATGGGACTTAAATCTGGTTCTTGGTCAGCTTATGAAGCCACCATTTGAACCCTTAGCCACCACCTCTTTGAAATTTCTTTCCTGGAAGGTTATTTTCCTCCTTGCAGTCACCTCAGCTCGTTGCATCAGTGAACTGCAGGCCTTAGTGGCTAATCCACCTTATACAAGGTTCCATCATAAGGTAGTCCTTAGGACCAATCCACACTTTATACCTAAAGTGGTTTCACATTTTCATCTTAATCAAGAGGTGTATTTACCTGTCTTTTTTCCAGGTCCTCATGCATCAAGTGCAGAGAGGAATCTTCATACCCTGGATTGTAAGAGAGCTCTTGCCTTTTACTTACAAAGGACACAGCAACATAGAAAGTCTTCTCAACTTTTTGTTGCCTTTGATCCCTCTCATTTAGGACTTCCAGTCTCTAAAAGGACACTGTCCAATTGGATTGCTCAGTATATTTCTTTCGCCTACCAGAATAAGAACCTTTCTCTGGAAGGCCATGTCACAGCTCATAATGTGAGGGCCATGGCCACCTCTATGGCTCATCTAAATTCTGTGTCCATCGACCAGATCTGTCGAGCGGCCACCTGGGCCTCGGTTCATACCTTCACAGCCCATTACTGCTTGGACAAGGACTCCCGCCGGGATGCCTTGTTTGGTCAGGCTGTTCTCAAACACCTGTTCCATGCTTAAGCAACTCCTGCCCTCCTTCCCTGGATGGATGCCTAAGATCCATAGGAGGAGGTAGAACCCTTCCCAGGGTCTCATATCCTTGGGGATCTCCCAGGCATCTTTAGCTAGGGAGTCCCCATATGTGAAGACTCATTCTTGCTTGTTCCTGGAGATAGCACAGTTACCTGTAACAGGTGATCTCTGGGAACAGCAGGAATAAGTCTTCACAACCCACCCACCTCCCCTAGGAGTTGTATCTCTCTATCTATCTTTCCTTCCTCTCTCTCTTTGTCTCAGCTTTAAAACTCGAACTGAGGAGAGGCGGTTAGGAAAGGCAGGAAGGCAGCGCGCAGGCGCTGTGGGATGCTCCCAAAAGCTTTCCTTTTTTGGGAAGCTGGGGAGCGTTCCCGCGCAGGCTCTGTCGGTACCGACATACCCATATGTGAAGACTTATTCCTGCTGTTCCCAGAGATCACATGTTACAGGTAAGTAACTGTGCTTTCTCTGGAAGGCCATGTCACAGCTCACAATGTGAGGGCCATGGCAGCCTCTGTGGCTCATCTAAATTCTGTGTCCATCGACCAAATCTGTCGAGCAGCCACCAGGGCCTCGGTTCATACCTTCACAGCCCATTACTGCTTGGACAAGGATTCCCGCCGGGATGCCTTGTTTGGTCAGGCTGTTAAACACCTGTTCCATACCTAATCAACTCCTGCCCTTCATCCCTGACTGGATGCCTGAGATTCATAGGTGGAGATGGAGCCCTTCCAGGGACTCACAATCTGGGTGATCTCCGAGGCATCTCTAGCTGGGGAGTCCCCATATGTGAAGACTCATTCCTGCTTGTTCCTGGAGATAGCACAGTTACTTACCTGTAACAGGTGATCTCTGGGAACAGCAGGAATTAGTCTTCACAACCCTCCCACCTCCCCTAGGAGTTGTATCTCTCTCTTTCCTTTCCTCTCTCTCTTTGTCTCAGCTTTAAAACTCGAACTGAAGAGAGACAGTTGGGAAAGGCGGGAAGGCAGCACGCAGGCGCTGTGGGATGCTCCCAAAAGCTTTCCTTTTGGACGCTGGGGAGCATTCCTGCGCAGGCTCCGTCGGTACCGACGATACCCATATGTGAAGACTAATTCCTGCTATTCCCAGAGATCACCTGTTACAGGTAAGTAACTGCTTTACAGGTGAGTAACTGTTTCCCCAAAAGACACAGGTTCCACAATGCTTGTACTGGGTCAAGCATTGATATCCTGGGTCCTTTCTTAATAATGGTTTATGGACCTTTCCTCCAGGAACTTGTCCAAACCTTTTTTAAACCCAGCTACACTAACAGCCTTTACCACATCCTCCGGTAACAAATTCCAGAGTTTGATTACACATTAAAAAGAAAATATTTTTTCACTCAGTCTTAGTTTACCCTGTAGCTTCATTGCATGTCCCCTAGTCTTTCTATATTCTGATAACGTAAACAATCGATCTAAGTTTACCTTGCTCTTATCCTTCCTAATAACAAATATGATGTATTCCAGGCCTTAATCAGACAAAACCAGAATACATCAAAAGTTTCTGACCAGAGCATCTTTTGATACTTTTGAGTCATCCAGCAGAGCTTCATCAGTCTGCATTGATAGCAGAATGGCCTGGCTTTAGGCATCTGACCTTGAGCAAGTGGGTTCAGGATAAATTAGCCAATAGCCTCTGTTCAGGAGAGAATCTCTTTGGAAAGGTTTGGAGAGAAGGCCAGAGAGATTGAGACAGATCTTACTCTCAATCAACTCTCCAGAAAGACATCAGATCCCTCTAGGAGAGACTAATCCAAAAAAACCTTTCTATCCTAAAAAAGAGATTATCCTTCTTGCACACCAGCAACTGCTTATCCATAGCAGCAACAGCAGAGACAACAGGACCCTTGCCATCCCAAGAAACCTAAGACACCAAAACCAGTCAGCTCCTGGTTTTTGACTTAGAGAGCATAGCTACTCTGCTTCTGCAGAGTCCCCAACCCATTTACATAGCAGGAAGACTTTTCCTATGCCCACAGTGGCATCTCATCACATCAGAGCAGTGGACTCTCAGCAACATTCAAAGGGGCTACCTGCTTCACTTCGAAAGTCTACCCCCACCACCTCCACAAAGGATTATCCTGCAAACCCTTTGCAGGCCAATCTTATCCATAGAGATGATCACCCTGTTGACTCAGGGGGGGGGGGGGGGGCTGTAGAAAGAGTTCCACCCACCCAAGAGGACAGGGGCTTCTACTCTCCTTACTTACCCCAAAGAAGACAAAGGTTTAGGCCCATTCTGGATCTCAAGTATCTCAACAAATTCCTCATTTGAGAAAAATTCAAAATGATGATCTTGGGTGCACTTCTGCCATACCTTCAGAGGAATGATTGCTAGGATCTCCAGGAACAAGCAGGAATGTAGTCTTCACGTATGGGTATCGGTACCGACAAAGCCTGTGCAGGAACGCTCCCCAGTGTCCAATTAGAAAGCTTTTGGGAGCATCCCACAGTGCCTGCGTGCTGCCTTCCCGCCTTTCCCAACAGTCCCTCTCCAGTTCTTCGTTTTCTGCAGAGCCAGCAGGTCGCACGTCCTGTCACCGCAGAAAATATCCCTTTTACTTTTTTTTTAGGGTCGTGTCTGCCTTCAACACTGCACCGATACCGCCGGTTCTTCTTTAAAAAAAAAAAAAAAAAAATATATATATATATCTTTTTCCTGGATTCTTCCAACTTTATTTCTCAAGTTCCACACACCATTTTGGGCACTAGGCCCAACTTTCCTTTATAGTGGATAAACCTGCTTCGGGTTTTAAAAAATGTTCCGAGTGCGGCGGTACCATCTCCGTCACAGACACCCATGACTGGTGCTTTAATTGTTTAGGTCCTGACCACTCTATTTCGGAGTGTGTTGCCTGTGGATTGATGTCGAAGAGGGGTAAAACTGAGCTGCTAAACTTAGCACCCTTTTTCCCTCCGATGCAGCTTCTGTGGCATCGACGTCTTCCAGGGCCGCCTCTTCCTCCCATGGATCTCAAGTAACTAAACATAGACCTAGCCGGTCCTCAAAGGGTAGATCTCCTTCCAAGCATCGAGATGCCTCTGGCGTTGCCCTCGAGGAACTTGTACTGGCAAAATTGCCCCGGCAGGAGGCTTTGGCTTCCAAAGCACTATCGGGGCTCCAGGATGTTCTCGAGGCCCCAACCTCGTCAGAACTACTGGTGCCATGCTCTGGGGTACTGGCCGCTTCATCTGGTACCGATACCCAGGCATCAGCAGCATCAATAGACCAGAGATTCTTGGCTATTGAATGCAGTCTGGTGGCGGCTCTTATGACATCAGTGCCTGTGAGACCGCTTCAGACGATTCAACCAGTACTAGTACTGGGTCCATCACCAACATCGGTACTGGTGCCGACTGCATCAGCGGGTGTGTTACCGACACCGAGCCATGCTATTCCTTCCAATATCTAAGTCAGTACCAGGTCCCTCCGATACAGACTTCGGTCAGTACTGGTATCGTGCTTTGCACGATCACCCGGACCGCAGATACTTTGTATCATTGGACCAGTCAGACGACTCTGAAAACTCTGTCGATACCAGAGTACTTCTTCCTGAGGAGCCTCCTTCTCCTAAACATAGGATGCCTCCTCCAGAGGATATATCCTTTGAGGATTTTATCTGTGATGTGGCTCGAGGTCTTTCCATCACAGTGGCTCCTGAAATAGAGCCTAGGGCAAAAGAATTGGAAATCTTACAATATCCTAAAGCTCCCAAGGAGGCAGCTACTTTGCCCATTCATGAGATCTTACATGATCTCATGTTAAGGATGTGGGAAACACCTCTTACCACTTCTCATTCACAAAGGCTCAATATCATGTATCGAGTTCCTCCTTGTCCTGGGTTTCAGAAAACTCAACTACCACACCATTCCATGGTGGTGGAATCAGCTATGAGGAGGATCAGAAGTGCAAAAAGGCATGCATCTAATTCTCCAGGTCATGAGTGTAGAACTCTTGATACCTTTGGACGTCAAACTTTCCAGGCTTCTATGCTGTCTACCAGGATTAGTTCCTATATTTTATATATGGGAATGTTCCTTAAGTAAGTTACAGGAGATCTAGAGCTTATGAGCCCTCTCCTTCCTGATAAGAGACAAGATTACCTTGCACTTGTCAAACATTCCTCAGGATGTTTCCAAGTTTGTAAATCGTGCAGCCTTTGACTGTTTTGAGTGCATAAGCAGAACGTCTGCTATTGCCATAGGTGCACGCAGGATTGCCTGGCTCGAGGCATCTGACTTGGAACTTTGGGTACAGGATAAACTGGGGAATATTCCTTGCACAGGGGAAAATCTCTTTGGCAAAAATTGGCAAGAGCTAATGAGCTAGAAGCTGATAATACCACTTTGGATAGATTTTCCAAAGCTACAGCTGATCCTGCAAGGAATAAATCCTACAAAAAAACATTCTTCACTAAAGTTTTACTCCTCCTATACCCAACAAGGGCATCGTTCAAGTCAGTCTGCCCAGAGGGTCAGCAACAGCCTAAACAACGCAAAACAAAAGCTGCTAAGCCTTAGCTGGCTCAGCCGGCTCAGCAGACTCAGCCTCTTCAGGGGCTTTGACTTCCATCTAGAGAACTTTGCCTTCCTGACCCTGAACGGCCCGGAGCCTTCCATCATTCCAGAAAGGTTGTCATTTTGCCCCCCCGTTGGGGACAGATAACAGATTGGACTCTGTCCATTGTAAGAGTTCTTGGGCAACTTATTTTCTCAGTATGCCCCCTCCTACAAAGGTAAGACAGTTTACTTCTCAGACCTCTCAACGCCCAGTTAGGCCAAGAGGTCACTTCTGGCCCAGGGGGCAATAGAGGTACCCCTTAACAGGGTACAGGGTTCTACTCCCCCTCTTTCCTTATTCCAAAGAAAACAGGGGGACACAGACCCATTTTAGACCTCAGAATTAAACAAATTCCTTTTCAAAGAGAAGTTCAAAATTATTTCTCTAGGAACTCTGCTGCCATACCTTCAGAGTCAGGATTGGCTTTGTTCTCTAGATCTCAAGGATGCATACACATGTTCTCATCCATCCAACTCACCGAAAGTGTCTTCACTTTCTCTTTCAAGGGAAGCACTACCAGTACCGAGTTCTTTCTTTTGGTCTGGCCTCCGCACCAAGGGTATTTACAAAATGCATGGCTGTAGTAGCAGCATTTCTCCACACCCTGGGGATATTTGTCTTCCCTTAGACGACTGGCTCATTCGAGCCCCGTCAGAACCAGAGGCCAGGATTTCTCTCACACAATGCGTATCCTTCAGTATTTGGGACTTGCCATAAACGTCCCAAAATCCAACCTAGCTCCCTCTCAGTCCCTAGAGTTTATAGGAGCTCTGCTGGATACCAGACAGACACGGGCCTATCTTCCACAGCCCCGCTGCCTTCGCATTGTGCAGTTAGCTTCCCAAGCAGTGCTAAAGCCTTACCTCACTGCTTGGGAAATGTTAGAATTGTTAGGCCACATGGCATCCACCGTGCATGTGGTTCCTTATGCTCGCCTCCATATGAGAGCAGCCCAGTGGACTTTATCCACTCAATGGACTCAGGCTTCAGGTTGCCTGTCAGACAAAATAACAAACTCAAATCGCCTTATTTTGTCCCTCCAATGGTGGCAGTCAAACAAAACCTTCTGGTGGGGTCCCCTTTCCAACAACCCCCACCCCAGGTTACTCTAACTACAGATGCTTCGCAGATGGGTTGGGGAGCTCATCTGCAAGGCATCTTTACCCAGGGTACCTGGACCCCACAGGAGGCCGGTCTACACATCAACCTATTGGAACTCAGAGCAATCTTCCTTGCTCTTCGAGTGTTCCACACCCAGCTCAGTTACAGGACAGTCCTAATTCAAACAGACAATCAAGTAGCCATGTTCTATGTGAACAAGCAGGGCGGAACAGGCTCTGTCACTTTGCAATGAAGCTCTGTGACTATGAGCCCTAGCCAGAGAGCATCAGATTCATCTCCTTGTGGTGTACCTTCCAGGCATTCAAAACTATTGGGCAGACAGACTCAGTCGAGTTCTGCTTCCACACGAATGGTCTCTTCATTTAGACCAAGTGTCAAAAGGTTTTCAAATTTGGGGGACCCCAGACATAGACCTCTTTGCAAGTCCATTGAATGCCAAACTTCCCCGCTTCTGTTCCAGAATTCCAGCCCAGAATTCTCAGGCCAGGGATGCTTTCCTCCTTCACTGGGGTCAAGACTTCCTTTATGCCTTCCCACCCATTCCCCTAATTCCCAAAACCTTTGTCAAGCTTCAGAGAGACAGGCCATATGATTCTTATAGCTCCACATTGGCCACGGCAAGTGTGGTACCCTCTACTACTACATCTCTCTCAAGCTTCCTCTCTGGAGTTAGGATCTGCTCCAGATCTCCTGTCTCAAGAGGACGGGATGCTGTGGCATCCCAATCCCCAGTCTCTACATCTCAGGGCCTGGTTGCTGAAAGCCTAGAAATTCATGGTCATAAGAACATAAGATATGCCATACTGGGTCAGACCAAGGTCCATCAAGCCCAGTATTCTGTTTCCAACAGTGGCCAATCTAGGTCATACCTTTCTCAGCGGGTAAAGGATATCCTTTCTGCTTCCAGGAAGCCTTCCACAAGACACACTTATGCTTTCAAGTGGAAACGGTTTACCATATGGTGTTCGCAGAAGAGTCTTGACCCTCTTGCAATACTCCAGTAATGATTCCAGGGGTATCTCCTTCATTTGTCAAATGCAGGGCTTAAGACCAATTCAGTGAGTTCATTTGAGTGCTATTGCAGCATCTCTCAAGCCTTTAAATGGACAACCTGTTTCCTCTCATCCTATCATAGTGAGATTTTTGAGAGGCCTTCTTTTAACTAAGCCTCCCATTAAGCCACCACTGGTGGCATGGGACTTAAATCTAGTTCTTGGGCAACTCATGAAGCCGCCCTTTGAACCCTTAACTACCTCCTTGAAATTCCTTTCCTGGAAAGGTTATTTTTCTTATTGCAATCACAGCAGCATGTCGCATCAGTGAATTGCAAGTTTTAGTGGCTGATCCTCTTTACACAAGGTTCCATCATAAGGTAGTCCTTAGGACTCATTCACACTTTATGCCAAAGGTGGTTTCACCCTTTCATTTAAACCAAGTGGTTTACCTTCCTGTATTTTTCCCAAGGCCTCACCCCTCAAATGCAGAAAGGAATCTTCATACTTTGGACTGTAAAAGGGCCCTAGCCTTTTACTTACAAAGGACGCAGCAACATAGAAAGTCCTCTCAACTCTTTGCTTTTGATTCTAGTCATTTGGGACTTCCAGTTTTAGAGTACACTGTCCAGCTGCATTGCACAGTGTATCTTTTGTCTGAGACTAAAAACCTTCCTCTGGAAGGCCATGTCACAGCTCACAATGTGAGGGCCATGGCAGCTTCTATGGCTAATCTTCACTCTGTCTATCGACGACATCTGCCAAGCAACTACTTGGGCCTCGGTTCATGCCTTCACAGCCCATTACTGCTTAGACAAGGACTCCCGCTGGGATGCCTTGTTTGGTCAGGCTGTTCAACACCTGTTGCATACTTAATCAATTCCTACCCACCATCCCTGGTAGGATGCCAGAGATCCATGGGGGGGAGTGGAGCCCTTTCACAAGGGCACACAACTTCTGGGGGTTTCTCCCTGGCATCTATAGCTAGGGAGTCCCAATATGTGAAGACTACATTCCTGCTTGTTCCTGGAGATAGCACAGTTACTCACCTGTAACAGGTGATCTCTGGGAACAGCAGGAATTTAGTCTTCACAACCCACCCACCTCCCCTAGGAGTTGTCCCTCTGTCTCTTTATTTTTCTCTTTCCCTCTCTTTGTCTCAGCTTTAAACTCAACTGGAGAGGGACAATTGGGAAAGGCGGGAAGGCAGCATGCAGGCACTTTGCGATGCTCCCAAAAGCTTTCTAATTGGACGCTGGAGAGCGTTCCCGTGCAGGCTCCGTCGGTACCGACGATACCCATATGTGAAGACTAAATTCCTGCTGTTCCCGGAGATCACCTGTTACAGGTGAGTAACTATGCTTTCTCTAGACTTCAAGAAGGTATATATTCTCGCTTGCTGATCCATTCTCAACACAGTGCCTGTTGTCGGTTCCAACAAGTACACTAATATTTGGTGCTCCTTCGGGTTAGCCTCAGCTCCCTGAGTGTTTACAAAGTGTATGACAGTGATGGCCACTTGTGTACTTTGGAAATCTTTTGTTTTCCCCTACTTAGATCATTGGTTAATTAGGGGAGAATCCCCAGAGGTAAAACTGTCCCCTCAAAGCACCATCACTGTGCTCCAAAGTCTGGGATTCATCCTAAACTTTCCAAAATCACACCTGGTGCCATCCCAAAGGCTCAAATTCATTGGAGCACTTTTGGACACTTGTCAGGCTCAAGCTTTTCTTCCATAGGACCGCCCTACCTGCCT
Source organism: Ichthyophis bannanicus (assembly GCA_033557465.1). NCBI lineage: Eukaryota > Metazoa > Chordata > Amphibia > Gymnophiona > Ichthyophiidae > Ichthyophis > Ichthyophis bannanicus. The sequence continues at coordinate 942,651,384 of CM066033.1, read as the reverse complement.
TATTGAGCTGATCCATCCTATAAGGAATCAGTGCTGTGACCACTGTTCCCTCTAAGCTGTGTGCGTGTGCGCGTGCACACACCTCGCCGAGCGAGCGCACATACTTTACAACAGAGCGCACAAAAATTACGGTTCTGATTCTGATAGAAAACAGACGTCTTTAAAATTGAAAAGTTGTTGTGTATTTCCAGTTTTCACAAGTTCTACAATATTTTCTAGTGCAATCAATGTGGTGTACATACTGTATTCTGACGTGTAGTCAAATTTTAAAGTATATAACTCTGAGTCATTATGTGGCGCACAAACTTTTAACCTTCCTTCAAAAGCTGCACAGCTGATATTTTATGTGCACACAGCCTACAGAAAATTAGAGGGAACATTGGCTGTGACAGTTTGAGAAATGCTATGCTGTCTTGGACACACAGCCTCCACAGTCCATGTCATCCCCTATACTTGCATGTGCATGTGGCAAGCCCAATGGATGCTTTCTTCCCAATGAATCCAAGCGACTGGGCATTTCTCAGACAAGATTTGCATCATCCTTCCTCTTGTTGATTCCCTTCTATGGTGGTGCTCCCCCCCCCCCCCCCCAAATCTACTCTGTCATCTTTTCAGGTGCCTCCACCTCAATGCACCCTTACAATGATGAATGCTTCCAAACTTGGGTGGGGAGCACATCTTGACGGTCTCACTACACAAGGGCAGTGGACACAGCAGATTAATCTCCTAGAGTTTCATGCACTTACAAATGCCCTTTGGGTTTTTCAACCCCATCTTTTGGGCAAACAGATCTTAGTCCCAATGGACAACCAGGTGGCCATGTTTTATATGAACAAGCAGGGGGGGAACGGGTTTCTAGCTCCTCTGCCAGGAGGCCCTTCGCCTCTGGTTCTTCTCCATTGCACTCTGCATCCATCTCAGTGGTGTACCTCCCGGGCAAACTGTCTCCTTGTGGACAGACTCAGCCGTGTCCTACATCCACATGAGTGGACTTTGCAGTGAGAAATGGCATTTTGGAACTTCCACATGTGGGAGATCCCCAGGATAGATCTGTTTGCCACCAAGGAGAATGCACAGCTTCCACTCAAGGCTTCCCTCCCAGCACAGCCAGGCATCAGATGCTTTCCTTCTACATTGGGGAAAGGACCTGCTTTATGCATTCCCACCCACCCCCTTAATACCTAAGACCTTGTTAAAACTGAAGGCTGACAGGGGCACCATGATTCTGAAAGCCCCTTACTAGCTTCGTCAGCAATGGTTTCCTTTGCTGCTTTGCCTAGCAGACTCCATCTGTCTGGACATGCACCCAACCTCATACAGGGTCATGGGATGCTTCTCCATCTCAATCCACAGGCTCTGTCTTATGCTGTGGTTGCTGAAGGCATAATATTTGCTGACTTCTGTCATCCTCAACAGGTTAAGGACATCCTACTTGCATCACACAAGCCATCTAATAGATGCTCCTATGCCTTCAAATGGCAAGTTTACCCTCTGTACCCTGAAACATTTTGACCCCTCTGCCTGTCTGGTGGAAATTTCTTTTACAATATCTCCTCCACTTGTGCTCGGCAGGTTTCAAGACCAACTCGGTCAAAGTTCATCTTAGTGCTGTATTAGCTTATTGCAGGCTGTTGGACAGACATCCTGTTTCTTTGCACCCCTTAGTGCAACGATTCATGTGGGGTTTCCTACTGTCCAGGCCACCAATCAAGCCACCTCCAGTGGCCTGGGATCTCAATGTTGTCCTTGTATAACTTCTAAAACATCCTTTTGCCCTTATCTCAGCTTGCCATATCAGTGAAATGCAGGCTTTGGTGTCAGATCCTCCATACACCCTGTTCTACCATAAGGTGGTCCTACATATACATCCACACTGCCCACCAAAGGTGGTCTTGGCCTTCCATCTCACCCAATCAGTTATGCTGCCAGTCTTTCCCTAGACTGCATGCCTCTAAGGCTGAAGCAGCACTCCACACTCTGGATTGCAAGTGCACCCTGGCTTTGTACTTTGATAGAACTAAATCACATGAAATCCTCTCAACTATTCATTTCCTTTGATTCAAGTCACCTGGGACTATCATTGTTGAAGTGCACCCTATCCAACTGGATTGCAGACTGCATCACTTTTTGCTTACATTCAAGCGGGACTCTTCCTTGAGTCACATTGCCATGGCTCTCATGTCGTAAGCAGTAATCTGTCAATCTTCATTCCATCCCTATTGATGAAATCTGTTGTGCAGCTGTCTGGTCCTCAATTCATACTTTCACTGCACACTACTGCCTAGATAAGGACTCCACCAGGATGCTGTCTTTGGCCAGGCTGTCCTTCAGCACCTGTTTGGGACTTGAATGCAACGCCTACCCTCTTATGGATTTTTCATGCACCAGACTCCCCTCTTGATCTGTAAATTTCAATAGTCCTATAGGGCTATTGTTCACACTTTCTCGGCTCTATTCCTTAGCCTCCAGGATACAGCTGTGACCAACTTCAGTCTGGTACCTTGGAGCTAGTGAACCCCATATGTCAAGACTGCATTCCTGCTTGTTTCTGGAAATAGCATTGTTAATTGCCTGTACCTCACTGGAACAGCAGGAATCAATGTTCACAACAAGCAGGGTATTCTTTTCCTCTCTCTCGGCTACAAACTCAATTGAGGAGAGGACTTGGGAAAGCAGGAAGGCAGATGCACTGTGGAGTGCTCCCAAAAGCTTTCCAATTGGATGCTGGGGAACATTCCTGCATGGGCTCTGTCGGTACCAATGATACCCATATGTGAAAACTGATTCCTGCTGTTCCTGGAGATCACCTGTTACAGGTGAGTAACACTACCTTGTTCTATGAGCTGCTGCTGTCATATTTAAGAAGCTTTTTTGTTTTGGTCAGGGAGAGGTCTTACCTGTTTAGTCCTCTTTCATGGTTAACTTGGATTTCCATAAGGTTATATAAAAGATCAACACTCTCTTCTGCTCCGAGTATTGTGGCAACCTCTTTTGCAGTTGGCTAAGGGGGTCATTTCAAAAGTCTTAGTTGTGATTTGGATGTCCGAAGAGGTGCATGTGCACATCAGTCACAGATGTTTCTGGAACCATTTTTTGCAAATGGCTTTTAAAGATGTCACCAGTGTGGGGATGTCCAAGTAGATAGAGGATGTGGTGAAGGCATGTCTGCGGTGGTGCAGTGGACCTACATGTCACCCTTCAGTTTCAGAAATGTCAGATGTCTGCAGGCACGTCCACATTTGGACCTGCTGCAGGCATGAATAGTTATCAGGAAAGTGCTTGTTTCGGCCTTAAGACATCCAGAAGGTGTAGAGAAAATAAGCTAGTCACTTAATTCTCTAAGATCGCAAAGGCCCACTGGGATTTGAACCCTGCTACCCTGTTTCTAACCCACTACTCTAACCATTATGCTACTAGACATCCCATTCATATTGGGTTCATATTGGAATCATGCCTGATCTTGCATGTGCATGCTTTTTTTTCACCAAACATTCTGGCTTTGATGTCCCAGATTGCACTTGGACATCCTTAGAAAATGTGCACAGTAAGACACATTTTACAATATAGTAGGGGTCCACAGTCGGATCCTAGAGGAGTCCCTAGCCACCATGGTTTTCAGGATATTCATAGTGAATAGGCATGAGGTCAGTGAAGGCAGTACATGCAAATGTATCACAAATGTTCACTGTAGATATTCTGAAATAGAGACTGGATTGGGGACCACTGTTCTAGAACATTGTGCCTCCAGTACAATAATCCACTCTCACCTTTACAGTGCTGCTGGCATGAGTAATTTTTTACTTTATATCTCCCAATATCAGCAAAGGCTAGATTGTCTCCCATACTTCTTTGCTTCTGGCCTTAACATATCGTAATACATCTCGTAACAGCTACACTATGCTTCAAGACTGGAACAACAAATGAATGTATCACTCCTAAGTGCAGATATATACCTTGAACAGTTCATGATGTGCTTTGCTTCAGAAACATCTGACAATCTGCAGAGATCAGAATGGAAGTGCATCAGAATCTTAAATGTTACAACGTTGAAGGCCTTGCTTCATATATTAGCCTCACAAAATCTTTATTGCAAGTAGAAACACATTTTAAAAACAATTGATTTTATTCTTTCAGTAGTAGGTCAAGGAAAGCTACAGTCATACAATAGGTATTTAGTCATAGTTGAAACTATATAGGAATTGGTATGACATTCTGGGAACTTTCATTTAGCTTATTTACATTCATAAGCTGCTTTTATAGATGTCAAATGTCCAAATCAGAGCAGCTTACTAACAGCATATTAATGTTTGTGGTTTTTTTTAATAACCTATTAGGGCAGAGTGACACATTGGGATTCTGAATGTGTCATGAAACCCCTTAGACAGCTGACCAGATTTGTGCAGGTTCATGACTCAAAGAAGCCTTTATTCAAAGCAGGAAAACACACAATGCCTAGCTTATCTTTGCAGGCTTCAGACATCAGTATTAATTTATTTTAATTTTTTTATTTACTTATGTAACAGGTTTTTTAGACCTCTTTTTCATTTTAGTCAAAGCAGTTTACATTGTAACTTTAAACTTGGTAATGTACATCAAACAAGGACATTGATAACTTGGATTTACTCCAAACCCACAGCAGCTGTTCTCTGGGGCTTTTCTCATTCTTTGCTTCCTTCTGTGACTTGAGTTTTAACCTCCTTCCAGATCCCACCCTCTTTTCTAATTTTCAGCTGGGCTCCTGTTAAAGTGCTTTATGATCACTGCAGTCCATTACTACTACTAATCTAAGCTAGCCTTGGGATCTCTTAACGTACAGTCCTCCTCCACACAATAGAAGCCATCACAGCAATGGAAAATAAAAAATTAAACCCCCTCTCACTAACAAAATCACTTGTTAAACTGCAAATAAATCCTGGGCCACCCATACTCCTATTTCCAGCCCATCTTTCTTTATCATTCTTTTCCCTTTTGCTAGTCATAAAGCTGTATTATACCCCTAAAGCCCCTTTATCTAGCACCATTTCTCTTATTCAAGGGGAAAAAATCTTTTTGCTTTTTTGTTGTAGTTTAATTTTATTCTTCTGTAATATCCTTAGCAACTTAACCCACAGGCTGGATGTTTCTACCAACAAAACTTTAATACCTGTTTGCTGCACAAATCATACTTTTGGAACTTCTAACAAAAATACAGAGCAAGTCTGAGCTTGCTGAGGAGTGTTCTGATTTCCATTTCAGGTATGGGGGTGAGCCATTTCTTAGTGCCCTAAATGGTAATATCAAGTTTTTAAGGGGGTGTGGGTTTTTTGTTTTTTGCAAAAGTTGCAAGGCACTATCTTTTCAGTTTCCTTAGCACTGTCCTTGCTACCAGATTTTGTATTTTGTACATGATGTAGATATTTTTTTAGTCAGCAAACAGGATTGAGTCAAGCACACAATGGAGTGAGACTCAACCATACCAAGACAAATTAATTCTTTTAGAGCTCAGGATTAATGTAAATTGTAAACGAAACTAACCTTATTGAAGAGGTTTTTTTCTTCAGTTTTTCTCTAACTCTGAGAATGTCAAACAACCAAACATGAAAAATTGATCCAGAGCTTTGATACCCATTCTGGACGCTTGATTCACCTGGGCTCAGAACATAATGATGCTGACTGCAAACATTATGGCAGCTTGTTGCTGTGAGTCTTAAAGGACCACTTGAATTGACTATGCAAGCAATAGGAAGTGGAGAAGAAACTCTTCTATAGTCAAGAGGAAAGGACGGCATTGTCTGCACAGATGAGCTGACTTTCACTTTAGCAGATCCTCCTCAGCAGATGTTACCACCTTATCCCCCTGTGCCGTGACTAAGGGTAATTTTATAACTGGGTACCATGGTGAGGCACCCATGTGGATGTGTTTTTGTAAAACGTAGGCACCTACTTGTCTTTTTATAAAATATGAGCATATGTAGTAGAGAACACCTTGAGCATTGACATGTTCTCCAGGACCAAGCAGGAAGTCAGTCCTCACTTATGGGTGACGTCGGCGCCGACGGAGCCCTCGCGGAGCAATTTTCCCCAGCTTTCAAAGAAAGCCTTTGGGAATTGCAGCGCGCATGCGCGGTCGTCTTTCCGCCCGAGGGTGCCATCTTAGCCAGTCTTCTTTTTTCCGCGGAGCCCTACAGACGTCCCCGTCTTGTCCCCGCGAAAAAGTTGATTTTCTTCTTTATTTTATCCTTGTTTTCTTTCGGTTCGACGCCGATCGTTTTCCCGCCCGGACTCGCGACGCCGGTCTCGAGTCCTCTTACTTTTTTCGGTTTTTCTGACTTAGTCAGCTTTCGTTTTCGTTTTCCCTGGCAGCCCGGTCCTTTGACCTCGCAGGGGCCCTTTTTCCCCCGATGGCTGCCAGTGGGTTTAAGCGGTGTGGTCGGTGTGACCGAAATATGTCACTAACCGACACACACGACTTTTGCCTCCGCTGCCTGGGCCCGGATCATGAGGAACTGATCTGTGGGCCCTGCAGCAAACTGTCCTCAAAGGCGTTGAGAAGTCGGCGGCATCAGCGTGAGAGAATCTTCGCTGACCCCAGCCGTACCCGGACCTCGTCGGAGGCCTCCGTGTCAAAAGGCTCCAGCTCGGACCGTCGCCGGAGCTCCTCTGACCGGGGTTCTCCCTCCGGGGACCATCGTCGGAAGGAAAAACCCGCGAGGGCGGCGTCGGTGGACGCTCCTGGTTCCGCGAGGGCCAGGTCGCATAGCCCCGACAGCCGCCCCGGGTCCTTGGAGAAGGAACACGTCCCGAAGCGACCTCGCCTGGAGTCGGAGATGCCTGCCCGGGTAAGTCCTGTGGTCCTTCTGGACTCGCCTCCGCGACAGCCGACGTCGGGCCCGACGCCGTCGGGCCCGAGTCGGGGACTGCTGGGTCACCTGAGCTCGGACTCAGGTTGACGGCCTTGGAGAGCAGACTGTCTGCCTTCATGGACCAGCAGAGGGCACTGCTCGCTGGCTTCGCTGGCGTCGCTGCCCCGACCGCCGGGACGTCGACGTCCAAGTCGACCCCGGAGACCGAGCCGATCCTCGAGTCGATGAGAACTCGAGTCGATCCTCGGTCGAGGTCGCCCTCGGCCTCCCGTTCGGGACCGAGGTCGCCGACGCCGACTCCCTCGGCGTCGGGGCGGCTGGCGCCACACCCTGCCCGGGCCGACCCCACCGAGTCCTCGTCGGAGTCGGTCTGGGAGTCTGAGGAGGAAGAGTCACCTGATTCTTTCCGGACTCGGTGTGTCCCATCGGACTCACCGGAGTCCGAGCCTCGGAAGCAGTCCCCCCCGGAGGATGCCCGGTTCTCGGACTTCGTTAGGGATATGGCCAAGGCTTTGGCCTTCCCTGCGGATCCCGAGGAGGAGCCTCGAGCCGAAGAGCTCGACGCCCTCCAGTATGACTCTCCCGCGAGGGAACACTTTACTGTGCCGGTTCCTCCTATGCTGGAACGACTACTCTTCCGCATGTGGGAGAGTCCGGCCTCCTCGCCGGTCCTGAGCAAGCGGGTCGATTCTATCTATCGAGTCCGCAAGAGCCCTGGCTTTCAAAAGGCACAGCTGCCACACCATTCCATGGTAGTGGAATCGGCCATGCATCGTCTTAAGAGCCAGAAGATGCACTCCTCGGTGCCTCCTGGCAGGGAGGCCCGTAACCTGGATGGCCTTGGCAAGAAGTGCTTCCAGGGCTCTATGCTCGCTTGTCGTGTCCAGACTTACCAGCTATACATGGGCATGTATCGCCGGGATCTGGCTAAAGAGCTAGCCGGATTCTCCGCTGGTCTCTCCGAGGAGCCCTTGCGGAGGTTCCTAGCCTTGTCCACTGGCATTCGGGAATGCTCAAAGTTCATGTCCCGAGCAGCCTATGATGGCTTTGAAGCCTCGGCTCGAGTGGCCGCAGCCGGCATCGGTGCCCGCCGACAGGCTTGGCTTCAGTCGTCAGACCTTGAGCCCTGGGTGCAGGACAAGTTGGTCGATGTCCCCTGCCGAGGCGAAAACCTCGTTGGCAAGCCCATGGCGGAAAAGGCTGCGCAAATTGAGACTGAGACTCTCACCCGGACCAGGCTTTCTAGGAAGACCTCCGCCCCTTCCCAGAAAAAGAAGGGCTCGGGGAAAAAGTCCTTTTACCCGAGGAAGGCGGCTGCCTACAAACAATACCCCCATTATCAGGCCCCTGCAGCTCCCCAACAGGGCCAGCAGGCCAAGGGACGGGGTAACGGGTCCCGTAGGCAGCAAGCCCCCAAGCCTGCACCACCAGCCCCTGCTCAGCAGGGTGGGGGTTTTTGACTCGCTAAGCATAGCCTCTCCCCCCCGCTGGTTCCTCCCAGCACCGGAGGCCGGCTGGTTCACTTCGCCCACAGGTGGTCCAGCATCACCGCAGATGCCTGGGTGCTTCAGGTCGTGCGAGAAGGCTATCTTCTCCACTTCCATCAGGTCCCTCCCTCCTATTTTCCGGGAGAACCTCCGCGCCCCCCTCTGCACAGGGAGTTGCTCCTTCAGGAGTTAGCAGGTCTTCTGCAGGAACAGGCGGTGGAACCGGTGCCACACCACCTGAGAGGTCAAGGCTTTTATTCAAGGTATTTTCTGATACCAAAGAGAACAGGGGGCCTCAGACCCATCCTGGACTTGCGCAACCTCAACAAGTTCCTTGTGCGGGAGAAGTTCAAAATGCTTACCCTTGGAATCCTTCTGCCCTACCTCCAGCAGGGAGATTGGCTATGCTCCTTGGATCTAAAGGATGCCTACACGCACATCCTCATCCACCCAAGCCACCGCCAATACCTAAGGTTTGTGGTGGCAGGAAATCATTACCAGTACCGAGTACTGCCCTTTGGCCTGTCCTCCGCACCGCGAGTCTTCACAAAATGTCTCGCGGTCGTGGCGGCCCATCTCCGGCTTCACGGCCTCTATGTCTTTCCGTACCTCGACGACTGGCTCATCAGAGCAGCGTCCGCTCAGGAGGTCACCAACGCCACGTGCCGCACGGTGACTCTGCTGCAGCACTTGGGCTTTGTCATAAACTTCGCAAAGTCCACTTTGCTCCCCTCACAGGATCTCGAGTTCATCGGCGCAAGGCTGCACACTCCTCAGGCACGAGCATTTCTACCGCTCGACAGGGCTCAACGGCTCATGGACCTAGCCGACCGCTTTCGCAGCCAGCCCCTGGTCTCCGCCAGGCGCTTCCTGAGACTGCTCGGCCATATGGCTTCCACCGTCCATGTGACCCCCAATGCCCGCCTGAATATGCGGTCTGCTCAATGGTGTCTCCGCCAGCAGTGGCGACAAGCCACGGGCGGCCTTGCAGACCTAGTGCGCGTTTCCGAGCCGCTGGTCTCGTCTCTCCGGTGGTGGCTCCGGCAGCCGAACCTGATATTCGGAATGCCTTTCCAGTCACCTCAGCCGACCCGGGTGCTGACCACCGATGCATCCCTCCTGGGCTGGGGAGCACATTGCCAAGAGGCACGTACTCAGGGCCTCTGGAACACGTGGGAGTCTGCTCAGCAGATCAACTTCCTGGAGCTCAGGGCGATCCGCCTGGCTCTCAAGGCCTTCTCCCACCTGACTTCCCAACAGTCCGTCCTTGTCCAGACGAACAATCAAGTTGCCATGTTCTACGTGAACAAGCAGGGGGGCACGGGCTCCTTCCTCCTCTGCCGGGAGGCACAGAGGCTCTGCTCTTGGGCCGTCAGTCACGGCATTCTCCTCAAGGCAGTTTATCTCCCGGGCCAAGAAAATTGCCTTGCAGACAAACTCAGCAGGGTCCTCCAGCCGCACGAGTGGCGTCTGGATCCCTTGGTAGTTCAGAAGCTCTTCCTCAAGTGGGGTCTCCCCACGGTGGATCTCTTTGCCAGTCCTCACAACCGGCAGCTTCCTCGCTTCTGCTCTCGTCGGCCACACCCCCTTCGGGTGGCGGCGGAAGCCTTTCTGATCTCGTGGTCGGGGAGCCTTCTGTACGCTTTCCCTCCCATTCCGCTGGTCTCTCGGACTCTTTTCAAGGTTCTCCGAGACAAAGCCTTCATGATCCTGGTGGCCCCTCGCTGGCCCAGGCAGCCGTGGTTTCCGCTCCTGCTGCAACTGGCGGTGGAGGATCCAATCCCTCTGGGGGTGCAACCGGATCTCCTCACTCAGGATCAGGGGTCCCTCCTGCACCCCAACCTCAGGTCTCTCAACCTCATGGCCTGGCTGCTGAGAGGGTAGTCCTTGCTCCCCTTCTCCTGCCGGCGGAGGTGGAGGAGGTCGTCTTGGCTTCGCGACGGCCTTCTACCCGCAAATGCTACGCCCTTAAATGGCGTCGCTTTGCAGTCTGGTGTACCCAACATTCTCAGGATCCCTTCTCCTGCCCGGTGTCGGTGATCTTGCAGTACTTGCTCCACCTCTCTAATCTGGGACTTAAGTCCAACTCCGTCAAAGTTCACCTCAGTGCTCTTTCAGCACATCATGTGCCGGTGGACGGCAGACCTCTCTCCAATGACCCTCTTGTAGCGAGGTTTCTCCGAGGTCTCCTTCTACTTAAACCACCTCTGCGCCCGCCAGCGCCTGACTGGGACCTGAATGTGGTTTTGCAGCGGATCACCTGTCCGCCTTTTGAACCTATGGCTACCTGTTCTCTCCGTTTTCTGTCTTGGAAAACACTGTTCTTGATAGCCCTCACTTCCGCCAGACGCGTAAGTGAATTGCAGGCCCTCGTGTCTGATCCCCCTTACACTAGGTTCTACAAGAATAGGGTAGTCCTACGGACTCACCCAAAATTTCTGCCTAAAGTGGTCTCCCCTTTTCACATCAATCAGGAGGTGGTACTTCCAACCTTCTTTCCCAGACCACACTCCTGCCGAGCTGAGACGGTCCTCCATACCCTGGACTGTAGAAGGGCATTGAACTTCTACCTTGACCGTACGCGAGAGCACCGTAAAGCTGCTCAGCTTTTTGTATCTTTTGACCCCAATAAATTGGGGCTCCCGGTCTCCAAGCGTACTCTGTCCATCTGGGTTGCGGACTGTATCTCTTGGACTTATGGGGCAGCCGGACTCTCCTTAGAAAGTCGAGTCACGGCTCATTGCGTTCGGGCAAAGGCCACGTCAGTGGCTTACCTCCGCTCTGTTCCGCTGGCAGACATCTGCCGGGCCGCTACTTGGTCTTCGAGCCAGACTTTTGCGGTCCATTACTGTCTCGAGAGGGAGTCCCGTAGGGACAGTGCTTTCGGACAGGCAGTCCTCCGTAATCTCTTTGAGGTCTGAGCAACTCCTACCCTCCATCCCGGATGTGGGCTACCGGTGGGTGATAATTCAGCGAAGATTCTATCCTTCTGTGCTGCTGAGCTAGAGGGAGCTCATTTTTGTGCTTAGGGTCTCCGGTAGCCTTGAGCTTGGGAGTCCCATAAGTGAGGACTGACTTCCTGCTTGGTCCTGGAGAAAGCGTAGTTACTCACCTGTAACAGGTGTTCTCCAGGAGCAGCAGGAATCAGTCCTCACTACCCTCCCTCCTCCCCTTGGAGTTGCAATCGTCTGCTTATGTTTTTGCAAATATTTTTATGCTGTCTTTTTTAGCTATGTCATCTGACTGGCTAAGATGGCACCCTCGGGCGGGAAGACGACCGCGCATGCGCGCTGCAATTCCCAAAGGCTTTCTTTGAAAGCTGGGGAAAATTGCTCCGCGAGGGCTCCGTCGGCGCCGACGTCACCCATAAGTGAGGACTGATTCCTGCTGCTCCTGGAGAACACCTGTTACAGGTGAGTAACTACGCTATCACTTCCACATAGAGCAGGTGTAAATGACCACACTTTACACATGAATGTGAAAGCTCTGCCCAAACCACTCCCCAAGCTACACCTATCAGCAAAGTAGGCACCTTTATGCCAAAGCATGTACTTTTAGCCAGTCTGTATCTTATAAAAGGCCATTTACATGCATATGTGGCCACATATTGTCAGACTTTTATAAAATTGCCTTCTAGGAGCCCAGCCACAGAATGTCAATGCTGGGGTTCTTCCAAAGTTGTATGAACCCCCTCAGGTTTCCAAACCTAAAGCACTCATCTACACTGTTACTGTAAAGATCAACCATCTCTACAATATAAATGGCCAAATATAATGCCATTTCAGTCCAGGGGAGAGATTCCTGTGTACACACTTCTCTCTCAAAATGCCAGTTTCTTGTATCTACATTGGCTTCTAATCCACAAGGGGGGTGACTCTATTCTCCCTCTTCACAGCAGTCAGTTTGCCCAAAAAAGAGTCCATTGTTTGAGAGACTGAAGCATTTGTTCCATTCTTGTCTTTGCAGATGGCCCTAAACCCAGGCTTTATTCTGAAATTCTTCTTAGGAGTACCTTTTGGCACTTTCTTGTCCATTTCTTCCTCGTATATCAAATTAATTTCCCTTGACTATCTCATACCAAATATTTGCTCAGCACTTGTCAAGAGTTCTCTTCCCTTTGCAGCAAGAGGCAGAATACTGTTGAGTATGTCTGGTCTTTTAAGGGGTAATTTTATCAGGAACCATGTAGGCTTAGGTGGCAAAAATGTGCATAAATTCCAGTTTGTCATTTATATGCATAAATTGGCCACTTTCATGCATAAATGACCTCTTACAAGCAATGTGTGCACTTTTATGCTAATACTGTATGTAGTTTATTTCATACATTCTTCACTGTGGACATGCACATGAGTGGAGTTTGGATGGAGCACAGGCAGTGTGAACAAATATTCACATATAGAATAGTATAACTTACATGCATACATGCAGGAAATAGGCACCATCATTTACATCGGCTCTAGGCGAAAGTGATCGTCTTAATTGAAGGGGTATTCTGTGCTACATGTACTAGTGTGTTTTATTAAAAAAAAAAAAGTGCATGAAAATGTGCATTAAGTAGGCAATCTCCACTAATGACTCTTCTAAAGATGGACCTAGTCTAATGTTTACCTGACACTTGGATTTGGATAAGATCCACCTTTGACATCTTTATGATTTGTTAGTTGATTCAGCAATGAAGAAAAGGAACATATAACTTGGAAAACATCCTTGATCCCTTAGGCAAGGAAGTGCTCCAGAGTGTGGCTCTGTTTTGAATTGCAGTTCCTCAACTATACGCAGTTCTATATATGCATACAATTTTTCAAAGGATGAAAGTTCTCATGCAGCCTGCCTACCCAGTGACAGTCTGAATTAAGTGCCATCCTGGCTAAGGCAGATGAATGTGGAACTCATCTTAACATCTTTACAGCTGAGTGTATAAGATTTACTCAACAGCACTTATGTCAATTCATGGAAACCCTGTGGATAGTTGTTCTAAACTATGTTCGGCCTTCAGTTAGGCAGCTAATTGTTGATGTGACATCCATAGATGTATTGATCCGTTCTAACTCTTTTGTGTTGACCTTTAACCTTGCTAAGCATGTCTTTCTCTAATGGTCTTTCTCTTTGCATTTGTCCAAATTATGAAAGTCAGTCTTACGATAAGAGCATAAGAAATGCTTTACTGAGCCAGAGCAAGATCCATAAAGCCCAGTATCCTGTTTCCAACAGTGACTAATCCAGGCCGCAAGTACCTGGCAGGTTCCCAAAGAAGCACCCAGGTTCCACAATGCTTGTCCCAGGGCAAGCAGTGAATTTCCCAGGTTCTCTTTAATAATGGTTTGTGGACCTTTTCTCCAGGAACGTGTCCAAACCTTTTTTAAAACCAGCTACACTAACAGCTGTTACAACATCCTCCGGTAACAAATTCTAGGGTTTGATTGCACAGAGCAAAAAAACATTTTCTCTTGTAGCCTTGAATAGGTTGCATTGTAGCTTCGTTGTGTCCTCTAGTCTTTCTACTTTTTGATAGCTTCTAAGCTTAGTCCATTAGGTTTGATTTCCTCTAGTAGCTATTGATTTGTTCTTCTGGTTGTCCATGATATGCTGTGAAGAATATTGTGCATTATCGAAAGGCATCAGTTTTTCTCTGGGAACAAGCAGGAAGTCAGTCCTCACATATGGGTGACGGCACCAACAAAGCCCTCGCGGAAGCATCTCCCAGCTTTCAAAGAAAGCCCTTGGGAGATGCCACCACACATGCATGGTCCCCTTTCCACCCAAGGGTGCCATCTTGCTCAGTCTCCTTTTTTTTCCGTGGAGCTCTTCAGATGTTCGTTTGGCTTGTCCCCAGAAAAAGTTGATTTTTCTGAGTTTCATACTCTCCTCTGGTATCACACCGGTACTCTTCCCACCTATCAACCTCATTGCCTTGGCATCAAGATCAGTCTTTTGTAGTTTTTTTTTTTTTTTTTTCCTGGCATCTTCGTGCCTTTTTTCCTCCCACTAGCAGCCCGTAGATTCTTCGACTTTGCAGGGGTACTTGTCCTCCCATGGCTACCAGTGGCTTTAAGTGTGATCGGTGCTCCAAAATTGTCTTTGACCGACACACACGACTGCTGTCTCTGCTTCCTTGGACCAGACCACGACCCGGCAGCCTGCGGTCTCTGCAAGAGGATGTGTAATAAGACCCTCAAGAGCTGCCAGCAGCAGCGCGATAAAGTGGGTTGTGGAATTTTTTTTTTCTCCAAGTCCCTGGTGCCTCTGAAGGCCAGGGCCTCATCTGAGGTCCTGACATCTCGGGCAGATCATTCCAAACCAGAGCCTCGTCGTGGGCCCTCAAAGGGGATCTCCCTCAAGGGAAGCCAGGAAGAAGAAAACCCTTGAAGACGGCATCCTTGGACAGTTCCAACCAGCTGGCTGCTCCCCAGGCCTGGTCCTACAGTCAGACGTTTGTCCAAAGTATTCGAGAAGGAGCGACTTGCAAAGATCCCCCCAGAAGGATCCGACGGCAGACTGGCCCAGGTCCCCAAACACTATCCTCATTGAGGATTCTCCTTTGGGGAGAGCTGGCAATGGGCCAGAGTCCCTTGGTGCCCAGGCCAAAGGCTGTGGGGCCTGCTGGTCTGGAGTCCAGAATGGTGGCCCTGGAGCAGTTTGCCTTCATGGACCAGCAGTGGGCACTGTTTTCCGGCAAGACCGGTTCATCAGCCCCAAACACCAGGCCCTTGACATCCAAGACATCCCAAGAAGCTGAGCAAATCCTCAAGGTCCTTAGGCCTAGAGCTGGTCCTCTGCCAAGGTCGTGATCAGAGTCCTCGACAGGACCCTGGCAGGTTTACCGGACACTGATTGCAGGGCATCAAGGGCCCCGAGGCCCCCAGAGTGGCCCTCATACAAGTCCTCAACAGACTACTCTGAATGGGAGACGGAGGACGAGGTGTCCCCCAATACCTGTTGCCAGTGCGACATCCCATCTGACTCTTCCATCTCAGAGCCTTGACGGCGGTCCCTGCCCAAGGATGTGGGTTTCCTTGATTTTTGTCAAGGACATGTCTAAGGCCCTGGCATTCCTGACTGAGTTGGAGGAGGACCCTCGCGCTGATGAGTTGGGAAACCTCCAATACAAGGCCCCTACACAGGGATTGCTCACGGTGCCCATTGCTCCCATCCTGGAATGGCTGATGCTCTGAATGTGGGAGACACCGGCTGGCTTTGCCAGTGGTGAGCAAGCAGCTTGACTCTATGTATCGAGTCTACTGGAGCCCAGGCTTCCAAAAGTAACCACTGCCGCATAACTCCATGGTGGTGGAATCAACCATGTGTCGACTGAAAAGCCAGAAGATGCACTCCTTGGTGCCCTCCTGGCAGGGAGGCCTGCACCCTAGATTACCTCAGCAGGAAATGCTACCATGGCTCAATGCTCATCAGCCACATTCAGTCCTACCAGCTGTACATGGGCATGTACCTGAGAGACCTGGCAAAGGAACTCGCCAGGTTCTCGGCTAGTCTCTCTGAGGAACCTTTGTCAGTTCAAGAACCTGGCAGAAGCAGTCCATGAATGCTCCAAATTCATGTCTCAGGCGGCCTATGACTGGTTTGAGTCAGCGGCTCGGAGCAGCAGCTGGCATTGGTGCATGCTGCCAAGCTTGGCTGAAGTTGTCTGACCTCGAGCAGTGGGTTCAGGACAAATTGATCATTGTCCCATGCCAAGGAGAGAACCTCTTTAGCAAACCCATGACAAGGCTTTTCTGAGCTGGAGACGAGAGTTCATGACAAGGACCAGGCTCTCTAAATAGACCGCTACTTCTCCCCAATGGAAGGGCTCAGGTAAAAAGCCTTTCTACCCCAGGAAGGGAACTGCTTACAGAAACTACCCACCTTATCAGGCCTCCTAACAGGGTCAGCAGGCAAAGGGACATGGGCATGGCCCATGTTAGCAGGAGGCTCCAAAATGTCAGGTACCGGCTCCAGCCCAGCCAGGGGGTGGTTTTTGATTCCTTGAGCATAGCCTCTCTACTCCAAGGAGATCTGCAGCCCACAGGGGGATGTCTGGCCCTCTATGCCCAGAGGTGGGTGACCATCACCACTGATTCCTGGGCACTAAGGGTAGTCGGGAAGTGTTACCACCTCCACCTGACTCACAACTCCCCCTTATTTCCTGGGAGAGCCCCTCATATCTCCCCTCCCCTGGGACCACCTTCTGAAGGAGCTGACAGGTCTTCTTGAGGAGAGAACATTGGAACAGGTGCCCCACCACCTCAAGGGCAAGGGGTTCTACTTCCAGGTACTTCCTTGTGCCAAAGACAACAGGGGGCCTAACGCTATTCCTTGACCTACACATCCTCAGCAAATTCCTGGTAAGGGAGAAGTTCAAGATGCTCTCCCTTGGAACATTGCTGCCATACCTCCAGCAGGGAGAATGGCTATGCTCCTTAGACCTCAAGGATTTTTATACCCACATTCTAATCCATGCCAGCCACAGGCAGTACCTGCAGTTGGTAGTGGGGAGCAGGCACTTTCAGTACAGGGTGCTCCCCTTCGGCCTAACCTCTGCCCCAAGAGTCTTCACAATGCCTGACAGTCATGTCTGCCTTCTTCCAGCTCCAGGGGATCTTTGTCTTTCCCTACTTGGAAGACAGGCTCATAAAGGGAGGCACAGACTCAAAGGTGCAGCAGGCCATTGCACACACCATCCAGGTTCTGCAACACTTGGGCTTTGTCATAAACCACCCCAAGTCTCACCTCCTCCCAACAGTGTCTGGAGTTCATTGGAGCAAAGTGACACACTCCAGTCGAAGGCTTTGTTGCCCAGGGACCAAGCCGATTGTCTCAGGTCCCTAGCTCGGGACATACAGTACTGTCCCTTGGTGCCTGCCCGGCTTCTCCTGCACATCCTTAGGCACATGGCCTCCACAGTCCATGTCACCCCAGATACTTGCCTCCACATGAGGGCAGTGCAGTGGTGTCTCCAGGGCCTTGATCTTGGGCCACATGCTGCCTCCAAGACAGTTTCTGTGACCTGCCAATTGGCAGACTCCCTGATCTGGTGGCAGTCGCCCCAGCATCTCGAGGCAGGCATGCCTTTTCAGGCTTCAAGCCCCTCAAGGATCCTCACCATGGATGCTTCCCTGCTCAGCTGGGGAGCCCACTGTGGAGATCGCCACACTCAGGGCAACTGGTCATCAGGTGAGAGCACCCAGCAAATCAACCTCCTGGAGCTCCAAGCCATACACCTAGCCCTGAGGGTCTTCTGTCACCAGCCAGTGCTGGTCCAGACAGACAACCAGTTGGTGGTGGTCTACATAAATGGGGGCACAGGGTCTCATGCCCTTTGTCAGGAAGCAATGGTCCTCTGCTCATATGCAATCCAACAGGGTATCCTCCTGTGGGTAGTGTATCTGCCAAGCCAGAACAACCTGCTAGCCGACAGACTAAGAAAAGAACATAGGATACAGGCTTGATAGACCCTGGTCTGATCCAGTATGGCATCTCTTGTTTCGAACAGTGGCCAATCAAAGTCAGAAGCACCTAAGTTTCCCCAAAAGACAGGTTCCACAATGCTTGTATTGGGTCAAGCAGTGATATCCTGGGTCCCTTTTAAAAATGGTTTATGGACTTTTCTTCCAGGAACTTGTCCAAACCTCTCTTAAAAAAAAAAAAAAAAGCAGTATTAGCAGAGCGCTATGGTGTTAAGGATGATTGTTGGAAGATTTGTCTTGAGGAGACATTCCTCTCATGACCTCTCCCATTTTACTCAAAGGTTTACTAAATTGTGAACAGTGAACCCATGTTAAAATTGTGTGAAAACACCACAGTGCACCTCACACAATTAACACAATTTATGTGAAAAACGTTCATGTAGTTATATAACTGAATATTCTTATCTAAAGGAATCACTCTGAACAGTAACACTTAGCATGCAGAGCAAACAGTGCAATAACACTGAACTTATCTGAAAAGATGACTGCAAACTGTACCCCTTTGCAGAAAAATGTGGTATAAACAGTGGACACAGCACTGCGTTTAAGGCACAAACTGTGAACGCTGCATTTCAATGCTCCAAAGACCACAATGATGTCCTATAAATGGCAACCAAACTGTTCTTTTTCTTGTATATTTTCAGAGCAGAGGTGGTTTTTTTTGAGTAGTTTATACACAAACCTTTTTTAAACCCAACTACACTAACAGCTTTTACTACATCCTCTGGTAACAAATTCCAGAGTTTGATTACACGTTGAGTGAAAAAAATATTTTCTCTTACTAGTCTTAAATAAGTTACCCTGTAGCTTCATTGCATGTCCTGTAGTCTTTCTAAATTCTGATAATGTAAATCTGTTTACCTGTTCTGCTCCATTCATTAATTTATAGACCTCTATCATATCTCCCCTCAGCATTCTCTTTTCCAGATTGAAGAGCCCTAACCTTTTTAGCCTCTCTTCATAGGGGTAGCCTTCCATCCCCTTTACCATTTTGGTGGCTCTTCTCTGTACCTTTCCTAATAATGCTATATCCTTTTTAAGATACTGTGACCAGAATTGCACACAATATTCAAGGTGTAGTCACACCATGGAATAAGAGGTATTATAATGTGGTGGTTTATTTTCCATTCCTTTCCTTATGATACTTTTTATTTATTTAGACTGTATACCACCTTATCCTACAATCAAAGTGCATTCTGTTTGCTCTCTTGTCC
Organism: Ichthyophis bannanicus; assembly: GCA_033557465.1. Classification (NCBI taxonomy): domain Eukaryota; kingdom Metazoa; phylum Chordata; class Amphibia; order Gymnophiona; family Ichthyophiidae; genus Ichthyophis; species Ichthyophis bannanicus. Next base: position 942,632,380 of record CM066033.1, on the reverse strand, counting down.
GGTGCTGCACACTGGGCAGAGGATTTTATTTAGACAGTTTTGTATACCACCTTATCCTTCAAAGTGGTCAACACAATTGGGGGATACATTTAACACAAGGGGATATGAGTCACATACACTAATACTTACAGGGAACATGGGCAATGGAGGGTTAAGTGGCTTGCCCAAGACCACAAGGAGCACCTGTGACTAGAAACCCTAGTCCTTCCAGCCCAAGGTTGCTGTCCTCTAGTGTGATTTGAACCCCTGACCTTCCGGCCTGAGGTAACTTGCCCCAACCACTAGGCCACTCCTCCACTTATATTATCCATGACGCCTAAATCATTTTCCTGGGTGGTAGTTCCTAATGTAGAACCTTGCATTGTGTAACCATAGTTTGGGTTCTTTCCTAGGTGCATAACTTTGCACTTGTCCACATTAAATTTTATCTGTCATTTGGATGCCCAGTCTTCCAATTTATCAAGATTTTCTTGCAATTTTCCACAATCCTCATGGGTTTTAACTTTAAATAGTTGTCTCATCTGTAAATTTGATAATCTCACTCGTTGTTCCCTTTTCCAATTCATTTATGAATGTCAAAAAGCAGCGGACCCAGCACAGATCCCTAGGGTACTCCACTATTCACCTTTCTCCATTGGGAAAATTGGCCATTTAGCCCTACCCTCTGCTTTCTATCTTTTAACCAATTCCTGATCCACACTGCCTCCTATCCCATGACTTTTTAGTTTTGCTGAAAGTCTGAGGGACCTTGTCAAAGGCTTTCCGAAAGTCCAGATGCACTATATCAACCGACTCGCCTTTGTCTACCTGTTTATTCACACCTTCAAAAAAAAAACAGATTCTTTTAGACAAGGAAGATCTTGTCTTACTAATGTTTGCTGTCTCCCATTAAGCCTTGACTATCCACATGTTCAGTAATTTTGTTCTTTGATGGTTTCTGCCATTTTTCCCTATACTGACGTCAGGCTCATTGATCTATAGTTTCTCGGATCACCCCTGGAACTCTTTTTAAAAATTGGCATTACATTGGCATCCTCCAATCTTCAAATATTATAGATTTTAATGATAGTTCACAGATTACTAATAGCAGGTTTGCAATCTCATATTTCAGTTCAACACTCTTGAATGTATACCATCCTGTCCAGGTGATTTGCTACTCTTCAGTTTATCAAATAGTTGTAATACATCTTCCCAGTGTATCTATTTCTTTCAATTCTTCCAAAGTATCAACTTTAAATACCTCTTCAGTCATGGGTAACATCCCTACATCTTCAGTAAAGAATTCATTTAGTCTTTCCGCTATGGCCTTGTCTCCTTAGTGCCCCTTTTACCCCTCTATCATATAATGGTCCACCTCACAGGTTTTTTGCTACAAATGTATTTGAAAAAGTCAAGTGTTTTTGCTTCCACAGCAAGCTGCTTCTCAAATTCTCTCTGCCTGCCTTATCAATGCCTTACATTTAACTTGCCAGTGCTTGTGCTGTTTCCAGTTCAACATTTGGCTCTCTTTTTTCCATTTCCTGAACGATGCTTTTTTGGCAACAGCCTCTGATCTCACCTTTAAACCATGCTGTCAGTTTTTTGGACTTCCTTCCACTTTTCTTAAAGCGTGGAATACAGCTGGTCTGGGCTTCCAAGGTAGTATTTTTAAACACCCAAAGTTGATGTAAGTCTTTAATCCTTGCAACTGCTCCTAGTTTTTTCTTAACTATTTTTCCTCATTTTATCATAGTCTCCCTTTTGAAAGTTAAAAGGTAGTACTGTGGATTTCCTTACCATCCCTCTTCTGTTAAATCAAACGCGATCGTGCTATGATCACTGTTGCCAAGTTACCCCAACACCCTTATCTCTTGCACCAGATCTGGTGTTCCACTAAGGACTAGGTACAAAATGGTTTCCCCTCTGATCAGTTCATGAAACAGCTGCTCCAAGAAGCAGTCATTTATTTCATCTAGGAACTTTCTCTCTAGCATGTCCTGCTGTGACACTGACCCAGTCAATACCATGGTAATTTAAATCACCCATTATTACTGTGCTGTAACTTTTGTTAGCTTCCCTGAGTTGAACATTTCGTTATCCATTTGTTCATTCTGGCCAGGCGGTCAATAGTACACCCACACTATCGCCTTCCTTTTTACCTGGAATTTCGGTCCATAGAGATTCTACAGCAAAGTTTGTTTCCTGCAAAACTTTAATCCTTTGACTCAATACCCTCTCTAACAGAGCACAACCCCTCCACCAATTTGATCAGCTCTATCATTACAATATAGTTTGTACCCAGGTATCAGTGTCCCACTGGTTGTCCTTCTACCATGTCTGAGATACTAATCATATCTAACCTCAAATTTAGTGCTCTATTCTAATTCTTCTATCTTATTTTTTAGATTTCTAGCATTTGCATACTAGCATTTTAGAGACTATTTTATTCATATTAATCTGGCTATTGGTAGACAGGGGTAATTTGGAATCTTTAAACTGTTTGCAGAGTTCTCCAGCCACACAAGTGGCAGCTAGACCCCAGGGTAGCCGGTTGGCTTTTCCACCTCTGGGGGGAACCAGTGATGGACTTGTTCTCCAGCCTAGATAAAATTTAGTTACCCCGCTTCTGTTCTTGGCAGGCCCACCCCTCATGGGTGGCAGTGGATGGTCTCATGGTCAGAAGGCCTCATGCACACCTTCCCTCTCTGCTGATTGTCAAGACCTTATTCAGGACCCTACATGACAGGGCCTCGCTCATCCTGTTAACTCCTCGGTGGCCCAGGCAACTTTGGTTCATGCTGTTTCTACAGTTGATGGTGGAGGCCCCCATCCCCTTTGGGGACTGCCCCAGGACTTCTATTTCAGGAGGGGGGCTTTCCTACACCCCAACCTGGGGTCCCTGTCGCTGACGGCATGGCCGCTGAGAGGGTGACATTGGCCCCTTTCAACCTTCCGGTTGAGGTGGAAGACATTCTGCTGGCCTCTTGTAAGGCCTCTACTAGGAATGCTTGCGCCCTCAAATGGTGCAGCTTCTCTGATGTGCCGAACACAGGGCTGATCCTTTCTTCTGCCCAGTGGCTCTGGTGTTACAGTACCTTCTCCACCTCTGTCCGGGCTCCAGTCTAACTATGTCAGAGTGCACCTTAGTGGTCTGGCAGCACACCACCGTCCAATGGATGGTAAGCCCCTCTTAGTCCAACTGTTGGTGACCCGTTTCATTCAGGGACTGCTGTTATCAAGGCCCTCAGTTTGCCCTCCAGCTCCTGAATGGGACCTCAACATAGTGTTGGGGCAGCTCACTCACCCACCCTTCGAGCCTCTGGCTACCTGCCACCTTTGCTACCTCTCTTGGAAGGTGGCTTTCCTGGTTGTGCTCACCTCCACTTGTAGAGTTCTACAAGAATGGAGTGGTGCTTCACACGCACCCCAAATTCCTGCCAAAAATAGTGTTGCCCTTCCATCTCATCCAGGAAGTGGTACTCTATACCTTCTTTCCAAGACCTCACTCCAGTCGGGCAGAGACAGTCCTTCACACCTTGGACTGTAAGAGGGCCTTGTCCTTCCATATCCAACGCACTCAGGGCCAACGCAAAGCTGCTCAGCTTTTCATCTCCTACGACCCTAGTAGGCTGGGGAAGGCGGTGACCAAATGTACGTTGTCCACCTGGGTAACAGAATGTATTGCCCTCGCATATGAGCAGGTGAGGCTCCTGCTGGAAGGCTGCATCATGGCGCACCGTGTCAGGGCCATGGCGACTTTGGTGGCAAACTTGCACTCTGTCCCGATGGTGATGGCTTGGCAGATGTCCATCTGGTCTTCAGTCCAGTCCATACTTTTGCAGCCCATTACTGCCTGGAAATTTCAAGTCCCAACAGGACAGTGCTTTCGGCCAGGCTGTGATCTGTAACCTTTTCAGGTTTAGGCAACTCCTACCCTCTGACTCTTGTGTTCAGGCTACCAGAGTGCTGGTTTCATTGAACACAGGGGTCCTTCTGTGGTCTGTGGACATGAACTCATTGCTGCTTGCAGTTCCCCATAAGGGAGCCCCTCTTTTTCCTATGGGCTTTCAGTAGCCTGTAGCTGGGGAGTCCCATATGAGTACTGACTTCCTGCTTATTCCCAGAGAAAGCATAGTTGCTCATCTGTAACAGGTATTCTCTGGGGACAGCAGGAATCAGTCCTCACAACCCTCCCTCCTCCCCTTGGAGTTGCTGCTTTACCTTTGTATTTTTGCTGTCTCTTAGCTATGTCATCTGCTGAGCAAGATGGCACACTTGGGCAGGAAGGGGACCATGCATGTGTGGTGTCATCTCCCACAGTCTTTCTTTGAAAGCTGGGGGATGCTTCCATGAGGGCTCCATCAGTGCCAACATCACCCATGTTAGGACTTTATTACTGCTATCCCCGGAGTACACCTGTTTGTCTTCACTGTTCAACTTTATCATCCCCATGGCATTATTAAAAATACCATAGCTTGGACAAGTTTAATCTTTGTATGCAGAAATAGATCTCTACACTTGGAAATCTTATCTAGGTCCTTTATAGTTCTGCCAAGGGCAATGCATCAGATTTCTTGACTGCTTGTCATTTCATTGATTGATCCAATCCAGTTGTCTATTTCTTTTCCATCATGGATGCAGTTTATTTTTGCTAGTTGTCAGGATCTTTCTCTTCAGGTATATATCCTTTTCCACTTGGTTAAATTTTCTATCTCTCATGCCATATTGGAATAAAGTATGTCCAGGAACAAGCGGGAATGCAGTCTTCACATATGGGTAACGTCTGCTGATGGAGCTCGCATGGGAATCCAATGCGAAGCATTTGGGGGCACCCATCTGCATGTGCGTGCATGCCTTCCCACCTTCCCAGTGATTCTCCTCATTCTTTATTTTAGTTTTTTTTCTGTGGAGCCCTATGGACACTTGTACCGACATTGCAATGAAAATGTTTTCTACCATGCCCTTTGGGGGTTCTTAATTTGGGGGGGGGGGGGGGGGTTTCACTTTACCTTAATTTTATTTTCTCTTACTTTGTGGTTCCTATGGGTTTTTTCATCAGTACAGGCTGCCATTGACTTGGCAAAGGCTGTGCTTCCTGATATGGAGAAGCCAGCTAATAGTTTTAAGTGTACTAACCAACAGAATATTTTGTTCACTGACCAGCACAATTGGTGCTTACACTGCTTGGGCCCAGACCATAATCCAGACTTGTAATTTGCTTCTGCAAATGACAAAGGGTTAAAAAAACAGGAAAAGTAACTCGTGTTTTTTTGGATCTAACCTTGCAGCCTCAGCATACTCTTTTTCAGTGTCAACACAGGGCTCCTTATTTCACGTGGTTCCCGCTCTCCCTTGGAACCGAAAGGCTGTGGTTAGAAACAGCCAGCCACCAAAGCCGCATCTGCATCTCATCCTTTGAGGACCGATGCTGATTTCTGGGATCTTTCACTTGGACATAGACATTGGAGCTCCCCTTGGCAGGATTCCAATCCTGAGAACTGAGAGCAGCCAGCTTAACAGCCCTGCCAGGAGAAATCCACCTTCAAAGCACAAGATGGGTTCTGGAGTGCTACCCAGGCTTCAATCTTGGGAGAACCTCCGGTTCAGTTGTCTGGGACAATGGTCCAGAGTCCTGCACTGGAATCCACCCAGATAACCTCCATCTCCCTTGAACAGCATATGCTGACCATCGAGAGGAGTTTGGCTGTGCTTCTGGTGGCATCTGTGCTGGTGGCTTGAAGGCCCTCGTGAGCCCAGATCTTAATACACAGCCTGGAATTGGGTCTTTCAAAGTTGTCAGCAGCCCAGGTCTCTGTCAAGCCTGGAACCACTGTCATCTGGACCCTCTGGGTCTATGCTAAGCCTGGAGCCAGCTGAATCCCATCGGCTGCTGGAGGAACAGGCATTGAGCTTCTACAGTTCTGATGCCTCAGGGCATTGGCATAGAGAGCATCCAACATCGGATCGGCAGCAGAGATGTGATGGTGACCATCGCTATTTTGACTTTTCTGATGCCTGGTAATCGGAAACAGTGTCTCCTGTTTCACACAGGTACTGTGATGTGCCGTCAGACCCTTCACTGCCTCACAAGCACTGTCAGCCCCTGCCGGAGGACATGTCCTTCCAGGACTTCATTCAGGACATGGCCAAGGCTCTCTTGTCTCTGTGGGCACAGACAGAACTGAGAGCAGAGGAAGTGGTGATACTCCAGTATTCCTTGACTCCTAAGGAGGCTGCCACTCTTACTGTCCATTGTATTTTACAGGACCTCATGTTTTGGATGTGGGAAACCCCTCTCTTGGTTCCTTCGGTCAGTAAGACTAGATACCATGTACAGGGTTCCCGATTCCCCAGGCTCCAGAAACCATTCTGTGGTGGTTGAGTCGGTTCCTTCTGGGGAGTAAATCACATACACGCAATGCCTTTGGCCACCGCTGCTTCCAGGCATTGATGTTGGCTTCTCGTATTCTTTATATAGGCATGTTCCTTGGACAGTGTGAAGGATCTTGACTTCTCTGCTGTGATCCCTTTAGAGAAGCAAGAGGCCTACTGGGCCTTCGTTAAGCATGGTAAGGACTGTTCCAAGTTCATCACTAGAGCAGCTTTTGACTCTTTCGCGTCTACCAGCAAAGCTGCAGTGGTGGGTATTGGAGCCAGAAGACTGGCTTGGTTGCAGTCTTTGGTTGCAAGACAAGCTAGCAGACATTCTCTGTAGAGGTGAAAAGCTCTTTAGTAAGGGCTGGAGAGAGAAGACTGATGAAATTGAGACAGATTACCTTACCATGAAGCGTAAACAGCCGATCCTTGTAGGAAGAAGGCCTCTAAAGAAGCCCTTCTTTCCTGAAAAGATGAAATTACTCTTATTGGGCTTACATGCCCTACCATGCTCACCAAGGTCAACAAACCTCTGGCTCCTCGCCAACCCAAGAGGTCTAAACCTAAGCCACAACCAGCTCTGCAGCCCCAGCATTGCTTCCTGGAGAACATTGTTACTCTTCCCATGAAGGAACCCAAGCCTTCTCAGATTGCGAGCAAGCTGGTCCATCTTGCTCAGAAGTGGCCCCTCATAACATCAGAGCCCTCAGCTCTACAGGTCATCCCCAAGAGCTACCTGCTACACATCACCCAGTTACCACCTCCCTTCTTTCCATGGGAGTATTCTCTCCATAGTGCTCTGTTGCAGCAGGAAGTCACCACCCTTCTAAAAGAAGGTGCAATAGAGGTTTTTCCCTGCACACAGGAAAGGTTGGGGTTTTGCTCCCAATATTTCCTTATTCCCAAAAGGTTAGGGGGTTCCATCCCATCCTAGATCTCTGGAATCTCAAGTTGCTAGTACGAAAAGTTCAAGATGGGTTCCTAGAGAAACTTACTGCCCTACCTTCAGAGGAACGATTACCACTCTTCTTTAGATCTGAAGGATGCGTAACATCCTCATTCATCCATCTCACAGACAATACCTTCGCTTCATGTTTGGACATTACCAATATAGAGTTCTGTCCTTCGGGCTGGTGTCTAGTGGTAATCACGGCCTGTTTCTGCACCCTAGGCATCTTCATCTTTCTCTGCTTAGATTGGATCATTAGGGGCAAGTCACCACAGCTGGTGCCTTGGTCAGTTCAATGCACAGTCTCGGTGCTCGAATATCTCGGCTTTGTCATTACTTTTCAAAGTCGTACCTTTCTCCCACTCTGAATCTGGAATTCATAGGTGCCTTTCTCAACATGATTCTGGCTTGAGCTTTCCTGCTTAAGGAGTGTCTCAAATGCCTCCCAGAAATGGCAGGCGGCATTCAGTGCAGCCTTTACACCATGGTGTGGGGCATGCTTCGTCTCCTCGGTCACATGGCTTCCACGGTCCATATAGTCCTTATGCCTGTCCCCACATGTGCCAAGCACAGTGGACTCTCTCCTCCAATGGAAATGAGTGATGGGCAATCTCAGACAGTGGTAACAACCCCTCTTCTGGTGAACTCCCTTCAGTGGTGGCTCTTTCCTCAAAACCTTCTCGTAGGGTTACCTTTTCTGATGCTTCCACCTCAATGGACCCTCACAATCGATGCATCCAAACAGGGCTGGGAAGCTCATCTGGATGGCCTGGACATGCAGGGCCCATGGTAACAGGAAGCTTCCCATCAGATCAGCTTCCTGGTGCTGAGAGCAATAGCTATTGCCCTTCGGGTGTTTTGCCATCAATTCTTATCAATCATTCCTGGTTCAGACAGACAACCAGGTTGCTATGTTTTATGTCATCAAGCAGGTAGGCATGGGCTTCCTCCTCTGAGGAAGTGTTCCGTCTGTCGACCTTTGGCCTGGCTCATTGAATAGTTCTGAGCTGTTTACCTGCTGGTAGAGAAGAATGTTCTCATGGACAGTATGTCTGGTTCTTCAACCTCACGAGTGGGCTCTCCATTAGAAAGTAGTTAATCATATCCTCCAGCTCTGGGGAATCTCAGAGTGACATGTTTGCCAGTCTCCAACACACAGGTCCCTCATTTTTGCTCCAGGGTGCCATCTCCAAAATGTCAAGCCCCAGATGCTTTCCTCCTTCATTGGGGAATGTGGCTGTTATACATTTACCTGCCCATTCTGCTAAAAGCCAAGATGCTATTCAAGTTGCAAGCCGACAGAGGCACATGATCCTGGTAGCCCCTTTCTGGTCCTGACAGCCATGATTTCCCTTGCTGCTTCCTCTAGCTCAACATCATCCTCTCCATCTGGGATGTGCAGCAGACCTGATCTCACAGGATCAGGGAATGTTGCACCATTCCAATATTCGTGTGCTCTGCCTAAAGACTTGGCTTCTGAGGGGTAATCCTTTCTGCCTCAATTTACTGGATGCCATAACAAACATCCTCCTGGCATTCTGGAAGGACTCCATGCAATACACACATGCCTTTTAAATGGTGCCGGTTTATGGTTTGGTGCTCTCAGCACCCTCTCAAATCCCATCGATTGTCTAGAGTCTCTCCTGCTGTACCTGCTCCACCTTTCTTCTATGGGTCTCAAGACTAATTCTATTCGTGTCCACCTCAGTGCCATTTCAGCTGCTCATCGGAGGATTGATGGAAAATGTGTTTCCACACATCCATTGGTAACCCGCTTCATGTACAGTCTCCTGTTGACTAAGCCACCGATTAGGCCCCCACCTGTTGCCTGGGACCTCTGCATGGTTCTTGCTCAACTGCTCAAGCCTCCTTTTTGAGTCTCTGCACTACCTCTAAGTTCTTACTTGGAATATCTCCTTCCTAGTTGTGCTCACTTCAGCTCGCTGGGTCAGTGAACTGCAGGCTTTGGTTGACCATGTGCCCTATACACATTTTCATCATGACAGGGTGGTCCTGCAAACACATCAGTGTTGCCTACCAAAAGTTGTATCTCCCTTCCATCTCAACCAGTCAGTAATTCTTCCGACCTTTTTTCCCAAGCCACATGCATCTCAGGCTGAAGCAGTGCTTCATTCCCTAGACTGCAAATGAGCTTTAGCATATTACCTTGACAGATCCAAGGTACATCAAAAATCCTCACAATTTCTTTTGACCCTGGTCACCTTCGTCTCCTGTGACAAAACTCACACTTTTTCTTTGGCTAGCAAACTGCATATCCTTTGCATGCATTCAGGCATGTCTGACATTAGAGGGTCATGTTACCACTCACAATGTCTGAGCCATGGCCACATCTGTAGCCCACTTATGCTCTGTCTTCATAGGAGAGATCCACTGTCCTGCCACATGGTTCTCGATTCATCTTTGTAGCCCGTTACTTTATGGACAAGGACTCTTAAGGACAGTGACTTTGGCAAAGCTGTACTCTGGCATATCTTTGGGACTTAGCTACACCACTTTCACTCTGGCCCTCTGTTCATCCATGCTACCACCACTGCCATCTTGATGGGGCTGTGCTGGGGATGCAGTCTCCTAGATCCCTCTGGATTCCCAATGTTCAATGATTTTTCTCATTTATAATGGGCCCTACTCCTCTCCATTTTCTGGTATTCTGGAGCTAGGGGGTCCCATATGTGAAAACTGCATTCCTGATTGTTCCTGGAAGTAGTGTAGTTACGCACACATGAGTGATCTCCAGGAACAGCAGCAATCCGTCTTCACATCCTGCCCTCCTCCCCAGGGAGTTGTAGGTTTTTCCTTTTTTTTTTTTTCTGTTATGAACCTCACTGAGGAGAATCGCTGGGAAGGCATACACGCATGTGCAGAGTTATGCTCCCAAACGCTTCCTATTGGATGCTGGGGAGTATTCCCATATGGGCTCTGTCAGTGGATGTCACCCATATGTGAAGACCGATTCCTGCTATTTCTGGAGATCGCCTGTTACAGGTGAGTAACTATGCTTTAACAAGAAACTAGCCAAATTACAACTAATATGACATACACATTCTACAGTAAGCAGTCATGTTGCATTACAAGCAATGAACTAGCATGTTATGTCCCACTGGGTGGGACAAACAATTAGAATAGACAGCTGAGTAGAAAGGGTTAAGTTACACCTGTTTTTATAAAGACAAAATGTGTTTATGGGCCTTTATAACATAGGCGCCTGCAAAGTAAGCACAGGCACATTTGATAACATTCTTGTGCAAGTTCTGCTATAATACATGTTTGTAGCTCTTCATAAAAAGTACTTGAGTGCATATACAGGGTGGCCCAAAGAAAGTGAGAACATCTCGTAAATTAAAAGCTTAAATAGTTTACTTATTTACCTTTTTAAGCTATATAACGTCATTTCGACAATTTCCGGTTGCCATTTTTTTTTTAAATTTGTCAATCGTTTACATCTGTCTTTTTGAATTTTAAATAACTTACTGTATATGCTATGAGATGGTCTCACTTTTTTTGGGCCACCCTGTATATCGCTAGGTATTCTTAAAAGCTTTTTTATATATGGGTAAATGTTTTACTGATAGCAAAACTTTGTAAAAGTACCCCCATAAATGTACATGTTCTTTCCATTTGTGTTCCCTTATTGTCGATGTTCTCTTGAATTTGCAAATCCTCACTAGAGACATTTTGTTTGCTGATTCCTCTAAGTGTAAAACCTTTAAAATGTATGCCTTTGTAGAAAAAGTAATTGCTTTCATGTTCAAATTTCAAATATTGTATTTTCTTGTGTATTCAGATAACCAAACCTTTTACGTTTCTAAACTATCTGGAGTCAATAGGACTTGATATTTGGGATGAAAGTCAATGGTTTGTACAGCAGAAATTTAAGTTCTATAGTTCTGGAAACATTCAAAGTCTGTCTGAGCACACAACTTTTCAGTGTTATTCTATGAACCAGAGAACCACATTTAGGTACTTTAGATACTTGAGAGTGCTAACTTAATAAGCAACCTAATGCAAATATAAATGTCTAAATGTACATATTTTTACTTCTAGGAACTGGTGATTTTCCTTGACAAGTTGGTAAGAATTATATAATTTGTATTTTGCACACTATGAACTTGTTCCTAATAGTCTTTCCAATTCTGTGTTATATTTGCAAATCCTCACTAGAGACATTTTGTTCGACATGAACTTAGTTATATTGCATAATGAATGGCTTAGTTCGACATGAACTAAGCCATTCATTATGCAATATAACCAACCAATCATTATCAAGGGGTATCTTCCCACAAAGTTTAAAACATACGTCAATCAGGCCCCTGCTAAAAAATAGTCGCCTTGACACATCCAAAGTCGAATCGTACAGACCTATATCGAGTATTCCCCTGCTTGCTAAGATCATCGAGAAAATAGTCCAGCGACAGATCCATCAGCATGTTGATGCCAAGACACCTCTCGATCCAGCTCAACATGGCTTCAGAGAATTGCATGGGGTAGATACCATCTTAACTACCCTCTTCGACAAACTAATTACAGGAATTGACAATATACACCGAGGATTCGTCCTTATATTTCTCTACATTGCAGCCGCCTTTGATTCTGTGAATCATAAAATACTATTACAACGTCTCCAAGAAAAAGGGTTACAGGGCACGGCACTACACTACAATGGTGCAAATCATACTTAACTAATAGATGGCAGCAAGTAAAAACAGGCAACACGTCCTCTGAGCCTTTCCTACAGAAGCAGGGAGTGCCCCAGGGATCATCCCTGTCTGCATTACTATTTAACATTTATATGCAGCCTATCTGTTCTCTGATCCACTCCTTAAATGTAGAATGCCTCGTGTATGCTGATGACATACTACTATACATTCCATTCACTATTGAACAGCCTGATTTCTCCCCTATCATCAGATGCTTTGATGCAGTTGCTGAATGGCTTCTCACACAAAACCTGAGGATCAATCACAGCAAGACTGATGTCCTCTTTGTCACAAGGAATCAGAAGTTCGTCCCACCACCCTACCTGCAAGTTAAAAACGCTGAACTCAAGACAAGAGATACAATCCGATATCTAGGCATCACCCTAGATCAGTGATTAGATATGACAACCCACGTAAAGACTGTTACAAGATCAATATACCACAAGATACGAACCCTACGCCACCTCCGCCCACTACTTGATTTTTCAGACTATCGAACAATATTTCAAGCCCTAGTGATCCCACACCTAGACTTCGCGAACACCATCCTCCATGGCCTACCACAAGCAACCCTCAGCCCGCTTCGGCTGGCCATGAACTCAGCTGCTAGGGTTCTCACAGGTGTATCAAGATCGGAACATATAACTCCAGTAATGAAAAATTTACACTGGCTACCTCTACAAGCCCGAATTCAATACAAGGTACTAGTCATGACTTTCAAGGCACTGAAGAATCAAGCTCCCACACCAATCAGCAAACTGATTAACAACATCCCCGAAAACAGAATCAGAAGACCTGCACTACTGAACATGTTAACAGTCCCTAAGTTTACCACAAGGTGCACAAAGGCAACTACCAATAGAGCCTTTTCGATTTATGCTCCGACAGCCTGGAATGACCTTCCCACCTGTATTCGATCCATATCAGAAAAGCAATAAAACACCATCTGTTTCAAATCCACTATCCTGAAACCAGTCCCGAAAAACACAAGTCGCACGCAATCACCCCCCACCTTAACTATCCCAACCCCCCAACCCAACATGAGAATGGTTAGTCGCCTCTCTCCCTATAGTTGTTATCCGGGTTCCCACTTGACCTAGCTATGCTCACCCGTAGATCTTAAGTATTAGTGTATATAGCTATATGTAAATATTATGTATATATCGTGTAAATAGTTTCCCCAGTTCTCCCCTTCATGATTGTCCCCCTGTTCTATGTAAGCACATTGTGATATTAATGCATTATTGCACTGTTCAGTTCTAATGTAAACTGCGCTGATTTTAATAGCGCGGTATATAAGAAATAAAAATAAAATAAAATAAATAATATTGATATCTGGATGTTTTTCAGTACTTGCTGTAGATATTAAACTACTATAGTAATTTTTAAAATGGATGACAGTAATCAAGTATTGTGACCCTGTTTATGAAGAGCTTTGTGATGAGCACAGTCTTAAAGTAATGCTTTTGAATATAAGCTCCAAAAGTGGTTTGGTTTTTTTCCTTCGTCATTTACAAGCTTTTAAACACAACAGTTCTGTCTTTGAACTATTCAACATCCCATGCTAGCACTGTAACAGTCCTGATTCTCTCAACTCCTTAGGTGTTCTCATATCCACTAATATTGATTCTGGCTTGGGAGTCCCACATTCATAGTAACATAGTAAGTGACGGCAGATAAAGACCAGCATGGTCCATCTAGTCTGCCCAGTAAGATGGCAGGAGTAGGTGCACCCCTCCCCTTGTCTTTGTCCAAGGGTGCACCTGCCACTCTGTGTAGGCCACCCCTTCCCATGCCTTTGTTTAAGGGTGAACCCACTGCACCATGTAGGATACCCCTATTTGTTGAGAAATTAAGATGGTTAAGTTTATTTTGATTTTATCCTGTTGCTGTAAAGGGATCCACTGTCTGTCCGATGCCATTTTGAATTCGTTACTATTTGCCCCACCACTTCCATTGGAAGGGCGTTCCAAGCATCCACTACCCTTTCAGTGAAAATGTATTTCCTGACATTGCCTCTCAATTTACCCCCTTGCAGCTTCACGTTATGCCCCCTAATTCTACAGCTTCCCCGTCTCTGGTAGAGGTTTGTTTGTTCATTATTTCTCTAAGTATTTAAAGGTCTGAATCATATCTCCCCTATCCCTCCTCTCCTCCAAAGTGTACATATTTAGGTCTTCAAGTCTCTTCTCATAAAGCTTCTGAAGCAGGCTCCAAATCATTTTGGTTGCCTTCCTCTGAACAGTTTCCGGTCATTTTACATCCTTTGCAAGATATGGTCTCCAAAACTGAACACAGTATTCCAAGTGAGGCCTCACTACTGACTTATACAGTGGCATTAGTACCTCTTCCTTTCTGCTGGTAATTCCTCTTTGTATGCAGCCCAACATCCTCCTGGCTTTTGCCACCGCCTTGTCGCACTGTTTAGCCACCTTGATCTACAGAAATAATCACACTAAGGTCTTTCTCCTGATCCGTACACACCAACCTTTCGCCCCCTATCGCGTACATTTCCCTTGGATTTCTGCTACACAAATGCATGACACTACACTTCTTTGCATTAAATCTTAATTGCCAAGCATTAGACTATTCTTCAAGCTTTTGTAGATCTTTCCTCATGTTAACCACTCCCTCAGGGGAGTCCACTCTGTTGCAAATTTTCGTGTCATCTGCAAAAAGACAGACCTTTCCATTCAGTCTTTCAGCAATATCACTCACAAATACATTGAACAGTGCTGGGCCCAGGACCGATCCCTGGGGCACCCTGCTAATCACCTTCCCTTCATCCGATTAAGCAACATTTACCATCACCTTCTGTCTGTCAGTCAACCAATTTCTGATCTAGTTTATCATCTTGGGACCCATCCCCAAACTGATTTTATTGATAAGCCTCCTGTGAGGGATAGTATCAAAGGCTTTGCTGAAATCAGGTAGATGACATCCATCGCATGCCCCTGATCTAGTTCTCTGGTCACTCAGTCAAAGAACTCAATCAGATTTGTCTGGCAAGATCGTCCTTCGGTAAAACAATGTTGCCTCGGATCTTGCAACCTGTTGGTTTTGAGAAAGTTCACTATTCACTCTTTCAGGAGCACCTCCATTACTTTTCCCGCCACCGAGGTAAGGCTCATGGGCCTGTAGTTTGTCACTTCTTCCCTGTCACCACTTTTGTGTAGAGGTACGACATCAGCCATCCTCCAGTCTTGAGGAACTTCTGTTTCCAAGGATCTGTTGAAGACATCCTTTAACAGCCCTGCAAGAACCTCTGAGCTCTTTCAGTATCCTGGGATGTATCCCATCCGGTCCCATGGCCTTGTCCACTTTCAGTTTTGCAAGCTGTTCTAACACATCTTCTGTGAATGGTGTGGCATCTACTTCATTCCCAATTTTATATTTGGGAGTCATAGGTGGTCCTTCAGGATTTTCTTTAGTAAAGACAGAGCAGAAGTATTCGTTTAGCAATTTTACTTTTTCAGTTTCACTTTCCACAAGTCCGTTCCCAGCACTTCTGAGTCCTGCAATTCCACCTCTGATCTTCTTCCTTTCCTCAATATACC
Organism: Ichthyophis bannanicus; assembly: GCA_033557465.1. Taxonomy (NCBI): domain Eukaryota; kingdom Metazoa; phylum Chordata; class Amphibia; order Gymnophiona; family Ichthyophiidae; genus Ichthyophis; species Ichthyophis bannanicus. Next base: position 942,616,805 of record CM066033.1, on the reverse strand, counting down.
TGAAGAAAGTTTTTTGTCGCCACACTTCACATCTTTAGCCATCTTTTCCTCTGCCTTTGATTTTGCTATCCTTATTTCTCGTTTTGTCTGTTTGATCCTGTATTCATTTGTGTTCCTCTGCAAGCTTTTAAATTTTGCGAAAGCTGTGTGTTTTGCCTTTATTTGAGCAGCCACTTCTTTGGAAAACCAAATAGGTTTCCTTCTCTTGTGTGTGTTTACTTTTCTTACATATTTATCTGTCGCCCCTTTTATTGCCACCTTTAGTTTAGCCCATTGCAATTCCGCTTCCCTTATCTCCTTCCACCCTGTCAACTCCTCCTTTAGGTATTTGGCCATTTTGTTGAAGTCATTGTTTTTGAAGTTTAGGACTTTGAGCTTATGATTGGACTGCACCTTGGCTTTTTATCTCAAACCACACCATGTGATCGCTGTTGCTCACAGGAGCACCCACCCAGACATTCGACACACTATCACCATTGGTGAGTACTAAATCCAGCGTTGAGCTTTCCCTGGTTGGTTCCATCATCATTTGTCTAAATAATGCATCTTGGAGAGCATCCACAATTTTTTTGCTTCTTTCCAGATCTGCAGAAGGAGTAATCCAATCCACATCGGGTAGATTAAAATCACCCAATATGATCGCTTCACCCTTTGTGGCTATCTTGGCAATATCTATAATCAATTCATTATCTATCTCTTCAATTTGAGTCTGAGGTCTGTAGACTACAGCAGTATGGATGACAGTGCCATCTCCTCTTTCTAACACAATCCAGAGAATTCGAAACTGATCATAGAACAAACAGCTTTTCTAGTTCTCGGCCTTCCTGGTTTCGTGGGCAGGTCCTACACTCTGAGTTCAGTCTTAATTCTCCTTAACCTTACTGAGTGCCACCACATATCTTTTAGCAGTGATTGCTGTATGGTTGCTTACTCAAAAAAAATCCCGCTACCAGAGATGTGAAAATACCCTACCAAAAAAATCCCTGAAATAATCCCCCCCGTGTGAACCAAAGAATTATCTTTTTGTCAGACCACAATGAGGGAGGTTCAAATGGACTGCAGAACCACACCCGTCAACTGGGATCCATTTTAATCAACAAACACAGTTCTTTAGTGGCGGGAGGAGTAGCCTAGTGGTTGGGGCAAGGTACTTCAGGCCGGGGGTTCAAATCCCACTAGAGGACAGCAATCTTGGGCCGGAAGGACTGGGGTTTCTAGTCCCACAGGTGCTCCTTGTGGTCTTGGGCAAGCCACTTAACCCTCCATTGCCCATGTTCCCTGTAAGTATTAGTGTGTGTGTCTCATATCCCCATGTGTTAAATGTATCCCCCACTTGTGACCGCTTTGATTGAAGGATAAGGCGGTATACAAAACTGTCTAAATAAAATAAATAAAATATTATAATCAACTTATCTTAAAATGTTGAGAGAAATGCAATCGTTGCGTACAATGTCCAAACTTTTAAGACACGACGTGCACGTTTCGGGACAAAACAGTCCCTGTATCAAGTGCTCTCACGCAGGTCACATCCATTTGATCCTTCTCTTATCTCATGCAAAGAAGTGGCATTACTCTTCATTGTTAAAAAAACCGCCGGTTCTTGCCGGACAGCCAATCACTGCAGGGAAGTGAACTTATCACCATTGGTCACCAAAACCGTCAATTGTCAAGGGAACCAATCATGGATAAGGGCAGCTCCTGCTCTGCTCCTTAGCCAGTTGGATGAAAGCCATCTGATGAATGAAATGACACCCCAAAATGCCCAATGATGTAACTGCTAAAGAACAGCCCAAGAGAGGGAATTCCCACCGCAGCAGGGAACCCCTCAATCATAGGGCTTCATTTAAAGGACACTCAGCCACTCTATTTCTCGGTTTAAACCTCCTGGTTGTACACATGCTAGATCATAAATCCAATGCTGTTCACAGCATTGTAATCGAGCTATCCTATCACCCCTCTAGGATCCTCCGGGATAAAATCGATTACAGTCCAACGGAGCTTGTCAAATGTGTGAACTTGCTCAACACAATGGTCCACTATTGGAGCAGATAGAATCTTTTGCTGTAGACGAGACGCGTGTTCACAAATTCTTGTCTTAATAGGTCTTATCGTGCGGCCCACATAGAGTAGGGAACATTCACATTGGATTAAATAGACTACGAAGGACGAAGAGCACGTCGTAAACCAGCGTCGCTGGTAAGTGTAACCAGTCCGGGGATGGTCCCATGAAATTCCAGACATTGTGTTAAAACAAAATTTACACTTATGGCATGGAAAGTGGCCTTTAATTGTGCCCGGACTGGATGGCTTATCCAGTGTGGTGGTAGAGTGCACCAAGATATCACGAAAACAAGAAGCTTTTGTAAAGGCCGGCATGAATGAATGGGCCAAACTAGGGTGTACAGATAAAATAGACCAGTGTTTACGGAGAATCCCCACCACTGTATTACTGCGAACCATATAGGGAAAGACCCCCACAATCTTCTTTTCAGAATCAGTCAGCTGAGAATTAGGGGGATGTAGAAGCCAGTCATGGTGTGTGTAACGTGCACATTTGTATGCTTGCTCAATCACTGAAGGGGGATATCCCCTCAAACAACCTTTGTTTCAAGTCCTGGGCATGGTGGTGAAAATCCCTCATGGAGGAGCACAGCCTGCGCAGGCGTAAGAACTGGCCATATGGTAATCCCTTTTTGAGTGAAACAGGATAAACTATTGTAATTTAATAAACTATTCTTTTGAACTGGCTTACGAAACAAGGTGGTTTGTAAAGAGGTGTCAACACGATATATAAGCATATCCACTTTAATTACTGAGTCTCAAACAACCATACTTAAGACTATGACGGCAGATGAATTTCAAGTCAAATTAGATGATATCGACAGACAAAAGGCTTTTTTGATCACCTCAGGGCATTCAAGTTAGATAAGTTTCATTGGGATAAAACTGATTATGATTTAGGCAAAGTATATAGATGTATGAGGATGAGGGGAATGCACAGCAGAAACGGGTCACCTTTGATATATCGTCAGACGAAACTGATGATAGCTCCGGTACAGCCTCCGGTTCTAAGAGAACCGGCAACCGCAATCAGCAGGATTTTCCCAGAGGTCAAAATCGAGGCCGAAGAGGGAGGGGTTTCCATCAAAACGATCGATAGGACCCCCCAACCACTCAGCAACAAACCAAGCAATTTCAACCTCAATAGTGGTCAATTTAACAGGAAAACCTCTTGATCCAACACAAAAGTTGTTAAACCTGGGTCTTTCGTTTGCCCCTACAGCTTATTATGATGGGTTTTGGATGAGGGTTCATTTACACAAATTTTTTCGTAAATTACAGGTGATTCAATTTTTTGGTTCTCGTCCAGAAGCACCAGACACTTCAGTAGTTTCACTTCCATCTCGTTGGATACCACCTGGACCCCTCGACCCCGTTAGCTACATTTCAAGCTTTGGTTTTACGGGGCCTAGTATTAGAAGCTGAGAAACCAAGATGGGTGTCTAATGTGACCAAGGATGATCGGGTTTGCCTTCGACAATTGGCCTCTGACACTACGGTTAACATCCGTAATGCTGACAAAGGCGGTGCCATTGTATTGCAGGCGACGGAGGAGTATTTGAGAGGTCTTCGCACTCAATTGTCTGATTCCGCGGTTTACCAAATGTTGTCCAGCGATCCCACTCCCGCATTACAACTGACTATTTCGGCTCTGGTCTCGATGGGATTAGACCAAGGCTGGTTGACAAAGAGAGAGCATTTTCCTTAGTCCCTCATCCTAAAATTCCCACCATATACACAGTGCCGAAGATTCACAAATCACTGGCCTCGTCTCCGGGGAGACCTATCGTGTCCTGTAGAGGATCTATTCTCGAGCCTCTATCTAAATTTTATGACATCTTTTTGAAAGAGGAAGCTGCGTTAGTCTGTTCATACATCCGGGACTCCACTCATTTCATGATTCAGTTATCTAATATAGCTTTGCCTGAGTCTAGTATTCTTTTGGTGACTCTTGATGTAGCGGCATTATACACCAACAGTCATCAGGGGGAGGCCCTTGATTTACTTAACACCTTGTTCACCACAGCCCCACCAAGATTGCCAAAGCGCTTTCTGCTGGATTTAATCACACTTGTCTTGACTAGGAGCTACTTCATTTTTGAGGGGACATTTTTCCAGCAGATTTTTGGTATCGCCATGGGCGCCACGGTGGCCCCATCCATTGCCACACTATATCTGGCTCAAATGGAAGAACGTTTGATTTATACTTCAACTTTTTTTACTCACGTTCTTATATGGAAGAGGTTCTTAGACGATATCTCTTTTGTATGGACGGCCGATATGGATGGGCTGTCAGCATTCATTATATGGCTCAATGGCCTTAAATCTAATATCCAATTTACGGCACATTCTGATTCACAACAGATAGAATTTTTGGATATGCTTATATATCGTGTTGACACCTCTTTACAAACCACCTTGTTTCGTAAGCCAGTTCAAAAGAATAGTTTATTAAATTACAATAGTTTTCATCCTGTTTCACTCAAAAAGGGATTACCGTATGGCCAGTTCTTACGCCTGCGCAGGCTGTGCTCCTCCATGAGGGATTTTCACCACCATGCCCAGGACTTGAAACAAAGGTTGTTTTTGAGGGGATATCCCCCTTCAGTGATTGAGCAAGCATACAAATGTGCACGTTACACACACCGTGACTGGCTTCTACATCCCCCTAATTCTCAGCTGACTGATTCTGAAAAGAAGATTGTGGGGGTCTTTCCCTATATGGTTCGCAGTAATACAGTGGTGGGGATTCTCCGTAAACACTGGTCTATTTTATCTGTACACCCTAGTTTGGCCCATTCATTCATGCCGGCCTTTACAAAAGCTTCTTGTTTTCGTGATATCTTGGTGCACTCTACCACCACACTGGATAAGCCATCCGGTCCGGGCACAATTAAAGGCCACTTTCCATGCCATAAGTGTAAATTTTGTTTTAACACAATGTCTGGAATTTCATGGGACCATCCCCGGACTGGTTACACTTACCAGCGACGCTGGTTTACGACGTGCTCTTCGTCCTTCGTAGTCTATTTAATCCAATGTGAATGTTCCCTACTCTATGTGGGCCGCACGATAAGACCTATTAAGACAAGAATTTGTGAACACGCGTCTCGTCTACAGCAAAAGATTCTATCTGCTCCAATAGTGGACCATTGTGTTGAGCAGGGTCACACATTTGACAAGCTCCGTTGGACTGTAATCGATTTTATCCCGGAGGATCCTAGAGGGGGTGATGGGATAGCTCGATTACAACGCTGTGAACAGCGTTGGATTTATGATCTAGCATGTGTACAACCAGGAGGTTTAAACCGAGAAATAGAGTGGCTGAGTGTCCTTTAAACGAAGCCCTATGATTGAGGTGTTCCCTGCTGCGGTGGGAATTCCCTCTCTTGGGCTGTTCTTTAGCAGTTACATCATTGGGCATTTTGGGGTGTCATTTCATTCATCAGATGGCTTTCATCCAACTGGCTAAGGAGCAGAGCAGGAGCTGCCTTTATCCATGATTGGTTCCCTTGACAATTGATTGTTTTGCCGACCAATGGTAAGTTCACTTCCCTGCAGTGATTGGCTGTCCGGCAAGAACCAGCGGTTTTTTAACAACGAAGAGTAATGCCGCCACTTTGCATGAGATAAGAGAAGGATCAAATGGATGTGACCTGCGTGAAAGCACTTGATACAGGGACTGTTTTGTCCCGAAACGTGCACGTCGTGTCTTAAAAGTTTGGACGTTGTACGCAACGATTGCGCTTCTTCTCTCAACATTTTAAGATAAGTTGATTATAATATTCACTAAAGAACTGTGTATGTTGATTAAAATGGATCCCAGTTGACTGGTGTGGTTCTGCAGTCCATCTGAACCTCCCTCATTGTGGTCCGACAAAGATAATTCTTTGGTTCACACGGGGGGGATTATTTCAGGGATTTTTTTGGTAGGGTATGGTTGCTTACAGCAGTCATTAAAGTGCTGTTGCAGATTTCCCATCTTAGTCTTAGATTAGGCTGGTTGCTCAATTCCATTTTGCATTTTAGTCAGTGGGATGAAAAGGAGACCTTTCTCTTCTACTCCAAATACCAGCTGGATGTTTTCAATGTAGGTGAGGGGGTAGTTGGAAATGAGGTCTCTTCATCTAAACTAAACTTAGGAGGTTGGGCTGGTAAGGCCATTACTTTTCACTCCAAAGGCGTTGGGGATAATTACTTGGTCATGCTTAATTTGGATGTCTGGCTACTGCAGAATTACTTTGGTCAATAGTGGATCCTGCTACTTCACTTAGAAGGAATTCTCCTGTTCACCACCCATGTGTGCTATAGCCGTTTCCCCTTAGTTATACCCTTCTCTGTTTTGTTGTATTTGTCTGGCTTGGCTAGACTGAGTTCTTTTGAGCAGGGACTGTCTTTTTATAGTGCTGCATATATCTTGTAGTGCTATAAAAATTAGTAGTCTGTCTTTTAGCTATTTTATCTGACTGAGCAAAATGGCACCCTTGGGCAGGAAGGGGACCACGCATGCGTGATGGCATCTCCCAAAGGCATTCTTTGAAAGCTAGGGGATGCTTCTGTAAGGGCTCTGTCGGCATCGACATCGCCCATCTGAGACACCTGATTCCTGTTCTCGGAGAACACCTGTTACAGGTGAGTAACTATGCTTTCTTGTAGTTGAACAGGTTTTTTTTGTTTTGGGTTTTTCAATTATTTTGATGAAGAAAGGGATGCTTGCAATGGATCTGTATGAACTCGGGTGGTTGGTCGAGTGAGGTGTTTTTTATGATGGGTGTTATGGAAGTGGTATTAAGGTTGATGGGTATGTGACCTTTGAGGGATAGGTTGATTAGTATGGTGGGGGAGAGCTCATTTCTAATAGTCTTAATCCATGAGACTGGGCATGGATTGAGTGAAGTGGTGGTGGTAATGGATATGAGGGTATGTTCAAGTTTTTTGGTTGAAACTTAATCATAGAAACATGATGGCAGAAAGACCACATGACCTTTCTAGACTACCCTTAAATATCAACCACTATACGCCCCCTTTTTTTTCCTATAGAGATCTTCTGTGTTTGACCCATGCTTTTTTGAATTCAGATATTTTCCTCATCTCTACCACCTCCACTGGGAGACTATTCCACGCATCTACACTCTTTCCACAAAGAAATATTTCCATATATTACTCCTAACTCTATCCCCTTTCACCCTCATCATATGTTCCCTCGTAGCAGAGCTTGCTTTCAATCGAAAGAGGCTCTTCTCTGAGCTATTTAAATGTCTCAATCATATCACCTCTATCCTATCTTTCCTCTAAAGTACACATATTAAGATCCTTAAGTCCATCCTCATGTGCTTTATAACGAGACCACTAACCATTTTGGTAGCCACCCTTTGTGCACTCTCCATCCTGTTTACAGTGCCTTGTGAAAGTATTCATTCCCTCAGTTTTTGTCCTGGTTTGTTGCATTACAACCTGGAATGAAAATGGAAGTTCATTTGGATGTTAGGTAATGGACCTAACAATATAGTCCAAATTGGTGAAGTGGGATGACAATAAAATACCTTATATAAAAAAACAAGAGAAAACAAGTAAAAACTAGAAAGTTGAGTGTTTATATATTCATCCCTTTTGCTATGGAACTCCTAAATAAGATCTGGTACAACCAATTAAACTCAGAAGTCACATAATTAGTCGATTAGGGTCCTCCTGTGGTGGTCAGTGTCACATGATCTGTCACATGATGTCTGTATAAATATACCTGTTCTGAAAGGCCCCTGACTCTGCAATACCACTAAGCAAGCAACATGAAGACCAAGGAGCACTCCAAACAGGTCAGACAAAGGTGTGGAGATGTATAGATCAGTGTTGGGTGTTAGAAAAATATCCCAAATTCTGAATTTCCCCAGAGCACCGTTAAATCCATTATAACAAAATGGAAAGAATATGGCACCACTACAAACCTGACAAGAGAAAGCTGCCCACCAAAACTCACAGACCAGGCAAGCAGGGCATTAATCAGATGCCACAAAGACACTAAGGATAACACTGAAGGAGCAGCAAAGATCCACAGTGGAGATGGGAGTTTCTGTCCATAGGATCACTTTAAGCCGTACACTCAGTGGGGCTTCATGGACGAGTGGCCAGAAAAGCCATTGCTTAAAGAGAGAATTAAGAAAACACATTTTGGTGTTTGCACAACAGCATGTGGTTGACCCGACAAGACTTCCCCCCCCCCTCTCCCCCCCAACACATGGAAGAAGATTCTCTGGTCAGATGAGACAAATTGAACATTTTGGCCTTCATGCAAAATACCATGTGTGGCACAAACTCACCACTTATCACCCCAAGAACACAATCCCACAATGAAACATGATGGTGGCAGCATCATGCTTTGGGGATGTTTTTCATTGGCAAGGACAGGAAAACTGGTCAGGATTGAAGGAACAATAGTTGGCACTAAATACAGAGCAATTCTCTAGGACCAAGCAGGAAGTCAGTCCTCACATATGGGTGACATCGATGTCGATGGAGCCCCTTGTGAAGCATTTCCTCAGCTTTCTATGAAAGCCTTTGGGAATACTGCACGCATGCACGGTCCCCTTCCCGCCTAAAGGTGCCATCTTGCTCAGTCTTTTTTTTTTTCCGAGGAGCCCAACAGACGTGTCCTAGTCACCCAGAGAAAAGTTGGGGTTTTTTTTTGCGATTTCATTGCGGTTTCTGTCCAGTTCGACGCCAGTTCCCCTTCCTGCTGGGTTTGGTACTCCGGTATCAAGCCCGTCCTCTTTTTTTTCGGTTTTTACCCTTAGTGGCTGGCGTTCACGCCCTTTTTTCTTTTTCCCTGGAAGGCTGGTCCTTTGACCTCACAGGGGCTCTTTTTTCCCCGATGGCTTCCAGTGGTTTCAAAAAGTGTGATTGGTGCAAGAAGCTGATGTCTCTCACCGACACACACGACTGCTGCCTTCGGTGCCTCGGTCCTGATCATGATCCTAAGATCTGTGGGCCATGTGGCAAAATGTCCACTAAGGCACTGCGAAGTCGACAGCATCAAAAGGAAAGGCTTTTTTCTGATTCGGCTTTCGGCCGGGCCCGGACCTCGTCTGAGGCCTCGATGTCTCGGGAGTCTGACCCCGAGCATTGTCGGGGTTCCTCGGATAGGGGGTCCCCCAATCGGGAACGAAAGAGGAAAAAGAGGCTCGCGAGGGCGGCGTCAGAGGAGGTCCCTGGCTCCTCGAGGGCTAGGTCTCGGACCCCTGACCGCTGCCCCGGGCCCTTGGAACAGGAGAAGCTGTCAAATGCCTCGTGTGGAGCCGGAGTCTGCTGGACACGTAAGTCCTGTTGACCTCAAGGACTCTCCTCCCAGGGAGCCAACGTGCCGGGCCCGAGTCGGTGGCTGCTGAGTCTCCTGAGCTTGGACTCAGGCTGACAGCCTTGGAGTGCAGATTCTGCCTTCATGGATCAGCAGCGGGTGCTGATGGCTAGCCTTGCTGGCGCATCTGCCCCGACCACGGGACATCGACGTCGAAGTCGACCCTGGAGACTGAGCCAATACTCAAGACATGAAGGCTTGAGGTCATCCTCAGTCGTGGTCACCCTCGACCTCCCGGTCAGGACCGAGGGCGTCGACACCGATGCCTTCGGTGTCGGGGTGGGTGCTGCTGGGACTCATGTGGTCGGAGCCCCCCGACTCCTGTTCGGATGAGTCCGCCTGGGAGACGGAGGACAAGGAGTCCCCCGATACCTTCCGGACTCGGTGCGTCCCGTCGGATTCACCGCAGTCTGAGCCCCAGAGTAGATCCCCCCCCCCCCCGAGGATACCCAGTTCTCGGAGTTCGTTCGGGATATGGCCACAGCTTTGGCGATCCCCGCAGACACCGAGGAGGAGCCTCGAGCCAAAGAACTCGAGGCCCTCCAGTATGACTGTCCTCCAAAGGAGGCCTTTAGTGTGCTGGCTCCTCTTCCGGATGTCGGAGGCACCGACCTCTGCGCCGGTTCTGAGCAAGCGAGTCTATTCCATTTATCGACTCCGTAAGAGCCCTGGTTTTCAAAAGGTGCAGCTACCACACCATTCCATGGTGGTGGAATCGGCCATGCATCATCTGAAAAGCCAGAAGATGCACTCCGGTGCCCCCCGGCAGGGAGGCCCGGAACCTGGATGCATTTGGTAGAAAGTGCTGCCAGGGCTCAATGCTTGCTTGCCGTGTCCAGTCCTACCAGCTGTACATGGGCATGTACTTGCAGGACATGACAAAAGAGCTTGCTGGGTTCTCTGCTGGTCTCTCCGGGGAACCTTTGCAGAGGTTCAGGTCCTTGTCCTCGGATCCGGGAATGCTCTAAGTTCATGTCCTGAGCAGCCTACGATGGCTTTGAGGCCTCGGCCCGTGTTGCGGCAGCCGGCATCGTGGCTCAACACCAGGCATGGCTGCAGTCGTCAGATCTTGAGCCATGGGTACAAGACAAGTTGGTCGATGTCCCTTGCCGAGGTGAGAACCTTTTTGGCAAAACCATGGCCGAGAAGGCTGCACAGCTCGAAACCGAGCACCTCAAGGACAAGGCTGTCCAGAAAGACTTCTGCCCCTTCTCATAAGAAGGGCTCGGGTAAGAAGTCCTTTTACCCGAGGAAGGTGACTGCCTACAAACAGTTCCCACCTTACCAGGCCTCCCCAGCTCCCCCACAGGGTCAGCAGGCCAAGGGGCAGGGACATGGGCCTCGTAGGCAGAAGACCCCCAAGCCTCCGGCTCCTGCTCCCACTCAGCAGGGTGGGGTTTTTTGACTCCCAAGGCATAGCCTCTCCGTCCCTGCTGTCCCATCCCTGCACAGGAGGTCGACTAGCCCTGTTTGCCCACAGGTGGCCACCCATTACAGGAGACAGTTGGGTCTTAAGCATAGTCCACAAGGGCTATATGCTCCATTCCATCAGTTGCCTCCTCCTTACTTCCCAGGAGAGCCTCCAAGGCCTCCTCTCCACACAGACCTCCTCCTTCAAGAGCTTCAGGGTCTGTTGCAAGACAAGGCAGTGGAGCCTGTACCTCCCCACCTACAAGGTCACGGTTTCTACTCCAGGTACTTCCTAGTACCAAAGAGAACCAGAGGCCTCAGGCCTATTCTCGACCTCAGAAATCTCAAATTCCTAGAGAAAAAAGTTAGATGCTTACTCTTGGAACACTTCTGCCCTACCTCCAGCAGGGAGACTGACTATGCTTTTTAGATCTAAAGGATGCATACACTTCCTCATTCATCCAGACCACAGAAAGGACCTCAGGTTCATTGTGGGAGGAAACCATTATCAGTACAGAGTGCTGCCTTTCAGCCTCACCTCCGCCCCCAGGGTCTTTACAAAATTCCTGGCAGTGTTGGCGGTCTACTTGAGAAATCAGGGCATCTTTGTCTTCCCCTAGCTGGATGACTGGTTCATCAGGGGTCAGACATGCCAGGAGGCCAGGCAAGCCACCCTCCAAACTATTTCTCTCCTTCAACACCTGGGTTTTGTCAAACTTCGCAGAGTCCACTTTGCTCCCCTCCCAGAACTTGGAATTCATAGGGGCAAGGCTAGACTCTCTGCAGGCAAAGGCTTTCTTGCCAGAAGACAGAGCAAAAAGGCTGATAGACTTGGCAAACCAGTTTCTCAGCAGGCCACTGGTTTCCGCCAGGCTCTTGCTGAGGCTTCTGGGCCACGTGGCTTCGACAGTACATGTGACTCCAAATGCCTGTCTCCATATGAGGCCTGCACAGTGGTGCCTCAGAACTCAGTGGACACAGGCTACAGGAAGCCTCAGAGTACGGGTGTCCAAACAGTTCTTGTACTCCCTGTGCTGGTGGCTGCAACCCCCCCAACTTACTGCAAGGGGTGCCTTTTCAGATACCTGGGTTCACAGTGTTAACCACCGATGCCTCCCTGCAAGGCTGGGGGGCACATTGGGCAAGTGCACCTAGGGCCTGTGGTCTCCCTGGGAGGCCATGCAACAGATCAACCTACTAGAACTTCGGGCTATTCGCTTAGCCCTCCAGACTCTCTCAAACCCCGGCTCACCAGTCTGTCTTAGTAGACAGACAGCCAAGTAGCCATGTTTTATGTGAACAAGCAGGGCGGTACGGGTTCCAGGCTCCTTTGTCAGGAGGCACAGGACCTTTGCTTGTTTGCGCTCAGGCGCAACATGTTTCTCAAGGCTGTTTATCTCCCTGGCCAGGAAAATTGTCTGGCAGACAGGTTGAGCAGAGTTCTGCAGCCCCACGCATGGCAACTGCACCCAGTAATGGTTCAGAAAATTTTCCTGAAATGGGGACTTTCATCCATAGATCTCTTTGCCAGTCCCCTGAACAGGCAACTGCCCAAGTTCTGCTCCAGGCAACCGCATCCTCTGCGGCTAGCAGCAGATGCTTTTCTGATTTCCTGGTCTCAGGGCCTCCTATATGCGTTTCCTCCCACGCCTTTCGCCCGAACCCTGTTCAAGATTTTACTGGACAAGGCCTCGGTTCTTCTGGTAGCTCCCAGGCGGCTGAGGCAACCTTGGTTCCCACTTCTGCTTCAACTGGTGGTGGACACTCCACTGCCTCTGGGGTTGTAGCCCGACCTTCTCTCTCAGGATCAGGGTTCTCTTCTGCACCCCAACCTAAAATCTCTCAATTTGATTCCCTGGAGGCTGCCTTACGAAGTTGAAGAGGTGGTCTTGGCCTCTAGGAAACAGTCCACCAGGAAAGCCTATGCCCTGAAATGGAAAAGGTTTTCTGTGTGGTGTCAGCTGCGTACAGAAGATCCTTTCTCCTGCTCTGTGCCAGTAGTGCTTCAGTACCTGCTGCACTTATCCAATCAGGGACTCAAGTCCAATTCTGTTCGGGTCCACCTCTCAGCTCTAGCAGCTCACCACTCACTGGTGGAAGGACACTCTGTGTCGGTTCACCCCTTGGTGTCCCGGTTCCTCAGAGGTTTGCTCTTGCTGAAGCCTCTTGTCTGTCCTCCAGCCCCTGAGTGGGAGTTGAATGTGGTCTTGCAACAACTGACATGCCCACCCTTTGAGCCGATGGCTACTTGTCCTCTTCGCTTCCTTTCCTGGAAGACACTCTTCCTGGTAGCCCTAACCTCGGCCAGACGAGTGAGTGAGCTTCAGGCCGTGGTCTGAGACAGGCCTTACACTCGCTTCTATAGGAACAGGGTAGTCCTTAGGACTCATCCTAAGTTCCTCCCAAAGGTTGTCTCCTCCTTCCATCTCAACCAGGAGGTGGTTCTTCCGACATTCTTCCCTAGGCCTTATGCAAGCCAGGCTGAGGCAGTACTGCATACCCTGGACTATAGAAGGGCTTTATCCTTCTACCTTGACCATACACAGGGGCATAGAAGGGCTACTCAGCTCTTCATATCTTTTGACCCTAATAATTTGGGTTTACCTGTGTCCAAGTGTACCTTGTCCATCTGGGTGGCTGACTGTATCACGTGGGCTTACAGGGCAGCTGACCTTCCTTTGCAGGGTCGGGTTACGGTCCACTGTGTCAGGGCTATGGCTGCCTCATTGGCTCATCTCCGCTCTGTAACGTTGGCAGATATCTGCAGGGCTGCAACTTGGTCCTCAAGCCAGACTTTTGCGGCCCATTACTGCCTGGAGAGGGAGTCCCGTAGGGACAGTGATTTTGGCCAGGCAGTGCTCTGGAATCTCTTCGTTTAGGCAACTCCTGCCCTCCAGCCCTCCGTTGGGCTACCGGTGGAGGTTTTCAGTGAAAGCCTTTCTTTGATGCTGGTACTAGAGGGAGTTTTCTTGTTCAGCATGGGTTCCTGTTAGCCCAGAGCTAGGGAGTCACCCATATGTGAGGACTGACTTCCTGCTTGGTCCTGGAGAAAGAGTAGTTACTCACCTGTAACAGGTGTTCTCCAGGAGCAGCAGGAATCAGTCCTCACAACCCTCCCTCCTCCCCTGGGAGTTGCAGTTGTACATAGTTAGTTTTTGTGTTTTTGTGCTGTCTTTTAGCTGTCATCAGACTGAGCAAGATGGCACCTTTAGGCGGGAAGGGGACCGCGCATGCATGCAGTATTCCCAAAGGCTTTCATAGAAAGCTGGGGAAATGCTCCGCAAGGGGCTCCATCGACGTCTGTCGCCCATATGTGAGGACTGATTCCTGCTGCTCCTGGAAAACACCTGTTACAGGTGAGTAACTACTCTATCTTGAAAACCTGTCTGTGTGCCAGATATTTGAGACTGGGACAAAGGTTCACCTTCCAGCAGGACTATGACCCTACACTACAGCTAAAGCTACACACGAGTGGTTTTAAAGGGAAACATTTAAATGTCTTGGAATGGCCTAGTCAAAGCCCAGACCTCAATCCCATTGAGAATTTGTGGCATGACTTAAGATTGTTGTACACCAACACAACCCATCTAACTTGAAATTGGAGCAGTTTTGCCTTGAAAGGGTGAAAATCCCAGTGGATAGATGTGCTAAGCTAATAGAAACTTACCTCAAGAGACTTGCAGCTGTAATTTATTTATTTAACAGTATTTCTATACCGCCTTATCCTACAATCAAGGCAGTATCACAGCAAAACAATCACAAACGTGTGTGTATTTCATGCAGTGAAAGCTATATCATGGATTGTATGTATGAGGTTATAGTGTGTTTGATTAGTTGAACTATATACATTGTGCACTATAATAGTGTGTCCTATAATACATTTAAGATACATCATGTGCCGTTATATATTTTCATATGAGGGTGTGGGAAGTCCTTGGTGGCTAGGTCAAGTTACGTGTCCATAGTGTTCTATGAACAGTGTTGTCTTCAGCTGTTTGCGGAAGTCTTTTAGGTCTGTCGTCTATCTCAGTTCGTCTGGGAGGGAGTTCCAGATTGTTGGGGCAGCCAGGGAGAGTGCTCTTTCTGTGGTGTCTTTGCGAGTTTTTCTGACATCTCTGGAGGCGTTGACTCGGTTGGAAGTTCCTTTTCTTCTTGGGCGTGTGCTGGTGTCTGTATGAGGGTGTGCAAGCTGTTGGCTGAGGTGTTTGATCTTAAATATGTTTATGATTGTTTTGTATTTGATGCGTGACCTAATTGGGAGCCAGTGGAGGTCTTTCAGGACAGGAGTAATGTGTTCGTGTCTTGCAGATCCAGTTATTATGCGGACTGCCGTGTTTTGTGCTAGTTGAAGTGGTTTGAGTGTTTGTATTGCTAGTCCAAGGTAGATGGGGTTGCAGAAGTCCAGTAAGGGGGTTATTAGAGCTTGGCATACGGTACCGAAGTGCTCAGTGGCAAGGAGGGGTTTGAGTCTTCTGATTCTCATCCTGTGGTATGCATTTTTGACTGTTTTGTTTGTGAGGCTTGAGATTTAGTTCATTGTCCAGGGTAACTCCGAGGTATTTTACTTCAGATTTTATCGGTATGGTAGTGTTTTGTACCTTGATGTCCGGTGGGTGGATGAAGTCTGGGTTGCGAGGGATTTATAAGTGCCTCTGTCTTGCTGTAGTTGATTGCGAGGTGGTTGTCTTGACACCATCTTTTCATTTTTGTTAGGCAGGCTGTTATATTAGAGTAGTCCGGGTTGTCAACTGAGATAGGTGTGTATATCATGATATCTGCATATATTGTATATTGAATACTGTTCTCTTTCAGGATGTCGCATATTGGTTGGATGTAGATGTTAAACAGTAGTGCTGAGAGGGCGGATCCTTGAGGTACTCCTTGGAGGACTTTTATGGGTTGAGAGGTGTTGTCCTACCTTGACCTGTATCTGCCTGTTGGTTAGGTATGAGTGGAACCATTTTAAGGTGGTATCATGTAGCCCAATGTTCTTTAGTCTTTCCAGGAGGGTTTTGTGATCTACTGTGTCGAATGCTGAAGAGATGTCAATGAAGATCATTAAGATACCTTTTTTGTTGTCTATGATTTGGAGGATATCGTTGAAGAGGTAAATCAGCAGTGTTTTGACTCCATGGTTGGGGCGAAAGCCATGTTGATTGTCGTCCAGTGGTGCATGGTTGTCAATGTGTTCTTGTAGTTGGTGTTGTACTGATTTTTCGATGACCTTTGCCAGAAAGGGTATGCTGGATATAGGTCGGTATGCTGCTGGGTTCTTGTCGAGGGTTGTTTTCTTCAGTATCGGTCTGACTGTGGCTAGCTTCAGTTGGTCTGGCATGAGTCCTTGGGTGAGGGAGTTGTGCACTGTCGTGTATGATGTTGATGAAGCTTGATTTGGTGGCCTTGATCCATGACACTGGGCAAGGGTCTGTGGGAGCGGTGCTTGTTGATTGTGGAGATGATGTGGGAGAGCTGCTCTGTTGATGGAGAGCAGAATGTGTTCCAGGTCTTAAGGTGTGAGAGGCTGAGTTGATGCATTAGGTCTTGTTTGTTCTGCGGAGTGAAATTTTTTCTTGATATAGTTGGCAAATTTTTGCGGGCTTATTTGCACTTCAGCCTCTTTCCTTTGCTCCTTTGAGGATTTTCACTATTTCGAATAGTTCCCTGGGTTTGTTTATGGAGGTATTTATCATGTTTGTTTGGTATTCCCTCTTTGATTGGTTGATGTGTTCATTGTATTGTCTTTGCTTTGTTAGGTATAGTTGCTGGTTTTCAGCAGCCTTGAGCTTTCTCCATCTCCTTTCTATCTTTCTGAGTTCTCTTTTCCTGTCGTATGGTTGTTGAGTACCACGGCTTGTGTTGTCTTTTGTTATATTTCTTGGGTCTGGCATCTGGTGCTTTGGCGGCGTTATATAGGGGGGTGTTCCAGTTGGAGATTTGGGTCTCTAGGTCGTCTGTTTCTGTGGTCAGTAGTTGTGTCGTGTCTTGCAGGAAGGCGTCCTTGTCGAAGTTCTTGAATCGTCTTTGTGTGGGTGAGTTATCTGGGTGATCGTTTGGATTGTTATTTTGTAGTCGTAACTTTATTTTGATTATGTAGTGGTCTGACCAGGGAACTGGGGTGATGGTGGGTGTTGATATTAGACCTCTCGATGTTAGGCAGCTGGTTGCGAAGATGAGGTCTGGGGACGAGCCATGTCTGTGCATTGGGGCGTCGACTATTTGGGTGAATTGAAGTGAGGTCATTGCTTGAAGGAAAGCTTCTGCATCTTTGTTGGTGGACTTGAGGTTGAAGTCTCCTAGCAGTAGCGTGGGTTTGTTGGTTGCTGTGATGGCGCATACTGCTTCGAGTGTTGAGGCTAGTTCGGGTGGGGCTCTGGGTGCCCTGTAGGTTAGGCAGAGTGCCATGTGTGTGTTTGCGATGCTGATTGTGTTAGCTTGTGGTGTGTCGGTGAAGCTCTGAGTTTTGAGCTTTAGGTTCTTTGCGATTATCAAGACTCCACCTCCACGTTTGTGGGTGCGTGGGCAGTTGTATGCTGTGTATGCGTCTGGTACCAGTTGATTGAGTAGAACATTATTGGATTGAGCCAGGTCTCTGTTATGCAAAGTATGTCTGGCTGTTGGTCTTCTATGTGGTCTGCTATTGTGTGAATCTTGTTGCATATGGATCTTGCGTTTGAGTTCTATGGTTGTATGCATTGGAGGATCTGTTTCGTGTGTTTCCTTTGAGCTTAGTGCGTGGGAGCTTGATTTGTGTGTTTTTTCCTTTTTTTTGTCCCTAAAGTTCTTTGAGTGTCATTATGCGTACGCAGTGGTTCTATGTACGTCCAATTGGTTGGTGGCAGCCATGGTGAGGTAGAGTGGGTATTGGAGGTGAGTGCTTGGTGGTAGGATTTGTGTGATGAGGCTGAGTGGGAGAAACAATGATGTGAGCATTTTGATTTGATGTGTTCTGTTCGAGTTTTACTTGCGGTTTTGACGTCTTTCTCCGTGGACTGCCCCTTGTTGGTTCTTGTGGTGCTGTCGGTGCCGATGTGTCCTGTGCTTGTTTCTTTCTGCTCGCCTTCGTGCCATGCCTAAGGGCCACGCCAAAGGGCCCTCTGGCGAGGCCCTCAGGCGCAGGCCCGCCAGGTGCGGGCGCACCCTGCAGGGACGCCGCTTTTATGCCCCGCTGACCGCTGCTAATCCGGCTCCCACTGCCCTGATTGTTGTAATTACAACAAAAGATGGATCTACAAAGTATTGACTTGGGGGGGGGGGGTTGAGATACCTACACACACTCCTGATTTCTGTTAGGGGTATTTTTTTGTCTTGTTTGTCACAAAGGATATTTTGAACAGTCAATGTGGTAGGCGTATTTTGTAAATCACCTGGTGCTAACCCCCAAATCTGCATTTTAATTCCAGGTTGTAATGCGACAAAACAGGACAAACAGAGGGGATGAATACTTTCACAAGACATTGTATAGCCTTTTGAAGGTACAATCTCCAGAATTGCACGCTATACTCCAAATGAGATGGCACCAAGGACTTGCACAGAGGCACTATCACCTCCTTTCTCCTGCTGGCCATTCCTCTCCCTATACACCCAAGCATCATTCTAGCTTTCACTGTCATCTCCCTGTTGAGTTACTTTAAGATCATCGGACAATCACGCCTAGGTCCCACTACTTTTGTGGACAGAAGTACTTCACCCACTATACTGTTTTCACTCCCTTGGATGCTGCAGCTCAAATGCATACCCTGCATTTTTTTTTAACATTAAATCTCAGCTGCCAAATTCTTCAAGCTTAGCTAGATCCCCCCTCAAGTTATCTACACCTTCCTAGGTGTCTACTCTATTGCAAATCAAAGGTGGTCCCATATGAGGATTGAGTGGTTGGTGGGTGGATGTGGTCAAGATCAGGTTTTTGTTTATCCTGGAGGAAGGAGGACTATAGGTCCTGTGGTCCCAGCTCTAGGTTTTGTTACCTGGTGGGTTCTGTGTGAGGGATTTAAGTATGTCAAATAGTTCTCTGGGACAATTCAAGGAGTTTAAGGTTAGGTTTGTATGGTAATCCTTTTTTTTGTGTTTATTGATGAGGTTGTTATATTCGCTTTGCTTGGATGAGTATTCTTTGAGGAGTGGATCTCTTGTGCCTCTCTATCAACATTCAATCTGCCTTAAATTGCATTTGGCTTCTCTTATTGCTGAGGAATACCATGGTGCTTGTTGCTATTTTTCTATTGTGGTGCCACATTATTCCAATTATTGATCAAAGTGGATAGGACAGATGAATTGCTGTTCAGTCTTGGTATAATGCGAGTTAATAGATTTTTATCAAATTTCTTAAATTTTTGTGGATTGTAAGGTTGATTGTGTTGGATATATTTGAGGGGATGCTGTGGCAGTTCAAAGGTGATCATATGATGCTGACCATGGGATTGGAGTCACGTGAATTGGAATGTGAGTTTGCAATGAACTCATTGGGTGCAAATAGATACATGCATCTACTGCTGCTTTTTCTGTAAAGAAATTTCACTATTGTGACTACCAGTACCGGGTCCTCCCCCAGGGTATTCACAAAGTGCCTAACAGAGGTTACTACCTTTCTGTAATTGCAGGGTGTTTATCATCCCTTTTCTGGATGATTGATAAAGGAGAGGGTCACCAGACAAGGTCTGACAGGCCCTACGTTGCACCATCCAGCTCCTGGAGATCTTGGGATAGTTTACTATGAAACCTAAGTCCTACCTACAGCCTATCCAGTGCCTGGAGTTCATTGGAGCCCTCCTCGATACCACTTGGGGCAGGGCATTTCTTCTGCCAGACAGGGCTCCGTGCCTCTGTCTTGGCAGGAGAGATCCAAACTTCTCTTGTCTAGGCTCGTTGGAGGTTCCGCCTCCTGGGGCCCATGGCCTCAACAGTTCATTTCATACCCTCAGCCTGTCTCCACATTGGGCCCACTGGACTCTTTCCACTCAGTGGAAGCAGGTGGCAGGGTGCCTGTCAGACAAGGTATAGGTCACCCCGTTCCTCTCCCATTCCCTTGCCTAGTGGCAACAGTCGAGCAATCTTCTGGTGGTAGGATTCCCCACAACATATTTTACCAAGGATGCTTGCAAGTTTGGCTGTGGAGTCCATTGCAACGGTCTTCAGTTGCAGAAAGAGCCAACTCCAAATCAACTTCCTTGGTCAGAGTAGTCACAAATGCACTGCAGGTTTTCCAGCACTATCTGGTGAATCAGGTTGTCCTAGTTTGGATGGATAAATAGTGGCAATGTTCTACATCAACAAACAGGGAGGCATGGGTTCCTACCTTCTCTTTTGGGAAGCGATCAGACTCTGGAATTTTGCAAGCTGGCAGGGTATGCTCCTCTGGGCCATCTACCTCCTGGGGCACGAAAATGTCCTGATGGACCGGCTCAGCAGAATCCTGCAGCCTCATGAGTGGACACTCAACCTGCCAGTGGCATGAGATCTTCCAGCCCTCATAATGCTCAGCTGCTGCTGTTCTGCTCCCGGATACCTTGCTGGAACTGCCTTGTGGCCAATGTGTGTGTTCTCCACTGGGGCAAGTGCTTGCTATATGCTTACCTGCCCACACCCTTGGTGACTAAAACCCTCTTCGAGGTCCAGATGGACAGGGCCAAAAAGAGCCTTCTCGGCAGCCATGGTACCCTCTGCTGCTCTGACTCTCAGGCACTGCCCATTTCCCTGGGTTTCACACCAGATCTGATCTCTCAGAACTGGATCCTCCTGCATCCCAACCTCAAGTCGCTGACTGACGGCATGGATACTGAGTGGGTAGCCCTTGCTCAACATCACTTGCCTAGGGACATTGAGGATATTCTCATGTCCCACAAAGATTCTACCAGGCAAGCATACCCCTTTCAAATGGTGCGGGTTCTCAGTCTGGTGTGCAGATAGGTTTCAACCTGTTCTGTCCAGTGCAAGTGATCCTACAGCACCTTCTGCACCTCTCCTGGGTTGTTAAAGTCCAATTGCATCAGGGTGCATCCAAACACCTTGGCAGCATACCATCATGTGGTGATGCTTCCTCTGTTCATCCTCTCAATGGCCACTTCATTTGGGGCCTTGTTCGCTACCTCCCATTCGCCCACCAATGATATCGTGGGACTTGAACATAGTTCCAGGGAAACTCATTGACCCTCCTTTGAAACCCCTGTCCTCCTGCCATCTCAAGTATCTTTTGTGGAAGATAGTCTTCCTACTGGCTCTCACCTTAGCGCATAGGGTTAGCAAGATGCAAGCGCTGGTGGCTCATGCTTCTTACACCAGATTTCATAGAAATCAAATGGTCCTCCGCACACACCCAAAATTTCTTCCTAAGGTGGTTTCTTCCTTCTATCTCAACCAAGGAGGTAGTTCTTCACACCATCTTTCCCAGGCCACAAGCAAATATGGTGGAAGCCTCTCTTCATGCCTTGGATTTTAAACAGGCTTTGGCTTTCTACCTTGATTGGATGAAGACTCATCACCATCCTCTCAACTGTTTGTTTCTTATAACCCCAACAGACTTGGCATGGTGGTCTCTAAGCACACCCTTTCTACCATGGTGGCTGACTGCATTTTCGTTGCCTATGGACAGGTTGGTAAGTCTCTGGAGTGTCATGTGATGGCCCATTACGTTTGGGCTACAGCAGCCTCTGTGGCTAACTTATGCTCTATCTCCCTACTGGAGATTTGAGCTATCACCTGGTCCTCTCTACCTTCACAGCTCACTACTGCCTTGAGGAGGCCACCTGGTGTGATGGCACCTTCAATCAGGCTGTTCATTGGCACCTCTTTGGGAACTAGTGCAACTACTTCCCTCCGACCCTTCTGTATTTTATTTATTTGGCTTTATACTGCACTATTCATGATCAGCATGGTTTACAATATTCCATGTAATATGTTAGCATTGAACAAGTGAACAAGGTATAAAGCAGTTAATATATTTACATTCATAGATCATACACAGTAGCATGTAAGAACGGCGGAACTATTTACAATCTGACAATCTTGATTATGATATTGATAAGGCTTTGAGTTACATGGTGGGTGTTTTTGATCCCTTTGCGAAGGGTGACCCATTCTGAAATGAGACATATGGGAGCAGGTAGGCTACCAGAAAATCAATTCCCTTGTAGATGCTGGAGGCTTTCCAGCATCTTTCAGCTGCCATTCAGTTTGATCTTTGGGTTGCCTGTGGTGTTTTACAAATTTTGGTAGCCTCTAGCTGGGGAGTCCCATATATGAGGACTGACTTCCTGCTTGTTCCCGGAGAAAGTGTAGTTGCTCACCTATAGCAGGTGTTCTCCAGGAACAGCAGGAATCTGTCCTCTCTACCCTCCTTCCTTCCCATGGAGTTTTGTCTTCTCTGTTTAAGCTGTCATTCTACTGAGGGAAAATGTCTCCCTTGGGCAGGAAGGTGACCATGCATGCATGGTTGATCTCCCAAAGACTTTCTTTGAAAGCTGGGGAGAGATTACCATGCGAGCTCTCTGTGCCGACATCACTTATATGTGAGGACTAATTCCTGCTGTTGCTGGAGAACACCTGCTACAGGTGAGTAACTATACTTTACAGGTTTATTTTCTGATGTATATTTTAAACACATTTGAGACTTTTTATGCAGAAATGAGTACAGTGAAGTTTTGACTCATGCAGCACCATGGCACTGATCTGTCAACTGCACTACTTTCTGATCCTTTTTTTTTGTTCGCTTCCTTTCTTTAGGGAATTTCCCAGGCTACCTTCATTGGCCATGATTGGGGTGGTTCTCTGACATGGAATATGTCTCTCTTTCACCCTGAAAGAGTTAGGTAAGGCTCAATTATGTTTTCTCTATACGAAGCCTGTTTGGATTATCTGCATTAAGCAAACTTTGACACTTTTTTGCTGCCTAAGCTGCTGTGCTCCCTGATGCAATTACATTCCAAATCTGCTTTATTTTCAAATACTTGCCTTGCAATTCTTTGGTCAAGGACTTGCAGTCTAAGTTGTACTTGAGCAGTAGAGAGCAAAGAGACTTGCATCAGGTCACAAGGAGGAATCGGTGGGAGAAACTGGATTTGAATCCTGGTTTTCTAGTAATCTGCCTGACGCTCTGATCACTGCACATCTCCTCCACAGAATGGTAGAGCATTGAGGAGGAGGATGATGGCATCAAGGATGGATGTAGATAAAGGGTGAGATCCTAGAAGTGGTGATGCTTCTGTGGCTAGCAGCTGGGATATATCATTTAGTTTATAGCTGATCAAACCCCAGGCCAGTTGATTATTTACCATCATATACTGTGTTAATACAAGTGTAACAACTGCATTCTGAATCAGGCTAATTGTAATTCTAATTACTTTTTTAGAGCGGTGGCAGGGATAAATACCCCCTTCTTTCCTATTGACCCAAACATCAGCGCTGTAGAGAAAATGAAAAACAACCCTATCTTTGATTATCAGTTTTACTTTCAAAAACCAGTGAGTATGAGTATATGTATATACTTTGCATTGTACAACTGCACCTTATTCTATAAATTGTAAATTGCACTGGATGACTGATTTTTATTAAAAGAATTATTTTCATTATGAAATGTAGCCGAGAGATCCTATGACTGTACTGTTCTTAATAGACAGTGATATCAAGTTACTTTGCATATCTTAATGGATTAAGCAAGATATTTGCAGTGGTTTTAAGGCCACATTACTATAATGTGGTGGTCCAAGGATTATCTAATCTACTGGGGTCAGAATGTATTCTGCAAGTTTCTAAAATCTCCATCTCTCTCTAAATAAGACTTCAGGTGCCTCAACAAGCACAGCTTGTAAAGACATTGTCACTAACAGTCGTATATGTGCCCTAAAATTTAGGCCCGTGTCTAATAAAACTCCAAGGTACCTAATTTGAACAGAAATACGTAATACATGGTCTGAAATGTTAATGCTTGAGGGAACGTCTGAAAAGACATCCTATGTTAAAGCCATTTTTTTTTAAATCAAGGCAAATGTCAATTATGGTGTATCTCCAGGAACAAGCAGGAATGTAGTCTTCACATATGGGTATTGGTACCGATGGCGCCTGCACGGGAACGCTCCCCAGCATCCAATAGGAAAGCTTTTGGGAGCATCCCACAGCACCTGCATGCTGCCTTCCCACCTTTCCAGCTGTCGCTCTCCAGTTCTTTGTTTTCCGAGGAGCCGACAGGTAACATACCCTGTCGCCGCAGAAAATTTTGTCTTTAATCTTTGTTTTTGTGGTCGCGCCTGCCTTCCTTCGACGCCATCCGGTATCGCCGGATCGTTCTTTCTTTAAAAAAAAAAAAATATATATATATAGTTTTAGGTGCTTTACTTTAAAAACTTTTTTCCTTGGTGCTAGGCGCCATTTTGGGCACTAGGCCCAATTTTTCCTTAAATGGAAAAACCTACTTAGGTTTTAAGAAATGTTCTAAATGTGGCAGTACCATTTCCATCACCGGCACCCATGATTGGTGTCTCAAATGTTTAGGTCCTGACCATTATTTCAGAGTGCCTCTCCTGTGGAATGATGTCAAAAAGGGGCCGGCAGAACCAAGCTACTAAACTTAGCACCCTTTTTCCCTCAGACGTGGCGTCTGTTGCATCGATGTCCTCCAGGGCCTCATCTTCCTCCCATGGATCTCAGGTAACTAAACATAAATCTAGCCGGTCCTCAAAGGGTAGATCTCCTAAGTATCGAGATGCCCCTGGTGTTGCCCTTGAGGAATTTTCACCGGCAAAACTGCCCCGGCGGGAGGCTTCGGCTTCCAAAGCATTAACAGGGCTCCAGGATGTTCTCGAGGCCTCAACCTCGGCAGAACTACTGGTGCCGTGCTCTGGGGTTCCAGCCGCTTCTACCGGTACCAACACCCAAGTATCAGTGTCGATAGACCAGAGATTCCTTGCTATCGAATGCAGTCTAGCGGCTCTTCTTACGGCTTCGGTACTGTTGAAACCGCTTCAGACACCTCAACTGATACTGGTACCAACACTGGTACCTTTACTGACTGCATCAACATCGGCAGGTATGCCACAAATACAGAGTCATGCGTCTGTCTCCGGCATCGACAGATCAGTACCAGAACAATCCAATACCGACTTTGATCCTGGTGATCCTGCAAACCACAGTACCAGTATCGATCGGAGGTATTTTGAATCCTGAGTCTGAAAACTCCGAAGACTCTGCCAATACAAGAGTACTTCTCCCTGAGGATTCCTCTTCTCAGCGCAGAATGTCTCCACCAGAGGATATGTCCTTTCAGGACTTTATCTGTGGTGTGGCCCGAGGCCTTTCCATCACAGTAGCTCCTGAAAAAGAGCCTAGGGCAAAGGAGTTGGAAATTCTCCAATATCCTAAGGCTCCCAAAGAGGCAGCTACTCTGCCTATTCATGAGATCTTACATGATCTTATGCTAAGGATGTGGGAAACACCTTTAACCACATCTCATTCTCGAAGACTTGATACCTTGTATCGCGTTCCACCTTGTCCTGGCTTTCAAAAAACTCAATTACCACACCATTCAATGGTGGTGGAATCAGCCATGAGAAGGATGAAAAGTGCAGAGACATGCATCCAATCCTCCTGGTCATGAATGTAGGACTCTCGATGCCTTTGGGCGTCAATGCTTCCAAGCTTCCATGCTCTCAGCTAGGATCAGTTCCTATATCTTTTATATATGGGAATGTTCCTTAGAGGTCACAGGAGACTTGGAGCTTTTGAGCCCCCTCCTTCCTGATGACAAAAGGCAAGACTATCTTACTCTTGTCAGACATGCTCAGGATGTTTCCAAGTTTGTAAATTGTGCAGCCTTTGACTGTTTTGAGTGCATAAGCAGAACCTCTGCTATTGCCATTAGTGCATGTCGGATTGCCTGGCTGCAGGCATCTGACTTGGAAATTTGGGTACAGGATAAATTAGGAAATATTCCTTGCACAGGAGAATCTTTGGCAAGAATTGACAGGAGAAGGCTAATGAGAGAGATGCTGACAATATCACTTTGGATAGATTGTCCAAATCTACAGCCGATCCTGCAAGGAAAAGATCCTTTAAGAAACCAGTTTTCAGTAAACATAGAAACAGGGACAACAACCACCTAGACGACAAAGAAGCCAAAAGCTGCAAAACTTAAGCCAGCTCAGTAGGCTCGGCCTCCTCAGGGGCTTTGACTCCTTTCTAGAGAACTTTACCTTCCTGCTCCTGAACGGTCCAGAACCCTTGACCATCCCAGGCAGGTTATGTCATTTTGCCTACAGATGGTACCAAATAACAGCAGAAAATTGGACTCTGTCCATTGTACGAGAGGTATACAAGCTTCATTTTCACAGCATGCCTCCTCCTACAATTGTAAGACAGTTCAATTCTCAGACCTCTCTCGACAGTCTTAGGTCAAGAAGTCACAACACTCCTTGCTCAAGGAGCAATAGAGGAAGTACCCATTCCCCAACCGGGTACAGGGTTCTACTCCCCCCTATTTCCTTATTCCAAAGAAAACAGGAGGATACAGACCCATTTTAGACCACAGAATTGAACAAATATCTGTTCCGAGAGACGTTCAGAATGATCTCTAGGAACTCTGCTGCCATACCTTCAAAGTCAGGATTGGCTTTGTTCTCTAGATCTCAAGGATGCGTATACTCATATTCTCATCCATCCAAATCACAGGAGATTCCTCAGATTCCTGTTCCAAGGAAAACACTTCCAGTACAGGGTTCTTCCCTTTGGCCTGGCTTCTGCACGAAGAGTATTCACAAAATGCATGGCTGTGGTAACTGCATTTCTCCACTCTCTGGGAATTACTTAGACTGGCTCATTTGAGCCCCTACAGTGCCAGAAGCCAGCTCTGCTCTGTTTCACACAATGTGAATCCTTCAGTATTTGGGACTGGTTATAAACCTCCCAAAATCCAATCTTGCTCCCACTCAGTTCCTAGAGTTCATAGGAGCTCATCTGGATACCAGACAGACAAGGGCTTTCCTTCCGCAGCCCTGCTCTCTTCACATAGAACGACTAGCTTCCCGAGCAGTGCTCAAGCCTTATCTCACTGCTCGAGAAATGCTACAACTGCTGGGCCACATGGCATCCATTGTGCATGTGGTTCCTTATGCTCGCCTCCACATGCAGGCAGCCCAGTGGACTTTATCCACTCAGTGGACACAGGCCTCAGGTTGCCTGTCGGACAAAATAACAAACTCAGACCATCTTATTTCCTCCCTCCAATGGTGGCAATCACCCAGAAATCTTCTGGTGAGGTCTCCTTTCCAGCAACCCCTATGCCAAGCCACGCTAACAGATGCATCACAGGTGGGATGGGGAGCCCACCTGCATGATCTCTCTACCCAGGGGACCTGGACTGCACAGGAGGCCTGTCTTCACATCAACCTCCTGGAACTCAGAGCAATCTTCCTTACTCCAAGTATTTCATGCCCAGCTCAGCTACAAGACAGTCCTAGTTCAAACGGACAATCAGGTAGCCATGTTCTATGTGAAAAAGCAAGGCAGAACAGGCACTGTTGCTATGTAACAAAGCTTTGCGACTATGGGCCCTCGCCAGAGAACATCAGATTCATCTCCTTGCAGTGTATCTTCCAGGCATTCAAAACTCTTGGGCAGACAAACTGTCGAGTTCTGCTACCACACGAATGGTCTCTCCATGCAGGCCAGGTTGCCCAAATATTTCAGATTTGGGGAACCCCAGACATAGACCTCTTTGCAAGTCCTCTGAATGCCAAACTTCCCCAGTTCTATTCCAGAATTCTGGCTCGATATTGTCAGGCAAGGGATGCTTTCCTCCACTGGGGTCAGGACTTCCTATATGCCTTCCCACCCATTCCCCTCATCCCAAAAACACTATTCAAGCTTCAGAGACGGAGGTCACATGATTCTCATAGCTCCATGTTGGCCACGGCAGACGTGGTACCCTCTGCTTCTACATCTCTCAAGCTCCGCCTCTGGAGTGGGGATCTGCTCCAGTTCTTCTCTCCCAAGAGGACGGATGCTGTGGCATCCCAATCCCTAGTCTCTGCATTTCATGGCCTGGTTGCTGAAAGCCTAGAATTTCAGGATCTCAACCTTTCCTAACAGGTAAAGGATATCCTTCATGCTTCTGGCATAACAGGTTACTATATGCTAATTTCTGCATTAACTGTTATCACGCAACAAGACAGGGAATGGGCAGAGTGGACAAGGACTGCACATTGTAGTTAGCACTCTGGTCTTACCATGCGTTGTTGCAATTAACATAAGTGCACTTGATGCCACCTTGATAGATGGTGTTAAGTGCACCCTTCATAACAGTGAGTGACTTTAGTACATGGTAAGGAACTTTTCAATGCAGCAACTGCCAGGAACGTGCTGGGCATGCCTCTGACAGCACAGGTCGATTGCACTTGCTGTGCGTTAGTTTTTGCTCTTGATGCATGTTGTAAATGTAAACACTTACAGCACTTTAATAAAAGGGCCCCATGGAGTGATGAGCTCTGCCGCTGTCCAAATAACAATGATACTTTATGTATTGAGAGAAAATGAGGGCAAATTTTTTGTTCTGAATTTATCCAGATAGCTAGCCGGATAGACTGACTTATCTCCCATATCCAGTTAATTTGGGAAATTCTTGCTCTGCCTTATGGTTTATAGTTACAGGTTTTGATATACTGCCGTATCACATCATACAGATAGTGCTGGGGCAGTCTGATAAGTATCAGTGGCACTCTCCATATAGCACACTGCTGAAATGAGCATCAATGGATAGTGCTGGCTAGAGCAATTATCTGGATAACGGCTGCTGCCAACTAGATAACTGCCTTTGAATAGCCTAGTGGCTAGACCAGCAGCCTGGTGACCAAGAGACCAGTGTTCAATTCCCACTGGCACTCCTTGTGGCCTTGGGCAAGTCACTATCTCCAGGAACAAGCAGGAATAAGTCCTCACATATGGGTACGTCGGTACCGACGGAGCCCGTGCGGGAAAGCTCCCCAGCTTCTTAGAATAGAAGCTTTTGGGACCTCCCACTGCACATGCGCACTGCCTTCCCGCCTTCCTGAACAGCTCTCCTCAGTTTCTCTTTTTCCGCGGAGCCAGCAGGTCGTGTTCCTGTCACCGCTGAAGAAATTGTTATTTTATTTGTTTCTTTAGACCGCGTACCTGCCTTCCCCATACCGATACCGGTATCGCCGGTCTTTTCTTTCTTTCTTTAAAAAATTATAATTCTTTTTTCTTATTTTTTAGCTTTTTGGTCACTTCAGAGAGGCCTCTCGGCCTACTCAATTTCTCCTCATGGAGAAGCCAGCCCCTGGATTTAAGAAGTGTACCAAATGTAATGCTGTTATTTCAGTCACAGACACCCATGAATGGTGTCTGAAATGTTTGGGGCCTGACCATTCCATACCGGACTGCCCATCTTGCTCCCACATGTCTAAACGTGGGCTGCAGAACCGGGCCAACAAATTCCATGTGCTGTTTGCTTCAGAGAATACAGCATCACAGTCATCCAGGTCTTCTTCTCCGGATGGATCTCAGGTAACCAAACCTTCTGTGGGCAAGTCCTCAAAGAGCAAATCTCCTTCAAAGCATCGAGAGGCTCTTAGCTTAGAACTTGAGGACCCTGCCCCAGCCAAACAACCCCGGCGGGAAGTCCAACTTCCAAAAACGCCAATTCAGGGGTCTCAGGTTGATATCGATGCTACGGCCTCGACAGATCACCTGTTAGCCTGCTCTGGGGTACCGGGTCACTCCGGTACCGACATCCAGGCAGCTATGGCGTCCATGGGCGATACTGTACAGTCCATGCAGCAGGCCGTCATGGCTTTCATTAAAGCTGCAACGCCATCGGTTCCGCTTTCAGCGGTTCCGGGCCCGATACCGGTATCGTCCGCCATGCCGGTATCGAGGCCGTCCACCTCTAAACGCAAGTCGGTACCGTATGGGCTTTCGCTCCATACCGGTTCCATACCCGATACGCCCGATATCGATACCGATCGGTACGCGTATCGTGCGTTAGAGGAAAGCACCGATTCCTCTGAGGATTTTCACTCCTCTGATGATTCTGCTGAGTTTTCACTCAACTTACCTGAGGAGCCCTCTTCTCCTAACAGGAGAATGTCCCCTCCAGAGGATTTGTCCTTCCAGGACTTTGTTTTAGATATGGCTACAGCCCTTTCTATTACCACATCCTCTGAAAAGGAACCCAGATCCAAAAAACTGGATATTTTGGGATACTCAAAGGCCCCTAAGGAGGCAGTTACCCTGCCTATCCATGAAATCCTTCAAGAACAACTGATGGATTTCTGGGAAAATCCTTTGACTTTGTCTCCTTATTCCCGTAGGTTGGACACCATGTATAGGGTCCCTCCTTCTCCTGGTTTCCAAAAGACTCAATTGCCCCACCACTCTATTGTGGTGAAGTCTGCAATGAAGAAGATCAGGAGTACCAAAAGGCACTCTTCCACCCCTCCAGGACGGGAATGTAAGACTTTGGACTCTTTTGGTAGGAAAATTTTCCAGGCTAGTATGCTTATAGCCAGGATTAATTCCTACAGTCTCTATATGGGCATGTTCCTGGAGGAACTTGCCAAAAAGGTGCGGCATTTTGCCCCCTTTATCCCTGAGGATAAAAAGCAGGGATTCCTTTCCCTAGTGAAACAACTCTTAGAGGTTTCTAAGTTCTCTAATAGGGCAGCATATGATTCCTTTGAGGGAGCCAGTAGGGCTTCGGGCATTGCTATTGCAGCCCGACGTCTTGCTTGGCTCCAGGCCTCTGATCTGGAACCTTGGGTTCTAGATGGCTTACGGAATCTGCCCTGTACAGGTGAGAACTTATTTGGGGAAGAGTGGCAAATCAAAGCCACCCAGATGGATGCTGAAAATGCCACCTTGGAAAGACTTTCAAAGTCCACTTCAATTCCTACTAAGAAAAAGTCTTTTAAAAGGCCTTACTATAAGAAGGCCAGAGTTGCTTCAAATACTGGCCAGCAGTCTTCTCAACCTCGCTATACTGCTAAGCGTCAGCAATCCAAACAAGCACGAGCTAAGCCTGCAGCAGCTACTGTAGCTCAGCAGGCTCCAACCCCTCAGGGGTTTTGACTTGCTCCTAGGGAACTTGCCACTTCTGGTTCTAACACAACCAGAACCTCTCACCATACCCGGAAGGTTGGTTCACTTTGCTCCCAGATGGGAACAAATCACAACAGAACAATGGACCCTCTCTATCATTCGAGAGGGTTACAAACTTCATTTCTCCAGCCTTCCTCCCCATCATATGGTGAGACCATTCAATTCTCCCCCATCTCTCCTAACCCTGTTGGGTCAAGAGGTTTCCTCTCTTCTTGCCCAAGGGGCCATAGAAGAGGTTCCTCTTCCTCAACAAGGGTCCGGTTTCTACTCCCCTTATTTTCTCATTCCAAAGAAGACAGGGGGATTCAGACCAATCCTAGATCTGAGAGAATTGAACAAATTTCTCTTCAAGGAGAAATTCAAAATGCTGTCTCTCGGCATTCTCCTTCCTTACCTCCAGGGTCAGGACTGGCTTTGTTCTCTAGACCTACAGGATGCGTATACACATATACTCATCCATCCATCCCACAGAAAGTATCTTCGCTTTCTGTTTCAGGGAAAACATTTCCAATACAGAGTACTCCCCTTCGGTCTAGCCTCTGCTCCAAGAGTATTCACAAAATGCATGGCAGTCGTAGCCGCATTTCTAAGAGGCATGGGAATCTTTGTCTTCCCATATCTGGACGACTGGCTCATCCGAGCTCCAACTCAGTCACAGGCCCAGATTTCCCTGGACCACACAAGGAGCCTTTTGCAGTATCTGGGACTGGTAGTAAACCTTCCCAAGTCCCAACTCATCCCTACTCAATCTCTAGAATTCATAGGGGCCCAGTTGGACACCATCACTGCAAGGGCCTACCTTCCACATGTTCGAGGCCAGCGCCTCCTGAGTTTGGCCTCCCAAGCTCAGTCCAGCACTCACTTGACAGCCAGGGAAATGCTACGCCTACTGGGTCATATGGCCTCCACAGTGCATGTGGTGCCCTATGCTCGTCTTCATATGAGAGCAGCTCAATGGACCCTGGCCACTCAGTGGACTCAGGCGTCAGGAGCGCTCTCAGACCAAATACAAACCTCCGATCGTCTGTTTTGGTCCCTCCACTGGTGGACTTCCACCAAGAATCTGTTGTTGGGGGCTCCATTTCAACCATTGCTACCCCAAGCAACCCTCACAACAGATGCCTCCCAAACAGGGTGGGGAGCCCATCTGCAAACTCTCTCCACTCAGGGCACTTGGTCTCTACAGGAGACCACCCTTCATATCAATCTTCTGGAACTGCGAGCAATTTACCTTGCCCTCAAGGTCTTCCACTCCCTCCTAGCCAACCTCACTGTCCTAGTTCAGACGGACAATCAGGTGGCCATGTTTTACATAAACAAACAAGGAGGGACGGGCTCTCTGTCGCTTTGCAACGAAGCTCTAAGACTATGGGCCTTCGCCAGAGAGCATCAGATTCACCTGCTAGCAGTGTATCTCCCAGGAGTTCAAAACTCTCGGGCAGACAGGCTCAGTCGAGTTCTGCTGCCACACGAATGGTCCCTACATTTGGACCAAATAAACCGAATCTTTCAGGAATGGGGGACCCCGGACATAGACCTCTTTGCAAGTCCGTGGAATGCCAAACTTCCCCGGTTCTGTTCCAGAACTCCGTGTCAGGGAGCTCAGGCTACAGACGCCTTTCTCCTGAATTGGAATCAGGCATTCCTATATGCCTTTCCACCCATTCCTTTGATTCCCAAGACTCTGTTCAAACTCCAGAGGGATCATGGAACTATGATCCTCATAGCTCCACGCTGGCCACGCCAAGTGTGGTTCCCTCTACTTCTACAGCTCTCCCAGGGATCCTACTTGGATCTGGGAGCTGCGCCAGACCTCCTGTCTCAGGAGGAGGGGACTTTGTGGCACCCAAACCCCAAATCCCTTCACCTCAGTGCTTGGTTACTGAAGGCTTAAGCCTTCAAGACTTTCATCTTTCCCAACCAGTGAAAGATATCCTTTCTGCCTCTAGGAAACCCTCTACCAGGCGTTCCTATGCTTTCAAATGGAAACGTTTTTCCATTTGGTGTGCTCAGCAGGGTCTTGACCCTCTGGCACTTCCTTTGAATTCTCTTCTTGATTATCTCCTGCATCTATCCAATGCAGGCCTCAAGACGAATTCGGTAAGAGTCCATTTAAGTGCTATTGCAGCATCCTTGAAACATATAAATGGACAACCTATCTCCTCTCATCCTCTTGTTGCAAGATTCATGAGAGGCCTGACTCTCACTAAACCTCCCATCAGACCACCCCCGGTCGCATGGGATTTGAATCTAGTGCTCGGTCAACTTATGAAGCCACCTTTTGAGCCAATGTTTTCCACCTCCTTGAAATTTCTTTCCTGGAAGGTCATCTTCCTCATTGCAGTCACTTCGGCTCGCCGCATCAGTGAGCTGCAGGCTTTAGTGGCTAATCCACCTTACACAAGATTTCATCATGATAAGGTGGTCCTTAGGACGAATCCCCACTTTATGCCTAAAGTGGTCTCGCCTTTTCATCTTAATCAAGAGGTATATCTACCTGTCTTTTTTCCAGCTCCTCATGCATCCAATGCAGAGAGGAACCTTCATACTCTGGATTGTAAAAGAGCTCTCGCTTTTTACCTTAATAGGACTCAGCCACATCGAAAGTCTTCTCAACTTTTTGTGGCCTTTGATCCTTCCCATTTGGGACTTCCAGTCTCCAAGCGTACACTTTCCAATTGGATTGCTCAGTGTATTTCTTTTGCTTACCAGAGCAAAAACATTTCTCTGGAAGGCCATGTCACTGCTCACAATGTGAGGGCCATGGCAACTTCTATGGCTCATCTGCACTCTGTTTCCATAGATCAGATCTGTCGAGCCGCTACCTGGGCCTCGGTTCATACCTTCACAGCCCATTACTGTTTGGACAAGGACTCCCGCCGGGATGCCTTGTTTGGCCAGGCTGTCCTCAAGCACCTGTTCCATTCCTAAACAACTCCTGCCCACCTTCCCAGAATGGATGCCTGAGATCCATACGAAGATGGCGAACCTTTACAGGGGATCCCATGCATCTAAGCTAGGGAGTCCCCATATGTGAGGACTTATTCCTGCTTGTTCCTGGAGATAGCACAGTTACTTACCTGTAACAGGTGATCTCTGGGAACAGCAGGAATTAGTCCTCACAACCCACCCACCTCCCCTAGGAGTTGTATCTTTTATCTATCTATCTTCCTGTCCTCTCTCTGTTGACTCAGCTATAAACTCGAAACTGAGGAGAGCTGTTCAGGAAGGCGGGAAGGCAGTGCGCATGTGCAGTGGGAGGTCCCAAAAGCTTCTATTCTAAGAAGCTGGGGAGCTTTCCCGCACGGGCTCCGTCGGTACCGACGTACCCATATGTGAGGACTAATTCCTGCTGTTCCCAGAGATCACCTGTTACAGGTAAGTAACTGTGCTTTACCTTCCATTGCCTCTGAAAGGCCTGGCAAGCTACTTCTGGTCATGCCTTGCCAAGAAAACCCAGGAGTCAGCATTAACTCGACAGCATGCATTGTACTGGGCCCAATAGTTTTCCAGCTCTTCCAGCAAGTACAGGAAGGAGTCAGTGCCTGTACAGATTTATTGGTATATTAGCATGTTACACTGCATTAGTACCTGTTTGTACCTAAGACCTAGGTGGAAGCCAAGCCTTTGTTCTGATCTGATTTTTCACAAAGTCAAGTTTAATATGAGTCTCTGCAAAATACAGTCCTAAAAGTACACTGTATTTAAGGCATTGCGGTTAAAATTGAACCAGATATCCCAAAAACCTAAATCTGTAAAACATTCTGTCAAACTGAATTTTATCGTATTTGGTAGAATGCCAGATTGGGTTTAGCTCACACTTGTTTCTTAATTCAAGGCGAGTTGCATTCAGATAGTGTGTATGCTAATTTTGAGAAATGACTTTTTGGTTAGCAAGGATACCTACTATAAATCGTGATATCAATTTAGAAATGCTGTTGGGCTCATAACTAAAAGATTGAGGTCTGTTTTCTAAGGGTTTAGTCTCTTAACTTGGCCTCTGAAGATTTGCTAGGACTAGGTATCTAAATTTAGGAGCCTAATAAGTGGATGGCAGCAGAGCTGGATTTTAGTGCAGGGAAAAGTTGGAGTTGATTTGTTAGCACTGGGCACCTACATTAGGCTCAAACGTCTAGGTAAAATTAGGCCTACAATTTTAATGGCATAACTTTTATGCTCCTAAATTTTTAGCTGATGTGAGATTCGGCAGCACTATGTGGTTAGTGTTGCTGAATATCTCCTCTCACCGCTGCGGCACTATCTGGATAATGCTGGGGCAATCTATGCAGTATCTTCTCTGCTTAGACTTAATGTCCCTGCTAACTGAATAATCCTGGCAACTTCCCAAAAGGCCACAAAAAAGCCATCCTACCTTTGTGGTTTGCTTTCTGGACAGCAGCTGAATGTCACCGTTATCCACAACTGCTGGTGTCAAATACCTGGTTTCAGTGCAGACTACTGGTGCTATCTGGGACCTGGCCCTGAATATCTGCTTTTTATTTTAAACACTACAGCCAGTGTTTAAAAAAAAATGTTGACTACAGAATCTGGGTATCGACCCTTTAGACTCCTATGTTTGGCTTAAAATAAGGGACAAACATGGGGATCTAACATAGGTGCCTAAATTTAGTAGCTCAGAATTTTTTTAAGCCCTTTTGCCAAATTATACATTATATACATCAATATATTATATTTCTTAAAACAAAATCTGTAGCTTGGAAGCACATGTCTAGAAATGGTGATGTGAAGCAGTGTTTCTGATTTTTAGGGTGCTGCTGAGAAGGAGCTGGAGGAATGTTTGGAGAGGACATTCAGAATTATGTTCCGAGGAATAAAGAAGGAAGTAAGTAAAAAGAGCCTTTTGCCATATTATATACTAATGTACACTGAACAGAGTGGAAACGGCTTATCAATATTTTATTTATTTAACAGGATTTTTATACCACCTTCTCATATAATCAAAGCGGTTTACATAAAACTCAAATGTTAAAGAACTCAGTGAACAAATCAGGTAGGGGTGGCATGCAGGAGATGCCTGGAAGCAGAACTTATATACATAACATAGTGAATGGGGTTAACTGTATTTCGGGTTTGAGCAGTGAGGTGATGGGACTAGGTGTCTTTTGAAGTGGTCAGTGAAGAGAAAAGTCTTGAAGTTTTCGAAAGTCCTTTAAGTCTTTGGTTCTGAATTTTTTTTCTAGCCAGTTGTTCCAGATGGCGGGAGCAGCTAAGGAGAGAGCTCTCTTCATGGTAGTTATTTGCCTTAGTGTAGGAGTTAGGAATTGGTATTGTATCTCTGGTGTTCAGTCTCTTCAGTCTGCAGCTCGAGTTTGTACAAAGCAGGTCTTGTACGGTTCCAGCCGATAAGTTTTTTTTTTTTGTTTTTTTTGTGGGGTTTTTTTCTCGTCTTGAATATGGTAAGAGCAGTTTGTATTTAGCTCTTGAGACTGGAAGCCAATGTAGTTGGTATAGTTAAGGGGTTGTGTCATATTTGGGCAATCCTGTTATGATGTGGGCAGTGGTGGTCTGGGCCAGTTGCAAGGGCCAGATGGTTTGGATTGGAAGACCATGGAAGAGTTACAGTAATCCAAAATGGGGGTTATGAGTGTTTGACATACTGTGCGAAAGTGGTCCTGACTGCAGAGGGGCTTTAGTCTTTGAATAACTGCAATCACTCAAAATATGGTCTTATCATAGAGGGTAATATCATATGTAAAAATAAATAACAAAGTAAAGGCCCTCAAAACCTAAACTTACGGCTATGATCTATCTCATTTTAGTAACATGGTATATCTCACAGTGAAATGATTTTAAGAACAAAAATTTTTTAAAGGAAGAGAAAACAGGTCTCAGACTCTTGTTGAACACATTCCTGCACACTGTGACAAAAGAATGTATATTACATTTGCATCAACGACCCGATGTTTTCACTCCTTTATATGAGTCTTCTGTCTGGCAAGACTCATATAAAGGAGTGAAAACATCGGGTCGTTGATGCAAATGTAATACACATTCTTTTGTCACAGTTTGCAGGAATGTGTTCAACAAAAGTCTGAGACCTGTTTTCTCTTCCTTTAAAAAAATTTTTGTTCTTAAAATCATTTCACTGAGATATACCATGTTACTAAAATGAGATAGATCATAGCCGTAAGTTTAGGTTTTGAGGGCCTTTACTTTGTTTATTTTTGAATAACTGCAAGCTTATGGAATGTGTTCTTGGAGGTTTTGTTAATGTGAGCTTGTAAGTTTAGGAAGCAGTCAATGGTGATACCCAAGTATCATACTACCTCCTTTATTGCTATTAGTGTCCGCTATGGATATAGATGCAGGGGGAAATGAAGGGTCTCGTGTTATGAATAGTGCCTCTGATTTCTTAAAGTTGACTTGGATGCCAGTCAGTTGCTCATTTCCATGAGGCTGTTGGTAATAGAGTAGTCAGGCGAGTCGAGGTGGATAGGGGAGTAGACAATGCCTGTGTAAATTGCATAGTGGATCTTGTGCTGTCTGAAGATGTTACATATTGGCTGTAATTAGATGTTGAAAAGGAGGGCAGACAGGGAGGATCCTTGTGGAACTCTTTGAGTTGAGAGAAATGGGGTTGATGTATTAGGACCGACTTTGACCTTTTGTGTGTGACTGAGGTAGGAGTTGAACCAATTGAGGGTTGTACCGTGAAGTCCAATGTTGGAGAGACGTAGTAGGGTGCTGTGAGACAGTGTCGAAGGCCGAGTACATATCCACAAAAACGAAAAGGAAACCAGTCTTTGTCAATCCCTCTTAGTAGTGCATCAGAGGTGAATTAGTAGGGTTTCCACACGGTGATTAGGATGAAATCCATGCTGGTGTGGATCCAGTGGAGCGTGCAGGTCAATGTGGTCTTGGAAGAGTTTTTGTACTGCCTTTCTATTATCTTAGATGAAAATGGGGTGCTGGAGATGGGGCTGTAATTTAAGGGTCTGAGTTGTTGAGGTGTTCTTTAGTATGGGTCGATCGTGGCTTGTTTAAGTGCAGAGGGCATGTATCCTTTAGTAGCTTATGATTTTATGGATGCAGTTCACAAATTCTTCCTTGACTGATTTGATCCATACAACTGGAGATGGATCAGAGGGTGCTGTACTAGTGTTTAAGGCAGTGATGGTGTTAAGGATTTGCTCTGTTGGAATGTGAAATTCTCCCCATTTATGTATGCTGTGAACGTCTGAATCTGGGGTGGAGAGAGCTTCCAGTTGTGAGGTCCTTGGGATGGTTGGTTGGTTTGAGGAAATCTGCAAAGATTTGGGGGTGAATAAGGTCCTTTGTGGGATAGGTCTTGCAGACAATTTCAAATAGCTCTCAAGGTTTGTTGCTGGATTTTAGGATTTATTAAACACATAGTGCCGCAACATACTAAGCACTGTACAAACATACAAAAGAGACAGTCCCTGCTCATCAGAGCTCAGTCTAATCAGACAGAAAACAAAATAAGTTACAAAATACAAATAACAAAATTTAAAGGACAAAGTAAACAAAAGTTGATGGAGAGATCAAGATGGGGCAAGACAGGAACAAAAAGCAGTAGTGAAGAGGTGGGATTTGAGTCTGGACTTGAAAATAGGCAGGGAGGATGCCTGGCACACAGATAGGAAGACTATTCCAAACAAAGGGTGCTGCCAGTTGGAAGGAGCGAAGTCTGGAATTGGCAGTACGAGTAAAGGGCACAGATAAACGAAGACTATTAGAAGAGCGAAGTAACCGAGAGAGGGGGTGTAAGGAGAGAAGAGATGAAAGGTACTGGAGGGCAGAAGAGAATACATTTATAGGTTAGGAGGAGAAGTTTAAATTGGATATGGAGATGGATGGGAAGCCAATGAAGCGATATGAGGAGTGATGTGGGAAAAGCGAGACTGGCGGAAAATAAGTTGAGCAGCAGAGTGTTGAATTGACTGAAGAGGAAAGAGGTGGCTTGCAGGGAGGCTGGCAAGGAGAAAGTTACAATAATCAAGACGGGAGGTGATTAAGGAGTGGACAATCATCTTAGTGGTGTTAACAGAGGAAAGGGTGAATTTCAGATATTGTATAGAAAGAAACAGCAAGTTTTAGCAATGAGCTGGATATGTGGGGAGAGAGCAAGAGGAATCAAAAATAACACCAAGGTTACGTGCTGAAGAGACAGGGAGGATTACAGAGTTATCCACAGAGAGAGAGGGGAAAGTACAAGCATTGCGGAACCTGTGTCTTTTGGGTGGCGTATGACCTAGATTGGCCACTGTTGGAAACAGGATACTGGGCTTGATGGACCTTGGTCTGACCCAGTATGGCATATCTTATGTTCTTATGTAAAGAGGAGGAGAGGCATACAGGGAAAGATAAGGAGTTCAGTTTTGGCCATGTTCCGTTTTAAGCAGCGTTGGGACATCCAGGTAGCAATGTCAGAGGCAAAATGAGATCTTAGATCTTAGGATGAGATTAGTGTGGTATTCTCTTGTTTGTTGATTAGGTTGTATTCCTTCTGCATGGTCGTGTATTGAATGAGTGGCTTGAGACTGATTGCATCTCCATTTACGCTCTAATTAGCGAAGTTTACGTTTGTTCTCTAATTGTTGGCGAATACCATGGGGCCGAATGTAGTCTGTCGTCTTTGCTTCCAGAGGTGTGACGGTGTGGGGGTTTTGCTGCTGCATTAATGGTTGTGTTCCAAGAGTTGATTGCCTCATCTAGGTCATCAGTCTTGTGGGAGGTTGGGTAGAGTTTCTTTGAAGAATTGTTCCTTGTGGAAGCCCTTGAATTGCCTTTCAGGGTAGGGTTTTCTTTGAGTTTTCTTGTTGGGGTAGAAGAATCTGGAAATGTATGGCATGGTAATCAGACCAGGGTATTGGAAAAACATGAGGGGTGGTTGTCTCCCTGCTTCTGAAGGTTCTTTGGTACAAAGATGAGGTCAAGTGTAGAACCATAACGATGAGGGGCCCTTAATAATTTCGGAGAACTGGTGGGATTCCATTGCCTTGAGAGGCTGCTTCTTCACTGTTGGAGGTAGAGTTGTGGAGTAGGTGGCTATTGTGAGTCAGAATCCATATGAAGAGGATAGTGTATATTTGGTAGGCTGGTGGTTTTGGTCCCAGTGTACTTGCTAATGTGTTTAAAGGAGTTTTGAGAGGGTGGGAGAAATGGAAATCTATACAGCAAGAACCTTATTGTGGAGGGGTATTTACTGTTTTGAGATTTCTTAGCAGGGGTGCCACCTGGACTGTCACTCAGGAGTGAGGTGGTCAGCGGGGTCTGATGTCTGGAGGATGCAATGGGTGAGAAGGCAGTAACTGGTTCCTCAGAGGTGCTTGCAGTCATTTAGTCTTCGATCTTCAGCTCTCTTTAGGTATCTGCTATTCTGTAGTTCCCCACCTTATTTCCCTGCCTAAGGGCCATGCCAAAGGGCCCTCTGACGAGGCCCTCGGGCACAGGCAAGCCGGGAGGTGCTCCTTTTAAATTTGTAGATGTTGGGCCCTGATCGGCCAT
The DNA here is from genome assembly GCA_033557465.1 of Ichthyophis bannanicus. Taxonomy (NCBI): domain Eukaryota; kingdom Metazoa; phylum Chordata; class Amphibia; order Gymnophiona; family Ichthyophiidae; genus Ichthyophis; species Ichthyophis bannanicus. The sequence continues at coordinate 942,576,400 of CM066033.1, read as the reverse complement.
GTGTTGGAGAGCAGGAGGTGTTTCAGCCTCCCTCTCTCTTCCATGCCACTGATCGGGACTCTGGAGCGGTGGAGGTGCTGTATTCAATATTGTGCCATATGGCAGAAGGTGGATTATCCACTGTAATTATCAATAGAACATCTCAACCAGAAAGTGTAGATCAGGGAATTTAGTCCCAATAAAGCACGCTTTAAGCACAAAACATTTCTTATGGATCTAACACACAAACGTATATATTCTGTTAGTATGAAGGACCTCCAGTAGAGCAGCAGACTTGCATTAAGTTTTCATGCTGTATGTGCCTGCTTATAATCCAGTCATCAGCTCCAGTCTATATACAGTATATATAGAAATAGATACGTCAATGAAACTGCATTGTAAGTCTGTGCAGCGCTGTTTCATTGACTTCACTGGATAACCACTCAAGGCCCAGATATAATCAAACATGATCCTGACCTCCGTCTTTTTAAATTGAATCTCGTCAACTGAATCAGGAGACTATTTAGAACCCTGAGTGATACTAGTTTAACATGTTAGCACTTCCGCCTTGAACCCACCTAACAAAGATCAGTTATATCGTAAACATGACATCACAAACTGTCTTGGAGATCTCACATGACAACCAGAACAGCCAAGCATAGCGCAGCCACCAAATAAAATCAGAGCTACTCAGTCTCTTCATTTAGCATGCTGAGTGATAGAACTTTTGAAGTTAGGAAATTGAGACTCGCATGGTATGAGCAGTGTTGGCTTTTTAATCACCTCCATTATCCGGTATGTGATCCAAGACCAACCATCTTGCATCCTCCCATACATACCCTATAGCTTGCTAATGGATACTAATGGAGCATTAATAGAGCCAGTATTTATTTATTTTATTTATTTAGCATACATTTGTATGCCGCTACTTCCAGTGATCAGTAGCGGCTTGATTACAGGCGTGAAAATGACAAATCATGACAGAAATTTTGATGAAATATACTATTGATTTGATAGGGAAAGCACAGCATAGCACACAGTTAGGGGGCTCAAAGAGGGGTCAAATATTCACATATATACATAACTGCATCAAAGATCTGTCTAGGTGATGCCGTAATGGGATTGGAAAAGATGGGTCTTAAGCTGTTTTCTGAAGTCCTTTAGGTCGTTGATCTGTCGTATCTCGTGAGGCAGGTGGTTCCAGAGCATGGGAGCCGAATAAGTGAAAGCCCGGTTGCTTGTCCGCATATTGACTGCTCTTAAGCTGCTTGGTATGCAGAGGAGGGTGTTCAGGTTCATGGTCCGTCTGCTTCTGTTGAGAGGTTGAGTGGTGATGAGGTTAGAAAGGAACGAGGGGGATACTTTGTGGATGATTTTGAATATTGTGATTAGCACTTTGTATATTATTCGTGCCGGGATGGGTAGCCAGTGTAGCTCAATCAAGACTGGTGTAATGTGATCTACTAGGCTCTTGTTCATGATGATCCTGGCTGAAACATTTTGTGCCATTTGTAAGATGTTTAGTGTTTTTTTCGGTAGACCCTGAAGGATGGCATTACAGTAGTCAAAGTGGGGAATGATGAGTGCCTGTGCTACTGTTCTGAAGTCAGAATGGTCAATGATGCTGCGTATAGGTTGAAGAACCCTCAGCTTGTGAAATATTGCTCTGTTGACTGACCGGAGGTGTTTGTCCATTTTTAAGTTATCATCAATCAGTACACCTAGATATTTTATCTCTTTTTTAGAGTGATAGGAGTTATTGTTCAGGGTGATGGTTGCAGGAGGATCAAAGTCTTGTTTCCCTGAAATGAACATTACTTCAGTCTTCTTATGGTTAATGGACATATTGTTGAGACGGAGCCAGTTTTGCATTTCGAGTAGGCATTCTTCTAATTGGCTATAATTGGGATTGTTTACATCCAGTTGAGTGTAAATCATAATATCGTCAGCATACAAGTGGTAGCTGATATTGAACTTTTGGAAGATCATGCATACTGATTGTATGTAAACGTTGAATAGGAGGGAGGAGATGGCTGAGCCTTGTGGTATTCCTTGTGTTTGGGGGGAAAGGCTCTGCTTGTTCGTTGTTGTAGCGTACCTGCTGCATTCGGTTCGTTAGGTATGACTCGAACCACTTTAATGGTGTTCCTGATATACCTATGGATGCGAGTCTGTGCAGGAGAATTTGGTGATGAACTGTGTCAAATGCTGCTGAGATATCTATGAATATGAGTATGAACATCTTGTTTTTGTTTTCTAGGCCCTTGATGATGTTGTCAAAGAGTGCTATTAGCAGGGTTTCTACTCCATGGTGTGGTCTGAACCCGTACTGATGGTCATCGAGGATTTTGTTGTCATCTAGGTGGTCCTGCAGTTGCTGTTGGGTCACTTTCTCGATAATCTTTGTAAGAAAGGATATGCTTGATATCGGACGGTATGAGGTTGGATCTTCTTTGTTGAGTGCCTTGTTTTTTAGTATAGGCCTGATTAGTGATCTTTTCAGATGAGCAGGCATGATCCCTTGCTGCAGAGATTGATTCACTATATGCGTTATAATATGTGCTACTTCTTGTTTCGTAATTCACAAATATAACAGGTCGAACTTTCAGAGTAATACTGATACTGAATGAGTGAAAAATTACTCCAGAGAAACAATGGCAATAAACGAGAGGGCTTAAAACTCAGCAATTTTTGACTAGGTCCGGAATTGTCTCAGTATAGTCGGCTAGTAGCCGCTGGATAGAAAACTTGTTCACCAGCCTAGCCCGTTAACATCAATGACTTGTTCCGGCCTGTTTTTACTTTTTTGAACACCCTCTTCCCGGTGTGTTGCTTTTATCAATAACAGTCTATTAGTGAAAGGGCACTTTCACTAATAGACTGTTATTGATAAAAGCAACACACCGGGAAGAGGGTGTTCAAAAAAGTAAAAACAGGCCGGAACAAGTCATTGATGTTAACGGGCTAGGCTGGTGAACAAGTTTTCTATCCAGCGGCTACTAGCCGACTATACTGAGACAATTCCGGACCTAGTCAAAAATTGCTGAGTTTTAAGCCCTCTCGTTTATTGCCATTGTTTCTCTGGAGTAATTTTTCACTCATTCACTTCTTGTTTCGTGGCTTTGATCCATTCTGCTGGACAAGGATCAAGGAGAGAAGTTGTTGTATTTAAGTTTGCGATGGTATGGATGATGAGATTCTCATCAATTGTCTGGAAGGTAGACCAACTTTCTTTCGGCTTAATGCTTGTTTCCTCGTTGTTTGGCTGATTTGTGATAATGCCCAAGGGTTGTCGGGGGGGATTTAGTTTGGTTGCATAATGATCAGCCAATTCTTGAGCTGTAATTTTGTCATTGCCGACCTGATCGGGTAAGGGGTTTGTGAGATCCCTAACTAGCTCAAACAGCTCTCTGGGTCGATTGATGGCCTTGTTGAGTACGTTGGTGTGGTGCTCTTTTTTAGCAAAGTTAATCTCCTGCTTGTATTTGGCTAGGAGTGCCAGGTATTCCAACTTGTGCGGATCATTTTTAGACCGTCTCCATTTTCTCTCCAATTTTCTTAATTCCTTCTTCATTTTGTGCAGCAGTGGTGTGTACCATGGTTCAGTTTTTGTCTTTGTTGATCTGGCTAGTGCCTTCCATCTTGGCTCCGAGTTGGATTCTATTGAAGTCCATTGTTGAATTAGGTCTTCGATGTCTGTGTTGTGGGTTATGTGTTCTTCAAGAGAGTTTATTAGCGCTTGAGTTGATGTTAGGTCAAGCGAGAATGACAGAACATTCTAGTGGTTCTATCGCACATATACCAAGTTGCAGGGACAAAGAATTACATATGACACATGTTTGACAGTTAAGTGTCTCATCTGGCATGTTTTTAAGCTGAATGTCGTAATTCTCATCTTTACCTCCTGTCTAAAATTGGCTTTCATGTGTGTTAAAAATGGTAGTAAATTTTCACTGTTGTGTTAAATTTATACAATTGGATGCTCTCTGAACTAGCTTGATGCCCCCTGAGCCAGAGGGAATCTGCTCTGACCAGAGAGCCCCATCCATTTAACTACACCATCCAGCCTACTGTTCCCCACTACCCTCCCTCACTAATGGTAACCCCATACTTAACTATACATTGAATGACTCGTTCTATTGTCTACTGTTAGCTGCCATTTTGAAAGTGGTGCCAGTTCTGCGGAAGTTGGTGACCTTAAATGAACCCATACCATGTTAAAATTGGTGGCTATCAGCAATGAATAGAGGAAGAGATTTTAAAATGCATAGGTAAGTACATGGCTGTACCAAGCCATAATTGTGCCCTGTGCTACTTGCACATCTGGTATTCCCCCTCCCTTGGTTGCCTGCCCTTGCCCACCCACCCCCACACACATTGCCCTGCCACCGCCACCACTTTTGTTTTCTTGGATGGTGACGGCAGCAGTGAGGCAGACCAGCATTTGTAGGTAGGTTGGGTCCCTCCTTTCCTTCTCTGATATAAGTTGCGTCAGAGGAGAGAAGGACAAGGCTAGCCATTCAAATGCAGAGTTGCAAAGAGAAAACAGTGGTGGCAGTGGCAGGATGGGCCAGGGCTGGCAACCCAAAATGCACCCCTCATTCTTTTGTGCCCTGTACAGCTGCACAGCTCGCACAGGGCTAGGTACAGTGCTGGGTAAGTATGTGTCCTGTATCTGTTCTGTTCTGTATCCTGATTGACTGGAGTATTTAAGCCCTGCCTCTCTCTTTACTACTTGCTGGGTCATTCATCTTACCGGCTTCTGCCCCAAGGAGTCTCGTATCCTTGTATTCTTGCCTTGACCTTCTATGAATTTCTAGCTGGTATCTTTACAGGTCTGTGGATTCTGGCTTTTATGTATTTATATCAGATGCAGCTTGAACTACAAGACTCCAAGCAGCTGTCCAAAGTTGTGAACAAAGTGGTATATAAAAGATTTTAAATACATAGGAAGAGCAGCACCTATTTTATCTAGTGAATATAAAAGGAATGTTAAGAGAAAAGCAGCTTTTGTTAAGTCTGAGTGATGGGTATGTTTTTTTGCAGGATCATCTCTCTGTCCCCTTGACGACGTCTAATGTACAGCAGAGAGGTAAGAATAGGCTTATTTGCATAACACATTTACATCTTCTGAGACTGAATTTTCTGTATTTAAGAAATACCCTGGTAATTGGTCATTTTGTGAAAATGCAAGGTTCTGATTGCTTATGCACATTCCTGTGAGTTTTCCATGTTAAAGGATTCTAGAATACCTCTGCCTTAAGTTTATCGTGCATATGCACATGAAGGAAAAATGTTTGAGCTGGATATAGATAGCCTAATACATGAGTTACAAATTAATCCTTAGAACAGTGAACTAAAGGAGCAATTGTAAAGTTAACTAATCTCTTTAGTTCCAGTGTATTAAACCGTGGAAATCCAATCATAGCTGTTTACTTTCGTCTTAGCATTCATGTTGTGTGCACTCAGTACTTCAATGTAGCAAAAATGCTAGAGCACAAAAACTAGTACTAAACCAGAAACAAACTGCTGTACTAATCTTATCATAGTTTGCATGGAAATGCACACTAATGTATTGAAAACGGAATTACTTGAACTGCAGCAAATTGCATTAAAAATTAGCACAGGGTTTTTTCAGTTTATCCCTGTAATTTGACTTTCAGGGGTGAGGTAAAGTTGTATGTTACCAATTAGTTGGGAAATTTTTAAAACACAAAGCAACCCTTTACCAGAGAGCCCTCAAACCTCCCAATACCTCCCTACTTGCACCTAGGGAAGCATGCTCCGTTGTCTTCAGCCTCCTGCAAGAGATATAGTACCCCTATAATCAATGTTCCCTCTAATTTTCTGTAGGCTGTGTGCGCATAAAATATCAGCTGTGTGCAGCTTTTGAAGGAAGGTTAAATTTTTGTGCGCCACATAACGACACTGAGTTATATACTTTAAAATTTGACTACACGTCAGAATACAGTATGTACACCACATTGATTTTAATCAAATTAAATGAAAATAGACGATTACTAAATGAAGCGGGAAATTTCTAGTAATTACAATCATAACTTTTAAATTTTAAGACGTCTGTTTTCTATCAGAATCAGAGCCGTAATTTTTGTGCGCTCTGTTGTAAAGTATGTGCGCTCGCTCAGCGGTGTGTGCGCACGCACACGCGCACAGCTTAGAGGGAACAGTGCCTATAATCTGTGGCATCAGCTTAACCTCATCCAATGTCCTTGACATCAGCTGAACTTCTGGAGGAATGTGATAACAGCTGTTTGGCCCTACAGGCTGCCTTGAAAAGGGGTAAGGATGGTGGGAGAAACACATTATCTCCAGGAACAAGCAGGAATGAGTCTTCACATATGGGTACGTCGGTACCGACGGAGTCTGCGCAGGAACGCTCCCCAGCGTCCAATCAGAAAGCTTTTGGGAGCATCCCTCAGCGCCTGCGTGCTGCCTTCCCACCTTTCCAACTGTCTCTCCTCAGTTTTCTTTTTTCCGCGGAGCCGGCAGGATGTCCTCCTGTCACCGCAGAAACTTTTTTCTTTAATTTTTTAATTCTTGTTTTCTTGTGGTCGTGGCTGTTTTCCTGCCGCCACCAGTACCGCCGGTGGGGGTTTTTCTTTTCTTTTTCTCAAACTGAGGGACAGTTTTCCCTCAGTTTCTGTCTTACAATTTTTTGGGCCTATAAGGCCTCTCCATGGAGCCGCCTTCTCCTAAGAAGTGCCTTCACTGTGGAAATTCAGTTTTCTTTTTAGACTCCAATGACTGGTGTCTAACCTGTTTGGGTCCTGACCCTTTTTCCCCTGAACCGTCAGGATTCAATTCTGTGAGAAGAGATTCTCTTTTTCGAGTTTCCCTCGATACCGTTTTCCCTCCCTTTGGCAGGGCACCGGCCATTTCTTCTCTACAGGATCAGGTAACCCACAAACAGTCTGTTAAGACTAGCCAATCCTTGAGTGGTCTCATGCTAAGCATGCTGACGGCCCCGGCCTTGCCCTCAAGACCCCATTGGCATTAAAACCCCGGCGGGAGTCTTCGGGCTCCAAAGCGTTTCAGGGGTTTCAGGTTGTTCCTGGGGCTCACCCCTCACAGAACATTCCTGAGCCATGCTTGGTGGTGGCATCCGCTTCGAGCGGTACCGATACCCCGGCATCGGCACCGGTGTTGAGTGATCCGCTCTTCACCAGGGATCGTCATCTGGCATTCTCGGTACCTTTGGGACCGACCGAAATGTCCCAGATTGACTTTCCAGTATCGGCAGTACCGCTGATACCACCACCGACGTCGGTACCCTCTAGGCATACATCGATAGACTCGCTTCCTTCGATGCTGAGTCTAGAATCGATTTCTAGTCTAGAGGACTGGGTACCGACACGTCTCGGAACCGATGTTTACCGATTCCGCATGCCCGGTACCAAGGATAATCACCAAGGGTTTTTAGTTACCTCGGTACTGCTTGAGCAGCCTCTGATGACTGCTTCGGTGTCGGTTTCATCTTCGATTCCGGCACAACTACCGGTATCGGTATCTATGCCGGTACCTGCAGTATTATCGGAACCAGCTCCTTCCATGCTTTTTTCACCTGGATCGCTCCTCTCTATACCTAGTTTGGAGTCGATACCTGGCATGGATAATACACTACTGACTGTCTCAACTCATAACTGCCAGTTCCAGTGTCCATCCATTACAAATCCTGTTCTGCACCGGACAGGTACATCCTCCGGTGCCCAGGCTACCTTTTCAAATTTAGCCTGTCCAGGGATGGTTCCCATCGGAGATCCTTCTTTTCAGAAATTTCTCCTTGACATGGCAACTTTCCTTGATATTCCTATTCCTGGCTATGAGTCTTCTCAGAGTTTTTCTGCAGGAAAGGAAAATATAATGCTTCCTTTACATCACTCTTTGCAGAATCTTCTTCTGGAGATATGGGAAAAACCTTTAAAAGTTTTTTCACCTCCTACAGCAACTGATCTTCTGTATCAGGTGCCCCCCTCTCCAGGATTTCAAAAGCCTCAACTTCCCCATCATTCCATTGTAGTGGAATCGGCAATGAGGAAGGTAAAAAGCAAGAAAAAACATTCTTCTTTCCCACCAGGGCGTGCATCTAGGACACTGGATGCCTTTGGACGTCAAACCTTCCAAACATCTATGCTGGCAACAAGGATTCTCTCATATATTTTCTATGAGTCTATCCCTTCAGGAGATCACAAAGAAATTATCTCTTTTGATTCCTTTTCTATCAGAGCCCAAGGCTGCAGACTATTCCTTACTTAGTCATAGCCAAAATATCTCTTGGTTTCTTTCTCGTGCTTCCCTAGCCTCTTTTGAGTCTGTTAGCAGAACTTCTGCTATAGCCATAGGAGCATGTCGTAAAGCCTGGCTCCAAGCATCAGACTTGAGTAGATGGGCACAACAAAGACTGAGTAATACTCCTTGTACTGGAGAAAATCTCTTCAATAAGGAGTCCTTACGTCAGGTTGCTCATTGCTCCACTGACTTTCCTATTTCTGAGGGCCATCCTAAGCCCTCTCCTTCCTCAACAGGTAGGAAATGTCCTACCAAACCTTCTTTCCCTAAAAGAAAGAGGTTTTCAGCTTCTCCTGCCCATCATTCGGATGTTCCCAAGCAGGGGAAGTCTCGCCCTGGTCTGAAGAATCCAAACTCTAGCCAGGCTGAATAAACACAGTAACCATAGGTTTCTGATTAATCTTTTTATAACTACAGTTAATTTCTTTTCAGCAGAAGTTTTTCACTATTTTTCCATTCAAAACTCTGCTCAGGGATTCCTATTCTCAGGAAATCCCTTTACTCTTCAGTATGCTGAACTGTCAGGATATTCATGTCTATAAGTTACAGGGTTTTCCACCTCTTCCTGTCTAGAAGAGAGGTTTAGCAACTATCACATGATAGTTTCTCTGTACCAGCATGAATTTTTTTCCTTCCAGGGGCTTACCATGTGGTAAGTCCTTCTTCAGCTTCTATCTCTACCCTCTTCCCCAGGGTTTCCCCTGTAAGAGTGGTACCATACCATTGAAAGACTTTTCTTGTCTGTCTTTTCACTGTAGAGTTTCTTCTCCTGAGTAAACTCCCTTCTTTATCTGGGCAGCTCTGCAGACAGACAGCTTGCTCTCTTTGTTCAGTCTGTCTCTGTTTGACACAGACTGATTCTCTGTTGTCCTATTCAGTAGCTGCCCATGCAGGAGTTCCAGTAATTGACTACTGGTACTTTTCCACAAGTCCCAGTCTTGTCTTCCACCACTCCTATCTAGCCTTAGTAGTGATTCCAAGACAGTTTTCTACATCTTTCTTGGACAATCCTTTTTCACTACAGGCTTCTTACACTTCTACCCTTGCCATCTCCAATCTCTGGGTTTGGCAACGTAGTGGACATTTCTCCAGGACCAAGCAGGAAGTCAGTCCTCACATATGGGTGACGTCGGCGCCGATGGAGCCCTCGCGGAGCAATTTTCCCCAGCTTTCAAAGAAAGCCTTTGGGAATTGCAGCGCGCATGCGCGGTCCCCTTCCCGCCCAAAGGTGCCATCTTGGCCAGTCTTCTTTTTTCCGCGGAGCCCTACAGACGCTGTCTAAAAGTCACCGCTGAAAAGTTGATTTTCTTTCTTATTTTCGTTTTTTCTTCGGTTCGACGCCGGTCCTTTTCCCGTCTGGCCTCGCGACGCCGGTTGCGAGGCCTCCCCTTCTTTTTCGTTTTTTTCTGTCCTTCGTGACAAATTCGCTTTTTTCACTTTTCCCTGGCGGCCCAAACGTTTGACCTCGCAGGGGCCCTTTTTCCCCCGATGGCCGCCAGTGGTTTTAAAAAGTGTGTTCAATGTAAGAAACTCATGTCTCTTACTGACGCACATGATTGCTGCCTCCGCTGCCTGGGCCCAGATCATGAAGAACTGATCTGTGGGGCCTGTAGCAAGATGTCCTCAAAATCGTTGAGTCGGCAGCATCAGCGGGAGAGAATCTTCTCTGACCTCGGCCGTACCCGGACCTCGTCAGAAGCTTCGGTGTCCAGGGGATCTGGCTCTGAACACCGTCAGAGCTCCTCTGAGAGGGGGTCTCCCTCCCGGGAACATCATCGGAGGAAGAAACCCGCGAGGACGGCGTCGGTGGACGCTCCTGGCTCCGCGAGGGCCAGGTCGCATAGCCCCGATAGCCGTCCCGGGTCTTTGGAGCTGGAGCGACTGTCCAAACAGCCTCGTCTGGAGATGGACTCGTCTGCTCACGTAAGTCCTGTTGTCCTCGTGGACTCGCCTCCGAGGGGTCCGACGTCGGGGGCTGCTGGGTCTCCTGAGTTCGGACTCAGGTTGACGGCCTTGGAGAGCAGTCTAGCTGCCTTCATGGACCAGCAGCGGGCATTGATCGCTGGCCTCGCTGGCGCTTCTGCCCTGACCGCCGGGACGTCGACGTCTAAGTCGAACCCGGAGACCGAGCCGATCCTCATGTCCATGCGGGCTCGAGTCGATCCTCGGTCGAGGTCCCCTTCGGCCTCCCATTCGGGGCCGAGGTCGTCGACGCCGACTCCCTCGGCGTCGGGGCGGACGGCGTCTGCGCCCGCCCGGCCGGAGCCGCTCGACTCCTCCTCCGAGGATTCCGCCTGGGAATCCGAGGTAGAAGAGTCACCTGATTCTTTTCGGACTCGGTGTGTCCCTTCGGACTCCCCCGAGTCCGAACCTCGGAGACAGTCCCCTCCGGAGGATGCCCGGTTCTCGGACTTCGTGAGGGATATGGCCAAGGCCTTGGCCTTCCCTGCAGATCCCGAGGAGGAGCCTCGAGCCGAAGAGCTCGATGCCCTCCAGTATGACTCTCCTGCAAAGGAGCATTTTACTGTACCGGTTCCTCCGATGCTGGAACGACTTCTCTTCCGCATGTGGGAGAGCCCGGCGTCATCGCCGGTATTAAGCAAGCGGGTCGATTCCATATATCGAGTCCGCAAGAGCCCTGGCTTCCAAAAGGCACAGCTGCCGCACCATTCCATGGTGGTGGAATCGGCCATGCATAGGCTCAAGAGCCAGAAGATGCACTCCTCGGTGCCTCCCGGTAGGGAAGCCCGCAGCCTGGATGGCCTCGGTAAGAAGTGTTTCCAGGGCTCTATGCTTGCTTGTCGGGTCCAGACTTACCAGCTCTACATGGGCATGTATCTCCGGGACCTGGCTAAAGAAATAGCCGGATTCTCTGCTGGTCTCTCCGAGGACCCTCTGCGGAGGTTCCAGGCCTTGTCCACCGGTATTCGGGAGTGCTCAAAGTTTATCTCTCGAGCAGCCTATGATGGCTTTGAGGCATCGGCTCGAGTAGCCGCAGCCGGCATCGGTGCCCGCCGACAGGCTTGGCTTCAGTCATCCGACTTCGAGCCCTGGGTGCAGGACAAGTTGGTCGATGTCCCCTGCAGAGGTGAAAACCTTTTTGGCAAACCTATGGATGAGAAGGCTGCACAACTCGAGACAGACTCTCACCAGGACCCGGCTCTCCAGGAAAACCTCTGCCCCTTCCCAGAAGAAGAAGGGCTCGGGGAAAAAGCCCTTTTACCCGAGGAAGGCAGCTGCCTATAAACACTACCCCCATTATCAGGCCTCCGCAGCTCCCCAACAGGGTCAGCAGGCCAAGGGACGGGGTAACGGGTCCCGTAGGCAGCACGCCCCCAAGCCTGCGCCACCGGCCCCTGCTCCGCAGGGTGGGGGGTTTTGACTCTATCAGCATAGCCTCTCCCCCTCCGCTGGTTTCTCTCAGCACGGGAGGCCGGCTGGTCCACTGTGCCCACAGGTGGTCCAACATCACGTCAGATACCTGGGTGCTCCACATAGTCCGAGAGGGCTATCTTCTACACTTCCACCAGGTACCTCCCTCCTACTTTCCAGGGGAGCCTCTGCGACTCCCTCTTCACAGGGACTTACTCCTTCAAGGGTTGGCAAGTCGTCTTCAGGAACAGGCGGTGGAACCGGTGCCCCACCACCTGAGAGGTCAAGGCTTTTACTCCAGATACTTCCTGATACCAAAGTGAACTGGAGGCCTCAGACCCATCCTGGACTTGCGGAACCTCAACAAGTTCCTGGAAAGGGAAAAGTTCAAGATGCTTACCCTTGGAATCCTGCTGCCCTACCTCCGGCAGGGAGATTGGCTATGCTCCTTGGATCTAAAGAATGCCTACACTCACATCCTCATCCACCCAAGCCACAGACAATATCTAAGGTTTGTGGTGGCCGGCAATCATTACCAGTACAGAGTACTGCCTTTGGCCTATCCTCCGCACCACGAGTCTTCACAAAATGTCTCGCAGTGGTAGCGGCTTATCTCCGGCTTCAAGGCCTCTTTGTCTTCCCTTACCTAGACGACTGGCTCATCAGAGCACCGTCCTCTCCAGAGGCCACTCACGCCACGCAACGTACTGTGACTCTGCTCCAGTACTTGGGCTTTGTCATAAACTTCGAAAAGTCCACTTTGCTCCCCTCTCAGGATCTCGAGTTCATCGGCGCAAGATTGAACACACTCCAGGCGCGAGCCTTTCTGCCTCTCGACAGGGCACAACGGCTCATGGCTCTCGCCAGCCGCTTTCACAGCCATTCCCGGGTCTCGGCCAGGCAATTTCTGAGACTGCTCGGCCATATGGCTTCCACGGTCCATGTGACCCCCAGTGCCCGCCTGAATATGCGGCCTGCTCAATGGTGCCTTCGCTCACAATGGCGTCAGGCCTCAGGGAGACTAGCGGACTCAGTACGAATCTCCAGGCCGCTGGTCTCTTCTCTACGATGGTGGCTTCATCTACCCAACCTAGTGCTCGGAATGCCTTTTCAGTCTCCTCCGCCTGTTCAGGTACTGACGACCGATGCTTCTCTCCTGGGTTGGGGAGCACATTGCCAAGGGACATGTACTCAGGGTCTCTGGACCCCGTGGGAATCTGCCCAGCAGATCAACTTCCTGGAGCTCAGAGCGATCCGCCTGGCTCTGCGGGCCTTCTCCCACCTTACAACTCACCAGTCCGTCCTCGTCCAGACGGACAACCAAGTGGCCATGTTCTATGTGAACAAACAGGGGGGCACGGGCTCCTTCCTTCTCTGTCGGGAAGCACAAAAGCTCTGCGCTTGGGCCGTCAGCCGAGGAATCCTCCTCAAAGCTGTTTATCTCCCAGGTCAAGAAAATTACCTGGCAGACAAACTGAGCAGAATCCTCCAACCACACGAGTGGAGATTGGATCCGTTGGTGGTTCAAAGGATTTTTCTCCAGTGGGGCCTCCCCACGCTGGATCTCTTTGCCAGTCCCCTGAACAGGCAACTTCCTCAGTTCTGCTCTCGAGAACCGCATCCCCTCCGAGTAGCGGCGGATGCTTTTCTGCTCTCATAGTCCACGGGCCTTCTGTATGCCTTTCCTCCCATGCCGCTGGTGTCTCGAACACTTTTCAAGGTTCTCCAAGACAAGGCTTCAATGATCCTGATAGCTCCCCGGTGGCCCAGGCAACCGTGGTTCCCGCTACTGATGCAACTGGCGGTAGATACTCCGTTGCCTCTGGGGTTTCAACCCGATCTCCTGAACCCAGGATCAGGGGTCTCTCCTACACCCCAACCTCAGATCTCTTCATCTGATGGCCTGGCTGCTGAAAGGGTAGTCCTTGCTCCCCTCCTGCTGCCTCCAGAGGTGGAAGAGGTCGTGCTAGCTTCCAGGCGACCTTCTACCCGGAAATCCTACGCCCTTAAATGGCGTCGCTTCTCCACCTGGTGTACTCAGCAGTCTCAAGATCCCTTCTCCTGCTCGGTGTCGGTGGTCTTGCAGTACTTGCTTTCCCTCTCCAATCTTGGACTAAAGTCCAACTCGGTCAAAGTTCACCTCAGTGCTCTTTCTGCACATCATGTGCCGGTGGAAGGCGGACCTCTTTCCGGCCACCCTCTCGTGGCACGGTTCTCCCGAGGTCTCCTTCTCCTTAAACCACCTTTGCGCCCCCCAGCCCCTGACTGGGATCTGAATGTGGTTTTACAGCGGATCACCTGTCCGCCTTTTGAACCTATGGCTACCTGTCCTCTCCGTTTTCTTTCTTGGAAAACCTTATTCCTGGTAGCCCTCACTTCCGCTAGACGCGTTAGTGAACTACAGGCCCTAGTGTCTGATCCCCCTTACACTAGGTTCTACAAGAATAGGGTAGTCCTACGGACTCACCCTAAGTTTCTTCCAAAAGTGGTCTCCCCTTTTCACATCAATCAGGAGGTGGTGCTTCCGACCTTCTTTCCCAGGCCACACTCCAGCCGGGCTGAAATGGTCTTGCATACCCTGGACTGTCGGAGGGCGTTAACCTTCTACCTTGATCGTACGCGAGAGCACCGTAAGACTGTTCAGCTCTTCCTGTCTTACGACCCTAATAAATTGGGGCTCCCTGTCTCCAAGCATACTCTGTCCATCTGGGTAGCTGACTGTATCGCTTGGGCTTACGGGGCGGCAGGCCTCTCGTTGGAAAGTCGAGTCACGGCTCATCGTGTTAGGGCGAAGGCTGCGTCAGTGGCTTACCTCCGCTCTGTTCCATTGGCAGACATCTGCCGGGCCGCTACTTGGTCTTCGAGCCAGACTTTTGCAACCCATTACTGCCTCGAGAAGGAGTCCCGCAGGGACAGTGCTTTCGGACAGGCAGTCCTCCGTAATCTCTTCGAGGTTTAAGCAACTCCTACCCTCCATCCCGGATGTTGGGCTACCGGTTGGAAATTAGTCAGAGAAGATTCCTTCCTTCGGTGCTACTGAGCTTGAGGGAGCTCATTTTTTGTGCTTAGGGTCTCCGGTAGCCTTAAGCTGGGGAGTCCCATATGTGAGGACTGACTTCCTGCTTGGTCCTGGAGAAAGCGTAGTTACTCACCTGTAACAGGTGTTCTCCAGGAGCAGCAGGAATCAGTCCTCACAACCCTCCCTCCTCCCCTTGGAGTTGCAGTCATATGATTTAGTTTTTGCAAATTTTTTGCTGTCTTTCCGCTATGTCATCAGACTGGCCAAGATGGCACCTTTGGGCGGGAAGGGGACCGCGCATGCGCGCTGCAATTCCCAAAGGCTTTCTTTGAAAGCTGGGGAAAATTGCTCCGCGAGGGCTCCGTCGGCGCCGACGTCACCCATATGTGAGGACTGATTCCTGCTGCTCCTGGAGAACACCTGTTACAGGTGAGTAACTACGCTGGCTGTCAGTTTTCTCCATCAGCCAGTTCTACATCCCAGTTCTCCTGCATAATGCTCTCTGCAATCCTACTGAGAAGCTTTCCACTATGGGCCCTTGCTAGAGAGCATTGAGTTTCTCTAATGGCTGTCCATCATGGTTGAAAAAGGCTTCCTCAGTCATCCCCTATGACTGAGGGTTCTTCACACCCTGCTATCATCTTTTTCAAAAAAGAAAAAAAGAGGGAAAAGGACATAAGCCTTCTCCACGTGAAAGTCTAAGTTATCCCATTCCTATTGGGAATATACATTTTTTTTTTCTTGCAGCTTGTTCTCATGGTATCCTCATGCTTCAAGGACAGCACATATTAATCTGAAAAACGCCTGATACCTCCTTTGTCCCTCACGTAGGTCAACCTGGTATCTCATTCTATGCGTTTCTGTCCTTTTACCATGCTGGAGTTCCACAGGACTCCGAACTTGCTGTTTATGGACTGATATTATCCTCTGTTTTTTCACGTAACCATCCTGGTTATTTACTGGGTAGCATTCCTTTATCATCATCTCTAGGGGAATAGATTCTTTATATATCTTCTCAAGTAGGTTTCACCTCCTTGTTCTTAGATGAATCTTTTCCCTTCACATCTCCATGTGAATGTCCTGATATGCATAGCTCTGTCTGCTTAGTTGCAGACATCTATCTTTAGACATATATATTCAGGTATATATATCTATGTATATATATATACCTATATACATCTCTGTAGATGTATCTGTCTGTCAGCTAGGTGTGCTTATGCTATGCCCTTTAGATCTCATTATAGATGTATATATATATCTGTATACCCATGTGTGTGTGTGTGTGTGTGTATATATATATATATATATATATATATATATATATATATAAGCTATAAGTATCTGGACAGATACACACACACATACACATATATATATATATATATATATATCTGTCCAGATACTTATTATAGGTAGATATGTATTTCTATGCTTATCTCTCTGACTGTCTATGCTCATAAAGGTTTTTACCTTCCTGTATGTTCTGACAGTGGGCTTGCACAGCTTCATACTGTTCTACAGTATGTTTCGGATATTATGCACACAACCACTTCTGTGGTACTGACAGCCCTACCGTATCCTAGGTTTACGTATCCCTGAAGCTCCATGCCCCAATGTCTTCCTACCTCTCACCAGTTAGGAAAGACATGGTGGATCCTCAGTGGATTTCAATTTCAATTCCCAAACATCTGTCCTTTCTTGGGAGTATGGGGTTCTTCTCATACCCTTTCCTCCCTCAAGGACTAAGTCTGTTTGTCCAGATTGGTCAGTCTTCCTCTTTTGCTCCTACCTCTGAATACTTCTGTAGCCAAAAGAGTTTTCAGCTTTCCATAAAGCTTCCCACTGAAGACCTGACGTGTTTGTGCTACCCCAATTGAATCCTGGGGTCACCTCTCACTTCCAGATGTTGACCTCCACCTCCACTCCACTGAGGTCACCTTGAACATTATTCTACTGGATCCCCAGTAGACTCCATCAGCCTCTCTACTTCCTGCATTCCAGTAGGTGAGCGTCATATGGTAATTATTCATTTCAATGTTATGATGGTGGTTCATTTCAATATCTTTTGATAATGATCATACATACAAGGACTCCTTGTGGGTAGTCCTTTCTTAGGCTAGCTGTTTTTCCTACAGCTCCTCTCTCTCAACTCCTGCCCTCCATCCTCAGGATGCCTGGCCATATGAGCTGTAGCATGTTTTCATTCTTCAACATGTGAGGGCTCCAGGCATCTTAGCTTGGGAGTCCCCATATGTGAAGACTCATTCCTGCTTGTTCCTGGAGATAGCACAGTTACTTACCTGTAACAGGTGATCTCTGGGAACAGCAGGCATAAGTCTTCACAACCCGCCCACCTCCCCTAGGAGTTGTATTTCTATATCTCTCTTCCTTTCCTCTTTCTCTCTCTGTCTCAGCTATGAAACTCAACTGAGGAGAGACAGTTGGAAAGGCGGGAAGGCAGCATGCAGGCGCTGAGGAACGCTCCCAAAAGCTTTCTGATTGGACGCTGGGGAGCGTTCCCGCGCAGACTCCGTCGGTACCGACGTACCCATATGTGAAGACTTATTCCTGCTGTTCCCTGAGATCACCTGTTACAGGTAAGTAACTGTGCTTTCTGTGCAAAGGGGAAGGAAGATGAAGAGATGAATGCATGGGAAGAAAAGGGTGTGGAGCACCCTTCTACCACGTATATGCAGGCACTCCACCCCCAGCACTACACAGGTGTAGCTTAGAGTCAGAATGGTGGGAGAGGGAGGGAGGAGTGGGGCCTTCTGTTGGCACTATGCAGTGGCCCATCAAGGGCCTGATTTGAGCAGCTTTTTCCCCACAGGAAATGGAAAAACTGCCTTAATAAATCTGGCACTAAAATAGTAACTGATATACCTTATTTAGGGGGGAGGGAGCAGGAGCATGTACTGTGACCTAGGTTTCAGCAAACAACTCCTAGATCCAAGAAAATTTGTCAAGGCCTGCAGTGGAGTACATAAACCTATCCTGAAAGGAGCTTGGGCTAGATCTAAAGCTTAAAGGCATTTGATAAGGACAATGAAAACCTAGCCCCAAGGATGATGGTTAGAGGTGGAATTGCAAAGACTCAAAGGTGCCAAAGACAGATGAGTTAAAACTGACATGGGAAAAAGCAGAAATGCTGAAGAAAATTCTGCTCAGTGCTCACAGAAAATCCTGGAGAAGGACCGTGAAAGACAAAGTGCGTATGGGAATGGAGTAGATACCAGTGTTCACTATAAAGTATTTATGAATAACTTGTAAAAGTGAAAATGGACAAAGCCATGGGGCTGGATGAGATATATCCCAGGATACTGAGGGAGCTCAGAGGTGATGGCAGGTCCTCTGAAAGATATGTCTAATAGATCCTTGGAGAAGGAGGTTCAGTGGGTTTAGAGAAGAGCTCAATATATGGAATAGCAAGTCAAAAGAAGAAGACATTAAAGTTGGTGGACCAAAAGCAGTAATATCTTTGTTATGAAAAGAGCACTTTTCACTGATGCAGAAAGAAATCTGAATATGACATGTCAGAAATGGATAAACTTTCCATCATAAAAGCGCTGTGAGTTCAAGCTAAGTAATTTTTAGATTTATACATGAAGCATTTTGATACATATTTTGGAAGCTAAATTAAACAAAACATTTTTGCTTAAGTTTTGAAGTTGGTGAAAATATATAAAATAGAAGTAAAAGTATTAAATGAATAACTGGGCAGATGAGAGGAAATATAAGGAAATAAAACTAAGATACACTAGGGTGCTCCACTGAGTTCTTTTCTCAATTTGATGGCCATGTAGAAAAATTTGAATTTTATTTATAAATATGTATGGAGCTGCATAATTATGAAGCAGGCTGAGTTCTATCAATCATGCAGTCTGTAAAGGCTTCTGGGATAAAGCTGTGGAAACAGGCTGTGTCAGAACATCTCCACTGACTAGTGCCGGCCCCCCTGCCCCACCCTCCCTTCCAGTTGTCACCGATTCTATCTCAGGGGGAAGCAGGCAGTGGCAGCATTTCCAAAAGCTGTGGTTTTTTGCTGTCTCTTGGAAATGCTGCTGCTGCTGCCTTCCTCCTCCCTCAAACAGACTCTGCAACAGCTGGGGTGGGTGGCGCAGCCACCCATGTGTGCTGCTGTTGCCACTCAGGCCAGCTGCCCTAGGCGGTCGCCTAGTGGACGGGCCAGCCCTGCCACTGATCCTTTAAGTTGCATCTGTGTGGTGGGAGAAGGGTGCACCTTTTGTACGTATGCCTCTTATCTTTCACTTCCCATACATTCATCTCTTCATATTTCTTTCCCCTTGTATTCACCCCTGCCTGCCATTCACCCCATTATTCTTTATTTAAATTACTAGCTCCAATTGTGGCCAGGGCCAGTGCTGTCTGCCCCAGCCTGCAAAAACATTCTAACATTTTTTGAAGGCTGAGACAGCTCATGCCAGTCCTAGCTGTGATTTGCAGCACTTCAGCCCACAGGAGATAAGATCCCTGCGGACACACCCTTTTGGTCTGAGCCCCAGGTGCAAGGTTCTTAAGTTGCCATAGCTACTTGGTGCCTGGGGTCTGTCGAACCCTGCTCTAATACATACACCCTGTCAAGGCTGCCGAATATATGCTCCTCTCCCTCTTGCCAGTACTACCTATGCCTCTCTTCTCAGTATGGTGCTGTGGGATGTTTACGTTGAACCATGTGATACAGGCATTTTTTTGTTCTGATGCCTTGTCTGCTTAATGCAATGCCTGTACGGTGGTTGGGACCTGGACAGAAAGTGAGTCACCAGAAGAACAAGCTTTGCCATACTGAGTCAGGCCAAAGGTCTAAGATCCACAGATGGGGAAAATGAGGAGGGGACTTACTAGAGGGGGGGGGAGGCAATTTAGAGGCTTCCAGAAATTTATTACTGTGAACATAGCTAGTCAAAGGCTAAAATCTGGGATAGACAGAATTTAAGATTCAAAGCCACTGCCATAACAGCATTGTGTTAACACCATAGTAGTATTCTGCCATCTATTGCCATTGTTCAATAGAGAGTAACCAAACATTTGATTCTCCCTGTTTTTCTCTTTCCAGGAGGACTGTTTGTTGGACTACCAGATGAAGTCCCTCGAAGTACACTTTTAGGGGAAAAAGAATTTCAGTATTACATCCAGCAATATAAAAAGTCTGGTTTCAGGTAAAATTTATTTAGAAAAGCAGCTCAATTTCAAGTCACTGACCCACTCTGTGAAGTTATTAGATAAAAACAAACCGGTTCAGTTTGCTTACTTACAATATCACCTTTCCTCAGATACCAAAGCGGGTCGTCAGTAGATTTAAAAACACTACTGTATGATTTCATCTGTGAACCAGTTGCCTTCATAATATGTGAAATGGCATTTTAGCAAGGATGTCCAGGACAGAACCAAGGCTGGCCCAATAGGCAAACTAGGCAACTGCCTAGGATGGCAACTTCTGGTAGATGGCAAAGAGTAGGGCATTCAAAGCTAAACAATAGAGTTTTATAGCCAAGAGGGATAGGTGTAAAGCTTAAGGTGTGCCAACATGTTGAACCAATTCTGACTGGCCCTGGACAAGAAAATGACTAGAGACGTCTATATCCTTGGCCAATTTTGAGAACATGGCTGTCCCCAATGTGGGTGGCCATGCCATCAGCCACATAGACATTCCCCTTAGGAAAGCGTGTGGCATGGTTGGCCATCTCATGCACTCTAGGATAAGGGAATGTCCAGTGACATAACAAAACAAACATGAGCTCTCATTCATAGTGTAAAATTAAAGGAGTATTAATGTAGCTCCTTCCCCACACCCTCCAGACATTTGCCTGACAAGGCGATCACTTTTCAGATGCCTTTTCATACTTGGAGCAGATATAGCCTTAGAAACAACTCCAGATGTCCAGGTCGTTTCTGAGATCAGGCTGGGATGTCCAAGTTTGTGGGAGCACCACGGCCATACCACCGCACCCTCATTCAGACTTGGACATCCTCACGCTGGGTACATCCACAGACCTGGCTTCTGGAATGGCTCTGGAGATGCCTCTGTGCTTTGGATGTCTCTGCATGTTCAGACATCCAAACATGAATAGGGCTTCTAAAATAACCCCCTGTGTAATGAAAGCTTAAATAAAGATGTCCTTGTGCAACTTTAAACCTTAACTCTGAATATACACATGATAGAAGCACACGGTAAATGACCTATAAAAGCTTAAATCTCCAGGAGCAAGCAGGAATGAGTCTTCACACATGGGAGACGTCGCCGACGGAGCCCGCACGGGAATGCTCCCCAGCATCCAATCAGAAGCCTTTGGGAGCATACCCCGCGCCTGCGCGGTGGCTTCCCGCTCTTCCTACTGCCTCTCCCCAGTTTTTCGTTTTCCGCGGAGCAGGCAGGACGTCCCTCCTGCCACCGCAGAAATTTTCCCTTTTTCTTGTTTCTGTAGTCGCGGCTTTTTCCCGCTGACGGCGGCACCTCCGTGCCCCTTTTCTTTCTTTTCAATTATTTTCATTTTCATTTAATTTTCATCGCCCCCTCTGGGCGCTGAGGCCTACCGGGCGTGCAGCATGGAGCCTTCTTCCCCCCAGAAGTGCCCTCACTGCGGGGACTTAATTTTCCACTTGGACTCCCAATGCCCGGTGCCTCTCCTGTTTGGGGCCTGACCCTTTTTTCCCGGATTCCCCGGGCTACAGTGTCGGGAGAAGACCCTCCCTTTTTCGGGTATCCCTCAACGACGTCTTCGCGCCCAAGGCGCGGTCGTCGGGTTGTTCTTCTCTCCATGATCAGTTAACCACACAACAGTCTGTTAAGACTAGCCGAGTCTTGAGGGGCGAGTCTCATGCGCGACATGGCGACGGCTCCGGCCAACCCCTCAAGTCCCCCTTGGCTAATATACCCCGGCGGGAGGACTCGGGCTCCAAAGCATTTACGGGGTTTCGGGATGTTCCTGAGGTTCGCTCCTCACAGAACATTCCCGAGCCATGCCCGAGGGAGGTACCCGCTTTGAGCGGTGCCGATTCCCCGGCATCGGCGTCGAGTGTTCCACTCTTCGCCAGGGATCGTCAGCTGGTGTCCTTGGCGCCTTCGGGGCCGATCGACTCGACCGGGTCTGACCTCCCTACATCCAAGCCATGCTTGGGTGTGGTATCCGCTCCGGGCGGTGCTGACCCCCCGGCATCGGCGTCGGTGTCTAGCGTTCCGCTCCTCACCGAGGATCGTCGGCTGTTGTCCTCGGCGCCTCCGGGGCCGATCGACTCGGTCCAGTCTGGCGTTCCTCCATCCCTGCCATGCGCATGGGTGGTACCCGCTACGGGCGGTACCGACCCCTCGACGTCGGCGTCAGTATCGAGCGTTCCGCTCCTCACCGGGGATTGGCGGCTGCGGTCCTCGGCGCCTCCGGGGCCGACCGACTCGCGCCGGTATGGTGTTCCTACGGGGGAAGTATCCGCTTTGGGCGGTGCCGACCCGTCGGTGTCGAGTGGCCCGCTCCCCACCGGGGATCGCCAGCCGCTGCCCTCAGCACCTCTGGGGCCGATCGACCCGACACTGTCTGGCGGCCCTACGTTCAGGCCATGCGCGGAGGTGGTACCCGCTTCGAGCGCGCAGGCGTCGATGGTTCCACCCCTCGCCGGGAATGGTCATCTGGCCTCACTCCCCTCGGGGCCGTTCGCTTCGACCCGCGCTGGGTCGCCGGTATCCCAGCCCTGCGCAAGGGTGGTACCGGGTTTGAGCGGCGCCGCTCAACCGGCGACGGCAGGGGCGTCGAGCACGAGGGACCGCCATCGACGCGGCCGTTGAGGGCCCCGCCCTTTCCTAGAAAAGGGGCCTCGGTCTCCGATCGCTTTGATCCAACCTGGACCTGTGCCGCCCCGCAATGGTACCCCGACGTCGGCGCAAGGGCTTTGCACTCCCCCCCCCCCCCCGCGGGGGCTCGTCGTCGGGTGACCTGGGTCCCCTCGGGGAAGGGCCATATGCCCCGAAAGGATTTCTCCCAGGGTAGGACGGGTTCGAGAGGGAGCCCGGCTTCGGGCTGTGCCCGCCGATCGACATCGGCGCCGGCGTCAGATGACCCCCTCTCCACCGAGCTCCGTCCTCGGGGACCCCTGATGCTTGCAGCACTGATCGGCGTGGTTCCGATCCGCGCTCCGGGATCTCCACCACCGGCGCGGTCGCTCCCGCCGGGGCCCTCTAGAAGGGAGTCGATCTCGCTCGGTTCGATGCCCAGCCTGGAGTCGGTGTCCAGCCTTGAAAGCCTGGCCACTACGCGTCTCGGGATCGGCCCCTCTCCCCACCCACGACGCAGAGCGGAGACCGCTGGCCCCTGCCCTCTGGCAGCCGCGGAATCGCTTCAATAGCCGGGGGCAGCGCCGCCCCCGGGTTCAGGGCCGAGACCGATTCCTGCGGCGCCGTCGGTGCCATCAACCCCTTCGATGCCTAGCTTGGAATCAATTCCAGGAGCCGACGACGCCATGTTGACTGCCCCGATCCGGGTCGGTTGGTCCCCTCCTCTGCCCAGCGGGCATCAGCCCGAGCGGCCTCTTAGTGCCCTGGCGGCCTCTCCCGCCATAACTCCTCTGGCAGAGCCGTCTTTTCAGGATTTCCTCCTTGACATGGCGGACTTGCTGGCCATCTCTATCCCGGCCCCGGGCCCAGGCCCTGCGGAACAGGCAGCCGTGATGCTTCCTCTGCATCCCTCCCTACAGGATCTCCTGCTGGGGGCTTGGCGGTCGCCTTTGAGGGTTCCGGCGCCGTCGACTGCAATGCATGCTCTGTATCGGGTGCCTACGTCCCCGGGTTTTCGGCAGCACCAGCTTCCACATCGGTCCATTGTGGTGGAATCGGCGCTGAGGAAGGCCGGAAGCAAGGAGAAGCATTCTTCTCGCCCTCCAGGCCGTGCCTCAAAGACGCTAGATACTCTAGGACGTCAAGCCTTCCAAACGTCTATGCTGGCGGCCAGAATTATCTCATATATATTTTATGAGTCTGTCGCTCCGGGAAGTCACCGAGAGGTTATCTCGGTTATCCCCCTTCGTATCTGCAACCAAGGCCTTTGAATATTCCTTGCTTCTTTATCACAACAGGAATATCTCTGGATTCCTTTCTCGTGCTTCTCTGGACTCCTTCCTGTCGGTCAGCAGATCCTCTGCTGTTGCCATTAGAGCACGCCGTACAGCATGGTTGCAGGCGTCCGAGTTGTGTAGACGGGCACAGCACAACCTGGGTAATTCTCCCTGTGACGGAGATCAACTCTTCAATAGCGAAGCCTTACGTCAGGTCGCACAGTGCTTCGCTAACCTTCCCAGAGTTAGCAGCCATCCTAGGGCCCGGCTCCCCCCCCCCCCCCGGCGGTGGGAAACGCCTCTCCAGACTCCCCTTCCCCAGGAAGAGGAAATATCAGCCCTCCACCCACCCGCCGGGCACGCCCAAGCAAGGGACCTCTCACCCCGGGTTGATGCCCCCGGGCCCGCACCAGGACTCTCATGCTAAGCATTTTTAGGCTCAGGTGGGCGGCTGCCTGCACTCAACCCTCTTACCAGAAGTTTAGAATCGAGCTCTACTCTGGGGCTCGTTCAGTTGACGAATGGTTCGGGGACTTATCTAGGGGTTCGGGTATCCCCTTCCGTTGGAAAAGGTGACCACCTCTACTCTGTGATAGCTATGGCCCACGGTCAACTTACTTACCCTTCGGTACGTCCCCGAACCCTTCTCTGCTGATTGCTTCCGTACCGGAATTCCCCTTCCGGCCGCTATAGTCCCCCAATGCTTACCAAAGACTATATCCTCATGTCCCCCGATTTTGTACGGGGGGCGAGTTTTCTCCGTCCAGGTCCTGGGGACACATATAGGGCCTCCAGCCCCTGTGGCGTTCTACCGGACTGATGCTATCCTCCGTTCCCCACGCTACTGCGCTGTTGGTTCACCGGTCTGCCCTTGTCCTCGGGAATAGATCACTCTACGGATGGATCTTGATGCCACCTCCCCAGGTGGACGTTCTGTGGATCAATGGCAGATCCGCCTTACCAGGGTGCTGCTCATAGAGGTAGGCCCCTCGGCGTACCTGCGTTAGTACCGGAGTGGGCGTTCTCATGTCCACCGGCTTAGATATACTAGATATCTCCTGCTCAATGGGCGCCTATTGGGGGATGCCCACAGTACCTGTGTTCTACCGGTACTCACGCCCCCCCCCCCCCTGGAGTCCGGCCTGTCCGCCTGCCTATCCCTCGTTCGGCCCGCGGACTGGTGGTACTCTACTGCTGTGAAGTCAACTGCTCCTTTTTCAGTTAGGTCCTCCTCCTGGAGGTCCGGACCCTTGTCTCCCTATCGCTCACTAGGGCAGACTGTGTACCCCTTCTGCTCCGGGGTACACCCCTACTCTTCTCCGGAATGGGCTCTCTGGTTCGGCCAGTCTTCTACTGTTAGTCCTCTGAGTTATGGACTCTACTCCTAAGGGAGTGCTCAGCTTTGCATTAAGCATCCTGGAAGACCTGCCGTCCTTCTCCTGACCCAGCTGGCGCCTGGATCTTCTAGCCTTCCGGATTTGGAACTTCCTCCTCGCTGCGGTGAAGTTCCCTTGACGACCTCGCTACTGCGTCTACAGTACCTTCCTCACAGGTCTACTTTCGTAAACTCAGTAAGTGAGCTCTACGGGGTTCTAAACCATTAATTCATTAAAACTTAATGGCCGGTAGGCTCTATATGGTACTAGGTCATTACTCATTAAATGCTTAATGATACCTGTTCTGTACTCTGAAGACTTCCTCTGTAGTCTTTAGATTTGCTGTTCCTCTATTCAAATCCTGCCCTCCATCCCTCAGGGGATGCCGGGGATCAGGTTGGGCAAATGCCATCCCGTCCTGGGCTGCGCTTATGGGATCTCCCCGGGCATCCTTAGCTAGGGAGTCCCCACGTGTGAAGACTCATTCCTGCTTGTTCCTGGAGATAGCACAGTTACTTACCTGTAACAGGTGATCTCCGGAACAGCAGGAATTAGTCTTCACAACCCGCCCACCTCCCCTAGGAGTTGTATCTTTCTCTCTATTCCTTCCTCTCCTCTCCTTCTGGCTCAGCTATGAAACTCAACTGGGGAGAGGCAGTAGGAAGGGCGGGAAGCCACTGCGCAGGCGCGGGGTATGCTCCCAAAGGCTTTTGATTGGATGCTGGGGAGCATTCCCGTGCGGGCTCCGTCGGCGACGTCTCCCACGTGTGAAGACTAATTCCTGCTGTTCCGGAGATCACCTGTTACAGGTAAGTAACTGTGCTTTCTTGTAGTCCATATATTAGTGTTAATTTTGAGTTCATGAATGTTAATCATGTGTACATTCAAAGTTAACATTTGAATGTGCACAAGGACTGATGTATACCCTGTATAGTATAGTAACATAGTAAATGACAGCACATAAAGACCAGTATGGTCCATCTAGTCTGCCTAGCAAGGTGGCAAGAATAGGTGCACCTGCTGCTCCGTGCAGGTCACCCCTCCCCATGTCTTTGTCTTGGGGTGAACCTACCGCTCCGTGTAGAGCACCCCTGTTTGTTGAGAAATTAGATACGTTTATTTTGATTTTATCCTGTTGCTATAAAGGGATCCACTGTCTGTCCCATGCCATTTTGAATTCTGTCACTGTATTTGCCCCATAATAGTTTCTCATAGCTTATGGATTATGACTTTAAATGCCAGGAAGAGCGAGCTTGTGATACATATTAAGTGCAATTTTAATTAGGAAGAGATGTTCTGTTCATAACTGCTAGCAATGTGCTTAGGCTTTGACATACAGTTGCTACGTGCAGTGGATATTTACCAGGAATATTTTTTGTACATGGTGCTCAAAGCATGACAGGATTATGTTTCATTAGTGTCTGTTGTAAAGTTAACTGTTAGCCCAAGGCGTGATGATTTTCATTATAATATCTTTTGGCTGAGGAGTTGCAGTTGAATAAAATGTGTCCTAACTTGCCAGAGTGCTGTACAGCTGAACTGCTATGGCACCATGAGTGAAGTACAAGAACAGTGCAAGGCGGTTCCCTAAGAAACGTGAAACGAGAAACCTTTATTGCTGTATAGGAAAGAGAAGCTACGGTGGTGACCAAGAACAAACCACATCTTCTAACATATCAAACATACCAAAGGAGCATTCTGAGGAAATCCACAGTGGGGTAGGAGCAGTGCCGTCCCAACAAATAGGCAAACACAGCTTCTGGGAGGTGGCAAAGAGCAGGGCATTCAAAGCTAAACAATAGGTTTTGACATCAAGGTGGAACATAAGGCTTAAGGTTTGACTAGGACACCAAACATCTTGATCCATCTCTGGGGCCAGACCTGGGTAGGAGCTACAAGGAAGACTTCTGGAAAATAACCCTTAGTGTACTATTTTGATTTATACCCTAATCCTAAAGCAGACAGCATGTTTACTGCTGAAATCTGTTGGATTTCTTTAAGTTACCTGAGAAGCTTAATTATGGAACAGCAACAAAGATATTGGTGCTGTATATTTGTGAGCTTTAAAGGTTTGAGTAGACTCTTGCTTGCCTTATTTTTGACGCATGATCTAGATCAAATTCCCTTTCATATAAGTACCTTGGGGGCAATTTTATAACAAGGCACTTATGTGAAATTTACAAAAAGGTGTCTGTTTTATAAAAGCAATGGAGGTCATTCCATAACACAAATAAGCCATTTGGATGTGCACCATACACTTTTACTACGACCATATTCTGAAACCTCCACGGCTGTGCACATCCACGGCACTAGCATAGATCTCAGAACAGGGTGGAGCGGGGGCATGGCCAACTGCAGACAATGTATTCAGGAAAGGTCCGTGTACATTTTCAGTTTCCCACAGATGTCCCTGTTATTCCTATGGAAATATGGCATAAGGCCAGGACTTAGAAAATTTTTGCTCTGCTGTTCAATCCATCTCATATTGAAGAATGGTTGTGACACTTATGTTTTGAACTGGTGTGTCTACAGTCTGGAAAAACACAAAATGCAATTTTAAAGAACAAAGCAGAGGCGAGGAAAGGTTGTAAGGTAAAAAAACATTAATAAACACCCCTACTGAAATATTCAGAAGAGCAATAGTGTGGCTGTTAACATTTGCTGTTTGTGCTAAAAGAGCTAATCTAGGGTTCCTTAACAGTTCCTATCTTCTGAAAGATGGGACTGTAAGTGTATGTTATGTCACTTGATATACTGCTCCTTCATAACACCAGGGTGCTTTTCAAAAGAACAAAGTACAGAGAAATGGCCATAGGCTGAGAAAATAAATAACTCCATTGTATGATAGGACATTGACAGCACAGCTGCAGTAAAGAGTAAAACAAATAAAATAACATCAGATCCTAGAAAAAAAATAAGGAAAAGGAACATAGGGGCAGTGGTTTTAGGGAGAGGTTGGAGGCAGGTCGAAAGCGGATTGAAAGAGGTGGGTTTTCAAGAGTGTCTTAAATTTGGGAAAGGAGGGTTCTTGATGCAATGTGATGGAGGGAATTCCACAGAGGGGGCTAGAAAAAAGGCAGCGTGTCGGGTGGAGTGAAAGCTTGCACGAGAGGGGGAGGGGAGGACTAGCCAATATGAATAGAGCAGTGACTGGGTGAGGGTATGAAATTGCAGCAAATCAACTAGATATTGTGGAGCATTTGAATATACAGTGTAATGAGTCATGATGAGGATTTTGTAATGGATATGATAGGTGAGTGGAAGCCAGTGAAGTTTGATAAGGATTGGGGTAATATGGTCTCGGTAGGAGGTATGAGTAATGATCCAAGCTGCAGTATTTTGGAGCAATTGAAACCGATAAAGTTGAGCCTGTGTAGTATGTAAGTATGGAAGATTCTTCTTTGGGTGAGAAACATAGATCAGATTGGTAGTCCTGGGACTACATGCTATATTATACCAGCTGTTTATAGGTGCACGACATCTTTTTGGCAGACACATGTTTTTTGTGATTGCAAGTGGGTGGGTGGGTGGGTGGTTTGAGGGTTGCACAGGAGGATCTGGTGTGCTCATCTGCAATTCTGGGGGGACATGCATGCCTGGCTAGTACCTGGACCGTAGGGATGACCGCAGGTACACCAGGGTGTCGGTGTGATCGGGCAGAAAAAAATCAGAAAAGGCTCTCCACAACAAGGGACCCCTAGAATGAGGACACACAGCAGCACAAACAGCACCAACACATGCCCAAAAGCACCACCATCCGCCTCCACAAATGTGCACATTTCTAGAGACCGATGATGGTGTCCCTGGGCATACACCCTCGCCTGCACCGCTGAATGCTCCCACCCTGAGGGTTGTCCCACCTCTGCAGGGACATGTTCGACATCCAGCCATAGAGAACACTCCCCGATCTCCTCTGCTCCATACTTGTAAAGACTGATCTCCAGGAACAAGCAGGAATGTAGTCTTCACATATGGGTATCGTAGGTACCGACGGAGCCTGCGCGGGAATGCTCCCCAGCGTCCAATTAGAAAGCTTTTGGGAGCATCCCACAGTGCCTGCGTGCTGCCTTCCCGCCTTTCCCAACTGCCTCTCTCCAGTTATTTATTTTCCGCAGAGCCAGCAGGTCTTCCTGTCACCGTAGAAAATTCTCCTTATTGCCCTTTTTTGTGGTCGCGTCTGCCTTCCTCGACGCTCTACCGGTACCACCGGTTTTTCTTTCTTTTCTTTAAAAAAAAAAATAAAAATACATTTTTTTCCACATGCATGCGCCTTTTTGGGCCTTAGGCCCAAAAATTTCTCCACAATGGAAAAACCCTCTTTGGGTTTTAAAAAGTGCACCAAGTGTGGCGGTACCATCTGTCACCGACACCCATGAGTGGTGTCTAAAATGTTTAGGTCTTGACCACTCCATCACGGAATGTATGGCCTGTGCCATGATGTCTAAAAGAGGTCGGCAGAACCGAGCTGCTAAGCTCAGTACCCTGTTTCCCTCTGATTTAGCCTCGGTGGCATCGACGTCTTCCAGGGCTTTCTCTTCCTCCCGTGGATCTCAGGTAACTAAACACAAGTCCAGCCGGTCCTCAAAGGGTAGATCTCCCTCTAAGCATCGAGATGCCTCGGCATTGCCCTTGAGGATTCTGCACCGACAAAATTGCCCTGGCGGGAGGCTTCGGCTTCCAAAGCATTATCAGGGTTCCAGGACGTTCTCAAGACCTCAACCTCAGCAGAACTACTGGTGCCATGCTCTGGGGTACCGGCTGTTTTCTCCAGTACCGATATCAGGCATCGGCAGCGTCGATAGACCAGAGATTCCTGGCTATTGAACACAGTCTGGCGGCTCTCCTTGCGGCATTGACACCCTCGGAACCACGTCACAGTTCAACCGGTACCGGCACCAACCCCGGCACCGGTACCGACAGCATCAGCATCGACATCAATGTCTGCATTGCCGGCACCCAGTCATGCATTGCCCTCCGGTACCGATACACCAGTACCGATTACTCCCGGTACCAATACACCAGTACCGATTACTCCCGGTACCGACTTCAGTCGGTACGGTTATATGGACTCTTCAAGAGCATCCGGACAGACGGTACTTCGAGTCCTCAGAGGAATCTTAGGATTCTGACAGTTCTGTCGATGCAGGAATACTTCTCCCAGAGGAGCCTTCCTCCCCTAAGCGCAGGATGTCTCTTCCAGAGGATATTTCCTTTCAGGACTTCATTAGGGAGGTGGCTTGAGGTCATAAGAACATAAGATATGCCATACTGGGTCAGACCGAGGTCCATCAAGCCCAATATCCTGTTTCCAACGGTGGCCAATCTAGGTCATACATACCTAGCAGTTTCACCAAAAGACACAAGTTCCGCAAAGCTTGTACTGGGTCAAGCATTGATATCCTGGGTCCCTTCTTAATGATGGTTTATGGACCTTTCCTCCAGGAACTTGTCCAAACCTTTTTTAAACCCAGCTACACTAACAGCCTTTACTACATCCTCCGGTATCAAATTCCAGAGTTTGATTACACGTTGAGTGAAAAAATATTTTCTTTTATTAGTCTTAAATAGTTTACCCTGTAGCTTCATTGCATGTCCCCTAGTCTTTCTATATTCTGATAAGGTAAACAATCAATCTACATTTACTTGTTCCACTCCGTTCATTAATTTATAGACTTCTGTCATATCTCCCCTCCGCCGTCTCTTTTCCAGGTTGAAGAGCCCTAACCTTTTTAGCCTTTCTTCATAGGAGTATCCTTCCATCCCCTTTACCATTTTGGTGGCTCTTCTCTGAACCTTTTCTAAAATCGCTATATCCTTTTTTTTAAGATATGGCAACCAGAATTGCACACAATATTCAAGGTGCGGTCTCACCATGGAACGGTATAGAGGCATAATATCTTTTGTTTTGTTTTCGATTCCTTTCCTTATCATACCTAGCATTCTATTTGCTCTCTTGGCCGCTGCTGCACACTGGGACGAGGGTTTTAACATGTATCCACAATGACGCCTAAATCTTTATCTCCAGGAACAAGCAGGAATGAGTCCTCACATATGGGTACGTCTGTACCGACGGAGCCTGCGCAGGAACGCTCCCCAGCTTCCCAGAAGGAAAACTTTTGGGAGCATCCCACAGCGCCTGCGCGCTGCCTTCCCACCTTTCCTAACCAACTCTCCTCAGTTCTTCTTTTCCGCGGAGCCAGCAGGTCGTGTTCCTGTCACCGCTGAAGAAGTTCTTTATTTTAATTTATTTCTTTGGTCGCGTGTCTGCCTTCCCCGACGTCGGACCGGTACTGCCGGTCTTTTCTTTCTAAAAAAAAAATATATATATATATTTTTCCTCACTTGGTGTATTTTCTTCTTAGGCCTCTAGGCCCACAAGAAATTTTTCCCTCATGGAAAAACCAGCCTCCGGGTTAAAAAAATGCACTAAGTGTAGCGGTACAATTTCTGTTACAGATACCCATGAATGGTGTCTTAAATGTTTGGGTCCTGAACACTCCATTCCGGATTGCCAGTCCTGCTCTCTAATGTCTAAACGAGGGTTACAGAACCGAGCAGCCAAGCTCCATGTGCTGTTTCCCACGGATGCACCGGCGGTGGCATCGACATCTTCCAGGTCTTCCTCTCCTGATGGGTCTCGGGTAACCAGACATAATCCTAGCAGGTCCTCGAAGGGCAAATCTCCCTCTAAGCATCGAGATGCCTCCGGGCTTGCCCTCGAGGATCCTGCCCCAGCCAAACAACCCCGGCGGGAAGCTCCGGCTTCCAAAGCTCCTCCTATGGGGTTACAGGTTGACATCGATGGCACGGCCTTGACCGATCACCTGTTAGACTGCTCTGGGGTACCGGCACTTTCTCCCGGTACCGACATCCAGGCAGTCGTGGCGTCCATGGATCACACTGTTCAATCCATGCAGCAGGCTATAATGGCTTTTATTAAAGCTGCGACGCTGACGGTACCGCAACGAGTCCCGTTGTCAGTACCGGTGCTGGTATCGGTACCGACTGCATCGACATCGGCCAGGATACCGACTCTGGCTCCTTGTCCAGGGCTATTTCTCGGTACCGATCCGGTACCGGGGACGCCTGATGTCGGTACCGACCGATACGCGTATCGATCGTTGGAATCGGACAGACTATACTTCGATTCCTCTGATTCGGATACTTCAGGAGACTCATCTGATGAATCAATTACCCTTCCTTAGGAGCCGCCTTCTCCAAAAAGGAGAATGTCTCCTCCAGAGGATTTGTCCTTTCAAGACTTCATAATAGAAGTGGCTAAAGGACTCTCTATTTCAGTAACCTCTGAAACAGAGCCTAGAGCAAAAAAATAGATATTCTGGGATAGTCTAAGGCTCCCAGAGAGGCAGTCACCTTGCCAATTCATGAAATTCTTCATGAACATATGATTGACTTATGGGAGACTCCTCTCACCCTTTCTCCTCATTCTCGCAGATTGGACACTATGTACCGTGTCCCTCCTTGTCCTGGATTTCAGAAAACTCAGCTTCCTCACCACTCCATTGTGGTGCAGTCAGCTATGAAAAGGATAAAGAGTACTAAAAGACACTCTTCTGCTCCTCCAGGAAGAGAATGCATGACCTTGGATGCTTTTGGTAGGAAAATCTTCCAAGCCAGCATGCTTATTGCCAGAATCAATTCATATAGCCTTTATATGGGTATGCTTCTGAAGGAAGTTGCACAAAAGCTGCACAACTTTCTCCCTTTTATTCCAGAGGATAAAAGGGATGAGTTCCTCCTTTGGCTTAAGCATACTCAAGACATTTCAAAGTTTTCCAACAGGGCAGCCTTTGACTCTTTTGAAGGTGCCAGCAGAGCCTCAGGCATTGCCATAGCTGCTCGCAGAATTGCTTGGCTCCAGGCTTCTGATCTAGAACCCTGGGTTCAGGATGGTTTAGGAAATCTGCTTGTACGGGTGAAAATCTCTTTGGCAAAGAGTGGCAAATAAAAGCCACTCAAATGGATGCAGAAAATTCTGCTCTGGATAGACTTTCCAAGTCAACCTCCATTCCAGCCAAGAAAAAACCTTTAAAAAAGCCTTTTTACAAAAGGAGCAAATTTCCTTCCACTTCTGGCCAACAATCTTCTACAGGTCGCTTTGCTACTAAGCATCAGCAACCTAAACAGGCCAGGCCTAAACCTGCAGGGGCTGCTACAACCCAGCAGTCCCAACCCCCTCAGGGTTTTTGACTTGATACTAGAGAACTTAACCTTTCTGGCTCTACAACAGCCAGAGCCTCTCACCATTCCAGGAAGGTTAGCTCATTTTGCTCCCAGATGGGAGCAAATCACATCAGAGCAGTGGACCCTCTCTATCATAAGAGAGGGCTAGAAACTTCATTTCTCAGACCTTCCTCCCTACACCATGGTGAGACACTTCAATTTTCCCACATCTCTCCTCGACCTTCTGGATCAGGAGGTGACTACCCTTCTGACCCAGAGGGCCATAGAAGAAGTTCCTCTTCTTCAACAGGGGTCAGGGTTTTACTCCCCCTATTTTCTCATTCCAAAGAAAACAGGGGGATACAGACCCATTCTAGATCTCAGAGAATTGAACAAATTCCTATGCAAGGAGAAGTTAAAGATGCTTTCTCTAGGTACTCGCCTTCCATACCTGCAGAGTCAGGATTGGCTTTGTTCTCTAGATCTCAAGGATGCATACACTCGTCCTCATCCATCCATCTCACAGAAAATTCCTACGTTTTCTGTTCCAGTGAAAACATTACCAATACAGAGTGCTTCCTTTCGGTCTAGCCTCCGCTCCAAGGGTGTTCACCAAATGCATGGCAATAGTTGCTGCATTTCTACGCACTCTGGGAATATTTGTCTTCCCATATCTGGACGACTGGCTCATCCGAGCTCCAACCCAGTCGGAGGCTCAGATCTCCCTGAACCGCACCAGGCGCATTCTGCAATACCTGGGATTTGTGGTAAACCTCCCAAAGTCCCAGCTCACCCCTACTCAGTCCCTGGAATTCATAGGGGCCTGGTTGGACACCACTTCTGCAAGGGCCTACCTTCCTCAGGCCCGTTGTCAGCATCTAGTACAGTTAGCCTCCCAGATTAAGTCAAAGAGCCACTTAACTGCCAGGGAGATGCTACAGCTGCTAGGCCATATGGCTTCCACAGTACATGTGGTACCCTATGCTCGCCTACACATGAGAGCAGCTCAATGGACTTTGTTCACCCAGTGGACTCAAGCTTCAGGAGCTCTCTCAGACCAAATAGCAACCTCCAAATGTCTCTTTTGGTCTCTCCAATGGTGGATGTCCACTCAAAATCTATTGCTGGGGTCCCCCTTCCAACCTGTGCTACCCCAAGCAACCCTCACAACAGATGCCTCCCAAACAGGTTGGGGAGCTCATCTACAAGACCTCTCCACCCAAGGCACTTGGTCCCCACAGGAGACCTCTCTTCATATCAACCACTTGGAACTTCGAGCAGTGTTCCTAGCTCTCAAGGTCTTTCATACCCTCCTCAGCTACAAGACAGTCCTCATTCATACGGACAATCAAGTAGCCATGTTTTACATAAACAAGCAAGGAGGAACTGGCTCTCTGTCGCTTTGCAACGAAGTTCTAAGATTATGGGCCTTCGCCAGAGAGCATCAAATCCATCTCCTGGCAGTATACCTCCCAGGAATCCAAAACTCTTGGGCAGACAGACTCAGTCGAGTTCTGCTTCCACACGAATGGTCCCTGCACATGGATCAGGTACTCAGAATCTTCCAGGAATGGGGAACCCCAGACATAGACCTCTTTACAAGTCCGTGGAATGCCAAACTTCCCCGGTTCTGTTCCAGAATTCCGTGTCAGGGAGTTCAGGCCAAGGATGCCTTCCTCCTTCATTGGGGTCAGGGCTTCCTGTATGCCTTTCCACCCATTCCTTTGATTCCCAAGACTCTGTTCAAACTCCAGAGGGATCAAGGATCTTTGATCCTCATAGCTCCACGTTGGCCACGCCAAGTGTGGTACCCTCTACTTCTGCATCTCTCCCAAGCCCCCTCCCTGGACTTGGGAGCTGCGCCAGACCTTCTGTCTCAGGAGGAAGGGACTTTGTGGCATCCAAACCCCAAGTCCCTTCACCTCAGAGCTTGGTTACTGAAGGCCTAGACCTTCAAGACTTCAATCTTTCTCAGCAAGTGAAGGATATCCTCCATGCTTCCAGAAAACCTTCCACTAGGCGTTCCTATGCTTTAAAGTGGAAAAGATTTTCCATTTGGTGTGCTCAAAAGGGTCTTGACCCTCTGGCACTTCCTGTGAATTCTCTATTGGAATATCTCCTGCATCTCTCCAATGCAGGCCTTAAAACGAATTCAGTAAGGGTCCATTTGAGTGCTATTGCAGCATCCCTTAAGCCTCTCAATGGACAACCTATTTCCTCTCATCCTCTTATTGCAAGATTCATGAGAGGCCTAACTTGAACTAAACCTCCCATTAGACCTCCTCCGGTGGCATGGGACTTAAACTTGGTTCTTGGTCAGCTTATGAAGCCACCTTTTGAACTCTTAGCCACTACCTCCTTGAAATTTCTTTCCTGGAAGGTTATTTTCCTTGTTGCGATCACTTCTGCTCGCCGCATCAGTGAACTGCAAGCCTTAGTGGCTAATCCACCTTATACAAGGTTCCATCATAAGGTAGTCCTTAGGACAAATCCTCACTTTATGCCTAAAGTGGTCTCTCCTTTTCATCTTAATCAAGAGGTATATTTACCTGTTTTTTTTCCAGCTCCTCATGCATCCAGTGCAGAGAGGAACCTTCATACTCTAGATTGTAAAAGAGCTCTTGCTTTTTACTTACACAGGACACAGCAACATAGAAAGTCTTCCCAGCTTTTTGTTGCTTTTGATCCTTCGCATTTAGGACTTCCAGTCTCTAAAAGAACACTGTCCAATTGGATTGCTCAGTGTATTTCTTTTGCTTACCAGAGTAAGAACCTTTCTCTGGAGGGCCATGTCACAGCTCACAATGTGAGGGCCATGGCCACCTCTATGGCTCATCTTCATTCTGTGTCCATCGACCAGATTTGTCGAGCAGCCACCTGGGCCTCGGTTCATACCTTCACAGCCCATTACTGTTTGGACAAGGACTCCCGCCGGGATGCCTTGTTTGGTCAGGCTGTCCTCAGACGCCTGTTCCATTCTTAAACAACTCCTCCCCTCCTTCCTTGAATGGATGCCTGAGATCCA
Source organism: Ichthyophis bannanicus (assembly GCA_033557465.1). Taxonomy (NCBI): domain Eukaryota; kingdom Metazoa; phylum Chordata; class Amphibia; order Gymnophiona; family Ichthyophiidae; genus Ichthyophis; species Ichthyophis bannanicus. The sequence continues at coordinate 942,540,081 of CM066033.1, read as the reverse complement.
TAGGAAGACGAGGAACCCTTCAGGGTCTCATACCCTTGGGGATCTCCCAGGCATCTTAGCTAGGGAGTCCCCATATGTGAGGACTCATTCCTGCTTGTTCCTGGAGATAACACAGTTACTTACCTGTAACAGGTGATCTCTGGGAACAGCAGGAATTAGTCCTCACAACCCTCCCACCTCCCCTAGGAGTTGTATCTCTCTCTGTCTTTCCTTTCCTCTCTCTCTATTGTCTCAGCTTTAAACTTGAACTGAGGAGAGTTGGTTAGGAAAGGCGGGAAGGCAGCGTGCAGGCGCTGTGGGATGCTCCCAAAAGCTTTCCTTCTGGGAAGCTGGGGAGCGTTCCCGCGCAGGCTCAGTCGGTACCGACGTACCCATATGTGAGGACTAATTCCTGCTGTTCCCAGAGATCACCTGTTACAGGTAAATAACTGTGCTTTACTGGGTGGTAGTTCCTAATGTGGAACCTTGCATCGTGTAACCATAGTTTGGGGGGTTCTTCCCTAGGTGCATAACCTTGCACTTGTCCACATTAAATTTCATCTGCCATTTTGATGCCCAGTCTTCCAATTTATCAAGATCCTCTTGCAATTTTCCACAATCCTCTTGGGTTTTAACAACTTTAAATAGTTTTGTGTCATCTGCAAATTTGATAACCTCACTCGTTCCACTTTCCAGGTCATTTATGAATGTCAAAAAGCAGCAGACCCAGCACAGATCCCTGGGGTACACCACTATTCACCTTTCTCCATTGGGAAAATTGGCCATTTAGCCCTACCCTCTGCTTTCTATCTTTTAACCAGTTCCTGATCCACAATAGTACACTGCCTCGTATCCCATGACACTTTAGTTTTGCCAAAAGTCTTTGAGGGACCTTGTCAAAGGCTTTCTGAAAGTCCAGATACACAATATCAACCGACTCACCTTTGTCCACCTGTTTATTCACTCCTTCAAAAAACCATAACAGATTAGTAAGACAAGATCTTCCTTGTCTAAAGCCATGTTGGCTGTCTCCCATTAGGTCATGACTATCTACATGCTGAGTAATTTTATTCTTTATGATGGTTTCTACCATTTTTCCCGGTACTGATGTCAGGCTCACCGGTCTGTAGTTTCCCGGATCACCCCTGGAACCCTTTTTAAAAATTGGTGTTACGTTGGCGATCCTCCAATCTTCAGGTATTAGAGATGATTTTAATGATAGTTCACAGATTACTAATAGCAGGTCTGCAATCCCATATTTCAGTTCTTTCAACACCCTTGGATGTATACCATCCGGCCCAGGTGATCTGCTACTCTTCAGTTTATCTAATAGTTGTAATACATCTTCCTGATGTATCAATATTTCCTTCAATTCTTCCGTACCTTTAAATACCACTTCAGTCATGGGTAACATCCCTACATCTTCCTCAGTAAAGACCGATGCAAAGATTTCATTCAGTCTCTCCGCTATCGCCTTATCGCCTCTTAGTGCTCCTTTAACCCCTTTATCATCTAATGGACCAACTGACTCTCTCACAGGTTTTTTGCTACGAATGTACTTGAAAAGGTCTTTATTTCGCGTTTTTGCTTCCGCAGCAAGCTTCTTCTCATTCTCCCTTGGCCTGCTTTATCAGTGCCTTGCATTTGACTTGCCAGTGCTTGTGCTGTTTCCAGGTTTCGTCATTTGGCTCTTTTTTCCATTTCCTGAAAGATGCTTTTTTGGCAACTGCCTCTCTGACCTCACCTTTAAACCATGCTGGCAGTTTTTTGGACTTCCTTCCACTTTTCTTAAAGCGTGGAATACAGCTGGTCTGGGCTTCCAAGATAGTATTTTTCAACACCCAAGCTTGATGTACATCTTTAACCTTTGCAACTGCTCCTTTTAGTTTTCTTAACTGTTTTCCTCATTTTATCATAGTCTCCCTTTCGAAAGTTAAAAGGTAGTACTGTGGATTTCCTTACTATCCCTCCCCCACTAATTAAATCAAAGGCGTTCATGCTATGATCACTATTGCCAAGTGGCCCCAACAACCTTATCTCTTGCACTAGATCTGGTGTTCCACTAAGGACTAAGTCTAATATGGCTTCCCCTCTGGTCGGTTCATTCACCTGTTGCTCCAAGAAGCAGTCATTTATTTCATTTAGGAATTTTATCTCCCTAGCATGTTCTGCCATGACACTGACCGAGTCGATACCGGGGTAATTGAAATCACCCATTATTATTACTGCGCTTTAACTTTTGTTAGCTTCCTTGATTTCTTTGAGCATTTCATCATCCATTTGGTCATTCTGGCCAGGCGCTCGATAGTACACCCCCACTGCCATTGCCTTCCCCCTTTTTACATGGAATTTCAATCCATATAGATTCTACAGCAGATTTTGTTTCCTGCAAAACTTTAATCCTTTCTGACTCGATGCCCTCTCTAACATAGAGAGTAACCCCTCCACCAATTTGATCAGCTCTATCATTACAATATAGTTTGTACCCAGGTATCAGTGTCCCACTGGTTGTCCTCCTTCCACCATGTCTCTGATATTCCAATCATCTAACCTCTCATTTAGTGCTATATATTCTAACTCTCCCATCTTATTTTTTAGACTTCTAGCATTTGCATACAAGCATTTTAGAGAATGTATTTTATTCATATTAATTTGGCTATTGGTAGACATGGGTAATTTGGGACCTTTAAGCTCTGTCTGCTCCATACTCGAGGGCATTTGGGCTACTTTACTTTTTTGTGGAACCTCTCTGCTTTTGGTAGTATCCTTCAAAGATACATTCTTCCAAACCATCTGCTCTTGGGCGACTGTTGGCTTTCCTCTAATATCTTGTTTAAAAGCTGCTCTATCTCCTTTTTAAAGGTTAATGCCAGCAGCCTGGTTCCATCCCGGTTAAGGTGAAGCCTATCCCTTCGGAAGAGCCCCTCCTTTCCCCAGAATGTTCCCCAGTTCCTAACAAATCCAAAACCCTCATCTCTGCACCATTGTCTCATCCACGCATTGAGACTCCGGAGCTCTGCCTGCCTTTTGGGTCCTGTGTGTGGAACAGGAAGCATTTCGGAGAATGTTACCCTGGAAGTTCTGGCTTTCAACTTCCTACCTAAAAGCCTAAATTTTGCCTCCAGAACCTCCCTACCACGTTTTTCTATGTCATTGGTACCGACATGTACCAAGACAGCAGACTCCTCCCCAGCACTATCTAAGACCTTATCTAGGTGGCGCGTGAGGTCCGCTACCTTCGCACCAGGCAGGCATGTTACCAGGCGATCCTCACGTCCACCAGCCACCCAGCTATCTACATGCCTAATCGAATCACCAACTATAATGGCTGTCCTAACCCTTCCCTCATAAGCACATGGCCCTGGAGAAACTTCCTCGGTGCAAGAGGGTTTTACATCACCTGGAGGACAGGTCCTAGTTACAGGATCACTTCCTCCCACACCAGGGTGATGCTCTCCTGTCACGTGACCTCTCTCCTCCATGGCAACAGGGATGCTGCCAGACTGGAGGTGGGAGTTCAGGACTATATCCCTGTAGGTCTTGTCTGTGTATCTGTCTTATGCTTTCCAAGTCTGCTACTCTAGCCTCTAGAGAACAGACTCGTTCCCTGAGAGCAAAGAGCTCCTTGCACCTAGTGCACACAAGACCTCTCACCAACTGGGAGAAAATCATACATGTGACACAATGCAAATGATTGGAAAGCCCCCATCCCGCTGCTGGACTGCTGTCTGCATCTTAGTTTTAAGTTTGTGTTTAGATCTAAGTTCTTTACTTACTAAGGGTTGCTATGGATATTTATACTAATAAAACTGTACCTAATACGTGTAATATACCTTGTTCACCTGAAGCGTAAGTAATCTCAGGTCCTGAGTGTATGACTGCTTTGGGTAATGAGCTTCACCTGTAAGCCCCTCCTGTCTTTTAAGATGTGTAAGTACCTTTAAAGCTACGATTATCCCAGGGGAGGGTGGGTGTGGGGAGGGAGGGAGGGAAATAACACTTATTAAAAGAGGGCTGCTACACAGTACCCTGTCTTGTGCTGCTGAGGTAAGCTATATTCTGATTTGATTTAAATTATAGCTCTTAGCTGCTGCTAGGCTCTAACTTCTTATGAAATTTAAACTACAAGCTCTCTGCTGGGTATGAAATGTAACCAGAAAGTTCTCCTCTGTGTTTTAAATTTTAAATTTAAACTTAAACTGCTGCTACTAGGCCCTGACTGATTTAACAAAAAATAGTGGGTTCACAGATTAATTAGCTTTAATACAAAGAATTCCTTTTAGAAAATTACCAGAAGTATATACTCACAGTTACAGATCTCTCTCCAGAAGTAACAGTTCCTTTTTCTAGACCTTCAAGGTCTGTCCATTACTGTGGCTCCTGAATCAGAGTCCCAGAGCAAAGGAGTTGGAAATTTTACAATATCCCAAAGCTCCTAAAGAGGCAGCTACTCTACCCATCCATGAGATCTTGCATGATCTCATGCTAAGAATGTGGGAGACGCCTCTTACCACCTCTCCTCACTCTCGTAGACTGGATACTATGTACCGAGTCCCTCATCCTTGTTTCCAGAAGACTCAGCTTCCTCACCACTCTATTGTAGTGGAATCAGCTATGAGAAGGATCAGGAGTGCAGAGAGACATGCCTCTAATCCTCCAGGACGCGAGTGCAGAACTTTGGATCTCCAGGAACAAGCAGGAATGAGTCCTCACATATGGGTACGTCGGAACCGACGGAGCCTGCGCGGGAAAGCTCCCCAGCTTCCTGTTAGATCAGGAGGTCACTATGCTTCTTGCCCAAGGGGCAATAGAAGAGGTACCCATTCATCAACAGGGTATGGGGTTTTACTCCCCCTATGTCCTTATCCCAAAGAAAACAGGGGGATACAGACCTATTTTGGACCTCATAGAATTGAACAAATTCCTGTTCAAACAAATTCAAGATTTCTTTAGGAACTCTGCTGCCATACCTTCAGAGTCAGGATTGGCTTTGTTCTCTAGATCTCAAGGATGTGTACACTCATGTTCTCATCCACCTGACTCACAGGAAGTTCCTTTGGTTCCTTTTTCAAGGAAAGCACTACCAATACAAGGTGTTTCCATTTGGCCTGGCCTCAGCACCAAGAGTGTTCACGAAATGCATGGCTGTGGTAGCAGCATTTCTCTGCACTCTAGGGATATTTGTCTTCCCCTACTTAGACTGGCTCATTCGAGCCCCATCAAAAGCAGAGGCCAGGACCTCCCTTGCACAATGCGTGTCCTTCAGTATTTGGGTCTTGTCATAAACATCCCAAAATCCAGTCTAACTCCCACTCAGTCTCTAGAATTCATAGGAGCTTTGCTGGATACCAAAAAGGCAAGGGTCTATCTTCCCCAGGCCCGTTGCCTTCGCATGGTGCAGTTAGCTTATCAAGCAGTGCTAAAACCTCATCTCACTGCCCAAGAAATGCTACAACTACTAGGCCACATGGCATCCATCGTGCATGTAGTCCCTTATGCTCGCTTCCTTATGAGAGCAGCCCAGTGGACTTTATCCACTCAGTGGACCCAGGTATCAGGGTGCCTGTCAGACAAAATAGCAAACACAAGTTGCCTTATTTTGTCCCTCCAATGGTGGCAGTCCACTCAGAACCTGTTGCTGGGGTCCCCATTTCAACAACCCTTACCCCAGGCAACTCTCAAAACAGATGCTTCACCAATGGGTTGGGGAGCTCATTTGCAAGACCTCTCCACCCAAGGCACTTGGACTCCACAGGAGACTCATCTACATATCAATCTCTTGGAGCTCAGAGCAATCTTCCTTGTTCTTCGAGTGTTCCACACCCTGCTCAGCTACAAGACAGTCCTCATTCATACGGACAATCAAGTAACCATGTTCTACGTGAACAAACAGGGGGAACAGGCTGTCGCTTTGCAACAAAGCTTTGCGACTATGGGCCCTCGCCAGAGAGCATCAGATTCATCTCCGGGCAGTGTATCTTCCAGGCATACAAAACTCTTGGGCAGACAGACTCAGAGTTCTACTTCCACACGAATGGTCTCTACATGTAGACCAGGTGACCAAGATTTTTCAAATCTGGGGAACCCCAGACATAGACCTCTTTGCAAGTCCGTTGCATGCCAAACTTCCCCGGTTCTGTTCCAGAATCCCGGCTCAGGGCTCTCAGGCCAAGGATGCTTTCCTCCTTCACTGGGGTCAAGACTTCCTTTATGCCTTTCCACCCATTCCCCTAATTCCCAAGACCCTATTCAAGCTTCAGAAAGACAGAGGACATATGATTCTCATAGCTCCACATTGGCCTCGGCAAGTGTGGTACTCTCTGCTTCTACATCTCTCTCAAGCTCCCTCCCTGTTAGGATCTACTCCAGATCTCCTATCTCAGGAGAACGGGATGTTAAGGCATCCCAATCCCCAGTCTCTGCATCTCAGGGCTTGGTTGCTGAAGGCCTAGATCTCCATGATCTTAACCTTCCTCAGCAAGTGAAGGATATCCTTTATGCTTCCAGGAAGCCTTCCACAAGACGCTCTTATGCTTTCAAGTGGAAAAGGTTTACCATATGGTGTTCGTAGAAGGGTCTTAACCCCCTTGCTGTGCCTCTGGAATCATTACTGGAGTATCTCCTTCATTTATCCAATGCAGGACTTAAGACTAACTCAGTGAGAGTCCATTGAGTGCTATTGCAGCTTCTTTCAAGCCTCTAAATGGCCAACCTATTTCCTCCCATCCTCTTATAGCAAGATTTATGAGAGGCCTTCTGCTAACTAAGCCTCCCATTAGGCCACCACCTGTGGCATGGGACTTAAACTTGGTTCTTGGTCAGCTCATGAAGCCACCTTTCAAACCCTTAGCTACTACCTCCTTGAAATTCCTTTCTTGGAAGGTTATCTTTCTCATAGCAATCACATCAGCACGTCGCATCAGTGAGTTGCAGGCACTAGTGGCTGATCCACCTTATACAAGGTTCCATCATGACAAGGTAGTCCTTAAGACTCATCCATACTTTATGCCAAAGGTGGTCTCGCCTTTTCATCTAAACCAAGCGGTCTACCTACCTGTGTTCTTTCCAAGACCTCATGCATCAAATGCGGAAAGGAATCTTCATACTTTGGACTGTAAAAGAGCTTTAGCCTTTTACTTACAAAGAACACAGCAACATAGAAAGTCCTCTCAACTCTTTGTTGCTTTTGATCTTTCTCATTTGGGACTTCCAGTCTCCAAGAGAGCACTAACTGGATTGCTCAGTGTATTTCCTTTGCCTATCAGAGTAAGAACCTTCCTCTGAAGGGCCATGTCACAGCTCACAATGTGAGAACCATGGCAGCTTCAATGGCTCATTTGCACTCTATTGACATCTGTCGAGCAGCTACCTGGGCCTTGGTTCATACCTTCACAGCCTATTACTGCTTGTACAAGGATTCCCACCGAGATGCCTTGTTTGGTCAGGCTGTTCTCCAACACCTGTTCCATACCTAATCAACTCCTACCCGCCTTCCCTGGTTGGATGCCAGAGATCCATGGGGGGAAGTGGAGCCATTTCTCAGGGGCACACAACTTCTGGGGTCTCTCCCTGGCATCTAAAGCTAGGGAGTCCCCATATGTGAAGACTACATGCCTGCTTGTTCCTGGAGATAGCATAGTTACTCACCTGTAACAGGTGATCTCCGGGAACAGCAGGAATTTAGTCTTCACAACCCACCCACCTCCCCTAGGAGTTGTATCTTTCTCTTTCCCTCTCTCTCTCTCTCTCAGCTTTAAAACTCAACTGGAGAGAGGCAGTTGGGAAAGGCGGGAAGGCAGCACACAGGTGCTGTGGGATGCTCCCAAAAGCTTTCTAATTGGACGCTGGGGAGCGTTCCCGCACAGGCTCAGTCAGTACTGACGATACCCATATGTGAAGACTAAATTCCTGCTGTTCCCGGAGATCACCTGTTACAGGAGAGGAACTATGCTTTTTCAGAGATGACCAATGCAAGAATGAGTGGTTCTACTGCCATGCATGTTGTGATTGAAGGTATTATAAATGAATCACCCAGGGAAAAATTGTATCACTAACAAATCACTAATTCCCTAACACCATCCCCTATCAAAATCTTCTAATCTTAATTTTTGTCGGAACTTTTGCCTTGAGGGGTTTCCCCCTCTCGTGGCAAATGTTCCTTTTATTCATTTTAATGAGTTGACAACACTCAAATTCACCAAACCTAATGAATCAATAGGGTACTTACACCTGTGAGCACCCTTATTAAAATCAAAGCAATCGACAACTTAACTTTCCAGGCGAATCCACAACACTTCCATTTTTCATCAAGGGATAACCACCGCTGTTATCTTACAAGGTTTTTTTTGCAACAGCTTACTCTTCCCCTATAAATATCCTCAGGAGAAACAAAACACTGCCTTAGCTTGAACTGTAGTGGCTAACTCAATTGAAGTTTAAATAGTATTTCAGTGATCAACAGCTACACAGCACTATGTTTCAGGTCTCCGCTATAGCCTGAAGAAAGGTTGGGAGGTTTGGTGAATTTGAGTGTTAACTCATTAAAACAAATAAAAGGAACATTTGCTATGAGAGGGGGAAACCCCTCGAGGCAAAAGGTCCGACAAAAATTAAGAATATTAGTAGATTTTGATAGGGGATGGTAGGGAATTAGTGGTTTATTAGTGATTCAAGGTATGCCATGACAAACATCATTTTCTACTTGCTTTTATGCTATCTTTGAGTGCACTGAGATTACTTTGCAGTGTCCTGGGCATGCAAGACTAGTATATATAGTCTAGTTTGCATCTGCATTTATGTATCATCAGTAATCAGTATAGTGTGCATCAGCACAACACTGTCAGTGAGAAGAGCAGTTGAGGAGATGCACATTTTAATGGAGAAGGCATGGCTGCACGGAGATGAGCAGGATCGGAATACGGTGAGCTTGGGGACATCAATGCCGTTTGCTGCATATGCCCAGGTCCTTTTATAAAAGCGAGGGCCTGTGTTCTCCATAATGGTTTGCTTGTGCTGTGCTGGAAACGTCTGTGTCCCAGATTCTGGAACTGGTTGCATCCATACCTGCAGTTGCAGAATTAGGTTTAAATTGGGCCTGTTGTCAATTTTGAACATGCCCGCAGGTTGGACATGCATGTTAGGTACTTATATTGAGGCCAATTCCATATGTGCTTTTTATAAAATAGGCATCCCAACTAGCCGCACTATCACACAAATAGTCATGCACACCTGCTCCAAAGAAGATGTAAATGTGTGCCGGTACTCTATGTACATAGCCACTCCAACCCCAGGAATGCCCGCATATAGCGCGTCTCTAAGTACACATCATCCTGTCAGCACACATACTTATACGTGCATATCAAGCAAAACAATTTTGAAAAACCTTTCTACGTGTAAAACATGTTTTACACATGGAAAATATTTTTAAAAATTGCCCCTTAATTTTTACTAGGTGCTCACAGAAAAATCATGTTTGGAAATTTTAAAAAATTCTCACAGTATCATTCTTTAACAGGGTGGCTGAAAGTGTCAGGACAATGAAAATGTACATGAAAAAGGATGGCAGGAATTCTTATCTTGAATAGAGAAGGAATGCTCTTCTGGACTACCCCAAGATACAAGTGGAGGAAAAGATAGCTAAGGGATCTAAATATGCCGATTATCATTTTCTCAGATATGTAAGTGAAAGGTGGAAGAGCAGAGCTGAGATCGTAAGACTGAAGGAAAAAAGTAGGAATGAATAAATGGTGACTAGGAAAAATATAGAAATGCTAATGGGGTTATTCTGTCCCACAAATAACAGCTCAAGGCAATCTGCTGCCTAAAGCGAAGGATGAGATCCCCCCCTCCCCCCTTGTAGAGGGGGGCAGGGCTTTTTGAAAACTCCAATCAGGGACTGTACCAAACCAAAAAGCCGATTAGATTATATGGAGGAAATGCAAGATGTTTGCACACCAAGGAACTAAAAAGTAAGAACCACAGCAGTTTATAAAATTAAGTTATAACTCATTTTTATTTTGTTATAAACTTTGTTATGATTCTTGCTTTCTTTTTCAACATATATTTTGCATTCACAGAACCCCCTTCAACAGTGGGTGCAGAGCAGAATCAGGACATTCATCCACTGAACTCGATGTCATATAAAAAAAATCTGATTCTGATCATCTCACAACAAACATTCTCCAGTACCAGGCATATTGTGAACTAATACAAAACCCTTCAACAAAGTTACTGAGTATCTATAGAGCAAATCTATCATACCATATGAGCACCAACATCCAAAACTCACATAAGGAGCCTATCCAAAAAAAGCATCACTGTAAATACTACAGTGGGCCCTGGAAAATCCATACGCCTATTTGAAAAGCTGAATAAGTCAAATTACTACAGTACAGTATAGATCTTTATGTACAAACTCCATGTTAACAGAACATCTGGCCTCAGTCATACACAGAATAAGTGACTTAGTCTAAAGTAAAAATAAAAATATGTAGACAAAATTTAAACTGAAACCCCAAGAAGCTAAACTCCGCATGCAGTGCAACATCAGATAAATAAGAGACGCAGTTCCCCCATAATGTGTAAAATATAAAGATAGCAAAAAGTCCAATCACTAATTACAATTATTTTTTCTACCTTTGTTGTCTGACCATTTTATTCTCTGATCATGCTGATCCCAATCTGAGTCTTCTGCTTTCCTGTCTTCTGGTAGCTCTTTCTGTGTTCTATGGTCGATCTGCCATTTCTTATCTCCCTTTGTTTTCTTCACTTCTTTCCATCAGCCTATTTCCTGGCCCAGTAACCATTCCCAGTATCGGCCCCTTTCCAGTCCTCCCTAATACCTTCCAGTATCAGCTCAGCTCATTTCCAGTGCTAGTCCCCCCTCAGCCCATTACCACTAGCCCCCTAATCAGCCCATTATCAGTCCCAACGCTCCCCCCCTTAATCAGTCCATTCCCAGTCCTAGCCTTCCCTAATCAACCCATTAGCATTCCTAGCCCTCCCTAATCTGCCCATTACCAGTGCTAGCCCCCTCCATCAGCCAATTGTAATCCTAACCTGAACTCTCTCTCCCCTTTGTCCAGCATTTATACCCTCTATCTCCCCTTTGTCTAGCACTGGCCCCCCTGTCTCTCCCCTTTGTCTCTCCTTGTCCTCCTCCTGTCCCCACGCTAGCCACCTGCACTTCTCATCTGGCAGTGGCAGTGGCACTCTGGCCGTTTTTAGATTTTGCTGCCTCTGCCTTCCCACTGCTTTTTATTTTTTTTCCTCAAGAACATAACATAAGACATGCCATACTGAGTCAGACCGAGGTCAATCAAGCCCAGTATCCTGTTTCCAACAGTGGCCAATCTAGGTCAAATGTACCTAGCAGTATCCCCAAAAGACACAGGTTCCACAATGCTTGTACTGGGTCAAGCATTGATTATCCTGGGTCCCTTTTTTAATAATGGTTTATGGACCTTTCCTCCAGGAACTTGTCCAAACCTTTTTTTAAACCCAGCTACACTAACAGCTCTTACTACATCCTCCGGTAACACATTCCAGAGTTTGATTACACGTTGAGTGAAAAAATATTTTCTCTTATTAGTCTTAAATAGTTTACCCTGTAGCTTCATTACATGTCCCCTAGTCTTTCTATATTCTGATAGCGTAAACAATCGATCTACGTTTACCCGTTCCACTCCATTAATTAATTTATAGACCTCTATCATATCTCCCCTCAGCCGTCTCTTTTCCAGGTTAAAGAGCCCTAACCTTTGTAGCCTCTCTTCATAGGAGTAGCCTTCCATCCCCTTTACCATTTTGGTGGCTCTTCTCTGTACTTTTTCTAATGATGCTATATCCTTAAGATACGGCGACAAGAATTGCATACAATATTCAAGGTGCGGTCGAACCATGGAACAATACAGAGGCATTATAATATCCTTTGTTTTGTTCTCCATTCCTTTCCTTATGATACCTAGCATTCTATTTGCTTTCTTGGCTGCCGCTGCACACTGGGCAGAGGGTTTTAACATGTTATCCACGATGACTCCTAAATCTTTTTCCTGGGTGGTGGTTCCCAATGTGGAACCTTGCATCGTGTAACCATAGTGTGGGTTGTTCTTTCCTAGGTGCATAACTTTGCACTTGTCCACATTAAATTTCATCTGCCATTTGGATGCCCAGTCTTCCAATTTATCCAGATCCTCCTGCAGTTTTCCACAGTCCTCTTGGGTTTTAACAACTTTAAACAGTTTTGTGTCTGCAAATTTGATAACCTCACTAGTTATTCCCTTTTCTAGGTCATTTATGAATGTCAAGTAGCGGACCCAGTACAGATCCCTGGGGTACTCCACTATTCACCTTTTTCCATTGGGAATATTGGCCATTTAGCCCAACCCTCTGCTTTCTAATTTTTTTTTTTTTTTTTTATTGGAAGGCAGCATATAAGTACAACAGGTGCTAAACAAACGTGCTCTAGACATAGTAAAAGTACAAAAAGAAACACCGGTACAGCATCCAAAAAACATTGTTAACAAAGCCCTCGGGTTTTTTTATTTTTGTGTGCCCGTATTGTTTCCCCTTATCCACCTCCCCCCCTCCCTCCCCCCCCCCCCTCTGGAACCTAATTAAACTCCAATTCTCGCCCCTACTACACCCTAGTCTACCCACCTTCCTCCCCCTCCCATAACCCCTCCTACCCCCCAACCACCCAAGCACCCCCCCATCCCTCACCTTCCCTACCCCTCCACCACTAACCGCTAAATCCCTGAGAACTAGGGATGGGGACATCAACATATTGGACCACTCAGGGAAGAAAGAGAGAAAAAGGAAAAAGGCTAAGGACGCCACAACACACTAGGTAGGTAGGAGACCAGTGTCTCCCATAATGAACAGAAAAAGGCCGGAGGGATTACTGACCGTATTGTGAAACAAAGACTGCCCACACTTGTAAAAATTGTGGCAGCTGTGATCATCCAGCTGCCACCCCACGCTCCATAGTATATATATCCCACATGCGCTCCAACCACTGAGCGAGAGTGGGGGGCGGGATCTGTTTCCAGACCGGCTAAGACTAGCCGTGCCGCGTGTAGACCATGACAAATCAGAGCCAATTGGGAAGTCCGAGCGCCCGGTATCTTAGCGCCCAAAAGAAAAATACCCGGATCCCACGGAATGCTCAACCCCACCAACCTTTGCATTCTGTACTGAATTCCCCTCCAAAAAGTCAGTATGCGCGGGCAGAACCACCAGATATGTGCCAGGGTGCCTTCCTGCCCACATTTCCGCCAGCATAGACTGGATACTCCGGGGTACGCTCAAGCAACCCGCACAGGCGTCATGTACCATCTATAGATTATTTTATAATTAGTTTCACGGGCATTAACTGCCAATGCACTCCTCCAGAGTTGACCTTCAAGTTGCTCCCAACACTGCTCAGAGTAAGTAAGACGCAATTCTTGGTTCCACTGTTCCCTGTGCTAGAGCCCACCTGTTGTGTTTGTAAATGCGCATATAAGGCAGCAATAAGGCCCTTCGTGGTGGTACACGCCTCACAAAAGCGCTCAACGTCCGTCAGGTTGCGAGCAACCTGTGGCCGAACAGAGCGGTCTCGTACCCAGTGAACCGCCTGTGTATATTGATAAACATGACCAGCAGGCAGGCCAAATTCCCCCTGAAGTGAATGAAAAGAGCACAGCCTGCCATCTTCAATAAGTTGGCCTACTCGGCTGAGCCCCTCATGACCCCACATCCGAAAGGCGGGATCACTCATTCCAGGGGGAAAAGAGATTATCCACAATGGGCGCCAAAGGAGTCAGGGTCGCCTTGCGGGGCCAGAAGAATTGATCCCAGCAGCAGAGAGTATGGGAAATGTAGGTGTTAGCTGACCTAGGGGCACCACGCAATTTGGAACTAAGCCACAACCGATCCCCCAGTCCCGCTCCTCCCGAAAGCTGCATTTCCATTTGTACCCAGCGTTTGGTGGTGGCCGTGTCCATCCATTCCACCCCTGCACGACACTGCGCTGCCGCATAATACCAATGAAGGTTAGGGGCCCCCATACCTCCCCGGCGCGTATGCATAAAGAGAATCTGGCGAGCTAAACGGGAGCGACGAAACCGCCATGTGAATTTCATAAGCATGGTCTGCCACGTAGCCAGTACACCATGGGACAGTGAAATAGGGAGTACTTGAAATAGATACAAAAATCTCGGAACAGCCACCATCTTCAACACCGCAATGCGCCCAAACCAAGAGAACAGCAGCCGGGCCCAAGAGTCTAAATCTCACCTTACTTGTTGAATTAAGGGTCTATAGTTGGCCTTAAATAACACAGCCCGGTCAACTGTCAGGTTTACACCCAAATAGCGAAGAGAACCCATGACCCAACGGAAAGGGTAGGAAGACTTTTGTCGTAGACAGATGGCCTCTGAAACACCAACATTCAGAATTTCGGATTTAGTATAATTGATTTTAAAGCCAGAGACCTGGGAGAAGGCCTCGAAGATCTGCATTGCGACCGGGAGGGAAGCAACCGGGTCCTCCAGTGACAATATATCATCCGCGAAAAGGGCAATTCTGTAATCAGTGGACCCCACCCGAACGCCCTGAATGTCCGGGTGCTCCTGGAAGCTTTGCGCAAGGGGCTCCATCACCAACACGAACAACGGCGACAGCGGGCACCCTGTCGGGTTCCCCATCCCAGTGTAAACCTCCCCGAATGACCCCCATTAACCTGGACACACATTGTAGGGCCTTGATAGAGACAGTGAACCCACCGCATAAAGTTAGGTCCAAACCCCATCTTCTCCAGCACACACCAAAGGAAGTCCCAACTAACCCGATCAAAGGCCTTCTCAGCGTCAACTCCCACTAACAGCGCCGGTTGGGAATCCTGTCGGGCCGCATGAATCACCTGCAGCATTCTTCTAATATTGTCCGCCGCCTGACGTCCCGGCACAAACCCAACCTGATCCGGATGCACCATATTCGGGAGGATGCGATTCAGCCATGCCGCCAACATTGAAGCCAATATTTTCACATCAGCATTCAGTAGGGAAATTGGGCGATACGAAGCTGCTTCCTGCAAAGGCTTACCCGGTTTGGGAATGACCACAATAAGAGCCTCACGTTTAGAAGGAGGCAGCACACACCCCCGTAGGATCTCATTATAAAGCACCACCAGGGTCGAAGTCAACTGGGCACTATACTTTTTGTAATACTCCATCGGAAACCCATCTGCTCCAGGAGCCTTCCCCATTTTTAAACGTCGAATGGCCATTTCCACCTCGTCCACTGTAAATTCAGCATCTAGTTTCTTTATCAGCTGCAGCTAGACATGCTAAAGTAAAAGTACCCAAATAAGCCTGAGCACGGGGCAGATCAAAGGGTTCAGCCTTATACAGTTGTTCCAAAAAAGTTGCAAATACCTCCCTGATCTCCCGAGAGACCACCCGCAGGTGGCCCTGAGAGTCCTTAATTTCACGCACCACTCTCGAGGTGTGTTGCTGACGTAGCCATAAGGCAAGATGGCGTCTGGGTTTATTCCCCCTCTCGTAGAGGGTTTGTCGCAGTTTCCGACGCATATTATCCAAGCTACGTTGCATGCAAGCACCCAGCTTTGCCCGAACCACCCCCCACTGACACAAAGTCCGTTTAGAGCCTGTCCGGGCATGCTCCAATTGGAGACGTCTACTGTCTTCCTCCAAGCAGTGAGATTCCCGCGCCCAGGCTTTCCGGGCGCGCGTCGCCTCGGCAATCAACTGGCCCCGGGCCGTTGCCTTGAAGGCGTCCCAAACCGTAGATAGCAGAACCTCCCCAGTATCATTCAATTCAAAAAAATCATCGATAAAACGGCCATGGTCTTGAACAGCTTGCTGCCGCTGAAAAAATGGTCATCTAGGCGCCATAACTGAGGCCGCTCACCACTTAGATCCGCAGGAAAAACAAGCCAACATGGAGCGTGATCCGACCAAGTCAATGTCCCATGCCCAGCAGTCACCCTTCCATCCATTAGTCGCTGATCTATTAAGAAATAGTCTATGCGAGTATGTACCTTATGCACGGAGGAGTAGTAAGTAACTTTTCTCCCCCCCTGTGTGTATCCCGCCAGACATCACGCAAGCCCAGATCATGCATAAACCTTCGCAGTGCGCGACTAGACCCACTGGCTACCTGACCAGCGCGACCCGTCGAATCCAAAGATGACTCTGCATGCGCATTACAATCACCACCCAGTATAATCGGGCCCTTCGCGAAGTCAGCCAGCAACACCTTCAACCGCACAAAAAAGGCCACCTGGCCCACATTCGGGGCATAAATAGTGGCCAACGTAAGTGAACGCCCTTCCAAACGAACGTTCATAAAGAGCCATCTTCCCAAAGTATCTCTTAACTTCCTCTACCTGTAGAGAGAAGCTCTGATGGACCAGCAAGGCTACCCCACGCTTTTTCCAACCCTGCGTATCTGAGGCCACCCACACTTCGGAGTAAGGCTTGCGCTTCAACAAACCCTGATTGCTACTCCGGAGGTGTGTCTCCTGCAAGAACACAATGTCCTCTTTTAGAGAGCGCAACTCTGTAAACAACAGGGAACGCTTTCCGGGAGAGTTGAGACCCTTCACATTCAGAGATACCAACTTCAGCATTAATATTCACCTACCCCGCCGCTCCCGCCCCATAGCCTGCCCCCCCCCCCCAAGCTGTCCAGCCTCCATCTTCCCGCATGAACACATGCCTGACTGAAGCATTCGTTGTGAGCACTGTCCTCCCTCCTTCCCCAGTGGACATACCCATAGTCCTCCTGCATCCACAGCTGCCCCCCCTCCCCCCCCCCGCCAAACCACTCTCCCACCCCATCATTACCACCAGCCCGCCTAAGCGGCGGGACAACAAAACGGAACCCAGAACCAGCCCACCCCGGGACCCCCTACATAAGAGATACTAAGGCAACAGACATTAACACATCCTCCATGAAATAAGCCAAGAAGCCAATGTCCCGAACTCCCTCCCCACAGCAATCCCACCCTAGCCACCTTCCTCCCCAAGGGGTCACTTTACCACTTATTAACCCCCCAAACTTATTAACATCATTAAGTACTTAACATCATTAAGTGCAAGAGAAACGGTTATACATCTTGTACATTATAACATGAAAGAGAACATATCTTCAAACAAGACAAGCATTAGGGACACTTTCAGTTCGTGGCCCAAGGCCCCGGCGGAGTTAAACATGTTTGCCAACCCGAGTCCACCTCGACGACTGCGGTTTGGGGGCCGGGTGCACCGGAAGCATGTTATCCTCCACAAGGCCAGCGTGGCGCAGCGCCCTCCAGGCTTCTGTATGATCTCTCGCTGAGATTTTTTTATTACCCAAAAGGAAGTTCATCCGAAAGGGGAAAGACCAAGAATAGCGGATTTCGTTGTCATTAAGTACCTTTATTGGTCTCATTTCCCTCCGCCGAGCCAGGGTAAACACTGAAAGATCTTGGTACACTGAAACCGCCGCATCCTGGTATTGAATCGTTTTTTTTTCCCTACCCCTCCGCAAGAGTAGCTCCGCATCCGTATACCTCAGGAATCTAGCAATAACATCCCATGGTTGATTATTGGGTGGCTTCCCCAGGGCTCGATGCACCCTTTCAATCTCCATCGTAGCTCCACGGGTTGTAAACTCCTCTGTTAACAGTTCAGCCATCAGGGTCTTAAACACCATCACCAGGTCTTCTGCCCCCCCCCCCCCTTCACCTCTGGGATGCCCCTGAGCCGCACATTATTGCAGTGAGTCCGGTTTTCAATATCATCAATTTTGTACGTCAATTCCATCGCCTGAGCCTGGTGCCGGTCAGCTGCGCATTGTAGATCCACCAGGGTGCCAGCCTGATCTTCTTGTTTCGTCTCAATCTCCTCCACCCTGGACCCCAGGTCTTTGATATCACTGCGTAGCTCTGCAATCATATTCATCACCTCTTCACGCATGGAGCAGAATTCTCCAGCAAGATCCTCAAAGCCTCTCCGAAGCTCCCGCTGCAAGAGGTCACGAGTGGAGGACGCCACATCGCCTTGTTCAAGTTCACTGAGAGTCTCGTCATCAGACCCGTCAGACTGTCACCTTCCGGGGGGGCTATCGTGAGATCCACTTTTGCTCATCAGACGCTGAGACACCCGCGGTGTATCCCGAGCCTCAAGCTTCTTGGCTTTTGCTGCCATGTGGCACTAATTTCCCCGCCAACTAGACAGGCAGAGAAGTACACCTCACCCCCACTTGTCAGATCCCATGAGGTAGCAAGGGGTTGCGATGTTCTACAGCCCAGACAGGTAGCAAAGATTGAGCAAATGTGATGAGAGATTAACTTTAGTAGTGAGCACAAGAAGGTTAAATATTTCACTTAGCTCCAGTAGAGGGCGCTCCAGTTCCACAACTGCCAGTGCTGCCAGGCAAGCAAGGGAAATACAAGAGAGTTGATTACTCACTTCAGCAGCAGGGGCACCAGAGAGCAGGTGTGAGATAGAAGAAATCTTTGATGCAAACGTTTCAGCACGTGAGGCTCGCAGACAGGAACAGCAGCTGACTACTTCCAGACTGAGGAGCCCACGAAAAGGAGTTGGAACGCACACGCTGTCCTGCATTCCACGAACACACGGTAATGGCCGCTCCACCCCCGGATCGTTGCAACACCAGCAGGTAGGGTCCCCCTCACACACACCTCTCTCACAGTCACAGATCAAAATCTGGCATAAAGGAGGAAGACGCTGGAGCCCGCACTCACTTTGGGGGGAGCTTCCCTGCAGCACAGCGCTGGCAGCGTAAACGGCACCTCACCCACTCTCCGGGCACCAGGGCAGACGTCGGAGGAGGCCCAGGGGTATCGCACACCAGCCAAAGCGCAGCACAGAGGAGCAGGGACAGACTTCCGAAGCTGTGTCCCCAGCCGCGATGCACCCCGTCTCCAGTCAGTCGCCCAGGGCGCCGCCGTTCACCACACCAAGATGCAGACGTGATCCCCCCTATACATTGGCTGGGATGCAGGTACACTCAGGAGGCTGATTTTATAAGTTTGCCACTGTTAGCACTGATTAAGGGGGGACCCGGGACGGAGCCGATCTCTCAGGCGTCCATCTTGGAACGGGCTCACCCGGAAGTTCCTTCTTTCTATCTTTTAACCAGTTCCCGATCCACAATAGTACACTGCCTCCTATCCCATGACTTTTTAGTTTTGCCAAAAGTCTCTGAGGGACCTTGTCAAAGGCTTTCTGAAAGTCCAGATACACTATATCAACCGACTCACCTTTTGTCTACCTGTTTATTCACACCTTCAAAAAAACATATCAGATTAGTCAGACAAGATCTTCCTTGTCTAAAGCCATGTTGGCTGTCTCCCATTAGGCCATGACTATCTACATGCTCTGTAATTTTGTTCTTTATGATGGTTTCTACCATTTTCCCTGGTACTGACGTCAGGCTCACCAGTCTAATTTCCCGGGTCACCCCTGGAACCCTTTTTAAAAATTGGTGTTACATTGGCAACCCTCCAATCTTCAGGTATTACAGATGATTTTAATGAAAATTCACAGATTACCAATAGCAGGTCTGCAATCACATATTTCAGTTTTCAACACTCTTGGATGTATACCATCCGGTCCAGTTGATTTGCTACTATTCAGTTTATCAAATAGTTGTAATACATCTTCCCAGTGTAGTGATATTTCTCTTAATTCCTCTGCAATATCACTTTAAATACCACTTCAGTCTTGGGTAACATCCCTACATCTTCCTCAGTAAAGACCGAAGCAAAGAAATCATTCAGTCTCTCCGCTATAGCCTTGTCTCCTCTTACTGCCCCTTTTACCCCTCTATCATCTAATGGTCCAATTGATTCTCACAGGCCTTTTGCTATGAATGTACTTGAAAGTGTCTTTATTTTGTGTTTGCTTCCGTAGCAAGTTCCTTCTCAAATTCTCGCTTTGCCTGCCTTATCAATGCTTTGCATTTAACTTGCCAGTGCTTGTGCTTTTTCCAGTTTTCGTTTGGCTGTTTTTTTCCATTTCCTGAAAGATGCTTTTTTGGCAGCAACAGCCTCTCTGACCTCACCTTTAAACCATGCTGGCAGTTTTTTGGACTTTCTTCCACTTTTCTTAATGCGTGGCATACAGCTGGTCTGGGCTTCGAGGATAGGCCCTTACACCCCCTTCACTTGACTATTGTAATCTGATCTATCAGGGCCTCCCCAAGAACTCTATTCAACCCCTCCAACTAGCCCAGAACACATTATCGCGTCTCATAACAAACACTCCTAGACAAGCTCATATTACACCAATCCTCTATGATCTCCACTGGCTCCCAATTCATCACCGTGTGAAATTCAAGGTCCTTACTCTAATACACAAAATTATTTCTAAGGAGTCAGCTCCATGTCTCTCCCCTCTCCTTGCCTTCTCCAACAACACTAGAAAACACCGTTCGATCACTAAAAATTTATTAACAATACCTACAGCAAAAAACACTGTAAACAATCCACTTGTGACAGGACCTTTTCCCTCTATGCGCCTTCCCTTTGGAACTCCCTTCCGCATGAGCTGCGCAACTGCATGAGCCACACTGAATTCCGGAAAAAGTTAGACCCATCTCTTCCTTGAGCATTTTTCTCTCCCACCCTAATACCTAAACCTCTTACTTTTTACCTCCCTGTCCTTATCCCATCAATCTTTACAATGCTCCCATCCGTAGCTTTCCACATATATATGTATACGAGAGGGTACCCAAAAAAAACAGAAATAACATTGCCGTGGGCGGAGCTTGTGTAGTACGCACTTCTGCCACTAGGCGTGTATAGTGCAACTCATTGTCAGTTCAGTGCTGCCTGTGTTGTCGACCTGGCTTGTTCTGTTCATCTGCAGTGATTGTTTTTGCTAGCGCTGTTTTGTTCTTGTTTTGTTTTTTTATGATGACAAGTTTAAGTGAACAACGTGCAGCTGTGAAATTTTGTTTTCTACTCAGTAAAAATGCTGCTGAAACTGTTTTAATATTGAAAAACAGCTTATCAAGATGACGCTATGGGAAAAAGTCAAGTGTACCAGTGGTTTGCTCAGTTTAAAAATGGCGACATGTCGATTGATGACAAACCTCGTTCTGGGCGTCCAATTACCCGAATCGACGAAAATATTGAAAAAATTAGAGAGCTTGTGCTCACAGACCGTCGACAGACAATTGATCAACTGTCAGATTAGTGGGTTATCTTGGAGCTCGGTTCAGCAAATTTTAACGGAAGATTTGGGAATGAAAAGGGTTGCTGCCAAGTTTGTTCCTCGGGTTCTGACTGACAAAAGGAACATAGAGTTGAAACATGTCGTGTTTTGAAACAACAGCTTGAAACTGATCCAGATTTTCTGTCAAAGGTCATTACAGGTGATGAGTCATGGTGCTATGGTTACGACCCAGAAACAAAGCAACAGTCAAACCAATGGAAAACGTCATCGTCACACCGTCCAAAAAAATGTCGTCAAGTCAAATCAAACATCAAAACAATGCTGATTTGCTTTTTTGATGCCAAGGGGGTAGTTCATTCAGAGTTTGTTCCCCCAGGTCAGACCATCAATCAAACCTTTTATTTAGAAGTTTTAAGAAGATTGCGCAACAGTGTTCATCAAAAAAGACCCGATTTGTGGCAGACAGGAGACTGGTTCTTCCACCACGATAACGCACCTGCACACACAGCCATCTCTGTTAGACAGTTTTTGGCTAAAAATGGCATGGTTCCGCTGCCCCACGCACCTTACTCGCCTGACCTGGCTCCGTGCGACTTTTTCTTATTTCTACGCATGAAAAGGGGCATGAAAGGACACCGATTTGACAACATTGAAGAAGTCAAGAAAAAAACGAGGGAGGAGCTGTCAGCCGTTTCTAAAGATGACTACAAAAAATGTTTCGAACAGTGGAAGCACCGGTGGGACAAATGTATCAGTTGTAATGGAGAGTATTTTGAAGGGGATAAGGTTGTTTTGTAAAGAATTTGAAAGAAATAGCTTTTAAAAAATTCCTGTTTTTTTTGGGTACCCCCTCGTATATGTATATAGTTGATCATTGTTCACTGCAATTAATTGTATAATTTAATTCTTCATGTTGCTTTACTCTGTATCCAGTTATTCGTTCCTTGTAAACAGTTGAAATATACTGCTTTTTATTGTTCTATGTAAACCGTCTTGATTCGTAGAAAGACGGTATATAAAAAATGTTAAATAACACCCAAGCTTGCTGTAAGTCTTTAACCTTTGCAACCGCTCCTTTTAGTTTTTTCTTAACTATATTCCGGGAGGAGTAGCCTAGTGGTTGGGGCAAGGTACTTCAGGCCGGAAGGTTGGGGGTTCAAATCCCACTAGAGGACAGCAACCTTGGGCTGGAAGGACTGGGGTTTCTAGTCCCCCAGATGCTCCTTGTGGTCTTGGGCAAGCCACTTAACCCTCCATAGCCCATGTTCCCTGTAAGTATTGTATGTGTCTCATATCCCTGCGTGTTAAATGTATCCCCCAATTGTGTTGTGACCGCTTTGATTGAAGGATAAGGCGGTATACAAAACTGTCTAAATAAAATAAATAAATAAATAAATAAATTTGATCATAGTCTCCCTTTCGAAAGTTAAAAGGTAGTACTGTGGATTTTATTATCCCTCCTCCACTAATTAAATCAAACACGATCATGCTATGATCACTATTGCCAAGTGGTCCCAGCACCCTTATTTCTTGCACCAGATCTGGTGTTCCACTAAGGACTAGGTCCAGTATGGCTTCCCCTCTGGTCGGTTCATGAACCAGCTGCTCCAAGATGCAGTCATTTATTTCATCTAGAAACTTTATCTCCCTAGCATGTCCTGCCATGACACTGACCCAGTCGATACCGAGGTAATTGAAATCACCCATTATTACTACTTTGCTGTGACTCTTGTTAGCTTCCTTGATTTCTTTGAGCATTTCATCATCCATTTGTTCATTCTGGCCAGGCGGTCGATAGTACACCCCCACTGCCATCACCTTCCCCTTCATACATGGCATTTCAATCCATAGAGATTCTACAGCAAATTTTGTTTCCTGCAAAACTTTAATCCTTTCTGACTCAATGCCCTCTCTAACATAGAGCGCAACACCTCCACCAATTTGATCAGTTCTATCATTACGATATATTTATTTTATTTAACATTTCTTATATACTGCTCTATTATCATCAGCGCGGTTCACATGGAACAAAACATATACATACAGGATAACTGTAGTGCATATTTACAAGTAACAGGGATTAGAGAACTTGGAAGAAACAAGGTAATCTAAATAAACCATATACAAAGAACTATATACAGTAAGCATAGTCGATATAGTTTGTATTGATATAGTCGATATAGTTTGTATCCAGGTATCAGTGTCCCACTGGTTATCCTCCTTCCACCATGTCTGAGATTGCAATCATATCTAACCTCATATTTAGTGCTATATATTCTAACTCTCCCATCTTATTGTTTAGACGTCTAGCATTTGCATACAAGCATTTTAGAGACTGTATTTTATTAATATTAATCTGGCTATTGGTAGGCATGGATAATTTGGAATCCTTACACTCTGCACCGTATTCAAGGGCATTTGGGCTACTATACTCTTTGGAACCTCACTGCTTTTGGTAGTATCCTTCAAGGATACCTTCTTCCGATCCATCCGCTCTTGGGCGACTGTCGGCTTTCCCCTGTTTTCTAGTTTAAAAGCTTCTCTATCTCCTTTTTAAAGGTTAATGCCAGCCGTCTGGTTCCATCCTGATTAAGGTGAAGCCCATCCCTTCGGAAGAGCCCCTTCTTTCCCCAGAATGTTCCCCAGTTCCTAACAAATCCAAAACCCTCATCCTTGCACCATCGTCTCATCCACGCATTGAGACCCTGGAGCTCTGCCTGCCTTTTGGGTCCTGCACGTGGAACAGGAAGCATTTCGGAGAATACTATCCTGGAAGTTCTGGATTTCAACTTCCTACCTAAAAGCTTAAATTTAGCCTCCAGAACTTCCCTATCACATTTTCCTATGTCATTGGTACCGACATGTACCAAGACAGCAAACTCCTCCCCAGCACTATCTGTGATCCTATTTAGGCAGTGCATGATGAGGTCTGCTACCTTTGCACCAGGCAGGCATGTTACCAGGCGATCCTCACGTCCACCAGCCACCCAGCTATCTACATGCCTAATGATTGAATCACCAACTATAACAGCAGTCCTGACTCTCCCCTCATGGGCACATGGCCCTGGAGAAACGTCCTCGGTGCAAGAGGGTTTTACATCACCTGGAGGACAGGTCCTAGTTACAGGATCACGACCTGTCACGTGACCTCTCTCCTCCATAGCAACAGGGATGCTGCCAGACTGGAGGTGGGGCTTCAGGACTATATCCCTGTAGGTCTCGTCCATGTACTTCTCTGTCTTTCTTATGTCTTCCAGGTCTGCTACTCTGCTCTCAGGGAACAAGTCTGTTCTCTAGAGGCTAAAGAGCTCCTTGCACTTAGTGCATATGTAAGACTTCTCACCAACTGGGAGAAAATCATATATGTGACACTCAATGCAAAAGACTGGAAAGCCCCCATCTCGCTGCTGGACTTTTGTCTGCATCTTAGTTTAAAGCTTGTGTTTAGGTCTTTAAATTCTGTATTTACTAAGGGTTGGTGTAGATGCTTATACTAATAAGTGTATCTAATACCTCTAATATACCTTGTTCACCTGAAGCTTAATTAATCTCAGGTCCTCAATGTATAACTGATTTGGATAAAGCTGCACCTGAGAGCAGCCCCTTTCGTCTAAGACGTGTAAGTACCTATAAAGCTACAATTACCCCAGGGATGGGTGGGTGTTGGGGAGGGAGGGAGGGAAATAAGACGTATTAAAAGAGGGCTGTTACAAGGTACCCTGTCCTGTACCCTCAGCAGGGGGGGAGGGGGGTAGTCCCTCAGGTAGGCTAGAGCAGGAAAAAAAGTTTAAAACACAGCAGGTTCTGGGGACAGAGCAGGGAGAGATTTAATTTAAAGTAACAGTTAACCTGGCTACCACACAAATCCCAGTTAGTTGAGAGAGGCAAGGTAACTTATACAGCTGAGAAAGCTGAAGTGCAAAACTAAAGGGAACAGGGAGGTGAAGTAGCGCAGCAATAAAGACAGACAATAAATATTTAAATAAACAGCTAGAGCTCACAGCAAGTTGTCACAGGAGTTAAATATCTACCTCTCTAGCAGAGCACTGTGAGGACACTGCTCTTCCCAGAGCAGAGAGGCAAACAGAATGCTTGCAGCAAGAAAAAAAAAGCAGGAAAGCAGAGGCAAGCCAGAGGCAGCAAAATCTAAAATTAAAACTGAGCCGGAGTGCCGCCTGAGGCCATCACCTCAGGGGGCCTAATGGAAGAACCACCCCTGTGTGGGGCCCCACACCGGCGATTAACTTCCCTGCCAGTTGTACGGAGAAGTTAAATGGGGGTGGGGAGGAGCAGGTCAGAGGTGGAGTTAGGGCCCTGGACTTACAGGGCCAATTCTAATGTCGGCCCTGTACCACCTCAAGAGGTGCAATTTCCCTTGATGTAGTGACTCGGTGGGTCTGGGGTGCAGATGGGATGGGGGGGGGGGGGCAGAGGACATTCCCTGCAGCCCAACTCTGGCCATAGGTGGCCAGATCAGGGGTTGGGCTGCAAGGAATTAGCTGCAGGAGCTGGCGGCTGGGATCGTGGCTTTTAAATGGAGCCGTAGTGCCATGGCATCCGGATACCATGGCCCAATGGCTCCATTTAAGTCTTGACAGTGAGTTGGGTATGTCCTGGAAATAAGAGCAATCTACTTAGCTCTTCGAGTATTCCATGCCCAGCTCAGCTACAAGACAGTCCTAGTCCAAACGGACCATCAAGTAGCCATGTTCTGTGAATAAGCAGGGCGGAACAGGCTCTCTGTCATTATGCAATGAAGCTTTACGACTGGGCCCTCGCCAGAGCATCAAATTCACCTTCTAGTGGTATATCTTCCAGGCATTCAAAACCTTTGGGCAGACAAACTCAGTCAAGTACTGCTGCCTCACGAGTGGTGTCTCCACCTAGGATGGCAAAGATTTCACTTCTGGGGTACTCCAGACAGACCTCTTTGCAAGTCCACTGAATGTCAAACTTCCCTGGTTCTGTTCCAGGATTCCGGCTCAATTGCCAGGCAAGGGATGCCTTCCTCCTTCACTGGGGTCAGGACTTCCTCTATGCCTTCCCACCCATTCCCCTCATCCCCAAAACACTCTTCAAGCTTCAGAGACAGAGGTCGTATGATCCTCATAGCACCACAGCGGCCACGCCAAACGTGGTATCCCCTGCTTCTACATCTCTCTCAAGCTGCACCTCTGGAGTTAGGGTATGCTCCAGATCTCCTTTCCTAAGAGCGGGATGCTATGGCACCCGAATCCCTAGTCCCTGCATCTCACGGTCTGTTTGCTAAAAGCTTAGACCTCCAGGATTTCAACCTGTCCCAACAGGTAAAGGATATCCTTCGGGCTTCTAGAAAACTCTCCACAAGAAGATCTTACGCCTTCAAGTGGAAACGTTTTACTATATGGTGTTCCAAGAAGAGGTTAAACCCCCTTGTCATATCTTTAGAATCAATACTAGAGTATCTACTTCATTTATCAAATTCTGGTCTAAAGACCAATTCGGTAAGAGTCCATCTTAGTGCAATTGCAGCTTCTTATAAGCCTCTAAATGGACAACCAATTTCCTCTCATCCACTCATATCCAGATTTATGAGAGGTCTTCTATTAACAAAGCCTCCCATTAAACCACCACCAGTGGCATGGGATCTAAATCTAGTTCTCGGGCAGCTCATGAAGCTGCCTTTTGAACCTTTAGCCACTACAACCCTTAAACGTTTCTCCTGGAAGGTCATCTTCCTAATTGCAATCACCTCTGCACGTCACTTTAGGGAATTGCAAGCTTTAGTGGCTGATCCTCCTTATACTAGGTTTCATCATAAGGTTGTTCTTAGAACTCATCCACACTTTATGCCAAAGCTGGTTTCGCCTTTTCATTTAAATCAATCAATTTATCTTCCTGTGTCTTTTCTGAGGCCTCACGCCTCTAATGCAGAAAGAAACCTTCATACTTTAGATTGTAAAAGAGCCTTGGCTTTTTACCTACAAAGAACACAGCAACATAGAAAGTCCTCAACTTTTTATTGCTTTTGATTCTAGTCATTTGGGACTTCCAGTCTCCAAGAGAACTCTATCCAAATGGATTTCCCAATGCATATCCTTTGCTTATGAGAGTAAGAATCTTCCTCTTCAAGGGTCATGTCACAGCTCATAACATGAGAGCCATGGCAACCTCTATGGCTAGTCTTCACTCTGTCTATCGATGACATTTCTCGAGCAGCCACCTGGGCTTCAGTACACACCTTTACAGCCCACTACTGCCTGGATAAAGCCTCCCATCAGGATGCCTCCTTTGGCCAAGCTGTTCTTCAAAATCTCTTTCAAACCTAATTCAACTCCTACCCACCAGCCCTGGTGGAATGCCAGAGATCCATGGGAGGAAGTATGCCCACCTTACTAGGGTGGCAGCTTCCTGGGGCATCTTCAGCTAGGGAGTCCCCATATGTGAAGACCACATTCCTGCTTGTTCCTGGAGATAGTGTAGTTACTCACCTGTAACAGGTGATCTCTGGGAACAGCAGGAATTTAGTCTTCACAACCCACCCACCTTCCCTAGGAGTTGTCTCTCTCTTTGTCTTTTTCCTCTCTCCCTCTATCCTTTCACTCAGCTACAAACGTAACTGAAGAGGGACAGTTAGAAAGGCAGGAAGGCAATGCGCATGTCCTGAGGGATGCTCCCAAAAGCGTTCCTATTGGACGCTGGGGAGTGTTCCCGTGCAGGCTCCGTCGGTACCGGCGATACCCATATGTGAAGACTAAATTCCTGCTGTTCCCGGAGATCACCTGTTACAGGTGAGTAACTACGCTTTATTTAGCCAGATTTAATATACCGCCACTCCTCCACTCCCTTACCTCGGCGACTGGCTCGACTGGGGAAGCTTGATCGGCGACATCGCGCATGATCCTCCTTGAGAGCCTAGGGTTCCTGGTCAACTACCCCATCTCGAGTTGGAGTTTGTTGGCACACAAATCGACACTCAGCGGGCGATTGCCTTCCTGCCAGCAGACCATGCAGCTCGCCTCTGAGCCCTGGCAGCTCAGGTCCAGAGCAACACTTTGGTCACAGTGCAGACTATGCTGTATCTCCTGGGGCACATTGCCTCCACCATTCATGCACATCCAGATGGCCCAGTGATGCCTCAGTGCTTAGTGGACCAACACTCAGGCACGAGCCCACGTCACAGGGAACAGAACCAGTACAAAGACGTGGAGTATTCCACGTCTTTGTACTGGTTCAGTGCTTAGTGGAGCCTGGGCTCAGGTCACCTCAGACTATATTTGGCTCTCCCACAACCTTTGCAGGTCCCTGGACTGGTGGCATGACAACCGCAACTTCCTCCTAGGGCTGCCCTTCCAAACCCCACAGCTTGAGCTCATCCTGATAACGGATGCTTCCCTACTAGAAACCCCAGTCCTTCCGGCCCAAGGTTGCTGTCCTCTAGTGGGATTTGAACCCCAGACCTTCCGGCCTGAAGTACCTTGCCCCAACCACTAGGCCACTCCTCCACTTACAACAAATACCACCCAGGTTCTTTCCAGGAGGGCCAGTGCGACCTCTCCTTCACCAGATCCTTCTGCTCTGTTTGCAGGTCTGCTCACAATGCAGTGGAGCCTGTACCCAAGCATCTGTGGAGAAAGGTCTTCTACTCAAGGTACTTCCTTGTCCCCAAACGAACTGGGAGCCTCAGGCCCATACTAGACCTGCAAAACTTAAGTTTCTGGTGTGGGAGAAGTTCAAAATGCTTTCATTTGTAACACTGCAGCCTTACCTCCATCAGGGAGATTGGCTATGCTCCTTGGACCTAAAGGATGTGTACACTTACATCCTGATCCACCACTCCCACAGACAGTACCTACGGTTTGTGGTGGGAGGAGGGCACTACCAGTACAGAGTGCTACCCTTCAGCCTGGCCTCCTCACCAAGGATCTTTGCCAAGGGCTTAATGGTGGTAACTGCCCACTTGCTCCTGCAAGAGGCTTTTGTCTTCCCCTACCTGGACGACTGGTTAACCAGGGGTGGTACAGCCTCAGGTCAGGCAGGCTGCAAAACATACAACCCTCCTATAGCAGCACCTTGGGTTGGTCATCAACTACCCCAAATCCCATTTCTCACCAACCCAGGCCTGGTGTTCATAGGGGCGCAGTTGAACATGTTACAGGTCAAGGCCATCTTCCCAAGAGAAAGGGTAGACTGCCTCATACGACTGGCAGAAGAGGTTCAACGCCACCGGTCAGTACCAGATTGCCGTCTCTTCTGCCTATTGGGCCATATTTATTTATTTTATTTGAGGTTTTTCCATACCATGCTTTTTAAAATCAGCTCGGCACTGTACTTACAAGGAACAGGGTTTACAACTTGGCTAACTGGGGGAACTATGTACAGACTACTCAGTAGCAGGTTACTCGGTTAGGTAACTATGTACAGGCAAGGCAGTCGGGCCAGCGGAGCAGGCGGCGACATGGCTGCTTGGTGGCTATTTACAAGATTGTGTGCTATCTACAACATTGTGTGCTATATACAGTTGCATATGGCCTCAATGGTCCATGTCATACCATTAGCCCACCAACACATGCAGACAGCCCAATGTGGACGCTCACAGTGGACTCAAGCCACAGGCAGACTATGGGACAGGGTCAGAGTCCTTCACCTAGTGGCAAAACATGTGCCCCTTCCAGGCAGGAATGCCATTCCAGGCATCCACACCACAAGAGGACCTGGACAACAGATGCTTCCCTCCTAGGTTGGGGGGCACATTGCAGGGACCACCACACGCAAGGTAGCTGGTCCCAGGAGAAGTCACTCTTGCAGATCAGTCTCCTAGAACTCAGGACAGTCTTCCTGGCCCTGTGAGCATTCCACCACTGCCTGCGGCACCATGTACTGATCCAGACAGACAACCAGGTGGCCATATTTTATATCAACAAGCAAGTGGGCACGGGCTTGTACTCCCTCTGCCAGAAGGCAGTGGTCTCGTTTCCTTCACAGTGCACAACAGCATGCTCCTGTTAGTGGTATACCTGCCAAACTAGGACAACTACTTAGTGGACAGGCTGAGCAGAGTCCTTTGCTCACACGAGTGGCGCTTGAGCCACAGGGTAACAAAGCACCTCTTCCACTGCTGGGGCAGGCCCGTGATGGGCATTTTTGCCTCCCTGGACAATGCGCTTCTGCTCTTGCCAGCCACACCTGGGGAGTGGCGGCAGACACCTTCCTAATCTTATGGTCAGAAGGCCTACTCTGTGTGTTCTAACCACTAGGTTACTCCCCCATTCCTTGTATCGTCAATTAAGGTGCAAAAACAGGAAATTATTCCAGAGTGCTACCACAAAAACTTATGCCCATAATCTGTACCACAGTTTTGGAGATCATGTGTCGGGCTGGCATTTCATGCTGCACTCAAACATTTTTCTTTCATACTGCAAATAAAGCTTGTACTTTCATTACAACATTGTGCAACTGTGTAACTTAACAGTACAGCTTATTATAATTCTTAGTGCAAGTACAGTGCAATCAAATTTTATGTGCAATAAATATTTACAAATATGAATTAAAAGGACATAAATTGATAGTATAATGGGACTGATTGTGACCTCATCTCTTCTAAAAATTGGCTGGTTTGGTGTGGTACTGTTCTGATGGTCCCCAACAATGTCTTCGAAAGATATTTGTATCTCTAGACTACATTGTGGTGTTGTGCTATAAATAAATGCCTCTGTATCTCATCTTAGAATCCACTCAAACCCCAATATAGTGAATAAATAAATAATGATATAAAAAGATTCACCATCAAAACCCCTCAATTACTTTCATATTTTTGTCGGAGCGTGTCGAGGGAGGGTAAGAATTGAACGTCTTGCCCACTCCAGACAAGCTACTTTTTTTTTATTATATAAGGTTCTTCACCTATTAATGAAATTTGAAACTCAGAACTTCTGTCCATAGTTCTCAAACTTCTAATAAAGTTGCCACTGTTGTCGCATATACAATGCTCCACACAACACGCACGTTTCGAGAATTATCCCTTTCAAGTGCTTTCTCCTTTATATATTCAACCAATGCAACTGTGAACCAAAAAACACCATCTTGCAGCTTGAGGCTTCCTCTTCAATCAATATGCCCAAGACCTCATTCGCTTATTTCAAAGAAAAACCAGCCAATGAGAAAGGGAAAACCCCCACCATCAGGGGATCCCTTATCTCATTGATTCAGCTGAGAATCATACCTTTTCTATATGTGAGGACGTCACAATAAACTAAACCAATCAATTTCACGGTTTAATCCCGTAGGAGACACAGTATTAAGTTGAAAAATATAAAAGTAATTGAGGGGTTTTGATGGTAAATCTTTTTATATCATCTGTATCTCATCTTAGCACCTTTTTAGTTTTGTTGGAATATTACTTTGAACACAGTATTCGGAGAGTAATGTGGCTGCATGTGGCCTTCAGCTCTATGGTGGTTTTGGGACCTGTCTTCAATGCATCTTTCTCCTTTGCCCTATAGGGGACCTTTGAACTGGTACCGAAATATGGAGAGAAACTGGCAGTGGAGCTGCAGTGCAGCAGGCAGGAAGGTATGATGCATTTAATATTGTACCTGCCAAGCGGATTGTGGAAAATTGCAAGTGGATCTTGATAAATTGGAAGACTGGGCATCAAAATGGCAGATGACATTTAATGTGGACAAGTGCAAAGTTATGCACCTAGGGAAGAACCCAAACTATGGTTACACGATGCAAAGTTCCACATTAGGAACCACCACCCAGGAAAAAGATTTAGGCGTCATTGTGGATAACATGTTAAAACATGTCATTGCCGTATCAACTCTACTTACCGACGAGATTGTAAATTGTAAATAGTTGTTACCTGTTAACCTGTTATCCATGTTTTATTACCCTGTTTATTGTAAGTGCATTGAAGTGCACTCTTTGCACAAATACGTTCCCTGTAAACCGCGCTGATAATAAATAGTGCGGTATAGAAAAACAATTAAATAAGAAATAAATAATAAAACCCTCGGCCCAGTGTGCAGCGGTGGCCAAGAGAGCAAATACAATGCTAGGTATCATAAGGAAAGGAATGGAAAATAAAACAAAGGATATTATAATGCCTCTGTATCGTTCCATGGTGAGACCGCACCTTGAATATTGTGTGAAATTTTGGTCGCCGTATCTTAAAAAGGATATAGCGCTATTAAGAGGTTCAGAGAAGAGCCACCAAAATGGTAAAGGGGATGGAAGGATACCCCTATGAAAAGAGGCTAAAAAGGTTAGGGCTCTTTAACCTGGAAAAGACGGCTGAGGGGAGATGATAGTCTATAAATTAATGAATGGAGTGGAACGGGTAAACGTAGATCGATTGTTTACGTTATCAGAATATAGAAAGACTAGGGGACATGCAATGAAGCTACAGGGTAAACTAAGACTAATAAGAGAATATTTTTTCACTCAACGTGTAATCAAACTCTGGAATTTGTTACCGGAGGATGTAGTAAAGGCTGTTAGTGTAGCTGGGTTTAAAAAAGGTTTGGACAAGTTCCTGGAGGAAAGGTCCATAAACCATTTATTAAGAAGGGACCCAGGATATCGGTGCTTGACCCAATACAAACATTGTGGAACCTGTCTTTTGGGGAAACTGCTAAGTACGTATGACCTAGATTGTCCACTGTTGGAAACAGGATACTGGGCTTGATGGACCTTGGTCTGACCCAGTATGGCATATCTTATGTTCTCACCTGCAAAAATAGTTTATAGTTTAATGTGTACTTTATATACTACCTCCTTTTTTTAAAATTAAAATCTAATACTACTTAAAACAGAACAAAGGGGAATGTGTGCCATTTTTAGTTGAGAAAGGAAGAACACAGATTAAAATTCATATAAAAAGAAATAACCCAGATAAACAGGAGAAGCAGACTACTTGGATGGCAGAGAAACACCGTAACTGAGTGGCCAAAAGCTAAAGAAAACTTTCAGGTTTGCTCAAAAGGCTTTATGGACAGGTTTAGAGTGCAGCGGAGCAGGAAGGATTACTCCACAGAAAAGGGCCCAAGAACTGCAGATCTTGTGGATTTAAGTCAGCCAGTATCTACTGGAAGAAGATGTAGTTCCTGATCGTGTCCCAGTCTAGTCCCGGAACCTCAGGGTTCCCTATCTCATCCAGCAGCTTGGAGACTGAGGAACTCCTCTTTTTGTGACATCACTGGTATATCCCTCCGGGATCCGCCTCCTGCCACCAGCCAGTTCCTCAGTCTCCAAGCAGCTGGTTAGTTGGGGAGCCCGGGAGGCCGAGCTCGCCGGAGAAACAATTGAGATTTGATAGAAAAATGTTTTAGTGGCTGTGTAGGCTCACTGCCCTGGGTTAGACAGGGGCTTTTTGATTTTGCAGTTCCTGTGACTTTAAGGATTTCAGCAGACCGGTTTTCTGGGCTTTGCTTTCTCCCTCCCCCCCCCCCCCCTGTTCTGTTACCTGAAGAGTTTCTCTAAAATTTTGACAGGTCCTGCTAGAGCGGAAGCCTTGCCTGTGTAGCAGCAGCCCGATACTGCGACGGGGGAGCCCTGCTCGGAGGTACGGAGCACAGAGCTTAGCCGGCGCCACGCAGAGGACACTGCCTGCGAGCGCGTCTGGCGGCTCCTCACCGCCGCACAGAGCTGGGGCCTTATTTTGGGTTGTGCGGCAGACTCCCCTCGCTCTGGGAAGAGGCAGAGTCCCCGGAGTCGATGGTAAACCTGCTTTACCTTTCCTAGCGGTCTTCTAGCCTGCTCCGCAGTCGGCGGTAAAGGTAAGGGGCCTGTGTTTTTCTTTTCAGTCGGCGCGTTGGTTTTGGCGCAAAGTAGTTCCTGGCCCTGTCGCGTGGCAGCGGCGTGCTCAGCCGGCAGGCCCAGCGTTTTCAGATCCGGCTGGAGTCTCTCAGGCGCTGGGTGCAGTGTTTTATTGAACCATAAGTAAAAGTTCATGTTTATTTCTTTTCTTACCGCGTCTTAGCGGGGTTTCTTTTTCCGGCTTGCGTTTTATCTCCTCTCCTGGTGCTCCGGTGAGGAGCGTATCTTAGCCTGTATCTGAGGGTCCTTCCTGACTTGCTGTAATTGTTTGTTTAGCATGCCTTCCAAGCCCCAGTGCGTGGTCTGTGGGGCTCGGAAGAGTGCCAGCACAGGGGTCTGCAAGTCCTGTGTAGGGGAGTCTGTGGCCCTCGAGTCCATGGGGGATCAACCTTCTGGGACAGCGGGGGGAGTGTCAGCCCCCTTGCCCTCCCCGGTCACTGAATCTGCCCAGGAAGAGCCCGTAGCGGGGCCCTCTTCCCTCTCGGGCTCTGAGGGGGCTCAAGTGCTTTTCCCCAAGGAGCTCACTTCTATTTTTTCGCAGCAGTTTGTGTCTTTGCTGCAACAGGCAATGCTGGGCAATTTTCCTCAACAGAGTGATGCCGCGGAGGCGAGCGGCGCCAGGAAGCGCCCGGCGCCCCCGCGAGTGGACGTCCCCTCGAGCGGGGGCAAAAGATGCCGCGGTGAAGGGGAACAGCCTGGGACCTCGGAGGGTCCGCAGTCGGATGAGAGCCATAGTTTGGGCCTAGATGATGAACTGGAGGAAGGTGAGCTTTCAGAGAAAGAGGATCAGGCGAGAGTGGTGCGCGTCTTCAGGAGGGAAGAATTGCCTGCACTCATTGTTGAGACATTAAAGGTACTCAATATGCCGGTCCCGGGGTCGGCAGAGGAGGAGCCTCTTGAGGACCCCTTGCTACAGGTTTTCCGGAAGAATCAGAAAGCGTTCCCGGTCCACAGGGTGTTTCAGGAGATGATCCAGGAGGAGTGGAACGTTCCGGAGGCTCCGCTAAGGGGATCCAGAGTCATGGCTCGTCTTTACCCCTTGTCAGACCAGGATAAGGAGGTTTTCAAATCGCCCAAAGTGGACGCCGCCGTCTCGGCGGTGACCAAAAAGACCACTATTCCGGTGGAGGGTAGTGCAGCTCTCAAGGATGT
Organism: Ichthyophis bannanicus; assembly: GCA_033557465.1. Classification (NCBI taxonomy): domain Eukaryota; kingdom Metazoa; phylum Chordata; class Amphibia; order Gymnophiona; family Ichthyophiidae; genus Ichthyophis; species Ichthyophis bannanicus. The sequence continues at coordinate 942,504,961 of CM066033.1, read as the reverse complement.
GCAGGACTGAAAGCTGGATGTCTTGTTGCGGCAAGTGTTCGACATCAACGCTTTGTTGCTCCAGGCGGCGGTTTGTGGTGCGTGGGTGGCCAGAGCCTGCCTTCGCTGGGCTCAGCAAGTGCAGGAGGGTCAGCCCAGTCCCTTGGCGGGAGTTGCTTCCCGTCTAGAGTCCGGGGCAGCGTACTTGGCGGATATCCATTATGATCTTAAGAGAGGGCTGTCCAAAAGCATGGCATCAGCGGTGGCGGCTCGACGTTATCTCTGGCTACGCAACTGGGCCGCGGATAGCTCGTCTAAGGCCAGGTTAAGTAAGCTTCCCTTTAAGGGTCGTCTGCTGTTCGGTGAGGACTTAGAGAAGTTAGTTTAGGACCTCGGGGAGTCCAAAGGAGGTAGGCTTCCGGAGGATAAACCTAAACCGACCCGAGGGGCCCCAGGGAGTAGGGTGTAGTTTCGGGAGTTTCGCCATTTTAGGTCCCAAAGGTTCCTTTCAGGGCAGAAGGGCCGTTTCCCTTACAGGACTCAGGAGTTTCGGGGCTTTCGAGGAGCCGGGAGGGGGTTTGGATCTGCTTCCTCCCCCTCGTCTACTTTCAAAAAACCTCAATAAAATGAGGTGGACCCAGTCGCCTCTGATTCCAGTAGGGGGGCGTCTGCAGGACTTTTATCCTGCCTGGGTCCGGATTACGTCAGATCAATGGGTGCTGGAGGTCATCCGGGAGGGCTACGCCCTGGAATTTCTTCGTCCGGTGCGGCCCGCCTTCGTACAGTCTCCCGGCAGATCGGCGACAAAGCGGGCGGCTCTGCGGGAGACGGTACAAAGGTTGCTGGCCCTCAGGGCAATTGCGCCAGTTCCTTCAGACCATTGCGGCTGCGGTCGGTACTCCATCTATTTCGTAGTTCCGAAGAAAGACGGAGGTGTTCGGCCTATTCTGGACCTAAAAGGCGTAAATCGCTGCCTTCGGGTGTCGCATTTTCGCATGGAAACCCTGCGGTCTGTGATCGTGGCAGTGCAGAAAGGAGAGTTCCTCACCTCGTTGGACTTGTCCGAGGCTTACTTACATATTCCCATCAGACCGGACCATTACCAATTCCTCAGGTTTGCGGTGCCGTTCGGTCATTATCAGTTCCAAGCATTGCCGTTTGGGCTGGCGACAGCCCCACGAATCTTCACGAAGGTGATGGTGGTGGTAGCAGCTGCACTGCGCAAGGAGGGCATCCTAGTTCATCCCTACCTAGACGTTTGGTTAATCCGGGCGAAGTCGCGTGCCGAGAGCGAGTCGGTCACAGCTCGGGTAGTAGCTTTCTTGGAAAGTCTCGGTTGGGTAGTCAATGTCGCAAAGAGTCACCTGGTGCCTTCGCAGTCCTTGGAGTATCTGGGAGCTCGGTTCGATACCCGAGTCGGCAGGGTGTTTCTCACCCAGCATCGCGTGCAGGGTCTTTGGCTGTTGGTGCGGAGTTTCTTAAGAGTCAAGGCTCCCTCAGCTTGGTACTACTTGCAGTTGTTAGGGACCATGGCGGCGACAGACGGTGCCGTGGGCCAGAGCTCACATGAGGCCCTTGCAGGGAGCATTGCTTCGCAGATGGTCGCACCAGCTAGATCCCTTGTCCAGGAAGTTAGCCTGTCCGGAGGCAACCCGGCTGGCTCTGCGTTGGTGGTTGAATCCGGACTCGCTGGTTCGGGGGAGATCTTTTGAGGCGCCGGCCTGGGTGGCGGTGATGACGGACGCCAGCATGCTAGGCTGGGGTGCGCATTGTCAGGGCAGATTCGCGCAAGGCGAGTGGAGCCCTCAAGAGAGCAGCTGGTCGATCAATCGATTGGAATTAAGAGCTATAGTTCTTGCTCTCCAGGAGTTTCAGTCCTTGCTCAGGGGACAGGCAGTCTGGGTGTTGTCCGACAATGCGACGGCGGTCGCCTACGTCAACAAGCAAGGGGGCACCGGCGGCGTTGCCCTCGAAGCCGATGCCGCAATTCTGTGTCTCTGGGCGGAAACGCATCTCCTGGACCTCTCGGCAGCACATGTAGCAGGAGTGGACAATGTAGAGGCCGACTTCCTCAGTCGGGTGAAGGTGGATCCAGGAGAATGGGTCCTCAACTCCGAGGTGTTCGAGATGCTGGTTCGCAGGTGGGGGTCTCCAGTTATGGACCTCATGGCGACCTTCGATTCGGCAAAGGCCAATCGTTTCTTCAGCAGGCGCCGGAAACGGATGTCGGAAGGCTTGGACGCTCTTATACAGGCCTGGCCGGAGGGACAGCTGCTGTATGTTTTTCCTCCGTGGGTTCTGATAGGCAGGGTCCTACAGCGAATAGAGCGACACAGGGGTCAGGTCATTCTAGTAGCACCGGATTGGCCTCGTCGTCCGTGGTACAGAGATCTGGTGAGGCTGTTGGTGGCAAAACCCTGGCGCCTGCCGTGCCGACCGGACCTGCTAGTTCAGGGGCCCCTGTGCATGCCCCATGTGGATCGGTTCTCGCTTACGGCTTGGCTCTTGAGCGGGCGCGCTTAAGGTCCCGGGGTTTTTCGGCAGCGGTCATAAACACTTTATTGAGATCTAGGAAGCGCTCTACCTCGCTAGCGTATGTTCATGTCTGGAGGATTTTTGAAGCTTGGTGCAGAGATAGGAAGTGCGAGGCTCTTAAGGCATCTATTCCTCAGCTCTTAGACTTTTTTTTTTTTTATAAACTTTATTTAAGAATCACCGAGCAAAAACAGAAACCAACAGGCAACACACCTCCAGGGGGGTGGACTCTCATCCCCACCTGGAGTAAACAGGCGTAAATGATGATTACAGTTTTTTCAGTTATTTCCCCTCCCCCCATCCCCTCTCCCCCCGCACCCCCCTCCCACCCTTCCCATGCACCCTACCCCCCCCCTCAATAGTCCTGTCCCTTCCCCATGAACGCCCCACTGCACTCGCCATTCCACCACACTCACCTACCAACATGCAGGATTTCATTACGACAACGGGTCCCCAATGTATCAATATAGGGGCCCCATACCAAGAGAAAGGATGTCCAGCCTTTGACACTGCCCCGCGCACTCCACTGTTCTGTCAACATAAACTGATGGAAGCAATTGCGCCACTCTCCGAATGTAGGGGGAGTCTGCTCTCGCCACAGACGCAAGATTGGGCCCTTACCCACCAGACAGGCCTTACGCAGGAGCAAACGGGTCCATTTCTGTGTAGGGCAGGGGGGTTCTATCCGGTCCAAGACCACAAATGCTCCAGTCCACCTCACTTTCTGCTGTACCAAGCCACCAACAAAGGCACTTATCTTGCCCCAGTAAGTTTGTACATACGGACAAGACCACCACATATGTAATAAGTGTGCAAGGGGCATCCGGCAGCGTGGGCAGCTACCATCTTCAGTCAGATGGCTACGTAGCGCTCTCCGGGGTGAGAAGTGGGCTCTGGTTAAACAACGAAATTGTATCTCCCGCCATCTCGCCCCTTCCGCTATATCAACAATCCGCCTCAAAGCGGTACGAATGGTGTCGGGGTAGACGTCCCAGCCCAACTCCGCTCCCCACGCCGCTTCCACCCCCCCATAGTCCGCACGAGGCCGGACACTCGCCAGCCTGCGTTTATAATCCGCAATAGTCGGAGGGGAATCCTCCTCCAGTGCAAAAAATCCCACCAACTGCAGCGAACGCTCAGACCTCATCGCCTCCCTGGGGAGAGAAGAGATATAATGGGAAACCTGCAAAAATGCGAAAAGATGCCTAGAAGGCAATTCATATTCGTGGCTAAACGCGGCAAAGGATTTGCATCTCCCTACGGGGTCAACGAGGTGGCCTACATTCCGGATACCCCTCCTCCTCCAGTCTCGGAAATCCCGGGAACAAGAACCTGGGGTAAAATGCACATTACCCTGCAAGGGGAGCCAGCTAGAGACAGTCCAGGACGTCGTCCATAGGCCATTCAGGTACCGGCAGGTCCGCTGGGCCGAACGAAACAAGACACTACGTACAAGGCGTTGCGGTAAATCTTTACATTCCATATGTAGTGCCCCCAACAATGACAGAGGGGCAACATACTCCTCCTCCAGAAGCGTAGGAGTATAAACCGCAGTCCCTCCCAGCCAATCCCCGAGATGCCGGGCCTGGCATGCCAAGGCATAAGCGCCCACGTCCGGTAGTCCCATCCCCCCCTCCCTCCACGTCCCCATTAAGCGTAGCATGGGTATGCGAGCTCTTGCCCCGCGCCACAAGAAGGTCCTTAACAAAGTATCAAAACGGCGCAGATCGCGGCGCAGCAGCCACACTGGTAAAGTCTGCAGCCAATATAACAATCGGGGGAGAACCACTAACTGAATTGCCGCTACCCGCCCCGAAAGGGAGAGCGGTAACGGTCCCCATGCCTGCAGTTGCGTACGGAGGCGGTCTAACATCCATTCTAAATTACATCTATAAAGGGCACTGGGATGACAAGTCAGACGTACGCCCAAATATGTAAAGTGGGCATCGGCCCAACGAAGTGGAAAGGCCCCCACCCACTCCCCTCGCAGCTGTCCTGAAACATCCAAAGCCTCAGATTTAGCCCCATTAATACGGAATCCAGCAAACCGACCGAAAATCTCGAATTCACACAGCAGATGGGACAGCGATTCCCGGGGAGCCACAAGGTGGACTAAAAGGTCATCGGCAAACGCCGATACTTTAAAGGTTTGAGAACCTATCGTCACCCCCCTGATCTCTGGGGAAAGTTCCACTGCACGGATCAACGGATCTAGGGATAGCACAAATAAGAGAGGGGAGAGGGGGCAACCCTGCCGCGTTCCACGCTCCAGCGGAAAGGCCTCCGACACAACACCATTACAAAGGATGCGGGCTGTAGGGTTCGCATATAAGCTGTCTACCATGGCACAGAAAGAGGCACCTAAACCATACCAAGGTAACAACTGTCGGAGATAGCACCAATCCACCCTATCAAAAGCTTTCTCCGCGTCGAAACTAACAAGCAGAGACTGCAGCCGCCAGTCATGCACCCATTCCAGCGAGGTTAAAATTTTCCGAAGGTTCCGTACGATATGGCGACCCCGCACAAAACCAACCTGTGAATCGTGTTCCAAATAATCCAAATGTTCCGCCAGGCGATCCGCCATAATCTTGGCAAAGAGCTTGATATCAAAATTTAATAACGAGATAGGGCGATAAGAAGAGGCCAGGACGGGATCCCTACCCGGCTTGGGAATCAGGGAGATATGGGCTTGGTTAACACCCCACCGAAACCCCCCCTGTGTAACCCGCTGTGCATACACCGCCACAAGGGTCGGGCTAAGGTAGCCATTGAGCAGTTTATAGAACTCGGCCCCTAGGCCGTCTGGGCCTGGAGATTTAAAACAGCTAGCTGAAGTAATGGCCTTCTGCACCTCGTCCAACGTCACCGGGCGACCTAACTGGAGGCTCTGCTCTTCGGTAAGTTGTGGCAAATGCAACCGCTGCAAGTACTCCTGTATCTCCGATGGGGAGCCGCGTTCGGCAGCATAAAGTCCAGTAAAGAATGTCCGAAACTCTTGGACGATGTCCGTGCTATTTCGAGCTAACCCCCCCTTGGCTATTCCGCAGGGCTGCCACAGCTTGCGATCCTCGTGAACCGCATAGGCAACAGGCCAGCAATCGCCCCGGCTTGTCCCCATGACAGTGCAACCGAAATCGGTAGTAGAGAATGGACTTCTTAGCCCGCTGATGTATCAGCTCATTAAGGTCTACTCGAGCTTCCCACAGCTCCCTCTGAGTCCTGGCATTCGGGGCCCGAGCAAGCTGTCTCTGAAGCGTTGACACCCGTTTCTCCAGCCTAAGGATCCGATCCGCCAACATTCGACGTTTGCGCGCAGCGAACCCGATAATATCCCCGCGGAGGACTACTTTGGCTGTTTCCCACACTAATTCCGGGTCCTCTAGGTGACATCTATGATCGTCCTCAAACTCCTTCCAACGCTTTTCCAAAAACTTATGAAATTGGGCGTCTTTGTACAGGTCTGGTGGGAAGCACCAAGTCCGCGATTTATTCGCCTCCCCTCCCCAACACAGTTCCAGCCATACCAGTGCATGGTCTGAAATTTCCAACGGCCCAATCTGAGCGTCCCCCACATTAGCAAATGCTCCACTAGTTAACAAGAGAAAGTCAATACGGGAGCTAGAACCGTGAGCTCGTGATTGGTGTGTAAAGTCTTTCTCTAAAGGGTGTAACACCCTCCACGGGTCCACCAGCCCCAAACGGGTCGTAAAACGCTTCAACACCCGGGTTACTGGCCGACGATCTCGTGCCTCACCCCCCCGGGACGTATCCAAGTCAATATCTAGGACCCCATTAAAATCACCTCCTAAAAGCAGGGGAAGTTCCGTGAGCCGTTCCATTCTAGCAGCCATTCTAGCAGCCGAATCCAAGGTATTCGGGCCATACACTGTCCCCAGGATTATCGGCCGGCCGGCCGTCCAGAGTACACTGTAATAACAAAAAACGCCCGCAGGGGTCACAAAACTCAGCATCCACCGTACAGCGCACCCTTTTATGAATCAAAATAGCCACCCCCCCTTTTTTCCCCAATGCAGGGGAACCCCACACCTTCCCCACCCAGTCCCTACGTAACTTAGCATGCTCTACAGCCGTCTGGTGGGTCTCCTGTAACAGAGCGATATCACAGTGTTGTCTGGCGAGGGCTTGTAAAATTTTATATCGCTTGATAGGATTCCCCAGACCGCACACATTCCATGTAACTATTTTCAGTGTGGCGGGGCAGTGTCAATGCTCCATCTCAAGGCATTCCACCATGGTAGGGATAGGGCTCTCCCAGCCTGGAGCCCCCTCCCCTCGCTCAACCTCGCGTGATAGGGTAGCCAATGGGACTGAAGTATAGTGCACGTGCTAATCCCCCCCTCCATCCCCCCTTCCCCCTACCCCCCTCTCCCCCTCCTCTCCCACCCCCCCAACCCCCACCCACCATCCCCACTGTCTGATCTCCCTCCAATAACCATCTTTCTCCCATTCCTGTGGACATCTCTAGTGATGCGTCCCACCACCCCCCACCCCACAATACCCCAATTTTCCCTCTCACCCCTCTCCCCTCATCCTGTACAACACCCCTAAACCAGGTACAATCGCAGTACCGGGGCCTCTCAGGTTCTACCCCCCACCTCCCCCAACAGTGTAACATACAAGCCAGCCTAAAATCCGCCAGCCTGGGCCGTTAAAGCCCTCTGGCGCAAGTCTGAGTCTCCAATACTGGGAGATAAGTGGTGGGCCCACCAGTTGATGTCTCTGTCCCTTCTTCGCGCACTCCAGGACAACAACTCAGCCCATGTTCAATGGCGTTTCCAGGTTAATAGCCAAAAATCCTCAGCCCGCCTTTTCGCTCTAGAGAAGACTGTCCACATAGGGCCGTGCCGTATCCGCAGACTCAAATACTTTATGGGAGCCTGCATTGTATATATGCAGCCGAGCTGGATACTGGACCGAGAATTTGATCTTATGATCTATTAGTTTTTGGCAGACGGGTGCATAGGCCCTGTGCCGTTGACTCAATAAAACAGAGTAGTCCTGCGCAATTCGGATGTTGTCGGCCACCACAGCATCCTTCAGGCGGGCCGAGCGAAGAATTGCCTCCTTCTGTGGGAATTGGAGCAGTTTAACTAGGACCACCCGTTGTCGTCGGGCTCCCTCTGCTTTGCTGCCCACTCTGTGCCCGCTCAATCTGAGGAGTGCCCCCTACGTTCGACTCCTCTAGCAATGAGGTAAAGAGCGTCCCCACATAGGACTGCAGATCTTTGTCCAGCACTGATTCTGGTATGCCCAGCACCCGCAAATTGTTGCGGCGGGAGCGGTTCTCTAAATCGTTGAGTTTGTCCTCCTGCTGCTGTAGTCGGGTCTTGAGGCCTGCTACCTCGTGTTTCAGTGCGGCAGCTTCGTCCTCCACGCGCCCCACGTGCTCTTCAGCCTCTTGCAGCCTAGTCCCAAAGGACTCTACCGACTCCTGCACGGCGTCGAGTTTCTCGTGGAGTGTGGTGAATTGCCGCTCCAGAGCTGCTGCCACCGCCGCCGATATCTCTTCTACCCGGGCCAGGGAAGCCGGAGAACTGGGCCCTCCCCCACTGTCCGCCATTTTAGTAGGAGCAGCTCCCCGGTCTCTCTCTCTTCCCTGTACGGAGTGCCGCCGCCATCCCCGTGTGCTACCCGCTCACCTCCAAGTTGCAGGCAGGGACCCGGAATCGAGGGTGACCACAGTCAGCCGGTTTAGGGCTCAATCAAGGCTCAAAAACGCCGGTTTAGGCTAGGGGGTGGTCGGAGCGCGAGCCGAACACGTCCACTCGCTCTCACCGCATCACCGGAAGTCCACTTCTGCTCTTAGACTTTTTACAAGCTGGCTTTGATAAAGGGCTAGCAGCCGCAACCTTACGGGTGCAGGTGGCGGCGTTGGCCTGCTACAGAGGCAGAGTGGCTGGTCAGTCGATAGGGTCCCATCGTGATGTGAAGCGTTTTCTGAAGGCGGTTGCTCTGGTCAGGCCACCGGTTAGGCAGATATTTCCTAGGTGGCGGTTGCCCCTCGTCTTGGACGTCTTAGAGCGGGAACCCTTTGAACCGTTGTCTCGGGCGTCGCTCAAGGATCTCACGCTGAAGGTGGTGGTCTTTTTGGCAGTCTGCTCGGCTAGACGAGTATCGGAATTGCAGGCTCTCTTGCAGGGAGCCCTATCTCTTGTTTTTTGCATCAAAAGTAGTGCTGCGGCCAGTGCCGGCCTTTCTCCCAAAGATAGTCTCCGCTTTTCATGTGAATCAGGAGATCTCTCTGCCGGTGTTCGCTAGGGGCGGGGTAGGTCCCTCGTCAGGTCAGCGGCACCTTCTGGACGTTCGCAGAGCGTTAAAGAAGTATCTCTGTAGGACGGCGTCCTTTCGTCGATCAGACAGACTTTTTGTGCTGTTTGCGTGGCCCAGAAAGGGCGAGGCAGCTTCCAAGGCCTCCATTGCGCGTTGGATTAAGGAGGCCATTGCTTCGGCTTATCTGTTGCAGGGAAGAATGGTGCCAGAAGGCATACGGGCCCATTCCACCAGGGCACAGTCCACCTCCTGGGCGGAGGTTAGACTGGTCTCTCCGGTGGAGATCTGTAGGGTGGCGACATGGTCGTCTCTAAATGCTTTTGTGCAACACTATCGCCTGGATGTGCAGAGGGCGGAGGAGACCTCGTTTGGGTCTGCAGTGCTTCAGGCGGGTTTGCCGGATCCCTCCCGTGTTTAGCGTGGTTCACTGCTCTGGTACTGACCCTGAGGTTCCGGGACTAGACTGGGACACGATCAGGAAGGTTAAATTAGACTTACCTGCTAATTGTTGTTCCTGGAGTGGAACCAGTCTAGTCCCGCTTCCCTCGCAGTGTATGTTGGCAAACAGTGGCCTGAAGAGTTCAGAAGGTCACAGGTAAGAGCTCTTTATTATACTACTGTGCAGTTCTGCAAACCAAAAAAAAAAAAAAAAAGTCGACAAGATAACTCTAAGAGCACAGCGGGGAAGATTCTGTAGTTCATTTCTCTGTTGCATCTGACCTTCCTTTCTTTTGGGTGTGCGGATGGTCTGCTCGAGTTCTTCAAGTCGCAGTATGAATGGGGTATGGTGTTTCTAGTGCGTTCTTTAAATTGTTCAGTTGTTTTGTTTTACTTACTGATGGAGGATAAATTTCTTTCTTGTTGCTCCGGTGAGTCTGCTTTGTCAATAGGGTACTGGTGGCAGGAGGCGGATCCCGGAGGGATATACCAGTGATGTCACAAAAAGAGGAGTTTCTCAGTCTCCAAGCTGCTGGATGAGATAGGGAACCCTGAGGTTCCGGGACTAGACTGGTTCCACTCCAGGAACAACAATTAGCAGGTAAGTCTAATTTAACCTTTGTCATGAAGAGAGCACAAAGACAAGCCAGATACTACATGTGGGATGGTTAATGAAGAGAGATTTACCAGTAAGGGTTTATGTACTAGAGCTGCCACCTTGAAAAATATAAGAAAAGCAACGGGAAGCCAATGATATTGCATAAGGAGAGGTGAAATATTTTTCACATTATGTATGATCTAGAATACCTATGAAGGTATTTTGACCAGTCTGGAGATGTTTAATGAGGTATTGAGGAAATCCGGCATAAACAATGTTACAATAGTTAAATGAGCATAGCCTATTCAGGGTAAGTAATATGCATGTAAGTGTCCCTCCTGTTGAGTGTCACAAATGCCAGTGTTGCCAAAAGGCTCATTTTAACTCAAGCAAAACAGTGGTTGGGGCAAGGTACCTCAGGCCAGAAGGTCGGGGGTTGAAATCCCACTAGAGGACAGCAACCTTGGGCTGGAAGGACACGGGTTTCTAGTCCCACAGGTGCTCCTTGTGGTCTTGGGCAAGCCACTTAACCCTCCATTGCCCAAGTTCCCTGTAAAATAGTTATCTCCAAGTTATAATGCCCTGTTCAATGTAATTTCAGTTTGTTCAATGTAAACCACCTTGATATCATGAAAGACGGTATATAAGAAATGTTAGATAAATAAATAAAATAAATTCCATTTTGAAGAAAGTTGAATCTGCAGTAAGAAAGGAGTTTGACTAATCTTTTATGATACCTTCATAATGACAAATTACTGGCAATTTAAACACTGGAAAATCAATATTCAGTGGAGCTGCTGCTGTTTTGTCTTTTAATGCAGAGCTCAACCAATTCCAGGTGACAATTCGCTATGTTGACTAGAAATTTGCACCTGGCGCATGGGATTTTCTTGCCCCCTTTTTCAGTTGTTTCATTTCATTGTAACACCTATTCTCCATGAACAAGCAGGCAATAAGCCCTCACATATGGGTGACATCACTGAGGAAGTCCTGCACAGTGCACTCCCCAGCTTCCCTGCCCATCCATCGTGGCATTATATTCTCTAGTCTTTTTTTTCTATGGAGCTCCTAAGACATCTTCCTGCAGTCCAGATAAAAGTTAATTTCTTGTGGCTGAACTTTTGCTTATGTTTTTCACCTGCCTGTTATCAGTTAGCCTTTTTCTTACCCTTTTGGGTTTTTTTCTGTAGTCTTTTGCACCTTTTGGGGGGGGTGTTTTTTTTGGTACGTTTTTTTCTCTTTCAGGGGCTCTTCGTGCCCAAGGCCATTTTTAGGTTTCATTTTGCAGAGGTGGTATTTTTCGGCATGTCTAAGCTGGTTAGCAGCTTTAAGAAATGCACCAAATGTGGCAAGACCATCCCTGCCATGGGCTGACATAATTGGTGCTTGCAATGCCTTGGACCTGACCACCAACCAGTGTCCTACAAGCTTTGTTTGCAGATGACGTGTTGAGGGCTGAAGGGTCAGGAAAAGCAGAGGTTGTCCCTCTTCAGCTCCTCTGATTCAGCATCCTCAGCCCTGACTCACTTGTCCATGACTGAGGTGGCCAAGGGAAAAGAGCAGAGGGCTCAGTCTGAGCAGAAGAGTTTGAGCGGAGAGGGGAGGTTCTCTGCATAGACCGTCAACATTGAAAAAGGAGCACAAGGTGAAGATCTGTGTGCAGTGCCACAGCAGCCCCACTCGGCACGAGATGGACAGAGGGCTGGGAAGAGCTGGCCAAGCTTCCCCTGCAGGAAGACCTGACCTGGACAGTGGAGTCCACTCCCAGTGCCCAGGAGGGCAGCTGGGTGTCTCCCAATTCTCCAATCCACCCTATGGGTCACCAGTGATTTCTTTGACTGTGGCATCACCTTCCTCATCAGTGGTGGTTCTGGAGGAATGCCTATGAGCCTTGGAAGCTCATTTGGCAGTGGAAGCCTTGCAGAGCTCAGGCTTTGCAGTGTAGAGCACATCACCACACTCCTAGCCTAACCTAGAAACATGACTGCAGAAAGACCACATAGCCCATCTAGTCTGCCCTTCCATATCAACTGAAGACTTCCATATCAGAGCTGAAGACTTTTCAGAGTAAAGCCAGCATTTATGATGTGGTTGGATCAAAGCCCTCGGGATGTCTGACTGCTGATGTAGCTGCGCATGAAATGAGTCAGAAGCTGTAAAGATGTCTTGCGCATTGGAACATGGAACATACGAAGCATGAACCAAGGGAAGTTGGAGGTGGTCAGTGAAGTCTCTAGGGGAGTTTAACATTTCTTTCAGGGCTCCAACAGAGGAATTAGTCTTGGAGAATCTGCTGTTGCAAGGAATCCACAAACCTCAGAACTCCTTCCCAGTACATAAGGCAATTAAGCAGATGCTGGAGGCGGGTCTGCACAGAAGCAGAATGATGTCCTGGTTGTACCCCATTCTTCCAGAGGAGAAGGAGCTATTCAAATTGTCAAAGGTGAATGCTCTTGTCTGTTATGGCGAAGAAGACCGCTATTCCCGTTGAGGGAGGAGCAGCCTTGAAAGATGCTCAGGAAAGGAAGTTAGAGATATTGCTGAAGCAATCCTTTGAAATCAATGTCCTTTCCTTGCAGGCATCAATCTGTGGGGCTTACATAGCACTGTCTGAGGCAGCTAAGCTGGAGTCCTGCACAACATACTTAGCAAATGCTTTTTACAATTTGGTGTGAGCATCATCCAAGCTTATGGCTTCAGTCATAGCGGCATGCCGTTTAATATGGCTATGGAACTGGTCTGCCGAAGTGTTAAAGTTCACCTTAGCAAGCTCCCCTTCAAGGGGAAGAAGTTTTGTGATGTGTTGGAAAAGTTGATTAAGGATTTAGGTGAAACCAAAGAGGCCTGAGCTCCCAGAAGATAAGCCTAGAAGCGGGCACATTGAACCCACCAACATGAGATCAGTTTAGGGATTTTTGTAGGTTCCATGCTGTGTGGTTCTTTGCTTTGGTCTTTACTGAGGAAGATGTAGGGATGTTATCCATGACTGAAGTGGTATTTAAAGGTGCGGCAGAATTGAAGGAAATATCGATACATTGGGAAGATGTATTGCAACTATTATATATACTGAAGAGTAGCAAATCACCTGGGCCGGATGAGATACATCCAAGGGTGTTGAAAGAAATGAAATATGAGATTGCAGATCTGCTATTAGTAATCTGTGAACTATCATTAAAATCATCTGTAATACCTGAAGATTGGAAGATGGCGAACATAGCACCAATTTTTAAAAAGGGGTTCCAGGGGTGATCTGGGAAACTACAGACCGGTGAGCCTGACGTCAGTACCAGGAAAAATGGTAGAAACCATAAAGAACAAAATTACTGAACATGTAGATAGTCATGGCTTAGTGAGAGACAGCCAACATGGCTTTAGACAAGGAAGATCTTGTCTTACTAATCTGTTATGTTTTTTTGAAGGCGTGAATAAACATGCAGACAAAGGTGAGTCAGTTATAGTGTATTTGGACTTTCAGAAAGCCTTTGACAAGGTCCCTCATCAGACTTTTGGCAAAACTAGAGTCATGGGATAGGAGGCAGTGTACTATTGTGGATGAGGAACTGGTTAAAAGATAGAAAGCAGAGGGTAGGGCTAAATGGCCAATTTTCCCAATGGAGAAAGGTAAATAGTGGTGTACCCCAGGGATCTGTGCTGGGTCCGCTGCTTTTTGACATATTCATAAATGACCTGGAAAAGGGAATAACGAGTGAGGTTATCAAATTTGCAGATGACACAAAACTATTTAAAGTTGTTAAAACCCAAGAGGATTGTGGAAAATTGTAAGAGGATCTTGATAAATTGGAAGACTGGGCATCAAAATGGCAGATGAAATTTAATGTGGACAAGTGCAGTTATGCACCTTGGGAAGAACAACCCAAACTATGGTTATACGATGCAAGGTTCCACATTAGGAACCACCACCCAGGAAAAAGATGTAGGCGTCATTGTGGATAACATGTTAAAAACCCTCAGCCCAGTGTGCAGCGGCAGCCAAGAGAGCAAATAGAATGCTAGGAATCATAAGGAAAGGCATGGAAAATATAACAAAGGATATAATGCCTCTATATCGTTCCATGGTGAGACCGCACCTTGAATATTGTGTGCAATTCTGGTCGCCATATCTTAGAAAGGATATAGCGATTTTAGAAAAGGTTCAGAGAAGAGCCACCAAAATGGTAAAGGGGATTGAAGGATACCCCTATGAAGAAAGGCTAAAAAGGTTAGGGCTCTTTAACATGGAAAAGAGACGACTGAGGGGAGATATGATAATAGTCTATAAATTAATGAACGGAGTGGAACAGGTAAACGTAGATCGATTGTTTACGTTACCAGAATATAGAAAGACTAGGACATGCAATGAAGCTACAGGGTAAACTATTTAAGACTAATAAAAAGAGAAAATATTTTGTCACTCAACATGTAATCAAGCTCTGGAATTTGTTACCGGAGGCAGGGGCGACCCAAGGGGGGTGCGGGGCCATGTGCGGAGACTCGGTGAGGGGCCTCATTTGCATAAGGTGCCTCATTTGCATAAATATTTGCATACTGTTACCATACACTAACTTTTAGTAAACATGCCTCTTAATGAGTATATGGATAAAGAAAGACTAAAAGATTTCTACATTACTATAATCCAGTGCCAACCACCGGGCACATTAGGAACCACTACAAACACTGCCCATTTAGAACCCATAGCAACCCCGCCGTATCCTAACAGCACTACCAGGACTCACAAAGCACCATACCCTAACTATCAAAAGGCAACACTGCAAATATTAAACCAATACATTTCAGAGAATAACAATACATGACCTACTGGGGAAAGAGAACAAGTGGCAATGTCAAATAGGAATTATATAAACAGAATACCTCAGCTCAGTTACACATGCAGAACATAGATCATCACCAAACAAGGAATCACAATTTAGAAACAGGAAGACAATTAAACTGGGAACCCCAAAAGCCAAACTTGGAAACAACACTGTAGATATAAAACTAAATTAATTTCCTCTTGTACTAAACAAAGCAGACGTTAATGATGCACATTTCCCAGAGCTGACATATTCCAGTTAATAAATTCAAAATAAAGAGATTTTTCTACCTTTTGTGCATTTTTCTTTTCAGTTACAATTGTTCCAGCCACTTTCTTCTAGTTTCTTCGTGTCTTCTGCTAACTCTCCATCTGCTGTCCATTTGTCCTTTCTTCTCTCCTAGTTTTTTTTTCCATTCTCTCTCTACATCTGCTTTAACATACTAATCTCTCTCCTTTTGCTCTTTCCTCATTCCTATTTCATCCACTCAAATTTTACCCCTCCATCCTCAATCCCCACTTACTCTCCCAATATCCGGCCAATTGTAGATTTGTCTTCCCTCCCACACAAAATATTTTCCCTCTCCATTTCACTCTCCCAGCTCCATCCCATTCTAATCCTCCCCCAACATCATCTCCCTTCTAGTTCCAGCCCCACCCAGCATCTGCTCCCTTCTAGTCCCTGCATCAGCCCATTTACAGTCCTAGCCCCACCATCAGCCCATTTCCAATCCTATCCTAGCCCCACCATCAGCCCATTTCCAGTCCTAGCTCCCCCATCCATTTCCAGTCCTATCAGAGTCCCTCCATCAGTTCATTTCTAGTCCTTTCCTAGCCCCACCATCAGCCCAGGTCAAATCCTAGCTCCCCTCCACTCAGCCCATTTCTAATCCAAACTCCCCATGAGCCTACTTCCAGTTCTAGCCCCTCCATGAGTCCATTTCAATTCAAGCCCCCACCACAGCCCATTTTCAACCTTAGCACCCCCCAAGAGCCCATTTCCAGTCCTATCCTAACCCCTCCATCAGCCCATTTCCTGTCCTAGCCCCCCCACTCAGCCCATTTCCAGTCCTAGCTCCCTCCCCTCACAGCCCATTTCCATTCCAAGCCCCCCTCCCCATCAACTATTTGCAGTTCAAGCCCCCCCTTCCACTCAGCCCATTTTCATTCCAAGCCCCTGTCCCCATCAGCTATTTGCAGTTCAAGCTCCCTTCCACTCAGCCCATTTCCATTCCTAACCCCCCATAGCCCATTACCAGTCCTAACCCCCCATCATCCCATTTTCAGTCTTACCCCCCCACAGTCCATTACCAGTCCTAACGCCCCCATCAGCCCATTTCCAGGCAGCCCCCCACCCCCATAGCCCATTACCAGTCCTAAGCCCCCCATCAGCCCACTTGTAGTCTTAGCCCCCCCACAGCCCGTTACCTGTCGTAACCCCCATCAGCCCACTTCCAGTCCTAACCCCCCATCAGCCCATTTCCAGTCTTAGCCCCCCATAGCCCATTGTCAGTCCTAACCCCCTCCCCCCCCATCAGCCCAGCTAGGTTAAAAAAAAACACAAACTAGCTGCTGCTGCCGCCGTGGCAGCGGCAGAATCGAGCATCCCGCGGGGCCCCCCTGCCCTGCAGAGTCTTCCATGTGGCCTCAGCACGGAGTTTTCAGAGCCACGCAAAGGGAGAGTTTCCCTTTCTCGCGGCTCTGTTAATCCTGCCGCGGGGCTGATAGGATTTCCTATTAGCCCCGCGGCGGGATTAACAGAGCCGCGAGAGGAGAAGCTCTCTCTTCGCGCGGCTCTGAAAACTCCGCGCTGAGGCCGCATGGAGGACTCTGCAGGGCAGGGGGGCCCCGCGGGATGCTCGATTCTGCCGCTGCCACGGCGGCAGCGGCAGCAGCAGCCGGTTTGTGTTTTTTTTTAACCTAGTTGGGCTGATGCAAGATGTTTTTTGCGTGGGGCCCCCTGAAACGCGGGGCCCTGTGCAAAAAACATTCTTGCTCAATGGACGGGCCGGCCCTGACCGGAGGATGTAGTAAAGGCTGTTAGTGTAGCTGGGTTTAAAGGTTTGGACAAGTTCCTGGAGGAAAGGTTCATAAACCATTATTTAAGAAGGGACCCAGGATATCAATGTTTGACTCAATACAAGCATTGTGGAACCTGCGTCTTTTGGAGAAACTGCTAGGTATGTATGACCTAGATTAGCCACTGTTGGAAACAGGATACTGGGCTTGATGGACCTTGGTCTGACCCAGTATGGCATATCTTATGATGTTAAGAAAGAAATGGAACGTGTACAACTTGATCTGTTGGATGTCAGCAAACTGAAATGGACTGGCATCGGGCACTTTGCATCAGA
Source organism: Ichthyophis bannanicus (assembly GCA_033557465.1). Lineage (NCBI taxonomy): Eukaryota > Metazoa > Chordata > Amphibia > Gymnophiona > Ichthyophiidae > Ichthyophis > Ichthyophis bannanicus. Next base: position 942,487,953 of record CM066033.1, on the reverse strand, counting down.
TGATCACAGGGTCTACTATGCTGGAAATGAAAGACAAAGAAATGATGCATTTATAATAAAGAAGAAACTTGCAAGAACTGTAATGAAATACAATGCAGTCAGCGAACGCTTAATCTCTATACGTCTACGAGGAATGCCTATCAACACAACTATAATTCAAGTATATACCCCAACAGCTGCAGAAGAGAATGAAATTGAAGAGTTCTATGAACAAGTACAAGCTGAAATTGACAGAACATGCAAACAGGATATCCTGATAGTCATGGGTGATGAACGCAAAAGTTGGCAACAAAGAAGGCAAAGTAGTTAGAAAATATGGACTTGGCAATAGAAATGAAGCTAGAGAAAGACTGATAGAATTCTGCAAGACCAATGATCTATTCATCTCAAACACCTTCCATCAACACAAGCGGCGACTGTACACATGGACTTCACCCAATGGATTGTATAAAAATCAAATTGACTACATCTGTGGAAGTCAACGATGGAAAAGTTCTATAACATCAACAAAGACAAAACCTGGAGCTGACTGTGGTACAGATCATCAACTACTAGTATGCAAACTGAAGCTAAAGTTGAAAGAGCAAACCACTCATGAATGCAGCAAAATATGACCTTGAGAATATACCACTGGAATTTAAAGACTGCCTGCAAAATCGATTTGCTGCTTTAAATACAAATGACAGAGCTCCAGAAGAGTTATGGAATGACATCAAGAAGGTTGTGTTGGAAGAAAGTGAAGTCTCTACAAAAGGTGAAAAAGCAAAAACGGACAAAATGGATGACTCTGAAAATTGCCCAGAAACGCAGAGAAGCTAAAGTCAGAGGAGAAAGACAATAACAGAACTCAACAGATTTCCAACGTGCAGCAAGACAGGACAAGGAAAAGTACTACGATGCATGCAAGGAAATAGAACCTGTACCTTATGATCGAGAACCATTGGTGATGAAAGAAGAAGTTGAAGCAGCATTGAAAGCCTTATCAAAGAACAAAGCACCAGGCATTGATAGCATTCCCATAGAAGTATTACAGCAATCTGATGCAGCTGTTACCGTACTTACAAGGCTCTGCCAAGAAATATGGAAGACAACATCATGGCCAACTGACTGGATAAGATCTGTGTTTATACCAATACTAAAGAAAGGTGATCCAACTGAGACTGGAAATTGTCGCAGCAAGTTTCTACTGAAGATTATTCAAGACTACAACCATACCTGGAACAAGAACTACCTGAAGTGCAAGCAGGGTTCAGGAAAGGGTGAGGAACGAGAGACGACATTGCAGACGTGAGATGGATCCTTGAAAAGACTAAAGAATACCAAAAGGATATCTATTTGTGCTTTATCGAATATAGCAAGGCTTTTGACTGTGTGTAAACCACGAGAAACTCTGGGCCACATTAAGAAGCATGGGGATACCAGAACACCTGATCGTACTCTTGCACAATCTGTACATTGATCAAGAAGCAGCAGTTCGAACGGAACAAGGAGAAACAGAATGGTTTAAAATAAGCAAGGTGTAAGACAAGGCTGCATACTTTCCCCCTACCTGTTTAATTTATATGCAGAACAAATCATCAGAGAAGCAGGATTGTATGAAGTCAAGAGGTGTGAAGATTGGTGGAAGACTCATCAACCTTCGCTATGCTGATACCACATTACTGGCTGAAAGTGAAGATGATCTGAAACATTTGCTTCTCACAATCAAAGAACATAGTCTCAAAATGGGCCTGCACCTTAATGTAAAGACAAATCATGACAACTGGCATAATCGACATGTTCATCGTTGAAGGAGAAGAAATTGAAATCGTGAATAACTTTAACCTACTTGGATCAATTATCAATAAAGAAGCAACAAGCAGTCAAGAAATCAGACGCATTGCTCTTGGCAGAATGGCTATGAAAGACCTAGATAAGATTCTCAAGAGCAGGGATGTCTCTCTCCATACAAAGATTTGACTTGTTCAAGCCATGGTATTTTCAATAACATCATATGGATGTGAAAGCTGGACAGTGAAAAAGATAAGGAAGAAAATTGATGCCTTTGAATTATGGTGCTGGCGGCAAATACTGTGTATACCATGGACTGCCCGAAGAACAAACCAGTCGGTACTAGAGGAGATCAAACCTAAGCTTTCTTTAGAAGCTCAGATGACAAGACTTCGACTTTCATACTTTGGACACATCATGCGAAGAGAGATCATTAGAGAAAGACGACATGCTTGGCAAGATAGAAGGTCAGCGCAAAAGAGGAAGGCCAGCAATGAGATGGATCGATACAATAACAGCAGCTACAGGTACCAGTTTGTCAGCAATGAGCCGCCTGACTCAAGACCGAACACAATTTAGGATAGGTATCCAGAGGTTCGCCATGAGTCGACTCCGACTCAACAGCACTTAACAGTCCCCTTTTTTCCTTTAGTGATCCCCTGTTTATTCCATGCTTTTTTGAATTGAGTTAGTCCTAGTCTACCACCTCTACAGGGAAACTTCCACGCATCTACCACTCTTTCCATAAAGAAATATTTTTGCATATTACTCCTGAGTTTATCCCCTTTCACCCTTATCCTGCGTCTCCTCATAGCAGAGCTTGCCTTTAATTTGAAAGACTATCCTGTGCATTTATGCCATGGAGGTATTTACATGTCACTTATTTAGCTGTATTTATATGCCACCTTTCTCCTGGTCAAGGTGATTTATGCAGAACTGAAGTGTAACTTCTATTAAAATAGTGGTATTAACTGTGTAGGGCATGCAATCAATGAGCTTTTGGCTCTTTATATACTGGTCTGATTATATACAACAGTAATGGTGGTAGTTGGTTGGGTATTCTTCTTGGGGGAGGGGCCTAGTCTCGTGTTGAAATGTTCAGTAAACGGATGTCTCTTAGATGCGGTCTCCAGAATTGCACACAATACTCCAAATGAAGTCACACCAGAGACTTATGCAGAGGCATTATCACCTCCTTTTCTCTGGGAACAAGCAGGAAGTCATCCCTCACATATGGGCAACCTTGATGGATCCCTGTGTGGAAGCTTCTTCCTAGCTTTCAAAGAAAGCCTTTGGGAGATGCACCACACATGCATGGTCCCCTTCACGCCCAAAGGTGCCATCTTGCCTCTGTCTCGTTTTTTTTTTCGCGGAGCCAACCAAACGTGTCTGCTTTACCCCGGAAAAGTCAGGGTTTTTTTTCTCTTGGAAGTTTTCTTCCCTGATTGCATTGGTTCCCTTTCCCGCCTCAGCATCATGAGCTCGCTTGCCTCAGCATCATGTCTCTGGTTCGGTTTTTCCTTACCTTTTTTGGATTGGTGTGGTTTTGCGCCCTTTTCACTGGCAGAGTCCTGGGTCTTCGACCTTTCTGGTGCCCTTTTTCTCCCCATGGCCTCTGCCAGTGGCTTCAAGAAGTGTGATCAGTGTTCGTGGACCGTGTCCCTTGGACACACATGACTGCTGTCTCCACTGACCTCAGCAGCAGCAGCATGATAAAATCTTCCAAAGGTCAGACTCTGCCCCGGAGTCTCCAGCAACGCCGTTCTCCAAGCCTCCATCTGGGACCCCGGAGCCCCGAAGTGACCCCGTTGCTTCTGACAGAGGCTATAGGTCCTCCGAGCAGAGCATCCCAAGAGGTGGAGCACAAGAAGAAATCCTTGAGGGCAGTGTCTGGGTGAGTCGAAGGCGGATGAGTCCTGTGCCAGGTCCCAAAGTCCATGCTGTGAGTCCAAGGGATCAGAGCAAGAGTGGCCTACCAAGGTCGCCAAAAAAAGCACTGGCCTTGGACCCCCCAAGACCATCCTGGTGGAGGACTCCCCCTTGTAGGAATCTGTGCTGGGCCCAAGACCCTCACTGTCTGCACCAAAGAATGCAGAGCCATCTGGACTGGAGACCAGAATGGTGGCCTTAGAGCGCAGGTCTGCCTTCATGGCCCAGCAGCAGACCTTGATGCCAGGTTCCACCGGTTCATCTGCACAGACCACCAGGACCTCCCCAGATGTCAAGCCGATCCTTGAGGGCCATTGGCCTCAAGTAAATCCTTTACATCTGTCTCAATCCCAAATCTTCCTTGATGAGTGGCTGCAGCTCCATCCACAGAGCCTCAGAGGGGCATGCACAGTCAGGCTCAGGGCCTGACCTCACAAGTTGGCCTGACCTAGACTCCTCCACAGACTACGAGTCAGACTAGGAAACAGAGGATGAGGAATTGCCAGACACCCGTTGCCACCACAACATGCCCTCAGACTCTTCTCCCTCTGAGACCCGATGCTGTTCCCCCCACCTGAGGATATGGCTTTCCTCGACTTCGTGCAGGACATGTCAAAAGCTTTATTGTTCGACAGTCTGAGGCGGACCGTAGCATGGAGCTTGAAGATCTTTCAGTACGAGGCCCCTCCAAAGGAGGAACTTACATTGCCCATCCCCCCCAATCCTGGAATGTCTGCTCCTCTGCATTTGGGGAAACACCAGCATTGGTGCCCATTGTGAGCAGATGGCTGGACTCAATGTACTGGGTATGCCAGAGCCCGGGCTTCCAAAAAGCAGAACTGCCACACAACTCCATGGTGGAGTATGCCATACATTGGCTCAGAAGATGCACTCCTCTGTGCCCCCAAGTAGAGAGGCTCGCACCTTGGATGCCCTAGACAGAAAATGCTACGAGGGTTCGATGCTTATCTGCCCGATCCAGGCATACCAGCTGTACATGGGCATGTACTTCAGGGACCTGGTGAAGGAACTCACCAGATTACTGGCTGGTCTCTGAGGAACCCTTCCAGTGGTTCCAGAGCCTGTCTTCTGCTATTAGTGTGCTCCAAATTTTTGACTCGAGCAGCCTGACAGCTTCGAGTTGGCAGCTAGAGTAGCCATGGCAGGCATTGGTGCCTGACGCCAGGCTTGGTTAGTCTTCCAACCTGCAGCAATGGGTTCAGGACAAACTGGTCGATGTTCCCTGCCCAGGAGAGAACCACTTTGGCAAACCCATGACTGATAAGGCTGCAGAGTTGGAGTCAGAGTTTCTGATGAGGACTAGGCTCTCTAAGAAGACCACTACCCTTCCCTGACAGAAGGCCACAAGTAAAAAGCCCCCTTACTTGAGGAAGGGAAGATCTTATGGAAACTGCCCTCAGTATCAGGCCTCCTCAGCTCCCCAGAAGTCAGCAGGCCAAGAGACAAGAGCATGGTCCTTGTAAGTCAAAGCCTCTCTAAACCCAGGCACCAGCTCCAGCACAGCCTGGTGGGGATTTTTAACTCCTTGGGCATAGCCTCTCTCTACCCTTGGGAGGCCCACCCCAGCAGCCCACAAGGGGATGTCTGTTCCTGTTTGCTGACAGGTGGCCAACCATTACCACTGACACCTGGGCCCTCCAGGTGGTCAAGGAGGGCTACTTCCTCCACTTGTAGTAGATTCCCCCTCCATTCTTCCCAGGAGAGCCCACCAGGACTCCCCTCAACCAGACCTTGCTATTGCAAGAGCTCACAGGCCTTCTCAAGGCCTCATACCAAAAAACAGGGGGCCTAAGACCCATCCTAGACCTGTGGGACCTGAACAGATTCCTGGTGAGGGAGAAGTTCAAGATGCTATCACTTTGGGAACCTACCATACCTCCGGCAGGGAGACTGGCTATGCTCCTTTGACTTAAAGGATGCATATAAACATATCCTCATCCATTCCAGCCACAGGCAATACCTCATTTTTGTGGTGGGTTGTGCCCTCTACCAATACAGGGTTCTACTCTTTGGCCTGGCCTCCACTCCTAGAATCTTTACCAGGTGCCTAGCGGTGGTTGCAGCCCACCTCCGTCTCCAAGGAGCCTTAGTCTTCCCCTACCTAGACGACTGGCTCATCAGAGGGGGGCTCGGCTGCTGAGATGCAGCAGGCCATGACCCATACCATCAGCATCCAACATCTGGGGTTTCATAAACCACCCCAAATCTCACTTCCTCCTGACGCAGTGTCTGGAGTTCATAGTCCAGCTAGACACCCTCCAGGCCAGAACATTCCTATCCCAGGACAGGGCCGACCGCCTCAGGGCATTGGCTGCAGATGCACTGTCTGCTTGCTTCCTGCTATGCTTTGCTGGGCCACATAGCATCCATGGTCCATGTCATACCAAACTCCTGCCTCCATATGAGGGTGGCCCAATGGTGCATCTGCTCCCAATGGACCCAGGCCACCAGATGGCTGCGGGACAGGGTGGCTGACCCTGCCAACTTGTGTACTCCCTTGACTGGTGGCAGACTGCAGCACCTCCAGGCGGGGATGCCTTTCAGACCCCTGATCCTCAGAGGGTCCTCACCCATGGACACCTCCCTGCTGGGTTGGTGTGCTCACTGCAAAGATCTCTGCACCCAGGGCAGCTGGTTGCAGTCAGGGTGTCTTCTGCAGATCAACCTGCTGGAGCTTCAGACCATATTCCTGGCTCTCCGAGCCTTTCACCACCGTCTGCAGCACCAGTCAATGCTGTTCCAGACAATTGGTTGGCAATGTTCTACATGAACAAGCAGGGGGCACAGGGTCCTATGCCTCTGTTAGGAGGCAGTGGCACTCTGCTCCTTTGTGCTCCACAGTGCGAAGCTCCTGCAGGCAGTGTACCTGTCAGGCCAGCTCAAAGCCTTAGCAGACAAGCTGAGCAAGATCCTCAACCACATGAGTGGCAGCAGGATCCGAGGGTGGTCTCTTGGCTCTTCGGACTCTGGGGGATTCTGCTGATGGACCTCTTCAAGTCCAACACTCACCTGCCAGCCACACCTCTCATAGGTGGCAGCAGATGTGTTCCTCATCCCATGGATAGAGGGCCTTTTTTATGCCTTCCTGCCCATTCCGCTGATTGCCAAGACCCTTTTCAAGGCTCAGTACGACAGGGCTTCACTGATACTGATTGCCCTCTGGTGGCCCAGGCAACCGTGGTTCTTGCTGCTCCTCTACTTATCTTTGGTACCCCTGGGGAGTGCCCTGGGGTTACTGTCGCAGGAGGAGGACTCCCCCCTACACACCAGTCTGAGGTCCCTGTCATTAACTGCTTGGCTGCTGAAAGGGTGGCCTGGACCCCATTCAACCTTTCAGGGGAGGTAGAGGAGGTCTTCCTGGGCTCTGCAGGGTCTCCACAAGTTGAGCCTGTGCCTTCAAATGGTGCAGATTCTTGGTGTGGTGTGCGGAACAGCAAGTTAACCCATTTTCTCTGTGCAGCTTGTACGGCAATATTTTGCTCCCCCTGTCTCACACAGGTCTGAAGTCCAACTCAGGGTGCACCTGAGTGCTCCAGCAGTGCACCACCATGTTATTGAGGGCAAGCCCCTCTGTTCAACCTCACCCGAGGACTCGCCCGAGGCCAGTGGCACTCAATGCCTGGGGACTCCCTTGCAGTCAGGGGCCCAGTTGTTGGGGTAGATGTGGAAGAACCAGCCAGGGTAGCAGAAATATTCTGTTCCAGGGTCACCATTCTGATTTTGAGTCCAGAAGACTCCGCAGCTTTTGGCCTGGGTACTGAGGACCTCTAGCCCAATGCCAACACTCTAGTGAGTGTGTCCTCAATGAGGACCACTGCCTCAGGGAGCCTCGCATGGTCTGTGGGGCACTGCCTTGCGTCCGAGTCCCTCCACGGGACTTTACTGGGTTTCACCAATGGAACCTAGACTGGCTTCAAGGATTTTTTCTTTTTCCATTCCGAGTCGTCTTGGAGGAGCCACCACTGTGGGATTCCAAGGCACATGTGACAGGGGGACAGAATGCAGGTTTACCATAGATGCTGCCATGGCCCTGGCACTGGGTGCCATGACCTGGTGCTCCAGTGGGAGCCCAGCCTGCTCATAGGTGAGGGCAATGCAGTCCACCCAAGTGGACAGAATTTGCTTGGTCACCGCCTCCCTCAGCCAACTGGGATCATAGGGAGACTAAAAGCTGGGAGACTCTGCGTTGGCCCTGGGTACGTTGAAGGTAGGACAGGGCCCTCTTACAGTCCAGGGTATGCAGTATTCAGAAGCATTGGCTGATTCTGCTGTGCCTCCTGTGTCTTTGCAAATGGCAGGTTTTGAGAATCTCCTGAAGGCTGTCAAGGAGAGAATCCAGATACTCTTCACCATGTAGCATGTCAGAGCCTTGATGAATGTTGCCATGCTGCCTCAAGATATCTAACCCATCCTCAAAGCACAGCTTGCCAGTTGGAGAGGCATAGACACTGGGGCATCAAAGGGTCCCAAAACAGATACCTGACTGTTCAGTATCACACTCCAGCACATCTGAGTCCAATGTGCCCCTCGTGCCTGTGAAGTCATCAGTGTATTGATGCTCCTGAAGGAGCTCTAGGTTCCCAAGGGAACACTCGACCAGGCAGAGGCTCCAAAGTACTTAGATTTCCTGAGTCTGATTCAGAAGGCTGGATCATAGATGAGTCTTAATGGTTTGTCGGAGGATAGATCACCAGAGCTCTCATGATCCTTCTCTTGATCAAGAGAGCCATATATTTCCTTAGGCTATAATATTCCAGGATTTTGGAAGGGATATGACCGAGGATATACCCTTTTTTAGAGATGAAGGAATCCAGGGCAGAAGTATTGTAAATCCTTCAATATTCCACCATCCCAGGGAGGCATTGACAGTGCCTGTGCACCACATCCTTGAGAGGTTACCGATGAGAACATGGGAGACCTCCCTCACTGTACCTTCAGTAAGTAGAAAGACTGACTCAATGTACTGAGTTCAAGACTCCCAGATTCTCAAAGCCACAGCTTCCACACCACTTTCTGGTTATTAAATCTGCTCTCGAAACGTCCAGAAGTTCCAAGACACTCCTCGGCACTGGACTCAAAATTTTTTTTTTTTTTTTGAGAGGAAAGTGTGTGCCATGCTTGCTTTTTTGCATGGCCTCTTACCAGCTCTACATGGGCATGTTTTTGAAGGATGACATGTGCAGCCTAGAGACGTCTCTAGGGAGTAACTGCTTGAAATACATGGTCTGAGCAATCTGATATTTGATACAGTATCCAGAGCTTCTGCAATCAGCATTGGCACCCAAAGATTTGCTTGGTTCTGGGTTTCAGACCTGCAAACATCTGTGCAAGACAAGCTTACTAATGTACCATGCCGTGGACAGATTCTCTTCGGATGTAAAGTGAAAGAATCTGAAAACCTCAGAAGTAATCATACTTCAAAATCTCTCCAGGCACACATCTGAGCTAGCCTTCTACCACAGGAGGTATCTGTGGCAGTTGAGAAGACCTACTGTTCTCCCTAGATCATAGAAACATAATGGCAGAAAAAGACCACTTCCATATCAACTACTACAATAGTCCCCTTTTTTTCCTTTAAAGATCCTCTGTTTGTCCCATGCTTTTTTGAATTCAGCTATTCCCAGTCGAAGCACTCTTCATACTCATTTTAAGCAAGAGAAGTCTCAAAAGGCCCAGCCTGCTCCCCAGCCAAAACTAGGTGCAGGGCTTTAACTGGTTACTCTGCAGGAACCATTTTACCTTGTAGCTTTGGAGAACCACTTGTCAGTGGGAAGCTCACTCTGTCCAGAAGTATGGCCCCTTATAATCTCACTCTTGGGTTTTACAAATTAGTCAAAAGGGCTACAAACTTAATCTATGTGAATTTCCTCAATTCCACTCTTCCCCCTCCCCCTCCAACCAGGGTTCAATCTCTAAATCCTCAGCATCAGAAACTGCTTCTATATGAAATTTCTGCCCTTCAGAACAAATCTGCAATCGAGCGCATTCCACTAGTGGCACTTCCAGTATCATTTATTTATTTTTTATTTACATTCTCTTATATACCGCGCTATTCTGCATCAGTGCGGTTTACATTGAACAAACTGAAATTACATTGAACAGGGTATTATAACTTGGAGATAACTATTTTACAGGGAACATGGGCTATGGAGGGTTAAGTGGCTTGCCCAAGACCACAAGGAGCACCTGTGGGACTAGAAACCCCAGTCCTTCCGGCCCAAGGTTGCTGTCCTCCAGTGGGATTTGAACCACCGACCTTCCGGCCTGAAGTACCTTGCCCCAACCACTAGGCTACTCCTCCACTCCATGTATCATGTATTACCTTTTAGCCTTGTGTCATCTCCTTGGGTATTCATAAAAATGTGTTATAGTAACAGCATTTCTACGGACTGGGAGTGTTTTCCCTACTTGGATGATTGGCCACTCTAAAGCACCACTCCAGAACGAACTCTGGAATACATATGAGTCACCATTCAGGTGATGGGACTACAAGGGTTCATAATCAATTATTCCAAATTCCACTTTTGTTCCTCCCAGCAATTGGATTTTATAGGAGCTCTGTTCTACACAACTCAGGCAAGGGCTTGCCTCCCACATGAGACACTCTACAGTTTGATAATGATAGTACAGAAGACTCAAATGAGTCAGCAGAGGTCAATTTGTCATGTTGATTACTGGTCTACATGCCTCAACAGTTGATACAACATCCTTGGCACATCCGCTTTTGAGAGAAGCTCAATGGACCTTTAGTACCCAGGGACCCAAGTCACAGGGAGACTGAACAATGTTTTTTTTTCTATCACTCAAGCACTAAACTCAGTCTGACTTGGTAGGCTATCCAAGAAAATCTGGCCAAAGGTCTACCTTTCCAAATTCCTTCCTATCAAAGGTTCTCTGATGGATACGTCCAAACTAGGATGGGGAGCTAACCTCAATAGGTTCCACATTCAGGGGAATTGGACCCTCCAAGAAAATCTCTATTGGATCAACTTCTTGGAACTAAGTGATAGCCAACACTCTAAGGGCTTTCGAAGATCAATTGTCCAACCACGTTGTCCTAATTCAATCAAGTCACCATGTTCTGCATCAACAAGCAGGGAGGAACAGAATTATATCTCGAAATGGTCAGACTGGAACTTCATATCTCATAAGATGGAGTTGAGAACCACTTATCCACCTGGCAAACAAAATGTCCTAGCAAATAGGCTGAGTGGGCCCTAGATAGGGAGGTGGCCCTCTGCATCTCTTGGAAGTGGGACACCCCCCCTTGATCTCTTCACCACTCCTTATAATGCCCAGACGACTCAGTTCTGTCCCAGGATAGGGTCTCACATCAAACTAGCTTCAAATGCCTTCCTCCTCAATTGAGGGGGAAGGCCTTCTATATGTGTATCATCTAACATAGTAGTTTTCAACCCAGTCCCTTGGGTACCCCCTGGCCAGTCATGTTTTCAGGATATCCACAATGAATATGTATGAGTTCTGCATGCACTGTTTCCATTGTATGAGAGATCTCATGCATATTCACTGTGGATACCCTGAAAACCTGACTGGCCTGGGGGTGCCCAAGGGACTGGGTTGGGAACCACTGCTCTATAATACCTCTAATTGCAAAGACTCTTCTGAAACTCGGAACAATCAAAGGTATGATTTTTTTTTAAAAAATAACTCCTTATTGGTCCCAACAACAATGGTTCCCTCCTACTTCTAAAACTCTCCATTCTGGCACCATAGAAAGTTCATCCTGCTTTTTTTTTTCTTTTGACCTCAAATTAGGATCTGCCATTTCCAAATGCACTTTTTCAATTTGGCTCAGACTGCATTTCTCATTTATGCCCAGGCGGGTGTAATCTTGAGGGTCATGTTGGAGCCATGGCTGTGTCAGTTCCCACTTGGTCTTTGTGGAGGAGATATGCAAAGCTTTAATGTGGACTTCGGTTCACACTTTCACTTATCACTACTTCTGAGGATTCATGACATTTGGCCAATCGGTATTGCAGAATCTTTTAGGGGAGTAGAATTCCATTCCTAGACCATTTCTTTCTGTTCAGGGAGAATACTGAAAACATGCCAGTGTAATAGGGCAAATTGTTTCCTACAGAACTTGTTCCCTTTTCTTGGTTATCTATGAACATGAAATACCATACTGGGTAAGAGCAAGTATCCTGTTTCCATCAAGCCCAATATACTGTTTACAAGTGTCCAGTCCAGGTCGCAAGTACCCGTCAGATTCCCAAGAGGTAGATACTAAATGGTAAAAATAAAAAACATCACACTTCAAATCAGTTTTAGCCCTTCCATGTCAGCATTCATGCCACCAGGGCCGACAAGTGTGATTATCCAAAATTGCTCTCTAATTCAGTAAGCTGTCTCAATCTCGCTCTCTCCAATTCAAGCCAATGTGTTCCACCACTCTCCATCAGACATGAAAATTGTGCTGTGCTTCTAAACAATTGCTCAACATAGGTACTGACAAATATTTTCACTGGGACCGGTGCTTGATTAATCTCACTTTGAGCATTTTCAGGATCCATCCAACATATAGCAGAGGGCAAGGGCAACATTTTATTATATACACAACATAGATTCTAGCTGGGAAAAACGTGGTTGTGAGATCTTTCCAATTTTCACCACCATGTTTGATCACATGGAGAATGTCCTTTTTGGTCATTCTGCATTAAACTCCTATATGTTAAATACATTTAATATACCACCTAATACTTCTACTGATTGCTACTAAGGGACATTCTTGAAACATTTAGTGCAATATTAAAACATTTTAATGTCTTTGCATTATGGCTGCTACCTGTTCTCCGGGAACAAGCAGGAAGTCAGCCCTCGCAAAGGGGTGACGTCTGCACTGATGGAGCCCACGTGGTAACCTCTCCCCAGCTTTCAAAGAAAGCCCTTGGGAGGTGCACAATGCATGCATGGTCCCCTTCCCACCTAAGGGTGGCATCTTACTTCAGTCTCCCTTTTTTTTTCCATGGAGCCCATCAGGTGTCTCTTCTCCCCCCCCCCCCCCCCCCCCCCATAAAGTTTTTTTTTTTTCTTGCCTTTTACTTAATTCCTTTCTCCAGATGTATACCAATGCCCTTCTTGTCTCAGTCCGCTTGCCTTCGGCATAGTGTTTTTCCTCTTGTTCCCTTTATTCTTTCCCTCAGGGTTTTCTTAGTGTGTGGGTTTTCATGCTCTTTCTGGCGAGGCCAAAGTTATTTGACCTCGCAAGGGCCGTTTTCCCTGCTATGGCCTCAGTCAGTGGCTTCAAGCCTTGAGACTGTTGTGTACATATGTCTTGCATGGATCCACATAGTTATTGCCTTTGGTGCCTCAGGCTGGATCATGATGCCTTGGTGTGTGGTCTCTGCCAGCAGATGACACGCAAGGCCCTCCGAGGCCATACAAAGCAGTATGAGTCTATTTTTCACAAAACCGACTTAGCCCTGGAGTCGTCTGTGGGACCAGTGCCCTCAGGCCACTGTGAAAGCCTCGGCATTGCATCATTTTTTCTTAACTATTTTACTCATTTTATCAGTCTCCTTTTTGAATGTTGAAAGGTAGTACTGTGGATTTCCTTACCATCCTTCCTCCATTTATAAAATCAAACGCGATCATGCTAGGATTACTATTACCAAGTGGCCCTAATACCCTTTTCTCTTGCACCAGATCTTGTGTTTCACTAAGGACTAGGCCCAAAATGCCGCCCCCCCCCCCCTTCCAGTCGGTTCATGAACCAGCTGCTCCAAGAAGCAGTCATTTATTTGATCTAGAAACTTTATCTCCCTAGCATGTCCTGCCATGACACTGACCCAGTCGATACCGGGCTAATTGAAATCACCCATTGTTATTACTATATTGTAACTTTTGTTAGCTTCCCTGATTTCTTTGAGCATTTCACCATCCATTTGTTCATTCTTGGCTAGGTGGTCAATAGTACATCCCCACTGCCATCGCCTTACCATTCCCATTTATATGGAATTTCAATCCATAGAGATTCTACAGTGAATTTTGTTCCTGCAAAACTTTAATCCTTTCTGACTTGATGCTCTCAGAGGGCCCTTTGGTGTGGCCCTTAGGCGGGGACCGAAAGGAAGGACACCAGAAAACCGCTGCATTCTGCATTCCACCCAGCTCCAGACGGCATGCTCTAACAACAAGCCCACACAGCTACAAACAGCAACGCCGGTCTGTATACCTGAACCCTGCACTACATAAGAAACACTAGTTCATTCTGATGTTCCAAGCTCACACTGAAAAGTACTAAATACAACCCATATGATGTACTATTGTTTTGCCAGTTTAAGATACAATATAACCTGCTAGCATCATAGTTTATTACTGTATCATCTCAGTATTGCAGTTTTGCCAGTTTAAGTCAAAGCTCAATTTTGCATTCTCGTTTAATAACTCCTCTTTACTGAAGTGTCTCATCACTGTACTGTACTCTCATCACTGTACTGTGTCTCATTACTGCACTACACTGTCCCAGCATCGCACTGCACTGCCCCAGTATCGCACCTCACTACATCATAACTACAGTGTCTCACACACAATCCCAACCCTCAAAATGGCCCTCCAAGTCGCTGCCATTCTTAGCTTTTATCTCCTTACTCACTGGCTTGGAACCTCCCAGGCCCTTTATACGCCACACGGCAAGATTCCAGTCTTGAATAGCCATGGAAAAAGATGGTATGGTCCCCCATACTCCAACCCAGGAAGTAACGCTTACACGTGCCGCTCCCACCTGATACATGTAGCACTCCAGTTATCCAAGACACCCATCCAGGAAAAACCCTTGAGCTGCCGACCCCTAAAATGTGCCATCAACAATCTCCCTTTATGACCTAGAGATACTTATGATCACAGAAACCTGGCTATCATCAGAAGACAACGTCCTCCTCAACCAACTATTACCCCCCAATTTCTCCATACATACGAGACATAGGGATAACAAAAAAGGAGGGGTTGCTCATAATCACCAAATCAGACCTTAACTTCCACATATCAGACTCCTCTAGCACAAACAGCCTGGACATTCTCTCCATTGCAAACCAGCATTGCTCCCTCAACTTGTTATATAGAACACCGTCTACATCTCCAGATGACCTCCCAATCATTATTGACCTTGCAGCCAACACCCTCACTCCCAATAAACCAAATTGAATAATGGGTGACTTAAGTCTCCCATCGTTACCCCAATGCCACGCAAATGCGTTCCTTGGTGCAATGGAAGACCTGGGACTCAAACAAATCATCAATGAACCCACACATACAAAGGGGAATATTCTTGATATGGTATTTGTTCCGCAGCCAGTCATGGAACAAAACCACAAGCTTCCAATATCAGTCGTTGATGTACCCTGGTCGGACCACAAACTGATTATTATCCAGATACCCTTCAACAATGACCAGCTGAACAGAAGCCGAACTACGAACACTTCACGAACAGCCTCAAGAAGCTTTCGCCCATTCAACAGGGAATACATCCTATCTGAGTCCCAATCACTCCTCAACAAAACCACGCCGGACCTTGATGAACTAATCTCTTCCTGGAACTCCAACCTGCTTGCCATCTCACAACACCCGAACCCCAAGAACACAGCAAGGACAAAGAATTTCCGCCCCATGGTTCTCACCTGAGCTGCGATCTTCCCTTACTCACCTACGCAGACTTGAGCGCCGATGGCGCCGATCGCTCTCAACTGAAGATCAGACCTCCTACCGAACCCACCTTTCAATACACCGAGAAACAATCACAACCAAAATGAGACAATATCACACAGACACCCTAAAGAGATCTCTGAATAAACCACGTGACCAATGTTCCCTCTAATTTTCTGTAGGCTGTGTACCCATAAAATATCAGCTGTGCAGCTTTTGAAGGAAGGTTAAATTTTTGTGCGCCACATAACGACACTCGGAGTTATATACTTTAAAATGTGACTACACGTCAGAATACTATATGTACACCACATTGATTGTACTAGAAAATATTGTAGAACTTGTGAAAACCGTAAATACACAACAACTTTTAAATTTTAAGACATCTGTGTTGTTTTCTATCAGAATCAGAACTGTAATTTTTGTGCGCTCTGTTATAAAGTATGTGCGCTCGCTCGGCGAGGTGTGTGCGCGCGCACACGCGCACAGCTTAGAGGGAACAGTGCACGTGACCTCTTCAACTTGGTCAAATCCCTCTCGAAGGAACCATCTCCCGAACAACACAATGAGATTCACCCACAAAAATTCGCTGACTACCTGCAATCCAAGATCGTTCAAACTGACAAGATCTCAGCAGTCACGTATCAAGAACCAATGGGCCTATCCCCACTAAACAAATTCTCCACACCATCTACGAAATGTACTGAGGACACCATAGCATCTCTCAACACCTCCATTGCACAGACTGACTCATGCCCAGCTTTTTGGATTAAGGAGCTACGTGGTGTGTTCAGCCCTGTCATCGCAAATATAATGAAGCTCTCCTTCACAACAGGATATTTCCCCACAACACTCAAGCAGACTTCCATTAGGCCACTATTGAAAAACCCCAAACTGGACCCCCAAAGAGTCGATTCTTATAGGCCAATAGCCAGTATCCCCCTCTTAGCTAAGATAATTGAGAAAGAGGCACAACGGCAAATTCAAGATCACATAGACGCCGCTGCTCCCCTAGATAGCTGCCAACATGGGTTCAGAGAATATCATGGGGTCGAGACACTACTCACTAGTCTATTCAACGACATCATCACAGGCATTGACAACATCCGTCAAGGTTTTGTGCTCATCTTCCTAGACATCGCCGCAGCGTTCGACTCCGTGAGTCACGAAATTGTCCTCGGAAGGCTGAAAGAGAAGGGCATCTGCAACAGTGCGCTAGGATGGTGTAAATCTTATCTGGATGGAAGATGGCAATATGTGAAGTCCGGATCAGAAGAGTCAAAACATTTCCATCAAAAGCAAGGGCTACCTCAAGGCTCATCGTTATCCTCCTTATTATTCAATATTTACTTGCAGCCCATCTGCAACATCATAAGATCATTCAATGTGAACTGTTTGATATATGCAGATGACATTCTCTTATACACGCCATTCTCCACAGCTCACATGGATCTGGCACCGCTTATAGACTGTTTCAATGCGGTCTCAACATGGCTCCAATCTCAGAACCTACACATTCAACATAAAAAAACTGAGGTGCTTTTCATCACCAGAGACCCCAACTTTACTCCCCCATCACATGTCAGTGTCAAGGAAGCCGACTTACAAACTAAAGAAACAATAAAATACCTTGGAGTCACTTTGGATCAACATCTGGATATGAAACACCACAAAAGCAACATAGTCAAAGCCGTTTATTTCAAAATCCGCTCACTCAAGCACCTACGCTCCCTGTTGGACCCAGATGATTTCCGGACCATATACCAAGCGCTAATCTTGCCACACTTTCACTTTGCAAACGCCATCTTTCAAGGTCTCCCCCAATCCACACTAACCCCCTTACAGTTGGCCATGAATTCCGCAGCAAGGGTCCTCTATGGAGCCTCCAGAAGTGACCACGTGACTCCCATTCTCAAACAGCTTCACTGGCTACCTATCCATGGGAGGATCATCTTTAAAACCCTACTCCTGTCATTCAAGGCAATCAAAGGTATTTCATCCTCCTCACTCACAGATCTTATTCACATGGTCCCCCCCCCAACAGATCCAGAAGAGCAACAGCCGTAAACCTTCTAACAACCCCAAAGGCATTGACAAAGTGCAACATGACAACAAACAGGGCGTTCAGTTTCTGTGTCCCCAAATGCTGGAATGCTCTTCCCCCTGACATTAGGGCCATTGCCGACCTATATCAGTTCAGGAAGGCACTCGGATCCCACCTTTTCCTCCAATACTACCCAACCAGCAATTGAACCTAGATATCCCCTCTGAAGAAATGACCACTCTAGAAAGATCCGTACATTCGTTATGTGATTTTTACCTAACCTTGTTCCGTGTAAATATCTCATGTATATAGTTAACCCCTGTTATCCAAGTTTGCTCTCCTGTTCGATGTAAAACCAGGCAGCTTGTTATGGTCGTTGTGTTATGATGTAAACCGTGCTGATACCGAATAGCGCGGTATATAAGAAATTGTAATAAATAAATAAATAAATAGTGCAACCCCACCACTAATTTGATCTGCTCTATCATTACAATACAGTTTGTACCCAGGTATCTTAGTATCCCACTGGTTGTCCTTCCACCATGTCTGAGATACCAATCATATCTAACATCTCATTTAGTGCTATATATTCTAACTCTCCCATCGTATTTTTTTAGACTTTTGGCAATTGCATACAAACATTTTAAAGGTTGTATTTTATTCATATTAATCTGGCTTTCGATAGGGGTAATTTGGAATCTTTAAGCTCTGTCTGCTCTGTATTCAAGGGCATTTGGGCTGCTTTTGTGTTTATTGGAACCTCTGATATGCCCTAACTTCAGTCTTTTGCTAGTATCCTTCAAGGATACATTGTTCCAAACCATGCGCTCCTGGTGACTGTTGGCTTTCCCCTATTATCTAGTTTAAATGCTGCTCTCTTATAAAGGTTAATGCCAGTAGCCTGGTTCAATCCTGATTAAGGTGGAGCCCATCCCTTCGGAAAAACCCCTCCTTTCCCCAGAATGTTGCCTAGTTACTAACAAATCCAAAACCCTCTTCCTTGCACCATCTCATCCACGCATTGAGACGCCAGAGTTCTGTCTGCCTTTTGAGCCCTATGGGTGGAACACGAAGCATTTTGGAGACTGCTACCCTGGAAGTTCTGGATTTCAACTGCCTACCTAAAAGACTAAATTTAGCCTCCAGAACTTCCCTACCACACTTTCCTGTCATTGGTACCGACATGTACCAAGACAGCGGACTCCTCCTCGGCACTATCTAAAACCTTGTCTAGGTGGTGCATGAGCTCCGCTATATTCACACCAGGCAGGCATGTTACTAGGCGATCTAACGTCCACCAGCCACCCAGCTATCTACATGCCTAATGATCAAATCACCAGCAATGACTGTCCTAATCCTTCCCTTGGTGAGACAGGGTTTTCCATCACCTGGAGGACAAGTCCTAGCTATAGGATTGCTGCTTCCCACACCAGGGTGATGGTGTCCTGTGTGACGCAGTAGCTCCCCAGGAACCGATGGACACAGATGAGCATCCGGTGGTAGAAGCCGGTACTGCAGGAGAAAGCAGGAATTTCTCTGCAGAAAGAAAAAAACTCAGAACTAATCAAGCAGAACAGCTCACCTCGGGGGAGGGGAGTAGTAAAGCTCTTGATTGGGCACGCCCTAAGAGGAGGCGGGCAGTGCAAGCTAGAAGCACCTGGTTAAATAGTCAGAAGCCAGGAAGTGAAAGAAAGCAAAGGGAGCAACAAAGGCAAAGGGAGCAACGAGAGCAAGGGCAAGGACAGAGACGGAGAGAATTTCCAGAAGGAGAAATAAGAGTTTCAGAGGGGAAGTCTGGAAGGAAGCATCTTTGCTGCTGTGATTCCTCAAATAGTCTGCAACTAGCAGGTAGCGTGGAGGAAGGCTCAGAGGCTGAAAGAAACTGCTGGGGGCAGAAGACTTTCAAAACACTGAGAGATCCAAGGCTGCAGGACCAGGCAGAGCTATGGAATAAAAGGCAGAAGGACAAAGAATTCTCCAAGGGAAAACTTCTATCTAAGGTACCCAGTGGGGGAGAAATAGTTGATAAGTTGATAAGTATCTTAAAAAGGATATAGCGATTTTAGAAAAGGTACAGAGAAGAGCCACCAAAATGGTAAAGGGGATGGAAGGATACTCCTATGAAGAAAGGCTAAAAAGGTTAGGGCTCTTTAACCTGGAAAAGAGACGGCTGAGGGGAGATATGATAGAAGTCTATAAATTAATGAACGGAGTGGAACGGGTAAACGTAGATCGATTATTTACCTTATCAGAATATAGAAAGACTAGGGGACATGCAATGAAGCTACAGGGTAAACTATTTAAGACTAATAAAAGAAAATATTTTTTCACTCAACGTGTAATCAAACTCTGGAATTTGTTACCGGAGGATGTAGTAAAGGCTGTTAGTGTAGCTGGGTTTAAAAAAGGTTTGGACAAGTTCCTGGAGGAAAGGTCCATAAACCATTATTAAGAAGTGACCGAAGATATCAATGCTTGACCCAGTACAAGCATTGTGGAACTTGTGTCTCTTGGGGAAACTGCTAGGTACATATGACCTAGATTGGCCACTGTTGGAAACAGAATACTGGGCTTGATGGACCTTGGTCTGACCCAGTATGGCATATCTTATGTTCTTATGTAAGTTTTATGCTCTAAAACCAGAGGGAGTGTGCCCTAGTTTTAAAAGCCAAGTCAGCCAAAATGGTGGCAGCTGCTTTCAGCAAGGAGAGAGTTTGAATAACAGTGAATATTCTTACAAGCTAGCTGAAGTACCTAGCCAGGAAGGGGCTGACGTCCATGCTTTTAAATCTCTCTTTAAAGACTCTCCCTGTACTGCCCAATATCTAAGCACAGCACCCACATGTAGAGAGAGGTGGGGAGATAATGTTTGCAGCCCGTTGAATGCTTGTTTTCCCAATACAAACAAGTATCCTAATCAGTCTGAGATAAAGAGCCTCAGCAAACAATTGCTCACTGGAGAAAAGGGACATCAGCTAAGTGAAGGGAAGTCACCAGCTGAATCACTTCTCCAAGAGTTTAGAGTTTTTGGAACGTAAGGCAAGTTTTAATTACAGTGCCCCAGAACCAGTTGCTGGCTGTAAGGAAGAAATGCCTTTTCCTAATTCTCTGCCATCTACAGAGGAGGACATATTAATGGACTGTTCAACCTGCTTAATTGAGAAAGATAATTAAGAGGAAAAAGTTTTACCTGTTGTATGAAGCACTATAGCAGATGTACTTGACTTTTCCTATACAAAGAAGCTGGTAAAAAGTGAATGAGTTAAAGTTCAGCTGATTTGTATAGCAGGAGCACTACTGTTGAATGAACCTTTCTGTTCTTCAGTTCATGATTGGATCACATGAGGTGAATGTGAATTCCTGAAGATAGCACAGCATTGCAAGCCTGTTTAGCTAGTTTCTTTTACTCTTGTTTTGGATTTATAACTTCTGCACCGTCTGTTGCATTTGAACTGCACAACTGGCAAATAAACCTCATGAAAATAAATTTCTCTTTGCCATGCCTTACTGCTCGAAGCACTAACACAACTACAACTAATTGCCTCAAGGGCATCACAAGGCAACCCCTCCTTAAACCCTCAGGGTTAGGGAGCGGGAGGCGTGATACCTGTCACGTGACTTCTCTCCTCCATGGCAACAGGGATGCTGCCAGACTGGAGGTGGGACAGAGGTCTCGTCTATGTACCTCTTATCTTCCTTATATTCTCGAAGTCTGCTACTCTAGCCTCCAGAGATCAGACTAGTTCCCTGAGAACAGAACTCCTTGCATCTAGTGCAGACGTAAGACCTCTCATCAGCAGAGAAAATCATACATGTGATACTCAATGCAAAAGACTGGAAAGCTCCCCCCCCCCCCCCCTGCTGCTAGACTGCTATCTGCATCTTAGTTTTAGGGTTGTGTTTCGGTATTTAGGTTGTTTACTTACTAATGTTTGCTGGGGATACTTATACTAATAAAGCTATACCTAATACATTTAATGGACTTTGTTCACCTCAAGTTTAACTAATCTCAGGTCCTTAATGTATGCCTGAGGTTAAACAGCTGCACCTGAGAACAAATGTGGCACCTCCTTTCCTTTAAGAGATTTAAGCATCTATAAAGCTATGATTATCCCAGGGGTGGGTGGGAGTCAGGGAGGGAAAGAAGACTTATTAAATGCTTGCTGCTACACAGTACCCTGTCCTGTGCTTCTAAGGCAATTTGTGACCAATTTCCTTGGTGATTCACACAGCTCTTGCTTGGATAGAGGGAGTCTTTCAAAATGCCCCTTTGATCTGACCCTTGGCTTTAACACCTATTTAAAACAATAAAATAAATAAATTTCACAGGTCTCTTGCCCCCTATTTAGAAAACCCTTTATAAAGGTCTCTAGAAACAATTTATTGCTCAAAGAATACTGATCCTGTTTTTCCTTTTTTGCTAAGTTATATTCTGATTTTAAATTAAAGCTCTTTGCTGATGCTAGGCCTCTGCTTCAGGCAGCCACATCCTTCAAAGCTGGCAGTGGATGTTTCCCTCATTCCATGGACAGGGTCATCCTCTGCACCTTCGCCCCCTCGATACTGATCGCCAAGACCCTGTTCAAGATCCAGCTCAACAGAGCCATCTTAATATTGGTGGCTCCTCGATGAGCCCGGCAGCCATGGTTCCCCCTGCTTCTCCACCTGTCCCAGGCACCCCCATTTCCTCTGGTGTGTGCCCTGGGCTTGCTCTCATAGGAAGACAGCTTTCTCCTGCACTCTAATCTGGGATCTCTGACTCTTGACAGCCTGGCTGCTGAAAGGATAGCCTTGACCCACTTCAGTGTCTCAAGCAAGGTGGATGAGGCCACCTGGCCTCCTGCAAAACTTCCACCAGTCAGGTCTATGCCTTCAAGTGGCAGAGATTCTGTTGTGCACAGAGAAGCAGATCAATCCCTTTTCCTGTTCTGTCCAGCTGGTGCTGCAGTACCTGCTTCACCTGTCCCAGGCAGGGCTGAAGTCCAACTCAGAATACATCTTAACACTTTCGGTGCACCACTATCTGGTCAAGGGAAAGCCCCTCTCCACTCATCCCCTCGTGACTTGCTTCCTGAGGG
This sequence comes from Ichthyophis bannanicus, assembly GCA_033557465.1. NCBI lineage: Eukaryota > Metazoa > Chordata > Amphibia > Gymnophiona > Ichthyophiidae > Ichthyophis > Ichthyophis bannanicus. The sequence continues at coordinate 942,465,450 of CM066033.1, read as the reverse complement.
GCCTACTATTCTCAAAGCCACCTGTTCACCCCCTGACGGCAGAGTGGGTTCTCAACGTGGTTGTCTCAAAACTAAGGTGCTACCTTTTGGGTCTAGCTCTTGCCACCAAGTATCTCTCCTGGAAGGCAGCTTTCCTCATGGTGCTCACTTCTGCTCGCAGGGTTAGTGAGCTCCAGGCTTTGGTGGCTCATCCACCTTACATGAGGTTTGATAGAAACAAGGTTGTGCTCCCTATACACCACAAGTTTCTACCTAATATGGTGTCTCCATTCCACCTCAACCAAGAGGTGGTGCTCGCCACCACCTTCCTGTGGCCACATATTAACAGGGCAGAGGCCACTCTCCACATCCTGAATGTTAAGCTGTCCCTGGCCTACTATCTGGAGTGTACCCAGGCTCACCATTGCTGCTCACAGCTCTTCATCTCCTATGATCCAAATTGACTGGGGACAGCAGTCTGTAAGCATACCCTGCCCATTTGGGTAGTAGACTGCATTGCCTTAGCCTGCGAGCAGGCCAGTCTCTTTCTGGAGCACATGTTACAGCGCACAGTGTCCAGGCCTTGGCAGCCTCAGTGGTGAACTAGCGCTCCATTTCCTTGTCAGAAATCTGCAAGGCCACCACCTAGTCCTCAGTCCATACCTTTGCAGCTCATTACTGCCTGGAGAAGTCCTGCTGGGACGGTACCTTCGGCCAGGCAGTACTTAGTCATTTGTTTGGGGTGTAAGGCAACTCCTGCTCTCCAGCTCTTTGGTGTGTTCAGGCTACCGGAGAACTGGTTCCTCGCTTGACACTTGCGACCGCTCGTGGGTCTGTTCCTTGACTCCGTTGCTGCTTTGGACAGTTCACCTTTTTCTGGTCACCCATGGCTTTTACAGATTTTATTTTCAGTAGCCTGTAGCTGGGGAGCCCCATATGTGAGGACTGACTTCCTGCTTGTTCCTGGAGGAAGCGTAGTTACTCACCTGTAACGGGTGTCTCCAGGGACAGTAAGAATCAGTCCTCACAACCCTCCCTCCTCCCCATGGAGTTGCTTTTCTTTTATGCTCTTTTGAGCTGTCATACTGAGGCAAGATGGCACCTTTTGGCAGAAAGCAGACCACACATGCATGGTGCATCTCTCAAGGGCTTTCTTTGAAAGCTGGGGAGAGGTTACCACACAGGCTTAGTTGGCACCATATGTGAGGACTGATTCCTGCTGTCCCCAGAGAATGCTTTCCAATTTCTTAGAAAATGGTAGAATACAAATTACTCAAGAGTGGTCTGTCACCTGATGGAATAATAAATCTGAGCCCTATAGGGTCCACCAATAAGTCTTTTTAATAAAGTATCCACATCACTGAAATCAACACCAAATCTTCAGCTTGCCTTTTAAAAATCTACCAATAGAAAACCAAATCCTTTTTAAATGTAAAAGTTGATCAGAACACCAACTTTCTATTTTCCAGGATTGAACTGTAGTATCCAAACAGGTTTTTTTAGGCTATGTTTCTATATAACTCGTTGCTTTGTATTAGCATTGCAGCACATGAAAGCCCACATAGAATGAAAACAAGACGCGAGTTGCCTTGGGAAGGTCTTTACCTATATTCGTAGAATATTGTTGTACTTTATCCTTATTTGTGTATCTACTATATGTTGTGTTTGAACATCAAGACAAAGTTGTTAGACAAAGGCATGGAAAATGGTAAAATCTGATTATGAAGAAAACTCTCTCATGATTTCTAATTTGGCCTTTCTGCTAACATGTCATCTTAGATTCTAACACCAGCTCTGATGGTTACAGCAGGCAAAGACCGTGTACTACTTCCACAGATGTCCAAGGGTATGGAAGACTGGGTAAGTGAGACACTGTCACAGCAATATAGTGTTTAAGACACTTGCACTTCAGTCAGAATAGAGATTTGGTAACTCATACTTCATTTGAAACAAGTTGGAAAATATGAGCATTGCATGTGGAATTCTGTGCAACCCTTGTCTGTGTTGTCTCTGACCTAGGAGAAAGGGAGGGGCAGTTTGAAGGGAGATATTCCCAAACGTTCTTTTGGTTTGGAAAGAATCATAAGATGAAAGTGGGTATGATAACATATTAAAAATTTAGAAGTCACTTTCAGCAGATTTCAAAGGATGGATTTACAGTTGAACCACAGGGTGTCATTGTCCCACAGCAATGGGTGCTGCTGTGCTTCTCCCACCATCACCTCTCCCTCCACTCTTACCCCCTTCTCTTCCCCTCCATCCAGATGCTGTTCCTCATCAAACCCACTCCTTCAGAGCTTGGACACTTTCTCCCTCTCACCTCTTCCCTTCCTGTCTGGAACAGGAATTCTCAACCCAGTCCTTGGGACACATAAGCCGGTCAGGTTTTTAGGATAACCACAATGAATATGCATAAGATTTGTATTCGCTGCTTCTATTGTATGCAAATCTTTTCATGAATGTTCATTGTGGTAAATCTGAAACCTGATGGACTAGGAGTGTCCTGAGGACTATATCAAGAATCACTGCTCTAAATAACTTTGCTCACCTTCCAAGATCTTTTCCCATGTTCTTAAAGCCTCTTCTCTCCCTCTCCCTCTAGTGCAGTGGTTCTCCACCAGTGTGTCATGACATACTAGTGTATTGCAAGCACCCGGGAGATGTGGTGCAGAGCCGGCAAATGAAGGGATAGGAGATGCAGCCAGCATCCAGGAGATGTCCCAGAGGTGGCATAAACAACATCGGCCCCAGTAATTCTTGTTTAATGTAGGTTCAGCAAATGTAGGTTCAGCTGTGCGCCCCCTCTGCAGCACCTTGGGCTCTTATTACTTCATTTCTGGATGTGTTCCACGCGTCTGGACATATTACTTAAGCACCACTTGCTGCTGCAACTGGGAGGAAGAAGCGTAGCTAAACCTATACTAGATAGAATTGCTGGGGTTGGTGCAGTGGCGTCTCCTATCACTCCTGCTGCTTGCACTGGCTCCACAACAGGACAAGGAGAAGCAGCACTGTTGGGGCAAGGAAGAGAAAAGGAAAGGTGCTGTGTTGAAGAGGGAAGGGTTGAGAGGGAAGATACTACACTGTTGGGGGGGGGGAGGAGAGAGGACAGGGAAATTATTATTACAAATTCTTATATACCGCGCTATTTAGTATCAGTGCGGTTTACATAGTAACATTTTACATTAGAACAAGATCTTTTGCTTACATTGTAACAGGGATTGTAACTTGGAAGTAACAAGGTAACTATATACAGTGCAAACAAAAATGCAATGTGTGCCTTCGAGTCAGTCCTGACTCCTGGCGACCCAGAAGCTCCTGGGTTTTCTTGGCAGTGTCACTGGAAGTAGATTGCCAGGCCTTTCTTCCGAGGCAATGGAGGGTTAAGTGACTTGCCCAAGGCCACAAGGAGTGCTAGTGGGAATCAAACCCTGGTTGCTTGGTTACCAAGCCAGTGTTCTAACCACCAGGCTACTCCTCCACTCCAGTAAAGGAGCTTATAAATTAGTTATATTATGTATTAGAATCGTAATGTAATCCTAGACTACAAAGATGGGACAGAGGAGATGTCTAGCTACATGGGGGGAGGGGGAGAGAGATGCCACGCTACAAAGGTGGATGGGGAAGAGGGAAGATGCAGGGTGGAGGGGGAGATGCTGGGCTACATGGGTGGGTGGCTAGATGAACAGGTAGATGTTTAGGAGGTGGAGAGGAGAAATAGAGAATGAGGGAGGAGAAATATTGAGCTACAAAGATGGGTGGGTGCGGGGGGAGGGAGAGGATAGATGCTGGACATGTGAAACCTTATAGGGGTTGTCAAGGAGACACAAGTGAGAGGAGACCAAGTACAGAGGGTAGAAATCTGGTAATGGGGGGCGGCTGAAAGATAGAAGGGAATAACAGGGAGGGAGATGAGGAAATGGCAGAGCTTGGGGAGATGGGCTGGGCAAGAGGTGGAAAGTAAAGTATGTGAAAATTAAAACTGAGGAGATTGAGGACTAGAAGGTGAGAGGATGAAATTTGAGTGAACAGAGAAGTGGTAAAAGGGAATGACCAATATGTCAGACAGATGTAAGGAAGGAATGGAGGAAGATAGGACAGCAAACACTGGAAAAAGCTGGCAGAAGACTAAACTGGGACCAATATGATTGGAAAAATAAAATACCCAGACAAAGGAAGAAAAATATTATTTTTGAGGTTAACTGGAATGTTAGCTTTGGGAGATGTGCATTGCAAATGGTTTTGTATCTTTCAGTACAAGAGGAAATGAATTTCTATTTTTTAGTTTTCCAGTATTGCAGTACCTGCTGAGTTGACTGATTGCTTCAGATTCCCAGTTCAATTTCTATTGTCTTATTTTTATTTCTAATCTATGGTCCCTTGTTTTGTATTTGTCTGTTGGAATTTTCCATGTGACCGAGGTGTGGTGACATTAGTGTGTAGTTTCTGTAGAGATCTGTAGTAATCCCATGTGTTCTGTTTTACCAGAAGTAGGTGTATTAGTGTTCTACAGCCCAATGCATTATTTGTAGTGCTGCCTATTCTTTAGTAGTTATAGCTGCTTGGATCATAGAAATCAGTGCTGCTATGGTTTAGCTCATTTGTTACATATAAGTGGTGGGGGCTTTTTCCAGGTTTTGTTTTCACAGTGTGCCTTGTAGTGTGAACAGTTATGTTGCTACTCAAATGACGTCTCTATCAGGATATTTTTTGTATGGTTGCTTCTATGGAGAAATGTCCTAGTTCTAATCTGCACCTGTTTATAGGAGTTTTGCGGATGCAGACCATGTTTATATTTAACTTCTATACTGTCACGTGCAGAATATGTTTAACTTTTGAAGATCATGTGTGCAATGTCACATGCAAGCATAGTCTGTCAGGTGTGTCCCAACAGAAAAAGGTTGAGAAGAACTGCTGTAGAGACTCTCCCTTATTACTATCCATCCAGACAGTATACCCCCCTTTCTCACCTCACCTTCCAGATACCATTTCTTTCCCCCACCTTGTCCCTCCCAGACTGTTTCCGCAACATCTTCCTTCCTCTTCACTCCCAGTCCCAAGCACTATGCCCCCTTCTCACCCTCTAGATGTTTTCTCACTCCTAGGCTTTCTCCAAGTTAACCTTTTTCTTCCATTTTGCCTTCTCCTTTTCTCTACCTTTCACTCAGCACTGAGGGTGAGCATGGTCTCATGATTTTCTGGTCTCCTGATGCTCCTCCTTACCATTTATTTATTTGTTTTTATATACTGCTTTGTCTTAGTAATCAGAGTGGTTTACAGAGAACATTTTAACTACTGCACAAGGTAATTTACAAGGAACAGTTACAATTATTGCATTTTATTATTTACATGAAGAAAATCATTAGTGGTTAATGGTGATTTGCATGATAGTGTCTCGCAATGGTTAGGAAATGGAGAATGTCATTGGGATGTTCTTTTTGGTGTGGTTTGAGGTTGCCGTCACTAGATTGCATTTTTATGGGTATGAACCTAGATGGTCTATGGAAATGAAGGTAAATAGAAGGGTGTAATATATCTAGTTTTGTTTGTAATGAAAGGGTATTATTGGTATAAGATATTGATGCTGATGTTGGGTTAGGGAGTTTGCTTGGTTGAAGGAGTTTCAGATTAGAATGGTGAGAAGTGGTGGTGATTTTGGCAACATTATTACAGCTGAGTAGGATGTTTGATGTGATGTGTTACAGAAGCGTATGGCACACAAGCTGATAAAATAAGTCGCAGTGGTACAAGAGAAACGAACAATATTAAAGCAGTGCTAGGAGTACAAAGTACAATATTAATATTAAAGCAGTGCTAGGAGTACAAAGGATACAAAGTCATAGGGACAATGAAGTCATTGCAAGGAGGATATGCTATGGAATATGCTATTGGAATAATAGAGGTTACAAAATTATGTGGTAAACAGTGTATTGAGTTAAGCAATACTTTTTAAAGCAGTGCAAGGGGTACAGAGATACTATATAAACAGCAGGGACAATGAGGTCATTGCATGGAGAATGTGATGGCTAAAGTAGTGTTAGAACAGACTGCCACTATGCAGTACATGATGCATTGAGTTAAGCAATACTGTTTTAAAATAGTGTAGAGACTTACATGTGGAAGATCAGGTAGTAAGAGTAGCTTGGGGCACCTCAGATCCACGCCTAAGGGCCACCCCAAAGGGCCCTTAGGCGAGGCCTGTCAGGCGCAGGCACTCCTTCGTCCCCTAGCCTTTCATGGCTGTTGCCATATGGCAACCTTCAAATTTTCCCCCAAATTTTCTGTTTCCAAAAGATTATTAATTGTATCTTAATGTACATAATGTTACAAAACAATGTGGATGCGAAAGGGTTAAATGCAGAGAGCGGTATCTGATAGGTCCCAGTGGTGGGGAGCGGAAGGAGATCATCTGTCCACTCCCTTCTACTGCAGCCTATCAGATGGCTGGAACTGCCCTCAGTTTAAATGCAGACTTCTCTAGGCTGGCAGCAGAAGATGTTAATAGCATGTCATCTACTGCTGCTTTGGAACCAGTCTTGTGACTCTTGTCACAAGGTTGGCCCCCAGTAGCAGGAGATGTACGATTAAACATGTTTCCAGCTGCCAGCTAGGGATTGGGGTGTGCAGTAAGGTAAAGGATTGGTGGGAGGCTTTTGATTACCTGGGCCCACCTGATGTGTGAAGCTGGGACAGTTGCCTCAGTGACTTCTAATTGCTTTCTTTACCATGGACAGGCCTGGCACCTCCATCCCCTCCCATCCTTGCTCTTCCTAGTAGCAGGACTTACAGTTCATAAATCAGCTTTTGAACAATGTGTAGCAGTGGAAAGGTGTCTGGCTGATCCACTGCTGTTATAGAAGTTACAGCATGAATGACCTCTGGTTGTGCATGGCACATACCTTTTCTAGCACACAGATTCTGGAAAGTCCTACAAGATTGAGTGGTTGCTGGATACATAAATGGTACATTCCCATTTCAGAAAGACCTAATTCCTGGTCGTATCTCCAGTCTAGTCCCGGACCTCTGGGTTGTCCACCTTAATCAGCAGCTTGGAGACTGAGGAACCTCCTTTCCATGATGTCACCAGAATAACCTCCCGGGAGCCGCCTTCACTTCCCAGTTGCCTCGGTCTCCAAGCAGCTGAAAGGGTGGTGAGCCCGGGGGTCTGGGCTACCTGGAGGAACAATTAAGTATAGCGTTGGTTAGGTAGAGTTTAAAAAAAAATCGGGATGTGCTTCTTTGACGTCTGTGCCTTTAAATTGTGCAAGAGTACCCCCCCCCCCCCCCTCCCGTTTGGGCTTGACTGCAAGTTCGGGAGTGGGTAAAGGGGCCTGTTAGGAGAGACAGGTAAGGATCCGGTACTGCTGGTTAGCACATCTTCAGACCGGAGACCTAAGCTATTTAAAGCCTGCACTTTACAGAGGCACTGCCTGTCAGTGCTTTTGGGCTTTGGCGGCAGCGTGCGAGCCTTCAGAAAGCAGAGTTAAATTTAATACCGGGAGTGGCCCAATATTAAGCCCGACTCAGCGAAACCTCGTCCACGGCATAGGGGAGTGAAGTTCCTTCATCTGACAGACAGACAACTGTAAGTAGGCCTGGCCTGCACAGCCCAGCCGTCAGTGCGTTTGGGCGCGAAAACGAAGATGGGCCTGGCCGCGTGGCAGAGGCCACATTACGCCGTGCAGGGGGGACTATTCCTTGTTGCCTTGATGCGATTTGGCATGTTTCAATGCGATTACTCAGTGTGTTGTAGTTACTGATTGGGGGAGTGTGTAGACAGGTCTCGGTGTTTCAAAAAAAAAAAAAGGTAAAACGGAGTAGAGAGTCAAGGAATTTGAGGTGCAAGGCAATGGAGGTTCTCAAAGCAGGTCCCGGGGTGACAGACGGTGGGGATACCTTCTGGAGCCTCCAATACATGATGCCTTCTAGACCCCAGTGTTTTGTATGTGGGGCTAGAAGGGGATCAGTGGCTGACTTCAGGGTCTGCAAGAGCTGCACAAAAGAGGCTGCGGTGATGGAGCAGGTGCGGGAGGACAAGGAAGGCACTCTGGAGGTAGGGAATGAGATTTCCAGTCCTCAGACACAGTTTGTGTCCCTGGAGGAGCCGGTGGCTGGGCCATCTTCGGCCCCGGACTTACCTTCCGCCTTGGTAGAGTGGCCCAAGGGACTGTCGTCAATTTTTTCAGAAGGCTTTGTGGCGCTTCTACAGCAGGCAGTGGGAGGAGTGCCACAAAGGCAAGAAAAGAGTAATCTGGAAAGGAAAGGGGTGAAGAGGCTCTCGTCCAGCAGAAGTGTGGAGGAGGGTTCAGAGAAGAGACTGCGCCTAGATGATGACCTTAGAGATCAATCTATTATCTCTGAGGGGCGTCTCTCTGAGGAACGCCAGAGTGTGGATTTTGAGGAGGAATTGGAAGGGGAGCTCACAGGAAAAGAGGACCAAGCGAGAGTAGTGCGGGTGTTCCGCAGGGATGAGCTCCCGGCGCTGATTGTTGGAAAAGCTAGGGGCGTTGAACATGCCGGTCCCGGGGGTTACGGAGGAGGAGACCCTGGAGGACCCATTATTGCGGGTATTTAGGAAAACTCAGAGCATTCCTGGTGCATAGTTTTTCAGGAGATGATCCAAGAGGAGTGGAATGTTCCAGAGGTGCCGCTGAAGGGAGCCAGAGTAATGATGTGTCTCTACCCATTAGTGGAGCAGGATAAGGAGGTCTTTAAGCCACCTAGGGTGGATGCAGCCGTGTCGGCAGTTACGAAGAAGACCATGATCCCGGTGGAGGGTGGGGCAGCCCTCAAGGACACTCAGGATAGAAAGTTGGATGCTCTGCTGTGGCAGATTTTTGATGTGAATGCCCTAGCGCTTCAGGCGGCTGTCTGGAGTGTGGGTGGCCAGGGCTGTTTGAGGTGGTCACAGTGGGTCCAAGGAGATCAGGATTGCGACGTAGCCAGAGAGGCCTCCAGGCTGGAGTCAGGGGTGGCCTACCTGGCGGATACGCAGTATGACCTGATGAGAGGATTGTCAGAGCATGGCATCGGCGGTAGCGGCAAGGCGCTATCTGTGGCTTCGTAACTGGGCGGTGGATAATGCATCCAAGACAAGGTTAGGGAGGCTGCCTTTTAAGGGCAGGCTTTTTTTCGGCGAGGAGCTAGAGAAGTTAAGGACCTAAGCGAATCTAAGGGGGGTAGATTGCCAGAGGACAAGCCTAAGCAAAGTAGGGGTGCCCCGGGAGGCAAAGGTCCTTTGAGGGGTTTCCGTAGATTTCGGTTTCAGAGGTTTAATACCGCCCAGAGAGGTAGGTTTCCCAACAGAAGCCAGGGCTTCCGAGGCTTTCGGAGAGCAGGTAGAGGATTTGGAGACTCGCCCTCCTCTTCCTCGTCCAATATTAGAAAGTCACAATGATGCCAGGGGGACCCAGGCGCCCCTAGTAGCCGTCAGAGGTCGGCTGCAGGAGTTTTATGCTGCCTGGGTCCGAGTCATGTCAGACCAGTGGGTATTGGAGATTATTCGAGAGGGGTACGCCTTGGAGTTTTGAACCCCGGTGCGGGACTCCTTCGTGTGGTCCCCCAGCAATTCGCCGAGCAAGCGCAAGGCGATAAGGGAGACGGTACGGAGACTCCTCAACCTAGGGGCGATTGTCCCGGTGCCTTGAAACCAACTCAGGTCCGGACGATACTCCATTTGTTTCGTGGTTCCAAAAAAGGACGGCGGCTTTCGGCCAATTCTGGATCTCAAGGGAGTGAATTTCTGTCTCCGTGTGTCGCACTTTCATATGTAAACGCTACGTTCAGTAATAGTGGCGGTGCGAAATTGCGAATTCCTGACGTCCCTTTCAGAGGCATACCTCCACATTCCCATTCGCCCGGAGCATCAATGTTATCTGCACTTTGCAGTTCCCTTCGGCCAGTTTCAGTTCCGTGTGTTGCCGTTTGGCCTAGCAACAGCCCCCCACACGTTCACCAAGATTATGGTGGTCGTTGCGGCGGCTTTGAGAAAGGAAGGGATCATGGTACATCCGTACTTAAACAATTGGTTAATTTGAGCAAAGTTGAGGATCGAGAGCGAGCGAGTCACAGCCAGAGTGGTGGCTTTCCTAGAGAGCCTAGGATGGGTGGTGAACCTGGGGAAGAGCCATCTGATTCCTTCTCAGAATCTGGAGTATCTGTGGGCTCGCTTCAACACAGACAGTTCATGTGTTTCTCCCTCTGCTACGGGCCCAGGGATTGCGCAAGCTGGTATGACGTTTTTGATCAGCTGGGCGCCCACGGCCTGGAAGTACCTGCAGCTGTTGGGCACGATGGCAGCCACAATAGAGGTGGTACCATGGGCGAGAGCGCACATGAGACCATTGCAGAGGGCTCTGCTCAGACGATAGTCGCATCAACAGGATTCGCTGGCGAGGAGACTGCCTTGCCCAGCGGAGACATGTGTGGCCCTCCATTGGTGGTTGATTCCAGGGTCGCTGGAAAGAGGGAGACCACCTGAAGCGCCAGAATGGGTAGCGGTGACGACGGATGCCAGTCTGGTGGGCTGGGGGGGCGCATGTCCAGGGCAGATTCTCTCAGGGGCAATGGAACTTGGAGGAGAGGACCTGGTCGATCAACAGGCTGAAATTGCGAACAGTGTTGCTCGCCCTGCAGAGCTTCCAGAGTTCCCTGGTGGGGTCGGCAGTCCGAGTGTTCTCGGACAACGCAATGGTGGTGGCATATGTAAATCATCAAGAAGGTACCAGCAGTGTGGTGCTGGAAGCGGAGGCCGAACACCTGTGCACCTGGACTGAAGAAAATCTGCTGGCTCTCTCTGTGGCGCATGTTGCAGGAGTAGACAATGCAGGCAGACTTCCTAAGCCGAGTGAAGGTGGACCCAGGGGAATGGGTTCTGCATCCGGAGGTGTTCGGGAGCCTACAGCGTAGCTGGGGCGTTCCGGTAATGGACCTCATGGCAACGTTCCAGTCGGCGAAGGTCAGCCGATTTTACAGCAGAAGAAAGGAGAGAATGTCAGAGGGGCTGGATGCTCTCATTCAAAGGTGTACAATCAAATCCAAAAACAACCCCAAAACGGTAATCAAAAGTGGTATGTAACACTATAACAAGATACCGTTGAGATCCTCAGTGATATTTTTTATATTTTTTGTCGGACATAAATTGTGAAGGGAAGGCACTGTGAACCATCCCCCAAACACAATACATATCCCTTTTATTCAACCCAAAAGGTTTAAAACTGACTCAAAAACAAGATAGTTTCATCAACAATAGAAAAACCGCACTTATCTGGAAACACACGCGACGTGCACGTTTCGGGAGAAGAACCCCTGTATCAAGCGCTCTCAACTCCGCTTACACAGAGCTCAATCCACCATGTAACTGGCTAAAAACGCCGAAATGTTGGCTGCTAAAAACGAGGATACTGACTTAAGATTGGCTAGCATGAATCTGCCTATCATCCCGGATCACCAATCACAAAAAGGGAATCCCCACACATTAGGGAACCCCCTGCCGTGAGAGGTTGATGTCAAACACCCAGCTAATTGATTTCACAGTTCAATCCAGTAGGGGAAACAGATTTGTAGAAGAAATATCCAACGCTGTTCAAGCTTGCGTAATTTAGAAGTCCGGTCCCCCCCTATAGGGTCCTCTGGGACATGGTCAATTACTGTCCACCTCAAATGTTGAAAATCATGATTAAATTGTAGACAATGTTGGACCATCGGGGGCTGTCAGTAACGATTGTCGAAGATGACAAGCATGCTCAGTTAAACGAACCCTAATCTTCCATGTAGTGCTGCCCACAAATCTGAGGGCAGCTGCATTCAATGAAATAAACTACATAGGTGGAATTACATTCAAAGGTGGCCAGAGGATCAGCTGCTGTATGTCTTTCCTCCGTGGGCCTTAATCGGCAGAGTGATACAGCGCATAGAGAGGTACAAGAGTCATGTAATCCTGATAGCCCCGGATTGGCCGCACCGGCCCTGGTACGCCGACATGGTGAGACTCTTGATAGAGAAGCCTTGGCGTCTCCTGAGGCGCGCGGACCTGTTATCGCAGGGTCCGCTGCTCATGCCTCATCTGGATCGGTTCTCACGGCTTGGCTATTGAGCGCGCGGTTAAAGGCGAGAGGTTGTTCGGCAGCAGTTATCTCCACTTTGCTAAAGGCCAGGAAGAGATCTACGTCGTTGGCATATGTGCGTGTCTGGAGAGTTTTTGAAGCTTGGTGTGCCGTCAGAGCTTGCGAGGCATTAAGGGCGACGGTGCCGCAGATTTTGCAATTCCTGCAGGATGGCTTTGACAAGGGGTTGGCGGCTGCTTCAGTAAAGGTGCAGGTCTGCTACAGAGGCAGAATAGGTGGATAGCCGCTTGGGGGGCACGGAGATATCAAGCGGTTCCTTCGAGTGGTATCACTGTTACGGCCTCTGGAAAGGCGGATGGTGTCAAAGTGGAGTCTTCCGTTGGTATTGGAGGCGTTGGAACGGGAGCCTTTTGAGCCCTTGAGTCGAGCATCGGTTAAGGATTTGACCTTGAAAGTAGTGTTTTTGGTGGCAATCTGTTCGGCGAGAAGTCTCAGAGTTACAAGCGTTATCTTGTAAGGAGCTGTATGTGTCGTTCTTCGAGTCTAAGGTAGTGTTAAGGCCAGTGCCAGTGTTTTTACCCAAGGTGGTGTCCTTTCATTTGAATCAGGTGATCTCCTGGCCAGTATTTACTGAGAGCGAGGGAAACCCAGGATCAAATAATCAGACTCTTGGATGTCAAGAGTGTTGAAAAAGTATCTGTGCCGTGTGGCAGCTTTCCACAGATCAGAGACTTTTTGTCCTTCGGGGGACCGCGAAAAGGTGAAGCGGCCTTTAAGGCTTCCATTGCCAGATGGATTAAGGAGGCGATTGCTTCGGCATATGTACTAAAGGGCAGGACGGTGCCTGAGGGGCTGAGGGCGCATTCTACTAGAGCGCAAGCAGCGTCTTGGGCAGAATTGCATTTAGTACCGCCATTGGAAATTTGTAAGGCGGCGACTTGGTCATCATTGAATTCCTTTGTTAAGCATTATCGTATAGATGTGTAGGCGCAGCAGGATGTGTTTTGGAGCAGCTGTTCTTCAGGGGGCTAAGCAGGGTCCCTCCCGTTGAATACTGCTCTGGTACATACCCAGAGGTCCGGGACTAGACTGGAGATACGATCAGGAAGGTGAAATTAGACTTACCTGCTAATTGTTGTTCCTGGAGTAGATAGTCTAGTCCCGTATCCCTCCCCAGTGCTGTGATTTTCCTAGAGCGATGGTCTGCAGAGGATTCCAGTGGTCACAGGTAAGATTTTCTAAAATGGGTCTTATGGTTTGGAGGGGATTTAGCTGGGATTTTTCCCACTGAGAAGATTGGCGAGGGGGGGGGGGCGATGCTTTGCATGTTAAAGGCTTATATGTTGCCATTTTCAAATTTTCAAGTTTTCAGATGTTAGTAACAGAGTACTTTTGCTTTCCATTCTCTTGAGATTCTAGTTAAGTTAGCGGAAGGGAGATCAGTTGAATGTTCCGTAATACTTACTTGCTTCTCCGGTGAGTCTGCTTTGTCAATAGGGAAGTGGAGGCGGCTCCCGGGAGGTTATACTGGTGACGACATGAAAAGGAGGTTCCTCAGTCTCCAAGCTGCCAATTAAGGTGGACAACCCAGAGGTCCGGGACTAGACTGTATCTACTCCAGGAACAACAATTAGCAGGTAAGTCTAATGTCGCCTTCTAGCAAAAATGGCAAGCTACCTGTACTAAAGTCTAACTGTCCTCTTGTGCAGGATGTACTCTAAATAGACTGGATTTGGTCCCTATTATATGCATTTACTCCCATACCACTAAGACCAAAATTCTGCAGAAATGCCAAAGACTGGATGCAATGACTTTCTTTGTGCTCCCACTGGCCTCAAAGCTGATTTCCCCTTAAGAGACGAGCGGTTTAACCCCTGATCACTCTTGCATTCCACTCTAAATTGCTGGCCCTAATGGCCTGGAAATTGAGCAGCACTTAGTTGCTTCCTTGACTACCATCTCCAGTTTCAGATGATCTGATGGCAGCAAGAAAACCTTCCACAAGAAGATCCTTTGTCTTTAAATGGAAGAGGTTTGCCATCTGGTGTTCTACACAAGGCCAAGATCCCTTTAGATGTTCATTAAATATTACGCTTATACCAGCTCATTCAGTTAAGTCTTCAGATGTCCTGAGTACAGCTTAGTAACTTATCCACATTTTCAGACCAAGCTCTGGCTTTTCAATGTCTAGTTGTCTCCTGTTTCCCGAGGAGTGGTCTTAGTACTAAAACTCCAATCCAAAAGCCACCAGTCCCATGAAATCTGAACTTTGTTTCATTCCCTCACAAAAACATTTTAAGCTAAAGGAATCCTCGTATGTAAAGTATCTGACAATGAAAGGTGCTCTTTCATAGTAATAGTCATGTCAGCTAGAATAAACAGTAAGCTTCAACTCTTTATTCATGTATGAACTGCACACGGTATAATCTGAGAGCGCTTCTGTGTCCATCTCTTCTACTACTAACTTCAGACTTCTATCCTTTCACCTTGCTGCTCCATGTGCCTGGAACAAACTACCTGAATCTGTATGTCAGGCTTCATCTCTGGCTCTTTTCAAATCCAGGTTGAAAATTCACCTCTTCGAAGCTGCTTTTGGATCCTGATCTACTTAGTCTCCAATATGTTTCTTTATCATTCACCTAGATGTACCCTTGTCTTCAGCTGTTGTGCTCTAATGAGCAGGGACCATTTGTTACATATGTCTACATAGCGCTGCATATACCTTGTAGCACTATACAAATGATCAGCAGTAGTAGTACTAGTATTTTGAACTTCATCTGAAATAACTGAGGATACTGCTTTGCATGAGAAGGGCTGCACATGCTCAGAACACTTTAACTCTATCTGAACTATTCATCCCATGCCATTAGATGTTGTCCATTTGTTTGAGCCTTTTTTCCTATGAAATACCTGTTACAGATTAGCAACTTTACTATAGGCAGATAAAACATAATTCCATATTGTCCTGCTACACCAGTCCAGACAAGTGGGTTGTGTTTCTTCCCCAGCACCCATACGCATGCTCCTGTATGCGCTCTGTTAGCGCATGCTCTTGTGCCTATGTGGCCTTAGCATGCACAAATGCTTTGCCTTGCTTTCAGCTGTCATCTTCGAGGAAACATTGTTTGACCTGTGGCCAGCGAAAAGCCTCATCACTGGATTCCAGAATCTTCATCTTGCATGGCAGACTCTGACTCGTTCTTCCACTGAGGGGATTCGGTTGGCCTGGCATTTTCCGCATTGCAGTAGGAAGCAACTGATGGCACTGTGGGTAAGAATAATAGCCCGGTCTTTAGGTTCTGGTGACTGCTTCTAGCTGCTCTCCTCCTCGGGGGGTTTGGCTACAACTGTGTCCTATGTTTGGGGGACATTCTCAGGAAAGGGAGCTCCCAGAATCTGGGTTGTCATCCCCAGAATTGCTTTCTTTTCTGCAGCAAGCCAGGTCTTTTTGGCGCGTAAACTAAGACTCTGCAGCCTCAAGATTCCCTCGAGCTCTGTCACGTGAGGAGCGGGCAGAGTGTAGAAGCCCAGCAACAGTCGGAGGTTGCATTATGAAGATGTGGATCATCTTGGGTCTGTTTAAGACTTGGACTGGTTCTGATATCTCGGTTGAGGAGTCTGGTGCAGAGGAAGAGGTGCTTTCACCTTTAGAAGATCCTGTGAAGACTGGCATTATTCACCTTTTCCGTAAGGGAGAGCTGGTGGCTTCAATGGCTCAAGTTTCATCCACCTTGTATTTGGCTGATGCTCCAGTGGCGAACAGGGGCCCCAGGTTTACCTGTTGCTACAAGGGGTGCAGAAATGCACAACAATCTTCATGTTTCCAGAGGTTATCAAGAACATGTTTTAGTCGGAATAAGACCTTTCTGATTTCCCAACTAAGGGGTTAAAGATACTGCCAGGTATCCCTCTGATCATATCAAAAGTGACTTCATGGCTCTGGGACAGAGGGTGAAACAGGTGCACAGGTGGTGTTCTCTTCAATCCTCCCTGTTGAGGGTAAAGGCCAAGGCAAAGAAGGTTGCATCCTGGAGATGAATGCATGGCTGAGTGGATGGTGTCATCGAAAGCGTTTTTGGTTTTCTGGACCATGGGATACTGTTCCAAGGGTTGCAGAGCAGAGATGGTGTCCATCTGTTCAAGAAAGGTCAACGTGTCTTCAGTAGCAGACTGGGTAATCTACTGAAGAGGGCTTTAAACTAGATTTGTTGGGGATGGGTAAAGAAAGCCCCCAGGTAAGTAAAACATTAAATACCTTTATGGAACTGGGTAAAATGGGCAAGATATGGAAAGCAGTATGTATAAATGCCCGTAGCATGGGAAATAAGATCCCAGATTTTGAAGCTTTAATGGGAGTGGCTGACTTGGATTTAGTGGTAGTTACAGAAACATGGTTAACAGAAAACCATGCCTGTGATGTAACTATACCAGGTTATACTTTATTCACAAAGGACAGAGTAGGAAGAAGGAGTGGCATTATTAAATATTAAAGCTTTGGAATTATAGACCTTGAGAGAGAGGAGGCACTGTGGGTTAAACTATTCAGGCAACTGGTAACAGAACCCACACGTGAAGG
Source organism: Ichthyophis bannanicus (assembly GCA_033557465.1). Classification (NCBI taxonomy): domain Eukaryota; kingdom Metazoa; phylum Chordata; class Amphibia; order Gymnophiona; family Ichthyophiidae; genus Ichthyophis; species Ichthyophis bannanicus. The sequence continues at coordinate 942,448,830 of CM066033.1, read as the reverse complement.
GGCCATACTGGACTTGGTGCTTACCAGTGGTGAAAGTGTTTCTGATGTTATAGTGGGAGATCATTTTGCATCCAGTGATCACCAGATGGTATGGTTCAGTATTAGGACTAGGACTGAGAGAATCCATTCAAAAGTGAGGGCCTTAGACTTTAGGAAAACTAACTTTGCCAAGATGGGTCAATACCTCAGGGAGTCGTTAGCGGGATGGAAACAGCTGGGGGATGTAGAAAACAGTGGGCGAAACTGAAAAGGGATATTTTAAGGGCAACCAACTGATAGGAGGAATATTATGTATATATCGGAAGGAAATTTATATATGCAGCAGACATATCAGGGTTATTACAAGTAGGCTGCCAGCGTAGGCCATAGGTCATTTGTCAAATCTGCAGAAGTAGTCTGTTAGCTTGTTTACTGTGAAAGTAGGACACAGGTCATTTGCTAACCTTGCAGAAAAAAACCTTTTTAGCTTAGCCTTGCAAAAGCAATGCACACACATTGTATGGAGACATAAGTTGCAATCCGAGACAAGATATGCTAATTCCTTTTCTTTCGGATTCCCTTTCTGAAGGCTCTGTAACGATAACCTTTTAACTCTGCAAACAGCTGTGCAAAGATGACCTCTTGCTCAAATATAATTCAGCCTTGCATCTGTCTAACTTTCTATGACGTATTTGGTTATGACATATGTAGTACATCTTTTGGCTATATAAGCTAATGTATATCCTGAATAAACTGAGCAGTTTATACCATACCTATGTATTTGCTGTTCCCAAGCGCTTGTACTGAGAAACAGAATTCAGGGAGACAGAACCAAATTCATAGCATAAGCATCAGTTGTGGTAACTGAGACAATATCAGTTGGGGGTAACAGAAACAAAATCAGTTGGGGTAACTGATTCATAGAATAGAGAATTCAATCTGTTCTGGTATCAACACCAACCTTTTTTGTTAAAATGGTAAATAAAGGTAAAAAGAAAAGGAGGCCACTATGGGTTTTGAAAGAAGTAGCTGAAAAGGTGAAGAAAGAGGGAGGCCTTCATGAAATACAAGAGATCAGAGGAAGACGGGCATCTATATTTGGAAAAACTTAGAGAAGCTAGCAAAGTAGTCAGGAAAGCAAAGATTCAAGAAGAGGAGGAAATAGCCAGTGCAATAAAATGGGGGGGGGGGGGATAAGACATTTTTCAGATATTGAGAAGAGGAAGGGCAAAAGTGATATTGTCAGACTCAAGAGTGAAGGGGGGGAAAATGTAGAAGCTGAAGATAAAGCAGAATTGCTTAACAAATATTTCTGTTCTGTGTTCACAGATGAAAAACCAGGAACATGACCTCAGAAAACACCCACAAACAGGAACAGAAGCGAGGGGCATCTTGAAGAATTTTCAGAAGACTGTTAGTGAGAAACTAGCTAAACTTAAAGTAGACAAAGCGATGGGAATACTGAGGGAACTTGGGGACGTTCGAGCAGCTCCACTGACTAACCTTTTCAATGCCTTGGAGTCGGGAGTGGTGCCAAAGGATTGGAGAGAGAGGCTCATGTGGTCCCTTTACACAAAAGCGGAAGTAAGGATGTGGTTAACTTCAGGCCAGTTTAACTTTGAGTAAATTATTGGAAACACTGCTGAAAGAGAAAATAGTGAGGTTTCTGGAGTCCAGCGGATTACAGGATTCGAGGCAGCATGGATTCACCAGAGGCAGGTCTTGTCAGACAAATGTGATTTCTTTGACTGGGTGACCAGGGTGTTGGACAAAGGGAGAGCTCTAGATGTGGTGTAATTAGATTTCAGTAAAGCCTTTGACACTGTTCCTCACAGGCGACTTAACAAACTGAGCACCCTAGGGATAGATCCTAAAGTTACTGCTTGGGTTAGAAATTGGTTGAATGGGAGGCGACAAAGAGTACAGGTAAATGGAGCTCACTCTGAGGAGAAGGATGTTACCAGTGGTGTGCTCCAGGGATCTGTCCTTGGTCCGATTCTTTTTAACATCTTTGTTAGTGATATAGCGGAAGGGCTGTCAGGTAAGGTTTGCCTTTTTGCGGATGATACCAAAATCTGCAATAGAGTAGACACCCAGGAAGGTGTAGATATCATGAGGAGGGATCTAGCTAAGCTTGAAGAATGGTCTAGAATTTGGCAGCTGGGATTTAATGTTAAATGTAAGGTCATGCATTTGGACTGCAGCAATCCAGGGAGCAATATAGGGAGTGAAGCACTTTTGTCCACTAAAGAGGAGTGGGATTTCGGTGTGATTGTCGGAAGATAAAGTAGCTAAACAGGTAGAAAAGGTGACAGCAAAAGCTAGAAGCATGCTTGGGTGCATAGGGAGAAGAATGGCTAGCAGAAAAAAGGTGATAGTGCCTCTGTAGAAGTCTTTGGTTCGACCTCATTTGGAGTATTGTGTGCAATTCTGGAGACCGCACCTTCAAAAGGATATAAACAGGATGGAGTCAGTACAGAGTGGCTACTGAAATGGTTAGTGGTCTTCATTATAAAGCATATGAGGACAGACTTAAGGATCTTAATATGTACACCTGAGAGGAAAGGTGGAATAGAGGTGGTATGACTGAGACATTTAAATGCACAGGGGGAGAGCCTCTTTCGATTGAAAGCAAGTTCTGCTATGAGGGGACATGGGATGAGGGTGAAAGGGGATAGATTCAGGCATGGTATGCGGAAATAACTTTACGAAAAGAGTGGTGGATCCGTGGAATAGTCTCCCAGTGGAGGTGATGGAGATGAGGACAGTATCTGAATTCAAAAAAGCATGGGACAAACACAGGATCTCTAAAGGAAAAAAGGGGACTGTTGTAGTTGATATGGAAGGACAGACTAGATAGGCCATGTGGTCTTTTTCTGTCATTGTTCTATGTTTCTATGTATGCTCTTCTGGAGGAGTGTCGCATGGATGAGCATGCCCAAGGTGGATGCACAGGTAATGGCTGTCATGAAGCGAGATTCTCAGGGAAGGTGTATCAGCCTTAAAGGATTCTCTGGATAGTAAGACTTTCTGATGAAGATCCAGTTTGCAAAGGCAGCTGCTATTTTTCATTTGGCAGTTTGTGCAGGCCTGATGTCTCAAGCCCTACTCCTGTGGATTCAGTTTCTCTTCCACTGGATAATGCTACCCCTCTTACTAGAGAAAATCCTGAAGGACCACCAGTGATTGACAAATATACAAATGGAGTCGCTACCACACCATTCACAGAAGATGTGTTAGAACAGTTTGCAAAACCGAAAGTGGCCAAGGCTATGGGACCAGATGGGATACATCCTAGAATACTAAAAGCTCAGAGGTTCTTGCAGGGCCTTTAAAGGATGTTTTTAATAGATCCTTGGAGACCGAAAAAGTTCCACAGGACTGGAGAAGGGCGGATGTGGTACCTCTTCACAAAAGTGGCAGTAGGGAAGAAGTGACTAACTACAGGCCAGTAAGCCCTACCTTGGTGGCGGGAAAAGTAATGGAGGCGCTCCTGAAAGAGCGAATAATGGACTTCCTCAGAACCAACAGGTTGCATGATCTGAGGCAGCATGGTTTTACCAAAGGATGATCTTGCCAAACAAATCTGAGTTCTTTGGGTGTCTAGAGAACTAGATCAAGGGCATGTGTTGGATGTGATCTACCTAGATTTCAGCAAAGACTTTGATACTCTTTCTCAGGAGTCTTATCAATAAACTCTACAGTTTGGGGATGGGTCCCAAGATAGTGAACTCGATCAGAAATTGGTTGACTGACAGACGACAGAAGGTGACGATAAATGGAACTTAGATGAAAGGAAGGTGATTAGCGGTGTGGCAGAAGGTTCGTTCCTAGGACCGGTACTGTTCAATGTATTTGCAATGTATAGCTATTTACAATGTATAGCACTGTAAATAGCACACGCTGTAAATAGCACCACAAGAATCAACGTCCAGACACACTCACACGCATACACTACTCACTGCATGTGCACACTATACACTGTATCTTATTGATTGTTTGCTGTTCAGACCGCCTTGATTACAGGATAAGGCGGTATAGAAATATGTTTAAGTAAATAAATTTGTGAGTTATATTGCTGAAGTACTGAATGGAAAAGTCTGTCTTTTTGCAGATGACATGAAAGCTTGCAACAGAGGATTCTCCTGAGGGAGTGGATAACATGAGGAAAGATCTACAAAAGCTTGAATGATCTAATGCTTGGCAGTTAAGATTTAATGTGAAGAAGCACTTGGGAAGAAGAAAGCCAAGGGAATTGTATGCCATAGGGGGCGAGAGGTTGGTGTGCACAGACTAGCAGACGAACCTTGGAGTGATTGTTTCGCCACCTTGAGATTCTCAGTGTGACAAGGCAGTGGCAAAAGCCAGAAGGATGTTATGTTGCATACAGAGAGAAATTACCAGCAGAAAGGAGAGGTACTAATGCCACTGTACAAGTCGCTGGTGAGGTCTCAATTGAAATATTATTTTCAGTTTTGGAGACCATATCTCTCAAAGGACATAAAAAGGCTGGAAACAGTTCAGAGGAAGGCAACCAAAATGATTTGGAGCTTGTCAGACTTGAGAAGAGACTTGAAGACCTAAATATGTACACTCTGGAAGAGAGGAGGGACAGGGGAGATGATTCAAACCTTTAAATACTTTCAGTATTAATGAACAAACAAACCTCTTCCAAAGATGGGGAACTAGAGGGCATAACACGAAGCTGCAAGTGGGTAAACAAAGGCAATGTCAGGAAATACCTTTTCACTGAAAGGGTGATGGATGCTTGGAATGCTCTCCCGATGGAAGTGACATGGGACAGACACAGTGGATATTTATTTATTTATTTACATTCTCTTATATACCGCGCTATTCTGCATCAGTGCGGTTTACACTGATGCAGAATAGCGCGGTATATAAGAGCAACAGGATAAAATCAAAATAAACATAACTATCTTTTATATCTCAGCAAATAGGGGTGACCTACACAGAGCAGTGGGTACACCCATAAACAAAGGCATGGGGAGGGGTGACTGCACGGAACAACATATGCAACTACTCTTGTCACCTTGCTGGGCAGATTAGATGGACTGTACTGGTCTTTATCTGCAGTCATATGTTACTGTGTTACTCTTTTGGAGTCCGTTATTGATTGATTTCCTTCTGATGCTATGTATGTTCTAGTCCATTTGGCAGCTAGGGATATTGCCTTATTGACTGTCGCGGTGTTGGATTTGGTTCCTCTACTGGACAGCAGACATGCCCTCCAAAGCCTGGCTAACTCAATTGGCCTGAAGGGGAAGCTTCTTTCTTGAGGCCTATTTGGTGAATGACTTGCGCAAGGCCAAGCTTTATTGCCTTCCAGAAGAGAGGCTGAAAGGACCTGGAAAGCATACAGGGCCGCTCCCCTCTCTAGCATCCATCACTGGACTGATTTCCAGGGGTCTCTGGACTCCCGTCATTGTCCTGAAGTCTTTTTTTCTCTTCTGGATTTCAGACCCTTAATCAGTCCTCTTTTTGGGTGGTGGGGCTCGTGGCCCAGGATCTCTTCCAGAGGGGTCCCTCCCGTTCAACACAATGAAGGATTTGGGGGTCCATTCCCTGATGTCACCAAGGATTGCTGGGTGCTAGACAGCATTCAAAACAGCTATGTCATGGACTGCAAAGAGCCAATCCCAGAGGCATGTGGCTCAGTGAACAAGTCACTGCACAGGTCACATTGGACAATTTACTGCACCTGAAGGTGGTGGAGCCAGTTCCTCCGGCCAAGCAGGGCAAGGTCAGATATTCCGTTTATTTTATGGTGCCAAACAAAGATGGCTTCGTCCGACCAATTTTCTACCCCAAGGGGGTCAATGCTCATTTGCATGTGTTGCGCTTCTGAATGGAAACTGAAATCTGATTCTGGTGGTGCGCTGAAGGGAGTTTCTAGCATCTCTGGCTTTGGTCAAAGCTTGCTTTTCATATCTCAATCCAGGAGGTTCATCAGGAATTTCTGCATTTTTGCCATGCTTTGCTCATTTTCAGTTTGCTGCCCTTGCCTATGGCCTCTCCACTGCCCCAAGAATGTTCTCCAAGGTCATGGTGGTAGTGACTGTTTTGCTACAGTGCTAAGGACTGTGTACACCCATATATGGATTACTGGCTTATCTAAGTTCATTCTCAGTCAGGGGTATCTCAGGCTTCGTCCCGAGTGGTGTCATTCTAGAAGACTTTGGCTGGGTGATTAATCAGGGTAGTCATTTGGAGCCTTCCTAATCCATGGGAGCATGGTTTGATGCTCGAGTGGGCAGTCTTCCTGTCTGAGGAGAGTGCAGGGATTGTTGGAACAACTTGAGGTGTTCTGTTCTCAACAGGCTTCAGGGGTTTGGGATTATCTACAGCTTTTCTGCTTGAGGGTGTGGCAGCAGTCAAGATAGTACTGTGGGTGTGCTCATGAGGCTGCTCCAGTGGTCCTTGCTGACTCATGGCCCCCAAGTTCTCAAGAGTTTGAGGTCAGGCTTCTGCCCCAGCTGGAAGGGAGAGCCATCTTGGGGTGATGGCAACAGCTACTATCTGAAGAGCAGCATATCGCTGGATGATCTCTTGTGGAGTCTTCTGATAATGGATGCCAGTCTTACATGCTGGGGAGCTCTTTGTCAAGATTGAACGGCTCAGGGCCATTGGAGCCACAGGGAAGCAGTGTGGTCCATCAACCATCTCAAAGCAAGGGCTATCTGGCTAGCCCTCTTGCATCTCCAGCCCTTGTTAAGGGCAAGGAGGTGTGAGTGTTCTCAGAGTGCCAACATGGAAACATATATCAATCACCAAGACAGCATGAGGTGTGCCTCAGTGGCCCTGGAGGTGACTCTATGGTCAGAAAAGAACCTTCTAGCTCTGACTCAGCACATTGCCGGGGTAGTCTATATGGAAGCAAACTGTTGTCACTCTCTCGATCCCGGAGAGTCTGAGTTGAATGTAGTCAAGAGACATTTCAGATGATTCTCCACTGTTGGGGGTCACCCTGTAATGGATTTGATGGTGTCCTGATCCAATGCCAAAGAATGCAGTTTCTTTAGTCACCACATGGAAACTGAGCATTGATGCCTTGGTTCAGTCCTGGCCAAGTCAATGCCTGCTGTATATTTCCTCCATGGCCACTGTTTGGGGCATATGCTTCAGTGCATAGAATGCCCTCCGGGCTGGATTGTTCTGGGAGCACTGGTTTGGCTGAGGAGAGCATGGTTCAGGGACCTGATTCAGCTCCTGCAGGACCCTCCTCTTTGCCGTCCCCATTTTCAGGGCCGGTTGCATCAGGGGCTGATTCTCCTGGATGACCCAGCTCCCTTCTCGCTTACGGCTTGCCTCTTGAAAGGAGCTGACTAATGCATGAGGACTATTCTCCTGCAGTAGTTTCCACTCCGCTGAAAGCCCAGAGGGGTTCTACCAGTCCAGTATATGTGCAACTCTGGTGCTTCTGAGTGTTGTAGTGCATGACAGCTTGTTCATGAGGTGGCAAAGGTGCCGGCTCTGTTGGCCTTTCTGCAAGACTGTCTGGAAAAGGGCCTTTCCCTTAGCTCCCTGAAAGTCCATGTGGCAGCTTTTGTCCTATTTCGGGGTCTGGTGGCTGAAAAGTCTTTTTAGCCTTGCATCTGGATTTTTTGCAATTTTTTTTCACCCTGCCCAATGGTCAATTTGTTCCATCCTGGGATTTATCTGTCTAGTGCTCAAGGCCCCAATATCTGTGCTCTCTGAGACTTTGAAGTGTGTTAATCTGAGGGATTTGACTCTCAAGACTTGGCCGATTTTGTTTGGCAAGGTGAATTTCCAAACTTTAGACCTTCTCTTGCTGGGATCCATATCTGTCCTTTTTAAAAGGAAGCGGTCTTCCTTCATCCTGTGCCTTCCTTTACCTAAGATATCTCCTTTTTATGTGAACCAAGTGGTTTGTCTGCCTCCTTTCTAAGGAGCAGTGTCGAAGGAAGGATAAGGATCTTTGTCTTGTGTATGTCTGGAGGGTGATTCTCTGTTACTTGAAGGTTACAAATTCCTTTCATAAGTCTGTTCACCTTTTTATGCTGTTTGCTGAGTTGGGCGAGGATAATGTGGCCACCAAGCCTACACTGGGGTGCTGTATCAAGGAGGCTGTTGCCTCGGTATGCCTGCTATGGAAATGGCCTGTTCTAGAGTTTGCGTTTACATTCTATTTGGACACAAGCATCTTTGTGGGTAGAACATGGCTTAGCCCCCACAGGCATTTGTCAGGTGACAACATGGGGATCGCTTCCCACCTTTCTCAAGCATTTCCACTTGGATGTCCACACTTGAGTGGACACAGCCTTTGGCTCAAAGATTTTATGAGCGGCTGTGTCTTCCTACTTAATGGAGGCATAGTTTTGGTACGTTCCACTTGTCTGGACTGGTCTAGCAGGACTCAAGGAAAGGACGTTATCTGGTAAGTAAAATGTCACTTTCCATATCAACCTGCTAGACCAGTCCAGATAAGTGGTATGTACCAAAGCTATGCCTCCACTGGGCAGGAAGGTCTAGCAGGATGATATGGAAAGTGACGTTTTACTTACCAGATAATGTCATTTTCTTGAGTCCTGCAAGACCAGTCCAGGACCCACCCCTAGAACTGTTGGTCTGTTTTCGTACAGTTGTACCTTTTTTGTCCACTATGATCTGAGTGGTTGGCTGTTGGCTCATAAACTTCTGACAGACCACCTGTTCAACCTAATTCTGGACATGTTGGTACCCTTGTTGAGGTTGTGTGAGGTTTGCCTTTACCATATGCTTTGGTAAGAATATTGATTTATCTCTAGAGGCTCAAGCTGATAGGGGCATGGGAGCGGTGTCATTGAAACCGGAATATTTAATCAAGTCTGATTCCATACATCTTCTGGTAGGTGAACACCACCCACTTATCTAGACTGGTCTAGCAGGACTCATGGAAAGGACATTATCTAAGTAAAAGTCACCTTAAGTTCCCCTTTTTATTGTTTGTAATTGAAATGATGGTATCACTGTTTTGATGTTGCAAAACGTATGAGTGGTCCTTGCATGTGTGTTATAAATTTAAATAAATAAATAATCTTCCTGTTAACAGCCCCTATGATTTATTGATTTAAGCAAATAGGACTGTTATGCTTTCCCAAGAATATCCCATCCCAGTTTCATCCATAAAGGGCCAACAATTTTTTTTAAAAAAAGCATACTTTTTATTTCAAAGTCAAAAGCATGAAATAACATCTTTGAACAAAGAAGGAGAAGAGACTGAAATAAGCAACAAAAGGAGAAATGACTAAACATGCAATTTAGATATTTTGAGGAGCAAATATCAACATTATAGGGGCCCTTTTACTAAAGTGCATTATGCAGTGTGGGTTTTGGCATGCATTAAGCATACACTGAAGCCTATGGTGACAGACAGAGCAGGGCCAGGAAAGTGAGCACACACTGCTTTCGACTCTTATCGGCATGTCACATGTTGGTGTGGGGACGTGGCAGGTTAGGAGTGCAGAGCAGGCATGGTGCGCCCAGAACAGATAGCATGTGGGTACACACAGCAGTCTCTCCTCTGGCACCTTCCTGGCTTTTTTGAAAGCATGCCACAATTTATCCTATCCTGAAGAACTCCTCACTGGATCCCTCTGTTCCTCCTCACTACAGTCCTGTCTCCACTGTTCCTTTTCTTTCTAAGTTACTTGGAAAATTGATCTTTGCCCAGCTTTATGCACACTTGGACTCTATTCACACTTTCCACCCTTGTCAGTCTGGTTTTCTTCCAGGGCACAGCACTGAGACTGTCCTCCTTTCTCTTCTGAGGGAATCTCATAATCGTTGACATCTGTATTGCAGTTTCCTTAGATAGATCTTTGGCCTTTGATCTTGTAGATCACATCACTCTTCTCTCACAACCATGACTTTGGGCTGGTTTTGCTCTTTACATTCTCAGTAGTCATTTTCTGTCTCAGTGCCTCCTTCTTCCTCTCTCCATTTTCTTTGAGATGTCCACCAGGGTTCGGTGCTGACCCCCCTCCTATTCAATATTTTTTTGATTGCTGTCTCTTCTGGTTCAGCAACCAGGTATTTTGGCTCACTGGTACGCTGATGACATTATCTTGCTTCACTACAGTAGTCCAGTCACCCCTTATCACCCCCCACCCCCTGCCCTTAACGCCTTTCTAGAGTTTCCTCCTGGCTGACCAACTGTTTCCTTCATCTTAACCCTTGTAAATTGTATTTATTTTTTATTTAAACTTTTATACCACCTTTCTACTATTCAAAGCGATTTACAATTTAACCAACAAAGGTAACAGGGCCGTGAAACACTCTATTGTACAGTGAAATTAAACAGTAAAGCCAACAATTATAATATAAGCATTTTCCACTGTTACTATTTACAGTCAAGGTAATCTGAGGTTCAACATGGTGCAGTATTGGGTCCAATTATCAATGTGTTTAAGGGGTTGATCTGACTGTATATGACTAGGGAGGTTGAGTCTTGGGCTAAGGTAATATGGTATTCTTCTTGGAAGAGGTGTTTTCGGTTTCATCTGAAATTCAGTTAAGTCCAAGCATCATCTTAAGGAAGGGGGGGGGGTAGGGGGGTAGGGAGTTCATAGAGTGGGGGCAAATAGTGTGAATGCTCTGTTACATATTGCTTGCTTGCTTGCTCCTAATCTTCTGTGGAGGGAGGAGTGGTCTAGTGGTTAGGACAAGGTACTTCAGGCCAGAGGGCCAGGGGTTCAAGTCCCACCTGGGGACAGCAATCTCAGGCCGGAGGGACTGGGATTTCTAGTCCTATAGGCACTCCTTGTGGTCTTGGGCAAACCACTTAACCCTCCACTGCCCATGTTCCCTGTAAGTATTAGCATATGTGTCTCATATCCCCTCGTGTTAAATGTACCCCCCAATTGACCGCTTTGACCCGGTGAAAAGCGGGATATAAATACAGCTAAATAAATTAAATAAAATAAATAAATCATGAGGAGGCTGATGGTATGTGGGGTGGAAATCAGAGCCTGAAGACAGATGGTGGATTCTTTGTGTAGGATTTTGAATATTATGGTGAAGACTTTGTATCTGATTCTCGCAGTGATAGGAAGCCAATGTAATTGCTTTAGTATGGGGGGGATGTGGGCTTGTGAGCTTCCAGAAATTTTGTTCTGCACTGTTCTAAGCTAACTGTAGTTAGTGAAGGGTATTCTTAGGAAGGCCTTGGTAAATGTTGCAGTAGTCCAGGATGGGTGTATTTATAGCTTGGCAAACAGTTTGGAATAAATTTTGGGCAAGTAGTGGACGGAGGTTTCTCAGTGGTGTTTGTGATAGACTGGAAGCTGTTCTCTTTATATGTGTTTGGAAGGTCAATTGTTGATCTAATCTCCAGGAACAAGCAGGAATGTAGTCATCACATATGGGTATCGTCGGTACCGACGGAGCCTGCGCAGGAACGCTCCACAGCATCCAATTAGAAAGCTTTTGGGAGCATCCCACAGCACCTGCGTGCTGCCTTCCCACCTTTCCCAACTGCCTCTCTCCAGTTCTTTTTCCGCGGAGCTAGCAGGTCGTGTTCCTGTCACCGCAGAAGAATTCTTTTTTATTTCTTTCTTTTTTGTGGTCACATCTGCCTTCCTGGACGCTCTACCAGTACCGCTGGTTTTTTCTCTTATTTCTGTAAAAAAAATATATATATGTTCTTTTCTTTTTCTTCAGGTGCATGCGCCTTTTTGGGCCTTAGGCACAAAAACTTTTCCTTACCATGGAGAAACCTGCCTCAGGTTTCAAAAAGTGCATAAAGTGTGGCAGTACCATTTCCGTCACCGACACCCATGAATGGTGTCTAAAATGTTTAGGTCCTGACCACTCCATCACGGATTGTATGTCCTGCGCCATAATGTCTAAAAGAGTTCGGCAGAACCAAGCTGCTAAGCTTAGTACCCTGTTTCTCTCTGATGCAGCTTCGGTGGCATCGACGTTTTCCAGGGCTGCTGCTTACTCCCTTGGATCTCAGGTAACTAAACATAAATCCAGTCGGTCCTCAAAGGGTAGATCTCCTAAGCATCGAGATGCCTCTGGCGTTGCCCTCGGATTCTGCACTGGCAAAATTACCCCGGCAGGAGGCTCCGGCTTCCAAAGCATTATCGGGGTTCCAGGATGTTATCGAGGCCTCGACCTCGGCAGAACTGCTGGTGCCATGTTATGGGGTACCAGTGGTCTCCTCCGGTACCGACATCCAGGCATTGGCAGCGTCCATAGACCAGAGTTCTGGCTATGGAACGCAGTCTGGCGGCTTTCCTTGCGGCATCGACACCCTCGGAACCGCGACAGACATTTCCACCGGCACCGGCCTCGGTACCGATAGCATTGGCATCGGTGTCTGCTTTGCCGGTACCCAGTCATCCGATGACCTCTGGTACCGATACCCCAGTACCGGTTACTCCCAGTACCGACTTTGGTCGGTACAGGTATCGGGCTCTTCAAGAGCATCCGGACAGACGATACTTCGCGTCCTCAGAAGAATCTGAGGATTCTGACAGTTCTGTCAATGCAGCGATGCTTCTCCCAGAGGAGCCCTCCTCCCCTAAACGCAGGATGTCTCCTCCAGAGGATATTTCCTTCCAGGATTTTATCAGGGAGGTGGCTCGGGGCCTGTCCATTACTGTGGCCCCTGAAACAGAGCCAAGGGCCAAGGAGTTGGAAATTCTACAATATCCCAAAACTCCTAAGGAGGCAGCTACCTCGCCCATTCATGAGATTTTATATGATCTCATGTTAAGGATGTGGGAAACACCTCTTACCACCTCTCCTCATTCTCACAGACTGGATACTATGTATCGAGTCCCTCCTTGTCCTGGGTTCCATAAGTCTCAGCTTCCTCACCACTCTATTGTACTGGAGTCAGCTATGAGAAGGATCAAGAGTGCAAAAAGGCATGCCTCTAATCCTCCAGGATGTGAGTGCAGAACCCTGGATGCTTTTGGACGTCGGGTCTTCCAAACTTCCATGCTTTCTGCCAGGATCAGTTTTATTTTATTTATTTATTTAACAAGCACTTATATACCGCAGCTTCCAGAGATCAGTTGCGGTTTACAAATAACAGTCAACAAAGCATGGTTTGTTTTACAGTTCCTATTGTCTCTACATGGGAATGTTTCTGAAGGAGGTCAGATGATTTAGAGGCTTTAAGTCCTTTTCTTCCTGAGGATAAAAGACAGGATTTTCTCACTTTGGTCAAACATGCCCAAGATGTTTCTAAATTTTCCAACTGTGCAGCCTTTGACTGCTTTGAGTGCATAAGCAGAACCTCGGCTATTGCCATAGGTCCATGTAGAATTGCTTGGCTCCAGGCATCTGATCTAGAGCTTTGGATACAAGACAAATTGGGAAATATCCCTTGTACTGGTGAGAACCTGTTTGGTGAAGATTGGCAGGAAAAGGCCAATGAAATGGATGCTGAAAATTCCACCTTGGATAGATTATCCAAGTCTACTGCTGATCCTGCTAGAAAGAAATTGTTCAAGAAACCATTCTTTTCTAAAAAGAGGATTTTATCCTGCTTATGTTCAGCAGGGACGTTCTGCAGCTCAGCTTGCCAGGAAAGGTCAGCAGCCACCCAAACAGAAGAAAGCAAAGGCTGCTAGGCCTCAACCGGCCCAGCAGGCTCAGCCTCCACAGGGCCTTTGACTCATCTAGAGAACTTAACATTCCTGGTTCTCGGGGGACCAGAACCTTCCACCATTCCAGGAAGGTTGTGTCATTTTGCCCCCAGATGGGGGCAAATAACAGCAGAGCATTGGACACTCTCCATCATAAAGGAGGGGTACAAGCTTCATTTTTCAAGCATGCCCCCTCACACAATAGTAAAGCAGTTCAATTCTCCAACCTCTCTCATCAACCTGTTAGGTCAGGAGGTCGCTATCCTTCTTGCCCAAGGGGCAATAGAAGTACCCCTTCATCAGCAGGGTACAGGGTTCTATTCCCCTTATTTCCTTATCCCAAAGAAAACAGGGGGTTAAGACCTATCTTAGACCTCAGAGAATTGAACAAATTCCTTGTCAAGGAGAAATTCAAAATGATTTCTCTCGGATCTCGGCTACCATACCTTTAGAGTCAGGATGGCTTTGTTCTCTAGATCTCAAGGATGCGTACACCCATGTTCTTATCCATCCAACTCACAGAAGGTTCCTTTGGTTCCTTTTTCAGGGAAAGCACTACCAATACAGGGTGCTTCCTTTTGGCCTGGTCTTAGCACCAAGGGTGTTCACAAAATGCATGGCTGTTGTAGCAGCATTTCTCTGCACTCTAGGGATATTCGTCTTCCCCTACTTAGACTGGCTCATTCGAGCCCCAACAGAATCAGAGGCCAGGATTTCTCTATCCTGCACAATGCGTATCCTTCAGTATTTAGGGCTGGTAATAAACATCCCAAAATGCAGTCTAACTCCCACTCAGTCTTTAGGGTTCATAGGAGCTTTGCTGGATACCACAAAGGCAAGGGCCTATCTCCCCCAGGCCCGTTGCCTTCGCCTGGTGCAGTTAGCTTCTCAAACAGTGCTAAAGCCTCATCTAACTGCTCGAGAAATGTTACAACTACTAGGCTACATGGCATCTACTGTGCATGTGGTTCCCTATGCTTGCCTCCATATGAGGGCAGCTCAGTGGACTTTATCCACCCAATGGACCCAGGCATCAGGATGCCTGGCAGACAAAATAGCAAACACAAGTCGCCTTATTTTGTCCCTCCAGTGGTGGAAGTCCACTCAAAACCTGTTGCTGGGGTCCCCTTTTCAACAACCCTTACTCCAAGCAACTCTCAACAGATGCTTCTCCAATGGGTTGGGGAGCTCATCTGCAAGACCTCTCCACCCAAGGCACCTGGTCTCCACAGGAGAGTTATCTACATATCAATCTCTTGGAGCTCAAAGCAATCTTCCTTGCTCTGCTAGTGTTCCACACCCTGCTCAGCTACAAGACAGTCTTCATTCATACGGACAATCAAGTAGTCATGTTCTATGTGAACAAGCAGGGGGGAACAGGCTCTCTGTCGCTTTGCAATGAAGCTTTGCGACTATGGGCCCTCGCCAGAGAGCATCAGATTCATCTTCTGGCAGTGTATTTTCCAGGCATTCAAAACTCTTGGGCAGACACTCAGTCGAGTTCTGCTTCCACATGAGTGGTCTCTGCATGCAGACCAGGTGGCCATGATATTTCAACTTTGGGGAACCCCAGACATAGACCTCTTTGCTAGTCTGTGGAATGCCAAACTTCCCCGGTTCTGTTCCAGAATTCCGGCTCAGGCCAGGGATTCTTTCCTCCTTTACTGGGGTCAAGACTTCCTGTATGCCTTTCCACCCATTCCCCTAATTCCCAAAACCCTGTTCCAGCTTCAAAGAGACAGAGGCCATATTCTCATAGCTCCACATTGGCCACAGCAAGTGTGGTACCCTCTGCTTCTACATCTCTCTCAAGCTCCCTCCCTGGAGATAGGGTCTGCTCCAGATCTCCTATCTCAGGAGGACGGAATGTTATGGCATCCCAATCCCCAGTCTCTGCATCTCAGGGCTTGGTTGCTGAAGGCCTAGATCTCCATGATCTTAATATCCCTCAGCAAGTAAAAGATATTCTTTTTGCTTCCAGGAAACCTTCCACAAGACGCTCTAATGCTTTCAAGTGGAAAAGGTTTACCATATGGTGTTCGCAAAAGGGTCTTAACCCCCTTGCGATACTCCAGCAATGATTCCAGAGGTATCTCCTTCCTTTATCCAATGCAGGTCTTAAGACTAATTCAGTAAGAGTCCATTTGAGTGCTATTGCAGCTTCCTTTAAGCTTCTAAATGGACAGCCTATTTCCTCTCATCCTCTTATAGCAAGATTTATGAGAGGCCTTCTTTTAACTAAGCCTCCCATTAGGCCACCACTGGTGGCATGGGACTTAAACCTGGTTCTTGGGCAGCTCATGAAGCCACCTTTCGAACCTTTAGCTACTACCTCCTTGAAATTCCTTTCTTGGAAGGTTATCTTTCTCATTGCAATCACATCAGCACGCCGCATTAGTGAGTTGCAAGCGCTAGTAGGTGATCCACCTTATACAAGGTTCCATCGTGACAAGGTAGTCCTTAAGACTCATCCACACTTTATGCCAAAGGTGGTCTCACCTTTTCATCTGAACCAAGCGGTCTACCTACCTGTGTTTTTTCCAAGGCCTCATGCATCAAATGCAGAGAGGAATCTTCATACCTTGGACTGTAAAAGCTTTAGCCTTTTACTTGCAAAGAACACAGCAACATAGAAAGTCCTTTCAACTCTGTTGCTTTTGATCCTTCTCATTTGGGACTTCCAGTCTCCAAGAGAACACTGTCTTACTGGATTGCTCAGTGTATTTCCTTGGCCTATCGGAGTAAGAACCTTTCTCTGGAGGGCCATGTCACAGCTCACAATGTGAGAGCCATGGCAGCCTCAATGGCTCATCTGCACTCTGTGTCTATCGACGACATCTGTCGAGCAGCCACTTGGGCCTCGGTTCATACCTTCTTAGCCCATTACTGCTTGGACAAGGACTCCCTCCGGGATGCCTTGTTTGGTCAGGCTGTTCTCCAACTCCTACCCGCCATCCCTGGTAGGATGCCAGAGATCCATGGGGGGAAGTGGAGCCCTGTTCAGGGACACACAACTTCTGGTGTCTCTCCCTGGCACCTAAAGCTAGGGAGTCCCCATATGTGATGTCTGCATTCCTGCTTGTTCTTGGAGATAGCATAGTTACTCACCTGTAACAGGTGATCTCTGGGAACAGCAGGAATTTAGTCCTCACAACCCACCCACCTCCCCTAGGAGTTGTATCTCTCTAGCTCTTTCCTTTCCCTCTCTCTCTCTCTCTTTGTCTCAGCTTTAAAACTCAACTGGAGAGAGGCAGTTGGGAAAGGCGGGAATGCAGCACGCAGGCACTGTGGGATGCTCCCAAAGGTTTTCTAATTGGACGCTGGGGAGCGTTCCCGCGCAGGCTCCATCGGTACCAACGATACCCATATGTGAGGACTAAATTCCTGCTGTTCCCGGAGATCACCTGTTACAGGTGAGTAACTATGCTTTATGCCCTGGTATTTTACTTCTGTTTTAACTTTGGTAGCATCTAGTTGAGGTGGAGAGGTGGGCGGGTTGGTGCTAATGAATAAGGCTTCCGTTTTGTTTTTTGGTTGATCAAGTTGTGTAGACTGAGACATTTTCTTCAGTGAAGCATTTCTGAAGGCTGGTGGTGTTGGGAGATAGGTTGATAGAGGTGAAGAACATTGTTGTCTGAATAGACTTGAATATAGGATCTTGTGTGAATTGAATATTTGGGATAGTGGTTGGATGAAGATATTGAAGAGTAGAGCTGAGACTTGAGCCTTGTGGTACCCCCATTTGTGGACAAACTGCTTTGTCATTCAACAGACTTTTACCTGCTGTTTTCTGGAATTTAAGTAGGAGTGGAACCAAGCAAGGGTAGTGCCTTGGAACCCAATCTCAAAGCCTTCAAAGTAGTAGATGGTATGGGAGGGAGGAGTAGCCTAGTGGTTGGGGCAAGGTACTTCAGGCCGGAAGGTCGGTGGTTCAAATCCCACTAGAGGACAGCAACCTTGGGCCGGAAGGACTGGGGTTTCTAGTTCCACAGATGCTCCTTGTGGTCTTGGGCAAGCCACTTAACCCTCCATTGCCCATGTTCCCTGTAAGTATTAGTGTATGTGTCTCATATCCCCACGTGTTAAAATGTATCCCCCAATTGTGTTGTGACCGCTTTGATTGAAGGATAAGGCGGTATACAAAACTGTCTAAATAAATAAATAAATAAAATAAAGGCAGAGGCAATATCCAGGAAAATTAGTATGAATGCTCTGCTGGTGTGTTGAAGGTGATTTGAGAGTGTACTAGGGCCATTACAACAGATCTCACACTTAGACCATTTGTCACATTGAACATGACCAGGCTGCTCTGCATGAAAACATCTGATGGTAAAGGAGGTAATTCATTCAGTTAAATCTCTTAAATTACAACCCTGGCTATGAGCAATCCAGGGACACTTTCAAAAATGTAATGAGCCGATAAGAGAACAGCATTTTTTAATGATGGCACTAATTTTAACATCCCAGTTTGAAGATTGAAAAATTTGTCCTTTGTAGTTGTCTAAGATTTAAGAAGCCAAGAATATTATAGCATGCCTTTAAATACAGGACTAGGAATAGACCCAATCTAAAACCCCTGAACTTTGTAATATTGCAGGTTGAAAGAAAACCTTCAAATCTGTAAACTGGCTAACGAAGGCTTATTTTTAAAAACCTAGGATGGCAACTCTGAAAATGTGAAACTGCTTTGGTCAGTAGGCTTTCTGTCAAGATGGCTGGTTACTTTGAGTGCAATTCTTTATAGACCAGCATTCTGCAAGAAGCAACTTTTGATGCTTCTGTTTTTAGAAGCTCATCCAAAACCTATTCAGCTCCTTTCCAGTATAATTGGCAAAGTGTCATTGTGCAAAATTTCTCCTAGATGTGCAGATGCTGCTGATTAGAGGACTCATCTTTGCCTTATTTCAAAATGGAGGGAGAAAAAACTTTGGGGGAAGTAAAGAGGATATCCCCCTTAATCTCCCTAATGGAATGGTCAAAAGGAACACATTTTAAATAGCTATATGTGTAAGGGAGCAGATGTAGATCTGTACATGGACAATTTTGGGCTCACACATGCATTCCCTATGTGAAATGGGGAATACATGTGTAGATTTTTTTTTTTTTGTTCTGCCTAGGTCGCACCCCTAACATGCCGCTTTGCAATTTTAACAGGACACATGGAAGCCATTTACATGTGCAAGAGGTCATATTTACATGTGAAAATTGTGAATAGGGCTTCTAAAATAACCCCCATATGTTAGAAAAGACATGCATGTCATTTTATATTACTATTTGGCTCAAATACAATTATTTTTCATCCTTTTTTAGATTCCACAGCTCAAACGGGGCCATATTGAAGAGTGTGGGCACTGGACGCCAATGGAAAGGTACTAACATTTCTCAGGTGCAAAGAACATTAATGAATACCCATGAACAGAAGCTTTCTACTACCTTGTACTCTTCAAAAAAAATTAGTTGATTGTCAGACTATTTTATGATGGATTTGCCTATATGTGAAGGCCAAGTAAGCATCTCTTTTTAGCTTAGTTTATAATGACACAACTACCTGTCTTTTTTATAAAAATACTAGGGAAAAATCAGTGGAAACAAGGGCTAGATTGATGCCACGAACCTCAACACCTGATCAAGAACACGTGTAAATGTTAATATGAAAGCATATATGATTGTAGCTGCAATTTAAGCATGTATTTTCTATGTTCTACCTAAACTCTGCCCTAGATCATGCCTACACGGAGGATGTATTGATATAAACACCATATTAGGTGTACTTTTATGTTTGTAAATCTGGGGGAAATTTTTATTAAAAAAAAAAATTCTTATGCTGAAAACTTCTTATAGAATTTCCTCACATGTTGATGGCTCCAATTGTTATATGCAACATATACTGTAGGAAGCAATTTTGAAACTGGAGACAAAAGGACCTCATTACTAATGGATTACTAATGGGCATTAATGTATCTGAGCATTATGAATAAAACATAAACATTTGAAATGCACAGGAAAAATTTAGCATGCTACATGACATGCAAATGTGTTTAGAGTTTCTTGTTGGAAAGCCTTAACAGACTAAAATAGTGCAATCTATTACGAGCCTTCGAAAGATAATTATGCCTCATGATGCCAAAGTGCTGGTTTCTCCTCCTCCTCCCCCCTTCCTTTCCCAAATCCTGTGCCACAAAGATTCCTCCTCCTATCTCTCCCCTGGGGTAAGACTTCCCACTCGGTATTCAGTGATCTCTCTTCTTTTTAAAGATCCACTTGGGGGGGGGGGGGAGAGGGGAAGAGTCCTGCTCTTCCCCCATTGTGTAAGCAGTTTTATTTTAATTGCTGCTTCTGACAGCATCCAACCTCCTGACGCCAACACCCCCTTCCCCCCACTATGCATCCTCACACCTGGCATAAGTTCTTCTCTCCATCCCTAGCTCTTACCAGGGTCTCTGGTAGCCTAGTGGGTTCAGGAGTGATCAGCTGCTCCTGCTCAGTACTGCTGCTAGAGGTCAAGCTGCCAAGACCCCGAGTCTTGACAGGTGGATGAGGCCATGGTACAGGATAGGATTTAGATTTGTTAAGAACTGAACAGAATTCTGGGGAAGGGGGAATCAGTTTCAAAAGGATGGACTCCATCTTAAGCAGGTGGCATTAACATTTAAATAAGGTAGCTTTTAAATTAGATAAGGCAGGAAAACAGTCACTAAGGAGCACATGGTTGTCTTAATCGGGTTTTTATCCATGGTGGTTTACATTGGCTGTCGGTTTATTCCAGAATGCAACTTAAACGACCAATGTTTACCAGATCCTCATTAATCCATCTTATCTGAGTGGCTTGGTGGAGTTATTCACCCAATAGTACATTACTTACACTTATTTGCCCATTTCTGAGAAATTTCCTTCTGATATCTACTTTAAATTCTATTATTCGAGGCTCTGTCCCATTTACTGGTAATAGGAACATAAATTATATACTGAGTCAGACCAACATTTATCGAGCACAGTATCCTGTTTCTGATAATGGCCAATCCAGGTCACAAGTACCTGTCAGTTTCCCAAAATGTAGGTCTGTTTAAAGATCTACGGCTGGCACTATCGTATGTCTTTCAGACATGGGCTTAAACAATGGCTTTTCTTGTTTCATTGCTGTTAAACTGTTTTTCTTAGTTCTTTACTGATGCATGAAGAAGCTGTCAATCTCTTCTTTTTTTTTGTATCCGATTAGAATGCTTTTGACGTGTGTAGAATTTATTTTATTGTATTCATTCATTGTATAGTGCAAGGGTTTTATATTGAATTTGTTAATCTGTCTAGAATGCTATTAGGTCAAGCAGAACAGACTAGCTAAAATGAAATGGTTCAGTAAGTTGTGGTCAAAAGATGCTGGCAAAATACTGAATACCCGTTCAGAGGTTATGATAAAGGTGAAAAGCAGCTGAAATGCATGTAAATAACAGAGAAATGATTCAAAACTATCCCCATAAACTTGTAGGCAGGGTGTCAAGACAAACTATGCTTTAAATTATCTGGTTTTCAAGTTCTAAAAGTCTAAAAACAAGTTCAGAGTTGGCATGGGTGGTGAATAAATCAGGATGTAGACATCTTGGAGACCTGCTGGAAGGATTACCAATGGGACACTGATACCAGCAGACACATTACTTCAAAATGATAGGATAGATCAAAGTGGTGGAGGGTGCTGCTGTGTTAAGGATGGCATAAATGTTCTGCAGGAAATAAAATAGAATGTTAGGAATTAGGAAAGTAATAGAGAATAAAACGGAGAATATCAAACCACTGCATACCTTGAGTATTGTGTGCAGTTGTAGTTGCCACATATCAAAAAGATATAGCTGAGCAAGAAAAGATAGAGAAGGGCAGCCAAAATGATAAAGGAAATGGAATGGATCTCCTTTTAGGAAAGGCTAAACAAGTTAGGACTCTAGCTTAAAGAGATGGATGAGCAGAAGGTGATTAGAAGTCTATAATATCAGGAGTGGAGTGGCATAGAATGTAAACTGGTGATTTTTACTTTTTGAAAAGTATAAAGACTTAAACACTCTTTGAAGTTACAAATCTGACAAAATGTTTTCATCCTTTGCATAAATAAGTTCTGGAATTCCTTGTCAGAGGATGTGGTAATAGCAATTAGAATAGCTGGGTTTAAAAAAGGTTTGAACAAGTTCCTGGAGGACAAGTCCTTAACCTGTTAACCAGGTACAGTAGGGGAAAGCTAGTCCTTGTCCCTGGGCATAAGCATCATGATCTGTCTGCTCTTGAATCTTGCCAGGTACTTGAGACATGGATTGGACACTTAGAAATAGGATACTGGACCTTGGTCTGACTCAGTATGGCAGTTCTTATATGTTCAGCTTGGAACATTGACTTGGCCAAGCCAAAACATGAAACTTCATTGTCGTCAGCCATTTTGTAGTAGGTTTAAGTGAATGCTTAGGATTGTTGTCTTGCTGCATGACACTTTTGTCAACTCCTGCTTGAGGAAGGATGGCCTCATGTTATCCTCTAAAATGGATGGGAAATAACTCTAAGGGTAAACACATAAGTGGCATTTCTTTTTAAGAGTCTTGCAGTATGATCTCTAACATTTTCTGATATAAAGAAGAATTCATGGTTCGAGGGGGAAGGCTTGCTGGTGGGTGGAAAGGATTGAAATTGTGTGTTTACATTGGGAAATGGCTATATGAGGTTACATTGAAACGCATTACAATATATGTACATTACATTAAAACATGGAACTGTATACATCGTTGTTTAAATATAGGGCAAACTTATATACAGTATCCCCATCTATCGGAGATATTTCTCCAGGGGTATATTCTTGCCTTATGTGAAGATGGCAGACATTGTGTCTCCTAGATAATTTTAGAGAATGCTGGGGAAGAGTTAACTGTGTATGTGGGTATCCATTAACAGAGAAATGCAAAATTTAGGCTTTTTGGTAGCATTCTCAGAAATGTTGCATAGACTAAGTTTTTGAGTCTAAATGTGTGAATGAGCGATACAAAGAAGGATTTCAGATATATTAGGAACTGGACAACATTTTGGGGAAGGTGGGACTAATCAAAAGGATGAACTTGCACCTTAAATGATATAACCAGGCTACTGGTGCTATCATTCAAAAAGGAGAGAGCAGCTTTCACAGTAGCTCATGGGGGACTGCCACTAGTCACTCAGAGCACATGGTTTTGGATCAAGGTATCTTCAAAGGCATAGTACAGAAGTTAGAATGTCCTGATAGACCTCAGCTGCTTCAGATTTTACATTATATTTTATTAGAGATGATCTAATTACCCTGTTTTTGATTGAGTAAATGTCTCATTGGGACATTCTAAGGAAGTAAGTTTTAGATTACTTCGTGGAACAGTTGGTCCTAGAACCAGCTGCTCTAGATCTTGTCCTTGCTATAATCCAAGACCCATCCAGTGTATAATAGCGGTGTGGTCACTTGGCAGTATGAAGATATTTGATATTTCTGAAAGGAGGGCATTTAAGGAAACTATTGCAGTTACATTTAACTTTTTAAGAGTAACTGATAAAATGAGGAAATATTTGAAACATAGAGTAGAAGCAAAAGTTAAGTTTACATGCAGTGTGAGCACTGATTAACAATACTATCTTAGCAACTCAGACCACATGTATTCTATCCATTTGGAAAGGCTGCTAGAAGACCAGAACACTGTTATCCTCGTTATATGGTAATATAAAAGGTTGGAAAGCAGATCCAAATGAAGAAAATAGGAAATAGCATAAACAATGACAAGTTAGAGAGCAAAGTTTTTAATAAAGCAAGCCAAAAGAGATTGGGGGTTAGTGGTTTTGGCAGGCCTACAATATATTTCATAAGGGAAATCCATGTCTATAAAAAGAAAGTATTGGCTTATACAGCTGTGTGCCTGCTGGAAGGGAGAGTGTCAGTGTCAAGGTCACCCCCCCCCCCCCCCCTCCAACACCTAATCTTGCTTTTTTCTCCAAAACATTCAATCTCTTCCCCCAACCCCCAACACATCTATCCCATCTGAACCCCCTGGCAACAAGGAACCAACCCCCTCCCCTAAGGCTTCACCTGATGGAACCCATCCCCAGCCTCACCTGGGTCCCTGGTGTCTAGTGGGAGCAGATGGGATGCTTGCTTGCTTCTGCTCATATGGCACCGGGTTCCAAAATGAGGCTGATGCCCCCTAGCATTACTCTTGTGGTACTGTTTGTTCATATAGCAACGCTGAATATCAGTGTTACCTTGGATAGTGCCCACACTGGCTGCGGTGACTGAATATTCAGCACCCATTGCTATTTGGATACTGATGCTAAATATGCAGTTCATTTAGCCATGACGGCCAGTGTTTAAAAAAAAATTGACCACCACAGCTAAATAGTGACCCTTATCTGACTGGATGAATGGTGCCCCTAATGCTCAGAAATTACACTGCAACCCTGGCATTCAGGTGAGCATGGACTGCTTTTTCACAAATTGTCTGAATTTATTTTGATCATGGCATGATCATTTCTCATTGATTTTGATGAAAACAAAACTCAAATTTTTGGATCTTTATGCAGGACAGGATGCCCAAACTGTCATGTAGATTTTCTCTGCAGGATGGTTTATTTATGCACACCATTCTAATTAACCAATTAATTGTGCTAAACTAAGTGATTATATGCTATTTTACACACTGATGCTGAATTCTTACTTTGTCCACTGTCTCTCAAGCACATTTGGGGGAGATATTCAAAGGCATTTACATGGTTAATGCTTCTGGATATGTCCTTGGGTGCTGCCACTACATACCCTGATGCTAAGCCGTTAGCATCCAGTGTTCTGGGGCAGACCGGAGGCAGCCCCCATCTCTGACCAGGCAGTGGCAATATTGAGTTGCTGCCTGGTTAGTGACATGCAGGTACAGTAAGGCATGGCAAATTCTGGCCTAACTTTACCCTCCAATATCAATATCGCCGCTACCCGGTTAGCTTCCAGTTTCTGTGGTGACCCAGCTATTCAATGCCAGTGGCTGGATATGGTCCTGGCATTGAATATCTGGAGTTAGACTTTGTCGGTGACAATCTTTTTAAAACGGCTAGCTGCTACTGCTGAATATCCCCCCTCCCCCCACTGTTTGTCATACTCTTTCTCCTGCATAAGAAAAGGTCTCCTCTTAATTAAACCAAGAATATCATAAGAACTTAAATTAAAGGCGTCTCTGAACACATCACTCCAGTACTCATTGAACTCCATTGGCTCCCCATTACTGCCCGCATCTTATACAAAATACTAGTAACCACTTTCAAGCTCATTCACAACATAGCCCCATCATACCTCGACAATCTAATCGCCATACAGTCATCCAATAGATGCAGAAGAACCATAACTCAAAACACCCTCAGCGTCCCAAACAGCATAAGAAAGGTCAAAGCAGAAACAAGCCGCAGAGCTTTCTCTTATGTTGCACCGCTGCTCTGGAATCAGTTGCCGCACGACATACGACTAATAAGTGACTTGAAAGAATTTAGAAAAAACCTCAAAACTTACTTTTTTCAGTCCCACTATAGGCTGAACTAACCAGTAACCCCTGCTACAAAATGGTCCCAACACATTGATATCTCCAATTGATCTGTCATATTGTATATATGTATATACGTAGCACACCCCCACCCACGCTTCCTAATGTATATAAATAAGCAAACCCGCACACAATTAATCAAATGTAAATCAAATGACCATGCGTTGTGGTGTTTCAAATCAAATCTTAAACCAATCAAATGTAAATCATGCAAATTACTGTACTGTGCAGTGCAACCTGATCTGTAAAGTTAACCGCTGCTGATCATAAATAAAATAAATAAATACTTGGAGTTCACAAACTCTCAGTGCTGTATTATCTCCAGGAACAAGCAGGAATAAGTCCTCGCATATGGGTACGTCGGAACCGACGGAGCCTGTGCGGGAAAGCTCCCCAGCTTCCCAGAAAGGAAGCTTTTGGGACCTCCCACTGCACATGCGCGCTGCCTTCCCGCCTTCCTGACCAACTCTTCTCAGTTTCTCTTTTTCCGCGGAGCCAGCAGGTCGTGTTCCTGTCACCGCTGAAGAAATTCTTATTTTAGTTTGTTTCTTTAGACCGCGTACCTGCCTTCCCATACCGAAACCGGTACCGCCGGTCTTTATCTTTCTTTCTTTACAAAAAAAAAAACAACTTTTATTTTTTGCACTACTTCACTTCAGTCAGGCCCTCAGGCCTACACATCTTTCTCCTCATGGAGAAGCCTGCCCCTGGCTTTAAGAAGTGTACCAAGTGTAGTGCTGTCATTTCTGTTACAGACACCCATGAACGGTGTCTTAAATGTTTGGGGCCTGATCATTCCATACCGGACTGCCCATCCTGCTCCCAGATGTCTAAACGTGGGTTGCAGAACCGGGCCAACAAATTCCATGTGCTGTTTGCTTCAGACAATCCAGCATCACAGTCATCCAGGTCTTCTTCTCCGGATGGATCTCAGGTAACCAAACCCTCCTCGGGCAGGTCCTCAAAAGGCAAATCTCCTTGAAAAGATCGAGAGGCCCTCATTTTTGAGTCGGAGGACCCTGCCCCAGCCAAACAACCCCGGAGGGAAGCTCTGCCTTCCAAAGCTCCAACCAGGGGGTTACAGGTTGACATCGATGGCACGGCCTCGACAGATCACCTGTTAGACTGCTCTGGGGTACCGGCCCATGCCGGTACCGACATCCAGGCAGCTGTGGCGTCTATGGACAATACTGTTCATACCATGCAGCAGGCCATTATGGCTTTCATTAAAGCTGCAACGCCATCGGTACCGCATCCAGCGGTTCCGGGCCCGGTTCCGGTACCGTCCTCCATACCGGAACCGAGGCCATCGACTTCCAAACGCAAATCGGTTCCGCACGCCGGATCCGGGCTTTCGCCCGATACCGATCCCATACCCGGTACGCCTGATGTCGATACCGAACGGTATGCGTATCGTGCGTTGGAGGGAAACAGAGGATACTCTGATTCTTCTGAGGATTTTGACTCCTCTGATGACTCTGAAGAGCTATCCCTTGATCTTCCTGAAGAGCCTTCTTCTCCAAAGAGGAGAATGTCTCCACCAGAGGTTTTGTCCTCTCAAGACTTCATTATAGAACTAGCTAAAGGACTTTCTATTTCTACATCCTCTGAAAAGGAACCTAGATCAAAAAAATTGGATATTTTAGGATACTCTAAGTCTCCTAAAGAGTCAGTCACCCTGCCTATCCATGAGATCCTTCAAGAACACTTGATGGACTTATGGGAGACTCCTCTAACATTGTCTCCTTATTCTCGCAGGTTGGACACCATGTATCGGGTCCCTCCTTCTCCTGGTTTTCAAAAAACTCAGCTGCCTCACCATTCCATTGTGGTGAAGTCTGCAATGAAGAAGATAAAGAGTACTAAAAGGCACTCTTCTACCCCTCCAGGGCAGGAATGTAAAACCCTTGACTCTTTTGGTAGGAAAATCTTCCAGGCTACTATGCTTATAGCCAGAATCAATTCCTACAGTCTTTATATGGGCATGTTTCTAAAAGAACTTGCCCTAAAGGTACGGCATTTTCTCCCCTTTATCCCTGAGGATAGAAAGGAGGAGTTCATTTCTCTAGTGAAACAGCTTCTAGATGTTTCTAAGTTCTCCAACAGAGCAGCCTTTGATTCCTTTGAAGGTGCCGGTAGAGCTTCGGGTATTGCTATTGCAGCCCGACGAACTGCTTGGCTCCAAGCTTCTGATCTAGAACCTTGGGTCCTAGATGGCTTACGGAATCTGCCCTGTACAGGTGAGAACTTATTTGGTAAAGAGTGGCAAATTAATGCCACTCAAATGGACGCAGAAAATGCTACTTTAGATAGACTTTCAAAGTCTACCTCTACTCCTACCAAGAAAAAGTCTTTCAAGAGGCCTTACTACAAGAAGGCCAGATTTTCCACAAATACTGGCCCACAATCTTCTCAGCCTCGTTTTGCTGCTAAGTGTCAGCAACCTAAACAGGCAAGGACAAAGCCTGCAGCGTCTGCTACATCCCAGCAGGCTCCACCCCCTCAGGGGTTTTGACTTGCCCCTAGAGAACTTACCCTTTCTGGCTCTAGAACAACCAGAGCCCCTCACCATACCCGGAAGGTTAGCTCACTTTGCTCCCAGATGGGGGCAAATTACATCAGAGCAATGGACCCTCTCTATCATCAGAGAGGGCTACAAACTTCATTTTTCCAGCCTTCCTCCCCATCACATGGTGAGGCACTTCAATTCTCCCCCATCTTTACTGGCCCTCTTGGGTCAGGAGGTTTCTTCTCTCCTTGCCCAAGGGGCAATAGAAGAGGTTCCTCTTCCTCAACAAGGGTCCGGTTTCTACTCCCCTTATTTTCTCATACCAAAGAAGACAGGGGGATTCAGACCAATCCTAGATCTGAGAGAATTGAACAAATTTCTGTACAAGGAGAAATTCAAAATGCTTTCTCTGGGCATTCTCCTTCCATACCTTCAGAGTCAGGACTGGCTTTGTTCTCTAGACCTAAAGGATGCGTATACACATATACTCATTCACCCATCCCACAGAAAATATCTTCGATTTCTGTTCCAGGGAAAACATTTCCAGTACAGAGTACTTCCCTTCGGCCTGGCCTCTGCTCCAAATGCATGGCAGTCGTAGCCGCATTTCTACGAGGCCTGGGAATTTTCGTATTCCCATATCTGGACGACTGGCTCATCCGAGCTCCATCTCAGTCACAGGCCCAGATTTTCCCGGACCGCACAAGGTGCCTTCTGCAGTATCTGGGACTGGTGGTAAACCTTCCCAAGTCTCACCTCATCCCTACTCAATCTCTAGAATTCATAGGGGCCCGGTTAGACACCACCACTGCAAGGGCCTACCTCCCTCAGGTTCGGGGCCAACGTCTGGTGTGCTTGGCCTCCCAAGCTCAGTCCAGCCATTACTTGACAGCCAGGGAAATGTTGCAACTTCTGGGCCACATGGCCTCCACGGTACACGTGGTGCCCTACGCTCGTCTTCATATGAGAGCAGCTCAATGGACCTTGGCCACCCAGTGGACTCAAGCA
Organism: Ichthyophis bannanicus; assembly: GCA_033557465.1. Taxonomy (NCBI): domain Eukaryota; kingdom Metazoa; phylum Chordata; class Amphibia; order Gymnophiona; family Ichthyophiidae; genus Ichthyophis; species Ichthyophis bannanicus. The sequence goes on along the minus strand of CM066033.1, from coordinate 942,420,148 downwards.
TCAGGAGCGCTCTCGGACAAAATACTCACCTCAAACCATCTGTTTTGGTCCCTCCAATGGTGGATATCCACCAAGAACCTGTTGTTGGGGACTCCCTTCCAACCTTCGTTGCCCCAAGCAACCCTCACAACAGATGCCTCCCAAACAGGGTGGGGAGCCCATCTTCAAGACCTCTCCACTCAGGGCATTTGGTCTCCACAAGAGACCACCCTTCACATCAACCTCCTGGAACTGCGAGCAATCTTCTTTGCCCTCAGTCTTCCATACCCTCCTTGTCAACCTGACCGTCCTAGTTCAAACAGACAATCAGGTGGCCATGTTCTATGTAAACAAACAAGGAGGGACAGGCTCTCTGTCGCTTTGCAACGAAGCTCTCAGATTGTGGGCCTTCGCCAGAGAGCATCAAATTCATCTTCTGGCAGTGTATCTTCCAGGAGTTCAAAACTCTCGGGCAGACAGACTCAGTCGAGTTCTGCTTCCACACGAATGGTCCCTACATGTGGACCAGATACGCAGAATCTTTCAGGAATGGGGAACCCCGGACATAGACCTCTTTGCAAGTCCGTCGAATGCCAAACTTCCCCGGTTCTGTTCCAGGACTCCGTGTCAGGGAGCTCAGGCCACCGACGCCTTTCTCCTGCATTGGGGTCAGGCATTCCTATATGCCTTTCCACCCATTCCTTTGATTCCCAAGACTCTGTTCAAACTCCAGAGGGATCACGGGTCGATGATCCTCATAGCTCCACGCTGGCCACGCCAAGTGTGGTTCCCTCTACTTCTGCATCTCTCCCAGGGATCCTCCCTGGACCTGGGAGCTGTGCCAGACCTTCTCTCTCAGGAGGAGGGGACTTTGTGGCACCCAAACCCCAAGTCCCTACACCTCAGAGCTTGGTTACTGAAGGCCTAAACCTTCAAGACTTCAATCTTTCTCAACCAGTGAAAGATATCCTTCATGCCTCTAGGAAACCCTCCACGAGGCGTTCCTATGCTTTCAAATGGAAACGTTTTTCCATTTGGTGTGCTCAACAGGGTCTTGACCCTCTAGCACTTCCTTTGAATTCTCTACTAGACTATCTCCTGCATCTTTCCAATGCAGGCCTCAAGACAAATTCAGTGAGAGTTCATTTGAGTGCTATTGCAGCATCCTTAAAACCTATCAATGGACAACCTGTCTCCTCTCATCCTCTTATTGCAAGATTCATGAGAGGTCTCACTCTTACTAAGCCTCCCATCCGACCTCCGGTAGCATGGGATTTGAACCTGGTTCTGGGTCAGCTTATGAAGCCACCTTTTGAACCGTTGGTCTCTACCTCCTTGAAATTTCTTTCCTGGAAGGTCCTTTTCCTTATTGCAGTCACTTCGGCTCGCCGCATCAGTGAACTACAGGCCTTAGTGGCTCATCCACCTTATACTAGGTTTCATCATGATAAGGTGGTCCTTAGGACGAATCCCCACTTTATGCCCAAAGTGGTTTCGCCTTTTCATCTTAATCAAGAGGTATATCTACCTGTCTTTTTCCCGGCTCCTCATGCATCCAGTGCAGAGAGGAACCTTCATACTCTAGATTGTAAAAGAGCTCTTGCCTTTTACCTTAACAGGACTCACCCACATCGAAAGTCTTCCCAACTTTTTGTGGCTTTTGATCCTTCTCATTTGGGACTTCCAGTCTCCAAGCATACACTTTCCAATTGGATTGCTCAGTGTATTTCCTTTGCTTACCAGAGTAAAAACATTTCTCTGGAGGGCCATGTCACAGCTCACAATGTGAGAGCCATGGCCACTTCTATGGCTCATCTTCACTCTGTTTCCATAGATCAGATCTGTCGAGCCGCCACCTGGGCCTCGGTTCATACCTTCACAGCCCATTACTGTTTGGACAAGGACTCCCGCCGGGATGCCTTGTTTGGTCAGGCTGTCCTCAAACACCTGTTCCATACTTGAACAACTCCTGCCCACCTTCCCAGAATGGATGCCTGAGATCCATACGAAGATGGCGAACCCTTGCAAGTGGATCTCCCAGGCATCTTAGCTAGGGAGTCCCCATATGTGAGGACTTATTCCTGCTTGTTCCTGGAGATAGCACAGTTACTTACCTGTAACAGGTGATCTCTGGGAACAGCAGGCATTAGTCCTCACAACCCACCCACCTCCCCTAGGAGTTGTATCTTCTATCTATCTTCCTTTCCTCTCTCTATTGTCTCAGCTATAAACTCGAACTGAGGAGAGTTGGTCAGGAAGGCGGGAAGGCAGCATGTGCAGTGGGAGGACCTCCCACTGCGCGCATGTGCAGTGGGAGGTCCCAAAAGCTTCCTTTCTGGGAAGCTGGGGAGCTTTCCCGCACAGGCTCCGTCGGTTCCGACGTACCCATATGTGAGGACTAATTCCTGCTGTTCCCAGAGATCACCTGTTACAGGTAAGTAACTGCTTTCTTTACAGATCCCTTCTACTTGTGACATTGCATTGAATGTTTCTGAACTTAAGTTGTTAGTTTTATTTTATGAAGTAAAACTGACCAGAATTAAACCAGCCCTGTTTCTTGAGTTGCAGGAGCACCATGACTTGAGTTTAAATCTGTTATCCAACAGGTTTAACTGAAGTCAGGCATGCCAGTGAAGTAATATGCTTGATTCTGGTTACGGAAGGAATGATTGCCACTATTGTGGTGACCCTTGCCATTGAAAGTAGTGAGGGTACGTTACATCACACATGCCACTTAGGTATGCCTTCTGAAGTGAAAGAGTAATTGGGAAATACTGAAAAAAATGACTGAGTTTAGCTCTATCTCTCTTGCAGGCCAGCAGCACTCAATGAAATCCTCATCAACTGGCTGAAAGAAGTTCACTGCAATTCATCATCCACCTCTTCCAAATTATAAATGGCATTTGAATTCAATGTTCAAGATTTCCAAATTAGTCTGTATAATTGTGGAACAACTTCTTTTCTAGCAGTAATGTGTAAATCTTTTCATTTTTGCATTATTGCCATAAATGTTGATTCTTATTTAGTTACTTTTCTGCTAAATAAAATCTTGTATGGAAACGTATCCTTTTACAAACTTTAAACTAATCAATAAGGTACTTACTAATCGGTACATATCTCACTAATAATGAAATAAGCCTGGTAATTGTCAGAATTTTCACTCATCCATAATATCCTTCAACTCAACACTAAATCCATTCTGAAATCATTAGTAAACTGAGAACCAGCCAATCTTGGGAGAAAGTTTGATGCTTTGGACGCTGTCAGGTTGACAGAATACTTAAATGCTAGTGATGACACCCTTAACTCAATGGCATTTTAAATATATTTACATGTTATAAACAAGGATAATTTTATAAGTTGGGCCTAGATATGAAGAAAAACGCACATAAATTTTCTGTTTTACAAAGTCAATAGTGTGTGCTTTATGAAATGGAGCATAAGTTGCAGAGAATGCACATTTATGGCACAATCTCTCATACCAACTCTGGAGCTGATGTAAATGCCAATGCCTAGATTTCTAACAAACTCTCATACTTTTCTGCCCTAATACACTCGCTGTGGGTGTGCACCAGGGTGAAATCTGGGCAAAGTTCATGCAGTCAGATGCGCATATGTACAAGCAGTCATTAGCATAAGTGGCCATTTAATACTTGTGTAAGACTAAAATATCTGTATGTATACATGTTCACATACAAATCTAGTCATTTTTGCACGTGTCCATGCATAAAATGGCTTATAAAATTGTGCCAAGTATAAATATACTCATGATGGCAAACCAACGCATATTTTTGCACTCGAGTGGTATGTCGCAGAACTGGCCCATGAAGGAGCAACAAATGTGGCAAACACAGAAGGGATGTTGCAGAACCATTGCAAGGGGCAGCAGGAGAAGCAGATATGACTGTACCAGCCCTGGCAATACTTGTTTAGTGCAGGTTCAGCTGTGCTCCTTCCCCACATGTAGCACCTGGAGCTCTTATGATTTCACTTTAAGTGCCAATTGCTGCAGTGACCCAAGGAAGAAGCACAGCTGAATATGCATTAGACAAGAGTAGCCAGGACCAATGCAGTCACATCTCCTTCCTCTGCTGTTGCTTTCACTGGCTCTGTGACACAAGACAAGGAGTAGCTGCATGATTAGAGCAGGGAAAGGGAAGAAGCTGCATTGTTGATGGAGAGAGGGTTGAGAGGGAAGATGCTGCACTGTTTGAGAGGGGATGAGAAGGACAGGGAAATGCTGAACCATGGCAGCAGAAAGGACAGGGAGATGCTAGACTACAAAGATGGGTTGGAGGAAATGATTTGGTATGGGGGAGGGTAGAGAGAAGGGATATCAAGCTACTAGGGAGGCTGGGGGAAGAGATTCAGGGCTTCATTGGTTGGGGGTTGGGGGAAAGAGGGGCAAATGCCAGTTGGGCTGGATGGATGAGGGCAGAGGGGGGAGAAGATAGAGGTAGGGGGAGATGTTTGGCTACATATATTGGGTGGGTGGCAAGGGGAGATGCCGGACTGCATATGAGTAGGAAACGGAGAAAATGAGGAGGAGGTAGGCTACATGGGTGAATGGATAATTTAGGTGGTGGAGAGGATGGATAAAGAAAGAGGGAACTGAGATGCTGAGCTACTAGGGTAGGTGACTGCAGGAGAGAGGGAGGGTTGGTGCTGGACTACTAGGGTTGGTGGGTGGAGGAGAGAGAGGAGAAGATGCCAGGCTACAGAGGTGCGTGGGGGAGGGGGAGAGCATAGATGCTAAGCATAGTGTGGAATCTTGTGGGGAGTTGTCAAGGAGAGACAATTGAGGAGAATGGTGAGTACAGAGAATAGAAATGTGGTAATGGAAGGTGGGTGCAATGTATAATAAGAGATTGGGTAGGAAGTGAGATGAGGAAATGACGGCGCTAGGGGTGATGGGCTGGGAAGGAGATGGAAAATTGAGTACATGAAGATTAGAAAGGAGATTGTGGACTAGAAGGTGAAAAGGGGGTGAAATTTGAGTGGACAGAAGCAGGAAAGAGAAGGGAATGATCAATATATCAGATGTAGGGAGAGAATGGAGGAGAGGATAAATGGACAGAAAAAACTGGAAAGAGTTGGTAGAAGATAGACAAAAGCCAAAAAGAGTGGCACCAACATGACTGGAAAAATAAAATACCCAGACAAATATGGAAAACCTATTTTTTTATATTAACTTGAATGTTATCTTTGGGAGATATGCATTGCGGATGTTGTATTTTGTTCAGTACAAGAAGAGTACATTCCTTATCGGTCATCAAGTTTAGTCCTCTACCTCTGGGTTGTGTATCTCCTGCAGCTTGGAGACTGGGCATGTCAAAAATGTGACATCACTGGATGTAGTCTGGTGGTCTCTCCCATCAGCACCAGTGTGTCCAGTCTCCATGCAGCAGGAGGACATAGTGAGCCTAGGTGCTGGGCTCACTTGAGGTGCAGAAAAGGAGCGTTAGAGTAGCAGTAGGATAGTTTTATGGTTCATTTGGTTTCCCTTAAAGTTTTATTTGGGTCCTGTAGCTTTAAATAAAATAAAAAGGATAGTTTTACTTGTGCCGATTCCTGCCTGCCCTCTGAGTTTTCCTACCTATCTGTCACTCCCGACTCAGATCTCTCCCCCTTGCAAGTACGGGGGAGAGCCCTGCAGCAGACGGCAATAGTACGTCTAAGACAACCGGCGATCGGAGCGACCGCGAACCGGTGGAAGCAGAGTGCTGTCGTGCGGGAAGCTCGTCTGGAGGCTCCTCGCTAGCTTTTAAGCTGAGCGGAGCCGTGTGGGCTGGAGCTCCAACAAACCAGGGAAGCAGCATGTGGAGTGCACAGGTACTGTGTGGGGCAGAGCAGCGGGTCGGCAAACGGAGAGGGCCGGAGACATGCAGGGAACGTCTCTGCTCTTTTGGCATCATTTTCACAATAAGTCAGCGGTGGCCATTTTGACATCGTAGTCGCCGCTTGTGGTGCAGTAGCGCTGGGGTTCACAAGGCTACAGGGATTTGGGCCAACTTTTTCTCCCAATGATTTCTTTAGTTTCCTTTTTATTTCATTTGGGTTTTTTTTGTGGGGGGGACAGTCTACTCCTTGAAGGTTTCTGGAGGGGTAGGATAGGTTGGGTCCCTGAGTTAGGTCTTAGATGAAGCTTCATTTTGACAACTGTTAATTCAACCCTGGTTGCTGGGAATTGTGTTAAAAAAATAAAAGGGAAAAACAAAGCTTTTTCTCCGGTGGCAGGGGGGAAGCCTATGGCGGCGCGGCCTCAGTGTGCTGTCTGTGGTACCCGTAGAGGTGCTATCGCTGATTCTGGGATCTGCTGGGGCTGTACGGCAGTTTCCACCAGCGTGGAGCAGCAGATGGAAGTTAAGACAATGGATCTGAGTCTGGTGGCTGGGGCAGAGGGAGAGGTCCTGACGACCACCCTGCCAGGAGCCGGTCAGAATTCTCCAGTCGGGCTGTCGGGGGCGCTACTGACTTGGGGAGCGGGGCCACATCCTGGGGATTTCTGCCCGGACTTTGTCTGTCTTATGCTTCAGGCGTTCTGTCTAAGACAGCAGGGGAAGTTGCCGTATCCTTTACCATTGCCCACGGCATGACCGCAGCTGGCTACAGCTGAAGCGGGGGGCAGTTCCCCAAGACCGCCAAAGAGCCAGGCCTCTGGAACTTTCGCCTTAGGAGGTAGAGTGGCAAGACTCTGAAGAGAACAAGGTGGATCTTGAAGCTGGAATGGAGGAATTGGAGGAAGGAGGCAAAAATTATTAGGGTATTCCGGAGGGAGGAGTTGGTAGCGCTTATCACAGAATCCCTTCAGATGCTGAAACTTGCCACAGAACCTGCGGGGAAAAAAGTGGGGAAGACCCGATTAAACAGGCGGTGAAGCAAACTCAGGTAGTGTTTCCTGGACAACGTGGTTGACCGGATGATCCAGGACGAGTGGGACCATCCAGAGGCAGGGCTCGGGTGGAGGGGGGGTGATTAGAACTATGAATAGGCTATATCCCTTAGCAGATAAAGACAGATTTCGGTCTTCAGATTGATGCAGCGGTGACTAAGAAAAACACTATTCTGGTGGAAGGTAACGCAGCCTTGAGAGATGCACAGGATAGAAAGGTGGATGGTTTATTGAAACAATCCTTTGAAGCAGATGCAAGCTTCCATTTGTGAAGCTTGGGTGGCCAGAGCATGTCTCAGATGGTCAGTTTGCGGCAGGTTACTCAGCTGGAGCAAGAAAGTCTGCGGGAGCTGGGTCGCCTGAAGTCGGGGTCGGCTTATCTGGCAGATGTGCTGTACGACTTGATCAGGGCTCTGGCTAATAGTATGGTGTCCTTGGCCACCCACAGGTCTCTGTGGTTAAGAAATTGGGCAGCGGACGGTTCTTCTAAGGCACGCCTCAGTAAGCTTCTGTTCAAAGGAACTTTGGAGAGGATCTTGACAAGCTGATTAAGGATTTGGGGGAGTCTAAAGGTGGAAGGCTCCCAGAGGATAAGCCTAAGCAGGGGAAGTCCTCGCCGGCCTTTCGGGGTCAGTTTAGATTTTAGAAGGTTTTGGACGTCTCGCTTGGGTGGATTCCAAAGAGGAAGATTTGCTTCTAGGGCCCGTGGGTTTCGAGGAGCAAGTAGAGGTTTTGCAGCAGCAACTGTGGCACCAACTCGAAAACCACAATGGAGTGAGGCGGACCCCAATAGGAAGGCAACCAATAGGCAGGAGGCTTCAGGGGTTTCTTCCTGCCTTGGTCCAAATAACTTCAGACCAGTGGGTGTTGGAGATGATTCACAATGATTATGTACTGGAATTCGCAAGACCAGTTCAAGATTCATTTGTGCTGTTGCCCTGCAAAGGGCTGTGGGAAAACCCTGGCGGTCCGCCACATGTTGACCGATTGTTGCAAATAGGAGCGATAGTGCTGGTGCCGATAGATTACAGCATGGGTCGATTACTCCATTTATTTTGTGGTGCCAAAGAAAGACAGATCTCTGCGCCCTATATTAGACCTAAAAGGAGTGAACTGTTCTCAGAGTACCGCATTTCAGCATGGAGACTAAGATCCGTCATTGTGGTGGTGCGTCAAGGAGAGTACTTGACGTGTCTCGATCTTACGGAAGTGTATCTGCACATTCTGATCAGAGCAAGTCATCAAATGTTTCTTTGTTTTGCCCTTCTGTGGGGTCATTATCAATTCCAGGTGTTGCCCTTCGGTCTGGCGACGGCTCCGTGAACTTTCACCAAGATAATGGTGGCAGCAGTGCTAAGGAAGGAAGGGATTCAGGTGCATCCCTATCTCGACGATTGGTTAATTCAAGCGAAATCCGAGGCCGAGAGTGTACAGATTACGATCAAGGTGGTGAAATTCTTAGAAAGTCTTGGCTGGGTGGTCAATATGGCAAAGAGTCACTTGCTGCCATCCCAGGATCTCAAGTATCTGGGGATGCGATTTGACACTCAGAAAGGAGTGGTGTTTCTGCCGAGTCAAGTTCAAGTCTTGAGAGCGTTGGTCTGTCAGTTCAGGGCCGCTCCGGCGCCTTCAGCCTGGCGTTAACTTTGGGTGCTGGGAACGATGGCTGCAACCTTGGAAGCAGTACCGTGGGCCAGGTTTCATATGTGTCCGTTGCAGTATGTGCTATTCAGCCGCTGGTCTCATCAGGTCGACTTGCTGAATACACAGCTTCCCTGCCCTCAAGGTCAGGCGGGCCCTGCAGGGGTGGCTGATTCCAGGGCCTTTGTCGGCAGGGATATCCCTGGAGCAGCAAGAATGGCTCCTATTGACAGATGCAAGCCTCGCGGGATGGGGGGGGCACATTGTAGACAGCTCTTCGCAGGGGCTTTGGACAGCTCAAGAGTCCACGTGGTCGATCAACAGGTTGGAACTCAAAGCGGTGACGCTGGCACTGCAAGCATTCAAGGCGACGGTGAAGGGGAGAGCAGTGAGTGCTATCGGACAACTCTGCAACAGTGGCCTACATCAATCGGCAGGGCGGCACGGGAAGTGTAGCAATGGAAGAAGCAGAGGCGCTGTTCAAGTGGGTCGAAAGTCGACTGCCAACGATTTCAGCAGCACACATTGCGGGGAAGGACAATGTGATGGTGGATTTTCTCAGCAGGGTGCAAGTGGATGCCGGGGCATGGGAGTTGCATCCGGACATGTTTGCACAAGTAGTTCAAAGATGGGGACCACCGATCATGGATCTCATGGCCACCTTCCAGTCAGCAAAAGCAAGTAGTTTCTTCAGCAGACGGCGAGAGGATGTCGGCAGGCATAGACGTGCTGATGCAACCTTGGCCAACGTTGGGACTCCTCTGTTTCCTCCGTGGGCGCTAATAGGCCGGGTGGTGCAAGGTATTGAGGCTCATCGGGGGAGAATGTTGCTAGTGGCTCCGGACTGGCTAAGGCATCCATGGTATGCAGACCTCATCCAACTGCTCAATGGGGAGCCGTGGAGGTTACCGGAGTCAGTTTGCTACAAAGTCTGCTTCAAATGCCCCAAGTGGATCGGTTCTCACGGTCTGGCCATTGAAAGGGCGAGGTTAAAGAGAAAAGGTTACTCGGTCAGTAATCACGACTTTACTCAAGGCAAGGAAGAAGTCTACGTCTTTGGCATATGTTCGCATATGGCATGTGTTTGAGGACTGGTGTTCCAGGAGACAATTGCGTGCGGCGATGGTATCAGTTCCTGTGGTCCTAAGCTTTCTGCAAGAGGGCTTTGAGAAGGGCCTTGCGGCCAGTTCCTTAAGAGTCCAGTTAGCAGCAGTGGCATGCTATAGGGGCAAGGTGCACATAGTGGCGCTCGGTGCACATGCGGACATCTTGCATTCTTCTGAAAGCTGTTTCCAGGCTATGTCCCTCTCGCAGAATAGTAGTTCCTTCATGGGATCTCAATTTGGTGTTAGGAGCATTGACTAAGGAGCCCTTTGAGCCTTTGCACAAGATGTCCGTGAAAGATTTAAAGCTGAAGACAGTGTTTTTGGTAGCCATTTGTTCAGTGAGGTGAATTTCGGAGTTACAGGCGTTATCTTGTAGAGAGCCGTTTTTGGCCTTTTCTAGGGAAAAGTTGGTGTTGCGGCCTGTACCATCCTTTTGGCCTAAGGTAGTTTCTCCGTTTCATCTGAATCAGGCAGTATGTCTTCCAGTTCTTGGTTCTCTGGAGGGCAATGCTGCAGACCGCGGTTTGCACCGCTTGGATTTAAAGCAGGTACTAAGGCAGTATTTGAAGGTTTCAGTCTTATTGCAAATCGGATCGATTGTTTGTGTTCGGAGGCTCCTGTAAAGGGGAGGCGGCTGCAAAGGCGTCTATTTCTCGATGGATTAGAGGCAATTGCTTCAGTATATCTGTTGGGTAGCCGAGAGGTGCCGTCAGGTTTACGAGCTCATTCTACCAGAGCGCAGGCTACTTCATGGGTGGAGTACAGCTTGCTGCTGCCTGTGGAAATCTGTAGAGTGGCCACTTGGTCGTCTCTTCATACTTTCAGTAAGCACTACCGCCTGGATGTTTTCTCAGCAAAGGATGCTGTCTTTGGGTCAGTGATGTTACAAGCCGGTTGAAAAGGTCCCTCCCAATAATTACTGCTGTTACATCCCAGAGGTGAAGGACAGATAAGGAAATGGAAATTACTTAGCTGGTAATTGTTCCTTGAACTCCAGTTTAATCCTCATTCCCGCCCAGGATGGTATAGTTAACAGGGGAGGTTCAGTTGGGGGACGAGTGAGATTACCGGTAGGTATACTTTGTTTGTTATGCTTTCCTGTCTATGATTCTGTATAAGGTGTAAGGGAAAGGCACAAGGGAAAAGGTCTGTCTTCCAGAAAGGAAAAGTCTGATTATATATAGTTAGTGGTTATATGTTCAGTTTCTGCATAACGTTAAGACGTTATATTAGCTACTTATTTGTTGCTCCTTTGAGTGTGCTTTGTCAATAGTTCACTGGGGCTGATGGGAGACCAGCAGACTACATCCAGTGATGTCACATTTTTGACATGCCCAGTCCAAGCTGCAGGAGGAGGTACACAACCCAGGGGTGGAGGACTAAACTGGAGTTCCTCAAGGAACAACAATTATCAGGTAAGTATAATTTCCATTTTCCGTTTAGTTTTCCAGTGTTGCAGTACCTATTGAGTTTGACCTCTAGAATTCCCAATTCAACTTGTCTTATATCGAATTCTCTGGGAACAAGCAGGAAGTCAGCCCTCACATATGGGTGACGACAGTGCCTACGGAGCCCGTGTGGATCCACTCCCCAGCTTTCAAAGAAAGCCTTTGGGAGTTACTGTGCATGCACCGTCACCTTTCTATCCAAAGGTGCCATCTTCCCTCAGTCTTGTTTCCGTGGAGCCCTGCAGTTGTGCTGTCTGTACCCTGAACAAAGTTGATTTTTTTCAGATCATTCTTCAGTGTTTTTCTTTTCTTGATTGCATTGGTTCAATCACCTTCCACTGCCCAAGTCCTCCGCCTTGGTGTCATGGTTTTTACTAGGGTAATTTTTTCTTTATTTTCATCTTTTCTTGTTTTGGCCTATGGGTTTTTCTACTCAGCCTCGCTGGTCGAGACATCAGAGTATGATCTCGTAGGTCTTGTTTTTTCTGCTATGCTGCTATGTCTTAGACCAGCAGTTTCAAGCTGTGTGGCAAGTTCAACTGCACTATGTCCTGTACAGATGCCACAGTACCTGCATGAAATGCCTCAGGGCAGACCATAACATGTCTTTCTGCCCGCTTTGCCTCCTGATGTCAGCTAATGTGGAAGGAATGCAAAAGGTGGCAGGAGGAGCTGTTTGGTAGGTCTGGCTCGGGTTTGGCATCAGGGGCGGGATCCCTGCCTTCAGTGCTGGCATTGGGCAACATGGTGTCATGTGCCTGGGATCGGTCGTCCTCTGAGGATCTCCCCCGCACATCAGAGTTCATTGAAGCAAATGAGAGCTGACACAGGCATGGGGAGTAAGCTTGCTTTGACCCAGCTGTGGAGCCTTCGACTCAATGCTGGGACAATGGAAGGGAGTGCCCATTGAAGCAGCCCTAGAGAGAGGAGACTCCTGCAACATTGAGGGATCAATGTGGTTCCACAGACTTCATCACCATTCGGGATTCCCCTCTCAGGGACCCGACACTGGCCCTGACATCCTTGGGGCTGGTGCAGGCTGCAGAGCTGTCTGGCATCGGCCAGGATGGCAGCCCTGGAGCGCAGTTTCTCTGCATTCCTAGAGGTGCAACGGAGCCTGACTCCTGGTCACTCTGGACCATCGGTGCCACTCATGGGGACTTCTTCAGAGGATGCTCCTCCTACCCTCGAGAGGTTGGCACAGTCATTGTCAAAGTAGTCAGCGACTGACACAGTGCCGCAGGACCTCTGACACCGGGTCGATCCAACAACCGCAGGGTGCTCGCTGATTCCTCTGGCTCAGTCAGTATGGGAGATGGACGAGGAGTCCACTGACGCCATACTCCACCAGGACATCCCCCTCCAACCAACCTCCCTCCGCCACATTGGCAGAGGTCCCCTCCAGAGGATCTCACTGCCTTAGTTTGTGAGGGAGATGTCCCAGACACTTACCTTTGTAGCTGTGCCCAAAGACTAGCTGTGTGCAGAGGATCTCTAGATCCTCCAGTACAAGGCCCCTCCTCGGGAGGCACTAGTGGTTCCTGTGCCCCCAGTCCTGGAGTGGCTGCTGTTCATGATGTGGGAAACTCCAATGACTGTGCCAATTGTGAACAGTTGACTTGATTTGCAGTATCAAGTTGGCAGGAGCCCCAGGTTCCAGAAGACTCAACTGCCACACAATTCCATGGTGGTGGAGTCAGCTATGCATCGCTTGGTGCCCCCTGGGTGGGAGGCCTGTACAATTAATGCCTTTGGAAGGAAGTGTTTCCACTGTCCAGATCCAGGCTTACCAGCTGTGTATGGCCATGTACCTGAGGGACCTGGTGAAGGAGCTTGCTGTGTTCTCATCTGGGTTATCAGATGAACCTCTTGAGTGCTTCAGGACCCTGGTATTAAGGAGTGCTCCAAGTTTCAGACTCTGGCAGCCTTTGGCTTCAAGTAGGTGGCTCGTGTAGCTGCAATGGGCATTTAGTGCCTGCTGCCTTGCCTGGCTACAGTCCTCTGACTTGGAGCAGTGGACTCAGGACAAGTTGGCTGATGTCCCATGCTGGGGAGACATCCTCTTTGGCAAACTCATGATGCAGAAAGCTGAGTTGGAGAAGGAATTCATGACCAGAACCAGGCTGTCCAAGATAGTGTCTAAATCTTCCCATAGGAAGACTTCAGGGAAAAAGCCCTTCAACCGAAAGACCAATAAGGCTTATGGAAAATACCCAAGTTTCAGGCCTATCCTGCTTCCCCTCAGGGACAGCAGGCCAAGGGTCAGGGGCACAGCTTCCAAACCCCAAACAGTGCCCCAGCTGCAGCCTGGGGGGTTTGATGCTTTGGGCATATCCTCCCTCCCCTCAGGAGTGAAGAGGCCCAATGTCCACAGGAGGGTGGCTGATCCACTTTGCACACCAGTGGGCCCTATATCTTAATATACCGCTCACATGTAATGTACTAGAGCGGTTTACAATCATTAAAGTACAAAAATACTGCTGTGAAGAGGAAACAGAATGCCAACTATTCAGATAGGGGAGAGAATGCATGTTAGAGGACAGCAGATAAGAAGGGCTGTGACAGGGACAGTAGAACATGGACTTGACATCAGCAGGTGGTGGGGGACGAGTTGAAGGGGGAAGGTCAAAGGCTATACAGACGAGGTGGATCTTTAGTCTTGATTTGAAAGTGTTGAAGGAGAGCTCCAGGTGGAGGGCTGACAGGAGTGTGTTCCAGAGCAGAGGACCAAGGAAAAAAAGCAGACAACAGAATGGATTCCAGATGGGCCTGAGATGGGGATGGGAGAGACATGTGATTAGAGTGGATGGATCTGAGGGAGGGAGGTGTGGAGATAGATCAGAGAGGTAGAGTGGTGTACCAGTATGGATTGATTTGTGAACAAAGATGAGGATTTTATATTGAATTCTGCAGGATATGTGGAGCCAGTGCAAGCGAATGAGAAGAGATGTAATATAGTTAGTGCAGGAGATGTGAGCCAGGATACATGTGCCTGTGTTCTAGACTAGTTGAAGTCTGTGCAGTTGGGTTTGGGGGGAGGCTGGCTAGGGAGACATTGCAATAATCCAGACAGGCTATGACAAGGGACAGGAGCAATGTGGTCAGGGAGCGAATTGAAATGAGAGGATGGATCGCACGAAGTTGCCTCAAGTATAGAAAGAGCACTGGACTACAGATGAGATGTTTAAATGAGGGACCAATCAAGGGTGAGACAGAGGTAGCGCAGAGACGAGACAACAGGGATGGGGAGGAAGAAAGAAGGGGGACGAGAGGGGGGACCTGGTTGCTGGAGGTAAACCAGATGGCCATGGTTTTGGAGAGATTAATGTACAGGTAATTTGTGGACATCAGGAGGCCACACAGGACAGGCAGGCATTGAGGGGGCCAATATAGGTGCTGTGGAATCTGTATGATGGAGGATATCATCTGCGTAGTAATACGTGGCGATACCATATTGTTGAACCGGGAGGGTGAAGGGGGGTCAAGAAGATATTAAGCAAGATCAGGGCCAGAACGGAACCCTATGGCACACCACAGTGAAGGGGGTTGGGGGGGGGGGAGGAAGCAGACCCTAAAAGAACCGAGAAGGACCTGTTGGTGAGGAAGGAATGAAACCAAAGAACTGAGCCGGAGAGCCCAATGCTGCGGAGATGTGTAAGAAAGGTGTGGTGATTAAGTCAAAAGCAGTGGACAAGTCAAATGAAACAGCAGTTGAGAAGAAGCCCTGATCATGTGCAACATGCAACTCATTAGACGAATGGATTCTGTGCTGTGGAAACTGGACTATTGGGGGTGGAGGGCTTGGAGAAGTTTCGAGGTGGGAGGAGAGCTGAGCAAAGACCAATTTTTCCAGGAGCCTTGAGAGAAACGGGAGATTAGAGATGGGAGGCCAGTTTGCAGGAATGGAGGGGTCTAGAGCGGCGTCCTTTAGAATGGGATGGATCAGAGCATGCTTCCACAGGGAGGGGAAAGTACCAGACAAGAGGCTCATGTTAAAAATAGAGTATTTGGGGTAAAAGCTAGGAAGGGCTCAAGGAGTTAGCGGGAGGGAATGGGGTTGGAGGGGCAGGTGGTCTTATGGGTAGTGCTAAGGACCTTGGACAGTTCTGGAGGGGTAATGGGCTGAAAACACCAGAGATGGGAGGGAGGGGTGGGGAGGAGAGGTGAGGAAAAGGAGATGGAGGGGGAGTGCACTTTGGTAGCAAAGTGCAAGGCCAAGAGAGTAGGGTCAGGGGTAATTGGGGGAGGCCAGGGCATGAGATGCAGAGAGAGCGGAGAACAGAGTAGAGCTGATGCAAGGAGTTTAACAGAGGAGGAGATGAGGTTGGAGAAGTAGTCCTTTTTGGTGGAATGAAGGAGAAGACAGAAGTGATGGAGGCAATAGTGAAAATGAGTTGGAGTCTGGGGACGGATGCTTGCACCAGTGGCGCTCTGCACGACGAAGATGTGAGTGATGGAGGGAAGAGGCCTGGGTGATAGGGGTGACAACTGATGCGACAGGAGGGGGGAATAGGCTGGAGGGGAGCAAGCTTATCAAGGGCAGACATGAGCATTGAGTTCCAGGACTGGGCCTGGAGGTCAAAAGGAAGTAAGTGGAAGTCAACAGGAAAGAGGGTATCTGATGAGAGGAACTGAAGGAGAGTATTGGGAGTTACGGTGGGCCTGGGAAGGGGCGTGAGGACTGGCTTCTGGTGTGAGGGGGGAGAGGGGAAGGGGAAAGGAAAAAAGCAGGCAGAAGTGATCAGACCAGGGGATGGGCAGGACTGAGAGGGAGACAGGGACAAAGGGGGAGGCCAAATAGGAAATTGAGATCGAGGGTGTGGCTGGCTGAGTGCGTGGGAAACTGAACATTCAGCTGAAGAGAGATCGGAAAGGAGTGAGGAAAGCAGAGTCCCTATGGGTGGACGGACAGTCAGTCAGGGTGGATGTTAAAGTCCCCCAAGATCAGGATATGTTGGTAGAGAAGGGAAGCCTCAAATATGGTTAACAAGAGGGAATCCCACAAATGTGGCTGCAAGGAAGGGGGAGCATAGATGAGAAGCAGGTGAAGGTGGGGAAGACTGAGGTGGGGTGACTGAGGAAAAGGGATTCTGGGAAGTGAAGTGCAGGGGATGACAGCTCTTGAACAGGAAGTGATGAGCGATTTATTACAGCAACCCCCCACCACTCCTAATTCTGTTGAGGGGTAGACAGAGCAGAGTAGCCAGGTGGAAGGCAACGGTTGAGCCAAAAGCTTCTCTCCATTCTTTTAACCATGTTTCTGTCAGGAAGAGGAAATTGAGGGACTGCTGTGATAAGGTCATGAATGAGAATGGGTTTTGCATCGAATGAATGGCAATTCAAGAGTGCCAGATGGAAGAACAAGAGCATTGGGGGAGAGAGAGGACCAGTAGAGGAGGAAGTAGTAGAAGGAAGACAGGGGACAGGGTTGGCAATGTCTTGTAAAAGAATCCGGAGGCAGGGGCTGGGAGAGTGGGCCTCCAGCCCCAATCTACAGGAATAGCAGTCATGACTGTAGGGAGAAGGAAAAGCTGAGTGAGGAACAGAACCAAAGCTGGAAGGATTAACTAACCTAAACGCTGGTAGCAGTGGCAGTGAGAATGGTGTGCTGGAGCAAAGGGGGTGAGAGGCAGAGATGCAGGCTGGGAGAGACGGGGGGGGGGCCCTTAAAAGTGATGGCTCAGGACTTCCACCCCCGGACTCACCCCAAGGAGCATGACCTGCTCCTTGGGCATGGGACACTGCACCGGGGTACAATTTATGCAGAGCAGACACCTTGAGGGGACCCGGTTGGGCGAAGTGTGGCTGTGTCACTTCTGGCACCGAATCAGATGGCAGCAGGGGAGGTACCTGTGAGGGGAGGAGACACAGCAATGAAGGCAGGCACGGGAGGCACAGGATCAGGATTGGCAGGAATAGCAGCTTCCTCCCTATTTCCCAGGGGAATTACCCATGGACCCCTTGCACAGGGAGTTTCTACAGAAGGATCTTTACAGAAGGGTCTTTACTCGATCAAGCGGTAGAACCCATCCCCCATCACTTTCAGAACCAGGGATTCTACTCCTACTACTTACTGGTCCCCAAGAAGATGGGGCTTCAGGCCCATCCTGGATTTTTGGGACCTCAACCACTACAAGATTGTATCCCTTGGAACCTTGCTGCCTTACATCCTGCAGGGAGATTAGCTATGCTCCTTGGATCTCAAAGATGCCTATACCCACATCCTGATCCTTCCAAGGCACCATCAGTAACTCCAGTTCATCCCTGGGGGCTGCCACCATCAGTACAGGGTGCTCCCCTTTGGCCTTGCATTGGCCTCTTGGGTGTTCATGAAATGTCAGCTGGTCTTAGCCACTCGCATCCAGTTTCTCAAGGTGTTCGTGTTCCCATATCTGGTCGACTGGCTCATGTGGGCCGGCTCACTGGAGGAAGTGCGCAATGCAACACAGCGCACTCTAGGACTACTGCAGCACCTGGGCTTTGTGGTGAACCTCCTGAAGTTGCACCTCTTTTTCACGCAGTGCATGGAGTTTATCAAGGCCCTGCTAGACTCCACTCAGGCGAGAGCCTTCCTGCCACTGGATCAGGTGCAACGCTTCTCAGCCTTAGCGCAAGAGGTACAGAGTAGTGCACCAGTGACAGCCCGGTTGATGCTCGCCTCTTGGGGCACATGGCAACCACCATCCACGTGACCCCTTTTGCCTGCCTGCATATGCAGCAGGCTCAATGGATGCTTAACGCCAAGTAGACACAAGCTTCAGGCCATCTAGAGGACTGCATCCAAGTCATGCTGGCCTTAGCAACTTCTCACCTGGTGGCAGGACCATCTCATCCTCAGAGCTGGCCTGCTCTTCCAGACCCTGCCAGTGCAGCGCATCCTCACCTCTGATGCATCAAAGTTGGGCCGGGGGGCCCACTGCAATTACCTGTAGTTGCAAGGGCCATGGTCACCAGAGGAGAGTGCCTTGCAAATCAACCTGCTGGAGCTCTGGGCAGTCTCTCATGCCCTGCAGGTCTTCCTGGACCATCTGGAAGGACAGGTGGTTCAAGTCCAAATGGACAATTGGGTAGCAATGTATTACATCAATAAGCAGGGGGGCACAGGCTTATACCACCTCTGTTGGGAGGCGGTGTGCCTCTAGAACTTCTTGGCAGGGAAGAACATTTTCCTCGAGGTGGTGTACTTGCTGGGCCAGGGCATATATTGGCCAACCACCTGAGCTGCATTCTCCAACCCCAGGAGGTGAGACTGAACCAACCATACTAGAGGAGGTCTTCTGGCATTGAGTACCCCGGAAATCAACCTCTTTGCCAGTCCAGAGAATGCACAGTTGCCATGCTTCTTCTCTGAGGCCGGCCTGGAAGCAGGAGGCAGCATATGCTTTCCTCCTTTTGGTCTTGGGGTTTTCTGTATGCATTTCCACAGACACCCCTGGTGCCTTGCGCCCTCCTCAAGATCCAAGTGGAGGCAGCCTCAGTCATCATTGCACCCAGGCAGCCCTGGTTCCCTCAGCTCTGCAGCTGTCCCAGTGGGACCCTTGGCGTACCTTGGACTTGCTGTCCCAGGGCAGGATGTTGCAACATCCCGTCTGCTAGTCCCTGGCGCTGATGGCCTGGATGCTGAGAGGCTAGCCATTGCGCATCACTGCTTTGCTTGGTGGAAGAGTCTTGCTGGTCTCGTGTAAGGACTCTACACGATAGGCTTATGCCTTCAAGTGGTACAGGTTTTCCCACAGGTGCGCGGGGGATGGCCTGAAGTCAAATACGGTCAGAGTGCACCTTTGCATCTCTGCTCGCCACTACGAGGTGGATGGCCAGGCTGTGTCTGTAAACCCCCTGGTGGGCTGATTCATGCGAGGCTGCCTCCTCTCCTGGCCCCCGATCTGCTGTTAATTGTGTGGGACCTCAGTGTGGTTCTGGGGAAGCTCATGGCCCTGCTTTTCGAGCCCCTAGCTACCTGCTATCTCGAGTACCTCTTGGAAGGTCGTATTCATGGTGGCGCTTGCCTCGGCCAGGCCTGTGAACGAACCGCATAATGCCAGGACAGAAAGAGGAGAATATAGACAGTCATAAACACAGACCCAAGTCAATTTTGTGAAACTGGGAGATTGTAAGCAGTGGTAAATAACATTTTCAAGTCTCAGCTTAAAACAAACTTAATTTCGATTTGTGTGGGTAAAGAATTCCAGAGGGCAGGGCTGAGAGAAAAAAGCAGTGTGGCGGGTGGATTGAAGGTGTGCATGTGAGGGAGAAGGAAGATGGAGATGAGTGACATGTACAGAGCGGAGACTGCGTGTGGGAACGTGGAACTGAAGGAGGTCAGTGATATACTGTGGTGTGTGAGCATAGATAGCATGGTGCACCAGAATAAGAATCTTGAAACGAACACGGAAATCAATAGGAAGCCAGTGTAAACAAAATAGTGGTGTAACATGATCCATACGAGAAGAGTAAGTGATGATTCTGGCTGCGGTGTTTTGTAACAGTTGTAAGCGATGTGATGGAGTGCGAGTGATACCTGTGAAAGCAGAATTACAGTAATCTGAGAGAACCGTGGCTAGAGTAAGAGTAGTTAGAGCAGAGATAGAAAAGGATGGATAGAACGTATTTGATGTAGGAAGAAATATGATGTCTTAGGTGAGAGAAATGATCTGTAAGGTTAGTCAAGCAGAATCCCAAGATAGCGAAAAGAGGAAACCAGGGGAATTGTGGAACTACCAATGAAGGGTGCAAGTGAGGGACAAGGGGCCTCCAAAAGTGAACCAAGTAGAGGAAGTTTGACAGGTTAAGATGAAGACAGTTTGAGGATAACCAGTTTGCTACAAGGTTGAGGCAGGAATTTAGGGGAGAAAGATCTGGAGAGTGGGGATTAGTGTGATGCACAATGTCGTCTGCATAGAAGTAAGCTGAAAGACCTGATTGTTGAATACAGAGGGCTAAAGGTACGAGAAAAAGGTTAAATAAGAAGGGCCAGAACTGATTGCTTGGGAGCCTCGCAAGAGAGGTGGGTAGGAACAGAAGACTGATGTGGATCAGAAGGTGAGACCATGGAGAAGGAGCGGAAGGATAAGAGTGGAACCAGTGATAGACAGTTCCCCTGAGAACAGCATCCCGAAGACATGAAAGAAAAGAGTGATCAACTAGATCAAAGGCAGCAGAAAGATCGAGAGAAACCACCACCGAAATATCACCTCTATCATGTGAAGAGTTAAAATGTGAAGCGTGCCCTGTCCTCCTACATCCAGAGGACACCATGCTATTGCCACTCAACGCAGCTGTTTGCCACCCCACGTTGACTGGGATAGAATGAGACAATCTCCAAGTGCACCCTCTCAAGTTGGGTGGCTGACTGCATTTTTCACCTATGAACAGGTGGTGCTATTTCTGGAGCATCATGTGATGGCTCACGATTTGCATGCCATGGCAGCATCAATGGCCAGCCTGTGGTCGGTGCCCTTGCTGGACATCTGCCAGGCCACCACCTGGTTCTCTGTGCACACGTTCGCTGCGCACTACTGTTTGGAAGAGACCTCCCAGAGGGATAATGCCTTTGGCCAGGCTGTACTCTGTCACTTCTTTGGGGAATAGTGTAACTCCTTTCCTCCAGCCCTCTGTGTCCGGGCTACTGGAGTGGGGATTGCATCTTCGATGCTGCTGCAGTGTCAAACTTCCAGCCAGCCAGCACCCTTATTTATTTATTTAACATCTCTTCTATACCGCGCTATTAAAATCAGCGTGGTGTATGTCGAACAAAATATACTGCAATGCATACAGGTAACATTGAGTTTACAGAGAACAGGGAATATATAACATGGAATAACAGGGATAACTATGTACAATCAACATTATACTATATATATGCTTTTACTATATACCATATTTAAACTCGAGTGGATATTGTACGTGTATTCATGTAGGTGGCACGGGTCAACAGTAGTAATGTGAACTATCGTGGAGTCTAACCATTTTCTGGTTGTATTAAGGTGCTAAGGTGTTTGGTGTAAGTGGGAGGCCTGTTGGTTGTGTGAGTGTCCATGATCACTTCTGGGTAGTATTTTGTGAATAAGTGATTCTTCACGGCTTTGTGGAATTGTAATAGGCTTTTGATGCCGTGGATTTCATGGGGAAGTATATTCCAATTCATGGGTGCGAATAATGAGAAAGCTCTGTTTGATGTAGCTTTAGTACATGATGTCATCATCTTGGGAACTATTAATGTATTCATAGCTGTAGTCCTGTTTCTATTTTCGAGGGTGTTATGGATTCGTTTACTGATTGGTGTCGGTGGGTAGTTATTCATGGCTTTGAAGGTCAGGACTAGTAACTTATATGAGAGTCTGGCTTGTAGAGGTAGCCAGTGTAGGTCTTTCATGATAGGCGTTACTTCCCTTTACAGTCCATGTTTTGGGTCACCTGCGGCTTTTACAGGTGGTGGTTTGGGGGGGGGGGTTTGTAGCCTGTAGCTTGAGAATTCCACATGTGAGGACAGACTCCCTGCTTGTTCCTGGAGAAAGCATAGTTACTCACCTAATGGGTATTCTCTGGGGACATCGGAAATCAGTCCTCACAATCCTCCCTGTGGCATTGTTTTTTTTTCTTTTTGCTGACTTGTGCTAGATGGCACCCTTGGGCGGGAAGGTAACTGTGCATGTGTGGTGTAACTCCACAAAGGCTTTCTTTGAAAGCTGGGGAGTGGATCTGCGCAGGCTCCGTCAGCACAGATGTCACCCATAAGTGAGAACTGATTCCTGCTGTCCCTGGAGAACACCTGTTACAAGTGAGTAACTATGCTTTCTCCGTGGACAAGCAAGAAGTAAGTCCTCACGCATGGGTGATGTCCCTGACTAAGCTCCGTGTGGGAATGCTCCTCAGCTTCCATTGGAAGCTCTTGGGAGGCTCCTGTGCACATCCTTCCCATCTGCCGCAGCGGCACCATAATGTTCAGTCTTTTATTTTCCACAGTGCCCAATGGACATGTTTCAGTGTGCTCTGTCTGTAATAATTTTCTCCTCTTTGAGGGTGCTTAATTGCTTGATTTTTGTTTGCATTGAATTTCCTGCCTGTCGTAGTGTTTCTTTCCGATTTGCCTTTTTCTCCTTTTGTATTTTTCATCTACTAATCTAGTGGCACTGTCTGCCCCGGTCGGGCTCTCCACCATCAAGCCGTTTGATTTTGTCACAGCTGTTTTTCCAGATATGCCCCAAAAACCAACCAGTGAGTTTAAGTGCACCAAGTATGCTTGGACTATTTCTGTCACGGACAAGCACAGCTGGTGTCTCCAGGGCCTAGGACCAGATAGTCAGCTGTCCTCTTGTAACTTGTACCTGCAGATAATGAGAGGAGGCCTCAAGGGTCATGAAAAGCAGCGGACACTGGCATTATAGAGAAGCAGCATATCACACTTATTAGACTCTCCAGGAGCACATCTGAAGTGGCTTACCATAGGGAGGTACCAAGGAGGGGGTCAGAAGAATTACTCTCATAGGTGCTGATACTTGCCTAGGTTCCAAACCTCCCAGCAGAAACAGCAGGCCCTGCGACAGCACCAGTGGAAAGAAAAGCCCCCAAAGACCCAACCAGCCCTGAATCTTAAGCTTGGGGTGGGGTTTTGACTGGTTCCTCCGGATCATAGCCAGTCTACCAGGAATTGCCATGCTGAACCCTCCAGTTGGGGGGGGGGGGGAAGGCTCACTCTTTGTCCAGAGATGGCCCCTCATAATCTCAGACTCCTGAGTGCTACAAATAATCCAGAGCGGATACAGGTTACAACTCTCTGAACCACCTCTGAGCTAGCCCTCAAGGGTATATTGCCTCGACACCCCTCATTAGGAACTGCTTCAGAAGGAAATCTCTGCCCTCCTGGCCAGCCTAGCTATCAAGTTTGTTCCACAGGAGAAAGTGGGGTGGGGCTTTTACTCCAAGTACTTTTTTGTTCTGAAGGAGGGGGGGGGGGGTTCCATTGCATCCTGCACCTCAGGGACCAAAACACTTACTTGGTGAGGGAAATGTTGAAGATGCTTTCTCTGGGCACCCTGCTTTCTTATCTTCAGAGGAGATTGGCTATGCTCCCTGTTGGGCTTCTCAGCAGCCTCCTTGGTTTTTAGGAGCCAGTAGCTTGGGAGTCCCATATATGAGAACTTAACTTCCTGCTTGTCCATGGAGATAGGGTAGTTACTCACCTGTAACATATGTTCTCCATGGACAGCAGGAATAAGTCCTCACAACACTTCTACCTCTCCGAGGAGTTATCTTCTGCTATAGCTATATTCACCAAAAATAGAATACTAAGTCCCCCAACAAGAATCACCAATTTTTTGTCGGGTATAGACCGCAAGGTAGAGAGGAGATGCCTCTAGACCTCACGCAGTACATGCCCCTTTTTTTATTAAGTATTTTTTCAATTTACCACTGGTATGCAATAGTTTTTGTTTAAAAATCAAAAACTAATTCCCACTTATCTGCTCAAGCACACGACGTGCACGTTTCGAAGCACTAGGCTCCTGCTTCAAGTGTATCACTGAGAAAGTAGTGTAACCATTTCTCTCTGCTCCAAAAATCGCCTATTCGATGGCGGGTGACGTCAGAGGATTCCATTTTTCAGATAGGCCTATTATAGGACCGCCTATATCATGTCAGCCAATCACCGGAGAAGGGAAAACCCCACTGTATAGAGGATTCCCTACAAGTGAATGGGGAGTGTCTAAAAAGTCAACCACTCTATGTCCCTATTTAAACCCACAGGCGCCATAGAATTTAAAGTAAAAATCCACCGTAGTTCTAATTGTCTGATAATAGCTATATTATCAGACTGAAGATGTTGCCACGGTGGTAGGTGCAATGAAGCTCCCAAGAGCTTCTAATGGAAGCTGGGGAACATTCCCATGCGGGGCTCTGTCAGGGACATCACCCATGCATGAGGACTTATTCCTGCTGTCCACTGAACACCTGATACAGGTGAGTAACTACCATTTCTACTTTATGCTCCCTTTTCTGCATTTTGTGAGTCTATTGGTGTTTTGCATGTAACCAAGGTGCAGTGGCATTAGTGTGTAGTTTCTGCAGAGATATGTAATAGTCTCACTTGTTCTATTTTATCAGAAGTAGGTGTATTTGTGTTCTGTGACCCAATGTAATATTTGTAGTGCTGCCTATTCTTTCATATGGTTCTATCTGTTTGAATCATAAGAATTTGTGCTGCTGTGGTATGGCACACTTGCTACAAATGTTAGTGGGGGGGGGGGTTCTTCAGATTGTGTTTTTACAGAATGCCTGGTAGTGGGAAGAGTTATGTTGCTGTTACTCAAATGGCATGCATAAATATTTTTGTATGGTTACTTCCATCGAGAGATGTCCTAGTTCTTATCTGCGACTGTTGTAGGGATTTTGCATATGCAGATCATGTTTACATTTAACTACGGTATCAGTCCAAAGGTCCTTGAAGATCACCTGTGTAGTGTCATATGTGAGCATCTGTCAGGTGTCCCAATGGAAGAAAGGTTGAGAACCACTAATATATACTCATACTTCCATAATCTAGCCATGGGCATTTTCACCTGCTCTCAAGCAAGCATAATGTTTGGGCCTGGAATGTAGTCACACTACAGCATTTGCACTAGTATTTTATAAAACCCAAGTAGATGTCTGTTACTAACATTGGAGAGTAGAAAGCTGCATACTTCAAAGAATACTAGACAGACCAATTTTCAGCCAGTCTGAGTTCGTGAGACATCGCTAAGGTCCATTCTCCAGGAATAAACAGGAAGTCAGTCCTCACATAGGGGTCTCCCGCCAGGGAACATCGGAGGAAGAAAAAAACTTGAGGGCGGTGTCGTTGATGCCTCTGATAGGCCTGGTTCCTCGCGGGCCAGGACTGATTCCTGCTGTCCCTGGAGAATACCTGTTACAGGTGAGTAACTACACTTGTAACAGCTTAAACACTAAGATCAGCTTAAACACTAAGGGGCATGTTTACTAAATTGTGCTAAACACTTAATTCTGGTTTTACTGCATGGTAACAGTGTGGGCCTGTTGGGTTCAAAAAACGTTAGTACAGGTTTGGGTGGGATCAGAGAGAAGAGGGGGCTTGGCAACCAATGACAGCTAGTGCATAAGAAGTTACCAAGCTCTAGCTGTCATGGCTGCTAGTAGGGATTACTCCTGTCACTCAGATCATCAGGGAGCCATCTCCAGGTAAGTTCCCAGAGGTGATCAGGAGAAGTGGGGAGAGCTTGTGGCTTGGATCTTTGTGTGTTAAAGGGGAGAGTCTCTTTGGAAGGGGGTTACAGGCTGCTTATATTAGAAGATCTTGGGGAGGGGGGGGGTTCTTTACAGCAGAGGGGGTTTCTGAGCTGGGAGAGGGCACCTTGATGAGCTCTTCTTTGGGGAGGGGGGGTTTGACTTCCAGATAGGGTGGTGCTAAAAGGGGGGGGGGGAATCATACTGGGATCTCCAGTATGGGGGAGGGGATCATTGGGGGGTGTGAAGGTGCCAGGTTGTGTGTTCAGTAAGGCAGCAAGATCCCTAGTGCCACTGTGGCAGAATATGTAAGGCGTTTTTTTGGCTGGGCCTACAGTACATGTCTTTATCTACTGAGGCCTGTAAGTATCTGCTCTGTGCACTAAATGCAGGGCACATTTCCTGCATTTGCCACAAAGGCACTTTAACTTTACCCCACTTCTGTAAACATGCCCCTATGTTACTGAGTAGTGTCTAGAGAAAACTCTATGCAGAATTATTGGTCTATGTAGCTGGAATTTGCAGTCTGGCTTTCTTTTATTATCAAACAAGGTTGCTAATGGTAGGTCCCCTTTGATCAGAATTTCTCCGCAATGTATAAACTGAGGAGGTCTTTTACTAATGGGCACTAGCTGGCAGTAGGTGTTTAGCATCCGCTGAAGGCACACTAGGATACATGTTGCCAACTAGTGCATGGCTATGACGTGCGGAATGATTCTCATGCTAACTGTGCAGCCTGTGTTAGAGGCACAAGTGGGTGAGATAGGGGTGGAGAGTGGGTGTAGTGCAGCTTCACCTAATGCTAGCTCAGGAGGTGGAATTCTGTGCATTTGCCCTAATGCAGCATGTGCTATGGGACAGGGCTCAGCATTAGCTTCTGGGGAAATTTATTTTATTTTAGTTTCTTATATACCGCACTATTTAGTATCAGCGCGGTTTACATGGAACAGTGAAACATAATGAACAAACGTTAGTTTTACAGAGAACAAGGAAATACAACTTGGATAACTTAGGGAAACATGCACATCAACTATTTACATATGTAGCAGTAAGCTTTGCATAGTGGGTTATGAACCTACAGAAAGATATTAAGTATAGGGACTAATATGTAGAGGTTTCTGGAAGGAAGATGTGGCTATGGTGGAGTATGGTTGATCTGGTAATGTTGTATAAATAAGTAATGTTTTAGTGCTTTCCTGAATTGTGTGAGATCGGTGATGGCTCGGATTGCTGGTGGTAATATGTTCCAACACTTGGGAGCATAAAGACTGAAAGCCCTGTTTGACGTTGTTAGTGTGCATTTTGTTGATGCACTTGGGATAGTTAGAGTGTTTGCTGATGTGGATCTTCTGGATCTGTTAGGTGGGGTGGGCTGAATTAGATCCACTAGTTGTGAGGCGGTTATGCCGTTGATGGCTTTAAAGGTAAGTGTCAGAGTCTTGAATAGTATTCTTCCGTGTGTTGGGAGCCAGTGGAGTTGAATTAAGATGGGTGTGATGTGGTCAAATCTCGATGCTCCAGAAAGAACTCTAGCAGCGGCGTTCATGGCTAGCTGAAGGGGGTTCAGGGTAGACTGTGGGAGGCCTTGGAAAATGGCGTTGGCGAAATCAAAGTGGGGTAGGATAAGAGCTTGGTATACAGTCCGGAAGTCACTTGGGTCCAATAAAGATCTGAGGTGTTTGAGTGTCCGGATCTTGAAATATACGGCTTTGACAATGTAGGATATGTGAAGCTTCATGTCCAAGTGTTGATCTAGAGTAATTCCTAAGTATCGAATTGTAGACTTTGTTTGGAGTTCAGCTTCTCTCACTTTTATATGAGGTGGTGGGGTAAAATTCGGATTTCTTGTGATGAAGAGTACCTCCGTTTTCTTATGTTGAATACGGAGGTTTTGAGATAGAAACCATTCTGATACTGCATCAAAACATTCAATGAGAGGTGAGAGGTCCATTTGCTTTGTGGAGAATGGCATGTAAAGAAGGATATCATCGGCGTATATCTGACATTGGACATTGAAAGATCTGATGATGTTGCAGACAGGTTGTACGTAAATGTTAAACATGAGAGATGATAATGATGAGTCTTGAGGAACACCCTGATCTTGGTGGAAGGGCTCCGATTTTGTTGATCTTGATCTTACTTGTTGCCATCTTCCTTCAAGGTATGATTTGCACCAATCAAGGGCGAGGCCATTAATGCCTTTTTCTTTTAGGCGTTCTATGAGCAGGCCGTGGTGTACCGAATCAAAGGCTGCAGCTATGTCTATGAATATAAGTACACAACCTTGGTGGATGTTGTCAATACATGTGATGATATTATTGAGAAGTGAGATAAGAAGGGTTTCCACGCCATGGAACTCCCTGAAGCCATGTTGATGAGGGTCTAGTGGGGATGCAGTGTCGATATGGTCTTGTATTTGTCGTTGTGCTTCCTTTTCAAATATTTTAGCTAGAAATGGTATGCTAGCTATGGGTCTGTACGATTCCACTTTACTAGGGTCAAGCTTGGGGTTTTTTAGAAGTGGTCTAATTGATGTTTGTTTGAGTGCTGAGGGGAAGGATCCAGTTGTGAACGATAGTCTTATCATTCTTGTGATTAATGGACTGATATCGCTGCATATATTTTTTATCCAGTAAGCTGGGCAAGGGTCAGTATGAGCAGTGGTAGTGTTGATGGCGGCAATGGTATCTTCCACATGTTTCTTGGGTGGTGTGGAGAACATTGAGAGATAGTTTAGGCAGGTGGTGTCTTGAGGCTTGAAGGCAGTGATTTTGTTTGTTTGTAATAGTTTAGATTGTAGATGGTCCGCGAAGGCTTGTGGGTGGATCTCCTCAGGAGGACATGGTGACGGTTCCTTCGATAGGGATTTGACTAGGCTGAAAAGATCCCGTGGTTTGTTTAGGGATCTTTTGAGTGAATCAGTGTGGAATTGTTTCATTCTTGTCAGGACAGCTTTTCTGTGGGCCGCAAGTTGTATGTTGTAGGCTGTCTGGTCATCTGTGCAGCGAGATCGACGCCATCGTTTCTCGAGTTTGCCCCTGACAGTTAACTTGGGGGTCTTGCGCGTAACCCATCATGGTTTTGATGCTTTTGGCACATTACATGCAACAACTTAAAAACATGTCGTCTTTCATACACTTATGGGGTCTTTTGCTAATGAGCTCTAAGATACCTGGCACTTTTCATCCAAGCACCACCGTGTCTCTAAACAATTGGTTCTGGTTTATTCACTGTGAATAACAGAGATCATAGCTATTGATGGACTATATTACTGCCAAGAATATTTTTCATGTTTAGGACAGTGGTGTCCTATTAATGAAGTTTTAGATGCCTGGTACAGTTTGTATGCCTCTTTGGGATTTTACTAATGATTCATTAGACTTCAAGGGGGCCTTAAAGCGTGCTGAGCCGTTGGTGCATGTTTTGGCAAGCAGTAACCTCACGCCCAGGTCTGCAATAACTATCAGTGTGGGGCAGGACAGTTACTGTGTGCTGATTCACATGCTAACTGCAACTTACATGTTGGAGTAGAGAGTGCTTGAGCACATTGCAGTTACGTGTCACATACTGTCAGTATTGCAATTAGCGTGGATGCAATTGCCTCCACCTCAGTAGGGGACGGTAAGTGCACCTGTGGCAATAGCACCATGCATTCTTGTGCACATCCGTGCATTAACTATTGCACATGCTGATCACACTCCTGACAGTTACCGTGGTGATTGCACATAGTACCCATTAATTGTCATGCTAAACGTGCAAAACCATGGAGCCCTTTAGTAAAAGGGCCCTGAAATTTCAGTAATATTTTCTGGTATCTTTGTAAATTCAAGGTAACGTACTTGATCATTTTTGAAATGTTAAAGTATGGGAATATTATGTTGGATAATTTAAACAATTTCAGGGTTACTTTTCATGCTATGAATAGTTAACAAGTGGTGCCTCTTCTGTCATAATTATAAAATATGGCTTGTGGAAGTTCTTTAGTTTCCATGACATATAATAATAAAATGACTTGTATCAGTGAAGTTTTACTGTATGAAATCAAAACAGATCTTTTTCATATGATTTCTTAATAAATTTTTTTTCCTGATTCAGTATTTTAACTGTTTTTAGTTTTTGACATTGTATATTGATGGAATTGTGATTTGCAAAAGGGGATACCAGACACTGACAAGTTTCTAGTTTTGAGATACAGCCCTGGTTTTTCTCCCTGATTTTCTTGCAAAGATGGGGTGTGTGTGTTAAGAACAACCCAGTAGGGACACAAACATTAGACCAGTAAAAGCAGGTTTTATGAACAGCCCTCCAGGAGTTTTACTACCATAAAAATTATAGCAGAATCACCCACTTGCCACAGGATCATCTGCCCCTCATTGCTGCTGCAAATGGCTGCTTACTGGCTCTGAGCCCCAAGGTGCCAGCAGTATTTATAGGTTCTTTAGTGAACTGCAAAAACACTGTAGAGGGAAGTAGGGAAGCGTCAAGTAACCTATTTGTGACCTTACTTTAGGGTGTGTTTTCTTTTTCTCCAGGAACAAGCAGGAAGTCAGTCCTCACATATGGGTGATGTCGATGTTGAGGGAGCCCGCATGGAACATTTCCCCAGCTTTCAAAGAAAGCCTTTGGGAATGCTATCACACATGCATGGTCCCCTTCCTGCTCAAGGGTGCCATTTTGCTCAGTCTCCTTTTGTCTGTGGAACCCAACGGACGCTTTTCGTGTTTCCCTAGAAAAGTCTCTAAAATTATCCTTAACTTGGTTTTTCCTGGTTTGTGTCTCTAGGAAGGAGCCCTTAGCCAGTGGGGACCATGTGAGGCTCTTCAAGGTCATGGTCCTTGTTGAGGATGCACTCACGAGAGTGCCAACACCGGGTCCAAAACCCTCTGTGCCCATGCCGAATGCAGCAGAGCCTTCTATCCTTAACCAAAATGGCAGCCCTGGAGCAGATTCTCTGCCTATCCTTGAGCGGTTGCTGCTACGAATGTGAAAGCCCCCTGCCTCAGTGCTGGTGGTCAGCTGACGCCTTGACGCCATCTTCTGCGTCAAGAAGGGTCCTAGCTTCCAAAAGGCTGAGCTCCCACATAACTGCATGGTTGTGAAGTCATCTATCCAGAAGCTTAAAAGCCAAAATAATTATTCCTCAGTTCCTCCAGGCAGAGAGGCCTGAGTCCTTGATGCCCTCAGGCGCAGGTACTTTCAGGGCTCCATGCTTTGCTGCCGGATATAGGCCTATGAATTGTACATAGGAATGTACCTCAAGGGCCTCATCCAGGAACTGGCTGGTTTCTCCGCTGGCCTCACCAGAGAACCTCTTCAGAGGTTCCAAACCCTGACAGCTGGGATCTGGGACTGCTCAAAGTTCCTGTCCCGCACCTCTGACTGCTTTGAGTTGGCAGCCTGGGTGGCAGCAGCTGGCATCAGCACCCAATGCCAAACCTGGCTGCAGACCTCCGACCTTGAGCAGGGGGGTACAAGAGAAATTGCTCAACGTCCCCTGCACTGGGGAAAACTTGTTTGGCAAGTCCATGGCCGACAGGGTGGCCAAGATAGAGGCCGAGGTCGTGACCAGGCAGAACCTTTCAAGGAAGATCTCAGCCCTCCCCCGGAAGAAATCATTGGGGAAAAGACCCTCTTTCCCAATTTTAAAGAGCTCCTTTCATCAGGGTCACTACCAGCCCTTCTCAGGACAGCAATAATAGGGCCCTCAGCCCAAGAGTCAGGGCCATGGGCTGAGAAAGCCAAAGGCTCAAAAGCCCCAGCTCTCACCCAACCTGGGGGGGGGGTGCTTTTGACTCCCTGGTCAGGGCCTCCTCTCCCCTGGGAAACCCTTCCCAACCCACAGGGGGCCGCCTGGCATTCTTTGCCCACAGGTAGGCTAGGGTTACCATAGACCAGTGGGTCCTACAAGGGAGGGTATCTCCTCCGCTTCCAACAAACACTCCCTGGGTTCTTCCCCGGAGAGCCAGTACAGCCTCTCCTTCACCAGACCTTGCTCCTCTCAGAGCTCACAGGCCTGCTCAAGGGCAGTGAAGCCTGTACCCAAACATCTATGGGGAAAGAGCTTCTACTCCAAGTACTTCATTGACCCAAAGAACTGGGGGCCTCTTGCTCATACTAGACCTGCTAAACCTGAACAAGTTTCTGGTGAGGGAGAAGTTCAAGATGCTCTCCCTTGGGATACTGCTGCCCTACCTCCACCAGGGAGATTGGCTCTTCTCTTTGGATCTGAAGGATGCATACACCCACATCCAGATCTACCCCTCCCACAGACAGTACCTAAGATTAATGGTGGGAGGGACAGCACTACCAGTACAAGGTACTCCCTTTCAGTCTGGCCTCATCGCCAAGGGTTTTCACAAAGTGTCTGGCAGTAGTTGCTGCCCATCTGTGCCTACAAGGGGCCTTCGTCTTCCTCTATCTGGATGACTGGCTCAGCAGAAACACTACGGCCCTCAAGGCCAGCCAGGCTGCAGGCTGGGCAGTCTGTCTCCTGCGGCACCTGGGATTTGCCATCATTTTCATTGACATCTCTGCTGCCTTTGACACAGTACATCATGGAATCCTCCTAAACAGGATTGAATCAATAGGAATATTGGGAACCACCCTAAAATGGTTCTCTTCATACATATCAAACAGAATGCCACATGTACTAGTCGATGGCGAAAAAGCGGAAGCTTTCACGCAAACGCAAGGCATACCTCAAGGTTCGGCGCTCTCAGCACTACTCTTCAACGTTTATATGCAGCCCCTCTGATATTTTCAAACAGCACAATATCAACTACCATATTTATGCAGATGATATCATGCTTTACACACAACTGGATACCATCAACCCCAACTATAATCAACTTAAAACATGCCTGAACGAGATGGCACAATGGTTACAGCAAAACATGATGATCAACCATAAGAAAACCGAGGTGATGTATATCTCCAGTAAACCCGATTTTGAACCTCCTGCAACAATCACCCTGTGTAAAAATGCATACAACACTAAGAATGAAATAAAATACCTAGGGGTCACGTTAGACAGCAACCTAAAGATGGAAAAGTACCTACGCAAAACCAATAAGGCCATCTTCCACAAACTTAGAGTACTACAACCTCTACGGAGCATCATTGAACCGCACGATTTCAGGACTGTTGCGCAAGCACTCATTATGCCACACTTAGACTACTGCAACGCTATCTTACAAGGGCTCCCAAAGAAAACCCTAAACATTTTGCAAATGGCCCAAAATGTGGCGGCTAGGATCATCATGAGAAAAAACATTCTCCAGGACCAAGCAGGAAGTCAGTCCTCACTTATGGGTGACGTCGGCGCCGACGGAGCCCTCGCGGAGCAATTTTCCCCAGCTTTCAAAGAAAGCCATTGGGAATTGCAGCGCGCATGCGCGGTCCTCTTCCCGCCCAAGGGTGCCATCTTAGCCAGTCTTCTTTTTTCCGCGGAGCCCTACAGACGTACCCGTCAAGTCCCCGCGAAAAAGTTGATTTTTATTCATAATTTACTCTTTTTTTCCTTCGGTTCGACGCCGGTCTTTTTCCCGCCCGGACTCGCGACGTCGGTCACGAGTCCTCTTCTTCTTTTTCGGTTTTTCTGACTTAGTCAGTTTCGTTTTCGGTTTTTCCCTGGCAGCCCGGTCCTTTGACCTCGCCGGGGCCCTTTTTCCCCCGATGGCTGCCAGTGGTTTCAAGCGGTGTGGTCAGTGTGACCGAAATATGTCACTAACTGACACACACGACAATTGCCTCCGCTGCCTGGGCCCGGATCATGAAGAAATGATCTGTGGGCCCTGCGGCAAAATGTCCTCCAAAGCGTTGAGAAGTCGGCGGCATCAGCGGGATAGGATCTTCGCTGACCCCAGCCGTACCCGGACCTCGTCGGAGGCCTCCGCGTCCAGGGGTTCCAGCTCGGACCGTCGCCGGAGTTCCTCCGATAGGGGTTCTCCCTCCGGGGACCATCGTCGGAAGGTGAAACCCGCGAGGGCGGCGTCGGTGGACGCTCCTGGCTCCGCGAGGGCCAGGTCGCATAGCCCCGATAGCCGTCCCGGGTCCTTGGAGAAGGAGCACCTCTCGAAGCGACCTCGCCTGGAGTCGGAGCTGCCTGCTCGGGTAAGTCCTGTGGTCCTCCTGGACTCGCCTCCGAGACCGCCGACGTCGGGCCCGACGCCGTCGGGGCCCGAGTCGGGGACTGCTGGGTCACCTGAGCTTGGACTCAGGTTGACGGCCTTGGAGAGCAGACTGTCTGCCTTCATGGACCAGCAGCGGGCACTGCTCGCCGGCCTCGCTGGCGCTGCTGCCCCGACCGCCGGGACGTCGACGTCTAAGTCGACCCCGGAGACCGAGCCGATCCTCGAGTCCATGCGAACTCGAGTCGATCCTCGGTCGAGGTCACCCTCGGCCTCCCGTTCGGGACCGAGGTCGCCGACGCCGACTCCCTCGGCGTCGGGGCGGCAGGCGCCGCGCCCTGCCCGGGCCAACCCCACCGAGTCCTCGTCGGAGTCGGTCTGGGAGTCTGAAGAGGAAGAGTCACCTGATTCTTTTCGGACTCGGTGTGTCCCCTCGGACTCACCTGAGTCCGAACCTCGGAAGCAGTCCCCCCCCCCCGGAGGATGCCCGGTTCTCGGACTTCGTCAGGGATATGGCCAAGGCTTTGGCCTTCCCTGCGGATCCCGAGGAGGAGCCTCGAGCTGAAGAGCTCGACGCCCTCCAGTATGACTCTCCCGCCAGGGAACACTTTACTGTACCGGTTCCTCCCATGCTGGAACGACTACTCTTCCGCATGTGGGTGAGTCCGGCCTCCTCGCCGGTCCTGAGCAAGCGGGTCGATTCTATCTATCGAGTCCGCAAGAGCCCTGGCTTCCAAAAAGCACAGCTACCACACCATTCCATGGTAGTGGAATCGGCCATGCATCGTCTTAAGAGCCAGAAGATGCACTCCTCGGTGCCTCCTGGCAGGGAGGCTCGTAACCTGGATGGCCTTGGTAAGAAGTGTTTCCAGGGCTCTATGCTTGCGTGTCGTGTCCAGACCTACCAGCTATACATGGGCATGTATCTCCGAGACCTGGCTAAAGAGCTAGCCGGATTCTCCGCTGGTTTGTCCGAGGAACCCTTGCGGAGGTTCCTGGCCTTGTCCTCTGGCATTCGGGAATGCTCAAAATTCATATCCCGAGCAGCCTATGATGGCTTTGAAGCATCGGCTCGAGTGGCCGCAGCCGGCATCGGTGCCCGCCGACAGGCTTGGCTTCAGTCGTCTGACCTTGAGCCCTGGGTGCAGGACAAGTTGGTCGATGTCCCCTGCCGAGGCGAGAACCTCTTTGGCAAGCCCATGGCTGATAAGGCTGCACAGATCGAGACGGAGACTCTCACCAGGACTATGCTTTCTAGGAAGACCTCCGCCCCTTCCCAGAAAAAGAAGGGCTCGGGAAAGAAGTCCTTTTACCCGAGAAAGGCGGCTGCCTACAAACACTACCCCCAATATCAGGCCCCTGCAGCTCCCCAACAGGGCTAGCAGGCCAAGGGACGGGGTAATGGGTCCCGTAGGCAGCAAGCCCCCAAGCCTGCACCACCAGCCCCTGCTCAGCAGGGTGGGGGCTTTTGACTCCTTAAGCATAGCCTCTCCCCCTCCGCTGGTTCCTCCCAGCACCGGAGGCCGGCTGGTTCACTTCGCCCACAGGTGGTCCAGCATCACCTCAAATGCCTGGGTGCTTCAAGTCGTGAGAGAAGGCTATCTTCTCCACTTCCACCAGGTCCCTCCCTCCTATTTTCCGGGAGAACCTCCACGACCCCCTCTGCACAGGGAATTACTCCTTCAGGAGTTAGCAAGTCTGATACAGGAACAGGCGGTGGAACCGGTGCCCCACCACCTGAGAGGTCGAGGTTTTTATTCCAGGTACTTTCTAGTACCCAAACGGACAGGAGGCCTCAGACCCAGCCTGGACTTGCGCAACCTCAACAGGTTCCTCGTGCGGGAGAAGTTCAAGATGCTTACCCTTGGAATCCTTCTGCCCTACCTCCAGCAGGGAGATTGGCTATGCTCCTTGGATCTAAAGGATGCCTACACGCACATCCTCATCCACCCAAGCCACCGCCAATACCTAAGGTTTGTGGTGGCCGGAAATCATTACCAGTACCGAGTACTACCCTTTGGCCTGTCCTCCGCACCGCGAGTCTTCACAAAATGTCTCGCGGTGGTGGCGGCCCATCTCCGGCTTCACGGCCTCTATGTCTTCCCGTACCTCGACGACTGGCTCATCAGAGCAGCGTCCGCTCCGGAGGTCACCAACGCCACACGTCGCACGGTGACTCTTCTGCAGCACTTGGGCTTTGTTATAAACTTCGCAAAGTCCACTTTGCTCCCCTCACAGGATCTCGAGTTCATCGGCGCAAGGTTGCACACTCCTCAGGCCCGAGCGTTCCTACCGCTCGACAGGGCTCAACGGCTCATGGACCTAGCCGACCGTTTTCGCAGCCAGCCCCTGGTCTCCGCCAGGCGCTTCCTGAGACTACTCGGCCATATGGCTTCCACCGTCCATGTGACCCCCAATGCCCGCCTGAATATGCGGCCTGCTCAATGGTGTCTCCGCAAGCAGTGGCGACAAGCCACAGGCGGCCTAGCAGACCTTGTGCGCGTCTCCGAGCCGCTGTTCTCGTCTCTCCAGTGGTGGCTTCATCGGCCGAACCTGTTACTCGGCATGCCTTTCCAGTCACCTCAGCCGGCCCGGGTGCTGACGACAGATGCATCCCTCCTGGGCTGGGGAGCACATTGCCAAGGGGCACGTACCCAGGGCCTCTGGACCACGTGGGAGTCTGCTCAGCAGATCAACTTCCTGGAGCTCAGAGCGATCCGCCTGGCTCTCAAGGCATTCTCCCACCTGACCTCTCACCAGTCCGTCCTTGTCCAGACGGACAATCAAGTTGCCATGTTCTACGTGAACAAGCAGGGGGGCACGGGCTCCTTCCTTCTCTGTCGGGAAGCGCAGAAGCTCTGCTCTTGGGCCGTCAATCACGGCGTTCTTCTCAAGGCAGTTTGTCTCCCAGGCCAAGAAAATTGCCTGGCGGACAAACTCAGCAGGATCCTCCAGCCGCACGAGTGGCGCCTGGATCCCTTGGTAGTCCAGAAGCTCTTTCTGAAGTGGGGCCTCCCCACGATGGATCTCTTTGCCAGTCCTCTCAACCGGCAACTTCCTCGCTTCTGCTCTCATCAGCCACACCCCCTTCGAGTTGCGGCGGACGCTTTTCTACTCTCATGGTCGGGGAGCCTTCTGTACGCTTTCCCTCCCATCCCGCTAGTCTCTCGGACTCTTTTCAAGGTTCTCAGAGACAAAGCCTTCATGATCCTGGTGGCCCCTCGCTGGCCCAGACAGCCGTGGTTTTCCACTCCTGCTGCAGTTAGCGGTAGAGGATCCATTCCCTCTGGGGTTACAACCGGATCTCCTCACTCAGGATCAGGGGTCTCTGCTACACCCCAACCTCAGGTCTCTCAACCTAATGGCCTGGCTGCTGAGAGGGTAGTCCTTGCTCCCCTTCTCCTGCCGGCAGAGGTGGAGGAGGTCGTCCTAGCTTCGCGACGACCTTCTACCCGCAAATGCTACGCCCTTAAATGGCGTCGTTTTTCCGTTTGATGTACCCAACAGTCTCAGGATCCCTTCTCCTGCCCGGTGTCGGTGATCTTGCAGTACTTGCTATACCTCTCTAATCTGGGACTTAAGTCCAACTCCGTCAAAGTTCACCTCAGTGCTCTTTCAGCACATCATGTGCCGGTGGACGGCAGACCTCTCTCCAACGACCCTCTCGTAGCAAGGTTTCTCCGAGGTCTCCTTCTACTTAAACCACCTCTGCGCCCGCCAGCGCCTGACTGGGACCTGAATGTGGTTTTACAGCGGATCACCTGTCCGCCTTTTGAACCTATGGCTACCTGTTCTCTCCGTTTTCTTTCTTGGAAAACATTGTTCTTGAAAGCCCTCACTTCCGCTAGACGCGTAAGTGAATTGCAGGCCCTCGTGTCTGATCCCCCTTACACTCGGTTCTACAAAAATAGGGTAGTCCTACGGACTCACCCAAAATTTCTTCCAAAAGTGGTCTCCCCTTTTCACATCAATCAGGAGGTGGTACTTCCAACCTTCTTTCCCAGACCACACTCCAGCCGAGCTGAAACGGTCCTCCATACCCTGGACTGTAGAAGGGCATTGAACTTCTACCTTGACCGTACGCGGGAGCACCGTAAAGCTGCTCAGCTTTTTGTGTCTTTTGACCCCAATAAATTGGGGCTCCCGGTCTCCAAGCGTACTCTGTCCATCTGGGTTGCGGACTGTATCTCTTGGGCTTATGGGGCAGCCGGACTCTCCTTGGAAGGTCGAGTCACGGCTTATTGCGTTCGGGCAAAGGCTACGTCAGTGGCTTACCTCCGCTCTGTTCCGCTAGCAGACATCTGCCGGGCCGCTACTTGGTCTTCGAGCCAGACTTTTGCGGTCCATTACTGTCTCGAGAGGGAGTCCCGCAGGGACAGTGCTTTCGGACAGGCAGTCCTCCGTAATCTCTTTGAGGTCTGAGCAACTCCTACCCTCCATCCCGGATGTGGGCTACCGGTGGGTAATAATTCAGCGAAGATTCTTTCCTTCTGTGCTGCTGAGCTAGAGGGAGCTCATTTTTGTGCTTAGGGTCTCCGGTAGCCTTAAGCTTGGGAGTCCCATAAGTGAGGACTGACTTCCTGCTTGGTCCTGGAGAAAGCGTAGTTACTCACCTGTAACAGGTGTTCTCCAGGAGCAGCAGGAATCAGTCCTCACAACCCTCCCTCCTCCCCTTGGAGTTGCAATCATCTGCTTTAGTTTTTTTGCAAATTTTTATGCTGTCTTTTTTAGCTATGTCATCTGACTGGCTAAGATGGCACCCTTGGGCGGGAAGAGGACCGCGCATGCGCGCTGCAATTCCCAAAGGCTTTCTTTGAAAGCTGGGGAAAATTGCTCCGCGAGGGCTCCGTCGGCGCTGACGTCACCCATAAGTGAGGACTGATTCCTGCTGCTCCTGGAGAACACCTGTTACAGGTGAGTAACTACGCTTTACTGAACACATCACACCTGTATTAATTGAGCTGCACTGGCTCCCCATTACGGCTCGGATAAAATATAAAACACTGATAACCACATTCAAACTCATACATAACACAGCACCATCTTTTCTCTCCACCCTTATCAGCACGCAACCCTCAAACAGACACAAGAACAGTCACCTCAGACACCCTACACGTTCCAACCGATATCAGATCTGTCAAAGCCAATACTAGCCACCGAGCATTCTCATACTCTGCCCCGACCCTCTGGAACCAACTACCACCTGAGATACGAGCAATCAAAGACCTAATAGTTTTCAGAAAGAAACTCAAGACACATCTATTCCAGTGTCAATACAATTTGATGTAAATCCCAGGGGACTCCAAGCTGCCTCACTATGAAACATGGGAACTGTTATATGAAAATGTAAAAATGTAGATATGTAAATTCTGAATCCGCTCCTTTAAACCATCTTCCTGTGTGCTGTGCTTTTCCCTACAAATCAATGTGTTTATACTCCAAATTTTCTGTCATGATTGACAACCTACAATCTGTAGTCAAACCGCTACTGATCGCTGGAAGTAGCGGTATACAAATGTATACTAAATAAATAAACTACCCCAAATGCCACCTCTCCCTGGCTCAAGGCCTAGAGTTTATAGGGACACACTACAGGCATGAGCAGTCCTCCCAAGAGAGGGTAGCACACCTCCAGCAGCTGGCAGGGGAGGTGCAGCACCACAAGACAGTTCCGGTAATCTCCTTCTCAGTCACCTGGGCCACATGGCCTTGACGGTCCAAGTCACCCCCTCGGCCTACCTGCATATGCAAATGGCCCAATGGTGCCTGTGCTCACAGTGATCTCAGGCCACAGGCAGACTGAGGGACAGGGTCAAGGTCACCAGCCAACTAGCGGCCTCACTAAACTGGTGGCATAACTTGCACCACCTACAGGCAGGAATACCACACCATAAGCAATCCTGATCACAGATGCCTCCCTCCTGGGTTGGGTAGCACACTGCGATGGCCTGTGCACGCAAGGCAGTTGGTCTCCAGAGGAGTCCCTCCTACAGATCAATCTCCTGGAACTCCAGGTGATCTTTCTGGCCCTAAGAGTGTTCTGCCACCGCCTACGGCATCTGCCAGTGCTGATTCAGCTGGCCATGTTTTACATCAACAAGCGGGGTGGGTCCACACTCCCTTTGCCAGGCGGCGGTAGCCCTCCTCTCCTTTGCAGAGCACAACAGCATGCTGCTTTGAGTGTTATACTTCCCAGGCAAGGGCAACTGCCTAGCAGACAGGCTGAACAGAGTCCTGTGGCCGCGCAAGTGGCGTTTGCACCTCAGAGTAGCGAGACAGCTCTTCAACCTCTGGGGCAGGCCCATGATGGACCTCTTCGCCTCCCTGGACAACATGCAGCTGACCCGCTTCTGCTCCTGTCAGCTGCACCCAGAGAGAGTGGCAGCAGATGCCTTCCCAGTCTCATGGGCCAAGGGCCTACTTTGTGTTCCTGCCACCCCCCACCCCCAGTAGCAAGGACCCTCTTCAAAGTTCAGAGCGACAGAACATCAGTAATACTGATTGCCCCCAGGTGGCCCAGGCAACCCTGGTTTCCCCTGCTGCTCTCCTTGTCGGCAGCACTCCCAGTCCAACTGGGCCGGGCCCTGGACCTCCTGTCCCAGGATGGGGGCTCACTCGCATCCCAATATGAGCTCCCTGATGCTAACAGCATGACTACTGAAAGGGTAGTCTTGACCCCTTTCAGTCTTCCATTGGAAGTCGAGGAGATCCTGCTGGCCTCCTGGAAGCCCTCCACCAGAAGGGCATATACCTTTAAGTGGAGGAGGTTCTCTATCTGGTGCACAGAATGAGAGGAGAATCTCTTCTCCTGCTATGTGCAGCTCGTCCTCCAGTACCTGCTGCACTTATTACACACTGGGCTGAAATCTAACTCAGTATGGGTGCACCTGAGTGCCATAACCACTCACCATCACCCCATCGAGGGTCTTCAGGTTCCTCTGGGGCCTCCTGCTATCCAAGCTACCTCAACATGGTGATGGGACCTCAACATGGTGGTCTCCCAGCTCACCAGATCTCCATTCAAGCCCCTTGCCACTTGCTACATAAGGTACCTATCATAGAAAGTGGCCTTCCTGGTGGCCTTTACGTCAGCTCGAAAAGTGAGTGAGCAAGCTCCAAGCCCTGGTGGCAGACCCACCATACACGAGGTTCTATAAGAACAGGGTGGTGCTCCGCATAAACCCCAAATTCCTCCTGAAGGGTGGTATCTCCCTTTCATCTCAACCAAGAGGTAGTCCTCATCACCACCTTTCCAAGGCCTCACACAAGCAGGAAGGATTCCTGCATAAACTGGATTGCAGACAGGCCATGTCCTCCTACCTACAACAGACTCAGGCCCATTGGGAAAACTCTTCAGCTTTTCGTATCTTATGATCCCAGCAGACTGGGGCTCCCCATGTCATAAGAACATAAGATATGCCATACTCGGTCAGACCAAGGTCTATGAAGCCCAGTATCCTGTTTCAAACAATGGCCAATCTAGGTCATAAGTACCTAGCAGTCTCTGCAAAAGACACAGGTTCCTTGATGCTTGTATTGTGTCAAGCAGTGATATCCTGGGTCTCTTTTAATAATGGTTTATGGACCTTTCCTCCAGGAACTTGTCCAAACCTTTTTTTAAACCCAGCTACACTAACAGCTTTTACTACATCTTCTGATAACAAATTCCAGAGTTTCATTACACATTGAGTGAAAAAATATTTTCTCTTATTAGTCTTAAATAGGTTACCCTGTAGCTTCATTGCATGTCCTCTAGTCTTTCTATATACTGATGACATAAACAATCAATCGACGTTTACCTGTTCCACTCCATTCAGACCTCTATCATATCTCCCCTCAGCTGTCTCTTTTCCAGGTTAAAGAGCCCTAACGTTTAGCCTCTCTTCATAGGAGTATCCTTGCATCCCTTTTACCATTTTCGAGGCTCTTCTCTGTACCTTTTCTAAACACTATATCCTTAAGTTATGGCAACCAGAATTGCACACAATATTCAAGGTGCGGTTGCACCATGGAACGATACAAAGGCATTATAATATCCTTTGTTTTATTTTCCATTCCTTTCCTTATGATACCTAGCATTTTATTTGCTCTCTTGGCCGCTGCTGCACACTGGGTGGCTGGTGTTAACATATTATCCACGATGATACCTAAATCTTTTTCCTGGTTGGTGGTTCCCAATGTGGAACCTTGCATTGTGTAACTATAGTTTGGGGGGTTCTTTCCTAGGTGCATAACTTTGCACTTGTCTACATTTAAATTTCATCTGCCATTTGGTTGCCCAGTCTTCCAATTTATCAAGATCCTCTTGCAATTTTCCACAATCCTCTTGGGTTTTAACAACTTTAAGTAGTTTTGTGTCATCTGCAAATTTGATAACCTCACTTGTACCCTTTTCCAGGTCATTTATGAATGTCAAAAAGCAGTGGACCCAGCACAGATCCCTGCGATACTTCACTATTCACCTTTTTCCATGTCGAAGTGAACTCAATTTAGGTGGAGGACTGCATTGCCCTTATCTATGAGCAAACAAGCCTCTCCATTGAGCACTAGATCACAGTGCATTTTATTTATTTATTTATTTTATTTATTACAGGCTCTTATATACCGCTCTATTCAGAATCAGCGCGGTTCACAATATAACAACATACCATAACAACAAACTGTTAGGTTTTACAGAGAACAAGGTCAGAGAACTTGGATAAAACATGGGACGTCATTACTGCAACTATTTACAAGAGTATTTACAAGAGTATTGTGTGAGTGATGGCCCTGTTGGTGGCCAGCCTCCGCTCAGTGCCAGTGACTGAGATCTTTAAGGCCACCACATGGTCTTCAGTTCACATGTTCGCAGCTCACTGCTGCCTGGAGAGCGAGTCCCAGAGGGACAGTGCTTTTGGCCAGACAGTTCTCTGTAATATTCTTGGGGTGTAGGCAACTCCTGTCTAACCCTTCTGTGTTCAGGCTACCAGAGTGATAGTGTCACTGGATGCTGGGGTCTTGCAGAGTCTCTCAGTGAGGACTCACCT
This sequence comes from Ichthyophis bannanicus, assembly GCA_033557465.1. Classification (NCBI taxonomy): domain Eukaryota; kingdom Metazoa; phylum Chordata; class Amphibia; order Gymnophiona; family Ichthyophiidae; genus Ichthyophis; species Ichthyophis bannanicus. The sequence continues at coordinate 942,377,692 of CM066033.1, read as the reverse complement.
TCTGCAACTCACGGTTACCCGATTGGGCACTGGTGGTGCTGTCATGATTTGGTCCTCGGCAGCCTGGCGCTAGGGAGTCCCATATGTGAGGACTGAGTTTCTGCTTGTTCCTGGAGAAAGCATAGTTACTCATCTGTAACAGATGTTTTCCGGGAACAGCAGGAATCAGTCCTTGCAACCACCTCTCCTTCCTTGGGAGTTGCCTCTATACATTGCCTTATTTTTACTGCCATCCTAGCTATGTCATCTGACTAAGCAAAGTGGCACCCTTGGGCGGGAAGGGGACCACACATGCACGGTAGCATTCCCAAAAGCTTTCTTTGAAAGTTTGGTTTGCTCCATGTGGGCTCTGCATCAGCATCACCCGTATGTGAGGACTGATTCCTGCTGTTCCTGAAGAACACCTGTTATATGTGCATAACTATGCTTTATCACTTTGTGTGTTTAATTTGTTTATGGATATCATGGGTGATACTGAGATTTAGAGACTCCAGCACTATAAGTCCATTCTGAAATTGTTGGTAAAATTATGAGAGAACTAGTTGTTCCTGAATGTAAAATCAGTTTTCATGTCAAAGGATTTTCAGCAAATAGTATAGCCATGTGCATGCACTGGAAAGATCATTCACAGTTGCTCCCAGGGGTGGAATTGCAATATATGCATGCATACACTTAAACTTTCATAGTAACATAGAGCATGACTGTAGATAAAGACCAGTATGGTCCACCTAGTCTGCTCAGTAAGGTTTCTAGAGGTTGTACCCACCAATCTAGGCAGATCACTCCTGTCTGTTTAGGATTGGATCCACTGCTCCATGCCAGTCATCCCTTCTATTTGTTGACATAGAGGCCTAGTCACAATAGGATGTCCAGCCCCCTGTATGAGCAGGCTGAAAATGGCTGTGCAAAGTCGGACTTGAGTCTGATCCTGCAGCACCTGTGGGATCAGAATATGATCTACTGCCTGGATGTACAGGCCAGAACACGATTCTGCCTGGCTGTACATCCAAGCAACTACCCAGCTAACTCAGCCAGGCTTGTGAATGGAGCTGCAGTACCATGGCATCCTGTCACCATGGCTCCATTCATAAGCCACAATTGCCAGCTGCCTCAGAGGGAATCCCATTCCCCACAGCCTGTCCCCCCCCCCCCCCGGTCTGGCTTTCTAAGGCCTGGGTCTGGCTGTGGAGAACCCCTTGAGCCCCCTCACCAGCCTGCCTAGCCCTGTGCCTCATTACCCTGCTCTCCTGCGTCTAGCCAGAAGGCCCTGGACGTACAGGGCTGATCTCTGAATCGGCCCTGTATGTCATGGGCTGTCTGTGTCACACCCTCCCACGCCTCCATGTACAAACACACTGTTAATACAGGGAGGTAGTGACTGAGACGGTAGGGGGACAAATAGCAAGGATATAGAATGACCCCCATACTGTATAAAAGAGAGTGATTTTGTGTTGATTTCATCCTCCTGCTATAAAGGGATCCACTGTTTGTCCCATGCCTTTTTTTGAATTTTGTCACTGTTTTTTTTGCCCCTACCACCACTATCGGGAGGGCATTCCAAGCATCCATCACCCTTTCAATGAAAAAGTATTTCCTGACATTGCTTTTAAGTTAACCTCCTTGCAGCTTCATTTTATGCACTCTAGTTTTGTAGCTTCCCCCTTCTTTGAAAAAAAGGTTTTGTTCTTAATACCCTTTGAGTATTTAAAAGTCTGTATCATATCTCTCCTGTCCCTACTTCTCTAGGGTATACATATTTAGGTCTTCAAGTCTCTTCTCATACATCTTCTGGTGCAGGCTCCAAATCATTTTGGTCACCTTCCTCTGAACTATTTCAAGTCTTTTTATATCCTTTGTGAGATATGGTTTCCAAAACTGAACACAATACTCCAAGTGAGGCCTCACCAATGACTTGTACAGGGGCATTAATACCACCTCCTTTCTGCTGGTTTATTCCTCTCTGTAGCAACTCAGCATCTTTCTAGCTTTGGCTACTGCCTTGTCCCATCGTTTTGCCACCTTGAGATACTCGGATACTATCACTCTAAGGTCCCTGTCCTGGTCTGTGTACACCTACCTCTCACCCCCTGTCACATGACGCATGGCTCTGTATTTCTTCACATTAAATCCTAACTGCCAAGCATTGGACCATTCTTCCAGTTTTTGTAGATCTTTCCTCATGTTTTCCACTTCAATGGAGTCCACTCTGTTGCAAATATTCATGTCACTTTTTCCCGTCAGCTATATCATTCACAAAGACATTGAACAGTACCGATCCCTGAGGCACTCCACTACCTAACTTCCTTTCTTCTGAATGAATTCTGTTTATCACCACCTTCTGTCATCTATCAGTCAACCAATTTCTAATCCAGTTCCCCACCCTGGAAGCCATCACCAGGTTGCTTAGTTTGATAAGCCTTCTTTGAGGAAAAGTATCAAAGGCTTTGATATCTAAGTAGATCACATCTATTGTATGCCCTTGATCTATGAGTGTTCTCTGGTCACCTGGTGTAAGAACTTGATCAAATTTATTGGGCATAATCATTCTTTGTTAAAACCATATTGCCTCTGAATATCCAATGCATTGGATTCTAGAAAGTCCACTATTTTATTTTTTATTTTTATTTTATACTTATGCAATTTACAATATAATTCCCCAAAAGAATGCAGGGAAAATGATAGAAAAAAATCCCTAGATCCACAATCAAACATAATCCATATAATACACCACCATAAAGGGAGCAAGTATAGGAAAATTAAATAACAATGGAGTCGAGAAATGGCACAGCCAGCTTTTTAAAGGAAACATTTAATGGAGGCACCCTTCCTACCCACCAGGAAACTAAGGAGTTGTTTTGGGTCAAAGAACAAGAATCTCTTACCATCTGGAAAACAAAATGGCTACAAGGGAATTTCAATAAAGTGGCTCCCAAGACTAGGACTCTTGGTTTTAACACCAAGAAGTCCTTATGCCACATTTGGGTAGCCCTCAATCAGGAAAAAATTTGGATCCTGACCTAAAAAAACAAACACCCATATATGATGAAAATACAACTTCAACATATTATTACAATCCATCTCAAGAGCAAAATAAATGATCAAAGTTGTCTGTTCGGTCACAACATCTAAGGAGTTTTCCAAAAAGCCAGTGAGATCAACAGAACCCTCCTGGCTCTGGGTTTGTTCCCCTCCAGTAAGCATAGCCCCCAGACCCCAAGGACAAAAATTGTGCATGGGCATTCAGTGGCAAATTATCTGAAGATAACTTTAAGATCTCCTGAAGGTACCTTTTGGCCATCTTGACAGGAGGCATCAAGGGAGACTTGAGGAAATTTAATAAAGCGTAGATTGTTTTGTTGAAGTGCTCTAGATACTCCATCTTACGAGAGCACAGAGGAGTCCTTGACTTGTGCACACTGGGTATCTTGCACTTCCCCAAATCTTGCCTCCAAAACAGACCAACTCACCACTTATTGGGTTGTTCCTGAGAAAGCTCAAACAGTCTTTCAACACAAGTGTTTAGTAAAGAGGCATTCACCGAAGCTATTGCCTTTCATAGTGCATCCATCACAATTACCGTTTTCTTCAGCCCTCCAGGGCCCAGTAGTGAAGGACCTCTTCCCTCAGCAGCCACGTACCCCTTTGAAGCAGCGGCATTTGCTGTTTCCTCCTCCTTATCAGTATGGGAAGAGGCTGCCACAGGTGTCCCTCCAAAGCCTGCACAAGCTCCCTCTCTCCAACAAGAAACCAGTGAAGGCAGCATGGCTTGAATGAAACTGTCTGGGTCACGGAGGCGCAGTCCTCTCATGGGGGCTCAAAGACACCCCACTCAAAGCTGGCACAGATAACACTGCAGGCCCCACTGAAGTGCTGCTTATGGCTCCAAAGCTCACATCACATTTGGCAAGCATCTTCTGAATGCCTGAGGTGGGAACACCCTAACCGGAGGGCTGGTTCTTCGGTTTCCACTTCTTTACCATATCTCAAGTTAGGAAACCAACAGGAATCTGAGCACACCAAGAGGTGAGTGCTACAGCCAACAGCCAGGTGTCATCTTGCTCTGTCTCTATTCTTTCTTTTAAGACATCAATTACTTTTCCCGCCACAGAGGTTAGGCTTACTGGCCTATAGTTTGTCATCTCTTCCCAATTGCCACTTTTTTGAAGAACTATTACATCAGCCTTTCTCCATGCCTACGGAACCTCCCTCATGTTCAAGGATCTATTAAACCCATCTCTTAAAGGCCCTGCCAAAACCTCTTTGAGCTCTTTCAGTGTCTTGGGATGTATCCCATCCAGTCTCATGGCCTTGTCTACTTTCACTTTTTCAAGCTGTTCAAAAACATCTTCTGTGAATGGTGTGGCATCTACTCCATTACCATTTGTGTATTTGTCAATCATATGTGGTCCTTCTCCAGGATTTTCTTTTGTGAATACATATACATTTTTGTATAATTTCCATGCTATTGGGACTGATTCTGGGTGCTTATTTTATAAAGGCACACAGACACTTATGCTACCTTCATAAATTAATACTGAAAAATACATTTATAAAATATTTGTGTACTTATATGAATATTCACTATGGGGGTCATTTTAAAAGGCTTAGTCATGATTTAGGACATCTGAAGACATGTATGTGGATGTTGACATCATAGAAATGTCTCAGATGCCATTCCACAAATGACTGTTACAGATGTCTCTGGTGCAAGGATATCTAAGAAGGCAAGGAGAGATGATGGAGGCATGTCTGGGGAGGTGTAATGGACTTGCATGTCTTTGTTCCATTTCTGGAATGATGGAGATGGCTGCAGGCACAAATAGGCATCAGGAAAGTGCTTGTTTTGGCCTTAAAACATCTGGAGAGTATAGAGAAGATGGAGAGTTAAGTGACTAGCTTAAGATCACTCTGGATTGTAAGAGGGCCCTGTCCTTCTACCTGTATTGGACTCGGGGCCCACCGCAAAGCACCTCAGCTTTTCATCTCCTATGACCCTAGCTGTCTGGGGCTTCCAGTGACCAAGCAAACTGTTCACTTGGATGGCAGATTACATTGCCCTTGCCTTTGAGCAGGTGGGGATCTCACTGGACCACCAGGTCACAGTGCACCACGTCAGGATCATGACTACCCCTGTGGTAAATTTGCATTCCGTACCTGTGGTGAAAATCTGCTGGGCCGCCACCTGGTCTTCAATCCATATCTTCGCAGCTCATTACTGCCTGGAGAAGGAGTTCTGATGGGACAGTGCCTTCGGCCAGGCTGTACTCTGTAATGTCTTTGGGGTGTAGGCAACTCCTGCCCTCCAACCCTTCTGTATTCAGGCTACCGGAGTGCTGGTTCCCCACCAGATACTTGGGTCTTGTGAGAGTCTCTCAGTTGGGATTCAACTACTGCAGCTCACATAGCTCACCCTTTTCAGGTCACTGACGTTTCTGTTTTTACAGGTTCTCAGTAGCCTGTAGCTGGGGAGTCCCATATGTGAGGACTGACTTCCTGCTTGTTCCAGGAGAAAGCATAGTTATTCACCTGTAACGGGTGTTCTCTGGGGACAGCAGGAATCGATTCTCACAACCCTCCCTCCTCCTCTTGGAGTTTCTGCTTTACCATAGTGGCAAAGTCAGCTATCCTGAGAGTGGGGGAGGTGAGAAGCATAACGAATTTGCCCTAGTTAAGGGTCCCCTTCTAGGAGTGCAGGGAGAGAAAGCCACAGCCAGGTTTCAAAGACAGAAAACCCCCAGCTGGAACAGGTTTCAGCCAATGACTGATAAAGCAAGAAAGAGGGATTGCAAGCACGAGGACCAAAGCCCTTACTTTAACAAGTGCACTGATTATTCTAATATCAGAAGGCAGGGGGATTACCAACACCTGGGAAAGAAAGAGGTGGGGTTAAGACCCTGGAGGTATAAGCCTGGGTTAGATTATGCAGAAAGAGAGAGACGAGAAGGAGAGCAGCTGGGAGAGCAGCTGAGACAGAAGCAGAGAGGAGTGGATTCTTGGAGAAGAGCTGAGCTACCCAGAGCTGAGAGAGCTGAATTCCCTGCAATAGGTTGGCAACAGAGGTGGGGATCAGGAAGTGGAGAAGCTTTCAGACCACCAGAGAGGTTGTCAGCTGAGCAGTCTGACCAGATCGGTGAGTTGGAACCCATGCAGTTGGGAGAACCAGTGTCAGAGTTGGGGGAAGAAGATTGCTTTATGGATTGCTCTCTATGCCAAGCTCTAGACAGGAGGTCTTGAGGAAAAGCTAGCCCTGAAAGAAGTAATTCTCCTTGGGAGTTAACCATATGGCAGAAGCAGTGTGGAGGTAAATTCCTGTCTGTTTTAAAAGGGAAATTTACTGCAACGTAAGCCTGATCAGGAAGCTCTGATTCATGCTTGTTGTCACCTGTGTTTGAACTGTGCAACGGCAAGAGAAGCCAAGTTAGCTACTATAAGAGTTTTTGCTTGCTCCTCTCCTATATGAAAAGCCTGCTAAGAGTTTTGATAACAGCTTGGAATGATTTTGTTCTAAGTTTGGTTTCACGTAGAAAGGCAGCCTAGAGAGGTTTTTGAGGCTGGCAGAAACCAAGCTGCTGTAGAAGAATTAAGCCTGAATTTTTCTTTATGCTCTGATTAACTGGGACTAAAAAAGGAAAGTGGCAGCCTAGTTTCTAAAGGCAATTGCTTCTGCAAGTAAGAGGACTTTAAAAAGCCATTTCTGAGTTTTTGGTTTGTTTGCCATCATTTGGTGTACCTTAAGCAAATCCTACAGTTGTAATCCTGTAAATGATACCTTGAACCTGCTGTGTTTTGTGTTATGGAAATAAACTTTCTGTTACAAGCCTTACCCTCGGTTACCTGAGCTACAAACCTTCTACTTAAAGCACCAACATATTTTTAGCAGTACTACACTTCCCAGAAACCGACACGAAGGAATAGGCTGCTAGGAGCTGATAGAAGAAGGAATCCTCAACCACCATGCCCCTCGACCACTAGAGGCAAGTGGCTTCGGGTGTTGTGCTTGTGACACCATATTTTAATTTTTGCTGTCTTAGCTATGTCACTAGACTGAGGTGAAATGGCATCCTTGGGCAGGGAGGAGACCACACATGTGTGGTGCATCTCCCAAAGGCTTTCTTTGAAAGCTGGGGAGATGCTTCTGCACAGGCTGCATCAGTGCAGACATCACCCATCTATGAGGACTGATTCCTACTGTCCCCAGAACACCTGTTACAGGTGAGTAACTATGCTATCATGTAGGCTCATACCATTTCACTGAAGCTTAACTCTGACCTAATGAAGAAACATGGGCAAAGTCTATTTTAGCCATGAAAAGATCCACTGTGGCCAGGCTTTATACAGTAGAAGCATTAGTAAACTACTTCAGTGCTATAATGCAAAACTGGGCCAAGAGCATGGGTATTGGTTAGCTGAACACAATTAAATCAAAGTATTAGAATAATGGATCATACTCTGCTTCCTTCCCCTAGACCTTTTTATCTTTCTCCCTCAAACACCTTTCTCCCCTCCCCACCCCCATGGTTGCCATGGACCTAGCGGAAGCAGCGAGTTGTGTGACAGCTCTGGCCAGGAACGGGAGGTAGCATATACTTTCAGGTCCTGCGATTGACCTGCCCTTTCTGATTTCTGTATGGAAGGCAAGACCTGGGATCACATTTCTTAATCCTCAGTCTCTGTCCTGGACTCTTTCACAATTGGCTGCTACCACTGCCACAGGCACGATCCAGACAGACCTTCCTCAGAGAGTTGTTTCACAGGGCTTGGTGAAGGGGAAGGAATGATTTGCATGAGTAAGAGTGGCTTTTTTTTTTTCTTGTTATGGAAGCTGGTTCAATGGCTTTGTTAACTAGGGGAAAAAGGCATTACAGGCGTGATGTGGTCTACAGGCTTTGTATTTTGATACCCATACCCAAGAATCAATAGTTATGGTCCAAAAAAGTAGTAATCCACATCCCATTCTCTTAGTTTAACAGCGAGTGAAATAAGGGCTTTATTTAGCCAAGGAAATTTATGGCAATCTCTGGCTGGGTTCTCTCAGGGACAGTTTCTCCAAATAGCTTAGTTTTGTGCATACCATGACAGTAGTGAATCGCTCTCATAAGCCCCAGGGTATGTAGAGTATAATCGGTCTCAAATTTTCTGCTAATACTCTGCATAGTACTTGTATTGTATTGTGTCAAAGAGGACTGCCTTCTGGAGTTCATAAGATGTAACACATGTAGGCAATTATCAAGGTAACATAGTATGACAGCAGATAAATACCAGTATGGTCCATCTAGTCTGCCTAACAAGGCGGCAAAAGTAGGTGCACCTGCTGCTCCGTGCAGGTCACCCCTCCCCATGCCTTTGTTTAGGTGTGCTAGGAAATTTTCTTCCAGCACAGCTTTATTGATGATCCATAACTCTTCTGGTGCTCTATTAAAGCAAATCAATTTTGCAGGCAGCCTTTAAATTCTGGTGGTGTATTCTCAAGATCATAGTTTGCTACGTTCATGAGTGGCTTGCTTTTTTTCAGCTTTAGCTTGAGTTTGCATATTAGTAATTTGGTAATCTGTACCACAGTCAGCTCCAGGTTTGTCTGTTACAGAGCTTTTCAATCGTTGACTTCCACAGATGTAGTCAATTTGATTTTTGTACAATCCATTGGGTGAAGTCCATGTGTACAGTCGTAGTAACATAGTATGTGAAGGTAGATAAAGACCAGCATTGTCCAAGTCTGCCCGGCAAGGTGGCAAGAGTGGGTGCACCTGTCAGTCTGTGCAGGTCACCCCTCCACATGCTTTTGTTTAGGGTTGTACCCACCGTTCTGTGCAGGTCACCCCTATTTTTTGAGATATAAGAGAGAGTTAAGTTTAGTTTGATTTTATCCTGGTGCTATAAAGGGATCCACTGTGTTTGCCACCACTTTTGTTGCTGGAAGAAGGTGTTTGAGATGAATACTGTAGATCGTTGGTCCTGCAGAATCCTTTCAGTCTTTCTTCAGTTTCATTTCTGTTGTGAAGTCCATGTTTTCTAACCACTTTGCCTTTTTCTTTGTTGCCAACTTTTGCATTCCAGTCACCTTTGAAGATCAGAACGTCCTGTTTGCATGTTCTGTCAATGTTGGCTTGTACTTGTTCATAGAAATCTGGCAGCATCCCTGTTGCCATGGAGGAGAGAGGTCACGTGACAGAGCAACACTGGTGTGGCAGGAAGTGATCCTGCAACTAGGACCCTGTCCTCCAGGTGATGTAAAACCCTCTCGCACTGAGGAAGTTTCTCCAGGGCCATGTGCCCATGAGGGAAGGGTTAGGACAGCTGTTGGTGATTCGATCATTAGGCATGTAGATAGCTGAGTGGCTGGTGGACGTGAGGATTGCCTGGTAACATGCCTGCCTGGTGTGAAAGTAGCAGACCTCGTGCCACCTAGATAAGGTGTTAGATAGTGCTGGGGAGGAGTCTGCTGTCTTGGTACATGTTGGTACCAATGACAGGAAAATGTGGTAGGGAGGTTCTGGAGGCTAAATTTAGGCTTTTAGGTAGGAAGTTGAAATCCAGAACTTCCCGTTCCACGTGCAGGTCCCAAAAGGCAGGCAGAGCTCCGGAGTCTCAATGCGTGAATGAGACAATAGTGCAAGAATGAGGGTTTTCGATTTGTTAGGAACTGGGGAACATTCTGGGGAAAGGAGGGGCTCTTCCGAAGGGATGGGCTTCACCTTAACCAGGATGGAACCAGGCTGCTGGCATTAACATTTAAAAAGGAGAGAGAGCAACTTTTAAACTAGATAATAGGGGAAAGCCGACAGTTGTACAAGAGCGCATGGTTCGGAAAAATGTATCCTTGAAGGATACTACCAAAAGTAGAGAGGTTCCAAAAAAGAGTAAAGTAGCCCAAATGCCCTCGAGTATGGAGCAGACAAAGCTTAAAAATCTCAAATTACCCATGCCTACCAATAGCCAAATTAATATGAATAAAATACAGTCTCTAAAATGCTTGTATGCAAATGCTAGAAGTCTAAAAAATGAGATAGTTAGAATATATAGCACTAAATGAGAGGTTAGATATGATTTGGAATCTCAGAGACATGGTGGATGGAGGACAACCAGTGGGACACTGTGATACCTGGTTACAAACTATATCGTAATGATGGAGCTGATCAAATTGGTGGAGGTTTGCGCTCTGTTAGAGAGGGCATTGAGTCAGAAAGGATTAAAGTTTTGCAGGAAACAAAATTTTCTGTAGAATCTCTATGGATTGAAATTCCATGTAAAAAAGGGTAAGGCGATGGCAGTGAAGGGTGTATTATCGACCACCTGGCCAGAATGAACAAATGGATAATGAAATGCTCAAAGAAGTCAAGGAAGCTAACAAGTTACAGTGCAGTAATAATAATGGGTGATTTCAATTACCCCGGTATCGACTGGGTCATTGTCACAGCAGGACATGCTAGGGAGATAAAGTTCCTCGATGAAATGACTGCTTCTTGGAGCAGCTGGTTCATGAACCGACCAGAGGGGAAGCCATATTGGACCTAGTCCTTAGTGGAACACCAGATCTAGTGCAAGAGATAAGGGTGATGGGGCCATTTGGTAATAGTGATCATAGCATGATCGGGTTTGATTTAATTAGTGGAGGAGGGATAGTAAGGAAATCCACAGTACTACCTTTTAACTTTTGAAAGGGAGAGTATGATAAAATGAGGAAAATAGTTAAGAAAAAAACTAAAAGGAGCACTTGCAAAGGTTAAAGACTTACATCAAGCTTGGGTGTTGTTGAAAAATACTATCTTCGGAGCCCAGACCAGCTGTATTCCACGCTTTAAGAAAAGTGGAAGAAAGTCCAAAAAACTGCCAGCATGGTTTAAAGGTGAGGTCAGAGAGGCTGTTGCCAAAAAAGCATCTTTCAGGAAATGGAAAAAAGAGCCAAACGATGAGTAACCGAGGCAGGCGGACCCGGCGCTGCAGGCCCCTGCCTTACACCCCACGCTCCACAACCCGTCTCACCCCCCCCCATTCCCCACTCTCCCCACAAAATACAACACACAATGTCTTATGGAACGAAACTGGTCGCAGCTTTTATTAGCCAACAATTTAACAATCCAACAATAAATTTCCAAAGCCATTCAATTAGCGGCACCCGGCTGCACCAGCCATACCACAGCAAAGTGCCTGCCACCGCTAAAGCCGTAACTCGCCACCCGGCAAGTTACATACCCCTCTCCCCGACTTCGCCATACTAAGCAAAAGTCGTCTGAGGGTCTGACCGGGTCAGGGGCACCCCGCCCCCGCCCACTTGTAGCCTACTGCTCCGGACCCCGGAAACCTCCGGGATCCCGCCACCGGCACATAACCCTGTTCATGTGCCGCCCCCCCCCCCCATGGCCCCAAGCTGCGACCAGCGAACATCATGGCCAGACATGTATTCCAAAGCCTCCTGCCAATCATTAAGAAGGAGGTCCATACCCACAGGCGACAAGTGAACCCCATCAGCCTGATAGAGCCCCGAACACCCCACGTCCACCCAGTCATGCAGGATCTGGTACCCGCCCCGCTCACATACCCAACGACCAATCTGACGATTGACCTTGGTCAATCCCCGAGACCAACGCCGCTGCTCCCAGCAGGCCGGCCTTGGAATAATGTCTGACCATATCACAATAATCCCAGGAAACATTCGCAACACAAGTCCCAGATCATCCTGAACCGCCCGAATCAGCTGCAGGCAGGACCAGGACGACAGGTCATTTCCACTCAAATGCACCAACAGGGCGGCCGGCCACCGCGACGTCCTCACGTGGCGTCGCAGCAGATGCGACCACCGCATGCCCCACTCACCCAGCCATTGGACAGCCACCGACGACGGGTTCAATCCCAAATTGACGCCGATAGGGCGTTCCGCAGCACGCCTATGCGCCCAATGGACGAACGAATGGCCAGCAACCCAACACACACCAGGACCGACACCCCCATCTGAAAAAGAAATAAACAGTTAAAGCCCCCACCCTGCAACACCCCTGCCCTACAAACGTACATACCCTTTAAACGCAGAAGAACGCCACCTCCCAATGGCCTGAATGACCGGAGCAGGCAACCCCGCCGCCGCCGCGCTAGTGGCCGCCCCTATCCGAAAGGAGTGGGGAGCAAACCGGAGTGGATCTTCCCCCACCGCGGACAACGCCAGCCTCAGCACAGCAGACACCTGGAAACGGGTTACAACCCACGCATCCGCGTGCACAAAAAACCCGCTCGAACCCACCGGGCGCACCGCAACATAATGTAGAAGCGCCCTCACTGGGCACGTCCGGGGGTCCGCGCCCAGACCCAGGCACACCCATAAGCCTTTCCCTCTCGGATCCGTTTTGGACTTAGCCAACAAAATCCACGCCCCCCCTCCTCCACCCGGACATGACGAGCCAACAGCCCCCCAACGCCCCTGCCCCGCCCAGAGCTTGCAACAAGCTCACCAATCCGAAACGCCCCGAAAAAGGCCAGGGAAAAAACCGCCCGGAACAAAACGGCCTCATAGGCAGACGAAGCCACTCGCTCCAAGGCCCCGCACACCCGCACAAGAAGCTCATGGGTAATGGGCAACCGCGCATTGCGCGGAGTCGGATGCGACCGCTCCCAACCCTGCATCAGCCTCCGCGTCAACACCCCCCCGGCCGGGAGACCCCAACCAACCGCACTCGCAAAGAAGTGAAACCCTGACAAATGAGCGCGCACCGCCGACCTCGAAAACCCCGCTCTCTTGGCCGCCACAATATATTGGCCAAGCAAACCTTCCGGGACCCCCCCAGCCCGCCATCCGCACGAGCCCAAAAAAGCGACCACCCGGTTGCACCCCTTCCGGTACGCAGACCAGGTCCCTGAAGACACCGAACTCCTCAGCAGGTCCAACATCTCCCGAGGCCAATGCTCCACAATTTCTCTGGGACCACAGCTCCCGCCTCGTCCGCTTCGGGGGCCAACGCCCGGAACCGCTCCCACTGAAACAACGAGAAAGAGCATCAGCAATCTCGTTAGTGGACCCTGGAATGTGCCGCGCGCGCGCACAACCACATTCAGCCGAAGGCACGCTAGCACCACCTCCCGCATTAAACTAGCCACCCGCACGCACCTCGGGGTGTATCGGTTAATCACACTGACTACCGCGGCGTTATCACACCACCAAAGCACCCGCCTGTTCCGAAGACGCTCAGGCCAGAGCTCCAAGACTACCAAAATCGGAAAGAGCTCCAAGAATGTGACGTTCCTGGTCAGGCCCTCCACACACCAAGCTGCCGGCCACCGATCCGCGCACCAGGCCCCCCCGAAATACACTCCCAAGCCAACCCCCCCAGCCGCATCAGTGTACAATTGTAAATCATCACTGGATACTTCTGGCTCCAGCAACACGGAAGTTCCATTGAAATCCACAAGAAAACGATCCCACACCCGCAAGTCCGCACGCATTGCCGCCGTCACCCGAATTCGATGATGAGGTTTCCTCACCCCGGCTGTCGCACAAGCCAATCTCCTAGAAAACACCCTCCCCATCGGAACCGTCCGACAAGCGAAATTTAAGGACCCTAACAGAGACTGCAACTCCCGCAAGGAAACCTTACGCGCCGACAACACATGGGCCACGGAAATCCGCAAACGAGCCACTTTATCCAGAGGCAACCGCGCCACCATGTCCACCGAATCCAACTCTACACCCAAAAAGGTTAGCCGCGTCGTCGGGCCCTCCGTCTTCCCCTCCGCCAAAGGGACCCCGAACTCCTGCGCTAACCGCCCAAAGCCGGATAATAGCCTTCGACAGTCCCCAGAGCCCGCTGCCTCCCACAAACAAAAAATCGTCCAGGTAATGCACCACAGACGACACACCCGACACCCGAACTAACACCCACTCCAAAAAGGTGCTAAACATCTCGAAGTAAGCGCAAGAGATAGAGCATCCCATTGGCATACACTTATCAAAGAAATACTCGCCCTGAAAACAGAACCCCAACAAGGGAAAGGAAGCCGGATGGACAGGTAACAAACGAAACGCTGATTCGATGTCGACCTTCGCCAATAACGCCGACCGGCCGGCCCCGCGCACCAGCGAAGCCGCCTTGTCAAAGGAAGCATAACGAACCGAACACAACTGACGCGGGATCGAATCATTCACCGAAGCCCCGACGGGACAAGACAAATTGTGAATCAAGCGGAATTTCCCCGGCTCCTTCTTGGGCACGACACCCAAAGGCGAAATCACCAAGTCAGGAAAAGGCGGCTCCGCAAAGGGTTTCGCCACCCTACCCAACTGCAATTCACTCAACAATTTGTCCTGCACCACCGACGCCCAACGATGCACCGAGGGAGAGTTCCTTGCCGACGGCGCCGACACCACCCCCCTCACCGGGATGACAAACCCATTCCGAAACCCCGCCCCCAAAGTCGCCGCCTCACGCCGTCGGGGATAAAGGCTTAGCCACCCCACCAACGCCTCCACCCGCACCGGGGAGGGGCGCGACTGCGCCACTCACTGCCCTTTCGGCGCAGGGGCGGCCATGCCAGAGGCGCCCTTCTTGACACATTTGAGCGCGGAATGGGGACCCCCGCACAAGGAACAGACGTGCTGAAACTTGCAGTCGGGAAAGGGACAGGTGGAACGGTTGAAACACCAGCAGACGTCACCGCTCCCGGCCGGGACTTCCTTTGCAGGCACCCCGGCTGCCCCTCCTCGAAAGGGCCGAGCCGTCCCCCCCACCGCCCCGACGCCACTCTTGGTCCCACCACCCGCGCTTGCACTGGACCGCGCCGACATCTGGGTCAACCACAGGTTAATATCCTGGGTGCCCCACGAAAGCGCACGGCTTTCCTCCATCCGATCCCTAAACTTCTCATCGTAGTTAAGCCAAGACCATCCCTCGTGCGTCTGAGACGCCTCCAGGATGGAATCGGCATACGCCAATAACATCTCATACTGCGACGGATCGTTCTGCCCCACACGCTGGCCAACCGTAAAAAGGCGCGCGTCCAATTAACCACGTTACGCGCTACCTTCCGGACCCTCCCGGCCTTCTCGTCCTCCTTTCTCTTTTTTCTGCTTTCGCCTCCCGAACGCTTCCGCCCCTCCAGCAAACGGAAAATGTCAATATATCGCCGCTTGCGGATTTTACGCCTAAGCTTCCGAGGTACCCCCACCCATAATGCCGGCAACGACACCACCGCAGAGGCTCCCCCCCCAGCCACACCCACTCCCCCCCACCACCCGAAAGCTGCCTATCCCCCCTCCTGTCCGACCCCCCCGGACGAACTACTTGAACCCGACGAAGACGAGGACGAGTCGGAGCTGCGACGACGCCTACACGACCGCCGGTGCTTTCTGCGCGAAGCCCCCCCCGCCTCCCTGAACGACTCACCCCCGGCCCCCATTAACTCACCCGACGAAGCAAGCCGCGCACCAGCCACCGCAAGGTCCTCGCCATCTGCGACATCCAGATCCCTGGGACCCCGCTGGGCCGCCTCAGCTGTCGGTCCCCGCTGCGACTCCGCTCCAACCGGGGAACTCACCCAGCTCTCGCCGCGAGCCGTGCCCACCGGCCAAGACTGCGCCATCAACGAGCCCTGTGGAGACAAAAAAGGAAAAACAGGGGGGAGACCGACACTGGCCATGCCGGCGGCCAAGAACCCCCCCAACCCGCCGCCGGGAGGTACCCTGCCCCCCAGACATCCACTGCTCCCAGGGGGAAGCCCCCCCCGGCGAGCCAAAGCCCCCATGGCCTGAGAACCACCCCGCAGGCCCACCGCAGCTCGCAACCCAGGGCGCCCCATCGGGCCGCAACCCACCCCCATGGCTCGGCGCCACGAAGTCCCCCCCCCCCTACAGCCCCCTCCCCTGCCCCCCCCTACAGCCCCCTCCACAGCCCCCACCCCTGCCATCCCACCATCCCCCACCTCTCCAGGCCCAGCAACCCCCCTCCAGCCCCCTGCAAGCTACCGGAAGGGAGGGAACCCCCCCTACCTTTCCGGCCACGCACCCCAGCACTACGGCCTTTCTCTCCCCTTCCTCCTGCTGCAGCACCCCTCGACCCCCCCCCCACACCAACTTGCCTGGGCCTCACCGCGCCCCCCCGCGATCCGGACCCCCGCCCCGCAGCCTTTTTAGGGGCCAAGCCCCCTGCTTTCGCCCTGCCTGGCATCCGAAGTGAATAATTTAATTAGTTATTCACTTTGACGCGTCTTTTTTTTTTTTTTTTTTTTATATCGCAGCACCGGCAACCCCCGAAACCACCGGCAACCGAACGCCAGCACACTCACCCAGCCGCCACACACCGCTCAGCCCGGGACCACGAAGAGAGGAAGACGCCGTCACCGAAGCAGCCTCCGCGCGACTGACCACGCGGAGGCTGCTCGGTCCCGATCCCCCCTCGCGCCAAACCCTCAAGGCGCTAATTGGCTCCCGCGGGTCCCTGACCCACAGGAGCCAATCAGTTTAAAGGACGCGCGCTCGCGCCCGACTGGGCCGAGCGCACACGTCCTAACCAGGCCGCGCACAGGGTCCCCGCGCCGGGCCGCGCGCCCGGTTAGTAGCGGCCGCCGGGACCCTGCCCGCGGCCTTGGAAACCTGGAAACAGCACAAGCACTGGCAAGTTAAATGCAAGGCATTGATAAGGCAGGCACAGGGAGAATTTGAGAAGCTTGCTGTGGAAGCAAAAATGCGAAATAAAGACTTTTTCAAGTACATTCGTAGCAAAAAAACCTGTAAGAGTCAGCTGGTCCATTAAATGATAGAGGGGTTAAAGGGGCACTAAGAGGCGACAAGGCGATAGGAGAGAGGCTGAATTCTTTGCTTCGGTCTTTACTGAGGAAGATGTAGGGATGTTACCCATGACTGAAGTGGTATTTAAAGGTGCGGAAGAATTGAAGGAAATATCAATACAATGGGAGGCTGTATTACAACTATTAGATAAACTGAAAGTAGCAAATCACCTGGGCCCGGATAGTATACATCCAAGGGTGTTGAAAGAACTGAAATATGAGATTGCAGACCTGCTATTAGTAATCTGTGAACTTTCATTAAAATCATCTGTAATACCTGAAGATTGGAGGATCGCCAATGTAACGCCAATTTTTAAAAAGGGTTCCAGGGATGATCCGGGAAATTACAGACCGTTGAGCCTGACGTCAGTACCAGGAAAAATGGTAAAAACCATCGTAAAGAACAAAATTACTCAGCATTTAGATAGTCATGGCCTAAAGGGAGACAGCCAACATGGCTTTAGACAAGGAAGATCTTGTCTTACTAATCTGTTATGTTTTTTGAAGGTGTGAATAAACAGGTGGACAAAGGTGAGTCGGTTGATATAGTGTATCTGGACTTTCAGAAAGCCTTTGACAAGGTCCCTCATCAGACTTTGGCAAAACTAAAGAGTCATGGGATAGGAGGCAGTATACTATTCTGGATCAGGAACTGGTTAAAAGATAGAAAGCAGAGGATAGGACAGTTTTCCCAATGGAGAAAGGTGAATAGTGGTGTACCCCAGGGATCTGTGCTGGGTCTGCTGCTTTTTGACATATTCATAAATGACCTGGAAAAGGGAATAACGAGTGAGGTTATCAAATTTGCAGATGAGACAAAACTATTTAAAGTTGTTAAAACCCTAGAGGATTGTTGGAAATTGCAAGAGGATCTTGATAAATTGGAAGACTGGGCATCAAAATGGCAGATGAAATTTAATGTGGACAAGTGCAAAGTTATGCACCTAGGGAAGAACAACCCAAACTATGGTTACACGATGCAAGGTTCCACATTAGGAACCACCACCCAGGAAAAAGATTTAGGTGTCATTGTGGATAACATGTTAAAACCCTCGGCCCAGTGTGCAGCAGCAGCCAAGAGATGAAATAGAATGCTAGGTATCATAAGGAAAGGAATGGAAAATAAAAGGAAAGACATAATGCCTCTATCGTTCCTTGTTGAGACCGCAGCTTGAATATTGTATGCAATTCTGGTCGCCGTTTCTTAAAAAGGATATAGCGTTATTAGAAAAGGTTCAGAGGAGAGCCACCAAAATGGTAAAGGGGATGGAAGGATACTCCTATGAAGAAAGGCTAAAAAGGTTAGGGTTCTTTAACCTGGAAAAGAGATGGCTGAGGGGAGATATGATAGATGTCTATAAATTAATGAATGGAGTGGAACGGGTAAACGTACATCGATTGTTTACGTTATCAGAATATAGAAAGACTAGGGGACATCCAATGAAGCTACAGGGTAAACTATTTAAGACTAATAAAAGAAAATATTTTTTCACTCAACGTGTAATCAAAGTCTGGAATTTGTTACTGGAGGATGTAGTAAAGGTTGTTAGTGTAGCTGGCTTTAAGAAAGGTTTGAACAAGTTCCTGGAGGAAAGGTCTATAAATCATTATTAAGAAGGGACCCAGGATATCACTGCTTGACCCAAGACAAGCATTGTGGAACCTGTGTCTTTTGGGGAAACTGTTAGGTACTTATGTCCTAGACTGGCCACTGTTGGAAACAGGATACTGGGCTTGATGGACCTTGGTCTGACCCAGTATGGCATATCTTATGTTCTTATGTAACTTCCTCTTCTGCTGCTGTTGTTGGGGCATATACTTGAATTAGTGTGTTGATGGGCATTCCCTATAAATGTATAGAAATTAAGCATTCACTTATTTCATTGTATTTCATTATAATTCTTGTAGTTTCCTCATAATTATAAATGCAACACTATTTCTTCTATATCTTTCATTTCTATAATAGCAGACTCTGATCATCAGAGGCAAAGCGTCTGATGCCAGTCTATTTCAGTTTGTTGACACCCTACAGATCAAGTTGTTCACGCTCCATTTAATTCTTGATCACCTCCAATTTCCCATGGTTCCTGCTTCGTATGTTCTATGTCCCAATATGTAAGACATCTTTGGGGCTTCTGACTCTCATTTCATGCATAGCTCTGCCAGCAGTCAGATGTTCCTAGAGATTTGATCCAACCACATCATAAATGCTGGCTTTACTCTGAAAAGTCTTCAGCTCATCCCTAGTAGCCAATAGAGTGCCTTCCAACCTGGGGGTCTCATCTTCCAGCACTATAGTGCAATTTGTTTTGTTGTGACTGTTCACTGGGTTTTATGGCAAGATACAAAAGTAGATTGCCAAACCTTTCTTTTTACTTTTCAAAATTATATTACAATTGTGCATTATGACAGAGGTAAGTAAGCAATTTACAGAAGTATCAGAATTCTGTTAAGAAACAGAACATGATTACCTGTCCTACTAATAAGAAATATAAATAAAAACTTTAAGCACTCGCTAGAATCCAGTCCTGAACCTAAGAATGTTTCTCCTAAGATTCAATGGTAATTCTAAATTTCTATTTAGAGATAAACAAGATCTGTACCAGTAGATGGCACCAAAACATCTATAGTCAAGGATATTCAGCTATTAAGTGCTGTTGATACAGTATGCTTATAACTGTAATGAATCAGAAAAAATATTACGCAGAATTTGTGATGAACTCTCACAAGAAAGATGAATTATGCAATAAATGTATTGCACAAGAAGTTTCAGGAGACTATAGTTTAAATAAGAAATGGTAGTATGGTTCCTTGCACAGAAGTAAAGGATAACAAAAACAATAGACATTAAAAAAAAAAAAAAAAAAAAAGTAGCATCTTTCTATTATCAAGAAATGTATTATATTAGTCCAATAAAAAGAAAGCAGCTTTTTTTTAATTTTATTTTTTTTGGAGGGGGGAGGGGGAAGAAGGGTGTTTAACCTTTGTGCATACCTGGGTACCTGTAGAAGAGTGTCAAACAAATATTTCAAGCTTGACAGCTTCATATGTTGGTGGTGTTCATTATGGGTGGCTTCATATCACAAGGTACCAGTTCCATGTGTGTCAACATAGCTGTGTTGCTTTGTGCTTCAAGGACCTCAGTAGGTCCATACATGTTGTCTAAACTTAGATTTTCTCTTTACGATTTATAAAATTATAGTGCCAAACATACCATTTCAGAATATGAGTGGGGAAAAGTGTGTCCAAATACAAATAAAACAAAGGATATTTAGGTGTCATCGCTTGAATCTGTGTTTGTCTTGTCCATTAGACTAAAGTACAAACATAGAAAATCAGAAAATGATGGCAAATACAGCCATATGGCATATCTAATCTGACCACCAACACCAGCTACTAAGTTCTACAATCCCTTCCTTTCCTTTTTTAGATTCTCTGCTTGTCCCATGCTTTCTTAAAGTCAGATACAGTTCTTGTCTCCACCCTCTCTGCTAGGAGGTTATTCCACCAATAAAATGTAATCGTTCATTATTAACCAAGAGAGAAGCAAAAGGCTCAAAACTTATCCAAAAATGTGTTTCTTCAAAGGAGCAACTATTTACTAAGAAGGTCTCAGTAACCCTTCGGCGTTATTGTGCAGACTCTTGCCAATGCACAAAAAATATGCCTACTAACATCAATGACCTTCTGTTAGAAGCTAGTGCAACTGAACTAAGTGGGCAGTTTCTATTTTTAATTTGTTATTGTTATTTCTCAAACACTTCTCCCATAAACATAAGAAGAGTGTTACTTGGCTCCACCATTCTCAGCTCACAGCTATGTTATACTTCAAATCCCGACGCCATTCCCCGGTACCGATCTTGCGTTTCACTATACTGGTTTCTTCAGGGGATCGGTCATTACAAAATGCGTAGTGCTGAAGATAAAACATAAAAATCATCACTCCCACTGTGCTAACCAGTACCTTCCTCTCTACAAATAAAACTATTCATTAATAAATGTGTGCAAAAATTTAAAAATTCAATCTTACTGGAACAGCTGCCCACGCTTATTATGACTCTAAATTCAAAACCTGTGTTTCTAAACATCACGCTCTCCTCATTCGAGCCAAAAAATGCAGCGCATGCGTTTAACTACCCCAGACTCCATCTTTAAAGGGTCCCGAACCTAAAGCGGGAACAAATCAGCTCTAAAACAAATACTGAACCACCCCACTTTTTTATTCGTTCCATCAGAAGCCACTCGTCTGACGACTAACTGCCCTTAGGCAGCTAACATCCCACCAGTTTCCCCATACACGAGCCTACTAACAAATATAAATCCTAGCTAACCCTTTCCACAACAGAACAATTTCTAATAACTACCCAATAAGCCCTCACAAGGTGTATTGACAAACACGCCGCCCAATCAATAGCCGCATTTAAACCCCTTGGTTCAAGAGTATTGAGATGAAAAATCCACCTCTGTTCAACAAAAATCAACGTCTCATCTACAGATTTTCCCTCATGTCCCCTACTTACTCTATCAATACATAAACATCGGAGTTGTTCAAAAATATGACCCTTCAATAGACAATGCCGCACCATGGGGGCCTCTTTCACCTTACAATGCAGCCGACTCCGATGCTCCCTCATACGAATTCTAAAAGGGCGCACTGTCTTTCCAATGTAGCACAGCCCACAAGGGCACACAATAGCATACACCACATTATCAGAAGAACAATCAGTGGCTTGTCTCAATGTAACCGTAACTCCGGTATAACTAAATGACCGGGTTATCGTTATATCACAGATGTCATACATCCCACAACTCTTGTGCCCTGTGCCTTCCGAATCACGTCCCTCATCTACTACTGATTTCAAGACCGTGGGACTCAGTATCTCCTTCAGATTTTGCCCCCTCTGCCAGACACACCGAATCTTCTTATCTGCTAAACCAGAAAGTTTTCACCACTGCACTATATTTTCTTATAATACGCTGTATACCCATGCTCAGGGGAGAGTATTGTGTAATCAAATTAACCGTAGTGGAATCAGTAGTTCCTCTATCTCGGGGCAATAACAGCAACTCCCTATGATTGTAAAGTGCCCTCGAGTAGGCTTTTTTCACTACAGTCCTAGGATAACCCCTCTCTAGAAAACTATCGTACAAACGTTTAGACTGATGCTTGTAATCCGCCACATCAGAACAATTCTGTCTAAAACGTAAAAACTGGGAAAACGGAAGACTTTCTTTTTACCCCCTAGGGTGTAAACTTTGAAAATGAAGAAAGGTGTTCCTGTCTGTGGCTTTCTGATGCACCTTAGCTTTCCATTCACCCTGCCCTCTTATAACCTGCACATCTAAATAAGGAAGCGTATTCGGATGATAAGCATGGGTAAAGCTAATATTGCTATCAAGGCTATTGAGCCAACCCAAAAAAACCTCTAATTTGTCCTGGGTGCCCTGCCATAACAAAAAGATATCATCTATAAATCTTTTCCACATTATAATGTGAGAAATATAACTAGATGGGAGCACCCACTGTTCTTCAAAATAACCCATATAAAAATTGGCTATAGACGGGGCACACGTGGCACCCATAGCAACCCCTGATTTTTGTTGATAAAGAACTCCTTGAAAACTAAAATAATTTTGGTGGATTGCTAAACGTGCCAAATTAAGAATGAACTCTATCTTGGACAATGACAGATCCCCCTGTTTGTGCAACACTCTTTGTATAACATCAATAGCCGCCGCCGCTTGCGGGATATTAGTGTAAAGGGATGTCATATCTAGTGTCACAAGAATAACATCCGCACTCCCCGCCCAACACCCTTCCTGTTGTAATGCATTCAAAAAATGTGTAGTATCTTTCAAAAAAGAGGGAATGGTTCCTAGAAGGGGACGTATAAAGAAATCCACAAGTAGACAACGGCTCCAACACACCGCCCTTAGTTGACACTATGGGCCGACCCAGAGGCTTAAGCAAATTTTTATGAATCTTTGGCACCGTATAAAAGTGCGGTGTCATGGGGGTCTTTAAATTCAAATATTGAAATTATTTTTGAGTAATTAACTGTGCTTGCAAAGCGACCACAGTGAGGGCGTGAATTTCTTTTTGTAAAACTTCTTTTGGATCTGTGTGCAAAACTGTGTACACCTCAGAATCCTGCAATTGAGAAAGGGCTTCCAACTCATAATATTCTCTCGCCAAAATTACTACAGCCCCTCCCTTGTCAGCTCTCCTAATTACGATGTCCTCGCGGTTCTGTAACTCCCACAGAGCTGCTATTTCATCCCAAGACAACGCTGTGCAGTGCAGATGGTGCTGGCTTTCAAGTCCCTGGACTTCTCTTAATACTAGGTTCCGAAAGACTTCCAATGCAGGATGCAATGGGCCCGGAGGGGACCAAGTGGACTTCAGTGGAAGCCAGACCCGCTTCACAAGTTGTTCATCACCTTCCAATTCCAAACGAGCTTCTGAAGAAGATCCTGAAAAATAGTTCTTCAAACTCAACTTCCGGATGAGATTTTCAAAATCGATGCGAAATTGGAAACAATCAAATCTCAGACGGGGAACAAACGATAGTCCTTTACTGAGCAACATCAATGAACTATGAGGTATCTCTTTGCCTGAAATGTTAACCACCAAGTCATCTGGGATACAGACTCCTGCCGCAGTAGTCATCTTTTCCTCCTCACATTGGGACGATCCCGTTGCTTGACACTTTCGGCATTCTTCTTTTTATTCTTATCTGATTTTTCGTCGTCTAAAAAATCTTCATCTGTTTTAGAGGAAGCATTGGAATCAGTTGACAATAACTCATCAGAAGTATCTCCAAAATTAACCCGTTTTTTGGCCTTCTTTGAAGTACGTGTGGTGCTCATCCAGGGATAAACGTAACCCACAGTGTAGTCCATATTATCCCGTTGTAATTTTTTTACTTTTTTAACCATGACCTCTTGATGCAATGAGGACACCTGCTTCTTTAAATCCTCCATCTTCACTGAAAACACTTCAGCAGATTCAGCCTCCTCCAAACCGGCTTGCATCTGTACCACTTCTTCTGAAGCTTTTCCAGCTCTCTTGGTTGTATCCACAATCAGAACCATTAAGCTTTTATACGGTGCCAAAGATTCATAAAAATTTGCTTAAGCCCCCGGTATGGCCCATGGTGTCAACTAAGGGCGGTGTGTTGGAGCCGTTGTCCACTTTTGTGGATTCCTTTATACGTCCCCTTCTAGAAACCATTCCCTCTTTTTTGAAAGATACTACACATTTTTTGAATGTATTACAACAGAAAGGGTGTTGGGCGGGGAGTGCGGATGTTATTCTTGTGACACTAGATGTGACATCCCTTTACACTAATATCCCGCAAGCGGTGGCTATTGATGTTATACAAAGAGTGTTGCACAAACGGGGGGATCTGTCATTGTCCAAGATAGAGTTCATTCTTATTTTGGCACGTTTAGCAATCCACCAAAATTATTTTAGTTTTCAAGGAGTTCTTTATCAACAAAAATCAGGGGTTGCTATGGGTGCCACGTGCGCCCCGTCTATAGCCAATTTTTATATGGGTTATTTTGAAGAACAGTGGGTGCTCCCTTCTAATTATATTTCTCACATTATAATGTGGAAAAGATTTATAGATATCTTTTTGTTATGGCGTGGCACCCAGGACGAATTAGAGGTTTTTTTGGGTTGGCTCAATAGCCTTGATAGCAATATTAGCTTTACCCATGCTTATCATCCGAATACGCTTCCTTATTGATGTGAGGTTATAAGAGGGCAGGGTTATAAGATGTGCAGGTTATAAGAGGGCAGGGTGAATGGATAACTAAGGTGCATCAGAAAGCCACAGACAGGAACACCTTTCTTCATTTTCAAAGTTTACACCCTAGGGGGTTAAAAGAAAGTCTTCCGTTTTCCCAGTTTTTACGTGTTAGATGGAATTGTTCTGATGTGGCGGATTACAAGCGTCAGTCTAAACGTTTGTACGATAGTTTTCTAGAGAAGGCTTATCCTAGGACTGTAGTGAAAAAAGCCTACTCGAGGGCACTTTACAATCATAGGGAGTTGCTGTTATTGCCCTGAGATAGAGGAACTACTGATTCCACTACGGTTAATTTGATTACACAATACTCTCCCCTGAGCATGGGTATACAATGTATTATAAGAGAATAAAGTGCAGTGGTGAAAACTGTTCCTGGTTTAGCAGATAAGAAGATTCGGTGTGTCTGGCAGAGGGGGCAAAATCTGAAGGAGATACTGAGTCCCGCGGTCTTGAAATCGGTAGTAGATGAGGGACGTGATTCGCAAGGCACAGGGCACAAGAGTTGTGGGATGTGACATCTGTGATATAACGATAACAACCCGGTCATTTAGTTATACCGGAGTTACGGTTACGTTGAGACAAGCCACTGATTGTTCTGATAATGTGGTGTATGCTATTGTGTGCCCTTGTGGCCTGTGCTACATTGGAAAGACATTGCGCCCTTTTAGAACTCGTATGAGGGAGCATTGGAGTCTGCTGCATTGTAAGGTGACAGAGGCCCCCATGGTGCGGCATTGTTTATTGAAGGGTCATATTTTTGAACAACTCCGATGTTTATGTATTGATAGAGTAAGTAGGGGACGTGAGGGAAAATCTGTAGATGAGATGTTGATTTTTGTTGAACAGAGGTGGATTTTTCATCTCAATACTCTTGAATCAAGGGGTTTAAATGTAGCTATTGATTGGGCGGCGTGTTTTTATGATGGCTCTGTTTGTCAATACACCTTTTGAGGGCTTATTGGGTAGTTATTAGAAATTGTTCTGTTGTGGAAAGGGTTAGCTAGGATTTATATTTGTTAGTAGGCTCGTGTATGGGGAAACTGGTGGGATGTTAGCTGCCTAAGGGCAGTTAGTCGTCAGACGAGTGGCTTCTGATGGAATGAATAAAGTGGGGTGATTCAATAGTTTTAGAGCTGATTGGTTCCCGCTTTAGGTTCGGGACCCTTTAAAGATGGAGTCTGGGGTAGTTAAACGCATGCGCTGCGTTTTTTGGCTCGAATGAGGAGAGTGTGATGTTTGGAAACACAGGTTTTGAATTTAGAGACATAATAAGCGTGGGCAGCTGTTCCGGTAAGATTGAATTTTTAAATTTTTGCGCACATTTATTAATGAATAGTTCCTGTTCGGTAATCCAGTTTAGTCCTCCACAATCGGGTAGTGCCCCTCCTCCTGCAGCCGGGAGACTGGACCAATCAAATCTTCTGTAGTATATATACAGCCGGAGCTCCCAGAAGTCCCCAGTGTGTCCAGTCTCCCTGCAGCTGGAGGACTTCTGTGCCCCTGCTGGGCACGCTAAGTGACACTTGAAGGAGCAACACTAGTTAGTTAGTTCTTTTGGGGTTTATTTCTGGTCCTTTATGTTCTATTTCTTTTGCTAAGGTAGCTGTATCTTTTAAAAAAAAAAAAAAAAAGACACAGGGGACTTTCTGGGGGAAGCCAGACCTGCCTTGGGCTCCTGCCTTCCTGCCTGGGAATCTCTGAAGCCTGGGTTGAGCTCTCCCCAAGGCTGTTCGGGGAAGAGCCATACCGGCTGCAACATTGCCTGTCACTTGGAGAAGTGGGCTGAGTTCCTTGCTGTTCCCAGAGCTGGTAGGAATTTTCCTTGTTTTAATCTTTCAGCTCTCTGTTCTTTGCTTGGGCAGAGGCTCTGTTGGCTCCCCTGGCTTCCAAATTGCACTTTTTCCTGCTTTTTTTTCGCTTGCCCTGTATTAGAGGGTCGTTTTCTTTCTTTTCCATATTATTTGGGTACCTTTGTATTTTCGCGCCGTTTTTTACCGCGGGTGAAAAAGTGCGGCGGCCATTTTGGATTTCTAAAGTGTGCTTTTTAAGGGCACTTTTTAACACTTGCGCACGGGTTCCCCTGGTGTTTTTGGGGTTTCTTTTGCTGGCGATTTTGCTCAGGGCACCCCTAGGATTCTGGGGAGTATTTTGTTTACTGTAAAAAAAAAAAAAAAAAAAAAAAAAAAAAAAAAGGTTTTAAATTTAATACTGTGCTGAATTGAATAAGGTTAGTCCCCTTGGTGTGGGCTTCCCTGTTCCTGTTGCCTTATTTTTCCCTGAGAGCAGGTGGCCTTGGCATGGCTGCCAAACCTCAGTGTGTAATTTGTGGCTCCCGCAGAGGTACAATGACTGACTCTGGAATCTGTAAGAGCTGTGCTGCAGTTTCTTCAGAACTGGAGCTGCCTATTGAAATTAAGGAACAGCATGTGCCCGGGGACCCTTCTCTTTCGGGGGACAGTGTCCCTTCACCGAGCATCCTTCCTTCTGGTCTGGGCCCGGCGTCTAATACGTCGGTCCCTGAGCTCCAGCAGGCGGCTATGGTAGCGTCGCCTATAGACTTTTCCCCGGATTTTGTTCTTCTCATGCATCAGGCCTTCCGCTTAAGCCGGTCTGGTCATTTGCCGGAGGCTTGGCCCGCCTCTCTCCCCCCAGCATCCGCGGGGGGGTTCAGCGGTCTTCCCAACCCGCTGTCAAGCGGCCCAGGTTGGGGGACCAGGATCAGGACGCCCTTTGCCTCCCGGATTCCGAGGCTGAGGGGGATCCGGATATTGAGGCGGAGGAGTTAGAAGACGGAGAGCTTCCAGAACCGGAAGATCAGGCTCGCATCATTCGGGTGTTTCGAAGGGACGAGCTGGTACCTTTGGTCACAGAGTCTCTCCAAGCACTTAACCTCTCTGCGGTGCGGCCGCTGGAGGAGGAGGGTCTCGAGGATCCTCTCATTCAGGCGGTCAGGGATGCCCAGGTAGTTTTTCCTGTGCATCGAGTAGTTGAGCAGATGATCCATGCGGAATGGGAGCAACCGGAATCCGCTTTGAAAGGGATTCGGACCATGAATCGTCTTTACCCCCTTGCAGACAAGGACAGGGACTTGTTTAAGTCTCCACGGGTGGATGCTGCCGTTTCGGCAGTGACTAAGAAAACCACCATCCCGGTTGAAGGGGCCGCGGCCCTGAGGGATGTTCAGGACAAAAAGGTTGATAATTTGTTGAAGCAAGCCTTCGAGACCAACGCCTTATCGTTACAAGCTTCTATATGTGGGTAGCTCGAGCTTGTTTGCGATGGTCGCAGCACCTGCGCTCGGGGTCCGGTATGGACCAACAGGGGCTGTTGGACGTTACCCGCGTGGAGTCGGGATCGGCCTACTTGGCGGATCTGTGTTATGATTTAATACGCTCCCTAGCTAATAGCATGGCCTCCATGGTAGCGGCACGACGGTCCATCTGGTTGCGCAATTGGGCGGCCGACGGTTCTTCCAAGTCTCGCCTCAGTAAACTACCCTTTAAGGGCAGGTTGTTATTTGGTGAGGCTCTGGATAAGTTGGTGAAGGATCTCGGTGAGTCTAAGGGTGGTCGGCTTCCAGAGGATAAGCCTAAGCTTAATAGGTCGTCCACCTCAGCGCGCGGCCAGTTTTCGGGATGCGCGCAGATTTCGTTCTTCCCAGCTGTGGACTTCGCAGCGCGGTCGTTTTGGAACCCGTCATCAAGGGTTTCGTGGTTTCAGAGGAGCGGGAAGGGGCTTCTCCGGAGCCGCCTCTTCCTCGGCCTCTTCCTTTAATCGCAAGCCACAATGAAACGAGGCGGGCTCTAGAGGAAAACCCGGTCATCGGGGGTCGTTTGCGCGACTTTCTTCCTTCTTGGGCCCAAATTACGTCAGATCGGTGGGTGCTGCAGATTATAGAAGAAGGTTATGCCCTAGAGTTTGCGCACCCACTTCCGGATTCGTTTGTTCTGTCTCCCAGCAAGGGAGCTCAAAAGGCGCGGGACATCCGCGTGGCCCTGGATCGGCTTCTCTCTCTGGGGGCCGTGGTTCCGGTCCCGCCCTTGGAAAGAGGCGCAGGTCGCTACTCCATCTATTTTGTGGTTCCCAAAAAGGGCGGTTCCCTTCGTCCGATCTTGGATCTCAAAGGCGTGAATCGCGCTCTCAGAGTACCGCACTTTCGCATGGAGACCCTGCGGTCAGTCATCGTAGCGGTGCGTCAAGGGGAATTTTTGACATCCCTCGATCTTACAGAGGCCTATTTACACATTCCCATCCGGCCCTCCCATCAACGGTTTTTCTCCGCTTTGCGCTCCCGTGGGGCCATTTTCAATTCCGGGCCATGCCGTTCGGACTCGCCACGGCTCCCCGCACCTTCACAAAGGTAATGGTTGTAGTCGCGGCGGCGTTGTGCAAGGAGGGCATCCTGGTCCATCCATATCTCGACGACTGGTTGATTCGAGCGAAGTCCAGTCGGGAGTGTGTGCAAGTCACGAGCAGGGTGGTGGATCTCCTTCGGTCCCTCGGATGGGTGGTGAACGAATGCAAGAGTTGTCTGTCTCCGTCACAGGATCTCGAGTATCTGGGAGTCCGCTTCGACACAGCAAGGGGCTTGGTGTGCCTTCCGGAGCGACGCGTGCTGGCGTTGCGGGCTCTGGTCCGTCTCTTCCGGGGGATGCCAGCTCCGTCGGCGTGGTGGTACCTGCGGCTCCTCGGCACGATGGCGGCGACCTTGGAGGTGGTGCCTTGGGCGCGCTTCCACATGTGTCCGCTGCAGAGTGCTCTTCTGCGACGTTGGTCCAACCAGTTCGACTCGCTGAACAAGAGATTGCCTTGCCCAAAGACGGTTCGCCGATCCCTCCGGTGGTGGCTCTCCGCCGAGAACCTGTCGCGAGGGATTCCCTTGGAGCCTCCTCTGTGGGTTCCGTTCACGACGGATGCGAGCTTAACCGGCTGGGGGGCTCACTGCGAGTCCCGCTTTGCTCAGGGGGAATGGTCTCCCCTGGAGGCCTCTTGGTCGATCAACCGTCTCGAATTGCGGGCAGTCCGGCTAGCCCTGGTGGACCTGGAGACCCTGGTTCTCGGACGGCCGGTGAGAGTCCTGTCGGACAATGCGTCCACTGTAGCTTACATCAATCGCCAAGGGGGTACCGGCAGCGTGGCCCTGGAGGCAGAAGCGGCGGCCTTGTTCAACTGGGTGCAAACTCGCCTTCCAGCAATCTCGGCGGCTCACATTGCGGGCGTAGACAATGTCCAGGCCGATTTTCTCAGCAGAGTGCGGGTGGACCCCGGAGAATGGGAGTTAAACCCACAGGTTTACGCACAAATCGTCCGGCGGTGGGGTCCACCCATCATGGATCTCATGGCAACCTTTCAATCAGCCAAGACAGGGCGCTTCTTCAGCAGGCGAAGGGAGCGCATGTCCGAGGGGCTTGACGCTCTCATTCAGCCGTGGCCAACGTCCGGTCTTCTTTATGTCTTTCCTCCGTGGGCTCTGATCGGCCGGGTCGTACAACGCATCGAGAGCCACCGGGGTCGCGTGTTACTGGTGGCCCCGGATTGGCCCCGGAGGCCCTGGTATGCCGATCTGGTCCGGTTGAGCGACGGCGTTCCTTGGCTCCTGCCCGCACTACCGGATCTTCTTCTTCAGGGTCCCTTGCAGATGCCCCAAGTGGATCGATTCTCGCTTACGGTTTGGCCATTGAGAGGGCTCGGCTGAAAAGGAAGGGCTACTCCCCCGCGGTGATTTCTACCCTTCTGCGGGCGAGGAAAACGTCCACTTCTCTTACTTACGTTCGGATTTGGAGGATTTTTGAAGACTGGTGCTCCCGGCGGGGAGTCCGGGCGGCGACGGTTTCCGTGCCCGTCGTTTTAAGTTTTCTTCAGGATGGTTTCGATAAGGGCCTTGCGGCTAGTTCCCTAAAAGTCCAGTTGGCGGCTATCTCGTGTTATCGCGGCAAGGTTGGGTCGTCTGCTCGGGGCTCATCCGGATGTACGCCGATTCCTTACGGCTGTTTTTCATTTGCGGCCCTCCCGCAGAGTTTTCGTTCCTCCTTGGGACTTGAATTTAGTTCTGAGGGCCCTGGTTCGTGAACCTTTTGAGCCCCTGCGCAGGGCGTCTCTGAAAGATCTCACGCTGAAGGCGGTTTTTCTTATAGCCATCTGTTCGGCACGGCACATTTCGGATCTGCAGGCATTGTCCTGTCGAGAGCCTTTCTTGTCTTTTTCCGCGGATCGGATCGTTCTCCGTCCGGTTCCTTCCTTTCTGCCAAAGGTGGTGTCTCCCTTTCACTTGAATCAGGCAGTGTTTCTTCCAGTGCTTTCTTCGCAATCTGTCGGGTCAACGGACAAAGGTCTTCTCCGGCTCGATGTGGGTCGTACGCTCCATCGTTATTTAAAGGTTACCGAGTCTTTTCGGAAATCTGACTGGCTTTTCGTGCTCTTCGGGGGTGCGTGTAAAGGGGAAGCGGCGGCTAAAGCCTCCATTGCTAGATGGCTCAAAGAGGCGATCGCGTCCGCGTATCTGTTGCAACAGCGGTCTATTCCGGAGGGTCTGAGGGCTCATTCCACTAGGGCTCAGGCGACCTCTTGGGCGGAGCATAGCCTGGTTCTGCCGGCGGATATCTGTAGGGCGGCCACTTGGTCGTCTCTGCATGCTTTCAGTAGACACTATCGCTTAGATGTGTCAGCGGCTCGGGATTCCTGTTTTGGTTCGGCGGTTCTGCGCGCCGGATGGCAAGGTCCCGCCCGGTCTTAACTGCTCTGTTACATCCCGATTGTGGAGGACTAAACTGGATTACCGAACAGGAAATGGAAATTACACTAACCTGGTAATTGTAGTTCCTGGAGGGTCCAGTTTAGTCCTCCTTCCCTCCCGACTATCTGCTAATGTGGTGCGGCGCGCCTTTCCGAACGGTTGATATTAAGACGGTTCCTCTTGCCGTTCGGTCCCTCTGTGGCAGCCGCGTTTTTTGCAGAGGCTCTTCCCTGTCTCGGGGGTTCAGGCAGCTCCTGAACTTTTGGTGGGGAGCGGTGTTTTGATTCCTGAGGCGTCGGTGCCGGCGCAATGCAGTGTTCTGACTTCCTCGTTTGGGGAGGGGGTTGGATATTCCTTGGGGGGGAACAAATTGTTCTTTAATTAGGTCATTTTGTATATTAATCTAATGTGTTGCTTCGTTAAGTATGCTTTGTTACTAGTACACTGGGGACTTCTGGGAGTTCCGGCTGTATATATACTACAGAAGATTTGATTGGTCCAGTCTCCCGGCTGCAGGAGGAGGGGCACTACCCGATTGTGGAGGACTAAACTGGACCCTCCAGGAACTACAATTACCAGGTTAGTGTAATTTCCATTTTTAGTTGTAGAGAGGAAGGTAATGGTTAGCACAGTGAGCGTGATGATTTTTATGTTTTATCTTCAGCACTACGCATTTTGTAATGACCGATTCCCTGAAGAAACCAGTATAGTGAAACGCAAGATCGGTACCGGGGAATGGCATCGGGATTTGAAGTATAACATAGCTGTGAGCTGAGAATGGTGGAGCTAAGTAACACTCTTCTTATGTTTATGGGAGAAGTGTTTGAGAAATAACAATAACAAATTAAAAATTGCCCACTTAGTTCAGTTGCACTAGCTTCTAACAGAAGGTCATTGATATTACTAGGCGTATTTTTTGTGCATTGGCAAGAGTCTGCACAATAACGCCGAAGGGTTACTGAGACCTTCTTAGTAAATAGTTGCTCCTTTGAAGAAAAACATTTTTGGATAAGTTTTGAGCCTTTTGCTTCTCTCTTGGTTAATAATGAACGATTACATTTTATTGGTAGTTTAAGCCTTCTGAATCAGACCAGTAATTTTGAGGTGGTTATTCCAGACATCCACCACCCTTTCCACAAAGAAATAGTTTCTCAGATTGCTCCTTCATCTTATGTCTCTTTATACCAACTTACTTTAAATTGAAAGAGGCCCACTTCTAAGTATAACCCCATATAATTTGAAGATCATTGACCATTCTAGAAGCCACCCTCTGGACTGACTTCATCTTGTTTATATTCTTTTGAAAGTACAGTCTCAAGAATTGCACACAGTACTCCAAATGAGATCTCCACCAGAGTCTTGTACAGAACTAGAACCCCCTTTTTCCTGCTGAGCATTCCTATCCCAATGCCTTGAAGCATCCTCCTGACTTTTGCCATTGTCTTTTCTTCCTGTTTTGTCCACCTTGAGATCATCAGATACAATCACTCTAGGTACCATTTTTCTTTCATGCTTGGAAGTAATTTGCAGCCCAAATACATGACCCTACATCTTGTAGTATTAGATCGCAGCTACAAAATTCTAGACCAGGCTTAGCTAGATTCCTTCTCATGGTACCACATCTTCCAAGGTGTCTGCCCTATTGCAGGTTTTGGTATCATCCACAAAGAGGTAAAACTTACCCAAAAGCCCTTTGCAGTATGACTGTGGGGGAGAATAGTGGAGGACAAAGACCACGGCCAAACACAAGGAGAAGTCCAAAATACTTGATTGTAGACTCAACTTAAAAAGTTTCGGCCCTAGGCCTTTGTCAGGGGTCTATAAATAGGTACATGAACATACAGTTAAAATGGATAAAATACAATGTACATATAAACACAAAATGGTATTATAAATTAATACAAAAATAAAATACATTACCAAAGAAATTAAAAGCTGAACATAGAGGCCGTCCAGGAGGAAAAATACCAAACTCCCAATCTAGAACAACAAACAGATGAATGTTGTATATCTGATGCATAGAATATAAAATAAGGAATGCAAATAAATATAAAAAAATGGGAGCACAAAAGATCAAACAAATGTAATGCAGTAATACAAACATGAATGTAAAGACAAGTATTAAAAATAAGTATAGAAAACTTCATTAAAAAAATATAAAACATAAAGGCAACCTTAATAATCAATGCATTGTATTAGCAATATAACAGTAGTTAGAACATACATACATATGAAAAAATATATATATATTGAACATAACATACTGAAACCAACCAAAAGGGTGAAAATGTAGGATGTAGTTTATCCATTTTAACTGTATGTTTATGTGCCTATTTATACACCCCTGATGAAATCCTAGGGCTGAAACTTGTTAAGTTGGGTCTACAATAAAGTATTTTGGACTTCTCCTTGTGTTCGGCCGTGGTCTTTGTCCTCCCCTTTTCTCCCCCACACTCTTTTGTGGAAGACCTGTCTTTTGCTTTGCAGTATGACTTACAAAAATGTGAAAACAATAAAAAACAAAAACAAAAACCCTGCAGCACACTATTGGTAATGTCCCTATCCTTATAGTAAATGTCATTTACCACTACTCTTGTTGTTTCCCACTTAACCAATTTCTAATCAAGTCAGTCACTTTAGAGCCCATCCCTATTTATAAGTCACCTATGCAGAATGGTATCAAAGACTTTGTTGAACTGTAAGTATACCACATCTAGCACACTCCCATGATCCAGTTCACCGATTACTCAGTCAAAGAAATACATTAGAGTCTTCTGTCAAGACCTAGCTCTAGTGAAAGCATTCTGCCTTGGATTCTCCAGTCCATTGCCTTCCTGAAACTGCACTATTCTCTATTTTATAGCAGCATTTTCACTGATTTATTCAACACAGAGGGCAGACTACAGGCATTTAATTTCCATATTCTTCCTTCCTTTTACTTTTGTGCTGAACTACTCTCCCCCCTTCCCCCTTCAACCCTTTGGGACCTCTCTTGACTCCAAAGAAGCATTGAAAATGGCAGACAGCACAGTCCCCAGAACTTCCCTAAGTTTCTTCAGTACCCTTAAATCATCCTGTCTGGCTTAGTCTACTTTTTAGTTTTGCTAGCTTCTCAAGAATAGCCACCTGAAAATTGTTTTAAAGTATGCCTTGCTTTCATTCCTATTTGTGTTCTTTTCTGTGGTCCTACTCCCAGCCCTTCATCTATGAATACAGAATAGAAATATTTGTTAAGCAATTCTGCCTTATTTTCATGGACTTTTACTTATCCCTCCCCTTTCCTCTTGAGTTTGACTGCCACTTTTGCACCTTCTCCTGTCATTAAAATTTCTTAAAGAAAGTGTTCCCCCGTTTTATTGAATTGGCTCTTTTTTTTTCTTCCATGCTCATCTTTTGATTTCCTAACCACATTCTCAGCTCCTCTTAGCTTTTTCTGATTTTGTCGCTTGTCCTCATGTTTTCTGTGTTGCCTTTTAGTTTATGAAGGCTAACCTCTTTTTCCTATCTTTTCAACTATTTCTTTGGTGAACCAATATAGCTTCCTTTTCCTCCTACTTTTATTTTCTATCCTAACAAAAACGTTTGTTGCCCTCAACTATCTCCTTTCAGTTTTGCCCACAGCTTCCTTTAGCTGTTCCCTTCCAGCTAACAACTGCATGAGGTCTTCCCCTATCTTGACCAGGGCCACTTTTATCTATGAGCAAAAGCGGCAGCTGTGGGATGTGCAGCAGTGACGATAAGTTTAAAAAGACTCTGTAGCCCCAGAGTTACCTTCTCTTTCAGTGGCGCCATGCCGTTCCCACTTCTGCCCCCTGCAAGTCTACTTTAACAGGAAGTGGAATCCAACAGCACCTTGATGCTGGAAGAGAACGTAACTCCTGTGCCTTTTTAAATGTATTGCTGCTGCTTGTCCTTGGAGGCAGTGCCCAGCCTGTCTACTAGGCAGCTGCCTAGAGTGGCCGGCCCAGGAGGGCAGCGGTATGACTGGCCATGCTGCCCCCTCCCAGCTGCTGATGATTCTGTTTTGGCGGGAAGTTGGGCAGCAGTAGTATTTCCAAAATGGCTGCTTTTTGCTGCTGCTTTCTTGCCTGCTGCAGGCCATTTCCTTCATCAACCATGGCCTACTGCTTCTGACCCCCCTCCAACAATAAGTTTCATTGGAAATGCTGCCACTGCCTTCCCCTCCCGAGACTGAATCGGTGGCAGGAGGGGCAACGATTCTGGGGTTTCTGCTTAAGGCAGCAGATACTTTGCGCTGGCCCTGTGTGGAGGAAGCTCCTGCAAATGGGAGGGGCCCTATTCCTAAAGATTTGCTCAGGACTCCATAAGAGATTGAAGCAGCCCTGCTCCTGACAAAGCTAATTTGAAAAAAAGCTTGAAGGACTACAAAAAGGGACTACTTCTGGAGAGAGATAATTTGTATTTACTTCTGGGAATTTTTTTAAATCTTGGGGGGGAGGGAAAGGAGTTCTTTAGATTAAAGCTGATTAATCTGTGTAAATTAGAATCCAGTGTATTTGTTAAATCAGGCAGGACTTAGTATCAGCAAAGAGCTTTTAGTTAAATTGAAAGCTACCTGCTGAGTTTTTAATGTAAACTAATAGCTCTTTGCTAATATTAGGCCCTGAGTATTAAATTTAAATTGTAAGCTCTCAGCTGGGTTTTAAACTTGCACATAAACTGACAGGTACCTGTTGAGTTTTTAATTTAATTCTAAAACTCAGCAGAGAACTTTCAGTTTAAATTTAAATTTAATACTCGGGGCCTACTAACAGCAAAAAGCTTTCAGTTTACATTAAAAACTTAGCAGGTACCTTCAGTTTAAGTTTAAGACCCAGCAAACAACTTTCATTTTAAATTCAGAACTCAGCAAAGGGCTTTATTTAAATTTAAAACCCAGCAGAGAGCTGCTAGTTTAAATTTATTACTCAGTCAGGGCCTAGTATCAGCAAAGAGCTTTAATTTAAATCAACTCAGAATATATCTTGGCTTAAAAGGAAAAAATAGGGTTGGTATTCTTTGAGCAGTAACTTGTTTCTAGAGACCTTTACAAAGAGGCCTTCTAGATGGGGGGTAAGAGATTTGAGAAATTGTTTCAAATAGGTGTTTAAGCTAAGTGATGGATCAAAGAGGCATTTTGAAAACTTCCCTCTATCAAAGAAAGAGCTATGTGCGTCACACAGGAAATTGGTCACAGATTATCTTAGAAGCACAGGACAAGGTATTGTGTAGCAGCCAGCTTTTAATAAGTCTTTCCCTCCTCGACCCCCACCCACCCCGGGATAATCATAGCTTTATAGGTGCTTAAACCTCTTAAAGGGAAGGAGGTGCCCATATTTACACTCAGGTGCAGCTGTTTATCCTTATCAGGCATACATTAAGGACCTGAGATTAATGGACTTTGTTCACCTCAAGATTACTTAAACTTATTAGTCATATTTATTTAACTAGAATTATATACTGTTTTTCTACCAAAGCGCTGTACATGCAGGTACTGTTTACTGTATATATTTTTTTTCCCTTGTCTGCGAAGGGCTCACAATCTGTTTTGGGGGGGGGTTTTGTACTTGAAGTTGTATTATAGTTTTATTAGTGTAATTATCCCCGGCAAACCTAAGTAAACAACCTAAATACCTAAACACAACCTTAAAGCTAAGATGCAGACAACAGTCCAATGGTGAGATAAAGGCATTCCAGTCTTTAGTGTCACATGTATGATTTTCTTATCTCAGGGGTGGGCAATTCTGGTCCTGGAGGGCTGCAGACCAGTCAGGTTTTCATGATGTCTCTAATGAATATTCATGAGATCTATTTGCATCCACTGCCTTCCATTGTATGGAAATAGGTCCATGAATATTCATTAGGGTTGTCATGAAAACCTGACTGGTCTGCGGCCCTCCAGGACCGGAATTGCTCACCCCTGTCTTAGTTGGTGAGGGTCTTACGTGTGCATTAGGTGCAAGCAGGGCCGGCCCGTCCATTGAGCGAGAATGTTTTTTGCACAGGACCCCGCGTTTCAGGGGGCCCCACGCAAAGAACATTCTGCTTTAAAAGTAAATTTTAAAATAAAAAAAAAAGCTGTCTGCTGCCACTGCCGCCGCGGCAGCAGCAGAATCGAGTGTCCCGCAGGACCCCCCTGCCCGGCAGAGCCTTCCCTCCCTGCATCAGCTCCCTCTCTGCAGTCACACCGGCTTTCAGAGCACAAAGGGAGAGTTTCTCCCCCGTGGCTATGTTAAGCCCGCGGGCGCTGATGGGAAAGTTCCCATTAGCCCCTGCGGGCATAAAAGAGCCGCAAAAGGGAAACTCTCTTTGTGCTCTGAAAGCCTGTGTGACTGCGGAGAGGGAACTGATGCAGGGAGGGCAGGCTCTGCTGGGCAGGGGGGGGGGGAGGGTCCAGCGGAACACTTGATTCTGCCCCTGCTGCAGCGGCAGCAGACAGCTTTTTTTTATTTTAAATTTTCCCTTGGCTATTGGGGGGGTTAGGACTGGACATGGGCTATTGGGGTTAGGACTGGAAGTGGGCTGATGGGGGGTTAGGACTGGTAATGGGCTATGGGGGGCTAAGTCTGGAAATGGGCTGATGGGGGTTAGGACTGGTAATGGACTATGGGGGGTTAGGACTGGTAATGGACTATGGGGGGTTAGGACTGGTAATGGGGTGATTGGGGGGGCTAGGACTGGAAATGGGCTATGGGGGCTAAGACTGGAAATGGGCTGATGGGGGTTAGGACTGGTAATGGGGTGATGGGGGGACTAGAAGGGAGCGGATACTGGGTGGGGCTGGAACTAGAAGGGAGCTGATGTTGGGGGAGATTAGAATGGGATGGGGCTGGGAGAGTGAAATGGAGAGGGGAAAAATATTTTGTGTGGGAGGGAAGAAAAATCTAAAATTGGCCGGGTATTGGGAGAGTAAGTGGGGATTGAGGATGGAGGGGTAAAATTTGAGTGGATGAAATAGGAATGAGGAAAGAACAAAAGGAGAAATTAGTATGTTAAAGCAGATGTAGAGAGAGAATGGAAAAAAACTAGAAGAGAGAAGAAAGGACAAATGGACAGCAGACGATGGAGAGTTAGCAGAAGACACAAAGAAACCAGAAGAAAGTGGCTGGAGCAATTGCAACTGAAAAAAAAATGCACAAAAGGTACAAAGATATCGCTTTATTTTGAATTTATTAACTGGAATATGTCAGCTCTGGGAAATGTTCATCATTAACGTCTGTGCTTTCTTTAGTAGAAGAGAAAATTAATTTATAGTTTTATTTCTACATTGTTGTACATTCCAAGTTTGGCTTTTAGGGTTCCCAGTTTAATTGTCTTCCTGTTTCTAAATTGTGATAACTTATTTGGTGATGGTCTGTTCTGCATGTGTAACTGAGCTGAGGTATTCTGTTTATGTAATTTCTATTTGACATTGCCACTTGTTCTTTCCCCAGTAGGTCATGTATTGTTCTCTGAAATGTATTGGTTTAATATTTGCGGTGTTGCCTTTTGATAGGTACAGTTTGGTGCTTTGTGAGTCCTGGTAGTGCTGTTATGATACGGTGGGTTTGCTATGGTTTCTAAATGGGCAGTGTTTGTAATAGTTCCTAATGTGCCTGGCGGTTGGCACTGGATTATAGTAATGTAGAAATCTTTTAGTCTTTCTTTATCCATACACTCATTAAGAGGCATGTTTACTAAAAGTTAGTGCGTGGTAACATTATGCAAATATTTATGCAAATGAGGTCCTTTATGCAAATGAGGCCCCTGCACCTAGTCTCCGCACATGACCCCGCATCCCCCTTGGTCCGCCCTTGGGTGCAAGGAGCCTTTTGCTCTTAGAACGAGTCTGATCTCTGAAGGCTAGAGTAGCAGATTTTGGAGGATGTAAGGAAGACAGAGAAGTACATAGACTAGACCTACAGGGATGTAGTACTGAAATCTCACCTCCAAGCTGGCAGTATCCCTGTTGCCATATAGCTGAGAGGTGATAGGAGATTTTCACCCTAGTGTGGCAGGAAGTGATCCTGTAGCTAGGACCTGTTGTCCAGGTGATATAAAAGTCTCTCGTACTGAGGAGGTTTCTCCAGGGCCATGTGCCCATAAGGGAAGTTAGGACAACCATTATAGTTGATTTGATCATTAAGCATGTAGATAGTTGTGGCTGGTGGACGTGAGGATCATCTGGTAATATGCCTGCCTAGGGCGAAGGTAGCAGACCTCACATGCCACCTAGATGAGGTCTTAAATAGTGCTGGGGAGGAGTCTGCTGTCTTGGTACATGTTGGTACCAATGACATAGGAAAGTGTTGTAGGGAGGTTCTGGGGGCCAAATTTAGGCTTTTAGGTAGAACTTCAAGGGAAGCATTCTCTAAAATGCTTCCCATTCCATGTGTAGGGCCCCAAAGACAGGCACAGCTCTGGAGTCTCACTGCGTAGATGAGATGATGGTTCAAGGAAGAGGGGTTTGGATTTTTTTAGGAACTGGGGAACATTCTGGGAAATGGAGGGGCTTTCCTGAAGGGATGGAATCAGGCTGCTGGCATTAACCTCTTACATGGCTGTGCAGCGGTGTGTATATGGCTCTTACATGGCTGTGCAGTGGAGTGGAGGAGTGGCCTAGAGGTTGGGGCAAGGTACTTCAGGCCGGAAGGTCAGGGATTCAAATCCCACTAGAGGACAGCAACCTTGGGCCGGAAGGACTGGGGTTTCTAGTCCCACAGGTGCTCCTTGTGGTCTTGGGCAAGCCACTTAACCCTCCATAGCCCATGTTCCCTATAAAATTATCTCCAAGTTATAATGCCCTGTTCAATGTAATTTCAGTTTGTTCAATGTAAACCGCACTGATGCAGAATAGCGCGGTATATAAGAGAATATAAATATAAATATATATCATGTAGCGCTATATAAATGCTTAATAGTAAAACGGATATAGAGCCGCTTTTAAACTTTAAACTAGATAACAGGGGAAAGCTGACAGTCGCCCAAGTTTCCTTGATGAATACTAGCAAAAGACTGAAGTTAGGGCAGATCAACAGAGGTTCCAATAAAGACAAAAGTAACCCAAATGCCCTTAAGTACAGAGCAAACAGACCTTAAAGCTTCCAAATTACCCCGCCTACTGCTAACCAGATTAATATGAATAAAATACAGCCTCTAAAATGCTTGTATACAAATGCTAGATGTCTAAAAATAAGATGGGAGAGTTAGAATATATAGTACTAAATGAGAAGTTAAAAATTGGTGTCCCAGAGACATGGTGAAAGGAGGACAACCAGTGGGACACTGAAATACAAGGGTACAAACTATATTGTATTGATAGAGTGCAACCCTGCCACCATTTTGATCTGCTCTGTTAGAGCACTGAGTCAAACAGGATTAATGTTTTGCAGGAAACAAAATTCACTGTAGAATCTCTATGGATTGAAATTCCATGTAAAAAGGGGAAGATGGTGGAGGGTGTACTATCAACCATCTGGCCAGAATGAACAAATGGCTGATAAAATGTTCAAAGAAATCAGGGAAGCTAACAAAAGTTAGAGCACAGTAATAATGGGTGATTCCAATTGCCCCGATATGGACTGGGTCAGTGTCACGGCAGGACCTGCTAGGGAGATAGCAGTCATTTATTTCATCTAGAAACTTCTTGGGCCAGCCAGAGGGGAAGCCATTCTACACCTAGTACACACTGATTTAAAATAGCGCAGTATATACAACTAAATAAATAAGGGTGTGGGGGTCACTTGGCAATAGTGATAATAGCATGATAATGTTTGATTTAATAAACAGAGGAAGGACAGCAAGGAAATCCACAGTACTACCTTTTAACTTTTGAAAGGGAGACTATTATAAAATGAGGAAAATAATTAAGAAAACACTAAAAGGAGCAGTTGTAAAGGTTAAAGATTTACATCAAGCTTGGGTGTTTAAAAATACTGTCGTGGAAGTCCAGATCACCTGTATTTCATGCTTTAAGAAAAGTGAAAGGAAATCCAAAAACCTGACAGCATAGTTTAAAGGTGAGGTCAGAGAGGCTGTTTTTTTGCCAAAAAAGCATATTTCAAGAAATGGGGAAAAAGGAGCCAAATGATGAAAACTGGAAACATAAGTACTGGCAAGTTGGATTCAAGGCAGCGATAGGGCTGGCAAGGAGTGAATTTGAGAAGAAGCTAGCTATGGAAGCAAAAATGCGTAATAAAGACCTTTTTTCAAATACATTCATAGCAAAAAAAAAAAATACCTGTGAAGAGGGACAGTTGGACCATTAGATGATAAAGGTAAAAGGGGCACTAAGAGGGGACAAGGCCATAGTGGAGATACTCAATACATTTTTTGTTTCTCTTTACTGAGGAAGAGGTAGGGATGTTACCCATGCCCAAAATGGTATTTATAGATGATGCTGCAGAAGAATTGAAAGAAATATCGATACAGAGGAAAGATGTATTACAACTATTTGATAAACTGGTAGCAAATCACCTAGACCAGATGGTATACACCCAAGCACTGTTCCCTCTAAGCTGTGCGCGTGTGCACGCGCACACAACTCGTCGAGCGAGCGCACATACTTTACAACAGAGCGCACAAAAATTACGGTTCTGATTCTGATAGCAAACACCACAGATGTCTTAAAATTTAAAAGTTGTGATTGCAATTACTAGAAATTTTCCGCTTCATTTAGTAGTAATCTATTTTCACTTACTTTGCTTAAAATCAATGTGGTGTACATACTGTATTCTGAAATGTAGTCAAATTTTAAAGTATATAACTCCGAGTGTCGTTATGTGGCGCACAAAAATTTAACCTTCCTTCAAAAGTTGCACAGCTGATATTTTATGCGCACGCAGCCTACAGAAAATTAGAGGGAACATTGCACCCAAGGCTATTGAAGGAATTGAAATACTGTATGAGACTGCAGACCTACTATTAGTAATCAGTGAACTATCATTAAGATTATCTATAATACCTGAAGATTGGAGGATGGCCAATGTAATACCAATTTTTAAAAAGGGTTCCACGGCCAATCCGAGAAACTACAAACTGGTGAGCCTGATGTCAGTACCAAGAAAAATGGTAGAAACCATTATAAAGAACAAAATTACTGAACGTATATAGTCATGGCTTAATGGGAGACAGCCAACATGGCTTTAGCCAAGGAAAGTCTTGTCTTACTAATCTGTTATGTCTTTTTGAAGATGTGAATAAACAGGTAGACAAAGGTGAGTCAGTTGATATAGTGTATCTGGATATTCAGAAAGCCTTTGACAAGGTTCTTCATGAGACTCTTGGCAAAACTAAAACGTCATGGGATAAGAGGCATTGTACTATTGGGAGCAGGAACTTGTTAAAAGATAGAAAGCAGAGTAAGGCTAAATGGCCAATTTTTCCAATAGATAAAGGAGAATAGTAGAGTACTCCAGAGATCTGTGGTGGGTCTGTTGCTTTTTAAAATATTCATAAATGACCTGGAAATGGGAATAATGAGTGAGGTAATCAAATATGCAGATGACACAAAATTATTCAAAGTTGTTAACTCAAGAGGATTGTGAAAACTTGCAAGAGGACTTTGAGAAATTGGAAGACTGGGCATCCAATGGCAGATGAAATTTAATGTGGACAAGTGCAAAGTTATGCACATAGGAAAGAACAACCCAAACTATGGTTACACGATGTAAGATTCCATATTAGGAACCACCACCCACGAAAAAGATTTAGGCATCATTGAGAATAACATGTTTAAACCCTCTGCCCAGTTTGCAGCAGTGGCCAAGAAAGCATATAGAATGCTAGGAATCATAAGGAAAGGAATAGAGTAAAACAAAGGATATGATATGATTCTGTATTCTTTCATGGTGCTACCGCACCTTGAATATTGTGTGCAATTCTGGTTGCTGTATCTTAAAAAGGGTATAGTGTTAGGAAAGGTACAGAGAAGATCCAGCAAAATCGTAAAGGGGATAGAAGGATATCCCTATGACGAGAGGCTAAAAAGGTTAGGACTCTTCAACCTAGAAAAGAGATGGCTGAGGGAAGATACAATAGAGGTCTATAAATCGATGAATAGATAAACGTAGATCGATTGTTTACACCATCAAAATATAGAAAGACTAGGGGACATGCAATTAAGCTACAGTATAACCTATTTAGGATTGATAAGAGAAAATATTTTATCACTCTATGGATAATCAAACTCTGGAATTTGTTACTGGAGAATGTAGTACAAGCTGTTAGTGTTGCTGGATTTAAAAAAGGTTTGGACAAGTTCCTGGTGGAAAGGTCCATAAACCATTATTAAAGGGAACCCGGGCAACCCACTGCTTGCCCCAATACTAGTATTGTGGAACCTGTGTCTTTTGGGGAAACTGCTAGGTACTTGTGACCTAGATTGGCCACTGTTGGCTTGTGACCTAGATTGGCCACTGTTGGCTTGATGTACCTTGGTCTGACCCATTATGGCATGTCTTATGTTATGTCCTGACCAAGGCATTGAGCCCAAAACTGTGCATTTTGGATGAGGTAGAGTTAGTTCAAGCACTGATATGCCCACACTTTGATTTTAATAACATTATCCTCCAAGGTTTCCCTAAACAAACCTTGAAACCCCTACAAGTGGCACAGAATACAGTAGCACACATAATGAAAGTAGCCAGAACAGAGCACATAACCCCTATCCTATACCACCTACATTAGTTGCCTGTGATACAAAGAATCAAATACAAGGCTGTAATGACCACATTCAAACAGTAAACAATATTGCACCAACTTACCTTAATACACTAATAAAGATGCAACAAGAAGGGATAATATGCAGAAACTGCTAGTTATCCCTAAGGTTTTCAGAAACGCAAACCAATCAACTACTCCCCAGCCCAATGGAACGCACTACCCAACCACCTGTGAGAAATAAAAGACCTAATTATGTTCAGAAAGCACCTCAGGACCTTTTTTTTTTTTTTTGAAAGGCAGCAGGTAGACACAGCAGAAGACAAGAGTCTCATAAGATATACGCATAATACAATAGTAGAAGATAACAATGCCAAAATCGCAAACATCAAACAATAAGCCAGCAGAATGCCCCCCTTTCCCCCCCCCTTCCCCACCCCCCCGACTCGCCATCTATCAGCAAGGTACACTCCCAGAACATTCTGTCTACCTCCCCACCCCCCAATCCCCCCCCCATGAACCTCCACTCCAGCTAAAAAAAAAAAAAAAAAATGAAGGGAGCGGCCCAGCCTACTAGCGCACATGAGGCCAAAGGGGAACTCTGGGATTCCACCTCTCAGGAGAGCACGAGGCCAGCCCCCCACAGGATATACAGAGCTATCAGGAATCATAGCATAGGACAAAGGCTTCCCACTCCTGCTCAAAACGTGGCAATCGCAACTTACCAGCTGCCACCCCGTGCTCCATGGTATACGTATCCCACATCC
Organism: Ichthyophis bannanicus; assembly: GCA_033557465.1. Classification (NCBI taxonomy): domain Eukaryota; kingdom Metazoa; phylum Chordata; class Amphibia; order Gymnophiona; family Ichthyophiidae; genus Ichthyophis; species Ichthyophis bannanicus. The sequence continues at coordinate 942,332,972 of CM066033.1, read as the reverse complement.
GTTCCAACCAAGCCAAGAAGGACGGGGGCAGGACCTGCTTCCACGTAGTAGCCACAGCTAGCCGGGCCGCATTCAGACCATGTCGGATCAGGGCCAGCTGAGGACTTCGTGCCCCAGGCACATTAGCACCAAAAAGAAAAATGCCTGGATCCCAAGGAATGGTCAACCCAACTAATTGTTTTAAGCGGTATTGAATCCCCCTCCAAAAGGTTTGGACGCGAGGACAAGACCACCAAACATGCGCCAAGGTACCTTTCTGTCCACATTTCCGCCAGTACAGGTCCGAAACCCCGGGATACACGCGTGCGATCCGTTCAGGCGCCATATACCATCTGTATAATAGCTTATAGTTAGTTTCACAGGCATTAATTGCCACCAAACTTTTCCACAGCCTGCCCTCTACCTGTTCCCATTGTTCAGAGTAATGGAGACTCAAGTCAGAGTTCCATTGCTCTCTATACTTTCCTAACCTCATTTGCTGCGCTTGCAAATGAGCATACAAGGTAGCTATAAGACCTTTCGTGGTAGTACATTCCTCGCAGAAACGCTCTATATCTGACAAATCGTGGGCTACGTGAGCCCGAACGGTTCGGGCCTGGACCCAGTTGGCCGCTTGCGTATATTGAAAGACATGACAGTCGGGAAGGTCAAATTCCTCCTGAAGCATGCTAAAAGATCGCAGCCTACCTTCATCAAACATTTGACCAGCACGACTAAGTCCCTTGTGCTCCCACATCCGGAAAACCGGGTCAATCATTCCAGGGGGAAACATAGCATTATCCACGAAAGGTGCCAGAGGAGTCAGGTCCGCCCCCGAATTCGAAAAGATTGGTCCCAGCAGCGGAGGGTATGTAGGATATATGGATTACTTAAACGCGAACCACCTCGCAACTTGGGACCAAGCCACAGCCGATCTCCCAGTCCTGCTCCCTCCGCGAGATGCATTTCCAATTGTACCCAACGTTTGGGGCTATCCGGGTTCATCCATTCCACCCCGGCATGACACTGCGCCGCCACATAGTACCACTGGAGGTTAGGCGCCCCCATGCCCCCAGAGCATGTGCGCATATAAAGAATTCGACGTGCGATACGGGGCTGACGAGACTGCCAGATAAACTTCATGAGCATGGTTTGCCAGATGGCCAAGGTTCCCTGGGACAGTGGTATAGGGAGCACCTGAAAGAGGTACAGAAACCGTGGGATGACCACCATCTTAAACACCGCTATACCCCCAAACCAGGAAAACGTTAAGGTAGCCCAGGATTCCAGATCATGCTGAACCTGCTGGAGTAGCGGCTCATAATTGGCCTTAAAAAGCGCCGCCCACTCCACCATCAGGCTCACACCCAAATAGCGAAGAGCACCTGTCACCCAACGAAAGGGGTAGGTAGCCCTCAATTCCACACAGAGTGCCTCCGGGACCCCAACATTGAGAATCTCAGACTTAGTGTAGTTGATTTTGAATCCAGACACCTGGGAGAAGGCCTCAAAGAGCTGCATAGCAGCGGAAAGGGACGCAACTGGATTCACCAACGATAATGATATCATCCGCAAAGAGTGCAATTCTGTAATCAGTGGGGCCCACACGCACGCCCACAATGTCCGGATGTTCGTGGAAGCTTTGTGCCAAAGGTTCCATCACCAGCGCAAATAACGGCGACAGAAGGCATCCCTGGCGAGTACCCCTTTCCAACGGGAAACTCCTCGATTGACCCCCGTTAACCCGGACACAAGCTGTAGAGTCTTGATATAAGCTATGGACCCAGCGGGTAAAGTTAGGGCCAAACCCCAGGATATCTAGCACGCACCAGAGATAGCCCCAACTAACACGGTCAAAGGCCTTCTCGGCATCGACTCCTACCAAAAGCGCCGGCTGAGAGTCCTGTCGAGCAGCATGAATGACCTGCAACATTCGCCAAATATTATCTGCCGCCTGACGACCCGGCACAAACCCGACCTGATCCGGGTGTACCAAAGCTGGGAGAACCCGGTTCAATCGGGCAGCCAGTGCTGAGGCCAGGATTTTAACATCTGTGTTCAGTAGGGAAATGGGGCGATAGGAGGCGGCCTCCTGCAAGGGTTTACCCGGCTTAGGGAGCATCGCTATAAGAGCCTCACACTGAGATGGGGGCAGTGACTCCCCCTGCAGAACCTCATTAAAGAGTACTACCAGAGTCGGGGCTAATTGAGCATGAAATTTTTTATAGTACTCTGCAGGGAAGCCATCATTCCCCGGCGCGACCCCAGTTTTTAACCGGCAGATTGCAAGTTCCACCTCATCCACAGTAAGTTCAGCATCTAACTGATCTCTGTCCGAGTCAGTCAACCAGGGTAAAGCCATAGTCCGCAGGAAGCCCTGCACACGGGTCAAATCAAAAAGCTCAGCTTTATATAACCGCTCCAGAAACGTGGCAAAAACGTCGCGTATCTCCCGGGAGACCACCCTCCTCTGCCCCCCAGAATCTCGAAGTTCATGGACCACCCTCATGGTTTGCTGCTGCCGAAGTCGTAGGGCTAGAAAACGACCTGGCTTATTCCCGCGCTCATAGAAAATTTGTTGTAATTTCCGACGCTTATTATCTAATTCTCTCTGTAGGCATGCAACTAAGTTGCACGTGAAAAAAAATTCCTCATTCAACAATTCAACTTCGTATTACTGTTCAGTTATTATGTATGTCCTACATAAGCCTCAGGAAATCCCCTTTTAGCACTGCAAAAACAAGACTGAAGTGAAATGTCTTGAACGCGTGCAGGGTTTTATACATCAATGGCTTATGATAAACGAAGAACCTGTGGACCGTCAAATACTTGTGAGGAAAATCTAAACCGTTCTCTGTATAAACAGAAAAAAATCACTTAGCTTTTATGATGGCGTGACTGGTCTTGGTCTTCATTTCCAAAAAAAGATTTTTTTTAAGAATTTTGTTTCTTAATAGTAGCCTTCTCCTTCGTGGTTGAAAGAAAGGCTATGTCCCATCTTCCCAAAGTATCTTTCTTAACCTCTTCTACCTTAAGGGACATAGCCTTTCTTTCAACCACGAAGGAGAAGGCTACTATTAAGAAACAAAATTCTTAAAAAAAATCTTTTTTTGGAAATGAAGACCAAGACCAGTCACGCCATCATAAAAGCTAAGTGATTTTTTTCTGTTTATACAGAGAACGGTTTAGATTTTCCTCAAGTATTTGACGGTCCACAGGTTCTTCGTTTATCATAAGCCATTGATGTATAAAACCCTGCACGCGTTCAAGACATTTCACTTCAGTCTTGTTTTTGCAGTGCTAAAAGGGGATTTTCTGAGGCTTATGTAGGACATACATAATAACTGAACAGTAATACGAAGTTGAATTGTTGAATGAGGGATTTTTTTTCACGTGTTTCATTATCATTCACAAAATTTGGCCAGATTTTGATTATGCATCTAAGTTGGCCCGTGCCGTCCACCATTGGTGCAAGACCCGTTTAGAGCCAGTCTGGGCGTGCTCCAGTTGAAGTCGGGAAGCCTCCCCCACCAGTTGGGAAGACTCCCGTCTCCAAGCCCTCCGAGTGCGAGCCGCTTCCGCTATTAGGTGACCCGAGCTGTGGCCTTAAAGGCGTCTCAGATCATGGGGAGCGGAACCTCCTCAGAATCATTTAACTCAAAAAATTCGGTTATGAAGCGGCCATGCTCCTGAACAGCGCTCTGTCGCCGGAAGAAGCGTGTATCTAGTCACCAAAGCCAGTGCCGCGCACTGCACAAATCTGCCGGAAGAGCAATCCAACACGGGGCATGGTCCGACCAGGTTAAGGCCCCATGCCCAGCATCCACTCTCTCATCCATCAGGCGTTGATCCAACAGAAAATAATCTATGCGGGTATGCACCTGGTGAATGGGTGAGTAATACGTGTAACCTTTCTCCCCTTCATGTGTATCTCTCCAAACATCACGCAAGCCTAACTCCAACATAAATTTCCGCAACGCCTTACTGGGCCCACCCGCCACCCTCCCCACGCTGCCCGTCGAATACAAATGTGGCACCATGTGGGCATTACAATCCCCGCCCAATATAATAGGTCCTTTCGCAAAGTCAGCTAACAAGGCTTTCAGCCGCGTAAAAAAGGTTACTTGGCCTTCATTAGGAGCGTAGATGTTAGCTAGCGTTAAGTGGCCCTCCAGTCACACATTCACAAAAAGCCATCTTCCCAAAGTATCTTTCTTAACCTCTTCTACCTTAAGGGATAAGCACTGATGGAACAGCAAGGCCACGCCACATTTCTTCTGGCCATTCATGTCCGATGCTACCCACACCTCAGTGTAAGGATGACGTTTTAGCCACCCCTGAGTGCTATTACGAAGATGCGTCTCCTGTAAAAACACAATATCCCCTTTCAAGGATCTCAATTCTGAAAACAGCAGAGAGTGCTTTCTAGGGGAATTAAGACCCTTTACATTCAGAGAAATCACTTTCAACATAGATAATCACCTTACCACCATCGCCCCTCTCCCCCCCCCATCCCACATGATCCAGCCCCCCCCCCCGGGCCTCTGATAAGCCACATACCTTTATCAGTAAGAGCAGCCGCACACCCATTGTCCGCCTAGCTGCCTGCAGAGGTTCACCCCACATCCACCAACACTCCCTGTCCCATGAAATTACCCAGGAACCCCTACCCCCCACACCCTTTCCCCTACCCCCCCCCCAGCTGTACTTGCCCCCCATCAAATCCCACCCCCCTTCCCGTCAGTACCACCTGCCTGCCAAAAAAGAAACAGGACATGGTTAGACTGACCCCAAACCCAGCTTCTTCCGGGCCCCCTTACAGAAAAAATATGACTAAGAAATGCAATATCATGTCCCCTTTTTACAACACATCAGTAGGATATTGTTCCCATTATGCCCCTCTCCATGGTACAACCACTTTCCCCTCCGCCCCCATATAACAAGTACCAGAATCCCCTTACAGCCAGAAACATTTAGTACAACAAGAACAAGAGTGGAGCATAGTGAAGTTATACAGAAGTGATCAAACAAGCTCAGTCTCGGAACCAGATAATCCCTAAGCACCTTCCTCAGGTCAGGAACGCAGAAGCAGGAAAATTTAAGCAAGTCTTCCCAACCGAGTCCACTTAGAGTGTTGGGGCTTAGAGGCCAGAGATGCTGGCAATGCATTATCTTCCACAAGACCCGCCTGGCACAATGCTCTCCAAGCCTCGGTGTGGTCTTTTGCTGAGATCTTTTTATTTCCCAAAAGGAAGTTCATCCGGAAGGGAAAGGACCAGGAATAGCGAATCCCTTTATTATTCAGCACCGCTGTGATTGGTTTCATCTCCCTCCGGCGAGCCAGCGTAAAAGCCGAGAGCTCCTGATATACAGATACCGCTGCTTCCTGGTACTGGATCACTTTTTTCTCCTGACCCCTTCATAGGAGAAGCTCCGCATCAGTATACCGCAGGAATCTGGCAATAACATCCCGGGGTTGATTATTAGGAGGCTTTCCCAAGGCACGATGCACTCGCTCAATCTCCATTCCAGGTCCGTGGATTGCAAGTTCCTCTGCAGTGAGTAATTCACCCATCAAAGATTTGAGCACCAGTGCCAGGTCTTCAGCGCCCCCCGGCCTCTGGGATTCCCCGGTAGCGCACATTGTTACAACGGGAGCGGTTTTCAATGTCATCAATTTTATAGGTCAGTTCCATCGCTTGCGAGCGCTGCCTGTCTAGAGCACATTGTAAATCCACCAGAGCACCATCATGATCTTCAACTTTTGTCTCGACCTCTTCCACTCGAATACCAAGGTCTTTTATATCACCCCTGAGTTCTGCAATTGTGCTCATCACTTCCTCGCGCATGGAGCGGAATTTGCTAGCCAGATCCTCAAAGCCTCTCCGAAGCTCCCGCTGAAGGGCATGCGAGGACAATGCCTCTGGACCCAGGCCAGGTTCACTCACTGTCTCATCGCCGGAGCCCTCAGAAGGCTTACTGGTTGGGCTGGCCTGGGAACTGCTTTTACCCAGCAGATGCTGGGAGGTCCACATTCCCTCCCAGACTTCAAGCCCCCTAGCTTTGGCTGCCATGGTTAGGCTTAACCCTACAGTCCTGAAATATGTGAGGATCAGCAGCAAAGAGAAGAGGGGCAGCTATCGGCAAAAAATAGCAAGAAAAGAAAAATAAGTAGAAGAAAAGTCCCACTTTTAGGCAGCAGATGGCGCGCCTAGTTCACTGAAGACGGCCGGCTCCAACAAGCACAGAGAGGAACTGTTCACAATGCAATTATTACAAATTCAGCCGATCCAACAGGCACAGTGGGTGACTGTGTCCTGTATAGTTAGCACAAGCTCAACTGCACACGGCCAGAGACTCACCAAACTGGGCTCAGAGGCTGGGCAGGAGTGGAGAAGAATCCTCAATCAGAGCAGCAAACTCCAGAAACGCTGGGGCAGAGGGAGCCAAATGCTGATTCGCTGGCTGCAGCCCACGTGAATCTTTCCCGCCGAAGCTGGCTGGAACGCAGATGGAGTCATGCGTTCCAGGACCGCATGGCAATGGCGGCTGAGGCACCCAACCAAGGCACCGGCATTCAGTCAGCCCCCCCCCACCCTGGATATCGTGGTGCTCTCACCTCTTCGGGGCGTGTTTGTTGCAGGCAAAGTAAAGAGATGTAAATATCCAAAGCGCTAGTTTCACCGGGGAGCCGATCCCTCTCACTGCTCCGGCTCCCGGCAATGAGGCAGGCAGCCTTGCAGTCACATTCCGGCTTCTCGTTATCTCTGGACGGTGGGTCCCGAAGCAGCAGCGCTGAGAGATCGCTTAATCAGGATCTCTGAGAGAGGAGCCTTGTTCTAAGCAACGTCGGGGGCCGGCAGAGACAGATCAGCTCCAGCTGCTGGATCGTATGCCTGCGGGCTGCAGGGTACACCGCGCACCTCCGATCACCCCACCAGGGCTCAAAGGGAATTGGCAAACTCCCAGCAACCAGGATCAGGTAATCACGGGGAATTACGCTATTGAGATGCAGTTGATAGCGATTTAATGGGGGAACCCATGCAGAGCTGAACTAAAATGCGGCTATTCCTTCACGGGCTCACTAGCGCCCCCCCCCCCCACCTCAGGACCTTTTTATTTGCAGAATACTACCAACTCACAATGAAAAACCTAAATATATAAGAAACCTACCTCTCAAAACTGCCAGCATGGTTTAAAGGTGAGGTCAGAGAGGCGGCAATTGTCAAAAAGTGTCTTTCAGGAAATGGAAAAAAGAGCCAAATGACAAAAACTGGAAACAGTACAAGCACTGGCAAGTTAAATGTAAGGCATTGATAAGGCAGGCAAAGGGAGACTTTGAGAAGAAGCTTGCTGCGGAAGCAAAAACACATAAAGACTTTTTCAAGTACATTCATAGTTTAAAAAAACAAACAAACAAAAAAAACCCTGTGAGAGTCAGTTGGTCCATTAGATGAGAGGGGTTAAAGGGGCACTAATAGGCGACAAGGCGATAGCAGAGAGACTGAATGAATTCTTTGCTTCGGTCTTTACTGAGAAAGATGTAGGGATGTTACCCAGGACTGAAGTGGTATTTAAAGGTGTGGAAGACGTGAAGGAAATATCGATACATTGGGAAGATGTATTACAACTATTTGATAAACTAAAGAGTAGTAAATAACCTGGACCAAATGGTATACATCCATGGGTGTTGAAAGAACTGAAATATGAGTATGCAGACCTGTTATTAGTAATCTGTGAACTATCATTAAAATCATCTGTAATACCTGAAGATTGGAGGATAGCCAACGTAATGCCAATTTTTAAAAGGGGTTCCAGGGGTGATCTGGGCAACTACAGACCAGTGAGCCTAATGTCAGTACTGGGAAAAATGGTAGAAACCATCATAAAGAACAAAATTGCTGAACATGTAGATAGTCATGGCTTAATGGGAGACAGCCAACATGGCTTTAAACAAGGAAGATCTTGTCTTACTAATCTGTTATGTTTTTTTGAAGGTGTGAATAAACAGGTAGACAAAGGTGAGTCAGTTGATATAGTGTATTTGGACTTTCAGAAAGCCTTTGACAAGGTCCCTCATCAGAGACTTTTGGCAAAACTAAAGAGTCATGGGATAGGAGGCAGTGTACTATTGTGGATCAGGAACTGGTTAAAAGAGACAAAGCAGAGGGTAGGGCTAAATGGCCAATTTTCCCAATGGAGAAAGGTGAATAGTGGTGTACCCCAGGGATCTGTGCTGGGTCCGCTGCTTTTTGACATATTCATAAATGATCTGGAAAAGGGAATAATGAGTGAGGTTATCAAATTTGCAGATGACACAAAACTATTTAAAGTTGTTAAAACCCAAGAGGATTGTGGAAAATTGCAAGAGGATCTTGATAAATTGGAAGACTGGGCATCAAAATGGTAGATGAAATTTAATGTGGACAAATGCAAAGTTATGCACCTTGGGCAGAACAACCCAAATTTGGTTACATGATGCAAGGTTCCACATTAGGAACCACCATCCAGGAAACAGATTTAGGCGTCATCGTGGATAACATGTCAACCCTCTGCCCAGTGTGCAATGGTGGCCAAGAGAGCAACTGAAAACAGTTTTGTTTACGGAGCACTACGGTCATGCAATCAACTAATTAATTTTTAAGAAAGCAAATATTATATATATACATTGTACAATAGCTCACTTTATAGTATAGCTCACAATATATATAGTGCACCTTATCCCAAGACATTTAATCATATATTTACAAACTATGTATATTTTATCACTGAATGTTTCACTATTACGTATTATATTTTCATTTGTTGAACCGCTTTGATTGTATGATAAGGTGGTATAAAAATCCAATTAAATAAATAAATAAATAGAATGCTAGGTATCATAAGGAAAAGAATGGAAAATAAAACAAAGGATATTATAATGCCTCTGTATTGTTCCATGGTGCGACTGCACCTTGAATATTGTGTGCAATTCTGATCACCGTATCTTAAAAAGGATATAGCGTTATTAGAAAAGGTTCAGAGAAGAGCCACCAAAATGGTAAAGGGGATGGAAGGATACTCCTATGAAGAGAGGCTAAAAAGATTAGAGCTCTTTAACCTAGAAAAGAGACGGCTGAGGGGAGATATGATAGAAGTCTATAAATTAATGAATGGAGTAGAACGGGTAAACGTAGATCAATTGTTTATCAGAATATAGAAAGACTAGGGGACATGCAATGAAGCTGCAGGGTAAACTATTTAGGACAAATAAGAGAAAATATTTTTTCACTGAACGTATAATCAAACTCTGGAATTTGTTAGTGTAGCCTGGTTTAAAAAAGGTTTGGACAAGTTCCTGGAGGAAAGGTCCATAAACCATTATTAAAAAGGGACCCAGGATATCAATGCTTGACCCAATACAAGCATTGTAGAACCTGTCTTTTGGGGAAACTGCTAGGTACGTATGACCTAGATTGGCCACTGTTGGAAATGGGATACTGGACTTGATGGACCTTGGTCTGACCCAGTATGGCTGTTCTTATGTTCTTACCTCATGCTCCCCTCAGCACAGAGCCATACCCCTGAATGTCAAATGCAAATTATCTTTAACATAGCTCACACCATCTTATTGTAAATAACTTACTGTAAATAGTTGTAACATCACTGCACCCTGAAGACCTGCACATGATGTAAAATACTGTTGTAATGTTGATTGTTACTGTTCAATATGTTTCTTGTTAGCTGCTGAGAGCAGTATGAACCATTATGTTCTCTGTAAACTTCCATGATTACATGAATAAAGTGGTATATAAAATAAGCAAATAACTTTAGGCCCTGTCCCTGGATTTGATTTTATTTGGATTTTGGTGATATTTGCCCACTACCTGGATAACATTATCCACTTAAGGGGATAAGTTTTGGGCCAAATTTGGTGGTCCTTCCTGAAGAGTTGTCCACTTCTCTTGTGTCTTTGAATGTTATTCCATAGGTTTAGTTACTTTTGCAAAAGGCGTTTTGATATGGACTGTAGCCTGTTTGTGCTTTTGTCACATTTCTTAACCCTTTTTGTCTCACTAGAAGCTAACGATATGACAGCAGTGACCTATTGTACAGCTCTGAATACTCATTAAGGAAAGAATAATATTGGTGTTGTCTACAGTGGTCTCTTTCTGGATCTGAATGCTTAAAATTCCTTTGTTGTACAGAATAATAAAGTCTCCTCGTTTTTGTTTATTTTTTCTATCTATATTTCCTGTGATTTATATTGCATTACTGAGCTGCTTGGACAGCTGGCAATTTTTATTTTGTTTTTCTTGGAGTCTCCACTGCTGCTTCCTATGTGAGAAGCATCACCCTGGAGGGCGACACCACCAGTATCACAAATTGAATCCTGTATCTTGAGACCAGGGTCCAGCTACTCTACATCCACTGCTGTATGTGTATTTCAGCTACTCAGTACTTTCAGATTAGGATAAATATCCGTTCTGCCATCTTTAACAACAGAACTGTGCCAAAAATATGTTTTATCTTTCTAGAGTGGCACTTTAGTTGTCTTTCCCCTTCAAAGTACAGGATAAATTAGCAGATGCAAGCTATGGTGAGGGAAAATAAGGAAAGTACAGTAGAAGCACAAAGTGACTTCTGGTAACTGTTCATGCTTTAAAGCTAAGATGTCTGCTCTTGTGCCAGTCCGGTCACTTGTTTGTTTCCACATTTTAATTATCCCAGACCTACTACTAGAACTTATGATCACCATCAAGAATTAGAGGGGGAGAGTAGCCTCATGGATGGAGCATAGAGGTGTGAGTGATATATCCTAATTATTAAAATGTTCCTGTGTGGGCCATGGTGTAGCAGCTGGCAGGAGAATGCATGACTGTATATGATGGGCATATGCTGATGGCGTGGCTGAAGGATGGATGGCAGTAGATGAGAGTACGGTATGGCTTGTGTACCTGATGTGACTGCACAATTACAGTTGTAGTGTGTGTGAAAAAACAGTAGCTGTGTCACGTGGGAGTTCCAGTACCAGCTATTTGGGTATGACAGCTGTCTCAGCTTTTCTAACCACTATACAATCTTCCTGACACATGTATGTATGAGTATAACTGTATAAGTGTCTCGCATATTGGCCATATGGAGCAAGTAAAGACGTGATGATTACTGCAGGTGGCCATGCTAGGAGTGGGATGTGCCTGTGTGTACTGTATATATGTGATGGAGCTGAAGATGTTAAGTCAAGTTATGATGAAATATTCCAATCATGTACAACTTGTGTCATACATCTGCAAGGTGAACATGTCCAACACTTTGGTTCTGCTGTAGCTCATTGCAATCAAGTCACGCTGTCAGATGGGCATGATAGCACACTGGATCTGCATACATGCACATTGCAATTATAACACACAAAAAAAGTATTATGGTGTGCATCCTCCAGACTATTTCTGGTAGTATAGTGAAATTAGTTTTCCATAGCCACATGGAGAACAAGTGGGATTTAAACACTGCTCTGTTGCTTACTGCTCCAGTGCTCTAACCATTAGGCTACACCTCCACACCTTTCTTCACAGCAATGTCTAGAATCGGAGAGACTGGAGGTCCCTGCCTGCAATGGCCAAAACCCAGGGCATGAAACAATATGGCTGGCACATTCTGAGACAGTGGTAAATGACACCTAGGGCCTGCCTACTGTACTGTAGCTGCATAATAGACACAAAGCTGCAGAATACATCTCTTGTCCAAAGGCCAAGTCACATGTGAGGTTAAGATGCCTGTCCCTCCATACCAAACAAGAGTTGTATGCAGAGGTCTGCTGCACTGCAGTGTGGTACTAACGCCTGAGGCAGTATAGGTGCAGGGCATGCAGTCCCTTGTGACCTGCTTTACACTGCAAGATAGATACACATGCGCATACATCTAATTCAAACCACATTCATGACCCATGCAGTCCATAACAGACCATCCTGCCCTCCGGGGGGGCGCATGCTCATGTCTCCCACCATCATAGAAGACAAGCAGATATTGGGCAATGCTCCAGTGATCAGAGTTATCACTATGGCTGCAATTGGGGCTCTGCGCACTGGTATCAATTAGCCTCTCCATTACCCATGATGCACTGCACAATCTGAGCAGATATATGCAACTGATGCCCATATAGAGAATGCAGCGATCTATCACATCAGCTCTGTAATATGCATGGACATTGTGTGCCTCCTGCACATAACAGCTGCCATATGTGCAAGTGGCCTGTTTCAGCAGTCACCCTGAATGTGAGGAAAGACACACATCACCTGGTCCCCACAGCAAGTGCTGCAATTGATGGACTCTCCATGTTCTGGAGCAGAATTATATCACTGTTAGTGTACTGCAGGTATTGTCTGTAGCATGTGATATTAGTCACTTGGTATTCTGTACAATTGCAGCATACTGGAGTGACCTGTCTTATCTGGGCCTTGTGTCCTGCTCCTTTTGGCCGAGGACTCTCCTATAACATCTCATGTCAGCCCCAAAGGTTGTGGCAGCTGTTTCCAAGGAACCTGAATGCAGTGAGTGTTGTCTAGGCAGGAAGAGGGGGTGGTGACACCAAGCAGAAAAGCTTGTTAAGACCATAGTTATCAGTGGGTTAGTATCAGCCCACAAACAGCTGCTAGCCTCACTTTCTGGGCATTCCCATCAGGTAGATCAATCACAGGCAGCTTGCATATGCTTGACAATAATGGGCTGTCAGCCACTCACATACCATCTATGCCCAATCTGCTAGTCACCACATACTGCATATACAAATATCCACCACAAACACATTGGCTTTGTACAAACAGCATGGACATCCATCAGCCTGTCTAGTGACTATACTGCCAAAAAAAAACAACTCAAAAAATGCCCAATACCTAACACCAGGTCAAAAAATCACCCACCAAAAAATGAAACCCAGTCCAACAATGTAACCATCAAAAAACAAGAACACCCCCCCCCCCCCCCAATGTTTAAATTTCCTCAATTTTTTGTCGGAACAGCCATCCCAGTGAAGGGGGACCCATCCCCTCACCACTGTGGCCCTTCCATTTTGCTTAAACAAATATACTTAAACAGCAGCATTCACTTAGCTGTATGATGATAATTATATAGGCTGCATCAACCTAACCACAGACAGCAGAGAATCCAACGACGTGTCATGTTTTGGGGTTTATTCTGTAATCCTCCTGCATCAGGTCAATCCAATGTATGGCAGACAATCAGCCTTTAAACTTGCTTCTAAAAGAACGGTTTTTATACCCAAGTACAGCCATCATCAGCCACAGCTGTTGTTGAACATGCCTTCTAGGGCAAACAGAAAAGCCAATCCAAGCTATCAGGGGAGGAGCCACTGATCAGAAACCGCCCACTAGCCAGATGGCTAGATGTTACAGGAAAATGCTATAGTAGCGTATGCCAGTCTAATTGCTGATTCATACCCCGTGGGTACACTGTATTCAGATGAAAAATCAATTTCTGTTCCAAATACTGCAGTGCTTGAAGCCAATCCCCCCCACAAGGGTTAGGTGGCACAAAGTCAAGTATGTGCCAATGCAACATTTCAAAGGAGTGGGACATTGCCAAGCAGTGATCCACCATCGGGGCTGACATTGACTTTATGCGCAACCGGGAGGCATGTTCGCCTAACCGAGTCTTGAAAGGTCTTGAAGTCTGGCCCACATAATATAAATTGCAAGGACACAGGATCAAATATATGACATATGATGAAGTGCAGCAGGTGTGCCACCGGGTCACGTAAGTCTTTTGAGTGTGGCAATCAAGCCAATCAGAGCCCGACAAGGTGTTCAAACAATAGTTGCAAGACCCACATGAAAAATGTCCTGCATGTTCATGAAAGGTAAGGGGGCAATCAACAGCCACCGTGGTCTGTACCAGTAGATCCCGTAAATTAGCCTTGTGAGAATAAGCAATCTGTAGTGGTTTCCTGAAGCAGGTATGCAACCCCAAGATAGACCAAAATTTATGCACTGCTTTTATAACATTCAATGTTCCTTTCATATAAGGGAATACTCCCGTAATTTTATGTTGTGGTAATTGTGGAGCAGAAAAATCAAAAAGCTTAGGGGTTATCCACCTAACGTGATCAGGTTGGCGTATAAAAGGGCTCACTTTATTCACAGGGAATGGCTTTTTGATTTTTTGGCTCCAATGCTCGGGCGTTATCAATGCCTGCTCAGTGTGCTGATGCTATTAGTGTGCAAATGTTTTTTACAATTATTGAATGTCTCACAGAATGATCCTCCTCGTTCCTCCTGTGTATACATATATTTTCTTGTGAGACAGTGTTTGATGAGTTATATATTGGGGTCTTTTCAATTGTATTTATTGTTTCACAGTATCCTCCCCTTCCTGGTTCCAGGGCCATGTCTATATAAGCATTGACACACATGATCGTTTTTATATGGTTTAAGTTCATTTATTGTTTTTATAGTTTTTAAGTACTTATTTATAATTTTGTATGTACATTTGCTTATTGTTTTTTAATGTTTTGCTTTTTATGATTTTGAAGTGTATTCCCCCTGAAGAAGGTGTTTAGCCAAAACGTGTTGGGGATTGTTTCAATAATGTTGTTTTACCCACCACTGTCCTGGTGCACCTGTTTGTTCTTGTTCCTGCCATTACCTAAGGCTGTTGTGCTCTCTTTTGGACCATTGTGCTCATTGAGCAATCATGTTCTCCACCTGGAAGGAGGTCCTCAGTTATGATGAAAGCGATTTGCAACAGATGCTGAGGACCCTAAAGAAGAAGTTGTACGCGGCATAGAAGAGGAACGGGGGATGACAGTGCAGTTGAAACAAAAGGTGTTCAGAGAGGAAATGCATGGCTCATCACTTCTGGAATACTGTAGACACAAGATCATTCCGAGAGGTCTTTGAATAAATAAAGCCCCTGACATGTATATGGATGATGACTCTCTTATGGCTGACTGGACCAGGATTTTAAATAAATGTGCTTTGGATCTAATGATTTTACTTATCCAGACATCAAAACGTAAAGCAGATGCCTTATCAAACATTGACTCTAAGCTTAATGCTCTAAGAGAAAGCGATATTCACTGAGTATGAAAAAGGACTTTGATAAGAAAGTTTCTGAGTATAAAAATGTGGTAAAAGAAAAAAACTTAAGAAATTTAGGAGGGATGAAGAGGATTATAAAACTGGGGCTGTTTACTATTGGAATAGTAAGCAGAACCACTATACGAGTGAGTTGTGCAAGCGGAAAATGGATTTCTCCAAAACAGATTGGCCTGCTAAATCAAAGATGAGACATGAAGCTGAAAAGAGGTTCTGAACCCAACCGGAAAAGGAATAGGAGTCATAGGGGGGAGGAGTGGTCTAGTGGTTAAGACAAGGTACTTCAGGCCGGAGGGCTGGGGGTTCAAGTCCCACCTGGGGACAGCAATCTCAGGCCGGAGGGACTGGGATTTCTAGTCCTATAGGCACTCCTTGTGGTCTTGGGCAAGCCACTTAACCCTCCATTGCCCATGTTCCCTGTAAGTATTATCATATGTGTCTCATATCCCCTTGTGTTAAATGTATCCCCCAATTGACTGCTTTGACCTGGTGAAAAGCGGGATATAAATACAGCTAAATAAATAAATAAATATCAGACTCATCAGCCCCCCTGTTTCCATCCTCTTCTGCCCACAAACCAAATCAGGGTTTTTCCATGGACGATCTATGGAAAGTGGGGGCAGGGGGTAGCACCCTAGCGAACATATTATCAAGGCGGGGCCAGGGAAGAGGGAGAAGGGGTATTCACAGAGCCCAGACAGAATGGGATAGATAATAGGTGTTCTTAGTCTTTCTGATGAATGATGAAAAGATTAAAGTTCTGCAGAAGGGACTTTCCTTTGTCCCCTCATGCAGACATGACTCGTTCAATATTAGAATTGAGCTATATTAATATTTTTTTGGAAACTCAAGAATGTGCATTTTTGTTTTTGCTAATCAAGATTTTTCTATACCAGACCCCTCTGTAATTTATTTATTTAGCTGCATTTATATCCTGCTTTTCACCGGGTCAAAGCGGTTGGGGGATACATTTAACATGAGGGGATATGAGACACATACACTAATACTTACAGGGAACATGGGCAATGGAGGGTTAAGTGGCTTGCCCAAGACCACAAGGAGCACCTGTTGGACTAGAAACCCCAGTCCTTCCGGCCCAAGGTTGCTGTCCTCTAGTGGGATTTGAACCACTGACCTTCCGGCCTGTAGTACCTTGCCCCAACCACTAGGCCACTCCTCCCTCCCAAATTAAAAAAACCCCCCCAAAAAAAACCCCAACCCTTCTTGGATCACCCCCCTCCCTCCCCCCATAAGGGAAATGCTCTAATAATTGAAAAAGTAGTACTGAGTAAAGTAGAAGATCTGGATAAAAAGAAATACTGTACATTTTATAATATGACAAAAAATGAGAAACATGCATTAGATGGTTTGAGCAAGAATTCCAACATAGTCATTAAAGCAACTGATAAAGGAGGAGCATTGATTTTACAAAATCACACTGATTACATCAAAGAAGTATACTGCCAAATTACTGATACCTCGCTTTATCTTAAGATATACACATATACACAGATCCAATGGAAAGATTGAAAAACAAAGTAGGCACGTTATTATATATAGGCCAGGAGGCTGGTTACCTTACCCACAAGGAGTTTGACTTTACGACGGTCACATATCCGATTACACCCACTATTTACGTCTTACCCAAGATACACAAATCTACTTACAAAATTTACCAGGTCGACCCATCATTTCTGCTATTGGCTCCCTTTTTGAGCCGATATCTAAGTTTTTAGATGTGGTTTTAACATCCTTTGTTACGGAAGCACCATCCTATATCCAGGACTCTTCTCATATGATTCTATTATTGGATCAATTTGTGGGGTATCACCAGGATTTACTTCTGGTAACTTTAGATATCAAATCGCTCTACCAACATACCACAACAGTCCTCTATTGCTATACTGGAAGAAGCATTATTGAAAAGGCCGAGGTTCAGTCCGTATACCCACAAGTTTTTTTAATTCAACTAGCCATTTTGTCTTCACTGAAAATTATTTTTGTTTTAGGGACATTTTTTATCAACAGATTAAGAGGGTTGCCATGGGGTCTTCTATGGCTCCTGATGTCACCAACTTATATCTTACTGCCTTTGAGAAACCAGATCTTTCTGGTCATGTCTTTTGCAATCGTGAAAATGTGGCTTAGTATATAGACGACGTCTTCATGATCTGGGATGGTTCAGAAGATAGTCTTTTAGCTTGCTTCACATCGCTCGATAGTCTGGACGATAATCTCCAATTTGAAAATACCTGTAGTATATCCCAAGTAGCTAATCTTGATATCCTTAACTAGAAGGGTCCCAACAGCTTTTTCATGAATTTGTTCTGCAAACCAACAGATAGGAATTCTTTACTTCATTTTAAGAGTTTCCATAATAGATCATTTAAATATGACCTTCTGGTGAGTCAGTTCTTGAGAATATGCAGAATTTGTGCTACTGATACTGATTTTGAACAGGCACAAGTTATGTGTCAATGCTTTGAAGAATGTGGCTATCCGAAACATAGTATTCTCAAGGCCTACCATAAGGCTAAAAAAGCAGATTGTGCATCTTTTTTTACTAGATACTGTATGAGCAACACAAAAAAGAACTGTTTGTACCCTTACCTTTTTGCACCCATCAAGAGAAATGGCCTGAATCCTGAGAGAGAGGCATGGTATCATCTTGCGTCGATTCCAGGATTGCAATCTAGTCAATTTACCATTGCTTACAAAACCCCCCAGAATTTATGTAATAATCTGGTTCCATCTGCATTAGCAAGACCGAGTATTACACCTAAGGCACAGGGACACTACCTGCAGTTCCTCTTCAGTTTGTGCCAATGCGCTGGTGACCAAAGAGGCCTTTATCCATCCTGTCACCCACAAAATGATATATTTTGGGGATTTTTCAAACTGTAAAACTGAACAAGCAATATATCTAATTAACTGTCCCTGTAAGATGCTGTACATTGGCAAGACAAAAAGATCTATTAAGACAAGAATTATTGAACACGAGTGACATACTTAGAAAACTCACTGGTAAACCTTTTGTTAGCCACTGGGTGTCGCTTCAACATGGACTAACACACTTGAAATTTTTTGTTTTAAACGTTTTGTGACCACACTGGAGAGAAGGGGATATGGACAAATTGTTACTACATCTGGAACAAAGATTCATATTTACTTTGAATACGGCCCACCTCCACGGTTTGAATATGGAACATGATTTTTCTATTCTCTTTGATTTTTATTTTTTTAATTTTAATCTTTAGTTGTAATTTGTTGTTTTTTTCCTTGTTCTCACTTTCTCCTCCCCTCTCTTTCTCCTCCCTTTCCACCTTCCCCCTCCCCTTCTTCCCTCCTTTCCTCCTCCCCTCTTTCCCCCTTCCCCCTTTCCTCTTCCCCTTCCTCTCCCCCTCCTCTAACCCTCTTCCTCATTTCCTCCTGCCTTCTCCTCTCCCTTTTCCACTTCCCCCCTCCCCCACACCCCTTTTCCAGTTGCCATGTCACTTGTGGCTCCATTTAAATGCCACGATCCCCGGCCACCAAACAAAATAGTTCATTCCCTGCAACCTGACCCCCGATCTGGCCTCCCACGGCCACTGTCGGGCTGTGGGGAATGTCTTTTGCCCCACCTGCCCTTTCTGAGCCCCGGGCCCACCAGTGTGCAGCGGCAGCCAAGCAAAAAGAATGTTAGGTATCATAAGGAAAGGAATGGAAAATAAAACAAAGGATATTATAATGCCTCTGTATCGTTCCATGGTACGACCGCACCTTGAATATTGTGTGCAATTCTGGTCGCCGTATCTTAAAAAGAATATAGCGTTATTAGAAAAGATACAGAGAAGAGCCACCAAAATGGTAAAGGGGATGCAAGGATACTCCTATGAAGAAAGGCTATAAAGGTAAGGGCTCTTCAACCTGGAAAAGAGATGGCTGAGGGGAGATATGATAGAGGTCTATAAATTAATGAATGGAGTGGAACGCTATCAGAATATAGAAAGACTAGGGGACATGTAATGAAGCTACAGGGTAAACTATTTAAGACAAATAAGAGAAAATATTTTTTCACTCAACGTGTAATCAAACTCTGAAATTTGTTACCGGAGGATGTAGTAAAGGCTGTTAGTGTAGCTGGGTTTCAAAAAAGGTTTGGACAAGTTCCTGGAGGAAAAGTCCATAAACCATTATTAAAAAGGGACCCAGGATATCACTGCTTGACCCAATACAAGCATTGTGGAACCTGTGTCTCTTGGGGATACTGCTAGGTATGTATGACCTAGACTGGCCACTGTTGGAAACAGGATAATTCAGCCGTGCTGCAGGGCCGGGTCCCGAGGCCCGAACCCACGTCACGCTCTGTTGGTTGCGCTGGGTGGGGGGGGGGGAGGAGTGAGTGTGGAGGAGAAAGGGCGGGCTGCGTCCAGCAGCCCGTGGCGCCAACATAGGGTGCAGCGATTGGCCGGGGGGGCGGGGCGGCTGGGAGCGAGAGAGAGCAGCTTCGTGCGTTCTCCCTCTTCCTTCCTGCTTGCCCCGGAGAAAGGTGTCCCTTCCTACTCTCCCTTGTATTCTGTGGTCCGGGGTTGGTTGTCGCAGCTGGGGGGGGGTTCATTTGGTGCATCTAGTCAGTGCGGGGTAGCGAGCTGGCGCTCGCCAACCAGGCGGGGCATTTGAGGCTGATGCCTCTTTGAACGGGAGTGGTTCTGCTCCTTAGGTTGGGAGAGACGTCCCGGCTGGGGTCTCTGCCCGGTGGAAGGCAACCGGAGCCGGCCTTTGCTAATAACGAGGCGGGCGGTAGGGGGAAGGGGGGGAGGATGATGCACCACTTTGCTATAAATGGCTGGTGGGGGGCATCATCCGGAAAAGGGGGGGTGGGGGGCCACGTGTGCATTTGCCAATATTGAGTTGGCCCATGTTGGGCCGGATTTACATTGTTGTTAATAAAGCTGCGACCAAGCAATTGTTTACCATGATTCGGTGTCTGCATGTTTGTTTGGGTACCGGGTGTGGGTGTGGGTGGGGGGGAGGTGTGTAGACATGGAGCAAGTTGGGGGTCTGGCTGCCCGAGGTGTGAGATGGCTTAGATGATTTGGGGAGATGCATGGGTCGTGCTTCCGGATACCTTGGTTACTGGGCTTGATGGACCGTGGTCTGACCCAGTATGGCATATCTTATGTTTTCCTTCCTTTGATGTTTATGGTTTTATGCTTATTTATTATTATTTGCATTGTTTTATGCATCATCTAAAGAGGTCTTTTATGGTGGTCTCTATTATATATGCATTTTTTTAAAAGGTACACTACAGATAAGATTTTTTTTTGGCCTCTTGGCTTTTAACTATTTCCCATTATGGACTTTTTATATTTTTGTTTTGCTTATCCATTGGTTAATCTGCTTTGGGGCACTGTATATAGCTTTTGTCATACCTCCTTTATCAGATAATGGTTATCTATAATTCATGACCTTTATAATAGTAAGCATATTCGTAATGACAGTCAGCCCCATGGCAACCCCACCTGTTTTATTATTTTTTATTATCGCCTAGTCTTAACTTTGGAACATCATATTTATTCAGCTTAACATCTTTTGATGTTCTTTTTAATGTTTTTATTGGCTACGGTGTATGCTTTTTTGCACCACCTTCTCTGCACTGTTTTAATTTATACCTTTTATATTTATATACATTTTATTCATTTAACATGACATTTTTAATATCTCCTAACATTTCTACTGGCTATGGTGTGTTTTTGCATAGCCTCAATTTACACCCTTTATCACTTATTTAATTATATATATTTTATTTATTTATGATTTGCCCTTCTTTTTAATATATGGCTTAACTATAGCACGATTCATGTATCTTCCAGCTTTTGACAGTCTAGTGTTTCAAAGTAGCAGCGACTCATAGACTCATCTGGTATCCCCTTCCATCCTCTATAGATATTAGTTGTTTTCATAATGCCTATTTCCTGAGTTTTTTATAATCACGCTGCAGGCTTTTAATATCGAGGTGCATTTTTTCCAGTATTGACTTCCAACCACACAGTATTCCATGTAATAGTATCATTTGCATAGGAACTATTTGCAGAAAGCATTTCTTGCCCAGCTCCTGGTTTTGCCTTTTGATCTTTGACTTTTTGTTTCTACAGCATTGGCATTACAATTGGCTTTTATGTCCTCTTGAAATTAGCATTGTTCATGGTCAAATTACACATTTTATACAAAATATTTTTACGGGTCTCCCATGCACTTTGACACTTGATTTTGGCTCTGTTTTTTGCCTTTAAGCACACCTTTGTTCTTTCTTGAAGGCTCTGCAGTTCGTTAACAAGCCAAGTTCTCCCACTCCTATATTTTACTAATTATGTTTTCTTTTTAACAATGAACTATGTACCTTCTTCCAGATTTGCTTCTTGTTAGAGGTTGATATCAATATAAGTTCCTTTTTTTTCATGTGGTTCCATTTTTCATTTAGGACTATTTGACCTGAAGCTCAATCGGTCTTTAGATCTGTGCTGACTATGGGATAGTAAGTTATACATGAAACATACTTAGTCCCCTCAACACCTAGGTATTTCTTTCGATCCAACAGCAGTTTCTCACAATTTTCTTGGTAGCCCCTTAACAGCACTACCTTGACTAAATGAAAAAATCCTGCACCTCTTGAGCGTTTTAATTGAGGGACTAGTGTATATTTTATATTCCTCTGGTTTGACAGTGTTCTCTTGTTTGTTTATTCGGCACTAGATGCTATTGCTCCTCACCCCTAGTCTTTTCTGCAAAAGTTTTTTTACAATTACTGCATGTCTCATAGATGATCCTCCGCATCCCTCCTTGTGTAAACATATCTTTTCTTGTGAGACTGTGTTTGAGTTATATATTGGAGTCTTTCCATTGTATTTGTTGTTTCACAGTATCTCACCTTCCTGGTCTCAGGGTCATGTCTATATAAGGATTGACATGCCTAAGGTTGTTTTTATATGGTTTTAAGTTCATTATTTGTTTTTTTATAGTTCTTAAGCACTTATTTATTTATAATGTTGTATGTACTTTTACTTATTTATTGAATATGAATAATACCAGGCCATTTCAATCATTCAATGGCCAGATGTTATCTATTTGTGGACTGGAATAGAAAAGGACTGGGAATATTCAGTTGTTATCTGGAAAAGGTATTGGTTTAGGCCTGCTGGATAGCAGGCGTAAACTAAATAGTGCCTGCATGGTCACTGAACTATCTGTATATTTAGTGCTGCTACCTCTATGGACACTGCTGTTGAAAATATGGATTAAGTTCAACACTGGTACCAACAATTTAACAAGTCTGTGACTATTCTGGCCAAAACTTTACCCCATCTTCATGACTCATACCGCAAGAGTGGTCCAAAGGTGAAGGCACAGAAGCAAAAGATGGCTCAGGGTACCATAACTCCTTGAGCTGGTCTTGGAAATTCTGTCTAAATGACCATCATCAAAAACGCTATACCAAGTGGTAATCCAAATAGCACAACCAACCAAACCACCTGAATGTGAAAGTGTGTTCTTGTTAATCTTTCACTAAAACAATGATGACAAAAAGATCCAATATTTTATAAAAGAAGGGGAAAAGACCTCAGTACTGTCCCAACAAGGATAGTTTAGACCTTTTATTTAGGTCTAGGGTACTCATGCTCATAGGTCATAAAAACCTCTTCAACATACTTAATTTTATTTTATTTATTGACAAATTCTCTTAATATGAAAAACATTCAAACTTATCGGTACATATCTTTCAGCCAGTGCCATTACACCCAATCTTGTTACACTTGACGTGGCCGAATTTCATAAATAAGCTGCTTCAGGAATGTAGCCAACAAAATGAAAAGAACAAAAACTTATCATTATTTCCTATCTTGAATGAGAATATATAGAAAAAGTTCATTCAAAATCTATTCATTTGAAAGTTTATAATAAAATATAGTTCCAGTGCAGCCCTGAGAATTTTTAAAGAGCCATTTATCCAATCAATACACACACCCCTTCGTATATCACTAATAAAATATTTAAAGTAAAGTCCAATTATCTCTGTTGCTCTTCCCACAGTAAGACACGCCGAGTAACTTTTACTAGTATTGAGATCACAGTGAATGTGAAACCGACATTAAAAAAGGTTCCCCGGGCAGTATTGATGTTGCTGCCTGCCACTAAAGTGTTCTTTTTAGATCAGCTGTCACTGCCTGCCGTCAGAATGTTCTTTTTATATTGTCTGTCGCCACCAAAGAGGAACCAGAACTCTAATGACGTAATTAATTCCAACAGGTGAATGAAACTTTTACCGCTATCAGTTGCTTGCACTTAATCCTTTGCATTTGCTCAACTTGTTAATCATGAACCAAAACCCTAATGTCAATTTAAGATGACATAGGACGTGGGGTTTTTTCAGTCATAAAAACGTTAAATTGAGATTAGGGAAAATACAATTGAAAGATGTTAATGCTTATTGAAAGGTATATCAATGACATTTTTGTCTTGTGGCAAGGTTCATTAGAACAACTAAATACTTTTTATACATGGTTAAATGGCTGTAGTTTGCATTTATGTAAACCAATTTTTGGATGAGGGTTGTCAAACTACTGTATATACAAAATTGACTGATTGAAATTCTTTTTTATGTTATAACAGTAGTTATCCTAAACATCTGAAGGATAGTTTAAACTTTTCCCAGATGCTAAGATATCGGCGCATTTGTTCTTCCATGTCGGATTATAAAAAACAGGGACAGAGACTGAGCGCTAAGCTTCTCCAAAGAGGTTATCTCCATATGGTGGTAAAAAGAACATATCGGAGGGCATTCTACATTGATAGAACTGTCCTATTGGAAGCACATAATCACAGACAAGATCTGGAGGATTGTGTGACTTGTGCTTTAAGATATTGCACCATGTCACATAAAATTGCAAGGTGCCTCAGGTTTATTTATTTATTTATTTATTTGTAAGTCTTTTATATACCGCCACTTCCCAAGATCAGTGGCGGTTTACATCAAACAATAAGAGATACATAGAACAGCTCAATAATAAAACTGGAACAATGAACGGTAATCAGAACTATGAACAAAAGGTGTAAGTATAGTATAATTTTAAACTATTTACAGATTTTTATGATATTTATACACATATATTTACAACATGTTTCATCCTATGTTTAGCTATGTGATTATTAGGGCAGAAGAAATCCTTGGTGATTTATGGAGGATGGGAGGCCTTGTCTAAATTACTATCTATGTTAGAGTAATATTGGGAGAATAGATATGTTTAGATATAGGTTGACATGCATGACCTGTTAGGCATAGAACAAATGTAACCCTAACACTGGATAGAGCACTGAGGAAAGGCAATGAACAGGTGATTGAAGGAGGGAGATCTGGGAGCTGCTGGACCTGTCTCATCTGAGGGCATCCCATGTAGCTGCCAGTAATGTTGACAGACATGATGGGGGCAGCTGTACCACAGCACAGGGTGTTGGCAATGTAAAGTACTGCAATGACAGTAGGTGGCAGATGATGAAAATACGTGTCCCTCAGTGGAGGCAGAGGTGGCAGGATAGTTACAATGATGGGTAGACAGAGGAGTGGTGGTGCCATGACGATCAGGCACAGGCTAGGCAAGCACGATGAGGCGCAATGCAGGAAAGGGTACCAGTGCAGGACATGGGGTAGCAGCCTGGACAGGAAGACAGGACTCTACACAGCTGACAAATGCAGATAGATGGACCGATGGATTTTGGCAACTGTGGTGAGGGTATTATCAGCACAGATCTGCAAAGATATGACTGTTACGGGTATGCAAAATATTTGAGTTGGACAGGCACGTAAGGAGGGAACAATGATGAATTGAACCCATGACAACTGCCTAGAACGTCATTGACCTAACCAGAAGGCTATACCTCTATGGCTTGTTGCACAGCAATGGCTGTGTACAGAAGGACTGCAGGTCACTGCACAAACTGTCTGCTCTGTGTGCCAGGATAGGGTAACCCCAACAGCACCCATGATGCACTAGCCATTGCCCTACACCCTGTGCAGATGCATCCTGCCCAGTCCGCCCTGTCCGGGCCATACCCACAGTGCCTTGCTCCTCATTATGCACATTGGCAGGCTAATGCTGGAAACACTGTAAGCATTGTGGGCCCAGTGAGGTGTAGGCAGCCACAAAACAATTCATACTTGGTTTCCAAAAACCAAAAAGGTCACTAATTGGAGGGAAAAAAATCACAAAACTGAAAAATACATTCCACTCAAAACAAAATAGAAATTATAGGGAATGTCCAGAGCCAAACATTAAAAACACAAGCATAACCAGAAGAGAAGGGAAGGTCTCCGAACACTGGGCTTCTACAAAAAGCTGAAGAAGAACTTCAAGCTTTGGCCCTCTCACATCAATGACCAACCCACCACTCTCCCAGAATGTTTTCATAATGTAAAGTAATTGTGTCCCAAAGCTAGCTTAGCCAAATTCAACACAGAAGTGATTATTTCTTCCGAGAGATCCCCTCGACGGCGTAAAGCAACTTCAACCACCTGAACTGCCGCCTCTTGAGGGATGCTGGTATATAAAGCAACTACATCTAACGTTACCAGCATCATGTCTGGTTCAAATGCCCACCGTGAGGCTTCCTCGAGTATTTGCAAAAAATGGGTAGTATCCTTCACATAAGAGGGTATATCAACAAGCAAAGGTCTTAAAAAAGAATCAACAAATACTGACAGTGGTTCTAAAACAGACCTCCTTGTAGATACGATAGGTCTCCCCGGGGGATTAATCATGCATTTATGAATCTTAGGTAATAGGTAAAAACTTTGAGATCTCTGGAGAGGACACATTCAAAAATGAAAACTCCTTTAGAAATTAATTTGTCCTGCAAAGCCACTTTAGTTAAATCTTTAACACAATTCTGCATTCGTACTGAAGGGTCAATGGATAGCCACTTGTACACCTCCCCATCTTGGAGCTGACGATCAGCTTCATTAATACTGTATAAGCGCACCAATCTAGAATAACTATGGCCCCTCCTTTATCTGCCCATCTAATGACTAATTCTGGTCTGGAGGAGAAATCTTTCAAAGCTTGCATTTCTGCCGGAGTCAACACACAACGTGACCAACGTAACGTTTTTTTCTAACTGTTCAACCTCCTGTAGGATCAACTGCTTATACTCTACCAGAGCTGGATGAATTTGACCTGGAGGGGTCCAGTTAGATTTTAAAGGTAATGGAACCCTCTTCAAACTAACCCCTATAGGCTCAACCACCATCCCACCTATATCACCCGGGTTATTTCTCCATGCAGAGTGAGCTGCAAAATATATTTTAAGATTAAGCTTCCTAATGAAGCCCTCCAGGTCCACTCTAAATTGAAAAGGATCAAACATAATCTTCGGGACAAACGATAATCCCTTCTCCAGCAATGTAAGATGATCATTGGATAAGGAAACATTAGACAAATTAACAACTAATGATACACCTCCCAGAATGAACAGAATGTTCCCCAATCAGTTCTTCTGCAGCGCTGCTCCCCATTCTCGATATCGACCCCGAGAAGAGTTCTTCTTCCTCTCTTTGCCTTCCTCTAAAAATTCTTCCCTAGTTGACTTTACAGATCCAGCTGCAAACGAATCATCTGGTAATTCAAAATCAACGTGTTTTTTTAAAATTTCTTTTCTTTCTGGTTAGCATTCATCCAGGGATACACGTAACCTACGGTGTAATCATCAAAGTCTCTCTTTAGTTTTTTCATTTTGATCTTTTTTACTTCCTCACACAGTTGATCAATTTGCTTAACCAGCCCCTCCGACCGCTCCTTATATTGCTCCTCCGAATCAGTACTTTTTAAGGCGGCAAGCGATGTTTCTGCTTCCTTATTCAAATCTTCCAAACTCATCTTGACCGTGTCCACAATCAATACCATTAAATCCAATGAGCATTTATTGAGGATGCAGTTCCATTTCTCTAAAAAAGCTAAATCTGACATATATAAGCGAGGTTCTTTATAAACCCTTTAATCCTCTGGGTATATGCTGACGACGGATGTATTCTAACAAAGAAAGTCTATGGGGCTTGTTTACAAAGCCGCGGTAGCGGTTCGTGGTCGTTATCCGATAATGACCGCGGCTTTGTAAACAAGTCCCTATGTAATTCAGAGCGTACAATCTGCCTCTGCAAGGCCAGTAACTTCTCCCAGCTATTTTAATCAGAAGTGGAAATAGAATCTGGTGTGGTAAATGGAGTTTTTTCTTTTAACAATGCAGGGAAATGCTCATCAGAAAAACTGAAGATATCTTTCCAGCCGGCTTGATACTTGGTTTCCAAAAACTAAAAAGGTCACTAATTGGAGTCAAATAAATCACAAAACTGACTAATTCATTGAATGATAGTTTTACTGGGTGGCTGAAACTGGGAGTTTCCTTATGCATAAAAGACTGTTGGAGTCTTTTTTTATATTATCTTTTATAGATCATTTTAAATGTCGGAGAGGAGGGCTGTGATGTGATGTGCAGAAATGTTGCTTTGGTTTGCCCCCATACCTGGCTTGACTCCTGTATTGCCTCTCCAAATATTTTTGTCTAGGGATGCCACTGCACAATCATTGTCAGTAACCCTGCTACAGTTTACACACAATTATCTTTGCTTTTCACTAATTACTTTAGAATATTAGTAACTTCTGAGAATGAAGTGAAGCAGGAAGCTAGTCAACATATACATTTTTAAAAACCTACATATGTTTTATAGGACCATAAAATGTTAGTCTTTCAAACACTTTGACTTCTTAAACTTCTCTTTAAAGACTAGCAAGAAATTTGAGTTTTACAGTTTGCCTCAGCACTCGTCGCAGTGACATGAAACCAACATTGTATTTTCAAGGTCTTCGGATCCTCTTTGTCCCCGTTAAACAGAAGGAGCTAAGAGGTCCCTCTTAGGCTGCTCGTGGTGCTGAATCGGAGAATGTGCACATTTCTTCATTCTTTTATACACTTGTAATTCACAAAAGGGTTAATGATATGTTCAGAGTCTCGCACATCCTGTTTCCGTATGCACATTACACTTTGCTTGCGCGAGGCAGAAAGATTATCTGTCATTAGCAAACCATGTCCTGGGACAGAGCAAAGTGCACACTATGTCTGTACACCTCAGGGGCAAAGGAGCTTCTACCATTTCTGCCAAAAGGGCATAGTAGACACAGCATGATCACTATGAGGAAGAGGCAGGCGGAAATCCTCTCATTGCCAGAAAGATGGAACAGGCTCCTTTCGGGACTGCTCCTTCTCTGAAGAACAAACGCTAAAGAATGTGTTAGGGCTGAGATCTGAAGCAGCAGTCATGTTAGTAATTGGCCACTGTTGAAGCAATAGAGAGGTTCTTGGAACCTGTGATGAGCAGTCTGTGACCTGCAATCCCTGATCTATAGCTGACACATGTTCAGCACCTTTAACAAAGCTGACTGAGATGCTCCTGCTCCATACTCTGCAGGTGCCATTCCTGCTTTGCTGAACCTCTCGGTGTTACCCCTACAATGCTCCCTTCCTACCAGCCAGATCTAGTCCTGCCTGTTATATTAAACCCATCACTATCTTGCCAAATCTCACCTTTATTTCATTTATTTATTTATTGGTATTTAGCTCACACCTTTCCTGTTGGCATTCAAGGCAGGGCACTTTCAGGTACAGTAGCTATTTCCCTGTTGGGCTTACAATTTAAGTTTGTACTTGAGGTAAGGGAGGTTAGGGGGCTTGCCCAAGGCCCAAAGGAGTGTCACTGGGATTTGAACCTTAATCTTTCTGGGTCCAGGCTGCTTCCCTAACCACTAGGCAATTTGTCCTGCCCCCAAATGGTGGCTCCTGTTACAAGAGCCATGCCCTTAACGGCCGCGCCTTCTGTGTCTTGGCACAGTTCTGCCAGAGCCCTTCACTCCTGATCAACAGCACTTCTTTCCTTGCCAATCTTGTGTTTTCATATAATTCTGTAAGTATTGATTTGTGATATCTTATTACTTCAGTCCAAAGTCTTACACAATGTAGCAACCTACACTCCAGTCCTGATTCGTGCTACTAGCACTGAACCCCATATAGTTTACACTACAGTCAAGCCTCGGTTTTCGTATGCCCTAGTTTTCGTACGATTCGGTTTTCGTTGACTTTTTTTCATCGAGATTTTGTCCCGGTTTTCGTACATTGTCTCGGTTTTCGTACAGTTGAAAATGGAGCACCATTTTGTGGCCAGAAGTGGGATTTTCTTTATTTTGATTCTCTTGCTGATTGACTGTCTTCCATATGCCAACAAGAGTCTTCAATAAAGGTAAAAGTGATGTTAAATGTTCATTTATCCATTTCATTAGTCATTTATATTTATTTCTCATTGTTTTCTGTATGTAAAAATATAGTTATTCTCTATAAAATGTATTTTTTGTTAATATTTTTGGGTGTCTGGAACAGATTAATTGGATTAACGTTATTTCTTATGGGAAATATTACTTCAGTTTTCATACATTCAGTTTTAGTCAGACTTTTTCAAACAGATTATTCATGAAAACCGAGGTTCCACTGTATATCCTCAACCATCACCAGTGTTAGCTGGGTTTAAAAAAGGTTTGGACACGTCTTAGATAGTGCTGGGGAGGAGCCTGCTGTCTTGGTACATGTCAGTACCAATGATATAGGAAAATGTGGTAGGGAGGTTCTGGAGGCTAATTTTAGGCTTTTAGGTATGAAGTTGAAATCCAGAACTTCCAGGGTAGCGTTCTACGAAATGCTTTCCATTCAACACGCAGGACCCAAAAGGCAGGCAGAGCTTCAGAGTCTCAATGCATGGATGACACGATGGTGCAAGGATGAGGATTTTGGATTTGTTAGGAACTGGGGAACACTCTGGGGAAAGAAGGGGCTCTTAATAAGGGATCTGCTTCACCTTAACCAGGCTGGAACCAGGCTGCGGGCATTAATCTTTAAAAAGGAGAGAGAGCAGCTTTTAAACTAGATAATAGGGGAGAGCCGACAGTCACCCAAGAGCGCATGGTTCGGAACAATGTATCCTTGAAGGATATTACCAAAAGAATGAAGTTAGGGCATATCAGCAGAGAGGTTCCAATAAAGACAAAACACAGCCCGAATGCCCTTGAATATGGAGCAGACAGAGCTTAAAGATTCCAAATTACCCCTGCCTACCGATAGCCAGATTAATATGAATAAAATAAAGTCTCTAAAATGCTTGTATGCAAATGCTAGAAGTCTAAAAAATAAGATGGGAGAGTTAGAATATGTAGCACTAAATGAGAGGTTAGATATGATTGGAATATCAGAGACATGGTGGAAGGAGGACAACCAGTGGGACACTGATACCTGGGTACAAACTATAACGTAATGATAGAGCAAATCAAACTGGTGGAGGGGTTGCACTCTATGTTAGAGAGGGCATTGAGTCACAAAAGAATTAAAGTTTTGCAGAAAACAAAATTTGCTGTAGAATAAAATTCCATGTAAAAAGAGGAAGGTGATGGCAGTGGGGGTGTACTATCGACCGCCTGGCCAGAATGAACAAATGGATGATGAAATGTTCAAAGAAATCAGGGAAGTTAACAAAAGTTACAGTGCAGTAATAATAATGGGTGATTTCAATTACTCCGGTATTGACTGGGTCAATGTCATGGCAGGACTTGCTAGGGAGATAAAGAGACATGTTTACTAAACCTTCTTAACGTGTGCCCGGCGTTAGTGTGCAGGATGCCATATAAGGAGTGGGTGTTTAAGTCTAAAGTAGTAAAACGGGATTAGCACGCGATAACGTGCGCTGCTGTGCACATTATCGGGCGAAGCGCTGCTAAGTGCGTTACCGCGCGGCAATCTTAAGTAGGCGCACAGACATCCAAGCATAGAAACAGAAGTGTAGCACAATGGTTAATACATTGACTGATGATACAGGGGTCATGAGTTTGATCCCCCAGTGTGCCTAATGCATAAGGCTGGCTGAGGCATCAGTTTTGACATGTAAGTATTGTTTCCTGAGGCATTTATTTGTATTTTAATTATTGCTGCCAGCAAACACACCCTCACGTGCCGTAACCTAAGGTGCCGCATAAGGCACCCTATAAGGCACTCCATAGGGCACATTATAAAGTGCACTGTCCGCCACGGCTCCCTATAATGTCCCCTATAGGACACCCTATAAGGCGCTTTATAGGGCGCCTTCTGAGGCACCTTATGATTACAGTACTCTGAGGGTGTTTTTGCTGGCAGCACTAATGTACATTAAAAATAGACAATGCTTTGGACAGCCCTATCAAAAACCCCCACTGTGGGTTTGAACCCATGACCTCTGGCTCCACAGGCAGTGAAATAACCAGTGGGCTACAACTCCATAGCTGCTAACAAACCCCTGGCTGGCTGCAGAAGGACTGCACGTCACCACACAAACTGTCTGCTGTGGTCACCAGGATAGGGTTAACCCACCCATACCCATGATGCACTGCACATGCAAATCAGCAGTCTACAGATGATCACAAGATGGGGTATGCACCCCCACAGCACCTCGGCCTGGTAGGGGGAACTGACCGTGTGTGTTACTGGCACAGAGTAGCTATACACCGTCACATTGTGCGGGTACTGTACTCACCCTGAGGGTGAGGTGGGGCGCCCAGCACCAGGTCCACAGCATCTTCCATGGCAGAAATAGGCCATGCTGCAGGTCCCCAGCAGTGCTAGTGTGTGAGATAGGTAGTTTCTGCAGACACACCTTGGATACATCTGTATTTCTCAGTCAAGTTTAGCCCTTATGGACCTATAGGAGGATTATGTACCACCACCACACCCTCTGGGGCTGATGGTGGTAAACAGGGTCTCCCACCAACAGATCCACATTCTACTTCCCTGCAATGGTGGCAGTAGAGGGGACCACCAACCCCAGTCCTGCTGGGGAACAGACATCCTACAGGGCAGTCAATGCAGCTCTGTACACATCCACAATGCAATAGCAGACAGACATTAGGCCTGGAAATGCTAAGCTGCACCCCACCACTATCTGATATTCTCCTGCAGCAAGCCTTCAGCCGCTGCACCCTGCAGGGTGTTCCAGCAAGACACATACCAGCTGCAGACAGTCTGCTAGCTATTCCATAGTGCATGTTCCTGGTGGAGATGCATACACACCAAGCAGATAAGTCAGTGACTGGGCCCCAAAAGGGAACCCATAAATATCACATGAGAGAAATTCTATATAGCACTATGGGGGAACCTAGCCATGCCATGGTCACTGCTCAGTCAGGGTGAGAGTGATCTCCCAGCAGGACATGCTGTGGCCACCCTGTCTGTGCAGGTGGTGGCCAGGCACTACAATGTCCCAGCCATTGCCCTATGCCCTGTGCAGATGCATCCTGGCCAGGCCACCCTGTCTGGACTATACCCATGGTACCTTGCTCCTCATTATGCACATTTGTGGTTTTTTGTAGGTTTCCCTGATTTTGCTGTACATTGCTGACAGAAATGGTTTCTCTTCCCTTTAAATCAGCTCTAATGCCAGGGTTTCACTGGAGTTAGTTTTGAGCCTCGGATTTCACAGCGTTAGTGTGCGGGGAGCCTCTCCCCTCCCACTCTCCACCCACTGACCCCTTCTCTCTGCCCCTGGGGAGCCTTCCTTCGCCCTCCGGGAGCCTTTCCCCGCCTTCAGCGCTCATTTTGCTCTGCTGCGCACGTTAACGCACACTAAGGTACCTGAGCGCCTGATAAAGCGCCATTATCGCGTGCTAAGGTACCTTAGCGCGCGATAACATCACAGAGCGCACATTAAGAAGGTTTAGTAAACATGCCCCAAAGTTTCTAGATGAAATAAATGACTGCTTCTTGGAGCACCTGGTTCATAGTAATGCCTGTCCTTTCACTCTGTCTTGTCTGAATATGGCATTCCTTTCCTTTTTTTCTATACAGCCTTTTTATAATTGTAAACCGCTCTGATGTTAAGTAGCCTAGAGCGATATATCAAATGCAAATAAAGATAAAGATGAACTGACCAGAGGGGAAGTCATTTTGGACCTAGTCCTTAGTGGAATACCAGATCTGATGCAAGATATAAGGGTGGTGGGGCCACTTGGCAATAGTGATCATAGCATGATCGCATTTAATTTAATTAATGGAGGAGGGATGGTAAGGAAATCCACAGTACTATCTTTTAACTTTCAAAAGGGAGACTACGATAAAATGAGGAAAATAGTTAAGAAAAAACTAAAAGGAGCAGTTGCAAAGGTGAAAGACTTACATCAAGCTTGGGTGTTGTTTAAAAATACTATTTTGGAAGCCCAGAACATCTGTATTCCACACTTTAAGAAAAGTGGAAGGAAGTCCAAAAAACTTCCAGCATGGTTTAAAGGTGAGGTCAGAGAGGCTGCTGTTGCCAAAAAAGCATCTTTTAGGAAATGGAAAAAAAGAGCCAAATGACGAAAACTGGAAACAGCACAAGCACTGGCAAGTTAAGTGCAAGGCATTGATAGGGCAGGCAAAGAGAGAATTTGAGAAGAAGTTTGCTGTGGAAGAAAAAACTCATAATAAAGACTTTTTCAAGTGCATTCGTAGCAAGAAACCTTTGAGAGAGTCAGTTGGACCATTAGAAGATAGAGGGGCAAAAGAGGCACGAGGGGCACTAAGAGGCGACAAGGCCATAGCGGAGAGACTGAATGAATTCTTTGCTATGGTCTTTACTGAGGAAGATGTAGGGATGTTACCCATGATTGAACTGATATTTAAAGGTAATACTGTGCATGAATTGAAAGAAATATTGATACACCGGGAAGATGTATTACAACTGAATAGACCCAGAAGATCAATAGCTGATAATACACTCACCATCCCTACCCCTATAACAAAATGTTCCCATGCGACCATGAACCGCACCTTTTTGTTTTATTTATTTATTTATTTACTTATTTCTTCTATACCGCCCCTTCCAGTGATCAAGGGCGGTTTACATGGAACAAATTATGCATACTACTGTATACTTTACATGGAACAGGAAACTTTCTAACTTTTTACATGGAATAGATTAACAAATTATGTGTACTACTGTATACATTACATTGAAACAGAGAAACTTTCAAACTTTTTACAGTAGTGACAGGTGTAAAAACTGTCCAAACTATTTACATAGGTTATTTACAAGTGATTCTATACAGTGGTTTACAAGATAATCGTGCATCATGTGAGTGTGGTGGAATTTATTTCCATGCTTTTTATTTTTTATGCTCCCACACTGTGGAATGCACTTCCTGTCTCTATCCGGTCTATTTCTTATTTTGCACAATTTATTAAGGCCCTAAAAGTGTCACCCTTTCAATCAATATTATTTTCATGTTGGTGACATCACATAGCACAACATGTTGTTACCATTTCCGTTTTCTTAATTACTCAGCCTAATTATTCACCCTGTTTATTCCAAGTTGTTTTTTTTTTCCTGTTCTCTGTATAGTTCAATGTATGTTTCTTACTGCATTGTACAAATTAATATTCATTGTAAACCACACTGATTCATAAGAGCGCGGTATAAGAAAGAATTAAATAAATAAATAAATACCTATTTAATAAACTGAAGAGTAGCAAATCACCTGGACCAGATGGTATACATCCATGGGTGTTGAAAGAACTGAAATATGAGATTGCAGACCCGTTATTAGTAATCTGTGAACTATCAGTAAAATCATCTGTAATACCTGAAGATTGGAGGATGGCCAATGTAACGCCAATTTTTAAAAAGGGTTCCAGGAGTGATCCGTGAAACTACAGACCAGTGAGCCTGACATCAGTACTGGGGAAAAGGGTAGAAACCATCATAAAGAACAAAATTACTCAACATGTAGATAGTCATGGCTTAATGGGAGACAGCCAACATGGCTTAGACAAGGAAGATCTTGTCTTATTAATTTGTTATGTTTTTTTGAAGGTGTGAATAAACAGGTAGACAAAGGTGAGGTTTGATATAGTGTATCTGGACTTCCAGAAAGCCTTTGACAAGGTCCCTCATCAGAGACTTTTGGCAAAACTAGAGTCATGGGATAGGAGGCAGTGTACTATTGTGGATCAGGAACTAGTTAAAAAATAGAAAGCAGAGGGTAGGGCTAAATGGTCAATTTTCCCAAAGGAGAAAGGTGAATAGTGGAGTATCCCAGGGATCTGTGTTGGGTCCGCTGCTTTTTAACATATTCATAAAGGACCTGGAAATGGGAATAACAAGTGAGGTTATCCAATTTGCAGATGAGACAAAACTATTTAAAGTTATTAAAACCCATGAGGATTGTGGAAAATTGCAAGAAGATCTTCATAAATTAGAAGACTGGGCATCCAAATGGCAGATGAAATTTAATGTAGACAAGTGCAAAGTTATGCACCTAGGAAAGAACAACCCAGACTATGGTTACACGATGCAAGGTTCCACATTAGGAACCACCACCCAGGAAAAAGATTTACATGTGGATTACATGTTAAAACTCTTTGCCGAGTATGCAGCAGCAGCCAAGAGAGCAAATAGAATGCTGGGTATCATAAGGAAAGGAAAATAAAACAAAGGATATTTTAATGCCTCTGTATCGTTCCATGGTGCGATCATACCTTGAATATTGTGTGCAATTGTGGTCAACGTATCTTAAAAAGGATATAGTGTTATTAGAAAAGGTACAGAAAAGAACCACCAAAATGGTAAAGGGGATGGAAGGATGCTCCTATGAAGAGAGACTAAAAAGGTTAGGGCTTTTCAACCTGGTTAAGAGACGGCTGAGGGGAGATATGATAGTAGTCTATAAATTAATGAATGGAGTGGAACAGGTAAACGTAAATCGATTGTTTACGTCAACAGTATATAGAAAGACTAGAGGACATGCAATGAAGCTACAGGGTAACCTATTTAAGACTAATAAGAAAAAATATTTTTTCACTCAACGTGTAATCAAACTCTGGAATTTGTTACCAGAGGATGTAGTAAAAGCTGTTAGTGTAGCTGGGTTTAAAAAGGTTTTGGACACGTTCCTGGAGGAAAGGTCCATAAACCATTATTAAAAGGGACCCAGGATATCACTGCTTGACCCAATACAAGCATTGTGGAACCTGTGTCTTTTGGGGAAACAGCTAGGTAATTATAAACCTGGACTGGCCACTGTTGGAAACAGGATACTGGGCTTGATGGACCTTGGTCTGACCCAGTATGGCATATTTATTTATTTATTTATTACAATTTCTTATATACCGCACCATTCGGTATCAGCGCGGTTTACATTATAACACAATGACCATAACAACAAGCTGTTTGGTTTTACATAGAACAGGAGTCTAAACTTGGATAACAGGGGAGAACTATATACAAGAAATAATTACACGGAACAAGATTGGAGTAGCACTAACATAAGGAACATATGTGGTAATTTCTTAGATGGGGATATCTAGATTTCATTGCTGACTGAATAGTATTGGAGGAAAAGGTGGTATTTGAGTGCCTTCCTGAACTGAGATAGGTCTACAATGGCCCGAATGTCGGATGGTAGCGCATTCCAGCATTTGGGGACGTAGAAACTGAAAGTTCTATTTGCCGTTGTCATGTTGCATTTTGTCAATGCCTTTGGGGTTATTAGTAGGTTTATAGCTGTTGCTCTTCTAGATCTGTTGGGGGGCACTTTGTGGATAAGATCTGTGAGTGATGACGCTGAAATACCATTGATTGCCTTGAATGAGAGTAGAAGGGTTTTAAAGATGATCCTTCCATGGATAGGGAGCCAGTGCAGCTGCTTGAGAATAGGAGTCACGTGGTCACTTCTGGAGGCTCCGTAGAGGACCCTTGCTGAAGCATTCATGGCCAGCTGTAAAGGGTTCAGTGTAGATTGAGGGAGACCTTGTAAGATGGCATTTGCAAAGTCGAAGTGTGGTAGGATTAGCGCTTGATAAATGGTCCGGAAATTGTCTGGGTCCAATAGAGAGCGCAGATGCCTGAGCGAACGGATTTTGAAATATACAGCTTTGACTATATTGCTTATGTGATGATTCATATCTAGACGTTGGTCCAAGGTGACTCCAAGGTATTTTATTGTTTCTTTAGTTTGTAAGTCGGCTTCCTTGATCCTTACATGGGACGGAGGAATAAAGTTGGGGTCTCTGGTGATGAAAAGCACCTCTGTTTTCTTGTGCTGAATGCGGAGGTTTTGCGATTGGAGCCAATCTGAGACTGCATTGAAACAATCTATCAATGGTTTCAGGTCAAATTGAACTGTAGAGAACGGCATGTATAAGAGTATGTCGGGGGTTCAAATCCCACTAGAGGACAGCAACCTTGGGCCGGAAGGACTGGGGTTTCTAGTCCCACGGATGCTCCTTGTGGTCTTGGCAAGCCACTTAACCCTCCATTGCCCATGTTCCCTGTAAGTATTAGTGTATGTGTCTCATATCCCCGCGTGTTAAATGTATCCCCCAATTGTGTTGTGACCGCTTTGATTGAAGGATAAGGCGGTATACAAAACTGTCTAAATAAATAAAAATAAAATAAAAATAAATAAATGTCGTCTGCGTATACCAAACAGTTTACGTTAAATGACCTGATGATATTGCAGATGGGTTGCATGTATATATTGAATAGGAGAGAAGATAATGAGGACCCTTGAGGCACACCTTGTTTTTGATGGAAGCGTTTTGATTCCTCTGATCCGGATTTCACATATTGCCATCTTCCATCCAGATAGGACTTGCACCATTCAAGCGCAGTGTTGCATACGCCCTTCTCTTTCAATCGACCGAGGAGGAGTTTGTGACTCACCGAGTCGAACGCCGCGGCGATGTCTAAGAAGTTGAGCACAAAACCTTGTCGGATGTTGTCAATGCCTGTGATGATATCGTTGAAAAGGCTAGTGAGGAGGGTCTTGACTCCATGATATTCCCTGAACCCATGTTGGCAGTGATCTAGTGGAGCTGCAGAATCTATATGATCTTGAATTTGCCTTTGTACCTCTTTCTCAATTATCTTAGCTAGGAGTGGAATACTAGCTATTGGCCTATAAGAATCGATCCGTTGGGGGTCTAGTTTGGGGTTCTTCAATAGCGGCCTAATGGAGGTCTGTTTGAGTGCTGTGGGGAAGGAACCCGTTGTGAAGGAGAGGTTCATCAGATTCGCGATGAAAGGGCTGAACTCACTGCGTAGCTCCTTAATCCAAAAAGCTGGGCAAGGGTCAGTTTGCGCTGTGGAGGTATTGAGAGATGCTATTGTATCCTCAATACATTTCGTGGATGGAGTGGAAAATTTATTTAGAGGGGTTAGGCCGGTTGGTTCTTGACACAAGTCTGCTGACACTTTGTCAGTCTGTATGATCTTGGATTGCAAGTAGTCTGCGAATTTTTGTGGGTGAATCAGACTGTGTTGTTCGGGAGATGGTTCCTTCGACAGAGATTTGACCAAGTTGAAAAGATCACGTGGTTTGTTTAGTGATCTCTTTAGAGTGTCGGTGTGATATTGTTTCATTTTAATTGTAATTGCTTCTTGGTGCATTGATAGGTGGAGTCGGTAAGCGGACTGATCTTCAGTAGAGAGCGATCGGCGCCATCGTCGCTCAAGTC
Source organism: Ichthyophis bannanicus (assembly GCA_033557465.1). Classification (NCBI taxonomy): domain Eukaryota; kingdom Metazoa; phylum Chordata; class Amphibia; order Gymnophiona; family Ichthyophiidae; genus Ichthyophis; species Ichthyophis bannanicus. Next base: position 942,294,327 of record CM066033.1, on the reverse strand, counting down.
TGCGTAACTGAGTAAGAGAGGATCGCAGCTCGGGAGAGAACCAGGGGGCAGAGCTTCTTTTTATCCTTGCTGTGTTATTGGAGTTCGGGCGTTGAGAGATGGCATTAAGGTTGAAATTCCAGGAGGAGATTAGTTCTTCAAGGTCAGGCGTGGTTTTGTTGAGGATTGAGTGGGTCTCAGACAGGATGAGTTCCCTGTTAAATGGGTGAAAGCTTCTTATGGACGTTCGTGATGTGCTGTTCATATTTTGGCTGCTATGCAGCTGCTTATTGCTGGTGGGTATTGCTGGAGGGTATCTTATGTTCTTATGTTTTTATGTTACCCCTACTGCCATGATGATGGAGCATGCATAATAATTTGCCATGGATTAGGGTTTCAGACTGGGATGACAATGTAGCATTGCCACATGGCTATGAAACCCAGCAACACATGTTCAGACCCCACCGACACTCATAGTAAGATCTTTAAAAAAATGTAATTTCATTGTGGCTCTTAGAATTTTAATAGATTTATTTATTACAATACTTGCTATACTTTTAATAGCAGAAAAACCTACATCTTAGCGGTTTACAAAAACAGAAAAGAAACAGCAATTACACACAACACCACACACTAAACGTAAAAAAAAATACCCACAAGGAGGGAAATGCATAGAACAACAAAATAAATTCTAAACAATTACATACAACATAAAAGCTGTCTGGCACAATTTTGACCCCCCGCCACATACACACATCAGCCACCGAGTCTGGACACTCACCACCAAACAACCTCAAAGAGATACTTAAAGCAGTTATCTTCAAGTAATGTGATTCCTGATGTGTAGTACTGCATACACTGATTACCCTTTAAACCCCCCTGCCTGTGGGTAGTCCTTACAGTGGTTCTCTATGCTGTATAGCAGACTGTGATCCCAACAATTTAAGAGTAATGCAGTACTTTACTCTCTATTCTTGGAAATAAATTGCAGGGTTCGTTGAATGGGACAAATATACACTGAGAGGCCTTGGCACTTAAACTCCACTCACATTTCTTCCCTTCTCAAAATCCAGAAAGAGAAAACCAGAATTATAACTTGTAGTTTACAATCTTCTCTTCTTAAGGGTATTTATTACATCTTACTTTTGGTGCTGTAATTTCATTCCACGCATCTCCTTTCTTTGACTTTTTACTCAGATTTGCTGTCTTAATACTTAGAAGTAATCCCTTCTTTCTGTACTGCTTAATTTTCACTTTTTGAAGCAGAGTTCACTGTTGTTTCCCAATCTCCTGGAAGTGAGTGATCCACTGATCCAAGTAATCAATGCAAGTGGTATAGAAAGATGATATGGATTGCTTGAAATATGCTTCATCAATGCTGCCCTCTTCTTCAAGATCTTTTATCTTCTTTATGATTGTCAGAGGCAAAAACACTTCATTCTTCCTAGCTGCTAACTTGTTTCTAAGGCATTGATTACTCCAGCCACCTCTATCATTGAAATTTTTTGAAACTCAATTTTTAAAGTTGCATTTTGGAAAATCACTGCCTATGTAGAAAGTAGAGCCAAATTTCTGCTGATTCATTCTCAAAAATGTTTTTGATGATAACTGGGCATTCTTCCTGGCTCAAACTATGATTTATTTTGATAGTTTTGTGTACCACCTTATCCTTCAATCAAAGTGGTCACAACACAATTAGGGGATACTTGACACATACACTAATACTTACAGGGAACATGGGCAATGGAGGGTTAAGTGGCTTGCCCAAGACCACAAGGAGCACCTGTGGGACTAGAAACCCAAGTCCTTCCAGCCCAAGGTGGCTGTCCTCTAGTGGGATTTGAACCCCCCAATCTTCTGGCCTGAGGTAACTTGCCCCAACCACTAGGCCATTCCTCTGTTTTCACTGGTTGAAACATTTTAATTAGCCTCTCTATGGCTGGTAGTAAAGCCGGTCATCTAGTGTTAATGTAGCGGAGAAGCTTTTGATACTCACTCCCAACAAAGTCACACATCTCTTTAAATTCTTCAATTCTCACTGTATAAATGTAACAATATCTGAATATCTATTCAACAATAATTTCAATGTCAAATGGCAGGTTTTCGGCAGAGGTGCTGATAAAATTGTGAGCAATGTGAGCTGCACAGTTTGCACCAATTAAATTACTTACTAAATCTTTTTGCAGCTTGTAAAAAATTATTGTTACCACTCCTGGTGGCCTCACCAAAATTGCAATTGGTATTGTCAGCACACAATACCAAAACTTTGGATCTTAGCCTATTGGACTCAACTGTATCAAAAATGCATTTGGAAAGAATGTCTGAGGTTTTGCCTTAAACTTCATGGACATCAAGAACTTTTACCTGATCCCCTATCTCAGGAAGAAAGTACCTTACTAAAATAGGGCACACTTTAATGCTTTCATGGTTTGAGCAATCACAAAAAACTGTTAAAAAAAACTTGTCTCAGAAAGGTCTCTCTTGGAATCAATAGTCAGGTTTGAAAACATTACAGATGATTACTTCCATTTTGATTCACGCACAAGAGTATTTTTCATCAAAAGATTTATCAACAACTTTGAAGTACAGTCAGATGACCGAAAAAAAAAAAACTGGTTGTGAACAACACAGTGATAAGCCCATGTACCCTCAGTTGTAGCCAGTAACTGAGTTTTCTCATCCAAAGTTTGACTTTAAAAAATGAAGTCACAGTTCTACTTGAAAAAGCACTTACATCTGCTGTCTTGTGTTTGTTCATCCTTAGGTGCTGAACAATGTCACCCTTTTCGGCATGTACAATTGAAAAGAAAGACCGGCATTTCTTACAAAACACTATGCTATCACCAGAATGTTTCATAATGAACGGATATTCATTTTGTAGTTGGTCATTAAAAACACACTTTCTTTTCAGCATTTTAAAATGAAAATAAAGTTTAAAAGACAAAATAGAAATATGCACCCTAGACTAAGAGCCTACATAGACAACAAAATCAATGAAATCAGCTGACCACTGAAAGTGATGCTGATAGTGATGTCGGCCCCAGGATCAAAGGTGTCAGCTCTGTGGGTGCTTAAGCACCCCCAATATTTTCTCCTGTAAGTCTGTATATCTGTAGCAAATAAACCACCATACTCCAGAGCTGCAAGACATGGGAGAAAGGAAGGTTTCTGTATCCTAGATATTGCCCCCACCTCCTCCTTCCCCCTATTGACTAGCTATGTCTGCTATAGACTATTGGCTGCCTTTGACTGAGCCTTGGGGAGGAAGCAGAGCCAGATTTGTCAGATGTGCTGAGGACTTAGGAGTTTAGGATTGCGAACCATCTAAATTATTTTAGGATTCTGCATCTTTGTAAAGTAGCTGTCTTAGTCAGAACGATGTCTAACTTGTCTGGGTATTTTTTAGAGTTTAGCTCTACAGCTCACCAGTGCTCCCCCCTCACTGTGCAGATGGAAAGGTTGCACTAGTCACAGGAAGGGTGGACTGATTTTCTGCACAGTTTCTGGGAGAAAGACAGTGGAATTAGTGGATTTCTTGGTAAGTCTGAGTGGGGTTGCTGAGAAAGGGTATAAATGTAAGAGGAATGGGGTAAATTGAGAGGAGGCTATTGCAGGCTGAGAAAAAGAACTGGTAGCAAAAGCAAGAACTGGGGGCAATGGAATGTAGAAGCAGCAAAGCACCAGTAGACAATCAAAGACAGAATCTGTCTGTCTGAAAAGTGCTAGTGTGCATGTGTGTACCTGATTTAGGGGGGGGGGGGTGGATGAATGCATGTGCATGTGTGTGTGACTGAAGTACAACAGAGTGTATGCATGCATACATGTTTCTGTGTCTCTGATGGAAATAGTCTCATATAAATAGAGTTTCCCTTTGAAATTTTCAGCTGGAGTGGAGGAGTACACTGGTACAAATTTGAAAAAGTGTAGGAGTTGGTCACGTTGGGGACATTTAGGCATCCTGACTAAAGTAATATGATTCCAGGGACAAATCCTTAAAATACAGGACTGTCCCATATAATACGGGATGGTTGGGCACTTTAAGCTTGTGACTTCTACAGATGCAGGTCTCTGATGCTGTGCTGCAATGTCACTGGGTCCCTGAAGTGATGTTGCACTCCTCTGGGTCCTCTTTTCTTCCCTCTTGGAGTAGACGGCTCCCCTTCTCCTCCCATGTTCCTTCAAAGGCAAGGCTGCTCTCTTCCTGAGCTAGTGTGGGTGCTGACCAGGTGTAGCCTTAAGCTCAAGACACCATCTTGCCCCTCTGCTTGCTCTCTCTGCCCCTGCAACTCCTTGGCCTTTGGCCCCTTTTGATGGAAGATGGGGGGGGGGGGGGGCTGGGGATAGTCACAGGCAGCTGCCCCCTTAAGGACAGATATCTACTCTGTCTTCATGGTACAATAACAGGCTACCAAAGACATTTCTGCCTCTAGGAGTGGTTTATATAGATTGATTGATTGATTGATTTGGCTGTTAATAGACCGCTCTATCTTAGAGTGAAAGCGGTTTATAGAGTAACTAGTAACTAATGAACTTACATTACATAGAACGTACAAAACTGATAACTTCAATGTTGTATAATTTCAATATTAAGAATAACAGTATTACATAGAACATATAGGATAGGTGATGTCACATAGGGCAATGAATAGCTTATGTATCTGGTGCATTGTTCTAGGAGATAGTTATTGCCCTTGAACTATCCGCTAGGAGCAATGTATATATTAGGTGGGGTAATATGCTTTAATTTTCACTGTTAGAACTCACCTCTTCCAGGAACAGTTTAACATTCTTTTAGAACTCTTTTAGGTCAATAGTGGCTCGTGGGTATTCAGGTAGTGCATTCCAAATGGTTGGAGCGTATCTTGAGAAGGCCCTGTTAGAGGTGGTTTGGCTGCTATTCACTTTCAGGGTGGGGATAGTAAAAGTGTTTTGTGTGCTGATTCTTCTAACTCTGTTGTTTGCTGCCTCATGTAGTAGAGATTGAAGGTAGTCTGAGGATAAGTTGTGGGAGATTTTGAATACAGTCAGTAGGACTCTGTATTTTGCTCGGCATGCTATGGGAAGCCAGTGTAGCTGTTTTGAAATTGGTGTGTTATGCTCATCTCTGGATGCTCCATAAAGGATGCGGGCAGCGGTGTTTTATGCCATCTGTAATGGCTGATGCAGGATTTTCCCTCCCAGAGGAGATTTTTCTGAGCCTGATGTAACTGGGCAGAAGATAACCTTCCCCGTTCTGGAAAATTACCAGGTTAGTCCCAAGCTATACTGTAGTACTTTCGTAGGGACACAGGAGGTTTCTGCTGCTCAAAGGAGCAACATCCAAGGGATCTCTTCATACTCTATAAAGAAATGCTGTTAGTCAGTAAGATGCTTTCTGTTGATTAGTAAGCTTTGTCGCGAGCACTACCCTGGCGGCAAGTAGAGGTCAGGGCAGGTCGGACACAACTATATAGGGATGAGATTGGCCTGTAATCCAGAGGCCCAATTGACTTTTGGTCCTATTAGTTTCCTGGGTCCTAATCTTCAATGAAATCAACTGCACAAAGTAGTGGGAAAATAAAGGCTTTTATTTCCCTTTCTCGCAAAGGTTCAAATGATTGGGCAACAACAACAACGCAAAATGTCCTTACTTCAGGTAGGAAAAAGTAAAACAGAGGTTTAAAGCAAAAACTGTTACTTTCACAGTAGCAATGATATTCACACAAACAAGAATGTTCTAGGCAGCAATACATATAGCTTACAAGCCTGGCAAGGATTCTAGGCTTCCCGTAGTACAGTACGTACAGTCCATTTCTGTATCTGAAACCTCATCTGCCAGTTCCACTTGCATTGGCTCATAGCCCGAAGCCTCTGACTCTGAGTCCTTGGTTTCAGGAAAGTTATAGTCAGGCTTCTTATATAGCTCCTCTAGCACTGCCCAATGTTCTGAGTGAAGCGTAGGGCGTCGGCTCTGTGCTGTTTGTATTGAGAAGATTCCTCTCTACTTAGAGGTTTTATAGCAGCTTTATAAAAACACTTCTTATTCAAAACTCTCTTATCAGGTAAACTTTTTCTATAGCTTGTATCATAAGAAGCTTTACCTTGTGAATTTGGCTTCTCTGTTTCAGGTGAAGGTTGAGGCCTGCACCAGTTTCTCTTCTGGCTTGCCCGTACAGCACGGCTTAGGTCTTCAGGCTGTCTCTCATTTGGTTTTGGACAACAGTTGCAGCAATGCTTTTGCCTCTCTGGGCAAACAGCTCTTACTCCTCTTTGAGCTGAGACCTTCCCAGGTTCTTCATTAGCTCCCAGGCAATCACCTTTCACTCTGGGTGATTTGCTAGCAGTGGAATAATCAGGTTTCCATTCTAACCTCTTTTCCTCTGTTTTGCCTTCTTTCCTGCTGCACGCTTTCCTGCTGCATTCACTCCTGCTGCCTTCACACCTGCTGCGTCCTTTCCAGCCGCCTCTCCAGCTGCCTCTCCTGCTGCTTCTCTCGCTGCCTTTCCAGCTGCCTCTCCTCCAGTCTTCCACAGTCTCCTTAAGATGTCCTCCTGCGCTCGAGGATTGGAAGCTGGCTGGCATTACCTCATGACCAGTGGGGCGTGGTTCCTCAGTTACTCTGAAGTCCCTCTTGCTCCCTCTAGCTGGCTCCTCCAGATATTGCAGCTTGTATGTATCTTTTTCTCTGTTTAAAGCATTTTCTTTTCTCTTAATCGGGTCTGCTGGGTGACAGCTTCTACTTTAGACTCTGTAGGCATGTGCACTAGGAGCTGTGGAAAGTCTTCATGAAAATTGCAAAGATCTGTTTAAATTTCCTACAGAATTTCCTTTCTCCAGATTTAGTATTACTCCATCTGTCTCCTCATGCCTGGAAGGAACTCTATGTAAGTTTATTTACTTTCCAGGAGAAGGGAGAATCCAGCATCCTTATGAGGCCTATTTACAAAAATAGACTCTAACAGGTATTACTGCATGTTGTTAGTATACGAGTCTCAGTGATGTCAGTAGGGCCTTTTTATTAAGCACACAATAGCACATTTTTCATAAATATGCATCACATTGCTACACAGTATGAAGCTCCGAACAGGGATTTTTCAATGACAAAATAAGAGAGAAAAATATGTGAATATGGAAAAATTTGAAAATTATGCATAATCCTGAAAATGTCAGACTTTTAAAGTTTCTCACATTTCTCCCTTTGTCCTACTCATGGCCCATTTCTAGAATGAACTTGTTTGTCTCAAGAAACCTTGTGGTTCCTCTTAGAGTCTACAGTATTGATAGCGGATATGAACCACACCCAATATTTCTTCAAACACACACAAATGTTCCCCCAGTTTCACATTCTTGTGCATTTAGAAGAGAGACAAAAGCAATGAGGGTGTTTCTGTATTTTTGCAGCTGTAGAAAAAATATGATAGATTTAACACTTGGCAGAACATCCAGCTTTACATGCATGCTTAAATGAACAATCACATCCTTGTAAAATATTGCCTAGTAAATTGTACTTTAAACCCAAACACTGATCTGAAGTCATACTGGGAGTGCGCATAAAACTGTCAAACTTACAACCCAAGAAGGGAACAGAGGTTGAGCAAACTGTAATCCTAAACACGCAGTTCAAACATATGGACACAAGAGGGCACTATAATCATAAAATACATTTTAAAAAATCAAACAATTTTCCACAACGATAAGTTCAGTTCTGTAAGTTTAGTTAGTAATTGGGAAATTACTGTCAACATGTAAAACAAGTAAGCCGCTGCCCAGTAGATCATAAAAGTATCTTAGAATAGCATTTCTTTTTCAAAAGATGGTGGATTGCAAACTGAAGCAGTTAAAGAATAGAACATTTTTTTTCTGTTTTGTTATAGAGAAGGTACTTGTGATCTAGATCTGTTTGTCTTCTTTTTTTTTAATATCTGGAAGGAATTGCTATCCCTCAATAACACAAGCAGGAAGAGAAAGAGGGAGGAGTTATAGATATCACTGTGATCATTTCATCACATGGACAAGCTTCTAAATAATCCCAGTAACTTTCTGACAACTGGCGTTTGGCTATGGAAGGTGAATCTGCACTGCAATAAGAAGCCTGGACATATCACTGTCAATCTACAGAAGTTGTTCTAAGCATGTTTCATTAAAGGGACTAAGGACACAGGAAAACCTCTCTGGACTGCAAGTTTGAATATTGTCTCCTGCAAGGTGAGTCCCTTGGAAGTTTGCTAGAGGATGCAGAGCTGATTAGGTTTAATGAGAGAGAGGAACTTGGCTTTGAAATTTTTTTGTCACTAAAGTGAAGTTTTGACCAAGGAGGTAATCTTTAATCACAGGATTAATTTTAGCCAGGCATAGATTGTTGCTGTTTTCTATTTCCTGATCATAATGGCTGTAATAGAAAGAGAAATATAGTTAGGGAGAGAACAGTTATCTGAGTGAGGAAAGACGAATTCCATCCTGAAGGACTGATGAAAGATGTGAATTACCAGCATGAACATGTCTTTAGGTGAGCAACTATCAGAATGTCTGATCAAAGTATAGCGCAGAGTTCCTGTAATGAGTCTTGCTGGCCCAGGAGAAAACCGGTGACTTGGCAGACTGTGATTCCTTTTGAAGGACACACAAAAAAGAGGCTGTGCTGTCTGCTCTTTTGAGACCTCGAAGGCCTCTTCATCAGATCTCGGTGCACCTGTGATGACAGTCTATTTTATTTCCGCATGTCATGGAGCTATTTATTTTTGACTAGTTAAATTTTCAGATCTACTTCTAATATTCCTTCAAAAAGGGTTTGAATAATTAACAATTCACCAAATTGTTTTATTAAAACATTAGTTAAGTCATGCAACGGTGGGCACAACTCTATACCTGTTTGAATATGTTATGAATACTTTAAACAAAAAAATCCCATAAGTTTCAAAGGAGCCAAATTATCCAATATACAAAAAACCCCTCTGGATACAAATTCTATAGCAGACAGGAACCATCAGAATTGTATTACACCATAAAACCATCGTATAGTTAAATGGTGGTCACTTGCAATCATTAAGCCCACAAAATAAAATGTCTTTACTTGCAATATCAGTCCAATATTTTTGTTTTTATTTTTTATGTCCTTAAAATACAATGCCAATTGGCCCTCTTGTCAATAAAACAATTTCCTTTCTGCAGCTATTATTTAAGTATCATGCTGTGTCTAACATTTATCTAGATTAGTTCACCACCGAAATGTATCATCAAAAAGTGCCACACACTGCCAAGACTTGTGCCCACCCTGCCGACTGTGCTGTCGGAAGTCCTGTAACAGGGGCTGGTGCGTTCCTGAGCTTGATTCTAGTGCTCTGTGCAGTAAAACCATTTGTTAAATGCAAAAGCCATGAATGCATTATGAGGTACAAGGGTCAAAGTGCCTCTCGCACCTTAGAGGTGCATAGGTACCTCCTTGATTATACAGCTTGTGTTACTCTTTTTCAGACCGTTAATTTTGTGTAGAAAATAACCTGATGCTTTTCATCAGCTGCACATATGAACATTACAAGTTTCTAAAAAGTAGTGGGAATGTTACTGACATTATATTTAAGGAAATTTACCGCTTACTTTAACTATCAGTTTCATTAAACTAATTATCCAATGATGCTGCCATATTATAGCCAGAAAATGAGGGAATAGGCTGTCAGAAGCCTGAGCTCCTCAGCACCTACCCCTGGCTCTGGCATTGGTGCCTCATGGGTAGAAGGGGCAGCTGTCTCGGATGCCCCCCCTGTAGAGAGATAAAAGCATTTCATTTTGCAAAGGGTCCAAGGCTTTAGCCTTGTTGGGGGTAATTTTATAAAGGTACCTCATAAAGATATGTGCCATTTATAAACACAAGTCACAATTTTCAAAGACTTAATTGCTTACTTTAGCCACTCACTATTCTATAAGTATGTGCATAAGACCGATCATGTGTACTTTCAGTGTGGGCATGCAGAGGAACAGAGTTTGGAGGAGCGCAAATTTACATATGTAAGGTATAAAATGCTATAACTTACGCGGGATCTTTATAAATCTTACTGTGGGTTTAATGTGCATTAAACCCTTGTGGTAACCTTTGTGGCTACTGTCAAAAACCACACTGTCTGCACTTTCCAAAGGTAGACCGACTTGGAGCAGGATCAGGGCCCAAATGGAGTGTGTTGACTGACAGCTAACGTGCTCCACAATGGCATGCGCTAGCTGTCACAACTGTTGATAGCATGGCTGCAATTACCGTAACCCAAAGAAGTGGCGGTAAGTGCAGTCATGGCTCTGGTAGTGCAGTAGCATGCCTGCAGCCTGTGCCCTTCTGCTACTAATGCCCTCACACAATCAAATCTCCCCCACTGCATCCGCCTCCGACATCCCCCACCCTAGATGTGTCCTCCCAACAACATCCGACCCCTTGATCAGGATCCCTTTCAGAGCCACCACAACTGGAAAGCAATCTGGTCAAGGAGGCTTGCTAAAGGGCCCAACAACTGCCCAGAAGCAACCCTCCTCCCCCAAAACACACCCACACCCTCTTCCTCCCCACCCAGCACTTACCCAGTGCTCAGCTGGGTCTTCCTTAGTGGTCTAGTGGTGATCAGGGCAGAAGTATTTCCCCTCTGTTTCTGTCCCGACTCTGGCAGCCTTCAAAATAGAGCCAGGGTCACCTCATACTAGTCTAATGACCCCTAGTGGTGATGCCGCAAGATTAGGTCGAGGTGGCCCTGGCACCATTTTGAAGGCCTTCAGAATTGGGGCAAGAGTGGGAGGGAACCATTCCTGCCCCAGTCACCACTAGACCATCAGGAAAGACTTGGTTGGGCACTGGGTAAGTGTCAAATTGGGGGGGGGGAGGGGCTTGCTTCTGGCCAGTTGTTGGACCCCTTTGCAGGGCCTCCATGGCTGAATCGCTTTATGGCCATGGTAGTCCTGAAGAGGAGTCCTGATCAGTGGGGAGACACATTGGGGGGTATGTTGGGGGTGGATGCAGTGGGGGAGGTAGACTGCAGGAGGATGATCATTGGGGGGCTGATCAACCCAGGGGTCTGTGTCCCTTGGACTGCGGGTGATCTGCACGCCCTGCCAGAGAAGGATTTGTGGGCACTGTTATTTGGCAGCCCTGTGTGCTAAATGCAGGGCACCCCCTTGCATTTACCACACACACTTTGTACCTAATGCAGTTTTTTTCCTGCGAAACACCTGCGGTACGTGCAAAGCCCTACCGATCTTTAGTAAAAGGGACCCCATGTCTAGGGTTGGTGTGCCTGTGCCTAGATTTAACGTGCATTTTACACCATATTTTTAAGGGCACATACTTCACTTTCTAAAGTAGCACATGTGTTAACTCCAAGGGAGTCTATAAAATTATCCTCAGTAGTCCCTTTGCCACCAATCTGACATCTTTCTTTGATTTAGAACCTAAAAACACTTGTACATCTTCTGCTAGATCGGGGTGGCTTGGATGTCTATTAGGATGTGCTTCAGTCAGAGGCATAGGGTAATTGCTTAAGATGATAGTATTCCAGAAAATTTGTTGCTGCCATGTGACACCAAAGATATTAAATGCTTGTTAAAAATGTAAATAAGAGAGATAATGAGCTTCTAAGCTCATATCTGCCTACTCACTGACATGCATCAAGTTTCTCAGTCATCTAGTTGTGAGAAACTTAGTGGCAGGGGGAGGGGAGATAGTGATGGGGAAAAGGTAAAGTGCCAACCCTGCATCAGAGAGTCACTGCTAACCACATTATCAATGCCTCTGAAGCAAAAAAGCTGTCTAGTTGATGACTGCTTCCACCTCCATAATACAAAGGTAAGTACAATGGCCAAGTGCCCGGCTTTTGGCTGCATAGTCCGATTTTGCAGCTAGATGTGCATTGTCTGGATCTAAGGAGTAGCTGGACACTAAATCGGTTCAAATGTTACTTTTTGTGGTCAGGACAGTCAGATGCCTGATATTTTTTGCGAGTGGCTGCAGAAGGAATTGGCAGGAATGTGCAGGAGCTCTGAGAGAGTGCTAGAGGAGGCGCTGGTGGGAGACACTACGACTCGCTGCTGCATGCCTCCAGAATTCCTAACGCGAGTCGCAGTGGTACCTCTGCCTCAGCGTGAGAGCCTCATTCTTCTGCAGCCTGGATCTTCTCTGGAGCTGAACCACTCTTATGGGGTTGCTGCTGTCTTCCTTTGTCCAGCTCTTGAGAGGTCATGCTACTGGTCTTCCTCCTGTCATAGGGCATGAAGAGTCTTGTGCATTGTCTCTTCCAGAGACTTGTTATCTTCCAAAAATACATACTTCAGCCATGCAGAGACAACCCACTGCCATAAACCAGGATCCACCTCACCCTTGCTGTCCCCACAATATGTGCAGCTTGTCTCCCAGGCCTTGGTTTGCACAGTTGCATGCTATCATGATGTTTTCTCGTACTGCAGCCTCCTCTTTAGCCAGCCAGATGAGAAGCGAAGAACAAGACTGGCATTGAGGGGTTAATCCTGAAAGCAACTTCCCCTTCTTGGGAAAATATTGTTATCTTAAATTTAAGCAGCTTTAAAATAATCTTTATCTGGGAAATGGCTCATTGCTGTATTTCATCATTGATTTATCAGCCCCTCTATCTCTATATTTACATGTATTCCTCATAAATATATTAATTTCTTATGTCAGAATGGAATACCCCTAACAAATATCCTATTATAGATAAAAGAGAAATCTGAGTTCAGGGGGTGGGGGTGGAGCCAAGCTGGTAGCTCTATGATGAAGCTTGCTGAGCTCCAGTCCTGCTTACAGTGAACTTCTACCTTTCTTTTCCTCTTCCTCATGGAGGTACAAAGTCCCGAGGACCCACTGCTGCCACGGGGTGTGCGAAATAGCGTGGTCCGATGGATGTACATCTTATGTGCTCAACCTAATCATCAAATAAGGAAGGTCTGATGGGACGGCCCTTAGGGAGTGGGACAGGGGAAAGTTTGCCCGCTAGCTCACCAGACCCGGAAACCACCCTTAGTTCAGAGCTGCAGCTGATCTCTAAACAGCCGGATGCGGTATCCTCCTTGAATCAGACACAGTCAGAAGGTATCAACATTCTGACTCAAGTAGGGGGTTGAAATGCAGAGAACCCCACAAGACGGGAGCAAGGCCATGCTATTCCATCTGGGGGAAAGGAAGAGGGAGGAAAGAATGGTCTGCAATTAGAAGACGAGCTGCTTTCCTCAGCCGTCTTGTGGCTCCAGGAAACCATCAGGAATTCAGACGAGTTCTGAAATGTTTAAACTTGTGCTTACTAGACCGAACATTTTCTCTCTTGAGGGCATATGGGAAATGTTAGATACCTTGGAAAAAGCAATCTGTGCTCAGAATGTTCAATTATATCAACAGATAGCCAGTGTACCTCATAAAATGAAAGTTTTTGAAGAAGAAAATATGTTTTTTAATCAAAGGCTTATGGCTTGGAAAAGGTCCAGTGGGAAACATGTATGTTAATGAAGGATAATGTTAGCCTGCGATGTGAGTTGGAGTTTCTGGAAAATGTGAAAGAAAACATACATGGAGATTTATTCATTTTCTTCTGGACCTTTTGAAGAAACATTTCATTGAAATTTTGAAAATTCCAGATGTTGCTTGTCCACCAATTGCCAGAGCTGCAGACATGAGAAAAGAAAGCCTTGCCTTCTTGTATAGGCGACGCTATGCAATTATCGTTTGATTCTCTGAATCCTTTGGAAATTTTGGAAACTTCGAGAGAAAGGGAAGTTTAGCTGGCAACTTTAACTTTGTTTTGGAACCTGATAGAGGCTGGGTACTTAGATTCGTTTTTTCGTAAAAGGCAAGAGAAATTTATGGACAATAAGATTTGTATTTCTTAATGTGGCACGAGTCACTCAAAAGAAGATGAAATTATTTCTTTTGATGCGATCTAAGCTTCTCTTCATGAGTGCTCAGTTTTTGTTGAACTTTCTATATAAATTTTATTAAATTTTGAGATGTTAAGTCTTTATTTTTTGAACCACAGCAACTTACTGTGTTTTTGGTTGGCCTGGAGTCATCTCAAAGAATACCATCCTCTCTGCTACTTTCTCTAGATGTTTAGGAGAAGGTTAATGTAACCATTGATAGGATGTTTGCAGATTCTTCACTCCCAGTACCTTAAGAAGGTTTTTCTTGGAATTCTATAAGCTCCTTCCCAACAAGTTTGAGGACTATATAGCATTTTTCTTGGGTGGTTTTTTTGTTGTTGTTGTTTAGTTTGGCCATAATGAGCTTTGTACTTATTTTTGTAATTGCATGTGTGAGATTTTTTAAAAATTTCAGAAATATAAAATAAAAAGAAAAAAATAAATATAGGCGAGAATACTGTGAGAATCTGAATGAAGCAGATACACCCGTAAAGGTTACAGTATTTCTTTTGCCTCCAACATTTCATCAAATCCTCCAAAGTTCATTTTTCTTAACAGTGCAAAAAAAATAGTAGTTTGTGATTTGAACATCTTTCTTACGTCTTTGATAGCAAAAAATACTCAGGTGCATTTCATGAATGCAATAGCACGAATTAGGAGGGACCCATCCGTCTATTTGTTTGTTTGCCTGTCTGTATGCATTGATTTGTCTTCTCTAGAGGTGCTGAAAATTGAACAAGGTAGTGGGGAAATCAGGCCCTACTACCTGAAGATCAGAGAAGGAAAACAAATTCCAACAGCAAGGAAAAAAGAAAGACTTGATGAAGAGGGGTTCCGACTGCTGGGGGGAAACCCAACTCCTGCTGGCAAAACCAGAGAGGGGCCATATCTGATGGGAGGGAAACTAATGTAGGGGAAGGGCATGCTGATGGAGTGGGTTGGGGATGTTGCCTGGAGGGATTGAGATTTTGATTTGGGGGTAAGCGGTGGGTAGGACTGCTGTGTGGGAAGGACTAGGTGCTTGTTCAGGAGGGATCAAGGTTATGCTCAGTGCATGGCAATGGAATAGAAGCAACCATTGCAGCATGTGGTAGAGTAATGTGTGCTAACTATGTATAGTCCACACCCTTTTCTGCTTATAATACACCCAGTTTCTGCTCCACAATGCAGTAAGAAGCTAATGTGGAATTTTTAGTGTACTGGCTGTTTTTACTAGGTGCCAAGAGTTAGCATGTGCTAAAATGCAATGTGTGCAGTCAAATCAATGTTGACTCCTGGTGACCCAGCCCCTGGGTTTTCCTGACAAGGTGCGACCGGAAGTAGACTGCCAGTGAGTTTACAGCCCCTGTTTTTCCTAGGTAGTTGCCCATCCAAGTACTAGCTAGACTCGACCATTCTTGACTTCAGCAATCAGCCAAGAGCAGGTTCAGTCAGGACAGCTGTAGAGTCAAGCCCATTGTAAATGCTTAGCGCACTTTAGTAAACATGTTTCTAAAATTTATTTTTGAGAAATATCAATAATTTGAGGAAACAAGGCAAAATAATTCCCAATGGCATACAATAATGTCGTAACTGATTTCCAGATAAAAATCATATACTTTTAAAGTTGCTTACATTTAAGAAAAAGTGCTTTCCCAAGAAACTTTCCTGTAGAAATTCTCCATTTCATGATGTTCAATAAGACATGTGTTTTTGAGGAATATACAGTATGAATTTTGATGTACCTAGTCCTCATTGGTCCCATGATGTTTATATGGCCTTTTTCTCTGTACACAAAGAAGGGATTCAGAAACAGCAGGGCTCTTCCAACCTCTGACATCACCCGTATTCTTAGGATTCAATTTTACGGTTACCATATTATCCTAAAAATAAGCTGGGCTAATGAACAGTGGCAAGATGCAATTTATTTTGTTGTGGTAACCGTAATTCTATGTAAAATGTTGACTGAAGAAGTCGAGGTATGATTTATTTTTTGCTACATGGAGTCGGTGGATTAAATAATTTTGTGAAAACCTGTGAGTGTAACAGAGCTGGTGAGGGTTCCTTGATAAGAAACCGGCAGCACAGCGTTGATCATTAAAGAATCAACCAGCATGGTATATCTCCTTGACACTTCCAGTGTGTTTGCTTGTGTAGTTTATGCTGACCTTATAATGTGCTTTACCTCACTTGTTTTGTGTTTTTACAGGACTGTTCTTAGGGAGAGCGGAATGTAAATTGTTTAAATTTTGTATATAATTTGCCATGATGTTTGATTTATGGAAGGCAGAATATCAAGTATTAGCAAATAAATATATAAGTAAATAAGTGCATTTAAATATCAAAATCTTAGGAGCTTCCCTGCTGCTGCTAATTAGTCCTCATTAGAGCTCCTAGTTGGCACAATAAGTTTAAGAGAGCCTCAAATACAAAGAGGGTCTTTTACTAATAGGTGCTACCTGGCAGTGCATGTTCTGGTGCGCAGTAAAGATGTGCAGGGACACATATTGCTAGCTAATGCAGGGCCATTAGTGCAGGATGATTTGCACATTAACTGTGCAACCTGCAATAGAGGCGTGAGATTGGGAATGGTGAACAAAGTGCAGTTAGTGCTATGTTAATACCGCACAGTAGCTGAATTAGCCGGGGTTCACCTAACTCTACCTCAATAGGTGGCGTTAAGTGCTCCTGTGCTAATGCAGTATACACTATGGGACAGGGCTCCATGTAAATGGCCAGGGAAATGCTTTCTATGCCCCCAATAGTTAACGCAGGGGTGTTGCATGTAATATGCTGTGGTTTCGGCTCTAATCGCATGTTAGGAGCAGCACCTTAGCACCCGTTAGTTGTTGGACCCCTTAGTTCATTGTTTCTTCCTATTAAAGTTTGTTTTAAATTCAGATGTTTGGATCTGCTTTTAAAATTGTGGATGTTACCGAAATGTTTATCTTTAATTTCAGTGGTTTTCTCTTTCTTTTGTGGTGATATTAGTCATTCTCGATTGATTCAGTCTTGTTCTATAACAAATGCTATTCCTTGTTTGCATTTATTTTGTATTTTATATTTATTTGCTATAAAATTAAAATAATGAACAAAAACTTAATTTGGGCTTCACTGCCCCCCCCCAAAAATAATTTAAATACTGAGGTGTATGTTCACTAAAGTGCGCTACCAGGGTAGCATGTGATTGGTGGGCAGATAGTGTCAGGAGTAAAAAAGCCTGTGTTACCCTGGTAGCATTCACTGGGGCAGGGACCGTGAGGAACGGTGCATTCCTCCTGCAGTGAAGCTAGTTAAGCATGCCTCACTCAGATAGCACGGCTGTAACTAATCCCACCTCAGTGGGTGGCGTTAGTTGCGCCCATGGCCTATTCGCCGCATTAAAGTTTGGCTTTCCAGTGCTAGGGGTATGTTTACTAAGCCCCATACTAGTAATGTGCATGTGGGCTGTGTTACCAGTGTGGGGCTTCGGACTAACTGTAGGGGGGGTTGCGCATTGTATCCCTGCAGTTACCACACTGTGGCACGGTCAACCTGCTGCGGCAGCATTAGTTGCACCCATGCTACCTGCGCTCAGGCCAAAAATGCCTGTGCTAGTTGCGCCACACTGGGAAAGCTTCCATCCCCAGACACCCTATCGACATGCACTAACAGGGTAGCGTGGGGTTTTGGCACAGGGCCTCACACTACTTTTTAGCACAGCACCAAATTGCATGCTAATCGTGTGCTAAATCCACTCTGCCAATTAGTAAACGTATCCCTGACCTCAGGGGGATGGATGCACGTGCCCCCTTGCAGTTAGTTAAAAGCCCTGCACATGTAATGTGGTCTACTTGCCTGCTGCTGGTGCAGGTATTACTAAAAATGCCCCTGAATCTCTTTGAAGGGAGGAAAAGAAAAAAATATAGATGTGTTTCAGAAATTATTTTTAGTTGATTTCCAAGGCAATTTAAGGGGGAAACTGCTAAACTGCTTATCATCCCCACCATTAAGGTAAAAAGCAAGCAACCTGTAGCAGGGTATTCTCCTTATTTGCACCTTCAATATGAGACGCCACCGGTACCGCCGGTGTTTTCTTTTCTTTTCTTGAAAAATTTTCCTTTTTCACGGGATATTTTTTCTTCAAAGTGTCCCATGGTCTCTTAGGCCTTTTAGGCCTCTTCTTTTTTCTTCATGGAACCGCCAGGCACTTTCTCCAAGAAATGTTCACACTGTGGCGGTACAACTTTATTTTTAGACCCTCAAAGTCGGTGTCTAACCTGCTTGGATCCTGACAACAGTTTGGTGAGAAGAGGTCTTCAACATCGAGGTTCCCTCGATACATGGTTGCCCTCCAACACCATCCCCTTCTTCTTCCACACAAGATCAGGTAACCCACAAACAGTCTGTTAAGACTAGCCAGTTCTCGAATGGTAGGTCTCATGCACAGCATGAAGACGGCTCCGGCCTTGTCCCTCGAGGGCCCACTGGCTTCAAAACCCCGGCGGGAGTCTTCGGTCTCCAAAGCAGATAAGGGGTTTCAGGTTGTTCCTGAGGTTTACCCCTCACAGAACATACCTCAGCCGTGTCCGGTGGTGGCATCCGCTTCGAGCGGTACCGGTACCCCAGCATCGGCACTGGTGTTGGATGAAACACTCCTCACCAGGGATCGTCATCTGGCGTCCTCGGTGCCTTCGGGACCGGTGGATACACTCCAGACTGACTTTCCATTATCGGTACCAGCACCGATACTACCACCGCTGTCGGTACCCTCCAGACGTGCATCGATAGACTCGCTTCCTTCGATGCCAAGTCTGGAATCGATCTCCAGTCTGGAGGACTGGGTACCGACTCGCCTTGGTACCGGCTCTCGGCGGTACCGCAGGCTCGGTTCCGATGATTCGGATCCACAACTCTCGGTTCCTTCGAGGCCGATTGAGTTGCCACTGGTTGACCTTCCTTCACCGGTGTCAGACACGGTACCGAAATCGGTACCGACTACCTCATTACCTTTACGGTCGGTGCCTTCACTTATCAGGCTCTCTGCCCTCGATGCCGAGTTTGGAATCGATCTCAAGTCTAGAAGACTCGGTACCAATGTTCCCTCTAATTTTCTGTAGGCTGTGTGCACATAAAATATCAGCTGTGTGCAGCTTTTGAAGGAAGGTTAAATTTTTGTGTGCCACATAACAACACTCGGAGTTATATACTTTAAAATTTGACTACACGTCAGTATACAGTATGTACACCACATTGATTTTAATCAAATTAAATGAAAATAGATGATTACTAAATGAAGCGGGAAATTTCTAGTAATTACAATCATAACTTTCAAATTTTAAGACGTCTGTGTTGTTTTCTATCAGAATCAGAGCTGTAATTTTTGTGCGCTCTGTTGTAAAGTATGTGCGCTCGCTCGGCGAGGTATGTGCGCGCGCACACGTGCACAGCTTAGAGGGAACAGTGCTCGGTACCAATAGGTTTTGGTACCGACATCGATCGATACCGGTGCTTCAGTACCGAGGATAATGGCCGGATGGTTTCGGTCACCTCGGTACCGATTGAACTGTCACCGATGACTACTCTGATGTCTTTGTCGGGCTCGACTCCGACATCGATACCGGTATTGACATCGGTACCGGTATCCACAGTAGCATTGTGGCCAACTCCTGCCATACTTTTTTCAACAGGATCACTCCATTCTATACCAAGCTTGGAGTCGATACCTGGCATGGACAATGTGGTAAGGACGGTTGCTGCTCCTGATACCCAGTACCAGCAACCATCCCTTAAGCATTCCACACTGCACTGTGCAGGATCTTCTATTCCTATATATTTGGATACCTCTGTGGGTGCTCAGGCTAGTTCTTTAAATCTAACCTGTCCAAGAGAGATTCCTGTTGGGGATCCCTCTTTTCAGAGTTTCCTCCTGGATATAGCAAGATCTCTTGCCATTCCTATCCCAGGACATGATCCTGCACAGGACTCTCTTTCTACCAAAGCAAAGGAGAACATAATGCTTCCTTTGCATCATTCCTTGCAGGATCTCCTTCTAGGAATGTGGGAAACACCTTTAAGGGTACCCCCACCTTCCAGAGCAACTGATCTCTTATATCAGGTGCCCCCCTCTCCAGGGTTTCAAAAGACTCAACTTCCTCATCATTCCATAGTAGTGGAATCAGCAATGAGGCGGGTAAAGAGTAAGAAAAAGCACTCCTCTTATCCGCCAGGTCGTGAGTCTAAGACACTAGATGCCTTTGGACGTCAAACCTTCCAGACATCTATGCTTTCTGCAAGAATTCTCTCATATATTTTATATGAGTCTTTCTCTTGAGGAGGTCACAAAGCAATTACATCTTTTGTCTCCTTTCCTTTCAGATTCCAGGAGTACATACTATTCCTCACTGCTTCAGCATATCCAGAATATCTCTTGGTTTCTTTCTCGTTCTTCCCTAGACTCTTTTGAGTCTGTTAGCAGAACTTCTGCTATAGCTATAGGGGCACAACGTAGAGCCTGGCTCCAAGCTTCAGACTTGGACAAATGGGCACAACAAAGGCTGGGACATACTCCTTGCACTGGAGAAAATCTTTTCAACAAGGAGTCTTTACGTCAAGTTACTCAGTTGTCCACTGATTTACCTGTTCCTAAGGGTTGTTCTACCCCTTCCTCTGTCCTAGTACGTAGGAAATGTCCTACCAAACTTTCTTCCCACAGGAGAAGAAGGTTTTATTCATCACTTGCCCATCATACAGATGTTCCCCAACAGGGGAAGCATTGTCCTGGTCTGAAGAATCCAACCTCTCACCAGGCTCAGCAAACCCAGCACCTGCAGGGTTTCTGATCATTCATCATCAGATGCTTGTGACTCTTGGGGTTAGAATCTACAGTTACTTCTTCTCAATAGAGGCAATCCACCACTTTATTCTAACCCCTACACAGGGATCTCTTTCGAAAAGATATCCATTTTTTCTATATTTCTATGAGCTGTCAGGATGTTCATGCCTATAAGTCACAGGTTTCTCCTCTTTTTCCTGCTAGGGAAAGAGGTCTAACCACTATCAGATGATAGTTCCTGTGCCAGCATGTATTTTTCCTTTCTATAGACTTACTACTTCATAAGTCTTCTTCAGCTCCATTCTCTTCACCCTCTTACCAAGTTTTTCCTCTGTAAGAGTGGAATTACTTTCTGGGAGGCTTTCTCTTCAGCCTCTCTAGTTTTCTCACTTTCCAGTGTGGAATTTTCCTATCTGAGTTACCTCCTCTGTTTCAATCTTGCTTTGGGGCAGCTTATCAGACATGTCCAGAGTTTCCTACTCCTGTTCTGTCTGTTCTTTCTGTTTTGAACAGTAAGATTCTTCTGCTGTCTTGCTAGCAGCTGCCTATGCAGGAGCCTTAATGTTTGGACCACTGGTTCTTGTCCACAAACAACCAGATTTGTCCTCCACTAACATTCTGTCTAGTCTTAGTAGTGGCTCCAAGTCAGTGCTTCATCTCTCTTGGAGACTATCTCACTACAAGCTTTCTAGATTGTCTTCTATTTCTGCCATCTCCATTTTCCTGGGTTTGGCAGCATAGTTGGCAGAGATACTGGCTCTCTTGCAGCCAGTTCTATCTCCTCATTCTCCTGCATCATGCTCTCTGCTATTTACAGAGAAGCTTTCCACTATGGGCCCTTGCTAGAGAGCATGTTTTTTTTTTCTCCAACAGCTATCCTAGCTGATTAGAAAAGGCTTTTCAGTCATGTCTCCCATGACTAGAAGGTTCTCCCTTCTTTTACTATCTCCTTTTTTGATATAAAGGACATAGGCCTTCTCTTACGTGAAAGCTCAAGGACTTGCCACTTCCCTGCTTTGGTCCATAGTATTCCCAAT
Organism: Ichthyophis bannanicus; assembly: GCA_033557465.1. Taxonomy (NCBI): domain Eukaryota; kingdom Metazoa; phylum Chordata; class Amphibia; order Gymnophiona; family Ichthyophiidae; genus Ichthyophis; species Ichthyophis bannanicus. The sequence goes on along the minus strand of CM066033.1, from coordinate 942,272,646 downwards.
CGGGGATATGCTCGTCCTCATGGTAAGAACGCATGATACTTTTGCCCTTAAGTAGGTCAACATAGTAAAGGCTGTTAGTGTAGCTGGGTATAAAAACGGTTTGGACAAGTTCCTGGAGGAAAGGTCCATAAACCATTATTAAGAAGGGACCCAGGATATCAATGCTTGAACCAATACAAGCATTGTGGAACCTGTGTCCCTTGGGGAAACTGCTAGGTACGTATGACCTAGATTCGCCACTGTTGGAAACAGAATACTGGGCTTGATGGACCTTGGTCTAACCCAGTATGGCATATCTTATGTTCTTATGTTATGTATCTCTTCTCTAGGCGTCTTCTGTCTACTTACCATGTTAGAGTCCTGGAAGACTCCGGACTTGCTGACTGCACATGGATATTATCCTCTGTTTTTCACGTAACAGTCCTGGTTATTTTTCACTAGCTAGCATTCTTGCAGATCATGACCAGGAGGAATAGATTCTCTATATGTCTTCTCAAGTAGGTTCCACCTCCTTGTTGTTAGATGAATCTTTCCTCCCCACATATCCTATGTGATCACTGTGCTGTAGGCATATCTCTGTCTGTTTAATTGCAGATACCCATATGTAGGCCTACATATCCATATTTATTTTTTGTGTGTATTTTATGCCCTTCCATATCTCACTCTCATATTCTTATATGTCTATCTATGCATCTATATATATATCTATATATATATCTATATATATCTATATCTATATCTATATCTATATCTATCTATATCTATATATATATATATATATATATATCTATATCTATCTATCTATCTATCTATCTATATATATCTATATCTATCTATCTATCTATCTATATATATATATAATCTGTCGAGATATTTTATTATAGATAGATATGTATCCACATACTTATCTATCTCACTGTCTATCCCCATATAGCTATATGATCCTGACAGAGGGGCTTTACCCATACCTATGCTATCTAGCAGGTTTGAGGTTCTACACACACAACCACTCCTGTGGTAATCAACCATTTTTATACCATAACCTAAGGGTTTAGGTACCTCTGAAGCTCTCCGTGCCCAATATCTCTCCTAGCTTACCCCAGTTAGGAGAGACATTGTGGATCTTCAGTTAATCACAGGCTTTAACGCCTCAGGCATTTGTCCTCTCTTTTGGGATATAAGGGGTTCCCATACCCTTTCTCCCCACAAGGACTGTGCCTGTTTGTCCAAATCGGTTAGCCTTTCTCTTTTTGCTCCTAAGAGTGAGCCACTCTCCCGCCAAAAGAGTTAGGTTTTTGTCATAAAGCCTTCCTCTGAAGGCCCACCGTTTTGTGCTACCCCAGTTTTTCCTACTGGGGTTACCTATTCCTTTCAGGATTCTGACCTCCACTATTTTCCTACAGGTTTATTACCTCCACTTTACAGTGAGGTCCTCTTCAAGGTTCCTCTACTGGGTTCCCAGTAGATCCATGAACCTCCATACTTCTGTGAAATCCTGTCAGGGGAGGTCCATATTGCAATATTATTGATGACCATCATCATCCACACATGGACTCCATCTCTGCAGTCCTATGCTAGGTTAGCTGTTCCACAGCATCCTTCTTTCTTCAACTCCTACCCTCCATCCTCAGGATGCCTGGTGTTCTGGGAGATAGCATGTTCCAGCCTATGACATGCTGGGACTCCAGGCATCTCAGCTTGGGAGTCCCCATATGTGAAGACTCATTCCTGCTTGTTCCTGGAGATAGCACAGTTACTTACCTGTAACAGGTGATCTCTGGGAACAGCAGGAATAAGTCTTCACAACCCTCCCACCTCCCCAGAAGTTGTATCTCTATCTATCTTTCCTTTCCTCTCTCTCTCTCTTTGTCTCAGCTTTAAAACTTAACTGAGGAGAGGCAGTTGGGAAAGGCGGGAAGGCAGCACGCAGGCATGCTGGGATGCTTCCTAAAGCTCTTGATTGGACGCTGGGAAGTGTTCCCACGCAGACTCCGTCGGTACCGACGTACCCATATGTGAAGACTTATTCCTGCTGTTCCCAGAGATCACCTGTTACAGGTAAGTAACTGTGCTTTCTGCTGTATCTGTTTTTAGATGCAGTGACCAGAATGAGGGCAACTTTATAAAACGTTCCTGTGTGTAAAACGCTGATTTGAATGCAGAAATGGCTTCTTATAAAGTTAGGTTATGCCTAACAGCACAGTTGGTGCAAGTCGGCGCATACTTGTAGGCATGCTGGGCGGAACATGGTCAGAGTTGTGCTTTACATGGGTGAAGTACATGTTAATATTTATGTCTGCTTTTCTGCAAGGTAGAATTTGTGGGAGAAATATTCAAAGGCATTTATGGCGTTTGCACTGAATATCCCTGGTTTGGACTGCTAAATGCCCCGGCACTTAGCATTGGGGCATTCTGGGGGTTGAGTGGGGGTAGCACCATGGGTTAACTGGGCAGTGGTGATGTTCAGCCCCTGCCCAGTTACTCTGACCAGCTAAAGTTAGGACAGCCAAATGGCTATCCTAACTTGAGCAGGTTTTGTAATCTAGCCAGCAACTGAATATCACCACTGACTGGCTTGCAAGTTTGCAATCCTGGCAACCTGGCTATTCAATGTCAGTGTCCGAATATGGTTCCGGCGTTGAATATCTGGGGAAAAGTTAGAGGCAATGGTCAGTTGCTTTAACTGTCCTGGTCACTGCTGAAAATCCCTGTGCCCCGTGTCTTCGATTCTGTGCGTCTTTATAATATAATCTCCTTGTTGCCCTATTAACCTAGGCATCCTGTTACAAAATTACCCTCCATAAGCGGATACTGAAGTAGCTTCAGTTGTAAACAGCAGTACTAGAACAACCCAACCCAAACCAAGAATATGGAATAGAAATGTTTTGATGCAGAGGATCCTTGAAGCCTACAACAGCTTTTGGGGCAGTAAGTCTATTGCTGTAAGAAAGGAGATTGTGACCAGTATCAGCAGTGTGGTGATACCCTGTAGAACAGCAGTTCATTGTTAGAATTGCTCAAAAACACCATCACCAAGTTCAAAGCACATGTGATAAGGATTGGTGGAAGTACACCAGTACTACTACTACTGAGCATTTATTTAGGCTACAAGACGTACACAGCACATGTGAAAGCCCGTCCTTGCTCATCAGAGCTTACAGTCTAGTCAAGACAGACAACACAGTAGCTGTAGACACGGTATACATCTATGGGGAATAGTAAGGAAACACAAAGGAGACCAGGTGAGTCAAGATCCGAAAGGGGCAGCGAAGAGATGAGTTTTCAGCCTGGATGTGATGGAGGAAAAGTCGTCTTACACCTGGAAAAGTGCATATGGCTGCAGTACTGGCTGTGGAAGAAGCAGGTCACAATATTCACTTCAGCTACACACAAGATAAATGATTCCCCTTCACTTCCCTTTTATGATATCCATCCAATGTTAACTTAGTGTTGTCCTACTCTTGATCTATACAGATACTAACACAGGGTGTCAAAGCTGATTCCCAAAAATCCTTAGAAGTCATAAAAGCAAAATATTTATAGCAGAGCTCTGATGCAGATTTTAAATATCTTCAAAATTAAATCTGAATCTCTTCCATTTATCTTAATGGGGTTATTTCAGAAGCATTTCCACGTCTAAATAGCAGCATTTCCATGTGTAGATTGGCATAGATATGCAAATGCCATTTTAGAAGAGGGGCTTTTTATATATGAGGATGTCTACCATGTTTAAATTTCCTACTGGTATGGCGGGGATAGGGAGAGAAAGTGGTTTGAGTGGGCCCACAATATAGATGTGGATTTCCTATTTCATGGGAACAATACACGTCTATAAAAAAAAATTATATAGTTATTATTACCACTACTACTACTGATCATTTGCATAGCGCTACAAGGAATAAGACAGTCCCTGCTCATCAGAGCTTACAATCTAGTCAAGACTGACAAGACAACAGCTGATGACAAGGATATATTTAGGGTAATGGTAAGGAAACACATAGGAGGCAAAGCATATTAGCTAAGAGCCCGATTTCATCCTGGACGTACAGGCCCTCTGTGTTCCTGGTTGGAACCGGACGCACAGAGGGAGTCGTGATTCTGATCTCGCGGGGCACGTCTAGCCCCGCAGGATCAGAATTGCAAACAGGCCTGTATGTGCAGGCCGGGACCGCAATTCAGCCTGGCCTGCATGTACAGGCCTTGCCCGACTCAGTCTGGGCTTTTACATGGAGCTGCGGCACCATGGCATCCGGTTGCCATGGCACCTCGGTTCCATTTAAAAGCTGTGATCCTTGGCTACCAGCACCCAAAGTGCTTTCCCCACAGCCTGACCCCCTGATCTGGCCTCCCAAGGCCAGGGTCGGGCTGCAGGGAATGCCCTCTGCCTCCTTCTGCCCCTTCGCAGCCCCGGTCCTGCCATGTCCTCTGCATTGGGGAAGTCACTGGCCCTGGACGTACAGGGCCAACATTAGAATCGCCCTGTAAGTCCTTGGCTGACATCCACCCACTGCCCGCACTAACCCTGCCCCCGATCCGCCCCTTTCCCGCTTCCGTCTAACTGGAATAAGGAGTGAGGTTATCAAATTTGCAGATGACACAAAACTATTTAAAGTTGTTAAAACCCAAGAGGATTGTGGAAAATTGCAAGAGGATCTTGATAAATTGGAAGACTGGGCATCAAAATGGCAGATGAAATTTAATGTGGACAAGTGCAAAGTTATGCACCTAGGGAAGAACCCAAACTACGGTTACATGATGCAAGGTTCCATATTAGGAACCACCACCCAGGAAAAAGATTTAGGCATCATTGTGGATACTATGTTAAAACCCTCGGCCCAGTGTGCAGCGATGGCCAAGAGAGCAAATAGAATGCTAGGTATGATAAGGAAAGGAATGGAAAATAAAACAAAAGATATTATAATGCCTCTATACCGTTCCATGGTGAGACCGCACCTTGAATATTGTGTGCAATTCTGGTCGCTGTATCTTAAAAAGGATATAGCATTATTAGAAAAGGTTCAGAGAAGAGCCACCAAAATGGTAAAGGGGATGGAAGGATACTCCTATGAAGAAAGACTAAAAAGGTTAGGGCTCTTCAACCTGGAAAAGAGACGGCTGAGGGGAGATATGATAGAAGTCTATAAATTAATGAACGGAGTGGAACGGGTAAATGTAGATCGATTGTTTACGTTATCAGAATATAGAAAGACTAGGGGACATGCAATGAAGCTACAGGGTAAACTATTTAAGACTAATAAAAGAAAATATTTTTTCACTCAACGTGTAATCAAACTCTGGAATTTGTTAACCGGAGGATGTAGTAAAGGCTGTTAGTGTAGCTGGGTTTAAAAAAGGTTTGGACAAGTTCCTGGAGGAAAGGTCCATAAACCATTATTATGAAGGGACCCAGGATATCAATGCTTGACCCAGTACAGGCATTGTGGAACCTGTGTCTTTTGGGAAACTGCTAGGTACATATGACCTAGATTAGCCACTGTTGGAAACAGAATACTTGCCTTGATGGACCTTGGTCTGACTCAGTATGGCATATCTTATGTTCTTATGTTCCCTGTACAGCGTGTGGAGAAGGACGGGGCTGGGAAAGGGCATGAACAGCAGGGATGGATGTTCTCAATGGGATGTCCATCCCCACTATTCATAGCTCAGAATGACCCCCTAAGCGTATTGGCTGTGTAATGTATTGGCATGTACAACTGCCTCAAGGCCTGTATAAATGCCTGCTGAAAGGGGCAACTGTCAGTCAAAGTCTGACCTCTAAACGTCTGACCTCTAAATACTACCCCCTTTTCGAGGCCCCCACAGCAAAAACCCTCCATCCCTCCCTCCAGTCCCTAGCCCTAGTCATATCAGCGGTTCCTGGTGTCTGGAGGGAGCAGCAGTGATCCCCAGTGACTCCTGTTCTTAAAGTGCTGGGCTCCAAGATGGCTCTTACTCCAACCTGGCACCATAAGAGCATTAGCAGCTGGGGATTGTTGCTGCTCCCCATGACATCAAGTACCCCCAGTGAGGCCAAGGATAGGGACTGATGGGTTGGAGGGCACCACAGAAATCATTGTTACTGAGGGGAGGGTCAGGTGGGGGGTCTTTATGACAAGGTGGTTTGATTCTGAGGGGTGAATTGGATGCTGTAGGGGGATTGCGCGTTGGAGATAGGATCATATGGTCTGGAGGTCATCGGGGCGGAATTGAGGTCAGGGGATGATGAAGGTGAAATGGTGCTACTGGCTAGAAAGGATATCTAGGAAGAATCTGGGATATCCACAGCACAGGAAGTGGCAGCAGTGAATGGATGCAAACATAAGTGCCTTTTGAAATTGCTCCATCTCCTCCCTAAAAGATGAATGTCCCAGTAATCAGTTCTGGCAATGGGCCCATGAAGATACCAAAGCTGAGTACATGTACAGGTGTAGGCCATTTCACAAATGTAGACATCCCTGAATTACATGGTCTCAGAACTGGGTACTTGGATGTGCTGGTCGGGGCTTTTTGGAAAGGGATGACTATGTTATGAAATTGCACATCCTGGATGGCCCTTTGAGATAAGTAGACATGGGGCAGTGGGCCACTAATATGTTTGGAGTATGTATTTACATGCAGGATTTCTTGGCCAGGAAATATGAACTGTGACGATGAATGTGCATTTTGCTCTTTTCCCTGGAAGCATTGCAGCCATGCAACACTTTTTTTTACTTTATTCATGGTCAGGAGCAGGTATAGGCATGGATCCCTCAACAACCAGGGCTGACATGCTTGTGCCATTCTGAAAGAGCGCTGCGACATGCATCTCCATTGCCATGCCCCATGCTACTTGGATGTGCTCATGTCATGGATGTCAATATACCTGGCTTTCTAAAATTGTGCTTTTCACATCTGAATGCCCATTTTCAGAAGTCCAAGTCATGAAAAGAGCTTCTAAAATGACTTCCTTGGTGTCTTTATGTATAGCAGGAACAGTGATTTTAAGAAGCTGCTCCCACACATATGTGTGCGTGGGAAGGTATTTGTACATTTTGTTCCCTATGTGCAGCTTCTTAATATCACATGGAGAGAAATCAATGTGCAGTTCTGCATCTATTTTACAAGAGGCTCTACATTTGGCAGAGCCTCTTGTAAAATACTATGGGAATTCTTCCTGTATCATCCTAGACATGGGAATTCCCCTCGCCATGTCCTATCTAAAATCTGCATTTAAGGATTCATATAGGCTATCATATGCCTAAAGTGACTGGGGTAGATTCAGATTTAATTTTTGGAGATATATCCTATGAAGGGAGGTCTGTTATTTTTATTTTTTTCATTATACCTGTGTTTAATACTGTTCCATGTAGAGGCTGTATCAGCTTTTGTTCACTTAGGGATTCAATGAAACAGAGAGCTTGGCCAGAGATGCCTAAACCTTTGCACACAACTGTAGTCTGCAATTCTCTTTGTAGAGGCATGGAAAACGGAGTCTGAAACTCTCTGAATTGTACTATCTAAATACAGATATTTGACTCCCTTAGGCCATTATCGTTAACACAGACAATATCCGTGTTGAGTTCTGGAAAATGTTATGTCCCAGAGTAGCAAAGTCCTTAGGCCATAAGTGGAACCCTGCACACCTCATCCACAGAATCCACCTCGATCTTTGCAATTGTCAGCCCAAGATGACAGAGACTTCGAAGCATGCCTGATCAGGGTTGGACCTGCACTTGTCAATGGCTTGGGGAGGGGGGCGGGGTGAGGGAGAAGCACCAAAGATAAGATCCTAGTTACCTGCTGACCTCACTGGATTACCCAGCTATGTCTGTTTGTCTGGTACACTTTGTCCACTGAGTTGTCATTCACATGTTCACACTTCACAGCTTCTTGTTTATGCAGCTGTTCCCTCGAAAGAATATTTGCACCTTAGCTACTTGTGCTTTGCATTTGCTCAAAAATACCTCTGTGTAAATTATGTACATTTTCTATTTGTAACTTTTAATACAGTGCATAATAATTGGTTTGTAATAAAAGCTATCCATGTTTGAACTTGACATCTTGGCTGTTTTTCTTTGCTTGGATGCAGTTAGGTGGATCTGTTGGTATGGCTTTCATTGATAACAGGAAGCTATTTCTTTCACGAAAGACATGTACTTACCGGAAGCCAGAAGAAATCATAATTCACTCATCAAACAAACGATTGAGGAGAAAAAGAAACAGGCAGCATTCCATGAAAAAAAGAAGCTAAATTAAAAATGGCTGCCACATGTGATGGGATGCAGACATAGCGAAAGTATTTTTCTTTTCTTTTCAGAATGTATGTTTTAAATTCATCTGCTTTTCTTTCCTGTGAGAGACTGTTAAAACGTGTCCTTTCCCCATCCAAACCAAATCCAGTGAAAAGGAGGTTTCTGTATTTGCCTTTACAGCCCAGCAGAAGTTGGGAGGAATTCATACAAAAGGAGTTGAGCAAGTTTGTCTGAGTTCAAAATAACGGAAAAATTAATGGAATGGGTTGAAACTTGTGGGAAAAACTGGTAACAAAAGGCATATTGAGTTGGAAAATGGGCCAAATTGGACTGGGAGTTCCAGAGAAACAAGTCCCCCCAAAAACATATTCCAATGCATTTATTTATATGGAAGAAGGAATTCCAGCTTCTGTAGCACAGAAACTTACATATAGTGAAACACAACATTCCTCTCCCTGTTTTCTACTCACCCAACTACACAAACTGACCACCCCCAAAAAATGCCACTCCATATCTGCCCCAGAACGCCACAGTGCCTCACCTCCAAAAATTACTGCCTTACAATGGACCTATCAGCCTACGGGCACTCCTTATGACCTTGGGCAAGTCACTTGATCCTCCATTGCCTCAGGTATAAACTTAGATTGTAAGCCCTCCAGGGACAGGGAAATACCTACAGTACCTGATTGTAACTGGCCTTGAACGACTACTGAAAAGGCATGAGCTAAATACTAATAATACAAAAATAAATCAATCATCTACTGATTATTCTGACACTAGTACCAGTTTGTGTTACTGCAAAACATATAAAAAAAAATTACTTTGGAAGATATGACTTGCATAATTTGGTGTTATTTAGAAGCTGAATTGCATTCCCAAGAGTGCATGGTTCGGAACAAGGTATTCTTAAAGGATACTAGCAAAAGATTAAAGTTAGGGCATATCGACAGAGAGGTTCCAATAAACACAAAAGTTAACCCAAATGCTCTTAAGTACAGAGCAGACAGAGCTTAAAGATTCCAAATTACCCCTGCCTACTGATAACCAGATTAATATGAATGAAATACAGCCTCTTAAATGCTTGTATGCAAATGCTAGAAGTCTAAAAAATAAGATATAAGAGTTAGAATGTATAGCATGAGAATAAGAGTTAAAATGTATAGCACTAAATGAGAGGTTAGATATGATTGGTATCTCAGAGACATGGTGGAAGGAGGACAACCAGTGGTACACTGTGATTCCTGGGTACAAACTATATCATAATAATAGAGAAGATTAAATTGATGGAGACGGTTGCACTCTATGTTAGAGAGGGCATTGAGTCTCAAATGATTAAAGTTTTGCAGGAAACAAAATTCACTGTAGAATCTCTATGGCTTGAATTTGCATGTAAGAAGGGGAAGGCGATGGCAGTGGGAGTGTACTATGGACTGCTTGGCCAGAATGAACAAGTGGATGATTAAATGCTCAAAGAAATCAGGGAAGCTAACAAACGTTACAGCACATAACAATAGGTGATTTCAATTACCCCAGTATCAACTGGGTCAGTGTCATGGAAGGACATGCTAGGGAGATAGAGTTCCTAGATGAAATAAATGACTGCTTCTTGGAGCAGCTGGTTCATGAACCGACTAGAGGGGAAGCCATTTTGGATCTAGTCCTTAGTGGAACACAAGATCTGGTGCAAGAGATAAAGGTGTTAGAACCACTTGGCAGTAGTGATCATAGCATGATTGTATTTGATTTAATAAATGGAGGAAGGACGGCAAGAAAATCCACAGTACCACCTTTTAACTTTCAAAAGGGAGACTATGATAAAATGAGGAAAATAGAAAAAAACTAAAAGGAGCAGTTGCAAAGGTTAAATAATTGCATCAAGCATGGGCGTTGTTTAAAAATACTATCTTGGAAGCCCATACCAGCTGTATTCCATGCTTTAAGAAAATGAAGTCCAAAAAACTGACAGCATAGTTTAAAGGTGAGGTCAGAGAGGCTGTTGTTGACAAAAAAGCATCTTTCAGGAAATGGAAAAAGGAGCCAAATGATGAAAACTGAAAACATCATAAGCACTGGCAAGTTAGATGCTACTGATAAGGCAGGCAAAGAGAGAATTTGAGAAGAAGCTTGTTATGGAAGAAAATGCGCATAATAAAGACTTTTTCAAGTACATTCTTAGCAACAAACCTGTGAAAGAGTCAGTGACTGAAATGATATTTAAAGGTGACACTGCAGAAGAATGGAAAGAAATATCAATACACCGGGAAGATGTATTACAACTAATTGATAAACTGAAGAGTAGCAAATCACCTGGACTGGATAGTATACATCCAAGAGTGTTGAAAGAATTGAAAAATGAGATTGCAGACCTACTATTAGTAATCTGTGAACTATCATTAAAATCATCTGTAATACCTGAAGATTGGAGGATAGCCAATGTAACGCCAATTTTTGAAATGTTCTAGAGGTGATCCGGAAAACTACAGACCTTTGAGCCTGACGTCAGTACCGGGAAATGATAGAAACCATTATAAAGAACAAAATACCTGAACATGTAGTCATGGCTTAATGGGAGACAGCCAACATGGCTTTAGCCAAGAAAGATCTTGTCTTACTAATCTGTTATGTTTTTTTGAAGGTGTGAATAAACAGATACACTATATTAACTGATTTACCTTTGTCTATCTGGATTTTCAGAAAGCCTTTGACAAGGTCCCTCATGAGAAACTCTTGGCTAAATTATAAAGTCATGAGTTAGAAGGCAGTATACTATTGTGGATCAGGAACTGGTTAAAAGATAGAAAGCAGAGGGTAGGGCTAAATGGCCAATTTTCCCAATGGAGAGACGTGAATAGTGGAGTACTCCAAGGATCTGTGCTGCCTCCACTGTTTTCTAACATATTCATAAATGACTTGGACATGGGAATAATGAGTGAGGTAATCAAATTTGCAGATGACACAAAATTATTCAAAGTTGTTAAAACCCATGAGGATTGTGAAAAATTGCAAGAGGACCTTGATAAATTGGAAGACTTGGCATCCAAATGGCAGATAAAATTTAATGTGGTCAAGTGCAAAGTTATGCACCAAAGAAAGAATAACCCAAACTATGGTTTCACGATGCAAGGATCCACATAGTTCTCCCTGTAGAGAATCTAGAATCTCCTTACTCCTAGATGACACCGCAGCAGGGATGTGCCAGTCAACATCCTCCATATTGAAATCACCAATCAGTTGCACTTCTCCTTTCATGGCAATACTGCATATGTCTTCTATTAAATATCCATCCATTTCTTCTCCCGATGAAGGAGATCTGTATATCAAACCAACACAAATCCTTACTGAATAAAGTATAGCCCGGTGTAATTGCATCCCAGTCATGGTTGTCTATAAACCATGTCTCCATAAGTGCCAGTAAATCCAAGTCAGCCTCTTCCATTTAAGCCTCAACATCTGGGATCTTATTTCCCATGCTATGGGCATTTATGCACACCGCTTTCCAGATGTTGCCCCTTTTTTCCAATTTCAACAGAGGTATTTTATGTTTCACTTACCTGAGGGCTTTCACTTATATGGAGGCTATCTTCACCCATCCTCAATGAAACTACAGTAGTTTAAGGCCCTCTTCACTAAGTTAGCCAGTCTGCTGTGGAAGATACTTCAACCCTTCTTGGACAAGTGGACACTATCTCTGCTCTGCAGCCCTTGGAAAATCATCTTATGGTCCAAGAAACCAAAACGCTCTTGAGGATACCATCTATGCAGCCATGCATTCATTTCCAGGATGGGAGCTTCTCATCCTTCACCTCTACCCTCAACAGAGAGGATTGAAGAGAACACCACTTTTACATCTATCTGCTTCTTGGCATCCCAGAGTCATGAAGCCACTTTTGATATGCTCTGAGGGATACTTAGCAATATCATTTGTGCAGACATGGATGAGGAACATTGGATAAGAGTCAGTAGACTTGATGAGCCTCTGCAAACTCTCCATAACATCTGTGATTTTGGCACCTGGAAGACAGCACACCTCTCTGGACCTCAAGTCTGGTTGGCAGATGGATGCCTCTGTACCCCTCAGAAGAGAATCACAAACCACCACTACCCTTTGTTTCCTTGTGGTCACTAATTTCCCAATATTGGGGTGCTTGCGCTCTGGTTCATCCCTTTCCTGGGATACTTTCACCTCCTCCATTTCCAGGACTGCATACTGGTTCTTCAATCTGAGAGCTGGAGGAGTTGGATTGTTAATTCTGCAGGCTCTAGTGACTCATGTCAACTCTCTACATTTTGTAGCCTTCCATCTTAACCTCTGTCAGAGAGCTTGGATTCTTCAAAAAACATCTTTCATCAATGTACTTTTCACTGTCTTGAATGCTTCTAAGCCTCACCAACTCTTCTCTGAGCTCCTCTGCTTGTTTCATGAGGGTGTCAGCTTTCAGGCATCTTTCATATAGAACCGGTCTCTTAACTGGCATCAGGCTGTCTGTCGGGACAGATGCAGAAGATGCAGAAGCTATAATGGGGGCAACAGTTTTGATAAAACAATTTTTCCCAGCCATTGTTAAGTTGGTAGAGCTTTGGTGTCTGTTGAAGTAAAAAAGAGACACCTACCAAAGTCCCTAACTTTTCTTCAGCTGTCCTTTAAGCGAAAAAGCAGCTAACCTCTTTTATGTATGTTATAACAGTGCTGTTCTATGTCCTTGTGTGTAGTCCTGCTTCCTTGCTAAACAGTTATCACCTTGCACTAGCAAATCTTGATATTATGTATCTGAAGTATATAGATTAATGGGTTCCCTTTGTAAAATTACCTAATCAAAGCTCCTTGACATATGGCAAATTGTTTACTTTTAATAGATATCCAAATGTGGAACTATTTGCTTCCTAGATTTTCCCTACCAACCACTAAAAATATATTGCCAAGTCAACAAGCTAATTGGGGTGTTGCCCTATATAGCAAGAATTCTCACATGGGGTGAGTGGGAGCTGGGGTGGGAAGAGAGGAATCTAACACCTGAAGAAGTCATTGACTTCAAAGAGCCTGCCCTACCCCTTTGAACCTGAAGACTAGAGGAGAGGAAAAAAACCTCTAGCTGCAGAAAAAAAAAGGTTTGCCCTAGAACACACACACAAAATTCCCCTTTTTCAATACAGCAGGAAAACAAGAACATTTTGCTAATAACGATGACAAAAAGCCCCCTTTAAGAGTTCTCAGGCAGAGTTTCTGGTCAGGAGCCCACAGCCATCAAATCATGTAAAAGTATACGTTAAAACACACAAATATATGAAAAAAAAGAAAACTAGCAATTGAAAACAAGCTTCTCTGAATAATACTGAGAACATTATGGTGTAAGTAAAGGAGTGATTACTTTATAGGGCTCTACTGAGATTGGAACAAGAATACATATGACCTGAACACAATGGCACCTGCAGGGCTGAATGCTGAACTTGACTATCAGGATTTCCTTTGATTTTTGTTTTTATTTTTCCTTCTTTGTTTTTTCTTTTTCCAAATTTTCCCCTCCCCTTCCTTCCTTTTTTGTCCTCCCTCCCCTCCCCTCCCCTTTTCTTCCCTCCCTTACTCCCCCCTTTTCCTTTTCCTTCTCCTTTCTCCCTTCTTCTCTTCCCCTTTCCCCTGCCTCTCCTTTCCCCCTTTCCTTTTCTTATCCCTTCCTTCCCTTTTCCTCCTTCCTCCTTCCCCCTCCGCTCCCCCCTTTTTTTCCCCTTTTCTGCTTTATGTGGCACAGCTTGTATTTTTTTGTATTTTTTTTTTGTATAAGTTTTTTTGAAGGTATCTGCCACTGAACTTAGTATTTTTGTTTCTGAGGATTAATATATGCAGATACTCAATGTGCAAGAATATTTTATTTGTTTTATCATTTTTTAGTGGGCCAGCTTTTAATAACTGTTTATTTTGATAGGTTTTATTCCCATTTATTAAATTTCTATGAGACATAGATAAAGTATTGCTTTATTTGTAGAGCTGGGCATTTTTTAGCCCCCTTCATTCTTTTTGGTTAATATATAAAACATTTTTCTATCTATACATGCCTTTTTAGTCTTATTTTTCATAGTCTGATGTTTTATATATTTTTATGGTATTGACACATAAAATGAGCAAGATACCACTCTGGATCTCTTTAGTCTTGTTTTGAATCCTGTATATGCACTCTCCACATATACCTGTGGCCTATAACTGCCCTGCATGCATGGCGTTCTGTCTATTCTGGTGCCAGTTTCACAGTTCAAAGCTCTATGAGTATACTACTTTATTTATGTTCCTATGACTGGTGCCACATACTTTCTTGGACTTTAGCAATAAGCGTAAATAAAGTTTTTAGTAAGCTATGTAGCCACCAGCATGTATTTTTCCTTTACAGAATGATTACTGTAATTTGTGCTGTTGCTACCTTTTATGATTCATAAAGCAAAGTGTGCCCTATCTATCTCTTTTAGACACAACTTGTTAGTCCCAATGGGCCTGATATTCAGTTGCCTGCCAATCTTTAACCCCAGATATTCAATGCTGGAGTCATATGTGGCCCCGGCATTGAATATACAGGGATTGCTGCACAAGCCGGAAGCCGCAGTAGATAACCGGGCAGCAGCAATGTTGCATGCTCCCCGATTAGCTCCTGTGCCTAAAAGATAAGCAAGGGTTTTCCTCGCCTATCTTTTAGGTGAAGGCCACTAATTGGGCAGGATGCATATCGCTGCTGCCCGGTATCGATCGTCTCTACTTCCGCTTCTCCTCTGGAACACCCCTGACAAGCCTCAATGATAAGCAGTTTGCATCGAGACGTGTAAGAGCCATAATCGGGGATATTCAGAGGCACTAACCATATTAGTGCCATTGAATATCTCTCTCAGTGGCACTTACAAGTTTTACAGGGCTGTAAACCATGTAACTGCTCTTCAAATATCAGGCCCTATGTTTTTTGTAAATCATGCAATCATTGCAATGTGACTGTTGTTTACAAGGTCTGGTCTGTTTTCCATTTACACTAGGACGGTTAACTATCTAATTTAATTTGAAAATATCTAAACTGCCTCTCTTGATTACAAACTAAAGCAAAGCAGTGAATAAAGTTACAATGTATAGCAGATAAAATAGACATCAAACCTGATTAGGACCAAAAAATAAACATATTGAGAGAGGCAAACTTCAGCTGATAAGTATGGTATAATCATCTTAAGCAAAGTCTGGATATTATGAATTTAAAGAAGCACTATTTCTTTTTCCCAATGTTAGATTGGTCTAACAAATAAAATACACATTTATTGGGAAAAAGCAGGACTTTATTTGTAGCTGAAAAGGAAGTGGAACTGGGGATGGTAGGAGACCGGCTGTCCAGGGGCAGTGCCCCCAGAAGAGGGCCCGGATCAGGGACAGAATGACTTTTCCATGCTCTGTTCCAGCCTCATCCCCTCCTCTCATCTCCCTACAGGCTTCCTGGAAGGGAAGGGCTGGAGCAGAACACCCCTACTGTTCTGGAGTCTGAAAAGAAGGGCCAGAACTGTCTGTGTTCCATCACGTTCCCCCAGACATTAATCCCTGAGAACAAGTCATATTGAAAAGTAAGGAAAAGGTGCCTGATGTGCCTCTCTACATGGAAAACTATGGGGCACCTTTGACAAAGAAGCACCTGAAACTGAAGATGACAAAATACTGTCATAGCAGGCAAACACAATGAGATCATTATTGAACTAGCTACCAGAGATTTAACTTTAAACGTGTGATGGCACATTTTAGATAGGATGTGGTGATCAGAATTGTCAAGGTCACCATGTTTATAATTGTTCCACTATTTTAGAAACTGCTGTGCTAAAGGTGGAGTGATTTCTAAAATATGAATAAGGAGGCACAGGGATGCATGTGAATTTATATAATTTACACGGGTTCTTGAAAAAAAGTAGGTGTGGGCATCTACACCATCTATAGGAAAGGCATAAGTGCTTGCGGCTCAAATGACTGTGCATACCTTTACCCTTACACCCTATTTTAAAGTACATGCATACTTGACTGCATAAAACAGGCACAAAATATGCATGGTAAAATGTGCATTAACCTAGGTGTGGCTTGTAAAATTACCCTTCTAAGTGTGCTCTTTGTTCAGTGTTGCTCTCCTGACTACTTTCCCAGCTTCTCAGCTTTTCCAGATATTATTGTCTGCCTTCCTCTTTTGGCAGACTCGGAAGGTTTATGAACTCTAATCATTCTTTTTTTCCTTACCTTTTCAGCTCCTTCTTTTGAAAATCATAATGGCCTCTTTTGTCTTTTACCTTTATTTACTTTCCTAGAAAAAAAAGATTTGTTGCTCTTATGATATTTCCTTTCAGTTTTGTCACTGATCCTCTACTTCCCCTATATTTCCCCATGTTAAGGTAATTTAACTGTGGCTACTGTGATAGGAACCTGAAATATTGGCTACCATAGTCTATCACTTGCAGGTGACAGAATAAATCCAGATGATCATTTTACAACCTGGCTAAGTCAGTCACAAAAATTATTTATATTACTGGGTCTGTTATTACTTGGGGGTAGGGAGGAAATGGAAGACAACTCTTCTGTTCCCTCTGATGACATGCATCGACTCCTTGTACACTCTATTTCATATTGCCAGCTATAATACATGTGTGTGATTTCTGAACAAAGTCTCATTACTGCCAAAGATTGGCAAGACACTCGCTATAGTTTTCTCAAGGGTAATTCAGAAGGTGTTTAGTTGCAACTGTCTTAGCAATAAATCTTTTCCAGATGTTTATAAAGTCAAGTAATTACACTCAAATCTTCCTCCTAAAAAGCAAACTTCTCATCTGTTGCTTCAAATAAGCCTTTCAGAGCAGACAGTTCACACAGAAAGTCAATCCAATCAGTGGGTTTTCGATGCATGCTTTTTGTCTGAAATTTCCATTCTTCCAGCAGCTAATACTTTTACCCAGTTTAGAACACTTTGCTGATAATTTCTTTAGCTTCATATACAGTTTTCTTTTTACTAGCAATATGCACACAAAAAAAGGAAAAAATTGGTTAGTATTCATTTTAAACAAGATTTTTGTAGGTCATTTTTCACGTTTTTCCAAATATAGATGACCTAGGGTAAGCAGGAGTGGCCCGAGGATGATGTGGGGCCATGTGCAGACACTCATTGTAGGGCTTCATTTGCATACGTATTTGCATGACAATGACAACTGGACATATTTAGCCAATGCTTTAATGGTAAAGAGGGAAGCTATAAAATGAGAAATATCCTAGTAGCTACGAATTCACATCTCAAGCTGGATTAGACTGTGCAAAATGGAAAAGCCCAGAAATCAGCAACAGTGAAACTATCAGGCCACTAGAGAAATTTAGACTGAGATGTTCCTTTAAAGTCTGAGATTTTCTTGACTCTGAGCCGATAAAATATTTACAATTTAAGACCAGTCCAAGAATGGAGGAGTAGCATAGTGGTTAGAGCAGCAGCATCATACCCAAACAATCAAGGTTTGATTCCCAGTGGCACTCCTTGTGATCTCGGGTGAGTCACTTTACCCTCCATTGCTTCAGAAAAAAAGCTCTGGAGATCTACTTCTGGTTATACCTTGCAAAGGAAACCCAGGAGCTGCTGGGTCACCACATGTCAGCATTGACTTGGGACAGCTAAAAAGAAAAATCCAGTCCAGCAGCATTAAGAACACAACCTTAAAAACTATTCATATTCTAGTATTCTCCACTGTTAACTCCATGTAGGAAACCAAATTAAAAAGTGAGAACCACACTAAAGGACCTACAAAACAAATCCATCATTCCATAACAGCACTAACTTCCAAAACTCTCACAACTACGAGCCTACCTAGAAAAGGAAAACACCATAAATATTGTTGTGAGCCCTTGAAAATCCATACACCTATCAGAAACAGGCCAGATTACTACAGATTCTTATATAGAAACCCATTGCTAACAGAATACCTGGCCTCAGTAACACAATTAGAACATAGAGAGACTCTCACCAAGTACAGAATAAAGGACCACCCACCATAAACAGAAATATGTAGACAAAAATTACACTGAAACCCCAAGAAGTCAGGCACCGCAACACCAGAGAAGCAGAAAGATGCATATAAAGATAGCACATTAATTTTAAAATTGACACATTTCAAACATTACACTGAAAACAAATGTATGTTTTTCTGCCTTTGTTGTCTGGCCATTTTTCTGACTGAACTGGTTCCAATCTATTTTCCACATTCCATGTGTCTATCTTAGAAACATAGAACCATAGAAACATGATGACAGAAAAAGACCACATGGCCTATCTAGTCTGTCCTTCCATATCAACAACTACAACAGTCCACTTTTTACCTTTAGAGATCCTCTGTGTTGGTCCCATGCTTTTTTGAATTCAGTTACTGACCTCATCTCTACCACCTCCACTGGGAGACTATTCCATGGATCCACTACTCTTTCCATAAAGAAATATTTCCGCATATCACTCCTGAATCTATCTCCCTTCACCCTCATCCCATGTCCCCTCGTAGCAGAACTTGCTTTCAATTGAAAGAGGCTCTCTCCCTGAACATTTATGCCATGGAGGTATTTAAACATCTCAATCATATCACCTCTATCCCGCCTTTCCTCTAAGGTGTACATATTAAGATCCTTAAGTCTGTCCTCATATGCTTTATAATGAAGCCCACTAATCATTTTAGTAGCCACCCTCTGCACCGACTCCATCCTGTTCACATTCTTTTGAAGGTGCGGTCTTCAGAATTGCACACTATACTCCAAATGAGGTCGCACCAAAGACTTATACAGAGGCATTATCACCTCCTTTTTTCTGCTAGCCATTCCTCTCCGTATGCACCCAAGCATCCTTCTAGCTTTTGCCGTCGCCTTTTCTACCTGTTTAGCTACTTTAAGATCATCAGACACAACCACGCCTAGGTCCCGCTCTTCTTTAGTGGACAAAAGTACTTCACCTCCTATACTGTATTGCTCCCTTGGATTGCTGCAGCCCAAATGCATGACCTTATATTTTTTAACATTAAATCCCAGCTGCCAAATTCTAGACCATTCTTCAAGCTTAGCTAGATCCCTCCTCATGTTATTTACACCTTCCTGGGTGTCTACTCTATTGCAGATTTTGGTATCATCCGCAAAGAGGCAAACCTTACCCGACAGCCCTTCCGCTATATCACTAACAAAGATGTTAAAAAGGATTGGACCAAGGACAGATCCCTGGGGCACACCACTGGTAACATCCTTCTCCTCAGAGTGAGCTCCATTTACTTGTACTCTTTGTCGCCTCCCACCCAACCAATTTCTAACCCAAGCAGTAACTTTAGGGTCCATCCCTAGGGTGCTCAGTTTGTTTATAAGTCGCCTGTGAGGAACAGTGTCAAAGGCTTTACTGAAATCTAAATACATCACATCTAGAGCTCTCCCTCGGTCCAACTCCCTGGTCACCCAGTCAAAGTATGTGGGATGTAGAAAAACAGTGGGCAAAACTGAAAGGGGGTATTTTAAGTGCAACCAATCTTTTTGTTAAAATGGTAAATAAAGGCAAAAGGAAAAGGAGACCGCTATGGTTTTCGAAGGAAGTAGCTGAAAAAGTGAAGAAAAAGAGGGAGGCCTTCATGAAATACAAGAGATCACAGAGAGAGGAAGACAGGCATCTGTATTTGGAAAAACTTAGAGAAGCTAGCAAAGTAGTCAAGAAGGCAAAAATTTAAAAGGAGGAGGAAATAGCCAATGCAATAAAATGGGGGGATAAGACATTTTTCAGATATATTAGTGAGAAGAGGAAGGGCAAAAGTTGTATTGTCAGACTCAAGGGTACAGGGGGGGGGGGTGAATATGTAGAAGCTGATAAGGATAAAGCGGAATTGCTTAACAAATATTTTTGTTCTGTGTTCACAGATGAAGAACCAGGAGCAGGACCTCAGAAAACATCCACAAATAGGAACAGAAGCGAGGGACATCTTGAACAATTTTCAGAAGACTGTTCGTGAGAAGCTACCTCAACTTAAAGTAGACAAAGCATGGGACCGGATGGGATACACCATAGAATACTGAGGGAACTTGGGGACGTTCTAGCAACTCCACTGACTGACCTTTTCAATGCCTCGTTGGAGTTGGGAGTGGTGCCAAAGGACTGGAGAGAGGCTCATGTGGTGCCTTTACACAAAAGCGGAAGTAAGGATGTGGTTGAAAACTACAGGCCGGTTAGTTTAACTTCGGTGGTGAGTAAATTATTGGAAACGCTGCTGAAAGAGAAAATAGTGAGGTTTCTGGAGTCCAGCAGATTACAGGATCCGAGGCAGCATGGATTCACCAGAGGCAGGTCTTGTCAGACAAATCTGATTGATTTCTTTGACTGGGTGACCAGGGAGTTGGACCGAGGGAGAGCTCTAGATGTGGTGTATTTAGATTTCAGTAAAGCCTTTGACACTGTTCCTCATAGGCAACTTATAAACAAACTGAGCACCCTAGGGATGGACCCTAAAGTTACTGCTTGGGTTAGAAATTGGTTGGTTAGGAGGCGACAAAGAGTACAAGTAAATGGAGCTCACTCTGAGGAGAAGGATGTTATCAGTGGTGTGTCCCAGGGATCTGTCCTTGGTCCGATTCTTTTTAACATCTTTGTTAGTGATATAGCGGAAGGGCTGTCGGGTAAGGTTTGCCTCTTTGCAGATGAAACCAAAATCTGCAGTAGAGTAGACACCCAGGAAGGTGTAGATAACATGAGGAGGGATCTAGCTAAGCTTGAAGAATGGTCTAGAATATGGCAGCTGGGATTTAATGTTAAAAAATGTAAGGTCATGCATTTGGGCTGCAGCAATCCAGGGGAGCAGTACAGTATAGGAGGTGAAGTACTTTTGTCCACTAAAGAAGAGCGGGACCTTGGCGTGGTTGTGTCTGATGATCTTAAAGTAGCTAAACAGGTAGAAAAGGCGACGGCAAAAGCTAGAAGGATGCTTGGGTGCATACGGAGAGGAATGGCTAGCAGAAAAAAAGGAGGTGATAATGTCTCTGTATAAGTCTTTGGTGCGACCTCATTTGGAGTATAGTGTGCAATTCTGGAGACCGCACCTTCAAAAGAATGTGAACAGGATGGAGTCGGTGCAGAGGGTGGCTACTAAAATGATTAGTGGGCTTCATTATAAAGCATATGAGGACAGACTTAAGGATCTTAATATGTACACCTTAGAGGAAAGGCGGTATAGAGGTGATATGATTGAGATGTTTAAATACCTCCGTGGCATAAATGTTCAGGGAGAGAGCCTCTTTCAATTGAAAGCAAGTTCTGCTACGAGGGGACATGGGATGAGGGTGAAGGGAGATAGATTCAGGAGTGATATGCGGAAATATTTCTTTACGGAAAGAGTAGTGGATCCATGGAATAGTCTCCCAGTGGAGGTGGTAGAGATGAGGACAGTAACTGAATTCAAAAAAGCATGGGACCAGGATCTCTAAAGGTAAAAAGTGGACTGTTGTAGTTGTTGATATGGAAGGACAGACTAGATAGGCCATGGGGTCTTTCTGTCATCATGGGGTATGTTTACTAAACTCCGAAAATGTGCGGGTCCCCGTTAGTGTGCGTGTGCCATATAAGGAGTGGGCGGTTCAGGCCGAAAAAGGAAAAAAAACGACCGTACGTGTGTGCGTCGCGCTAATGTGCGGGGCTCACATTAGCGCGTGGGAAGGCTAAGTGGGGCGCTGCTGGGTATATATAGGAACAGAGCTGTAGCACAACGGTGAAGACAATAACCAATGGTGCAGGTGCCACTGGTTCAATTCCCCTTTGTGCACAACAAAAAAGATCAACCGAGGCACCACCTTGAATGTGGAAAAGTGTTTTAGGAGGCAATGTAATTTTGGACAGCATAAGGCGGCACACTGTTCATTTTGTACGGCATAAGGCAGTGCACTGCTCTTGTTGGGTGGCACAAGGCAGCGCACTGTCCTTTTTGTGTGGCACAAGGCGGCGCACTGTTAATTGTGGGCAGCAGGAGGCGGCGCGCTGATGGGCATAAGGCTGCGTGCTGATGTGTGAGGAGGCATTTTAACAGTGGACGGCAGAAGTGGTGCGCTGATGCACAAGAACAGGAATAGAGCCATAGCACAATGGTTAAGACACCGTTCCCCCGTGCAGGGATCATGGGTTCAATCCCCTGCTGTGCCCAATGAACACAGCTTGATGAAATATGACCTGTTATGGGCATTATTGCTCCAGGAAGCAGTGTACGTTAAGGCGGCATGCTGTTAATTTTGGGCGGCACAAGACGGCGCGCTAATGGGCACAAGGCGGTGCGCTGATGCTAAAGCAAAGGAACAGAGCCACAGCACAATGGTTAAGACACTAACCAATGGTGCAGGGACCAGGGGTTCAATCCCTCACAATGTCCAGTCAAAAAGGCTAGCTGAGGCAGTATGTTTTATGTTGTGGAGTGCTGTAGGAGGCTTTTTAATTTTATTTTGTGATAACTACTAGCAAACGCACTCTCACAGCATATTAACATAAGGAGGCCCATAAGGCACATGTTACAGTGCACCGTCCGCCAAGGCACCCTAGAATGTCCCCTATAGGGCAGCATGTATGTTGCGACACAGGATAATGTATAGTGCACCCTATATGGATGCCAACCATAAAGTGCCCTATAGGGTGCCCCATAAAGCACCCTCAGAGGCACCTCATGGGTACAGTACGCTGAGGGTGTTATTGCTGGCATCAACATATGTACAGTAAATTAAAAAATGCTTTGTACACCCCTATCACAGAACCCCACTGTGGGTTTGAACATATGACATTTGGCTGCACAGGCAGTGACATAACCATTGGGCTACAGCTCTATAGCTGTAAGCAAGCCCCTGGCTGGCTGCAGATAGCCTGCACGTCACCTCACAGACAGTCTGCTGTTGTAAACAGGATAGGGTTAGGCCACCCGTACCCATGATGCTCTGCACATGCAAATCAGCTGTCCACAGATGCACACAGGATGGGAAATGCACCCCTAAAGCTCCCCAGCCTGGTAGGGGGACGTGTCCGTGTGCACCCACACAGCACCTCGGCCTGGTAGGGTGTCCTGAGTGGGTGGACAAATGGCAAAGAGTAGCTAAACACCATCACATTGTGCGGTTACTGTGCTCACCCTGAGTTTGTGATGTTGCGCCCAGGACCAGGTCTACAACACCTTCCATGGCTGAATGTGGCCAAGCCAGAGCTCCAAAGCAGCAATAACCTGTGAGATAGGTAGGTGCTGCATAAACATCTTGGAAAGCTCTGTCTGTCTCAGTTAGTGGGGACCCCCAGGTGTACAAAACAGGGCTTCCCACCAACAGATTCCCCCATCCCACCACCCCCCCACCAAAAACCAACCCAACATAATAGCTCATTACAGTACCACAGCTTCCATCCCAGTCCATTAAGAAGAGGTTTGCCATATGGTCATTTTCTTCAGTTGCAGAGAATATGTTCATCAATCCAGGATTTTAAATTACATGCAAAAGAGTTACATACTCAGCTTTCTGAGAGGGGTTATCCATCCAAAGTGATTAGATTGGCCTACTGTCGTGCATTATATACACATCGTGAATGGCTCTTGTCTGAGAATCGGCCTGTTGGAAATGTGGAACATGCCTCTTCGACAATGGTGGGCATTTTGCCTTATATGAGTTCCAGTACTGAGGTGGTTAGTATTCTCCGTAAACACTGGCCTATTCTGCATTTGCATCCTTGCTTCCAAAAACCCCTTATGATAGCTTTTACGCGGGGAGCCAACTTGGGGGATTTATTGGCACGTTCTGCAGTTGTAGAAGATCGACCCCCTTTACCTCTTACTTCACATGGGGGCCATACTGAGTGTGGTAAATGTACCTATTGTTCTTCAACGATGACAGGGGTGGAATGGACTTGCCCGAGAACGGATCAGCAATTCCGACGGCGATGGGAAACGAATTGTGATTCGAGTTTTGTTGTATATCTAATCCATTGTCCGTGCCCTTTAGTTTATGTGGGCAGAACAACCCGGAAAATTAAACTGAGATTGAGTGAACATGCTTCCCGCCTTCGCCAGGAGATATTGACAGCTCCAATAGTTGAACACTGTTTGACTACTGGCCATATTTTTACGGATCTACGATGGACGGTTATTGATCACATACCTCCGGATCTGCGAGGTGGGAATCGCATAAATAAATTACAGAGTTGTGAGCAACGTTGGATCTTTCACCTACGGACAGTATCTCCTGATGGTCTTAACAAAGAGATTGATTGGCTCAGTGTTTGTTGACGCCACCGGTGATCCCGGGGTTCCCCTGGTTGGTGGGGCGATCCTGGTGTTTCATTGGTAGGCTGTATTGATTGACAGCGAATGATGGCCATTCTTAGAAGTATCAGACCCTTTTGAAGGAAACAGCTGATTTCGGCGTTTCAGAGACAGATGAATTTACTAACGGCAGCACTTGAAACAGGGTTCTCACCCGAAACGTGCATGTCGTGTCTGAGCGTGCCTGAGTAGTCTGCGACCTACAATTTTCAGCTAAGTGAAGTTTTTCAAAGTTTTATAATAAAATGGATGTGACTGTGTGGTGGACATAGTTTTGATACAATGTTCCTTTCCTGAAAACATCCGACAAAAAAAAATTTTTTTGACTTGAATTTTTGGGGGGGTTTGCTTTGGTGATTTTTTTAGGTAGTTTATTTATCACTAAATATTTAGGGTTTTGTTGTTTATTTTACCTAACTATAGCTTCATTCCATTCCTCTTTCACCTTCCTACAATCTTGTCTTCCTCTTTTCACCATTCACTTACTTACCAGCCTTCTATTTCCTAATCTTATTTGGAGTGGAGGAGTAGCTTAGTGGTTAGAGCACTGGCTTGGGACCCAAGCAACCAGTGTTTAAGTCCCACTAGCACTCCTTGTAGCCTTGGACAAGTCACTTAACCCTCCATTGCTCAGAAAAATCAAAGTTATCAATGTCCCTGTTTACCAAGTTTAAGTTACAATGTAAACCACTTTGAATGAAATGATAAAGCTGTATAAAAAAACAGTTAAATAAATAAATACTTCCCTAGTCCTTCCATTCTATGTCTGTCTCATTCCTTTGCCAGCATCCTACTACCCCCCCCCCCCCAGTTTTTCACTTACTTTCTAGTCTGCATGTCCTTCCTCTGTACTCATCTCCTCCCCAGTCTCATTTACCACCATCTGCTTCTCATCCCTTTACCAGTTCCAGCTCATCTCCTAACACTTATCATCCTTCCACCTCCAGGCTGTTTATGTCATACCCCCATCCAGGCTTCCATTTCTCTTTTCACTTCTCTCTTTCACTTGCTTCAAGGAAGATCTGTCCCTTCCTGTGGTTCTCATCCACTCCATAGCTCTCTGTCCTTTTCAACTACCCCCAACCCCTCTGAAAATCCTCCAGGCGCTTCAAATCTTCTCCCCTCCCCATATTGTTGCATTTTGTCTCACAGCCCTACTCAAACCGCTAACCAAATCACCTTGTCCCCACTGTCCTCTTAATCTCTGGTCAATTTCTTAGTCCCCACTATCCCCCCAGGCAACTTCAAGTTCCCACTCACAATCCCACCCAAGCCCCGAGTTCCCACTTAAAATCCCAATATCCAGCTTATTAGTCTTTCTTCTCTTTTCTCACACAATCTTAGAGTCTCCACACATCAGAGTCCTTGCTTTCCCACATCCTATGTCCCTAGTACCTGCCCTCATGCCTCCTTCTACCCTTCTCCAGCAACTACACATTTACTTCCTTCTCCTTTATTCATTAATCTTGTCTTTCCTCCTTCTTACCCCTTCATGTGTTCTTATACCCCTCCCTCTCAACCTCCCCTTGGTTGACTTTTCTTCTTTCTTTATATCTCAACATACAAAAAAAAAATCTATTTAAATTCTAGTCTCACAATATCTTTCATTTCTCACTCTCCCAGCATCTCCCTCTTTTTCCTACTCTAACTCAATCCCAGGACCTCATCCCTAGAATTAGCTCCATTCTAGTCCCAGACCTTTTCAAATCCCATCTCCCCAGACCTAGTATCAGCCCATTTCCAGCCTCTCAGCCTCAGTATCAACTCATTTCCAATTCCAGCCCCCAGCCCTGAATCAGCCATTTCCAGTCCCCTCCAACCCCAGTATCAGCCCATTTCCAGTCCCCCCAGCCTCAGTATCAGCCCATTTTCACTACCAGCCCCCAAGCTCCAGTATCAGCCCATTTCTAGTCCCAGCCTCCAATCCCAATATTAGCCATTGCCAGTATCATTCAGCACCCCTGGCCCTGTATCAGCCTATTTCCAGTCCCAGCCCCCTACCCCTGTATCAGCCCATTTCCAGTCCCCCCAGCATCAGCCCCTCATTCAGAACATCAGCCCATGTCCAGTCCCCCAGCCCCATTCCTGTCCTCTCCCCACAGCCTCAGTTCCAGCCATCCCTCCCCCTTCCCTGCACTAACACAGCTGTGGGAGCATTTGCTTTTGCTCCTGCTGCTGTATTGAATATTAATACAACTATGGGAGCAAAGGTCAATGCTCCCCCCACTGTATTGAATATTACCAGCACCATGGCTTGAGTATAGCACTGCCATGGGAGCATTTATTTTTTATCCCATGGCTCTGCTATACTCAAGCTGCAGTGCTGGTGGCTTGAATAGAGCACATTTGTGGGAGCTAAAGCAAATGTTTCCACAGCTATGTTAATGCCATGACTGGAGAGGCAGGGAGCAGGCTGGAAGTGAGCCACTGAAGCAGGTTTCCTGCACCCTTACTGTGGTGCGCTCTGAGCCAGATCCTCACGGTCTCACCTCTTAAGCCAGCCCTGGTCCTGAGTGACTTTTTTGTAAGGCTTTGTATGATTTCACAATATGCCTGGTACTGAGAGGGTTTATTTTGCTGTTATTGAAATGATTCTAGAATCAGAATTTGTTTTGCATGGTAAGTTCTATGAGGAAATGTCCTAGTTCTGTTCTACACCCATTGTTTGTAGAGGGGCTGGGGGGGTTCTATGGATATAGAATATATGTTTGGATGTAATGTCATGGGGGGAGCATATGTGTGTTGGGGGACTAAGAATGGGACTGGCATAATGGGGCTGAAGAATGGATGGTCTTGTATCGCCGCTCCCCTCCCTCCTTGGATTGCAGTTGCTGCTGTCCTCACTACGGTTATTTTTGTTTGGGAGGGGGCATGAGATTGTACAGGGGTGGGGCAAGGGCTGAGTGGCTGAGTGAGGAGTGAGGCAGGTTTTTCTCTTTCAAAAAGCTGGCAATCCTATGTATAGATTTTGCATTCTGTCGCAGAATATGTCACGATCTGCATTCATAAACTCCTTGCACTTTTGGGTCAGCATTCTCATGATCAAAGACATTGTGCACTGAATTCAATTTTTTCCATCATTTCCTCAATGAAGTTATTTTCCCATCCCAATTTTTCAATGAAGGAACGGAATATGCATGTGCCAGATGTGCATCTCCCTGAAGTTGCAATGAAAAGATTTCTTGAGCAGAATAGATGGTTTACCTTGGGACAAGAAGAAAGACGTTAAAGCTGGAAACATTGGAACCAGTCTTGTAATTCCAGGAAACAAGGATAGCCACTGTGTCTTGTTGTGAGAAGGCCATTTTCTATATTCAACTTCCATAAATTCACAGTACTCTTTGAGGAGCTTAGCCCAAACAGTGCAGATTGGCAGCCTTCTCCTTATAATTTACTAGTTACCAATACCCATATCAAGTGTTTCTGCCTTGTGATGGGCATGTGTAGTGACCACAGAGAGGACTACAAATGAGCAGAGTGATCCAAAGGAAAACAGGAGGATCATTTTATGCATAGCAAGACCATTGCCTCTGAAGTCTGATCTGTCTGTCTGTCTCTCTGTAGCAAACCAATATGTCCACACTAAGAGGCTAGAGATTGCTTCTCTCATGATGTGGGTAAGCATTGTTGGCAATGGGTATATAGAAGTATTCTTCCCCCATTAAATGAGAACATTTTCCTAAAACTAAAAAAACAAGATACACCTAAAGGAGCCCAAAAAGGATGTGTCAGTACCATAAGTGTAATTTGCATGGTTTCTGGAGGAAGGAGAGGAGGGGAGGGGAGGGATGGAGAAGGGGAGACAAAGGGTAGGCAGCACAGAATAGTGACTGTGGGAGGACTACAAAAAGGGACTGCTACTTCTGGAGAGATATCTGCAATTGTAAGTATTTACTTCTGTGAATTTTTCTAAATCTTGTTGAAAAAGGAATTCTTTAGATTAAAGATGATTAATCTGTGAATCTAGTGTATTTGTTAAATCAGTCAGGGCCTAGCAGCAGCAAAGAGCTTTCAGTTTAAATTTAAAACACAGCAGAGAGCTTTCTGGTTAAATTTAGAACTCAAGACTCCCTCAATCCAAGCAAGGGCTGTGTGAATCACCCAGGAAATTGGTCACAGATTACCTTAGAAGCACAGGACAGGGTACTGTGTAGCAGCATAATAAGTCTTCTTTCCCTCCCTCCCTCCCTGACACCCACCCACCCCTAGGATAATCATAGCTTTATAGGTGCTTAAATCTCTTAAAGGAAAGGAGGTGCCATATTCACTCTCAGATGCAGCTGTTTAACCTCATCAGGCATACATTAAGGACCTGAGGTTAATCTATCTTCAGGTTAACAAATACATTCAATGTATTAGGTATAGTTTTATTAGTATAAGTATCCCCAGCAACCCTTAGTAAGTAAAGAACTTAAATATCTAAACACAACCTTAAAACTCAGATGCAGACAGCAGTCCAGCAGCAAGATGGGAGTTTTCCAGTCTTTTGCACTGAGTGTCACATGTATGATTTTCTCCCATTGGTGAGGTGTCTTACAGGTGCACTAGGTGCAAGGAGTTCTTTGCTCTCAGAGAACAAGTCTGATCTCTGAAGGCTAGAGTAGCATACTTGGAGGACACAAGGAAGACAGAGAGATAGATAGACGAGACCTACAGGAATATAGAACTGAAGTCCCACCTCCAGTCTGGCAGCATCCCTGTTGCCATGGAGGAGAGAGGTCACAAGCAGCAGGAAGTGATCCTGTAGCTAGGACCTGTCCTCCAGGTGAAGTGAGACACGGTGATACCTGGGTACACAGGTGATACCTGGGTACAAACTATATCGTAATGATAGAGCAGATCAAATTCATGGAGGGGTTGCGCTCTGTGTTAGAAAAGGCATTGAGTCACAAAAGATTAAAGTTTTGCAGGAAACAAAATTCACTGTAGAATCTCTATGGATTGAAATTGCATGTAAAAAGGGAAAGGGGAAGGCAATGGTACTGGTGGTGTACTATTGAATGCTTGGCCAGAATGATCAAATGGATGATGAAATACTCAAAGAAATCAGGGAAGCTAACAAACGTTACAACACAGTACTAATAATTATAATTATAATTGGTGATTTCATTTACCCTGGTATTGACTGGGTCAGTATCATGGCAGGACATGACAGAGAGATAAAGCTTCTAGATGAAATAAATGACTGCTTCTTGGAGCAGTTGGTTCATGAACTGACCAGAGGGGAAGCCATTTTGGACCTAGTCCTTAGTGGAACACAAGATCTGGTGCAAGAGATAAGGGTGTTGTGGCCACTTCTCAATAGTGATCATAGCATGATCGGGTTTGATTTAATAAATGGAGGAGGGAGGGTAAGGAAATCCACAAAACTACCTTTTGACATCATTCAAAAGGGAGACTATGATAAAAGGAGGAAAATAGTTAAGAAAAAACTAAAAAGGAGCAGTTGCAAAGATTAAAGGTTTATATCAAGCTTGGGTGTTGTTTAAAAAGACTATCTTAGAAGCCCAGACCAGCTGTATTCCACACTTTAAGAAAAGTGGAAGGAAGTCCAAAAAACCTTCAGCATGGTTTAAAGGTAAGGTCTGAGAGGCTGTTGTTGACAAAAAAAGCAACTTTCAGGAAATGGAAAAAGGAGCCAAATGATGAAAACTGGAAACAGCACAAGCACTGGTAAGTTAGATGCAAGAAATTGATAAGGCATGCAGAAAGAGAATTTGAGAAGAAGCTTGCTGTGAAAGCAAAAATGCACAATAAAGACTTTTTCAAGTACATTCATAGCAAAAACCTGTGAGAGAGAGAGTAAGACCATTAGATGATAGAGGGGTAAAAGGGGCAGTAAGAGGGGACAAGGCTATAGCGGAAAGACTGAATGAATACTTTGCTTCACTGAGGAAGATGTAGGGATGTTACCCATGACTGAAGTGGTATTTAAAGGTGATACTGTAGAAGAATTGAAAAAAATATCGATACACCGGGAAGATGTATTACAACTATTTGATCAACTGAAGAGCAGCAAATCACCTGGACCGCATGGTATACATCCAAGGGTGTTGAAAAAAGATATGAGATTGCAGACCTGCTATTAGTAATCAGTGAACTATCATTAAAATCATCTGTAATATCGGAATATTGGAGGATGGCCAATGTAACACTAGTTTTTAAAAAGAGTTCCAGGGGTGACCCGGGAAACTACAGACAGGTGAGCCTGATGTCAGTACCAGGAAAATGGTAAAAATCATCATAAAGAACAAAATTTCTGAACATGTAGATAGACGTGGCTTAATGGGAGACAGCCAACATGGCTTTAGACAAGGAATATCTTGTTTTACTAATCTGTTATGTTTTTTGAAGGTGTGAATAAACAGGTAGACAAAGGTGAGTCGGTTGACATAGTGTATCTGGACTTTCAGAAAGCCTTTGACTAGGTCCCTCTTGAGAGATCTTCGGCAAAATTAAAAAGTCATGGGATAGGAGAGACAGTGTACTATTGTGGATCAGGAACTGGTTAAAAGATAGAAAGCAGAGGGTAGGGCTAAATGGCCAATTTTCCCAATGGAGAAAGGTGCACAGTGGAGTACCGCAGGGATCTGTGCTGTCAGCTGCTTTTTAACATATTCATAAATTACCTGGAAATGGGAATAACGAGTGAGGTTATCAAATTTGCAGATGACACAAAACTATTCAAAGTTTTTAAAACCCATGAGGATTGTGGAAAATTGCAAGAGGATCTTGATAAATTGGAATACTGGGCATCCAAATGGCAGATGAAATTGAATGTGGAAAAGTGCAAAGTTATGCACCAGGAAAGAAAAACCCAAAGTATGGTTACACGATGCAAGGTTCCACATTCGGAACCACCACCCAGGAAAAAGATTTAGGCATCATCGTGGATAACATATTAAAACTCTACCCAGTCTGCAGCAGCAGCCAAGAGAGAAAATAGAATGCTAGGTATCATAAGAAAAGGAATGAAGAATAAAACAAAGGATATTATAATGCCTCTGTATCGTTCCATGGTGCAATCACACCTTGAATATTTTATTTATTTACACTCTCTTATATACTGTGCTATTCTGCATCAGTGCAGTTTACATTGAACAAACTGAAATTAAATTGAACAGAGCATTATAACTTGGAGATAACTATTTTACAGGGAACATGGGCTATGGAGGGCTAAGTGGTTTGCCCAAGACCACAAGGAGCACTTGTGGGACTAGAAACCCCAGTCCTTCCAGCCCAAGGTTGCTGTCCTCTAGTGGGATTTGTACCCCTGACCTGCTGGCCTGAAATACCTTGCCCCCAACCACTAGGCCACTCCTCCACTCTATTGTGTGGAGTTCTGGTCTCCATATCTTAAAAAGGATATAGGGTTATTAGAAAAGGTACAGAGATGAGCCACCAAAATGGTAAAGGGGATGGAAGGATACCCCTATAAAGAGAGGCTAAAAATGTTAGGGCTATTCAACCTGTAAAAGACACCACTGTGGGGAGATATGATAGAGGTTTATAAATTAATGAATGGATTGGAACAGGTAAATGTAGATTGATTGTTTATGTCATCATAATATAGAAAGACTAGGGGACATGCAATGAAGCTATTTAACCTATTTAAGACTAATAAGAGAAAATATTTTTTCACTCAACGTGTAATTAAACTTTGGAATCTGCTTCCGGAGGATGTAGTAAAAGTTATTAGTGTAGCTGGGTTTAAAAAAGGTTTGGACAATTTCCTGGAGGAAAGGTCCATAAACCATTATTAGAGGGGACCCAGGATATCACTGCTTGACCCAATACAAGCATTGTGGAACCTGTGTCTTTTGGGGAAACTGCTGGGTAATTATGACTTGGATTGGCCACTGTTGGAAACAGGATACTGGACTTGATGGACGTTGGTCTGACCCAGTATGGCATATCTTATGTTCTTATGAACATTCTCTTCTTCCCCTGAGAGAGGCATTGATTAGCTTTTTCTCCCTCCAACCCAGAAACTTTTGTATTTGTTTCTTCTTTTCTTTTTTTTTTTTAAATTATTTATTAATGCATTTTGCAATAAATCAAGCAACGCTTGCACAGAACAATAATACTTGCTAGTAATATAAATGTAACAAAAAGAAGGATATACAGGAAATACACTAAATGCAAGAATTATAGATAGTCCCCTATCTGAGGGGAGAGGCTAACACACAATTAATGTATCAAGTACAAAATTTTAAGAAAATAAGTGAAGACAGTGTTCCAAGGATTCCTAACACTAGGATGGAATCATATTTCAGGAGATGAAGAACCTGGTAAATGAGAACTCAAAAAAGCGGAAAGATCTGCAGGTGAAAAAAAGACATACTTCTGCGCATGACAGAGAGATAAAGCTTCTAGATGAAATAAATGACTGCTTCTTGGAGCAGTTAGTTCATGAACTGACCAGAGGGGAAGCCATTTTGGACCTAGTCCTTAGTGGAACACAAGATCTGGTGCAAGAGATAAGGGTGTTGTGGCCACTTCTCAATAGTGATCATAGCATGATTGGGTTTGATTTAATAAATAGAGGAGGGAGGGTAAGGAAATCCACAAAACTACCTTTTGACATCATTCAAAAGGGAGACTATGATAAAAGGAGGAAAATAGTTAAGAAAAAACTAAAAGGAGCAGTTTCAAAGGTTAAAGACTTACATCAAGCTTGGGTGTTGTTTAAAAATACTATCTTGGAAGCCCAGACCAGCTGTATTCCATGCTTTAAGAAAAGTGGAAGGAAGTCTAAAAAACTGCCAGCATAGTTTCAAGGTGAGGTCAGAGAGGCTGTTGTTGCCAAAAAAGCATCTTTCAGGAAATGGAAAAAAGAGCCAAATGATGAAAACTGGAAACACCACAAGCACTGGCAAGTTAAATGCAAGGCACTGAAAAGGCAGGCAAAGGGAGAATTTGAGAAGAAGCTTTTCTGCGGAAGCAAAAATGCATAATAAAGACTCTCAGTACATTTGTAGCAAAAACCCTGTGAGAGAGTCAGTTGGTCCATTAGATGA
Source organism: Ichthyophis bannanicus (assembly GCA_033557465.1). Classification (NCBI taxonomy): domain Eukaryota; kingdom Metazoa; phylum Chordata; class Amphibia; order Gymnophiona; family Ichthyophiidae; genus Ichthyophis; species Ichthyophis bannanicus. The sequence goes on along the minus strand of CM066033.1, from coordinate 942,239,087 downwards.
TAGAGGGGTTAAAGGGGCACCAATAGGTGGCAAGGCGATAGTGGAGAAACTGAATGAATTCTTTGCTTTGATCTTTTCTGAGAAAGATGTAGGGATGTTACCCATGACTGAAGTGGTATTTAAAGATGCAAAAGAATTGAAGGAAATATTGATACATCGGGAATATGTGTTATGACTATTAGATAAACTGAACAGTAGCAAATTACCTGGACCAGATGGTATACATCCAAGGGAGTTGAAAGAACTGAAATATAAGATTGAAGACCTGCTATTAGTAATCTGTGAATTATCATTAAAATCATCTGTAATACCTGAAGATTTGAGGATGGCCAACGTAATGCCGATTTTTAAAATGGTTTCCAGGGGTGATCCGGGAAACTACAGACAGATGAACCTGATGTCAGTACTGGGAAAATTGGTAGAAACCATCATAAAGAACAAAATTTCTGAACATGTAGATAGACATGGCTTAATGGGAGACAGCCAACATGGCTTTAGACAAGGAATATCTTGTTTTACTAATCTGTTATGTTTTTTTGAAGGTGTGAATAAACAGGTAGACAAAGGTGAGTCGGTTGATATAGTGTATTTGGACTTTCAGAAAGCCTTTGACAAAGTCCCTCATCTGAGACTTTTGGCAAAACTAAAGAGTCATGGGATACGCGGCAGTGTACTAATGTGGATCAGGAACTGGTTAAAAGATAGAAAGCATAGGGTAGGGCTAAATGGCCAATTTTCCCAATGGAAAACAGGATACTGGGCTTGATGGACCTTGGTCTGACCCAGTATGGCATAGCTTATTTATTTTATTTTATTTTATTTATGTGCTTTTCTATACCGCCCCTTCCAGAGATCAAGGGCGGTTTACAAGGAACTTAAAACAACAATACAGCAGAACAGTGCAATATTGCATTACATTAAACATTAAGTATTACATAAGAACTATGATACATGGAAAACAGTGTGTAAGCTATTAATAAAAGGAACATAACTATGTTACAAGGAACCAAAAATGGCAAGTTATTTACATGGTTAGCAAGAGTTATTTGCAGTCATAAGTACAATATTGGGAGGATGCTGACTTGAGGGGATATTCAAGATAGCTTATATAGCTTATGTTCTTAATTATTTTTTTGTACTTTTTCTATGTTCTCTCCCCTTTGATTTCTAAGTTTTCTTCTTCTGTTTCCCATTTTATTCATCGCTTTCTCTGGATTTTTCCATCCTGTTGTCTCTCTTTTGCTTACATTATAGGTTATTTTCATTTTTTTCCTTGTGCCTCACTTTATCTCACCTATACACTTCCGTTCTCCTTTCTACTTCCTACTCTCACACACATCCCTTATTCTCCACCTCCCCATACACTCACCCTGCTAACCTTTCTATAATTCCCTCATCCTTCACCTCTTCTTCCTTGTTTCTCTATTCTACACAACTTTCTCCCTCCTTCCTTCTCTCCACTACTGCCCTTTCTCACTCATCTCTTAGCTCTCTCTTCTATTTCTTTCCCCCTCCCTTCTCCTCTTGCTTTTTTCCATCTCGTCCCTTTACTTTCTCTCTCTCCTGTATCTTCCCCTCCCCATTCCTTTTCTCTTTCCTTCTCCTCACACCCTCCCCTCTTATCTCTCTGCCATCTCTCATTTTCTCCCTCCATACAACATACCCTGTCTTTTTCCATCCTCCTCCTGGCATATTCTCACCCCTCCGTTCTTCCTGGCACTTGCTCAATCTCCAACCTCCCCTCTCACATCTCTCCCGCCCCACTTCTTAGAACATAAGAACATAAGATATGCCATACTGGGTCAGACCAAGGTCCATCAAGCCCAGTATCCTGTTTCCAACAGTGGCCAATCTAGGTCATACGTACCTAGCAGTTTCCCCAAAAGACACAGGTTCCGCAATGCTTGTACTGGGTCAATCATTGATATCCTGGGTCCCTTCTTAATAATGGTTTATGGACCTTTCCTCCAGGAACTTGTCCAAACCTTTTTTAAACCCAGCTACAATAACAGCCTTTACTACATCCTCCGGTAACAAATTCCAGAGTTTGATTACACATTGAGTGAAGAAATATTTTCTTTTATTAGTTTTAAATAGTTTACCCTGTAGCTTCATTGCATGTCCCCTAGTCTTTCTATATTCTGATAACATAAACAATCGATCTACGTTTACCCGTTCCACTCCATTCATTAATTTATAGACTTCTATCATATCTCCCCTCAGCCGTCTCTTTTCCAGGTTAAAGAGCCCTAACCTTTTTAGCCTTTCTTCATAGGAGTATCCTTCCATCCCCTTTACCATTTTGGTGGCTCTTCTCTGAACCTTTTCTAATAACGCTATATCCTTTTTAAGATACGGCGACCAGAATTGCACACAATATTCAAGGTGCGGTCTCACCACGGAACAATATAGAGGCATTATAATATCTTTTGTTTTATTTTCCATTCCTTTCCTTATGATACCTAGCATTCTATTTGCTCTCTTGGCTGCCGCTGCACACTGGGCGGAGGGTTTTAACATGCTATCCACAATGACGCCTTAATCTTTTTCCTGGGTGGTGGTTCCTAATGTGGAACCTTGCATCGTGTAACCGTAGTTTGGGTTGTTCTTCCCTAGGTGCATAACTTTGCACTTGTCCACATTAAATTTCATCTGCCATTTTGATGCCCAGTCTTCCAATTTATCAAGATCCTCTTGCAATTTTCCACAATCCTCTTGGGTTTTAACAACTTTAAATAGTTTTGTGTCATCTGCAAATTTGATAACCTCACTCGTTATTCCACTTTCCAGGTCATTTATGAATATGTCAAAAAGCAGCGGACCCAGCACAGATCCCTGGGGTACACCACTATTCACTTTTCTCCATTGGGAAAATTGGTCATTTAGCCCAACCCTCTGCTTTCTATCTTTTAACCAGTTTTTGATCCACAGTAGTACACTGCCTCCTATCCCATGACTCTTTAGTTTTGTCAAAAGTCTCTGATGAGGGACCTTGTCAGAGGCTTTCTGAAAGTCCAGATACACTATATCAACCGACTCACCTTTGTCCACCTGGTTATTTACACTTTCAAAAAAACAGAATAGATTAGTAAGACAAGATCTTCCTTGTCTAAAACCATGTTGGCTGTCTCCCATTAGGCCAGGACTATCTACATGCTGAGTAATTTTATTCTTTATGATGGTTTCTACCATTTTTCCCAGTACTGATGTGAGGCTCACCGGTCTGTAGTTTCCCGATCACCCATGGAACCCTTTTTAAAAATTGGCGTTAGATTGGCGATCTCATATTTCAGTTCTTTCAACACCCTTAGATGTATACCATCCGGCCCAGGTGATTTGCTACTCTTCAGTTTATCTAATAGTTGTAATACATCTTCCCGATGTATCGATATTTCCTTCAATTTTTCCGCACCTTTAAATACCACTTCAGTCATGGGTAACATCCCTACATCTTCCTCAGTAAAGACCGAAACAAAGAATTCATTCAGTCTCTCCGCTATCACCTTGTTGCCTCTTAGTGCCCCTTTAACTCCTCTATCATCTAATGGACCAACTGACTCACAGGGTTTTTGCTATGAATGTACTTGAAAAAATCTTTATTTCGTGTTTTTGCTTCCGCAGCAAGCTTCTTCTCAAATTCTCCCTTTGCCTGCTTTATCAATGCCTTGCATTTGACTTGCCAGTGCTTGTGCTGTTTCCAGGTTTCTTCCTCCAGACAATCTCTCCCCTCATGATCCAGCATCTTATCCTATTTCTCCCCTTCAATTTTCACCTTCTTTCTGCCCCCCCCCCTCCTGTGGGCCACCAATTCTTTTCAAACCTCCAGTCATTGCTGTCAGTAGCTCCTTCCTGTTCCCATGACAGAGTCAGAACTAACAAGAACAGAAATGTACAATCGAGCATTTCACGAAAACACTTTGCAAGGCTCAGCTGGTCCCACAGGAGATTGCATCAGAGGGGGCAGGATTGGCAGATCCTTGCAGAATGTTTCAGCAAGAGGATCCGCAGCCCGTTTCTGTTCTTATTAGTGCTGACAAGTATAGTAATGTCCCCTCTCATGTGGGTTCTGTTTCCAGCTGTCAGAAGAGTAGTCCCTCTCAAGAATCCAGGATCTCCTTTTTTCTAGATAGCACTGCCTAGCAATAGTAGCTCCCCTTTTACAGTAATTTTGCGAATGTCTTCAGTTAAAGCTGTTATCTATTTCTTCTGTCTGTGAAGGAGTACTGCATATCACAACAATATAAATGGATGCTGCATTTCCTTTTTCTAGTATCTCTTCCTTAACACATGAGTCCTGTAGTTTTGTTGCTTTAATATAATTTTTCTTCCTACTCTATTGTTATATTCCTACTCTGTCCTCCTTGAATAGATTATAGCCCAGTATAACTATATCCCAGCAATGGTTCTCTGTGTACCATATCTCTGTGACCACCGCTAAACCTGTTAGCCTCTTCTTTGACAGTTTCTAGATCTGGGACTTTATTTTTTATACTATGAGCATTAGTATGCACAGCTTTCCAGATATTGCCCTTTACCCCCTATTTCTATACAAGTGTTTAATAATTTATTTACCAGAAGGATTTTTACACCCATCCCTATTGATCCTAGTTTAAAGCCCTTTTCAGTAGGTTAGCCAGTCTGTTCCAGAAGACACTTCACCCCTTCTTCAATAGATGGAAAATCTCCGCTCAGCAGCCTTAATAAAACCATTCCATAGTCTAGGAAGCCAAAACACTATTATCAGCACAAGCCATATAACCATGTATTCATGTCCAGAATGTGAGCTTCCCTGTCATGATCTTTACCCTCAACCAAGAGCATTGAAAAAACATCACCCATGCTCCCATCTGCTTCATCCTCTTTAAAATGATGCTAAGGTATGCATGAAAATTCTGAGGTGCATTATTGAGAACATATACACACACACACACCTGGGACAATTTCCAAGTAGTATTCCTTACAATGCGCCCCCCCCCCCAGTAATGCATAGAACTCTAAGCTTCCACCACTCCCGCAGAGGCCATTGAATGGGCAATACCTTTAGGAATGGTTTGTTCAGTGATAACTCATCTCTGTGGCAGATGTCGACTTAATTCGTTTATATAAATTTAAGAGCACAACAAATAATAGAAATGATAGTTTCAGAACCATAGTAAAGCCAACTTGAAGATCATTTGCATATGTTCATAGAGACAGAGATGTAGTAGCTAAGGTACTTGCTCATCCAGTCAATAATAAAACAAAATTTGCATTCAGCAAGCTATTCATGTGACTTATCTAGTGATTCTGTTTCTTCCAGCTGAGCAGTCATCAGCAATGGAGAACAAGGCTATGTACCTCCATACATTTGAAGAGAAGGAAAATGGCTCAGTTTATGAAGAATCTTTCGATGGAATTAATAGCAGGAACCTCTCCAAGCTGAACCTCTGTGAGGACTGTAAGTAAAGTAATTCTCAAAACTATATAGTAGCACATGCAAGACAGTGTTGCTGGTTTATAATTTAATAACATAGATATGTGGCCTGAGGTATACATTGGTAGACTAAGCAGATTAAATGCTATAAGCCAAGAGACTTGACGATTAGAGCTGTGCGCAAGAATGTTTTAAATGAAAGTTGCAATGAACAAAACGTTCCAAAGTCTACCCCAGGAGCCCAACTGCTAATGCTGTCCATGAGGGACCTAGGTGCTGGTCAGGGTGCTCTGGGTATAACTTGGTTGTCCTTTGGTGTTAATTTTGCTTTGTAAGCTTTTTCTGGGGATATGTGAAAAATTTTTGTTGTACGACTTCGTACTATATTCTGTTCTGCATATCTGACCTGTATTGTTCTGGTGTTGGTTTGGAAATTTGAATAAACAAAATTGAACATAAATGAAAGTTGCAAGCACATTGCCAAGGGCTCATATTTGTTTCCACTGATGGATTGTAACATTACACAATTGAATTACTTTGTTTACAAAGGACAGGAAGAAAATAACAGAACTGGAGCCACGTGAGACAGATAGGGAGATACAACTGCTTGACAAGCAACCTGCAATAGTTGAATATAGCAAGTAAGATTTGGCTCATAAGCATTGTTTTTGGGATGTTGAATCTTGATTTTTAAAAACACACTGGGTGCAAATTCAAATACAAATATTAAGTAATAAAGGGGAGCGGCAGAGGTTGAAAAGAGGGTCCCGTTTGGCTGAAATAATGTCACGTGAGTGCTATTACTGACGCCTCTTCTCCTTTTTTAAATATATATTTGCATATATATATTGTCATGCTGCCGCCCCAGAGGCCAAGGTTGGTATGGGCAGGTCAGATGGACATGAGAGTTTTTTTATATATTTTGAATTTGGTCCTTCTGTAAGAGGTCTTGGTAATGTTCCCAGGACCTACCGAGGGCCAAAGTTCAAGAGAACACACTAGCCAGAATGTAGGGAAAATAAGGCTTTATTTCCCTTTAAGCACAATGGTTCAAGTTATGGGAGACTACTTCAACAAACTGAAAGAAACCTTGCTTCAGGCAACAAAAAGAAAATATATTCACACTTGCTTTGTTTAACTGTTGCTTCACAGTACTTGGCATAAACAAACTTTACAGGCATTCGTTACTATTCACTGTTTTATGTTTCATGCACAGACCTTAGGCTACCTGCCTGACAGTAGCTACAGTCCATCGGGGTTTCAGGTGGGTCTTCGTTGAATTCCACCTGCATGGGCTGAGTATCAGACAGCTGTGAATCAGTGTCAGTAAACTCTTGAGGAGTGTACTGAGGTTTCTCATATAACACATTTACTAGCTTCCAATGTTCAGCATTCAAGTCAGGGCCGCGCCCATGTGAGTGTTTGTTATGGCAGTTACTTCCCCTTGCAGGCTGCCTTATGTTATACCGTCTTTTTACCAAGGGCTTGTGCCTTGTTTCACCATCAGTTTGATAGGGAGGATATACTCCAGTATCTTGTGTTTCCTTTCTTCTTAACTTATATTGCTTATCAGAATAAAAAGATATTTTACCTTGTTTAGTTGAGTCCCACAGCCTGGTCCTGCTGTAGTTCAGCCTGTCTTGAGCAATAGGCTTTTCACACTCCAGCTGGCCTTCATGCAGAGTCACCACTCTCTCACATTCACACCTTTTTTCCATTTGAATAAGGAATATTACCATTTGCAGCAAAGACTTCATCCTTGCTCAGATAATGCTCACTGTGTCTTGCATTTACTGCTGCCGGTTCTTCACACCAAACTCTGGGGTTTATTTCTCCCCTTGTGCCTTTCTTTCCAGTACCTCTCAACCAAGGACTCCTGGAACTCTGTGGCCTCGGATTCACTATGCCCTCCTGCCAGGAACTCCTTCCTCTCTGGTGCTCTGGACACTCCTTATGGTGCTCTCCTTCTTGGTTCCTTTCCAGAAGCTCTCTGTGGTGTGACTCTCCGTGGTCTGCTTTTCCTTGATAAGCCTCTTCTTGGTATGCCTCCTTTTGGTAGGCCTTCCTTGGTATGCCTCTCCTTGGTCTCTCTCTCCCTGGTCTCTCTCTAACTTGTCCTAGCTCCTCCTTTTCAAGTTCCCAGCCTTTCTTCAGGGGAACTCCCCCTTTTCTCCATTGGCTGTTAGGTTGCATTACCTCATCAGCTCTGAGGTGCAGTTCTCTGGGCCTTGGAAGGTCACTCCTGCTCCCTCTATTGGGCTCCTCATAATATTGCAGCTGATGATAAAATCTTTTTTCAGGATTTAAAACCCTTTTTTCTCCATGAATAGGCTCTGCGGTACCACATATCCCCCTCTTAAAATATGATGGGCTGGTGAAGCCCCCTTCACACAGCATGGAATTCGTGACATGGCGTCGGCGTTGAAATGCAGTTTGCCCGCTCGATGTTCCACCCGAAAATCGTAGGGTTGCAGAGCCATATACCATCTGGTTAATCGGTTATTGTCATTTTTCATGGTATGTAACCATTTTAATGGGGCGTGATCCGTTATAAGAACGAATTTCCTTCCTGTGAGATAAAATCGTAACGCCTCAATGGCCCATTTAATGGCGAGACATTCTCGCTCTATAGTGGCATATTTTTGTTCAGCCACCGAAAGTTTCCGGCTAAGGAACATAATGGGGTGTTCTGCTCCCTCTTGTATTTGAGACAGAACAGCACCCAAGCCTGTCTCGGAGGCATCCGTTTGTAATAGGAAGGGTTGCTGGAAGTCTACTCCTCGTAGTATGGGGGCCCTACACAACCTTTCCTTCAGGCGTTGGAACGTTGTCTCCGCTTCCGGCGACCATTGTAGCAGGTTCGGGGCGTTTTTCCGCAGCATCCCCGTGAAGAGACTGCTTTCCTCCGCAAAATGGGGTATAAAACGTCGGTAATACCCGATGAGACCCAGGAAGCTTCGTAATTGTTTTTTATTCTGGGGAGCGGGAAATTGTCTCACACTTTCTACTTTATCTCGTAGAGGTCGCACTGTTCCCCGGCCCACGAGGTGACCCAGATATTTGACCTCTTTTGCCGCAAAAGTACACTTTTTTGGATTTAAAGTGAGGCCCGCTCTTCTCATTGCTTCTAATATGGTACGTATGTGGTGGAGATGATCCGCCCAGGTGGCGCTGTGGATCACTACATCGTCCATATAAGCGGTTGCGAACGTTTGGTATGGCCTCAGGATGATATCCATCAAACGTTGACAGGTGGCGGCTGCCCCGTGCAGACCGAATGGCATTCTGCGGAATTGATATAGCCCCAAGGGCGTACTGAAGGCAGTTTTTGGTCTGGCATCCCGTGTTAAAGGGACCTGCCAATACCCTTTTGTCATGTCCAATGTTGTCAAAAACTTCGCTTGTCCAAGCCGGTCTAGTAGCTCCTCTATACGAGGCATGGGATAGGCATCGAACGTAGACACAGCGTTTAATTGGCGAAAGTCGATACAAAAACGCATCGAGCCATCTGGCTTAGGTACCAGAACGACCGGGCTACACCAGGGGCTATGCGACTCCTCGATGACATTCATTTTCAACATTTCATCCACTTGTTTAATAATTTCCTGCCTTTTTGCCTCCGGCAGACGGTAGGGCCGTTGCCGGATGATTTTGCCTGGGGGTGTGAGTATTTCGTGAGCCACCAGTGACGTTTCCCCCGGTATCGAGGTTAAAACATCCTTGTAAGCTCCCAACAATTGGGTTAAGTCGTGCTGTTGGCTCAATGAGAGTTCCTCCCCGATTTTCGGCACGGAGTCCTCCTTGTGGTCTTCCACATGGGGGCCCAGGTCTTCTTCAGGAAAATCACTCCCTATGGCCATGAGTCCTTCTAGCTCTGCCTTCCCCGTAGAGCCAAAACCATCTGCACCTCGGCTAGTGGGAGTGAGCATGGTGACCTCTTCCAAGCTGGGGAACCCGACTCGCTCGCAAATCAATTGCGCTATTCTGTCCCCAACCTGAACCACGAAATCTTCTTTAGAAAAATTGCACAGGAGAACTTTTACTATTCCCCTATAATCAGGGTCGATGACCCCTGCGGCTACATCCAAGCTGTGTTTGGCAGCCAATCCTGACCGGGGTGCTATCCTTCCATAACACCCTGGAGGGATTTCCACTTGTATTCCAGTGCTAATTAGCTTCCGTCCCTGCTTCGGGATGACCTGGTCTTCCACACTATGGAGATCGTAGCCTGCTGCTTGTGTTGATGCTCTTTGGGGACTACGGGCATTTTCCGAAGTTTTACAGAACTTCAACACGAATTTCTTAGGCGCCTCCGGTGTTTCCTTTATCAGGCCTCTCTTTGGCTTTCCCCAGAGCGGGCTAGGGACCATGGAGTTAGTGGTTGCCGCTAGGCTGCTTCGCTGGGTGCTGAGGCGATCAGTAGGGTCAGGACTACCCGTGTGCTCATGCCTACTGCAGGTGGAATTCATGACTGTCTGAGGAGATAAACCCTCTCTCAGCGTCTTTTTAAATTGCGGCCAGTCGCGACCCAATACCAGCTCTTGTGGTAATCTTGGGACCACGGCTACCAACATTTGCTTTCTCATTCCCCATGCCTTTACCCACAGCTTGTACACGGGATAGCTTGTAGCTGATCCATGAACACATTTAATTTTGACCTGCGCTTCTGGACATTCGGGGACGGACCATCCTTGGTCTTGGATCATAGACCACAGCTGTTTGGACATCATGGATTGGTCCGCACCTGAATCTGGAAGTGCCTTAGCATGAACTCCGTGTATTTTTACTCTCAACACAAAACCTTCTTTTGTTGTCTTTGGGACTTCTCCCACTAATGCAACACGTGAATAACATTCCTTTTTTATATGGCCCTTCTTACCACATGAAAAACATCGTCTTACAGTTTCCACATCCTTAGGGTCATAATTACTCCTAGGGCTATACATTGGTCGGGAGGAACCCTCTACCCTCCTAGCTTCCATCCCTAAGTGCATTTTAGGAACCGCTAGCTTTGGCTGGGACACTTTTTCTGCCTCAAGATATCTCTCTGTTAGGCTTATGGCCTCGGTAGTAGTGCAGCAATTCTGAAGAATTATAAAATTTTGCACTCTACTCGGTACTGCATTTAGAAACTGTTCTAAGATTATGGCGTCCATGAGAGTTTCAATATTCTTTCTCTCAGGCTGTAACCATTTGTACGCCAAGCTCTTTACTCTATGTCCCAAGGCTTTCGGAGTTTCATTTGGGTTAAGCATAGTGGCTCTAAACAATTTCCTATAAGCAAATGGGGTGAGACCTAGGCGATCTTTAATTGCCATTACTACCTCATCATAATTGTCTGCTAAAGCTGGAGGCATCGACCGGTAGGCGGCTAGAGCCTCTCCCGTCAGGGATGCAGCTAGTCTGACTGCCCACTGTTCAGTCGGCCACCGAGCTGACTTTGCTATTCTGCTAAATGAATCCAGAAAATCATCCAGATTATCACTGGGGCTTAACTTTCCCATTGTCAGGTCACTACATGACCACTGTCCCAACTCTGTGTTATGGAGTTCAGAGGCTTGCAATAGTTCCGCTTCCTTCTTTGCTATTTCTTCCTTCTGCTGGGTTAACCATTTGTCCAATGTGTGCAGAAGAGGTGACTGCTGTTCTTGCATGGCTTTCAGCGCTTGCGCTTGGTTCTGCAGCGCTAGTTCCGCCTGCTTGTCAAATTGATTAGCCATCCACGCACATACTTCTTTGGGATCCATGGTAATCTGTAGTAAGGAAACAAAACAACAAAACACAACCAAGTGTGGCTCTTTCACAAAGAAAATTTCCTTTCCTAATCCTTTCTTTTTTTTTTTTTTTTTTTCCTATACTTTCCTTGGTATCCTACACTTTTCAGGTATATCTACGTTTTACCTGATGACAGTGTAGAATCAGCTCTGGAACAGTATACGTCGCTGTCGTTCCGCGATTCTCCGCCGACAGTTGGATACCGGATTTCTCTTTTCCAGGATTCTTCTTCCAATCCGCTCCGGATTTGACTGCTCCACTCTGGGTTTGTTTTTTTTTTTTAATCCAAGTGGGTTTTTTTCCGTTTCTTCTTCTTGAGACCTATAGCTCAAGCTTCTTCTCTGTAGGCTGGACGTAGGCTCCACAAAAAAATCCAACAACTACGCCATTTTCATGTCATGCTGCCGCCCCAGAGGCCAAGGTTGGTATGGGCAGGTCAGATGGACATGAGAGTTTTTTTATATATTTTGAATTTGGTCCTTCTGTAAGAGGTCTTGGTAATGTTCCCAGGACCTACCGAGGGCCAAAGTTCAAGAGAACACACTAGCCAGAATGTAGGGAAAATAAGGCTTTATTTCCCTTTAAGCACAATGGTTCAAGTTATGGGAGACTACTTCAACAAACTGAAAGAAACCTTGCTTCAGGCAACAAAAAGAAAATATATTCACACTTGCTTTGTTTAACTGTTGCTTCACAGTACTTGGCATAAACAAACTTTACAGGCATTCGTTACTGTTCACTGTTTTATGTTTCATGCACAGACCTTAGGCTACCTGCCTGACAGTAGCTACAGTCCATCGGGGTTTCAGGTGGGTCTTTGTTGAATTCCACCTGCATGGGCTGAGTATCAGACAGCTGTGAATCAGTGTCAGTAAACTCTTGAGGAGTGTACTGAGGTTTCTCATATAACACATTTACTAGCTTCCAATGTTCAGCATTCAAGTCAGGGCCGCGCCCATGTGAGTGTTTGTTATGGCAGTTACTTCCCCTTGCAGGCTGCCTTATGTTATACCGTCTTTTTACCAAGGGCTTGTGCCTTGTTTCACCATCAGTTTGATAGGGAGGATATACTCCAGTATCTTGTGTTTCCTTTCTTCTTAACTTATATTGCTTATCAGAATAAAAAGATATTTTACCTTGTTTAGTTGAGTCCCACAGCCTGGTCCTGCTGTAGTTCAGCCTGTCTTGAGCAATAGGCTTTTCACACTCCAGCTGGCCTTCATGCAGAGTCACCACTCTCTCACATTCACACCTTTTTCCATTTGAATAAGGAATATTACCATTTGCAGCAAAGACTTCATCCTTGCTCAGATAATGCTCACTGTGTCTTGCATTTACTGCTGCCGGTTCTTCACACCAAACTCTGGGGTTTATTTCTCCCCTTGTGCCTTTCTTTCCAGTACCTCTCAACCAAGGACTCCTGGAACTCTGTGGCCTCGGATTCACTATGCCCTCCTGCCAGGAACTCCTTCCTCTCTGGTGCTCTGGACACTCCTTATGGTGCTCTCCTTCTTGGTTCCTTTCCAGAAGCTCTCTGTGGTGTGACTCTCCGTGGTCTGCTTTTCCTTGATAAGCCTCTTCTTGGTATGCCTCCTTTTGGTAGGCCTTCCTTGGTATGCCTCTCCTTGGTCTCTCTCTCCCTGGTCTCTCTCTAACTTGTCCTAGCTCCTCCTTTTCAAGTTCCCAGCCTTTCTTCAGGGGAACTCCCCCTTTTCTCCATTGGCTGTTAGGTTGCATTACCTCATCAGCTCTGAGGTGCAGTTCTCTGGGCCTTGGAAGGTCACTCCTGCTCCCTCTATTGGGCTCCTCATAATATTGCAGCTGATGATAAAATCTTTTTTCAGGATTTAAAACCCTTTTTTCTCCATGAATAGGCTCTGCGGTACCACAATATCAAGCAAATATAGAAGTTTTTTGGAAAAATAAATTGAAATATTTTTAAAAATTCACAACAGAATTTTTTGATATAATAGGGAATCCTTTTGGGTATTATATTGGGGTTTATAATGGGGTTTTCCTAATTGAAGTATTGGTCATTACCTTTAGAAAATAGACATAAAATAGATATGGTTTTGAGAATTTGTATAGGTTGCTATTATAAAATTATGTCCACATGTATATGTAGAGGGCTGCATACCCCTTGCATCCCTACATAAATGCTAAGTAATAGCAGTAGTAGTAGTGTACGTGTACATGAGAGAAGGTAGCCTCCATGACAGAGGGAAGCTTTCAGGGAGAAGCCAAGTCTCTGTTAAGGCAAGATGGTGCAGAGCATTAGATATGAAAGAGGTGGTCAGGGCTGCTTCTATCTCTGGCCAAAGGGGAGTTACTCATAGGTAAAAGCACATTTCATAGCAAGCATGAGTGCCTATTGTGGGGGACCAGCTTGTCTGTCTGTCATTCAAATCTGTTTTTTGCATATGTGCAATGAAACAGATTCGAAAGGAATAGGGGGAAATTTTATTCAAAGGTTTGTGTAAAGAAAGAGCCAAAGAGTGGTATGGAAGATGAAGAACGACTGGGTCTTTAAAATGCAGGATGGGGTGAAAGGAGAGAGCAAGCAGGACAGGACTCTGTCATTAGAGCAAACAGTGGGGTGAGGGCAGAGCCTAAGTGATGGCTACTGGAGCAGGCCAGACACTAAGAACACCCCATCCCCTCTCCTCCTCCTTAGAAGAGAACACGTTCCCTAATTCCCTAATCCAGCATAACCATCCGAGACACCTTTGGAGCTCCGGGGAATGGACAGGTAAGTGTTGAGTCATTGTATGGGTCTTTTGCCACCACTGCAGGCCCTAGAGAGGGGTTTCACTTTAATTTCTGTCAACATATTTCTATTTTTAGTTTGCAGTCAATAATTTTGTATTTGGTGATGGATATGTTGTAAGTGTGTGACCAGAGCCAGGCATTCTGTTAGCATGGAGTTTTTATGTAGGAATGAGACTTTTTCCATTTTCCTAGACTTTTTATGGATGTTATAGGTTCCCACTGGGTAGACTTCTTGTTGCATGAGTTGTGGAATAGTAATGTTGCTCTACAGGTTTTGTACTATGGGTTCTCCAGGAATGAGCAGGAAGTCAGTCCTCACATCTGGGCAACGTCGACACCAACAGAGTCCTCATGGAAGCATCTCCCCAGTTTTCAAAGAAAGCCTTTGGGAAATGCTACCATGCATTCATGGTCCCCTTCCCACCCAAGGGTGCCATCTTGCCCAGTTTCCTTTTTTTTTGTGGAGCCCTATGGATGTTTGTCTTGTCCCCACCCCCCCAGGAAAAGAGTTGATTTAACCCATACTTTTTTGTACTTTTCTGGCTTGCGCCGGTTCCTTCCCATCTTGAGACCCACTGATGCAGTATCGGGCCTCAAGTTTTTTCATTTTGTCTAATTTTTCCTTTCCAGCACTTTCACGCCTTTTTCAAACACTGGTCACGTCGAGAGTCTTCAACCTTGCTGGGGTCCTTTTCGCCCCAATGGCCACCGATTTTAAAAAATGTGATCGGTGCTCAAAAAACATGTCTCACCGACACTCATGACCCAGAGGAATACCCCCTGTGCAAGAAAATGTCCACAAAGACCATCCAGCACCATCAGCTTAAGCAGGATGACATCTTCCACAAGGCAGACTCAACCCCGGTATGCCCAGTAGCCTTGCACTCGAAGGCTTTGCATGGATCCTCGGCATCGCATAAGATCCCCGTGGTCCCTGAGCAGGCCCATAGACCCTCCGAACAAGGGTTCCTAGAGTGAGAGTGTAAGAAGAAGAAGAAGACTACCTCAAGGGCCTCTTTTGGAGAGGCGGTCAAGCATGGGAAGTCCCACACCCGGCACCTCAGTCCCTGGCAAGAGCCCGAGGAGTTGGAGCGGGAGCGTCCCAAAAAAGGTGCCCAGGATGGACATCGTGGCCTCTGGCAATGGACCATGGTCTCCCGAAAGCCATCCCATTGTGGACTCCCCCCTTCTCGACACCCCACCCAGTCACTCCGGGATCGGTGTCAATGGGTGCTACCCCCAAATGGGAAGTTCACATATTGGCCTTGGAGCGCAGTGTTTCTGTGTTCATCACCTCCCAGCACATGCTGACCGGCCTCGCTGAGACCGCAGGGACCTTGAGGACTCCTGGGCCACCAAAGTGATCACTGAGAGTCAGACGCCTCGGGCAGATCCTTGGCAAGGGTCTCATTCTCACTCCCATACCTTGGGAATGAGGTCTTTGCAGGCGAGCGCCTTTGACTCTGGCCATGATCCAGCCTCAAAGCACTGAAGACTGGAGCTTCCAGCTCTCTTGCAGCTGGCGGGTCTTGAGTCCTCCTTGGATTACTCTGACTAGGAGTCCAACATCGAGACGTCCCTGGAGACTCAAGCTCAATGAGACCTCCCTCAGACCTGTCTCCACTGGCTGCTAAGAACCAATCCCCACCCAAGGAGACATCCTTCCTTGAGTTTGTCAGGGATATGGCTCGGGCGCTCTCCCTCATGATGGAGTCGGAGGATGACCCTTGTATGGAGGAACTTGAAATCCACCAGTATGAGGCACCACTGAAGGAGACCTTGACGGTCCCCATTCCCTCCATTCTTACACGGCTCCTTCTTTGGATGTGGGAGACCCCTGCATCAGTGCCAATCATCCGCCAATGGCTAAATGCAATGTATCGGGTCCAACGTGGCCCGGGCTTCCGTAAGTTGCAACTCCCCCACATCTCCATGGTTGTTGAGTCAGCCGTGCACCAGCAAAAAAGCCAAAAGACACACTCCTCGGTGCCCCCGGGCAGGGAGTCCCATGACCTTGATGCCTTCGGGCGGAAATGCTACCAGGGCTCGATGCTGACATGCCGTCTCCAAACTTATCAACTTTACATCGGCATGTTCCTCCAGGACCTGGCCAAAGAGTTCGGGGACTTCACAGCTGGCCTCGATGGAGACCACCTCTGGTGTTTTCAGACTCTTTTGAAGTCTGTTGCAGAGTTCTCCAAGTACTTGTCTTGAGACACTTATGATGGTTTTGAGTTCAGTGCGAGGGTGGCTGCTGCTGGCATCAGTGCTCAATGCCAGGTCTGGTTCCAATCATCGGATCTCGAGCAATGGATACAAGATAAACTTCTTGATGTCCCATGCCTCAGAAAACAGCTCTTCAGCAAACCAATGGAAGACAAAGCAGTTGCAATTGAGACCGAGTACGTTACTCATTCCCAGCTCTTGAGAAAGACTTCCACCCTTCCTTGGAAGAAGCCACAGGGCAAGAATTCCCCTTTCCTCAGGAAGGGCCAGCCTTACTGAGGCTACCCTCCATAACCTGCCACTCAGACCCCTTAGCAGGGTCCCCAGGGCAAGGGAAGGGGCCAGGCCCCACACAAACCCAAAGGCCCAAAACCCCAGCCACCAGCCGCCAGCCCAACCAAGGTCGGGGTTTTGATGCCATCAGCATAGCCTCTCTTCCACTGGAGGGCCAGCTTCTGACAGGGGGGCGCTTGGTTCATTTTGCTCACCAGTGGGGCCTCTATCACCACTGACTCCTGGGTGTCATGGAGGGCTACCTCCTCCACCTAGACCCGGCCCCTCCACCCTTCTTTCCCAGGGAGCCCCCTTGGTCTCCCCTGCACTAGGCCCTGCTGAGGCATGAACTCACAGCCCTTCTCAGGGAGAGGGCTGTGGAGCCCATGCCACATCACTCAAAAGGCAAAGGGTACTCCAGGTACTTCCTGGTTCCAAAATGGACAGGGGGCATGAGGCCCATCTTGGACCTGAGAAACCTCAACAAGTTCCTGGTGCAGGAGAAGCTCAAAATGTACTCCCTTGGAACATTGCTGCCCTACCTCCAGCAGAGATATTGGCTATGCTCCATGGATCTAAAGGATGCTTATACCCACATCCTTATCCACAGAAGTCACAGGCAGTACCTCAGGTTTATGGTGGGAGGTGACCACTACCAGTACAGGGTGCTTCCATTTGCCTCCGCCCCTAGGGTCTTCACCAAGTGCCTCTCAGTGGTGGCAGCCTATATCTGCCTCCATGGGGCCTTTGTCTTCCCGTACCTCAATGACTGGGTCATCAAAGGGATATGGTCTGAGAGGCTGGGCAGGCCACCGGCCACACCGTTCAGGTCTTATAGCACTTGGGGTTCGTGATAAATCATCCAAAGTCCCACCTCACTCCGACGCAGACTCTGGAGTTCATTGGGGACTGCCTGGACTCCATCCAGGTCAGGGTTTTCCTCCCCCTTGACTGGGCAGACCGCCTCATGGCCCTCGCAGCCGAGGTTCAGTGGTGCTGCACGTTTCAACTCGAGCGCTCCTTTACCTCTTGGGCCACATAGCCTCCATGGTCTATGTGGTCCCTAATGCATGCCTCCATATGCGGGTGGCTCAAGGGTGCTTCCAGTCCCAGTGGGCTAAAGCCACGGGCCAGCTTTGGGATAGAATCATGGTCTCTCACCAGTTTGCGGAGTCCCTCATCTGGTGGCAGGATGCCCAGCACCTGCAGGCGGGAATGCCCTTTCACCCCCCAAACCCCCAGAGGGTTCTCATGACAGATGCCACCCTGATGGGCTGGGTTGTTCATTGCGAGGAGCTGCACACCAAAAGGGCTTTGTCCTTCAAGGAGAGCCAGCAGCAGATCAATCTGCTCGAGCTCAGGGCAGTCTTCCTTGCTCTGAAGGTCTTCAGGCACCACCTACAGCATCAGTTGGTGCTCATCCAGACGGACAATCAGGTCACAATGTTCTACATGAACAAGCAGGGTGGCATGGGCTCCTACCCCATCTACCAGGAGGCCGTGGCCCTCTACTCCTTCGCAACCAGCCAGGGGATGCTCCTCAGAGAGAGGTCTTCCTCCCGGGCCAGGACAATGCCTTGGCAGACAAGCTGAGCAGAGTCCTTCAACTGCACGAGTGGTGTCTGGACCCCAAGGTGGCGCTCAGGCTCTTCTGTCTATGAGGAATCTCCAGCCTGGACTTCTTCGCCAGCCCAGTCAACACTCAGCTGCTGTAGTACTGTGGCCCTCAGCCCCACCCCTCACAGGTGGTGGCCAACACCTTCCTTATCTTCTGGTCGAAAGCCTACTGTATGCCTTCTCCTCACGCTACTAATTGCTCAGACCCTGTTCAAAGTCCAGTGCAATAAAGCATCGGTGATCCTTATAGCCCCGAGGTGGCCCAGGGAACCTTGGTTTCCCCTGCTGCTTCTTCTCTCGATGGAGTCCCCAGTTCCCCTTGGGAGCTCCCTGGGACTCCTGATGCAACAGGAGGGCTTGATCCTCCATCCCAACCTGGGATCCCTATCTCTCACGGCATGGTGGCTGAGCGGGTCACCCTAGCCCCACTAAACCTCCCCAGAGAGGTGGAAGAAATTCTCATGGCCTCCCGCAAGGATTCCACAAGATGGGCCTATGCCTTCAAGTGGCACCAGTTCACCGTATGGTGCACAGAGCACCGAATGGACCCGTTTTCTTTCCTGGTGCACTCTGTCCTTCAGTACCTCCTCCACCTATTGCAGTCTGGACGTAAATCCAACTACGTCAGGTTGCATCTTTGCACTCTCTCAGCGAATCATCACCCCATCGAGGGCAAGTCTCTCTCTGGGTTTATGCGGGGCTTATTACTCTCCAGACCTCCTATTCGGCTGCCTCCAACGGAATGGGATCTCAGTGTGGTTCTGGCACAGTTCACCAAGCCACAATTCGAGCCCTTGGCTACCTGTTCCCTGTGCTACCTGTTCTGGAAAGTTGTCTTCCTTATGGCACTCACCTCTGCTCGCAGAGTCAGTGAGCTCCAGGCATTGGTAGCCATGCCTCCCTACTCTAGGTTTTACAGGAACAGGGTCATGCTCCGCACTCACCCTTAGTTTCTCCCGAAGGTAGTCTCTGACTTCCACCTCAGTCAGGAGGTAGTTCCCCATACCTTCTTTCCGCAGCCTCACACTGTCATGACGTAGGCTGTTCTCCATACCCTGGACTGCAAACTAGCCCTGTCCTTCTATCTACACTGGATCCAGTGCTACCACAAAGTTTCACAACTTTTTGTCTCCTTTGACCCCAGCTGTCTGAAGCAGGCTGTCACTAAGTGGACCATATCCATCTGGGTGGTGGACTGCATTGCCTTTGCACACAGCTGAGCTGAAGTTCCCTTGGAGCACCGAGTCATGGTGCACAATGTCAGGGTAATGGCAACTTTGGTTGCGAGTCACTGGTCAGTGCCTATGGCGGACACCATAGGCACTGACCAGAGACTGGCTGCCACCTGATCCTCCATTCACACTTTTGCAGCCCACTAGTGCCTGGAGAGGGAGTCCTGATGGGACAGCGCCTTCAGCCAAGTCATACTTTGTCATCTCTTTGGGGTTTAGGCAATTCTGCCCTCCGACCCTTCTTGTTCAGGCTACCGGAGCCATGGTTTTCCCTGGACAATGGAGTCCTCAGAGTCTGTCCTCAGATTCGCTTGTGGCTGCTCACGGCTAGGCCATGCTTTTTCTACTGGTCCTCGGTAGCCTGGAGCTAGGGAGTCCCATATGTGAAGACTGACTTCCTGCTTGTTCCTGGAGAAAGTGTAGTTACTCACCTTTAACAAGTGCTCTCCAGGGACAGCAGGAATCAGTCCTCACAACCCTCCCTCCTCCCCTTGGAGTTTGTTTATTTTTGGCCATCTTCTTGGTTGGGATCTAGTTATGGCAGCAAACTGAGAAAGATGGCACCCTTGAGCGGGAAGGGGACCATGCATGCGTAGTAGCATCCCCCAAAGGCTTTCTTTGAAAGCTGGGGAGATACTTCCATGAGGGCTCCGTCGGTGTCAGCGATACCCATATGTGAGGACATTCTTGCTGTCCCTGCAAAACACCTGTTACAGGTGAGTAGCTACGCTTTCTTGCTTTTTCTTTTTGTTTCCTGCATGGAGTCAGTTGTAAGGGTGTTTATGATTTGTAGTGGAATATGGATTCTTTGAAATTTGAAGTTTTGTGTACTAGATGCTGCCAGTCTGACATTTTAAAATTTTGTCAGTTCAGATTCCTGGACTTCTCACATTTTAAGGGAACATCTCAGTTTAATTTTGTTTAATATCCTGATAGCTTCACTGCTGCTGATTTCTGGGCTTTTCCAGTTCTGGTATATCCCAATCCAGCCAGGGCACCATGATCTTGAATTCATGGCTACCAGAATTAGTATCTCATTTTATATCTTCCCTCTTCATCAATAAACTGATTATAGCACTAACTCAATAAATCCATATGGAGATATTTATAATGGTTTGTTTTTTGTGGGGATATGAAAGTGGTATTAAGTTAATTTAGACTCAGGATTGTTATGTTTATTTTATTGTAATATCTGATTTAATAAATTGTGCAAGTATATTTGGAAATCACCTAGGATTTTAGATGCGCAACATATACATTTTAAAATAAATAAAATATATTACATTTGTATAAATAGTTACGCAAATGAGGCCCTGCAATGAGTATCTACCTCGTATCACACTCAGGCTGCCCCTGTTTGCAGGCAACAAAGCTTTCCGTTAAGGATAGTTTCATTTAGATACTAAACTTGAGGCTTAAAAGATAAAGTTTAAAAAAAAGAAGAAGCTGGGAATCTTTGGTTCCTTAGGTTTCCTTTTACTCGCTGCAGAGCTATTGCTTAGGAAGTCTTTTAAGGAAGTTCTAAATATTGTTAATGATGATACCAGTGGTATAAATTCTGCCCAAGCAGCCCCTGCAATGTGTGTGGTGGGGGAGGGGGACAGGCAGCAATGGGGCTCACACGGCAGTGGTAAAATCAAAGTGGCACACTTTAAAATGTTTGCTGGGTTGCCTCCACTCATCTTTTAAGTGTTGAGGCCTCACAGCCATCACCTTCCAGCCACTGCCGGGGCCGAAGTCTTGAAATGCCGCTATTATCCTGAGACTTCAGCCTGGCAGCAGCTCAGTTTTAGAACTCCTGTCACAATTTATTGATATATATATTTGAGACTATTAGTATTCCAGTCTTGATCTTAAATAAGATGGATGAACTCCATCGTCTTCATGAATTTACTTGGTTTATTACTCTCAATATTCTATAAAGTAAAGCATGCGCAGGCTTTACATTATAGAACAGAAGCAGATGGAGCACCAATGTCTAGATGTGGCAGTTATGCCTGCTCTATAACAGCTGTAAATGCTCGTGCCCAGATTGGTGAAGTGACTCCCGTCAGTTGTAATGTTCTCTAACTTATGGATGTAACTCTCCCCTCCACCTATGCTCCACTCCTGTGCACACTCCAACTGAGATGGGACTTATGCATGTGTTTACAGAATAACGACTACCAAAAGTGCACGCCTAAGTGCCCATACACGCACATAAATCCTTGAGAAGGGGGACTTGCAAGAGATTTGCATGAGTACCATCCTGAATGTGCTATATAGAATCAGCTCTTAGATGTCTGTGTCCAATGTTGTATGTTGGACAGATGACAAAGATGTTTAAATCGAGATTAATAGAAAAACAAATTCAGTTACTCACCAAGACCCTATAGCTCCAAGGATTGGTCATTGCTTGCAGGCTCAACATTATTTTCAGGATATCAGATGGAGGATTATTGATCATATTGACATATATTGTCGAGGAGGCAATCAAAACAAGTTGCTTATTTATCAGGAACAATTTTAGATATACACATAGAATGCAGTACAGCTGGTAGGCATGAATGCCAAAGTAGAGTGATCAACACTGATTTGGAATGGGTATAAAAGGATGCTGCTTTAGATACAAATGACAGAGCTCCAGAAGAGTTATGGAATGACATCAAGAAGGTTGTGTTGGAAAAAAGTGAGAAGTCTCTACAAAAGATGAAAAAGCAAAAACGGCCAAAATGGATGACGGAAGAAACTCTGAAAATTGCCCAGAAACTCAGAGAAGCTAAAGCTAGAGGAGAAAGAAAGACAATCGCAGAACTCAACAGAGATTTCCAACGTGCAGCAAGACAGGACAAGGAAAAGTACTACAATGACACTTGCAAGGAAATAGAAGCAGAAACTATTAGAGGAAGAACAAGATCAGCTTTCCTAAAGCTACGAGAGTTAAAGAAAAAGTTCCAGCCTCAAATTGGAATGTTACAAGATGCTCATGGTTCTATGTTGAATGATGCTGAGAAGATCAAGAAAACGTGGAAGGAATATACAGAGTTTTTATATGATAAAGATCAATTGGACCAACAGCCGTTTCAACCTGTACCTTATGATCGGGAACCATTGGTGATGAAAGAAGAAGTTGAAGCAGCATTGAAAGCCTTATCAAAGAACAAAGCACCAGGCATCGATAGCATTCCTATAGAAGTATTGCAGCAATCTGATGCAGCTGTTACCATACTTACAAGGCTCTGCCAAGAAATATGGAAGACAACATCATGGCCAACTGACTGGAAAAGATCTGTGTTTATACCAATACTAAAGAAAGGTGATCCAATTGACTGTGGAAATTATCGAACAATCGCTCTGATCCCACATGCCAGCAAGATTCTACTGAAGATTATTTAAAAGAGACTACAACCATACCTGGAACAAGAACTACCTGAAGTGCAAGCAGGGTTCAGGAAAGGGCGAGGAACGAGAGACATCATTGCGGATGTGAGATGGATCTTTGAAAAGACTAAAGAATACCAAAAGGATATCTATTTGTGCTTTATCGACTATAGCAAGGATTTTGACTGTGTAAACCATGAGAAACTCTGGGCCACATTAAGAAGCATGGGTATACTAGAACACCTGATCGTTCTCTTGCGCAATCTGTACATTGATCAAGAAGCAACAGTTCGAACGGAACAAGGAGAAACAAAATGGTTTAAAATATGCAAAGATGTAAGACAAGGCTGCATACTTTCCCCCTACCTGTTTAATTTATATGCAGAACAAATCATCAGAGAAGCAGGATTGTATGAAGACAACAGAGGTGTGAAGATTGGTGGAAGACTCATCAATAACCTTCACTATGCTGATGATACCACATTACTGGCTGAAAGTGAAGATGATCTGAAACATTTGCTTCTCACAATCAAAGAACATAGTCTCAAAATGGGCCTGCCCCTTAATGTAAAGAAGACAAAGATCATGACAACTGGCATAATCAACAGGTTCATCGTTGAAGGAGAAGAAATTGAAATTGTGAACAACTTTAAACTACTTGGATCAACTATCAATAAAGAAGCAACAAGCAGTCAAGAAATCAAACGACACATTGCTCTTGGCAGAATCACTATGAAAGACCTAGATAAGATTCTCAAGAGCAGAGATGTCTCTCTCCATACAAAGATTTGACTTGTTCAGGCCATGGTATTTTCAATAACATCATATGGATGTGAAAGCTGGACAGTGAAAAAGACAGACAGGAAGAAAATTGATGGCTTTGAATTATGGTGCTGGCGGCGAATACTGTGTATACCATGGACTGCCCGAAGAACAAACCAGTCGGTACTAGAGGAGATCAAACCTAAGCTTTCTTTAGAAGCTCAGATGACAAGACTTCGACTTTCATACTTTGGACACATCATGCGAAGAGAGAGATCATTAGAGAAAGACATCATGCTTGGCAAGATAGAAGGTCAACGCAAAAGAGGAAGGCCAGCAATGAGATGGATCGATACATTAACAGCAGCTACGGGTACCAGTCTGTCAACAATGAGCTGCCTGACTGAAGACCGAACACAATTTAGGATAGCTATCCAGAGGGTCGCCATGAGTCGACTCCGACTCGACGGCACTTAACAACAACAACAACATAAAAGGATATAATTGTTTTTTAACTATCATGTGACCTAGCTACATCAATTTTTAGTCTGCCATTGAAGAGGCACAGTCTAGGAAACACTGAAAAAATGATGGCAGGCAGTAGAAACCTTAAGATGTCAGATGGGAAATAAAATAAGTAAGATAGAATCATAAACAGATGTTTATACCTAATGCAGAATTTATATATTCAAATTAGTACAATGATAGATACTGGACATTGATCATCAGTTTTAATTGCATTTTATTTCTACATCATGGGCAATATATATCACATGAATTTTGATGAAATTTGATGAGAAGAAACATTAGTGGCCTGCAAGAGTTGTTATGAAATATATCATTTATTAATTGTGAGATTCATTTATCTATCAATACAGTTCTAAAAGGCAGAAATGAAGTTTGAGTGTCACATTATCATTCAATTTGGAGCACAGAATCAGTGTTTGAGTAAAAATGTAATTCACAGTCTGGTCCTATATAATTTATTTAACATTCATAAAAAATGTCCACAGTGCTGACATGTTTTTTTCTTTTCATGCTGAGCACCTTTGCATGACGCTGATTGACTCCCTCCTCCTTTGCACCGAGATGTTGTTCCTATCTGCATCTCTGATGGCAATCTTTGTCCTGTGATAATATTGTGAGATTGCTGAGATTTGCTGTGAGGTGATTTCTGTTACAGCATATTTTTAGGTGAAATGTCTTCAGAAGAATTAGTAGAATTTTGATATTCATTTATTTTATTTTGATGTATTTGTCATTGTTATATTTAGTTAAATTTTATAGAATTGTTGTATTATGTATTACTTAAGTCGCTTATATTAATGTGCGCACTGTGAACCTCTTGAATGCCATGTTGTAATGGGCAGTATATAACGTGAATCGGTCAAATCAAATCAATTACTAAATTGTTACTTGCAGGAGGAGTAGCCTAGTGCTTAATACAGTGGCCAAGAAACCAGGGTTTGTTTCCCTCTGGTCCTCCTTGTGGCCTTGGGTAAGTCACTCTACCCTCCATTCCAAGCCTTTCTTCCAAGGAAATCTATATCCTGTCATACCTTGCAAGAAAACCCAGGAGTCACCATTGACTTGACAGCACACACAGGGACATGCTTCATCTAAGGTGATGCTGCTTCCGAAGCCTTTCGTATTTATATTAGCACACCAAAATAAATTCTGTCTCATAAAGGAACTTCTTTGTCACTCTGGCATTGTTTGTGCCCGTTACAAGTTGGCCTGTCATCAGTGAATCAGTCAAGGCTTCAAAATCACAAGACCAAGCCCTGCTCTATAGTGTACGCTTCAATAATTTCAAGTTCTCTCAGCATTCAAGAAGTAAAACATGCTTCTCATTTGTGATATTTTTTCTTGGCAAGCAGTAGCTCTCAAACATTTTCAGCATTGCATCAAAATTATCTCTCTGTTTCTGCAATTTGGAATGCAATATACACAGCTGTGTCTTCTTGGACAGCCACTGTTGGAAAAGGGGCAAATTTTGTACATCATCATCATTCTCATGTGCCTTTATCGCTCTTTGATAAAGGAGGAACCGTTGTTTAAACATTTTCTATGGCTCTTGTAAATTAACATGCATTTTCAGTTTTGGTGGTTGTTTCAGCAGCTCCATGCTTCTGGCTTGCTCTCTTATTGCAGGCCTCAGTCAATTTTATTTTCGGTTTGCATCTTTCTCAATGAGGGCTCGATGCAGCAAACTACACTACACTCTAGCAGTGTCTTGCTCCCTGATGCAGAAAGCAAACTAGTGCAGAAAAATCACAAACAAACAATCAACTGCGCTAAAGCAGGCATGTCCAACTTCGAACAGGTCATGATCTACTTTTTCCGGCCAAAAGTGCCAGTGATCTACCACCATGAAAATTAAGTTTCAAATTAGTTTCAAATTAAATTTTAACCCAATGAAGTTGGAGGATTCCCCCCCCCCCACACACATTTTTAATGAACCTTCTGTCATTTACTTGGATGTGATCAGCTGTTAAGCAAATTAAGCAAAAACAAAACAGAGAGACGAAGATCCAGTAAGAACTGCGAGGGGAAATGGAAAGTACATTTTTTCTTAAAGTTTTATTGAGTAATAACTTTCTTTAACTGTCTTAATAACTTTAACTTTTATTGAGTAATTTCTGTTAAATTTAGGTTGAGTATTGATCCAGGCTGATCTTGCACAATCTTTAATATTTCGCTCTTGCTCATTAGTGAGAGGTCTGAGCCTGCATTTCATCCACCAGCTTTTTAAGTTGGGTGAATATTGCGTGAGGGCCAGTCTCAGGGAATCCTGGAGATGTTCATCTGTCATGTAGGAACATTGTGTACTCTTTGTCATTTTCAGATGGGAAAACGCAGATTCACACAAATATGTTGAACCGAAACAGGAGTGTACAGCTTAACTGCATCTTCTCAAGTTGGGAAAGTTGTCTCTAGACACTAGCTTCCAAAACGATTCTTGCTCAGCATGGGTCTTGAGAAAAATGTCATTTTTAAGGGTTAATATTTCGTTTTCAAGAGATGGCTTGTTCAATGAATAATTTTTACTGATAGCAGCTGCAGTTTCTTTAATGTCCACATCTACTTTGAATGGGTATGACAAGTACTCCACAACTGTTCCAATTTTTTGGAAGTCACAGAATCTATTTTCGAATTCCTGGATAACAGAACGGATTTCTGTTACATACTTCTCGTTCTGAAAAACAAAATTTGGATATTGTCCCAGATGGTCCTGCATATTAGGAAAATGATCAAAAGTGTTGTTTGCAAGATAAATTAGGTCAATTTTGCTCTTGTAGGATGAAACTGTACTCATCATCTCGCCAATTTATTTGTTTTTACCTTGTAGTTCAAGGTTCATATCACTTAGTTCGCCTGTAAAGTCAGCGAGAAATGCCAGATCAGATAACCACTCCTCATCTTCCAACTCTGCTTGGTCATCTCCCCTCTCCTTCAAAAAACTTCTTATTTTATTCAACAAATCACAAATTCTTTGCAGAAATTTGTGCCTATTTAGCCACCTTACATCTGTGTGCAAAACGATTTCCGCTGCCCCTTCATCAAGAGTAAAATTGAAAAGCCATCTTTGAAGTGATCTTCCACGAACTGAATTTACAATTTTGAAAGTGATGTCCATGACAGTCTTTGTATTGAGTCTCTTGCTTGCCAAAACTTGCTGGTGAATGATGCAGTGGTAAGAAAGGAAATCTGGGAAGTCATCATGCTGTCTACAGAGGGCTATGAAAACGTTAACCTCACCTGTCATTGCTCTTGCTCCATCAGTAGTAATGGAAACAAGTCTATGCAATGGAAGATTACACTTTGTCATAAAAGAATGTAAAGAACTGAATATTTCCTCACCAGTAGTTCTCCCTTTTAAAGAAATCATTCCAAGTAGTTCTTCTTTAACACTGAAGTCTTCAAAAACCATCCGGATAAAGACTAGTAACTGGACTATGTCTCTTATGTCTGTAGATTCATCCAGTTGGAGTGAGAAAGCACACAATTTGAAACATACTCCAACAATTGTTCAGTTGTGTCTCCACACATCTTTTCTATTCGCCGCACGACGGTGTTTCTTGACAATTGAATAGCGGCTATGATCTCTTTCTTATTTTTATATCCTTCAAAAAGATTGTCAGCTGCTTCAAGAAAACAACCTTTTACAAATTCCCCTTCAGTGAAAGGATTGCATTTCTTTGAGATCAGGTTGCTGACCTTAAAGGATGCTATGGTTGCATTGACAGAATGTGACCTTGGCTTCGCCATCAACTGTTGCTGAGTAGACAATTTCAATTTTTGGGTGGAAAATCAGCATCAAACTTATTACTATGCAGAGCCTTATAATGACGTTGCAGATTAACCTTTTTGGGCAAGAATACTAGGGCGTTACAAATTAGACAACAACACTTGTCTTTCACCATGATGAAGAAATAGTCCATTTCCCATTCATCATGAAAGTGGTAGGTTTTGCTCTTCTTTGGAACACTCATCTTCGTTATACTGGGGTGGCTGGATGTAAGAAGGCCAAATCTGCTAAGTTAGTATAAACACTGGCTGAATCTGGTTCAAAACTGTCATGTCCCAAAGTATTAAAGATCAACAGGAACTGAAGACCTCTGGATGATGTGCAATACAAGGACTGGAGATGCCAAAACCACGCATGCAGTTCTAAAAGTAAAAATAAGAATTCATCATACTGGCATCAATAATCGAATACCACCAAACAATCATCAAAAAACCTCAAACACCTGTCCAGCAAACCAAATAAAATCAAATACCGTCAAACAAGTTCAAATACAACCACACGTGATTTAATAAATTCTGCACACAGTGTAGAATCAACGCAAAGGCTAGGCAAAATAAAATTGCAGAGGCAAGCAAAAGTCACAGTGGTTTGAACCAATTCGAAGGCAAGGCATAGGCAAGTTAGAACAAAATTGGAAAAGCCCACCAAAATCACCAAATTCTTGACACTTTGTTGTGTCTGCCCGAAAACGTTTAATGAAAGCGAACTATAAAGTGATTAACGACCAGCACACGACACAACTAATATGGTAAGTGTATTCAGGTAAAGCCCGGGCGAATGGATATCGCCCGGTATATAACACACTTCTAAGGGGTGTTGGGGCAGGAATGGGTGATTACGAGAGGCAGGAGACCAGGTATGATGCCGGTCCTGTGGTGTCTTGTCGTGGGGTGTGGGCGGCAGCCCCTTGGGGTACCCACAAACTATTGGCACGAAAACAAGTGCCCCCAATACACCCGCAGGCAAGATTCCCGCAGGCAGGGAAAAAAGACAGGCAAAGGATCAGCAGCGGCGGCAAGCCCTCGGCAGAAGACCTGCCAGCACGAGCTCTCTCCTAGCGACGGGGCGAGCTGCTGGAGAGATGGAGCCAAGTGGGGCTGGCGATCTACCTCTGACCCCTCTGTGATCTTCAGGTAGATCGCGATCTACCTGTTGGACATGCCTGCGCTAAAGCATAGTGCAGTAGGCATGCTAATCGCATGTGAAAGAATGAATTTTTAATTGCTCCCAATGTAAAAAAGTGCTGAAACTTAGCACAGTTTTTTACTCCTCTTTTAACTCTGGAACTTTATGCCAGCTTCAGATAGGCGTAAAGATGCAGCGGGGAGAAAAAGAATCAGAGGTGAAGTTTGACACTTTACCTTAGATGACCAAGGCAGACTCCCCTGATCATGCATTCCCCACACCCCGCTCCCCCATCCTGACACCACTAAAATATCATTGATAACCTGGTGGCCCCGAATCCCGCCTTAATCCCCCCCCCCCAAAAAAAAGGTTCCCTTGTGGCTTCTACCCTCACCCCGGCCAGCTTGATACTAACCCCTCTCCCCCACATCCAGTCCTCCCCCAGAAGCAATATCCACATGCTGTTTTCCTGTGCAACCATCTTGGAAAATAGTGGCAGCTGACCATTGCAAGACGTGCTCCTCGGGCGAGCTCCTTGGGGTGAGTCTGGGAGGCAGCTCAGCCCAGATAATGATCTCCCCTGTGTCTACTTCCATTACTACACCCACTGCAGTTTTCTTATCTGGAACCCCGGAGAAGCCCTTCCGTTAAGTCTGCCATTTATATCTTTTCTGCCAACTACTCCTCACCTGTGCATTGATTCTGGTAGCTGCTAGACTTCCTTCTAAATTTATTTTATTTATTTATTTTATTTAATGCTCTTCTATACCATGCTCTTCAGTATCAGTGCGGTTTACAAATAACAAAATTTTGCAACAGACCAAGTAGCCATATGCTTACATTGTAACAGGGTAATATAACTCAGAAATATAACTAAATGTCTTATGTCTGCTATCCCTGTTCATTGGGCTTAGCATCCTCCCTGTTCCTGTTCAGATCCTGGTAGCATATCCAGGGTTTCAGCTAACCTTATTTCCTGTGTCCTGCTATCCATTACCAACACCAGCTGCTTTCCCTGTGCTTCCCCAGTTCAGCCTGATCTGAATTTTGCTCTACTAAACTGTCTGTCTATACGTTCCAAGGCAGAACTCGTGCACGATGTTCTTCAACAGTACTCCCTCAATGCTCTGTTTCTTACAGAAACCTGGCTACAGAATGGCGAAGACCCTCTCCTTAATCGCTGTCTTCCTCCTGGCTACTTTGCTTTCTCTGTGCCCTGACTAGGTTGGTTGGGGGGGGGGGGTGAGTTGTTGTTTTCTACTGCTCTTCCCTGTCACTCTGGGAGGTGTCATCCCCAGCTGTCTACTATCCAGAGTCATTGCTGCTGCGCTTATACTCTACTCCTCCTAGTTATTACCTTCTTCTCTATGCTCCTCCTTCTCTGCGTCATGATCTCTGGGACTCTTTTCTTCTTACCCTTTCTGAGGTCTCCCTCGCCTATACTCACCTGACGATCTTGGGTGACTTCAACATCCATGTTGGTTTGCCCTCCACACCCAGAGATAAATTTTTTCTTTCATTCTTGTCTGGTCTCTCCCTCTGCCAACACATCCACATCTTGACCCATAACGCCCTCTTCCTCTGCTGCTCCTTCCATGGTTTCATCCCTTTCCCTCCCTTGGGCAGATCACTCCTATGTGTTTTTCTCTCTTCCTTGTCTATTCAATCCAATGGCTGAGCCACCCGCCCTTAGGCAATCACGGCTGCTTTGCCACATTCTCTTTTGTGCCCTTCAGCAGTTTGCTGCTGCTGACTCATTATTCCCATCTGACTTCACATCACTATCAACCCACATCCAGGTAGAAACATGACACTCAACTCTCAATACCCATCTTGACTGCCTAGTGCCCCTTGAACCTTTCCATCCTCACCGACAGGACCAGTGTCACCCATGGTACAATGTTGATCTTTCTCTGCTTTGCGCCTACTCTTTGCAGAGCCGAACGTCTCTGGCACCACAATTCCTCACCTGTTGCCCTATCACTCTTCCATCACCATCATCGCTGCTACATTGCTGTCTGCACAACCAAGGAATCCTACTACTCTGCTCTAATCTCTATTTTCTACCAATTCGTCTAGGCAGCTCTACTCCTCTTTCACTCACTGTTCTCTCCATTCCTCTCCACTCACACCTGCAAGTACAAGGTCTCATGACCCTAGCCACCTACTTCTCAGAAAAGATGTCCACACTCCTCTCCAGCTTTGTGAGCATCTCACAGTAATCATCTGAGCCCGTCATCTTTCCTACCAACACTACCCCTTCTTTCACGCACGTCTGGTCCTCATTCCAACCCATTACCTCAGCTACTCTATCCAAGGTGCTCCAATCTTCTCAAAAAACCACATGTTCTGCTGGCCCCCATCCCATCACAATGGTTCACTGAATCATCAGTGGCACTAGTTCCCTTCATGCTCACCATCTTCAACTCTAGTCTTACTTCTGGGACATTTCCCTCCTTATGGAAGCATGTCATCCTCTGCCCGATCCTCAAGAATCCCTCCCCACCCCCCCACCCCCCCAGTGTACTGGTGAACTGGCATCCTGTTTCTAATTTCTGTTTCTTATCTAAAATATTAGAGAAACTGTTTTTTGCACAACTTTCTTCCCACCTTGATTCTACCTGCGCACTGCACCCATCAGTCCAGCTTTCGTATGGGCCACAGTACTGAAACTGTTCTTCTCTCACTACTTAATGAAGTCCACATTGCACATGACAGGAGATACATCTCAGTTGCGGTTTCTTTAGACCTCTCATCAGCTTTCAACCTAGTGGATCACTCTATCCTGCTCTCTTCCCTTCATGGCTTAGGACTCCAGGACTCCATTTTTTGTGGTTTTAGTCTTCCCTATCCCATCGCTCCTTTGCTGTGAACTGCGGACCAGCCACCTCCCCAACTGTTCCTCTCATGTGTGGTGTCCCACAAGGATCTGTATTGCCACCCCTCCTCTTCAATATCTTACTGGCCCCTCTTGCCCTCATAATCCAACAGTCTGGCATCTCTGCCTATTTATATGCCAACGATATTATCCTTCTATATCACACCAGCTCTCACTCCCCTGATTTATCTCTCTTGAACTCCTGCCTATCAGATGTCTCCTCCTGGCTTACCATGAATCGTTTGTACCGCAACCACTTCAAGAGTGCCACAATTTGGCTCACTTTTAATCTACCATGTCCTGCTTTGGCTCCCCTCCTAGCACATTCCCCCATCCCCTAGTGAAATCACTCCGGTATCTCAGAGTCATTATTGATTTCTCTTTATCATTCCACAATCACTTAGTCTCCTTAGCTCAATGTTCTTTTTGCCCTCCACCAGATCCATGCAATATGCCCCTTTCTCAATACCCATTCCTTCACAACCCTTCTTATGTCACTGGTAATATCCAGACTTGATTATTGCAATTCCACACTTGCTGGCCTCCCTCACTTCCATCTTAAGAACATAAGAACATAAGATATGCCATACTGGGTCAGACCAAGATCCATCAAGCCCAGTATCCTGTTTCCAATAGTGGCCAATCTAGGTCATAAGTACCTAGCAGTTTCCCCAAAAGACACAGATTCCACAATGCTTGTATTGGGTCAAGCAGTGATATCCTGGGTCCCTTTTAATAATGGTTTATAGACCTTTCTTCCAGGAACTTGTTCAAACTTTTTTTAAACCCAGCTACACTAACAGCTTTTACTACATCCTCCGGTAACAAATTCCAGAGTTTGATACGTTGAGTGAAAAAACTTTCTCTTATTAGTCTTAAATAGTTTACCCTGTAGCTTCATTGCATATTCCCTAGTCTTTTTACATTCTGATGACGTAAACAATTGATGTACGTTTACCCGTTCCACTCCATTCATAAATTTATAGACCTCTATCATATCTCCTCTCAGCCGTCTCTTTTCCAGCTTTGCTGTCTTCAACTTCTGCAAAACACAGCCACGTGGTTACTTACCTCCTCCTCCTGCTGAGACCATATCACACCCCTTCTCATCAACCTCCACTGGCTGCTCCTTAAGTACCGCATCTACTATAAACGTCTTACTGTGGTTCACCGTACTCTTCACACTGACATACCCCGATATCTGGCTGACCTCCTCCTCCAGATTCAAATCCATGCTAAAGATGCACCTATTCCAACTTGCCTTTGACCTCCCCCCTCCAGCTCTAGCTGACTGCCCTGTATCCTGCTTTGTCTATGCTCCACTGCTTCTCTCCTCATTCTGTCCTGCCTGATTTTGGCATTCTTTTCTATTTTCTATTTAGCCATTTTTGGAAATTGTAAACCACTCAGATACCCTAACGTCTACGGCGGTATATCAAGTGTTAATAAAGATAAAGATACATCCTGGGATGCACCAGGCGGAGTCAGCAGACTGACCTCAGGCTGTGTGTCCCAGGATGCACACCATCCGGTTAATCTGAGATATAATGCAATTTTGCCAATATTAACTCCTGTCTGGATGTAGTAAACCACAGACTTCATACATAAATTAGAACACAGTCCACAAACAGAGCAATTTCGATCAGTAGGAGGAAAACTATACCATGAGTAACCCCTTTTATCTTGGAACCCCAGTACCCATAAAGGATTAGTAACCACACTCTAGTCTCTCTATTAGTAAAGTGGGAGATGCTGGGATAAACTTAAATGAATAATCATTCCATTCCTATGCATTGATACCCCACTTGTATATAGTTACAACTGTTTTAGGGACAGTACTTCTGTTTAAATTGTAACACAAACTGTGTTAGTTGATTTACTGAATTATTCTGCTTAGTCTTTTAAACCCTTTGTTGTACAAGTTAAGATGTTCTATGTAAAAAGTTATAATTGTTATATGTAAAACAAGCTCTGCATTGTTAATTGTTGTTAATTGTACACCGCAACTGATCGCTGGAAGATGCGGTATATAAATAAGTGTTAAATAAAATAAAAATAAAAAATAAAAATAAAGGTTAAGAAATCATTTTTCCCCTATGCGGAATTGGGCTTCTTGGCCTGTTCCTTAAAAGAAATGATACGCAGCTCATTCTGAATCCTATAAATGCACTATTCCGCAGTGTCTTGGTAGCTTTCCTGAAACAGTTACAAGTCATCCAGAATATTGCCATCAAACCCCTCTGTAATGCCCTGCCACCTTTGTCTTGCAACACACCTGCTAGCCATTCATAACTGGATCCCTGTTATCCATAGAACCAAATTCAAAACATTAATCCCAGTCTTTAAGGTTCTTCTTTCAGGTCATCCTGTGTGCCTGTACAACACCCTTGTCCTCTATATTCCTGTCCACAGTTCAAGGTCGTCCCAATAAAATCTGCTAATTATACCCCCGCAATTAAAATGTTGCCTTGAGTCAACCCCACAAAGCCTTCTGCTACTTGGCACCTGCACTTAAGGAACACTATTTTATAGTGCTCCGGAGTTCATCCTTTCTTGTCTTTGTGTCTTGCTAACCTAGACCTGTATCTCTCCATTCCTTATATGAAAGATGCTATACTCCGAGTGCATGATTCTCTCTTTAATTTTTGTATGGTATCTTCTCTCCATTAGGTCATGTCTTCTGGCTTCTTTTCTCCTGAAGCTGAATTGTTTTCGTAAATCTCTTTGCTGTTCCCCAGAAAAGGCAGTATATCAAATAATTAAAACTTAAAGGGGTACTTTTACATGAGGTTGCCTATGTCAAAAAGGCATCTCTTTTTAAAAAGGCAACACGGGCACATATATAGTAAGCGTAGTATACTGTATGACGGCAGACAAAGACCATCATGGTCCATCTAGTCTACCCAGCAAGATGGCAAGAGTAGGTGCATCTGCTGCTTTGTGTACCTATGCCTTTGTTTATGGGTGTGCCCACCGCACCGTGCAGGTCACTCCAATCTGTTGAGATAGCAGAGACAGTTAAGGTTATTTTCATTTTATCCTGTTGCTATAAAGGGATCCACTGTGTCTGTCCCATGCCATTTTGAATTTTGTCACTGTATTTGCCCCCACCACTTCCATTGGGAGGGCATTCCAAGCATCCACCACCCTTTCAGTGAAAAAGTATTTCCTGATGTTGCCTTTCAGTTTATCCCCTTGCAGCTTCATGTTATGTCCTGTAGTTTTGCAGCTTCCCCATCTTTGAAAGAGGTTTGTTTGTTCATTAATACTCTTTAAGTATTTAAAGGTCTGTATCATATCTCCCCTGTCCCTCCTCTCCTCTAGAGTATACATATATAGGTCTTCAAGTCTCTCCTCATTTGTCTTCTGGCACAGGCACCAAATCATTTTGGTTGTCTTTCTCTGAACGGTTTCCAGTCTTTTTATATCCTTTGCGAAATATGCTCTCCAAAACTGAACACAATATTCCAAGTGAGGCCTCACCAGTGACTTGAACGGGGGTATTAGTACCTCCTCCTTTCTGCTGGTAATTCCTCTCGGTATGCAATGCAGCATCCTTCTGGCTTTGGCCCCACCTTGTCACACTGTTTCGCCACCTTGAGATCCTCAGAAACAATCACTCCGAGATCCTTCTCCTGGTCCATCCACACCAACCTTTTGCCCCCTATCGCATACACTTTCCTTGGATTTCTGCTTCCCATCTGCATGACACTGCACTTCACATTAAATCTTAACTGCCAAGCATTAGACCATTCTTCCAGCTTTTGTAGATCTTTCCTCATGTTATCCACTCCCTCATGGGAGTCCAGTCTGTTGCAAATTTTCATGTCATCTGCAAAAAGACAGACCTCCATTCAGTCCTTCAGCAATATCACTCACAAATACATTGAACACTACCGGTCCCAGGACTGATCCTTGGGGCACGCCACTAATCACCTTCCTTTCATCCAAGTGAGTTCCGTTTACCATCACCTTCTGTTGTCTGTCAGTCAACCAATTTCTGATCCATTTCACCACCTTGGGACTCATCCCCAGGCTGTTCAGTTTATTGATAAGCCTCCTGTGAGGAGCAGTATGTTTTTACAACACAGGTTCCCAGAACCAGCCCCAGGAGCACCCAAATTCTCATGCACAAATTTGCATCTGCTCTGAAGAAGGCCGTAGATTTGTGCGTGTACTCCATGCATGTACTTGTGTATTTTCTAAAATGTGAACACACATGACAACTCTAAGTCGGGTCTCCTGAAACTCTGCTGCTGGGAATGCCTGTTATGTGATCTTCCAGCGTGCACACTTTATACACACATCTATGGCTGCACAATTTCATAACTGTCCTTTTCTTTGTGTAGCAAAAGGATTTACATATGAAAAAGCTTTATAACATTACTGCCTCATGTCCACAAAAGGAATTTTGTGACTGATTCAATTCATGGGAAAACAGGAGATGAGGATTCTGCATATTTAGCCAAGATAACAGTCCTTATGAAACCTGCTGTGAACATGGTCCAGATAGAAAATATCTCATCTACAAAACATTTTCATGTTTTGACATGAGGCCAGAAAGATGATAATGAAAATGAGCTTCAAGTTAGCTATATGAAGGCACACAAGATAGGAGGCCATAGCGGCCTTCATTGTAGTATCTTTAATTTGTTAAAAAAATCTCCAAAGTCAAAATAATTTTGCATTAGGGCTAACTATGTTAGAGCCAGTAAAAATTGAATCTGTCCCAGGGGTAATCCTTGTTGTAAAGCACGATGAACAGTTTGGTTGGCTTCCTCCTACGGAATGTTCATATAAAGTTCATCAGTGTCCAGTGTAGCTAACAGCCCCATCCATATCACACAATAAATTTTACAAATGCACTGAATCTCTTAAATATGAAGGTGCTTCAGAAACCGTGAACTGCCAGAAATGATCAGTATATAAAGGGCGTGATTCCAAAATTGAATGAAGCCCTGAAACAACTCAACATCATTAAAGGGTGGGGGTCAATGACTTCTGGATATTAGGTAATACATGCAAAGTAAAAAAATAAAAAAAAAAGACAGAAACAAATGAATTAAGAAGTCAGATAGCTCCAGTAAAATCCACTTGGCTCACAGACCTCCCTGGAGAATAACTTTTACAAGTATTTTAATCTCAGAAGTTGGATCAAGTGGTAGTTTCTGATAAAACTGTTCATCTTGTAATTGTCTAAATATTTCAACTTTCTATAATATTAGATCCATCAACACAATATTACTCCCATTATGAGCTGGTTTGATGATAATAAACAATCTTGTGATATGGAATGAAGGGTGGTCCTTCTTCTCTCCTGCAGAAGTTGTTAACATTTTTGATTAAAATCCAAGAGCTGTATTAACTTCTCCACAGAGTTAGTGCAGGTGGCAGCTCTAGTGAGCAACAGAGAGTAGGAGGTGTGGAAAGGAAGCAGACCTCTGTTAACCTTCTCATATGGGTCCTGAATTACAGATGGAAGAATCCTTTTCAAGGGTCCAGTCCATTGTGCATGCATTCATCTATGGTCTCTCACCCCTCTTCACAAAGCCTACAGCCACTGCCACCAATCTCCACTGTCACATATAAGGGTATATGTAAATAAAAAAATAAAACCTTTTTACTGGATGAATTAATAGAAATATCAAAGCCAAATCTGCTAATTCCACAGGAAAGTAAAAGGGCACAGCTAGTTTATTTTTCTCCTACTCCTCTTCTTCATGTCAGACTTTAATCTCTTCTATTCCTAAACGCCTCTACATCTTCTTTCCTCTGCTTCAAG
The DNA here is from genome assembly GCA_033557465.1 of Ichthyophis bannanicus. NCBI lineage: Eukaryota > Metazoa > Chordata > Amphibia > Gymnophiona > Ichthyophiidae > Ichthyophis > Ichthyophis bannanicus. Next base: position 942,201,563 of record CM066033.1, on the reverse strand, counting down.
CACTCTTCAGAGCTAGACTCCTATTGATCCTCAAAAAGACTTCAGGTAAACTTCACCTTCCTTCTTTCTCCTCAGCTATGAGTTCCCTGATCCCAGGGAGAGCCCAGTCTGGAAAATCACCCCATTCTTTCAGCTTAAAAACACTCCAAGCTCTTCTGCACACTTCCATATATCCACTCTCTCTTGGGCTTCAGACCTAGTCCCATTTTGCTATTTAGCTCACGGTCAAACTTGGTAGGCACATCCTTTGCCTGTGCACTCCCCCCACCCCCTGCATACACTCTGACAAGTCAGTATGGAGACTCCACTTCACTTTCTTTCCATCTAGAAAGGAGATAAAACCAAAATGCACTCTACCTTTTACCAAAGCCTGATGCTGTAACTTAAGAGTCCATCCTCCATAAGACCTGAGGCTTCTTCACTTGTCATCCTGTCTGCTTCCAGGAGGAAGAAGAGAGGTCAAAAGTTTTTCTTCCCTTCAAAAACACCCCAATATCTAACCTAGGTAACTGTCACTCTACCCGTGGTCACCTTCCAGGAGGATGAGCAGCTGTACAATATACCCCCCTTGCATTATGTCAAAGTACTTGAACTACAGAGGATAATAGTAGAGGCCACTCTAAAATCCTTTATTACTGACAGAGCCGCTTAGCGACCTGGGTCATATGCAACTCATGAAACACTGTCTCAAAAGCAGCAACATTGGAATCTCATCCCCCTGGTGGAATCCATTTAGACTTTCATTGTAGAACCACACTACTTGAATCCATCTCATTATCAACAGATACAGTCAATGGGCTGTTAGAAAAGAGCAGTGCTATTTTTAATTTAGAAAAACATTTAAATAAACAAACTCTCAGACTGAAATGATCGTGGGACAAGGAGCCACAAAATGTGGTCCTTTGCCAAGAACCCCCTCTTCATCCACTGTCAATGCTCTCGATGATGAATTAACATAATAATATCACACTTGTTTATTTATTTATTTATTTAACTGTATTTATATCCCGCTTTTCACAGGGTCAAAGCGGTTTAACATTAAAGGGTGGGGGACAATAATCAATTCTAGGGTTGGGGCAATCACCGGGGGGGTCAACATTAATGATCTGAACAGATATTAAGGACATAGACAATGTACATCAGTCTCTTAGAAAATAGATCCGAGGATATGATTAGGGGGTCTGGGGGGTAGTCAGTGATGGGTGTTTGCTTCTGGTCTGAGGTATTCCTGGAATAGGACGGTTTTAGTTGTTTCCTGAATGTCAAGGGATCTCTGTTGCTTCTGATATGACTTGGTAGAGAGTTCCAGAGGGACGGTGTGTACAGTTCGAAAGCTCTGTTGCAGGTCCGTTGATTGTATTTGGTCCGTTTATGGGGGATGGTGAGGGAGTTACTGGTGGTTTGTCTGGTTGTTCTGTTGTGGGTGGGGTTGGGACAGTAGAGTGCGGAGCTGGGAAGTCTGGGTTTGGTAGAGGGCTATGTGAATAAGTAGGGCAGATTTGTATTTGATTCTTGCTTCGAGAGGGAGTATGTGCAGCTCCCTCAGGACTGGGGTGATGTGATCTTGTTTTTTTGCTTTCTGGATAATTCTTGCTGTGGTATTTAAGGCAGTTCGTAGTGGGTTGGTGTGGGTGGCAGGTAGTCCGTGGTAGATTATATTGCAGTAGTCCAGGTGGGGGAGTGTCATGGCTTGCAAACTTGTGTAGCAAATATATGTAGTAACAGCAGCACTTATCTTCAGGCAAAGTCTGTGTCAGATCTCCTCTTGCAGTCACGTCTCTTGCAGCCAACTTCAAATGCAGAGTCAAGGCAGCATAAACTTCAAACCCAGCATTTATGTTTCAGCAAAATAAGCTTGCTTCAGGGGCTTTATCAGACAAATGTGCTGTGCTATCTGTCACTTAAATTAATACATATATTCAGTCCCGCTGTACGTGTAACCAACAGTGCTGAATATACGTTGTCATACACCTGACCCAGTGTGTGCCTCAGGGGAAGGGAAGATGTCTAGACATAACCCTTGCTTCAAGGTCCTGCATGTTCTGCTGAGATGGAGAGTCCGCTCTGCTGTCAGCTGGAGGGTTTAGGAGACATCCCTGCTCTACCACCCCAGTAGACCTCCGTCAGAAGTAAATCAGTCCATTAGACAAAAGGAAGCAAAATGAACTTAGCTACTATAAATACAGTCTCAGGAGTAACTGGCAAAGCCTCAAAATAAACCAGCCTGAGGCTTCCTCCAGTGCAACACCTGGAATTAGCCAGCCATGCTACCCTGGATACCACACAGGCTGTAAGGGCTGCACCAGTTCAGCCCCATTCAGAGGGCTTTTCGTTCCTGTTCCTTCAGCTGGTAACAGTTCACAATATCTACATCAGTTCATCATGAGCTTAGTCCATTCCACGGTTTTAAATCACTGTTGCAAACATGAGTAGACCTGTACTCCTCTATAGACTTGAGTAGGATTGGGGAAGCCTTCCTCTCACACCTCCCCTAGGCGTTCCACAACCCAGCTCAGCTCAAAGTCACCAGAAAGTAATTCAAGGGGTTTACACGCTTGAGAATCCAGCTTCCTGGTAATCCATGTCCTCCCAAAGACAATCCCATTTTATTCCAGCTCCAAAGCTTCTGGCTTCTCAGGAATTGAACGGCACTCGCAAGGGATTAACTCCAGGCTAGAGGAGCCCCTTGGTACTGGGGAAGCTGTCTTATATCCTCCTCACCCTGCCAGGGAGGAATATCAGCTCCTCCTACTTCCCCAGGTCATTGGGAAAGCACCCAATCCCCAGCTCCACCCCTCTGACCTAAATCCCTCCAAGGTGCAGGGTAATCCCTAAATCCTGGGCTGGACCCAGCCCAGCTCCTTCTCTTTTGGTTGATCCTGGGGTCTACCCACTCCTTCCTACATGGGTGGCCCTGGCTCTGGGGAATTTTTGGGGCTGGGTAGGTCTTCTTCGCTTCCAGACCAGAAGCAGCACGATGAGGATAATGTTATAAAGTTCTATGTATTTAAAGCATATTTTCTGCACATATTTCACGTGTGTTCTTGGCTTTAAAAAATAGAGGCATAAGTGGCAAAATGTTTAATTAACAGTTTTTTTATACTGCTATATCATTTTAGTCAAAGCAGTTTACATTGTAACTTAAACTTGGTAATGTATGTTAAACAGGGACATTGATAACTTGGTTGCTTCTGAGTTAAGTGACTTATCCAAAGTTTCCCTAGTGGGAATCAAACCCTAGACTTTTGGTTCCCAAGCCAGCGTGCTAACCATTAAACCACTCCTCCACATCAAAAGCTATGTGTTAATCTAAGGTGCAATCACTTAGGCCAGCCCTAGAGCTGATGTAACTGTCCAGGCCTAGGTTTTGCAGGAACATGTGTAAATGATAGTATTTTATAATTTACGGGCCCAATGTTGCAAGGAATTAATGGGACTAGCAGGTCTGCTCAGCGTGTTAATCCCCTTGGCCGGGATATTCAGTGGCACTAACATGTTTAGTGCCACTTAATATCTGTGGGTGCTGCCGCTGCACCCCCCCCCCCAATGTTAACTGGTTAGTATCGGGGCATTCCTAGAGCGGAGTGCTGGCATCACCCGGGGGATAACTGGGCAGCGGCTCGGTAAAGGCTGGCCTAACTTTCATTACTGAAGCTAACCGGGAAGTGGCTGAATATCGGCATTGCCCAGTTACCTTCCTGGCTATCAGGCTAACCCGATATTCAATGCCAAAGGCTGCATAGGGCCCTGCTATTGGATATCCAGGTCTAGGGTTCAGCACAATGGCAAGCCACTGTAATCACACTAGCTGCCACCACTGAATATCGCGCCCTAGGTGCATACTTGTGTGCTCTGTCCACATTCTGCCCAAGCCCAACCCTGTACATGCCCACATTAAAGTACATACATTTGGCCCAACACATGTACTTTCAGAATAGCGACCACATCAAATGGTTATGTAAATGCCCAATTATGTCCATATATGACTAAAAAACCTAGATTTACATGCACTATTCATGGTATAAAATCTAGGGTTTTTAGAATAAAATTACTCTTTAGATGTTCAGTTTAGCTCTGCTTTTCAGCAGCCCTAAATTAAATGTATAACTTATCCAGAGAGCAGCTGAATATTGATGCTCTCCAGATAATTACTCAGCCTGCCCTTGCTCTGCCCTCCCTCCCCTTCCTCTTTCTTATATGGATAGTATTGGGCTATACAATTGTATTTTCAGCCCACTACTAGCCATCTAAGTTGTAAAAATATATGGATAGTGAAGTTATACTTTACTGGCTGCCAACAAATTTAGAGCTTCATTTAAATTTCAGCCCAGATGTTTTTAGGCAGAGAATCCGGGTCAATCCCAGGTATCTTGCTTAGTGGTTTTTTTTTTTTAAAATAAAGATTAACTATATTTAAGGTAGTTTTTCCTCTCCCCCATCATATATCATCAAGTGTTATGAAAACTCAACTTTTCTTTATCCTTACCAATGAAAGGAAACTATTAGCATACAGTTTTCAAGAGAAGGAATAAATGCGGGGAAAATGCATATTATTTTCTAAAGAATACGCTGTCATCATTTCTTTCAGCTGTGGTCGCTGGCAGTTCTCCTAATTTTACATGCGTGGTGGTATGATAAGATAATGGGGATTTGTTCCGTTTTATGAAATGTATTCCTTCCTTCCGTACTGCCTTATGTACAGATTATTATATTTTATTCTTAATCCATGTCATACCACTAATAGGTTTTTTAGCAGCCCCATTAATTCACTGGCTCTGCCCAGTCTTCTGCCCTGGACCTTTATAAGCTGATTTATAACTTTTTGGGGGGGCTTGTTTGTTCTGTCACCTCTGTAAGGCTTTTCCTTACTCCCATTCCTTCACTTACCCTATGTACTAACTGCAGAAATGTTTGTGGGTTAGTACCTGCTTCTGTGAAATTTAGCTAAGAGATGCAAACATTTACATCCGGAGCTAAACTTCATATGAATCTCTCATGCATTGCCACAGCCATGAACTTCATGCATTTCAGGCTGGGGCAGCTTGTGAGAAATTCAAAAAAATGCCCCTTTGCATGGTGGCGCAATAAAATTAAAGAGCCCACTATCCCAAATTGGAGGTCCCACTGGACCTCCTCCCCTGGGGGTACCTCTGGCCTGATGCATCCTCTCCCCAGGCCTGATGCAGGGCTTAAGCATGAATAACTCCTCCCTCCTTGAAGCTCTGTTCCTTGTCTTCAAAAGTCTGAGGGTTGACCTTCCTGCTCCCTCCCTTCCCCTCATGAATCTGACTCGCTCTTTCACATCAGGGGACGAGGGTTGCTATGACGGCAGGAACAATCCCAGTTACTCCTGCACCAGAAGTTGCCTATATAAAAATGACATGGGTTAGTATATAGGGCCAGATGTCAAAAGAAGTGGTTTTATCAAAAAGTCAACAGAATGGCTATTTATTTATTTATTTTATTTGGACACTTTTCTATACCACCCTTTCCAGAGATCAGGGGCAGTTTACATCGCACATAGTAGAACTGGTGAACTATTTACAATAAAGAGTTTAATGTAATAACTATTTACAATTGCATCTAGAACATTTAGGGTAGCATGATAAGAGCAGGGGTTTCAGTATTGGTAAGTGGTCTGAATCATTAATGAGTAGGTGTGGGATTATGGATGGTTTTGTCTGTACTAGTGTTAAGTGCTTCTGGGGTCACGCTGGTATGGTGTGTACTAGTGCTAAGTGGTTCAGGGGTCATGTTGGTAGGTGGGACCTGATCAGAGGTGAAATTAGGGTTGTGGTAATGTTGTATGAACGGGTGTGTTTTTAATTCCTTTCGAAAAACTTGGAGGTCTTTAATTTCTCTTAGACTTTCTGGGAGGGCATTCCATTCAGCTGGTGCAATATATGAGAATGCACTGTTGCTTGTTATTTGATTAGTTCTTCGAATTGAGGGAGGGACTAAAAGAATGTTAAGGTTCTTCCATCTTTGAATTCTGTTCTCTGGAGGTGTTTGGATCAAGGTTGTAAGATGAGAAGGTGCTATATTTTTAAATGTGGTCACTATGGATTTATATCTTATCCTACTGGCAATAGGGAGCCAGTGGAGGGTGTACAAAATGGGAGTGGTGTGATCAGATAGTCTGGCTTTAAATATTATTCTGGCGGTGACATTTATTTATTTATTTACATTCTCTTATATACCGTGCTATTCTGCATCAGTGCGGTTTACATTGAACAAATTGAAATTACATTGAACAGGGTATTATAACGTGGAGATAACTATTTTACAGGGAACATGGGCTATGGAGGGTTAAGTGGCTTTTGAGCCATTTGGAGCATGTTCAAGTTCTTTTTAGTTGTACCTTGCAGTATACTATTACAATAGTTAAAATGAGGTGTGATTAATGCTTGGACTATGGTTCTGAAGTCATTTATATCAATAAGAGGTTTGAGTTGTTGAATGGTCCTTAATTTGAAGAAGATAGTTCTGGCTGGCTGTTTTATGTGGGCAGTCAAGTCGAGGGTCTTATCGAGGGTGGCTCCTAAGTATTTACCTCCTGTTTAACAGGTAGGGTGGTGTTATGCAGACTGATTACCTAGGAGGGGGGGGGGGAGTGTTTGACATTAGGGTTTCTTGAAGTGAATAATACTTCTGTTTTCTTGAAATTGATGGACATATTTTTTGAAAGGAGCCAGGTTTCTACTTCAGTTAGGCAAGCTGCTAGCCCAAATTGGAGGCCGCACTGGTTCTCCTCCCTCCTGCCTCTGGCCTGATGCATCCCCTATACCTTATAGGTATAATCACAAGTTTCACTTTTTGTATGGGATTTTCATGTCAACAAAAATGCAACAGTGGTATATAATAGTTACTGAATTTACATGAGTAAAGTCCATATAAACAGTATGGGGGTCATTCCAAACAGCGATTAGCGGGGATGTACAATCCCCACTATTCACAGGGAGCATACATTCCCCCGTAATTGCTTGGGGCCTATTCTGCCCCCATAGCTCCCCACACATACAGTGCCAATGTGTGGGGAGCTCTGGATGGGGGAGGGAGGAGGAGGGCTGGATGGGGAGCATGGGTGGAGTGGAGTCAGGCTCACCACCCCAGACGTACAGGGCCTATTCTGGTCGCAGCCCTGAACATCCGGGGCGCAAGAATGGACAGTGGACTTATTCCACCTTAGAGGTTGAATAAGTCCCCGTGACATTGAGGATCGTCACCAGCAGGACCCCCCCCAGCCAGGTCTGCACATGCATGCAGATCCCTGTGCACTTTCCCGGCCTCAACAGGCCCCTTCGGGGTTTGGGCAGCAGGGAAATGCCATTTCTAAAGGTTTTTGGGGCATCAGGGCTCCTGCATAGCATCCCAAAGCCATGGCGATGTGCTGCCACGACACAAAGGCTCCATGTAGGAGCATGGGGGGGGGGGGGGAGGGGCTTGACAGGGAGGTTGCTGGGCGTGCAGTGCTTCAGAATCGGGGCCCATACAGGTGCCCCAATTCTGCTCCCGTGGGAACATCTAGCTCCAGATTTTGGACATTTGGACAGGCCGGACATCCCCCGATTGGAATTGGCCTCCATGGGGGTCATTCTGACCTGCGAATAGCGGGGCTGTACAGTACATCTGGGTTTGAGATGCAATCCCCTCTATTCACAGGGACCATATTTTGACCTCCAAGCTCCCTGCATGCACAGAGGGCTTGTGCAGGGAGCGCTGGACAGGGACGGGAAGGGGAGGGCCAGAGGCGGAGAGTGGGTGGAGTGGGGGCAGGCCAACTCACCCAGATGAACAGGGCCTATTCTGATCAGGGCCCTGTACATCCGGCATTGGGAAGATGGACGTGGGACTTATTCCATCTCAGAGATGGAATAAGTCCCACTGACGGTGGCGATCAGGCCAGGCAACTCCACCAAAGGCACAGTGCAGTTGAAGGTAAGCCCCTGCTGCCTGATCCTGGGCCTGGCTGCTCCCATTGAGGATTGGGTTGTGGGGAAAGGAGGCAGTGAGGGGCATTGGGCTGTCATTGCTCCTGCTGGGCATCCTGGTGCCATGGTGACAGGATGCCATGGCACCGGCACACCAGCAGGAGCATAGGGTGGGCTGGATGGGCGGGAGGTTGGACGTTCCACGCTGTGGAATCACGGCATGTCCAGCTGTCTAAGTGCCAAATTCTGCCCCCGCGGGAACATCTAGCTCCCGCGGTTGCAGAATCAGGTACAAGTTGGGACCATCCAAACAGCACGGACATGCCCCAATTAGAATTCCCCTCCACTTCATTGAGCTCAATAAGCAGCTGCTCTTTCCCTCACATCCCCGTGCGTCTTTTGTCTTTCTTTCTCTTCACAAATGCTGTCACAGGCCATGTTTTAGCAAACTGCCTGACTCAAGGGTGAAGCATTATATTACACTGGTCACATTGAAATCGTTACTGACTTTAAAAGGCCCTAATCTGTAGTATCTTGGTAAGCTGAACATGAATATAACATTAAAAAAAATTTATTGCGCCGGGCCTGAGTAGCCCTGCTAACATCTGGGAAAACCTGCAGCTTTTGGCCACAAAAGAGTGATTCCCGATTTTTAAAATAAGCACGAAGAACATTTAATTTAATAAACTCTGAACCAAAAGTAGCTATTAAAGTGCTACGCTTGGAAATTGTATCAGCTGAGTCTTCTAGAAAAGCGGTTAAGTCCTGGGGTTAAAATCATCTGTGCTAGCTATTGGTGCCGGTTTTTATTTGAAATTTCCTTGCAGATGTATAATTACCTATGAAGGTCAGTCCTTTGTCTTTACGGAAGTGCTCCAACTTAAATCTTTTTTTGAACCAGAAAGAGGTGGTTAAGGAGTCGGGGGGTGAGATTTCTGGTCCTTCATAGTGGAGTTAATTACTCTTGGTTTCTTAATTTTCTTATTGTATCATTGGGTAATTGCTCTCCCTTGATGTGTTATGATTATGTGATTCATAATTTCTTCTTGAGTGCTGTTCAAATTGTATTGATTTATATTGCTTAAATGTTGTGATATTTATTCAAGAAATTTCATAAATAAAAAAAAAAAAAAAATTTTATTGGCTCTCGTTTTGAAGATATTGCATGTAGTTCATTTTTGACGTTTCACCGTGTAAATTTATCCAGTAGGACATCAACAACGTCCCAAATAAGCCTTGAATGATGAAATATTTCATCACATTGCAGAATACCAGCAGGCACACACCATCCAGAGTTGATTGCATCATTTTCTGATGCAATGCAATACTACTGCCAGACGGCTGCTGAAGCCATCTGACATCAGCAGTGTACTATACGCAGTTGGAAAGGTTGAGCATTTAAAATATTTCAGACTGTGTGCGAGACAGTTTAAGCTACTGTTACATGTAACTTTTATTAATCATATAATTTTAGCCATTTAGGTACAATACAGAACAGTAATGCCATGAAAGTGCGTTAATACCGTTGACAATTTCTGCTACACTGTGGGGAAGTGACATTTGCCAACCAGAAGAAAAGTATCACTTCTCAACTGAAGAAGGCATATCATCTTTACGCATCGACATCTAGCACAGCATCATGACAGCATTAACTGTGAATTGCATGTCGGGGTGGTAAGGGGCAGGCTAGGGACATAGAGTGGGTGTGGTGAGCATGGCACAGTTAATGTGGGGGTACACACTGCACGCTAACTCTGACCCTTGCAAGTAGTGTGGGTTCTCTTAACCTCAATAGGTAGAATTAACTGCACCTGCACTATCTGTATGCTGCGTTAGGATACAAGTCTCCACGTTAACTGCTGGGAATATGCTTTCCATGCCCCCGACAGTTAACATGGTGGCGTGGCACCTAACACGCTAAGGTTTTGATGCTATTGGCACTTTAGGTGCAACACCTTAGCGCCCTTTAGTAAAAGGACCCCTACAATTTATGAATCTCTTTGTGCTGGTTAGTGTAGTCTTTGTACGTGGTGATACCATTTGAAAGGATCAACAAACAAAATATATAATATACAAACTTTCGGTACTATAAAGGTCATCTCCTCAAAAGGGAGCGCTTCTGTATAGCCGCTTGTTTACTGATCCATTCAAAGGTATCACTGTCTACAAGGACTCCAGTTTCCTCCAGGGCCACTTTGGCTGTTGTAACTTGACATCAGTGGTTTTAAAATGTGTCCTGGGGAAACACCAACCAGTCCAGTTTTCAGGATATCCACATGAATGTGCACGAGACAGCTTTGCATTCAATGGAGGCATAACTCGTGTTTTGGGTCTGTAGAAAAGAGTTGCTGCTACCATAACTGTATAACATTTCAGGTGTGTTTCTCTTCTAGTTTTTCCTTTTAATGTTCTATAGCTGGTACCAGGGATTCATTTGCATCAGTTCCAAACAGTTTGTTAAATCATTGTCATAACCAAAAGTAATGTCACAACCAAAGTGATTAAAACATGAAATGTTCAAGAACATACAGTAGTTGTTCATAAAAGTCTCAGAACGAATAAGTCATTTTCCTGTAAATGTCATTGTCTCATTCACGTAGTTTTTTTTCCAATAGTAGCTTGGGATGACTGCACTTACAAATTTGCAAATCCCCATAGTGGAAGCTGACTGGATGTTGCTGCCGTCACAGAAAGGTGGTTTAATGAGTAGCTTAAATGGGATCTGATCATACCAGTCTATAATCTATTTAGGAAGGATAGAGAGGGTAGAAAAGGACAAGGAGTAGCTCTTTTTGGAAAAATAAAAAATTAACAACAAAGCAACAGAAATGCAGGGGGCGTGAAGAAAGCAGGAAGTGCTTTCATTCATCTCGGTAAGAGGAAATGATACTTCCATGTATGCAAGTGTAGTCTACAGACTTCATACTCAAGCAGAGGACGTGGACAGAGATCTTGTCAAAGACATCCAAACATTCTGTGGTGAGGAGACAGGGGTCTGCTCACCACTCTGCTACCCTAATCTAAACAAATGTCATGCATTGTAAGGAAATCATTGTATAGGTAAGGAATCTGGCTATGGAAGTGCTTGGGGGAAGCTATAATGTAATATGGCCTCTCACAGGGACTACATCTCCCAGAAGCCACTGAGGCTAGGCTGAGGGGCTGGGTCAATGAGTGTGGCCCAGAGAGAAGGGCAGGTGCCGAACTGAAAGGAGATCTTCCCCAGAGGGACAGCTCTGGGCTGCTTCCCTACTCAAGGAAACCTGTTCAGGTCTGTGATATCTGTCGGTTTTCCCTGTTTTGGGAAATGGAGGATAAGAGATGTCTTCTAATGTCTGGTGGTGGATGGCAGCACATGTCTTTGTTGTACTACAGGGGCGAACTGCAGAAAAAGCCTTTCATTTTGTATCTGCAAAGGAGAAAGCTTATCATGGCATAGCTTTGAAAAACTTTTATTTGCTTATAAAGCCTTTGGTTCTATATCTGGAAGGGAATACTTTTATACAGTGAATGCGGAGCTTTTCACTTAAGGGAAATCCTGGACTGGATTACCTGTAAAAGAAGCGTTTGCAACATATTTGGAATGAACTGGGCACTGATTGGCTGCCAGGCCAGGCTGGTATTTGGCTAGGGAATGTACAAGCAATAGGATAGTGCCCAAGGCCCAAACTGGGGAGGGGGTAGAGTGGGACCCAGTCTGATTTACTAAGGATTGAGAAGATGGCCTTACTGCGTGCTGAAGCGGAGCCTGGAAGAGGCATCTGGAGTGCTTTTTGTTCACTTGAGAATACTATGCACCGAAGATTAGTATTCTAACTCATGGCTTCTTGCATCAAGGCCTTTGTTTGGAATTATTTTGCATTACCTTCTTGCCAATCAGTACCTGTGTGATTGAGTCTGTGCTACTTACATGATATGTGACCAATCAAAGCCCCTGCAGCTCCCATGTTACGTGAGATGACCAGTGCAGGCACACAGAAAAGAAAAGGAGAGAAGCACATAACATACCAGCTAAGCTGCCATTACTGCCTTCTCCTATCATTATCATGTCTGCTACTGAATCAAAGTGAGAGCTGCTGCCGTCTCCCCCCACTGCCTTCTGTGCCCGTCACATCTTCTGGCCCAAAGAAACAGAATTATAACACTGCTTGTAGGAAGAGGTGGGACCTGGATTAATGTGCACATATATAGCACTGCATATGCTTTATAGCGCTATACAAATGATAGTAGTAGTCATAGGCTTCTCAGAAGGTGAGAAGCCAGGATGAGGATATATAGGTACTGCAAGTAATAAGAGAGGGGATTAGGATGATGCTCAGAAATTATGGCACAAAGAAATAGGGTCAGGAAATGAGGAGCAGAGGGTATGGGGGGGGGGGGTCATGGGGATGCTGAGTAAGGAAGTGGAAGAGTAATAGAGTTTATTGGTCAGACCTTGCAGGGAGAAATCAGGGTGTCGTGAGGATGATGGGAAGAGAGTGGAAGACTGACAGAGGGTCAGGGAGTCTGTGGTAGAGGAGAGGGTCAGAGAGGTTCTGGCTAAAGGACAGAGAGAGAATACTGTGGAATGCTTTTCAGAAAAGTGGGTAGGAGGACAGAGCTGGTGAGGAGTTGGGCTCGTTTATCTTTACCTCTTTCAACTAAAATCACATTCCGCTACCCCTGCTTTGAATTATTTTTGTAATTATCTTTCTAAGGAAATATGATACCTGGTCTGTCACTAATTGCAGACTCATACAGATAGAGATGTTTTATCACTTTAAGAAACTGTTCAACCTGAATTTTGTAGAAGTTAGTCGAGATTTAGGTGCCTGTTCATTTCACCTTTTTCTCTTGGTGCAACAGATACACTCGTTCGGGCTTTCTGATAAGATAATTGAAACAATACATTATCCTTACACCTTGCAGAATGCCCATGTGCAAACCTGATCCTACAGAGAGACCGGCTAAAGAGTCGAGCCGTGCATGCTAATGGGCGCTGGCTGGCAGCATGTGTCCTGGCGTGCACTAAAGGCACATTGGGACACAATTTTCTAGCTAGCACAGGACCATGACAGCATAGGATAATTCCCACGCTAACTGTGCAACCCACGTTCAAGGGGCGAAGAGTGGGTGAGGTGTGCTCGGCGCAGTTAACGCTGTGTTCACACCATGCTCTAACTGCATTGGTGCGGTTTCATCTTACCACACTAATGCAGCATGGCACTAATGGGGCAGGGCTCTGTCTTAGCTGCCGGGGAAATGCTTTCCACGCCCCTGACAGTTAACACGGAGGTGTTGCACCATGGCTTCAGCGCTAGCTATAGAAGAGGGAAGCACCATTTTGAACATCCACATCAGGATGTTCACAACCCCCTGATATTTTACATAAGGACGCTAGAAAATAGATGTATCTTAACCAGTATGTGCATCCTGGCAATCTGCACATGTAAATAGCGGCTGTCTGAATTTACCGTTTGCACATGCACGCAATGTACATGTGAAAATGCCTCTATTTTCATGCGCAGATGCTTCTAAAATGACCTCCATTGTCTAAGTCAGAGAGTACTGTAAATGTAGAAGAGAAATGGGAATGTGCACAAGTTCGCATCGTTCCTTGACAAGAATCAGTCTGGTGGAGAGATGACATAGAAGCCTTGAAGAGTTGAAGGGCGTAAATTTAAAAATGTCATCTTCAACCAAGTTTTCTGTCTAGATGGACAGCCTAATGACTTTGTGAGAGCGCTCCAGTCAGATCTGCTCTATCAGGATTGTGTATAGAAAGAGATTTTCTGGTTTCCTATAAAACAAAAATATTTGCTTTTCCCTTAGATACAGATGAAGCCAAGTAGAAATGAACCAATTCCTTTTCTGTTGTTTTACAATCATTGCTTGTACAGCTGTAACCTCTTATATTGGAAAGTTCTGAGGAGCAGGAGGTTCAGCTGCCTTTTGGTCAAATCTTGTTTTTCTCCAAGGACCTGGAATAAGTGTTAATGTCAGAAAAATACCACACCTCTCCTTATTATGAAATCCTGATTCCATCTGTTTCCTCATGACATAATGGCCAGGAAAGTAAATGGGAACCACTTGCTAATAATTAATAGCATACTATAGAATGACCACAGCTTGCACAGATAGGCAAGTCAGGACATACTTTGCCTTTCCATACTAAAAATGCAGCCAGAGATGTATGTTCTGCCTTGGCAAAAATTAGCATAATTATCATCACTTTACCAGGGAATATTCATTTGTCAAAAGTCCTCATCAAAATCCATGTGCTGCACAGGCCTGTAAAATTATTTATAGAAACAGAGAAAATGACAGCAGATAGCGACTCTACGGCCTATCCAGTCTGCCCATCCACCCTAACTACTAAGCTCTACAATCTCTACCTCTCCCCCAGAGGTCCTCTGTGCTTGTCCTATGTTTATTTTGTTTTTATTCAGGGGGAGGCCAATTCAGGTCAAGACGTCCAGGCTTGACGGAACCGTGTAGGCTGGAAACGGGCATGTTCCGGAGCCGCGGAGATATATACGCCTGCGGAGCCAGAATATGGGAGATATATGTGTCCGGCATGGTACATCTAACATGTCTGAGGAAGCGTAACCCACTGCTTTTATTATGGGACATGGGTATATGCGGCAAACAGCCTGCACATTTCCGCGAACGCCATATTCAGGAAAGATTTACGTGTACGATGATCCCTGTCTCCGTGCGGCCATGCCCCCGCCGGAAAAATGACCATCTCCTAAGCTGCTGCTAATACTGACAGTGTTGTATTCATGCAAACAAAACAGGAATACTGTTGAAATAGGTGTGTGCATGCAAAGGGGACTATGTAAACCTGTCTGTTGCATGCCCAAAACAGTACTAAGTCATCTAAGTGCACCAAGGCTATTGTAACAGCAAGTGAGAGGGGAGGTACGTGTCCTGACAGCATCACATTCATCACATCACAGTGGTATCCACCTTATGTATGCCTGTGGTAGATACCGCTGCAAACAGTATCTGCACTGCAAAGTATGTTGCAGAAGAGACCAAAATGAGTTCCTACAGCTTCATGTCATTACATTTCCCTGTCAATAACAGGGATTCATCAGGATGAGAACATGCAAAAGTGAATACATGAACAATACAGGCCCATGTGCACCAGCACCTGTCCTTACAGATGTGCACAATGCTAGAGACCTGCAATGGTGCAATTGGATATGCATTAGTGCCGAGGGTCACCCACGTTGACAGGGACATTCCCTGCTATGTTGCTGCAGAGCAGCTTTTCAGAATATACTGCCTGTGCACACTGCCACCTGGTGATGCTGTGGTCAGCCCTATGGTACAGGAACTGTTCAGGCATACCTTTCCCCCAGATGTGCGGATCAGCACACTAGGGCCTCTCCCACAGACCTCATGCATCCAATACACACACACACACACGCACAGATAACATACCTCTGCCACAACCATGCCCTGCACCTATACACAATTACTGCTGCTTCATGAATGTATGGCGTCTCAGGACTACACATCAGATCCATATTTCTCAGCCATACGCATACCATCTCTGCAGCTTTGTTCCATTTTTCCAAGGTGTTGGGGAGGCTTTGCAATGCCTCTCTGGCACATATAGCACATGCCAAACTAAAGACTATTGCGGTACCTTACATTACTGTCAGGGTGTTCTTAATGTTGCTGTGCCTCCCCCCACCTGTGCATTCCATTCCTTACCACAGCATCCTGTGCTCCCCCAGACAGCAGACATGCCAGAACAATACAGACTTCTCATAGCCCTGGCTTAGAAGTGAGGGTCATGCCTGTCATGCTGTGTGCAAAAGTAACCCATCTGGAGAAACTGTCGCCATTCATCTCTATGGGGCACACTGGAGTTGGGAGCAGGATTTTTTCTAAGTCCTGCCCTTATTCCACGTTTCAGCGGGTATAACGTAGACCTCAGGGTGGACTGCTGGTGATGTGCACGAGTCTGACCAGAATATGCTTTATATGTCCCCGCGTATAGCTACACTCCTGTTCCACCCAAGTTCTGCGTTCCCCGTTTACAGTAAGTGCCATGTACGTGCAGGGACGCAATGTTCCAGAATATGGATCTAGATGTCTATCCCGCACGTAAATGGGGCTTATTCGTGGTTCAGAATGACCCCCATACTGTTCTCATCTCCACTACCTCTGCTAGGAGGCTGTACCATGCACTCACCGCTCTTTCCATATAGAAATATTTGTTTAGATTATTCCTGAGTCTGTCCGTTTGTACCTTATCCTGTGCCACCTCCTGTGCATCAGCACCATGGAAGTATTTAAGAGAGAAATTCTATAATGTTGCTGCATGTTTCTTTAGGGCCTAGTCTATAAAATAAAGTGCACACGGTCTTTAATTTATAGAATGGGGCAGACAGATGCACCTTAATCTAGGTGCTGCAGTTGCACCTGCTCTACAGCAGGTGTAACTGCCCATGCCTAGATCATCATAGTGACACATATAAGTCATAGGGGTATGTTTACTAAACCGGGCTAACGGTTAACCCGGGCTATCTGCCACTAGGTCCCATATTATTCAATGGGACCTAGTTGCAGATATCCCGGGTTAACCGTTAGCCCGGTTTAGTAAACATACCCCATAGTATTCTATAACTTGCATGCATAGATTTCGGCTCTGCCTCTGTGCACACCCAAATGAAAGTACACAGAATGGGACTTCTATGCATGTTTACAGAGTAGCGACTTCCTAAAGTGTGCATGTGAGTGCCCATTTGCATGCGTAAACCATTTAGAATAGGAACGTACGCACTTTTCATGCGCATAACTCTGTGCACCCTGGATTTATTTATTTCTTTGAACAATTTTTCTATACTGCCCCTTCCAAAGAACGGTGTAGTAAATAGTTATACATTTAGCTATTTACATAGTAACAATTAACATAAAACATTGCAGGAGATGGTATACAGTTAACTATTTACATGGAAACTATTACATTATATACATATTGCTGGGGATATTAGCAAGAAAAGTTGCAATGTTGATGATTGTAGGGGGAGTAGCTGAATCTATAGAATCATCCCTTAAATGTCTTTATCATATCTCTTCTCTTCCACCTTTTTTCTAGCATATATATATTTAGGGCCCGATTTGCAGTTAGGCAGGCTATGCACCACGTCGGTGCATAGCCTGCCCGCCAATCCCCTTAACCTGGATTTTCACTTCCGTGGCGACGGAAGTGAAAATCCAGGTTTGGCTGGATGTGTCAGCAGCCACCGAGGCTAAACGGGTATCAGAAGTTTTCGATGTTACCCGCTTAAAGATAGGCGAGGATAAACCTTGCCTATCTTTAAGGCACAGAGGGCTAGCAGGTAGCATTGAAAATAGCTGCTACCTGTTTAGCCCTTTCCTCCACCCCCGTTCTGCCCCAGAATGCTCCCAACATGACCCGATGCTAACTGCATAACATCTGGGTGCATTAGGGACTTACCAAGGATTTTCCAAAGGCACTATCCGTGTAGGTGCCTTTGGAAAATCTTGAATAAGGCATTTACACGGGTAACTAGGGCAGTTACCCGTGTGAATGCCTTTGAAAATGCCGCCCTTAATCTTTGTCTATCTCCATTAGCTTTTTGACAAAGACCACTAACCACACTAATGCCTGTTTCCCATCAGCGCCAGCGGGCTTAACCGAACCGCGAGAAAGGGAAACTCTCCCTTCGCGTCTCTGAAAGGCGGCTGAGGGAACGGATTCAGGGGGGGCTCTGCTGGGCAGGCGGGGGGGGGGGGGGCTGCAGGACACTTGATTCTGCCACTGCCATGGCGGCAGCAGCTGTCTTTTTAATGCAGAATGTTGTTTGTGCGGGGCCCCCTGAAACATGCGGCCCTGTGCAAACAACATTCTTGCTCAATGGACGGGCCGGCCCTGCACTTAACCTCTATTGCTTTTGGTGCAAACTTAAATTGCAGGGTCTCTGAGGACAGTAAAA
Organism: Ichthyophis bannanicus; assembly: GCA_033557465.1. Classification (NCBI taxonomy): domain Eukaryota; kingdom Metazoa; phylum Chordata; class Amphibia; order Gymnophiona; family Ichthyophiidae; genus Ichthyophis; species Ichthyophis bannanicus. Next base: position 942,183,673 of record CM066033.1, on the reverse strand, counting down.
TACTTACTATACCTGAATGTAACTTGTCTTGAGCTACTACTGAAGAAAAGTGTGAGCTAAATGCAAAACAGAAGAGATCCTGTAACTAGGAGTCAGTCTTTCCTCCAAAGGAGTTTTGGGAAGCAGGAGAGGCTGTTGGAGCCCTTAAGGGGTTCATCACATCCTGGGAAGCGAAGTTACCCCTTCACGACTGCTGCCATCCCACAAATCAGTTGGGCTTGACAAGGCTTCACACTTAAACTAACGAAGAAAGTAGAATAGGATCCCAGGGGATCTAGGCTGTAGAACCAGCCCGTGGCATCCACTCACAAAGAGAGAGAACAGCTCAGACGTGTGCCTGGAACCTGTTACACAGCCTTAGTGCTGGGCTTTCTCGGGTATCCCTTACCTCTCAGTGAAGGGGCATGCTTTTTGACATTTTTTCCAAAACCATTTTGCTACTTGCATTCTTTGTGAGGCAAGCAAGCAATCCTATTTGTATATCTCTGTCAAGCAAGTAGCTACTAAGAATATTAGAGGACTTGAAGGATTTGAGTGTTTCATATTGTCCAGAAGACATCTACATTGATGGGTGCCTACCTTGTGCGCTATCTGAAACTATCCCATGGCAGCCTCTTACCAGAAAAAGACTAGCCCTAATCAGCATGAAGAAGAGAAAAATTCCCACATAGAATTCACAAAGGAGAGTATTTGGGGAGAGATGAGCGAAAAAGGTCCAAGTGGTCTAAATTTATGTTCGATTTCTGAACCACTCTTAGGGGACATGTCTACTAAGCATTTTCTCCATAGGCATAAAATTGGACAAATTCTTCAGAAGATAGGCCCCTTAGATTGTTATGGTGCTGTTTTAATAACTTTTATGAACTGTAGATATTTTATTTGCGGGAATAACCATAAAGCTGTCTTTTTATTTAAACACACCACTGGTGTCCACTTGTCATATTTGTCTTTTAATTTCAGTTCAGTTTTGACTTTGACGTTTTCCTCTTCCCTATCCATCAGAGCCCCTTATCTTGTCTGGTACACTAAGAATTTAAGAAATGCCAAGCTGAATCAGACCAAGGAACATCGAGTCCAGCATCCTGTCTCTGACAGTAGCCAGTCCATGTCACACGTACCCAGCAGATACCAAATAGTAGATCTATTTGTCATTGCTTATTTCCAGGTGCGAGAAATGATTCTACCAAGTCTATCTGGCTAATCTTTTTTTTTTTTTTACAGATTTTTCTCCAGGAAACTGGTAAGAGGTGAATTTTTTCTCCCTACTTACCGCACCAGTCACCTGTTATAAATTTCTTTGTGCAGTAGTTCCAGTGTTATACTTGCCCCCTAGTGAGACGCTGGCTGTAGAAGCTATCAAAATGATGAATATGTGTTCTTAAAAAGAAGCAGAAATAAAAGTCGTCCAGTATATTTAAATAAAAACTTATCTAAATGGGGTCTCCCCCCAAATATTTTTATGACGATCCTATATATCACTACTGTATTAAAAAAATAACAACCTATAAAGTAATGAATAACAGTGAAAAGCAATAATTCAGTTCATAGGTTTTATAGTTTTACATTACTGCAGAGTGTTGATACCTTTAGGATTCTTGTTATATCTTTCTTAAGATGCATTCATGATTATGACCATCAATGCATTTATTTATGACTATACCACACTGTCAAATTTCTATTTGTATGTCCCTTTGTATATTTAAAATGTTATCACTCTGTTAGCAAATAATTATTGATATATATCTTTCAAACCAAGTAGAAAGCATCTGCATTTTGATTGTCCAACCTGGGGTGGTTATTAATGTACATTAAGAGAATTGTCCATGATTTTGGCCAAGTAACACAGATTAAATTAAATGGCAAAATCATACGTTATTTGCCTTTAATGCATGTTAGGTTACCACAATGCAAACTAAATAATAATGAGATGCTAAGCACCTCCTTATTCAAATCAAATAACACAGCTTGTATTTAACTTTGCAAGCTGTATTATTTATGGTTAGATAATGGTGTTATCTTTTCTTAGCCAAGTCCTGATGAACCCAGGAAGCTACTTAAAGGGGCTGGTGCTAGTTACATAAATCCTTCCAATCCCCAATCCTCAAATGACACAATCATAACCCCCACCCCAATCCCCGGCACCTACTGGGGTTTCCTTAATGGGATTCCTGGATGCTCCTGCTCTATAGGTGTCTGGGTTCAAAATGGCAGCAGTTGATTCCTAGTGGTAGCTTTGTGGTACTACTTTTAGGAGTTAAGCTGCCAAATATGAGGTGTAGGATATGCACTTTGTGTCAGGAGGGGGATCTAATTATCCCACCACAGCCCCTTTCAGAGGCAGCGGGCCCTATATGGGGCTGCTGTCTGTATTAGAAACATAGAAACATGATGACAGAAAAAGACCACATGGCCTATCTAGTCTGTCCTTCCATAACAACTACAACAGTCCCCTTTTTACCTTTAGAGATACTCTGTGTTTGTCCCATGCTTTTTTGAATTCAGTTACTGTCCTCACCTCTACCACCTCCACTGGGAGACTATTCCACGGATCCACTACTCTTTCCGTAAAGAAATATTACTGCAGTCAGGAACACGCAATGTTCTCGGCTGCAGCAAAGTAAATTTAAACTTGCCATAGGAGCTGCTAATTTTACAATACTGATGTACCACAGGTTAGTCCTTGCGGCGAAAAGCATCATCTTACTACAGCTTAGTATTTACCCCTTATAGGTGAAACACAGGCTATCAGCTGCTTCAACCATGTTTTTATCAGTCAGTTTTTGTAGACATTCAAGGCTGATTGATGTAAAATCTTGAAGGGCCTTTTTTTTCCAAAAGTCCCTGAGTTGGTGCACAGAAGCCTCCATATGAAACATTTGAGGAAAATGGCCAGGGTCAGCCCATCCACTAGGTGAGCTAGGCAGCCACCTAGGGCTGGCCCAGGTGGGTGGCAGCGGCACACATGGGTGATTGCGCTGCCCCCCCCCCCCCCCAGCTACCACCGATTCTGTCTCGGGAGAAGATGGGCAGTGACAGTATTTCCCTCCTGAGATGGAATCAGTGGTAGCTGGGGGGGGGAGGGGGGCAGGCGGGCAGCGAGGCCTAGGTAACCCTTGGGTCAGCCCTAAAAATAACTATAATAACTAATGAGCTACTGCAAGTTAGTGATGCCCCAATGTATTTCGCAAAAGGCATCTGCATTTAGCAGAGCCTCTTATAAAATACACGTAAGGAGATGCCGGACTACATGTCAATATCTCCTCATGTCAAGTGGGGGCAGTGATTTTAAAAAGCTATACACGGGGGGGGGGGGAGGGGGGTGGTAGGATATGTGCAGCCTCTCTCTACACATGTATGTGGGAGCAGCATTGTGGGACAAGGATTGTGGAACCCATGTACCTTTTTGGGAACCTGACAGGTACTTGTGACCTGGATTGGTCACTGGGTAACAGTTGATAGCACTACATTTCCCTTTTCCCTGCATTCCTAGAGGCAAAAATGGTTCCTGTATGAAATTATCAGACATGAGGGGCCCTGTGGGAGGAAGTCCTGAGAGACCTGAGGGTGGGTCCAAAGTTGTCATTTCTGCAGTTTTCTTGCCCATTTATGCCACTTTTTTGCCCAAGTTGCAGGAAACATTTGTGTTTTTTGGGGGGGAATATTGCATACAATGATTTGGGCAAGAAAATGGGGGAAAATTGTAATGCCTTCTATTTTGCCCCTTGTATTCAATGCTATGTAATTCAACCAATCATCTGTATGTGCTCAGAGTTACAACGAGTAATTCAGCAGCATTGTTAGTAGTATTGTAAACTGCCCTGAAGCCATGACCTGGGCGGTATATCAAATGTGAAATAAAGATAAAGATAGCTGGAAGTAAAGGCGACTCTGCCTTTTTTCCCCAACCTGCCACATCTCACTGATAAGCTTCTGGACACACTGCTCTACTAGTGGTTGGTCCAGGGACCTTTGAAGCTGCCAATAGCAGAGCAGCACATCCACAAACTGGCTAATAAGATGCAGTAGGGTAGGAGTGATCACACATGATTGGCTAGACTCTGGCAATCTAGCCATCAGGGAGGGGAGAGCAGGGTCATGTGGCAGGGTAGGCATGGCCACATATGATGGACTGCCATTCTAGCCAATCAGGGTTAAGGAGGGCAGGCTGAAATTTTTTCAGGTTATCTGGCAAAACTGGGCAAGACTTCAATTCATCCTGACATAGCCACAGAGGTGCGGCTTTTATGGGAGCTTTTACAGATGGAGGTGGACAAGCAACATCAAGAGTTGGAGGAATGCATGGAAATCAAAACATCTGAGGCAATAGTTCCTATGAAGTCTGAGTTACAGGGAATAGGATAAGAGCTTGTGAAAGTTTGTGCAATCCACAGTACTACCTTTTAACTTTCAAAAGGGAAACTATGATAAAAAAGAGGAAAATAGTTAAGAAAAAACCTAAAAGGAACAGCTGTAAAGGTTAAAGATCATCAAGCATGGGCATTGTTTAAAAGTACTATCTTGGAAGCCCAGACCAGACGTATTCCACGCTTTAAGAAAAGTTGAAGGAAGGCCATAAAACTGCCAGCATGGTTTAAAGGCAAAGTCAGAGAGGCTCTTTTTGCCAAAGAAACATCTTTCAGGAAATGGAAAAAGGAGCTTAATGGCGAATACCAGAAACAACATAAGCATTGGCAAGTTAGATGCAAGGCATTGATAAGGCAGGCAAAGAGAGAAGTTAAAAAAAGAAGCTTACCGTGGAAACAAAAACACATAATAAAAACCTTTTCAAGTACATTCGTAGCAAAAAAACCTTTGAGAGAGTCAGTCGGACCACTGGATGATAGAGGGGTAAAAGAGGCACTAAGGGAAGACAAGGCCATAGGGGAAAGACTTAATGACTTCTTTGTTTTGGTCTTTACTGAAGAAGATGTATGGAAGTTACCCATGCCTGAAATGGTACATAAAGGTGAGGCAGTGGAGGATTTCAAAGAAATATCGATACACTGGGACGATGTATTACAGCTGTTTGATAAACTGAAGAGTAGCAAATCACTGGACTGGATGGTATACATCCAAGGGTGTTGAAAGAACTGAAATATGAGATTGCAAACCTTCTATTAGTAATCTGTGAATTATCATTAAAATCATCTGTAGTACTTCAGGATTGGAGAGTGGCCAATGTAACTCCAGTTTCTACTATGGATTCCAGGTGTGATCCAGGAAACTACAGACCAGTGAGCCTAATGTCAGTACTGGGCAAAATGGTAGAAATCATTATAAAGAATACAATTATTGAACATATACTGTAGATAACCATGGTTTAATGGGAGCCAGCATAGATTTAGCCAAGGAAAGTCTTGTCTTACTAATCTGTTACATTTTTTTGAAGGTGTGAATAAACAGATAGACAAAGATGTGCCAGCTGGTATAGTTTACATTTTCTGGATTTTCAGATCAGGAACTGCTTAAAAGATAGAAAGCAGAGAGTAGGGCTAAATGGCCAATTTCCTCAATGGAGAAAGGTGAGTAGTGAAATACCCCAAGGATCTGTGCTGGGCTTGCTGTTTTTTTAACATATTCATAAATGAGCTGGAAATAAGAATAACGAGTGAGGTGATGAAATTTACAGATGATGCAAAAGTATTCAAAGTTGTTAAAACTCAAGAGGATTGTGAAAAATTGCAAAAGGGGCTTGAAAAATTGGAAGACTAGATGTCCAAATGGCAGATAAAATTTAATGTGGACAAGTGCAAAGTTATGCACCTAGGAAAGAACAACCCAAACTATGGTTACATGATGCAAGGCACCATCTTAGAAACCACCAGCTAGGAAAAAGATTTAGGAATCATTGTGGATGATATATTGAAACCCTCCACCCAGTGTGCAGTTGCAGCCAAGAAATAGAATGCTAGGAATGGAATGGAGAATAAAATAAAGAATATTATAAGCTCAGATGACAAGACTTTGACTTTCATAATTTGGACACATCATGCGAAGAGAGAACTCGTTAGAGAAAGACATCATGCTTGGCAGTGTAGAAGGTCAACGCAAAGGTGGAAGATCAGCAATGAGATGGATCGATACAGTAACAACAGTTATGGGTGCCACTCTGTCAACAATGAATCACCTGACTGAAGACTGAACACAGTTTAGGACAACTATCCAGAGGGTTGCCATATGTTGATACCGGCTCGATGGCACTTAAAAACAACAATGTCTCTGTATCATTCCATGGTGCTACCGCACCTTGAATATTGTGCGCAGTTCTGGTCACCGTATCTTAAAAAGGATCTAGATGAATTAGAAAAGGTATAAAGAAGAGTGACAAAAATGGTAAAGGATCTGGAAGGATACCCCTATGAGGAGAGGCTTAAAGGTTTGGGGCTCTTCAACTTGGAAAAGAGACTGCTGAGAGAGGGGGATATGATAAAGGTCTATAAATTAATGAATGGAATTTGTTACCAGAGGATGTAGTAAAATCTGTTAGTGTAGCTGGGTTTAAGAAAGGTTTCAACAAGTTCCTGTAGGAAAGTCAATAAACCATTATTAAAGAGAACCTGTGAAATCCACTGCTTGCCCTGGGACCAGCATTGTGGAGCCTGTGTGCCTTTTTGGAAACCTGCCAGGTACTGGTATCATGGATTGGCCACTGTTAGAAACAGGATACTGGGCTTGATGGACCTTGGCTTGACCGAGAAAGGCATTACTTATGTTCCTATGTTCTTTACATGTGGAAGTGCTTGTAAAATTAACCCCCCTTTACATGTTAACAGCGGCATTTACACAGAGTTGGAATACACATGTAAATGTGATTTTAGAAAGCTACTGTTCATACATGGTGATGCACACTACCTATAAATTCCAAAGAGGCGTGATGGGTGCATTGTTAAAGCATAGCCTGTACAGGCCAAAAATCTATACATGTAGTCCTTATTTTACAGAGGGAATCCACATACAGTATGGGGGTCATTCTGTGCCACAAATAGCAGGGATATACGTCCTGCCTGGATGTACATCCTTGCTATTCATCCCCCTGCCACTCCAGATGCCAAGGCTCCCCATACGAACAATGCCTTTGTATGGGGAGCCTTTGACAGGGACAGAAGGGGGTGGTCTAGAGGCAGAGCAAGGGTGGGGCATGGGTGGACCATGACCCCGAATGTACAGGGTCAATTCTGAGGTTGGCCCTGTACGTCCACGGTCGGTCACATAGATAAGGGACTTATTCCACTTCAGAGTTGGAATACGTCCCCCTGGATGTCAGGGGATGCCGGAGCCTGGGGGCAGTGTTGAGGTGAGGGGACGCAGGGGGATCCCTGCAGCTCGACTCTGGCAATGGGAGGCCGGATCGGGGATCAGGTTGTGGGGAAAGGCTGTTTTGTCTTGCAGTTTGGATGCTATGGTACTGTGGATCCATTCAGGAGTCTAGCTGAGTTAGCTGGAGATCTGCTGGGCATGCGGCCCATCAGAATAGGGGCCCGGCCTGCATGTCCAGGCCGGTAGACCCGATTCTGATCCTGCAGGCATGTCTAGCCCCCGCGGGATCAGAATCGGGTGCTACTGCTGTATGCCCAGATTCTGAGGGGCCGCACAGGGGCTGGACAGCCAGAATAGAATTGGCCTCTATATGCCTAAAAAGCTCAAAATGATGATTTGCACCAGCTCTGAGGCACAATAGACTTTTGCGAAGAGCTTGTTTTGGCCAATGTCTTATATGAGGAAATAAGGGAGTTATTCTTCTTAATTCCCTGTTATTTATTTCTTCTTCCAAAATGAAAATGTGCACAAATCACAGGCTCAGGACAAATGTGCACACATTGACAGTACTTACACACACACTATAGGTTGCAAAATGGCCCTCCTATATACACATTGAGAGAGGGAGATCTTCAAGTACCAAGAAATGCAATAAGAGGCCAAGATAATGTAGCGGAAAGATGCTGAGGTATTTCCCATTGTGTTGGGGAAAATTACCCATACATGTTACATCTTACAAACTCTAGAAGGAAGGTCTCTTTGGCACGATGCAAATACTACACTGAGCATTAGCTGAGAGACTGAGATCATACTCCACATACCCTGGCTTAAGGGTGAGGTTCATGACTGTCAAGGTATGTGCAAAACTACCCCATTTGGAGAAATTACCACAGTACTATTGGCACTTGATATGGAAGTTGCCATGTTAGCTACATTCAGTTTTCCCACATATAAGTTTGTAAATTTTATTTATTTAAACCTATTTTCTACCATTCAAAGTGGTTTATAGATTACAAATCTAAAGGGGCATTCAAAGGCACTCTGTTTTACAGTGAAACCAAACATATAAAGGGAACAGTAACTATGTACAAGGTGACATGAGGGAGCAATCAATCATTATTTATGCATTACATGACTCTCCTTGCAGGAAGTGGCATTTTATAAGGGACTCCAAGTCCAACTGGTGACTTTCAGAACAGAAAGTGCGGAGAAACACCAGGGATGTCTATGTCTTGTGATGAGGAAGCTGCCCAGAGCCTAGAGAATACTGATAAAGGAAGGGAATTTACCCTAATCAAGGGATCTGTTTTGGCAGGTCACAGGAGTAAAACTGCATATTTACCTAAAAGACAGGTTATTCCAGGCTGTAGTGGCCTGCAGAGAGCCTCTAGTGGAGATGAGGTGCAAGAGTATAAGCCCAGATGGAGAAACCCTTACATCAATCCTAATTACTCAGCTGCCAGGAGAGACTTTAATCAGTCACACCTGGGGAGTGCAAGGGAGGGGTTGGAAACTGGGAACTTTAAAACTAGAACAGAATATGCAGAGAGCAAGCTTAAGCCTGGAAGACGAGGAGAGCGAGGAGGAAATCCTGAGAGGAGACTTGAAGGCAAGCATGAGAGCAAGGAGAGAGGAGCTCTGAGAGATTCATGTTCTTGGAGAGATTCCTGGGAGAAGCCAGCCTCAAGGGATTGGGGAAATCCAAAGGCTTGGAGAACTTTAGCTAGGAACCCTAAGAAGAGGTATGGAGCAGATGCCCTGAGGTCCAGGAATATAGACTGGAGGACAGGTTGTAAAAGCTCCAATGCATACTGGCCAGAATATTTGAGAGGACAGCCTAATGCCAGCTTTAACCCAGGTATGAACTATGAACGTTTGGCTAACCTAAAGCAAGGCAAAGTGTTTAGACACAGTACTTGTCCTAATGAAGGTCAGTTAGTAAAGCCCTCTGATCCAGCTCCTGATATAGAACCTATGCAAATAGAAGAACAAGCTATAATTACAGAGGAGGACAATAATCTCATGGACTGTTCTTTATGCAAGGTTGCTAGCACAGAGAAATCCTGAAAGTGGGATCAAGCATAAAAAGGGAAACGTTCTAGTAACCGGCACTAGAAGTTTGTGTAAATATTTGTGCAGAGAAGGAAAAGAGCTGTTGATTGGAGCTTGTTAGCCAGCTGGTATCAGAGCAGCACACAGCTCAGGCTATGCACACGTTGGATACAAAGTGCTTTGAATGGGAAAAGAAAAGCTGTTTTTGTTTTGTGAAGAAGCTTTTACTTTTGTTGGTTTCCTTTAAGGCAGCACGGCTGAGCAGCTTTGTCAGCAGTGGCTGAGAGAGAGACTTTCTGTTGTTAATGGAATTTACAAGCTACTTGCTTTATCTTTCAGTTGTATTATTATTTTGAATATAAAATCCTGGAGAATACATCCTAAGGTGTTACCAAGTAGAATCTGTGTGCATCTGGATTTACCTCATAAATAAATATTCTGTCACTGCCTTATACTCGAGCCAACTACATTGTCTTCATTTACCTCAAAGGCAAGCATTGGATGACTGGACTACCAGTACCATAATCCTTTGCAAGATAGCCAGTCTGGAACATTGCTTAATTGGGGAACTCGATCTAACAAGCATGCCCCTCCATACATATGTAAGGGGCTATGGGCGTGACAGTGGCGTAGTTCTTGGATATATTTTTACGTCAAGGATACCAGGAATTCAAAAAGGATTTACAACTGCAGAAACGTTCAAGCCAGGAGGCTGAAAGAGGAATTTCTCTGAAGGTCTTGAAGATAAAGAGGCTGATCCAGGAGCAGTTCCGGGGAAAAGATCCTATATGAGCCAGAATCCTCACTGGTATAAGGTAAAAAGTACCTGGGCATGACCAGTGGTGGATAAGAAAGTGTATATACGGGGGCATTTCAAAAAAAAAAAACTTGTTTGGAGGTTGCCGCCCTTTGTGTGCTTTTCTTTTTGTTTCTTACAGGATACTAAAGAATGGATCCCAAGGAACTGGTGAGCTGGATGTCAGCTCAATTCGCCAGGCAACAGGAGATCGCACAGCAGGCTCAGGACGCAACTCTCACCGCCCTGAGGGAGCAGCAGAAGTCAGTTCTGGATCTAGTTGAGGCGTTAATTGCACTGCACGGCCGAGAAGGAGCTGAATCAACTCCAACAGTGGCACCTGTTACTCCACATGTGGACAATGTGGGACTCTGTCAGGGTATTGGAGCATTCAGTTTTGGGAAACTCACACCTGATGATAATGTGGATGATTTCCTAGAATCATTCGAAAGGGTGGCTCAGGCACTAGCTTGGCCAGAGACCCAGTGGGCAGTAAGGCTGGCAACTGCATTAACTGGGGAGGCGCTTGCAGCCTATAGAGCCATGCCGGCAGCCCAAGCCTTAAATTATAGAGCTGTTAAGAGTGCCATAAGAGATCACCTAGGGCTGACTGTTAATGTGTATAGGCGAATGTTTAGGGCTACTGTGTTGAGAGTTGGTGAGACGCCGAAAGCTCTGAGTCAGAGAATTAGAGGACTAGCTCTGAAATGGCTAGCGCCTGAAGGAAAGAGTATAGAAATGATTTTGGACACTATCATGCTGGAACAATTTATGTCAGCAGTCCCTAAAGATTTACAAACCTTCCTCATACAGCAAAATTGCCAAAGCCTCGGAGAGGCAACCCTTTTATCTGAACGGTTTATGGAAGCCGCACAGGCTTGTCAGAGAACGGGTAGCCCTCTGGAAGTTGGTGCTGAGGTAAGCTGTGCTGTATCAGAGAAGAGGACTGGAAGGGAGGTTGTTTCTGAAAGTAATACTGTGCCTACCCAGGTTATGAAATATGCTAAGAAAAAGTGCTTCCAATGTGGAAAGTGGGGACACTTGCATAAGGCCTGCCAGTTTCGCACTAATCTAATGGGTGTTAACTTAAAACAGCCTGAAGAAGGTTTCCTTTTGTTGGTTGATGTACAAGGGATTACCACGAGTGCTCTTTTAGACTCTGGTGCAGACCAGAGTATGCTATCTAGAAGGTTTTGGAAGAAAATAGAGGCCCAAGGAAAATTTGAGCATAGAAGCCCTGAGGGTAGCATACGCATTAGATGCATTCATGGAGCTGCCTCATTGTATCCCACATACAAGCTGTTAGTTAAGGGCTTGGGGGTACAGAAGGAGATCCCTTTAGCTGTAATTCCCAAACTTCCTTTTGATTTAGTCTTAGGAAGAGACTGGCCACAATTTAAACAAGGTTTAGTGGAAGGACTAGAGCAGAAGAATAAGGGGGATGGAATGCTGGTAGTGGCCCCCGGTCCCTTATTTGAAAATCCACAGAAGCCAGTTGAGAAGCTGGTTAAGAAACCCCCAGAAGCCAAGCTTTCCAGTAAGCAGATTTTCATCTTAACATTTTGTAGGGTCACAGAGAAGGCCCAAGCTCCTAAGCGGGCAACACCTCAAGCCGCTGGGTTTGACCTATGTAGCGTGGAAAGTGTGACAATACCTCGACAAGGAAAAGCCCTTGTGGACACCGGACTCCAAGTTGCGATACCAGTTGGGTGCTACGGGCGAATAGCCCCGCGATCGGGGTTGGCCCTAAAGTATTTCATAGTGTGGTGGCGAGGCCAGGGAGGAGCAGAAAGAAAGGGAGAAAAAACAGGCATTTTCCCCTAAAAATGCAGTTAGCTCCAGGACGTCAGGGGTTAAAACTTTAGAGTTAGAAAAAAACTCCCTGCACAGAGTCAGTAGTAGAAAGACACGCCCTAGCTCTATAGCAACGAGCATTGATAATGAGGAACAGCTGGGGGTTGAGCTAGGAAAGGAAAGGGAGATTCACCAATATAAGGTGGAGGAAATTAGAGACAGGAGGAACCAGTCTGAGGAGCCTGGGAGACAGGAGGAGCCTGGGAGACAGGAGCAGAGCCACAGGAGAAGCAGGAAGTGACGAGGCAAGCCGAGAAGGCATTGCAAGTGGCAAGCACGGCTGGCACGTGGAGCCTAAGCAGCCTAGGAGGCAGCAACAGGAGGAACACGATGCAAGGCCTGTTTGCAGAATAAGGCAAGAGCCCAAGGAGTCCTGCAAGAGGTATGGAAGTAATCCTGTGAGAGGGAAAGCTTATGAGAGAGAGGAAGTAAGCTATGGAAATGGCCGAGAGTTGTCTCCACCTGAGTGTATGGAAATTGAGCCCGTGGCACTAAACTCTGAGGAGAGTTTGTTTCCCCACAGCAAGGTGAGCACTTTAAAAGCTTCTCCTAGTTCCTTGAGAGATAAGAAGTCTCCTAATTCCCTCAAGAGTCCCCAGCAGAGAGAAGAAGCAATTTGGCAGAAAGCTTTGAAGGTTTTAGAAAGATTAAAGCCTGTTACTTCTGACCCAAAGTCTGACCATTTACCCTCTGATTCTGAAGGGGAAAGTATGGATTTGGGAGAATCTGTGTTGGAAGATTTACCTTCAGATCAGGAGATGGATTGTTCTTTAGTCTATGCCCAAACTGACAAGCCATAAGGTTTTAAAAAGTGAAGAAACCTAGAGGCTTGGATTTCAGTTGAGCTGTGCTGAGAAGATTATGCTAATGAGCTGCTGAGCTCCGTGATTTGCTTCAGACTTGTTAGAAGACTGTTACAAGTGAATGCCAGAGTTGTTAGCTCAGCCTCTAAGAAACGTTGGTGAAGGGAAGAAGAATAGCTGCAGTAAAAAGTACCATTGGTTTAACTAACTTAAAGAATGTAAAGTTTGTAACCAACCTGGAAGCTGTTTGGCTCAAAGAGTACTGGCTATTTTCTACCTGAAGATACACTGATTGCCTAGCATTGTATATAAGCTGAATGAAGAAGCAAGTTTTTGTTTTTGTTTCACTGGAGAAAATATCCACCAATTTTTATGTTATGATATTTTTTTGAACTGCCAAGTTCATCTTGCCTGGAGAAAGAATAAATAAAAATCCTGTGTGCCTTGAAAAAACAAAACCTCTCGGCTGAATTACTGTTCACAACTACTTTGCATAGAGGCTAAACAAGGGACATAAAAAAATTAATAAGTTCCGTCTCCTACCACTAGGCTACCGCCTGGCCACTAGGGGGCACGACAATAGATGTGGGAGCTGGGGTTATCGATCCCGACTACAGGGGAAACGTCAAGGTTCTGTTGTTTAACTTTGGACAAGAAGACTATTCTGTAAGAACAGGGGATCGGATCGCCCAATTAATATGTGAGAGAGTGGGTTTCCCACCATTGGAGGAAGTCACAGCTTTATCCAGCTCTGAACGTGGAACCAAGGGCTTTGGTTCAACTGATGGCATGAAGGTGAAGAGCCTAGCTGCCACCTGCAAAGGTGGAAGGGAAATGCCTGAAGAAGACGACTTGGGGCCTCAGGTTTCTGAGTGCAAAGAAAACCCAGAGCCGCAGATAGGTGAAGACCTGTCACTAGTCCAGCGTGAAGAATTAAAGAGATTACTAGCAAAATTTCCAGATGTGTTGACTCCCGTGCCTGGGGAGACTCATTTAGTGGCACATGAAATTATAACTCCCCCTGGGAAGTTAATTAGGCAGAGACCTTATCGTTTGCCGGAAGCAAAGAAACAGGAGGTAGTGGCACAAGTCCAAGAAATGTTGGATATGGGTGCTATAGAGGAATCGAAGAGCCCCTGGAATAGCCCCATAGTCCTGGTGCCTAAACCTGACGGTTCTTTAAGATTTTGTATTGATTTCCGGCAAGTAAATGCAATATCCGTTTTTGATACATACCCAATGCCACGGATTGAAGAGCTTCTAGACCAGTTAGGACAGGCCCAATATTTAACCACTCTTGATATGACGAAAGGCTATTGGCAAATCCCTTTAACAAAGGAGTCTAGGCCAAAGACTGCCTTTAGCACTCCCGTGGGACTTTTCCAATTCAAGAGGATGCCTTTCGGGCTGCATGGGGCGGAGGCTACCTGCCAGAGGTTAGTAGACCAGGTACTTCGACCCCATCAGGAATACGCCTTTGCGTACATGGACGATGTTATTATTCATAGCAATAATTAGTCGGAACATCTGGTGAGAATCCGAGCGGTTCTGTCGTCCATGAAGCAAGCTGGGATTACCTTAAATCTGAAGAGATGTGCTTTTGCAAAGAGGGAGGTAAAATACTTAGGTCACCTGGTGGGGAACGGAAAAATAAAACCCCTGATCAATAAAGTAGACAGTATCAGGAATTTTCCTCCACCCACCACCAAGAAGCAGTTAAGAAGTTTTTTGGGACTTATTGGTTATTACCGAAGATTTATACCACACTTTGCAGAAGAAAGTGAAGTATTCACGAATATGCTAAGGAAAAACTGTCCAAACCAAATACGATGGTCTCCCGAAGCTGAGAAGGCATTTACACTATTGAAAGGGAAATTGTGCACCAGTCCAGTGCTGAGAGGCATAGACTTCAGAAAACCTTTTCTAGTGCAGACGGACGCGTCAGATGTCGGATTGGGAGCGGTATTATCCCAAAGCCATGAGGGGAGTGAACATTCAGTGATGTACCTTAGCAGAAAATTGTCACCGGCTGAACAGAAATATTCCACAATAGAAAAGGAATGCTTGGCTATCAAGTGGGCGGTTGAAGCGTTACGATTTTATCTAACAGGAAGGAAGTTCCTGTTGATTACTGACCATGCTCCTTTAAAATGATTACAACAAATGAAAAATCACAACGCAAGGTTGACCCGCTGATACATGGCCTTACAGGCATTCGATTTTAAAGTGGAACATCGAGCTGGGAAATTACACCAGAACGCTGATGTCCTCTCACGTATTACGGACTGTAGGGAGGATTCTCCACAGCTACAGCCAGCCCGTAATAACTTAAGCAGGGGGGTATGTGAAGAGGAAGCTGCCCAGAGCCTAGAGAATACTGATAAAGGGAGGGAATTTACCTTAATCAAGGGACCTGTTTTGGCAGGTCACAGGAGTAAAACTGCATATTTACCTAAAAGACAGGTTATTCCAGGCTGTAGTAGCCTGCAGAGAGCCTCTAGTGGAGATGAGGTGCAAGAGTATAAGCCCAGATGGAGAAACCCTTACGTCACTCCTAATTACTCAGCTGCCAGGAGAGACTTTAATCAGCCACACCTGGGGAGTGCAAGGGAGGGGTTGGAAACTGGGAACTTTAAAACTAGAACAGAATATGCAGAGACCAAGCTTAAGCCTGGAAGATGAGGAGAGCGAGGAGGCAATCCTGAGAGGAGGCTTTAAGGCAAGCGTGAGAGCAAGGAGAGAGGAGCTCTGAGAGATTCATGTTCTTGGAGAGATTCCTGGGAGAAGCCAGCTTCAAGGGATTGGGGAAATCCAAAGGCTTGGAGAACTTCAGCTTGGAACCCTAAGAAGAGGTATGGAGCAGATGCCCTGAGGTCCAGGAATATAGACTGGAGGACAGGTTGTAAAAGTTCCAATGCATACTGGCCAGAATATTTGAGAGGACAGCCTAATGCCAGCTTTAACCCACGTATGAACTATGAACGTTTGGCTAACCTAAAGCAAGGCAAAGTGTTTAGACACAGTACTTGTCCTAATGAAGGTCAGTTAGTAAAGCCCTCTGATCCAGCTCCTGATATAGAACCTATGCAAATAGAAGAACAAGCTATAATTACAGAGGAGGACGATAATCTCATGGACTGTTCTTTATGCAAGGTTGCTAGCACAGAGAAATCCTGAAAGTGAGATCAAACATAAAAAGGGAAACGTTCTAGTAACCAGCACTAGAAGTTTGTGTAAATACTTGTGCAGAGAAGGAAAAGAGCTGTTGATTGGAGCTTGTTAGCCAGCTGGTATCAGAGCAGCACACAGCTCAGGCTATGCACACGTTGGATACAAAGTGCTTTGAATGGGAAAAGAAAAGCTGTTTTTGTTTTGTGAAGAAGCTTTTACTTTTGTTGGTTTCCTTTAAGGCAGCACGGCTGAGCAGCTTTGTCAGCAGTGGCTGAGAGAGAGACTTTCTGTTGTTAATGGAATTTACAAGCTACTTGCTTTACCTTTCAGTTGTATTATTATTTTGAATATAAAATCCTGGAGAATACATCCTAAGGTGTTACCAAGTAGAATCTGTGTGCATCTGGATTTACCTCATAAATAAATATTCTGTCACTGCCTTACACTCGAGCCAACTACATTGTCTTCATTTACCTCAAAGGCAAGCACCGGATGACTGGACTACCAGTACCATAATCCTTTGCAAGATAGCCAGTCTGGAACATTGCTTAATTGGGGAACTCGATCTAACAAGCACACCCCTCCATACACATGTAAGGGGCTATGGGCGTGACAGTCTTCACTCAATTTTAGTAACAAAGACATCCCTGACATGGACATTCATGCCCGCAGCCACATAAGAACATAAGAAATGCCATACTGGGTCAGACCAAAGTCCATCAAGCCCAGTATCCTCTTTCCAACAGTGGCCAATCCAGGTCACAAGTACCTGGCAGGTTCCCAAAAAGACACAGGTTCCACAAGGCTTGTATAGGGGCAAGCAGTGGATATCCCGGGTTCCCTTTAATATTGGTCCAAACTTTTTTTTAAACCTGGCTACACTAACAGTTTTTACTGCATCCTCTAGTAATGAATTCCAGAGTTTGATTACATGTTGAGTAAAAAAAGTATTTTCTTTTATTAGTCTTAAATAGGATACCCTGTTAGCTTCATTGCATGTCCCCTAGTCTTTCTATATTTTGATGGCGTAAACATAGATGTCTCCCTTCAGATAGCATGGGGAGGGAACCTCCATTGCATGCATGCTAGCAGAAAGAGATGCCCAGCAGCATGGGAAAATGATAACATCAGTCCTCAGTCCTCATCAGTTTCATCATAGGCTTGGAAAAGATAGGCGGCATGAGCATACCTTCTTCTCCACAACCTCCAGATGGCTGCCTGACCGAATAAGCACTTTTCTGAAGCCTATTCATACCTGAAGCAGATGTAAGCTTAATATGGCTCGGCACTTCCAGGGCTTTACTGAAATCAAGTTAATGACCATGCTCTGAATGCCCCAAATATGCCCACCACACCCCTGTTCAGATTTGGATGTCTTTTATACATATTTTACAAAAAGCTCCATGTTCAGTACAGCCTTTTATAAAATACTGCTGGAATTGAGCATGTCTTGATCTCAATTCCGATTTCAATATGCTATGTAAAATTGTCCTTCATGTAAGAAAGTCTTAAGGAAAGCTGGTAGGAAATATAACTGTTTAGAGAATCTGGCTTTATTAGTTCCAGTGTTGGCTACCTGCTGAGTAAATGAACTGTGCTAAATACTGGAGTCAGAAGTAGAGCTGCAAGAGACACTTTAGACATGGTGTTTAAGTAGAAACATAGAAACATGATGGCAGGAAAAAGACCAAATGGCCTATCCAGTCTTCCCTTCAATACCAACTATTATAGTCCCTTTTTTCCTTTAGAGATCTTCTGTGCTTGTCCATGCTTTCTTGAATTCAGATACTGTCCTGGTTTCTACTACCTCCACTGGGAGACTGTTCCATGCATCTCCCACTCTTTCCATAAAGAAATATTTCCACATATTACTCCTGAGTCTCTCCCCTTTCACCTTCATTCTATGCCCCTTCCTTACAGAGCTTTCTTTCAATTGAAAGAGGCTCTCCTGTGCATTTATGCCACAGGGGTATTAAACATTTCTATCATATCTACTCTCTCTCGACTTTCCTCCAAAGTAGTCATATTGAGATATTTAAGTATGTCCCCATATGCCTTATGATGAAGTTCACTGACCATTTTGGTAGCCATCCTCTGCACAGACTTCATCCTTTTGAGGGTGTGGTCTCCATAACTGCAGAAAGTACTCTAGGTCTTACCAAAGACCACTAGAGAGGTACTATCATCTCCTGCTTCCTGCTGACCATTCTTCTCCCTATGCACTCAAGCATCCTTCTGGCTTTTGCCATCACCCTTTCTACCTGTTTAGGTACCTTAAGATCATCAGAAACAATCATACCCAGGTCCTGATCTTCTTTTGTGGACAGAAGTACTTCACCCCATATGCTGTACCACTCTCTTGGATTTTCATAGTCCAAATGCGTGGCCCTGCATTTTTTAGCATTAAATCTCAGCTGCCAAATTCTTGACCATTCTTCAAGCTTAGTGAGTTCTCTCCTCATGTTATCTGCTCTTTCCTGGGTGTCTCATTTATTGCAGATTTTGATATCATCTGCAAAGAGACAAACCTTACCTGATGCCCTTCAACATTATCACTAATAAAAATGTTAAAAAAGAATTGGACCAGGGACAGATCCCAGTGGCGCACCACTGGCTGCATCCTCTTCAGAGTATGCTCCATTTACCTATACCCTTTTTCAACTTCCACTCAACCCAGTCAGTCACTTTAGGGTCTATTCATAGGATGCTCAATTTATTTATAAGTCAAAGTCCAACTCTCTGGTTGCTGAGTCAAAAAATGAATTTGATTTTCCTGTGCCCCTTTGGCTCAAATCCTGCACCCTTGCAGACTTCTTATCATGCTTACCTCCTTCCAGTCTGCCATAGCACTCACCAAGCAAGAGTATTATGTCCGTCTGACTTTCATGCCTCTGACCCTTGTCATCTTCTTACAACTCTCAACTCTCTCCTCAAAGTGCCTCAGCCTCCAACCCCTTCTTCCTTTTCTGCCCAGACCTTGGCTGACTACTTTCAAAATAAAGTCCACAATATTACTCTTGAGTTCTCCCCAGGGTCACCTCCATCCCACTTTCCCATATTCCTCTGAAATCCTTACCTCAACCTCTGTCACCCTCTCCTCCTTTTCTAAGATCACTGAGGAAGAAACCGCACATCTTTTCTCCTCCTCTAAACTTACTATCTGCTCCTCTGATCCTATTTCCATCCATCTACTAAACTTCATTTCCTCCACTATTGTCCCTTCCGTGAGTCATATCCTCAACTTATCGCTTTCTACTGCAACTGTCCCTGCAGCCTTCAAGCATGCTGTGGTTACACCTCTCCTAAAAAAAAAAAGTCCCTTGATCCTATCTGTGTTTCTCATTCGAACGGGGAGAGCAGCGGCAGCAGAAGCCATGATCTGGGAGTGTGGGTAGGAGCTTCTTCTCACCTCTACCTGCCAATCACCTGCCCTGCACAACGGCTTGAAAACCGCCACTCTGGAGGCCCTCATTCGAATGGGGAGAGCAACGGCAGCAGAAGCCATGATCAGGGAGTGTGGGTGGGAGCTTCTTCTCACCTGTACCTGCCAATCACCTGCTCTGCACAACGGTTTGAAAACCACTGCTCCGGAGGCGCGCCTGCGCCTTGCGTGCCTGCGCCTGAGGGCCTCGCCTGAGGGCCCTTTGGCGTGGCCCTTATTCGTGAGTCTGTGGCAATTGATCAATCTCGTACAACAAAAGCTGTGAGTGTATTGATATATTATGGTTGTAATCTGCTGTTTCCTTCCCTTTTACTTCATCTTTTCCTTTGACTATCACCGTGTCTCTTATTCTGTCCTATCTTATAAATGGCGTTCTTTTCTTATTTTCCGTAATTTTTAATATTGTATTGTAAACCACTCTGATGTTTCGGCCTGAGCGGTATATCAAATGTAATAATAAATAAACATAATTATCTACCCATCTCTCTCCTTCCTTTTATTTCTAAACTACTTGAACATGCAGTTCACTGTCTTGCCTTTCTCGCATCTCAGTCCCTTCTGGATCCACTGCAATCTGTCTTTCACCCTCTACCTTCTACTGAGACAGCTCTTGCCAAAGTTGCCAATGACTTCTTCCTTGCCAAATCCAAGGGCTTTTACTCTATCATCTTTCCTGATTTTTCTGCTGCTTTTGACACTGTTAATCACCACCTTCTCCTCGATACCCAGTCCTCACTTGGATTTAGGGGTTCTGTGCTGTCCTGGTTTTCTTCCTATTTCTCCCGCCACACTTTTAGTGTATATTCTGGTGGATCCTCCTCTACTGCTATCCCACATTCAGTCAGTGTACCCCAGGGCTCTGTCTTTCTACACTCAGTCCCTTGGTGCCAGGAGCAGCTCAAGGCAATTTGCTGCCTGAAGCGAGGGATGAGATGGCACCCCACCAACCCATAGTGGGGTGGGGGCTTTCTCAAAACTCCAATCAGAGACCGAACCAAACCAAAAAGCCGATTAGATTATATGGAGGAAATACAAGATGTTTGCACAACAAGGAGCTAAAAAGAGCGAGAACCACAGCATAGTTTATAAAAATGAATTATAACTCATTTTTATTTTGTTGTCATAAACTGCATTACGATTCTTGGTTTTTCTTTTTGAACGTATATTTTGCATCCACAGAACCTCCTTCCTCAACAGTAGGTGCAGAACAGAACCAGGATATTCACCCACAGAACTCAATATTTAAAAAAAAAAATCTGATTCTGATCATCTCACTAACAACAAACATTCTCCAGTACCAATATGCTCGAACTCTCTGGAATGCCCTTCCTGCTTCAATCCGAGTCATTATGGACCTATCTACGTTCAGAAAGGCATTAAAGACTCACCTTTTCCAGCTGGCTTATGACAACATAACATAATGAAGACCATACCTTGAGACGCAGCTGCACAACCTTTACTTAGTTCTCCATCCTCCCCCCTTTTCCCCTGTCTTTATCCCACCCCTTCCCCCTCCCCATTCCTTTCCCTTCCCTTTTGCTTTCCACTACTTACCTGCCTTATGTTATCTAGATCTGCTGCTTATGTAAAGTTGTATGTAAAGTTGCTTGTTTTGAGGTTTATGCCTGTTCTATGTAAAGTTGCTTGACTGTTCATGTTTCCTGTAAACCACTCTGATGCTAAATAGTGCGGTATATAAAAGCTAATAAATAAATAAATATTGTGAACTAATACAAAACCCTACTTAGAATATCCCCTTTCATTTTGCCCATTGCTTTTCTACATCCCCCAGCTGTTCCCATCCCGCTAATGACTCCTTGAGGTATTGTCCCATCTTTGCAAAGTTAGTTTTCCTAAAGTCTAGGATCCTCACTTTTGAATGGACTTTATCAGCCCTAGTCCTAATACTGAACCGCTCCATTTGGTGATCACTGGATGTGAGATGATCCCCCACTATAACATCAAAAACAGTTTTTCATTGGTAAGCACCAGGCCCAGTTTGGCCCCATCAGTTGATGGAATAATTCTCCCTGTAGAGAATCCAGGATCTCCTTACTTCTAGATGACACCACAGCTGAGATGTGTCAATCAACATCTGGCATATTGAAATCGCATATCAATAGCACTTCTCCTTTCATGGAAATAATGCACATGTTTTCAATTAAATCTCTGTCTAATTCTTCTGCCTGTGAAAGAGATCTGTATATCACAACAATGCAAATGGATTCCCCCAGTGCCTACTCCTTCCCTTGTAAGGCCTGTAATTCTGTAGCTTCCTATCCTGTTCTTCCTGAATAAAGTATAGCCTGGTATAATTAAATCCCAGTCATGGTTGTTTGTGAACCATGTCTCCATAACCACCACTAAATCCAAGTCAGTCTCTTCCATTAAAGCCTCAACATCTTAGCATTTTGGAGAATCTAACTGAGGAACAAATTGAGGGAGAAATAAAGAGGCCGATTTCACAAAATCACATCTGAGCCGCAGAAATGTTTAAATCAGAAATGGGTGCGATTCCATACCAATTTCTTACTGATTTAAGGGGTAGGGCTTAGGATGAGTGCAGGCCAATTGTTGGCCCTGTTGTATTGGTTGCCAGTGCAGCAGCGAGGCCTTTTAAAACTGTTGGTCATAGTGTACCCTGTGGTGCATTACTCCTGACCAGGATATCTATGGGACCTTATTGCTGTGTATGCTCCGGTCTGCCCTTCATGGTCCTCTCAGTCCCAGCTGCTGGTAGTCACAAGGCTGGAGGTGGTGTGCTGGGTGTCCCATCGCGAGAGGGCCTTTTGGGTGGTCGCTAGTAAAGGATGGAACACGCTGCTGTTAGAACTGCATAGCTTGCTATCTATGTTGGTCTTCCAGAAGGCCCTGAAAACATGGCTATTTCTTGTGGGTGAAGGGGTGGGTGAGGTCTGAGTATGGGGAAGGTCCTTTGGGAACTGGGATTTTCTGTTTTGCTTTTGATTGTTGTTGTCAGGTGATGTGCAGTATTTTGATTGACATAAGTCAGAAAGGTGGTCAAAACATTTGTAAATAAATAAATAAATTCCACAGCCGTGAGTATAGAAGCACCCGCATTTATGGAATTGGCATGTTCAACATGCTGTTCAGCTGGCCTGTGCAATTATTTAGTGCAAGGCTTGTGCCCGGGTGCAGGTACAGACCACAGAGTGAAGTGGAGAAACCTGTCCCTGCTAATTTTACAAGGCATGGATAAATGCTGCAATTGTTTTGGATGTCCCCACGCTCATCGAATTCTGGAAAGTTGCGCATTTCTGATCCTGCCCATCTCTGCGATATATCCGTGGACACCTCTGATGGCCACACCTCCTCAGTTAAAACATGCATCTCCTAAGCTGCTTTTCTCATTGACAGTGTTGTGCTGGTGCAAACTAGACTATATATAGAAACATAGAAACATGATGACAGAAAAAGACCACATGGCCTATCTAGTCTGTCCTTCCATATCAACAACTACAACAGTCCACTTTTTACCTTTAGAGATCTTCTGTGTTGGTCCCATGCTTTTTTGAATGAAGCCCACTAATCATTTTAGTAGCCACCCTCTGCACCGACTCCATCCTGTTCACATCCTTTTGAAGGTGTGGTCTCCAGAATTGCACACCATACTCCAAATGAGGTCTCACCAAAGACTTATACAGAGGCATTATCACCTCCTTTTTTCTGCTAGCCATTCCTCTCCGTATGCACCCAAGCATCCTTCTAGCTTTTGCCGTCGCCTTTTCTACCTGTTTAGCTACTTTAAGATCATCAGACACAACCACGCCTAGGTCCCGCTCTTCTTTAGTGGACAAAAGTACTTCACCTCCTATACTGTATTGCTCCCTTGGATTGCTGCAGCCCAAATGCATGACCTTACATTTTTTAACATTAAATCCCAGCTGCCAAATTCTAGACCATTCTTCAAGCTTAGCTAGATCCCTCCTCATGTTATCTACACCTTCCTGGGTGTCTACTCTATTGCAGATTTTGGTATCATCCGCAAAGAGGCAAACCTTACCCGACAGCCCTTCCGCTATATCACTAACAAAGATGTTAAAAAGAATTGGACCAAGGACAGATCCCTGGAGCACACCACTGGTAACATCCTTCTACTCAGAGTGAGCTCCATTTACTTGTACTCTTTGTCGCCTCCCACCCAACCAATTTCTAACCCAAGCAGTAACTTTAGGGTCCATCCCTAGGGTGCTCAGTTTGTTTATAAGTTGCCTGTGAGGAACAGTGTCAAAGGCTTTACTGAAATCTAAATACGCCATGTCTAAGGCTCTCCCTCGGTCCAACTCCCTGGTCACCCAGTCAAAGAAATCAATCAGATTTGTCTGACAAGACCTGACTCTAGTGAATCCATGCTGCCTCGGATCCTGTAATCCGCTGGACTCCAGAAACCTCACTATTTTCTCTCTCAGCAGCGTTTCCAATAATTTACTCACCACCGAAGTTAAACTAACTGGCCTGTAGATTTCAACCACATCCTTATTTCCGCTTTTGTGTAAAGGCACCACATGAGCCTCTCTCCAGTCCTTTGGCACCACTCCCGACTCCAACGAGGCATTGAAAAGGTCAGTCAGTGGAGTTGCTAGAACGTCCCCAAGTTCCCTCAGTATTCTAGGGTGTATCCCATCTGGTCGCATCGGTTTGTCTACTTTAAGTTGAGCTAGTTTCTCACAAACACAGTCTTCTGAAAATTGTTCAAGATGTCCCTCGCTTCTGTTCCTATTTGTGGGTGTTTTCTGAGGTCCTGCTCCTGGTTCTTCATCTGTGAACACAGAACAAAAATATTTGTTAAGCAATTCTGCTTTATCCTTATCAGCTTCTACATATTCCCCCCCTACACCCTTGAGTCTGACAATACCACTTTTGCCTTTCCTCTTCTCACTAATATATCTGAAAAATGTCTTATCCCCCCATTTTATTGCATTGGCTATTTCCTCCTCCTTTTGAATCTTTGCCTTCTTGACTACTTTGCTAGCTTCTCTAAGTTTTTCCAAATACAGATGCCTGTCTTCCTGTCTCTGTGATCTCTTGTATTTCATGAAGGCCTCCCTCTTTTTCTTCACTTTTTCAGCTACTTCCTTAGAAAACCATAGTGGTCTCCTTTTCCTTTTACCTTTATTTACCATTTTAACAAAAAGGTTGGTTGCCCTTAAAATATCCCCTATACTAGTCTGTTTCATGCCCAGAACACTGTAACGTAATCTCAGTGCATTCTAAGGTATAATAAGATCAAATAGATACTAACATGTTTGTCATGACATACTTTGCATGAAAACGTACATGGCAGTATAACAACTCCTCAGTTAGTCTTGCATTGGTCATCTCTAAAAACACTTTTTAAATTATTAAGTATGGACCCTTACCAACCTCACAAAAACCTAAACTAACTTTGCAGTTCCCCAAAGGATGCATTGTATTTCTGAGTGACATAACTGTGCTCTTCTAATGACTATGGCTGTCTGGCTATGGCATCTGTTTCCCACATATCTAGGTACTGGCATTCTCACAGCAGCTCCCTACATGTGGTTACACCTGTCCCATAGAATGTCCACTCTCTGTCCTGGATTATGTTGATCTGTATACATCTGCTATCTCTGGGGCAACCCTGTCTGCCTTCCCAAAGTCTGCTTTGTGGCACTGCTCCACTAGTCAGCTCTGGGTGAACAGGGAACTAGATCAGGGGCATGCGATGGATGTCATCTACCTGGATTTCAGCAAAGCCTTTGATACTGTTCCTCATAGGAGGCTTATCAATAAACTCAGTAGCTTAGGGATAGATCCCAAGATGGTAAATTGGATCAGAAATTGGTTGACTGACAGATGACAGAAGGTGATGGTACATGGAGCTCACTCGGATGAAAGGAAGGTGATTAGCGGAGTGCCCCAGGGGTCGGTTCTGGGCCCGGCACTGTTCAATGTATTTGTGAGTGATATTGCTGAAGGACTGCATGGAAAAGTCTGTCTTTTTGTAGATGACACGAAAATTTGCAACGGAGTGGTTAACATGAGGAATGATCTACAAAAGCTAGAAGAATGGTCTGATGCTTGGCAGTTAAGATTTAATGCAAAGAAGTGCAGAGTCATGCACTTGGGTAGCAGAAATCCAAGGGAAACGTACGTGATAGGGGGCGAGAGATTGGTGTGCACGGATCAGGAGAAAGACCTTGGAGTGATTATTTCTGAAGATCTCAAGGTGGCAAAACAGTGCGACAAGGCGGTGGCAAAAGCCAGGAGGATATTGGGCTGCATACGAAGAGGAATTACCAGCAGAAAGGAAGAGGTACCTATGCCACTGTACAAGTCACTGGTGAGGCCTCACTTGGAATACTGTGTTCAGTTTTGGAGACCGTATCTTGCAAAGGATGTAAAAAGACTGGAAACTGTTCAGAGGAAGGAAACCAAAATGATTTGGAGCCTGCGTCAGAAGCCTTATGAGAAGAGATTTGAAGACCTAAACATGTACACTTTGGAGGAGAGGAGGGACAGGGGAGATATGATTCAGACCTTTAAATACTTAAAGTAAAATAATGAACAAACAAACCTCTTCCAAAGATGGAGAAGCTGCAAAACTAGAGGGCATAACATGAAGTTGCAAGGTGGCAAATTGAAAGACAATGTCAGGAAATACTTTTTCACTGAAAGGGTGGTGGATGCTTGGAATGCCCTCCCGATGGAAGTGGTGGGGGCAAACACAGTGACGGATTTGAAAAGGGCATTGGACAGATACAGTGGATCTCTTTACAGCAACAAGAAAATATCAAAATAAACTGAACCATCAAATTCCTCAACAAATAGGGTGTTCTACATGGAGTGGTGGGTTCACCCCTAAGCAAAGACATGGGGAGGGATGGCCTGCAAAGAGCGGCAGGTGTACCTACTCTTGACATTGTACTGGGCAGACTAGATGGACCATACTGGTCTTTATCTGGCGTCATTTACTATGTTACTCTGTGTGGGCATGGGAGAGGGGGTCCCTGTGCAATCATACCAAGTAGCCAGCTTACATATATTTCACTACTCTCACAGCTTGCATAGATCCTGGACTGGGTAAGGATGTAGGCCTCATGGCACAATCTGGGGAATACTGGCACAACGTCAATCATATGTCCCAATCTCTCGCACTCTCACTTGCAGTCACAAAAGGCATAATTGAGGGAAAAGGTGCTCAGCACCTATAACTAAAAGCTGGTATGCCATGATAGCATGGAGTCCCAGACCTACAAATATGATCCCCCTTTCTCACTCAAACAAGATTCAGTTGCAGACTCACTCACGTACAACTCTTCCATCAACATTCCCTTTTTACATAATACAGGAATTGTTAGGGTTTCCCCAGACTAGCTCCTTTAGCACAAACAGCAAATGTGAGCATAGCGAGCTTAATCACAATTGTGCTTCTTAAAATGTCTTTAAGGGTAGTTCTTAATGCCCCTTTAGCTTACAGGATTCCCTCATCCCTGATTTCTGTTCATTATAAATGCATCATGTGGTGTTTTATAGACTGTAGTCACACCATTTTGCAGCATATTTATCACATCCTGTATATAAACACGGCAGAATAATTTTTAAGTACTGACATTATTCCATGTCTCTATCAGGAATAACGGGCATGTCTTCGGGGAACACCTAAAATGTACATTGGAGTTTCTTGAATACGCTATATATGACTCTGCGGCAAACCATGCCTCCATTTCACCCCTCCCCATCTGAGATCCCTGGCTTTGCCTCAAGGAAGTGCACGGGAGCCATTTTTCGGAATATGGGTGTAGATGTTATCAGGAGATACACATCTCCTGTGCACGTGCAAACGCCCTATTTGGTTTCTGGAATAACCCCCCAAAGCTTGTGGAATATATAGGAATATCTGGTATACTTTAATGTTAATGAGGCCAATAGAGTATGTGAGGGTTCAAAGCAGTTTGTTTCTTCAAAGATCTTGAACTCTTCTCCCCCCCCCCCAGGCCAATGCTGGTGGATGGTGACAGATGCTTCTGTTGATGTTACCAAGGGAAGTGGCCAAACATTAACAGAGAACTGTTTAATGTGAGGGATAGCCAAATATTTAATGTCTTTCCCTATGTTATAGTCTTGTGAATTTCAGAACACCTGTCAGTAATTGGGTAGATGGTCAGGAGAGCTAGCCATGTTGGGGAAGCTCAACCTGTGTTTGGGATTTCTATAAAAACTATCTGTGTGAAAGGTAAAGGTGACTGCCAAACCCTCTATACAGTGTTGAACTGTGATAGAAAAAAAGAGATTTCCCAGATTTAGAGGTCCATATCCTTACTATTTATATAGCACT
Source organism: Ichthyophis bannanicus (assembly GCA_033557465.1). NCBI lineage: Eukaryota > Metazoa > Chordata > Amphibia > Gymnophiona > Ichthyophiidae > Ichthyophis > Ichthyophis bannanicus. Next base: position 942,155,978 of record CM066033.1, on the reverse strand, counting down.
ATTTTAACTTACATATACATACACCCTATAAAATATATATATATGTGTGTGTGACTCTTGTTACTTGCAGACTTTTAGAGTACCCTATTCTGTGATGCCAGTGAGAGAATGGTATGTTTGGGCAGCCAAGGCCTCTATATCTAAGGTTACCAGATTTTTTGCAAACCTGGGACATTTACCCAAAGTGTTATATGTGTGGGGGGCAGAAGGGGGGGGGGGTAGAAAAGCACACCTTAGTTTCAGGTAAGAGCAACAAGGTGCAGAGGAGGGAAGAGGAGACATCACCCTGCCTCCAATCCATCCCATGACAGCAACAATATCACTTCCAAGTGAACAAAACAATAGAGAAGTAGAAACAGTGATGCATTTCCCTCATACTTGCAAAATATAAAGATAATGGATGGAAATTCTAAATACTGACATATTCAAATTGCTAAATTTGAAAAAGCTTTTTTCTTCACCCTCTTTCTCTATTGCTGGAATCGGGGACAAGAGACTGCTAGACAGGTGGGAATCAGAGATGCAGCTATAAAATCGGGAACAACCCCCAAAAATCGGGGACATCTGGTAGCCTTATCTGTATCAGATGACTGTGCATATTGCAAATGGTTTGAATTTTTATTACCACTACTACTACTGCTATTAATCATTTATATAGCACTGCAAGGTTTAATCAGCGCTGTAAATATACATGAAAAAAGATGGTCCTGCTCGACAGAGCTTAAAATCTAAACAAGGCAAATAGGGAAGGGTAAGGAGACACATGGAAAACAAGGGATCAGGATCCAAAAGCAGTCTCAAAGAGGTAAGCTTTTAGCATGGATTTGAAAATGGGCAGAGATGGAGCCTAACAAACAGATTCTGGTGGTTTGCTCCAGGCATATGTAATTGTTTTAGTTTGGTGTTTTCAATTTAATGCTTTGCTTTACATTCAAGATGAAATCTCTAAGTGCATTTATATATATGGCAAAATACTGTAACCAGTCATTAAAATCCAGACTTGTGGTTAGCGATATAAAACATTATAAAAAAATAATCATGACTGGCTAAACCAGCGGTTCTCAACCTGTGGGTCGCAACCCCGATGGGGGTCACCACAGGATTTAGCGGGGGTCGCCTCACCTAACCTCACTCCACCTTTAAAAAAAAAAAAGCACCCAAGTTGCTGCCGCTGCCGCTGCCGAGTCCGCTTTTCGGCAGCGGAAAACTCACCGCCTCCCAGTCCCTTCTAATACAGCCGTGGCTCCCTGCCTCTCAGGGAACCGTGGCTATGTCATTAAAACCATTGTAGAGCTTTCCTGTCTCTTGACGGGCTCCGTGCAGCATTGTCCGGCCTCCAAAGGAAGTTGTTTACCACTTCCTTTGGAGGCGGGACAATGCTCCACTGAGCCCGTCGAGAGACGGGAAGGCTCCGCAACGGTTTTACAGGTATAGCCGTGGTTCCCTAAGAGACAAGGAGCCGCGGCTGTAGAAAAACAGCAGGGCAGCAGCAGCAGGCAGACAGGGAGAGGGGAGGAGGGGGCAGGGAACCTGCAACGGGGCTGACATGGAGGGATGGATGGAGGGAGGGGTCTGACATGGACAGGGGGGCTGACATGCAGAGAGGGGGGCTGACATGGATGGAGGGAGGGTGGCAGGGGAGGGCTGACATGGAGGGAGGTAGGGGGGCTGACATTGATGGGTGGAGGGAGGGGGCTGACATGGACAGAGGGGGTCTGACATGGAGGGAGGGAGGGCTGACATGGACAGGGGGGACTGACATGGACAGGGGGCTGACATGGAGGGAGGGAGGGCTGACATGGAGAGAGGGGGGCTGACATGGATGGAGGGAAGGAGGGGGGAGGGCTGACATGGAGAGAGGGAGGGAGGGAGGGGTGGCTGACATTAATGGATGGAGGGAGGGAGGGAGGGAAGGGGCTGACATGGACAGAGGGGGGGCTGACATGGAGGAAGGGGGAGCTGACATGGATGGATGGATGGATGGAGTGAGGGAGGGAGGAGGGCTGACATGGACAAAGGGAAGAGACGGGGACATACTGCACAGATGGGCAATAAATGCTGGACAGAGGGGAGAGACAGTGCGGGTTAGGATTATAATGGGCAGATGGGGGGCTAGTACTGGGAATGGACTGATCAAGGGGGGGTTGGGACTGGTAATGTGCTGATAGGGGGTAGGACTGGTAATGGACTGATGGGGGACTAGCACTGGAAATGAGCTGATCGGGGAGGTTAGGACTGGAAATGAGCTGATGGGGGGGGGGGTAGGACTGGTAATGGGCTGATTAGGGGAGCCTAGCACTGGTAATGGGGTTGAGGAGGGACTAGCACTGGAAATGAGCTGATTAGGGGAGGCTAGCACTGGTAATGGGGTTGAGGAGGGACTAGCACTGGAAATGAGCAGATTAGGGGAGGCTAGCACTGGTAATGGAGTTGAGGAGGGACTAGCACTGGAAATGAGCTGATTAGGGGAGGCTAGGACTAGTAATGAGCTGATGGGGGGTAGGAATGGTATTGGGCTGATTAGGGGAGGCTAGCACTGGTAATGGGGTTGAGGGGGGACTAGCACTGGAAGCAAGCTGATTGGGGGGCTTCGACTGGGAATGGGCTGATTGTGGGGAGGGGAGGATAGAGCTGCTGGCCCTGGAAGAAAACTAGGGGCTAAGGCTACAAATGGGCTTATACGAGGGGATGGGAGAATGGAACTGGAAGAGAGTGGATCTGAGAGGGGCTGCCATGGTATTTGTACTAGAAGGGACTGCTCAGTGGGGAAGGAAGGGGACTGGAAGGGAATGGACAACAGTGGCAGTCATGGGAATGCAAGTTGACATTGGAAGGTACTGAGAGTGAGGACTGGAAAGGGGCTGATACTGGAGATGGTTACTGGGACTGGAAATAGGCTGATGGAAAGTAGTGAAGAAAACGAAAGAAGAGATTAGAAATGGCAGATGGACCATAGACCACAGAAAGAGAGCTAAGAGAAGACAGGAAAGCAGAAGCCTCAGATCGGGAAAAGCATGATCAGAGAATAAATTGGTCAGACAACAAAGTTAGAAAAAATAATTTTATTTCATATTAGTGATTTGACAACAAAATCATCATAATTTTGAAATCAAATATTGTTACTTGTTATTGTGATTAATTATTGTGGTTTAAATAAGTAAATTTTATAAATAAAAACATATTGCAAAGGCCTATAATATATTAATAATTCAACAAATGATTACAGCGACAATGTGTTAACGGTAAAGGAAGAGAGACGCATTTGATTTTATCATTGGGGGTCACCACAAGTTGACCAATGGTAAAAGGGGTCACGGTACAAAAAAGGTTGAGAACCACTGGGCTAAACTGTCAAGACATTTCTTACAAAGTATTCACAAGCAACCATATCTTCAGCCTTTCCTGAAATCGCTGTAATTCTTTTCTAACCTAAGATCAGATAGCAATTTATTCCAAAGAGGGACTCTGGAAGGCACACGGCATCCAACATTTGTGTATCACTCAAATAATAATCAATGTAGGTATAACCACATAACCTTGCTGTGAAGAGCAAGGCCATAAGAGATACCCTCAAGTTAGACTGAGGGTACTTTAATATGGCTGAGGCCCCCTCCTCACTCCAGGATCAGAGGGGCATTAGCAGTGTCTAGGAGGGATGGGAAGAACTGGTTGGCTGGGAGAAGATGGGGGAGGGGGGTGGAAGTAGTGAGGGGTTGGTTAGGGTGGTGGCTAGTGCTAGAGATGATGGAGCTAGGAGCAAAAGGCTTTTCACACCCACCACGGTGGATGATTGTGGGAGTTTAGGAGTACTGGAGAGAGGTACATTGAATGGGGGATGGGGGGTGTTGCGATCACAGCTATGGCAGGAGTGTTGAGGTCAGTGGGAATTAGGAGATGCTGATTTTCAGCAGGTTGGCTAACAAGGAAAATGCGAAAGGGAGGAGATTTGACACCGCAGGCTATGCAGGGTTGGAGACACCATGGCTAAATCAGCACCAACTAGTTGGGTAAAGCAGGGGTTAGAAGTGGGGTAAGCTGATCTGGTTGGGGGGGGAGGGGTTATGAAAAGCTGTTTGACTTAAATGGTTGAGTTTAAATAAAGGTTATGGCCATATGTTCTGCCATATAGTGGTTGCTATTTAACTGGAGGGTTGAGGATAAGGTACGAGTGCCTATGTTGGATACAAAGGACCACTCTTATGCATTGTTGTAAAAGTTATACATAAGTTTAAACTGAACTCATTTTCTGATTGGTAATCATGTAATGCTAAAAATAGAGGGGCAACATGATCTCTCATCTTTGTTCCTATCAAGATCTTGGCAGCTGTATTTTGCACAGTTTGCAAGCAACCTGCGATAGAGCAAATTGCAATAGTCCATCTTTGATACAACTGAGGAATGTGCAGTGGATATAAGATGCTGCGCCAGGCTAGCCACTAGAAATGTGCACGAGGGGGTGGTGCCTATTCAAGATGGTGGCAGCCGCCTGAACTGAGTGACTGCGTTTTTCTTACGGGAAGGAAGCATAAGGGGAAAGGGGGAGTTTTGCCCTCTAAGCCCCTCTCTGCCTCGACACCTGTTTCTTCGGGTCCACTGGATACCTTTGTTCAACGCATGCCTCGGGACCCGGTAATGGAAGGGGAAGAAGTTCGAGCAGCAGTCGTGCAGGAGTTGGGTGACTCGACGGCTGCTTCAATTTCATCTTTGTCCCCCTTGAGCCCAGCGCCAAAGATGCAACGGAGTCAGCCCCTACCTGCTGGTTTCTTGGAGCTCGATTCCCCTCCTATGGAGAGTTTGATTGGAGGCTCGCGAGGGTCAGAAGCAGCAGGATTGCGGGACATTAGAGGTGTAGTCGTTGGTCAGCATGGTATACCTCCACCTCCGACGCTGATAGGGGAAGAGTTCTCAGGGTTGGTTGTCCCTGAGGAACGCCGAGGAGATGCGCCGGCAAAAACAGAAGCTGTAATGTCTGTGGAGTCTGATTTTGTGTTCTCAATGAAACGTCCGTCTAGTTTCACTTTGGAATCAATATGGCAAGCTATTCTCTCTCTGGGAGAAGCTTTAGTTCCAAAGATTACATCTCTGACTGAGATAGTGAATACTTCCGTGGTGTCTGTGGAGAATTTGGAGCGGAAGGTGGAAGTTCTGCAATTGGAGACTGGTGAGAATCGAAGGAAAGTGGAAGCTCTTGAAGATCAGATGGACATGTTGAGAAAGAACTTTTCTGCTGTTCAAGTTAAGTTAGAGCACTTGGATAATCTTTCTAGGTCTAACAATTTAAGGTTGATTAATTTTCCGAGACTATCAACTGTGTCCCCATGGGATATGTTTCAACAGTACTTGACGGAGGTTTTGGGGGGTTTCTATGGAACTAATACCACCCCTGGTTAAGATTTATTATTTACCTAAGGGGAAATTCTCTTCTGGTCTGTTCAATGTTGGGGGTGGTATAGATCATGGGAATGTTTTGAATGTCACTGATATTTTAGAGCAGTCTTCTGAGTCTCCTGATTCCTCTACGTTGTTAATCACTTTTGCACTACTCTCAGATAAAGAATGGTTATTGAGGCTTTTCTTTCGGAAGAGGAAGTTGCCTTTAAAAGACTTGATGGTCCGGATTTATCAAGAGAAACTCAGAGGCGGCGTAGCGAGTTTCTTCTATTGCGTCCAGGAGTTCTCCAGGTGGGGGGTTTGTTCTTTTTGAAACATCCCTGTAAGTGTCTAGTGAAATATCACTCAGTTTCATATGTGTTTTATGACCCCTCCCAGCTTGCGGCTTTTATTTCTGCACGGCGATTAGAATCCTCTATTGGGGCCCCCCCTGAGCTCGTTTAATGTATCTGCCGGGTTTAGTGGACTGCCATGATTTCTTGGTTCCTCTATGGTTTATAATATAATGGTCTTATGTCATTTCCCCCTTAATTTGTGGGCTAGGGTGAATGGATACTTAGTTGTATTGTTTTTGCCTTTAATATTTACTAATTTGTATCTATTCTATTTCTCTCAAGATTGTTCGGTGAACTTTCTTGTAATTTTGATTTAAAATGCTATAAATAAAAAAATAAAAAAAAAAGATGCTGCGCCAGTAGAGTGATTCACAATTTCAGTGGTGGTTAGGTCTGCATTTGGTGGCCTTTGCCTGCTTAGACAATTAAATGCCAAACACAAATCCCAAATGGTGTACAAAGGACTTAGTGTATCTTAAGCACCATTTTGCAAAGGACATTGGGGTACGAATAAAAATAGCCAAGTTGGGATGTTCATTTCGCCCAGTATTTTACAAAAGACGAATGGATCCCAGGAATTATGCATGTATTTCCCAGCACATTCAGCTGGAGCATCGACTTCCAAAACCCATATGTGCAGAAAAAGAGCAGCATCGCTCAGCGGGTTCCATGTATATGTGCCAGCGATTAGATGTAGAAGGTCCAAGTTTTGCTACTTCCGTATATAAGTAAAAGCAAGTATATTTATGAGAGCCAAATTCCAGACAATTATATATATATAAAAGTGCAGCCAATTACAAAGCAAAGCCCCAAAAGATAAATGTTTACATTGTAGAGCTTATACAGAACAACAGGGGCCTAAGCATAATTGCCTCCTCAATTACTCTTTTCAATCCCTGGCTGAAATGAGTACTTTACAGAAGATGTACATGCCTCACAAGAGATGTAAAACCCAACTGAGCTTTTTTCAAAACATGTGTATTTCCATTATAAAATGGGAAAGGGGGCATTTTTGAAGGCATTTACATGGTTTGCAGACCTGCAAATCATGTAAATCTTTACTGAGTTGCTTAATATACTGCCCAACACCGGGGCATCTGAGAGTTTACAATAAAAAGTTATGCATGCTGCCAGAAAATAAAAAGGAAAAGGAATGCCATAACAAGACAGGAAAGGAAAGAAAATGGATAGACTGGGGAGGGGGGTGGAGGGACAGGGGATAGTGATTGCACAAACAGAAGGAGACATTGCTAGGCAGGGGCAAGGTGAAGGTCAAAGGTGGCAGAGAAAAGATAGGTTTTCACTGTTGTCTTGAATCTGGGAAAGGAGAGTTCCAGACAGAGGTCTGATGGGAGAGAGTTCCAGAGGAGTGGACTAAGGAAAAAGAATGCTGAAGTGCAGGTGGATTCTAGGTGAGCCTGTGAGGGGGATGGAAGGAACAAGCGATTGGAGTGAACCTGGCAGAGTGAGCAGTGGGGGTATGAAGGTGAATCAAATCAGAGATACCAGGGAGTGTTTCTGTGAATGACACAGTGAACAAGGGTGAGAAGCTTATATTGTACCCAGAATTTTATGGGAAGTCAGTGTAAGCAGAAAAGCAAAGGGGTGATATGGTCCGAGCGAGTGGCATGTGACAGTAAGCCGGCAGCGATATTCTGGAGGAGTTATAGTCTGCAGAGTTGATATTGGGGGAGGCCAGCAAGAGCAACATTACAGTAGTCGATTTGAGTCATGACCAGGGAGAGAAGAAGCGTAGACAGGGAAGAAAAGGATAAGAAGGGAAGGACAGAATGGAGCTGATGCAGGGAGTGAAATGAGCATTGAATAGTGGAGGAGAGATGCTCATGGAAGGATAAAGAAGAGTCAAATGTGACACCAAGATAATGGAGAGAGGATACCAGAGGGATGGTTGCCTGTGTAAGGGAGGGGACCAGAGAAGGAGTGCGACTGGAAAAGGAGAAACAAGTAGCTGAAATTTTGGAGGGATTGGTGTAAAAAAAGTTGGATGCCATCTAAGGTGAGAAAGAGGAGAGACAAGCATTTAGTGGGACAGGTGAGAGACGGAGGGCCTAGTGTGTGCAAAAGGATATCGTCTGCATAGTAGTAGGCTGAAATGCTGTGCTTTTGGACAATAAGAGTTAAGGAGTCCAAAAAGATGTTGAAAAGAAGGCCTGAACCCTGGGGGACACCACAGAGCAGAGGGGTGACAGGTGAGGAAGAGATGCTGGTGAGGATAGAGAAGGTCCTGAACAAGAGAAAACAATGGAACCAACAAAGGACAGTGCAATTAATGCCAAAATCAGGAAGGTAGGAGAGGACTGTGCTGTGATCGACCAGATCGAAGGCAGAGGATAAATCCAGAGATATGTCACCCCGATCATGTGAGGTGTGAAGCTCATTGAGAAAGGACAGAATAATAGTTTCCATACTGTGATCAGCAAGGACTAGTTTCTCAAGGACTATGGAAGGAAAGGGGAGAGTAGAGATGGTACACCAGTGGGCGAGGACGATGGGAGCTAGTGAGGGCTTCTTGAGGATGGGCCAAATGAAAGCATGCTTCCAGGGGAGGGAAAAAGAATCAGAGAGGAGACTAGAATTGAAATTACTAAGGATGAGTGGAAGAAGGGCCAGTGAGGGGTCAAGGAGCCAGTAGGGGGGAATAAGATCAGAGGGACAGAGGTGGTCTTGCGGGAGGAGGAAAGAGTTTTGGAGAGTTTGGCAGAGGAATTGGGACAGAAGAAGGATGAGGAATGGGACAGGGTGGGGGTGGAAGGGGGTGGAGGAGGCAGGGGAGGACATGGGGGGTAGGAGAGAGGGGAGATGGACAGGCTGGAAAGGTGCAGTGAAGGGTAAGGACTTTATCAGTGAAGTGGGTGGCCAAGAGGGTAGAGTCAAGGGGGATGGCAGGAGGGGCTTGAGAGGAGGAAGAGTGAAGGGATGACAGGGAGCAGAGGATGGAGTATAGTTAATGGGTAGAGTTAGAGGAGGAGGAGACTTGCTCAGAGTAGTAAGACTGCTTGGCGGAATGGATGAGGGAACGGTAGTGGGAATGGCAGTGACTGAAGTGAGCTAGAGGCCACTCTGTGGGATATTCAGCAACACTAACATCCCTGGGGGCAGCTGCTACATGATCCAATGCTAAGCATTTAACATTGGGGTGCTCCAGGGTGGAGTAGAGGTGACACCTATTTTGGGCAGCAGCAGTATTGAGCCACTGCCCAGTTAGCAATATATGGTGAAAGTCAGGCGCTGGTAATCCTGGCTTAACTTTTGCTGTGTTAACTAACAGGGCAGCGGCTCAATATCAGCACTGGCCAGTGAGCCTCGTGGAATCCGGCGAACCTGGATATTCAATGCTGGAGCTGGCTATGACCCCAGCATTGAATATCCGGGGTCTAATTCAGTGCCGGCGGCTAGTCATGTTAGCCACTAGCGCTGAATATTCCTCCCATATGTATAATTTATTGGCACATCCAAACCACGCCCTCTTTGAATCTGAACATGCTGGACCATGTTGTTGTTAAGTGCCGTCGAGTCGGAGTCGACTCATGGCGACCCTCTGGATAGCTATCCTAAATTGTGTTCGGTCTTCAGTCAGGCGGCTCATTGTTGACAGACTGGCACCCGTAGCTGCTGTTATTGTAGCGATCCATCTCATTGCTGGCCTTCCTCTTTTGCGTTGACCTTCTATCTTGCCAAGCATGATGTCTTTCTCTAATGATCTCTCTCTTCGCATGATGTGTCCGAAGTATGAAAGTCGAAGTCTTGTCATCTGAGCTTCTAAAGAAAGCTTAGGTTTGATCTCCTCTAGTACCGACTGGTTTGTTCTTCGGGCAGTCCATGGTATACACAGTATTCGCCGCCAGCACCATAATTCAAAGGCATCAATTTTCTTCCTGTCTGTCTTTTTCACTGTCCAGCTTTCACATCCATATGATGTTATTGAAAATACCATGGCTTGAACAAGTCGAATCTTTGTATGGAGAGAGACATCTCTGCTCTTGAGAATCTTATCTAGGTCTTTCATAGCCATTCTGCCAAGAGCAATGCGTCGTCTGATTTCTTGACTGCTTGTTGCTTCTTTATTGATAGTTGATCCAAGTAGGTTAAAGTTGTTCACGATTTCAATTTCTTCTCCTTCAACGATGAACCTGTTGATTATGCCAGTTGTCATGATCTTTGTCTTCTTTACATTAAGGTGCAGGCCCATTTTGAGACTATGTTCTTTGATTGTGAGAAGCAAATGTTTCAGATCATCTTCACTTTCAGCTAGTAATGTGGTATCATCAGCATAGCGAAGGTTGCTGATGAGTCTTCCACCAATCTTCACACCTCTGTTGTCTTCATACAGTCCTGCTTCTCTGATGATTTGTTCTGCATATAAATTAAACAGGTAGGGGGAAAGTATGCAGCCTTGTCTTACACCTTTGCTTATTTTAAACCATTCTGTTTCTCCTTGTTCCGTTCGAACTGTTGCTTCTTGATCAATGTACAGATTGCGCAAGAGAACGATCAGGTGTTCTGGTATACCCATGCTTCTTAATGTGGTCCAGAGTTTCTCATGGTTTACACAGTCAAAAGCCTTGCTATAGTCGATAAAGCACAAATAGATATCCTTTTGGTATTCTTTAGTCTTTTCAAGGATCCATCTCACATCCGCAATGATGTCTCTCGTTCCTCGTCCTTTCCTGAACCCTGCTTGCACTTCAGGTAGTTCTTGTTCTAGGTATGGCTGTAGTCTCTTTTGAATAATCTTCAGTAGAATCTTGCTGGCATGTGGGATCAGAGCAATTGTGCGATAATTTCCACAGTCAGTTGGATCACCTTTCTTTAGTATTGGTATAAACATATATCTTTTCCAGTCAGTTGGCCATGATGTTGTCTTCCATATTTCTTGGCAGAGCCTTGTAAGTACGGTAACAGCTGCATCAGATTGCTGCAATACTTCTATGGGAATGCTATCAATGCCTGGTGCTTTGTTCTTTGATAAGGCTTTCAATGCTGCTTCAACTTCTTCTTTCATCACCAATGGTTCCTGATCATAAGGTATAGGTTGAAACGGCTGTTGGTCCACTTGATCTTTATTATATAAAAACTCTGTATATTCCTTCCACCTTTTCTTGATCTTCTCAGCATCATTCAACATAGAACCTTGAGCATCTTGTAACATTCCAATTCGAGGCTGGAACTTTTTCTTTAACTCTCGCAGCTTTAGGAAAGCCGATCTTGTTCTTCCTCTAATAGTTTCTGCTTCTATTTCCTTGCAAGTGTCATTGTAGTACTTTTCCTTGTCCTGTCTTGCTGCACGTTGGAAATCTCTGTTGAGTTCTGCGACTGTCTTTCTTTCTCCTTTGGCTTTAGCTTCTCTGCGTTTCTGGGCAATTTTCAGAGTTTCTTCCGTCATCCATTTTGGCCGTTTTTGCTTTTTCACCTTTTGTAGAGACTTCTCGCTTTCTTCCAGCACAACCTTCTTGACGTCATTCCATAACTCTTCCGGAGCTCTGTCATTTGTATCTAAAGCAGCAAATCGATTTTGCAGGCAGTCTTTAAATTCCAGTGGTATATTCTCAAGGTCATATTTTGCTGCATTCATGAGTGGTTTGCTCTTTTTCATCTTTAGCTTGAGTTTGCATACTAGTAGTTGATGATCTGTACCACAGTCAGCTCCAGGTTTTGTCTTTGTTGATGTTACAGAGCTTTTCCATCGTTGACTTCCACAGATGTAGTCAATTTGATTTTTATACAATCCATTGGGTGAAGTCCATGTGTACAGTCGCCGCTTGTGTTGCTGGAAGAAGGTGTTTGAGATGAATAGATTATTGGTCTTGCAGAATTCTATCAATCTTTCTCCAGCTTCATTTCTGTTGCCAAGTCCATATTTTCCAACTACTTTGCCTTCTTCTTTGTTGCCAACTTTTGCGTTCCAGTCACCCATGACTATCAGGATATCCTGTTTGCATGTTCTGTCAATTTCAGCTTGTACTTGTTCATAGAACTCTTCAATTTCATTCTCTTCTGCAGCTGTTGTTGGGGCATATACTTGAATTATAGTTGTGTTGATAGGCAATCCTCGTAGACGAACAGAGATTAAGCGTTCGCTGACTGCATTGTATTTCATTACAGTTCTTGCAAGTTTCTTCTTTATTATAAATGCAACACCATTTCTTCTTTGTCTTTCATTTCCAGCATAGTAGACCATGTGATCATCTGATGCAAAGTGCCCGATGCCAGTCCATTTCAGTTCGCTGACACCCAACAGATCAAGTTGTACACGTTCCATTTCATTCTTGACCACCTCCAACTTCCCTTGGTTCATGCTTCGTACGTTCCATGTTCCAATGTGTAAGACATCTTTACAGCTTCTGACTCTCATTTCATGCGCAGCTACATCAGCAGTCAGACTTCCCGAGGGCTTTGATCCAACCACATCATAAATGCTGGCTTTACTCTGAAAAGTCTTCAGCTCTTCCCCAGTAGCTAGTTGAGTGCCTTCTGACCTGGGAGTCTCATCTTCCAGCACCATAGCACAATTTGTTTTGTTGTAACTATCCATTGGGTTTTTCATGGCAAGATACAGAAGTAGATTGCCGGGCCTTCCTTCCGCGCAGTTTAAGTTTGGTGTTGTTGCCGTTGTCACAGAAATGTGATCCTCCGCCGTCAACACTATCCCATTCTGCTGCTGCCCAGATGGGTGGTTTGTCTTCGTCTGGCACCTCAGCTGAGACCTGTCCATCTTGGGAGACCCTGCCAGTAGTTAAACTACCGATAGTTTAGCTCTCAGCATCACTGATGCACGCAAGCCCTCACAGCACGACAAGCTGCAAACCAAGTGAGGGTGCTGGACCATATAAACGTGTAAGCAGGACCATATAAACGTGTAAATAACGGCATTCACTGCATGTTGCACATTTCTGAAATTATCTTCTTTTGTGTCTGTTTTATGTGTATTGTTTCATGCTTAGATAAGTGCCATTCAGCTTATTTATATCTCACTTAACTACTGTACAAATGAAATGAAAATAGAAGAAATTAGATTGTTTCAGATCCCGCTTCACCTTGGTAATGCACACAGAACACAGACTCTCACCCAAGCCAGAAAAAGTGACTGTAAGTTCTTTACTCTGTTATCCATTCCAGCCTTGGAAATGTCAACGGCATGCAAAGTAGCACTTTATTTTATTTATTTGAACATATATTTATACCGCCCCTTACAAAGATCAGGGGTGGTTTACATTAGAACAAAACTGAACCTTTACATAGAACAGTATAAATGAGATAAAACCTCTAAGTATTTACATAGAATGGTACTGAAGAAGTACAACAATTAACTATTTACAACGAGCTATGTACAGATGGATTTAATTACATAGCTGGCATTCTTATTTGTGTATCCGGCAATTGAAATCTACAATGTATGTTCAATGATTTGATTATAGCAGCATTGAGGGGGCTGTGGAGGTGGCTGTGGGGGGGGGGGGGGCAAGGGGAGAGAGTAAGACAGTGCTGTTGGTGTTGGGGCTGGTGTATTGTTCTTTGAATAGGTAGGTTTTTAATTCTTTACGGAATGATTGAAAGTCTTTTATTCCTCTTAGTGCTTCGGGGAGGGAGTTCCATTGTGAGGGGGCTATGTATGTAAATGCCCTCTTGCTAGTAAATTGTTTGGTTTTGCATATTGAAGGAGGTACCATGAGAGAGCTTTGGTTGGGAGTTCTCCTGGCTCTATTGGTTGATTGGATTTGGAAGAGGGATAAGAGGTGGGAGTTGGCTATGTTATGTATCAGTTTGAATGTGGTCATTATTATTTTGTATCTTACTCTTGCGGAAATTGGGAGCCAGTGGAGCTCATATAGGATAGGTGTAATGTGGTCTGCGAGTCATGCTTTCATTATGACTCTGTCTGTGACATTTTGGGCCATTTGTAATATGTTCATTGTCTTTTTGGGTATTCTCTGCAGAAGGCTATTGCAGTAGTCGAAGTGCGGTGTTATGAGGGCTTGGACTACTGTTCTAAAGTCATTCAGCTCAATGAGGTTTCTGAGTGGTTGTATTATCCTTAATTTAAAGAATATGGTTCTGTTTAGTTGTTTTAAGTGGGGTTCCATGCTGAGTGTTTTATCCAGGGTACCTCTGAGATATTTAACTTCCTGCTTAACTGGGAGTTGAGTGTTGTTTAGACAGATTGTTGATGGTGGGTTGAACTCAGTTTTTTGATACAAACATGACTTCTGTTTTCTTGAAGATGATGCTCATGTAATTTGCATAGAGCCAGTTTTTAATTTCTTTTAGGCATGTTGCTAATTTATCATATGTGGGATTGAGTATGTCCAGCTGAGTGTACAACATAATGCCATCAGCATATATGTGGTAATTTATTTTATATTTTTTGAATATGGTGCAAATTCATTTTATGTATGTTAAACAAAAGGGTAACGAAGCAACACAACCAAGCCTACTCCCCACCCACCTCAATGACACCACCATTATACCCAGGCCATGATACATACCCACAGCCCGATAATGACTGCCCAAACGTGCAGATTACCCAATATGTAATTAGTCAGAGAGTGCCGTGTATTCCATAGTAACATCTGTGGCATACCTGCCGATGAAGAGCGCAAATGTATAGAGTTGTATATAGGTGTATATAGTTACCCCTGTCAAACCCAAGTTGTAAAATCCTGTTATCTGTAATGTACACCGCATTGTTCTGCTGCTCTGTACAATTTGTTGTTGACTATAACCGCGCTGATTTTAAAGAGTGAGGTATAGAAGTAATATAAATTTATTTATTTATATTCTCTAATATACCGTGCTATTCTGCATCAGTGTGGTTTACATTGAACAAACTGAAATTACATTGAACAGGGCATTATAACTTGGAGATAACTATTTTACAGGGAACATGGGCTATGGAGGGTTAAGTGGCTTGCCCAAGACCACAAGGAGCACCTGTGGGACTAGAAACCCCAGTCCTTCTGGCCCAAGGTTGCTGTCCTCTAGTGGGATTTGAACCCCTGACCTTCTGGCCTGAAGTACCTTGCCCCAACCAGTAGGCCACTCCTCCACTCCACTACATAAATAAATAAATAAATGAAGATAGTGCCAAGCCTTGGGATATTCCTTGGGTTTGGGGGAAAGTTGAGGACATTTGTTGTTCTATTTGAACGTATTGAAAGTGGTTAGCTATGTAAGATGTGAACCATTTGAGGGTATGTCCTTTTATGCCTATGGAGCCAAGTCTTGAGATGAGGGTCTTGTGGTTTACATTGTCGAAATCAGCAGTGATATCCAGGAAAATTAGGATGAACACTTTTTTGGCATTCTCCATTCCCTGGATAATTGTGTCAAGTAGAACTAGAAGGAGCGTTTTGACCATGGAATGGTCGAAATCCATACTGTTGTTCATCTAATGTGGCTGTCGTATCTAAGAAATCTTACTGCAAGGTCTCATGCCATTACTTCTTAAAAAGTCACTCATACGACCCATTTTGAAAACAAAGCACTCAATAAGGACGACCCAACCTCCTACCGCCCAATTTCAAGTATATCCTTCCTCGCCAAGATTATTGAAAAGGCAGTTCAGCAGCAGCTGCAGGACCACATTGATGACGCAAACGCCCTTGATGTCCATCAATACGGGTTTCGTCAACATCACGGTGTAGAAACTCTCCTGCTAGCCCTAATGGACAACCTACTCAAAGGCTAGAAAACAAGTGCAAGATGTATATGCTTATATTCATAGATATATCAGCTGCCTTTGACTCTGTGCATCACCCCACACTTCTGGAGCGACTCGCGTCCATAGGCATTTCAGGTACCCCGCTAAAATGGTTCTCCTCCTACATAACCAACAGAATGCAGCAGGTCCAATTCAACAATGACAAGGCAGCCCCCTTCCCACAAACTCAAGGCATTCCGCAAGGCTCTGCCCTCTCCTCCCTCCTATTCAACTTATACCTACAACCTGTATGCAAGATTTTCCAGGAACACGAGATCAACTACCATATATACGCAGATGACCTAATGCTATATACACAACTCGACGTAAATAACCCAAACCTCAACAAACTTGAAAAATGCCTACTTGAGCTACAAACCTGGCTGCAACGAAATAACATGTCCATAAATCACAAAAAAAACAGAAGCAATGTGTATCTCCAGGAAACCGGGCTTCAAGCCCCCAGCAACGGTCACCATGAACAATAACATTTACAACAACAAGACTGAGATAAAATATCTAGGAGTGATGCTTGACAACAACCTATATATGGACAAACACCTTCGAAATACCAATCGGGCCATCTTCCACAAATTAAGAGTCTTGCAGCCCTTACGTAACATCCTCGATCATGCCGACTTCAGGTCAGTCGCACAAGCACTCATCATTCCACATCTAGACTATTGCAATGCCATACTGCAAGGCTTGCCAAAGAAAACTATAAATATTCTGCAATTGGCACAAAATGTTGCTGCCAGAATCATTATGCAAAAAGGCCTCTCTGAGCACATTACACCTGTACTAATTGAGCTACATTGGCTCCCCATTGGGGCCCGCATTCAATACAAAATGTTAGTCACTGCATTCAAACTCATTCATAACTTAGCACCCTCACACCTCAACAGCCTAATCTCCAATCTACCCAACAACAGGAGTAGAAGAACAGTAAACCTCAATACCCTCTGTCTCCCAAAGTGCATCAGAAATGTTAATGCATGTACAAGTAAAAGAGCATTCTCACTTATAGCTCCACTACTCTGGAACCGGCTGCCATGCGAACTGCGTGCAAACTATGACTTGAAAGACTTCAGAAAAAAACTTAAGACGCACCTCTTCCAATCGCATTACAATGTAACCTAGGCACTGTACCCCACTACCGCTGTATCCCACCACCAATTGTCTACCATGCGTGGGAAGGCCACTGTACCCCATGTAACCTCACAACGAGAAATGCATTCAGTTTATGTATAACTATGTACATAATATATCCTGTGTGAAGTGTTTCCCATTGATCAACTGTAATCTGTAACCCTATGTTTGCTGTGTACTATCTCTCTCTCCCAATCACAATGTATATCCTTCTAATTCCTGGCCGGTACAGCCACCCTTACCATGTATAGCAACCGCTGCTGATCGCTGGAAGCAGCGGGATACAAATGTACACTAAATAAATAAATAAATCTTGGAGCTGACGTTGAATTGCTTTCTCAATAACTTTTGCTACAAATGGAATGCTTGAAATTGGTCTATATGTGGCAGGATCATCTTTGTTTAGAGTCTTGTTTTTAATATGGGATGGATTACTGATCTTTTAAGTGCGCTTGGCATAATTCCTTGCTGTAGTGATTAGTTTACTATATTTAAAAGGAAGGGAGCAATTTAGGATTTTGTCTCTTTGATCCATGATACTGGACATAGATCTAATGGAGATGTTGTGTTGATATTTGAAATTATATCTATAATTTGTCTCGTGGCATGTTGGTAATTTAAATGTAAAATGGATCAGAAAGTGGTCTGACCAAGGGATCTGCGTAATCTTAGGGGGGGTTGAGGTTGAGTAGTCTGTTATAGTGCTTGGAAAGAACACCATATCAAGGACCTTACCTTTACTGTGTGTGGGATGTTGAATTATTTGTTGGAAACCCATCCGTTCCATTGAATCTAAGAAGGAGTTTGCTTTTGAATGTGGGAGGGATGATAGATTGAAATCACCTAGGACTATTTGAGGCTTCCTTATTGATGAGGCGCAGACTGATTTGAGGACAGATGTTATGCTTTCATAATTGGTTGTTGGGGGTCTGTATAGTAGACAAACTGCTATATTTCTATTTTCTATTTTGAGGATATCAATTCCATCATAATTGTTGCATATGCTGGATGATACTTTTAGGGCTTCCTTGGCAAATGCAGTTACCCCCAACCTCTTTTCTTGTCTCTAGGACAGTTAAAGAGGCTGTAACCTGGGACTCTTAGCTGGTTCAGGAGAACAATATTAGTGTCAGATAACCATGTTTCCATAATACAAATGATATCAGGCTTCTCATCTATGATAAGGTTCTCTATGAGGGGTACTTTATTTCTGATGGACCTGGCGTTGACTAAGATAAAATTTAGCGGGGCTATTAGGGGAGTGCTGTTTAACATTGTGTTTGAGGTTGTATTTATTTGGATTAATCTGTAGGGGCTTCTTCTGGTTTGGTATAGGCATACTGGAGTAGAGAATTCTGTAGGAAGTGATGTGCCAGTTTTGTCTTGGGTGATGAAACTAGGTGGGGATGGGGAATGTCAAGGGGGAGCAACAGCTTGGGAGAAGGCTATGGTTGTTTGCAAGGTCAAAAGCAGGAAATAGCATAAGCACGTAAACATTTTTCTTACTTCCATTGTTGTTTGTGTTAGTTTTAAATAGGTTACTGTATAAGAATGTTATAGTGAATGAACAAGCTTTGGTTTTCAGTATAGTAGTGGTACAATGATATAACAATTTATGGTTTTTAGTATAATATTGTTACAATGCAATACGAGCTTAGGTTTTCAGTATAAATGTGGTACAGTAAAATGACCAGGTTTGGTTATCTGAAGCACAAGCTGAAAAGATACTTAGATATATAGTGGTTTTCAGTATAATAAAGCTTTGGTCTTCCATATAATAATGGTACTATGAACTAACTAAGGAATTGTAGGGGTAGTATGGGGAAATACTACTCTGGTGAGACACTTGACATCGATTTTTATCTATACGTACATTTTAGTAGAGTAATGTTATCTTCGGCACCTAATTTCCACACCTAAGGGCCACGCCAAAGGGCCCTCTGGCAAGGTCCTCACGTGCAGGCCTGCCAGGCATGGGCACATCTGCAGCGTGCTTGCTTTTATGTTGTGCAGCAGAGCTCCTGATTGGGTCTTGCGGTGGGAGCAGGAGTGGTTTACTGCTGCAGCTGCTTCATCCGAGGTCCATTTGGGGTCTGAAGATGGTGGAGGTTCTGGAGGAAAGGTCGTCAGGTTAGGGGCAGAGAGTGGGCATTCCCTGCACATTGCTTAACGTGGTCGTCATTAGCGGACACTAAGTCAATCTGCTGCACTTTATACCTACCCCTTCCAAATATATATATACAACTGGAACAATGTCAACTGTAGTGATATCTAACATACTAATGATTCTTCTCACATCTATATAATAGTCAACATAAACGCCTATAATAGGTTTAAGCTCACTCTTATACCTGTTATACAGATAATGTAATATAGTTCAATATTGTTCTTGTTATGTTGTAATATTTCATACAATTCTTGTTATAATGTAATATAGTTCCATAAAGTTCTATGTATCTGTTTGATTGTTGTTGTAATGTAAACCGCTGCTGATCCTTGGAAGCAGCAGTATATAAAAGCTGTTCAAATAAATAAATAAATAAAATAAATAAATGTTTATTGCATGACCCTCTCTGCAGCCTCTCCCCTCTTTGGTGGATGCACACCCTCTCTCCTCTCCTGGGAATCTGCAGCCCATTTAACTCTCCCTCTCCCCCATCCTAGCCTCTTATACAATTAAGTCACATTGGTGCATGTAGGAGCATAATTGCCGATTTAACCTAGTAAATTCTCAAGATTTAAATATTTTCAGTGGAGACACTGCATTTCAACAGGGAAAATTGATATCTGTTTATTGCAAGATGTATCAGAAGACTTCAAAATCTTGTGACAGGGAAATGGCATCCTAATATAGTGTCTTGTGAGCTCTATCACTGTTTGCAGAAAGACACCTATTGGGGCTTACCAAGGGACAAAACAGTGTGGGAAAGAAAGGCCTCAATGGAAAATGACCAATGGGCTATTTTTTTGCGAACCTCAATGACCGCATGCCTCACTTAAACATTTTATTCCTCTTGGGGCAATCTGGACACTGGTCAATAACCCCCAACTTAGGAGCATGTTTACTAAACCATGTTAAGAATTGGCATCTTTGTGCATATTTACTGCCAAAAATTAGCATGGGAGGTGTAGTCAACCTGCGATAATTGTTGAGGGCATTCCTGGCAAGTCCATATGCAGTTAGTGTGGTGGAAAGCACTCCACCATACTAAACCTGCAACAGCAATTAATGAGGGTGCACGTACCACCACCTCATCCATGCTAATTATAAGACTATTAGCGCCCGCTGATGATGACCACGCTAAGCAATGTGCAGGGAATGGCCACTCTCTGTCCCTAACCTGCCCAGTCGTGAACTAAGCAGTGATTGCAGGATTTTTATTGCACTAGCATTTTTAGTACATGATAATGGTTACCATCTTTCCACTCTGTTTAGCATGTTCTAAACCCTGCACTAAATGTCAGCGTAGCTTAATAAACATGCCCCTTGGTATTCAGAAAAATAATATATGTTGGTTTTGTCACAGAGAGAGAGAGAGAAAGAGGGATGTTCTCACATATATTGTATTCTTTTAACTATATAAAGCAATTTTGGAAGGAGGTACAGAGAAATACTAAAGATTGCGTATCCAATATGAGCTTTCATTTATTATTTGGAAATTTATTACAATTATGCAATACATTTTTGTCTGTAATAATAAATTAATTGGCTTTTTACTTTCTTAAAACTCATTCTTAAAAACTAGAAGCATCATTCCTTTCTAAAGATACCTTTGGTGGAATAGAATACAAATATGAAACTGTTGCAGCCAAAAAATATTCTTAAAGGCATGGTAGCAGACAGTGCATGCACTAAGCATTTGTAAAAGGGGCCCTGTGAAGTTTAGTTATTTCATGCAAAGGCGAAGAGTCCATGTCTACCGGAGCCTACTGTCTGTTTTCTCCTTAACCTTTCTGGTGGGGGGAGAGGGGGGAAGAGGAAGGGATAAAAATTAAAACAAAAATAGTGTTGGAGATGCAAGTTTACCTCTGCTTTGATAATCTTTATTATGTTGAATCCTTCACAATGGTGTATGCTGTTCAGGTTTTGTGTATTGCCTATATAAAGTTTATACTCTAATGTGTGTTAGTTCACCATTTATGCACATTAGGTCCCATTGAATAACATGGGATCTGTGCTAAAATAACACAAGTTAATGGTGAATTAGCGCACATTGACATTAGTGCACCTTAGTAACTAGACTCCAATAAGGTGCTGTAAATGCAGTCTTTTTGTTATTATATCTTTTTTAAAAGACTGTATGGTTTTAACATTTGTCCAGATGAGTTAGTTATGTTTGTTAAATGGAAATGATATATAAACAATTCTTGTGAATTCAATAAAAATATGACGTATTGGAAACATTTTTCCCAATTTCCATGAAAAGATGAAGATTGGTATTGTGTCTTGTAGAATAACACATGGCTAGAATAGCAGGTTAAATATTCTGAACAATAACATCAATTGTAACTGAATAAAACCATCTGCTTTCTCAGCAGGGCCTTTTTCTGCATTGGGCCAGTTAAACGGACTGGACTCAGTTCAATAAACATAAACATAAGTGCACTGCATAAACCAAATATTTTCTGCCATGTGTTAATGAATTTCCTGTACACATTTCCTAGGAATCATTTCTGAAGCTGCTCTATAAAAGTTGCTTAATTGATCATTTATCTTGGAGTTTGACAGGAAGATCGCGTTCAGCAGTGCAAATGAATAATACAGCTAATGAAAAAATTGCTAAACCACTTGGGATGAGTTTGCAAAATATCTGAAGCATATTGGATCTGACCTTGCAAAGACAAATTACAAAATGCAAAATTATAGAAGCAAATCACGACATCTTAGGGTCCATACAGCCACTGGGTTGACTTTCATCTGGGCCAATGTTAGGAGAGGGTTTTCTGGTGGAGATTTTTTACGGGATATTTCCATATTGCCGTCTCCCTTCTGACTATTGTCCCTTCCGGTTCTTCTGATTCTGAGGGTCCTTGGCCTTTCTTTTACTGTTCTTGATGGCTGTCTCCTGCTGGCTGTCTCCTGCCTGGCCTTTGAGTAGTGACCTTTTTATTGCATGTTCCAGTGGAGACCTTGTTCCTTTTTTTTTTTGTGTGTGTGTGTTTTGTATGAATGATTATTGTTTCTTGTCTAGTGTATTGTAAGGAGTGACTTTTACGGTTTGGGGGTGGGTGGAGGCTTTAGGGGTAGCTGCTAGTGACTCTGGTTGGGATGGGAAAGTAAAAGTGCTGACTTGTAACACTTCCTGAGAAACTGGAGTTAATTTTTCACTCTTTGTCCCCCCTCTTGCTTAGGCTTTTAGCTTGATTCTGTAGGAGATTGCTCTCTTTGATATGCCCAATACAGATTTGCACCGCACCCCTGACGTTGCCTCTCTGTTGACTTTTTGAATAATTGCAGTGAGGATGTTTGGTAGTATGCTTATGTGGATTTCACATTGTATATATTAGGGAGCATTATGGGCATGCATTAGTGCTGTCTGCACTGTTGAGTGTCCTTATTCTGAGGGCCTCCTTATTATTGATAGGGATATAGTAACATAGTAACATAGTAAATGACGGCAGATAAAGACCAGCATGGTCCATCTAGTCTGCCCAGCACGATGGCAAGAGTAGGTGCACCTGCCGCTCCGTGCAGGCCACCCCTCCCCACGTCCCTGTTTAGGGGTGAACTCACCACTCCATGCAGGACACCCCTATTTGTTGAGAAATTAGATGGTTCAGTTTATTTTGATTTTACGACTCGTATCCTGTTGCTGTAAAGGGATCCACTGTGT
This sequence comes from Ichthyophis bannanicus, assembly GCA_033557465.1. Classification (NCBI taxonomy): domain Eukaryota; kingdom Metazoa; phylum Chordata; class Amphibia; order Gymnophiona; family Ichthyophiidae; genus Ichthyophis; species Ichthyophis bannanicus. Next base: position 942,133,551 of record CM066033.1, on the reverse strand, counting down.
CTGTCCCATGCCATTTTGAATTCCGTCACCGTGTTTGCCCCAACCACTTCCATCGGGAGGGCATTCAAAGCATCCACCACCCTTTCTGTGAAAAAGTATTTCCTGACATTGCCTTTCAATTTACCATCTTGCAGCTTCCTGTTATGCCCTCTAGTTTTATAGCTTCCCTGTCTTTGGAAGAGTTTTGTTTGTTCATTATTTCCCTTTAAGTATTTAAAGGTCTGAATCATATCTCCCCTGTCCCTCCTCTCCTCCAAAGTGTACATGTTAAGGTCTTCAAGTCTCTTCTCATAAGGCTTCTGACGCAGGCTCCAAATAATTTTGGTCGCCTTCCTCTGAACAGTTTCCAGTCTTTTTACATCCTTTGCAAGATACGGTCTCCAAAACTGAACACAGTATTCCAAGTGAGGCCTCACCAGTGACCTGTACAGTGGCATAAATACCTCTTTCTGCTGGTGATTCCTCTTTGTATGCAGGCCAACATCCTCCAGTCTTTTGCCACCGCCTTGTCGCACTCTTTTGCCACCTTGAGATCTTCAGAAATAATCACACCAAGGTCTTTCTCCTGATCCGTGCACACTAACCTCTCGCCCTTTTTGCGTACATTTCCCTTGGATTTCTGCTACCCAAGTGCATGACTCTGCACTTCTTTGCATTAAATCTTAATTGCCAAGCATTAGACCATTCTTCCAGCTTTTGTAGATCTTTCCTCATGTTAACCACTCCCTTGGGGGAGTCCACTCTGTTGCAAATTTTTGTGTCATCTTCAAAAAGACAGACTTTTCCATTCAGTCCTTCAGCAATATCACTCACAAATACATTGAACAGTGCTGGGCCCAAGACCGAACCCTTGGGCATCCCGCTAATCACCTTCCTTTCATCCGAGTGAGCTCCATTTACCATCACCCTCTGTCGTCTGTCAGTCAACCAATTTCTGATACAATTTACCATCTTAGGATCTATCCCCAAGCTACTGAGTTTATTGATAAGCTTCCTATGAGGAACAGTATCAAAGGCTTTGCTGAAATCCAGGTAGATGACATCCATCGCATGCCCCTGATCTAGCTCCCTGGTCACCCGGTCAAAGAACTCAATCAGATTTGTTTGACAAGATCGTCCTTTGGTAAAACCATGTTGCCGCGGGTCTTCCAACCTGTTGGTTTTGAGAAAGTTCACTATTCGCTCTTCCAGGAGTGCCACCATTACTTTTCCCGCCACCGAGGTAAGGCTCAGGGGCCTGTAGTTTGACACTTCTTCCCTGTTACCACTTTTGCGTAGAGGTATGACATCAGCCATTCTCCAGTCCTGAGGAACCTCTCCTGTTTCCAAGAATCTGTTGAAAACATCCTTTAATGGCCCTGCAAGAACCTCTCTGAGCTCTTTTAGTATCCTGGGATGTATCCTATCCGGTCCCATGGCCTTGTCCACTTTCAATTTTGCAAGTTGTTCTAACACATCATCTTCTGTGAATGGTGTGGTATCCAATTCATTCCCATTTTTATGTTTGGGAGTCACAGGTGGTCCTTCTCCAGGACTTTCTTTAGTAAAAACAGAGCAGAAGTATTCGTTTAGCAATTTCGCTTTTTCAATGTCACTTTCCACGAGTCCGTTCACAGCACTTCTGAGTCCTGCAATTCCACCTCTGATCTTCTTCCTTTCCCGAATATACCTGAAGAAGGTTTTGTCGCCACACTTAACATCTTTAGCCATCTTTTCCTCTGCCTTTGATTTTGCTATCCTTATTTCACTCTTTGTCTCTTTGAGTTTGATCCTGTATTCATTTCTGTGTTCCTCCGTTTGCGAGCTTTTGAATTTTGCAAAAGCTGTGTTTTTTGCCTTTATTTGAGCAGCCACTTCTTTGGAAAACCAAATAGGTTTTCTTCTCCTCTTGTTTTTGTTTACTTTTGTTACGTATTTATTTGTTGCCCCTTTTATTGCCACCTTTAGTTTAGCCCATAGCAATTCCACTTCCCTTATCTCCTTCCACCCTGTCAGCTCCTCCTTTAGGTACTCGGCCATTTTATTGAAGTCGGTGTTTTTGAAGTTTAGGACTTTGAACTTGCTATAATTGGCCTGTACCCTGGCTTTTATCTCAAACCACACCGTGTGATGATCGCTGCTGCTCACAGGGGCACTCACGCAGACATTCGACACGCTATCACCGTTGGTGAGCACTAAATCCAGCATTGAGTTTTACCTGGTTGGTTCCATCACCATTTGTCTAAGTAACGCAACTTGGAGAGCATCCACGATTTTTTTGCTTCTTTCCAGATTTGCAGAAGGAGTAATCCAATCCACATCAGGTAGATTAAAGTCACCCAATATGATCGCTTCCCCCTTTGTGGCTATCTTGGCAATATCTATAATCAATTCGTTATCTATCTCTTCAATTTGTGTCGGAGGTCTTTAGACTACAGCAGTATGGATGACAGTGCCATCTCCTCTTTCCAACACAATCCAGAGCCCTTCTTCTTTTCCCAATGCCCCCTGCATTTCAGTAGCTTTAATATTGCTTTTGACATACAAGGCTACTCCTCCTCCTCTTCCATTTTCTCTGTCTCTTCTGAATAGATTATAGCCAGGTATGGCTATATCCCAATCATGTGATTCATTTAGCCATATTTCTGTAATGGCCACAATGTCCAAATCCATTTCCACCATTAGGGCTTCCAGGTCCGGAACTTTGTTGGCTAAGCTTCAAACATTTGTTCTCATTGCTTTCCAGCATTTAACTGGCTTGTGTGTATTTAGTATTGATTTTGTTCTGCCTACATCTTCCTGCTTGTTTTTGATGTGTGGTTAAAAGTGTGGCTGTTTCTGATTTTAATCTGCTTTTGCAGGGGGTGACATCCAGAGCTTGACCTTCTACATCCGTCACCCCCTTTTTCTAGTTTAAATGCATATCCACATATTGCTTGAATTTTTCACTTAGGATTCTTTTCCCTGCGACAGAGAGATGTAGTCCATCAGCACAGTATAGTCTCTTTTTGTTCCATCTGTTACCCCAGTCGCCAATAAATTTGAATCCTTCTTGTTTGCACCAGGTCTGGAGCCATGTATTAAAGCTGTTAATGCGATGCAGCCTTTTTGCCCCCTTACCAAGCACATGCAGAACCTCTGAGAATGCAACAGTGTTAACAATGGGCTTGAGTTTCTCTCCCAGAGATTGGAAGTCCTTTTGAACTGTAGAGGCACTGTTTCTAGCCAGGTCATTTGTGCCCAAGTGGATAACAACATCAAGTTTGGAGTGTTCACTTTCTGTGCTAAGTACTTCAACAATGTGGTTTGTATTCCTGCTGGCTGAAGAGCCTGGGAGGCACCTGACTATCTTCTCTCCTTTGAACTGTGTTCCTAAGTTGGTGCCACTGATGATGGAATCACCAAGTAGTAGTAGTTTGCTGTTTGGTGAGGTTTTCTTCATATTTGGTCCTTTAGCAGGAGATTGGGCATTGTCTGTCTCATTTAAGGTCCCTTCAGTTTCTTTGGATTGGGCATCCTAATTCGCCAAGGCAGAGAAGGCATTATGCAGGGATATCTCCTGATGCATAGGATGCCTCTGTATCACAGGTCGCAATCTACCAGAACCCACTGTGATCCACTTGTCCCTGGTGTGTTTGATGCTTTGTGAGAGTGGTGGTGGGCATTGTTCAGTTTGTATCCTAGAAGAGGTGGGCTTCAATGCAGCCAGTTCCTCCCTCAGTAGGGTCATCTCTTTATGCATGGCAGCTAGGTCTTCCCTTAGTAGGGTCAGTTCTTTATGCATGGCAGCTGACCTGAGGCACATAGGACAAGCTCTGCGGTTCCAAACGATTCGTCTTGGAATGAAAGTACTGCAGTTATTGCACTGAATACATGACATGCTGAATAAACAGTCCTAGAAGGAGAAGATGGGTGGTTTGTCTGAGGTGTGAAGATTGGTGGAAGACTCATCAACAACCTTCGCTATGCTGATGATACCACATTACTGGCTGAAAGTGAAGATGATCTGAAACATTTGCTTCTCACAATCAAAGAACATAGCCTCAAAATGGGCCTGCACCTTAATGTAAAGAAGACAAAGATCATGACAACTGGCATAATAAACAGGTTCATCGTTGAAGGAGAAGAAATTGAAATTGTGAACAACTTTAACCTACTTGGATCAACTATCAATAAAGAAGCAACAAGCAGTCAAGAAATCAGACGACGCATTGCTCTTGGCAGAATGGCTATGAAAGACCTAGATAAGATTCTCAAGAGCAGAGATTTCTCTCTCCATACAAAGATTTGACTTGTTCAAGCCATGGTATTTTCAATAACATCATGTGGATGTGAAAGCTGGACAGTGAAAAAGATAGACAGGAAGAAAATTGATGCCTTTGAATTATGGTGCTGGCGGCGAATACTGTGTATACCATGGACTGCCCGAAGAACAAACCAGTCAGTACTAGAGGAGATCAAACCTAAGCTTTCTTTAGAAGCTCAGATGACAAGACTTCGACTTTCATACTTTGGACACATCATGCGAAGAGAGAGATCATTAGAGAAAGACGTCATGCTTGGCAAGATAGAAGGTAAACGCAAAAGAGGAAGGCCAGCAATGAGATGGATTGATACAATAACAGCAGCTATGGGTACTAGTCTGTCAACAATGAGCCGCCTGACTCAAGACCGAACACAATTTAGGATAGTTATCCAGAGGGTCGCCATGAGTCGACTCCGACTCGACGGCACTTAACAACATCAACAGAAGGAGAAGAGGAAGAAGAAGAAGAAGAAAGGAGGAAGAAGATGTGAGCTCTAACCCAAGTTAAAGGGATAGATGGCAACGTATGCGAGTACTATATAGGCAATGCAGCCCCTGGGGTGGGTTGGGCGAGGGGTAGGATGGGCGGGAACCTAAGTGTCTCTGGCCAGTAGGCTGTTCCTAAACTGGGGGCACCCACAGATATCTGCTCCAAGGCTACCCAGAAAAGCAGTCAGTCAGATTATCCCCAAGCTTAATTTATAAGCACAGTTAAACTTAATATTAGCAATTCCCACAAAACAGACAGTTAAACTCTATATTGGTAGATAGAAACCATTAGAGATGAGAAAGAATATTAGAGTCTTAGCTTTGTGAAAGATCCACAGCTTTTGACATTTAGCTATAGTGAGCCCTTTCTGAGTTTAACTCCCAATCACACTAGCACCTGGTGAATCTGTAGTCATACACAGGTCAAGTACTGGCAAGGCTTTCATGTCCCCCTTGAATTGCAGATGAGCACACCATATCCCCCTTCCCCACCCCTCCGGGCACCACTCAAACCACACACACATACACACACTTTCTGTCACAAAAACATGATTCTGCCAAAAAGATGCCCTGAACCTATACATCGACAAAAATACTAATGCGGTCTCTTACCAGAGCAGCAAATCTGTTGACAACATATGTTAAACGCTCCAATATTAAACTTAGGAGAATACGATACGTTTAGGAAACAAGTTCTCAGACTGAAGTGGGGTTATGGATCCGGTCTCATCATGCCTGATCCTTACACACCCTTTTGCATCAATGACCTTTTAACGTTGCTTTGAAGATTACTAGCCACAGCGTCAAACAAAACAAAATCGGCTGTTTACTCTCAAATATAGATAGATTGGTAATAAAATAAAACTGTATGTGCTTATCTTGATGAAGGGGTTACCTTGCCCTCGTACTGGGCAGACTAGGTGGACCATACTGGTCTTTATCTGCCATCATTTACTATGTTACTATGTTACAAGGGGCTGGACAACAAGGTCAGAATGTGCCTCATTGTGAACATTTGTGTATTTGAAGATTGTCTGGTAAAATAGCTTTTGGAAGATATAGGAAGTCCTGTTTTTTTTTGGGGGGGGGGGGGGGGGGTCTATATCAAAAGAGTAGCCAGTTCTATTCAACTTATTCCCAGGGATCAGCAGTAGTTTTCTCTCGGCCTACCTTTTCCTCCAGGAATTTGTCCAAAGCTTTTTTAAACCTGGCTCTGCTACTTTTACCACATTCTGCAGCAACAAATTCTAAAGCTTAATTGCACTTTCAGAGAAAATCTTTTTTCTCTTATTTGTTTTAAATATACTACTATGAGGAGGCATAGGGTAAAAGTGAAAGGGGATAGACTCGGGAGTAATATGTGGAAATATTTCTTTACAGAAAGACTGGTAGATGTCTAGAATAGTCTCCCATTGGAAGTAGTAGAGACGAAGACAGCATCTGAATTCAAGAAAGCATGGGACAAATATAGAAGATCTCTAAAGGAAAAAAAGGGACTATAATAGTTGGTATGGAAGGGCAAACTGGATAGGCCATATGGTCTTTTTCTGTCGTTATGTTTCTATGTTACTTTATAACTTCATGGCTTCTGCAATTTCTCATAATCTGCGTGTGATTTAACAGCTTTGAATTATTTGGACTTATCTGCAAATTTAATCACCTTCTTTGTCCCAATTCCACATTGTTTATAAATATGGTACAATCTTAAGCAAAAGCACAGAAAGCGGTAACCTGCATTGAGAGGCAGATATAACTCTAGTTACCTTACTGAGCAGACTAGATAGCTTATCATGTACAATATTACAATGCTACTACACTGGAGATGTTTTCACTGAATAATGTGCATTGAAGCTAAAATAGCAGAACCTGATTCTCTAAATCCCCTGATTCTCTAAATCTAGAGGGACCTGATTCTCTAAATCTAGTTCACAGTGTACTATCAGAATTTTTTCTCTGGCATACAGTACATATCACATTATTTTTCAAGACCTTGGACATGATTAATTTCTAAATATGCCGCATTAGAATCTGCTTGTTTTTAATTTAGAAATTGTTAATTTTTTTCATCACAGAAATATCCTGTTGCTAATATGACTGACGGCATGGAATTTCTGGTGCAACAGGAAGTGTTCTACCAGTTAATGCTTAGATCCCAATACTGTGATTGCAAATCTGCTTACCACAAGGCCTTTTTTACAAAGGTAGTGTCTACTAATGAGAGATTTCATTTGTAAGTGAAGACAAATCAATTGTCAGTGCAAAAGATGTATGATCTTAACTAACTTAAGAAAATTTCATGGCCAGCAGCCATTTTGCATGAAATTTAGCTAAATTCCACATGCAATATTGTGTGTGCTTCTGACTGTAGCAATGCAAGTACAATTTTTAATGTTCTATTTTGCATGGTGGCAATTCCTTAGAGGGACTGTACAGCCCATGGCGCAGGCCTCCTAGGGGGGCCTCAAATTCCTGAGTCAGTGGGCCCTTTACTATCCCCACCCTGCAGATGCCAAAAAGGTCTGTAGTTAGGTCCTATGTCCATTTAAAATAGGGGTCCAAAGCCTTGGGTGAAGTTTCTTCTGCCCTTAACTTTCCCCCACCAATTCAGACGTTCTTACAAGGAGCAGAGTAAGGGTGAATTGTGTCTGCTTCTTATAGGGATGCCTTTGAATTTTAGCATACTCTCGAAAGAGAGGGCAGTGAGAGGGTTGCACCTGGGGCTTTGGGTTCCTTTTTTTCAAACAGGGGTGGGCTTAATTATGGATCTTTACTTCTTCAACTTTTTGGAACAGTGGGAGAAAGATTAAAGGCCTGGAGGGAGAAACGGCCTGGTGGATAGGGTATGGTATCTCAGTCTGGAGGACCAGGGATTTGAATCCTACTAGAGGACAGCAACCTTGGGCTGGAAGGACTGGGGTTTCTAGTCCCACAGGTGCTCCTTGTGGCCTTGGGCAAGCCACTTAAGCCTCCATTGCCTCAAGTACAAAAGCAGAAATTGTGAGCCCCTTGGGAACAAGAGAAATATATATAGTGTATACAGTACCTGAATATATACCACACACTGTTCCCTCTAAGGTGTGCGCGTGTGCGCACGCACACACTTCGCCGAGTGAGCGTACATACTTTACAACCGAGCGCACAAAAATTATGGCTCTGATTCTGATAGAAGACAACACAGATGTCTTAAAATTTAAAAGTTGTGATTGTAATTACTAGACATTTTCCGCTTCATTTAGTAATCGTCTATTTTCATTTAATTTGATTAAAATCAGTGTGGTGTACATACTGTATTCTGACGTGTAGTCAAATTTTAAAGTATATAACTCCGAGTATCGTTATGTGGCGCACAAAAATTTAACCTTCCTTCAAAAGCTGCACAGCTGATATTTTATGCGCACACAGCCTACAGAAAATTAGAGGGAACATTGATACCACATTGCTACTAGGGATGTGAAGGCAAAATGTGTTTCTCCTGTCATCTGCAGGTTTGTTTCATTAAAAAAATAATTTTGTTTTTATAAATTTTCATTTTAGGGCAATTTTGTTAATTAAAGAGGTAGTTGTAGCTACTGCTTAAATGAAAACCATAGCTGAAAGGATACTAGTGATTTCAGACAAATGGAAAAAAAACCCTCTTGTTTTTTTCTCACACTTAGAAGCTGGTCTCAAAACAGTGACCTTTGGGTTAGAAGGCAGGCATCTTGGAGAAACTCGGGAGGGGAAGGGAGAAAAGGGAATGTATTTTTGTGGATTAGGAACTGGTTACAGATAGAAAAAAAAGCGTAGGGTCAATTTTTTAAATGGAAAAAGGTGCATAGTGCAGTTCCCCAGGGATCTCTGCTAGGCCCACTGCTTTTTAACATATTCATAAATGACATGGAAAATCAAATAATGAGTGAGGTGGTCAAATTTGCAGATGACACAAAATTAATCAAAGTTGTTAAAACGCAAGAGGATTGTGAAAAATCGCAAGAGGACCTTGAGAAAATGGGAGACTGGACGTCCAAATAGTAGATGAAATTTAATGTGGACAAGTGCAAAATTATGCACTTAGGGAAAAACAACACAAACTATGGCTACACAATGCGAGGTACCACCTTAGAAACCACCATCCAGGAAAAGCATCTGGGAGTCATCGTGGATATTACATTGAAATCCTCCACGCAGTATGCAGAGGCGGCCAGAAAGGGAACAGAAAGCAAATACAATGCTAGGAATTATAAGGAAAGACATGGAGAATAAACCAAGGATATTACAGTATAATGCCTCTGTATTGCTCCATGGCGCAACCACACCTCAAATATTGTGTACAGTTCTGGTCACCATATCTTAAAAAGGGTATAGTGGAATTAGAAAAGTACAGACACCTTTGGGCTGACCCAGTATAGCATATCTTATGTTCTTATATTCAGACTTGAGCAGCCCTGGTACAAATTCAGCAGCAGTCAGTACCTACAGTAATTCCACACATGCAATCACTTCTATGTCCAAAGAGCCATTTTAGAAAGCTCCAAATTTACACATATCTGCGGTGATCACATCTAAGTCATGTGAGGGCATGCTGGGAGTGTGTCGGGGGCATGGTTTGGATGGAGCGACAACATGCACGTAAATGCTTGTTTTCATGTAGGGGTTGCATGAGGGTAACGATAGCTAGTCACATCTGTATTAATACCTGTTCCCTGGCACGTTATGTTTTTAGAAAGTGCTTGTTTCAGTTAACACTTTACAGGAGGAATTAAAGGGGACATAGCCCTTAATTCTCCAGTGTTTGTTTTCCCCTCCACATGTTCTTCCAGTAAACACTGACTGATCTATAATTGCAGAAGTGCGGCAGGACATCGAGGTTTTCAAAATGGCCAAGATAGAAACGCACATGCTGACATTTACACACGCATGTTCTGAAATGTTGGTATGTGCATGTGGAAGTTGCCAGGTTTCTTTTGTCAACTTATCACACATGCATGTTTATAAACTAGCATCTCCCGCAGCAGTGGATACCCATTGCAATGTCCCTGCATTGCCTAGTTCATTGTCTAGTATGAGGGGTGGAGATATGTCAGTTTTAGATTGGACTTATACGTGCCCACTGTCTTCTTGAGAATTAATATAGAATTGCAGCCATTTTCACTTTGATGTTGCAGCAACCTTATGAAGGGCCTTTGTAAAATGTGAGTTCAACCCTTTCAACTTCATGTATATTTATTAAACTAATATGCAATCTTTAAAAAATGCCTATACATTTCTAACTAGCAATATGAAGATTTGTTAAATTCCATGCTATTGATATAAGCCAAATTTAACTGGCTCAGTAAGAGCAGATGATGGTTTCCTGTACTTACAGCTTTCAGCACCTCTGTTTTTAGATCCGCGCCTCCCAAAAGGAGCTGCTTTGGTGTTCTAGTACAAGCTGGAATATTTGGACTGCCTGTTTTTATTATGCAGGGCCGTTGCTCTTTGGGTTTTGGGTGTTAATGTTGGTTTAGCAGGGCAGGTTAGTTATATATAGGTTTTGTGTGTGTTTCCAGGATTTTGTTACTTCAGAGTGCCTAGTAGTGGAGGGAGTTTTTGCCCCTGTTGTTATGATGTACTGTATATTCTCTTTGTATTGTGATTAGTAAGGGGTAGCATACCGATTCTGCTCTGCATCCATTATTAGCGGTATTTCTGTGTACACACAGGGGCCTGTTTACTAAACGGCGGTAGCAGACTCCGTGCGATATCGGAGCCGCGGCTCCCATATCGCACGGAGTCCATTACCGCCGTTTAGTAAACAGACCCCACAGTATCTGTTTGCAGAACTGGAGGTGCAGGTTTTCTGTTGGGCTTTTGTTGCAGTCTGTGTGGTCTTTATTTATTTAACCATATTTATATACCGCCTTTCGCCGGGTCAAAGCGGTTATGACAAACACGTGGAGAGTACATTGAATAGATACAAGTGAGGGGGGGGGGTATAGCATATTTACAATGGTTATGTCATTTACATTCTTTGACATTACTATCCTTCTCTTCAGTCATATTTGCATTTCAGTACTATTTACATTTCCGGTTCTCTCCGTTATCTCAGCCTGTTTTGTGTAGTTTTGTTCTGTGTGTTGTCTCAAGATGCTCCCTGAAGAGGAGAGTTTTCATCTGCTTTCTAAATGCAGGGAGATCCTTGTTGTTGCGGATTAGGCTTGGGTTGATGTCAGACCCCAGATCTCACTTCCATATAATTGGAAGGATTGAATGATGCTATCAATTGTAGTTGTACTTGGGGGTTTCTTTCTTACATATAGGGCTCTAAGGGGCCCTTCTACTAAAGGGCATCAGCTGGTAATGTGTGCTCTGGTGTGCACTGAATGTGTGTTGGGCCAAGCGTTGCCAGCTAGCGCAGGGCCGTGACAGCACAGGATGATTCCCGCATCGTCTAACTTGTGTTGAGGTCACGAGTGGGTGGAGCAGGGGCGGAGAGTGGGCATGGTGTGCTCTGTGCAATTAGGGCAGGGGTCACACAGTGTGCTAATAGGTGGCGTTAGGCGCATCCGCACTAACACCACACATGCTATGGGACAGGGCTCCGCATTAGCTGCCAGGGAATATTTTCCATGTCCCTGATGTTTACATGGTAGTGTTGCATCTAATGCACCATCGTTTCAGTGCTTTTGCCGAGTTAGGTGCAACACCATAGCACCCTTTGGTAAAAGGGCCCCAAGACTCTTTTAAAGTGTTTTTATAGCCAGCATAAAGTTTCCAGTTAAGCTTAATCTAAGGCCAAAATATGCATATTATAGTGTGTGTTCTATTTGTTGCTCATTTATAAAGAATTTTAATATTTTTTGGAGGTTTTTTGGTCTTTTTTGGAAAATCATAATCTTTGTCTTTTCCAGGTTTACTTGTTAAGCCCAGGTCTTGCAGTAGGACTCTAGTAGGTTTAGATTTTCTAAGAGACCTTCTGGGGTAGGAGATAGAATGACCAGTTCTTTTACAAATAGCTGGCATCTGATTTCTGAACCATTTACTTTTAGTCCTGATGTTGTCCCAGTGTCTCAAATTTACTGCTAATTCTCAATGTAGTATTGCATCATATGAGAGGTTCTGGAAATCTTAAGATATAACATTTATGGGGAATTTATCAAGGTGTGAAACTCCGCAAGCCTTCATCTGAGAAGGGGAAGGTAAGCCTCCTACACCCGGCTCCATTTCCCCGCCCCCTCTGACTGCATCACCAGCTTCCCCAGCCTTATTTAACAGCCATGCTTCAGGCACACCTCCCTTTAGAGCCAGACCCCGCAGAGACGGAGGGAAGGATGAGATCTACAGACACATCGTGGGCACTGTTCCCTCTAAGCTGTGCGCGTGTGCGCACGCACACACCTTTACAACAGAGCGCACAGCTGCAGAGAAGGGAGAGCAAGCGGCAGTGGCAGCACGTACAGAGAGCTGCTGGAGACAGAGATGTACGATCCGTGTGCTGTGATGAAGGTGAAGAAACAGAGGACAAGCAGATGGGCAGCACTGGAGGAGGCGGAGGGCAAGCGGCAGGTCAGCAGAACACGGAGGGGAGAGCATGCACAGTCTTGCAGTGGCGGGAAGAAAGCGCGGGTGCACGGCCAAACAAAAATGTATTGAAGTGAGGGAGAGTGAACGGCGATCAGAGCACCGGAGCCAGGCAAGCCGCTGGAGTGAATCGGAAAGAAGCAAAGATGAGGCGCAGCAGACCGGACGAAGAAACGGCATTGAATCGGGTATTGAGAGGGTGAAAAAGCAGCAGTAAAGGCCGAGTTCTAACGGGGGAATTGAGACCGCATGGCAGACAAGATGGCTGTGGAAGCAGGACTGGAGCATGCCTGTGCTTAAGAAGGCAGTGCTGGCACCCTCTGAGAGTGGCAGATAAAGGAGGAGGCAGAGGATAGAAGAAAGTGGTAAAAAAAAAAATTAAAAGTTGTTGTGTATTTATGGTTTTCATAAGTTCTACAGTATTTTCTAGTGCAATCTTATAGACCTTCAGGATATAAGATCTTTGGTCTTAAACTTTAATTGGCGCATTGAGAAGCTTCCGCTTCCGTACTTTGGCTTGTGACATGTGTGAGTAGTCCAATTGTAGTCTGTAATTCGAAATTGTAATCTGTAATTCGAATCGCATTATTAAATTTTTTTTTACATTGAAAACTGAAAGAAGTTAATTTTTAAAATGTTGAAACCGATAGCAATGAGAGGTACAAAATGTAAGAGAACGGCCGGAGCTTTTAAGCCTGAATGGCTTGAAGAAATTGTTGAAACAGAGACACCGAAAACTCGGGATAAAACGTGCATTCAACTGCGTGAAATATTCACTTACAAAGAGGATGACGCAGTAGTCTGTTTATACTGCCGAAATGCAAAAACTATCGAAGAGTTTTCGAATGGCAAATTTTGAGATGATATGTGGAAACTGGACTTTTTGAAACGACATCTGTCTAGTAAGTCTCATATTGAAAGTGTTAAGAAACTTAGGGGTATGTTTACTAAGCAGTCTTAACGTGCGCCCGACGTTAGTGTGCAGGATTCCATAAAAGGAGTGGGCGTGTCGGTCTTAACGTAGCAGTTCGGGTTACCATGCGATAAGGTACCTTTTTGTGCGATAGAGGGAGCCGTGGCACATCAACGCGCGTTAGCCTTAAGTAGGCGCGCTGACCTGCAAGCACAGCAAGAAAGGTGTAGCACAATGGCTAATGCAATGACTGCTGAACCAGGGGTCATGAGTTGGATTCCCCAGTGGGGTTAATGAGTAAGGCTGTCTGAGACATAACTCTTTACTCTAAAGCAGTGCTGCAGGAGGAATCTTCCTTTTTACATTAAACCAGTGCTGCAGGAGGAATGTTCCTTTGTACTTTAAATCAGTGCTGCCAGCAAAAACACCCTCACAGTGCTGTAATCCTCATGTGCAGTGCAGCATGGGTACGAGTGGATTAACTCTATCCTGGTAACCACAGCAGTCTGTGTGGGGACCTGTAGTCCCTCTGTAGCCAGCCAGAGGTTTGTTTGCAGCTATAGAGCTGTAGCACACTGGTTACTTCACTGCCTGTAGAACCAGAGGTTGTGGGTTTGAGTCCGCAGTGGGGAAGTTTATTAGGGCTGTCTGGGGCAGTTTGTTTTTTTAAAATTTAAATCGGTACTGACAGCAAACAAACCCTCACAGTGCTGTAATCTTCAGGTGCCCCATAAGGCGCCTTATAAGGCACCTGAGGATTACAGCACTGTGAGGGTGTTTTTGCTGGCAGTCCTGATTTAAATTAAAAAGGAAACTGCCCCAGACAGCCTTAATAAATAACCCCACTGTGGAATCAAACCCACAACCTCCAGCTCCAACAGGCAGTGAAGTAACCAGTGGGCCACCGCTCTATAGCTGCAAGCAAACCCCTGGCTGGCTACAGAAGGACTGCAGGTCACCACACGTACTGTCTGCTGTGGCTACCAGGATAGAGTTAATCCACTCGTACCCATGATGCACTGCACATGCAAAGCAGCCGTCTACAGATGATCACAAGATGGGGTATGCACCCCCACAGCACCTAGGCCTGGTAGTTGTGGATTGAAGTGGAGGTGGTTGATCCAACTCTGACCGTTTAGTGTGTGGCATGTGGTGCGGGTTGAAACCAGCAATCCAAATTGCTCCAGATCAGTCTTAAGCTCTCTGGATTTGTATGTGGTGTTTTTCCAACAGTTTGCGCTAACCTTCAAAGACTTCTTGGATTAATTTTCCTCTTCCCACCACCTCCAGGGAGGTTCTTGTCAGTTCCAAGAAGCAGACAGTTCTTAAGAACCTTTGCAAACTGTAGACATGGGAATTCCAAGGTTTTTGGAGATGGCCTTGTACCCCTTTGAAGTTTGATGTTGGGTGATAATGGGAATCACACTGGGCTACAATGCCTCTTAAGCTCATCCCCCTTAAGAGGGGTTTCTCAACAATACACTTTTCATCAGTAACAGTACACAACACAGAGCAGTGCATCAGCAATTCAATCTATTCCACCTTTTTTACCTGGGCAAACTCTCGCTCTTCAATATCCTGGGTTAGGGTTGGGGAAGTCTTCCACTCACACGTTTCCTAGGCATTCCCAAGAACCCAGTCCACATTCACCATAAGGCAAGCAAGTGAACTCGCATGCTTGAAGGTCCATCTTCCTGATATTCCTTATCCTCAAACATGAAATCCCAGGGATTTGCTTCTCCCAGCTCAATGGGTTTGGGTGCCTCGGAAACTGTGGAAAACTCACCTGGGGCTGACTCTAGGCAGGAGGAGTCCACTTGAGCCTTGGGAGTGGCCTTACATATTTCTCGTCCTGCCAGGGAGGTATATCAACACCACCCTCTTCCCCAGTCTCTGATTCCATCCCTTTGACCTAGATCTCCTTTCCTTTTTGCAGGGAGATTTCTAAAACCCAGGTTAGATCCAGCCCAGCTTCTCCTCCCTTGCCTTACTCTGGACTTCTCCTCCTCCTCCTCCCTGCACAGATGTCCCTAACTCTGGGGCACTCTTGGGGATGGGGGCTGCGGGGTATTCCACCTCCCTGGATACTGAGGCAGGATAATCCTGCCACATTATGTACTCTTCCTCATGGCTGGAACTGGTACTCCTGCCTATTGGAATAACTTTGTCACTGCCATTTATTCTCTCATCATTCAAAACATTTATAGCTCCTCAGAAAGAATCCTGTTTATATTTTCTCCTGTCTTCTATCTAATCTTCTAATGACCTTTCCCTAGCTATATCCAATAACATTTATATTTATGTTATTTTGGTTGGTCCAGTACATTATCATAGCCACAAATGTATGCAAAGTCGTTTGGGAAATTAGCTCACACTAACTCCAGTCCCATTATTCTCAGTGGAGCCTATTTAATAACTATGCGCTTAACTGGAATTAATGTGTCTTCTTTCGTTTATACATGTTAAGTAATGAGGTCCAGTTATAAGCTATACAATCAGTAATGTCTAGAAAAAGAGACAGTATTGTTATTATCATAACCCAGTTACAGGTTGTAGAAACAAGGGTTATTATCATAACCCAGTTACAGGTTGTAGAAACAAGGCATGGGAGAAATTAAGGGTCAGATTTAAAGATCAAATTAAGAACAGATGGGTTAAGCATGCAGAACATGGCTCATGAAACTATTTCTAACGTGTATGTATGTGTGTGTCTCGGTGTTGACTTTGTGCATTTCTCTGACCTAAAGCAAAGAGGGGTGAGTCAGTTTGAATGGAGCAGGTCCCAAACATTCTGTTTTGAAAAGAATAATAAAATGAAACCAAATGTGATAATGTGTCAAGCTGCTGAACGCACTTTCAACAGTTTTCAAAGGACGAATTTTACAGTTTAATCACACAACGCCACAGCCTCATGGAAATGGGTATGGCTGTGTTTTTCCACCACTAGTTGGTAATACAAATAGCAACCAGTAATAGACTTATGGTTCAGTCACTAGGTGTCGCCATATATAGCAATCATTAAGAAACTGTAGGCTTCAGTCTTCAGGCTTAACAGTAAAATTTACAATAAGGAAAATGAAATGCACATCAGAATCATTAAGACACACCAGACATCCCAGCAGAGCAAGGGGTGTGGCAACATCAGCAGAGGGTGTGTAATATGGACACTATGCTGTCCTTGCCTCATGGAATTATTTCCAATCCTTGGGCATCTATGAGTATGTGTGTGAGTGTGTACAGTATATATCTTTATGTATATCTATGTTTGTCTCTGTGTGTATCTGTTGAATCTGTGTGCATCTGTGACCAGGAGGATAGAAAAGAAAGGAGAGGCAGTTTGAAAGGAGCAATTTTCTAACTGCTGATGTTTTCACCAGATCAAAGTTTCCATGCTGCAGAAGCTGGAACTGCTTCTGTCATAGAAATGCATTGCAGCAGGGCCGTACCAAGGACTGTGTGAGCAGTGCAGCCGCACAGGATATAATAACAGAAGGGACACCAACTTTCTGCACATGATTGTGTGGAGGGGGGGCACCAGGTTCATGAGTCGCATAGGGCGCATTTCTAGCTTGGTATGGTGCTGCATTGTAGCATTTGGGGGGGGGGAGTTTCTCTCTAATCCCTGATCCAGTCTGGCCAATTATCAAACTCAATGTATCTCTTCAACGGTTTTTCCTCCACACCAAATTTGGTCATGTTCTATCACATTTTTGGAAAGTTATTTTTTTTCCCAGACAAGACAGATATTCTTGACACCTTATGTATAATTTCTTTTCAATATCCATTGGGCTGGAAAAAGTGAAAGAATCCGCCAATGATTTAATTTCTCTCAAATTCTAAAGGGGAAAGAAGGGGGAATTCCTGGGGCAGGGCATCTCATCTAGGCAGGATTCTGGGCCTGGGGATTTTCCATGCATGGGGATTCAGAGGCAGGGCTATTTGTCTGGGAGGCAGGGGAGGTACTCCAAGGGTACTTGAATTCTATTCCAGTGGGAAGAAGAGGTTTCAGGGGCCAGAGTTGCTTCTCCTGATGGAGAGCGATCTGGGCATCATTGATGTCTTTCTCAGGCATTGCATTTTCTCCTGGAGGCTAATAGCATTAACATAGACAGATTATATCATCAGCAGTAACACATCACTCTTGCAGATCCTCAGGTTAAAGCCTTTTAGTACACTGTGTGTCCAATATAATAAGCTGCACTATCCTTTAGCATGGCAGTTTGCTTCTGATATTCTTTTGCTAACCTTACTTCTTATGTAATAAGCATTTTAGCACCATGTTAAAGGGTAGCAAAGTGGGCCTGCAAAACAGCTAAATCACAAATTGCCCCCAGTGTAAAAGGCCATGCTAAACTTTGGCATGGATTTCTACTCCTTTTGCAGTGATGAATCTTTACTCCTGCTTAGAGACCAATTAAAGATTCCAGCACAGGAGCAATGGGTTATCTGTGGTGATGTGCAGCACTTCATCTCAGATGACCCAGCTCGGCAAAAATCCTTCCTCTACCGCCACCAGAAGAAATTCTTGGTAGCCCAAGTGAGTCTGGAAACCCCTCCCTCTCCAAGTGGGTCCAGAGGATTCCCTCTCCCCTACCCCCCCCCCCCCCATCCATCTTGGATAGGGAGGCAGGAGTGTTGCCCATTCACTCCATTCTCCAGCATGGCCATCTAGCAAAATGGCCATGCCTGACCCCTAATGGTATGTTCTCACACTGTGAATGGGAACTGGCTCACGTATTGAGAAGGAAAAAAGTCTTCTGCCTGACATAGAAAAAATTGGCCTATTACCATGGCGGTGTGTTCTATCAGCACACATTTTTTAACTGGTAATTTGGATGTCTTTACTTGCTGTATCAGGAGAACAAGTCTTTTTCAGCATGTGTATTAAAACTCTGTGTTGAAATTCTAACTCATGGCTTAGTACATCGACCTGCATGTTTAACGCTGGGCTTCGTATGAGATTATACAAACATTAAAATTGGTTGAGTTGTATGTTCTTGGCTGAATGTTAACACGGCTTAGTACATTAGCCCCTCCTCAGAATTTAGTTAATTCATCTTCCTTGTATCCATTCATGTCTAATTAGATTTGCCAAGCTGAATCACATGTGCTACAAGAACTACTGTTTTTGGATTCAGAGTTGGATTGTAGATTTATTACTTGCCTTTTTCCAAACCATCATCTTCCACTGCATGCTTCTTTCACCACCCAAGGATCATAATATAGAAAGACTAACTATCCTTATTATTCTTTGTTAATTATGGTCTTGACTAATTATATAGTCTTTAGTTCCATTGTCGAGGTATTGTGATATTTTCTTATCTACCACAGCTCACTAACAGAAATATGGACATTCAGTAAGGCTAATATAGCAAAGTTGTGATGGGAAATCTGGAGCAAACGTATCTATTTATTTTTATTTATCTTTACTTTTATGCCACTCCTTCCTGAGATCAGGGGAAGTGTACAATGAACAACATTATCACATAGAACAAATTTTAACATTCTAAAATTCTAACAGTCAGAACTATGTACAAGGGGAGCAACTGAGACTATTTACAATTGGAGCAGAGGTGAGTATCATGGTATAGGTTGAGTTTGGGGTGATTCGAGGGATGAACCATTTTCTCCAAAATGTTGAGTAAACAGAAAGGATTTTAATTCTTTCTTAAATGTTTTTATATCTTTGATGGCATGTAGGAAGTCTGGGAGGTCATTCCATAAAATGGGTGCAGCAAGAGAGAAGGCACGGTTGCTTGTAGTTTGTTTTGATTTGCAATAGGTGGGAGGGATTGCAAGGGTGTTCTGTGAGTGTTCCCTTCTTGATCTAGTATTAGTGGATTGGGTAATTAATGCTGAGAGGTAGGATGGAGCAATATTATCAACAATCTTAAATGTTGTCATTATTGTTTTATATTTAATTCTTCTAGTTATTGGTAACCAGTGGAGGTTGTATAATAGAGGTGTTATACGGTCAGAGAGTTGGGCTTTGCATACGATTCTTGCGGTTACATTTTGTGCAGTTTGAGGTTGCTTGAGGTACTTTTTGGGAATACCGTAGAGGAGGCTGTTACAAAAATCAAAGTGGGGGTGATCAAAGAATGAACCACTGACCTGAAATCGTGCGTGTCAAGAAGGGGTCTGAGGTGTTGTATTGTTCTTAATTTGAAGTAAATAGATTGTTAGTTGTTTTATGTGTGCAGATAAGGTGAGAGTTTGATCTAGTATAATGCCAAGATACCTTACTTCTTTTTTAACAGGGAGGATTTATTAAGTATTTTGAATGTTTGTGGGGGAGTGAAATTTGGGTTCCTTGAGATGTAGAGTACTTCAGGTTTTTTTTAAATTAATGGACAGATTATTTGAATTTAGCCAAGCTTGGGCTTCCATGATGCAGGATTAGATTACGTGTTGAGCTGTGTTTAGACTATCTATGGGAGATATAACATAATGTCATCCACATAGATGTGATAATTCACTTTGAATTTCTTGAATATGTTACATATTGGTTGTAAATATAGGTTAAATAATGGAGCTGATAAGGCAGAGCCCTGGGGTATTCCTTGCTCCTGTCTAAATTGGAGGTTTCTTGACATAACTGAACTTGTTGCATATGGTCTGTAATGTATGATTGAAACCATTGATAGGCTATTTGTGAAAGTCTTGCGAGTAGGTTGCTATGGTTGATATTATCAAAAGCAGCAGTTATGTCAAGAAAAATGAGTATGAATGACTGTTTTATGTCATGTATCCCACATATGAGGGTGTCTAAGAGGTCCAGTAGAAAGGATTCAACACCGTGGAATGGGTGGAATCCGAACTGTTGTTCATCTAGGGGAGCACTGATGTCTATAAAGTCCTGTAGTTGATTTTGGACAGTTTTCTCGATTATTTTGGTATGCTGGCAATAGGTCTATACGATGTGGGGTCTAGACTGTCAAGGGATTTGTTCTTCAGAATTGGCCAAATCATGGACTGTTTAAGCTCATTTGGCGTTGTCCCTTGTTGAATGGATTGGTTGACTATTTGGAGTAAGTGTGGAGCTAGCTCTGATTTCGTTGTCTTGATCCAGGAGACTGGACAAGGATTGAGTGGGGATGTAGTGGTGTTAATTTTGGTGACAGTGTTCAGGAGTTGTTGTTGATCTATAGGGTGAAAAGTGTGCAATGTAATGATATTTGTGGGGAGGTGTAGATGTCTAGTAGGTTTGTTGGTGTTTTTCTTTTTTTATTTGTCTTGAAAATGGTTAGCTAGGGTTTGGACATTTATGTTGGAAGAATTGGTGTCATTCTGAGTTGTGTTAGTTAATGATTTGACAATTTTGAATACTTCACGTGGGCAGGTCAGGGAATTAGTATTTTGGTGTGGTAGTCTTTTTTTGCCTTATAGATGGCTTCCTTGTAAGAGTTCAGGGTTGACATGTATATGTGCTTGTTTTCTGGGGATTTATCGTGTCTCCAGTTGCTTTTGTATTTTCTTAGATGCTTTTTTGAATTAATTAACTCTTTGGTGAACCATTTTTCTGATGCTGTCCGAGGAGGTTTTGAATGATTGTGAGTTGTGGTAGCTGCATTTTGGATAGAGGTATTCCAATTGTATAGGGAGTGGTTTAAGTCCATTTATGCTGAATTTAAGTTTGGTAATATTTCATTTAGAAAGTCTTCCTTGATGAAGTGTTTGAACCTTTTTTTTAGGTGGTTCTGTATTTTGCATTGGTGACGGGGGTGGGGGGGGGAGGAGTGAGTATAGTGAAGCTAATTATGTGATGGTCTGACCAAGGGTCTTGCTGTGACTTGGGAGCAGAGTGTAGGCCTAGAGCTAATGATGAGAGGAATGCAAGATCTAGGGTATTTCCCTTTGTATGGGTAGGCATGTTTATTATCTGGAAGTAACCCATGTCAGCCATTGTGTCAATGAATGAAGTTGCGTATTACAGGTTGAGTGATGGTAGGTTCAAGTCACCCATAATGATAAGTTTCTTCAGAGGGGCATTGCATGCAGATTCAAGAATTGTCAGATTTTCATGGTCAGGGGAGGGAGGACGGTATAGCACGCATATAGTGAGGTTTTTATTTTCTACTTTCAGGATGTCTATTCCATCTATGTAGTTGCCTATGCTTGGGATGGTTTTGAGTTTAGGCTTGCTGATTCACTGGTCAACATTGAAATCGTTACTGACTTTAAAAGGCCCTAATCTGTAGTATCTTGGTGAGCTGAACACGAATATAACATTAAAAATTTTTTATTGGCTCTCGTTTTGAAGATATTGCATGTAGTTCATTTTTGATGTTTCACCGTGTAAATGTATCCAGTAGGACATCAACAACATCCCAAATAAGCCTTGAATGATGTAATATTGCATCACATTGCATAATACCAGCATGCACACATCATCCAGAGTTGATTGCATCATTTTATGATGCAATGCAATACTACTGCCAGATGGCTGCTGAAGCCATCTGACGTCAGCAATGTACTATACGCAGTCGGAAAGGTTGAGCATTTAAAATATTTTAGACTGTGTGCGAGACAGTTTAAGCTACTGTTACATGTAACTTTTATTAATCATATAATTTTAGCCATTTAGGTACAATACAGAACAGTAATGCCGCGAAAGTGCGTTAATACCGTTGACAATTTCTGCTACATTTGTGGGGAAGTGACATTTGCCAACCAGAAGAAAAGTATCACGTCTCAACTGAAGAAGGCATATCATCTTTACTTCGGATGCAAGATTGGTGACCAAGACAAGCCTTGGGCCCCGCATATATGCTGTGCTACATGTACAACACAGCTTTCACAGTGGTTGAATTGCAAAAGACCATCAATGCCGTTTGCAGTCCCCATGGTGTGGAGAGAGCCAAGCAACCACATACATGACTGTTACTTCTGCTTGATTCCTCCTCTTTCGAGCAGAATAACAAAGCAAAAGAAGTCGAGCATAGTCTACCCAAACATTCCGTCTGCATTGAGACCAGTTCCACATGGTGAGGGACTTCCTATTCCAGAACCTCCATCAGAATATTCTCTTGATTCATCTGATGAGGACAAGGGTGAGCCGAGCTGTTCTTCTCCTGGTCCGTCAGCATGCAGTGACCCAGATTTTCACTGGGATGCATTATCAACTCCACAAAGAATAACACAGGAAGAACTAAATGACCTGGTTCATGATTTGGACTTATCCAAGAACAAGGCAGAATTGCTAGGATCAAGACTCCAATAATGGAATCTTCTAGAAGAAGATGTCAACATTACTTCCTATCGAAAGCAGCACCAGCAGTTGGAGCCTTTCTTCAGAAAGGAAAGTAATCTGGTATTCTGTTCCAATATTGAAAGCCTCATGAATGGCTTAAAAATCACTCATGACCCACAAGACTGGAGACTATTTATAGACTCTTCGAAACTGAGTCTGAAGGCTGTGCTTTTGAACAATGGAAACCATCTTCTATCTATTCCAGTAGCGCATGCCGTCCACATGAAAGAGACATACAATAATGGAAGTCAGTAGATGCTTTAAGTTAACTATAACAAGTACAGCTGGCACCTCTGTGGTGACTTGATGGTAGTTGCCCTTTTAATGGGACTGCAGCAGGGATATATAAAATACATGTGTTTCTTATGTGAGTGGGATAGCCGAGCAAGGGATTGGCACTACTTGCGGAAGGAATGGAATCACAGACTTAATGTAACAGTTGGAGAGAAGAATATCCAGCACCCAGCTCTGGTTGAGGCTCACAAAATCCTGCTACCACCCCTTCACATCAAACTAGGTTTGATGAAAAACTTTGTGAAAGCCATGGATTGTACTTCGCTAGCTTTCCGATACCTGCATTTAAAATTCCCTCGATTCAGCGAAGCAAAGATTAAAGAGGGAGTTTTTGGGGTCCTCAGATTCGAGAGCTCTTCAAAGATGACCGGTTCAACAACTTGCTGCAGGGTGATGCGAAACAAGCGTGGAATGCTTTTCTCCTAGTGTCAACAAACTTTCTCGGGAATGTTAGGGCAGAAAACTACAAGGAACTAGTAGAAGACATGCTGATGCAGTATCAGAAACTTGGCTGCAATATGTCCCTTGATTCCCATCTCGATTTCTTTCCTGGCAACTGTGGTATGGTTAGTGATGAACAGGGCGAACGTTTTCACCAGGATATCACAATGATGGAGCAAAGATACCAGGGAAAATGGTCCACTACAATGCTGGCTGACTACTGCTGGACACTCCCCAGAGAAGCTCCCGAACAGCTGTACAAGAGACAGGCAAAAAAATCTAAGATGTAGTCTATGACTTGGTTTTTTACAGGTATTAACCGAAGGCCTATTATATTTACTATTGACATGCATTTCGTGATGTAAACATTAATTCTTGTAGATTACAAAAAAACTAGAGCCAACTTTGCAATTTCACTGTCATATTCGTGTTCAGCATATAAAAATTGATAAGAAATGACTATTTTTATATCAGTAACATGACTTTTGTAAAAATTTGTTGACCAGTGTAGGACTCTGCCCCCTCATTGTTTGTTCCTATGACAAGTAAATAAGTCATAGCCATCTATTTTTAGTTGATTTAGCAGTATATTATTTGTGTCAGACAGCCATGTTTCTGTTACACATAGAAAGTCTGGGAGTTCATCTTTAATCAGATCTGCTATAACAGGTATTTTATTCCTGATGGTCTCTACTACCTCTAATTCTTTCTAACATTTTTTGTTAGTGATATTGAAGAAGGGCTGTTGGATAAGGTTTGCCTCTTTGCAGATGATACCAAAATCTGCTATTGAATAGGCACACAGGAAGGGGTAGATAACATGAGGAGGGATCTCACAAAATGTGAAGAATGGTCAAGAATTGGGCATCTGAGATTCAATGCTAAAAAATTCAGAGTAATGCATTTGGCTGCAAAATCAAAGGGAGTGGTACAGTGTAGGGGGTGAAGTACTTCTGTCCAAGAAAGAAGAGCCGAACCTGGGGGGTGATTGTTTCTGATGATTTTAAGGTGGCTAAACAGGTAGAAAAGATGACAGCCAAAGCCAGAAGGATTCTTGGGTGCATAGGGAGAGGAATGACCAGCAGGAAGAAGGAGGTGATAGGGCCTCTGTATAAGTCTTTGGTGAGATCTCATTTGAAGTATTGCTTGCAATTTTGGAGACCACACTTTCAAAAGGATATAAACAGGATATAAAAGGCTACCAAAATCAGCAGTAGGCTTCGTCATAAGGTATATGGAGACAGACTTAAAGATCTCAATATGTATACTCTGGAGGAAAGGTGGGAGAGAGGAGATATGATAGAGACATTTAAATACCTCCATGGCATCAAAGGGGGCATAGGATGAAGATGAAAGAGAGTAGACTCAGGAGTAATATACGGAAATATTTCTTTACAGAAAGAGTAGTAGATATTTATTTAGCTGTATTTATATCCCACTTTTCACCGGGTCAAAGTGGTCAATTGGGGGATACATTTAACACGAGGGGATTTGACACACATATGCTAATACTTACAGGGAACATGGGCAATGGAGGGTTAAGTGGCTTGCCCAAGACCACAAGGAGTGCCTGTAGGACTAGAAATCCCAGTCCCTCCGGCCTGAGATTGCTGTCCCCAGGTGGGACTTGAACCCCCAGCCCTCCAGCCTGAAGTACCTTGTCCTAACCACTAGACCACTCCTCCCATGGAATACATGGAATAATCTCCAAGTGGAGGTAGTAGAGACCATGACAATATCTCAATTCAAGAAAGCATGGGACCAACACAGATCTCTAAAGGAAAAAAGGGACTATAGTAGTAAATATGGAAGGGCAGACTGGATAGGCCATTTGGTCTTTTTCTGCCATCATGTTTCTATGTTTCTAAACTGCCATCTCTGCGATCCAGAGTGCTGACACTAAGGGGTATGTTTACTAAACTGCGGTAACGTTACATACCACGCGTTATGTAACGTTAACGCGCGTTAACGTTACTTAACGATCGTTAACGTCCCCAGCCGTGCTAAACACCGTAGAAGGTGGAGAGAGGGCGGAGAGAAGGGGTCAGTGGGCGGAGAGTGGGCAGGGAGAGGCCCCTTTCACACTAACGCGCTGAACTGAAGGGCTGAATCCTACCACGAATGAAAACCTGCCGTTAGATGCACATTTGCAGAAGAGAGAAACCATTTAAGTGTCAGCAATGTACAGCCTAGGCAGGGAGCCCAAGATATGTGATAGTAGTGCTCCATTTTCAGCAACACCATAGTGCCAAAGTATGAATGGCCAATATGGCGATGGTGAAAATGGGGCATAGGGGGCCGCAGGCGGGACATGTAGCATGGGCAACTGGGGCACAGGGTGGACCAGGCGGGCGCCTAGGTGGCACATAGGAACATAGAAGCTGGAAATCAGCAAGAGAGCAGCTGACCAAGGCCAAACACAATCCACCTATATCTACCTGGTTCACCCTAGCCAATAGTTGCTAGGGAACTGACCTGACGTCCCCCCAGCCATCCCGCCCCCATGTGGAAGGGACATAATATTGGTAGGCAGTGATGGGGGGATGTGAGGATGTCCATGTATGCCCCCCCACCCCGGGATCCCCTCCCTAGGCGGGCGCCTACCTACACAGTGGATGGCCTGGGACTGTGCACTACCAGCACCGACAGCAAATGGCCATGTCAGCTTGGCAGGGGGTGTGTGCCTGTGCTGGAGGGGGCAGTGCTACCTCCCTGCAGTGGACCTAGGCCATGCCCTGCATCAGAACGTGGTATGCAGTGCAACATACAAAGTCTGGCTGAGGAAAAGTACAGGTAGCCCCAGGGACTATTGTGCATCTGTGGCAACAGTGTGGTGCAGTACACCCAGCCAGTGTGTCCAGAAGCAGAGGGTCACAGGTTCAAGCCCCAGCTGTGGTTCCTGCAGAGCATGTCCCTATGTTTTACCCTACAATGCAGATACAACAGCAACATGTGCAAAGCCCAAAGCAGCAGCGAACAGGGGTACAAACACCAACCTACACAGGCTCCACAATCCAAAGATGCATGGAGAGTCGGGCTGTTGGCCCCAGCATTGAGCTGAAGTT
Organism: Ichthyophis bannanicus; assembly: GCA_033557465.1. Taxonomy (NCBI): domain Eukaryota; kingdom Metazoa; phylum Chordata; class Amphibia; order Gymnophiona; family Ichthyophiidae; genus Ichthyophis; species Ichthyophis bannanicus. The sequence goes on along the minus strand of CM066033.1, from coordinate 942,107,272 downwards.
ATCACCAGAGCACTACTACTACCCCCTGCACAGTTTAGCAATGTCGGCACTGTGATCAGGACCAGTGTGGCGGGCAGGGTTGCCAACCACCCCTATCTTTCTACAATGCTGCAATAGGAGTGAGCGTGTGTGTATGTTTATCCATTGTTCTGTGGCTGCCCACCCTTCACTGGGCCCAAAATGTCCCACTGTTACCAGCGTTAGCCTGAATAGGTGCATAATGAGGAGCAAGGTATTTTGGGTATGGCCCGGACAGGGCAGATTGGCCAGGATGCATCTTCACAGGGTGTGGAGCAATGGCTGGGACACTGTAGTGCCTGACCACCACCTGCATGGACAGGGTGGCCACAGCATGGCATGCTGGGAGGGCACTCACTCTGACCGAGCAGTGACCATGGCAGGTCTAGGTTCCCACATAGTGCTCTACACTATTTGCCTCTAGTGATATAATTGTGTTTCCCAGTCCTGGGGGTCCCAATCACTGAGTTCCCTGCTTGTTGCACATAGTTCCTCTGTGAGCAGGCTGGTGGACTGTCTGCAGTTAGACTGTGCATGGTCAGAACACCTTTAAGGTACAGTCTGACTGTGCTGTCTGCTGGTGACTGGCAGACAGTGGTGGGAGGCAGTTGGGGTTTCCTAGACCTAACCCCAGCATTGCTGCTGGTCTGCCACTGCCCCAGTCAAAGGTATGGCTCTGGCCCACCACCCCTGGAGGGCTTTCTCATACAAACAGGATGGAGGTTGCTGCCCTGGGGCAGGGGCACCTGTTCTTTACATACAAGAAGGGGGATGTGGGCCCTTTTGGGTATGTAGTGTATACCACTGTGACCTATAAAGGCACTGCTACACACACCTCATGCAATTCTAGGAACCCCTCTGTCCTGATAACAGCTGCCCATGTCAGCCAGACCCTAACACAGGGTACACACCAATCTGGCTGGTGTCTGGTCCCACAGGGCCACATGTGACTGTAGGATACAGATGGACACCAAATTACCTTCGGCTGCACTGCAAGGAACACCTGTCACACACTGGTAGTGATGGGGATGTACAGCAGGACCTATCTCTAGTACCACATGTACTGCGGACCTAGTGCTGGGCACCCATCCTATCCCTCAGGGTGAACACAGAACCTGCACAGTTCGTCTTTCCAAGCTGAGGTACCGGAGAGGTGCAGACCCCATTTGGCGATCAGCTGTAGACTGCTATTCAGCATGTGCATTGCATCATGGGTACTGGTGGGGTTACCCTATCCTGGCACTCAGAGCAGACAGTTTGTGCGGTGACCTGCAGTCCTTCTGTACCCAGACATTGCTGTGACATACACAATGGAGGTATAGCCTACTGGTTAATACAATGCCATTCTTGGTAGTGTTCATGGGTTCAGTTCCTCATTGTTCCCTCCTCTCATGCCTGTTCTACTCAAATAGTGTGCATGCCTGTAGAGGTCATATTTTTGCAGATCTGTGCTTCCAGCCCATAATACCCTCACCACAATTGCCAACATTTCCTTTGGTCCGTCTATCTGTGTCTGTCAGCTGTGTAGAGTCCTGTCTGCCAGTGCTGGCTGCCACCCCATGTCCTGCACTGCTACCCTTTCTTGCATTGCGCCTCTTCATTCTTGCCTCGCCTGTTCCTGATCTGCATGGCACCACCACTCCTCTGTCCACCCATCATTGTAACTATCCTGTCACCTCCGCCTCCACTGGGGGACACGTATTCCCATCGTCTGCCACCAACTGTTTTTCTGGTACTTTACATTGCCAACACCCTGTGCTGTGGTACAGCTGCCCCACCATGTTTGTCATCAGTACTGGCAGGCACATGGGATGCCCGCAGATATGGCAGGTCCAGTGGCTCCCACTTCTCCCTTCATTGCCTTTCCTGAGTGCTCTATCTAGTGTTAGGGCTACATCTGTCTCTGTTCCGCACAGGTCATGCATGTCATCCTGAGGCACCTTGCAGTCCCTAGGGCACACTAACCTAGGACACCATAACCTTGTTAGGCCACCTTAACCTATGGTTCCATAGCCCAGGGTGCCTTCTGCGGTGCCTTGTCCAAGGGTGCCTAATATGGAACCCTGGGCTATGGAACCAGCTTGTAATGCTCGTTAGTCTAAGGCGCCTTGTAACGCTCGTTAGTCTAAGGTGCCTTGTAACGCGCATTAGCTGCTACAGCTTGCTGTAACGATGCAACGCCCATGCCTTTATATGGGCATCTGTACCTTTACCGCGGAACCTAACATGAATGACATTACCACAGTTTAGTAAACATACCCCTAAGTACTACTACCACTACTACTACAACTTATCATTTGTATAGTGCTACAAAGTGTAAGCAGTGCTGTACATATAGATGTAAGAGACAGTCCCTACTTATCAGACCTTACAGTCTAATCAAGAAGAAGAACATCACAAAACTAGGGAGTAGAGTATAGTAAGATAAACACATATAAGTGGTGAACAGGAGAGTAAGGGGCATCGGGATCCAAAATTAGCCTTGAAGAAGGGTCTTTTACTAAAGTGTGGTAGGGCTTGGTACCTGCCACAAGTGTTTCACAGGACAAACTGCACATTTAGCGCACAAAGCTGTCGTCAAATATCGCAGAACCACAAGGAGCATGAGAGCACTTGCAGACCATGCCGAGGCAGAGAACACAGACTCCACTCCGAACAGGCACCCCTTGAAGCCAATAAGCCCTGTCCGATATCCTTTTTCAGGACCACCATGGCCGGAAAGCTTTCTAGCCATGGAGGCCTTGCAAAGGTGCCCACCAATGGCAGGGACTTCAAGCCCCCTTCCCCAAAACACTCCCAAACCTTCCCCCCATCACTTACCTGGTGTCCAATTGAGTCATCCCTGGTGGTCTAGGGGTGATTGGGGCAGGAGCGGTCCTCCTCCACTCCTGCCCTGGCTCCAGCAGTCTTCAAAATGGACTGGGTCACATTGTGCCAGTCTCATGACCCCTAGTGGTGATGCAGTGGGTGATCCTGACCATGGTGGTCCTGGGGGAGGGGCTGTGAAGTTATCAGGGGAAGGGATGCATTGGGTGGAGTGATTGCGGGGGGAGGAGGCCCAATCCACAGTGGCTTCCCTACTGCACTACCAGTGTGTGGCTGCACTTGTCACCATCTCTTTGGTGGAGGTGATTGCAGCTGTGCTATCAGCTGTTGTGACAGCTAGCACAGCATTGTGGAGTGCTCTAGCTGCAACAGGCTGTCATGCTACCTTTGAACCCTGATCCACCCACCTTCAGCAAGTTCAGACAGTGCTATTTTTGGACTGCGCTGCCTGCTCTTGTCCGGAGGTAGCGGTTGCCGTGGAAATTTTACACGTTAAAAACTAGGGTTGCCAACTGGCTTCAGTTGTGCCTGACAGGTTCGATCTGGGCTTGGGTTTACCCCATTGCATGCAGGGGTATGTAGTTCTGATTTCTCTATTGCACTCCATAAGAAAAGCAAGACTACAAGTCCCACATGCAATGGGGTAAACCCAGGACTGGATCAAACCTGTCGGGCGCATCTGGAGTCAGTTAAACTCACGGTAACCACCTACTGCTGCTTAGTGAAAGGTCCCCAAAGTGTTACTGTTATAGATGACACTGTAGTGTCCTTTAAAACCTTCCTATTTATAGTGCATCCACACCGCTGCTTACCAATTCTACTAAAATCAGAACTCTGAGGTAAAAATCAATGGCTAATTGTTGCTTTTGGTACTTCTCAGTCTTACAAGTCTAGTTGTATGGCCTGTTATAGGTTCTGAACTCAAATGTTTCCTCATCAGCACTGTAAAAAGTTGAGAAAAAAAGGATTAAATTGTTCTTTTCCTATTCTTTGTAGGTCCCGCAGGTCATAGGAAGACAGCAGGTCGCTGTGGGCAGTTGGGCTCCATAGCTGCTCTAAAGTATGCTGTAGTTGGACTATATTTGCTGGTGTTTCTCATTCTCATTGGAGTTTTCATCCTTGCAGGTAAAGAATTAAGAAAATTATTTTTTATTCTTATTGATAAACATGAGTGCAGCACATGTGAAAATTCAACAAGTTTTTCCTGCTGGTATCACTATGGAACCTGCCTCTGTTTTGAAGGTCATATTCTATAAACATTCCTAGCTAAAACTCATCTCCTTCCTAGTCTTTCACATCCTTTTCAGGAGTGGAAATGGATTATTGGAGGAGCTACTTATACTTCTGGCAAGCCATCTGTTTTCTCGTTACAGAGAGCTGTAAGTAGATAGGGCAACTCCAAATCCTTCAGAGATTCTATCTAAACAATTAGACATCTAATATTATAAAGATCATTAGAGCTAATATGAATGCTCTCCAAGTAAGAGAAGATCCATTACCTGCAAATCTTAGAACTTTGGCCAGCTGTTTGCTCTTTTGTAAGCATTTGAAAGTGTATCTATTTCAGCAGGGTCTTTGAGGGTTTCCATTATAATTGTATTTATATAAATTCACTTACGGGCTTATAAGGGACTGCGATTTTGGAGTAGGTGAGGTATTTTAGTGGGCATGTGACATTTTGCTTTTGTTTTTATGTTTTTTTTTAATGTATTGTTTTTCTTTATTCCTTGCTAGTTTATATCATTTTATTCTGGAAAAATGTATATGTTTTCTTGTAATCTGCCAGGAATTTGAGATTCTAGCAGAATGTAAGCACATAAATAAATAAATAAGTTGTTAGAGCTCCATCAGCACCACCCTTTCAAGTCTTGAATGTGAGACCTTCACATTCTATCACCTTAAAAGTGAGAGAATCCCTCCTTGAAGGTACCTGGAGTTCCCCAGATCAAGAAACCAATAGGAAAAGCAAAGTGGTCTACCTCCATCATGATAATTCGCAAGTTCCATGTGAAATATCAGCTTTTATTTCCTAAGGCTTCAAAGTCATATGTTTATATGTTGGTTAACTTGAATCTGTATCTGTAAGCAGTAAAAAAAATTGATTAGATGCCAATAAATTGAAGATGAATATGGAAAAGCCAATGGGGGATTTTCAAAGCAGTGGACATGGTTAGCACACCTGCTAGCTGCATTAATCTTGATGAGTGGGATTTCAGCGTTATATGCATTTGCCCCACATTAGCTGTTAATGTGGCACACCGCTAATGCACCTCAGTAGACAGTCCCCTAAATTAATAGATTGCTTGTTTACTTGTGGAGCGAGAGATGGTTTATGATCCCTGTCTGTCATCCACATAGCTTGACATTTCCATTGATTTAATTTCATCAGATGGACTTCCACAAAGAGCAGCAAATCATCTGCATAAGCAGACAATTTATACTGCTGCCCCTTAACATTAACCCCAGTGATGTGTGGAGACTGCCGAATTAATAACACTAAAGACTCCAAAGCAAAATTAAATATAAAAGGAAATAATGGGCAGCCCTGGCAGGTACCTGCAATTAATAAAAACCCTTCAAATATTTGAGTTTGCACATATCTTTGCTTTGGGACAAGAATAAAGCAGCTGAATCATATGGACGTGGCACGAGCCCCACTCCAATGACTGAAACAGAAAAGACCATTCCAACCAATTGAATGTCTTTTCAGCATCCAATGACAACCCTACTAATGGAAGCTTAGGGCCTGATTCTGTCCTGACATAGTTCCCCTCTGTGCGTCCAGTCTGAACCAGACGCACAGAGGGGATCACGATTCTGATCCCGAGGGACACGTCTAGCCCTGCGGGATCAGAATCGTAAACAGCCCTGCATGTGCAGGCCAGGACAGCAATTCTGTCTGGCCTGCACATGCAGAACTGCACCCGACTAACTCAGTCTGGGTTTTTAAATGGTGTATTAAGTATAGAAACCATTCCACTTCAAAACGTTGGCTATTAGAAAAACCAGCAACCTCTTAGTCACATGTAGTCTCAGATCAAACTTGCGCTTATGATCACATTAACTTAGTGAATCATCGAATAGCGCTTGATGACATCAATGACTACAATATATACTTTCCTCTTGCTGGTGTGTAGATAGAAATTCTTAGTGTTAATTCTTAAAAATGTGTACTTCTTCGTTTGTTTTATATCTATCTATGTGCCACAAGTTTCTTTAAAATAAACAGTAGAAGCTTATAGGCAGAACAAACTTAGCTTGCTTTGTGTTGTTCTCTTCCATTCAGCTTATTACACTTCTCATTACGCCTTCAGCGCCTTCGCGTGTTACTCCTATCCGGAGTTCCTCATGAAGTGTTTGCTAATAGTTGCTGCCCGCGTTCGTGAACAGACGTTCTGATTTTCTTATTTAGATGTGTTCCTCTATCAAACAACGCCGCGCATTAATAGAGGAACACATCTAAATAAGAAAATCAGAACGTCTGTTCACGAACGCGGGCAGCAACTATTAGCAAACACTTCATGAAGAACTCCGGATAGGAGTAACACGCGAAGGCGCTGAAGGCGTAATGAGAAGTGTAATAAGCTGAATGGAAGAGAACAACACAAAGCAAGCTAAGTTTGTTCTGCCTATAAGCTTCTACTGTTTATTTTAAAGAAACTTGTGGCACATAGATAGATATAAAACAAACGAAGAAGTACACATTTTTAAGAATTAACACTAAGAATTTCTATCTACACACCAGCAAGAGGAAAGTATATATTGTAGTCATTGATGTCATCAAGCGCTATTCGATGATTCACTAAGTTAATGTGATCATAAGCGCAAGTTTGATCTGAGACTACATGTGACTAAGAGGTTGCTGGTTTTTCTAATAGCCAACGTTTTGAAGTGGAATGGTTTCTATACTTAATACATTGTTTATACCATTCTGAAAAGACCAATTTTTGTCTTGGGTTTTTAAATGGAGCAGTGGTGCCATGGAATCCTGTTGCCATGGTACCGCGGCTCCATTTAAAAGCCACAATGCTGGCTACCAAGAAAAAGAGTTTATTTCCCGCAGCCCACCCCCGATCTGACCTCCTAAGGCCAGGGTCGGGTTGCGGGGAATAAACCCTTGCCCCACCTGCCCCTTCTGCACCACAGGCCTTCCAAAAAAAATGTCCAGGGAAGTTATTCCACCTTGAAGGTGCAATAACTTCCCCGGACATTTCGCCAGCTCCGGACGTACAGGGCCAACATTAGAATCGGCCCTGTACGTCCAGGGCCGGCGACCGCACACTGCCCACCCACTCTCCACCCCCATGCCACCCATTCCCCGCCCCCATCTAATTCCCCACACAACCAGTGGGGAAGTTATTCGGGGGCAGGAGAAGCCATGAATAGTGAGGATGGACGTCTCATCGAGCTGTCCATCCCCACTATTTGTGGCTCAGAATAACCTCCTTAGTGTCATGCATGACTGATAAGATATTGCATGACAGTCATGCATCTGTCAGTTGTTGAGCACCCAGCAACAAATCCACACTGATCAGAATGAATGAATCCTGGGATTACTTGGGATAATTTGACTGCTGACACCTTCGCATATACCTTATAATCTGTATTTAGAAGAGAAATTGGCCGATAATTTTCTGCTGTATGTGGATCATGTCCTGGTTTCTCATGTACTACTATTATAGCTTCCACAGAAGCTTGTTGCATAAGATATTCATCAAAAAGGCACCACAACCACAGAGCCATTTCCAAATGTAGCACTTTAGAAAATTCTAAAGGGAGTCCATCAAGTCTGGAGGCCTTACCACTGGCATCTGCTTTATTGCCTTTAAAATCTCATCTAACTGTATCTCTCTATCCAGCCACTTCTGTTGTTCTAGGGTCAGATGAAGCACATTTTTAATTATGTTTTTAATCCCCTCTGAGGTGGCTAAAGATTTTCAGAAGACTATAACTTCTCAAAATTCTCAAAATTGCTCTAGGATATCACTATTTTTTATTAGTTCATTGTCCCCTCCTATGAAACCAGCAATCTGACTACTAGAGTTCCTTGCTTTTAAGAAATTTGTAAGTAGTTGCCCAGCTATATTTTCTGTAAAATATCTACTTTATTGAGAGAAAGAATTGTCCTGCCTGCTCACTCAGGAGTGTATTGTATTTATATTTAAGCATTTGTAGTTGGAGCAATACTATGGAATATTTCATTTTAACCAAAATCCATTTCTTGACTTTGATCTCAATTGTACTAATTCCTGTTTTCTTTTCTTAGCTGCCCCATGGCATAATTCATGATTTTCGCTCTTAGTTTCACTTGAAGAGCCTTCCACCAAGCCGATACAGCAGTTCCACTTGGTTTATTAACTTCAAAATAAATCTGAATGGCATCTCGCATTGTGGTCAAAAAGGTTTCATCTCTCAGCAGAGATTTATTCAATCTCCACTGAGATTTGAGGAGAATCCAGTTGCAGAACCTGCAGAGATACCACAGCATGATCTGAAACCACAATGCTATGAATCTCAGTATAATGAATCTATGGCATTAAATATGAGGTGTGACAAAAAAGAAACAAGACTGTCCCATAAATAATTTATTACAAAATCTACAGAGAAATTATGCATTGTCCCCTTCAAAGTAATCCCCCCCCCCTGAGTTAATGCACTTCTACATTCGCTTCTGCCACATACGGAAGCACTCGGTAAAGTACTCCTTCTGGAGGTCCCTCAGCTCCCTCGTCACAGCGGCCTTGATCTCTTCTACAGAGGCAAAATGAGTTCCTTTGAGCACAGTCTTCAGCCTGGGGAAGAGCCAGAAGTCGCATGGTGCGAGATCTGGGGAATAAGGAGGGTGGTCGAGAGCTGTGATCTGTTTGTTGGCCAAGAACTGCCTCATTCTGAATGCGGTGTATGCGGGCGCATTGTCATGGTGGAACAGCCACGACTTGTCTCTCCACAGAGCCCGCCTGCTGTGCCAAACCCTGCCATGGAGCCGAATGAGGACCTGCTGGTAGAAGTGCCGGATGACTATCTGACCCTCAGGCACAAACTCCTGATGGACCACTCCCTTCTGGTCGAAGAATGCGATCAGCATGACCTTGATCCTTGATTTGGAAATGTGCGCCTTCTTGGGTCTGGGTGACAGTCGGGTCTTCCACTGCAGGCTCTGTCTTTTGCTTTCAGGGTCATACTGGAAGACCCAAGTCTCGTTTCTTGTGATGACTCAGGCATCATCTTGGCGCGCACCTTCCGCATCCCCAGCTCCTGCACCAAGATGGTCTGCACTGACTCCCTCATCAGGCTGAGTTCCTCAGCTATCATCTGCACCGTCAATCTGCAATCACTCTACACCAGCTAGTTCACTCTGTCAATATTTTCAGCCGTCTTTGTCGTGGAAGGCCATCCTGACTTGGGATCATCCTCCACCTCCTCACGGCCAGTCTTGAAGAGTTTGTGCCACTCGGAGACTCGCGGCCTTGACATTGCATCTTCTCCATAAGCCTTTTGGAGAAGTTGGAGACACTTAGTTGGGCCCTTCTCCAACTTAACCAGAAATTTCAAGTTGATTCTTTGCTCCATATTTCTGCCACTTCCAGTTGCGTGACAAAGCGATGGAGCAGTGTGCTAAAAAAAACCTGAAAAAGAAAAACAGAGTGAGAGAGATGAAAAATATTATAGCAGAATAGTGGTGAGATGTTGCAAAACACAGTGACATAAGCGGTTAGCCAATTGGCATTGAATCATAGGCATGGCTGCCACAGTCTTGTTTCTTTTTTGTCACACCTCGTACTTTGATATTAGAAAAAATCCAATCTAGAATTGGTATCATGAGGAAGGGAATAAAATGTACTGCATAATCACGCTCAGTAGAGTGCTGTAACCTCTAAGGATCACCAGTCTAAAATCTCTCATCATGAAATGTTTTGATGTTTTGTACACAGGCTTAGATTTTCTGGAATCTCCTAAAATTACAGGCACATCTCCTAACTTGTTTACTTCCCTGGCAATAGCATGAAAGAAACCTGTCTTATCAGTATTGTGCACGTAGATTGACATAAAAGCAAATTTAACACCCCCAATCAAGATAATCAATTTTGCCCTTCTTCCTTCCAGTTCTGCCTTGGTATCTAGAATCATGGTAGAAATGGCTTTACACATATGTATGTCTACTCAATTTTTCCTCCTCAGTGCTGCTGAATATGCACCCAGATAATACTCTCCATAACACAACTTTTGGGTTTCAGCATGACTGATTCCTCTCTGCAATATAAGAGAATCTTCTTATGCTTAATCAGGTTATTAATCCCTTTTACATTAAAAGATAAAACTGCCATTATTACCATTACTACTGTAGACATCTCTCTTTCTACCATTGAGCTTCAGCAATATTACTAAGAACCATGATATTCTTCAATTAAAATAAACTCTCCTCATGATAATTATCATAAAAATAACCATCTTTACATGAATGTACTTGCCCAAACATATCCTATAGCTAATACTAAGAGAAAAACTCTTTTACTAACTAGTGGGCTAACCTACCTGTATCCCAACTGCTGAAGGAAAAGGTGCTGTCATTCTTTTAAATTCTCCATCCCTTCATTCTTAATATATACTTAATATTTCCTTTTATCATGACCTTTTTCTTTACCACATGAAAAAGTAATATACTTTTATAAGGTACTACGTCAAGTTACCTTGCCCGCAGGTATGACCACAACAAAATATCTGCATACATTCAAGATATGACCATACCCCAATATAAGAATCACAAATATAAAATCTTTCCCACACTCACCCGGCAACAGTACAGCCATCCATTACAAACATCCCATTCAGACTTCCCACATGCCACTCATCCTTTACCACACAAACTAACACGCTATGATGTTTCCAAAGTCCAAGCCAATGCTCATATGGCAATTAATCATCCTGAAGTCTTAGACATATGCCCACATTTCATTATTTACCAGGCAGACAACACATTAGTCTTATTCTATGTTGGTGTGATTAGATATTTGATTGAATGACCATCTTTGCCCATTACAAATGGGGTTTGACCAGTCTTTCTCATCTCTGATCAATTGCCCTCTTTTAACGGAGGAATTCCAATTGGAGTCTGAACTTGAAATATTGAATAAGCAGATTAAAAGAGTCCACATCTAACTGCTCACCATCACTCCATTCCAGAGTCCCCAATATCTTGAAGGAAGGTCCACAGTTGCTCCGGGTCTTCAAAAGACCTAGTCTGATTGTGAATAGTGGCTCTCAGGTGGGCTGGGAATAATAAACCAAAACAAGTCTGGGTTTTCTAAAAATTGTAGACGAAGCACTAACAACTGTTTTCTGTTATCAACAGTAGACTTATTTAAATCTGTAAAGAACAACAAAGTGTGCCCCTCGTAGTTAATTGGTACCTGCAAACAAGCCATTTGCAAGATTTTTGAGGCCTGTGAGTATCTTAGTATCTTTAGTACCACCGGCTGTGAGTACTTTACATATTGAATCCAATGTGAAGGGGCCTGATGTGCTCTTTCAATTTCTAGAGGTCGCTCAAACTCTATAGTCAATAACTTTGGTAGCAGTTTTTCCATTAACACAATTGGATTCGAAACTTCTGTTCCCTCTGGGATCCCTAGGTTTCTAATGTTATTAAATCAAGATCGATTATTTAAATCTTCCATCTGTCATTCAAGTTTTGGAAGTCATTTAACTTGCTTTTGCAATGCTGTAATGCATTCCTCGTGCGTACCTAAGGTAGCTTCTAATTGATCAAATTGATGGCCGAGAATTGCCAGCAGATTCTTAACACCCAGGAGTTCAGTCTTCATAATGTATCTGCTTAAGACTCACCATTTGCAGTAACTAGTTCTTTCACCTGCTGGATTTCAGCAAGAAATGTGTGCAAAGTCTCTCCTGACTCTTGCACTGCCACCATCTTGCTCGGGGAAGGAGGCTCTTGTTTAGAGCATTTAACTCCTTGAACTTGTGATGGAGGATATTCTAACTTAGCTGATTTAATTGTGGACATGACCAACTTGTTTTGATGTGGTCCAGATATTCTTTTGGGGCAGGAAATGGAGGGAGAAATCGCCAGTTAGTCTTCTAATATCTCAGAGCAAATCCCCCGAGCTGACATCTTGGAAGCTCGCTAGCTCTGTCCCCCTTCACAGGTTAACCACTTAGTAGTGTCCTCTTTCTGTAAAATCAGATACAAATGGATAAGGACCTCCACATTTAAAGTTTGAGCCCCTGCTTTGTGCAGTTTTCTCACATTGGATGTCCAGGCTGAGAATTCGCATACTAAATTCCAGAAGAAATTGAAAACCTGGGGCCCGATATTCAGTTGGGCAGGCTGTGCCCAATAGCGGTGCATAACAGTGCCCATTGACCCCTAACCCTGGATATTCAATGCCGGGGTCATATGCGGCCCCGGTATTGAATATCCAGGAATTGCCACACATGTCGGAAGCTGCAGTAGCCAACCGGGCAGCAGAGATATTGCATGCTGCCTGGTTAGCTCCTGTGCCTAAAAGATAGGCAAGGTTTTTTCTCGTCTATCTTTTAGGCACAGATTGCTAACTGGGCAGCATGCAATACCGCTGATGCCTGGTTATCGATTGTCTCCACATCCACTCCTTTCCGGAATGCCCCCAACATGCCCCAATATGAAGCGGCTAGCATTGGGGCATGCAAAGGCCATAACTGGGGATATCCCCCTCAGCGGCAGTTACATGGTTTACAGGAGTGTAAACCATGTAACTGCCCTTCGAATATCAGGCCCCTGGTTCTTTCTTAAATCTTATAGCGAATACCTAAATGCATAACTTTCTCTGGCTTGGTCTGCCCCTTCCCCCTTCTCAACCTCTTGTTTTACGGGTTCTGCCATGTGTTTATTTAAGGAAGAAATTGCTGTTCTATTCATCCCCTTCCCTTTTGGTTTTGTGTCCATTTTTCTGCATTTGTTGTTTTCATTTTGAGTTGTTTTTTATCATCTTTATCTAGATTGGTTTTTTTCTGAATTTTTACATTCTGTTGTCATGTGGAAATTTTCTTTTTTCTATTGCAAAGTGCCATGCTATTGGACCCCTGTTCGAATGACAGCACAGTAACTGATTCAAAGTATATAGCTAAATAAAATCCACATGTATAAATAGTGACACTCTAAAAGCAGCATCTATACATACCAATGCCATGATGTACATGTGTAGATGAAGTATTAGCCTTCTAAAATGACGTCCATAGGGTGTTTTTCCACCAAGTTTCACTTTTTTGTGCTTTATTTTACTTGACATGTATGTGCTGAGCTCCATCCTGAAAAACACAAAATCCTGCTGCATCCCAACTTGTTTTTCTAAAGAACTAGTGCCGTTGCACCAATGAGCAGCTACAAATAGAAAATGACTACTAAGAAAATATGTTCATGGTGTGCTAGGAACCACAACTTTTCTGGAATCCACATGACTAAATTTGATGGTTAAATCTGTGGGCCTTTAAGTTAAGTCGTGCAAAATTCCATATATCTATACCATGCTTTTATTATACTGAGGGTTTATCTGGGTGTAACCATTGATAACACAACAGACAACACATGTTTAAATAGTATGAAGTAATCACATTAAGCCTTAACATCTTTTTAGCTATGAATAAAAGCCGTAGAATATCGCAGATTGGTGGCTTTTTATGGATTGTCCTGCTATTTGAGAAAACATGATTGCAGCATGGGTTAGACATCTCATTAACCAGAAAGTTTCTCGGTAATGTGCAAGCTGGTCAGATTACAAGGAATAAACTATTTTTCTTGTAACGGAAGCTCTCTGTTCTGCTTTAGCATTATTGACCTTATTAAAGAAGACATTTATAACCCCAAAAAAGTAATGAGCCCTGCAGTCGTCCGCTAGAAAATAATTGTTTATTTTCACTCTTATTATATAGCGTTGAAAAGGCAGCTACTGTCCCATGTGTGAACTGTACCAATGAGAGATTATTTTCTATGCATAAAAATACATCTACATTCAGGGAACATTTTATTATACATTTGCAGCCCAATTATCAACACTACTTGTGTGGCCAGCATTGGGTGCTGGCCACGTAAGTACTTTTTATTTAAATTTCTCGCCCCTATGAAAGTATACCAACTGATATTCAATTAAGCTGATATTTAAATACTAAGGCGGCCTGCTGGGGCATTTCAATATGGCAACAAGACACTGGGCTTGATGGATCTTCGATCTGACCTAGCGTGATGCTTCTTATATTTTTATGAATAGTCAGCAGCTATATCTGGATGATGGCTGCCGCTGTGTATTTCGGATTGCGGTGATTTTTAGTTGGCACTTATCCGGATAGCAATTTAGACCTGCTTTTCAGGCAGCCTAAGATATCCAGTTAAGCAACAGCTGAAAATTGCCAATGTCCACATACAGTTGGCACTTAACTAGAGAGTGGCCATACTGCCCTTGCTCTGCCCACGGACCACTCTTCAATACCATAATTGTGCCAGGATGGTCTGTTAAAATATCCAGTGGTACTATCTGGACAGCGCTGTTGAATCTCTCAGCATCCTTATCCGGATAGCTCCCCATGGGGCGAGAAAGAGGAAGTTACTTCCTGTGGTTTTCAGTCCAGTTTCCGTCACAGATTTCTATTTGTAATTTTGTGATTGTTTATTTTAAACACAGGCTCTATCCATGTTTTCTATTTATGTGACTAAGGTGATATATTCTTCTGGCATGCTCTGTTGCTAGTTGCAGAGGGTGTGGCTAGATAGGGGTGAGCCAAGGGCAATCACCCTCCTCCCTAAAATTGGCCAATTTTGTGAGCACTTTTTAAATTTTTTACCAAAAAGCACTGATTTAACAGGCACTACTAATGAAATGTGCTTTTGGAGGCAGCAGTTATTTGCACCTCCACTGATAATGCAGCAAAAATGAGAGACAGGAGGCATCTTATAGATTAACCAACTTACCGAGGAATGAAATATCGAAGACAAGAGTCTATTTCGTCAGATGCCTTGAAGTGGTGTCGAACATGGCTTGTCATTTGCTGGAGAAGTCTTATCCAGTTAGTGGGTGGGTAGTACATTGACGTTCCAAGTCTGAGAACTCTTTGTTGATTATACCCCGCTGTTTATTTATTTATTTAACATTCTTATAGACCATCTACATGCTTCCTGGGAAAGCATCAAAGCCGTGTACAGCTAACAATACCCACTGATAAAATGAAATAAAACACAAAAGGGCTCTAATTCAGCCTGAAATCTTCCCCTTAAAATCAAATTTCTTCAAATAGCAGCAGAGAATTGCCCCTCTCTCTGGAAGCCTCCACCTTTTTAGGAGAAAGCCATAAAAGTCTCGATAAGATGTGATTTCATGCTTAAATTATTGTAACATCATTTATTCCGATGTACCACATGATCAGCTTAAATGGTTACAAAGAGTTCAAAACACCGCCATCCGTATCCTTCACCATGCATCTAAATTCAACCACACCTCCCCTCTGCTTATTAAATCCCATGGGTCGCCCATCTCATTTCGGATTCAATTCAAGCTTCTCTCCCTGGTTCACAAAACGTCACACACTGGCACTCCTGCCTATCTATCTTTGCACATTATTCCCCATGCTCCCTCACATCTTCTCCGCTCTGTCCACACAAACCGGCGTTATCTTCTTCCGCCTTCTCATCACGCCTGCTATGAATCCACCATTCTAATTTCTCAGTTCTAGCCTTTGGAATTCACTCTCCTCTAATTTCAGTTAGGAGCTCTCTTTTCCCAAGTTTAAAACACTTCCTAAGACTCATCTCTTTCAGCAGGCCTTTGACTCAACCTCTTGGGTTTAGAACTCTGCTCCTTCCCCTCCCCTCTCCTGGCCCTTCCCCTCCTTTCCCTCTTATGACTCTGTCCCTTTCTTTTTCATTTTCTCACCTTTCCTTTAATTTTAATGGCATTCTTTTCCTTTCTTTTAATATGATTTTACTGTAACCGAGGTATCCGGTTGCCCAACCCCGGCCTGAGCCCCCCCCCCCCCCCCACCACACATACCCACCAACCACCCTTACCACTCTGACAAAGCACACTGACATCGGGTATTGGTGCAAAATTGCTTGGTCGCAGCTTTTATTTAACGGTATTAGAACATCGGCCCAACATGGGCCAACTCAGCAATTACAACAATAACAGAATACACCCCCCCCCCCCACCCGTCATCCGGATGATGCCCCCCACCAGCCATTTCTAGCAAAGTGGTGCACCATCCATCCCCCCCCCCCCATTGCCCCCTTCCGCCCGCCTCACCATGTTATTAGCAAAGGCCGGCTCAAGGGTTGCCAATTTTCCGGGCAGAGACCCCAGCCAGGACGTCTCCCCCAACCTAAAGAGCAATGCCGCTCCCGTGGAAAGTGGCATCAACCTGAAATGCCCTGCCGGGTCAGCGAGCACCAGCTCGCCACCCCGCCCATCTGGCCCTGACGATGCCTACCCCCCCCCCCACCAGCTGCAACGCCCTCCCCCCCCCAGCCAAAAGACAAAGGGAGGAAGGGAGGGAAACCTTTGTGCAGCGTGAGCAAGCAGGAAGAGGGAGACAGCCAGCCAGCGCTCCCTCCTTGCTCGCGCTGCCCCGCCCCCATGACCGCCTGCGCGGACCAATCGCCGGGCTCCACCTGACCAGCATGGAGCCCCGGCGCGGATGCCCCACCTGCCGCCCAGCCACAGACTCCCCCCCACCCCCCCCACAGCAAAAAGAGGCCTGCCGCGTGGTCGGGCCCCGGGAACCCGGTTACTGGGCTGGCCGCGGGACCGGGGCCCGGCGGCGCAGCCAGGACTAACCGAGGTATCCGGATGCCCAACCCCGGCCTGAGCCCCCCCCCCACCACACATACCCACCAACCACCCTTACCACTCTGACAAAGCACACTGACATTGGGTATTGGTGTAAAATTGCTTGGTCGCAGCTTTTATTTAACGGTATTAGAACACTGGCCCAACATGGGCCAACTCAGCAATTACAACAATAACAGAATACACCCCCCCACCCGTCATCCAGATGATGCCCCCCACCAGCCATTTCTAGCAAAGTGGTGCACCATCCACCCCCCCCATCGCCCCCTACCGCCCGCCTCGCCATGTTATTAGCAAAGGCCGGCTCAAGGGTTGCCAATTTTCCAGGCAGAGACCCCAGCCGGGACGTCTCCCCCAACCTAAAGAGCAGTGCGGCTCCCGTGGAAAGCGGCATCAACCTGAAATGCCCCGCCGGGTCAGCGAGCACCAGTTCGCCACTCCGCCACCAGCGCAAGGTAGACCACTATCCTTGCGCCGCCCCCACCACCGAAAGCTGCGACCAGCACCACGACTCCAGTGCCTCCTGACAGTCATTTAAGAGTAAGTCCTGCCCCAAGCATTTGACCTTCCCTTGGACCCCCCCCCCCCGATGTAGCAGTTTCATTGTTTTATTGTTGTCTTGTCTCAGCTAGATTTTTGTCTTGTTTTCCCCCTGTCTGTCGTTGTTTTTAATTGAGTCAGTCTGTGTTTTGGTTGCGATTGTTTTTTTTTTTGTTTTTGCTTTACACTGTCCTTTCTCTTGCTTTCCTGTTATATTTTGGCGTTCCTTTTTCTATAGTTTGCAGTGTTGACCTTTTATTTTTCTGTACACCGCTTTTATGTTTCGGCCTAAGCGGTCTATCAAATTTTAAATAAAGATAAAGATAAAAGATAAAGGTGAACCCCATCGAGCCGGTACAGACCGGCGCAAGCAACATCCGCCCAAGGGTGCAGTACCTGAAGCCCACCCGTCTGCTGGACCCAGCGCCCTATCTGCCGGTTGATCTTAACCAGACCCCTCGACCAATGCCGCTGAGTCCAGCAAGCAGGACGGGGAATAATGTCCAACCAGATAATGGCCACCCCCGGGAGAACCTCCCGCAAATGAGCAATGTCTCTCTGCACAGTTCTGATGAGTTGCCGGCAAGCCCAATTTGCCAAGTCGTTGCCGCCCAGGTGGAGCAGCAGCCCAACCGGCCGCCGCTGCAGTCCGATCTCCGCCTGAACACGGGTCACGAGCTGTCCCCAATGCATGCCGCGGTGACCCATCCAGCACAGCCGCACTCCAGACATCGCCAGACCGAGGTGGGCACCTAACGGCCGAACCGCCGCCCGACGCTCCGCCCAGTAGACAAAGGAGTGCCCAATGATCCACCAGTCTCCGGAGCACACACCATCTGAAAGCAGAAAAGAGCGGACTGCCACCAGCAAGCAACTCTGCAATAGAAGAGAAGACATTAGTACCCCCCGAGCCCCCCCCACACCTGTAGGCGGACCGCCGCCCAGACACCACGCGGCCCTATTCCATGCCGCCGGAGGCCGATGGGCGAACATACCCTGCATAGGCCCCCGAACGCCACCTGCCAATGCGCTGAATGACCCGCATGTCCAGGCCCGCGGCTGCCGCACTAGTAGCCCCCCAATCCGGAATGCGAAGCGTAACACCGATCAGCACAACCCAAGGCACGCAACACCAGACGCAGCACAGCCATGAACTGCAACTGAGTCACCAGCTTGCCGTCAGCGTGAATGAAAAAATAGCCACGTGCCGCCAACCGCCGCTGCACGTAGCTGCACAGTGCTCGAACTGGGCAGGACAACAAGGGAGAGATGGCGCTTAACAGGACCCAGCCCCCTTTTCCAGTCTGATCCGTCATCGACCACGGCAAGAAGATCCGTACCCGCGACGGATCCACCCGGACGTGCTCGACATTGAGCCCACCAAAAGCCCCCCGTCTCGCGGACCTAGGGACGAGCTCGGACACCCGGAACGCACTGAAAAATGCTGTAGTAAACAGCGCATGAAACAGGACCACCTCGAAACCAGAGGCCGCCACACGCGGTAAAGCCTCGCAAATTTGCAACAAAAGCTCGTGAGATACCGGGAGCCTCCAATCCCGCGACCCCGGTTGCACCCTAGCCCAGCCAGAGAGCAACCGCCAGACTAGAAAGGATGTACGAGGGTTACCCCAGCCAGCGGCCTTACAAAAGAAAGAAAATCCCGCCAACGCCCCAGTTACCGCCGAACGAGCCCAGCCCTCTTTCTTAGCCCACAAAATGAACCGGCCAACCAGTCCGTTGGGTACCGCCCCCCCAGACCAGCCCAGCGTGCTCACAAATGCACTCACCTGTGAGTAGCCCCGCCGGTACGTTGCCCAAGTACCGTGTGCCACCGACGCAACCAGCAAGGACATTACGTCGGGATCCCAACCTTCCAGAGATGCTCCGGGACCCCTTAGCCCAGCTCGTCCACCCCTGGAGCCAACCGCCGGAACAGCGCCCACTGAAAATGGGATAAAGCATCAGCAATGGCATTCTGGGAGCCCGGCACATGCCGTGCCCGAGCGGTGACATTCAGACGCAAGCAGGCCAACACGAACACCCTCATCAATGA
Organism: Ichthyophis bannanicus; assembly: GCA_033557465.1. Classification (NCBI taxonomy): domain Eukaryota; kingdom Metazoa; phylum Chordata; class Amphibia; order Gymnophiona; family Ichthyophiidae; genus Ichthyophis; species Ichthyophis bannanicus. The sequence continues at coordinate 942,088,006 of CM066033.1, read as the reverse complement.
AGCTACCCTCGGACAGCGAGGCGCATGCCAGTTAATGACCTTGACCCCCGCAGCATTGTCACACCAGAACACAACCCGCCGATCGCGCAGCCGGTCTGGCCATACCCAAAAAACCGCTATCGGGAAAAGCTCCAAAAAGGTGATGTTCCGGGTCAAACCATATCGTACCCAATCCGCAGGCCACGGCTCCGCACACCAAGCACCGTGACAAAAAGCACCAAAACCGGAACTGCCAGCTGCGTCTGTAAACAAATGCAGGTCGAGATTCGAGAGCTCAGGCAACTGAAGCATGGAGCAACCATCAAAACCGGCCAGGAACACATCCCAGACCCGCAAGTCCTCACGCATCCCCGCAGATACCCGGATCCGATAGTGAGGGAGGTGCAGTCCCGCCATGGCCAAGGATAAGCACCGCGCAAAGGGGCGCCCCATGGGAAGGACACGGCAAGCGAAGTTGAGATGCCCTACCAACGACTGAAGTACCCGGAGGGAAATCTTAGCGGCGGAGCCGACAAAGGCCACCAGCTCCCGGAGCCGCTGGATCTTCAGTGCTGGCAAGCGCACGACCATAGCAACCATATCAATCTCAATGCCTAAGAAGGTGAGGCGAGTGACCGGTCCCACAGTTTTATTGGCCGCAATGGGAATTCCAAAGGCAGCGGCCAAGCGCAGGAAAGTTCGCAAGAGAGTGGGACAGGTGGAGGTCCGCTCCGGCCCGACAAAGAGGAAATCATCGAGGTAGTGCAAAATGCTTGAGACCCCCGACTGCCGCTCCACGACCCAATGCAAGAAGGTACTAAAAGCCTCGAAATAAGCGCAAGAGATTGCACAGCCCATAGGTATGCACTTATCAAAGTAGAACTGCGCCTCGAAATAAAAACCGAGCAAAGGAAAAGCCGAAGGATGCACCGGCAACAAACGAAATGCCGATTCGATGTCCACTTTGGCAAGCAGGGCATCGGGCCCATATTGGCGCACGAGGGAAATGGCCGCGTCAAAAGAAGCATAATGCACCGTACAGAGCTCGCGAGGTATGCGGTCATTGACTGAATCGCCCGGAGGGCAAGAGAGGTTATGTATCAACCGGAACTTGCCCGGCTCCTTCTTGGGAACCACTCCCAATGGCGAGACCATGAACGGGGAAAAGGGGGGCGCCGAGAAGGGGCCCGCCACCCTACCCAGTGCACACTCCTCCGAGATCTTCCGTCGCACGAAATCGCCGTGTTCCTGCACGGAACCAGCGTAGTGGAGCCCCCCCCCCCGCGCGGATGCACCCTGGACGGGGAAGCGAAAGCCTCACGAAAACCCTCTTAAAAGCAAACCAGACGCCCTCCTGCGACGGGACCGCCCGTACTCCAACAACCACGGGCGCATTACCTCGACCCTCACGGGGGTAGGGGCCAGCGCCCCGCCCACCGCCTCACTTACCCCCCGCAGGGGCTCCCGCGACCTCCTTCCTGCTACACTTTGTGGCCACATGCACGCCCCCACACAAGGAGCAAGCATGTTTGAATTTGCAGTCGGGGAAGGGGCAGGATGCCTTGTTGAAGCGCCAGCAAACGTCCCCCCCAACGGCACCCCCTCTGGACTGGGGCAGGGCAGAGACGGAGGCTCGAAAGGAACGCCCCCCCAACGGGACCGAAGACGGCCCCACCTTTGCGACTGCAGCACCAGGGCCCCCAACCCGACCCCTCACGGACATCTGGGTCAACCAAAGATTGATGTCCTTCATCCCCCACAACAAATGACTATTCTCCTCCATTTGGTCCCGAAACTCCTCGTCATAATTCAACCAAGCCCACCCTTCATGCGCCTGGGACGCCGCCAAGATGTTATCGGCGTAAGCCAACAAGGCCCCGTACTGGTCTGGGAAATAGTGACCCCAGACACTCGCTAAGCGCAAGAAGGCACGGGTCCAGTTAAGGGTATTGCGAGAGACCTTACGCACCCTGCCCGCCTTTTCATCCTCCTTGCGCTTCTTCCTGCTCTCACCGAAACGCTTCCGACCGTCGAGCAGACGGAAGATATCGATGTACTTGCGACGCTTGATCCGCCGGCGCAACTTCCGCGGAACGCACTCCCACAACTCCGCACAACGTACGACGGATGTCCCCACACCCGTCCTGCCGTCAGCCAACGCATGTGCAGAGCCATGCGAGGAGGCCGAGGATGACGTAGAGGAAGAGGAAGACGAAGACGCCCGCCTACAGCGACGACCCCGCCTATGCTTGGCCTTTTCTTTCGTCGCCCCAACAGAAGCCGGAACGGAATCAAGGGCCCCTCCCGCAGCCCTGCCAGAGAGCCCCGCATACTCACCAACCCCACCAGAGGAGGCCACTGGAGCAATCCCGGTTGACATTCCGGGCGCCACAGCAACCAGCTGATTCCCGGAACTCGAAGGACCTGCGCCAGCCGGCCCGGCAGCAGCAGCCATGGACGTTGAAGGCGTCAAATTCTGCTGGACCTGCGAAGAGAAAGGAGAGAAACCAGCAGCCAGAGCCCCAGGAGGACTAGGCGCTGCACTCGGCCCAGCACCCCAAACATGTGCCGAAGACCCCAAACCCCCGGCATCCCACGCAGCAGCGCTCCCAGCCACCCCACGCCCATCGCCGAACCAGCCACCCCAGCCCCCCCTCCAGTGCCCTAAGCCACCAAACGGAACAGCCCCATACGCCCATGGGCCCGTAGGACTAACGAAGCCAGGAGGAGGCGGGGAACCCAGAGGGGCGGGGGAACGGCATCCATCGACTGGGGGAGGTGAAAAGCCAGAGGGCCTGCCAGCCCCCCCCCTCCAATGACGGGCCCGTGGCCGGAATCCCCGGGGACCCGGCCCCAGCAACACCCAGGCGCCCAGGATCCTCAGCGACCCCAAGTGCCAACGGCGCGCCAACACCACCCGAAACCCCCGGGTAAGGGACCGGTGCTCCATGCACTGCGCCTTCCGACGTGCTCCCGGGCACGGAAGGCAGAATAGCGGCCCCCTGGCCCCGGGCCCCTCGGGATGTGCCATGCCCGCGCCCCGGCCTGACCCCACGAAGGGCACTGGGGACCGGGGAAGCGGTGCGCGCCGCCCTACCGCGGCCCAGAGGCGTGGCGCCATGCCTCACAGCTCCCCACCCCCGGGCCCGCCCCGCGGCCCTTTTCCCGCACCCCGCCCAAGAATACGCCGGGCCATGAGTCAACCGCAGGCCTCAGCACTGCTAGCCCTGAAAAAACCTGCTAAAGGGGGGGTGTGCAGTGGCCAGTGCAACTAGGAGAGGCACTGAAAGTTATTATAAATGCTGCTCTTCCCCTATTATTATTATTTTTTTTTTTTTAACAAAGCACACAGCCCTCCGGTCCCCAAATCGCCCCACTAGCCGTGGACCAAGCACCCAAGACAAGGAAGGGCAAGGCAAAAAACCCCCACGTGCCCAGCAGCCGGCTCACACGCGGCGATGTTTTTAGTGTGTTTTTTTTTTTCTTTTAATGTGTCTCGCGGCTCTCCAGCAGAGCAGAATACCGGGGCCCGACCCAAGCGATGAAACCCCTGGCACCCGGCGCACCGTGGGGCGAGGCCTACCCACCCGCACGCCACAGAAAACGGAGCCCCCCGGTCAACAAATCTTCACGCAGCGCGAGCAAGCAGGAAGAGGGAGACAGCCAGCCGGCGCTCCCTCCTTGCTCGCGCTGCCCCACCCCCATGACCGCCTGCGCGGACCAATCGCCGGGCTCCACCTGACCAGCGTGGAGCCCCGGCGTGGATGCCCTGCCTGCCGCCCAGCCACAGCCTCCCCCCCCCCCACAACAAAAAGAGGTCTGCCGCATGGTCGGGCCCCGGGAACCCGGTTACTGGGCTGGCCGCAGGACCGGGGCCCGGCGGCGCAGCCAGGACTTATTGTATACGGCTCTGCCAACCCGAAGGGCACTATAGAACATTTTTAATAAACCCTAAACCCTAAGTAGGTAATTGAGTAGCATCCAATGAAATGGATTCTTGTCTTTGAAAGCTAAGGCTGCCTGTAGGGATATTCAGTGGCCCTGTCTGCATACTGCGACTTTATGTCTGTCTCAGAGCTATTTATCTGGGTAGCAGGTACTGGATAAACGCTTTTAAATGTAAGGCCTTAAAAGTATAAATGCCTTCATTGTGTCTCAAAAGCCAAAAGATCTTGTGACTGAGCTGTATATAGTTCATTACTAAAGGTTACATGCTACTACGGCCGTTTTATTTCTATAGGTCCTGGCAGCACTTAAAGTGTGGGTGATCCTTTAGTAAATACGCACCTTTCTGTTTTGAAAACAATAGAATATATTGGGTCCATGATCTGTAAATATTTATTTAAGTGTTTTTTTTATACCGCTAAAACAAGAAATCTAAGAGGTTTACATCGAACTAAGAACTTTAACTTTACATGGAACAAAGAGCGTAATGCTGCATTATAAACAGTTTAACATTAATAGTATACTTTTTATATACATATATAAGGTTGTGAATGGAATGTCACGTTGCTACTGTGGGGTGAAGTGTCAGTTGTTAAAGTGGTCTTTGAATAGGTGAATTTTTAACTTCTTGCAAAAATCTGGGAGCTCTGTGGTGTTTCTTAATTCTGTGAGGAATGTATTCCAGAGGTCCAGGGCGTAGAATGAGAAAGCTCTTTTGTGCGTTTCTTGGTTGCATTTTGTTAACTCGGTTGGGAAGGCTAGCATGTTTTGCATGCATTTCCAGGTTTCTCTGTTCCTGGTAGTTAAGAATTTTTCTTTGTCCTGAACTGCAACAGGAACCTGAACCGTAATTTGAACAGAAACAACAAGTTATCAGATCAGAATATGGGTTTGACTAAAAAAAAAAAATCACATATTGTACACTTACTGGCTCCAGAACCAGAATGAGCTCACAGATAATAAGCTTTTAGAATGTATTATTAGAATTTATGTTTTTCTTTGATTTTAGACCTATTAGCTTGCTACACTCTACGCTGGCATATGATAATTATGCCTCACATAAGCATTTTCTTGTGTGAACCACATCTGAACTGCTTGGTTATTGAACTTTCATTGCCCTGAAGCAGTAATTTTCCAACTTTCTGCATTAGCAGACGTGCACACGTAATTTTGCTATGTGGAATTTGCATGATTTTCAGAGTGCGAGTGAATGCATACTGTACTTCTACTCTGAAAATTACCACCCAGAAAAACTGTATATACATACTTACGCCTGCTGTTTGGTGCGTGTGAAGACCAATTTCAGATAGGTTGTGGTTGTGGAGAGAGGAATCGAGTCCAGATCGGGATGTGCAAAACTCCCCCTGTATTTTACAAAGGCTCTGCCAAACACAGAGCTTTTTGTAAAATACCAGATGAACAATGGCAAATGCACGGAGATTTGATAGCACGTCCAGAGGAAGCAAGGGCTTTTAAAAAGCTCTTCCCAGTTGTGCATAGGAACAGCTTTTGAAAATCTCTGCTTTGGACATCCGTGCAGCCTCTCATCCTCTGCACCTGTTCAACCCCCCCCCCCCCCAAGGCAGTACTTAACATCCTCTTAACTCCCACGATGCTTTTCAGTGCTCCCCAAATCAGTCTAGTAGCCTCCATCCAAAAGCCCCAAAGCTGTTCATTATCCTGTACACCCTCCTAGCGAAGCCACCAAAGCAGTTCTCTAAATCCCCTGCCACGCTAGGACCCCCACCCTGATTGAACCCCCATACTCTATCAGGGACTCACCCTGGTGGTCTAGGAGGAGCAGGAATGATCGCCAATCACTCCTGCTCTACTGAGCTCTGGGTTGAGCTCCTAGCAGTAGTCTTTGATTGAAGTTTTACTTCTGTTGTGTAAAAGCCACTGGTTTAACACTCTGCTCCTCTACAGTCACACTTTTATGTGGTCAGTAGCTTTCTTCTGCTACATTTGGGCTTCCAGCACAGTTGGATCTGGTCTATATTGAGCAATGGTGCTATGACTCTTCATTCACAGCTCCCTGGGAATTTTAGCCCATTTATATCTTCGTTGTAGTTCACTCACCCAATTATTGTACAAACAGTCCTTAGAGAGGTCTCAGAAGCTACACACTTTGAAACCCTTCAATGTGGGTCTTAAGTCCAGTCAATAAACTTCACCATTGTGCAAGACAGGGACTCCCTCCCCCTAGGGTACAGTATGTGAACATTACCTGTGCAACATCCCAACTATGACCGGCCCACGGAACAGAAGACATAAATCCAGAATTGGGCCCAGTACCTCCACATGGCATGGCAGTGCCCACAGTACTGCCACTGAGCTAGTAGGCTGACCTTTGTCCCATAGTCATATCGTGGTTTATTAGGGGTTATGCAAGCACAGGTTTCAGATCAGCAGCATCGCAGTACCCAAACTTACTTGGATCTAAATTGTGTACACTGAAAGACCTTTTAAAAAAATTCAAACGCTTCACAATACAGATGAAACCAATGTGAAGAAAAACATGACTTTTTCTGTATGAACTCATGACTGAATTATGACTGACTTATATATAAAAGAATGGCTAGCTCAGCTGCTCTAAGAAGCAAATCCATTTGCTTTTGAAGTGATTTGATCTGCTGATATCTTTTCCTTGGAAACTGTAAACAGAACCGCCTCTGTGTCAGACAGTGTTTCTGCTGGGACTCACTGTGTTAACAGAGATGACGAGTTTAATAGAGAGATTCTGTACTTGAATAATATTCCCTATGCTTCCAGATGGGAAGGGTGCTTGTGTTTGAAAGGATAAATTCTGTCTCAAATCATCTGAGGATTGGAGAATGGCCAATGTAACGCCAGTTTTTAAAAAGGGTTCCAGGGGTGATCCAGGAAACTACAGACCAGTGAGTCTGATGTCAGTACTAGGCAAAATGATAGAAACCATCATAAAGTCATGTAGATAGTCATGGTTTAGTGGGAGAAAGCCAACATGGATTTAGCCAAGGAAGATCTTGTCTCACTAATCTGTTACATTTTTTGAAGGTGTGAATAAAGTGGTAGATAAAGTTGAGCCGGTTGATAAAATGTATTTGAATTTTCAGAAAACTTTTGACAAGGTCCCTCATGAGAGACTCTTGTCAAAATTAAAAAGTCATGGGATAGGAGGCAGTGTAGTATTGTGGATCAGGAACTGATTAAAAGTTAGAAAGCAGAGAGTAGGGCTAAATGATAAATTTTCTCAGTGGAGAAAGGTGAATAGTGGAGCACCCCAGGGATCTGTGCTGGGTCCGCTGCTTTTTAACATTTTCATAAATGACCTGGAAATGGGAATAATGAGTGACGTAATCAAATTTGTAGATGACACAAAATTATTCAAAGTTGTTAAACAGAATAGGATTATGAAAAATTGCAAGAAGACCTTGATGACCAAATGACAGATGAAATTTAGGGGTATGTTTACTAAACCGTCTCAATGTTCCTGGCGCTAATTGCAGCGATAATGTGAAGGATACCATATAAGGAGTGGGTATTTTGGGTTATCACGCGATAAAGTCTGTTATTGCGCGATAGAGGGAGCCGTGGCATGTTAATGCGCGTTAGCCTTAATTAGGCGCACTGACCTGCAATCACAGCAGCAGAGGTGTAGCACACTGGTTAATACATTGACTGCTGATACAGTGATCATGAGTTTGATCCTGCAGTGGACTCAGTTAAAAGACTGTCTGAGGCAATCCCTTTTCCTGCTAGTAACAGTCAGGCACATCCCAACAATTTGCACTGCCAGCCAAAAAAGCCTCACCCCAGTGCCGCAACCTAATGCACCTTTTAGGGGTGGTAAACACTGTCAGAATCAATAACTGAAACACGCTCCACAGATATCAGAAAGGTTGCTATGATGAATCTTTATCAACAAATTGTGTTTAATTTAGGATTTGTTAGCTGACATTAATCATAACAACCTTTTGATATATGTGGAATGTGTTCCCAAGTTTAGGACGGCATTGCTAAGGTATGCAGGTGACAATATTGGGAGATGCTGCTCCGCGCAGGGCCCAACAGCCTGACTCTCCATGAGGCTTTGGATAGTGGAGTCTGTGGGTGTGGGTGGGTGTGCCCCTGTTGGCCACTGCTCTAGGGCAGAGGCTCCCAACTCCGGTCCTGGTGGGCCAAAAACTGTTCAGGTTTTCATGCTGTCCCTAATGAATATGCATGAGATACATTTGCATACAATGGGGGCAGCGCATACAAATGCAGCAAAGGCATATTTATTAGGACTGCAGTTTCCCAACTCCAGGACTGCAGTTGGGAAACCCTGCTCTAGGGATTGCACATGTTTATGGTGTCTGTGCTCTGTAGGGTAAAATATAGGCATTTCAGGCATGTTTAATTTATCTGCAATAAAGGTTCCGTCTTTATTACCATGGTTTAGTACTGGGTAAAATATGGGGACAGGGTTGGCAGGAGCCACAGCTGGGACTTGAACTTGTGACTTTCTGCTCCTGAACACACTGGCTGTGTGCACTGCACCACAGTGTTGCCACAGGGACAGATCATTCCCTGAGGATACCATGACTGTTCGTCAGACAGACCCTGTCTGTTGCAGTGCACGGCACACACCTAAATGGGGCTTGGCCATGGTCTGCTGTGGGCAGAAGCCACTGCCCCTTCCGCCACCAGCACCCCTCTGCCACCATGCTGCCATGTCATTATGCTGGTGGTGCTGGTGGTGTGCAGTCCCAGGCCATCCAGTGTGCCGGTGGGCAGCTGCCTATGGTGTGGGTTCTCAGGTAGGGGTGCCTACATGGACATGCGCACTTTCCCCCGGCACTGCCTGCCAATGTTATGTGCCCTTGGGGGTACCTGCTGGGTAATATCCCCTATGACACTGTGGGACACACACTCGTGCCCATGTTGGACCCTCATCAGTTGTTGTCTTGCTGCTTTACAGTTTCGACATTCCTATGTGCCATCTAGGCATCTGCCTAGTCCGCACTGTGCCCCAGCTGGACCACACCATGTGCCGCCTGCAGCCCCCTGTATCCCATTTACAGCATCAGTACAGTTGCCTTTTCCTATGTGCCCACTCTAGTGTTGCTGCACATGTGCACGCCATAACAAACCTGCCCAATTAAACGACAGAAACCCTGATCAGTGCTATTTCAATGTGGGATCATTCACTTTGTAGGGGGACAGAGCATAGACCCTTCCAAACATGATATCTTAATTTTTACGCTTTGTCAGTAGTGTTGCTCTATGTTTATCATTAATATCACTATTGGCCAGCTTGGTTATTGGGATTTTAAATGTGGTTCTGGTCATTTTATATATTTATTTGCCATTTTGGTTCCTGCACATATATCACAACTATCACTTTTCTGGGTTTCCCTGCCTTTGCAGCACATTGCTGACTTAAATGGTTTCTTTTTCCTGCAAATGTGCCTAACGCGAGGGTTTCACTGGCATTAGTGTTCAGACCTGGATTTCACAGCCTAAGTGTGCCTGGAGTCTCTCCCCGCCCACTCTCCGCCCATTGACCCCCTTCTCTCCGCCCTCTGGGAAGCCTTACTCCACCCTTCAGACCCGTATTTCACAGAGTTAGTGTGCCTTAACTCCGCCGCCGCGTTATCGTGCGATAAGTGACATTATCGATAACGTCACTTATCATACGATAATACCACTGCTGCGACGTTAAGAGGGTTTAGTAAACATACCCCTTAATGTGGACCAGTGCAACGTTATGCACCTAGGAAAGGACAAACCAAACTACAGTTACAGGATGCAAGTTTCCACATTAGGAACCACCACCCAGGAAAAGGATTTAGGCATCATCCTAGATAATACATTGAAACCCTCTGCCCAGTGCGCAGCGGCGGCCAAGAAAGCAAATAGAATGCTAGGAATCTTAAGGAAAGCAATGGAGAATAAAACCAAGGATATTATAATGCCTCTGTATTGTTCCATAGTGTGACCACACCTTGAATATTGTGTGCAATTCTATTCACCATATCATAAAAAGGATATAGCAGAATTAGAAAGGTATGGAGAAGAACCATCAAAAGAGTAAAGGGGATGGAAGAATACCCTATGAGGAAAGGCTTAAAAGCTTAGGGCTCTTCAACTTGGAAAAGAGATGGCTGAGGGGAGATATGATAGAGGTCGATAAATTAATGAATGGAGTGGAATGGGTAAACGTAGATGGGCTGTTTATTCCATCAAAAGGTAGAAAGACTAGGGGACATGCAATGAAGCTACAATGTCAACCATTTAAAAGTAAAAAGAGAAAATATTTTTTCACTCAACGAGTAATTGAACTCTGGAATTTGTTACCGGAGGATGTATTAAAAGTTGTTAGTGTAAATGGGTTTAAAAAAAGTTTGGACAAATTCCTGGAGGAAAGGTCCATAAACCATTAGTAAAGAGGACCTGGAAAAGCCACTGCTTGCCCCAGGACAAGCATTGTGGAATCCATGTACCTTTTTGGGAACCTGCCAGGTACTTGAGACCTGGATTGGCCATTGTTGAAACAGGATACTGGGCTTGATGAACCCAGTATGGCATTTCTTATGTTCTTATTTCTAATGGATAAGCTCAGAGACAGAACATAATTTTAATGTCATTCTTCCAAATTAAAAGTTTAGTAAATGGATTTGGGCCAGACCTTTAACTCAACACTCAAATATGATTACTGTTAAGTGGAGGAGTTCCCTCACTGCCTATATTAGCTTTTGACTTTGGTTGATTTTAAATTTAAGTAATACATGAAGCCTAAATGACATCGGAAGGGACTAAATCAGTGCCAAATTACTATACACAAGGAATATATTGTAATTCTCTGGCAAATAGTACAGTTTTTAAATTATTTTCACATGATATTTTAAATCTGATTTTCATGCTCCATACTACTTCATCTGTTATACTCAATACCTAGGAATAATCACTAATGGTTGGTGTCTCCTAGATTTTAAATCTACATCCTCTCTTCTTATTTTATACCTGATATTTGGATTCAGTTGTGGAGGATAATTTTGTAAACAGGTCACTGTGTTCTGTGGTTTTGCACCTAATGTGTCTTTAATGCGCAAAATCATGGTGCGCTAAGTGCAAAGCCATCCTGATAGGTAATGCGCGGAGCCATTCAATAACGTGGGTCACCAATACTGTGGGTGCAGTTAACGTTTCCTATTGAGGTGGGGATAATTGCACTCACCCTATTTGTAAGATGCACAGTTAGCACGCAGTGTATACCTGCACGCTGATGGTGCCAAGCTCCCCACACCCACTCTCCACCCTCTACCACCCCCCCCCCATTTTTCTACTGTCACACGGGGCGCAGTTAGCACAGGAATCGGCATGCACTAACTGTCATGGCCACACGCTAACAGTGTGGACCACAGAGCATGGTTAACGGATGTTAAAACCCATGCTAACTGTGCAGCACACTTTAGTAAAAAGTCCCCTTCGTACTGTATCCTTATAAAACAGCCTCAGAAAAACTGTGACATCGTGGCTAAACTGTACCAGTGCACATTTGCACCAGCTTGGAAGTTAATGTAGATTTACAAGGCTGAAGCACACATGTAGATGCAAATTTATGATCTACACTAGTAAATAGTCTAGTTTGCATCAGCATTCTTTTATCATTAGTATTTATGTCTAGTTTGCATCAGCAAAATACTATCAGTGAGAAGAGCAGCTTAGGAAATGCACGTTTAAACCGAGGAGACATGGCCATCAGAGGCATCCATGGGTATATCGCAGAGACAGGCACAACCAGAAATGTCCAGCTATCCAGAATACAGTGAGTGCGGGGACATCCAAAAACATTTCAACACCTACCCGTAGCCCGTAATATTAGTGGCGACGTGTTTCTCTGATTCATCCCCATGCCTGCACCCGTGCGTGACTCTCTCTCTGAATACATGCATGGGCTGGCTGAACAGCACGTTGGATGTGCTGCGCCAGACACGTCTATGTGCCAATTCCATAAACGCAGATGCATCTACAGTATAATTGTGGATGCGGAATTAGGACTGGATCATGCCTGTGCCTGATTTAAACTTGTCCGCTGGAGATAACCAGCCTATATTCGTTCATTCCCTTAGAGACTGATATTTTTATTAAAGAAAACTTTCACACGCTACTTGTGAAATAACACTTGGGGATATGTCTGCTAAGCCAGGCTAATGGTTAACCCGGGCTATCTGCACCTAGGTCCCATGCTATTCAATGGGATCTAGGAGCAGATAGCCTGGGTTAACTGTAAGCCCAGGTCTCTCTCTATGCATCCGGTTCTGACCAGACGCACAGAGGCCAGGACGCACATATTAGAATGTGCCTCTATGTCTTTTTCAATCATTTACAGCTTGAAGATTTTCTTAAGGGCAAAGAATCCAGTGGCCAAGTGTAATGTTATGGCCCACCTGACTAATCCCCCTGTCTTTTTGGTACCACTTATTTTATTTATTTATTTATTTAGACAGTTTTGTATACCGCCTTATCCTTCAATCAAAGCAGTCACAACACAATTGGGGGATACATTTAATACACGGGGATATGAGACACATGCACTAATACTTACAGGGAACATGGGCAATGGAGGGTTAAGTGGCTTGCCCAAGACCACAAGGAGCATCTGTGGGACTAGAAACCCCAGTCCTTCCGGCCCAAGGTTGCTGTCCTCTAGTGGGATTTGAACCCCCGGCCTGAAGTACCTTGCCCCAACCACTAGGCTACTCCTCCCACTTGTTTTAGTGTTTTCCGTTTCGGAGTTTATTATCACTTTGGAGATGTATCCTGTTTTTCATTTGTAATCTCAGCATAGCAACTCTTCCTTAACGTGGGCTAAAGCTGAGTAATTATTGCTTTTGATGTCATTATTGTCAATATTATTGCTTGTGATTGCTGCTAAAAATTTGCATTGTTTTGTAAATTTACGGACATTCAAATTAAAAAAAAAACAACTTTTTCTGTGAATGATGGAGCCTCTACTCCATTTCCATTCTTACCTTTGTGAGCCATGCGCGGCCCTTCTGCAGGATCTTCTTTTGTGAACATGGAACAAAAGTATTTATTTAGCAGTTCTGCTTTTGCCTTATCACTTTCCACAAACTGGTCTTCAGCACCTTTGAGTCTTGCAGTTAATGATCTGTTTTAAATAATTGTGCATAGCAGTCAATCATTAATTATTAAACTAAAATTTCACAAGTGTAAAATTAAAACATGCTCAAAATTTTACTATTTACTAAGGTGAAAAATTTTGCAAAGTCGGAATCAGTGCTAAAAGGGAAAATAAAGCATTCCATTTCATATAATGGGGCTCTTTTAGTAAAGCACCTTTAGCAATTAACGTGCATTTTTGCATGCTGTTACTGTGTGCAAGGGCCCATGGCAACTGTTACCTTGCGGTCATGACAATTACTACACGCTGATTCTCATGCCAACTGCAAATCTCACCCTGGGACTAGGAATGGGTAAGTTAGGGATGGGGTGTGGGCGTGCAGAACACATTGCGGATAGCACACAATATGTTTCACCATGCTAGCTGTCAATATTGTAATTAGAGGGGGCGCCTAATGCCAAATCCAGTAGGTGGAGTTTGGTGCACCCACAATAACTGTGCTATTTATTAGGGTACGCATCTGCGCGGTAACTGCTCGAAACATGCTAGCCACACCCCCAGTGTTTACCATAGAGGTAATGAGGTTAAAGTATGCTAGTTTTAGTGCTAAACACACATTAAGTGCAAAGATTTAATGCACTTTAGTAATAGGGGGGACTGTATTTAGCTCATGCCTTTCTCAGAGTTAAGGGGGGGGGGAGGATTGAATTCAAATACAGTAGATATTTCCTGTCCCCAGAAGGTTTATAATCTAAGTTTGTGCCTGGAGCAATGGAGGGTTAAGTGAAAAGTCCAAGGTCACAAGAAGCAGAAGCAGTGGGATTTACACCAGGCTTCCCGAGTTCTTAGCTCACTGCACTAACCATTACATGACTCCTCCAATTCTCAGTGTGTGTTATTTGCTATTTTTACATACAAGGTAGACTTTGCAAAGTTGTCTCCCTTTAGTACATTGGTCTCTTAGGGCCTGTTTGCTAAATTGCAGTACATTTGGCACTTAATGTGGTTACTGCACAGTGCAGACATTTACCTCATATTAAGTACATTGCTGATAAGTACATTGCAGTTGTATTGGTGGCAATGTATTAAGAAGCAAGTACAGCAACAACACCCCCTATCCCACTCTGACTAACAATACCCCCTCCTGCAACATCCGAACATCCTTCAGTAAATGTCTCCACCCTGACACTCGCCCCCCCTAGCTCTAACCATCCCCCCTCATCCCCCCCTAGCTCTAACCAGGAGTTCCTGTTTTCTAGCTGGGAGCAAGAACGAAACCCAGTTATTCCTACGCCATCAGTTGCCCAGGATCAATATTGCATCTCTAACCCGTAGTGTTAGTTTTGCAGTACTACTGCTAGGGGTTGAGCTGATAAATGAAAGATTAGGGCTCTTCAACTTGGAAAAGAGGTGGCTGAGGAGAGATGTGATAGAAGTGGAGTGGGAGGAGTAGCCTAGTGGTTGGGGCAAGGTACTTAAGGTCGGGGGTTCAAATCCCACTAGAGGACAGCAACCTTGGGCCGGAAGGACTGGGGTTTCTAGTCCCACAGGTGCTCCTTGTGGTCTTGGGCAAGCCACTTAACCCTCCATAGCCCATGTTCCCTGTAAAATAGTTATCTCCAAGTTATAATACCCTGTTCAATGTAAACCACACTGATGCAGAATAGCATGGTATATAAGAGAATGTAAATAAATAAAATAAAATAAGTCTATAAATTAATGAATGGAGTGGAACAGGTAAATGTAGATCAATTGTTTGACTAGGGGACATGCAATGAAGCTACAGTGTAAACAGTTAAGACTAATAAGAGAAAATATTTTTTCACTCAACACGTAATCAAACTCTGGAATTCATTACCAGAGTATGTAGTAAAATCTGTTAGTGTAGCTGGCTTTAAAAAAGGTTTGGGCAAGTTCCTAAAGGAAAGGTCCATAAACCATTATTAAAGAAGACCCGGGATATCCACTGCTTGCCCCAGTACAAGCATTGTGGAATCTATATGCCTTTTTGGGAACCTGCCAGGTACTTGTGACCTGGATTGGCCACAGTTGGAAACAGGATGATGGACCTTGGTCTGACCCAGTATTGCATATCTTATGTTATTATGTTGGTATTAATAGGTCACCTAGGTTGGAAATCAAAGTAGGTGCCTGTTTTGGGGCTATTTTATGAATTCAAATAGGCGCCTATGTGTCTGTATAAAGCAGTCTCACAAAACCCACAACAATTACAGATAAATAGCATCCATGTACATTTACACCTTCTCAGGAGCTGGTATAAATTTACCTGTATATTTTAAAAAACCCGTGGGTGCTTCGTTAACTCTGGCTGTTGTGCCCAAACTCCTCCCCCAAAACATACCTACACTTGGGCCACAGAAAAGTAGGCATGAACATTTTCTGTGTCTCCTTTATATGTTTGCAACCTCTGGATAATTTTATAAAACCCCTTTCCTGTAGGTAAAATAAGGTTTACCTATGAAATAATTTTTTTTTAAATTACCACTAATATGGCTTGAAGAATGTGTATTGTGGAACCCTGTGTATACGTTTTTGCTGGGGTCAGATGGTTCCTTTACATCCGTATTTACCCTGAAAATTCTACTCTAGATCTCCAGCCAAAAGATATTACTGCCATTTAAAGAACATGGTCAACATAAAGAGTTTTCTCACAAATAACAAACCAAGTAAACACCCAAGGAGCTAAAGCCGAAGGGTGTGGTCTGGAAAACTCTTACTATTAATCCTTGTAAATGTCTATCCATCGTTTTGTTTTTCTGGTGAACCCTTCTTACATGTCTTATCTAATTTCAATAAATTATATCGCATTGGAAAGCGCTTGAGCTGTAGACATACAACTTGGAAAGAGTTTTTGAAAATTGTTGATTTTGGATGAGTTTTGGGATCACAATTGAATATGAGATAAACATTGATTATATGTACTTTATGCCTGCATTGTGTTGTTTAGACTTGTACTGGCAAAAGAAGAGATGAGATTGTGCAGACAGCACATATGAAGAGCTGCGTTATGGATCTTAGCATGTGGACACAAATACTCATCTGTCACCAGCTGTATGTCCTGTAGGATTAGCACAAGTCCCAGTGGTGGAGAGAGAAAGATTCTGAAAAATTAAGAAAACCTTTTTTTCCGAGAGAATGGTTTAGTGATCCAGCCCAATGTACTGTATTCACAGCAATTGGAGTTGTCTAAATCCATTTGGGGATTGCCAAGGTTCCAATATAAGGCCCAGAATCTTGGATTACCCAGCAGATGGCTAATGGTCTTTTACTGATAGAAAGCAGATTACAACTTTGGGAAAAAAATAGGGATAAGGTCCAATCTACAATCAGTTCATAGTGAATGAAAAATATAGCTTCACATATGAAATGACAACAGCAGAATATAAATCCTTTTAGCATTAATGTTTTTGACCGTAGTAAGCACAATGTTGTTCTTCCAGCTTCATGGGACAAACTGGAATAGTAAAATTGTGGGGCTGAATTCCTTGTCGTCCTGAGCTTATGTGAGGCTTAAACTCTTGAACTCTACTCCATACAGACATAGCATCTCCCACTAATCTAAAACAATTGTTTCCAAGCAGAAGAAAAACATTTCTGATAGTATGCTGCCTGTTTGCCTTAGGGACAAGTTGGTACATCCAGAATAGCAACTGAGTGAAAAGCCGTTTCTCTTTGAATCTGAATGTTCACTAAGTAAGGTAGTCCTTCTGATTTCTCCAGCAGACCTATACAAAAGCTGAACTAGGAACCTCTAGAGACCTTTCACAAAACACAATAGGAGCCTAAAAGATGCAATAGATCAAATTGACAAATTCAAGACCAACAAATCACCAGGACAAGATGGTATTCACCTCCAGAAACACTGAAAGAGTGCAACATGAAATTGCTTCCCTGTTAATAATAAATCTGCACTCTGTCATTTAAAATGACCATGATACCTGAGGATTGGAAAACAACTAATATAAAGCCATTCATTAGAATGGCTCCAAAATGATTTGGGAAACTGAACTGGTGAGCACTGGTGCCCTGCAAAATGGTTGAAGCTATAATCAAAAATCTAAATCATGGACCATATAGCTAGACATGGCTTAATAGGTAAGAGTCAGCATGGCTTCAGCAAAGGCAAGTTTTGCCTTACCATTTTATTAGATTCTTTTAAGGTGTAAACAAACAAGTGGATAATGGTGAGATGATGCACAAAGTGTATTTAAATTTTCAAAAGATATTTGACACAGTCCCTCATGACTAACCCTTTAAGAAATGAAAAAGCCATGACCTTTTGTAGACCACAAACTACTTAGAAGACAGGAAATAGAGAGTAGGGCTAAATTGTCAGTTATCCATATGGAAAAGGGTAGGTAGTGGTGTGCTGTTCAACATATTCATAAATAATCTGGAGACAAGTGTGACGAGTGGGGTGATCAAATTTTTGAATGACATAAAACTATTCAAAATTATGAAGATAGCAGAAGATTGTGAGGATTTGCAAAAGGATCTTGGGAGACTGGGCAACTAAATAGCAGATGAAATGAAATGTGGACAAGTGCAAAGTGATGCTCATAGGGAAAGGTAATCCCAAATATAGGTACAAAATTCTGGGTTCTGAATTAGGAGTCACCACCCAAGAAAAAGATCTTAGAGTCATTAAGTGGCATTTTAAAAAGGATGTCTAAGTCAAATTGGAGACTTCCAGGCTGGAATACGCAGAAAAACACTAGGGGCGTCTATGTCTCAGCCTGATTTTAGAACCATAGATGTCCCCAATGTGGACATCCATGCTGGTGGCCACATAGACGTCCACTTTAGGACAGCATTAGGTTGGGACGTCCAGCAGCGTAACAAAATGAAAAAACGTGCTCCCATTGCCTGTCAAGAGTTCATTGACATATTGTAAAATAAAGGAGGTATCAGTGTAGCTCCAGCTCCACACCTTGCAGACATTTGCCTTACAGACTTGATGTCCAGAGAGGTGGCTGTCTGCCAGGTGCCAAAATCTGAGCAGTTACGGAGAGTTTGCTGAGACTCATCAAGCCCACTGATTATTACCCGATTTTGCTTATCCAAGTCGGCACAAATAATATTGCCATGGGACATTCACAGAAACGGCTTCTAACATAGCTCCAAGGACATTGCCATGCTTTGGTCGTCTCTATGCCCATTTCAGACATCCAAAGCACAACTAGGGCTTCTAAAATAACCCCCTAAAACAGCAATGCAGTTCTTACCCAAAGCCTCCAACACTGTGTGTTGTTGCTTTGACCATCCGCTTCCTCCCCCTCCAACACAGACATCCTGGAAACCTAGAGTTCCTCTTATCCTTGCACCAGCCCTGGTGTTAGAGAAACATTATTGGTATGTTAAATAAAAGTAAACTAAGCAATGTAAAACCTTCAGTACACCGTGCGTGCAGTTACAGTTGCCCCTTCTAAAAAAAATATAGTGTAACTAGAAAATGTACAGGGAAGGTCAAACAAAGTGGTAAAGAGGAATGAAATAGCTTCCTAGGAAGAAAAATTGAGAAGGATAGGGCTGTTCAGCTTGGAGAAGACATGACAGAGAAAGGAGCATGGCAGGTTTATAAAATCATGACTTGCGTGGAGCAGGTAAGTAGGGAACAGTTATTTACTCTTTCAGATAGTAGAAGACTAGTAAATTTAAACCACATTGAAGAAAGTATGTTTTTTCAGTAGGTACATAATTGAGCTGTATATTTTGCTGCCAGAGGACGTGGTCAAGGTATTTAGCATTGCTGGTTTAAAAGTTTTATTTAGACAAGTTGCCTGAAGAAAAAGTCCCAGAGGAAAAATTCCTGAAGTTACGAGTCACAATTTATTTTAGTTTATTAATTTACTTAGAAAACATTTACTTAACATTTTCCTGAATACTCATTCAAAAGGTTATACAATAAAATACAGAAGACAAAGCAAGGGACAACTCCAGTAGAAATCATAAAATCCACTGCAACTGTAAAATCCCCTTCCTTCTTCTTCCCAATATCTCCTAACTCCAAGCTATCCTATTACCTCAAGGTTACAAAGGAAAAAGAGCAGCTTTCGCATGTTTTTTAAACATGAATAAACTATCCCTGCACAAAGTGAGTCTGAAAGAGAATTCCATACCTTATACACCACAGTAAAGAACGCCCTAGTTTGCCAGGTCATTTTTCTCATAAACCTTTCTGTAGGAATGGCCAATAATTACTTTGTGTAGCCTGCAAATTTCTTCAGTGAACACACAAACACAAACATTCAGATATGGAGGCCTTAGTTTCAGAAGAATTTAAAGGTCATAATTCTTTGTTTAAATTTGTATCTTTCTTTAATTGGGATCCATTGCAACTTTCCCAATGGCAAATGAGCACTCTCCTGGTTCCTGTCATGTGACATGCTGCTATATTTTGGACCATCCGTGATTTCCCAGTAAGTTTAGCTGGTAGGCCCACATATATTACATTGCCATAGTCCAATGTGCAAAGTACCAATGCTGGCATCACAGTAAGAGGTGCTTTCTCTTCTAAATATGGATGTACAGTTGTGGTCAACATTATTGGCACCCTTGTATTTTAAGAATGTTGTGTACAATATCTTGAGAATAATTAGAAAAATTCCAACTGTATGTCAATCATACCTCAGCTGGATGAAGACCCAAGCAGCCTTGACAAAGCTGTATCAAATTGGAACACTAAATAAAGATATCTTCCAAGCCATTTCCTATAACTAGCAGACCCTATAGAAAAAATATCTGAAAAATGGTACACTCCTGAACTAGCTACCTTTAAAAAAGAACTCAGAAAGTTAGAATACAAATGGAGAACAAAAAAAACCTCCAGAACTTTGGGACCTATATTTTGCATCTCTTAATTCCTACAAGGCAGCTATAAATAACGCCAAAAGACAACACCATACAACAATCCTATCTAAAGCCATCAACCGTCCAAGGGAATTATTCGAGATTGTTAGAACCTTATCTAAAGCTCCCGCTGCTAGCATGCACAAGATTCCTATTAATCCCCAAACACTAGCAAACTATTTTGCTGGCAAACTAAAACAAAGCGTCCCTTCGGTACCTGACCCCCTTCCCCCAATAATGAATAACAACAATGAATAGAAATCTTTCCACCTCATTGATAGAAAGCAATTGCTCAATATAATTACAAAACTTAATACAACCACATCTCTCTTGGATCCGTGCCCAGTAGCCTGGATCAAGACAACAAAACTAGAACTTACCCCTTACATCTTAAACATAGTAAACAAATCCTTATACCAAGGCTTACTACCAAACAAACTCAAACTCTCTGCAATTCGCCCGTTGCTGAAAAACAAATCTCTAAACAACAATGACCCATCCTCATATCAGCCTATCGCCAGTATTCCCTTCCTGACAAAATCATTGAAAAGGTTGTCCAGCTCCAGCTTCAGTACTTTATAGACACCTCTGCTCCCTCGATGAACATCAGTATGGGTTTCACCCTTTCCATGGCATGGAAACTCTCCTCCTTGCCCTTTTTGACTACCTCATCAGGGGCATGGACAACATCAGACAAGCCTTCATATTGGTATTCCTTGACATATCTGCTGCTTTTGACAGTGTAAATCATAACATCCTCATTTCCAGACTCAGTCAATTAGGTATAAAGGAAGTAGCTCTTGATTGGTTTAAATTATATATATCTGACCATGCACAATATGTGCAAATAGATCAAGTCACATCATCACCTTTCCCACAGGAACAGGGAATTCCACAAGGCTCCGCACTTTCTGCCCTTCTTTTTAACTTATACCTTCAACCGATATGCACCATATTCAAAAGACACAATATAAACTATCACATTTATGCGGACGACATCATGTTGTTCTCCCCTAATTAACATATCTGACCCCAATTATGACAACCTAGCAGCCTGCCTCTCTGAAGCGGAACTATGGCTCTGCTCAAAGAATATGTACATCAATTTCAAAAAGACTGAAGTACTATTTACTTCAAGAAACCCCAACTTCACCCCTCCATCAGACATCAAGCTCCAGAACTTCACCCTTGGATGATGGGGGATAGATTCAGGAGTGATATGCTGAAATATTTCTTTACGGAAAGAGTGGTGGATCCATGGAATAGTCTCGCAGTGGAGGTGGTAGAGATGAGGACAGTAACTGAATTCAAAAAAGCATGGGACAAACACTGAGGATCTCTAAAGGAAAAAAGGGGACTGTTGTAGTTGTTGATATGGAAGGACAGACTAGATAGGCCATGTGGTCTTTTTCTGTCATCATATTTCTATGTTTCTAGGTTTCTCCCAGTGAAGCATGAGATAAAATACTTAGGAATCACCCTTGACAGGACTCAGCTTCACTTCCCATATTAAGCAAATGGCCAGAACAATCTTCTTCAAGCTTAGGACCATCCAACAACTAAGACCACTTATAGACAAGGATGATTTCAGAACCATCACTCAAGCTCTAATAACACCCCACCTGAATTATTGCAACGGGATACTCCAAGGCATAACAAAAAAGAAAAACGAGGGCGCGGGCCAGCTCCCGAGCGCCCGGCTAGTAACCGGGTACCCGGCCCGAGGCGAGCTGGCTCGTGCTGCTCTGGCGCGAGCATGAAGAGCGGGGGGGGGGGGGGGGGGGGGGGGGGGGGGGGCGGGAGCAGGTTGCAGAGGCCAAATGGGATTGGCCGGCAGAAAGGGAATTATTTAAACTGATTGGATCCCCTGGCGCGGGAGCGCGTTCAGGGGATCCACTAGCCTGCACTTCCGCGCGCCCGAGCCTGCTGGCATCGTGGTGCGGCGAGAGGTGCACGCTGGTTGCTTCCCTCCCACCCACCCTGTGGTTAGTTGGTGGAGTGTCCGGTATGGGTTGTCGCAGTTGGAGGGGGTTGCGGGGTCCTGGGGGTTCCCGGGGTCCGGAGTGGCAGGCCATGAGGGTGGGGGGCCCTCGGCATGGTTAAACCCGGTCGGCTTGTGCTACTGAGACGGCCAAGTCGGGGAAGGGTTATTGCCAATTGGCCGATGCTTTTACTGTGCGGGGGGCGGCGGAGAAGTCACCTTGCTAATCACACGGCGGGTGGCAGATCTTGCCGCGGGGTACAGGGTTGGTGTTATTATGTTATAACTGTTATTGAGGTTATGTTCAATAAAACTGCGACCAGTTTATGCCCAACTACTGTCTCTGTGCTTCATTGGGAAAAAGGGGGCTAGGAGAAATACGTGGGGGCCTCCTACGAGCTGGGAAGGAATGGAAGGGGGGGGGCGGGGTTGAGGGTGATAAGGATTGGATAAAGGCGAGCAGTGGGTCCGGCTACCCGGTTACAAAAACATTCTCCAGATGGCTCAGAATGTTACTGCCCGAATAATTTCCAAGGCCAGGCTATCTGACCACATTTCTCCCATTCTATACACTCTTCATTGGCTTCCTGTTGCCAGCAGGATCCAATATAAAACCATACTGACTACCTTTAAATTAATTAACAAGATTGCCCCATGATATCTATCTACATTGATCCATAGCCCCCCTGAAAACAGAGTGAGAAAAAGAAAGAACCTCAATGCCATTCTAGTACCCGATTCAATAAGAAAGACAAAACAAATAACAAGCAACAGCGCTTTTTCCTATGTAGCACCTATTCAATGGAATAATCTCCCAGCCCAGCTAAGGGAGATAAAAGACCTCCAAACATTCCGAAAGGAACTAAAAACATATTTATTCACTCAGCATTAATATAACTTAGACCATTGCTCAGATCTAGCCCTCCCCTAGCACGAGCTGACAAGCCTACATAAATGCTCTCGCCATGCAATTACAATCTCATTCACTGAATCGCTGACAAACATTGTTTCACCTCACGCAAAAGTATTTAACTATGTCCAATCCTGAACCTTAAGGTTGTGATGCAAGTTGTAAATAGTTACTATGTTTACACTGTTTTTTGTAAATAGTTGCTATGTTTATACTGTTATTTGTAAATAGTTGAAATTTTGCATAATGTTCTTTGTATGGTTCCTTTGTTCTATGTAAACCGCCCTTGATCTTGGGAAGGGGCAGTATATAAAAGTTTCCAAATAAATAAATAAATAAATCATAATGTTTTAAAAGTATATTCAAAGGTATGCAACAAAAAAAAGATGTCTGTGTAACTTAGAGTAAGTTCTGAGAAAAACAAACAAAATATGACATGGACAGGATTAATAGCACCCCTCACTAATATTTGGTTTCACAACCCTTGGCAGTGATGGCAGCCTCCAAACGTTTCACATATCTATCTGCTGGTACTTTCTCCCATTCATTTTCCAACAGTTCGCACTAATCTTCAAAGACTTGGATTAATTTTCCCCTTCCCACCCTATCCTGGGATGTTCTTGACAGTTCCATGAGAAGAAAACTTCTTAATAACATTGCAAACAGTAGACACAGGAATCCCAAGGTCTTTGGAGATGGACTTGTACGCCTTTGAAGTTTGATGATTGATGTTTAGTGATGTTTCTGATGCTCTCAGGCAGCTCTCTTGTCTTCACCATTGTGAAAATGGAACAGGGAGTGAATGTGGCCTTTTTATTTTTTTTCTTTATTTATAACTTTTTACAAACTCACAAAGTTAGCAGCAAGAAACATGGAAAGACTAAATAATACAGCATATGTCTTGGAAGAAATCATATCTTATCCAGCAGCCCCCATTATGGGAAGAAAATAAAATCATGAGATACCTCCATTCTTATAGACATACATTAAATACCACCCTAACCAAATCCAGCATTACCCCTGCTTCTCCCTATCAGACAGAAAGGTCTCCAGATGCAAGGAGTCTAAGAATATGTACTTATTACCTTGCAGTGTCATGAAGCACCCTCAAAGATAACGTGAAAAGAAAGATGCCCCGAGGGCCAACACCCTAGGCCTAAGAGACAGAAAGGCCTTTCTGCGCAGTTGTGTGGCCCTTGAGACATCTGGAAACAATTGCACTTTAGCCCCACAAAACAAAACATCTGTATTCCTAAAGAAACCAAAAATGCAGCTACCTTATCCTGCTCGCTACAAAAAGTATTACTAAAGTGGCACAAGCAGTGATGTTATCCTGTGATTCCTCCAGGAACTGAGTTTAATTAAATTCTATCTGAGGTTCATTGGTAACACTCTTGCCTGCAAGGTAAAACATTTTAGAAAAGGACGTCACATCCACATTAGGTAGAGAAAGTATTTTTTCCAAATATATAAGTAACAGGATATCAGGAGATAACAAATGATAGATAGGGAAATTTAGAAACCTAGGGCCTGATATTGACTTGGACAGGCTATGCGTCCTGCCTGCCGATCCTTAACCCCGGATATTCAATGTTGGAGTCATAGGCGGCCCTGCCATTGAATATCCGGGGATCGCTGCACACGCTGGAAGCCACAGTAGCTAACCAGGCAGCAGCAATATTGCATGCTGCCCAGTTAGCTCCTGCATCTGAAAGTTAGGCAAGGGTTTTCCTCACCTAACTTTTAGGCACAGGTCACTAACTGAGCAGCATGCAATATCGCCGCAGCCCGGTAAGCAACAATTTCCACCTCTGCTCCTCCCTGAAATACCCCCAACCAGGGGCGGCTCAAGGCAATCTGCTGCCTGAGGTGAGGGATGAGATGGCGCCCCACCCCCCTGGGCAGGGGGGGGGGGGTGAGCTTTCTCAAAATTCCAGTCAGGGACTGACCAAACCAAAAAGCCGCTCAGTACGTAGAGGCGGGCACTTTTTGTCAGCTAAGCTTGAAAAAGAATGGTCAGAACTTGAGAAGTCAATGGCCATCACTTACATTTATCCATGCTGAAATATTAAGGACATGATAAAGGCCAAAGCTGTTGATAATTACAGTCGTCCATCATTTTGGGTCCTCAGAACAATGCTCGTATGTTATGATGTTAGGTTTTATTAAATCATTGACCTAGGCATACTTTTCTGGCAATAGCTAAAGACCCACAACACTTCTGTATGGCATGAACAGAATGTAACCTGTTAGCAAAAGTAAAGAAAGAAAGAAATTTAAAAACCATAAGGTTCCTGTCGGGTGCCCTAAGATATCTGAAGCAGTTTTTTTTTTTTTAAATTTGTGTTGTTGCTCCGGGGATCCAGCACCGCTCCGGGGCTGCAGGGAGCAGTTAGGAAGTTTTTTTCCCCCCTTTTCTGTAGCTGCAGCGAAGGTAGAAAAAAACAGTGTGTTTTTTAAAATAAAATACTAGACAAAAAACTGTGTCAGGTCTATCTCAAGAGTGAACTACAATCACAAATAAAAACACTTAAATTCACTCAATTAAATTTCTTTAGTTTCAACACATTTTCTTACTTGCCAGCTGTCTCAGATAAACAGTATTATTTGACACTTTTTTATGGGTTATTGAACTCTCCCAATGTAGTGTCCGTTCACATCAATGACCATAGGCAAGTATATTTTTTCAATTATTTAACATCTGTATTGCTCTTTTTTTATCTTTATCTTTTCTTAAAAAACTTTCAATAACAGTCACCACTCCACTTATCTTATGCAGAATGGTGCCAACAAACGCCCCTTTCAACTTGATGGTAAAAGACCCCAACGCCTCAATAATCTAAGTGCTCTGGCATTTCTCCTGTTGGGTTTATCAAGGGGATAAACACGTTACTTCTCCTAGGGACAACTTGAATACTCAATTTCTTCAATGTCCTTGTAGTATTTTCTATAGCAACACAAACGAAAGCAACAATGTTACATGGTTGAATACAATTAATAAATTTGAACTACTCACTATATATACATCACTACGTTTTATATTACCGAATTACCTCTATTGGCATCCCGGTTCTCATTATTTTTCACCGGTCTTTAACGCTGTTTATCATTGCTGAACTCTGACCAACACAGTCCAGCCTAGGAGCAGAGAGAACCCATGGACATACCAATTGTATTTTCACAAAACCAAACAGTTTATTAAAAGGACTCAACTTGGACAAGTTTCAGCACAAAGACCTGCATCAGGGGTTAATCATATATATTGGAATTACCCACTTGCAATTTGTAGTGCTAATGAATGAAAATTGAAGGTAAAATATAACCTTCATCAAGCAATTTTCATTCATTAGCACTACGAATTACAAGTGGATAATTGCAACATATATGATTGACCCCTGATGCAGGCCTTTGTGCCGAAATTTGGTCAAGTCGGGTCCTTTTAATAAACTGGTTTTGTGAAAATACAACTGGTGTGGCCGTGGATTCTTTCCGCTCCTAGACTGGGTTGTTTATAAGGGGTGCCAATAATCATGTCCTGGCAATGTCCCAGTTTTTATACTATTTCCAGGTTTTTTATTATTTTATGTGTCAAATATGTGTGCATATATAGTCGAACGTCATGTCACTGGCCACTTTTTTTTAGGAGATATTGGACATTAAGGGGTTGAACTGCAAGGGTGCAAATAATGTTGACCACAACTGTAATTAACCCACTAAACAAAATTTATATAGACTTGATGTACATGGTTACATTAGAGATTTGTGCCTGACCAATACCCGTTTTTCTAAAATTACCCTCAAAATCCCAGTGATTTTTGCCCAGTTGTCAGACATAGCGAGGATAACCACAGTGAATATTCACAAGAGAGATTTTCATGCACTGCCTCATTTGTATGCAGATTTCTATCATGCATATTCATTGTGGTTATCCTGAAAACTGACATGTTAAATGTGTCCCAAGGACTAGGTTGAGAACCCTCGGACTAGGGAAAGCTGCTGCTAATCCATGGGAATAAGTAAAAAGAATGGATCTGCCTTGTTGGTATCCTGCCATATACGTCTGACCTGGATTAGCCACTGGTGAGGAAAAGATCTTTGGCTTAATAGACCTATGGTCTGACCCAGCATGACGCATCTTACTTCCATATGTTTTTAGGACTCTGTGGGATTTGTTTCAAAAAAGAATTGTAATATTTACATACCAAAAAAACAAAGTGGGTAACCAACGGCCACCTATGGCTATGCCTCTGTGTCAGAGACAGGGTACTGGTTTTGATGGACCATTGCTCTGACTGAACATAGTATTTTTAAATGTGTATGTATGTATAAATGTGTATGTATTTGGTCTGAAACCCTTACTTTGAACCCTAGTTGTCACCAACCTATTGCTAAAACAGAGTTGCCTACTGCATTACTATTAGGTAGTCAATATGGCATGCCAGTTACTAAGGTCTTCTAGGTTCATTAGGTTGAGTGAAAACAGCTATTTTGTCTTGAGAAAGTTGGTAGAATAAAGTATCAACGATGTGCCTGGATAATGTTCTCTGATCCTGGCTTCCTGTTGACACACCAGATTCTGCTTCATCCAATATGATTTGGATAATAAGCATGACACATTCTCATCCAACCTAAACACAGTTCTTTCTTTACCACTTAATAGTTCTGCAAAGCAATGTATCCAAGCATCTCTAGTAGGTACTGGGAAAGCTAGTAATCTGTGGTCCTCTTGTTTGTTATGGGTTACCAAAGAAAACCCACTGAAGGCTGGCAGAAGATAGAGCAGATTCCTAGCAGCTGCCAATGCTGTACATTCAAATTGTATAAAGGGTGACATAATGGATGTACTGTAATCAGAGGTCATGTATTTGATGCTATCCTGCTTGTAACCTAAACAAGCTCTAATTTCTCAAGCTTGAAAATAAATGCAATAAAATGTTTTTTATTCCATTAAAACATTAGTAGCGATACCACTGAATTAATTTAAAACTGTAAATTCGATGCAAGTTATATTTGCTTTAACACTGGATTTACTATTCTGTACTGAATGCAAAATTATGCTTGAAAAGAGAAACAAGTAAGATGCTGTAATGAAATAGTCAAGTGCCATTCACAGACCTGCTAGCAATGGGCAAGTTAAACATTATTCAGATCTGAAGTTTGGCGTTTGCAGTGGAGTGCCTAGGAGCTAGTGAAGTGGGCTGAAAACCAGGGAAGCCAGGGTTCAAAGCCCACTCAAGCTCCTCGAGGCCTTGGGAAGTCACTTAACCCCCATTACTTCGGGTACAAACTTGGGCTCATGTTTGTTAAAATGCAATAAGATTTGTACTTAGTGCATGTTAAGTGCAAAGGTCATGCATTAACTGTTGGGGGCATGTTCTCTGCAGTTATGGTTTATTGTTTCTTAATATGTCTCCCTTCGAGCAAACAGCAGGGCGGTTTACAATTTATTTATTTACATTCTCTTATATACCGCGCTATTCTGCATCAGTGCAGTTTACATTGAACAAACTGAAATTACATTGAACAGGGCATTATAACTTTGAGATATCTATTTCACAGGGAACATGGGCTATGGAGGATTAAGTGGCTTGCCCAAGACCACAAGGAGCACCTGTGGGACTAGAAACCCCAGTCCTTCCGGCCCAAGGTTGCTGTCCTCTAGTGGGATTTGAACCCCTGACCTTCTGGCCTGAAGTACCTTGCCCCAACCACTAGGCTACTCCTCCACTCCACAATAAAATCATTGCCTGGGAAATACCTGAAAGGAACTATAAATCAAAAAAGGAAAGAGATAAAGAGAGAGAGCAACACCCGTAAATGGTAAGTATGCATTGCAGGTCATAGGGAAGGAGATTTCGAGTTGCAAGTTGCAGGTGTTGGCCCACCATCACACTTTGTACGAGCCATCCTGAAATGCCTCATTAAAAAAGGGTGTTTTTATTGCTGATTTGAAAGATTTGTAAGAGGGTTCTTTGCGCAGAGAAAGCGGAAGGGAATTCCAGAGGATAGGAGCTATAAAAAAAGAATGCTGTACATCTGGTAGTTTCCATTTCTGGCACGGGAAGTCGGTTGTCGTGGATTGAAAGTGGGGCTGTGGCTGGGCATGGAAGGTGATCAAAGAGGATAAGTAGATAGGAATATCTGTATATAAACCTTGTGAGTCAGGGTGAGGATTTTGTAATTTATGTGGTAACGAATGGGAAGCCAGTGTTGTTGGAATAGGAGCAGAGTGACGTGGTTACTTGCATGACAAAGGATGCGGACCATAGCTTTTTGTATGGTTTATAATCTTTTTAGCTCAGATTGGAATGCACCTGCATAGATGAGGTTACTGTAATCTATCTGGGAGATAATATAGTTGAGTGCAAACGTGTGTTGAGCCGTGGAATCTAGAAAGGGATGGAAGGCCCGAAATTGATGACGCATGTAAAATGATGACTGGACTGTGTTTATGTTTATGTTTATTGGAATTTGATATACCGCTCAGACCCGAAGGCATAGAGCGGTTTACAATATTACATCATTTAGGGAAACAAGAAAGGAACGCCATTTATAAGATAGGACAGAGTAGAGGACAGAGACAGTCAAACAGACAAGAGGAAGAGAAGGACATGGCACAGCACATTACCCTGATACATGGAAGGGCATCCATACTTCATCAAGGACTCCAGGAACAGATGCCACGGACCAACGCCTAAGGGCCACGCCAAAGGGCCCTCAGGCGCGGGCCCGCAAGGCGCGGGTGCGCCCTGGCAACGGCGGTTTTTATGCCGTTGGGCCCCGATGGAAAGAGGCGGGCTCTGGGAGGAAGGGGGAGCTCCTGCTCACACCCCCGTCGAAAGCGCTGCTGCTCCTGGGCCCTGGCAACGGCGGTTTTTATGCCGTTGGGCCCCGATGGAAAGAGGCGGGCTCTGGGAGGAAGGGGGAGCTCCTGCTCACACCCCCGTCGAAAGCGCTGCTGCTCCTGGGCCCTGGCAACGGAGGTTTTTTGTGCTCTGTGGCGCGATGGTAGGATGCGGGCTCTGGGAGGAAGGGGGAGCTCCTGCTCACACCCCCGTCGAAAGCGCTGCTGCTCCTGGGCCCTGGCAACGGCGGTTTTTATGCCGTTGGGCCCCGATGGAAAGAGGCGGGCTCTGGGAGGAAGGGGGAGCTCCTGCTCACACCCCCATCGAAAGCGCTGCTGCTCCTGCCTTTTGAAGGATAATTCAGAGTCCAGAAAGACACCAAGATACTTAAGCTACGGAGAAAGCTGAATGGGTTGACCATTGAGGATGGGGGAAAGTTACCACTTAGAAAAGTTCTTTACTGCACGATAATGTCACTTGCACTTAATGCCACCCATTGAAGTGATGTTAAGTGCACCCATGCTAACTCCGGCGCTGGTAATTAACATGCAGTAATTTTCCCCACACACCCTCACGCACACTCCTAATCTGCCCGTTCTCTGCTCCATCATGCATGTACAGTGGGATTTTTACTGTGCTGGCTGCTTTTAGCACATGGTAGCCATTACTGCAGGGCGCTCTAACCAATTAGCACATGTTGAGCATTGGTGCGGTTTAGTAAACATGTTCCTTAGCTAGTCTTCCCTTAAACTACTACTGGAAAGGTGTGAGTCAAATAGAAAATAATAAGAAACTGTTGTTTTCAGAAGAAAAACGTTATCATTATTTCTTCAGGGGCTGATTGGATGTAAAACTGCATCAAAATCAAATTAAGAAAATATATGTACATATGATTAGAGTTCCAAGTTTCCTACACTGCCTTCAGCTGATTGCTTCCTTGTGCTTCACTGCTGTCCTAATGTTGCCACCGCCTGCAATGCCTCGAGCGTCTTCTGCTCCATCAAGCAAACAGCGATGCACAACCCGCGTTCTAACTTACTTCTGGTAAATGGTGAGAACTCAGGATTACTTCTAATGTCATGCAGCTTGCACAGGAAAAGTGGAGCCTAACAAGTACAGGCATAATCACAGGGGCGGGGTGGGGGGAAAGCTGGGGTCTGAGCAGAGGATGATGGACATGACTTTCTATGGTGGGCCAAATTAGGTTATTTCTGACCCACAGGATTTCCATATGGTAATGCAGGTGGTGGTATTGAGCCCTCTGGATTACTTGAATGCAATACAGGGCTTATTTTAGAAGCCTTATTCACAATTCCACATGGGCAATCAGGAAATAGCCTCCATGTGGGAATAGTGATTTTAGAAAGGGCTACATTTTATACATGCATGTCCTTACTATGTAGAAATTGCAAGGGAGAATGTCAGGGGCATGGTTAAGGAGTGGCTTGAGTGGGTCAGAAATCTACATGTGTATTCCCAATTTTATGAAGAGAATGCATGCGTATGACTGTAATTGTTCGTGTCAGGATTTAAAGTTGCTCCCTGGCATGTTTAGCTTTTCAAAATGTGCTGATATCGGCCGGTCCTTTACAGCAGGACTTAGGGAGGTTATTCTCTGTAATCTCCCATTATTTATTTCCCCTTTTAAATTGCAATTAGATAAAGATGGCGGCATCTGTAGTTAATTGGTGGTACTTACAAATGTAGGTTCGTAAAATAGCTGATATACATGTTACGTGGGGGCACCTACACGTGGAAGTTGATAAATCCCCCTCCCCCCGCCCCCACAATTCGTTTTTACAACATGTAGATTTACCAAATGGTTCCTCTGCTTCCATATATCAGCAAATACACTTCCATACCTGCACAATTTTAAAACAGGCTCCACATTTTGCAAAGATCTTCTAAAATACTGCTAGAATTGTGTGTTTCAAGATTTTGTCTGAGTTCCGATCTCCATGTACTATCTAAAATATGCCTTTATATGTTGGGTTATCGAAATGTGTTATCAGGGTCACAGAGAATTCAGAACTTAGCAGTGAAAGTTATGATGCAGAAGGCCCCTTGGGATAGAATGACCTCTTTACTGGTTGCCCTATATTGGCTTCCAATTGATCTTCGAATAAGATTTAAATTCTTTTGTTTCATGGGATGCATCCAAGCTATTGAAGAAACAGATTGGAAAAATATATCGTCCTGAGATCTTGGCAGCGGCATAATTTGGCGATTCCAGGTCAAAATGTATCCATGTAAGACACTATAAGTGTCTTGATTTATGGGGATTGCTCCTGGTTATTGGAACCCATTATTTATTTAATTTTTTAGTGTTTTTTTTGTTATACCGCCTTATCAGTGAATCAAAATGTTTTACAAAGAAGTAAACAATGTACATGAAACTTAGAAATCCAAAGAACTGGTTATGAGTACGGATAACAAGTTAAATAAGTATATACAAGGATTAACTGAAGGCTAAAGGGGTCATGCACAAGAACAACAACAAATAGGGCCTTTACGATTTACGCTCCCAGAGCATGGAATGCTCTCCCTACCTCTATTCGAAATATCACTTACCTAACCCACTTCAGGAAGGCAATAAAGCAGCACCTGTTCACTACATACTACCCTGAATCTAGCCTTAGTAACCATACATATGGCCCCCCAGACAATCTCTCATTACAAGTAAACAATCAGACTCAGCATGAAAAAGGATAATCAACTGATCGCTCAGAATGTACCCCAGTGTAAATAAGATGTAGATATGTTCTGCCTGAAATCAGGTACCAGTGTGATACAATGTATAGAGTTAAGAATTGTACATAGTTTTCCCCCAGTTACTTCCAAGTTGATCTCCCTGTTTATTGTAAATACAACTCAAAGTTCCTTGTGTTGTATAGTTGATGTTAAATGTAAACCGCTCTGATCTAAAATAGAGCGGTATAGAAGAACTGTTAAATAAATAAATAAGTATGACCAATACCTAATAATTTCATTTGTACATGTATATAATTTACCTTACTCAATGTATCGCATATGTATATAGTTTACCCTGTTGTCCAAGTTACTTGTTCCTGTTCAGTGTAATGACCTGACTTTTGTATATTGTCGGATACTGTTTGTTCTATGTAAACCGCGCTGATCGCAAATAGTGCGGTATATAAGAAATGCAAATAAATAAATAAATAAATAAATTCTGAACCATGAATAAACTGCCTGTATGTGTGAGATGTCGTTTATGGTCCTTAATTTTTCTGGGAGTGAATTCTAGAGAATCAGCGAGCAGAATGTGAAGGCACGATTGGTTCTCCTGTGTTCAGGGGGAATGGCTAGGGTGTTTTGTGTGCCACCTCCTCTTGGCCTGTTGTTTGGTGTGGTGGATATAAGGAAACATAAGTAGGTGGAGGATAGGTTGTGTAGTAGTTTGAATGTTACCTTTTATTCCATTACTCTAAGAGATGAAAATGTTTTCTGATTACTACAAGTTTTATGGGTTTTTTTTGTTTACTACTACTACTACTACTGAACATTTGGTATAGAACTACAAGACATACACAGCGCTGTACAGACACATGTAAAAGACAGTCCCTGCTCTTCAGAGCTTAAAATCTAGTCAAGATAGACAACACAGTAGCTGTAGACATGGGATACATCTAGGGGGAATGGTAAGGAAACATGAGGGCGACCAGGTGTGTCAGTTGGTTTAATGATATTTAATATACTGCTCTTTGAGCAAACAACAAGGCAGTTTACAATAAAATGAATCTTGAGAAAAGAACTATAATTAATATAAGGAAAGAGAAAAGCGGGGGAAGATCACAGGTGCTGCCCTAACAGCCAGACCCACAACTGCCTGCAATCAGCCTCCAAATGAGTTGTTAAACCTCCACAGGAGATTTTATAGGAGGGTTCAGTGTGTAAATTGGGTGGGAGAGCATTCCAAAGAGCAGGAGAGGTAAAAATTTAACTGAACACCTAGTAACTTCCATTTAGCTCGAGAGACTGGTGGATTATACAGGCAATTGCCATGAGGAAAACAGAGGATTCCGGCTGAGGTGTGAAGGGAAATAAAAGATGGTAAGTAAGATGGAGTATCAGTATATAAAACTTTGAGTCTCATAAGAATTTTAAAGGCAAATATAGTAAAGAACTGGGAGCTAATGTTGCTGGAATAGAAGAGGTAACATGATCAAATTTTGTTTACCTCACCCAGGATCCCAACTGCAGTGTTTTGAATGGTTTGAAGATGCTTTAATTCTAACAAAAATAAACCAGTGTAGACAATATTGCAGTAGTCGATATGTGAGATAATATAGCTAAGGACAACAGTATGTTCTCTAGAGGAATCTGGAATTCATTACCGGAGGATGTAGTAAAAACTGTTAGTGTAGCTGGGTTTAAAAGAGTTTTCGACAAGTTCCTGGAAGAAAAGTCCGTATGCCGTTATTAAAGAAGACAAGGGAAATCCACTGCTTATCCCTGGAACAAGCAGCATGAAATCTGTATCTTTTTGTAACCTGACAAGTACTTGTAACCTGGATGGGCTGCTGTTGGAAACAGGATACTGGACTTCATGGACCTTTGGTCTGACCCAGTATGGCATAGCTTATGTTTTTATGTTCTAACCTAGGAATAATCGGAAAGCACAAAATTGGCGTAATGCCAGCAAAGATGTTTGATTATAGAACGGACTTGTTTCTCAAATGAGTTCTGTGTCTCGATAGACACCAAGATATTTAAAGTAGGGCTGGATTTGAATAAATTACCTGTCAAGAATGGGAGAGATAGCAGGGGCTGTGATGCTACCTGTAAGCCATGTAGACGTGGTTTTGGCAATATTTAATTTCAATTGATTATCTTTTAACCAGTCAGAAACCTTACACAAGCAATTATAATTAAATCTCTAAGATCAGAGAATCGAGATTCGGTAAAGTCAATGTCACTGGCGTAGTAATAAGCGTTTATTGCTGCCTGCTGGATAAGTAGTGTCAGTGGGCCTAAGAGTTTAAAGACATATTTATTTTGGATTTAAAGAGAATTTCATGATATTGTATTTTAATCATTTTAGAATTTTAATTATTTGTTTTGATATTATTTTTATTTTTTATTTATGATATGTATTTTTGTAGTCACTTTTACATTCATGAGGCAAAAAGGCATGTAGCGCCCCCCCAGGGAGCATTTCTGGGTCCGGGACCAGCCTAGCTGGAGTCCCCTTGAGGCGGGGCTCCATCGGTCCTTGTCAGTTTGGTGCCTCGTGCCTCAATCTGGGGAAAAAAGGTGTTAGCGGGTAGGATTTCCCCCCTTTCACCCCAGGAAAAACTCTCAAAATGCACTGCTGTGAACAAGGCTGCCTTAATAGTAATAATTTATTTACAAGTGTACTATCGACCGCCTGGCCAGAATGAACAAATGGATGATGAAATGCTCAAAGAAATCAGGGAAGCTAACAAAAGTTACAGAAGAGTAATAATAATGGGTGATTTCAACTAACCCGGTATTGAATGGGGCAAGACATGCTAGGGAGATCTTTATATCTTTATCTTTATTAAAACACTTGATAGACCGCCCAGGCCGAAGCATCAGGGCGGTGTACAATCATAAAAAAAAACCAAACGACAGCTGCCGGAAAAGGAAGAGAAGAAAAGAACGCCAAAAAATGATAGGACAGAAAGAGAGACAGTAAAAAGTAGAGAGAGCAATAAAATAGTAAAACAGTAAAACAATAAAATGGTAAAAACAATAAAACAATAAAAGAAATGGGGGGAGGGAGAAACGTGGGCAAATTTAGGAGGGATGGGAGACGTGACTAGGGGGATAAAACACCATCAGTGAAGGGGAGAGCATGGGAAGATTAAGGAGGCTGAGAGACGGAACTAGAGGGAAGAGCACCATCAGTGGGGAGGGGGAGATCAAAAGCTTGACAAAAAAGATGAGTCTTGAGAAGGGCCTTGAAACGAGTGTAGGACAGTTCGGTACGGAGTGGAAGGGGAAGAGAGTTCCAAAGAGCGGGACATAAAAAGAAGAAAGCGGAGTGCCGGGTGGATTCGAGGCGGGCCTGTGTAGGTGAGGGAAGGAAAAGATGATTGCCATGGGCTGACCGGAGAAGGCGGGGAGAGGGCTGAAGATGAATGATTTTGGCTAAGTACTGGGGGGTATCAGAGTGAAGGGCCTTGTGAGCAAGGATAAGTAATTTGAACATAAACCGGAATTTGATTGGGAGCCAGTGTAAGGAAAGCAGACATGGTGAGATATGGGAACGAAGGGGGGATGAAGTGACAAGACGGGCAGCAGCATTTTGAACAAGTTGGAGGCGGCGGAGTTGGCAAGATGGAAGACCGGCATAGATAACGTTACAGTAGTCGAGACGAGAAATAACCAAAGACAAGACAAGAGTGACAACAGAGGATAGGGGAAGAAAGGAACGAACAGCCTTGATGCGGCGCAAGTGGAAGAAAGAGGAACGGACGACGGAAGAAATATGCTCGTGAAAAGAGAGGGACGGGTCTAGGATAACACCCAAGTAGCGGAGAGTAGGGGCGGAAGGGATGGAGTGGGAACCCATGACAGGAAGTACCGTAGGGGGTGGGCGGCCGAAAGTGACCCAAAGAGCAGCGGATTTAGCGGGATTAGCATGCATGAAATTTGACTCAAACCAGGAAGTGATAGAGGACAAACAAAGGTTAAGTGGAGCAAGGTCAGGGGCAGAGGGAGAAGTGTGGTGAACCAGAAGGATGTCATCAGCGTAGATATAAAAGGAAAGAGCAGATTGTTGGATTAGCAGAGCTAAAGGAGCAAGAAAAGCATTGAAAAGCAAAGGAGCGAGAATAGAACCCTGGGGGACACCACAGGTGACGGGGGTAGGAGGGGAAACTGAAGAACCAGAATGGACTGAGAAGGTGCGGCAGGACAAGAAAGAGTGGAACCACCGAAGAACAGTACCATGAATACCAAAGTCAGACAGACGAGAAAGAAGGGTGCGATGATCGACTACATCGAACGCAGAGGACAGATCCAAGGAAACCACTAGAGAAATATCACCGCGATCGTGAGAGCGGTGAAGTTCGGAGAGCAAGGCTGTGAGGACGGTTTCGGTGCTGTGGCCGGTGCGGAAACCAGATTGACGGGGGTGGAGGGCATGAGTGGAATCAAGATGAGAGGCCAACTGAGATAAAGTTTCTAAATTAAATAAATGACTGCTTCTTGGAGCAGCTGCTTCATGAACTGACCAGAGGGGAAGCAATTTTGGACCTAGTCCTTAGTGGAACACCAGATCTGGTGCAAGAGATAAGGGTGTTGGGGCACTTGACAATAGTGATCATAGCATGATCACGTTTGATTTAATAAATGGAGGAGAGATGGTAAGGAAATCCACAGTACTACCTTTTAACTTTCAAAAGGGAGACTATGATAAAATGAGGAAAATAATTAAGAAACAACTAAGGGGAGCAGTTGCAAAGGTAAAAGATTTGCATCAAGCATGGGTGCTGTTTAAAAATACTATCTTGGAAGTCCAGACCAGCTGTATTCCACGCTTTAAGAAAAGTGGAAGGAAGTCGAAAAAACTGCCAGCATGGTTTAAAGGTGAGGTCAGAGAGGCTGTTATTGCCAAAAAAGCATCTTTCAGGACTTGGAAAAATGAGCCAAATGACAAAAACTGGAAACAACATAAGAACTGGCAAGTTAGATGCAAGGCATTGATAAGGCAGGCAAAGAGAGAATTTGAGAAGAAACTTACTGTGGAAGCAAAGACGTGTAATTAAGACTTTTTCAAGTACATTCGTAGCAAAAAACCTGTGATGGAGTCAGTTGGACCATTAGATGATAGAGGGGTAAAAGGGGCACTAAGAGGGAACAAGGCCATAGTGGAGAGACTGAATGAATTCTTTTCTTCACCCATGACTGAAATGGTATTTAAAGGTGATGCTACAGAAGAATTGAAAGAAATATCGATACACTGGGAAGATGTATTACAACTATTTGACAAACTGAAGAGCAGCAAATCACCTGGACTGGATAGTATACATCTGAGGGTGTTGAAAGAACTGAAATATGAGATTGCAGACCTACTATTAGTAATTTGTGAACTATCATTAAAATCATCTGTATTACCTGAAGATTGGAAGATAGCCAATGTAACGCCAATTTTTGAAAAGGGTTCCAGGTGTGATCTGGGAAACTACAGACCAGTGAGCCTGATGTCAGTACAGGAAAAAATGGTAGAAACCATTGTAAATAACAAAATTACTGAACATGTAGATAGTCATGGCTTAATGGGAAACAGCCAACATGGCTTTATTCAAGGAAAGTCTTGTTTTACTAATCTGTTATGTTTTTTGTAGGTGTGAATAAACAGATAGACAAAGGTGAGTCGGTTGATATAGTGTATATGTATTTTCAGAAAGCCTTTGACAAGGCCGCTCATGAGAGACTTTTAGTGAAATTAAAGAGTCATGGGATAGGAGGCAGTGTACTATTGTGGATCAGGAACTAGTTAAAAGAAAGCAGAGGGTAGGGCTAATTGGCCAAGTTTCCCAATGGAGAAAGGTGAATAGTGGAGTACCCCAGGGATCTGTACTAGGTCCGCTGCTTTTTCACATATTTGTAAATGACCTGGAAATGGGAATAACGAGTCAGGCAAGCAAATTTGCAGATGACACAAAACTATTCAAAGTTGTTAAAACCCATGAGAATTGTGGAGCATTGCAAGCGGATCTTGACAAATTGGAAGACTGGGCATCCAAATGGCAGATGAAATTTAATGTGGACAAGTGCAAAGTTATGCACCTAGGAAAAAACAACCCAAACTATGGTTACACGATGCATAGTTCCAAATTAGGAACCACCACCCAGGAAAAAGATTTAGGCATCATTGTGGATAACATGTTGAAACCCTCCGCCCAGTGTGCAGCGGCAGCCAAGAGAGCAAATAGAATTCTAGGTATCATAAGGAAAGGAATGGAGAATGAAACAAAGGATATTATAATGCCTCTGTATCGTTCCATGGTGTGACCGCACCTTGAATATTGTGTGCAATTCCGGTCGCCATATCTTAAAAAGGACATAGTGTTATTAGAAAAGGTACAGAGAAGAGCCACCAAAATGGTAAAGGTCATGGAAGTATGCCCCATGAAGAGAGGCTAAAAAGGTTAGGGCTCTTCAACCTGGAAAAGAGTCGGCTGAAGGGAGATATGATTGAGGTCTATAAATTAATGAATGGAGTGGAACCTGTAAACGTAGATCGATTGTTTAAGCCATCAAAATATAGAAAGACTAAGGGACATGCAATGAAGCTACAGGGTAACCTATTTGACTAATAACAAAATATTTTTTTCACTCAACGTGTAATCAAACTGTGGAATTTGTTATCGAGGATGTAGTAAAAGCTGTTAGTGTAGCTGGGTTTAAAAAGGGGTTGGACAGGTTCCTGGAGGAAAGGTCCAGAAATCATTATTAAAGGGGACATGGGATATCCACTGCTTGACCCAATACAAGCATTTTGGATCCTATGTCTTTTGGGGAAATTGCTAGATTCCTGTGACTTAGATTGGCCACTGTTGGAGACAGGATACTGGGCTTGATGGACCTTGGTCTGACCCAGTATGGCATATCTTATGTTATATTCTTAACACCAAGTATGGCGATACTAATAATAGCAATATAAACAACCAGTATTATGATAAGTGGTTCAAGCATAGGATAAGAGAGTATTCAATATCATTCAATACAGATTTGCCTTATACCATAAATAACTAAGCTTAAATCTGTGAGACTATAATACAGTGTTCCCTAAAGTATATCAATGCAGTTCAAATAACCAACTATAACCTTATACATAGTGTCTCAAGTAACCCTTTAAGGATTAGATACTTAACCTCATTAACCTTTCCCTTAACTCCACTCTCCTTCCCTTTGCCCACCAGCCCCAAGTCTCACCCACTGCTGGAGCTGTGGACCAGTGGCTGCTTGAGAAGAGTGAGAGATTTTGTAATCCTGTCCAATCACTGAGGTTGTAGCCTTGACGCTACCTCCTCCATGCTCTCCTCTAATCAGGAGAAGGGTTTGCAATTCTGTGCATTCAGGAAGAACTGCTGCAGCTCTCCAGTGAGCTGATCTGCCACTACACCCCCTTGGATCTTGTGGCTCCCAATCTGGAGTAGACTCTCTGCCGCTGCAGCTCTCCCTTGAGCTGATATGCTGCCACAGCTCCCTAATGAGTTGATCTGTTGCTGGACCCTCCTGGGTCTTGTGGCTCCTAGGCCAGAGTGGACTATCTGATACTGCAGCTTTCCAATGAACTGATCTGCCATTGCAGCTTCCCAATGAGCTGCTCTGCCGCTGGACCCTCTTGGTCTTGTGGCTCCTAGTCCAGATTGGATTCTCTGCCATTGCAAATCCCCGATGAGATGGACTCCTAAGCCTAGATCAGGCTGTCCAGAGTCTCTCCATTACCATCTCCACTCCCTGGATTGGGAAGAGACTGTCCACCCCCATATTCACTCCTACCCCCAACTGGGTCTGTAGGAAGCTCTCTGCTGGCATCTTCATTCCGAGCCTCTCTAGGCTCCCAGGAAGCTTTCCAGCACCATCTTCAGGAGGAGGGCCTGCGGAACACTCCCCTACTAGTCTCTGCTCAAGAGCATGTGACCAGTAGGTTAGCTGATGCTACAAGGGGGGTTCCCATCTCCCCTTTCAGATGAGAGGGAGCTCTCTTAAAGAAGCTGAATAGCCTCTAAGTCCAGAAATGCCTCATCTTCTCTTCCTTTATTTTTTGCATAGGGCTGCTGGTGTCAGTACCGTCCATCCCCACTATTTGGCCCCTCTGCCGACCCCAACTAGTTTCCCCGTATGTTGTATGGGAAGGTTAGACAGGGGCGAGAAAGGAGTGGTGTGGAGGCGGAGTTAGGGCAGGCAATAGGCAGTCCATGGCTCCGGACATACAGGGCCAAGTCCAATGTCAGCCCTGTACATCCGGGGCCGGCAGACTGAATGGGGTCCCAGCCTGCACATACAGCCCTGGACGTGATTCTGATAAGAATCCTGTCTAACTCTGTGCGTCCAGTTCCGACCAGCGCACAGAGGACCGGGATGTCCAAGATGGAATTGGGCCCTATAGATTTAAAAGGTAAATCTTAATAATAGATATAAATGTGAGCAAATATTAATGATTGTTCCTTCCCATAGTCAGTGACTTGCATATCCCCTCTAAATGTTTACTTTCCAGCTCTGCTAGTGCAGTCACTGTTACAGCAGACTGCTCCCTTGATGTTGTCCCTCATCTGACCTCTTTAATAATTGCCTCTTTTGCAGAATAAAGCAACCATTTACCTTTATCCCAGGTTACTCAACACACTTTCAAACACCCACCTTTGGGGGAGTTCAGGAAGGTAATAAGTATTTAATTTAGAAGGGCAAAGAAAGCAGAGGATGGAAGGATAAAAGAGAGCTACAACCATGGACTAACAACTTACATGCACGCTCTTTACACTTTCACTGTATAAAGCTCATGCTGTAAATAGCACACAATAATCAACCCACCCACACACACACACTTTCACTGTACATGATACACACACTGAACCCAACTACCCTTCCATTGATTGTTTGCTGTGTAGCCGCCTAGATTAAAGGAAAAGGCGGGATAGAAATACCATTAAATGAATAAATAAATAAAAATGAGTAGCAGAAGACTGAGAAGAAATGGAATGAGAGTACATCAACAGAAGGGTAAAATGAGAGCAGAATGGGAGGTGGGAAAAGAACAGGATAATAATAGAAGAAAAGAGAAAAAATAGGGGAATGAGAGAAAGAGAATGGAGAAATGAAAGAATGGAAGACAATGAGAATTGATAAAAAGGGTTAAGAAGAGGAGCAGAACAAATGGAGGAAAGTGAAGTGGGAAGGAAATGGAGAAAAAAAGGAACTTTTGGAAGAGATTATAAAGAAAGATGGAAGAATGAATGAGAACTAAACAAAAAAGAGACAAGTGAAACGAAACAAGGCAAGAAATTAAAATAAAGGAAATTACCCACAACAAAGATCAGTAAAACCTTTATGAACTGAAAAATTCACAATTCTTTTTTTGTTCACATTTATATAAGCAATATGCAGATTTACAAAATATGCTGCAGAATCTAAAAATTGTTCCATACAATTTTCTAACTCTTACTGCCACAGGAAACTGAAAGGGCCTTCCCATGATGTATCTATTTAATTTTATGTTCACATATATAACTCAGTTTTCTATGGGAATATATAACCTTTTTTATTTTTAAATGATCTTAGACTAAAAAAATATATGAACTTAATTAAATACATGAGCGTTTAATAACCAATCACTGTAGTGAGGTCATGTTTTTATTTGCAGTGAGTCTTGTTGAAGTTCTGGATTTAGAAGTAGTATATTGGAAACTGTATTAAATTATTAAACCCACCAATAATGTCTGCTAAATCCTAGTT
This sequence comes from Ichthyophis bannanicus, assembly GCA_033557465.1. Classification (NCBI taxonomy): domain Eukaryota; kingdom Metazoa; phylum Chordata; class Amphibia; order Gymnophiona; family Ichthyophiidae; genus Ichthyophis; species Ichthyophis bannanicus. The sequence continues at coordinate 942,045,911 of CM066033.1, read as the reverse complement.
GATATGGAATGTATACACATAACAGTACATTCATCATAACTGCATGCTAAGTTAAAACAGGATCTGTTGTTTTGCCTGACTAGCAGTCTTTACAGATAAATGATGATGGTACAGGAGAAAACAGAAAAAAATGTTTAGCTTTTAGCAAATGATAGATTGAGGAATTTCGTCAAGCTAGGTATAAAAGGATACTGTTCAGCAGAAAATATACGGACCATCAAAAATAATAAATCTCCAAACTATTTACTTTGTAATATATGCAAACATTATAGGAGTAATTATAGGAAGGTTTTTTTAATTGTGTTTGGACATATGGTTAAAAAGCTCTTATGAAATTGTGCAGAGATATATATGTATATGTAAAAAGAAGCACACCGTGAGGTTATACCCACTTTTTTTTTTTTTTAAACTTTTATTTTCATTTTGCAACAAACAAAAGAAACAACACACCAAAGGAGACAAAACAAGTATACAATAAGGAAAAAACAAACCCTATTACCCCCCACCCCCCTGCTTCTTCTCTAAGTCAACAGTATCAGCATGTGAGCGCTTCCAAACAACAGTGGTTGTACATCAAAACAAAAATAAATAGCATCTACAATACAGAATGATCATGTGACAGAGATTGATACAAATTTAAACAGTCAGATGAGAGCATTTAGCGGTGTGAATATAGTCATTGAGCATCTTCCATTTAGACAGATGATGGGGGGTCTGAGCGGAAGAAGCAAACATACGAGGTATTTGTTCATATTTACTGTAGAGACAGACATGATTCCACCATTCATTGGGGCTCAGATGGGAGCTATTTTTCCAGTACTTCGTAATTAGGGAAATAGCAATGCCCAGCATGAAGTCTAAAAGGAAGTAAGCCGATATTGGAAGAGAGGGGATCCCCGCAGCTGAGCGGAGTCCCACTATCCTCCAAGACAGGGGCTCTTGAAAGTGCAAAATAGATTGGATACGACCCCAGACCCGACGCCAGTAATACTGTAGTGCGGGACATTCATACATAACATGAGGTAGTGAACCAATGGCCGCATGGCATGTCCAGCATTTATTACCCTGGGAGGTGTTCCATTTGGCTAATCTGTCAGGAGTATAGAAACACCGGTGGGCTAGAAAGAAGAGTGTCTGAGTGAGTGAGGCGGATCTGGAGACCCGTGTCACTCTACTCCAGACAAGGCTCCATTGCTCCGGGGTCAAAGTTACATGCAGTTCCCTCTCCCATGCTTTCTGCGCTATAGGGGTACCTCTATTTACAGCAGTACTTAAGGTTTTGTAAAAGTTAGATGCTACACCCGGTGAGCTCCCGATAGATCGGATAGTCTCCGACAAGTCCTGGGTAGGGGATTCCGATGGCGGGAGCACCTTAGCACTCCGAAGACAATGCTGTAGTTGCACCAACTGAAAGTAGTGTTTCGCTGGGAGACCAAATTCAATTTGCAATTCACTAAAAGTTTTCCAGCAACCATCATGGAACAACTGGGTAGGGGTCCAAATGCCCCTAGTGTACCAGGGGCTCCACGCCATCGGTTTATTTTGTATTTGAAATTGAGTATTGTACCAGAGCGGGAGTCTGTCTAACGGACAGAATCGGGAGTCTAAAGATTGAATAAGATTATTAAAGGCACCTAAAGTGTCTAAGAGCATTGGTGGATAGTGGGAGTCTGATGGGAGAGTCATACCAGGGAGAAAAGTAAGAGGAAACGGTTTGCAAAGGTTCTCCTCTATATCTAGCCACACAGGTCTACTCGGAGCTAGGTCTTCCAGCCAACGAGCGCCTTGTTTGAGAAGAAAAGAGTGGTGGTATTTCAGGAAATCAGGGAATCGGACACCCCCGTTTTCCTTATCCGCTTGCAACTTATGCTTCGCTATCCTAGGTGTCTTGTTTTGCCATAAGTATCTAGTCAGAAGGCCCTCTAAATCTTTATATGTACGTCGAGGTAGGAGACAGGGCAACATTTCTAAAATGTAATTCACTTTAGGAACAATCATCATTTTTATGGTTTCTAGGCGACCCCACCAGGTAAGTGTTAAAGGAGTCCAACGGTGAGTAAGCGCCCGGACTTTAGAGGTTAAGTCTTTGGCATTAAAGGAGATAGCATCTTCCAAAGGAGAGCAATAGTGGACCCCAAGGTATTTGACCATGCGAGGTTGCCATAAAAAGGGAAAGGATTGCATATCTGCTTGATGAATCAGAGAGTTTAATGGGAAGGCTACCGATTTGGTCCAATTTATCTTATACCCTGAGAGTTGTGAATATTTACCGATTTGCTCTAGGACAGCCGGCACCGAGTTTAAAGAGACAAAGAGCATAAGGTCATCAGCATATGCTGAAATTTTAATTTCTCTATGAGAGAAGGGGACTCCATGAATCTCCTCCGATTGCCGGATTAGTAAAGCTAAGGGTTCGAGTGCAAGATCGAAAAGAAGTGGAGACAGTGGGCATCCCTGACGAGTACCGCGTTGAAGGGGAAATGCCTGAGATTTTAAAGCATTAGCACAGATACTGGCTGTAGGCTGTGCGTACATGGCGTGGAGACAACGGAGAAAACCTTCTCCGAATCCGTACCAGCGGAGAGTTGCAAACAGAAAAGGCCATTCTAAGCGATCAAAGGCCTTCTCAGCATCAAGTGAGAGGCCGACAAATGGTCGATCAAGATTAACTGCGGTAGTCAGTACATGACATAGAGTCCGAGCATTATCAGCGGTTGATCTACCGGGAATGAAACCGCATTGATCTGGGTGTATCAAAGTAGACATCCTATCAGAGAGCCGGGTGGAGAGAATGGTGGCAAATATTTTATAGTCCGCATTTAGGAGGGAAATTGGACGATAATTGGCTGTTAGTTGCGGATCTCTCCCCTCTTTCTCAAAAACTACTACATTTGCCATAGAAAAGGACCCAGAAGAAGATCCCTCCTCGGCCAGAGCAGAAAAATAAAGTTTCAAAACTGGAGCTAAGTCAGCGTTAAAGGTTTTATAGAATTCTGCAGGGAGACCGTCCGGGCCGGCAGCTCGACCTGTGGCACATCTCTTGAGAGCAGAATGAATTTCTGATAAAGTGAATGGTTTGTCCATGGCCTCTCTATCTTCGTCAGATAGGGTCGGTCGTTGTACCCCTGAGAGCAATCGTTCAAATACTTCTGGCTCAAAATCACATTCAGATTGATAGAGCCGAGTATAAAAATCACGAAAGAGTTCTAAAATTTCTGTATCTTTAGTGACCAGGCCCCCCCCCCCCGACGGATTACGGAGAGCGGTAACACGCTTGGCTTCTTTTTGACCTTTCAGGGCATTCGCTAATAATTTGCCAGCACGGTTATTTTCCCGGTAATACAACCCTTGTTGTGATTCATTATTGTTATCAGCAGCTGTATGTTAAAGCTGATTGTATTGATAGCGGAGGCGTTGTAAACGGAGTAAAATACATGGGTCAGTACGGTACGTAAGGATACGCTCCCCAGCTTGTATCTGTTGCTCTAGAATCAGTAAGTGTTGCTTTCTCTGTTTCCCCTGTCGAATTTGATAGCTGGTTATAGTAGCACGGATAGATGCCTTAAAACCCTCCCACCAAGCCCAGCTCGCTGTGTCATGGGGTGAGTTAAAATGAAAATAATCTTGGATAGCGGCCTTTATGTCAACCTGAAAATCTTTTTGATCCAATAGGGATCTATCAAAAAACCAAGCACAGGGATGATCATCTCGCGTAGTGACATGCAATGAAAGAGATATGGCAGCATGGTCAGAAATATGGAGAGGGTGAGTCCTAGCCGTGTCCACTTGAGAAATCAGTGCTTTGGAGATGAGAAAAAAATCTATTCTAGATTGTGAGTGATGGGGGGCAGAAAAAAAGGTGTACTCTAAGTCGGAGGGGTGAAGCAGCCTCCATATATCTACTAGCGCAAGGTCGTGCATCAGAGCTGTAAGGGTAGCAAGACTCTTGGGTGGGTTACTCGTTCTAGGCGGTTGTCTATCTATCAAAGGGTCTAACACTTGATTGAAATCGCCACCAAGTATTAATGGAGTATTGGCAGAGGCCTGTGCCAACTGCGCAATACTTGCATAGTAAGCAGGGTTATCCACATTCGGGGCATAAATACAAATACACGTGAATTCACTATCTCCAACCTTAAGATGTGCACGGGTCCATCTACCCTCCTTATCAGAGCTAGTATCTATTACAGTAGCTTGCAAAGACTTCTTAACCAGAATGGCCACCCCACACCGCTTGGAAACGGCGGGAGAATATGCAGCCACCAGATAAGGTTTAGCATTGAGTTTCAGTGTTTCAGCGGAATTTAGATGCGTTTCCTGAAGAAACACTAAATCAGCATGCTCATGATTAAGATAGCTAAGAATTTTCTTTCTTTTGATTGGACTATTGATGCCTTTTACGTTAAGTGATAAGATCTTACATAAGGCCATTGAGCAAGGTTAAAAATTCTGAAAGAGAACATGATAGCGCACCTAGGTTCACAATGTCCCTCATAGTAACTGTATCTGGCTGTACACATGACATGATAGAAAATAAGCTAAGGTAATACAGTGAAGCGCCCCACATTAAAAAATAAGAACCGCAGCGCGGTAGAGAAGAAGCAGAACCCCAAAAATTACTGGCGACCATGTGTCTGCGGGGAGAAACCCCAGAGAAGGCCGAAATTGAAAACATATAACCTGTATAACTGTGCGTGCTCCGAATCCAACCGAGGCACACATCATGGAGGGATAGAAGACCAAATAAGTCATATAAAGACAGAAAGAAAAGTCCAGGCAGTCTCTGTGCTTGGCGATGACCACCACGTCGGGCCCTTCAAAATGGCGGACAGAGCCGGCAGATAATAAGTCCAAGTTGTTGGGTTAACGCATCTGCTCTGCTTCTTTGGAGTCTAAAAATGTTGATAGTAGATCAGGATCTTCGAATGTCCTAGTTTGGTTGTGGAGAGTCACTCGGAGCTTCGCTGGATACAACAGGCCAAAGCGAGCCTGAAGCTGTTGAAGTCGAGGGCGAAAAGCAAGGAGTCTCTTCCGACGGTCAACTGTGGGCTTTGCCAAATCAGGGAAGAAGGAGACTTTATGACTTTCAAACTCCAGATGACGATTCGCCCGGGCAGCATTTAGAATTTGTTCCACTTGTTGATATCGTAGTAATCGAAAGATAATAGGCCGGGGGGTCGTTCGGTTGAGCGCCATATGGGTAGGAACACGATGTGCTCGATCAATTTCCAGGTCTCTATGAAATGTGATCTTCAACAAGGAGGGAAGAGTTTTGAGCAGGAATTCTCTGATATCTCCTGCTTCCGCCCCCTCCGGTATTCCAAGGAGCCTCACATTGTTGCGACGGGCTCGATTATTGCTATCTTCTAACTCTTTTTGAAGATTCTGTATCTGGCGCTCAGCCTTGTCCAGTTTGACCAAGTGCACCGCGTGCGAGTCGAGGACCCCCGCCATGTTGTCCTGCCGTAATGAAAGGCTTTCAAGTCTGTCCTGGAGCACACCGAAGTCTTCTTGCATGGCTCGAAGCGCTTCTCCGTTGGACTGCACCAATTCTTTAACTCTGCGTATTTCCTCTAAGATCTCCTGATGCATTTCGGGGTTTTCCCGAAGTGGAACCATCTTTTGTGGGGAAGACACCTCTGTTTTGGAGCGTTTTCCGTGTGAAGAAGAAGGAGACCCGAAGTCCAAGCGTGCTGGTTTATGGGCCGCCATCCCCCCCGAGGTACCCCGGTAAGTTTGGAGCAAAAAATTAAGTTTATGTAGGTATTAAGTCAGGATTCTGTGTAGGCCTCTCGGGAGCTTCAGCGCGAAGCGTCTCACCTGCTGGACATCAGGCTCCGCCCCCGGTTATACCCACTTTTAAAAAGATATGTGCATAGATGTTCCTGGGGGCATAGTTTGGGTGGAGCTGTGATGTATTTCATAAAATACATGAGTGCCTGCATAAAGTACTACACACATTTGCACCTTCCTGGTAGCAGGTGTAAATCTGTGTGAGAATTTGTGTCCTATGAGAGGTCACTGTAGGAGCCTATTTTATATAGACACATAGGTGCTTATGTTGCCTTTATAAAATACAAGTAAAATTGATGCTTTTTTTGACATTTCACATAGTTGCCCTATTAGGAAATTGTCCTTTATATAGCTTCTGTGTTATTAACCGTGGTAGATCGGACCCAGTACCCTCCCTCCTGCATAATTTACCCTTTATAACCACCCATTCCATTCGTCCTCCCCCACCCCTCCCCCAACCCTCTCATGCAACTTTACAAATTACACATAGACTTCTTATTGGGAAGAACCAACTGGTCGCAGCTTTATTATATTTATCCACAATTGAACATTCCAAACCATAACCATCTTCTTAACAATCTCTAAAGAGCGGAGCAATGCCTCACCAGCCATATAACTAGCATGGTGACCTCGCATCCGCTTCGGCCGTGTCCTGCCCCCCGGCCAACTTCCTACCGCCCTCTCCCCGACCTCACCATGTGACTAGCAAAGGCCAGCAGGGCTTCTCCGGGTCGGGGCACCCCGCCCCCGCCCAAGTATGTCCTCTAGACTCCGGACCCCGGATACTTCCGGGATCCCGCTTTCTCCCCCCCCAACTGCGACACCCCTGCTAAAACATATCTCAGCCTAGATATCAAAATAGGGGGAGGGAGGGAGGGAATCCGGACCGCTGCACCCGACGCCAAAAAGGGAAGGTAACTGCTCCTCCTTCCCTTTTTAAACCTTCGGTCCCTGCCGGCCCGCAATCATTGGCTCCGCTCTTCCGCGCTCGGCGGAGCCAATGACTTTAAAAGATGCTGCCGGCGTCAGCGCCTCCCCGGCTTAACTCCCCCCTCCGTTCTTTACCCCCCCCCAAACCCCACGCGGGATGCCGGGCCCAGGCCGATCACCCGGTTACAGGCGTCCACTGGGACCTTGCCTGTGTACTTTCTTTAACCGTGGTAGATCGGACCCAGTACCCTCCTTCCTGCATAATTTACCCTTTATAACCACCCCTTCCATTCGTCCTCCCCCACCCCCCCCCAACCCTCTCATGCAACTTTACAAATTACACATAGACTTCTTATTGGGAAGAACCAACTGGTCGCAGCTTTATTATATTTATCCACAATTGAACATTCCAAACCATAACCATCTTCTTAACAATCTCTAAAGAGCGGAGCAATGCCTCACCAGCCATATAACTAGCATGGTGACCTCGCATCCGCTTCAGCCGTGTCCTGCCCCCCGGCCAACTTCCTACCGCCCTCTCCCCGACCTCGCCATGTGACTAGCAAAGGCCAGCAGGGCTTCTCCGGGTCGGGGCACCCCGCCCCCGCCCAAGTATGTCCTCTAGACTCCGGACCCCGGATACTTCCGGGATCCCGCCACCAGCACAGGTGACAGCAATGTCACTGTGCCGCCCCCCCACCTCCCTGCTGCGACCAGTCAGCCTCTTTACCCAAAACCCTTTCCAAGGCCTCTTGCCAGTCATTCAAAAGCAAATCGACACCGACAGGGGATAAATGTACGCCATCCTGCCAGTACAACCCTGCACAGGAAACTTCCACCCAAGGATGGAGCACCTGAATTCCACCTTGCTCGCACATCCACCACCCTACCTGTCGATTTATTTTTGTGAGACCCCGCGGCCAATGCCGCTGGGCCCTGCAAGCAGGCCTTGGAACAATGTCTGACCAAAGCAACACCACCTTTGGGAACATGCGCTGCACAACTGCCACATCCCGTTTCACTGCTCTGATGAGCTGCTTACAAGTCCATGTTGCAAGGTCATTGCCCCCGAGATGCAAAAGGATGAACTTTGGCGGGCGCCGAACACGGTCATGATGTCGCAGCAAAGGTAAGAGCTGAGACCACCGCAGTCCCCGCTCCCCCAGCCATAATATCGACACCACAGCTGGATCGAGTCCCAGGTTAGGCCCAAACGGTCTCTCTGCTGCTCGCTGGCCAGCCCAGAAAACGAAGGAATGCCCTATCATCCAACAAGTTGGAGCATTCGGAGCATCATCTGCAAAAGAAAATACAATCAATTCTTGAAATAAAATGCCCCCCCCTACAATCCTAATCGGACATAACCCCGAAATGCCCGAGAACGCCATCGCCCGATATTCTGTATGTCCCGCTGCGATAATCCAGCTGCCGCCGCACTGGTAGCCGCACCTATGCGAAAAGAATGCACCGCAAACTGCTCCGGGCATTCCCCTACAATCTTCAAGGCCATCCTCAACACCGCCGATACTTGAAAACGCGTGAGAAGCCTCCCATCTTCATGCAGGAACAATCCCCCGTCCAATGCCGGTCGCACCCGCAAATATTCCCGCATTGCCGTAACCGGACATGTGGACAACCCCCTGACCCAGCCCAGTCACACCCACAAACCTTCTGATCCGTCTTAGATTTTGCTAACAACACCCGCAACTGACACTGTTCAAGACATATATGCCGCCGTTGCATTATCCCTTCTGCACCCGCCCTGCCCGATTTCGCTACCAATTCCCCCATCCTGAAAGCTCCAAAAAATGCCAGACTAAAGACTGCTCGAAATAGAACCGCCTCATACCGAGATGAGGCCACTGTTGGCAAGGAATTACATAGCTTTGCCAACAACTCATGCGTGATCGGCCGCCGAGCGTCCGGAGGAGCCGGTGCCACTCGACCCCACCCTTGCAGCAACTGATGGGCTAAGAAGCCTTCGACGGGGTAGTCCCAGCCAACCGCTTTTGTAAAAAACTCAAATCCCGCCAGGTGGCTACGTACAGCCGATCTAGCCAAGCCGTGCTCTTTAGCCCAAGCCACATATTGGCCCAGCATCTGAGCATTCACCGCTCCATACTGCCAGCCACAGCTTTCGAGAAAGGCCACCACTTTTTCACATCCACGCCGATAGGCTGTCCAGGTCCCCATCGCAACAGAACTCTGCAGCAAGTCCTTCATTCCTCGAGGCCAAGACTCCATAACTTCAACGGGACCGTGCCTCCATCCGCATCCGCTTCTGGCGCCAGTCTTCGAAATTGATCCCACTTGAAACGGGAAAGAGAATCAGCAATCGTATTAGAATGCCCCGGTATATGTCTAGCTCTCAATGCCACGTTCAAACGCAAACATGCTAAAACCACCGCTCTCATCAAGCGCGCTACCTGCACACAATGGGGGGTGTATTGATTAACTACACTGACCCCGCCGCATTATCACACCACCAAACCAAACTGCTATTACGCAATCTGCCTGGCCACAACTCCAACGCTACCAATATCGGAAACAACTCTAAAAATGTTATATTGCTAGTGAGCCGTGCCTCGCGCCAAGCTTGGGGCCATCGCTCCGCACACCACGAACCTCCGAAGTAAACACCCAAACCTAAGCCCCCCGCCGCGTCAGTGTACAATTGCAGGTCAGCACTACTGCGCTCTGCCGCCCTCAAAACAGTGGTCCCATTATATTCCTCCAAAAAGACCTGCCATATCCTCAAATCCGCCTTAATCGCCTTCGAAACCCTGATGCGATGATGCGGCCTGCGCACCCCCGCCGTAGAAGCAGCCAATCGCCTCAGGAATACTCTGCCCATTGGGATCATGCGACATGCAAAATTCAATGATCCTATCAGTGCTTGCATCTCCTTCAACGTCAATTTTGCGGATGCCAATACATTAGCTACCAACACCCGTAAACCTATCACTTTTTCTTGAGGCAGCCGCGCCTCCATGGACTCGGAATCCAGCTCTACCCCCAGAAAGGTGATCCTCGTGGCCGGGCACTCCGTCTTGTCCTGTGCAAGCGGCACGCCTAACTCTCTGGCCAGATCCACGAAACCCTCCAGCAAAACGCGGCACTCATCTGAATGTGCTGATCCCACAAACAAAAAATCGTCGAGATAATGCACTACCGTTGCTTTACCCACCTTGAGCTCGAGAGCCCACTGCAAGAAGGTACTGAATTTTTCAAAGTATGCACACGACACGGAACAGCCCATTGGCATGCATTTATCAAAATAAAATTCGTCCTCGAAACGAAAACCCAAGAGATAAAAGGAGGACGGGTGAACTGGCAGCAGCCTGAACGCCGATTCAATATCAACTTTCGCCATCTGGGCTCGAACGCCCGCTGCCCTTACCAACTCCACCGCCTTATCAAACGACGCGTATCGTACCGTACACAATTCACGTGGGATGTAGTCATTAACTGACTCACTGGAGGGGCTGGACAAATTATGTATCAAGCAGAATTTCCCGGGCTCCTTTTTAGGTATTATTCCCAACGGTGAGACCACCATCCCCGCGAATGGCCGGCTCCTAAAAGGGCCCGCTACCCTCCCCAGCTGCAATTCCACTTCTAACTTGTCCCGAACAACCGACGCAAGGCGTCGCACTGAAACGGAATTCCGCGTCACTGCCCCTTCCACCGGCCTGCAAACCGGTATCGGAAAACCAAAATTAAAACCTGAATACAATATTTCTCTATCCCGATGCCTAGGGTACCGACCCAACCACTCATTCAAAACCTCAACTTGAATTGGCGTCGGGGAGAGGCCACCTAAATCCTCACTACTTCGCGCAAGGCGCGCTGGACTGAGCGACTCCCTTTTTAAGGCATTTGACAGCGGAATGTGCCCCGCTACAAATGGAACACACGTGTCTAAATTTACAGTCTGGGAAAGGGCACGAGGTCTTATTAAACCGCCAGCATAGGTTGCCTGTCCCATTGCCTCCTGTCCGCGGCTGTCCGACGTTCCCCACTCCTCGAAAGGACCGTGCTCCAGCCGTCCCTACCCCCAATATTCCCTTTGCCCCACTCCCCCCAGACCCGCCCGCCTTGGCTGACATTTGAGTCAACCACAAATTAATGTCCTGCATGCCCCACGCCACTAAGCGATTCCCTTCCATCTTGTCCTGGAATTTCTCGTCATAGTTTAACCATGACCACCCTTCATGCGTCTGCGAAGCTTCCAAGATTGAATCCGCATACGATAACAGCATCTCGTATTGCCCTGGATAATGCTGACCCCAAACACTCGCTAAACGCAAAAAAGCTCTGGTCCAGTTAACTACGTTCCTAGAAACTTTTTTCACACGCCCCGCCTTTTCGTCTTCCTTACGCTTCCGCCTACTTTCCCCCGAACGCCTCCGCCCTTCCAACAGCCGGAAGATATCAATATAACGGCGCTTCCTAATTCTGTGCCGCAATTTCCTCGGGACCCCTTCCCATAGCTCAGATATAGCTACCACTGTAGGGGCGCCCTTCGCTGTATATGTACCCGACACCTTTTCCCCGCCCTTGCCATGCCGCCTGCCAGCTTCCGACGATGAAGAGGAGGACGTCGAATCAGACGACGACGACGTATCGGTTGAGCTAGATCTCCGCCGCCTCCGACAAGAATGCTTCCGTCTTTTACCTTCCCTCTTCTTCCTAGTCCCCCATCCCCTGCCTCTGTCGTTAACCTCTTCCATATCATCTCGTAACTCACCCGCCATGGCTGCTGCAGACACCCCTGGTTCCATAGGCGAAACATCCGTCGGGTCGAACCCCACCTCCTGCCGTCGTCCTTCAGCACCCGCAGGCTCTACCACACCAGGAACCGCCCCGTGCACTGTGGCATTCGCTGGTTCCCCCCGACCAGCCTGCTGCCCTCTGGCCAGTCCGTATCCGCCTGCCTCTGGAGCCACGGCCTGGGAAAACATCACTGGGATCTGCGGAGACATAAAAGGAGAAGGAGGGGGGAGGGAACAGCAGGAGGCCAACCTGGTTGCCAAGCCTCCAACCATTCCGCTCTGGAGGAACCCTGACCGCCCCCTAACCAGTGAGCCCAAGCTGGGTGCCCACCCCACACTCCACTGCTTCTCTGACCTACCTGCCCGTCCGTGTAAGGCGGCATGATTCCGCCCGCAAAAGCCGGGCTCACACCCATGCTTGGAACCCCAGAGCCTCCTCCCCCTTGGGCAAATTCCCACTGAACTTGTCCCATCCCTCCGTCCGTGTCAGCCTCACACCCTTCTCTCCCATCCCTGGGAGCCCTACTCACTGCGGGCTCCACTCCCACACTGCCCCCCCTACCAACTGTCTGGATCCGCTCCCTCCCCCCTGGGCCCCCGCAACCGGGCCCTCGCACCCCCCCTGCCCCTCACAGCTGCAGACCCTCTTTTCTGCTGTGCCAGTCCCTTTTCCTGTGCTGCTCCCCGAGCTGAAGCCCCCCAGCGCCCCAACCCCCCAGGACTGCTCCCCCCTGCCAACCCCCTGTTATCCTGTCTCTGCATGCCCCTCCCCCGCACACCTCCTCCTACCCTACCAGGGCCTCGTGCTCTGGCCCTTTCACTTCCGCAGGCCATGCTGCACTATTTCACCTCCCTACTTATTCTGCACACAGGCCCCCCTTCTGAATCAAAACCCTTGCCTCCCGGCCCAGCCGCCCACAACGGAACCCCAATTAGCAACTTGCCTTCGCAGATGAGCCTTCCGCCTCTGCACTCGTCTTCCACTCGGCCACATGTCCCAAGACACACCGCACTAGAGCGCGCAGCCAGCGGAGCAGCACAAGCGCCACTGCGCCGCCGTCTCCGACTGCCTCCTGCACTCCGGACCCGCTCCCGTGCCTCCTGTCCCTCTCCGCCACGGGCTCCTACCAAGCCCTCGCACCGCCGACACTGCAATCAAGGCCTACTGGAGCCAATGCTCCGCCACGAAATCCAATCCGGACCGCTGCACCCGACGCCAAAAAGGGAAGGTAACTGCTCCTCCTTCCCTTTTTAAACCTTCGGTCCCTGCCGGCCCGCAATCATTGGCTCCGCTCCTTCGCGCTCGGCGGAGCCAATGACTTTAAAAGATGCTGCCGGCGTCAGCGCCTCCCCGGCTTAACTCCCCCCTCTGTTCTTCACCCCCCCCCCAAACCCCACGCGGGATGCCGGGCCCGGGCCGATCACCCGGTTACAGGCGTCCACTGGGACCTTGTCTGTGTACTTTCTTATTTTGTAATTCTAATTAAAAAGGACAGGTCTTTAACAGTGCCGTAAATGTTCTTGGCAGGTGACCCCAACATAGAATTAAAACAAAGTTTAACTCCTATCAAAATAACTTACATTACATATGGAAGGTAAGTAGGCAACTACTAATTGTAAAAAAATACTAGCATAAGTGGCAGAGATTGCACCTTAAATTCTGTGCGGACATCACACCTGCTTTATAGCAAGTACAGGTGTAAATTGAGATATTTTATCAATTTGTTTACTTGTGAACCTGGCCCGTGCTTCACCTATACTATGCCTATTGGCAAAGTATAGACCTTTATGCCACACTGCTCAATATTTTCTAAGAGACCATTAATTCACATAAATGCATATACACACATTAATGACTTTATAAAATTACCTCTTGCTACACTAACATTTTGCAAATATTGAGTATTGAGTGTAAAGATCAATGTGCAGTATCCGTAATAGACATGCGGCACCTCTTGGGGGTGTGTATACCCACCGTTGCCTCAACTTTCTCTCCTCTCAAGCCCTCCTGGACCCTTTACAATCTGGCTTTCGTCCTTTACATTCTACTGAAATGGCTCTTGCCAAAGTCTCCAGTGACCAGTTCCTGTCAAAATCCAATAGCCTTTACTCAATCCTCATCCTTCTTGACCTTTCTGCTGCTTTTGACACTGTTGACCATAACCTTCTCCTTGATACCTTTTCCTTGCTCAGTTTTAAGGGCTCCATACTATCCTGTTACTCTTCTTATCTTTCCTATCACTCTTTCAGTGTTTGTTCTGTGGATCCTCCTCTGCCGCTATCCCGCTTTCAGTTGGTGTACACCAAGGATCTGTCTTGGGTCCACTCCTTTTTTCTCTCTATACCCAGTCCCTTGGTGCATTCATCTCTTCCCATAGCTTTCAGTACCATCTTTATGCTGATGACTCACAGATTTACCTCTCTTCACCTAAAATCTCTCCGGGAATCCCAGCCTGGACCTCTGCTTGCCTTTCTGACATTACTGCTTGGATATCTCATTGCCGCTTGAAATGGAGCATGGACAAATCCGAGCTTCTTATTTTTCCCTCTAATACCTCTCTTCTTCCCCCCTTTTTCAGTCTCTGTGGATAACTCTGTACTCCTCCGTTTCCTTGGCTTGCAACCTTGGGTTTATCTTTGATTCCTCTCTTTCCTTCTCCAAACATATCCATCTGATAGCTAAGACCTGCCATTTCTTTCTCTGTCTCTCTAATAGGAAAATTTCTCCACTGCAACTTTCTGATATAGATCTGTATAGGAGGGTAATCACTTTAATGAAAATATTTATTTATCCTGGAACTGTCTCAGATCAAGCGGCTGCCTTTAGGCTGGGGTGTGAAGATTCAAATCCACCAGCGGCGCCTATGGCATCAATGACTAGTTCCAATAAATGATTTCTAATTGATGACCCCCTCTTTCCCTAGTGTTTTAAGACAAATTAACAGTCTCTAATGATGTATTAGTAGACACTTATCTTGTAGGTTTTGTGCTTCTCAGAAAAACCTTTTCTCTTCTCAAAGCCTTGACTTCAGTTGTAAACAGCGTATTTGTTGTTCCCAACGCTTCACACTAAACGTTATTACCGCGTTTCACTCTAATTTTAGAGGTTCTTCAGGAGATGGAACATAACGCCAGGCTTTAACTGAAAAAAACATCATTAGTGAGTGAAAAAGATCTTTTAAAATATTCTGTGAATCTACACCAGTTTAAAACTATTTTCCTTTCATTAAAAACATGAAGTTTAGCACTACTGTTCAAATCATACCCAGAATGGTAGCTAAAACTACACACAACTCGAACTGTGACTCCTTTAATTTTCGCTTTTGTCTAGTATTCTTCTTACAGTCCAGAGTGCCAATAAGCATTGCGCATGTGTAGAAACAGCGGAACTGGACGGTTTTGTAATGTCCTATCTCCCTTCATTTCCTGTTGTTAATTAGTTAATAGCTTGCAATGCACCCCATTCAATCTCTAGATTGAGCCCCTTAGGGGCTAAAGTTTGTAGCCGAAAAATCCAGCTCTGTTCACGGAATAGCAGAGATTGTATCAGCGATCTCCCTTGTGTAGGGACGGAAACTTGATCAATGCAAAAACATTGTAGCATTTCGAACGTGTGGCCCAAGTCCAAACAATGTGCAACTAATGGTGCTTGTATCACTTGACATTTTAACCGGCTTTTATGCTCAAAGAGTCGTGTTCTGAAGGCTCGGCTAGTCTTACCTATATAGAGAAGTGCACACGGGCACAATATCGCATAGACTACAGATTGTGAAGCGCAGGTTGTGTGATGGCGTAGAGTATATTCTCGTTGATTATGAGTGAATTTTTGTGTTTCTTTGGTAACTGCACAAACAGAACAATGTCCACATTTAAAATGACCTGGAATTTCAACTTCTGTAATTTGATGAGGAAAAGGTCGCAAAAAATTACATCAAATTACAGAAGTTGAAATTCCAGGTTATTTTAAATGTGGACATTGTTCTGTTTGTGCAGTTACCAAAGAAACACAAAAATTCACTCATAATCAACGAGAATATACTCTACGCCATCACACAACCTGCGCTTCACAATCTGTAGTCTATGCGATATTGTGCCCGTGTGCACTTCTCTATATAGGTAAGACTAGCCGAGCCTTCAGAACACGACTCTTTGAGCATAAAAGCCGGTTAAAATGTCAAGTGATACAAGCACCATTAGTTGCACATTGTTTGGACTTGGGCCACACGTTCGAAATGCTACAATGTTTTTGCATTGATCAAGTTTCCGTCCCTACACAAGGGAGATCGCTGATACAATCTCTGCTATTCCGTGAACAGAGCTGGATTTTTCGGCTACAAACTTTAGCCCCTAAGGGGCTCAATCTAGAGATTGAATGGGGTGCATTGCAAGCTATTAACTAATTAACAACAGGAAATGAAGGGAGATAGGACATTACAAAACCGTCCAGTTCCGCTGTTTCTACACATGCGCAATGCTTATTGGCACTCTGGACTGTAAGAAGAATACTAGACAAAAGCGAAAATTAAAGGAGTCACAGTTCGAGTTGTGTGTAGTTTTAGCTACCATTCTGGGTATGATTTGAACAGTAGTGCTAAACTTCATGTTTTTAATGAAAGGAAAATAGTTTTAAACTGGTGTAGATTCACAGAATATTTTAAAAGATCTTTTTCACTCACTAATGATGTTTTTTTCAGTTAAAGCCTGGCGTTATGTTCCATCTCCTGAAGAACCTCTAAAATTAGAGTGAAACGCGGTAATAACGTTTAGTGTGAAGCGTTGGGAACAACAAATACGCTGTTTACAACTGAAGTCAAGGCTTTGAGAAGAGAAAAGGTTTTTCTGAGAAGCACAAAACCTACAAGATAAGTGTCTACTAATACATCATTAGAGACTGTTAATTTGTCTTAAAACACTAGGGAAAGAGGGGGTCATCAATTAGAAATCATTTATTGGAACTAGTCATTGATGCCATAGGCGCCGCTGGTGGATTTGAATCTTCACACCCCAGCCTAAAGGCAGCCGCTTGATCTGAGACAGTTCCAGGATAAATAAATATTTTCATTAAAGTGATTACCCTCCTATACAGATCTATATCAGAAAGTTGCAGTGGAGAAATTTTCCTATTAGAGAGTTATTACATTTCTCCGTAAGAGAAGACCAAAAATATTTCTTTCTCTGTAACATGAACAAAATCTGCCCATTCATTTCTGAACACACTGCTAAGACACTTATCCACTCTTTAGTCACCTCCCGTCTTGACTATTGTAACCTACTCCTTGCTGGTCTCCCTCTGAATCATCCCCTTCAATCTGTTCAACACTCTGCTGCACCGCTAATTTTCTGCCAGCCTTGTCATGCTCGTATTACCCCTCTTCTCAAGTCACTTCATTGGCTCCCTATCCATTTCCACATCCAGTTCAAACTTCTCCTGCTGACCTATAAGTGCATTCACTCTGCAGCTCCTCACTACCTTTCCACTCTTATCTCTCCCTACACCCCTCCTCAGGAACTCCACTCTTCTGCCAAATCACTTCTGTCTGTGCCCTCCTCTTCTATTGCTGACTCCGGGCTTCACTCCTTTCACTTGCTGCTCCTTATGCCTAGAAAAAACTACCTGAGTCTGTACATCAGGCACCTTCCTTGGCCCTTTTCAAATCCAGGCTGAAAACTCACCTCTTCACTGCTGCGTTCAGATCTTGACTCACCTAATCTCCTTTGTGTTTCCTTACTCTTCCCCCTAGACATATCCCGTGACTACAGCTACTGTGTTGTCTGTCTTGACTGTGTGTCTGTCTTGACTAGATTGTAAGCTCTGATGAGCAGGGACTGTCTCTTACATGTGTCTGTACAGTGCTGCGTATGTCTTGTAGCACTATAAAAATTCTCAGTAATAGTAATAGTAGTAGTAGTAATAGTATAGCATGCCCCAGGAGATACTTCACTGATTCATACCCTAATGCACGCCAGCAGCATTCATGCTTAACATGGATGTACTTAATTGACGATGAACATGAGTTAGTAGCCCCCACACTAACCACAATGTGAAGTCAACGCCCACTATCTGCCTCTTACCATGCCCATTTCCCTCCCTGTTGTATGTTAAGCAGATAACATGGAATTAATCACTCACTTTTTTTTTTAATTCTTTATTTTCGTTTTCAGAAAAAGAACATAAGAACATAAGATATGCCATACTGGGTCAGACCAAGGTCCATCAAACCCAGTATCCTGTTTCCAACAGTGGCCAATCTAGGTCATACGTACCTAGCAGTATCCCCAAAATACACAGGTTCCACAATGCTTGTATTGGGTCAAGCATTGATATCCTGGGTCCCTTTTTAATAATGGTTTATGGACCTTTCCTCCAGGAACTTGTTCAAACCTTTTTTAAAAAGTTACAACAGAAAAACCAAACAAGGCCCCTTCAGGCGGCCATCCTAGAAAGGGACTAGAAGAAAAATGAAGAGAGAAAAGAGGCTTACAAGGGTATGATATCACAAAGACGGCCCTATACCGTGTGCAAACATGGTTGATTGATTACCCCCTACATCACAGTATATTGTGCTTTCGATATATAATCATATAGGGGTTTCCATTTAAGCAAGGTAGAAGGCATAGAAGTTAAACCATAGCGTGACATCTGCTCATATTTACAACATAAACAATCGATTCCACCATGTGTGCCAACTGAGATCTGCCGTGTGCTTCCAATTGGCAATTATGAGATGCAGCACCACTCCCATCAGAAAGTCAAACAGGAAATGACAATCCCTCTGTAACGACTAGATGTCAGTTGCTGGACGGAAAACAATAAAAGACCAAGAGAGAGTGACTCTGAATCCCAAGACTTCTTGGATTCGGTTCTAAATCGAAATCCAGTAGGGCTGAACATTAGGGCAATCATAGACCAAAAGCCTTAAAGTGCCAGCATCCCTCTGACAAGACCAACACACATTGCCAATTGACTTATCCCACTTGGATACCTTTATCGGGGTAAAATGAGCTCTGTGCGCAAAAAGTATAGTGCCTGGGAAATAGATGCAGATTGAGAAATTCTAATTAGTTTACTCTAAAATTTCTCCCACGAATCCAGAAAGAGAATGTCCCCAGTGTCATGCTCCCATATCCGCTGAGTGCCAATACAATGTGAAGAGGGATGGTGAGCTAGCAGCTGATAATAATAAGAAGCCACCCCTGAGGCCTGTTGGGCAATTCCAATAATGTTAAGTAACTCCCATTCCTCAGGTAAAGATCTGATATGGATGAGGGACTTCCCTATACAGTGTCTCAACTGAATCCACTGAAAATATAAGGATCTAGGCAAGTCAAATTCACGCTGCAGACACACAAAAGGCTTCCACTTACCATCAGATATCAGCTGCCCTATGGACCAAATACCCCTGCTAAACCATTGCTTCCAGGAGAACGGATTTTGATGAATTTTTATAAAAGGACTATATCAAATGGGAATAAGCAACGACAAGCATTTTTCCCAAGGAATTGTACTCGCTAACTGCTGGAAAGCCTTTTGGGTGTCCATTATAACCCTATGGAATTTCAACCTCTCTGAAGACACCATGCCAGGTGAGGAGACTCATGGGAAACGGAGCCGTCAATCTCTCTTCCAAATCAAGCCACACTGGACGTTGACCCTTTTGCTTCTCCACCCATCTTGATCCCTGTTTTAACAAAAAAGTGCAGTGATAGGCCTGAAAGTCAGGAAAGTTTACACCCCCCCCCCTCCTCTTTTTTAGACTTAAGCTTCCTAAGAGCAATTCTAGGCGGTTTGTTTTTCATCAAAACTGGACATGAGTCCTTTCCACTTGTCAATATGTTTTATCCGACAGGAAATCCAGCAGCATTTCTAAAACATAGTTCACCTTAGGAGTGATAGTCATCTTTATCGCTTTAAGGCGACCCCACCAAGATAGATAGACGGGCGACCATCTCGCACTCATATTTAGTACAGTGGTAAGGAGAGTTTCTTCATTATATTGCAGAGTTTCAATAAGTGGGTAGCAATAATGAACACCTAGATATTTTACCATTTTGGGTTCCCATACGAAAAGGTAGTCAGTCAAGTCTGCATAACAAACTCGTGAATTTAAAGGGAATGCTACAGACTTTGTCCAATTAACTTTATATCCTGATAACCTTGAATATTGGTCTATGAACTCTAGAACAGCCGGAATTGAACTGGGCGTAGTGAACAGCAATAAATCATCAGCATAGACAGAAAGCATAATTTCCATACCAGCAATGGGCACACCTTTAACCGCAGAATTCTGTCTCAAGAGCAGAGCCAAGGGTTCCAAGGCAAGATTGAATAGGGTGGGTGAAAGGGGGCAAACCTAACGTGTACCGCGCCCTAAGAGAAAATCTCTGGATTGAGTCACAGTCACAAAAATATTAGCACTTGGTCTCGCATGCATAAATTGAATTAGTTTAAGGAACCCGTCACCGAAACCAAACCACCTCAAAACAGCAAATAAGAAAGCCCATTCCAGGTGATCGCTTTCTCTGCATCCAGTGGGCCCTCCACTCCTTCCGCTCCTTCCAGCACATGGAAAAACACTCTGGAATTATCAGCTGTGGAGCGTCCCTCTGTGAAGCCACATTGATCCGGATGGATCAAAGATGGAATTAATTTGGAAAGACGACTTGCCAAGGTGGCAGCAAATATTTTATAGTTTGCGTTTAGTAACGAAATTGGGCGATAATTACTGATCAGCTGAGGGTCCCTCCCAGGTTTTTCAAAAACCACAATGTTCGCAGAGGTGAACGCCCCAGTCTGGGCATCCGCTTCCAAGAGGAGCCTATAGTATTGTTGGAGATATGGCCCTAACACTTTAGAAAAGGTTTTATAAAATTCAACTGGAAGGCCTTCTGGTCTAGCAGCCTTGCCCATTTGCATAGAATCAATGGCCTGGATAATTTCCATGACTGTGATCTGCCTATCAAGAACTACAGCTGTTTTCTGATCCAGAATAGGCCTCTGAACATGGGCCAGTAAGCTCTCAAAAACTTCCTCCAAGAATTCTAGCTCTGGAAAGTACAGCTGAGCATAAAATTGATGGAAGGTTTCTGCAATTTCAGTGTCTGCAACAATCAATTGTTGCACCTGGGAATCTTTTAAAATAGCGAAGCAGGACGTTTCTTTGTGACCTTTTAACAAGTTAGCTAGTAACCGCCCGGCCCTATTGCCTTCCAAATAATACTGCCCTTTCTGCACTTGAATATTTTGTGAAACTTCAGTAGTTAGGATCATGTTATATCTAAATCTAAGGCGTTGTAAATATATAAGAATGTTAGGATCAGTTTTCCGGCCTAGAATGGATTCCCCCACTTTAATCTGCTTATCCAAAGCTTCTAGTTCCGCTTTACGTTGCTTGGCCTGACGTATAGCAAAGCTGGTTATGGTGGCCCGTATGTTAGCTTTGAAACCCTCCCACCACGCCCATCCCAAAGTGTCCTGGGGCGAGTTAAACTGAAAATACTCCTCTATGGCCACTAGAATAGTTTAACGGAACTCCTGATTTGCTAAGAAGAGTTCTGTCGAAATGCTATCATGTATGAGATGAGATGAGATGAGCTGCTCGAAGAGTCTAATAGGGAAAATGAGATTGTGGCATGATCAGATATATGAGCAGCGTGACTATTGGATTCATTGATTCTGGGACACAATCCCTTGGAGACTAGGAAAAAATCTATGTGCGATACCGAGTTATGAGGAGGAGAGAAAAAAGTGTATTCCTTAACAACAGGATGCTGCAACCGCCATATATCTACTAAGCCTAACTCTTGCATTAGTGACAAAAGAACAGGGTGTGCTTTGGGGACCTTACTAGTTCTCACAGGTCTCATGTCCAACAAGGGGTCTAACGTGAGGTTGAAGTCTCCCCCCCATAATGGTCGGGTATCTGGATACCTCTTGCGCCAGAGCCGCTATAAAACTAAAGAAAGTAGGGCAATCTACATTTGGAGCATAAATATTGATGAAGACCAGTTCAGTGAGTCCTATCTTGATAACAGCCATTGCCCAGATCTGGTTTGCAGCACAGTAGGGGATAAAGATTTCCTTACTAGTATGGCTACCCCATTTTTCTTATGATTTGCAGCTGAGAAAGCTATAAGTGTGAAGGGTTTCATATATAATTTTAAAGACTCCCTTGCATTCAAATGTGTTTCTTGAAAAAATAGGATGTCAGCATATTCCTTGCACCTATATAGAAATATCTTTTTTCTCTTAATGGGATTATTAATGCCCTTAACATTTCAGTGAGACTATTTTAAAGGAAGACATAGAGACAATATAGCACACAATAATGTATAATTGTTACAGAAGCATACCAGGTTGTAACATAAAATTTTACATTGTTAATCCACATCCTTGAAACACCCAGAATTGAAGCTGCATTAACCCAAGGGAAAGAACACAAGCAGAAATACCACACCTTGACCATAGCCCTTATAGAAGATCGCCCAAGAAAAAACATAATTCTAAATACCAAAGGCCACCAAAACCCTGGGAGGCTATACCAAACTCTAAACTTAGCGGGTGAGCCCAAAAGAACAAGACAGGCACGGAGAGTATGACCAAATGATTCACTTCCTCTCCTCTGCCAAGTAAAACTCCTTATGCTAACAATTACCCACATCTAATGTGTCTTCCTCCAACACCGAAGCTCTAAAACACTAGAGCAGAGCGGCCCCTCCCATAGGATTGCATGATCGCCAGAAAAAATAAATATGAATATATGAGGGTCGTCCTATCTTTCCAATGCCCTAATGCCTTCTGATCTAGCCCTAACGCCACAGACGACAGTGAAAAGAAAGAAAGAAGAAAAAAAATAATAAAAGAAGAGAACAGTGTGATCAAAGCAATCTTCTGAAGTTGTCCCAAAAGAGCCATAATGAATGTCAACTCCATTATGATTCAAATCATAACTTTACGATCTTTTAACTAGTTAAGGCTTCCACATAAGGAAGATCAAGGAACTGTGTAAGCTTATATGCACCACTGAGTGCAAAGCAGAGTTTTCACCGTATCAACACCAGTTCTTTGTCTTCCAAGAAAGCGTGCAACTCCCCTGGAATGTCTAATGTCCTGGTTTGATTGTGCAGTGTGACTCTCATACGGGCAGGGTAAAGCAACCCAAAACGGGCCTGCGACTGCAGCAATCATGGACGCATTGCCAAAAATCTTTTCCTCCAATCTACAGTTGCTTTCACAAAGTCTGGAAAGAAGAGACGTAAATGCCCTTGATATTCCAATGGAGAATGCAATCTGGCTGCTTCCATGATTTGTGTGACTTGTTGAACTCGCAGAACTTTTAGTATGATTGGGCGTGGATGCTTGCCCAAGATGATAGACTGAGTAGGCACCTGATGGGCCCTTTCGATCTGAAATGGCATAGCAAACTTGACTTTTAGCACACCCGGGATCATTGACTGCAAGAAGGCCATCATATCTGTACCTTCAGCTCCTTCGGGGACTCCCAGGATCTTTATGTTGTTTCTCCAAGGGCGGTTGTTACAATCTTCCAGGTCTCTCTGCAATGACCGGATCAGATTTGCTTGCTTCTCAATGGCCCTGAAGCGCTCCATGTGTGTTGCAACCACGTTCTCCACCTTCTTCAGTCTCACCATTATCGACTCCAGACTGTTTTTTAAGGCAGAAATATCTTCTTGCATTGTGGTCAGTGAATCTCTATTTGATTTAACCATGTCTTTAACAGCGCAGATTTCAGAGAGATGTTCCTGCAGGGCCTCGGGGTAATCACGGATGAACGCCATTTTGTGAAGTGAGAGAGGCTCTGTTTTAGTTTGCTTAGCACAGGCACTTTGTGTTCCTTGATAATCCAGACGTGTCGGTTTGGGGCCAGACATATTCGGAATTGACAGCTTCCAAAATAAGTGGGGACCGCTCTGATAAAAGCAGCAGAAGTCAGGATTCTTTAACAACCCCTCTGGAGCAAAGCTCTCACACGTCCATCTTGCCCGAAGTTAGGATCCACTCCCACTCACTGTCTTTTTTAGGTGCACACCAGCTGTTAGCATGACTTCATATAAGCTGATTAGCATGCACTCAAGCAAGCATTAATAGTGCAGCTTAATAAACATGTCCCTTTGTATCCCCCTGTGAGGACCTGTTACCACAAAGAGTTATTTGTAAACTTTCTTGTCTTGTAGAAAGATGATATAAAAACCTGTTAAATAAATAAATAAAATAAAGGCTCCAGCCCTTATATATATTTAAAATTGATTGATAGACGTACCCATCCCAGAGATTTCTGCTTTAAGGACACAAATCCTGGAATGAATGCTTGTTACAGCTTGGGGAATTACAAACCTGAGCATACAGACTGCTAACAGCAAAAACCAAAGTAGATTACAATGAGCAACCCTTTTTATACTGCCAGAAAGTGCTGGACTGACTACTTAGTCAGCAACGGAAGGAGAGGGGCGGGGTGTGACTCTTGTAATTGGTTGAATCCTTCTGATGTTTTTTTTTCAATTGAGGTAGTTGGTTGCTGGCCAGTTTCTGGCTAAGAAGCATCAAGAGGCTGCTCCTAGCCTTGGAAGACTTAAAAAACAGCAAGGATTTATTCTGTCCCAGCTCTGAATCAGAATTCAGAAGGAAAAGATTCTGCATTACCTGATAATCCTGCAACTTCAAGGTTTCTTAGGGAAAAGTTGAGCCTTGTAACTGCCAGAGACCAAACTGAACTGCCATCCAAATGTGAGATCTAACCATCAACAAACTAAAGAATGCCAGATTTTTTTCCTAGCAGGAAAAGAAACTAAGGATTTGGATGGGACTGGGCTTCTATCCAGATCCAAACAGAATGTATACTACTTGTGCAAAATTCTCAAAGTTATTGTGTTTTAATTACCAAATTGAGTATGCTAGCTGAATTAAAAAAACAAAACTGTCTTGGTTTCTGTTCTCAGCCAGCAGGGCAAACTTTAACATATTCTGCCAGTTTACATTTAAATTTTTTTTCTTGAAATTGCAGCGCTTTTTACAAAGGGGGTTATTCTGTGCCACGAATAGTGGGGATGGATGGCCCAATGGGATGTCCATCCTCACTATTCGTGCCTTCACCCGGCTGTGACTAACTTCCCTGCCGGTTGTGGGATGGAGGGGCCACTCGGGGGCAGAGTCTGAGCGGTCGCCAGCCCTGGACATACATGGCCAATTCTAATGTCAGTCCTATATATCCAGGGCCAGAGACATGTGTGGGGAAGTTATTCCGCCTCCAAAGTGGAATAACGTCCCTGGACGTGCCATTTTTTAAATGCTGGGGTGCGGATAGGGAAGGGGGGCTGGAGGATGGGGAAGTTATTCCGCCTCCAAAGTGGAATAACTTCCCTGGACGTGCCATTTTTTAAATGCTGGGGTGCAGATAGGGAAGGGGGGCTGGAGGATATTCCCCGCAGCCTGACCCTGGCCGTAGGAGGCCAGATTGGGGGTCAGGCTGCAGGGAATTTGCTTTAATTTCTGGCGGCCAGCATCGTGGCTCTTCAATGGAGCCACGGTGCCATGGCAACATGACGCCATGGTGCCGCAGCTCCATTGAGGAGCCTTGACTGAGTTAGCCGGGGACAGTGCTGAATTGCAGTCCCGGCCTGCATGTGCAGGACTGTTCTCAATTTTGATCCCGCGGGGCTAGACATGCTCCGTGGGATCAGAATCACAATCCCCTCTGTACATCCAGTTCAGACCGGACATACAGAGGGTATCAATGTCTGGAACAGAATTGGGCCCAAAGTAAACAGAAGGAAATATACCGAAAATATCCCATACAGGGCAGAAAGGAAATAAAGAAAAGACATAACTCTTAATCCAAAGTTCACGTCAAGGGGAAAGAAGTAAGTAGTCAACCTAAAGATGTTATATTCCTATAATGCTAATTAATTTCCAACACCATAGTTAAAAGCAATAAACACAAGAAAATGGATTACAGTACTTCATTACAGTGGGACAATATCACTCGTTACTTACTCTTCACAAATTCTTTAAGTTGGAGGGGGTCCACAGACACATGCTGGGCCCCTTGTAGCCTAACTAAACTCTTACAAGAAAAACATATAAGGAAAGTTGCTCCCAAAGCTACCACCTGCAGCGTTAATTGCAGAAAACTTTTAAGTCTCAGTTGGGTAGCTCAGGAAACATTTGCTAAAATCATTATTTTTTTGCCTACAAAAAGACTCTCTTTCTTTTGAAAATATGGTTTTAAAACAGAACTTTTATCAGATTCAGAAACAAATGATGCAACTAAAGTAGCCCTGACATGAATCTCTTCAACAGATGATTCCAAGAACTGAGATAAATCGATAGATTCTTGAGATATTTGAGTTACATTATCAGAAACCAATTTATCAGGCAAATAATAAGCATTTATAATAAGGAGTTTAACAAATTCAAATTCTCTTTAAATACTTCCTAAGCAATATAAAATGAGATAGTATTGCTTGGATGTCCGAAAACGGGCTTAGAGACGTCTAAAGCACCAACATCTCCAGAGCCATTTTAAAAGCCGGCTCGGGACATCCAAGTCTGAACAGAGGCATGGAGGAGGCGTGGTGGTGCATTCCCAGGATCCTGGATGATCTCAGAAATGACATGGACGTCTGACATCCAGGTACCTGAAAAATGCTCGTTTTAGCTGGAAAACAATCCAGTGGGTGTAGAGAAGATAGTGCTCAATCATCCCCAGTACTCACCACAATATCAACAGTAGTAATGGGATTTGAACCCTGGTTGCCAGGTTCTGAAATATGGTTCTGGGGACATCTATGTAGACACCCTGCAGACGTCCATATCAGGCATGTCCGTGTTTGTGAAATCATGTCTGTACCTGGACGTGCCTGCTTTTTTTTTTTCCTGGCTGTTTTTGCTCAGACATCCTAGATTGCACTTGGTCGTCTCTCTTCTAAAATTCCTCTGAATGAGTTTGGGGAAAGTTGAGAAATCTTAAATGTTTATTCTGCATAGAATTTTCCAAAGGCTCAATCTGCTCATGCAGTAGCAGGCTGTCTCTAATACCCGCCACACCAGCAGACTGAATATTTAACAATTGATGCTCAACTCTCCCAAATTTCTTATCAATCTGAGAAATTCTTGTATCTCGTTGGTCAGACTTTACTACTACCTTTTTAGAAAAAGAGGCAGTTTGATATAAAACCCCTCTGAAGTAAATATTATCTTGAGCAAGTATTTTTCAAATATCTAACAGTGAAACTGATTCAGGAGTCACACCAAGTGAGGGTTGGGGAGCTAAATCAGATGCAGAAAAATTGAAACATTTAGGCATAAAGTCAGAAGGGATATTTATTTAGCTGTATTTATATCCTGCTTTTCACTGGGTCAAAGCGGTCATTTGGGAGATACATTTAACACGAGGGGATATGACACACATACGCTAATACTTACAGGGAACATGGGCAATGGAGGGTTAAGTGGCTTGCCCAAGACCACAAGGAGTGCCTATAGGACTAGAAATCCCAGTCCCTCTGGCCTGAGATTGCTGTCCCCAGGTGGGACTTGAACCCCTGGCCCTCTGGCCTGAAGTACCTTGTCCTAACCACTAGGCCACTCCTCCCACTGGGATATCTGGGAGAAATGCAAGAGAAGGAAGAAACAGTATTGCCAGATTTATGAGCAAATGTGAACTCGCTCCCAACTGATCTGAAGCAGCCATTGGCTGAGGTGGAGGAGTCCTAGCTATGGAGCTCAAACTAGCCCCAGAAATGGAGGAAGATGACAAACTGGGAGTACCCACTGCAGATGTCCCAGCTATCAAAGAAACATGTTTATTCATTGGACCAGAAGTTTTTACTGACATTAGAGGGGTGGAGTTTACCTTCTGACCCTTGTTCTTCCTATTTTTGGCTCCCTAAGGCATGCCTACAAAGTTGCCTCCAGACCCCTAGCTGGCACTAAACTGGTAACAAAGGGGCTCACCCCTTTGTCTGTGTACCTGCGGCCACTCGGCCAAATGCCAGCTTTTAAGAGGGCAATTGCAAAGTGATGATGTAAGAAGTGAAGGTGTGATTCCAAATGCTCCTTTCTGCCCCAGGACACACTCTCATGGGACTCTCAGGCAAGCAAGTCTTCCTCTTCCCCAATTTGCCTTAATTGCTGATTTATTTTGGAAGATATTAGGCCCGATATATTAAGTGGTGGTGGCTAGCTATTGTAAAGCAGCTAGCCACCGCCGCTGAACCTAAGACCTACATATTCTCTGCCTGGGCCATATCTGGGTCAGTTAGATAGCACTGAAGCCAACCAAGCAACAGCGATATTCAGCTGCGGCCCGATCAGCTTCAGTGACAAGAGTTAGGACAGTCTTTAATGTACCTGCACTAACTTTCGCAGCTGAGGGATAACCGGGCAACGGTTGAATATTGCCCCTGCCTGTTATCCCCAGGTGCTGCCTCTGCTCAACTCCCGAAATGCCCTAATGCTAGGTGCTTAGCAGTGGCACCCAGGGTTATTCAACATGAATATCCCAGTCAGCATGATTAACGCTGTTAGAAGGTCTGCTAACCATTTTAATCATGCTGAATATCAGCCACATTGTTTTTTAATAATTCATTTCTGTCTTTTGTTTGCTTTGGTAAATATCTGTATCTCTTTGTGGGTTATTTCTTGCTCATGAGAATAAAAGAAAAGGTTTGGTTCAAATATTTTTTTTCAGTCTGCTTTTATTCTTTTTATACAGGACTCTGTAACCACTATTTCATTTAGAGTTAACCAATCTCACTACTTTCGATACAAGTCCTTTGAACCCTGTAAAATTTTCCAGGGCTGGAACACATATCTAGGCATCAAAAATCTCCAACCTGAAGGTGTCTCAGGGCTTATCCCCTGTATGTTTTAAGAAACAGCAGGGCAGAAAAGGCAGCCCTGGGTTCAATCCCCATTCTTAAAGTTACACTAGTGCTAGAAATAAATGATAAATGGTTTGCTTAGAAGTATCAGATGTTATGTCTAGACAGATTCCATATTTTTCTTTAATTCAAGTCATAGTTTCTTCATAAATGAGTGTAACAGAAAAAGTTGAAGATTAATGCTGAATGTCATTTTATCAAGAGCAAATTCTTCTAAAATTCTGTAATATGGTATTTAGAATCAAGCTTCATTACTTCTTGCATGATAGACTCTCATCTTGAACTTTGTAATACATTTGTTGTGCTTTCAAAAATACAGCACTGTGAAAAACAGGCAAGTTTTTCCAAAAAGCTTGAAAAAGGCATTTTCTGAACTGTAAACCCTCTGTTCTTTCAACCCTGAGCTATTACAGAGCTCTGCCAGTGTATATAAATTCTTAGCTAAAATATGCTTTTTTGTACTATCCATCTTCGGTTTTTGAAATGCAGTCTTCATGGCAGATCTGGTTCTAGTCTTCTGCATCTCAAAGTTCCTTTCCCATCTGTGACTACTTTGCGACTACTCCTGAAGTGTAAATCTCAGCACCACCCCCTAATTTCTGTCCTGGTCTTTTCCGCTTCTTATATATTCTCATATTGATGGCTTTTGCTGTAGGATTAAGGGCCGTGGTTAAAGTTTTGGTAAATGGAGGGCGGAAAAGTCAGCAAGTGACTTGCTTGCATTATTTTGAAACAGAGGATTTTTTGCCTGATGTGTTAAGCTATGCAGGGTGCTTAAGCACTTAGAAGGCAATTTGATAAAGTCATTCCTACATGTATGTGGTCACAAATGCTCATAAATGACCTCTTATTGAATACTGACCAGCATAAAAGTATGTGCTTCGGCATGAAGGTGTGTATTTTATCAGTAGGCATAGCCAGAGCTCTGGTCTGGTGTTAGCTCATAAGCATGTTGATTATAGACACGTATGTACATATGCAAAGTACAAGTCAACATTTGCACTTGCTCACAAGCAGGTTAAGTGATTGCACCTATTTTCAAGGCCTGTTCACTGCCACCTGCACTAGTATTTTATATAGACAAGCTGCCTACTCATCTTATTACCTATGTAGAGTAGAAGGAGGTTACCAGTGGTGTGCCACAGGGATGTCTTTTGTCCAATTCCTTTGAACATCTTTGTTAGTGATACTGCAGAACGACTGTCAGATAAGGTTTGTCTCTTTGCAGATGATACCAAAATATACAGTAGACACTGAGGAAGGAGTAGATAACATGAGGAGGGAACTAGTGAAGCTTGAAGACTGATCAGAAATTTGCCATCTGAAATTTAATGCTAAAAAATGCAAGGTCATGCATTTGGGCTGCACAAATTGAAGAGAGCAGTACAGTATTGGGTGGGGAGGGAGGTGTGAAGTACTTCTGTCCATGAAGGAAGAGGGACCTCGGTGTGATTGTTTCTGATCATCTTAAGGTAGCTAAACAGGTAGAAAAGGTGTTGGCAAAATGATCAGTGGTCTTCATCGCAAGGCACATGGGGACAGGCTTAAAGATCTCAATATGTATACTTTGGAGGAAATGCGGGAGAGGAGAGATATGATAGACAAGATAAATACCTCAGTGGCATAAGTATACAGCAAGAGAGTGTCCTTCAACTGAAAGAAAGCTCTGCAATGAGGGGCATGGGATGAAAGTGAAAGGGGATACACTCAGAAGTAATTTGCAGAAATATTTCTTTATGGAAAGATTGGTAGATTTATTTATTTATGTATTTTTAACAGGTTTTATATACCACCTTCTCTGTTAGTCAAAGCGGTTTACATAACAACAAATAAGTACATTACAAATAAGAAAAAAGGGGGGAGGCATGCAGGATACAAATACTAATACTACAAAACATTATTAACTATTGATGTCCTAATAGATAGTGTCAAAGTGATTTTTGAATAGAAAAGTCTTTGGCTGCTTCCGAAAGTCCTTAATTAGTCTCCCAGTGAAGGTAATAGAGATGAAGACTGTATCTGAATTCAGGAAAGCATAGGACAAACACAGAAGAGATCTAAAGGGAAAAAAAAGGGTAGTAGTTGTTGGTATGGAAAGGCAGACTGAATAGGTCATATGGTCTTTATCTGCTATCATGTTTCTATGTTTCTAATCCCCCCATGTGCTCACCCACTCAGCCCACTGGCTCTTGAACCATGCATTCACGCAGCCATGCTTAGAACATGCACTTTTCAACATGCTTTTTTTTGTGTTCACATTGCTTTTAGACATTTATATATTTGCTATGGGGGTCATTTTAGGAATCCTATTCGTGATTTCCACATCTGAAAATGCCTCACATGGACATCCCGAGAGCCATTTTAGAAAGCCCTGAAGATACACATGTCCAGCATGAAAACGTCCAAGTTGCATGGGGGTGTGCCAGGAGCATCCCAAAAGAGATGCACGTTTGCACTCAAATTTAGACCTGCCTTGCACGAATCCAATCAGCGCCAGGAGCATCTATGACTCTACCTGCTACAGGGCATGAATAGGATCTTTATAAACTGTTCATTTCAGCAAACCAACAATTGTAAGATGAAGAGGGAAATATCCACTCATGCCTCTGATACTTTTTGCGTCTTCAAAGAAACCTACCAGTAGGTAAAAATACATTTCTACAGGTTCGCACGCCACTGCACGTCCCTTTTTGCAACATGACAGGTTGGATGTCCCAAACTGCAGCCAGACTTCCTTTCTAAAATGTGCCTAAATGTATTATATTGTTGTTCAATTCATTGATGTTTGATTTCAGTTTTTCATACCTTGCTTTAGGCATACATTTTTGGAAAGGCGGGTAGCAAGTAGTATGTGACATTTTATGCAGCCAATTTTTTTACTAAGCAAAAACATTTGGAGCTTCTCTTTGTAATACCGTTCTGTGGACTTGGAAATTTTTGCTTCTGTGATGCTTGCCTGTGTGTTTTAGTAGAGTTTTACATTTTTGTAAATCACCCTGATGTTTGTGAAGGTGTGGTATATTGTCTCGAAATAAAGATAAAGAGTCTCCAGGTATAGACAACTTTCAGAACATTTAACCTCACTTTTCAATTTAATTTATCTTGTATGTACGACACAAGGCCTAGAAGCATATATCTGACTTGAAAATCTTCCACAGTAGAATAGCAATGAATAGAGCAGAGATAACAGGCAGATATGACATGAGTAATTTTTACAAAGGTCATACACATTGCATTGTAGCATAAGGAGTATACAGTGTGTTGAAAATACATGGGATATAAAAGGGATTGCAATCAGGACCAACCCAAGAGTTTCTGCTGCCCTAAGAGGAAATCCCGGCCTCGCTGCCTCCCCCCCAGCTGCTACCAATTCCATCTCAGGAGGGGGAGGCAGGCAGCAGCAGCAAAAGTATTTTAAAAAGTGGTGGCTTTTTGCTGTCACTTTCTTGCCCGCAGCAGGCTATGTCCTTCAGCACGCATGGCCTACTGCTTCTGATTCCCTTCTGACACAACTTACTATCAGATGAGGGTCAGAAGAGGCAGGTCATGTGTGCTGAAGGACATAACCTGCTGTGGGCAAGAAAGTGGAGACAAAAAGCAGCCGCTTTTGGAAATACTGCTGCTGCCACTGCCCGCCTCCCCCCAAACAGAATTGGTAGCACTGGGGGGGGGGGGGGGGGCGACATGGACATGGGCGGTGGCTGCCTAGCACACCTAGTGGACAGGCTGGCCCTGATTGCAATAAGATATGTGCAGATATATTGCAGTTGGAGAGAAAATAATAGATGTTACATATAGGCAGTATTTTGCATTTCTTGTAGGACAGTATATCTTGATGATAGCCTCAAGCTTTGTTTACGCACAAGAAGCGGCAGAGCATTTTCCAAGTTTTTGACATGGACAGTACAAGAAACCAGCGGCCTTGAGAGCGGCTCCATTTCTTTTGCATTACTACTGGAAAGTAGAAACAGAGAGCATTAAAACCTAATTTATTTTCATCCAGGGCTTTCTTTATTTGTGGAATACGACCAGTAATAAATCAGGCTTTCCTGCATATGACATAACTGCAATTATAAAGAACACACACTCAAATGCTTTTCTTAAAATAAATTGTATCTTGAGGGGCATGTTTACTAAACCCCACTAGTGGGTAGCAGGGGGCAGTGCCGTGGTGACAGTTAGCAGGGAGAAGTATGGTAAAAGCCCCATGCTAACCACATAGCATGGGATGGGGGCAGGAATGAGTGGATTAGGGGCAGAAAGTAGTGCTGATGGCACTTTGCTGCTAGCAGTGGCTTGTTGGTCTAAGGGCTTAGGGATGTAAGAGGTTGTGGGTTCAACTCCTAGACAAGCTCTTCTCTTTCCCAGGTTGGAAAGCAGGGTCCTGACTTGGTACTAGTAAACATTTTTCTACAGGTATCTACCCTGAACTACAAATACACACCAGAAACTACTACAAAACTGAAAAAAAATTCATCCTACCCCACAACTACTTCAGCTTCAATAATGACGTCTATCTACAGGCTGTGGGCACAAGGATGGCACTGGAATATACCAACCCTTTCATGGCAAAAGTGGAAGAGACTTTTTAAACATTACCGGTATATTGATGACATTTTTATGATTTGGAAAGAGGAAGAGGAGTCTCTCAAACAATTTCACTATTCTTTTAATACAACCCATAACTCAATCAAATTCAAAAGTGACTACTCCACAGAAAACGTTAACTTCCTTGATACCACTGTTTCTATCAACAGTGGCAATACAGAGACATCTATATACAAGAATCCAACTGACAGACGCAGCTACCTTTACAATTCCGGCTTTCACCCTTCACATATAAAAAAGGCCATTATACAAAGCCAAGCTGGATTTCGCTAACATCCTCCACGGTCTCTCACAATCAACCTTAAATCCGCTCTGCCTAGCTATGAACGCAGCTGCATGAGTCCTTTCTGGATCGTCAAGATCTGACCACATAACGCTAATCATGAAAGAACTGCATTGGCTACAATTACATGCCAGACTCCAATACAAGTCAATAGTCCTTACATTCAAAGCCCGAAATAACCACCCCCCCTACGCCAATCAGCAAGCTAATCCACAGTACCCCAGAAAATAGAAACAGGAGACCTACAACAATGAACACATTAGTGGTCCCCAAGATGACGACAAAATGCACAAAGACTACCTCCAACAGGGCCTTCTCCATATTTGCTCCTTTAAACTGGAATGCCCTTCCCCATGAAATCGGAGGCATCAAAAGTCTAGCCCCATTCAGAAAAGCCTTGAAACATCACCTGTTCACAAAATTCTACCCGGAAACCATCCGAGGTAAACACCCAACTGGCAACCTACCTGCATGCCCCAGCCATCCTAACATCCTAACACAAACAGAAAATGGTTAGCCTACACATAAGCCCCACCGCTAACCATCACACGTGTACTATCCACCCACAAATGCACATGTAACAACTAGATGAGTTAGAGAAGTGTACATAGTATAAAGTTAGCTTGTACATAGTTTTCCCGGTTTATTCCATGTTTAATATCCTGTTTCACTGTAAACTCAATGTTGCCTGTATGCATTGTAGTATGTTTCTGTTCGATGTACACTGCGCTGATTATAGTAGTGTGGTATAGAAGAAATGTTAAATAAATAAAAATAAATAAATAAGCATAATTTAGGGCCGTGCTGTACTGTGCTTGTTCTTATGGCATGATTTAGGGCCTTGCAGCCTATCTGAGTGCTGAGCTGGTCTCGTTGGCATTTTACTCCTCTTAGAGTGCTTCTTAAGTGCTCCTATTAATTATGGTGCTCTTTTGTCCTCTTCCACGATCATGAGGTGTTCATTATGCTGTTTGGACCTTCTGCTCTTCTGGTGGTCATTTCTGGTACTCATCATACCACTGCCCTTCTTCTGCTACTCCTGGGGGGTTTGTGACACTCTTAATGGACTGCAGTGTTCTTGCAAATGCCTGACATCAAATTTCATGCAGGTTTGATTGAAAATAGATAAGAAATCTGACTGCTGAGCTGCAAAATATCTTCCCCCATAGGCTTTAATGGGTAAGAATGGGACGAAAAAAGGCTTTGGTTCCCAAACACTAGCTGAATGGGTATATTCTGACAAACAAAAATGAAGCCAGCAATCTTTGGCACTCACATGTCTAGTAGCAAGTATTTGCCAAAAATCAGGCAATTAGAGTAGAATGAGCCTGGGCAGCTATTCCACTCATAAAATGTGCCTGTTTTATAAGAACATAACATATGCCATACTGGGTCAGACCAAGGGTCCATCAAATCCAGTATCCTGTTTCCAACAGCGGCCAATCCAGGTGACAAGTACCTGTCAAGCTTCCAAAAAGGTACACAGATTCTACATTGCTTATTCCAGGGGTAAGCAGTAGATTTCTCTGGTCCTCTTTAATAATAGCTTATGGACTTTTCCTCCAGGAACTTGTCCAAACCTTTTTTAAACCCAGCTACACTAACAGCTTTTACTACATCCTCCAGCAATGAATTCCAGAGTTTGATTACGTGTTGCATGACCATAACTCATCACCTAAAAAACGAGCACCATTTGATTTGCAACGTGTGTGCCTACTTTGGTCCCAAGTAGAGATTTACAGGTTTAGGGGTTAATTTTCAAAGCCCTACTCATGATTTAAACATTATAAGCAGCCATATATGGTTTATGATTATGGTTTATCCAGTGATTGTTATACCACCTTTCATGGTCAGCAAAGTGGTTTACATTGGCTAAAAGACAATTTAGAAAGGAAGGAGTAAAAATAAGGAAGTAGGAAGGTTTGTGACAGGCAACCACCGTTTCAAGGGTCCCTGTCACAGGGTCTCGAAAGCTCTTCAGCCTAGAAAAGAGACGGCTCTGGGGAGATATGATAGAGGTCTATAAAATAATGAATGGAGTGGAATTCAATCACTGTATTTGCCCCCACCATCTCCATTGGAAGGGCATTCCAAGCATCCGCCATCCTCACAGTGAGAAATTATTTCCTGATGTTGCATTTAAGTTTATTGCCTTGCAGCTCCAACGTATGCCCTCTAGTTTTACAGCTTCTCCTTCTTTGAAAAAGGTTTGTTCATTCATTGATACCCTTTAAGTATTTAAAGGTCTGTATCATATCTCTCCTATCCTTCCTCTCCTCTAGGGTATACATATTTAGGTCTTCAAGTCTCTTCTCATACGTTTTCAGGTGCAGGCTCCAAATCATTTTGGTCGCCTTCCTCTGAACCATTTCAATTCTTTTTATATCCTTTGTGAGATATGGTTTCCAAAAATGAAAAACAATACTCCAAGTGAGGCATCACCAACAGCTCGTAAAGGGACATTAATACCTCATCCTTTCTGCTGGTTTTTCCTCTCTGTATGCAGGGGTGGTGTGCCTGGGTGTTTTCTGATGGTAGTGGGGGGCTGTGCCTTTATCAGTATATTCATTGTTCCCTTTTTTCCCCTCTCTTCAACCTCCAACCCTTGCAATCTTACTTGCAATCTACTTGCAGACCCTCTCCTGCTGCCTCTCCCCAGCTCTGTTCCCTTCCCATCCTGTGTCCCTTTCTCCCTCCGTTTTGCCCTCCATTCTCTTCTCCCTATATTTCTCTGCCAAACCCACTGCCCCTTTAAATTTGTCCCCCTTATCACAATCATGGACAGCAGTGTATTGGTGTTCTGCTTGTTGGTCAGCGGGACAGGCTGTTCCCATGGCGGGTACTGCATACCTTTTGTCACCGCCTCTGAGCCCAAGCGGTAGAAACTGGTATTGCTTGGCTCCTCGAGGGTGGTAGTTGTGCCTTCTCTTGTACAAAATCACAGAACAAACTTTAGTTCAAGTTTAGGGCTTTATTCCCCGTCCCTTGAGGTTTCTTTCTCTTTTGGGTAACACAAAACAAGAGCCCACTTTGGCTTATAACACAAATTAAATGGATAACAAAAATAGCTTCCTGCAGCTTCCAAACTTTAAACCAAAGAAAATAACAAACAGTCTTGCTGTCTCACACAAGCCTTCCCTTTGCTGGCTAATAATACAGCTCACGTCTGTTTGTTGGAGAGTGATTGAAAGTTAGCATACAGCTTTCCACACTGGAGCTATGGTCACAATTAAATATCTATCTCAGAGAAAACTCTGGTTCAGCCACAGTTAAAGAGCAGTCCATTAATTCAGGACTTACAGATACCTCTGAATTTTCATATTCCATTAATTCCGGCTCGTCAGCATTTACATTCTTAACATCAGCTGTTGAATGAGAGTATGGCTGGGTTGCTTCGTCAAACAGGAAGTTCCTCCCTGTATCTGAGCTAATGCCTCCCTGGGAATTACCATATGACTTTGAGTTGAGCTTTTCAAAGCTCTGCCCCTGCTGGTATCCTAGTAGATAGCTCAAATCTCTGTTTGCTTTGTTATTAGGATAATTACGGCAGGTTCTGTGCCTGTTCAAGTCTAGCTTTCTTATCTCAGCTGACCTGGATTGCAAAGTTTCTGACGGAACTTTGCCAGAAGCTGGGAGCTCACACTGACTGGGGAAATCTTCAGTTTCTTCTGGTAGGTAAAACTCTTTTCTCCTAGGTTTTCTGTAACTAGGGGAAAAGTTATTCTCAGCCTCTATATAGCTTGTGTTTGTGCGGCTATTTCTAGGACTCCGGGGTTTTACCCTCTCAGATAGCAAATAGCCTTTTCTTTCATTCCTTGCACTGGTACCTGCTATTGCAGTCTTCCCACGTTTCTCTTCTCTTTCATGCACATATACGCTATCAGGCTGCTGACTTCCCACTGTTTCATACCGGTTTCTGGATTCTCTCAGACCTTCACGCTGGCTCCCTCGTTGCTCCAATATTTCACTCTCACTCTCATTCTCTCTTTCAGACCAACTCCATGCTCTCCACGGCTTCAACTGTGTTTGCCGCAGTCTCGCTGATTGTGACCTTTGCTGCTCCAACTCCTCTCTCTTTCTAACTGTTTGAGAGCCTATTTTATCCTCGTGTCTCCTGACTCCACCTCCACCCAGCTGATCCCTATTAGGCAAAGTGAATTCCCTTTCTTTGCTACCTGGGTGTGTCTGCATGGGTCTTGTGCACGTGTGCCTGGGTTGTCTATAGCAACCATCTGCCATTACTTTGTTTATCCTGTCATTTTTCCTCCGATCATTCGCGCTGATCTCCATTTTCTCGGGCTGCTCTAGGTCTACCCTGTGACACTTTGTGCTACTGGCCGTGATCGGCCTTCTTTAGATCCCATGGGAGCAGCCTTCCCCTGGGCTGAAGAAGTGAAGAAGGCTGCATTCATGGAGAACAGTACAGTGGTGTTCGGTGCCTGTGGGAACAGCTTGTTCCATGGACTGATGAGCAGAACACCAAGATGCTGCCCTCCACGATCACAGTCACCTTCAGTCTGTAGAACAGGCTGCTCCCACGGGAATTAAAGGCTACAATCATGGCCAGCAGCACACTGGTTCTGTTCTTTGTCCCGCGGGACAGGCTGTTCCCGCAGGCACTGAACACCATTGCACTGGCCGGTGCATTGCCCTTGAACATCGGCACCCTCCTGCCATACTTGGTAGCACTGGCTCCGATGTCATCTTCTCTACACCCTCCAGATGCTCCAAATGAGCACTTTCCCAATGCCTATTCATGCCTAGAGCTGGTCTAATCTTGGACAAGGTCACAGAGATCTCTGATGTTTCTGAAATAGAGTGGGAACATCTAAGTCCATTGTCCTACCCTGGACAGTCCTCTACCACACCCCCTGCCACATCCCCCGCTTAGAATTTTTAGACATCAATTGCAAAATAGCTCCAGGGAAGTCTTTGTGATTTGGATGTCTGTGTGCCCATTTTTGGACGTCCAAATCACAAATAACACTTTTAAAATGACCACCATAGTGTATCTAGACTTTGGCTGATCCACAAAATCTACTGCCTATGTTCTTGTGCCTACTTTGCTGAGACACTTTGTCTAAAATTCCATGCCCACGTTGTCTTTCTACATTTCAAATTCTTGCTAACCTCCTTCCAGTCTGCTTTAGCACTCGTCAAGCAAGAATACTATGTCCATCTGACCAGCTCTCTTGTATCTGACTCTCACCGTCTCTTTACCCACTCAACTCCCTTTCTCTGATCCTTCCTGCACTTTTTGCCCAGATCTTGGCTGACTACTTCCATGACAAGGTTCACATAATTAATCTTGAATTCTCCACTGCGTCACCTCCACATCTCTTTCCCTGGCGTCATTCTCAGATCCTTCCTTCATCCCTTACAACCCTTTCTACCTTTTCTCAAGTTACTGAGGATGAAACTGTACATTGTCTCGCCTCTTCCAAACTCATTACTTCCTCCTCTGATCCTATTCTTCCCATCTACTAAGCTCTCTTGCTTCCCACTGTTTTCCCTTCTATCTGTCATGCCCTCAACCAATTGCTTTTCACTGCAATTGTTCTTGCTGCTTCAAGCACTGCTCCTCAAAAAAATATTCCCTGGACCCTTCCTGTCATTGTAATTATTGACTCTACCTCTCCCCCTCCCTTTTGCATCCAAATTACTTGAACATGCAGTTCTGTCCTGACATCTTTACCTCTCAAGAAATACTGGATCCACAGCAATCTGGCTTTCATCCTCTACATTCTTCAGAAATGGTCCTTGCCAAAGTCTCTAGTGATCTGTTCCTGGCCAAATCCAAGGGCTTTTATTCATTCCTCACCTTTCTTGACCTCTGTGCTTCTTTTGACATGGTTGATCACCACCTTCTCCTTGATGTCAAATCCTTGCTTGGATTTCAGGTCTCTTTTCTGTCTGATTCTCTTCTCATCTCTCCCATTGCGCTTTTAGTATATGTTCTGGTGGATCCTCCTCACACCAATCTCACTTTCAATCTGTATACCTCAGGGATCTGTCATGGGACCCCTTCCCTTCTCTTCTATACTCATTCCCTTGGGGCCCTGATCTCCTCTCAAGGTTTTTCAGTACCATCATTATGCTGATGACTCTCAGATTTTCCTCTCTACACCAGAAATCTTTCCTAGAATTCAGGTCTGAGTCTGAGCCTGCTTGTCTGATGTTGCTGCCTGGATATCCCATTGCCATCTGAAACTGAACATTGCAAAGACTGAACTTCTTATCCCCCCCCCCCCCCCCCGAAGCCTACCTTCCCCTTCCCTTTTCTCTATTTCTATAGATAACACTCTCATCATCCCTGTTTCCTTGGTTCATCTTTGGATCTTCACATTCTATGCACATATCCAACATCTAGGTAAAAACGAAATTCATTCCATCCTCTCATCGCCTGTCATCTATACTATTACAACCACTGGCCTTCCATTGAATTATCTCTCGCCCCTTCAATCCATTCAAAATTCAGCTGCATGGCTAATCTTCCATCAGTGCTCACATAATTCCTCTTGAGTATTTTCATTGGCTTGCTATAAGTTTCTATATACAGTTCAAACTTCTACTAACCTAAAAGTACCTTCACTCTGCAGCTCATGATTACCTTCCATCTCTTATCGTTCCCAACACTCCTCCTCAGGAACTCTGCTCAGGCAAATAGTTTTTATAAGAACATAAGAAATGCCATACTGGGTCGGACCAAGGCCCATCAAACCCAATATCCTGTTCCAGCAGTTGCCATTCCAGATCTCAAATACCTGGTGGGTTCCCAAAGGTATACACAATCCATGCTACTTGACCCAGGGGTAAGCAGTGGATTTCCCCAGTCCTCCTTAAAAATGGTTTATTTTCCTCTAGGATCTCGTCCAAATCTGTTTTGAGCCCAGCTACACTAACAACTTTTACAACATCCTCCAGTAATGAATCCCAGAGATTGATTATGCGCAGAGGGAACATTTTTTTTCTACAATTAGTCATAAATATGTCACATTGTAGCTTCATTGCATGTCCCCTAATCTTTCTACTTTTTGAAGAAGTAAACAACCGATCTATGTTTACCTGTTCTACTCCATTCATTATTTTATAGACCTCTACTCATATCTCCCCTCAGCCTTTTCTTTTCCAAGTAGAAGACCCCTAATCTTTTAAGCCTTTCCATATAAGGATATCCTTCTATCCCCTTTACCATTTTGATCACTCTTCTCTGTATCTTTTCCAATTCTGCTACATGCTTTTTAAGATATGGGGACCAGAATTGCACACAATATTCAAGGTACGGTCCTTACCATTCCCCCTAGATGTATTCTATGTCTACAGCTACTGTGTTGACTAGAGATTGTCTTTCACATGTGTCTGTGCAGCACTGTGTATGTCTTGTAGTGCTCTACAAATATTCAATAGTAGTAGTAATTATAATATCCTTTGTTTTATTTTCTATTTCTTTCCTTATGGTTCCTAGCATTCTATTTGCTTTATTGGCCATGGCTGAACACTGGGCAGAGGGTTTCAACATACTATCCACAATGATTTTTATTTATTTAGCAATGCTTATATACAGCTTTTTACTGGGTCAAGGCAGTGTACATTCAGGTATGGTATATATTTCCCTTGTCCCTGAAGGGCTCAAAATCTATATTTTTTGTAGCCAGGGCAATGGAGAGTTAAGTTACTTGTCCAAAGCCACAAGGAGCACCCGTGGGAGCAGAAACCCCAGTCTCTCTAGCATGAGGTTGCTGTCCTCCAGTGGGATTCAAATCCTTGCCCTCTGGCAACTTGCCCCAACCACTAGGCCACTCCTCCCCTGAGTGGTGATACTAATGTGGAACCTTGCATTGTCTAACCTTAGTTTGGGTTGTTCTTCCCTAAGGGGTATGTTTACTAAAGAACAGTAAGGGAGCAAAGGTGATGTTAATGGACATTATTGGGGGGCTGGCTAGTCCACTAGGCTAACAAAGCTGCTGCCTATGACGTACATCTGTGATATCTGGTATGACTCTACTGTGACAGTGGCAACACACATGCATGCTGCCGCAGTCATAAAGGAGTCACGACACCCCCACTGCCACCATGCTGCCATATCAGCATTCTGTGAAGGTGGTGGTAGCATGACTCCTTTTTGACTGCGGAAGCATGTATGTGTGCAGCCACTGTCCCAGTGGAGTCATACCAGACATCACAGATGTCATTCACAGAGACCAGCCCCCCACTTGAGCCTCAGAGGTGGAATAAGTTCCCCTAGATGGAGACGGATCGATGAGCCGGGCCCGGTGAGGAGGGTGAGGGGATGCAGGGGGTTCACCACGGTCCAGCCCTGGCCACAGCAGGCCCGATCAGGGGCCGGACTGTGGGAAATGAAGCTAGTGATAGTTTGCCATGGATCATGGCTCCTGCATGGAGCCACGGTGCCATAGCACTGCAGTTCCATGCAGGAGCATGGCTGAGCTAGCCGGGAAATTGGCTAAACATCTGGGGTGCCTGAATTAGGGCACATTCCAGACATCCAGCCATTATGCTGTGATTCTACTCCCATGGAGACAACTAGCCACCGTGGGAGCAGAATCGGGTGCATCCCCGGGCTGTCCAGATATCTGGACAGCCCGGGGACACACAACATGGAATTGGCTTCAGTGTGTTCGTGGTGGCTATTTGTACATGCAGTGTGTGGTGACTAGCAGACTAGGCACAGATGGTATGTGAGTGGCTGATACAGCCCGGTGTTATCCAACATATGCAGGCTGCCTATGATTGATCTAGCTGATTGGAATTCCCAAAAAGTGAGGTTAGCAGCTGTTCTTGGGCTGTTGGTAACCCACTGATAACTATGGTCTTGGCAGGCCCTTTTGTTTGGTGTCACCAGCACCCCCCCCTTTCCTGCCTAGACAACACTTGCTGCATTTGGGTTCCTTGGAAAAAGCTACTACAACTTTAGGGACTGATGTGAGCTGTTAAAGAAGAGTCCCTGTCCAACAGGAGCAGAACACAAGGCTCAGATAAGACAGGCTACCCCAGCATGCTGCAATTCTACAGAATACCAAGTGACTAAACACACTGCAGACAATATCTGTAGCACACTGGCAGTGATAGAAAACTGCTCCTGGATCCTAGCAAGTCCATCTATTGCAGTGCTTGCTCTGGGGACCAGGTGATGTGTGCCCTTCTTCACATTCAGGGTGACTGCTGAAACAGGTCATTTGCACATATGGCAGCTGTTATGTGCAGGAAGCACACAATGTCCCTGCAAATTACAGAGCTGATGTGAAGGATCACTGCATTCTCCAACTGGCATCATTCGCATATATCTGCTCAGTTTGTATGGTGCATCATAGGTAATGGAGGGGCTAACCAATTCTGGCACCCAGAGCCCCGTTTGCAGCTATAGTGGCAACTGTGATCACTGGAGCATTGCCCAGTACCTGCTTGTCTTCTATGATGTTGGGAGATGTGTGCATGGCCCCCCGAGGAGGGCAGGGTGGTCTGCATGGATCATGAATGTGGTTTTAGTTTATGTATAGGTGCACCTATCTTGCAATGTACAGCAGGTTACAAGGGACTGCACACCTTGCACATGTGCTGCCTCAGGGGATAGTGCCATACTGTGTCGCAGTGGACCTCTGCATGCGA
Organism: Ichthyophis bannanicus; assembly: GCA_033557465.1. Classification (NCBI taxonomy): domain Eukaryota; kingdom Metazoa; phylum Chordata; class Amphibia; order Gymnophiona; family Ichthyophiidae; genus Ichthyophis; species Ichthyophis bannanicus. The sequence goes on along the minus strand of CM066033.1, from coordinate 942,002,996 downwards.
CTGTTGTTTGACGTTGGAGGTACAGTGGAGGGATGGGTATCTTGACCTCACATGTGGTTCGGCCTTTGGACAAGTGATATATTCTGTAGCTGTGTGTCTGTTAAGCAGCTACAGTACTGAGTGTCCAGTGCAGAATGTACTGCATGTGTGCCACTGTAGGCAGGCCCTAGGTGTGGTTTACCATTGTCTCAGAATGTGCCAGCCATGTTGTTTCATGTCCTGGGATTTGGCCATTGCAGGCCAGGACCTGCCATCTCTGATTCTAGACACTGCTGTGCTGAAAAGTGTGGAGGTATAGCCTAATGGTTGGAGAACTAGCGTAGTAAGCAATAGACCAGGGTTTGAATCCCACATGTTCTCTTTGTGGCCATGGGAAACTCACTTCAATATATTGCCAGAAATTGTCCGGGGTTTGTAATGACAGGAGAACGCACATTCTTATACTTTTTTTGTGTTACAATAGCACATTGGGTCTGCATACATGCACACTGCAATCATGCCCATCCGACAGCATGACTTTCTTGGCTCTGCTGTAGCCTATTGCAAACGGTTGGACATTTTCACCCTGCAGATGTATGACACATGAGTTGTACTTGATTGGAACATTTCATCATAATTGTGAATGAACATCTTTGGGCCATCACATATATGCAGTACACGCAGGCACATCCCACTCCTGGGATGGCCACCTGCAGTAATCATCCCACGTCCTTACTTGCTCCATATGGCCAATATGAGAGACACTTATCCAGTTTTTATACTTGTATGTACATGTGTCAGGAAGATTATATAGTGGTTAGAAAAGCTGAAACAGCTGTCATACCCAAATAGCTGGTATTGGAACTTCCCCGTGGCACAGTTACTATTTTTTCACACATACCACAACTGCATTTGTGCAGTCACATCAGGTACATCCAGGCAGCAAGGCCATAGCACACTCTCATCTACCATCATCCATCCTTTGGCCCATCCATCAGCATATGCCCATTATGTACAGTCATATATGCTCCTGCCAGCTGCTACACCATGGCTCACACAGGAACATTTTAAACATTAGGATGTATCACTCACACCTCTCCTGTGAACGATGTGCACATCACCACTCCTAATCGGTCATCCTTTTGATGCCCACACATGGCGATGCTGGCTCTGCCAGGGGGCACTTCTTCCTAATCCTGTGCCACACACTGACAATAGAGCAGATTATGTGGGCACCCCTCACTGATACAGTACAGATGCCTCCCACATGCTCATTCCACCTACAGTCATGTAGGATACAGATGGATCTGACATGTCCATCAGATCTTACCTTTCCTTCCAGCCATCACCTAAAATGTGACTTTCACAAGGGCTCCCTTATCCTGAGTTAAGGTGACTGCCATTTTCGGGTGTTAAGGTGCACACTTGGCATCTTAATGCCCGGTGTCCTGTTTGCGCCCGATAAGTGGAACCAAGTGCCCTTACCGCCAGAATGCCTATTCCCTGCCCCGGCCTTTACAGCAAGATAACACCCTTACCGCTGCCGTTAATGTTTGCTAACTGGTGCACCCTTAATGCTCTTTAGTAAACATACCCCTAAGTGTATAACTTTACACTTGTGCACATTAAATTTCATCTGCCATTTGGATGCCCATTCTCCCAGTTTTTCAAGGTCCTCTTGCAATGTTTTAACAACTTTGAATAATTTTGTGTCATCTGCAAATTTGATCACCTCACTTGTTATTCCCATTTCCAGGTCATTTATAAATATGTTAAAAAGCAGCAGGCCCAGCACAGATCCCTGGGGTACCTCACTAGTCACCTTTCTCCATTGAGAAAATTGTCCATTTATCCCTACTTTGTTTTCTATCTTTTAATCAGTTCCTGATCCACAATAGTACACTGCCTCCTATCCCATGACTTATTAATTTTGCCAAGAGCCTCTCATGAGGAACCTTGTCAAAGGCTTTCTGAAAATCCAGATACACTATATCAACATATCTACCTCCTTAGTCACAGCTTCAAAAAATTGCAACAGATTAGTGAAATAAGACTTTCCTTGGCTAAATTCATGTTGGCTTCTTGCCATTAAGCCATGTTCAATCATTTTGTTCTTTATGATGCTTTCTACCATTTTGCCCAGTAGAAACATCAAGCTCGTCAGTCTGTAGTTTGCTGGATCACCCTTGGAATTGGCGTTACAATGGCCACTCTCGGGTACTATGGATGATTTTAAGGATAGTTCTCAGATTACTAAAAGTAGGTCTGCAATCCCACATTTCAGTTCTTTCGGCACCCTGGGATGTATATCATCTGGTCCAGGTGATTTGCTGCTCTTTTAATTAATCAAATTCCATAGTCCCGATTTATCGAGATGCATTTCAAGTCCTCTGATATATCAGCTTTGAATATAATTTCTGGTATGGGTAAGTTTCCTACATCTTCTTCAGTAAAGACTATGCCCTTCTATTCTACTGCCACCTCCAGACTTCCATTCATTGCATCTTGCTGCACTGTATGTCTGATACAGATTACCTGAGTTGGAAGATCAGGATCCATTTCTGGTCCTATTCAAATCGAGGCTGAAAATCTACCTCTTCGAGGCTGCTTTTGGATCCTGACTCCCTTAATCCACTATTTAACATACATGTGCCTTTTAATTTTTTCCCTCAAGAAATACACTACCCCTGTTTGTTCTGTGGAGATGGGACTGTCTCTTACGTGTATGTAGACAGAGCTGTGTATGCCTAGTAGCGCTATAGAAATAAGTAGTAGTAATAGTAGTAGTAACTCATGAAAGCTGTATTTTAGAATACTCAAAATACTGTTCATATTTTAAAACTGTTCAATATGTGGCTCATTTAGATTTACTTGACAGACAAGGAAATGATCTGCCTGTTGATATCCTGTTGTATGCTTCTGAATGTGAAATATGCAGCAGTGCTGTCAATGTCCCTTTAAGGCTGCTTGCCAGTTTTAGGCTTAATAATAGCGTCATTCACAGATTAAATGAAATTTCTGCACGAATTGTTTGTATTATTTCCTGGGGCAAAGTAATTTGCACTATTATAACAACACAGCCTCTTCACTGATACTCTTTTAACTTTGATCAAGATATGCTGTTTTAAATTAAATCAGCTTTTAACATTAAGAATTTGAAGACACCCCTAGTGTTTAACTGAGGCTTAGACATGTGTCTAACTGTGCCTGTAAGTCTGTTGCCCTGGCACACAGTCTAAGGCTGGAACATTGGTTTCTACATGACCACCTGTTTCCTTCTCTTTGTTTTTGCTGGGCTCGGTTGTATTTAATTTGGCCTGAACACATCAACAGCTAATCTTTCAAGAAACATTTTATCATTATTGAAGGTTCTCTTGATCGCTCTTGGCATCAGAATTAATGGAAATGTTGAACTGAAATAGCAAAAACATTTACCATTTTAAGTCATTTATTGCTGCCCTGATGATAGATATCAACTTCTTGGACATACCAAGGCACTGAAATGTTTGGGGGGAAAGGGTGGGATAAGGGGGAATTTCCTGCTTTCATTGTCTTCACAAGCACCAAGAGCCCCAAATACTAACGGATCTTCCAGAAATATGTCTTTATGACAGAGCTATGGTAAGGCACCAAAATAATTTAGAAAAATATCTTTCTTCAGTGACATCATAATGCTCCATTATAGTAACTGGTGACAACATCAGCACAAGTCAACATAATCAGCAATAATAGTATAATATATATTAATAGCTCTCATATGTCTATCATGGCAAGCAGAAGATAAGTTAAACTGTTTTGATACATCTTGGTCTATGATGGGACAGGGAACTCAAGTTTCTAGGTGGTTAACTTAATGTTTCTTTATTTATTTTTTTTGCCCTGACGGTTTCCTCCTGCTCCTTTAGGCTTGCAATTCAGTCAGAAACAGGCCTGACTTCCAGAGTTTCTTCAGAATTGTCTGTGTTGCATTGACAGTCTTTGGCCAGGGGCCATGCACTAGCAATCATAGCTCCTATGATTATATGTTGCAATGACTATTATGATTTGCCCATTCCCAGGGGCTATAAATGACATCTCTGCAACATCCCAAGCCCCAACCATTGCAGGAAGCAAAGTCCTCCAAATGGCAGTACACAGCACTAGCACTGAGCCACCAGGCTAGTCCCTTCTTTCACAGTATCGATGCTTCAGATTTGCTTTTCTCAGTCCATTCCTCTAATTTGGAAAAGGAACTGTATGTCTAAAAAACACAGGAATAAGTCACCATGCGTATCCTCTGATACTGAATAAAAGAAATGCTTTACTCTATGTATGCCCTAGATTGCCTGAAAAGGGTAATGAGTCGTATAAGAAGATGAACTATTGCACAGTAGAATCAGAGTGATCATGAGATAATTTCCACAGTCAGTCGGATGACCTTTCTTGGGTATTGGTATGAAAGCAGATCTTTTCCAGTCAGTCACCCAGAGCCTTGCAAGTATTGTGACAGCTACATTGGATTGCTGTAATACCATCAGTGCCCTCTGCTTTGTTCTTTGATAATGCTTTCAATGCTGCTTCAACTTCTTTCATAGCCAATGGTTCCTAATCACAAGTTATAGGTTGAAATGGCTGTTGATCCACCTAATCTTTATGGTATAATGACTTTGTGTATTCTTTCCACCTTTTCTTGATCTTCTTAACATCACTCAACATGGATCCTTGGGCTTGTTTTAGCATTCCAATTTGAGGCTGGAATTTTCTTAATTCTTGTAGCTTTTAGAAAGCTGATCTTATTCTTCCTCTAACAGTTTCTGATTCTGTTTCCTTGCGTGCATCATTGTCTTTGTCTTGTCTTGCTGCACATTGGAAATTTCTGTTAAGTTTCATAATTACTTCTCTTTCTCTTCTGGCTTTAGCTTCTCTGCATTTCTGAGCAATTTTCAGTTTCTTCAGTCATCCATTTTAGCAGTATTTGCTTTTACACCTTTTGCAGAGACTTTTCATTTTTTTTAGCACAATTTTCTTGATGTCATCCCATAGCTCTTCTGGTGTTCTGTCATGTGTATCCAAGGTGGAAAATCAGTTTCACAGGCAGTCTTTAAATTCCAGTGGTATGGCTATGGCTATGGCTATGGAATTTGATATACCACCCTTTACTTATGCATCAGAGCGGTTTGCATGTATATACTAACAGGTACTTTTTATTCCCTTGTCCCTGCAGGGCTCACAATCTAGGTGTACCTGGGGCCGTGGAGGGTTGGATGGCTTGCCCAATGCCACAGGTGGTGGCCATGGGGCTGGAGACCCCAGTCCCTCTGGCCTGAGGTTGCTTGTCCCCATGCAGGAATTGAACCTGGCCCTCTGGCTTGAGGTAACCTGTCCCAACCACTGAGCTACTCCTCCCTCCCTACCTCCCTCCATATAAGTATGTTTTCAAGATCATACTTTTCTATATTCATGAGTGGCTTGTTCTTTTTCAGCTTTAGCTTGAGTTTGCATACCTAGTAGCTGGTAATCTGTACCACAGTCAGCTCCAGGTTTTGTCTTTGCTGACGTTATTGAGCTTTTGCATTGTTGGCATCAACAGATGTAGTCAATTTTGTTTTTGTATATTCCATTGGGTAAGGTCCAAGTGTACAGTCACTGCTTGGTGTTGCTGTAAGAAGGTATTTGAGATGAATAGATCGTTGGTCTTGCAGAATTCTGTCAGTCTTTCTCCAGCTTCATTTCTGTTGCCAAGCCCATATTTTCCAACTACTTTGCCTTCTTCTTTGTTCCAAACTTCTGCATTCCAGTCGCCCATGACTTCTAGTTTATCTTGTTTGCATGTTCTGCCAACTTCAGCTTGTACTTGTTCACAGAACTGATCAACCGCATCCTTTTCTGCATCTGATGTTGGTGCAGATTCTTGAATAATAGTTGTGTCGATGGGAATTCTCATAGATGAATAGAAATTAAGCGTTCACTGACTTCACTGTATTTCTTTACAGTTCTTTAAATTTTTTTCTTAATGGTAAATACAAAACCCTTTCTTCTTTTTCTTTCATTTCTGGCATAGTGTATCATGTGATTATCAGATTTAAAATGACCGATGCCAGTCCATTTCAGTTCACTGACACCCAAGAGATTGAGTTGTGCACATTCCATTTCATTCTTGACCATCTCTAGCTTCTCTTGGTTCATGCTTTATATGTTCCATGCTCCAATATGTAATACATTTTTGCAGTTTCTTTCTCTCATTTCATGTGCAGCTACAACTGTAGTCAGATGTCCCAAGGGCTTTGTTCCAACGACATCATAAATGCTAGCTTTACTCTGAAGAGTCTTCAGGTCTTCTCCAGTAGCCTGTTGAGTTCATTCTGACCTGGTGGGTCATCTTCCAGCACTATATCATATTTTGTTTTATTGTGATTATCCATTGGGTTTTCATGGCAGGAAATAGAAGTAGATTGCCAGGCCTTTTTCTTTGCAGGTAATGCCAATGTTGTCCATTTTCACAGAAATGTGATCCTCTGCCATCAACACCATCCTATACTGCTGATGCCCAGATGGATAGTTTGTCTTAGTCTGGCATCTCATCTGAGGCCTGTCTATCCTTGAAGACCCTGCCAATAGTAAAGCTACTGATAGAATAGTTCTCAGCATCGTCGATGTACACAAGCATCATACCTGGAACAAGAACTGCCTGACGTGCAAACATGATTCAGGAAAGGGCAAAAAACAAGAGACATCATTGCAGATGTGAGATGGATTCTTGAAAAGACATGTGTTTCATTGACTGTACCAAAATCTTTGAGGCCAATTCTATTCTGGCCGTCCAGCCCCTTTCCGGCCCCTCAGAATCGGGATGTACAGCAATAGCACCCAATTCTGATCCTGTGGGGGCTAGAAATGCCCACGGGATCAGAATTGGGTCTGCCGGCCTGGATGTGCAGGCTGGGTCCCGATTCTGATGAGTCGTATACTCAGCAGATCCCCGGCTAACAAAGTCAGGCTCCATAATGGAGCCACAGTGCCGTTGCATCTCGTTGCCATGGCACCACGGCTCCATTATGGAACTGTGATCCCTGGCTGCCAACCTAAATTGCTCGTTCCTCGCAGCCCGACCTCTGAACCAGCCTCCCATAGCCAAGGTCAGGCTGTGTGGTTCCCCCGGTGCCCCCTCACCTCTTCACCACCCACCAGCATTGCGGTCCTCCGGCATCCAAGGGGACATTCCACCTCCGAGGTGGAATAAGTCCCCCATCTATATGGCCAACCCAGACATACAGGGCCAACCTCAGAATCGGCCCTGTATGTCCAGGGTCACGGCCTGCCCATGTACCACCCTTGCTCTGCCTCCAGACCACCCCCTCCCACCCCCATATAAGTCTCCCTGTACAACAGCACTGTTCATACAGGGAGCCATTGTCTGAAGAGCAGTAGGGGGATGAAGAGCAGGGATGTACATCCAGGCATGACATATATCCCTGCTAAAGTACCAAAAAAGGAGCTAAGGATCCGCACAATATAGAAGAAAACAAAATAGCGGAGCCTGGACTGATATATTGAACCTTGTTTATTACGCCCCAACGCGTTTCGGCCACCGGCCTTCTTCAGGGGGTCTTAGAGAACACACCTTAATAGGATCAAATTGAACGTTATCCCGGATTGAACCTACGGGATACTGACGGCAAGAGCCAGCGTTTTGTGCTATTGCACTATTAACTAACGGAGTCAGTCCGTTAGTTAATAGTGCAATAGCACAGAACGCTGGCTCTTGCCGTCAGTATCCCGTAGGTTCAATCCAGGATAACGTTCAATTTGATCCTATTAAGGTGTGTTCTCTAAGACCCCCTGAAGAAGGCCGGTGGCCGAAACGCGTTGGGGCGTAATAAACAAGGTTCAATATATCAGTCCAGGCTCCGCTATATATCCCTGCTATTCATGGCACAGAATGACCCCCTTTGCTTGCATAAATCATGAAAATCTCTGGGCTTCATTAAGAAAAATGGTTATTTCAGAACACCTGATAGTTCTCATGTACAACCTTTACAATGATCAAGAAGCAACAGTTCAAATGGAACAAGGAAAACCAGAATAGTTTAAAATCAGCAAAGGTGCATGATGAGATTGTATGATTTCTTCATATCTGTGCAATTTATATGCAGAACAAATCATCAGAAAAGCAGGACTACATGAAGAAAACAAGATGGGTCTTCCACCAATCATCATTATGCTGATGATACCACATTACTTGGTGAAAGTGAAGATGGTCTGAAACATCTGCTTATCAAGTCTTAAAACGGACCTGCACCTTAACACTAAGAAGACAAAGATCCTGACAACTGGCAAAATCAATAATTTCATCCTTGATGGAGAAGTACTAGAAATAGTAGACAACTTTAGTCTACTTACATCAATAATCAATAATGAAACATAAGCTCTAGTCAAATAATCTGATGATTCATTGCTCTTGTAGAATGGCTATGAAGGATCTGCATAAGATTTTCAAGTGCAGAGATCTCTTCATACAAAGATTTGACTTGTCTAGGCCATGAAATAACATCATATGAATGTGAAAGTTGAACAGTGAAGAAGAAAGATAGGAAGAAAATTGATGCCTTCAAATTATGGTGCTGGATAAGAATACTGTATATACCATGGACTGCCTTTAGAACAAATCAATTAGTACTAGAAGAGAAATTGAAGACTTTTGTGAAACAAAATTGGATTTGTCATAGTCATTTCACAATTTCATCGCATGTCAAATGATTAAGCCAAGTGAAAAATATATCCAATCAGAAACTTTCTGAGAAAGATCAAAGGAGAGTGAGTGTTCCAATGTCTGTCTTTTCTAATTGAACAATATGCTGCACCATGTCTCCCATAAAAGAACAAAGCCAAACAAATATGCTTCTGAGCCTATCTGGAGACACACTTCGATTACTTATGTTATGATTGGGCTGTACATCTTAAAGAAAGGAAGATTCTGCTGTTGTAAAACTAGAGGGCATAACTTCAAGCTGCAAGGGGGTAAACTGAAAGGTAATGTCAGGAAATATTTTTTCACTGAAAGGGTGGTGGATGCTTGGAACGCCCTCCCGATGGAAGTGGTGGGGGCAAATACAGTGACAGAATTCAAAATGGCATGGAACAAACACAGTGGATCCCTTTATAGCAACAGGATAAAATCAAACTTAACTATCTCTTATATCTCAACAAATAGGGGTGCCCTACATGGAGCGGTGGGTACACCCCTAAACAAAGGCATGGGGAAGGATAACATGCATTGAGCGGCAGGTGCACCTACTCTTGCCACCTTGCTGGGCAGACTAGATGGACAATACTGGTCTTTATCTGCCGTCATATACTATGTTACTATCTGATGCAAGAAAACAAGGCACTGCTTTGGACAAATCCATTGCATAGACTTCAATAACATGTGAAGAACCAATTTGATGTTCTCATTGAACAGTTCTGTGGCAATTAAGCAACATAACCACAGGAACAGCTGTAGCTTCTGGTATTATATAGCTCCTTCATCAAACCCAGTAGATGCAACATACCAGATCTAGAACCATCTGAAAATAGTTTACTATAATTGCATGGTGCACCTGTCAATACATCCATTGAGTTATGTACCCGAACCATCAGTTAGTTCTACTAACATCAATAATTATGTACCTATCCAAATCTACTGAGAAATAACAGCATGTTCCAATCTGACCTTTATATATAAATGATGACGAGGCATGTTTACTAACATGCACTCATTTTTGGCAACTTGGTGCATCCTAAGTGCTGAAAATTAGCGCAAGGGCTGGACCAGATCTGTGCTAACTGTTGAGGGCATTCCCAGCATGTTCTCATTTATTTATTTATTTTATTTATCTATATTTTTCTATACCGCCCCTTCCAGCGATCAAGGGCGGTTTACAAGGAACATTTTAACAATTGTACACAGATGTATACATTTACATTGAACAATCAGATTCAACTATTTACAATGAACGGTTAAGTATAACTATTTACATTGACCAAAACTTCAACTTCATGATGTATTAGTAATACAAACAACCATTAAATTATTTACATTGGATATTTACAGTGGTTGTGTGTTGTGTATATTTTGGAATTTATTTCCTTTTATGACATAAATCGGGGGTGTGTATGGGGTGTCAGACAGGGGGGGGGGTGAGTTATTTAGTTTTGAGTAAGGGGGTTCGTGTGTGTAATACCATGGTTATGGAGGTGTTTTGGGGGAATATGGGATTTCAAAGTGTTCAGTAAAGAGGTAAGTTTTTAGCTCTTTCCTGAACTGGTAGAGGTCATTTATGATGCGAAGGTCTATTGGGAGGTCATTCCAGAGCGTAGGGGCAGTGAATGTGAATGCTCTGGAGCTAGTGGTTTTCTTTGTCTTCCTGAAGGCTTTTGGTGTGATAAGGGAGTGGGCTTCGTTTTGTCTGTGTGATCTAGTTTTGTTTGGTAATTGCAGTATTGTGGATAGGTGTGAGGGGGCTATGTCTTTTATGAGTTTAAAGGTTGTTAGGATAGTTTTGTATCTGATTCGGCTATTGATTGGGAGCCAGTGAAGTTCTAGCAGTATTGGGGTTACGTGGTCTGTTAGACGTGCTTTAGCTATTACTTTTGCACAGATGTTCTGAGCTCTTTGAAGAAGGTATGTGCTTTTTTGAGGGAGGCCTATTAATAGACTATTGCAGTAGTCAAAGTGGGGGGTGATTAGTGTATTTACTACAGATCTAAAATCTTGAGTTTCTAGGAGTGGCCTTAGGTGCTGAATAGTTTTTAGTTTGTAGTAGATGGTTTTTACGGTTTGTTTTATGTGTGGTAGCATGGTGAGTGTGTGATCTATTATCACACCTAAATATTTTACTTCTTTTCTAACAGGTATGGATGTTCTGTTAATTGTGATTGTTTCTGGGAAGGTGTTCTCTGTGGTTGATGACCTTGTTACGAACATTGCTTCCGTTTTTTTGAGGTTGATGCTGAGGTAGTTAGATTCTAACCAGGAGGAGGTCTCAGTCATACATTCTGATAGTGTGTCATATGAGGGGTTTTTAGCGGTTATAGGGATAGCGAGCATGATGTCGTCAGCGTATATAAAGTGGTTAATCCTGTGTTTTTTAAATATGTTTGTTATTGGTTGTAGATACAGGTTAAATAGGAGGGCGGAGAGGGCTGATCCTTGGGATATTCCTTGGCCTTGGGGGAATGGTTCTGATGCTTCTTGGTCAATTTGTACGCGTATTAGTCTGTTTGATATGTAGGACTTGAACCAATCAAGGACAGTCCCGCCTATTCCTAAGCTTTGTAGTCTGTTGATCAGTGTGGAGTGGTTAATGTTGTCAAAGGCGGCAGAAATATCTATGAATAGAAGTAGGAAGCCTTGGTTGTTGTCATCTGTACCTCTGATGAGGAAATCCATTAGGGTGATTAATAGAGTTTCTACTCCATGGAATGGGCGGAACCCAAATTGGTGTGAGTCAAGTGGTTTATGTTCATCAATGTGTTCTTGTAACTGTATTTGAATTGTTTTTTCTATTATTTTAGCTATAAATGGGATGCTGGCTATGGGTCTGTATGAGTTCGGGTCTTTTGGGTCAAGCTTGTTGTTCTTTATTATTGGTCTAAGTGTTGTGAGTTTTAAGGCATCAGGCATTATGCCTTGTGAGAGGGATTGGTTCACTATGTGTTGTAGATTTTCCGCCAGTTCCTCCTTTGCACATTTAATCCATGATACAGGGCATGGGTCTAGTGGGGAGGTTGTTGTGTTGATCATTGTTACGATTTTAAGGAGTTGTTTTTGGTCTATTATGTGGAAGTTTGTCCATTCGTTTATGAGTTTAGTGCTTGTAAATATTGGTGTCAGAGTAGTGGTTTTGTTTTTTAGTTTCGCTGCAAAGTGTGTTGCTAGTGTTTGTACATTTATTGCTGGTTGTTTAGGCTCGGTGTTATTAGTTTTAGTTAGTGTTTTTACTATCGCAAATAGTTCTCTCGGGCGGTTGATGGCTGAGTTTAGTACTTTAGAGTGGTAGTCTCTTTTTGATTTGTTGATTGCATTTTTGTATCCAGTAAGTATTAACATCTATTGGGATTTGTTTTCATCCGATTTTGTTTTCCTCCATCTCTTTTCTTGTTTCCTTAGTTGCTTTTTTAGTTTTGCTAGCTCTTTCGTGAACCACTTTTCGGTTCTCATGCAGTCAGCATGGGTCGAAAAAGTCTGCCATGATAAAAGGGCAGCCTCAATTAATGTGAGTATACTTAGTGCAGGTACACTCAATGGGTGGTGCTTACTGCAATAATCACAGTGTGAGCTAATGACACCCATGCTAATTGTGATCCGCAATCATCACCCACTCTCTGCTCTAAACCAGCCTAGCCTCTGTTTCATTCCACACTAAGCGGTTAGCAGGATATTTTTACCAGGTCACATTGTTTGAACATGGTAATGGTTACTGCGGTCCAATGCTAACTGCTTAGCATGGGATTTAGTGCATGGTAACTGTTACCACACTTGAATAAAGGTGCCCTACATCAGGTAAATATTAGCTATTGATGGTGACCAGGATGAAGGGGTTGTTGTGGGGTACAGTTACCCAATTCTACACTTTCACGGAACAAGCTCTAGTCAAATTTCTAGACTTGGATTATAAAGTTCAACTTCTGGGTGATTGCTAAGTGGTAGTTGAACCTCAGATGCAAAATGTTGGACAGTGGGGGAGAAGGGGGTCTGCAATTAAAGACTCTCTTAGCTTGCATCTTAAGAAGAGTCTTTGTAAAATCTGATTAGGATGAATAACCTTAGGTTCCTGAATTTTTCTATTATGTATTTGCTTTCTTCTGAAATGTTGCTCTAAAAGTATTTTAAGGAAATTATTAAGTTTTCTAACCTGGAAATTGTTACTTTTAAAAATGTTATTATGTTCTTAAATCTTCTTCCATAGAGGGGACGATTGGCTAAACAGGCAAGCCAGAAGAACGCTTGCATGCATAGGGAGAGAAATAGCCAGCAGAAAAACAGAGGTGATAGTGCCTCTGTATAAGTCTATGGTGCAACCTCATTTGGAATATTGTGTGCAATTCTGGAGACCGCACCTTCAAAAGGATATAAACAGGATGGAGTCAGTACAGAGAGTGGCTACCAAAATGGTCAGTGGTCTTCGTTATAAACCAAATGGGGACAGACCTAAAGATCTCAATATGTATACTTTAGAGGAAAGGCGGGATAGAGGAGATACGATAGAGGCGTTTAAACTGTTCAGAGGAAGGCGACCAAAATGATTTGGAGCCTGCGTCAGAAGCCTTATGAGAAGAGACTTGAAGATCTAAATATGTACACTCTGGAGGAGAGGAGGGACAGGGGAGATAAGATTCAGACCTTTAAATACTTAAAGAGAAATAATGACCAAACAAACCTTTTCCAAAGACGGGGAAGCTGTAAAACTAGAGGGCATAACATGATGCTGCAAGGGGGTAAATTGAAAGGCAATGTCAGGAAATACTTTTTCACTGAAAGGGTGGTGGATGCTTGGAATGCCCTCCCGATGGAAGTGGTGGGGGCAAACACGGTGACAGAATTCAAAGTGGCATGGGATAGACACAGTGGATCCCTTTACAGCAACAGGATATAATCAAGATAAACTTAACTAACTAATTTCTCAACATACAGGGGTGTCCTACACGGAGTGGTGGTTCACCCCTAAATCAAAGACATGGGGAGGGTTCACCCCTAAAACAAAGACATGGGGAGGGGTGGCCTGCACGGAGCGGCACGTGCACCTACTCTTGCCATCTTACTGGGCAGACTAGATGGACCATACTGGTCTTTATCTACCGTAATTTACTATGTTACTATACCTCTGTGGCATAAATGCACAAGAGGAGAACATCTTTTAATTAAAAGAAAGCTCTGCAATGAGGAGACATAGGATGAGGGTGAAAGAGGATAGAGTCAGGAGCAATATGTGTAAATATTTCTTTACAGAAAAAGTAGTAGATGCATAGAATAGTCTCCCAGTGGAGGTAGAAGAGAGGAGGACAGCATTTGAATTCAAGAAAGCATGTGACAAACACAGAAGATCTTTACAGGATAAAAAGGGACTATAGTAGTTGATATGGAAGGACAGACTAGATGGTCTTTTCTGATGTCATGTTTCTAAGTTTCTATGATTGAGGCTGTGAAAGAATTAGGTTCTACCACAGATAGCCCTGGTGGTCACCACCTTTGCAGAAAAAGACAAGTTATTAGTCTGAAAGCATATTTTTGTGGTCAAAAGATTCAGGCCTTTAAAATTTTGGTGAAACTCGGGTCGACTGTGGACTGTGCACTTCCCGAGAAGACAGTATGTGAGTACAGGAGCTTCGGTGTCCTTTTTGATGGGCACCATCCTTTTCCAGCTAAGTTGTTTTTTTAAATGTTTTAAAAATTATAAATTAATTGGTGGCCTATGATTGAGATTGTGGGGTGAGAAAAATGGTGGGGCCTTGCCCGTTATTTTCGCAAACGCATGCCTCACTCCCCCTTCACTGAGGCCTGCCCAATTATCTTGGCTTGCTTAGTTTTCTGTCCCCTATTTTTTCTTTGTCATTATCATTAATTTGATAATGAGATCAGACGTTACACTTTGGTTCTTTTTGTTTGCACCATGCTAACCAGCATGCGAGCCCAGCATGCAAGCACACTTCCTGCCACCCTTTGAGGTAGCATTATGTGCACTCGCACTAACGGCAACATTCGTGGTTAGCACATTAGCATAATGGCTATTCTGACCATGATAAGACCTAAATATATACACTCTGGAGGAGAAGAGGGACAGGGGAGATATGATTCAGACCTTTAAATATTTAGAGTATTAATGAACAAACAAACTTCTTTCAAAGACGGGGAAGCTGTAAAACTAGAGGACATAACATGAAGCTGCAAGGGGGTAAACTGAAAGGCAATATCAGGAAATACATTTTTCACTGAAAGGGTGGTAATGCTTGGAATGTCCTCCCGATGGAAGTGGTGGGGGCAAACAGTGACAGAATTCAAAATGGCATGGGACAGGCACAGTGGATCCCTTTATAGCAACTGGATAAAATCAAAATAAACATAACTTTCTCTTATATTTCAGCAAATAAGGGTGACCTACACATAGCGGAGGATACACCCCTAAACAAAGGCATGCAGAGGGGTGACCTGCACAGAGTGGCAGGTGCACCTACTCATGCCACCTTTCTGGGCAGACTAGATGGACCATACTAGTCTTTATCTGCCATCATATATTATGTTACTATGTTACATCAACACCAGTGTTTTGCCCCTAACCAATCCAGTTCCCAACCAATCGCGCACTATCCAGTTAGTGCATGATTTTTACCACGAGGCCCCATGCTAACAACATAGCATGCTTAGCTTGCCGCAAACCCTGTGCTAATGGTTAGTGCCCTTTGGTAAACATGCCCCTGAGAACTGGGATGTTAATGACTGAGGTCGGAGGTGATTAGTTTGATAAGAGGTTTATTCAAATAGAGCAGTCAGTAATAGGTAATGCCCTGTTTTGTTTTCCTTGATTCTGTATGTTGTTTTTTTTTAAATTTCTTTCTCTTCCTGAGATGTGGACTTTTGGATTTGATCTTAATGATTTTATTGTTTGTTTATGTTTTTGAAATTTCTTTTGGCTAATGTCATTATTTGGAATATAATTTCAAAAACCTCTGAAAAAAATGCACTTTTGCATCTAGCTGCAAGATCTATTTTGGCTGAAAGAATATCCTATCTGTCTTTAGAGCCTATTTACTTGCACATGGTAAACACATTATTTTACTGTGAGTTATTTCCCATGGGATTTACCAAACTATAGTAATTATCCTTGTGTTGCCACCACTAGACACATCACCTCATAAAGAGCAATAAAGCCTTATAAAAAAAACCCTCACACTGTGCCAACCTCCCCCCCCCCCCCAGCCTGTGAAGGTTAATCAAATGTCCTTAAGCTATTCTTTACCCACGGCATAAAAATTAAAAATGTGTCTTTTACTGAAGCCACACTTCTACCCTCCAAATCCTGTCCATTGTTAAACTGGTTTCCCTCCCCCTTTCACTTAAGAAGTCATAGGGGTATGTCTACTAAGCCGGGCTAATTGTTGACCCGAGCTATCTGTACCCAGGTCCCATGTTATTCAACGGGACCTAAGAGCAGTGCTTGCAAATCTCTCTCATGCAAATTCATTGTGGTTATCCTGAAAACCTGACCGGCTAGGTGTGTCCTGTAGCTCTCATCTCAGATTAATGCATTGGAAGGGGATTTGGATTTAGCTCACACCTTTCAGTAGGTAAATCACATTCAGGTATTGTAGATGTTGTAAACCAAACTTTTCTATTTTTGTGTAACAGAACAGACATGATGCAGGCAGGAACAGTAGAAGATTCTGCCTTTTGCCTCTCCAGTGGATCTCAACTCTTTCTAGGGAAGCTCATTCTTTCAGATTCCTCCTTCCCAGTAGAAGAGCGAGTGACTCTCCATATACCAGTTGGAAGAGTCCTGAGGAAGGATTCATTTGGAGTAGTGTTCCAGCAGGTGAATTTTCCGAAGTTAGGAGAACAGAAACATGATCCTGAAAACATTGTTCACCGACTAGATATTCAATGTGATTTTTGTGTTTGAAGAGGGGCAGGAAGACTTTTCATTTTTCTTGGGATCGAGAAATAAAGGTTCCAGAGAGATATAGGAGACCAAATTCCTTTCAGTGACTTCTCAAGAAGCTTGAGTTTTGGAGGTCAAGAAGAGTTGTGTGTTTTCCTACTCAGGGCTAGTCTGAGGAGTAAGCCAGTGAGCCACTGGCTCAGGGCACTGAAGCTTCAGGATGCCGAAGGACAGTCCTACCGACTAGCCGCTTTATATTAGTGAGTGTGAAGGAACAAGCCTCACTCCTGTGCTTTCCTTCTGCCCCACAGCATTATTTGTTATATTTTTTATTGATGTGTCACTGGTTAAAGCGACGTCATCATTATAAACAATGTAACTCTAATACAACAGGCTGGCATCTAACAGAATTTCCCAGTTCAAATACATCCCAACAGTGATTGTTCGGACCTTCCCACCATTCCGCTGCTTGACAGCCTTCCATTTTCCTCCCCCAGTCTCTTGGAGCACTACTATCACTACTTTGCGACCCCCAGTGCATGGAGCACATTGCTGACATTTAAATAGGCTCTCTCACCTCAGAAATAGTCCTTACTGCGAGTTTTCACATGGCGTTAGGGTTCCCAGCACTGGGAGCTCTAACGCATGGTAACAACCTGGCATTAACATAGAAACATAGAAATATGATGACAAAAAAGACCACATGGCCTATCTAGTCTGTCCTTCCATATCAACAACTACAACAGTCCCCTTTTTACCTTTAGAGATCCTCTGTGTTGGTCCCATGCTTTTTTTAATTCAGTTACTGTCCTCATCTCTACCACCTCCACTGGGAGACTATTCCACGGATCCACTACTCTTTTCGTAAAGAAATATTTCCGCATATCACTCCTGAATCTATCTCCCTTCACCCTCATACCATGTCCCCTCGTAGCAGAACTTGCTTTCAATTGAAAGAGGCTCTCTCCCTGAACATTTATGCCACGGAGGCATTTAAACATCTCAATCATATCACCTCTATCCCGCCTTTCCTCTAAGGTGTACATATTAAGATCCTTCAGTCTGTCCTCATATGCTTTATAATGAAGACCACTAATCATTTTAGCAGCCACCCTCTGCACCGACTCCATCCTGTTCACATCCTTTTGAAAGTGCGGTCTCCAGAATTGCACACTATACTCCAAATGAGGTCCCACCAGACTTATAGAGAGGCATTATCACCTCCTTTTTTCTGCTAGCCATTCCTCTCCCTATGCACTCAAGCATCCTTTTAGCTTTTGCCGTCGCCTTTTCTACCTGTTTAGCTACTTTAAGATCATCAGACACAACCACGCCTAGGTCCCGCTCTTCTTCAGTGGACAAAAGTACTTCACCCCCTATACTATATTGCTCCCTTGGATTGCTGCAGCCCAAATGCATGACCTTACATTTTTTAACATTAAATCCCAGCTGCCAAATTCTAGACCATTCTTCAAGCTTAGCTAGATCTCTCCTCATGTTATCATTGAGGGAGCACACGCTATCCCCACCCAGTCTCCACCCCATTAACGCCCATACTCCACCTCCTTTCCCTGTAATACTAAGGGCCCCACTTCCGCACATTAATCCAGCGTTATTGGCGCTTTCCACAGCGTTAACCACTCACAGGTGCTGATAATGAGCATTAATGGCATACTGGCTCCCTTACTGCCCTTTAGTAAACATACCCCCTAGTTAAGTCAAGGTACTTTTTTGTTTTCAGTTTTTGTTTATGAACTTACTGCGATGGGTTGTATATCCCAAGGGGACTTAGGAGGACACACAAAATTTACTTTATTAAAACTTGATATACCCTTTAGTCAGGGAGTAATGCTTACTGATTAGGCAGTTTCTGAAGATAGAATAAACGTGTATGGCCATTATGTTAGCTGGACATTGAGCTCCTTGTTACCAGCTTGAACATCCTAAAATTACAGACATAAGCATCTACAGATGCCAATATTTCTGTTAGTGCATCATTCAGCATGCCGTGCCATATCTCTAACCAGTAAGAAAAATAAGAATAAAAAAATATATTCAGTAACTTTGTAAAATGTGTTGTAAATAGTTCTCACCCAAGTTATTTGCCCTGTTCATTGTAAGCACAATGTGTTCCTGTTACATTGTACTATTGTTTCTGTTCATTGTAAACTGCACTGATTATAATAGCGCGGTATATAAGAAATGTAAATAAATAAAAATAAATAAGATACACCCAAGGTTAGATATTCATACATTGAACAGTACTGGTCCAAATATTGAACACTGGGGCACACCGCTAATCACCTTCCTTTCATCCAAGTGAGTTCCATTTACCTTCTGTCGTCTGTCAGTCAACCGATTTCTGATCCAGTTCACCACCTTGGGACCCACTCCTAGGCTGATCAGTTTACTGATAAGCCTCCTGTGAGGAACAATATCAAAGGCTTTGCTGAAATCTATGTAGATCACATTCATCTCATGCCCTTGATCTAGTTCTCTGGTTACCCAGTCAAAGAACCAAATCAGTTTTGTTTGGCATGATCGTCCTTTGGTAAAACCATGTTGCCTTGTATCATGCAACCTATTGGTTTTGAGAAAGTCCACTATTCTCTCTTTCAGGAGTGCCTCCATTATTTTTCTCACCACCGAGGTAGGGCTTACTGGCCTGTAGTTTGTCACTTCTTCCCTACTGCCACTTTTGTGAAGAGGTACCACATCAGCCCTTCTCCAGTCCTGTGGAACTTCTCCTGTCTCCAAGGATCTATTAAAAACATCCTTTAAAGGCCAGATCAAACTTTGGACATTTTGGGGCCTTCTTATACAGTATGCTGTGATTTTGCATGTAATGCATCAATAGCGCACAGAATCCAGACGCATTAAATGCATAGCCACCGCATTAACTGTTGGGGACAACATTTTCTCAGAAGTTAACATGCAATGCCATGTCCTAACATTAGACCCTGTTACCGTGGGTGCACTTACAGTATCACTCTGTATTGAGGTGAAGGTAATTACACCTGCACTAATTCCAAGTGTGACAGCACATAGTGTTTACCACCGCACTGACTGCAAAATGCTCACCATGCTCATTCTTTGCCTTTAATCCACCCATTTAGCACTCCACTGTACGAGATGCGCTTAGAGCGGAAATCGGCCCGCCCTAACTGTCATGGCCCTGTGCTAACAGTAACCATAGACTACAGCACACAGTTAATGCACGATGAAACCCATACTAACTGTATAGCACAGTTTAATAAAAAGGCCCCTTTGTTTGTGAACTGGTCAAACTTATGTGTCCAAAAAAGGGGCGTGGCTTGAGGCAGGGTGAAAGTTATACATTCAGTGTCAAAATAGAGCCACTGAAAGTATAACTTATCCATTGAAGTGCTCATGGGTAAATAACAGATAGAACCTTTAAATGTATAACTAAAGTTTTATATATGGATTTTTAAAGCCAGCACTTCTATGGATAGTACCGCTTAAAATACATACAGTATAACTTTAAATGGCCAGTTATATGTTTATAAATGGCACTGGTTGTGCTGCTAGATATTAACCTCAGCAAGTCTACATATTGACATCATCTCAGCATCAAAGCTTCCTGATTTGTGTGATGCTGCCCAGAGTGCAATAGCTCAGGCCTGGTTAGGACAAGTTAGATCAGCTGAATTGAATCATGGGTAGGTGAGTTTTGTTACTAGCCACAGATGTCTAGCCACATGTAGGATAAGCTTTTGTTGTCTTCGTCTTTGGATCTCCACCAGGCTGATGATGTAAGTTTGCATACCCAAACCAACCTCCATCAGCCCTGTCTCTCAGACCAGTCACCAAAACCAATAAGGCCTCCGCCTAAACATCCAGCAGCCTAGGTCATCATGGACTTATTGGACAGTCTCCATCCATCACGAAGTTGGTTGATTGCAGGAGATTTGATGCCTGCTTCCCCACAGCCTTCTGTATCACCAGGTTTAAGCATATTCTTAACCTTTTCCCAATCACTGTCTCACAAGTCTCTTTTGTTGTGTTTGATTTTTCTTTTGCTAGAAAAATACTAAAGTTCCCATGAAAAGAGAAGTGGTTGGAAACAGGATTCAGCTTCTGAAGTGCAGATCTGGCCCACTCAGAGCCCTTCCCAACTACCCCACCGACTTTTTTAAACATGTAGACTCCTAAGAGGCCTCATTCTTTTCATCTTTATTCAATTAAAGCTTCCCTTTCCCACCTGGTTTGGTTTATCCCAATCATGCTTTTGCTTCTTTCATTCAAAGTCTTCTGTCTGTTTTTGTCTTGTCTGTTTGCGTTGACTAAATTGTAGCTTTTAAGAAGCAGGGGCTGTCTCTAATGTGCCTCTGTACAGCAGTTTGTACATCTGGCATGCACACTGCAAATGATGGATGATAATCTCTTACTCAAACATAGCCAGACTCCACTACAAGTGCTGTCTTCTCTCCCCTCCACTGGTGGGCTCTTCTAGCTTTGTCGTTTTCCTCTTTAATTCTCATCATCACAATCTTACGCAGACATTCTTGCCCTCTATTTCTTGTCAATGAGTTTTTCCCATTTAAAATTAACATTAATAAATTTTATTGAGATTCATTTTTTTCTGTTTTGTTTTACAGTTCACTTTGATTTGTTGTGTCACAGTTGAATATCAGATTTAAGCAAATAAACATCTCGCTACAACCATCAAACTACTGTATAGAGTGGTCATTGTTCAAAGACGTCCAGTCTCCCACTGCTTATTGATGTTGGGGGTTCTAATCGTGTTTTGTCCTTGATGATTACCCCAGCCTTTTTTTGGAGGCCTGATTCAACCATGCCACCATTCTTGGGGTTATTTATTTAGTATTTAGCTCATGCCTTTGGAAGCCTTTTGCAGTAGTACTGATGTTAAGGTTGTAATCATTGCTCCATGCTATTTATGTTTAACCACGACAGCCCATAGAGAGCTACCAGTGCTAACAGGGCTTAATCAAGCCTGATGCAACTGTAGCGCCACTGTCTGAACATGAAACTGTTTTTTTCCTTCTTTTTTGGCCTTTCAAAATATTCAAATGCCTTTTTTACTTTTTTCCATTGGTCACCTCCCCCACACCGGTATTACCTCTTATTTGTCCTTACCACTGTACTCTGTTTAAGGAAGCAACAGCAGTAACACAAGAGGAAGAACAGAAAAGGATCCCCAGTGAGAGTAGAGTTCCCGCTGCCAATCCTCTCAAACTAAAAGATCGGAGTCTGTCATATTTTTATTTATTTCTTTTTGGGTTATAAATAGGGAGGACAGCAGTCTTATACCTACGAATAGTTGATCCAAGAAAGCCGTATGTAAGGGTTTTTTTAATCAATAAATACATTTCTTATATTTCAGTATGTTACCACAAACAATGTTGATAATTATACTATTGAGTTATTATGCTTTATGGGGCAAATTTACTAAGTGGTGTGCTGTTAACACTTGAATGGCCCCAAAACTGAGTGCGGGTGTGGCACTCGATCTGTATTAGTAAAGGGATCCCATTAGCTCATGAGCTCATCGCCCCTGAACTCATTGCCTTTGGCGCAATCTGCAGGGTGCCCTTAACACCACTCACCAGTTCTAAATGCCACATTGACGGGCTATCCATAATGTGGACGCTTTGCCCAAGAACGCCCCATTCTCTGCACCAACCCACAGTGCTTGGTTAGCATGAGATTTTTATCACGACTGCATTTTGAGCACACGGCACATTTTACTTGGCATGCGCTGAACCACGCATTACCTGGTAGCGTCTTTTAGTAAACATGCCCTTTTTATGTATAACCTTCAAACTCAGTAAAAAGATGGAACCAAAAAAATAGTATAAAATGGGGTGGATAATAATGAAACTGGCTGCTGGACTTGCAGTTCCATGGTTGAAAAACACCTGCAGGATTGAAAGCGTCTCGCAACGTTTCCCTTTTTCAATTTCTCCAGCTTGTACAGCAAAGGTACAGATAAGTCTAAATCACTTTGATTATTGCTCGAAAATTTCTATATTCCTTTCTAGTAACTTGGCAGCTGTCTGGAGCTTTGGAGTGCTAATGTGAAACAACATTAGGCTACCCCAATTTTCTGGAACCTAGTGGGAAATCTTCTAAGGATACCATAGCTTGGTAATTTCTTCTAGCAAAAGAGCTTACCTTGCCAATTAGCAGGTATGTTTCCATAATTGTTGCAATGGAAGGAAGAGACAATTTGGAAATGTTTAATCTCAGAGCACCTCTTAAGCTCTTCATTGACTCGCATCCATGAGGCAACGTCTGGAGGCGCATCTTCTCCTCTTTCACCAGAGAGAGAATCAGCTTTTCTCTAGAGGTCTTCTACCACCACCCCCCATTGGCACATAACTTTAAGGCACACATTTGTGAAGGCCCATTGTAGATAGGTCTTTGAGATTGGATTTGAGATGTCTAGGAAAATATGTGCTCAATTTCTTCTGTCCGTCTACAGTAGGTATTTGCTGAAACATTGAGCAGGAGCAGTGATTTTAAAAATGAACATCTCGAAAAAAAAGAGCATCCCGATTGCACAAATTTGTCTTGATGCTGCCAGGAACATTGCGGATCCCTGACTGCAGTAATACAGGTAGCAGGCCTGAAGTTGGGCCCATTATCTCATAAACAGGCTGGTGGTGGGATAAAGTAATAACCCTGGCCATCCCCACATGACACAAGATCATCTGATCCTCCCCATTTAATCTCCCATTCCCATACCCCTCAAACTGGCACTTACTGGGGGTTTCTCATAAGAACATAAGAACATAAGATATGCCATACTGGGTCAGACCAAGGTCCATCAAGCCCAGTATTCTGTTTCCAACAGTGGCCAATCTAGGTAATATGTACCTAGCAGTTTCCCCAAGAGACACAGGTTCCACAATGCTTGTATTGGTTCAAGCATTGATATCCTGGGTCCCTTCTTAATAATGGTCTATGGACCTTTCCTCCAGGAACTTGTCCAAACCTTTTTTAAACCCAGCTAAACTAACAGCCTTTACTACATCCTCTGGTAACAAATTCCAGAGTTTGATTACACGTTGAGTGAAAAAATATTTTCTTTTATTAGTCTTAAATAGTTTACCCTGTAGCTTCATTGCATGTCCCCTAGTCTTTCTATATTCTGATAAGGTAAACAATCGATCTACGTTTACCCGTTCCACTCCATTCATTAATTTATAGACTTCTATCATATCTCTCCTCAGCCGTCTCTTTTCTAGGTTAAAGAGCCCTAACCTCTTTAGCCTTTCTTCATAGGAGTATCCTTCATAGGAGTATCTCTTTTGACTAGTGGGGGCAGACGTGACCTTGGTAGTGGAATATAAACAGGGCTGGCGCAAGGAGAGGAAGCGCCCTAGGGGAACCTCATCCCTTGCACCCTCCACCAGCTGCCTCCTCCCCTGTGGCACTCATTGCCACCGTTGCCATCCCTCTCTGGGACAGACGATGATGGCAAAAGCCACAAACAGCCCCGAAGCGCTTACCTTCAAGCTTTGGTGCTGCAGAGCTAATTGCTTCCACTGCTGTTCAATGTCTGATACCGACTTTCTGTGCGACTGTGGTGACTATGGGCGCCCCTGGAGGGCCAGCACTCTAGGCGACTGCCTAGTTTGTTTAATGGTAGCACTGGCCCTCAACATAAAGCCCTACATACTGACATCCCAATGTAACTTTCCTCTGCTTTTATTCCATTCCTTCATTCTCAGCAGGGACATCTTTTATATCAGTTCCCCCCACAAGACTTGATTCCACTCAGATCCAGTACAAGCATATTGGGCACCCTAAAGAAACTTCAGCCTTAGGCTTTATCCCCAAGATTTTGATAATTAAACTCTAGTATCATCGAGGCTTTGTTTGAGAGCGTATGTGGTAGTACGGAGTACCAGCACCTTTTTCATTGCTTGCTAAAATACATAGATCCATAGTCCTCATGCATTAATGAAAGAGTCCTGAATGAGTATCGGCAGCTTTTTACTACAAAAAATGCAGTGAATGTCATGACCATCAAAACATCACCCCTCCTTCAACAATCTGTAGAAATGCATAATTAGACATCATACTTTTAAATATTCTTTGAGTGTGTGTGATTGTCTGGATCTAGTGTATTGTCTTGCCTTGAGGCTGCTTTTTGCCTCTCAGAAGCCGATAGTTTAGTCTTGTGTAACGGTTGGGCCAGCCCTGATTCCACCAGACATGTCACTTTCTTTTTTATAGCCTTGTCTCTCTGGAATACTTTATCCCTTTCCTTGCACTCTGAATCTTCTTACAAGAAATTCAGAGCTGGTCCTAAAACTCACGGACCCAATATGCAGCGGCTAGTGTGGCTAACCACTGCCACTGACCTTTAGATGCGGATGTTCAATGCCAGGGCCATATTCAGTTCCTGGCATCAGAGCCGGCGTTATGGGGTGCCAAACAGGGCAATCGTCCTGTGTCCCCATACCACAGGGGGCTGTCTGCCTACAGCTGAAAGAGGCATACCCTGGAGGCAGACTTTGTGGCCCCCTCAGCAGTTTCTGCCCTGGATCCCTGCATGTCTAACCCTGCTCCTGCCTGGCACTGAATATCTGAGTTGCCCAGATAGACGTGAAGCCAACTGGGCAGTGTGATTTAGCCATTGCCTGACTAGCTTCAGCGGCAAACGTTAGCCCAATCTTTCATGCACCTGACTTTTGCCACATTGTGATAACCGGGAAGTAGCTCAATATCGCTCCTGTCTGGTTATTAATCTGCCCCTGGAACACCCCGATGCTAACTGATTAGAATTGGGGCATGCAATGACGGCACCCGCAGATATTCAGAGGCATTAACTGTGTTTGAATATCCCAGTCAAGTGGATTAATATGGGTAGCAAGTCTCCTAGCTATATTAATCACTTTGAATATCGGGCCCCACCTCTTTTACTTTGGTATTTGATAGGCGATGACTGCTGGCTGGGGGCCTATGGAGTGGTCCTCTGTGCAACTATTAGATCTATCTGCTGTCTCTTTTACTTCTCTGATATCATAGATTTGTCCTTTCTGTTTGCTTGGAGTTCTTTTCCTTGATAGTTTTATGTTTAAATGTAAACTGCTTTGATGTTTAACCTACAAAAGGGAGTATAGCAATCCTAATAATCAATAAACTGAATTCCAGCTCATACCTTTTTCAGGTCAAGGTGAGTTACATTCAGGTACAGCAGGTATCTTCCTGTCCCAAGAGGGCTCACAAGCTAAGGGCCCAATATTCAGCGCTGAAGCGGCTAGCTGCCAGCGCTGAACTTTAAACCCACAGATTCAATGCCGGCGCCATATCCAAGCTCTGGCATGGAATATCAGAGCAGCTCTGATTGCCACAAAGCTGCTGCCTGGTTAGCCTCTGCGGTGAAAGTTAGGCCAAGGTTTCCTGCACATGACGTTTGCTGCCTGTCGCTAACTGGGCAGCAGCTCAATATCACCACTGCCTGGTTAGCGACTGCCCCACAATGCCCCTGGGATGCCCTGGTGTTAACCGTTTAGCATCGGGGCGTGTAGCAGCAGCACCTAGGGATATTGAGTGGCGCTATCCGTGTTAGTTCTGCTGAATAAACCACAGAGCGACATTTACACGGTCTGTAAACTGTGTAAATGCCTCTGAATTACCCCCCAAGTGTGTATCCCTCCCCCTCAGGAGGCAATGGGGAATTAAATGACTTACCTATGCTGGTAAGAAGCAGCAGAGCTCTTGAGGGCAGGTTGTTTTTCTTTCTAGTAACACAGAAACAGGAAGGAACCATGACAGGATCAACAGGAGGTTCGATGGGAGGGGCCAGACAACAAGAGAAGGAGATGTTAGACCTTGTGGAGTGGGGAAGGAGAAGAAAGATACCAGACCACTTTGGAGGGCGGGAAGAGGGGCAAGAGAGGGGACATGCTCAACATGAGGAAGAGCGACTAAGGAGAGACAGAAATGCTGGATGACGGAGAAGAGAGACAAAGGGCTGATGCTGGCAAATGGTAGGATGGGAGAAGGGGGCCGGAAGCTGTCTCAGGATCTGGGGATGGGGAAAGGAGGCCAGGATGCCTCTCATCCTTGCACCACCCCTAATCAGAGCCAGGCAAAAACAAGAAGATTTCACGGGAATTGTCACTTTTAATAAAGGGAATGCAATCGGAAAGGAGACAGGTAAGAGCTTTGGTGTAAATGTTTTACACTTCTCTCAGCATGTGCTCATCACAACAGATGTACTAAGGGCCTCTGAGGAAGACTGAGAATGTAGCAGCTGCAATCCTTCCCTGTACTGAAAATAAGATACTGATAATGTTGATATGATAAAAGGTTTCATGCTCTGTAGCTCGGGCACTGGGATTTGGCTGAACCCCCAACCTATCTTCTTTGGAACAAATAAAATATTTGTTCAACATATGAACTATATCACAGCAAATATATTTTAAATAGACATGACCACAGTTTTTCTCCAAAAGTCAATGAACTTGCCTGGTTCCCATGTATTTAGGAACATTTTGTAACTTAACAAGAATTGGTGCAATTTTTATGCAGACCTTTTGATTCTAAAAAAAGATCATATTTCACAATCTGAGAATGACGCAGAAGGGGTACACCGCTGGAAACTTGATCTGCAAATCCCAGGTGAGACTAGCGTTATTTTCTGTTGCAGTTTGAAATGAAATTCCATAGTAACGAGATGTGCTCATAGTGATTCAGTCTTTTGGCACCCTAAGTGCACTCGCACAATCTCCTCTATTATTTCTGAAGGAAGTTGGGCTGAGGATCTGTCCGTTTACTAAGGAGCAAGGATTTCAGGAGAATAAAAGAGGCCAAAACACATCAAAGAGGGCAACGTGACAATGAGAAGAAGCACTGAACAGATTTCTTTAAAGGAAAATTGCAACAGTTGACAAAGAGAAAGTGGAGGGTTTTGGAAGGCAGCCTATAAAGAGGAGAGGCAGTCATAGGAAGGAAGCATGCTGAATTTACTGTCATAACACATCATCAGTGAGAAGAGAGCCTTCATTTTCCAGTGTGTACTGTTAGCAACTTACCCAGGCTTGAATAGCAAATTTAGGTAGGATTTGGAACACCCTCCAGTATTTTACAAAAGGATCTGTGGAATCTGGAGCCTTTTGTAAAATACACATAAGGATTCTGGCAAATACCTGTGTGCTTGTTGGCAGGTACAGCGGGAGCACTGATTCCATAAATCTAGACGTTCGGAGAAAAAGTGGTATCGTTCCACAGCTTCTACTTCTAAGCTGCAGCGATTACACGTACAAGTGTTGATTTTTGCTGTTTCCACATGTAGGTTCCAAAAATTATATGTCGAGGAGCCTTTTTCAGACAATTATACATCTAAGTTGCAGACAATTAAAGAGTGAAGCAGCAAAAAGCATTTTTTTTACATTTTAAAGATGATAGAAATTACCAAAGGGCTCAGCACCATTACCCCCTCAATCACTCATTTCAAGCCCTGGGCAAAACAGGCAGTTTGCTGAAACCTATGGGTGCCTCAGCACAGGTACAACCGACAGGAACAATTTTAAAAATATACATTTTCCATTTGTAAAATAGGAAATACAAGTCTACATTTTTTGGACAGCCTAAACCAGGCCCAAAACATGACCCCTATGAATCTGAGCACGTAAACGCTGACATTCTAAAAGTGCATGCATATGCTATTGAAATGTGTAGGTGCCTCTTTTTACACACGTAGATGCTCTGCAAGGCTTGTTAAATGACCCCCTATATATACTAGGCCAGAACACCCGCGGTGCAGCCTGGGTTGTCTTTTGAGTTTTACCTTTATTTTCCATTGAGGCAGCATTTAATATGAGTAGACTACAGTATGACTCTATAACAAAAAGAGGGGAGGGCTACAGTCACTGACAGTGGTGGCAACGGTATGTAAATAATATGCAGGCAGGAGGTGCCACTATCGGTACGCCTATAGTACTGGATAGCAGTAGAAGAGAAAAGAGCCATGGCAATCAGTGCATACTAACAAATGATGGTGATGGTGTGCCTGCACGGAGATCCTCAAAACTGGGTATGCGCAGTCGTTTTTAATGATATTTCCTGTATTGTTTCTTATCCTTTTTGAATGAACATGGAATAAAACTGCCTGAAATTTCAGCCTTTCCTGTTTGTCATTAATAGCATGCACTATTGAGCAAAAGTGTGCACTGTGGTTGAATAGTACACACACTATTGAGGAATAGTACACACCAGGGAGCAATAGTGCATGCTATAGGAATAGCAATAAAGTGTGTTGCTGAGTGCACAGTATTTGCTGATAGCATGCACTACTGCTCAATAATGTGCACTATTAACAAGATTTCCCTGAAATGATTTTTTTACATAGCCAAGCAAACAAAACAATTTCACAAACCACCACAGGAAACCAAACCAAACGAAGCTTTTTGGTCCGCATACCGCTGCTTAAAATGCGAATCACACAGAACCCTCATTTTTCGAGTTTAGAGTTTCATAGATTTCCTATATCATCTTTCCTTATGCACATCATAATGATTTCCAATAATTGAAAAGCAAAATAAAATAGTGGCAAGGGGAGGTGAGGAAGTTAAAAACAAGACAAAGATAGACATAAGATATGCCATCTGGGTCAGACCAAAGATCCATCAGGACCAGTATCCTCTTCCAACAATAGCCAGTCCAGGTCACAAGTACTATCAGGTTCCTAAAAGGCAGGCAGATTCCATGCTGCTCATCCCAGGAGTAAGCAGTGCATTTCCCCAGTCCACATCAATAACTTGTCTTAACCTCTTTTAAAATTGGCTGCACTGACAGCTTTCAAGTGGAGGAGTAACCTAGTGGTTAGAGCAACTGCCTAGTACCTAGAACAGCGATGGCGAACCTATGGCACGCGTGCCAGCTGTGGCACGCGAAGGCCTTGCAGCTGGCACGCGGGAAGGTCCGCAATTAGGTTTTTTTTTTTTTTTTCCATTTTACTTGTCTGCTGCCGCTGTCGGGGCCGCCGCGGCAAAATCGAGCGTGCCGCGGGGCCCCCCTGTACCCGGCAGAGCCTGCCCTCCCCGTAGCAGCTCTCTCTTTGGAGCTGCAGTCAGACGCGCCGGCTTGCAGAGCGCGAAGGGAAGAGTTTCCCTTTCGCGACTCTGTTAAGCCCGCGGGGGCTGATGGGAACTTGGGCTATGGGGGGGCTTAAACTGAAAATTGGGTGATGGGGGATTAGGACTGGAAATGGGCTGGTGGGATTAGGACTGGAAGTGGGTTGATGGGGGGTTAGGACTGGTAATGGGCTATGGGGGTGCTTAAACTGAAAATTGGGTGATGGGGGAAAAGGACTGGGAGTGGGCTGATGGGGAGGTTAGGACTGGTAATGGGCTATGGGGGGGCTTAAACTGAAAATTGGGTGATGGGGGATTAGGACTGGAAATGGGCTGGTGGGATTAGGACTGGGAGTGGGCTATGGGGGGCTAGGACTGGTAATGGGTTGGGGTTGCTAGGACTGGAAATGGGCTGAGTGGAAGGGGGCTTGAACTGCAAATAGCTGTTGGGGATGGGGCTTGGAATGGAAATGGGCTGAGGGGAAGTGGGGGGCTTGAACTGCAAATAGCTGATGGGGACGGGGCTTGGAATGGAAATGGGCTGAGGGGAAGTGGGGGGCTAGAACAGCAAATAGCTAATGGGGAGGGGGACTTGGAATGGAAATGGGCTGAGTGGAAGGGGGCTTGAACTGCAAATAAATGATGGGAAGGGGGGCTTGGAATGGGCTCTTAGGGGAGGGAGCTAGGACAGGAACTGGGCTGATGGATGGGCTAGGATAGAACTGAGAATTGGGTGTTGGGGGAGCTAAGATTGGAAATGGGCTGATGTTGGGTCTTGTATTGAAATGGACTCCTGGAGGGGCTAGAACTGGCGGTCGGCTCATGGGGGGCTTGGATTAGAAATGGGCTGAGTGGAGGGGAGCTAGGATTTAACATGGGCTGATGGTGGGGCTAGGAAAGGACTAGAAATGGGCTGATGGGAGGCTGGTATTGGAAATGAGCTGATGAAGGGACTCGGATAGGACTGGAAATGGATGGGGGAGCTAGGACTAGAAATGGACTGATGAGGGGACTAGAAGGGAGCGGATACTGGGTGGGGCTGGAACTAAAGGGAGCTGATGTTGGGGGAGATTAGAAGGGGATGGGGCTGGGAGAATGAAATGGAGAGGGGAAAAATATTTTGTGTGTGAGGGAAGAAAAATGTACAATTGGCGGTTATTGGGAGAGTAAGTGGGGATTGAGGATGGAGGGGTAAAATTTGAGTGGATGAAATAGGAATGAGGAAAGAGCAAAAGGAGAAAGATTAGTATGTTAAAGCGGATGTAGAGAGAGAGAATGGAAAAAAAAACTAGAAGAGAGAAGAAAGGACAAATGGACAGCAGATGATGGAGAGTTAGCAGAAAAACATGAAGAAACCAGAAGAAAGTGGCTGGAGCAATTGCAACTGTGTAACTGAGCTGAGGTATTCTGTTTATGTAATTCCTTTTTGACATTGCCACTTGTTCTCTTTCCCCAGTAGGTCATGTATTGTTGTTCTCTGAAATGTATTGGTTTAATATTTGCAGTGTTGCCTTTTGATAGGTATGGTATGGTGCTTTGTGACTCCTGGTAGTGCTGTTAGGATACGGCGGGTTTGCTATTGGTTCTAAATGGGCAGTGTTTGTAGTAGTTCCTAATGTGCCTGGCGGTTGGCAATAGTAATGTAGAAATTTTTAGTCTGTCTTTATCCATACACTCATTAAGAGACATGTTACTAAAAGTTAGTGTATGTTAGCATTATGCAAATATTTATGCAAATTGACGTGCTGGCACTTTGAGGAAATTCTTTGGTTTTGTGCGGCAGTTTGGGCACTCGGGCTCAAAAAGGTTAGCCATCACTGACCTAGAAGATCAAGGGTTCAATTCCCACTGGCACTCCTTGTGACTTTGGGCAAGTCACTTTACCCTCCTTTGCCTTGGAAGAAAAGGCTGGCAATCTACCTCCAGTGATACTTTGCCAAGAAAACCCAGAGGTAGCTGGGTCACTATGAGTCAACACTGACTTGATGGCAAAAAAATAAAAAAAGCTTTTACTACATCCACCAGCAACAAATTGCAGTTTAATTATGTGCTGAGTGAAAAAATATTTTCTCAGATTAGTCTTAAATGTGCTACATTGCAGCTTCTTTGCATGTCCCCTAGTCTACTTTTTGAAGGAGTAAATAACTGATGTACGTTTATTGATTTCACTGTACTCATCATATCTCCCCTCGGCCATCTTTTTTCCAAGCTGAAGAGCCCTAACTTGTATTGTGTGTGTGTTTGGGAAGGGACTTATGAGTGGAGAGTGAAAGACAGAGGATGGGGAAGGGCTGAAGAGTGGAAAAAGGCTTGTGAAAGAGTAAGATGAGGAATGGGAGGGCCTAAGCGGTGAGAATAGGAGTTGGAATTCTGGTAAGTAAGAAAAAGGTGAATAAATGGAGATTGAGGACCAGGGTGGGCATTAGAATAAGACAAGGGTAGCAAAAACATAAACGGGGAGGGTGCAAGATAAAAGATGTGGAAAAGTGATGAGGAAGGAGAGCTTGAGGGGGTGAAGAAGAAAAGAGAAAGTTGAAGAGCATTAGAGTGGGGATGATTTAAGGTGTGGGTGATTTCAGGAAATGAGAAAGAAGGCAACTATTGAGAGAGCTGGATAGTTGGAGATTGATGAGCAGGGGCAGCTCTATAATGAAGTAGAGTGAGGCAGCCTCCTCAGGCGGAAAAGTTTTAGGGTTGGGAAAAATGCCCACAAAACAGCTGCCTCACTCTACCTTCAAAGGTTTAAAAAAAATAGGGTGGACAAGCTGTTGCCACTGCTGCGTCCTCTTCTCGGCAGTGGCAGAATCAACCCCTTCGCCCCCACCCCTGCCACTGCCCCAGATCCGAGGACACTGGGACAGTGGCAGGGAGCTATCACCATTGGCTAAAAAAAAAAGCAATTGAAAAGCATAGGGTTTTCTAGCCTCCACTGGCTTATAAGTCCCCGCTGGTTCCCCCCCCCCCCCCCCGACACAAAAATCATCATCAGAGGGGACAAGACCTATATTCCCGGGACCCATGCTTGTAAGGCCTCTGATGATGCTTTTTGCTTCGGGGGGGGGGGGGGACAGAACCAGCAGGGACCTACAAGCAGATGGAGGCTTGAAAAGCCCGTGCTTTTTAATTGCATTCTTTTTTTCACCAACGGCACCACCACTGCTGCCCCAGTGAAAATCCCACCACTTTTGCTTTCCTGCCACCAAGAAGCATCAGCGGCGGCAGGAAGAGAGGTGGAGATAGATGACAGATGCTGGACAACAGGGGGGAGGGGTGAGTACTGGATTTGTTTTATTGGTCCTGTACTCTTGGTTCTTGGTGAGGTCAACTGTTGGTTGGTGGGGGGGGGAGGGGGGGCAGAGTTTTGGAATATGCATTGTCTTTGAAATTTTTATTTTTTATGCTGCCAGACTGAAATTTAAAATATTTTGTCAGTTCAGATTCAAGGAGATTTCAAATTTTAAGGGACTGTCTCAGTTTAATTTTGTTTAGTAGCCTGATAGCTTCACTGCTGCTGAGTTCCAGACTTTTCCAGCTCTAACACAATCCAATCCAGCGTTTGAATTCATGGCTACTAGAATTAGTTTCTCATTTTATATCTTCCCTCCTCATCAATAATCTGGTTATAGCAAAATAAATCTGATGTGCAGATACTTATAGTGGTCTGATTGGGTGGGGGGACTGTGTAAGTGGCTTTTTGATTAATTAAATTTAATGTTCTATTATTATGTTTGCTTTATTGTAACATGTTTTAAGCCACCTAGGATTTTAGATGGGTGGCATATACATTTTAAAATAAAGTATACTAAATTTATGCAAATGATGCTGCAATGAATCTCCACACATGGTCCTGCATCACCCTCATGCTGCCCCTAGAGAGAAGTAGGTGGTGAGGGGCACTGGGAGGTAGAGGAAGGCAGAAACCTCAGATTGGGACCAGCATGATCAGAGAATAAAATGGTCAGGCAACAGAGGTAGAAGATAATTTTATTTTCAATTTAAATGATTGGACTTGGTGCTATCTTTATATTTTATACAGTACATGGACATGCATCTCTTTCTGGTGTTGTATTGTATGCAGAATCTGACTTTTTGGGGTTGCAGTTTAATTTTAATTTACATATGTCTATTTTTATGTTATGATCACTTATTCTGTACTTTGTGAGGGTCTGTGTTCTGACTTTGGTCACACACTCAGGTGTTCTGTTAACATGGAGTTTGTACGTAGGGATCTGTACTATAGTAATCTAAAATGTTCAGCTTTTCAAATATATGTTTGAATACTCCAGGGCCCGCTGCAGTATTTACAGTGCGCTTTTTTGGATTGGCTAACAACTTGCATTTCCTCCACATTATCTAATCAGCTTTTTGGTTTGGTTCAATTCCTGACAGCAGTTTTGAGAAAGCACCCCCCCCCTCCCCCACACACACACACTTCATGGGGGGAGGGGTGCCATCACATTTCTGTCTCAGGCAGCAGATTGCCTTGAGCCATTCCTGTTGATGAGTGCTGCAACCCATTGAGAGAGAACAAGAGGGGAAAATTGGGAAAGTGAGGGTTTGGGAAAGACAGACCTAGGGAGTAAGAGAGAAGGAGCAGCAACATCTAGCAATGAGTAGAAGCAGAGAAGCAAAAATGAGATAAAAAGAAAATATTAAAGATAGATGTAGGGGAGGAAGTGAAGAAGGCAAAAGAAGAAAGAAGAAACAGAAAGTTTGTGAATACACCCTGGAAGAGGAGTTAGAAACTGGCAAGAAGAAAGATAGAAACCAGGACCAAAGTGATTAAACAAATAAAATATTCAAAAAACAAAGGTAGAAAACAAATGGTTTATTTCCAGTTTAATGAAGATGTCCGTTTTTAGAATGTCTTTGTATTTGCACAGTACAGGAGGGAATACATTTTTGTCTGAAGTATTCTGCTGTTGTACTACATGTCGATATTGGCTTCTTCGGTTTCCAGTTCATCTTTTTTTTTGTCTGCACATTCATATTTCTAATTTATGGTCCCTTAATCTGATTCACTCAGAGTCTGTCCATATTTGCATGTGACCAAGGTGTAGGAGTCTGCTAATGCTTAGTTTCTGTGTAGGATATTTAGCAGCCTGACTTGTTCTGTTTGCCCATCTAAAGGTATGCTGATGTTCTAGGCCCAGTATAATCTTTGTTTGCTGCCTTTCCATAGATAAGGTTGTTGTCAGGCGAATCCTGGGATTTAGGGAGATGTTTACTAAAGAGCGTTGGCAGTCATCGCGGTGCTAATGCGGGAAAAGGTTAGCTGTTCTGACAACTAACACTGCTGAAATGCAGCTCCTGCAGGCCATTTTCATGGTATCTGCATTTCATGTGAAAAACGAGGTAGGCGCCGGGATCAGGGTGGAGAAAAGGCATGGCAATAAGAGGCAGCCAGCGCATAAATAGTTGTCACATGTTGGCTGCCCAAATCGCTACTATAGCAGCTGCAGATAATGCCACCTGAAGAGTTGGCGTTATATGCAGCTAAGTCATCAGGGACGCTTCTCAGCCACTGTCAACCAGCAGTGGTGGCAGTGGCAACATGTCAACCCCCCTCCCATGTCCCCCCCTTTGCCAATGTCTCAGATCTTCCAATCTGGGGCATGAGCACCAGCTATGGCAACCACCCACCTTTCATGACCTACCACCCCCAGACAGCTTCCAACCCCTAAGGGGGTACTTGGCTGGGGGGGGGGGTCCTTCAGATGTCCCCCTCCCCTTCCAAACACCATTCCCAGCTAACCAGTTGGCCTCACCTTGCCCCCCTCCCCAACTCCCCCAAACAGCTCCCAACTAGTCAGTCAGCCCTCCTGGACCCTGCCAACCCCCAATCCTTGCTGTATTGTTCCATAGAGGTCCAGTGGTAATGGAGCAGCAGCAGTATCCTCCTGCTCCTACCCCCATCTCTAGCACTAGAAAAAATGGTGCCAGTCTTGCAGAGCTGCACCCTAGTGAGAAGACCCAATGTCTTCTCATTAGGGGGCAGCACTCTGAGACTGGTGCCATTTGCTTTAGCACTGGACATGGGGCAAGGAACAGGAGGGTACCGCTCCTGCCCCATTGCCACTGGACCACCCTGGAACAGTATGGTATGGGTTGGGGGCATCAGGGGTCTGAGTGACTAACTGGGAACTGTTTATGGGGTGATTATCAGCAAAGGGGAGATTACTGGTTAGTTGGGAACAGAGTTTTGGGGGAAAGGGGCCTCTGAAACCCCCCTGGCCAGCACCTCTTAGGAGTTGGAAGTTGTCCAGAGTATTTCTTGAAAGGGGAGTGGTCACCTTTGCTAGGTGATGGCAACCTTTCGCAAGGGTGAGTGGAGGGGCCCACGGGGGGGGGGGGGGGAGATCAGCATGGTCCTGATGCCCACTGGGGAGAACAGAGCAACTAGTTTCTTTGCCCTCCCCTAGAACCTTCCTCTTAGCCCATGTTCCCTGCTTCAGCAGCAGTGTGGGAATACACTCACTACCTGCCAATTCAGGGAATGTGAGCAGGGGCAGTAATCATATGCCCTGCGTGGTACCTGCAGGGTTGATACTGGCCACTCCCCCTGCAGATACCATACGGGTTTTGCACCTACTATATGGCATTTTTGCATACACTGCAAAAACAATTACCGCACATTAGTACACATACTAAGCTGTTAGTGTAGCTGGGTTTAAAAAAGGTTTGGACAAGTTCCTGGAGGAAAGGTCCATATACCATTATTAAAAAGGGACCCAGGATATCAATGCTTGACCCAATACAAGCATTGTGGAACCTGTGTCTTTTGGGGATACTGCTAGGTACGTATGACCTAGACTGGCCACTGTTGGAAACAGGATACTGGGCTTGATGGACCTTGGTCTGACCCAGTATGGCAAATCTTATGTTCTTATACCCCTTGGTGTTGTTTTAGTACGACAGCTTTTCTATACGTATGCGGTACATCCGTTCTACCAGGTTTCAGTAGCTGCTTTGGTTGGTACCACTGGCCGCAGAAGACGGCGTTTTTTCAACAATGTTGCCATTTTTGCTTTTACAACTAAGCACTTGATACAGAGTTGGATACTCGAAACGCGCGCGTCGTGTAAAGGGAATTCTTCTTGAGCAACTTTCCTCTCCGGTGGAGTGTTTTAAATCAGATAAGTTAAAAAATATAAATATAATATATCAATTTTAGTGGTGAAGAACCATCTTTGAATAAAAGAAAGCTTACTGTTTGGCGTGAGTGGTTAAACCCATACCACCTCTCCTACAGTCAGCTTCGACAAAAATGAAATAAAAAAGTCTTTTTTGGGGGTATTTATGGTGAACTTTTTGTGATAGTACTTTATTTTGTTCACACAATTGGGTTTTTTTTTTCTTTTCATTGGTTGGTACCACAGCAGTGAATGTAAATATATATTTATTTGTACTTAGCTCTTGCCTTTGCAGTGAAGGTTCAAGATGAGTTACATTCACTTGCTGTAAGTATTTCCCTGTCCCAAATTTATACCTAAGGCAATGGAGGGTTAAGTGGCTTGCCCAAGGTCACAAGGGTTGTTAGAGTGTGCATGTGTGTGTGTTGGAGGGGGCATGCAGTGCTGAAGGTACACCTAAGGGGCGTAACATTCTTGTACTGGCCCTGATTATAAACGTAGCCATTGCAGTTGAAAGAGACCCTAAATCTTAATGGCTAGAATTAGTAAATTAATCCTGCATTTGACTTCCACAGTTAAAAAGATAATTCTATCCTCCCTCCCTATAATGCCCATTCTCCATTCTTTCAAGCAGCATGCAGGCTAACATTCAAAGGACACCCACTACCTGCTGTAGATGATCAGTTTGATAAAATTTCAGTTAAAATTAAGTTTATTTATTTTATTTATTTAAAAATATATGTTCTGCACCATCAACTAGGTGGATTACAATAAGACATACACAAAGTATAAATAAAACATAAAAACAAGGATATAAATACAATACAGATATGAGAAAAAAAACTGTGAGCACTCTGCTAGTGCCAGCATAAGATGGAATGTCTATTCAACACAGGTGCCCCGGAAGCCTTAGGTAGTAAAGAAGGTAGAGAGAACCTGCTAAAATAGGTGGGTTTTAATTATTTTTTTTGAAACAGTAACAACTCAGTGTGGCTCATAGCTCTGCCGGTAGTGCCTTCCACAGTTTAGGAGCTGCCATTAAAAACATTTTCTCTTGAAATTCCTG
This sequence comes from Ichthyophis bannanicus, assembly GCA_033557465.1. Classification (NCBI taxonomy): domain Eukaryota; kingdom Metazoa; phylum Chordata; class Amphibia; order Gymnophiona; family Ichthyophiidae; genus Ichthyophis; species Ichthyophis bannanicus. The sequence goes on along the minus strand of CM066033.1, from coordinate 941,965,129 downwards.
AAAATGTACATGGCGAAATAAAGAAACATCCAAGAGAGAAACATCTTGAGATCGTAAGACGTAAGGTGGGCAGCAAACCCTCAAGGCTGTAGACAAGCTATGTGGAGCTTCATGATTCCATGATCTAAATACTAATGAGTGCCTAATAAAGAATGTGTGATTTAATCTGTAGCCAGTAACTACAAAATTTTGCAACAGGTTGGTAACTTAAATAGGCCCCTTAGTTGTCTAAAACTCAGGTGCCTCCGTGTAGGTCTTCTACAGTATTCACTCACTTACTGTAAATGCAACGACTTACCAATGCTAACCCCCCACCCCTTCTCACTTTTGACTTGACGTGATGCAAAGTGCTGAATTTGTTTTATGGCCCCTATGTTTTGGAATGTCCCCCCCCCCCTTTGACCATACAAATAGAACTTCTACCACAAAATTCAAGAAAGGGATAAAAGGATGGCTCTTATAGAAGTCATTCTATTCAAACTGATTTTTATCAGCACAGGACTTAGTTCTCTCTCCTTTACTGCAACCATGTTGCTCCAGATGTTGACTGGTATTAATTGTCGCTCTGTACTTTCCCTCCTTATGTTTAATTTGCTGTCCATATCCGCGCTCTTATAGTATGTCTTCATAGCATGTTATGTTTGTCATGTTTAACACATATTGTCACAGCTTTGTTAACACTGGCATTATTAATTGCTCTGAACGCAAGCACTAGTTGTCGGGCGGTATCCCAAATAATATCAGATAGAAAAATATATTGAAATAAGTTTTGTGTAAGTAAAGATGATGTCTTTTCCAAGAATCCTGTGGAGGCAAAGGTTGAAAATGATTGCCTTTGAGTGTAGTTATGAAAAGTGAGTTGGAAGATACGTACTAGAGGCCACTTATTATTTCCTGCCTAGTGAGTATCTTCCAACTATGTTTTTTCTGAATTAATAATGGTAATCATTAAAAAAATCAGTAGCTGAAAAGTAAATTAATTATTAAAATTCAAAACAACCTATTTGTGATCTGGCAATAAAATGTTCCCTGTTACTCAAAGCAAAGGCCAACCAATCAAAGGCAAGCATCTGGCTTTACGGATTATGAGCATTTACAAATTTGTCTGGCCAAAGAGTGGCATTTTTCTTTCTTAAGCAGAACTTGATGGCATAGTAGCATAGTATCAAAATCTATCCAATCCCTCACAGAATATATTTAGTTTAATGAGTCTTTAAAGTTGATCCAAAACGCCATCGATCGTTCTACCTTCATTCACCGCTTTGGTGAAAATCGTCTACCACAAAATGGGAAAACTTATCCCACAATATATTTCCTGAGTTGTAATGTGTACAAATGGCCTGACATAAATGTTATTTTGTGGTATAAAAATACATGCCAAGCCCATCTCATGCCAATAGCTTCTGGCTATATAAGTGCACACAGAACAATAACAATTACATCATCAGTCTTTAAAAAAAACACAAAAACCTTATTGGGTTGATTTGTGATTCTTTCACAACTTTGAAGCCTAAAGCTTCAGAACTTATTGCTCAGAGCTCAAAAACAGTCTGCCAATGACTCCAGCAAGGTAGCTACAGTAAAGGATTCACCTATAATTCTGCATATATTCAGGGGCTCTGCAATTAACCCCATGCTGCAGTTTGTATGCATTCAAGCAAGCATATTGGAAATTTTAAAGTTTGTACATTGGTTAACAATATCCTCTTTGGGAGGAGACTGAAATAATGTCTTGACCAATTAGTCTTGTTTAAACCAGAAAGGTTGTTTCTGTCCAATTGTGATGGGGTATATGTCCCATCAAAAGGCCGGGTGAACAGAGTTAGCCCCGGATCAGGGAAAAAGCCAGGCAAAGGGACCTTCTCAACAGACATCCTCTCTGTGGAGTCCTCAGTAATGGATCCCAGAGCCCTGACCCATCCGGAGGTATTAGAGGACCCTACCCAAGAGATAGAGGTGAACAATCTGCAGCAAGGGATAGAGCAGATATCAACTGATGACATCTCAGATATTGACAAGAGCATAGCTCCTCTTGTACATCCACCCCAAGAGGAGGAGATGGAGACTTTACTTTCTGGATCGCTTCTCTAGTAGGTAACTGGAGAAGTGTACTTGGAAATGCTTGTGCTCACTTTTCACGAAAATGAATTGGCACATAGATACCCACCAAGAGAAGACCTGCACGAGTGGATGTAGCTAGTGAGAAAGCTATAAGGATGGTAGTGGGCTGGTCAGGGGAGCTAGTTAAGTAAACCCCTGTTTCAGGTTCAGAATTTGAGTAGTGGACTGCTAATGAAGAAAAGCTAGCTGGACTCCATAGAGCCACCCATTGGGTGAATTGGGAATTGCAGGTAGAGCAAGACTCACCTCATTTGCATATAAAAGGGCAGGAGAAAACCTTCCTCTTGAAAAGGACAAAAGGGGTGGGGAAGGTCAATAAGGGGAGGAGGGTTACACCTAAAAGAGATTATTATACCAAGTGATTGGGGAGGCGAAGAACCTTTGTTTGCTGAATGATTTGTGTCTCACCCTGAGTGAGTTAGTGGAAATGAAAAGGCACTCTGAGCAGTCCTTGTCTATCTGGTTGTTTATGCTGATTGAGCAAAGGTGTGTAGTAGATTTATAAATAAGAGCTTTTTATTAAAAGATTCTGAGTAGCTTGTTACAAGTGATAGATGACTCCAATCAAGTTTTTTTGCTTGCAATTGCTTTTATTGCTGTTGGTTTAAGCTAGCTAAAACTTGGCAAGTTTTAGACCAGTGGTAAACTATAATAAATTAGGGTATTTTCAGTTTATATCCCCTGAAATAATAACAGAATGAATGGGAGAGTGAAATTTCCCAAATCTGTTATTTTGGGAGGGGGGTACAAGGCAGAAGCACAGGGCACTTCAATGATGTTGAAGCTTTCTGAAAAACAGCCAAACAAATCTAAACTTGTCTGCCTTATCTGAAATCCCATGGAGATGTGATGTCAGCAAATGAGCAGGAAAAAAATGCCAAATCAGCAGAGCACCACCTTCTCTCAAGCATTCAGAGGGGAAAGGCAATTCATCACTGCTGAAAAAATTAGCCTTGTTGAAGTTCAAAAGGTGGGAAAAAATTGAAAAATTAAATCATCCTAACAGCATACTGCTCTGTGACTCATTCAGTTCTGTCTGTGAAGCAAAAAATTGACTGTAAAATCTAAGAATATGCACACAAAAAATGTGTTTCAGTTCATTTTCAGATACTGAATTATTTATTTCATTTGCTTCTATTAAAGTCAATGGGACAAGCAATTTTGTACTCTTAACAGTGGAGTTTTTCTTCCATTCTCAATGAAACATGCTTGAAACTGTAACAGAGAATAGTCGAGTGGTTAGAGCAGTGGGTTAAGACAAACAGCCAGGAATCAAATCTTAATGATGCTCTATTACCTCAAGTACAAACCTAGAATTTAGTCAAACTTGAACTCAGAGGCAGAGTGAGGTAGCCGCCTCAGGCGGCAAAGTCTTGGGGGTGGCAAAAAATGCGCCCACAACAGCTGCACCTCACTTCGCCTTCAAACGATTAAAAAAAAAGGTTGGACAAGCTGCGGCAGCATCAACCCCTCCCACCGCCACTGCTGTGACTGTCCCAGATCCGAGAACACTGGGGCATCGGCAGGGAGTGCTCACCATTGGCCAAAAACTTAACCAATTCAAAAGCATGGTGTTTGCAATCCTCCGTCAGCTTGTATGTCCCTGCTGGTTCTTCCCCCCTCTGACATGAAAAGCATCATCAGAGTGGGTGGGACCCATCGGGACCCTACAAGCAAGAGGCACGCTGCTCCCATGGGCAGAAGGCTGTGAGAAGCCACAATCACTACTCATAGCCTTCTACCTGTAGAAGCAGCATGTCCTGTGGGCAGGCTCTCCACTAGGCTGCCAGTGCTCCACAGATCATCCTGAGTGGGGGTGGGCGGACAGCGAAGTTACCCTTCTGCTTTCTGCTCCTGCAGGCAAGCTCTGTTTCTCAGGGCCATAGTCACGGCTCACACAGCCCATGCCTGCAGGACATATTCCTCCTGTTGGAAGAAGGGTATGGGAGGCAGCGATTGTGGCTGAGAAATCACAACCTGCCTGCAGGAGCATCATGTCCTGCGGGCAGGGGCTGTGCAAGGCCAATTGTGCCCTGCCTCTCTGGTCTGGGACATGCTGTTCCACGGGCAGGCTCTGCCCCTTGTACATAGAGGGAGACATGAAGAGGCATTGGGAGGTGCACATGGATGAGCATAGTAAGTCAGAAAAGATATGTTGGGTGCAGGGGGGGGGGGAATAGGGAAGCAGTGAGGATAAAATTAAGGTGGGGGGTATGGAGATAAAGGGACCTACTAGACATGGAAAGGGGCAAAGGGAGAAGCAAGGAGGGGAGATGGAATGATGATGTAGGTCAGGGGGTTAGAGACTAAGAGAAAATGCTGGACTTGGGGAGGGGGGGGACAGAGAGAGACAGAGGTGATATGCTGAACACGGGGCAATAAGGGGAGAAGGAAATGCAGGACATAAAAGTGAGAGAGAGGAGAAGATGGACAGGGTAAATAGACTGAGAAAGAGATGCAGAGATGCTGGACATGGGAGTAATAGAGAGGGGATGGGATAGTATGGAGATGGAGTAGATGCTGGCTGCAGGGAGATGGGAAGGGAGAGGGCAGACATGGAAGGAAAGAGAGAGCGGATGTATTGGATGGCGGGGAAGAGAGAGTCAGAGAGACACTGGATGATGGGGAAAGAGATGTTAGACATGGAGGGGAAGAGAGAGTGAGCAAAAGACTGGGGAATAATGGACCGGGGAAGAAGAGCTGGGGAATGGAAGGTCTGGAGTGAAGGTTGAAAAGCGATAGGTAGATGGTGTAAAAAAGAGGGAGACTGATAACTAGATAGTAAGGAGTGGTGAAATCTGGGTGGACAGAGAGAGAGAAATAAATGGAAGAAAGCTGAAAGGAAGAAAATCAATATCAAAGATGGAAGGAAGTGAAGAAAACAAAAGGCAAAACAAAAAATGGCAGATTGACTAGCAACTGTAGAAAGAAAGCTAAGAGAAGACAGAGGAAAGCAGAAGCCTCAGATCGAGAACAGCATGATCGGAGGATAAAATAGACAATGAAAGGTAGAAAAAATAATTTTATTTCCAATTTAGTGGTTGGACTTTGTGTTATCTATATTTCATACAGTATTTATTTATGATTTATTTGCTTTTATATACCACACTATTTCAAAATCGGCGCTGTTTACATAGAACATGAATAACACAGGTACACTACCAAAAAACTGCCTCCAGTTTTGCAACTGATTCCTATGGATTTTGGGGTGCTGAATCCAGGAAAAATAGCCAAAATGTTCCATCACGTCACGTTTTCTTGCAAAATTAGATTCTACCCATATAAGGAATGTTCACATAATTTCTTTTTAGCCGACTGCAGATTATTTTATTGGCACAAAAAAGAGGATGAAATGGTTAACTCACTAGAAACACTCACTAAAGAAATTTTAGATTGTTTTGTATTCATTTTATACATAAAAAGGAAAATTGGGAGGAGGGGGGCTAAATCCAGTACTCGCGCTGGGCGCATGTCTTTCCTTTTCGCCTCGCCTCGTTCGCTCACTCAAACACGGTGGTTGCGACATGAACGTTCCTGTCAAATTTCAGGTTTCTTGCAAGTTCATTATTACCTTTTGTTTGCCCAGTCGTAATCCAGCTTTATCGAAGTGGTTCACTACAGTTGTAGTTTGCAGTGCTGTGTATTTGTGATGGCTCACAGAGCCAGAGGTTGCGTCAACTCTCCGGGACAGTTTTTGTTTTATTTGTGGGGAATAAATACCGTGAAAAAGCGGCAGAGGAACATTTCTGCATTTATTTAAAAAGTATATTTCGCCTATTCGGTTTGAAGTTGGCGATCAAGACAAACCATGGGCTCCTCACAAAGTGTGCAAGACATGTGAGGAAGATCTACGCTTAGGGATGAAAGGTAAAAAACAAGCATTTCGTTTCGGAATACCTATGATGTGGCGTGAACAAAGAGACCACAGCAGTGACTGCTATTTTTGCTCTTGCATTGTGAAGGGATACAACTTAAAAAATAAGAACGTAATAAGTTACCCCAACCTTCCCTATAGCCTCATAGCAACGAAGTACCTGTACCTGAACCACCAAAATCTTTGGATCATATTTGTGTGGACGGTTCTGATCATGATGAGACTCATCAGATGGCTTTTCCCGATGAGTCCAGTACTTCCGAGTTTGAAACTGAACCAGATCCGAAACCTGAACTTTTCTCTCAAGCTGAATTGAATGATTTAGTCCGGGATTTAGGACTCCCAAAAGATGCTGCCCAACTGCTAGGTTCTCGGCTTAAACAGAAAAATCTATTGTCACCAGGGAACAACTTTTTATTGGTACCGCAACCGCGAGACACAATTTTTGAAGTATTTCAGCAAAGAGGAAGATTTGGTATTTTGCAACGATATATACGGAGTGATGGAAAAGTTTAAACTCAGTATGATCCTGCTGAATGGCGGCTGTTCATTGATTCGTCAAAAGACAGCATAAAAGGTGTTCTTCTTCATAATGGCAACACATTCACTTCAGTTCCTATTGCTCACTCTGTTATTCTCCAAGAAAAATACGAGAATTTGGCCCTGATTCTTCGGAGGATTCGTTATGATGAGCATAAGTGGATGATTTGTGGAGACTTTAAAATTCTATCCATGCTATTAGGGCAGCAATCCGGTTTCACCAAATATCCCTGCTTCCTTTGCTTGTGGGATAGCCGGGCCCGCGACCTACACTGGGGGGGAAAAAGGACTGGCCAATTCGGGAGTATTTGAGACCCGGTGAGAAAAATGTTCTTCATGAGAGCTTGGTACTCGTGATAAAAAATTCTATTACCACCTCTCCACATAAGTGGGTCTCATTAAGCAATTCATCAAGTCCCTTCCAAAAGATGGTGAGTGCTTTTTCGGTACCTTTCCTCAAAAGTTCCCCCGACTTTCTGAAGCAAAGCTAAAGGAAGGAGTGTTTGTTGGCCCTGATATAAGGAAACTCATTTCAGATGGAGCATTCGCTGAAACGATGTCTGAGAAGGAAAAAGAAGCCTGGGATTCCTTCAAGGATGTTGTTCTCAAATTCTGGGGGAACAGGCGGGATGAGAACTATAAGGATATTGTTGCCAGGATGCTCAATGCCTTCAAAGAACAAGGCTGTAACATGAGCCTGACAGTCCATTTCTTGCACGTCCATGTGAACTACTTTCCCGAAAATTGGGGGGGCGTACAGTGAAGAACAAGGTGAAAGGTTTCACCAGGACATCAAGGACGCAGAGAGAGAGAAGGTACCAAGGAAGATGGAACACCACTATGATGGCTGATTTCTGCTGGTTGCTGCTGCGGGGAAACCCCAGATGAAAAATACGCCAAGCAGCGCACCAAGAGAAGCATTCGGGGGAAGAAGAAAACAGGCCCACCAGGAGATTGACCCAAGAATGACTTTAAAATCTAAACTGTGTTGACAAATATCGTGTTTTACTAAACTTTGAAATAAAAATTTGCTAGTTATTAACCACAGTGTCGGATCTCATTTATTAGAATTTTATTTTCACACCATCGGGTGTTTGTCTTCATGTATTGCAATGGTGCGGTTTGCGTTTTCTATTCTTACATACATACCTGTACAAACATTTTTTGCACATTTCTTTGCTTTGCTTTGTGTCTAACCTCGCTCTTATATGCTCAATGTTTGTGCACATGTATGTGGCTGTTTAAAGTGCTGACACTTTTGCAACCCTCACAGTGTGTTTTGTTGACATTACTCTATTCTTTTGTGCTGCCTTGTTACAATTTTCTTTATTCTTATTTGAATAACTACTAAACAATTAGTATGAAAGAATCATCCAAGAAACTTTTATCTCGATCGCACTCAATCTGAAACGTTCACCTCAAACTGCTAACCCAATGTAGCAAAAAATCTGTACGTGATGGAGCAAATTGGTTACCAGATTTGGATTCAGCGCACCAAAAAACGTAAAAATCAATCGAAACATTAGAGGCAGTTTAAAAAAAAAATTTTTTAGTGTACCTGTGTAATCAAACCGTTTTACATAGAACAGGTATTAAACTGAAACAAGTGATTAACATTGAACAGGAACATCAACTTGGGTAGAACAGGGGAACTTGGGTAGAACAGGAGGAACTAAATTACAAGTTGGTAGGTAGATCTTAAACGGTTACATAGGAGAGGTCGAGCTATGGGGTTGACAGGAATTGTGCATGTCATATATATGGTATGTTGTCATAGAATAGCTAGAACAAGTGAGTCTTTATAGCTTTTCGGAGATGGCCAGGGAGGACGTTCCACAGAGTTGGTGCATATAAAGAAAAGTTGCGGTTATTGGTGGCTTGGGTGCACATCCTTATTGATAAAAGGCTGGTCAGCGTATTCGCCATGCTTGATCTCCTCATTCTGTTCTTTGGTGTACGTTGTATGATTGAGGCAAGGGAGTCTGCAGTCATGTCATATAGTATCTTGAACATCATCAATAGGGCTTTGTAAATCAGATGGCTTGCTATTGGAAGCCAGTGTAACTGCATTAAGATGGGTGTGAAGTGTACAAATCTGGACACTCTGTGTAGTGTTCGGACAGCTGTGTTCATGGCTAGTTAGAGTGGTTGGAATTTGTTTTTTGGCAGGCTGTAAAGAATAATATTGGCATAGGCCAGGTGCGGGAAGATAAATGCCTGGAATACGGTGTGAAAGTCTGAGGAGTCCAGGAGTGGGCGTAGATGATGGAGGATCCTTATTTTATAGTAAACCACCTTGATGACATTTCGTATGTGTGCTTTCATTCTCATTCGTTGGTCCAAGATGACTCCCAGGTAGCGCACCTCATGCTTCGTCATCAGCTCTAGGTCATTCACACGCAGGGAAGTTGGTGGGGTAAATGTTAGGTCTCTGTTTATAAATAAGACTTCATCTTCTTGCAGTTAACTTTAAGGTTGTGTGTGGAGAACTGCATCTCTTATTTCTCTGGTGCTGCATCGCATGTGGAGTCTCGATTCTTGGGGTTTTAGTTTAAATTTTGTCTACCTATTTTTATTTTTACTTTAGGTTGTGGTCACTTATTCTATACTTGGTGAGGGTCTGTGTTCTGAGTGTGTGACCAAGACCAGGTGTTCTGCTAACATGGAGTTTGTACATAGGGATCTGTATTGTAGTAATTTGACTTGTTCAGCTATTCAAATAGATGCTTGGATGTTCTAGGTCCCACTGCAGTTTTTATAGTGCTGCTTTTTTTCTGGGTAGGCCCTTTGTATGAGTTTTGGAAATTTATGCTGATATAGTATGGTGAGGTAGATTTGGCCTTGTAGATCTTTGGACTTCTGAAGAGTTTTACAGTATATTAGTTCACAATATGCTTGGTACTGGAGAATGATTGCTGTTAGTGAGATGACCAGAATCAGAGGATTTTTTTTTTTAATATATTGAGTTCTGTGGGTGAATGTCCAACTTCTGCCCTGCACCCATTCTCGAGGGAGAGGATTGTGTGGATGCAGAATATATATTCATAAAGAAAAAGTGAGAACCATAATCCAGGGTTTAAAAAAGCTTTGGACAAGTTCCTGGAGGAAAGGTCCATAAACTTTTATTAAAGAGGACCTGAGAAATCCACTGCTTGCCCCACTACAAGCATTGTGGAGCCTGTTTGCCTTTTTGGAAACCTGCCAGGTACTTGTCACATGGCCTATCTAGTCTGCCCTTCCATATCAACCACTACGACAGTTCCCTTTTTTCCTTTAGATATCCTCTGTGTTTGTCCCATGACTTTTTGAATTCAGACACTGTCCTCATCTCTACCACCTCCACTGGGAGACTATTCCATGGATCTACCACTCTTTCCGTAAAAAATATTTCTGTATATTACTCCTGAGTCTATCCCCTTTAGCCCTCATCCTCGTAGCAGAGCTTGCTTTCAATCGAAAGAAGCTCTCCTGTGCATTTATGCCACGGATGTATTTAAACTTCTCAGTCATATCATCTCTATCCCACCTTTCCTCTAAAGTATACATATTAAGATCCTTAAGTCTGTCCTCATATGCTTTATAATGAAGACCACTAACCATTTTAGTAGCCACCTTCTGTACTGACTCCAATCTGTTTATATCCTTTTGAAGATGAGGGCTCCAGAATTGCACACTATACTCCAAATGAGGTCACCAAAGACTTATACAGAGGTGCTATCACCTCCTTTCTTCTCCTGGCCATTCCTCTCCCTATGCACCTAAGCATCCTTCTGGCTTTCGCCGTTGCCTTTTCTACCTGTTTAGCTACTTTAAGATAATCTCTTCTTTTGTGGACAGAAGTACTTAACCCACTATACTATATTGCTCCCTTGGATTGCTGCAGCCCAAATGCATGACCTTGCATTTTTTAACATTAAGGGGTATGTTTACTAAACTGCGTTAGTGCGATTCGCGTTAGGAGCCGCGTTAGAGACAGAAATCCCAAATAAGGACATGGGTGGTACATCGTTGCCAAGAACGCGCGTTACAAGGCGCCATAAATGAACGAGCACTACAGGGCACGTTACTGCGCGTTAATCTTAAGAAGGCGCGCAGGCATACAATCACAGCAACAGAGCTGTAGCACAATGGTTACAACACTGACGGATAGTACAGGGGTCATGGGTTCGATTCCCCAGTGGGTCTAATGTATAAGGCTGGCTGAGGCAGCACCCTTTACATTTAAGTTGTGATTGGTGAGGCATTTGACATGTATTTTAATTTGTGCTGCCAGCAAACACCCTCACGGTGGCATAACCTAAGGTGCCGCATAAGGCACTCCATAACGCACTCCATAGGGCACATTATAAAGTGTACTGTCCGCCAAGGCACCCTATAATGTCCCCTATAGGACACCTTATAAGGCTGTGAACAAAGCCCTGGCTGGCTGCAGGACTGCACATCACCACACAAACAAATCAGCAGTCGACAGATGGGCACAAGATTGGGTATGCACCCCCACAGCACCTCGGCCAGGTAGGGGGAACAGACCGTGTGTGGTACTGCCACAGACAGTCACATTGTGCGGGTACTGTGCCCACCCTAAGGTTGAGGTGGGGCGCCCAGCACCAGGTCCACAGCACCATTCGTGGCTGAACTACGCCATGCTGCAGGTCCCCATCAGTATGTGATAGGTAGTTCCGTTAGACACACCTAGGATACATCTGTGCCCTGCTGTATGTCTCGGTCATGTCTAGTCCCTATGGGCGATGATGCACCCAGAATAGTGCATATCCTGTGTTGGTGCCATGGTTACCTGCTGTAGGTGAAGGGAGGGATGTATGGACCCATGGGCAGATCATGTACCACCACACAACCCACCCTCTGGGGCACAGGATCACCCACCAATAGATCCACAGTCTACCTCCCTGCAATGGCAGCAGTAGAAGGGATCAGCAACCCCTGTCCTGCTGGGGAACAGACAGAGCGGTACACATCCATAACGCAATAGCAGACAGACGGCAGGCCTGGAAATGCTCAGCTGCCCCCCACCATTATCTGATATTCTCCAGCAGCAAGCCTCCAGCCGCTGCACCCTGCAAGGTGTTCCAGCAAGACACATACTAGCTGCAGACAGTCCGCCAGCTAGTCCATAGTGCATGGTCCTGGAGGAGATGCATGTACCCAGAACGGGGATGTCAGCATACACACCAAGCAGATAAGCCAGTGATTGGGCCCCAAAAGGAAACCCATAAATATAACATGAGAGAAATACTATAAAGCACTATGGGGGAACCTAGCCATGCCATGGTCACTGCTCAGTCAGGGTGAGAGAGACCTCCCAACAGGACATGCTATGGCCACCCTGTCCGTGCAGGTGGTGGCCAGGCACTACAATTGCCATTGCCCTATGCCGTGTGCAGATGCATCCAGGCCAGGCCACCCTATCCAGGCTATTCCCACGGTACCTTGCTCCTCATTATGCACATTGGCAGGCCAATACTGGCAACAGTGCTAGCAGTGTGGGCTGTGGAGGGTGTTGGCAGCCACCACACACTGGATAGACAGACACACACTCCCCACACCTATGCCAGCATTGTGCAACTATAGAGGTGTTGGGCAGCCCAGGCCACCACACAAGTCCTGGGCACAGTGCAGGCATGGCTATGGTACGCAATACTGTAGGAGTCACTCCCCAGGTTGGTAAACACTGTCAGACACAAGACCTGTAGCACACTCCACAGACATCAGGAGGGTTGCTATGATGCAGCTCACTCAGATAATTGTACTTAACCTAGGACTTGCTATCTGCCAGTAATCATAGCAACCTCTTTAAAGATGTGTACTATATTCCCAGGTTTAGGGTGGCATTACTAAGGTATGCAAGCGCCAGTATTGGGAGATGCACGCAGAGCCCAAAGTCCTGCCTCTCCAGGAGGCTTTGGATAATGGGGCCTGTGGGTGCGGGTGTGTCTGCCCCTGTTGGCTGCTGCTTTACGGCAGAGGTTCCCAACTCCAGTCCTGCGGTGCCAAACACTGTTCGGGTTTTCATGCTGTCCCTCATGAATATGCATGAGATACATCTGCATACCATGGGGGTGGCACATAGAAATGCAGCACAGGCATCTTTATCAGAGGCAGCATGGAACCGGAATGGTGTTTGGCCCTCCAGGACTGCATTTTGGAGGCTCTGCTCTAGGTAATGGGCATGTTTATGGTGTCTGTGCTCTGTAGGGTAAAATATAGGTGTTTTGGGCATGTTTACGTCATCTGCAAGAAAGGTTCTGTCTGTATTAGCACGTTATAGTAGTGGGTAAAATATGAGGCCTGGGTTGGTGGAAACCACAGCTGAGGCTTGAACCTGTGACCTTCTGCTTCTGAATGCAGTGGTTTTGTGCACTGCACCACCATGTTATCACAGAGATGGTGCATTCCCTGGTGGTACCATGATTGTTGGTCAGACAGGGCCTGTCTGTTGTAGTGCATGGCACCCACCTACACAGGGCTAGGCCACGGTCTGCTCTGGCCAGCTGCCACTGCCCCCTCCACCACCGGTATCCCTCAGCCACCATGCTGACATGCCCTTCTGCTGGTGGAGTTGGTGGTGCGCAGTCTCAGGCCATCCAGTGTGCAGGTAGGCGGCTGCCTATGTTGCGGGTTCTGGGGTAGGGGTGCCTGTATCGACGTCCACGCTCCCCCCCAGCCCCACCTGCCAATGTTCCGTGCCCTTGGGGGTAGCTGTTGGGTACTATCCCCTGTGACACTTTGGGAAACACACTCGTGCCCATGTTGGGCCTTCAGCAGTTGCTGTCTGGCTGCTCCGCTGTTTCAGCATTCGTATGGGCCACCTAGGCATCACCCTAGTCTGCACTGTGGCCCAGCTCCACCACAGCATGTGCCGCCTGCGGCCCTCTGTATCCCCTTCTCTAGCATCTGTCCAGTTGCCGTTCTGACATGCCCGCCCTGATGTTGCGGGACATGTGCATGCCATAGGAACCCTGTCCGATGGTGGGGAAAACCCTGAGCAGCGCTATTTCACTGTGGGCCCATTCATCTTGTATGGGGACGGCGTATAGACCCTTCCACGATTTATATCTGTTCTATGGAGCTTACTCGGGGGGGGGGGAGGGGTTGATGTTTCTCATTGATACCACTATTGGCCAGCTTGGTTATTGCTTTTTTCCAGTTTGTTGGGGTCATTTTCAGTGTTTCTGTGCCCTTTTGTTCTCTGCACATGTATCACACTTATCACTTTTGTTTGGTTTCCCTGCCTGGGCTGTACATTGCTGACACTGAAATGGTTTCTCTCCCCTGTAATGTGCCTTTAACGGCAGGTTTTCATTCGCGTTGGAATTCAGCCCTGAAAATCAGCGCGTTAGTGTGAGGGGAGCCTCTCCCCGCCCACTCTCCGCCCACTGACTCCTTCTCTCCGCCCTCTCTCCACCTTCTGCGTTGTTTTACTGCGCTGCGGGGCTTTACGATCATTAGCGCATCATAACGCGCTTTATGTAACGTTAACGATCGTAAGCGCAGCATAACGCGCGTTATGCTGCGCTTACGATCGTTAACGTTACATAACACGCGTTATTCACGATTACCGCAGTTTAGTAAACATACCCCTAAATCTCAGCTGCCAAATTCTAGACCATTCTTCAAGCTTAGCTAGATCCCTCCTCATTTTATCTACACCTTCCTGGGTGTCTACTGTATTGCAGATTTTGTTATAATCCACAAAGAGGCAAACCTTACCCGACAGCCCTTCCACAATATCACTAACAAAGATGTTAAAAAGAATTGGACCAAGGACAGATCCCTGGGGCACACCACTGGTAACCTCCTTCTCAGAGTGAGCTCCATTTACCTGTACCCTTTGTCGCCTCCCACTCAACCAATTTCTAACCCAATCAGTAACTTTAAGATCCATCCCTAGGGTGCTCAGTTTGTTTATAAGTCACCTGTGCAGAACAGTGTCAAAGGTTTTACTGAAATCTAAATATACCACATCTAGGGCTCTCCCTCAATCCAACTCCCTGGTCACCCAGTCAAAGAAATCAATCAGATTTGTCTGACAAGACCTGCCTCTGGTGAATCCATGCTGCCTCAGATCTGGTAATCCGTTGGGCTCGAGAAACCTCAGCAGCGCTTCCAATAATTTACTCACCACCGAGTTCAAACTAACCGGCCTGTAGTTTTCAATCACATCCTTACGTCCGCTTTTGTGTAATGGGACCACATGTGCCTCTCTCCAGTCCTCTGGCGCCACTTCTGACTCCAACGAGGCATTGAAATGGTCAGTCAGTGGAGCTGCTAGAACATCCCCAAGTTCCCTCAGTATTCTAGGGTGTATCCCATCTGGTCCCATCGCTTTTCTACATTAGGTTTAGCTAGTTTCTCATGAAAACAGTCTTCTGAAAATTGTTCAAGATGCCCCTTGCTTCTGTTCCTGTTTGTGGGTGTTTTCTGAGGTCCTGTTCCTGGTTCTTCATCTGTTAACACAGAACAGAGATATTTGTTAAGCAATTCGGCTTTATCCTCATCAACCTCTACTTATTCATCCCCTTCCCCCTTGAGTCTGACAATACCACTTTTGCCCTTCCTCTTCTCACTCATATATCTAAAAAATGTCTTATCTACCTATTTTATTGCATTTTTTATTTCCTCCTCTTTTTCAGTCTTTGCTTTCCTGACTACTTTGCTAGCTTCTCTAAGTTTTTCCAAATATAGATGCCTGTCTTCCTCTCTCTGTGATCTCTTGCATTTCATGAAGGCCTCCCACTTTTTCTTCATCTTTTCAGCTACTTCTTTTGAAAATCATAGCAGTCTCCTTTTCCTTTTATCTTTTTTTATCATTTTAACAAAAAGATTGGTTTCCCTTAAAATATCCCCTTTTAGTTTTGCCCACTATTTTTCTACATCCCCAGCTGTTCCTATCCAACTAATGACTCCCTGAGGTATTGGCCCATCTTGGCAAAGTTAGTTTTCCTAAAGTCTAAGACCCTTGCTTTTGAATGGATTTTATCAGCCCTAGTCCTAATACTGAACCACACCACCTGGTGATCACTGGATGCGAAATGATCTCCCACTATGATATCAGAAACACTTTCACCATTGGTTCATGGACATGCATCTCTTTCTGGTATTGCATTTTATACAGAATCTGTCTTCTTGGGATTACAGTTTAATTTTTATCTACATATATTTATTTTTAGATTATGGTCACTTTTTCTGTACTTGGTGAGAGTTTGTGTACTGAATGTGTGACCAAGGCCAGGTGTTCTGTTAACATGGAGTTTGTTTGTAGGGATCTGTACTGAGGTAATCTGAATTGTTCAGCTTAAGAACATAAGAAATGCCATACAGGGTCAGACCAAGGTCCATCAAGCCCAGAACCTGTTTCTAACAGTGGCCAATCCAGGTTACAAGTACCTAGCAGTTACCAAAAAGACACAGATTTCACAATACTTTATTGGGGCAAGCAGTGGATTTCGCGGGTCCCCTTTAATAATGGTTTATGGACCTTTCCTCCAGGAGCTTGCCCAAACATTTTTTAAATCCAGCTACACTAACAGCTTTTACTACATCCTCCTGTAACGAATTCCAGAGTTTGATTACATGTTGAGTGAAAAAATATTTTCTCTTATTAGTTTTAAACTGGTTATACTGTAGCTTCATTGCACGTCCCCTAGTCTTAATACTTTTTGATACTCTAAAGAATGGATCTACATTCACACTTTCCACTCCATTCATTAATTTATAGATCTCTATCATATCTCACCTCAGCCATCTCTTTTACAGGTTGAATAACCCTAATTTCGTAAGCCTCTCCTCAAAGGGGTATCTTTCCATTCCCTTTACCATTTTGGTGGCCCTTCGCACTATGTAACGATACAGAGGCATTATAATATTCTTTGTTTTATTTTCCATTCCTTTCTTTTGAATCCTAGCATTTTATTTGTCTTCTTGGCCGCCGCTACACACTGGGCGCAGGATTTCTATGTGCTATCCACGATGACACCTATATCTTTTTCCTGGGTGGTGATTCCTAATGTGGAACCTTGCATTGTGTAACCATAGTCTGGGTTTTTCTTTCCTAGATGCATAACATAGCACTTGTCTACATTAAATTTCATCTGCCATTTGAACGTCCAGCCTTCCAATTTATCAAGGTCCTCTTGCAAATTTTCACAACTTTGAATCATTTTGTGTCATCTGCAAATTTGACTACCTCACTTGTTATTCCCATTTCCAGGTCATTAATGAATATGTTAAAAAGCAGCAGGCCCAGCACAGATCCCTGGGGTACTCCACTATTCACCTTTCTCCATTGGGAAAATTGGCCATTTAGCCCTACCCTCTGCTTTCTATCTTTTAACCAGTTCTGATCCACAATAGTGCACTGCCTCCTATCTCATGACTTTTTAATTTCGCCAATAGTCTCTCATGAGGGATCTTGTCAAAAGCTTTCTGAAAATCCAGTACAAAATATCAACTGGCTCACCTTTGTCTACCTGTTTATTCACACCTTAAAAAAAAAACAGATTAGGAAGACAAGACAAGACCTCCCTTGGCTAAAGCCTTGTTGGCTTTCTCCCATTAAACCATGACTATCTACATGTTCAGTAATTTTGTTCTTTATAATAGTTTCTACCATTTTGCCTGGTACTGATGTTAGACTCACTGGCCTGTAGTTTCCCAGATCACCCCTGGAACCCTTTTTAAAAATTGGCATTACAATGGCCATTCACCAATCTTCAGGTACTGCAGATGATTTTAATGATAGCTCAAGATTACTAATAGTATGTCTGCAATCTCATATTTTAGTTCTTTCAACACTCTTGAGTGTATACCATCCAGTCCAGGTGATCTTCTACTGTTTAGTTTATCAGATAGTTGTTATATATATTCCTGGTTTATCGATATTTCTTTCAATTCTTCCGATGTATCACCTTTAAATACCATTTCAATCATGGGTAACTTCCCTACATCTTCTTCAGTAAACACGATAGCAAAGAATTCATTCTTTCTCTTCGCTATGGCCTTGTCGCCTCTTAGTGCCCCTTATATCCCTCTATCATCTAATGGTCCAACTGACTCTCTCACAGGTTTTTTGCTATGCATGTACTTGAAAAAGTCTTTATTATGCTTTTTTGCTTCCACAGCAAGCTTCTTCTCAAATTCTCTCTTTGCCTGCCTTATCAATGCCTCACATCTAACTTGCCGCTTATGTTGTTCCAGTTGTCGTCATTTGGCTCCTTTTCCCATTTCCTGAAAGATGCTTTTTTGACTACAACTGCCTTTCTGACCTCACCTTTAAACCATGCTGGCAGCTTTTTGGACATCCATCTATCTTAAAGCATGGAATATAGCTGGTCTGGGCTTCCAAGTTAGTATTTTTAAACAACGCCCATGCTTGATGCAAATCTTTAACCTTTGCATTGGCTCTTTTTAGTTTGTTCTTAATTGTTTTACTCATTTTATCATAGTCTCCTTTTTGAAAGTTAAAAGGCAGTACTGTTGATTTCCTTGACATTCTTCCTCCATTTATGAAATCAAACGTGATCGTATTATGATCACTATTCGACTTGTTCAAGCCATGGTATTTTCAATAACATCATATGGATGTGAAAGCTGGACAGTGAAAAAGATAGACAGGAAGAAAATTGATGCCTTTGAATTATGGTGCTGGCGGCGAATACTGTGTATACCATGGACTGCCCGAAGAACAAACCAGATGGTACTAGAGGAGATCAAACCTAAGCTTTCTTTAGAAGCTCAGATGGCAAGACTTCGACTTTCATACTTTGGACACATCATGCGAAGAGAGAGATCATTAGAGAAAGACATTATGCTTGGCAAGATAGAAGGTCAACGCAAAAGAGGAAGGCCAGCAATGAGATGGATCGATACAATAACAGCAGCTACGGGTACCAGTCTGTCAACAATGAGCCGCCTGACTGAAGACCGAACACAGTTTAGGATAGCTATCCAGAGGGTCGCCATGAGTCGACTCCAACTCGACGGCACTTAACAACAACAACATTGCCAAGTGGCTCCAACACCATTATCTCTTGAACCAGATCTTGTGTACTCCTAAGGACTAGATCCAAATTGGCTTCACCTCTTGTCAGCTCATGAACCAACTGCTCCAAGAAGCATTTATTTCATCTAGAAGCTTTATCTGCCTAGTATGTCCTGCCCCGGTCAATACTGGGGTAATTGAAATCAGCCATTATTAATACTTTATTGTAACTTTTGCTAGCTTCCCTGATTTTTTTGAGCATTTAATCATCCATGTGTTCATTTTGGACAGGCGGTCGGTAGTACACCCCCACTGCCATCGCCTTCTTCTTTTAACATAGAATTTCAGTCCATAGAGATTCTACCATGTATTTTGTTTCCTGCAACACCTTCATCCTGTGTGACTCAATGTCCTCTCTAACATAGGGTGCAACCCCTCCACCAATTTAATCTACTCTATCATTGCCATATTATTTGTACCCAGGTATCACACTGTCCCACTGTTTGTCCTCCTTCCACGAGATCTCTGAGATACCAATCATATTTAACCTCTCATTTAGTGCTAAATATTCTAACTCTCCCATCTTATCTTTTAGATTTCTAGCATTTGCATACAAACGTTTGGAGGTCATATTTTATTTATATTAATCTGGTTATCAGTAGGCAGGAGTAATTTGGAATCCTTAAGCTCTGTCTGCTCTGTACTTAAGGACATTTAGATTATTTTTGTCTTTATTGGAACCTCTCTGTCAATATGCCCTAACTTCAATCTTTTGCTAATATCCTTCATAGATACCTCCTTGTGAACCATGCGCTCTTGGGCAACTATTGACTTTCCCCTATTATCTAGTTTAAAAGCTACTCTATCTCCTTTTTAAAGGTTAATGCCAGCAGCCTGGTTCCATCCCAGTTAAGGTTTAGCCATCCCTTTGGAAAAGTCCCTCCTTTCCCCAGAATGTTCCCAAGTTCCTAATAAATACAAAACCCTTGTCTTTGTACCATCATCTCATCCATGCATTGAGACTCCGGAGCTCTGCCTGCCTTTTGGGTCCTGCGCGTGGAAGGGAAGCATTTCTGAGACTGCTACTCTGGAAGTTCTGGATTTCAATTTCCTACCTAAAAGCCTAAATTTGGCCTCCAGAACCTCCCTACCACACTTTCCTATGTCTTTGCTACCAACATCTACCTAGATAGCAGACTCCTCCCCAATGCTATCTAACACCTTGCCAAGGTGACACAGTGAGGTCTGCTTCCTTTGCACCAGGCAGGCAGTAGGCTACACCTCCACAGCTCTCTGATCTGCAATGGCTGGATACAGAAGGATGATGTGTTGGGCAGCAGCTTAGAGGGGCTTTCCCATGGCTGATGTGCAGTCCTATATTAATCTGAGATCTATTCTTCCTCTCAGATTCTGTTTCTGTTTTGTGCTCCAGTATTTTCTACCATATGCATGTTGATGTTAGGATGGAGTGATCGTTTCTTATCTCCGGATATAGAAAGACTGCAGGTCACTGCATGGCATGTCTGCTGTGGTTACCAGGATAGGGTTAACCCACCAGTACCCATGATGCAATGCACATGCAGATTAGCAGTCTACAGCAGGTCATCAGATGGGGTATGCACCTCTACAGCACCACACCGTGGTAGGGGGTACTGACCGTGTGTGTTACTGGCACAGAGTAGTTACAGACCATGCCATTGTGTGGGTTCTGCGCTCACCCTGAGGGTGAGTTGGTGCGCCCAGCACCAGGTCCACAGTACCCGGGTTGGATGAGATAGGCATTGCTGTGTGTCAGGTATTTCTTGCAGACATACCTAGGATATTCTCCAGTCATATCTGGCCTTTGTAGACTGTGATGCACCCAGACTGGTGCCTATCCAGTGTGGTTGCCATGGTTGCTTGTTACAGGGGCAGGGGGAGAGTCTGGATCTACATGCAGATTATGTTGTGCCACCTACCAGACTGCCCTCACTTGGCCAGGGTGGTGGACAGGATCTGGCCTCCAACAGACTCACTCTCCACATCTTTGCAAAGGAGTCACATGATGATGGGCTGTGGGACCAGCAACCAGGGCTGTTAATGTAGATCTGTACTTGTCACAAGGGCACTGGCCTGGAAGGGCTCAGCTGCCCCACACCACAAACTGAAATCCACCAGCAGAGGGCATACTCAGTCTGCAC
This sequence comes from Ichthyophis bannanicus, assembly GCA_033557465.1. NCBI lineage: Eukaryota > Metazoa > Chordata > Amphibia > Gymnophiona > Ichthyophiidae > Ichthyophis > Ichthyophis bannanicus. The sequence continues at coordinate 941,944,416 of CM066033.1, read as the reverse complement.
CCTGCAAGGCATTCCAGACATGCACATGTGAAATGCAGACAGCCCACTAGCCAATCCACAGTGCATCTTCCCAGGGAAACTGTGCACCCAGATGTGGGATGTACCCACAGACACCAAGCAGATATCTCAGTGATTGGGCCCCAGAGCAGAGACCACATAGATATCACTTGAGAGAAGCACTGTATAGCACTATGTGGGAACCTAGACATGCTATGGTCACTGTTCAGTCAGAATGAGAGTGACCTCCCAGCATGACATGCTGTGGCCACCCTGTCCATTCAGGTGGTGGTCGGGCACTACAATCTCCCAGCCATTGCCCCACATTGTATGCAGATGCCCAGTCCGCCCTGTCCACGCTATACCCAGAATACCTTGCTCCTCATTATGCACATTGACAGGCTAATACTGGAATCAGTGTAAGCATTGTGGGCCCAGTGAGGAGTAAGCAGCCACAAAACAATGGATAGACATACGCACACTCCCACTCCTATGTTGGCATTGTGCAAAGATAGGGGTGGTTGTCAGCCCTGCCCATCACACTGGTCCTGGGCACAGTGCAGGCATTGCTAAGGTATGCAGGTGCTAGTAGTGCTGCTTTGCTGGAAACTGCTGCTCCATGCCGGGCCCAACAACCTGACAATCCATGGGGCTTTGGATAGTGGAGCCTGTGGGTGTGGGTGTGTGTGCTCCTGTTGGCCGATGCTTTGGGAGGTGCACATGACGATGTTGTATCTGCAACGTAGGGTAAAATGTAAGGACATGGTCTGCATGAGCCACAGCTGGGTCCTGAACCTGTGACCTTTTGTTCCAAGACACACTGTCTGTGTGTACTGCACCACACAAGCATAGTAGTCCCTGGGGCTACCTTTGCTGTTCATCCGACAGACCTTTGCTGCGCTGTACACCATGCACTGATACAGGGCATGGCTTTGGTACACTGTAGGCAGGTGTCACGGCCCCCTCCACCACCAACGTCCCCTCCCCCACCATGCTGATGTGCTCATACGCTGTTGGTGCTGGTGGTGCGCAGTCCCAGGCCATCCACTGTGTGAGTAGGCGGGTACCTAGGGTGTGGGGTCTGGAGTGGGGGGCACTGTTCCCTCTAAGCTGTGCGTGTGTGTGCTCGCCGAGCGAGCGCACATACTTTACAGCAGAGCGCACAAAAATTACGGTTCTGATTCTGATAGAAAACAACACAGACGTCTTAAAATTTAAAAGTTGTGATTGTAATTACTAGAAATTTTCCGCTTCATTTAGTAATCGTCTATTTTCATTTAAAAATGTGGTGTACATACTGTATTCTGATGTGTAGTCGAATTTTAAAGTATATAACTCTGAGTATCGTTATATGGCGCACAAAAATTTAACCTTCCTTCAAAAGCTGCACAGCTGATATTTTATGCACACACATCTTACAGAAAGTTAGAGGGAACATTGGTGGGGGGGCATACATGGACATCCACACATCCCCCCCCATCACCGCCTGCCACTATTATGGCCCTTCCACATGGGGGGGGAGATGGTTGGGGGTGGCAGGTCGGTGATCTAGCAACTTTTGGCTAGGGTGGGCCTGGTAGATAAATTGTGTTCTGCCAGCAGACTGTGGACAGGCTAGGGTGTGCAATGCGGGTACAGTGTATCCACTTTATTTATTTTATTTATTTAAAAGGATTTATATACTGCCTTCTCCTGTAATCAAGGCGGTTACTTTGGACTGCTGGGTGTACGCATGTGTCAGGCAATGCGTGGCTGCTCCCTGCACTGTCCTTCCCAGGGGCTGGTGTGACGGGTGTTCGTATAGCTGGGTGTTCGGACAGTTTGGGATGTATCCTTGGGTGAGTACGTGGACCCCTATTAGAGTGGTTCCCAGATGTGCACTGCTTGCCCCATTACAGGCATTGTGTTTCCTGTGTGACGTTTGGGGTACCTGCAGGGTACTTCTCCCCTGGGTGGGACACTGTGGAGCACAGACTACTGGGCAAGTTTGACCTTTGTCACCTGCCATCTTGCTGTTTTCCATTTTCTGTGTTCCTCTGTGCCACCTAGGTGGCTTCCTGGTCTGCCCTGTACCCCCCCTGCATGTCCCACCTGCAGCATCACCATAGTGCCCTTTCATACTTGGGCACTATGCTGTTACTACACATGTAGCACTACTATCACTGTTTTTGGGCTCTCTGCCTATGATATACATTGCTGACAGGAAATGGTTTCTCTCTCCTACAAATGTGCATTTACCGACAGGTTTTCACTCGCAGTACTGTTCCAGTGTTAATGTGACAGCGTTAGTGCAGCAGGGGCCTCTCCCAGTCCACTCCCCACCCATTGACCCTCTCTCTCCTCCTTCTCTCTGCCTTCCGGTACAGTTACAGCCGAGAGGCATACCCCATCTGGTGACCTGCTATAGACTGCTAATCTGCATGTGCATTGCATCATGGGTACTCGTGGGTTAACCCTATCCTGGTAACCACAGAAGACATGTTGTGCGGTGACCTGCAGTCTTTCTATATCCAGAAATAAGAAATGATCACTCCATCCTAACATCCAGGGCCGGCCCGTCCATTGAGCAAGAATGTTTTTTGCACAGGGCCCCGCGTTTCAGGGGGCCACGCGCAAAGAACATTCTGCTTTTTTAAAAATTAAATTAAAAAAAAAAAAAGCTGGCTGCTGCTGCTGCCGCAGTGGCAGCGGCAGAATGGAGTGTCCCGCGGGGCCCGCTCTGCCCGGCTGAGCCCTCCCTACCCGGCTGAGCCCCTCTGTGCCGGCTTTCAGATACGCGAAGGGAGAGTCTCTCCCTCACGTCTCTGTTAAGCCCACAGGGGCTGATGGGAAGCAGGGGCTGATGGGAAATTTCCCATCTGCCCCTGCGGCTTAACAGAGACACGAGGGAGGCACTCTCCCTTTGCGTATCTGAAAGCCGGCGCAGAGGGGCTCAGCCGGGCCGGGAGGGCTCAACCGGGCAGAGGGGGCCCTGCGGGACACTCCATTCTGCCACTGCTGCAGCGGCGGCGGCAGCGGCAGCAGCCAGCTTTTTTTTTTTTTTACATTTTCCATGAACCGATGGGGGGGGTGGTTAGGACTGGTAAAGGGCTATGGAGGGGGTTAGGACTTGACTTAAGGTGGGCTGTGGACTGTTGGGGGAGGTTAGGACTGGTAATGGGCTATGGGGGGGTGTTAAGATAGGTAATGGGCAGTGGGCTGATGGGGGCTGTCTGGAAATGGGGTGATGGGGGGTTAGGACTGGTAGTGGGATAATGTGGGGTTAGGACTGATAGTGCGCTGGGGGGGTTAAGACTGGTAATGGGCTGTGGGCTGATGGGGGCTGTCTGGAAAGGGGGTGATGGGGGGTTAGGACTGGTAATGGGCAATGGTGGGGATAGGACGTAAAATGGGCTAGGACATGAAATGGGCTGATGGGTAGGGGTTAGGAATTGAGGTGGGCTGATGGGGTTAGGACTGGTAATAGGCAGTGGGCTGTTGGGGGGGTTTGGACTGGTAATGGGCTATGGGGGGGGGGTTACGACTGGTAATGGGCTGTGGGCTGATGGGGGCTGTCTGGAAAGGGGATGATGGGGGTTAGGAATGGTAATGGGCTATGGGGGGGTTAGGACTGGTAATGGGCTATGGGGGGGCTAGGACAGGAAATGGGCTGATGGGGAGGGGTTAGGACTTGAGGTGGGCTGATGTGGTTAGGACTGGTAATGGACTGTGGGCTGATGGGGGGGTTAGGACTGGCAATGGGCTATGGGTGGGCTGACTGGAAATGGGCTGATGGGGTTAGGACTGTAAGTGGGCTGATGGGGGGTTCGGACTGGTAATGGGTTATAGGGGGGCTTAAACTGAAAATGGGGTGATGGGGGGTTAGGACTGGAAGTGGATTGATGGGGGGCTAGGACTGGTAATGGGTTGGGGGGTTGCTAGGACAGGAAAAGGGCAGAGTGGAAGGGGAGGCTTGAACTGCAAATAGCTGATGGGGAGGGGGCTTGGAATGGAAATGGGCTGTGAGGGAAGGGAGCTAGGACTGAAAATGGGCTGATGGAGCAGCTAGGATAGGACTGGAAATGGGCTGTTGGGGGGAGCTAAGATTGGAAATGGGCTGTGGTGGGGACTTGAATTGAAATGGACTCATGGAGGGGCTAGAACTGGAAGTAGGCTCATGGGGGGGCTTGGACTGGAATTGGGCTGAGTGGAGGGGAACTAGAATTTGACATGGGCTGATGGTGGGGCTAGGAAATGACTAGAAATGGGCTGATGGGGGGGCTAGGATTGGAAATGAGCTGATGAAGGGACTCAGACTGGAAATGGATGGGGGAGCTAGGACTGGAAATGGGCTGATGCAGGGACTAGAAGGGAATGGATGCTGGTTGAGACTGGAACTAGAAGGGATCTGATGTTGGGGGAGGATTAGAATGGGATGGGGCTGGGAGAGTAAAATGGAGAGGGGAAAAATATTTTGTGTGGGAGGGATGAAAAATCTACAATTGGCCGGGTATTGGGAGAGTAAGTGGGGATTGAGGATGGAGGGGTAAAATTTGTGTGGATGAAATAGGAGTGAGGAAAGAGCAAAAGGAGAAAGATTAGTATGTTAAAGCAGATGTAGAGAGAGAGAATGGAAAAAAAACCTAGAAGATAGAAGAAAGGACAAATGGACAGCAGACGATGGAGAGTTAGCAGAAAACACGAAGAAACCAGAAGAAAGTGGCTGGAGCAATTGCAACTGAAAAAAAATGCACAAAAGGTAGAAAGATATCTCTTTATTTTGAATTTATTAACTGGATTATGAAAGTTCGTGGAAATGTGCATCATTATCATCTGCGTTTTATTTGGTACAAGAGGAAATTAATTTATAGTTTTATTTTTACAGTGTTGTTGTACATTCCAAGTTTGGCTTTTGGGGTTCCCAGTTTAATTATTGCCTTCCTGTTTCTAAGTTGTGATTCCTTGTTTGGTGATGGTCTATTTTCTGCATGTGTAACTGAGCTGAGGTTTTCTGTTTATGTAATTCCTATTTTATTTTATTTATTTATTTATTTATTTATTTAACATTTCTTCTATACCGCGCTATTATAATCAGCGCAGTGTACATTGAACAGAAACATACTACAATGCATACAGGCAACATTGAGTTTACAGTGAAACAGGATATTAAACATGGAATAAACCGGGAAAACTATGTTCAAGCTATTTGACATTGCCACTTATTCTCTTTCCCCAGTATTCTCTGAAATGTATTGGTTTAATATTTGCAGTGTTGCCTTTTGATAGGTAGGGTATGGTGCTTTGTGAGTCCTGGTAATGCTGTCAGGATACGGGGGGTTTGCTATGGGTTCTAAATGGGCAGCGTTTGTAGTAGTTCCTAATGTGCCTGGCGGTTGGCACTGGATTATAGTAATGTAGAAATCTTTTAGTCTTTCTTTATCCATACACTCATTAAGAGACATGTTTACTAAAAGTTAGTGTATGGTAACATTATGCAAATAATTATGCAAATAAGGCCACTTATGCAAATACCCTACCTATCAAAAGGCAACACTGCAAATATTAAACCAATACATTTCAGAGAATAACAATACATGACCTACTGGGGAAAGAGAACAAGTGGCAATGTCAGATAGGAATTACATAAACAGAATACCTCAGCTCAGTTAACACATGCAGAACATAGACCATCACCAAACAAGGAATCACAATTTAGAAATAGGCAGACAATAATTAAACTGTGAACCCCAAAAGCCAAACTTGGATTGTACAACAATATTGTAGAAATAAAACTATAAATTAATTTCCTTTTGTACTAAACAAAGCGCAGACGTTAATGATGCACATTTCTCAGAGCTGACATATTCCAGTTAATAAATTCAAAATAAAAAGATATTTTTCTACCTTTTGTGCATTTGTTTTTCAGTTGCAATTGCTCCAGCCACTTTCTTCTGGTTTCTTCGTGTCTTCTGCTAATTCTCCATCGTCTGCTGTCCATTTGTCCTTTCTTCTCTCTTCTAGTTGTTTTCCATTCTCTCTCTACATCTGCTTTAACATACTAATCTTTCTCCTTTTGCTCTTTCCTTCATCTCTTTCTTTATTCCTTTTTCATCCACTCAAATGTTATCCCTCCATCCTCAATCCCCACTTACTTTCCCCATACCTGGCCAATTGTAGATTTTTCTTCCCTCCCACTCAAAATAATTTTACCTTCTCCATTTCACTCTCCCAGCTCCATCCCATTCTAATCCTCCCCCAACATCAGCTCTCTTCTAGTTCCAGCCCCACCCAGCATCCACTCCCTTCTAGTCCCTGCCTCTGACCATTTCCAACCCTAGGCCCCCCATCAGCCCATTTCCAATCCTATCCTAGCCCCACCATCAGCCCATTTCCAGTCCAAGTCCCCCTCACCATCAGCTATTTCCAGTTCAAGCCTACCCTCCACAGCCCATTTCCAGTCCAAGCTCCCCATGAGCCTATTTCCAGTCCTAGCCCTCCAACAGCCCATGTCCAGTCCTAGTAACCCCCCAGCACATTTTCAGTCCTAGCAACCCCCCAGCCCACTTCCAGTCCTAGTAACCCCCTCCCCAGCCATTTCCAGTCCTAGCAACCCCACCAACCCATATTCAGTCCTAGTAACCCCCAACCCATTTTCAGTCCTAGCAACTCCCCACAGCCCATTTCCAGTCCTAGTAACACCCCCAAGCCCATTTTCAGTCTTAGTAACCCCCCCCAGCCTATTTTCAGTCCTAGTAACCCCCTCCCCCCTCCACTCCCGACGAGCTCCACGACTAACTAAGATGGAGCCGGAGAGGTCCCAGTTCACCTCTACAGCTGCCACAGTGAAGCGCGCCTTTTCCCTTCACTTTGGCAGCTGTACTGACATTTAGAACGCTGCCACGCTGAGGTCAAAGGGGACTTCCTGTTTCCCGCACTCAGCATGGCAGCATTCTGAACGTCAGACAAGCTGCCGAAGTGAAGGGAAAAGACGTGCTTCACTTCGGCAGCTGTTAGAGGGAGCTGGGGCCTCTCCGGCTCTCTCTAAAGCCGCTCTGCCTGCCGCCGGTGTTCAGGATGTTGTTTGCACGGGGCCCCCTGAAACGCGAGGCCCTGTGCAAACAACATTCTTGCTCAATGGATGGGCCGGCAATGGTAAGGAGTGTTGTTTATGTTTAGTCCCATCACTGGCCCCATAGACTATAATGTGTACCCAAAACAAATGGAATTTTTGTTCCTTTGGAGGTATACAAATGTTTTCCCATTCATCACAAAGGAAATGTGCATACCCTTTGAAAGCTCTTTCAGACTTTCTTCCTATGCCTGGCTTCAGGAAGTTACAATATCTGTGTCTCACAAGTAGTCGCTAGTGGCTACAGACTGGCAGTATTAGCAGAGAGGGCTCTGTGAGACTGGCAGTTCTGTCTGCAAAACAGAAAAAGGTGACTTTAAAAACTCTTTCAGGGTTTCTGCCTGTGCCTAGCTGCCTGGAGTTGACAGTGACTTAGGGGCAGACCACACTGCTTGCATTTGCCTAACAGACTACCAATAAAAGGAAAGGGTTCAGTGGCTCAGATCGCCATCACTGTATCTCTCTCATAGGCAGAGAGAAAATCGCAAAGAAACATCACTGCAAGAAGAGTAAATAGCTCTTGGAAATTGCCCTCATAGGGAGTAATACGAGGTGTGATCAAAAAGTATCGAGACTTGTTTTGCAGCTATATAACAATACGTCGCTACACGATGCTATAATGCATGCAGTGACCTAGTTATGTGAATGTTTGTGGCCTACGCTACTTGCGCTTCCTGCACTTAGCACAGGTGCAGCTAACATCACCTCAGTTGGTAGTGTTGGTGTCTCCCATGGCCAGTTTATCTGGGTACCTGCAAGGTAATGGGTGTACCCACCCCCTACTCCGTACTAGTAACACAGCCCACTTGTGCATTACCAGTGCGAGATTAGTAAACATGCCCCTAATTCCTTGAAACCCTCACCTCATTTTTTGATTTCTCAATAAGAAATTTCCCTAAGTGAACAGGATCGAGAAAATCGTAACTAACAACCTGACGCCTAATTAAACATTTCCAAGGATAGGTCTGTGATTTTGTTCACAGAGATTCCAAGCACTCGCGCACTTAACTGTCCGAGATCAATGCTTCGCTTCTCTCTGTTTACTTCCTTCTGGTGTATTTGTCCATTAACTACTACCATGATGATACTTTGCAAAGGCCATTGTTGAATGCCAGTTCTCATCTAAGGGTCTGCGTACGTTTTTCACAATGCATCCACTTTTAGCGGCATTCAGAGGAGGCTGTCTCGGAAATGTTTTGGGTGGCATCAGGAAATGATAGGCTTAAATTGTAGTTTCAAATATGTTACTTTTCAGAGACATTTTGCCTGAATGAAAAGCATACCCCTTCAACGAGTGATTCAAAAGTGACTGATATAACCTACTAAATATCAAGTGTTAATTTTTTGTCGGAAGTTATTGCCTTGAGAGATTGCTCCCTCTTGAAGCGTGACTTCCCTTTTAATTACTTTTATGGTAACAAAACCACCGTATAAAACCTGTGAAGTAATTGCATTACCCAATGCTACTACACAACCAATTTAAAATTCTTAATTGTTGAACTTCAACTTCGAAAAATCATTAACCGCAGATCTTCAACGGACACAGCACTGCGTTTAGAACCGCACTCTTTTTTTCGGCTCTGTTTCAACGCTTGATATCTGCTCATATACTCATCTGAGTTAATGTCTTCTTTCATTCAGATGAGTTCCTTCTTTTAGCTCTGATATAGTTCTCCATTATCAGCCGGATCGCTCCGTTGTTACAGCCTTACTTATGTGAATGAAAAGCAGGCACTAAAGTTCATGGGGCCCATGTCCCCATGACAATATTAAAAAAAAAAGCACATAAAGATTTTACCTTAGAAAATTAGGTATGTGCTCTGTGTGCACTCTATACCTGTTTACCTTGTGTCTAGGCAGATACAGTGGTTTGAAATTTGTGTCCAATGAAAAATAGGTCATTGAATCTACTGTCCCAATGAATATGTCTTGTTCTCCTATGTAACTCTCAGTTTAGCTGGGTATGCTGCCTGTTTGTCATACCCACAATGCCTGTGGGATCCATTCATCTGTTAAGGATTTTCCTAATCCTTGGAACATGCACACTAACCACAAAGCAGTACATTAAGGCTGTATTTTTTTCCTCGCTTTCTCTCTCTCTCTCTCTCTTTCCCAAATATATCAGTTACCTAGCTACAAATAAAATGAATTGAGTGTATATTGGATAACAAATGATGTGTGACTAACACAAACATTTTTTGATGGAAAGGTCCAGCCATTAATGCTGAGATAATGTTTGGAAATCCATTTCCCCCTGTGACAAAGCAAAAGCTGAGTTTTGACTTTTAAAAATGTTTCCATAGTGTTTTAGCTTCTAACTCCGCTGTCAGCGCAGGATGCTTGAAACGTATTTCCGTTGTTTATGGATTTATTTGGCCACCCAGAAGCACGAGTTCCATCACTGATACTCAAAATCCATAGGAAAAGGGCATAGCAATGTTACCATCATTTGCATAAGCTAAGCCTACAGGGGACAACTTTCAAAGTCATGCAACTGAAAATTGCCTGCATCGCAGCAGCTAAAAGGTATATATGGCTTTTGCATCATGTGAGCATTTAGCAGCATTAAAGAGGGCATACACAGAATGGAATTTTCCAGTCACAACATTTAGTAATATTACACTTATTTTTATAGGGCTACTGGACGGTACAATGGTGATAAGCATTCAGATAATATGTCTCTTCCCTTACAATCTAGATGGGTACCTGAGATGAAGTGACTTGCCCAAAGTGATGAAAAGCATTGGTAAGATTAATAGGATTGGAATCCTGGCTTCCAGTCTATTGCACTAACCTTTAGGCCACTTCCTCTATCCCCTCCTCGTTTTCCTCTATCTACAGAAAAAATGAGATGCAAAGTCCACTGGTACTTTGGTCACAGGGTGCCTGCGTAAGTGAATTTTCTGAAGCAAACATTTCTCTAAAGTTTGCCTACCGGGTTGACAGATACAAGTGTACCTGTATGTGCTCTGTAGCGCTATACAAGTGATTAATAGTAGTAGTAGTGGTACCATGCATTGCACTTGAATGGGCTACTCAAAATTTCACTCTAAAGATCTACTTGAAATTCTGCTAGGTTGAATGCACCCGTGCTACCTGGGCAGCAGGTATCTGGGTGGCGACTGGGCGAGGCATGGGCGTTTCCACCACAATGCTACTAGCGTGGGCATTGAAAGCCCGTATTGCTGGCGCTTGGTGATGGGCAACTACTGCCAGCACAATGGGTGGCAGTAGCGGCTCCCCACAGTAGTAGTAACGTGGAAAGCTGTGCTAAATTCAGGGAGATGGCTGTCCCTGCTTCTATGCGTCTAGTGCGGTGCCCTGGACTTAGTATGTCTATGCTTGTTTGTGTTCATTAACATTTAATTACATGCCCATCATATAATTACTGAGCGTGTTACAATAAAACATTCATAATAAATGTATTGGGTTACTGAAGCTGGTGGACAGTTGAACAGATTTCTATAGCAGCGAGAGTATTTTGTGGCAGAGATGTGCTTCTCTCTGAAATTTTGAGACAATAATGGGATATTAAGCTATGGAGTCATCCAGATTGGTTTTTTAAATACTTTTATAATCTGTTAATGGTTTTTGGGGGTTTTTTGATGTGAAGGAGTAGCCTAGTGGCTAGAACAATAGCCTATCACACAAGAGCTCTGGAGTCAATTCCCAATGACACTTCTTGTGACCTTGGGTGAGTCACTGTACCCTCCATTGCCTCAGAAGAAAAGGACTAGCAATCTGCTTCTTGGTCATATCTTGCCAAGAAAACCCAGGGGTTGCTGGGTCACCAGAAGACAGTATTTACATTTTTTTTTCTTTCAGGCCAACTAACAGAATGTACATGGCTATGTACTTTCTCATATGAATACATATTAAGCTATATCGCTAGAAGAAGTGAAAATACTGGAGCTTATATTCGGGTCAAGAAACAAATAAGATAAGAGGTTTCAGGAGCTTGATTATAGAAATTGTTTAAGGCCACGATCAGGTAGCAACTGTATTAGTATTTACTGTAAAAGATGCCTCAAAAGGTGGACTTTTAGACAAGAATAGAGTAATACATCTTAATGAAACAAAAGGTCCCTGCATTCTTAGCACAGCTAAAAATAGAGGGGGGGGGGATATCCAAAGGGATTCACACAGTTAGTAGACCTGCTGTTAATCTTCTTATCCAGGATATTCAGTGGCATTAGCAGGGTTAGTGCTGCCGAATATCTGCGGCGGCGGTGGCCGCCGCCGCATGCCCCAATACTAACCGGTTAAAGTTCAACAGCGGTGGCTAGCTGGAACTGCTAAATATCCTCTCCCCCCCCCCCCCAGATATTTTGCATATACCTACCAAAAATACATTCTGTGTTTTCTGGAATGCTTACAGACCTGTTCATTAAACATGAGTGTATGCTAATGGACTATCTGCTGCTGCACCTATAGGAATGACGTGAACATGCGGCACACAGCACAGACTAATGTTTAGCAAAAAGGCTCCATAGAGAATATTGAAGGAAGAACTATCCATGCTTTCTGCCTCCAGTCTCACACACACACTGGTCGATTATCACATAGGCTTAGTGAAGGTTCTATGCACAGTTTTCTGTGCTGTTATGGTCACTCTGGGCCCGATTTTCGAAGGCCTTTACATGAGTAACTTCCTTAGTTACCCATGTAAAGGCCTTATCCGGGATTTTCAAAGGGCACTTACATTGGTAGTGCCCTTCGAAAATCCAGGATAAGTCCCTAACGTGCCCAGAAGCTATCCGCATAGCATCGGAGCATGTTAAGGGTGTTCCGGGGCAGAGGAAGGGGCTAAACAGGTAGCAGCGATTTTGATGCTACCCGCATAGCCCTCTGTGCCTTAAAGATAGGCAAGGTTTTTCCTCGCCTATATTTAAGGCGCAGAGGCTACCCGAAAATCGCTGCTACTCAGGTAGCCTCTGCAGCTGCCGGGGCATCCAGGTTAATCCTGACTTTCACTTCTGCTGGCGCAGAAGTGAAAATCCGGGTTAAGGGGGTCAGCAGGCAGGCTATGCGCCACCGTAGTGCATAGTCTGCCTATCTCAAAATCGGGCCCTCTATGCACAGAGAGGTTTGGGCACAAAAAAACTGCATAATAAAAAAATGTTTAGGCATCATTGCACTGTTCCTTTAAATGCAGTGGTAATGAAGGTATTAGCTACTAAACATGGATGCAAGGAAGTCTACAGAAAACTCATAAGTTGTAGCATGTAGTTTTCTAACACTAGGGTTTTAGCTTGTGATCTGAGGAGCAAAAGGTTAGCTCACTTTTCTGTAGCTAGCGTTAATGAGGGTTTTATGCCAGCTGCTGTTTTTCTGTGCCAGCATGACTATCCAGAACATTTTTCTTCTTTTACAGCCTCTTCCAGCTAAGAGCTAGAAAAAGAGCACTTCTACAACTAGGGCTGAGTGAGCAGTATGGCCGCACAAGGCGCAAGTATGAAAAGGCGCTAATGTCATCTCTGGGCTTCCAGGAAGCCTGACAAGAGTGAGTTCTTGTGCACAGATGGGTGGGGGTGTGGGGGGGGGGCACCAGGTTTGCGAGTTGCACAAGGTGCACTTCTAGCCTGGTACTGTCCAGTCTACAACACTTCCTCACTTTAAGGCACCCATTAGTGTGCCCTCGCTTCACAGCAACAAATAACCATTGGACACCATGAGGCATTTAGACTTACCATGATAACAGAGCTTTTATACCATACCAATAAGAATGTTATGCACAGAAAAAAATAAGTTTAGCATTTGCCAGAGATATGCACAACCTTATATATGCCCATATTCCTGAGGTCTAAACAGCACAATATTTGCATAAGTGGACCTGTTTCTTCACAACTTTCTTCCTCTGGGTGTGTTTAGTTTTCAGTTACAGTACTTTATTGAGATCATCCACAGCTTGTCTCTCTCTTCACAAGCTGGACTCTCAGACTTGGCTGTCTCTTTGCTCTCTGGTCTGCTCCTTCTCTCTCTCTCTCTCTCTCTCTGTTGCAGTGGGATGCGCCTGCTGTTTCTCTTCTTCCATTTCGGTCACTCCCTGTCTCTGTCAGCACTACCCTCAGTGTTTACTTTCCTGCTGTCTGATACTTCTTCTTCTTTAGATTTTCTTACTGCCCTCCACAGGATCTCCTTTTTCACAGGCCCTTCTCTGAGGCTGCAGACTGGTTGTTTCTGCTGGTTTCACTGTCCTTCTTCCCAGCTCTTTTTAGCTTAGATGGGTTATTTTTTTCACAATTCTCTCACTCACCCTCCTGCCTTTCTCTGGGCATCTCTCCTCTTTCTTCTTTTCTGTTCTGTTCTCTTCTTAGGAGAGAGAGAGGGGGATGGGATCTCTTATCTTCTTCCAGCACTGCTCCTCAAACCATGGGTTTCTGCTCTCTCAACATGTCCCTATATGTGCCCTCTATGTGCTGCTGTGGCAGGCACTAGCTCACATTTGCTTGTCACATATCCTGATCTTCAGCTTTGAATCTCTATCTATGGTCACTAATGTTGTTCTTCCTCTCTAGATGTGAGGTTTTCTTGCTTCTCTGATGTCATCCCTCTTCCTCTGTGATCTTCCCTTCCTGTTCCTGGCCACAGTATTCTTCAGGGGGAAAAGGTTGCAGGCTGCAGGGTGGGGGGAACCTTTGTGCTCCTGTCCCTGCCTGGAGCTCTTAGGCTGGCTAGCTGGACCATCCACACTTCTCATCCCCCTCTTTCTGGAGAGGGTCCTGGGATAATTTCTTTTTTTATTCCTCTTTTAAAAATACTCTGGTGCTCTCCTCTACTCCCTCTCATTAGGAGTGCCCTGAGAGACCATTGGGAAGCTGCCTGCAGGTAAATATATTTATTTTCACTGTTTACATTATGCATTAGATAAGGTCTAGTAAAGCTGCTTTTCAAGAATATCACACACTAGCCACAAATGTCTTTCCATCTTGCCTATTCATACCTCCTTTTCAAAAGCATACACTCTCTGGACCTACCATGTACACATGCAGTTATAGAGTTCTGATCTATCATTCACTCACAAATATATGAACACTAACAAGCAGGGCCAACACATCCACTCAGTGCGCCAGGAGGCCGCCTAAGGTGGCAGATCCTGGTTGGTGGCACAGCGATCCCCCAGCCCCACCACAATGTTTAAAATTGGTGGCTTACTGCTGCTGCTGCAGACCTTAAAGTGCCTGTGCAATGCGCACATTTACATCCTGCCCTTTTGACACAACTTCCTGTTGGAGGGGGCAGGAAGTTACATCGGAAAGGGGCAGGAGTGGCTGGCCATGTGGGCATGCATGTGCACGCACTGAAAAAATACAAGAGAAAATTGATAGTGAGATTATAGACTCATAGTCTTCTCACACAGGCACCCTCAGATAGAATCCTCTATAGTATCTCGCCACTCTCCTACTCATGGTTTGATTCTTGGGCAGAATCTCTGCTCTGCTTGTCCTTGAGTCTAGGGACCTGTAGATTATACTCCACTCACTCACTTAAAGGCTTGCTGAAACCAGGGGTTCCCCTTTCTGTTTTTTTCCACTCACTTCTCTGACACTAGAAAAGTAATGCTTTCATCTGCACATCCTCTCCTTCAGTTCGCCAACAGCTCTCTCTAGGCTCCTGTGCAATACCTTACACATTGTCTCTGAATTTCCTTTTGCAGGTTCTAGGAAAGATGGCATGAGGGACCTCTCAGCTGCTGGGCACTCAGTCTGGCTCTGAGAGGTAGAAAAAGAGATAGCAAAATGATAAATTTCTCTGCAAAGCCCGGGGAGCTTGCAATGTTTCAGGGACAGAAAGGCTTTGGGCCCATCCTATTCCTTCTATAGTTCCAAACCCAAGAAGGGTTAGTCCTTCTCAAGAGCTGGTAAGTCCTCCTAATGAGATCTGGTGGATCCTTTTTGAGAGTCAGTCGGAGGGCAACCCCAAATATTTTACTCAGAATAGGGTCAAAGCACCCAAGACCATAGGATTTCTGAGGTCATCAGAGAAGGGCACACCCTGGAGTTTGTGTAGCCCTTTCAAGACACCTTTGTGTAGTCTCCTTGCAGCTTTGGAAAAAAGCTTCAGCAGTTGCAGGCTGTTATAACAAACTCCCACAGAGTGATGTCTGGAACGGTTTTCAATTTACTTGTAGTGCCCAAGAAGGGTGGTTTCTTCTGCCCCATCCTGAACTCGAAGATGCTAAATGTCAAGTTCAGAGTGTGACATTTGTGTATGGAGACCATCCAGTCTGTCATCACTTTGGTCCAGCAAGGAGAGTTTCTCATTTTCTTGGACTTTTCTGAGGCATACTTCCATATTCCAGTCCAGGGGCAGCATCAGCAGTTCCTCTGCTTCTGTATCCTAGGCCACCATTTCCAGTTTCAGGCCATGCCCTTTGGTCTATCCAACTCTATGGAAGAATCCAGGACAGACATGACCCTGGTGGTTGGAAAAGCTGGATTGGCTGATCAACTACCCCAAGAGCAGTCCAGTGCCCTCTCAGGATTTGGAGTACCTAGGGCTTACTTAGATACCTGCTTAGGCAAGATGTTTCTCACCTCAGCTCAGGAATTTCTTCTCTCAGGCATTTCCCAGGCCCTGGGACTACCTGTTACCCCAGAGGTCAATGGCATTGACCTTAAAATTGGTGCCTTGAGCCAGAGTGCAGGTGCATCTTCTGCAAGGCCACCTTCTGTCTGACAGCTTCCAGCTCCCAGCTCCAAGCTGTTTGATCAGTGCCTACCTCTACCCAAAAGGATCAAGAAGAGGTTGGCTTGGTGATGGCTACAGCCATAGGTGTCGGAATGGGGTGAGTCACGTGGGCCCTGCCTCCAGCAAATTTTGCCCAACATCCACTATCAGGGCTGACTCCTGTCTGCCTGTGGGAGATCCCTGCATGCAGACAGAAGGAGTCTTTGCAGCGATCATGATGGCCTTCCCCTCCTGCCTGCAGGTATCTGATCTCAAATGGGCAGACAGAAGGAGTCCACTGTGATTGTGGCCATTCCCTTCACAGCCATTCCCTTTTCCCCATGGGCAGTACAGGAGGGGAAGGATGTGAGGGGGCAGAGCTTGGGGCGGAGTCAAGGTGAAGCGTTTCTGCCAGGATAATAACCAAGGCTAACCTATCTGAACATATTACACCTATCCTATACAAGCTCCACTGACTTCCAATAGCTTTACAGAATAAAGTATAAGCAAATAATTACTGCCTTCAAACTACACAATGACATCTCCCCCTCCTACCTATCCACCCTAATACAATCACAAACGGACAACAGACACAGGAGGAAAAACACACAAAACATATTGAAAATACCATCCTCTATACGAAAAACTAAAAAGTTTATAAGCAATAGAGTGTTCAGATTTACATCCCCCACACTCTGGAATGCTCTACCTGACCAACTCAGAGCAACCAAAAACCTTCTAGTATTCCACAAGGAATTAAAAACCCTTCTATTCTCAGAATATTACAATACACCCTCCTCCAACAATACTTCCAATTCATCAACTCTCCCTTCTCCCTTCTCCCATCCAAATATCTTAATCCTACCCTTATCCTCAATGTTTATCTTTTTGTAAATAACTAAGAAATCCAGCTTCCACTATGCCTATGCATAAGTGTATACTGGTATGTATATACTGTAGTTCTGGTTTCAACTAGTTTCCTAGTTCCAGTTATATTATTAAGGATGTTCAATGTTCCATTTATCCTCAAGTTACTGTTCCATGTAAACTGTCCCTGATCGCTGGAAGGGGCAGTATCAAAAACTGTTCAAATAAATAAATAAAACTTGACTTTCATCAATCAGACAGATGTTCCGTGGCTCCTGGCTACAGCCTCACCACTTGATGGATGGGATACCTCTGAAGGCTCTGAATTGGGTATTAGTTATCAATGATGCCATTCTTTTGGGTTGGGAAATACATTGTTGGGGTCAGTTTATGCAGGGGCGCTGGTTCCCCCAAGAGGCATTCTGGTCATTCAGCAGGCTAAAGACCAGCGCAATCCACCTAGCTCAGGAGAGGTTTCAGATCCTTCTGGAGAGCAAAGCAGTCAGAATGATCTCGGATAATACCACGGCATTGGCGTACATAAATGAGCAAAGTGGCATTCACAGCTCTGATGTGGCTATGGAGGTGGCAGAGCTTCTGCCATTGAATGAAAGCTCATCTGGTGGCTCTATTGGAAGTCTACGTAGTAGGAGTTGACAATGTGCAGGGCAGGTTGTAAGGCAAAACACTGTGGATCCAACAAAGTGGGAGCTCAGTCAACAGACATTCAACCTCATTGGGCAGAGGTGCAGCATGCCAGTGTTTGACCTGATGGCCACCCAGAAGAATGCCAAGATAAGGAGCTTCTTCAGTCGCAGGAAAGATCCATTTGTGGCAAGCTTGGATACTATTTTTCAGATTTGGACTCAGAAGGGGCTTTTGTATGTCTTTTCCCTGTAGCCCTTGTCAATCCATCTTCTGCATAGAATCTGGTCTCACACAGTCTTGGCCATTCTGGTAGTGCCAAACTGGCCATATAGGACTTGGTTTGTGAATCTATTAGTGGATCCCCAGGTTTTACTGCCATAGGAGAGGGGCCTTCTCCAACAGGGTCATGGAGGTCCTGCTCCCTTGCTCTTGAAAGGCATAAACTCTCTAAGAAAAAATACTTGGGAATGATAATTGACACCTTTCTCAAGGCCATGAGGTCCTCAACATCCCTGGCCTATGTCAGAGTTTGGAGGGGTTTCAAGAGGCGATATTCCTCTCAGGGTCTGAATTCCAGAAAGGTGGACATTGTTTCCTTCTCATTCTTACAGTTTGGGCTGGACCAGAGTTTGGAGCTGAACTCTTTCAAAGTTCAGGTGGTGGCCCTCACGTGCAGCCTCATATGTCACATTTCTTCATGGGAGTAAAGCAAATCCTTCCAATGGTGAACCCGGTTGTGCCACAGTGGAGTCTGTATCTGGTACTTAAGACACTGTAAGGTCTCCCCCCCCCCCCCCCACACTTTTATCCCCTTCAGCAGGCCGCATTCAAGGATTTGACCCTAAAGATTGCTGGCTGTTGTGTCTGCCAGGAGGGTGCCAGAACTACAGGTTCTGTCCTGCAGGAAGCCTTTCCTGGTCATTTTGACAGTGTCTTTGTCTCCCGGGGATGGTTCCATCCTTTCTCCCAAAAATGCTATCTTCTTTTCATCTTAATCAGACTGCGATTCTGTCCTATTTCTTAGAGGAGTTTTGAACAGACCCCTTGCTGCATCTGTTGGATGTGAGGGGACCGGGGGGTGAAGTATCTGAAGATTACTAATTCCTTCTGTAGGTTGGGCCATCTCTTTGGCCTATTCAGTGGTCCAAGGAAAGGACAGGATATGGCCAAATCCTCAACTGCCTACTGGATTAAAGAGGCTATTAATTTAGCCAACCTTCTGTGTAGGACGCAAGTACTGAAAGGAGACCAAGCTCAGTCCAACAAGGCACAAGCCTCTTCCTGGCTTAGTCCACCTTAGTGTCTCCAGAGGTCATCTGTACTGCAGCTACCTTGTCCTCACTGAGTACCTCTGAGGCATTACAAATTGCATGTGGAAACTGAAGCAAATGGCACTTTTGGCAGAGCAGTTCTCTTCAATGTGTTGTCTTCCTCTCATCCTGGGTCCTGACTGCTTGTGTACATCCCATTCATCTGGACTGGTCTAGCAGGATGATAAGGAAGGAGAAATTTTCCACATCCGTTAATTTTATTTCCTTGAATCCTGCTAGACCAGTCCAGGACCCACCCTGGGAAGACTTTGTCTAAAGGATAGGGAGCTCTGCTGTCTTGTGGCTGCATTTGCAGTATCAGTGCTTGATACAGAGTTAAGAATGGTAAAAAAGCCAATAGTATGTATAAAGTTATTGGTGTTTCTTAATACCTTTCTGAGTTTTTCTAGGTTTTTCAGTCTGTCTTACTGCTTGGAAAGTATCATACTGGTTTCTCTCAGTGCTGCACCAGCAAATATATTAATGATGACATCACTGAAGTTGCACTGGTCTGTCTCCACCTGCTGACTGGGGAGCATAACCCACTCACCTAGACTGATATAGTAGGATTCGAAAAAAGAAAATTAACAAGTATGGAACATTTCTCTATAGGCGTCTATGTTGTCTTTAGAAAATAGCCCCAAAATGGGCATCTATTTTAACTTCTGATCTAGATGACCCATTATAAATTTATGTCCACATGAATCGCTTATCCGTTTAAATTATATTTGTATATTCAGTGGTATCACCTATACATATATTCAGCAATGGTAAGTGCATAACTTTAAACAAATACCTTATTTAACATTATATAGCATCTGTCTCATTGAATATCTACTGCCTTATTTTTAGCAATATCCCTCTGTGTAAAATATTTAAACACTTGGTATGGTGAAGGAAGCTGATTTCTTTAGTCCATTAAATCACGACTCTGTCCATGCTCTTCCCAAACTCCTCCCCTGGGTGCTGCTATTCCCCAAGTGCACACCGGTTTGCAACAAATGTACTTTTAGGTGTGACCTAATTTTATAAGAAGAATTTTGCAAGTGAAAACGGTTTTCAGATTACCCTTGGAGAGAATAGTTTTATAAAGGTGTTTTCACATATAGATGCCAGTATACATGTGTACAAGGCCGCTTATAAAATCACTCCATGTGCACAAGAATGTGCATATTTGATTTTTTGCAGATTTCTGGGTTATGCCGCATCTTTGTAACTGGAACCGATGTTTCAGCGACTTTCTTCTGGGCAAAGCGGTTAAGCAGTGGATGCCTGTTCTTTTATACAGTAGTCCTCAATTTGATGTAAGAATGTTCAGGAGTAGTTTTTGGGTACAGCGTGAGTGGAACTGAAATTCACACATGTACATTATACTGCATAATATGCACATTCTATACATGCAGCCATTTGCAGCTGCTTCTCTGCAAAAGTAAATGTCTGTTGCTTCATTTTAGCTGCAATTTATGCTACTTTTCTGGGACAGTTTTATAAAGAAACATAGCTATCTATGTGTCTATATACAATGGGTGCCGTTTTACCCTCTCAACCTAGGCAACCTTTTCTAAAATTATCCTTACAGTTCGTAAGAAGGTCCCATTGAGAATAATGCTCAGATTAATTAACGCTTTTTAAGAAATCTAGCCTTGACTGTACATGAGATAATGAAGGGTGAAGTGACTTGCTCAAGGTCATCAGGAGCATAAATCAGATTTGCACTCTGGCACACTGCTCAACCACTAAGCTATACCTCCACTCCAAATGCTAAGTATTCATATTAGTCCAAATTCCTAAAAATTTATATAGACTTGAAGAAGGCGAAGACCGTTTGCTTCATTAAAGTGGCCTATTCAAATTTTGCCTAACAACCCACTTTCTGAGGTGGCTTTTAAATCCTGAAACTCTTTCTCCATTATCATGGCTTTATTTTTAAACAGTATCTATAATCAGATTTGTAGGATGGTCTTGCCAAACAAATCTAATTGAGTTCTTTGATTGGGTGACCAGAGAACTAGGGTATGTGATGGATGTGATCTACCTAGATTTCAACAAAGCCTTTGATACTGTTCCTTATAGGAGGCTTATTAATAAACTTCAGGCCGGAAGGTCGGGGGTCCAAATCCCACTAGAGGACAGCAACCTTGGGCCGGAAGGACTACGGTTTCTAGTCCCACAGGTGCACCTTGTGGCCTTGGGCAAGCCACTTAACCCTCCATCGCCCATGTTCCCTGTAAATTAGTTATCTCCAAGTTACAATACCCTGTTCAATGTAATTTCAGTTTGTTCAATGTAAACCGCACTGATGCAGAATAGCGCGGTATATAAGAGAATATAAATAAATAATAAATAAATAATAATAATAAACAGCTTAGGGATGGGTCCCAAGGTGGTGAACCTGATCAGTAATTGGTTGACTGATAGATGACAGAAGGTGATGGTAAACGTAACTCACTCAGATGAAAGGAAGGTGATTAGCGGTGTGTTCCAGGGTTCGGTCCTGGGACCGATACTGTTCGATTTATTTGTGAGTGAGTGATATTGCTGAAGGACTGAATGGAAAAGTTTGTCGATTTGCAGATGACACAAAAATTTGCAATAGATGGACTCCCCAGAGGGAATGGATAATATGAGGAAAGATCTGCAAAAGCTGGAAGAATGGGCTATTACTCGGCAGTTAAGATTTAATGTAAAGAAGTGCAGTGTCATGCACTTGGGAAACAGAAACCCAAGGGAATTGTATGCAATAGGGGGCGAGAGGTTGGTGTGCACAGACCAGGAGAAGGATCTCAGAGTGATTGTTTCTGAGGATCTCAAGGTGGCGAAACAGTGTGACAAGGCAGTGGAAAAAGCCAGAAGGATGCCGAGTTGCATACAGAGAGGAATTACCAGCAGAAAGGAAGAGTACTAATGCCACTGTACAAGTCTCTGGTGAGGCCTTACTTGGAATATTGTGTTCAGTTTTGGAGACCGTATCTTGCAAAGGATATAAAAAGGCTGGAAGGCGACTAAAATGATTTGGAGCCTGCTTCAGAAGACTTTTGAGAAGAGACTTGAAGACCTAAATATGTACACTCTAGAGTGGAGGGACAGGGGAGATATGATTCTGACTTTTAAATACTTAAAGAGTATTAATGGACAAACAAGCCTCTTCCAAAGACGGGGAAGCTGTAAAACTAGAAGGCATAACATGAAGCTGCAAGGGGGTAACTGAAGGGCAATGTCAGGAAATACCTTTTCACTGAAAGGGTGGTGGATGCTTGGGATGCCCTCCTGATGGAAATAGTGGGGGCAAATACAGTGACGGAATTCAAAGTGGCATGGGACAAACACAGTGGATCCCTTTACAGCAACAGGATAAAAACAAAATAAACATAGCGCTTTTATATCTCAACAAATAGGGGTGACCTACATGGAGCAGTGTGTACACCCCTAAACAAAGGCATGGGGAGGGGTGACCTGCATGGAGCGGCAGGGGCACCTACTCTTACCGCCTTGCTGGGCAGACTAAATAGACCCTACTGGTCTTTATCTGCCGACATATACTATGTTACTATGTTTGGTTTCATCTATCTGCAGAACATTTTCCCAAAAGGATTGTGGTTTCTCAAGGTGGGTTTGGACAAAGATCAGGCATGTCATTTTATGTCTGTCTTTGAGCAGTGGAGTCCTCCTTGGTCTTCGCCCATGAAGTCCTTCTTTGTTTAGTGCTTGGCATATGATGTGGGTTGCAACCACCACTCCAGATTGTTCCTGGTAAGCTTTAAGTTCTTTGGATGTAGTATGTGGTGTTTTTCCAACAGTTCACACTAAACTTTGAATACTTATTGGATCAATTTTTCTCTCCCACTATGTCCTGGGGGGTTCCCTGGTGTTCTTTGGCAGAAAGACTTCCCTATCGGGGCTGAGCCATTCAGCCATCAAGGACTGGATCTGGGAACATTATTGGATAGGCTCTCCCGGAATAACTTTTGCATGCTGAATCATTGGAGTCAGCGACAAGAGGTCAGGCAGCAAGTTTGGCAGCCTTGCACAGTCCGAGCTTAGCGATGAGTGGAATGGAAGGTGAGGGGTTATTTATAAGGGTTCTAATAAACATGTCCTGGTAATGTCCCAGTTTTTATGCTATTTCCTGTTATTTCCTTTTTTAATTGCCATTGTTTTATTTGATTCTTTTATGTGTCAAATATATATGCATATATAGTCCAAAGCCATTTCATTGGCCACTTTTGTTTTAGGAGATATTGGACATTAAAGGCCCGATTCCAGGAAGCGGGTTGCAGGGCTGCACAAGCTGTCTAGGCCCAATTTCCCCTTTGACTCTCCCTGTACATCCTGATGCTCAGGACGGGGAGAGATGGCGGGGGTGGGAGGGGGCAGAGCAGGAGCAGGCCAGCCCAGCAGGACGTACAGGGCCTATTCAGATCACAGCCCTGTATGTCCTGTCAGGCCCGTGGGGACACACTGCTTATTCTACCTTATTCCATGTTTTGTTCCCGTGGTCCAGAATCGGGTCCAAATGGGCTCGCTTTGCTTGGGGCCATACGGACGGCCCGGATGTGCTCCTCTCTGAATCGGGTTCTAAGGGGTTGAACTGCAAGGGTGCCAAAAATGTTGACCACAACTCTATACCTAACAATGTTGACACTCCCATGTACTTAAGTTCTCCTCGAATCACTCAAACTCATCCAACTTTGTTTTTCCTACCTCCTTCCTGATGTCTATCTCCTAAGGGCTAAAACGTAGGTGGACAGTCCCTTATCTCTTGACTCAGCTTCCTGTCTTAGAATGCATGTCTCTGGGATGGACTGCAAGGCTATCACAAACTTAGAAAGACTAGTGTTCCAGGGATGTTTCTTCTTTGGTCTAATTGAATGGTTTACTCTAGACTGATTAGCCTATGTAGCTGAAGAGTTTGCAGTTGCAAACTCCCCATTGAGAGCTAAGAAAAAAACTCTTTGTGTACTCTGGCAGAATGTCCCTACCTGAAAAAGTAGATATGCTGTGGGCAGTGCAGGTATTTCTTCCCACACCGGAGAGGAGAGGCAGTTTTTGGAAAGTGTGGGTTGTTTATCTGTTGAGTTACCTAAAAATGATTCCCTTTTTAAACGAATGCATGCACTGAATGGGCCATGCACCTTTTATTGTGGCCCTTTTGATATACTTATAGTGAATTTAAGGCCCATTGGGCTAAAGTCCTCTAAGGTTTTGCACTTAATGTGCAAAACAAACTTAAGTGCAAAATATCCGCACTAGCTGTCAGAGGCATGATCAGCATGTCCTTGACAGGTAATGTTCAGACGCAAATGCTGACATGTGCTCCAGTAAGTGCCAAATTGGCATAGAGTGCATGGTAATTGCCCGGTTGCTAGTGATAATGTGTTCTCCATGCCCACACACCACCCATTCGGTGCCCCATCATGCTAAAGACAATTACACTGCATTTTAATATGCATTTGCTGGCAGTGTGCCTGGCTACCAGTTGCCACGCATTAAAACACACAGTACCTTGTCACTGTACTTTTAGCTAAAGGGTCCTTAGTACTTTGAGCACTAAAGCTCAACGGATCATGTGTGCCAAAATGTACACTAAAATCAGACACTTATTTCAGGCCCTTAAATGTAACCAGGAAAGAATTGTTAGATATTGAAAAAAGGTTATGGGAAGAATGTTAAAGAAGTATATATTCAATATATCTCCTATGGCATTGTCATTACTAATTTGTACCAAGAAGTGTTTCCCAAGAAAGGTTTGTCCCTTGCAAGACAGTAATTTTGTTTCAATTATTTTCATATATTTGGTAGCAGTTTTTTTAGAATCCAGTAATAGCTTACTGGCAAAGAAGTGTTATATGAGTGATACTTACAGGATTTCCATCACCAGCTAGGTACTTTTTAGCAAAGGAGATTACTGTCTAATCGGTTATCTGCTTTAGGGACCAATGCAGTAAAGTGCACTAGGTTTTCCACAGAGGTTAATTTGGCTTTCGTGCACAATTTTGTGTGCTATCTTGGGCACCCAATGTAAAAATGAGTTTTGCGCACAAGCTAATTGTGTTCAAAGCTTCAGATAGACATCAGTGCACAGCACATTTAAATCCATACATTGAAGCAATTAGCTATTCAGCACAGATGCAGAGAAGTGTGCAGCAGACCAGAAGGCTGAGTGCAACACTGGGGTTTTAACACAAGATCTACAGTTGAGTAAGGGGTTAGCTTGTTGTTCTGCAGTCAGTGCTAGTGAGGAATTTTTGCCTGTTTCTTCTCTTAAGCTCAAGCACATAGGACCTGCAACGTTTTCTTGCTTCCTTACTACTACTACTACTACTACTACTACTACTATTTAGCACTTATATAGCGCCATGCACTCAGCGCTGTACAGACAAACATACAAGAGACAGTCCCTGCTCGTCAGAGCTTACAATCTAGTTGAGACAATACAGAGGATTAGTCGATTCGGTGCATAATATGGTCTTTACCATTCGGTTATGAGAATTGAAAGGAGTCAAGTTGAGATGAGGGATAGAGGTCAGGATCTGAAAGTGACAGTGAAGAGGTGGGTTTTCAATCTGGATTTGAAGAGGGCCAGGGAGGGTGCCTGGCATATAGACACAGGTAGGCTGTTCCAGGCGTATGGTTCAGCAAGGTGAAAGGAATGAAGTCGGGAGTTAGCGGTACAAGTGAAAGGCCTAGATAGAAGTAATTTGTTAGCGGAGCGAAGTACACGAGTGGGGATGTAAGGAGAGATAAGAGATGAGAGGTATTGAGGGGCCGCAGAGTGAATGCATTTATAGGTCAACAGGAGAAGTTTAAACTGGATGCGGAATTGGACAGGGAGCCAGTGAAGCAACTTGAGAAGAGGAATAATGTGGGCATGGCATGACTGGTGGAAGATTAGTCGAGCAGCATAATTTTGTATAGATTGAAGGGGGAGGAGATGGCTCACAGGGAGACCAGCAAGAAGTAGGTTGCAGTAGTCGAGGCGAGAGGAGATTAAGGAGTGGATAAGGGTTGTGGTAGTGTGTTCAGAAAGAAAGGGGCGGATCTTGCTAATGTTGTAGAGAAAGAAGCGGCAGGTCTTAGCTACAAGGTGGATGTGTGTGGAGAAGGAGAGCGAAGAGTCAAAGATAAGCCCCCAGATTGCGGGCGGAGGGAACAAGAAGGATAGTAGATCCATCCACGGAGATTGAGAAGGGGGAGGAGGAGGGGAGGAGTTGGGGGGAAAGACAAGGAGTTCAGTATTGGCTATGTTCAACTTCAAGCGGCGATGAGACATCCAGGCAGCGATGTCAGAAAGGCAGGCAGAGATCCTGGTCTGGATTGCTGTAGAGATATTAGGTGTAGAGAGGTAGATTTGGGAGTCATCAGCATAGAGATGGTATTGAAAGCCATGTGAGGAGATAAGCATGCCAAAGGATTGGGTTTAGAGAGAGAAAAGGAGGGGGCCCAAGACAGATCCTTGGGGTACACCAACATGGAGCGGGGTGGGAGAGGAGGAGGAGCCACCAGAGCATACACTAAAGGAGTGATGGGAGAGGTAGGAGGAGAGCCAGGATAGTACGGAGCCCTTGAAACCTAGCGAGGAGAGAGTGGTGAGGAGAAGATTGTGGTCAACAGTGTCAAAGGCAGTGGAGAGGTCGAGAAGGATGAGGACTGAGTAGAGGCCCTTAGATTTAGCCAGGAACAAGTCACTGTAGACTTTTGTAAGAGCCGTTTCAGTGGAGTGTAGAGGATGGAAGCTAGATTGTAGAGGGTCCAGGAGGGTTTGGGAAGTGAGGAAGTCGAGGCAGCGGCGGTGGACTGCTCATTCTAGTAGTTTAGATATGAAAGGAAGGAGGGAGATGGGTCGATAGTTAGAAGGACAGGTGGGATCAAGAGAGGGTTTTTTGAGGAGAGGAGTGACAACAGCATGTTTGAAGTCTATGGGGACAGTTGCAGTGGATAGTGAAAGGTTTAGAATATGAGAGATGGCGGGGACAACAGTGGGGGAAAAGGGGTGTAGGAGATGGGTGGGGATAGGTTCAGAGTAACAGGTGGTGGGTTTGGAGGAGGAAAGAAGGAGTGTGGTTTCCTCTTCGGAGATCGTAGGGAAGGAGGAGAGGGTAGCAGAGGAAGTATGGACGGGGGGGGGGGATAATTGGGGAAGGGGGAGGTAGATGAGGAAGTGGGGAATTGGAGGGTAATCTTGTGGATTTTGTCGTGGAAGTAGTCGGCTAAGGTTTGGGCAGAAAGGGAGGGCGGGACCGGGGGCGGGGGCACCTTGAGGAGAGAATTGAAGGTATTAAAGAGGCGGCGAGGATCAGAGGCAAGGGAGTTAGTCAGATGGATGTAGTATTCTTGTTTGGCAAGTGCTATGGCTGACTGGAAGGAGCAAAGCATGAATTTGAAGTGTAGAAGGTCTTCTGGGGAGCGGGATTTGGTCCAAGCACGTTCAGCAGGGGAATGAAGGGGGCTCCTTCCTTAAAAAGGAGGCGCTGAGGGGAAGTTCTGCTGGAGCAATTTGCAAAATTGTGTATGGGTGCTTTGGAGCTGCATGCACATTCTCTGCACATGTGCTGAAATGCTATTCTGGGCACAAATAATAGTATTTGAAAAAAATTGTGTGCACAGAATAGCATTCCAGCAGATGCATGGATATATATGCATGCATCTCTGGGTACTGATGCAATTTTCTTGTGTGCCAAATATAGCTTCCTGTAGTGAGGACCCAAGTGTGCAGGCGTCTGACATGTTCTCCTATGTTAGTGCATATTTTTTGCGTATGTCATATTTGCCTTCTGTTTGCTTGCGCATCGGGGAGCAATTTTTTTCTTTTACTCATGCGTTTGGAAATCCTGCACTGAACTTTAGCACTGAACCCTCACGCACACTTTCTGCATTGGCCCCCAAGTGGGGGAAAAGTTGCTTATCCTAGATCCAAGAGTATCACAAAAAAGATCTGTACTAAGACTTTTGATTCCCAACCCAGTACAGTAACCCCTAGGTTCCTCCCTCCCAGGGTTATGGAAAAGATCAAGGTGCTTGACTGAAAAGTCTGGCAAAATTGAAATGCTGTAGGCTCAAAGCCAAATTCTGATTAAAGACTATGTAAATTGCAGAAGAAAATGTAAGAATTTGGAAAATATTCAGAAAAACAAGAATTTAGCATTAGTCATTGTTCCAAAACCTCAGGGTGAAAAATACGTAATGGAAGCCTGTAAATTGGAGATGCAACTATATCTCCCAGTTGTCAGGGAGCTGTGTACTTACTATATAAACTTCTGAGTTGTAGACTTACAGAAAGAAACCTGAAGACGCAAGAAGGGGATAATTAATAGAGCAGTCTTCTGAATTTAAAGGTAGGGCTGTGCATTTATTAGTGTCCATTTGATTCATTAGCACACCTTAAAAATGTAGTGCGCACTAAATCAATTTAGTGCATAGAGACCTGCAAATTAATTTATGTTAAGTCAGTTATCACATGTTAAAAGTTCTAAAGTGCAAGAACTTTTTTTTTTTTAAAATTAAAATGAAGTCCAAAAATCGGGAAGAAAGTCCAAACAAACTGAAAGCAAACTGAAAATGTTTGCTCTCTGCACAGCCCTGTCAAAAGATAACTAAACTAAAGAGGTGTTACCACATCTGCACTGAGGTATGCCGATAACCCTTTGTTATTGGACCACATCTTAAGAGACTTAGGGGTATGTTTACTAAACCGCGCACACGTGCGCGGCGCACAATAGCATACGCTAATGATGCACTTAAGTGCCGCACACGCGTGCGTGTCACATTAACGGGCAGGCGCACATGTGCGGGGCGCTGTTGTGCGATAGAGGCGGGGAAAGGCTTACGGAGGGCGGAGGAAGGCCCCCGAGGGGCGGAGGGATGGGGTCAATGGGTGGAGAGTGGAAGGGGAGAGGCTCCCCGCACAGGAGCGGGGCTGAATTTCGGCAAAAAAAATACCGCAAGTGAAACCCTCGCGTTAGAGCCGATTTAAAGGGAAGAGAAACCATTTCCGTCAGCAATGTACAGCAAAACCGGGGAAACCTGCAAAACGTGAGCAGTGTGATACATGTGCACAGAACAAAATAGCAAATATAAATTGAAAATGACCACAACAAATTCCAAATAAATTATAATCCAGCTGGGCAACAGTGATATTAATGGGCAACCATAAAAAACACTCCCATGAAAGCTCCAAAAAAAAGAAATGATTTTTGGAAGGGTCTACGCTCCATAGACATGTTCAAAAAGCACTGCATTTTAATGGAGCTTTCCTGGGAGTGTTTGTCATGTTGCCCAGCTTGGTTTTGGTTTTTTTCCCCTTTTTCGGAGGTCATTTTTGAGGTTTAATTGCACCTTTGTCCCCATACAAGGTAAACGAGCCCACAGTAAAATTGTGCAGAGCAGGGTGTCTGACTCGTGCGGCCAGGTTACCTATCTCCAGAGACTACACTGTCTCTGTGGCCACAGTGTGGTGCAGCAGACACAGCCAGTGCTTGTAAGACCAGAGGGTCACAGGTTCAAATCCCAGCTGGGGCTCCTGCCAACCCCATCCCCATAGTCTTACCCACCACTAAACAGTGATAGTACAGACACTCCTTTATGGCAGAGAACATAAGCATGGTTCCAACACCTATATTTTACCCTACACCGCACACAAACCATAACAATGGGCATTACCTACAGCCGAGTCCCCCAAATTCAGTCCTGGAGTGCCACAACGCAATCAGGTCATATGCTTTTTCCCAGATAGGGACATGTCTGCATGTTGGCGGAAGGGTACAGGTGGTGGAGGGGGCAGTGGCTGCAAACCACAGCAGATAGTGGCCTAGGCCTGTGCAGGCTGGCACATCCACCCCAACAGACAGGCTCTGTCGGATGTACAGTCATGGACTCCCCAGGGAACACAGCATATCTGTGGCAATACAGTGGTGCAGTGCACACAGACAGTGTATACAGGAACAGAAGGTCACAGGTTCAAAGCCCAGCTGGGGCTACTGCCAATCCAATCCACATATTTTTCCTACAACTAAACTGTGATAGTACGGACAAACCTTTATTGCTGAGAACATACGTATGGTTCATACGCCTATATTTTACCACACCAAACACAGACACCATGAACAGCCGCATTACCTAGAGCAGAGTCTCCCAAATGCAGTCCTGGAGGGCCCCACACAATTCAGGATCCATGCTGCCTCTAATAAGGATGCCTGTGCTGCATATCTATGCACCACCCCATGGTATGCTGATGTAGCTCATGCATATCTATGAGGGACAGCATGAAAACTGGAACAGTGGTTGGAACACTAGGACTGGAGTTGGGACACTCTGCCGTAAAGCAGCAGCCAACAGGGCCAGACACCCCCCCCCCCCACAGGCCCCATTGGCCAATGCCTCCTGGAGAGGCAGGACATTGGGCCCTGCCTGTATCCCCCAATACTAGCAGTTGCATACCTTAGCACTGCCACCCTACACCTGGGTATATGGTACAAAGCTATCAAACGTTGCCCATGATAACTGGCAGATATCAATTCCTACGTTAAGCACATTTTGCTCATTGATCTCCACCATAACAATCATTGTGATGTCTACGGTGTGCGCTGCAGGTCTGGTCTCTGACAGTGTTTACCACCCTGGGGAGTGACCCCCAACAGTAGTGCGTACCATATCCATGCCTGTACTGTGCCCAGGACTGGTGTGGTGGGTATGGCTGCTGGACTCCTCTATAGTAGCACAATGCTGGCATAGGTGTGGGGGTGGCTGTCTGCCTATCCAGTGTGTGGTGGCTGCAAACACCTTCCACAGCCCACACTGCCAGCAATGTTGCCAGTATTGGGCTGCCAATGTGCATAATGAGGAGCAAGGTACCATGGGTATAGGCCGGACAGGGTGGCCTGGCCAGGGTGCATCTGCACAGGGCATAGGGCACTGACTGGGACATTTTAGTGCCCGGCCACCACCTACACAGACAGGGTGACCTCAGTATGTCCTGCTGAGAGATCACTCTCACCCTGACTGTGCAGTGACCACAGCATGGCTAGGCACCCCCATAGTGCTGTATACTATTTTTCTCATGTGATAGATATGGGTTTCCTTTTGGGGCCCAGTCACTGATTTATCTGCTTGCTGTGTATGCTGGCATCCCAGTTCTGGGTGCATGCATCTCCACTGGGAACATGCACTGTAGACTAACTAGCACACTGTTTGTAGCTGGTATGTGTTGTGATGGAACAGCTTGCAGGGTGCAGTGGCTGAGGACTTGCTGCAGGAGAATATCAGATAGTGGTGGGGTGCAGCTCACCTATATCCAGGCCTAATATCTGTCTGCTATTGTGTTAGGGATGTGTATAGAGCTGCATTGACTGCCCTGTGGGGTGTCTGTTCCTCAGCAGGACCTGGGTTGATGGTCCCCTCTCCTGCTACCTTTGCAGGGAGGTAGAATGTGGATCTATTGATGGGAGGCCCTGTTTGCCACCCTCGGCCGGGGGGGGGGGGGGTGTTGGTGCATGGCCCACCTGGGGGTCCATGGGGGCTATACCTGACTGAAGCAGACAGAGATATCCAAGGTGTATTCTGCAGAAACTACCTATCTCACACATTAACACTGCTTTGGACCTCCTGCATGGCCTCATTCAGCCATGGAATGTGTTGTGGACCTGGTCTTGGGCGCCTCACCGCACCCTCAGGGTGAGCACAGTACCCGCACAATGTGACGGTGTGTAGCTACTCTGTGCCAGTACAAGACACGGTCAGTACCCCCTACCAGGCCGAAGTGGTGTGTGGGTGCACATGGCCACTTCCCTCTACCAGGCCGAGGTGCTGTGGGGGTGCATTGCCCATCTTGTGTTCATCTGTGGACAGCTGATTTGCATGTGCAGTGCATCATGGGTATGGGTGGGCTACCCTATCCTGGTGACCACAGCAGACTGTCTGTGTGGTGATGTGCATGCTCTCTACAGCCAGCCAGGGGCTTGCTAACAGCTATAGAGCTGTAGCCCAATGGTTACTTCACTGCCTCTGAAGCCAGAGGTCATGGATTCAAACCCACAGTGGGGTTATGTGATAGGGTTGTACAACACATTATCTTTTTTTAATGTACATATTTTGATGCCAGCAAAAACACCCTCAGCGTACTGTACCCATAAGGTGCCTCTGAGGGTGCCTTATAGGGCACCCTATAGGGCACCTTATGGTTCCCATCCATATAAGGTGCACTATACATTCTCCTGTGACGCAACCTATAGGGTGCCCTATAGGGGACATTTTAGGGTGCTGTGGCGGACAGTGCAATTTATAATGTGCCCTATGGAGTGCCTTATAGGGTGCCTTATACGGCACCTTCAATTACGGCACGTGAGGGCGTGTTTGCTGGCAGCAATTAATAGCATAAAAATAAAGTGCTGCAGGACAAAATATGTACAATGCAAAGCTGATGCCACAGCCAGCCTTACATATTAGGCACACTGGGGAGCAAACTCATGACCCCTTTATCATTAGTCAGTGCCTTAACCATTGTGCTCCACTGCTGCTCCTCCTTGCTTGTCAGTGCACCTACTTATGCTTTTCATTCCTTAAACTGCATAGTGCTGCCATAAAAAACAGTCCACTGTCCTTGCGGTACCTCATACGGCACCCTCTAAAGCGCCCTATAGGCAATATTCTAGGGTGCCTTGGCTGACAGTGCACTTTAAAATGTGCCTTATAGGGCGCCTTATGTTAACACGCTTTGAGAGTGCGTTTGCTAGTAGTGATAATTAAAATATGAATAAAATGCCTCCTAAAGCAATCTTACCCATAATATGTTATGCCTCAGACAGCCTTGTTCATTGGGCACTTTGGGGGATTGAACCCCTGATCCCTGCAACATTGGTCAGTGTCTTAACCATTGTGTTGTGGTTTTGTTCTGTGATTACACATCAGCGTGCCGCCTCATGCCGCCAAATATTAAAAAGCCTCCTAAAGCATTAGCATGCAACCTTATGGCCATCAGCACACCGCCTTCTGCTGCCCAATATTACACTGGCTTCTAAAGTAATGCCTCAGCTAGCTGTCTTCATTGGGCACTGTGAGGGGGATTGAACCCCTGATCCCTACACTGTTGGTCAGTGTCTTAACCATTGTGCTGTGGCTCTGCTCTTCTTCCTGCACATCAGCACGCCACTTATAGCGCCCAGTATTATAATGCCTTCATAAACATCAGCGCGCCGCCTTATGCTGCCCAGTATTAATATGCCAC
Organism: Ichthyophis bannanicus; assembly: GCA_033557465.1. Taxonomy (NCBI): domain Eukaryota; kingdom Metazoa; phylum Chordata; class Amphibia; order Gymnophiona; family Ichthyophiidae; genus Ichthyophis; species Ichthyophis bannanicus. The sequence continues at coordinate 941,911,601 of CM066033.1, read as the reverse complement.
GCCGCCTTATGACGCCCAATATTTCTGTGCCTCATAAATTAACGCCTCAGCCAGTGGTCTTCATTGGGCACGTGGGGGATCGAACCCCTGATCCCGTTGGTCAGTGTCTTAACCATTGTGCTGTGGCTCTGCTCTTTTTCTTGCACTTCAGCGCGCCACTTATGCCTCCCATGTAGCTATCTCATGCACTAAGGTGCGGGGTGCACATGGGCGCCGCGCACCTTAGCGCATATGTAAATTCCGCCTTTCCTTTTTCAGGACGGAACGCCCGCTCCTTATATGGCACCCGCACACTACCGGGGCCCGCACTTTACCGGGGTTTTAGTAAACATACCCCTAAAACATTTCTTTTCACTCAATAGCAGGCACTTTCTCTTTCGGAGAGGATGACTTGCCAATAACACACACAAAAGGGCCATTTACTAATAGCCTGCACCAACAGCACAGAGAAATGCGCCCTTCAGTTAAATAACATGTATTAACTGTCAGTACATTACCCTCAAAGTTTTTTATAGGGTGCCAACTAACTTTACTCTGAACTTGTGCAAAATAGACAATTTCTGTCAGAGACTCTTTTTCATAGTTTTACTGCACTGATTATACAGTATATACTCTCTTCCTCTTACAACACACTGCTCTTCCATTTGTATCTTTGATACTTTTTGCTTCTCACAGTTCTTCCAGGATTTAGGGTTTCTGAATAGCGTGGCAAACCTAGTTCCTTAACTAGGCTTCCAACTTCAATATACTTAAGTGCTCTGTCCTCTGCACTGGGATCATAACCAGTAAATTCAAATGAGGGGCCCCCAAACAACCTATTGCTAAGGGCCCCTCATAGTAATGGTGGTGATGGCAATAGAAGGGAGAACACTTCTTCCCCCGCATTTCTCCTCTTCCCTCAAAGGTTTGAGAGAGGGCACTGCAACCAGCAAACAAATTAAAGTAACTTTGCTGTGCTGCCTTCTCCCACTTTTCTCTATTAAAAGTCTTTCTTCTCGGCAGCCGGAGAAGTATCTTCCACTGGCAGGTCGAAGTCTTGCCTTGCAGTATTTTTTCACATTTTTTAACCTTTTAACTGTTTATTCCGTAATGTAATCTGCTTTGAACATTCCACATGGCTTTTAATGATGAAATATAAATATTAAATTCGGTTTTATGGTTTATTAAAAACTTGCTATATCGCCCTTTGATCCAGCAGGGCGGTTTATATCAATTAAAATATGAAGTAGAAAAGGAACTCTATTTAATAGTAAACATGGCAGCATTTGTACTTTACAAGAGAGGGGGAGAAAAGGATTGATGGGCCCCGTACAGTAACAAGAGGGGGAAGGGTGTAGTTGGAGCAGAAAGGGTTGGGAAAAGACAGGCATCTGTGCCAGCAATGAGCAAGATCAAAAGCAGATTGGAAGGATTTTAAGAAGAGCTTCGGTTTTCGAGTAAGAGGGCTCTAGACATAAATCAGGTAGTAAATTATTCCATAAACTAGGGTCAAGAAAGTAGAAAGCTGAGTGACGTGTGGTTACATAATTTACCCGTGATACCAGGGAAGATAGAGGCGATTAATGTTGATGGAGCTCAAGAGATGAAAAGGACTGTTAAAGATAATAAGAGATGACAAATAGGAAAGTATGCCAGTGTGTAACGTTTTGTGGATGATTATGAGAAGTTTGTATTGAATTTGATAATGTATAGATAACCAATGATAGCGTATTAGCAATGGGGTCACGTAGTCAAATTGGAAATCATGAGCTAAAATCCTCATGGCAGTGTTTTGGTCGGTTTTCAGGCACTTAAGTTCATAATCAGGAAGACCGGTGTTGACAATGTTGCAATAGTCTAGTCAGGATATAACTAAGAATATGAGTAAGGTACTTACTGTAATGTTGGGATGGAAAGAAATAGTCAGATGGCCCTGATTTGATGAAGGGTAAAGAAGGAATGTTTACTGATGTGGTCATGAAAGGAGAGGGCAGAATTCAGTGTTTCTCCTGGATATTTGAAAGAAGAAGTGAGTGGAATAGGTATGACATTAAGTATTGGAGAGACAGTTGGGGCTGTGATATCTACTGGTTAGCCAAGTGGCAGAGGTTTTGGCTGTATAAAGTTTAAGGTGGTTGGATTTCAGCCAAGTGGCAATCAGGGAGACAACAGTCATTGAGGGAGGTAAGACGGGGGGAAGTGGGATTTGTGTGATGAAGTAGCATGATATTGTCAGTGTTGAAATATGCTGAGGTTCCACATTGTTGAATAAGAAGACCTAAAGGAGCTAGGAAGAAATTGAAAAGAAGGGGAGTGAGGATGGGGCACTGTCAAACACCACAGTTGAGAAGGCAGGTGGAGGAGATCGCAAAAACAAAGGTAACGGTGTAAGACCTGATAGTCAAAGGACTTATACATTCACTGTCAGCCAGTAAACATAAGTTCACTAACTTGTGTGAACTATGTTTCTATAGTACAGAGGATGGCTACTAAAATGGTTAGTGGTCTTCATTATAAAGCATATGAGGACAGACTTAAGGATCTTAATATGTACACCTTAGAGGAAAGGCGGGATAGAGGTGATATGACTGAGACGTTTAAATACCTCCGTGGCATAAATGCACATGAGGAAAGCCTCTTTCAATTGAAAGCAAGTTCTGTTACGAGGGGACATGGGATGAGGGTGAAGGGAGTTAGATTCAGGAGTGATATGCGGAAATATTTCTTTGCGGAAAGAGTAGTGGATCCGTGCAATAGTCTCCCAGTGGAGGTGGTAGAGATGAGGACAGTAACTGAATTCAAAAAAGCATGGGACAAACACAAAGGATCTCTAAAGGAAAAAAGTGGACTGTTGTAGTTGTTGATATGGAAGGACAGACTAGATAGGCCATGTGGTCTTTTTATGTCGTCATATTTCTATGTTTCTAACTGCTGATTTTCAAAGGCACTGAACAAATACTGTCTGCAAAAATTGCTCTATCCACTCTGGCACTATCTGCATAGTGCCAGGGAGAGGTGAGGCCCGGAACACAAACTACGCATATAGTGGCAATATTCATCTGCTATACATAGAGCAAGGCAGTGATTTTAGGTCTAGCTATACGTACACCTGTCGGTATTTTAAAAGTAATTAGATGTTCAGTGCTATGCTGAATGTCTTACTGCTGTTTTTTAAAAATGCAGCATCATTATATCTATAGCTATATGCATTATGCTATACATAGAGCAGTGAAGATGGGGTTGGAGTGTTCGGAGGGTGAGGCCACATATCCATATAAATTATACATATAGGCATGATATTTAGCACCTATACGTAAGTATAGCTTATACATCTGGCTTGCATGTGCCAAAAATCAGGTTTAGCTTGGGTTGTCTGAGCTAAATGTGAGGAGCCCGATTCCAATAGGGGCACATGCAGGCTGTCCAGATGTCCAAATAATGGATGACCCCAAATTGCACCCGATTCTGAAACCGCAGGAACTAGACAGTCCCGTGGTTGCAGGATCTGGCACTTAGCGCGACATAGCCCCGATTCAGCGGTGCAGGACATCCTCCCTACAGCCCCCCCCCCCAGCCCGCCCTATGCTCCTGCTGGTGTGCCACAATACAGGAAACCCTCATTTCCCCGCTGCCCAACCCTTGGCATGGATAGCCAGGGCCAGGATCAGGCGGCGGAGACACCCCTGCATCTGCCTGACCCAAACCCCGCAGCCGATGGGACTTATTCCACCTCTATCCACATCTATCTCTCTCCCGCTGAACGTACAGAGCTGTGACCTGAATAGACCTTGTACGTCCAGGTGCTTCAGTCTGTCCCCGCTCCACCCACTTCCCACCTCAAGCCCTCCCCCTCCCACCCCTGTCCAGTGCTCCCCGCACTACCCCTCAGTATGTGTGGGGAGGGCTGGACTCAAGATTGAGTGCTGAGTCAGAACGGAGGTTGGACGTCCTACCAGGATGTCCAACCCCACTATTTGCGTCTCTGCATCGGGCCCATAACTTATATTTATAAACCTTGATACCTTGATATGCAGACATTCTACATTATATATATACTTTGCATATCATTTATACTTGTTTATTCTGTGACATTAGCCATACATATAGTGCTGCTGAGTATAGGAATAATTTGAAATGTCTAGATTAGATGTTTCAAATTATTTCCCAGACATTTTATAAAGTATTGACCTTATAACGGCTGAACGCATCTCTACATATGTCTACTAGCATATATTCAGTGCTGTTGATTAGATATGTAGTGATACTGAATATATATGTATTTTTTTTAATTCAATGGCCAGCTTTTTAAAAAATACACTGGCCACCAGTTATGAATATTGACTCTGCTGTGTTTCATGAACTAGAATTTTTGACTGCTTTCTGGCAGTAGGGTACAAGTCTTGAAGCATCAACTCTTCCATTTTGATGAGGAATGAAATCTGATTTGGAAGGCAGTTTTTAAATTGCATTGGGGCAAAGTCCACATGCATATTAGCCTGATAACTTATATGTGCATGTGCACTTATTTTGAAACTTGTTGCAGGTAGAATGAACCTCTGAACATTTGCCCTTACTTCTCATGCAAATAGAATTTAGAGTGAAACATGCAATCTGTGTACATATTACCTCCCATGAGCTAAAAATGTCCACTGGAATGATTTTAGGTGTGTTTTGCATCTGGCAAAATTGCCTGTTGTTGAGGGTCAATCCATTTGTCTGTCTCTCCGTACGCATAGCTTTCTTGCACATCTGCAAACAAAGCTATGTCTATGAAGGCAGAATGCAGTAGGCCATACACCTCATCACTGCACAACACACAAACAAACACACACACACACACACAGCCCACCCCCATATCATACACATACATAACATACATAACCCATTCCTGCATCACACACATATACGTATGCATAATCACCATTGCACCACACATACACAGAACATCCCACCCCTGCACCACATACCCAGACACCCCATGCCCAGGGACAGCCCAAGGGGGGGTGTGGGGCCATGTGCAGGGCCTCATTTGCATAAGGGCCTCATTTGCATAAATATTTGCATAATGTTAACATACACTAACTTTTAGTAAACATGCCTCTTAATGAGTGTATGGATAAAGAAAGACTAAAAGATTTCTACATTGCATGGAATTTGTTTTTGCACCACTGTATATAGCCCACTCTGTAAATAGCTCATACCAATCTAGCACACAACACGACACACACTCAATTTCCCCCCACTGCATGTATAACACACTCACCTGACCTGATTGTTTGCCGTGATACCACCTTGATTATTAAGATAAGGCGGTTTAGAAATACTGTTAAATAAAATAAATAAAATAAATTACTATAATCCAGTGCCAACTGCCAGGCACATTAGGAACTACTACAAACACTGCCCATTTAGAACACATAGCAAACCCGCCGTATCCTAACAGCACTACCAGGACTCACAAAGCACCATACTCTACCTATCAAAAGGCAACACTGCAAATATTAAACCAATACATTTCAGAGAATAACAATACATGACCTACTGGGGAAAGAGAACAAGTGGCAATGTCAAATAGGAATTACATAAACAGAATACCTCAGCTCAGTTACACATGAAGAATATAGACCATCACTAAACAAAGAACAAGGAATCACAATTTAGAAATAGGAAGACAATAATTAAACTGGAAACCACTAAAGCCAAACTTGGAATGTACAACAACACTGTAGAAATAAAACTATAAAATAATTTCCTCTTGTATTAAACAAAGCGCAGACATTAATGATGCACATTTCCCAGAGCTGCCATATTCCAGTTAATAAATTCAAAATAAAGAGGTATTTTTCTACCTTTTTGTGCATTTTTTTTTCAGTTGCAATTGCTCCAGCCACTTTCTTCTGGTTTCTTCATGTCTTCTGCTAATTGTCCATCGTCTGCTGTCCATTTATCCTTTCTTCTCTCTTCTAGTTTTTTTCCATTCTCTCTCTACATCTGCTTTAACATACTAATCTTTCTCCTTTTGCTCTTTCCTCCATCTCTTTCTTTATTCCTTTTTCCTTTTTCATACACTCAAATTTTACCCTTCCATCCTCAATCCCCACTTACTCTCCCAATACCCGGCCAATTGTTGATTTTTCTTCCCTCCCACACAAAATATTTTTCCCCTCTCCATTTCACTCTCCCAGCCCCATCCCATTCTAGTCCACCCCAACATAAGCTCCCTTCTATTTCCAGCTCCACCCAGCATCCGCTCCCTACTAGTCCCCCGATCAGCCCATTTCCAATCCTATCCTATCCTAGCCCCACCATCAGCCCATTTCCAGTCCTAGCTCCCCATCCATTTCCAGTCCTATCCGAGCTGCTCCATCATCTCATTTCCAATCCCAGCCCCATCAGCCCATTTCTAGTCCTTTCCTAGCCCCACCATCAGCCCATTTCCAATCCTAGCTTCCCTCCACTCAGCCCATTTCCAATCCAAGCCCCCCATGATCCTATCTCCAGTCCTAGCACCTCCATGAGTCCATTTCAATCCAAGCCTCCACCACAGCCATTTCCAATCCTAGCCCCCCCCAACAGCCCATGTCTAGTCCTATCCTAGCCCCTCCATCAGCCCATTTCCAGTCCCACTTCCCCCCCCCCAGTCAGCCCATTTCCAGTCCAAGCCCCCTCCCCATCAGCTATTTCCAGTTCAAGCCCCCCTCCACTCAGCCAAATTCCAGTCCTAGCTCCCCACCACAGCCCATTTCCAGTGCAAGCCACCTTCCCCATCAGCTATTTCCGGTTCAAGCCTGCCCTCTATAGTTCATTCCCAATCCTAGCTTCCTCCCTCACAGTCCATTTTCATTCAAAGCCCCCCTCCCCATCAGCTATTTGCAGTTCAAGCCCCCCCTCCACTCAGCCTATTTCCAGTCATAGTCCCCCCCCCACAGCCCATTTCCAGTCCTAGAAACCACCCCCCAGCCCATTTCCAGTCTTAGCAAACCCCCCTTCGACAACCCATTTTCAGTCCAAGCTCCCCCTCCCCTCCCAAAGAGCCCCGCGGCTAGCTAAGAGGGAGCCAGAGAGCCCCCGGCTCACCTCTACAACTGCCGAAATGAAACACATCTTTTTCCTTCACTTCAGCAGCTGTACTGAAGTTTAGAATGCTGCCGCGCTGAGGTCAAAGGGGACTTCCTGTTTCCTGATGCTCAGCGCGGCAGCGTTCTAAACTTCAGTACAGCTGCCGAAGTGAAGGGAAAAGATGTGCTTCACTTCTGCAGCTGTTAGAGGGAGCCAGAGCCTCTCCGGCTCCCTCTAAAGCCGCCCTGCCTGCCGGTCTTCAATGCCGGATGTTGTTGGCGCGGGGCCCCCTGAAACGCGGGATCCTATGCAAACAATATTCTTGCTCAATGGACGGGCCGGCCCTGCCCATGCCTCTATCACACACTCACACAGACACCTCACCCCTGCATCACACACTCACACAAACACCTGACCCCTACACCACACCCACCCACACAGTATCTCAAGATAGACACAAATATATAGATGCCACCAGTCTATAAGATGTCTCATACAGCCCCACAGCTCCTGTTGCCCTAAGGAGGCATACTTGCTCATATCTCTTCACTCCCTCCCAGGCATGTATGATTTTGCAAAGGAAGGAAGGCAAAATACCCTGTTTTGTCCTACTAAGTTCATTAATTCTCTTGTATGCCTTAAGTTCTCCATTTCCTCATTCACATATGGCATTCATGTACTCCATCAGTAATATATATCTTTATGCAAAGTTTACAGCATGCAGTTTTCAACTTGTTTTAATTATCTCTTTATTAAAAATAAAATGAGACACAGCAGTGAGGCAACACCAACAGTGCTAATATATTTCCAGGTTCCCTCTCACTCCAGAGCATAACAAGTTTGTCATTTGTATTTTTAACCAATTCTAAGCCATCCGCCTTCCCCTTCTCCCTTCTCCCCCACTTCCTACTTCAACAACTGTGGAGACTTACATTGGCACCAAGGGAAGTTGAAACTCCTTACACCACCCCTTAATTCCTCCTCCTGGAAACAGGATCCTCCTCCCACATTGCTCAGGAACCACTTAACCTTCTCTCACCACTCTCACTAATCTCAGTCATGTGACACCAGATTACATGCATGATATGATAAGGCCTACCCTAAGGGTTCCCACACCTTCTGAAACCTCAACCTCCTTCCCTACCTGCCCTCAGCTTCTCCATCAATATTAAACGAAACAGATTTCTCCTTTTTGTCACATGTGGAGGCTCGGTACTTCTCTAGTTAATCAATAAACATGTACGATGAGCCAACAGTGAAGCTTTGCACACGAACTGTTTCTTTCCATCCTCCAGCTGGCCCAAGGCCCCATCATTGGTGATCCCAATGCTAGCTGCCAGTTTTGGAGAGACATAGGCCCAGAAAATCCTGTAAATTCACATTCTCTATTCCTTTGAGAATATCTCTCAAAAGATTCCATAGTTCATCCACCTCTATCCGGGGCCGTACAAAGCCATAAATACCCCCCATGTGACTTGCACATCTGACACGCCCCCTTTCCCTATCAAAGGTTTGCCATTTGCCCCATGCCCAGCACCTCCCCATGTGGCCTTATTCCACACTTCCATGTCCAGCTGGCTCCCCGCGCTGCCTGCCCTTGCCCTGCCACTGCTTTTCATGTTTTCACGTCCATCCCCGCTATTCATGCCACTGAAGGGCCCCCATTATGTTTATTTTATATAGGGAACGTAGATGTTTATATGCCTTTTATAAAATAAGCACCTGGAGCACACGCAAATGCTCCAAGATAAGTGTAAATGTGTGCATGACATGGACTCCATCACCACAGAAAATTGCAAGGAAATTAAAACCTCCATGAGCAGGTGCATGAAGGAGCTGCAGTCCCTAAATATACTAACAGAAGAGAATCATGATGCAACTTAAGAAATTGATTGAAAGGTGACTTTTCTCTGAAAACCCCCCGCATGCATACATTGTAACTCTGCCCTCTGGAATGCCTCTGTGCAGCATGAGTATTAGTAGATGTATATTATTATGGGCACATGTACGCATATGTGTATATACAGCCACATCATTTTAGAAAAGCCCCTTTTCTACATGCAAAACAGTCTTTATACATGGAAGAGCTTTCCTGAAATGACCTCCATAACTTCGGAAACGTAACTTTATATGAATTAAATATTTATCGTGCAATAAGTGCAGTGCAGTTCATATTTGCATATTCTTTTATTTCTCATCTGAGTAAAATCATTCAAGTGGAAGTCTTCCCAACTCTCCTATGGGCTGTAATTTCCAGAACAGAGTATTCTTCAGCACAGATCTCATGGCACTGCAGGAATTTCTCTGGCTTCCAGCCTGCTGGCGTAGAAATGCCTTCTGTACACTCTGTGGTTTCTGTGATGCCTCCAAATTATCTGAACTGCTAAGAAGAAAAATGATGTCTTCATGTTACCAGAGTCTGAGTAGCTTTTATTTTCTTGGTGCTTCTTTTGCTAAAAAGGCAATATTTCTAGCCAGTGCCATTTATTACATGTTAATAATCAATAATCATTAATCATTATTACATGTTGGCATTCTAAAGCACTAGTAGAGGCAACCGGACGTTCATTTAACTTTACCAAGCCCCGCTCTTAAAAAAGTAGGTCTGAAAGTTTGCCCACTGCCACTGCTGTGCACTCTCCTGGGGAGGGACCTGGGTTCAATTCCCGGCTCATGGCTTCCTCTTTCAGGTGGAGGTGAAGATGAGTGCTATGGAGACAGCGTTCACAGCCACGGGAGAAGGCAGGCAGTCATTGTGCGTGGATGACACTGAATAGCTGGAGTTAGATCCCATGATTACAGGGTTCCCAAGCAGTTCTGGTGCATGGCCCCTCGCCAAGGACAGTCACTGCATTGATTGGACTAAAGTAAGTTGGGAGGCATATAAAAAATAGATGAAAAGAGCCCTGGGTAGTTATGAATGAGGGCTCATGATGCCACATCTCATTCCTGGTTCTCACTGAGCTGTAAGTTCAAAAGAGCAAGAGGAAACAACTGAGTCAATAAATAAATACATGCAGGTCTGGGGAAATACTAAAGAACTTCTTCCAGATGAATGAGCAAGAGATCTTCTCTCTGAGAAACAAGCCAAAAATTCATAAACTATGTTTTCTGTAATTGCTTTCTCTTCCAGATTCTTATCCTAAGCTAACTGTCTTGGTCAGTGGTAGATTGGTCATAATGGAAGCGGCTTTTGCAGTATCCCACAGAGTCAAATAGGCCACTCCATCACCACAGAAAATGGCTGCTGGCAAAGAAACTGAAACTTCCCTTAGCAAATTCATGTAAGAGTTACAATCTCTCAAGTTGGGAACAACAGAGTGTCATGGTGCAAGCCAAGAAATTAAAACAAAAGTGTCTTCTCTTACAGCACAATTCTCTTTAGTTGAAGGCAGAGTGAATGAACTGGAGGAAAAGACTTACTTGTTAGAAAATACCATAGAACTGCTACAGGGCAAAGTCAAAATCATCACTAAAAAGAGAAAAGAATGGAGGCTAATTAGCCACCAACCCTAAAAAGGTGCTCCTTGTGGTCTTGGGCAAGCCACTTAATCCTCCATTGCCACAGGTTCAAAAAACAGATTGTGAGCCCTTTGAGGACTTATATATATGCAGTACTTGAATGTACACCGCTTTGACTTGTAGAAACGCAGCTTTGACCCGGTGAAAAGCGGGATATAAATACAGCTAAATAAATAAATAAATATAAGCCTTGTTAAATAAAATAAATAAATACAAAGTTCTGGAGCAGAGAATTATTTTATTTTTACCAGGAGTCATTGAGTCCTTGCAAAATCATCGATAGGGAAGTAGAAAGCCAAGCAAAAGACCCACCCTTTTGGGCCTCCTAAGTTATTTAACACATTATGGTGTGACACAGAGAAATTTATTACTGCAAATATTATATTTTTTAAAGTTCTGGAGCAGAGAATTATTTTATTTTTACCAGGAGTCATTGAGTCCTTGCAAAATCATCGATAGGGAAGCAGAAAGCCAAGCAAAAGACCCACCCTTTCGGGCCTCCTAAGTTATTTAACACATTATGGTGTGACACAGAGAAATTTATTACTGTAGATATTATATTATTTTTTTTTTTTTTTGATAAATCTGTTTATTGATAGTAAAGAATACAATAACCTACAAACAACCAAACAATATCCAAACAATAGCCAAGCATGTACATCAACTGGTTCCATATTACCTCCCGGGTAGGGCTGTGTCTTGTCCACCACCCAGGGAGTATATCAACAGCAAACAAATACAGCAAGGCATCACATCCAGTACACCCACGCTTCCCCCCCTCACCCCCCCCAGCCCAGGTCACCAGTGCAATTCCTAATGAACTAAGGAGCCCCCCCTATTCCTCCCCCGACCACTAGGCTACCTTGGAGTATCTCGATGCGGATTTTGGGCTCTAATGATTGTATATAAGGCATCCAAAATTACAACAAAAAGGTAGCCCATCTCCGGGGGTGCCGCTGCGCACTCCGCCGTTCCCATGAGCATAAACTGATGCAGGGTGTTACGCCATTCCCAAAAACGTAGGGCCAGTAGGTTCCCTCCACCGGTGAAGTATGGGACCCTTACCCACCAGACAGGCCTTTCGCACCAATAAACCTTCCCATCTGCCCTTAGGGTGGAGTTGGTCCCATTCTGGTCCAAAAGCACGACAGCCCAGACCAGCTAATCCGCTGTTGTAGTAAACCACCCAGGTATCGCCTATCCGTGACCAATACGGCGAATGACGGGGCACCCCCACCACATAGGGCCCAAGTCCGCCAGGCCACAAGGGACATTTAGGGCATCCCCCATGTGTTGTAAGACAACTTCGCAAATGCTCTGCGCGGCGAGAAATGGGCTCGAAGAATGCCTTTGAACTGGATTTCGCGCCACCGGGCCCCCTCCACTAGGCTCGCAATCCTACCCAATGCGCCCCGAATCGAGCCAACGGGTAGCTCCCTGCCTAAGTCTCTCGCCCATGCATGTTCTACCGCCGCAATAATCCGGGGGGGGCGAGGGTCGAATAGATCAAATTTCCTCTTAAACAGAGCAACGTCTGGGGCGTTTCCGACCCCAGGGCCAAAAATTCCAGAATCCTCGCAGAACGCTCCGCTTGCAGTTCTTGCCCGGGTAATGTTCCAATATAAGAAACAATTGCATGTAGGCAAACACGGAGTTCCCAGGATTCAAACCATATTCCCCACAGATAACGTCGAGGGCCTTACATCGCCCCTCGGTGTTCACACATGACCTAACCGCTTAATCCCGACGCTCCCAGCGCTGAAAGAACACCGAGTCAGACCCGGAGTAAAGCAGGGATTCCCCCGCAGGGGTAGCCAACTGGAGACCTCCGGGTTACACCCCAATATCTGTTCAGCTGTTGCCATGAAAGACTAGTGTCCAGCAACAACACACAACTATTCAGGCGTGCCGGCAAGACCCTCCGCTCAATATGCAACACAGCATCAAGACTTTTCGGCGCCACAAAGCCATCCTCTAAGGCCCGGGGAGAATAGACCTCAGTGTCTCCCCATCCAATCGGTAGGTGTCGGGCCTGACAAGCCAAGGCATATTTCCAAATGTCTGGCACTCCCACCTCCGGATTGCCATCCCCCTTTCATCCGGGCTAACGGAATACGTGCTCGAGCACCTTTCCAAAGAAGAAACCTCCCAATTGCCTTTTCAATACGCCGCAAATCCCGTTTCAACAGCCAGACCGGGAGGGTCTGTAGCCAATAAAGCATCCTGGGGAGAACCACCATCCCCAAAGCCGCTACTAGCCCCAAAAAGGGACAGTGGGAGGGGTGCCCACGCCTGCATCTGCGCTCCGATTTAGAAAAGATACGCTCAAAATTCGCTTTGTAAATCTGGGATGGCGTTCGAGTCAGCAATATACCAAGATAAACGAAGGAATCCGTAGCCCAACGAAGTGGAAAAAGTGCCCATGCCAGCTATCTTTCAAGTTCCCGCCCACATCTAATGCCTCCGATTTAGCCAGGTTAAGTCTGAAGCCTGCAAATCTACCATAGAGGGAGAACTCCTCCAATAGCCGGGGCAACGTTTGTTGCGGCTTCGTAAGATGCACCAGTAGGTCGTCGGCAAAGCCGCCACCTTGAACCCATATGAGCCAATGCCACACCCCGAGATATCCGGAGCCTGCTCTATGCTCCGTATCAGTGGGTCCAGGGACAAACACAAAGAGCAGGGGGGAGAGAGGGCAGCCCTGACGCGTGCCCCTCTCCAGGTTTAAATTGCTCTGAGAGACTCCCCGTTACATAATATTCCCGCTGTTGGATCAGCATATAGTAATTTCACCATCTGACAAAAGGAATCGCCGAAACCCGTAATACGGCAGGAGGCCTTGCAAATAATCCCACTGCACCTGGTCAAACGCCTTTTCCGCGTCAAAGCTGACTAACAACGATGGCCACTCGCGCTCGTGCACCCATTCCAGCGATAACAAGATTTTGCGCAGATTGCGCACGGCATATCTCCCCCTAACAAAGCCAACCTGGGAATCATGTACTAAATCCCCAAGAGCGATGCCAAAACCTGTCCGCCAGAAAACCTTTAGCCATCACTTTGAGGTCGAAATTCAACAAAGAAAGAAATCGGCCTATAGGACGACGCCTGAGTGGGGGTCTTTTCCTGGTTTGGGTATTAAGTAATATAGGCATGGTTAGGGCCCATTTTAAAGCTGCCCTGTGCCACCCGCAGGTGATACATTGCCACTAGGGTGGGGGGCACGAGGTCCCCCAAGATTTTGTAGAACTCTGCCCCAAATCCATCGGGCCGGGCGCCTTACAGCAGGCGGCCGTCCGTATAACCCTACTAACTTCCTCCACAGTGATCGGGGCGTCCAAATAAGCCCGTTGGTCCACCACCCACCTGAGGCAGATCAAGTTTACTCAGGTAGTTCTGCATGGCAGCCGGAGACCCGTCCCGACGCGCGTATAGCTGTTGAAAAACGCGCGGAACGGATGAGCTATGGCCCTCTTTCCACGTTGCAGCCTTCCCTGCTCATCCCGGAGTGCCGGGATCAGCCTAGACGCCCGACTGCCGCGGAGGCAGCGCGCCAGTAGTTTCCCGGCTTGTCTCCAAAGCGGTGTAGATGATAGCGGTAGTATTAGTAGGACTTCTTCGCCCTCTGATGCAACAATCATTGAGTGAGGTTTGCAATTCCCAAAGCCTGCGCTGATGTGTTCTACGGGGATCCCCCGCACATCGCCGTCGGGCACGGACTACCTGCTTCTCTAGCTGCACTATTTGCGCTGCAAGCAATTTACGCTTCCGCACGACATATTCAATAGTATTACCACGCAACACAAACCTTGGCTGTCTCCCATAGCAATTCTGGTTCCGATTCATGTTGCTTATGTACGTCATGAAATCTGCCAACACTTCCCGAGGTGGGCGTGGAAATTAATATCATAGTACAGGTCCATAGGGAACCGCCAGACACGCGTAGAGGTGGACAGATCTCCCCACCGGAGTTCCACCCAGACTGGGGCATGATCCGATATTACCGAGGGGCTATTTGCGCATCCATTACCCTTTCAAAGAGCCTCTCCGAGACCAAAACATTAGTCAATGCGCGGCATATGAGCCGTGCGCCCGCGACTGGTGCGTTAAAATCCTTTTCGAGGGGGTGAAGTATACGCCAGGGGTCTATCGTCCCCAGACGACGACACAAACTCTCGCAGCGTTTTAGTCGTCGGAACACGCGCTCGCTCATCCCCCCTCCACACGTATCCAGGTCTATGTCCAACACCCCATTCAGGTCCCCAGCCAGAAATTAATGGCGCGTCTGGCAACTGTACCACTCGAGAGGCCAGGCGGGCGTTAAAACGGACGATCATATGTTGGGTCCGTACACATTACCCAGCACAATAGGCCTGCCCTCTAAGTAGCCTACAGCAGGATAAATCTACCCTCTGGGTCCAAGCACTGCTGTTCCATCTCAAAGCGGACCCGGGCGTGATCAGAATGACCACTCCACCCTTTTTCCCCTTAGCCGGGGCGCCCCAAACTCTGCCCACCCACATTTTCTGTTAGTTTAGGCATGCTCGTCGGCCGTTGGTGGGTTTCTTGTAACATGGCAACATCGCAGTTCAGTTTGGCTAAATTCTGCAACACTTTATATCGCTTGATGGGATTCCCTATACCACACACATTCCAAGATACGACTTCAGGGTGGGTCGTATTCAAACAGGTTATATTTTGCCAGTATGTGATAGTAATGAGGTAGGACCCCCCAGCCTGAGGTCTCCCCCCTGGTAAGGCAGTGCTCCTTCCGACTATGGCTCTGAACAATCGAGGTGCAATCGGTGACCCTGGATCCCCACCCACCCGACGACCCCACCCAACTACCCCTCCCTCTTGTCCCACCCCTTCCATCCGCCTATCCCCTCCCATCCCACGTGCCCTACCCCCCCCCCCTGAACTACACAATACCCCCCTAGGTCCTTCTCCCCTCCTCCCTAGGGAGCCTACAAGGTCCCACTAGGTGCCCTCCACCGCCCCCCCACCCACCCATTACTACCCGTGGTCTGTCCCTAACCCCCCTCGCCTAGAGGCCAACCTCACTGCAAGTCTACTATGATCCACTCCTCCCGTTCACTAGCAGCCATCCAACCCCCAAATCGCAGCAACAGCACAAACATCAAGATAAAAGGAAAAGGTAATAAAAGTACAAAAGGAAAAAAAAAAAAAAGGGGGAGGGGAAAAGCGAATTTGAAAGAAGAAAGGGAGAGAGAAAAACAAAGGGAAGAGAGGAAAAAAAGGAGAGAAGCAGGGGGAGCAACCCGCAGCGGGCTGCCCCCTCTGCCTGCATCGCAGGTAAATATCCTGCCCGTAGGCCCACCGAGGCGTAACGAGAGCCCATTAAACCTCCCACCCGGCGAGCGGCTAGCCAAGCTCCCCAGAGACAGAGCAAAACAGTATCACTGCGGGTAGCTGTTACAGTAACAAATAATAAATGGGGAAGGGAGCAGAGCCCCCCTGCAGGGGAGAGCCCACCAACCCCCCCATCCAGGGAGCGGCTGGCCAAGCTCCCCAAGGAAACGAATACAAAAAGAAACAGTAACACAGCAACGGCTATAAATGTAACAGAAGGCGCAACAATCTAACAAATTAGGGATATGCCAGTCTAATCAGGCTTTCCTTCTACGGCCACACTCACACACTCGGAAGGCTGGGCAGTTCGCTTCAAGTATCCAATGGGGTACGCTACCAACCAGAGTGTACAGAAATACAGGCGGCATCTCCAGTCTTCAAATCGTTGAGGGAGATAGGCGGTCCGTCCGTTCCCGCGCAGCTATCTGCTCCACATACGTTTTTGCGGCCGCAGCAGACTCAAAGGCACGATGGACTCCTCGTGTGTCACATGCAGGCGGGCAGGATACTGAACTGTGAAGGGATCTTGGCCTTTATGAGTTGCTCGCAGAGCGGTGGCATATTCCCTTCGTCGATGGCTGAGAGCAACAGAGTAATCCTGCGCGATCCGCTTAGCATTGTTGTTGTACAATCTCTCCATCTGTCGGGCCGCCCGCAGTAGCCGCTCTTTCTCCGGGAAGCGCAGGAACTTCACAGCACTATCGGGGTCGTCCATCTCGGGCCTGAACTCGGCCCACCCGGTGAGCCCGCTCAATCTGCATCGGCTCTGCCTGGCCCGAGTCCTTCAGCAGCAGCGCCTCAGGGATTCCAGGTAAATGTGAAGATCTTTGTCATTCACGACTCCGGAACCCCCATTATCCGAAGGTTCTTTCTTCTGGAGCGATTTTCGATATCATCAAGTTTTGCGTTCTGCGACTCAACTTGGGACTTCAGATCGGGCATCTTCGGGGACAGCGTCTCCACCTATCCTCTGTCTGGCCCAGTCGGTCTTCCGCCTCTCGCAACCGACTCCCAAAGGCGTCAATAGAACTCTGTAGCCCATCCATTTTATCATGGAGGGCTGAGAATTGGGAGACAGGACTGCCGCTACGGCTGCTGACACCTCCTCGAGGTGCGCCGTGGTTTTCGGAGGAGCTTGGCGCCCCAGCCGGCTCCGCCATCTTGCCGGTCCCTGCCATGCGTTCCCTGTCTCTGCGGGTGGCTTTTAACGCAGTCGCCATGCCCCTCACTTCCACTCGGAGGTCGGCTACCAAGGCAGTGAAAGCTCCGGTACAATCTCGCTAGGGCAGGACTCGGACACGCTAATTTTTTCGGTTTAAATCGCCGGTTTGGGCTGGGGGGTTGCGGAGCGCACCCAGGATGCGACCACTACTCTGCCCGCATCACGTGACCTCTTATTATATTTTTTATATATCATCTGCATTTGATTCTGTGAATCAAGCAATTTTATTACACTGGTTAAGAGCATTAGGTATTGTATATCTTTGTTCTGAATCATATTTAATCCATCATGTATAGCAGGTTAAATTGGGTTACCAAGCATCAAAATGATATCAGATAAGACAGGGTATCCAAAAAGGATCTTCCCTTTTGACTTTACTATTTCATTTTCAGCTACTCTGTGACCTCATAAAATGGCTTGGAGTGAAATATCATTGAAATTGCAGATGAGATTGTTTATTTATTTAACAGTTTTTTTATACTGCTTTATCATTTCAATCTAAGCAGTTTACATTATAACTTAAACTTGGTAATGTACATTAAACAGGGACATTGATAACTTGTATTTTTCTGAGGCAAAGGAGGGTTAAGTGATTTGCCCAAGGCTACAAGCAGTACTAGTAGGAATTGAACCCTACTCTCTTGGGTACCAAGCCAGTGCTCTAACCATTAGGCTACTCCTCCACTCCACGTCCCGTTAGCGCGCGGTAAGGTACCTTACCGCGTGATAATGGCGCTTTAACAGGCGATAAGGTACCTTACTGCGCGCTAACGGGATGCGGCGCAAATAGCTTTCTTTAGTAAACATGCCCCTAAGACTATAATGTTGAATCATGAAACTGTGATGGTTAAGTCTGAGGTGAAGTATTTAGGTGTGATACTAGATCAACATTTAAGAGTGAAGCATCATGTAAGGGCAGAAGTCATTTTATAAGATGAGTTTTGCAAAGTCTTCACCCCCTACTCATCTGCTCATGATTTCCGCTCAGTATTCCAGGCCTTACTATTTCAATGACTTGATTTCCACAATATGCTCTTATATGGTCTTCCAAAAACTACTGTAAAGACATTACAGTTGGCCCAGAATGTGGTCATCTGAGTAATATTGAGAACGTCACAGACCTTATTTGAGAACCCTATATTGGTTACCATTGGAATACAGCATTTGATATAAAATACCATATTTGATATTTAGGATTAAGTACCATTTGTCACTGGACTATTTTGCTACAATGCTACAATGCTATATCTCTAGCCAGCCTCTTCGTTGTTGTCTGCAAAATTCTCTTGCTATTTTTTCATTGAATTTGCACAAATTGCAGGTGACTTGATCTAAGGCATTCATGTTTTGTGCATCACATATGCAGAATAATTTGCCTTGATGAGCTAAAGGTTATCACTGATTTACTGAACTTTCATGGGTTGTTGAAAGTCTATTTATTTAGGCAAGCATTTGGTGGAGGGAGAATGATATATTAATGTATGATGATGTTATGATTATCTATGTTTGATATTGTGTATGTTTTTTGTACTTTCCTCCTTGAAACATGGCAATGGTGAAATTAGACTTACCTGCTAATTGTTGTTCCTGGAGTAGATACAGTCTAGTCCCGGACCTCTGGGTTGTCTATCCTATTCAGCAGCTTGGAGACTGAGGAACCTCCTTCTTTTTGTGATGTCACTAGTATATTCTCCCGGGACCCGCCTCCATGTCCCAGGTTCCTATTGACAAAGCAGACTCACCGGAGCAACAAGTAAGTATCAACTGTAATATTCAACTTTTACCCCTTAGCACTGTCTTAAACAATACCTTGTAGACGGGAAGAGAATCTCTCCCTGCCACATAAACTGTAAACTGCAAATTGTAACCTTTAAACATGCTGAGGCCATCTCCCCACCTGCTTGGAGGGATACTTTTCTAGCCAAATCACCCTCCCCCCAAAGAACCGCCCACTCTTATGGCACTATCCTCTTACCTGTGTCCCTTTGCAAACCTTCAGGCTGCGGACTGTAGAAGACATAATAGCTGGGGAGGGATACGGGACTAGACTGTATCTACTCCAGGAACAACAATTAGCAGATAAGTCTAATTTCACCTTCCTGATCGTATCTCCAGTCTAGTCCCTGACCTCTGGGTATGTCCCAGAGCAGTAAACTTAACGGGAGGGACCCGCCTTAGCAGCCTGAAGAACTTCTGCTCCAAAACACGCGTCCTGCTGCGCCTGAACATCTAGACGGTAATGCTTAACAAAAGAATTCAACAATGACCACATCGCCACCTTACAGATTTCCAGCGGCAGCACCAACCGAGATTCTGCCCAAGACGCTGCTTGCGCTCTAGTGGAATGGGCCCGTAGCCCTTCCGGCACTGGCCTGCCCTTCAGCACGTAAGCGGATGCGACCGCCTCCTTAATCCATCTAGCAATGGAAGCCTTTGACGCCGCTTCGCCCTTCCGTGGCCCCGCGAAAAGGACAAAGAGTCTCTCAGATCTGCGAAAACCCTCCGTTCGACTCAGATGCTTCTTCAACGCCCGTCTGACATCCAAGAGCTTCTGTTTCTTAGTAGCCGGACTACCAGCGTCCCCCGTAAACACTGGCAAGGCGATATCTTGATTCAAATGAAACGCCGACACCACTTTGGGCAAAAAAGCTGGCACCGGCCTTAACACTACCTTGGATTCAAAGAACGAGAGATAAGGCTCTTTGCACACAACGCCTGCAATTCCGAAACTCTTCTCACTGAGCAGATTGCCACCAAAAACACTACTTTCAACATAAGATCCTTCACCGACGCTCGACTCAAGGGTTCAAATGGCTCACGTTCTAACACCTCCAGCACGAATGGCAGATTCCATTTAGGCACTATCTGCCTCCCCGGTGGCCTTAGCAGAGAGACCGCTCACAGGAATCGCTTAATATCCAAGTGTCCCCCAAGTGTACGTCCACCTATCCTTCCTCTGTAACATGACAGGGCTGCGACCTGCACCCTAAGCGATGCGGCCGCCAAGCCCTTGTCGAAACCATCCTGCAGAAATTCCAAGATCTGTGGTACCGTCGCTCCTAACTCTTCGGACGCCCTGTCGGCACACCATGCTTCAAACACTCTCCAGACTTGAACATACGCCAAGGACGTAGCCCGCTTCCTGGCCTTCAATAAAGTGGCAATTACTGCTGTAGAATAACCTCTTGTCTTTAACCAAGTCCTCTCAATAGCCAAGCCGTAAGCGAGAACCGATCCACATGAGGCATGAGCAGAGGACCCTGCAACAGCAGGTCCGCTCAGACTGGAAGACGCCATGGCTTCGCTACCAGAAGCCTCACCAAATCTGCATACCAGGGCCAGCGCGGCCAATCTGGGGCTATCAGAATTACCTGTCCCTTGTATCTTTCTATGTGCTGAACCACCCTGCCTATCAAGGCCCATGGGGGAAAGACGTACAGAAGCTGCTCCTCTGGCCAACTTTGAATGAGAGCATCCAGCCCCTCTGACATTCTTTCTCTTCTTCTGCTGTAAAACCGGCTGACCCTCGCCAACCGGAACGTTGCCATGAGGTCCATGACCGGCATGCCCCAGCGATGTGCTAGCATGTGGAACACCTCTGGATGAAGAACCCACTCTCCTGGATCCACCTTCACCCAACTTAGAAAGTCGGCCTCTACATTGTCCACTCCTGCTACATGCGCTGCCCAGAGAGCTAAGAGATTTCCCTCGGCCCATATGCAGAGGTCCTCGGCCTCGGCCTCGTCCTCCACTGCCACACTGCTGGTTCCCCCCTGCCGATTGACATACGCCACCACGGTTGCGTTGTCGGAAAATACTCGAACCGCTGACCCCCCAAGATAACTCTGAAAACTCCGTAAGGCCAGCGCCAATGTTCGCAATTCCAGTCTGTTGATCGACCAAGTTCTTTCTCGTGCGCTCCACTGCCCCTGCGTGTACCTGCCCTGGAAGTGCGCTCCCCAGCCCACTAGACTGGAATCCGTCGTTAAGGGCAACCAGTCAGGAACCTCCAATGGTCTCCCCCTCTCCAGTGATTCGGGAAATAACCACCAGTGCAGGGCCACACACATCTCTGCTGGACAAGGAAGCCTCCTTGATAGCGGATCTTGCTGATGCGACCAGCGTCTGAGCAATGCCCTCTGCAAAGGTCTCATGTGTGCCCTCGCCCAAGGGACCAACTCTATCATAGCCGCCATTGTGCCTAACAGTTGAAGGTACTGCCACGCTGTGGGCGTCATGCTGGCTAAGAACCTCCGTACCAGCTGTCGCAGGGCCCTGGCCCATAGGCGAGGTAGAAACATGTGTCCCGTCTCCGTGTCAAACCGTGCACCCAGGTATTCCACACACTGTGAGGGAACCAAGTGGCTTTTTGACATATTGACCACCCAACCAAGACTTTCTAGGAAGGTCATTACCCTGGCCATGGCCCTTTCGCTCTCGGCTTTTGATTTCGCCTGAATCAGCCAATCGTCTAAATACGGGTACACTAGAATGCCCTCTTTTCGCAAAGCCACCGCAACCACTACCATGACCTTGCTGAAAGTTCGGAGAGCCATCCCGAGACCAAACGGCAAAGCTCGGAATTGAAACTGCCCGAAGGGAACCGCAAACCAGAGATAGCGCTGATGATCCGGCCGGATAGCGATGTGAAGGTACGCTTCTGAGAGGTCCAGGGATGTAAGGAATTCGCGTTTTCGAACTGCCACTATAACGGACCGCAGAATCTCCATGCGAAAGTGAGACACGCGAAGACAACGATTCACTCCCTTGAGATCCAAAATTGGCCAAAAACCTCCGTCCTTTGGAACCACGAAATAAATGGAATATCGACCGGAGCCACACTGGTCTCGAGGCACCGGGACAATTGCCCCGAGGTGTAGGAGCCTCCGTACTGTCTTGCTCACCGCCTCGCACTTGCTCGGCGACTTGCAGGGGGACAGCACGAAGGCGTCCCGCACCGGCCGCTGTAATTCCAATGCATACCCCTCTCGAATTACCTCCAGCACCCACTGATCTGACATGACTCGGACCCAGGTGGCATAGAATGCTTGCAGTCGCCCCCCCACGGGGACTAGGGGCACCTGGATCCCCCTGATTTCATTGCGACTTCCTAAGATTGGATGAGGAGGAGGCCCCAAAACCTCTTCCTGCTCCATGAAATCCTCGGAATCCCTGAGACCTATTAGGGAATCTGCCTCTCTGACCGGAATTAAACCTTTGAAAATGCAAGCGACAAAAATCCCGCGGAGGCCCTTTGCCCCGGGTGCAGTCCACCCTTGCTTAGGCTTGTCCTCTGGCAACCTACTGCCCTTAGACTCTCCGAGGTCCTTGACTAACTTATCTAGCTCCTCTCCAAACAAGAGCCATCCTTTAAAAGTCATCTTACTTAGCCTCGATTTAGACGAGTTATCCGCAGCCCAATTACGGAGCCACAGAGAGCGCCTCACCGCTACGGATGACGCCATGCTCTTTGACAAACTTCTCATCAGATCATAATGCGTATCTGCCAGGTAGGCCGCTCCGGACTCCAGCCTGGAGGCCTCCTCGGCCATGGCGCCGTCCCGGCCTCCTTGGACTCTCTGCGACCATCGAAGACAGGCCTGGCCACCCATGCTCCACAGATAGCCGCCTGGAGCACCAAGGCATTCACATCAAAAATCTGTCTTAGTAGAGCATCCAACCTTCTGTCCTGAGTGTCCTTGAGGGCCGCATCGCCCTCCACCGGGATGGTAGTCTTCCTTGTGACCGCCGACACGGCCGCATCCACCTTGGGCGACTTAAGCATCTCCTTATCTTGGTCCCCCAGTGGATAAAGACGACTCATTACTCTGGAACCCTTCAGTGGCGCCTCTGGCACATTCCACTCTTCTTGAATCATCTCCTGAAACACTCTGTGTACCGGGAATGCCCTCTGAGTCTTCCTAAAGACCTGTAATAATGGATCCTCCAGGGTCTCATCCTCCGCCGACCCCGGGACCGTCATGTTTAATGCGCCTAGCATTTCCACAATAAGCGCTGGGAGCTCATCTCTGCGGAAAACCCGCACCACTCTCGCTTGATCTTCCTTGTCTGAAAGCTCCCCCTCCTCTAACTCCTCCTAAAGGTCCACACTGCGGTCTTCCTCATCCAACAGATGCCCCTCTGAAGCAACTGATTGATCCTTAAGGTCCTCGGCTAGCCGCGGTCTTTTTCTACCCTCCTGGACCTCCTCAGCAGTCCTGGGGTTCGAGAGCCTCTTCACTCCGCGCCTCTCTGAGTTCCCATTTCCTGCCTCCGTGGACCGCCTCCCACAGCTTGCTGCAGGAGAGCCACGAAGTCTTTTGAAAAGATAGACGCCAGACCCGTGGGCCAAACCACAGGAGAGGGAGGCAAGTCCGGAGCTGACGCTGGACCCGCCACAGGCTCTTCAAGTGGCAAAACGGTTATCTGAGTGACGGGAATTTAAGTCCCGGCCTCCAGCTGCTCCTCCCTTTCCTGCTCCATCACCGAGGCTTCCTTCGTGCAACTCCTGCACACCCCCGAATCGGATACCGTGCCTCTCTTAGCCCCACAAACAAAACATTGGGGCCTAGATGGCTTCTCGCCTCTGAGCAGAGCTGGAAGGCACCTACGTAGCCCCAGTCAGGCTCAGTAATTGGAGAGCTCAAGCCTTTCAAATTTCCAAGGCCAACTTATTCCCCAGACTCTCCTTCTCTTTCTGTATATATATATATTTTTTTAACACTGACTCTCAAAGAATTGACCCAGAACTAATACAACCAGCGTTAGCCCACCGAGACTACCCAAAAACGGCAGGAAAAGAAAAGAAATACCTTTTTGCACGGCCAGATGCTGTCACTGCCACGCGGTCGGCCTCCTTCCCGTTTCGTGCTCAAACGCGCTGATGGGCTGGGCTGCTCAGAAGGGCCTCCTTACCTTCGCCGGCTCTCCCCCCCGGCGAGGCACAGCTTTCACCCGCTGTGCCGCGTCCAGCCTGCCCAGTGCCTCAAGGGAACCTCTGTCACCGAGATTAGCCAGAGCACGCTAACAGGCATCGCATCTGTGAAGCGCCGGCTGTGCACATCTCCGATCTCCGGTCAGGCAGTCTGGCCTTACCCGTGTCAGCACCGGATCCACTGTTGACCCTGAATCAGGCACTTCCTTAACTCTCGAATCTGCCGGTAAGCCCACCTGGAGGGGGGAAAACTTTTGCAGCATTTAAAGGCACAGAATCATTTTTTTTCCTTGGGACTCCCCTTATAGCCTCCTGGCACTGAGACTCCCCTAACAAATCCTACCTAAAACTATCCTTAATTGTTCCTCCAGTGAGCCCAGACCCCCAGGCTCACTGTCCATTCAGCTGCTTGGAGACTGAGGTAACTGGGAAATGGAGGCGGCTCCTGGGAGAATATACTGGTGACATCACAAAAAGAAGGAGGTTCCTCAGTCTCCAAGCTGCTGAATAGGATAGACAACCCAGAGGTCCGGGACTAGACTGGAGATACGATCAGGAATAAACAGATTATAAACTTTGTAAATAAATAAATGTTATCTATTAAATACTGTAGTTCTGGTGACAAGTTACAGAGAGTCCAGGAAACTTCATCATTGATCAGAACAAAGCCTCTGCTGAGCTCCAGCAATAGGACTACCTGTCCTCCTTTTCTAATTATCGCTGAGGTTAAATCTTCTGCTCTGGTGCCTACAGAGAAGGAAGCAAATCTCAGTTTTGCTCCTAATAGAGGTGGGCAGTTAGTTGTTATACTGGGGCAAACACTAAGGCCATCAAATGGGAAAGATCTATACTACCCCCAAAGGAAACCAGTTGCAGCAAATTATATTCTGGCCAATTGTGAGCACAAGGGGACATGGGAGAGGAATTGAACCCAGGAGAAAAAGAGACACAATGCCAACAATGGTTCCAGAAGAAGTGGAAGTGGTGACTGCATCATCCTGTTCTAAACCTAACTCTAAGAAGAGTATTACTATGGAGAATATTTGATCCATACTGACTCACATGGAAGGTACCTTGCATAGTTCTATTTTACCTTTGTGCAAATTTATTGAAGAAGCAGATGCCAAATTCACTGATCAGGACCAGAAACTGGAGAACTTAGAGAGGAACATGAACAGCATGGGAGGGCAAGTTCTTGGACAGCAACCCTTTAATGTGGCTTTGATTAAAATCAAATATAACTTGGCTTTATATAATAAAATGGAGCATTTAGAGAACTCAGCCAGGCAAGTAATTTGTTTCTGACTAACTTTCCATAGCCCCCAGGAATTTTTTCAGACGTATCTAAGGAAGGTATCAATGATCTTGGAAGATAGTATGCCGGATATGTCTTCTGTTTACTATGGGGGTCATTCCAAACAGCAAATAGCGGAGATTGATGTCCCATTTGGACATCCATCCTTGCTATTCACTCCCCTGCAGGCCCCGGCTAAAGCTGCCCCATACGAACAGCGCGTTTGTACAGGGAAACTAGATGGGGGTGGGAGGGGGCATTCCTGAAGCACAGCGAGGGTGGGGCATGGACGAGCCGCGACCCCGGACATACAGGGATGATTCAGAGGTCAGCCCTGTACATCCGGGGTTGTGAACTTAGAAGGGGGACTTATTCCACTGCAGGGGTGGAATAAGTCCCTTGGATATTGGGGGATTATGCTGCCGGGCCTGGAATGAAACGTAGGGGGGTGAAGTAAGTTCCCCGCAGCCGGATCCTGGCCTTGGAAGGCTGGATTGAGGGTCCAGCTGCAAGGAAAGAAAGAAATCAGTGGCAGTCAGCATTCACGGCTCCTGAATGGAGCTGCAGTGCCATGGCGATGGGACACCATGGCACTGCGGCTCCATTCAGGAGCCTGACTGAGATAGCCGGGCATGTGGCTGGGCATTCACTCCGATCAGAATCGGGACCCGGCCTGCACATCCAGGCCATAGATCCAATTCTGATCCCGTGGGCTAGCCCCTGCAGAATTAGAATTGGGCCTACCTCTGGGCATCCCGCTTCTGGTCAGCCACAAAAGGGGCTGGACGGCCAGGTTGGAATGTGCCTCTAAATCAGGGGCGGCTCAAGGCAATCTGCTGCCCGAGGTGAAGGATGAGATGGCGCCACCCCCCCCCCCCCCGTAGAGGGGGGCGGGGCTTTTTCAAAACTCCAGTCAAGGACTGAACCAAACCAAAAAGCTGATTAGATTATATGGAGGAAATGCAAGATTTTGCACACCAAGGAACTAAAAGAGAGCGAGAACCACAGCACAGTTCATAAAACTAAATTATAACTCATTTTTATTTTGTTGTTATGAACTGCGTTATGGTTATTACCTTTTATTTTTCAACATATATTTTGCATCCACAGAACCTCCTTCAACAGTGGTTGCAGAGCAGAACCAGGACATTCACCCACAGAACTCAATATCTTAAAACATCCAAGGGTGTTGAAAGAACTGAAATATGAGATTGCAGAACTGCTATCAGTAATCTGTGAACTATCATTAAAATCATCTCTAATACCTGAAGACTGGAGGATCGCCAATGTAACACCAATTTTTAAAAAGGGTTCCAGGGGTGATCCGGGAAACTACAGACCGGTGAGCCTAACGTCAGTACCGGGAAAAATGGTAGAAGCCATCATAAAGAATAAAATTACTCAGCATGTAGATAGTCACAACCTAATGGGAGACAGCCAACATGGCTTTAGACAAGGAAGATCTTGTCTTACTAATCTGTTATGTTTTTTTGAAGGTGTGAATAAACAGGTGGACAAAGGTGAGTCGGTTGATATTGTGTATCTGGACTTTCAGAAAGCCTTTGACAAGGTCCCTCATCAGAAACGTTTGGCGAAACTAAAGAGTCATGGGATAGGAGGCAGTGTACTATTGTGGATCAGGAACTGGTTAAAAGATAGAAAGCAGAGGGTAGGGCTAAATGGCCAATTTTCCCAATGGAGAAAGGTGAATAGTGGTGTACCCCAGGGATCTGTGCTGGGTCCGCTGTTTTTTGACATCTTCATAAATGACCTGGAAAGTGGAATAACGAGTGAGGTTATCAAATTTGCAGATGACACAAAACTATTTAAAGTTGTTAAAACCCAAGAGGATTGTGAAAAATTGCAAGAGGATCTTGATAAATTGGAAGACTGGTCATCAAAATGGCAAATGAAATTTAATGTGGACAAGTGCAAGGTTATGCACCTAGGGAAGAACAACCCAAACTATGGTTACACGATGCAAGGTTCCACATTAGGAACCACCACCCAGGAAAAAGATTTAGGCGTCATTGTGGATACCATGTTAAAACCCTCGGCCCAGTGTGCAGCGGCGGCCAAGAGAGCAAATAGAATGCTAGGTGTGATAAGGAAAGGAATGGAAAATAAAACAAAAGATATTATAATGCCTCTATATCGTTCCATGGCGAGACCGCACCTTGAATATTGTGTGCAATTCTGGTCGCCGTATCTTAAAAAGGATATAGCGATTTTAGAAAAGGTACAGAGAAGAGCCACCAAAATGGTAAAGGGGATGGAAGGATACTCCTATGAAGAAAGGCTAAAAAGGTTAGGGCTCTTTAACCTGGAAAAGAGACGGCTGAGGGGAGATATGCTAGAAGTCTATAAATTAATGAACGGAGTGGAACGGGTAAACGTAGATCGATTGTTTACCTTATCAGAATATAGAAAGTCTAGGGGACATGCAATGAAGCTACAGGGTAAACTATTTAAGGCTAATAAAAGAAAATATTTTTTCACTCAACGTGTAATCAAACTCTGGAATTTGTTACCGGAGGATGTAGTAAAGGCTGTTAGTGTAGCTGGGTTTAAAAAAGGTTTGGACAAGTTCCTGGAGGAAAGGTCCATAAACCATTATTAAGAAGTGACCGAAGATATCAATGCTTGACCCAGTACAAGCATTGTGGAACTTGTGTCTCTTGGGGAAACTGCTAGGTATGTATGACCTAGATTGGCCACTGTTGGAAACAGAATACTGGGCTTGATGGACCTTGGTCTGACCCAGTATGGCATATCTTATGTTCTTATGTTCTAAAAAACAAAAAAAATCTGATTCTGATCATCTCACTAACAACAACATTCTCCAGTACCAGGCATATTGTGAACTAATACAAAACCCTACAACAAAGTCACTGAGTATCTATAGAGCAAATTATCTATAGAGCAAATCTACCATACCATACCAGCACCAATTTCCAAAGCTCACATAAGGAGCCCACCAAAATAAAGCGTCACTGTAAATACTAGAGTGGACCCTGGAACATCCATATACCTATTTGAAAAGCTGAACAAGTCAAATTACAACAGTACAGTATAGATATTTATGTACAAACTCTATGTTAACAGAACACCTGGGCTCAGTCACACATTCAGAACACAGACCCTCACCAAGTACAGAATAAGTGACTTACAATCTAAAGTAAAAATAAAAATATGTAGACAAAATTTAAACTGAAAACCCAAGAAGCCAGACTTTTCAAGCAGTGCAACATCAGATAAATATGCAGTTCCTCCATGCAGTATAAAATATAAAGATAACACAAAGTCCAATCATTAAAATGAATTAAATTATTTTTTCTACCTTTGTTGTCTGACCATTTTATTCTTTGATCATGCTGGTCCCGATCTGAGGCTTCTGCTTTCCTGTATTCTCTTAGCTCTTTTTCTATGGTCTAACATAGTAACATAGTAAATAACTGGAGATAAAGACCAGTATGGTCCAATCTAGTCTGCCCAGCACGATGTCAAGAGTAAGTACACCTGCCGCTCTGTGCAGGCCCCCCTTATGTCTTTGATTAGGGGTGATCCCACCACTCCTTGTTGTACACCTCTATTTGTTAAGGAATTAGATGGTTCAGATTATTTTGATATTTCCTTGTTGCTGTAAAGGGATCCACTGTGTCTGTTCCATGCCCTTTTGAACTCCGTCACCGTATTAGCCCCCACCACTTCCATCGGGAGCGCATTCCAAGCATCCATTCAGTGAAAAAGTATTTCCTGACATTTTGCCTTTCAATTTACCACCTTGTAGCTTCATCTTATGCCCTCTAGTTTTGCAGCTTCTCTGTCTTTGGAAGATTTTTTTTGTTCATTATTTCTCTTTAAGTATTTAAAGGTCTGAATCATATCTCCCTGTCCCTCCTCTCCTCCAAAGTGTACATGTTTAGGTCTTCAAGTCTCTTCTCATAAGGCTTCTGACGCAGGCTCCAAATCATTTTGGTCGCCTTCCTCTGAACAGTTTCCAGTCTTTTTACATCCTTTGCAAGATATGGTCTCCAAAACGGAACACAGTATTCCAAGTGAGGCCTCACCAATGACTTGAACAGTGGCATAAGTACCTCTTCCTTTCTGCTGGTAATTCCTCTTCGTATGCAGCCCAACATCCTCCTGGCTTTTCCCACCGCCTTGTCACACTGTTTTGCCACCTTGAGATCTTCAGAAATAATCACTCCAAGGTCTTTCTCCTGATCCGTACACACCAATCTCTCGCCCCCTATCGCGTACATTTCCCTTGGATTTCTGCTTCACAAGTGCATGAATCTGCACTTCTTCACATTAAATCTTAATTGCCAAGCATTAGACCATTCTTCCAGCTTTTGTAGATCATTCCTCTTGTTAACCACTCCCTCGGGGGAGTCCACGCTTGCAAATTTTTGTGTCATCTGCAAATAGACAGACTTTTCCATGCAGTCCTTCAACAATATCATTTACAAATACATTGAACAGTGCCGGGCCCAGGACCGACCCCTGGGGCACCCCGCTAATCACCTTCCTTTCATCCGAGTGAGCTCCTTGTACCATCACCTTCTGTCTTCTGTCAGTCAACCAATTTCTGATCCAATTTACCATCTTGGGATCTATCCCCAAACTGCTGAGTTTATTGATAAGCCTCCTATGAGGAACAGTATCAAAGGCTTTGCTGAAATCCAGGCAGATGACATCTATCGTATGCCCCTGATCTAGTTCCCTGGTCACCCAGTCAAAGAACTCAATCAGATTTGTTTGGCAAGATCGTCCTTCGGTAAAACCATGTTGCCTTTGATCTTGCAACCTGTTAGCTTTGAGAAAGTTCACAATACACTCTTTCAGAAGCGCCTCCATTACTTTTCCCGCCACTGAGGTAAGGTCTATGGTCTGTGGTCTAGGTCTATGGTCCATCTGCCATTTCTTATCTCTTCTTTTGTTTTCACTTCTTTCCATCAGCCTATTTCCAGTCCCAATAACCCTTCCCAGTATCAGCCCCTTTCTAGTCCTCCCTCCCAGTACCTTCCAATGTCAACTTGCATTCACATGACTGCCACTGGTGTCCATTCCCTTCCAGTCCCCCTCCTTCCCCACTGTCCAGTCCCTTCTAGTCCAAATACCATGGCAGCCCCTCTCAGCATCCACTCCTTTCTAGTTCCATTCTCCCATCCCCTCACATCAGCCCATTTGTAGCCCTGGCCCTCAGTTTTCTTCCAGGGCCAGCAGCTCTATCCTCCTCTCCCCAGCGTCAGCCCATTCCCAGTCGAAGCCCCCAAATCAGCTCACTTCTAGTGCTAGTCCCCCCCTCAACCCCATTACCAGTGCTAGCCCAATACCAGTCCTACTCCCCCATCAGCCCATTACCAATCCTAGCCTCCACTAATCAGCCCATTTCCAGTCCTAGCCCCCTGATCAGCTCATTTCCAATGCTAGCCCCCCCATCAGTCCATTACCAGTCCTACCCCACTCCATCAGACCAGTACCAGTCCTAGCCTCCCCTAATCAGCTAATTTCCAGTGCTAGTCCCCCCCTCAACCCAATTACCAGTGCTAGCCTCTCCTAATCAGCCCATTACCAGTCCTACCCCCCATCAGCCCATTACCAGTCCTAACCTCCACTAATCAGCCCATTTCCAGTCCTAGACCCCCATCAGCTCATTTCCAGTGCTAGCCCCCTAATCAACCCATTACCAGTCCTAGCCCCCCCCCCCCGATCTGCCCATTACTAGTGCTAGCCCCCCATCATCCCATTATAATCCTAACCCGCACTGTCTCTCCCCTTTGTCCAGCATTTCTCTCCTGTCGCTCCCCTTTGTCTACTATTTATCCCCCTGTCTCCCCCTTTTGTCCAGCATGTCCCCTGTCTCCCCCTTTGTCCAGCATGCCTGTGTCTCTCCCTTTGTCCAGCACTTGTCCCCTTTCTCTCCCCTTTGTCCAGCAAAATTCCCTGTCTCCCCCTTTGTCCAGCACTTGTCCCTCTGTCTCCGCCTTTCTCCAGCATGTCCCCTGTCTCCCCTTTTGTCCACCACTTGTCCCTCTGTCTCCCCCTTTCTCCAGCATATCCCCTGTCTCCCCTTGTCCAGCATCATGTCCCCTGTCTCCCCCTTTCTCCTCCCTGTCACTCACCATTGTCTCTCCTTGTTGTCCTCCTCCTGTCCCCAGTGGAGGAGTGGCCTAGTGGTTGGGGCAAGGTACTTCAGGCCAGAAGGTCAGGGGTTCAAATCCCACTAGAGGACAGCAACCTTGGGCTGGAAGGACTGGGGTTTCTAGTCCCACAGGTGCTCCTTATGGTCTTGGGCAAGCCACTTAACCCTCCATAGCCCATGTTCCCTGTAAAATAGTTATCTCCAAGTTATAATGCCCTGTTCAATGTAATTTTAGTTTGTTCAATGTAAACCACACCAATGCAGAATAGCGTGGTATATAAGAGAATGTAAATAAATAAATTCACTCCACCTGCACCTCTCATGCGGGGGCCCTCCGGCTGTTTTAATTTTAGATTTTGCCACCTCTGCCCTGCCTCTGCCTTAACATGTGGGAAATCAGAGGCAGGCCAGAGGCTGTAAAATCTAAAATTAAAACACATCCGGAGTGCTGCCAGCATTGGGAGTGCCACTCCCGTCGGAGTGTCACCTGAGGCGATTGCCTCAGACGGCCTAATGGAAGAACCACCCCTGATGTCTACAATTTCTCACCCTTCATCCAGTGTCTCTTTCTCTTTCCTTCCATCCAGTATTCATTCTTTCTCTCCCTATCTTTCCATATCTGTCCTCTCCCTTCCTATCTCCCTGCATCCAGCACTCCATCTCCCCTCCTTGATTCTCCCTATGCCCGTTCCCCCTATTCCTCTTCCCATGTTCAGTATCTCCGTTCTTCTCCTAGCCCCCACCTCTAGCTTGTCTCCACTGTTTCCCTTTCCCCCTGCATCTTTCATCTCCTGTCTATCAGTCTTTGCCCCTCCACATCCAGCATATCTCGTCCACCCCCAATGCACCCCATGACCACTCCCAATACCCTCCTCAATGTCCATTCCCCCTTCCCTGGTAATGTGCAAGAGGCAACAGCCCAAGAGAAACAGCGTGTTCCACAGGCCTGGGCAATGCAAGAGATCACAGCCCAAAGAGACAGATGGTGCACAAGTTGCTGCCGCTGCCGAGTCCGCTTCTCGGCAGAGGCAGACTGGCTCTCTCTTTCCTATGGCAGCCGCGGCTCCTGCTTCTTAGAGCCGTGACTCTGCTGCTGCTAGTGATGGTTGTCTGTTTAAACCAACTTCATACCGTTGTGGAGCCTTTGCAGCCTCTGTGAAGGAACCCGTGCAACTGCGTCCCGCCCCCAAAGGAAGTACACCAGTACTTCCTTTGGGAGCGGGACCCAGTTGCACAGGTTCCTTCACAGAGGCTGCAAGGTCGCTTCACTGGCTCCCTGTCCAATTCCGCATCCAATTCAAGCTTCTCCTTCTAACCTATAAGTGCACCACTCTATGGCCCCTCACTACCTCTTATCTCTTATCTCTCCCTACATCCCCTCTTGAAACCTGAGCTCCGCTAACAAATTACTTCTATCAATGCCTTTCACACGCACTGCGAACTCCCGACTGTGCTCCTTTCACCTTGCTGCACCTTACGCCTGGAACAGCCTACCTGCGTCTGTGCGCCAGGCATCCTCCTTGGCCCTCTTCAAATCCAGATTGAAGACCCGACTCTTCACTATTGCATTCAGATCCTGACTCATTCCTCATCTTACCCTAACCCCCGTCATCATTTATGGGGTGTTGAACAAGAGAAAGTTTGGAGTGACCAGCAAGTTCAGAGCTACGTGCTCCACTATGCAAGTTCTATACAATAGCAGATCATTGATGTAAACAAGCACAGAATTGGAGATACACAAACCCAGACTTTGGTGCTCTTTGTTTATCTGAGATTTGCTGACAGGAAAGATTGAATTTAGAATTTAGAATTGAATGTAAGGAAGTAAGTTTCGTTACTGGGCACTTTTGGGCAGTATTCATTCATAAAGAAGACCCAAATAATTTTGTGATCATTTATGACCAAACTACTGTCCAAACCGTATCTTGCGCAGAACTGACTAATGCTCTACCTTGCGCAGAACTGACTAATGTTCTATACTGTTCTAACTTATGTTTTGTTCTAACTAGATTGTAAGCTCCGATGAGCTTGACTCTGACAGGCATGGACTGTCTCTTGTATGTTGGCTACCTCTTGTAGGTCAGCTGTGCAGCGCTGTGTGCGTGGCGCTTTACAAGTGCAGAATAGTAGTAGTAGTAGTAGTAACAAAATCATTATTAAACTGAAAAGGGACTTTGAAAGTGTAAATAACAGGAGTTGGAGAAACAACTTGAGAATTTTTGAGGATTCCAGAGGGACTGGAAAGTGAAGATAGAGTGAAACATATGGAGATATTTCTTCCAAGGGTACTGCTATTGCAATTTATTAAGGAATTTTAGATTGAAAGAATGCCTTCCTATTGAGACTCCAGGGTCACTGTGGGAGTAATTCTATAAAGAGCACGTGGAAAGTTATGTGCTTATAATACACTTTAAGTCCTTATTCTAAAGGACTTGTGTGTGAATGGTTCTTACATGCCCAATTTAGGTGGTTGCTACTCTGTAAGCATGCGTGCAAATTCTATAACATGTATCTTCAGTTTGGTGTGCACAGGGGCGGAGCGTAAGTAGGACCTAAATTTACATGCATAACTTATCAAATATTCTGACTTACTCAATCTAGGTGCGAGCATTTATGCCTTTTTTAGAGCAGCATACTTTATAATAGGAAGCCAGTGCTGAGCCATTAGAAGTGGGAAAATATGATCAAATCTATGTGCTTTGTGGAGGATTCGAATGTCAGCATTTCCCACTAGTTGCAAATATTTAGAGGCACATTCCAACCTAGCTATCCAGCCCCTTGTGCGGCCGACCAGAAGCAGGACGCCCAGAGGTAGACCCAATTCTGATCCTGCGGAGCTAGATGTGCCCGTGGG
Organism: Ichthyophis bannanicus; assembly: GCA_033557465.1. NCBI lineage: Eukaryota > Metazoa > Chordata > Amphibia > Gymnophiona > Ichthyophiidae > Ichthyophis > Ichthyophis bannanicus. Next base: position 941,877,216 of record CM066033.1, on the reverse strand, counting down.
ATCAAAAGTGGGTCTACGGCCTGGATGAGCTGGCCAGGACCCGATTCTGATCAGCCTGCATGCCCAGCCACATGAACAGCTACCTCAGTCAGGCTCCTGAATGGATCCACAGTGCCATGATGTCCCGTTGCCATGGCACCGTAGCTCCATTCAGTGCCATGGTGTCCCATCACCATGGCATTGTGGCTCCATTCAGGAGCTGCGAATACCGGCCGCCGCCAATTTCCTTCTTTCCCCGCAGCCAGACTCTCGATCCAGCCTCCAATGGTCAGGGTCCGGCAGCAAGGAACTTACTTCATCTGCCAACCTTTCTTTCCAGGCCCAGCAGCATGATCTCCAGATGTCCAGGGGGACTTATTCCACCTCTGTGCTGGAATAAGTCCCCCGTCTAAATCCATGACACTGGACGTGTTAACTGCCGAGAGTTAATGGAATTGCCCTCTATGAGCCCAATCCCATAAGGGGCACATCCATGCCATCTGGACACCCTTGAAAAGGACAGCCCTGTTAGTACCTGATTCTGCACTGCGGGAGGTAGAGGTTCCCACTGGTGCAAGATTGGACTCTGAGACAGCCCAACATGCGCCTGTATCTCCGCAGGAGATGTCCTCTCCACTGCATGGCCAGCCCGCTGCAGTGCCGACCCGGTTTCCCTGCCACCCAACCCTTGACAGTGGCAGCCAGGGCCCTGATTGGGTGGTGGGGACTCACCTGCCCCTCCACTAGCCATGTGGTGGGGTTGTGTGGGCCGCCTGTTGCAGTCCCTGGGGCTTATACCACCTCTATGGAGGTATAAACCTCACATCCTGATGGCAGCTGGTGGACGTACAGGGCCATGACCTGAATTGTCCCTGTACGTCCAGGTGCCTGTCCCACCCCCATTCCACCTATTCTCTGCCCCCTTGCTGCCCCCATCCAGATCTCCCCGCACTGAGGCTGTGTACATGCGGGGAGATCGCTTTATGGAACATGGGCCAGGCGGCTAGTGGGACTGCATGTCCCACCAGGATATACAGCCCCGCTATTCACCTTACAGAATCTGGCCCTATGTGTCCTAGGGTAAGCAGTACTTGCTGAACTGTCCTTGGTCTGAAATAGATTTGGTATATTAATTATTGTCTAATACAGCATAATCCCAAATCTGGGACTGAATAATTATCAATATCCTATCATAGGAATATTTACTCATAATTTGTGGTTTTATTTTTTATTTGTGAGACCGAAATCTCCAACTTAAGGAATAACCTTATTCTTAAGCATTGCTTATCAGTCTGTTTAAATGTCTGTATATTTTTTATAAAAGATATTTTTGTATAGTCCAATCTTTCTACTCAAAGTGCTCTATAATTTATAGCTTCTTCACCACTAAGCATTGAAAATCCTTCATAGTACAGCAGTATATAATATTCAACAACAATATATTCATCTGAAAGCATCACTGTCTCTAATTCGCCCAACACAGTGCTATATTTTGAAAAAATCTACTTCACGGATGGGCACTCTTAATGATCTGTTCATAGAAACATAGAAACATAGAAACATGATGACAGAAAAAGACCACAAGGCCCATCTAGTCTGTCCTTCCATAACAACAACTACAACAGTCCACTTTTTACCTTTAGAGATCCTCTGTGTTGGTCCCATGCTTTTTTGAATTCAGTTACTGTCCTCATCTCTACCACCTCCACTGGGAGACTATTCCACGGATCCACTACTCTTTCCGTAAAGAAATATTTCCGCATATCACTCCTGAATCTATCTCCCTTCACCCTCATCCCATGTCCCCTCGTCGCAGAACTTGCTTTCAATTGAAAGAGGCTCTCTCCCTGAACATTTATGCCACGGAGGTATTTAAACATCTCAATCATATCACCTCTATCCCGCCTTTCCTCTAAGGTGTACATATTAAGATCCTTAAGTCTGTCCTCATATGCTTTATAATGAAGACTACTAATCATCTTAGTAGCAACCCTCTGCACCGACTCCATCCTGTTCACATCCTTTTGAAGGTGCGGTCTCCAGAATTGCACACCATACTCCAAATGAGGTCGCACCAAAGACTTATACAGAGGCATTATCACCTCCTTTTTTCTGCTAGCCATTCCTCTCCGTATGCACCCAAGCATCCTTCTAGCTTTTGCCGTCGCCTTTTCTACCTGTTTAGCTACTTTAAGATCATCGGACACAACTACGCCTAGGTCCCGCTCTTCTTTAGTGGACAAAAGTACTTCACCTCCTATGCTGTATTGCTCCCTTGGATTGCTGCAGCCCAAATGCATGACCTTACATTTTTTAACATTAAATCCCAGCTGCCAAATTCTAGACCATTCTTCAAGCTTAGCTAGATCCCTCCTCATGTTATCTACACCTTCCTGGGTGTCTACTTTATTGCAGATTTTGGTATCATCCGCAAAGAGGCAAACCTTACCCGACAGCCCTTCCGCTATATCACTAACAAAGATTACATGCTGCATTCTTCAGCGTCTTGGCATCTGTCATGGTAAAAATGGAGAGCTTTTTTTTTGAACTGCAACGGCACACTCTAAGGGGGTCTTTTACTAACTGGTGCTTGCTGGCAGCCTGAGTTCTTCTGCATGCTAAAGGCGTGCTGGGACATGGGCTTCCAACTGGTACAAGGTCATGAGTAAGCGTAGGATTATTCCCGCACTAACTGTGCAACCCGTGTTAGAGGCAGAGTGGACAGTATAGGGGTGGACAGTGAGTGTGGTGAGTTCAGCAGAGTTAGCGTTGTGTTCACAACTGCTTTCCACACCCCTGACAGTTAACGCAGAGCTGTTGCACTTAACATGGCATGGTTTCAGTGCTATTGGCATGATAGGTGCAACACCTTAGCACCCACTAGTAAATGACCCCCTAAGTGTTAGTGAATGGGATCATTAGTAAGTTTAATTCTCAGCCTCTGAAACTTTTTGTTTTGCATTTTTCCAATTTTGTCTTAAATTTGTGTTTGTGAAGTACCAGATGAACCGTTCATTTTCCAGCATTGCCCAGTAAATTACAGGCCTGATATTCAAAAACCCCAATATTTAAAGGGCTAAGCTCTCACAGCAGTGCTTAAAAAAACTATCCAGATATTTAGTGCTACTATTTAGACTAAGGGGATCATGGTGAGACTGGCGCCATTTTGAGCAGTGCCAGAGATAGGGCAGGAGTAGAGGAGGACTGCTCCTGCCCTGACCACCACTGGACCACCAAGGAAACCCCAGTAAGGACTGAGGTAGGGTTAGGGGGATGAGGGGCCTAGCTGCCACTGAAGACAGCTCCAGCCAAGTTGAGGGGGAGGACAGCCAACATGCTGGGTGCTGTCCGGGAGGGGGATGCTGATGGTAGAAGAGGGGATTGAGGGGTCTATATTGGCGCTGCGGGTCTTCCATTCTGCTATACGGGGCTTAAGATTTTTTTACTTAATTTTATTTCTTAGTATTTAATTCATCTTTATCTTTATTGCCAATTTTGATATACTGCTCTACATACATACATCAGAGCGGTTTACAAAGGATCAAAAATGCTGCTAGAAAAAGGAAAAGAATGCCATCAAATTGACAGGAAAGAGAGAAAGAGCGAAAAAGACAGAACATGAGAGTGGGGGATGGAGCAGTGTGCATCAGCAGGGGGAGGGAGGAGTGGGGAGATTGAAGGCAGAGCAGAATAGTTTTCAGCATTGACTTAAATTTGGTGAAGGAGAGTTCCAGGCAGAGATCTGAGGGGAGGGAATTCCATAATTTGGGACCGAGAAAGTAGAAAGCAGAATTATGGGAGGATTCCAGGTGTGCCAACGAGGGAGAGGGGAGAGACATACGATTAGCATGAATATGCCTGAGGGAACGATGGAGAGTGAACCGGTATGGATATCTTTATGAATGAGAGTTAAGACCTTAAACTGTATTCTGAAAGCAATGGGGAGCCAGTGGAGGCGGATGAGTAGTGGCATGACGTGGTCTGTGCTGGAAGCGTGGGTGACGATGCAAGCTGGGTATTTTGTAGAAGTTGGAGTCTGCGCAATTGGTATTGTGGGAGGCTGGCAAGAGCGATGTTACAGTAGTCGATCCTGGTCATTATGAGGGAAAGTAGAAGTGTAATTAAGGAGGGAGTGGTAAGAAAGGGGAGAACAGAGCGGATCTGATGTAAAGAACAGAAGAAGTGGCGGATTAAGGAAGACAGGTGGTCATGGAAGAATAAAGTGGAATCTAGGGTGACACCGAGATAACATAGTGTGGGGACCAAGGGAATGAAGGAAGAGGAGATCAAGGGAGCTAGGGAGGGGACAGGGCTGCCAAAGGTGAACCAGATGGCCTGGGCTTTTGCTAGATTGAAAGAAATTTGAGGCCAACCAGGAGTTGATGCAGGAGAAGCAGTTATTGAGAGAAGTGATGTCAGAAGTGGTAGGATAGTATGGTGTAGGAGGATAATGTCATCCGTGTAGTAGTACGCAGAGACACTGTGCTGTTGAACCAGGAGAGTGAGGGAGCCAGGAAGACTTTAAAAAGGAAGGGATGAGGATGGAGCCCTGGGGGACATCGCAAGGCAAGGGGGTGAGTGGTGAAGAGGAGAAACCGGATGAGACAGAAAAGGACCTAGAAGCAAGAAAGGAACAAAACCATTAGAGGATGGAGCCACCGATCCCAGCTTTACAAAGACAAGTGAGGAGTGTAGTATGATCACGAGGTCAAAAGCAGAAGACAGATCCAAGGAGACAGTGATCCCATGGTTGTGAGAAAAGTGAAGTTTGTTGAGGAAGGAGAAGAGGATGGTCTCTGTGCTGTGCCCAGAACGAAAACCTGATTGATGAGGGTGCAGAGTGAGAGTGGCATCGAGGTGAGAAGAGAGCTGGGAAAAGACCAATTTTTCCAAAAGTTTAGAAAGGAAAGGAAGGTTGGAGATGGGGTACCAATTCGCAGGAATGGAAGGGTCCAGTGAAGGTTTTTTGAGGATGGGGCAAATTATGGTGTGCTTCCAGGTGGAGGGGAATGAACTGGAGGAAAGGCTGGAATTAAAGATACTGAGATAGAAAGAAAAGAAGGGCAAGGGTTAGTTCGCTAAGCCAATGGGAAGGAATGGGATCAAACTGACATGTGGTCTTGCGGGAAGTTGAAAGAGTCCTGATTAATTCGATGAGAGAGATAGGATGAAAGGATAACCAATGGTGATATAGAGAGGGATCCTCTGGGGCAGAAGGGAGGATAGGAGGGGGGAGAACTGGGGAAAGAGGGGAAAGGGGGGGGGGGACAGACAGGGAATGTGGAACAGAGGGCCTGCACCTTATTGCTGAAATAAGTGGCCAAAAGAGTGGGATTGTGGGGGACGACAGGGGGGCTGAGGGAGAGGAGATGTGGGGGGCCAACAAGGAACAGAGAACAGAGTAAAGCTGATGAGAGGAGTTGGAAGAGGAGAAGATAAGGTTGGCATAGTAGGACTGTTTGATGGTGTGGATGAGGGAATAGTAGTGTGAATGGCAGTAGCAAAAGTGGGCAAGGGAGTCAGGTGAGGAACGCTTGAGCCACAAGAGCTCAGCACGACAGAGAAGGGAACGGTGCAAGAAAAGGCCGGGGTGAAACCAGGGATGATGATTGGACTGGCGGGAGCAGGGAATAGGACAAAGTGGGGCAAGTTTGTCGAGGGTGGAGAGCAGAATGAAATTCCAGGTCTGAATTTGACGATCAGGAGTGAGAGAGAGGAAATCAGACGAGAAGAGTATATCTGAGGGGTGGAATTGCTGGAGGGTGTTAGGTGTAATCTGGCATGAGAGTATAGGAGAATGAGGATACTGTCTAGAGGGAGGCAGCCTTATGGAGAAAAGAAGACAGAGGTGATCTGACCAGGGTACTTGGAAAGTGGACCGGGTAGATGGGATGAAAGGGGAGGCGATGGGGGAGAACACTAGGTCAAGGGTGTGGCCAGCGGAATGGGTGGGAAAGAGGACATGTTGATGCAGGGATAGATCAGCAAGGAGAGCAAGAAAAAGGTATCACGAGAATTGGAGGGAGAGTCGGGATGTACATTGAAGTCACTTATGAACACAATATGGGGATTTAGAAGAGAGGCCTCAGTGATAGTACAAGATGAGTTACATTCAGGAACTGTGTAGATATTTTCCTGTCCCCAGAGGGCTTACAATCTAAGTTTGTACCTGAGGCAATGGAGGGTTAAGTGACTTGCCCAAGGCCACAAGGTGCATCAGTGGGAATCAACCCAGATCTCTTAGGTGCTAGGCTAATTGACAGCAGATGTGATGCTGCCCTGCCAAAATAGCTCAACTGCACATAACACCATTCCTTGAGGTGGCATTATCTGCAGCCGCACTATTGGCAATTTTAACAGCTAGTGCATGGCAATTGCCCTCATGCTGGCTATCACCAGGTGCTATGCCTTCTCTCCACTCAGATGGGAACAAACGGAGCAAGAGACGAAAGTAGGTTTGGACCAGACTGCTTTATTGAAGAATATCCCTACGCGTTTCGGCTTACGCCTTCTTCGGGGGACATACAGCTACCATGGATAAAACAAACAATGTTATAATAATGGACATATATAACATACAAATCCAATAAATAATGTGAGGTATGGATAAGAACAAATAAATAAATATGTATATAAAAAAATATTAAGACAATAAAATGACTAATATATTATGTGTGAAAAAAATGTAACATTTAAACCAACCAGAGGAACAAACAGAGGGTGAAAAATCAATAAAACAAAATATATAATAACAATAGAGTTAAAAACAAATGAACTACATCTTACTAAATAAATTAAATCAACGAGGGCCGAGACAGAGGACTAAGATATTGTGAAAAGCAAATTAAATTAAAACTAGTTGATAATCCACATGAATACAATTCTGTACATGTATACATATAAATAACAGAAGTAAAAATATGTATTGAACAAATAAATATAAAAATAAAAAAATAAAATAAAAATAAAAATAATAGTAATAAAACAATTAAATGAATATATAAAATATATAAAAATATATATATATATACAAATAAATATAATAAAATAAATGGTGACATACCAGTGTTGTACAGGTTGAGATGTCTCATAAAGACAATTGGGTAAAAAAGCACTATGTATTGATAGCGCCGTAATTGATGAGGTTGTCTCTTAAGGACAATTGAGTCGTAGCACTATGTAATAGCTATAAAAGGAAAAACTATATAATCACTCATTAGACCAAATAATACATGAAAAACAAAACATCAAATGTACCAAAAATAATAAATAATTAAATAATACATAGAAATGGATAAAATGGGTAATAAAATTAATAATAATAAAAATAATGATAATAATAATAAATGTATCTATAAATAAGATAATATTGGAATACTTGGATCTAAGTTTGTAAATCGTGAGATGTTGGACAAACTTAAGACATACCATCAAAATAAAATACTTATAAAACAATAATATATTAAAAATATATTAAAGATATATATTAAAAATATACAACAATGAATACAGGGAAATAATGAAATGATAATAAATATATATATATTAATATTAAATGTAAAATGAATAGAAGAACTCTACATGAGTGAATCTATAAACAGAACATGTATCCTGCAAAGAGGACCAAGATGATGGTATAATCAGCTGCGAATATATAGTGAATATAAGTCTTGTGTTATCAATAGGGAGGAAGGAAGGATTTCAATGATCAAAATGGAAGTATCACCATGAGAGGGAGGCACGGAGGGGAAATATATTCTGTCAAAAAAAGGGTAAGAGTGCTGAATGTGAGAAATGAGTTTAGAGCAGTAAATTACCATAGCGACATATTCTATTATTGTATGTGCTTGTGTGAATTAAAGGGTATGCATGAGGAAGTATTCTATATGCTAGTTACATCAATATAGGTTGAATTGATTTTACGCGTATTTATTAAATGCAGTTGACATTTAACCAAAAGGCTTTATTGAGGAATATCCCTACCTTACAAGATTATAGTCTCATAATGAACTAAGTAAAAATGTTGTATGTAATATAATAATAAATTAGAGTGGGACTATAATATAATAAAAAATAAATGAATGAATAAATAAAAACAATATTAAATAAAGGGAACTATAAATAAACCGATCCATAAAAAGCATTCATATATTATGTCGATTAAAGCTGCAAGGGAAACTACAAAGCATAATGAAATAAACTGCAAAAATGTAGTGAGTCGACAACTTTATAATTCGTAAAAGGACAAGGGAAATTAGATGGTATCAATGCGCTTTCACTGCGGAGGGGAAAATCCTGAGGGAGAAGAGATTATCGCGAAATAATTAAACCATACAAAATGTCATTGAAATGCTAAATGTTTAGTATAAGTTGGAACAGTAAACTAGCATGATGACATATATTGCCGTGGTATATACTTTGGCAAACAAAGGAATGTGCACATGGAGGTCTTCTATATGCTAATGCATAAAATTTAATCGCTAAACTGATTTTCACGAATGGATGTAAAGAAAAGTATAGGCGTGGGTAGTGGATAGTAAGTGAATAATATACCTTGTATTGAAATTGTAAGCACATAAGTGAAGAACATGACCTGATAAATAGGAACAGAGTGAATCGGAGTATTCGGGACGGAGTGAAAACATTGAGCTAAAAGATAAGGATAGTATAAGCGAAATAAAAGCTGACTCAGCAGGACCCGAACTTGAACCAAACCAAAGATATAAATATGTATCGTACTTACTGTTGAGGCGGGCAAATGTAAACATAGAATATAGCCAAATGGGAAGATTCCGAAAGACCAACGTGTCGAATCTTGTACACAATAGCATCAGGAGCTAGCACTGTGTGACAGTTATTTTATAGACGCCAAATTTCGCGCCTTTTTTAGGAAAGATGTCACAATTGGGCGGAGCTTAGAAAAAGTTAGTGCAACAACTATATAAAAAAAATAAAAAAAAAAGAAATTTTATATGTTTTTGGGAAATTGTATCATCAACTAGTGTGTGTTATAGAGTATCAGTTTTTGCTGTGTGTGTAAAAATGGACTATAAAATAAAATCGTCAAGGCTGTTAGGAACAATAAATTGGATGCAGATAACATTGTAAAAATATCATCAGATGATAAGCTGAGCAAGTAGTAAAGCTGGTGATGAAGCTGAAGGTAATTGAATATACATTAAAAAAGAAAAGAAATTGGAAGTTTAAGACTGTAAAAATATAAAAATGTATATATGATTGAATATATAAATATAAGAAAAAACAAGGAAAATGATGAATGAAAAATTGACAACCATATTAAATCCTGTGTACAAGAAAATATGGAACAAATTGTGATAAAATAAATACAAAAAGGTTCTTAAATAACAGTGCAAGTATGAATCCAAAGGTCCCTGTAGATAAAACGTTATTAAAATTGATATTTATAAAAATATAATTATAAGGGAAATGATTATGAAAAATATTAATGTAAAAAAACTATGGAATATGCAGATAAAACAGAAAATGCTGTGCTATCTGCATTTCCCCTGCATTAGCTGTCAACGTGGCCCGATAGCAGGTCAATCTGCCGCAGTGATAGCTAACACAGTTTCGTAAACATGCCCCAAAGAAAACCACATGAAATCAAAAGTGGAGTGGAGGAGTGGCCTAGTGGTTGGGGCAAGGTACTTCAGGCCAGAAGGTTAGGGGTTCAAATCCCACTAGAGGACAGCAACCTTGGGCCAGAAGGACTGGGGTTTCTAGTCCCACAGGTGCACCTTGTGGTCTTGGGCAAGCCACTTAACCCTCCATAGCCCATGTTCCCTGTAAGATAGTTATCTCCAAGTTATAATGCCCTGTTCAATGTAATTTCAGTTTGTTCAATGTAAACTGCACTGATGCAGAATAGCATGGTATATAAGAGAATATAAATAAATAAAAGTGGGTAAAGCAAAATGGTATCTGAAAAATATTAAATTGTATCAAGCAGCAGAAGTAACTGCATAAATCTATAGAACCATGTGGAGCCTTTTGCAAAATCTGAATAAGGACATTGGAAGGTAGACACATACAAGCTGACATATCCAGCAACAGCAACCCATTTAGTTAGAAACCCAATAAAAAATAAAGAGCAGCATCAGGCGGTTTGCATGTCTTAAAACTTGGCACTTTACAATCTAAGGGGGTTATTTTAGAAGCTCGATTCATGCTTTGAACATCTGAAAATGGGCATAAAAACGTTCAACGCTCAGACATCTTCAGACCCTTTTAGAAGCCAGATCTGTGGATATCCCCAGTGTGAGGATATCCAAGTCTGAATGGGGGCGTGGTGCAGGTATGGCCAAGGTATTCCCAAGAACTTGGACATCCTCGTCCGCTCTCATTAACGTCCCGGATGTCCCAAGCCATGTCCCAGGTTACACCTGCTCCAGGCACAAACAGGCATCGGAAAATTGTTCATTTTGTCAGGCAAACATCCGGCAGGTGTGGAAAAGGAACATTTACTTTACAAGTAGAGACCGAACACTGATGGGAGATTTGGGCTCCTGTTTATGTTTTGCTATGGCACTGGACATCCCCTTCTGCTGACTTGCTTGAGATGGACTCCCTGTCCCATGGGGCTTTTTTCTGCATGTTCTGCCCTGGACGTCCCCAATTTGATTTGGATGTACTTTCTAAAATTCCACTTAACGCGGGTAAGTGCCAGCAGTTACATGTATAAAGTACCGGCTTTTACAAAAGCAGATGTCCAGTAAGAACCAACTAAGAAGAAAATGTGCTAATGGATTTTAGATTTTCAGGTGGTGTTAAACGCCAGAGGGGTAAGCAAGCAAGCACAATTGTCCACTCAATCACTCATGCCAACTCTAAGTCCAAATGAGCAATTAGCTGCCTCAGAGCAAGTGCAAATGTCAGTCTATATTAGAGAGGGCATTGGGCCACACAGGATTAAAGTTGTGAAGGAAACAAAATACACTGTAGAATCTCTATGGATAGAAATTCCATTTAAATAAGGAGAAGACAAGGGCAGTGGGAGGGTACTACCGACGGCATGGTCAGAATGGACAGATGGATAATGAAATGTTAAAAGAAATCAGGGAAATCAACAAAAGTTACAACACAGTAATAATGAATGATTTTAATTACCTTGGTATCGACTGGGTAAATGTCACAGTAGGTCATGCTAGAGAGATAAAGTTTCTAGATGAAATAAATGACTGCTTCTTTGAGCAGCTGGTTCATGAAATAATAAGAGAGGAAATTATTTTGGACCTAGTCCATAGTGGAACAAAGGATCTGGTGCAAGAGATAAGGGTGCTGGGGCCATTTGGCAATATCGATCATAGCATGATCCCTTTGATTTAATAAATGGAGGGAGGATGGCAAGGAAATCCACAGTACTACCTTCTAGCTTTCAAAAGTGAGACTATGATAAAATGAGGAAGTTAAGAAAAAACTAAAAGAAGCCGCTGCAAAGGTTAAAGGTTTACATCAAGCATGGGCATTGTTTAAAAATATTATCTTCGAAGCCCAGACCAGATGTATTCCATGCTTTAAGAAAACTGGAAGAAAGGCCAAAAAACTGCCAGCATGATTTAAAGGTGAGGTCAGAGAAGCTGTTGTAGCCAAAAAAGCATCTTTCGGGAAATGGAAATAGGAGACAAATGATGAAAACAGGAAACAACATCAGCCCTAGCAGCTTAGATGCAAGGCATTGATAAGGCAGGCAAAGAGAGATTTTGAAAAAAAAGCTTGCTGGGGAGTAAAAATGTATAATATAAACTTTTTCAAGTACATTTATATAAAAAAAACCTGTGAGAGAATAAGTTGGACCATTAAATGATAGAGGGATAAAAGGGGCACTAAGGGAGGGCAAGGCCATAGCAGAGAGAATGAATGAATTCTTTACTGAAGAAGATGTAAGGAAGTTACCCATGCATGAAATGGTATTTAAAGGTGATGTATCGGAAGAATTGAAAGAAATATCAATAAACTGGGAAGATGTGTTACAACTATTTGATCAACTGAAGAGAAGCAAATCACATGGGCTGGATGGTGTATACATCCAAGGGTGTTGAAAGAACTGAAATATGAGATTGCAGACCTACTATTAGTAATCTGTGAACTATCATTAAAATCATCTGTAGTACCTGAAGACTGTAGAATGGCATTTTTTAAAAAGGGAAATTACAGGCTGGTGAGCTTGACGACCGGTACCTAGCAAACTGATAGAAACCATTATAAAGAATAAAATTACTGAACATATAGATAATCATGGTTTAATGGGAGAAAACCAACATAGCTTTAGCCAAGGAAGGTCTTGTCTTACTAATCTGTTATTTCTTTTTAAAGGTGTGAATAAACAGGTAGATAAAGGTGATTCGGTTGATATAGTGTACCTGGATGTTCAGAAAGCCTTCAACAAGATCCCTCATGAGAGACTCTTGCTGAAATTGAAAAGTCATGGGATAGGAGGCAGTATACTGTTGTGGATCAGGAACTGTTTAAAGATAGAAAGTAGAGAGTAGGGCTAAATGGCCAATTTTCTCAATGGAAAAAGGTCAATAATGGATCTATACTGGGCCCAGTGACCACTACTTCACAAAAGATTGCCACAGGTTGTGGCAAAATCTGTTAGAAGAGCTGTGTTTAAAAAAGATTTGGACAAGTTCCTAAAGAAAAAGTCCATAAATTGTTGTAGTAAGGTAGACTCAGGAAAACCATTGCTTATCTCTGCAGCATGAAATCTATCTACTTTCTGAGATCCTCTGAGTTGCTGGTGACCTGGACTGTCCGCTGTAGGAAACAAAATAATCAGCTTGATGGACTTTTTGGTTTGTCCCACCTTGGCAATTCTTATGTTCTTATATAGGAACTAGGGCCAATTTCTCCAAATGGGTTAGTTTTGCGCATACCATGACAGTCATGAACCTCACTCCTCAACCAGGGTATGTGGACTATAATCTCAATCTCTCAAATTTACTGCTAATGCTCTTGCATCAGTTGCTTTTTGCAGGTTTTCATGTAGCATTATTCCTCTTCCTGTTTTTGGTGGATTCTCTGTGTATACCCTCTCACTTTAAATACTGTAGACCAGTGGTTCTCAAACCCAGTCCTGGGGGCCCACCAGCCATTCGGGTTTTCCGGATGTCCACAATGAATATGCATGAGAGGGATTTGCATATACTGGAAGTAGAAGACATGCAAATCTCTCTCATGCATATTCATTGTGGATAACCTGAAAACCTGACTGGCTGGTGGGCCCCCAGGACTGGGTTTGAGAACCACTGCTGTAGACACTCATTCTCAAATCCCTTGATAAGAGAGATCAAGAAGAAAAGCCAACCACAATCTTTTATCAGTCCCAGCCTCATTCTCCTGTTCTAATCTTGCCACGTCCTCCTTTCTCCTTCTATGCACCCACTACTTGGAACTCCCTTCACCCAGATATTTGATCCTTAACAGACACTGGGGAGTTTTGGCATAAACTAAAGACCTACCTCCTCCTAGAGCATTTGGATCAGACACCTAGTGACTCACTTATCCTCCCTCCAATCATCTAGGACTCATGTTATTTCCCACATTTCACCTGCCTTGTATAAATGCTAATACACACTTCCATTGATACATGTCGTCTGTTACGCACCTAAGGGGTATGTTTACTAAACCGTCTTAACGTCGCAGCGGTGGTATTATCGCGCGATAAGTGACATTATCGCAAGATAATGTAACATTATCGCGCGATAACGTCACTTATCGCGTGATAGCGTGGCAGCGGCGTTAAGGCACACTAACGCTGTGAAATCCAGGTCTGAAGGGTGGAGTAAGGCTTCCCAAAGGGTGGAGAGAAGGGGTCAATGGGCGGAGAGTGGGCGGGGAGAGGCTCCAGGCACACTAACACTGTGAAATCCGGGTCTGAACACTAACGCCAGTGAAACCCTCGCGTTAGGCACATTTGTAGGAAAGAGAAACCATTTAAGTCAGCAATGTGCAGCAAAGGCAGGGAAACCCAGATGAGTGATAGGTGTGAAACATGGGCAGGAACCAAAAAGGCAAATGAACATATAAAATGACCAGAACCATATTTAAAATCCCAATAACCAAGCTGGCCAATAGTGATATTAATGATAAACATAAAGCAATGTTAATGACAAAGCATAAAAATTAAGATAGCATGTTTGGAAGGGTCTATGCTCTGTCCCCCTATAAAGTGAATGATCCCACATTGAAATAGTGCTGATCAGGATTTCTGTCATTTAGATTGGGCAGGTATGTTATGGCGTGCACATGTGCAGCAACAGAAGAGTGGGCACATAGGAAAGGGCAACTGTAACTGGTGCTGTAAATGGGATACAGGGGGCTGCAGGCAGCACATGCTGTGGTCCAGTTGTGGCATAGTGCGGACTAGGCAGATGCCTAGGTGACACATAGGAATGCCGAAACTGTAAAGAAGCAAGACAGCAACTGACAAGGGTCCAACATGTGCACGAGTGTGTCCCACAGTGTCATAGGGGATATTACCCAGCAGGTACCCCCAAGGGCACATAACATTGGCAGGCAGTGCCGGGGGAAAGCGCGCATGTCCATGTAGGCACCCCTACCCGAGAACCCACACCATAGGCAGCTGCCTACTGGCACACTGGATGGCCTGGGACTGCGCAACACCAGCACCACTGGCATAATTGCATGGCAGCATGGGGGCGGAGGGGTGCTGGTGGCAGAGAGGGCAGTGATATCTGCCCACAGCAGACCATGGCCAAGCCTCGTTTAGGTGAGTGCCGTGCACTGCAACAGACTGGGTCTGTCTGACGAACAGTCATGGTATCCCCAGGGAATGATCTGTCTCTGTGGCAACAGTGTGGTACAGTACACACAGCCAGTGTGTTCAGGAGCAGAAAATCACAAGTTCAAGTCCCAGCTGTGGCTCCTGCCAACCCCTTCCCCATATTTTACCCAGTACTAAACCATGGTAATAAAGATGGAACCTTTATTGCAGATAAAATAAACATGCCTGAAACGCCTATATTTTACCCTACAGAGCACAGACACCCTAAACATGTGCAATCCCTAGAGCAGAGTTTCCCAACTGCAGTCCTGGAAGGCCAAACACCATTCAGGTTTCATGCTGTCCCTAATAAATATGCCTGTGCTGTATTTGTATGCGCCGCCCCATTGTATGCAAATGTGTCTCATGCATATTCATTAGGGACAGCATGAAAACCTGAACAGTCTTTGGCCCACCAGGACCGGAGTTGGGAACCTCTGCCCTAGAGCACCAGCCAACAGGGGCATAAACTAAAAAAAAAAAAAAGTACTATTGTTAATGTTAAAATACGTTCCATGTAACAAAATGTGTACATAGTTAATACTTGTTCCATGTAAGACATACGGAAGTATGCTAATCTTTGTTCAATGTAAACCGCCCCTGATCTCTGGAAGGGGCGGTATAGAAGAAACTGTTAAATAAATAAAATAAATAAATAAACACCCACACCCACAGGCTCCACTATCCAAAGCCTCATGGAGAGTCAGCCTGTTGGGCCCTGCGCGGAACAGCATCTCCCTATACTGGCACCTGCATACCTTAGCAATGCCGTCCTAAACTTGGTAACACGTTCCACATATATCAAAAGGTTGCTATAATTAATGTCAGCTAACAAATCCTAAATTAAACACAATTTGTTGATAGAAATTAATCATAGCAACCTTTCTGATATCTGTGGAGTGTGTTTCAGTTATTGATTCTAACATTGTTTACCACCTCGGGGAGTGACTCTAACAGTATTGAGTACCACAGCAATGTCTGCAACAAATACCTGCCACACACTGGCACTGATGGAGACCTGCAGCACAGCCCACCTCAACCAACCCGGCTACTGCGGACCTGGTGCTGGCCACTCTAACTCACCCTCAGGGTGAGCACAGAACACTCACATTGGCATGGCCTGTGGGTACTCTGTGCCAGTAACACGCACGGTCATTCCCCCCTACCAAGCTGACGTGCTGTAGAGGTGCATACCCCATCTGGTGAGCAGATGTAGACTGCTGTTCTGCATGTGAATTGCATTATGGATACTGTTGGTTCTATCCTATCCTAGTAGCCACAGCAGACAGTTTTATGTTGACGTGCACTCTTTCTGTAGCCAGCCATTGGTATGATAACTCTCATAGTGATGTAGCACAATGGTTAATGCAATGACTTTAATAGCAGAAGTCATGGGTTCAATTCCTTTCTGTTCCCCTTTTTTATGGCTGTGCTACACAACTACGTTTCATTCGTGTAACAGTCATATCTGTGCAGATCTGTGCTGCCGCCACATTATACCCTCATCACTGTTGCCATCCATCCTTCTGTCCATCTATGTGTGTGTGCCAGCTGTGTGGCATCCTTCCCTAATGTGCAGGCTGCTACCCCATGTCCTGCACTGGCACACTTTTCTGCATTGCGGCTCTTCATGCTTGCCTCTTCTGTGTCTGCTGTGCATGGCACTGCTCTCCTCTGTCCTCCTGTCATTGCACTTATCCTGCCACCTCTACTTCCTCTGGTGGACACGTATCCCCATCCTCTGCCACACACTGTCATTGTTGCACTGTACATTACCATCACCCTGTACATTGATACAGCTGCCCTCGATATGTTTGTCCACTTTACCTGCTGCCTCATGGGCTGCACGCAGATTTGGCTGGTCCATGAGCTCCGTCATCTACTTCCTTCCATCACTTGTTCATTGCCTTTCCTTGGTGCTCTGTGCAGTGTTATGGTTACTTCTGTGTTTGAGCCATACATTTCATGCTTGTGACTTTGGGGCACCTTTGTGCCCCTGGGCACCATCTCCTGTGTCACCTTGGCATCCCTGGGGCATCTTTCCGGGCACCTTAGGTTTAGCCAGCTTATGGGACGCCTTATATGTTGCCTTGGAGAGTGCCAACCTTTCCTGCCGCCCTCTGGGGCACATTATGACCTGCCTTGGATGATGTGGTGCTTTATGATGTACCTGATGGTGCACCCTAAAAGGTGCATTAGGTTGCGGCACTGGGGTGAGGCTTTTTTGGCTGGCAGTGCAAATTGTTGGGATGTGTCTGACTGTTACAAGCAGGAAAAGGGATTTTCTCAGATAGTCTTTTAACTGAGCCCACTGGGGGATCAAACTCATAACCACTGTATTAGCAGTCAATATATTAACCGGTGTGCTACACCTCTATTGCTGTGATTGCAGGTCAGCGCGCCTAATTAAGGTTAACGCGCGTTAACATTCCACGGCTCCGTCTATTGCGCGATAACGGACTTTATCGTATGATAACCCACAATGCTACCTTAAGACCGGAATACCCACTACCTTATATGGCATTCGTCACAGTAAGACTGCAACTAATGCCGGCAACATTAAGATGGTTTAGTAAACATACCCCTAAGTCTCTTGTTTTATGGCTTGCTTATTCATTATTGCTGTTTACTTATTTACTAACTACATTCTAAGTAGAGTTATGATTGGTTAATCATTAAATGTATTAACTATGTTCCATGTAAAGTTAAGCTTTTAAATGTGTTCCATGTACACTGCTGTGACTGGTAAATACAGTGGTATAAAAGAGCTACTAAATAAATAACATATATAAATTATCTTCTTATCTTTTCCATGAACTCCAGGGGTTTATCTCCTGGTTTATCACAGTGGGTCCATGAACAAGCTCACCATGGCCTATATCTGTGTGTGGTAGGGATGTTACCTCCATCTATGCCATTGCGAGCCCTACTGCATAAGCTATGGGTGGGCACCTTTCTATCCTGGGCAATGTGCGGCCAGTATTTCTTTTTCTTTCCTACCATAATTCAATTGTAGTGTCCCCTTGCTGAGATGTGGAGCCCAATTCCATAACATGCACATCAGACAAATCTAAATCACAAACGGGTCCCGTGTGAACCTAATTCTGTATCCACAGTCTAGACGTGCCTGTGGGTCCCGAGTCAGGGAGGTAGATGTTTTCTGCATGGCATGGGCACTGTGCTATTCAGTCCATGTGTGCATGCATCTGGTGCGCAGCCCACGCATGGCTACATGCACAGGCCATGCAATATAATGGAGAAACACATCCTCCGTCGATATTATCGGATAAGGGTAAACATTTTGGGGATCCCCACACCCACCATATCCGAAAAGGTGCACATTTCGGATTGTGCCTGTCTCCGCGATGTACCTGCGGACACCATGCCCCTCGAGAAAAATGTGCATCTCCTGAGCTGCCCTTCACACTCACAGTAGTGTGCTGATGCAAACTAGACATAAATGCCAATGAGAAATGACTGCTGCTGCAATCTAGACCACATATCGGTCCTCTAAGGCACTAAGAAGTACTAGGTAATCACAGTGCACCCTAATATGGTATAAGAGAATCCAAATATGAACAAGTATGTCAGGATATATCTTACATTAAATGGTATTTGGCAGTAGGAACCGACCCCAATGATTCCTGTCTTGGTCATCTCTACAAACACGCTATAAACTGTTAAGTATGGACCCATACCTAGTGCACAAAACCGGAAACTAACATTGCAGTTCCCCAAAGAATGCATAATATTGCTGAGCAAAAAATGTATGCCCTTTTCATGCCTATGGTCTATGAGTGCACTCATTCCGCTGCTCCTTACTACCTCTCCCTTCTTATCTCTCCCTACACCCCTCCTCGGGAACTCCGCTCTTCTGTCAGATTGCTTCTGTCTGTGAGCTTCACTTCTACTGCCAAATCCAGACTTTGCTCCTTTCACCTTGCTGCTCCCTATGCCTAGAACAAACTACCTGAGTCTGTACATCCGGCTTCTTCCCTGGCCCTTCCCAAGTCCAGACTGAGCACTCACCTATTAATTACTGCTTTTGGATCTGATTCACCTAAGCTCCCTTGTGTTTCCTTACCATTCGCCCTAAATGTATCCTGTCCACAGCTGCTGTGTTGTCTGTCGTGACTAGATTGTAAGCTCTGCTGAGTAGGGACCATCCTTTACATGTGTTTGCACAGTGCCGCGTACACCTTGTAGTGCTATACAAATTATCAGTCATAGTGGTAGTGGTAGTAGTATGGCCTTCTGGCTATGGCATCTGATTCCTACAGATCTGGGTGCTGGCATTCCTCACAGCAGCTACACATGGTCCTATCGTGGCATATATTGGCTTGTATACATGTGTTATCTGTGGGGAAACCCTGTCTGCCTTCCCACAGTCTGATTTGTGGCACTGCTCCCCTAGTCAGGCCTGTGTGGACATGGGAGGGGGGATTCCTGTGCCATCACACCCAGGTACCCAGGCTCCAGATATATCACCACTCTCACAGCTTGCATAGACCTGGACCGGTGAAGGATGTAAGCCTCATGGCACAATCTGGAGGATATTGGCACAATATCAGTCATGGCTCCCAGTGCCTGGCACAGCTGATGTATGGCTGCCCTATCATACTGGCACCTGGTGACACTGCAGTCATCCATATGGTCTAGGTACTGGCAAGCCATTCATAACCTCCCTGATTTGTAGATCAGCACACCAGATCCTCCCGTGGTACCCCCAAACCACACACTCTCGCAGTCACAAAACCTGATTAACCTCTCATTACAACAAGGGTATCTACCCTCAACCCTCAAACATGCTCAGATACGCCCAATAATCAAAAATGGTACCCTTGACAAAACATCTTCCAACTCCTATCGACCCATATCGAGCATACATACCTTTTATGGCTAAACTAATTGAAAAAGTGGTGCAAATCCAAACCCAAGACTACATTGATACCTCAGCACCTCTTAATGAACAACTATACGGTTTCCGTCCATATCACGGTGTAGAAACACTACTTACAGTAATGCTAGACACTCTTATAAAAGGAATTGATAACACTAAACAAGCGTTTATCCTACTATTCCTGGACATCTCAGCTGCATTTGATAGTGTAAATCACTCAATAATGCTTAATAGACTTAAACATATTGGAATAAACTCAACGGTACATAAATGGTTCTCATCATATTTAAGCAACAGAACACAAACGGTAAGAATCAATACTCAAACATCTAATACATACATTCAGGAAATTGGCCTCCCACAAGGATCAGCACTATCGGCTCTTCTATTTAATATTTATCTCCAACCAGTATGCAACATCTTTAAACAGGTCAATGTCCACTACCACATCTATGCAGATGATATAATGTTATACATCCCATTCAAGATCCCTAACCCTCCAATACAATTACTATCTGAGTGCTTCAATGAACTCACAAAATGGCTAAAAGAACACAATCTTCACATAAACTACTCAAAAACAGACATTTTATTTGTAACAAAAAACCAATCGTATACCCCCCCAACATCTATTACCCTACAGAATCATGAGATCAAAACTAAAAATGAGGTGAAGTATCTAGGTGTGATTCTAGATAAAAATCTCAGTATGGATTCCCATATTAAAAACATAACAAAAAAAATCCACTACAAGCTCAAAATACTCAAACAACTACGCCCACTAGTACATCTACACGACTTTATGAGCATAATACAAGCAATCATCATACCCCACTTCGACTTTGCAAATATAGCTCTTCTAGGAATAACAAAACAGAACCTAAAAAAACTCCAGTTAGCACAAAATGCAGCTGCCAGAACCATCATGAAGACTCATACATTTGAGCACATAACACCCATTCTAGCCAACTTGCACTGGCTCCCCATCTACTGTAGGATAAATTACAAAATACTAATAACCACATTCAAAGCATTAAACAATATGGTTCCACCGACACTGGGTAAGCTCATTAATATGGAAATACCAAATACTGCTCATAGGATAAGCAAAACAAACAAAATTAGGTATCCGAATGACTTTATAAAAGCCAAAAAGTCAACCAACAACAAGGCTTTTTCACATTCAACTCCCATCATATGGAATACACTACCTGTAGAAATTAGAACCCTAACTGATATCAAAGAATTTCGTAAGAAAATAAAAACCCATCTATACATGTCACACTATGGCTTACATGCTACTTCCTTCTCCCTTAATGACAATGGATAACAGAAGGATTATATATATCAAACCAAGCAACAACACATGAAAAGCTAATTAATCTCTCCCCCATACGGTATCAATAAGTCTACATGATGGCTTTTCTGCTATGGCACTACAGTGTATATAACCCAAATACATTGTTACTGATGTCATGTACATAGTTTCAATGTACTCTACCAAAAGTATCTTGTATATAGTAGTTCAACCTTTTTGATCTTGTTTTATATATTAAAGCACAAGCCTACTGCACATAGTTTGTTAATGTTCCATGTAAGAAGAACAGACTCTATATTTGCCTCTGTTTATTCAAATTGTTCTCTGTAAACCGCACCTGATCTATTGGAAAGTGCGGTATATAAGTGTTATTAAATAAATAAATAAAATAAATAAAACACATCATTCTGCTAAACCGAACCTATGACTAACAGCTGCTATACCATAATAGCATGATGTCCCAGGACTACATATATGATTTCCCTTTCTCACTGCAACATGATTTGTTTCCAGATTCACTCACATACTATTCTTACATCAGGGGTCCCAGTTTTCATAACAGGATTTGTTAGGGTCCCCTGGATTAGATCTTTTAGCACAAACAGCACATTTCAGCATAGCCTGAATAAACACTATTGCTCTTCTTAACATTTCTATAAGGGTGTTTATAAATGTTTCTTTACCTTACAACATTTCCTCACCTCTGCTTTCTGTTCTTTGTAACTGCATCTTGTATTTTTCCAGGATACAGTCACACCAGTTCAGCACATACTTGTCACAACCGTTATTCTCTATGGGACGGATTGCTGAGCACAGCAGAATATTTTCTAAGTCCTAGCTTTTTTCACGTTTCAGCAAGAATAACGTGAACGTTTCCGGGAAACATTTAAAAGGTACACCGGCTTTTCCTGAATATACTTTATATTTTTCTGCCGCTGTCCACCCCCATTCTACCCCTTTTGGACATGTTCTGAGATCCCTGTGCTAGCACTGTGTATGTGTATGACAGCAGTGTTTCAGAATACAGTTGGGGACGTGTTCGGCACATATGTGTCCCTTCGGCACATACAAACACCTTATTCGTGTTCTGGAATAATCCCTTTAGTATAGATGTTATACAATGGGGTCACTACATGATGGTACTCAGCAAATCTTGAAAAGGAAATGTTGTTCTCTCCCTCTAAGAGATGCACAGAAATTCACCAACCACTGCTAGTGAATTTTAAGTTGTGCTCCCTTTTCGACCCCAGGTACTAGCCATGACGCACAATGGATGCTGCTACTGCTCTGTGTTCTGTCTGCAATATCTAATTAGTCTTTCTTTCTTGCAGTGAGCAAGTGTTTGGTGTCTAGCCCAGGAAAATTAATGTTGCAGTTTGCATGAAGTATTTATTTATTTATTTATTTGCTTTTATATACTGCGCTCTTTGAAATCAGTGCAGTTTACATATAACGAAAACAGTAAAAACAGTTTACATAGAACAGTTTGTGTAGAACAGTTTACATTGAATAGAAACAACTAACAGTAAGTAACAAGTAATAACAGGCGGCTACATCAGATGTAATATGCTTTCAATATAAAACGCAAATAAACTAGTTATTGCTGACTGGTCATCAGTTTGGCTCTCTTTCTGGCCATGAAGACACAAGCTTCCCGCTTTTTATTATCTCAGGCTTAGCATACATTCCCAGTTCTTATTTATTTATTTGTTTATTTATTTATTTAACAATTATTTCTATACCGCTCTTTCACAAGTATCAAGTGCGGTTTACAATGAACAGTATTTTATATGGTATGGATAGTATCATACCAAGTCATTTTACATAGAACAGATGAACTAGGTACAGATAACAGTATAAAGTTTAAACAGTAAATTATTAAACTATTATAACATATATACATAGTAAATATATACAAATTGTATCTGATCTTTTTAATAATGCTCCTCTTTGACATCTCAAGTTTAAATAATCAAGCCACCTATGAATTGATCCGCAAGACCAAAATTACTACTACTACTATTACTACTACTATTAAACACTTGTAAAGTGCCACGCACGCAGCGCTATACAACCAAAAGTACCAGAGAAAGTCCCTGCTCGTCTGAGCTTACAATCTAGTCAAGATAATACAAAACATTAGTCAATTCGATGGGTTTTACAGTTCAGTCATGAAAAAGATGGGGGTTAGATTAAGATGAAGGATAGAAGTCAGGATCTGAACGTGACAGTGAAGAGGTGGGTTTTTAGCCTGGATTTGAAGAGGGCCAGGGAAGGTGCCTGGCGTATAGACACTGGTAAGCTGTTCCAGGCATAGGGTGCAGCAAGGTGAAAAGAGCAAAGTCGGGAGTTAGCGGCACGAGTAAAAGGCCTAGATAGAAGTAATTTGTTAGTGGAGCGAACATCCCAAGCTGGGATGTGGGGAGAGATAAGAGATGAGAGGTACGGAGGAGCTGTAGAGTGAATGCATTTATAGGTGAGTAGGAGAAGTTTGAATTGGACGCAGAATTGGATGGGGAGCCAATGAAGCGACTTGAGGAGAGGAGTAATGTGGGCATGGTGGGATTGGCAGAAGATTAGTTGAGCAGCATAATTTTGTATGGATTAAAGGGGGAGGAGATGGCTCATGGGGAGACCAGCAAGGAGTAGGTTGCAGTAGTTGAGGCGAGAGGAGATTAGGGAGTGGATAAGCGTTTTGGTGGTGTGTTCTGACAGGAAGGGATGGATTTTGCTAATGTTGTAGAGAAAGAAGTGACAGGTTTTAGCAACGTGCTGTATATGTAAGGAGGAGAGAGGTGTCAAAGATGACCCTCAGATTGCGAGCCGAGGGAACAGGAAGGATTGTAGATCCATCCACGGAGACTGAGAAGGGGGGAAGAGGAGGAGAGGAGTTAGGGGGAAAGAGGAGGAGTTCAGTCTTGACCATATTCAGCTTCAAAGTCAGAATTAATTACTATATGTTTATTCAGGTGAACAAAAATAAAGGAAAATCTGTGGTTACTTGAAAATGTCTTATAAAACTTTTTATTACTCAGTATGTGCCAGTGGATTGTACAATGGATTGTACCAATGGATTGTACAAATGGATTATACAAAAATCAAATTGACTGCATCTGTGGAAGTCAACAATGGAAAAGCTCTATAACATCAACAAAGACAAAACCTGGAGCTGACTATAGTACAGATCACCAACTACTAGAATGCAAACTCAAGCTAAAGTTGAAAAAGAGCAAGCCACTCATGAATGTAGCAAAATATGACCCTGAGAATATACCACTGGAATTTAAAGACTGCCTGCAAAATCAATTTGCTGCTTTAGATACAAATGACAGAGCTCCAGAAGAGTTATGGGTTCATATCAAGAAGGTTGTGTTGGAAGAAAGTGAGAAATCTCTGCAAAAGTTGAAAAAGCAAAAATGGCCAAAATGGATAGTCGAAGAAACTCTGAAAATTGCCCAGAAATGCAAAGAAGCTAAAGCCAGAGGAGAACGAGAGGTATTCATAGAACTCAACAGAAATTTCCAATGTGCAGCAAGACAAGTCAAGGAGAAGTACTACAATAGCGCATGCAAGGAAATAGAAGCAGAAATTATTAGAGGAAGAACAAGATCAGCTTTCCTAAAGCTACGAGAGTTAAAGAAACAATGCCAGCCTCGAATTGGCATGTTACAAGATGCTCTAGGATCCATGTTGAATGATGTTGAGGAGATCAAGAAAAGGTGGAAAGAATATAGAGTTTTTATATAATAAAGATCAAGTGGACCAACAGCCGCTTCAACCTATACCTTATGATCCAGAACCTTTGGTGATGAAAGAAGTTGAAGCAGCATTGAAGGCCTTATCAAAGAACAAAGCACCAGGCATTGATGTGATTCCCATTGAAGTATTACAGCAATCTGATGCAGCTGTTACTATATTTACAAGGCTCTGCCAAGAAATTTGGAAGACAACATCATGGCCAACTGACTGGAAAAGATCTGTGTTTATACCAATACTAAAGAAAGTTTATCCAACTGACTGTGGAAATTATTGCACAATCGCTCTGATCCCACATGCCAACAAGATTCTACTCATGATTATTCAGCAGATACTACAACCATACCTGGAACAAGAACTACCTGAAGTGCAAGCAGGGTTCAGGAAAGGACGAGGAACAAGAGACATCATCGCAGATGTGAGATGGATCCTTGAAAAGACTAAAGAATACCAAAAGGATATCTAGATTGTTTTATTGACTACATCAAGGCTTTTGGCTGTGTAAACCATGAGAAACTCTGAGCCACATTAACAAGCATGGGTATACCAGAACACCTAATTGTTCTCTTGCACAACCTTTACATTGATCAAGAAGCAACAGTTTGAACAGAGCAAGGAGAAGCAGAATGGTTTAAAATCAGCAATGGTGTATGACAAGGCTGCATACTTTCCCCCTACCTGTTTAATTTATATGCTGAACAAATAACACAGGTACACTACCAAAAAACTGCCTCCAGTTTTGCAACTGATTCCTATAGATTTTGGGGTGCTGAATCCAGGAAAAATAGCCAAAATGTTCCATCACGTCACGTTTTCTTGCAAAATTAGATTTCTTACCCATATAAGGAATGTTCACATAATTTCTTTTTAGCCGACTGCAGTTTATTTTCTTGGCCCAAAATAGAGGTTGTAATGGTTAACTAACTAGAAACACTCCCTCATGATATTTTAGAGTGTTTTGTATTCATTTTATACATTAACAGGACAATTGGGAGGCGGGGGGCTAAATCCAGTACTCGCGCTGGCGCATGTTCTTTCCTGTTCGCCTCGCCTCGTTCGCTCGCTCAAACACGGTGGTTGCGACATGAACGTTCCTGTCAAATTTCAGTTTCTTGCAAGTTCATTATTACCTTTTGTTTGCTCAGTCGTAATCCAGCTTTATTCCGAAGTGGTTCACTACAGTTGTAGTTTGCAGTGCTGTGTATTTGTGATGGCTCACAGAGCCAGAGGTTGCGTCAACTCTCTGGACAGTTTTTGTTTTATTTGTGGGGAATATACCGTGAAAAAGCGGCAGAGGAACATTTCTGCATTTATTAAAAAAGTATATTTCGCCTATTTCGGTTTGAAGTTAGGCGATCAAGACAAACCGTGGGCTCCTCACAAAGTGTGCAAGACATGTGAGGAAGATCTACGCTTATGGATGAAAGGTAAAAAACAAGCATTTCGTTTCGGAATACCTATGATGTGGCGTGAACAAAGAGACCACAGCAGTGACTGCTATTTTTGCTCTTGCATTGTGAAGGGATACAACTTAAAAAATAAGAACGTAATAAGTTACCCCAACCTTCCCTCAGCAATTAGGCCTATGCCTCATAGCAACGAAGTACCTGTGCCTGAACCACCAAAATCTTTGGATCATATTTGTGTGGACGGTTCTGATCATGATGAGACTCATCAGATGGCTTTTCCCGATGAGTCCAGTACTTCCGAGTTTGAAACTGAACCAGATCCGAAACCTGAACTTTTCTCTCAAGCTGAATTGAATGATTTAGTCCGGGATTTAGGACTCCCAAAAGATGCTGCCCAACTGCTAGGTTCTCGGCTTAAACAGAAAAATCTATTGTCACCAGGAACAACTTTTTATTGGTACCGCAACCGCGAGACACAATTTTTGAAGTATTTCAGCAAAGAGGAAGATTTGGTATTTTGCAACGATATATACGGAGTGATGGAAAAGTTTAAACTCAAGTATGATCCTGCTGAATGGCGGCTGTACATTGATTCGTCAAAAGACAGCATAAAAGGTGTTCTTCTTCATAATGGCAACACATTCGCTTCAGTTCCTATTGCTCACTCTGTTATTCTCCAAGAAAAATACGAGAATTTGGCCCTGATTCTTCAGAAGATTTGTTATGATGAGCATAAGTGGATGATTTGTGGAGACTTTAAAATTCTATCCATGCTATTAGGGCAGCAATCTGGTTTCACCAAATATCCCTGCTTCCTTTGCTTGTGGGATAGCCGGGCCCGCGACCTACACTGGGGGAAAAAAGACTGGCCAATTCGGGAGTATTTGAGACCCGGTGAGAAAAATGTTCTTCATGAGAGCTTGGTACCTCGTGATAAAATTCTATTACCACCTCTCCACATTAAGTTGGGTCTCATTAAGCAATTCATCAAGTCCCTTCCAAAAGATGGTGAGTGCTTTCGGTACCTTTGCTCAAAGTTCCCCCGACTTTCTGAAGCAAAGCTAAAGGAAGGAGTGTTTGTTGGCCCTGATATAAGGAAACTCATTTCAGATGGAGCATTCGCTGAAACGATGTCTGAGAAGGAAAAAGAAGCCTGGGATTCCTTCAAGGATGTTGTTCTCAAATTCTTGGGGAACAGGCGGGATGAGAACTATAAGGATATTGTTGCCAGGATGCTCAATGCCTTCAAAGAACAAGGCTGTAACATGAGCCTGAAAGTCCATTTCTTGCACTCCCATGTGAACTACTTTCCCGAAAACTTGGGGGCGTACAGTGAAGAACAAGGTGAAAGGTTTCACCAGGACATCAAGGACGCAGAGAGAAGGTACCAAGAAAGATGGAACACCACTATGATGGCTGATTTCTGCTGGTTGCTGCTGCGGGAAACCCCAGATGAAAAATACGCCAAGCAGCGCACCAAGAGAAGCATTCGGGGGAAGAAGAAACGGGCCCACCAGGAGATTGATTGACCCAAGAATGACTTTAAAATCTAAACTGTGTTGACAAATATCGTGTTTTTACTAAACTTTGAAATAAAAATTTGCTAGTTATTACCACAGTGTCGGATCTCATTTATTAGAATTTTATTTACACACCATCGGGTGTTTGTCTTCATGTATTGCAATGGTGCGGTTTGCGTTTTCTATTCTTACATACATACCTGTACAACATTTTTTGCACATTTCTTTGCTTTGCTTTGTGTCTAACCTCACTCTTATATGCTCAATGTTTGTGCACATGTATGTGGCTGTTTTAAGTGCAGACAATTTTGCTACCATCACAGTGTGTTTTGTTGACATTACTCTATTCTTATGTGCTGCCTTGTTACAATTTTCTTTATTCTTATTTGAATAACTACTAAACAATTAGTATAAAGAATTCATCCAAGAAACTTTTATCTCGATCGCACTCAATCTGAAACGTTCACCTCAAACTGCTAACCCAATGTAGCAAAAAATCTGTACATGATGGAGCAAATTGATTACCAGATTTGGATTCAGCGCACCAAAAAACGTAAAAATCAATCGAAACATTAGAGGCAGTTTAAAAAAAAAATTTTTAATGTACCTGTGTAATCAGAGAAGTAGGATTGTATGAAGACAAAAGAGGTATGAAGATTGGTGGAAGACTCATCAACAGCCTTCACTATGGTGATGATACAACATTACTGGTTGAAAATGAAGATGATCTGAAACATTTGCTTCTCAAGATCAAAGAACATAGTCTTAAAATGGGCCTGCAGCTTAAAGAAGACAAAGATCCTGACAACTGGCAAAATCAATTTTGATGGAGAAGAAATTGAAGTAGTGGACAACTTTAACCTACTTAGATCAACTATTAATAAAGAAGTAACAAGCAGTCAAGAAGAATCTAGAAGTAAGGAGATCCTGGATTCTCTACAGGGAGAACTATTCAGGCAATTCGTAATAGACCCCACATGTGAAGGGGCCATACTGGACTTGGTGCTTACCAATGGTGAAAGTGTTTCTGATGTTGTAGTGGGAGATCATTTTGCATCCACTGATCACCAGATGGTGTTGTTCAGTATTAGGACTAGGGCTGTTAGAATCCATTCAAAGGTGAGGATCTTAGACTTTAGGAAGACTAACTTTGCCAAGATGAGCCAATACCTCAGGGAGTCGCTAGTGGGATGGGAACAGCTGGGGGATGTAGAAAAACAGTGGGCAAAACTGAAAGGGGATATTTTAAGGGCAACAAACCTTTTTGTTAAAATGGTAAATAAAGGTAAAAGGAAAAGGAGACCGCTATGGCTTTCGAAAGAAGTAGCTGAAAAAGTGAAGAAAAAGAGGGAGGCCTTCATGAAATACAAGAGATCACAGAAAGAGGAAGACAGACATCTATATTTGGAAAAACTTAGAGAATCTAGCAAAGTAGTCAGAAAGGCAAAGATTCAAAAGGAGGAGGAAATAGCCAATGCAATAAAATGGGGGGATAAGACATTTTTCAGATATGTTAGTGAGAAGAGGAAGGGCAAAAGTGGTATTGTCAGACTCAAGGGTGTAGGGGAGGAATATGTAGAAGCTGATAAGGATAAAGTGGAATTGCTTAACAAATATTTCTGTTCTGTGTTCACAGATGAAGAACCAGGAGCAGGACCTCAGAAAACACCCACAAACAGGAACAGAAGCGAGGGACATCTTGAACAATTTTCAGAAGACTGTGTTCATGAGAAACTAGCTCAACTTAAAGTAGACAAAGTGATGGGACCGGATGGGATACACCCTAGAATACTGAGGGAACTTGGGGATGTTCTAGCAGCTCCACTAACTGACCTTTTCAATACCTCGTTGGAGTCGGGAGTGGTGCCAAGGACTGGAGAGAGGCTCATGTGGTGCCTTTACACAAAAGCAGAAGTAAGGATGTGATTGAAAACTACAGGCCAGTTAGTTTAACTTCGGTGGTGAGTAAATTATTGGAAACGCTGCTGAAAGAGAAAATAGTGAAGTTTCTGGAGTCCAGTGGATTACAGGATCCGAGGCAGCATGGATTCACCAGAGTCAGGTCTTGTCAGACAAATCTGATTGATTTCTTTGACTGGGTGACCAGGGAGTTGGACCGAGGGAGAGCCCTAGATGTGGTGTATTTAGATTTCAGTAAAGCCTTTGACACTTTTCCTCACAGGCAACTTATAAACAAACTGAGCACCCTAGGGATGGACCCTAAAGTTACTGCTTGGGTTAGAAATTGGTTGGGTGGGAGGCGACAAAGAGTACAGGTAAATGGAGCTCACTCTGAGGAGAAGGATGTTACCAGTGGTGTGCCCCAGGGATCTCTCCTTGGTCCGATTCTTTTTAACATCTTTGTTAGTGATATAGCGGAAGGGCTGTCGGATAAGGTTTGCATTTTTGTGGATGATACCAAAATCTGCAATAGAGTAGACACCCAGGAAGGTGTAGATAACATGAGGAGGGATCTATCTAAGCTTGAAGAATGGTCTAGAATTTGTCAGCTGGGATTTAATGTTAAAAAATGTAAGGTCATGCATTTGGCTTGCAGCAATCCAAGGGAGCAATATAGTATAGGGGGTGAAGTACTTTTGTCCACTAAAGAAGAGCGGGACCTAGGCGTGGTTGTGTCTGATAATCTTAAAGTAGCTAAACAGGTAGAAAAGGTGACGGCAAAAGCTAGAAGGATGCTTGGGTGCATACGGAGAGGAATGGCTAGCAGAAAAAAGGAGGTGATAATGCCTCTGTATAAGTCTTTGTTGCGACATTATTAAAAAGGGACCCAGGATATTAAACCATTATTAAAAAGGGACCCAGGATATCAATGCTTAACCCAATACAAGCATTGTGGAAACTGTGTCTTTTGGGGATACTGCTAGGTACGTATGACCTAGATTGGCCACTGTTGGAAATAGGATACTGGGCTTGATGGACCTTGGTCTGACCCAGTACGGCATATCTTATGTTCTTATGTTCTTATGACCTCATTTGGAGTATAGTGTGCAATTCTAGAGACCGCACCTTCAAAAGGATGTGAACAGGCTGGAGACAGTGCAGAGGGTGGCTACTAAAATGATTAGTGGTCGTCATTATAAAGCATATGAGGACAGACTTAAGGATCTTAATATGTACACCTTAGAGGAAAGGCGGGATAGAGGTGATATGATTGAGATGTTTAAATACCTCTGTGGCATAAATGTTCAGGGAGAGAGCCTCTTTCAATTGAAAGCAAGTTCTGCTACGAGGGGACGTGGGATGAGGGTGAAGGGAGTTAGATTCAGGAGTGATATGCGGAAATATTTCTTTATGGAAACAGTAGTGGATCCGTAGAATAGTCTCCCAGTGGAAGTGGTAGAGATGAGGACAGTAACTGAATTCAAAAAAGCATGGGACAAACACAGAGGATCTCTAAAGGTAAAAAGGGGACTGTTGTAGTTGTTGATATGGAAGGACAGACTAGATAGGCCATGTGGTCTTTTTGTGTCATCATATTTCTATGTTTCTATGTTTCTAAGAAATCCGACGATGCATTGTTCTTGGCAGAATGGCTATGAAGGACCTAGACAAGATTCTCAAGAGCAGAGATATCCCAATCCATACAAAGATTTGACTTGTTCAAGCCATGGCATTTTCAATAACGTCATATAGATGCGAAAGTTTGACAGTGAAAAATATAGACAGGAAAAAATTGATGCCTTTGAATTATGGTGCTGGCGACGAATACTGTGTATAATGTTTATGTTTTATTAAAACTTGATATACTGCTCCATAACCAGGTAGCAGGGCAGTTTACAAACTATAAAAACAGCAATATAGTCAGTAGATTAAAAGAATGCCATAGCATCACAGGAAAGCCAAACATTCATAAAAGAAAAAAGGGGAGGGGATCAGGAGACTATAGGGTAAGGGTATCAGAAGATAGCTGGGAGGAGGTCAAAAGCCAGCTGGAAAAGATGTGTCTTAGGTTTTGCCTTGAACTGATGGAAAGAGGGTTCTAGTCGAAGGCCGGGGGGCAGAGAATTCCAGAGGGTGCAACCGAAAAAGTGGAGAGCAGAGGTGCGAGTAGATTCAAGCCTTACATATAAAGCTGAGGGTAGATGGAGGTGGTTGAGATTTTTTTATTTATTTATTTATACATACATTTATATACCGCATCTTCCAAAGTTCAGTTGCGGTTTACAGTGAACAACAATTAACAAAGCAAGTTTGTTTTACAGGGAACGTCATATTATAACAGAACATATTTACAAGGAACATCATATTATAATAGCATATACAGTCTTAACAATTTGAGATAATATAGAACAGATTAAACTATATACAGTTTTATATATGTATATATATGTATATATATGTATACACACACACGTATATATACACACATACATATATATGTATATATACACATATACACACACATATGTATATACATGGAGGTGAATGGACATAGGCTGTTAGGTCATCGTATGTATGTGTTATCTGTGTATTATAGGGGCTTTTGCTTAATGTAGACATATTCCTGTTTAACCTTTGTCTAAAGTGGGTGTTGAGTTATCTATGTTATAGTTTTTGGTGAACAGATAAGTTTTCAATTTTTTACGGAGTTCCATGATTTCCGTAAGTGTTCGTAGTTCCTCTGGGAGGGAATTCCAGATTATTGGTGCTATGTGGGAGAAGGCTCTGTTATTAGTTGCCTTATGGCTCTTGTATAAGTTTTCGGGATCTTTAGTCTGTTTAATTGACCTTTTCTGTGTGTTGGCTTGGACGGTTCTTTATGTATTAAGTTACAAAGCATTGTTGGGGCCATATCATTTAAGGCCTTAAATATTGTTATTATTGCTTTGTAGGTTATTCTGCTTTGAATTGGTAGCCAGTGAAGGGAGGCTAGTACTGGTGATATGTGTTGGAGTGAGTTAATTTTCAATATGATTCTTGCAGCTGCATTTTGCGCTAATTGCAATCGTTTGATGTTTTGTTTTGATATGCCTATTAGAATTAGATTGGCAAAATCAAAATGTGGAGTTATTGTTGCCTGGATTATGTTGATAAAATCTTGTGTAAATACTAGCGGACGAAGTTGTTTGAGTGTTTTAAGTTTGAAATAAATTTTCTTTATAGTATTGCTAATGTGTGTTTCCATCGTAAGGTGTGTATCTAGTATAACGCCTAGGTATCTTATTTCATTTTTTATTTTAATTTCTTGATTTGAAGTCTTATTTGTGTTGGGGGATGTAGGTTTTGTTCTTGGTTACAATTAGAACTTCGGTTTTAGAGTGGTTTATGTGGAGGTTTTGTGTTTTTAGCCACGTTGTGATTTCATTATAGCAGTCCGATAGGAGTTGTAGCGGTAGGTTGGGTATCGTGAATGGTATATACATCATAATATCGTCTGCGTATAAATGATACTTTACTCCAAGATGTATGTTATGTAGGACACAATGAGGGATATGAAGATGGAGGACATTGAAGAGATAAGTGGGTGTATTAGTATCTAGTGCCTTATATAGCAGAGTCAAGAGTTTGTACTGAGGACGGTATTCAAGGGGAAGTCAATGATAATGGATCAAAAGTGGTATAATATGTTCATAATGGAAGGCGTGAGTAATTAGATGGCCAGCAGTATTCTGAACCAGTGCTGGTGTTGGAACTATTATTGCAGAAGACCAAGAAAAACAACATTGCAGTAATCGAGTTTGGACATAACCAAAGTGAAGAGTAGAGTAGTAAGAGATGCAGGTGATAGAAAAGAACAAATGGCTTGAATGCAGCCAGAGCCAGTCCATCCATTGTGGAAAATGTTGTTAGAAGAAAAGTACTTAAAAAAGAGGGAGTTTATGAAAAAAGGAACAGATCATTTAATGTCCATGATCTAAAATAAAATAATTCAACATATGGTGTGCCTATCGTTGCCATGACTTTATCGCATATGAAATATGAGGAATGGGTATCAAGCTGATACCATCATAAAAATAAATCATCATGAAAGAAAAACTATTTTATAAGTGACCACCATGATGCTCGAATCTACTCTTGTCTGTGCAATGTTAAAAACAAAATTCAAAGCTTAATATAACTGTAGATTGATTGATATTGTAATATTACTGGTCAGTTAAAACTAAAAAAAAACCTTTGATTCACTTGAGCCTAAGCGGAGTCCGCTTACGGATTAACAAATAGCAGACCACGGTTTTGTTTTGTTTTGTTTTTTTTATTTTATTTTTATGGTAATACCATGACAGGCTCCACCTTTGCCTCCCTCTATTTGGTTTTATGTTTGGATTTAATCAATTGATATCATTTTGATTCTTTTAATGAGTTTTATTTTTCCTTTTAAAAAAACATGTTTGGCCAATCACACATATTCATAATGGGATTATGCACTGAAGAGCTTATTCATTGAAAAGTACTCCTCTTTATATGGTGCTGGTTGGTTTTTAGTAATTGCAACATTTGAAGAGATTTTGAGTGATTTTTTACAGTTGGGTTTCTGTAATAATTTTTATTATTCCTTTTTTTAAAAAATAGGATTTATCCTCATTCGGTTTCATTTATATACATTTATGATGGGGGCCTGCACTGAAGAGCTTATCTGTTGGAAAATATCTCTTTTTAATCTTTTATGGTGGTGATTGGGTTTTAGTTGTTTTACTTTTGAAATAGTTTATCTGGATAAGTTTTATATTTGAATTTTTATAATTAGGCTTGAGTGAATCAAAGTTTTTTTATTTGGTTTTAACTGACCAGTAATGTTCCATTACACTATCAATCAATCTACAGTTATATTAAGCTTTGAGTATAGTTTTTAACATTGCACGGACATGAGTAGATTCGAGCATTATGGTGGTCACTTATGAAATAGTTTTTCTTTCATGATGATTTATTTTTATGATGATATCAACTTGATATCCATTCCTCATATTTCATATGCAATAAAGTCATGGTAACAATCTGCATACCATATGTTGAATTATTTTATTGCAGTTCATGGACATTAAGGGCCCAATATTCAAAAGGCATTTACACGGTTAACAGCCAGTTAGCCATGTAAATGCCTGCTAACCGGATATTCGACAGCACATACACTGGTAGTGCCAGCAAATATCCCCAAGTTCCCTATGCGCCCTGATGCTAGCCAAATAGTATTGGGGCATGCTGGGGCATTCTGGGGTGGAGCGGAGGCAGGGACCAGCGCTAACCGTGTAGCACCGATATTGAGAGCAGCACAGTTAGCGCTCGGCGCCTATAAGATAGGCGAGGAAAACCCTCGCCTATCTTATAGGCGCTGAGGCTAACCGTGCAGCATCCAATATCGATGCTGCACATTTAGCCTTGGCGGCTTCCGGGCAGCGCGGCCAGACCTGGATATTCATTTCTGTTGCCATGGAAGTGACTATCCGGGGTTTGGGGGTCGGTGGGCAGGGCTAAGAGGTTCCCTCTTTTTTAAGTAGTTTTCTTCTAACAAGAAGTTATCATGGCCTTTATCTTGCTTTTATAAGGTGCCTGTGTATCGATTGCCATGACTACTAAATTCCTCTTTTTCACGCCAAAAAGACTACTTTAATACCAGTGAGATGCTGTACCGGGTTTCACAGAATCTGCGATGCCACGCGTATTCATCCTATACAGTTCAGTCTGTTCAGGCAAATGTTTTTACCGCCGTTTATACCTTAACACTGGTCACACATAATTTCCTATTATTCATTGGTTGCATTCTGGCTTCCTGGAATTTAGATCTGTAGTTTTCTTACCTATGTCTTTAGACTGTAATGCTTATTCCCTCTGCTCTAGCATTTTTTAGATGCACTTCAAATGCAAAACTAGAACAGTAACTTCCTACATGTATTTTCGATAAAAGGGAAACTTTCTGTCTACATGTTTTTTTCCCTCTGTTTGCCAAGAAATGTTGGTTATTTGCACAAATGGTAATAATTCTGGATAGAGGTATTTGCTTTCCAAATAGTATCCATATTGTGGTCTTACATCTATGAAATTAGTTAGTTTCATTAATATATTAATGTTCTCCCCGCCCCCATTTCTTCTCCACCCTTTTAGATACAGCGGGTTGCCCGTGGCATTGACAAACAAGACTGAACGAGAACCAATCAGTACAATTTTCCCTTTATTTGTAACCCACATGTGCTTCCACACTTTTCTTGCACCAGACACTATCCAGATTAATTTATGTATCATAATATAGTTTTTCCTGGTTGCCCCTTCGGGGTTTCTTTATGTTAATTGTTTTTAATTTCCTTTATGTTTTGTATGCATTACTTTATTAGATGGGTTCTTCTATTGAATACTAAGCCCTGCCTACATTTGGTTCACATGTATATTTTAAGCTTCTTTTAAGAGGATTTTTCATAGTATTTATATTCCTTTAATTCTCTGCTTTTTGTTTTTATGTGATGGCATTCCATTTTAGATATTATTTTTTCATTCTTTACTTTTTAATGTTTAGATATGCAATTATTTATTATTTTTTAATGTTCAAATATGTATTTATTTTGTTTTTAATTTATATTTTTATGTATATTCCATTTATAGGCAAAACCCCCCGATGAAGGCCCCTATAATCTTTCACAATGAAAATCCTTGTTATACACCTTGCTCTGGACTGGTACTATTTGAGTGCGAGTATGGTTGTGTAAGCCAGTTCAAGACACAAGAGAGACAGGTGTTCAAGGGAAGCAAATCGTTGGCAGAAGGATTAGTGCGACAGAGAAGACTGATATCGTCTGTGGAGATCCCATGCTCCTGAATGAGAACAGTAAAGGGAATTAAGAAAATATTGAAGAGGAGGGGTTCAAGGATGGAACCCTGAGGAACACCACAGGATAAAGGAAAGGAGGGAGAAGAGGAAGACGGACAGGTACCCGAGATAGAAAAAGAGCACTGACAGAGGAAAGAGCGAAACCAATGATAGACAGTGCTGTGGATCTCAAGGTCATGCAAATGAGTGAGAAGGGTGATATGATCAACCAAATCAAACGCTGTGGAAAGATTCAGAGAGACAGTCAAAGAAATGTCACCCTGATCGTGAGAGTGGTGGATTTCATTCATAAATGAAAGAAGAATAGTTTTAGTGCTATGGCCTATGCAAAATCCAGATCGGCGAGGGTGTGGTGCATATGTGGAATCTAGATGAGCGGAGAGTTGAGAAAAGACTAAATTTTCAAGAACCTTGGAAAGAAAGAGAAGCATGGAGACTGGGCGATAGTGAGCTGGAACAGAGGGATCACGGGAGGAGTTCTTCAGAATAGGCCTGACAAAAGCATGCTTCAAGTGGGAAGAGAAAATGCCGGAAAGCAGACTGTTGTTGAACATAGAGAGAATTAAAGGTAGAAGAACAAGATAGGGTTCAGAAAGCCAAGCCAATGGGATAGAGCCAAGCAGAGGGGAGAGAGCCAAGCAGAGGGGATAGGGTGGCAGGAAAAGGAATGGGTTGGCATAGTTTTAGCTGGGACTAAAAGGCTGTCTATGAGTAGGCAAAAGTGAAAAGTTGTAGGATAGGTAGGAGGTGACTATGAGGGAGACAGACAGGTTTATGGGAAGTTACTGTGGAATTTATTTATTTATTTTTATTTATTTATATCTCTTATACACCGCGCTATTGTAATCAGTGCGGTTTACAGTTAAACAAAACATACAGCAATGCAGCAGGTCACATTGAGTTTACATTGAACAGGGGTAGTAAACTTGGATGAACCGGGAAAACTATATACAAATGCACAACATGGAGGGAAGCTGGCAGTGAATTTTTAGTGGAGTTGAAACTGATGAAATGTTTTGGTCAGATGCTCTTTGAATAGTGGCACGTGAGCGTAAAAAGCTGTACTCCATGGAGAAATACAAAAGAGTGGAAGTGTTGTTAGTTGCTTTGCCAATCGGTTGGAGTGTTAGGATGTTTTGTTTATGTTTATTAAAACTTGTTATACCGCTCAATACCGTAGGCATCTGAGCGGTTTACAATAGATAAAATCAGGCAAGTTAATTAAAACAAGCGCTTTCGCTGTAGAAAAAGAAGAGGAAGAAGAACGCCATTAGTTGTGAGAAAAAGATGAGGAGAGAAAGAGAAGGAAAGCAGAGAACAGAGTGGAAGTTTAAGACAGGGAGGAGCAGTTTCATACATACTATCAAGGAGGGGAGAGAGGGGGAGCAGGGTTTCATGAGAGACATGGAGGAAAAAGGAGGTGGGAGGGTAGGCTAGGGAGGAGGATCAAACGCAAGACGAAAAAGGTGGGTTTTGAGCTGGGATTTGAATGAGGGGTATGAGTCTTCTGCACGGAGGGAGGGGGGAGCGAGTTCCAAAGGCTCGGAGCCAGGAAATAGAAAGCAGAGGAGCGGGTTTGTTGTAGTCGAGCATGTGCAGGGGAGGGGAGTACCATGCGATTTACGTGTATAGAACAGAGGAGACGGGGAGAGGTACGAAATTGGATCTGATTTGCCAGGTAAAGGGGGGCGCCAGTGTGGATAACTTTGAATGTAAGGATTAGAAGTTTATACTGAGTGCGGAAGGAGATAGGTAACCAGTGATGCTGGTAGAGAAGGGGAGTGACGTGATCGAAACGTGATGCATGGGTCAACAGACGGATAGCGGCGTTCTGGACACGTTGGAGACGGGACAATTGGGACTGAGATAGGCCGGCAAAAGAGACATTACAATAATCGAGACGAGACAGCACAAGGGTGAGCAGGAGAGTGGTAAGGGCAGAAGCAGAGAGAAAGGGACGGACTGCCCTGAGTTGACGGAGAGAGAAAAAGGAGCGCTGTACAATCGCGGAGATATGGTCTTTGAAGGTAAGATTGGAGTCGAGAATAACGCGTAAGTAGCGGAGTGTTGAGACCAGGGGGATAGGCTGGGAGGATAGGGAAGGAGCACAGGTGGGGGAAGGGCTGCCAAAGGTGAACCAGATTGCAAAGGATTTTGCCGGATTGATATGAAGAAAATTAGAGGAGAACCAGGAAACCACAGCAGTGAGACAGCGGTTAAGAGGGGTGATATCAGGAGAGAGCGGGTCAGTATGGTGGAGGAGAATGATGTCGACTGCATAATAGTATGCAGAGATGCTGAACTGTTGGACTAGAAGGGCAAGAGAGGCTAAGAAAATATTGAAGAGAAGTGGGGCAAGAACAGACCCCTGGGGAACACCACAGGAGAGAGGGGTGGGGGCAGAGGAGGAAGATGCGGAGATGACAGAGAAAGAGCGGCAGGATAGGAAGGAATGAAACCAACGTAGAACCATACCTGAGAGACCAGCTTCCTGAAGACGGGAGAGAAGGGTGTGATGATCCACTAGGTCAATGATGAAACCCTTGGTTGTGTCAACCCTGTGCTTCTACTGTTGAAACAGGCAGTAAAGGAAGTACAATCCCAGCATGCAGAAATGGATAAGGATATAGAGGGAGCACCATCTGCAGAAATGGTGCAAAGAGATGGGCAGTGCTGGCTATGTCATAGAATATGATGCAAGGCTAATGTATGTAGTGACCTCTCTCCTGCTCCATATAGTTCCACACTTCCTGCAGTCAAGTTGAATGATCTTCTGTCTGTGAAGGGAGAGAGAGTGATTTTTCAGTCTGAGGAGATCTATTAGGCCATGTAGTGAGCCATATTCTCATCTTACTTACACTCTCTAGACCCCTTTTGGACTGTGACATGCCTTGTCTGGGAGCATGAATGGCTCTTGTGGACCATCACCATGCATTCAGAAAGATTCTTGGCCATAGGCAGGGCTGGCCCGTCCATTGACCAAGAATGTTTTTTGCACAGGGCCCCGCGTTTCAGGGGGCCCCGCGCAAAGAACATTCTGCTTTTTTTTTTTTTAAATTACATTTTTAAAAAAAACCTGTCTCTGGCTGCTGCTGCTGCCGCGTCCGTCGCAGCAGCGGCAGAATGGAGTGTCCCGCGGGGCCCCCTCTCCTCGTTGAGCCCTCTGCAAGGGCTTTCAGATTCGCGAAGGGAGAGTGCTCCCTCGCGTCTCTGTAAAGCCCGCAGGGGCTAATGGGAAATTTCCCATCAGCCCCTCGCGTCTAAAGGGGCAGATGGGAAATTTCCCATTAGCCCCTGCGGGCTTTACAGAGACGCGAGGGAGCACTCTCCCTTCGCGAATCTGAAAGCCCTTGCAGAGGGCTCAACGAGGAGAGGGGGCCCCGCGGGACACTCCATTCTGCCGCTGCTGCGACGGACGCGGCGGCAGCGGCAGCGGCAGCAGCTAGAGCCAGGTGTTTTGTTTTTTTTTAATTTGCCAGAAGGGAAGGGAAGGGGGGGGGGTTAAGACTGGTAATGGGCTGGGGGCTGATGGAGGCTGTCTGGAAATGTGCTGGGGGGGGGTTTAGGACTGGAAATGTGCTGGGGAGGGTTAGGACTGGAAATGTGCTAGGGGGGGTTAGGACTGGAAATGTGCTGGGTGGGGGGGGGGGTTAGGACTGGAAATGGGCTAGGGGGGGTTAGGACTGCTAATGGGCTGGGGCTGATGGAGGCTGACTGGAAATGGGTGGGGTGGGGGGGGGGTTAGGACTGGATATGGGCTAGGGGGGGTTAGGACTGGATATGGGCTAGGGGGGGGGTTAGGACTGGAAATGTGGGGGGGGTGGGTTAGGAATGGAAATTTGCTTGGGGGGGTTAGGACTGGAAATGTGCTGGGGGGGGGGTTAGGACTGGAAATGTGCTGGGTGGGGGGGGGTTAGGACTGGAAATGGGCTGGGGGGTTTAGGACTGCTAATGGGCTGGGGCTGATGGAGGCTGACTGGAAATGGGGTGAGGGGGGGTTAGGACTGGAAATGGGCTGGGGGGGTTAGGACTGGAAATGGGCTAGGGGGGTTAAGACTGGTAATGGGCTGGGGGTTGATGGAGGCTGACTGGAAATGGGTTATGGGGGTTAGGACTGGAAATGGGCTGGGGGGGGGGTGGTTAAGACTGGTAATGGGCTGTGGGCTGATGGGGGCTGTCTGGAAATAGGGTGATGGGGGGTTAGGATTGCTAATGGGCTATGGGGGGGTTAGGACTGCTAATGGGCTATGGGGGCGCTAGGACAGGAAATGGGCTGATGGGGAGGGGTTAGGACTTGAGGTGGGCTGATGTGGTTAGGACTGGTAATGGGCTGTGGGCTGATGGGGGGGTTAGGACTGGCAATGGGCTATGGGGGCTGACTGGAAATGGGCTGATGGGGTTAAGACTGGAAGAGGGCTGATGGGGGGGTTAGGACCTGGTAATGGGTTATAGGGGGGCTTAAACTGAAAATGGGTTGATGGGGGCTAGGACTGGTAATGGGTTGGGGATTGCTATGACTGGAAATGGACTGAGTGGACGGGGAGGCTTGAACTGCAAATAGCTGATGGGGAGGGAGCTTGGAATGGAAATGGGCTGTGAGGGAAGGGAGCTAGGACTGAAAATGGGCTGATGGAGCAGCTAGGATAGGACTGGAAATGGGCTGTTGGGGGGGAGCTAAGATTGGAAATGGGCTGTGGTGGGGGCTTGAATTGAAATGGACTCATGGAGGGGCTAGAACTGGAAGTAGGCTCATGGGGGGGGCTTGGACTGGAATTGGGCTGAGTGGAGGGGAGCTAGGATTTGACATGGGCTGATGGTGGGGCTAGGAAATGACTAGAAATGGGCTGATGGGGGGCTAGGATTGTAAATGAGCTGATGAAGGGACTCAGACTGAAAATGGATGGGGGAGCTAGGACTGGAAATGGGTTGATGGGGGGCTAGGACTGGAAATGGGCTGATGCAGGGACTAGAAGGGAATGGATGCTGGGTGAGACTGGAACTAGAAGGGAGCTGATGTTGGGGGAGGATTAGAATGGGATGGGGCTGGGAGAGTAAAATGGAGAGGGGAAAAATATTTTGTGTGGGAGGGATGAAAAATCTACAATTGGCCGGGTATTGGGAGAGTAAGTGGGGATTGAGGATGGAGGGTTAATTTTTGTGTGGATGAAATAAGAATGAGGAAAGAGCAAAAGGAGAAAGATCAGTATGTTAAAGCAGATGTAGAGAGAGAGGATGGAAAGAAAACTAGAAGAGAGAAGAAAGGACAAATGGACAGCAGACGATGGAGAGTTAGCAGAAAACATGAAGAAACCAGAAGAAAGTGGCTGGAGCAATTGCAACTGAAAAAAAATGCACAAAAGGTAAAAAGATATCTCTTTATTTTGAATTTATTAACTGGAATATGAAAGCTCTGGGAAATGTGCATCATTAACGTCTGCGCTTTATTTGGTACAAGAGGAAATTGATTTATAGTTTTATTTCTACAGTGTTGTTGTACATTCCAAGTTTGGCTTTTGGGGTTCCCAGTTTAATTATTGCCTTCCTGTTTCTAAATTGCGATTCCTTGTTTGGTGATGGTCTATGTTCTGCATGTGTAACTGAGCTGAGGTATTCTGTTTATGTAATTCCTATTTGACATTGCCACTTGTTCTCTTTCCCCAGTATTCTCTGAAATGTACTGGTTTAATATATGCAGTGTTTCCTTTTGATAGGTAGGGTCTGGTGCTTTGAGAGTCCTGGTAATGCTGTCAGGATTATGGCGGGTTTGCTATGGGTTCTAAATGGACAGCGTTTGTAGTAGTTTCCTAATGTGCCTGGCGGTTGGCACTGGATTATAGTAATGTAGAAATCTTTTAGTCTTTCTTTTATCCATACACTCATTAAGAGACATGTTTACTAAAAGTTAGTGAATGGTAACATTATGCAAATATTTATGCAAATAAGACCGCTTATGCAAATGAGGCCCCGCACCGAGTCTCCGCACATGGCCCCGCACCCCCCTTGGGCCGCCCCTGGCCATAGGATTTCCCTCAGGAACCCTCTCTAACCCTCAGAACTCCTTTCCTTGCACTTTGTCAGATCTTTATTTAGCAGGGGTTTTTTTTATACTGTTTTATCATTTAGTCAAAGCAATTTACATTGTAACTTAAACTTGGCCATGTACATTAAACAGGGATGTTGATAACAGAGTCTTCTGAGGCAATGGAGGGTTGAGTGACTTGCCCAAGGCCACAAGGAGTGCTAGTGGGGATTGAATCCTGGTTTCTTGGTCCCCAAGCCAGTGCTCTAACCATTAAGCTACTCCTCCACTCCAGGGCATCATATAAATGCTGAACTTAATGGCCCACTCTTCTACTCCACGCTGCCATGATTTTGTTTCTGCCATGGGCAGGGTGCCAAGGGAAGAATGTGCCTACCTGGCAGTCGCATGCCTCTGCTGACATTGGTTTAGTCAGGATCCTTACTAGCACTGCATCTTAGCCCTCACTACATAGATATTGCTTTCCAATCACCCTCTGTACCTCCATAACTCTATGGCAGTGCTATGATTCCTGAGTGTACCCCATTGCCCCCATCTATAGGCTCTCTGGGATTGGATATGTGCTGATCAAAGTGCTTCCAGAGGTACATCCAACCTATGAAATGGCTGCCTGGGAGAGATCCAGTAACCCTGAAAAACAACGCATATAGTTTTGAAAATGCAAAAATGACAACACATTGTTGCTTCCCTGTGACCTCTCCATGTCTCTGAGCCCACCTGCTTTTCAGGTGGATAAACGTGCGTACATTGTTGATCCCTGCACAGATCCTTATTCAGGGAAAGGGAGAGCAAGTTTAGTACAGCCTATTTACCCCGGTAAATATCCTTTGAAAACTACCCTCTACGGGGTACATTTATAAGCAGCTCAAGCATATAGAACACCATATTACATGCTTAGGTAGGCATGCAAAAAATAACCCTGGCATATACTAGTATAAAAGTAGGTGCTCAGATAACATGGAACCTACTTTTATATGATCTACTTGTTGGCATTTTGGGAGGCAGACAATGGGAAGGAGCAGCGGTAGGATAGGCATATATCATGTATACTGCAAAACATGAGCTACATGCATGCACAAATTACTCCTGTCTCATGCTCTGCAGGGGCTTTCCAGGGATTATTTAATAAAGGCACCAAAGCACATATGTTGCCTTTAGGCCCATATATGCCTATGTGTCTTACCCTGTTATAAAGTTACCCTGAGTATGACTAAAAGAAAGTAAAGGGGAATTAAAGAGCGAGGCAGGAAAGAATTTACTGTGCGTAGGTTTGGCTCATGCACCCATGATAGTGCGGAGCTCTCAGAGGCCAGTTTACAAGAGTTTTGCCATAGCTTTTCCACATTTTTGGAAATAGAAAATTGTCTAAGTTTTTTATTGCGTGACTGAAAAAAAACAATGTAGTACAAGATGAGCACAGCTGATTTAGCACATAGCAAAGTAAAAACTGCCACAGATATATTACTGTTCTCAAAAATTAACTTGTCAAAACTGTAATCCTTTTTCAAACAAGTGGATTTATTTTATTGAGTTAATGCAGCAAATGTCAACATTTTACAGTCCATGCTATGCTTACATTACAAACCCTGCACTCTTTTCATAGCTCTCTGAACTTCCACCTGTTTTGCCTTTACCATAAAGCTGCCAGTTCTCCAAGGTTGTCCAAGAACCTCACTATTAGAAGATAGCTGTAGGATACTGCTGCAAGCAATCCTGGAAAAAAGCCAAGGAATATTATAAAAAAATAATAAAGAATACTATAGACTGATTTGCTAAAGGGAAAAGAGTTTTCTCTAAAAGCATGTTAAAATCAAGCAGCTCGAGATGTAGCATTTACGTTTCAACACATATGCAATCAAATAAGGTTGCAGTAATGAGGGGAGATATGATAAAGATCTATAAATTAATGAATGGAATGGGTTAACATAGATCAGTTGTTTATGCCATCAAAAAGTAGAAAGACTAGAGAACACGCAATGAAGCTACAATGTAATCCATTTAAGACTAATAAAAGATAATATTTTTTCACTCAATGCATAATCCAACTCTGGAATTCATTACCGGAGGATGTAGTAAAAACTGTTAGTGTAGCTGTGTTTAAAAATGGTTTGAACAGGTTCCTGGAGGAAAGGTCCATAAACCATTATTAAAGAGGACCCGGGAAATCCACTGCTTACCCCAGGACGAGCATCATGGAACCTGTGTACCTTATGGGAACCTGCCAGATACTTGTGACCTAGATTGGCCACTGTAGGAAACAGGAT
The DNA here is from genome assembly GCA_033557465.1 of Ichthyophis bannanicus. Classification (NCBI taxonomy): domain Eukaryota; kingdom Metazoa; phylum Chordata; class Amphibia; order Gymnophiona; family Ichthyophiidae; genus Ichthyophis; species Ichthyophis bannanicus. Next base: position 941,832,448 of record CM066033.1, on the reverse strand, counting down.
ACTGGGCTTGATGGACCTTGGTCTGACCCAGAATGGCATTTCTAATATTATTAAAATACAGGTTTGCTCAAAGGAAGCATGACTCTTTTCATGTACTCTTTACTGGAATCATTTTATGAAGTATTTTTCTGTGTATAAAGCATCTTTTATACATGGGAAAGGACTCATAAAGTTATGCATGTGTATATAGTACGACTCCTTTCATGTGAAGGCATCCCTGGGGATGCAGTTGGGGCAAAGTTACAATGTGCCTCCATATAGGGGCAGCCCAAGGGTTCATGCTACCCTAGGCAGGTGCAATGTGCTACTCCCACTGCATGCCACAGCTCTGCCCCTGACATCCAGCCTCTCACCTGGGGTTGATGGGTGACAGGGTGATCACCTCTTTAGCACCATGGCAAGCCTTAAACTGCATGCATGCACTCATGGCCTGCCGCTCCTGCCACCTCTGATGCAACGTTTGGTCAAAGGGGTAGGAGCGGCAGGCCATAAGTGTGTACATACACTTTAAAGCCTATTGCAGCACTAAAGAGGTGATCGCCATGCCACCCATCAACTTCATGTAAGAGGCTGGATGTGTGGGGCGGCACGGCAATGGCATATGGTGTGGTGGGCAAACCAAAAAACAGGCACAAAGGAGACGGGCAAAATGTTGAAATCAGATGAACCCCTTTATTGGTGACTGTCTAGATTGCCTAGTGGACAAGCCGGCCCTGCCTCCATATTTTCTAAAATACGCTGACAATGCATGGGACTTGTTAAGGGTGCCTAAATTATAAAGGCATATAAGCAGTTTTAAATAAGCACCTTTCCCCAACGTTGACACAGATGCCCTGTTATAAAATTAGCTCCTACATGTCAGTTGTGTTTCCCTGGTTTAACCCTCTGAGCATCAGCTATGGCTTTGCTGCCCTGAATGAGCTTGATTGTAATTAATCTCAGAAGATAAGCAGGGTCTCACCTGGCTAGTACTTGGATGGGAGACCACCTTGGAAAACTAGGTGCTACAAACTTACTGTGCAGAAGAAAGGCCTGAATCTACCTATGGTTGCACCTTGCCAAGAAAATCCAGAAGCTGAATCAGCATTGACTCAATGGCACACAACAAAAGAATGTTTAATCACTACTGATTTATTATATATAGTTTATATAATCTATTTTATTACTAATAAGAATATAAGATTTGCCCAAAGGCCCATCAAGCCCAGTATCCTGTCTCCAACAATGGCCAATCCAGGTCACAAGTACCTGACATATCGCAAAAGGTGGACAGATTCCATGCTGCTTATCCTGGGAACCACTGAGGTGGTTTTAAGTGTGCCTACACTAACAGCAACAGTTATGGGTTAGCATGTACCCATAAGGGCCGGGCTAAATGTGATGCACCGTCAGCACCTACATTACACCCCTAATCCACCATGTCTCTACCCACTACCGTACTAACCAATTACAGCAGGGTCACTAGCACAGTGCCCTGTGCTAGCTGTCAGTGTGGCAGTTAACTCATGCTGAACCCCATGCTACCCAGTAACGCACTTTAGTAAACATGCCCTTTATTCCACAATGCTCATACGTTTACCCACATGCAATTTTCAAATACCCCTTTTGCGTGGTAAAGAACTCTTGAAAATCAACCTGCTTATCAGTTGATGGAGGCACTTTGAGAGCTTTTAGGTAGGAAGTTGAAATCCAGAACTTCCATTCTGAGAAATGCTTTCTGTTACATCCGTAGGACCCAAAAGGCAGGCAGAGCACTAGAGTCTCAATGCGTGGATGAGACGATGGTGCAAGAAAGAGGGTTTTGGACTTGTTAGGAACTGGGCAACATTCTGGGGAAGGGAGGGGCCTTTCCGAAAGGATAGGCTCCACCTTAATGAAGGTGTAACCAGTGGCATTGACACTTAAAAAGGAAAACAGCTTTTAAACTAGATAATAGTGGAAGGCCAACAGTCACCCAAAAGCACATGGTTTGGAAAGATGTATCCTTGAAGGATACTAGCAAAAGAGAGAAGTTAGGGCATCCTGCTAGGAAGGTTCCAATAAAGATAAAAATAACCCAGATGCCTTTAAGTACAGAGCAGACAGAGTTGAAAGATTCCAAATTACCCTTGTCAACTGATAATCAGATTATTAATATGAATAAAATACAGTACAACTTCTAAAATGCCTGTATACAAATGCTAGAAGTCTAAAAAATAAGATGGGAGAGTTAGAATATATAGTACTAAATGAAAGTTTAGATATAATTGGCATCTCAGAGACCTGGTGGAATGAGTAGAACCAATGGGATACTGTGATACCTGGGTATATATTATATTGCAATGATAGAGTAGATCAAATTGGTGGAGGGGTTGTGCTCTGTTAGAGAGGTCATTGAGTTACACAGGATATAAAACACACTGTAGAATCTGTATGGATAAAAATTCCATGTAAAAAGGGGAAGGCAATGGCAGTGGGGGTGTACTACCATCCATATGGCAAGAATGAATAGATGGATGATGAAATGCTAAAAGAAATCAGGGAAACTAACAAAAGTTACAACATAGTAATAATGGGTGATTTCAATTACCCCGGTATCAACCGGGTCAATGTCACAGCAGGACATGCAATGGAGATAAAGTTTCCAGAAGAAATAAATGACTGCTTCTTGGAGTAGCTGCTTCATGAACTAACAAGAGGAGAAGCTATTTTAGATCTAGTCCTTAATGGAACATAGGATCTGGTGCAAGAGATAACAGTGTTAGGGACACTTGGCAATAGTGATCATAGCATGACTGCATTTCATTTGGTAAGGCAATCCACAATACTACCATTTAACTTTCAAAAGGGAAACTCTGATAAAATGAGGAAAAGATAAAAAACTAAAAGCAACAGCTATAAAGGTTAAAGGTCTACTTCAAGTATGTGGGTTGTTTAAAAATACTATCATGGAAGCCCAGACCAGATCTATTCCATGCTTTAAGGAAGGTGGAAGGAAGGCCAAAAAACAGCCAGCATGGTTTAAAGATGAGGTCCGAGAGACTGTTGTAGCCAAAATAGCATCTTTCAGGAAATGGAAAAAGGAGCCAAATAAAGAAAATGGGAAACAACATGAGAACTGCTACGTTTAATGCAAGGCATTGATAAGGCAGACAGAGAGAATTTGAAAAAAAAGCTTGCCATGGAAGCAAAAACGTACAATACAATTTTTTTCAAGTATGTTTGTATCAAAAAATCTGAGAGAGAACCAATCAGACCATTAGATCATAGAGGGATAAAAAGGGTGCTAAGAGAGGACAAGGCCATAGCAGAGAGACTGAATGTATTCTTTGCTTCAAACTTTACTGAAAAAGATGAGGGACGTTATCCATGCCTGAAATGGTATTTGAAGATGATATATCAGAAGAACTCAAACAAATTTCAATAAACCGGGAAAATGTATTACAACTATTCGATACACTACAGAGTAGCAAATCATTTGGACCGGATGGCATACATCCAAGGGCACTGAAAGAACTGAAATATGAGATTCCAGACCTACTATTAGTAATCTGTGAACTATCATTAAAATCATCTGTATTACATGAAGATTGGACAATGGGCAATGTAATATCAATTTTTAAAAAGAGTTCCGGGGTGATCCAGGATTTAGCCAAGTAAGATCTTGGGGCATGTTTACTAAAAACCGCCAATGTGCGCAGCCTCACAATAGCGCACTAAAAGCGGATTTAAGAGCGCTTAAGCGCCCCGCACACGTGCGCTGAAGCCCCGCACCCGTGCGCGTCACACTAACGGGTGCCGCACAAGTACGGGCCCGCAAATGTCCGATAGAGGCGTGGAAAGGCTAACGGAGGGCGGAGGAAGGCCCCGGAGGGGCGGAGAGAAGGGGTTAATGGGCAGGGAAGGGGAGGGGAGAGGTGCCCCGCACATTATCGGGGCTGAATTTCAAAGGAAAAATACCGTGAGTGAATCACTCGCGGTAGAATGCATTTAAAGGGAAGAGAAACCATTTACGTCAGCAATGTACAGCAAAACCGGTGAAACCTGAAAACGTGAGCAGTGTGATACATGTGCACAGCCCAAAAGTGGAAATAAAAATAGAAAAGGACCACAACAAAAATTGTAAAAATAGGAATGCAGCTGGGGAACAGTTATAGTAATGGGCAAAACCAAAAAACACACCCAGGAAAGCTCCAGCAAAAAGAAATGATTTTTGGAAAGGTGTATGGAGCGGATACTCTTCCAAAAAACATTTCCTTTTTGTTGGAGCTTTCCTGGGAGTGTTTTCTATGGTTGCCCATTAATATCACTGTTGCCCAACGTGGTGATATTGTGTCCCCCATTTTCCGTGGTCATTTCCGGGGTTTATCTGCACGTTTGTCACCAGACAGGGTGCATGTGCCCACAGTAAAAATGCGTAGAGCAGGGTTTGAGACTCCATCCTGCCAGGTTCACTACCTCCAGGGGCTTCACTGTTTCTGTGGGCATAGTGTGGTGCAGCGGACAGAGCCAGTACCTCTAGGACCAGAGGTTCAAATCCCAGCTGGGGCACTTGCCAGCCCAGTCCCTATATTTTACCCACCACTAAACAAAGATAGCGCAGACACCCCTGTATTGCAGGGAACATAAGCATGGGGAAAACACCCATATTTTACCCAACACCGCACACACACCACAACAATGGCCATTACCTACAGCCAAGTCCCCCAAATGCAGTCCCGTACTGCCACATTGCAATCAGGTCATCTGCTTTTTCTGAGAGAAGCTCATGCCAGCATGTTGGCGGACGAGTACATGTGGTGTAGAGGTCAGTGGCTGCTAGCCACAGAAGACAGAGGCCCAGCCATGTGCAGGCTGGCACAGTCCACTGCAACAGACAGGCCCTGCCGGATCCACAGTCATGGATGTTCCAGGGAATCCAACCAATCTGTGGCTACACGGTGGTGCAGTGCACACAGACAGTGCATGCAAGAACAGAAGGTCACAGGTTCAAAGCCCAGCTGGGGCTACTGCCAATCCTGCCCACATATTTTTCCCACAACTAAACAGTGATAGTAAGGACACACCTTTCGTGGCGAGGACATATGCAATGGTACTACGTCTATCTTTTACCCCACTGAGCACAGACACCATGAACAGGGGCAGTACCTAGAGCAGAATCTCCCAAATGCAGTCCTGGTGGTCCACACACCAGTCAGGTTCCATGCTGCCACTCATACAAATGCCTGTGCTGTATATCTATGCACCACCCCCATGGCATGTAGATGTAGCTCATGCATATTCATGAGGGACAGCAGGAAAACCCGAACAGTGTGATGCAAACCTGGACTGGAGTTGGGAATCTCTGCCGTAAAGCAGCAGCCAACAGGGCCAGTCCCACCCACACCCACCCACACCCACAGGCCCCATTGGCCAATGTCTCCTGGAGAGGCAGAACATTGGACCCTGCGTGCATCTCCCAATACTAGCACCTGCATACCTTAGCAATGTCACCCTACACCTGAGGTATACGGTACACAGCACTGAGACGTTTGCTAGGAGTACTGGCAGATAGATATCCATACGTTACGCACATACTGCTGGTTGACCCCATCCGAACAATCTGTTAGGTGTTTGCGGTGTGTGCGCCAGGCCTGGCCTCTGACGGTGTTTACCACCCTGGGGAGTGACCCCCAGCAGTACTGCGTACCATATCCATGCCTTGCCGTGCCCAGGACCGGTTTGGTGGGCAAGGCGAATTACCTCCTCAATAGTAGCACCATGATGGCATAGGTGTGGAAGTGTGTGTCTGTCTATACCAGGGGGGCAAACACCTGGTCCTGGAGGGCCGCAGACCAGTCAGGTTTTCAGGATATCTCTAATGAATATGCATGAGATATATATGCATTAGAGATATCCTGCCAACCTGACTGGTTTGTGGCCCTCCAGGGCTGGATCTGGAGACCCCTGCCTTACACCTCTGTCATTTAAGATTGTGAGTGGACAAGGTGCAGATGTCCAAGACATCAAAAAGGTTAGATAGAATTTGTCACAGTCCTCCTCACTTCTCACCACCACCAAAAAATTGTCTATTAGACAACTTTTTGGTGGTGGTGAGAATCGAGGAGGGAATGTGACACATTCTATATACTCTTTCGATGTCTAGGACATCTGTACCTTGCCCACTCACGATCTTAAATGACAGAGGTGTAAGGCAGGGGTCTCCAAATTCAGCCCTGGAGGGCCACAAACCAGTCAGGTTGGCAGGATATCTCTAATGCATATATATCTCATGCATGTTCATTAGGGATATCCCGAAAACCTGACTGGTCTGCGGCCCTCCAGGACCGGAGGTGCCCACCCCTGGTCTATACAGTGGGTGTTGGCTGCAAGCCCCTTCCACAGCCCACACTGCCAGCACTGTTGCCAGTATTGGCCTGCCAATGTGCATAATGAGTAGCAAGGGACCATGGGTACATCTCAGACAGGGTGTGCTGACCAGGATGCAGCTGCACAGGGCATAGGGCACTGGCAGGGACATGGTAGTGGCCGGCCACCGCCTACACAGACAGGGTGACCTCTGTATGTGCTGCTGGGGGATCACTCTCACCCTGAGTGTGCAGTGATGGCAGCATGGCTAGGCACCCCCATAGTGCTGTATTGTGTTTCTTGTATGTGATATATATGGGTTTCCTGTTGGGGGCCTCTTCACTGACTTATCTGCTTGTGTGTGCTGCAACCCCAGTTGTGGGTGCATGCATTTCCATCAGGACCAACCAGCAGACTGTGCACAGATGGTATGTGTCTTGATGGAGTGCTGTGCAGTGGCTGATGGCTTGCTGCAGGAGAATATCAGATGGTGGTGGGGTGCATCTGTGAATATCCAGGCCTAATGTCTGTCTGATATTGTGTTATGGATGTGTGTGGAGCTGCTTGGACTGCCCTGTGGGGTGTCTGTTCCCCAGCAGGACCAGGGTTGCTGGTCCATGCTGCTGCCATCTGTGCAGGGGTGGGATGGGGATCTGCAGGGGTGGGATGGGGATCTGTTGGTGGGAAACTGTGTTTTGCTCCACTGGGGGGTGGGGGTGGGGGTGGGGGTGGTGTGTGGTGAGAGAAAAAGGAGAGGTTCCACTAACTGAGGCAGACAGAGATCTCCAAGATGTTTATGCAGCACCTACCTATTTCACAGGTTATTGCTGCTTTGGAGCTCTGGCATGGCCGCATTCAGCCATGCAAGGTGTTGTGGACCTGGTCCTGGGCGCAACATCACAAACTCAGGGTGAGCACAGTAACCACACAATGTGATGGTGTTTAGCTACTCTTTGCCGTTTGTCCACCCACTCAGGACACCCTACCAGGCCGAGGTGCTGTGTGGGTGCACACGGACACGTCCCCCTACCAGGCCGGGGAGCGTTAGGGGTGCATTTCCCATCCTGTGTGCATCTGTGGACAGCTGATTTGCATGTGCAATGCATCATGGGTACAGGTGGCCTAGCCCTATCCTGTTTACAACAGCAGACTGTCTGTGAGGTGACATGCAGGCTATCTGCAGCCAGCCAGGGGCTTGCTTACAGCTATAGAGCTGTAGCCCAATGGTTAAGTCACTGCCTGTACAGCCTGCGGTCATGAGTTCAAACCCACAGTGGGGTTCTGTGATAGGGGTGTCCAAAGCAATTTTTAATTTACTGTACATATGTTGATGCCAGCAATAACACCCTCAGCGTACTGTACCCATAAGGTGCCTCTGAGGGTGCTTTATGGGGCGCCCTATAGGGCACTTTATGGTTGGCATCCATATAGGGTGCACTATACATTATCCTGTGTCGCAACATACATGCTGCCATATAGGGGACATTCTAGGGTGCCTTGGCAGACGGTGCACTGTAACATGTGCCTTATGGGCCGCCTTATGTTAACATGCTGTGAGAGTGCGTTTGCTAGTAGTTATCACAAAATAAAATTAAAAAGCCTCCTACAGCACTCCACAACATAAAACATACTGCCTCAGCTAGCCTTTTTCACAGGGCATTGTGAGGGATTGAACCCCTGGTCCCTACACCATTGGTCAGTGTCTTAACCATTGTGCTGTGGCTGTGTTCCTTTGCTTTACCATCAGCGCGCCACCTTATGCCCATCAGCGCGCCGCATCCTGCTGCCCTCACTTAACAGTACGCCGCCTTGTGCCGCCCAAAAAGAACAGTGCGCCGCCTTATGCCGCCCAAACAGAACAGTGCGCCGCCTTATGCCGCCCAAAAAGAACAGTGCGCCGCCTTATGCCGCCCAAACAGAACAGTGTGCCGCCTAAAATTACTTTGCCTCCTGAACCACTTTTACACATTCAAGGTGGTGCCTCAGCTGGCCTTTTTTGTTGCACACAATGGGGGATTGAACCCGTGGCCCTTACACCATTGGTTAGTGTGTTCACCATTGTGCTACAGCTCTGTTGCTATATGTGCCCAGCAGCGCCCCACTTAGCCTTCCCACGCGCTAATGTGGGACCCGCACATTAGCGCGACGCGCACACGTATGGTCGGGTTTTTTTCTTTTTACTGCCTGAACCGCCCACTCCTTATATGGCACAGGCACACTACCGCGGCCCCGCACGTTAGGAATGTTTAGTAAACATGCCCCCTTGTCTTTCTAATCTGTTATACCTTTTTTGAAATTGTGAATAAACAGGTAGATAAAGGTGAGCCGGTTGATATAGTGTATCTGAATTTTCAGAAAATCTTTGACAAGGTCTCTCATAAGAGACTCGGCAAAATTAAAAAGTCATGGGATGGGAGGCAGTGTGCTATTATGGATCTGGAACTGGTTAAAAGATAGAAAGCAGAGAGTAGGGCTAATTGGCCAATTTTCTCAATGGAGAAAGGTGAATAGTGGTATACCCCAGGTATCTGTGCTGGGTCTGCTGCTTTTTAACATATTCATAAATGACCTGGAAATGGGAATAACTAGTGAGGTGATCAAATTTGCAAATGACACAAAATTATTTAAAGTTGTTAAAACACAAGAGGATTGTGAAAAATTGCTAGAGGACCTTGATAAACTGGAAGACAGGACATCCAAATGTCAGATGAAATTTAATGTGGACAAGTGCAAAGTTATGCACCCAGGAAAGAACAACCCAAATTATGGTTATACAATGCAAGGTTCCACATTAGGAGCCACCACCCAGGAAAAGGATTTAGGCATCATTGTGGATAATACATTGAAACCCTCCACTCAATGTGCAGTGGCGGCCAAGAAAGCAAATAGAATGCTAGGAATCATAAGGAAAGGACTGGAGATAAAACCAAGGATATTATAATGCCTCTGTACTGTTCCATGGTGCAACCTCACCTTTAATATTGTGTGCAATTCTGGTCGCCATATCTTAAAAAAGATATAGCAGAATTAGAAAAGATATAGAGAAGAGCCACCAAAATACAAAAGAGGATGGAAGGATACCTCTATAAGGAAAAGCTCTCTTCAACTTGGAAAAGAAATGGCTGGCCTAGCTAGTCTGCCCTTCCATATCAACTACAATAGTCCCCTTGATGGACCTTGGTCTGACCCAGTATAGCATTTCTTATATTCTTATGACTTGAAAGATAGAGAGAGGGAGAGTGGAGATGCTGGATTGAGGGAAAGAGTGAAGGAGACAGGAGAGAGAGACTGGATGGGGAGGGGGAGAGTGAGTGAAAGACTGGGGAATAATAGATCAAAGAAGAAGAGGTGGGGAATGGGAGGACTGGGGTGAGGGTTGAAACATGGTAGGTATTTGGAGTAAAATAAAGAGGGGGATTGAGGAGTGGATAGTAAGAAGGAGTAGTGAAATCCGAGTGGACAGACAGATAGAAAAATAAATGGAAGAAAGCTGAAAAGAAAAAGATCAATATTCAAGATGGAAAGAAGTGAAGACAACAAAAGGGTAGACAAGAAATGGTAGATGGATTAAAGATCACAGAAAGAGAGCTAAGAAAAGACAGGAAAATAGAAACCTAATATTAAGACCAGTATGGTCAGAGAAAATAATATTCAGACAAAGGTAGAAAACCTAATTTTATTTTTAATTTAGTGATTGGACTTTGCACTATATATTTTACACAGTACAGGGAAGTACATTTCTTTCTATTTCTCTGGTGTTGCACTACATGCAGAGTCTGGCTTTTGGCGTTTCAGTTTAAATTTTGCCTACATATTTTTATTTTTAGGTTGTAATCACTTATTCTGAACTTAGCGAGGGGTCTGTGTTCTGAGTGTGTGATAGAGTTTGCACATAGGGATCTGTACCATAGTAATCTGACTTGTTCAGGTTTTCAAATACTGTAGGTGTATGGATGTCCTAGGGTCCATTACAATATTTATAGTGGTAAACGATCATCTTTTGCAATAACAGTTGTGAGTCTGCTGAAGGCTGACACCAAGTATGGCACAGTAAAAGATTTTAGGGAAAAGTGGAGTTTGATTCCCATAGGGGTTCACCCAGGCCATCCGTACAGCCCCAGGCAAGATGGGCCTGTTTGGACACAATTCTTGACTGTGGGAACAAAACAGTCTCGCGGTAACCAGAATCGGGCCCAAGGATGGCCCGGCATTCCCCCTGTATAGCCCAGTGTGCCCGTGCCTGCCTACATCTTCCCGCAGGCTCCCTTGGCCACCACGGCTTGGCCCCCCCCCCCCCCCACACACTTCTCTACCGCATGACCCTCGACTTGCCAGCCAGGGCCTAAAGTAAAAGCCGAAGGATATAGTAAAAGCTGTTAGTGTAGCTGGGTTTAAAAAAGATTTGTTTAAAGGTATATGTGCGTTCAATATAACATACTGGGAAATACATCAAACATTAAAAGTCTTTATTTGTTCTATTGTCTATATTTAGCAGCTGCTGGGTGGTCTCAGACTAACAGTAGCATCTATCCCATAGACTAGAGCGTCAAACATGGGAAAAGATATGCTGAATAGCATCAATGACCTCCTCAGTAGCTAGCAGCAAAATAGTTATGTGACTGGCCCCGTGTGTGCTACCTTGACTCTTCTTATAAATTTTACCTTGTACCAAAAATACATAAAGATTTGGCCCGGCCACCGGGCAGGCCTATAGTCTTCACTAGAGGAAGTGTGCTCGAGCCTTTATCCACCTTTTTAGATTCTTTTTTGAGACCTTTATTACCTAGGATACCAGCATACCTGAGAGATACCACCAGTTTCCTATGTCTTTTACAAGATTTAGATCGCTGGGCAGATGCGACAGATGTGTATTTGGTCACTATGGACATAGTCTCTCTTTACACTAATATTCCCCAAGCAGCAGCCTTGGAAGTAGTTAGAATCACGTTATCTACTAGAGGAGAGCTTTCTGATAAAATGATAGAATTCCTTATGAGTGTAGCACAACTGGCTATATATGAAAATCATTTCTCCTTTGAGGGTCAATTGTTTAAACAAACATCAGGGGTGGCTATGGGAGCAACCTGTGCCCCTTCGATAGCAAACTTCTATAAGGCAGGATTTGAGGACCGCTGGTTGGGCAATTCCCCTTTCGCTTCCAATATTAGAATCTGGAAGAGATATATAGATGACGTATTCCTGCTGTGGCAGGGGTCAGAAACGGGGTTAATTTCCTTTTTCCACTGGATTAATCAATTGGATGAGAACATCAAATTTACCCATGTTTACCATCAAGATTCCATGACATATTTGGATGTGCACATTAGTAGGGGAAGGGGTCATTGGGTAACATCAATATTTAGGAAACCCACAGATAAAACACACTCCTACATTATAGCAGTGCTCACCCTAGACCACTAAAGGAGGGACTCCCCTTTTCACAGTTCCTGCGGGTTCGCAGGAACTGTTCGAATGATCAGGATTTCAAATTACAGTCACGGCAGCTGATCAACAACTTCTTAGAGAGAGGGTATCCGAAACAGTCAAAAGAGCATATCGGAGAGCATTATATAATAATAGGAATTTGTTACTCACACCCACGCATCGCGAGTCAAATGAAGATAATGATACCATCAATCTGGTTACAAAATTTTCTCCCCTGAGTCGAGTAATACAACGCAGTTTACAAAAACATAGAAACGTGTTGTCCACTCTATCAGGTTTAGAGGGAATGAAACTCAGATGTGTATGGCAGAGACATCGCAACTTAAAAGAATATGTGAGCCCTGCGAGTTTGCCAACACCTGAAGGATCGATAGGGGAGAAAGGGCATAGACGCTGTGGAACATGTGATATTTGTGCGATCACCTTCGAAACCACACTCTTTAGCTATCGCCATATAAGCCACACTATTTCTTCGCGTACTACTTGTGATTCTGTCGGGGTAGTATATGTGATAAGATGCACTTGTGATCTTTTATACATAGGTAAAACTGCACGGGTATTTCGGATACGTATGAGAGAACATCGCAGTAAGTTACGCTGCAGAACGGTGGCGGCTCCTCTTGTTCAGCATTGCCTTGATTATGGACACCATTTTGAGCAATTGTCATGTTTTTGTATTGAACAAGTTACTCATGGCTATGGGGGCCGGACCCAAGATCAAGGGGCATGTTTACTAAACATTCTTATCGTGCGGGTCCGCGGTAGTGTACCTGTGCCATATAAGGAGTGGGCAGATCAGGCTGCCAAAAGAAAAAAACCGGGAGTAAGCAACCGGACGTGTGCGCGTTGCGGTAATGTGCGGGGTCGACATTAGCACGCCAAAAGGCAAAGTGGCGCGCTGCCAGGGATAGAAAACAACCAAGCCGTAGTACAACGGTGAAGACACTGACCCATGGTGCAGGGGCCATGGGTTCAAGACCCCATTGTGCTCAATGAAAGAGGCCAGCTGAGGCATCAAATGTAGTGGGAAAAAGTGGTGTGGGAGGCATAGTAATTTTGGGCTGCAGAAAGCAGCGCACGGTTTATTTGTAACGGCATGAGGCGGCGCACTGTTTATTTTTAACGGCATGAGTCGGCGCACCGTTCATTGGGGGCGGCAGAGGGCGGCGCACTGTTAAGTTTGGGCGGCAGAGGGCGACGCGCAGATAGATGTGGGCAGAGGGCGGCGCGCTGATGTATGAGGGGGCGGTCCGATAGTGGGCGGCATAAGTGGCGCACTGATGTACACAGCAAACAGGAACAGAGCCATAGCACAATGGTTAGGATACTGACCAATGGTGCAGAGGTCAGGGGTTCAACCCCTCACAGTGCCCAGTGAGCAAGGTTGGCTGGGGCATTAAGTATTATGGTGAGGTGTGCTGTAGGAGGCCTTATAGTTTTATTTTATTACCCACTACCAGTAAACCCACTCTAACAGCGTGTTAATATATGGAGGCCCGTAAGGCACATGTTACAGTGCACAGTCCGCAAAGGCACCCTAGCAAGTCCCCTATAGGGCACCATGTATGCTGCGCCACAGGATAATGTATAGTGCACGCAATATGGATGGCAACCATAAGGTGGCCTATAGGGCGCCCTATAATGCACCCTCAGAGGCACCCTTATGGGTACAGTATGGCAAGGGTGTGTTTGATGCCATAAACATATGTCCAGTAAAAAAGTACAATGCTCTGGACAACCCTATCACAGAACCCCTCTGTGGACTTGAACCCATGACCTCCTGCTATAAAGGCAGTGACGGAACCATTGGGCTACGGCACTATAGCTCTGAGTAAGTGCCTGTGTGGCTGCAGAGAGCCTGCACGTCACCCCACAGACAGTCTGCTGCTGTAGACAGGACGGGGTAGGCCACCCGTACCCATGATGCAATGCACATGCAAATCAGCTGCCCACAGATGCACACAAGATGGGGACTGCACCCCCAAAAGCTACACGGCATGGTAGGGGGAACTGTCCGTGTCCACCCACACAGAACCTCGGCCTGGTGGGGGGCCTGAGCGTGAGGACTGCCGGCGAGGGGTAGCTACACACCGTCACATTGTGCAGGTAATGTGCTCATCCTGAGGGTGGGAGGTGGCGCCCAGGACCAGGTCCACATCAACGGCCATGGCTGAATGAGGCCATGCCAGAGCTCAAAATCAGTATTAACCTGTGTGATAAGAAGGTGTTGCAAACACATCATGGATACCCTTTCTGTCTTAGTTGGTGGTTTCCCCCACTCTCCCCCCATAGGTGGGCAACGTACCTACCCCCCCCCCCATGACAAACAGGGTCTCCCATCAACAGATCCCCATCCTTCCCCCTCCCTGCACCAATGGCAGTAGAGTGGGCCATCAACCCCTGTCCTGCTGGGGGACAGACACCCTACAGGGCAGTCCAAGCAGCTCCACACACATCCATAACACACTATCAGACAGACAGTAGGCCTGGATATTCAGGGGTGCACCCAAGCACTATCTGATATTCTCCTGCAGCAAGCCATCAGGTGCTGCACCCTGCAAGGAGCTCCATCAGGACACATACCAGCTGTGCAGAGTCTGCTGGATAGTCCTGATGGGATTGCATGCACCCCAAACTGGGGTGGCAGCACACACAGGCAGATCAGTCCATGAAGAGGCCCCAACAGGACACCCATATATATCACAGAAAAAAAATGCTATATAGCACTATGGGGGTGCCTAGCCATGCTGTCATCACTGCACGCTCAGGGTGAGAGTGATCCACCAGCAGCACATACAGAGGTCACCCTGTCTGTGTAGGTGGTGGCTGGGCATTACAATGTCCCAGCCAGTGCCCCATGCCCTGTGCAGATGCATCCTGGCCAGCACACCCTGTCTGAGCTATACCCATGGTACCTTGCTGCTCATTATGCACATTGTCAGGCCAATACTGGCAACAGTGCTGGCAGTGTGGCCTGTGGAGGGTGTTTGTAGCCAACACACACTGTATAGACAGACACCCCCCCCTCACCTATGCCAGCATTGTGCTACTATTGGGGGAGTCATTCGACGTGCCCACCACACCAGTCCTGGGAAGGGTACAGGCATGGATATGGTACACAGTACTGCTGCGGGTCACTCCCCAGGGTGGTAAATACTGTCAGGGGCCAGACCTGGGGCACGCACCACAGACAGCCGACAGCTTGTTCTGCTGGAGCACAAGGAGCAAACAGTGCTGAGCGTAGGACTGTCTACCTGCCAGTACCCACATCAAACGTTTGTGGTCTGTGTACCATGTACCCAGGTATAGGGTGGCATTGCTAGGGTACGCAGGAGCTAGATCTGGGAGATGCCCCCCCAGGGGGCTTTTCCAATGTGGCCTGTGGGTGTGGGTGCGTCTGGACCTGTTGCCTCTTGCTTTACGGCAGAGTGTCCCTACTCCAGTCCTGGTGTTCCAGACACTGTTCGGGCCTTCATGCTGTCCCCTATGAATATGCATGGGCTACAGTTGCATAGCATGGGGGTGGTGCAGACATCTGCAGCACAGGCATCTGTCTTAGGGGAAGCATGGAACTTGAATGGTGATTGGCCCTCCTGGACTGCATTTGGGAGACTCTGCTGGAGATAATGTGCCTGTTTATGGTGTCTGTGTTTGGTGTGGTAAAAGATAGGTGTATTGACCATGCCTATGTTCTCAGCAATAAAGGTTTGTCCTTACTACCATGGTGTAGCTGTGGGGTGAATATGTGGACAGGGTTGGTGGTAGCTGCAGCTGGGCTCTGAACCTGTGACCCTCTGTTCTTGCACACACTGTCTGTGTGCACTGCACCACCGTGTAGCCACTGATTGGCTACAATCCCTGGGTGGTCCATGACTGTACATCCGACAGGGCCTGTCTGTTGCAGTGGACGGTGCCAGCCTGCACATGGCCTGGCCACTGTCCTCTGTGGCTAGCAGCCACTGCCCCTCCACCATCTCAACCCTTCTGCCGACATGCTGGCATGTCCTTATCCTTGCAAAGGCATATGACCTGATTGCGTAGTGGAACCCCAGGACTGTATTTGGCTCACATGGTATAGCGGTCTAGCTGTTGTTCTTTAGCAAGGTTTTTGTGGAACGTGGGCCACCCATTACGTGATCATGACCAGGGACACAATTGGCCCTTGGCACGTGGGGTGAGGGCATGTACAGGCACATCTGTCGTACATAACCTCTACCTACTTAACCTCTACCTACGTGTCCTTAGCCCCTACAGTTGTGGCACTACAGGACTGCATTTGGGGGACGTGGCTGTTGGTGATGCACATTGTGCTGGTGTGTGTGTGGTGTAGGGTAAAATATGGGTGTTTGCAACATGCTTTTGTTCTGTGCAATAAAGGGGTGTCTCTGCTATCTGTGTTTAGTGGTGGGTTAAATATTGGGATTGTGCTGGCATGTGCCACAGCTGGGATTTGAACGTGTGACCCTCTGGTCCTAGAGGTACTGGCTCTGTCCACTGCACCACACTGTGGCCACAGAGACAGTGCAGTCCCTGGAGATAGTAGACCTGGCAGGGTGGGGGTTCCAAAACCTGCTCTGCACATTATTACTGTGAGCTCCTTCACCCTGTCTGGTGACAAACGTGCAAATATAACACGGGTATGACGTCCGAACAGAGGGGGATAGCATATTCCCAAGCTGGGCAACAGTGCTATTGATGGACAACCATAGGGAACACTCCCAGGAAGGGTCCAATACACGGAGACGTTTTTGGAGGTGTCTCCGCTCCGTGCCCCTTTCCAAACAAATGTTATTTTATTTTTTTTGGAGCTCTGCTGGGTGTGTTTTTAACTTTTGCGCATTACTATACCTGTTCCCCAGCTGATTTACTATTTTAATGCTTTTGTTGTGGTCATTTCCTATTTTTCATTGCAGTTTTGTGCTGTGCACATGTATCACACTGCTGACGTTTTGCAGGTTTCCCCGGTTTTGCTGTACATTGCTGACGGAAATGGTTTCTCTTCCCTTTATAAGCCCTCTAACGCGAGTGTTTCACTCGCGCTATTTATTACATGTAAAATCTTGCCCGATACTGTGCGGGGAGCCTCTCACCTCCCACTCTCCACCCATTGACCCCGACCCTCCCCCCCTCCGGAGCCTTCCTCCGCCTCCTTTAGCCGTTCCACGCCTCTATCGGACATTTGCGGGCCCGCACTTGTACGGGGCCCGTTACTGAACCACGTACCTGTGCGGGGGTGACAAGCACGTGTGCGGGGCATTTAAACGCGTTTCTGCGCGTTTCAATGCCGCGTTGCCGTGCGCTATTTTGCGGCGCGCAGATTTGCGGACTTTAGTAAACATGCCCCCAAGTCTTAATTCAACGTGAACAATGCTGGATTTATGAATTAGACACCGTGATGCCGAATGGGTGGCTCATAATATATAGGATTTTCATTAGGGGACCATAGAGAATGTTCTTCAGTAGGCGAAGTAAGGTTGATTAGCTTAAAGTCACTTTTAATGATTTATATAAATGAGGGAGCTAGTGACATCATTCTGAGTTCGGCCTATAAAAACATTCCAAATGACAGTAGACCGCATGCGCGGCGTCTTTTCGTTTAAAACATTTGAAGAGTTTGAGTGAATATAGAGTCGGAAAGGTTTTGTGTCTGACACGGGCAGCACATCTGTAAGTACCTGCGGAATAGGTCCTATTTGATGTATTTTAATGAATTTTTACTCTTGGGGTGTAAAAATTGGGTATACACGGTTTTGTTTTGTTTGTTCACAGGATCCACATCTAATCCCCTGAAGAACCACATTAGGAGAAACGCTCCGAAGGTGCTGAGGGGAGGCGTCGGGATCAGTTAAGAACTTGGATCAATCTAGAGCTTTATTAGTTCTTATAGCGGCAAAGATAAGGGATTTGGATAATTGAAAAGATGAATCCTTTAAGTTATATACGTTTATAAGAAGAGTCAAGGTAGCACACACGGGGCCGGTCACATAACTATTTTGCTGCTAGCTACTGAGGAGGTCATTGATGCTATTCAGCATATCTTTTCCCATGTTTGATGCTCTAGTCTATGGGATAGATGCTACTGTTAGTCTGAGACCACCCAGCAGCTGCTAAATATAGACAATAGAACAAATAAAGACTTTTAATGTTTGATGTATTTCCCAGTATGTTATATTGAACGCACATATACCTTTAAACAATACTTTTAGCGTTCAGGAGTTGACCATATAGTACGTGCTAGCACGATTAAAAAAGGTTTGGACAAGTTCCTGGAGGAAAGGTCCATAAACCATTATTATAAGGGACCCGGGATATCACTGCTTGACCCAGTACAAGCATTGTGGAACCTGTGTCTTTTGGGGAAACTGCTAGGTACTTATGACCTAGATTGGCCACTGTTGGAAACAGGATACTGGGCTTGATGGACCTTGGTCTGACCCAGTATGGCATATCTTATGTTCTTATGGCAGCAGGGCCCCCCTCCTCGCACCAGGCCTTGGCCCCAGGGGGGTTGCCCAGCCCCAATAGCACCGAAAGTGCTGCTTATGCCACCTTTGTGATGGTATAAGCACACATCCTCACAGGCCCAGCAGCACATAGAGGGCTGTGACCTTAATCGGCCCTGTATGTGCTACTGTACTGACCCGACCACCGCTGGCTCTCCCCATCTTAGTATACACCAATTTGTGGTAGGCTATGGCCTATGATAGCCTGCAAATATGAAATGCCTGTAAGCTAGGCCCTGATCCCAACCCCCATCTGAGAAAAACCAAAGTCCGTAAAAGTTTGAGAAAACTGCTTTAAACTGCTTAACAAGAAGTTTTTCATGAATTCATAAATCCTTTATTATTCTCTTGTGTTCTGATGATAGAAAGGTTTCAATACTTGCATTCCTGGAGCTAGAAACTACCTCGCAGTAGAATTGTATCAATACCTAGAAACTGTGCCATTGTTAGAACAATCCCAGAAGGGGGAACCGAGAGTTAGGCCCATAAAGGGTCTCCGATTGGACAAGTGCAGGGAGTGGAGGCTCTCCTGCCAGTTCAGGGTCACCTGCCAAGGAAGCCTATACCCGGGAACCGTATGATTTAAGAAGTGTAACCCCGAAGAAGAAGAAAGCAGGGCGCCTAATGCCATTGCGTCAAGTACCTGGTCTACCTATCTTAAATGAACAGGGCCAGATGGCGCCAGGACCAACCAGTCTAATCTATGTACCTTTTTCCACTATTGATTTATTGAACTGGAAAACGCATTATGCGTCCTATACTGAAAACCCCCCAAAATTGACGGAGTTAATGTCTAGTATAATGCAAACTCATCAGCCCACCTGGTCTGATTACCGCCAGCTCCTGTCCACTCTTTTTACTACCGAGGAGCGAGCGCGAATTGTGCAATCAGCTATCCGCTGGTTAGAAGAGAATCCCGTAGAGGGGGGGGGGAATGAATCTCCCACAAGCAGCTGACGCAGCTTTCCCAAATGAAGATCCTAGATGGGATCCGAATGACGAAAGGGGGGCGACGGCCCTAACTCGATTTTGACAGGCCTTGTTGCAGGGCCTGAGGAAGGGAGGCCAGAGGGCCATGAATATCGGGAAGGTATCAGAAGTTATCTAGGGTCCGGATGAGAGCCCAGCGGCCTTTTATGAGCGGTTGTCTGAAACCTATAGATTGTATACCCCATACGATCCAGCCGCCCAGGAAAATTTGCGTATGGTAAACGCAGCTTTTGTCAGTCAGTCCCAGAGAGATATAAAACGAAAGTTACAGAAACTGGATGGATTTGCGGGCATGAATACAGCACAGTTAATGGAAGTTGCTCAGAAAGTGTATGTGAATCATGAAAATGAACGTTACAGAGAAAGTGAACGTAAAATGAAGAAGAAAGCAGATCTTCTTGCTGCCGCTTTAGTTAAACGACGTGGAGGAGGTTTTCCTAGCCGAAGGAGTAGAGGATGTGGAAGGGGCCGTGAAAATAATCGGACCCCACTGGGTGCGAATCAGTGCGCCCATTGCAGAGAAGGACATTGGAAAAGTGAATGCCTGCATCTTGACTCCACCCCCAGGAGGGGAGGGGGGAGTCCCTGGAGAACAGGAGGTCGATTTCAGAGTCGTGGAGGAATGAACCGAGCACAGTTCCAGCGAGAGAGGGAAGAAGCTATGACATGGATGAAGACTAGGCCAGACCGGGCTCCAAGTTCACCCTGGGTCCCCAGGAGCCTATGGTCAGTTTGAAAATAGGGGACCAATATATGGACTTTATGGTGGATACAGGAACCGAACATTCAGTGGTGGCAAAGCCGGTGGCCCCTCTTTCCTCTCAATCTGTCACCATTGTTGGGGCCACTGGGGCTAGGGCCACTAAGCCTTTCCTGCAGAACCGCACGTGTGAACTAGGGGGACAGAAAATAACGCACCAGTTCCTGTATATGCCTGAATGCCCTATTCCACTCTTGGGCCGAGATATGCTTGCCAAGCTCCAGGCGCAAATATCCTTTGCTGAAGGAGGAGACATGCAGATGACTGTAAATCCAAAACCTGCTGGATTGATGGAGCTGACTGTCCCCCGGGAAGAAGAATGGCAATTCTACAGTGTAGCTCCAATCAAGTCAGCTAGTTCCTGTATACCCCCCAACCATTTAGCCCCGCCTGAAGTATGGGCAGAAGATAATCCACCTGGCCTAGTGAAGAACATAGCCCCTGTCATTGTCACCCTCAAGCCAGGAGCGGAACCAGTGCATGTGAAGCAGTATCCTCTTCCTCGACCAGCCATTGAAGGTATCCACTGCCATCTGATGAAACTGCTGAAGTATGGACTTCTCAAGGAGTGCCAGTCACCTTGGAATACCCCCCTTCTCCCAGTCAAGAAACCTGGGACAGGGGATTACTGCCCAGTACAGGATCTGAGGCGAGTGAATGATGCAGTTGTAACTATACACCCAGTGGTACCAAATCCTTATACTCTCTTGGGACTGATCCCCTCTGAGGCTACTCATTTCACTGTCCTGGACCTGAAAGATGCCTTCTTCTGCATATGCCTCGCCCTCTTCAGTCAACTTTTGTTCGCTTTTGAATGGCAAGACCCCACAACAGGAAGGCGGGGTCAACTTACTTGGACTCGATTACCCCAAGGATTTAAGAATTCACCTACTCTCTTCAGTGCTGCTTTAAATCAAGATCTCTCAAGCTACTCTGTGAATCCAGGACAAAGGGTTCTTCTCCAGTATGTGGACGACCTGCTCATAGCCACAAATTCAGAAAGTGAATGTCTACAAGCCACCAGTGAACTCTTGCACCTTTTAAATGAGGCTGGATACAAAGTCTCAAGAGCCAAGGTGCAATTATGTCAAACTGAAGTTAAATATCTAGGATTCCAGTTGTCCAGCGGAATTCGACGCTTGGGACCAGAACGCAAAGAAGCTGTATGCAGTATTCCCACTCCAACCACCAGGAGGCAAGTAAGAGCCTTCCTGGGGGCCGCAGGGTACTGTCGTATATGGATCCCCAATTTCGCTCTGCTGGCAAAACCATTGTATCAAGCTACCAAAGGAATGGAAAGGTCTCCATTGGAGTGGGGACCTGAACAGGATGCAGCATTTCAATCTCTAAAGGCCGCTCTGATGTCGTCACCAGCTCTGGGTCTACCAGATGTCCAGAAACCTTTCCGTCTCTATGTTCATGAGTCGCAAGGAAATGCTCTAAGAGTGCTGACTCAATCTCTTGGATCTTGGCAACGGCCAGTAGCCTATTTGTCAAAACAGTTGGATGTGGTTGCAAAAGGCTGGCCCCCTTGTTTGAGAGCTGTTGCAGCCACAGCCCTCCTAGTGAGCGAAGCAGACAAGCTCACTCTGGGACAAAATCTTCAAGTTACTGTACCACATTCTGTTCTGACCCTTATGGAACACAAAGGAAGTTTCTGGCTCACAAATTCACGAATGTTGAAGTATCAGAGTATGCTGTGTGAGAACCCCCAGATACAATTGATGGTCAGTCAAGCTTTGAATCCTGCTACGTTGCTCCCAGTTGGTCCTGGCCCCCCTGATCATGACTGTTTAGAAATTATGGACACTGTATTCTCAAGTCGCCCGGATTTGACTGATGTCCCTTTGGAGGACCCTGAACGGACTTTCTTTGTGGATGGAAGCAGTCTCGTCATCAATGGGCATTGTTGTGCCGGGTATGCAGTGGTGACCCTTGATCTGGTAGTTGAGTCCTCAGCTCTGGCCCCAGGAACTTCAGCACAGAAGGCTGAACTGATAGCTCTCACTAGAGCACTGACAATAGGAGAAGGGCTCCGTCTAAATGTGTACACAGATTCCAAGTATGCCTTCACAACTCTACATGCACATGGAGCCCTGTATAAAGAACGAGGGTTGATTACCTCAGGAGGAAAATCCATTAGGTATGGGCCCGAGATATTGATATTATTAGATGCTGTGTGGGCCCCTAAGCAAGTTGCAGTCATGCACTGTGGAGGTCATCAGGCAGGAAAAGGAGAAGTTACTCGAGGGAATAGGTTTGCCGATGCCACTGCCCGAAAAGCAGCCACAACTGGACGAGTTTTGAACCCCTCTTATTATGTACTGGAGTTGCGCTGGAATGATGAGGAGGGGTCCTCATAAATGCCACACGTCAACTCTCCGATCCCACAAGACCCGTTATCCTGAATTTTGATGCCTGCGATGTGATAAATAGGAATGCTTACTATAAGTGTGGGTCTTGGGAACAAGCCTACTATTATGATGATAAATATATGTGTCCTGAAGGAGCATACGGATGGGGATGGTGTACTGGAAAGTATTCCCCAACCGTCTACAGCAAGTCATCTAAAGATGCCTACTTCTGTCCGAAGTGGGAATGTGTGTATTATGCTACTTGGTCTGGTGGGCCTACAGGACAAGATGGAGATAATCGCAAAGCCAGCTTAGAAAGATTATCATTACCTGAGCCTCAGAAGTGCAAGAAAGGTGCCTGTAATCCCCTACAGCTCCTCATACTTAACCCTAGCTAGTGGAAGCAGGGGTTCAGATTTGGGTTACTGGCTTCTCATAGTACCTGGCAAGCTCTACCCGGACTATATTGGATTTGTGGAACTCGAGCATATGCTAAGCTCCCTCACAATTGGGGAGGAGCATGTGTATTAGGAACTATACGACCTTCCTTCTTTCTTCTGCCCATTTCCCATGGAGAACAACTGGGTTTCCCTGTATACAAGAGTCGACAGAAACGAGAGGCCTTGAAAATAGGCCAATGGGACAAATGGGATGATGAGGAGTGGCCACCTGAGAGAATCATTTCGTACTATGGACCCGCCACTTGGACACAAGATGGGACGTGGGGATACCGCACTCCTGTATATATGATAAATCATATTATACGCTTACAAGCTGTTGTTGAAATAATAACGAATGAAACCAGTAAAGCTCTAACCCTTTTAGCTAAGCAGAGTACACAAATGCGTACAGCTATTTATCAGAATCGTTTAGCTCTAGATTATTTGCTAGCAGCTGAACGTGGAGTATGTGGAAAATTGAATTTAACTAACTGTTGTTTGCAGATTGACAATAATGGACAAGTTGTTGAAGATATAGCTACTCAAATGCGAAAACAAACATATGTGCCTGTTCAGACCTGGCATGGTCTGAAGCTTGATGGGTGGTTTGGTTCGGCGTTTTCATGGCTAGGTGGTCTGAAGACCCTTGTGTTTATTGTATTATTCATGTTGGCTGTATGCTTGTTGCTCCCATGCCTATTACCCCTTTGCTTACGTATGATAACCTCAGTTATTGATAGCACTGTAGAACGGAAGGCAGCTACAAAAGTTTTAGCTATGTGGCAATATTACCCTATACCCCATAATGATGCTTTTACACAAGTATAATGTATGATTTAATTTCCACCCTTTTAACTTCCGGGTGAGAATAATCAAAGGGGGGAATGTGGTAGGCTATGGCCTATGATAGCCTGCAAATATGAAATGCCTGTAAGCTAGGCCCTGATCCCAACCCCATCTGAGAAAAACCAAAGTCCGTAAAAGTTTGAGAAAACTGCTTTAAACTGCTTAACAAGAAGTTTTTCATGAATTCATAAATCCTTTATTATTCTCTTGTGTTCTGATGATAGAAATGTTTCAATACTTGCATTCCTTGAGCTAGAAACAACCTCGCAGTAGAATTGTATCAATACCTAGAAACTGTGCCATTGTTAGAACAATCCTAGAAGGGGGAACCGAGAGCTAGGCCCATAAAGGGTCTCCGATTGGACAAGTGCAGGGGGCGTTGGGACCAATAGAAAGTCTGCATGTATCAAACTGAAAAGAAATGTATAAAATGAATATGTTTCTGTAAAAACTTCGCTCAGTCCTTTTTTGGATGCTTTACTGTCTGAGCCTTGTGCACAATAAATTGGCTTGGACCCTGCAGTTGACTCCTGGATTTATTCATTGTTTGCACTTCGCTGCTTCATATTCTCACACTAGGTTTGGTAATAAAATAAATATCAACAATAAGCAATCACCAAACAAAACCCCCCCAAAACCAGAGGAAATTTCTTTTTGTCGGATGTTGCCGAGGGAGGTCAGAATTACTGTCTAACCCCACCAGACGGCAGTCTCCATTTTATTCATAAATGTAAACTTTCTCAAAAGACTTAGCTCATTATTCAGGACTTCATTAAAACGTCTTTGATGCGGTATCAAAATTAGGCACGACGTGCACGTTTTGGGATCCTCTCCCTGTATCAAGTGCTGCTTCCGTCAATTCGTAAATAACCGCCATGAATCACCAAGCTCATACGTTCAGCAGTTTTAAAGGGACGTGTGGGGAGGGCAGGAGGAGAAATAGGGTCCAGGCGGCTTGCGAAGGCTGCATGTCCCACTGAGATGTGCATCCCCACAACCCACGTTTCGAAATGACCTCCATAGTTATCAGATTGCTTTAACATATTTTATGGACACTAATTTTTAGACTTCCGGGTCAGTTTATTAACAATGAATTGCCTGGGCACAGCAAAGCATTTTGAAATGCTGGCATATGAATAGTATATTCAGAGTATATTTTCTTATTTTACAGCAGTCCAATGACATTCTTTTGGTACTGTTGATCTATTTTACTAATCATTCTTCACAGTGCTACAACTTATAAGCTACTGGTTTGTCAACGAAACCTGTTTAAAACATGTGGTTTAAATTAGCAGCATATCAGTCTTGTCACTGTCTTCCTACAGTGGCAGACTATATTGTGACTATTGTTTTCATCAACACTATACCAATTTTGCTTATAGTTTCAAGATGTACATTGACTGCATGGTTATCATATTGTTGATTCCTACATTCTGTACAAAATCTTTCTCCTGCATATTTTTTCAATGAGTAAAATATTTCTGAGCTGTCTGTACAGCTGAATGTTTTTCTTTTGATCGATATCCAAAACGTTAGCAAGCTCTTGGACTATCACAGCCTGTTCATGTGATGCTATTTGCTGCTCAGTACATAAGAAGATAAGAACATAAGATATGCCATACTGGGTCAGACCAAGGTCCCTCAAGCCAACAGTGGCCAATCTAGGTCATACGTACCTAGCAGTTTCCCCAAAAGACACAGGTTCCACAATGCTTGTACTGGGTCAAGCATTGATATCCTGGGTCCCTTAATAATGATTTATGGACCTTTCCTCCAGGAACTTGTCCAAACGTTTTTTAAAGCCAGCTACACTAACAGCCATTACTACATCCTCCGGTAACAAATTCCAGAGTTTGATTATACGTTGAGTATAGCTTCATTGCATGTCCCCTAGTCTTTCTATATTCTCATAACATAAACAATCGATCTACGTTTACCCGTTCCACTCTGTTCATTAATTTATAGACTTCTATCATATCTCTCCTCAGCCGTCTCTTTTCCAGGTTAAAGAGCCCTAACCTTTTAGCCTTTCTTCATAGGAGTATCCTTCCATCCCCTTTACCATTTTGGTGGCTCTTCTCTGAACCTTTTCTAATAAAATTATATCCTTTTTAAGATACGGCGACCAGAATTGCACACAATATTCAAGGTGCGGTCTCGCCATGGAACGATATAGAGGCATTATAATATCCTTTGTTTTATTTTCCATTCCTTTCCTTATCATACCTAGCATTCTATTTGCTCTCTTGGCCGCCGCTGCACATTGGGCCGAGGGTTTTAACATGTTATCCACAATGACGTCTAAATCTTTTTCCTGGGTGGTGGTTCCTAATGTGGAACCTTGCATCGTGTAACCATAGTTTGGGTTGTTCTTCCCTAGGTGCATAACTTTGCACTTGTTCACATTAAAGTTCATCTGCCATTTTGATGCCCAGTCTTCCAATTTATCAAGATCCTCTTGCAATTTTCCACAATCCTCTTGGGCTTTAATAACGTTAAATAGTTTTGTGTCATCTGCAAATTTGATAACCTCACTCATTATTCCCCTTTCCAGGTCATTTATGAATATGTCAAAAAGCAGCGGACCCAGCACAGATCCCTGGGGTACACCACTATTCACCTTTCTCCATTGGGAAAATTGGCCATTTAGCCCAACCCTCTGCTTTCTATCTTTTAACCAGTTCCTGATCCACAATAGTACACTGCCTCCTACCCCATGACTCTTTAGTTTTGCCAAAAGTCTCTGATGAGGGACCTTGTCAAAGGCTTTCTGAAAGTCCAGATACACAATATCAACCGACTCACCTTTGTCCACCTGTTTATTCACACCTTCAAAGAAAACCATAACAGATTAGTTAGACAAGATCTTTCTTGTCTAAATCCATGTTGGCTGTCTCCCATTAGGCCATGACTATCTACATGCTGAGTAATTTTATTCTTTATGATGGTTTCTACCATTTTTCCCGGTACTGACGTGAGGCTCACCGGTCTGTAGTTTCCCGGATCACCCCTGGAACCCTTTTTAAAAATTGGTGTTACATTGGCGATCCTCCAATCTTCAGGTATTAGAGATGATTTTAATGATAGTTCACAGATTACTAATAGCAGGTCTGCAATCTCATATTTCAGTTCTTTCAACACTCTTGGATGTATACCACCCGGCCCAGATGATCTGCTACTCTTTAGTTTATCTAATAGTTGTAATACATCTTCCCGATGTATTGATATTTCCTTCAATTCTTCCGCACCTTTAAATACCTCTTCAGTCATGGGTAACATCCCTACATCTTCCTCAGTAAAGACCAAAGCAAAGAATTCATTCAGTCTCTCTGCTATCGCCTTGTCGCCTCTTAGTGCTCCTTTAACTCCTCTATCATCTAATGGACCAACTGACTCTCTCACAGATTTTTTGCTACGAATGTACTTGAAAAAATCTTTATTTCGCGTTTTTGCTTCCGCAGCAAGCTTCTTCTCAAATTCTCCCTTTGCCTGCCTTATCAATACCTTGCATTTGACTTGCCAGTTTCCAGGTTTCGTCGTTTGGCTCTTTTTTCCATTTCCTGAAAGATGCTTTTTTGGCAACAACAGCCTCTCTAACCTCACCTTTAAACCATGCTGGCAGTTTTTTGGACCTCCTTCCACTTTTCTTAAAGCGTGGAATACAGCTGGCCTGGGCTTCCAAGATAGTATTTTTCAACAACACCCAAGCTTGATGTAAGTCTTTAACCTTTGCAACTGCTCCTTTTAGCTTTTTCTTAACTATTTTCCTCATTTTATCATAGTCTCCCTTTCGAAAGTTAAAAGGTAGTACTGTGGATTTCCTTACTATCCCTCCTCCACTAATTAAATCAAAGGCGATCATGCTATGATCGCTATTGCCAAGTGGCCCCAATACCCTTATCTCTTGCACTAGATCTGGTGTTCCACTAAGGACTAGGTCTAATATGGCTTCCCCTCTGGTCAGTTCATGAACCAGCTGCTCCAAGAAGCAGTCATTTATTTCATCTAGGAACTTTATCTCCCTAGTATGTCCTGCCGTGACACTGACCCAGGCTATACCAGGGTAATTGAAATCACCCATTATTATTACTGCGCTGTAACTTTTGTTAGCTTCCTTGATTTCTTTGAGCACTTCATCATCCATTTGTTCATTCTGGCCAGGTGGTCGATAGTACACCCCCACTGCCATCACCTTCCCCTTTTTACATGGAATGTCAATCCATAGAGATTCTACAGCAAATTTTGTTTCCTGCAAAACTTTAATCCTTTCTGACAGTAGTTATTTTTATTCTGGCTATGCATTTGTCCCTTTACTGCAGTTTCTTACAACACTGGATTTGATGGAGAAATGCAAGCCCTGTGAAAAGAGTTCACAAAGGAGTTTGGGGAAAAAGGAGGGTAGGATATAGCCAGCATTAATAATAAAGAGGGAGGGGCGCTGATCTATAGGTTGCAGAGTGGCGCCAGAAATCCTAGCACTGGCCCTGTCTGCAGGGTCGCAGCCTTCCCCTACTTCTGCCCACAGGAGATCAGATCCCCGCATGCAGAAGTAGGAGAAGGTTGCAATGTCCAATTATGCATTTTTACAAGATTGTTGTGGGAGGGGTACTGTTGGGATAATAATAACTGTTAAGTATAACTATAAAAATCTCAGGGGGTTCAAGGTTGAATTCTCACCTAGAGCACCCAATTTCCTTGCACTGGCCCTGACCTTTGGAGTGGTGAACTTGGACTAGCCTCTACAGCTCCAAACAACAGTGGCATGACTGTATTTGATTTTTGGGATGTCCAGAGTTACCTGCAAAGAAACATAGAAACATGATGGCAGAAAAAGACCACATGGTCTATCTAGTCTGCTCTTCCATATCAACTACAATAGTCCCCTTTTTATCTTTAGAGATCCTCTGTGTTTGTCCCATGCTTTTTTGAATTTAGATGCTGTCTTCGTGTCCACCACATCCACTGGGAGAGTATTCCATGCATCGACCACTCTTTCCATAAAGAAATATTTCTGCATATTACTTCTGAGTCTATCCCCTTTCACTTTCATCCTATGTCCCCTTGTAGCAGAGACTGCCTTCAATTGAAAGAGACCCTCCTGTATATTTATGCCACGGAGGTATTTAAATGTCTTTATCGTATCACCCCTATCCCGCCTATCCTCTAAAGAATTCATATTAAGATTAAGTCTGTCCTCATACGCTTCATAACCAAGACCACTAACAATTTTAGTAGTCACCCTTTGCACTGACTTCAACCTGCCTATATCTTTCTGAAGGCGCGGTCTCCAAAATTGCACACAATACTCCAAATGAGGTCGCAAGAGAGACTTATACAGAGGCACTATCACCTCCTTTTTTCTGCTGGCCATTCCTCTCCCTATACACCCAGTCATCCTTCTGGCTTTCACAGTCATCTTTACTACTTGTTTAGCTACTTTAAGATCGTCAGACACAATTACACCGAGGTCCCATTCTTCTTTGTGGACAGAATACCTCACCCCCTACATTGTACAGTTCCTTTGGATTTTTGCAGCCCAAATGCATGACCCTGCATTTTTTAGCATTAAATTTCAGTTGCCAAATTCTAGACCATTCTTCAAGTTTAGCTAGATCCCTCCTCATGTTATCAACTCCTTCCTGGATGTCTACTCTATTGCAGATTTTGATATCGTCCTCAAACAAGCAAACCTTACCCGACAGTCCTTCTGCAATATCACTAACAAAGATGTTAAACAGAATCAGATCAAGGCCAGATCCCTGCGGCATACCACTGGAAACCTCCTTCTCTTCAGAGTGAGCTCCATTTATCTGTGCCCTTTATCACCTCCCACTCAACCAATTTCTAACCCAATCAGTCACTTTAAAGTCTATTCCTAGGGTGCTCAATTTGTTTATAAGTTGCCTGTGTGGAACGGCATCAAAGGCTTACACCACATCTAAGGCTCTCCCTACCATTAAAATCTCATTTTAAGAACATAAAAAGCCATGCACACACTCCTCACAAACGTGAAATAAAAACCCATTCAACTCATCCTTCTGCTAATTTCCTCATATTAGCCATTAAAATATTTTTATATATTTCAGAACAAATCCAACAGTACCCCTTAATCTTCTTCTGGAATGAGAAATATTTCTTCTCTTGAGACAAAGCAAAAGGGACAATATTCCATAACAAAAGCCAAACAAATCAAAAACTGAACACATTATCCCTATACTAAAACAGCTACATTGGTTACCTGTTACTGAGAGAGTTAAATTCAAGTCCCTGTTAACAATCTTTAAAGTAATTCACCATCTCTCCACTATCCATCTTGAAATGCTTCTACAAAGAATACCAAGCAACACAAGCAGAAGATCCAGTTCCATTAACACACTATGCACACCACTACTTAGTGGTATGCATAGTGTGTTAATGGAACAGTTCCACCTCGAAAAGCGCATTCTCCCTTTTTGCACCAACTTTATGGAATGCAATCCCTGACGCCTTTCATACCACAAATGACTTAATGACATTTAGAAGGAAGCTTAAGACACTCCTCGAGCGTTCTGCAAATGATGAGACTCTACACTCTCAGTGTACTCAGTTGCATATGTGAATTCAGCGAAAGTTCTGTATACATGTACTAATTGCTTTTTTACTTTCACCCTTCTAATTAATCATTTTTGTTTATCATCCGCCATTTTAAGTTACTGTTCTATGTAAAGCTATGTTGGCCTATCGTTTCCTGTAAACCGCTTTGACCCTTAGATTTAGCAGTAGATATGCACAACTAAATAAATAAAAGCAAAGGAAGAACATCTTGTACACAGCAATCTAAGTTTACCCAGCACTAGCAAGATACGAAGCATGCAATGGCTGGAATGTTTTTTTTTTTCTGAATTGTATAACACAGCCCGAGAATCCAAATTAAAAACAGGTTTCATCATCAGGTGCTATAGAGTAAATATAGAGCAACCACCACCCCTTTCTCCCCATCTCGTCCCAGCAAGAGTCTCTCTATACGTTTTTAGTCAACAAGTCCATCAAGACTCTCCAGTCTTTTTCAAATGTTTCTCAGTGGTAATGCTGCCTAGCAGGTAATTGCTCCATCTGAACTACTTTGCATAGATACGTAAGCCACTGATCCAGTGTTGGAGGTTCACTTGTCTTCCAATGATATACTGTCTGCTAGATCACATGACATTCCATATTTGTGTAACGACACTATGAACTGTGTTGGTCAACTCACAGAGGGTTTTAACTACACTTATGTTGGATATGTGTCCCTCTATATAAATATAAGCTTCAGTCCGATTTATTGTATTACATTGCTATTATTTGAACATATTCCAAACAAACTTTTTCTTTTATTTTTCTAGTTCTTCTTTTCTATACTCTTTTAGTCTCTTATAATTAGAACCTATGGTCTCAGACTGGAATTAGCACTGCTCCGGGTGGTTCACCCAGGAACTTTGTGCTCTTATAGCATCAACGACCATACATGTGGTTCTTAATTTTCAATACCAAGTGTTGTAATTTACTTAATGATCAGACTTATCTTAATTTTTGATCCAGTTTCTTAAAGCGTGCTTTATAGAACAGAACTTGCAATGTCCCCAACGCCACCTTCCTGGTACCATCTCCACGTTTCAGTTCTTCTTCAGGGGGTTTGCAATCTGAGATCAGCACTATCTTGACTGGACTTAACAACTTGTTATTAAAAGCTCTTGCGACCAGTAGTGTGTTATTTGAAGCTAACCAGCTTTCCCAAAAAATGCCGCTGGAGTATATCTGAAGTAGCTGGAAGTAGCGGTATACAAATGTACGCTAAATAATAAATAAATACGCTAAATATAGAGGGACACATATCCAACATAAGTGTAGATCACATGAGATGGCAATTAAACATGGCATTATAGACTTCGACTGTAGTCTACTTACTCCCACTGGCCATTACCCCAGCCCAGCCAGTTTAGCATCTACAGGTACACAATAATTTAGAGATAATTGATACACTTTCTGCTGAAAAACTTATTTTAGGGCATCTCCACCAACTATGAAAGAGCTCCCCTCATGCTCTCCAGCAGCACCCGTTCACTTCTAGAAACCTCTTGTGTAAGCGAACAGGGGTGTAATACCAGCTCAGCAGTATTTTATAAAAATTTTCCTTAACTACCGAAATTGATGATTTGTTAGTACACTCTATAATCTTTTGCCAACATTTATCTGAGAGAGGGTCTCCCCAGTCCCATTCCCACTGCCACAGCTAAAGTAGCTTTTCAAATTTGTAGCCTCGTATTGCTCTATAAAGCAGAGGACCCCTGATAGATATTTTTCAAATCTGAACTATCTTCCTGAATGATGGCCCAATACTTCCTATCTTTCAAAAAGTGCATTCTGTGAAGTTAGGAAAACTTATCCTTCTCCCCCCACCCCGAGGAGGCTGGACTGTTTTTAGACCACATTCTCACTAATCTTGGTGGATGTGGTGGATTATTATAAAGCATGGTAATTAATTTAAGTAAGGGGCTTGTAAGAACATAAGAAATACTGTACTTGGTCAGACCAAGGTCCATCAAGCCCAGTATCCTTCCAACAAAGGCCATTCCAGGTCACAAGTACCTGGCAGGTTCCCAAAAGGCACCCAGGTTCCACAGGTTGTGGCTGGGTAAGAATTAGTGTTGGCTATGACAAGGCCTGAAATGGTTTAACAGTGGAGGTGGTTAGCACTTTTAACCAGGCTTAATTTCCAGCTCTTCTTTTCAGAATTCAGAACTGCAAGGGTATTCTGCTCCAGCCTCCCTCTTCCAGGCAGCCTGCAGGGAAGAGAAGGGCAGGGGGTGACATTGGAGCAAAGAACAGCCACTCTGCGCCCTAATCCAGGCCCTCCTTCTGTTGCTCTGCCCCTGGTCAGCAGGGCCAGCCCATCCATTGTGCGAGAATGTTGTTGGCACAAGGCCCCACACGAACTTCATTCTCGCACAGATGGACGGCTTCAGAGGGAACCAGGGAAGCCCACGCAAGGCCCCGGCTCCCTCTGAACAACCGCAATCATGGAGTGTTTTCCCTCACTCTCGCGGCTGTTTCTGTGAAGCGCGCGAGTGCCGGGAAATGCCCTTTAACCTTTCCAAGCATTCAGCGTGCTTCACAGAAACAGCCGCCAGCATGAGGGAAAACACTCTTCATGCTAGTGGCTGTGCAGAGGGAGTCAGGGCTTCACGCGGGTTTCCCTGGCTCCCTCTGAAGCTCTTTAGACAGCCGCAGGGCTCTGCGGGGGGGGGGGGGGTCGGGGTCCCTAGCATAGGACTGGAAATGGTCAGATGGGGGGCTAAGACTGGAAATGAGCTGATGGGAGTATAAGCTTTGACTGGAAATGGGCAGATGGGGGACAAGGATTGGAAATGGGGGGGCTAGGACTGGAAATGAGCTGATGGGAGGTAAGCTTGGACTGGAAAAGGGCAGATGGGGGGGCTAGGACTGGAAATGAGCTGATGGGATGGTAAGCTTGGACTGGAAATGGGCTGATGGTGGGGAATCTTGGACTAGAAATGACTGATGGGGGGCTGGGCTACGACTGGAAATGGGCTGATGGGGAGCTGGAGTAGGCCTGGAAATGGCTGATGAGGGGGATCTTGGACTGGAAATGGACTGATGGGGGCTGGAATAGGACTGGAAATGGGCTTGAGGGGGCTAGGAATGGAAATTGGATGATGGAGGGAACTTGGACTGGAAATGAGCTGATGGGGGACTGGAATGGGACTGGAAAGGAGCATATGGGGGGCTAGGGCTGGAAATGGGCTAATGTGGGGGCATGGGAGAATGGGATTAGAAGGGAGTGGATGCTGGGTGGATCTAGAACTAGAAGGGAGCTGATTTTGGGGGAGGACTAGAAAGGGATGGGGATGGGGAATGAGGATGGAGAGGGGAAAAGATATTTTGTTGGGGAGGGAAGAAAAATCTACAATTGGCCGGGTATTGGGAGAGTAAGTGGGAATTGAGAATGGAAGGGTGAAATTTGAGTAGATGATAAAGGAATAAAGCAAGAAATGGGGGAAAGAGCAAAAGGGGAAAGATCAGTATGTTAAAGCAGATATAGAGAGAGAATGGAAAAAATCTAGAAGAGAGAAGAAAAGACTAATGGATAGCTCGCAGAAGACATGAAGAAACCAGAAGAAAGTGACGGGAGCAATTGCAACTAAAAAATAAAATGCCCAAACAAAAGGTAGAAAAATACTTTTTATTTTGAATTTATTGACTGGAATATGTCAGCTCTGGGAAATGTGTATTGCTAACATCTTTGCGTTTTTGTTTAGTGCAAGAGGAAATTAATTTATAGTTTTATTTCTCCAATGGCGTACAATTCATGTTTGGCTTTTGGGGTATCCAATTTAATTATTATCTTCCTATTTCTAAATTGTGATCCCTTGTTCTTTGTGTGGTGACGGTCTATGTTCTGCATGTGTAACCGAGCTGAGGTATTCTGTTCATGTAGTTTCTATTTGACAGTGCCACTTGTTCTCTTTCGCCAGTAGGCGATGTATTGGTTTAATATTTGCAGTGTTGCCTTTTGATAGGTAGGGTTAGGTGCTTTGTGAGTCCTGGTAGTGCTGTTATGATACGGTGGGTTTGCTATGGGTTCTAAATTGTCAGTGTTGGTAGTACTTCCTTATGGTTCTGGTGGTTGGCACTGGAATATAGTAATGTAGAAATCTGGTAGTCTTTCTTTATCCAGACACTCATTAAGAGGCATGTTTACTAAAAGCACATATTAACATTATGCAAATATTTATGCAAATTCGGTTTCTTATGCAAATTAGGTCTGCATTGAATCTCCGCACATGGCCCCGCACCCCACTTGGGCCGCCCCTGATGGTCGGCCTGCCTGTCCCCTCCCCAGGATCCACTTCCTTTTCATCTACAAATTAAGCCCTGCAACAGATTTGGGGTAAACAGATGTGGAGGGAAGAACTGAGTAAAGGGTCAAGCGGTCAGGTAAAAGATAAAGAGGAGAAATGGTACTGGGTTGAACATGAGAATTTATATACTTGTGTACCCAAATAGTAAGAATATCACTTGGGCAGACTAGATAGGTCTGTATTTACCATCATCTACGATGTTACTGTGAAATATGTGAAATAATATCACATACCTAGAACTTGGTTGGTCCGATAGTAGCTAGGATGTCAGATACTGTATCTTGTACTTTATAATAAATAGTAGTTATAAATGTATGGGAAGCCATGTATGCTTCTAGAAGTTCAAGGGAATATGCAGGCAAGCAGCTTGAAGAATTAAAAAATGACAACTACTATTATCTCATTGCCCCAAGTGTAAGGACCAGCTGGGTATTTTAATGCATTGTTTTTTATTTGTGCAAAGCAATCTCAGATTTTTGGAATTCTGTCATTACATTGATGGAAAAGTGTTTATAAACAATACAATTGTTTCTCAATCATTTCCTTTGTTATTTTATGAGCTTCAATTTTTCATCCCAGCATAGACACGTATGCCACATTATTTGCAGTTTTCTTATTCTTATTCATTGTAAAAATATGTAGTTTATTAAAGTGCAGTTTTCTTATTCAGATTAGGGTTACCAACTGCCTCCAGATGCGCCCGACAGGTTTTCTCCAGTTCTGGGTTTACCCCATTGCATGCAGTTACTTGTAGTTTTCCTTTTCTTATGGCGTGCAATGGAGAAATCAGAACTACATATCCCTGCATGCAATGAGGTAAACCCAGGACTGGATCGAACCTGTCGGGTGCATCTGGAGCCAGTTGGCAACCCTAATTCGGATCTATATCTTGGGAGATCCAATGAGCCAAAATTCAAAGAAAGTTCTGTGTTCACCAGTGACCAGTAGAAGTACAACTTCCATATCTGTGGATTTTCAGCCTCTAACCAGCCCAGTTCTATCTGTATAAGCAATGGGTGGAGGGTGGGTAGAATGAGGGAGGAGCCACAAAATTATCCAGAGAGCAGTGATATTCAAGCACTAGCTGGATAATCTCTGCATTTTAGATTAGACTCTGCTCAGTAGCATGTATAGCAACCTATAGCAGCGGCAGTGCAGGCTGCATTATACATATATTCAGCGACCTTGACTGTAAAAGCACGTTTCAGAAAAAGCCTGGAGGCCACCGTGTCCACAGTTCTGAGGGCATTTTAGAACCAGCTCTATTGAAGCTGCAGCTGTTTCTAAAATATGTATCCACATACGATGGAAGGAATAAGCTTGCAAATGTGCACGTGGGAAGCAAACGGAGGAATCTGGCAGCTTATACACGTACGTTCCAGCAATTCGGAACGCGCACGTATAAATGCCAAATTGGACGCCTGCATCCTGGCCATTTTGGAAACCTGGATGTGTTGATGCTGCTAATGGAGTACAGAGGACTCTGTGTTCACATTGTTTCAATTTGGAGGGGGAAACAAGCATTGGGAACTTAAAGGGGTATCTCCTGGGAAGGAATGGCCAGGATGAGCACTTTTGCAAAACCTGTTTGTGTCAGGGGGCAGTTCTGATGTGGCAGTTCTGGTCAGACACATATATGAAAAGGGGGATACACATGTCAGTTTTTGCTCCACCTAGGCCTTGTTCAAGAGTTGTCACCAGTGTTTAAATTCTTATGGTCACTGCTACTGAAAACTCACCCCAAAATACTTTGAATTCTAAGATACAGGAAAGTTAATCAGTATATGATGAAGAGTGAGCAAATGTTTTTACTGTTTGCATTCACTTTATTAATGGTGACTCAGTACATAAAGTACTTAGAGGCTGGTACAATTAATATTCCTTGTTGATAGGACATGTTCATTAATTTCCAGTTCAGAAAAGCTCAGGGGGATTATTGATATATGTCCATCTCAGAAATAGTTGTGATTTTGAGGAGGATAATTTTCATAACCATTTACCTCGATAAAGACAATTTTTCCTAGGTAAAAGCAGCCATCTGAAAAATGTTCACAGCGCACATACTTTTAGCCATATTAGGCAGGGGTTCCCAAACTCATGCCTAAGTGCCAGATGGAAAATATTTTTCCTGTCCCAAGATCTGAACCGGTCCCCAAAGCATAAGGTTTTTTGTTTTTATGCCCATACACTCCATCCTGCCTCTTTCTCTCCTTCCCTCCGGTGGCTCAGGGTTTCAGCCAGCAGACTGTGAGCATCCAGTCCCCGTTTCAGTGGTCCTCCCTCCCCGTCACAAGCTTTCCCACTGCTGAGATCCTTCTCCGTTCCTTTGTCAGGAAAGTGGCAATGAACCCAAGAATAAAGAAAGAGAAGGATAGGGCCACTGCCTCCCAAGCCCAGAACTGCTAAGCCTGATCCAGCTCAGCCCCAACTTGCGCCTGTCATGTGCTGGACCTCATTGCTGCTGAGAAGGAGGTGTTCACTGTGCTTGGTGACGCAGGGCTGAGGATATGTGTTTGTCTCCCTGCTCCAAAGTTGAAGCACTGGGAGTGTGCCCAGGTGCTTTTGGTGTCTGGGGCTGCAGGACCAGGATGTATGTGTGGAGGTGCACCTTGAATCGGGACTGCATGACCGAGGGGTGGGAGGATGTTTCTTGCTCCAAGCAATGAAGTATTAAAAGTGTGTGATAGTTGTGCCCTGCTCTGAGACTGAGGGGCTAGGGGAAGAGGGTGAGGGTGAGAGAGAGAAGTAAGAGGAGACAGAAAGGAGGGAATAGAGTTGAATATAATACTTAATATTCATGTGATTTTTTTTGCCTACAAAATTATTTGTTTGTTCACAATTATTAGGGGATGCCAATTATTAGGGGATTTGTTCACAATTATTAGGGGATTTTGCATTAAAATTCCCTGCAGTCTGACCCCTGATCTGGCCTCCTGAAGCCCCGCTAAGCCTTTCCACTGCCAGGGCCTGCCATCCCCGCCAATTAGGGGATCTTATTCCACCTCAGAGGTGGAATAAGTTCCCTATTTGGTCTGACGGCCCCGGACGTACAGGGCCAACATCAGAATCGACCCTGTACGCCCAGGTCTATGGACCGCCCACTACCCCCCCTAACTCTGCCCCTTCCCGCCCCAGTCTAGCCTCCCCATACAAACACCTTGTTTGTACGGGGAGGTTAGCTGGCGATGCAGAGGGGGCTGAATAGCGTTGGGATGTCCATCCCCATATTCGCAGCTCGGAATGACCTCGATAGTGAAACTGGGACTAGAGTATGGTAAGATACACCTAAGTAGTGGACAAGAGAGTGAGGAGCAGCAGGATCCCAGAGCGGCTTCAAAGAGGTGAGTTTTTAGCCTGGGTTTGAATAATGCTAGAGAAGGAGCCCGGAGCACAGACTCAGCTAGTTTGTTCCAACAGACACAAAATTTTTGAACTTAACCACATTCACTAATGTATTTTGTTAAACCTTATTTCACATTCCTGTTATTGTTTTCTTTTTTTCTAGTTTCCAGACCTCCCAGTTCCCCAGAAGACCTGAAAGTGCTCACAGAAAATATGAATCACTTAAACGAGAGCTTCAGGGACATACAAATCAAACTGCTGCAGCTGTCCTTCAAGGGGGATGTCATGGACCACATTTGGAAATTGCAGGACCTTTTCCAGAATCACTCAGATTCATTGCTTCAGCTGATGGAGTCTCTGCAGAGAGTAGAAGAGAATCTCCAGAGTCTGCAGACCATGGCTGGCAAAGCAGACACATTTGCCTCCAGCCTGGGAGACAAACTGAATCAACTGAGTGATGCTCACCAATTAGAGATATATAGACTCTCCACCCAGATTAACAACACTGAAGTGCACTTGCATCACCATGACAGCCTTTTGAAGGACATAACAACACATGTAGGAGGCTTGAGTGATCAACTGACTGAGGTCCACAGTTCACTAAATGCGGTCAATAGAACTTTCTCCTATGACTTAGGCATCCACCACACAAGGATTCAAGACCTGCAGGTCCTAATAACAAATGCGACAGAGGATGCCAGACACATGAGGATGATTTATATCAATCTGGAGCATGAGCTTAAACATGAGATGGCTATCCTGAACAATGTCACAGAAGATCTTCGCCTGAAGGACTGGGAGCACTCCATAACCCTGAAGAATATCTCTGTGATACAGGGTAAGGCTCTTGTTACCAAAATACTACTATTTATCATTTGTATAGTGGTTCAAGACACTACTTTTGTATTCCTGCAATGCCTTTTTACCAAAACAAGGTTCAAACTCATCTCCTATGGTCAGTCAGCGGCTCAGTTTTCAAAAGTGAGCAAAACAGATGCTGGAACAACTGACCAAACTGGCCATAAACTGTGAGTGCCTCTATTTGTGCTCTTAAGGGGTAATTTTTATAAGGTTATTTTCAGGCTTATGTGGATCTTCTAAAATTGCCTAAGTGTACGAGTACATCTAATTGCAGGTAGGGGCATACTTTGACTTGAGGCATTACTGAGGGCTTGATCTGAACAGGGCATGGCTGCAGCGGCAATGAAAATGTATAGATTATAAAACACATTTATTTTGATGCATACTTCCAAGATTATTTAAAAAATAGGTGCCCTCCAGCACACTTAACCTAGGTATCCTGTTATATCCTGTTATACTGTTATATCCTATTATCCATGTTTTGCTTTGTGAATAGTTTTATTAATGCAATATACTTGTTCAAATTTATCTAAAAAATACAGATACCCAACTAGCTACTGCATGGCCATGTCCGCATTTGAGATTGTACACGTTGGTTCTTGCATTTCTCTACTTCAGTCCAGTTGGAAAAGAAAGGTGAGGAGGGATTTCAGCTGAGAGAAGTCTTGGCTTCCTGAGACATACTTATCCTCCTTTGCCTCCATCAGGCAGTGACTGTTCAGTCAGCAGTATGGGTACACAATCAGAGCCAATTCAACCATTAGGCAAGACTAGGTAGTTTCCTAGGGTGGCAGATTCGGAAAGGCGGCAAAAAGCAGCAGGCAGCCACCAAAGCAAAACAGTAAATTATCGCAGCCAAACTCAAAGAAGCATCAGTAAATTCCTGCAGAAAAAGCAGGCATACACATACATACAAAGCAATGTTTAATATTTAAAAGTATGGAGCCCAATATTAAAAAAGCTCAGCTCCCTATTTCAGCGACACTTAGGAGCCTAAGTTTTCAGCTGAAAAGTCATCCTAATTTAGGAGCTTAAAATGTTTGTGTTGTTGGTAAGTGCCGTTGAGTCGAATTTAGGCCTGCCATTCATTTGCTTAGATTTATGAGCCTAATTTAGGGGCCTAGTGCTATAGATAAGTGGTAAGCTACTGCCTTTTTTCCACTACCCTAAATCTGCCTCCATTGCCACACTCTTTATATACTCCTAAACTTAGGAGTTTAGTGAAATTTTAAGAAACAATTTAAGCACTTAGTCCAAGTAAATTTTCAGAGTCCAAATTAGGAGCATAACTCTCAAAGTTGGGGACATAGGGCCCAGTATTCAAAGGCATTTACATTGTTTACAGGCCTTCAAACCGTGCAAATGCAGCTAAGTGGGATATTCAGCGGCACTAACACAGTCAGTGCTGCTGAATTTCTATGGGCACCGCCACTTGGTGCCCCATGCCAACCGGTTAGCATTGGGTCATTCCGGGTGCGTTCCATGGGTGGCACCTGGGAATAACCGGTCAGCAGTGATATTCAGCCACTGTCCGTATATCTCTCAGGTTGTTTTAACTTTGGCCTCTGAAGCTAACTAGGCAGCTGCTGGATATCGCCATTGCCCGGTTAGCTTCCTGCTTCTCCAGCTAACCTGATATTCAATGCCGGTGGCCAGATATGTCTCCGGCATTGAATATTCAGGTTTAGCATTGAGCGGCAATGGCTAGCCACTAGAACTGGGCTAGCCACTGCCGCTGAATATTGGGTGGTATTGGGATGGTCATGATTGTTGAGTTTAATGACAAAATCTTTGGAGGGGTGGATGCAAGGCTGAATGTTCACCTAGAGTACCTAATAGGCATGCACCGGCCCTGCAAGAACCCATTAAGAGCATTCGCAATCCCAGTCTATACAATATGGCTTTTTCCCCTCCTCCTTCCTTGTGCTTTCTGTTTAGAAAGGAAATGTACAGGGAGAGCAAGACCAAAATTGATTAGCAATAAAAGAGGATATAAGACAATAAATAGTGTAGACCTCACCCCTCATCCACCATCTCACCTCGAGTGAGTGTTATGGGTGCCAAAGCTCATGGCCTGCTGCGAGTGCCAATGGTGTGGCACAAAGCTGCTGCTTTCAAAAAATCATGCTATGCTGCCCACCAGAGTTTTCTACATAGCAGCCTGGATACCCCGGCTTCCAAAATCTTTTCTGATGACCTAACAAATCTAGGCACTACAATTGCAGTCCTAAATGTAGCTTGCCAGTGCTCATCAGCCCTCTTCCTCCACCCACCTAATCTCAAGTTCCCAATCCTTCCTTTCGTCCACCCTCGCAATCGAAGTAGCAGGCACAGAAGTCACTCTTTTTCTCCTCTTCCCCCTCCCTATCACCACAATCAAAGTTGCGGGGCTGAGAGGTGCCCTAACAGAATCCTCCAGAACTCTTTGAAAGTTACCTTAACTGAACAAGGCAGAGGATGCAGGCTTTCTTCCCCCCAGTTTGTATCCAATATTATTCTGACAACCACGGCCGTCCCCGCGCCCTGCATTCGCCTCACTCCAGTCATCGGCTCCGCGAGATCTCCTCAGCTGTGCTGGCAGTGCAACCCAGTGCACAAGCTGTGCATTTGCGCAAGGCAGCGGCCCCAAAGGCTTACGAGCATGGATTTTCCATGCAGCGTGAGCAGCCGAGAGATTGTGGCATTGCATGGCTTCACGTGACACCAGTTACAGCTTCATCTTTGCGTCAGCAGCAGCAGCCAGTACTGCCTGTAGCATTCAATTCCAGTGTGCAGGGCCATCGAATTGTGCACCGGAAGTGAATACTAGAGACAGAACTGGCTGCTGCTGCTGCTGACTGAGAAAGAAAGATGAAGCTGTCGATGGTGCCACGTGATCTTTTTGCTGCAAGGGGTGGAGGGGTAGGGAACAGAGTGAAAGAGAAAGAAAAAGTGAAAAAGAGATTTTGGGTTATGAGAGAGACAGAAGGGATATACTGGATTGGGGGAGGGAACAAAGAGAAGGAGATTTTGGGGTATGAGAAAGAGAGAAGGGATCTATTGGACTGGGGGTGGGGGCAGATAACAGAGGAAGAGAGAAAAAGAAGATTCTGGGATGAAAAGAAGTCGGCATCAGGCAGTCCAATGGGGGGGAGCAAACAGCCCTGCAACACCGAAGTTGTAAGGTCAGCACCATGGTGCTGTTTGCAGCCTTTGCAGCCACTGCAGATCCCGAGAGGGGCAACAGAGGAGATAATAGGTGCCCCTGGAGGGCTGGTGCTCTAGTTGACTGCCTAGTTCACGTAATGGTAGCACCGACCCTGAGCCAGTACCATAAACTGTCCTATCATAAACTGCATGGTACTAATATTCCTGACCTAGCTATGACTCTTCATAAAAATACCCAGTACCAAGTAGGCATTCTCTGATTTACTGATTTAAACCCTCAGACTCAGGCCTGGACCAATACCTGGCACCACACCAGCAATCAGTTGATTGCATGATGGCAAAGAAAGGCATTTTTGAGGGCTGCAAGAGACAATGAG
This sequence comes from Ichthyophis bannanicus, assembly GCA_033557465.1. NCBI lineage: Eukaryota > Metazoa > Chordata > Amphibia > Gymnophiona > Ichthyophiidae > Ichthyophis > Ichthyophis bannanicus. The sequence goes on along the minus strand of CM066033.1, from coordinate 941,790,158 downwards.
GCTCTTTGGCTTCCTGACCACCCAGACAAAGCAGATGAGATGTTGCCTGCAATATCTCATGCTAAGTTCTCTTTCTTGTCTGTCTCCATCATCCTCCTGCATGTGTAAGCGACTCAGGTGGATTCACTAGGCAAAGTGTAGCCCTGCTGGAGTCTGCCCCACTCTCTCTATCTTTCTGCTGGCCAGTGCTGTCCGACTACAGAACTCCCAGCTCCCTGCAGAGGTTCTGTATAATGCATGTTACAGTATCTTAATAGCCAGAGATCGCTAGCTCTAATTAGTTGCATAGCTGATGGGAATTGTAATGAGAGCATGGTTACATTTTGTAAGTTCTGAATGTCTTTAATTATACATTAGCCATGATAGCTCTCTCTGTTATCGCCTCCTCCCCAAAACCGGCCTTTGGTTAATGAAATTGCGAGTAGCGGTCTTGGTTTTGGAGGTGAACGTGGGCAGCTTTCTGTAGGAGACCCGCTGTTGATATGAACATTTGGCTTTCAACTAATAGCCCCTGATGAACCGCGTAGTGAAACGCGTAGGCAGTGCCTGTTGACGGCGTTGGGTGACTCTAATAATTGAGAAGATTCTTTTGGCCACATTGGTTTTGATACAGCGAATAAGATAAGAACATCTTTTTCGTGAATAGTTTTAACTCAAGTACTCACTTTTAGCAGGATGAATAATTGTGACTGTGCATCTTATTTGTAAAACACATAAGAAGGTCATTGATGCAAATTGAGAGTTGCCATCAGTCAGTCTTGGCCACGGCACCCTTAAGTCTGAGACCTTGTGGGATATATTGTGGTTGTACTTCACTATAAGCAATACCTGTGTGAGCAACTTGAAATACATTATCTACTATTTTTGATATATTTGGAGTGTATTTGAGTAAAAATTAGTGCATGCACACTCTATAACGAAGACCCATCATTAAATATTCATTAGGGACAGCATGAAAACCTGAACAGTGTTTGGCCCACCAGGACCGGAGTTGGGAACCTCTGCCCTAGAGCAGCGGCCAACAGGGGTATAAATCCCCACACCCACAGGCTCCACTATCCAAAGCCTCATGGAGAGACAGGCTGTTGGGCCCTGCACGGAGCAGCATCTCCCAATACTGGCACCTGCATACCTTAGCAATGCCATCCTAAACTTCGGAACACATTCCACATATATCAAAAGTTTGCTATGATTAATGTCAGCTAACAAATCCTAAGTTAAACACAATTTGTTGATAGAGATTCATCATAGCAACCTTTCTGATATCTGTGGAGTGTGTTTCAGTTATTGATTCTGACAGTGTTTACCACCCCGGGGAGTGACCCTAACAGTATTGCGTACGATAGCAATGCCCACACTGTGCCCAGGACTGGTGTGGCAGCCAGGGCTGCCACAAACCTCTGTATTTGCACAATGCTGGCATAGGTGTGGGAGTGTGTGTCTGTCTATCCAGTGTGTTGTGGCTGCCCACATTGCTTGCACTGTTTCCAGTGTTAGCCTGCCAATGTGCATAATGAGGAGCAAGGTACTGTGGGTATGGCCCGGACAGGGTGGCATGGGCAGGATGCATTTGCACAGGGTATAGGGCAATGGCTGGGACATTGTAGTGCCCGACCACCACCTGCATGGACAGGGTGGCCACAGCATGTCATGCTGGAAGGTCGCTCTCACCCTGACTGAGCAGTGACCACAGCATGGCTAGGTTCCCCCATAGTGCTATACAGCATTTTTCTCAAGTGATATTTATGGGTTCTCTTTTTTGGGGCCCAGTCACTAACATACCTGTGTAGTGTGTGTGCTGACAACTCAGTTTTGGGTGCACACAGTTCCTCCAGGAACATGCACTAGCTAGCAGACTGTCTGCAGTTAGCATCTGTATGGCTGCACCACCTTCCAGGGTGCAGCAGGTGCATACTGACTGCCCTCTGCTGGTGAATGTCAGATCGTAGTGGGGGGCAGCTAAGCTGACTGGGCCCACTACCTATCTGCCAGTGGCCCTGTCCCAAGTGCAGATCTTCAGCAGCTGTCTGTTTGCTGCCAGGACTGGGGTTGCTGGTCCCACAGCCTGTCCTCATGTACCTCCACTGCCCCCCCCCTTGCAACGTGTGAGAATGCGGGTATGTTGGGGGGCAGATCATGTCCCCCACCCTGGCCCAGAGAGGGTGATTTGCTAAGTACATTGTCACCATGTGAGCCCTGACACACCCCTGTTCCCTTAGGCGCTGGACCATGGCGATTCATATTGATATCCTGGACTGGATCGTGATGCCTGCATTTGTGGTAACTTGCTGTCTCTATTCTTCTCCTCTTATCTGTTTACCTGTTTCTGTCTTCTATTCTGTCCTATCTTATAATGGCGTTCTTTTCCTATTTCCTCAAATGATATTATTGTAAACCACTTTAATGCCTTCTGGCCTAAGCGGTATATCAAATGATTAATAAACATAAACAGGTGACCATAGCAAGCACAGTGGATATGCACTATGTTGTGTGCATCATGGTCCACAAGGGCCAGACATGACTGGCAATTACAAATGGACACAGAGACCTCCTAAAGGTGTCTGAAACAAATACCTGTCATACACTGGCACTGATGAAGACCTGCAGCATAGCCCACCTCAACCAACTCGGGCACTGCAGACCTGGTGCTTGCCACTCCAACTCACCCTCAGGGTGAGCACAGAACACGCACATTGGCATGGCCTGTGGGTACTCTGTGCCAGTAACACGCACGGTCATTCCCCCCTACAAAGCTGACTGCTGTAGAGGTGCATACCCCATCTGGTGAGCAGATGTAGACTGCTGTTCTGCATGTGAATTGCATTATGGGTACTGTTGGTTCTATCCTATCCTGGTAGCCACAGCATACAGTTTTATGATGATGTGCACTCTTTCTGTAGCCAGCCATTGGTATAATAACTCCCATAGTGATGTAGCACAATGGTTAATGCAATTACTTCAATAGCAGAGGTCATGGGTTGGATTCCTCTCTGTTCCCCTTTTTTTATGGCTGTCCTACACAACTACGTTTCATTCGTGTAACAGTCATATCTGTGCAGATCTGTGCTGCCGCCACATTATACCCTCATCACTGTTGCCATCCATCCTTCTGTCCGTCTATGTGTGTTTGCCAGCTTTGTGGCGCCTGCCCTAATGTGCAGGCTGCTACCCCATGTCCTGTACTGGCACACCTTTCTGCATTGTGGTTCTTCATGCTTGCCTCTCCTGTGTCTGCTCTGCATAGCACTGCTCTCCTCTGTCCTCCTGTCATTGCACTTATCCTGCCACCTCTACCTCCTCTGGTGGACATGTATCCCCATCCTCTGCCACACACTGTCATTATTGCACTGTACATTACCATCACCCTGTACATTGGTACAGCTGCCCCCAATATGTTTGTCTACTTTACCTGCTGCCACATGGGCTGCACGCAGATTTGGCTGGTCCATGAGCTCCGTCATCTACTTCCTTCCATCACTTGTTCATTGCCTTTCCTTGGTGCTCTGTGCAGTGTTATGGTTACATCAGTGTTTGAGCCATACATTTCATGCTTGTGACTTTGGGGCACCTTTGTGCCCCTGGGCACCATCTCCTGTGTCACCTTGGCATCCCTGGGGCATCTTTCGCGGCACCTTAGGTTTGGCCTGCTTATGGGGCGCCTTATATGCTGCCTTGGAGTGTGCCAACCTTTCCTGCCGCCCTCTGGGGCACATTATGACCTGCCTTGGATGACGTGATGCTTTATGATGTGCCTTATAGTGTGCCCTACTAGGTGCATTAGGTTGCGGCACTGGGGTGAGGCTTTTTTGGCTGGCAGTGCAAATTGTTGGGATGTGCCTGACTGTTACAAGCAGGAAAAGGGATTACATCAGACAGCCTTTTAACTGAGCCCACTGAGGGATCAAACTCATGACCACTGTAGCAGCAGTCAATGTATTAACAAGTGTGTTACACCTCTGTTGCTGTGATTGCAGGTCAGCGCGCCTAATTAAGGCTAACGCGCGTTAACGTGCCATGGCTCCCTTTATCGTGTGATAACGGCCTTTATCGCTCAATAACCCGAAATGCTACCTTAAGACCAGAACGCCCACTACCTTATATGGCATTTGTCACAGTAAGACTGCAACTAACACCGGTAACATTAAGACGGTTTAGTAAACATACCCCTTAATTACAGTTTGATACAATGGGACTCTGTATGAGAGATATAAGTACAAGGAGGGTTATTTTGATTAAGTTAATAGAAATGATAATTATTACAGGAAGGGAAGGATTAAAGTTAGAGGGCATAGAAAAGGAATCAAGGGAACGTATTTAAAATAAAATGAGTGATCTATATAAAACATATATTATTATTATTATTATTATTATTATTATTATTATTATTAAAGACTTATAAAGCGCCGCAACATACAAAACGCTGTACAAACATAGAAGAGAGACAGTCCCTGCTCATCAGAGCTCACAATCAAATAAGACAGAAAACAAAATAAGTTACATAATACAAATAACAAAAATTTACAGGACAAAGTAAACAAATGTTGATAGAGAGATCAAGATAGGTTAAGACAGGAACGGAAAGCAATAGTGAAGAGATGGGATTTTAGTCTGGACTTGAAAATGGCCAGGGAGGATGCCTGGCGCACAGAGATAGGAAGACTATTCCAAGCAAAGGGTGCTGCCAGTTGGAAGGAGTGAAGTCTGGAATTGGCAGTACGAGTAAAGGGCACAGATAAACAAAGACTATTAGAAGAGCGAAGCAACCGAGAGGGGGTGTAAGGAGAGATGAGAGATAAAAGGTACTGGGGGGCAGAAGAGTGAATACATTTATAGGTCAAGAGGAGAAGTTTAAATTGGATACGGAGACGGGTAGGAAGCCAATGAAGCGACATGAGGAGAGGAGTGATGTGGGAAAAATGAGACTGGCGGAAAATGAGTCGAGCAGCGGAATGTTGAATTGACTGAAGAGGAAAGAGGTGGCTTGCAGGGAGGCCGGCAAGAAGAACGTTACAATAATCAAGACGGGAGGTGATTAAGGAGTGGACAATCAATTTAGTGGTGTCAAAAGAGAGGAAGGGGTGAAGTTTGGAAATATTGTATAGAAAGAAATGACAAGTTTTAGCAATGAGCTGGATATGTGAAGAGAAAGAGAGAGAGGAATCGAAGATAACACCAAGATTATTTGCTGAAGAAACAGGGAGGAGTACATAGTTATCAACAGAGAGAGAGAAAGGGGAAAGAGGAGGGGAAGCATTCGGAGGAAAGATAAGAAGCTCAGTTTTGGCCATGTTCAGTTTTAAGCGGCGGTGGGACATCCAGGCAGCAATGTCAGAGAGGCAGAGTGAGATCTTAGACTGGATATCAGGCGAGAAAACAGGTGCAGAAAGATAGATTTGAGAGTCATTGGCATAGAGATGATAGTGAAAGCCATGGGAAGAGATAAGGGTGCCAAGGGATTGGGTATAGAGAGAGAAGAGGAGTGGACCTAAGACGGAACCCTGAGGAACTCCTACAGGTAGTGGGGTTGAAGAGGAGGAGAAGCCATCGAAGCACACACTGAAAGAGCGATGGGATAGATAGGAAGAGAACCAAGATAGTACAGAGTCTTTGAATCCAAGTGAGGATAGGGCGATAAGAAGAAGGTTATGGTCAATATACATTGGGATAGGATTTGATAGATGAAAGGGGTAGGATATGTGAAGTACCATAGCAGTCAGTGAAAAGAAAGGTCTTCAGTCTTGTTTTGAAGTCTTTGGCGTCAGAAGTAAATCTGATATCATGAGGGAGGGAGTTCCAAAGGGAGTGTGCTGCTAGGGATAGAGCCCTTCTGGAAGATTAAGTCATTGAGGGTATTGGGGGCCAGGCTTCATTGAATATTGAAAAGGATGAGGGCCATTTTAAATTTGATTCTTAAAAAGATTGGGAGCCAGTATAATTGGTTTAGGATTGGGGTGATGTGGTGGTGTTTTGCAGTATCTGTAAGGATACGGGCTGCAGTATTTTATACCATCTGTAAGGGACGAATTGTTGAAGTAGGGAGACTAAGGAGTAAGGAGTTACAGTAATCAAGTATAGGTGTTATTAAAGCTTGGCAGACAGTCCTGAAATGGTCATGATTTAGGATGGGTTTTAGCCTTCGTATAATAGCCAACTTGTGGTAAGCATTCTTAGTGGTCTTAGCAATATGTGAGTGAAAGTTTAAGTTCCTATCTAGTATTACACCCAGATACTTTAACTCCTCTTTGATTGAAATGGATTTATTTATAAAGTCGATAAATTGAGGGGGAGAAAAGTTGTTGTTGCGTGTGACGAAAAGTGCTTCAGTTTTTTTTAAGTTAATCTTGAGGTTGTTGTTAGATAGCCAACAATATAGATCGTGGAGGCAGTAGGTAATAGATGTGTAGTCGGGCTTGTCTAAATTTATTTGAGTGTCGACCATAATGTCTTCCGCATATAAAGCATATTGAATGTCATGTTGCATGATGACTTCACAGATAGGTTGGACATAAAGGTTAAAGAGAAGAGCATAAAGCGAGGAACCTTGAGGTACTCCTTGTGTTAATGGAAATGGAGATGAAGAAGCTGAGCCAATCTTAACTTGCTGCTGTCTTCCGTTGAGATATGAATCAAACCATTTGAGTGTAGTATTACATAGCCCAATGGACTCAAGTCTTTTGAGAAGGATAGGGTGGGATACAGTATCAAACGCTGTCATTATATCAAGAAAGATTAGGAGGAAGCCCATCTTAATGTTATTTAGACCTTTGATGAGTTTATCTAGAAGCAATGTAAGCAGATATTCTGTATTGTGAAGAGGTCGGAAACCAAATTGGTAGGGGTCCAGAGGTGCATGAGTATTTACATGGTCTTGAAACTGCTGATAAACCATTTTCTCAAGGATCTTGGCTAAGAAGGGGAGACTAGATATTGGGTGATATGTTGTTGGGTCATTAGGGGAAGGGGTCGTGAGTTTGGAGACAGGTCGTATAGTGGCCAGTTTTAGCAAGGGGGGGGCATATAACCCTGGGTTAATGAAGCCTGAACTATCTTATGAATGTAGCAAGCAAGCTCTTCATTTGCAGATTTCACCCATGGGACTGAGCAGGGGTCCATAGAAGCTGTACTGGTGTTAAGGGAAGATATGGTTTGAATAATTTCTGTTTTTGTGGGAATGTGAAAATTATTCCAAAGATGGTCGGGAATTGTACTTGTAGGCATGTGGTTAAATTCCTGTGCTTGATCTGAACTAGGTGGGGTATGTTTAGAAGCTAAATGTTGTGCAAAGGGCTCTGGAGGGATTTTAATCACACCAGAATTGTTTGGGTCCTTTGTGAGTGTGCGGACTATATTAAAAAGCTCTCTTGGCTTATTTTTTGACTTGAGGATGAGGTTGGTATGGTGTTCTTGCTTATGATGGTTAATTAGGTTATTGTATTCTTCCTGTTTTTGTTGATAGAGCAACCGGGTAGTCTGTGTCTTGTATTTTCTCCATGCTCGCTCAAGTTTTCGGAGGGTTCCCTTGGCTTTTCTTATTGAGCCTGAGTACCAGGGTGCAAAATGTCTTCTTGGTTTTGAAACTAGTTTATGGTTGTTTGTTGGTAAATTTGATGCAGTTGATAGGGTGTTGTTAAAGTAGTAAACAGCAGCATCTAAGTCAGTTGTATCATATTCAAGAACTGGCAGGATTTCAAGAAGGAATTAATCTTTATTAAACGATTTGAATCTCCTTGATAATTGTTGTGGAGTATGTAAGGTGGGAGTGTTAGGATGTGCCACTTAAATTGTATAGAATGGTGATCTGACCAGGGTATTGGTGTGATAAAGACATGGTTGGTGCTTGGTCCTGTTCTTTTTAAGATTTCTGTAAGTGATATGGTAGAGGGTCTGTTGGGACTGGTACTGTAAGCCTGTTTGTAAATGATGCCAAAATCTCCAAAAGAAGAAGGTGTGGATAGAATGGAGAGGGATTTAGCAAAGCTTGAAGAATGGTCAAGAATATGGCAACTAAGATTCTTTGCTAAAAAATGCAAGGTCATGCATTTGGGCTGCAAAAATCTAAGGGAGCGATACAGTATAGGGGGTGAAGTACAAGAAAGAAGAGCGGGACCTGGGGTGATCATATCAGATGATCTTAAAATGGTCAAACAGGACTCATTGCAAAGCAAGGTAATACTCTGCCTGAAAGCTCTCAAAGGAGTTAAGATATTCTTTTTTAAAAGCTAATTCTTAAAGGGGTTTTGCTGTCTTTTTAAAAGCTAATTCTTGAAGGGGGCTTTGCTGTTCATTTTTAAAGGGTAAAGTCTTTTTATCTATACAACAAAAGGAAACGTTTTTGTGTATCTGCTTGTGGGGTTGGGCAAGGCTCTTGTCAGTTCATTCATAGCTAACTCTTTGAAGCCACTGACCTCATCAGGTGGGAGGTGACAAAGGGTACAGGTAAATGGAGCTCACTCTGAGGAGAAGGAAGTAACCAGTGGTGTGCCGCAGAGATCTGTCCTTGGTACGATTCTGTTTAACATCTTTGTTAGTGATATTTCAGAAGGACTGTCGGGTAAGTTTTGCTTGTTTGCAGATGATGCCAAAATCTGCAATAGAGTAGACACTCAGGATGGAGTCGACAACATGAGGTGGGATCTAGCTAAACTTGAAGAATGGTATAGAATATGGCAGCTGAAATGTAAAGCTAAAAAATGCAGGGTCATGCATTTAGGCTGCGAAAATCCAGAGGAGTTGTACAGTGTAGGAGGTGAGGTACTTCTGTCCACAAAAGAAGAGTGGGATCTGGGCGTAATTGTGTCTGACAATCTTAAAGTAGCTAAACAAGTAGAAAAGGCAACTGCGAAAGCCAAAAGGATGCTTGAGTGTATAGGGAGAGGAATGGCCAGTAGAATAAAGGAGGTGATAATGCCTCTGTGTAAGTCTCTGTTGCAACCTCATTTGGAGTATTGTGTGCAATTCTGGAGACCACACCTTCAGAAGGATATAGGCAGGTTAGAATTGGTGCAAAGGGTGGCTACTAAAATGGTTAGTGGTCTTTCTTATGAAGCATATGAGGACAGACTTAAAGATCTTAATTTGTGTACTTTAGAGGAAAGGTGGGATAGGGGTGATATGATAAGAGACATTTAAATATCTCTGTGGCATAAATGCACAGGAGGGTCTCTTTCAATTGAAGGCAGGCTCTGCTACAAGGGAACATAGGATGAGAGCAACAGGGGATAGATTCAGAAGTAATATGCGGAAATATTTCTTTACGGAAAAAGTGGTAGATGCATGGAATACTCTCCCAGTGGAGGTGGTGGACACGAGGACAGTATCTGAATTCAAAGAAGCATGGGACAAACAGAGTATCTCTAAAGGTAAAAAGGGGACTATTGTGGGAGGCGGAGCCAACACGGGTTAAGATGGCCGCTTGAATCTCGAGCTCCTCACCCCCTCGCAAGTCAATTCCCCCAGCTGAAGTGGAAAAAAGATTAGAGCCTCCCCGGCGCTCCGTGAAGTGGTGAGAGATGGCAGGCACCAAGCCTACGAGACTAGACTACTCTGCTGCGGTGGGCGGCGGAGTTAAAAGAGCAAAGGCCGAGCCGCCTTCCCCGCAGAAAATGGCGCAGACGGGAGAGGATGCCGTGGGCTTAAAGGAAGTTTTGGCGGAAATTCGAGCTGTGAAGGGCATGGTTGCAGTCAATGGAGAGACTTTGTGCGGAGTTCAGGCGGATATAGCCGAGCTAAAAGAGTTGCGCGAGCAGATGAATTTGCTGACAGAGAAATTGCAAAAGCTAGAAAGCACGGCGGTGGCGCACGAAGAGCGCTTCAAGCAGGTGGGGGCAAATACCAAGAGAATAGTTGCCCTGGACCTAAATAACCGAACGCGCCGAAACAACGTGCGGATCATTGGTGTCCCCAAGGGAGCCGAGGGAACTGATGTAAGATCCTTTTTGTGCTCATTAATCCCAAAGCTGCTCAATTTGGAATTCTGCTATCCTCTGGAGATCGAAAGAGCTCACCGTGTCCCTACCCACCCGGGCCCCAATGTCAAGAGGCCCAGGCCGATTATCATGTGCGTGCTGCGGCACTGTCAAGCGATCCAAATCCTGTTGGCGGCAAGGGTACTCCGCTCGACGCAGTTTGAAGGTCAGAGCATTGCTTTTTACCCAGACTATCATAAAGCGACAGTTGGACATCGGAAACAGCTGTTGTCTTTTAGGCCGCGGCTTCAGGCCCTGCAAGCTAGGTATGGCCTCTTCGCTCCGGCACGTCTGCGAGTGACTTTGCACAACCAAACGAGGATGTTTGAAGACCCGGAGGTCTTGAGGGAGTACCTGGAGGATAAAGAGGCTGAGGTTATGCGCTGAGGCTGCTGGCAGTAATTTGGGATCTTTGCTGCGAGAAGTCAGCGAGGCCTTGGACTATCATTCTGTTCAAGAGCCATTTTTTAAGGCAATTGAAGAATGAATGGGCCACGGGTGGAGTTTGACTGTGGGAGCGGGAGGGGACTGTTTATGGTACTTATGTTGCATGTGTTCCATGCTCTGCAGCAAGTCATCAAGGCTTGTATTGTCTTGCTATTGTTTGGTGGGAGGCTGGGCGAAAATGGGTTAAGTTGCCATAAGAGAGCCTATGTTAATCTATGTTAATCTATGTTAAGTTGTCAATGGTTAAGGGGGATGTTGTCATTGCAAGGGGGAGTGAAGTCAAGCTTGTTGTGATGTGTGCTAGCGGGGGGGGGGGGGCAGGGGTCCGGGGGGAACATCTGGCTCTAGTGGTTCACCCATTCGATATCCGCTTGCGGATGGACATGGTGTCTCCTCATGGGTACTGGGGAGTGGCCTGGGTTAAGGAGTCTTCTATGTGGGTTGTGAGCAGTGGAGAGTTTGGTCCTGTTCAAGATAGGCAGTTGAGTCCTCCTATGTATCTTGTTGTAGTGAGGCGCAGCATCTTGTCCCATGGCGACGTTTAAAGTGCTGACACTGAACGTGAAGGGTATCAACAGCCCCATCAAGAGGAAAAAATACTACAATATTGTAAGAGAGAGCAAGCCGACTTGGTGATGCTGCAAGAAACGCAGCTGTCTGAGGCGGAGACCAAGAAACTTGGCTTGGGCAATTTTTTACTTGTAGCGCATTCGGCTGCGCGCCAGGGGAAGAACGGGGTGGTTATCCTTGCTAGGAGGGGCTTGTCCATGTGTATTGAGCGGCAGCGTGCTGATTTGGAAGGCAGATGGGCAACAGGTTTAGTGCAGATATATGGGAAAAAGCTGGCCATTTTCACTGTTTATGGCCCAAACACAGATGATGTCTTGTTTTTCCGGGGGCTGGCTTTTGAGATACAGGAACTCTCAGGGCATGAGTTAATAGTGGGGGGCGATTTCAATTTGGTTCTAGACCCCTTACTAGACTGCGCTCCCTTCTGGCGTCATAGGTGTCAAAGGGCTCCTAAGGTTCTACTTGAGATTATGAAGGGGGCCGGATTGGTTGATATCTGGAGATTGAAGCACCCTGGAGATAGGGAATACTCTTTCTTTTCTCTGCCTCACGGATCTCATTCTCGGTTGGATTTCTTTCTAATTTCTCAGACACTATCAGTGGTAGTAGGGAGGGTTGAAATAGTGGCAATGCACATCTCCGACCATGTGGCGGTCTGGTTTACTTTTAGTGTAGAGGCAGATCGTCCACCGTTGCCGGCTTTCTTCTTCAACAGGAGCCTATTGGAGAATGAAGACTTCCGTGAATATATGCGGCAGAGTATACAGGAATATTTTAGGGTGAATCTCTCCAAAGATACTTCGGGCTGGGCATGGTGGGAAGGATTTAAAGCCTTCTCAAGAGCAAAAAGAACCAGTTTCCATATTGGTCTCCGTAGGGCGCAGAAAGCAAAGCTGGCTTTGTTAGAGGAGCAGATTAAGGCAGGGGAGCGTATACTGGTTAACAGGACTGAGGCTGGTGTCTTGCTCCGGCTTCAGCGCCTCCGCTATCAATATAATCAAATACTGAGCAGCGAGGCAGAGCAAATCCTGTCCCTCCAGAGGGCCAATTGTTATCTCGAGAGCAACAAAGCAGGGAAGTTGTTAGCTAGCACTCTGAAGCCTCGGGCAAGGAAAACTACCATTCAGACTATAGTTCGTGACAACCAGGAGATGCTTATGAGTAATGCAGCCATTGTGGAGGAGTTTCGGAGATTCTATGAGACGCTGTACGTCTCAGAGAGCCGAGCCACTCTGGAAGATTTTGCGGATCTGTTTGCGGGTATCCAGCACCCTTCTGTTACACCACAGCAGGCCAGCAGCTTAGACAGCGATATAAGGGCCAAAGAGATATTTGATGTTTTGAAAGCGGCAGCTAAAGGGAAGGCTGCAGGCCCAGATGGGATTCCAATGGAGTTCTACCAAGCGTTCGCGCTAGAGCTGGTCCCTTATATGTTGGAGTTTTTCAATTGTTTGGAGACCCAAATGCCTCAAACGGGCTCGTTCAGTGATGCGGTGATAGTGGTTCTTGAGAAGGGATGCTACGAAAGTGGGGAATTATAGGCCTATATCGCTGCTGAACGCCGACTACAAGGTGTTCTCGGCCATCTTGACTAGTGTCACCAAGCCTCGTAGGGAGAGACTCAGTGAGTGCCCTAGGCAGTCGCCTAGGGTGTTTTGAGTCACCTTGTTGCTACTTCTTTTTAAGACAGAGAGTCAGACAGTCAAGGTGATAAAGTAAAGTGAGGTTTATTCCCGTTCCCCGAATATCAATGCTTGGAATACAATAATGCAGAACTTAAACAAAACACAGCTTGAGCATATTTCTTCTCTCTTGTTCCTTGCACAGAGAGGTCTAACGCAAAGAGGTTATTTCATCATTCAGACAAATTGTACAATCCATTGGCTCCTGGTCAATGTAATTATTACTGCTTGTATCTTGGTTTATACTTGGCTGGTAGCTGACGCAGCCAGGCTCACTCATATAACAAGTGCCAGCTTCACTGGTTGGGGGAGGGTAAACTTTCCCCTCTCCCAGGCACTGCTCTAACTCGGGATTGTAGAAACCTCTTCTGTAATCAGTTCTCTTATAGCCAGTCTCTCTTGGCTCTCTCACTTGGAAGTTGGAACCCTTTCCCAGGTTAAAACCTTGCTGCCAATAAGGACTCTAACAACCGCCCCGTTTCACTTCCTTCCCCAATGTCTGGTTTTATCTTCTTTACCTTATCTAGGTTGCAGGCATCAGCTGTGGGGTTTTTCTCTCGTGGCAAAGTTCTAGCCTCGTGTAGCAAGTTCCTCCGAGGTTTGTAAAAACTCTCGGGGCTAGTGTTCCACTTCCTGCCTTCCAGGAAATCCTCCTGGGGGCTGTCTTGCCAGTGGTACGCTTCTCTAACGCTCCTTGGTAATTGCCTGGAGCTTTCTCTGAGAGCTTTTGGACCTCCCAGACCTTCAATACTTTCCCTGGGATTAAACTTCTCCTGGAGCTTTGGAACCCTCTCTGCTTCCGTGACTTGCCTGATTGCTGCTGAACTCTAGCTGCATCGGAGTGTCACCTTCCCCTGCAGAGTCCTGCTTACTTGCTCTCAGGTATTTGTTCTGTCTCCCAGACTTTCTCTCGTAGTTGCTCTCAGCCTTATTCCTGAAGTTGTTCTCAGCGCTGTTCTCAGGTCTGTTCTCAGGGCTGTTCTGCCTTCCTGGTTCTAACCAGGTCCCTTTGTACCTCCCCTCTCTGCACGTAACGTCTGCTCCTGGGGGCAGGTGCTGGTAATTAGAATCCTGGATTCTAACTGCGTCACTGTTGCAGACAGGAAAGTTCCGTTCTAACCCTTTCTTTCCTACCTGTGCTGATGGCACCGGGTGCTCAGCCCTTTTTAGCCATGCTGGATCTCTCTGCCTAGCCCATTTTGAGGTGAGTTCTGTATTTTCACTAACCTCCATTGGCTCCACTGTATCACACTAGGAGACTGGCGAAGGTTGTGCCGGAGCTGGTCCATGTGGACCAGTGTGGTTTTATCTCTGTGCGTGCAACCTCGGATAATGCGCGCTTACTGTTGAACCTTTTCTCTGTAATGGAATCGAGGGAAGAGCCGATGTTGGGCCTCTCACTTGATGCCGAAATGGCTTTTGATAGGCTAGAGTGGAGCTTTCTGACACTTGCGCTGCATTGGTGTGGCGTTGGCGAGCGGTTTATACGATTTATCCAGATCTTGTATTCCCATCCTACCGCGCGAGTGCTAGCGAATGGTATTCTGTCCGCTCCCCTCTCTTTGTTTAGGGGGTCGAGGCAAGGGTGTTCACTCTCCCCATTGCTGTTTAACCTAGCTTTGGAACCGTTGCTGCTGAAGATTAGGCAGTCTCAGCCTGTACGGGGAATATTGATTGGTGATCTGGAAGTAAAGATCTCCGCATTTGCGGATGACCTCCTTCTCTTTGTGCATCCTCAATCGGTTGAGGGCTTACTCACCACGATTAATAGCTATTCGAGGCTTTCGGGGTACAGGGTCAACTGGACGAAGTCCTTGGCTTTCCCCTTGAACAAGCAGATGTGCAGAGCACTGATAGAGCCTTGTGCGTTTGAGTGGAAGCCCAAGGATATCAAGTACTTGGGGGTTAGGTTTTGTACAGAGATAGAGGAAACTATTCATCTTAATGTCAAGAGCATAGAGGAAACGATTAAATCTTTTACTGAGCAGTGGTCCCCCCTTCATCTTTCCTGGTGGGGCAGATTAGAATCCATCAAGATGGTGCTGACCCCTAAGATAAATTACCTGTTGGAGATGCTCCCATTGAGGTTCCTGGAGAAATTCTATCATTCGATCGAGCGTCAACTGTCTGGGTTCTTGTGGCAGTATAAAACGCCCAGGATCACCCTCACGAAGCTGAAGGCAGCGAGGAATAAGGGTGGAGTTCAGTTCCATGACTTTTACAATTATCATCACGCGTTTCGACTCAGGCAGGGCGCGCTCTGGTTAGCCCCGGAGAGCAAGGGTGATAAGCCGACTTGGCTGGAGGTGGAGGAGTGGCTAGTTGCCCCTGTGGGTTCGGAGTGGCTGGTCGGTATGAAGCTTCCCGAAGCCTTCCCAGCTGGACGGATTGTGCGGGATACACAGGAATCAGTGTGCATGATGAGTCGGGTGGTAGAAGAGGTGAGCTCCTCGCTGGGACGGATGCCTATTTGGTATAATCCGCGCTTTAAGATAGGCCGCAAGGTATTCAGTTGGAGGGAATGGCAGGTGAAAGGTGTCTGGACCCTAGGCCAACTGTTGGCGGACAAGAAATGGAAAAGTTTTGGAGACTTGCAGCGAGAGTTTGGGCTAGGGGGCAGCCAATACTATCGGTGGCTGCAGCTGTGTCATTGTTTGACACATGCTGGAATCGTGGCTGATGAAGTCACAGCGGAATGGAAACTTCGAACGTTGTTGGAGCAGCACGCGGAACTACGCGGTGCTTCTTCCAAGTTGTATGCACTACTTAGAGAGAGGGCTTCCGGAGGTATGGTGAGATTGGAGAGGGCGTGGGAGCTTGACATGGGGGTTCCTGTATCTCAGCCTGCCTGGGAAGCAATTTGGGGGCCCGTGAGCAAAGTGGTCCAGGGAGCCTCGATACGGCAAACCCTTTTTTTTCTTGCGCACAGAGCTTTTATAACCCTAGCGCGGCTTAGTAAATGGGAGGCGGGCCAGGCAAGCAAGTGCTGGACCTGCAATAGCGTACAGGGGAACCTCAAGCACATGTTGTATGCTTGCCCTCATGTTCAGTCATTCTGGCAGTCTGTATGGGACAAGATGCTGAAGGTGCTAGATGTCGTGGCAGACTGTCTTTTTGAGATCTCAGGATAATACTTTGAGGATTCCTAAAGATCAGTCCTTTCTGTTTGATTTCATGATGGCTGTAGCAATTAAGTTGATACTGATCTGCTGGAAGGATTCATCTCAATTATGTGAGATCCAGTGGTGGAACTTGGTTAGCCTCTATGCGGGATATGAGAAGGGGCAGGAGATAAGGACTAGACAAAAGTTGAAGACTGGGTTGGGCAAAGTTTTCGATGTGGACTGCAGGGGTAAGAGGGGGTGGGTTAATAAGTGGAAGAGTTTGGACGAGTTTGCAGCTCAAGCGAGAGTAAGTTAAATTGCTTGGTTAGTGGACCAAGTTGAGTAGTGCAGCTGGTGGAGATGCACGCAAGCTGCTTAGTGTTTGAAGCCCGATACCCATGGGGAGACGGGGGAGGGTGGAGGGGGGGTTAGGAGGATTAGCGGTGGGTTGTTGGGGTAGGGTTGGGCAAGGGTAGGGGCGTGGGAGGGGGGTTGGGGTGTGGGGATGTTGATTGTAAAATGTGATGTTCTGATGTTGCTTTGGAGTTGAAAATCTAAATAAATATATCAAAAAAAAAAGGGGACTATTGTAGTTGATATGGAAAGGCAGACTAGATAGGCCATGTGGTCTTTTTCTGCCTTCATGTTTCTATGTTTCTAAAAGGTGATGGCAAAAGCCACTACTACCACTACTACTTATCAATTATATAGTGCTCCTAGACATATACAGTACTGTGCACATATACATAAAAGACATTTCCTATTCCATGGAGCTTACAGTCTGCTAAGACAAATGTTAGAAGGATTCTTGGGTGCGCAGGCAGAGGAATGGACAGCAGGAAATAGGTGGTAATAGTGCCTTTGTACAAGTTTCCTGTAAGACCTCATTTGAAGTACTGTGTACAATTCTGGAGACCGCACCTTCAAAAGGATATAAACAGGATGGAAGCAGTTCAGAGGATGCCTACTAAAATGGTCAGTGGTCTTCAATAATAAAGCATATGGGGATAGGCTTAAAGATCTCAATATGTATACTTAGGAGGAAAGCTGGGAGTGGGGAGATATGATAGAGACATTAAAGTACCTCCATGGTATAAATGCACAGAAAGTAACCCTTTTCCAGTTGAAAGGAAACTCTGGAACAAGGGGGCATAGGATGAAGGTGAAAGTGGATAGATTAAGGAGTAATCTGTGGAAATACTACTTGATGGAAAGGGTGGTAGTAGATGTGTGGAAAAGCCGCCCAGTAGTGGTAGTGGTGGTGGAGACGAGAACCGTATCTGAATTCAAAAAAGCATGGGCCATATATAAATGATCTCTGAGGAAGACGATGGGCTTGTAGAACTTCATAGTTCTTATGGACGGGCAGACTGGATAGCTGAATTTATTTATTTATTTATTTATTTCTCTTATATACCGCGCTCTTCGATATTTTTATTTATTTTTTATTTTATTTAACAAGCTCTTATATACCGCAGCTTCCAGAGATCAGCTGCGGTTCACAAATAACAACAGTTAACAAATCATAGTTTGTTTTACATATAACGTGATATAACTATAACCTATGTACAGTAAACAAATATGTTGAACAGATTAGCACAGAACAGTGCAACACTATATACATTATGTACATTTACATTATATTATTAAATATGAATCAAGTTATGTGGGGTATTATCAGTGCGGTTTACATGGAACATAGGAGCATCTTACAGTGGGGGGTTACACCGTAATTACATAGAACAGGTAACTCAACTTGGATGACAGTCTTAACTAATTACATCTGAATGGTTAACAGAAAAGTATTTACATGTATATACATCGTATTGAGGGAGGTTACATGTGGTCATGAAGCCTTGTTGTAGGTGGGCGGGTTAGTGTACCTTCTTCCGGATAGAATTTGAGGAAGAGGTAGTGTTTCAGTGCCTTCCTGAATTTGGTTAGGTCCGGGATTGCTCGTATATTAGCTGGAAGAGCATTCCAGCATCTGGGTGCGCAGAGACTGAAGGCCTTGTTTACAGTTGCATGTGTACAGTGGGTCATTGCTTTGGGGATTACCAAGGTGTTTATTGCACTAGAACGTCTGGTTCTATTTGGGGGGGGGGGGGTGATGTGCGTGAGGCCAGCAAGTGAAGAGGGAGCAAGACCGTTAATGGACTTGAATGTTAGCAGTAGGATCTTGAAGGTGATCCTGTAATGAATTGGGAGCCAGTGAAGACTTTTGAGGATGGGTGTTATGTGGTCTCGCCTTGAGGTTCCATTTAGAACTCTCGCTGCAGCGTTCATGGCAAGTTGGAGCGAGTTCAGGGTGGATTGTGGGAGTCCTTGGAGGATTGCATTGGCATAGTCCAGATGAGGTATGGTTAGTGCCTGAAAGATTGTTCTAAAGTCGTCTGGTTGAAGTAGGGGGCATAGATGTTTGAGAGACTTGATTTTATGGTATGTGGATTTTACCATGTTGCCAATGTGCGTTTTCATATCCAGTCTCTGGTCCAGTGTAATACCCAGGTATCGAATTGAGGATTTAGTTTGCAGTTCTATCTCCCCAATTTTTAGGCAGGCTGGAGGGGAAAAGTTGGGGTTTCTGGAGATGAACAGCACTTTGGTCTTTTTGTGTTGTATCCGGAGATTCTGGTTTAGGAGCCATTTCTCCACTGTGCTAAATCAGTTGGTTAGTGATGAGAGGTCAATCTTGTCGATCTGAAATGGTTTGTAAAGTAGAACATCAGCATAGATCATGCATTTGACGTTGAATGATCGTATGAGATTGCAGATAGGCTGCATATAGATGTTGAACGGTAAGGCTGATAGGGAGGATCCTTGTGGGACGCCTTGTTTCTGGTGGAACGGTTTGGAGGTGGAGGTCTCTGTTTGAACATGTTGCCATCTGTCGGAGAGGTATGACTTACACCAGGATAGTGCTAGGTCACGGATACCTTTTTCTTTGAGTCACTTCAGAAGGGTTTCGTGGCATACAGAGTCAAACGCTGCAGCTATGTCCAGGAAAATAAGGGCAACTCCATGATGTATATTATCTACTGCGCTGAGAATATTGTTGAAGAGGGTGGTAAGTAACGTTTCTACCCCATGGGATTCTCTGAATCCGTGTTGGCAGTGGTCTAGTGGCGAAGTATTGTTGATGTGTTGTTGAATCTGGTATAGGACTTCTTTCTCAATTATCTTTGCCAGTAGTGGAATGCTGGCAATTGGTCTGTATGATTCCACTTTCTGGGGGTCTAACTTGCTGTTTTTTAGCAGGGGTCTGACGGATGTGTGTTTGAGATTTAGGGGGAAAAAGCCTGACGTGAAGGATGTGTCCATGAGTCTAGCTATGAACGGGCTAAATTCTGACCGAAGTTCCTTTATCCAGAAGGCTGGACAGGGGTCAGTCTGAGCGGTAGTGGTGTTGAGTGTAGAGATGGTGTCAATGATTTGCTTATTAGATGAGGTGGTGAATATTGTCAGAGTCGTTGTGTTTGATGGATCCATGATGAGGGCGGGTGGGTCAGTCTTGTTGGTTTGGCATAATTTTGATTGGAGGAAGTCAGCGTAGTCTTGGGCATGGATCATAGGTATTTGCTCTGGGCCTGGTTCTTTCGTTAGGTTTCTGACGAGGTTAAATAGGTCATGTGGTTTTCGAAGTGATCGCATTAGTGTGTTGGTGTGGGCTTGCCTCATTTTCTCGGTTATCGCCTTGCAGTGTCTTGCGAGCTGGAGGTTGTAGGCTTCCTGATTTTCAGTGGATCGTGATCGCCTCCATCGCCTTTCGAGTTTCCTGAGTTTGAGGAGAGAAGACCGTAGTTCATTGGAGTACCAAGGTGCATGGTCTTTTTTCCTTGGGGCTTTGTTGTGCCTTGTGCGTAGTGCAATGGCACTAAGGCTGTCATTCCAAGTGGAGACTAGCTTATCTGGACACGTTGTTGTCGTGCTGAGGAGTGGTTGTGTATTGTTCAAGATGGTTTCCTTGTTGAAAGGTTGGAACCATCGCGGGGGTAGGCTCGTGGGGTTTGCCTTGTTTCCATGGGGTTTCTTGAGTAGATTGTCCAAGGGAATTTGAAACAAAATTAGTTTATGGTCGGACCAAGGTACTGCAATGTAGGTGGGCAGAGTGAAATGGGCGGCATCATGGATGGTTAGTGGGGCGAAGATTAGGTCTAGCATGTTTCCCTTTGTGTGAGTTGGTTCATCAATTAGCTGTAGATAGCCTAGATCCTTAAGTGCCTCATGGAGCGCTGATGCTTGGAAGTCATGAAGGGATGGGAGATTGAAATCTCCTAGTATCCAGTTTGGGGTGCGTAGGTTAGGGGGATTGCAGGCTATCTCAATTATCATGGCTAGGTCATCAGTGGATGGTGACGGGGCTCTGTATATTAGGTTGATGGAGCATAGATCATTCGCTATGACTACTATGTCAAGGTTGGTTGTGCTTGTGCTGTTGGAGAGGTGGAAATTGAGGTCGATTTTTGTGAGTACGAGGACTCCTCCGCCCCTCTTGTTGACTCTGTGGCAACTGTGTAGTTTAAAGTTGGGGGGTAGAAGGTGGTTGGTGAGGACCATGTCATCATTCGATAGCTATGTCTCTGTGATAAGAAGGATGTCTAGATTGTAGAGGGCTAGTAAGTCTGTAATGACAGGCCATTTGTTGTGGACTGAATGCACGTTTATGAGGGCAGCTTTTAAATCTTGGGGAGGCAAGCTATCCTTTTTTACCCTTGTGGTGTGTTGGATTGCAATGTGTAGTAGGTGCTGGTAGTTTGGTTGTGTGTGTTCTACAACTTTGTGGACGGGGTCTCTTGACCATCTCCTCCCATAGTCATGAAGGGTAGGTATGTGTTTGTGGTTGGTAGTTAGGGCTATAGAGCTACTGATCAACTCTAAGAGAAGTTAGCTATAAATTATGGATGTCACGGTAAGAGCCATTTTGAGTTAGATCTGCTTTATGTTTATGAGGGTGGGCGTGTGGGTGGGTGTTGGGTTGTGTTGATTCAGAGAGCTGTGCAGTAGGTGTGGTTAATAACGCAACAGTTACAGTAGATTACTGGCAGCGGTCGAGGTGGTCCAAATAGTAATAGTTACAGTAGGGTAATGGCCACAGTAGCAGTGCTCGGACTAGCAACAGATACAATAGTTTGCTGACAACAGTAGGGGTGGTCAAAATAGTAATAGTTAAAGCAGATTATTTATTTATTTATTATTTATTTTATTTACATTCTCATATATGGCGCTATTCTGCATCAGTGTGGTTTACATTGAACAAACTGAAATTACATTGAACAGGGCATTATAACTTGGAGATAACTATTTTTACAGGGAACATGGGCTATGGAGGGTTAAGTGGCTTGCCCAAGACCACAAGGAGCACCTGTGGGATTAAAAACCCCAGTCCTTCCGGCCCAAGGTTGCTGTCCTCTAGTGGGATTTGAACCCCAGACCTTCCGGCCTGAAGTACCTTGCCCCAACCACTATTAGATTACTACACTACAAGATGACTTGGCAGTAGATTACTTGGTAGCAGTGAGAGGCATAGTTATGACAGACTTCTGGCGACAGTAATAGAGACAATAGTAACGTTTATGGCAGATTACTGGCAACAGTAGTAAGAAGTCAGGCTAGCAGTAGTTGAGGCCCGTTATTGGCAACAGTAGGAGACATAAAAGTAGAAGCAGTTATAGCATGATATTGGTAATAACAGTGCTAGTGTCAGGGTTCTTGCGAAGTGCAGGTAGATCTTCTGGTCAGGCGTGGTGGGAGACAGACGAATCTTGGGGAGGAGCGGCTTTGTGTTTTATCTCGGTGGAGTTTGGCACGGTTGATCCTTTTGAGCTTCTGGTGTGGCGGGCATGGAGGCATAAGGTGAGCCTGTTGGCGGGTTGGGACCGCTGACCGTTTGGAGGCGGAGTGCTGTAGATAATGTGCGCTGCGGAGTAGCGGGTCTCACAATGGCCCATCCTGTTGGGCCCGCACCTAGGGGCCGAGCCAAAGAGCCCTCTGGTGAGACCCTCAGGCGCAGGCCCGACAGGCGCGGGTGTGCCGGACGACGCTTCTTTTTAAAACGGCCCGCCGGTTGCCTTGATTGGGCGGCTGAAGGTGGAGGAGGCAGTCCTGGTGCCCCGGCTCGCTCGATCCCTGCCGGGAGAGCTGGAGGAGAGCCGGGGTGCTGGTGGGAAGAGGGCCACGTGCCGGACGGCGCTTCTTTTTAAAATGGCCCGCCGGTTGCCCCGATTGGGCGGCTGAAGGTGGAGGAGGCAGTCTTGGTGCCTCGGCTCGCTCGATACCCGTCGGGAGAGCTGGAGGAGAGCCAGGGTGCTGGTGGGAAGAGGGCCACGCGCCGAATGGCGCTTCTTTTTAAAATGGCCCACCGGTTGCCCCGATTGGGCGGCTGAAGGTGGAGGAGGCGGTCCTGGTGCCCCGGCTTGTTCGATCCCCACCGGGAGAGCTGGAGGAGAGCCGGGGTGCTGGTGGGAAGAGGGCCACGCGCCGGACAGCGCTTCTTTTTAAAATGGCCCGCCGGTTGCCCCGATTGGGCGGCTGAAGGTGGAGAAGGTGGTCCCGATTGGGAGGCTGAAGGTGGAGGAGGCGGAATGGTTTTTATCTGCCGTCATTTTCTATGTTTCAGTCAAACACTTCAGTCATTGTTTTTGGAAAAGTCTGCCCTGCTCATGGTGTGTAATTCATCCACAAGGGGGTACTTTATGTGGTGGGAATGGAGCCAGATGGGTTATCGTGTTGCTGCAGTGGATTATTGCTTTCTATGGGCAGTGGCCACACTACTAGACTCAGCTGCACTTGACAGCTAGTGTGCAGTGCTCTCCTGTGTGCTAGCTGTCACCAGTGGACTCCTTCACTCTCTGCACATACCCCATCTAGTGTCCACCTTGCCATGTACTAAGCAGTTAGCGTGGGACCTTTACCACCATGGCTGATGTTAGTGTACAGCAGCTTGCTCTGAATATATGTGGTGTTTAATTCATCCTGAGCAGCACTATCCAGATAGTAAACGGTACTAAGTATATGTGGAGAATGGTGACCGCCACCGCTCTTTAGATAGCAGCAGTATTCAGTCCACTATCCATATGGCTAAATGGTTCATTTAATGGCAGCCATTTTGCTATCCTAACTTAAACTATAGAGCTATACACATAGCAAGTGAATATCGCCAATTATCCACAGAGGCAGAAGGCCCACATTCCTTTCTTGCATACAAGTACTGTCCCCCCCCCCCCCCCCCCCCAGTGGCCGGGGGCCGCAGGGGCAGGTTGTGCATTTAAATCAATTGTAGAAGTAAAAGACTCTTTTGGGCCAGATGCACCTTGGTCCTTGTAGTCCTTTCTCCTTATAGAAATGAGTTGTGGATGCCAAGTAGAGGGTAAACAAAAAGCTTTTATTTCCCTTTTAGCACTGAGGTTGGCTAAGTAACAAAAGTAAAGTTTTCCTTATTTTCAGGTTTGTGCCAAAATGTTATTAAACAAGTAAAACTGTTACAGGTTTCACAGTTCCTTGTAGAATATAAAGGGTTTTCTAAACTTCAGAGTGAAACAAATAAACCAGCTCTCCTTTAGCTCAATGTAAGCAAAATCATTGTTAGTGCATGTTCTGGTAAACTATAGCTCTGGGAGTGACTCAAGGCTTCCCGCAACACAAATAGAGCAGTCCATTAATTCCTCCTGTGACAATGCTTCTAAATCCCCAGGTTCCACTTGCATGGGTTCCAGCTCATCTGTGCTTTCTCCTGTATTTGAGTTCTCTCTGGCTGCTATAGTGTGCAAATGAGTATTTCCTTCACCTATCCTCCAGCTGGGCTGTTCAAGGTTTCTCAAGTAGGAAGCATGGCTTGTTCTTAGGCCTCTATGGTGTGGCTTCCAGAATTCCTGCCTTCTTTCATTCCTCTCAGAATGGTTATCTGATTCAAAAGCCCTTCTAGGAGCTATTTAGAATTAAAGTACCACTGTACCTTGGCTTCCTGAAGTCGGTGCTGCTGGTATTTTCCTCACCAGGTACCCTTCCTTGGATACGGTCTCCTTTACAGACTGTTTCTGTGAGTCTCCTGGGCACTGCTTGTCGTCCCTGAAGCTTGGGACGGCCAGGTAACGAATCCAGGCTTCTCTGCTTCTCAGTATGGGGGATTCCACTGTCAGGACCTTTCCTTCCAGTACCTTTAAGTTCCTTTCTCAATCCTTCTGGTGAGCTCAGGCCTCCCTCTAGGCATGGAGTCTCTCTCCCTTGGATCCTGGCTTCTCCTGGAGTCTCTCTCCCTTGGATCCTGGCTTCTTCTACTCTTTCTCTCCTCCTTAGTCTGGCTGCAGCTCTCTGCTTATAAAGCCGTTCTCCTCTTGAGTTTCCTGGCCTGCTCTTCAGGTGCATCTGATTAGTCCCTGCATAATCAGTACTTTGGTGTGTTCGCTCAGCCTCTGCAGGTTCGTGCCTGCTCCCTCTAGCTGTGTCGCTATGCAATTGCAGCTCCTGCAAGTCAGCTGCTTTGTGAAAGACAGCGTTTTTTTCCAAATTCACAGCTTCACTAGCTTCAGCCCTATCACAGTATGCACCTAATTGCACACATACCTTTATGCATGTATATTGGCACATATGCATAACAGAGTATTTTTAAAGTTACCTCCTATATGGATAAATTTTTTGAATACAAAGTGTACCATTGAGTTGATGTTGACTCCTGGCAACCCAGCCCCTGGTTTTTTTTGGTAAGGTGCAATCACAAGTAGATTGCCAGGCCTTTCTTCCACACAGTGAGTTTACAGCCCCTGGTATTCCAAGGTGGTCTCCCATCCAAGTTCTAGCCAGGCTTGAACCTGTTTAGTTATCATCCAAATGCAGACAGCTGAAGACCCTTTTGAATATCTACCCATAAAAGCATAACTAAATGCTGACTTTTCTCAGTGGCAAAAGATAAATAGTGGCGTGCTCTAGGGATCTGTGTAGGAGTGGTGCTTTTTAACATGTTTATAAATGATCTGGAAAAGGGAGCGATGAATGAGGTGTTTACATTTTGCAAATGACTCAAACTTATTCACAGTTTTTAAATCACAGATTATACAGGATTTCCGAAGAGCCTTTGCAAGAATGGAAAGATTAAGTATCTACTATAATGGCAGATGAAATTTAATGTGGACAAATACAAAGTGATGTATATAGGGAAAAATAATCATAACTATAGGTACACAATTCTGGGTTCCATATTAGGCATCGGCAGTCAGGGAGAGCATCCTGGAGTCACTGTGGACAATACAAAATCAATATTCCAAAAGTCGTATACATTCAACAGCAAGTGTTTGTTGACCTCATAAATTATAGTTTTACCAGCATGGAAAACCAAACATTTAGCATTATAAATTACTGTTATGCCAAAAGTTATGTATTCTGGGGTAGAGCATAGGAGTGATCTGGGAGCGGCATTTGAAGTTATGTAGAGTACCAGTAGCCAGATATCTGCATAAACTTTATACAGATAATTTACCCATGTGGAGGGTAATTTTATAACAGAGCAACTGGTTTTAAGAGGGCAAGTTAGCACCTACTTAGGCGCTATTTTATAAAGACACATAGGCACCTTTGTGTCTTTATAAAATACCGGCGTTAGTGGTAGAAATCACACCTTAAAAGCAGGTGCAGACATTTAGGCCTCTTTGAGAGCACATGTAAAAATGTGTGTAACGTTTGCAAGTATGGACTTTATAAACTCTGGGGCACGTTCACTAAAGTGTAGCAACGGCTGGGGAACATTTTAGCACAAGCTAACGATGAGCCAGGCCCAGATTAGAGCATAGGCAACTGCCTAGAGTACCAGATTTTCAAGGCTGAAAAGGAGCCTGCTCCTGCTTATTTTAGGGTCAGGTAAATGTAGCACTATGGCTTTCTCTTGCTCTTTTTCTGATTCTCCAATCTTTTTGGAATCTGACACCCCTCCACTCTCTGGGATCTGCTGTCTGGTTTTGCCTGTGATCATCAAAATCTTAAATCTGGGATTGCCATTAGTATAGGCCTGTGGTAAATGCTACTACACGCTAAATCAGCCAGCACCGTAAAAATACCACACTATCTGCTTATCACATGGCAGGGCGGACACTGGATGGGGTATGGGCAGAGGGTGGGCAAGTCAGCTGGTAACAGCTAGCATGTAGGATGGCGCCACACACTAGCACTTACAACTGCTGTGTTAGTGGCAGTCCAGTAACATGGTCACTTCCCATAGAGAACAATAAGCTGTGGCAGTGACACAGTGACCCCACTGGCTCTGATCCCATCCCACAAAGTACCCCCTTGCTCCAATTCTCTCTGTGAAGCCCCTCCCCCAGTATAACCCACTTCAACACCCCAAATGACAGAGAGCAAATCCTAGACTGCATGCCAATACCCCCAAACTGCTAAGGGTTTCTGCCACCATATTTTAAGCCTCCACAGGCAGGACAGAAGCAGAGGGGGACCACTCCTGCCCAGTTCCTCAAGAAGACTCAATGCGCTAAGAGTCGGCTGTTGAAGAGATGCTTTGAAACGAATAAAAGGCATTAAAAGACAATCTATTCTCATGGAAGTGTAATGCATGTTTTGACCCCTGATGAAGGCGTACCATCACTGAAACATGGCTGTGTAGGGTCTGGTTGTCATTTTAAAGATCGTCTGTTAATAAATCTGTTTACATTCACCACCACCTGTTCTGTGCCCTATGTTATACAAAAACAAAACTAACCTCCACGTATACACTATACATAGTATCTTAGAAAATACTATTATACTTTACAGCACACTATACTAGAGGGGCAATTTAATCTACTACAACCCAACAACTTCTCAAAAAAGGCAGAGCTCAACCCGGTCAGAACTGACCTTCCAGCATAACAGCCCCGAAAAACCTCTACTAGATTGCTCTCATATCATCTTCAAACTTGTCGGGCATACAGCCATAGTAATAGAACATACATAATATAATCTCATGCAAGACATATCCTGACACAATATTGCATTTCAATATGCATTAATGCACTTATCTGCATCAGGGGAATAACATTACCTGGCTGACATACCCATAACATAAAAACGCTCCTTCATATATACGTCATCCCCTCAAAGAAAACCAGTTTACTAATTGGTTAAGTCCTACAGGCTCAATACATTTAAGTTTAAACATCCACACATGTTCATGATGAATCAGTCTTCTCCTATAATCATCTCCTTTCCATGGCTGGGGCAAATGCTCTCACACTATGTGAGATGGTAGGGGTGACAGAAGAAGATATGGAGTTAAGAAGGGGATGGAATCAGAGGAGCAAGTAGTAGATTTAGAGGAGGAGAGAAGAAAGGTTTCTTCTTCTGAGACCATAGAAAAGGATGAAAGAGTAACAGAATTTTAGAAGAAAAGTTGGTATTGAGGAGGAGGAAGAGGGGATGAAGCTGATCTATGGGGAATTTGAGTGGATTTTGCCATGGAAATAATCAGCTAGGGACTGGGCAGAAAGAAAAGGAGGGGTTGAAGGGGTAGGCGTCTTGAAGAGAGAGTTAAGAGTAGAGAAGAGACAATGGGGGTTAGTGGCAAGAGAGTTAGTCAGATGGACATAGTAGTTTTGCTAAGGCTGATTGGAAGTTAGTAAGCATGAATATGAAGTGGGGAAAGTCAGAAAGGGAGTGGGATTTGAGCCGTGCGCTCAGCTGAGCAGGCACAGAAGCATAGATAGCAGGTAATTGAAGATAGCCAGGGCTGAGGTATAGTGAATCTCCCAGGACGAGGGATGGGAGGAGCAAGAGTATCCAGAGTAGAGGAGAGGGCAGTATTATAGGAAATTAAAGCCTCATCAACAGACTTAGAAGACGGAAGAGATGAGACAATGGTGGATAGAGTCGATGGATTGATAGCATGAAGATTCCTAAAGAGGTAGGAGGAGACTCGGAGAGATTAAGGTGGGGAGTGATGAAGAGTGAAGCTTAGGAGGTCATGATCAGATAAAGAAAGAACTGAGAAACCGAGGAACAGAAGCTTTAGTCCCCGTGGAAAAAAATCCCCTTTGTTTTTCAGGATATCCATAATATGCATGAGACAGATTCACTTGCAATGCTGACCAAGAGGAGAGGGCTCACACTTAGTACTCATTCTTTGAAAGCATTATTGTTGATTCTCTGTTGAAAGGGAGGTTTTCAGAATTGCACTAAATAGTCTTCATTCCAGAACAGGGCCAGCCCAACCACTAGGAAAATTAGTTGGCTACCTAGGGCATCAGCTTCTGGGAGGTGGCAAAGGGCAGGGCATTCAAATCTAAACAATTAATTCTAACAGACAGGAAGAGCATAAGGCTTAAGGTTTGCCTAGGCAGGGCACCAACACTTTGAACCAACTCTAGGGCTGGCCTTGCCTCTAGTCATGATCTAACACAAACTTTATTTTAAAAAAACATTGTTAAACATGGACAATATGATACTTTGTGCAGTTTTTTTGAGCAGCATCCATAATACAGCTTAAAGCAATAAATAAGAGAATTTATGTCCCCTGTAATCTGTCTAAGTTCTTTTATTTGCTCTTGCAGGCTGCCCCTATGCAGAATGATGAGGTCCCTCCTATCTTACTGAGGATTTCCCACTGTGTTTGATGCCCATTGCTTGATCTTGAATTCAGTCCTCTCTTCCTCATGTGTACCTTATACAGACCTCTTTAGCTATCTCTGCTGGGTGAGCAAAAGGTTGGTGGGTCTTAGGGGTATGTTTACTAAACTGCGGTAATGGTAAATAACGCGCGTAATGTAACGTTAACGATCATTAGCGCGTCATAATGCGCGTTATGACGCGCTAACGATCGTTAACGTTATATAACGCGCGTTATGATGCGCTAACGATCGTAAAGCTCCGCGGCGCGGTAAAACACCGCAGAAGGTGGAGAGAGGGCGGAGAGAAGGGGTCAGTGGGCGGAGAGTGGGTGGGGAGAGGCTCCCTTCACACTAACGCGCTGATCTGAAGAGCTAAATCCCAACGCGAATGAAAACCTGCCATTAAATGCACATTACAGGGGAGAGAAACCATTTCAGTGTCAGCAATGTACAGCCTAGGCAGGGAAACCTAAAAAAAGTGATGTGTGATACATGTGCACAGAACAAAAGGGCACATAAACACTCAAAATGACCTCAACAAACTGGAAAAAAAACATAACCAAGCTGGCCAATAGTAGTATTAATGAGAAACATCAACCCCCCCCCCCCCTGAGAAAGCTCCATAGAAAAGATATAAATCGTGGAAGGGTCTACACTCCGTCCCCCATACAAGGTGAATGAGCCCACAGTGAAATAGCGCTGCTCAGGGTTTTCCACTCCATCGGACAGGGTTCCTATGGCGTGCACATGTCCCGCAACATCAGGGCGGGCCCTGAGGGCGGGCATGTCGGAACGGCAACTGGACAGATGCCGGAAAAGGGGATACAGAGGGCCGCAGGCGGCACATGCTGTGGTGCAGCTGGGCCACAGTGTGGACTAGGGTGATGCCTAGCTGGCCCATACGAATGCTGAAACAGCAGAGCAGCCAGACAGCAACTGCTTAAGGCCCAACATGGGCACGACTGTGTTTCCCACAGTGTCACAGGGGATAGTACCCAACAGCAACCCCCAAGGGCACAGAACATTGGCAGGCAGGGCTGGGGGGGAGCGTGGACGTCTATGCAGGCACCCCGACCCCAGAACCTGCACCATAGGCAGCTGCCTACCTGAACACTGGATGGCCTGAGACTGCGCACCACCAGCACCACCAGCAGAAGGGCATGTCAGCATGGTGGCTGAGGGATACTGGTGGTGGAGGGGGCAGTGGCAGCTGCCCAGAGCAGACCGTGGCCTAGCCCTGTGTAGGTGGGTGCCGTGTACTGCAACAGACGGGCCCTGTCTGACGAACAGTCATGGTATCACCAAGGAATATACTGACACTGTGACAACAAGGTGGTGCAGTGCACAAAACCAGTGTATTCAGAAGCAGAGGGTCACAGGTTCAAGTCCCAGCTGTGGTTCCTGCCAACCCAGTTCCCATATTTTACCCACTACTACAACGTGCTAAAACAGACAGCACCTTTATTGCAGATGACGTAAACATGCCCAAGACACCTACATTTTACCCTACAGAGCACGGACACCATAAACATGCACATTACCTAGAGCAGAGTCTCCCAAATGCAGTCCTGGAGGGCCAAACACCATTCCGGTTCCATGCTGCCTCTGATAAAGATGCCTGTGCTGCATTTCTATGCGCCACCCCCATGGTATGCAGATGTATCTCATGCATATTCATGAGGGACAGCATGAAAACCCGAACAGTGTTTGGCACCGCAGGACTGGAGTTGGGAACCTCTGTCGTAAAGCAGCAGTCAACAGGGGCAGACACACCCGCACCCACAGGACCCATTATCCAAAGCCTCCTGGAGAGGCAGGACTTTGGGCTCTGCGTGCATCTCCCAGTACTAGCACTTGCATACTTTAGTAATGCCACCCTAAACCTGGGAATATGGTACACATCTATCAAAAGGTTGCTATGTTTACTGGCAGATAGCAATTCCTAGGTTAAGTACAGTTTTCTGAGTGAGCTGCATCATAGCAACCTCTCTGATGTCTGTGGAGTGTGCTACAGGTCTTGTGTCTGACAGTGTTTACCAACCTGGGGAGTGACTCCTACAGTATTGCGTACCATAGCCATGCCTGCACTGTGCCCAGGACTGGTGTGGTGGCCTGGGCTGCCCAACACCTCTATAGCTGCACAATGCTGGCATAGGTGTGGGGAGTGTGTGTCTGTCTATCCAGTGTGTGGTGGCTGCCAACACCCTCCACAGCCCACACTGCTAGCACTGTTGCCAGTATTGGCCTGCCAATGTGCATAATGATGAGCAAGGTACTGTGGGAATAGCCTGGATAGGGTGGCCTGGCCTGGCTGCATCTGCACAGGGCATAGGGCAATGGCTCGGACATTGTAGTGCCCGGTACCACCTGCACGGACAGAGTGGCCACAGCATGTCCTGCTGGGAGGTCACTCTCACCCTGACTGAGCAGTGACCACGGCATGGCTAGGTTCCCCTATAGTGCTGTGTAGTATTTTTCTCATGTGATATTTATGGGTTCTCTTTTGGGGCCCGATCACTGACTTATCTGTTTGGTGTGTATGCTGACCTCCCAGTTTTGGGTACACGCATCTCCTCCAGGACCATGCATTATGGACTAGCTAGCAGACTGTTTGCAGCTAGTATGTGTGTTGCTGGAACACCTTGCAGGGTGCAGCAGCTGGAGGCTTGCTGCTGGAGAATGTCAGATAAGGAGGGGGGGGGGTAGCTGTGCATTTCCAGGCCTTCTGTCTGCTATTGCTTTATGGATGTGTACAGCTCTGCATTGCCTGCCCTGTAGGGTGTTTGATCCCTAGCAGGACTGGGGTTATGGTCCCCTCTACTGCCACCATTGCAGGGGGTTAGAAAGTGGATCTGTTGGTGGGAGATCCTGTCCCCCACCCTGAGCCCCAGAGGGTGCGTTGAGTAGTGGTATGTAATCTCCCTGTGGGTCCCAACACCCCCCTTCACTTACATCATGTGACCATAGCACCCACACAGGGTATGCACTTTTCTGGGTGCATCATAGTCCACAAGGGCTAGATGTGACATACAGATGAACACAGGCATATCCTAGGGGTGTTTGCAAGGACTACCTATCACATATTGGCACTGATGGGGACCTGCAGCATAGCCTATCTCAGCAAAGCCAGGTGCTGTGAGAATGGTGCTGGGCACCATACCTCTCCCTCAGGGTGAGCACAGGACCCGCACACTGTGACGGTCTGTAGCTACTCTGTGCCACTAACACACACCGTCGGCACCCCCTACCAGGCTGAGGTGCTGTGGGGTGCATACCCCATCTTGTGATCATCTGTAGACTGCTGATTGGCATGTGCTCTGCATCCTGGGTACAGATGGGTTGACCCTATCCTGGTAATCACAGCAGAATGTGGGTGTGGTGCTGTGCAGTCCTCCTGTAGCCAGCCAGGTGTTTGTTAGCAGCTCTAGCCCACTGGTTACTTCACTGCCCGTGGAGCCAGAGGTCATGGGTTCAAAACCCACAGTGGGGTTCATCGATAGGGCTGTCTTAGGCATTGTCTATTTTTATTGTATATTAGTGCTGCCAGCAGAAACACCCTCAGGGTACTGTCACCTTAGGGTGGCTCATAAGGCGCCCTATAGGGTGCCTTATAAGGTGCCTTATATGGTGTCCTATAGGGGACATTATAGGGTGCCTTGGCAGACAGCGCACTTTATAATGTGCCCTATGGAGTGCCTTCTAGGGTGCCTTATGTGACACCTTAGGTTACGCCACTGTGAGGGTGTGTTTACTGGCAGCACTATTAAAGTACAACTAAACTTCCTCACAGCCCAATACTTAACCCTTTCCAGGCCAAGCCCAAAACTTTCGGGATCCAAACTTCTGCCTAAATATTCCTATCAAATGGTATATAATACATGACCATGGCAGAGGGAACGTCACTATTGGAACATATCGAATAAGACGGGTACAATTTTCCTGAAATATGCAAACATTAACCCTGCTGCAGAATGTGGATTAAAATATTATAGTAGGCCTTCAAAGGGTTACACATGACACCTCAGCCAGCCTTATTCATTAGGCACACTGGGGAATCAAACCCATGACCCTTGTACTAGCAGTCTGTGTAGTAACCATTGTGCTACAGCTCTGTTTCTGTATTTGGGTGTCTGCGCGCCTTCTTAAACTTAACGCGCAGTAACGCACCCTGTAACGATCGTTGCTGCGCGGCGCCTTATAACGCGCGTTATCCTTTTTTGGCATTTCTTCCACTAACGCGGCTCCTAACGCGAATCACACTAACGCATTTTAGTAAACATACCCCTTAGTCTTCTTTTGCCAGCTAAGTATAGCTGTAGATGATTATCCATTCCTTCCTCTCCTCTTATGCTAGATGGGGAACAGAGTCTTTCAGGCTGAGTAACATGAGATGACTGAAAAAGTCCTACAATCTCAGAGAAACTTTCAGTCACAAAAAAAAATCCTACTTACTTCCAAAAATAAAAATACTAACAGGGGCATTCTTGAAGGAGACAAAACCCTAGAGTCAAAGGAGGCCTTACTCCAGGTCTTGGGTCCCCTCAGCCTTCTTTTTGTAGAAAAGAAAGGTGAACAATGTCTTCTTTCCAAAATAAGGATACTCAGAGAGAAATGGCTCATTGGATGAGAATTAGCAGCAAATCAATGCTCAGTCTAATCACCAAAGCTTTGGGCCTATACATCAAAACAGGATTTCTCTCCCTGCAGGAAAGCTGCTACTCAAAGTCCAACTCAATAGCCCACATAGTCACTAGAGATCTCTCACTGATATGAAAGCAGGAATTAGCCAGTGCAGCCCACCTCCCATGGAACTGCTGTGGCAGAGAGAGCATAATTCTCTGTTTTAGATGTCGTAGTATGACTCTTCTAATGAGACATATTGCTTAGCAAGGATTCTCCTATGGCCTTACATATTTAGTAGGGATATCCTGAAAACCCAAGCAGATTGGTGTCCATGGCGTGTGGAGGTTGTCTGATAAGAAGTTATGAATATCGCCCTCATCAATAATGGACTTACAAATGATAGCTCAGCATCCTCACTTTAAAAAACTTTGACTTAAATCCCGATTTTTGCATAGGGTGTCTAGGTGGAAAATGGGACCTCCAAGTCAGGGTGTTCACACTTTCTGGTGTATTTTATAAAAGAGTCTTATGCAAAATATGTACTGTAAGTGCAACCTGAAAGGGTAAATGTTGGCACTTACACGTGTAAATGTAGTTTTTACAAAACTGGATGTCCAGGATTGGCCAATTAAGAAATTAAGTGAAATAACTTTTTGGGGAACTTTGAGAACGGGTTAAACACCAGAGTGTTAAGCACAGTTGTTTCCTCAATCATTGGTACAAACCCCATGTCCAAATGAACTGTTAGTAAACACTAACACCTGTTTTATAGTGGCATTAAATACTAATGACCTTATTTTTTAAAGTATATGCAGCCCCCTGGTCTGGGATCTCAACCAGGTACTCTTCACTCTGCAGAGAGAGCAGGAGCTCATACTTCAAGGGTGACAGCAGTGTCCGACTTAGGTCTACCACTTGTGGATGTCAGGGTTCTGGGACAGGACCATCTGGGGTTGGGAGGCCATGCTTCCCTGGGATCACTCACTCTGCCACTTAATTCCACTTCCGCACTCATAGTACAGCCCAGGATTTGTTTTAAACCACAAAAAAAAGTATACTGAAAGTCTTTTAGTAGGCAGAAACCGTATTCCCAATCATCAGGTTGTGGAGTATAACACAGAAGTACAGTTCCCTTTGTCCTTTCCCTTCTACCCTGGATTATTGGAAAACTCTTCAGCTCTTACTGGGTTTTCCCCCTTATGCTAAGGATTCCAGTATTCTCCACTTTCTCTCCCTTTACCTCTTCTTCCTGGAAGGTGGTCGCAGGCAAAAGCTTCAGGTGCTCCTCTCTTCATCCCTAAGGCTTCCTGAATCCCCTCTAGGTCCACGCCTTATATATCTGGACACAGATGAAGCTACAAGCATTCCCCTATTGTACCCTGGCCTCTTGGTCACAGCTTCTGAAGTTATTTATTTATTTGTTTAGCTGTATTTATATACTGCCTTTCACCTCTCCAACAGGAAGTTGTCAGAGGACATGGGATGCAGCAGTGCTTGTGGGTCTATGCTGGAAGGCCCCACACTGCACTGATTTATTTTTGCTTTTTTTAGTCCAAGTGGAAAAAGGGTGGCGGCACTAGCAGTGGACCCAGCAGGGGGAAGGGAAGAAGAGGAAAATGCTGGACACAAGAGGAAGAGAGAGGAAAGGAACACTGAGTTGCTGGGCACTGGAGGGAAGGGAAGGGATAGGAAAGGAGAGATGAGATGAGATGGTAGACATGGAAGAGGGTAGGAAAGGAGAGATGATGCTGAACACCTAGGCCGTAGGGAGAGGAGGGGAGATGCTGGAACAAGGGGATGGGTAGTGAAAGAAAGAATGAGGCCTTGAGCTTCCCAGGGTAGGGAGGGTTTATGTGGAGCGTTCATCTAGGGCATCAGATACCCTTGGGCTGGCCAGTGCACTTGTTAGTGATACAGTCGGAATTGGTATGATTCCACACCCTCCCGAGTAAATTATAATATCGAGCTCTAAGTCACTTAAGTTGCATCTCATCTTTCTATCTTCTGGGTATGCGTGGGGTGCTACAAATTTACAAAGTCCTTTCCTTCCCTCTGGCAACAAAGAGTATGGGCTCTTTGATGGGGAGGAGAGGGGGAAGGGGAGGAATTTTCTACTTTTAGACACAGAGTGCAAATTTATTCTTCTTTTTCCCACAAATCACTCGAGAAACATGAGTGTTGTTCACAACAAAGTATTTACTGATGTGCAGAGATACAAAATTATATTGAAATAGCAGCAAACAACTCCAATTCACAGTTCTATATTCGCATCCCTACTCTTTTGTAGAGAATATTTCTCTCTGGGCGAGTTGCTCTCCCAGACACTCTCTGGAACTTTGCTCCTCTGATAATCCGGAAGAAAGCTCCTGTCCTTTATGCTCAGACAGGCAGTCATGCTTAGCAAGGCAGCTTGGGGCCACAAACACTATCTTGGGGTCAAGTCAACTGGTTACTGCTGCAATCACATTATAAAAACAGTCAGAATAAATTATAAACAGTTGATGAATGACTTCAGGAAAAGAAATGTTTAAAGCCTGGGCATGCAGTGCAAACAAAAAAAAAAGAGAAAATATGGTCATAATTAAAGCAAACAAATCCCTTCCCTCTATAATATCTGGCATCAACTAAAAAAAACAAAACTTAAAAGTAAAATGAGTTTCATTAGATTCATCACATCATCATAAAAATGATCTCATAAACCGCATACTGGGAAAATTACAATTTATACCCAAATTTTAAGGGTTCTTGTTGCAGTCTAGGACTATGATTTGATAAACTCTCCCCTTGGGAAAATATACAGATTAAAGAATGGATTTATAATCAAAATCATAACTCTTTCTGCCTATCTCTGCTCTGAAAGCAGACAAATGTGGTATAATGGCATAGGATTATCTTCTAAGTCTCCTTTATATTTTAGAGAAGGACAGAACAGAAATGCCAACTAACACCAAGGGGATATACTCCTGCAAAACAGACCTCAGGAGGTCCTAAAGCTACCTGTTAATTGTTTTGCACAAGGCATTATATTCTCTCCAGATGACTGGTCAGTAGAACTCAGTCATTTTAACTAAGGCACATCTTCCAGATAAGGGAAGAGTTATTCGTTTGAGATTGATCTGGAATAAGAGGAGGAAACTGCAAGCCCTGATAGAGGAATCTCCAAGCAAAGGCAAATTCTGTGAAATGCTTTATACAGGCATTTTGTAACTTGTTTTATATCTAAGGAATATTCTTCATGGAAAATGTGATGGATACATGGAACAGCCTCCCACTGGATGTGATGTAGATGGGGATGGTATCTGAATTCAAAGAAGGCATGAGGAAAAGGCAGAGGATCTCTGAGGGAGAGGAACATCAGACAGAGGTTAGTAGTTGGTATGACTGGGCAGAATGGATAGGCACTCATGCACCTTTAAACAAAAACAGAAGTAAGGATGTGGTTGAAAACTACAGGCCAGTTAGTTTAACTTCAGTGGTGAGTAAATTATTGGAAACGCTGCTGAAAGAGAAAACAATGAGGTTTCTGGAGTCCAGAGGATTACAGGATCTGAGGCAGCATGGATTCACCAGAGGCAGGTCTTGTGAGACAAATCTGATTGATTTCTTTGACTGGGTGACCAGGGAGTTGGACTGAGGGAGTATTTAGATTTCAGTAAAGCCTTTGACACCGTTCCTCACAGACACCTTATAAACAAACTGAGCACCCTAGGGATGGACCCTAAAGTTACTGCTTGGGTTAGAAATTGGTTGAGTGGGAGGCGACAAAGGGTACAGGTAAATGGAGCTCACTCTGAGGAGATGGAAGTTACCAGTGGTGTGCCCCAGGGATCTGTCCTTGGTCCGATTCTTTTCAACATCTTTGTTAGTGATATAGCGGAAGGGCTGTCGGGTAAAGTTTGCCTCTTTGCGGATGATACCAAAATCTGCAGTAGAGTAGACACCCAGGAAGATGTAGATAACATGAGGAGGGATCTAGCTAAGCTTGAAGAATGGTCTAGAATTTGGCAGCAGGAATTTAATGTTAAAAAATGCAAGGTCATGC
Source organism: Ichthyophis bannanicus (assembly GCA_033557465.1). Classification (NCBI taxonomy): domain Eukaryota; kingdom Metazoa; phylum Chordata; class Amphibia; order Gymnophiona; family Ichthyophiidae; genus Ichthyophis; species Ichthyophis bannanicus. The sequence goes on along the minus strand of CM066033.1, from coordinate 941,753,144 downwards.
ATTTGGGCTGCAGCAATCCAAGAGAGCAATATAGTATAGGGGGTGAAGTACTTTTGTCCTCTAAAGAAGAGCGGGACCTAGGTGTGGTCGTGTCAGATGATCTTAAAGTAGTTAAACAGGTCGAGAAGGCAACAGCAAAAGCTAGAAGGATGCTTGGGTGCATACAGAGAAGAATGGCTAGCAGAAAAAAGGAGGTGATAGTGCCTCTGTATAAGTCTTTGGTGTGACCTCATTTGGAGTATTGTGTGCAATTCTGGAGATCGCACCTTCAAAAGGATATAAACAGGAGGGAGTCAGTACAGAGAGTGGCTACCAAAATGGTTAGTGGTCTTCATTATAAAGCATATGAGGACAGATTTAAGGATCTTAATATGTATACCTTAGAGAAAAGGCGGGATAGAGGTGATATGATTGAGACGTTTAAATACCTCCATAGCATAAATGCACAGGGAGAGAGCCTCTTTCGATTGAAAGCAAGTTCTGCTACGAGGGGGCATGGAATGAGGGTGAAACGGGATAGATTCAGGAGTGATATGAGGAAATATTTCTTTACGGAAAGAGTGGTGGATCCGTGGAATAGTCTCCCAATGGAGGTGGTAGAGATGAGGACGGTATCTGATTTCAAAAAAGCATGGGACAAACACAGAGGATCTCTAAAGAAAAAAGTGGACTGTTGTAGTTGTTGATATGGAAGGACAGACTAGATAGGCCATGTGGTCTTTTTCTGTCATCATTTTTCTCTGTTTCTATGTTTCTGTGGACAGATGAAACCAAACATGAGCTCTTTGGCAATGTAGACCAGCGATACATTTACAGGTGAAGAAATGAAGCTTATAAGGAAAAAACACCCTTCTTACAGTCAAATATGATGGAGGTTCCACAATGTTGTGGGGCTGTTTTGCTGCCTCAGGAATGGACCAGGACATATTAAAGGAATCATGAAGTCAGAGGACTACCAAGGTATTTTGGAGCGAAATGTGCTAACTAGTGTTAGAAAGCTAGGTCTGGGTCTAAGGTCATATGTCCTCCAGCAGTACAATGATCCAAAACATACATCCAAAAGTACAAAAGAATGGTTAAAAAGGAATAAATAGACAGTTTTAAATTGGACAGCAATGAGTCCTGATCTCAATCCAATCAAGTACAGGGGTGGCCCAAGGGTGTTGCGGGGCCATGTCCGGAGGCTAATTGTGGGGCCTTATTTGCATAAATATTTGTATATCCACTGGGCCTAATTTGTATCAATCTGATTTATTGTATTTTAAAATGTATATGCTGCTCATCTAAAATTTTAAGCAGCTTTCACAGGAGTCCTTCACAAGCCTCTTTTTTTTGTCCTAACAATAACTTAGGGGCATGTTTGCTAAACATTAATGTGTGTTAAGTGCCACTGTACCCATAGATATAAATGGACATTGCTATACTTAGCACATATTCAACTTTGTGAAAGCACATTAATCTTTAATAAACATGCCTCTTAATAAGTGTCTGAAAACCATTTGCATGTACAGTGAGAATAAAGAAAGGCTACTATATTTCTGCATTACTATCCTCCAGTGCCAACTGCTAGGTGCATTACTACAAAACTCTGCTCATTTAGAACCCATAGCAAACTTGCCATATGATAACAGCACTACCAGGACTCACACAGCACCTAACCCTATTTATCAATAGAGAGCGCTACAAATATTAAACTAATACATCTCTTACTGGGAAAAGAGAACAAGTGGGCCTACTACACAGAAACTAGACAAACAGTATAGCACAGTTCTGTCATACATGCAAAACAGACAGACCGTCACCAAATACAGAATAAGAGATCATGATTTAGAAATATGAAGACAATAAAAGCCCGATTCTCTTAGGGGTATGTCTGAGCCGTCTGGGCGCCCCTGCGCAGGATGGGTCTGTTAGGACCTGACTCTGCATGTGGGAACCAGACGTTCCTGAGGATGCAGGATCGGGCCCTGAGACAGCCTGGTGTGCCCCTGCATACACGTGGGAACATTCTCCAAGCATGCCCCTCCGGCACCTCAGCGCCGACCCCCTTTTATTCTGCTGCCCAACCCCAGGCTGAGCAGCCGGGGCCCAGATCAGGTGGCGCGGTCCTACCTGACTCCTGTCTCGGCCCTGTGTGCCGTTCCCGGGCCCGATCGCTGTCCTCTTCACCTCTTATTCCACCTCCATGGTGGAATAAGCAGCACATCTAGTCTGCTCCCACAGGACATACAGAGCCGTGACCTGAATCAGCCCTGTACATCCTGCTGCCTTGGCCTGTCCCCACTCCGCCAACTCTCCGCCCCCTCCTGCCCCCTGCCGGCTCTGCCCTTACTGCATCTCTAGCCGTGCAGGGAGGGAGGGATGTGGAATCAGGGCAGGATGGCTAGTAGTAGGTGCCTTGCAGAACTGGGCCCTAATTGAACTGGGAATCCTCTTTTGTTGTTTGGGCATTTTATTTTTTAGTCGCAATTGCCTCAGTCTCTATCTTTTGTGTTCTTCATATCTTCTGCTAACTCTCCATTGTCTGCTGTCCCTTTGTCCTTTCTTCTCCTATTTTTTTAATTTTCTTTCTACATCCACCTCTGACATATTGATCTTTCACTTTTTGTTTTCTGCATTTCTTTCTTTACTCATTCACCAACTCAATTTCAACCATCTGTCCTCAATCCCCTTTTGACTCTTCACCTAGCAACTTTCCATCTCCTCTTCTAACCTCGAGCCCAACTCCCCCATTTCTCATCTCACTCCTTTGCTAGCCTCTTATTGCCCTATGTCTTTTGCCCACTCCCCATTACCACATTTCAACTCTCTGTAATCATCCTCCTCTTACTCATCTCCTTACTAGGTTCTAATGGCCTCTCTCACATAGTTCCATCATGCCCACCATTTCCCCCCTCTCTCTCCCCACCACCCCTATTCAGCAACTCCCAATCCCCTCACCCTTCTGCTTTACCCTCAAAGTCCAACATCTCATGCTTTCTCTTCCACTTCCCCGAGTCCTTTCCCCCCACCATAGACCACCCCCCCCCCCATTGACCATCAGTTTTCTACCCCTTCCCTTCTCCATCATCTCCTATTACAGTGGTCTGGCATCTCTTCTTTCTCTCTATCTCCCTTCCCAGCCCAACATCTTCTCTTTCTCCCCTGTTCCTGTCCATTCCAGGCCAATATATCCCTTCTCTCTCATATCATAAAACCTCTCTCTCATATCATAAAACCAACTCTCTCTTATATATAAACCCCTCCAGTATATCCCACCGCTCTTTTTCTCCCTCTCTCCCTCTCTCTGTCCTCCTCCCTGGAAAAAATGTCATGCAACACCATCCCTGGCATCTTCTATCCCCAGCTTTATCTTTCTTTCTCTGAGTCAGCACGCAGCAGCCAGTGCTGCCTGTAGCATTCACTTCCGGTGAATGGCCCTGCACACGGGAACTGAATGCCACAGCCGGCATTGGCTGCTGCTGCTGATGTAGAGAAAGAAAGATGAAGCTGCATGATGCTGGAGTTCCATAAACAGTGAGTTGTGCCAGCTCCTGGGCCCACCATCTGAGTCCCCACTTATTCTCCCATTACCAGCCAATCTTAGATTCTGCGATCTTTTTTTCTCCCACCCAATTTTCAAGTCTCCACCTAAATCCCAGTCCCTGCTCCCCCCATCTCCCTGTCCCCAGTACTGCCTCCTACATTCCTTCTGCACACCCACCCAGTTACTTCCTTTTCCGATATTCATTAATGCTCTCTTTCCTTCTTCTTACCCCAGCATTCATTCTTATGCCCCTCTCTTTCAACTCTTCCTTCTGTATGACCTTTTTTCTTCCCTCCCACATAAAATATCTGTTCTCCTATCCATCTGCACTCCCCCAGCTTCTTCTTTTCTCCCCCCCCCCAGCCTCACCTCCACCCCTTTCTAGTCCTCCCCCAGCATTCGCTCCCTTCCAGTCCCATTCTCCCCATCCCCCAGCATCAGCCCATTTCCAGTCCTAGCCCCCCAGGATCAGTCTTCCTCCAGTCCCAGTCTCTCCCAGCATCATTTCCCTTCCAATCCCATGCCCACCATCTCCCAGCATCAGTCCTTTTCCAGTCCTGGCCCCCCAGAATCAGCCCCCATCCAGTCCCAGTCCCTTCCAGCATTGTCTTCCTTTCAATTGCAGTCTCCCCATCCCCTAACATTAGCCCATTTCCCATTCTAGCCCCAAGTAGCAGTCCTCTTCCAGTGCCAAGGCCCCCCCCCCCCCACACACACACACATACACATACACACACACACATGGTCCCATACCACAAGAGGCCCCATGTGTGCCTGACTGGCTTAAGAGGTGGCCTGTGAGGCCTGAAGTCCAGCTCACCGACTCACCTCTGCACAGCCACAGGAGTAAAGAACCACCAGAGAGTTTTCCTATTTCTCCTGAGGATGTGCTAAATTGGCAGCCACTGGTATCGTTCACTTACACACCACCTGTGTGTAAGATCCTATTCTGTTTCAGTGGATCCCCGAAAGTGCTATAGGTCACCTTCCTTTTGCCCAGGCTATCATCAACAAGAGCTTTATTTCCTGCTAATTCCCACGAGAGTGGAAGAAAGCTATTGTGCGCCCTATCCTCAAGCCTCTAAGTTAGACCCCCCTGTTTCCTGCTCGTTATTGCCCCATATCAAACCTGCAATATCTCTCTAAACTTGCTGAGCGTCTAGTTCTCTCACAGTTAACAGATCATGTTGAACACTCTGTTGTCCTTCATCCTCACCAATCTGGATTCTGCACACATCATAGCAGAGAAACAATCCTGACTGCAGTCCTTAATGAAATTTTCAGTGCCCTTGATGTAGGAAAGTTCTCTTTAGCCATCTCCCTGGATTTATCAGCAGCATTTGATCTGGTAGGCCACAACTTCCTCCTTGTGCATCTTTTCAGTATTGGCCTTCAAGGAAAGGTTCTGTCTTGGCTTCATTCCTATCTTACTGACTGTACATTCCAGGTCTATTTCAGACACTCACACTCCTCCCCTCAGCAGTTGTTATGTGGGGTGCCACAAGGTTCTATCTTGTCACCTTTACTTTTTAACATTTTCCTTAGCCCTCTGGCCTCCCTTATTTACTCAACAGGGTTTTCTACATACTTCTACACTGAGATATCCTTCTAATTGCCCATCTTGACAGTTCTTCCTCTGATCTCTGTGCTATTAATGACTGTTGGGAAAAGTGGCCGCATGGCTCCATCATAACGCTTTGAGGTTGAACACAAGTAAAACAATGGTTACTTGGATAACAGGATCATCTTCCTCACCCCAGATTGCTTCCCTTATTGGTGACACCCCCATCTCCCTTTCATCTACTTTCAAGTACCTAGGTGTCCTCATTGATTCAGAACTCTCCTTTTCCGCACAACTTAACCAGTTGACTAAATCAACCTTTGCCGCTCTCTACTGTTTTTGAGCTTTCCGCCCTCTCTTAGATCCAGCAGTGCAAACAACCCTGCTTCTCAGCACAATTATTGGTCAGCTTGACTATTGTAATTTGATTTATTCTGGTCTCCCTGCCTATCAATTAAAGAAACTTCAGAGTATCCAGAACACAGCCATACGCATTTTCTCCTCAGCATGCAAATTCGACTATATCACCTCCTTACTCGTACAAAACCATTGGCTCCCAATCACCTTTCGAATTCGCTTTAAGATTCTATCCCTGACGCACCATGCTTTGTATAATGAAGTCCCAGAATGCCTCTCCACGCTCTTAACTCTTTATGCCCCATCTTGTTGCCTCTGTTCACTCTATGGCAATTGGTTAGTCATTCCCTCCCCTTCTAGAGCCAAATTGGAGTCCACCAGGAATTCTGCTTTCTTCTGCTTGGCACCTTCCTCTGGAACAGTCTCCACATGGATATCCACTTGGAAGCCAACTACAAAAAATATAAGATCCTATTAAAAACTCACTTTTCAAGCAGGGTTTGAAGTGGGGGCAGTCCAGGGATAACCATCTGGCCTGTCCTGTATACCTGTAGTTTCTTTTAATTTAGTACTGCTTAGAAACAAGTACCCCATGTTTACCTAGTCCATGTGTTACTTTCCTATAGTTATTGGAGTTCCTTTATTTTCTTTCTTTGTGATTTTAATTCTTTGTAAACTGCTCTGAATGCCTTAGTCAAAGGGCGGTATATCAAATGCAATAAACGATCAACGATAGATGGTATGGCTGCTTTGGTTGTTTCCTTTGATCTGTCAGCTGCCATTGATCTTGTTGATCACAACCTCCTTCTTTCTTATTTACATGACATTGGTCTCCATGGTTCCATCTTAGCCTGGTTTGCTTCCTTTCTGTCCAAACGTTCTTTTTCTGTTGTTGGTGGTGCTCAAAGCTCAACTCATACATTCTCATGTAGGGTTTCATGGGAATCTGTTTTATCCCCTTTCTTGTTCAATCTTTGAGTCCTTTTGCCACTTTGATATAGGATTCTGGTGGTCATACTTACACAGGTGATATTCTTTTTATTACTTACACAGATCCTTTGTTTCCCAATTTATCAGACATGAACCATTGCCTTGCTCGAATGGCCACATGAATTTTCCACTCATTATCTTAAACTTAATGCAGCAAAGACTTATGCCATGTGGTTTACTGGTCACTCCTTTCAGGTTCTGCAGTTACTCTTACTGATACTTTTAAATATTTGGGCATTATCCTCTGTAGTAAACATCGGCATAGTTTGCTTTCTTACTTTGAGGGGCAAAGGGTAAAGACGTCATACTGACAGGGAGGCCAAGGGTACCAGATCACCATTAGTGCCTGCAACATTTGGGGGGGGGGGGCTATGGTCCCACCATGCTCCCTCCAAACTACACATATGGTAGTTAAATCCATCTTCACTACTCTACACACATTTTATGAAATTCAGCTATTTCTTGACTCTTTTGCACAACACAGTTTTATTCATGCTTTCATCACACCAAGGGGTATGTCTACTAAACCGTCTTAATGTGCACCCGGCGATAGTGTGCAGGCTGCCATAAAAGGAGTGGGCATTTCAGTCTTAAAGTAGCAAAACGGGATTATCGCGCGATAACGCGCGCTGCTGCGCACATTAACGGACTAAGCGCGGTAATGCGTGGTAATCTTAAGTAGGCGTCCAGACATGCAAACACAGAAACAGAGGTGTAGTACAATGGTTAATACGCTGACTGATGATACAGGGGTCATGAGTTTGATCCCCCAGTGTGCTTAATGCATAAGGCTGGCTGAGGCAGCAGCTTTGACATGTAAGTATTGTTTCTTGAGGCATTTTATTTGTATTATAATTATTGCTGCCAGCAAACACACCCTCACGTGCCATAACCTAAGGTGCCACATAAGGCACCCTATAAGGCACTCCATAGGGCACATTATAAAGTGCACTGTCTGCCAAGGCACCCTATAATGTCCCCTATAGGGCACCCTATAAGGCGCTCCATAGGACAACTTATAAGGCACCTTATATGGACTGTAACCATAAGGTGCCTCAGAAGGCGCTTTATAGGGCACCCTATAAAGCGCCTTCTGAGGCACCTTATGGTTACAGTACTCTGAGGGTGTTTTTGCTGGCAGCACTAATGTACAATAAAAATTGACAGTGCTCTGGATAGCCCTATCAAATAACCTCACTGTGGATTTGAACCCCTGATCTCTGGCTCCACAGGCAATGAAGTAACCAGTGGGCTACAACTATTAACAAGCCCCTGGCTGGCTACAGAAGGACTGCATGTCACCACACAAACAGTCTGCTGTGGTTACCAGAATAGGGTTAACCCACCCGTACCCATGATGCACTGCACATGCAAATCAGCAGTCTACAGATGATCACAAGATGGGGTATGCACCCCCACAGCACCTTGGCCTGGTAGGGGGAACTGACCGTGTGCACCCCCACAGCACCTCAGCCTGGTAGGGGGTACTGACCGTGTATGTTACTGGCACAGAGTAGCTACAGACCGTCACATTGTGCGGATACTGTGCTCACCCTGAGGGTGAGGTGGGGCACCCAGCACCAGGTCCACAGCACCTGTCATGGCTGAAATAGGCTATGCTGCAGGTCCCCATCAGTGCTAGTGTGTGTGATAGGTAGTTCCTGCAGACACATCTGTATTTCTCAGTCATGTCTAGCCCTTATGGGCTATGATGCTCCCAAAATAGTGCATATTCTGTGTTGGTACCATGGTCACATGATGTAGGTGAAAGGGGGGGGGGGGGGTATTTGGACCCATAGGTGGATTATGTATCACCACCCAACCCACTCTCTGTGGCTCAGGGTGGGAAACAGGATCTCCCACCAACAGAGCCACACTCTACCTCCCTGCAATGGTGGCAGCAGAGAGGACCATCAACCCCAGTCCTGCTGGGGAACAGACACCATACAGGGCAGGCAATGCAGATCTGTACACATCCATAAGGCAAGGCAGACAGAAGGCCTGGAAATGCTCAGCTGCCCCCCACCACTATCTGACATTCTCCAGCAGCTACACCCTGCAAGATGTTCCATCCAGACACATACTAGCTGCAGACAGTCTGCTAGCTAGTCCATAGTGCATGTTTCCGGAGAAGATGCATGTACCCAGAATTGGGATGTCAGCATACACACCAAGCAGATAAATCAGTGATCAGGCCCCAAAAGGGAACCATAAACATCACATGAGGGAAACACAATATAGCACTATGGGGGAACCTAGCCATGCCGTGGTCACTGCTCAGTCAGGGTGAGAGTGACCTCCCAGCAGGACATGCTGTGGCCACCCTGTCCGTGCAGGTGGTTGTCAGGCACTACAATGTCCGAGCCATTGCCCTATGCCCTGTGCGGATGCATCCTGGCCAGGCCACCCTGTCCGGGCTATACCCATGGTACCTTGCTCCTCATTATGCACATTGGCAGGCTTACACTGGCAACAGTGTGGGCTGAGGAAGGTGTTGACAGACACCACACACTGGATAGACAAACACACGCTCCCACACTTATGCCAGCATTGTGCAAATATAGAGGCTCTTGGCAGCCCTGGCCACCACACCAGTCCTGGGCACAGTGCAGGCATGGCTATGGTACGCAATACTGTTGGGGTCACTCCCCAGGGTGGTAAACACTGTCAGACATCAGACCTGAAGCACACTCCACAGACAGCAGAAAGGTTGCTATGATGCAGCTCAATCAGAAAATTGTGCTTAACTTAGGAATTGCTATCTGCCAGTAATCATAGCAACCGTTTGATAGGTGTGTACAATATTCCCAGGTTTAGGGTGACATTGCTAAGGTATGCAAGTGCTAGTATTGGGAGATGCACGCAGGGCCCAACATCCTGCCTCTCCAGGAGGCTTTGGATAATGGAGCCTGTGGGTAAGGGTGTGTCTGCCCCTGTTGGCCGCTGCTCTAGGGCAGAGGTTCCCAACTCCAGTCCTGGTGGGCCAAACACTGTTCGGGTTTTCATGCATGAGATACATCTGCATACCATGGGGGTGGTGCATAGACATGCAGCACAGCCGTGTTTATTAGAGGCAGCATGGAACCTGAATGGTGTTTGGCCCTCCAGGACTGCATTTGGGAGACTCTGCTCTAGGTAATGTGCATGTTTATGGTGTCTGTGCTCTGTAGGGTAAAATGTAGATTTATTGGGCATGTTTCTGTTATCTGCAATAAAGGTTCTGTCTGTATTAGCACGTTTTAGTAGTGGGTAAAATATGGGAACTGGGTTGGCAGGAACTACAGCTGGGACTTGAACCTGTGACCTTCTGCTCCTGAACACATTGGCTGTGTTCACTGCACCACCATGTTGCCATAGAGACAGTGTATTCCCTGGAGATACCATGACTGTTTGTCAGACAGAGCCTGTCTGTTGCAGTGCACGGCACCCACCTAAACAGGGCTAGGCCATGGTCTGCTCTGGGCAGCTGCCACTGCCCTCTCCACCGCCAGTACCCCTCTGCCACCATGCTGACATGCCCTTCTGCTGGTGGTGCTGGTGCTGCGCAGTCTCAGGCCATCCAGTGTGCGGGTAGGCGGCTGACTATGGTGCGGGTTCTGGGGTAGGGGTGCCTGCATAGCTGTCCACGCTTTCCCCCAGCACCGCCTGCCAATGTTCCGTGCCATTGGGGGTACCTGCTGGGTACTATTCCCTGTGACACCATGGGAAGCACACTCTTGCCCATGTTGGGCCCTCAGCAGTTGCTGTCTGGCTGCTCTACTGTTTCAGCATTCCTATGGGCCAGCTAGGCATTACCCTAGTCCGCACTGTGCCCCAGCTGCACCACAGCATGTGCTGCCTGCAGCCCTCTGTGTTCCTTTTTCCAGCATCTGTCCAGTTGCCCATTCCGACATACCCGCCCTGCTGTTGTGGAACATGTGCACACCATAGGAAACCTGTCCAATGGAGAGGAAAACCGTGATCAGCGCAATTTCACTGTGGGCTCATTCACCTTGTATGGGGACAGAGCATAGACCCTTCCAAAATTCATATCTTTTTTTTGGAGCTTTCTTGGGGGTGTTTTTTGATGTTTCCCATTGATATCACTATTGCACAGCTTGGTTATGTTTTTTTTACATTTTCTTCTGGTCATTTTCACTGTTTCTTTGCCCTTTTGTTCCGTGCACATGTATCACACTTATCACTTTTTTGTAGGTTTCCCTCGTTTTGCTGTACATTGCTGACGGAAATCGTTTCTTTTCCCTTTAAATCAGCTCTAACGCCAGGGTTTCACTGGCGTTAGTTTTCAGCCTCGGATTTCACAGCGTTAGTGTGCAGGGAGCCTCTCCCATCCCACTCTCCGCCCATTGACCCTCTCTCTCTGCCCCTGGAGAGCCTTCCTCTGCCCTCCGGGAGCCTTTCTCCGCCTTCAGCGCTCGTTTGCGCCTTAGCGAGCGTTAACGTGCGCTAAGGAGCCTTATCGCGCGATAAGGTGCCATTATCACACGATAAGGCGCCTTATCGTGCGATAACGTGGAAGAGCGCACGTTAAGACGGTTTAGTAAACATACCCCCAAGATTTCATTATTGAAATTCTATGTATGCTGATCTGTAGCCCATTGATTTGAAATGGTTACAGATCACTCAGAATGCCATCATCTGTATTCTCTCTCAAGTGTGATATTTTTATCATGTCATACCACTTTTTTTCGGCATTATTGGTTACCTGTTACATCCCAGACTTAGTTTAAATGTTTATGTCTCATACATAGGGCCTTTTTACACTTGTATTTCTACCTATATCTCATCTTTGGTCGTTCCTTTGACTTCAGCTTGTACCCTGAGCTCTGTTCATGAAAATTGTTTAATACCCTCTGTGCACTGTTCCAGGTTGGAGGCCACTAAGAATTCTGCCTTTTTCTTTCAAGCACCCATGCTGTGGAATAATTTGCCTGCTGCTCTATGGTGCAAGATTTTGTAAAAGAACTTTGGTGCAACACTAAAGACTCATTTATTTTCCTTGGCATTTGAAATGAAGGTGTAATGATTGGTTGCTGTGCCTGGGCGTCTAGAGAAAGATTTTCTTCTGCTTTTTCATTCTTGACTGTTTTTTTCTATTTTACTTCCTATTATGGTGTTCTTTTCTTTTTACTTATATTTTATTTTTGTAAACCGCTTTGATTTTTTTATAAGATGGTATATCAACTGTTTTAATAAACATAAACATTAGCATAAGTCAAGTTGCATCTGGTTTATTAAACCAAACTAAATCTTGAACTAGATCATTCTCAGTTTGCACATCTCTGTTCATAGCGTTTTGTTGTCCTTTCTGCTTCTGGACATCTGCAGAGATCTGTGAAAATAAATCCAAGCATAGCAAATACAGCAACAATTTGTTTTATGTCTTTCTGGGAAAATTTGCAAAGATGTCTATTTAAATATATTTTTCATCACAGGATTTATTTTTGTTGCCTTTTTGGTTTGGCTGTATCTTCCTCCTCCTTTGGGCTTCCAGCTCAGTCAGAACCAGCCTCTGTTAAGCAACTGCTTAATAGCCTTCATTTGTAACCATGCAGTTTTTTTTCACCTATTTTTATAATCTTCCCTAACCTAGTCATTTCAGTGTGAGTTCCTGGCCAAATGCTATGGGCCATGATTCCCTTTGGAGCCTGATATTTGTGCACCATAATTACAGGCAGTAGGCAGCAGGGTTGAGCAATGGTTGAAACTCCTTCCCTCCCAGAAGCTGTGAAAGCTGCCTCCATAGTATCCCCAACCCTGACTGGTCCAGGAATCAAAACAAGGTCTTTCCCAGTTCCTACTGCAGAGCCATCGGACCAGCCCTCACTCTAGAATTTGATGAGAAAGTTATGGGCAGAACAATTGGAAATGACAAAACTGACAAGTGCCTTTTTTCAAAATCCCTCTTCTTTTTTATTTCAGTAGGTGAAATATTTTAGAACTGACTATTTGTTTTGCAGTTTTAAAACATCTTTGGTGTGTAGATTATCCAAAGTGAATTGTTTCACTGATATGCGGATTTTGTGGAATAGTTATGAAACTACATAAAATGAAAATTGTATTTTTCATGCCTTTTTTATACATCACTACTGCTCAAAGTCCGATTCTCAAGTCCAGGAGTTTTAAACCTACAATGAAAATTTTGCTAATCTGGATACTGCACTCATCAACCTTTCCAACTTCCAGATGTGAAAATTTCATTTTAGATTTGGTTTTTATTACATACACAGAACTCAGGCAGAATACTTAACTGACATTTTTGTTTAGTGGAGCACTGATGACACATTCTTGGCAATGTTTCAATTATTTTGTTTCTTTCTCTCTCCCCCTGCCCCCTCCCTACTTCCTATTATGTAGACTGACGCAATGTGAAAATGTATGATTGATTTACCCTGAATAGGTCCAGTGGCTTCAGAAGCGTTTATTCCAGCTACAAACCACATGTTCTAGACACAAGTCAAAGATGTTAAGAGAGGAACTTTTTTTCAGATACTGTCTGCGGTGATATTTTCCCTGGCTATCAGACTACAAATTAAATCTAAAATCTTGCTATTCATGTATGTGAGGTGCACAATGCCCTCTGCAGTCAAGCACCATAACAAATTTTGCATGAGAGACCTGATTCCGATTCTTCGACTCATGCGAAATTCTGTGATGTAGCTCCTCCTACAGCTGCCAGCCATGTGCATATTATAGCTGAAGTTGTATTCTTCTGTTTTGGAAATGACATTATCTGTGCCCCAATGTTTCTAAAGCACAAACACCTATATCTACTGCATCTCTGGAAAACCATCCAGTTAATAGATGAGTTTGGATCCTGATTCTTGCAATCAGATTTTTTTTTTTATAAATTTAAACTACATATCAGGAAAAAGAGAAATAAAAGGAACAATGTATACAATATACAAACAAGTTAAGCACCACAATTTTCATATCAGCAGTCCACATCAAGGAGGTGTTCATACAAAAAGAAAAAAAAAGGAAAAACAAACCCAATCATGACCCGGTATAAATTCCCTTATATAGCCAGGATAAGGAAACATCTACCACCAATTAATAACTACCACCAATTGATAACTAATCCTTCCCCTTCAAAAACTCTAAGGGGTATGTTTACTAAAGTTTCTTAATGTGCGCGCCGCGTTAGTCTGCAGGATGCCATATAAGGAGTGGGCGGTCCGGTCAAAAATAGCAAAACGGGATTAGCGCACGTGCTCTTGTGCACTGTGCTCTCTTGTGCGCCGCGCACATTAGCGCATGAGTAACACGCGTGGGAAGCATAAGCAGGAGCGCTGATGTGCAAACAGAGGAACAGGGCTGCAGTACAATGGTGAAGACACTGACAGATGGTGCAGGGGTCATGGGTTCAATCCCCCACTGTGCCCAATGAATAAGGCTGGCTGAAGCACTACCGTTTATGTGTAATATTGCATTATGAGGCATTTTAATTTTATTTTAATTACTGCTGCTAGCAAACGCACTCTCTCAAAGCGCTGTAACATTAGGTGCTGCATAAGGTACCCTATAAGGTACCCCAGAGGGCACATTTTAAAGTGCACTGTCCGCCACGGCACCCTACAATGTTGCTTAAAGGGTGGCCTATAGGGCACCATATAGGGTGCCCTATGAGGCACGGCAAGGTCATAGCACTGTTTTTGATGGCAGCACTGTGCATTTAAACGCATGGAAATCTTAGGTGCGCTGACATGCAAGGAGGAACAGCAGTGTAGCACAATGGTTAAGGCACTGACTGATGATACAGGGGTCATGAGTACAATCCCCAGTGTGCCTAATACTTAAGGCTGGCTGAGCCATCAGCTTTGACATGTAAGTATTGTTTCCTGCTGCACTTTATTTGTATTTTATTAATTGCTGCCAGCAAACACACCCTCACGTGCCGTAACCTAAGGTGCCGCATAAGGCACCCTATAAGGCACTCCATAGGGCACATTATAAAGTGCACTGTCTGCCACGGCACCATATAATGTCCCCTATAGGGCACCCTATCAGTCGCTCCATAGGATACTGTATAGTGCACCTTATATGGACGGTAACCATAAGGTGCCCTATAGGGCGCCCTATAAGGCACCTTATGGATACAGTACGCTGAGGGTGTTTTTGCTGGCAGCACTAATGTACATTAAAAATAGATAATGCTTTGGACAGCCCTATCAAATAACCCCACAGTGGGTTTGAACCCATGACCTCTGGCTCCACTGGTAGTGAAGTAACCAGTGGGCTACAGCTCTATAGCTGCCAATAAGCCCCTGGCTGCAGAAGGATGGCGAGTCACCACACAAACAGTCTGCTGTGGTCACCAGGATAGGGTTAACCCACCCATACCCATGATGCACTGCACATGCAAATCAGCAGTCTACAGATGATCACAAGATGGGGTATGCACTCCCACAGCACCTCGGCCTGGTAGGGGGAACTGACCGTGTGTGGTACTGGCACAGAGTAGCTACACACCGTCACATTGTGCAGGTACTGCACTCACCCTGAGGGTGAGGTGGGGCGCCCAGCACCAGGTCCCCAGCAGTGCTAATGTGTGCGATAGGTAGTTTCTGTAGACACACCTTGGATATATCTGTATGCCTCGGTCAGGTGTAGCCCCTATGGACCCCTAGAAGGATTATGTACCACCACCCTCCTCCAGGGCTGAGGGTGGTTAAACAGGGTCTCCCACCAACAGATCCACATTCTACCTCCCTGCAATGGTGGCAGTAGAGAGGACCATCAACCCCAGTCCTGCTGGGGAACAGACACCCTACAGGGCAGTCAATGCAGCTCTGCACACATCCATAACACAATAGCAGACAGACATTAGGCCCGGATATGCTAAGCTGCACCCCACCACTATCTGATATTCTCCTGCAGCAAGCCTTCTGCCGCTGCACCCTGCAAGGCGCTCCATCAAAACACATACCAGCTGCAGACAGTCTGCTAGCTAGTTCATAGTGCATGTTACTGGTGGAAATGCATGCACCCAGAACTGGGATATCAGCATACACAACAAGCAGATAAATCAGTGACTGGGTCCCAAAAGGAAACCCATAAACATCACATGGGAGAAATACTATACAGCACTATGGGGGTGCCTAGCCATGCTGTGGTCACTGCACAGTCAGGGTGAGAGTGATCTCCCAGCAGGACATGCTGTGGCCACCCTGTCTGTGCAGGTGGTGGCCGGGCACTACAATGTCCCAACCAGTGCCCTATGCCCTGTGCAGATGCATCCTGGCCAGGCCACCCTGTCCGGGCTATACCCATGGTACCTTGCTCCTCATTATGCACATTGGTAGGCCAATACTGGCAACAGTGCTGGCAGTGTGGGCTCTAGGTAATGTGCCTGTTTATGGTGTCTTTGCTCTGTAGGGTAAAATGTAGGTGTTTTGGGCATGTTTACTTCATCTGCACTAAACGTTCTGTCTGTATTAGCACGTTGTAGTAGTGGGTAAAATATGGGGACTGGGTTGGCAGGCACCATAGCTGGGACTTGAACCTGTGACTTTCTGCCTCCAAACACACTGGTTGTGTGCACTGCACCACCGTGTTGCCACAGTGGAAGTGCATTCCCTGATGATACCATGACTGTTTGTCCGGCAGGGCCTGTCTGTTGCAGTGCATGGCACCCACCTACACAGGACTAGGCCATGGTCGGCTCTGGGCAGCTGCCACTGCCCCCCTCCACCACCAATACCCCTCTGCCACCATGCTGACATGCCCTTCTGCTGGTGGTGTGCAGTCTCAAGCCATCCAGTGTGCAGGTAGGTGGCTGCCTATGGTGCGTGTTCTGGGGTAGGGGTGCCTGCATAGGCATCCACGCTTCTCCCCAACACCGCCTTCCAATGTTCTGTGCCCTTGGGGGTACCTGCTGGGTACTATCCCCTGTGACACTGTGATAGACACTCTCGTGCCCATGTTGGGCCCTCATCAGTTGCTGTCTGGCTGCTGTTCAGTTTCAGCATTCCTAAGTGCCATCTAGGCATCTGCCCCAGTTGCACCACAGCATGTGCAGCCTGCAGCCCTCTGTATCCCCTTTCCCAGAATCTGTCCAGTTGCCCATTCCAACATGCCCGCCTTGCTGTTGTCGAACATGTGCATGCCATAGGTAACCTGTCCAATGGAGAGGGAAACCCTGATCAGTGCTATTTCACTGTGGGATCATTCACCTTGTATGGGGACAGAGCGTAGACCCTTCCAAAATTCATATTTATTTTTTGGGGCTTTCTTAGGAGTGTGTTTTGATGTTTCCCATTACTATCACTATTGCCCAGCTTGATTATGATTTTTTTTTATTTTCTTGGGGTCCTTTTCAATGTTTATTTGTACTTTTGTTCTGTGCACATGTATCACACTTATCACTTTTTTGTAGGTTTCCCTGGTTTTGCTGTACATTGCTGACAGAAATGGTTTCTCTTCCCTTTAAATCGGCTCTAACGCGAGGTTTTCACTTGCGTTATTTTTTATTTTTTATTTGTAAAGTTTTATAAATGCAATACAAGAAACAAACAATACATCCATAATTTCAAACAACAGTTGAAATAAGCTAGGAAAAAAAAAGTGAACAACCACTTCAAGGAGGTGCGTCCAAATCTAAGATCAAAAGAAAACTAAAAAATATGAAAAAAAGAAAATCACACCACAGTTGATTTTGAAACTGTTCAGTTGTTAGATTTCTTAAATAATAAGGGAGTATAGACAATATTTACTCTAGGAATCACTTGCGTTATTTTTGGCCTCGAATTTCACCTTGCTAGTGTGCGTGGAGCCTCTCCCCTCCCACTCTCCACCTATTGACCACTTCTCTCCGCCCCTGGGGAGCCTTCCTCCGCCCTCCGGGAGCCTTTCCCCGCCTTCAGCACTCGTTTGCGCCGCTGCGCATGTGAGCACGCACTAGAGCACAATAGCGCATTTTTGCCCCGTAAAGCGTCATTAGCGTGCGCTAAGGTACCTTAGCACGCACTAATTGCGCGGCACGCACGTTAAGAAAGTTTAGTAAACATACCCCTAACAGTTGTTCAACCTCCACAAAAACATGACGCTTACTTTGAAAAATTATGTGGCACTTGCAGGGAAATTTCAAGTAAAATAAAGCTCCAAGGGCCAAAACACGTGGGCGAACCTCCAAAAAGGCCTTATGACGCCTTTGTGTGGCCCTTGAGACATCAGGAAAAATTTGAATACATTGGCCACAGAATTCTTGCAATCAGATTTTTGACCTGTTTCGAATTGCAATGAAGTCAGTTCTTTTTCTTGGGGACAAGATCCTAGCTACAGATGTTTTTAGTAGACATAACAATATACAAGAAACCTCCATCAAATGACTACAAAAGTATACCAAAACAGAAAGTCATTGAAAGACCACCATTGGATTCTCCCAAAGCTTTCAGTATGCTTGTGTGCATATCATTTTTTGTCGGGACCAACCGGCATGAGAGGGGAGAGGAAAAACTCCCACCTCAGCGTCGGGAGGGCCCTTTTATTCAACAAGATTAAATTGCTGTAATACTTAATAGCAGTGTGACCAGCACTTATCTGGAGAAACAGGTGATGTGACTCTGGCTGTAAATAAATTCCGGATTTTCAAATAACACGACATGCATGTTTCGGGCTTGCAAAGAGACCTGTATCAAGTGTTACCCTCGGTTTGAACAGAAAAATCGCCTCAGGAAAGCTGCCTCTATAGCTGCCTCAGGAGGCGATTTTTCTGTTCAGCGCCTCCTGTGGTGGAAGAGGTTACTAATGCTGTTGGGGGTGCCTTGGAAGTGAAGTTTGAACATCTCTTGAACAAGTTAGAGGAGGTCTCTACAAACGTGGAGACCTTCCAGAGACAGCTCATGGATTTGGAGCAACAGATGGATGCAGTTGAGTTGGTGGCCCAATGACAGGAAATGGAAGTCACTTCTCTGTGAGAGGCCTTGGAATATTGTGCTGTGAAGTTGGACAATCTTGAAAATAGATCCTGGAGGAATAACTTGTGTTTCCTAGGGATTCCAGGCCAGGAATTGAGAGACTTCCTGGAGACCTGACTATCTACCACCTTGGTCCTGGACAAGGCCTTGGGCTCTCTGGTGATCGAAATGCCCCACCCAGTCATTGCCCGATTCCTTAACGTTTTACACGAAGAGGCTGTACTCTGGGCTGTTCATCAGGATCGGGAGCTAGCACATCATGGCAATAAAATTCTAGGCTTCCAAGACTATTTTGCAGCAGTTGCTCATAAGCGCAAGGAATTTTCCCCACTTTATTCTTGGCTGTTTTTGCAGCATGTACAATTTGTTCTACAATACCCTGCCCACCTCTGACTCACCCACAATGGAGTTTCCCATGCCTTTGAGTTGGCTGCATCTGCAAAGAAATTCTATGTGGATCAAAAAATTGGCTCGGACATTGGACACTCTTTGCCCTAGCCAGTGTGTCCCTCTTGGCTCACAGGACTTGATGTTAATCAGCAACAGATACACAGGAACTGGACCCCTGGGAATGTACCTTCACCCACCCCTCCCTTTTCTTTTGGTGTTCATTGGCTCTATTGGGGCCTTGGGTGGAGACCTCACTACGTTCTGTGAGACATGACTGCTCCAATCAGGTTGAAGACTCTCCTCTCCCCATCCATCCCTTATTTGGATCGGACTCCTGGACTTTTTGTTTCTCACATGTTGGGGGTCTCTAGGAAGGTACAATGCGATGGTGCAGTATCATTGGAGTTGCTCGTGTTTCCTGCTGTGTGCCTCCCTGTTTGAGGCCTTTATTTGTAGATTTGTCAATGTGGGGAGATCCTCTCCTGTGTTTATTTAATACTTTGTTCATTTATTTTTTCTTTCTCTTTCCTCCTCCTCCTCTTGCTGTTGGTGCTTCCGCTATGGGACTCTAGTGGGGCCCGCTGGATGCTGATCCCCACCACATAGTGGTGCTTATTTTCTGTTTTGTTATGTGCTTCAATTGCAGGCCTCTGAGTCACCTTGTCTGTTACGGGGTACTTTCAGAGATTGTGACAGGAGTCCATTGGGGCCCTTGTGGTTACTTGTGTGATTGAGGGAATACCGGGGTACTTGCGGTTGCGGGTGGATAGGGGTGATGTGGGCGGGTATGGCATGGTGTGTGCGACGAGGGGTATGTGGGAGTTATGTATGGGTGAGGACTCAGTCTGGGGAACCAGGAGGCATGGGTGTCTGCAGGAGAGTTGGGGGGTTTTAGTTGTTTAGGTGGGCCTGTCTCTGTGGTGAGGTGACGGGGCTATAAGAACATAAGATATGCCATACTGGGTCAGACCAAGGTCCATCAAGCCCAGTTTCCTGTTTCCAACAGTGGCCAATCTAGCAGTTTCCCCAAAAGACACAGGTTCCACAATGCTTGTACTGGGTCAAGCATTGATATCCTGGGCCTCTTCTTAATAATGGTTTATGGACCTTTCCCCCAGGAACTTGTCCAAAGCTTTTTTAAACCCAGCTACACTAACAGCCTTTTCCAGAGTTTGATTACACGTTGAGTGAAAAAATATTTTCTTTTATTAGTCTTAAATAGTTTACCCTGTAGTTTCATTGCATGTCCCCTAGGGATATGTTTACTAAAACCCCGTTAGGGTGCGCGCCGCGCTAGTGTGCGGATGCCATATAAGGAGTGGGCGTTTCAGTCAGAAAAAAACAAAACCGGGATTAATCATGCGCTAATGTGCGCCGCGCTCATGTGCACCCCGCACATTAGCGCATGAGAAAGTTGCGTGTGAAGCATAAGTGGCGCGCTGATGTGCAAGCACAGGAACAGAGCCACAGTACAATGGTTAAGACACTGACCAATAGTGCAGAGATCATGGGTTCAATCCCCCACTGTGCCCAATGAAAAAGGCTGGCTGAAGCATTACCTATTATGGGGAAGATTGCTTTAGGAGGCATTTTATTTTTATTTTAATTATCTCTACTAGCAAACGCACTCTCAAAGCGTGTTAACATAAGGCGCCCCATAAGGCACATTTTAAAGTGCACTGTCCGCCAAGGCACCCTAGAATGTTGCTTATAGGGCGCTTTATAGGGTGCCGTATGAGGTAAAGCAAGGTCACAGCACTGTTTTTGATGGCAGCACTGTGCAGTTTAAGGAATGAAAATCATAAGTAGGTGCGCTGACATGCAAGGAGGTGCAGCAGTGTAGCACAATGGTTAAGGCACTGACCAATGATGCAGGAATCATGGGTTCAATCCCCCACTCTACCTAATGAAGAAGGCTGGTTGAGGCATTACCTGTTATAGGTAATATTGCTGTAGGGGGCATTTTATTTTTATTTTAAATAGTGCTGCCAGCAAACACACCCTCAAAGTATTGTAACATAAGGTGCTGCATAAGGCGCCTCATAGGGTACCCCAGAGGGCACATTTTAAAGTGCACTGTCCGCCACGGCACCCTACAATGTTGCTGAAAGGGTGGCCTATAGGGCGCCATATAGGGTGCCCTATGAGGCACAGCAAGGTCATAGCACTGTGTTTGATGGCAGCACTGTGCATTTAAACGCATGGAAATCTGAAGTAGGTGCGCTGACATACAAGGAGGAACAGCAGTGTAGCACAATGGTTAAGGCACTGACTGCTGATACAGGGGTCATGAGGTTTGCTCCCCAGTGTGCCTAATACGTAAGGCTGGCTGAGGCATCAGCTTTGCAATGTATGTATTGTTTCCTGCAGCACTCTATTTGTATTTTATTAATTGCTGCCAGCAAACACACCCTCACGTGCCGTAATTGAAGGTGCCGCATAAGGCACCCTATACGGCACTCCATAGGGCACATTATAAAGTGCACTGTCCGCCACGGCACCCTAAAATGTCCCCTATAGGGCACCCTATAAGTCGCTCCACAGAATAACGCATAGTGCACCTCATATGGATGGTAACCATAAGGTGCCCTATAGGGCGCCCTATAAAGTGCCCTCAGAGGCACCTTATGGGTACAGTATGCTGAGAGTGTTTTTGCTGGCAGCAATAATGTACATGAAAAAGAGATAATGCTTTGGCCAGCCCTATCAAATAACCCCAGTGTGGGTTTGAACCAACAACCCCTGGCTCCACAGGCAGTGAAGTAGCCATTGGGCTATAGCTGCTAGCAAGCTCCTGGCTGGCTGCAAAGGGAGTGCACGTCACCACACAGAAAGTCTGCTGTGGTCACCAGGATAGGGTTAGCACACCCGTACCCATGATGCACTGCACATGCAAATCATAAACACAAGATGGGGTATGCACCCCCACAGCACCTCGGCCTGTTAGGGGGAACTGACCATGTGCACCCCCACAGCACCTTGGCCTGGTAGGGGGTACTGACCGTGTGTGTTACTGGCACAGAGTAGCTACACACCGTCACATTGTGCAGGTACTGTGCTCACCCTGAGTGTGCGGCGGGGCGCCCAGCACCAGGTCCACAGCACCTTCCATGGCAAAAATAGGCCATGCTGCAGGTCCACAACAGTGCTAATGTGTGAGGTAGTTAGTTTCTGCAGAAACACCTTGTATATAGCTGTCTGTCTCAGTCAGGTGCAGCCCCTATGGACCCCCAGTAGGATTATGTACCACCACCCTTCTCCTCCAGGGCTGAGGGTGGTAAACAGGTTCTCCCATCAACAGATCCACATTCTACCTCCCTGCAATGGTGGCAGTAGAGGGGATCGTCAACCCCGGTCCTGCTGGGGAACAGATACCCTACAATGCAGTCAATGCAGCTCTGTACACATCCGTAATGCAATAGCAGACAGACATTAGGCCTGGATATGCTAAGCTGCAACCCACCACTATCTGATATTCTCCTGCAGCAAGCCTTCAGCCGCTGCACCCTGCAAGGCACTCCCTCAAGACACATACCAGCTGCAAACAGTCTGCTAGCTAGTCCATAGTGCATGTTCCTGGTGGAAATGCATGCACCCAGAACTGGGATGTCAGCATATACAACAAGCAGATGTCAGTGACTGGGCCCCAAAAGGAAACCCATAAATATCACATGAAAGAAATACTATATAGCACTATGGGGGTGCCTAGCCATGCTGTGCTCACTGCACAGTCAGGGTGAGAGTGATCTCCCAGCAGGACATGCTGAGGCCACCCTGTCTGTGTAGGTGGTGGCCAGGCACTATAATGTCCCAGCCAGTGCCCTATGCCCTGTGCAGATGCATCCTGGCCAGGCCACCCTGTCCGGGCTATACCCATGGTACCTTGCTCCTCATTATGCACATTGGCAGGCCAATACTGGCAACAGTGCTGGCAGTGTGGGCTGTGGAGGGTGTTTGCAGCCACCACACACTGGATAGACAGACACACACACCCACACCTATGCCAGCATTGTGCTACTATAGAGGAGTTTAGCAGCCCTGGCCACCACATCAGTCCTGGGCACAGTACAGGCCCTGGCGTACCATATGCCAGTCCTGGGCACAGTACTGGCATATGGTACGCAATACTGTTGGGGGTCACTCCCCAGGGTGGTAAACACTGTCAGAGACCAGACCTGAAGCACACACCACAGACATCAGAAAGGTTGTTATGATGGAGCTCAATGAGCCAACTGTGCTTAACGTAGGAATTGCTATCTGCCAGTAATCATAGCAAACGTTTGATAGCTGTGTACCGTATACCCAGGTGTAGTGTGGCATTGCTAAGGTATGCAAGTGCTAGTATTGGGAGATGCACGCAGGGCCCAATGTCCTGCCTCTCCAGGAGGCATTGGCCAATGGGGCCTGTGGGTGTGGGTGTGTCTGCCCCTGTTGGCTGCTGCTTTACGGCAGAGGTTCCCAACTCCAATCCTGGTGTGCCAAACACTGTTCGGGTTTTCATGCTGTCCCTCATGAATATGCATGAGATACATCTGCATACCATGGGGGTGGTGCATAGATATGCATCACAGGCATCTTTATTAGAGGCGGCATGGAACCTGAATGGTGTTTGGCACTCCAGGACTGCATTTGGGAGACTCTGCTCTATGTAATGCGGCTGTTTATGGTGTCTGTGCTCGGTGGGGTAAAATATAGGCGTATTAACCATGCATTTGTTCTCTGCAATAAAGGTTTGTCCTTACTATCATGGTTTAGTTGTGGGAAAAAATATGTGGACTGGATTGGCAGTAGCCACAGCTGGGCTTTGAACCTGTGACTTTCTGTTCTTGCACACACTGTCTGTGTGCACTGCACCACCTTGTTGCCACAGATATGCTGCATTCCCTGGGGAGTCCATGACTGTACATCCGACAGGGCCTGTTTGTTGCAGTGCACGGCACCCATCTGGACAGGGCTAGGCCATGGTCTACTGTTGCCACCAGCTGCTGCCACCTCCACCACCAGTACCGCTCCATCCTTAGATTGGAGACAGCATAAACCCTGAAGGATTTGTGGCCCTCCAGGACTGCATTTGGGGGAATCTGCTCTAGGTAATGTGCACGTTTCTGGTGTCTGTGCTCTGTAGGGTAAAATAGAGGTGTTTGAGCCATGCCTATGTTCCCTGCAATAAAGGTTCGTCTTTACTATCAAAATATAGTTGTGGGTAAAATATGGGAACTGGATTGGCAGGAGCCCCAGCTGGGGCTTGAACCTGTGACCTTCTGTCTTCAAACACATTGGTTGTGTGCACTGCACCACCGTGTTGCCTCAGAGACAGTGCATTCCCTGATGATACCATGACTGTTTGTCCAGCAGGGCCTGTCTGTTGCAGTGCATTGCACCCACCTGGACAGGGCTAGGCCATGGTCTGCTCTGGGCAGCTGCCACTGCCCCCCTCCACCTCCAGTACCCCTGTGCCACCATGCTGACATGCCCTTCTGCTGGTGGTGCTGGTGGTACGCAGTCTCAGGCCATCCTGTGTGCGGGTAGGCGGCTGCCTATGGTGCGGGTTCTGGGGTAGGGGTGCCTGCATATCTGTCCGCACGTCCCCAATCACCGCCTGCCACTGTTCTGTGCCCTTGGAGGTACCTGCTGGGTACTATCCCCTGTGACACTGTGATAGACACGCTCATGCCCATGTTGGGCCCTCATCAATTGCTGTCTGGCTGCTGTACAGTTTCAGCATTCCTAGGTGTCACCTAGGCATCTGCCTAGTCCGCACTGTGCCCCAGCTGCACCACAGCATGTGCCGCGTGCAGCCCTCTGTATCCTCTTTCCCAGCATCTGTCCAGTTGCCCATTCTGACATGCCCGCCCTGCTGCTGTGGAACATGGGCATGCCATAGGAAACCTGTCCAATGGAGGACGTAACCCTGATCAGTGCTATTTCACTGTGGGATCATTCACCTTGTATGGGGACGGAGCGTAGACCCTTCTAAAATTCATATTTATTTTTGGGGCTTTCTTGGGATTGTTTTTTGATGTTTCCCATTACTATCACTATTGCCCAGCTTGCTTATGATTTTTTTATATTTTGTTGGGGTCATTTTTAATGTTTATTTGCCCTTTTGTTCCGTGCACATGTATCACACTGCTCACCTTGTGTAGGTTTCCCTGGTTTTGCTGTACATTGCTGACAGAAATGGTTTCTCTTCCCTTTAAATCGGCTCTACTGCGAGGTTTTCACTCGCGGTATTTTTTTGCTTGAATTTCAGCCCCGCTTGTGTGCGGGGAGCCTCTCCCCTCCCACTTTCCACCCATTTACCCCGTCTCTCCGCCCCTGGGGAGCCTTCCTCCGCCCTCCGAGAGCCTTTCCACGCCTTTATCGCACATCAGCGCGCCGCACACATGAGCGGGCACTTTAGTGCGGCGCGCACGTGTGCGAGGCAAAAAACGCATCATTAGTGTGCGCTAAGGTACCTTAGCGCATGCTATTGTGCACCGCGCACTTGAGCGCAGTTTAGTAAACATACCCCCTAGTCTTTCTATATTCTGATAATGTAAACAATCGATCTACGTTTACCAGTTCCACTCCGTTCATTAATTTATAGACTTCTATCATATCTCCCCTCAGCCGTCTTTTCCAGGTTAAAGAGCCCTAACCTTTTTAGCCTTTCTTCATAGGAGTATCCTTCCATCCCCTTTACCATTTTGGTGGCTCTTCTCTGAACCTTTTCTAATATCGCTATATCCTTTTTAAGATACGGTGACCAGAATTGCACACAATATTCAAGGTGCGGTCTCACCATGGAACAATATAGAGGCATTATAATATCTTTTGTTTTATTTTCCATTCCTTTCCTTATGATACCTAGCATTCTATTTGCTCTCTTGGCTGGGAAACATCAGGAATGATCTCTATGCCAATACCTAGGCAGCGGGGCTTATGGGGAAGTGGGGGTGGAAGGAGGGTTTGGGAGGTTGAGATGGGTTGGGCCATGTGGCTGCATGCGCCTCCAGGCTTGGGTGTATGGGCGGCCTTGGGCTGGGAAAGCCGTCCACATAAGGGTGTATTGCTCTATGTCTGGGGATCCTTCTTAAACTCACTGGGCTGAACCCTAGAGGTAAGCGAGTGATAACTTGGAATGTTTATGGGATTGGGAACCCAATAAAATGGCATATGCTTTTTTGGGTCTTGCATGATCAGGGGGCTGATATCGCCTTACCTCAGGAGACTCATATGACAGAGGTGGAGCACCTTAAGCTTCAAAGATGGTGAGTAGGGGAGTGCTACAGGGAGTCCTTCGGAGAGAAGAAGGCAGGGGTTGTAATTTTCATCAAGAAAGCCCTGGGTTTCCAGTTGAACACAATTCGGAGGGACCCAGAATGGTGCAATGTGAAAGCTCTTTGGAAGCCTCGTTTTATTGGGGCATGTTTGATGGCTTAGAACAGGGCCTGAACTCGATGGGGGATCATAAGATCATATTGGGAAGTGACTACAATTGCACGTTGGATTTCAATCTGGATCATTCCTCCAGATGGGGGGATAATGATGCAAAGCAGTGGTGACACCTGTTGGGTATTGCTGAGAGTTGGGATCTACTTGATGTTTGGCGGGTCTTGCATCCACAGAGCGGGACTACACTCATTTGTCTTGCACCCATGGTACATGTTCTCGCCTTGACTATTTTTTGATCTTGGGGTGACTTTTGGGAAATGTCTTGCGGGGTTCATATCACAAATAAACATATTTCAGACCATACCCAGAGAGTTTAATCTGGAATGCCATGTGGATTCTGGTGGGCCGAGACATTGGTGGTTTCCACTACACCTCCACGAGGAGAGTGGTTTCCAATCCTTTTTGCATAATCAGTGGGATCTTTCCACAGAAACCAACTGAGAGCATGTGGATAACCCAGCTCTATTTTGGGAAACCGTTAAGGTGTATCTCTGGGGGATGATTATTGGGTACTCAAGCAGGCAACTGCAGACACTTGGAAAACAGCTCATGGACTTGGGCCAGCAACTACGGTGAGCAAGACAGAGATTATTGTGGTGATTCTTGACCAAGGCCCAGTCTGAGTATCTTGCCTTCAACTGGAGCTGAATACCTTGTTGCACTCGCAAACTAAACAACCTCTGTTATACTATAGATGTGCCCTCTTTTATCATGGGAATAAACCAGGACACTTGCAGTCCTCATTGATCAGACATGGAAGGGGACCTCGATACGTGGGAGCTCTTCGGAATGCAGTGGGGGACCTGAGTTCCAAACAGAAGCATGTTGAACAAGCCTTTTGGGACTATTATCAACGATTATACTCGGCGGAGGCTGTGGATGCTGCTGCAGCCCATAGTTACCTGCAAAAATGTGGACTTCCGAAATTGTCGGGGGATCAGTTGATATCCCTGAACCGGTCCATTACTGCAGTAGAGGTGCAGAGTGTGATTAAGGGCTTGCACACGGCTAAGGCCCTGGGACCTGATGGGTTCAATGGCAAATTTTTCAAGCTGCTACAGAATAGGGTTAATGCTCCTTTAGCAGTCATGTATCAACAGCTTCTTGAACAAGAATCCCATCCCTATGGCAGTAATGAAGCTTCAATAACTGTTATCTCAAAGCCTGGGAAGGATCCTCTGACCTCAAGTTCCTATTGCTCAGTCTCGTTAATTAATCTAGATCAGAAGATTCTTTCCAAAATCTTGGCAGATCGGTTGGCCTCTATTATGCCTTCCCTGATCCACCCTTCTCAAGTGGGTTTTGTTAAGGGGCGTCATGCGGTTGTCGATGTCTGCCAGATACTGTATTGTCGACTATGCCTATTGTCGTGCGAAGGTGATCCCTTCACTGCTTATTAGTTTTGATGCAGAGAAAGTGTTTGATCATGTTAATTGGGTGTATATCTTTCTAACTCTGGAGCATTTACACCTTACTGTGTTCCTGCCTTTTGATCAATGACTCCTGGACTGAAAGCTTTTCCCTCCAGTGAGGATTGTGACAGGGGTGCCCCTTATCTCCCTTACTATTCCTACTGATGTTGGAACCATTACTATTCATTTGAGGACAGGCTGATATTCAGGGTGTTTCAGGATGTTACACCTTGAAAATTTCTGCCTTTGCGGATGATTTGTTGGTACACTAACAGAACAGCAGAGATCAGTCACCGCCCTCTTAGAGACTTTTTGAGTCTTTGGGTCCTTCTTAGGCTACAAACTTAACTTAGACAAGTCTGAAGCTTTACCTTTACAGGATGATATTTGTATGCACTGAGAGGGGATGTTCCCCGTCCGCTGGGCTACAGGCTCTTTTCATTATTTGGGTATTGTACTCCCTAAGGATTTGGCCAGTCTATATGGCTGCAATATCTCAACATTGTTGTTTGACTCCATTGCCGCCCTTCAACGCTGGCATGATCTGTCCATCATGCTGGGTGGTCGAATACACTTTTCAAGATGGTGCGTTTTCCTAGTGGTTATATATGCTTCAGATATTACCTCTTTGGGTATTGACTAAAGATCTGCACTTCCTGGACAGCCAGCTCCTAAATTCCTATGGAGGGGTAAGAAACCTCGGGTCTCGATACAGCGACTGCAATGGCCATGGTACTCAGGGGGCATGAATCTGCCAAACTTGAGAAATTACAATTTGGCCTGCTTATTGCATCACCTTGAGGACTGGCTATTTGATGTGGAGGATTATATGTGTTTGACATGTGACAGTGCCATTTTGTCTCCTCTGTCCCTTGAGTATGCGCTTCATGCAGTGCATGGTAAGATGCCAGTGGTGCTTAGAGGCTCGGTTTGGTGCGGCCCGTTCTGAGTTCCTGGTGGTGGATTTGTCAATGGCTTAGCCATTCCCCCTCTCAGTCAGTCTACATACCTATAAAGGGCAATGCACATTTTTTGCCAGGCATGGCTTTGGGGTGCTTCCAGTTATGGTGAGTACTTGGTGAGCAACAAGTGCAGGCACTCACTGATGAGGGCAGACTCTGTCCATTCAGAGAGCTCCAGACGTAATTTGAACTAGCTGGGCCTGATGTCTTTCTCTATCTCCAGTTGAGGAGCTATATCCATAGCCAAACAACTTTCTAGTGACTTCTGCACACAGCTGGAGGATGTTTTCCTCTCCAAAGTGTCTGTGCCTATAATGGTTGTTAGAGCCCAGACCTTATTTGTTGGGGATCAGGTTCAGATGACCTGTGAGGGGTTGGCAGTGAAGTGGAATGGGAAGTTATCTCTTGTGATATCTTTTTGAAAGCCTTAGCTAAGATTCCTAAACATACGGATGATGGTAGTGCTCCGGGACATGCAATATGAGCTTTTATGCTGGGTCTTTATACCTCTAGCGTGGGTGTTTAAAATGGACTGTAGTGAGACACCAGCTTGTTGGAACTGCAGAGAGCAGGTGACCCTAGGGCAAATGTTTTGCCTCTGCCCCCTTGTTTAGCTGTTTTGCAAACAGGTCCATGGGTACTTGCAATAGGTGCTTCAGGTCCAATGGCTGCTAGCGGCCCTTTTAGTCTTATTTCATATTTTGGGGGATATCTCAGTGGCAGGACAATATCGGAGGTGATGGTTGAGGGTGGGCTCGTTGTTAGCAAAAAAAACAGTGCGCTCCGTGTGGATGGATACAGAGCCTCCGAGTTTTGAGTATTGGAGGAATGCATTCCACCAAATTATGCAATATGACTGTGGGCTCTGCGGGAGAAGGGGAGGGTTCCAACATTTTTAGCTATGTGGGAGGATTGCATCGACACCTTATCACTCAGGGTGCATAGTGTGATTCTGAACAATCTTTAGGGCCCGCTGGTGGGACTTCAGCCTGGGGACAGTCCCAGGGCTGGGGATGTTTTTGGTGAGGAGGGATGAGGTGGAGGATCAAGTGGGGGGTTATTGTGACTGTGTGTGGAAGCCCTCGAGGGGGTAATAAAAGGGGACTTCTAGGCTAAGTGGGTTGGGGTCATAGTGAGGGGTGGGTTTGCAGCCATATAAGTTACAATATAGGGTTTCTCTCTTCTTTCTCTATTCCTTCGTTGTAACTTATATGGCTGCAAATTGTTTCCTCTGATGGATGCATCAGACACACTGCATCACTGGGGCAACTTGAATTCTGGGTGGTGGTTCTGTTATTCTGTGCTGCTGGGTGGTAGGATACGGGGAGAGGGGTGGTTTGGGGAGGCAGTGGGATGGTGGGGTTGGAGGGGATAAAGCAAATCGGGGGAGGGGAAACATAGTTGTGCATCTTATTTGGCATCATCATGCTTTGGTTCTTTTCAGTTTTCACTACCATGTTTCCGTGTTTTCTGTATGATTCTTTTCTAATAAAATTCAGTTGAACTAAAAGCCCTATTCATACCTTGGACATCTGAAACAGACATAGAGACATCTGAAGCCATTTTAGAAGCTAGTTCTGGGGACGTCCCCAGTGTGAGGACATCCTCATCTGGACAGGGGTGTAGAGGAGGCGTGGCTAGAGCATTCCCAGGAACCAGGACGTCCCTGCCTGATCACAGAAACACCATAGATGTTCGGCATCATGTCTAAGTTTAGACCTGCTCCGAGGGATGAACAGCGATGGACAAGCATCTGGAGAATGTTTGTTTTAGCTGAAAAACATCCCCACTACTCAGCACAATGTTAACAGCAGCAGTGAGATTTGAACCCTGGCTGCCCTGCTTTTAGGAAACTACACTGACTAGTACGCTATCCTAGACATCCACGTGCTCTAATACTGTTCTGGGGATGTTTCTGTAGATGCCTCGGTTGACGTCCGTATCGGGCATGTCCAGGTTTGTGAAATCATGTCCACACCTGGACATGCCTGCATTTTTTTCAGACGTTCTGGTTTAAACATCCCATACTACACTTGGACAACTCTTCTAAAATTCCCCTCTAAAGGGGTCATTCCGAGGCATGAATAGCAGGGATGGACGTCCCGTTTCCAATTATTTCTTGCAGTCAACAAAGATTCTCTGTAGTCTTGCTTTTGGAAGTTCTCTTACTCTTTTCTTGAGAACTCTTCCAGGTCAGAAAAATTCTTAAGTCTTGCATGCACTGCATTTTTGAGATCTCTCCATAGAGTTTCAGTAATATTCAAGTCATTCCAAAACCGTCGTCTTTCTTTTAAGTACTTCAAGGCTGCATTTGATGTATGCTTCAGATCATTGTCTTGCTGTACATAACCTCTTTTCAGCTTCAACTTCTTCACTGACCCTAGGACATTAGTTTCAAAGGTATGCTGATGTTTAGTTGAATCCACTGTTCCTTCCCCCACACAATATTTCTTTTGACATTCAGTATAATTCCAAAACATAATAGATCCATCCCATACTTAATAATTGGCAAAGTGTTCTTTTCTTCAAACACTTCACCCTTTATTTCTTCAAATGTATCTTTTGTGGTTGTGCCCAAACAGTTCAGTTTTCATTTCATCAGTCCAAAGTACTTTGTACTAGAAAGTTTCAGGCTTATCAAGGATTTTTGGGTTTGTTTGGGGTTTTTTACATACTTTTACATACTTTGAACAGTGACTTTTGTGATGAGGTCATAGAAGGGGTTTCCATCTGACAGTTCTCCCATGCAGATCATTCCTGTATAAGCAATGCTGTATAGTGAAACTGTGGAGAATTACTACAGTCAGCTAAATTTTTTTGGAAGTCCTTTGCAGGGATCTGTTGGTTTAGTTTTGCAGAGGACCAATTTTAGGTCTATTCTGTCAGATTTTCTTAGTCTTTCAGATTTCTGCTTTGACTTCTATGGCTCCTTGTAATTTCCATTTCTTAAAAATGTTGACAGTTGATATTGATAGCCAGAAGCATTTACAGGTTTTTTTGTAGCTTTCCCCTGGTTTGTAAGAATGAGTTCATTTCATTTTCAAACAGCTGCTTAGATGAGTCCATAACTATTGAAAACAGACAGAGCAATAATCACAACCTGAGAGGTTAGAAGGGTAGAATATTGGTTCAATCATAAAATTGTTTCACCTGACTAATTGAAGCCTCTACAAATCAATCAACTTTCTAAGCCTTATTAGCAACTTTTTTAAAAAAAAATGTAGTAATCAATCAAGTGGAAGACTTCCAGTTTTGCACATACCATATTTACTTTTTTGTTATTGCAGTTTGTTAAAATCAGCAATTGAATACTAAATTGGTATTAAAAATTGCAGAAAGACGTTTATACTACAAGGTTGTGTCAACTTCCAATCACTTATGGATTCATTGAAATATACAGTTTGGCCAGAGGTGCCTCAACTTTAGCACACAAATCCACAGCAAGTTATTGCTTTTGACTGAATAAATAGCCCCAACCTCAACCCCCCCAGTCAATTATATATATATATATTTTTTTTTATTTATTTTTATTTTTTTTTAATACTTGTATTGTAAGTGACAGATAAAGTATACATTCTAAATATCTTTATAATTTAGGCCACTGGGAGAGACCTGAAATAGATCTTTTTTTTAATGGAAGAAGGACTTATCACCTGCTTCCAAATGGGAGGTATCTAGATTTAGCATGCATAGTCTTGGGATTGTATAATTTAGCACTTAGCCACTTATTTTATTTATTTATTTATTTTATTTATTTAACATCTCTTATATACCGCGCTATTAAAATCAGTGCGGTGTACAATGAACAAAATATACTGCAATGTGTACAGGTAACATCGAGTTTACAGAGAACAAGGGAATATATAACATGGAATAACAGGGATAACTATGTACAATCAACATTATACTATGAATATGCTTTTATTATATATAACTATGTACAATCAACATTATACTATGAATGTGCTTTTATTATATACCATATTTAAACTCGAGTGGATATTGTACGTGAATTCATGGGTGGCATGGGTCAGTAGAAGTAAAGTGAAATATCGTGGGAACTAACCATTTTCTGATTGGATAAAGGTGTTAAAGTGTTTGGTGTGGGTGGGAGGCCTGTTGGCTGTGTGAGTGTCTGTGGTCACTTCTGGGTAGTATTTTGTGAATAAGTGATGCTTTACAGCTTTGCGGAATTGTAATAGGCTTTTGATGCCGCGGATTTCATGGGGAAGTATATTCCAGTTCCTGGGTGCGAATAATGAAAAGCTCTGTTGATGTAGCTTTAGTACATGATGTCATCATCTTGGGAACTATTAAGGTGTTCATAGTTGTAGTCCTTCTGTTTCTATTTTCAGGGGTGTTATGGATTAGTTTTCTGATTGGTGTTGGTGGGTAGATATTCATGGCTTTGAAGGTCAAGACTAGTGACTTATATGAGAGTCTGGCTTGTAGAGGTAGCCAGTGTAGGTCTTTCATGATAGGCGTTATATGAGCAGACCTTGGTGATCCAGAGAGGACTCTTGCAGCTGTATTCATAGCCAGACGAAGTGGATTTAATGTTGATTGAGAGAGCCCATGGAGGATGATGTTTGCAAAATCTAGATGTGGGAGGACTAGTGCCTGGAAGGTTGATCGGAAATCAGTATAGTCCAGTAGTGGACGGAGGTGGCGTAGTGTTCTGATCTTGTGATATATATTCTTTGTCACATTCTTCACATGCATTGTCATATCCAGGTGTTGATCTAATGTTATGCCGAGGTATCGGATCGTGGGTTTGGACGTCAGTTCTATGTTGTTGATCAGCAACGACGGAGGAGGTACGAACTTAAGATTCCTTGTGACAAATAGGACATCAGTTTTGCTATGATTTATTCTTAGGTTTTGAGTCAGCAGCCATTCAGCTACTGCTCCAAAGCAGTTGATTATTGGAGTATACACTGGTTGGTCAGTTTTGAACGGCATGTATATGAGGATGTCATCAGCGTATGCCAGGCATTGTACGTTGAAGGATCTGATCAATTCACATATCGGCTGCATATAAACATTGAACATTAACGCCGATAGTGAAGATCCTTGTGGTACCCCTTGAGACTGTAGGAATGGTTCTGAGGATTCCTGGCCTGTTTTAACTTGTTGCCACCTATTGGAAAGGTAGGATCTACACCATTCTAGTGCTGTGCTTCGAATCCCCTTTTCTCTCAGGCGTTGCAGTAGTATATCGTGGTTCACAGAATCGAATGCGGCGGAAATGTCTAAAAAGATGAGAATAAATCCTTGTTTGATGTTGTTTAATCCTGTGATCAGATCGTTGAATAGGGTTGTAAGGATTGTGTCGACTCCATGTGCTTCTCTGAATCCATGCTGTGATTTGTCTAGTGGTGCTTCTGTGTCAATATGATGCTGGAGTTGTTGTTGGGCAGCTTTCTCGATGATTTTTGCAAGCTGGGGGATGCTTGAGATTGGCCTAAATGATTCAGCTTTGGATGGATCAAGCTTACTGTTTTTTAGTAGAGGCTTGATAGAGGTGTGTTTAAGACTCTGGGGGAATGAGCCTGTTAGAAAGGACTGGTTCAGTATTTTGCATAGGATTTGGCTTAGATCATGTCGCAGGTCTTTGATCCAGTTGGCTGGGCAAGGGTCGTTAGGTGCCGTGCTAGGATTGATGGAGGCGACAATTTTCTCAATTTCATTAGATGATATAGTATTGAAGTTGCAAAATGGAGTTATTTGAGATGCCTTAGATGATATAATGGGGTCGATGGTATTTATGCTTGTGCTGGTTTTAATCATTTTTGATTGCAGGTAGATTGCGTAGTCCTGTGGTCGAGGCATTGCAGGTTGGGCTGAAACTGGCTGAAACTTATCCTTACTTTACATGATTGCCGGTACCTGTAGTCCTTTTTTGATTTTGTCTTGCTAATGTCCATAGTTGCATTTTTGAAAGAAGAATAGCAAATTCTCAATTTTTCCTGTATAGTTTGTGCACTTTCCGGGTGTGAACTAAAGGTTTTTTTCATGCTGAATCAAAGGGAAAAATACTTAAAATCTTCTTAAACATTATGGGAGTAATTTTGAAAGCCCTATTTGTGGTTTGGATGTCCGAAAGGGGCATAGAGATGTCCAAAGCCATTTTAGAAGCCAACTCTGTGGATGTACAAGTCTGAATGAGGACATGGTGGGGCATTCCCAGGAACCTAGATGTCTCCGCCTGATCTCAGAAACGCAATGGATGTCCAGTGTCGTGTTTAAGTTTAGACCTGTTCCAGGCAGGGCCAGTTCGTCCATTGTGTGAGAATGTTGTTTGCACAGGGCCCCATGCTTTAGGGGGCTCTGCACCAACAACATCTCGTATTCGGCACTGACAGGCAGGGCAGCTTTAGAGGGAGCCAGAGAGGCCCCGGCTCACCTCTGACAGCCGCCGAAGTGAAGAGTTCCTTTTGTCTTCACTTCGGCAGCTGTATTACAGTATAGGATGCAAGTGTACCAAGGTCAAAGGGGACTTTCTGTTTCCCGGCATTCACCATGCCAGCATCCTATACTGTAATACAGCTGCCAAAGTGAAGAAAAAAAGGCACTCTTCACTTCCGCGGCTGTCAGAAGTGAGCCGGGGCCTCTCTGGCTCCCTCTAAAGACATTTGGACAGTCGCAGGGCTCTTCCTGGGGGGGGGGGGCTAAGACTGGAAATAGCTGATGGGGAGGAGGGATTGGACTGGAAATGGGCTGAGTTGGGGGTGGGAGCTAGGACTGGAAATGGGCTGATGGAGGGGCTTGGATAGGACTGGAAATGGGTTAATGGGGGGCTAGGATTGGAAATGGGCTGATGGGGGGCTTGGATTGTAAATGGACTGATGGATGTGCTAGGATAGAACTGGAAGGGCTAATGGGGGAGTTAGGACAAAATGGGCTGATGGGGTGGATAGAAGAGGGCTGGAAAGGGTTGATGGAGGGGCTAGGATTGGAAATGGTCTGATGCGGGGGGATGGGAGAATGGAACTAGAAGGTAGCGGATGCTGGGTGTGGCTGGAACTAGATGGGAGCTGACGTTGGGGGAGGACTAAAATGGGATGGGGCTGCGGGAGTGATAATGGAGAGGGGAAAAACATTTTGTGTGGGAGGGAAGAAAAATCTACGATTGGCCAGGTACTGGAAGAGTAAGTGAGGATTGAGGATGGAAGGGTAAAATTTGAGTGGATGAAAAAGGAATAAAGAAAGAAATGGATTAAAGAGCAAAAGGAGAAAGATCAGTATGTTAAAGCAGATGTAGAGAGAGAATGGAAAAAAGCTAGGATAGAAAAGAAAGGACAAATTGACATCAGACAATGGAGAGTTAGCAGAAGACACAAAGAAACCAGAAGAAAGTGACTGGAGCAATTGCAACTGTAAAATAAAATGCACAAACAACAAAAGGTAGAAAAACACCTTTTTATTTTGAATTTATTAACTGGAATATGTCAGCTCTGGGAAATGTGCATCATTAACGTCTGTGTTTTGTTTAGTACAAGAGGAAATTAATTTATGGTATTATTTCTCCAGTGTTGTTGTACATTCCAAGATTGGCCTTTTGGATTCCCAGTTTAATTATTGTCTTCCTATTTCTAAATTACGATCCTTTGATCTTTCTTTGGTGATGGTCTATGCTCTGCATGTGTAATCGAGCTGAGGTATTCTGTTTATGTAGTTTCTATTTGACAGTGCCACTTGTTCTCTTTCCCCAGTAGGAGAATGTATTGGTATTCTCGGAAATGTATTGGTTTAATATTTGCATTGTTGCCTTTAGATAGGTAGGGTATGGTGCTTTGTGAGTCCTGGTAGTGCTGTTATGATATGGTGGGTTAGCTATGGGTTCTAAATGGGCAGTGTTTGTAGTACTTCCTAATGTGCCTGGCTGTTGGCACTGGAGTATAGTAATATAGAAATCGGGTAGTTTTTCTTTATCCATGCACTCATTAAGAGGCATGTTTACTAAAGGTTTGTGCATGTTATCATTATACAAATGAGTCTCTGCACAACCCTTGGGCCGCCCCTGGCTCGAGGCATGAATGGGCATCTGAAAGTGCTCCTTTTGGCTGAAAAACATCAAGAGAGTGTACAGAAAATAACACTCCAGTGGCCCCAGTATTCAACACAATGTAAGCAATGGTATTTGAACCCTGGCTTTTCTGTTTCTAGCTTATTATTCTAACCATTAAGCTATCCTTGCCATCTGGCTTCTGGCATACAATTCTGGGGATGTCTATGTTGATGCCCTTGCAGACATCCATATTGGGCATGTCCACGTTTGTGAAATCATGTCTGAACCTGGATGTGCCTGCTTTTTTTTAAGACATTCTGGCTTAGACATCCCAGATTGTACTTGGATGCCCCTTCTAAAATTCCCCTCCACATGATTTCCTTCAAGTTGCATTAATTTTTGTAACATTCCACTGTATTGGAGCCCTTCCTATTGTAATTTTCTCACTATGTAGTTGTAACTAATCTGCAAGATTTCTTAGAATTGTAACTGGATATCTATTTATGATCTCAAAGAATCCTTGGGAATATATAACTCCACATATTTGTTCAAGAAGAAACCAAAAAAGTCTTGATCATATCAGCTTTCAAATCCCCCCACGCAACCTCCCTCCCCCCCCCCCAACTCAATATATGGTGGAAGCTGCTTTTTACAGCAATAACAGTCATGCAACGTTTAGGATAAGTGTCTATCATCTTTGCATAGCAGACTGCAGGGCCAGCCCATCCAGTGTGCGAGAATGTTGTTTGCACAGGGTCCCGCACTTCAGGGGGCCCGCACCAACAACATCCCGCATTGAACACCGGCAGGCAGGGCGGCTTTAGAGGGAGCCGGAGAGGCCCCGGCTCACCTCTAATAGCTGCCAAAGTGAAGAGTGTCTTTTTCCTTCACTTCAACAGCTGTACTGTAGTTTAGAATGCTGTTGCGCTGAGCGCCTGGAAACAGGAAGTCCCTTTTGACCTCAGTGCGGCAGCGTTGTAAACCACAGTACAGTTGCCAAAGTGAAGGAAAAAGACACTCTTCACTTCAGCAGCTGTTAGAGGTGAGCTGGGGCCTTTCTGGCTCCCTCTAAAACATTTTAGACAGCCCAGGGGCTCTTCAGGAGGGGGGGGCTTGGACTGGAAATTGTGGGGGGGAGCTAGGATTGGAAATGGGCTGAGTTGGGGGGCTTGGACTGGAAATAGCTGATGGGGAGGGGGGCTTGGACTGGAAAGGGGCTGAGTGGGGAGGAGGGGGGAGCTAGGACTGAATATGGACTGATGGAGGGGTTAGGATAGGACTGGAAATAGGCTGATGGTGGACCAGGATTGGAAATGAGCTGTTTGGGGGGGCTGGATTGGAAATGGACTGATGGAGAGGCTAGGACTGGAAATGGCTCATTAAGAGACATGTTTATTAAAAGTTAGTGCATGTTGGCGTTATGCAAATGAGGCCCCTTATGCAAATGGGACCCTGCACCAAGTCTCTGCACATGGCCCCGCACCCCTCTTGGGTCGCCCCTGGCAGGGTGATGTAGTTTTTGCTGCTTCATTTTGGCAGAATAGCTCAAGCTCTTGGACTATCTGTGGACTATCTTCTTCCAGTCTTGCCACAGATTTTCTATTGGATTCAGTTCTGGGTTTTGACTGGGCTGTTCATGGACATTTTCCTTATTCGTACTGAGCCACTCCATTGCTACTTTTGCTTTGTGCTTAAGATCATTGTTTTGCTGAAAGAAGAATCTTCTCTCTAGTCTCACGTCTGCCAGTACTTTTCCTGCTGCAGGAAAACATCCCCACAACATAATCCTGCTACCAAAATAGTTTATTGTAGGGCTGGTGTTAACAGAGTGATGTGCCGTCTTTGTTTTAGCCCATATATATTGTCTAATATTGAAACTAAAAAAGTTCAGCTTTGGTTTCATTAAAGCAGAAAACGTTCTCCCATGTATTGCAGTGCCCCCTAACCACTATGTGGCAACCCCTGTGGATATTCTTCAGCAGGGTCTTCCTCTCACCTCCCTCCCATATAGTCATATTTATGGAATAATCTTGAAATTGTTGAACAGTCAACATTTTCCCCAGCCTTAGCCAGAGAACCTCTGTCGTTTTGGTAGAGGAACAACCTGAACAACAAAGAACCTTTGTCATGCCAATTTATTTCCCCTTTACTACTACTCTTCTACTATTTATCATTTGTAAAGTGCTGCAAGGCATACGGAGCGCTGTACATGTTCAAATAAGAGACATTCCATGCTCATCAGAGCTTGCAGTCTAATTAAGACAGACCACGCAACAACAAAGGGGAACCAGGGGAATTCAAGGGGAATGGTGAGGTAAAGAGAGGTGATATGCAGGAGAATGAGGAGATCAGGATCCAAATGCAGTCTACAGTTGTGGACTTAATGGGGCTACAAGGAATATTCAAACACATTGAAATGTTCTCCCAATCTGTACCTTTGAATAACTTTATCCTGGAGTTCTTTCAGCAACTCTGTATTTGGCATGTTTAAGCCTTTATCTCAGATTTACTTCATACAATAGAAACAGCTTGATTCTTTATCTGAGCGCATTCGAATCAGCTCAACTCATGTGACTGGACTCAGGTGAGCTTTATATGACTTACTGTGGGTCTAGTTAAGATAGTTTTTGGAAACTGAACTAATTTGTGTTTCCTTCAACAAAGAGTGTGAAGATTTATGCCATCATTACTTTCTGGTTTCTTATTCTTCATTACTTTTGAAAATTTCTGCAATTGTTCTTTCATAGTGAAGTATAGAATATGTTGCATACAAGGGCGACTCTATTATGAGGCCAAGTGAGGCGGTCACTTCAGCTGGCAAAATTTTGAAGGTGGCAAAAAATGCCTCAAAACAGCCGCCTCACTCTGCTTATTACTCTGGTGTTACACAGCATGTGGAGTCTGGCTTCTTGGGGTTTCATGTTAATTTTTGTCTACATATTTTTATTTTTACTTATTCTGTACTTAGTGAGGGTCTGTGTTCTGAGTGTGTGACTTAGGCCTGGCGTTCTGTTAACCTGGAGTTTGTACATAGGGATCTGTACTGTAGTAATTTGACTTGTTCAACTTTTCAAATAGGTGTATGGATATTCTTGGGCCCGCTGTGGTATTTATAGTGTTGGTTTTTTCTGGGTAAGCTCCTTGTATGAGTTTTGGAAGTTTATGCTGGTATGGTATGGTAGATTTGGCCTTGTAGATCTTTTGTAGGGTTTCATATTAGTTCCCAATATGCCTGTTACTGGAGTTTGTTTGTTAGTGAGATGACCATAATCAGATGTTTTTGAAATATATTGAGTTCTGTGGGTGAATGTCCTACTTCTGCTCTGTTCCCATTGTCGAGGGACAGGTTTATGTGGATACAGAATATATATTCAAAAAGAAAAAGTGAGAGCCATAATCAGTTTATAACAACAAAATAAATATGAGTTATAATTTGGTGTTATAAACTATGCTGTGGTTCTTGCTCTTTCTTTTAGTTTCTTGGGTGCAAACATCTTGCATTTCCTCCACATTATCTAATTGGCTTTTTGGTTTGGCTCAGACTGGAGTTTTGAGAGAGCTCCCCCCCCCCCTCTCTGGTGGGAGGGGGAGCACCATCTCATCCCTCGCCTCAGGCAGCAGATTGCCTTGAGCTGCTCCTGGTTGTGTAGATCAATTAAGCTAACTCCTATTTTTAATACATACTGAATTGTATTTTTTTGACAGAAGAATATGGAAAACATGTAGGGCCGCGATGACTTTGCAAGGCAAATGGGCACTATGAAAGGCAAATGAAAATGCTGCACATCTAGTGGGAAAAAAACATTTTAGTAAAAACCACATTCAAAAAGAATGTCATTACTCAAAGTTTTGAATGTATAAGTCCGGCATTTGCATAAATAAGTGCTTATTTTCTAACTTGCTGACATTTACATGTGTAATGGTAGATTTTACAGAACTGGACAGTCAGGAAGACAAATTAAGGACCCAAGCAAAAAAATCCTTTTTTTTTCTAAATTCTTGAGATGATTTAAAACACCTCAAAGCACAATTTCCCCCTCAAACATGCATGCAAACCCCAGGTCCAAATGAGCGGTTAGCTGACACTTAAACCTGTCTCAGAGTGGGTGCAAAATTCCAGTGTCTAGATTTGTTCAATGCATACATATATTACCGTTTCAAAATGGAAATACATTCATACTTTTCCACCTACCCAAACACATCCAAAGCATGCTATCTTGGAAATTGCATGCTGTAGATCTACACATATAAATAGCAGATTTCTAAAATAGCTTTTTACACGAGTTGGTCATTTACTTATGTAAATGCTGCTATTTACATGTGTAAAAGACTCACTAACCTTCTAAAATGACTTCCATTGTGTGATGTGCTTTGGAGGCTGGATGCAATTTATCTTAGGAAAGTGGGTGGTATTTAGCTCTCATTTATGATATTCTGAAGTATGGGTTTCATGCAGTATCTACTGAATTATAGCATTTTGGGTTAACACTTCTGCAATTTAATTATTGGAATTGCAGAGAGCTTTTTCAAATTATTTTTTACTTATTCATTTTGAACAGATTTTGCCTGTTCCATAGCAAGACTCTGGGCTCTTTTCTGACTTTTGCTACCCTAAGATTGGCATGCATACCAGCATAGTCCATGGCCAACCAACATGCCAACACATAAGGATGCTACTGTGAGTGCATGACCTGACTGTGCCTGACTTGCTGCCATGTTATTGGTGAAACTATTTCTATTCTTCATCTGGTACCCATTTTTCTCATATGGAGTTTGTGGTGAGGAAACCACTGCTGAACCTAGAAATACACAGGAAAATGAGTCCTGTCACTTTAAGGCAGAATGTATCAAGGGTTTCCCTAGTAACCAAGAGTCTGTGACTCAGAGAATAGTCATCCCTAAGCCCCGCCCACAGCAGCACGTCAGGGAGAAGCTTGACCCTAGTCACATGTGCTGGGAGCAAGGTGTGGCTCAGGAGGAAGGAAAGTTTAAAAAGCTGATATGCAGTAACACAGATAGAATAAGAAGAGGAATGAGAAGTGGTAAGAAGGTGCCACTCTTGAGACGGAGAAGCAGCAAGGGAAGAGAAGGACAAGGAGAAAGACAAGGAGCATGGAGAGCAAGTGAGAGAGTGCTTGCAGAGCATGAAAGGCAGAGTGTAAGAAACACTGGAAGCCGAAGAGAGAAGCTTGATGAGAGATTGCCAAGCACAGCTGAGGAAGCAAGGAACGAGAGGCTGGTGCAAGCAAACGAAGGTGCTGCAGCTGAGAGACAGCATGACTGGCTTGCAGAGCAGAGAGAGTTTCTAAATACCTCAGAATCAAGGCAAGTGTGTCCTTCTCAATTCCTAGACAGGAAATACCCACGAGAATTAGCTCTAGAAGGGAAAGCTAATTCTAGTTATAGACAAAGTACCAGGATAAAGGGAGAAAGTTTATCCAAGCCCCAAGTAGCTCACTTAACAGAAGAGCTACTGCAAAAGCAGGCTCTACTTAAGAAGTTAAATGAACTAATAGAGAAAGAAAATAGCCAGCTCTCTGTTCAGATACCTTTTGATGTAAGTGAGAGAGATAGTGTAGAGGAAATGGACATAACAAGTGTGGAGAACAGTACCATGGATTTACAATGTGCTATGTCAGGTCTCTGATGTGGAAGAGTCCTAGAGAGCAATTGTATGTATGCCGTGCTTAGGAAGCAGCCTAATTCTGAAGACGTCACAACTGAAAGAAACAGCTGTGTTCAACTGATAAGGTTGAGAGCTGGATGTAAATGTTCAAGGGACATTTAAAAGTTTATTTTGCTGCCAGAAGTTTGTTCCTGCAAAGGAGAGAACCTTCAAGAGTTTAAAAGTTTTGGAAAGTGACAATTTTGATTTACAAGCAAGATTGTGCCTGTTTCTTTGAAGTTTGGAATAGAAAGCAAAGTTATTCCTGTTTCCTTTTGAAGCTGTACTGTGGATTAAAACCTCCTTTATATAATTTACCCCTCGCGTCCTGTGTATGAAGGAACCCCTGAATACATTGAATAAATTTCTCTGTCTTACGCCTGAACCCTTGAGTCACAACTCCTTGCTTTAATATAGGACTACAATTCCCAGCAGCCCTCCTGGCAGCCATTTTGAGGGAATCTTATTTTAAAGCCAAAAGGCGACCTCACCTGCTACCAGTTACCTACCTGGCCAGGCGGGGGCGACAAGTTTCAAATACTAGAAGAGCAATCAACATCTGTGTACTACACTGTTCATGTTCCATGTAGCAGTGAAGAGTTGTATGTGTTATATTTATTTATTTAACATTTTTTATATACCACTTTTCATTTTATCAAAGTGGTTTACAGTGAAACAGAACAAGTCTTACATGGAACAGTATACTGAACTATTTACTTTTAACTGTTTACAATGTTACAACTATGCTGTATGCTGTACACTCAACTCAACACGGACAACCCAACTAGAAGAGTGCCTAAGTGAGATGCAAGCCTGGTTACACCATAGTAACATGACGATCAACCACAAAAAAACGGAGGTGATGTACATCTCCAGAAAGCCAAACTTCGACCCCCCCCCCCCCCCGCAACAATCACCTTATGTAACAATACATACCAAATGAAGGAAGAAATAAAATATCTGGGGGTAACGTTCGAAAGTAATCTAAAGATGGAGAAACACCTCCGTAAAACAAACAAAGCCGTTTTCCACAAGCTTAGAGTCCTTCAACCGCTAAGGA
Source organism: Ichthyophis bannanicus (assembly GCA_033557465.1). Lineage (NCBI taxonomy): Eukaryota > Metazoa > Chordata > Amphibia > Gymnophiona > Ichthyophiidae > Ichthyophis > Ichthyophis bannanicus. The sequence continues at coordinate 941,709,855 of CM066033.1, read as the reverse complement.
GCATTATCGAACCTCAGGACTTCAGGACCGTTGCCCAGGCACTCATCATGCCACATTTCGACTACTGCAACGCCATCCTTCAGGGTCTCCCAAAGAAAACCCTGAACATTCTACAAATGGCGCAGAATGTAGCCGCTAGGATCATCACGAAAAAAGGCTTTGCTGATCACATCCCCCGGTATTGATTGAACTACACTGGCTCCTCATTGCTGCTCGTATAAAATATAAAACACTCACGACCACTTTCAAGCTCCTACATAACATTGCTCCGTCCTTCCTCTCCACCTTGATCTGCTCGCAACCACCCAACAGAAGCAGAAGAACCATCAACTCCAACACCCTCCTCGTTCCAGCTGATATAAGAGCTGTTAAAACCAATACTAGTAATAGAGCGTTCTCATACACTGCACCTACACTCTGGAATCATCTGCCGCCAGAGTTACGAGATTGCAAAGACCTAACTGACTTTAGGAAAAACCTCAAGACTCATCTTTTCCAGAGTCATTTTAATTTGATTTAACCTAAGGGGTCTAAGCTAAACCACCCCGGGAGTCCAAAACATATTTATGTACACCTGCTCGTTTATGTAAAATGTATATATGTATATATGTAATTAGTGCCCATATCCTAAACAGAACCCCTTGTGTGATGTGCCTACCCTCCGAATCAACCTGTACGCACCCAAATTTTACTGTACTGATTTGACAGTTCTCCTTATGTAATCAGACAGCTGCTGATCGCTGGAAGTAGCGGTATATAAATGTTTGCTAAATAAATAAATAAAAATAAACTATATCGGGAGGGCATTCCAAGCATCCACCACCCTTTCAATGAAAAATTATTTCCTGACATTGCCTTTCAATTTACCCCCTTGCAGCTTCATGTTATGACCTCTAGTTTTACAGCTTCCCCGTCTTTGGAAGAGGTTTGTTTATTCATTATTTCTCTTTAAGTATTTAAAGGTCTGAATCATATCTCCCCTGTCCCTCCTCTCCTCCAGAGTGTACATATTTAGGTCTTCAAGTCTCTTCTCATAAGGCTTCTGACGCAGATAGGTACTTAGTTTGGGCGACATCTTATTGGGAGGGGACAGTTGAGTAGGGATTTTATTCCTGTGATTGTGTGCTTCATATGTTGTCATAGTGTTCAGTGAAAAGGTAGGCTTTTAGATATTTTCTGAAGTCGGCGATGTCTGTAATAGCTCTTAGGTGGTGTGGGAGTGAGTTCCATATTGAGGGGGTATAATATTTGAATACCCTGTGAAGCACTCTTCGGGAAGAGTTGGTCGGTATGAAGGCTATTGAGAGGGTGTTGGATGGAACTTCCTCCTTGATCGTGTGTCTGGGACTTTTTGATTATTTCTTTTAAGCATTCAGTGGACCGGTTATTTATTATCTTGAAGGCCATCATTAAGGCTTTGTATTCTATTCTAGATCGGATGGGTAGCCAGTGGAGGTCTTTTAAGGCAGGGGTGATATGCTCATGTTTCTTTGATCCTGTAATTAATCTAGCAGCTGTATTTTGTGCCAGTTGCAGAGTATGTGTTGTACTTTTGGGTAAACCATTGAGTATCATATTGCTGTAATCTAGCTGTAGGGTGATTATTGTCTGGCAGACAGATCTGAAGTGGTACTGTTCTAATATGGGTCGTAAGTTCTTCATTTTGTATTAGACTTTGGAGGTGATTTTGTTGATGTGAGATTGGAAAATGAGCCTCTGGTCCAGATGTACTCCCAGATATCTTACCTCATTCTTGATTGGAATTGGACAATTTCCAATTAGCAGATTATTTGGAGGGTTGAATGAGGTGTTTCTTGTGATTATGAGGGTTTCAGATTTATTGTAGTTGATTGTTAAATTGTGCTATGCCAGCCATTCGGTTGTTTCTATCATGCATGTGGAGATGGTTGAGAAGTCTGGATTTGTGGTGTCAATTGTGGAATATATCATAAAGTCATCTGCGTATAAGTGGTAATGTATGTTGTGTTTCTGTATGATTTTGCAGACTGGCTGTATGTATATGTTGAAAAGTAAAGCAGATAATGCTAAGCCTTGAGGTATTAATGTAGCAAGAATGGTTTTGATTTGCTGCTTTTTATCTTCACTTCTGTCCTGTCGGATAAATAGGAGCGGAACCAAGTCAGTGGGGTGTCGCTTGTTCCAATCTCTGACAGCCTATCTAGGAGTGTGGAGTGTATTATTGAGTCGAATGCAGCAGAAATATCAATGAAAATGAGTAAGAAGCCATGTTTGATATTTTCAATCCTGTTAAGTACTGTGTTCATCAGGGATGTGAATAATGTTTCGATTCCAGGAGATTCTCAGAATCCATGCTGCTGTGGGTCAAAAGGGAAGTTTAAGTCTACATGGTCCTGGAGCTGACGCTGAACGTTTTTTCAATTATTTTGGACAGAAGCAGTATTCTGGATATTGCACGGTATAAAGATGGTGAGCTTCGCTCAGATGCTGTGCTTTTTAGGAGTGGTCCTATTGAGGAGATTTTAAGATGTGGTGGCATAATTCCTTCTGAGAGGGGAAAGGTTTACTATTCTGCATAGCATTGGTGCTAGTTCTTGAGACATAGCTTTTATCCAAGTGGTAGGACAGGGGTCAAGGGGTGAAGTTTTGTATTAAGAGATTTTAGTAAGTTGATGCAATATTCTTCAGAGATTGAGTAGAATGTTGTCCAGTTCTTTGAGGAATCCCTTATTGATACTGGTGATGCTGGCGAGGGAGGCAGATTTGGTGAGTTATGTGAGCATGTGAGTTTGCTTTGAAGTTATCTTACATATATTTCAGGGGTTAAGTGGTCTGCGTTGTTGTTATGAGGTGTTCTGGTTAGATCTTTGTCTATTGAAAAAAGCTCTCTAGGATGGTTAAGTGACTTCATTATGATGTTTGTATGGTGTTGCTTTTTATGGTCCAGAATCAGTTTGTTGTATTCTTGTTGCTTTGCTCTGTATTTTTGGCAATCTGTCTGTTCTTTATTTCTTCACCATTTTCATTCCAGTCTTCATAATGTGATTTTTGCTTGACTCATATCTGAGGAGTACCATGGGGCTTTGTTATCTCTACGAGATGTATTATTCTTAGGTGAGGCAAGGGTAGCTGGTGAGATAGTGTCGTTCCAGTTAGATATAAGAGTTGAGAGATCTGTAGATTTATTATCTAGGATTGGGAGGATTTGTTTCAGGAGGGTGTCTTTATTTAATTCTTTGAAGCGTCAGGGGTTATTTGAGCAGTTTTGTCTGGGCTGTGGCATATTGATAGGTACATTGAAGGATATCATGTGATGGTCAGACCAGAATACTGCAGATATATGGCAGTTGATGTGAGAAGGAAGGTTAGAGGGCACGAATATCAAGTCAAGGGTGTTTCCATTATCATGTATTTGGGTATCAATGATTTGTGAGAAGTCCACAGAGTTTAAGGCGTTGAGGAATGAAGTAGCTTGCGCTGAGGATAGAGAGTTCAAGTTGAAATCTCCTAGTATTATTGGTTGCTTCCCTTTGTTAGAATATCTTGTAGCAAGTTCTGTTATATAAGAGAGGTCATCAGGATCTGAGGTTGGGGCTATATATATTAGGCTTATGTTTTTGCTTTCCAGGGTTATAGAGTTTAGTGTGGGAATTGACAAGTTTTTGGTGATCTTCAGGTTTAATTGCTTCTTAGAGAGAATGAGGGTTCCTCCGCCTCTGCGTCGAGCTCTGGGACAGTGGTGGAAGTCCATGGTTTCTGGAGTGAGTTGGTTTAGAAGTACATTGTCTGCATCGTCAGCCATGATTCAGTTATATACATGATTTCTCCTTTGTGGTCTTGGATGTAGTCTCTATGGTATGTATTTTGTTGCGGATAGAGCGTGCATTTATTAGGGATCCAAAAAATTCTTTGGTCACGTTATAGAGTGTAAATATCAATATATCACAAAAAGCTCACTCCAATAAAACACAACTTGTTTCCTAATTGTCAAATACAAAAATGATTGTTTCCATTCACAAAAATATATGAACATGAAAAGTGGAAATAGAAACGTGGTCAGCAAGGTCTCAGCTTCTGTGGGCAATGGCAAATATAATCAAGACACCAGTCCAGATCCTGCCACTTAACACAAGCCCAATAACATCAAGGACCTGCTGCCACCAACCTCCACATTTTGCAGAAACTCCTAAACAAAATCAACAAGCAACCGCATCAACACCCAAAAAACACTTAGCTTTGGAAAAAGATGATAACGGGAGTTGATAACGGGCTGCTACCCCAACGTCACTGCAGAGCTCTCATACGTTTCGCGAGTAATCTCGCTGCATCAGGGGAAAATACTATAAAAACAAGAAACAAACATTCAAAATCAAACTTATGTTTGCTGAAATACCGAAATACAAGCGAACTCCCAAACCCAACCAACAATAATGACAGAAAAATTATCACTCACATTAGACAGCAGCCAAACCAGCACTTCAACATTGCTTCTCAAAAAACGCAGCGCATGCTCAATCAACAAAGAATCACCACGCTCCCACAAATACCTTACTGCTGACGTCAAAGGTGTCCCCCCCAGAGAAAAACTCCACCCCCCTCTTAAAGGCATACTGCCCAATCAATACGAAGATTTAAACCCTCCGGAACTACAGTATGTAGCCTAAAGATCCACTTCTGCTCACATATCAATAGGGACTGTTCCCTACTCTTCCCATCGGTCCCAGCCAGAACTCGGCCCAAACAAAAGCATCGCAAATCAAAAAACTGATGCTTGAACTCCACACAATGCGGAACCAAAGGCGCCTCACGAACAGCACACTTGAGCCGGCTTCTATGTTCAATAATACGCTTACGAAACATTCTACACGTACTTCCCACATACAAGAGGCCACAAGGGCACATGACCTGATGGACTTTAGGGAAAAACTCAAGACTTACCTATTTCAGATTTACTATAACATGATCTAGACAGTAAGAACTAACTCTTGCCATCCACAGAAATAAAGATGTACATATTTGTTAAAATGTATATATGTAGTTAATCTCTTCCCATCTTATGGAAGGAAGATTAAGTTACCTAACTACTGTGTGTCGTGCTTATCCTGTAAATCACTTTGTATATATTGAAATTTGTTCTGTCCTGACCTGACAGCTCCGTCATGTAATCAAATCCGCTCCTGATCGCTGGAAGTAGCGGTATACAAATGTATGCTAAATAAATAAAATGACCCCATAGACAACAAATGTGGAATCACAAAAGGTCTGATGCCTAAGCTTATACTGGACCCCATGATATTCAAATTGCAAAATCTCACTAGACACCTCACAATTGAGCAACAACTACAAGGGCTATGGCCCCGTGATCGAGCACCCTCACTAGACACCGGACGTAAAAATCGAAGGACTCAATATTTCTCTCAAATTGCGCTGTCGCTGCCAGACGCACCGCACTTTCTTATCCGCTAATCCCGGAATAGTGTGCAATACCCCCATATGTCTCCGCACAATCCGCTGTATAGAAAAACTGAAAGGGGAATATTTGGAGATCAAATTTACATGTTCCCCATCATCCAAAACATCTCCCTTATTTTTGGGCAATAACAAAAGAGACCGGTAGTTGTATAACGCCCTCCGATAGGCATCACGTACCACCCTACGTGGATACCCCCTATCCAAGAAACCACAAGCTAAAGACCTAGAATGACATTTGAAATCAGCAATGTTAGAACAGTTCCTATGGTAGCGGATGAATTGGGAGAAAGGTAAACTATTACGAAAACTCACCGGGTGGGCACTACCATAGTGCAATAGTGTATTCCTATCAGTAATCTTCCTGTGCCAGCCAGCCACATCTTTAGCCACAACCACATCCAGAAACACAATCTGAACATGACTACAAGTACTGGTAAACTGGATATTACTCTCACAACCATTCAACCACTGCACAAACTCCTGAAACTCGACCGCTGTGCCCTGCCACAAGACGAAAACATCGTCTATAAACCTGCACCATAACCGCAAATGTCCAGCGAAAGGAGAAGTATACACCCATTTATCTTCGTACCTAGCCATGTACAGATTGGCAACCGACGGGGCACAGGTGGCGCCCATGGCCACCCCAGATACTTGGTGATAGAAAAGTCCCTCAAATACAAAATGTGGGTATGTATGTGGGTAGTACGTGTAGAATGTTTCGTAAGCGTATTATTGAACATAGGAGCCGGCTCAAGTGTGCTGTTCGTGTCTTGATTATACTGGTGTCTTGATTATATTTGCCATTGCCCACAGAAGCTGAGACCTTGCTGACCACGTTTCTATTTCCACTTTTCATGTTCATATATTTTTGTGACTGGAAACAATCATTTTTGTATTTGACAATTAGGAAACAAGTTGTGTTTTATTGGAGTGAGCTTTTTGTGATATATTGCATTTATTAGGGAGCATTTGATTGTTCTGGCTTGTTGTTCAGGTGGTGAGGGTGCCTGTGTAGTCTCATTTGCTTGCATCTGTATAAGGCGGTGTGGTTTCCTCTGAGGGATGTGATACCATGATTGAGGTACTAGTAGTTGTATGGTCTGTAGAGGATTGGGATTGAGTTATTCCATATGCATGTAGCATTAGATGGCTTTATTAAAATGGTAGCTAGGAGGAAGAGGAGAAGGGTAGCTTGAAGCCTTTTCATTCTGGTGAAGTGAGAAATGACTAGATTGTGTGGCGATCTGAGTGTGTCTGGATTGGGCAATTTAGTATTATGTCGTGAATGTAGTTCCTTTATTGAAGTGCTCTTGCCGGAAAGTAATGTTATCTATAGTGAGTAAGGAGGTGTTTAGCTAGTGGGGAATGCAAGGCAACGCTCATAAAGGGTGGATTAGGCTTTACACCACATGCAGTCATACAGTCATTATATTAAGTTGTTTAAAGTATAGGAAAAAGAACTCCTGTTATAGCTAATTATAAAACCATCTTGCAGTGGTAAGCTGATGAATAACCTCCACAGAGGTTAGCATTTTCTTTATATTTATTGACAAAATTGTAAATTCCTCTTCTTTTGACAAGATACTGATATGAAAGTCATAGCTGAAACAAAGTCTTGAGGTAGATTTAATTTCTCTAAGAAGTTGTCAACGGATGTAACTCAAGTCGGGTCATGGAAACAACAATAAATTTGTTTTTAAAAGGCATTTAAACATGTTCATATAAAGAGAGAAAAGATTTCCAGCATAATAAAGAATAAAATTAATTGGAATAAATGACTTTTTCTTGGCCAGTAATTCTTTAAGTTCTGAAGTTCAGAGCTGTATTAGCACAACAAAGCACACAAAATAGGGATGTGCATTTCCTTTCAAACTATAAAATGCAGCCAATACGATCCTTTTTGGTTCGTATACCATTAAACAAACTGCTCATGGATCCTGAATGAGAAAGTCCTCTCTTCCTCCTTTCTCTGTTTCCATGGGTAACACTATTATCATCTTTGTTTCCTCGGCTCACAAATTTGGGGTCATCTTCGACTCTTCTCTTTCTCCCCACACATCTAATAGATAGTTAAAACCTATTATCTCTTTCTCTATAACATCAGCAAAATTCATTCTTTCCCTTCTGAACACACTACCAATACCCTTATCCACTCTATAGTCACCTCACACTTTAATCATGATTTATGGACTTTTCCTCCAAGGACTGGTCCAAACCTCTTTTAAAACCAGCTACACTAAAAGCCTTTCCTATATCCTCTGGCAACGAATTCCAAAGTTTGATTACACATTAAGTGGAAAAATATTTTCTCTTAAATGTGCCATATTGTAGCTGCATTGCATGTCTCCTACTCTTTCTATTTTCTGAAGGAGTAAACTACCAATTTACGTTTACTCATTCCACGCCACTCATTATTTTATAGACCTCTATCATATCTTTCCTCAGTCATCTCTTTTCCAAGCTAAAGAGCCCTAACCATTTAAGCATTTCCTCATAGGGGTATCCTTCCATCCCTTTTATCATTTTGGTCACTCTTCTCTGTACCTTTTCTAATTTTGCTCTATCCTTTTATAGGTATATCATCTAGAACTGCACACAATATTCAAAGTGCTGTCTCACCATGGAGCAATACAGAGGCCTTATAATACCCTTGGTTTTATTCTCCAACCCATTCAGAACTCGCCTCAAGGCTAGCCTTCCACCAGAGTTGCTATACTCCTGAAACCCCTCTCCTCAAGTCACTTCATTGGATCCCTATCTATTTCCACATCCAGTTCAAACTTCTATTGACTTACAAGTGCACTCATTCTTCTGCTCCTCGTTACCTCTCCTCTCTTATCTCTCCCTACACCCATCTTTAAGAACTCTACTCATCAGGCAAATGCCTTCTGTGCCCTTCTCTTCCACTGCCAACTCCAGACCAGACTGCATTTTTTCCACCTTGCTGCACTGTAATAGATTCCATGGGTTGGTTCATCAGGCTCCATCTCTGGTCCTAGTCAAATCCAGGCTAGGAAACCACATTTTTTGACTACTTTTGGATCCTGCCCTTTATTCTCCTGTTTATCACCCATGTGTATCAAGACCACCTCTAGTCCCCTCTCTGTTGTGTGTCTGTCTTGCATAGATTGTAAGCTCTATAGAGAAGGGACTGTCTCTCATGTGCATATGTACAGTGCTGTGTATGCCTTATAGTTCTATAGTATAGAATAGAGCTATAAGGCATACACAGCACTGTACATATACACATGAGAGATAGTCCCTTCTCTATAGAGTTTACAATCTATGCAAGACAGGCACACAACAGAGAAGGGTATTGTATAGAGTCTATACAAATGAGAAGTAGTGTAAGTAGTAGGCTAGGAGACAATATGTTAATGTAGATTGGTAACTGGTTAAAGGATAGAAAACTGTCTAAGTAAAAATAAATGGTGAGTTTTCCCAGTCAAGAGAAGTGAATAGTGGAGTGACCCAGGGGATCTGTGCTGGCTGGGATTCGTGTTTAATGTATGCATTAATGATCTAGAAATGGAAATGAAAAGTAATGTCATCAGATCTGAAGATAATACAATTTTATTCAAAGCAGATAAAGCATGAGCAGACTATGAGGACTTTATGAGCCTGATTTTATAACAGAACACTTAAGTATGGTCCAAAACGGCATCTTGTGCATCTTTTTAGAATAGTCACCCAGAACTAGCCCCAATAGTCCATTTACTCCTGCTCTAAATCAGAGGTAAATGTGGGCATGTACTCTGGGTATCTATGAATGTATATTGCAACCCCATCCCAGTTTCACCTGAACCACACCCCCAGGAATGCTTGCACATCTACAGAATGCATCATCTTGCCTTTTATGCATGTAAAACAGGTCTTGCACATGGAAAAACCCCTTATAAAATTACTCCCTGCAAGACTGGGTAACTGGGGTTTTCAATGGCAGATGACATTTAATGTGAATGAGTGCAAAGTAGTGCTCACAGGAAAGAAATACCAACTATTTGTACACAATGTCAGATTCCACATCAGAAGTTACCATTCTGGAAAAGAATCTTGGCATCATTGTGGACAATATATTGAAATCCTCAGCTCAGTGGGCAACTGCAGTCAAAAAGAATATTAGAAATTATTCATAAAGGCTTGGAGGCACATTTCACAATGGGACATCCAAGTGCAATCTCTAACGTCAAAGCCAGAACATCTGGAAAAAAAGCAGGCACATGCAAGTTCAGGCACGCTTTCGCAAATGTGGACGTGCCTGATAGGCATGTTATATCAAATGTCTATACAGGCATCCCCAGGATAGTACTTTTTTACTAAAATGTCTAATAGCATAATGGTTAGAGTAACTTAAGAGCTGGGTGGTGTGGGTCCAAATCCTAGTGTGGCCTTTGTGATCCAAGGCTAGTCACTTAATTCTCCACTCATGGGATGTTTTAAAATGAAAACAAGCACTTTCCTAATACCTGTTTGTGCCTGCAGCAGGTATAAACATGGATGTACCTAGAGACATCTCCTACATTTCTGAGATCAAACGGGGATATGTAAGTCCATTGCTCTTCCCTGGACATGTCTCTGCCACACCCCCATGCCTACTTGGACATCCCTGCACCAGAGACATCTGTGAACATCATTTGTGAAATAGCTATGGAGACATGTCTGTAATTTTGACATCAACATGCACAGCTTCAGACATCCAAATCACAACTAAAGCTTTTAAACTGACCCTCATAGGAAATAAAACTGTGAATGTCATAATGTCTCTGCATAAATTCTTGGTGAGTAGATATGTTAAAATTGGTGAGTCTTGTTCTCCATCTTTGTCCCTCTTTGGTCCTATTTCTTTAGTTGATTTTGTGTCTTCATTTCATCTAGGTGAAGGTGAACTCATTGTGCTTTTCATTCATCAGAAACTCATGAATTTCAATAGGGCAAATTCAGGATCATGGTCCGCTTTCTCATGAACATTAAATGTAATCCGTCCACTTTATTTTATCTGTATGTATTTATAAACTCTGAGTAGGGATTGTCTCATTATGTATGCCTTGTAGTGTTATACAAATAAGCAGTAGTAGTATTTCAGGATTTTATATACCACCCATTGAAAGGAACATCAATACATGCCTTAGAAAGACAGATGGATTGAATCATTGCCTAAGTGCTTTTCAGGCATATTGAAAAGGTCAAAAATAATATATTTTTTAACCATGGCACTACTATGTTATAGAAAAATGTACACCATTTGCCTATTTCCCTTTATTGTTATACACAGATACTGCAAAAAGACTGACTAATAAAACCATTTTGCAATCTAGCACATATGTTTGGTTGGCATCACAGATCTTTAATATCAAGTAAGATCATGAGATTGTGTATGTAACCCTACCTTCCAATACTTGGTGGACAGGGGGGTCCATCTGGAAGCTGTTAGGTCATCATGCAGCCTATGGGGCTTCCTGGAGTTCCTTGGGGCAGACAGAAAACTCTCTTTATGGGCTCTTAGGGCTATGCCTCACTGCTATGGTCTTGAAATAAAATCACTGCAGATAATATTGTTCTGAAATAGTTTACTGGTGTACTGTATAATTTGCCTTATGGTAATCAGTTGTCAGGAAACCTATTTTCTTCTGGTGATATTCATAAAATACATTTAAATAGTGTAAAGAAAGGCAGGGCCGCCCTTGGCTATCCTTTATTCCTATGACTCTATTCAATGGCTTTGTGCCTGATTGTCCTTGACTCCAAGCTATTAACTCTTCTCCTCTCCTGTCAAATTGCTTGGAAGTGCTTCTCTCTTCTTTACCCATTCTTCCTTCATTCATCACCAACTGAAGAAAGTCCTGCTAGCCTCTTTCTCTTGGCCGCTGCAGAGATCCCATCATGTTCAGATACAATGAATCCCTTGTTTCTTCTGAAAGACACTAGAAAACCCCTCTTCCCAGAAATCCCTTCAAGATTTATTATTCATATTATCTTTACAAAGATCTCCATGATGTAAAAGTACAACAGATTTGAAAGTATGGATTTTACTATTTACCCACAGGGTGCCCCTGAACCCCAGCCAGGGCTAAATTAACACTATATTGGGCCCCAGGCAACCATATATTTATGGGCCCCTACTATGGACCCCCATTACTATTCTTATCCACCCCAAAGAATTTCATTCAGTCTTTCGCTGCCTCCCCTCCCTGCCAGAATCTTTGTTCATGGTTTTCCCCCTACACTTCATCTCTCCAGAAGTAGCATAGTGAAACTGCAGGGCCTCGGTCCGGGTGTGTTGATAGCAGCCAGTTGTGAGTGAACATGGAGTCTGCCCAAACAGATACTTTGAATGGAGTGGCCTGGTAATTCGAGAAGTGGGCTGAGAATCAGAGAAATTGGGCAAGTCATTTTTATCTTCCATTGCCTTTTTATGTATTTATTTATTTATTTAAAGGGTATTTATATCCCGCCTTATCCTTCAATCAAGGCGGTGTACACAGCAAACAATCAATTTATATTGGCATTTGTGTTCTCATGTATTCTTATACTGTACAGTGGATGTGTATGAGTGTAAGTCAGATTGATTGGAGTGTACTATTTACAGCATGAGCTTTATATAGTGTTATGTACAATGAGCATGTGGGGTAGGTCATATACAGTAGTTTTGTACAATGAGCATGCGGGGTAAGTCATTAGTTTGGTGTTGGTGATCCCCTTATGTGCTCGGGCCGTAGTGCTCCAAGAAGAGCAAAGTCTTTAGCTGCTTTCGAAAGTCCTTAGTGTCATCTGTTGATTGAAGTTCATCTGGGAGTGTGTTCCATATTATAGGAGCCACCATTGATAGCGCTCTTCGTGCGGTAGTCCTGTGCGCCTTTGTGTAGTCTTTTGGAGTGTTGATTGTGTCCGACGTGGCTCTCCTCCTAGGTCTTGTGCTGATGTCAGGTTGTATGAGAGGTTGAAGGCTGAGTGCTGAGTTCCTGTGTTTGATTCTGAATATGTTTAGGATTGTCTTGTATCGGATGCGGGAGCTGATTGGGAGCCTTTGGCACAAAGCAGAATAATGAAATGGTGGATTACTGCAAAGAACAAGATGAAAGGTCAAAGAGTGAGATTTGCAAGTGATGCATCTGAAGTATACATCTCAAAAGATGTGCAAAAAAAGCTTTACAAGTGGTAGAATAGAAAACAATATTTCCCTTTTTTTTGCACCTCTGAAAGGATAAAGAACCAGTGCTACCTCCTTCTCAACCAAGCACTGTGAATCACACTTAGCTACTCAAAATAACTGCTTTATTAGTATTACTTCAACATCTAAACAATGTTTTCAATTTTTTTAAGAGATCATCAGAATGGACCAACTTGGCCACTACAATTTCAAAGCAGTATGTGCTCCAAAAATCAGTTAACAGTCATAACTTTTCAATTTTGAGTGTTTTTTAAAGTTTTTTGCATCAATGTAAAAGTTGTGCTGCATGATATCATCTAACTATCATAGTTCCAATTACTCTCATACTTTTCACATCACAGCCAAGTTTACTATAAGCTCACAGTGTTTGCATTTTCAGATACGTTGCTACTATTCTGAGGATTAATAAACTCCTGGGTGAATGAAGATGCTTGAACTGCAGCTTCAGGCCTCATTTTCGCCCACACTGTAGTATTTATTTATAAAACCCGCAGTTCAATTGTTCATTCATAAAAAGTGGAAAGTGACGTCTCAAAAATGCAGTTTGTGCAACAAATAGTGCAAAATGCCAGCAAACATGAAAAATAACAAAGTTCTGGTATTTTGTGCTATTTGTTGCATGAAATGCACCTTTGCAAAGTCGCTTTGCAAAACACACTTGTGCTATAAGCTTTCATGTGAAGTCCATTTTGTATAACGGTTTATATAAATTTAGCATTAATAAGCTCCTGCAATACATAATCTTGCAAAGTAACTCATTAATACCAAAAAAAAGAAAATGAGCACATCAAAATGGTTTTGTGAACCAATTTTCGTATAAAAAATCACTGTAGCTTAGGAGTAGTAGTTATTTTTTCAAGATCTTCAGCAAAAATATGGCAGCACATAGCAGAAGCAGCAGCAGCAGGTGACATTTAAAGGGGTCTTAAGCCCAAACTGGAGACCCCTGTGGACCCCTTCCCTGAGGACCTCTGATCACTGGTGGTCCAGTGAACCTGAAGCCTCCATCCCCAGCCCCAGGCTAAAATGTTCCAAAGACCCCCTATCCCCAAAGTCCTGCCCCTTGCATAGAATACTATGAAATCTGGATCCCTATCCACATCCCTGCTCCACAACCAAGACTCACAGCGAGGGGTCAAGGAGATTGATGTGGGCAGGCATGATCCCCATTTGTTCCTGCCCCAGTGACTTTCTCTTTCAAAATGGCATCACCTGACCCCTAGCACTAGAGCCCTGAGGCTTTTGAAAGAGACAGCCACTGGGGTAGGAGCAAGCGAAGATTGCTTATGCTCTCATCGCCTTAGACCCCTTTGGGTGAGTCAAAGTCATGGAAGGGGACTAGAAGGGGAGTTGTCCCTCAGAATAACTATAGAAGGGGTTGGGCTTTATAGAAGGGATGGGGCTTTGGAGAAAGGGTGGGATCTTTGGAACATATTAACTCCATGACTGGGCTAGGGAGGGGAGCTTCAGGCCCATTGGACAACCAGGGATTGGTGACCTCCTTCAGGTAAGTCAGAGAAGCCTCCAAATTTGGACCACCGTCCCTTTAATTTTAAGGCACCATCTCATGAAGGGGCATTTTTTAAAGGTTTCTCGTCTGCAAAGTCCCATGCTCTGGCAATGCAAGAGAATTCTGCAGGAAGTTTAGCTACGGATGTCAATGAGCCAACAGCTCTTTGGCATCTCATACCTAAATTTCACAGAAATAGGTATTAACCCAGAAGCATTTTTGCAGATTGGTACATCAAGCTCTCAATGTTTCATCACATACAGTAACTGATATGCTGGAGAGATCCTTAATGAAAAGAGCCTATGTTGTGATACGGAACAGGGCAGGCGAAGCTCCTTGTTAGGTAGTAAGCAACTTGCGATTGCATACAAAACAGTTCATCTGAATTTTTAATAGAAGCAAAATACTCATATAAACCAAGAAAATAAATTGGGTGTCATATTGAAAATGGGGACTTTATAAATTTGTATGTAACGTTGAAATATGTAAGTTTGTGAAATATATTCCGATGAAACCAATTTGTTATCACTTGAAGAATTTCTGACTTATATTACACCAATTCCCTGCAAGACATGGGAACGTTTTTATATTCTGAATCGCCGTCTCTTTTTCCAATATTCCCAAATTCTAAAGGTGTAAAAATAAATTCTTTCTATCTCTTTCAGGACCTCCTGGACCAAAAGGAGAGCAAGGAAATGAAGGGATGGAAGGTGAACCTGGAATTCCCGGCATACCTGGATTAAGAGGCAATACTTTTTATAGACTTCTTTTTGCCTGTGAGAGCTGTTAGCCTGAAAGCATATTTTAAGCATTCACCAAGCGTATAAAACAATGCAAAGACATTTTCAATTTTCTTCCTAAAGGCAGCTAGCTATTCTAGGTAGAGAACCTTCAGGAGTGCGCAGTTACTCAGCTCTTTTCACATTAATGTTCCGTGACTTGAAAATGTCCAAGCACATAGGGAGGATAATTTTAGACAGGGCACCAAGGTGGGAAAGGCATCTATAAAGGCTTCAATCATATATTATCTAAATATATAAAAAGTGAAGCACTATATCATCATAAAGATAAACCAAAAAGGACTGCCTAAATCGAGGACCATCTGTGTGGGGGTGTATACTTATAGAAATTATAGTGTCATCTCACCACAAACTCTTCATTGATCCTGTTAAAGTCAGTGGGGCATGTTTACTAAAGTGCAGTAGAAAGCGCAGGGTTAATATGGAGAATTCACACGTTACTGCTATACCGGAGCCCAGCAGCCGTGGCAAACACAAGGGGCGTGGTCACAGTGCGCTACTACTGCCATGCTAATCACGTCACTAGCACACGAGTAGTGAATGTACGACCCAGCACATACACACATTGTGCACGGCCTCCATGTGTGTCAGAAAATAGAATGCTGCTAGTGTTATATTGGGGCTTCTGTGGTCCTTGGGTTCACTGTGGATAGTAAGAACTGTGCCCTTAGCACCCACATAGGAAGGTAGCAAGTGGTCAGTCCAGCATAGAGTGATGACTAGGAGTAGGCTGAGCAGCCAGCACAACTCAGAGCACAGAGGCTAAGTACAAGAGGGCGGGACATGCAAATCAGAAAAGCAAACACATGCAGAGAGAACGTGCTGCGTCTCATAACATAGGTGAAAGGTTGTGAATTTGGTATCTGGAGAGGCCAGGGAACATGTATGGGATCAGTCAAGATGTCCACAGTGTCCATTATGAGGGACAGGTATATGGTCCTCCTGACTCTGAGGTAACAAAGGTGGCTGTTCTCCTCGGCTGCAGGGAACACAGCACAAGCCTTTAGTGGGGATGGGCCCTACAGTTCATGCCCTTCCTTTGATCATGGCTTGGGTAGTGCTTCAGCTATTTTGGAGTGAGTTCTCCAGTGTTGAGGGAAGGGGGATGCAAGGGCCAGGAGGGTCAGAAGACCAAACACAATTGCTCAGGGCAGACTGCACATGGGGGCATAGCATTAAACATCACCCCCTATGGCCCATAGTATAGAACACCTCCCCCTGTGCCACACTGTCATTTAGCCCTGAAGTGCATTACCTAACTTGCATGCCACTCCCTCCACTATACTCTTCTGGCTCCAACTCTGTACCAACTGCAGCACAGAGCACAGGCCTTATCTCCTGACACCTCCACAGCACACAACACCAGCAGCCCTCTGAAACCTATCCAGTGCAAGCCGTCACAACAGCTTTTGCTGTATCCATGGATGTTAGCTCAGGGGACCGCAGACCTGTAGGTCCTGATATAGAGGTTGTCAGGGCTGGTGAGTTCTCCTGCCATGTCAGCTGTACCATGCAGCACCCTCAAAATGATGGTCTAGGCACGCACCTTGGTATTCAGCTCCCATTTTCCATTGGCTCCTTATTGTTCCAATGTGTCAGCCCTGCTCCTGCCCTTCCTATTTCTTAACACTTTTACATATGAACCGCGTTTCTGAACCACACAGTTGGTATCCAGGAGCATGGTATGTGCAGGTAGTGCCTGGACAGAGGCAGGCATTAGCTGCCTCTGCATGAGAGGAGTTAATTCATATCTGACGGGTGATTAGCGCGCATCCTGTGTCACCACCCAGTCTCCTCCCTCACCCCACCTGCTCATACGTTGCTCCGGTAACACGGGAGTTTTTTCTCGGTGACATTTGCTGCAGGAGCTCCTTGCTGCCGTGTAGGCAAAAAGCACGCCAACAGCTCACAAAACCCCACGTTAGCAGGGAACATACTTTAGTAAACATGCCCCAATATATGGCAAAAGCGTAAGCGTAATTTGGGTGGGAAACGTGGGGGACAGTGCTCCCCCCAAATGCTGCAGGCAGTAATGGTGAACTGGTGCCCTTCCCCCACTGCCAGCATGACTTCTTTACCCTTTGATCCCCCCAAAGTAAAAAGGAAACTACACTGATGGGAAAAGTCCAGACAGAATTAAAACTGTCTGAAGATGTAAAGCGAGGTGACAAGACTTTTTCAGATACACTGGGGAGAGGAGGGGGACACCTGGCCCGTCCAGACATCCCCACTGAAGACTGGGCTGCAAGGACCCGATTCTAGTCTGCGGGAACAAAATGTTTCCGCGGGAGCTAGAATCGGGCCTGAGGACGGCCCAGCATGCCCCTTCTGCCTGTGGGGACGTCCTCCCCACAGGCGTCCCAGACATCCGCATTCCTGGCTCCTCTTTTCCCTGCTACCTGACCCAAGGCTGGCCTCCCATCGCCTGTATCGAGGGGCAGGGACCCCTCTGCACCTGGCCCCGGGGGTGGCTCCCCTGCCCCGATTGGCCACAAAATGCTATTTATACCACCTCTGAGGTGGTATAAGCAGCACGCCCCAGGTGGCCTGGCAACACATACAGGGCCATGACCTGAATCGGCTTTGTACATGCTACCGGGCGGCCCATCCCCAATCTGCCTCCTCCTGACCCCTGCCGGCTCTCCCCATCCTGAAGCGCAGAATGTATGGGGAGAGCTTTTGAGGGAACAGAGTCTAGGCGGATTGCGGGGCTACACGTCCCAGCAGGACATGCAGCCCTGCAACCCGCATTCGAGAAAGAGGGCCTATGTGAATGAAAAGTGTTTTGACTATATAATCTTGAATACTCATATAAGTGAGCCTGCATGGAAAGGGTCAGGTCTTCTCTAAACTAACTCACGCATCAGAAGTCTTACACTTCACTCAAGTAGTATGCGCCCCAAGAGGAAATTGAGCTCGATTTGATTTGGGTTTTAATAATTAAAAATCATTATTTTTGGTGACAGGTAATGAAGAACACAGTATACTTTTCATGACTACCCAAAAATAGCAGGAAAACCAAGACAAATAGTACTGGAGTCCTTCCTTGTGATGTGCTGCTCTTCTCCAGGCAAAACTCACTGTATCCTGTCTTCGGTGCAATGTTTTGGTTACCATGGCAAGCAGAATGTTGTTTGCTGTGTTTTTACTAAAGATGACTTACAGTTCTGTCCTCTGGCTGCTGACATTTTGAGCATTATACAGATCAGTTTTTCCCACAGTGCTCCTCGGTCTCAGTTCAGCACCTTTCGGTATGAGTTCTGAAATGTGATGTATGCAAAGCCATCACATATGAACTTAACACAAAGGTAGACCAACATATCAAATGACTAAATAGATATATCAGAGTTCAGGCTCAGAGGTCTCCTCGGCAAAGTTTCTGAGCTGAAAATGTGGCCAATGTCATTTTTTTATCATGTGAGGAATATTCACCACCTTCCTATGGTGAATTACTCCTAGGGCCAGCCCAAGAGTTTATACCACCCCAGGCAGAAGCCTCCACCACACAGCCACTGCCTGAATCCATCTTCTTATATTTCGGAAGGAGGGGAGAGCAGTGGCAGCGGCAACAGCAAAAGTCTGACTGTTTTGAAAGTGGCAGATTTGTGCTGCCGCTTCGCAGCATCAGCCGGCCCTGTGCTTCAGTGCCTGCGTATACTGTACGCTCATGGCCTGCGGCTCCTGCCACTCTCCAACAGGAAGCTGTGTCGGTGGCGGAGGGGGGGGGCAGGAATGGAAGGCCATGGTTTTTGCACCATGAATGCTGAAACGCAAGGCCTGCCATGGGCACCAAAGCGGTGGCACAAAGATGCAGTTTTAAAAAATCATGGCGTGCCACCCACCAGGGTCTGCCACCCTAGGCAGCTGCCCAGTCCATCTGGTGGACAGGTAGTCCCTGGTGATTCCTCTACTTAAGTGTTGCACTGGAAAATATAGAGCATCCAGAGAGAGAGAGAGAGAGAGAGAGAGAGAGAGAGAAATGTCTATTTGGGGGTTCTCAACCCGATGATTGAAACACACTCAGCCAGTCTGGTTTTCTGGAAATCCAGAATGAATGTGTATGAGCTTATGAGTGGTTTTCCATTTAAAACAGTTATTGGAGTTTGAGAGCTTTAGAAAAGTGGGGCAAGCATTCATGTTACCTTTCTGTGACTCCTGTAATGTTGCTTGTTGCCTAATGTATTGATTAAGGGCCCGATTCTGGGACGTGGGTTGCGGGACGTGCATCCCTGCAAGCTGTCTGGGCCTGATTCCCCCTCTGGCTCTCCCTGTATGTCCTGAGTAGCAGGATGGGGAGAGTCGGTGGGAGGAGGAAGGGGGCAGGATCTTAGCGGAATGGGGGTAGGCTAGCCCGTCAGGAAGTACAGGGCCAATTCAGGTCATGGCCCTGTATGTCCTGCAGGGTCCATGGTGATGTGTTGTTTATTCCACCTCAAAGATGCAATAAGCAGCACTGAACCAGCGATCGGGCCCAGGGTTCCCCCTTCGGGGCCAGGGGAGACATCCCTGCAGGCAGGCAAGAGCATGCAGGGCCGTCCTCGGACCCAATACTGGTTAGCGCAGGAACGTTTTGTTCCTGTGGTCCAGAATCGGGTCCTAATGGGCCCGTCTTGCACGAGGCCATCTGGATGGCCCGCACATGCCCCTTTGTGAATCGGGCTCCATGTCTTCATGAATAATCCAAAATGCAACTGTGGCATACATAAATATGGACATAATACGCTGGCACTGCAAGAGCTCCGTTGGTGGCCTATAAGATACTGTATACACTTTAACAGGGTAATTTGATAAACTCCTCCCTAGTTAAAGTGCATTTTTTATGCATGGATGTCATGCCTGTTTCATGAAGTCAAGTGCACGCCTGTTTGACTTCATAAATGCTAGCATAAATGACTGAAAATGCGCATTAATTTAAGGTGCAATCACTAACACTAGCCCTAGGTCTGGTGAAAATGCTTGTTCCTAAATTTGTAAGGAACATGCATAAAGTATAGAATTCTGTAGTTCACACATGCAATCTTGTGCTGCTCACATTCTGCCAAACACTGCCTCTGTGCACACCCAGAGTGAAAGTACACAAAATCAGATTTGCACATACATTTCAAAACAGCAACCGCATCATTTGCATGTGTATATGACTAAAATACCTAGATTTACGCATGTTATTCATGTATGCGGCTTTTTATAAAGATATCATCTAATGTGTCTGCATCTTATATTCAAAAAAAGAATGAAAATAAAAATTCTGATCTAGCATCCGTTTTTCAATGGTGTGAACCCACTCGTAGTCTTTGGTCCAGTATGCTGCACCAATTGCAGTTGCCAGAAAAGTTACATCATGCTTTCACGCACCATCCTTAGCTGGTCCATAGTTATAAATGCCCTACCCACTGATCTATGTCAGGAAAGAGACTACGCAGGTAATTTTATAAGGAGACATTTCATTTTAGATGCCAACAAACACACCTAAATGTTAGCATTTTAGTCATTTAGGCATGTAAATAACCTCTTTTAAAATATCAACTAGCATAAACATATGCACATTATTTGCAATGCACATACTTTTACTGTGGGCGTGCACATGGGTCGAGTTTGGGTGGAGCCTAAGTACAGCATGCAAGTGCACATGATTATAATTTGCCCATGTAATTGCAAAAAGTAGGCAGGGTTATTTACACTAGCTCTAGTGCTGATGTACGTTATCATGGCTTAATGTAAAAAGTATTCTCTACCACGTCCAATCGTATTTCATAAAGCCAAGCACCTGCATACTTGACTGAATGAAATAAGCATAAAATAATTTTTACATTTTGTAAATCACCTAGAAATAACATGACAGATGAGAAATCAATTTGAATGAAAGAATGAGATAAAGTTGCATACTATGGACTTAGTGCTTTTTAGCCAAGAAGGTTGATGCTTCAGTCAGACACCCCTCCCCTCCCCCGCAGCTGTGGATGAATAAACCACAGACTGAGTCATGAATTTGGGGATAGTAAGCTGCCAGAGATGAGGTTCCGTTGTGAGTCAAAGGGAAACATACATGCTTTTCCCTTTCATTTCCTTCTAGCTGCACTTTGATGGAGATCCTTCAAAGTGGAACACAAACTGGTATGACCTCCCCTTAAACCACTATCTTAGTTCTTGTCCCCACCCTTGTGGGTAATTTTACTTAACCTTTAGGGGAACACGATCTTGTCCTGATTATGGTTTATTCGTTTCTTATTATACCGTCTTTCAAACAAAATATCAAAGCATGTCCTGTTCTATATAAATTAGAAAGCAGAAAGGAACTCCAGTTTAAATAGCATTTTTTGCAAACACAAATAAGAATGGAAGTGAGGTAGAACTCCCAACTATTTTCAGAAGACTGTGTTCATGAGGAACTAGCAAAACTAAAAGTGGACAAAGCGATGGGCCTGGATGGGATTCATTTGAGGGTATTGAAAGAACTTAGGGAAGTACTGGGGGTTCTGCTGGCTGACCTTTTCAATGCTTCTTTAGAGTTGGGAGTGATCCCAGAGGATTGGAGATAGACTCAGGAGTAATATGCAGAAATATTTCTTTACGGAAAGAATGGTAGATATGTGGAATAGTCTCCCAATGGAGGTAGTAGAGACCAGGACAGTATCTGAATTCAAGAAAGGATGTGACAAACACAGAAAATCTCTAAAGGGGAAAAAGGGACTATAGTAGTTGGTATGGAAGGGCAGACTGGATAGACCATATGGTCTTTTTCTGCCATCATGTTTCTATGTTGCTATGAGATAGGCGAAGCGGAAGTAATGAAGAGGTTGGTAATTACAGACTGGTTAGTCTGACCTGTGTGGTGAGTAAATTAATGAAAACACTGCTAAAGCAGTTTCTGGAATCCAAGTGATTACAGGATCTGAAGCAACATGGCTTTACTAGAGGTAGGTCTTTGCAGATGAATCATATTCATTTCTTTGACTAGTTGACCAGAAATTTGGAAAGGGAAAGAGCTCTAGATGTGATATACTTAGATTTCAGCAAGGCTTTTGACAATGTTCCGCAGTGGACCATAAGTATTGACTCTGTAAGAAACTGGTTGAATGGGAAGCAACAGAGGGTAGTAGTAAATGGAGTTCACAGTGAAGGTAGGAGTATTACTGGTGGCATGCCTCAGAGATTTGTCCCTGATCCTATTCTTTTTAACATTTTTGTAAGTGATATTGTGGAAGGTCTGTCGGGAAAGGTATGCCTCTTTACAGATGATACCAAAATCTGCAACAGGGTAGACATGATTGAAGCTTTAGATAACATGAGGAGGGATCTAGTGAAGCTTGAAGAATGGTTGAGAATTTAGCAGCTAAGATTTAATGCTTAAAAATGCAGGATCATGTATTTGGGCTGCAAAAGCCTAAGGAAGAAGTACAGTATAGGAGTGAAGTACTTCAGTGCATGAAAGAAGAGCAGAGCCTGGGAGTGTTCATATCAGACGATCTTAAAGTGGCCAACAGGTAAAAAAGGGAATAGCAAAAGTTAGAAGAATGCTTGTGTGCATAGGGGGAGGAATGACCAGCAGGAAAAAGGAGGTGATAGTGCCTTTGTATAAGCCTCTAGTAAGATCTCATTTGTAGTACTGCATACAGTTCTGGAGACTGTACCTTCAAAGGGATATAAACAGGATAATGTTGGTCCAGCAGGCGATGACTAAAATGATTATTGGCCTTCATCATAAGTCCATATGGGGATAGCCTTAAAGATCTCAATATTTATACTTTGGAAGAAAGGTGGGAGAGGGATGATAGAGATATTTAAATATCTCCATGGTATAAATGCACAAGAGATGGAACTCTTCCAGTAGAAAGGAAGCTCTGGAATGAAGGGTCATAGAATGAAGGTAAAAGGGGATAAAAGGAGTAATCTGAGAAAACAGCCTCCCAGTAGAGATGATGGAGACAAGAATTGTAACTGAATTCAACAAGGATGTTTTCTGCCCCAGCTATGGGTCAGAGTTCAGAAAGAAAAGATTCTGCATTTACTGACCACCCTGCAACTTCAAGGTTCCCTTAGGAAAGGTTGAGCTTTGCAACTCCAGAGACCAAATTGAACTGCCACCCAAACAGTGAGATCTAACCATACATAAACTTAAAGAAAGCCAGATGTTTTTCTAGAAGGAAAAGACACCAAAGATTTGGATGGGATTGGGCTTGTATCTGGATCCAAACAGTATTTATAGTACTTGTGCAATATTCTCAAAGGTCATTGGGTTTCATTACTTTACTGGGTTAAAAAACAAACTACCTTGTTTCCAGTTTTAAGCATTGTTCCTGCCATTGCAACCGTTGCTCACGGTCCCCCCCACTCTCCATCGTAAAGAATCAAAGCTATGACCACTTGATAAACAATGATCTACTTGTTTATCAAGTGGTCATAGCTTTGATTCTTTACGATGGAGAGTGCTTGACTTTATACCAGAGGATCCGAGAGGGGCGGGACCGTGAGCAATGGTTACAATGGCAGGAACAACGCTGGATTCATTTATTGGACTCGGTTGCCCCTCAGGGCTTGAATCTTCAAATTGATTGGTACACCATTATCTAGTATTTTTAAGCTCTTAAGCTCCCGTAGAGGGATTTCCTGTTTGGTGGGAGTTCCCTCGTTTTTTCGGGGGTGGAGCGCCTTTGATTGGATCCCAGTAATCTTCAGTTACTACTGACATCAGACGCCAAAGAGGTAAAAGCTTGACATATCCCTGTGGGTTTGCTTACTGCACTAATGACAACTGTCGCTTATGGATGGACCTGAAGCAGGGTTTTCTGAGAGACGGAAAAAAACGAAACGGGCGCCACGTTGTCTTTTTGCGCTATTGGCAGTTTTTTGGCTTTGAAGCCTGGACATATAAGTTAAGTCTGAATTTTATATTTTGCTACATATTTAATAAAAGGAGTAGTCACAGTGGTGTTTTGAACGCTTTCATTACACTGAGCTGATAAACTCCCACAAAAAGTTATCACGATTTCCTGGGGATTATTTATTATCAGGATTTTGGAAGTTTTGGGTGATTTGATAATCCTGATAGGGTTCTGTGTTTTCTACTCATGGAAAACGCAAGCCATCTTGCAAAGAATAAGAAAGTACAAGTTATAAAAAAATATGCAGATAGAAAAAGAAATCAAAAACCCAAAAAAACAGACTCTGAATGGTAGAACACAGAAGAAAAAGAAACAGAAATGCATTTCCTCCTGGACTAAACTAACAAAGCTGACATATTTGGTTCTCTAAAGACTGACATTCCTTTGTAACTTTGTTGTCCAATCATTTTATTTTTCCAATTGGATTGGCCCTGATCTCTCTTCACCACTTCCTCTTGGTTATTTCCTACATCCTTTGTGGAGGGGCTCATTTCTATTTTTTTTATTCTCCCTGTCTTCTTCCTTTCCTTTCCTACATCTCTCTCTGACATTGATCCTTCTGGCTTATTTTTTTTCTCTGATCTGCCTTTTTACCTATAACTATAGCTGGGTTTTATTCCTCTTTGTCTTTGCTCTCTGGTCATTAGTCTCCCTCTTTTCTTCCTTCACCACTTACCAGCTTTCCATTTCCTACTCTTACCTCCCCAATCCTCCCATTACCCACTTCTGTCTCATTCTTTCCCCAGCCTCCTATTCCCCCATCTTTCACCCACTTTCTAATCCCCCATTTTCTCCTTCTGTACTCATCTTCTCTCCAGCCTCATCTACTTTCTTCTTTCTCTTTCCCTATCACTCATCCCATCTCCATCTCCAATCCCTTTCTTACATTTTACTCTATCTAGGTTTCCATTTCCCCTTTCATCTCCCCCATTTCTACCATCTCTCATCTTTAAAGACCTGTCCCCTTCATTTATCTTTCAGCCACTCCATAGCTCTTTGTAATTTTCAACTGCCTCTTAAACCCACCCAAAGCCCTCCAGGTCCTTTAAACCCTCTCCCCTCCCCATACAGTATATCTGCACTTGATTTTACAGCCTTATATCTAATCCCCATTGTCCTCCTAATTTCTGATAATTTCATTTCATTTCATTAATTGAAATTCAATATACCACTCCTCATGGGGACCACAGGATGGTTTACGATAATAAAAAGTAAGATTTAGAAGTCAGAAAAGAACTCCAAGATTTAGCAGGAAAGAAGACACAAGAAATCATAGTAACACAAGGATGGACTGAGAGAGATTGAGAGAGGGAAACGAGAGGGACACATAAAGACTTCAGAAGGCTCAGGTGAGGTATGGCAAGTCAATGAGATTCTGATGGTAAATTAATAGCTAGCCAGAACAGATGTATCTTGAGTTGTGTCTTGAACTTATGATAGGATGGTGGCTCTAAACGGAGTGCATGTGGCAGATTATTCCATAGGGAGGGGGCCAGAAAATAGAAAGCTGCATGATGCGTTGCTTCCAGGTGTGCTCGGGAAGGCGAAGGGTAATAAAGATGATTCATATGTAAGAAATGAAGAGAGCGATGTGGGTAACCGTGGCAGGTTGCATCCGGTGCCCTATGCCCGTCCTTACTCACCCCCACCTCCTTCATTCTTCTCAACCCCTCCCCCACCCTTTTTCCCAGACTTACAAATTCCACAGACACAATTTTCTTATTGGAAGTACCAACCGGTCGCAGCTTTATTATAATTCAAACAATTAACTTTACAATATCAAACAGTTCTATAAACAATCTCCCACCAGCGGAGTGATACCCCCCCAGCCATAATTAGCAAAGTGGGGTCGCATCCGCTCCGGCCGTGTCCGACCACCGGCCAATTTCCTACCGCCCTTTCCCCGACCTCCCAATTTGCCTCGCAATGGCCAGATGGGATTAACCGGTTGGGGGCACCCCGCCCCCGCCCAAGTATGACCAAACGGCTCCGGGCCCCGGAAACCTCCGGGATCCCGCCACCGGCACTGGCATTTTAATGCCCTTGTGCCGCCCCCCCAATGCCCTGCTGCGACCAGTTGGCATCCCCGTGTAAAACACCTTCCAAGGCCTCTTGCCAATCATTCAACAGTAGATCTAAACCCACAGGTGACAAATGAACACCATCAATCCTGTACAACCCCGTACAAGTCACCTCCACCCACGGGTGAAGAACTTGAATCCCACCTTGTCCCATTAACCACCGTCCTATTTGACGATTTATTTTTGTAAGACCCCGCGACCAACGCCGCTGGGCCGCACAAACAGGCCTTGGAATGATGTCCGACCAAATTAACTGAATTCCCGGGAACATATGCAGTAACATAGTTAAGTCTTTGATAACAAGTCGGATGAATTGCTTACAAGTCCAGGTAACTAGGTCGTTGCCACCTAAATGCAACAGCAGCAGCCGTGGCTTGCCCCTCACTCGCTCATGGTGCCGGAGCAAAGGCAGGAGCTGAGACCACCTCAACCCTCTCTCACCCAGCCATAGCAGCGACACTTGAGCCGGATCCAGCCCCAGATTAGTCCCCAATGGCCGCTCAGCCGCTCGCCGGCCGGCCCAGTACATGAAAGAGTGCCCGATCATCCAACCGCTCTGGACACTCCCTCCTGCAACTGCAAAAGAAAACAAGAGTTAATCCATATTTTTTTTTTTTTGTTGTTTATTTTTATAAACGAACATAACCCCGGAAAGCCTGAGAACGCCACCTCCCAATACTCTGAATGTCCTGCTGCGACAAGCCTGCTGCAGCAGCGCTGGAGGCCGCGCCAATACGAAAAGAATGAGCTGCATAATGTTCGGGGGGCTCCCCTACAGCCTTCAATGCCAACCGCAGAACTGCTGCCACCTGAAAACGTGTAAGCAGCCGCCCGTCCGCATGCAGAAACAACCCCCCAACCCGCAATGGGCGGACCCGTAAGAAAGCACTCATTGCGCTCACCGGACAAGTGTGAAACCCTGGAATCCCACTCAGCCATACCCACAAACCTTTGCCTTGGGGATCAGTCTTAGATTTTGCTAACAAAATTCTCAACCGCCCTTTTTCAAAGCAAACATGCTGACGCTGCAGAATCCCCACATCTCCTGCCCTGGACGATCGCGCAACCAGCTCACCCATGCGAAAAGCCCCAAAAAATGCTAAAGTAAAAACTGCTCGAAAAAGCGTCACCTCATACTGCGACGAGGCCACCACCGCCAAGGACTTGCATATCTTTTCTAGTAAATCATGCGTGATGGGACGCCGAGCATCTAAATGTACAGGCACTGCCCGACCCCATCCTTGCAAGAGCCGACGGGCCAAGGCACCCCCTGACGGGAAATCCCAACCCACTGCCTTCGCAAAGTACTCGAAGCCTGCCAAATGACTGCGCACTGCCGAGCGAGTCACTCCATTCTCTTTTGCCCATACCACATATTGCCCCAGCAACTGAGGTGAAACCGGCCCAGACCACCAACCCGATCGCTCCAAAAATTCCACCACCTTCTGACATCCTCGCCGATACGCCGCCCAGGTGCCAGCTGCTACAGAACACCGCAACAAGTCTTTCATTCCGGATGGCCAAGACTCCATAACTTCCAAGGGACCGCACTTCCTTCTGCATCTGCTTGTGGTGCCAATCGACGGAATTGCTCGAACTTGAAACGGGAAAGAGAATCAGCGATGGAATTAGCATACCCCGGAATATGTTGAGCTCTCAAGTACACATTTAACCGCAAACAAGCTAAAATCACTTCCCTCATCAAGTTAGCCACCAAAAGACAGTGCGGTGAATAATGGTTCACTACCTGGACTACTGACTCATTATCACACCACCACAAAACCTTTTTGTTAGCAAATCTATCAGGCCACAATTCCAAGGCAACTAAGATGGGAAACAGTTCCAAAAAAGTTATGTTACTGGTAAGCTGCGACTCGCACCAGGATTGCGGCCAACGCTCCGCACACCAAGCCCCAGCGAAGTAAATGCCCAAACCTATGCCCCCCGCCGCGTCAGTATACAATTGCAAATCCGCACTACTGAGCTCCGGTTCCAGTAAAACTGTGGTCCCATTAAATTCTTCCAAAAAGACCTGCCAAATCCGCAAATCCGCCTTAATTGACTTCGAGACTCTCAGATGATGATGAGGCCTACGCACCCCCGCGGTAGCTGCCGCCAAACGCCTCAAAAATACCCGGCCCATCGGTATCACCCGACAAGCAAAATTTAACGAGCCTAACAAAGCTTGCACCTCCTTCAGTGTCAAGGACGATGATGCCAGCACATTGGCCACCAACACCCGCAATCCGCGAATTTTTTCCTGGGGAAGCCGTGCCACCATGAAGTCTGAATCGAGCTCCACCCCCAAAAAAGTAATCCGCGTAGTAGGACCTTCCGTCTTTTCTTTTGCCAACGGTACTCCCCAATTCCTTGGACAAATCCACAAAACCATCCAGCAATACACGACATTCCTCAGAGTGTTCCGATCCTACAAATAAGAAATCATCCAAGTAATGCACCACCTGCGCTATACCAACTTTACGTTCAATTGCCCACTGTAGAAAAGTACTAAACTTCTCGAAGTATGAACACGAGATGGCACAGCCCATGGGCATGCATTTATCAAATATATACCATCTTCAAAGCAAAAACCCAACAAGTAAAACGACGCCGGGTGCACTGGAAGTAGCCGGAACGCCGACTCAATATCTACCTTTGCCATCTGCGCCCCACGCCCGGCGGATCGTACTAGGTTCACTGCCTTGTCAAAAGACGCATATCGCACGGAACATAATTCCCTTCCCGCGGAATACAGTCATTGACCGAAGCTCCTATGGGGCTGGACAAGTTATGTATCAGGCGGAATTTCCCCGGCTCCTTCTTTGGTATGATACCCAATGGAGAAATCACCATTCCTTCGAATGGCTGACTGACAAATGGGCCCGCTACCCTACCAAGCGACAATTCCGCCGCCAACTTTTCTTTCACCACCGAGGCGAATCGCTTCACAGACACTGAATTCCGCCCCACCGACCCCCCCACTTGCCCACATACCGGGATTACAAAACCATAATTAAAACCAAAATATAAAGCCTCTCTATCGGTTTGTCGAGGGTACTGGCCCAACCATGCATTCAATACTGACACTCTAACAGGCGTAGGGGCGAGGCCAAACCTTGCATTACTTTGTGCCAGAAGTAGGGGGCAGGGAGCTCCCTTTTTTGACATATTTAACGGCTGGATGCGCTCCCCCGCAAAGGGAACAGACGTGCCGGAATTTGCAATCTGGGAAAGGGCACAAGGTCTTGTTGAACCTCCAGCAAAGGTCACCTGCCCCATTGCCCCCTGTACGCTGCTGTACGAAACTCGCTCCCCCACGAAAGGACCGACCCGTCCCCCCCCCCGCTGACTGCCCCTTTTACCCCTCCTCCGACACCACTCCTGGCCGACATCTGGGTCAACCACAAATTAATGTCCTGCATACCCCAAGACACAAGTCTATTCCCTTCCATCTTGTCTCTAAATTTCTCGTCATAGTTTAACCATGACCATCCTTCATGCGTCTGCGACGCCTCCAAGATTGAATCCGCGTAGGATAAAAGCCTCTCGTATTGTCCCGGGTAATGTTGTCCCCAAACACTAGTCAAACGCAAAAAAGCCCGTGTCCAATTGACCACATTTCTTGAAACTTTCTTAATACGCCCCGCCTTTTCATCCTCCTTACGTTGCTTCCTACTTTCGCCCGATCGTTTGCGACCTTCTAGCAACCGGAAAATATCTATATAACGCCGCTTTTTAATTTTATGTCGCAACTTCCGTGGCACTCCCTCCCATAACTCTGAAATTACCACTGCCGAAGGCAAACCACCCTCTGGACTCCTCCCTGAGACCGTTGCGTCACCCTTCCCCTGCCGACACATGCTTTCTTCCGATGACGTCACCGAAGAAGACGAATCCGAGGACGAAGCCGACGAAGAACTGTCCCTGCGACGCCTTCTACAGGAATGTTTCCTTTTTGCTGTCCTTTTTGCTTTCTTTTTACCACTCCCTCTACTCCTCTCACCCGAATCCACTTGTAACTCACCTGCAACACCAGTCGCCGACGCCACCACCTCATCAGGACCAACATCCACGGT
This sequence comes from Ichthyophis bannanicus, assembly GCA_033557465.1. Taxonomy (NCBI): domain Eukaryota; kingdom Metazoa; phylum Chordata; class Amphibia; order Gymnophiona; family Ichthyophiidae; genus Ichthyophis; species Ichthyophis bannanicus. Next base: position 941,679,887 of record CM066033.1, on the reverse strand, counting down.
ACTGAGCCCCGCATCCTGCTCCTGTCCGCCAGCTTCTCGAACCGCACCTTCACTGGGCATCTCCCGCTGCCGTATCAAAGTCGAATTCACTCGTTCTACTCGCCGCAGTCCACTGTCGGTCCTCCCTGATAATGGCGGTGGACCCTGTGGAGACATAATAGGAAAAAGAGGGGGAGGGGGAACAGGAGAAGACCACCCCGGCTGCCATGCATCCAACCATTCAGCTCGAGAAGAACCTTGCCCACCCCCTAACCAGTGTCCCCATGGAGAGGGACCACTCCATGCCCCATAGGCACCATGGCCCCATTGCACACTCTCCCAGGACGCCCTGTCGCTAGGATTTATGGGCTGTGCACCCGCTGGCCCGACCATAGGTCCAACTCCCATAGACCCATAACCCCATCCCCCCCGAGTTAAACACCCTTGCTCCTGCTCATGCCCCCCCCCCACTAATTCCTCCCCCTCCCTCGCAGATCCAAGTGCATTTACAACCCCGGGCGATGGCCCAGAATCAGCCCCCTCCCCTCCCCTTTGAGACTGTCCCCCCCTAGCTTGCCCCTTCGCACTGGGTCCCACAGCCCATTTTCCCCGCACCGATGACAACCCTTCTCCCCGACCCCGCGGAGGTGCCTTTGTCCGAGGCAGCCTCCGACTGGCCGTGCCTCGCTGACCCCGGCCCCCCCCGCTACCCCCCTCCCTGGAGCCCCAGCCCTATTAACAGCTTGAGCACCCTTTGCCTGCGCCGCCCTATCAGGGCCAACTGCCCCAGCCCTCACTCCACGTGCCATGCAACAACGAGGACCGGCCCCCCAGCAAAAACTCTTATTGATCTTTATTTTATTTTTTTTTTTTAATTTTCTGCCCCCGAAGACCCCTTTTGCCCCCTTCCAAATTGAGCCCTCAGCTGACCAAACCGCCGCAGCAAAACGCCGTAGAGCGCACCAAGCCCGCAGCTACACCCCCAGCTAACACCGCACAGGCCCCAAAACGTACCCGGCTGTCCCAACCAGCGTGCACCCCGCTTCCCACGCTGCCCGATTTTATTTGCCCGGTACTCTCTCTAAGACGTCGACACCCGAAGGCTTACCGTCTCCGCAATCGCTGCCGAAGAAAGGGGGGGAGCATCAGTGGCTCCTTCTTTAAAAAACCCCCGTCTAACGCCGGCAGCTCTGATTGGCTCCACTCTCCCCATCTGCGGAGCCAATCCATTCAAACATTGCTGCCGGCGTCAGCAGCCTCCACGTTCCTTCCTCATCCCTCCCCCCCCCTCTTCCTTCTTCTAAGCCGGAAGGACGGGCCGGGACCGGGCCGACCGCCCGGTTACCGGCGTCCTTCGCGACTCCGCGCTCGGACTTGAATGTATGTAGTATAATTGCTGAGGAGAGGTAAGAAGAGAACCAGTATGAAGTGTTTTGTGAACATGAGTAAGAAATTTAAACTGTATATGATTAGATATGAGAAGCCAGTGTAAACGTTGAAGGAGAGGGGTTATCTGGGGTCAATAAAGAGAACATTAAGGAAAACTGAAAGAAAATGGAGAAATCCGAGGTTGAACTGAAGCAATATATGGATACCCTTAAGCTATATCGTCAAACCATCAATGACGTAAAGAAGGAATACAACTGAAAAATGCTCATGAAGTCACTAAATCACTCCAGGGAGCTCTTCCTCATTGTACAAGACTTAGTTCAAAAGCCAAGCAATGATGACCCCCACAACAATGAAATGGACACCCAACAATTTGCCAATCACTTTATGATGAAATCCAGATGCGCAATAGCCAACACAATAAAAGTAACAATCAATGAACCAGCTGACACCAATCTATGGAAGTCATTATCTCTAAGCAGCCCTGAACAGATAGAACAATGTATCAAATCCATCAATACAACAACATCCCACCTTGACCCTTGCCCAGTAAACTGGGTTAAAATAACTAGAATGGAAATAATACCTCACATACAAAGAATAATCAATCTCTCCCTATCTCAAGGGCTCATGCCAAAAGCACTAAAGGAAGCAACTATCCATCCAATTCTGAAACACTACTCATAAGAACATAAGAACATAAGATATGCCATACTGGGTCAGACCAAGGTCCATCAAGCCCAGTATTCTGTTTCCAACAGTGGCCAATCTAGGTCATATGTACCTAGCAGTTTCCCCAAGGGACACAGGTTCCACAATGCTTGTCTTGGTTCAAGCATTGATATCCTGGGTCCCTTCTTAATAATGGTTTATGGACCTTTCCTCCAGGAACTTGTCCAAACCTTTTTTAAACCCAGCTACACTAACAGCCTTTACTACATCCTCCGGTAACAAATTCCAGAGTTTGATTACACGTTGAGTGAAAAAATATTTTCTTTTATTAGTCTTAAATAGTTTACCCTGTAGCTTCATTGCATGTCCCCTAGCCTTTCTATATTCTGATAAGGTAAACAATCGATTTAAGTTTATCCGTTCCACTCCATTCATTAATTTATAAACTTCTATCATATCTCCCCTCAGCCGTCTCTTTTCCAGGTTAAAGAGCACTAACCTTTTTAGCCTTTCTTCATAAGAGTATCCTTCCATCCCCTTTACCATTTTGGTGGCTCTTCTCTGAACCTTTTCTAAAATCGCTATATCCTTTTTAAGATACGGCGACCAGAATTGCACACAATATTCAAGGTGCGGTCTCACCATGGAACGATATAGAGGCATTATAATATCTTTTGTTTTATTTTCCATTCCTTTCCTTATCATACCTAGCATTCTATTTGCTCTCTTGGCCGCTGCTGCACACTGGGCCGAGGGTTTTAACATGGTATCCACAATGACGCCTAAATCTTTTTCCTGGATGGTGGTTCCTAATGTGGAACCTTGCATCATGTAACCATAGTTTGGGTTTTTCTTCCCTAGGTGCATAACCTTGCACTTGTCCACATTAAATTTCATCTGCCATTTTGATGCCCAGTCTTCCAATTTATCAGGATCCTCTTGCAATTTTCCACAATCCTCTTGGGTTTTAACAACTTTAAATAGTTTTGTGTCATCTGCAAATTTGATAACCTCACTCGTTATTCCACTTTCCAGGTCATTTATGAATATGTCAAAAAGCAGCGGACCCAGCACAGATCCCTGGGGTACACCACTATTCACCTTTCTCCATTGGGAAAATTGGCCATTTAGCCCTACCCTCTGCTTTCTATCTTTTAACCAGTTCCTGATCCACAATAGTACACTGCCTCCTATCCCATGACTCTTTAGTTTTGCCAAAGGTCTCTCATGAGGGACCTTGTCAAAGGCTTTCTGAAAGTCCAGATACACAATATCAACCGACTCACCTTTGTCCACCTGATTATTCACTCCTTCAAAAAAACATAACAGATTAGTAAGACAAGATCTTCCTTGTCTAAAGCCATGTTGGCTGTCTCCCATTAGGTCATGACTATCTACATACTGAGTAATTTTATTCTTTATGATGGTTTCTACCATTTTTCCCGGTACTGATGTCAGGCTCACTGGTCTGTAGTTTCCAGGATCACCCCTGGAACCCTTTTTAAAAATTGGTGTTACATTGGCGATCCTCCAATCTTCAGGTATTAGAGATGATTTTAATGATAGTTCACAGATTACTAATAGCAGGTCTGCAATCTCATATTTCAGTTCTTTCAACACCCTTGGATGTATACCATCCGGCCCAGGTCATTTGCTACTCTTCAGTTTATCTAATAGTTGTAATACATCTTCCCGATGTATCGATATTTCCTTCAATTCTTCTGCACCTTTAAATACCACTTCAGTCATGGGTAACATCCCTACATCTTCCTCAGTAAAGACTGAAGCAAAGAATTCATTCAGTCTCTCCGCTATCGCCTTGTCGCCTCTTAGTGCTCCTTTAACCCCTTTATCATCTAATGGACCAACTGACTCTCTCACAGGTTTTTTGCTACGAATGTACTTGAAAAGGTCTTTACTTCGCGTTTTTGCTTCCGCAGCAAGCTTCTTCTCAAATTCTCCCTTTGCCTGCCTTATCAATGCCTTGCATTTGACTTGCCAGTGCTTGTGCTGTTTCCAGGTTTCGTCGTTTGGCTCTTTTTTCCATTTCCTGAAAGATGCTTTTTTGGCAACAACAGCCTCTCTGACCTCACCTTTAAACCATGCTGGCAGTTTTTTGGACTTCCTTCCACTTTTCTTAAAGCGTGGAATACAGCTGGTCTGGGCTTCCAAGATAGTATTTTTCAACAACAGCCAAGCCTGATGTACGTCTTTAACCTTTGCAACTGCTCCTTTTAGTTTTTTCTTAACTGTTTTCCTCATTTTATCATAGTCTCCCTTTCGAAAGTTAAAAGGTAGTACTGTGGATTTCCTTACTATCCCTCCTCCACTAATTAAATCAAAGGCAATCATGCTATGATCACTATTGCCAAGTGGCCCCAACAACCTTATCTCTTGCACTAGATCTGGTGTACCATTAAGGATTAGGTCTAATATGGCTTCCCCTCTGGTCGATTCATGAACCAGCTACTCCAAGAAGCAGTCATTTATTTCATCTAGGAACTTTATCTCCCTAGCACGTGACACTGACCCAGTCGATACCGGGGTAGTTGAAATTACCCATTATTATTACTGCGCTGTAACGTTTGTTAGCTTCCTTGATTTCTTTGAGCATTTCATCATCCATTTGGTCATTCTGGCCAGGCGCTCGATAGTACACCCCCACTGCCATTGCCTTCCCCCTTTTACATGGAATTTCAATCCATATAGATTCTACAGCAGATTTTGCTTCCTGCAAAATTTTAATCCTTTCTGACTCAATGCCCTCTCTAACAGAGTGCAACCCCTCCACCAATTTGATCAGCTCTATCATTCCGATATAGTTTGTACCCAGGTATCACAGTGTCCCACTGGTTGTCCTCCTTCCACCATGTCTCTGATATTCCAATCATATCTAACCTTTCATTTAGTGCTATATATTCTAACTCTCCCATCTTATTTTTTAGACTTCTAGCATTTGCATACAAGCATTTTAGAGAATGTATTTTATTCATATTAATGTTAGACATGGGTAATTTGGGATCTTTAAGCTCTGTCTGCTCCATACTTGAGGGCATTTGGGCTATTTTACTCTTTTATGGAACCTCTCTGCTTTTGGTAGTATCCTTCAAAGATACATTCTTCCGAACCATCCGCTCTTGGGCAACTGTCGGCTTTCCCCTAATATCTAGTTTATAAGCTGCTCTATCTCCTTTTTAAAGGTTAATGCCAGCAGCCTGGTTCCATCCCAGTTAAAGTGAAGCCCATCCCTTTGGAAGAGCCTCTCCTTTCCCCAGAATGTTCTCCAGTTCCTAACAAATCCAAAACCCTCATCTCTGCACCATTGTCTCATCCACGCATTGAGACTCCGGAGCTCTGCCTGCCTTTTGGGTCCTGCGCGTGGAACAGGAAGCATTTTGGAGAATGCTACCCTGGAAGTTCTGGATTTCAACTTCCTACCTAAAAGCCTAAATTTATCCTCCAGAACCTCCCTACCACATTTTCCTATGTCATTGGTACCGACATGTACCAAGACAGCAGACTCCTCCCCAGCACTATCTAAGACCTTATCTAGGTGGCGCGTGAGGTCCGCTACCTTTGCACCAGGCAGGCATGTTACTAGGCGATCCTCACGTCCACCAGCCACCCAGCTATCTACATGTCTAATGATCGAATTACCAACTATAACGGCTGTCCTAACCCTTCCCTCATGGGCACATGGCCCTGGAGAAACGTCCTCGGTGCGAGAGGGTTTTGCATCACCTGGAGGACAGGTCCTAGTTACAGGATCACTTCCTGCCACACCAGGGTGATGCTCTCCTGTCACGTGACCTCTCTCCTCCATGGCAACAGGGATGCTGCCAGACTGGAGGTGGGACTTCAGGACTATATCCCTGTAGGTCTCGTCTATGTACCTTTCTGTCTGTCTTATGCTTTCCAAGTCTGCTACTTTAGCCTCTAGAGAACGGACTCGTTCCCTGAGAGCAAAGAGCTCCTTGCACCTAGTGCACATGTAAGACCTCTCACCAACTGGGAGAAAATCATACATGTGACACTCAATGCAAAAGACTGGAAAGCCCCTATCCCGCTGCTGGACTGCTGTCTGCATCTTAGTTTTAAGTTTGTGTTTAGATCTAAGTTCTTTACTTACTAAGGGTTGCTATGGATATTTATACTAATAAAACTGTACCTTATACGTGTACTATACCTTGTTCACCTGAAGCTTAACTAATCTCAGGTCCTTAGTGTATGACTGATTTGGGTAATGAGCTTCACCTGAGAGCACCTCCTGTCTTTTAAGATGTGTATGTATCTATAAAGCTACAATTATCCCAGGGGTGGGTGGGTGTGGGGAGGGAGGGAGGGAGGGAAATAACACTTATTAAAAGAGGGCTGCTACACAGTACCCTGTCTTGTGCTGCTGAGGTAAACTATATTCTGATTTGATTTAAATCTTGATAAGTGCTGCCCAGCTTCATATATACCAGTATTGAGTCTTCTGTTTATATCCAAAATAATAGAAAAGTCAGTACAGAGACAACTGTAAGACCATCTAGATACATTCGCTCCACTGGATCCAAGGAATTGAAAACATAAAATAATCCTCTTTACTTATTTTCCTGCATATAGCATCAGCATTCGACTCCATCAGTCACAACATTCTAATCAACCAGCTACAAAAGCTTGGAATAGCAGGCACTATAATCAGTGGTTTATATCCTATCTCTCTGACCGCACAAAACAGATCAAAATTGATCATTCTCTTTCCAGACCATTTAACCAAATCCAAGGGGTACCCCAGGGCTCAGCGTTATCTGCCTTACACTTCAACATCTACCTCCAGCCCATCTACAACATAATCAGAACACACAACATTGATTACAGAATATATGCAGAAGACATAATGCTTTTCAAGACATTCAAAACATTAGTGCCAAACTACCAGAAAATAGTCAAATGTTTCAATGTCTCACACTGGCTCAACTACATCAATCTTACAATATATCTAAAAAAGACCGAAGTCCTTATGATTTCCTGAAACAAAGCTTTCTCGTCGCTTCAGCAATTTCAGGTAAACGGTTCCTCACTAGAGGTGAAAAAGGAAATCAAATACCTGTGAATCCTATTGGACCAGAACCTCAACCTGATAAAACACATTAACATGACAACACAAAAAATTTACAATAAAACAAGAATGATGCAAAACCTAAAACCTCTCCTCTCAAGCAACGACTTCCAATCTGTATCACAAGCAATGATCTGCCCCCACTTTGATTTTGGCAACAGTATCCTCAAGCAAGCCTTGAGCACTCTACAGAAGGCACAGAACACTGTTGCATGCACCATAATGAAGGTAACCAGGTTAGAACACATAACTCCATCCTACACTATCTACAATGGCTGCTGGTAACACAGAGAATCAAATACAAGACACTAATGATCACCTTCAAAACAATAAAGAACATAGCACCAACGTATCTCAATTCATTAATGCAGATACAATCAGAAACAAGACAAGGAAGGGAATGTATGCAAACCTTACTAACAATTCCTAAGGAATTCGGAAAACTAACCAATCAACCGCCAATAGAGCATTCACCTTCTATTCTCCAGTCCTCTGGAATGCACTCCCAGACAGCCTAAAGGAAATACATGAACTAACCACATTCAGAAAAACTCAAGACATATCTATTTACTGAATATTATAAAAATAGAATCGAAAACCAGAACCTATACCCCACATAAATCCTGAATCTGCCACATTCATATACCTCCCTTCAATGGTTTAACCTACATATTATACATATTGCCCGTGAGGATATAACTCATTACACTGTAAGAATCATAATACGACCTGCTCAATGTACATAGTTAACTGTAAAAAGTTCGGCCTAACCTCTCTGTATCCTAAAGGCCTGCATGCTATGTTTGAAATATTGAATTTGATGTTGTTCACTATAATAGTTCATTGAGTTCCTTTTAAACCGTTTTGAGCAGTGATAGTTTATTGAGTTCCTTGTAAAATGCTTTGTTTACATGGATAAAGCGGTATATAAAACCCTGAAATAAATAAATTAATTTAAAAAATACATGGCCATAATGGGAAGCATCCGGTACCAAAAAGGAGCAACAGGTACCTGCACACTAGACAGAGAACCAACCGGGCAGGTACACAAAGACTGACGACAATTTGATTCAGGTGAAGAATCTTTTTATTGGGGCCCAATAAAAAGATTCTTCACCTGAATCAAATTGTCGCCAGTCTTTCTGTACCTGCCCGGTTGGTTCTCATAATGGGAAGCATGAAATATCAGCCGAGCAGCAGTGTTCTGGAGAAGATGAAGACGGTTTAGCTCATAATGAGAAGGCTGGCCAGGACCGAGTTACAATAATCAATACGAGATAAAACAAGAGAGACAGCCAGTGTGATTATAGCAGGTGAGGAAAGTACACACCTCACATTCCTAATATGATAAAAGGGCTATTTCTTAGTCCCCACTCTTCCTTCAGCTATCCTCAAGTCCTCACTCTTCCACTTTACCCAGTCCCTCCATCCTCACTAATACTCCTAATACCCAACCAATCTCAGAATCTGTCTTATTCTGTTCTCCCACCCAATTTTTGAGTCTCTACCTACTTTGAGTCCCTGCTCCCCTGCATCCCCATGTCCCCAGTACGTGCCCTCCTGCCTCCTAATCCCCTTTCCCAGCACTCATTCATCTACTTCCTTCTCCAATTTACATTAACCCTGGCTTTCTTCATTATCCAAGTATTCATTCTTGTATCCCCCCTTTCAATCTTCCCCATATATAACCTTGTTTCTTCCCACAAAAAATACAATATCTGTCCCTTCTTCCTTTTTACTCCCTTAGCTTCTGCCTCTTTTTATCACCCTGACCCCAGCATCTAACAGCAACAGACCCCCATCCCCAGCATCTGTTCCCTTCCAGCCCCAGCCCCTTTCCAGTTCTGCCCTGATTGAGCCCATTTTCTGTTCTAGTCCCAGCATCAGCCCCTTTCCAGTCCCAGTCCCAGCCCCAGTGTCATCCTCTTTCCAGTAGCAGTACCTTCTAGCATCAGTCTCCTTTCAATCCCATTATCCCCTCATTGTCAGCCCCCCTTCCAGTCCCAGTAACCCTCCAACGTGTCAACCTCATTTCAGTCTCATTAACCCTACCAGTATCAGCCCCCTTCCAGTCCCAGTGTCAGCTCCCTGAGTGCCAGCTCTCTTCTCCAGTCTCTGTTCCAGCCAGCCTCTTCTCTCCTCTCCTCTCCTTTGTTGCAGCAGGAAATGCTTGTTACTGCTATGGGAGCAAAGGAAAATAATCTCACCGCTGTGAAGTGCTCAGTCAGTGAGATAGACTTGGTTGCCCTTAAAGATTGTGCTCTCTCAGTCAGTGCCTCACTGGTTTTCTTGTTAAGCCGGCCCTGGGGCACATATTTATTTATTTATTTAACAGGGTTTTTTTTTTAATACGCTTTATCCTATAAGTCAAAGCAGTTTACATTAAACACAACTTACTACATTATAAACAAAATAACAAACTTAAGAGGGTGAAAGAGGGGGATGAGAGAAGAAACAGGGAGGGAATAAAGGGAAATTACAGAGGTTAATGCTATCTTCAGTAAAGTATGATGAAAATACATACTGTATGTCTTTAGAGCTCTTCGAAAATATAGTAAGTTCTTTATGGCACATAAGTTAGATGGGATTGAGTTCCAAAGGTTTGGAGCATAAAGAGAGAAGGCTCTTCTTGATGTAGTAGTGTTAGATTTAATAAAGAGTTCTGTGGTGCTTAAAGTATTCTGTGAGCCTGAAAGCCTTGAACAGTTGTCTTTAGTTTCATATAATGTGGTTAATGAGATTAAGTACGCCCTTATGCATCAGTATCAGAATTTTTGAATTGAATTTGGTGCTGTACTGGAAGTCATGTTGCTGGATGAACAATGGGGTGATATGGTAAAATTTACAGGCACAACATAAGATATGATTAGTGGTACTTTGTATCATTTGCAAACACTTAAGCTCATAGGCAGGAAGCCCAGCATAGATTGAATTGCAGTAATAGAGTCATGCAATGATATAACTCAAGGCCAGAGTCTTTGACCTTAATTCAGAGGAACTGGTAGTTCTCCAATATGCTCACTTAAATTCTGAAGTATTTAAGTGTTTTGATATTCAAAAAAAAAAGCTCAATTTCTATTTGTCTCCTATTTCAGCCAGACTTAAGAGCCAAAGCTTTCAATTGAAAATTCACCTAAATTAAGGTGCCTAAAAATTATGGGGGGCAGTTTTAGTAGCAGTGGCCAGCCAGAGTAAAGTGGCTGATCTTCGCCACTTTAAATTAGATCTAGATATTCAATGCCAAAGTCATATCTGGCCACCAGTTTGGTCACAGGAGGATTAGCTATCCAGTCAGAGGTGATATTGAGCCACTAGCTGGATAACCAAACTGGCTAAAGTTAGGCCAGCTTTTTTATGGCTTATCTTTAGCTGGTTAAAGTTAACTGGCCAGTGGCTCAATATCTGTTCCGACCAGCTAACCCCTGATGTCACCCTTGGAACACCCAGATATTAGGCACTTAGCATTGGGGCATACAAACTGGGTAGGAAGGGATATTCAACAGCACTAAATGGTTTAATGCTGCTGAATATCTCACTGACTGCAGTTTAACTGGTTAGAAGATCTGCAAACCAGTTAAACCATTTTAAATACGCCCTCCTATGCTCTTAAACTTCAGGCTGCAATTGATTTGCCTAGTTTAGGGGTCTGATTTAGCTGCATCATGCTGAAAATCACTGCTAAGTTATTTATTTATTTATTTAACATTTCTTTTATACCGCGCTATTATCATCAGTGCAGTGTACATCAAAACAGAACATATACATTTCAGGGTTACTGAAATGCATTTACATTTGAACAGGGATTGGAACTTGGATAACAGGGTAATTAACAACAATTATACAATATAGAGTATCTACAGTTATATATATGGTGAGTGTAATTCCCTATCGGGACTACACCGGAAAGTATCTGGTGAATAAGTGGTGTTTTAGGGCCTTCCTGAGTTGGGTTAGGTCTGTGATAGCCCTGATGTCTGGGGGGAGTGCATTCCAGGCTTTGGGGGCATAGATGCTGAAGGCTCTATTATTTGTTTCCTTTTTGCATCTCGTTGATTCTTTTGGGACTGTCAAAGTGTTTACTGCTACAGATCTTTTGCTTCTATTGGGAGGTGAGGTGCGTATCAGTTCGGTGATAGCTGTGGGGGACTGATTGTTCATGGCTTTGTAGGTCATAATTATGTTCTTATATTGGATTCTAGCTTGAATTGGTAACCAATGAAGCCTTTTCAGGATTGGTATAATGTGGTCAGTCCTGGTGATTCCTTCTAGTACCCTGGCTGCCGTGTTCATTGCCAGTTGGAAAGGGTTTAGAGTTGCTTGTGGGAGTCCGTATAAGATTGCATTTGCAAAGTCAATGTGTGGCATCACCAGGGCTTGGTAGATTGTTCTGAAGTCTGTGTACTCGAGTAGTGGTCGTAAATGACAAAGTGTCCTTAGTTTGTGGTAAATTGATTTTGTTGTGTTTTTTATATGCGCCTTCATGTCCATCCTTTGGTCAAGGGTGATGCCTAGGTATCGGATAGTGGATTTAGCTGTCAATTCTGTGCCCTTTACCTTTAGCGTGAGTGGGGGTGCGAAGTCCTGGTTCTTCGTTATGATCAGTACGTCAGTCTTGCTGTGGTTGATTCGCAAGTTCTGTGTGAGGAGCCATTCCGCAAATGCGTCAAAGCAGTTTATCAGCTTGGTAAAATCAGGTTGGTCTGTAATAAAAGGCATATAGAGGAGAATATCATCTGCGTATGCTAGGCAGGATACATTAAAGGAGTGAATTAGGTCGCAGATGGGTTGCATGTAGATATTAAACAATAGTGCGGATAACGAGGAGCCTTGAGGAACACCCTGATGCTGTAGAAATGGGTTTGATGTTGTGGTGCCGAGTCTCACTTGTTGCCATCTGTCAGAAAGGTAGGACTTGCACCAGCTCAGTGCTGAGCCCTGGATTCCTTTTTCTTCAAGGCGTTCGATAAGAATTTGATGACTCAGAGCCAAAAGCAGCCGAAATGTCAATGAATATAAGAGCAAAACCTTGTCGGATGTTGTCTATTCCGCTAATTATGGTATTGAAGAGGGTGATGAGTAGGGTCTCCACGCCGTATGTTTCCCTGAAGCCATGTTGGTAAGGGTCCAGGGGGGCTTCAGTATCAATGTGTTGTTGTATTTGGCGTTGCACTGTCTTTTCAATTATTTTGGCTAGTAGCGGATGCTGGATATCAGTCTGTATGATTCGACCTTTAGCGGGTCAAGTCTATTGTTCTTCAGTAGTGGCCTGATGGAGGTATGTTTTAGGCTTTGTGGGAAGGTTCCTGTTGTGAACGATTGTTCTATGATTTTATTTAGGGAGGGGCTTAGTTCACTGCGGAGCTCTCTTATCCATGATGCTGGGCAAGGATCATTAGGCGCAGTGGTAGCATTGATGGAGGTGATGGTGTTTTCTATCTCTTTGGGTGTTAAGGTGTGGAATTTGGTCAGTGGAGATGGTTGTGGCATTTTGGGAGGTTGGGAGAGTCTGGCAGGACAGGGGTTTTTGGCTATCTGTATCATTTTTTATTTTAGGTAGTTAGCATAGTCTTGGGGTTGAATTACGTGTGTTTGTTCCGGGGTTGGTTCTCGTGCTAGTGTTTTTACTATGTTGAATAAGTTATGGTGCTTGCTTATTGATTGTTTCAGGAGGTCTGTATGGAACTGCTTTCTTCTCTCCACTATTTCTTGGCAATACTTCTCTAAGTATGAACAGTATATTGTGTGTGCTTCGACGGAGCGGGATTGGCACCAACATCTCTCGAGCTTGCATCTGTGCTCAAGGAAAGTCCCACTAAAGCACCAAAGAAAGTAACCTTGCTTTAAAATGTACAAAAAACCCGATTCTTTCAAAAACCCCTTTTCTTTTTAACATCTTTGTTAGTGATATAGCGGAAGGGCTTTCAGGTAAGGTTGCCTCTTTGCGGATGATACCAAAATCTGCAATAGAGTAGACACCCAGGAAGGGGTAGATAACATGAGGAGGGATCTAGCTAAGCTTGAAGAATAGTCTAGAATTTGGCAGCTGGGATTTAATGTTAAAAAATGTAAGGTCATGCATTTGGGCTGCAGCAATCCAAGGGAGCAATATAGTATAGGGGGTGAAGTACTTTTGTCCACTAAAGAAGAGCGGGACCTAGGCGTGGTTGTGTCTGATGATCTTACAGTATCTAAACAGGTAGAAAAGGCAACGGCAAAAGCTAGAAGGATGCTTGGGTGCATACGGAGAGGAATGGCTAGCAGAAAAAAGGAGGTGATAATGCCTCTGTATAAGTCTTTGGTGCGACCTCATTTGGAGTATAGTGTGCAATTCTGGAGACCGCACCTTCAGAAGGATGTGAACAGGATGGAGTCGGTGCAGAGGGTGGCTAATAAAAAGATTAGTGGTCTTCATTATAAAGCATATGAGGACAGACTTTAGGATCTTAATATGTACACCTTAGAGGAAAGGCAGGATAGAGGTGATATGATTGAGATGTTTAAATGCCTCCATGGCATAAATGTTCAGGGAGAGAGCCTCTTTCAATTGAAAGCAAGTTCTGCTACGAGGGGACATGGGATGAGGGTGAAGGGAGATAGATTCAGGAGTGATATGCGGAAATATTTCATTACGGAAAGAGTAGTGGATCCGTGGAATAGTCTCCCAGTGGAGGTGGTAGAGATGAGGACAGTAACTGAATTCAAAAAAGCATGGGACCAACACAGCGGATCTTTAAAGGTAAAAAGGGGACTGTTGTAGTTGTTATGGAAGGACAGACTAGATAGGCCATGTGGTCTTTTTCTGTCATCATATTTCTATGTTTCTATGTTTATTCCCTGTATATATTTGCTTAATAGGAAGTTCCTAACTGGCTAAAATGTTCCTCTCTTTCCCCTAGAATGAACATAACAAGATTTCTTCCCAGAGCTTACTGTGATTGATGCCAGAAGCTGGGAGGGGTTGTAGCTACAAGAACAGATTGGCATTCCTCTCATAATTCCAGAAAAATAACTATCACTTTTCATTTTTCACACTCCTCCCGGTGCGTCTATTGTGTTACAGATTTCTGTGTCATCTGCAATCAGTCATATTTTCCCTTAGAGTCTTTTTATAAGGTTGCTAACAAACTACTTTTGAAAAATAAAATAAGACATGATGTTGAGATTATCTCTTGGTGTCCACTTTACTTGGTACTAGATACATTAACCATTTTTCCCTGTAGACACAAAATGTGAGAAATCCCCAAGTACATCTGGCCAGTAACTAAGAACAAGCAATCTGGTTTGGATTACTTTAGATCTGGAAACTCCCTCTACACAAGGAAGAGTTTGGCTTGACTTGGAAGAACCAAACCCCTTCGAGTTTACATATAATCCACACACCCATCATTGTGTTTTGAATCAATATTTATGTCAATTTGCATATGCGTCAATTATGTTTACTGGGGTGGAAACTAAATTTATGCTTAAAAGCATTCAAGTTAGATCAAAGCAGCTCTACCAAACTCTCCCCTCCCCCCCCCCCCCCACCCCACTGTAGGGCAACTATGTCCCAGGATATTCATAACCAGGAAATGAACATTTTCACAGACTACTTTCTTCACCCCCTTGATAGGCTGTCAAATACAGCAGGCAGCATAATCTGATTTACAGGAGCTATTTATATTTCTTTCCAGTTTGTAACGGGCAATAAGAACTGTAAATGCTTTCTGGAGGAATCCTTTCAGAACCCTCACCAGTCTGGCATCTTGTGTCTAAGACCACACCATCTTAGCCATTCAGTAAATGCATGCCATCCTATTATGACCTCCCCTTGTGAGATGGCTGCTTGGTCCTGCCTGCACATATATGTATACCCTTCAGATTTGTATGCATGTGGTAGAGGTGATGGTGGCTGTTGATTGAGCTTGTCTGTGTAAATTGTTAATATATATTGACTACAAGCTCATTCAGCCAAAGAAGAAAAAGCAGGAGTTGCCCAGTCTGTTCCTAATTTCATGGACCCACAACCATCAGGCACAAAAAAATGATTTAAGGACCATTGGAAAGAAAGCAATAAGGTATCAACCCTATTTTTGACACACTCACCAAAAAACTTTATCAGCCCATTTTTTTCTTATATCACCATTGTACAATTCATTAAAAAGTCATCTCCACAATATTTGCTTAATCTCCAAAACCAACCACTTATCTTATCTGGCGATTTCTTCAGGATAACATCAGACATGGTACTTCAAATCCATATCATCTCCTGACATGAATTCATGTTTCGAAAGACTACTGAGCTATCTTTCTGCATCAGGGACTGCTCCTTCATATTAGTGTCAGCTTCATTTTGCATCAACTGCCCGTCTCTTTGCCTAATTTCATGGAGCCACTGTTTCCCATGTAAGTTATTGATTTACCTATTTCAGCTCTAGATTATCTCTGGTTTTTTTCTAATCTTAAACCCTAAAGCAGATTAGAATAAAATATTAAAAAAATTATTAAAACAGTATGTCCCATATACCCAGAACCCCTCCCTCCCTTCCTATGCCTCCCTGACATTATCGAAAAAGTTGTTCAGAGAGCCAGGTGTGCGTTTGAACATATTTTACTTCAAGTATGCTTCAAGAGGGAGCAAATTCTAAAGAGTGTGAAGATAGTCCCCTGCTTTGCACAAAGAATTGTTACTTGTAAACCGCACTGATTTTAAATAGCGCGGCATAGAAAAGCTATAAATAAATAAAAATAAAGATGAGAAATAGTGGTGTATAGCAAGCCTTGACAAATTTCCTCAGAATCTAGGAGCCTGCTAAAAATTCAGGAGCCAGCTACTGAGACCTAGATCACAGTGCTCTGCCCCCCAAAGGTGTATCGCAGCTCATTTTTTTAGGGCTTGATTTCATGTTTTCCCAATTTCTATTTGAAGAGAAAAAAAACTTAATCAAGCTCTTAATCATTAAGGGCCAACAATAAGCTGCTGACAGAATGCTCGGGGGGGGGGAGCGACTGGGGGAAAAAGACTTCTGTTGGCACTGAGCATTGCACAATGCCAACAGAAGCTCTTCTCCTGTCCCTCCCGCACCCGCACTCCACTCAATGAGAACGCTGTCAGCAGCTTATTAGTGACCCTTTATAGTTGCACATGATAAAACTTGTTTTGCTTCATGGATCACCATGGCCTGGTAATACCTGAAGCAAAGGAGATCTCTTTATATACCCACACACACTGCCTTCTTCTAGTCTCTCTCTCTTCAGAGCCCCCTCCAGCCTTCATCCAGTCTGTTTCTCATGGGCTTCCCTCCCCCTCCCAGCCTTCATCTGGGGTCTCTCTCATATCCCAGGCTTCTTCGGGTCTCATATCTTCCCTCACTCTTCATCAAGTCTCTCTCTCCTTCTCTCATAGCCCCCAGTCCTTCACCCTCTCTCTCTCTCAGCCTTCACACACATTTCTGTCAGTTTAATTTTTCAAGTTGCAGCAAAAACAGTGAACTGCAAGCTTCACTTCCGCGATGGGCTCTCTCTTCAAGCAGCTTGAGCCACGCCGTGCAGGAAGTCAAATAGATCTCATGGTTTCAAATCTCGCCAGGACTTCCAACCATGAGATCTACTTGAACTTCCTGCACTGCCCAGCTCAAGCTGCTTGAAGAGAGAGCCCATCGCGGAAGTGAAGTTTGCAGCCTGCTGCTTTCATTGCTGCACACTGGCACACTACATCTTTTGGAGGCATGAAATGCCAAATGCCAGGATGCAAATTTTATTTATTTAACTAGGCTTATGTACTGCTTTTCTACCAGTCAAAGCAGTGTACATTCAGGTGCGGTATATATATTTTTCCCTTGTCCCCAAAGGGCTCACAATCTATGTTTTTGTACCTGGAGCAACAGAGGGTTAAGTGGCTTGCCCAAGGCCACAAGGAGCACCTGTGGGACTAGAAACCCCAGTCCTTCCAGCCCAAGATTGCTGTCCTCTAGCAGGATTCAAATCCATGGCCCTCTGGGCTGAGGTAACTTGCCCCAACCACTAGGCCAATTTTAGGTGCCATGATGACCTGGTGCCTGGGACATGTTGAGCCTTGGTGAAGAGCAAATATGATGTATAATAAAGTATCACTTCCCATAAATAACTGTATTTTTGTAATGCCATGTCAAGTGACCCCGAACCTTTAAGTAAACCCTTGGTTCAGAACACAAATTCTGGCCTGGACTCTTTCTATTTGAGAAGGGAAGAACGGGGAGAGTGTCAAGTGCTACATTTTCTGGTGATAGTGTTTATTATCCTCAGAATAGGAGTTATACGGGGGCCTTGTGGAGATGCCAGATTGTGAGAGTTTTAGTGGTTACTATAATGAAAAAATATAGAACATCTGGGAGAATTTCAGGGTAGGTCCTTCTGGGGAGAGACCCTTAACTGATTGAGAAATGGGAAGGAGAGGTTAGGTTGGAATTATTTAATTGGGTCTTGGCAACTGAGCTTCAGTCTCATGTGAAAAAAAATGAAACCAATGCCAATGTAAATAAGAACCATGCCATGCCAATATAATAAGGTGATTAGAAACAGTTCTGTTAGTCCCCTTAGGGGATATTGTAAATGCTTCATTAAAGGAAGGAAAGCTTCAAGAACTGATGAATCCTATTATAAGACCTTGTCAGCAGATAAATCCAAAATGTGAACACTATAGTCTAGTTACATACCAACCATGGCAAGGGTTCTAGAAAGGATTGTGAATTCTCATTTGATAGATTTCATGGAAAAGTATGATGGGGAGCCCAGAGCTAGTTGGGTTTACAGGATATTTTCAATGAATACTCAGGAGATATAGTGGCATATATTTCCTCTATTATATGTACATCTCTGTCATGCATATTCATTTCAGATTTGGCTCACTACTTTCTTTCAGTAGAAGTTCAAGGTAAGTTACATTCAGATACAGTCTAAGGACCTTGTTTACTAAAGGTCTTCTCCCATTGTGTGTCTATGGGGGAAAATGCTAAGTAAACAGAGCCCTAAGTTTGTACCTAAGGTAATGGAGGGTTAAGTGACTTGCCCAAGCTTAAAAGGTGTGAAAGTGAGATATGAATGCTGGCTTCCCTGGGTCTCAGTCTGTGGATCTAACCATTAGGCGGCTACTCCAAAAAATCCAATTGGCTGAGGAAACACTGATAAAGTGTATTTGGATTTTCAGAAGGGGTTTGACAATGTCGCTCATGAGAAACTCCTTGGGAAAATAAAGTCATGAGATAGAAAATAGTGCCCTTTTGTGGGATTTCAAATTGGCTAAATGGCAGGAAAAAGAGAGTTGAGTGGAACTGGAAAACGTTCAGAGAAGGGGATTGAAAACTGTTGGGAAGTTGTGGCTTGGCTTGACTACGGGAGATTTTACACATTAATACTCTGGGTATCAGACAGCTAAGATGGAGTTCAAGGTTCATAATGATTTACTGTATTATAAAAATAGCAACAGCAGCATATACAAGATTAAGGTAGTTATGGTTATGAGCAATTTTGTTTGCAAGCAAAGCTCCTATACATATTATTGCAAAGCTAATATAAATTTCGCTAACAAAACCTAAATACTGTTATATTACAAGATCTGGCTTGCACGTTACATTGCCAAAGGTTTTCAAACTAGCCCCAGACTGCCAGGAAAGAAAGAAATGAAACCACAGCCTTATAAACTGTCGGAGGCAGAGGAAGAGTGCCAACTCCAATCCAATGCCTGGGAATTGCAACAGCTCCGAGATCAGGCAGGAATTATTTATTATGTCAGCTCAAGCTTTCAAAGATCACTCCTTGACAATGAGCAGCTGAGGAGTTCATAAATAAGGCTCCGATGGGCATACAAATAGGTAGGAGAGAGTACAAAGAATGGACAGTGCTTGCAACAAAATCTTAGTACATTGACCATAAGAGTAATAGTGGAAAAAACAATATCTTTTTTCTTTGCAATCATTTTTAAGACTTTCACTTTATTCTTATTAATACATACAATGTTAGGATTCGAAAAACAGTCTCTATGATTGGTTGGATCAGAGCTCATCAGTGCTACATAAGCAAATCAGTCAGATGCACAGCATTGTCAACAATGAGGTATAGCTTGTTTTTCCAGTGCAGGTGTAATGTTGGTTGCAATGACATTGCTTCTTCATGGTTTTAAGAGCTTACGCCCACACTCTGGAATTCCCTCCCAACAAGCCTGAGAGCATTAGATGACCTAATGGACTTCCAAAAGGACCTCAAAACTTATCTCTTTATTGAAACTTATCAGCAGACGGAAAACACTCCCCACCCAAACAGTAATACATCTACTGCCAATAATTCGATATTCACTCATCCTGAATAGGCATATAAGTTAATGACATAACATCAACTCAATACCCACTCACCCCAAACACTCACCCTAAACAAACATAATATAACGTTGTTAATTACCTCATACTGTCTAAATGTTACCCCTATGATAAATGCAACCCTCCTATTGTACTGTCTAGATGTTGTTATGTACCCCTATGTTGTTATGTACCCCTATGTTAAATGTAACCCTCCAATTGTGATGTGACCACTTTGATTGTAGGATAAGGTGGTATACAAATCTGTTTAAATAAAATAAATAAGAAGGTTTGAGCATCTGCGTTCTCATAGGGTCGGCAGTTAGAACAAAGAACAGTCTTCTTTCTGTCATGCACAGCAGTTTGTCAGTTCTCGGCAGTATAGCAAGTCCATAATATTTCGCTTCAGAGAATCCATGTTAGTTTGATTCACTGACATTACATGAATTCACAAAGTGGCATAGGCTGCAGTTCTCTGTCGCCTCCCTTATGAAGCAGGCTAAACAGGTGAGCTTAGAGAAAGGACGTTTATAAAATCATGAATAGGGTAGAACAGTTAAATGGGGAATAGTTGTTTTAACTTTTCAACAACACAAAAAAAGAGGATGCTCCATGAAACTAATGACCAGCAGACGGAACACAAATCCTAGAAACATTTTACTGCACGAAGCACATAATTAAGTTGTTGAATAAGTTGCTGGTAGATATGATCTAGGTGACTAATGTAGTGGGATTTAAAAGAGGTTTAGACAAGTTCCTGGAGGAAAAATCTATACAAAATTATTAGCTAGGCAGACATGGGAGAGTGATTCCTCCTCTCTGAAATGAGCTGCAAGAAATAGGTCTGTTTTTGAGATCTATGCATACTTGTGACTTGAACTGGCCACTGTCAGAGATAGGACAATGGGCTCGATGGACCTTGGTCTGACTTAGTATGGTTTTTCTTATGTATTTTTGGGCCTGATATTCAAAAGGACTTATCTGGTTAGCAGGATATTCAGATACTATGTCCAGATAGTGTCAGTGTGGTCCATGGGCAGTCCCAACACTTATTAGGTTAATGGTGATTTTCAGTCCGCCAACTGAATAAGTGGCGCATAAGGTTAGGTCACAAAAAAGCTGTCTTAATTTTTATGGTGTTCAGCCATCTGGATAGTGGCTGAATATCATCCCTATCTAGATAGCAAAAGTGATTGGTGCTGATACAAATTACTCCATAAATCACAACACCAATACGCTAGATTTCTCCTTTGTGTCAGTACAAGCGACACATCATATTCCACACTTTGGAAGAGGAAGGCAATCTTTCCTTCCTTTCCAAGTCCTCAAAGGGTACATACTGGGAAACACTATTCCTCTCACTCCATAGCTCCTCTTACTCCCCCTAGTGACTGGGTGAACACTCCTCCCCTGTGCTGTAGACTGGCCCACCATTTAAACGGCCCATGCTGTAGAAGCAACTAGAAGAGGAGCCGCTGCTCGCCAATCTCTCCAGCAACCTGCAAGCCACTGATCCATCCAGCAGCCTGCAAGCAGGCAATTGCTCATTGGGACACCACAGCATGCATGGAGAGGAAGTAAGTTCCTCCCCTGTTCTGTAGACCGGCCTACCATTTAAACGGTCCACACTGTAGGGACCCCTGTGCCAGGAGTGCCCGCCCCTAAGGGCCATGACTTAGACATGGTCCTTAGATTGGATCAAAGAGTAGACCACACTAGACAGAACACTAGCCACCAGCAGAGAAAAAAAAAACAGCACCAATAGATTACTGACATCTATAAGGTAAGAAGAACCTAAGCCTATCAGTTCCACCAGTTCCCCACTTGGACAATTCTGAGAACCCTAGACCCATTACACTCAAAAACACTCGGAATACAATGCAGCTATCCCACCACAACATAACCATTTCCCCTACATCACATATAACTGCCCTGAAACAAATATGCATTCATTAATTTATAGACCTCTATCATATCTCCCCTTAGCCATCTCTCCCAGGTTGAAAGGTCCATAAATCATTATTAAAGAGGACCCAGGTAATCCACTTTTTACCCCAATACAAGCATTATGGAACCTGTGTATCATTTTGGGAAACTGCTAGGTACTTGTGACCTGGATTGGCCACTGTTGGAAACAGGATACTGGGCTTGATGGACCTTGGTCTAACCCAGTATGGCATTTCTTATGTTCTTATGCATGCCTGGCAGTCATTTATTTTCATCATAATAGGACTCTGTGCTGATCTGCATCACTGCCAACCAATTCATAACAATCTTGTACAGAATCAAACAACAAAGGTCTAATAATACACACAATAACAAATGACACAGATACACAAACCACCTCATTCAAATACCTATCTCCTTAGTTGACACCACCAGTAAACAAAACAGAAATGACAGATACAAACAGCTATAATGCACACTTATCAATACATGCTCTGCTAGAAACAAGATACCTATACTCACAGATTACATCAGACATAACAACTTAAACATCCTATGCATAACGGAATCATGGCTTTCCCAAACAGACACAGTGGTAGCTAATCAACAAAGAATTCCAGAATACAATCTCTATAGCTGCCCAAGAATTAGCAGAAGAGGTGGTGGAGAACTTATAATTACAAAAGCAAGCTTCGATTTCCAGGCAATAATAACTGAGAACACAGGTGAGACGGATATTCTAGTAATCTCAAACAAATCATTCACAATCTTCTTATCATTCAAGACTTCAACAACAAATGACAAGGACCTTTCAACAATATTAGAAATAGTCTGCAGGTATACCGTACGAAATAAACACCTGATACTACTAGGAGACTTTCATCTTTCCGCTCTCTCCACAAAACAAGCAAGTATGTTCATAGAGGCGATGAGTGCACTAGAATACCAGAAAATAGTCGACAAACCGACACATAAAAAGGAAACATACTTGATCTAATCTTTATCCCTACAGATATGACTATTAAGAATAATCTTACACCACCCTGGCCTCAACTGGTGGCATGATCAGACCATTACATACTCAGCTTTTCCTTACCAAGAACATGCAGAATGAAAAATACAAAAACACGACAGCACACAGATTCCGACACTTTGACAAATAAGCATTCTTGATGGAAATTACCCCTCAGCTACATCAAGACTCAGCAGATCTTGATGCATTAATGCACACCTGGAACAATGCAGTGGCAGCTCCCCTAACAAAGCTTACTATGAAAAAGAAACAGACACAAGCAAAAATGAATGCTGGTAACCCATGGAACTTAGGAACAAAAACCGACAGCTCAGAAAAATAGAACGCAAATGGAGACGAATAAAATCTACAGAAGCCCAAACAAATTACATGAACAAGGTAGTACTGCAACAACTATAGAACCATTTTGATGTGCATGCCCCACTGGATCAACAACAACATGGCTTCAAGCACCAAAATGGAGTAGAAAACTTACTCACCTCACTCATGGATACCCTCATAAAAATCACTGCAAAACCTAATCAATATTAATATTAATATTCCTTGATATAGCTGCTGCATTTGACTCCATTCTACATAATCTACTCCTAGCAAGGCTAACTTCCATTGGAATTGGAAATTATCACTCAAATGGTTCCATTCATACCTATCTGACTGTTACCTGCAAGTGAAACTAGGCCCAAGGAAATCCACACCATACAAGCAACAACAAGGAGTATCACAAGGATCGGCATTATAAGCAGTAGTATGCAATGTATACATACAACTCAATGCCAACATATTCCAAAAACACAAAAATCAACTAACATATTTATGCTGATGATATCATGCTTTACACACCTTACAATATATCATACCCAAACCAAACCAATATCATAAATTGCTTTAATGAAATAGCACAATGGCTATCAGACCACAAGCTCACAATCAACCTCAAGAAAACTGAAGTACTCTACATTGTCTAAAACAAAACATTCACACCACCAAAAACCCTAAAAGTCATCAATGCAGAAGTTCGATACCTGGGCATAACACTGCACTAAAATTTAAACTTCACATCGCACATAACCAGGACTACTAGAGCCATGTACAGGAAAATAAGGATCCTGCAGAACCTACTGCCTCTCCTAACAACAAATTTATTTATTTTATTTATTTATTTACATTTTCTTATATACCGCGCTATTTCCCATCAGTGCGGTTTACAGGAACATTTTTACACATTTCAAACTGGTTGATCTGTGTTTACAATTAACAGGTACACAAACTTGGATCGAAACTTGGGTAACTATTTACATCTGTATTATTCGAACTAGATGAGCCTTTTGTTTTGACTAGGTTAGCTAGGAGAGTAGGCACTTGTGGTGCTATCATCAGGACAAATGATTCTGAACAGTATTCCAAGCTCTAATTTTCACATATTTTGATTTCTGTAATAACTTACTCCAAGGTCTTCCCAAATACACCTTCCACCAGTTACAATTCACACAACACACGGCAGCTAGAATTATAATGGGAGCAGAAAAATCTGACCACATTACGTCAATACTAAAACAACTACACTGGCTATGGCTAACAAGTCGAATTCAATTCAAAATACTAATAATCATTTTTAAGATCATGCATAATTTATCTGTGCCATGCTTGAAATCCACAATACAAGAAACTACCAATAACAGGGACAAAAAAAAAATGCATGCAAAAGTGTAGGCAGTAGCTATTCTGTAGCACGTGTACCAGGGTGATGATGCGTAGTTCTGGAGTGGGTGAGCACAGGGGCAGAGTTTGGGCAGAGCAAAGGTAGAGCGCAAATTTATAGGTGTTTCCAATAAATCTAGTCACAGGCATTTACACCAAGGGGTATGTTTGTTTACTAAGCAGCGTTAACAGATTCCATGCGATATGCCGTGGCTGCAATATCACACGGAAGCCTTTCCACTGCTTCGTAAACATACTCCCAAGTCTAGTGTTGGTGTTAGTGTTTGCGCTTAGATTTAGAACATGTTTCTCAATACTTGTGCCCTGTTCTATAAGGTAAAGTATG
This sequence comes from Ichthyophis bannanicus, assembly GCA_033557465.1. NCBI lineage: Eukaryota > Metazoa > Chordata > Amphibia > Gymnophiona > Ichthyophiidae > Ichthyophis > Ichthyophis bannanicus. Next base: position 941,655,411 of record CM066033.1, on the reverse strand, counting down.
CATCTACTTTATAAAATAGGTGCCAAATACGAACAATGATGCATATTGAACTAAGCAATCCTTATAGAACTTACCCTCCACGTGTTACTGAATAACATCCATCTGAGTGGAGATGGACCAAAACATTAAAATTCCACCTTCAAAGCTGTCCAGAACACATGGCCTTCTAATGGACCTTATACCAGGACTGATTCAGCTTGTCCCCCTTGACATGAAGCCATATAGTCAACCTATCCATACACCTAAGAGCTATCTAGTTGCCAGGGTCAACATGCAAGGAAATATTAACAAGTGTTTTCTGTGTGTTATTGTGCAAGTGATGATATTTATGTTAGTGTTGAACATTGCAAACGGATTTATATTTTTTAAAGAATAAATTACAGGTACTGAAATTGATTAAAGCAATGTACATGTGAATACGGTGTGATGGTAGATTCTGATGTATTGCAAAGTCTAAAATGCAACTTTATCTATAGCCAATAGCAAAGCTTGTGTTTGTTTCTAACCAGCTTCATTTTGATTTATATTTCCAAGTTGGTAACACTTTACCTGTTTTTTGATATAGGACTTATTGGTGAGAGAGGCATGCCTGGGTTAGTTGGTCCAAAGGGAGATCAAGGAGATATTGGAGCCCCAGGTCTTATGGGAATGCGAGGATTCAAAGGTAAGGCTTACTGCAACTTCCATAACTCCCCAGGTGAATGATTTCCCTTTGTCGTTTATTTATTTCTCATATTTTACACTACCTCTCCCCAAAGGCTATAACAATCACTATTACAAAAATAAACCACAGAGAGTGAAGCTGTGTCTCCTTGTGTCTCATTTGAAATATCTGCTTTTATGCTTCTTTCAGAACGTGCAATCACAAATGCCAGGATTTAAAAGATTTTATTCGAAGGAGGGGTTCAAACTTTCATCAGTAAGTCTGTGATGTTCAGAGGCTATTTAACTAAGCTTTGTCATCACAAGGAAGGGAAGAAAGCCTTAGCCAAAGAAGCCTTTAAGTCTTTGGTAGTTCTAGGGTATTAAAATGAAAAATGCTGTAAAATCCAGTTGATTCAACATTTATGAGTTTCAGATACACATGATGCACATTTTAATATATGTTAGCTTATTCTATATTGCCCAGAGCATTTTCTTGTGTGCACCCTGTGTATTTCAGATCTATGATAAACTTCTAGGATACTATTTGCCAAGTGCATAGATTTGAGAAGACGATGGCTATCAAAACCTGTGCAGTGCTTACTGTCCTCAAAATGTGGGAGCCCCTCGATACATATCTTGAGAAGTCACGTAATATTGTCTGATTTGTAATTTTCTTTCTGCCTATTCTCTTTGTTTTATATTCTTAAGTCCAATATTTTGTTTGCTCTCTTCTTTTGTTGTGTTACTTGATAGTTCTCTTTTCTTTTTTGTTATATTTTTTCTCTTTAAAAATCAATAAATCAGTAGCAGCGCAAAAGTGGAGCTCATGAATCAACTAATTCCATATCTGAATAATGAGGAAGTCATTTTAGAATGATTGCGCAATATTTACATGTGTACATAGCAGCGTTTATGTATGAGAAAGGCCTACGCGTATGAATACTGATTTAGCAATGCTACTGTAGGACACAAAAGGTTTAATATTTAGACACAGTAATCAGTGTGTTTTTTTTGAAACATCAGCTACCATAGTTAAATGCAAACGATATTCAGTGCCAATACTAAGATAATAGCTTGCAATGAATATCTGGTCTTTGTGGTTAGCCATAGCAGTTGATTTGGGTGGACAGGTTTTATCATGGTTCACATCTCTTCATCATAATTGTACCTTTGAGTCTTTACAGAAGCAGACTTCTACTTATTGAGCCATCAGTTGACTTAGGGTGACCTTCAAGATTCCATACTGGCCCCTCTGTTCTTCGATATCTTTCTTGCTCCACTAGCCACCCTTGTTCAGGACCAGGAGATCAGCGGCTATTATTGCAACAATGAAATTTTGCTTGTGACCTACCCCAACTTTATCTCCCCTAATCAGAATCCAATTAATGGATGCTTAGATGTGGTCTCCACTTGTCTTTACTCACACCATCTCAAGTTGAATTCTACCAAGCCTCTGGGTAGCAGGTAGATTATTTTACTCTGCTGTCACTTTCTGTATTTCAAATCCCTATATTACCCTCACTGATTCGTTTCTTTACCTTGGAGTTACTCATGAACCTGCAATAGCATTCACAGAGCTCCAGTCCAGGCACGAGAGCGGGTCAGAATCGCCTCCAATCCTTGCACCAGCCCTGACTATTTCAGCCTGTTCATATGATAATAAATATTTACTGCTCAATAGTTATGTTTATTCTGGCTATACATTTGCTACTTCACTGTAATTTTCCTACAACACTGGATTTGAAGGAGAAATACTAGTATGATGCAAAAAAGGTTCAGAAAGGAGTTTGGGGAAAAAGGAAGGTGGGGTGCAGCCAGCACTAATAGCAATGAGAGAGGGGGTGCTGATCTATAGATTGTAAAGAGACATCAGAAACCCTAGCTCTAGCCCTGTCCTCTGGCATGGCAGCAGTAGATGAGAACCGGCGTGCATGTGTGAAGAGTCTTCTAAAAGCTTCTAGAAGGAACTGAGAAGTTTCCAATAAGTGAGGACTTACTTGCTTGTCCATGGAGAAAATAAGTTATAGAAGAAAATATGCATGCTCCCTTTTTCTGATCTGTTCATTTGAATTTTTTGGTTTATTCATTTTCTAACTTTCAAATTCTCTTCCTGAATGATCCTCTTTCAAAAGGGGAATTCAAGTGGGTTAGTGGGTTGTTGGTGCAGCTTCATAAATATTTAAGGGAAGAAATTGGGAATGTGAATAGCAAAAGTACAGAACGGAGAGGGATTACAGCAAAGGATGCACAGATGTTCTTCAGTGGAAGTTTTATTGGAAGGACCTGACTCGGACGAGTTTCAGCAAACACGCCTGCGTCAGGGGTATGAGTGTGGGTATGATATGTGTAAGTAGGCCAATCTTGAATGTTATATTTAGAAAAGATATCAACTGTACATCAATGCTGCCAGTGGCAATAGTTTTTCTATCAGCACTGTATCACCTTTTGCAGGTGATTTCTTATTTATGATACAGTGCTAATAGAAAAATCATTGCCACTATCAGCATTGTTATATTTAGAAAAGATATTAAGTGTATAACAATCAAGACTGGCCTATTTACACATATCATACCTACACTCAGACCCCTGACATAAGAACATAAGACATGCCATACTGGGTCAGACCGAGGTCCATCAAGCCCAGTATCCTGTTTCCAACAGTGGCCAATCTAGGTCATACGTACCTAGCAGTTTCCCCAAAAGACACAGGTTCCACAATGCTTGTACTGGGTCAAGCATTGATATCCTGGGTCCCTTTTTAATAGTGGTTTATGGACCTTTCCTCCAGGAACTTGTCCAAACCTTTTTTAAACCCAGCTATACTAACAGCCCTTACTACATCCTCCGGTAACAGATTCCAGAGTTTGATTACACGTTGAGTGAAAAAATATTTTCTCTTATTTGTCTTAAATAGTTTACCCTGTAGCTTCATTACATGTCCCCTAGTCTTTCTATACTCTGATAGCGTAAACAATTGATCCACGTTTATCCGTTCCACTCCATTCATTAATTTATAGACCTCTATCATATCTCCCCTCAGCTGTCTCTTCTCCAGGCTAAAGAGCCCTAACCTTCTTAGCCTCTCTTCATAGGAGTAGCCTTCCATCCCCTTCACCAATTTGGTGGCTCTTCTCTGTACTTTTTCTAATAACGCTATGTCCTTTTTAAGATACGGTGACAAAGGCGTGTTTGCTGAAACTCGGCCGAGTCGGGTCCTTCCAATAAAACTTCCACTGAAGAACATCTGTGCATCCTTTCCTGTAGTCCCTCTCCGTTTTATACTTTTGTTTCTGGACTAACCTCTATGAAAAATCCCTTCCCCCTTTTCTGGTTTGAATGTGGATAGCAAGACAAAGCACATTTACACATATGGGGGCAGGGTCCAACACCACCACGTCCCCAGAGGTAGACTCAGACCCCAACTGCATCCAGGGTCTCCATGTGTCAGGGGGCGTAAGATCAATTCCCAATGGAGATTCTGAACTTCTGTGCCCCAGTGATCTCCCTGCTGAGCAAACCATCCCCAAATCCGCTGACTACCACTCCCGCCGAACCAAATAATTGTCCATCAGACCAGAGGTAACAGGAGTGGAGATTAGCCGGGCAGCCTGGGGCTGCTTGCCCAGCCCACATTTCCTCTTTCTCCCCATCAAGGAAATGCCAGCAGAGCACTACAAGCTGCGTGCCGCCATCTTGGGAGGCCAACTGGGGATTATTTAGAACATAAGATTTGCCATACTGGGTCAGACCGAAAGTTCATCAAGCCCAGTATCCTGTTTCTAAAGGTGGCCAATGCATGTCACAAGTTCCTGTCAGGATCCCAAAAGGTAGACAAATTCCATGATGTTTATCCCAAGGATAAGCAGTGGCTATCCACCAGTCTATGTTGATAATGGTTTATGGACTTTTCCTCCAGGAACTTGTCCAAACCCGCCTACACTAAAGCTTTTACTACATCCTCAAGCAATGACTTCCAGAGCTTAAGTACACATTGACTAAAAAATATTTTCTCTCATTAGTTTTAAATGTGCTTCTTTGTAGTTTCATAGTGTGTCTCCTAGTCCTTGTACTTTTTGAAGGATTAATAATAAAGTCAAATGTACTCATTTCACTCTACTCATTATTTTATAGACTTCTTTCATATCTCCCCTCAGCCATCTCTTCTTCAAGCTGAAGAGCCCTAACCTTTTAAGCCTTTCCTCAAAGTGATATCCTTCCATCTCCTTCATCATTATAGTGCCCTTCTCTGTACCTTATCTAATTCTGCTGTATCTTATTTTAGACACATCAATCAGAACTACACACAATACTCAAGGTGCGGTTGCACCAAGGAGTGATACAGAGGCATTATGATATCCTTTGCTTTATTCTCCATTCTTGTTCTTATGATTCCTAGCATTCTCTTAGCTTTAATGGCTGCCACTGCACAGTCAGCACAGGATTTCAACGTATTACATATTCAAAGTTTACCAGCAAAGTAATGTTCACTTAATCACAGAGGCTTTGACTGCTCTCAGCCTTGCCTCAGAAAAGAGAGAATCAGAGATCTTCCTTTACTATATAACTTGTTTGTAGAGGAAATGCTTCAACAAGCTCCTTTGATAATTAACACTACAATTTGTCTGCTAAAATGAACCCATCTTCCTATCAATACATTAGTTATCATCCATTAATTTCAGGATAACCCCAATTCCTGCTTCTCTTTCAGCTCAAACCATTGCCAACTATTTCCATGATAAAATCAATAATATTACTCTTCTATTCCCTGCTAATTCTTCTTCAACTTCTATTTCCCTACCTCAGTCTCAAATTTTCCCCACAAGTTCCCCATCCTTCTCTTTCTTGTCTAATGTCTCTGATGAGGAAACCTTCAAACTCCTTTAATCTAATATATAAATAACACATTAGATAAATTATCCCCAAAATCATACAGGCCCATATCAAGTATTCCTTTTATGGCCAAACTTATTGAAAAAATTGTACAAATTCAACTACAAGACTTTATTGACACATTAAACCTCCTTGATGAACACCAATATGGCTTTAGACCCTTCCATGGAGTAGAAACCTTGCTAACGATCCTTTATGACACAATATTAAGAGGTATTGATAATCCTAAACAAGCCTTTATTCTTGTTTTCCTTGACATATCAGCTGCATTTGACAGTGTTAATCACTTAATAATGTTAAACAGGCTTCAACAAATTGGAATTACATCTACTGTTTATAATTGGTTCAAATCCTATCTATCAAACCGAACTCAAACAGTAAGAATCCATACCCAAATTTCTAACACCTTCAAGCAAACTCAGGGTCTTCCGCAGGGCTCTGCATTATCTGCGCTATTATTTAATATTTACTTACAACCAGTTTGTAACATCTTTAAACGTCACAATGTTTATTATCATATCTACGCTGATGATATAATGTTCTACCTCCCATTTGAAATCCCACACCCACCTCTTCAAAAAATAACAGAATGTTTTAATGAACTAACTGAATGGCTCAAAGAACAAAATCTACTTATCAACTTTACTAAAACTGATATATTATTCATCACTAAAAATCAAACATACATACCCCCAAACACGATCACACTAGATACTCATGAAATAAATACAAAAAAAGAAATAAAATATTTAGGTGTGATACTTGACAATAATCTAAATATGGATTCACATATAAAATATCTAACTAAAAAAATACATTTCAAACTCAAAACTCTAAAACAATTAAGACCATTGATTCATCTACAAGACTTTATTAATATAATTCATGCTATCATCACCCCACATTTTGATTTTGCAAACACAATACTTAATGGCATTTCAAAACAAAATATTAAAAAGATACAAATAACTCAGAACATAGCTGCTAGGATGATTATGAATATAAGCCCACTTGAACATGTTACACCAATTTTGGCTGAACTTCATTGGCTACCTATTTACTCCCGAATCAAATATAAAATTCTTGTCACTACATTTAAACTTATAAATAATCTTGCACCATCGGCACTCAATACACTGATTAATATAGACATCGATAAACGATCTCAAAGAAGCAGAAACTTAAATACCTTAACAATACCAAAAGATTTCACAAAAGCCAGAAAACAAACAAATAAGAGAGCTTTCTCACACTCTGCTCCAATTCTTTGGAACAATCTACCTGACAACATTCGCCTGCTGTCTGATATAAAAGAATTTAGAAAAAAATTAAAAACTCACTTATTCATATTACACTACAATACACCCTCAGAACAGAATACTCAAATAGATACAGGCTAACATTTATACATTATTATTACATACTCTATTTTCAAAATAAATGTCACTAATACACTATTTACCATACCACACTCTCATTCACATGATGATTATAGATTTAAACTAACAATGTATATCTTCTAATATGTTATATCTGTAATGTTACAACATTCCTTGTAAATTATAATTATCTGTTCTATGTAAACTGACTTGGTATATTACATACCAATTAACATACTGTTCCATGTAAACCGCACTTGATACTAGGGAAAGAGCGGTATATAAATAACTGTTAAATAAATAAATAAATAATATACCAACTACTTGCTCCTTTGATCCCATTGCCACTAATCTCCTTAACACCATCTTCTCCTCTGTTATCTCTGCCATTATCAACCTTTTTTTCTCCTCTGCCACTTTCCCTACTGCCTACTCTGGAGAATAGCGGGACTAGATGTCCAACCAGGGTGTCCAACCCTGCTATTTGTGTTTCTGCATTGGGGCCTTAAGCATGCTCTGATCACTCCACTACTCAAAAAGCCATCTCTTGATCCTACTGATCCTTCCAATTATTGCCCCATCTCCCTTCTCCCCTTTGTCTCTAAACTCATTAAATGTGCTGTTTTTTCTTGCTGCTTCAATTTTCTTTCCTCTCATTCCCTCATTGACCAGTTCCAATCAGGTTTTCGTCCTCTTCATTCCACTGAAACAGCTCTTGCCAAGGTCTCAAGTGACTTGTTTCTAGCAAGGTCTAATGGCCTTTACTCAATTCTTTTTCTTCTTGACCTTTCTGCTGCCTTTGATACTGTTGAGCACTCTCTAGTCCTCGTCACATTATCCTCTCAGTTTTAGAGACTCTGTCCTGTCCTGGTTCCCTTCCTGTCTCGCTAACCGCTCCTTCGGTGTTTGCTCTCATGGTACCTCCTCTTCTGCTATTCCTCTCTCAATTGGTGTACCCCAGAGGTCTGTTCTTAGTCCACTCCTTTTCTCTCTCTATATCCAGTCACTTGATGCCCTTATCTCTTTTATTATCACTTTTATGTGGATGACTCTCAGGTCTATATATCTTTGCCTGAATTTTCTCCTGCTCTCCAGGCACAGATCTCTGCACGTTTATCTGACATTGCTGCCTGGATGTCTCAGTGTCGTTTGAAATTGAACATGGCTAAAAATGAACTTCTTGTTTTCTCCCATAAAGCATCCTCCCTCATTCCTCCTTTCTCCATCACTGTTGATAATACTCTTCTTCTTCCTGTTTCCTCTGCCTGTAATCTCGGGGTCATTTTTGACTCCTCTCTTTCATTCTCCTCACATATTGAACAACTTGCTAAAACCTGTCGTTTCTTTCTTTTCATTCCTTCCTCTCTGATTACACTACTAAAACTCTTGTCCACTCCTAAATTACCTCCCGGTCTTGATTACTGCAATCTCCTCCTTGCTGGTCTCCCTCAGTGTCATCTTTTCCTTCTTCAGTCATTCAAAACTCCGCTGTGTGGTTAATTCTCTGGCAGCCACACTTTGCTCACATTACCCCTCATTTGAAATCCCTTCTCTGGCTCCCTATCCGCACCATATCCAGGTCAAGGTACTTATTACGACTCACAATGCATTTACTCTGCTACCTTTCCTCTCTCCTCTCTCCCTATACCCCTCCACATGATCTCCGTTCCTCTTCTGCCTTCCTTCTCTTTGTGCCCCTCTCCTCTTGTGACGACTCCAGGCTTCACTCCTTTCACCTTGCTGCTCCTTTTGCCTGGAACAACTTGCCACTCTTCCTACGTCAGATCTCCTCATTTCCTCTTTTCAAGTCTAAGCTCAAAACTCACCTCTTTGAGGACACCTTTGGATCATAATCCCATTTCCTGGGTTTCATCTCCATTTTGCCCTTTCCTGTATTGTATTGTATTGCGCTGTATTCTTGTCTTCTAGATTGTAAGCTCTATGAGCAAGGACTGTCTACTTGTATGTCTGTACAGCATTGAGTACATTTGGTAGCGCTCTATAAATAATAATTATTAATAATAATAAAATTAATAATAATAATTAATAATATCCATTTTCCTATCATATTGTTTTTAGTCTATTGTCCATTTCCAATTTATTGATCTTTTCAGATTCTTCTTCTCATGTATCCTTTCCTCCTTATACTGAGACCTCCTGCTCTTGTATTTCAAAATATTTCAGCAGACTAAAACATTATTGCCCATAGTAAACAGGTCAAAATACAAAACATCCCTATGATAGAAGTGTCCAAAATTATTTTTGTCGGACTATGGGTGCCAGTGATCACCCAATACAGGTATGACCCATCCACTATAGTCCATTTTACTTTATTAGAGCAACCACCAATTGCAAAATAGAGCAACACATAATACAGAAAAAGTGCCGACACAGAGCCCATGTTTCCAACTGCACTATGGAAGAACGGTTCTGCTTCAGAGTTAATTTATTTTTTTTATTTATTTATTTAGCACACATTTATATACCGCTCTTTCCCAAGTATCAAGTGCGGTTTACAATGAACAGAGAAAGTTGAAGGTACATGAGTAATTATGTCCTAGTCATTTACAGGGAACAGGTTTACATATAACAGTATAAATAAGCATGCAAACATTGTTTACATCCTGAGATATAGTGAGGATGTAATGAAAACTTTTTACATATTTACATTAGTTTTATACAGTTTGAATTACGTGAAAGCAACATTGTAATAACAGTTTTTACATTTTTTTTTTTTTAATTATCAGATAGGTGTGTGTCTAGTAGCTTATTTATCTGAAGTCTTCAAACTAGCCATAGTAAACAGGTGTCACACCTCAAGGCAACCTGCTTTCTTCTCCTCAAAAACACAAGGAATAAAGTTCAAATGTAATATTCCTTTGAATGTAAAGAATGTACATATCTGTAACAGATTTCTTCTTTTGAATATTTTGATTTATCCTGTAGATTGGTCTGGTCCTGGGCCTGGCTTATGATCCTTGAATGGTCCATGGTATATAATATACTGCTGGCCTTATTTCTACATAAACAATAAGATTTACAGGGAACATATGGAAGTGTGTAGCTTCAAAGGGAAGAAATGGTGCAATAATTAACTCTGCGAACTGATAGAAAACAGACAAGAAAGAATGTGTTTCCTTCCTAAACCAGTCACCAGCATTTCATTAATTCCAGTATCGTTTATGATGGTTCGTGGTTTGTGCCGCAACCTGGTAACCAAAGAGCCCTGGATTCAAGTCCTGCTGCCACTCCTTGTGGCCTTGGGCAAGCTATTTAACTCTCCATTGCCTCAGGTACAAATGTAGGGCCCCTTTTACGAAAAGTCCACTAAGCTTTTGCACCTAACGTATTAACGTACGGTAATGATCAGCATAGTTAACCCTCTATGGGTGTCATTAGCTGCACCCGTGCTAACTGCAGTGTTAACTGCTCTTGCATGCTAACGTGTTCTCTATGCCCACATGCCACCTCTAACCTGCCCACTCCCCACATTAGCCCATGGGTGGCAGTTAACTTGTGTTTTAGCGATCAGTAGCTGGCAAGCACGCACGTTAGAGTTCATGGCGGCCAGTTGGTGGTGCTTAGATTCTAAACCCTCAGAGGGCAGGAAAATACCTACTGTGCTTGATCGGAACACGTCTTGAACTACTACTGGAAAGCTGTGAGCTAAATTCTAATAAATACAATAACTGTAAATTTTAAATATATTCTTATTGAAAGTCAGGAGATTCCCTTTGTGATACAGCATTCTCTATTAAAGATGCAAAATTCACTAGGGTTTTTTGCCATGCCCGAAAAGGAGGATATCAGAATGAGTAGATGAGGCTAATATGGTGGCTTAGGGCCTGATTCTGACATGAATGTGTCAGCTCTCTGTGCACCCAGTCAGAACCGGACACACAGAGGGAGCCGCGATTCTGATCCCGTGGGGCACGTCTAGCCATGTGGGATCAGAATCACGACCAGGCCTGAATGTGCAGGCCGGGACCCCAATTCCATCCAGCCTGCATGTACAGTCCTTCCCTGGCTAGCTCAGTCAGGGCTTTCCAATGGAGCTGGGGCGCCATGGCGTCCGGTTGCCATGGCACCGCGGCTCCATTGAAAAACTACTGTCCCCAGCCGCCGACTTCAAAGCTGTATTCCCCACAGCCCGACCCCCGATCTTGCATCCTAAGGCCAGGGTCGGGCTGCGGGGAATGTCCTCTGCCCCCCCCCCTGCCCTTACTGCACCCCAGGCTCACTGTCCCCCACTGACGAAGGGAACTGATCGGGGCCGATGACCGCCCACTGCCCACCCTAACACTGCCCCCGCTCCACCCCTTTCCCACCCGTCTACCTTCCCCGAACTACGGGACATCCATCCCCACTATTCGTGCCTCGGAATGACCCTGTTAATGTTCATGCTGTGCATTGCCATGCAGCAAGTCTCTGGGACTGAACCAGAGACATCTCTTACTGCTTCCTGGGCTGGCTGGAGCTGGGGATTTATTTATATGCATTTAGTTCACACCCTTCCAGAACAGTTCAAGACAAGTTACATTCAGATACAGTAGGGATTTCACTGTCCCCAGAGGGCTTACAATATAATTTTGTACCTGAGGCAATGGAAGGTTAATTGACTAGTCTAGGGGGCAATTTCTGAGAGGCGGCAAAGGGCAGCAGTAATCACAGCATAACAAGAGATCCTGACAGCCAAACTCAAAAAACTATCAGCATATTCTGTTGCCTGCAGGGAGAGTGGGCACACACATTCATACAAAGCAAGGCTGAATATTTAAGAGCCCTTTTAATAAAGTGCGCTAAGTGGCTAGCTCATGTTTTAGCGTGCGGTAACTATCAGCCTGGGGTCGTGGCAACAGCTACCATGAAGGAATGACAGTTCCCGCATTAAGGCTCCTCGTGCGATGGGAGGGGAATGGGGAAGTTATGGTGAAGAGTGAGTGTGGAGAGCACGGTGCTGCTTGTGCAGGGGCACATATTGCGCTCTGTCAACGTTGCAATTAGCACAGGTGCACATAATGACATCTCAGTGGGCGGTGTTAAGTGCACTCACTTTAATTGCAAATGCTGCTGCCCTTCGTTAGAGTATGTTTCAGTGCGGTAACTGCTGGGGACATGTTGGGCATGCCCCTAATGTTAGTCCATGACTTTTGCACTTACCACACATTAATTTTCACTTAAAATGCCCAGTAAGTGCAAAATCATACCACACTTTAGCAAAAGGGCCTTTAAAAGAATGATGTCAAAATGCCTGTTAAGTGATTGATGTAGGAAGGGTGGTATTAGGATGACCAATGACTGTTGAGTTTAATTGACAAAATCGGGGGGGGGGGGGGGAGGCTAAAGATTTGTCTAGGTACCCCGTACCCCTCTACCAGCCCTGGCCACAAGAAGTTTCATTGAGATATGAATGTGGTTCCCTAGTTCCCAGCTTAGTACTCTTTTTTTAATAATATATAGCAATATGTAATCAAGAACAAGCTTGTACAGAAAAGGATATAACACCAAGAACATTACAAAAAAGAAAAATGAGTGAGCTGGACAACTACCGCTCAGAAATAGATAATGCAAAAAGGGTCTATCACTCAAAAATTATAAATACATCGATCAACAGGCCACGTGAGCTCTTTGACATCGTTAAAAAGTTAACAAAGACACCTAACCATTCGAACCAACTCCCAAACATACCACCAGAACAGCTGGCAGCACAATATAAACAGCTCCAACAATGACCCACCTCACCACCCGTAACAGCAACAGTAGCTCATAATGCTGCACATGGCACAGAATGGGGTACATTTGAAACGATCACCAAAGAAAGGATAGAATCCACTATCTCAAGTCTGAACACCGCCACCTCCCCACTCAATCCCTGCCCAGTGGATTGGATCAAGAAAACAAAACAGGACTTAAGCACAGCACTAACCCACATAGCAAACGAATTGCTCGAACAAGGATGAATGCTGGAGAGCCTCAAGACATCTATCATCTGCCCAACCCTCAAGAAGCACAATCTGGACCCCCTAAATCCCGCCTTATACAGGCCTATAGCAAGTCTCCCATTCACCGCAAAAATCATTGAGAAAATAATTCAATAGCAACTGCAAGATCATCTAGACAAAAACAACACTCTAGACCCACAGCAAAATGGATTCTGCCCTTCTCATGGGGTTGAGACTCTCATGATATCTCTATTAAACACCCTAGTCAAAGGAATACAGGCCAAACAAGCTGGATATGCCATGATCTTCCTGGCTATATCAGCAGCGTTTGACACCGTCTCTCACAACACCCTCCTATGCAGACTACAGATTGCCGTTCATGACAAAGTTCTACAGTGGTTCCAGTCTTGCCTAACCAACAGACATCAACTAATCCACACCAGCATGGCAACCTCCCCCCCCCCCTTTCAACAGACTCAAGGTATACCACAAGACTCAGCTCTCTCCGCCATGCTCTTTAATATCTACCTTCAATCACGCTGCACAATAATACGCTCTCACAATATCAACTACCACATCTATGTAGATCAAATAATGCTTTATGGACCCATCACAACCTCAAATCCAACGAACACTCATCTAACAAACTGCACCAATGATGTCTCAAACTGGCTTCAAGAAAACAACCTTGTTGTTGTAGTTAAGTGCCATCGAGTCGGAGTCGACTCATGGTGACCCTCTGGATAGCTATCCTAAATTGTGTTCGGTCTTCAGTCAGCCGGCTCATTGTTGACAGACTGGTACCCGTAGCTGCTGTCATTGTATCAATCCATCTCATTGCTGACCTTCCTCTTTTGCATTGACCTTCTATCTTGCCAAGCATGATGTCTTTCTCTAATGATCTCTCTCTTCGCATGATGTGTCCAAAGTATGAAAGTCAAAGTCTTGTCATCTGAGCTTCTAAAGAAAGCTTAGGTTTGATCTCCTCTAGTACCGACTGGTTTGTTCTTTGGGCAGTCCATGGTATACACAGTATTCGCCGCCAGCACCATAATTCAAAGGCATCAATTTTCTTCCTGTCTGTCTTTTTCACTGTCCAGCTTTCACATCCATATGATGTTATTGAAAATACCATGGCTTGAACAAGTCGAATCTTTGTATGGAGAGAGACATCTCTGCTCTTGAGAATCTTATCTAGGTCTTTCATAGCCATTCTGCCAAGAGTAATGCGTCGTTTGATTTCTTGACTGCTTGTTGCTTCTTTATTGATAGTTGATCCAAGTAGGTTAAAGTTGTTCACAATTTCAATTTCTTCTCCTTCAACGATGAACCTGTTGATTATGTCAGTTGTCATGATCTTTGTCTTCTTTACATTAAGGCGCAGGCCCATTTTGAGACTATGTTCTTTGATTGTGAGAAGCAAATGTTTTAGATCATCTTCACTTTCAGCCAGTAATGTAGTATCATCAGCATAGCGTAGGTTGTTGATGAGTCTTCCACGAATCTTCACACCTCTGTTGTGTTCATACAATCCTGCTTCTCCAATGATTTGTTCTGCATATAAATTAAACAGGTAGGAGAAAAGTATGCAGCCTTGTCTTACACCTTTGCTTATTTTAAACCATTCTGTTTCTCCTTGTTCCGTTCGAACTGCTGCTTCTTGATCAATGTACAGATTACGCAAGAGAACGATCAGGTGTTCTGGTATACCCATGCTTCTTAATGTGGCCCAGAGTTTCTCATGGTTTACACGGTCAAAAGCCTTGCTATAGTCGATAAAGCACAAATAGATATCCTTTTGGTATTCTTTAGTCTTTTCAAGGATCCATCTCACATCCGCAATGATGTCTCTCGTTCCTCGCCCTTTCGTGAACCCTGCTTGCACTTCAGGTAGTTCTTGTTCCAGGTATGGTTGTAGTCTCTTTTGAATAATCTTCAGTAGAATCTTGCTGGCATGTGGGATCAGAGCGATTGTTCGATAATTTCCACAGTCAGTTAGATCACCTTTCTTTAGTATTGGTATAAACACAGATCTTTTCCAGTCAGTTGGCCATGATGTTGTCTTGGCAACCTCACCATAAATCTTAAAAAAACTGAAGCCCTATTTGTTACTAAGGATCAAACCTTTGCCCCCCCCCCCCCCATCTCACCTCACCCTGGGAGCAACCCAAATACAAGTTCAACCTTACATAAAATACCTGGGGATCATCCTTGATCAAACACTTTCATTTAAGCAACAAATCACAAAAACAGCAAAAACAATATTCGTCAAAGCAAAGATGGTACAACATCTCAGACCACTCGTTGACCCTCAGAATTTCAGAACGCTCTTGCAAGCAATGACACTTCCTCACCTGGATTATTGTAATGCAATATACCTAGGAATACCAGTCACCCACACCAGCCCTCTATGGACAGCCCTGAATCATCCAAATAGTCAAGAAACATGATCACATCACCTCAGTCTTTAGAGATCTTCACCATCCTACCACTAGAAGCACGGATCAAATATAAGACACTGGTACTTATCCATAAAGCGCTCCACCAACTACAAACTTCTCAGCTCTGAACACTACTCCCCCAGCCAAACTCTCGAAGATCAACATGCCAGGCCACAAGCAATGCACTCACCGTGCCACATGAAAGAACAAAGTTCAATCAACAAGCCTGTAACCGAGCATTTGAACTATACACCCCATCGCTTTGGAACCCCCTTCCTAACCAGATTCGAAACAACAAAGACCTCTCCTCATTCAGAAAACAGTTAAAAACCCATCTATTTCGGGAACACCTAGGAGCAGAACTGGACACCACTCACTAAAGTCCTATCCTTGATGGTCATAGAATAGACTAAATCTGGATGAAAAAACAGACCTGTAGATAGTCAAAGTCAACGTCAAGTACTGATGCCTTGCTTGTCAGGATCGTCAATGTTGGCCCCCCCGGTGATGGTTCCCCCCCTTAATTGTGAGCTGATTAATGTAACCCCCCTCACACACACACACACACACTTGATATTGTAAACCGCATTGACCCGGTGAAAAGTGGTATATAAGTGCAGCTAAATAAATAAATAAAGTACAGAACACTACAATAAATGATATCATATCCTGCAGTCCCCAATGGGGGGGGGGGGGGTACATAAAGTAACTGAAAATACTTAAAAGGGCCGGAAAAGCCCCTCCAAGTTCTATTAGGAAAATTAAACTAGGAAAACCAAGAGGGCTGTGGAGAGTCCAAGGCTAACCACTAACACTGCGCAAGAATCAAACATTCTCACCATCCCTGTCTGAGGGGGAAGAGATAAAAGGAACTCTAGAATTAATAAACACAGAAAGATCTGCAGGTTGAAAGAAAATGAATCTTTGTGACCTATAAACTCCCACATACTTACAAGGAAACCTTAAGTAAAAAATAGCTCCCAATTCCAAAACACCTGGTTTTAATAATTGAAACTGCTTCCGACGCCTCTGTGAATCTTTAGAGACAGCTGGGAAAATCATAATTCTTTGACCATAAAACAACTGAGACCATTTAGTATAATATAAACGTAATAACCAGTCTCTATCAGACTGTAGTGCAAATGTCACCAACAAGGCAGATGTTCTCAATAGTTGAGACCCAGAGAATTGTAACAAATCAGAAACATTGATAGCATCCATAAATGGCAACTCCTCAGAAGCTCCACTAGCTCTTTTCCCTGAAGGCAAATAGAAAGCCTTTACAATAGGCGGCATTAACTCCATAGCCACAGCCAAAGTTTCCTTCAAATACTCTTTAAAGAGATCCACCGGGAGAGTACCTTTAGAAATGGCATTTACCTGTAAAAATAGCCTAGTAGAGTAAGAGCATCTGAAAGAGAGTTAGTAACCTCCCAGATGCTATCCAAAGTGATCTTTAGTGGGCACCGCAAAGTAAAGGAAATGGGTGCCTTCAAAGATTCAACAGGCAACACTTCTCCAATAGACTCTCCTTCGACCAGAGTCAGTGTGGTCAGCGACTCACTTTCTCCAAAGGGCCCAGAAGATAACAACAGGGCAGCCACTCCACTTCCGTCTACCACTGCTCCTTGTGAAACCATGAAAGGGATGCCGCCTTCCGACTCCACACCCACGCCAGATGGTGAATCCACGGGAACGGCTAGAGGATGACATGGTGGGCTTGACGCAGCGGGAGAGAGAGTCACCTCCAGGGCAGGCAGGGAAGCCAAGTCCTCCACTGGCTCCCCTGCAAAGCCAGCTCGAATCTTCTGATGTTGAGCCTCCAAAACTGAGACAAAATGGTCCATAGGACAAGAACTGGGGATCAAAGTCTCCACAAGGTAAGTTTTTGCCCTCCCTTTATGTTTCGGCATGGTAGAGAGAATTCAGCACTCCTCTCACGCAACCATCTTGGAAACACCCCCCCATCCTAGTACTCTAACCACTAGGCTACTCCACCACTCCCAAGGGTTGGTGTGAGTGATTTCATCTTAAATAAACATGCATTTTGGCCATCTACATTAGCATTTTATAAAGTATAACTGTTTGACTTTATAAAATATGTGTGAGATATACTCATACAGATGCTCTTTAACTATGCAGAAGTTTATAAAATTATCCTCGCGCTGGGCAACATTCAAAACCCTGCTACTACAGAATAAAATGGCCATTTAATATACTGCAAAATAAATTTTTAAACTCCCCACATTTCTGTGAAGTCTGCAGGTAATCTTTTGTCTTCTTTGCACCAGTTCTCAAAGTAAGATTATCACTGGTCAACAAATTTTTACAAATGTCATGTTATTGAAATAAAAATAGTAATTTCTTATCAATTTCTATATGCTGAACATGAATATGACAGTGAAATTGCAAAGCTGGCTCTAGCTTTTTTGTAATCTACAAGAATTAATGTTTACATCACAAAATGCATGTCAATAGTAAATATAATAGGCCTTCGGTTAATACCTGTAAAAAACCAAGTCATAGACTACTTCTTAGATTTTTTCGCCTGTCTCTTGTACAGTTGTTCGGGAGCTTCTCTGGGGAGTGTCCAGCAGTAGTCAGCGAGCATTGTAGTGGACCATTTTCCCTGGTATCTTTGCTCCATCGTTGAGATATCCTGGTGAAAACATTCGCCCTGTTCATCACTAACCATACCACAGTTGTCAGGAAAGAAATCGAGATGGGAATCAAGGAAATGGATCTTTAGAGACATATTGCAGCCAGGTTTCTGATACTGCATCAGCATGTCTTCTACTAGTTCCTTGTAGTTTTCTGCCCTAACATTCCTGAGAAAGTTTGTTGACACTAGGCGAAAAGCATTCCATGCTTGTTTCGCATCACCCTGCAGCAAGTTGTTGAACCGGTCATCTTTGAAGAGCTCTCGAATCTGAGGACCCACAAAACTCCCTCTTTAATCTTTGCTTCGCTGAGTCGAGGGAATTTTTCATGCAGGTATTGGAAAGCTGGCGAAGTGCGGTTCATGGCTTTCACAAAGTTTTTCATCAAACCTAGTTTGATGTGAAGGGGTGGTAGGAGGATTTTGTGAGCCTCAACCAGAGCCGGGTGCTGGATATTCTTCTCTCCAACTGTTACATTTTGTCTGCGATTTCATTCCTTCCGCAAGTAGTGCCAATCCCTTGCTCGTCCATCCCACTCACATAAGAAACACATGTATTTTATATATCCCTGCTGCAGTCCCATTAAAAGGGCAACTACCTTCAAGTCACCACAGAGGTGCCAGCTGTATGTTTATGTTTATGTTTATGTTTATTTATTTGATATACCGCCCTACTTTATCAATCAGAGCGGTTTACAATTCACAAACAATTAGAAACAGGCACAGGGCCAGAAAGGAGGAAAGGAAGTTACAATTGTTGATATAATGGAACGAGAGAAAGGATATAGGACTATACGTAGGGGACAGGATCAGACAAGAGGGGAGGGAAGGTCATAGGCCAACGAAAAGAGGTGGGTTTTTAGGTCTCGCTTGAAGGTGGCGTGATGGGGTTCTAACCGGAGGGAGGTGGGGAGGGACTTCCAGAGTGCGGAGCCGATGAAAAAGAAAGCAGAGGAGCGGGTGGATTGAAGGTGAGTGAGGGAGGGGGAAGGGAGATTAAGGCGGTTAATGTGGAAGGAGCAGGGAGTGTTTCTGGGTGTGTGGAATGTAATAAGGTCTGCAGGTATTGTGGAGTACTAATGTGAAGAGCCCTGTGAACTAGAGTAAGTAACTTAAACTGAGTGCGAAAGGAGTGGAAGTCAGTAGATGCTTTAAGTTATCGTATGTCTCTTTCATGTGGACCAAAGTCTTCCTCCATGGGGCCCTGGAAGAAACTGGTAATTTTGGACAGCTGAGTTTCTTCCAGGGCCCCACGGAGGAAGACTTCGGAAGAGTCAGGAGTGGTCTCAGAGGAGTGGAGAAGGGTGCATGAGGTCCCAATACACAAGTGGAAGTAAGGATGAATTTTAGAACTACAGGCTGGTTAGTCCACGTTTTTTGACTGGGTTTGTTCGTTGCACGTGGATTCGTGCTTTCACGTTGTTCATGCTTCACCACATACAGGATGGAAATAACCAGTTTCCTGAGGTAAAGAACTGTTTTACCCCTTAAAAAGGCTTTGGGGAAGAAGGCTCAAAATTAACTCACCTTAGTTTCTTTTTTCTTTTTTCACACTGGCTTAGTAATTGTGGGTAATAAGGATAGGTTATTTATTTATTTATTTAGCATTTCTTTTATACCGCCTTTCAGATTATCAAGACGGTTTTCATAGAAAGTAAACTTGTTACACATGGAACTGTGAGTATAGAACGTTAGTGTCCAGGGATTTTGTGCTGGTTGCAGTGTTATGCTTTATGTTTCATTTTCTTTGTATATTGCCTTTGTAGTCTCTCTTGATGTGGGCTAGTACTATTTGTTTTTCCTACTTTATTTTCGATTAAAGGTATTTGAAAGAGTTTAAAAAAATGGCTTTGGAAACTTCCCTTCCTATTCTGTTGAAATATGTGACATTTTGCTGAAAATGTTTTGGAGAGATTGGCATCTGTTCCAGTGCCTTTTAGTTAAATTATTCATCTTTTTTAAACAAAAGCATGCCCATTTCTGTCATGCTGGATATTGTCATCATAGATCTTGTTCAATAGAGCAAGTGCTCTTTTAACATTCTCAAAAAGGAGTTTGGGCCTTTTAATTCTTCTTGCTGGTGGTCTTTGCATACTGTATTATGTTCTGGTCAGAGTGTGTGTCAGTATTCATCAAAACAGATTTCCAGATCCTCTAGCTTCCACTGGAAGAAAGTAAAACGATGTCCCTGCAACAGTAGCAGCACAAGAAAAATAGGTGATAATTTAACTAATAGTTAAAATTGTACTGATCTGCCTTTCCTGGTCTGATTTGTATCTCGTTCCTTAGGAGATAATGTTCTTTCTTGTTTTTCAAAGCAGAAACATATGATATTTCGGCAGATCAGCATGTGGTTAGGTTTTGTTCCCTTATCAAATTCAGCTGCCTGAGAACAACTGGGAAACAGTATTATCCACGGCACACTGGAAGTCCCAGATTGATATCTCTGCCATCTTGAATTGGGCATAACTTCTTTCCAGCCTCTGGAGAATATTGAGGTCAATATTTTGTGATGCAGCCACTACATAACATTAAAAGCATAGGCTATGGGGGTCATTCAGTGCAGCGAATAGCGGGGATGGGCATCTACTTTGAAATCCATCCCCGCTAATCGCTCCTCTACTGGCCCTGGTTAATGCTTTCCCGTACAAACAGCGCATTTGTACGGGGAGGCTTAGATGGGGGCGGGAGAGGACTTTTCAGAGATGGAGCGAGGGTGGGGCATGGGCAGGCTGTGACCCTGGACATACAGGGCCAATTCTGAGGTCGGCCCTGTACGTCCAGGGCCGTGAACTTAGATGGGGGACCATGCCGCCAGGCCAGAACAAAGAGATAGGGGGTGCAGGAAGATCCCCACAGCCGGACCCTGGCCATGGAAGGCCGGATCGAAGGTCTGACAGCAGGGAAAGAAGAAAATCTGTGACAGTCAGCATTTGCGGCTCCCAAATGGAGTCACAGTGCCATGGCGACACGACGCCATGGCACTGCAGCTCCATTCAGGAGCCTGACTGAGGTAGCCGGGGATCTGCTGGGTGTGCAGGCTGACTAGAATCGGGACTTGGCCTGCACGTTCGGGCCGAAGACCCGATTCTGATCGCACAGGCACTTCTAGCCCCTGCGGGATCAGAATCGGGCTTACCCTTTGGGCATCCCAATTCTGGTCTGCCACACAAGGGGTTGGATGGCCAGGTTGGAATGTGCCACCACATGTTTATAGTTGCACATATTTTCAACAGCACGGTCTATCTATGTTCTGGTGCTAAAAATTCATACATAATGGCTAGTTATCCATTTACTTTAATTTAATCTGGCATTTATAACCCACTTATATGCAGAAAGTCTATCTTCTAAAAGTTCTGCTTGCAATTTAGGTGTTTGCAATTTTACAGATAACTTATATGTCCAGAAGGTAATTTTATAACAGGTTACCTAGGTTTAGAAGGCAAGAAGGTGTCTAGTTTTGCCCAATTTTATAAAGCGCTAATGCAAATCCAGCAGCAGTCGGGCTGTTGGGGTTGTAGATGTAAAATACATCAGCTTGGGAGCAGGCGTACATGTCCACACGTAGAGTGCACAATTAGACATATAGATTCACACAGGACCATACCGAGCCCTGTGCGAGCGGTGCGGCCGCACAGGGCGCAAAGACTTAAAGGGCGCATTTCGGCTCTCTGCCGTTGCTTGCTGCCACCACTTTTTCGGCAGCAGGCGGCAGCAGAGAGACAAAATGCGCCCCTTAAGTCTTCGCGCCAGCACAATAAGCAGGTCTGGTCTCCGGGAGGGACCAGACCTGCTTAGCGTGCCGGCGACTTTCAGATCGGGCGCGCCCTCCCTCCTGCACCCCCATAAAGTGTCTAAATGGAGGTGCGGGAGGGGGGCACGCACCTGATGTGCAAGTCACACAGGGCGCATTTCAGTCTCGGTACAGCCCTGGATTCACATACTCTGTGATCAATGCGCATACTTCACAACAACACCCATGCTCCACCAGACTGCACCCCCCCCCCAAGGAACACCCACATTAAACATAGTGGAGTGGAGGAGTGGCCTAGTGGTTGGGGCAAGGTACTTCAGGCCAGAAGGTCAGGGGTTCAAATCCCACTAGAGGACAGCAACCTTGGGCCGGAAGGACTGGGGTTTCTAGTCCCACAGGTGCTCCTTGTGGTCTTGGGCAAGCCACTTAACCCTCCATAGCCCATGTTCACTGTGAAATAGTTATGCCCTGTTCAATGTAATTTCAGTTTGTTCAATGTAAACCACACTGATACAGAATAGCACAGTATATAAAAGAATGTAAATAAAATAAAAAAAGTATGCACAATCACACCATCATGCCTGCTTTTACACCTGAGACATTTTACACATGTATATTGCCACATATAAAGCTAGCTCCTCAGTGATTACATTTTGCCACTGAATATACAAGTGTTTTTTCTGACGTTACTCCAGCTAAAACCACTCCTCTTTTCTGGTCATAAAGCGTTGACCATTTTGCAAACAAAATGGCCAGAGTTATATGTACAACCACTAGACATTATTTAAAAAGTATTTCAACTAAAAGCACCGCCACTGACCATAGTAGGAGTTTAGAATATCAGCCTGTATATATAATCCGTAAAGTTCTAACACAAATGTGTCCTACTCACTAGTACATTCTATCTTATTTCTAGTGCGGTTCTCATACTCCAAAGTTTGGATCAGGACAAATTTTTATGCAACCTTACAGATTTTGCAAAACAGATATTCAAAGCCCTTATCCAAACTGACCAAGCTGGGGGAGGGAAGGGTTCTATCTGGATAAGGCTACTGAGCAAGGTATTTAACTGCACTATTCGGCTAATAACACAGAGTATCTTCGCTGATTGCCCTGCCACTATGCGGATAAATGCTGACCTTATCCAGATAGCACTGATTTTCAGCTGGTACTTTTTCGGCTAGCTGGCTATTCATATATGTTCTTGCTGAACATCCCCACTATCCGGATAAGGTTGTTACATATCCTGATAGCAGCCTCTCAATCAGGATATTCAGCAGTAGCCACTATCTGAATACTGCTAATGAATATTCATAAGAACATAAGAAATGCCATACTAGGTCAGACCAAGGATTTATCAAATCCAGTATCCTGTTTCCAACAGTGGCTAATCCAGGTCTCAAATACCTGTCAGGTTCGCAAAGGTAGATGCATTCCAATCTGCTTGTATCGGGATAAGCAGCGGATTTCCCATCCTCTTTAATAATGGTTTATGGACTTTTCCTCCAGGAACTCATCCAAATCTGTTTTGAATCCAGCTACACTAACACCTTTTTCTACATCCTCTGATAATGAATACCAGAGTTTCATTACCCTCTGAGTGAAAAAATATTTTCTCCAATTAATCTTAAATGTGCCACATTGTAGCTTCATTGCATGTCCCCTAATCTTTCTACTTTTTGATGGAGTAAACAACTGATCTACATTTACCCATTCCATTCCAGTCTCCCCTCAGCCATCTTTTTTTCCCAAGTTGAAGAGCCCTAATCTTTTAAGCATTTCCTCATAGGGATATTTTCCATCTTTACCATTTTGGTCACTCTCCTCTGTATCTTTTCCAGTTCTGCTATAACCTTTTTAAGATATAGCGACCAGAATTGCCCAGAATATTCGAAGTGCAGTTGCACCATGAAGCGATACAGAGACATTATAATATCCTTGTTTTTATTTTCTATTCCGTTCTTTGATTCCTAGCATTCTACAATACAAGTATTTCCTTTCTTGAACACCGCTGCACACCAAGCAGAGGGTTTCAACATACTATCCACAATGGCACCCATATCCTTTCCCTGAGTGGTGATTCCTAATGTGGAATCTTGCGTCATGTAACTGTACTTTGGGTTGCTCTTCCCTAAGTGCATAACTTTGTATTTGTCCGCATTAAATTTCATCTGTCATTTGGATGCCCAGTCTCCCAGTTTTTCAAGATCCTCTTTCAATTTTTCATAATCCTTTTGTGTTTTAAGAACTTTGAATAATTTTATATCATCTGTAAATTTGATCACCTCACTCAGTATTCCCATTTCAAGGTCATTTATAAATATGTTAAAAAGCAGTGAGCCCAGCACAGATCACTGGGGTCCTCCACTATCCACCTTTCTCCATTGGGAAAATTCTCCATTTAGCTCTACTCTTGTTTTTTTCTATCTTTTAACTAGTTCCTAATCCACAATAGTACACTGCATCCTATCCCATGATTTTTTAAATTTTCGCAGGGGTCTCTCATAAGGGACATTGTCAAAGGCTTTCTGAATCCAGATACATTATATCATCCGGCTCACCTTTATTTACCTGTTTATTCACACCTTCAAATAAATATAAGAGATTAGTGGGGCAAGACTTTCCTTGGCTAAATCCATGTTCACTTCGAGCCATTAAGCCATCACAATCCACATGTTCAGTTCTTTTGTTTTTATAATGGTTTTTACCCTTTTGCCCACTACAGACATCAAGCTCACCGCTCTCTACTTTCCTGGATTACCCCTGGAACCCTTTATTAAAAATTGACATTGGTGTTGATATTAAGATCACATGACACGGTGAACACAGGAGGATATAATTTTCTGTGCTGCATGGCTTGGTGCTTATTTGCAAGTATCTTTTGCTGTTAACCCCCCCAGACTGGAGCTAAACTTTAGAGGACACACCCTCCTGATTACATAACCGGCTTTTCGGCATTACAGTGGAACCAGGTCCTCATTCAACACCATTGGTTAACTATCAACTCCCGAATTCAGTTTAAGTTACTGACTTTGGTACATAAAGCTCTCCATGATTCGGCTCCCGAATACCTTACCTCACTTATAACTTTACATGCCCCAGCTAGATCTCTGTGGTCTATGCATGGACAATGGCTGCACTTTCCATCTCTGGCTATTAACAAATATGATAGCACAAGGAAGTCTGCTTTTTTTGCCACAGCCCCAGCTCTCTGGATCAGCCTACCTGCTCCCATTTATTTGGAAGACAATTTTAAGGCCTTGAAGAAGATCCTTAAGAAATTTCTTTTAGAAACAGTCTTTGACCTTAAATCTACAGTGACTGGAATGTCTTAGCTCACGATAGGTGATGACTGACAGCAAATTGCCTTTCCCTTACCCCTTACATTTTTAATTTTAATTTTTGATTTGATTCTGCTTGGTTTCCCTTACTATAAGTATGAAGCCCTTTGCTCTTATATCTTTTACTGTATTTTCACTTTTTTACTTTTTATTTTTACTTTCTTTAACTCTCGTAGCTTTCCTAAAGCTACGAGAGTTAAAGAAAAAGTTCCAGCCTCGAATTGGAATGTTACAAGATGCTCAAGGTTCTATGTTGAATGATGCTGAGAAGATCAAGAAAAGGTGGAAGGAATATACAGAGTTTTTATATGATAAAGATCAAGTGGACCAACAGCCGTTTCAACCTGTACCTTATGATCAGGAACCATTGGTGATGAAAGAAGAAGTTGAAGCAGCATTGAAAGCCTTATCAAAGAACAAAGCACCAGGCATTGATGGCATTCCTATAGAAGTATTGCAGCAATCTGATGCAGCTGTTACCATACTTACAAGGCTCTGCCAAGAAATATGGAAGACAACATCATGGCCAACTGACTGGAAAAGATCTGTGTTTATACCAATACTAAAGAAAGGTGATCCAACTGACTGTGGAAATTATCGAACAATCGCTCTGATCCCACATGCCAGCAAGATTCTACTGAAGATTATTCAAAAGAGACTACAACCATACCTGGAACAAGAACTACCTGAAGTGCAAGCAGGGTTCACGAAAGGGCGAGGAACGAGAGACATCATTGCGGATGTGAGATGGATCCTTGAAAAGACTAAAGAATACCAAAATGATATCTATTTGTGCTTTATCGACTATAGCAAGGCTTTTGACTGTGTAAACCATGAGAAACTCTGGGCCACATTAAGAAGCATGGGTATACCAGAACACCTGATCGTTCTCTTGCGCAATCTGTACATTGATCAAGAAGCAACAGTTCGAATGGAACAAGGAGAAACAGAATGGTTTAAAATAAGCAAAGGTATAAGACAAGGCTGCATACTTTCCCCCTACCTGTTTAATTTATATGCAGAACAAATCATCAGAGAAGCAGGATTGTATGAAGACAACAGAGGTGTGAAGATTGGTGGAAGACTCATCAACAACCTTCGCTATGCTGATGATACCACATTACTGGCTGAAAGTGAAGATGATCTGAAACATTTGCTTCTCACAATCAAAGAACATAGTCTCAAAATGGGCCTGCACCTTAATGTAAAGAAGACAAAGATCATGACAATTGGCATAATCAACAGGTTCATCGTTGAAGGAGAAGAAATTGAAATTGTGAACAACTTTAACATACTTGGATTAACTATCAATAAAGAAGCAACAAGCAGTCAAGAAATCAAACAACGCATTGCTCTTGGCAGAATGGCTATGAAAGACCTAGATAAGATTCTCAAGAGCAGAGATGTCTCTCTCCATACAAAGATTCGACTTGTTCAAGCCATGGTATTTTCAATAACATCATATGGATGTGAAAGCTGAACAGTGAAAAAGACAGACAGGAAGAAAATTGATGCCTTTGAATTATGGTGCTGGCGGCGAATACTGTGTATACCATGGACTGCCCGAAGAACAAACCAGTCGGTACTAGAGGAGATCAAACCTAAGCTTTCTTTAGAAGCTCAGATGACAAGACTTCGACTTTCATACTTTGGACACATCATGCGAAGAGAGAGATCATTAGAGAAAGACATCATGCTTGGCAAGATAGAAGGTCAACGCAAAAGAGGAAGGCCAGCAATGAGATGGATTGATACAATAACAGCAGCTACGGGTCCCAGTCTGCCAACAATGAGCCGCCTGACTGAAGACCGAACACAATTTAGGATAGCTATCCAGAGGGTCGCCATGAGTCGACTCCGACTCGACAGCACTTAACAACAACAACATTGTAACATCCTTTTTATTTATTTTTAATATTTTTTATATATTTTAATGTTGTAAACCACATAGATTGTATTTTCAGTATTCCGGTATAGTAAATAAAACATAATCATAACCATGTCAAAACTGAAGAAGAAAGAGAAAAAGAAGGGATGGATGGCTGATTCAAAAATAGTGGACAGAAAGGCCAAGTCAAGCTCCCCAGGTGATGAAGTGGGGAATTTGGTGTCAGAGGTTGATCGGAGCAGTGGTAATGGCTCTGGAGAGTACATTTCAGTCGATTGCCGCTAAGCTGGATCAAGTAGCTAGCTCCTTGGAGGTGTTTAACACCCATCTGGCAGAGGCTGAAAGCCGCATCTCCAAGACAGAAGATGAGACCCAAACACTGTGAACCAAGGTAGATGCTTTGAAGAAAATGGTGGCCACTTTTGAGGAGAGAATAGAGAGCAAGAAAATTGCTCAAGGCGGAATATCCTGTGACTCGTGGGTTTGCTGGAAACTTTAGTGGAAGCAGAGCTCTGAGGCTTTCTAGAAACCTGGCTTCCCTTTGAGCTAAAACTGGCAGAGCGTGCAGCAGGCCTAATTATTGAGTGAGCTCATGGTGTCAGCCCCAGGAGGGAAGAGGTAGGCCGATCCCGTACCATGATCCTCAGAGTGCTGAATTTTTTTCATAAAGAGGAAATACTGTGTGCAGCACGGAAAGCTCAATCCGATTTGATGACTCTTCTCCTCCTCTTTCGAGACTAATAAGAACATAAGATATGCCATACTGGGTCAGACCATGGTCCATCAAGCCCAGTATTCTGTTTCCAACAGTGGCCAATCTAGGTCGTATGTACCTAGCAGTTTCCCCAAGGGACACAGGTTCCACAATGCTTGTATTGGTTCAAGCATTGATATCCTGGGTCCCTTCTTAATAATGGTTTATGGACCTTTCCTCCAGGAACTTGTCCAAACCTTTTTTAAACCCAGCTACACTAACAGCCTTTACTACATCCTCCGGTAACAAATTCCAGAGTTTGATTACACGTTCAGTGAAAAAATATTTTCTTTTATTAGTCTTAAATAGTTTACCCTGTAGCTTCATTGCATGTCCCCTAGTCTTCCTATATTCTGATAACGTAAACAGTCGATCTACGTTTAACCGTTCCACTCCGTTCATTAATTTATAGACTTCTATCATATCTCCCCTCAGCCGTCTCTTTTCCAGGTTAAAGAGCCCTAACCTTTTTAGCATTTCTTCATAGGAGTATCCTTCCATCCCCTTTACCATTTTGGTGGCTCTTCTCTGAACCTTTTCTAAAATCGCTATATCCTTTTTAAGATACGGCGACCAGAATTGCACACAATATTCAAGGTGCGGTCTCACCATGGAACGATATAGAGGCATTATAATATCTTTTGTTTTATTTTCCATTCCTTTCCTTATCATACTTAGCATTCTATTTGCTCTCTTGGCCGCTGCTGCACACTGGGCCGAGGATTTTAACATGGTATCCACAATGACGACTAAATCTTTTTCCTGGGTGGTGGTTCCTAATGTGGAACCTTGCATCGTGTAACCATAGTTTGGGTTGTTCTTCCCTAGGTGCATAACCTTGCCCTTGTCCACATTAAATTTCATCTGCCATTTTGATGCCCAGTCTTCCAATTTATCAAGATCCTCTTGCAATTTTCCACAATCCTCTTGGGTTTTAACAACTTTAAATAGTTTTGTGTCATCTGCAAATTTGATAACCTCACTCGTTATTCCCTTTTCCAGGTCATTTATGAATATGTCAAAAAGCAGCGGACCCAGCACAGATCCTTGGGGTACATCACTATTCACCTTTCTCCATTGGGAAAATTTGCCATTTAGCCCTACCCTCTGCTTTCTACCTTTTAACCAGTTCCTGATCCACAATAGTACACTGCCTCCTATCCCATGACTCTTTAGTTTTGCCAAAAGTCTCTCATGAGGGACCTTGTCAAAGGCTTTCTGAAAGTCCAGATACACAATATCAACCGACTCACCTTTGTCCACCTGATTATTCACTCCTTCAAAAAAACATAACAGATTAGTAAGACAAGATCTTCCTTGTCTAAAGCCATGTTGGCTGTCTCCCATTAGGTCATGACTATCTACATGCTGAGTAATTTTATTCTTTATGATGGTTTCTACCATTTTTCCCGGTACTGATGTCAGGCTCACTGGTCTGTAGTTTCCTGGATCACCCCTGGAACCCTTTTTAAAAATTGGTGTTACATTGGTGATCCTCCAATCTTCAGGTATTAGAGATGATTTTAATGATAGTTCACAGATTACTAATAGCAGGTCTGCAATCTCGTATTTCAGTTCTTTCAACACCCTTGGATGTCTACCATCCGGCCCAGGTGATTTGCTACTCTTCAGTTTATCTAATAGTTGTAAGACCTCTTCCCGATGTATCGATATTTCCTTCAATTCTTCCGCACCTTTAAAAACCACTTCAGTCATGGGTAACATCCCTACATCTTCCTCAGTAAAGACCGAAGCAAAGAATTCATTCAGTCTCTCCACTATCGCCTTGTCGCCTCTTAGTGCTCCTTTAACCCCTTTATCATCTAATGGACCAACTGACTCTCTCACAGGTTTTTTGCTACGAATGTACTTGAAAAGGTCTTTACTTTGCGTTTTTGCTTCCGCAGCAAGTTTCTTCTCAAATTCTCCCTTTGCCTGCCTTATCAATGCCTTGCATTTGACTTGCCAGTGCTTGTGCTGTTTCCAAGTTTCGTCGTTTGGCTCTTTTTTCCATTTCCTGAAAGATGCTTTTTTGGCAACAACAGCCTCTCTGACCTCACCTTTAAACCATGCTGGCAGTTTTTTGGACTTCCTTCCACTTTTCTTAAAGCGTGGAATACAGCTGGTCTGGGCTTCCAAGATAGTATTTTTCAACAACAGCCAAGCCTGATGTACGTCTTTAACCTTTGCAACTGCTCCTTTTAGTTTTTTCTTAACTGTTTTCCTCATTTTATCATAGTCTTCCTTTCAAAAGTTAAAAGGTAGTACTGTGGATTTCCTTACTATCCCTCCTCCACTAATTAAATCAAAGGCGATCATGCTATGATCACTATTGCCAAGTGGCCCCAACAACCTTATCTCTTGCACTAGATCTGGTGTTCCACTAAGGATTAGGTCTAAGATGGCTTCCCCTCTGGTCGGTTCATGAACCAGCTGCTCCAAGAAGCAGTCATTTATTTCATCTAGGAACTTTATCTCCCTAGCATGTCCTGACGTGACACTGACCCAGTCGATACCGGGATAGTTGAAATCACCCATTATTATTACTGTGCTGTAACGTTTGTTAGCTTCCTTGATTTCTTTGAGCATTTCATCATCCATCTGGTCATTCTGGCCAGGTGCTCGATAGCACACCCCCACTGCCATTGCCTTCCCCCTTTTACATGGAATTTCAATCCATATAGATTCTACAGCAGATTTTGTTTCCTGCAAAACTTTAATCCTTTCTGACTCAATGCCCTCTCTAACATAGAGAGCAACCCCTCCACCAATTTGATCAGCTCTATCATTACAATATAGTTTGTACCCAGGTATCACAGTGTCCCACTGGTTGTCCTCCTTCCACCATGTCTCTGATATTCCAATCATATCTAACCTTTCATTTAGTGCTATATATTCTAACTCTCCCATCTTATTTTTTAGACTTCTAACATTTGCATACAAGCATTTTAGAGAATGTATTTTATTCATATTAATTTGGCTATTGTTAGACATGGGTAATTTGGGATCTTTAAGCTCTGTCTGCTCCATTTGGGCTACTTTACTCTTTTGTGGAACCTCTCTACTTTTGGTAGTATGCTTTAAAGATACATTCTTCCGAACCATCCGCTCTTGGGCGATTGTCAGCTTTCCCCTAATATCTAGTTTAAAAGCTGCTCTATCTCCTTTTTAAAGGTTAATGCCAGCAGCCTGGTTCCATCCCGGTTAAGGTGAAGCCCATCCCTTCGGAAGAGCCCCTCCTTTCCCCAGAATGTTCCCCAGTTCCTAACATATCCAAAACCCTCATCTCTGCACCATTGTCTTATCCACTCATTGAGACTCTGGAGCTCTGCCTACCTTTTGGGTTCTGCACGTGGAACAGGAAGCATTTCGGAGAATGCTACCCTGGAAGTTCTGGATTTCAACTTCCTACCTAAAAGCCTAAATTTAGCCTCCAGAGCCTCCCTACCACATTTTCCTATGTCATTGGTACCGACATGTACCAAGACAGCAGACTCCTCCCCAGTACTATCTAAGACCTTATCTAGGTGGCGCGTGAGGTCCGCTACCTTCGCCCCAGGCAGGCATGTTACCAGGCGATCCTCACGTCCAGCAGCCACCCAGCTATCTACATGCCTAATGATCGAATCACCAACTATAACGGCTGTCCTAACCCTTCTCTCATGGGCACATGGCCCTGGAGAAACTTCCTCGGTGCGAGAGGGTTTTACATCACCTGTAGGACAGGTCCTAGTTACAGGATCACTTCCTGCCACACCAGGGTGATGCTCTCTTGTCACGTGACCTCTCTCCTCCATGCAACAGGGATGCTGCCAGACTGGAGGTGGGACTTCAGGACTATATCCCTGGAGGTCTCGTCTATGTACCTCTATGTCTTATGCTTTCCAAGTCTGCTACTTTAGCCTCTAGAGAACGGACTCGTTCCCTGAGAGCAAAGAGCTCCTTGCACCTAGTGCACACGTAAGACCTCTCACCAACTGGGAGAAAATCATACATGTGACACTCAATGCAAAAGACTGGAAAGCCCCCATCCCGCTGCTGGACTGCTGTCTGCATCTTAGTTTTAAGTTTGTGTTTAGATCTAAGTTTTTTACTTACTAAGGGTTGCTATGGATATTTATACTAATAAAACTGTACCTAATACGTGTAATATACCTTGTTCACCTGAAGCTTAACTAATCTCAGGTCCTTAGTGTATGACTGATTTGGGTAATGAGCTTCACCTGAGAGCACCTCCTGTCTTTTAAGATGTGTAAGTACCTATAAAGCTACGATTATCCCAGGGGTGGGTGGGTGTGGGGGGGAGGGAGGGAAATAACACTTATTAAGAGTGCTGCTACACAGTACCCTGTCTTGTGCTGCTGAGGTAAGCTATATTCTGATTTGATTTAAATTATAGCTCTTAGCTGCTGTTAGGCTCTAACTTCTTATGAAATTTAAACTACAAGCTCTCTGCTGGGTTCTAAATTTAATCAGAAAGCTCTCTTCTGTGTTTTAAATTTATGCTAAAAGTACTTTGCTGATGCTAGGCCCTGAGTGACTATTAAATTTAGACTACAAGCTCTCTGCTGGGTTCCAAATATAACCAGAAAGCTCTCTTCTGTGTTTTAAATTTAAACTAAAAGTGCTTTACTGTTACTAGGCCCTGAGTGACTATTAAATTTAAACTACAATAGTCACTCAGGGCCTAGCAACAGCAAAGTACTTTTAGTTTAAATTTAATCAGGTAGCACAGATGCATAAGGAGACATGAGAGACAGATGAAATTTGCATTGACAGATTGAGTGGTTTAATTCCGTAGGAGCAGTGCAAACAGTTCTGAATCGCCTGGAATTGTCTGGGGTCCCTGGATTGGTAACATTATTATCCTGACCATGCACAGGTGTGAATGGCTTTTTCCTGGCAGGGGGGATGGCGAGGGGGAGGAGTTGGTGGCATTTTCCAATTCATCTACTCATCAGACATTTTTGAATTTTTACAAGATAAATGAGTCATCTTTTCCAAGACTAATGCAACCCACCAGGAGAACCCTGCCCTTTATGGGGAAACGGTGAAGGCGGTTGTACAGAGTGAAATCCTCAGTTATGAGATTGGGCATAGGAGGCATATGGACAAATGTATTCTTCAGTTGGGCAGGCTAATCCAGGCAGTCCAGTGGTCCTTGGCAGTACTGTGTATGTCTTGTAGTGCTATACAAATGTTCAATAGTAGTAGTAGTCCTTGGAAGCCTGACCCTCAGAAAGAACACTGGTCGAGCTC
The DNA here is from genome assembly GCA_033557465.1 of Ichthyophis bannanicus. Classification (NCBI taxonomy): domain Eukaryota; kingdom Metazoa; phylum Chordata; class Amphibia; order Gymnophiona; family Ichthyophiidae; genus Ichthyophis; species Ichthyophis bannanicus. Next base: position 941,622,459 of record CM066033.1, on the reverse strand, counting down.
TTAGTGTTGCATTCTGAACTTAATACTATTCTTCATCAGAGGACCCAGAAATCCATGATTTATTATCGATTTAAACTCTTTCTTTATAGTAACAAAGCTGCCAAACTCTTATCATCGCTGGTTAAACGCTGGCAGGGGAGTTGGTATGTTGTGCCTGTGCTGGATAAAGCTGAAATGGTCACAGATGGACATCTGATCCTCGCCTTATTTCACCAATACTATAAGGCCTTATATAATGTTGGGGGGGGGGGCGCAAGTGGGAGAGTTGGACTATTTGGATAGAGTCTTTTAGCCAGGCCTTACAGAGGCCCAGAAAGCGACTTTGAATAAGCCTTTCAGTGAGGAAGAGATAGATAGAGCCATTATCCATTCTGAACTCCATAAATCCCCTGGATCTAATGGGTTTAGCAATTAATAGAATAAGATGATGTCAGACCGCTTGTTAAGGCCTATGAGTGAGTTGTTTTCTGCTTTGGTTGAGGAGCAAAGCTTTCCATACACTACTAACAGGGTGCATATTATTGTTCTTCCTAAATCATGGAGGATCTACAGCTTCCATCTTCTTATAGACCCAGTTTTTTTTTGGTGAACTGTGACAATAAGCTACTTGCCAAAGTTCTGGCTGATCATTTAGCCTGCAATTATGCTGGACTTAATCTAAGACTGCCAGGTTGGGTTTGTGAGTCATCAACATCCTGTTTTGAATCTGCATAGGATCTTGACTTCAGTGGAGGCTTGTTGGGCATCAGGGCAGGCTGACAGTGGACCCTCAAATTTCTCTCTTCTCAAGCCCTCCTTGATCCACTTCAAACTAGTTTCTGTCCATTTCATTCTACTGAAACAGCTCATGCCAAAGTCTCCAGTGATCTGTTCCTTTGGACTTAGCTTTACTCAGTTCTCATTCTTCTCGATCTTTCTTCTGCTTTTGATACTGTTGACCACCTCCTCCTCCTTGACACTTTATCCTCTTTTGGTTTTAGAGGTCCTGTACAGTCTTGGTTCTCTTCTTTCTTTATTTTATTTATTTATATAACAGGTTTTTTTTATACCACCTTATCATTAATTCAAGGCAGTTTACAGAGAACATCACAGCAACCAACTTTTACATAGAACAGGGTATAGAACTTAAAAGATTAAGTGGGATACAAAGAGTTTCTTTAACAATTGTTAACTACATTCTTATCTCTCCAATCACTCTTTCAGTGTTTGTTCTGGAGGTTCTTCGTATACTGCCATCCCTCTCTCTCAGTTGGTGTATCTCAAGGGTCTGTTCTGGGCCCTCTTCTTTTCTCTCTCTATACCCAGTCCCTTGGTGCCCTCATCTCTTCCCATGGCTTTCAGTATCATTTTTATACTGATGACTCTCAAATCTATCTACACCTGACATCTCTCCTTCACTCCAAACTCGTATCTCTACTTGCTTATCTGACATCGCTACCCGGATGTCTCACCACTGCCTAAAATTGAATATGGCTAAAACTGAACTTCTTATTTTTCCCCCTAAACTCCCCCTTCCTCCTTTCTCTATCACTGTTGACAACAGTCTTCTTCTTTCTGTTTCCTCGGCCTGCAACCTTGGGGTCATCTTTGACTCCTCCCTTTCCTTTTCTACACATATTCAATATATAGCCCTTCCTCTCTGAACACAATACTAAAGCTCTTGTCCACTCTTTCGTCACATCCCATCTTGACTATTGTGACTTCCTCCTTGCTGGTCTCCTTCAGTGTCATCTCTCTCCTCTTCAATCTATCCAGATCTCTGCTGCTCGGCTAATCTTCCACCATCCCCGGTACACTCATATATCCCCTCTTCTATAATCACTTCACTGGCTCCCCTTCTATTTCCATATCCAATTCAAACTTCTCCTTCTAACATATAAATGCATTCACTCTATTGCCCCTAATTACCTTTCCTCTCTTCTCTCTCTCTCTACACCCATCCTCGTGAACTCTGCTCCTCCTCCTCTGGCCTTCTTCTCTCTATGCCCTTTTCTTCATCTTCAAACTCCAGACTTCGATCTTTTCACCTTACTGCTCCTTATGCATGGAACAAATTTCCTCTATCTTTATGACAAGTCTCTTCTCTCCCCCTCTTCAAATCCATGTTAAAGGCTTACTTCTTTGAGGCCGCATTTGGATCCTAATCCCTTGTTCTCCTTGTGTCTTCTTCCCTTTTTGAGCCCCCCTTGTTTCTCTTGTATTGTTCTGTCTGTTTTGATTAGATTGTAAGTTCTATGAGCAGAGACTGTCTTTATATGTTTGTATACCTTGTACGCCTTGTAATGCTATATAAATGATTAATAGCAGTAGTAGTAGTACATACTTTCGGAAATACAAAACTGTCTGTGTTGTTGCAGTCCCTTCCCTAACCCTGCCTCCGAATCATTCACATAGCTTGACATTACCTCAGTATCAGTTTCAAGGAGCAATATCAGCTCATCTGCCTTTGATGGGCAATGTCACCCTTCTATCAGATATTTAAACTTTTGAGATTAAGTGCATGATTAAAATACAGGTCAATTGCCAGGCAGAATAGGTATTCAGAAAGGCTAGCCCAGGCAAGCGAAAAATAAATGGGATTTAAAGTTTGAGAATGAAGGGGAGGCCAGTTAGTGGTGATTTGGCTGCTAATGATTGCATTATCAGACATTTGAATGCTAGGTGGACTCTGAGATGCAGTATGCAGAACACTCACTATACTTGTTGGACTTGTAAAGTCACTCCAGTGAAGTCATACCCAGATATATAAATGCGGGGAAAGAGTAGTGAGCTGTGATGTCAGCATGAGGTTAAGGGAAATTTCCAAACATTCCACCCTGAGCCTTCAACTGCAAGCCTGCCTCATTTCTATTTGTAGCAGGAACCCATCATGTGTTCTCTATTGCAGTGCTTCTCAACCAGTGTGCCTCGGGAAAGTCCTTGGCGTGCCTTGGTGGTGACAGGTAGGCGCATGGTTAGGCATGAGCTCATGAGGGTGTTGTCCCTTTTCTACTGCACAGTGCCCCAGAGAATAACCCTCTGCTTCCTGTTCCAGCATCTCCTCTTCCAGCCAGCATGTAAAGAATGGGAAGGGAAGGGGACATAGAGCAGACAGAGCCAAGAGGTGCCACTCTGCTCCCTAATCTGTCCCTGTCCTCTAGTGGAGTAGAGGGGTGTGATTGGAGCAGACTCTTCCTACTCCAGTCCCTTTCTCTCCTGTCAGAGGTATCAAAAGCATTTTATGTTCACATTTTAGTGATTAGAATATGTAAGAAGGGATCTAGTAGTTCATCTCCTAGAGTAAACTGGATGCCCTGGGACGTAGCTAAAATCTCTGATTTGAACATATCTTCTAAATAGAATTTACATGTTGGACATAGATTGTGTTGGCTGTGGATTTTTTTCTGATGCCAAATTAATTCTCTTGCATGCAGGACACGCCTACCAACCTTGAGGCTTTTGTATCGAGCCCAGAAATATTTTCTGGTAACAAAATTCAAAGAATATGCTTCAAGTATAGGTAAAAGTAGGTTACTAATTTTCCATGGAAACAGTTCACTAGGCTCCCTCATCCTGCATTCAAGCTGACCTGCAGAGAAGTGTCCCAAATTCATCCACCAGAAATCGGGAAGCCTTAGTCCCCCTTCTTTCTTCTTACTGGCAGGAGGAGAGCATCTCTTCGTACCCGTGTGCTGGCTTCAGTCTGATGTCTGTGTGTATGACCTTGCATATAGATACTTCAGACTGATGCCAGGAGCATGAGACCACATAGGCAAAAATTGCTGCTCTTCTTTGCTAGGGGGAGCAACTGAGAGTGAAGATCATGCAAAATTACTTTTGGTGTGCCGTGAGAACTGAATAAATTGAAAAAGTGTGCCACAAAATAAAAAAGGTTGAAAAGCACTGCTCTATTGTTACAATGTGAAAGATTCTGGAGTTCCTGCTTCCAGGTTAATCACATCGCAGTGTGAAATAATTGAGGCTGAACTTTCTCGTCCATTACCCTAAGTGCAAACCAAAAAATTATCCCAAATTGGAAGGAAATATAAAGGGCCTGGCTCAGGGTCTATCCTTCCACAAGGGATTCAGAGATAATACAATGAAATCCTCTACTCAATGTGCAGTGGTGGCCAATAAAGCAAATAGAATGCTAGGAATCATAAAGAAAGAAATGGAGAATAAAACAAAGGATATTGTAATGCCTTTGTATCATTCCATGCTGCGACCGCACCTTGAATATTGTGTGCAATTCTGGTCTCCATTTCTTAAAAAGGATATAGCTTAATTAGAAAAGGTACAGAGAAGAGCCACCAATATGGTAAAGGGGATGGAAGGATACCCTTACAAGGAAAGGCTTATTATTCATTATTATTATTATTTATTTCAGTGCTTTTATATACTGCTCCTTCCTGAGATCGGGGCAGTTTACAATGAACTCAACAGTATACATTAAACGTTGGTGGTTACATCAAACTGGGGGTAATATAAGGGGAGTATGACTTATGCTTAACTATGTACAAGATAAACTATATACAAGATAGTCCAATCCTGTTTTAAGAGGTTCATAGAGCACTTGTTACCATCTGTACATGCTTTATTCTTCTTCCCTAAATGACAGCTATCATGTCTAGGAAGGGACAGAATTTATAGGACCTTACCCATACACCTTGTCCGTATATACTGTCTTAAACTCACAAACTCATAACCCCCTTCAACACATCAACACAGGCAACAAAGGCACTGGAAACTCATCTGTCATATTTATTTCTCCAATCATAATGGTCCCACTGTTTTGTCACCTTTTTTCCCTCTCCACCCAATCTTCCAGTCCATGCTCAGTGCCCTCATACCTAATCAAAGTCCTTGCTCTTCCCTCCTTACCCAGGGCCTCTCTCGCCTCCCACTCAATCCATAGTCCCCGTCCCTTCTCCAAGTTCTCATTCTTACACTCAGTCCTACAGTCCTCATTTATTTGTCCTGCCCAACCCAAAATAAGTCCCTGCTTTCTCCTCCCCAGTATCTTTCTTCTAGAGGTCCCCATTCTCCCATCCATGCTTGGAGCCACTCTTTCATTCTAGCTCTTCCCTAAAATCCCTGTGTCCCGACACTGCCCATCGAATCTGAGCACATGTACTCTTCCTCTCACCATCCCATGCTCTTCCTCTCAATCTCTGCTCTCTCTTCCCAAGGCATCTCTTCCTCCTCAGTTCATCCTAGGTCCCTCAAACCTTCTCTCCCCAATCCCACTCACCTCCCTGCAAATTAAAATGCCTTCTCTCTCCTTCTGAAGTTTGCACTCAACTTCCCACCCAATCCCCAAATTCCTGCTCCTCCATTAAATTGCCCATTCCCTGCTCAGCCACCAAGCCTGAGTGCCTCCTGCCTTTTACTTAACCATCCAACATGTGCCTCCAGCCTCTCCTCTTCTTTTTGGGTTTAGCTTATACCTTTCTCAGAAGATCAAGGCAAGTTACATTAAGGTACAGTAGATATTTTCCTGTCCCTTGAGGGCTTACAGTCTAATTTTTTACCTGAGGCAATGGAGGGTTAAGTGACTTGCCCATCATCACAAGGAATGGCAGTGTTCATGAGGAACTAGCTAAACTAAAAATAGACAAAGCCATGGGTCCAGATGGGATACATCCAAGAATACCGAGGGAACTTGGTGATGCTCTAGCGTCTCCACTGTCTAACCTTTTCAATGCCTCTTTGGAGTCGGGAGTGGTGCCAGGGGGATTGGAGAAAGGCACATGTGGTCCCTTTACATAAAAGCAGACGTAAGGATGACATTGAAAACTACAGGCAGGTTAGTCTAACTTCTGTGGTTAGTAAATTATTGGAAAGGCTACTAAAAGAGAGAATAGTGAGGTTTCTGCAGTCCAGTGGATTGCAGGATCTGAGGCAGCATGGATTCACCAGAGGTAGTTCTTGTCAGACAAATCTGATTGATTTCTTTGGATGACCAAGGAGTTTTATTATTTTTTTTATTTTATTTATTTATTTAAGGTCTTTTATACCACCTTATCATGCAATCAAAGCAGTTTACAGCATAAACAACAAAGATACAGTGGAACCAATTACAATTAATACATATTTTAGAACTAAAGAACTAATATAGCAAAGGTATTATATATTCATGATTGGATTATTATCATTTCTATAAGTGTCACATATAAACATTATAATTATGCACATTCTTAAATATTTATTTATTTAACTGGGTTTATATACCGTCTTTCTACAAGGCAAAACGGTTTATATAGAACAACAAGTGAATGTTTACATGGAACAGTTGAAAATATGTACAAGCAACTTTGAAAAAGAAATAACTAAACATTGCAAACGTGAGAATGCTTACATGGAACAAATAAAACTATATGCAGGCAGCTTAGAAACTATATGACTTGGCGTTGTGGATAACGTCTAGCAGGGGGGATAGTTGGATGATGTCAGGGGGTGGGGAGGATGAGGGGGCAATGAGATGGGATGAGGGAAGGTGTTGTTCAGGGGGGTGGGTCGTGGTCGTGGTGAGGAGGAGCAGGGGATGTTCTTGTTGGGGGTTTGTTGCGGTGGGTGCATTAAAGTGTTCTTCGAAGAGAAAGATCTTGAGGTGTATTTTGAAGCGGGTATGGGATTGGAGGCAATGTATTGTGGGGAGGAGTTTGTTCCAATTGGTGGGAGCATAGAATTGGAAGGCTCTTGTACAGGTGTGTTGTGGTCTCTTGTTAATCTGCACTGGTGGGAGGAGATGGTTTGTTGCATTCTATCGCCACAGTCTGTTGTCAGGACGTCTAACTAATGATTGTAGCTGTTCCGCAGTGGTGTTGAAGAGGGCTCTATGCATGATGATGAGTGTCTTGCACCTGATTTGGGATGCAACTGGGAGCCAGTGTAGGGATTTTAATATGGGGGTGATATAGGAGTTTCTGGGAGCTCCAGCAATGAGTCGTGTAGCTGTGTTTTGAGCGAACTGAAGGGGAGCAAGGGTAGTCTTGGGGAGCCCATGGAGGACAGAGTTGCAATAATCGATGAGAGGGGTGATGGAGGCTTGACGCACTGTGCAGAAATTGTCATAGGGTAGGAGGGAGCGTAGGTCATGGAGAATTCAGATTTTGAAGTAGATGTGTTTGGTGATATTCATGATATGGGGTTGGAAGTTCAGGAGGTGGTCAAGGGTCACCCCGAGATATTTGATCTGGGGTTTGACTTGTATTTCAGTGTCGCCTAGTTTGATGCTTTGTGGGGGAGTAAAGCTGGGATCTCTGGAGACATGAAGGAGCTCTGTTTTGCTGAAATTGACTGCAAAGTTGTGCTGTTGTAACCATGTGATAATTTTTGTGAGGCAGGCGGTGAGGGTGGAGTAGTCAGGGGAGGTAGTGTTGAAAGGGGTGAAGATCATTATATCATCGGCATAGAGTTGATATTCAACATTGAGGCTCTGAAGGATGTGGCATATGAGTCTGATATAGATGTTGAAGAGGAGAGGGCAGATCCTTGAGGGTTACCTTGAGGAAGGGTGAAAGGTGAAGAGGAGTGGTTGCCAGTTCTTACTTGTTGAGTTCGCTGGGAGAGGGAGGAGTGAAACCATTTGAGCAGGGTGCCCTGGATGCCAATAGTGTTGAGTTGATTGATGAGAGTCTGGTGGGAGACCGTGTTGAAAGCTGCAGATATATCGAGGTATAGTAGAATAAAACCAGAGCGGGGTTTTTCTGTTCCAGTAATGAGTGTATTTAAGAAGGATGTGGCAAGTGTTTCAGCACTGTGGTAGGGATGGAAGCCATGTTGGTTGTGGTATGGAGGAGCGAACTTGTCAAGGTGCTCCTGGAGCTAAATTTGCACTGCTTTTTCGATGACTTTGGAGAGGAAGAGAATGCTGGAAATGGATCTGTAAGATGTAGGATCAAGGTTGGGTATATAATCTTTATATGGAAGTGGGTGGTTTCTCTGTTTTGTTTGTGACATTTTGCAGATTGGTGTTATAAAGATTATTGTGTGCAGAAGGGTCATTGGTCATGTATAAATGAAGAGGATGATTCACGTCCGCATATGTTGAAGGAGGGGGGCTTTCAGATTTTATGTTGGGTATAGGTTTATGTTCTCTTCAGTATTACCATAATGTTCAATGAAGAGATACATTTTTAGGTCTCTCCAGAAGGTGGAGAGATTAGAGATAGATCTTAGTTCCATAGTGATGGGGCAATGTATTCAAAGGTCTTATTACTAGTGGTTTGGTTTGCTTTTTGATATTCAGATGGGACAGCTAAAGTATTCTGTGTAAATCTTCCTCTTTGGCGATCGTTTGGTGTTTCCTTTATTAGGTTTGCTAGGACTGAAGGAGCTATTTATTTTATTTATTTATTTAACCAATTTTCTATATCGCCTTATCCTTCAATCAAAGTAGTTTACATTATGTAATCACTACAAGCAGGTACTGGATACATTCCCTTGTCCCCAAAGGGCTCACAATCTATGTGTACCCAAGGCAACAGAGGTTTAAGTGGCTTGCCCAAGGTCACAAGGAGTGCCTATAGGACTAGAAATCCCAGTCCCTCCAGCCTGAGATTGCTGTCCCCAGGTGGGACTTGAACTCCCCCACCTGTGGTACTGTATCTTAACCACTAGGCCACTCCTCCAAAGCAATGTTTCTGATCAGTTTAAATGTGATCATAAGTAATTTATATTTTATTCTGCTGTATATTGGTAGCTAGTGGACAGAGTATAGTATTCGTGTTATGTATTCTGAGGAACGTGCCTTGTAGGTGATGCGCGCAGCCATGTGTTGGGCAATTTGGAGGCTGTGTAGAGTTTGCTTGGGTAAACCCTATAGTAGACTGTTACAGTAATCTATATGGGGAAATATCATGGTCTGTAGTACTGTTCTAAATTCATTGCTTGGGAGGAGTGGTCTCAACTGCTGAATAATTCTCAGTTTGTTGAAGTGAGTTTAATATGGGATGTAAAGCTGAGGGTTTGATTGCTTGTGACTCCCAAGTATTTTACTTCCTCTTTTACTTTGGGCATGGCTTCTTCCCCATCAATGATAGTTTGGTTTCTGGTTCTGAATAATACTTCAGATTTTTTATAATTTCTGGGTTATTCTGAACCATGGGATGTCTAGCCCCGCTATTCGTTGCTTCTCCTGCACCCCAAATAACTTCCCTGCTGGTTGTCTGGGGAGGTTAGACAGGGGCGGGGAATGGGTGGCCTGGGGGCAAAGTCTGGGCAGGCAGTGGGCGGTCACCGGCCCTGTATGTCCATGGCCGGCGACATGTTCAGGGAAGTTATTCCACTTCCGAGGTGGAATAACTTCCCTGAATGTTTAGTTTTGTGGCTGCAGGGGCGTGGATGAGACCGGGGGAGCCAGGGTACATTCCCCGCAGCCTGACCCTGGCCTTAGGAGGCTAGATCAGGGGTCGTACTGCGGGGAATTAGCATTTGTTGCAGGCGGCCAGCATCGCAGCTTTTAAATAGAACTGCGGTGCCATGGCAACAGGACGCCATGGCGCCGTGGCTCCATTTAAAAGTCCTGACTGAGTTAGTTAGGTTTTGCATGTATGTGTAGGCTGGACTGAATCGCAGTTCCGGCCTGTAGTACATGCCTGATCGCAATTCTGATCCTGCGGGGCTAGACGTGCCCCACGGGATCAGAATCGCGATCCCCTCTGTACATCCATCTCAGACAAAGAGGATATACATCTGGGATGGAATCGGGCTGTTTATGTTTAGGCTATGAGCTTTCAGCCATTGAGCTATCTCATTAAAGCATGCTATTATAGGTTCAAGGATGGGGTTGTTATATATCAAAGGGAAGATATAACATTATGTCATCAACATAGATGGCATATCCAACTTGGAATTTTTTGATTTGACATAGGGGCTGGAGGTATATATTGAACAATAGCGCCGATCCCTGTGGGGAGACCCTATTTCTGTTTGTAGGTGTTAGAAAAGTGTTCATCAACTCTTAACTTCTTGTGTGTGGTCAGTTAGATATGGCTTAAACCATCTTATTGTGGTGCCATATAACCCAGTTTGTTGTAGCCTTTGAATTAAGATGTTGTGATTTATAGAATCAAATGCTGCCACTATATCTAAAAAAAAGTGTGAATGCCTGGTTGGAATTGTCTATTCCTTTTATGAAATTATTGAATAATGTCAGTAACAATGTTTCTACACTGTGGTGTGGTCTGAAATCATATTGATGGTCATTTAGGGGAGCATGCAGGTCAATATAGTCTTGAAGTTGATTATGAACAATTTTCTTGATAACTTTGGCCATGAATGGGAGGCTGGAGATTGGTCTGGAAGATGTGTGGCATTGTTTGTTCAGTGTTTTTTGTTTTAGTATAGGATGGATTATTGCCTGTTTTAAATCTATAGGTATGTGTCCTTGAGTGACAGATTGATCATTCTTAATATGATTGGGGCTAGCTCATCACAGGCAGCTTTAAGCCAGCTAACTGAGCATGGATCTGTGCTGGATGTTGTGGTATTAATATTTGAGATAATCCTTATCAGAGATTCAAGGGAGATCTGGTAAATCTCTGGCAAGATTTCAGCGTTTGATGTTGTAATGTGTATGTTCTGGGAGGGGGGATTATTCAAGGGGTTTAATTTATTCATGTAATAATCTGCTAGGACTTGTGGATTGATGATTTGGTTTTTAGACTTGTCTTTTGGGGAACTTGTCAGTGATTTTACTATTTCAAATAGCTCCCATGGTTTATTCAGTAATTTCATTAGTAAATTTTTATGGTATTCTTTCTTTTTAGAGTTTATGTGGTTGCGGTATGCTAAAAGAGCTTTCATATAATTTGCTGTATTTTCAGAAGATTTTGATGTTCGCCAGGCACATTCAAGTTTCCTCAATTGCCTTTTTAATCCCCTTATGTCTTGTGTGTACCATTGTTTTGAGGTGTTTTGTCTTTTGTTATGTTGTGGTCCAGGCCTAGAGGCGATCTTAATAATGCTTGAGTTCCAGCTGAGTAGGAGTCCATCAAGGTCTTTTAAGTGGGGGGTCAATGCTATTTAGAACATCTTTTATGACTGCATCCTTAACAAAGTACTTAAATTTAGAGTATTGCTTCATCAATTGGTTGTTCATTTGGTCAGGAGTTTGGTCTGATGAGATAGTGAAGTTAATCAGATGGTCATCTGACCATGGAACAGGTATTTGGGGGCTGTTCGTTTTTGATCACTCGTAGATATCCTGTGATATCAGATGTAGAGTATTCCCTTTATTATGCATGGGTACATTTATTATTAGTCAATACTGTAGATTGTCCAAAGCATTTAGAAAGGTGGTGGCTTGGGTGTGGCATAAAAAGGTAAGATTAAAGTCCCCCAGTGAGATTAGTTGTTTCTTAGTTGACATAGCACATACAGTTTCCAGAATGGTAGTCTGCTACAATCAGATGTAGGGAGTCTACATAGGAGACAGAGGGTGGAGCCTGGGCGGGCAGTGAGCAGTCGCCAGCAACATGTGCGGGAAAGTTATTCCACCTCAGAGGTGGAATAACTTCCCTGGACATGGTGTTTTTAATTGCCCGGGGCGCAGATGGGGCAGGGGGGTCCGGGGGACATTCCCCACAGCCCGACCCTGGCCTTAGGAGGCCAGATCAGGGATCAGGCTGTGGGGACGAAAAATGTTTTCAGGCGGCCGGCATCGCGGCTTTTAAATGGAGCCGCGGTGCCATAGCAACAGGACACCATGGCATCGCGGCTCCATTTAAAAACCCTGACTGAGTTAGCCAGGCTGTGCATGTACGTGCAGGTCAGACTGAATCACAGTCCCAGCCTGCACTTACATGCCTGATCGTGATTCTGATCCCACAGGGCTAGATGTGCCACACAGGATCAGAATCGCGATCCCCTCTGTATGTCCGATTCAGACCGGACATGCAGAGGGGATCGATGTCGGGGTTGGAATTGGGCCTTATGTCTTGGTTGGAGTCATGGATATGGTCTAAGATTACTGGTATTTTATTCTTGACTGATCTTACATTTATGACAGGGTATGTCTCCTAACATTATCTCTCTGGTTAAGATGCTTGGTAGACCCGATTGGAGTAATATAGATTAGCCTGCAACTGCTATTATTATCATGGGATGTGTTTGGCAGTTTATTATGTGACATTGACCTTATAATCCCTGTTATAATAATATATTATTGGGATGGGTAGGATCTGGTTCTGGGTAGAAAATTGGGCATTTACTTGGAGAATGAGGGAACATAGCAATAACATGCAGTATATGACTTACAATTTTGTGAGGATTCATCATAGCTGGAGGGTCAGAGTGGCTATGCGATAGAACTGATAGTTACAAATTATTATATAATGCAATGGAGCCTTTGTTGACATTACCTCAGCACAAACTCGGTTCCTGAACTCTGGCCAGTTTCCAATACCAAGCTTTGTCCATGCTCAAGGCCCACACATAAGGGCACTTTGGTGAGGCCCCTAGATGCGGGCACACCACACACGGGCGCTCTTGAAGCATCGGAGTTATATAAGGGATGGATCTTTGTCTGCTGATGCTTGTAGGAAGGACAGAGCAGAGAGCTCATTCTTGGATGGGAGCCCCCACCTTCCCTTCTGTAGCTGTCTCTTGTTGTCGGTTCCCTCGGTGCAGGCTAGTTGGTGCGGAGAGTCCCTCTGCAGTTTAAAAAAAAACCCTCCAGAGAGCCCCTGAATCAGTGGGTGATAAGAAGTGCACCTGAAGCACCGGAGATATATAGAGGATTTAATATTTGCCTGGTGATACTTGTAGGAAGGGCGGGCCAGAGAGCTGTGTGCTAGTTCTGGGAAGGGAGTTCCTACCTTCCGTCGTCTATATGTTCTGGGGTTGTCAACTCCTTAATAGGGACCGAAGGGAGAGGAGCTGCTTGGTGCAAGAGGTCTATCTTGTCTTGCAGAGCAGGAATAGTGTAGAAGCTCTGGCATTTTTCTCAGTTTGGAGCGGTGCTTGTATCAAATGCTGGTGTCCCGTACAGTAAGGAGCCACAATAGAAGGTTTTGGCTTGGGATAGTTGGTAGCCAGGGTGTTAGTGATGGCACTGCTATATGTTTTCACTCAGTGTCCCGCTCAAGGGCCCTGCCTAAGGGCCCTCTGGCGAGGCCCTCAGGTGTGCGCCCACCAGGCATGGGCGCACTTTCCGGCACTGGAATTTGACTTGCTGCCAGCTGGTAGGCCTGATTAGCCTTCAGTGCAGGGAGCAGGAGGAGCTTCAAGTCCACTCCCTGTTGCTGGACACTGATCAGGCTGGTAATGGTGTCTTGGCGCCTTCCGGCGCTGGAATTTAACTTGCTGCCAGCTGGTAGGTCTGATTGGCCTTCAGTGCAGGGAATCGGAGGAGCTTCAAGCCTGCTCCATGTTGCTGGACGTTGCTTGGAGGAATGCCCTCGATGTGGTGTATTTAGATTTCAGTAAAGTCTTTGACACTGTTCCGCACAGGTGACTTATAAACAAATTGAGCACCCTAGAGATGGACCCTAAAGTTATTGACTGGGTTAGAAATTGGTTGAGTGGGAGGCAACAAAGGGTACAGGTAAAAAGAGCTCTCTCTGAGGAAAAGGAGGTTACCAGTGGTGTGCCACAGGGATCTGTCCTTGATCCGATTCTTTTTAACATCTTTGTAGTGATATTGCGGAAGGGCTATTGGGTAAGGTTTGCTTATTTGTGGATGATATCAAAATGTGCAATAGAGTAGACACACAGGAAGGAGAAAATAACATAACGAAAGATTTAGCTAAGCTTGAAGAATGGGCTAGAATTTAGCAGCTGAAATGTAATGCTAAAAAATTCAGGGTCATGCATTTGGGCTGCAAAAATCCAAAGGAGCGGTACAGTGTAGGGAGTGAGATACTTCTGTCCGCAACATGTAAATAGTTACCCTGTATGGTCCAAGTTCTAACTCCTGTTATAATGTAAACTCAAACAGTCTTGACTGCACTGAGCCCTCGTTGTTGAATGTAAACCGCACTGATAACAAATAGCGCGGTATATAAGAATTGTTAAAGAAATAAAATAAATAAATAAAAGAAGAGCGGGACCTGGGCATAATTGTGTCTGATGGTCTTAAAGTAGCTAAACAGGTAAAAAAGGCAACTGCAAAAGCCGGAAAGATGCTTGGGTGTATAGGGAGAAAAAAAAAGAGTTGATAATGCCTCTGTATAAGTCTCTGGTGTGACCTCATTTGGAGCATTATGTGCAATTCTGGAGACTGCACTTTCAAAAGGATATAAGCAGGTTGGAGTCAGTGCAACTAAAATGGTTAGTGGTTTTTGTTATGTAGCATATAAGGACAGACTTAAAAGATCTTAATAGAGTAAAGGCAGGATAGGGTCAATATGATAGAGGCATTTAAATACTTCCGTGGCATAAATGCAAAGGAGGTTCTCTTTCAATTGAAGGCAAGCTCTGCTACTAGGAGACAGGATGAGAGCGAAAGGGGATAGACTCAGGAGTAATATGTGGAAATATTTCTTTACAGTAAGAGTGGTAGATGTGTGGAATAGTCTTCCAGTGGAGGTGGTGGACATGAGGACAGTATCTAAATTCAAAAAACCATGGGACAAAGGCAGAGGATCTCTGAAGGAAAAAAGGGGACTGTTGTAGTGGTTGATATGGAAGGACAGACTAGGTCGGCCATGTGGTCTTTTTCTGCCGTCATGTTTCTATTAGGCTACTTCTCCACTGCTATTGCCTGATACTTCCAACAATTGCCTGATTCCTCTGTCTCGCACTCGCTAAGCACAACCAACATGGCTCTCTTGCCTTCCCCTTACCTTCGTTCTCCCACTTTTTCTTTCTTTCTCCATTGCCCTTCTGTCAGCACAGACCACTTACCTTTTTACCAATTATTGGCAGCGAGAGTTCATGCTGCTGAAGTTCATTCCCTTCTCTGCCTGCACTAAAAGCATGTTTAGAATGATCATTTATCAGTTATTTATTTATTTAAACGTATTTCTATACCGCCTTATCCTGCAATCAAGGTGGTCTGAACAGCAAAACATACCACCATTCAAAGCACACAACAAAATGTTTTATACTTTGCAAAGGGTTGGCGGTATCTAAAGAAAATGGAGACAGGAGGAATTGCAGTTTGCTAGAGAAGACAGACGCAAGTTGTAAAGGAGCAATTGAGACTCAAATTAGGAAGGGGAAGGAGAGAGGAGCAGGCCAAATGCTTGTGCGCCGAGTGTGAGATCAGCCTCAGAGCCAGGCCTGCCCATTGACTTTGAGCATGTCTGTAGTGCAGGCAAAGAAGGGGAATGGACAGTGGCAGCGACATGACGTCCCCCAGGTCATGCATGGCAGGAGGTGCGGCATGTGCATGACTCCATACATGTGCACTGGAGCAGGAATGCTGGGGAGGGAGGTTTTTCAAGCTGAAATCCCTGCATGCACTTTCATTAGCCTGTCCCAGTCCAGCCCTCGCTGTTGCTCGTTTTCTAGTGCCATTGCAGTATCTTGTTAACAAAGGTCAATAAATGTTTCCTGCTATAGAAAACCACAGAAGATTTTTTTTTACTATTAACTATGTCTAGGTGAAGTATAGGTTGAATAAATTCTGAAACAGATGGTGAAAGTTTCTCCCACAGGTTGTTTTTATGAAATCCTGTTGCTATAACCTCTGTCTCAGAAACTAAAAACAACGTTTCCTGAAAACCAGCAAATTCTTTTTTCTTATCTTAGGTCTGAATCCTGACATCCTAACCATGGACTACTGTCCTTCCTCCGTATTTGGGGCTCAGATGCCTTTGAATTACAGGCAACATAGTTCAAAGGAAGGCTAAGGAAAAGTTCTTGTGGAAATGTGAAGCAATAGGGCATTCCAAATTAAACCCAGATGTAGGGGGCATTGCCAAGCATGGTAGAAACTAGCAGGACAGAAAAGGTGGAGGAAAAGAAAACAGCATGTTAGTCACCTGACTCTACATAGCCCCTGGGTCTCAGGGGAGCACTCAAACATTCACAGATGTTTCACATTCTAAATAGAGGATTCAGTTACAATCGCTGTTGTGATCTGCTGTCTTCAAGTCTCTATGCCCCACGCACTTACATAGTAAATGGAAACACATCTACTGTTTATGTGGTCCATTCCATAAAGACATAGTAACATACAGGTCAACACTGATTTACACCCCACAGTCAGCATTTTTTACATTGCTGGCTGTTGCACTGTCCTGCAATGATCACCCCTGCTTTATGCATAGTCAGCCATATTCATTTGCTATCTATGTAGGCTGTTTCAATTAAATCGCATAGCTATACGAACAGTGGCTGAATTATTCAAACTTGTTAAATCACAAGAGGATTGTGGAAAATTGCAAGAGGCCCTTGGGAATTTGGAAGACTGGGCATCCAAATGGCTGATGAAATCTAATGTGGACAAGTGCCAAGTTAAGCACCCCCCTCAAGTTAATGCCTTGTTCAAGTTAATGCCTTGTTCAAGTTAATGCTTTGTTCATGTTAAGTTAACAACCCTGTTCTATCCACATTGTACATTGTTCAGTTGTTGTTTTCAGTTCTTTGTAAAGCCCTGTTGAGCTAAGTTGTTTCATGTAAACCGCTGTGACTCTCAGTGTAGAAAAGTAGCCAACTCCAGACTTCATTCATTCTACCTTGCTGCTCCTTAAGCCTGGAACGAACTACCCGAGTCAGTACATGAGGCTCCATCTCTGGCCCTGTTCCAATCCAGGCTAAAAGCTCACCTCTTTGAGACTCCTTTTGGATGATCCCCCTAGTCTTCTGTTCACCTCCTATGTGCTTCCTTACCATTTCCCTAGATATATCCTAGTCCGCAGTTGCGTTGTCTGTCTTGACTAGACTGTAAGCTCTAATGAGCAGGGATTGCCTCTTATATATCTCTGTACAATGCTGTGCAGCTACCTTGTAGCACTATAGAAATGATATGTAGAAGTAGTAGTGGTGGTGGTAAGTAGCACTAGTAATCAAAAGGGTGGGTCAAAGGTCACTAATTCCACTCTACTGCTGTCAGCTGGGATGAAACTGCAAGAGGCAAGGAAGAAACCAGGGAGATGGGAGAGAGGGAGTGACAAATGGCACCTCTGAATGTAGCCAACTTATTACTACAACCTGCTGGCCCACAGCTACTTGGGCCCAAAGATGACGGAACACACTGTTGAGAAGAGAATTACTTTATTGTGAGACGATGCAGTGGAAAATCCTGATCGTGTAGGTCAGAAGGCGCTTTGTATTCTCCTGGTGTCTGAGCTCCACATGCAGGAAGCTTTCACATTAAGGAGGAGAGAGAAGGGGAACCATTGTACCTGCAAACTTTCCAAACAGCCCTCTTAGATTCAGCCAGAGGATACTTGATCTCTCTCTTTCACACTGAAACCAGGCCCAGCTCCCTGCTGTCCTACACAAATATCAGCAGTTAATTATGCAGTGCAATCAGTAACATTTGGTGGAATTCTGTTTACATTTCAGATTTTATACTTGAGCAGCAGGCAAAGGAATTGCTATGTCCTTAAAAGAACCGCACTTCAGAATCATGGAGTCCCTATCCAACACTTCGTTGACATGAAGGCACATTTCAGAAAGAATATGGAGAGCAAAATCCCCATATCCATCTCAGGACATGGAAAATTAGGACAGCATTTTACAAGTGGTTCTGCCAAACGCAGAGCTCCTTATAAAATAGGTACAGAATCCTACCAGTATGTCTCTATACATTTGGCAAGAGAAGTGATTTTAAGAAGCTCCATGGGGGGAAAAATGGAAATCCAGCAACTTCTTAAAATTGCTGCTCCCATGAGTCATATCTGGTAATCTTCATTACTGTTTCCTGAGTGGCCCAAAGTTTATTTGTATAGTCCTTTTCTTTTCCCTGATTGTGGACAACCAGGATCTGGATTAGACTTGGTAAATATCTCTGATAGTATACTTAGACATGGTTTCACAGAATTTATGACACAAGAAGATAGCAAAATAAAAGTCTTTGGAGTAAGTGTCTAGAACAGGAATCAATAGAGACACAAGACAAAAAATCCAGTTAGCATTTTCAATAGAGTTCAACACCAGACAAACTTTGGGCCCATCAGGAAACAGGAGGCAAGATAAACCAGAAATACAAGACACGATTAAGTGCAGGCTGGCTGAAGCCTCTCCTGACTGGACACATAATCGCTCCTTCTGCAAGTCCTCTGCCTTTCAATCCAACAGCTTTTGGTTCAAGGCCAGGTTGTGATGACAGTGGGAGAAATAAAAACATAACAACTGTTAACAAAATGGAGGAGGGGACAAATTTGCTTTTTCTCCTATTTGTCTGAAACCTCTAGTAACCTTTCATTTGTTTGTTTGTTTTTTGTTTGGGCTGCAACCACAGTACCTCTTAATTAATAAAATTGCCCTGAAATTAAAACATAAAAACAATATGAATGAAAATTAAAATGTATTAATACAAAATGTTTGTTTTTGCCTGCACATCCTTTATTGTTGATACTGCCCTCTCTCTGGACAACTCAGGACCATGATCATATACAGTAGCTACCTGGCACTTCTGCTATATTTACCATGATTTGTTGGAGAGCTGTGTCCCACTGCTGTGTGTTTATTTATTTAACAGTTTTTTAATACTGCTTTATCATTTCAATCAAAGCAGTTTACATTGTAACTTATATTTGGTAAGGTGCATTAAACAGGGACATTGACAACTTGGATTTTTCTGAGCAATGGAGGGTTAAGTGACTTGTCCAAGGCCACAAGGGGTGCTAGTGGGAATTGAATGCTGCTCTCTGGGTTCCCAAATTGGTGCTCTAACCATTAGGCTACTCCTCCACAAGCCCTGCCTGGTGTGTGCCAGCTTCAGGTTTTAAAAGCTAGTGTGCAGCGGCTTCTGCTGGAACTCAGAAGCAGGTATCTTCTTGGGCCTGCAACAGGACAGAGATAAGGGCAGAAGGGATGATGATCATGCATTGGTGGAAGGGGGATGCAGGGGGAGGAGGAAGTGGAAAGAAAATGATTGTGCTGGGGGATGGGAGGAAATAAAAAAAAAATAATTGTGCCGGGAGTAGGTATAGGAGAAATGGTGAAATGATGCCAGGGAGGGAGGCAGGGAGAGGGGACATAGTGGAATTGTGCCAGGAAGGGAGGCAGTATTGATTAGTCCAAATAATGAAACATTAGAAATTTTGGTGATATGTTTATCAAATATTTTAAAAACATTAATTTTCCAAATATATGCACATATCAGCTTCCTTTTTATCCCCAAATGAAGTATCGTAGGTGTCCAAGAGTGAGCTCACTTCCGGCCGTGGCCTTGCCCCAAAGGACACTTCTGGCCATGGCCCCACCCACAGGTCACGTCCATCCCTGCCCCCCCCCCAAACAGTTTCCACTTCCTTTTATTCTACAAATTAAACCCTACCTTCTCATTGAATATGGAAAGGATATTCCTTCTTCGATAATTCAGTGAATGGGCCTGACCTCTCTGCTAAATGTGTAATAAATCTCATATAGTACTCAATTAAACCCAGAAATCCCTTTAGTTGTTTCTTGGTCTCTGGTCTAACAAGTACTTCATTCTATCTACGTGTCTAAAGTGGGTCAAATAGTAGGTAAAGGGGAAGTGAGACCCAGGGACGGCTCTACCATTAGGCCACCTGAGGTGCTCACCTCAGGCGACAGTTTTGAGGGGGTGGCACTCCAATGACCGTGGCACTCTGGTTCTGTGTTTATTTTGTTTTTTGCCACCTTTAGCCTGCCACAGCCTTCCTGCCACTTTTTTTTCTTGCTCAAGTAAAAAAAAGTGGTAGGAAGGCAGTGGCAGGCCAGAGTTGGCAAAATCCTCCCCCCCCCTCCGCCTTGAGCCCCACTACCCTACCTTCAAACGCTCCCTTAAAACCTACCTGTTCTCCCTCGCCTTTGACCTTCCCCCTCCCTAGCCCTGTCCCTCTTTCCCTCCCTCTGCCCTACCTGCTCTTGTCTCTATCACTTTTTCTATTTGAATTGTAATTTCCTTTCCAATTTCCGGCCTTGTGCCACTCTGTTTATACTTTTATTGTGAACCGCTCTGCCTACTAATGAAGGGCGGTCAAGCAAATAAATGAACATGAACATGAACATCACCACTATTGGTTCCTGCAAGCAATCAGCCTGATTCATCAAAGTCCTGCTAACCAGGGCCGGCCCCAGAGTTGGTTCAAGGTGTTGGCGCCATAGGCATACTTTAAGCCTTAAGCCCCCGCCCCTATTGTTTAGCTTTGAAAGCCCTGCTCGTTGCTGCCGCACTAGGCAGCTACCTAGTTTGCCAAGTGGTTGGTCCGGCTCTGCTGCTAACCAGATACACCTCTTTGAATGTTAGGCTATACATGTTTTATCTTTACACTTTGCACAGTACAGGGACACCTGCAAATCTGTTTCTCTGGTGTTGTATTGGATGCAGTTTGGTATTATTATTTTGAATTTCAATTAATTTTTGCCTACATAATTTTATTGTTAGCTTGTGGTAATGTAATCTATACTTGGTGAGGATCTATCTGTATTCTGAGTGTGTGACTGATGCCAGGTATTCAGTTAGAATGGAGTTTCTACGTAGAGATCTGTTGCAAACCAGCTTGTTCAGTTTCCAAATAGGTTTATCCATGTTCTAGGGCCCACTGCCCTCACTTGGTTTGCAGCTTGTCATGCTGTGAGGGCTTGTGTGCATCAGTGATGCTGAGGGCTACTCTATCGGTAGTTTAACTACTGGCAGGGTCTCCCAACATGAACAGGTCTCAGCTGAGGTGCCAGGCCAAGACAAACCACCCATCTGGGCAGCAGCAGAATGGGACAGTATTGGCGGCAGAGAATTATATTTCTGTGACAACGGCAACAACATTAAACTTAAAATGCGTGGAAGAAAGGCCTGGCAATCTACTTCTGTATATTGCCATGAAAACCCAATGGATAGTCACAACAAAACAAATTGAACTATAGTGCTGGAAGATGAGACCCCCAGGTCAGAAGGCACTCAACTGGCTACTGGGGAGGAACTGAAGACTTTTCAGAGTAAAGCCAGCATTTATGATGTGGTTGGATAAAAGCCCTCAGGACGTCTGACTGCTGATATAGCTGCACATGAAATGAGAGTCAGAAGCTGCAAAGATGTCTGACATATTGGGACATGGAACATACAAAGCATGAACCAAGGGAAGATGGAGGTAGTCAAGAATGAATGGAATGTGTACAAATCTATCTGCTGGGTGTCAGTGAACTGAAATGGCTTTGGGCACTTTGCATCTGATGATCATATGGTCTATTATGTTGGAAATGAAAAACAAAGAAGAAATGGTGTTGCATTTATAATTAAGAAGAAACTTGCAAGAATTGTAATGAAATACAATGCAGTCAGTGAATGCTTAATTTCTATTCTTCTATGAGGAATGCCCATCAACACAACTTTAATTTAAGTATATGCCCCAACAACAGCTGCAGAAGAGGCTGAAGTTGATAAGTTCTATGAACAAGTACAAGCTGAAATCGACAGAACATGCAAACAGGATATCCTGATAGTCATGGGTGACTGGAACACAAAAGTTCGCAACAAAGAAGAAGGCAAAATGGTTGGAAAATATGGACTTGGCAACAGAAATGAAGGTGGAGAAAGACTGATAGAATTCTGCAAGACCAACGATCTATTCATCTCAAACACCTTCTTCCAGCAACACAAGCAATGACTGTACATCTGGACTTCACCCAATGGATTGTACAAAAATCAAATTAACTACATCTGTGGAAGTCAATGATGGAAAAGCTCTATAACTTCAACAAAGACAAAACCTAGAGCTGACAGCGGTACAGATCACCAACTACTAGTATGCAAACTCAAGCTAAAGTTGAAAAAGAGCAAGTCACTCATGAATGTAGCAAAATAGGACCTTGAGAATATACCTCCGGAATATAGAGACTGCCAGCAAAATTGATTTGCTGTTTTAGATACAAATAAGAACATAAGAACATAAGATATGCCATACTGGGTCAGACCAAGGTCCATCAAGCCCAGTATTCTGTTTCCAACAGTGGCCAATCTAGGTCATATGTACCTAGCAGTTTCCCCAGAGCTCCAGAAGAGTTATGGGATGACATCAAGAAGGTTGTGTTTTGGAAGAAAGCGAGAAGTCTCTACAAAAGGTAAAAAAGCAAAAACGGCCAAAATGGATTTTTATTCAGGTCGTCCTCGAGGCTGTCGTCTGTAATGGATATATATGGATGATCGTTGGGACCCTCCGACCATACGGCGATGGTTCAGACAGAATACACAGTCATCAATCTCACCGGAGTGGCATTAACATCAGCCCAACAAAGTATTCTGGACCTGGGTTTATCATTTGTACCAACCATTAAATATGATCCATTTAAAATGAGAGTTTTCCTGTACATAAGTCTTTGCCGGCCCCCTCCAGATAGACCCATCGTGTCCTGTAGGGGTTCCCTTTTGGAACCGCTGTCTCAGTTTTGTGACATTTTTTTGAAACAAGAAGCCTGTCTAGTGAAATCTTATATTAGGGATACTTCTCAATTTTTGTATCAGCTTCAGCAATATTCTGGATCCGTTGGTGACATCCTTTTGGTAACCTTAGACGTTACAACTTTGTACACCAATATCGATCATGAAGATGTTTTGCTTCTTTTGGATTCGGCATTCAGATATGCCGCATCCTGTATTCCTGGATCTTTCTTGATAGAGCTAACGCGGTTAGTGTTAACCAAGAATTATTTTTTATTCAACAGGCAGTTTTATTTACAAGTATGTGGCATTGCTATGGGAGCCACAGTAGCCCCTTCAATTGCCACATTTTATATGGCTGATATGGAGGAGAGGCACATCTATCCTTCTGTGTGGTTTCAACATATTACGTTCTGGTGGAGATTTCTTGATGATATCTTTTTTTTGTAGACATCATCTCTGGAATTGTTACATCAATTTATATCCTGGTTGAATGCGGTCAAGTCTAATATCAAATTCACGGCTCACATTCATTATCAATCAACCGATTTTTTGGACATTACCATTTACAAACAGTCTGGCTCTTTATGTACCATGCTATTCAGAAAACCCACACAACGTAATAATTTGCTACGATTCCACAGTCATCATCCAGCACCGTTACGTAGAGAGCTCCCATTTGGACAGTTCCTGTGACTTCACCGCATATGTTCCACTATGGATGATTTTTGTCATCAAGTCCGGAATTTGCATGAACAGCTTTTGGCTAGGGGATACCCTTCACATATTATTAAAAGAGCTTATACTCAGGCTTGTTATGTTCATCATGAGTGGTTATTGATGGAGGCTGATTACCCTGGGCAGATGGATGAAAAGGTGATAGGTGTATTACCATTTATGCAGCACACTTTGAAGGTTGTTCAGTTACTTCATAAGTACTGGTCAGTGTTGCATCTTCATCCATGTTTTTGTAAACCTCTTACCATAGCATACACTCGGGGGTTTAACCTACATGATCTTTTGGTCAGGTCCGCAATGCTAGTAGATCATCCTGAAATAAGGCTGGAATTACTCCTGGTCATTTTGCTTGTGGTTCTTGCCTATACTGCCATACCACCATGGACGGTGACACTTGGCAGGACCCTGTTTTGGGCCAGTTCTATAAATTTTTTTGGCACAGTAGTTGTTTTACCAGTTTTGTTGTGTATCTTTTACAGTGCCCTTGTGCTTTATTGTATATTGGCTGTACTAGTCATCCTTTAAAAACACAGCTGGGGGAACATGCTTCCAGAATTCGGACATCTACTTGATCAGCCCCTGTGGTTGAACATTGTCTATCACAGGGCCACACATTTTCTGATCTATGATGGAGAGTCATCGATTATGCTCCTAGAGATCTTGTGGATGGGATCGTACCTATAGACTGCTATGGTTGGATCCGGTGAGCCTGACATCAGTACCGGGAAAAATGGTAGAAACCATCATAAAGAACAAAATTACTCAGCATGTAGATAGTGTGATGAAGCTGACACTACTGAAGCTATGGAGTTAGGAGAAAAAAATGTTTCTTTTCAAGAAACTGATTTACAGAGAATGCAGTTACCAAGAAGTGCAGCTAGAGGGAGTAGTCATGAGGCTGCAGAAGGTAGGCTGACACACCCAGATTGTAATGATGCAATAACTAATCAAACACACCTGAGTAGAGGGCCAGAAAGCTCACTAAAGAAACGGCTTTATAAGCAGTGCTCGGTCAGGAGAATAGAGAGACGACCACAGGAGCAGAGAGGACCACAAATACAGAGAGCAACAGAAACCCCTGCTACTAAGGAGAGAGGAAGGGGAAAGCTCCAACTATGGAAGGAAAGGCAGTTAAGCTTGCAGTCCTTACAAGGAAGGGACAACTTCCAGGAAGGACAAGCCCATGCTGAAAAGCTCCAGAAAGAAGTCTCCAGGGAAGACAGAGTAAGCAGGAGAGTGCCTGGTAAAGGGAATACCAGCAACGCACGTCTCAGAGAACAAAGGTACATTCACACCTCCTTTCCTGAATGTGTACCAGGTCCTAGAAAGGCTTGTAAACCCGAGAGCCATAGCTATGAGAAACAAAGCTGGGGAAAGCTTTGGAAACCTGTGCAGAAGGTCCTAGATAAAAGCCATATTAATTGTTTGCCAGACCAGGTCCAGCCAGGCTGGAATATCTTGGAGAGAACTACTGAAGTACAACCAGTTTGGCCTAGGGAAAGCTCAGGCTTAGCAGTCACCATATCTGAGCAGGAGGACATGCAAACAGACCTTGTAGAATCAGAATCATTGCTACCTGAATATCCTATGGACTGTACTCTCTGTGTAGCTGAGAGTATAGAATCTCTCACAGAGTCATAGCATAAGACATGCTTTAAAAAATGTCATTGCTTTGTTGAGCTGAAAAGAAGAAGCTTTTTGTGTTTATTTAACCTGTTTATATTGAAAAATCCTGCTTGAATGGAAAAGACTGTGAAGCTCTTATAACAGTTTTAGACTTTGTAAATACTTTGGTAGAAACCCTGAATCAAGGTGAATTCTGTTGTCTTCTTGGAGAACCTTAGCGCATCAAGGGAATAAAACCTTATATTTAACCCAGCACAAGGCTCACACAACTAGTCTTTATAAAGAAGGGAACTACAAGGACCATAATGTACCTGGTCTAAGTTAGAGTTTCCGGCTTCAACAAACAATAAGTGTCCGCCCTGACCCTTCAGCATGCTGCCACCGGGAGGGGCTGTGACAATAGTCACGGCCTAATGGGAGACAGCCAACATGGCTTTAGACAAGGAAGATCTTGTCTTACTAATCTGTTATGTTTTTTTGAAGGTGTGAATAAACAGGTGGACAAAGGTGAGTCGGTTGATATAGTGTATCTGGACTTTCAGAAAGCCTTTGACAAGGTCCCTCATCAGAGACTTTTGGCAAAACTAAAGAGTCATGGGATAGGAGGCAGTGTACTATTGTGGATCAGGAACTGGTTAAAAGATAGAAAGCAGAGGGTAGGGCTAAATGGCCAATTTTCCCAATGGAGAAAGGCGAATAGTGGTGTACCCCAGGGATCTGTGCTGGGTCTGCTGCTTTTTGACATATTCATAAATAACCTGAAAAAGGGAATAACGAGTGAGGTTATCAAATTTGCAGATGACACAAAACTATTTAAAGTTGTTAAAACCCAAGAGGATTGTGGAAAATTGCAAGAGGATCTTGATAAATTGGAAGACTGGGCATCAAAATGGCAGATGAAATTTAATGTGGACAAGTGCAAAGTTATGCACCTAGGGAAGAACAACCCAAACTATGGTTACAAGATGCAAGGTTCCACATTAGGAACCACCATCCAGGAAAAAGATTTAGGCATCATTGTGGATAACATGTTAAATCCATCGACCCAGTGTGCAGCGACGGCCAAGAGAGCAAATAGAATGCTAGGTATGATAAGGAAAGGAATGGAAAATAAAACAAAAGATATTATAATGCCTCTATATAGTTTCATGGTGAGATCGCACCTTGAATATTGTGTGCAATTCTGGTCGCCGTATCTTAAAAAGGATATAGCGTTATTAGAAAAGGTTCAGAGAAGAGCCACCAAAATGGTAAATGGGATGGAAGGATACTCCTATGAAGAAAGGCTAAAAAGGTTAGGGCTCTTTAACCTGGAAAAGAGACGGCTGAGGGGAGATATGATAGAAGTCTATAAATTAATGAACGGAGTGGAACTGATAAACGTAGATCGATTGTTTACATTATCAGAATATAGAAAGACTAGGGGACATGCAATGAAGCTACAGGGTAAACTAAGACTAATAAAAGAAAATATTTTTTCACTCAACGTGTAATCATACTCTGGAATTTGTTACCGGAGGATGTAGTAAAGGCTGTTAGTGTAGCTGGGTTTAAAAAAGGTTTGGACAAGTTCCTGGAGGAAAGGTTCATAAACCATTATTAAGAAGGGACCCAGGATATCAATGCTTGACCCAGTACAAGCATTGTGGAACCTGTGTCTTTTTGGGAAACTGCTAGGTATGTATGACCTAGATTGGCCACTGCTGGAAACAGAATACTGGGCTTGATGGACCTTGGTCTGACCCAGTAGGACATATCTTATTATGTTATGCTTTAAATACTGTTAGCCCCAGTGGTTTAAACATGGAAAATGAGTGGCTGAGTCTTATCTGAGTCTTAACCAATCACTACAGGGCTTCCTCAATTCTGTGGGGTATTCCCTGTATTCTGATTGGTTATTCTAAACATCATTGTCATCTGTTGCAGCTTATGAAATGCTGTCAGGCACTTTTAAATGCAAATTTGGCAGTTGCAGCGGCAGTTCTTTGTTTGGCAGAGTGTTTGGTGATCCTGCTGAAGAAACACTGATCACACTTGATAGAGCCGGGAGCGGGCTCAAAACATGCATGTCGTGTGATACAGAACATGGAGGATCCTTTTCATGCCACAAATTTCCTTTTACGCTGTTTGGACTGCCTTTCAGATAAGTGAAGATGTTTTAATTTTCATTTGAATAAAAAGGGATGTTATGGTCATCCGAGAGGAGGAATGTTTGTATTCCTCTCCTGACCTTCTGGTCCGATAAAAATTATAGTGTGGTGCACAGCACATAGGGTGATCTTTTCTTTTGGGTTGAAGAACAAACCAGTCAGTGCTAGATGAAATCAAACCTAAGCTTTCTTTAGAAGCTCAGATGTCAAGACTTCGACTTTCATACTTTGGACACATCATACGAAGAGAGAGATCATTAGAGAAAGACATGCTCGGCAAGGTAGAAGGTCAACGCAAAAGAGGAAGGCCAACAATGAGATGAATCGATACAATAACAGCAGCTATGGGTGCCAGTCTGTCAACAATGATCCGCCTGACTGAAGGCTGAACACAATTCAGGACAACTATCCAGAGGGTCCCTCTAATTGCGCAACTTCTTCCTGCTTGCCCTGTCCTTGTTTGATTAAGCATGATAAACCTCGGGGGGCATATTCAAAATGTTTTAGCCGGTTAGCAGACTTGTTAACTAGCTAAAACATGGTCACCGTGATATTCAATGGCACTAACCGAAAAAATGACCAGTTAAAACCAGGGTGGTCTATGGGCGGAGTGGGAGTGGTGGCTGCTGCTATCTGGTTAGTGGAGACATTCAGCTGCTAACTGAATAGCCTAAGTGTCCTAACTTCAACCGCTTTGCCCTATTCAGTTACCAGCTAAACATCAGTCCTAAGCGGATAGTAGCATTGATGGCCAGACAGCCAGTATATTCAGCAGTTGAAACTTGGATATCTTCTGCTGTGGAATATCCGGTTTAATTAAAGTGGCAGCGGCTAGACATTTTTTGCCTAGCTGCCACCACTGAATATACCCTGCCATGTTTCATTCTAAAGCGGGGATACTTCCTTGCTGTCTGTGGCCAACCCTCCTCACCTTCAACCATCTCTGCTTGTTTGAAAGTGCTCTAATACCGGATCTATCTCCCACTCCTTCATAAAGGTTGGAAACGTTTCCAATATCCTTTCAGGTAACATATCCCACTTCTCATTCTGTACCATTTCCAAGGCTTGGGCCCTTCCCCTCCTTTCCCTCTTCCCATAGGTTCTTGGATTCCTAGCCTTTCCTGGAACTTCTTCTATTCCATCCTCCTCTAAAGGAAATAACTCCCCTAGTGTTGGTTCTATCATCTGATTTGCTTCCTTATTCCAATCTCTCTGTGATCCCTTGGTCACTTAAGCCTCTGCTGCACTCTCTGGCCTTCCCAAACCTAGCTAATCTCTCCCCAAAATCAGCTGATAGAGTAAATTTATTAGCACAGTGCAAGACATCTCCCACTGTTTCCCTTCCTCCTCTATATGGAGTTCTCAAGTAGGATACCTGTCCATTTGCCCATGAATGCAACAAATTCCCATGACCTTAGGTGACCTGCTGTCCCTAATCTTCTGCCTATTCCTCAGTTTCTCCCACAAAGCTTCTTTTATCATTGATTGGCTGGTCCCTGAATCTAAGAATTCTCCCTTCCATGTGCAATTCACTTTGACCTTTATAGCATATGGTTTGACACAAGATTCTCCACATTCCACTTTCCCCATATATACAGGCACCATAAGGACATTCTGTCTTAAAATGCCCACTTTCTCCACACCGATAACATTTCAAATCATTTTTCCTGGAGAAGACTTTCCTGTTCCTTTGAAATCCTGGCCTTGCTTCTGGAAAAAGGACAGCTTCCCCGATTTCTGTCATAATCTGCCCCTACCTTTGGTTCTTTATTCCCCTTTCCTTTATAATCTTCTTTACGTAAACCAGCAGAAACTACTGTTTGAGAGGCAATAGTCTCCAAACATTGTTCTACAGCAGTGATTGCCCCACCTAAGTTTACCACGTCCCTTTTAAGAATCCATTCTCTTATTCCATGAGCAATGCATAAAAACTGCTCCAAAACTATCTCGGATATAATGTATGTAGGAGTTTTCCCCTCAATCTCCTAAAGGTTTTGCCAGAGCTTTGGGTTTCTTCTGGAGTGCCATAACAGCAGCTAAACTTTCATAGATATCCATCTTTTGTTAGCCCCAGTCTATCTTTGCTAGCTGCTTTACAACTTCATAGTTTGTGGCTTGACCTGTACTCAGAGCCCTGTAAGCTGCCCAGGCCATCCCAGTTAAACAATGAGCCACTCTTGTACCCCACTGAGCCACAGGCCATCATGCAGTCTGAGCCACTCTTTGAAAAGTAATTAAAAAGGCCTCCCAGTCATCCTGCTCACCCAATTTAGTCAGAGCAAAGGACCCCACCACATTGAATCCCGAAGTTACACCACCTGTTCATTGTAATGTACAGTGCAGGTTCCCACCGCACTGTACAGGCTACTGTTTACCTGTAAACTGCACTGATGATAAAGAGTGCAGTATAGAAAAAATATTAAATAAAATAAATAAATAAATGGAATCCTATCATATGTTCCTCCAGCTCTGTGATTACCACGTGTTTGGCAGTAGCCTGCAGTTTCAGTACCTGCCCTGTCAGTCTTATCTGTTCCTCCGTTAATTTAATCAAACACTGTCTATTGTAAGCATTCCTGCATTTACTCTTGTTGCAGCTGCATCTGCGTAGCCATCCACTCCAGGACCCCCTTGATCTCCATCTTGCCTGTAAAACAAAAACAACTCTGGAGTTCAGATCACCAACAAAAAGGGTTCCTCTTTTCACCAACTTCCGAACTTTGGGTATTGTGATGGAGCTGAAGCCATTGAAGCGATGGATGTAGAAAAAAAACTCTCTTTCTTATGAAGCAACTGAGTTAGAGGGTGCAATTACCTAGAAGTGCAGCTAGAGGGAGCAGGCACGAGGCTGCAGAAGTTAAGCTGACACACCCAGGTTGTAGCAATGCAGTAGCTAATCAAAGGCACCTAAGCAGAAAGCCAGGAAACTCAGTTGGAGAACGCCTTTTTAAGCAGTGCTCACAAAGAAGCAGACAGAGAGGATCTAAGAAGGAACTCGAGAGAGGATCTAAGAAGGAACTCGAGGGAGGACCTTAGAGAGAGAGAGAAAGGATCTTTGAAGGAAGGACCTGAGGAAGGAACCTCGTACACTGCAAGGCAGAGAAGCTTGGATACATGGAAAAGCAGAGCTAAGTTCCAGGGAGAACAAGCCCAGCTTAGAAAGCTCCAGAAACCAGTCTTCAAGGAAGACGGTGACAAAGGGAGAGTCTCTGGTGGAGAGAACACCAGCAGTAAATGCTACAGAGATCCAAGGTACAGTGATACTTCATTTATTAAATGGATGCCAGGTCCTAGGAAGGCTGATAACCTAAAAAGCCATTCTGAGAAGAAACAAAGCTGGAGGAAGTTTTGCAACCCTGTACAGAGAGGTATAGGGAAAAGCACTAACAGTTATTTGCTAAAACCCAGGCCAGCAGGGCTGGAAAGTGGGGAAAGAAATACTGAACTGCAACCTGTGTTAACCAGGGAAAGCTCAGGATTAGAAGACACCACGTGTGAGCTAGAACCCATGCAAATTGAGTTTGAAGAACCAGAACCGTTGATGCTTGAACCAATGGACTGTTCTCTGTGTATTATCAGAGCCTGGAATCTCTTGCCGAGATATAACAGCAGCACATGTTTTAAAGTACCTTTTGCTTCTGTTGAAACTGAAGGAAGAAGTTTTGTCTTGTTTTTCTTGCTGTTTGAGAGACTTGCTCGGATACAGAGAACTGTGAAGCATTTGTAACGGTTGCTGACCTTTTGTAAATATTCTTGGCACTAAACCTGAAGTA
This sequence comes from Ichthyophis bannanicus, assembly GCA_033557465.1. Lineage (NCBI taxonomy): Eukaryota > Metazoa > Chordata > Amphibia > Gymnophiona > Ichthyophiidae > Ichthyophis > Ichthyophis bannanicus. The sequence continues at coordinate 941,591,734 of CM066033.1, read as the reverse complement.
AGGTAAATTCTACTTTGTTTCCTGAAGAACCTTTTGCGTAACAAGGGAATAAAACCTTTTTGTTTCACCCTGCTCAAGGCTCACACATCTATTTTCTTTGTGAAGAGGGACTACAAGGACCAGAATGCACTTGGTCTAATAGTTTTTCTTTCTTCAACAAAATTAAAATGTCCGCCCTGACCCTTTCGCACACTGCCACTAGGAGGGGCTGTGACAGTATCCACCCCTTGCGTTTTCGCTTATCAAAGGATTTCTTTTTTAAATGTCTTTAAAGTTACTGGGCAGCTCCTACAGTAGCCTGTCTGCTCATGTCCCAAACATCATTACATTATGGTACTTCAAGACTCGCATTGCCAGGAGTCTGTGCCTTCATCGCTTCCTCCATCCGCAGCCTTCTCGGCACTTCCACAGCCTCAATCTGCCTCCACATGCAGTCCTGCAGTTCCCTCTGCTGCCACAACTTATGTCCCAACCAGTCCCTTTACTGTCACTTAAAATCTTGCTTCCAAAATGATCACCAAAGCTTTCATGTAAAAGATTCTAGTAGGCCAATCAGAAGCCATGGCCCTTAGAGGGCTCTTATATAGGGGTCCACACAAACTCTAACAAAAATACTTCTCAGTAATCGCAAGAGTTTGCAAAGTTCCTTTCGTTAGTCTCAAAGGGCTCATTTTATAAGCAGCCACATAAAGATATGTGCCATTAACGTACATAAGTCACCCACTTTCAAGAACTTGTGTGCATGTATGGGCACTTATGCACATATATAAAGCTTGATGAATCTGTAAGCACACATTTAACTCTGATTACGTGTACCTTGAGTATAGACTATGCACAGAGGGGCAACATTTAGGCAGAGCATAAATTTATGCTCCTAAATTATAAATTGCTGTAATTTACGTGCATTCTTGAAAAATCTAGGCATGGGTATTCACATTTGCCATAGAGCAGGTGTACAGTATGTGCATATGCCATTTGTGCAGGTCTTTACCCAAGTTATGCCCTGTTTTATAAAGTGCATGCATGCTTCACTTTATAAAATAGACCTCAGATACTCATGTGCTAATGCACGATAATTCTGGGGAAGATTATGGCTTTGCTTTTTCTAATTCGCCCTCGGTAGCACAACAGATGCAATTGCTACCATCCACCCCCATGACAAGTTCAGTCTAGTACATGCTCATGTCCATAATATTTCTTACTGTCATTTACCAGGTTTTATTCAGCTAACGTCCAAATCCACAGGGACATCAATCACAACATGTCAGTTCAATTCAAGCTTTTACTTTTACAATGGCTTCCACGTCTTCTCAGTCCTTGGAGGTGATCCCAGCTAAGCATAGCCTTCCTTCCAGGAATCCCAGTTCTTAAAGCGCCCTCAAACTTCATATATTCATTTAATCCCATACATTCTAACTGTCCAATCTTATTTTTTTAAACTGGTGTTCACATACAGATAATTTAAAGTATGTTTTTTATTAGTGTACACAACCTGCCTAGTAGTTTTTGGGGGTAGTTTGGAATCAGTTCTTGATTTTTTGGGGGTATTTTGGGTTAATACAAAGGGATTACAATTATTCTAAGAATAAGAACAGGATTGCTCATTTGTTGATGAAAATCTCTGAATGACTCTCGTGAAAATGCTTTGGTTAATCTGAAGAAGTTGATGCAGAAAGCGACTGGATTTTATAAAAGGACACCTATGTGAGACATCAAACAATCCCCTATTTTTTAATCTATTTCATAAACACAACATAGCAACATAGTATATGATGGCAGATAAAGACCAACATGGTTCATCTAATCTGCCTAGCAAGGTGGCAAGAGTAGGTGCACCCGCCGCTGCATGCAGGTCACGCCTTCCCATGCCTTTGTTTAGGGGTGTACCCACCGCTCCGTGCAGGTCACCTCTACTTGTTGCGATATCAGAAACAGTTAAGTTTATTTTGATTTTATCCTATTGCTATAAAGGGATCCACTGGGTCTGTCCTATGCCATTTTGAATTCTGTCACTATATTTGCCCTCACCACTTCCATCGAGAGGGCATTCCAAGCATCCACCATCCTTTCAGTGAAAAAGTAATTCCTGACATTGCCTTTCAGTTTACCCCTTTGCAGCTTCATGCGCTATATTAAGAAAGTTAATAAAGATAAAGATGTTATGCCCTCTAGAATTACAGCTTCCCCATCTTTGAAATAGGTTTGTTTGTTCATTAATGCTCTTTAAGTATTTAAAGGTCTGTATCATATTTCCCCTGTCCCTCATCTCATCTGGAGTATACATATTTAGGTCTTGGAGTCTCTTTTCATACGTCTTCTGACGCAGGCTCCAAATCATTTTGGTCACCTTCCTCTGAACCGTTTCCAGTCTTTTTATATCCTTTGTGAGATATGGGCTCCAAAAGTGAACACAATATTCCAAGTGAGGCCTCACCAGTGACTTGTACAGTGGCATTAGTACCTCCTCCTTTCTGCTGGTAATTCTTCTCTGTATGCAACCCAGCATCCTTTGGCATTGGCCACTGCCTTGTCACACTGTTTCGCCACCTTGAAATCCTCAAACAATCACTCCGAGGTCCTTCTCCTGGTCCATGCACACCAACCTATTGCCCCCTATCTCATACAATCCCCTTGGATTTCTGCATCCCAAGTGCAAGACACTGCACTTCTTCACATTAAATCTGAACTGCCAAACATTGGACCATTCTTCCGTCTTTTGCAGATCTTTCCTCATGTTATCCTTATGTGCCTTTATAAAATAGGCTCTCAGATCTAGCCCCAGTAGCATGCACATCCCAACACACACATTTACACTTGCTCCAATGTTGGTCTAAGTGAGTGCATGTACTCTATGTGTTTACTGATGCATTTTATGAAATATGCATGTAAACTGCAACTCTGACTCTGCTCTATCCAACTAGACCCCAGAAACACTAACACACAGATTGCATAAAAGCAGGTGTACACTTTCCATGTGCATATATTTTACATAAGTATTTAGTCATGCAATTTAATAAGTCCTTTCCTGTTTTTAAAACAGGCATGTGTAGGGAAATTCTATAAGAAGCCATGGAAATTTATGCACCCTTAATGCATATAAATTGAGGTGTTCTATTCATTGATGTAAGTGGACACTTCAATGCATAAATGACACAAGCGATATTCTGTAAGTACGCATGTGGAGCCCATCACGTGTTCTTTGTCTGTAGGTGTGCCCATGGGTGGTGCATGGGTGGAATGCACATTTGCACACGTCTTTTATAGAATACAGGCATACATGCACTAGGTCTGTGTTGTCATTTAAGTGACCATGTCCTAAATTTCAGCACATTAGTGGTCACTTATGCTAGCTTTCTACAAAGTCAAATACACGCAGATTTGACTTTATTAGAATAAGCATATTAAAGCATGTAAACATGCACGTTAATACACAGGGGCTTACAGAATTACCCTCTATGATGATAATTATTTATACTCCTATAGAGTTAATGTGTGTTGCAAAGTGCACAAACTTTATAAAGTGGTGGTGAGATACCCTGACAAATCTAGGAATTGTAATTTATTTATCAGGCTTTTTATACCTCTTTATCATTTAGTCAAAGCCATTTACATTGTAACTTAAACTTGCATATGTACGTTAAACAGGGACATTGATAACTTGGATTTGTTTTTGTAAGGCAATGGAAGGTTAAGTGATTTGCCCAAGGCTGCAAGGAGTGCTAATGGGAATCAAACCCATTGGTCTCTTGGTTTTTAGACCAGTGTGCTAACCATTAGGCTACTCCTCCACTCCAGCTGAATTGCTGGTGTAAATGTCAGTACTGTGCGTTATAGTATTTTATAACTTAGGCATGTAAATCTGCACGCAGCCCAGTACACGTCGTTGGCCTGACAGTGTACTTACAGAATAGCTGCCACCTAAAGTACAGACATAAAGGCCCCTCCATGCACATGATATCATAGAAAATTCATGATTTACACATGTAACCTTACACTGCTGCTTATAAAATTACCTCCTATATGTGGACAATGCCGTCTAAAACTCCTCCTTCCATCAATTGTGTCCCTCATAGAGCAGATACACTTGATGTGTTTATGTTTATGTTTATTCAATTTGATATACCGCCCTTCTGTGATAAGCAAGGCGGTTTACATTTCATAAAATATAGTAGAGGCACGAGGCCTAGCGGAAAAGGAAAGGAACTACAATCAGTGACAGGACAGTAAGAGAGAGAAGACAATACATAAATGAGACAGTTACATGAAGGGTGAGGGGAGGTCGAAGGCCAGGGAAAAGAGGTGGGTCTTGAGGTTATGCTTAAAGGAGGTATGATCAGGGTCTAAGCGGAGGGAGGGGGGAGGGAGTTCCAGAGGGCAGGACCGGTGAAGAAAAAGGCAGAGAAATGGGTGGAATGTGGATATTAATGAGGTAATTTTATAAACGGGGGGGGGGGGGGGGAATTTGCACAAAAAATGCTGTTTCACGTGTGTAGAATGGCTTTTATAAAATTACCACAGGTACTCGTGGTGCCAAGAAGGAGCACATGTGCCCGCATGTATATGTGTTCAAGGACGAACTTTGAATGGAGCACAAGCGGAGTTACATTTTGCACACTTTATAAAATACAAACATATAAGCGTACTTATGCACTAACATAAGCTTCAATCTAGCCAAAATTACTGTCAGTATTTTATAAAGATTTATACACTAGGTGCTTATGTGTCTTTATAGGAATATGCTAAAAATAGGTAGCTTCTTCTTCTCTGATCCTAGGCAGCCAGTCAGAAAATTAGCTCCCACGAGTATTCTGAAACTTTCCAACTACTTCCACATTACTGAACTCCTGAAAAAATACTGCAGATTTGTAGATGCTGGATTTAGAAAACCTCTTGCTCGCTGCAAACCACACTGATGTTTCTTGTTTCCTGGAATTACAAGGATGCTTCATATGTTTCCAACTTTAAAGTCTTCTTGTCCCAATGCAAATGACCTACTCTGCTCAAGAAATGTTTTGATAATAATGTCAGTGAGATATGCCTTTGGCACATACACTGTCCACTCCGACACTAAAGAACTGAAATGGGAAAGGAATGGGTACAAGGCCCAGCCAAATAAATGTATAGCAACTGCAAAACCTGTTTGTTAAATGGAGTATAACCTTGGAAAAGTGCATGCGAGTGCAAATGGGCACGTGGGAAGAAGGTGTTCCTGGGAGTGCAGTTTGGGGAGGGCACGCACACATTTACAACCTCTTGTGCTGGGGGTCATTGCAGGAGACTGACTGGGTGAGAAACTGGTTGAGTGGGAGGTGCCAGAGCAGGGTGCTAGGGTCTCTGGCGCTCTCCTGCAACCTAAAGATCGGTCCTCCTCCTTCATTACTATTGATGATAGGTGGCACTCCTCCTTTCCCAAAGGTCTTTTGTGAACTTTGTTCATATGATGCTGATATTTCTCCTTATAATCAAATGTTCGAACTAGAAAATTGCAGTGAAAGGACAAATGCATAGCTGGAATAAAAAGAAGCACTGAGGAGTAAATATTTAACATTGTATAAACAGGCTGTGATAGTAAAGGGTTAGGGTGATCAAAGGAAATGCAATCAATGTGTTATTTATTTAAACAATAAAAGATCTACAAAGTTTACATCCGCTCACACTAGCTTTTCCTGCCCTTCTCCCATCTGTAATCGTTGCTAGAGATACTACTGCCTCTCTAGCTCTGCACGCACGGTTGCGCAGCTCTTTTTTAAATCCAATAAATGAGAAGGTAAATAGTGTAACTGGGCTTAAAGAAGGCACTAGACTGTTATGAAGACAAACCCGGGGAAAGCCACTGCTATTCTGAGTGTAAGCAGCATGGAAGCTGCAGTGAACCAAGAGGCAGACTCACGGTGTCAGCATCAATGTGAAAAACACCACTTGGCTGGACTTTGAAAACACTGCTTCGCTGCTGCAACTGTGAAACATGCCGACTTTGCTGGCATTGCAGTCACACTGAACAAAAGGGATAAAATCATCCCATCATCTTCCATGAGAGCCAGTGGCAATGCTCCTTATAGTGGACTGACAGTGATGCTAATTACAAGCTTCAGGCCCTGCGCTCAAGCGCATGTGTGCATGACTCCGACCGACCAGCTTGCTGCACCAGAAGCTCTCCCCACTCCCTCTATTTTCTGTGGCTGGTGGGCTAGCTGGGACATAAAGGTAAATATCACCCTAGCAGTGTGCTATGAGAGGAAAGGATATAGTGCCGTTTGCATAGGGTGACAACTTCTGGGGGGGAGGGGGGCAAACAGCTGGGCATTCATATTGTGGCGGGCGTGCCCCCACTAGGCGGTCGCCTAGTGAAGACGGGCTCCCATCTTGTATCTTTTAGCTTTAAAGTGTAGTTGTGCATAAAAGCAGTCCAAGTGGTTTTTAAGCAACACAGGAATTTTTATTGATTTTTAACTTGGTGCAGTTTAGTAACAGTCCTTTGTAGAAGATTCCAAACTCAGCAACAGAAAACAAGGATATTTTCTCCAAATAAAGTTCTTTACAAACAGTGTGTTTCAGTGGTATTATTTACAAGGAAAGGTCTTTACTTCTTTCATTAGGAAATTTCTCATCTCAGAAACAACAGCTTTATTTGCAGTTAAAGCACCCACAACGGAACTCAGTAATTCTGTCGGCTCCCTTTTAGCTGCTTCAGTTTAAAACACTTCTCAGCTGGTCAGCACAGAACTCAATTGCATCATCTATTTCTCTTCAACAGACAGAGCTTTGCAACTTTTAGACTAAGAGATTTCTTTTCTCTCTTTTCAAAGCTTTCAGCTATCATGAACCTGAGAACTGCTTCCTGAGATTCTTCCTAGTATTTTACTTCTTTCAATCAGCAGTAACACATAGAGCACACTCCATTTCAGAGCAAGTGGAATCAGGGTCATCTTCCTTATAATCCACTTCCATTTCTTCCTCTGCACTGCCTGATTGTGGAACTTGAATACGTTCAGGTACTTTAAGGTTTATATGCTTTAACAGCTTAAACAGTTTCTCCCATTGAACTGCCTTTCTTTCTCTTGGTAAAACATTAACAGGCTTTGCTTGCTTGGCTTTATCTACAAAACCCTTCTTCCTGTTCTGCGTGCTAGCAGGTATAACTATCTCCTCAGTATCTGAGTCAGAGTTATAAGCATTAACTCTTTCCAACTTTCCTCTCCTAACTTGGAGCTTAAGTGTGGGAGTTTCACAGTCGTGACATCTGTTGGAGGTAGCATCCTCTGAGTCAGAGCTGCTCAGGGAATCACTGCAGGATTTTCTTCCAGCTTTCCTGGGCTTTCTCAGCCTGAAGATTTGTCTTTCTTCAGAAGAAGCTGACCCTTCCTGTTCTAGCTTTCTTACAGCCAGCCTTCTGCCCTTCTCTCTCCTAGAAGGAAAGTACTCGGCCTGTCCTCTGGCCTTTCCCCAGCTGCTGCTTCTCAAGCTGTTCCCGTGGCTTCCAACACCTCCAAGGCTTCTAACAGTTCTACCGAGTCTATCACTTTCTGTTTGCTTAACCTTAAATGCTGGGCAGTGTGCCTCCCCTTCTGGCTCCACCCACAGGTGTCCCTTATCCTTACTTAGGGTTGCCATGGATTCTGGGTGTGGCTTCAGCCTAGCTCTGCAAGCATGGTTTCTTTCACTGCTTTTACTTTTGCACATGTGTTCAGGTGAGCCCATCCCCCTTAAAGAAGCAAAAGTTCCTTTTTCCTCTATTTCCCAGGGCTGTGCTACACTCTCCTTACCACAATATCCAGGGTGTGTGTGTGTTTAAAGATTAAGGTATGTTTAGGGTGCCGACACTGTGAACCAGCTCAGAGGCCAACCCAGCTTAGAACCCAGAGCTGCGGAGAGAGGTGTGATGAAGCCACCTTGCAACTTGCCTATGGTTCAGCTGGGGTGCAAAGAATAAACATAGTAATAGGCTCCACCTGCCATTTTTCTTACCTGCACAATGTATTGCTTCCAATAAACATTATTGGAATTGTCCTGCCTCAATCTTTTGTATCACATTACCATAGGACTCCCCTGCTTCAAGAGCAGGATAGAGGAGCTGCACTACAAATGGGTAATTAGCCTATTTACTTTGTACAGTATAGGGGAACCGCCCTGCCACTGGTTTCAAGTAGGAGAGCAGAATTGCACAAGAATGATAAACAGAGTAGCAATTCTCTCAGTTGGGGATTGAGGGGGGGATGAAATTGAATAAATATTTTTCATTTTTACATTAGGTAAGCAACAGGACAAATTCCTAGCTAAAAAGAAAAGCAGGTTCTTGTCCTTCAAACAATGCTGATCCGACAAGCGGTTGAAGATAGAGTTCTCAGTTACATGTTTTAAGCATTTTATTTCTTTTTTAAAACGTTTAAGAGATAGTTATGCTTATTTTGATTTTATCCTGTTGCTATAAAGGGATCCACTATGTCTGCCCCGTATCATTTTGAATTCTGTCAATGTGTTTTCCCCCACCACTTCCATCGGGAGGGCATTCCAAGCATCCACCATCCTTTCAGTGAAAAAGTATTTCCTGACATTGCCTTTCTGTTTACCCCCTTGCAGCTTCATGTTATGCACTCTAGCTTTACAGCTTCCCCGTCTTTGGAAAAGGTTTGTTTGTTCATTAATGCTCTTTAAGTATTTAAAGATCTGTATCATATCTCTCCTGTCCCTCCTCTTACCTGGAGTATACATATATAGGTCTTGGAGTCTCTTTTCATACGTCTTCTGGTGCAAGCTCCAAATCATATTGGTCACCTTCCTCTGAATCGTTTCCAATCTTTTTATATCCTTTGCGAGATATGGTCTCCAAAACTGAACACATATTCCAAGTGAGGCCTCACCAGCGACTTGTACAGTGGCATTAGTATCTCCTCATTTCTGTTAGCAATTCCTCTCTGTATGCAATCTAGCATCCTTCTGGTTTTGGCCACTGCCTTGTCACACTGTTTCGCCACTTTCAGATCCTCAAAACAGTCACTCTGAAGCAGGGGCGGCCCAAGGGGGGTGCGGGGCCATGTGCAGAGACTCGGTGCGGGGCCTCATTTGCATAAGGGACCTCATTTGCATAATTATTTGCATAATGTTACCATACACTAACTTTTAGTAAACATGCCTCTTAATGAGTGTATGGATAAAGAAAGACTAAAAGATTTCTACATTACTATAATCCAGTGCCAACCGTCAGGCATATTAGGAACTACTACAAACACTGCCCATTTAGAACCCATTCTAAATCCTGAATCTCGTATGTCTCCCACATATATAACCAACAGACTTAGAGAAACATTCACACATACATATTTTTGTTGGAACTCACACTTTGAAGGACAATCCTTCTCGTGGCGTGCTGTTCCCTTTTATTCCCCAGCTCATAGATAGACTCTATTCAAGTAGCAATCATACGAGAGTCTGAAAATGACAGAAAATGAGGGGAGACTCTCATATGGTTGCTAATTGAATAAGTCTCAGAAGTCATAACGGATGACCTTCCCTGTTGGTTACATTGATTTGGAGGTGTTGGGTTTTACCCGGTATCGGCGGCTGATAAAGGGACTTCTCCATTTACCATCAGGAGTGGACGTTGAGTCTATCTATGAGCTGGGGAAGACACCGAGTTGCCTATGAACTGTGGAAACTCTCCGTTCAGATAAGTGGCTTCTAAGAGGGTTTTTCCTGAATGAAAGAATGTTAACTGGTTGATGTTGAGGGGTAGATATCCCCTTTGAACGCATGCTAGGGTTGCGTCCCTATATAAAGAATAAAAGGGAACAGCACGCCACGAGAAGGATTGTCCTTCAAGGTGTGAGTTCCAATAAAAATATGTATGTGTGAATGTTTCTCTAAGTCTGTTGGTCATTTAGAACCCATAGCAAACCCGCCGTATCATAACAGCACTACCAGGACTCACAAAGCACCAGACCCTACCTATCAAAAGGCAACACTGCAAATATTAAACCAATACATTTCAGGGAATAACAATACATGACCTACTGGGGAAAGAGAACAAGTGGCAATGTCAAATAGGAATTACATAAACAGAATACCTCAGCTCAGTTACACATGCAGAATATAGACCATCACCAAACAAGAAATCACAATTTAGAAACAGGAAGATAATAATTAAAATGGGAACCCCAAAAAGCCACCTTAGAATGTAAAGCAACACTGTAGAAATACAACTATAAATTAATTTCCTCTTGTACTAAACAAAGCATAGACGTTAATGATGCACATTTCCCAGAGCTGACATATTCCAGTTAATAAATTCAAAATAAAGAGATATTTTCTACCTTTTGTGCATTTTTTTTTCAGTTGCAATTGCTCCAGCCACTTTCTTCTGGTTTCTTTGTGTCTTCTGTTAACTCTCCATCATCTGCTGTCCATCTGTCCTTTCTTCTAGTTTTTTTTCCATTCTCTCTCTACATCTGCTTTAACATACTAATCTTTCTCCTTTTGCTCTTTCCTCATTCCTATTTCATCCACTCAAATTTTACCCCTCCATCCTCAATCCTCACATACTCTCCTAATACCCGGCCAATTGTAGATTTTTCTTCCCTCCCACACAAAATATTTTTCCCCGTTCCATTTCACTCTCCCAGCACCATCCCATTCTAATCCTCCCCCAAAATCAGCTCCCTTCTAGTTCCAGCCCCAACCAGCATCCGCTCCCTTCTAGTCCCCGCATCAGTCCATTTCCAGTCCTAGCCCCCATCAGCCCATTTCCAATCCTAGCTCCCCTATCCATTTCCAGTCCTATCTGAGTCCCTCCATCAGCTCATTTCCAATCCCAGCCCCCCATCAGCCCATTTCTAGTCCTTTTCTAGCCCCATCATCAGCTCATGTCAAATCCTAGCTCCCCTCCACTCAGCCCATTTCAATCCAAGCCACCTATGAGCCTACTTCCAGTTCTAGCCCCTCCATGAGTCCATTTCAATGCAAGCCCCCCCACCACAGCCCATTTCCAATCTTAGCTCCCACCAACAGCCCATTTTCAGTCCTATCCTAGCCCCTCCATCAGCCCATTTCCTGTCCTAGCTCCCCCCCCCACTCAGCCCATTTCCAGTCCTAGCTCCCTCCTCTCACAGCCCATTTCCATTCCAAGCCCCCTCCCCATCAGCTATTTGCAGATCAAGTCCCCCTTCCACTCAGCCCATTTCCATTCCAAGGCCCCCTCCCCATCAGCTATTTGCAGTTCAAACCTCCCCTTCCACTCAGCCCATTTCCAGTCCTAGCAACCCCCCCAACCATTACCAGCCCTAACCCCCGTCAGCCCATAGCACATTACCAGTCCTAACCCCATCAGCCCACCTCAAGTCCTAACCCCCCCATCAGCCCATTTCCAGTGCTAGCCCCCCCCCATAGCCCATTACCAGTCCTAACCCCCCCATCAGCCCACAGCACATTACCAGTCCTAACCCCATCAGCACACCTCAAGTCCTAACCCCCCATCAGCCCATTTCCAGTCCTAACCCCTCCCATCAGCCCACAGCACATCACAGTCCTAACCACAACAGCCCACCTCAAGTGCTACTCTCCCCCCCTGCCCACATCAAGTGCTACTCTCCCCCCCCCCCCGCCCACATCAAGTGCTACTCTCCCCCCCCCCTGCCCACAACACGTGCTACTCCCCCCCCCCCCCGGGAAAATTAAAACTTAAAAAAAAAGCTGGCTGCTGCCGCGGCGGTAGCAGCAATATCGCATGTCCCGCGGGGCCCCCCCTGCCTGGCAGATCCCTTCCTGCTTGCCTGCCTGCTTGTCAGTTCTTCTCCGCTTCGGCTTTCAGAGCCGCGAAGGGAGAGCTTCTCCCTCACGACTCTGTTAAGCTCGCCGGGGCTTATGGGAAATTTCCCATAAGCCCCGGCGAGCGTAACAGAGTCACGAGGGAGAAGCTCTCCCTTCGCGGCTCTAAGCCGAAGCGAAGAAGAACTGACAAGCAGGCAGGCAAGCAGGAAGGGATCTGCCGGGCAGTGGGGGGGGGCCCCGCGGGACATGCGATATTGCTGCTACCGCCGCGGCAGCAGCCAGCTTTTTTTTTTTTTTAATTCTACTTTTAAAGCGGAATGTTCTTTGCTCGGGGCCCCCTGAAACGCGGGGCCCTGTGCAAAAAACATTCTCGCTCAATGGACGGGCCGGCCCTGCTCTGAAGTCCTTCTCCTGGTCCGTGCACACCAACCTATTGCCCCCTATTGCATACAATTCCCTTGGATTTCTGTTTCTGTGTGGCATGAGTTTCTAAGAAAAATAAAGTGTTAATGTATTATCAAAAAAAAATTTCTTAGCATACTATTATATTTTTTTTGACATCCTCCACAAATTTCTGAAGGACCCCGCTCCTATCCATGTGCACAAGGGTGGCCTTCTTCATCACCAGCAGCTCTGCAACCATAATCCTCCGCTGGAAGAAAGGCAAGCTTACTCTCAGTAACAAACTATCGTAAAGCACTATTCTTATTTTCCTGTCTGTATAAAGTGCTCGGCCTGGGCCTCACTTTCTCCACTGAGAATTGGCTCAACCAAATCATACATTTGGCACCAGTTCTCTCGACTGGGGAAAGCAGGGACACAAGCGCACTATACGTGGCTGGATGAGCAGAGAGGAGCTCGCGCAGTGTAACCAAATGGACAGGTTTCCCAAACTTTCCAGCCAGACTGTGCTGCTTTCTGAATTTATGAGTGGGGATTTTTTTGCCCCATCACGACTGGCAGTGAACCATCCTTCCCACCTTCTTCATCCCCAAGGCCAGCGGGGAAAAGGAGCATGAGAGGTACCATGCACATACAGTAATATATCACACATGCACTAGCTCTCCTCGATCACAGCCTTCTTCAGTCCATGTGACAGGCTGTTCCCATAGACTGAATTCCATTGTGCTGCATGACACAGCACCCTTTAACATTGGCACCCTCCTGCTGTGCTTACCCCACTTACTGGGTAGTGCCGGCCCTGTGCCAGAGGGTAGTAATAAATGGAGTTCACCCTGAAGATAGTTACTAGTGACGTGCCTCGAGGATTAGTCCTTGGTCCTTTTCTTTTTAACAGAAGGTCTGTCAGGTAAGGTATGTCTCTTTATGCATGATACCAAAATCTGCAACTTGAAGACACTCTGGAAAGTGTGGAAAACATGAGGAGGGATTTAGCAAAGCCTGAAGAATGGTCGAGAATTTGGCAGCTAAAGTTTAATGCTAAAAAATACAAGGTCATGTATTTGGACTACAAAAATCCAAGGGAGCGGTATGGTATAAGGGATGAGGTACTTTAGTGCATGAAAGAAGAGCAGGACCTAGGAGTGATTGTGATGGATGATCTTAAAGGTAGAAAAGGCAATGGCAAAAGCCAGAAAGATGCTTGAGTGCATAGGGAGAGGAATGAACAGCAGGAAAAAGGAGGTTGTAGTTCCTTTATAAAAGTATCTAGTGAGACTTCCGGTGATGCGGTGAGCAGGAGCGGACACGAACCGCTCGAGCTCCGGGCCCCCCCTGCTCCTCTGCCTTTAAACGTGCCGATGTAAAGGCTCCGGTTTGAGATCCGACCTCCCCCCGGCTCACCTGTATTGGCGGCACGGAGTTGGATCCCCCCCCGCTCTCCGACGCTGCAGCGAGAAGGACGATCAGCCGACGTCGGAGCCAGGCCTGTCCCTGCAGCGGTTCTGTGGGTGAAGAGGAACCCCCCTCGCTTCATAGAGCCAGCGGAGGCTAGCCGGTAAGTGGCGGCCAGTGGGAGAAGAAACGCCCCCTGCCTCCCCGAACCGGCGAAATCAGACGGCTGGTTCTTGGGCCCCCCCCCCCTACCCCGTGCAAGATCGCAGTGCCGGGAACCGGCGAAGACGTCGGAAGGCGCCCCTAGCCCCTGCGCTTCTTCTTCTTCGTGCGAAGAGAAGGCCTTAGTGCTGCTGCCGCCGGGGATTAGATCTCTGTGGCCTTGGTGGTCGGAGGAAGAGACGACCGGAGGCGCGCCCCCCCCCTACATTTCTTCACCCGGGAAGAGGAGGCAGCCTGCGGGAGACCTGAGGGCCTTGGCCCCCCACGGAGATCGTGGGGTGGTGACTCTTGGGGGGAGCACCAGGGGTGGTCTGCAGCTTTGCAGTTTCGCAGTGGTGCTTTGGGGACCATACTTTTTGGAGTGCTCCCTTCGCCGGTGTTCTTCTGCTCTCGCTCCCTGGGGGTATTTCCACTCTTACCGCCCTCAGGGCTCAGTATCTTTCGAGAGCTTCTTCCTGCTGCTCCTGGGCCTCCATACTGCTGGCACCGCAGGACTGAGATTGCAGAGCTCAGGCATATTGCAGAGAGCCGGCTTTTCCCTGTTAGCCCAGAGAGCACCCAGTCAGGCGTTTTCACAGCTTGCCTGACGGAGGAAGAGCCGGGGACCGGAGAGGCCTTGCATTTTCGGGAAGACAGCGAGGCAGGCGAGGAGCCAGCGGAAGAAGAGGAGATGGCGGCGGCAGCAAAGGGGGGACGCCGCGAAAAAGAAAAGTGCCCATGCAACACAGAGTGGCTGAGCAACCCTCACCGTCAAAGGTAGGGGCCAAAACGGAACTGGTAGATGAAATCTCGTGGCGGGGCGGTGGTGGGGGCGCTATCCGCACAATTTGAAGACCTGCGGGGCCGGATGGATCTTCTTCAGTCCTCAGTGGAGGCCCTTGGCAGTCGGATGCAAGAGGCCGAACATAGGATAGAGCAAACGGAGGAGAATGTGCTGGAGTTGCAGCAGGAGGTGAACCGCATGAGAACACAGCTACAGGGTCAAGAGGCCAAGCTAGATGACCTAGAAAACAGGTCTCGCCGCAATAACTTGCGCTTTCTTGGGATTCCAGATACCATAGAAGACAGAGAGTTAAAACCCTATGTGGAAGACTTGGTGAAGAAAATCTTGGAAAATGAGGCAGAAGGAGGCCTGGTGCAAATAGAGAGAGAGCACACCGTGTTGGGCCCAAGAGAGTCAATGACAGCCGACCCAGGGTGGTCTTGGCGAGATTCCTGCGATTTCCACAAAAGGAGGCGGTGCTGCGGGCGGCGAGAAAGATGGGATCGGTTTCCAAGGACAATGCTAAGCTGCGAATAGTACAAGATTACTCTGCGGCCCTGGGCCAACGTCGACGAGACTATGGACCTTTGTGTCAGACACTGATAGATAATAATATCAAATTTATAGTGCAATACCCGGCCCGCTTGATCTTCACCCATGGGGGAGTTCGCAGGACATTTGAATCAGCCGCAGCAGCGAAATCATATATAGATGAGATACGGAGAGGTGCAGCAGCGGCCACCGAAGGACAGTAGTGAATCGTGGAGAGCGAGTCTCGGACTGGAAGAGCTATCCGGGAGGAGCTAGAATAAACCATATTGCTCCTACTGGGAGGAAGAGTTGCCTCCAAGGGGGGGGTATCAGGGGTTTGAAATTGTTGAGTTAAAGTTAACTATTTGGTTTGCCCGGGATATATTGTGGGGTTGTGGTCTTGGAGGTGGGGGAGGGGATGCACATGGAGGTGGAGTGAGCCGGGGGGAAGGGCGGGTGGGGGGGGGAGGGAAATCAGACGGGCGCATAGAGAACTGGTGTGGTGAGAGGAGTGGGGGGGCACTACACGCATCTTGGGGTCACAAAGGAGGGGGAGAGGAGGTAATAGGTATAGATGAGGGGTTGGAGGAGAGAGGGGAGTGGAGGGGGAGTGGGGGGCGAGGGAGGGAGGGTAGCGGGGGTTGTAGAGAGGGGGTGGTGGGGGGAGGATAGGGAGGGGGGGAGGGAGGCGGGGGGAGGGAGGAAGAGGAGAGCAGCTCGAGAGGAGTTATTGGGTTCTGGATGGGGTACATACACCATAGAGAGGGAGGACCTCAGGCTGGGGGGGGCCCTTTCCTGCAACAGAAGACTTGCAGTGAGGTTTGAGGCCTATGGTTATCCAGTGACCTGAAGATTATATCCTGGAATGTCTGTGGGATCGGTAACCCTATCAAGCGATATAAAGTGTTGCAGGCCCTAGCAAGGCAGAAATGCGATGTGGCAATGTTGCAGGAAACCCACCAGACTGCTGAGGAACATCTTAAATTAAAAAGGGATTGGGTGGGACAGGTGTGGGGGGCACCGGCGATGGGGAGGAAAGGTGGAGTGGTCATTCTGATACACAAGCGAATCAGATTCGTCCGGGAGAGCATGTTTGTGGGGGCTGGGGGAAGATATGTGCTTCTGTATGGCGTATTAGAGGGGAAACCGGTGGTGTTGGGTAACGTGTATAGCCCGAACGTACTGGACCGGTCGTTTTATGCCAGTCTGGGTTCCCGAGTGGAACAGTTGCCGGCCGCCCCCCTGATCTTGGCAGGAGACTTTAATGGCGTCATGGATGCGGAACTCGATACAACTAGAGGTGGGGGAGATAGGGCTCGGGTCCACACCGCTAAAGCGTTACAGAGTTTAGGGCGTAGGCTGGGAGTGGTGGATCCTTGGAGGCTGTTGCACCCTTTTGAAAGAGACTACACACATCAATCACGGGCACATGGATCGGGTGCCCGTATTGATTATGTGTTTGTTTCGGAGAGATCCTTTGCCCAAATAGAAAATGCGCAATTGGGCCCTATCGCGATATCGGACCATGCGTGGGTCGGGGTGGACATGGTATGGCATGACATTAGCGCACGGACGCGCATTTGGAGGTTTCCTATGGAATTGTATAGAGATGTCGAATTCCATACATTCATAGGGCAGAAGTGGCAAGACTTTGCTGTTCACAACGCTCAACACCAAGAAGACCCGGAGCTCTTCTGGGAAACCGCAAAGGTAGTCCTACGGGGAGACATTATAGGGTATGTCGGGAGGAAGAGGAAGCTGTTGACGCAGCAGATTGTCCGGCTGGAGCAACAGGCTCGTAGAGAGCGGCGAAGGCGGGCGCAGAACCCCTCGGTGGCGAACGGGAAGAAAGTTTGGGAAACCCAAACGGCCCTGAACGAACTGTTGCACCAAAGGGCCAAAAAGTCCTTTTTGTATTATCGGTTCCAGCTATATCGACATGGGGATAAGCCGGGCAGGCTCTTGGGGCGATGCCTTAGGGGTAGTAGGGGGACCGGACTGGTTGCGGCACTCAGGGATAATCAGGGGACGCTGCACAGAGAGAGTAAGGCGATTGCGCAAGTGTTTCGGTCGTTCTATCAAAGCTTGTACTCGAGGAAGGGAGGGTCCCAGTCGGCCATGGAAGATTACCTGGGGGGCTTGCGCCTGCCCCAGCTGACAGTGGACCAGAGGGCGCAATTAGATGCGCCGGTGTCCGAGGAGGAGATACAACGGGTTATCCAGCAGGCGAGTTGCTGCAAGACGCCGGGTCCAGACGGTTTCGGGGCGGAATTTTATAAGTTGTTGGGGGAGAAGCTGGGCCCCTCCCTAGTGGCAGTGTATCATAGAAGAGTGGAGCAAGGGGGATTTGAGCGGGGGGAGAATAACGCGCATATTATATTGATCCCCAAAGCAGGGAAAGATCGTACGCAGGCTACGTCTTATCGGCCTATATCCCTGCTGAACTTTGACGTGAAGATACTGGCCAAGGTGCTGGCGGACCGCCTGGCCCCGGTTTTGCGGGAGCTGGTGCACGACTCTCAGGTGGGGTTCGTGAGGGGACGATACGCAGTGCGTAATCTTCGTAAAATTGTGGCCTCACTGGAGTGGGTACGGAGTAGGAAGTTGCAATCTCTCTTGATCAGCTTCGACGCGGAAAAGGCGTTCGATCAAGTGAACTGGGCATACTTAAAATATTTGCTGCCCCAGTATGGCCTTGGGGTGTCATTTTGTAATATGGTGGAGCTCTTATACTCGAGGCCTACAGCAAGAGTACTCTGTAATGGCGTGCTATCGGATGGCTTTAGGCTGGAGAGAGGAACGAGGCAGGGATGTCCGCTCTCTCCGCTGCTTTTTGTGTTGTCGCTGGATCCTCTGGTGCGGCGGATTGAGGCGTCCAGGGATATATGCGGCATAGATATAGGGCGACATACCTTTAAGATGGCTGCATTTGCTGATGATATGCTTGTGCACTTGCTGTCCCCTCAGACGTCGCTGCCTAGTTTATTACAGGAATTCTCTCTCTATGGCAGTTTTGCGGGATTGGGTATTAATATGGAAAAGTCGGAGGCCTTGGATGTGGCGGGGACACTGAGGGGGCAGTGGAGTGGGAGCTTCCCACTGAAGTGGGCGGGGGACTCCTTCGTGTACCTGGGGGTGCTATTGACTAGGGATCCGAAAGAGCTATATAGACAAAATTTGGAACGGGTCTTGGCCCAAATGCGCTCGCAGCTTCAGGCATGGACTCCGCTCCCCCTGTCTCTGTTGGGACGGGTGGCGGCATTGGGAATGGTGATTTTACCACGGGTGCTGTATTGGTTGCAGACCCTTCCAGTGTGGATATTGAAACGAGACTTAAACTCTATTGACCGGGAGATTCGGAAATTTCTTTGGAGAGGGGCCCGGGCTCGTATACCATTACATAGACTGAGAGGGAGATGGGAACGAGGGGGGGTAGGGCTTCCAGACCTACAGAGTTACGCCCTAGCGTGCCAAGCGCGGCATATCGGGGATTGGTTGGGGGACACGGAGGTGTACACCCCCCGAGCGTTGGAGGCGGCCTTTGTGGCCCCGCAATCTCTGCTAGCGGTGCTGCATTTGGAGAGTAAATACTTGACTGGAGGAGTGACGAGTAGTGCGCTGATCCGTCCAGCACGACAAACGTGGCGATGCTTGAATGGACTTTGGAGGGAGACTCCTGCGGTCTCGAGTTGGCTGCCCCTACAAGGGAACTGTCGGTTCACCCCTGGATCGGACTCACCAGTGTTTTGGGGATGGTGGAGGCAGGGTATACGGAATATTGGACATGTGATTGCCCCAACGGGGCAGTGCAGATCCTTTGCGACCTTGTGCAAGGATTATGGGATAAGCAGCCGGCATTACTTTGCCTATGCCCAACTACATCACTATATAGCCTCGCTCCCGCAGACTGCACTCCGGGTGGAAAGGGCTGCGCAGATATTGGAGTTCTTTGCATTGGGGGAGGAAGATCCGCCCACAATTGCAAGTTTGAAGAGGCGCATAGAGGGGTATGTTAATCCGCCGGATTATGGGGTGGAAGAGACTTTGTGGGGTCGGGAGTTGAATTTGGTGGTGCCCCCGGGGTCACTTAATAGGGCCTTGAGCGGGATACGCGGATTAGTGGAGGGGGCCCGCTGGCGGGAAGTGCAGTTTAAATGTTTAATACGAGCACATTTCTCTCCTAGACGTGCACTACGGTGTTGTCTTACTGAGGAGGGAGGATGCCCAAAATGTTCTAGCCCCTTGGCGGATTTGGGACATATGTGGTGGAGATGTCCGAGGATTTACCAGTATTGGAGAAAGATTGCTGATTATATGAGTACGGTCATATCCCAACAGATTGACTGGACGGCGTCGCTTGTGGTGTTAGACAGACTTGGACCACTCCACCCGAAGGGGAGGTGGGAACGCCTGTTAGTTAGGAAAGCATGTCTGGTGGGTAAAGGCCCAATACTTCGCCGGTGGAGAGAAGCGGTGAGCCCTACCTTTTGGGAGTGGCGCAATAGCTTCCACCACCTAATGCTTATGGAAAAGAGGGGAGCTAAGGGAAATGCCCGTCGTTGGGCTTCATTCCTGCTGGTATGGGAGCCATATATTCAGAGGCTGGGGCCTCGGGCCCGGAATGAGGTCCTCCGGGTGGGCTAAGGCAGGACAGAGGAGGATAGGGGAGTACATAGAGATGTGCGGAACCATGGATAAGTTCATGTATGTTCCCTTGTGGTAGAGGAAGAGCTGTGGGGGCTGGGGGGAAGGGGGAGGGAGGGAAGGAGGGGAGGGGGGTTCAAACTGTAAACTTTGCGGTACCTTTTAGTATGATCTGTGCTGCTACCCTGGAGCGGGGGATAAGACACAACCCCTGCAAGGGTTGCCATGTTTGTATACTGTTTTGCATGATCTGTATTGTGTGGTGCTGTTTTCAATAAACAGAGTTTTCAAAAAAAAAAAGTATCTAGTGAGACCTCATTTGGAATACTGTGTTTAGCCCTGGAGAACACACCTTCAAAAGGATATAAACAGGATGAAGTCGGTGCAAAGGGCAGCTACTAAAATGTTCTCTGTCCTTGGTCATAAGGAATTTGGGAACACATTTAAAGATCTCAGTATATATACTTTGGAACAAAGGTTGGAGAGAGATGATATGACAGTGACATCCCACAAGGATCCTCCCTCTCCGCCCTGTTGTTCAACATATACATGCAGCCCATCTGTAACCTCTTCCAGTCTTTCAATGTTAACTGCTTGATATAAGCTGATGATGTACTACTTTACATGCCATTCTCGACAGAGAACCCGGACCTCTCCCCACTGACAGACTGCTTTAATGCAGTATCCAACTGGCTCCAAACCCAAAACCTCCGAATTCAGCACAAGAAAACAGAGGTCCTATTCATCACGAGGAACCAAAACTTCACCACGCCGCCCTATCTAAAGGTCAAGGAAGCAGAACTTCATACCAAACCCACGATCCGGTACCTCGGAGTCACCTTAGACCAGCGCCTGGACATGAAGGTGCATATAAACAACACAGCGAGAGCGGTATATCATAAGATCCAATCTCTCAGGCACCTACGCTTCCTGCTGGAACCGGACGACTTCGGACAATCTATCAAGCGTTGATCATACCACACTTTGACTATGCAAATTCAATACCGCATGGACTCCCTCAATCCACTCTGAACCTGCTACAGCTTGCGATGAACTCTGCAGCAAGAGTTCTGCATGGAGCATCCAGGAAAGACCACATGACGCCCATCCTGAAACATCTCCACTGGCTCCCTATACACGGCAGACTCGCATTCAAAACCTTACTGCTGACTTTCAAAGCCATCAATGGGCTCTCTTCCACATCACTAGCAGAGCTTATACAGACCACACACCCCCCAACAGGTCCAGAAGATCAACAGCGGCCAACACACTGATAATCCCGAAAGAAATAACCCAATGCACCCAGACAACAGCAAACAGGGCTTTCAAATTCTGTGTGCCCAGATGCTGGAACACCTTTCCACCCAGCATACGGGCAATCCCTGACCTAGCCCAGTTTAGGAAGGCACTGAAGCGCCACCTCTTCCTCTTGTACTACCCAGTAGACAGTGCTACAATAGCCTCTTCCTCTATCTAGCCCATGCAGTACAACGGAATCTTACCAAACAAGACACCCATGACTACCACTAGCGAGATCTGATTTGTCTTGAAGTCTAGATGTAAATAGTTACCCAGGTTATCCAAGTTTTAATACCTGTTCCTTGTAAACACAGATCAGCCAATGAAAGTGTAAGTTTTATGTTCCATGTAAACCGTGCTGATGTTGAATAGCGCGGTATAAAAGAGACTGTAAATAAATAAATAAATAAATAAATAAAAATAAATTTAAATACTTCTGTTGTATCAATACACAGGAAGTTGTCCTCTTCCATTTGAAAGGAAGCTCTGATGAAGATGAAATGAGATAGGCTTAGGAGTTATCTGAAGAAATATTTATTTGCAGAAAGAGTGGTAGATGTGTTGGACACCCTCCCGTTGAAGGTGGTGGAGACAAGAACTGTATCTGAATTTAGGAAAGCATGGGACAAATATAGAGGATCTCAGAGGGGAAAGAAGAGATTGTAGAACTTAATAATTCTTATGGATGGGCAGACTGGAAAGGCCGTATGGTCTTTATCTGCCATCATTTTTTATGTTATATTCAGGGAAACTCATGCCATCTTTGGAAGTTTTTCACATAGCATATGTGGCATACTCATAAGCTTGAATATGAGATAGCAAATCAGAAACCACTGCTGTTTGAGTCAACATGTGAGCACCTTGGACTGATACAGTTTATCATTCCTGCAGAGCTGAACCTGATAGAACCTCAGTGACCCAGACTGTTGTCAAGACAACAGCTAGTCCGTGCCTATGATAACGTCTTTCATTCCCCAGTGCAGTCTGTTCCAGGAGAAGTTTATTTTGAACTCAATCCCAATGTTTCACCAGAACAATGTGGTCCATGCAATGTACCAGTTGCCATAAAGCCAAAGATGAAAGCCCAGTTAGAAAAGCATGAAGGTTATTGGATAGGCAATATGGTCATAGTAAAAAATTCTTAGAAGCTGAGAATTTGTATTGATCCAGATTTTCTAAACCTTGCGCTGAAGAGATCTCATTATATCATACCAGTACTCAAAGATGCTTTCTAGAAAATGCCCAAAATTAACTTGTTTACACTTGCTCATGTCTATGATGCACTCATGCAATGTAAATTAGATGAGAAAAGCAGTCTCATGGCCACATTCTAAACCCACTGGGGCAGGAAAAGATGGCTCAAACTACTGTTTGGAGTCTCTGTAGCACGAGAGATATGTCAACAGAAGCAGCATGAACATCTGGCTAGGCTCAGTGACAATGAATCAATAGCAGATGACATCCTCATCATTGGCTGTGGTGACTCTAATGAGGCAGAGCATGACCATGAGAATAAGCTCTTAGCTCTAATGGATCACTGCAGGCAGGTGACGTTATGGCTTAGTGTGAAGAAATTGCAATTCAAAGTGAATGAGGTCCACTTCCATGGACATATCCTTTCTTCACAAGGCTTGAAAGCAGATACAGATAAGATTAAAGCCATTCAGGATGTAAAATCTATGCAGCCTTTCATTGGATTTGTAAATTACCTAACAAAATCTATGCCTCATCCGTCTAAGATATGTGAGCTCTTGAGCGGACTTCTGGATAAGGATGAAGCTTCTGAAACATGACCAGGTGGTACAGGAAATAAAGCCTTCCTCACAGATGCTCCTGTTTTGCAGTACTATGATGTCACTAAGCCCGTTGTGATACAGAGTCACTCTAACAAAGATGGGTTTGCCTACTGCTTAAAGCAAGAGGATCATCCAGTGACTTTTGCATTAGGCTGCTTACCCCAGCTGAGCAAAATTTCAGGGAGATTCCCTGTCACAAAAGAAAGTAGTATGCCTCATCCACTGGAATGCAAACACTATAACATCACTGTGCCTGCAAAGCACTGGGATCATGACCCTAAGAGAATTACAGAGAATGAAGGGGTTATGATCACCTGGGACACTCCCATTCCGACCAATAATAGGCTGGATGCTAGGAAGCTGGATATAGTAGTAAAGGAGAGGAACACCAGAACAGCATTGATTATAGAGGTGTCATTTTCAAGTGACTATTCTGTGAATCACATTCAGAGGAAGAAAATCTTCAAGTATCAGAGACCACGAAAATGTGGCAGAAAAGATACTGAGTTATTTCACATCATGTTGGGTGCCACAGGCTTGATTAAAAAGAACTTCCAAGCACACCTTGATAAATTACCCATACATCTTACGAATTCCAGAGGGAGGCTCTCTTTGGCATGATGCAAGTACTACACAAAGTATTAGCAGTAAATTTGAGAGACTGAGATCCTACTCCACATATCCTGGCATAGGAATGACGTTCGTGACTGTCATGGTATGCACAAAGCTAACCATAAGAACATAAGAAATGCCATACGGGGTCAGACCAAGGTCCATCAAGCCCAGTATCCTGCTTCCAACAGTGGACAATCCAGGTCAAAAGTACCTGGCAGGTTCCCAAAAAAGCACATAGGTTCTATAATGTTTTTCCCAGGGCAAGCAGTGGATTTTCCGGGTCCTATTTCACAGGTCTAAAGCTACGAGAGTTAAAGAAAAAGTTCCAGCCTCAAATTGGAATGTTACAAGATGCTCAAGGTTCTGTGTTGAATGATGCTGAGAAGATCAAGAAAAGATGGAAGGAATATACAGAGTTTTTATATGCTAAAGATCAAGTGGACCAACAGCCGTTTCAACCTGTACCTTGTGATCTGGACCATTGGTGATGAAAGAAGAAGTTGAAGCAGCATTGAAAGCCTTATCAAAGAACAAAGCACCAGGCATTCAATGCATTCCCATAGAATAATTACAGCAATCTGATGCAGCACTTACCATACTGACAAGGCTCTGCCAAGAACTATGGAAGACAGCATCATGGCCAACTGACTGGAAAAGATCTGTGTTTATACCAGTACTAAAGAAAGGTGATCCAACTGACTGTGGAAATTATAGCACAATCGCTCTGATCCCACATGCCAGCAAAATTCTACTGAAGATTATTCAAAAGAGACTACAATCATACCTAGAACGAGAACTACCTGAAGTGCAAGCAGGGTTCAGAAAGGGCGAGGAATGAGAGACATCATTGCGGATGTGAGATGGATCCTTGAAAAGACTTAAAGAATACCAAAAGGATATCTATTTGTGCTTTATCGACCTATAGCAAAGCTTTTGACTGGTGTAAACCATGAGAAACTCTGGGTCACATTAAGAAGCATGGGTTATACCAGAACACCTGATCGTTCTTTTGCACAATCTGTACATTGATCAAGAAGCAACAGTTCGAACGGAACAAGGAGAAACAGAATGGTTTAAAATAAGCAAAGGTGTAAGACAAGGCTGCATACTTTCCCCCTACCTATTTAATTTATATGCAGAACAAATCATCAGAGAAGCAGGATTGTATGAAGACAACAGAGGTGTGAAGATTGGTGGAAGGACTCATCAACAACCTTCGCTATGCTGATGATACCACATTACTGGCGCAAAGTGAAGATGATCTGAAACATTTGCTTCTCACAATCAAAGAACATAGTCTCAAAATGGGCCTGCACCTTAATGTAAAGAAGACAAAGATCATGACAACTAGCATAATCAACAGGTTCATCGTCGAAGGAGAAGAAATTGAAATCGTGAATAACTTTAACCTACTTGGATCAACTATCAATAAAGAAGCAACAAGCAGTCAAGAAATCAGACGAGCATTGCTCTTGGCAGAATGGCTATGAAAGACCTAGATAAGATTCTCAAGAGCAGAGATGTCTCTCTCCATACAAAGATTCGACTTGTTCAAGCCATGGTATTTTCAATAACATCATATGGATGTGAAAGCTGGACAGTGAAAAAGATAGACAGGAAGAAAATTGATGTCTTTGAATTATGGTGCTGGCGGCGAATACTGTGTATACCATGGACTGCCCGAAGAACAAACCAGTCTGTACTAGAAGAGATCAAACCTAAGCTTTCTTTAGAAGCTCAGATGACAAGACTTCGACTTTCATACTTTGGACACATCATGCGGAGAGAGAGATCATTAGAGAAAGACATCATGCTTGGCAAGATAGAAGGTCAACGCAAAAGAGGAAGGCCAGCAATGAGATGGATCGATACAATAACAGCAGCTACGGGTACCAGTTTGTCAACAATGAGCCGCCTGACTGAAGATCGAACACAATTTAGGATAGCTATCCAGAGGGTCGCCATGAGTCGACTCCGACTCGATGGCACTTAACAACAACAACAACATTTCACAGGTCTGTAAAAAACTTTTTTTCGAGAGCTGTTTTGGTTATTCCATGTAATCGTTATGTTTTTGGAGTGCTGAATCCGAAAATGACCTCCGTTTTGTCATAGGACATCATGTTTCCTGACAATTTAGATAACTATGTTAAATAAGGCAATACCTCAAAATAAATGGAAATAGACTTATAAAATTAAAGTTTTATTACAATATTTTCATGAAAATCCTTTTTTGAACTGAAATGAGCTCACCTACACACACTAAACTCGATTCTTCTTCCTTGTGAGGCTCCTCTTGGTGCATTTACGCTTGTGAGTAGCATCTGGAATGTCTCTCTGAAGCATCCAACAGTAGTCTGCCATCATTGTAATGCTCCATTTTCCCTGGTATCTCCTTTCCATCTCTTTAATGTCTTGGTGGAATCGTTCACCTTGTTCCTCACCCACAGCTCCCAAATTTTCAGGAAAGTAGTCAAGGTGGGACTGGAGGAAATGCACTTTCAAACTCATCAGGCAACCTAAAGCTTGAAATGCTTTCAGCATTTGTCCGACGATCTTTTTATAGTGAGGATCTTTGTTATTGCCTAAAAATTTCTGTACGACTTCTTTAAATGCAATCCACCCTTCTTTTTGAGGATCCGTCATGGTATTGATAAACTCTTGATCAACTATAAGCCTTCTAATGTCTGGTCCGACGAACACACCTTCCTTCAATTTTGCCTCCGACAGGCCTGGAAACTTGGTGACCAAGTATTTGAAGCATTCTCCATCTCTTAGAAGTGATTTTATGAATTGTTTCATCAATCCCAATTTTATGTGGAGAGGTGGTAGAAGAACTTTATGGGAAGGTGCCAAAGTTTCTCGGAGGACATTTTTTTCACCGACTGTTAGCACCCTCAGCTGCCAACTCTTCTTGGTACAGTGATTTTGTCAGTCTCGACTGTCCCATAGACACAGAAAACAAGGATATTTGGTATACCCAACTTGTTGCCCGAGCAGCATGTACAAAACCTTCAAGTCCCCACACACTTGCCAACCATGGTCTTCATATTTAAGTTTACGAAGAACCAGTTCCAAGTTCTCATAGGTTTCCTTCAAGTGTACGGAATGACCTACAGGTATGGAAGCGTAAAAACCGTTGTGGAGTAAAACTGCTTTGAGACTTCTTTTTGAAGAATCTATAAAAAGACGCCATTGCTCTGAATCATATTGGATTTTAAATTGACCCATCAGACCTTCGACATCTATGCAATAAACCAACTTGTCTTCCTGGGCGAAGTAAGGAACGAACTCCTTTTCACGATGTCTGAACCATGAAGATGACATTCCTGGCAACAATAAATTCCTGCTTTTCAGCCTTGATCCGAGTAACTCAGCGGCATCTTTGGGAAGATTCAAGTCTCTTGCCAAATCATTCATCTCCTCCTGAGAAAACAATTTTGGTCTTGTGTCATCTTCAAAGTCAGAACTTGATTCGTCATCTGGTTCAGGTATGACTTCACCTTCATCGGAGCTAGGTATCTCTTCCAAGGTAGCAGGGGGCTTGGGTACTGGTATATCTGTGCCATGGGGGATGGGACGAATTTCCGAGTGAAGATTGGGGCATGAACAAAAGTAACAGTCGTCACTATGGTTCTTTTGCTCTCGCCATACCATAGGAATCCCATAACGGAAAGATTTTTTCTTACCCTTGAACCAGTTTCGAAGGTCCTCAACACACCGTTTGCACACTTTATGAGGCTCCCAGACTTTATCTTGATCTCCAATTTTTAGTCCAAAGTATGCAAAATATACTTTCTTCACAAAGTCTGTAATATTCTGCTGTTGCTTCAACACTGTATATTCACCACAGATGAAACAGAAACTGTCTGGCGAATTAATACACTTTCGCTGAGCCATAACATAACGGTTGAAGAATGATGAGCTAACATGAATTGCGATGAAAATGTGTGAACAGCCTAGAACCAAGAACCTGATGATGATTCGTGCACAAGTGTGGCATGCAGGAGAGAGCAGCTCTGTGTCTGTACACGAGACATCACAGTGCTGCCCACGCCCCCCTGCACTGACCGGAGCTGCTGCTATCTGCCCTGTGTCTCCCTCCCACTGGATTCTTCAGGAAAAATTAAACCCTTCTACCATTAGAAGCACGGACTTAAAACTTGCTTAGCTTATGTATATATTGCTGACCATCAGATTTACAGTGCTATATTTTTTTTTACATAACTCGGACAACCCCTTTAAGGTTTTTTTGGCATTTTATATCTTAAATGCACTTATGTGAATTAATTAATAGTAATTTGAATTAATTAATAGTAATTTGAAAAAATTTGATAAATTTGAAGACAATTTTGCATGTTGTAGCAAATCATGACGTCTAGGAGTTTTTTCAATATTTTATTTGTTTTCAGCACACCAAAATACATGGAAATTAGATGAAAATAATCAAACAGCTTTTTAGTCGCAGACCTGTGATGGTTTATGGACCTTTCCTCTAGGAACCTATCCAAATCTTTTTTAAACCCACCTTCCTAACAGCTTTTACAATGTCCTCTGGTAACAAATTCCAGAGTTTGATAGAAAAAATATTTTCTCTTCTTAGTCTTAAATGGATTACATTGTAGCTTCATTGCATGTCCCCTAGTCTTTCTACTTTTTGATGGAGTAAACAACCAATCTAGGTTTACCCGTTCTACTCCATTCTATAGACCTCTATCATGACTGAAGAGCCCTAACCTTTTAAGCCTTTCCTCATAGGGGTATCCTTCCATCTCCTTTACCATTTTTGTCACTCTTCTCTGTACCTTTTCTAATTCTGCTATATCCTTAACATATGCCTACCAGAATTGCACACAATATTGAAGGTGCAGTCACACCATAGAACGATACAAAGGCATTATAATATCCTTTGTTTTATTCTCCATTCCTTTCCTTATGTTCCTAGCATTCTATTTGCTCTCTTGGCCGCCACAGTACACTGGCCGGTGGGTTTCAATATATTATCCACGATGACGCCTAAATCCTTTTCTTTGGTGGTTGTTCCTAATGTGGAACCTTGCATCGTGTAACCATAGTTTGGGTTGTTCTTTCCTAGGTGCATAACTTTGCATGTCCACATTAAATTTCATCTGCCATTTGGATGTCCTGTCTTCCAATTTATCAAGGTCCTCTTGCAATTTTTGACAATCCTCTTGTGTTTTAACAACTTTGAATAATTTTGTCTCATCTGCAATTTTGAACACCTAACTAGTTATTCCCTTTTCCAGGTCATTTATGAATATGTTAAAAAGCAGTGGGCCCAGCACAGATCCCTGGGGTACTCCACTAGTCATCACTCTCCATTGAGAAAAATGGCCATTTAGTCCTACTCTCTGCTTTCTGTCTTTTAACCAGTTCCTGATCCACAATAGTATACTGACTCCAGTCCCATGACTTTTTAATTTTGCCAAGAGTCTCTCTGAGGGACTTGTCAAAAGCTTTCTGAAAATCTAGACATATCAACCAGCTCACTTTTATCTACCTGTTTATTCACACCTTCAAAAAAATATAACATTTTAGTAAGACAAGACTTTCCTTGGCTAAATCCATGTTAGCTTTCTCCCATTAAACAATGACTATCTACATGTTCAATAATTTTATTCTTTATAATGCTTTCTACGATTTTGTCCAGTGCTGGCATCAGGCTCACAGGTCTGATGTTTCCAAGCTCACCCCTGGAACCCTTTTTAAAAATTGGCATTACATTGGCCATTCTTTGATCTTCAGGTATTACAGATGATTTTAATGGTAGTTCACAAATTACTAATAGTAGGTCTACAATTTCATATGTCAGTTCTTTCAACACTCTCGGATGTATACCATCAAGTCCAGGCGATTTTCTATTCTTTAGTTCTAGTTTATTTTCCTGGTTTATTGTAATTTGTTTCAATTATTCTGATACATCACCTTTAAATACAATTTCAGGCATGAGCAACTTCCCTCCATCTTCAGTAAAGACCAAAGCAAGGAATTCATTCAGTATCTCCACTATGGCCTTGTCCTCCCTTAGTGCCCTTTTTACCCCTCTATCATCCAATGGTCCAACACTCTCTTACAGGTTTTTTTCTATGAATGTACTCGAATAAGCTTTTATTGTGCGTTTTTGCTTCCACAGCAACCTTTTCTTCAAATTCTCTCTTTGCCTGCCTTATCAATGCCTTGCATCTAACTTGCCAGTACTTATGTTGTTTCTCATTTTCATAATTTGGCTCCTTTTTCCATTTCTTGAAAGATTATTTTTGGCTACAACTGCCTCTCTGACCTCATCTGTAAACCATGCGGGCAGTTTTTTGGCCTTTCTTCTACCTTTCTTAAAGTGTGGAAGACATCTGGTCGAGACTTCCAAGAGTATTTTTAAACAACACCCATGCTTGATGCAAACATTTTACCTTTGCAGTTGCTCCTTTTAGTTTTTCTTAGTTCTTTTCCTCATTTTATCATAGTCTTCCTTTTTAAAGTTAAAAGGCAGTACTGTGGATTTCCTTGCCATCCTCCCTCCATTTATTAACCAAATGTGATCATGCTATGATCACTATTGCTAAGTGGCCCCAACACCCTTATCTCTTGCACCAGATCTTCTGCTCCACTATGGACTAGGTCCAAAATAGCTTCCCTTCTTGTTGGTTCATGAACCAGCTGCTCCAGCTTCTCTAGAAATTTAAGCTCCCTAGCATGCCCTACTGTGACATTGACCCAGTTGATACTGGGATAATTTAAATCACCATTATTACTGTATTGTAACTTTTTTCAGCTTCCCTGATTTCTTTTAGCAGTTCATCATCCATCTGTTCATTCTGACCAGGCAGTCGGTTGTACATCCCCACTGCCATTGCCTTCCCCTTTTTACATGGAATTTTTATCGGGGTAGTTTCTCCAAATGGGTTAGTTTTGCGCATACTATTGTAGTCATGAAACTCACTTCTAAGCCAGGTTATGTGGAGTATACTCTGTCTCTCAAATTTACTGCTAATGCTCGGTGTAATACTTGCATCGTGCCAAAAAGAACGTCCTTCTAGAATTCGTAAGAAGTAACATGTATGGGTAGTTTATCAAGATGTGCTTGGAAATTCTTTATCAAGCCTGTGGCTCCCAGTACAATGGGAAATATTTCTGTATCTTTCTGCCACATTTTCTTGATCTCTGACTGCATTTCTTGGTACTTCAGGATCGTCTGCCTCTCTGCTCGATTCACAGAATAATCACTCAGTACTGACACTTCTATTATCAATTCTGTTCTGGTATTCTTCGCTTTACCACTATGTCAGGTTTTCTGGTATCCAGTTTCTTATCCATCAGAATGGGAATATCCCAGGTGATCATAACCTCTTCATTCTCTGTTATTCTCTTAGGGTCATGATCCCAGTGCTTTTCAGGGACAGTGATGTTGTAGTGTTTACAGAGTTTCCAGTAGAGGAGGCATGTTACTTTGTTGTGCCTTTCTGTATAGAACTTTATAGCCTGCTATTAGGTGAGTCACTGTTTCTACTCTTTCTTACAGAATCGGCATATGTCTGTTGTGCCAGTTTTTTCAGTACTCGCCATAAACCATCACATCCATAATCCACTCACTGTCCTGGGCTGCATCCTTCGGTTTCAGTTCACCTCTCCTCAACCATTCATGAGTCCGTTCTTGATCAACAAAAGGTTCTTGAAGCAATTTTTATCTATAGAGATTCTACCGTGTGTTTTGATTCCTAAAATCCATTTGCAGAAACTGTCCCATGATACTTTGCAAGTATTAAAGTCTGTAGTCCTGACTGAATGGTTGGAATAAAAGAGGAAACTGTGGGGAATATTGACACAAAAAATAAGATATATTATGATATACTCAGTTATACTTAAGAGAAAGTCTGCCATTAGTCCCTTCTGGTAATGAGCCAGGAAAGAGAGAAAGTTCTGTGGTGATAAATATTAGGTTTATTATGGATAGAAAAATAGAGAGCATAAGACTTACATTACAGGTGAGGTAATAAATTGCCTCAGCACTATAATTATGATTATGTAGTAGCAATGTAACTAATTAGCAACCAGAGGTCACAGGCTTGTTCTGCACTTAGGAAAAGTACAGGAAAGAGCTATTTGACTAATTTCATCCCAGGTGAAGACATAAGACTGGTGCCTTAGCTCTGCCAGGTTGATGAATGCAGCTGGGGACCAAGACAGTCTCTAGACAGCACAAAGTCCAAATAGACAGATAAGTTAACTATGCTGACTCTAGCCATAGGAGGTAAGCTGCATAAGATCACAGAAACTTATGGAGTCTTAGATTGTCTCACAGTGCTGGTGGAACAGCCTTGGAATGACACAGAGTGTCTTTATGCTTATAGGAGCAGCAAGAAAGGAAAACACAAAATGGCCCCCAGTTCTTCTGTGCATACTGTATTATTCCTTGTGATGAGTCCTTATTTATTTATTTAATACACACTTATATACCGCCGCTTCCAACGATCAGCAGCGGTTCGATTCATCTTTTGGGGGTTGTCGAATCAGGACCGGGAGGGGATAGTAGATACATAGATCTGAGGGCAGGTCACAGCACACAGGGTTAGTGTCTTGGGGAATGGATTACACATATCTACATTTATACATACATATTTACACCTTTTTGGATTACACAATTTTACATATTTATACATGAAGCGGATTCAAAAGCATATAATTATCTGATTGTTTTGCTACGATTCAACGGGACTTGAGAGTCATGGCTGATTGTAGTAACATTTGAATAGGTGGGTTTTTAGCTCTTTCCTGAATATTGTAATGTCCTTGATTAAACGCAGATCAAAAGGGAGTTGATTCCAGATAGTTGGCGCAGAGAATGAGAAAGCTCTGCGACATGTACTTGTTTTCACAGTTCTGATGTTGGTGGGGACCTGCAGGGTGCCCGAGTTGGTGGTTCTTCTGTCCCTATTTGCAGGTTGTGTGCTGATAAGTGAGGACAGGAATGAGGGGGCTAGGTTGTTGATAAGTTTGAATGTGGTTACTAACATCTTGTACTGTATCCTAGCTGCAATTGGAAGCCAATGTAACTCGATTAAAATGGGGGTGATGTGTTCAGAAATGCTTGTTCCCATTATGATCCTGGCTGTCACATTTTGGGCCATCTGAAGGATATTTAGAGATTTTTTAGGCAGACCTTGTAAGGTGGCATTACAGTAGTCTAGGTGTGGCATAATGAGCGCTTGAGCCACAGACCGGAAGTCACAGGGTGCTATTATTTTCCTTAAAGGTTGTATCACCCTAAGTTTATGGAAGATGGCTTTGTTTGTTTTACGTAGGTGTGTCTCCATTTTTAGGTTGCAGTCGAGTGTGACTCCTAGATATTTGATTTCATCTTTCGCGTTGTACGTGTTGTTGCACAGGGTGATTGTAGAAGGGGGCTTGAAGTTCGGTTTACTGGATATATACATGACCTCTGTTTTTTTGTGGTTAATTGTCATGTTTTTCTGTAGCCATAGTAACATCTCGTCCAGGCAGGTTTCGAGCTGTGTATATTTCGGGTCAGCGGCGTCCAATTGTGTGTAGAGCATAATATCATCCGCATAGATGTGGTAGTTGATGTTATGCCTTTTGAAAATGTCGCAGAGGGGTTGCATGTAAATGTTGAACAGTAGTGCCGAGAGAGCCGAACCCTGGGGTATGCCCTGTGTTTGAGAGAACGGTTCAGCTTGTTCCCCATTGAATTGTACTTGAGGCCTTCTGTTCGATATGTAGGAGGAGAACCATTTGAGGGGGGTTCCCACAACTCCTATGGATTCCAGTTTGCTAAGGAGGATCCCATGATGTACAGTGTCAAAGGCGGTGGAGATGTCAATGAAAATGAGTATTAACATTTTCTGTCTTCTAGTCCTTTGAGGAGGTTGTTCATTAGCGCTATCAAAAGTGTTTCAACTCCATGGTTTCTTCTGAACCCGTATTGTTGTTTGTCTAAGGTATCATGGTCATCAAGGTGATCTTGAAGTTGTAGGAGTACTGCCTTTTCAATGATTTTTGCCAGGAATGAAATGCTGGATATGGGGCGGTATGAGGTCGGGTCTTCCTTGTTGAGAGAGTTGTTTTTTAGGATTGGCCTTATTATAGATTATATTATATATTATATATTTTGGTGATTTTGGCATGAGATATTGTGAGGCATCTCAGCGAATCAGAAGGCAGCCATCATGCAGTCGTTTTGTGCACAAGGGATCTACGAGAGACAAAATGCAGTAAAAGATGGTATTTAGTCTCATACATTGTTGCAAGTATCCAAGGCCAATAGACTAGTTAGTGGCTGAGAAAGGCCTAACAAGCAGGTTCTCCTGCACTAAAGCATGGCAAGTCACAATAGTCTTCTGTATACAGAGAGACAAACACTTGGCAGGCAGTTGTTTAGAACTCAGCAAGTCTGAGGCTTGGAACATAGCAGAATCTTCTGTAGCAAGAAACCATTTTCTTTGGTTCAGGCTTTTGGTTCAAAGCAGGCCACAGGGTACCAGTCTTACAGAACACCAGCTGAAATTAGGGAATCTTGGTCATTCAAGGATGAAATCAGCATACAAAATGGCATCTTATATATAAGGTCCAGGGTTATTCTACCTAAATCACTGTGATAAAAAATGCTAGCATGTATTCATTCAAGCCACATCGGTGGTGAAGTGTGTTAGAAGCTGCTCCGTGATACCCTTTACTGGTCTAACATGCAAGGTGAGATCAAAGACATTGCAGGCAATTGTTCCACCTGCAATGATTATGCACGTGAGAAGCAGAAGGAAGCGATATCGCATGAAATCCCAGTGTGGCCTTGGCAGATTTTCAGCATGGACTTATTTAACTTCACTGGGAAAGAGTTCCTGTAAATAGCACATCACCATTCAGACTTCTAGGAAACTGAACTGCTCCTGCACATGTGTTGTGAAGTACAGTTTGCACGTTATGGTCAATCTTTTCAAGTGGGGGGGGGTGGCTTTTAAGCCTCACCTCATAGGGGTAGCCTTCCATCCCTTTTACCATTTTGGTGGCTCTTCTCTGTACCTTTTATAATTCCGCTATATCCTTTTTAAGATACGGCAACGAGAATTGCACACAATATTCAATATTGCACACAATATTCAATATAAAAGATGTCTCTGCTTATTGTTTTTCTTTAATATATTTACTGTTCAATGTAAATAGTTGATTTCTATTGTTCTATGTAAAATGTATACAAACTGTGTACAAGACTGTTAACCTGTTATATGTAAACCGCCCTTGATCTCTGGAAGGGGCGGTATAAAAGAAATAGTTAAATAAATAAATAAGGTGCGGCCGCACCATGGAACGATACAGAGCCATCATAATATTCTTATATTATTATAATATTCTTTGTTTTATTCTCCATTCCTTTCCTTATGATTCCTAGCATTCTATTTGCTCTCTTGGCCGCCGCTGCACACTGGGCGGAGAGTTTCAACATGGTATCTACGATGACGCCTAAATCTTTTTCCTGGGTGGTGGTTCCTAATGTGGAACCTTGCATCGTGTAACCATAGTTTGGGTTGTTCTTTCCTAGGTGCATAACTTTGCACTTGTCCACATTAACTTGCATCTGCCTAGTTGTCACCATTGACCTTCTGCTGTTTAATACTATTATAGCTCCTCTGGTTATTGTTTATGCTGATAACATTCAGCTTGTCATCACTCATGATTCTTGGGATCCACCTTCCCAATTACATCACATCTAGCCACAATATTTTATTTGTTTATTTATTTATTTGGTGTTTCTTTTCTACAGCCCCTTCCTATGATCAAGGACGGTTTGCAATAAAACAACAGTAATACATAGAACACATCTTAAAAGTCTGTGACTCCAATGGAAGTCAGCACAATGTACATAGAACTAAGAACAATAACTATTTACAAACAGAGAGAATCTGTAAATTTCTACATAATGGGTATATCTAATTGGATATCTTCTCAAAGGTTGATTCTGAATCCTCATAAAACTGAAGCCTTATTCCTCACCACGAATAACTCCCCGCGGCCATCCTTTGTTCATATTAATGGCCTACCTCTAACATTTAAGGATACTGTTAAATCCCTTGGGGTGATTCTGGATAACAAATTATACTTTCATCTTTCATTTCCTAAAAGAGTTCTTTCCTCACACTTCATAGATTAAGGTTTTGAGATCATTCATTGATTCTAGATCCTTGAAGATTCTTCTTCATGCTTTTGTTATTAATAAGACTGATTATTGTAACATCCTGCTGGCAGGTGTCACATTTTACCAGATTAAACATCTTCAAATTATTCAGAATTTAGCTGTTAAAATGATTTATCATGCAAAGAGAACTGACCATGTCTCTCCTTTACTTTTTGAGCAACATTAGTTACCAGTTATCTGTCATATCCAATTTAAAATTATTATGCTCACTTACAAAACCTTTAACATGGGTTTACCCCTCTATCTATGAGTTTAATTCACTATCACCCTACTAGAACCTTGAGATCTTCTCAAGGTAATTATTTAGTGGTTCTGTCCCATAGGAGACTTCACCTGGAACATTTCCACAGTATTGCCTCCTGTTGCATTTCCCCTCTCTTGTGGAACACACTACCCTCCAGGGGCCACAGAATGCCTCTTTAAATGGGGAGCCAAGCTCTGGCTTGACTCTGCTCCAAGCTCCACCCTAACACTGTCCCTGGCCCCCATGCCTTCCCTTCCTGTTCTGCCCACAGGGATCCCATTTCCCGTGGGCAGAACAGGAGGGAATGATTGCAATCGCGGCAAAGACTCCTGTCTGCCCATGGGGTTTGGATCTCCCGCAGGCAGACACGAAGAGTCTTTGCTGCAATCATGGCAGTCTTCAACTCCTGCCCGAGGGATCTGATCTCCCGCGGACAGAGAGATTGAGTGCTCTGTGATGGCAGCAAAGGTTTGGTGGAGCCAGGGCCCATATGGCCCACCCCGTTCTGGTGCCTCTGCTAGCCCTTGATCTTAGGTTAGAATCCTCCTACAAAAGGTTCAAAAAAGTTTTAAAACCTGGTTGTTCCAGAAAGTTTTTAATCTTCTTACTTAGACTAGCCACAACTTACAGCCTCTTTTGTTCAACTGCTACTAATTGTTTTTGTTGTCTGACTGTCTCTGCTTTTGTCTACTCAGGGTAATTGCTATTGTGCTATATTACATATTACTTCATGTGTGTTTTATGTTCAGTCTGTGGCTATCCTATCAAAGGTTTATTACATACTCTGCTTTGCATTTGGTTTTGTACACCACCTTGTTGTCATAATGAAAGGCAGTATATTAAATAACGCAAAATAAAATAAAATAAATGACTAAATAAATAAACAGAATGTGGCGTATGTGTTCCAACTGAGTTTAATGTGCCTCTATTTCTAGCTCTGAAAGGGTCAATTTGAGTGGCAAGAGAAGCAGAAAAGAACAAAATTAAGGGAAAAGCTGAAAAGGAAAGGACAACATCAGAGACAGATGAGGGAGAGGAATGAAAAAAGGCAGGAGGAGAGAGGAGAAATGGCAAATAGACAGCAGACCATGGAAAGAGTCAAGAAAAATAAACAGAAGAAAGTAGAAAAGAGAGAGCTGGGAGGCAAAATGGCAGCAGAGCATACCTCCAGCACAACTGGCTCTCACTCCTAAACTTTCTTCCGGCGTTGTACGGTCTCTGTCTCGGGGGAAATGGGACGGTGGAAATGCAAACAGATCTACCTACCCTCGGGTATGGCTGGGACTACCTCCACAGGACAAAAGACTTTGGATGCGTGTGGCTTCTGGAATAGGAGTGGCATCTTTGGCAGGTCTACTGGGAGATATTTATTTAACTAGGCTTATATATTGCTTTTCTATCAGTCAAAGTGGTGTACATTCAGGTACTGTATATATATTTTTGCTTTGCCCCCTAGGGCTCACAACCTTTTTTTTTGTACCTGAGGTAACAGAGGGCTAAGTGGTTTGCCCAAGGCCAGAAAGAGCACATGTGGGACTAGAAACCCCAGTACTTCCAGCCCAAGATTGCTGTCCTCTAGCAGGATTCCAACCCCTGGCCCTCCAGCCTGAGGTAACTTGATCCAACAACCATTCCTCGATTTTTTGGTTGACCTAAGCGCTTTGAGAGTTTGACTGTCCCCTAAGTTGTTGACACCCCCCCCCCCCCCGACGTAAACCTGGAAGTGTAGCTTTGGCCAGTGCAGTGCTTCCCTCCGGCCTGCCGACTAGCATGCCATTGCAGGGAAGTGATAAGAGCTCATCGGCTTTGCCTTCGCATCTGCCCAAAGCTGCTTGTGGGATTGGAGGATCATCAGGACCATCACCTTCTGGCTTGGAGTCACTTTCAGTGGTTTCTGGCAGTGTGTTGACTCCGGGAGCCAGGGGTTTGGTAAAACCCACTAAGATTACATTAGATGTGCTATGGAACGCCGTGGCAACAATGAATAACTCCCTACTATCAGTTGTGGGAAGTACTGAACTTATAAATTTCAGGAAGTCTCCCGAGTACAAGAGGAACAGAATGGGGAAGATGGCCTGTTTTGCAGAAGAACTTGGACAATTTCGGGGTTTGCAGGCTGCCCAGATAAAGACAGGACTTTGAACTCCAGAAAGATTGAATACTTAGAAAACCAAATTTGTA
This sequence comes from Ichthyophis bannanicus, assembly GCA_033557465.1. NCBI lineage: Eukaryota > Metazoa > Chordata > Amphibia > Gymnophiona > Ichthyophiidae > Ichthyophis > Ichthyophis bannanicus. Next base: position 941,553,665 of record CM066033.1, on the reverse strand, counting down.
AGAATAATCTTAGGCTGCTGAATTTTCCTAGATCCTCTATTCAGTTTCCTATGGAGATGGTGTGTAGATACTTCCAGGAGGTTTTAAAAATCACCCGGAAGGATCTACCTCCCCTGATTAAGGCTCAGTACCTGTCTCAGGGCCCCAGCACCCAGAAAACTGCCCCTGAGAATTCCTTGGAAGTCAGGGACCTTACAAGGTTCCTTGAGAGCTCCTTAGAGGTGATGACGGGCCGGCATACCCTACTCATTACTCTAGCTCTGGAGTGTGATAAATCGTTGATTCTGCTTTATTAATGTAGGTTAATAAAACCACTTTGACAGATTTATATCAAATGCCAAGAAAAAAAGAAATAATATAAATTGATTAATAAGATATTTATTTGTTATGAACCAAAGTTGAAAGGATATGTGCTAAATAATAACAATTATTTTGTAATAATAATAGATGGAATTTTAGAACAGTTTGCAAGATGCAATGTTTGTTGAGGTGGTTGGGGTTATAGCAGACTTGTCTCTAGTCAGGTTTCATTTGAGTTATGGGACATTGCCTCTTGAGAAATCTTTAAATATGGTTGAATTGTTTCCATAGGTTTATATGGGATTTAGTGTTGGTAAATGATTGAAATAATGGAGTTTAAAATATGTATGATGCAAGAAATATATTTTTAGGTGCATGTGAAGACATGGTTTGTCAATAAGAGTATAACTAACATGACTCAAACCTATATGCCTAGTACCCCCACATGTTATTCTTGGGCCCCTCCAAAAAATAAGTTCTGGTTATGCCACTGTTCGAAAACGTTTAACTCAACTCAGCCTGCCCATACTAGCCCTACTCCATTTTAGCCTCTTTGAACAACTGAGTCACCCACTACCTATAAGGGCCTAAATGGTCTAGTGGCAGAAGTGATAAAAACCATCACATTGGCAGATTTGGGGCATCATTATGACAAATGTGGAGGAGTGTGGTAAAGAAAAAACATTGACAGGATAAGTAAAATGACTGGGGTGAAGGACATTTAGGGGTATGTTTACTAAACCGGGCTAACGGTTAACCCGGGCTATCTGCAACTTGGTCCCATTGAATAATATGGGATTTAGTGGCAGATAGCCCGGGTTAACCGTTAGCCCGGTTTAGTAAACATACCCCTTAGTGTGACTTCCTAACCTGGGTGATTCTCTGTTAGGCATAGAGGCACATTTCAAATGGGATGTCCAAGTGCAATCTGGGACATCAAAGCCAGAGCATCTGAAAAAAAAGCAGGCACGTGCAAGTTCAGGCATAATTTAGGAAACATGGATGTGCCCAATATGCATGTGTAACAAACATCTATAGAGATGTCCCCGGGATAACATTTCAGACTTAAGATGTTGAATAGCATAGTGGTTAGAGTAGAAGAGTGGTCAGGGTTCAAATCCTTCTGTGGGCTTTTGTAATCTGAGGCTAGTCACTTAATTCTACACTCTCTGGATGTTTTAAGGTGAATCAGGCACTTTCCTGATGCCTATTCATACCTGGAGCAGGTATAAATATTGATATGCCTGCAGACATCTCCGACATTTCTGAGATTGAAAGGGGACGTGTAAGTACATTGCCACGCCTCCACCACACCCCTGTGCCTACTTGGACATCCCTGCACTGGAGATATCTGCAAACGTCATTTGTGGAATGGCTATGGAGACATGACTAAACCTTTAAAAATGACCTCATACTGAACTGGCTACCATTTTGGTCTTTATCTGCTATCGCTTACAACATTACTATATAGATGAAGATTTCATAATGCTTGGCAACATGATTTTCTCTTAACCAGCAGCTTTTGCCCCCAATTTTTTATATGTGTGAGCAAAAAAACCTCAGTATGCAAAAGAGAGAGTCATCAATAAAATGTATTATCCAGCACACATACCTCCTCACATGCTGTAGCACTTATGTTCACTGTTTATCAGTGTGAGCTTATCACTCACTTGATTGTATGCTTTTGTAAATTTTACTCGCCACCCCAGGCATCTGGCAATGACAAATAACATCTGAATGCTGGTGTGTAAAGGGCTTTATGAATCTTAAACCTCCTAAATATCTATCCAGCTTTATTTGGATTCTAAAATTAAAATTTAACATCTCTCAGATTACAATAAATGTATTTGGTTTTGAAGAACTGTGATACAAAGGCTCTATTTTCCAGATGTCTTTCCCCACTGGTAAGGGCTTTTATTTTTTTTAAAGTATTGCAAGCTCTAAATTGCTTGTATATGTCTAATGAGTTCAACAAGAACATATCAGAAAATAGAAGCCTACAGTCTGGGAAATCAGCCAGAACAGACATATTTAATGCTAGGATTCAATATTTTGCATAGATGCATTAGTGTTTGTTCTGTTGCTGTAGATATAGGAGGTGATTTCAGAACTGTACACATAAGTACGGCTGGTCTAGGTCAAGTGGAGGAGCAGCCTAGTGTTACAGCACTGGGCCACAAAATAGTGAAGCCAAGGGCTCAAATCCCTCTGAGATGCCTTGTGACTTTGGACAAGTCACTTAACCCTCCATTTTATCAGGGATAAACTCAATCATAAGCTACCATGAGAAAGGTGCAAGCACCTTTTTTTTTTTTTTTTTTTTTTTTTAGAAAAGGAAAGCCATGAATACCTTCTTTTCTAAAATCACCACTTATACATGCACAAGGTGACAGGCAGACATGAATATTTAAGCATCCTCCAGGGCACGTGTAAACATACACATGTATGCCTGCGAGGTTATGTTTTGTACATTATATTTTGTCAAATATGAGCAAAACCAAAACTCCACTCCCAGGATATGCCTATTGTAACCCGTATAAGAGTACAGGTAGGATCGCTCCTTTTTATATTTGGATATTTTGTATAGCAGGCTTTCCATCCATTTTTAACATAGGGAGCTTTTCTAAAATGTCCTCGATGCAGGGTCTTGGCTGTTATATGTCCGGGGAATGGAGGAATTAGGGTCCTATGTATTTTTAGTGTAGTCACTATTTGTATGTTTAGTTAGATAGAGGATTTTTAAAATCTTTCTAATTGTATCGTTGAAACTCTTGCAAACCAGCTGGAGAATTATCTGTTTTTGTAATCCACTTAGATTTGTTATGGTAGAAGTTGGCTACAAGCATCATTTTAAATTAAATTAAATTAACTATTATGCTCAGAGGGAACTCCAGTCAGTCCTAAGAGAAGGGGGGGATAATTGTCCTAGTCAACAAACAAAAAGCAATGAAAAAATGATTTCTCTGTAGACAGCTTTTTTATTTTTTATCAAGATTTCTTTACAGTTAATTCACAAGAATAACATAAAAAAGTGTAAGACAAAACAATATATAGAAAATGAGAATACCAAAGAAAGGAAATTATATATAGGTCTTCACACACACTCACATCAATGGGGAGTGGTAATGTGGACAACAAAAATTAAGAAACTATATCCCAAAAATAACTACAATTTTCTTTGCCAGTATAACTCCACATAAAGACCGCACTATTCCCCCTTGCACTGCAATCCATAGGAAATATTAGATAGAACATTTTTACCCTGAAGAGATATTTCCAACTGAGCAGGATCAAAGAAAGTATATATATTCTCAGTATGGCTAATCAAACACCTGCAGGGAAACTTTAAGAAAAAAGTACCAGCTGCATTCACTACATGATTGTTAAGTCAAAGGAATGCTTTCCTCCTTAACTCTGTAGACTGGTCACATCAGAGAATAGAGAAACCCTCTGTCCAAAAAGGGGAACGTGTTTATTTTTAAAGACATTTCTAAATATCAAGCTCTTGTCTATCTCAGGGTAACCACCAAAGAGGCACTAGTTACACTATCTCCCCGAGAGATTTGTAGAAAAGCTGACAAGTCCAGGCTATCCACTGATACTGTAGTGGTCATTGCCCTCTCCTCTTCTTGTCCTTATTTACCCATCACTTACAGCCCATCTGGGTTACAGTCTGCAACACCTCCCGAGACCTGGTAACAGCACAAGCCACTTGAATTCATGCTTCCAGCTCTTGGGATCTCGTACATCCAGGAACAATGATTACCCAAAGCTGAGACTTTCCCATCTGGTGCTGCCTAATAAGGCAATTTCCCACCTATCACAGAACATGAATCTTTGCCCATACCACATGTCATTGAGAAAGGAGGAAATAATCATCTTCCCAGGCTGAGCATTGAATGCAGCTCCTGTCCGGGATCATTTCCTTATATGTAGAACATTGAGCTAACAGTGTTTTTCTAGGTATACTCTGCTCTAATAAACTCAGAAGAGGATCTAAAAAGTGTGTTCAATAAATATAAAGAAATAAAAATGGGTTATATTTTGTCTCAAGGATAACTAGAGGTTGAGCTTTCTTGGGCAGGAAAATAACATGTGTACCTGAGTACACTGAGGATCCCTTTACAGCAACAGGATAACATCAAAATAAACTGAACCATCTAATTTCTCAACAAATAGGGGTGTCCTACACGGAGCGGCGGGCTCACCCTTAAACAAAGACATGGGGAGGGGTGGCCTGCACAGAGTGGCAGGTGCACCTACTCCTACCATCTTACTGGGCAGACTAGATGGACCATACTGGTCTTTATCTGCTGTCATTTACTATGTTACTATGTAATTTGAGTTGAGCTTGGATTTAGAAAAGACAAGTAATTAAATCTCAAATCCAAATCCAGATTTAGAGCGATGGTGCCTGCTACTCACTAGCCACAAGTTGTTTGGAAAAAAAATACCTCTAGTAGTGACTCAGTGACTCAGTTCTGTGCACTAGAGGAATTAGGTTTAATTTCCAGGTCAGTCCTTCCTTCCTTAGGCCAGCTGGGAATGCTAAAAAGCAACTCTGGGACAGAGAAAGTCTCTAGTGTTGCTCAACAGTAAGAGTAAATTAGACTTACCTGCTAATTGTCGTTCCTTAAGGAACTCTAGTCCAGTCCCGGAACCATAGAGTTGTCAACCTCCACCAGCAGCTTTGGAGACTGAAAGATTTCATCACTTTGATGTCACCGGTATAAGTAGACAGGAACCGCCCCCTATCACCAGTACCTATTGACAAAGCAGACTCAGCAGAGCAACAAATAAGTAGAATAAAGAAATAATAGCCATAATCGGCCAACAGTCGAAATGAACTCGCACCCACACAGTCCCAAACATTGTTACCAGAAAAAAGGAATGGGTGAACCGAGAACCCCCAAGCCCGGCGCAACTGTGCTACCAAGCTCAAGAGACACTGCTGCGTAAAGAAGGGCCCCGCCTGTCTTCCCTGCGCTTCTTCTCACCCTTCCTACGCTAAACCAGTAGACTGACCATCTGGACCGCTCTAAAGAATCTTCAGGCTGCCCCTAATGCAAAGACCCTGGGAGGGATCCGGGACAGGACTAGAGTTCCTTAAGGAACGACAATTAGCAGGTAAGTCTAATTTACTCTTCCTTAGCGTCCCTCTAGTCCAGTCCCGGAACCATAGAGGACGTGACAGAGCAGTACACATCAACGGGAGGGACCTACTAGCCCAGCCTGAAGAACCGCTGAGCCAAAACGCCCATCCCCCCGTGCCTGCACATCCAGCCTATAGTGCCGAGCAAACGAATGGAGCGAAGACCACGTCGCCGCCCTACAGATCTCCTCCGCTGGCACCAAACTGACTTCCGCCCAAGATGCCGCCTGCGCCCTGGTGGAATGCGCACGAAGACCTTCCCGAACCACCTTACCCTTCAACAGGTAGGCGGAAGCAATCGCCTCCTTCAACCACCGCGAGATGGAAGACTTCGCCGCTGCCTCACCTTTCCGAGGCCCCGCAAAAACAATAAACAGCCTGTCTGACTTCCTAAAGGAGGCCGTTCTCCTGAGATATTTCTTGAGCACTCTCCGAACATCCAAGAGATGCAAATGGCCCCCCGAGCGCTCTTTCTGTTCCGCCAAGAACACCGGAAGCGATACTACTTGGTTGACATGAAACACGGAAACCACCTTCGGTAAAAAGGCCGGAACCATGCGCAAAACAAACCTTGTGCCTGAAAAAGGTCAGATACGGCTCCGTACACGCCAACACCTGCAACTCCGAAATCCTCCGAGCCGAACAAATAGCCACAAGGAAGAGAGTCTTCAACGTCAAGTCTTTCAAGGAAGCCTTGTCCAAAGGCTCGAATGGTTCTTGAAGTAGCGCGTCCAAAACCAAATTCAGATCCCAAGAAGGAACGGAATCTCGTCTTGGAGGCCTCAACAGTAACACCGCTCTAAGAAAACGCCTAATATCTCCGTGGGCACCCACCGGCTGACCTTGAATCTTACCCCTGAAACAGGCTATGGCTGCCAGCTGCACCCTCAAAGTGCTCACGGCCAACCCCTTTTCCACACCATCCTGAAGAAAAGACAGTATATGAGGCACCGAAGCCCGCAGAGGTTGAAAACCGCGGTCCTCACACCACGCCTCAAAAACACGCCATACGCGAACATACGCCAAGGAAGTAGAGCGGCGCCGCGCCTTCAATAAGGTAGAAATTACTGCCGCCGAGTACCCCTTGGCAGTCAACCTTGCCCTTTCAAGAGCCATGCCGTAAGCGAGAATCGACCCACCTGCGGCATGCGTAACGGCCCCTGAAGCAAGAGATACCCCCGCAGAGGAAGCCGCCACGGACTGCCCACCAGAAGCCGAACCAGATCTGCATACCACGGTCTTCTGGGCCAATCGGGCGCCACGAGAACCACCAGACTGCTGTGTTTCTCTATGCATTGAATCACCTTGCCTATGAGAGCCCAAGGAGGAAACACGTAGAGAAGGCCCTCCAGCGGCCACCGCTGAGCCAACGCATCAAGGCCTTCCGCCATTCGTTCCCGCCTCCGGCTGAAGAACCTCTCCACCTGCGCGGAATCGAACCGTGCCATCAGATCCATTACCGGTAGCCCTATCAGCCGCACTATCAACGCAAACACGTCCGGGTGTAGACTCCACTCCCCCGGGTCTACTCTGCGGTGGCTCAGAAAATCGGCCTCGACATTCTCCACGCCTGCCACGTGCTGTGCCGCCAGCGCCGCCAGATTCTGCTCGGCCCAGTCCAAGAGTCGACTCGCCTCCTCCTCCAGCGACGCACTTCCTGTGCCGCCCTGGCGATTGATATAAGCCACCGTCGTGGCATTGTCGGACAGCACTCGAACCGCCTTCCGACCCAAGTCTTTTAGGAAACTCTGCAGCGCCAGAAATACCGCTCGCATCTCCAATCGGTTTATGGACCATTGACTCTCTTCCCTTGACCACTCTCCTTGGGCAAACTTTCCTTCGCAGTGTACCCCCCAACCTGTGAGGCATGCATCCGTTGTCAACAGCCTCCATACGGGAGCCTCCAGAGGCATGCCCCCTTCTAGACTTCCGGGGCGCAACCACCACAGGAGTGCCCGTCGCACTTCCGGAGGACACACCAACCTTTGAGACAACGCATCCCTCTGATGCGACCAGCGCCTTAGAAGAGAGCTCTGCAGTGGCCGCATATGCGCTCTGGCCCACTGAACCACCTCGATACTGGCCGCCATCGTCCCCAACAACTGCAAATAGCGCCATGCAGTCGGAGCTCTGCAACCCAGAAATCTCCGCATGAGCTCCCGCAATTCCCGTGCTCTCTTGTCCGGGAGAAACACCATTCCCCGACTGGTCTCGAAACGCGCCCCCAAATATTCGAGGGCTTGAGAGGGAGCTAGATTGCTCTTCACAAAATTGACCACCCAGCCGAGACTCTCCAACAATTGCACCACTCGCGCCGTGGCCGCCACGCTCTCCTCCCGGGACTTCGCTCGAATCAACCAATCGTCCAAGTAAGGGTGCACGAGGATGCCCTCCTTGCGGAGCGCCGCCGCTACCACTACCATGACCTTGGTGAAAGTGCGAGGCGCCGTCGCTAGGCCGAAAGGCAATGCTCGGAATTGAAAATGACCCATCGGCAGAGCAAACCGCAGATACTTTTGATGCTCGCGGCGTATGGGAATATGCAAATATGCCTCCGTCAGGTCTAGAGACGTGAGAAACTCTCCCTTTCTCACCGCTGCAATGACTGAACGCAAGGACTCCATCCGGAAATGGGTCACCCGAAGACAGCGATTTACCCTCTTTAAATCCAATATGGGACGGAACGTACCCTCTTTTTTCGGAACCACGAAATAAATGGAGTATCGCCCGGAGCCGCACTGAGCCACCGGAACGGGCACCACCGCCCCTAAATGCCGCAGCCGCTGCAGCGTGCTGGCGACCGCCCTGAACTTCCTTGGGGCTCGGCACGGGGAGAGGACAAAGGCGTCGGAGACGGGACGCTGGAGCTCTAGGGCATAGCCTTCTCGAATGACCTCCAACACCCACTGATCCGCAGTTAATTGGACCCAGACGGGGTAAAACTCCTACAACCTTCCTCCCACGGGCACCTCCCCCTCTGGGCCCACCGTATCTCATTGGGGTTTTCTACTGTTGGCGGACTGAAAGGAACCAAATCCTCTGCCCGCCCCCCGGAAACCCCGAAAGGACTGACCTCGAGCCATATACCGACCCCGCGAAGGCTGGGAAAATCGGAAGGATCGGAATCTCCGCGAGTCTCTGGGGACACCCCTAGAGGCTATCGACCCCCGGCCCTGCTTCAGCCTATCCTCCGGGAGCCGACCCCCTTTAGAGTCCCCCAAGTCCTTGACCAACTTCTCTAAATCCTCCCCAAAGAGAAGCTTGCCTCGAAAAGGTAATTTACTAAGCCGCGCCTTGGAAGAACCGTCCGCCGACCAGTTGCAGAGCCACAGATACCTGCGAGCCGCCACCACCGAAGCCATAGTGAATATCCGATAGGTAAGCCGTGCCGGATTCCAGCCGTGCCAGATCCTCGGCCTGTTCTTACGGTAGGTCCCCCCGCAGACGTTGGGACCACCGCAAGCCAGCTCTTGCCACCCATGCTCCCACAATGGAAGCTTGCAACGAGAGAGCGCACATATCAAACACCTGTTTCAACAAGGTATCCAGCTTCCTATCCTGCACATCTTTTAATGCCGTGGCGCCCTCCACCGGAATGGTGGTCTTCTTAGTGACCGCCGACACCGCAGCATCCACCTTTGGGGACCGAAAAATCTCCCTATCCTGTTCCGACAATGGATATAACCGGGCCAAAGTCTTGGTCCCTCGGAGCGCCGATTCCGGCGCGTCCCATTCCTCCTGAATCATATCTCGAAACACCCTATGAACCGGGAATACCTTTTGAGAAGTCCTAACCGCCTGCAACAACGGATCCTCCAACACATCCTCAGCTGCAGGCGTCACGGAGGGCATGTTTAAAGTCTTTAGAGTCTCAGCAATCAACGCTGGCAACTCTTCCCGCCGGAACACCCGGACCACTCTACTCTGCTCCACGTCCGGTAGCTCTCCGTCCTCTAAATCCTCCTCTGAGGCCACTTCCAGATCCAGATCCGCTCCGAGGTAATCCATCCCATCACCTGACAGACTGTCCTCTCAGAGCTCCCTACGTTTTTTTGCCGAGCCTATCTCCCCCACCAGGAGATCTGCCGACCCCGACCGTTTCCGACTCCTCTGGACTCCCGACTGAGTCCCGAACGCAGGCTGTAGCAAGGCAAACGCCTGCTGCATCAGGGAAAAGAAGTCCGAGGGAATCCCCGCAATGCTCCCACCCAGACTTCCCGCAGGAGCCGAAGACACACCAGTTGTCCCGGACGGCCTTGCCGTCGGCTCAGGAAGACCGAGGGAGGACGGCCGGGATCCCTCTTCTACTGAAGCGGCCGCTGGCTGATCTCCTGCCGGCCCCCCCAGCGCCTTCTCCATACCTACTGGCTCCAGGGAGCAGTCCCGGCATACCCCGGAGTCCAGTAGCTCGCTGCGCTTCACTCCACAAACCAAGCAGCGATTTTTAAGTGGCATGCTACTGTCGATGAGCAACAAACAGCTCTGAAGAGAGAAAACTGGCTCTCTGCCCTGAGACAGAAGTCACTGTCCGTTTTTTTTTTTCTTTTAAAACCAGTAATCTACTCCCAATAGGCCAATCAGCTGAATTCTGAAGGTCCCATGCAAAAACGAAGCTTCTAGCCTGCCCAATTAAAAGAAGAAAATTCTGTCTTTTAAAAGAAATGCCGATTTCAAAATGGCTGCCACCATCTTTCCCGCCTAAAAAAGGGCTGACTGACAGCACGCGCTGAGGCCCCAAGCCTTCTTTTTAACCTGGGAGCCTCCCTAGGACCTCTACTATCACTCCTGCACTGCCCCCCAAAAAGAATTTCAGCAGCACTTACCCGATCCGGAGGAGAAGGGGGGGAGGAGGGGGGCAGAGAGAAATACAGCTCCGGAGCACAGCTCTCACCCAGCTTCAGCTCCCACTGACTGCTGCAGCCTCTTAGCACACAGCTCTTGCCAGATTATGTCCTCTGCTGCTGCAGACTCTTCCTGCAACCTGCTCCTCACCCTTCTGGCACGGGTTCAGGAGCAGGGAGGTAAGGAAGTCAGGCTCTCAGCCCACTGCACTTTTAAATAGCTGGGCCCCCCACTAAAAGAACCCTTCGGAGGGAAGGGAAGGACCGAGAGAGAACAGGAGAGAAAGGCAGAACTGGGACCCCTCCAGCAGCAGCAGATTTTCACCCCAATGTGGTACTGTGACGCGTAGATGCTGTCCTAAGGTGAGTTTATCTGCTTTACTCACTAATAATGCTGTGGCTGCAACAGCCCTCAAACATGGTGGCCATCCTTTGGCTACAGTGTCCAATTGCTTCGATAGGTATGCTACGGGTCGCTCCCAATGTCCTAATTTCTGAGTCAACATGCCTAGAGCGTTCCCTTGCATTTCATGTACAAATAGATGGAAAGGCTTGTGAACGTCTGGTAATCCAAGTGCTGGTGACGACATTAATTCTTCCTTCAGGGTTTTAAAAGCTGCGTCTTGTTCAGGTCCCCACTCTAGTGGCGACTTCTCCTCTCCTTTGGTGGCTTCATATAGTGGTTTAGCAATCTGGGCAAAGTTAAGGATCCATATTTGGCAGTACCCTGCTGCTCCCAGAAAGGCTCTGACTTGCTTTCTGGTGGTTGGGGTTGGGATACTGCATACGGCTTCCTTCCTTTCTCGTCCCAACTGTCGGCTCCCTTTGGACAGGCGGAAGCCCAAATATTTTACTTCCTTTTGGCATAGCTGTGCTTTTGCTCTGGAAACTTTATATCCAGCTTCATCCAATAGTTGCAAGAGGTCATTAGTGGCCTGTATACATTCACTTTCCGATATGGCAGCTACCAGTAGATCATCCACATATTGGAGAAGTACTCTTTTTCCGGGGGCCACAGGGTAGCTTGAAAGATCTTGGTTTAGGGCAGCACTAAAAATGGTGGGTGAGTTTTTAAATCCTTGGGGCAATCATGTCCAAGTAAGTTGGCCCCGTCGTCCTGAGACAGGGTCCTGCCATTCAAAGGCAAACAGCAATTGGCTAATTGGGGCTAATCTTATGCAAAAGAATGCATCCTTCAAATCCAAAACAGTAAAGTGGGAAGCTTCAGCAGGAATTAGTCCTAAGAGTGTATAAGGATTCGGCACAACTGGATGTATGGTTTCAACTGCTTCATTTACTCTCCTTAGATCTTGCACCGGGCGGTAGTCACCTGTCCCAGGCTTCTTCAAACCAAAAGAGAGGAAAAAACCAACCCCAAAGAAACAAACAAAGCTCTGCTTATTTGATCTCCCTGAGCCCAGTCCCGGGCTCAGAACCTCCAAGCTGCTTGGAGACTGAAAGTACTGGTGATAGGGGGCGGTTCCTGTCTACTTATACCGGTGACATCAAAGTGATGAAATCTTTCAGTCTCCAAAGCTGCTGGTGGAGGTTGACAACTCCATGGTTCCGGGACTGGACTAGAGGGACGCTAAGGAACACCTACTGACCAGACTCAGGGTATTTACTGTATGTACTGAGCTCCAGAGAAAAAGGGGTCTATAGCCCCTGGCCAAGGGTTGTCTCTGTAATGAATAGATTAGGGATCGGGGTTTTAAAAGAGAGGGAAAACCCAGGGTAATTGTGAATTAAGGGTCTTGGTGCCACACCCTTTTAGAGACCAGTTCAATTAAGCCAGAAGCGCAAAATGGAAACTGCCAGGTCAAAAAGTAATTTGAAAATAGTATCTCTGTAGCCTTTAGTTTTAACTTTACAACTTTTTTTCTCATACAATTTTAAATAACCTTCAAAGATGTTGAATAGGTGATCTTGAAAAATAAGGCCCCCATTTATCCATAGTATTGATATTTATTTATTTATATAGAAACGGAACCAGCAATGCAAACTTGCCAGTATTTCGCAGCTTGGTTCAGGATTCACCAAATCTGGTGAGGAGAAAGAAATTCTATTTCCTGTCTGGTTCCCTTGCTAGCTGAGATGACCAATAACAAGGATGCCAATGAGCGTGCATTCTAAAAGGTAAAAATTATGCACGCACAGCTGTCTATAGGGATGTCTCATTTAGCATTGGCTACTGTACAGCCTTCCAGTGATTGCAGTTTTCAGTTCTACTTTTCAAAACAGTTTTCCCCTTTCTGCATCCATGGCTTAAATCTTTTGAAAGTATTGCCACTATGGTCTTTAGTAAAGAAAAAAAGAGGACTTTCTTGCTGATGGGCTAGTCAAAAGACGAATATATCCCCTTGCCACACGTTCCCCACATTAATTTAAGTTAACCATTGAATCTCTGCCTCGGTTATGAGAATCGGTCCATGCATTTCAAGGGTGGCGTTTTCTGGTTGCGCTTACAATTCATTTTGTCAAGTTTTTGATACTAAGAAAGTTCCTGAATTCTTTGATACAAACATTGAAAACTAAAAGCCCAGGACGGCCCCATTGTCATTCAAATGGTCAGCTTAGTCACTGAGGACAAGCTTGCTGGGTCCTACCATATCCGAGGTTTTATTTTGCACTGAGGATACTGGCGGCTATCCAAATATGGTTCCGTCATTTCTGTAGGATACTTACCTATTCTTTTGCATACAGTGTAGTAGCTTCTTCTGGTGTCATTATCTGATACAGCAGGACCACAGGCCTATTTTCTATCCACCTGCATTCCTGCATTCTGGTAGTCTTGCTTTTTTGCCATACCATTGAAAGTCTGCAAGCCCGTTAACACAGTGGGAAGGGAGAAAGAGAAACAACTGCCCAAAACTAACTGAACCAGTCTCTGACTTCCTGAGAAATTGGAAACAAAAGAAACACCTTTACACTGATGACTCTCCGATCTACCTCTCTATACCTGAAATCTCTCCGGCAATCCAGGCTCGGATCTTTGCCTGCCTATCTGACTTTGCTGCCTGGATGTCTCACTGCCATTTGAAATTGAACATAGCCAAAAACGAGCTTCTTATTTTTCCCCTAAACTCCCCCCCCCCCCTTCGTCCTTTCTCAATCTGTGGATAAACCTTGGGGTCATCTTTGACTCCTCCTTCTCCTTTCTCCACACACATTGAACTGATAGCTAAAGCCCTTCACTTTTTTCTCTATAACATTAGCAAAATTTGCCCCTTCCTCTATGAACAAACTACTAAGACATTTATCCATTCTTTAATCACCTTCTGTCTAGTCTATTGCAACCTTCTCTTTGCTGGTCTCCCTCTGAATCATCTCTCTCCCCTTCAATCTGTTCAAAATTCAGCTGCAGCTAATCTTCCATCAGCCTCTTCTCAAGTCGTTTCATTGGCTCCCTTTCTGTTTCTGTATCCAGTTCAAACTTCTCCTACTAGCCTATAAGTGCATTCACTCTGTAGCTCCTCACTACCTTTCCTCTCTTATCTCTCCCTACACCCCTCCTCATGGACTCAGCTCTTCTGGCAGATCACTTCTATCTGTGCCTTCTCTTCTACTGCTAAATTCCAGACTTCAATCCTTTTGCCTTGCTGCTCCTTATGCCTGGAACAAACTACCTGAGTCCAGGGCCGGATTTACCTATACGCCATGTACGCCATGGCGTAGGGCCCACAGCTGGCAAGGGCCCACAAAAAGCTGCCGCGGCAGCATGGACGTTCCCGTGGCAGCATGGACGGTCCCGTGGGGCCCCCTCTGCCCTGCCGAATCCCCGGCTGAGCCCCTCCGTGCCAGCTTTGAGAGGCGCGAAGGGAGAGTGTCTCCCTCGCGTCTCTGTTAAGCCCGCAGGGGCTGATGGGAAATTTCCCATCAGCCCCTGCGGGCTTAACAGAGACGCAAGGGAGACACTCTCCCTTCACGCCTCTCAAAGCCGTTGCGGAGGGAGGTATTCGGCAGGGCAGAGGGGGCCCCGTGGGACCGTCCATGCTGCCGCGGCCTTGGTAGCAGCCAGCGGTTTTGCTTTTTTAAAATTTCATTTTACTTGAGCCGATGGGGGGGAGGGGTAGGACTGGAAATGGGCTGGGGGGGTTAGGACTGGTAATGGGCTATGGGGGGGGGGTTAAGACTGATAATGGACTGTGGGCTGATGGGGGCTGTCTGGTAATGGGCTATGGGGGGGGGCTAGGACTGGAAATGGGCTGGGGGGGTTAAGACTGGAGGTGGGCTGATGGGGTTAGGACTGGTAATGGGCTGTGGGCTGTTGGGGGGATTAGAACTGGTAATGGGCTATGGGGGGGTTAAGACTGATAATGGGCTGTTGGCTGTGGGGGGGGGTTAGAACTGGTAATGGGCTATGAGGGGGGGGTTAAGACTGATAATGGGCTGTGGGCTGATGGGGGCTGTGTGGTAATGGGCTATGGGGGGGCTAGGACTGGAAATGGGCTGGGGGGGTTAAGACTGGAGGTGGGCTAATGGGGTTAGGACTGGAAGTGGACTGATGGGGGGTTAGGACTGGTAATGGGTTATAGGGGGGGCTTAAACTGAAAATGGGGTGATGGGGGGTTAGGACTGGAAGTGGGTTGATGGGGGGCTAGGACTGGTATTGGGTTGGGGGGTTGCTAGGACTGGAAATGGGCTGATGGGTGACTAGGACTGGAAATGGGCTGATGCAGGGACTAGAAGGGAATGGATGCTGGGTGAGGCTGGAACTAGAAGGGAGCTGATGTTGGGGGAGGATTAGAATGGGATGGGGCTGGACGAGTAAAATGGAGAAGGGAAAAATATTTTGTGTGGGAGGGATAAAAAATCTACAATTGGCGGGTATTGGGAGAATAAGTGGGGATTGTGGATGGAGGGGTAAAATTTGAGTGGATGAAATAGGAATGAGGAAAGAGCAAAAGGAGAAAGATTAGTATGTTAAAGCAGATGTAGAGAGAGAATGGAAAAAAACTAGAAGAGAGAAGAAAGGACAAATGGACAGCAGACGATGGAGAGTTAGCAGAAGACACGAAGAAACCAGAAGAAAGTGGCTGGAGCAATTGCAGCTGAAAAAAAATGCACAAAAGGTAGAAAAATATCTCTTTATTTTGAATTTATTAATTGGAATATGTCAGCTCTGGTAAATGTGCATCATTAACATCTGCGCTTTGTTTAGTACAAGAGCAAATTAATGTATAGTTTTATTTCTACAGTGTTGTACATTCCAAGTTTGGCTTTTGGGATTCCCAGTTTAATTATTGTCTTCCTGTTTCTAAATTGTGATTACTTGTTTGGTGATGTTCTGCATGTGTAACTGAGCTGAGGTGTTCTGTTTATATAATTCCTATTTGACATTGCCACTTGTTCTCTTTCCCCAGTAGGTCATGTATTGTTGTTCTCTAAAATGTATTGGTTTAATATTTGCAGTGTTGCCTTTTGATTGGTAGAGTATGGTGCTTTGTGAGTCCTGGTAGTGCTGTTAGGATACGGCGGGTTTGCTATGGGTTGGCACTGGATTATAGTAATGTAGAAATCTTTTAGTCTTTCTTTATCCATACACTCTAAGAGGCACGTTTACTAAAAGTTAGTATATGGTAACATTATGCAAATATTTATGCAAATGAGGCCCTTATGCAAATGAGGCCCCGCACCCCCCTTGGGCCGCCCCTGCTGGGGGCCCACAATTTTTGTTGGCGTAGGGCCTCACTCAAGGTAAATCCGGCCCTGCCTGAGTCTGTATATCAGGCTTCATCTCTAGCCCTTTTCAAATCCAGACTGAAAACTCACCTCTTTGAGGCTACTTTTGGATCCTGGTCCACTTAGTTTCCTATATGTTTCCTTCCCTTCCCTTAGATATATCCTTGTTCTCAGCTGTTGTGTTGTCTGTCTTGACTAGATTGTAAGCTCCGATAAGCAGGAACCATCTCTTACATGTGTGTACAGGACTGTGTATGCCTTGTAGCTCTATACAAATGACCAGTAGTAGTAGTAGTAGTAGAATCATTGCTAACAGTAGTTCTTGACAACATAATAAGAGGGATGGATAACATAAAAATAAAATTTCTACTGATATTACTTGATATTACTGCAGCCTTTGATACTGTGTCCCACGGCATCCTTCTGCAGAGGCTCAGAATCAGTCTAAAAAACACTACTCTCAATTGGTTCAATTCTTACCTTGCTAAACAGACAGCAACAGGTTAGAGTAGGTCCAGTTACCTCATCGATCTTCCCCTCCACACAAGGTGTTCCACAAGGTTCATCTTTATCTTCCCTGCTCTTCAACCTCTATATACGGCCCATCTGTGATGTCATTAAGAATTATAATATCTTTTATGCTATCTATGCTGATGACCTAATGATTTACACTCCTTTCAATTTGGATAATCCAGACTACACAATTATAGTCACTTGCTTTCAGGATATGATTACTTGGCTCTCTCATAACAACCTAACTATTAATTTAACACGTACAGTAATACCTCCTTTACTCCCCCTCCATCAATCAATCTAACAAATCATGCTATACTTATCAGGAAAGAAGTAAAATATCTTGGAGTCACTTTGGACTGCAATCTTAGCTTCCAACCTCACATCAATAAGACTACAAGAAAAGCATTCTACAAATTAGCCATAATACATAGAGTTAAACCCCTCCTCAGCAACTATCACTTCTGGACTATCTGCCAAGCTGTTATTACACCAATATTAGACTACTGTAACACTATTTATCTTGGCCTTCCAAAGCAAACTATCAGGCCTCTTCAATTGGTTCAAAACACTGTGGCCCGTATCATATAAAGGTCTACCTGGCATGATCACATCACCCCTATTTTGAATCAGCTCCATCGGCTTCCTATATATCTCGTATTCATTTCAAAACTATACTAGATATCTTTAAAATTAAACATAACTTATCTGCTGACAGTCTGAAGTCTCTCATCATTCTCGACTCTAATACCAAACCTAGGAGGCTTAGTACTATCGATACTATAACGGCACCTTCTTCATACACCAAAACCATTCATTCTACTTCGGCAAGGGCTCTATCCCTTGCAGTACCTGCCCAATGGAAGGTGGTATATAAAACCTGTTAAATAAATAAACAAACTGTGCTTTGAAAAGGCAGCATGGTCTAATAAAAAGAAAAACACTGTACTATTTAAAGTAAAAAAAATGTCATATTCCAAACTGCAGAAAATTACATATTTTGGGAGTCATTTTTTAACTGCTCCCTATGTGTGAAAGCTATGTAGGTGCTTATTATAAGCCTATTTTATAAAGACACATAGGCATCTATGTCTTTATAAACACTAGGGGCAAAGTAGCAGAAATCATGCCTGGATCGAAGCTGTGAACATTTACACTTGTTCTTTGAAGGTAAAGTTATAACAGGTCCCCTATACTGTATGTGAAGGCCACACAGGCCTCTCTTTTATAAAGACACATAGGCGCCTATGGTGTATGTTTGCTAAGCTGGGCTAATGGTTAAGATTTGTTATTTGTAGCTAGGTCCCATGTTATTCAATAGGACATGGTTGCAAACAGTACGTCTTAACAGTTAGCCTGACTCAGTAAACATACACCTATGTGTCTTTGTAAGATACCACCAGAACAGCCACTTCACCAGAACACCAAAACATGTGTCAAAGGCTTCAACATTTTTAAATCATTAACTTCCAAAAAATATATTTTATTTATAAACTGTAATAGGGACATCAAAACAATGGAACCACACAATGCTAATCTTTTTAACTATTTAAGGGGGCCATTTACTAACGGGCACTGCGTTGCACAGAAACCACGGCATGTTATGTGCGACACTCCCATGTTAACTGTCGGGGGCGTGGAAAGCATTTCCCTGGCAATTAATGTGCAGCCCTGTCCCCTAGCGTGTGGCATTAGGTGGACCTGCGCTAATGCAGTTAGCATGCAGTGTGAACACAGAACTAACTGCGCTGAGCTCATCACGCCCACTCTCCACTCCTAACTCGCCCACTCGCACCTCTAATGCAGGTTGCACAGTTAGCACGGGAATCATCCTGGATGAACTGTCACGGCCCTGCGCTAACTGCCAATGCACATCACAGCGCACCTTCAGCGGGTGCCAGAACATGCGCAGACAGCTAGCGCCTCTTAGTGAAAGACCCCTAAGGCTTACGTGGGTTCCTTCTTCTCATCATTTGTCCCTTCAAATAGTCTCTGAAATGCCTATGCAACATCAGTTAAATGTCCTCAAAAGTGCTTGTATATTCCATCATAAATCTTCTCCAAAGTTCAAATATGTCCAACAATAAAGAGTATTCAGCTGAATTCATAGTGCTGCAATACCAGTGTTTTGGCAATCCTGCCTGCTTCAGAGGTCAGAGCACAACATAAACATCCAGCCCAGCACTTCGTGAATCTAAACATAAAGGAGACATCAGTTATTCAGACATTAAATTCAACCATCATTTTTAAAAAGCTGAAGCCACTGTCTAATTCAACTTCATTATTTTTTTATTTACAGTACTATGGGGATTATTTTGGAAGCCTTATTCTCAGTTTCCATGTGGAAAATCTGGCACTTAGACATGGAAATGACATCCTGATATAAATGTCAATTTTGTAAAAGGTTAAATTTGCATGGGGATATATCCATAATACCTGGCTTGGACAAGTTTTTAAAAAGTGCTCATTTTGACCAGCCATTTACAGGCAGGATTAAGAGGGTTAGCCTCTTTAAACCCCCATCATTTATCCCCCCCCCCTCAAATTAAAATACATTAAAGATAGCAGCCTCTGTAGTTATTGGGCAGTATTTGAACATGTGAAGTGGCATTTCAGACAGGACATCTAGTTAGAATCTGGGACGTCCAGAGGGCAATGTCCAAAAATTGGAAGAAGTGGGAACAGTGAAGGGAGGCACGTGTGATTGCTTTCTGAAATCGTTCTCTCTCCACCCTGAAAAATGAACAACTTTATAATCGGTTATGGAAGCAGGTCCCATGCAGGTTGCAAGGCCAGGTGCGTACATAGGTGGAGGCCATTTCACAAATGTGGACATACCTGAATTACACGATCTCAGTGCCAGGTACTCAGATGTGTCAGCAAGGGGATTTCAGAAGTGGGGTGACTATGCTATGAAACTCGCACATCCTGGCCTGCCATTTCAGATCCTCAAATGTGTGGCAGCAGGCCAATAATATGTTTGGATTGTGCATTATATGCTGAGGTTTCTGTAGAGATGTAAGCGCATTATGTACTTCCACCTGGAAGAGTTACGTCCTTGAAACGGGTACTTTTTTCACCTTTTCATGGTCAGGAGCAGGTATAGGCATTGACGGCTCACCAACCAGGACCAGATGTGCTTGTTCCATTCTGAAATCGCGATGTGACGTGCATCTCCCTTGCTCCACCTTAGCTCATAGCTCCACATGGACATGCTCTCCCTGGGGACATCATTATACCTGGCTTCTAAAATAGCTCTGGGGACGTCTCTATGATTGGCACATCTAAGTGCCCATTTCAGATGTCCAACATACGAATAGGGCTTCTAAAATAGCCCCCATAGAATTGCAAAATACAAACTTATATATGTAAGTTACAACATACATTGATTGAACATGCAAATTGCAAAATATGTGTGAGGGCGGCATTTACATGTGAAAGTTGCCAAGCTGCCTTTTCCACATGTAGATTTGTAAAATGGTCCCTCTGGTTCTGTGTGGTGGCAAATACACTTGCACTGTTGCGCATTCTTATACATATTTTAGAAAGGGAGAGACTTTTCTACAATACAGCCAGAATTGAATACATCCTGTCCTCGATGTCTCATTTACGATCTCCATGTACTATCTAAAATTTGCCTTCACATGTTTTAGCTACAACTACTACCTATCAATTTTATAGTGCTATTAGGCACATACAACACTGCACACATACATGCAACAGTCCCTGCTTTACAGAGCTTGCCGTCTGTTCAGGACAGACAAACACAACGAACGGGAGATTAGGGTAATTGAAGAGAAATGATTAAGAAACATATGGATGATGAATAGCAAAATAAGGGGATCAGGATCCAAAAGTAACCTCAAAGAGGTGGGCTCTTAGCCTGGATTTGAATGGCACCAGAGATGGAGCCTGAGGTACTGACTCAGGTAGTCTGTTCCAGGCATACGGTGCAGTAAGGTGGAAGGAACAGAGTCTAGAGTTGGCAGTAGAAGAGAAGGGTACAGATAAACGTGATTTGCTGGATGAGCAGAGTTCCCAAGGAGGGGTCTAGAGAGAGATAATAAAAAAGAGTTCATGAAGAGTTTCAGAATGAATGCATTTGTAGGTCAGTAGGAGAGGTTTGAACTATACGGATAGGGAGCCAATGAGGTAACTACGTGAGTGTAGCAATATCAGTGGAACATTAGCCGTACAGCTGAGTTTCGAACAGATTGAAGGGAAAAGAGATGATTCAGTGAGACACCAGAGAGGAACAGGTTGTAATAGTCTAAGAAGGTGGTGATGAGAGAGCGGACAAGGGTCTTGTTGGTGTGCTCAGAAGGGAAGGGACAGGTTTTAGCTACAAGGGAAGGGACAGGTTTTAGCTACAACGAAAGGGACAGGTTTTAGCTATCTGTGGAATAGGTGTAGAGAAAGAGAAAGGAGGCAAAAATGACCCCAGCGTTTCTCTAAAGCTCTATCATCAAGCAGACTCATTTGAAGATTTGCAGCCATTTTGAGTAAACATGAAAAACATCAATAAACACTGCAAATATTAGCACAAATCTGAAAAAAAAATAGTGGCTAGAATGAAGCCACAGGTTTTTACATGTGAGCAGGCATAAATGTTAGCACCTAAAGTACACATGTATGTATGTGTGTAGTGTCTAAAATACATGCTTAAATCACGACTCTGCCACACTCTGACCAAACTTCTCTCCTGTGCATGCTACTCTTAAGTCTTACATAAGTGCACATCATACTGTTAAGAACATAAGAAATGCCATACTGCGTCAGACCAAAGTCCATCAAGCCCTGTATCCTGTTTCCAAAAGTGGCTAATTCAGGTCACAAGTACCTGGCAGGTTCCCAAAAGGCACACAGGTTCCACAATGCTTGACCCAAGGAGGGAGGCGTGACCTAGTGGTTAGGACATAGTACCGAAGGCCAAGGGTTCAAGTCTCACCTGGGGACAGCAATCTCAGGCCAGAGGGACTGGGGTTTATAGTCCTATAGGCACTCCTTGTGACCTTGGGCAAGCCACTTAACTCTCTGTTGCCTCAGGTCCACGTAGATTGTGAGCCCTTTGGGCATAAGGGAATATATCCAGTAACTGTTTGTAGTGATTCATAAGGTAAACCGCTTTGATTGAAGGATAAGGCGGTATAGAAATCTGGTTAAATAAAATAAATACATTTCCTGTGTCCTCCTAATAGTTTATGGGCCTTTCCTCCAGTAACTTGTCAAAACCCTTTTTAAACCCAGCTATACTAACAGCTTTTAGTACATCCTCCGGTAACGAATTCCAGAGTTTCATTACACTTTGAATGAAAAAATATTTTTTCTTATTAGTCTTAAATGGGTTACATTGTAACTTCATTGTGTGTCTCCTAGTCTTTCTACTTTTTGATGACATAAACAACCAATCTACGTTTACCTGTTCTACTCCATTCATTAATTTATAGACCTCTATCATATCTACCCTCAGCTGTCTCTTTCAAGTTGAAAAGCCCTACCTTTTAAGCCTTTCCTGATAGGAGTATTCTTCCAGCCCCTTTACCATTTTAGGGGCTCTTCTCTGTACCTTTTCTAATTCTGCTATATCCTTTTTAAGATATGGGTGACCAAAATTACACACAATACTCAAAGTGCAGTCGCACCATGGAACGATACAGAGGCATTATAATATCCTTGGTTTTATTCACCATTTCTTTCCTTATGATTCCTAGCATTCTATTTGCTTTCTTGCTGTGGCTGCTGCCACTGGGTGGAGGGTTTCAATGTATTATCCACAATGACACCTAAATAATTTTCCAGGGTGGTGGTTCCTAATGTGGAACCTTGCATTGTGTAACCATAGCTTGGGTTGTTCTTTCCTAGGTGCATAACTTTGCACTTTTCCACATTAAATTTCATCTGCCATTTAGATGTCCAGTCTTCCAATTTATCAAGGTCCTTTTGCAGTTTTTCACAATCCTATTTCGTTTTTATAACTTTGAATAATTCTGTGTCATCTGCAAATTTGATCACCTCATGTGTTATTCCTATTTCTAGGTCATTTATGAATATGTTAAAAAGCCGCAGGCCCAGCACAGATCACTGGGGTTCTCTAACATTCACCTTTCTCCATTGAGAAAATTCTCCATTTAGCTCTACTCTGTTTTTTCTATCTTTTAGCCATTTCCTAATTCACAGTAGTACACTGTCTCCTATCCCATGACTTTTTAATTTCCACAAGAGTCTCTCATGAGGGACCATGTCAAAGGCTTTCTGAAAATCCAGATACACTATATCAACTGGCTCACTTTGGTCTACCTGTTTATTCACACCTTCAAAAAAATATAACAGATTAGTAAGACAAGACTTTCCATACCTAAATCAATGTTGACTTTCTCTCATTAAAACATGACTATCTACATGTTCAGTAATTCTATTCTTTATAATGGTTTCTACCTTTCTACAGGCTCACCGGTCTGTAGTTTCCAGGATCACCCCTGGAACCCTTTTTAAAAATTGGCATTACATTGGCCATTCCCAATCTTCCAGTACTACAGATGATTTCAATGATAATTCACAGATTACTAATAGTAGGTCTGCAATTTCATATTTCAGTTCTTTCAACACCCTTGGATGTATACCATCCGGTCCTGGTGATTTACTACGCCTCCGTTTATCAAATAGTTGTAATACATCTTCCCAGTTTATCAATATTTCTTTCAGTTCTTTCGATACATCACCTTTAAACACCATTTCAGGCATGGGTAACTTCCTTACATCTTCTTCAGTAAAGACTGAAGCAAGGAACTCATTAAATCTCTCCACTGTGTCCTGCCTTAGTCCATTATGCGTGATGTAATTTTATATGAGGCCTTTTATGTGTGTATTTGGCATATACGTACAAAAAAAATCCTTTATAAGATTACCACCTCAATGCTTAATTCTATAACCTTAGGGCTGGAATATATTCCACCCTTTTCCACTTCCTCTGCAAGTCCAAATTATACATTCATTTATACTTAGAAAAAGTATTTGCACAAATTAGTAGGTATGAGGAGAGTAATTTTATAAAGTCATGCCTAGTTAACATGCATTTTCAGGTGCCTAAATAATGCCAATTTTATAATATCAAGTATATATATACTTGGCTTTACATAATACTAGTGTAAGGGGCAGAGAATGTACCTTAATGTAAAATGCAATCACTTACAGCAGCTCTAGAACTGGTGTAAATGATCACACCTACTTTTTGAAAGCACACATGTATTTTATAATCAACGCATGTGCTTTCTCATGAAACATAGGAACATGATGGCCTAAAAAGACCACATGTCCTATCTAGTCTGCCCTCTCATATCAACATAGAAACATGCTTGCATTGCCAATTCTCCACTCAAACTTCGGCCCTGTGCATGTCCACAGTGAATGTACACACCATGAAATTAACTCATGTACTTTCACTCTAGTCGATATTGTACGTGCACAATTTACTACTTACCCGCATAAATGACTAAAATGGCAACATTTAGGAATGTACTTGCTCCTTAGAAAATTACCCTCTAATGTATGTGAGTATTTTTCTTGGGATAAATTTCAGAGTGAAAATACACATTTACTTTTGGGTAGTAACATAGTAACATAGTAGTTGATGGCAGATAAAGACCAGCATGGTCCATCCAGTCTGCCCAGCAAGATGGCAAGAGTAGGTGCACCTGTCGCTCCGCGCAGGCCACCCCTCCCCATATCCTTGTTCAGGGGTAAACCCACCACTCCATGTAGGACACCCCTATTTGTTGAGACGTTATATGGTTCAGAAGTTAGATGGTACCGTTTATTTTGTTTTTATCCTATTTCTGTAAAGGGATCCTCTGTGTTTGTCCCATGCCTTTTTGAATTCCGTCACCGTGTTCGCCCCTACCACTTCCATCGGGAGGGCATTCCAAGCATCCACCACCCTTTCAGTGAAAAAATATTTCCTGACATTGCCTTTCAATTTACCCCCTTGCAGTTTCATGTTATGCCCTCTAGTTTTACAGGTTCCCCGTCTTTGGAAGAGGTTTGTTTGTTCATCATTTCTCTTTAAGTATTTAAAGATCTGAATCATATCTCCCCTGTCCCTCCTTTCCTCCAAAGTGTACATATTTAGGTCTTCAAGTCTCTTCTCATAAGGCTTCTGACGCAGGCTCCAAATCATTTTGGTCGCCTTCCTCTGAACAGTCTCCAGTCTTTTTACATCCTTTGCAAGATATGGTCTCCAAAACTGAACACAGTATTCCAAGTGAGGCCTCACCAGTGACCTATACAGTGGCATAAGTACCTCTTCTTTTCTGCTGGTAATCCCTGCTGGAAAGCAATGAGCACAAATGCTCGAAGCTTAGCCAACAAAATTCCAGACCTGGAAGCCCTAATGGTGGAAATGGACTTGGACATTGTGGCCATTACAGAAACATGGTTTAATGAATCACATGATTGGGATATAGCCATAGCTGGCTATAATCTATTCAGAAGGGACCGAGACAATGGAAAAGGAGGAGGAGTAGCCTTGTAGGTCAAAAGCAATATTAAAGCTACTGAAATGCAGGGGACATGGGGAAAAGAAGAAGCGCTCTGGATTGCGTTGGAGAGAGGAGATGGCACCGTCATCCATATTGCTGTAGTATTAAAACTGCCCCTTCAATGAGAAAAACCTATAGTCCAGTCAGCACGTTACCATCTTAGCAGGAACAACCTCCCAATATAGCATACTTACAGTAATCAATGATTTATCTGCCTGTTTTTATGTCTGATATTCATGGGCCTGGCCTATATGTTCAGCATATCGTAGAACTGCTGAATATGCAGTGCTAAGTTTAAACAGATACAGGTCAATATTCAGCCATTGCAGTCCACGTTTATTTTTATAAACCCTGGCCACAATGGTTAAAAAAATACATATGTCCAGAACCACTATCTGGATAGCAGCTGGCACGAAATGTATGTATAGCCTGATCAGCACTGGAATAATCAGGAGAGCGGTGATATTCAGTCTGCTGTCCAGATAGGCTATTCAGATAACTTAGGCCCTTAGGGCAACCTTTTTGCTGTCCAAAGTTATCTGGAGAGCAAATTGATAATAAATACTATCCAAATAATTCCCAGGGTTGCTCATGCTCCACTCTGACACTCTACAGATAGTACAAAATAAAGTCTACAAATTTTGGGTTTCCCTTATTTTTACGCACTATACAGCTAGTGCCAAGATGATCAGAAATGATTCAGTGCTGTTGAAAATCACCAGATAGACGCAGCCAGCGGAACTTATCTGAACAGCAGGTGCTGCTATCCGAATAAGTGTTTTTATGTGTCAGGCCCACAGTTTCTATATTTAAAGTTAGGACTGCTATTTATGTAATCCCCCTAAAGAGATACATTTATCTGCATAGTGGCTGAATCCAGCCTCTGTCTAGATAACTTTGGTCCCACCCCCAAAATAACTCCTGCCAGATATAAATTGTCAGGTTGAAGTTTAGCAGTTGGCTACGCCTAATTTTTTTAGAAAGTACTTATGCAGTTAAACCCAGTACTGGCCACATAGAAGCTTTTGAATATTGAGCAGCTAATCTTTAAATGAACAATGCATGTAGTCGCTGATACAGGCAAATTGCCAAACACACTTTAAATATGAAAGCATGGAGAATTTGCCATGAACCCTTACTGAGATATAAAACATCTTGATTTGATTACAACTTTTTGCATGCAGAAGGCCTGAATTCACAACATGCTGTGCAGTGGATGTATGATTTCCGATTAGGGTTGCCAACTGGCTCCAGATACGCCCGACAGGCTTGATCCAGGCCTGGGTTTACCCCATTGCATGCAGGTACATGTAGTTCTGATTTCTCCATTGGACTCTATAAGAAAAACAAGACTACATTTCCCAGCATGCAATGGGGTAAACCCAGGAATGGATCACGCCTGTCGGGCGCATCTGGAGCCAGTTGGTAACCCTATTTCCGATGTGAACAGACAGAGATCATGGATGAATGCATATGGCTGTTTGCATAACTGAATCTCTTAACAGGAAGGCTGTGCACATAACGTGCATTGGAAATGCAGATTAAATACAAAACCTCCATGTTAGCCAATGTGAGCAGCATTTTCCAGGGGAGCTAGCATGACTGAGTACATCAAAGTGTGGCACAATTAATGCTGGTGCACAAAAAAATACCCATGTACTAAGACTAATATGCTCTCCGCACCCACACTCCACCTCTAACCTGCCCATTCTTCACATTAGCACATAAGTGTTAGTTAATATCCATGTTAGCATTCACCATAGCCAGTTACCACAAGTTATAACACACGTTAACTGGTGCATAGTAAGAGGGCCCCTTAGTTATGAGCAGTTTTTGGCTTCATGCTCATTTTTTTTATCTATTGATTGACTTCTGGAATTTTTGAGTCATTATTCATCTTGGGGGGGGGGGGGTTTAGGGATTCTGTTTTCATATATAGATAAATACTTTTATGCTGAATTTCATTAGCACAGAATTTATTATTTTACTTTTCCAAAGTAAAAGCACTGGGTGGGGAGGGAATAATTTCTCCTCTGTATTATTATTAAATGGAATAATCCAATGCCATTCCAATGAAGGTGAGCTCAACATATACAGAATAAGAATAGGGTTACCATGATAGAATATATGCAAAAATATCTCATGCATATTCAGTGTGACTATACTGAAACCCCAACTGGTCAGGCAGATCTTGAGGACTGGGTTGAGAACCACTGGTCTAAAGCTATCTGGCAACCTTAATAAAGAAAGCCTTTAATGCTCATATTGACTCAAGCCCCTCTAGTACTTTTTAATTAATACACTAATCATCATCTATCACTAATGATGCGCTGCTACTATACCTGTTAGGAGTTTAAAGGATTTTGAGGCCGAAGGGTTTTTATCTTGTGGTTTTCCTGATGTGAAGAGCTCACGGCAGTCATTGGAGGAAAAATTGGTTGCTTTTACTTCAGCTTTGGAATCTGCCTTGGATTCTTGCACCCCTGTACATTATGTTAGGAGTGGTAAATGTCCTTCTTGCCCATGGTACTCTCTTCATTATGCCTGCTTAAAGATAAGGTTCGTTAGGCTTAGCGAGTATGGTAGAAAGATCAGGATTGCCCTGTTCTGGTTGCCTGTAAGTGGCTTCAGAGCGTACGGCTGTGTTCAGGCAGGCAAAAATGGATTTTGTTTCTCAGCTGATAGCTCGGGAGGGGTCTCATTCTAGAAAGCTGTTTTTGGTAATTTCTCGATTAACATGGGGCTCAGAGGGGCCATGGTTTCCTTTGTCATCTGATCAATATGCCGCATATTTGCAAGCTAAACTGGCTGATCTGCAGAGGGGACTTGTGCTCGATGCTTGGCCCCATGAGGGAACCCTGGAGCCTTCTCTGGCCTCTGGGTTGGCCTCTGGACATGCTCCTGTGGGTTTCTCTCGGAGTACTTTTAGCGGCTTCACTTTCCTCTCGGAAGCTGGCTTTCTTAGCCAGGTGCCAACAATTCAGTCAGGACAGCTCCCTTCCCATGCTGTGCTCAGGAAATCTTACAGTCAGTTAATTTTAGCTTAATGGGAAGGGTCGTTCCCACTGCATTGAAGGAGAACTTTGTTCGGCTGCTTTTGAAAAGACGGTCTGTATTCTCAGGTGTTTGCTAGCTATCGCCCGATTTCTAATCGAAGATTTTTGGCTAAGATAACAGAAAAGACAGTTTTTCAGCAGTTGTCTGTGTTCTTGGAGAATAATGATATTCTCCTCTCTAGACAGTCAAGCTTTCACCAGGGCCTCAGTACTGAATCAGCCCTTCTGGCAATGATGAATGAGGGTTATGTGCATTGGGAGAAAGGGCAGGATGTACTTTTACTCCAGTTAGATCTTAGCTCAGCGTTCGATTTGGTTGACAACATCTCCTTTTGGATAGGCTTCAGGGGGTGGGAGTGGTTGAAATAGCACTACAATAGTTTTCTTCCTATTTGTCTTCAAGAACTTTTTTTACTGTGGTAAATGCCAGTGTTTGTGCTAAGAGCCTTCCCTTGCTTTGTGGAGTGCCGTAGGGTTCTATTTTGGCTCCACTACTTTTTAATTTGTTTTTGGCACCGTTAGCAGCGCTAATTCTGAGCTTTGATTTCAGTCCAGTTTTGTTTGCGGATGATGTCCAGATTTTGATAGCCCATTCTTCATAGGACTCATCGTTTAGTAGGGTTTTTGATCAAGCCTTTCAGGCTATTACAACTTGGCTCCACCAGAATAAGTTGATTCGGAATACATCTAAATCGGAGGCAATATGATTATTTCATAATAGTGTGTTCCCTGCCTTTCAGCCAGTGATCTCTGACCTCCCCTTCCGATGCAATTATGATTATTGTCCCTGGGGGTTCTGTTGGATTCCTCATATTTCTTTGGTGGTGATGAGGTCATTTGTGTCTTTGCGACTAATTCGCTCGCTGTGGTATTGCCTTGTTTTGAAGGATCCGATTATGTGGGTTCATGCTTTGATTTATAGTAAATTGGATTAGTGTAATTCCTTACTGATTGGCTCTCCTGCTTATGGTTTAAAACTTCTGTAATTGGTGGAGAATACTGCTCTGAGGATTTATGTAAGGCTTAATGTATGGATCATATCACCCCTCTGCTGAAAGGGTTGTCTTGATTGGCGGTTCCTTTCATGCATAGTGTATATTATACTGGATCTTCTACTTATTTGTCAAATCTGTTTGTGCCTTACCATCCTGGGCAGGGGTTAATGTCAAACCCAAGCTTATTTGCTTAAGATTCTCTTATCTTCTCAGTTTCCACTTCAGTTAACTCGTTCATCGGCCTTCAGCTTCATGGCCCCTTCACTTTGAAACACAATGTTGAATTATTCTCTGAGCTTGATAGTTTGATTGCAGATGTTTCATCACCATTCAAGGAGACATCATCAGTGCGGGGTTCCAAATAGTAATGTGCCTGAATGCTTGCGTTTGTACTTACATTGGGGTTGGTGCTGACTTGGTTTGCAGGGATTGATTGGTTGGCTTCCCAGAGAGTTGCTGGGGTGTGGTTGCTGTTTCTGAGCCATTACCATCTGGAACCCCACACTGATGATGTCCCCTCAAATCGTGATGAATGGTCTGCAATCAAACTATCAAGCTTGAAGAACAATCCAACATCATGATCGCAAACCTGAGTTACCAGTATTCACAAACATCTCTAACTTTGAAACACATTGCCTTTGGCTTTGGGGCAGGAGTCCTCTGTGAAGAAGTTTAAACTTGGGCTAAGGCTGTGGTTGCTTAAGCAAGCCTGTTGGGGAGTGTAAGGTAGTTGGGCCGTTGTGATGGACAGTAGTGTCCTTTTGTATGTTTCCCTTTATGTGTCTCTGGATTTGTTTTGTCTATAAGGATATGTTTTGTTGTGCTTGTTCATTCCCTGACCTTTTGTGTTGGTTGTGTCTTTTGATATGTTGTGTTTGAATTTTTCTGAGGATTGTAAACCACCATGTTGGCTATGTAGACCAAATGACAATATATTAAATCTATCCAAATAAAATAATAAATAATGATATCTGTTAGGCAGTTCAGACGTTTCGTTTTGTGTCATTAAAAGGATAAAAAAAAAAGAAAAGCTCAGTTTACATGCCATGAAACCCAACCCACTGCAAAAGAATTCCCACCTTGCCTGTCATAGCTCAGTTGATCAGAGGCAAATGTTTATAGGCTGAGACATTGATAAGAACCACGCTCAAACATGAAAATCCCAAGAACCCTGTGAGGATGTCAGCTCTGTGCTTGTATTTGTTTTTCCTCTCCAGCTCTGAGCTGTTTTCTTTTAAGCTGTACATTTATTGCGTCAGGTTCTTGGAAAAAATATAAAAAAATAGAACAAGATTTCCACCATGCTTTTGTGATCTTGAATCGAAATTGGCATCTGGATGCTGCGGTAAAGTGTAAGAGAATTTAGGGGAAGGATGAGTGAACATTTTCAGCTGGTTTGCTGTATGGTAGCATTGGAATTGATTATGTAGTTCTGGGCATATGACCATTCCCTTCTTTCTGTAAGATGCTAGCCAGAGTTTCTGCTTCAAGAGATAGCAAGAAAAATGCTTCTAAACTTTAAGGGGGAGGATCACGTCATTTTGGATCAGGCTTTCAATGCCAGCACGCTTATAGCTAAAGGGCGGTATAACAAATATTAATAAAGCAAATCAAACCAATAACAAAATATGTGCTCAAGAATTATGATGAGGAAGGAGAGAAGTATATAAAACAGTTATTTAACCTAAAAATATTTAATGAATGACTTTATAAAATACACTTTCAGGAGAGTTTTAGAAATAATTTCTGCACGTAAAACTATTTTATGCACAGAAACGAATTTATAAGATGCCGCATCTGATGCACATGTAACGTTAAGCTCGTACAGCCTTTAAATTTGACACTTCACTGGAACTGAACAGAGAAGTTCCTGGAGGTGGGGCTGAGGAAGGCTTTGCATTTATGTGCATATTTTATAAAACACAGATATGCCAAAGAGCAAATGTAAGTATATGTGCATAAATTCCCTGGGGTAATTTTCAAAACGGAAGTGAGCACATACTTTTGTTTTGAAAGTGTCATTGGTTCCCGCACAAGGAAGAGTATGCACGTTCTGTTTACATGGGCATTGAATTAGAGAATTACCCCCATTATTTTTTATTTATTTATTTATTTATTGTTCTTATATACCGCACTCGTTAAAATCAGCGCGGTTTACATAAAACGGTGTGGTGCAATAAGAGCACTTACAATGAACAAGGGGAATAAAACTTGGAGTAACTAGTGGTAACTATATACAACAATTTACATTTGTTCACAGTCCATATTTATAGTGAATAAGACATTGGTAAGGTTTACATGTTCGTGGATGGTAGTGTTTTAGGAGGTGCCGTGTCAGAGAACTGTGAGTAGTGTAAAAGAAAGAGGTGGTGTTTAAGCGCTCTTTTGAATTGAGCTAGATCTTTGATGGCTCTAATAGGTGCAGGGAGTGCGTTCCAGCAGCTAGGGGCATAAAACCTGAATGCTCTATTTCTGGTAGTTTTGGTACGTTTTAATATTTCGCTGGGAATCGATAGTGTGTTGGCAGTGCTTGTTCTTCTTTCTCTGTTTGCTGGCATGGGGTGGATGAGATCCAGTAAAGTTGAGGGGGCCATCTTGTTAATAATTTTGAATGTGATGATGGTCGCTTTATATGATAGTCGGCAGTAAATTGGCAGCCAGTGTAGGCTTTTGAGGACCGGGGTGATGTGGTCGGCTCTAGATGCTCCGCTCAGGAATCTTGCGGCTGTATCCATCGCTAACTGTAAGGGGCTAAGGGTGTTTTTGGGAAGGCCATGTAGGATTGCATTGGCGTAATCAAAATGGGGGATCACCAATGCTTGGAAGACTGTTCTGAAATCTTCTGGGTGTAACAGCGGTCGGAGATGTCGTAGGGTTCGTATCTTGTGATATACTTGTTTGATTATGTTGTTGATGTGCGTTTTGGAATTGAGTTCTTGGTCCATAGTCACACCTAGATAGCGGATGTAGGGTCGGCTTGTAAGTTCTGCATCTCTTATGCACATATACTTACATTTGCTCTTTGGCATATCTGTGTCTTTATGGTTGTCGGAGGTATGAAGGACTGGTTCCTTGTCACAAATAGAACTTCTGTTTTCTTAAAGATAATTTTAAGACTTTGGGAAAGGAGCCAATCCATTATGGCATTGAAGCAGTTTATCAATTGGGTGAAATCTGGGGATTCAATTGTAAATGGAGTGAAGAGTAATACGTCGTCTGCATATAGTAACCAACTATAATAAACTTCACCCAATAAGAAGTGTTACAGCGAGTTGCTTGCAAAAGAGCTACAAACTTGCCGTTTATCTGAGACCACATTAAAGCCACGAATTAACAAAAAAAGAAAAAAATTAATTTAACGTTTTATTTACATATGGGTGAAGTTTATTATAGTTGGTTATGAGGTAATTCACTCGGAAGAAGTCCTATACTGGTTTGTCTGCATATAGTAGACAGGAGATGTTAAATGATCGAATTATATCACATATCGGTTGCATGTAGATATTAAATAGGAGTGCTGAGAGGGATGAGCCCTGGGGTACTCCATAGTGTTATTTGAAAGGCATGGAGGTCGTAGATCCCGTTCTTATTTGCTGCCATCTGTCGGTTAAATAAGATTTGCACCAGTTCCATGCTGAGTCGCTTATCCCTTTATCATGCAGCCGGATTAGAAGTTGCTCATGGTTTACAGAGTCAAATGCTGCGGCTATGTCGAGGAAAATTAGTGCGTATCCTTGCTTGATGGAGTCGATCCCATTAATGAGTGTATTGATGAGGGTGTTGAGGAGTGTCTCGACACCATGAGATTCTCTGAAGCCATGTTGGCTTGAGTGCATTGGTGTCGATGTGATCCTGTAGCTGTTGTTGTACCACCTTTTCAATTATCTTTGCTAGCAATGGGATGCTGGATATGGGTCGGTATGACTTGGCCTTGAGGGCATCAAGTTTGGTGTTCTTCAAGAGGGGCCTGATGGATGTCTGCTTAAGGCTTGATGGGAACTGTCCGGAGGAGAAAGAGAGGTCAATGATTTTGGCTATTATTGGACTGATTTCGTGTCGTAATGCCTTTATCCAACGCGCTGGACAAGGGTCATTGGGGGCCGTGGGGGCGTTGATGCTTGAGATGATGCTTTCTATGCTTTTTTGTGATGGTGTTGAGAAGGTAGTGAGCTGCTTGGGTGGGCTCATAGTGGGGCGGGATAGTGTGGCTTTACTAACGTTGTTGGATTTGGCTATCAGGTGATCGGCATAGTCTTGAGGGAGTATCAGCATTGGTTGTGAGGCTGATGGTTCCTTCGTTAGGGACTTAACTATGCTGAACAGGTCATGAGGCTTGTTCAGAGATCGGTTCAGCCGCTCAGCATGGTATTCTTTAATTTTAGATGATACAAGATTTCGATGGGCTTGCAGGTAGGAGTTGTAGAGTGTCAGGTCTGATGTGGATCGTGATGTGGATCTGATGTGGATTATTAATACTACTACTGAGCATTAATTCCTAGATCTAGAAATTAAGGGACAGCAGCAAAAAATAAAATGCATATAATTGCCTGGATCAATTTGGCCAGGCTTTCTGCCCTCTGCCTTCCTTCCAAGCATACTGATAAGGGTAATGGCTGAGTAATATTTATATGATTCCTGCTCCATGTTTATCCCTGTCTGCTAGCTTATCCCCTCTCCCAGGTCAAGAGCATACCACTTGGGTTTAGGCCTGGCCCATCCACAGTCAGACTTGGTGACTACCTTGGACAACAGACCTTGAGGGTGGCAGCATGGTGCTGGCACAGCCTGCACCAAAAGTAAAAGTGGTGTGGCAATGGGCCTTTGAGCAGTTGTGCAAAGGCTCATAGGCTGCCGCCCCTTCCCCCTCCAAAAGAAAGTGTGCATCAGAGGAGGCAGGGCGGGCAGACCATGAATGCATGTTTGGTGCTTGAGGGTCAGTGTAGCCTACACTGGGGCTGGGGACAGAGGTATGCGAGCAGGGGGAAGGGGGAATATTGGACACCTTGGGAGGGGGGAGGGGGGAGATGCTGCATACCTCAGGTGGTGGGGAGAAGGCAGAGAGCCTTGAACTACCGCAAATGTGTGTGGGGGGGGGGGGTGGCCTGTGGATTTATGGTTACCAGATTTTTTTGCAGGCAAATCTGGGATACTTATCTGAAGTGTGTTAGAGGGGCACAGGGAGGACTGGACACCTTATTTCCAGGAATGAGCAACAAGGCATGGAGGAGGGAAGAGGAGTCATTATCTGCCCCCCCCCCCGCACCCTCCCATCCATCTCATGACAGTAACAAGATCACCTCCAAGCAGGCAAATTAAAAGAGAAATGGAAACAGTGATTGATTTCCCCCATACTATACAGAATATAAAGATAATAGATGTCAATTCTAAAAACTGACATATTCAAATCACTAAATTTAAAATATTTTTTACCCCCCGCCCCCGTCCCCATAGCTGGACAGGAGGCTGCCGAACAGGTTAGCATCGGGGATTGTGGGACCCTAGCCTTTGCCTAAGGCTTACAGCTATGGGCTGCCTTTTGTCTGTCCTTAAATGCAACTTTATTCTTTGTCGCCAGCAATGCACCCTGGGACTTGTAGTTGATAATTCACATTCAAAGACAAACTGTAGTTGTACAACCGTTGGTTGAGGCAAACAAGAATATTTATTTTGTGGATTTCCAAACGCATTAAAGTTCAGGCACACAAACACAATGGATACTTCTCCAATAACACAAGAGTAAAGTAAGGAAAACTGAAGGGAACTGAAGGTAAACTGAGCACAAGTCTCTTTAACAAAAAACTGTTATCTTCAATAAAGCAAAACACAGCACAGCCTTATAAGCAATTCCAGCAAAGGTAATTTTCTTCTTTTTTTCAAAACCTTCTTTTAACCCTGCTTACAGGTTTTTCAAGCTTCTTTAAAACAAAGAGAGCAATCCATTAGAGAGTCCTCTGGAATGGATTGTGACTCACAGCAATCAATCTGCATGGGTTCTGGTACTGAGGCTGGCTTATCTCTGGACTCAGCAGCTTCTTCAAACTTTCTGGCTTGTAGGAATTCATAAAACTCATTCCATAACTTCTGTTTCTGGTCATGAACATTTACATTCGAGGAGTGAGCTTTCCCTCCCTCTAATGCTTGCTTCAAAGTCTCTACTGTGTCCACATTTACTGCCCTGCTTGTGGCTGGGTTATGGTTCTTTCCCCAAAGGAACGTATCCACCCACCTTCTAGCAGTTGGACCTTTCAGCATAGGGTCCTGGATATTGGACAGAGGTACCTGTTCCAGCTGGTTTGTAGCCTTTCCAACTAACCGTCTGCTGGCTTTAGGTTTGGGAGTTTTTCTCAGATATGGAGTGTTTCCTTCTCTGCTTTCAGGCTTCAGCAACTGGAAATCAGCCTCCTCGTGGCTCTCAGCTTTCCTAACTCTCTGAGCTCCTTCCTCCTGGGAACTCTCTTCCTCCTGGGAACTCCTCCGTGCACGCTGAGAACTCCTCTGTGAACTCTGTAAGCTCCGTGTGCTCTCTCTCCTCTTCTCTCCTGTGCTCTGTTTAGAGACAGGTTTAAAAACCTGTTTCTTTCCTGCCACACCTTTCTCTTTGCACGTGTGCACATAATCAGTAAGCAAGCCTGCCTCCTCGTCAGAGCTAGGGCGTGGCTTGGCTTGAGTTTTTCTCCCTCTGTGCAAAGCTTGGCTGTCAGTAGTTTTAAAGGCACAAGTACCATTTTCTTCTATTTCCATTCTTTCTTGGTCACTCTCATCACCACAGGATACAGATCTAAAATTGGGGACAATCCTCGAAAATCAGGGACTTCTGGTAACCTTATTGAAGAGTCACCTATAACAGCAGCTACCCTTGAGCCTGTCCTGCTCAGAACCTCCAGCGATCTCACATGTCAATCGTTCTTCTTTGTCATATGTCAAACCTATGGTGCCTGCTGAAAGATAAGGGGGTGTGCTCAGAGCCGTACCGAGTGTAAATCGCACCCTGTGCGACTTGCACATTGGCCGTGCACCCCCCCTCCGTGGTGGGAGAGAAGAGGCACGCCCGATGTGCAAGTCGCTGGCATGCTAAGCAGATCTGTCAGATCTGCTTAGCATGCCATCGAGAAGGCTTAAGGGGCGCATTTTAGCTGTCTGCCGTTGCCTGCCGCTGCTGAGAGAAGAAAAAGTGGCGGCGGCAGGCAACGGCAGACAGCTAAAATGTGTCCCTTAAGCCTTTGCGCCCTGTGCGGCCGCACCACTCACACAGGGCTAGGTACGGTCCTGGGTGTGCTACTTTTACAAACTCATCTTATCACTCAGGCTAGCAAAAGAATTTGGCTTTGTTCCTTTGTTCTAACCTGTGGTTAACTGTTCATATCTGAAAACCAGATCTGCATTGTTCTTAGGATAAAATCCTTCTCCACACACATCCAACAGATAGCTAAAACCTGTCACTTCTTTCTCTATAACACTGGCAAAATTCATCCCTTCCTTCCTAAACACACTACTAAGACCCTCATTCATTATCTTGTCACCTCCTGTCTAGACTATTGCAACCTCCTCTTTACTGCTTTTCCTCTGAATCATCTCTCTCCACTTCAGTCTGTTCAAAACTCACGATTGATCTTCCACCAGTGTTGCTCCTCTTCTCAAGTCCCTTCATTGATTTCCTATCCGTTTCCACATCCATTTCAAACTTATACAACTGACTCTTCTGGCAGATCCCTTCTCTTACATTGCCAACTCCAGACTTCGATCTTTCTACCTTGCTTCTCCTTATGCCTGGAACAAGTTGCCCAGGTCCCATCTGTGGCCCTGTTAAAAATCCAGCTAAAAACTCACTTCTCTGAGACTGCTTTTGGATCCTGATCCCCCTAGTCTCCTGTTCACTTCCTATGTGTTTCCTTACCATTCCCTAGATATATCCTAGTCCCCAGTTGTGTTGTCTGTATTGACTAGACAGTAAGTTTTTTGGGGTAGGGACTGTCTTACATGTCTCTGTACAGCGCTGTATATGCCTTGAGGCACTATATAAATGATAAGTAGTAGTAGTAGTACAATAGTCTCCTTACTATATTTCATCATCGCATGTGCACAAACTGCAATAATTAGAATGGCTCACGGACAGACTGTACTGAATAGAAGTTATTACTGTTGACAGAAAGAGGCCATAGAGAGGTTCATAGAAGCACAGAAAATGACAGGAGATAAAGACCATATGGACTATCCAGTCTGCCCATAAGAACTATAAAGTTCTACAATCCCTTCATCTCCCTGAGATCCTCTGTGCTTGTCCCATACTTTCTTGAATTCAGATACAGTTTGCGTTTCCACCAACCCCACTGGTAGGCCGTCCCATGCATCCACCGCTCTTTCTGAAAAGAAATATTTCCTCAGATTACTCCAGTCTATCCCCTTCCACCTTCCTTTTATGACTCCTCGTTCCAGAGGTTCCTTTCAACTGGAAGAGGGCTGCCTCCTCTGCATTTATACCATAGAGGTATTTAAAGGTGTGTACCATATCTTCCCTCTCCCACCTTTCCTTTAACATGTGTATATACTGACAGAGCCAGTGCCAGGGTATTGGACACCCTATGCAAACTTTCATCCTGACACACATACATCCAGAGATTTTGATAATTAAACTCAACAGTCATGATAAGTAAAGCACAATGTCTCCCACATCTAGCCTGTAAGAATTCATAATGCGACATCATACTTTTAAATACATAACATGAGGAAGGATCTTGCTAAGCTTGAAGAATGGTCTAGAATTTGGCAGCTGAGATTTAATGATAAAAGATGTAGGGGTGCAGTAATCCAAGGGAGCAGTATGGTATATTTATTTTATTTAACATTTCTTATATGCTGCCTTTTCTGATATCAAGGTGGTTTACATTGAGCAAGCTGAAATTATGTTGACCAGGGCATTATAACTTGGAGATAACTATTTTACAGGGAACATGGGCAATGGAGGGTTAAGTGGCTTGCCCAAGACCACAAGGAGCACCTGTGGGACTAGAAAACCCAATCCTTCTGGCCCAAAGTTGCTGTCCTCTAGTGGGATTTGAACCCCTAGCCTTCTGGCCTAAGGTAATGTGCCCCAACCACTAGGCCACTCTCCCCAGTACAGGGGGTGATGTACTTCTGTCCATGAAAGAATGGGACCTAGGTGTGATTGTGTCTTAACGATCTCAAAATAGCTAAACAGGTAGAAAAAGCAATGGCAAAATCTAGAAGGATGCTTGGGTACATAAGGAGAGGAATGGCAAGCAGAAGAAAGGAGGTAATAGTACCTCTGTATAAGTCTTTAGTGCGACCTCATTTGGAGTATAGCGTGCAATTCTGGAGACCGCACTTTTTAAAGGATATAAACAGGTTGGAGTCTGTGCAGAGGGTGGCTGCTAAAATGGTCGGTGGTCTTCATTATAAAGCATATGAGGACAGACTTAAAGAGCTTAATATGTATACTTTAGAGGAAAGGCAGGATAGAGGTGATATGATTGAGATGTTTAAATTCCTCCGTGACATAAATGCACAGGGGGAGAGTCTCTTTCAATTGAAGGCAAACTCTGCTATGAGGGGACATGGGATGAGGTGAAAAGGGATCGATTCAGGAGTGATATAAGGAAATATTTCTTTACGGAAAGAGTAGTGGATCCATGGAATAGTCTCCCAGTGGAGGTGGTAGAGATGAGGACAGTATTTAAATTTAAAAAAGCATGGGACCAACACAGAGGATCTCTAAAGGAAGGTAGAGGACTGTTGTAGTGGTTGATATGGAAGGACAGACTAGATAGGCTATGTGGTCTTTTCCTGCTGTCATGTATCTATGTTTCTAAATTTAACACTTTTCTTTGCGTGCATGTGCTGATGGCTCTTTGCATTTGTGTGGCTGTCAGGATCAATTATATAGAAACATGACGACAGAAAAAGACTGCTGCTGCTCTTTGAGCTTCTTAGAAGCTGTTGCCTTAGATGACCTCCTAGTCTTGCCTAATAGATAGGCCAGCCCTGCACATGAAGCAAGCTTTTTGGTAGACTTTAAGCTCTATGGGGGCACACTCAGAGGAACACAGGAAAATACATCTTCACAGGAAGTGGAATAGCCTCCCAATGAAGGCAAGAAGATGAAAACAGTAACAGAATTCAAGAAAGCCTGGGGTAAATGGAAATGATTGTCAGCTGTCAAGAAGCCAGAGGACCAAGGGCTCTAAGATATTTTAAGGTGACTAGATGGGTTTTAGGATCCTACTTTTCCGTCACACTTTGTTCCTAGGCCACCACCAGGACACACTATATAGCAGCAAATCATGCCATGCTTCACTGACTCAGGCACAAGACTGTAAATCCACTTGGAAAGCAAAATAACTTGTGTACCGGACTGTAACTGGTCTTGTGCTCCAATTTGAAAGAGTTCAGTATTTAAATCTTCAAACTCCAAACCCAAACAAGTGCAAAACTGGAAAGTTTTATTTGATTTACTTGTGCATTTTACATGACCACACATGATCCCAGATTGTTGTGCCATTTGAAAGTTTACACATGCAGTCATTTACCATCCCATTCACACTTTGTCCTCCTGCAATGCAAATCCTTTATCCCAGTGCAGCATAAAAAGGTACATTTCTTTGTCATATACTACCCCCCCAAGAAAGTGAAAACAACACTGCCTCAATCACTGCCACTTTGCTCCATAGACACTGACGTATTTGTAACCGGCACTTGAAAATCCAACAACATTTTGCTTGAGTAAGCCAGAAAAACAACAAAAGTATGATTTTGCTAACAAATTATCGATTTCAAGGGGATAAGAGAAGGGGGGCATAAAGCGTACTGCAACCACATTTATTTAAACAGTAGTTGTGAATAAATTTCATTTTCATTTCATTTATTTACATTTATTTCCCACCCATCACATCATTACTGGACAGGTTACAACAATACGTACATAATAATATAATATAATACAACTACTACTGCTAATCATTGGTATAGCACTAGAGGGCATATGTAGTGCTATACAAATGGATGTACAGCACATTTACCTGCCAGCTTGTGAGCCCTATGTGTCTATTGATATATTTATTTTATCATTGTTAGTGTGCTATTTATTTATCTGTAGGTTTGTTTGGTTTTCTCCATTTGTACCTGTCTCTGCATATCCTCATAACTTTTTGCAACTTTCTAGTCTCTGTCTGTTGAAGCCATTACCTATTTCTTCTCTGTCCTGGTGTTTTATCCCAAAGCAATACAAAAATACCCAACCAGGACAAAAACCAGAACCATAAAAAAGAACCTGGTCCAACAAGAAGAAAACCACCAATCAAATTTCCAAATTTTCAAAAAATATTTTTTGTCAGAAAAGCCGTCACAGTATGGAGGACTCCACCTCCTACTGCTGCAGCCCATCCATTTTATTAGAAAGAACTTTTAATTTTCAGTTAGTTATTTACTTAGCTGAGAGAGGCTACTGTAGATCTTCATCAAACAACAATTGGAACGACGTGTCACGTTTCGGGGATCATTCAGTATTCCCCTGCCTCAGGTCCAGTCGTCAAGAAGTATATAATCTAGCCTTCATAAAACCAAACGCTAAATGAAGCGGTTTTTATAGAGGCATTGACTACTGCAGCTCTGCTTTTCACGGAGTAACCAATCAAAAGGTTCTGTTAAGACGGAAGCAGCCAATCAGATCAGTTGAAGGGGGAGCCACCAAACAGGCCACACCTACTGATTTGACGGTGGTAAAATACAAAAATCCCCGTAATTCACCTGATCATGTGCCAATCTAATTGCATGTTGAGTCCATTCGGATAGTTCACGTTTAACGTGAATATCCATTTCTGTTCAAGATTCTGTAAGAGTTGAATTCTATCCCCACCTCGTGGGTTGAACGGTACTAGATCTAGTACTCGCCAATGAAGTTCTTCAAAGGAATGTGAGTTGGTGAGGCAGTGATCTACAAGGGGAGCCGACATCGACTGAGTGCGGAGTCTAGAGGGGTGTTCACCCAGGCGAATCTTAAAAGATCGCGAGGTGTGCCCCACATAGTTTAAACCACAAGGGCATACTATTAAATATACCACAAAGTCTGAGGTGCAGGACGTACGCCAACGGGTTGTAAAACATCTCTTTGTGTGCAAGTCCAGCCAATCAGGGCCAGACAGTGTGTTAGAACAATAATGACAAGAACCACAGGGGAAATGGCCAGGCTGTACATGGGAAGAAAAAGGACGATCTTCAATAACTGTGTTTTTCACTAGTAAGTCGCGAATATTAGCCTTCCGAGAGAAGGCAATCTGCAGCGGTTTTCTGAAACACGTATGCAATCCCAAAATTGGCCAAAGTTTATGAATGATCCTGGTGACCTGCGGAAGATCCTCGCATATATGGAAGTATAACAGTGATTTTATCATCAGATTGGTCCATAGACTTGGGTTCAAAGAGCCAGTCACGATGAGTATACCGGGCCCGCAGATAGGCAGAACGTATGACCTTGTAAGGGTACCCCCTAGCAAGCAACCTCAAGCTCAAATCCTTAGCGTGCACTTTAAAATCTGACAGCAAAGTGCAATTGCGATGCAGGCGTAGGAACTGCCTAAAAGGGAGCCCTTTCTGGAGAGCCAAGGGATGAAAGC
Organism: Ichthyophis bannanicus; assembly: GCA_033557465.1. NCBI lineage: Eukaryota > Metazoa > Chordata > Amphibia > Gymnophiona > Ichthyophiidae > Ichthyophis > Ichthyophis bannanicus. Next base: position 941,511,966 of record CM066033.1, on the reverse strand, counting down.
TGTCATAATGCAATAAGATATTTCTTTGGACCGGTTTACGATAGAGTGATGTAAAAAAAAACGAACGGAGCCAGTTCTACTGTAATATCCAAAAATTGGATTTTATGGGTTTCCACCTGCGACGTAAATTAGATGTTGTCTTTATATGTATTCAAAGCAGACAGAAAAGACTCCAGCTCTGCTCCAGTGCCCGTCCAAAGGAAGAAGACGTCATCCAAGAATCTCTTCTAGAATGGGACCTTCAAAAACAGAGGATGGGAATATACATACAATTCTTCAAACCAGGACATGTATACGGTATCAATAGAAGGGGCTACTGTTGCCACCATTGCAATACCAAAAACTTGAAGATAATGCTGCTGCTGGTATAAAAAATAATTTTTGGTTAATACCAGACCCAGGAGGTCCAAAACAAAGTGTTTAGGGATATGCTGCGGTAATAGCAGGGGGTATTGTCGTAATCCCAAGAGCACCTCCCTCTGGTCGATGTTGGTATAAAGAGATTGAACGTCCAGCGATACCATGTAGGTGTAGGTGGAAAAGGCAGTGCAGGAGGTAAGTTGCTTCAAAAAATCTCCATTGTCTTTAATGTAAGAAGAAACCTTTGACGCTGCAGGGAAGAAATAACCACAGGGCCACCTCATGGGCACTCAGGGGTTAGTGACTGTAATGTTCTGCAAATCAAGATTATATGACCAAGATTTAAAGCTCTTAACTTCTGTATCGTTTGTCAGGCTCTGGTGCCCTAAAGGCCACCGGATGGCAGCGCTGCTTATGAATCACATATAGTATTCAGTGCCCCCATCCCTGTGGAGGGTGGTAAAATACAAAATTGTATTCCTTATCAGGTTCACACAGGCAGCAACCTCTAAGACCTCCACTTGCAAGGTTGTCGGTGTATCCCACTGCTATTTCTGTGACTGCAGGAAGGCCGGAGGGGTGCCTGTGTGTTTCATAGCTCCACTTAGCATGCCCTTCCCAGGAAATTCTCATCTATTTCTAGAGCCTGTGCTGTCAGACCTAGATGACGTATGACCTTGATTGGCCACTGTTGGAAACAGGATACTGGGCTTGATGGACCTTGGTCTGACCCAGTATGGCATATCTTATGTTATGTTCTTATGCTGGTTGTAAAAACAGATCGCAAAACCGCGAGAGGGGTTCTAGAACAGAATCCCTACACGATACAATAGGGCGACCCGGCGGATCAATTAGAGACTTGTGAATCTTTGGAACTAAATAAAAAACCAGTATATTGGGATGTTTGTTGATAAGAAATTCAGCTTCATGTTTAGTTAACCAATTATTTAAGAAAGCTCGCGATATCAATTCCTGTATGATATTCCTAAGTTCAGCAGTCGGATCTTCAATAGGAATATAGTATTTGCGGTTATCTAGATGTTTACGCATTTCACAACAATACTGTTCCATAGACAGAACCACAGTTGCTCCTCCCTTATCTGCTTGCTGAATAACAAGATCCGACTTAGAGAGTTGGAACAGGGCTTGATGTTGTGCCTTAGTCAAATTATGAAAGGAAAAAACCTTCCCTTTCTCCAATGATGAGAGTTGTTCCAAAGTGAGGTCTTGAAAAGTAGATAAAGCTGCATCTATCTGGCCTGAAGGTAGCCAATTAGAAGAATTTTTAACTAGAGAGATGTCAGGGGAATGTTCAAAGTTGGAAAAATAATGTAAAACCCGCAATTTTCTGAAAGATTTATATAAGGCTACCCTCATTTCAAAGCCATTGTCCCTTCTCCTGCTGATGAACTCTATCGTAAACCGGTCCAAAGAAATACCTTATTGCGTTATGACAGCTTTCATCCCTTGGCTCTCCGGAAAGGGCTCCCTTTTGGGCAGTTCCTATGCCTGTGTCGCAATTGCACTTTGCTGACAGATTTTAAAGTGCATGCTAAGGATTTGTGCTTGAGGTTGCTTGCTATGGGGTACCCTTACAAGGTCATATGTTCTGCCTATCTGCGGGCCCGGTATACTCGTCGTGACTGGCTCTTTGAACCCAAGTCTATGGACCAATCTGATGATAAAATCACTGTTATACTTCCATATATGCGAGGATCTTCCACAGTCACCAGGATCATTCATAAACTTTGGCCAATTTTGGGATTGCATACGTGTTTCAGAAAACCGCTGCAGATTGCCTTCTCTCGGAAGGCTAATCTTCGCGACTTACTAGTGAAAAACACAGTTATTGAAGATCGTCCTTTTTCTTCCCATGTACAGCCTGGCCATTTCCCCTGTGGTTCTTGTCATTATTGTTCTAACACACTATCTGGCCCTGATTGGCTGGACTTGCACACGAAGAGACGTTTTACAACTCGTTGGCAAACGTCCTGCACCTCAGACTTTGTGGTATATTTAATAGTATGCCCTTGTGGTTTAAACTATGTGGGGCGCACCTCGCGATCTTTTAAGATTCGCCTGGGTGAACACGCCTCTAGACTCCGCACTCAGTCGATGTCGGCTCCCCTCGTAGATCACTGCCTCACCAACTCACATTCCTTTGAAGAACTTCATTGGTGAGTATTGGATCTAGTACCGTTCAACCCACGAGGTGGGGATAGAATTCAACTCTTACAGAATCTTGAACAGAAATGGATATTCATGTTAAACTCGATCTATCCGAATGGACTCAACATGCAATTAGATTGGCACACGATCAGGTGAATTACGGGGATTTTTGTATTTTACCGCCACCAAATCAGTAGGTGTGGCCTGTTTGGTGGCTCCCCCTTCAACTGATCTGATTGGCTGCTTCCGTCTTAACAGAACCTTTTGATTGGTTACTCCGTGAAAAGCAGAGCTGCAGTAGTCAATGCCTCTATAAAAACCGCTTCATTTAGCATTTGGTTTTAAGAAGGCTAGATTATATACTTCTTGACGACTGGACCTGAGGCAGGGGAATACTGAATGATCCCCGAAACGTGACTCGTCGTTCCAATTGTCGTTTGATGAAGATTTACAGCAGCCTCTCTCAGCTAAGTAAATAACTATCTGAAAATTAAACGTTCTTTCTAATAAAATGGATGGGCCGCAGCGGTAGGAGGTGGAGTCCTCCATACTGTGACGGCTTTTCCGACAAAAAATATTTTTTGAAAATTTGGAAATTTGATTGGTGGTTTTCTTCTTGTTGGACCAGGTTCTTTTTTATGGTTCTGGTGTTTTATCCAGCATTTTCAATTTTCCTGTCCCTTGCTTTACACTCCCTTAGTGACTAACCCCTCCCCCTCCCCTCCTGAGGCTTTGCTTAACCCTGTTTTGTTTTCCACCTGTGCTGATTTCTCTCTGCCTCAGCACTGAGAAGCTGCTTACCTGCTATGCTGCCAGCGTGGGCACATTTACTTGCCAGCCTGTGAGCCCTGTGTGTCCATTGATATATTTATTTTATCATTGTTAGTGTGCTATTTATTTATCTGTACATTTGTTCAGTTTTCTCCATGTGTACCTGTCTCTGCATATCCTCATAACTTTTATCCCTCCCTCCCATGTTGTTCAGTCTCTTATAGCCATTTTGTGCTCATTACCATAAATTATTCACAGGTGCACCTAATTCCTTGTGATCTCTCTTGACCTATCCTTATTTCTTCTGACTTATGTTCTCCTCTCCATCTCTCTCTTTTATGGTTTCTCATCACTTTCTCTTTCTACTCCTCATACTCCCTAATTGTCTCCCCTCCTACCAATATCTTCAAGCCCTCCCCCCTTATTTCCCCTTTACCATCCTCACTTCCCCACCATCTTGTCCTCTACCCTATCATCAGCTCTTGAGCTTCACCACTTTCTCCTTCTCATTCAGCCTTCTCCTTTCTGTCTAAAACAACCTCACCCTTATTACCACCATGCTGTCTCCTCTCTGCCCCCACACTCTTCTACTCCCTCTCCTTCTCTCTTCCAGGGATATCAACCCAAACCCTTGTCCCCCTAGACTTTTGTCACATTCCCAGAACAGATCTTCATACAACAGCTCAAATCGTATTCATATCCCTCTCCTTTACCTTTCCTATCTCCCTTTCTCATGTGCCTTGTGGAACGCACACTCCATCTCAAATAAACTTGCCTTGATTAATGAGAGAAAATATTTTTCTCTCAACACGTAATCAAACTCTGGAATTCATGTAGTAAAAGCTGTTAATGTAGCTGGGTTTAAAAAAGGTTTGGACAAGTTCCCGGAGGAAAGGTCCATAAAATCCACTGCTTGCCCCGATACAAACATTGTGGAACCTGTGTCTTTTGGGGAAACTGCTAGGTGCTTGTGACCTAGTTTGGCCACTGTTGGAAACAGGATACTGGGCTTGATGGAACCTTGGTCTGACCCAGTATGTCATACCTTATGTTCTTATGTTCTTTACTCATGATCTCTTTACCTCTAATGCTCTCCATCTCCATCTAACTGAAACCTGGCTCCTCCCAGAAGATTCAGCGTCAATTGCTGCTCTCTGTAATGGCAGCTATCATTTCTCCCACATGCCTCATCCCACAGGCCGTGCTGCTGGTGTTGGGCTTCTACTCTCTCTTTCCTGCCAATTTCAACCCCTCCTGCTGCCTCAGTCTCATTCCTTTCCCTCCTTTTAAGTCCACCCCATCTGCCTTTTTACTCCACTGCCTCTCTGGTTAGCTATTATTTATCGATCTCTACCTTTCTCACTGACTTTTACTAATGGCTTTCCTTCTTTCTGGATTCATCTTCCTCCTCCCTTATTCTTAGGGACTTTAACATTCATGTTGATAACCCCTCTGACTCTTATACTTTAGATCTCCTTTCGCTTACCTCCTCATTTGACCTCCGGCTTTGTTCTACTGCCCCCACTCACCAGCACGGCCACTGCCTCAACCTTGTATTCTTCTCTAATTGCTTACCCTCACACCTCTGTACCTCAGTTCTTCCCTTATCAGACCATCACCTGCAAAGCTTCACTCTTCACCACTCACCACCTCAACATCGCCCTGTCTCCTCCAACCTCTTTAGAAATCTTCATGCTATTGACCCTTTGGCTCTCTCCTCCACTGTTTCATCACCTCTTTCCTCTACTATGTCATCTGAGTCTTTGATGAGGCAGCAACTTCCTATAATGCTGCACTCTCCTCTGCTCTGGTTACTCTTGCTCCACCTATGCCATGTTCTGTGAGGTGTACTATGCCCCAGCCAGGCTGTCTTCCTCTACCCACTGCATTCCTTTGCCCATTCAGCTGAGTGTGCTTGGCTCAAATCCTGCACCCTTGCGGACTTTCTACACTTCAAATTAATGCTTGTCTCTTTCCAGTCAGCCATAGTACCCACCAAACAAGATTATTATGTCCATATGTCTAACTCTCTTGCCTCTGACCCTCTCCATCTCTTTACAACTTTCAACTCTCTCCTCAAGGTGCCTCCACCTCTGACCCCTCCTTCCTTTTCTGACCAAACCCTGGTTGACTATTTCCATGACAAAATCCACAAGATCACCCTCCAATTCCCCATGATATCAGCTACTTCCCTTCCTCACCCTCTTCACTCCCAGCTCCCCCCCCCCCCCACACCTCTGCTACTCTCTCTTCCTTTTCTATGATCTCTGAGGAGGAAACCACACACCTTTCCTCCTCCAAACTCACTACCTGCTCATCTGATGCTATTCCCACCCATCTCCTAAGCTCCATGTCCTCCACTGTTGTCCCTTCCATATTTCATATTTTCAACCTATCACTCTCCACTGAAACTGTCCCTGCAGCCTTCAAGAATGCTGTGGTCGCACCTCTCCTCAAGAAGCCCTCACTAGACCCTACCTGTCCTTCTAACTATTGACCTATCTCCCTCCTCCCCTTCATTTCTAAACTACTTAAATGTGCAGGTCAACACCATTGCCTTGACTTTCTCTCCTCTCAAGCCCTCCTGGATCCTTTACAATCTGACTTTGTCCTTTACATTCTACTGAAATGGCTCTTGTCAAAGTCTCCCATGACCTGTTCCTGACAAAATCCAAGGGCCTTTAGTTGATCCTCATCCTTCTTGACCTTTCTGCTGCTTTTTACACTTTTGACCACAACCTTCTCCCCAATACCTTGTCCTTGCTTAGTTTTAAGGACTCTGTGCTATCCTGGTTCTCTTCTTATCTCTCCCATTGCTATTTCAGTGTTTGTTCTGGTGGATCCTCCTCTACTGCTGTCCTGGTCGCAGTTGTTGTACCCCAAGAATGTGTCTTGAGTCTACTCCTTTTCTCTCTCTATAGCCAGTCCCTTGGTGCACTCATCTCTTCCCATGTCTTTCAGTACCATCTTTTATGCTGATGACTCCCAGATCTACCTCTCTACACCTGAAATCTCTCCGGCAATCCAAGCCCGGATCTCTGCCTGCCTTTCTGACATTGCTACTTGGATGTCTCACTGCCACTTGAAATTGAACATGGCCAAAACTGAGCTTCTTATTTTTCCCCCAAACCCTCCTCTCCCCTTCCTCCTTTCTCAGTTTCCATGGATAACTCTTCTCCTCCCCGTCTCCTCAGCTTACAACCTTGTGGTTGTCATTGACTCCTCTCTCTCTTTCTCCACATACATCCAACGGATAGCTAAAACTTGCCATTTCTTTCTCTATAACATCAACAACATCTGCCCATTCCTTTCTGAACACACTGCTAAGACACTTATCCACTCCTTAATCACCTCCTGTCTAGACTACTGTAACCTACGCCTTGCTGGTCTCCCTCTGAATCATCTCTTTCCCCTTCAATCTGTTCAGCAATCTGCTGTGCAGCTAATCTTCCACTAGCCTCGTCATGCTCATATTACCCCTCTTCTCAAGTCACTTCATTGGGTCCCTTATACTGACCTATAAGTGCACTCATTCTACTGCTTCTCACTACCTTTCCTCTCTTATGTCTCCCTATACCCTTTCTCGGGAACTCTGCTCTTCTGGCAAAGTGCTTCTATCTGTGCCCTTCTCTTCTATTGCTAACTCCAGACTTCGCTCCTTTCACCTTGCTGCTCCTTATGCCTGGAAAAAACTACCTGAGTTTGTACATCAGGTGCCTTCTCTGACCCTTTTCAAATCCAGGTTGAAAACTTACTTCTTTGATGTCACTTTCAGATCTTGATTCACCTGATCTCCTTTGTGTTTCCTTGCCATTCCCCCTAGATGTATCCCATGACTACAGATATTGTGTTGCCTGTCTTGACTAGATTGTAAGCTCTCATGAGCAGGGATCATCTTTTACATGTATCTGTGCAGCGCTACGTACATCTTGTAGCACTATACAAATGTTCAGTAGTAGTAGTAATAGGATGTGAGAGACAGCCCCTGTTCATCAGAGCTTGCAATCTAATCAAGACAAAGAACATCACAAAACTGAGGACTAGGGTATGGTAAGATACACATAAGTGGTGAAAAAGAGAGTGAGGGGATCAGGATACAAAAGCAGTCTTGAAGAGGTGGGATTTTAGCCTGGATTTCAAAAGGGCTAGAGTAGGAGTCTGATATACTGACCCAGTTAGTTTGTTCCAGGAATATGGGGCAGTAAAGTGGAATGCTTCCCTTGCTGCCCCCCTCTAGCATTTCCTCCTTGCTTCCCTTACTGCCCCCCCCTCCAGCATTTCCTCCTTGCTTCCCTTGCTGCCGCCCCCCCTTCAGTATTTCCTCCTTCCTTCCCTTGCTGCCTCCCATTGCTTCCCTTGCCTCCTCATCCCCCTCAGCTGATATCTTCCCTTTGCCTCCTCCCTCATCCAATCCAGCAATCAGTGTTAGCTCTGTCTGAAAAAACTGTGCTTCTGCTGAAGGCACCACTGGTGGCCCCAGGCTGTGGCACAGAATTGCCTCAGCTGACTCTTGGTGTCTTAGTTCAGACACATGAAGGGGACAAAACACAGTAGTTATGCCATAGTGCAAATAAACACTGGAACATTCTTAGTCAAATTTGAGAGTTCAGCAATTTCTTCATCATAAATTCTTCCCTCAGATAATTCATCTGGGAGATACTTTCTTATCAAATCTTCCAACAGCTGTGCAACATTGTATTTCCTGCTTGCAAAATATTCTGTTAAGCTCTCTTTACACAAGGGACATTAAGGGGCGTGATCTAAACAGTGCTCTAAACATTTTTTACAGAAATTGTGGCCAGGCGGGATTGTCACTGGCTGAAAGAATAGCCTCATAGAGCACACTTAAAATCAGATGCACTAATTAGATCCTCAGGAACGATATGACAACATAGTGACAGAGCAGCATCCTCTTCAGTGATTCCTCCCTGCTTTTTATGGTTTCTTCTGTCACAGTGGCCAAGTTCTAATGAGAGGGCCCCAAGCAAAATTTTGATGAGGGTCCTGCCACTATTGTGGTGGCACCAGTGTGCCGCCTCCCCATGATGTGCCCCCCCCCCCCCACATGCTGCACCCACAAAGCAAACTTTAACTTATTTGCCACGCTGCATCGGCTCCAGGCCTTGTGGCTGTTATCGCTCTTGCTGAAGTCTCACGGTGTGGCTGTTATCATGAGGCTTCTGGAGGTAACAGCACTGCGCCTGCAGTGGAGGCAGTGAGGCAAACAAGGTAAAGGGAGAGGGTAGGGCACGGACAGGTGTGAATTCAAGAGCCGATGTATTCCTGGGGGCCTCTTTCCCACCCCCCACCCCTGCATTATGGGGGCTGCTTGAGTGGAGTTTACATCACATAACTTCCATTTTAGCAAGCCCCTTTCTCTGGGCCAGACAACAGAGGTTCAGATGAAACTCTTTTAAACTAAACTAATCTTTGGCAAGTTTTTCAACTAAGTTCAGTTCACATATACATGCTAGACCCCTTCTAACAAACTGCAAACTTTTGGTACCTTTGAATTTCTGCTTTCAAGCTACAAGTTTCTTCCATTCCTGAACCAACCACAAAAGATTTGTTCTGAGAATGCTGTAGTGAACTCCAAACAGGTTGCTTCAGACCTCTGACATTTTCTGGCACAGGTGACACCAAATCACACAAAAGCTTTTCTACTGCTAACTTTGCCGGTGCAAAATTCTCATCCAAAGCTAGGCAATGAAGAAATAATTGTAAGGAGTCATCCACAAAGCCAGAGTCCTGCGGCACTTTTGCCTTCCAGAGTAGCCCTTGGGCCAATCTTGTAACCTGGAAAGAACCACATACAGATCATGAAGAACTGTCCCAAATTCCATACGACCAGCATATAATTCTTCTCTATAACCTCTGTGCATTAGGTCGTCAGGCTCTGATTTCACCACTTCAAGAATGGTCCCCTTAGTCTTCTCAAAGTGTCCCAGCAAGTATTACACTGAGCATTAGCAGTAAATTTGGGAGACTAAGGTCATACTCCACATACCCTGGCTTAGAAGTGAGGTTCACAACTGTCATGTTATCCACAAAATTAACCCATTTGGAGAAACTGTCCCAGCCACAGGAGCTCCCCCTAAGTGTCCACCTCCTCGGCCCTGTGACTTCACCAGGAACCATTTCTTTGCCAGCTGGTTGAGAATGATGCTGGCAAGAGATTCCCCATCCTCCTCTTCTCTTTGGCATCCCAGGCTCTTTTGTGTAGAAGTGGCAGTGGCTCAGCAACTCTCTTGGCAGGCGATGGCAGCTGTAGCCGAGGCCATAGGGTGCAGTCACGGGCTCCCCGAGCAAGCCCCCACATCCAAGGCAGCGCAGGTTGACTCCCTGCCTGCCATCCTATCTGGTGCAATATCTTTGCAGGCTCAGTAACTGACCACAAGAGCCTCTATGCTGAGCCTCCAATACCATATGCTGGAGCGATGCCATGTGTGTGGCCAGACTCTCACCTGAGTGATCCAAGGCTCGGACTCAGCTCCTCCTGGTGGTCTCTGGGCCTAGGCTGAGTCAGATCAATGTGCAACAAGACTGTTTGCTGGAGCCAAATTCTGCTAGGTACTGTCTCTCTCTTTTAAGCAGGCAGGCAGCACGAGGTAGATTTTTTATACCAGACTGCTGCGTGCTGTACAGGCACAGAAAGAAAGAGAAGAAAAGTGCCTGCACAAGATACATTGTTTGTAAATTGAGGACAACTGTTCCTACAGAAGAGAACTTCTCGAGGATTGCTATGCAAATTTGGGGACAGCCCCCAAAAATCAAGGACATCTGGTAACCTTACTCTCGGATGAGACATTAAATCACAAGGCAATTTCTACTCTGTTGCCTTAACTTAAGAGTTTGCATCATCCAAAAAAATCTCTTCTCTGGATCTTAAATGTCTTTTAGGTAGCAGAGACCTTCAGTGGTCCAGCTAAATTACTACAATCTGATCTATAAGTGTTCTGGTAATTTTACAGAACAAGAGAGCTCCTTCTAACCAGGGTATAATCCTGGGAGGAGGCTCCCCTGGGAGGGAAAATTCAACCACTGTATAATCCACACTCAAAGGCAGAGCCTTTGGCTCATCACCACTGCACCACTAAGGATGGAGTAAGAAGTCTGCTCCAAGGATCATCAGGAGGTCGCTCCTATCCATGGCCCACTAGAGCACCAGACATTCTAAACGGAAGGCCTGGGGATGCTTTTGAGGACATGCAGATCAGGGTCCGGGGCTGGGGGGCTTAGGGGTGTTGGAGACTTTGATCAAGCCTTTGGGGTGGAGGAGGAACAGAGACATGTGTGAGCAGAGGGTGCTTATTCGAGGGGATATCCTGACTCCTTATTGGTGCCAGGAGGGGTGGAAAAGCCTGGACAACTGGTGAAATTTCGAATGCTCCAGAATGGGCCTGGGGCATCAAGTCACATTTTGGCAGCCGGATGCTTCCAACAGAAAAAATAACTCCAGACTTGACCTGGTGTTATTTTTCCATAAATAATATTTTATTCATTTGACTATTAATGAGGTGTCTTGCATACATTTGCATGCATTGCATTTCATTGGTCTTCAACACGTCTTTTTGTGGCAACTTGTGTTTTATAGAAAAACAATGCACATTATTGCCCGTTAACGTGTGTTAAAGGCAAAATAACGTGCATTATTGCCTTAAGACACTTTACTAACTCCGCCCTGAATCTGAAGATCCTTGTTCAGTTCGTCCATCCAGCACATGCTGTGTGGCTACTGAACCACAGAAGGCTTGACATTAGAATCTATGCACTTGGAGGCAGCTCTGTGTAATTGTGCAAAAGGTCTATTCATTTGGTTTACTCATTTAATATACTGCAGATAATGATCTTGTATTGTACTATGCACACTCGTAGCACTTCATAAATGTTATTGTTATTCTGAATATACTTCTAGCATCTCTATACAGTATGTCAGTTGCTGGGCATCTCAGGACAAGCTTTGTGTGTGGCTCTGGTTGCATCAGTTGATTCTTTGAGAATGTATCTTTGCAGCTTAGACCTGGCGTCTTATTATTCATTTTGGCATTATGGCTGCAGTCTTTAGACTCTTTATTTCCTTTCCTTTCCCTCTTGTTTGTTTAATGTAATTACTCTCCCCGTTCCTTGCTTTTGTTTAGCCTTTGTGGAGACAGATTTTTAGTTGGGTGTACAGTGGAAAACTATTAGACTCATTAACCGATACCCAAAATTGTTATTCTTTTAACAGACTTTTCCCCTTTTGGACAATTATCAGTATACAGTAGGTAGGTCTCAGTGAGGATGGGTTTAGTGGCCAGAAAATGTGAGACTCGATAGGGTAATTTTATAACAGATTAAGAGGCCAACTAGGCACCTGCTTAGGTGCTTTTCTTATAAAGACACATTGGAACCTATGTGGCAGAAATCACACCTTGAATGCAGACACAGACATTTATACCTGCTCTAAAGGCTATGGGGAACATTTTAAATCACTTAGATGTGATTTGGCTGAGCACAAACGTGCATGTGGACGTCCAAATCATGGAATCCCCCAGAGTGATCAAAAAATGGGGTTTTTAAACATCTCCCCTGCCAGGATGTCTAAATAAGCAGGGGGTGTAAGGGAGGCCTGTCCAGGGTAGAGCTACAGACACAGACGTCTTTAATTGATCTTACAATGCTTGGGGATGTCTGTACCCACATCCAAACTTAAACATGCTCCAGACACACCTAGGCATTGGAAAAGTGCTTGTTTTGGCTCTGAAACCTCTGGAGTCTGTCGAGAGGTTGGCACTACACTATCCTCAGTACTCTTCACAATGACAATGCTATGCAGTTTTATTTATTTATTTTATTTATTTAGCTACTGTACATAGTAACATAGTAACATAGTAAATGACGGCAGATAAAGACCAGTATGGTCCATCTAATCTGCCCAGTATGATGGCAAGAGTAGTTGCACCTGCTGCTCCGTGCAGGCCACCCCTCCTCACGTCTTTGTTTAGGGGTGAACCCACCACTCCATGTAGGACACCCCTATTTGTTGAGAATTTAGATGGTTCAATTTATTTTGATTTTATCCTGTTGCTGTAAAGGGATCCACTGTGTCTGTCCCATGCCATTTTACATAGAAACATAGAAACATGATGACAGAAAAAGACCACATGGCCTATCTAGTCTGTCCTTCCATATCAACAACTACAACAGTCCACTTTTTACCTTTAGAGATCCTCTGTGTTGGTCCCATGCTTTTTTGAATTCAGTTACTGTCCTCATCTCTACCACCTCCACTGGGAGACTATTCCATGGATCCACTACTCTTTCCATAAAGAAATATTTCTGCATATCACTCCTGAATATATCTCCCTTCACCCTCATCCCATGTCCCCTCATAGCAGAACTTGCTTTCAATTGAAAGAGGCTCTCTCCCTGAACATTTATGCCACGGAGGTATTTAAACATCTCAATCATATCATTTTGAATTCCATCTCTATGTTTGCCCCCACCACTTCCATCGGGACTCATCACCCCCCACGGTGTTTGCCCCCACGGTGTTTGCCCCCACCGCCGCGGGACTCACCACCCCCCACGGTGCTCCTGCCCAAAAGGGGCAGTGGGAGAGGAGAAAGAAACACCAACTGGCCTCCATAAAAGCGGCGTCCCTCGCCTCCGGAGGGAGCCGCTACCGCCGGGGGACTCACCACCCCCCACGGTGCTCCTGCCCAATCGGGGCAGTGGGAGAGGAGAAAGAAACACCAACCGGCCTCCATAAAAGCGGCGTCCCTCGCCTCCGGAGGGAGCCGCTACCGCCGCGGGACTCACCACCCAGTTCCTCGTCCTCATTGGCCAAGGCAGAGAAGGCATTATGCAGGATATCTCTTGATGCATAGGATGTCTGTGTGTTACAGGTCGCAATTTACCAGAACCCACTGTGATCCATTTGTCCCTTGGGTGTTTGATTCTTTGTAGGAGAGGTGGTGCACCTTGTTCAGTTTGTATCCTAGAAGAGGTGTGCTTCATTGCAGCCAGTTCCTCCCTCAGTAGGGTCACCTCTTTATGAATAGCAGTTAGGTCTTCCCTTAGTAGAGTTAGTTCTTTATGCATGGCAGCTGTCCTGAGGCACAGAGGACAAGCTCTTAGGTTCCAAATGATTCGTCTTGGAATGAATGTACTGCAGTTATTGCACTAAATAAAAGACATGCTGAATAAGCAGTGCTAGAAGGAGAAGATAAAGAAGAAGAAGAAAGGAAGAAGAAGATGTGGGCTTTAACCCAAGTTAAAAGGATAGATGGCAACGTATATGATTACTATATAGTGTGGTAAGGAGGGTGCAGCCCAGCTAGGGAAAACTGAAAAAAAGAAGGATTTTTCTTCTTTGCGGGGGATGGGCGCACAAAATCACATACTCCATACTAGAAGCCCTGAAAGGAACCTAGGGGGCAGAGCTAAGGGTAAACCAATCCCAGACCACAGGACAACCCTGCATAGGAGTAGGAGGTCCAAGTGGGAGGAGCCAGGAAGGGAGTTGCCCTGCTCAGCAGTTAACAGAGAGAAAACAAACACAAGAGGGAGAGCCAGTTTGAGTTTGGAAGGGGCTGTGAGAAGAAGGTCCAGGAGGAGTGCAAGAGCAAGCACAAGTGGCAGCTGCAGTTCAAGGCCTAGCCCAGGTTCGAGTCCAGTTCCCAGGAGGCACAGACAGGAAAGATCTGGGGCCAAGCTGAGGAGAACCTTTGCAGCCAAGGAGAGCAGCAAAAGGAGGAACCATTATAGAGGCAGCCAAGAAAGGTACGCAGGGAACAAGCATTGCCAGCAGGATAGTTCTTGCTCTGACTCAGAGGAGACTTTCATACCCCAGAAGGCTCAGCACAGCAAGAAATATCTCACCAGGGAGGTTAAACAGGAGAGACCCCCAAGAGACCGGCCTGGAGAAGGCAAGGCCAGGCAGTGGGAGAGACTGTTTAATCTTGTGAAGACTCTTAAGGAAAAGACACCAGAGCACTTTCAGAAAGCACCCAGCTGTAGCTCAATAGAGAGCATGGAGGTAGGCCCTGAGGAAAGTGTTATTGAGTCTGAGGTCTCTGAGATGGAATGTGAGCTGTGCACTAAGGTACACTAAGAATGTGAGCTAGAAACAGTGGAATATAAAAAGAGGCTGTTGCAATTTAAAGACAGTTTCAGAAACTGGAAGAGAGGAGTAAGCCTGAAGAAAAAGGGTTAAGAATCTCTCCTTAGAACCTGAAACTGCAGGAGCTCAGTGAAGGCCCAAACAGCTGAAACTGTTTGTGTGTGTGTGTGTGGCAACAGCGGGCTTGAAGCTGATGACCCATTCACTGTGTGAAGAGTTTTACAAATGCTTTTGTTTTATAATGTTAAGCAATTTCAGTGAGGAACAGAAACTGCTGTGAGTTTGTTCCAGGTTACACTGTTTTGGACATTTTGATTTCTGGAGAAGTTATCCTGTATTTTCTTTTGTCTGGAAAAAAAAAGTTATGCTTGAAGAATTTTATGTTCACCACTTACCAGCCTGGAAACCGAATAAAATTTCCTGTGCGCTTTATTAACCACTTGGCTCTTCCTTTCGGACACAACTACACAAAAATCCTAGAAGGGATATAAGATGGCCAGCCGTCCCTACTAGGCAGCCGCCTGGTAGGGGCGCGAGCGTCACAATAGGCAATACAGCCCCGGGGGGGGGGGGGGTGAGGGATAGGGTGGGCAGGAACCTAAGTGTCTCTGGCCAGAAGGCTGTTCCTGAACTGGGGGCATCCACAGATATCTGCTCCAAGGCTACCCAGAAAAGCAGTCAGTCAGTCAGATTATCCCCAAGCTTAATATATAACCACAGTTAAACTTTATATTAGTGATATAACAGTTAAAAAATATCTTAGCATCATGCAAAAAGAAAATATAAGCTGTAACTTAGCGTTTTGCAGGCTTTAAAAACTGTGCAGTCTGGAAAGGACTGGAACTATGGCAGCCAGTATGCTGATCCAATTAGCCCTTCCCCTGTCCTGCGAGCTGGTTTGTACCAGAAAATTCAAACAATGGAAGCCAAATAGTTACACTGAACTTTCTCTTTCTCTCCTGTATCACACACAGCTATCTGATTTAATACATTATATACTATATGCTCTGTGTGTCTGGGAAACTTGTTTTGGGTTTGCAGCATCACTGCATGTCTCGTATATGTCCCCGGTATTAAACACTGTACCCGAAACGACTATGCTGATGTCTCTGCAGACATCCATATTGGGCACATCCACGTTTGTGAAATTGTGCCTCGACTTGGATGTGCCTGGAAATGTCAGGGACATTCAAGCTTGGATATCCTTTATAAAATGTGCCTTTATGTAAATATCCACACTTATTGAACTATATACATAAATTAACATATCCATGTACATTTCAGACTATGCCTCTGGCTGCACCTAGTGGCAAATATGCACCTAATTCACAAGGTTTGTGTGCTTTTAATACAGTTGGTATTTCATAAAAGACCTTTTACGCGTGCACTTGGCTACATATGTGCAACAAAGACTTTACAAAACTACCCTTTAACTGGGTTATGTGATCCAAGCCAGAACCGAAGTCTATTGCACCAACAAGGGGAGAAATATGAATGTAAAGAGGCCCACCCTTATTCATATAGGTAAATACTTTAATAGCCAAATCCCATCGAATTGAAACTTTCATCAAGTACAATGAGGTATTTGAGCAGGGGCTCCTGGAAGACCCTTTTAAAATTATTTTATGAAAATGATTTCTGCTGATTGGATCAGAGTTGTGGAAAATCCCTTAGAGGCTAATTTTCACAACTATTTAGGTATTTTCCTCCTATTCTTCCCTTGCGCTCCCATTTGTTCATTGCAGTGACAGCCCTTGTCTGGGGGAAGACGACACAGATCATGGCTTCTTCTGAAACCATACTTCCAGCCTCTAGGTGTTAACACTGACTTTTTGTGCTGTGATGTAATATGCAAATTAATCAATGCACAAAAAGTCAGCGTTTAAACTGGGAGAGTAAGACAAACACAAGTTTGGCATGCTGTCCAAGAGAAACAGGGTCATCTAAGGTGGCATTTGACACAATGTTGGCTCCAACCCTATCCCAACCCCCAAAACAGAGGAGGAACCTGATGGTCTAGTGGACCCTAACCCCCACCCTCAAACTCTCCTCAGCACCTTAAACATTGTGAGGCAGGAGCGTTACTCAAAAGCTCCCAAGCCCATGCCACCATCTAGCAAAATGGCAGCACTGGCCTTGCGCAGTGCATCTTGGGATGCACCGGGTGGGTTCGGACAGATATATAAGGTAAAGAATGCCTTGCATGGAAGAGTAGCCTTCCGGGTTGCATCCTGGAACATACAACGTGAGGTTGGCTGTTCCAGGATGGAACCTGAGGGTTGGTCGTTCTGCCATATAAGGCATTTTTGGTGGTAGGAAGTTAGGGTTCACTAGGCTATCAGGTCCTTTCTTTTTGTTTTGGGCTGAGAGGTTGGTGCCACTGGGCCATCGGGACATTTTTATTGGGGGTCGGGTAGGGGGTAAGCAGGCCATGGCCAGCCCAAGGGTATCTGGCACCCTGGGGTAAACTTTCAGTCCTATCCCCCGCCACTCACATGCTTCCTCCCATCATTTGCATGTGCCTCTCCCGCCATTTGCAAGCCTCCCTCTTTATCGTAGTCTTCCCTGTTGTGCTCCCCCCTACCACGCTTGCCATCCTCATTTAATTTTAGGGAATATAAATACAAAATTTTGCATTATCGCGTTTCCCTTATAATGATGTACATGATCATACTTGATCTCCCACCTATCCAGTGTAGCTTGAGGGAACTTTGAATGAAAATATAAATATAAACGGCGAGGATCATCATGCGATCAAGCATAACTGAACACATGACACCCGTATTGATCGAGCTACACTGGCTACCCATTGCTGCCAGGATACAATATAAAACATTGGTAACAACGTTCAAACTCATTCATAACCTAGCCCCATCATTCCTCTCAACCCTTATCTGCGAGCAACTTAACACCAGAGACAGGAGAACTATCAACTCAGACATGCTACAAGTGCCAAACATCATCAGAAAGGTAAAAGCCAGTACTAGCCGCAGAGCATTTTCATTCTATGCCCCAACCTTATGGAACCAACTGCCACATGAGCTGCGAACAATTAAAGACATAGTTGATTTCAGGAAGAAATTAAAAACGCATCTATTCCACTGTCACTACAACCAGTAGTAAATCCCAAAGAGATAAAGGATGAAGTGAACAGTTATATGTAAAAATGTAAATATGTTGAAGTAGAATCCCTTTTGTAAAATTATGTAAATATGTCTAGGCCAATCTCGAGACCGTATTCTGTGTGCTGTGATTTACCTCTGAACTATTGTATATATGCCCCAACTTCTCTGTCTTGATTTTTGACAAATTCCAAAGATGTAATCAAACCGCTTCTGATCGCTGGAAGTAGCGGTATATAAGTGTTACTAAATAAATAAATAAAATAAATGTAAATTAT
Organism: Ichthyophis bannanicus; assembly: GCA_033557465.1. Taxonomy (NCBI): domain Eukaryota; kingdom Metazoa; phylum Chordata; class Amphibia; order Gymnophiona; family Ichthyophiidae; genus Ichthyophis; species Ichthyophis bannanicus. Next base: position 941,494,162 of record CM066033.1, on the reverse strand, counting down.
TCCAAAGACAAATATTCAGTACTGTGAACTGTTTTATTAACATAAGAAATACAGTATGAAAAATAGTTATTCAAACCAAACGTAGAAAACAAACAATTTTTGATTTGGTTTTGGCAACATAACAATTTAGAATTTGACTTTTTGTGTTTTCAGTTTAGCAAATTTAGAAGCAAGTTCCATCAAATCAATGTTTTGTGTAATTTCATGCTCTATTGACAAGGTGGCTAGCCCAACAAGCCTTTCTTGCATCATCGAGGAATGAATGTATTTTTTAATCAACTTTAGCTCCCTCAGAGTGGATTCTTCTGAGGGAGTGGACAACAGGAGGAAAAATCTACAAAAACTGGAAGAATGATCTAATGCTTAGCAGTTAAGATTTAATGTGAAGAAGTGCATACTCATGCACTTGGAATGCAGAAATCCAAAGGAATTGTATGCAGTAGGGGGCGAGGCATTTGTATGCATGACCCAGGAGAAGGGCCTCGGAGTGATAGTGTCTGAGGATTTCAAGATGGCAAAACAATGTGAGAAGGTAGTAGCCAAAGCCAGAAGGTTGCTTGGTGCCATAAAGAGAGGAATGACCAGCAGAAAGGAGGAGGTATTAATGCCCCTGTACAAGTCATTGATGAGGCCTCATTTGGAGTATTGCGTTCAGTTTTGGAGACCATATCTCACAAAGGATATACAGTTGTGGTCAGCATTATTGGCACCCTTGCAGTTTAACCCCTTAATGTCCAATATCTTCTAAAAAAAAAAAAGTGGCCAGTGAAATGGCTTAGGACTAAATATAGACACATCTTTGACGCATAAAAGAATCAAATAAAACAAGATCAATTAAAAAAGGAAATAATAGGAAATAACACATGCAAGGAAATAGAAGCAGAAACTATTAGAGGAAGAACAAGATCAGCTTTCCTAAAGCTACAAGAGTTAAAGAAAAAATTCCAGCAACAAATTGGAATCTTACAAGATGCTCAAGGATCCATGTTGAATGATGCTGAGAAGATCAAGAAAAGGTGGAAAGAATATACAGTCATTATATGATAAAGATCAAGTGGACCAACAGCCATTTCAACCTGTACCCTTATGATCCGGAAACATTGGTGATGAAAGAAGAAGTCAAAGCAGCATTGAAAGCCCTATCAAAGAACAAAGCACCAGGCATTGATGACATTCCCATTGAGGTATTACAGCAATCTGATGTAGCTTACAAGGCCCTGTCAGAAAATTTGGAAGACAACATCATGGCCAACTGACTGGAAAAGATCTTTGTTTATACCAATAACTGACTGTGGAAATTATCGCACAATCACTCTGATCCCACATGCCAGCAAGATTCTACTGAAGATTATTCAGCAGAGACTACAACCATTACTGGGATGAGAACTGCTTGATGTGCAAGCAGGGTTCAGAAAAAGGCAAGGAACGAGAGACATCATCGCGGATGCGAGATGGATCCTTGAAAAGATGAAAGAATACCAAAAGGATATCTAGATATGTTTTATTGACTACAGCAAGGCTTTTGATTGTGTAAACCATGAGAAACTCTGGGCCACATTAAGAAGCATGGGTATACCAGAACACCTGATCATTCTCTTGCACAACCTTTACATTGATCAAGAAGCAACACTTCGAACAGAACAAGGAGAAACCGCATGGTTTAAAATCAGCAAAGGCATATGACAAGGGTGCGTACTTTCTCCCTACCTGTTTAATTTATATGCAGAACAAATCATCAGAGAAGCAGTACTGTATGACGACAACCAAGGTGTGAAGATTGGTGGAATATTCATCAACAACCTTCACTATGCTGATGATACCACATTGCTGGCTGAAAGTGAAGATGGTCTGAAACATTTGCTTCTCAAGATCAACAAACATAGTCTTAAAATGGGCCTGCACTTTAATGTAAAGAAGACAAAGATCCTCATAAGTGGCAAAATCAATAAGTTCATCGTTGATGGAGAAGAAATTGAAATAGATGACAACTTTAACCTACTTGGATCAGCTATCAATAAAGAAACAACAAGCAGTCAAGAAATTCGATGACGCATTGCTCTTGGTAGAATGGCTATGAAGAACCTAGACAAGATTCTCAAGAGCAGAGATGTCTCTCTCCATATAAAGATTCAACTCATTCAAGCCATGGTATTTTCAATAACATCATATGGATGTGAATGTTGGATAGTGAAAAAGATAGACATGAAGAAAATTAATGCCTTTGAATTATGGTGCTGGCAATGAATACTGTGTATATGATGGACTGCCCAAAGAATGAACCAGTCAGTATTAGAGTAGATCAAACCTAAGCTTTCTTTAGAAGATCAGATGACAAGACTTCAACTTTCATACTTTGGACACATCATGCAAAGAGAGAGATCATTAGAGAAAGACATCATGCTTGGCAAGGTAGAAGGTCAACACAAAACAGGAAGGCCAGCAATGAGATGGATCGATACAATAACAGCAGCTATGGGTACCACTCTGTCAACAATGAGCCACCTGACTGTAGACCGAACGCAGTTTAGGACAACTATCTAGAGGGTCACCATGAGTCAAAACTGACTGGACAGCACTTAACAACAATAAGTATAAAAACTGCACCATTGCTAGGACATGATTATTGGCATCCTTATAAACAATTCAAATCAGTTTGAACAGAAGAACCACATTTCCATTGCAGTACAGTTTGATGCACCTGTGATCAATTGTCAGTACTCACATGAATTGAATTAACTAATGAATGATGGCTCTAATGTTTAAAATGGCTACATTCACCCCCCTCTTCCATTTTTACCATAGTAAAGACAAGAGAGCTGCCTGAGACAGTCAGAAAAGCCTTTATCACCAAACGCCAAACTCAAAGGGATACAAAGTCATCTCCAAAGACCTTGAGATTTCTGTCTACAGTTCGTAATGTTGTTAAGAAGTCTTCTGTTCATGGAACTGTCAAGAACCTCCCAGGATGTGGTGGGAAGAGGAAAATTAACCCAAGAAGTCTTCAAAGGCTATGGTTGGGAAAACACCACATACAACATCCAAAGAGCTTAAGGCTGACCTAGAGGAATCTGTAGTGATGGTTTCAACTTGCACCTTATGCCACACACTAAACAAACTGACTTCATGGACGAAGGCCAAGGAGGACCCATGGCTCAAAGACAGATATAAAAAGACATGCCTTATCTTTGTCCAACCCACCTCAAGAAACCACAATCCTGAGAAAATATTCTGTGGACAGCTGAACCAAACTTGAGCTCTTTGGCAATGCAGACCGACGATACATTTACAGGCGAAGAAATGAAACTTATAAGGAAACAAACACCCTTCCTACAGTTAAATATGGTGGAGGTTCATGAAGTCTGAAGATTATCAAGGTATTTTGGAGTGAAATGTACTACTTAGTGCCAGAAAGCTAGGTCTGGGTCAAAGGTCATGGGTCATCCAGCAGGACAATGACTCAAAACATATATCCAAAACTACAAAAGAATAGTTAAAAAGGAACAAATGGACTGCTTTAAACTGGCCAGCAATGAGTCCTGATCTCAATCCAATCGAGAATCTTTGGAAAGAGCTGAAATCCGCCATTGGTAAAAGGAATCCTGGAAACATTCATAAGCTGGAACAAATCAAAGTTGAAGAGTATAACAGCAAATAGATATATGAAACTTATAGATGGCTAAAAGAAACATTTGGTGGCTGTCATCACTGCCAAGGGTTGTGCAACCAGATGTTAATGAAGTGTGCCATTAATCCTGTCCAGGTCATATTTTGGGGGGTTTTTCTCAGAAATGGCTATGTCTAAGTTGCACAGACATCTTTTTTTATTGTATACCTTTGAACATACTTTTAAAATATTATGATGACTTATAGTTGGAATATTTCAAATTATTGTACACAACATACCTAAAATGCAAGGATGCCAATAATGTTGACCTCAGCTTTAAAAAGACTTAAATGATTGAGAGAAAGGCAACCAAAATGATGTGGAATCTGCGCCAGAAGACATATGAGAAGAGACTTGAAGGGCTAAATATATATACCCTAGAGGAGAGGTCAGACAGGGGAAATATGATACAGACCTTTAAATACTTTAAGATATTAATGAACAAGCAAACATTTTTTAAAGATGGAGAAGCTGTAAAACTAGACGGCATAAAATAAAGCTCCAAGGAATTAATCTTAAAAGCAATGTCAGGAAATACAATGATTGTTCCGAGTTTATATAGATTGTCATGTGACACTGATGGTCAGTGGGGCATTTCTGGTGGGATGACTGAAACCCCTTAAAGCGCATTGTGAAACGCTGAGTCGACAAAATGTTTGGCGTTGGGGTGTTTGGATAGAAATCTTTATGACCTGAATTATGCCATGGAGACCATTTCAGTTAAATTGTATTAATGATATGCTTTAGAATAGAGTATTGTTTAAAACATTGAAATATGGCTAATTGAATGTGTTTGAAATGTTGAAAATTTAAATAATTGAAAAATATTTCAAAAATATAAATATTGTTAAGGAGTTGTTTTGGCTATTGATGTGATGGAGATGCTTGGTTCTGTCTACCTGACCCATGTAATCTGAAGCCTTTTTTCTCCTTTCAGTAGACCTGTGATAAGGTAGCTTATTTGATATTTGTATTGAATACTAACACCTAGCCTATGTTTATTACAGTAGAGTGATTATTTGGGTTTTTTTAATTGAGTGTTTCATTCTGGAACTGATGAACTATTATTTGTGTCGCTACCATGGGTCTCAAAACAAACTCAGTCAGAGTACACCTTAGCATCATCGCAGCCTCCCACATGCCAGTGGAAGGATGGCCAATCTCCTCACATCTGCTTGTAGCACAGTTTGAGGGACCTTTTGATCTCCAAACCAATGATCAAGCCACCGCCGGTGGCTTGGGATCTCAATGTGGTGCACCCCCCCTCCTCATTACCACTTCCGGTACCTGAGCGTCATTCCTGTACCAGCCCAGCTTTCAAGCTATGGAGGGGCTGAAGCTCCGATGCGGGCAGAAAAAAAATTGAAATGCAGCACTGAAAGCCACAGTCCCCTCCCTTCCCTCCTCACGGCATCTGCGGACAGCATTAAAAAACAAATAGAAGCAAGGTGCAGGGAAGGGAGGGAACTGTGACTTTCAGCTCTGCATTTCATTTTTTTTTTCTACCGGCATGGGAGCTTCAGTCCCTCTGTAACTCGAGGTCCCACACATTGCTTCTATTTGTTTTTGGATCGCGGCTGCTGGTCCCTGGAAGGTGGTAGTGGCGGTAGCAGGGAGGGTGAGGAACAAGAGATGCTGGATTGGGAAGAATGGTATGGTGGCTTGAGTGAACACAGGAGGGGGGAGTAGGGGATATGCTAGATAGGAGAGACTAGAAGGACTGAATAAGGTGGAGGAGGAGAAAGAGGATCTGGTAGTTTGAAGGTGGACACCGGAGGGGGAGTAGGGTGACACAGGGGATGTTCTGTCTTGGGGTGGGACATGGAAGGCTATGAACACAAAGGGAGATACATGGGGTGGGGGTGAGGGGTAGGGAAACAGAGGATATTCTGGACTGATGGGGAAGTAGAGAGAGGAGATGCTGGACGGATGAGGAGGAGAAAAAGGAGATTCTGAACAGATAGGGGATATGAGAGAGAGAGGTTATACTGGATGGATGGGGGATGGACAGAAAGAGAGCAGGTGCTGGATGGAAGAGGGGATTGAAAGAGTGTGGAAGGTGCTTGATGGAAGAGTAGGAGAGAGGAGAGTTAGTGAAAGATTGGAGAATAAGAGGAAGGGGAATGGGACGGCCAGAATAAGGGAAAGAGATTGAAGGCTGTATGTAGATGTGATAAAAATAGGGAGATTAAAGACTAGATAGTAAGAAGGCATGAAAGCTGAGTAGATAGGCAGAAAAATAAATGGATGTAGGGGAGAAAGCGAAGAAGACAGGAAGAGAGAAAAATGACAGGATCGACATTATTAGAAGAAGAAAATGGCGAGACAAGAGAGATACAGCATAAAAAAATTTATTTTAAATTTAGTGATTGGAATATGCCACTTTTGAAATTTGCATCTGCTATTTTTATAGTCTGCGCTGTACAAGGGGAAATTAATCCGGTTTTTTCTCTTTCTGAGGTGTCGCGCTGCATGCAGGGTCTGGCCTCTCTGGGTTTAGGTTTAATTTTTACCTATATATTTCTATTTTTGGCTTGTGGTTACTTATTTGTGCTCTGCATGTATGAAACAGGCCAGCTCTCTGAATGCCTGTATAGGATCGGTCTGTGGGAATCTGGCTTGTTCGGTGTACTGATGTTCTAGTGCCCGCTGCAGTGTTTATGATGCTGCCTCTTTCTAGGTAGGGGCCTTATTGTGTGACTCCTGGAAGTTAGGGCTCTTATGGTATGGTAATGATAGAATTACAGTCATGGGTGCCTTTTGTAGGACTTTGTATCTCCTCACAATATGCCTGGCACTGGGGAGGGTTTGTGATAATAAGCATTGCTACAGCTAATAAAGATGATACACATTTCAAACATCTGTGATAACTCAACAAAAAATGAAAGGCCAGCAGATCTGAAGCCTACTGGCCATTTAGCAACCCATGAAAAGAACTGATAGGCAAATCATTTTATGGTTTCCAGTAACCACGGGATTTTTGTCACAGTGCTACTGTTCATATGGCCAACAAAAAGATGCTGGACTAGAGGGCTAGGGCTGACAGGCAGCCAAGTGTTAAAATACCTGCAAGTATTTCCAGAATCCTGCAAGCAGTGCTTCATTTAATATACTGTTTTATTTCGGTGCATTATTTTGCTGTTGTTGAGGCACATCATTCCTTGGCATGTATTTAGGGTGCATGTTACCATCAGTAATGGAGCAGTTATATCAGAGCCACTCAGTGAAAGGATCCTCCTTCCCTGCTGTGCTCAAAAGAGCCCTAATTGTCCCTTTACTGCTGACATAGACATTGCCCTCGTTATTGCAAGGATTTTAACTCGCCCTGCCATACCCCTTCTCATCCCATCCCACTGCACTTTAGCCTCCCCAAAAAGCTGAGTCACCAACCGCCTACATCACCCAGCGATTCCTTTGTGTTAGCGGCAGAGTGCGGCAAACATCGCAATTACTTTAAAAGAAGTTTGCTGCATTTATTTATTTAGACAGTTTTGTATACCACCTTATCCTTCAATCAAAGTGGTCACAACACAATTGGGGATACATTTTAACACGAGGGGATATGAGACACATACACTAATACTTACAGGGAACATGGGCAATGGAGGGTTAAGTGGCTTGCCCAAGACCACAAGGAGCACCTGTGGGACTAGAAACCCCAGTCCTTCCGGCCCAGGGTTGCTGTCCTCTAGTGGGATTTGAACCACCTACCTTCTGGCCTGTGGTACCTTACCCCAACCACTAGGCCATCACCTCTGCTGCCTCTTTCTCTATAAAGCACTATTACATGGCAGCTTGGGACCAGAAAAAGCATTTCCCACTGTGGGGCCAAAGTCTCACAATATCCAAGACTTCGGCCAGGCAATGGGATCTGTTCCTTCAGTTGCTGCGGAGCAGCGCTTTACAGGGAAAGAGACAGTGGAGGTGGTGCTGTAAACTTCTTTTTAAATAAGGGTGATGCTTGCTGCACTCTGCCACTTGTTTTTTAAAACATTTTTGGGGGAGGGGAGGAGGGAACAGGAGGGTAAAGGTGTTCTCTCTCCCTTCTCATAGCCGTCGCCATTGTCATGAGGGGCCTTCAGCAAATCTTGCTTTGGGGCCTCTCATTTAAACTTGCGCAACTGCTCTATAGTAAATCCTAATTCTAATAGAAGTCTCTGTACATGCTGTCATTTGATGAAAAGATGTACTGTGTGAAATCTTATTTATAAAAGCAAAATTATTTTTTGAAAGATGTCTTTGGCTCCAAATGAAATGGCGCAGTTCCATCCTAAACTCTCAGTCTCAGGGCAGAACAACCAGAACAGAGCATTGATTTCTGCAGCGGTGCCCAGATACAGCAACAGCTAGATCCAAAGCTGCCAATGATATCAAATTGGAAGACATTGTTTAATCCGATGTGGTTGTGTTGCTGTATTCACAAGGAAAATCAGGACCCAATACAGCGAGAATAAGAATGAGGTGCAGAAGAGGAGAATATGGAAGATCACCACAGCAGCTGAACACAAAACAGCTTTGTGAAACCTTCAAACACTCTGAGATTGGTTTGCAGATCCTTACAAGTATAGTCTTAGGGGTATTGCAGTAATTTCTGACATTTTACTACAGTTAAGTTTACTGCGGGAGTCACTAACCTACGGTAACTCACTATCGCAGGTTAATGAGTCCCATGGTAAAGGAATAATGCAGCTTGCAAACTGCATCATTCCAAGGGAAAAATAATGTCTGCTCAAGGCCCCTGACTGGTAGCATCAGGCTGCTAACACATGGCTCGATGCCCCAGGGCCAACCTTAAAGAGGCTAAGTACTGAGTGTGAAAGTTATTTAAGTTTTACTTTGAGCAGGAATCCCCCTCTTGCTATGTGCGGATCCTCTGCAGTTATCCCATGCCTTCCTCTTCTTTTCCTTGTTTTTATCCCAAGGTTTTGTTGCAGTACTTTCTTTAGCAGGACTGCATCCAAATATAATTACTTTGAACACGTTTTCTTTCTTTCTTTACAATATTTGATTACTGTACATCCCACATGAACCAAGTTCAGGGTGTGGTACAAAACAGATGCTCATAAAATCAACTATCCCAGTCACCTTACCTGACACCCACCCAACAAACCAACAGCTCAAAAGTCCAATCCATAACCATCCTGACCACTCTAAAAATCATCTTATTAACCCCAAAGAACCCACACCCCATCCACCCCACTCTCAATCCTACATCCATATGTCTGCAGCCAGCACAGTAATGGTCCATTGGTTGTTCAAGCACTCACAGGCTAAAAAAAAACAAGGAAAAAACCTATGGCGCAAATCCAAATGCTTCACCAAAAAGCCACATTTTAACCTTTTCCGAAAACTCAAGTAATTCATCTGCAGCTGGGGGTTGAGAGGGATAGAATTCCATAGACCAAGAGTTACATAGACAAAGGCCTTTATGATGAGGGCACTGCATTTTCAAGGCACTAGGAACCAGCAGAAGGGCCATTTCTCTGTATAGCTCCCTATAGTAGTTGAACATATTATTTACTACCCTGGAAACAAAGGGGCCGCGTCTCCGATATTGCACGGATAGTAAAAAGACTGTCCTAAGGGGTCCTTTTACGTAGTTCCGCCAACCAGTTAATGTGCATTATAGTGTGTGGTAACTAGCTGTGATAAATGCTAACTCACAGGCATGCCAGCTACTGACTGCTAAGACGTCATTCAATGGCCCTTGCGCTAATGTAGAGAGTGGGCAGGTTAGGGACAGAGTATGGGCATAGAAAGCACATTAGCATACAAGCACCATTAACATGGCAATTAACAAGGGTGCATATAACGATACCTCTATGGGGATCATTAGGGGCACCACATTAATTGCACCGCACATTAATGTACTCAGTCAAGCATTAGCTGCCGGGAACGTAGAGGCTTTGCACTTAATGTGCATTACAAATTCATGCTGAATGCACAGTCTTACCAGGATGTTCTAAAAGGGCCCCTAAGTTACCTAGGTAATTATCTGGATAGTGGACTGAATAATTAGCCAACACTGACCGCACGATACGTATATTCAGCACCAGCAGCTATCTGGTAGCGGAGCTAAATATACATATTTTATTTTACTGCTGTGATTGCCATTTTAAAAAAATACTGATTGTAGCGGCTGATTGGGAAACACTGAAAAAACACCATTTCCTTCCAATTACCCATCTTGGATCCTCCACTATGTTTTTATGCGTTAACTGGGCAAATGGCTGACTATTGCTAGTACCTGGTTATTGCCGGGTGCCACCCTTGAATGCCCCAATGCTAGCCAGCTAACATCGATGTACCTAGCAGCAGTACCCAAGGATTAATGCGGTTAGCAAGTCTGCCAACTACGTTAATTGCTCTCAGTATCGGGCCCACTGTTTACAAACACCTCAGATTAGAAGCCCTCGGTATAATGCTTTTCATGCTGCAGATATCATTCAGCCACACCTAGATCTTCTCGAGACTGAACACTAACGAAAATAGATTTCCAGTGTCTTTGCTACACATTATCTACCACAGGACTCGTTTTATTCCTATGAACCCAGCAATGGATGTGCAGTAATGACATTAGCACATGCCATTAGTAAATGACCCCAATAGGAAAGATTTCTTCCTAGCCATTATCCATCTGTAATATACAAAAAGGACACAGATAGGAGATGGAGTGTTGTATGTATTTAAAGTCCTTTCTGTAAGTGCATCATGCTTCGGAGTTTACTAGTAATACATGGAATATGTGACATCAGTGGGACTTTATCAGCACATGAGTATAAATAGAATTTTAAAACTTCTCTTGGCCTCATCCTTTTAATCTCCAAGAACAAGCAGGAATATAGTCTTCACATATGCATGATGTCGGTACCGATGGAGCCTGCACGGGAACGCTCCCCAGAGTCCAATCAGAAAGCCTTTCGGAGCCCTCCACTGCGCCTGCATGAGTGACTTCCCACCTTTCCAACTCCTCTCCTCAGTCTTTTGTTTTCTACAGAGCCAGCAGGATGACATTCCTGTCACTGCTGAAAAAGAATCTTTTATTTTTGTGGTAGCGTTTCTGCCTTCCCGTCGACGCCAGCATCGCCTACACCAGGGGTGGGCAATTCCGGCCCTTGTGCACCACAATCCAGCCTGGTTTTCATGATGGCCCTAATGAATATTCTTGGACCTATTTCCATACAATGGAAGGCAGTGGATGCAAATAGATCTCATGAATATTCATTAAGGACATCATGAAAACCAGGCTGGATTGTGCTGCATGAGGGCCGGAATTGCCCACCCCTGGCCTACACCATTCCAGTCCCCTTTTTTCTATTCGAATTTTCTGTTTCTTCTAACTTTCTTTTACTTTAATTTTCTTCAGTTTCCTCATGGGTGGCCATCCACCCCATTAGCCTCAAGCCTTTTCTTTGCCTACTCCAACCATGGAAAAGCCAACTAGTAACTTTAAAAAATACTCAGTGCTCCAAAAGTATTTTGCTAACCGGTAAGCACGACTGGTGCTTAAAGTGTCTTGGCTCAGAACACCTCCAAGATTCTTGCTCTCTGTGCCAACAGATGACAAGGAGAGGCCTCAATAACTGGGCTGAGAAGTTTGGATCCCTGTTTTCATCGGACACTCTCTCAGTGGCATCCACGTCACCAAAAGCATCCACATCCTCGCAGGACTCACAGGTACCGAAAAAGTCCAAGCACAGTAGTGCATCCAAGCTGACAAAGCATCGGACATCGAGGTCCCTTGCGGCCCCGTTCCCATCATTGAGACTCACCGAGGGTAGTCTCTGACACTGACCATCAAGCCAAGCAAACCCAGCAGGAGGACTTGTCCTCCAAAACAGTAGTGGGCTCCCGGGCCGCTCCTGAGGATTCGGCCTCTGGAGAGCTACAGTGCCATGTTCTTGGACACTGGCAGCCAACCCCATACAACACTCTACTCAGACATCAGTAATCTCCTTAGACCAGCGCATGCTGTCTATTGAGAGAACGTTGGCAGCACTCCTTGCAGTATCAGTTCCAGTGAGGCTGACTGCCCAGGAAGCCCCGGCCCCGATACAGACTCCGGTTCCCAGTCTAATAGTGCCACCAGTGCTAGCATCAATATCCATCGTATCCATGCTGACATTAAGACCCGAGGCCTCGGGTCCTTCGACACTGGCATCGATCCCAATGAAACAGGGTCCTGACTCTGATACCTCAGGGAGTGAATATTGGTACCGCCGATCCCATAAGCATCAGCATCGATGGTATTTCACTACATCCTGTTCCAATTCCTCAGATTCAGATCATCGATCCTTCAATTCCCAAGAACTCCAGGACATGCCTTCGGAGCCTTCTGAAAAGAGGAGAACCCCCCTGAAGACATGTCCTCTCAGGACTTCATCAGGGACATAACAGCAGGTCTCTCTATTACTGCTTCATTGGAGAAGGAGCCAAGAATAGAAGAACTGGAGATCCTCAGTATCCCACTGCTCCTAAGGAGGCTGCCATTCTACCAAAACACCGAATTCTCCATGCTCTCATGCTTCGCATTGGAAGACCCCTCTCACGGTGTCATCTATCAGCAAAAGACTCAACAGTATGTATCGAGTCCCAGAGTGTCCAGTATTTCAGAGGCTGCAGCTCCCCCACCTCTCCATGGTGGTGGAATTGGCGATGCGCAGAATTAAAAGTGTAAAAAAACATTCCTCCATACTACCTGGTAGGTAATCAAGAACCCTGGATGCTTTTGCCTGCAAAAGCTTCCAGGCCTCCATGCTATATGGTAGGATAAACCTCTACATCCTATACGTGGGAATGTTTTTGAAAGAGGTCAACAAGAATCTCGAGGCATTCTCCCTTCTACTCTCTGAAGAAAAACAAGTCTTCTGAGGCATAGCCAAAAAGTTTCCAAATTTGTCAACAGAGCTGCCTTCGATGCCTTTGAGTCCTCCAGCAGACCTCCGCTGTGGCTATCGGAGCACAAAGGATAGCGTGGCTAAATGTTTCAGACCTAGAACAGTGGGTGTAGGACAAGCTGAGCAACATTCCCTGCAATGGAGAGAACCTCTTTGGGAAGAATTGGAGAGAAAAGGCTGATGAGCTAGAGAATGATGATACCACTCTCAAGAGGCTATCCAGGAAGACATCTGACACTTCCAGGAAGAAGGCAGCGTAAAAAAAGCCCTTCAGCTTCAAAAGAAAGATATTTCCCATCATATCCCAAAGCAGCCTCATACCAGCCACAGTAAAAGAAGGAAGGGCCTAGACATCCTAAAAACCCAAGGCAGCTAAGACCCAACCTGCCCCACAAGCCCAGCCTGCATCTAATTTTTATTCTCTCCTAGAGAAAATTGCCACCTTGCTTCTGGAGGGATATCAGCCTCTTCACATAGCAGGAAGGCTCTGCCACTATGCTCATTGCTGGCATCTCATCACATGGAGAAGTGGTCCTTACAAATTGTCCACAGTGGATACCAACTAAACTTTCAAGATTTGCTCCCCTCAGGTTTCACAGGGGCTCATCCAACTCAACTCCCCCACACTGCTATTTTATCAGAAGAGGTAGCCACCCTGCTAACCCAAGGTACCATCGAGAGAGTTCCACTAGGCCATGAAAGAATGGGATTTTACTCCCCATACTTCCTCATCCCAAAGAATTTGGTGGGCACAGATATATTCTGGGTCTCAGGAATCTGAACAAGTTCCTCATAAAAGAGAAATTCAAGATGATTTCATTGGGAACTCTTCTACTCTACCTCCAGAGTCAAGACTGGCTTTGTCCTCTAGACCTAAAAGAGGCATACACCCATATACTCATACATCCAGGATACAGGCAGTATCTTCGCTTCACCTTTCAAGGAATTTATTATCAGTACAGAGTCCTTCTCTTCAGGCTTGCCTCTGCCCTGAGAATCTTCACGAAGTGCATAGCTGTAGTCGCCGCATACCTTCACACACTAGGGATATTTGTCTTCCCCTATTTATACGATTGGCTGATCAAGGCAGACTCTCCTCAGGCAAGTTACTTTGCACTCAAGAGCACCATAGCAGTATTATAGCATCTTGGCTTCTTCATAAACTTTCAGAAGTCGCACCTACTCCAGACTCAGAGGCTAGAGTTTATTAATGCATTTCTAAACACTCAGGAGGTCAGAGCTTTTCTGCCTCAGGATCGATTGACCTGCCTGATTGAACTGGTCACCCAGATGCAGCAGAGGAATCAAGCAACAGCTTGGGATTTCCTGAGCCTCCTAGGGCACATGGCCTCCACAATCCATGTAGTCCCCTACACTCAGCTACACATGTGTCACGCACAGTGGACTCTCCACCCAGTGGATGCAAGCCACAGGAAGCTTATGAGACCAGATACAGGTCACACCTACTCTGATCAGCTTGCTCCAATGGTGGTGTTCCTCAGAAAACCTGTACATGGGTCATCTTTGCAGACACTCCCGCCCCAGTGTACCCCAAACATGAATACTTCAAAGCTAGGTTGGGGAGCCCACCTGGATGAGCTCTCTACTCAGTGTCTCTGGACAGCTCAAGAATCAGCCTTACAAATCAATCTGCTAGAGCTTCGAGCACTGACGAATGCCCTCTGAGTCTGCCAAGACCAACTCTCGGGGTAGCAAGTCCTAGTCAGGAAAGACAACCAAGTAGCCATGTTCTATGTTAACAGGCAGGGCAGAACAGACTGACACCCCCTCTGTGATGAGGCTCTCCATCTTTGGTCATTCGCCATTGCTCCCAGGAGAGCTCACTGTCCTGGCGGATAGACTGAGTTACATCCTCCATCCACACGCATGGTCTCTGAACCCAAGCACGGCAGCTTGGATCTTTCGTACTTGGCGGACCCCGTCCATAGGTCTCTTTGCTACCCTGCAGAACATTAACTGCCACGGTTCTGCTCCAGAGAATCATCCACCCGCAATCAAGCATCGGATGCCTTCTTGCTCAACTGGGGCCACGGGCTTCTGTATGCCTTCCCCCCAATGCCCTTGATTCCCAAAACACTTTTCAAACTACAGACTGACAAGGGGAACATGATCTCTATAGCCTCATTCTAGCCCTGGCAATCCTGGTTTCCTCTTCTGCTCCATCTAGCCCAGACATAATCTCTCAGATTGGGATGTGCCTCGAATATCCTTTCACAGGACAATGGCACATTCCTACATCCCAATCTCCAGTCCCTAAATCTGACAGCCTGGCTATTCAGGGATTAGACCGACAAGACCTTAGTCTTCCACAGAAGGTTAAGAACATCCTTCTGGCTTCAAGAAAAAAGTCTACCAGATGTGCATACTCTTTCAAATAATTCAGATTTGCTCTTTGGTGTGCAGAAAAGGACCTTAATCCCTTCACCGTACTGGTGGAATTTCTCCTCCAATATCTGCTTCATTTGTCTACTATGGGTCTTAAAACAAACTCTGTCAGAGTACACCTTAGCGCCATTGCAGCCTTCCACAAGCTAGTGGAAGGATGTCCAATCTCCTCACATCCGTTCGTAGCACGCTTTATGAGGGGCTTTTTGCCCTCCAAACCACCAATCAAACTGCTACCAGTGGCTTGGTATCTCAATGTGGTGCTGGCTCAGCTTCTAAAGCCACCCTTTGAACCCTTAACCACTAACTCGCTATGGTTTCTATCTTCGGAAGTCTTATTTCTCATTGCCCTCACTTCCACTAGATGCATCAATGAGCTACAAGCTCTGGTAGTGGACTCCCTACACAAGGTTCCATCATGACAAGGCCGTCCTCTGGATGCATCCACACTTCCTCCCAAAAGTGGTATCTCCCTTCCACTTAAATCAGTCTATCATGCTACCAGTCTCCTTTCCTAGACCACATTCCTCCCATGCAGATGCGACCCTACACACCCTAGTCTGCAAACATACCTTAGCTTTCTACCTTCAGAGTACACAGGGACATCGCAAATCATCACAGTTGTTCATCTCCTTTGACCCCAGTCACTTGGGTCTCCCTATGTCCAACCGCACACTCTCCAGATGGATCACTGACTGCATCACCTTCGCATATGACTAAGCAGGTCTCTCCTTAGAGGGCCATGTCACTGCTCATAATGTTTGAGCTATGGCTACCTCAGTAGCCAACCTGCGCTTGGTGGCCATTGAAGAGATCTGCAGGGCAGCAACTTGATCTTCTGTTCACACTTTCGCTGTCCACTACTGCCTGGACAAGAACTCCCACTGGGATGCAGCTTTCTGACAGGCGGTCCTTCAGCATCTATTCGGTACTTATATGCAATTACTAACACACTTCTTCAATACCAGTTAGCTATGCAGGGATCCAATCCCAGAAAATCCATATGGCCCAGTTCCTGACATTTTTCCTATCCCTAGGACACCCTCCTGATCCCCAGAACAACCTGCCTCCTGGCAGCTAGGGAGTCCCATATATGAAGACTATATTCCTGCTTGTTCCTGGAGATAATGTAGTTACTCACCTGTAACAGGTAATCTCCAGGAACAGCAGGAAATAGTCTTCACAACCCACCCTCCTCCCCTAGTAGTTGTACGGTGTTCTTTTCTCTCTTCTTTCTCAGCTATAAACTCAACTGAGGCGAGTAGTTGAAAAGGCGGGAAGGCAGTGACGCAGGCGCAGTGGAGGGCTCCCAAAGGCTTTCTGATTGGATGCTGAGGAGCATTCCTGCGTAGGCTCTGTCAGTACTGACATCACCCAAATGTGAAAACGAATTCCTGTTGTTCCCGAAGATCACCTGTTACAGATGAGTAACTACGCTATTTGGTTAGTAGCATCTCCTTACTAGATATTTTTTGTTTTAAAATAGAGGCTATTACTATTTTTTGAAGTATATTTTTAAATTTATGTTTATGAAAATTTTTTCTCAGCAGGTAACGTACAGTTGACATAGGGCCAGTGTACTTAAGGATGATAATGCATTTAAGAAACATA
Source organism: Ichthyophis bannanicus (assembly GCA_033557465.1). Classification (NCBI taxonomy): domain Eukaryota; kingdom Metazoa; phylum Chordata; class Amphibia; order Gymnophiona; family Ichthyophiidae; genus Ichthyophis; species Ichthyophis bannanicus. The sequence goes on along the minus strand of CM066033.1, from coordinate 941,477,584 downwards.
GAATATGATGGCAGATAGAGACCATGGATCCATCTAGTCTGCCTATCTATCTTCTTTTAAAATGTATCATTCTATGAACGATACATTTTTTCCCAGTAACAACAATAAATGTGGTCTGTACAGAAGCAATTACAATCAAAGGACAAAATTAAGAGATGGGATGAACCTCCCAAACAGATGTCCGTCTTCTCTCATAGATATATAGGAACACAAGAAGGAAGAACCTATAGAAGACTGGATGCGACCCATTGGCCAGGATCTTGCCTGGAAGTAGATAGAGATGTGTTAGGGATGTCAGGGTGACTTTTTTTTTACCATTTATGGAAGGATTTGGATTCAGGTTTCCTCTTCTTTCCAAATGGATTCCAACAGCTAAATGTCCCCTTCTTTCCTTTTCTCCCAGGTCACCAAAGCTTTTAGGAAATGATAAGAGTATAATTGTACCTTTCATTGGAAAGTGGGGTGGGGGAGCACAATGGCAGCATGAACCTTGAGGGAGTGTTCTGTTGCTGCTCTGCCCTCCCTGTTGGCCTGATTTATTTTACCTTTTAATATGCCATGTAAAAGGAAGGGGAAAATGTGGGTCTATCCACAGAGACTTCAGCTTCAGTTTGGGGCAACAGAGAAGGTACAGCTTTATCATTCAGTGTCCTGGAGAACTGGAAGGGAGTTGTTCTGCTCCTGTGGTGAGTAGAAGAGGTTTCTGTTTCCACTCTGGATCATTTACCTTCCAGACATGGTAACTTGGCTTCTAATCTGCCAGTTTTCCTAACATAGATGGATGGTGTCAGAACCTGAAAGGCCAATTTGGACCTGGACTTGAAGAAAGAGCCTCAGCTTGGGGTGTGGTAGTTAAAAGGAATCTCCATGCCAAGTGGCTGGCTATGGAACCAGGACTTAAAGAGAAGAGGTAGAAAACATAGAAAGTCAACTGAAAAAGCTTCTGAGGCCCTGGAGCAAAGTAAACCAGCTAGTAGTCTCCTACCTCTATTTCTGAAAGCACCAGTGGTTACCCTAGATGTTGTTAGGACTGCTCTGATGAGACTGCACACATCCTTAACTAAATGTTCTGCTGATATTTTAGCTGAGAATGTCGAAGCAGCAACTCGTGATCAGGAATCTATATCTGAGAAATGCAAGGGTAGAACTTAAGTTTTGGAAAAGAAAGTTAAGACCATTAAGGAGGTGAATTCTATGTTTTACATTGGAAGATGAAGTAGCTGGAATATGTTTCTAGATACCTTAACCAGTGTATGCTGAATTTCCCTAGACTTCTTGGAATGACACCCCAGGACATCTTTAAGAAACTCCCCTTCAAAGGGAGAAGCAAGTTTTTCAAATGCATTTGGGGAGGGGGAGGTGCTACGTATGTCTTCCTTGAGTGTCCTTGATTTGACTGCCATTTTGGATAGATCAAATCAAAAAGAAAGCAGTTGGAACCCTTAGTTGGACTCTTGTTTTCAAGCAAGATTTAAATATGATCACGCATTTGTACTTCTGTATACTCAAGTACCTCTTCAGAAAATCTAGATTTTCTCAAGAGAAAGGGAAGGTTTTTCTTTCTCTGCACCAAGAAATGTATGCCCTAGTGCTATTTTTTTGCATTGTTAAGTATATCTATGTAAATTATACTTTCTCTGCCCTATAACAATTAAGATTTTTCATTGATACTAAAAAGATCTGACAGGCCTATTCAGATATTGTTGGGGGTCTATCAGCTGTTGACAAGTATTATGACTCAGGGTTAAAACCATATTAAGCTGTTTCTTTTCTGATTTTTTTCTCTTGCTTCTTCAGTATATCTCCTATGATATGTTTGTTTATTTATTTATTTATTTATTGTTTGTTTGGTTTTATATATCGTTGTCTTAGAAATCAGAGCGGTTTACATAGAATTTTAGAACTCCTGTTGATATGATGGATTATGAAACATACAAACATGATAGCAGAAAAAGTCCACATGGCCTATTTAGTCTACCCTTCCATATCAACTACAATAGTCCCCTTTTTTCCTTTAGAGATCCTCTGTGTTTGTCCCATGCATTTTTGAATTCAGATACTGTCCTGGTGTCCACCACCTCTACTGGGAGACTATTCCATGCATCTACCACTCTTTCTATAAATAAATATTTCCGCATATTACTCCTGAGTCTCTGAACTATTCTTTATGTTGTTGCTTTTGGACTTTTTGTTTCCTAAGGTTATTAATTGCATCGGTTAGAGAAGATTTATATCTGTATTTCTTCAGCAAGATTGTTTCTTGTGTATTTTGAAATGTTTAAAAATATAGGATAAAAAGAAAATATAGTAAGTAGGGGACAAGCCTGATCTTTCGGAACAGAAACAACAGATCTAGTCACTACAAAATATAGTTCAATTATCCAAAGAAAGACACACAGATTTCCCCAAAGAACACGTGTTTTTTTATTGAAGAGACATTGGAGGTCATTTTAAAAGTGTTGTGAAGTGCCTACACATGTAAATAGTGGCATTAACAGGGGTGGATGGCATACACCGTGTAAATGCTGATTTAGAGTGCTACTATTTACACATGTAGGAGCCATGGGGCATGTAGACTTAAAGGGGATAATTTTATGACAGGACACCTAGGTTAAGTGGGCAGAAAGGCACCTATTTTATAAAGACAAGTAGGCCCCTACTCGTTTTTATCAAATACTAGTACAAATTCCTGCACCAATAACGCCTAGACAGCAGAGGCGGATATTACATTTGTTCAAGAGCAGGTGTAAACATCAGCATGAACTTTATAAAATGTGTGTAGTCCGTGACTCTGCCCTCACACCACCCAAAATCTACCTCTGTGCATGCCTACTATAAAAGTATTCACAGGCTTGCACCCAACCGCAGGCTTACTCCCAACCACATTTTATAAAAGCCCATTTATGTTCCTAAACTATTTATGCATAGAAATGGTTTATACAATTATCCAAAAAAAGACAGGCCACCACAAGTGTGATACTGTGGAGCACCATTTAAATTTCCCCGCACTCCAAGGCGCGCCCGCAGCAGACACCACACCAGCCCGATCGACATCGGGGAAGGGAGCAGGAAGGTAATCCCCTCCCTGCTCCCCACCACAAGGCCACCACAAGGCCAATCAGGCCAAAGAACTCCACGGAGCACCGTTTAAATTTCCCCGCGCTACAAGGCACGCCCGCGGCAGCCACCACACCAGCCCGATTGGGATCGGGGAAGGGAGCAGGAAGGTAAGCCCCTCCTGTTATCCACTGCTTATCCTCTGCTTGCTACCCATTGCTCGCATTGAACTGCTACCCACAGCCTGCTTGTTTGCCTAACCTTCTACCCATTGCTTGCTCAGACCTTGCTGCCCACTACCATGGCCCCACATCTCATTGTCCTCCTCTTCATTATCCTCCCCAACTGCCTCCCCTCCTACCAACACCCTCCCTCCTCTTCCCCCTACCCTTCCCCTTCCTTCCTCACTTCTCCCTCCATTCTGCCCCTAGCCTAGCACCTGCTCTTGAGCTTCTTTACACCATCCCCTGCATTCAACCTGCCCCCTCTCTTTAAGGCAACCCCATCCTCGTTTCCGCCGTACTATCTCCTCTTTGTCTCGCTCTCTTATACTCCTTCTCTTTCTCTCATCAGGTAATATCAACCCCAACCCTGCCCCCCCCCCCCGATTTTTTTCCCACACTAAAGAAAATTCCTCACGTACCCTATCTAATCTCATCCACATCCCGCTCCTCCCTCCTTCCACCCTCCCTCATTCATCCTACAATCATTCATCCATAGATATCAACTCCAACCCTACCCCCAAAAATAATCCCTCACTTAACCTACCCGGTGCCATCAACTTACCCCTCATTCCCCCTCCCTCACATCCCTTTTGGAGGGCACACTCACCCAGACACACCCACCTACACCCTGCTCACTCTAAATCTTGGCATTACCCTAGAAATAGACGCCCACGCTACTCTGATAAGAAATCTAAACGTAACTTATCCATATACCTCTCCTCCCCCCTTCCACTCATTTTCATGTGCCCTATGGAACGCATGCTCAGTCATTAAAAACCCCCTTTTATCCATGACCTTTTTATCTACAATGCCCTACACCTTCTTGCCTTGACTGAGACCTGGCTCCCCCCAGACGACACTGCATTCATTGCCTCTCTCTGCTATGGGGGCTACCAGTTCTCCCATACACCTCGAACTACTGGTCGCGGTGGTGGCGTTGGCCTCTTACTCTCTCCCTCCTGCCAATTCCTCCTGCCACCCCAATCACACTCCCCCTTCTCCTTCGAAGTCCACTCCATTCGCCTCCTCTCACCACTTCCCCTCCGAGTAGCTGTTATTTATCGTCCACCGGACAAATCCAAATCAACCTTCCTCACCGACTTTGACTCCTGGCTTTCTGCCTTTATTGATCCCTTCTCCCCCACTCTCATTCTTGGCGATTTCAACATTCACATTGACAACCCCTCCGACCCCCATGCCTCAAAGTTCCTTGCTCTTATCTCCTCCTTCAGCCTCCAACTTTGCTCCACTGCCCCCACACATCTACACAGCCACTGCCTAGACCTAATACTCTTCTCCAACTCCTCTCCTTCAAACTTCCGCAAATCAATCCTTCCCTCATCTGACCATCACCTCTTAACATTTACTCTTCAGCTTCCGCCGTCCCAACCTCGTCCTGTCTCCTCTGACCTATTTAGAAACCTTCATAATATTGATCCCCTGACTCTCTCCTCCACCATCTCTCCATCTCTTTCCTCCATTTTGTCCTCCAAATCCACCGCTGAGGAATTATCTTCATACAATGCTATATTATCCTCAGCCCTTGATACTCTTGCCCCTCCCACCCCACATCCTGTCAAACGATCTACTCCCCAACCCTGGTTTTCACCCACAATCCGTTACCTACGTATCTGTGCCCGTTCTGCCGAACGAGCTTGGTCCAAATCCCGTTCCCCGGAAGACCTTCTACACTTCAAATTCATGCTTGGCTCCTTCCAGTCAGCCTTAGCACTTGCCAAACAAGATTACTACATCCATCTGACCAACTCCCTTGCCTCTGATCCTCGCCATCTCTTTAATGCCTTCAATTCTCTCCTTAAGGTCCCACCACCCCCGATCCCGCTCTCCCTTTCTGCCCAAACCCTAGCCAACTACTTCCACACCAAAATCCTCAAGATTACCCTCCAATTCCCTACCCCCCAATTCTATCCACCTCCCCCCCAATTCTCCTCCCCCATCCATACTCCCTCTGCCACCCTCTCTTCCTTCCTTCTGATCTCTGAGGGAGAAACTGCACTCCTGCTGTCCTCCTCCAAACCCACCACCTGTCCATCAGACCCTATCCCCACCCATCTCCTACGTTCCATCCCCCTCACCATTGTTCCCTCTATCACTCATATCCTCAACCTTTTACTCTCCACTGCAACTGTCCCCATTGACTTCAAACATGCTGTTGCCACACCCCTCAAGAAACCCTCATTTGATCCCACATCCCCCTCTAACTATTGACCCATCTCCCTCCTTCCCTTCATATCCAAACTATTAGAACGAGCAGTCCACCGTCGCTGCCTCCACTTCCTCACCTCCCAGGCCCTCCTGGACCCACTTCAATCCTGCTTCTGTCCCCTACACTCCACTGAAACGGCACTCACAAAAGTCACAAATGACCTGTTCCTGGCTAAATCCAAGGGCCTCTACTCTGTCCTCATCCTTCTTGACCTTTCTGCTGCCTTTGACACCGTTGACCACGACCTTCTCCTCATCACCCTCTCCTCGCTTGGCTTCAAGGACTCTGTACTATCCTGTTTCTCCTCCTACCTCTCCCATCGCTCATTCAGTGTATGCTCTGGTGGCTCCTCCTCCTCCCCTACCCCGCTCCATGTAGGTGTACCCCAGGGATCTGTCTTGGGCCCCCTCCTCTTCTCTCTCTTTACCCAAGGTCTTGGCACACTTATCTCCTCCCATGGCTTTCAGTACCATCTCTATGCCGATGACTCCCAAATCTACCTCTCTACACCTAATATTTCTCTGGCAACCCAGTCCAAGATCTCTGCCTGTCTTTCGGACATAGCTGCCTGGATGTCTCATCGCCGATTGAAATTGAACATGGCCAAAACTGAACTCCTTGTCTTTCCACCTAACTCCTCCCCCCCCCCCACACTTCCCCCTCTCTCAATCCATGTGGATGGATCTACTATCCTTCCTGTTCCCTCGGCCCGCAATCTAGGAGTTATCTTTGACACCTCTCTCTCCTTCTCCGCTCATATCCAGCTTGTAGCTAAGACCTGCCGCTTCTTTCTCTACAACATCAGCAAAATCCGCCCCTTCCTCTCTGAACATACTGCCAAAATGCTTATCCACTCCTTAATCTCTTCTCGCCTCGATTACTGCAACCTACTCCTCACTGGTCTTCCCGCGAGCCACCTCCTTCCCCTCCAATCTATACAAAATCACGCTGCTTGACTAATCTTCTCCCAACCTCGCCATGCCCACATTACTCCTCTTCTCAAGTCGCTTCACTGGCTCCCTGTCCAGTTCCGCATCCAATTCAAGCTTCTCCTGCTAACCTATAAATGCATTCACTCTATGGCCCCTCAATACCTCTTATCTCTTATCTCTCCCTACGTCCCCTCTCGAAATCTGCGCTCCGCTAACAAATTGCTTCTATCAATGCCTTTCACCCGCACCGCAAACTCCCGACTGTGCTCCTTTCACCTTGCTGCACCTTACGCCTGGAACAGCCTACCTGCATCTGTGCACCAGGCACCCTCCCTGGCCCTCTTCAAATCCAGGTTGAAGACTCACCTCTTCACCGTTGCATTCAGATCCTGACTCCTTCCTCATCTTACCCTAACCCCCGTCATCATTTATGACCAAACTGCAGACCAAACTGTACCACACCGTACCTTGCGCAGAACTGACTAATGCTCTGTACTGTTCTAACTAATGTACTGTTCTAACTAGATTGTAAGCTCCGATGAGCATGACTCTGACAGGCAGGGACTGTCTCTTGTATGTTGACTACCTCTTGTACGTTAGCTGTGCAGCGCAGCGTGCGTGGCACTTTACAAATGCTGAATAGTAGTAGTAGTAGTAAATAATATCAAAAATTCAAAAATCACCCGATAAAAATCTCCCAATAATAACAGAGATTCAACACATACAAATTATTTTGAAATACTATCGCCATATGGCCAAATATACTCAAACAAAAAATCTTTTCAAATTAAATGAATGGGAAAAGACCTCAGTTTGTCCCATTGGTCCAGATACTGGATCCATTCTGCAAAAGTAGGGCACAACTCCTCACTGGTCAGCAAACCCCTTCATTTTATTTTTAATCATTTTCAAATCCCATACATCATGCTTATTCTGTCAAAAAAGGAATTTGAATTACTTATCTTCATTCATCCAAAGAAAGTGCTGGAATAGCACTCAATGATATTGGCAGTTGATGAAACACTCTATACAATTGGCAGTATGGGCAGTGATAAAATAAGCCATCAGCATTGAGAACAGCTGGTGATATACCCATTGTATGCACATTTCGCCACAAGGCTGCCTCAGGAGTGTAGTCAAATAGCTTAATACGGCGTCAATAACTGTTCAACATAATTCCCTTCCCCACACCCTGTTAAGTTAATCTGTGGGGAGGGGAATTAGCAACTGATTCCCCTCCCCACACCCTGCGTTCACACTGATTTTTGTAAATATGTTCATATATCCATTACCTGCCCCCAGAGTTGAGATGTTTGATATTTCGTCAATGTCTATTTATTGTTGGCTGTAATAATTGTTTGTCCTAAGTTTAAGTTCTATGTAGCGAAGTTGTTCCGTGTAAACCGCTTTGATTACCTGACTAAGAGGTATAGAAAAACATTGCTCATAAATAACCTCCAGTTCTTTTCTACTTACAGTTGTGGTCAACATTATTGGTACCCTTGCACTTCAACCCCTTAATGCCCAATATCTCTTTTTAAAAAAGTGGCAAGTTAAATGGATTTGGACTATATATGCACACATATTTGACACATAAAAGAATCAAATAAAATAAAACTAATTAAAAAAGGAAATAGTATAAAAACCGGGACACTGCCAAGACATGATTATTGGCACCCTTATAAACAATTCAAATCAGTTTGAATAGAAGAACCACATTTCCATTGCAGCAAAATTTGATGCACCTGTGATCAATTGTCAGTGCTCACATGACTTGAATCAATCAATGAATGATGGCTCTAATGTTTAAAATGGTCACATTCACTCCCTCTTCCATTTTCGCAATGGTGAAGACATAAGAGCTGCCTGAGACTGTCAGAAAAGCCATTATGTAAGGTGGTTCGAAGTAAACCGCCTTGGACAAAGGCAGTATAGAAAAACTTAAATAAATAAATAAAATTATCACCAAACATCAAACTTCAAAGGCGTTCAAGGCTATCTCCAAAGACCTTGGGATTCTTGAGTCTACGGTTCACAATGTTATTAAGAAGTTTTCTGCTTATGGAACTGTCAAGAACCTACAAGGATTTGGTGGGAAGAGGATAAGTAATCTAAGAGGTTTTCGAAGGTTAATGCGAACTGTTGGAAAAATACCACATACAACATCCAAAGAGCTTAATGCTGACCTGGAGCAATCTGGAGTGGTGGTTTCAACCTGCACTGTATGCCGTGCACTAAACAAAGAAGGATTTCATGGGTGAAGGCAAAAGAGGACCCCACTACTCAAATGTAGACATAAAAAGCCACTCTTGATCTTCGCCCAAACCTATCTTGAGAAACTGCAATCCTTCTGGGAAATATTCTGTGGGCGGGTGAAACCAAACTTGGGCTCTTTGGCAATGCAGAACAGTGATGCATTTACAAGCAAAGAAACGAGGCTTATAAGGAAATTAACACCTTTCTTACAGTTAAATATGGTGGAGGTTCCATAATATTGTGGATCTATTTTGCTGCCTCAGGAACTAGAAGCCTGGAACATATTAAAGGAATCATGAAGTCAATGAACTACCAAGGTATTTTGGATCAAAATGTGCTACCAAGTGTCAGAAAGCTAGGTCTGGGTCGAGGGTCATGGGTTCTCCAGCAGGACAATGACTCAAAACATACATTCAAAAGTATAAAAGAATGGTTGTAAAGGAACAAACGGACTGCTTTAAACTGGCCAGCACTGAGTCCTGATCTCAATCCAATCGAGAACCTTCGGGAAGAGCTGAAATCTGCCACTGGTAAAAGGAATCCTGGAAACAGTCCTGAACTGGAACAAATCACAATTGAAGAGTGGGAAAAGCTACTAGCAGACAGATGTACGAAACTTATAAATGGCTACAAGAAACGTTTGGAGGCTGTCATCATTGCCAAAGGTTGTGCAACCAAATATTAGTGAAGGGTGCCATTAATTTTGTCTACTGCTACTACTATTCATCGTTTATATAGTGCTGCAAGGTATACACAGCGCTGTACAGACACGTATAAAAGATGGTTCCTGCTCATTACAGCTTACAATTATCAAGCCAGACAATGCAATAGCTGAGAACAAGGGTACAAATAAGGAAAGCAAGAGATCAGGATCCAAAAGCAGCCTCAAAGAGGTGAGCCTTTAGCATGGATTTGAAAAGGGGCAGAGATGTAGCCTGACTTACAGACTCAGGTAGTTTATTCCAGGCACTGGGGGCAGCAAGGTGAAAGGATTGAAGTCTGGAGTCGGCAGAAGAAAAGGGTATAGAAAGAAGCAAGCCAGCAGAAGAACAGTTCACGAGGAGGGGTGCAGGGAGAGAGGAGAAAGGAAAGGTGGTGAGGAGCAGTAGAATGAATGCATTTGTAGGTCAGAAGGAGAAGTTTGAACAGGATACAGAAACGGAAGAGGAGGCAATGAAGTGACTTCAGAAGAGGAATTTATTTATTTATTTATTTAGCTATGCTTATATACCACTAAATCTAAAAGTTAAAGCAATTTACTAAAAACAACAAATAGCCAATAAATGATTTTACAAAGAACATTAAAGAAAAGCTAAAATTACATGAGCATAATGAAGCTGGCAGAAGATATTTTGGGGTTTTTTTCTCAGAAATTACTACTTCTACGTTGTGCAGACATACTATTAAAATATTATGATGGCAAACAGTTGGAATATTTCCAATTATTTCTCATGATATTATACACAACATACCTAAAATATAGATAGATATGTACATATATGAAATCTTCCTTGGGTTTGGGAGGAGGAAAAGAGATTATTCCTTAAATGAAATTAACTTCAAACACAAGAGGGTAGGAGTTACAGATTCCTACAATGTAATGTGAGCCATCAGTACTGGTGACCGGACACCTGCTGTGAGTCCTGGGAAGGAATGCCTAATATGATTCAGATAAGAGGAGTCTTCAAAGGGGCAGGAAATGCTAATTCCTGACTTTTACTGCTAAATTAAAGTTTCAGATTACCAGAAAAATAAACAGCTAAGGCTAAGGCTGAGTTAAATAGAGAAATATTTGGAAAAGCAAGACAAGGCTTTCAGAAAAGATTGCATCAGATAGGTACCTTCTCTGATGAAAACTTTTCTGAAAGCCTTGTCTAGCCTAGTGGTTCAAGCAACTGCTTAGAACCCAGAAAGATCAAGGGTTTGATTTCCCACTGGCACTCCTTGTGACTTTGGACAAGTCACTTTACCCTCCATTGCCTCTGAAGAAAAGGCCTGGCCATCTACTTCCAGTGGTACATTGCCAAGAAAACCCAGAGGTAGCTGGGTCCCTATGACTCAACACTGACTCAATGGCACTAAAAAAAAAAAAAGGTACCTTCTCACCCCAACCAATAAGCACATGTTTTAAACCCTGGGTAGCTGGTTTTCAGGGAAGAAAAATGGCTAGGACAAAAGAGAACAGTTTGCATATGCTTTCTGCATGTTCCTGCCTGGCTCTCAGCCTTGTAGCTGAGAAAGGAAGAGTTCCTCTTAGATGGGGAAAGCTGATTTGCAGGCCATGGACTTAGCCAACTTAGAACAACTGAGAGTTGAAATCATTAAGAGCTAAAATCACTAAGCAAATTGGCAAGCCATGGATCTAGCAGAACTGCAATCACTGGTGACAGAAACCCTTCCCAACATGGGAGATTTATTTTTTTTTTTTTATTTTAAGTCTTTTCTATACCGCGCTATTTAAAACCAGCTCGGTTTACAGTCAACCACAAATTTGTACAGTGCAGGCAGAACTTGTACTGTACTTACAAAGAACAGGTTTCATAACTTGGGCTAAGTGAGGTAACTATGTACAGTGCTGCACAGTAGGTCGTGGGGTAGTGTGTTGACCAGGTCATCTTGGCAGCTTGTTTAAATAACCATATACAGTCCAGGCAGTCGGGTCGCAGATGTCTGGTGGTGACAAGGGCTGCTTGGCAACTATTTACAAGATTGAATGACTATATACATGTGCCTACCAGGGGATCTGGTAGTGCTTGTGTGCCGGGCTGGGCCTGTGTCTTGCGGGTGTGTTGGGTGAGTTGTCTTGGTGGTTGAGCCTGACTGGCTGTGGTGTGTCCCCATTGTGAGCGTAGTGCTGGAGGAAAAGGTGGTACTTCAGGGCCTTCCTAAAATGGGTAAGGTCAGAGATGGACTGGATGGTGTGCGGGAGGGCATTCCAACATGTGGGTGCGTAGTACACAAAGGCTCTGTTTCTGGTTGCTTGAGAGCACTTCGTAATTTTGCTGGGGATTCTCAGTGTGTTGGCGGCGGTTGACCTTCTGGCTCTGTTTGGGGGAATGGGGAGGACAAGGTCTGTGATGGAGGAGGCGGTGAGGCAGTTGAGGGCCTTAAAGATCAACAGTAGAATTTTAAAGGAGAGCCTGCAGTGTACCAGCAGCCAATGGAGGTGCGTCAGGATTGGGGTTATATGGTCCCTCCTGGCGGCCCCATGTAGTATTCTGGCAGCTGCATTCATTACAAGTTGAAGTGGGTTCAGCGTATTTTTTGGTAGTCCCTGTAGGATTGCATTGGCATAGTCAAAGTGGGGGATTATCAAGGCTTGGTAGATTGTCCTCAAGTCCTCTGGCTCCAGTAGGGGTCGTAGGTGCCAGACCGTCCATATTTTGTGGTATACTGCCTTGACAGTGTTGTTTATGTGGGCTTTCATATCCAACTGTTGGTCTAGTGTGACCCTTAGGTAGCGGTCGTGGGCTTGCTTTGGAGCTCAGCATCTCTTACTTTTAGTGATGGGGGGAGGGGGTGAAGGTTTGGTTCCTGGATATGAATAGTGCCTTTGTTTTATTGAAGTTTATTCTGAGGTTTTGGGTGACAGCATCGAAGCAGGTTGTTAGTGGTGAAAAGTCTGGCTGGTCAGTTGAGAATGGCATGTAGAGTAGTACATTGTCGGCGTATACCAGGCATGCGATGTTGAAGGAACCAGTGAGTGCACAGATTGGCTGCATATATATGTTGAAGAACAGGGCCGAGATAGATGATCCCTGTGGTACGCCCTGTCCTTGTTAGAATGGTTTCGAGGTCGTGGGGCCAGTCCGTACATGTTGCCAACTGTCTGTCAGGTATGATTTGCACCAGCTTAAGGCTGCGCCCTGGATCCCTTGCTCTGCGAGGCGCGCCAGGAGTAGTTCATGGTCAACAGAGCCAAATGCTGCGGCAATATCCAAGAAGATTAGGGCATATCATTGTCTCACATTGTCCAATCCAGTAATTAATGTGCTGAAGAGGGTGGTCAGGAGCGTCTCGACTCCGTGCGACTCCCTGAATCCGTTTTGGCATGAGTTGAGGGAAGCGGTGGTCTCAATATGGTGTTGGATTTGGCGTTGGATGACTTTTTCAATTATTTTAGCCATTAGTGGGATGAATCAAGACTTCAATGCAATAGCAGAGCCTAGGCTCAGTAATGAAGCCCAGTGAGAGAGAGATGGAAGAGCAATGGCCCTAGGAGGAACATGGTCCAGTGGCTGAGAAATGGCAGAGTACTGGTCTCCAAGAGTAGTGGAGGCCCAGTGACTAAGAGACAGCGAAGCAACAGCCATAGAAGGGGGGCCTATCAGCTAAGAGTAAGTGAAACATCGACCCCCCCCCACCCCCAAGATAAACGGTGCCCAGTGGCTGAGAGGCAATTCTATCATTGGACCCTTAGGAGGGGCAGGGCTGAACAACTGAGAGGCAGAAGAATAGCACTATCCAGGAGAGGGGAAGCTAATGACAGAGGTGGAGCTTTAGGACCTGACAGCAAAGCAATGGAGACTTGACATAAAAAAATCAAAGGCCCTAGATGAACCCAGCAGCTGAAAGGAAACAGAGACTTGGCCCGCAAGGAGAGTGGAGCCCAGCTTTGAGAGATGGCAGAGCGACAGCCCCTAGAGGAATGGAGCCTAGTAGCTTAAAGGTTGTGGAGCATCGACCAACAAGAGGAGTAGATCCCAAAGTTGAGAGACGGTGGAGCATCAACCCTCCAGGAGAAACATTATCCAGAAGCTGACAGATGGCAGAGTACTGCCCCCCAAGAAGTGCGAGACCCAATGACTAAGAGAGGTAGTACAGTATGCGGCCCCCCAGGAGGGTTGAGACTAGTAGACAGAGCTTTGGAACCCAGTAGTGGAGCAGAGAAGACTAGGGATTTGCAGAGCCAAAACATTTTCAGTTCATTTTCAGAATTTTTGGAATTTTTGTTGATTTTCAAGTGTTTTCTATAAATTCATTTTACGTATTTGCCGGGAGGTCAAACGAGGTCAAGTCCGACTCTAGCCCCAGTTTTGTGATATTTTCGTCTTGATTAGATTGTAAGCTCTGATGAGCAGGGACCGTGTCTTACATCTATATATATAGTGCTGCATACACCTTCTAACACTATACAAATGATTAGTAGTAATAGTAATTTTATTTATTTATTTTTGTTTTTCTTTATCGTTTTATCTAGGATTCAAAGTGGTTTCCAAATAACAATATACACATTTTTGGGGGTTATTCTGTGCCACGAATAGCGGGGATGGACGGCCCAATGGGACGTCCATCCCCGCTATTCGTGCCTTCACCTGGCCACGACTAACTTCCCTGCCAGTTGTGCAGGGAAGGGGCAACTCGGGGGTGGAGTCTGAATGGTCGCCGACCCTGGACGTACAGGGCCAATTCTAATGTTGGTCCTGTATGTCCAGGGTCGGGGACATGTGCGGGAAAGTTATTCAACCTCGGAGGTGGAATAACTTCAATGGACATGTCATTTTTTAAATGCTGAGGCATGGATGGGGTAGGGGGGGCCGAAGGACATTCCCTGCAGTCCAACCCTGGCCGTAGGAGGCCAGATCGTGAGTCGGGCTGTGGGGAATTAGCTTTAGTTTCTGGTGACCGGCATTGCGGCTCTTCAATAGAGCTGCAGTGCCTTGGCAACATGATGTCATGGCGCCACAACTCCATTGAGGAGCCTTGACTGAGTTAGCCGGGGACAGTCCTGCATGTGCAGGCCAGACTGAATCACAATCCCGGCTTGCACGTACAGAAATGTTTGCGATTCTGATCCTGCAGGACTAGACGTGCCCCACGGGATGAGAATTGCAATCCCCTCTGTACATCCAGTTCAGACCGGACATACAGAGGGGATCGACATCCGTAACGGAATCGGGCCCTTTGTGTGTTACAAAGAACAGTGAACCCAAGTTTGTTACATATATAAATACATCTAAACTAGCTTAACTTTGTTGGAAAAACATCAATTAGAATGCATTACTAGCTTTCCATAGAGTTAAGCTATAAAATCTACCATACAGGATCAGACCAAAGATCCATTAAGCTTACTATCTTGTTTCCAGCAGTGGCCAATTCAGGCAGGATTCCGAAGTTAGACAGATTTTATGCTGCTTATTTATGCAATTTTTCAAATTACGCAAGAAAGAAAACTTGTACAGAAAGGGCACATTAGCAAAATTAACAGGAATTTTTCCTCAAACACAAAACCAAACACTCACAAGCCCACAAGTCCACAATACCATGGCAAGACAGGTCACAATATAAAGGACACAATACTGCTGCTATAGTGCTACAAGGCTTTCTTGTCGAAGGTATGGAATCTGCATTTTGTCCTGTGGATGGGGTTTTTTGTGGATGTGTTGGAGACGAAAGGGTGAAGAAGTTAATCCTGATGCACCATTTTTCACAAGCACAACATTCAGTACAGAAATTACGCAAACAATATTATGATGTTCACACCCTATGAAATCTGCAACCCAAACCTACATGACATTTCTTCATGCTTCCAAGAGCTATCACAATGGCTGCTCGCACACAGTCTACAGATCAACCACAAGAAAACAGACATCCTACATATCTCCAGAAATAGATCACTCTCACCACCCAAAACTATCAAAATATATAACATCGAACTAGAAACCAATCATGAAGTAAAATAGCTGGGCGTACTAATCGACCAACATTTCACCTTCACCCCCACATCTAGACAGCACAATCAATATACCACAAAATAAGAACACTATGCAATATACCACAAAATAAGGCCAGACTTCCGCTGTATACTCCCAGCACTCATATTCCCCATACTGGACTTCTGTAACAATATATATCAAGGACTCCCCAAACATGCTCTTCACAAGCTGCAATTGACCCAAAACACTGCATAAGAACATAAGAACATAAAGTATACCATACTGGGTCAGACCAAGGTCCATCAAGCCCAGTATCCTGTTTCCAACAGTGGCCAATCTAAGTCATAAGTACCTAGCAGTTTCCATATACAGGTTCCATAATGCTTGTATTGGGTCAAGCAGTGATATCCCGGGTCCTTTTTAATAATGGTATATGGACCTTTCCTCCAGGAATTTGTCCAAACTTTTTTTAAACCCAGCTACACTAACAGCTTTTACTACATCCTCCAGTAACACATTCCAGAGTTTGATTACACATTGAGTAAAAAAATATTTTCTCTTATTAGTCTTAAATAGGTTACCCTGTAGCTTCATTGCATGTCCCCTAGTCTTTCTATTTTTTAATGAAGTAAACAATCGATCTACGTTTAACCGTTCCACTCCATTCATTAATTTATAGACCTCTATCATATCTCCCCTCAGCTGTCTCTTTTCCGGGTTGAAGAGCCCTAACCTTTTCATCCTCTCTTCATAGGGGTATCCTTCCATTACCTTTACCATTTTGGTGGCTCTTCTCTGTACCTTTTCTAATAACGCTATATCCTTTTTAAGATATGGCGAGCAGAATTGCACACAATATTCAAGGTGCAGTCGCACCATAGAAGGATACAGAAGCATTATAATATCCTTTGTTTTATTTTCCATTCCTTTCCTTATGATACCTAGCATTCTAATTGTTCTCTTGGCCGCCACAGCACACTGAGTGGAGGGTTTTAACATGTTATCCACGATGACGCCTAAATCTTTTTCCTGGGTGGTGGTTCCTAATGTGGAACCTTGCATCGTGTAAGCATAGTTTGGGTTGCTCTTTCCTAGGTGTATAACTTTGCACTTGTTCACATTAAATTTCATCTGCAATTTGGATGCCCAGTCTTACAATTTATCAAGATCCTCCTGCAATTTTCTACAATCCTTATGGGTTTTAACAACTCTAAATAGTTTTGTGTCATCTGCAAATCTGATAACCTCACTCATTATTCCCATTTCCAGGTCATTTATGAATATGTTAAAAAGCAGCGGACCCAGTACAGATCCCTGGGGTGCTCCACTATTCACCTTTCTCCATTAGGAAAATTGGCCATTTAGCCCTACCCTCTGCTTTCTATCTTTTAACCAGTTCCTATCCACAATAGTACACTGCCTCCTATCCCATGACTTTTTAGTTTTGCCAAAAGTCTCTGATGAAGGACCTTGTCAAAAGCTTTCTGGAAGTCCAGATACACTATATCAACCAATTTATCTTTGTCTACCTGTTTATTCGCACCTTCAAAAAAACATAACAGATTAGTAAAACAGGATCTTCCTTTTCTAAAGCCATGTTGACTGTCTCCCATTAAACCATGACTATCTACATGTTCAGTAATTTTGTTCTTTATAATGGTTTCTACCATTTTTCCTGGTACTGACTTCAGGCTCACCGGTTTGTAGTTTCCAGGATCACCCCTGGAGCCCTGTTTAAAAATTGGCGTTACATTGGCCATCCTCCAATCTTCAGATATTATAGATTATTTAAATGATAGTTCACAGATTACTAATAGGAGGTCTGCATTCTCATATTTCAGTTCTTTCAACACCCTTGGATGTATACCATCTGGTCTAGGTGATTTGCAACTCTTCAGTTTATCAAATAGATGTAATATATCTTCTCGGTGTATTGATATTTCTTTCAGTTCTTCCGAAGTATCACCTTTGAATACCACTTCAGTCATGGGTAACATCCCTACATCTTCCTCAGTAAAAACCGAAGCAAAGAATTCATTCAGTCTCTCTGCTATGGCCTTGTCCCCTCTTAGTGCCTCTTTTACCCCTATCTAATGGTCCAACTGATTCTCACAGGTTTTTTGCTATGAATGTACTTGAAAAAGTCTTTATTACATGTTTTTGTTTCCACAGCAAGCTTCTTCTCAAATTCTCTCTTTGCCTGCCTTATCAATGCCTTGCATCTAACTTGCCAGTGCTTGTGCTGTTTCCAGTTTTCGTCATTTGGCTCTTTTTTCTATTTCATGAAAGATGCTTTTTTGGCAACAGCAACCTCTTTGACCTCATCTTTAATCCATGCTGGCAGTTTTTTGGACTTCCTGCCACTTTTCTTAATGCGTGGAATACAGCTGGTCTGGGATTCCAGGATAGTATTTTTAAACAATACCCAAGCTTGATGTAAGTCTTTAACCTTTGCTACTGCTCCTTTTAGTTTTTTCTTAACTATTTTCCTCATTTTATCATAGTCTCCCTTTCAAAAGTTAAAAGGTAGTACTATGGATTTCCTTACCATCCCTCCTCCATTAATTAAATCAAACACGATCATGCTATGATCACTTTTGCCAAGTGGCCCCAAAACCCTTATCTCTTGCACCAGATCTGGTGTTCCACTAAGGACTAGGTCCAAAATGGCTTCCCCTCTGGTTAGTTTATGAACCAACTACTCCAAGAAGCAGTCATTTCTTTCATCTAGAAACTTTATCTCCCTAGCATGTCCTGCTGTGACACTGACCCAGTCAATATCGGAGTAATTGAAATCACCCATTATTATTACTGTGCTATAACTTTGTTAGCTTCCCTGATTTCTTTGAGCATTTCATCATCCATTTGTTCATTCTGGCCAGGTGGTCGATAGTACACCCCCCACTGCCATCGCCTTCCCCTTTTTACATGGAATTTCAATCCATAGAGATTCTACGGCAAATTTTCTTTCCCTCAAAACTTTAATCCTTTATGACTCAATGGCTTCTCTAACACAGAGCGCAACCCCTCCACCAATTTGATCAGCTCTATCATTACGATATAGTTTGTACCCAGGTATCACAGTGTCCCACTGGTAGTCCTCCTTCCACCATGTCTCTGAGATACCAATCATATCTAACCTCTCATTTAGTGTTATATATTCTCCCATCTTATTTATTAGACTTCTAGCATTTGCATACAAGCATTTTAGCAACTGTATTTTATTCATATTAATCTGGCTGTCAGTAGACAGGGGTAATTTGGAATCTTTAAGCTCTGTCTGCTCTGTACTCAAGGGCATTTGGGCTACTTTTGTCTTTATTAGAACCTCTCTGCTGATATTTATTTATTTATTTATAGTCTCTTTTATACCGCGCTATTCAGCATCAGCGCGGTTTACAATAAACAATGAACACACACATTTCCAATAGTACTTTGTGTTTACATGTGAACAGGAAATTCAACTTGGCTAACAGGGGGAACTATATACAATAACAATATATACAATTTACAGACTAGTCATGTGATATGCCTTAACTTCATTCTTTTGGTAGTATCCTTCAAGGATACATTGTTCCGAACTATGCACTCTTGGGTGGCTGTCGGCTCTCCCCTATTATCTAGTTTAAAAGCTGCTCTATCTCCTTTTATAAAGGTTAATGCCAGCAACCTGGTTCCATCCCGGTTAAAGTGAAGCCCATCCATTCGGAAGAGCCCCTCCTTTACCCAGAATGTTCCCCAGTTCCTAACAAATCCAAAACCCTCATCATTGCACCATTGTCTCATCTACGCATTGAGACTCCGGAGCTCTGCCTGCCTTTTGGGTCCTGCGCGTGGAACGGGAAACATTTCGGAGAATGCTACCCTGGAAGTTCTGGATTTCAACTTCCTACCTAAAAGCCTAAATTTAGCCTCCAGAACCTTCCTACCACATTTTCTTATGTCACTGGTACCGACATGTACCAAGACAGCAGACTCCTCCCCAGCACTATCTAAGACCTTGTCTAGATGGCACATGAGGTCCGCTACCTTCGCACCAGGCAGGCATGTTATTAGGCAATCCTCACGTCCACCAGCCACCCAGCTACAGTATCTACATGCCTAATGATCGAATCACCAACTATAATGGCTGTCCTAACCCTTCCCTCATGGACACATGGCCCTGGAGCAACTTCCTTGATGCGAGAGGGTTTTACATCACCTGGAGGACAGGTCCTAGCTACAGGATCACTTTCTGCCACACCAGGATGATGCTCTCCTGTCACGTGACCTCTCTTCTCCATGACAACAGGGATGCTGCAGCTTGCAACTTTACCAATACAAAAAGGAGTGACCACATCACACCAATTTTGAAAAACCTACACTGGCTACCTGTACACAACAGAGTCAAATATAAGTCATCCATGATCATCTTCGAAGCATTACACGGGCAATCCTCGACATACCTAGAATCTCTCATCAACACATCAACCCCCGATAGAACAAGGCGGAAGTGTAACACTAATCTTCTCGACTTACCAGCAGAAATAACTAGTATAAACCAGAGCACCCACAATAGAGCCTTCTTCATTTACGCACCCGATCTGTGGAATGAACTCCCCAGCAGTCTCAGAGAAACTCAAGAACTAAAGAAATTTCATAAAGACCTCAAAATGCTTCTTTTTTAAGGAACACTTTAACACCTGAGCATTGCCCTCCCCTGAGTATTACCCTCCCTGCAGCAACCTATTGGACTCTCTCACATGTCCTCCTCCTCAATCCTACCACCCACCCCTGGCCCCCCACCCCCTCTTCTGTACATAGTTTGCTGTAATCAAGTTTAACTATCAATAAGTTTCTACTGTTAATTATCTAAATGTCGATGTAAACTTGTTGAGTTCTTGTTCCCTGTAAACCACCGTGATTCCCAGATAAGGCGGAATAGAAAGGCATGTAAATAAATAAATAAACAATACACCTTAAGGGACTTCTTCAGTGATATCAAGGAGAATGGAGCTAATTCCTCTTCACTACTTCCCACTTATGGTGCTTTGCAATCCTGGAATCCTCACTAGAACTAAAGAAATTCTCCTATTCTCGTGGGAATCTTGGGCACCGCACTCCTTTGCAGGATGGAAGAGGAAAGCAAAATAATCCCATGCAATGGGGCTCGCAAATTTTGTTTACAACCTACTTTTCTGGACATTCCTCTCAATAGGAAGGGTCTGTACACCGCCATTCTCCCAGCAAAAGAAACTGTCCTGACTTCATCAGCTTAGCGGACTGGTCATCGCTACTCACTGGATAATTCCAGCTCTGAGTATTCATATTTTATTTAAGCACTGTGGCCAGAGTTTTTAAAAAATGATGAGCAAGGTGTTTAAATATAGGCCTGAAAAAGAATAAAAACATACAAAATAAAATATAGTAGGATAAAAGAAACTTGGGATTGAGACCATAATGAGGAACAAGCTACTGTGTGTGGACATGTGCAGAAACTGCTTAATTGATTTATTTCTAGTGACTTCAGCTGCCTTCAGGCATGTAGCTCCCATGGCTGCCCCTCTACCTTTAGCAATTGCTGGTGTATATAATAACATTCCTAGGAATGAGCTGCCAACTCTAATTCACGAACCTACAGGTGCTATGTATACCACACGGTGAAGTTTTGGCATGCAGCAAGCCATAAATCGAGAAGAAAAGTGGATGACTGTGCTATGGACCAGCTGTTTGCTGGCATTAAATAGATGTTACAAACTATAGATTTCATTTTTTTTTTGCAACTGTAGCTTCTCAGTTCAGAGGTCAGTTTTTCAAAGCCGTTTACATGAGTAAAGAATGATGTACCCATGTAAATCAGCTGTCCATAAATTGCTATGTTTATGTTTATTAAAAACTTAATATACCGCCCATAAGTATCTGGGCGGTTTACAATGAAAATTCCCCAGTGCAGTTACAATACACATAGCTGTTTTGTCAGATCATTTTAATTATTCCCAAACTATCTCCTTTCTCTTTAACCCCTCTACCTCTGGCTGTCAGCCCTTTCTCATTGTCCTCCTCCTCGTCTTCCTCTGACTGTTATCTGGTGGAAGCTGGGGAACCTCACCAGTAATGTTCACCGTAAACTGCCTGTGAATCCTCTGCCCACATTCCTGCCTGTGAGTGATGGTGCTACAATATCCTATATTCAGGCACGGAACAGGAAGAGGAGGGCAGGACCTGCCCCTTGTGACTAAAAATGCAATATTGCAGGACCCCTCTCCGCATCATCAGGAATGTGGGAGGTGGACTCTCACGCAGCTTAGCAGCAAGATTGCTCACGAGCCCTGAAACCGCAGTTGCCAGCTCCTCTCCCATTCTTTGGCTTGCAGGGCCAGCCTCACAGATGTTACTGATTGCTCTCCCTTCTCTTCTTCAGCTGGTTGAGCCTGAGAATCCTGCCAGCCCCTTCAGTGGTGCCACCATCCAGAAATTTGCAAGTGTTGCACTGGTTGCAGCTAGGGTTGCCAACTGGCTCCAGATGCGTCCAACAAGTTTGTTCCAGTCCTGTTTTTTTTCCCATTTGCATTGTTACTTGTAGTTTTCCTTTTCTTATGGAGTGCAATGGAGAAATCGGAATTACATATCCCTGCATGCAATGAGGCAAACCCAGGCCTGGATCGAATCTGTCGGGCGCATCTGGAAACAGTTGGCAACCCTAGTTGCAGCCCCAGCTGCACCAGCCCTGACTTATTGGGGCTAGTATTAAGAATCAGTCTAAAATGAAAGCTCATGGTTTGAATCTATGAAACAATACAATATGAAATAAGGGTTGAACCATTTGGCAAGCTGCACTTCTTTATCTTTTTTCTTTTGATCCTGGCCCTAGGGGTCGGTTTACTAAACTACGTTAGGCTTTTGCAGCTAACGCAGCATGTTAGTGCAAATTGCACTGCGTTAGCTGTCAAAGCCATGCACATCATGCCCCCAACAGATACCGCTCCAAAAATGCAGAGAGTGTGGTCCGACAGCAGCCTGGATGCAGTTAATACCACCCATTGAGATGGCATTAGTTGCACTCTGCTGTTTGCAAATCTGAGGTTGATGTGTGCGGTAACCACGCAGTGAGATAAGCCCACTCTCTGCCCACACACCCATTTTTTGCATAGTGCAGAAAATTACTGCACTATCTGCATGTGCCCCATGTCAGCTGTTAATGCAGCATGTTTGGCAAACACTATCTTCTGTGTTAACAGCTAACGTTATTTACTAACATGCCCCCTAATGTAGTTATCTCCTTTGGCATTGGAGATATGGTATTATTGGGGAATTTGTGTGTGATTATTTCTAGTTGGGTTTTTTAATTTTTTTGTTTGATTTTCTCTTGCACAGGTCAAAGATGTGAAATAAAAGGGTGTTTTAGTGCTTTCATCACTTTCAGATTTTTTCCCTCATTTCTTTAAAGAATGAGACAACCACATTGGACCATTAGGGAAAAACCCTAACATACCATCAGCTTGATTTTTAAACACCATGGGTTTTTCTTAAATGCCGGCCACAACATTAAAATAAAACCCAAACAAACAGATATTTATTACTAGGATGTGCATTGTGGCCAGTGCTGAATATCTAGACAGAGCGGCAAGCAGCCATGGTATCTAGAGAGCGGCAATATTCAGACCACTCTTCGGACAGTTACCCAGATCACATCTAGCCATGTCCCGTTCCCCCCATGTGCCACTCCGGCACTATCCAGACAGAGGATACATTTATAAATTCCCACCTAGTTATTGCACATTTTTTATGCATGTATTTCATGCCTATCTTATAAAGTCAAGTACATGCAAACTTGTCTTTATAAAATACTGGTATAAATGGTGGAAAACTTGTGCTTATTTAAGGCATGATCACATATACCAGTCCTAGGGCTGCTGTAAATACCGCCTAAACTGTAAGGAATGTGTGTAAAGTATAGTTGTGCATGTAATCTTCCATTCTGCCCACGCTCCACCCAAACTCTGCCTCTGGGCATACCCACCGTGGAAATACAATCGATCGGATGTGATTCATACCTTCAAAAGAGTGTCCATGTCATTTGCACATGGAAGTACCTGCTTACATCTCAAGATTTACACACATTGTTCATTTACATTCTCTTATATACTGTGCTATTCTACATCAGTGTGGTTTATATTGAACAAACTGAAATTACATTGAACAGGGCATTATAACTTGGAGATAACTATTTTACAGGAAACATGGGCTATGGAGAGTTAAGTGGCTTGCCCAAGGCCACAAGGAGCACCTGTGGGACTAGAAACCCCAGTCCTTCTGGCCCAAGGTTGCTGTCTTCTAGTGGGATTTGAACCCATGACCTTCTGGCCTGAAGTACCTTGCCCCAACCACTAGGCCACTCCTCCACTCCACTTCATGCAGAAATCTTGACCGCACCTTATAAACTTTCCCCCATAATGTCAAGGTAGTCTGTAATGATATTCAGCGACACTATCTATATAGTGCCAACTTAGGAAACAATCCCAATAACAGCAGCCATTATCCAGATATTTCCCTTTGAATTTCATGCCATCTGTTTCTCCATGCATGCAGTTTTGCAAATGCACATTTTTCCTACCTTGGCTAAGACCAGTGTAAAACGCAAAACTGTTTGCATTTAAGAAATAATAGTGCATTGCTGATTTGCTCCAGGTGGCTCCTTAGCAAAGCTGCTTTCTAAAACAGATATCATTGATGATCCTTGCAGTTAACGGCACATTGCCTCACTAATGATATTCACTTTCTTTACCTACCAGGGGATCGAGGACCCAAGGGAGAAAAGGGAGACCGAGGGGAAAGAGGCAGTGCTGATGCTGGTAAGAAACATCTTTTTTTTCCCCTTCTTTCTCTTACAAGTACTATTGGTTTCATCGGTAGCCAAGTGAAAAACGACAGTATTCTATGGATCCATCAGTTCTAGCACATGTGAAGTGAAATTAACGTGATGTATATTCTCGCAGAGAACCTGTCTCTCTTGGAAAGGAAAGTGGCTGAGTGAATGAGAGAGAGAGAGAGGACCAGGGAAAAATAAATGTTTATGGACCCATGGGGTATGGACTACCCCATGACAGGAGTGACCCGCCCATACACGATGAAGTGGAGATTTCATAACCTATAGTAGCCCAATGAAAAATACTTATACATTAATGTGCTGCCAATTTTATTAATTATTTTAAGACATAATTAAAAAGCAAGAGATTAAGGAGAAAAATTGTCATAATCCGTCATGTGAAGTCCTGGCTAAAACGAGCACTTTTTGAACATTTATATTTGTCTCTGAGGTGGTACATAATTCACTGGGGAAATTTGTTTAAATATATGTGCATTCCCCTTGTAAAGATGGGAAATGCACTATAAACTTTCACCCCATCCTAAAGATAATCCCTTGCACACTCTGCATTAATACCATATGCACATGCAAATGCTGCTATTTCCAAGTGTGGATGCTTCTAAAAGCATCTCCTAGAAGTTCCCCCACAATCCCATAGCAGGCATACTATTATCTGGATTGTGGGGAAGTTCCTGGGGGTTCAGGGTGGAGTTCGAAGAAAGCATACCTACATTTCAATTCATTTTCATTTTTTATTCATGTATAACTCATGTATCTTATAAAATTGGATTTTCAAATTTATGCACAGTATTCTCCAGCTAAAACCTGCTCCTGAAAAGAGCAGGCTCTTTATACCCATGGGTGAATTTCAGAAGGAGAAAGTCCATGGGACTTTATGCGTGGAAAGGCTGTTTGAAAACTGTCTCCTAGTAGCCGACATGCCCGTTCTTTGCCCAGGTTGTTATTTTTGTAATTGCGGTGTTTATTTTCAAAGAACTTTGTGCAACATATTTAGGTAAATAATACTGGGATCAATATTCCACCGTCGCAATTACAGGCTTAAATTCAGCACCAGCTCTGGTGTTTATTTTAATCCGTATATTTGATGCCACGATCTCTATAGGTAGGGACGCTGAATAAACAGATTGATTGGCGACCCCACCTCCACTATCTGTTTAGTTTAGGCATAACTTAAATGGATAAATTATCACCTCCCCCCTCAACCTGGCCTATATTTAAATGGATAGTACTGGGCTGTTTAGAAATTTAAATCACTTGTTACCTTCCAAACAACCGTAGAAATTTTACAGACAAGGGAGTTATGCTTTGGCTACCTGATGGCCAATACATAATTTCCTTTGAGTATCAGTCCAATTGTTTCTTTTCTTTTCTTTTTTTTAAAGTAATTACTTTGTTCAGTTCTTTAATGAATTAAAATATAATAAAAATGAAAGAAAATAACAAACATGCCTATTTTGCCAATAATTTAGTCATTCCAGCAAGTATGTAGCTGCCTATGTGTGTTAATAGCCTCTCATAAAACACCGACTAGTGTCACATGATGGGCGGAGTCTGGGCAGAGTGTCAGCAGAGTTAGCAAGCATGGACGGAAATTATAAAATATTGTAATTTACATTCGTACTTGCAAACATTATGCACTTGCTTGTACGCTGGCTATAAAGCAAGTGCAAATGTCTGGCACGATCTCTGCCACTTATGCTAATATTTTATAAAGACAAGTAGGAGAAAATTTCTAGATTTCAAATCTAACGAGGCAATATTCTGTCCATGGCAGTCAGCATTTTTTAAAAGCTGTGGGCAAACGTGAAATCTGATATTCAGCAGAAGAGCCCAAGTAGCAGCTTCTGCTAGACATCCAGTTTCAGGATGGCCGCCTGCTTTTTATGGCCTAACTTTATGTAATCACTTCTCTGATTAGCAGACTGAAAATTGCCGCTAACCGAATAAGTGCTTGAACTTCCCCCACCCCACCCACGGACCACCTGACACTATCCAGAGAGTGCTGCGGTGGTTAGGGGAGAAATTCATCAGATTATCCAAATAGAGATCCAAGCAGTACTCAGGCAGCACTTTGTGCAGACATGGTTATCTGGGAGCTCCTACACTGGATCCAGGTAGCAAGATTGGAATCTGGAGCATCATTTGTACAACTTGATCAGGATCTCTTCTAAGTCCATGGCAGTAGCTGTGGTGGCCCAAAGGTGGCTCTGGCTTCAGAAATGGTCTGACAATGCTGCGTCCATTCTGCAGCTGAGCAAGCTCCCCTTTAAGGGCAGGTTGCTTTTTGCAGAGGACTTGGAGAAGCTAGTGAAATACCATTGAGAGGCTGATCCACAGATACTCTGGAAGATAGACCCAGACGTTTCAGGGGGTTCCTCACATAGAACTCAGCGGGAAGCATGGGGATGATTTAGGAGTGGTTTAGGGCTGACACCTGTCAGGGATCCCAGCAATCTTGGGACTCAGCAGGTACCTCCTCAGGAACTGGTAAGCCTTTGTACATAAGAATATAAGATATGCCATACTGGATCAGACCAAGGTCCATCAAGCCCAGTATCCTGTATCTCCAGGAACAAGCAGGAATAAGTCCTCACATATGGGTACGTCGGTACCGACGGAGCCCGTGCGGGAAAGCTCCCCAGCTTCTTAGAATAGAAGCTTTTGGGACCTCCCACTGCACATGCGCACTGCCTTCCCGCCTTCCTGAACAGCTCTCCTCAGTTTCTCTTTTTCCGCGGAGCCCGATACCGGTATCGCCGGTCTTTTCTTTCTTTCTTTAAAAATTATAATTCTTTTTTCTTATTTTTTAGCTTTTTGGTCACTTCAGAGAGGCCTCTCGGCCTACTCAATTTCTCCTCATGGAGAAGCCAGCCCCTGGATTTAAGAAGTGTACCAAATGTAATGCTGTTATTTCAGTCACAGACACCCATGAATGGTGTCTGAAATGTTTGGGGCCTGACCATTCCATACCGGACTGCCCATCTTGCTCCCACATGTCTAAACGTGGGCTGCAGAACCGGGCCAACAAATTCCATGTGCTGTTTGCTTCAGAGAATACAGCATCACAGTCATCCAGGTCTTCTTCTCCGGATGGATCTCAGGTAACCAAACCTTCTGTGGGCAAGTCCTCAAAGAGCAAATCTCCTTCAAAGCATCGAGAGGCTCTTAGCTTAGAACTTGAGGACCCTGCCCCAGCCAAACAACCCCGGCGGGAAGTCCAACTTCCAAAAACGCCAATTCAGGGGTCTCAGGTTGATATCGATGCTACGGCCTCGACAGATCACCTGTTAGCCTGCTCTGGGGTACCGGGTCACTCCGGTACCGACATCCAGGCAGCTATGGCGTCCATGGGCGATACTGTACAGTCCATGCAGCAGGCCGTCATGGCTTTCATTAAAGCTGCAACGCCATCGGTTCCGCTTTCAGCGGTTCCGGGCCCGATACCGGTATCGTCCGCCATGCCGGTATCGAGGCCGTCCACCTCTAAACGCAAGTCGGTACCGTATGGGCTTTCGCTCCATACCGGTTCCATACCCGATACGCCCGATATCGATACCGATCGGTACGCGTATCGTGCGTTAGAGGAAAGCACCGATTCCTCTGAGGATTTTCACTCCTCTGATGATTCTGCTGAGTTTTCACTCAACTTACCTGAGGAGCCCTCTTCTCCTAAAAGGAGAATGTCCCCTCCAGAGGATTTGTCCTTCCAGGACTTTGTTTTAGATATGGCTACAGCCCTTTCTATTACCACATCCTCTGAAAAGGAACCCAGATCCAAAAACTGGATATTTTTGGGATACTCAAAGGCCCCTAAGGAGGCAGTTACCCTGCCTATCCATGAAATCCTTCAAGAACAACTGATGGATTTCTGGGAGAATCCTTTGACTTTGTCTCCTTATTCCCGTAGGTTGGACACCATGTATAGGGTCCCTCCTTCTCCTGGTTTCCAAAAGACTCAATTGCCCCACCACTCTATTGTGGTGAAGTCTGCAATGAAGAAGATTAGGAGTACCAAAAGGCACTCTTCCACCCCTCCAGGACGGGAATGTAAGACTTTGGACTCTTTTGGTAGGAAAATTTTCCAGGCTAGTATGCTTATAGCCAGGATTAATTCCTACAGTCTCTATATGGGCATGTTCCTGGAGGAACTTGCCAAAAAGGTGCGGCATTTTGCCCCCTTTATCCCTGAGGATAAAAAGCAGGGATTCCTTTCCCTAGTGAAACAACTCTTAGAGGTTTCTAAGTTCTCTAATAGGGCAGCATATGATTCCTTTGAGGGAGCCAGTAGGGCTTCGGGCATTGCTATTGCAGCCCGACGTCTTGCTTGGCTCCAGGCCTCTGATCTGGAACCTTGGGTTCTAGATGGCTTACGGAATCTGCCCTGTACAGGTGAGAACTTATTTGGGGAAGAGTGGCAAATCAAAGCCACCCAGATGGATGCTGAAAATGCCACCTTGGAAAGACTTTCAAAGTCCACTTCAATTCCTACTAAGAAAAAGTCTTTTAAAAGGCCTTACTATAAGAAGGCCAGAGTTGCTTCAAATACTGGCCAGCAGTCTTCTCAACCTCGCTATACTGCTAAGCGTCAGCAATCCAAACAAGCACGAGCTAAGCCTGCAGCAGCTACTGTAGCTCAGCAGGCTCCAACCCCTCAGGGGTTTTGACTTGCTCCTAGGGAACTTGCCACTTCTGGTTCTAACACAACCAGAACCTCTCACCATACCCGGAAGGTTGGTTCACTTTGCTCCCAGATGGGAACAAATCACAACAGAACAATGGACCCTCTCTATCATTCGAGAGGGTTACAAACTTCATTTCTCCAGCCTTCCTCCCCATCATATGGTGAGACCATTCAATTCTCCCCCATCTCTCCTAACCCTGTTGGGTCAAGAGGTTTCCTCTCTTCTTGCCCAAGGGGCCATAGAAGAGGTTCCTCTTCCTCAACAAGGGTCCGGTTTCTACTCCCCTTATTTTCTTATTCCAAAGAAGACAGGGGGATTCAGACCAATCCTAGATCTGAGAGAATTGAACAAATTTCTCTTCAAGGAGAAATTCAAAATGCTGTCTCTCGGCATTCTCCTTCCTTACCTCCAGGGTCAGGACTGGCTTTGTTCTCTAGACCTACAGGATGCGTATACACATATACTCATCCATCCATCCCACAGAAAGTATCTTCGCTTTCTGTTTCAGGGAAAACATTTCCAATACAGAGTACTCCCCTTCGGTCTAGCCTCTGCTCCAAGAGTATTCACAAAATGCATGGCAGTCGTAGCCGCATTTCTAAGAGGCATGGGAATCTTTGTCTTCCCATATCTGGACGACTGGCTCATCCGAGCTCCAACTCAGTCACAGGCCCAGATTTCCCTGGACCACACAAGGAGCCTTTTGCAGTATCTGGGACTGGTAGTAAACCTTCCCAAGTCCCAACTCATCCCTACTCAATCTCTAGAATTCATAGGGGCCCAGTTGGACACCATCACTGCAAGGGCCTACCTTCCACATGTTCGAGGCCAGCGCCTCCTGAGTTTGGCCTCCCAAGCTCAGTCCAGCACTCACTTGACAGCCAGGGAAATGCTACGCCTACTGGGTCATATGGCCTCCACAGTGCATGTGGTGCCCTATGCTCGTCTTCATATGAGAGCAGCTCAATGGACCCTGGCCACTCAGTGGACTCAGGCGTCAGGAGCGCTCTCAGACCAAATACAAACCTCCGATCGTCTGTTTTGGTCCCTCCACTGGTGGACTTCCACCAAGAATCTGTTGTTGGGGGCTCCATTTCAACCATTGCTACCCCAAGCAACCCTCACAACAGATGCCTCCCAAACAGGGTGGGGAGCCCATCTGCAAACTCTCTCCACTCAGGGCACTTGGTCTCTACAGGAGACCACCCTTCATATCAATCTTCTGGAACTGCGAGCAATTTACCTTGCCCTCAAGGTCTTCCACTCCCTCCTAGCCAACCTCACTGTCCTAGTTCAGACGGACAATCAGGTGGCCATGTTTTACATAAACAAACAAGGAGGGACGGGCTCTCTGTCGCTTTGCAACGAAGCTCTAAGACTATGGGCCTTCGCCAGAGAGCATCAGATTCACCTGCTAGCAGTGTATCTCCCAGGAGTTCAAAACTCTCGGGCAGACAGGCTCAGTCGAGTTCTGCTGCCACACGAATGGTCCCTACATTTGGACCAAATAAACCGAATCTTTCAGGAATGGGGGACCCCGGACATAGACCTCTTTGCAAGTCCGTGGAATGCCAAACTTCCCCGGTTCTGTTCCAGAACTCCGTGTCAGGGAGCTCAGGCTACGGACGCCTTTCTCCTGAATTGGAGTCAGGCATTCCTATATGCCTTTCCACCCATTCCTTTGATTCCCAAGACTCTGTTCAAACTCCAGAGGGATCATGGAACTATGATCCTCATAGCTCCACGCTGGCCACGCCAAGTGTGGTTCCCTCTACTTCTACAGCTCTCCCAGGGATCCTACTTGGATCTGGGAGCTGCGCCAGACCTCCTGTCTCAGGAGGAGGGGACTTTGTGGCACCCAAACCCCAAATCCCTTCACCTCAGTGCTTGGTTACTGAAGGCTTAAGCCTTCAAGACTTTCATCTTTCCCAACCAGTGAAAGATATCCTTTCTGCCTCTAGGAAACCCTCTACCAGGCGTTCCTATGCTTTCAAATGGAAACGTTTTTCCATTTGGTGTGCTCAGCAGGGTCTTGACCCTCTGGCACTTCCTTTGAATTCTCTTCTTGATTATCTCCTGCATCTATCCAATGCAGGCCTCAAGACGAATTCGGTAAGAGTCCATTTAAGTGCTATTGCAGCATCCTTGAAACATATAAATGGACAACCTATCTCCTCTCATCCTCTTGTTGCAAGATTCATGAGAGGCCTGACTCTCACTAAACCTCCCATCAGACCACCCCCGGTCGCATGGGATTTGAATCTAGTGCTCGGTCAACTTATGAAGCCACCTTTTGAGCCAATGTTTTCCACCTCCTTGAAATTTCTTTCCTGGAAGGTCATCTTCCTCATTGCAGTCACTTCGGCTCGCCGCATCAGTGAGCTGCAGGCTTTAGTGGCTAATCCACCTTACACAAGATTTCATCATGATAAGGTGGTCCTTAGGACGAATCCCCACTTTATGCCTAAAGTGGTCTCGCCTTTTCATCTTAATCAAGAGGTATATCTACCTGTCTTTTTTCCAGCTCCTCATGCATCCAATGCAGAGAGGAACCTTCATACTCTGGATTGTAAAAGAGCTCTCGCTTTTTATCTTAATAGGACTCAGCCACATCGAAAGTCTTCTCAACTTTTTGTGGCCTTTGATCCTTCCCATTTGGGACTTCCAGTCTCCAAGCGTACACTTTCCAATTGGATTGCTCAGTGTATTTCTTTTGCTTACCAGAGCAAAAACATTTCTCTGGAAGGCCATGTCACTGCTCACAATGTGAGGGCCATGGCAACTTCTATGGCTCATCTGCACTCTGTTTCCATAGATCAGATCTGTTGAGCCGCTACCTGGGCCTCGGTTCATACCTTCACAGCCCATTACTGTTTGGACAAGGACTCCCGCCGGGATGCCTTGTTTGGCCAGGCTGTCCTCAAGCACCTGTTCCATTCCTAAACAACTCCTGCCCACCTTCCCAGAATGGATGCCTGAGATCCATACGAAGATGGCGAACCTTTACAGGGGATCCCATGCATCTAAGCTAGGGAGTCCCCATATGTGAGGACTTATTCCTGCTTGTTCCTGGAGATAGCACAGTTACTTACCTGTAACAGGTGATCTCTGGGAACAGCAGGAATTAGTCCTCACAACCCACCCACCTCCCCTAGGAGTTGTATCTTTTATCTATCTATCTTCCTGTCCTCTCTCTGTTGACTCAGCTATAAACTCGAAACTGAGGAGAGCTGTTCAGGAAGGCGGGAAGGCAGTGCGCATGTGCAGTGGGAGGTCCCAAAAGCTTCTATTCTAAGAAGCTGGGGAGCTTTCCCGCACGGGCTCCGTCGGTACCGACGTACCCATATGTGAGGACTAATTCCTGCTGTTCCCAGAGATCACCTGTTACAGGTAAGTAACTGTGCTTTCCAACAGTGGCCAATCTAGGTCATACGTACCTAGACATTTCCGCAAAAGACACAGGTTCCACAATGCTTGTATTGGGTCAAGCAGTGATATCCTGGGTCCCTTTTTAATAATGGATTATGGACCTTTCCTCCAGGAACTTGTCCAAACCTTTCTTTAAACCCAGCTACACTAACAGCTTTTACTACATCCTCCGGTAACAAACACCAGAGTTTGATTACACATTGTGTGAAAAGCATAGTTACTCACCTGTAACAGGTGATCTCCGGGAACAGCAGGAATATAGTCCTCACACATGGGTATCATCGGCACCGATGGAGCCCGCGCAGGAACGCCCCCCAGCGTCCAACCAGAAAGCCCCCGACCTGGTGGGTTCCTTCCAAAGGGCAGGTAGTCAAGGGGCATCTGTGGCTGTTTTATTTGCAATGTTCACACATCACATCAGACCAATGGGTTCTTGAGGTCCTCAAAAAGAGGTACATGCTGGACTTTGTGGACCCTCTTCTAGATGCCTTTGTGGAGTCTCCTTGTGGCTCCTTAACCAAGAGAGTGGCGATAGAGAAAACTCTTCAGTGCCTCCTACAGTTGCAGGCTATTGTACCCGTGCCCTCCGCAGAGCAAGGTCAGAGATGGTATTCCATTTACTTCATGGTGCCCAAAAAAGGAAGGTCCTTCTGACCCATTCTGGACCTGAAAATGGTCAATGCCAAGTTAAGTGCCCCACTTCTACATGGAGACACTTAGGCCAGTCATTGCGTTGGTCCAGCAAGGGGAATTTATTAACTCCTTTGACCTTTCTGAAACAAACTTTGATATTCTGATCCAGGAGCAACATCAGTGGTTCCTATGATTCTGCTTCCTCAGATGCCATTTTCAGTTTCATGCCCTGTCCTTTGGCCTGGTCTTCGCACCTCACTCCTTCTCAAAGATCAAAGTGGCGGTGATGGTGGTGGCTTTCATGTGCAAACAAGGAATATGGGTTCACCTGTGCCTGGATGGTTGGTCCAACTCCATGAAGAAATTTGGGGCAGACACTTCCTAGGAGATCTAGAAGTAGGAGAAGTTCTCTCCCAGGACTTAGAGTATCTGAGTGCCCACTTCAACACTCTCTTGGGTAAGGGGTTTCTCACTCCAGAAAGGTTGGTGAAGCTGCAACTGCAGCTCAGGAGCTTTTGCTCTTAGGTAGCTCCCAGGGCCTGGGATTACTTGCAGCTCCAGGCCCTAGGAGCTACCTAAGGCCCTGCTTTTCTGGCAGATCCCTTCTATCTGTGCCCCTCTCTTCCATTTCCAACTCCAGACATCATTTTTCTACCTTGCTGCTCCTTATGCCTGGAACAAACTACCCAAGTTGGTACATCAAGCTCAATCTGTGGCCTGTTCAAATCAAGGCTGAAAATTTGCCTCAGAGAAAATATTTTTCACTCAATGCTAATCAAACTCTGGACTTCGTTACTAGAGGATGTAGTAAAAGCTGTTAATGTAGCTGGATTTAAAAGAGGTTTGGACAAGTTCATAAACCATTATTAAAGAGGACCAGGGAAATCCACTGCTTACCCATGGGACAAGCAGCATGGAATCTGTATACCTTTTGTGAACCTGACACGTACTTGTGACCTGGAGTGATCACTGCTGGAAACAGAATACTGGGCTTGATGAACCCTTGGTCTGAACCAGTATGGTGTATCTTATGTTCTTATCTTCTTCAGGTACTACAGATGATATTAATGATAGTTCACAGATTACTAATAGTAAGTCTGCAATCTCATCTTCCAGGGTGTTGAAAGAATTGAAAGATGAGATTGCAGACCTACTATTAGTAATCTGTGAATTATCATTAACATCATCTGTAGTATTTGAAGATTGGAGAATGGCCATTGTAATGGCAATTTTTAAAAAGGATTCAAGGGAGGATCTGGGAAATTACAGACCGATGAGACTGACATCAGTACCGGGCAAAATGGTAGAAACCATTATGGAGAACAAAATTACTGAACATGTAGATAGTCATGGTTTAATGGGAGAAAGTCAGCATGGATTTAGCCAAGGAAAGTCTTGTCTTACTAATCTGTTATTTTTTTTGAAGGTGTGAATAAACAGGTAGACCAAGGTGCGCCGGTTAATATAGTGTACCTGGATTTTCAGAAAGCCTTTGACAAGGTCCCTCTTGAGAGACATTTGGCCAAATTAGAAAGTCATGGAATAGGAGGTAGTGTTGTATTGTGGATAAGGAACTGGTTAAAAAATAGAAACAAGAGAGTAGGGCTAAATGGCCAATTTTCCTAATGGAAAAAGGTGAATAGTGGAGTACCCCAGGGATCTGTACTGGGCCCACTGCTTTTTAACATCTTCATAAATGACCTGGAAATGGGAATAACAATGAGAGGATCAAATTTGCAGATGACACAAAATTATTCAAAGTTGTTAAAACACAAGAGGATTGTGAAAAATTGCAAGAGGACCTTGATAAAATGGAAGACTGGACATTCAAATGGTAGATTAAATTTAATCCGGACAAGTGCAAAGTTATGCACCTAGGAAAGAAAACCCAAACTAAAGTTACACGATGCAAGGTTCCACATTAGGAACTACCACCCAGGAAAAAGATTTAGGCGTCATCGTGGATAATATGTTGTAACCCTCTGCCCACTGTGCAGCGGCAGTGAAGAAAGTAAATAGAATGCTAGGAATCATAAGGAACGGAATAGAGAATAAAATAAAGGCTATTATAATGCCTCTGTATTGGTTCAATGGTGTGACCACACGTTGAATATTGTGTGCAATTCTGGTCGCCATATCTTAAAAAGGATATAGCAGAACTAGAAAAGGTACAGAGAAGAGCCACCAAAATGGTAAAGAGGATGGAAAAATACCCCTATGAGAAAAGGCTTAAAAGATTAGAGCTTTTCAACTTGGAAAAGAGACGGCTGAGGGGAGATATGATAGAGGTCTACAAATTAATAAATGGAATGGAACGGGTAAACATAGATTGGTTGTTTACGCCATCAAAAAGTAGAAAGATGAGAGGACACGCAATGAAGCTTGTGATAAGGAAGCTTATCATAGCTCAGGAAGTGACTCTGAACAAGCAACCTGTCAGTTCTGGTAGAAATAAGAAAACAGAATTTTCCCATAAAAGACTACCAGTCCCAGAATGCACCAGGTTTCCAACAGCCATTAGAGGAGCTGAAGTGGGGAAACGTGTGTTCAATCAAGAGGGCTATGAGGTAATCCCTAAGCACTCATCTCAAAGGGCAGGGCCTGATTCAGCACAGCTGCGCTGTGCTAGGGTGGAGCACTCATCTAAGCAGAATAAAGGTAGAGTTTATTCTACAGAGAATTATCCTCAGTTTCATCTGGGAGATCCTCAGAATCAGCTTGGAGATCCTCATCTTGGACAGCTTCATCATCTGGAGGATCATCAGAAGCAGAAGCCAGACCGGACGGACAGAGAGGGCAAGAAACCCTTTGGAAGAAAGAAGAGAAAAGCATTTGGGAGGTCTAGAGGAGTCCAGAGCAGTACGTATACTGGGGGACATTCAAAAGGCCAGCATACACCATTGGACTGGGGAAAGCCAGAGGAATGGTGCTGCAGAGCTAGGAATCTCCAGACGGTACCTGTGAGGGAGACGGCTGCACGTGGAAGGGACCCTAGGACCCGTGCCAGAAGGTATGTGAAGAGAGACCCAGTGTCCAGGGATCTGGATTGGAAGGCTGGACATAAGAACTGGATTACATACTGGCCAGGCTATTTAGAGAGGAACTCTAACAGCAATGGAAGCTCAGGTATGAACACTGATCTATGCCCTAGCTATATCCTTGAAAGACAACAGGGAAACAAGTATTCACCTGAGAGTGCTCCATTGAAAAATTCCTCTGTGCCAATCCATGATATTGAACCGATGATTGTTGAGGAAGGGGGAGAAGTCTTAGATACAGGCTGTGAATACATGGATTGCTCTTTGTCTAAACTCCTTTGGTAATTTACTGTTACAAAGTACAACAACCATCACAAAGAAATACCAACTTGTTCTTTAATCTACTCAGAAAAGCTCCTGAGTAGGATTTTTGAGCCACGCAGTAGAAAGCAAGCCAGCTAAGGGGTTTCAGCTGGGTAACTGCTAGCAATTGAGCCTTACCTAATTACTTGTGAGCTCTGAGGAAATCACTTCTGAGTCTATGTGTGAAGATATAAGAAGTTAACCTGAAAAGAACAGTTTTCCCTTCTTTGTGGGTTTTGCTTGTTGTTTGAAACACTGCTAAGAAAATATTAGCTAAAGCCTACAGAAAAGACCAGTTTGTTACCAACCAGGTCTTTATTCTTTTGCTTTGATTGCCTGACAAGTTCAGCTGTTGTTTTCCTGATTTTGTTTTTCTAAGTTTAACACTGAAAGCAAGTATCCTGTTTTATGTGCTACCAAGCATATCTGTGTTGGGAGAAATAACCCCATAAATAAATATCTTATTGGCTTTACACTCAAGCACAACTAATTATTGTGAGCAGCTGTGTCTGGTGTGAATGGACTGCATTTCCCACAATCCCTTGCAAATCATATTGATATATGCACTTGCCAAGACTGTGAACATTCTCACCCAGGCAGCCGTCTGACAAGCTACAACATAACCCGTTTAAGACTAATATGAGAAAATATTTTTTTACTCAACGTGTAATCAAACTCTGGATCTTGTTACCGGAAGATGTAGTAAAAGCTGTTAGTGTTGTTGTTGTTGTTAAGTGCTGTCGAGTCTGTGTCGACTCATGGCGACCCTCTGGATAGTGTGCCTTTTGGGAACCTGCCAGGTACTTGTGACCTGTATTGACCACTGTTAGAAATAGGACACTGGGTTTGATGGACCTTGGTCTGACCCAGTATGACATTTCTTATGTTCTTTGAGACTCCCTTTGGATCCTGATCCCCTTACTCTCCTGTTTACTTCCTATATTCTAGTCCCCAGTTGTTGTGTTGTCCGTATTGACTGTTATTGTTGTCTGTCTTGACTAGACTGTAAGCTCTTATGAGCAAGGACTGTCTCGTACATGTCTGTTCAGTGCTGTGTACATCTTGGAATGCTATACAAATCATAAGTTGTAGTTGTAGTAGCCACAGCAGTATGACACCCTGAATGACAGTATGACACCCATTTTGTCCTCTTATTCTGATGGCCCTGATGTTTTGGGGGAGATAGAATTTAGTCACTGTTGCGTTAGCTTACACAAGAAAAAAATAGCTGTTTCCCAAAAATTATCAAATCACATACAATTCCCAGTTCTAGAAGTATGTTTACTAATGGAAGGACTGGTAATATATGTTTGTGCTACCAAATTGGTGTAGAGGCCCGCATTCATCTTTGGGGGCATGCACATCCATCCCCCTACCAATAGCATGCTACTAACATAGATGCCCAAAGCATCTGCACTAACTGTGATGCTCTGTCAGTGTTCGTGTTCTGCCCCAAACCTGCCCAGCCCCTGACCAATTGCATGTTAACCAGTTACCAAGAGATTTTTAGCACAGAGCCCCACATTGTTAGTGGGGCACCCTTAGTGCTGCAGTCCCCATGCTAACAGTGCGATTTAGTAAACATGCCCCTTACTGAGGTACAAAGGAAGAAAAAGACTCAGCTTGATTCTTCTTAGCCAAATTGACTCAGTTGTGAACCAAATTTAGCAAAAATCAAATCATGTACACTGACAGGCCGATGCAGAAACCCCGCACTAGAACCCAGTGCTTAAAGCTCCAGCGCAGGGTTTCATAGCACAAGTTTAACGCTGACCTTTTGCACAGCGAAGCAATATGCAAATTAACCAGTGTGCCAAAAGTCAAATTAAAATGGGAGAGCAAGCTAAACACAGGAGTCTATGCAAGTTTGGCATGCTGTCCTGGAGAAACAGAGCCATCTGAGGGGAAGTTTGACACTTCACCTCAGATTATCCAGGCATCGAGGAAAGCTCCCATTGCCAATGGCACAACATTAGTGGGCCGATGATCCCCTCCCCCACCAAAGAAGCAAAAGGATTGCTGGCCTGGTGTGTCCCGATTCCCTCTCCCACTCCTTAAAAATCATTGGTGGCCTGGTGGGCTCCGATCCTCCTTCCCACTCTTACTGGGAGAGAAAAGAGTATCTGAAATGAAGTCTGACACTTCACTTCAGACGATCCAGGCATCAGGGAGAGTGTCCGATGCCATCGGCACAATGTCGGAAGCCAGTGTTCCCTCAGACACTGACCGCCCCAACAGAAAAAAAAGATTGGTGACCCCGATCTCCCTTTCCACCCCTTAAAAATCGTTGATGACCTGGTGGGCCCCAATCCCCACTCCCACCTCTTAAAAAGCATTGGTGGCCTGTGAGCCTCCATAACCCCCCCCCCTCCCACAGTACTTTTAAGTAGAATGGGGGGGTATAGCTCCTACCCCCCTGCTGCCAGGATGCACTGCTTTGGGGGCGGGAGGGCCCAAGTCTGCCAAATAAGGAATTTTCTTCCCAGAATACACCACATGGAGCCAGACAAACATGAGGCCAGGCACTGTCATTTTGAATAATAGCAGCAGGAGAGTAGAAGCATGTAGGCATCACTCCTATCCCCATTCTACTTAAAGGTATTGTGGAAGACAGGGTTAATGGCTACCAATGAGTTTAGCGAGGTTGGCGGGGTTCCACTGAGGCCAATGAGGCCACAAATGATTTTTAAGGGGTACGAGGTGAATTCAGATCGACAT
This sequence comes from Ichthyophis bannanicus, assembly GCA_033557465.1. Lineage (NCBI taxonomy): Eukaryota > Metazoa > Chordata > Amphibia > Gymnophiona > Ichthyophiidae > Ichthyophis > Ichthyophis bannanicus. Next base: position 941,438,563 of record CM066033.1, on the reverse strand, counting down.
TTATTTTTAAGGGGTGGCAGGGAGGATTAGGACCCACAGGGCCACCAATCCTTTTACTTCTGTCGGAGGATTTCCCTGATGTCTCGATCAGGGAAAAAGTATGCCAATGGCATCCAAGGATTTCCCGAATGTCTGGATCATCTGAGGTCAAATGATTTTTTTGCTCCCAGCTGGATCTTTACGCCTGCCCAAAGCTGGTGTAATAGATCAAGCATTAAAAATAATGTAATAAAACTGCACTAAGTTTCAATGTACTTTTTTTTTACATCAGTCGCAATTAAATATGCAGTATTCTGCATACATAGTAACATAGTAAATGACGGCAGATAAAGACCAGCAAGGTCCATCCAGTCTGCCCAGCAAATATACAGCAAGAGTAGGTGCACCCGTCGCGCCGTGCAGGTCACCACTCCCCATGTCTTTGTTTAGGGGTGGACCCACCACTCAATGTAGGACATCCCTATTTCTTGAGAAGTTAGATGGTCCAGTTTATTTTGTTTTTATCCTGTTGCTATAAAGGGATCCGCCACCGTGTTTGCCCCCACCACTTCCATCGGGAGAGCATTCCAAGCATCCACCACCCTTTCAGTGAAAAAATATTTCCAGACATTGCCTTTCAATTTTCCACCTTGCAGCTTCATGTTATGCCCTCTAGTTTTGCAGCTTCCCCATCTTTGAAAGAGGTTTGTTTGTTCATCGTTCCTCCTTAAGTATTTAAAGGTCTGAATCATATCTCCCCTATCCCTTCTCTCCTCTAAAGTGTACATATTTAGGTCTTCAAGTCTCTTCTCAAAGGGTTTCTTACGCAGGCTCCAAATCATTTTGATTGCCTTCCTCTGAACAGTTTCCAGTCTTTATACATCTTTTGCAAGATACGGTCTCCAAAACTGAACACAGTATTCCAAGTGAGACCTCACCAGTGACCTGTACAGTGGCATAAGTACCTCTTTCTTTCTGCTGGTAATCCCTCTTTGTATGCAGGCCAACATCCCAACATCCTCCTGGCTTTTGCCATCACCTTGTCGCACTGTTTTGCCACCTTGAGATCATCAGAGATAATCACACCAAGATCTTTCTCCTGAACCATGCACACCAACCTCTCACCCCCCCCCCCCCATTGCGTACATTTCCCTTGGATTTCTGCTACCTAAGTGCATGACACTGCACTTTTTCTCATTAAATCGTAATTGTCAAGCATTAGACCATTCTTCCAGCTTTTGTAGATCTTTCCTCATGTTAACCACTCCCTCGGGGAAGTCCACTCTGTTGTAAATTTTCGTGTCATCTGCAAAAAGACAGACTTTTCCATTCAGTCCTTCAGCAATATCCCTCACAAATACATTGAACATTGCCAGGCCCAGGACCGAACCCTGGGGCACCCCGCTAATCACCTTCCTTTCATCCGAGTGAGCTCCATGTACCATCACCTTCTGTCATCTGTCAGTCAACCAATTTCTAATCCAGTTCACCACCTTGGGACCCATCCACAAGCTACTGAGTTTGCTGACAAGCCTCCTATGAGGAACAGTATCAAAGGCTTTGCTGAAATCCAGGTAGATGACATCCATCGGATGCCCCTGATCTAGTTCCTTGGTCACCCAGTCAAAGAACTCAATCAGATTTGTTTGGCAAGAACGTCCTTCAGTCAAACCATGTTGCATCGGTTCTTGCAACCTGTTGGTTTTGAGAAAGGTCACTATTTGTTCTTTCAGGAGCATCTCCATTACTTTTCCTGCCACCGAGGTAAAGCTCACGGGTCTGTAGTTTGACACTTCTTCCCTGTCACCACTTTTGTGTAGAGATACGACATCAGCCATTCTTCAGTCCTGAGAAACCTCTCCTGTTTCCAAGGATCTGTTGAATACATCCTTTAACGGCCCTGCAAGAACCTCTCTGAGCTCTTTCAGTATCCTGGGATGTATCCCATCCGGTCCCATGGCTTTGTCCACTTTCAGTTTAGCAAGTTGTTCCAACACCTCATCTTCTGTGAATGGTGTGGTATCTACTTCATTCCCATTTTTATATTTGGGAGTCACAGCTGGTCCATCTCCAGGATTTTCTTTAGTAAAAACAGATCAGAAGTATTTCTTTAGCAATTTCGCTTTTTCTATGTCACTTTCCACGAGTCCTTTCCCAGCACTTCTGAGTCCTGCAATTCCAACTTTGATCTTCTTCCTTTCCCGAATATACTTGAAGAAAGTTTTGTCACCATCCTTAACATCTTTAGCCATCTTTTCCTCAGCCTTTGATTTTGCTATCCTTATTTTTCTTTTTGATTCTTTGCGTTTGATCCTGTATTCATTTCTGTGTTCTTCTGTTTGCAAGCTTCTGAATTTTGCGAAAGCTGTGTTTTTTGCCTTTATTTGAGCAGCCACTTCTTTGGAAAACCAAATAGGTTTCCTTCTCCTCTTGTTTTTATTTAGTTTTTTTACATATTTATCTGTTGCCCCTTTTATTGCCACCTTTAGTTTAGCCCCGGGGTCTCAAACACGCAGCCCGCGGGCCGCAGGAGAGCATTTTGTGCGGCCCGCGATGCCACACTCACCTGATGATTGTATTTTGAAACGCAGCGCCGGCAATCTCGTCTTCTAGACTGAGAGTCTACAAAGTCCTCTTCTCACGAGTCTGCCCTCAACCAATAGGAGACAGGGAGGAGGGGGCAGAAGCAGTCTGAGCAGCCAGCCCAACGCCACGAGGTACCACGCGCCCTCATCCATTCCCTGCCCTGCTGCAGTTAGTCGGCCTGTGCTTGTTCCAGTGTGCACAGCTCTCCGCGGACAGGTAAGGAAAAAGCAGTCTGCCCTGCCCCCGGAATTCCCCGATGTTAGCCAGCCCTGCCTCCCTCAGTCCCTCTCCGCTTCGGCTTTCAGAGTCGCGAAGGGAGAGCTTCTCCCTCGCGACTCTGTTAAACTCGCCGGGGCAGATGGGAAATTTCCCATAAGCCCCAGCGGGCTTAACAGAGTCGCGAGAGAGGAACTCTCCCTTCGTGGTTCTAAGCCGAAGTGGAGAGGGACTGAGGGAGGGAGGGAGGGAGGGCTGGCTCTGCCGGGCAGGGGGGGCCCCGCGGGACATTCGATTTTGCCGCGTCGGCAGCCAGCTTTTTTTTTAAGTTTTAATTTTCCGTGGGCAGATGGGGGGTTAGGGCTGGTAATGTGCCCTGGGCAGATGGGGGGCTTAGGGCTGGTAATGTGCTCTGGGCAGATGGGGGGGTTAGGGCTGGTAATGGGCTCTGGGCAGATGGGGGGGGTTAGGGCTGGTAATGGGCTCTGGGCAGATGGGGGGGTTAGGGCTGGTAATGGGCTCTGGGCAGATGGGGGGTTAGGCTGGTAATGGGCTCTGGGCAGATGGGGGGGGTTAGGGCTGGTAATGGGCTGTGGGATGATGGGGGGTTAGGGCTGGTAATGGGCTGGGGGGTTGCTAGGACTGGAAATGGGCTGAGTGGAAGGGGGGCTTGAACTGCAAATGGCTGATGGGGAGGGGGCTTGGAATGGAAATGGGCTGTGAGGGGAGGGAACTAGCACTGGAAATGGGCTGAGTGGGGGGGAGCTAGGGTTGGAAATGGGCTGATGGGGGGCTAGGACTGGAAATGGACTGATGCAGGGACTAGAAAGGAGCGGATGCTGGGTGGGGCTGGAACTAGAAGGGAGCTGATGTTGGGGGAGGATTAGAATGGGATGGAGCTGGGAAAGTGAAATGGAGAGGGGAATAATATTTTGTGCTGGAGGGAAGACAAATCTACAATTGGCCAGGTATTGGGAGAGTAAGTGGGGATTGAGGATGGAGGGGTAATATTTGAGTGGATAAAATAGTAATGAGGAAACAGCAAAAGGAGAAAGATTAGTATGTTAAAGCAGATGTAGAGAGAGAATGGAAAAAAAAACTAGAAGAGAGAAGAAAGGACAAATGGACAGCAGACGATGGAGAGTTAGCAGAAGACACGAAGAAACCATAAGAAAGTGGCTGGAACAATTGCAACTGAAAAAAAATGCACAAAAGGTAGAAAAATATCTCTTTATTTTGAATTTATTAACTGGAATATATCAGCTCTGGGAAATGTGCATCGTTAACGTCTGCGCTTTGTTAGTACAAGAGGAAATTAATTTATAGTTTTATTTCTACAGTGTTGTTGTACATTCCAAGTTTGGCTTTTGGGGTTCCCAATTTAATTATTGTCTTCCTGTTTCTAAATTGTGATTCCTTGTTTGATGGTGTATGTTCTGCATGTGTAACTGAGCTGAGGTATTCTGTTTATGTAATTCCTATTTGACATTGCTACTTGTTCTCTTTCCCAGTAGGTCATGTATTGTTATTCTCTGAAATGTATTGATTTAATATTTGCAGTGTTGCCTTTTGATAGGTAGGGTCTGGTGCTTTGTGAGCCCTGGTAGTGCTGTTATGATATGGCGGGTTTGCTATGGGTTCTAAATGGGCAGTGTTTGTAGTAGTTCCTAATCTGCCTGGCGGTTGGCACTGGATTATAGTAATATAGAAATCTTTTAGTCTTTCTTTATCCATACACTCATTAAGAGGCATGTTTACTAAAAGTTAGTGTATGGTAACATTATGCAAATATTTATGCAAATGAGGCCCCTTATGCAAATGAGGCTCCGTGTCTTATGCGGCCCCCGGGTTACTTTACAAGTCCTCATTTGGCCCTCAAAGCAATTTGAGTTTGAGACCCCTGGTTTAGCCCATTGCAATTCCACTTCCCTTATCTCCTTCCACCCTGTCATCTCCTCCTTTAGGTACTCGGCCATTTTCTTGAAGTCAATGTTTTTGAAGTTTAGAACTTTGAGCTTGCTATGTTTGGCCTGTACCTTGGCTGTTATCTCAAACCACACTGTGTGATGATCGCTGTTGCTCACAGGGGCACTCACGCAGGCATTCGACATGCTATCACCATTGGTGAGCACTAAATCCATCATTGAGCTTTCCCTGGTTGGTTCCATGACCATTTGTCTAAGTGATGCATTTTGGAGAGCATCTACAATTTTTTTGCTTCTTTCCAGATGTGCAGAAGGAGTAATTCAATCCACATCAGGTAGATTAAAGTCACCCAAAATGATTGCTTCCCCCTTTATGGCTATCTTGGCAATATCTATAATTAATTCGTTATCTATCTCTTCAATTTGAGTCTGAGGTCTGTAGACTACAGCAATATGGATGACCGTGCCATCTCCTCTTTCCAACGCAATCCAGAGTGGTGCTTCTTTTCCCCATGCCCCCTGCATTTCAGTAGCTTTTGACATACAAGGCTACTCCTCCTCCTCTTCCATTTTCTCTATCTCTTCTGAATAGATTATAGCCAGCTATGGCTATATCCCAATCATGCGATTCATTAAACCATGTTTCTGTAATTGCCACAATGTCCAAATCCATTTCCACCATTAGGGCTTCCAGGTCCGGAACTTTGTTGGCTAAGCTTCGAGCATTTGTGCTCATTGCTTTCCAGCATTTACCTGGCTTGTGTGTATTTTGCATTGATTTTGTTCTGCCAACATCTTCCCACTTCCTTTTGATGTGTGGTTTAAAAGTGTGGCTGTTTCTGATGTTATTCTGCTTTTGCAGGGGGTGGCGTGCAGGTCTTGACCTTCCACATCCGTCACACCCTTTTCCTAGTTTAAATGCATATCCACATACTGCCTGAATTTTTCACTTAAGATTCTTTTCCCTGCGACAGAGAGATGTAGTCCATCAGCACAGTATAGTCTCTTGCTGGTCCATCTGTTTCCCCAGTCGCCAATAAATCTGAAGCCTTCTTGTTTGCACCAGGTCTTGAGCCATGTATTAAAGCTGTTAATGCGATGCAGCCTTTTTGTCCCCTTACCAAGAACAGGCAGAACCTCTGAGAATGCAACAGTGTTAACAATGGGCTTGAGTTTCTCTCCCAGAGAGTGGAAGTCCTTTTGGACTGTAGAGGCATTGTTTCTAGCCAGATCATTTGTGCCCAAGTGGATAACAACATCAAGTTTGAAGTGTTCACGTTTTGCGCTAAGTACTTCAACAACTTGGTTTGTATTCCTGCTGGATGTCGAGCCTGGTAGGCACATGACTATCTTCTCTCCTTTGAACTGTGTTCTCAAGTTGGTGCCTCTGATGATGGAGTCTCCAAGTAGTAGTAGTTTTCTGTTTGGTGAGGTTTTCTTCATATTTGATGCTTTAGCAGGAGATTGGGCATTGTCTGACTCATTTAAAGGCCCTTCAGTTTCTATGGATTGAGCATCCTCATTAGCCAAGGCAGAGAAGGCATTATGCAGGGATATCTCTTGATGTATAGGATGTCTCTGTGTTACAGGTCACAATCTTCCAGAACCCACTGTGATCCATTTGCTCCTGGGGTGTTTGATTCTTTGTGGGAGCGGTGGTGGACTTTGTTCAGTTTGTATCCTAGAAGAGGTGCGTTTCATTGCAGCCATTTCCTCCCTCAGTAGAGTCACTTCTTTATGCATGGCAGCTAGGTCTTTCCTTAGTAAAGTTAATTCGTCATGCATGGCAGCTGACCTGAGGCACATAGGACAAGCTCTTAAGCTCCAAATGATTTGTCTTGGAATGAAAGTACTGCAGTTATTGCACTGAATACACGACATGATGGTTAAGCAGTCCCAGAAGAGGAAGAAGAAGAAGAAAGGATAGACTTTAACCCAAGTAAGAAAGGATAGATGGCACGTATGTGACCACTATAAAGGCAATGCAGCCCCTGGGGTGGGTGGGGTGAGGGGTAGGGTGAGCAGGAACCTAAGTGTCTTTGGTGAGTAGGCTGTTCCTGAACTGTGGGCACACACAGATATCTGATGTAAATCTATACAAAGAAAGCAGTCAAAATGCCCCCAAGTTTAGTCTAAAACCACAGTTAAATGCTATAATAGTAATTCCCCCAAAAAGCAACAGTTAGAATTTATAGTTTTAAGCCAGCAGAGAAGATAGAAGGATTGCCCTTAACTGAAATGGGTGCCTCTCAGCTTCTGTAAAACTGGCTCAGACCAGTGTCAGGCCAGGTGTACTGTGCTCCATATCAGCTCCTCCCTGGGAATAGAGTTTCACCAACCAGTGCAGCAGGAGTAAAAAACCTAGTTTGTTAGTTTTAACTCTCTATTTGCCACACTCACAGATATCTGATGTAAGTCTATACAAGGAAAGCAGTCAAAATGCCCCCAAGTTTAGTCTAAAACCACAGTTAAATGCTATAATAGTAATTCCCCCAAAAAGCAACAGTTAGAATTTATAGCTTTAAGCCAGCAGAGAAGATAGAAGGTTTGCCCTTAGCTGAAATGGGTGCCTCTCAACTTCTATATGCATGCTCACTACGCTGCAATTTAGCGTGGTATTTTGTCTGGCGTTTTTCCAGCACTAATTTGCTTTCTGCATAAGAGAGCAAGCCTAGTACAGGAAAAGTGCTAAATAAATGCTGTGCTAAGGTTTTCTGCATTGGCCTCTGAGATAGTACAGCATACAAGGATCTTATTTATGAGATCTTATAATCTCATTTCAACAAAGTAGCTTGTTTTATAGCATGAACACTTAACTATTTTTCATTACTTACTTTTCCCAATGATACTGTTTTGCAAAAAGTTGAAAAAATTAAACTTCTAAACTATTATTCTTTAGCATGAAGTGGCATAGCTGGTCGATGCCTGCAAGTTGGTGATGGCTGAGTACTGTCTAGCAAGGCCAAATGGACATGGGATGCCAGATGTTTGGACAACAACCTCACTAGGTTTAGTAGCTGTTCAGATTATTGTAAAGCTTTGTGGTTAGATATGGGGGAAGGGGATCAGGTTGTTGAATTAAGTTGGGATATTCTATGTTTATCTAGCCAGAATGGTACAGAACCAGTCAGGAAGAAAAGAAAATTGACTTGGATAAGGAGTCATATCCAAGTAGAGTGGAGTGAAGGAGTAGCCTTAATGGTTATAGCACTACTTGGGAACAAAGAGACCAGAGTTTGATTCCCACTAGCACACCTCGTGGCCTTGAGTAAGTCACTTAACCCTCCATTGTGTCAGAAAAATCCAAGTTATCAATGTCCCTATCTAATGTGCATTACCAAGTTTAATTTGCAATGTAAACTGCTTAGACTGAAATGATAAAACAGTATAACAAACCTGTTAAATAAAATAAATAAATATCCCACAAATGGCCAAGAACATATGAAATGCCATAGTGGGTCAGACCAAAGGTCCATCAAGCCAAGTGGCCAATCCAGGTTGCAAATAATTGTCAGATTCCCAAAAGATAGATATGGGGGCTATTTTGGAAGCCCTATTCACGCTTTGAACATCTGAAAATGGGCATAGAGACATCTAAAGCACAGAAACACATGTCTAAGTCCAGACCTCACAAACAGGTATCTGAAACGTGCTCATTTTGGCTAAAAAGCATCCAGAGAAGATAGCACTTTATGATCCCCAGTATTCAGCACAATGTCAACAACAGCAGCAGTGGGATTTGAACCATGGCTTCCCTGATCTTAGCCCACTACTCTAACCATTAGGCTATTTCTAGATATCTGCTTTCTAAAATATGATTCTGGGGATGTCTATGTAGACATCCCACAGACATCCATCTCGGGCATGTCCACATTTGTGAAATTGTGTCTGCACCTGGACGTGCCCACTTTTTTTTCCAGACATTCTGATTTAGACATCCGAGATTGCACTTGGACGTCCCTTCTAAGACCATAAGAACGTAAGATATGCCATATTGGGCCAGACTAAGGTCCATCAAGCCCAGTATCCTGTTTCCAAAAGTGGCCAATCTAACATATCCTAGTAGTATGGACAAGTATACCTAAGCAGAATGGAAAGCCACTTAACCCTCCATTGCCCATGTTCCCTGTAAAATAGTTATCTCCAAGTTATAATGCCCTGTTCAATGTAATTTCAGTTTGTTCAATGTAAACCACACTGATGCCAAATAGCGCGGTATATAAGAGAATGTAAATAAATAAATAAATAAAGTCCAGTTACACTTTTTCTGCTGTTGTCTAATTTTATGTTACTATGATGACATCCAGTTTTCTGCATTGGTATGTTCTTTATTTAATTTTCTGTTTATTAAATAATATTCAAATACATCCAAAAGAAAATAATATTTAACAAAATAAAAATTATCACACCATATTACACATAAATAATAAAGAAACAAAATTTAGTGAGGAAATGAATACTTATTATCCTGGTAAGAAACTTCGAATCCACAATATTGGAGGAAACCAAAAAAAAGAAATTCTCATTTCAGGGAATTAGATTGATTTATTTATTTAACACGTTTTATATACCACCTTCTCTTTAAGTCAGAGTGGTTTATATTCAGACTTTCAGTTTACATAGAACATATCAAGTGGGGGGTAATGAGTGCAGGTTAAAACAGAACAAAGTGTTAAAGCGGGTTATATATGACATTTCAGCATGCAGGATAACTATGTATATCTGAAATAACGTGAGCAGGTATTAACAAGCAGTAGGTTGGTTTAGCAGGGTCCGACTTCAGTGGGGATAGCCTATCATCCCTTCTTATGTGATGTTACCATAGTGGTCTGTGAACAATAAGGTTTTTAAATTCTTTCTGAAGTCTTTGGTATCATGTAGTGCTCGAAGGCCATCCGAGAGGGACTTCCATAGTGTTGGTGCATTCACTGAGATTGCTCTGTTAGCTGTTGACTGCTTTGCTTTGGGGTAATCACTGGGTGTGATCAACATCTTCTTGGTATTTGTTCTTCTTATCCAGTTTTCAGGATCCCTCTTTATGAGGTCTTGAAGTGTCTCAGCTGTTAAGAGTAGACTTTTATCGGATGCAAGTGCCAGTGCAATTGTTGTAATATGGGCGTAATGTGTTCATGTTTCGCTGTGCCTGGACCATTTGAAGGGGTTGGATTGGTTGAGCTTGATATAGTGAGTTGCAATAGTCGTAAGATCGGCATTATGGTAGCCTGAATCACCATGCGGAAGTCAGTCTGGCCGAGTAGTGATTTCAGTTTCCTCATGATCCTCATTTTGTGATATGCAGATTTTGTTGTCCTGTTAATGTGCGACTGAAGATTTAGATTCTGATCCAGGGTGACTCCAATGTACTTAATCTACTCGTATGCTTGTATTTTGTAGTTTTATTGTGCTTGGAGGGGTGAAGAGCGTTTTGCGTGTAATTATGAGTGCTTCTGTTTTTTTGTAATTTATACTGAGGTTGTGGTCGCTGAGCCAAATCATATCCATGAGGTAGAAGAAAAGCATGAATTCCTTCAAGACAACACATACGAGGGTCAGTGGTATGACATTACTTGGAAAGGGAGTGGCCAAACCTGCTCTACAATATAAGCAGAATGAGGGTGCTTTCCCGCAGGCCTTCAATCTCCCCACCAGTGTCCATATTCTTATTTAGTAATCAGGTGGAAACTGCTACTACTACTACTATTAATCAGAGCAGAAAAAGACCAGCTATATGACATTAATACTGAAAAGCTTTAGTTGGACATTCCTAGTGATCTGGATGTACAGTAATGCAACGTGAAGACTTTGATTGATGAGAAATATTTTTGTACTGCTAAATTTGGGCCATGTGTGTCCCACATGAAACCAGTATGTGTACTCAGTGGGGCGGGCAGAAATGTTTGGGCCCTGATCTATAAATGGCATGCAATGAGGTATGTTTGAGTGCAGACGTCTTGAAACGATTCTCTGTTTTAGACTAAGAAGTATGCCACATCTAATTATTTGCACATGCTTTGCTTTCCTATGTCAAAAATATCATGACCCATGCCTGAGCAGCATTTACCATTAGAATTTAAATAAAATACTCAAAGGTGGCAAGAGAATGCAAGTGTAGGATACATTTTACCATCAGGGATCACAAATCAACTTTGTTAAAGCTGAGATATATCAAAAAAAGGTTATAAAATTTCTTAAGCAATATCTGAAAGAGGTTTCCTGAATTGTATGCCTCTAATTTATGCTTATCATGTTAGAGTACTTTTTTCTTTCTAGTCAAGAATGGTACAAAGGTATTGGTGAACCTTCAGAGGTGTGCCCCTTCCCTCTCATGCTTATTCATTTATATTTTTATAAGAATACACCCGAGACAGCTTACAAAACACCAGGGGGGTAGTTGCTAACGTGTTAAAGGAATAATGCCTCTTAAAGTGTGCTAAACAGCAAAATCATGTGTTATTTTACTGCTACACACATTAGTTTGATGATACCAATGTGGGTTCCAGATTTGCTAAGTTACCCAGTTCCAGGAGTGAGATTTTAAGCCAGTCCTAGATTTCTGACAATCCCATTCTGATGCATTATGGGACCTGCAGCACTGATTTCAATGGCAAAATCAGGAACTACAAATACTGCATTGCAATGCAAATTTAAAACCAAAACTTGCAAAAATGTTCACTCCTGGAACTGGGTAACTTGGCAACTTCCCCTTCTTTGAAAAAGTTGTATTGTTCATTGCAATGCAATGTGTGCCTTTGAGTCAGTGGTGACCCAGCAGCTCCTTGACAGTGTGACTAGAAGCAGATTGCCAGGCCTTTCTTCCAAGGCAATGGAGGGTTAAGTGACTAGCCCAAGGCCACAAGGAGTGCTAGTGGGAATTGAATTGACTGGTGACCAAGGCAGTACTCTAACCACTAGGCTACTCCTCCACTCCACTTTTTGTTCATTAATACCCTTTAAATATTTAAAGGTCTGTATCATATCTCCCCCGTCCCTCCTCTCCTCTAGGATGTATATATTTAGGTCTTCAAGTCTCTTCTCAAACTCCTTCTAGCACAGGCTCCAAATCATTTTGATCGCCTATCTATGAACAGTTTCAAGTCTTTTTATATCCTTTGTGAGATATGGTCTCCAAAACTGACACAATATTCCAAGTGAGGCCTCACCAATGACTTGTACAGGGGCATTAATACATTTTCTCTTCTGCTGGTAATTCCCCTCTGTATGTTCTTGCTTTGGCTACCACCTTGTTTTGCTATCTTGAGATCCTCAGACACTGTTACTTTGAGGTCCCTCTCCTGATCCTTGCTCACCAACCTCTCACTCCCTATTCCATACAATTCCTTTGGATTTTTGCATCCCAAGTACATGACTTTGCATTTCTTTACATTAAATCTTAACTGCAACCTCTTTTTGTGATCTTCTGAATTTTATGAAAGCTATGGTTTTTGCCTTTATTTGTACAGCCACTTCTTTGATGAGCCATATAGGTTTCTTTTTTCCTTATATATATATCTGTTGTTGTTTTTTTATTACAACCCACTGCAATTCCATTTCCCTTCTCACCTCCTACCCAAAATCACAACTGATTCTTTTTCCTCTCCTGGTCAGGGGCTGGTTTTGAACTAGTGACCTTTAGGTTAGAAGGCAGGTAACTTGCAGAAGAGGCATCACATCTCCATGGGTAGTAACAGGCCACCAGTGAGGTTTTGATGTAGGCCTGGGCCCGATAGGAGAGTGGGAAGTCTTTGAGGATGGTTGGGGTCTTTTTTAGGAGGGGGTTTTCAGGAGAGGGACTATTTTGAAATGGGGAAGAGGGTACAGGAGTGACTTCAGGGGGGAGTCTGGAGTAGGGTCTGGGAGGGGGATATTGGCTAGGGGGGTCCTCAAGATTTAAGATGCATCACCCCCTTTAAGATGATGGAATGGCACATAGGTATTATTTTTCCCCAGAATAACTCAAGCTGCCGTGTTCATTTACTGTAGGAGTCGTGTTACCACAGGTCAGTGACTCCCATGATAAATTAAGCTGCTGTAAGATGAAATTAGTTCTTACCTGCTAATTGTCTTTCCTTGAGCTTTCTCCGGGCCAGTCCAGGGAAAGGTAGGGTTGTCAATCCCCTATAGCAACTGAGGACTGAAGGCTCCAAGCTTTTCCTGTGATGTGAAGCCACTCCCCCTCAGGGTAATCTGGCAGTCTCCTTCTGACAAAGCAACTAAACAGAAAGAAAACTAAAACACAACAGATTAACCCTTGAAAAACTGATAACATTCTATAGTCCTTGAAGAGCAATAACAAAGGTTCTTTTTTTTTTTTTTTTTTTTTAACTCTACAATAGCTGTGAATGGTCTAGAATGTGTACTAGAAGTCCCAAGACGCCTCCTGCGAGCACATATGATGGAATACTGTAGAGGCTTGCAAAGACCAACTCAATCGAGATAGCAAACAGGGGGGGACCCTGGACTGGCCCGGAGAAAGCTCAAGGAAAGACAATTAGCAGGTAAGAACTAATTTCATCTTCCTTATCGCTTCTCCGGGCCAGTCCAGGGAAAGGTAGGGCAGTACCAAAGCAGTACCTAAGAATGGGAGGGACCCGCTAGACCAGCGATAAGAGTCGATGCTCCCACTTTTGCATCATCTCTGGCTTGAACATCCAAGCGGTAATGCTTAGTGAAGGAATGCAAGGAAGACCACGTCGCCGCTCTGCAGATATCTACCGGAGGAACAAAGGCAAATTCCGCCCAGGAAGTCGCTAGAGCTCGAGTTGAATGAGCTTTGAGACCTACAGGTGGCGAAACTCCCTGGGCAGAGTAGGCTGCTCCAATAGCGGAGCGCACCCAGCGAGCAATAGTAGACTTTGATGCAGCTTGGCCCTTACGAGGGCCGGCCCACTGAATAAAAAGTCTGTCCGTCTTCCTAAACGGTTGGGAGATCTTAAGGTACGTCCGCAATACTCGGCTAAGATCTAAATGCTTCAGAGCCCGGTCCATAGGTGAACCGTCGTGCTGAGAGAATACGGGTAAAGCCACTGACTGGTTAACATGAAAAACAGACAGCACCTTAGGCAAAAAAGAGGGAACAGGCCGTAGTAAGACTCGTTCGGGCAGAAATTGCAGATAAGGCTCTTGGCAAGACAAGGCCTGCAAATCGGAGATTCGTCTTGCCGAACATAAGGCCACGAGAAAAGCTGTTTTCCAAGAACACTCTCGGATTTGATGAGCACAGACGGAAGTTAAGGGTGACCGAGAAAAAGCCTCCAACACAATATTCAAATCCCAAGGAGGTACGATAGGTCGCCGTGGAGGATGGAGAATTTTTGCTGCCCGCAGAAAACGCTGAACATCCGGATGGGCCGAAAGACGGCGACGGCGAATTAACCCCCGAAAACAAGACAGCGCAGCTACATGCACTTTAAGGGTATTTAGAGCCAAGCCCTTATCCAAACCCTGCTGCAGAAATAGGAGAAGATGAGGCACGGTAGAAGCCATTGGCGACACCTTGCGTTGAGAACACCAAGTCTCAAATAGCCGCCAGACTCGAACATATAATAGAGAGGTCCCTGGCCGCTTAGATTGAAGTAAAGTGGCCACCACGGAATCCGCATATCCTTTGCTTGTCAAGTGAGACCTTTCAAGAGCCAAGCCGTAAGCAAGAAGCGATCCACTCGCGGCATGAGAATCGGACCCTGATGTAATTGGTTGACTCGGATTGGAAGAGGCCACGGCGGAGCTACTAGGAGGCGAACGAGATCGGCATACCAAGGACGACGAGGCCAATCTGAAGCAATGAGAATTACCCGACCGCGGTGTTGCGCTATGCGCTGGATAACTCGACTCAACATCGGCCAAGGCGGGAAAACGTACAGGAGAGCGTCGAGAGGCCATGGCTGAACGAGGGCATCGAGACCTTCTGACATGCGTTCTCTGTGCCTGCTGAAAAAACGGCTGGCTTTGGCATTGTTGAAGGAGGCCATGAGATCCAACACTGGCTGCCCCCAACGCAATGTCAACTGGTGAAATATTGCCGCATTCAATTCCCATTCCCCTGGATCGAGGAGATGGCGGCTGAGATAGTCCGCCTGCACATTTTCCTTGCCAGCGACATGCGCCGCCGACAGAGCCACGAGATTGCTCTCCGCCCATTCCATCAATTGCTGACACTTGGATAGGAGAGAAGGAATCTTTGTTCCGCCCTGACGATTGATATACGCGACTGTAACGGCATTGTCGGAGAAAATCTTGACCGCTGCCCCTTTGAGCAACGATTCGAAGTGAAGCAGAGCTAATCGCGCCGCTCGAAGCTCGAGCCTGTTGATCGACCAAGAGCATTCCTCTGGGGTCCAAGCCCCCTGTGCAATGTGAGACTGACAATGGGCTCCCCAGCCCGAGAGACTGGCATCCGTGGTGACTAATACCCACGAGGGATCCTGTAAGGGAACACCCGCCGTGAGGTGATCCCGAATCAACCACCACTGCAGACTGTGACGCACAAAGTCTGGACAGGGTAGAAGTTGAGAGAGCGGATGAAGCTGCGGTGACCAGCGGGAGAGCAACGCCTGCTGCAAGGGTCGCATGTGAGCCTTGGCCCACGGGACTAGATCCAGTGCCGCCACCATGGAACCCAAAAGTTGTAAATACGTCCACGCCGACGGCGCTGTTAAGCTTAGAAACACTTGGACTTGTCGCACGAGCTTCTCCACGCGAACTTCGGGCAGAAAGACTTTCCCCTGTGCGGTGTCGAAAAATGCTCCGAGATAAGTCAGCTGCTGCATCGGTTGTAAGTGACTTGGCTTGATTGAGCACCCAACCGAGTTGCTCGAGAAGCTGAACCACACGAGCCGTCGCCTGGATGGACGCTATCCGCGATTCGGCTCTGATCAACCAATCGTCGAGATAAGGATGAACTCTGATACCTTCCTTTCGAAGCGCAGCTGCAACCACCACCATCAGCTTTGTGAACGTACGTGGAGCCGTAGCGAGACCGAAGGGCAACGCCCGAAACTGGAAATGACCCATGGGAAGGGCGAAACGCAAAAACCGCTGATGAGAGGGCCTGATGGGTATATGCAGATAAGCTTCCGTGAGATCGATTGACGAGAGAAACTCTCCCGGCCGTACCGCTCGAATTACAGTACGCAGAGTTTCCATGCGAAAGTGAGGCACCCGCAAAGTACGGTTGACACCTTTGAGATCTAAGACGGGTCGAAAAGAATCTTCCTTTTTGGGAACCACAAAATAGATCGAGTATCGACCGCAACCGTATTGGTCTAGAGGCACGGGAACTATCGCTTTCAGCTGCAACAGGCGAAGGAGCGTGTCCAGAATGGCCTGTTTCTTCCAACCGGGAGCACAGGGAGACATGACAAAGGCGGGTAACAACGGGCACGCGAAATCTAGTGCGTATCCCTTCCGAATGATTTCAAAAACCCATCTGTCGGAAGTAATGTTGGTCCAGGCCTCCAGAAAGTCCTGTAGGCGTCCTCCCACAGGCACCAGCGTCTGGACCAGCAGACCTTCATTGCGGCTTTTTAACCGAGGGCTGGGAGGCACTAAAGTAGGATCTGCCAAACCCTCTGGCTCCACGAAAGGAATGTCCCCGAAAGTTGGACCGGCCCCTGGAATAGGGCGCAAAGTGCGCACCGCGAAATCTACGAGAGTCTCGGCTGGAACCTCGGAAACTGGGAATCGTTCGCGCAGGCTTGGGCTTGTCCTCAGGCAAACGCCCTCCTTTAGAGTCGCCCAAATCCTTAACAATTTTCTCTAAAGCCTCACCAAAAAGCAATTTTCCCTGATAAGGCAATTTACTAAGCCGCAACTTGGAGGAGACATCCGCCGACCAGTTGCGTAACCAAAGAAAACGCCTGGCAGCTACTAGCGAGGCCATGGTCTTAGCCGCAATCCGCAGCAAATCATAAAAGGCATCCGCCATGTAAGCAGCGGCTGATTCCAATTTTGCCACATCTGGAACCGCAGATGTAGCTTCAGGGGAAGCGTCTCCTTGTAACCAACGAATGGATGCCCGAGATACATAAGCCCCACAAACAGCCGACTGTAGCGCCAAGGCACTAGAATCAAAAGCTTGTTTAAGCAGAATTTCCAATTTCCTATCTTGCAGATCTTTAAGAGCCGCAGCACCTTCTACAGGGATAGTAGTCTTTTGGTGACTGCGGAAATAATGGCATCCACCTTCGGCATGCGAAATAAGTCCTTTATCTCCTGAGGAAGGGGGTATAAGCGAGACAAAGCGCGGCTGCCACGCAGCGAAGCTTCTGGACACTCCCACTCCGAGTCAATCATTTGTTTAATAACTCTGTGCAAGGGAAAACACCTTTGTTCAGTTTTAAAACCCTGCAGTAAGGGATCCTCCAAAGGTTCCTGAGAAGCCGTCGGCATAAGCAGATGCAGCGCTGCCAAAGAGTGGGAAATGAGAGCAGAGAGTTCCTCCTTACGGAAAACTCTGAAAATGTTAGGATCCTCTCCAGGCGCTATCTCTCCTTCCTCTAAGTCATCAGCTTCTAAATCCAAAGCTGGGTCAGACAGGACTTCAGAATCCCCCTGCCCCAGCAACAGAGAAGACTGAGATAACAAAGGATCCTTAACCATGTCCTTAAAATTAGAAGATCCCTCTCCTGGATCATCAGAAACTGGAATAGGCAGGGAAACTGGTACCTGACTAGAAAGAGCAGGAAGTTCTGGAGGCTGAGTAGATCGCAGAAGAAATGCTTTGTGCATTGCCAGAATGAATTCTGGCGAAAAAAATGAAGGCATAACCTCCCGAGGCATAGCAGGGGAGAGAGAGGGCTTATCTGGCGAAATCGCCCCTTTAGAGGACTTTGTCTTTCTTTTCTGCGGCTTCTGATGCTCTGCTAGAGCACTGCCCGGCGCTGCCAAAATGGCCGCCTTTCCCGCCTTTTCGGCGTGTAAAGCTGATTCTGGCAAACTAAGTACAGGCTTTTCTGCCATGTTAAAATAACTCCCCGAACAGAATAAAAAAGCACAATAAGACGAAACCGAAGAAACGCCGAATAAAAGACGCCGAAACCGATACGGAGCCCGCGGTCCCGAACCGGTGGAAAAAATAACAAAACGGAATAGCACTCACCGCATAAGACAAGCTGAGCCGGCAAAACTGTTCCGCTGCTAGCGTGGACACCGGACAAATATATATAGAGCTGTTAAGGCAGAGGAGAAAACTGGGGCCCCCAGTATCACTCTGGTACACGAGACGGAGACAGTGATAGAGGCAGGCTCTACCTCACACTGTGTGGAAAAGTCACTCAACGTCTCTGCACGCTCTTAAAGGAATAGTGTTCCAAAAAATCAAATAACAAAAGAACTATAGAATGATCAGCTCTGCTAGAGCCAATAAATAAGTTTTCAAAATAAAAATAAATACAAGTAACCGGTAGGGATAATGCTGAGGGAGAAGATAGATTTGATCCTCTATAGTTGCTGAGGACTGAAAGACTGCCAGATTACCCTGAGGGGGAGTGGCTTCACATCACAGGAAAAGCTTGGAGCCTTCAGTCCTCAGTTGCTATAGGGGATTGACAACCCTACCTTTCCCTGGACTGGCCCGGAGAAGCGATAAGGAAGAAGCAAACTTTTACCAGTTTAGTAACTTGCCCCCTAATTCTGGCAAAAACATGCCCTCCTTTAGTGTTAGCAGCAAAATCATAGCATCTGTGGATACTGTCTCAGAGGAGGAAGCTGCTGTAGTCTAGGAGAAGACAGAGCAGCCATTCCGGCAAGGTGACACAGCCAGAGAGGAACTCATAGGGCGACATTTCACATGAAGGTGAATGCTTTATTAATTCAGGGTGCAGCAGTACATATGTACAATATCTCTTACCCCACCAACCCCCCTCTCCCCATCCACAAAGCATGTTTCACAGGAAAACATCACCTCCTTGCATGTGACTACAAACACACCCACATAAATAAGCTGCCTTCCTGCAAACCTCTATCACTCAACATAGCAATTGCCTGCTTCCCATCAAAGCACCCCTCAAACTGTCACATAGCATCCCTTCTGCTTCCCTCCTCCCATAATGTGGCCAAAACCCTCATTGGCAGCAATTGCAAGAGATGATTTTGGGAAATAGCACATGGCCATGCAGGCTACATCTGAACCATATAGGTGGCAGTCAAGGGCCGGGCTTCTTTCATCTGGGGAGGAGTGGCCTAGTGACTGGGACAAGTTGCCTCAGGCTGAGGGTTCAAATCCTGCTGGAGGACACCAACCTCAGGCCAGAGAGATTTGGGTTTCTAGTCCCACAGGCAAACTGCTTAACCCTCTGTTGCCTCAGGTATAAAAACATAGATTGTGAGCTCTTCAGGGACAAGGGAAATATATACTGTACCTGTACTGCTTTGACCTGGAGAAAAGCAGTATATAAGTCTAGCTAAATAAATAAATTTGACATTGCACCAATGAAGCTATACTGCCTGCTTCTCCCCCTACCCCTTGTCCATGTGCTTGCCTACTTATGGGGGATAGGTTGGGGGCTCCAGAGGATCCAGTACTGCTATTACTGGATGTTGTCACACCTTCCTCCCCACCTTGTTGCCTCCCCTAGGCACTGCTGTGGAAGTCAGGGAATTGCAGGCTAGGGTTGGACCCATGGGTAAAGTCCCTATTATGTTTTCAGGAGGTGGCATGCAATGGTCAGCTAGGGAGGTGGCCTGCCTGCATGGTGAAGGAATCTGACGGATGTGGTGTTGTAGATGCAAAGATGTTGCCCTGGACACTGGGTGGTGTCTGTACATTGGTGCACGGAGCACAGAGCAGGGTTAAGATCTCCTGTATATCTTTACAGAATCCTCTTGTCTCTTCCAGGTTGGCTTGAGCTGTATACTTGTACTCTCTCTACACCTCTAGGGACTGCCTCATGATGACCAGCTGCTCACAGCATATTTGGAGTTTCAGCGGTCTGAAGAAGCATTCCCTCAGTGTACAGGATGTTGGCTCCTTTGTCTGGATGATCTGCCACCTTTCACATCTTCCAAATGTGCATCAGCAGCTGAATGGTCCCAACTGGCCACATTGGACTCAGTTTTCCTGTAGCTTCCATCTGATCCCCACTGACGGTCCTCCTCCACCATTTCCTCCTGCATAGACTCAGTCTGCAATTCAGAGTCCTATTCTTCCAGAGGATTATCAGGTGCTACCGCGTCTGGTGTCCTCTGGCTGTCCAGTGCTCCCAACATGCCTGGCTGTGTTGCCAGCATGTCCCTGGTGTCTGCCATCTCATCTGAAGCCCTGGAGTTTTCAACTGGAATTGCACCACCCAGAACACATACAGAAATTGAAGAAGAGGTGGACATATTTAAATGGATGTGACAAAACTGCTATTATCCATGAGACTGAGCTAGCTATACTAGTGATCTCTTGGTGATGTTGGGAGACATCTCTTCCACCAGAGATTGAATAGTAGGGGCCACCTTGTGTGCAGATTTGGAGGTTGCCTAGAGCGACATCTTCTGGGGGATGTCAAAGAGCAGATCACTGAAGACTATAATACAGATTGTGACATCCAAGGGGTTTGAAAGGGTAAGGATTGTCAAGGGCACCAACACCTGAATTGACTTCATGGGCAGCCCTGAAATGATGGATAAGGGCTTGATGGGGTTCACGGAGAGGGTATATGTGGAGGTGGTTGGACAGTGTGTGTGCTGGGCCTGGGCCCTTGGGAGATTGCCAATACAAGCATTGTGGAACCTGTGTCTTTTGGGGAAACTGCTAGGTATGTATGACCTAGATTGGCCACTGTTGGAAACAGGATACTGGGCTTGACGGACCTTGGTCTGACCCAGTATGGCATATCTTATGTTCTTATGCCAGTATTTGTTGCAGGGGGAGGGGAAGGAAAGAGAGAGATATCACGATATACAACATTCCATGGCCTCAGTAACAATGTTTCCCTGTCTACTGCTCAGAGACCTAACAACTTTAAATTCATCATCATCTGTGCTTGAGCCCTCAGCTAACATGCACCTGTGTGGCACCATATGCAATATGATAGTCCCACAGATCCCATTTTGTGCATGCATTTTGAGCAGCATTTCAATGGTTTTCCTCAAACTATTTGTGATTTCAGTCAAGAGAGCCTGCAGCCATGTTGCACGGGCTAACTCGTTACTGGTGAGGGCGTGAGGGAGCATCAGGGAAAAGCAGACACAAGCATTGGCACACCATGTGCAGTGCCTGTGCATGATGCAAGAGCTTGTGCCGCATACTGTTTGTATTGCCCATGAATGCCTACCTCTCTGAGTGTCAGTTGTGTGTTATACAGCTATGCCACACTCACCTTGGAGTTGTGATGCCCTGAGCTCTCAAGGTTGTAGACACCAGAGATGACTCCTCATCAACAGTCGTGAATACATGTTGCTCCAAATCGGACAGAGTGTGATATGTTCACCGGTTGATAGCTTGACAACCTTACTCTTTGCACAATGTCCTCAATGTCTCAGTTTTGATGATAAATCATATTCATGGAGACATTTATGGGCTGTAAATTTTCTAGGACCCTATTTCAAAGCCGGTGTTATAGACATCCAAACTGATCGGTCTTTTGCTACTGTAATTTACTGTACTGAGCGTGGTACAGAATATCTGTTGTTCACCTCTGTAACCATGTATGCACCTTATAATGCTGAGGGACAAACATTGAGGATGTTCCAGTGTGTGCACAAATTAATCTTTGGGTGCAGGTGCCACAGACATTGCACTGGTAGTCACAGTGTCTATTGCATGTGTTTTGTAGTGTTCTATATTATAATGAGAGTGTTGGGTCTATTCTGACAGCTCTTATGTTCACTTGTCCTCTGCTGGTTCTTGTTGGTTGGGACATCTGAGTGAAGAGGTTCATATGAGAACACATAGCCTATATATGATGTGTATGACCTTGACTTGACCGTACCTGAACAGCATACCATCCAACATAGTGTGGTGACGAGGCTGCAGCAGGACCTGGGAAAATGGCCAGAAATGAAACTTTTTCATCTGAGTGGAGGAATAGCTCAGCCAGGCCTGCGTATAAAACTGCAGGTAGAGAAAAAAACCATACTTGCAGAACTACTGAGTTCAGACCACACCCAGGCTCCATGGCAACACAGGGTGGAGATAGGAAGCACCGGTGGGTGGAGCCAGAAGGGGGAGGAAGCTTACACATATTTAAGCTCTCAGAAACAGAGAGGGATAGAGCAAGGCAGAGAGCAAGGCACGGAGCAAGAGCAAGGCACAGTGCTAGTGCGGAAGCAGCAGCCAAGCACAGGGCTGGAGCAAAGCACGGTGCAGGGCACAGGAACAGTGCAAGGCACGGGAACAGAGCCAGCCACAGCAGCAGTCACGAGCCGTCCAAGGGAGAGGGACTAAGGAAGCTGACTACAGGCCAGCTGGAAAGAAAGCTCACAAACCAGGCTGAAGAGAACAGAATCTTCAGGAGTGAAAGGCAGAGAGTGTCCAGGGACAGACACAGGAGAAACGCTCAAAGCAGCCAATATACAGGAGACTGCTCTTCAGAGTAGAGCCCCTGCTGTGGAGACACTGCAGCACGGTTTGAAGGTAGGAGGGATAGCCTTGGGAGAGCGGTGGATTCTAGCTCAGACACAGAGGCAGCCCTAGAAGACTCTGAAGGAGAAATTACACTTTTAAAAGGCCTGTGAGAAAGACTGTTCCCAGAAGCAAGGTGAGACAGATAGAACCTTTTAAAGTTTTACTCAGAGGTAAAAAGCCTTGCAGCCATTTTAGAAACTCAGAGGAGAGAAAGAAATCTCATTGGGAAAAGCTGTTCACACTGTTAAAGAAAGTTAAGCCACA
The DNA here is from genome assembly GCA_033557465.1 of Ichthyophis bannanicus. Lineage (NCBI taxonomy): Eukaryota > Metazoa > Chordata > Amphibia > Gymnophiona > Ichthyophiidae > Ichthyophis > Ichthyophis bannanicus. The sequence goes on along the minus strand of CM066033.1, from coordinate 941,416,042 downwards.
ATTCTCAGAAGCAGATACAAACCCAGAAACTTATGAGCCTGATTATAAAGATATGGAAACGGAGCCCAGTATAGTGGAGCAGGACTCTGCTGATCCTTTAATGGATTGCTCTTTGTGTCTAAAGTCAGAGTGAAAGGGGGCCAACGTTTTTTAAGCCAGAAAAACCAGGAGCCAAAGCAATTAATGGTCCTGATAATCTGAGGGCTGGAAACCCGGGAGGTAAAGAGAATTGCTAATGAGAAAGCTAAGAGGAATGTTCAAGTGTGAAGTGAATGTGTTGAAGAAATAGCTGTGCTGTTTGTAATACAGACAAGCAGGAAAAAGGCTGTTTTAAAACCCTGAACAGTTGAAGGGAACTGAAGTGTGCTAGACGGTAATAGGAAGCAATAAGCACTGGTTTCAACTGTGGCAGGTGAAGAAAGAAAATACTTTTCTGTTCTATGTAAGCTGATGGAAGCAAGTTTAATTTGTCACTGCAATGTTTGTATGATACCATTTTGGGTGAATAAATACCTTTCCTTTGTGTTGTCCTGTTCAAACTTCCCAAGAAGAATTGTTTGCAAAGTTTAAACCACAAAAAGAATAAATTTCCTGTGTTTGCCTCTAAAACCACTCGGACTGCTTTATTTGCCCACAACTACAATTCCAGAAGCCTTAGCTCTGGGGCTAGAGCATAAAAAGAGACATTAGATGGCACGCTGCCTCCTATAGGCAACCGCCTAGACGGGGTGAAGCGCCACAATAGCTACACGTGGACTGATTAAAACTGGGAAATTTTGAGAGGTATTCTTTGACATGGATCTGCATGCTGTCTAGAGGAGCATGTGAATCACTGAAATAAAAAGACAATGACTACAGTGCCAGTGGTTGGAAAATACCAGTGCTGGTAGTGATCTGTCTGACAGTTCCCCCAATCACCAATTCCAATCTGGGGACTATTATGGGAGATATATATCAAGACTACTTGGGGCTAAGGTTCTGATTTCCTTGCTATCCCTGTGTAACTGCATTTTCAGTGGCAAGGGGCCCTCATCATCTGTTTGGGGTCTCATCACAAACTATTGCCCATTTGAGGACCCTTCCAGGTTCCTCTATGTATAGAAAAGATGTCCGCTACATACCGACTATAGTCACTCTGAAGCATTCTATATCCTATAGCCATGTCAGGTTATATATTCTCTTTGCTTATCTGGAGAATTTATGTCTTCCAAATCAGTGGACACTAAATTGAGGGCACATTAGGCCAAGATTGGGGTGGTGACACTGTATCTGATCACTCTTATGAACTCGTTGGACTATCACTTGTTGGAGGAGTGATAGGATATGTCAGAAGACTCATCCCAGAGCTCTCCATGGACTTCACAGCATTTCTGCCCTATCTGTATGTTCACCCTGGATAGTGGCATTCCACAGAGATGGTGTAATATATATGGTACTGTGTCAAAAAATGTCCACATGTGGAGAGTAGCATTCCAAAAAACAAAATACAAGCTCTCTACCTGAGAGCTCTTAAATGGGTTTTAATCTTCATTTTTAATAGCTAATTTATTTTTCTGGAACATAGAAACATGATGGCAAAAAAAGACCACATGGAAAAAAGGAGAGAGGAAAACCTCCGCAGAAAACAGGAACCAAGCAAGGAGAGGAGGGCACAAAAACCACAGCCACACTGGAGTAGCTAGTCACAGAAATATTTTAGTGAGGACCCATGTTTCGGCTATAAGCCTTCATCAGGGGTCTAAAACACACACAAGTAAAATAGTTAAAATATACATAATAGGAAAAAAATCTAAAATATACATAATAAAACCACATAGAAAAGTGATAATAAAAAAACACACGTAAACATAAAAATATGCAATAACCATGAAAATATACATTACCAAGAGACTGTAACAAAACGTTGAGGGAAACCGTCCATAAAAGGATGTTGTGAGAGTGCTTGCCCAATCTAAAAAGAGCACAAATGCTGATAAGGAGTACTGTGATGTAGAAGCCCCTATAGAGCCCATGAAATAGAAAGAAAGGAAAAGGTTACCTTTAAAACTGACAGTCAGCCAGCTCACATAGCTCACTGTTTACAAGAGAAAGACAAACAGTGGGAAATAGGAGCTGAGCTGACACGCCCAAGCTCTGACGTAGCAGCAAGCCTGGAGCTTGATCACTCACACCTGTTCAGAAAGGCAGGGCCAAGCCTCAGGGAACAGAAATATAAACGCTGGTTGGGAGCAAAGGAGGGGCAGCGAGGACAACAAGAGAAGCAAGGAAGGAAGCCAGAGAGGGAGCAAGAGGAAAGAGCTCCAGAGAGACGTGGTTGGAGAGGCTCAGGAACCCTAGAGAATGGGAGACTTGGCAAAGAACCTACCTGCAGTTCTGGGAGAGAAGCTGGCAGACTAGAAGGTGGGAAGGCACAGCCTGTTGCCAGGAACCAGCCTGGGCAGAGAGAACAGGGAGCCCTTCAGTCCTTACTGCCTGAGGAAAGGCTTCAGAGTTTGCACAAGTGGAGACCCAGCACCAAAGCAGGGAGGTTAAGAAGCTCTACCTGGAACAGAGAGCCAGGGGGTGGCTCTAGTCAGGAGTTACAAACGGAGAGTCACAGAGCGTTTCCTTATAACTGGAAGGAACTAGATGAGAGCCAGAGAAGAAGCTCCAAAGCCACAGGTATTTCAAACCCTTGCTGTCTAGAATTGTATACAGGGGAAACACCCAAGTTTGCAGAGGGAGGTTACCTTAAACACAGTAGTAACAGCTGGCAGCCAAGCTCAGTAAATCCTGAGCTGGAAGATATGCAAACGGACTGTAATGTTAATGACATAGCTGAAGTTCCAATGGATTGCATGCTTTGCTTAGCCGATGATATTGAGTCACTGTGTTAAGTCTTTGAGTTAAAGAGCTGTGAAACAGCAAAGGAAAAGAAGTTATTTTACTTTGCCAGAAGAAGCTGTTTGGTTTTCCCATCTTTGTTACTTAGAAAAGGCACAGCACGTTTTGGAGCCAGAGTGTGAAAAGCAGCTACCTATTTTGTTGTAAATAATCCTCAAGCAAACACCTGGACACTCTCCTATTTTGTTCTACACTAAGTCCTAATGTGAGGGGAATAAATTTCTTGTCATTTTGCCTTAAACACTCAACTCATAACTACTCCTTTATCAGAGGTCTAAAAAGGGACTACAACTCCCAAGAGGCATTGCGAAAGCAGAAAGGTGTGGTCTCACTTTCTGATTAAAGGACATCATGGCAGACCAGCCCTCTTAGCCCTAGGCGGAGGGTTGACCTCGTGATAGTACATCTAAACAGAAAAAATATCATAATAAAAAAAATATTACATACAACCTGTGATAAGGAAGCTTATCATAGTTCAGGAGGGAGCTATAAAAGAGGTGAATTGGCTCTGAACAAGCAACCTGTCTTAGCTGGTAGAAATACTAAAACAGAATGCTTTCATAAAAGACTACCAGTCCCAGAATGCACCAGGTTTCAAACAGCCTCTAGAAGAGCTGAAGTGGGGAAACGTGTGTTCAATCAGGAGAGCTATGAGGTAATCCCCAATCACTCATCTCCAAGAGCAGGGCTTGATTCAGCACAGCTGAACTGTGCTAGGGTGGAGTATCCCTCTAAACAAGTTAAAAGTAAAACATATTCTACACAGAATCAGAGGAGGAACTCAGAGCTCAAGGATAGAGAGATCAGGAAGCAGCAACAACGTGGAAGGAAGAAGAGAAAGACTTATTGGAGGTCTAAAGAAGGAGTCCACAGCAGTACGTGTGTTGGGAGTCATTCCAGAGGCAAGTATACTCCATTGGACTGGAGGAAGCCAGAGGAGTGGGGTTACAGAGCCAGGAATTCCCAGACGGCACCTTTGAGGGAGACGGCTGCATTTGGAAGGGGCCCTAAGACCAGTGCAAGAAGATATGTGAAGAGAGACCCAGTGTCCAGGGATCTTGATTGGAAGGCTGGACATAAAAGCTGGACTACTTACTGACCAGGATATCTGGAGAGGAAACCTAACAGCAAAGGAAGCTCAGGTATGAACACTGATCTATGCCCTAGCTCTTCACTTGGAAGACAGCAGGGAAACAAATATTGTCCTGAGAGTGATCCATTAAGGAATTCCTCTGAGTCAGACCATGATATTGATTCTATGATATTTGAAGAAGAAGGAGATATTTTAAATGATCATAATGAATACATGGATTGCTCTCTGACTAGGCTGCTGTGGTAAAATACTTTCACAAATACAACAACCATCAAAAGGAACTATAACTTGTTCTTTTATCTACCCAGAAAAGTTTACAAGAAAGCTTTAGGGTAGGATTTGAGCCACGTAGAGAAAGTGAACCAGCAAAGGGGTTTGCAGCTGGCTAATTATTGGTAATTAAGCCATGCACAGTTGCACGTGAGCTCTGAAAGGAAACTACTGTTTGTGTGTGAAAATAGAAGAAAGTTATCCTTGAAAAAGAACAGTTTTTGGTTACTTTTTGGGTTTTGTTTTTGCTTTTGGAGCACTGCTAAAAGTTATTAGCAGGAGCCCTCAAAAAGACCTTTTCTGTTTCCCATCAAGGTCTTTAATGTTTGATTGCTTAAGAAGTTCAGTTGCTGATATCATGATTTGTTTTTCCTAAGTACAATACTGAAGCAAGTGTCCTTTTGTGTTACCAAGTAAATCTGTGTGGGAGAATTAACCCCATGAATAAAATATATTTTTCTTTGCTTACACTCGAGCAACACAACTCATTATTTTGTGAACGGCTGATTCTGGTATGAATGGACTACATTCCCCACAATCCTTTGCAAGTCATAATAGTATTTTGCCTTTGCCAAGACTGTGGACATTCACGCCCAGCGCCCCCGTTTACAGTTGGTGTAGTTTTTCGGATTGCTTTTGCGCAAAGGATTTACATGATATAAGGATTACAACTGAAATCTGAAAGAAAAAAAAAGTTCAAGTTAAAAGCTGGAAAAAGGATTTTTCCCTTAACAACACTTTGGAGAAAAAAAAAAAGAGGTAGCTGTTCCAGGAGCTGTCCCAGGAGGAAAAGACCCTGTGTGAGCTGGATTCATCACTGGCATAAGGTAATAAGTACCTGGGCATGTCTAGTGGTGGATGGGAGTAAGGCACAGGGGTAATTGAAAAAAAAAATAGGAGAAAAACACCTGTTTGGAGGATGCTGCTCTGTGTTTTTTTTTCTTTTGTTTTCTTGCAGGGATTCAAGATGGATCCAAGGGAACTGGCCAGCTGGATGGCAGTCCAGTTTAGCAGGCAACAGGAGCTAGCGCAGCAGGCTCAGGACACTGCAATTAAAGCATTAAGAGACCAGCAGAAGCCAGTGCTTGATCTGGTGGAAGCCTTTATTGCTCTTCATAACCAAAGTGGACCGGATGCAAGACCAGCAGTAACAACTGGTATACCACATGTAGACAATGTGGGACTCAATCAGGGAATTGGGGCATTTAGTTTTGGGAAGCTGACTCCAGATGATAATGTTGATGATTTCCTTGAATCTTTTGAGAGAGTGGCACAAGCATTAGCATGGCCAGAGACCCAGTGGGCAGTAAGGCTGGCAGCCTCATTAACTGGAGAGGTGCTTGCAGCTTATAGAGCAATGCCAGCAGCTCAAGCTTTGAGTTATAGAGATGTAAAGGCTGCTATAAGAGATCGCCTAGGGTTGTCTATTTCAGAGTATAGGCGAATGTTTAGAGCTACTGCATTAAGAGTGGGTGAAACACCCAGGGCTCTGAGTCAGAGAATCAGAGGATTGGCTGTAAAATGGTTGGAGCCTGAGGGAAAGACTGTGGAAATGTTATTAGACATTATTATGCTTGAACAATTTATGTCTGCTGTGCCTAAAGATCTGCACACTTTCCTTATACAGCAAAATTGCCAGAACCTTGGAGAGGCAACCATGCTAGCAGAGAGATTCTTGGAAGCCACTCAGGCTTGCCATAGAATGGGTGGCCCTCTGAAGGTTGGTGCTGAGGCAAGCTATGCTGTATCAGAAAAGAAAATGGTTAAAAATGTTTCTGAGAATAATTGTACTGTGCCAACCCAGATTACACAGTGGAGTAAAAAGAAATGTTTCAAATGTGGAAAATGGGGACATTTGGAAAGGGGATGCCAGATACACACTAGCTTGATGGGTGTTGATTTAAAACAGCCCAAAGAAGGATTCCTTTTGGTGGTTGATGTGCAGGGAATTACCACAAATGCTCTGTTAGACTCTGGGGCAGACCAGAGTATGCTGTCAAAGAGGCTTTGGAAGAGGATAGAGGCCCAAGAAGGATTTGAGCCTAGAACCCCTGAAAGCCAGGTTCACATCAGATGCATTCATGGTGCTGCAACATCATATCCCACCTATAGGCTAATGGTTAAGTGCCTGGGGGAACAAGAGGAAATTCTTTTAGCAGTGGTGCCTAGGCTTCCATTTGATTTGGTTCTAGGAAGGGACTGGCCAAGATTTAAGCAGGGACTAGTGAAAGGACTAGGAAAGAAGGAGGGAGAAGGAATGATGGTAATAGCTCCTGGGCCTTTGTTTGGAAGTCCTCAGACCCCAGCTAAAAAGATGGTTAAGCTTCCAGAAGACCAAACTACCCAGAAGCAGATATTTGTCTTGAAGTACCATAGGGTCACAGACAAGGCCCAAGCTCCTAAGCGGGCAACTCCTCAAGCTGCTGGGTTTGACCTGTGCAGTGTGGAAAATGTGACTGTACCTAGCCAAGGGAGAGCCCTGGTTGACACTGGACTCCAAGTTGAAATACCCATTGGGTGCTATGGGCGAGTAGCCCCAAGATCCGGATTAGCCCTTAAGTATTTCATCGATGTGGGAGCGGGAGTGATTGATCCCGATTACAGGGGCAATCTTAAAGTTCTGTTATTTAATTTTGGACAGAACGATTACCATGTGAAGACGGGAGACAGAATCGCTCAATTGATATGTGAGAGACTGGGTTTCCCACCTGTGGAGGAAGTCACATCCCTGTCAAATTCTGAGCGTGGAACCAAAGACTTTGGTTCTACTGAAGACAAAGGGGTTAAGAGCCTAGCTGCCACCTGTGCCCGAGAAAGGGAGGTGCATGAAGAGGAGGATTTGGGACCCCAGGTATCTGACTGTAAAGAAAAGTCAGAACCCCAAATAGGTGAGGACCTGACAGGGGTACAGCAGGAAGAAATAAGGAAATTGCTTAAAGAATTCCCAGATGTTTTGACTCCCATACCTGGGGAGACACATTTGGTTGCCCATGAGATAATAACTCCACCTGGGAAATTAATTCGTCAAAGGCCATACCGCTTGCCTGAAGCAAAGAGACAGGAAGTAGTGGCACAAGTTCAGGAAATGTTGGACATGGGAGTAATAGAGGAGTCGAAGAGTCCCTGGAATAGCCCCATAGTCTTGGTGCCAAAGCCTGATGGCTCTTTAAGATTCTGTATTGACTTCCGGCAGGTAAACGCAATATCAGTTTTTGATGCATATCCAATGCCAAGAATTGAAGAGCTGTTGGACCAGCTTGGACAAGCTCAATATTTAACCACCCTTGATATGACAAAAGGCTATTGGCAAATCCCTCTAACCAGGGAGTCGAAGCCGAAGACTGCGTTCAGCACCCCCGTTGGCCTTTTCCAGTTCAAAAGGATGCCTTTCGGACTGCATGGAGCGGCAGCTACCTGCCAAAGGTTAGTGGACCAGGTACTTCGACCCCACCAAAATTATGCCTTTGCCTATATGGATGATGTCATAATCCATAGTAACACTTGGGCAGAACATCTAAAGAGAATCAGGGCAGTCTTATGCTCCATGAAGCAAGCGGGAATCACTTTGAACCCAAAGAAGTGTGCCTTTGCTAATCGAGAGGTAAAATACCTAGGCCACCTGGTGGGAAGAGGGAAAATTAAACCTCTAATGAGCAAGGTGGATAGCATCAGGAATTTTCCTCCTCCAACAACAAAGAAACAACTGAGAAGTTTCTTGGGACTTATTGGATACTACCGCAGATTTATACCACAGTTTGCAGAGAAAAGTGCAATTTTTACTGATATGCTGCGGAAGAATTGCCCAAACCAGCTGAAATGGACTCCTGAAGCTGAAAAAGCATTTTCAGTCCTAAAAGGGAAGTTGTGTACAGGACCAGTACTGAAAGGGGTGGATTTCAGGAAACCCTTCTTGGTTAAAACAGATGCATCAGCAGGGCCGGCCCGTCCATTGAGCAAGAATGTTTTTTGCACAGGGCCCCGCGTTTCAGGGGGCCCCGCGCAAAAAACATTCTTAAGCATCCCAAGTTAAAAAAAAAAAACAAACAAACCGGCTGCTTCTGCCGCGGCAGCTTCAAGAGCTCTGCCGCGGCAGCTTCAAGAGCTCTGCCGCGGGGCCCCCCCCCTGCCCGGCAGAGCCTCCGTGCATCTTCAGCTCTTCACGTCCAAAACGCGGGCTTTTTTCAGAGCCGCGAGAGTTTCTTTTCTCGCGGCTCTCTTAATCCCGCGGGGCTGATGGGATTTCCCATCACCCTCGGCGGGATTAACAGCGCCGCGAGAAAAGAAACTCTCGCGGCTCTGAAAAAAGCCCGCGTTTTGGACGTGAAGAGCTGAAGATGCACGGAGGCTCTGCCGGGCAGGGGGGGGCCCCGCGGCAGAGCTCTTGAAGCTGCCGCGGCAGAGCTCTTGAAGCTGCCGCGGCAGAGCTCTTGAAGCTGCCGCGGCAGAAGCAGCCGGTTTGGGTTTTTTTTAAATTTTAATTTGGATTTATTGGGGGGGGGGTGGTTAGGACTGGTAATGGGCTATGGGAGGGGGGGAGGCTAAACTGGAAGTAGGCTGATGGGAGGGGGAGGCTAAACTGGAAGTGGGCTGATGGGGGGGGGGGTGGTGAGGACTGGTAATGGGCCAGGGGGTGGGGTGGTTAGGACTGGTAATGGGCCGGGGGGGGTGGTTAGGACTGGTAATGGGCCATGGGGGGGGGGGAGGCTAAGACTGGAAGTGGGCTGATGGGGGGGGGGTTAGGACTGGTAATGGGCTAGGGGGGGGGCGAAGTGGGCTGATGGGGGGGGGGGTAGGACTGGTAATGGGCTATGGGGGGGCTAAGTGGGCTGATGGGGGGGTTAGGACTGGTAATGGGCTATGGGGGGGCTAAGTGGGCTGATGGGGGGGTTTGGACTGGTAATGGGCTATGGGGAGGGGGCTAAGGCTGGAAGTGGCGGGGTAGGACTGGAAATGGGCAGAGGGGGGGGTCGGACTGGTCATTGGCTATGGTAGGGGGGCTAAGGCTGGAAGTGGGGGGTAGGACTGGAAATGGGCTGATGGGGGGTTAGGACTGGTAATGGGCTATGGGGGGGCTAAGACTGGAAGTGGGCTGATGGGGGGGGTGTTAGGACTGGTAATTGGCCGGGGGGGGGTTAGGACTGGTAATTGGCCATGGGGGGGGGTGTTATGACTTGTAATGGGCCATGGGGGGGGAGGATAGTACTGGAAAAGGGATGATGGGGGGGGAGGGTTAGGACTGGTAATGGGCCATGGGTGGGGGAGGCTAAGACTGGAAGTGGGCTGATGGGGGGGGGGTAGGACTGGTCATTGGCTAGGGGGGGGCTAAGACTGGAAATAGGCTGAGGGGGCGGCTAGGACTGTAAAAAGGGTGATGGGGGGTTAGGACTGGTAATGGGCTATGGGGGGCTAAGACTGGAAATGGGCTGATGGGGGGGCTAGGACTGGAAATAGGGTGATGGGGGGGTTAGGACTGGTAATGGGCTATGGGGGGCTAAGACTGGAAATGGGCTGATGGGGGGGTAGGACTGGTAATTGGCTATGGGAGGGGGGCTAAGACTGGAAATAGGCTGATGGGGGGCTAGGACTGGAAATAGGGTGATGGGGGGTTAGGACGTAATGGGCTGTTGGGGGTTTGGACTAGTAATGGGCTATGAGGAGGCTAGGACTGGAAATGGGCTGAGTGGAAGGAGGGCTTGAACTGCAAATAGCTGATGGGGACGGGGGCTTGGAATGGAAATGGGTTGTGAGGGGGAGGGAGCTAGGACTGGAAATGGGTGAGGGGGGGGGCTAGGACAGGAAATGGGCTGATGGGCTAGAATAGGACTGGAAATTGGCTGTTGGGGGGTGCTAAGATTGGAAATGGGCTGTGGTGGGGGTTTGGATTGAAATGGACTCATGAAGGGGCTAGAACTGGAAGTAGGCTCATGGGGGGCTTGGATTGGAAATGGGCTGAGTGGAGGGGAGCTAGGATTTGACATGGGCTGATGGTGGGGCTAGGAAAGGACTAGAAATGGGCTCATGGGGGGCTGGGATTGGAAATGAGCTGATGGAGGGACTTGGATGGGACTGCAAATAGATGGGGGAGCTAGGACTGGAAATGGGCTTATGGGGGGCTAGGACTGGAAATGGGCTGATGCGGGGACTAGAAGGGAGCGGATGCTGGGTGGGACTGGAACTAGAATGGAGCTGATGTTGGGGGAGGATTAGAATGGGATGGAGCTGGGAGAGTGAAATGGAGAGGGAAAAAATATTTTGTGTGGGAGGGAAGACAAATCTACAATTGTCCGGATATTGGGAGAGTAGGTGGGGATTGAGGATGGAGGGGTAAAATTTGAGTGGATGAAATAGGAATGAGGAAAGAGCAAAAAGGAGAAAGATTAGTATGTTAAAGCAGATGTAGAGAGAGAATGGAAAAAAACTAGAAGAGAGAAGAAAAGACAAATGGACAGCAGACGATGAAGAATTAGCGGAAGACACGAAGAAACCAGAAGAAAGTGGCTGGAGCAATTGCAGCTGAAAAAAAATGCACAAAAGGTAGAAAAATATCTCTTTATTTTGAATTTATTAATTGGAATATGTCAGCTCTGGTAAATGTGCCTCATTAACGTCTGCGCTTTGTTTAGTACAAGAGGAAATTAATTTATAGTTTTATTTCTACAGTGTTGTACATTCCAAGTTTGGCTTTTGGGATTCCCAGTTTAATTATTGTCTTCCTGTTTCTAAATTGTGATTCCTTGTTTGGTGATGGTCTATGTTCTGCATGTGTAACTGAGCTGAGGTATTCTGTTTATGTAATTCCTATTTGACATTGCCACTTGTTCTCTTTCCCCAGTAGGTCATGTATTGTTGTTCTCTGAAATGTATTGGTTTAATATTTGCAGTGTTTCCTTTTGATAGTTAGGGTATGGTGCTTTATGAGTCCTGGTAGTGCTGTTAGGATACGGCGGGTTTGCTATGGGTTCTAAATGGGCAGTGTTTGTAGTAGTTCCTAATGTGCCTGGCGGTTGGTATTGGATTATAGTAATGTAGAAGTCTTTTAGTCTTTCTTTATTCATACACTCATTAAGAGGCATGTTTACTAAAAGTTCGTGTATGGTAACATTATGCAAATATTTATGCAAATGAGGCCCCTTATGCAAATGAGGCCCCGCACCGAGTCTCCGCACATGGCCCCGCACCCCCCTTGGGCCGCCCCTGTGCATCAGATGTAGGGCTAGGTGCTGTTTTATCCCAATGTCATGAAGGGGAGGAGCATCCTGTGATGTACCTGAGCAGGAAATTGTCACCGGCTGAACAGAAGTATTCCACAATAAAAAAGGAATGTTTAGCTATAAAGTGGTCAGTGGAGGCATTAAGGTTTTACCTTACAGGGAGGAAGTTCCAATTGGTTACAGACCATGCCCCACTTAAGTGGTTGCAACAAATGAAGAACCACAATGCCAGGTTGACACGCTGGTACATGGCCTTACAGGCATTTGATTTTCAAGTGGAACATCGTGCTGAGAAGTTACACAAAAATGCGGATGCCCTTTCCCATATTACGGACTGTAAAGAAGAAGTTTCACCAGTTGCACCAGTCCGTAATAACTTAAGCAGGGGGGTATGTGATAAGGAAGCTTATCATAGTTCAGGAAGGAGCTATAAAAGAGGTGAATTGGCTCTGAACAAGCAACCTGTCTTAGCTGGTAGAAATACTAAAACAGAATGTTTTCATAAAAGACTACCAGTCCCAGAATGCACCAGGTTTCAAACAGCCTCTAGAAGAGCTGAAGTGGGGAAACGTGTGTTCAATCAGGAAAGCTATGAGGTAATCCCCAATCACTCATCTCCAAGGGCAGGGCTTGATTCAGCACAGCTGAGCTGTGCTAGGGTGGAGTATCCCTCTAAACAAGTTAAAAGTAAAACATATTCTACACAGAATCAGAGGAGGAACTCAGAGCTCAAGGACAGAGAGATCAGGAAGCAGCAACAACGTGGAAGGAAGAAGAGAAAGACTTCTTGGAGGTCTAAAGAAGGAGTCCACAGCAGTACGTGTGTTGGGAGTCATTCCAGAGGCAAGTATACTCCATTGGACTGGAGGAAGCCAGAGGAGTGGGGTTACAGAGCCAGGAATTCCCAGACGGCACCTTTGAGGGAGACGGCTGCATTTGGAAGGGGCCCTAAGACCAGTGCAAGAACATATGTGAAGAGAGACCCAGTGTCCAGGGATCTTGATTGGAAGGCTGGACATAAAAGCTGGACTACTTACTGGCCAGGATATCTGGAGAGGAAACATAACAGCAAAGGAAGCTCAGGTATGAACACTGATCTATGCCCTAGCTCTTCACTTGGAAGACAGCAGGGAAACAAATATTGTCCTGAGAGTGATCCATTAAGGAATTCCTCTGAGTCAGACCATGATATTGATTCTATGATATTTGAAGAAGAAGGAGATATTTTAAATGATCATAATGAATACATGGATTGCTCTCTGACTAGGCTGCTGTGGTAAAATACTTTCACAAATACAACAACCATCAAAAGGAACTATAACTTGTTCTTTTATCTACCCAGAAAAGTTTACAAGAAAGCTTTAGGGTAGGATTTGAGCCACGTAGAGAAAGTGAACCAGCAAAGGGGTTTGCAGCTGGCTAATTATTGGTAATTAAGCCATGCACAGTTGCACGTGAGCTCTGAAAGGAAACTACTGTTTGTGTGTGAAAATAGAAGAAAGTTATCCTTGAAAAAGAACAGTTTTTGGTTACTTTTTGGGTTTTGTTTTTGCTTTTGGAGCACTGCTAAAAGTTATTAGCAGGAGCCCTCAAAAAGACCTTTTCTGTTTCCCATCAAGGTCTTTAATGTTTGATTGCTTAAGAAGTTCAGTTGCTGATATCATGATTTGTTTTTCCTAAGTACAATACTGAAGCAAGTGTCCTTTTGTGTTACCAAGTAAATCTGTGTGGGAGAATTAACCCCATGAATAAAATATATTTTTCTTTGCTTACACTCGAGCAACACAACTCATTATTTTGTGAACGGCTGATTCTGGTATGAATGGACTACATCCCCCACAATCCTTTGCAAGTCATAATAGTATTTTGCCTTTGCCAAGACTGTGGACATTCACGCCCAGCGCCCCTGTTTACAAACCTTATGCACAAAAGGAGAAAGGGAAGGAGAAGAAGGGGGAGGGGGTGGGGAATAAAGGAAGAATACCATGTGGATAAGAAAGTGCTATAAACCAAAAGGAGCAGGTGAAATAAATACAGCTAAAAGCCATCAACATAGGGAGATAACATGGGCAGAACCCTAAAACATCAATTATGAGACAAAAATGCAATCAGCAAGCTAAAAATCAAAAAGTCAAAAATCAAAATGGCTCAAAATGCTAATACAAATGAAATAAAAATGGACACTGTGAGTGAGTCATAAAAAACAATGATACAGAGAGAGGGGGGAGAATGTATGTGTGTGTGTGTGAAAGTGTGGGGACGTAGAGAAAGACTACATGGCCTATCTAGTCTGTCCTTCCATATCAACCACAACAGTCCCCTTTTTTCCTTAAGAGATCCTCTGTGTTTGTCCCATGCTTTTTTGAATTCAGATACTGTCCTCATCTCTACCACCTCCAATGCGAGACTATTTCACACATCTACCACTCTTTCCATAAATAAATATTTCTGCATATTACTTATGAGTATATCCCCTTTCACCCTCATCCTATGTCTCCTCGTAGCAGAGCTTGCTTTCAGTCAAAAAAGGCTCTCCTCCTGTGCATTTATGCCACCTTTCCTCTAAAGTATACGCATTAAGCTTAAAAGGGAGAGATGAGGCATTGTGGGTTAAACTAGAAAGAGGGAAAGAGAAATCTGTTTGCATTGGCGTGATATACAGACCTCCCTCACAAGAGGAAGAGCTGGACAGAGAGTTAATTGAAGACATACGCCGCGTTGCTAGGAAAGGGGAAGTGCTACTGATAGGAGATTACAATACGCCAGATGTTGATTGGCACATTCCTGCTGCAGTATCATCTAGAAGTAAGGAGATCCTGGATTCTCTACAGAGGAGGGTGTGAATTACATAAAAAAGAACATTCCCTCTTAGTGATTCAGCCCACCTCATGGGCATCAGAGACCAATTCACTTATAAGTTTCTGCAGATCTGAAGTGGGGTCATGGGCTAGCTGTTGATAATATTGAGAATTATGTAGTTGTAAAAGCATCTCCTGATGATTGCACCACAACTGCTGGGGGAGCTGAAGGTTGCTGCAGTTCCATCATCAACATCATTCATGTGCACATGACTGCAGAATGGACATCTTCCTCCTCCTCACCTTCACCTCCTGCCGCAGTTTGATCAGCAATATCTTCCTTAACCGCTTCCTTTACCACCTCCTCCTCCCTCTCCCTTGAATGCAGCTGTGCTATGTTCACTCTATATTCTCCAGATCTGTAGTTCCATGCAACCCACACCCTCTGACTGCTCCCTACAGCCAAAGACAGCTGGGGCCCATGGACCTAGCCCTGGATTATGTGCTATGCTGCTTCCCACATTACAAGGGGCATGAAGCCTTTATTTTCACTTTCTAGCATTTCCTGCCTGCTGAGCCTCCATAGCCATGGTACACTGTTGTCCTGGAAAATTCCACCGAATTATGATTTGAGGACTTGTAATATACCCATAGCACTACTTATACCCCCTGCAGGTATGGATAACCTTTGCTTGTAGGCATGCACTGAAGTTGCAGGACGCTGCCTATGTGCACATGCCCACTATTATGTGCATAGTACTCTCCCATCTGGCTGCCTCTCACATCAGTGCCACTACAATTCCCTTCTCTGGTTCTTCGCTGTGCTTGTATATCTCTTCTGACGCTGCATTTGTTATCCTCTATACACATATGAGCTGCTCCTGTGGTCTTAACCTCACCCAATCTGTGTCCTTCTGCCTTGGCAACAGAGACTAACTGCTCTTCCCTGTGGTCCTGTGGAGATGTTATCTATGATTGCATTGCTAGACTATCAACATCTTGCTGTGTGTGCTATGGTGTTACAGACCAATCTCCAGTGCTGTGAGGTGGCAGCCCTCTGCTCCATACCATGTACAGCCCCTCCCCCATCATTTCCACCGTTTGCACAGGACACCTTTGCATATTACTAGAGCTGTGCCAGTTCACATGACACATACCTTCTTGCACATGGCGCTCCTCTGAGGTGCTGCAAGTACTGTGGGCAATTGTGGCAGATGGCACAATAATGGCACTTCAGGGCCTCTGTTTCATGCCGTATATAATATCTCCTGTAGGAAAGTACAATAGAGGACATAAGATGGCGCAACATGCTTCACTCCAGCATATCTGTGTATTCCTCTCATTACCTCCATGTGACACCTGCTGCCTAACTCAGCTTTGGGCATGGATCGCATTGCTTGATGTGTATGGCACATGTTTCTGAACTGGATGGGGGTGGCCATCAACACATTCCCCTCCTCTTGAGCTCCTCTTGGGCACTTTGGAAAATGCTGTCTACACACCTGTGCATGTTGCCTTTTATAGTTATTTCTATGGGTGCATGTGCTAGGGCTGTTCTTTGGTTTCCAGTGGTGAGCAGTAATAGAGCACCCCAATAGGTTATGGTTAGCAATCTTATGATACTGTGCTCCCAATAGCAGCATAGGGTACTCTTTCATAGTCGATGCCCAATATGGTTCGATGTTGCCCTCTATTTTGCAGGAGTGCACACATTTGCTCTGTCATGAGCAGTTTTACCAAGACTGGGTCACTCTAGCTGCGATAGGCACAGCTCTGATTACATTCATCCACATGGGATATGACAAACTGTTCCCAAACAGGATGTCTCTGATTTCACATTGCAACCACAAGTGTTCGCATCTGTGTCTGTGACCCTCTCCCTGCCGTGTGTCCCCCTTTCCCAGTTTCTGATGCGCCATCCCACTTTGATGCTTCCCTATCTCACATCAAGACCTGCAATTGTCACAGTGATGACCACTGGGATATATCAAGCCTTTCCCCTCACTCGCTGATCTACTCTGCTGGGTGTTCCCATTGTGTGACTTGTGTATGTGCTACACTTGCTCCTTACGTTCTCACCTGTGTGTTTACCGATCCCTAGTTATCTGTCTCCACAGCACATTCTCTGTCCCCATCTGTCTGCTCCCATCATTATGCTGCTATATGTGCCACCCCATTGAACAGTCCTGTTGCTACTTACTCAGCAAAGGTCCGAAGGATCCATCTCCATATAGGCCCTGTACCAGGGTGGTAATGTGTCCTGTGACCCTCACATGGGTAAAGCACCTCCTCATATTGGATGACCAGGCAGCAGAGCCTCTGGGTCTCCACCTGCAAGAAGTGTGCCTGACGTATCGCCATTCCTGCCTTGTCTGCATTTGCCCTCGTTCTGCAGATGTGCATATACTATGTCCATACATGCTTTACAACATGCATAGATGTCCATATCCCTGTTTCTGTGAGTGAGTAATGCACATCATTCTCCCTGAATTTTCCATGGCTTGGATATGCTATTGCCCTTCCTTGCTCCATACGTGCACTTTTCCAGATACACACCTACCAATTTCAGACCATCCTTGGACGTTCCTATGCCCATTTCTAAAATTGGCTATATTTTCGGGACTTCCTGCTGGAACCTCCTTTCTAAAATGCCACTCATAAAGAGAAGTGAAAGTAAAAAACAAAGAGGAGAACTTTAAGATCATGCTATATGGATGATTATTTAAATCGGTGCTTCTCAACCCAGTTCTAGAGGCACATCCATCTGGTCAGGTTTTCAGGATATGCACGATAAATATGGATGAGATAGATTTGCATGTACTGCCTCCTTGATATGCATATCTCTCTCATGCATGTTCATTATGGATATCCTGAAAACTTGACTGGATGGGCATGCCCTTACAACTGAGTTGAGAACCACTGATTTAAATGTCAAGCTGTTGATCCCTGATGCAACAACCAAAAGGTGGCAACATGTCGGACAATGAAGTTCAAGTTTTTAAGTTAAATTAAAATGGCTCAAAGACATATGAAATGATAAGAAATAAAAAATGTTTTGCTGCACCAATGAAGAATTATATGAGCCAGCAATTGGGAATACCACGGCTCAATCTGTGAAAAAGACACATTGAAATCTGAATGTAGAGGTTAACACCTATAAATTCTGCTCGTTAGAGTGAACGTTTGATTAACTGGCAGGGTCATATGACTTGATAAAATGGGCATAATATAGGTGCTGTTTTAAAATATTTTAGGCACCCTGTTACAAAATTACCACTATACACTGTTATGTCTTCAAAATCCATCTTCATATAGAAAACTCTATCGTGTTTTTCAGCTGTGACTAAATTTTGAGCCCATTCTGAGGCTTCTTCCATCGCCTTGTTGGTTTCAAGCTTGATTCGTTGGCTCAGCTCTGTTTCAAGCTGCATCTCTCGGGGCTGCTGGCACTTTTCTGTCACTATGTGCTCTAGAATAAGCCGGCTTTCAAGCTCAGTTTAAGCTTTATACATGTCACTGGCAAATTCCCCATCCCAAAGGAAACATCTGATATTGTTGTTTTGGTTTTGGAATCTCCCTCTTTATTCTAAGAACCTCTACTACTTGCACGTTCTTTCTTATTTCAGAACTTTATTCTTTTACTTCCTCTTCTTTGGCAGGAGCACAGAGATGCTCCCTTATCCTGACTCCCAGCAGCACTCAACCCACAGGGGCATGCCTGAATGAGCTACCCCTGCCAACCCTGCCCCTCAAAAAAAATTGGCTAAACCTGATGCTCAAAGGGAAACACAAGTAATGAAAATGTTTTAAAATATATAGGGCCTGATTCTGTTCCAGACGTAGATCCCTCTGTGCGTCCGGTCTGAACCAGACTCACAGAAGGGATCACGATTCTGATCCCACGAGGCACATCTAGCCCCATGGGATCAGAATCGTGAACAGTTCTGCACGTGTAGGCCGGGACTACGATTCTATCTTGCCTGCACATGCAGGATTGCACCTGGCTAACTCAGTCAAAGCTATTCAATGGAGCCCCGGCGCCATGGCGTCATGTTGCCATGGCACCATGGCTATGCCAGCTGGCAGAGAATAAGGTTAATTCCCCGCAGCCCAACCCCCAATCTGGCCTGCTAAGGCCAGGGTCGGGCTGCGGGGAATGTCCTACGGCCCCCCTGCCCCATCCGCACCCTGGCAGAAAATAAAACAACACATCCAGGGAAGTTATTCCATCTCAGAGGTGGAATAACTTCCCCAGACATTTCGCCGGCCCTGTACATACAGGGCCAACATTAGAATCGGCCCTGTACGTCCAGGGCCGGTGACCGCCCACTGCTCGCCCAGACTCTGCCCCCAGGCCACCCATTCACCACTCCCATCTAACTTCCCCGCACAACCAGTGGGGAAGTTATTCAGGGGCAGGAGAAGCCACGAATAACCCCCATACTAAATAGTTCAGGCACATAATAAATGAATAAAGGAAATAAATATCCTTCAAGTTCTCTTGCACTAATTGCTCCGAAATTAAAGAACTGATTTTGTCAGGTGGAACAACCAACTCCTTCCTTGGCCAATACATGCTACCCACCTCAACTTCTCCACTACCAACACATTCTCACCCCTCTTGAATCTCTCATCAGACACCTCATGCCCCAACTCCCATTAATCAAAATCCTTCTCCAGGCCCCTTCCCTTCTCTTGGGCAGCAGGAGGATAGTGTCTGATATGTTTTGCCCTTGATCTTTAATGTTATGCTCACCCCTCCCAGAGAGACAAAGGGGCGTGTTTACTAAAGCACAGTAGCTAGGACTGTGGGGTTTAGTGCAGGGCACATGCAAATTTTGACTGCACGAAAGCCAGGAATGCACCGCCAAAATGCGACCATGCTAAAAGTGCCACATTACCCAAGCAGCACGCAAATAGATGGGGTTAGGGCAGAGTAGGGGCAGAGTTTGGGTGGTAACAGCCTTGCGAGGATGGCGCGGCCATGCTAGTGGTGCATCTGGGCTTGAAAGACGCCACTAGTGCAGGTTCAAATATTTCCAGCCTCTGATCAGGCGGTAAGTGCCCCTACCTTGCTAGTATGCCACCAAAGCGCTGTCTGGGCACAAATATCCAATGATTTATGTTTATGTTTGTTAAAATTTGCTATAACACTCTTCAAACAAGTTGGCAGGATGGTTCACAATAAAAACATAAATGAAAGAAATGAGTGAAAAGAACTCCAAAATCATGGACAGGAGAGATTCGCCATCAAACCAGGGCAAGAGAGAAAGAGGGGAAGGAGAAAGGCGTTGAGAAAGAAATAGAAAGGGGGGTCATCCACAGGGTCCAAAATGTCAGGTGATGGAGATGTCCAAGGCTTCATGAAATAGAAGGGCCTTAAGCTAAGTCGTGAATCTGATAAGGGAGAGCTCTAGTCGAAGGGCAGGAGGGAGATTGTTCCACAGATGTGGGCCGAGAAATGAACGTAGAAGGCCAAGTTCTGTATTAGTTCGTACCTAGCATGGGAGGCCGAGGGAAAATGAAGCCGGTTTGAGTGGAGTGAGCAGAGAGAACGTTGCAGGGCATGAAGAATAATGCTAGAGGAAAGATAAGAAGAGATACTGGTGTGGAGTACTTTATGAACCAACACAAGAGTCTTAAAATGGATGAGAAACTGAATGGGGAGCCAATGATAGCGGACCAGAAGAGGAGTGACATGATCATAGCATGAAGCTGAGCCAGGAGGAGGATGGCAGTGTTCTGGATGAGTTGAAGGTGACTGAGTTGATATTGAGGAAGACCTGAAAAAATGACATTGCAACAGTCCAGCCAGGAAATCACAAGGGGAAGCAATAATGATTGTCCACTCCTTGATCACCTCCCATCTTGATTACTGCAATATTCTCCTTGCTGGCCTTCCCGCAAACCATCTCTTTCCCCTTCAATCTATTCAGTATTCTGCTGCTCAACTAATTTTCCGCTTTTCCCATGTCACTCCTCTTCTCAAGTCCCTTCATTGGCTTCCCATCCGCTTCCAGATCCAATTCAAACTCCTTCTCTTGACCTATAAATGCATTCACTCTTCAGCCCCCCCACTACCTATCTCTCCTTACATCCCCTCTCGCGTTCTTCGCTCTTCGAACAGCCTTCGTCTATCTATGCCCTCCACTCGTACTGCTAATTCTAGACTTCGCTTCTTTCACCTGGCTGCACCCTTTGCCTGGAACAATCTATCTCTGTCTGTGCACAATGCGCCCCTTCTGGACCTCTTCAAGTCCATATTGAAAACCCATCTCTTCTCTATTGCTTTCTGTTCTTGATTCTTGTTTTTGCTCTTCTTGTTTATTGTATACTTTGTCTTACTTGATTGTATTTGTATTTTGTGATCTTCTTGACTAGATTATGAGCTCTGATGAGCAGGGACTGTCTTTTCTTCATGTATGTAGAGCACTTCGTATGTTTGAAGCGCTTTATAAATGTTAAATAGATAGATAGATAGAATAAGGTGGTCAGGGAAGAGGGTGATGAAGAGTTCTGCTCTGGCATAGAGTGAAAAAGGATTTAAGAACAACGGGGGGATTATTTTGTAACCCTTCAATATTTTTAAATTATTGTAAGCCTCCTTGAATGCCTGCGCATATGGTGATCTAAAAATGTTTTAAAATAAATAAATAAATATGATTATGAAAGGTCAGTGTCGAATAAAGGACTATGCCAAGGTAGCAGACAGAGGAAACAAGGGAGATACGGGTGCCAAGGAGAAGAGGGGCAGAAGTGAGCGGGAGGGACAGTGCCAGTTAGCCAAGGTCCTGCCAGGGTTAAGGGCATGCCAATTGATACTGAGCCAATCTGAAACATAGTAAGATAGTAAATGACAGCAGATAAAGACCAGCATGGTTCATCTAATCTGCCCAGTAAGGTGGCAAGAGTAGGTGCACCTGCCGCTCCGTGCAGCTCATCCCTCCCCATGCCTTTGTTTAGGGGTGTACCCACCGCTCCATGTATGTCACCCCTATTTGTTGAGATGTAAGAGATAGTTCTGTTTATTTTGATTTTATCCTGTTGCTATAAAGGGATACACTGTGTCTGTCCCATGCCATTTTGAATTTTGTCACTGTATTTGACCCCACTACTTCGGGACAGCATGCCAAGCATCCACCACCCTTTCAGTGAAAAAGTATTTCCTGACATTGCCTTTCAGTTTACCCCCTTGCAGCTTCATGTTATGCCTTCTAGTTTTACAGCTTCCCCGTCTTTGGAAGAGGTTTCTTTGTTCATTAATACTCTAAATATTTAAAGGTCTGAATCATTTCTCCCGTCCCTCCTCTCTTCCATATTTAGGTCTTCAAGTCTCTTCTCATATGTCTTCTGGCGCAGGCTCCAAATCATTTTGGTCGCCTTCCTCTGAACCGTTTCCAATCTTTCTATATTCTTTGCGAGATATGGTCTCCAAAACGGAAAATAATATTCCAAGTGAGGCCTCACTAGCAACTTGTACAATGGCATTAATACCTTTTCCTTTCTGCTGGTAATTCCTCTCTGTATGCAACCCAGCATCCTTCTGGCTTTTGCCACTGCCTTGTCACACTGTTTCGCCACCTTGAGATCCTCAGAATCACTCCGAGGTCCTTCTCCTGGTACATGCACACCAACATCTCGCCCCTTATCGCATACAGTTCCCTTGGATTTCTGCTTCCCAAATGCATGACACTGCATTTCTTCACATTAAATCTTAGCTGCCAGGCATTAAACCTTTCTTCTAGCTTTTAGAGATCTCTCCTCATGTTATCCACTCTGTTGCATATTTTCATGTCATCTACAAAAAGACAGACTTTTCCATTCAGTTCTTCAGCAATATCACTCATAAATACATTGAACAATACAGGTCTCAGGACCAAATCCTGGGACACACCACTAATCACCTTTCTTTCATCCGAGTGAGTTCCACTTACCATCACCTTCTGTCATCTGTCAATCAACCAATTTCTGATCCAGTTCACCACCTTGGGATCCATCCCCAAGCGGGTTAGTTTATTGATAAGCCTCCTATGAGGAACAGTATCAAAGGCTTTGCTGAAGTCTAGGAATATCACATTCATCGCATGCCCTTGATCTAGTTCTCTGGTCACCCAATCAAATAAGTCAATCAGATTTGTTTGGCAAGATCATCCTTTGGTAAAACCATGTTGCCTCAGATAATGCAACCCACTGCTTTCAAGAAAGTCCACTATTCATTTTTTCAGTAGTACCTCCATTACTTTTCCCACTACCGAAGTAAGGCTTACTGGCCTGTAGTTTGTCACTCCATCCCTATTACCACTTTTTTGAAGAGTTACCCTATCAGCTCTTCTCCAGTCCTGTGGAACTTCTCCTGTCTCCAAAGATCTATTAAAAACATCCTTTAATGGCTCTGCAAGAACGCCTCTGAGCTCTTTCAGTATCCTGGGATGTATCCCATCTGGTCCCATGGCCTTGTCCACTTTGTTTTGCAAGCTGTTCTAACACATCATCTTCTGTAAATGATGTGGTATCTACTCCATTCCCATTTGAATATTTGTCAATCATAGGTGGTCCTTCTCCAGGATTTTCTTTAGTAAAAACAGAATAGAAGTATTTGTTTAGCATTTTTGCTTTTTCAATGCGACTTTCCACAAATTCATTCCCGGCACTTTTGAGTCCTGCAATTCCACCTCAGATTTTTCTCCTTTCCCGAATATACCTGAAAAGAGATTTGTCGCCGCACTTCCCATCTTTAGCCATCTTTTCTTCTGCCTTTGACTTTGCTATCCTTATTTCTCTTTTTGCCTCTTAGTTTTATCCTGTATTCTTTTCTGTGTTCCTCTGTTTGTGAACTTCTGAATTTTGTGAAAGCTGTGGTTTTTGCCTTTATTTGTGCAGCCACTTTTTTGGAGAACTAAATAGGTTTCCTTTTCCTCTTGTTTTTATTTACTTTCTTTACATATATATCTGTTTCCCCTTTTATTGCCTCCTTTAGTTTAGCCCACTGTAATTCTACTTCCCTTATCCCCTCCCACCCTACCAGCTTCTCCTTTAGGCACTTGGCCATTTTACTGGTCAGTGTTTTTGAAGTCTAGGACCTCACTTGGTTTGCAGCTTGTCATGCTGTGAGGGCTTGTGTGCATCATGATGCTGAGAGCTAAACTATCGGTAGTTTAACTACTGGCAGGGTCTCCCAAGATGGACAGGTCTCAGCTGAGATGCCAGACCAACACAAACCACCCATCTGGGCAGCAGTAGAATGGGATAGTGTTGACGGCGGAGGATTACATTTCTGTGACAACGGCAACACCACCAAACCTAAACTGCGCGGAAGAAAGGCCCAGCAATCTACTTCTGTATCTTGCCATGAAAACCCAATGGATAGTTACAACAAAACAAATTATGCTGTAGTGCTGGAAGATGAGACCCCCAGGTTGGAAGGCACTCAACTAGCTACTGGGGAAGAGCTGAAGACTTTTCAGAGTAAAACCAGCATTTATGATGTGGTTGAATCAAAGCTCTCGGGACATCTGACTGCTGATGTAGCTGTGCATCAAATGAGAGTCAGAATCTGTAAAGATATCTTACACATTGGAACATGGAACGTACGAAGCATGAACCAAGGGAAGTTGGAGGTGGTCAAGAATGAAATGGAACGTGTACAACTTGATCTGTTGGGTGTCAGCGAACTGAAATTGACTGGCATCGGGCACTTTGCATCAGATGATCACCTGGTCTACTATGCTGGAAATGAAAGACAAAGAAGAAATGGTGTTGCATTTATAATAAAGAAGAAACTTGCAAGAACTGTAATGAAATACAATGCAGTCAGCAAACGCTTAATATCTATTCGTCTACGAGGAATGCCTATCAACACAACTATAATTCAAGTATATGCCCCAACAACAGCTGCAGAAGAGAATGAAATTGAACAGTTCTATGAACAAGTACAAGCTGAAATTGACAGAACATGCAAACAGGATATCCTGATAGTCATGGGTGACTGGAATGCAAACGTTGGCAATAAAGAAGAAGACAAAGTAGTTGGAAAATATGGACTTGGCAACAGAAATGAAGCTGGAGAAAGACTGATAGAATTCTGAAAGACCAACGATCTATTCATCTCAAACACCGTCTTCCAGCTACACAAGCGGCGACTGTACACATGGACTTCACCTAATGGATTGTATAAAAATCAAATTGACTACATCTGTGGAAGTCAACGATGGAAAAGCTCTATAACATCAACAAAGACAAACCCTGGAGCTGACTGTGGTACAGATCATCAACTACTAGTATGCAAACTCAAGCCAAAGTTGAAAAAGAGCAAACCACTCATGAATGCAGCAAAATATGACCTTGAGAATATACCACTGGAATTTAAAGAATGCCTGCAAAATTGATTTGCTGCTTTAGATACAAATGACAGAGATCCAGAAGAGTTATGGAATGATATCAAGAAGGTTGTGTTGGAAGAAAGCGAGAAGTCTCTACAAAAGGTGAAAAAGAAAAAACGGCCAAAATGGATGATGGAAGAAACTCTGAAAATTGCCCAGAAATGCAGAGAAGCTAAAGCCAGAGGAGAAAGAAAGACAATCACAGAACTCAACAGAGATTTCCAACGTGCAGCAAGACAGGACAAGGAAAAGTACTAAATGACGCATGCAAGGAAATAGAAGCAGAAACTATTAGAGGAAGAACAAGATCGGCTTTCCTAAAGCTACAAGAGTTAAAGAAAAAGTTCCAGCCTCGAAATGGAATGTTACAAGATGCTCAAGATTCTATGTTGAATGATGCTGAGAAGATCAAGAAAATATGGAAGGAATATACAGAGTTTTTATATGATAAAGATCAAGTGGACCAACAGCCATTTCAACCTGTACCTTATGATCGGGAACCATTGGTGATGAAAAAAGAAGTTGAAGCAGCATTGAAAGCCTTATCAAAGAACAAAGCACCAGGCATTGATAGCATTCCCATAGAAGTATTACAGCAATCTGATGCAGCTGTTACAAGGCTCTGCCAAGAAATATTGAAGACAACATCATGGCCAACTGACTGGAAAAGATCTGTGTTTATACCAATACTAAAGAAAGGTGATCCAACTGACTGTGGAAATTATCGCACAATCGCTCTGATCCCACATGCCAGCAAGATTCTACTGAAGATTATTCAAAAGAGACTACAACCATACCTGGAACAAGAACTACCTGAAGTGCAAGCAGGGTTCAGGAAAGGGCGAGGAACGAGAGACATCATTGCGGATGTGAGATGCATCCTTGAAAAGACTAAAGAATACCAAAAGGATATCTATTTGTGCTTTATCAACTATAGCAAAGCTTTTGACTGTGTAAACCATGAGAAACTCTGGGCCACATTAAGAAGCATGGGTATACCGGAACACCTGATCGTACTCTTGCACAATCTGTACATTGATCAAGAAGCAACAGTTCGAACGGAACAAGGAGAAACAGAATGGTTTAAAATAAGCAAAGGTGTAAGACAAGGCTGCATACTTTCCCCCTACCTGTTTAATTTATATGCAGAACAAATCATCAGAGAAGCAGGATTGTATGAAGACAACAGAGGTGTGAAGATTGGTGGAAGACTCATCAACAACCTTCGCTATGCTGATGATACCACATTACTGGCTGAAAGTGAAGATGATCTGAAACATTTGCTTCTCACAATCAAAGAACATAGTCTCAAAATGAGCCTGCACCTTAATGTAAAGAAGACAAAGATCATGACAACTAGCATAATCAACAGGTTCATGGTTGAAGGAGAAGAAATTGAAATCGTGAACAACTTTAACCTACTTGGATCAATAATAAAGCAACAAGCAGTCAAGAAATCAGACGACGCATTGTTCTTGGCAGAATGGCTATAAAAGACCTAGATAAGATTCTCAAGAGCAGAGATGTCTCTCTCCATACAAAGATTCGACTTGTTCAAGCCATGGTATTTTCAATAACATCATATGGATGTGAAAGCTGGACAGTGAAAAAGATAGATAGGAAGAAAATTGATGCCTTTGAATTATGGTGCTGGCAGCAAATACTGTGTATACCATGGACTGCCCGAAGAACAAACCAGTCGGTACTAGAGGAGATCAAACCTAAGCTTTCTTTAGAAGCTCAGATGACAAGACTTGAGCTTTCCCTGGTCAGTTCCATCACCATTTGTCTAGGTAATGCATCTTGGAAGTCATCTGCAATTTTTTTACTTCTTTCTAGATTTGCAGAAGGAATCCATATCGGGTAGATTAAAGTCAGCCAATATGATAACTTCCCCCTTTATGGCTATCTTTGCAAGATCAATAATCAATTCGCTATCCATTTCTTCGGTTTGAGTTGGAGGCCTGTAGGTTACATCAGTATGGGTGACACTGCCATCTCCCTTTTCCAACACAATCCACTGTGCTTCTTCTTTTCCCCACGTCCCCTGCATTTTCAGCAGCTTTAATATTGCGCGGCGTCCTTAAGAACATGGTACACGGAAGTTAAGAGAAAGGGGATGTGGGCAGCATCTTTATGGCTTATCAAACGAGCGGATCTCCTGATGAAAATATCGTATTGAAACGCCTTTATGGCGCCGGAATAGAGCATCGGGATCCATACAGCTCGCTGGCCATGACTCGCAAGAATGGTTAAGCTAAGTTTCAATTCAATTTAGTTTTCAAGAGTCTATACAGCGTGGCAATAAAACTGATCTCAACATATATTATTTGTAAGGTCGTTGATGCAAATCATAGCACTACATGAATGGACGTAAGTCTGATATCATGTGCTATATAAGTCTGAGACCTTAATATAGTGTCGTAACAAGAATCAATGAATAGATTTTACTAAAGTGGTTTGAGTGAACGTGCAGTCTTTCAGTTATATACATTCATACGTTCGGAAGAGAGACCAGTAAGGCTTGTTAATATTGCTTTTGACATACAGGGCTACTCCTCCTCCTTTTCTACCCTCTCTATCTCTTCCAAATATATTATAATCAGCTATGGCTATATCCCTTTCATGCAATTCGTTAAACCATGTTTCTGTAATGGCCACAATGTCCAATTCCATTTCCACCATTGGGGCTTCCAGGTGAGGAACTTTGTTGGCTAGGCTTCGCGCATTTGTGTTCATTGCTTTCCAGCATTTGTTGACTGGCTTGCCTGTATTTTGCATGGATTTTGTTTTACACGCCTCTTCTCACTTGGCATTGATGTTTGGGTTAATACTGAGGCTGTTTCCAATGTTATTATGTTTTTGCTGGGAGCAACGACCTGAACTTGTTCTTTTCCATCCATCACCCTCTTTCCCTAGTTTAAATGTCTGCCCACATAATGCCTGAATTTTTCACTTAGGATCCTTTTCCCTGCAACAGAGAGATATAGTCCATTAACAGAGAGATATAGTCCATTGTTCTTCTATCTATTTCCTAAGTTGCCTATATACCTAAATCCTTCTTGTTTGCACCAGGTTTGGAGCCATGTATTAAAGTTAATTATGTGATGCAGCCTTTCTGCCCTCTTACCAAGAACAGGTAGAACTTCTGAGAATGCTATAGTGTTAGCAATGGGTTTGAGTTTCTCTCCCAGAATCTCGAAGTCCCTCTGAACTGTAGAGGCACTGTTTCTAGCCAGGTCATTTGTACCCAAGTGGATAATAACATCAATTTTGGAGTGCTCACTTTCTGCACTAACTATGCCAGCAATTTGCTTTGTATTCCTACTGGCTGAAGATCCTGGGAGGCATTTGACCATATTCTGTCCTTTGAACTGTGTTCCCAAGTTGGTGCCACTCATGGTGGAATTTCCAAGTAGTGGTAGTTTCCTCTTTTGTGACAGTTTATTCATATTTAGGGCATTATCAGTAGATTGAGCATTAACCTTCTCGTTTAAGGGCACTTCAGTTTCCACTAATTGGGCACTCAAATTTCCCAAGGCAGAGAAGGCGTTATGCAGGGATATCTCTTGATGGCAAGGGTGTCTCTGTGTTACAGGTCGCAACCTACCAGAGCCCAATGTGTTCCATTTGTTTTGGGCTACTTGATTCTTTGTGGAAGTGGTGGTGGATTTTTTTTCAATTTGTACCCTAGAGGAGGTGTGTTTAATTGCAGCTAATTCTTCCCTTAATAGAATCAATTCTTTATGCATGGCAAATAACTTGAGACATATAGGGCAAGCTCTTAGTCTCCAAATGATTCTTCTTAGAATGAAGGCATCACAACTATTGCATTGAATACATGACATGCTGAATAATACATGTCAAACTGATTAAGATGGTTATAAAGCAGTTCTAGGACAATGAGAAAAGGTGGGTGTTACACCTAATTGGAGGACAGATATCAATCTGATGACTATATTTATTTATTTTTATTTATTTATTTAACCAGTTTTATATTTTATTTTATTTATTTAACACTTATTTATATACCGCATCTTCCAGCGATCAGTTGCGGTGTACAATTAACAACAGTTAACAAAGCAGAGTTTGTTTTACATAGAACATTGAACATTATAACTTATTACATAGAACATCTTAACTTGCATAATTCAGTGATTCAACAACTAATCAGGATATTTCAGCTATAACAGAGTGTGTAACAATTTAAACAGAAGTACTGTCTGTACCGCATTAGGCAGAACATACCAGTTGTAACTATATACAAGTAGGAGTATCAAGGCATGGGAGTGGAGTGTTATTTATTTATATGCCACCTTTTCCTTCAATCAAAGTGGTTTACACAACACAGGGTAAACAATTATAGGTAGAAGCAAGGAAAGGTAATATATATAGGCAATGCAACCCTGGGGTGGTTGGGGTGAGAGGTAGGGTGGGCAGGAACTTAAGTGTCGCTGGCCAGTACACCTTCCATGAACTGAGGGCACACTCAGATCTAAGAGAATATAAACAGGTAATAAATAGGCAAGGAAAATTTATATCAAAACCAGCCAAAATAGTAAATTCAGAAACTTAGCTTTGTAGCCTTTGCTGGATCAGAACTCCTGCTCAGGCAGCAGAGACTGATTGAATTAACTCTTAGGCAGCAGAGGCTGATTGAATTAATGTGAGACAAGCAGGTGGTTTAAAGTTCTGAACCATCCCACACATACGAGGTGTGATCAAAAAGTATTGAGATTTGTTGTGTAGCTATATAACAATGCGTCACACCACAATGCTTTTAAGCATGCAATGATCCAGTTATGTGCTGATTTTTATCATGTTATCATGCTGATTTTTAAGAGTGTGGTATATAAGAACAATAAAATAAAATGTGCAGAATGTAGCCTGGCTGCAGCACACCTGTACTTTTGTTAATCAGGTGATGTTTGGTATCATGTAAAAGCAGTTTGTCAGATTTACAATGAGTGAAAAAACTGAAGAGCAAATTTGCATTAAATTCACCTGAAGCATGGTCTCCACTGCTGCCTCCAGCTGTCTCTACTGCTCCTCCTGCAGCTAGTGCCATTAGCCTGTCGGATGATCATGAGCTCACAGCTCTGGGGTGGGGAGCCATGGAGGTGAAGAGTGGAGAATTGTCCCTTGGAGGCATTGAAGATTCCGCTGGAGGGAAGCTGGCGGCGGGAATGCCTCCTTAGTGTGGAACAAGCGCAGAGTGGGCCTGTGGGTCTGTTGGCTGTATTACCTATGCCTGCTTTGGGGCTAACCCAACCATTTCACTTGAAAGCATCTGGGACGCTATTACTCATCTCGCTGAAGCCATTGCGCTGCAAACAGCTGGGATTTCAGCGAAGGTAACCAAGTGGAAGAAAAGTTGGAGAACTCTGATGGTGCTACTGAGCAGGTTAAAGAGAAAGTGGAGGTGAATGAATTAAAACTGAATCATGCTGCTGATACCACAGTGGCTCTTGTTAAAGATAGTACTGCTCTTCGGGCGAAATTGGAAGTGCTTGAGAACTCTGCCTGGGCTTCAAATTTACGGTTATCGAATTTTCCAATGATACCAGGTACTGCTCCGATAGAGTTATTTAAAAAATATTTGTTGAATATTCTGTCTGTGCCTCAGGACTTCTTACCACCTGTTACTAAAGCTTTCTATTTACCATATGGAAATAAGGAGCTGGGATCTGCCAATGCGAATGTGGAAATAGACATTTTGAATGTTTCTGACTTGTTTATTTCACTAACTTCTGATTCTTTAAGAGTTTCTACTCTGTTAGTTACTCTAGCATTGGTTTCCAATAGAGACTGGTTGTTGAAACTGTATTATAAGAAGCGGGCGTCTCTCTTTTTCAGGTTGTTAAAGTTTCTATGTTCCCAGATGTATCAAGGGAAACCTAGAAAAGGCGTAAGCAGTTTTTATTATTAAAACCTGGGGTCTTGCAGCTAGGGACCTTATATTATTTGTGATTTCCTTGCAAATGTACTGTAGTACTTAAAACGCAAACCAGCCTGAGGATTTGTATGCCTTTATTAGTGCTAGAGTTCCTTTAGTATCTACTCCTACTGAGATGCTTAGTGCCAATTGACCATGCATAAGAAGTGTTAAACCTTGGTCCCTTCATTCTTCTTGTATTTTCTTGGTAATATGTGCTTTTTAGTGCAGTTGGTCTCCTCAGGCCAATTGTTTGTTTTCCTTTTCCATATCCCTCCCTGTTGTTGTGGGCTATAGATATTTCTGTGTTAAACTGGCTTTTCGGGATAGTTTCTTGTGTATTAATTCCTGGATGATTTATCTTTTCTGTACAAGCCGTGCTTGATATATTTTTTTCAAAATGCATAAATAAATAAATAATTTTAAAAAAAGACCCCTGCCTATCAGAGCTTACAATCTAGTCAAGAGAGACAACACAACAGCTGTGGACAAGGATACAGCTAGGGGAATGCATAGGAAACTAAGCGGATCAGGATCCAAAAGTGGCTTCGAAGAGGTGAGTTTTCAGCCTGGATTTGAAAAGGGCCAGAGATGAAGCCTGGCGTACAGACCCAGGTAGTTTGTTCCAGGCATAAGGAGCAGCAAGGTGAAAGGATCAAAGTCTGGAGTTTGAAGTAGAAGAGAAGGACACAGATAGAAGCATTCTGCCAGAAGAGCGGAGTTCCAAAGGAGGGGTGTAGGGAGAGATAAGAGAGGAAAGGTAGTGAGGAGCAGCAGAATGAATACACTTGTAGATCAGCAGGAGAAGTTTGAACTGGATGTGGAAATGGATAGGGAGCCAATGAAGTGACTTGAGAAGAGGGGAAGTGGGCAAAGGAAGAAGCAAGGAGTGGATATTTTTGAGATGTAGTGGAGATGCTGGGCACGGGGGGTATAGGGAGACGATGGGAAGATGCTGGACATGGGGATGGAACAGAGCGAAATGGGAGATGCAGGGCACCAAGGTAATAGGGAGAGAGGGGGAGAAGATTGAGACGTGGTAAGTAGGATGAGAAAGGAACTGAGAAATGCTGGCAAGGGAGTAATAGGGAGCGGTGGTATGGAGATGGGGGAGATGCTGAACAAAGGGGGATAGGAAGGGAAATGAATCTTTTTCTATTTCTCTGGTGTTGCACTGCATGCAGCATCTGGCTTCTTAGAGTTTCAGTTTAAATTTTGTCTACATATTTTGATTTTTAGGATGTGGTCAGTTATTCTGTACTTGGTACGGGTCTGTTTTCTGAGTGTGTGACTGAGTTTGCACCTAGGGATCTGCACTGTAGTAATCCAACTTGTTCAGCTTTTCAAATAGGTGTATGGATGTTCTAGGGCCCGCTACAATTTTCCAGTGCTGCTTTTTTTGGGGGTAGGCTCCTTGTGTTAGTTTTGGAGGTTGGTGCTGGTAGAGTATGTTAAATTTGCTCTGTAGATTCTCAGTGATTCTTGTAGGGTTTTGTATTAGTTCACAATATACCTGGTACAGAAGAATGTTTATGTTGTTGCTAGTGAGATGACCAGAATCAGATTTCTTTTACTATATATATACAGGGTGGCCCAAAAAAAGAGAGAACATCTCGTAGCATATAAGTTATTTAAAAATTCAAAAAGACAGATGTAAACGATTGACAAATTTTAAAAAAAAGATGGCGACTGGAAATTGTCGAAATAAAGACGTTATATAGCTAAAAAAGGTAAATAAGTAAACTATTTAAGCTTTTAATTTATGAGATGTTCTCACCTTTTTTTGGCCACCCTGTGTATATATATATATATATATATATGCATGTGTATATACAGGGCCGGATTTACCTTGAGTGAGGCCCTATGCCAACAAAAATTGTGGGCCCCAGCAGGGGCGGCCCAAGGGGGGTGTGGGCCTCATTTGCATAAGGGGCCTCATTTGCATAAATATTTGCATAATGTTACCATATACTAACTTTTAGTAAACGTGCCTCTTAATGAGTGTATGGATAAAGAAAGACTAAAAGATTTCTACATTACTATAATCCAGTGCCAACTGCCAGACACATTAGGAACTACTACAAACACTGCCCATTTAGAACCCATAGCAAACCCGCCGTATCCTAACAGCACTACCAGGACTCACAAAGCACCATACTCTACCAATCAAAAGGCAACACTGCAAATATTAAACCAATACATTTCAGAGAACAACAATACATGACCTACTGGGGAAAGAGAACAAGTGGCAATGTCAAATAGGAATTATATAAACAGAACACCTCAGCTCAGTTACACATGCAGAACATAGACCATCACCAAACAAGTAATCACATTTTAGAAACAGGAAGACAATAATTAAACTGGGAATCCCAAAAGCCAAACTTGGAATGTACAACACTGTAGAAATAAAACTATACATTAATTTGCTCTTGTACTAAACAAAGCGCAGACGTCAATGATGCACATTTACCAGAGCTGACATATTCCAATTAATAAATTCAAAATAAAGAGATATTTTTCTACCTTTTGTGCATTTTTTTCAGCTGCAATTGCTCCAGCCACTTTCTTCTGGTTTCTTCATGCCTTCTGCTAACTCTCCATCGTCTGCTGTCCATTTGTCCTTTCTTCTCTCTTCTAGTTTTTTTCCATTCTCTCTCTACATCTGCTTTAACATACTAATCTTTCTCCTTTTGCTCTTTCCTCATTCCTATTTCATCCAGTCAAATTTTACCCCTCCATCCTCAATCCCCACTTACTCTCCCAATACCCGGCCAATTGTAGATTTTTTTTATCCCTCCCACACAAAATATTTTTCCCTTCTCCATTTTACTCTTCCAGCCCCATCCCATTCTAATCCTCCCCCAACATCAGCTCCCTTCTAGTTCCAGCCTCACCCAGCATCCATTCCCTTCTAGTCCCTGCATCAGCCCATTTCCAGTCCTAGCCACCCATCAGCCCATTTCCAGTCCTAGCAACCCCCCAACCCAATACCAGTCCTAACCCCCCATCACCCCATTTTCAGTTTAAGCCCCCCCTATAACCCATTACCAGTCCTAACCCCCCATCAGCCCACTTCCAGTCCTAACCCCATCAACCCATTTCCAGTCAGCCCCCCATAGCCCATTGCCAGTCCTAACCCCCCCATCAGCCCATCAGCCCACAGCCCATTACCAGTCCTAACCCCATCAGCCCACCTCCAGTATTAACCCCCCCAGCCCATTTCCAGTCCTAACCCCCCCCCCATAGCCCATTACCAGACAGCCCCCATCAGCCCACAGCCCATTACCAGTCTTAACCCCCCCCAAAGCCCATTACCAGTTCTAAACCCCCCCAACAGCCCATTATCAGTCCTAACCCCATCAGCCCACCTCCAGTCTTAACCCCCCAGCCCATTTCCAGTCCTAGCCCCCCCATAGCCCATTACCAGACAGCCCCCATCAGCCCACAGCCCATTACCAGTCTAAACCCCCCAAAACCCATTACCAGTTCTAAACCCCCCCAACAGCCCATTACCAGTCCTAACCCCATCAGCCCACCTCCAGTCTTAACCCCCCCCCATCCCATTTCCTGTCCTAGGACCCCCCCATAGCCCATTACCAGACAGCCCCCATCAGCCCACAGCCCATTACCAGTCTTAACCCCCCCAAGCCCATTACCAGTTCTAACCCCCCCCAACAGCCCACAGCCCATTACCAGTCCTCCTCATCAGCCCACCTCCAGCCTTAATCCCCCCAACCCATTTCCAGTCCCAGTCCCAGCCCAGTTCCAGTCCCCGTCCCCCCCCAGTTCCAGCCCCAGTCCCAGCCCCCCCCAATTACCAGTCCTACCCCCTCCCTCCCCCTCCCCGGCCTAAAGTAAAATTTATTTTAAAAAAAAAAACCTGCTGGCTGCCGCCGCGGGGCCCCCTCTGCTGCCGCGGCAGCATGGACTGACCCGCGGGGGCCCCCTCTGTAAGCTCGGTCCCTCCCTCCGTGCCTCCGTGTCTCCCTCCGTGCAGGCTGTTAGAGACGCGAAGGCAGACTGTCTCCTTCGCGTCTCTGTTAAGCCCGCAGGGGCTGATGGGAAATTTCCCATCAGCCCTGCGGGCTTAACAGAGACGGGAAGGCAGAAGGAGACAGTCTGCCTTCGCGTCTCTAACAGCCTGCATGGAGGGAGACACGGAGGCACGGAGGGAGGGACCGAGCTTACAGAGGGGGCCCCCGCGGGTCAGTCCATGCTGCCGCGGCAGCAGAGGGGGCCCCGCGGCGGCAGCCAGCAGGTTTTTTTTTATTTTATTAAAAAAAAAAGCCTAACTACTTCAATTTTTGTGGGCCCTTTGCAGCTGTGGGCCCTACGCCATGGCGTACATGGCGTATAGCTAAATCCGGCCCTGTGTATATATATATATATATATATGTATGTATATATTCAGTTCTATGGGTGAATGTCCAAGTTCTGCTCTGTACACTTGTCGAGGGAGGGGTTTCTGTGAATGCAGAATATATGTTTAAAAAGAAAAAGCAAGAACCATAACACAATTTTTAACAAAATTAAATGAGTTATAATTTAGTGTTATAAACTGCACTCTGATTCTAGCTTTTTCTTTTAGTTCCTTGGTATCAGGATCAGCCCGTCCATTGAGCAAGAATGTTTTTTGCACAGGGCCCCGTGTTTCAGGGGGCCCCGTGCAAAAAACATTCTCATCAGCCCAAGTAGATTTAAGAAAAAAAAAAAACAGCTGCTGCTGCCGCTGCCGCTGTGGCAGCGGCAGAATCAAGTGTCCCGCGGGGCCCCCCCTGCCCAGCAGAGCCTTCCCTACAGCATCAGCTGCCTCAGCGCAGGCTTTTAAGAGCCGAGAAGGGAGAGCTTCCCTTTCTCACAGCTCTGTTAAGCCCTCCAGGGCTGATGGGAAACAGGAAGTCACATCAGCCTTGACGGGTTTAACAGAGCCGCAAGAGAGAAACTCTCCTTTCGCAGTTTTGAAAAGCCCACACTTTGGGAGCTGATGCTGTAGGGAAGGCTCTTTTGGGCAGGGGGAGGGCTCCGCAGGACACTTGATTCTGCCGCTGCATGGCGGCAGCGGCGGCAGCAGCTGCCGGTTTGTTTGTTTTTAATCTACCTGGGCTGATGTGGGGAGGGGGGTTAGGACTGGTAATGGGCTATGGGAAGAGCTAAGACTGGAAGTGGGCTGATGGGGGGGTTAGGACTAGTAATGGGCTATGGGGGTCTAAGACTGGAAGTGGGCTGATGGGGGGTTGAACTGGTAATGGTCTATGGAGGGGCTAAGACTGAAAATGGGGTGATGGGGGGTTAGGACTGGAAGTGGGCTGATGGGGGGCTTAGGACTGGTAATGGGCTATGGGGGAGGCTTAGGACTGGTAATGGGCTATGGGGGGGTTAGGACTGGTAATGGGCTGAGTGGAAGGTGGGGCTTGAACTGCAAATAGCTGATGGGGAGGAGGCTTGGAATGGAAATGGGCTGTGAGACGAGGGAGCTAGGACTGGAAATGGGCTGAGTGGGGGGAGCTAGGACAGGAAATGGGCTGACGGAGGGGCTAGGATAGGACTGGAAATGGGCTGATGGTGGGGCTAGGATAGGATTGGAAATGGGCTGATGCAGGGACTAGAAGGGAACGGATGCTGGGTGGGGCTGGAACTAGAAGGGAGCTGATGTTGGGGGAGGATTAGAATGGGATGGAGCTAGGAGAGTGAAATGCAGAGGGGAAAAATATTTTGTGTGGGAGGGAAGAAAAATCTATAATTGACCCGGCACTGGGAGAGTAAGTGGGGATTGAGGATGGAGGGGTAAAATTTGAGTGGATGAAATAGGAATGAGGAAAGAGCAAAAGAAGAAAGATTAGTATGTTAAAGCAGATGTAGAGAGAGAATGGGAAAAAACTAGAAGAGAGAAGAAAGGACAAATGGACAGCAGACGATGGAGAGTTAGCAGAAGAAACAAAGAAACCAGAAGAAAGTGGCTGGAGCAATTGCAACTGAAACAAAATGCACAAAAGGTAGAAAAATATCTCTTTATTTTGAATTTATTAACTGGAATATGTCAGCTCTGGGAAATGTGCATCATTAATGTCTGTGCTTTGTTTAGTACAAGAGGGAATTAATTTATAGTTTTATTTCTACAGTGTTGTTATACATTCCAAGTTTGGCTTTTGGGGTTCCCAGTTTAATTATTGTCTTCCTGTTTCTAAATTGTGATTCCTTGTTTGATGATGGTCTATGTTCTGCATGTGTAACTGAGCTGAGGTATTCTGTTTATGTAATTCCTATTTGACATTGCCACTTGTTCTCTTTCCCCAGTAGGTCATGTATTGTTATTCTCTGAAATGTATTTGGTTTAATATTTGCAGTGTTGCCTTTTGATAGGTAGAGTATGGTGCTTTGTGAGTCCTGGTAGTGCTGTTAAGATATGGCGAGTTTGCTATGGGTTCTAAATGGGCAGTGTTTGTAGTAGTTCCTAATGTGCCTGGCAGTTGGCACTGGATTATAGTAATGTAGAAATCTTTTAGTTTGTCTTTATCCATACACTCATTAATAGGCATGTTTACTAAAAGTTAGTGTATGGTAACATTAAGCAAATATTTATGCAAATGAGACTCCTTATGTAAATGAGGCCAGCACTGAGTCTCCGCACATGGTCCCGCATCCCCCTTGGGCCGCCCCTGCTTGGTATGCAAGCATCTTGCATTACTTTGTCTTTTGCAGAATATACATTTGCATTAACACCATGCTGGTCCAGTGTGCAGTTTCAGAGAAGTTTATGTAGAGCTTGCCAAGCTCCTCTTGTTTGGCACATTTAGTGGCATGTTTACTAAGCTCCACACTGCACATGTGTGGGCTGTGTAACCAGCACGGGGCTATAGGCTAACTGCAGGAGGAGGCAGGTACATCCCCCTGCAATTACCATGCTTGATGTGGCATTAGTTGCACCTACTCTATTTACGTCTTGCTATTATGTTAGTTTCTGATGACAATGCAGATGCCTTTATGTGAGAGTTCATTCTCTTACTTCATTCTGGGGGATAGTATAATTTTGGGAAAGAAATCTTGAAAACCTAGGTTGTTGTTGTTAAGTACCGTCGAGTTGGTGTTGACTCATGACGACCCTCTGGATAGTTGTCCTAAACTATGTTTGGTCTTCACTCATAGCTGCTGTTATTGTATCAGTCCTTCTCATTGCTGGCCTTCCTCTTTTGCATTGATCTTCTATCTTGTCAAACATGATGTCTTTCTCTAATGATCTCTCTCTTCGCATGATGTGTCCTAAGTATGAAAGTAAAAATCTTGTCATCTGAGCTTCTAAAGAAAGCTTAGGTTTGATCTCCTCTAGTACTGACTGGTTTGTTCTTTGGGCAGACCATGGTATACACAGTATTCATCTCCAGCACCATAATTCAAAGTCATCAATTTTCTTCCTGTCTATCTTTTTCACTGTCCAACTTATGCATCCATATGGTGTTATTGAAAATACCATGGCTTGAACAAGTTGAATCTTTGTATGGAGAGAGACATCTCTGTTCTTGAGAATCTTGTCTAGGTCCTTCATTGCCATTCTGCCAAGAGCAATGCATCGTCTAATTTCTTGACTGCTTGTTGCTTCTTTATTGATAATTGATCCAAGTAGGTTAAAGTTGTCCACTATTTCAATTTCTTCTCCATCAACAATGACCGTATTGATTTTGCCAGTTGTCAGGATCTTTGTCTTCTTTACATTAAGGTGCAGGCCCATTTTAAGACTATGTTCCTTGATCTTGAGAAGCATGTATTTCAGATCATCTTCACTTTCAGCCAGTAATGTGGTATCATCAGAATAGCGAAGGCTGTTGATGAGTCTCCCACCTCGGTTGTCTTCATAAAGTCCTGCTTCTCTGATGATTTGTTCTGCATATAAATTAAACAGGTAGGGGGAAAGTATGCAGCCTTGTCTTACACCTTTGCTGATTTTAAACCATTCTGTTTATCCTTGTTCCGTTCAAACTGTTTCTTCTTGATCAATGTAAAGACTGTGCAAGAGAACAATCAGGTGTTCTGGTATACCCATGCTTCTTAATGTGGCCCAGAGTTTCTCATGGTTTACACAGTCAAAAGCCTTGCTGTAGTCAATAAAACACATGTAGATATCCTTTTGGTATTCTTTAGTCTTTTCAAGGATCCATCTCACATCTGCGATGATGTCTCTCATGCCACACCCTTTCCTGAACCCTGCTTGCACTTCAGGAAAACTAGGAGTAATGGAAAAAAGCATAGATTTTACTCCCTGCTCTAGCCAGAAAGTGGCCTTGTTATTCTTCCTTTTATTGTTTATTGTTTATTCACATTTGATATACCGCCCCCCATTACATCGGGGCGGTTTACAATACAAATTAAATTCGAAATAGAAAAGGAAAAAGAAGTTACAATAATTGGAGAGGTACAGGAGACAGGTAAGAGCAGTAATAGGGAAGGAAGAGGGGGGTCAGAGGAAAATCTATAGAGAAACATTAAAAGCTAAGGAAAAAAGATGGGTTTTGAGAAGGGAGCGAAATTTGGGGTAGGATTCTTCTAATCGGAGGGAAGTGGGAAGTGAGTTCCAGAGGGAGGGGCCCAAATAAAAGAAGGCTGATTTCCGGGTAGATTGTAAGTGAGCTTTGGAGAGAGCTGGGAGGTGAAGACGGTTGATATGGATGGAGCGGAGGCTGCGAGTGGGAGTATGAAAAGTAAGTAGATCAGAGAGGTACTGAGGACGGGAGAGATATATGGCACGGTGTACTAATGTAAGGGTCTTGAAAGAAATCCGGAATGCGAGTGGGAGCCAGTGGAGATGTTGCAGCAGCGAGGTGATATGATCGCGAGGGGAGGCATGTAGTATCATCCGGGCAGCTGTGTTTTGTATTAGCTGTAAACGGTGTCGTTGATATTGGGGAATACCAGCATAGATGATGTTACAAAAGTCTATTCTAGTGATGACCAGGGAAAGTAGAAGGGTAGTAAGGGCTTGAGGAGATAAGAATGGTCGAATGGCCCGAATTTGTCGGAGGCAGAAGAAAGAGCGCTGAGAAATGTGGGAGATGTGATCATGGAAAGTAAGATTGCTATCGAGAATAATACCAAGGTAGCGGAGTTTGGGGACTAAAGAAATACGGGTGCCTGAAAAAGAAGGAGCAAGTGACGGAACAGGGGAACTGTGGGGGAACCAGATTGCAGCGGTTTTTAGCAATATTGAGTACCAGACAGTTGGAGGCGAGCCATGAGGAGATTGAAGACAGACAGATTTCTAATGGAGAAATATCTGGGTGGGACGATGAAGTGTGGTGCAAGAGAAAGATATCATCAGCATAGTAATAGCCTGAAATCCCAAGTTGCTGAATGAGTACTGCCAAGGGGGCCAGGAAGACATTGAATAGTAAAGGGGCCAGAATAGAGCCTTGTGGGACACCGCAAGTGAGGGGGAGGGGGTCTGTAGTAGAACAAGCGGATGTGACTGCAAAAGACCTGGAGAATAAGAAGGAGTGAAACCAGTGATAGACAGCACCCCGGATGCCTGCATCCCGCAGACGAGAAAGAAGAAGAGAGTGGTCTACTAGATCGAACGCGGCCGAAAGATCAAGGGATTCCGCCACCGTGATGTTACCTTGATCGTGGGAGGTGTGGATTTCATTCATGACTGCTGCGATAGTCGTCTCGACACTGTATCCGGGAC
This sequence comes from Ichthyophis bannanicus, assembly GCA_033557465.1. Taxonomy (NCBI): domain Eukaryota; kingdom Metazoa; phylum Chordata; class Amphibia; order Gymnophiona; family Ichthyophiidae; genus Ichthyophis; species Ichthyophis bannanicus. The sequence continues at coordinate 941,375,797 of CM066033.1, read as the reverse complement.
GAAATCCGGATTGTCGGGGGTGCAGAAAGTGAGTGGAGTCTAGATGGTTTGAGAGTTGTGAAAAGACCACCTTCTCCAAAAGTTTTCTCTCACTCAAGCTTCACGTCCTACTGCTAGTTCATTGACTGCATGACTGCCAGTAGAGTGAGAGAAAGCCAGGCTTGATCAAGAAATGAAAACAAATCTTGTGATACAGCAAGGAGAAAGCATGGCTTTATTAGGGAGGCAATGGCAACCAATTTCCTGACCCCCAATGGAGTTCTGGGAGCTGTTTAAAAGATGCTGGATCAAGATGGCCCTAAATGATCATCTTCTGCAATACCAGTTGGCTGATTAAGGATGTGATTTCACGCTTGGGAGTCTGTGGAAGACTGTTTGACTTATCAAAGCATAGCAGAGTAGGGAAAAATAGTCATCAGATTGCTATAACATATATTTTATCAACACCATTTGGGCTTCCCATTCTATTAAATAGTGAATTGACAGGGCACAGCAAAGCATTCTGAAATGCTGGCATATGAATAATATATACAAAGTATATATTTTTTTTTACAGCAGTTTAATGACATGCTTGTATCCTGTTGGCTTATTTTATGAATTATTCTTCATGGTGCTATAACTTGTAACCGACTGGTTTGTCATTGAAACCTGCTTAACACATGTGGTTTAAATTAGCAGAATATTAATGTTATCACTGTCTTCCTACAGTGATAGACTATGGGGTCTGTTTACTAAACATTCCTAATGTGCGGGGCCGCGGTAGTGTGCCTGTGCCATATAAGGAGTGGGCGGTTCAGGCAGAGAAAAGAAAAAAAACGGGAGTAAGCGATCGCACATTTGCGCGGGGCACAATAGTGCGTGGGAAGGCTAAGTGGCACCTGATGTGCACACACAAAGGAGCAGAGCCATAGTACAATGGTTAAGACACTGACTGTGGGTGCAGCTGCCATGGGTTCAATTCCCCATTGTGCACAACAAAAAGGGCTGGCTGAGGCATTAACTGTAATGGGTAAAAGTGCTTTAGGAGGCATATTAATTTTGGGCGGCATAAGGCGGTGCACTGTTAATTTTGGGCGGCATAAGGCGGTGCACTGTTAATCTCAGGCGGCATAAGGCGGTGCACTGTTAGGTTTGGGCGGCATAAGGCGGTGCGCAGATGCCCAAGCATAGGAACAGAGCCACAGCGCAATGGTTAAGACACTGACCAATGGTGCAGAGATCAGGGGTTCAATCCCCCACAGTGCCCAATGAAGAAGGCTCACTGAGGCAGTGTGTATTATGGGGATGAGTGCTGTAGGGGGCAATCTATTTTTATTTCAGTTATCACTACTAGCAAACGCACTCACAAAGCGTGTTAACATAAGGCGGCCCATAAGGCACATGTTAAAGTTCACTGTCCGCCAAGGCACCCTTGAATGTCCCCTATAGGGCACCATATATGTTGCGTCACAGGATAATGTATAGTGCACCTTATATGGACGGCAACCATAAGGTGCCCTATAGGGTGCCCTATAAAGCACCCTCAGAGGCACCTTATGGGTACAGTACACTGAGGGTATGTTTGATGGCAGCAACATATGTACATTAAATCTAAAAAAGCTTTGGACAACCCTATCAAATAACCCCACTGTGGGCTCGAACCCATTACCGCTGGCTCCACAGGCAGTGAAGTAACCATTGGGCTACAGCTATATAGTTGCCAGCAAGCCCCTGGCTGGCTGCAGAGAGCCTGCATGTCACCACACAGACAGTCTGCTGTGGGAACCAGGATAGGGTTAGGCCACCCATACCCATGATGCACTGCACATGCAAATCAGCTGTCCACAGATGAACACAAGATGGGGAATGCACCCCAACAGCTCCCCGGCCTGGTAGGGGGACGTGTCCGTGTGCACCCACACAGCACCTTGGCCTGGTAGGAGGTACTGACCGGGTGTTTAATTTGCACAGAGTAGCTACACACAGTCACACTGTGCGGGAACTGTGCTCACCCTGAGTGTGCGATGAGGCGCCCTGGACCAGGTCCACAGCTGAGAGAGGCCATGGCAGAGCTCCAAAACAGTCGTAATCTGTGAGATAGGTAGTTTCTGCAGGAACACCTTGGATATCTCTGTCTGTCTCAGTCAGGGGAAACCCCACAGACCCCTAGGTGGGCCATGTACCACCAACCACCAACCCCCCCCCCCCCCCAGCTGAGGGTGGCAAACAGGCAGGGTCTCCTATCAACAGATCCCCATTATACACACACACCCCCCCCCTGCAATGATGGCAGTAGAGTGGACCATCAACCCCAGTCCTGTTGGGGAACAGACACCCTACAGGGCAGTCCAAGCAGCCCCACACACACCCAGACCACAATATCAGACAGACAGTAGGCCTGGATATGCTAAGATGCACCCCACCACTATCTGATATTCCCCTGCATCAAGCCATCAGCCACTGCACCCTGCAAGGCACTCCAGCAGGGCACATACCAGCTGTGAACAGTCTGCTGGTTAGTCCCACTGGAAATGCATGCACCCACAACTGGAGAGCAGCACACACAAGCAGATACATCAGTGACTAGGCCCCAACAGGTGACCCATATATATCACATGAGGGAAGTGCTATGAAGCACTATGGGGGTGCCTAGCCATGCTGCCATCACTGCACAGTCAGAGTGGAGTGAAAGCCCAGCAGCACATACAGAGGTCACCCTGTCTGTGGAGGTGGTGGACGGCCACTACAATGTCCCTGCCAGTGCCCTATGCCCTGTGCAGATGCATCCTGGCCAGCCCACCCTGTCTGAGCTATACCCATGGTACCGTGCTGCTCATTATGCACATCATCAGGCCAAAACTGTGGACAGTGTTTGCAGCCAACACACACTGTATAGACAGACACACACTCCCACACGTATGCCAGCATTGTGCTACTATAGAGGGGTTCAGAATCCTTGCCCACCACACCAGTCCTGGGCACAGTACAGGCATGGGTATGGTATGCAATACCGTTGGGGGTCCCTCCCTAGGGTGGTAAACACTGTCAGGGGCCAGACCTGACGCACACACCGCAGACATCAGATAGATTATTATGATGGAGCTCATAGAGCAGACTGTGCGTAACGTAGGGATATCTATCTGCCAGTACTCATAGCAAACGTTTGAGAGCTGTGTACCATATACCCTGGTGTAGGGTGACATTGCTAAGGTATGCAAGTGCTAGTATTGGGAGATGCACGCAGGGCCCAATGTCCTGCCTCACCAGGAGGCATTGGCCAATGGGGCCTGTGGGTGTGGGTGTGGGTGTGTCTGTCCCTGTTGGCTGCTGCTGTACGGCAGAGGTTCCCAAATCCAGTCCAGGTTTGCAATACACTGGTTGGGGTTTCCTGCTGTCCCTCATGAATATGCATGAGCTACATCTACATGCCATGGGGGTGGTGCATAGATATACAGCACGGTTATTTGTATGAGTGGCAGCATGGAACCTGAATGGTGTGTGGTCCTCCAGGACTGCATTTGTGAGACTCTGCTCTAGGTAATGCCCCTGGTCATGGTGTCTGTGCTTGGTGGTGTAAAAGATAGGCGTATGACCAATGCGTATATCCCCATCAATAAAGGATTGCCCTTACTAACATGGTTTAGTTGTGGGGAAAATATGTGGACAGGATTGGCAGTAGCCCCAGCTGGGCTTTGAACCTGTGACCTTTTGCTCCTGCACACACTGTCTGTGTGCACTACACCACTGTGTTGCCACAGATGTGCTGAATTCACTGGGAAGTCCATGACTGTACATCTGACAGGGCCTATGTTGCAGTGGACGTGCCAGCCTGCACATGGCTCGGCCACTGTCTTCTGTGGCTAGCAGCCACTGCCCCCTCCACCACCTGTACCCTACCGCCAACATGCTGGCATGTCCGTATCTTGGAAAAGCATATGACCTGATTGAGTTGTGGCACTCCAGGACTGCATTTGGGGGACTCGGCTGTCGGTAATGCCCATTGTTATGGTGTGTGTGCGGTGTTGGGTACAAAATGGGTGTGTGAACCATGCTTATGTTCTCTGCAATAAAGGAGTGTCTTTACTATCTCTGTTTAGTGGTGGGTAAAATATGGGGACTGGGTTGGCAGGAGCCCCAGCTTGGATTTGAACCTGTGACCCTCTGGTCCTAGAGGTACTGCCTCTGTCTGCTGCACCACACTGTGGCCACAGTGATAGTGCAGTCCCTGGGGGTGGGAAACCTGACCAAAGGAGTCACAAACCCTGCTCTGCACATTTGTACTGTGGGCTCCGTCACCTTGTCCGGTGACAAACGTGCAAATAAACCCCTCAACCGACCACGACGAACTGGGGATAAATATATCCAAGCTGGGCAACAGTGATATGAATGGGCAACCATAGCAAACACTCCCAGGAAGGCTCAGAATACAGGAAATGGTTTTTGGAAGGGTCTCCGCTCCGTAGCCCCTTCCATACTTCATTTCATGTTTTTGGAGCTTTCCTGGGTGTGTTTCTTATGTTTGCCCATTAATATCAGGGTTCCCCAGCTGACTTCCTATTTTTAATATGTTTGTTTGGGTCTTTTTCTATCTTTATTTGCACTTTTGTTCTGTGCACATGTATCACACTGCTCACGTTTTGCAGGTTTCCCCGGTTTCCTAGTACATTGCTGACGGAAATGGTTTCTCTTCCCTTTAAATGCCCTCTACCGTGAGTGTTTCACTCGCGCTATTTTTAACCTGCAAATTCGTCCCCGATACTGTGCGGGGAGCCTCTCCCCTCCCCTTCCCCGCCCATTGACCCCGTCTCTCCGCCCCTCGGGAGCCTTCCTCCGCCCTCAGAATGCCTTTCCACGCCTCTATCGGACATTTGCGGGCCGGGTACTTTTGCGGGGCACGTTAGTGCGGCGCGCAATTGTGCGGGGCCCACGCGCACTTGTGCGGGGCGTTTAAGAGCGTTTCTGAGCGTTTGAGTGCCGCGTTTCCGTGCGCTATTGTGCGGCACGCAATTGTACGGCTTTTAGTAAACATGCCCCTATGTTGCGACTATTCTTTGCATCAACATTATACCAATTTCGCTTATAGTTTCTAGATGTACATTAACTGCATGGCTATCATGTTGTTATTTTCCTATATTCTGTACAAAATCTTTCTTCTGCGTATTTTATGAATGAGAAAAATATTTTTGAGCTGTCCATACGACTGAGTGTTTTTCTTTTGATTCATATCTAAAATTTAGCATGCTCTTGGGCTATCACAGCCTGTTCATATGATTCTAGGTATTTACTGCTCAGTATCTTTATCTTTATTTTCACACTTGATTAGCCGCCCAAACCAAGGCATCAGGGCGGTGTACAATAACAAATGATCGCTGCTAACAGAGAGAAGAGAACCAAAGTCATAATAGGATAGAGAAGAGGACAGGACACACAGGAAAGATAGAAAGCATAGATATGCAGGCAATGAGGGAAGGGAAGGGAGATGCAATATGAACCTAGGTAGGGGGGAGATCAAAGGCGATGCCAAAGAGATGTGTCTTCAGCTATGGCTATGCATTTGCCCCTCCACTGCAATTTCTTACACCACTGGATTTGAAAGAGAAATACTAGCATCATATGAAAAGAGTTCACAAAAGAGTTTAGGAAAAAAAGGTGGGTGCAATGTAGCCAGCATTAATAATGAGGGAGGGGATGCCAATCTATAGGTTGCAAGGAGCGCCAGAAACCCTAGCACTGGCCCTATTCCAAGTGTACTTGAAGCTGGTGGTGATGCAGACACAGGTCCATATTACTGTGCTGGGCTCACTCCTAGATCCGATATCACTGGTGTATGATGAATTCTTGATTCCTTTCTTCCTGAGAGCTGGTGGCTTCTGTAGATGCAGGTTCCCAGAACTACTCTGCAGTGCTCCTGGATCTGATGGACTGAAATACTGAGATATTGGCATAGTTCTTGGAACCTCTTTCACAGGTAGAGCTACTATCCCTCTGAGGCAATGGAATGCTGGCAGGTTTTGCACAAACATCATCCATCTGCTCTCTTTACCTATGCTGCTGCTCTTATGCCTGTTCTCACTCTGGATTGCATGAGTGGCTGTGTATCTAAGATACCTGCCCAAAAGGCAGATGCCTTACTCCCTCCTCATAGTGCATGGGCTGTGTGCCAAAGGCAAAATTCTATCTTTGAGAGTTTATATATGTACTTGGATTTTCCTTCCCAGAGGAGTCTCTTCCCAGCATGAAGTGGCTGGCAGTAAGAACCTCCCCTGTTCTAGAAAATGTTAACTTCTTCTCTAAACTTCTTCTCTAAATTTCCCTGTTCCATGCACTAGCTTGAAATTTGGTTAACTTTAAACCACCTTGACTATTAGATAAAGCAATATATAAAAATAATGGAGAAGAAATTGAAATAGCTGACAACTTTAACCTACTTGGATCAACAATCAATAAAGAAAGGACAAGCAATCAAGAAATCCATGACGCGTTGCTCTTGGCAGAATGGCTATGAAGGACCTAGACAAGATTCTCAAGAGCAGAGATGTCTCTCTCCATGCAAAGATTCGACTTGTCCAAACCATGGTATTTTCAATAACATCATAAGGATGCGAACGTTGGACAATGAAAAACATAGGAAGAAAATTGATGCCTTTGAATTATGGTGCTGGCGATGAATACTGTGTATATCACGGACTACCTGAAGAATAAACCAGTCAGTACTAGAGGAGATCAAACCAAAAACTTTCCTTAGAAGCTCAGATGACAGGACTTCAACTTTCATACTTTGGACACATCATGCGAAGAGAGAAATCATTAGAGAAAGACATAATGCTTGGCAAGGTAGAAAGTCAACACAAAAGAGGAAGGCTGGCAATCAGATGTATCGACAGACCACATGGCCTATCTAGTCTGTCCTTCCATATCAACAACTACAACGTTCCCCTTTTTTCCTTTAGAGATCCTCTGTGTTTGTCCCATGCTTCTTTGAATTCGGATACTGTCCTCATCTCTACCACCTCCACTGGAAGACTATTCCACAGATCCACCACTCTTTCCGTAAAGAAATATTTCCGCATATCACTCCTGAATCTATCCCCTTTCACCCTTATGCCATGTTCCCTCATAGCAGAGCTTTATTTCAATCAAAAGAGGCTCTCTCCCTGAACATTTATGCCACAGAGTTATTTAAATGTCTTAATCGTATCACCTCTATACCACCTTTCCTCTAAGGTGTACATATTAAGATCCTTAAGTCTGTCCTCATATGCTTTATAATGAAGACTACTAACCATTTTAGTAGCCACCCTCTGTCCTGACTCCATCCTGTTTATATCCTTTTGAAGGTGCAGTCTACAGAATTGCACACAATACTCCAAATGAGGTCGCACTAAAGACTTATACAGAGGCACTATCACCTCCTTTCTTTTGCCGTCCATTCCTCTCCCTATGCACCCAAGCATCCTTCTAGCTTTTGCCATCACCTTTTCTAACTGTTTAGATACTTTAAGATCATCAGACACAATCTTGCCTAGGTCCCACTCTTCTTTAGTGGACAAAAGTACTTCACCCCCTATACTATATTGCTCCCTTGGATTGCTGCAGCCCAAATGCATGACCTTGCATTTTTTAGCATTAAATCTCAGCTGCCAAATTCTAGACCATTCTTCAAGCTTAGCTAGATCCCTCCTCATTTTATCTATACCTTCCTGGGTGTCTACTCTATTGCAGATTTTGGTATCATCCACAAAGAGGCAAACCTTACCCGACAGTCCTTCCGCTATATCACTAACAAAGATGTTAAAAAGAATTGAACCAAGGACAGATCCCTGGGGCACACCACTGGTAACTTCCTTCTCCTCAGAGTGAGCTCCATTTACCTGTACCCTTTGCTGCCTCCTACTCAACCAATTTCTAACTCAAGCAGTAACTTTAGGGTCCGTCCCTAAGGTGCTCAGTTTGTTTATAAGTTGCCTGTGAGGAATGGTGTCAAAGGCTTTACTGGAATCTAAATACACCACATCTAGCGCTCTCCCTCGGTCCATCTCCCTGGTCACCCAGTCAAAGAAATCAATTAGATTTGTCTGACAAAACCTTCCTCTGGTGAATCCATGCTGCCTCTGATCGTGTATCCGCTGGACTCCAGAAACCCCACTATTTTCTCTTTCAGCAGTGCTTCCAATAATTTACTCACCACCGAAGTTAAACTTGATGGCACTTAACAACAAAAATAGCTAAAAAGGTAAATAGTAATTGTTGGTTTATACGCAGAGGTTCACCCAATGAGGCTCAGAAGGGAAAACTGTTTAATGAATAATTACATAAGATTTCCAGCCAGAGTTCCATACTAAGATGGCTACAGGTACATGGAGATGTAACAGAACTAGACAACAATGGCTACTGGGAAACAGGAACTGGAAACCTAGGTCTCAAACTGCTTTCTCATAGCAATCTAGGATGTAGAGCCCTTCTGTAATGTAACTTGTGCTCTTACCTATTCAACAGCACCATCTACTGTTCTTTACTAGTATACTCCTAGGACAAAAAATATACATTTAAACTGTCAGATAATTATAATCAGCCTGGATCTATTGCGTGTGTTTCAACAGTAATCTAGTAGGTACATTGGATGGTGCTGCTGCTCACACAGTAACATCCAAGCAGTCTCTTCCTAAGCATGAAGTGAGTGGATGAACATTTACTTATATCTGACAGACTTTTTTTAAGTTAATTGAATTCTGAAAGCTGATGAAAGATACGCAAATTGGCTGTAGCCTTGAAAACTGGTGTTACTGCTCACCCATATCAAACTAGCACTAATTTCATCTCTATATGAAAGTGACCTTTGCTATAAAGCTTTTATATTATTATTTTTTGGATAGGAGAGGGAAAATAGCTAAATGAGAGCAATACTGCATATTTGACTTTCTTAATTAACAGATGCTAGGCATTAAGCAAACAGATCCTATCTTTTTGAGTTGTCCCACTGTAAAGAGCCAAGGATTGCTTTCCCAAACTCTCTTTCAAAATGTTCCCTTTTCATTTTCTTTAGAAGGGAAAGAAGAGAGGTTTTGTGGTTGGAAATATTTACTGTAAGAAAAAAAAACCTCAAAATATATTTTCAGAAGTCATGCTTTGGTTCAATGAAAAAAAGTGAACATTTAATAATCTTACATGTTTCTGAACACCACAGTTCTGGCATGCCACCCAGCTAGTGGTACATCTGGCACTGGTTGATTTCGCAAATGCTGCCAGTGTTTTAGAGGACTAGATTTTTAAAAGATATTTCTGTAAATGAAAACTCTTATAATTAAATTAACTTATAGCTTATCATGTGAGCTTGGAAATAACAATATTGGTCCTGCTTTTTCTATTTTCTTTTAACGTGGATTTGTGATAGTGCGAACCCTGCATCTAATTTCATGTTTAGCTCTTGTAGTGACAATTCTTCCAGTCCTTTTTTAATGCCTGATAATTGCTATGGGAACCAAAAAACAAAAATTAACTGTCTCAGTGCTGAGCTGTTCTGTATGAGCAGGGAGTTGAACAGCTGGATGTTTCAATTTTACGTGAATTATCAACTCTAGAAATACCATGTTTGGAATATAGATGTAGAATACAATTACAATAATAACGATGGATTATACTTTATTATTGTGGATCATGTGATGTGGTGCGTTAGGAGATGAATCTGTTCTGGTAGCTCCAGAGAGATCCCACCATTGCCTCTCCCCTCCCCTCTCCCCTTCTTTTTGGTCACCTTTTGCTAGGACCATAACTGTGAATGTTTGGGGAGCTACATTGGAGTTAATTTATTGTGAAGAGTACTCGTGACCCGAGTACATGGCAGCAAGGAAAATGAAGGATAAAATGGGTGTGGCCAAGTCCAAGATGGCGCCCATACAGAGTAGCACAGAGCCGAGTATATTAGAGAGAGATCTGATTCCTTGGCCATTGAGTGATGGAGGCAATAGTCTGAGTGTTTGAGATTAAATTTAATAAAGTCTATGAAAAATTAGAAAGAAGGACTACTGTGCTAGCGGCTTTCCAGCAAAGAGTAGTGGCTGCAGAGCAGCACATATTTGATATTAAGGATAACGAGAGGAGACGCCACAGTTAAAGAAAGCCTTATATAGGTTTGAAGAAAATCTGGATGATTTAGAAAATCAATCTCACAAAAATAATTCTGTGTGTCATTGATATCTCTGAAATAGTGAAGAAAGACAAGCTGAGGGGCTTTTTAGAATTGTGGCTGACTGCAGTGCTGAATTTTGTGAAGGATTTGGGCTCTGTCGTTATAGAGCGCGTGCACTCCATAAGGAAGATGCACTGCATCCACAGGTAGTCATGGTTCATTTTTAAATTTCATCTGAAGAAGCAATCCTGTGTTCACCAGGAACGTTCGGTTTCCTTGCTATAATGGGTAGAAAATACTTTTCTTTTTGTACTATTGGGCACGTTACATAGAAACAGAGAAACATCACAGCAGAAAAAGACCATACAGCCTACCTTGTCTGCTCTTCATACCAACTACTAAGCTTTACAGTCCCTTTTTTTCCTTTAGAGATCATGTATTTATTTATTTGCTATTATTTGTTATCCCACCTTATCTAAACATCAAGGCAGTTTGCACAACCAGTATAACACTGATACTAACTAAAAGCAACCCGCAAAATATTGTAAATAAGATAACAATAGTTCTAATAGACACCACAGAGAAAAAATAAATAAATAAAAATATAAATAAAATGAAATAGAATTAAAAGAAATAGAATTACCCTGCTATGATGCAAAATTCAAACTACAAGAAAGAAGCAAAAGCTTTACGAAAAAGCCAAGACTTTAGGCCCTGATTATACCTCTTGAAGGAGGACTCCATCCTAAGACCAAGTTGCAAGTTATTCCACAAATTGGGAGCCACACAAGCAAACGCAGTGTGGCGGGAATGTTCCAAGCAGAAACTTTTAGGAGAAGGAACTACGAGGTAATTACCTTGAGAGGATCTCAATGTTCTAGATGGCTGATAAGAAACCAGAAATGAAGATAAATAAAGAGGCAACCCAGAATAAGAATTTTTATGAGTTAAAAGTTAAATTTTAAATTGTATACAACAATCAACTGGTATCCAGTGCTGTTCAGAAAGGAAAGGAGAAACATGATCCATTCTCCATGCATGATAAATCAGTTTAACAGCAATGCCGTGTATTAATTGGAGACATTTAATCTGGTATAATGAAAAGTCCACCAACAGAAAATTCCAGTCATCATTTCTGTTGATCACCAAAGCAAAAAGAATTTTCAATGAACAAATATCGATGAATGGTCTCTATGCCTTCATGGACTAATCCAGCTACGGGAAAAATTTACTATTCATATTGGAGGACTATGTGCACTACTTCCTTTGTAGTATATATGATTCTTTGTCCTTGTCTTAAGAAATATATTGGTTATACTATTTGACCTATTCATCATCGCTTACATGAACATTCATCATATTCAAACAATAATGTCATGACTGCTCCGATGGTCAGTCATTGTTTTCATCATCAACATATATTTAGAGATTTGTGATGGCGGGTTATCAATTGGGTTCCATATGATCCTCGTGGAGGTGACAGAGAACACAAATTGCAGATATTGGAACAATCATGCTCGAGGCTGCGGGCCGGGTCCCGCGGCCGACAGTAACCTGGGCCCGGGCCCGGCCTCGGCCTCCAGCTTAATGACGGGGGGGGGGGGGGAGGGCGGAGAGAAAGGAGGTGCGGCATTTGAAATCGCTCCGTCTTGCTGGCGGAGCGATTTCATTGGCCCGCATGAAAGGGGGGGGTCGGAGCAGTACCCGCGAGGAGCCGCGTGGCCGTCCTCTTCTCGCCGCAGCTCCTCGTGAAGCGGACGTGTTCCCGCCCACCCGCCCTCTCTTTTGAGGAGGTTTGGGGGGATGTTGCAGCTGGTGGGGTGTGGGGTACAGAGCCAGCGCTCGCAGGAGCGGCGCGGGCTTGAACTGGTTTACGAGCATTGGGGGCGAAGTGCTCCTCGGGGTGGGGCGAGACAGCCCGGTTGGGTGTCTCGGCCCGGTAGCGGGGGGGGTGGGAGCCGGCCTTTGCTACTAGTATGGCGAGGCAGGCGGTGGGGTTTGGGGGGGAGGAGGATGCTCCGCCTTGCTACTAAGATGGCGGGTGGGGGGGCATCCTCCGAAAATGGGGTGCGGGGCTGGGTTAGGTTTAATGGTTTGATATTCAGGCCCGTGTTGGGTCGGTTGTTACTGGTTGGTAAATAAAGCTGCGACCAAAATGTTTGTACCAAAATACAGTGTTGGTGAATTTTGTTGGGGGAGGGGAGGGGGAACCCTATGTGGGGTGCTAAGTTTGGGAAGGAGGCGAGGAGGGCTTCCGGGTTACCAGAGTTACTGGATTTTCAAATTAGCTACAGCAACCCCTCATGGTCTAAATCAAGAATTGGGCTAGTGGAGTTTATTTTACACTTGATCATTAGGATGATTCCACCTTCTTGGACCCTATAGGTTGCATACTCATCATGTGATTAGACACATCACATGCCATGTTTTTGAAAAGGAGCTCACTGGGAGAGGGTGAGCATTCAGAAATTTTGGAATCAAGGGATGTCCTTCACGAACGTTAAGATGGAGCTTTGAGGAGTTGGCAAGCTCTAAACACAGTGGTGTGTTCGCTCAGAGACATTGAACCTGTTTGGATGGTTGCGGTTTCTAAAGACTGATTGTCTGCGACCAACAATTAAGGCTTACTTGGTCTGTGACTAGAGAATGAGAGATTCAAAAACTATGGATGATTGCATAGAAATTTGCACGTTTGAACTCCAAAGATAAGTTTCATATTACAAGTTTTATAGGAGTTTTAAGTGTTTTCACAGTGGTTGTGTTTCAACATGTTAGAGGTGTCTTGAGGCACTTGTCAAAAATATTAAAAAGGAGATCTTTTTCCAAGAAGCTGATTGGTCTCATGAAAAGTACTCCGACACCATAAGAACTACCTGAAGTACAAGCAGGGTTCAGGAAAGGGCGAGGAACGAGAGACATCGTGGATGTGAGATGGATCCTTGAAAAGACTAAAGAATACCAAAAAGATATCTATTTGTGCTTTATCAACTATAGCAAAGCTTTTGACTGTGTAAACCATGAGAAACTCTGGGCCACATTAAGAAGCATGGGTAAACCAGAACACCTGATCACTTTCTTGCACAATCTATACATTGATCAAGAAGCAACAGTTCGAGCGGAACAAGGAGAAACAGAATGGTTTAAAATAAGCAAAGGTGCAAGACAAGGCTTCATACTTTCCCCCTACCTGTTTAATTTATATGCAGAACAAATCATCAGAGAAGCAGGATTGTATGAAGACAACAGAGGTGTGAAGATTGGTGGAAGACTCATCAACAACCTTTGCTATGCTGATGATACCACATTACTGGCTGAAAGTGAAGATGATCTGAAACATTTGCTTCTCACGATCAAAGAACATAGTCTCAAAATGAGCCTGCACCTTAATGTAAAGAAGACAAAGATCATGACAACTGGCAAAATCAACAGGTTCATCGTTGAAGGAGAAGAAATTGAAATCATGAACAACTTTGACCTACTTGGATCAACTATCAATAAAGAAGCAACAAGCAGTCAAAAAATCCAACGACGCATTGCTCTTGGCAGAATGGCTATGAAAGTCCTAGACAAGATTCTGAAGAGCAGAGATGTCTCTCTCCATACAAAGATTGGACTTGTTCAAGCCATGGTATTTTCAATAACATCATATCGATGTGAAAGCTGGACACTGAAAAAGATAGACAGGAAGAAAATTGATGCCTTTGAATTATGGTGCTGGCGGCGAATACTGTGTATACCATGGACTGCCCGAAGAACAAACCAGTCAGTACTAGAGGAGATCAAACCTAAGCTTTCTTTAGATGCTCAGATGACAAGACTTCGACTTTCATACTTTGGACACATCATGCGAAGAGAGAGATCATTAGAGAAAGACATCATGCTTGGCAAGATAGAAGGTCAACGGAAAAGAGGAAGGCCAGCAATGAGATGGATCGATACAATAACAGCAGCTATGGAAACCAGTCTGTCAACAATGAGCCCCCTGACTGAAGACCGAACACAGTTTAGGACAACTATCCAGAGGGTCGCCATGAGTCAACACCAACTCGACGGCACTTAACAACATAAGAATGGTAGAATGGAGCTGCTTCTTATTATACGAGGGTTTATTTCTTAATGAATTGATTCTGTGAAAAACATAAAAACAACTCCTTATAGTAGAGGAAACAAAAGGAGAAAATAACAATTTGCCATCCAGCAGCACCCCCAAGGATTTAACAGTATCCTTAAAAGGTAAGAGAAAACTCACAATCTGAATTGACAAAGGCTGCAAAGAACCCAATGCAGAAAACCATAAAGCTTCAGTTTTCTGAGGGGTCAACATCAGTTTCCAAGATGATAGCCAATCTGAAATCAAAGTCAGATGAGTGGTAAGTTGAGACTGAAAAGAAGCATCCCAGGAGTCATGGGAGATAATCAGCTGAAAATAAATAAATAAATAAATAACAAACCTTGGATGAGAAAAACAGAAGGGCCACATAAATGTTGAAAATCATAGGTCCCATAATAGAGCCCTATGGTACACTGAAAGCCAATGAATAAGAAGAGTAAGAACCATCAACTAATACCTGGAAACTATATTCTGAAAATATGATCTCAACCAATTCAAAGCAAAGCTTGTAAGGAGTGGCCTGGTGGTTGGGGCAAGGTACAACAGGCCAGAAGGTCAGTGGTTCAAATCCCACTAGAGGACAGCAACCTTGGGCCAGAAGGATTGGAGTTTCTAGTCCCACAGGTGCTCCTTGTGGTCTTGGGCAAGCCACTTAACCCTCCATTGTCCATGTCCCCTGTAAGTATTAGTGTATATGTCTCATATCCCCTTGTGTTAAATGTATCCCCAAACCACTTTGACCCAGTGAAAAGCAGGATATAAATGCAACTTAATAAATAAAATAAGACCAATTTCTTGCAAATGCGACAACAAAATAGAATAATCTATAAAATCAAATGCTGAACTCAAATCTAATTGGATAAGAACAACATTTCTATGGCTATCCTGAGAAGTTTCAACTTCATTGACCATAGCAAGCAGTGCAGTTTCTGATGAATGACCCACATGAAACCACAATTGGCAAGGATGGAAGCAGTTTTATTTTCCAAAAAGCCTGCTAACTGTTCAGCTACTGCTCTGTCAGTCAACTTAGCCAAATAGGGAAGATTTGAGATTGTCAACAATCAACCATAACAAAGAAATTAGGGTTTGTCTTCTTAGGAATTGGACAGACCACCAATTGTTTCCGAGCCAAAGGAACCACACCCATAGTCAAGCTTGAATTAATGATGTCAAGAATCACAGAGGTGAAAATTTCCCAATGCTGTTTCATTAAAAAAGCAAAGATTCCTTCTGTATGCCCGTGGAGATAGGATCTCCCGTGGGCAGACAGGAAGATTCTTTGCTGTGATCATGGCAGCCTTCCACTCCTGCACACAGGGATCCAATCTCCCGCAGAAAGACAGATCATGCTCTCTTCTCATGGAAAAGATTAGTGAGGCCAGGGCCCATCCTGTTCCCATGCCTTTGACCTTCATCCTATGCCCCCTCATTGCAGAGCTTTTATTTATTTAAGAGATTTTTTAATACCGCTTTATCATTTAGTCAAAATGGTATACATTGTAACTTAAACTTGGTAAAGGACAGTGTATTCTGTGAATGGAATTGAGGGATATGAGAATGATTAGATGATCAGGAGGGATCCTAACATTATGGGGAGCCTAGTTCACAGTTGTGGTCATAAATGGAAAAGGTAAGGAGAGAGGAAGGAAGGGTTATGAACAAGGAGTAACTTGATGTTATGTCATTGCGGTGAAGGTGAGTGTGACAGAGAAGATTGGGGGAAGAAACTCTGGTCATCTGATGGGGGAGTCCTACTCTAGTGGGAACCTCCTGAATGAATGTTGTTATATTTGTACACCGTATGTCAGTAATTGGGAATGATGCAGGCTGGAGAAAATCAGATGTATTTCTTGGAACTTGTGTGGATGGGATCACCAGTAAAAAAACCCAAATCATTCAGATCTTTGAGAAACCAAAGAAACTCACCTTATTGACACTAAGCATGAGAAACCTAAGGGCTGGTTAGTGGGAGGGGTTTTGGGTGTTGCATCTGGGGCACAAAAAATAGGGATTGCAATACTGTTCTGGAAGGACATTTATTCTGTGAGTGCCTATGAGTGTCTTGGCTTTTTGGCAAAAGATCTGGAAGATAATGTAAAAATATTTGATATTACTGAGACACTTATGTCTAAAAGTGTGATTGTTAGATTGGCAGAGGTCAAAGAGTATATACTGTGTAGAGACAACTTGATTTGCAACTAGGAGCAGCTGCACCATCAATATCCCAACCTAAGAATTGTTATAATTTTACAGAGAAAGGTCTACACTTTTCCAGAACAAGGGAGGACCCTTCTGCCAGTCATGTTTAGGGTGTGATGAGCCTCCTTTGGGAGGTAAAAGCCCACTGATTATAAAAACCTCATCTAAAGGCAGTTTTCTGTCTTTTGCCTCTAAGCCACTGCACCATGTACTGCTGAATGGGTAACTTCCCTAATAGGCAGGACCTGCCAGAGCCACTCATCATACAGTGGAAGAAGACTGTTAACAGTAACAATGACCAGAACAGAAGGAAAAATAGAGAGGCTTGGAATCATTGCAACTAGCAGAAGAGCTCAGCCTGAAGTTGGAGGTTCCTGAAGAGGGCCTGCACCAGCCTTTCCAGACTTCATCAGTCAGAGGACTGAGAGAAACAGCCTAACCAAAAAAGAATGAAGGCAGCAGTACCAACTACATCCTCAGATACTCGTGTAGAGAGGTCCTCTATCATACAGTGTCAGGGAATTGTGAGGTTTGAGCCACTGATCTTCAAGCTCTCAGGAAAGATTGCTCTCAGGAGAACAGGAACCGAAGAAGTGATATAACTAACTGATCAAATATCTACATGTATTTAAGAGGTGCCCAGGATGTAGAAAAAACAGAACTGGCGTAACAAAAATCCTTCAACTCATGGTTAAAGAAGATTATCTATTTTGGAACATAGTTGATAAGTAATGTTTACCCAAATGTTAATAATTGTTATGTTTATCAGTGACCCTAATTTTTGAGTAAACCTTTGGTTCAGAACTTCTGGCCTGGACTCTAATTGTTGAGAAGACTAAATGAGAGTGTGTCAAGTGCCAAAGCCTGGACCCACCCAGAAAGGGGGTTTACAATTCTTTGACTTGTTTATAAACATTGCTGCACGTCTTATTTTGTCCAATTGGAAAGACACTTCAAAATTAAATTATCCTTTTGGTGGTGTTCTGTTATTATGTACAGCAAATAGGAAGCTGCTGCTGAGAAATGCAATCGGGTTGGCCAATATGTTGAAGTTTGGAGGTCATCTGAGCAATTTATGAAGAGGAACTGAGAAGTCTCCCAGTGAACTTGTAAGGGCTACATGATTTTGTAGTTCAGAAGGCTGTATTATATTTAAAGTTGTACACTGGTGACATTATATAACCAGCAACTTCAAAAGGAGGGAAGAACGGGATGGCTTGGCAAAGCTAGATAGGATTTTCTTGATGACACCAGTCAAATATAATAGGGTAGCATATTGGTACAGAATGGCTAGGGACCTACGAAATATGGAGTGGCATCAGGCATTGGGGCAAACATGGACAAGGAAGCTAAGGGAAGAAGTCGATGAGCACCTCATAGGGAGACTATTTACAGAACTGTCCATACACACGCTGAATGTAAGCCTGCAGGAAATGCAGTACAAAATATTGCACAGAGTCTACTTGACAAGGGAGAGGGGAGCTAAAATGTGAATATGGGACAATCCAAACTGTCAGAGATGTAAAAGTCTGAAGGGCACCTGGACACACTTATTCCTGGAATGCCCGATGCTGCAACCTTATTGGGAAGGAGTGCTTCAGAATCTGCAGGAGATCTTAGGCACTCAAGTGGAGTGGGACTACAGAGCTCTCCTGTTGGGAGATGGGGACGCTTTAGCTGGGAGGGTGTAGGACACAGCAAAAAAATGGCTAGCACATGTTGTGCTCTTGCTTGCTAGGAAAATCATAGTGGCATATTAGATAGAGGCGGGGCCCCGGCTCTTTCAGAGTGGAAGAGAAGAGTGGGAGACATGGCTGAGTGGATATTGAGAGACAAAAGTGAGAGTGGATCCACGGAGCCAAGGAAATATTGGAAGGCATGGGAAGCATGCCTTGACTGCCTATAAACACACCGACTCTGGGTGGGGGGGAGGTAGATACAAAGGGGGTGGGGAAGGAAGGGAGGAGAAGGTGGAAAGTAGGGGGGAGAGGGGAAGGAGGGAGGGCATAAAGGGAAAAAGGCCAAAGGTGATATACAAGGGAGGGCTAAAGAGGTGCCCTATAATGATGCAGAGATATAATGGAAAATAGGGAGGGAAGAACTTTCTGACAAATGTTGAGTTAATTAAAACAGCCGTTATTTGTAAACTGAAGTTTTTGTATTGGATGGTACTAGTATTTGGATGTTGGTTACATGTAAGATGCCATTGGTCAAATAAACATATACACAAAAAAAAAATAAAGTTGTACACTGGTTGTTATTTTATTTATTACTGTAGATTTGTGTAAGCTACCAATAAGGACACTGGACTCAAAAGAAAGAGTAACCTGGTTATGCTGTCATGCTATGCTTGATGTAGGCTGGGTGTGACGTGGCAGCATTTGGCTGAAGTATCAGTTTTCCTACCACCTGTGAGATAATGGCCATTTTTGCTGGGCCATTTTTGCAGGGCACACACCCTAAACGTTTCTTGGAGTGGGAGCCAAGGAGTTAAAGGTAGCGGTGTACATGCTAGATGAACAGCATTTGCTTGTTTCTGCATTTGCAGTAAGCTTGGCAGATACAAATGAAAGACATATACTTATCTGGAAATACATCACTAAGTGCACACACTACCAAAATAAGTCTTAATAGCTGAATTTGGCACCCAACTGGGACTGGGGAAAGGATACGTCTTGGGGCTCTAAAGGGCACTGCAATAAGTATATACAGCTGGTTGAAACGTGGAACAGCGAGTGGAATCTGTACCTTACCTATAGCAGCATGGTATAGATGGTTGTTAGAATCCCCCAATTGGTAGCCAATAGTCAGCGTAAAGAAACAAAACTTAAAACAGGGCTAACCGTGTTGCCCTAAGAATAAAAGAGAAGGGTCAACACTTATTTTTAAAGTAAGTGGACTTGATATTCAGCAGCGGCGGCTAGCATTACTAATGCCGTTAGCTGTCGCCACAGAGCCCGGAAGCTAACCAGTCATTAACAATATTGATCGCTACGCAGTTAGCTCCCACAGATAAAGATAGCCCCAGCCTTTGCTGTGCCTAACTTTATACGTGAGTCATGGGACAAACACGTGAGGCATGGGACAAACACAGAGGATCCCTTTACAGAAATAGGAAAAAAAACAAAATAAACGGTACCATCTAACTTCCGAATGGAGTGGTGGGTTTACCCCTGAACAAGGATATGGAGAGGGGTGGCCTGCGCGGAGCGACAGGTGCACCTACTCTTGCCATCTCGCTGGGCAGACTGGATGGACCATGCTGGTCTTTATCTGCCGTCAACTACTATGTTACTATGTTACTATGTTACTAATCGAGCACCCTGGCGGCACCTGTGGATATCCAGCAGCATTAAACATGTTAGTTATCCCAATAGCCGGCATTTACACAGTTTGCAGGTCTGCATACCATGTAAATGCCTTTAAATATCTCCCCAGTGTATCTAATAGAGAAGAAATGCATTTTATGTAAATGGAAGGAGCCAAAGGCCCACCCCCCCCCCCCCCTTATTGGCAGTGGAGGAGTATGATACACACAGAGATGCCAATGGAGAACCTGGCCTTGAGGATACCTGGTAGGAGAAGGCAACTCTTCATGGTGGCATGAGATGCCTACTTCGACGCCTATCCCTGAAAAGACACCACTGGGGTGAGGGAAAAACAATAATAGCGATATCGATAAAAGATGTGTCTGGCTGTTGTCCAGGTTCATTGCTGCAGAAGTTTTGATGTGACTGAGCTGGAATGTTGCTGTATGTTATCCTACTTGCTGAATTGTCAATAAAGAGGACAACATGCTATATTACTGCATTTTCTAAAGAGCAGAATACAAGTGTATGTAATAAGAAAATATTCTGGGAGGTAAGCTAGGTAGCACTTCCAGGAATAAAACTGAAATGATATTTTTATGGGTCATTTTTCAAAGGCACCTATCCAGTTAGCAGCATTTGAAAACTGACACCTATACAGTAAGTATAAATTCCAAATAAGTGCCTGTGCGAGGTTTATTCAGCAGCACTACATGGATAGTGCCGCTGAATATTCTCTCTGACCATCTCAGCACTATCCAGATAGTGTTAGGGTAGTCCAGGGCAGAAAGAGGGAGGTGCCACTAGTTATCCATATAGTGGTGATTTTCAGCACCATTATATGCAGATAGCTTAGGACAGCAAAAGGTTCTCCAAAGTGACTATCCATGTACTGTAAAGGCCTATTCACAAATGAACGTCCAGCCCCTTGTGTGGCCGGGCAGAATCGGGTCTACTAGCCTGGATGTGCAGGCTGGCCCTGATTCTGATCGGTCACATGCCCAGCTGCATAGCTGGCTTATCCAGTATGGCTCCGTAATGGAACCACAGTGCCATGGCATCTCGTTGCCATGCCACCCTGGCTCCATTACATAGCCACAAACGCTGCCCACCACTAAGATAATCCTTTCCCCGCAGCCAGACCCCCAATCTGGTCTCACATAACCAGGGTCCAGCTGTGGGGCTCTCCCTGCATGCCTCCCTGCTTTGTCAGCGCTGGCTGCCACTGCTACCCCGCGTCCAGGGGGACTTATTCCCCCATCTAACCGGCATACCCTGGACATACAGAGCCGACCTCAGAATCAGCCCTCTACGTCCAGAGTGATGGCCAGCCCACACACCGCCCTCGCTCCAGCTTCCGACCGCCCCTCCTACCCCCATCTAAGGCTCCCCATACAATTCCACTCTTCGTACAGGGAGCCTTGCATGGGACAGCAAGGGGGACGAATAGCGGAGATATATGTGCAGGCAGGGCATACATCCCCGCTATTCGTGGCTCGAAATAAACCCCATAGTGGTTCTGAAAATCGCCATTATATGGCTAGTGCTGGACCATGACTACAAAGGCTGGATATTCAGCACCAACCACCATCCATATACTGACGCTGAATATCCATTTTTTATTTAACAGCTATGGCTACAGTTTAAAAAAAATGCTGATCACCACAGCTTAGTACTGATTCCACAGTCATTATTAAAATAAGCAAGTTAAGGGGACAAGCTGTGGACAAGGTGAACTTTCCTTCTGTGCTTGTTTCAGTGAGGGTTCAGGCACATCTGAAGAGTGCAGGCTTCCATGAGCTGTGAATCATTTCTGAACGGGGCTCGCACTCATTTGCCCCCTGCTACACTACTTTCCACCTGCTCCACTGGCTACCTCCTTTGCAAAGCCCGGCGTCGGCTGCTCTGCAAAGCATAATGGACGTATCAGATTTGTATGTAACTTGTATGTGTGCGCAGGGAGTGTTGTGGTATGTATGATGACTGTGGATTCGGGTGAGGGAAATGTTCATATTTTGTTTCCTGAAATGCTTCCTTTAAGTCTCATTTTCTGTGGTTCTCTATTATTACAGGTAATGTTTTGGGGGGATGTGGGGGATAAGTGGGGATCGTACTCATGTGTTTGGCCACCTTGATGGCTCAGTCTGCTGTTTGCTCACCAGAGAGTCAAACTGTTTCTTTATTTGTCAGTTTGTTGGGTTCCCTGTCTCACCAGCTCTCAGAGTGCAATACGTTTGATTCCCTATGCTTGAACGGTAGCTCTTTCATGCATGCAAAAAGTCGTCCTTACCTCACTATTTAATACTCTCATGTTTCCCTTTGCTGAAGTGAGCCCACACTGTGAGGAACATGCACATACTCTAGCTGTTATTCTCTCTACCTTAATATGATAGGGCATGTCAAATTTCTTTCACTCAACGTCAAATGGATAAATAATCCTATCAAAAGGAAAAAAATCCTTCTTTATTGCCAAAGGAAAGCTGCTGACATGGAGCCCGATTCACGTACGGCCCTGAGCAAAACGGGGCCGGGCTTAGGGCAATATCAGCTTCCATCGGGAGGGCATTTCAAGCATCCACCACCCTTTCAGTGAAAAAATATTTCCTGACATTGCCTTTCAGTTTAGCCCCTTGCAGTTTCATGTTATGCCCTCTAGTTTTACAGCTTCCCCATCTTTGAAAAAGGTTTGTTTGTTCATTAATACTCTTTAAGTATTTAAAGGTCTGTATCATATCTCCCCTGTCCCTCCTCTCCTCTAGAGTATGCATATTTAGGTCTTGAAGTCTCTCCTCATACATCTTCTGGTGGAGGCTCCAAATCATTTTGGTTGCCTTCCTCTGAACCGTTTCTAGTCTTTTTATATTGTTTGTGAGATATGATCTCCAAAACTGAACACAATAGTCCAAGTGAGGCCTCACCAGAGACTTGTACGGTGGCATTAGTACCTCCTCCTTTCTGCTGATAATGCCTTTCTGCAACACAGCATCCTTCTGGCTTTGGCCACCGCCTTGTCATACTGTTTCGTCACCTTGAGATCCTCCGAAACAATCACTCCAAAGTCCATCTCCTGGTCTGTGCACACCAACTTTTTACCCCCTATCACATACATTTCCTTTGGATTTCTGTATCCCAAGTGCATGACACTGCACTTCTTCACATTAAATCTTAACTCCCAAGCATTAGACCATTCTTCCAACTTTTATAGATCTTTTCTCATGTTATCCACTACCTCAGGGGAGTCCACTCTTGCAAATTTTCGTGTCATCTGCACAAAGATAGACTTTTCCATTCAGTCCTTCAGCAATATCACTCACAAATACATTGAACAGTACCAGTCCCAGAACCAAACCCTGGGCACACCGCTAATCACCTTCCTTTCATCCGAGTGAGTTCCGTTTGCCAATCACCTTCTGTCATCTCTCAGTCAACCAATTTCTGATACAGTTCACCACCTTGGGACCAATGTTCCCTCTAATTTTCTGTAGGCTGTGTGCGCATAAAATATCAGCTGTGTGCAGCTTTTGAAGGAAGGTTAAATTTTTGTGCGCCACATAACCACACTCTGAGTTATATACTTTAAAATTTGACTACACGTCAGAATACAGTATGTACACCACATTGATTTTAATCAAATTAAATGAAAATAGACGATTACTAAATGAAGCGGGAAATTTCTAGTAATTACAATCATAACTTTTAAATTTTAAGATGTCTGTGTTGTTTTCTATCAGAATCAGAGCTGTAATTTTTGTGCGCTCTGTTGTAAAGTATGTGCGCTCGCTCGGTGAGGTGTGTGCGCGCGCACACGCGCACAGCTTAGAGGGAACAGTGCTTGGGACCCATCCCCAGGCTGTTCAGTTTGTTAATAAGCCTCCTGTGTGGAACAGAATCAAAGGCTTTACTGAAATATAGGTAGATCACATCCATCACATGCCCTTGATCTAGTTCTCTAGTCACCTAGTCAAAGAACTCAATCAGATTTGTTTGGCATGATCGTCCTTTGGTAAAACCATATTGCCTTGGATCATGCCTATTGGTTGCATGATCCGAGGCAACATGTTTTTACCATGCAGGGGCTAAGTGGCTATATAAGGCATCTTTATTACTAGTGTTATCTATATATTTGTTCTATCTTTTGGACAGTGTGTGTGTTTGTATGTTAGGTGTGTGGGGCAGGGATAGAAACTGCTAGGTACATATGACCTAGATTGGCCACTGTTGGAAACAGAATACTGGGCTTGATGGTCCTTGGTCTGACCCAGTATGGCATATCTTATGTTCTTATGCTTGTGTGAGTGTGTGGGGCAGGGATGTGCATATGTGTAGTGCAGGGGTAGTGTGTGCGTGCGTGTGTGGTGTAGGGGGTGCCTGTGTGTGTGTGTGTGTTCTGGGAAGGGGGGCTGCACCGTTTGTCATATACACATTCTGCCCTTTTGTGCCCATGCAGTAATTTCCTTATCTTCCAACCCTTTGCACTCTAAGCACCTCTTCTGCAGCATCGCTCCTCCCAGACTTTTTTCCCCCTTTGCACTCACTCCCTGCCCTCCCTCTCCCTCTCTCTCTCCCTCTATTCTTTTCCAAGTTCCCTGCCACCTTAAATGTCTCCTGCCTTCTCTGCATCTCCCTCTCTCATGCCTAACCTTTTCCTGGCGTATGGAAAGACAACTTTCTCAGCCAGCTGGAGCTTCCTCAATATGCACTATCGCTCACTGTGAAACGCACTTAATAGAACAAAGACAGAGAGCCACTGAATATATCCACACTGCTGATGCCTCTGCCAGTACCACCCCCTCTGATAAGGCTTCCTGTGTCTGAGGGGGGGGGGGGACTAGCAAAGCCATCAGTGGTGCTGGCATACTCAATGGTTTTGCGCCTTAGTTTTGTTTATTTGCTGCTGCCATAGGTCCTGGAAGCAGTAGTGGTGGAGGTGGCAACGAGGGAGGAAAGACGATGCTGACCCAGAGGCTAGCTACTTTTTTTGCCACACTCGAGTCAAACTGGCAGGCACTGTAAACAGCAGTGCTGCCTGCTATTTTGACTTGAAGTCGGGAAAGTCATAGTTGAGACTGGGAAAGCTTAAACCTCCCCAAGCCTCTTATACAGACAGCCTATGGATAGCAGCACTAAAAAATACCTCTATCTGAATAATTTATGTCTTCACCCTTACTCTGCCCTTTTACTACATAAAAACACGATGGCAGAAAAAGACCATATGGCCTATCCTTTCTGCCCTTCCATACCAAATACTACAGTCCCTTTTTTTCCTTTTGAGATCTTCTGTGTTGGTCCCATGCTTTCTTGAATTCAGATACTGTCCTGGTCTCTACTACCTCCACTGGGAGACTGTTCCACGTATCTACCACTCTATCTAAATAGTGCCAAGACACTTTCAGGCACATTCCATAGAGTACATCCAGGCCCCTGTGCGCCTGATCGGAATCAGACGTACAGAGATAGACCCAATTCCTATCCCACAAGGGCTAGACGTGCCCCACGGGATCAGAATCGGGTCTAGAGTCTCTACGTGCAGGCCGGGACCCGATTCCAATTGGCCTGCACGTACAGAGCCATGTCTGACTAACTCTGTCAGGCTCCTGAATGGAGCTGTGGTGCCATGGCATCCTGTTCCCTTGGCACCACAGCTCCATTCAGGAGCAGCGATCCCTGGCTGCCGACCACTCTTTCCTTTCCCCACAGCTCAACCCCAGATCTGGCCTTCCATGACCAGGGTCAGGCTGCAGGGGACCCCCTTCACCCCCTCACTTGGCTGCCTTCCCCCGACATCCAGGGGGACTTATTCCACCTCCAAGGTGGAATAAGTCCCCGTCCAGTCTGCCGATCCTGGGCATACAAGGCCGATGTCAGAATCGATCTTGTACATCCAGGGTCACGGACCGTCCACTGCCTGCCCTAACTCTGCCTCCGCATCGACGACTCCTGCCCCCGTCTAAGCCTCCCCGTACAAACTCCTTGTTTATACCAGGAGGCTTCTGACAGAATAACCACCTATGTGTTCTCCTTACCTACCCTAGTTTTTTCCTTGTCCTTAGCTGTTGTAAGTGATATACCACAAGATAAAAATACTCCTCAATCTTCAACCTCTACTAGCAGGTTGAAGGTTTCCGCAAGGACTCCTTAAGCATGCTCTTCAACAACTACAGATGGCCCAAAAGCATGCACCCTAGCAAATGCAAAAGTGAGGGACCATGTTACACCAATTTTAAAAAATCTACACTGGCTATCTGCATACAGCAGAGTCAAAAATAAATCAACCATGAACATATTCAAAACTTTACATGATCAGTCATCAACATTCCTAGAATCCCTCATCCACACATCAACTATCAACAGAACAAGGTGAAAATGCAACAAAAACCTCCTCGATCTACTGGCTGAAATAACAAGGATGAACCAAAACACTCATAATAGGGCCTTCTCCACCTACCCACCCGACCTTTTGAATGAACTCCCTAGCAACCTCAGGGAAACTCACGAACTAACAAAATCCTGCAAGGACTTTAAACACTACTATTCAAGGAACACTTCAACACATAAGCAGTGTTACCCCATGCAACAATCTATGGACACATATTCCACAAATTACCACCCTCACATACCTCTTCCTGCACTCCTCCCACGAGCCCTCCCGCTACCCCCCTTCTCCCCATCCCCTGTATATAAGTTGCTGTATATAAGTTCAAGTTGTTAACACATTAAAACCATAGGCTACAGCTCTCCTTGTGGTATTACTGTTTATTAATGTTAAATATCTAAAAGTTCTATGTAAATCTGTTAAGTTCATGTTCCATGTGAACCACATTGATTCCCAGATAAGGCAGTTTGAAAAAAACAGATAGATAAATAAATATTGTCTGTCTGGACTAGATTGTAAGCTCTGATGAGCAGGGACAATCCTTACATGTATCTGTACAGCGCTGTGTACGCCTTGTAACACTATTTAAATGATCAGTAGTAGTAGTGTAGCAGCAAAGCGCAGACAAACCAATGATACCAGGAGTCTGTTCAGAAGATCCAAATCATTTATTTGTGCACAAGTCTCGAACCAGTCAATTTCAAAATGGCTGAGCAAAGTTTTCAAGCATTACAACAACTTTTATAGACTTCTGTTCCATTCTAGGTATAGAAAAACATTTCATTGGTCCCGGTAACCTCCCGTACCTCTTCTATTGGTCCCGGTACTGATAAGTTTATCCAATTATGTCCCTCCAGTGGGCATGACACCTGCATACCCCCCTTCTAGTCCCAATTACAATGGTCAGTTCATCAACTTGTTACTTTCACACTCTCAAGGCCATAGAACCAATTTGTACGTGCAGAGGAGCTGGGCTCTGCAACTCATCTGTCAGCACTCCCAATTATTTCTTTGCAGATGTACTTTTTCTTATCAGTAACTTTCAAACATGTATTTTCTGTATTTTTCCATCTTTCAATACTGCAGTTCTGCTTACCTAAGCTAATTCAATACTTCTACTGGGTTCTATCTTACAATAGCAGCATATTGGGGGATGTGCAATCCTATATGCCTCTCCACAGGCCTCATTTACAGGTCAAGCTAGCCATGCTGGCCTGCTTATGTTCGGACACTGTGGGTCACAGGCCTGCACCTGCCACATTCCCCCCTTTGATTAATCTCACGCTATTACTTAATAAGGTGTGAGAATTAAATCACTTTCTGAAGAATCACATCCTGATTAAAGGATTTCTACCAGGACTAGCTGTATATAAAGCCATGATTTTTGTTGCGGTCTTCCGCTCTACTGTACTATCAATAGTGTTATGAATGGAACGCATACAACATGGGATTAAACATGGTAATAAGAAAATAACTGCAACAAGGATTAGTACCAATACGATGAAAGTCTTAAATCCTCCCACCCATGAAAAGAGGTTAGCAAACCAATTAGGAAATTTCAATGAGTGCCAAGTCTGCACTGGCACATAAGCATGTCTTTGCATATCTTTAGCAATTTCTTCAACTACTTGACCTTTATCATCTATTTTCAAACAGCAATTGGTTAAGTTCAGTTTACCACATACTCCTCCTTCAGCTGCTAACAAATAATCAAGTGCTAAGCGGTTCTGATATATCGCAGTGCGCATCTGTGTACTTTGTCTAGCTAAAAGTGTAAGTGCATGACTAGTCTCATTAGTTATTATCTCAACTACTGCTTGTAAGCGAATAATACGATTAATCATATAGACTGGGGTCCGATAACCCCACATACCATCATCATTCCAGGTGGCGGGTCCATAATATTCAATGATTCTTTCTGGTGGCCAATCATCACCTTGCCATTTCTCCCACTTGCCTATCTGTAAGGCCTCTCTCTTCTGTCTTAGTGCTCTTTTGTGTCGGTGGGTAGTGTATACTGGGTATCCTAATTGTTCTCCATGTTCAGTGTTTAAAAGAAAGAAAGAAGGTCTGATGGTTCCTAAGACACATGCTCCTCCCCAGTGTGGTGGGAGTTGTGCATATGCTCGGTTTCCACAGATCCAATATAGGCCAGGTGGGGCTTGCCAGGCTTGGACTTTGGCAAGGTTAGTCCATAAACCAGCAAGTTCAGGAAATCTGGCTAATGGGTTAGGAGGTTCAGGATGTCTAATTCCTGACCACCAAGCTGTCTTTTTGGTCGTGGCATTATAGTACTTCTGGCTAAGACAGACCAGCTGTCCTACCTTTTGGGTGAACTGGGGTCCAGTTCTGGCATAGCAAAGACGTCCAACGATTGAGTGCGCTAACACCCATTCACTGGTTGTCTTATGTAATTCAGTCTGATTATAAATCATAGAATAATTCAACTCTTGGGCTTCCCATGGCCACTGATCTCCCATTTGGGTTCCGCCACAGAAATAACAATCTGTGATCTTAAGACTAGATACTACTGCTCCGGCTAATTCTAGAAATAAATTCTGTGAGGGGTGAGGGATCTCAAACTTATTTACATGCATGGCTTCATAAAAAGTATTATGAATATGATATTTAGATGACTTGTGGGCTTGGGTATTCAATCTGATATACACAATGGTCCCTGGATCTATTGCTCCTCCAGCAATACGTAAACCAAACTTATATCCTTGTTTCCATGCATGGGGATTGTGTATACGTAAGTGTAAGGGGTTGCAAGCATCTTTCTGACATTTATCATTTGTGGTTGGCTTGGTTAAAGTAGCCATTCGTTTATCTATTTTCTCATCAGTTATACCAGTGTTCCAGGTAGCATAAAAAACACATCCCCAATACGGGCAATAGTAGTCTGCTGCTGGGGCAGTACTATAGCCTGGTTCCTTTTTACCTGTACACTTTCTCCATCCCGTGGCACCTTCTGGACACATATACTTATGGTCATTTCGATACGCTTTCTCCCATGTACCACAGGTGGAATAACTATCTCTATTAATAGCATTACATGCATCAAAATTCAAAACAGCAGGTTTAGTAATGTCCTTAAGTGGTGGCGTAGCAGCTAATATAGGTCCATCTGCATCCTTCCATCTTATTTCCAACGTGTAATAGGATGGATTCTGATGCGGATTATAGCATGCTTTAATTTTCCCATGAGTGCAAACATTCAGTTCAGTGGTGTTATAGATGCACCGGGTTACTGTCCCCTTGCAGGTATAGTAAGAATGATAAAGCAAAGTCTGAGTTACTTTCAGTCCAGTTCTAGTAGAAGTAATGCAGGCAGTGCATGGAGGTAAAGCATGAGTCTGTTCAAAACCTCCAAAGAAGGCAACCAAAGCAAAGCAAAAGTAAAGATGCATGTCGATGTTGATTGGAGTTCTTCTGAATCCTCAGCTTGCTGATCTTGATCACGACGGTCTTTTATTCTTCGTCCCGTCTGCTAATGAAGCAATTTAACGGGTGCTGAGTGTTGATTGAAGATCCTCAAGTTGTCCATCACACCTCAACCAACTTGGTAATTTAGTTGGTTTCTGAAGTATGGTTTAATATAGTATCAAAGTAGTGCGCAAAATCGCACGCAGATTGGGTTCGTTGAAACAAAGCTGTTGCTGTATGGAAAACAGCAATCCTCTTCGAAAGACTTGGCTGCTGCAAAGCACTTGTGATGAAGTGTCTAAGCTGCTGGTTGCCGTCTCAAAGTAACTCGCAAGGGTGCATCAAGATGCTGTTCTGCTGTCCACTGCTCAGGTTCAGGATCAGCGGCGGGCTTGACTCTGCTGTGGTGGATCCAGGCGTCGATCTCGGCTACCTTTACTGCAGTTGGGGTAGACAGGATGACGGTGTACGGTCCCTTCCAATGGGGTTCCAACGGTGTCCTCTTCCAATCTTTGATCCACACCGAGGTACCAGGCTGGTAGGGATGCAAGGGTTCCGTCAAGTTGATAGGCAACTGGTCTTGGATCCACGTATGGAGAGTCTGCAGAACAAAACTAAGAGCTAGGAGTTCTTGTCTGGTTATTTCTGAACCAATTTGGGCTAGACTTCCTTTGATTCCCTGCACTATTGGTGGGGGTTTACCATACAAAACTTCAAAAGGGGAAAATCCTGTTGACTTTACAGGAGCTGAGCGTATTCTGAATAAAGCTATGGGGAGCACTTGGGGCCACTTCAATTGTGTCTCCTGACAAAGCTTGGACATTTGGGCTTTCAAGGTACGATTCATTCGCTCAACTTTCCCTGAACTCTGGGGTCTGTATGCAGTGTGGAGTTTCCATTGTATCTGCAAGGCTTTTGCTAACTGCTGAGTAACTTGGGAGACAAATGAGGGTCCATTGTCTGACCCTATTATTGCTGGGATTCCAAATCTGGGGACAATCTCTCTCATTAAGACTTTGGTAACTTCTCGGGCTTTCTCAGTTCTGGTTGGGAATGCTTCTACCCACCCAGAGAAAGTACAAACTAATACTAATAGGTAATGGTACCCATTGGCTTTTGGCATTTCAGTGAAATCAACTTGGAGGTTGTGCATGGGGGTCACACCTCTTGACTGAACTCGGGGTGCTGTAATAAGGCCTTGCTTGGCATTATTCTTGGCACAAGTTTGACATTGTCGTGCTACTGAAGCTGATATGGTTGTCATCAGAGGGATGTAGAAATGTGGTCTGAGTGCTTTTTCCATGGCACTTTTTCCATAGTGGGTAGCTTCGTGGAAAGCTTTGACAAAGGCTGGTCCTAACAATTCAGGAATTACTATTCTTCCCGGAGGTTGACTGCCCTCTTCTGGTGGCAGCTCAATCCATCCGTCTTTCAGTACTCCATTTTCTCTGTTACAGTAGTAATCCATTTCTTTGGTGGTATATCGTGGTGTCCATAAATTCAAGGGTACTGGAAACAATGCTGCTTGCATTGGCATAGCTTGTGGGGCAATTTGTCCTGTCATAGCTGCTTGTCGTGCTGAGGCATCTGCAAATCTATTCCCTCGGGCAACTTCTCCTTTTCCTGCTTGATGTCCTCTGCAATGCATGACAGCTACACGTGTTGGGGCCCATACAGCATCAAGTAACATCAATATTTCGGGACCATATTTGACTGATTTTCCTCCAGATGTGATGAGTCCTCTTTCTTTATAGAGAGCTCCATGGGCATGCAAGGTAGTGAAGGCATATTTGGAATCTGTATATACATTTAGCACAAGTTTTTCTCCTAACAACAATGCTCTGGTAAGTGCTATCAATTCGGCTTTCTGGGCTGATGTGCCTGAGGCTAGGGCTGATGATTCAACTACTTCATGTTGAGTGACGACTGCATATCCGGCACAGCGTCGTCCATCAAGGATGAGACTGCTCCCATCAACATAATAGATTTGGTCAGGATTGTCTATGGGCACATCTGTCAAGTCAGGTCGGCTGGAGAACACAGTCTCCATGACTTCGATACAGTCATGTTCTGGGAGTTCTTCACTGATGGGTATCAAGGTGGCTGGATTCAGGGCATGGCTCACTTCAAGTTGTATCTGTGGGTTTTCACATAACATGCTCTGGTACTTCAACATTCGGGAATTGGTGAGCCAATAATTTGCTTTCTGTTCCATAAGGGCAAGGACTGCATGTGGCACAGTGACTCGTATGTTCTGTCCTAGTGTGAGTTTGTCTGCTTCACTCACTAGTAGCGCTGTAGCTGCAACTGCTCTCAAGCAAGGTGGCCATCCTTTGGCCACAGGGTCCAATTGTTTCGATAGGTAGGCTACAGGTCGCTCCCAATTTCCCAATTTCTGAGTCAACATGCCTAAGGCATTTCCCTGTGCTTCATGTACAAACAAGTGGAAAGGTTTGTGGACATCTGGTAGTCCAAGTGCTGGTGATGACATCAATTCTTCTTTTAACTTCTGGAAGGCTGTATCCTGCTCAAGTCCCCACTCCAGCGGTGACTTTTCTTCTCCTTTCGTGGCTTCATACAGTGGTTTGGCAATTTGGGCAAAGTTGGGTATCCAGATTCGGCAATATCCTGCCGCACCCAGAAAGGCTCTGACTTGCTTTCTGGTTGTTGGAGTTGGAATTCTACATACTGCTTCTTTTCTTTCTCTGCCTAATCTTCGGCTTCCTTGGGTAATACGAAAACCCAAGTATTTCACTTCTTTTTGGCATAGCTGTGCTTTGGCTCTAGAAACTTTGTATCCAGCTTCATCTAGTAACTGCAAGAGGTCTTTGGTGGCTAATATACATTCACTTTCCGAAATGGCAGCTATCAAAAGATCATCCACGTATTGGAGAAGCACTCTCTTCCCCGGGGCTACTGGATAGCTTGAAAGGTCTTGATTCAGTGCAGCACTAAAGATGGTAGGTGAATTCTTGAATCCTTGGGGTAATCTTGTCCAGGTAAGTTGGCCCCCTCTTCCAGAGATGGGGTCCTGCCATTCGAATGCAAACAATATTTGGCTTACAGGGGCTAATCTTATGCAAAAGAATGCATCTTTCAAATCCAGTACAGTGAAATGGGTAGCTTCAGCAGGTATCAGTCCTAGGAGGGTGTAAGGATTGGGTACGACTGGATGTATGGTCTCAGCTGCATCATTTACTCTTCTCAAATCTTGCACTGGGCGATAATCATCTGTCCCAGGTTTCTTTACTGGCAAAAGTGGAGTGTTCCATGGGGATTGACATACTTTTAGTAGGCCATACTCAAGCAATCTTTGTAGGTGGCGATGAATGCCTTCAATTGCGGCTCTTGGGAGTGGGTACTGTTTGACGTGCACTGGTATAGCACTAGGCTTGAGGGTTACAATTACTGGAGCTATATGCTTGGCTAGGCCTGGGGGACTGCCTTCTGCCCATACTCCAGGTGGTGCATCGATGTTCTTTATAGTTTGTTCAAAATAGGTATCTTGAATGGAGTCATCAACGTAATACCTCCATTCTTCTTCTCGAGGAACTGTCAGCAGCATTACTCCTGCTGGTTTGGTTTGGGGATTTACTGTCATTTGCATTTCTCCTTGTTCAGAGAAAGATATCTGTGCTTGAAGCTTGGCTAACATATCTCGTCCCAGTAGTGGCACTGGACATTCGGGCATGTAAAGGAATTGATGAGTTACTTGCTGTCCTCCCAGACTGCATATTCGGTTTTGAAGAAAAGACTTTGTGGCTTTGGCACCAGTTGCTCCTATGATGGTG
This sequence comes from Ichthyophis bannanicus, assembly GCA_033557465.1. Classification (NCBI taxonomy): domain Eukaryota; kingdom Metazoa; phylum Chordata; class Amphibia; order Gymnophiona; family Ichthyophiidae; genus Ichthyophis; species Ichthyophis bannanicus. The sequence goes on along the minus strand of CM066033.1, from coordinate 941,342,481 downwards.
ACTGCTTTTGTAGTGAATGGGGCTATCTTTTTGTCTATTACTGAATGTTGTGCTCCAGTATCAACCATAAAGTCCATAATTTGGTCTCCTATTTGTATTCCGACCATAGGCTCCTGGAGACCTAAAGCAAACTTGGAGCCCGGTATGTCCTAATCCACGTCATTCTCGTCATGGGCTGGTGTGGCCAATGCTTGAATGGCTCCTCCTCTCTCTCGCTGGAATTGTTCTCGATTGGCTCCTCCTCGGCTTCGGGGATAGCTTCGTCTTTCTTCTCGCCACTGATGGCTGCTGTCGTCATCATGCTGGGCGTCTTCGAGTTGCGGGCACGTATCTCTCCAATGTCCTTCCTCTCTGCAATAGGCGCATTGGTTCACGCCTAGTCTCTGGGTCCGGCCTCCGCCTTGACCCCGCCCTCTTCCTCTGCTCCTTCGACTAGGGACACCTCCCCTTTTCTGTTCCACTATGGCCGCAGCCAAAAAATCAGCTTTCTTCTTCATCTTTCTATCACATTCTCTCTGTCTTTCAGTATCACGATTCACATACACCTTATGAGCGACTTCCAATAACTGTGTTGCATTCATGCCCGCAAACCCTTCTAACTTCTGTAATTTGCGTCTAATGTCTGGTTGAGACTGGTTTACAAAAGCAGAATTCACCATACATAAACTTCCTGGTGCCTCGGGATCATAGGGAGTATACATTCTGTATGCTTCAGTTAATCTCTCATAAAAATCTGCTGGGCTCTCATCTATCCCTTGGATAACTCCTGCAACTTTGGAAAGGTTCATAGCTTTTTGGCCCCCCCTTCTCAGGCCTTGTAAGAAGCCTTGGCGAAAACGGGCTAGGGCTGTGGATCCTTCCTCTGTATTTGGATCCCATTGGGGGTCTTCATTCGGGAATTCTCTCTGAGCTGCTTCCCGACGGTCTATTATATTCTGCCCCTGTGCCGGAGCTACAGGGTTCTCTGCCATCCATTCAATAGCTGCTTTTCTAATTCTTGCTTGCTCTTCTGTCGTGAATAGGGTGGTCAGGAGCTGACGGCAATCTGGCCAAGTGGGTTGGTGAGTTTCCATAATACTAGTTACTAATTCTGTCAGCTCCTGGGGCTTACTAGTATAGGAGGCGTAATGCGACCTCCAATTTAATAAATCAGTTGTAGAGAAAGGGATATACACATAAGTTAGGGGTCCCGCTACCACTTCATCATTATCATTCTTTACGGGCACTCCCGGGACTTGCCATAAGGGAAACAGTTTGGCTGCCATAGGTGTCTTTTGGGATCTAAGGGTTATCGTCGTTGCCTTTGCAGGAGTCACTTTCTTTTTCTCAACAGGTTTTGCTTTGGGTTTCTCTCTCACTGGCGTGCTAGTGCTAGTGCTAGCTTTCTCAATTATTTGTACATTGTCTTCCTCATCTGGGGGATTCTCTCTTTCTCCTTCTTCTATCTCCACTTCTGACTCGCTTTTTATGTCCTCCTCTTCTTTTTCCACTAGTTCTTCCTCTTTCTCTCCTCCGGGAGGGGGATCAGGGGTTGGGTCCCGCCTCGGCTCTGGCCGTCTCTGGGGTTCTAGGGCAGGACGCCGGGCTACTCTTACTGGACCTGGGGTTCGGGGCTGCCTGAGAGTTATTTCTGGGGAATCAGGATCTGCCAGGATGGGCTTCTTTCTGGCTTTCTTATCCTGCTCTTTCATTCTAGGCTGTTCCGTTTTCTGTCTAGAATCTGTTTTAGCTAACATTATTCTGCACTGTTCCTCATAACAGCGCTGCGCCCAGGAGGGCGGATCTTCACAAATACTTAACCAGGAATCTATATAGGGGTACTGATCGGGGTGCGCTATCCGCACTCTACGGTGTATTGACTGAATAATCTCTACATTGAACGTTCCCTCTCGGGGCCAGATGGGGTCTAGATCGGGCCACTCCCTAGTACACAAAATCTGCAAACGGGCTGCTGTCATTTTAATACCATAATCTCCTGAATATCCCTCTTTAAAATGTGCGATCATACATTCTAATGGAGTGTTTCTAGTAGACCCCGCCCCTCCCATTTCGATGTGTGCGCGCAACAACAGACAGAAGGGAAAAGGAGGGCGGACCGTGGGTAAGGGGTCCTCACGGCCCTGGAAACGTATAAGGAGTACAAATAACAAGACAAGACGACAATCGCTTCCCCCTTTTTGCGACCTGAACGCGGTCGCCCGGTCAGGAAATGCGCTACTCAGGGGTCCGCCTTCACTTGGTCCGTGCTGCCAGACCTCTCATTCACACTTCGTTCACACAATCATGCTAGCAACGTATCCCAGAATGCATTCGTTTCTATCTATTCTGACTAGTCTTTTCCAATTTCCCAATTACAAAAAGGATGGGGGTTTCACCCGGCGAATTCCCATGCGGGGTTACTCAGCCCTTCCTTGAGAGTTGATCATGCTCTCTTACCAATTCCCAATATCTCGAGATTACAAATTCCAAAGTTCCAAGTTCCAATGGCAGTACTGCGCTTTCTATTTCTGTCTAGACCCAAAATCAAAACTATACTCACCGGATCCGGTCCTCAAACTTCCCAAGCAGGCGCATGAGTTGGACCTCGGACTCCCCTCACTCGGGTTCGAGGCGTTGACTCCAGCCGGGCTCGTCACCCGCCGAGGTCCGACCAGCTCCCTCCGATACAAGGGACCGGTGGCGCCAGGGAGCAGCCCTCGTCGGAAGGGCGCGATCCCGGCAGGACCAAGCCTATAGAGGCGGAAAGTCGTGGTATATTGCCCTATATACACTTTGATTCCACAACTTCCCGGCCAATGCACCAAGGAATATGTAGCAGCAAAGCGCAGACAAACCAATGATACCAGGAGTCTGTTCAGAAGGTCCAAATCATTTATTTGTGCACAAGTCTCGAACCAGTCAATTTCAAAATGGCTGAGCAAAGTTTTCAAGCATTACAACAACTTTTATAGACTTCTGTTCCATTCTAGGTATAGAAAAACATTTCATTGGTCCCGGTAACCTCCCGTACCTCCCGTACCTCTTCTATTGGTCCCGGTACTGATAAGTTTATCCAATTATGTCCCTCCAGTGGGCATGACACCTGCATACCCCCCTTCTAGTCCCAATTACAATGGTCAATTCATCAACTTGTTACTTTCACACTCTCAAGGCCATAGAACCAATTTGTACGTGCAGAGGAGCTGGGCTCTGCAACTCATCTGTCAGCACTCCCAATTATTTCTTTGCAGATGTACTTTTTCTTATCAGTAACTTTTAAACATGTATTTTCTGTATTTTTCCATCTTTCAATACTGCAGTTCTGCTTACCTAAGCTAATTCAATACTTCTACTGGGTTCTATCTTACAATAGCAGCATATTGGGGGATGTGCAATCCTATATGCCTCTCCACAGGCCTCATTTACAGGTCAAGCTAGCCATGCTGGCCTGCTTATATTCGGACACTGTGGGTCACAGGCCTGCACCTGCCACAGTAGCATTATCCAAATAGTGCCACTGAATATCTTTTTCAGTGCCATTTATTTGAGTAGCTGCTACCCAAATAAATGCTTATGAATATCAGACCCTATATTTATATTTGGTGTAATCCATACAACAAATGAAAATTCAAACAGTCCAATCAAACTAGAGGTTTCTTTACTAAGCCCTATCTAGCAAAGTCACTCTTTGTAGATGGACCTATCATGGTTTTTCCTTATATTGTTACCTGTACAACCTGATGCAGACTTTCTTTCTCCAGTAGAAGAACTGAAATCCTTTTTCTGATACTACTATAGATGACCTCCTGCTAAATGCCTCTCTCTGATTCCAAACAGAACCTACATCTTTGATTCTTCAGATAATTCTTTAGTGAATCCATGTGTCTAACTTTGCTTTCACCAGTTGTGATTTTCTGCCAGAAACCTTTTCCCATTGACCTAGAAGCTTTTTTTTTTTTTAATTTGCTTTGTTTTCCTGATTGCAACTGGAGTGGAAAGTGGAAACCTTCGCTGACCCAAATCAAGTACTTTTGTTTTTTATAAAATTACTACTGCCTTTCACCAGCCTTAGCCTCTGCTCCTCTCAATCTAAAGATCTCCTTGGAAAGAGACTTCCACTCCTTTCCATCTTTTGGGAAACTGACAGCTACTTGTGACCACGATTGGCCACTGTTGGAAGCAGGATACTGGGCTTTGATGAACCTTGGTCTGACCCAGCATGGCACATCTTATTTTCTTATGTCCTTGGTGCCTGAGGGCTCCTCCCTTGAGCCTCAGCACACTCCCAAGATTAGATAGAAGAGAGAACCTGATCCAAAGCAAGCTAATTAATTTTAAAGAGGCTCATCTGAAGACACTGCCTATAGGGGAGTGCCTGAAATACAGCCTACTCTTGCTCTCTTACCTCATCATTCAATATCAGTAGGGGCGCTGAAGTCAACTAGCAAGAGACACCTTTGCCTGTCAGAGGTCCATATGCACCTCTTAAAAGGGATATTTCTACCCTATGCAGCTGTTGGGAGACACCCCAGTAGGAAATGGGAGAAACAAACCCAACTAGAGACTCCAACTATCAAGCCTGGTACTTGACTTCAAGACAGCTTTTTCTCTATCTCAGGAAGCACCCGCTACTACTATTACTACTGCTGATTATTTGTATAACGCTACAAGGTGTACATAGCACTGTACAGAAACATGTAAGAGATGTCCCTGCTAATCAGAGTATGCAATCTAGTCGAGACAGACAACACAGAAGCTGGGGATAAGGATTTGTCTAGGGGAATGGTAAGGTTGGAGAGCAGAAGACTACATGGATCAGACAGAGATAGCTAATGCAACAGAGTTAACCCAGGAACAAAGCATGAATAATAAAGCAGGGCATATAAAAAAAATCCTACAAGCAGGAAAAGGGAATTACTGCATCAAACTTTAGGAGCGGCAGAAACTAAGCTCCTACTCCTCCCATGGAGAGGCCCTATAAACAAGACAAAGGAAGGAAGTAGGGGTTGGTCAGCCCAGGATGGGCAGGTGGATTCCGGATATTCTTAGGAAAGAGGACTGTAGAGGAGCTGCAAACCTGAAACACGGCGATAGCGCAGACTGGAAAACAGTTGTTTTGAGGAGCTGGAGATCAGGTAAATGCCTGCTGGAGCTAACTGATTTTCTACTTCTCTCTGAGACAACCAATAAACTTGCTTGCCTGATAGTCAGGAGTGCTGTCAAGAGTGTAGGTATGGTTCGAACTTGAGCTAGGATTCCTATTTTGAATTTATTGTATGACTAGCTGCTGCTCAGAGAGCTTTTTTAGTTTGTGGGGAGGTAAAAAAAATATGATACATTTATTCTCTTTTGCATTGTACATAATTGATTCTTGGTGCTGGGTCAGAAGAAAGTAAATCTCTAACTGGCTTTTCTCCAACTGCCTCTGTCTCGTCCCCTCCAAATGCTCTGCAATACGGCTCACCTTCAACATCCCCCGGCCCATACTAGCCCCTTTTTTGTCTCACTCCCCAGTCCCCTCATTCATTTCCTCCGCTATCTTGAGGTTATTTTGGATTCCTCCCTAACTTTCCATGACCACATCTCCTCCGTGGTTCAGCGGTCCTTCTTATTTCTTTGTCAGATTCTCGCCCTCCGCTCTTCTCTCGATCGGCACTCCCTCACCATCCTCTTTCTGTCACTAGTAATTTCCAGACTAGACTACTACAATAGTGTCCTTGCCGGTCTCCCTCACGATCAACTCCGTCACCTTCAACTTCTTCAAAACACAGCAGCCCGGATCCTCACTCATGCTTCGCACTGTGAACACATCACTCCTACCCTAATCCGTCATCACTGGAGTCCCATAAAATTTCTCATCATCTACAAAATCCTCACTTCAGCTCACCAAGTAGTCCACACAGGTACACCGCAATACTTGGCCGATCTCCTCCAATTCCATTCTCCTCAGATCCTTTCACACTCACTGGTTGGCCCTTCCCTCATTTTCATGTGCGTATCTAGAACAGATGTGCCTCTCTGCTTTCTTCTTCCTTGCCCCTGTCCTATGGCATTCTCTACCCACTTCACTACGCGCAGAGACTTATCCCTGGTTCAAATCTCAGCTCAAAACACATCTGTTTCAGTTGGCTTACGACCTTCCCTCCTCTTCCCATGAACAGCCCCACCCCCCCAGTCTGCGCCTCTTCGGCTAAGTTTTCCCTATTCCCCCATGTCTAGCCCCTCTCTTTCTTCTCTGTTTTCTTTCTTTCCTGTCCTATCTATGATTTGGCATTCCTTTCCTTTTCTTTATTTTATTTTTAGATTTGTGTAAACCCATTCTGATGCCTTGCTGCCTAGGGCAGTATATCAAATGACAATAAAGATAAAGATAAAAAATAATCTGAGACACTTGTTATTCAAAGCTGGGTAATCCCCCCTTAGTTCCAGAACTGAGCAGCAGGGGATGGAGTATGGAAGAGGGGGAGTCATTATCCTCCTCTCCCATCCATCCCATGATAATAAAATGACTTCTAAACACACAAATCACCAGAGAAATAGAAACAGTGAAGCATTCCCACCTATACTGCAAAATATAAGACAGAAGATGTAATTTCTAAAAATTGACTTTCTTGTCACTAAATTGAAAATAAAATTTGTTTTTCTACCTTTGCTATCTGGCCATTTTTGTCTGTTCATCTCACTCCAAGTCTCTGGTTTCTACTTTCCTCTGTCTTCTCTTAACGCTTTCCCCAGGGTCTCCTATCCATATTCCATTTCTTTTCTCTCCTCCTATCTTCACTCATTCCCTACATCCATCTCTGACATTGATTTATCACTTTCAGCTTTCTTCCAATTTATATTTTGCTTCTCTATCCATTCCTATTTCATCCCTCCTCACCATCCAGTTCTCAGTCTCCCTCTTTATAATTGCATCTTCATACAACTTTCCATCTCCTTCACCCTGGCCCTCCCATTTCTCTCTCTGCCTCTATCTCTCACTCTCTCCTTCCCAGCCTCCCATTAACTCCCCCTTCTTACCATCTCCCCCATGCCCCATATCTCCAATCTCTTCCTGTCCCTCTGCATTTCCCCTTATCTTCTCCCCACCTCCATAATCCAGCATCTCCCCTTCCCTTCTATACTCTCCGTGTCCAGCATCTCTCCTCTTCCCTTCTTTCTTCTCTTCTCTTCTCTTACCAATCCTCCTGAATTCAGCATCTTCCCTTCTCTATCCCCCATACCTGTAGTTCAGCATCTCTCCTTTCCTAGCACCCATGTCATTATTTCTCCTTCTCTTCTCCCCAAGATGTCCAGCATCTTTCCTTCCTTAAATCTTGGGTGTCCAGCATTGTCCCTTCTTTCCCTCCCCCATCCAGCATCTCTCCTTCTCTTCCTTACTCCCCAGGTGTCCACATTCTCCCCTTTCCTTCCCTATCCCCTAAGTGCCCACTATCTTCCCCTCCCCTCTCCCAGGCATCCAGCATCTCCTTCTCCCCTCCCTTCCCTTCCTTATCCCCCACCCCCGATTTCCAGTATCTCCCTTTATCCTCCTCTCCCACTCCCCAGATATCCAGCATCTTCCCTTTAGATACTCCTGAAGATACTCTATCATCTTCCACGTCCACCCAAGTCAAAGTATGCAGAAGAAAAAAAGGACAAATGGGACACAAAGAGGGGAGGGGGAGAAGGAGGGGTAGAGGTCGCCCCTGGAAAAGGCACCTGCAATAGATTAATTAATCTCTCAGATACAATGCCTTTCAGACTAGAGTTGACTGGTTTAGATTTGTGAGAAAAATTAGGATTACACACTTTTTTCTAAAACCACAGCAAGATATGCTTTTCAATAATTAGTTTTGAAGGATATTTGCTGTTCTGGTTGTATCTTGCCTATATATGTTTTATAAATTGTACCTCGCATTTCTGGAAAAAATACTTTCTTGTTGCTGCTATATTAGATGCACCTGAGGCAGGCTTCAGCTGAAATATATTGGTCTTTTTGTGAATGTGTTTGTATTGCATGGCTGTTTATGTTTTGTTTTGTTTTGTTTTGTTTTGGGGTTTTTTTGTACTTTTAGTATTTAATCTTTTTATTCATTGTAAGCAGTTAACATATTGTAGACAGCATACATTTTGAAACAATATAAGTAGCATACATATCGAAACAATTTAAACAACATACATATTAAACAATGTTAAACAACCATATTCATTCCCACAACGGGGAATATATAGTTTACTTTTTAATTCCCCACTCCCCCCCCCCATTATCCATCACCATCATCCCATACTCCCTCCCAGTCCATACCTTTATCCCCCTCCCCCCACTCAGTAATAATCCACAAAAGGATATAATTAATACATTTTAATTTTCTCCTCCTTCCTTCACCTTCACCCTTTTGCACTTTCCCCTTTCAATCCACATCCTCCCCACTAATCTATTTTCATTTCTCACCCCTCCCCTTATTTTATCCTAACTAAGCCAATTTAAATTGTTAAAATATCATTCCTTGCCCTTGCTGAAACCCCATCAAGATAAGGAGACCAAACTTTTAAAAAATAAGCTCTTCTACGCACATGTTTCCTAGTAGATATTCCTTCCCATAATATCAATTGGTGCAATACGTTTCTCCACTCCCAATATTCTGGACCTTTAGGATCTCTCCAATTCCGAAGTATACAGTGTTTAGCAAGCAGACAACATTTTCTTACCAAGAGTCTATTCCCTGATAAGGAAAGTCCCATAGAATCAGGAACATCAAGTATAGCAAACCCTGGAGTCAAAATTAAAGCTTGCCTCAATATACCACTTAAATATTTTTGAATTTTATTCCAAAATTTCTTCACACATATACAAGTCCAGAACATATGTCCCAAATGTGCCTTTTCCATTCTACACCTTGGGCATTCACTACATTGTGCAAAGCCCCCCCTCCATGCTCTATATGGTGATTTGTAAGCACGTTCTATTATTTTAAATTGCATTTCACGTAATTTTGCCCCCACTATTTGTCTAGGGATACGCCCAATAGCCTTTTCCCAGGCAAACCTTTCAAGATTAATTTCTAATTCTTTTCCCCATTGCAAACTCAAATGATCAAAATTCTTAACATGAACTAAATTAAATAAAGCCTTATTATATTCTGCTACAGTTATCCTCTCTTTGTCCTTAAACGCAAACCACTCTTCTAATTTCTTAAAATTTTCTGATCTCAAACAAGTTCTCCTATCTGCTATTGAAATCAAATAATATTTTAAATGTAAATATGCATAAAAATGCCCCTGAGACAATCCATAACATCTTTTAAAATCAATAAATGATTTAAGTACACCTTCTTCGTTAATTACTTGATACAACAACTGAAGACCTTTTTTCTCCCAACCTTTAAATAAAATTGACTTTATACTTTGTTGAAAGTCTATATTACCCTGCAGTGGCAAATAACCTGAAATTTCACTTGGAACACCCAATTTTTCACAAAGCTTCTGCCAACTCCATCGAACCCCCTGCCATAATATATTATTTTTAAATACTTTAGGCAACTTCGCTCTCGATACATGTAACACTGACCGAAGGGAATAAGGAGCAACTAATGCTGATTCAAGATCATAAGGAGTATAAACTGAAGTACCACCTATCCAATCACGTACATGACGAAGTAAACAACCCATATTATATATTTCTAAACAAGGCAACCCCATACCACCTTGTTGCCATGAACCATATAAACGATCAATTCTAAATCTGGGATGTTTTCCTCTCCAAAAAAATCCCTGCAGTAATCTCTCTAATTTCTGCACATCTTGCTTTAATAGTCGCAATGGAATTATTTGTAAAATATACAAAATTTTTGGAAAAATCATCATCTTATATGCAGCTATCCTACCACCTAATGAAAGAGGCAAAGGAGTCCAAACCTGCAATTTATTTTGTATATCTCGCATCAACGGCCTAACATTCTGCCTATACAAATGGTTCGGATTTTTAGGCAACCAAATTCCTAAATATTTAAATTTATTATTAGCCCGTCTTAATGGAAACTCATCACCCCATTTTTCCTGTAACCCCCCATTAACATCCAATGCTTCTGATTTAGTCATATTCAATCTGAAACCAGCAATTTCTCCAAATCGTCTAATCATATCTAGAAGTCTTGTTAAAGATTCACAAGGATTTAACAACATGACTAATAAATCATCCGCAAAAGCAGAAACCTTGAATATACATGACCCAACTTTCACTCCTTGTATACCATTACAAGCATAAATCATTCTCAGCAAAGGATCCAATGAGAGCACAAACAACAATGGTGATAAAGGACAACCTTGTCTGGTTCCACGTGTAATATAAAAATTATTAGTGATATGTCCATTAACTCCTACTACTGCCTTTGGTTTATGATATAAAGCTCTAATACCTTGTATAAATCCTTCACCAAAGCCATAGACATTTAAAATTTCAAATAAATATTTCCATTCTACTCTATCAAAAGCTTTTTCTGCATCAAAACTTACCAATAAAGAAGGGATATCCATTTTTCTAACCCAGCTCAATACTCCTAAAATTTTTCTTACATTTTTTGAAGGATACCGTTCTCTCACAAATCCGGTCTGACAATCATGTAATAAGATTGGCAGATATACTGCTAACCGATCTGCTAAAATCTTTGCAAACAACTTTAGATCGTAATTAATCAATGAAATTGGTCGATATGACTCAACCTCAGTTACATCTTTACCAGGTTTAGGCAAAACCACAATGTGAGCAAGATTATTATTAAATTTAAAAACTCCAACATTCATCCACCTATTGAATAAAGTCACTAACACCGGTGTAATCTGAACTTGCAGCAATTTATAATATTCTGCTCTAAGACCATCTAATCCTGGTGCCTTACATCTTGGGGCATTATCAATTTTACTCTGAATTTCCTCTACTGTTATAGGAGCTTCCAATTTTGTTTTCTGAGCCTTTGTAAGATGTGGTAAATGTATTTTTTCCAAAAATGTTTTAATACTTTCTTTAGAAACTTCTTCTCCCTTATATAACTTAGTATAATAACTTACAAAAATTCTCCCTATATCTATATCTATATCTATTTATGTTTTATATGTGTCTTTGTATTACATTTGTTTGGATATCTGGTTGGTATATTTTTGGGACCACCACTTGGTTTTCTGTTTATTTCCCCATTGTGGGTTTACCTCTGTTTTTGTGGGGTTTTTATATATATCATCAATAATAAGCAGAAATGAAGCTGCAGACAAATGTAGATATCTTTTTTTTCAAACCAGCATTTCAAAGTCTCAGGGCTTTTTTATGTAGTATGCAATACTGTTAAATAAAAAAAAAAGAAAAGAAAATTCCTTCGCAGCATTTTTCCAGCTCAGTATTGCTATTAAACCAATGCAAATTAAAACTTTTTAACTTGCCTGACCAGTATAGTCTTTAATCAAGTGGTCCAAACTAGAGATGTGCTTCAAAAGGAATCCCCCATCCCCAGCTCCTAGTGCAGGTGAGTGCCACTAATGTCATCCTTTGTGGAAAAAAATTCACTCTCCCCACTCTGTACAGTCTAGAAATTCATTCCCCTCCCACAGCAGAATGTTATAGCAAAGCCTGGTGGGCTCTTTAATAGGTTTGTTGCTATAGCTCCTCTTGTTTAAATATTTATAATCATACCACTGAGATCTTTCTGGAAAAAAAAGTTAACCACATACTTAGTCAGATACAAGATTACATAATTCCTTGAAATGCATTCTGTGGTCTGGCTAAAGCATTCATTTTTTCACACATACATAAATATATCAGTTACATCAATTTTTTAAAAAAAATATTTGTTTTACTAGGCCAGAACCAATAAAAATTAGCAGGCAGCAGGAAAACAAATTAAAATATGTGGCAAACAAAACAGAATAATAACAATTTGAATCATTGACCAACTGTGTTAAAATAATTGTGCATTTTAAACTACATTCTCCTAATGGGATAAATTATTAGCCTATGTCAAGCCAATATTCAGTCAGAGTTGAATAATAGCCAGTCTAAAGTTAACTGCACAAAGCTGTATGTAAAACTTTAGGCTTGCTTGTTGACCAACCAGAGTTACCCAGATAATTTTGCCTGGCTAGCAATATCCATCCAAAATCTAGCCACTCCTTCGGAACATGCCAGTACCACCTCTTTTTGTCTGAATAAATTATTTATGGACAACAGTTTGCCTGGACAATCTTTAGCCAGTCAGCAGGAGGAAAATTTGAAACATAAATGTTTCAAAGCTAGCTGGATAAAACCCTTTGAATAGTTACCCAGCACTAATATGAAGGTGTAGACAGTGTTAGGGCACTGATGGAGGTGTATTTGGAAAAAGTAACAGGCAGCTCAGATTACTGAAATATTCTGGGAAAATTCTTCAGCTGGCTACTCCCTACTCCAATTTCCTGCATTCCCCTAGTGGGCCTCTTGACTCAAGCACTGCATTTTCTGCTCCTAGGCCGGTGTCAGTATAGGTAGCACAATGAGGTGGGGCACAGGGGCCATGGACCTACCAATGATTTGCCCCGCACAGCATCAGTAATCTGGGCGATGGAAGGGAGGGGCAGAGACAGATCTTTGTTTATGTGGCCCTCCCATACAAAAAAAACATGTTCCGCTGCCTTTAGGTGACAGCATGCCTTTTGTCCAACTGACCTTTTCCTCTCTCCTGTGGTAATATCATAGGACAAGCATGGCAGCAGAGGCCCGAGCCACAGTAGTAGAACTAGGAACATGTCTGCTTACAACCATCTCCTCATCGCAATATTAGTTATATTAAAATAGTCTTTCGTGTAAAAGAAAAAGAATATAATATGGCTAATGAGTTTTTTTAGCAATTGTACACTGTAGTAGAGCGTGCGAGAAGTCAGAGTTCTGAGCTTATGGACACAAAGAAGGCCAGCCAGCCCAGAACAAAAGTAAAATATTTATTTTTACAACAGAAAACATACCTTGAAGGCACTACGAAAGGTGCAATTTATGAATTGCATAAATTACAATAAAGCCTTATTTGCAAAGAATTTTATTGAAGTGCTCTGTAAGCCCATCCTTTTGTCAGTGATACATCAAGGTATGCAGAGTCTTCACCTTCAACAATGCATAAATTTTCTGCATTACCTGCAAAAAAACCCAGGGCTCTTTTGTCCTCCTTGACCATGCCAATTCATGAGAATCTCTATATGGGTGGTTGCCACTGTTGGAGATCTCATATTATGCAATGATAGAGCTTCTAGATATCAGGTAGCGCAATCAAGGATGACAAGTATGTACAGATTGGTTCAGGTGATCCTCTCCAAAGGTCCTACCACATCCATGCAGCCCTCTCGAAGGGTTTTTCCACTATAGGCATTGTTGGTAATAATGAGACAAGTTGTACAGACTTAGTTAACTTACAAGTAGGGTAGGACTAACAGTAGTTGAAAATGCTTATATAGTCTGGCCAATAGAACTGGGTTAATATTCACTCACGGATTTTCTCTTTGCCTAAATAGTCCCCTAGCAAATGGCTATGAGCCAATTGAAATACTTGACAGTAGAGCTGTCATGTATTTCAACAAAGCTTGTTCAACTATCTCCCCTTCTGTTTCTTTTCACTACCCTATACATTACAATCGTTCTTAATATGAAAAAAGGCAGAGACATTCTCTGGGTTCCCATCTATCATTTGAATTGTTTCAATGCACTCTTTACACTCATTTTTTAACTTGAGCCCTCTTAAACCTCATGGGTTACCCTCCCCAATCCATTCAGGTATAATAGCTAAGGGTTCCCAAGGGATTTGGGTGTACTCAGTCATCCACAAGCTCCTGTCTACTGAAGCCCCTAGATTCTTGGCATGCTGGGACTTTTCCAGCTGGCATTGCCAGAGGGGCTTAGATATTTTGGGGTCCTTAATGTTCAAAGTCCAGATCCTACAGGGAAGATCTCCAGGAAGAACTCTTCTTAAGAGCCCATCAGTCCAGCAGTCAGCTTTTCCCATAGACTCCCAAAATCTGGGTAATCTCATCTTGCTTCAAGGTTGGCTTTCCCCAATATTGTTTTTCCTGAGACCTGCATGATAGAGTATTGCCTCTGGTCTCCATAAACAGTAGCCAAAGTCAGTCTTTGCTCATAATCAATCTAGTTTCACTTTTAATGAGTGTTTTTAACAATCCTAGAGCCTACAAGAGTTTGAGTGAGGAATCTATCTAACTTGACCTGAATCACAAAATTATGCATTCTGGGTTGCAGGGCATCAACAAAGTTGCAAGTGTGATGCACTGTCAGGTTAGCATTCATGGCTTTGACCCCTATGCATTCTATTACAAAATTACATATTTTTCTATAATTAAAGTAGAGCAGAGTCCAGTATGCACCTGGAAGCAGTCCCTTCCATCCTATGTCTTTCAACCAGTAGAAGAAACCTCTTAGATTTTCGTTTGGATGGAAGATTCCTCTAGGAAATTATGTCTGTAAACTTTTCAGAGCTAATATAATTGTGTGTGCTGTTGGGGCTGGTTCTGAGAAACTATTTTATGCACATAAGCCCTCAATTGGTTTGCAGCTTGTGATGCTGAGAGCTAAGCTATCAGTAACATGACTACTGGCAGGGTCTCCCAAGATGGACAGGTCTCAGCTGAGATACCAGACTAAGACAAGTCACCCTTCTGGGCAGCAGCAGAATGGGACGGTGTTGGTGGCGGAGGATCACATTCCTGTTACAACTGCAACAATACTAGAATTAAGAACATAAGATATGCCATACTGGGTCAGACCAAGGTCCATCAAACCCAGTATCCTGTTTCCAACAGTGGCCAATCTAGGTCATACGTACCTATTTATTTATTTATTTATATACAGGCTTGATATATCACCCAAAACCGAAGTATCAGAGTGGTGTACAATAAAAGAAAAGCAGCTGCAGGAAAGGAAAGAGAGAAAAGAACGCCATTTGAAGACAGGAAAGAGCTAGGGAGAGATAGATAGAAAGAAAAGGACAGAGGTTACATGACTAGACAAGTAGACACGGGGAGATGGGAGTGAGGGGTGAGTCATGGCAATCGGATCTGGCATGATGGTCAGGAAGAAACTGGAAGGTCAAAAGCCTGAGAGAAAAGATGAGTCTTGAGGAGAACTTTGAAGTGCGGGAAAGAGGGCTCAGTGCGGAGCGTGTGAGGGAGGGAATTCCAGAGAGTGGGGGCTAAGAAGAAAAATGCAGAGTGACGGGTGAGTTCAAGATGGGCCTGGGATAGAGAGGGAAGGAAAAGACGGTTGGTATGGGATGAACGGAGAAGACGGGGAGCAGGTTGATGAAAGATAAGATCAGAGAGGTACTGAGGAGTATTGGTGTGGAGAACTCTGTGAGTGATGATGAGATACTTGTAGATAAACCTGAATTTGATGGGGAGCCAATGAAGAGAGGAAAGACAAGGAGTGATGTGATCGGAAGGGGAGGAAAAGGTGAGTAGGCGGGCGGCAGTGTTTTGAAGGAGCTGAAGACGACGGAGTTGATAGGACGGAAGGCCAGCGAGGATGGAGTTACAGTAATCCAAACGAGAGGTTACCAGGGAAAGGACTAGAGTAGTGAGGGATTGAGTGGAAAGAAAAGGCCGGAGGGAGCGAATACGACGGAGATGGAAGAGACAACTACGGACAAGGGAAGAAATGTGAGGGTGAAAGGAAAGGGAGGAATCCAGAGTAACACCCAGGTAACGGAGGGAGGAAACAACGGGGATGGGGAGGGAGGACATCATGGGGGCTAGGCTGGGAGGAGGGGTGGAGAAAGAGAACCAGATGGCAGAGGATTTAGAGGGGTTGACACAAAGAAAATTATCAGAGAACCAAGAGGCGATATGAGTAAGGCAAGCATTGAGAGCAGAAAGGTCTGGGGAAGCAGAGCTGGTGTGATGGACGAGGAGAATATCATCTGCGTAGAAGTAGAGATACCGGACTGCTGAATGAGAAGGGCCAGGGGAGCGAGGAAAACATTGAAAAGTAGAGGGGCGAGGATGGAACCTTGTGGAACACCGCTGTGTAGAGGGGAGGGGGCAGAGGTAGAGGAGCCGAAGTGAACTGCGAAAGAGCGGTGAGAAAGAAAAGAATGAAACCAGCACAGCACAGTGCCATGGATACCAGAATCAGACAGGCGAGTGAGAAGGGTGCGGTGATCAATAACGTCAAAAGCAGCAGAAAGATCTAGAGAGACGACAATAGATAGGTCACCCCGATCGTGAGAACGGTGGAGGTCGCTGAGGAGGGCAAGAAGGATAGTCTCAGTGCTGTGTCCAGGCCTAAAACCAGATTGATGAGGGTGAAGATAGAGAGTAGAATCAAGGTGTGCCGAAAGCTGTGCAAAAACCAATTTTTCAAGGACCTTAGAGAGGAAGGGAAGGTTTGAGATGGGACGCCAGTTGGCAGGAAGGCTTGGGTCAAGAGAGGGTTTCTTAAGGAGAGGGCGGACCAAGGCATGCTTCCAGGAGGTGGGAAAGCTACCGGTAGAGAGACTGGTGTTGACCATGGCAAGGATATACGGCAGAAGTTGAAGAGAGGGATCAAGGAGCTAAGAGGAAGGGAGAGGATCAAGTGGGCAGGTGGTTTTGTGGGAGGAGGAGATTACCTGAAGAAGCTCAGCGGAAGTGACAGGACTGAAGGAGCACCAAGTGTGAGGGAAAGTACTGGAGGGAGGAGGGGAGGGAAGGACAGGGGAAGCAGAGAGGGAAGGAGGAGGGGAGAGAGAAGGGGGGCAGAGGGGGAAGGAAGAACGAAGGGACTGGATTTTACTTACAAAAAAGGAAGCAAGGGCCGTTGGACTGGGGGCAGTGGGAGGGGGCGCTGATGAGGAAGGGCAAGTTGAGGGAGAAGATAGAGAGTGAAGGACCCGATACAAGCAGCGAGAGGAGTTAGAGGATGCAGCGATGAGATCCGAGAAGTAGGTCTTCTTGGCCTCAGTGATCATAGTGCGGTAGTAACGATGTGCACAGCGGAAAGAAGTCAGGAAGGCAGAAGAGGGATGTTTACGCCAGTGACGTTCAGCACGTCGGAGATGGGTGCACTGGAGATAGAGGCCCGGGTGATACCAGGGGTGATGGGACGTGGAACGGCAGGAAGTGGGGCGAAGGGGTGCTAGCGTGTCAAGGGTGCTGGTGAGAACAGAGGACCAGAAATCAGCCTGCTGGCTGACAGGAAGAGAAAAAATCTCAGAGGAAAAGAGAGAGTCAGCAGGAGGAAAGGCCTGTAGAGTGAGGGGCGTGAGAGGGCGTTTGAGAACCTTAAGTGAGGTTGTAGCGGATGAAGCAAGAGTTTGCATAGGAGGGAGGGTGAAGGAAAAGAACAGGCATTGATGGTCAGACCAGGGAAGAGGGGTGGATGAGATAGAAGAGGGAGCATAAGGGGAGGATGAAAACGTAAGAATAAGATCAAGAGTGTAACCAGAGGAATGAGTGGGACAATGCACATGTTGGATGAGATCAAGGTTGGAGAAAAGTGAACTGAGGGCCCTATCACAAGGGCGGGTTTGGGAGGAAAGGTGCGCGTTGAAATCACCAAGGATAACCAGATGAGAAGTAAGTAAGGATGTCTCAGAGAGGGTGAGCAGAAGAGACTCCCAGAGATCAGGGCGCATTGAGGGTGGGGCATAGAGAAGGAGGAAAAATATAGGGACAGAAGTTCCTGAACGCAGCAGTAAAGCTTCAGGATAACGGGGTTGGGGGGACGCAAGTGAGAGAGGAATAGAAGAGCGATGAATAACAGCTACGCCGCCCCCGGATCGATGAAGCCGGAGAACGTGAAAGGCAGAATAACTGGGGGGAAGGCATCGGTGAAGGATACCGTCCTCACCCTCACGGAGCCAGGTTTCTGTGAGGAACAGAGCATCGAGAGAGTGTTGTGATAAGAGGTCATAGACTAGAGGAGTTTTAGCACGGATAGACCTGCAATTTAGGAGAGCAAAAGAAAGAGTCAGCAGAGAACAGACAGATTGAAGTGGAGGTGTGGAAGAGAACTGGGTAGTAGGACACGCCACAAGATTATGCATATTCCGGGCGCAGACCCCTGATGGAATAGAGGAGACCGGCAGGGGGCGGTTCCCCCAGAGAACAGGAATAGAGGCCATAGGAAAGGCCTGAATAGAGGGCTGAGGAAAAGCTAAGGTATCCCCAAGAGGTATCCCCAAGAAGTATCCCCAAGAGACACAACTTCCACAATGCTTGTATTGGCTCAAGCATTGATATCCTGGGTCCCTTTTTAATAATGGTTTATGGACCTTTCCTCCAGGAACTTTCCAAACCTTTTTTAAACCCAGCTACACTAACAGCCCTTACTACATCCTCCGGTAACAAATTCCAGAGTTTGATTACACGTTGAGTGAAAAATATTTTCTCTTATTTGTCTTAAATAGTTTACCCTGTAGCTTCATTACATGTCCCCTAGTCTTTCTATATTCTGATAACGTAAACAATTGATCTACGTTTACCCTTCCACTCCATTCATTAATTTATAGACCTCTATCATATCTCCCCTCAGCCGTCTCTTTTCCAGGTTGAAGAGCCTTAACCTTTGTAGCCTCTCTTCATAGGAGTAGCCTTCCATACCCTTTACCATTTTGGTGGCTCTTCTCTGTACCTTTTCTAATAACGCTATATCCTTTTTAAGATACGGCGACCAGAAATTGCACACAATATTCAAGGTGCAGTCGTACCATGGAACGATACAGAGGCATTATAATATCCTTTGTTTTATTTTCCATTCCTTTCCTTATGATACCTAGCATTCTATTTGCTTTCTTGGCCGCCGCTGCACACTTGGCGGAGGGTTTTAACATGTTATCCACGATGACTCCTAAATCTTTTTCCTGGGTAGTGGTTCCCAATGTGGAACCTTGCATTGTGTAACCATAGTGTGGGTTGTTCTTTCCTAGGTGCATAACTTTGCACTTGTCCACATTAAATTTCATCTGCCATTTGGATGCCCAGTCTTCCAATTTATCCAGATCCTCCTGCAGTTTTCCACAATCCTCTTGGGTTTTAACAACTTTAAACACTTTTGTGTCGTCTGCAAATTTGATAACCTCCACTAGTTATTCCCTTTTCCAGGTCATTTATGAATATGTCAAAAAGTAGTGGACCCAGTACAGATCCCTGGGGTACTTTTATATAATATTGTAAACCGCTCTGATGCTTTGGCTTGAGTAGTATATCAAATGTAATAAACATAAACATAAACATACTCCACTATTCACCTTTTTCCATTGGGAAAATTGGCCATTTAGCCCTACCCTCTGCTTTCTATCTTTTAACCAGTTCCCGATCCACAATAGTACACTGCCTCCTATCCCATGACTTTTTAGTTTTGCCAAAGGTCTCTGATGAGGCACCTTATCAAAGGCTTTCTGAAAGTCCAGATACACTATATCAACTGACTCACCTTTGTCTACCTGTTTATTCACACCTTCAAAAAAACATATCAGATTAGTAAGACAAGATCTTCCTTGTCTAAAGCCATGTTGGCTGTCTCCCATTAGGCCATGACTATCTACATGCTGTGTAATTTTGTTCTTTATGATGGTTTCTACCATTTTCCCTGGTACTGACGTCAGGCTCACCGGTCTGTAGTTTCCCGGATCACCCCTGCAACCCTTTTTTAAAATTGGCGTTACATTGGCGATCCTCCAGTCTTCAGGTATTACAGATGATTTTAATGAAAGTTCACAGATTACTAATAGCAGGTCTGCAATCTCATATTTCAGTTCTTTCAACACTCTTGGATGTATACCATCCGGTCCAGGTGATTTGCTACTATTCAGTTTATCAAATAGTTCTAATACATCTTCCCGGTGTAGTGATATTTCTCTCAGTTCCTCTGCAGTATCACCTTTAAATACCACTTCAGTCTTGGGTAACATCCCTACATCTTCCTCAGTAAAGACCGAAGCAAAGAATTCATTCAGTCTCTCCGCTATAGCCTTGTCTCCTCTTACTGCCCCTTTTACCCCTCTATCATCTAACAGTCCAATTGACTCTCTCACAGGCCTTTTGCTACGAATGTTCTTGAAAAAGTCTTTATTTCGTGTTTTTGCTTCCATAGCAAGTTCCTTCTCAAATTGTTCCTTTCCTGCCTTATCAATGCTTTGCATTTAACTTGCCAGTGCTTGTGCTGTTTCCAGTTTTCGTCATTTGGCTCTTTTTTCCATTTCCTGAAAGATGCTTTTTTGGCAGCAACAGCCTCTCTGACCTCACCTTTATTTTTTTGTTTTGTTTTGTTTTTAATTTTTTATTTATGCTTAATATATATAATTACATCCAAGCCAATAACAAGAATGAAAAGAAAAACAATGGATTAAACATGAACAATAGTCAAATCCTAAGATTATATTATAGAAAAAGAAGAAAAAAACATTTTCCATGTCATCCAAAACATTCAGTCCACAAAACAAAAAGAAATAAAGGAGGGCGTATTAGGAAACAAAACATAGATGCAATAATACATCACAGCAATTACTTAAACAGGCGAAAACAGGAAAAAGACTTAAGTGTCAGCCGAATAGGATTTCTGAGAAACCACTACTACTTCCTCCCTAGCTATTAAGAACTCATTAAGCTGCCTAGGTTCAAAGAAAACATACATCTTTTGTTTATAAACCACATAACACTTGGCAGGAAATTTCAACAGAAAAGTTGCCCCTAGAGCCAAAACTCTGGGACGAAAAGTCAAAAGACTTTTCCTTCTCATCTGTGTAGCTCTTGAGAGATCAGGAAATACATGAACTTTAGAACCTAGGAATTCCTCATTGATATTCTTAAAGTACAAACGAAGAATAAAAAATTTATCTGATTCTAACGCCAGAGTAGCAAGTAAAGTTGACTTGTCGGTGATAACCTCAAGGGAGGATTCCAAAAAAACCATCAATTCACCCTTCTCAGCGTGAACAGAAGGGATATTAGAAGCTCCCTTCGCTGTATCAACAGGCAGATATTGTGCCCGGACCAATGGTGAAAACTGGTCCGGGGGAAGTTTGAGAACCTCTCCAAAATACTTCCTCACCATTTCCAGAGGAGAAAGTAAGGGTGAACGTGGAAAATTTAGAAAACACAGGTTACAACGTCTAACCTGGTTCTCCAAATATTCCATTTTCCTAGCAGACACATTCCTATCGACTACCTGGGCATCCCAAACTTCCTGCAAGTGTCCCACATCTTGTTCAAGCTTGGACAGTCTCTCCGCCTGACTAGACTGGTCATTAGACAGAGTTCCACACACACAACACCAAACGACATCTGAAGAGAGGATGAAAGTGAAGCCAGACCTTCCCATAGCGTCTCTAAAGTTATAACCGCGGGTTTCACCAACAAAAGCTTCATCGGAAGGTCTCCTCCCTGCACGGCATCCTATGGGCGTGACAAGATGGTGACGGGACGCTCTGCATGCTGAAGCAGCTCTCTCTCTTGGCTCCTGATCCCGAGTAGCTTACCGCCTGATGATATGGGGCGGAGAAAGCGCAAGCAGGCTGTGGATCCTCCCGGGATGGGCATGCCTTGTTCTTCGGGTCAACGTACCTTGGGGGAGTGTGGCTTTCGGAGTGGAGCAGAAGCGGTGTCTTCGGCAGTGCCGGTTGTGGAGACTTCGGCACTGAGCGTGTCGGGGGTTTGGCTTTCGCCGGAGATGCGTTCTCCCCCCCCCCCCTTACCGCGATTCAGAAGTGTTGGTGCAGCAGACGCTGGATCCCTCGTGAGGGTGCCGGCGAGCACGCCGAGGAGGGGTTCTTCGGGAGGAGCGTCTGTTCTTGGATTTTCCCCTGTGATATTGGAGCAGCGGCAGAGAGCATTGGAGGAGGGGGAGTTGTTCTGACCTCACCTTTAAACCATGCTGGCAGTTTTTTGGACTTTCTTCCACTTTTCTTAATGTGTGGAATACAGCTGGTCTGGGCTTCCAGGATAGTATTTTTAAACAACACCCAAGCTTGATGTACGTCTTTAACCTTTGCAACTGCTCCTTTTAGGTTTTTCTTAACTATATTCCTCATTTTATCATAGTCTCCCTTTTGAAAGTTAAAAGGTAGTACTGTGGATTTCTTTACTATCCCTCCTCCACTAATTAAATAAAACACGATCATGCTATGATCATCATTCCCAAGTGGCCCCAACACCCTTATTTCTTGCGCCAGATCTGGTGTTCCACTAAGGACTAGGTCCAGTATGGCTTCCCCTCTGGTCGGTTCATAAACCAGCTGCTCCAAGAAGCAGTCATTTATTTCATCTAGAACTTTATCTCCCTAGCATGTCCTGCCATGACACTGACCCAGTCAATACCGGGATAATTGAAATCACCCATTATTATTACTGTGCTGTGACTTTTGTTAGCTTCCTTGATTTCTTTGAGCATTTCATCATCCATTTGTTCATTCTGGCCAGGCGGTCAATAGTACACCCCCACTGCCATCACCTTCCCCTTCATATATGGAATTTCAATCCATAGAGATTCTACAGCAAATTTTGTTTCCTGCAAAACTTTAATCCTTTCTGACTCAATGCCCTCTCTAACATAGAGCACAACCCCTCCACCAATTTGATCAGTTCTATCATTACGATATAGTTTGTATCCAGGTATCACAGTGTCCCACTGGTTATCCTCCTTCCACCATGTCTCTGAGATTGCAATCATATCTAACCTCTCATTTAGTGCTATATATTCTAACTCTCCCATCTTATTCTTTAGACTTCTAGCATTTGCATGCAAGCATTTTATAGACTATTTTATTAATATTAATCTGGCTATTGGTAGGCATGGGTAATTTGGAATCTTTACGCTCTGTCTGCACCATACCCGGGGGCATTTGGGTTACTTTACTCTTTTTTGGAACCTCACTGCTTTTGGTAGTATCCTTCAAGGATACCTTCTTCCGAACCATGTACTCTTGGGCGACTGTTGGCTTTCCCCTATTTTCTAGTTTAAAAGCTTCTCTATCTCCTTTTTAAAGGTTAATGCCAGCAGTCTGGTTCCATCCCGGTTAAGGTGAAGCCCATCCCTTCGGAAGAGTCCCTCCTTTCCCAAGAATGTTCCCCTGTTCCTAACAAATCCAAAACCCTCATCCTTGCACCATCGTCTCATCCACGCATTGAGACTCCGGAGCTCTTCTTGCCTTTTGGGTCCTGCACGTGGAACGGGAAGCATTTCGGAGAATGCTACCCAGGAAGTTCTGGATTTCAACAATTCCTACCTAAAAGCTTAAATTTAGCCTCCAGAACCTCCCTACCACATTTTCCTATGTCATTGGTACCGACATGTACCAAGACAGCAGACTCCTCCCCAGCACCATCTAAGATCTTATCTAGGCAGTGCGTGAGGTCCGCTACCTTCACACCAGTCAGGCATGTAACCAGGCAATCCTCACGTCCACCAGCCACCCAGCTATCTACATGCCTAACGATTGAATCACCAGGTATAACAGCTGTCCTAACCCTTCCCTCATGGGCACATGGCCCTGGAGAAACGTCCTCAGTGTGAGAGGGTTTTACATCACCTGGAGGACATATCCTAGTTACAGGATCACGTCCTGCCACACCAGGGTGATGCTCTCCTGTCACGTGACCTCTCTCCTCCATGGCAAAAGGGATGCTGCCAGACTGGAGGTGGGACTTCAGGACTATATCCCTGTAGGGCTCGTCCATGTACTTCTCTGTCTTTCTTATGTCTTCCAGGTCTGCTACTCTAGTCTCTAGAGAACGGACTTGTTCCCTGAGAGCAAAGAGCTCCTTGCACTTAGTGCATATGTAAGACCTCTCACCAACTGGGAGAAAATCATACATGTGACACTCAATGCAAAAGACTGGAAAGCCCCCATCTCGCTGCTGGACTGTTGTCTGCATCTTAGTTTAAAGCTTGTGTTTAGGTCTTTAAATTCTGTACTTACTAAGGGTTGGTGTAGATGCTTAAACAGTCATTATACAATAAATTACTGCATGGAAGAAAGGCCTGGCAGTCTACTTCCATATCTTTCCACGAAAGCCTAATGGATGATCACAACAAAACAAATTGCACAATAATGCTGGAAAATGAGATTCCCCAGGTTGGAAGGTACCCAACTGGCTACTGGGCATGAGCCGAAGACTTTTCAGAGTAAAGCCAGCATTTATGATGTGATTGGATCAAAGCCCTTGAGATGTCTGACTGCTGATGTATGTGCATGAAATAAGAGTAAGAAGCTGCAAAGATGTCTTACATATTGGGACATGGAATATACGAAGCATGAACCAAGGGAAGTTGGAGGTGGTCAAGATTGAAATGGAGCATGTACAACTCGATCTGTTGGGTGTCAGTAAACTGAAATGGACTGGCATGGGGCACTTTGTATCTGACGATCATATGGTATACTATGCTGGAAATGAAAGTCAAAGAAGAAATGGTGTTGCTTTTATAATTAAGAAGAAACTTGCAAGAACTGTAATGAAATACAATGCAATCAGCTTAATTTATATTTGAGGAATGTTCATCAACACAACTATTATTCAGATATATGCCCCAACAACAGATGCAGAAGAGGAAGAAATGAATGAGTTCTATGAACAAGTACAAGCTGAAATCGACAGAACATGCAAACAGGATATCCTGATAGTCATAGGTGACTGGAACACAAACGTTGGCAACAAAGAAGAAGGCAAAGTGGTTGGGAAATATGGAGTTGGCAATAGAAGTGAAGCTGGAGAAAGACTGATAGAATTCTGTAAGACAGATGATCTATTCATCTCAAGCACCTTCTTCAGCAACACAAGTTGTGACTGAACACATGGAATTCACCCAATGGACTGTACAAAAATCAAATTCACTACATCTCTGGAAGTCAACATTGAAAAAGCTCAATGACATCAACAAAGACAAAACCTGGAGCCAACTGTGGTACAGATCACCAACTACTAATATGCAAATGCTAGCTAAGGCTAAAAAAGAGCAAGCTACTAATGAATGTAGTAAAATATGACCTTGAGAATATACCACTGAAATTTAAAGACTGCCTGCAAAAACAATTTGCTGATTTGGATACAAATGACAGAGCACCAGAAGAGTTATGGGATGACATCAAGAAATTTGTGCTAGGAGAAAGTAAGAAGTATCTAAAAAAGGTGAAAAAGTAAAAATGGTCAAACTGGATGACCGAAGAAATTCTGAAAGTTGCCCAGAAATACAGAGAAGCTAAAGCTAGAAGAGAAAGAGAAGTCATCACAGAACTCAGAGATTTCCAACATGCAGCAAGATGAGACAAGGAGAAGTACTACAATGACACATGCAAGGAAATAGAATCAGAAATTATAAGAGAAAGAACAAGACTGGCTTTCCTAAAGCTACGAGAGTTAAAGAGATAATTCCAGTCTCAAATTTGAATGCTACAAGATGCTCAAGGATCCCTGTTGAATGATGCTGAGAAGATCACAAAAAAGTGAAAAGAATATACACTCATTATACAATAAAGAACAAGTGGACCAACAGCCATTTCAACCTGCACCTTATGATCATTGGTGATGAAAGAAGAAGTCGAAGTAACATTGAAAGTATTATCAAAGAACAAAGCACCGAGTATTGATGGCATTCCCAATGAAGTGTTATAGCAATTGGACATGGCTGTTGCCATACTTACAAGACTTTGCAAGGAAATCATGGACATCATGGCCAACTGACTAGAAAAGATCTGTGTTTATACCAGTGCTGAAGAAAGGTGATCCAACTGACTGTGGAAATTATTGCACAATCACTCTGATCCTATATGCCAGCAAGATTCTACTTAAGATCATCAAGCAGAAGCTACAACCATACCTGGAATGAGAACTGCCTGAAGTGCAAGCAGGGTTCAGGAAAGGGCGAGGAATGAGAAACATCATCACAGATGTGAGATGGATCCTTGAAAAGACTAAAGAATACCAAAAGGATATCAATATGTCTTTTATTGACTACAGAAAAGCTTTTGACTATGTAAACCATGAGAAACTCTGGGCCACATTAAGAATCAGAAGACCTAATAGTTCTCTCCCATAACCTTTACATCAAGAAGCAACAGTTCGAATGAAACAAGGAGAAACAGAATGGTCTAAAATCAACAAAGGTTTGCAACAAGGCTGCATACTTTTCCCCTACCAGTTTATATGCAGAACAAATCATCTGAGAAGCAGGACTGTATGAGGACAACTGCGGTGTGAAGATTGGTGGAAGACTCATCAACAACCTTCGCGATGCTAGTGACACCACAATACTGGCTGAAAGTGAAGATGATCTGAAACATTTGCTTCTCAAAATCAAGGAATATGGTCTTAAAATGGTCCTGTACCTTAACGTAAAGATCCTGACAACTGGCAACATCAATAAGTTTGTCATTGGTGGAGAAGAAATTGAAATAGTGAACAACTTTAACCTGCTTGGCTCAATAAACAATAAAAAAACTACAAGCAGTCAAGAAATCTGACAATGCATTGCTCTTGGTAGAAAGGCTATTAAGGACCTAGACAGGATTCTCAATAGCAGAGATGTCTCTCTCCCATACAAAGATTTGACTTGTCCAAGCCACAGTATTTTCAATAACATCTTATGGATGCAAAAGCTGGACAGTGAAAAAGACAGACAAGAACAAACTTGATGCCTTTGAATTACGGTGCTCGCAAAGAATACTGTGTATACCATGGACTGCCCAAAGAATAAATTAGTCAGTACTAGAGGAGATCAAACCAAAGAGAGAGATCCTTAGGGAAAGACATCATGCTTGGCAAGGTTGAAGGTCAATGCAAAAAAAGAAGGCTAGCAATGAGATGGATCAATACAATAAAAGCAGCTATGGATGCCTCTCTACCAACAATGAGCCACCTGACTGAAGACCAAACACAGATTAGGACAGCTATCCAGAGGGTCGCCATAAGTGATACTGCCTCAACGGCACTTAACAACAATAACAACAACAACATAGATGGAGGAGTAGCCTAGTGGTTAGACACTGCCTGGGTTACCAAAAGACAGCAGTTTGATTCTCATTAGTACTCCTTGGGCAAGTCACTTAACCCTCCATTGCCTCAGAAGAATCAAGTTATCAATGTCCTTGTTTAATGTACATAACCAAGTTTAAATTACAATGTAAACAGATTTGACTAAAATGATAAAGCAGTATAAAAAACCTGATAAATAAATTATCCCCTTATTGTCTGATTCCAGTTTCCTACTGCAATCCAGAAATCAGTGCAAAAAAATTCTAATGAAGCAGTACTAGTGATGCTCTCTAATGGAGCCTGTGCTTCAGGTTCAAGTGTTTTACTGATCACAACTCTTGCAACACCATACATGCTCCCTGACATCATGGTCAAGACTGGACCAGTAAAATCTTTGTCAGCCCAAATGAAGTATCCTTTGCTGATCCTGGCAACCTGCATTATCGTGCATGCCTGAAAATACAGTTGTCTTTAACCTTTCTGGCACCATGAACCAATAAATCTTGTTTGAGATGAGTGATTTAGAGACTGTGGCAGCCACGCCCATGACTCAATGCCAATTGGCTAACCGCTTATGTCACTGTGTTGTGCAACATCTTGCCACTATTCTGCTATAATATTTTTCATCTCTCTCACTCTGTTTTTCTTTTTGAGGGTTTTTTTGTAGCACACTGCTCCATCACTTTGTCACGCAACTGGAGGTGGCAGAAATTTGGAGCAAAGAATCAACTTGAAATTTCTGGTTAAGCTGGAGAAGGGCCCAACTTCTCCAAAAGGCTTATGGAGAAGATGCAATGTAAAGGCCGCAAGTCTTCTAGTGGCACAAACATTTCAAGACTGGCCGTGAGGAGGTGGAGGATGACTGCAAGTCAGGATGGTCTTCCACGACAAAGATGGCTGAGAACAATTGACAGAGTGAACCAGCTGGTGCGGAGTGATCGCAGATTGATGGTGCGGATGATAGCTGAGGAGCTCAGCCTGAACAGGGAATCAGTGTGGATCATCTTGGTGCAGGAACTGGGGATGCGGAAGGTGTGCGCCAAGATGGTGCCCAAGCTTTTATCGGACTTGCTAGAAAAGATTGGAGAAGATCTAGAGTTCGTTGGCCGAGTCATCACAGGAGATGAGACTTGGGTCTTCCAATATGACCCTGAAAGCAAGAGACAGAGCCTGCAGTGGAAGACTTGACTGTCACCCAGACCCAAGAAGGCACGCATGTCCAAATCAAGGATCAAGATCATGCTGATCGCATTCTTTGACCAGAAAGGAGTGGTCCATCATGAGTTTGTGCCTGAGGGTCAGACAGTCAACCAGCACTTCTACAAGCAGTTCCTCATTCGCCTCCATGACCAGGTTCAGCACAGCAGGCGGGCTCTGTGGAGAGACAAGTTGTGGCTGCTCCACCACAACAACGCGCCCATACATACCGCGCTCAGAATGAGGCAGTTCTTGGCCAACAAACAGATCACAACTCTCGACCACCCTCTTTATTCCCCATATCTCACACCATGCAACTTCTGGCTCTTCCCCAGACTGAAGACTGTGCTCAAAGGAACTCATTTCGCCTCTGTAGAAGAGATCAAGGCCACTGTGATGAGGGAGCTGAGGGACCTCAAGGAGGAGGACTTTACTGAGTGCTTCCGTACGTGGCAGTAGTGAATGCAGAAGTGCATTAACTCTGGGGGGGATTACTTTGAACGGGACAATGCGTAATTTCTCTGTAGATTTTGTAATAAAACATTTATGGGACAGTCTTGTTTCTTTTTTTTCACACCTTGTATGTTCCTGTTATCTCACTAGCCTCAAAACATGAACAATTTCTTTATGAATCCTAAAGATGGGTGTTTGAGAGTATGTTGAATAATATAGAATCGGAGATAAATGGTCACTGTACGCTGCTGAAGAGGTTGTTGCTGGGGAGGTCAGATGAAGGACAATATTAAAAGAGCAGCCTGCAGTAACAGTCACTGGGTTAGCAGCGTTGGAAAGTAAACACGTGGTGGCCAATTCCTCACAGCGCCCTTCTGGCCCATCCGTACATCCAAAATCTGGATGGGCCGGCTTAGACCCTGATTCTGCACCCGCAGGAGCCAGACATCCCTGCGGGAGCAGAATTGGGCTGTCAGATGGCTGGATGTGCCCCGATCCAGCTGCCCTGCATGTCCAGCCATGGCCCCGTCTAACCCACCCAGTGCTCCTGCATGAAGCCTTGATGCCTGGTGTCCCATTGCCATGGCACCGGGACACCATGCAGGAGCCTGATACCCATCCAACATGCTTTTCCTGCCGCCCAACCCCCGGAGGGAGCTGCCAAGGCCAGGATCGGGCTGCAGGGAACATCCTGCCCCTGCTCACCTGCTCGGCGGCTCCCTCTGTTGCTTGCTGTCAACGTCAGGGGAACTTACACCACCTTCGAGGTGGAATAAATTCCCCATCCATCCTTGCTGCCCCAGACATACAGAATACTGACCAGAATCAGCCCTGTACATCCAGGGTCGTCAGCCCAACTCTACCCCACCCATGCTCCACCTCTGGCCCTGCCCCTCTCACCCCCCCCCCACCCCCCATCCAAAGCTCCCTGCACATCTCCTCTGTACTGTATGTACAGGGAGCTTTGGGGACAGAATTGGCCCCAAGTGTTTAGCAGGGGATGTACGTCCAAACTGCACATACATCCCCACTGAATGCTGTCTGGAATGACTCCCTTAGGGGGGGGATATACAAATCACTGCCTGTGCTGAAGGAGCATGGGTAATATTTGCTCACATTTTTATCTATTAGTAAGATTTAACTTTAAATCTATAGAGAATAGTGTAGGGAAATAAAGTGCACATGCTAGACAGGGAGTGGAGAAGTAAAAACTGGGGCTGTTGGAAATTGCTCACCCTAAGAGGGATGGTACACTTGGCAACGGCACCTGCAGCACTGTGCAGAAAAGAGCTTGGAGAACAGTTATCTGGGATTTAGAGGTGTCAGGTCTCTTTATCTAAAAGAGTTCAACTCTCATTTGAGAGAGGAGAAAAGAACTTCCTCCTTCTGTAGATGGCGCTAGAAATTCTCCTGGGAGCCTAATCAGGCTTAGAGTGAAGATGCCAGCAGAGAGCCTCCTACAGACCCAGTCAGCGGTAGAAGTGAAGATGGGGGTGGAGAATCTCCTCCCAATCCAGGTGGAGCTGTGGCGGCAGAATCAGCTCCAAGAGAGCTGTGATGGCAGAATCAGCTCCAGAAAGAGGCAGCAGCAGAGTCCATTCCAGACTAGGAGCCACAAGACCCAGAGAGGTCCAGTGGCAAATCAGCTAAAGGGAGATCTGCAGCGGCAGAGAGTACATTCCAGATTACGAGCCAAAAGACCCAGGGGGGGGGGTCCAGCGGCAGATCAACTCAAGAGGGAGCTGCAAGAGTTGTTCCGGAGTGGCAGAAGTACAAAACCCTCTCTGAACTGGATGAGAGCTTGGAGGAGGTGGAGCTAAGGCTACAGCCTCAGCAATTAGAAACACAGAAACATAGAAAAATGCCGACAGAAAAAGACTACATGGCCTATCTAGTCTGTTCTTCCATATCAACAACTACAACAGTCCCCTTTTTTTCCTTTAGAGATCCTCTGTGTTTGTCCCATGCTTTTTTGAATTCAGATACTGTCCTCATCTCTACCACCTCCACTGGGAGACTATTCCATGAATCCACCACTCTTTCCATAAAGAAATATTTCCGCATATCACTCCTGAATCTATCCCCCTTCACCCTCATCCCATGTCCCCTCATAGCAGAACTTGTTGTCAATCAAAAGAGGCTCTCCCCCTGTGCATTTCTGCCACAGAGGAATTTAAGCGTCTCAATCATATCACCTCTATCCCGCCTTTCCTCTAAGGTGTACATATTCAGATCCTTAAACCTGTCCTCATATACTTTATAATGAAGACTACTAACCATTTTAGTAGCCACCCTCTGCACTGACTCCAACCTATTTATATCCTTTTGAAGGTGCGGTCTCCAGAATTGCACACAATACTCCAAATGAGGTCACACCAAAGACTTATACAGAGGCACTATTACCTCCTTTTTTCTGCTAGCCATTCCTCTCCCTATGCACCCAAGCATCCTTCTAGCTTCTGCCTTCACCTTTTCTACTTGTTTTATTACTTTAAGATCATCAGACACAACCACACCGAGGTCCCGCTCTTCTTTAGTGAACAAAAGTACTTCACCCCCTATACTATATTGCTCCCTTGGATTGCTGCAGCCCAAATGCATGACCTTGCATTGTTTAACATTAAATCCCAACTGCCAAATTCTAGACCATTCTTCAAGCAGAGCTAGATCCCTCCTCGTTATCTACACCTTCCTGGGTGTCTACTCTATTGCAGATTTTGGTATCATCCGCAAAGAGGCAAACCTTACCTGACAGTCCTTCCGCTATATCACTATCAAAGATGTTAAAAAGAATCGGACCAAGGACAGATCCCTGGAGCACACCACTGATAACATCCTTCTCCTCAGAGTGAGCTCCATTTACTTGTACTCTTTGTCGCCTCCCACCCAACCAATTTCTAACCCAAGCAGTAACTTTAGGGTCCATCCCTAAGGTGCTCAGTTTGTTTATAAGTTGCCTTGTGAGGAACAGTGTCAAAGGCTTTATTGAAATCTAAATACACCACATCTAGGGCTCTCTCTCGGTCCAACTCCCTGGTCACCCAATCAAAAAAATCAATCAGATTTGTCTGACAAGACCTGCCTCTGGTGAATCCATGCTGCCTCAGATCCTGTAATCCGCTGGACTCCAGAAACCTCACTATGTTCTCTTTCAGCAGAGTTTCCAATAATTTACTCACTATCAAAGTTAAACTAACCGGCCTGTAGTTTTCAACCACATCCTTATTTCAGCTTTTGTGTAAAGGGACAACATGAGCCTCTCTCCAGTCCTTTGGCACCACTCCCGACTCCAATGAGGCATTAAAAAGGTCAGTCTTTTGAGCTGCTAGAACGTCCCCCCAAGTTCCCTCAGTATTCTAGGGTGTATCCCATTCGGTCCCATCGCTTTTCTACTTTATGTTTAGCTAGTTTCTCACGAACACAGTCTTCTGAAAATTCTTCAAGATGCCCCTTGCTTCTTTTCCTGTTTGTGTGTGTTTTCTGAAGTCCTGTTCCTGATTCTTCATTTGTGAACACAGAACAAAAATATTTGTTAAGCAATTACGCTTTATCTTCATCAGCTTCTACATATTCCTCCCCTTCACCCTTGAGTCTGACAACACCACTTTTGCCCTTCCTCTTCTCACTAACATATCTGAAAAATGTTTTATCAAGCCATTTTATTGCATTGGCTATTTACTCCTCTTTTTGAATATTTGCTTTCCTGACTACTTTGCTAGCTTCTCTAAGTTTTTCCAAATACAGCTGCCTGTCTTCCTCTCTCTGTGATCTCTTGTATTTCATGAAGGCCTCTCTCTTTTTCTTCACCTTACTTCTTTCGAAAACCATAGCGGTCTCCTTTTCCTTTTACCTTTATTTACCATTTTAACAAAAAGGTTGGTTGCCCTTAATATATCCCCTTTCAGTTTTGCCCACTGTTTTTCTACACCCCCCCCCCCAACTGTTCCCATCCCGCTATCGACTCCCTGAGGTATTGGCCCATCTTGGCAAAGTTAGTTTTCCTAAAGTCTAAGACCCTTGCTTTGAATGGATTCTATCAGTCCTAGTCCTAATACTGAACCACGCCATCTGGTGATCACTGGATGCCAAATTCTCTCTCACTGTAACATCAGAAACACTTTCACCATTGGTAAGCACCAAGTCCAGTATGGCCCCTTCACATGTGGGGTCTGTTACCAATTGCCTGAATAGTTCTCCCTGTAGAGAATTCAGGATCTCCTTACTTCTAGATGATACTGCAGCAGGAATGTGCCAATCAACATCTGGCATATTGAAATCCCCTATCAGTAGCACTTCCCCATTCCTAGCAATGCTGCGTATGTCTTCATTTAACTCTCCAACCTCTTCTTTCTCTTGTGAGGGAGGTCTGTATATCACACCAATGCAAATAGATTTCTCTTTCCCTCTTTCTAGTTTAACCCACAGTGCCTCCTCTCTCTCTTTTAAGCTCTGTAATGCCAAAGCTTTAATATTATTTTTTACATATAGTGCCACTCCTCCTCCCCGTCTTCCTACCCTGTTCTTTCTGAATAAAGTATAGCCAGGTATAGTTACATCCCAGTCATGGTTTTCTGTGAACCATGTTTCTGTAACTGCCACTAAATCCAAGTCAGCCACTCCCATTAAAGCTTCAACAACTGGGATCTTATTTCCAATGCTATGGGCATTTATACATACCGCTTTCCATATGTTGCCCTTTTACCCATTTCCATAAAGGTATTTAAAGTTTCACTTACCTGGGGGCTTTCACTTACCTAGGGGCTTTCTTCACCCATCCCCAATGAATCTAGTTTAAAGCCCTCTTCAGGAGATTAGTCAGTCTGCTACTGAAGACACGTCTACCTTTCTTGGACAGATGAATACCATCTCTGCTCTGTAACCCTTGGAACAGCATCCCATGGTCCAGGAAACCAAAATGCTCTCGATGACACCATCCTTGCAGCCATGCATTCATCTCCAGGATGTGAGCTTCTCTGCCTTGGCCTTTACCCTCAACAGGGAGGATTGAAGAGAACACCACCTATGCACCTATCTGCTTCACCCTCTGTCCCGGAGCCATGAAGTCACTTTTGATATGTTCAGAGGGATACCTGGCAGTATCATTTGTGCCGACATGGATTAGCAACATTGGGTAATAGTCAGTGGGCTTGATAAGGCTCTGTAACATCCCAGATTTTGGCACCTGGCAGACAACATACCTCTCTGGACTTCAAGTCTGGTCAGCAAATGGAAACTCAGTACCCCTCAGAAGAGAGTCACCAACCACCACTACCCTTCACTTCCTTGTGGTCACTGATTCTACAACTTTGGGGTGCTCGAGCTCTGGATCTTCCCTTTCCTGGGATACTTTCACCTCCTCCACTTCCAGGGTTGCATAATGGTTCTTCAGTTCAAGGGCTGGAGAAGTTGGATTGATGATTCTGCAGGCCCTGGTGACTTGTGTCCAACCTTCGTCATTCTGTTGGCACCCATCTTCTCCTCTGCTGGAGAGCTTGGATGTTGCAAGAAGCATCTTATCCATGTAGTTCTCACTGTCTTGAATGCTCCTCAGCCTCGCCACCTTCTCTCTGAGTTCCTCCACTTGTTTCTTGAGAGCTTCAGCATTCAGGCACCCTGCATATGGAACTGGTCCTTCAACAGGCATTGGGACCTCTGTCTAGAAACAGAAGCTGTAACGGGATCAACAACAGCTTTAGTGATACAATTTTTCCCAGCCATTGTTCAGTTTGTAGAGCTTAGATATCTGT
Organism: Ichthyophis bannanicus; assembly: GCA_033557465.1. NCBI lineage: Eukaryota > Metazoa > Chordata > Amphibia > Gymnophiona > Ichthyophiidae > Ichthyophis > Ichthyophis bannanicus. The sequence goes on along the minus strand of CM066033.1, from coordinate 941,308,159 downwards.
TAAAACAAAAGAGAGAGATCTACCAAAGTACCAGCCGGTTTCCCAGCTGTCCTTTCAGAGAAAAAGCAGTTAAATCTCTTTAAGTATGTTCAAAATGTGCTGTTCAAAGTCCCTGTGTGTAGTTAATTGTGGAGGTGCCCTATAAAGCAAGACTGCTCACTAGGGGTGGGTGGGAGTTGGGGGGGTAGGGAGGGAACTAACACCTGATTAGGTGTCAGTAGCTTCAAAGAGCTGAGAAAGATACTAAAACAGAGTTTTAAACCTATCCCACAAAAGAAAATATTTTTCCTTTTAAACTAAAGCTCCAAAAAGAATGTAACTTTGTTTTAAAAATGTGACAAAATCCTTTTAAGAGCTCCCAGGCAGAGAGCTGTAATTTAAAAAGCCACAAACTCTTACCTTTGCTTGAAATGTATAGCCCCTCTCCTTTCACAAGCAGCCACCGGTCCAGAGTTCCAGCAGTGGGTGAGACTTGGGGCTAGTATTGTACCTAGCCCCTGTGCGAATGATGCAGCCGCACAGGGCGCAAAGGCTTAGGGGCGCATTTCGGCTGCCTGCTGTTGCCCTGCTGCCGCCACTTTTGTTCTCTCAGCGGTGGCAGGACAATAGCAGGCAACTTAAATGTGATCCCTAAGCCTTTGCGCGGGTCTTTCTGCAGGTTTGTTCCCTTCCTCTTCTGATGCGATGTCGGAGCAGGGAGGGATCAGATCTGCTTAAAGTTAGGTCTGCTCTGCTCTGCTGCTGCCAGTGATTTGCACATCGGGTGTGCCCCCCATACCTCCGTCCAGCCACTGTCTGCTCTTGCCCTGCTGCCAGCACCACCACAGAGAAAACAGAAGGTGACAGCAGCAGGGCAAGAGCAGGCAGCGTCTGGACGGAGGTGTGGGGGGGAAGCGTGTGCCCGATGTGCAAGTCTCCTTGGAAGTCATCTTTTTCCTACCTACATAGAATGGGACTAAAAAGAAATTATCTTTTTGATGCTGTTCTCTGAGCTCCTGTGATTGAAAACTGGTAGAGTCCATCCAGTTCATTGAAATTTCCATGCTTTTCATCTGGGATTGCATCCATTACCAATCTCCCAGTTAGCATGACTTCTCAATTGAGATGTTACTTCCTGTTTAATCTTCCTTGAGTCCTGCTGGTCTGATAAGGGGCAAGAATACTGGTTAGCCAGTAAAGTCTTTTGATTAGTCCACCATAAAACATTTTGAAGAGGTTCTTTCTTCACTTCTGCGGCACCTGTAAGGAAAATCTCAGGAGTCCTTGAACAACTGCCCCTCTATAGTGGTCCCTTGTGGGTTCCCCGTTTGATGGGTGCATCAGACATTACCAGTGCCTCAAATATGGTTAATATCAAAACTGATGCAAGTTTGGCTCTCCACTTTTGTTCATAATGATATATATCCATTGTAGCCTTGGTTAGTATGTACTAGATTATTTTCAATCCACACACTGTAAACTGAAATATTTTAGCCAATGTCCAAATTTCTCACAAACTGCCCATTTAAGAGCAAGAAAGTCAAACCTTAGGATGTGTGGTATCTCCTCCTGGGGGAATTTGAAACAACGCTGCTCCAAATCCCTGCAGAAATACATCCACAAGTAGAAGGCAGGATTTATTAAAATCTAGGTGTGCTAACCACGCTGAATTCAATAATCCAGTTTTGATGGCTTCGAAAGCTTGGTCACATTCAGTTGTCCAGTCCTCTAGGGCAAGATTCAAAATATCCCTTCCTTCTTTGGTGCTTTTCCATCATGTCCTCCCCTTTCCTGCCCAACAGTGTTTAACTACAGAGGAACAATAGCTAATGTAATCCTGATAATAAATCACCAATGCCAGGAATAAGTGGGTTTTCTTAATACAGGAGGTACCTATCCATTCCCATCCAATCCTCCTCCTTAATGACTGTTATCACATTTGTCTGACTTACACCAACAACAATTCCATGGTGGAGGAATCAGGCTCTAAAAAAAAATTTCATTTCTTTTGGTAGGATCTTCACTTACGGAAGACAGTGTGATTCGATTGGTAAATGGGTCAGGTCCTCATGAGGGCCGGGTGGAGGTCTTTTATGACAAGCGCTGGGGAACAGTGTGTGATGATGGTTGGGACAAGAAGGATGGTGATGTTGTATGCAGAATGCTGGGGTACAAAGGTGCTGAAGAGGTATACAGAACTGCAAGATTTGGGCAAGGTAAGGAAATTCAACCATATCTTACTGCTGTTACTAAATATTTCAGTAGTGCTATTAAACATACATAGCACTGTGCAGAAACATAAAATAGAGACAGTCCTTTCTCCATGAAGCTTAAAATCCAGTTAAAACACACAGTCAAGGTAAATAATTCTCATAAGTATTTAAGTATTACAATGAAAACATATTTAATGTGAGATGGTAAGGATCAGGAAGAGCTGCTGGTTTGAGATCTAAAAGCAATCTTAAGAGGTGGGTTTTCAGTAGGACTTGGCCAGTAATTAAACAAAAAGCACCAACACGGGGCCGGCAGACCGAACGGGGAACTTATTCCACCTCTGAAGTGGACTAAGTTCCTCTAGTCGGCGAGGGACAACAGGTCCGGACAGCGGAAGGGTTTGGAGGGGGTGCAAGAGATTCCCCTGCAGCCCGACCCTGGCCTTGGGAGGACGGATAGGGGATCAGGCTGTAGGGAATGCATTGAGTCGTCGACACTGGGGATTGCAGTGGTACCATGGCAACCGGACGCCATAGCACTGCGGCTCCATTCAGAAGTCTTGACTGGGTTAGGTGGGTAGAGGCCTGTACAGTGCAGGCCGACCGGGATCAGGTCCCAGCCCTGCATGTACAGGCCTAGTCATGATTCTGATCCCGCGGAGCTAAACATGCCCCTCAGGATCAGAATCACATCTGCCTCTGTACGTCTGATTTCAATCGGGCACACAGGGGCCTGGACGTCCTGAACGGAATGGGGCCCTAACTGCTTTAAAATATGAAAGAGAGGTTTGGCCTTCCTCTGTGAGACTCTACCCATCTTCTTTCTCATTTATTCACACATCAAACATAGACATGAAGATTATTGGGAGGAGTGGCCTAGTGGTTGGGACAAGTTACCTCAGGCTGGAAGGTCAGGGGTTCAAATCCCACTAGAGGACTGGGGTTTCTAGTCCCACAGGTGCTCCTTGTGGTCTTGGGCAAGCCATTTAACCCTCCATTGCCCATGTTCCCTGTGAAATAGTTATCTTCCAAGTTATAATGCCCTGTTCAATGTAACTTCAGTTTGTTCAATATAAACCACCTTGATATCATGAAAGGTGGTATATAAGAAATAATAAATAAATATTGCTTTATTAAAAATACAGTAAGTCTTTTTTATGCTGGGAGAAGGATTAAAGGAAGACTCTTAGGGGCCTATGCAGTAAAGTATAGTGTATGTGCTATACACACTATACTTTAGTGAATAGGCCCCGAAGACTATGCATGAAGGTCTTCGCGGGCATACTAAGCCAGTCTGAGAAGATATTAGCTTATGTACAGGCATAGAAATAAAGGAAGTCATATGCAAATGAAGCGATAATGGGTGGATGGGTGCCAAGTAGCATTGGACACTTTCTTCCTTGAGCTACTTAGGACATACTCAGTAAAGCCTAAAATTTAACACATGCCTTAGTCTGGATATTAGCTTTTTAATATGCATGCTATTTAAAAGGCTCAGCTAACAGGATATTTTGGGGATTCGTGATGGAGGAGATGAGCAGAGCTGGGAACTCTCCAAGTTAAACTGAAGACTTTGAGATTTTATTCAAATTATCAAAGCTCTGGGGACATAGGTGAAATATCTGGGTGCCCCAACTCCACGCAACAGGGTCCGAATCTCTTTCCTACCTCTTTTGAATCTGATACTTGCCTCCTACATTCAGAACTTCAGCAACCAGATTGGATAAGAAAAGAGGATGCTGCTGATTCTCCCATCTCCTCTCCTTCCCCTCAAGTTTATGGACACTGAAGAGAAGAACTCTCCCAGTCCCTTTGCCTTCCCCTCCTGTGCTGAGTGTTGCCCGGGTATAGGAGGTGGCATGGCTGGAACAGACACAGTAGCAATTCTCTGTATTCCCAAGGCTCTGAATTCTGTCGGGAGAAGGAGGAGGGAGCCACCTTAGAGCCCCAAGCAGGTGAGCTGTGAGTCATTTGTGGGACAGGAGAAGAGTTGAGTGCTGAAAAAGGAAGATGTAGGGAGGGTTTAAGGGTCATAGTATGAGAGGATGTGAATGCTTGAGGGGTGTATATGGGGGCGGTGAATGTTTTGAGGGGACACACAGTATGAGGGGGTGAGTGCCAATAAAGGCAAGGAGTGCATTAAGGGAGGAGCTAAGGGGTGAATGCTTGGGGAGCAGGTGGCATGAGAAGGATGAATATTGAATGACAGAGGGATGAATGGTGTGGGATAAGAGAATGGTATTATATTTTAAAAAATGTGACTTGCCTTTAAAAACTAAAGGAAAATATAAGAGAAATGTGGAGGGGAAAAAGAGCATTATAACTACTACTACTTATCATTTATATAGTGCTACAAGGCGTACAGAGACATGTAAGAGACAGTCCCATCTCTTAAGAGCTTACAGTCTAATCAAGACAGACAACACAACTGGGGATTAGGATATATCTAGGGGAATGGTGAGGAAACACATAGAAGGTGAACAGAAGGCTAGGGGGATCAGGATCCAAAAGCAGTCTCAAAGAAGTGAGTTTTTATCCTGGATTTGAACATGGCCACAGATGGAGTCTGATGCAGTGACTCGGGTAGTTGTTCCAGGCATAAAGAGCAGCAAGGTAGAAAGACTGAAGACTGGAGTTGGCAGTGGAAGAGAAGGGCACGATAGAAGGGATCTGCCAGAAGAGAAGTGTTCCTGAGAAGGGGTGTAGGGAGAGATAAGAGGAAAGGGAATGAGGAACAGCCAAATGAAGGCACTTACAGGTCAGAAATAGAAATTTGAACTGGATGGGGAAATGGATAGGAAGCCAATGAAGTGATTTAAAAAGAGGAGTGACGTGATGTATGACGACACTGGTGGAAGATTTCTTTCTTTATTTGAAAGGCTTACCGCATTTCCAATCAATGCGATTTACAAGTAACATTAACATAACATTACAGAGAACTTGTTAACATTACAAGGAACCAGTAAGCAGTACAAGTAACCAGTAAACATTACAAAGAACCAGTAAACCTTTCAAAGTATTAGTAGCATATAACAAACTAGTAAATATTATAGGGAACTAGTTGATGTTAGAAAACCCCCTTAACATTACAATGAACCATTTAACAAGATTAGCCATGCAGCTAAGTTTTGAACAGAGTGAAGTGGGGAAAGATTCAAAGGAAGACCAGCAAAGAGAAGCAGCAAGAGTCTAGACAAGAGATGACTAGAGAACGGATAAGGGTCTTAGAAGTATGTTCAGAAAAGAAGGGTCAAATATTGCCACTATTATAGAGAAAGAAACAACAGGTTTTAACTATCTGTTGGATATGTGTGGAGAAGGAGAGGGAGGAGTCAAAGATGACCCCAAAGTTGCGAGCTAAGGAAACACGGAGGAGTAGAGTGTTATCCGCAGAAATAGAGAAACGAGGAAGGGGGAGGTGGGTTTAGGGGGAAAGATATGGAGCTCAGATTTAGCCATGTTCAATTTCAGAGGGCAGTGAGACATCCAAGCACTAATATCAGATAAGCACGCAGAGATCCAGGCCTGGATTTCCAGAGAGTTTTCAGGTGCAGAAAGGTAGATCTGGGAGTCAAGGTGGATCTGGTACTGAAGACTGTGGAAGAAAATGAGTGCACCAAGGGACTGAGTGTAGAGAGAAAAAAAGGAGAGATCCCAAGACAACCCTGGGGTATACCAACTGAAAGGGGAATAGCAGTAGAGGAGGATCCACCATAAGATACACTAAAAGTGTGGTAGGAGAGAGAGAAAGAAAACCAGGACAGGATGGAACCTCTAAATCTAAGCAAGGACAAAATATTGAGGAGAAGGTGGTGATCAACAGTGTCAAAAGCAGCAGAAAGGTCAAGAAGGATGAGGATCAAATAAAGGCCCTTGGATTTTGCGAGGAACAAGTCATTGGAGACTTTGGCAAGAATCGTCTCAGTAGAATGTAGAGGGCAAAAGCCAGATTGCAGTGGATCCAGAAAGTACTGAGAGGAGATAAAGTCAAGACAGTGACAAGGAACCACATGTTCAAGTATAGTAATAAAGAGGAGGAGAGAGATGGGTCGATAATTAGAAGAACAGGTAGGATCAAGGAATAGTTTTTTGAGGAAAGATGTAACCACAGCATGCTTGAAGGCTGCAGGAACAGTTGCAGTAGAAAGCAATAGGTTGAGGCTATGATACATGGAAGGTACAACAGTGGAGAAGATGGAGTTTAGCATATGGGTGGGAATTGGATCAGAGGAGTAGATAGTAAGTTTAGAGAGGAGAGAACATAAGTGGTTTCTTCCTCAGTAATCTTAAGAATGGAAGAAAGGGTGACAGGTTGAGAGAAGGATTAGGGAAGGGAGGATTGAGATGACCTTGAGGGGAACTCAAGAGTAATTTTGTGGACTATGTCATGGAAGTAGTCAGCCAAAGTCTGGGCACAAAGGGAAGGAGAGGTTGGAGATGGAGGCACTTTGAGGAGAGAGTTGAGAGTTGCAAAGAGATGGCAAGGATCAGAGGCAAGAGAGTTAGTCAGATGGACATAATACTCTTCCTTGGTGACCAAAAAGAGGCTAGCATGAATTTGAAATCTAGGAAGTCCACAAGGGTGCAGGATTTGAGCCAAAGGCACTCAGCTGAGTGGGAACAGGATCATAGGTAGCAGGTTTTAGAGAACAGCTAGGGCTGAGGTATAGTACACCTCACAGAACGCAAAGTGAGAGGAGCAAGAGCATCCAGAGCAGAGAAGAGCACGGTGTTACAGGAAGATATGGTCTCATCAACAGACTTAGATAACATAGTAAAGGAAAGAGGTAGTGAGACAGCAGTGGAGAGAGCTGATGGATTGGTAGCGTGAAGATTCCTAAAGATGTTAGAGGAGATTGGGTGAGAATGAGGTGGGGGTGATGAACAATGAAACTTAGCAGGTGATGGTCAGAAAAGGGAAGAAATGAGGTGCAGAAATTTGAGGGCAAGCAGTTAGAGAAGAAGACAAGTCAAGGCAGTGGCCTAGCTGGTGAGTAGGGGCAGTTGAGCATAGCTGGAGATTGAATGAGGTGGTAAGGGAAAGGAGCTTACCACCTCATTCAAAAAGGAGCTTACCACCTCATTCAATCTCCAGCTATGTTCTACTGCCCCTTTCCATGTGGTCCAGGTAGTTCTTATAAAACTATTAAGCAAACAGGGGAGCATACCAATCTGAAGAGCTATTGTCCAGAGTTTTTCTGAGCTCCTGTATCAGGGTTCAGATTTCTAAGGAGGTGGGTTACCAAGTGGCAGTTGTTTTTAAGGATTTGGCACTTGACACTCTCAAATTCACCTTTCTCAAAAAACAGAATCTAGAACAGAAATTTGTGTTTTGAAACAAGGCTTTACTTAAACTTAGGGTCACTGATAAACTTAACTTATAGGATCAATACTAAAAACTATGTTACAAACGGTTAGCTTTTTCTCCCATTCATAAAAATGGACACTGGCAGTTCATTCCTTTCTTTATCACTCTTGCACCCAGATTACTTACTTGCCATGCATGCACTCCTTGTATTCAATATGGGTTTCCGAGTGGGATCCTTTCTCTCCTCTTTATCTAGTGCTTTTGTCCAATGGTACCTTCATCTATATGTGAAGCAGACACAATTCCCCAATTCAATGTGTGCCTTTGAGTCAGTGCTGACTCTGGCAGCCCAGCAGTGTAACCGGAGATGGATTGTCCAGCCTTCCTTCTGAGGCAATGGAGGGTTAAGTCACTTGCCCAAGGCCACAAGGAGTGCTAGTGGGAATCAAACCCTGGTCTTTTGGTTACCAAGCCAGTGCTCTAACCACTATTTATTTATTTATTTGCTTTTATATACCATACTCTCAAAATCAGCGCAGTTTACATATAACGAAAATAGTAGAAACAATTTTACATGGAACAGGTATTTTACATAGAACTGAGATACATAGAGCAGGTATTAAGCACAACAGGAGGCTAAAACATTAAATATTAAACGGGGACATGACTTAGAATGTGCAGTGGGAATTAGGGGAGAAGTTGAAGAACTAATTACCTAACATTCATGTCCTAACTAAGGTATGTGGTCGTAAACTAGCTGAAACAAGTATGTCTTTAAGGCCTTCCTAAAGGATGACTGGGCAGAGATGGCTTGGATTGATGCATGTAGGGCGTTCCATAGGGTTAGTGCGTGTAAAGAAAAGGCACGATTCCTGGTGGCCTGGGTGCATGTCCTTATTGATGAAGGGGTGACCAGTGTGTTTTCCGTGCATGATCTCCTCATTCTATTGTCAGGGGTATGTTGTATGAGTGCTGTGAGGGAGGTCGCAGACTTGCCATGAAGAATCTTAAACTTAAGTAGAAGGGCTTTGTTATAGGGAGCCAGTGAAGCTGAATTAAGATGGACGTGATGTGTTCGAATCTGGACACACTTTGGAGTGTTCGGGCAGCAGTGTTCATGGCCAATTATACTCTTCCACACTGGATCTGGTGGCAATGAATTTAAATGGTTGCTTGAGTTCCTTCTCTTCCCAAGAGCTGGTGGCTTCTGTGGATGCAGCTCCCTGTAATTGCTCGGCATGGCTCCTGTCTCAGATAATCTGGGAAGCTTGTTTGGTGTTGAATTCTGGAACTTCATCATAGGCTGAGCTTCTCCTCTGGTGGGACAGTGGGGTGCTGGCAGGGATTGCACAGACATCAACCCTCTATTCATTTTTCTACTATATGTACTCCAAACCCGCTTCTCTCCTCTGATAACATGCTGTGGCGGGATACGAAAGACTCCTTTCCTCTCTTAGGGTGCTTTGGCTGGGTGCCACACAGGCACCTGCCCCTTAAGAGTAGAGGCCCTACTCCATCCTCCTGGTACAAAGGCTAGCTGCCAAAGAGAAAAAAAATGGCCTTTGGGTGAAGTTTTTATTCTCAGTGGGCTTTACCCTCTTGGGGGAGTCTCCTCACAACATGAAATGACTGGCAGCCAGAAACTCCCTGGTTCTGGAAAAGTTTGGACTTTTTTCCTTCTAATAATTATTAGTAAGGACTCTGGATGATGCAACTGCTCTCAGTGCAGAATTCAAGTAGTCTCTACATAAGTAAAATTAACAAGGCCGTAATCCACATAAAGGAACCATCTATAGATATTATGGAGATCAACTAGATCCAGCACTGTACAGCAAAAATTATTACTGAGAGAATCCTACCATAAAGGATACAAGACCAGAAGAAAAAGAAAAAGATAACAGCTCCTCCTTGGGGAAAAATGTGTTGAAGGAACATAAGATATACTGTACTAGGTCAGACGAAAGATCCATCAAGCCCAGTATCCTGTTTCCAACAGTGATCAGTCCAGGTCACAAGTACCTGACAGGTTCCCAAAAAGTAGACATATTCCATGCTGCTTTTCCTAAGGGTAAGCGTTGGATTTTTTCAGTTCCCTTTAATAATAGCTTTTTGAGTTTTCCTCCAGGAACTTGTCCAAACCTCTTTTAAACCCAGCGACACTAACAGCTTTTACTACATCTTCTGGCAACGAATTCCAGAGTTTTCTCCAATTAGTCTTAAATGTACTACATTGTAGCTTCATTGCATGTCCCTAGTCTTTCTACTTTTTAAAGGAGTAAACAACCAGTCTATATTTATCCGTTCCACTACACTCATTATTTTATAGACCTCAGCTGTCTTTTTTCCAAGTTGAAGAGCCATAACTTTGGAAGCCTTTGCACATAGGGTATCTTCCATCCCCTTTATGATTTTGGTCATTCTTCTCTGCACCTTTTCTAATTCTGCTATATCCTTTTTAAGATATGATGACCAGAACTTCACACAATAGTCAAGGTGAAATTTGCCTGTTACATTAATCCCTAACTAACTTAATAAAACACAGAATTTTAAAGTAGAGATTGATTTATCAACTTAACCCAAAGAATTCTCTTTTCACCAAGATTTTGAGAATTTCCTAGCAGGTAAATACTTATCAGATTCTTTCCTAGCAGTAGCAACTTCTCTCTAAGCAGTACACAGGGATCATCCCTCTCAGTGCTGTTCTTTAATATATACATGCAGCCCATATGCACTATCGCTCAAGCCTTCGGCATCTCATGCCTTGCATATGCCGATGACGTATTGCTCTATACGCCATTCACTACTGACCAACCAGACTTCTCAACACTGACCTCCTGCTTCAACGCCATAGCAGACTGGCTCCATACCCAAAACCTAAGGATAAATTTAAAGAAAACCGAGGCACTATTCATTACTAGGGATCAATCCTTCGCACCACCAACGGTACTAAAAGTACGAGACGCTGAACTTCAAAGCAAGCCTGCTATCCGCTACCTAGGGATAACACTTGATCAACACCTGAACATGAAAGCCCATATAAATAACATCATCAAGGCAGTATACCTCAAGATTCGCAAAATCCGTCATCTATGACCCCTGCTCGACCCAGATGACTTCAGGACGGTCTACCAGGCACTAATCATGCCCCATTTCGACTATGCCAATATCATCCTACAAGGGCTACCAAAGAACATGCTGATCCCACTACAACTTGCCATGAACGCTGCAGCCAGAATTCTACATGGTACATCCAGGAGGGACCACATAACGCCAATCCTGAAGCAACTTCATTGGCTACCAATCCATTATAGAGTCACCTTCAAGACTCTGATAATGACATTCAAAGCCATCAATAGAATCACCTCCACCTCTATCACAGATCTCATCCTCCCCACTCCCTCAAATAGAGCCAGAAGATCATTCACAGCAAACACCCTGAGTATCCCCAGCAAGATCACAAAATGCTCACAGTCCACAAAAAAGAGAGCTTTTGAGTACTACGCTCCCTCATGCTGGAATGCACTCCCACCTAACATCCGGTCCATAACAGACCTCACCACCTTCAGAAAGGACCTGAAACATTACCTCTTCATTCAGCACTACGGCACCACACAACAACCAGTCATCTCCAATCAACCAAACAGCTGCCCCACGCCATCCACTATACATGACATTAGCACAACATGTTAGCTCTAACAGAACCCAAGTAGAACAATGTACATAGTACCTAAAAGGTTTATATTGCTTATAATGACCTGGGATGTAAATAACCAGCCCAAAACCTGTATATAGTTTACCCAGTTCAACCCAAGTTTACCAACCCTGTTCTCTGTAAGTCCAGTATGGTCTTCCAAGACTGGACAAAGTTAATGTTACTTGTAAACCGAGCTGAATTTGAAAAGCGCGGTGTAGAAAAAACTTTAAATAAATAAATAAATAAATACTTCAGGACGTCGACACTGGGCCTCAAACAGCCTTGTAGTGCTGGAGGTTGAAGATAAGTGCTGCAGGGCTGTTTGTGACCATTGCTACTACTGCAGGTTCTGGAGAAGGGTGGCTGTGGCGGCAATGTGGGCAAGGGAGGGAACGGGAGCAGGAGCTGCGGGGGCACAAGGAATGAGATTTGCCTAGGGTGCCTCATCTCCTTGCACCGGCCCTGGACCAAAGGTGCCCCCAGTCCACAAAACCAGCACTTGGCAGAATAAGAATTGCCAATTTTAGATAGCCTAACTGGGGTGTGGTGCACAAAAAAAAAACATAACTTGGGTTAAACCAGCTCATTTGAACATCCGAAATAGGCCTTTCCTAAAGAGGGGCTAGTCAACTATCGGAGCAAACTATATCCTGTTCCCATTGGAGATGAAGGTCTCATAAAGGCCTGGATTTAAAACCCATCATCAGTTTATAAATCTTGGCCAACTTATGGTTCTCCTTTCCCGGAAGCTCCTCTCAGGTCACTAATTCTGGTGTTTCTTACAAAGAGGCACACAAAGGAGTGGAGGAAAATCATGGAATAAGGAAACAAAGAAAACCTTTAAACAGTCTTGGTCTTTAATGGTATGCTCCACTCGACCAAGTTTCGGCTAAACAGCCTTTGTCAGGGGTCAGACTAGTAAAATAATGGAAAATATAAAGACCAAAAGATAAATGCCCACAGGCAGCAAACAATTCAGCACAAACTGTCACTATATATAGTCCAAATGTATACCATAAACCAAACATCTGTGGGTCTGACTATGGCCCAAGTTTCAACTTTCTTATCTAGACCTACCAGGAAGGCACGGGTCAAGACTATGTAACAGTTATTTTTTAAAATGGAAGAGAGCTGTATGCCTATACACCATCACTGGGGTATAGGTTCCACTAGCATACATTCTATATCCAGCCAGTTTGGATATGGATCAGGCCAATCCATTGCTATCCAGCTCCAACCCTGGTGAATTATAAATGCCTGCTGATTTAGGGCAAAGTCTGGGAAATTAGCCCCATCCACCTCCTTACCTGAGTTTGTATAATGATATCCAGGGATATCATTACTTCCATAAAAATTCTACTTCCATAAAAATTCAGTCACTATATGATCAATTTGAATAAATACAGATCTAGGGAACTGAATGGAAAGCATACTCAACACACATATATATATATATGTTTGGAGATACCAGGTGCTCCCACCATGAAAGCAATAGGGGGGAATCATCAGGAGTGGAGGAGTGGCCTAGTGGTTGGGGCAAGGTACTTCAGGCCGGAAGGTCGGGGGTTCAAATCCCACTAGAGGACAGCAACCTTGAGCCGGAAGGACTGGGGTTTCTAGTCCCACAGGTGCTCCTTGTGGTCTTGGGCAAGCCACTTAACCCTCCATAGCCCATGTTCCCTATAAAATAGTTATCTCCAAGTTATAATGCCCTGTTCAATGTAATTTCAGTTTGTTCAATGTAAACCGCACTGATGCAGAATAGCGCGGTATATAAGAGAGTGTAAATAAATAAATAAAATAAATAAATAAATAAATGCCAAGTAGTCTTGGAGCCATTCTTCATCTTGTCAATATTTCATCAAAGAGTTGATTCCGCGCTACTAGCAAAATATACACCAAGGTATTTTATAGCTGAGGAAACCCATTTGACGAGGTAATACCCTAGCATTGCAACACTACTAAGGACATTAAGCAGTAAAACCTTGGTATTATCCCAGTTTCTTATATCCAGAAAGTCAGGAGAGCTTTTCTTTGCAATGGAAAAGTCATGGCACTGAGCACATCAGCACTTCATAAGCGTATGTTGATAGTTTATATTCTCCACCTGCAAGGACCACATCCCGTATATGGACACTCTGCCCACCACTACACAGTAGCGGTTCTAGATCAAGATTAAACAAAAAGGGAGAAAGTGGATACATCTTGTCTCGTCCCACGTTTCAACCCAAAAAACAGCAAGACAAAACCTCTTATTCAGAGAGATGCTGATCTAATAGTTGAATGACATCAGTGCAGATCTGTGGGAACCCACAATACTTCATTACTGAGATCAGGTAATGTCATTTGATTCTGTCAAAGGCTTTTTCAGCATATAAAGATAAAGCCACGAGTGGAGCATGATATAGTTATGCCTGGTGCCAGATGACATAAACATCTGGTGTTATCTGCATTGTATCTCCCCTGAAGAAACCTGACTTGGTTCCTAAGAATAAGTTTACCCATTACAAACTCTAAATGATTGGCTAGAATTTTGGCATAGATTTTATAAACAAAAATTCAATAAAGATATAGACCTATAATTAGAGGCCATCAGGGGGTAATGGCCTGGCCTTCTCAGAAGGACTATCAATGCAGTTGAAAAATTGTGTATCTTACCTGGATCAGAGGTAAGTTCCCAATAGAGACCTCTCAAGTGTGGCATAAGTACATCCACTAACATTTTATAAAACTCTAAATATAAGTCACTGGGGCCTGGGGCCTAGTCCTCCCTTAATACCACCTCACTTGTGAGTCCTCTCCTCAATGATCTGCATCCTCCTGAGAAATTTTGGAGACATCCAAAAATCTCTCTACTACCTTTCCCTCTAAACTTGTTTCTGAGAAGTACAAGATGAAGGCAGAGTAATACAATGTGTGCCTTCAAGTCAATGCTGACTCCTAGAGACCCAGAAGCTCCTGGGTCTTCTTGGCAGTGTGACCGGAAGTAAATTGCCAGGCCTTTCTTCAGAGGCAATAGAGGGCTAAGTGACTTGCCCAAGGCATGCCAGCAGGAATTGAACCCTGGTTGCTTGGTTACCAAGCTAGTGTTCTAACCACTAGGCTACTCCTCCACTCCAAAGGCAGAGCAATATGACACAAAATATTCCTTAATCTCTTAATCCATTGTGAGACGTCCCTTGTTTCCTTTCCTGAGGGCATGAATTCTACAGTATCACATTGCCTGTGTCCTTTTAAATAATGAACTAATAAACAACCTGCCTTATTTGCCCCTTCATAATATATGTCCTTATAACAAAACACGGTATCGAAGGCCAATTGGTTTAATTGCTCATTATGTGTGAATTTAAGTTGTTGCACCTGGAGAAAAAGTGAGTGATCAAAATGCTCCATAAAGGCATGTTGAATCCAACTTATGTCAGCCTCCTCTTGAATCTCCTGTTGAGTCTGGCAGCATTTGTGTACCACATAATTAATTGTCCCTCCCCCCATATATTCTTCCCATATAGTTATAAAAGGGAGATTTGTCAGACATTATTATGAAAAAAACACTCCTGCAGACAGGACTTAATCATATTAATGAAGCTGTCTTCCATCAGTAAAGATGGGTTCAGACCCCATGAAAGATGCTCAGTACAATTAACCCCCCCCCCACAAGGATATTGCTACAGTTGTATGATCAGATATTATAATATTATGAATAGTAACCTTCTCAGCTTTTGACATCAAGCCTTTAGAGATTAAAAATAGTCAGTCCTTGAAGACGTCTTATGGATGGCACAATAAAAGGTGACATCCTTCTCTGTAGGATGAAGGCTCCTCCTGGGATCTATCATTCCTCCTGCCCCCTTAAAAATGTAAGTGCCACATGGGTTTTCTGTTTGACCAGTTTACACAATGAGGTGTGATTCAAATTTGGATCAACAGAAGGTTACAATCCCCTCCAAATATAGCATGAGTACTAAATGAAGATTCAGTAAATTTGGCCAACTCTGAGAAAAACTGTGGACCATCAAAGACTGGGATGTAGATATATAAAAGAGTAAATATACAGTTGGCCATGTTCAATTCTAACTTCAGCCCCCTCCCTTTCCCATCATCCAAATGTGGCACATCCTACACATTAATTCCCTTCCGAATCAGAATTATCACCCCATTATGTTTTATTTTCCCCAACCCATCCTCCCACCAGCTTTATAGCTTCTTTATGTTCATTATGCATCTACTGAAGGAGACAACTGCCCCCTTTTATCTGATTCAAACATATCAGAATTTTCTTCCACTTGATTGGGTGGGAGATTTCTTTGGCATTTAATATGAAAAAGTGCTGCATAATTTGCAACACTACTCAAATATTAAGAGATTAGATGACACTCCAGCACTCCAAAGAACAGTATAACACTGTCCAGCTCTGGACATCATAACAGCACTAAAGACCATACAAGCAGCAGGTTGATGTCACATAAAACTGGCTACAAGAGTACAAAAACCTGGATGAAGCATAATATCTAAACAACCTCCAACTGGGAGAGAAAAACTTACAACCAACTGGGTCTGCACGGCATGGCACGTGAAGAGCATCGTTCTGCTGCCATCAACCACATCCCTGCTTCTGAAGGACAACCATTTAGGTAAGTCTCATGCCCGCATACCCACTGCTATCAACCAGGTCAAGCTTGCAGTTCGGCTCCCTATCCACCATGCATATCAATAAATCTTTGCAAGTCAGTGAAAATCTATGTGACATTATGAAAAGTAACTCTCATCTGAGCCAAGTAAAGGGGCCATATTTCACTCCCATGTTCTTCAAACATAGTCAGAAGTTCAGCAACTGTTTTCTACAATGAACTTTATTTTTTGTCAAGATCTGGTACAAAAAGACGTTTTTTACCTTCAGACATAGTGGTAAAACGTGTACAGTTTGAGGATACCATATTAAATTCATGACTACTGTAAACAGTCCAGGCCCCCCCCTCCCAAACTCATTCTGTACAGCAAAGAAGCCCATCCCTGGCCAGCTATCCCAGCAGCCCCATGTGGTATGCTGTTCTTTCGACAACCAGTTTAGGGACTCTCTGCCATAGAGCCAGGGAGGCCAATCACATGTACACCTGCACCATGTGCTTACTTTAGGGGTTTGTACCTGTTATACAGTGCAGGTTACGTTCCCCATGGTTTCTTTGGAAGCAAGATAGCCATTTCATATCTCATATCTGTTTCAAGTTGAGGTGCTCCATTCTTGGTTACCTTTTTCTTGTCCTTTATGGATCCATTGTGTTTTATCCCACTTCTTTTTTAAATTCCTTTATAGTTTTTGCTTCCACCACCTCCTTCGGAAGGGCATTCCAGACATCCACCTTTCTCTCCCTGATGAAATATTTCCTGACGTCGCTTTTGAATCTACTTCCATGTAGCCTCATATAATGTCTTCTTGCTCTAGACCTTCCCCTCATTTGAAAAAGGCTTGTTTTTTCTAGATATCTTTCAAGTATATGAAAGTCTGTATCATATCTTGCTTGTTGCTTCTCTCCTCTAGTGTATACATAATTAGGGCCTCCAACCTCTTCCCATATGTTATCTAACAGAGACCCCCCCCCCCCCCACCATTTGTTTTGCTTTCCTCTGTACTGATTCCAGCCTCTTTATAGCCTTAGCAAGATATGGCCTCCTAAACTGAATGCAATACTCAAAGTGAGGTCTTGCAAGTGTCCTCTACAGTGGTGTTATAACCTCCTCCTTCCTGCTGGTTATGCCCCCTCTTTAAGCAGCCAAGCATCCTTTTATCCTTGGCCACCACTTTGTCACATGGAGGGTGATTTTAAAATGGAGCGTCTAGTTTTAGGCACCCAGAACATGCCTATCTTGAGCTTACTTTATAAAGAAAAGCAAGCATCTACTTTTCAGGGGCATTAAGTGGCAAAAAAATGCATGACAAATATAGACACAGGCATTTACACCAACCCTTGGGCTGCTGTAAATGCCTGCTCCTAGATTTTTGAAGGTTGCACAAAATTTATTGTATTTTCTAACTTGCGTGTGTAAATTTCCCATTTGCATCCCACAGTGAAAGTATAAGGGATCAGTATGATGCATGTACTTACAGAATAGCGACCGACTAGAGCACACGTGTAAGTGCCCATTCACGCACATAAGTCCTTGAAAATAGGTAATTTACATATGTAAATGGCATGTATGTTCATGTGACTCCTTATAAAATCAGTCCCATAGTGTCTGAGGACCTCAAGATAGTGCTGGTCTCCCTCTAAATCATCTCTCTCCCCTTCAATCTGTTCAAAATTCAGCTGCGCGGCCCATCTTCCGCCAGCCTCTATATGCTCATATAAACCCTCTTCTCAAGTTGCTTCACTGGCTCCCTATCCGTTTCCACTCTCTTACCTCTCCCTACACCCCTCCTCTGGAACTCCACTCTTCTGACAAATCACTCCTATCTGTGCCCTTCTCTTCTACTGCCAACTCCAGACTTCAATCTTTCCACCTTGCTGCTCCATATGCTTGGAACAAACTACCTGAGTCAGTACGTCAGACTTCATCTCTGGCCTTTTTCAAATCCAGGCTAAAAATTCAGCTCTTCAAGGTCACTTTTGGATGCAGATCAGCATAATCAACAGCTCTCCAACTATGTGTTTCCTTACCATTCACCTAGACATATCCTTGACCTTAGCTGTTGTTTTGTCTGTCTTGACTAGATTGTAAGCTCTGATGAACAGGGACCGTTTTTTACATGTCTGTACAGCATTGCATAGACCTTGAAGCACTATACAAATGATCAGTAGTAGTAGTGATAGAAACAATCCTCAAGGTCTCACTCCTGGTCTATGCACACCAGCCACTCCCCTCCTATTGCATATGTCTCCCTTGGGTTTCTGCACCTCAGTTGCATCACTCTGCATTTCTTTGCATTAAAGATTAACTGCCGCTCCTTTGACTGAGCTTCTAGTTTTGCAGATCACTTCTCATTTTACCTATTCCTTCTGAGGTATACACTCTGTTCCAGATCATCGTGTCTTCTGCAAAAAAGGCAAATTTTCCCTTCTATCCCTTCGGCAATATCGTTCACAAAGATATTGAACGGAATCGGCCCAAGGATCAAACCTTGGTGCACTTCAATAACCTTTATTTCTTCCAAATGGATGCCATTTATCACTATTCTCTGTCAACCAATTTTTAATACATTTAACTATCCCAGGACCCTCATCCCCAGGCCACTCAGCTTATTTATAAGCCTGCTATGAGGAACCACCACAAAGGCTTTTCTGAAATCCAAGTACACCACATCCATGCCGTTTGTCCAGTTCTCTAATCATTCAGGCAAAGAAATCAATCAGATTCATTTGGCACGACTTGCTGCTGGTTAAACCATATTGGTTTGGTTCCTGCAACTCTCTGCCCTATATGCAGCTCATTATCCTGTCCTACAGCAGCATCTCCAGTACTTTTCCCACCACCAAGGTGAGGCTTACAGCCTGTACTGTAGATTCCCACTTCTTCTTTGTTAACATTATTGTTAAGAGGGACCACATCTGCTTTTTTCCAGTCATGCAAGATCTCTTCCATCTCTAGGGTTCTGTTAAATCCTTCAGCACACCCACCAGAACCTCTTCGAGTTCCTCAGTATCCTGGGATATATTCCATCCAATCCTGACTGTCCACTTTCAACTCTGCAAGCTCTTCACAAACATTTTTTCAAATGAATGGGGCTGTATCTACTCACTTTTGATATCTACTTTTGCTGTTATCCGTGGTCCCTCCCCAGGCTGTTCTTCCATGAATACTGAACAGAAGTATTTAATTAGAATTTCTGCTTTTCCCTTATTTTCTCCATATCATTCTTCAGCTTCCTTCAGTTTTTGAATTCCATCTCTGGCCTTTCTTCTTTCTCGGATATACATAGTACATAGTTATCTATACTCAATTTCTTATATTAAGACTGTACAAAACAAAAACACATATTTAATTTAATAGTACAGTATGGGCTTGAGAAAATTTAAAAAGAAATGAAAACAGATTTTTTAGGGGAATGTGAGATTGCTCTTGTAAAGGATATTACATCAATTGATATGTTGGATCAGAGGGCTTGAAAGATTGCCAGTTCTTTCACACTCTCTTGCTCTCTTTTCCATGAAAAACACTGTTTTAATAGTAGCTTATTTAGATATCATTTTCCCAGAAATACATGTAGTAGACTGAGACATCCATGACAAAAAGAACGAAAAACAATGGGGGAGCAAAATAGGAAAATAAATACAATTTATATCTAAACACTGTGTTAAATGTTTGGCTGGTGCTCGAAGAGTAGGAATGCTATTATGGTGGTCAGGACCACCACTGGGTGGAATCCAGTTCCTTTCTCATCCCAGGCTATAGTGTCTCAAAATATTTGGACAGTTTTTATGATAAAGCAGACTCCTTCCTTCACTCCTGTAAAGCATTCTCCTTCCTTCACTCTCTTGCCATCACCCAGCTTATGCATGTACAAGCTATGGGCGCCTGATATTCAAAGGGAGTAACACGGAAGCTAACAGGGCAGCAGCGATATTGAGTCACTGTCCTGTTATGGCTAAGTGATGAAAGTAAGGCACAGCAAAGGTTGGCCTTACTTTTGCCGCGGAAGATAACCAGGCAGCGGCTGAATATCGCCACCGTCCGGTTAGCTTCCTGCAAATCTGGGCTACCCAGATATTCAATGCCAGGGCCGGATATGACCCCAGTATTGAATATCCAGGTTTAAGGTTTGGCAGCGTTGGCAGCTAGCCACGTTAGATTGGTTAGCCACCGCCTCTGACTATCAGGCCCTGTGTGTGTACAACATGCTGTACTGCTACATAGGTGAACTGCTAACTCCATGTGGAAGATCAAATGTAGTTCCAATTCCAGAAGGACTTGAGGATAACCCTGGGTAAATGAGAATGATGTGTTGTTGGCACCCTTTTCCCCGTCTCTGGGACAAGAGTTTCATGTTGTGTTACAATAAAGCTGCAGCCAGAATGAACGGCGCTGAGACTGAAATCATTTATGTACTGATAAAAATCACTGTTAAAGTGAGTCACTCTGGTTCTCTGTGTGAACCTACAATGTGACTCTTAGGCTATGACTGTTCAGATTATTATGAAAATCTATAATAAATCAGTCAAACCCACTAAATTTTGTAAACTGCCTATGCATTTCATTTGAATCTCAAAGCATTTCTCCCTCCACAAAAGACCACCCATTTTCTTCCTTTGTAAAAGGAGGAGAAGGGGTGCATGAGGAAGCCCTATGCAAGGAGCAGCAAGATTTTTTTTAATAAGCAATTCCCTGGTATTTTACAAAAGATGCAGTTAACAGACTTGAATATTGCTGCTGCCCAGTTAGCTAAAACACTATCCAGGCATACCATATATTCAATGATGGTGGCCAGATATGACCCCGCATTGAATATCCGGGTCTTTATTAAAACAGCAGCAGCCAGCTGCTTTAAATGTGTTGGCCACCACTGCTGAATATCAGCCCTGAAGGCTTTTGTAAAGTATGTATAGTGACAATGGCAATACACTTACATTTGCTAGCACATACACCGGGACACAAAAACGGCAGCATCACTTACAGTCTTCCAGTTTCAGATACCTCTACATATAAGTACCAGGAAGTATACATATAGGGCTCGATTCTGAAAGGGCACATCTGGGCCCCGTGCCCATCTCCAGATAGGATGTGCAATCAGAGGCCCGATTCTACAACCTCGCATAGTCACATACATGGTGTTGTAGAATCAGCATGTGGCCGTGACCGGCGAAGCATGCCTAACTGGCAGCCTATCGGTTCGCCTTGCGCCACACGCACATGTAGGCCGTGAGCATACTGCCCAGCTGCCCTGTGCACCTGTAACCCCGAAAACATCCACAATCCCATGTCCTACAAACCAGGTGCGACCGGATCCAGGAAGAAGGCCCTCCTCCCCCAACATAACATACACATCAACATGACTACCGGGCAGCCCAACTTCAGCGAGGTGGAGACGAGGCTGCTGATGACCATGGTCATCGAGCAGGAGGAGACTCTCCTCCCCACTGGGCAGAGGTGGCCAGCCCACACAGCAGTATGCAGGGGCTGGGAACATATCAGTACCACCTCGCCCAGTAAGTACATCACAACAGAGGCAGACAAACCTGGAAGCAGAGAGAAGTGGGCAGGCTGGAGCAGCACCCAAGTTGGTACAGAGACAGGCATGCACCAAGGTAAAGAGGAAAGGCAGGGGAAGTTAGGATCTTCCCCGGCAGAAAGTAGGTAGGCTGCACAGTGACAGGGCAGCACAGTACAGACGGAGCAGCCCGACAGCAGGGGCCCAGGAAACAAGGGAAAACAGGATGCATGCAGGCCCCCAGTGAAGGCACAGGGGGACACAGAGATGGATGGAAGCGACACGCATAGCAGTGAAAGCACAGGGGAACACAGAGATGGATGGAAGCGACACGCATAGCAGAGATCAGTCCCAGAATGTCAGCCACATCCCCAGGTCGCATAGATGCTCCCTGAGGAGGCAAAATAAAAGGGTCCCAAGGACATGCCACCATGCACACCTGTGATCGTGTTGACCAAGGCACAGGTGCATGTGCCCTCAGGGAGGGGGAGGGGTAAGGGCTGAGCAGACAGGATTGGGGTGCGGAATGCTTGGTGTGTGGGCTTGGGTCCCAAGAGGTTGCACAGGTGGTGTGTGTTTGTGCAGGGGTGTGTGGGGTGGGTGTCAGTCATGTTCCATGTTCCATGTGGGTTGGCATGGGTGGTTGGGGGGGTGGATCCATGGGTGGCACTGCCTCTTAGGTCTGCCTTTGGGTGTGTGCAGGGGACACACCACTCTGCATGACATTGACGCCTATGTTCATGTGTTGCTGTGTGACTCACACATGTATATGTATACAACATCCACACACTGTTCAGCATAGGATCCTGGTGTGTGTGGCATCAGTCTGCTGGCCAGTGCCCCTCTGTGCCACCTCAGGCAGACACTGCTTGGGGCATTTACCAGCATGATCGCATGCATGAGGCACCTGTCCATGGTGTGCCCACTGTCACATTTGTCACACCTTCCTCCCATCTCGGTCTGCTTAGAGACACATCCACTGCCATAAAATGGGGTGCTTGCCCTGGGGCACCCTTCACAATTGATCTTGCTAGGGTGTTGGGGAACCCTTTACCTGCCCTCACCACAGGATGCTGGGACTGCTGCTTGTGCTCAGGGCATGTGCACCCCTGGGACACTGGTGGTGCTGTGACCTATTCAGGAGCCTCCTATCCTGTTTTGGTGACCAGTGGCAGATGTCTTGCACACATTTGCTTATCTTTGGCTGTGCAGTGCAGATGTCTTCCACTGTGTCTGTCCCAAGCCACTTTAAATTCCATCAATATATTTGCCTCCACCACTTCCATCGGGTGGGCATTCCAAGCATCCACCACCCTTTCAGTGAAAAAGTATTTCCTGACATTGCCTTTCAATTTATCATCTTGCAGCTTCATGTTATGCCCTCTAGTTTTACAGCTTCCCCATCTTTGGAAAAGGTTTGTTTGTTCATTAATACTCTTTAAGTATCTAAAGGTCTGAATCATATCTCCCCTGTCCCTCCTCTCCTCTAGAGTGTACATATTTAGGTCTTCAAGTCTCTTCTCATACATCTTCTGACACAGGCTCTAAATCATTTTGGTTGCCTTCCTCTGAACTGTTTCCAGTCTTTTTATTTCTTTTGCGAGACACGGTCTCCAAAATTGAACAGAATATTCCAAGTGAGGCCTCACCAATGACTTGTATAGTGGCATTAGTACCTCTTCCTTTCTGCTGAAAATTCCTATTTGTATGCAACCCAGCATCTTTCTGGCTTTTGCCACCGCCTTGTCACACTGTTTCGCTACCTTGAGATCCTCAGAAACAATCATTCCGAGGTTCTTCTCCTGGTCCAAGCACACCAACCTCTCGCCCCCTATTGCATGCAATTCCCTTGGGTTTCTCCTTCCCTAGTGCACGACACTGCACTTCTTCACATTAAATCTTAACTGCCAAGCATTAGACCATTCTTCCATCTTTTGTAGATCTTTCCTCATGTTATCCATTCCCTCTGGGGAGTCCACTCTGTTGCAAATTTTTGTGTCATCTGCAAAAAGACAGACTTTTCTATTCAGTCCTTCAGCAATATCACTCACAAATACATTGAACAGTACCAGTCCCAGGACCGAACCCTGGGGCACACCGCTAATCACCTTTCTTTCATCCGAGTGAGTTCCGTTTACCATCACCTTCTGTCGTCTGTCAGTCAACCAAATTCTAATCCAATTCACCACCTTTGGACCCATCCCCAGGCTGTAGAGTTTATTGATAATCCTCCTATGAGGAACAGTATCAAAGGCTTTGCTGAAATCTAGGTAGATCACATCCATCGCGTGTTCTTGATCTAGTTCTCTGGTCACCGAGTCAAAGAACTCAATCAGATTTGTTTGGCAAGATCGTCCTTTGGTAAAACCGTGTTGCCTCGGATCATGCAACCTGTTGGTTTTGAGAAAGTCCACTATTCGCTCTTTCAGGAGCGCCTTCATTACTTTTCCTTCCACCGAGGTAAGGCTCACCGGTCTGTAGTTTGTCACTTCTTCCCTGTCACCACTTTTGCAAGGAGGTACCACATCAGCCCTTCTCCAGTCCTGAAGAACTTCTCCTGTTTCCAAGGATCTGTTAAAAACATCCTTTAACGGCTCTGCAAGAACTTCTCTGAGCTCTTTCAGTATCCTGGGATGTATCCCATCTGGTCCCATGGCCTTGTCCACTTTCAATTTTGGAAGCTGTTCTAACACATCTTCTGTGAATGGTGTGGTATCTACTCCATTCCATTTGTATATTTGTCAGTCACAGGTGAACCTTCTCCAGGATTTTCTTTAGTAAAAACAGAACAGAAGTATTTGTTTAGCATTTGCGCTTTTTCAATGTCACTTTCCACAAATCCGTTCCCAGCACTTTTGAGTCCTGCAATTCCACCTCTGATTTTCCTCCTCTTCTGAATATACTTGAAAAAGGTTTTGTCGCCACACTTCGCATCTTTAGCCATCTTTTCTTCTGCCTTGGATTTTGCAATCCTTATTTCTCATTTTGTCTCTTTTAGTTTTATCCTGTATTCTTTTCTGTGTCCCTCTGTTTTCGAGATTCTGAATTTTGTGAAAGCTGTGTTTTTTGCCTTTATTTGTGCAGCCACTTCTTTGGAGAACCAAATAGGTTTCCTTTTCCTCTTGCTTTTATTTACTTTCCTTACATATGTATCTGTTGCCCCTTTTATTGCCTCCTTTAGTTTAGCCTACTGCAATTCCACTTCCCTTATCCCCTCCCACCCTGCCAACTCCTCCTTCAGGCACTTGACCATTTTACTGAAGTCAGCGTTTTTGAAGTCTAGGACCATGGCTGGGATTTTAGACATTGGGCATCTGTCCACCGCTGGCAGTTGTGGTCTGCGTATTTCAGGCCTGCCCCCAGGGGATAACGTACTTGATAACAATTCACAGTTGTGGGGCATGGCTCAATCTCTGTGCGTCCTCTTTGTCCATTTATTTGTTACATATGTCATGCATGCCTGGTAGCACACATCTTCTCAGACATGTTTGGGAGGTTGTTTCAGAGGTATGCCCATGTCACAGCAGCAGCAGGAACATGTGTGGACTGCCATTCACATGGGTATGCCCTGTTAGCCAATACATTGCTGTCACGCGACGTACCATGTTAACATTTCCCAGAGAGGGGGTGTGGGCAGCCGAATGAGGGGTCTTGGCCCGGTCCACGGTGTGGGCATGGGTTCCCCTGGTCACATGTCAAGCTATGGTTGCATTATGTGCATGTCTGGCCCAGAGACATATCTATAGCAGACACGGGGACTGTTTATACCCAGCACCGCATTCACGGGTGAGCATGTGCGTGGAGACGTGTTCTGCAGGACTCATGCAGGTGCTCTTCAGCCACCCCCGCCTCGGAGACGGGGAATGGTTTTGGACATCCACACGCATATCGTATTCTAGGACATATGACGTTTCCGATCCGACCCGTCCCCACACTGTACCCACTGATGCCACGCCCCTGGGGTAAAATGTGCATCTCCTAGGCTGGTCATCACAGCCAGTAGTGTGTTGATGCATGGTGGATATTACTAACACTGCAGCTGCAGCAGCCTGCTCATGTCTCAGTCCCCCTCATGTCCTGTGGGGCACTTCCTAGGCCTAGCGCGCACCTATAAGGGGTTCCAAATTGTAAATATCAACATGTATGCCAGGACATAACTACCATCACATGGTATATCGCATTCTGGGGCAATCTCGGTGATTTCCACTGTGGTCATCTGTACAGACTCATCCTCACTACTACCTGCTGAACAGCACACTGTGCATCATACAAACATAGAAAAATGACGACAGAAAAAGACCACATGGCCTATCTAGTCTGTCCTTCCATATCAACAACTACAACAGTCCCCTCTTTTCCTTTAGAGATCCTCTGTGTTTGTCCCATGCTTTTTTGAATTCAGATACTGTCCTCATCTCTACCACCTCCACTGGGAGACTTTTCCACGGATCCACCACTCTTTCTGTAAAAAAATAGTTCCGCATATCACTCCTGAATCTATCCCTTTTCACCCTCGTCCCATGTCCCCTCATGGCAGAACTTGCTTTCAATCGAAAGAGGCTCTCCCCCTGTGCATTTATGCCACAGAGGTATTTAAAAGTCTCAATCATATCACCTCTATCCCGCCTTTCCTCTAATGTGTACATATTAAGATCCTTAAGTCTGTCCTCATATGCTTTATAATGAAGACCACTAACCATTTTAGTAGCCACCCTCTGTAATGACTCCATCCTGTTTATATTCTTTTGAAGGTGTGGTCTCCAGAATTGCACACAATACTCCAAATGAGGTCACACCAAAGACTTATACAGAGGCACTATCACCTCCTTTCTTCTGCTGGCCATTCCTCTCCATATGCACCCAAGCATCCTTCTAGCTTTTGCCATCGGCTTTTCTACCTGTTTAGCTACTTTAAGATCATCAGACACAATCACGCCTAGGTCCCACTCTTCGTTAATGGACAAAAATACTTCACCCCCTATACTATATTGTTCCCTTGGATTGCTGCAGCCCAAAAACATGACCTTGCATTTTTTAATATTAAATCCCAGCTGCCAAATTCTAGACCATTCTTCAAGCTTAGCTAGATCCCTCCTCATGTTATCTACACCTTCCTGGGTGTCTACTCTATTGCAGATTTTGGTATCATCCACAAAGAGGCAAACCTTACCCGACAGCCCTTCTGCTATATCACTAACAAAGATGTTAAAAAGAATCGGAACAAGGATAGTTCCCTGGGGCACACCACTGGTAACTTCCTTCTCCTCAGAGTGAGCTCCATTTACCTGTATTCTTTGTCACCTCCCACTCAACCATTTTCTAACCTAAGCAGTGACTTTAGGGTCCATCCCTAGGATACACAGTTTGTTTATAAGTCGCCTGTGAGGAACGGTGTCAAAGGCTTTACTGAAATCTAAGTACACCACATCTAGGGCTCTCCCTTGGTCCAACTGCCTGGTCACCCAGTCAAAGAAATCAATCAGATTTGTCTGACAAGACCTGCTTCTGGTGAATCCATGCTGCCTCGGATCCTGTAATCCGCTGGACTCCAGAAACCTCACTATTTTCTCTTTCAGCAGCGTTTCCAATAATTTACTCACCACCGAAATATGGGCATGCATTAGTGCTGTTTGCAATGTTGGGTGCCCCTATTATGGGGGACCCTTATCTTTGCTGTCCTTATCTTTGGACATTTGGCTGTGGTAGGCTCTTTCTGTCTTTGCCTGCCTCGTTACACTGACACCTTGTAACACTGTACTCATCCATACGGTCCAGGTACTAGCCAGGCTTTTATGTCCCACCTGCACTGCTGCTGCCCAAACCAGCTTCCCCCAATGCGCCCCTCAGATCACACATACCTTCTCTCACTTTCTGCGACAGCAACATGATTCCGCGGGGGGCTGCCCGGTACCTGTACATATCAGCTATGATATAACATACGCAAATTGGGTACCAGGGCTACATATCTGCTCTCCCGGTCTCAACCCAAAAGGTATCCTTTCCCTGTTCACATCTATTCTCTCCCTGACTCTGCAGCCCCATCTATGTGCCTAGTTTTGTTGGCGTCCCATGGATTGTCTCCTTTAGCACATACAGCACATGGGTGCATGGCATGATTGGACACTGGTATTCTTCTTTGTATCGCTTCACATCTGTTTAGTTATGGTTCTTTGCCCTACAGTGGTCCCTCAGTTCTGTTCCCTGTACCTTCTGTATGCATCTTGTATTTGTCCTGTCTGCAGTGGCGCAACTTCAGACTCGACCTGTCATATACATTCACCTCTATGGGACGCATTGCAGGCAGAGCTGAATTTTTTCTAAGTCGGAGCTTTATACCCAGGACCGGATTTACCTATACGCCATGTACGCCATGGCGTAGGGCCCACAGCTGGCAAGGGCCCACAAAAAGCTGCCGCGGCAGCATGGACGTTCCCGTGGCAGCATGGACGGTCCCGCGGGGCCCCCTCTGCCCTGCCGAATCCCCGGCTGAGCCCCTCCGTGCCGGCTTTGAGAGGCGCGAAGGGAGAGTGTCTCCCTCGCGTCTCTGTTAAGCTCGCAGGGGCTGATGGGAAATTTCCCATCAGCCCCTGCGGGCTTAACAGAGACGCGAGGGAGACACTCTCCCTTCACGCCTCTCAAAGTCGTCGCGGAGGGAGGGATTCGGCAGGGCAGAGGGGGCCCCGCGGGATCGTCTATGCTGCCGCGGCCTTGGTAGCAGCCAGCGGTTTTGCTTTTTTAAAATTTCATTTTACTTGAGCCGATGGGGGGGGGGTAGGACTGGAAATGGGCTGGGGGGGTTAGGACTGGTAATGGGCTATGGGGGAGGTTAAGACTGATAATGGGATGTGGGCTGATGGGGGCTGTCTGGTAATGGGCTATGGGGGTGCTAGGAATGGAAATGGGCTGGGGGGGTTAAGACTGGAGGTGGGCTGATGGGGTTAGGACTGGTAATGGGCTGTGGGCTGTTGGGGGGGTTAGAACTGGTAATGGGCTATGGGGGGGGTTAAGACTGATAATGGGCTGTGGGCTGATGGGGGCTGTCTGGTAATGGTCTATGGGGGGGCTAGGACTGGAAATGGGCTGGGGGGTTTAGACTGGAGGTGGGCTGATGGGGTTAGGACTGGTAATGGGCTGTGGGCTGTTGGGGGGGGTTAGAACTGGTAATGGGCTATGGGGGGGTTAAGACTGGTAATGGGCTGTGGGCTGATGGGGGCTGTCTGGTAATGGGCTATGGGGGGGCTAGGACTGGAAATGGGCTGGGGGGGTTAAGACGAGGTGGGCTGATGGGGTTAGGACTGGTAATGGGCTGTAGGCTGTTGGGGGGTTAGAACTGGTAATGGGCTATGGGGGGTTAAGACTGATAATGGGCTGTGGGCTGTTGGGGGGGGTTAGAACTGGTAATGGGCTATGAGGGGGGGTTAAGACTGATAATGGGCTGTGGGCTGATGGGGGCTGTCTGGTAATGGGCTATGGGGGGCTAGGACTGGAAATGGGCTGGGGGGGTTAAGGCTGGAGGTGGGCTAATGGGGTTAGGACTGGAAGTGGGCTGATGGGGGGTTAGGACTGGTAATGGGTTATAGGGGGGGCTTAAACTGAAAATGGGGTGATGGGGGGTTAGGACTGGAAGTGGGTTGATGGGGGGGGCTAGGACTGGTATTGGGTTGGGGAGTTGCTAGGACTGGAAATGGGCTGATGGGTGGCTAGGACTGGAAATGGGCTGATGCAGGGACTAGAAGGGAATGGATGCTGGGTGAAGCTGGAACTAGAAGGGAGCTGATGTTAGGGGAGGATTAGAATGGGATGGGACTGGAAGAGTAAAATGGAGAAGGGAAAAATATTTTGTGTGGGAGGGATAAAAAATCTACAATTGGCCGGGTATTGGGAAAGTAAGTGGGGATTGAGGATGGAGGGGTAAAATTTGAGTGGATGAAATAGGAATGAGGAAAGAGCAAAAGGAGAAAGATTAGTATGTTAAAGCAGATGTAGAGAGAGAATGGAAAAAAACTAGAAGAGAGAAGAAAGGACAGCAGACGATGGAGAGTTAGCAGAAGACACGAAGAAACCAGAAGATAGTGGCTGGAGCAATTGCAGCTGAAAAAAAATGCACAAAAGGTAGAAAAATATCTCTTTATTTTGAATTTATTAATTGGAATATGTCAGCTCTGGTAAATGTGCATCATTAACGTCTGCGCTTTGTTTAGTACAAGAGCAAATTAATGTATAGTTTTATTTCTACAGTGTTGTACATTCCAAGTTTGGCTTTTGGGATTCCCAGTTTAATTATTGTCTTCCTGTTTCTAAATTGTGATTACTTGTTTGGTGATGGTCTATGTTCTGCATGTGTAACTGAGCTGAGGTGTTCTGTTTATATAATTCCTATTTGACATTGCCACTTGTTCTCTTTCCCCAGTAGGTCATGTATTGTTGTTCTCTGAAATGTATTGGTTTAATATTTGCAGTGTTGCCTTTTGATTGGTAGAGTATGGTGCTTTGTGAGTCCTGGTAGTGCTGTTAGGATACGGCGGGTTTGCTATGGGTTGGCACTGGATTATAGTAATGTAGAAATCTTTTAGTCTTTCTTTATCCATACACTCTAAGAGGCACGTTTACTAAAAGTTAGTATATGGTAACATTATGCAAATATTTATGCAAATGAGGCCCCTTATGCAAATGAGGCCCCGCACCCCCCTTGGGCCGCCCCTGCTGGGGGCCCACAATTTTTGTTGGCGTAGGGCCTCACTCAAGGTAAATCCGGCCCTGTTTATACCTGGTTTCCGATTACACCTCATGCGTACACGGCCCTTTCGGGAATAAGCTTTCTACGTCTCGGCAGTTCACCATGCCCCTGTTCCACCCTCTCCCGCCCACGTTCTTAACTCTCCGTACTAACGCCCAGGATGTGCATGTCAGCGGTGTTGTGGAATACAGTGGGTGACATATTCGGCACTTACACGGCCCTGCCGCACATGGACAGCCCTTATTCGTGTTCTAGAATGACCCCCACAGGGTCTCCATTTCGAAAAATATACATAGAAGTGGTACAAATTAAAAAGCAAAGCCCAAAAGATGATTTTTAATATTTTCAAGACAAACAAACCCCAGGAGGTTAAGCATAATTATCCCCTATATCACTTGTTTTCAACCCTGAAATCATCAGTTTCAAGTGCATGCAGTCTACATATGCAAATATTGCTATTTCCAAGTGTACAAGCTTGCACTCCTTGCATGAAAAAAATTGACTGATGATTCCTGAACAAATATTTACCTCCTCAAGGAAACCGTGTTTGTTGTTTAACATAGGTTTCAATACATGTTATTAATGCAGAACTCAAAAACCAGATAACTTACCTCATTAACAGTTAGGGGTATGTTTACTGGAACGTACCGGTAGCATGCGTTTGGAACATAAATTTATCACAGAAGCCTGTGCCAAATTCAAATTGTAAGCTTTGATTAGCAGGACCTGTCTTTTACATGTGTCTGTGCAGCACTGTGTATGTCTTGTAGCGCTATACAAATGTTCAGTAGTAGTAGTAGTAGTAATAATAGTAATAGTAGTAGGGGGCATAGCCCAATGTTTGATTGTTCTTGAGCACTGTGGAGAACCCTTCCTAATTGTTTTGCCTTTTGAATCTATTGATTCCTGCTATAGAGGATTACTCCAAAGACCTTTTTTTGCCATACTCTCATGCCAGAAATTCTGAGAAAACTCTGTCTAAGATTCTGGTTGTCTAATTAGTGATCTGGAGTAAGCTTGGTAAATGTCTTTGATAGTTTAATTAAACATGGTTTTACAGAATTTCTGGCACAAGATCATGGCAAATGAAGAGTCTTTGCAGCAGGGGTTCTCAACCCAGTCCTTGGGACAAACTTAGCCAGTCAGGTTTTCAGGATAACCACAATGAATATGCATGAGAGAGATCTGCATACAGTGGAAGCAGTTTTCCTGAAAACCTGACTGGCTAGGTGTGTCCCAAGGACTGGGATGAGAACCTCTGCTCTAGAGCAGGAGTCAATAGATTCAAAAGGCAAAAAATCCAGGAAGGGTTTTCCATAGAGTTCAAGAACCTACTCACGAGAAAGGCAATATCCTCGACCTCATATTCGCACCACAGCTAATTTTGGATCAACCACAAAACATAGTACTATCCATAACGGCAGTCCCATGGACCGATCACAAACTCATCACCTTCCAGATGCATACCACTAACCATTCACACAAGACAATAATGGATAAAAGCAAGCCCACTAACTCATCTACCAGAAGTTTCCAACCATTTAACAGAGAACGCATCCTCTCTGAGATTAGCACACTCTCTGATGACACCTCACTAAGCCTTGAAGAACTGATCTCCTCCTGGAACAGAAAAATCAGCACTATTGCTATCCGCCCTCCAACAAACAAGAACCCAAAAAAGAGATCTACAGCCCCATGGTTCACAGCGGACTTAAAAGCCTCACTAACTATTCTAAGAAGGCTAGAAAAACGATGGAGAAAATCACGCACCAGTAGTGACCAAGCAGCTTACATCCAACACCTGGCAGAGCATCGTAGAACCATCACAGATAAAATCAGACAACACCACACAGACACCCTGAAACGGTCATTGAATAAACCTCATGACCTGTTTAACTTAGTTAAAACACTTGCCAAAGAACCAACCCCGGAGCACCACAGCATGATCCACCCACAGGACTATGCAATTTATATGCAATCTAAAATGTGCAAAACTAATAAAATATTAATACCGGAACCTCTTGATGAACAAGACTACCCAGTATCTCTGGCATCCTTCTCCACTCCCTCAAAGAAAACCATTGAAGATACCATCCTAGCACTAAATACATCCACTGCGCACACAGACCCTTGCCCTGCACACTGGATAAAGGACCTGCGTTGTGACATATCATCAATTATAGCAAAAATTTTAAACCAGTCCTTCACCACCGGCTCATTTCCAACTACGCTCAAGCAGACCTCTGTAAGACCGCTGTTAAAGAACACTAAACTTGATCCTCAGAAGGTAGAATCTTATAGGCCCATATCTAGCATACCTATGCTAGCAAAAATCATTGAGAAAGTAGTGCACAGGCAACTACAGGATCATATAGACACCTCTGCTCCACTTGATCCGGCTCAACATGGTTTCAGAGAGTCACATGGAGTAGAAACACTACTTACAACACTCCTCAACAACATAATCTCAGGTATGGATAACATACGCCAAGGTTTCGCTCTTGTATTTCTCGATATAGCAGCGGCCTTTGACTCGGTATGCCATGAAATTCTCATCTGCCGGTTAAGGGAAAAAGGCATCTGCGGAACAGCACTTGAATGGTGCAAATCTTACCTGTCCGACAGATGGCAGCACATCCGAATTGACGGGGATACATCTGAACCATTCCAACAAAGTCAAGGTGTACCCCAAGGATCCTCCTTATCTGCATTGATGTTTAATATATATATTCAACCCCTCTGCAACATCATCAGATCCTTTAATGTCAGTTACATGATATATGCAGACGATGTGCTACTATATATGCCAATATCATTGGATTGCCTGGATCTCACACCGCTGACTAACTGTTTTGACGCCGTAGCAGAGTGGCTCCTATCCCAAAACCTGAGAATACAACACAAAAAGACGGAAGTCCTTTTCGTCTCAAGGAACACCAACTTCACTCCTCCTAGTTGTATTAATGTAAAGGATGCCCAGCTCCAAGTGAAACCTGCAATACGTTACCTTGGAGTAACACTGGACCAAAACCTTGACATGAAGAGTCACATAGCCAACACAGTCAAGGCAATCTACTTTAAAATTAGATCCCTCAGACACCTACGCACACTACTTGAACCAGATGATTTCCGTACCATTTATCAAGCCCTTATACTTCCCCATTTCGACTTTGCAAACTCTATTCTACAGGGGCTCCCCCAGTCCACCCTGAACCCCCTGCAACTGGCCATGAATAGTGCAGCGAGGGTACTCCTCGGGGCATCTAGGAGAGACCACGTGACACCACTCCTAAAACAGCTACACTGGCTTCCCATTCAAGCAAGGATCAGTTTCAAGACTGTACTGCTAACATTTAAAGCGACCAAGGGGCTCACCTCTTCTTCTCTCTCCAACCTCATACTACCACTTGCACCAAACAGGCCAAGAAGAACAGCAGAAATGAACACACTAGCTATCCCAAACGACACCACAAGATGTGCCAGATCAACAGCCAACAGAGCATTCCGACTCTGTGCCCCCACTTTATGGAACACCTTACCAGCACAAATCAGATCAGTACCAAATTTGAGTCAGTTCAGAAAGTCACTGAAACATTTCCTCTTCCTTAAATATCTCAATGACAGCTCAGAACATAACCTCCAGGTGAATAGCAGGAGTGGCCAAACAGACAGACCATCGCAACAGGCCAACTACACAATGTAAATACAAACAGTTCCATATACTATTGCACCACCTTTGTATATAGTTA
The DNA here is from genome assembly GCA_033557465.1 of Ichthyophis bannanicus. Taxonomy (NCBI): domain Eukaryota; kingdom Metazoa; phylum Chordata; class Amphibia; order Gymnophiona; family Ichthyophiidae; genus Ichthyophis; species Ichthyophis bannanicus. Next base: position 941,274,341 of record CM066033.1, on the reverse strand, counting down.
ACCATGATATCTCTTGTCAGATAACACACCTTTGTATATAGTTTCCCCTATTTCCCAAGTTTATATCTCCTGTTAAATGTAATTGACCAGACATATGTAAATTGTCGGATGTTTTTTGTTCAATGTAAACCGCGCTGATGTCTAATAGTGCGGTATATAAGAATTGTTAATAAATAAATAAATAAATAAATAAAAATAAAGCTCTGAGCTGGTCAGAAAACGAGAATAAAGGGCACCAGAAATACGAGACAGTTAAGAGCAGGCTGGCTAGCATTAGCCTCATAGAAGATGCAATAGCTCATCTAGGAACATAAGAAAATAAGATATACCATGCTGGGTTGGAAACAAGGGTCCATCAAGCCCAGTATCCTGTTTCCAACAGTGGCCAATTCAGGTCACAAGTACCCTGGCAGGTTTCCAAAAATGTACACAGATTCCACATTGCTTATCCCTGGGTTAGCAGTGGATTTCCCTGGCCCTCGTGCATAGAGTGAAAAAATATTTTCTCCGATTAGTCTTACATGGCTACAATGTAGCTTCCATGCGTGTCCCCATTTTTCTACTTTTTGAAGGAGTAAACAACCAATATTCTAATCCAAACAAACACCACCGCTTCAAGGCCAAGCCACGACAGCTATTAACAAAACTAGAAAAAAAGAGCTTTATTTGCCTAGAAACCTCTAGTAACCTTTCAGCTGTTTTTTTTTGGGGGGGGGGGAAGGAGCAAACACAAAATTGCCCTGAAATGAAAACGAAAGTTTATAAAACCAAAATGAAAAAAAAATCTTGCAAACAACACAGGAAATTAAACAAAATGAAATTGTTTTGTTTGAACACCCCTAAAATATATGTGTGTGTGTGTATGTGTGTGTGTGTGTGTGTGTGTGTGTGTGTGTGTGTAGATAGATAGATAGATATAGATATAAATAATAGGCATGTGCATTAGTTTTCGTATGAATGGTAAAATCCGTGAAAATCAAGATTTTTTATTTGTCCTGGTGCCAATTAAATGAGTACACATGCTCAGGAAATTGTTATGAATCGCCATTCATGCATTTCAGCTTCATCATGCGTGCTTGTGTCCAGATGCATTGGAGCAAACTGTGAGGGGGAGGAGGTCAAGGAACGGTCACCAACAACCAGCACAAGACACTTGAGATAATCCTGCTTCAAATGCTTGATAGAAAGTCAGAGAAACCTATCCTTGTCTGACTTTAGCAAATCCCATGTCTGATGACTTCCAACAGAGAGTACAAGGATAGAAAAGCATTTGTCATCTGATTTACAGAAGGTTAGGAAAGCGTGGTGAAGTGAGTTTTTGGATTCTAAGGTTGAGATAAGAGCTTGTCTGTGGCATGGGTGGGATTGAAAATAAAACAAAACAAAACATACTAGCTTCGTTAACAGTACTGGCACTATTATATATATAATGATTGGGCTCTTCAACAATCCATGTACTTGGTCAAAAATCCACAGGAAAATTTAGAAAAAGAAACTGCACAAAGGGCAACTACCTAGACATACATACTTAGAGCCTTTTAGCAAGGTAACATAGTATTTATTTAGCTGTGCTCATGTACCCCTTTTTATTCAAGGTGTTTTACAGATATATGCTAACAAGCACTATTTATTCCCTTGTCCCTGAAGGGCTCACAATCTAAGTGTACCTGAGGCAAGGGAGGGTTAAGTAGCTTGCTCAAGGCCACAAGGAGTGGCCATGGGATTAGAGACCCCAGTCCCTCTGGCCTGAGGTCACTTGTCCCTACAGGGGAATTGAACCCCTGGCCCTCCAGCCTGAGGTAACCTGTCCCAACCACTAAGTCACTCCTCCCTGTGAGTAAAGATCAAAATGGCCAGCAGTGATTGTTTATTTCAAGTAAATGCATACAGAAATTCCCAAACGGAACCCAACACCCACTCCTCCTTTCCCCATGTTCGTCATCCAGGCTTCAGGATTGTACCACTGCCAATGCTTTCTTGCAGTTTTGGGCTGTAACTGAAATCCAAGTATACCATATCTAGTAATCTAGTAGGATACAATGCACTTTATATCAGAAGATGTCAGAAACACATACACAGCGTGCTGGCATGGATGAACCTGGCACATCAGCCGCTGTTCTCTATGTTCCTGATATCAAATCATCTGTTAGCCATCATCAGATAAATGGTAAAAGAATAGCTGGATTGTCATGGGTCATCTACCTGTGTCCTGTAACTGAGGCTGTAAAAAGGTTATGGCTCGGTGTCTCATATGGAACACAAGTTTAGCAAATAAAATATTAAACAGATAGCTGAAGTGATTTTAAAACACATGGTCTATACTACCTTCATGAATGATCCCTTGAAAGGACAGTTACTACAAGGTCAATATTTCAAAGCCTGTCCTGACTAAAATCACAGTTGAACTGGATAAATCTACTCATTTAAAAATTTTGCCCATGTAACTGGCTAAATTTGTACATTTTAAATCACAAAATACGCAAATTTAGCTGAAAGAAATTAGGACCAGGTCAGAGCCATCCCTTGAGAAAACTGGCTTTAGTTATTTTTGCATTCATTTTGTTATACCACTCTTCAGCAAAGCATTGACATCAAAGTGGTTTATATTATTAAAATTAATCAGAAACATAAAGCACAATAACCAATATTTCAGACTAAACATTAAGCTTATCCAGGGGAAGATGCTACTGAGGAAAACAATTTAAAAACCGCTCATATTTAGAATGCTATTCAGCACCAAGAGGATAATACTATATAGTCTCATGTAATTAATTTTATTTATTTTATTTATTTATTTATTTAACACTCATTTTTATACCGCATCTTCCAGAGATCAGGTGCGGTGTACAAACAACAACAATTAACAAAGCTAAGTTTGTTTTACATAGAACATCTTAATTTTTACATAGAACATCTTAACATATCATAAATAAACAAAATGGGTTTTTGAACTGGGACCGTGTAAAAACAGTTAACTAATAAAGTGTAGTATCTATATACGTAAGACAGTACATAACTGATACAACTATATACATGCGTTGGTATTAGGTCATAGGAGATAGGATCGTCATTTCATTCATTAATTACATTGTCATGCACATCCATTATGCCTACTTTATGAAGTCGAGTTAACCACAGGTTTTATGAGACAGGCAGAGAATGCCTATTCTAGGCACAATCACTTACAGCAGCCCTAGTGCTGGCATAATTGACCGCACGTATCTTACCCACCTACGCCCATATTTTACAAAGACATGTGTAAATGCGCGGTCTGTCTAAGATCCACTTATGTGAATGCCCACCATGCAAGTAAGCATCATCAGCCTATATAAGAACATAAGAAATGCCATACTGGGTCAGACCAAGCTCTAACAAGCCCAGTATCCTATTTCCAGCAGTGGTCAATCCACGTCACAAGTACCTAGTAGTTTCCCAAAAAGATACACAGGTTCCACAATGCTTGTATTGGGGCAAGCAATGGATTTCCCGGGTCCTCAATGGTTTATAGATCTTTCTTCCAGGAACTTGTCCAAACTTTTTTAAACCCAGCTACACTAACAGCTTTTACTACAACCTCTGGTAACGAAGTCCAGGGTTTGATAATGCATTGAATGAAAAAATATTTTCTATTATTAGTCTTAAATGGGTTAAACTGTAGCTTCATTGTGTGTCCCCTAATCTTTCAACTTTTTGATAGTGTAAGCAACCGATGTACATTTACCTGTTCCACTCCACTCATTAATTTATAGACCTCTATCCTATCTCCACTCAGCTGTCTTTTTATCAAGTTGAAGAGCCTTAATCTTTTAAGCCTTTTACCATTTGGTGACTCTTCTCTGACCCTGTTCTAATTCTGCTATATCCATTTTAAGATATGGTGACTAGAACTGCACACAATATTCCATGTGTGGTCACACCATGGAACGATACAAAGGCATTATAATATCCTTGGTTTTATTCTCCATTCCTTTCCTCATGATACCTAGCATTCTATTTGCTTTCTTGGCTGCCACTGCACACTGGGCAGAGGGTTTCAACATATTATCCATGATGATGCCTAAATCTTTTTCCTGAGTAGTGGCTCCTAATGTGGAACCTTGCATCATGTAACCATAGTTTGGGTTGTTCTTTCCTAGATGCATAACTTTGCACTTGTCCACATTAAATTTCATCTGCCATTTGGACTTCCGTCTTCCAGTTTATCAGGGTCCTCTTGCATTTTTTCTCAATCCTCTTGTGTTTTAACAACTTTGAATAATTTTGTTTCATCTGCAAATTTGATCACCTCATTTGTTATTCCCATTTCCAGGTCATTTATGAATATGTTAAAAAGCAACAGGCCCAGCTCAGATCCCAGGAGTACTCCACTATTCACCTTTATCCATTGGGAAAATTGGCCAATTAGCCCTACCTCTGCTTTCTATCTTTTAACCAGTTTCTGATCCACAATAGCACACTGCCTCCAATACCATAACATTTTGATTTTGCCTAATACACATAGAGGCCAATTCCGTTTTGTACATCCCTGGACCATCCGGACGTCCAGATATCCAGACAGCCCGGGGATGCACTCGATTCTGCTCCCGCAAGAGCTAGACGTCCCCATGGTGGCTGGATGTCCGGAACGTGCCCTGATTCAGGCACCCCGGACATTCTGTCACATCCACAGCTAGCTCAGCCAGGCTCCTGCATGGAGTTGCAATGCTATGGCATCATGTTGCCATGGTAACATGGCTTCATGCTGGAGACACGATCTCTGGAAGCAGCAGCAATCTCCCCTTTTCCCACAGCCCAACCCTACGTCGGGCCTTCCATGGCCAGGGTTGGGCTGTGGGAAACCCCCTGCACTCCCTCACCTGGTTCTTGGGTCCCTGCACCAGCATCTCCGGCCGTCCACGAGGACTTATTCCACCTCTAGAATGGCCGATCCTGGACGAATAGGGCCAACCTCAGAATCGGCCCTGTACATCCTCCCTCGGCCCATCCCCTCCCGCCCCCATCCAGAGCTCCCCGCACATCTCCCCTATACGAGCTGGGAGCTTTGGTGAGGGCTGACAGTCACAGACGTTTAGTGGGTCTGGACATCTGAATCAGAAGCTTTCCTGTAACAGAAAAATCCTCTTCTGTGAAAAGCTTCAAAAATAATTCAGCAATATTATATATTTATTTATATATATATATATATATATATATACACACACACATACGAGGGGGGGGCTGATAAGTCTCTGGTCTTGTAATGAAACAGAAGTAATGTTGTAATGTAAACAGCAGGAGGTGGTCTTATATCATCCACGTCCAGCTGTTTATATCCAAACTATTCAAACATATTTTTCATTTCCATGCTAATGACCTTCTCACATACCAAGTCATTAACCATGTCTGATTTGGTTTATGCCCTCTGTATTCCACTGGCATGTCCCTTCCCAAGGCCTGAAGTGACTTGAATGACCATCCTCCCTTTGGACACTGTTAACCAGTATCTACTTCTTGAAACACGGCATTTGCATGGAGTCTAGGATGCCATGCTGTCTTGGTTATCCTCTTCTTTCTCCTACTGTGTTGTGTCTTTAGCCTATCTTTTGGTAGATCTTCATCCACTGCTATCCTGTTGTCAGCTGATGTGTTTAAAGGTTATGTTCTGAGACTGATTCAATTCTTGCTTTATTCTCTTTGGTGTCTCATCTCTTCCCACGATTTCCAATACCATCTTTAGGATGATGACTCCCAGATCTCTGTCTTTTAAAAGATATTTCACCCAGCACCATATCCCAGATCTCAGCATGTTTATCTGACATAATTTCCAGGATGTCTATCTACCACCTTAAATAGCATGACCAAGACTGGACTTTGTGAGATTGCTTTTAAATCCTCCAAAACATATGTCCCCTTTTCACATTTTTCTGTTTCAGTGAATATAAGCTGTTGTCCCCTGTCCTCTCTGTCCGCAGCCTTGGAGTCCTCTTCAATTCCTTTCTCTCCTTCTCTTTGCACATTCAAAACATTGCTAAAATGAATTACTTCTTTCTCTAAAACATCATCTGTTTTGCTATTTCCTTTTGGAACACACTACCAAGATCCCTATCTACATTTAAATATCCTCTCACTTGTATTACTGCAACCTCCATTACTGCATTGAAGACATGATCTCCTGGCTCACTGATAACAACCTTACAGTCAACTTTGACAAAACAGAGGCCATGTTTATCACCAGAGACTCCACCTTCATTCCACCACAAACAATCAACATCTTGGACAAAGCCATCGCAGTCAAGGACGAGGTAAGGTACCTGGGCATTACCTTAGACAGAGATCTGAACATAAAATCACACATTGCTAATGCTGCAGCACCGACTAAGAATTATCAGTAAGCTCAAACCAATCCTTATCCAGGACCACTTCCGCACAGTCTGCCAAGCAGTCATCACTCCACTGCTTGACTATGGAAACTCATTATTCCAAGACCTCCCCCGGTAGACTATCCACCCACTTCAAATGGTGTAAAACACTGCAGCATGCATCATCACGGGCACTGCAAGATAGGACCACATCACCCCAGTCCTACAACAGCTACATTGGCTCCCAATATTCGCCAGGGCCAAATTCAAAACAATCCTGAACATCTTCAAAATTTTCCACCACCGCTCCATGGATGCACTCCAGGATATAATAGCCAAAGATGCCAGCAGCAGACCCAGAAGGACCAGCAGTGTCAACAAGATAAGCACACCAGCAGGTTATCACAGAACTAAACAACAACGTCTAAGAGAGCACCCTTGCTGCTAGCCCCTGCAATGTGGAACTCCCTCCCTATGTAATTAAGGGCTCTGAACGACTCTAAAGACTTCCGTAGGGCACTGAAAACCTTGCTCTTTACTGAGGCCTATGCATAAGCAACATAAGTTGCTATACTTATATCACCCACATGGCCCAACACCTACATAGAATACCTGACCCCTTCCACCCTCCACACCTAGACACAATTACTCCGTATTTACGTTTGTGACCCCATCCTATCTGTTGTGACCCCATCCTATCATTTGTGTTGTAACCACTTTGATTGAAGGATAAGGTGGTATATAAAATTGTCTAAATAAATAAATAGATAAATAAATAAAACCTTCACCTGATGGGTTTCCTGCTGAACCATTCTTCTTCATTATAGTCTTTTTAAAATTCAGTTGGAACAGAAGTTAAGCCATACTGAGTCAGATCAAAGTCCGTGGAACTGACAGTGACCATTCTGGGACACAAACGCCCGATAGATGCAAGGCCAATCTTCTTCCAGCTTCATTGCTCCCATGTTACCTGGCTTCTCTTGGCACTATATTTACATTCCATTTTTTTCTTAGTGCAGTTCAAACTTCCTCACCTACAAGTTAATTCGCTCTGCAACTAAGTATACCTTCTCATGATATCAGTTCATCGGCCAAACCGCTGTTGTCTATCCATTGTTCATTCGAGATTACAGGTTTTCTGTCTTGTCACAGTCTGCTGCAATAACTTTCCTGACTTGGGGTATCTTATTCCTTCTGGCCATATTTAAACCCTGCTGAGAAACGTTTTATAAATGGATTTTAAATCCCAAAACTCCGACTCTTCCAAATCTCAGCTATTTTATTTTAGATGTGTTTACTTTGATAATTGATTACTAGAAATGTATTGGTCTTTTCTGGGTGTTTCAACTAGATTGTAAGCTCCATTGACAAGAGATTGTCTCTTACATGTTTCTGTCGAGTGCTGCACTATAAAAACATTTAGTAATAAATAATAAAATAAGATGGTTTAAAATAAACTTGAGATACATACACACTCAATACCTGAGGATTGGAGGATCGCCAATGTAACACCAATTTTTAAAAAGGGTTCGAGGGGTGATCCGGGAAACTACAGACCGGTGAGCCTGACATCAGTACCGGGAAAAATGGTAGAAACCATCATAAAGAATAAAATTACTCAGCATGTAGATAGTCATGACCTAATGGGAGACAGCCAACATGGCTTTAGACAAGGAAGATCTTGTCTTACTAATCTGTTATGTTTTTTTGAAGGAGTGAATAAACAGGTGGACAAAGGTGAGTCGGTTGATATTGTGTATCTGGACTTTCAGAAAGCCTTTGACAAGGTCCCTCATGAGAGACTTTTGGCAAAACTAAAGAGTCATGGGATAGGAGGCAGTGTACTACTGTGGATCAGGAACTGGTTAAAAGATAGAAAGCAGAGGGTAGGGCTAAATGGCCAATTTTCCCAATGGAGAAAGGTGAATAGTGGTGTACCCCAGGGATCTGTGCTGGGTCCGCTGCTTTTTGACATATTCATAAATGACCTGGAAAGTGGAATAACGAGTGAGGTTATCAAATTTGCTGATGACACAAAACTATTTAAAGTTGTTAAAACCCAGGAGGATTGTGGAAAATTGCAAGAGGATCTTGATAAATTGGAAGACTGGGCATCAAAATGGCAGATGAAATTTAATGTGGAGAAGTGCAAGGTTATGCACCTAGGGAAGAACAACCCAAACTATGGTTACACGATGCAAGGTTCCACATTAGGAACCACCACCCAAGAAAAAGATTTAGGCGTCCTTGTGGATACCATGTTAAAACCCTCGGCCCAGTGTGCAGCGGCGGCCAAGAGAGCAAATAGAATGCTAGGTATGATAAGGAAAGGAATGGAAAATAAAACAAAAGATATTATAATGCCTCTATATCGTTCCATGGTGAGACCGCACCTTGAATATTGTGTGCAATTCTGGTCGCCATATCTTAAAAAGGATATAGCAATTTTAGAAAAGGTTCAGAGAAGAGCCACCAAAATGGTAAAGGGGATGGAAGGCTACTCCTATGAAGAAAGGCTAAAAAGGTTGGGGCTCTTTAACCTGGAAAAGAGACGGCTGAGGGGAGATATGATAGAAGTCTATAAATTAATGAACGGAGTGGAACGGATAAACGTAGATCGATTGTTTACCTTATCAGAATATAGAAAGACTAGGGGACATGCAATGAAGCTACAGGGTAAACTATTTAAGACTAATAAAAGAAAATATTTTTTCACTCAACGTGTAATCAAACTCTGGAATTTGTTACCGGAGGATGTAGTAAAGGCTGTTAGTGTAGCTGGGTTTAAAAAAGGTTTGGACAAGTTCCTGGAGGAAAGGTCCATAAACCATTATTAAGAAGGGACCCAGGATATCAATGCTTGAACCAATACAAGCATTGTGGAACCTGTGTCCCTTGGGGAAACTGCTAGGTACGTATGACCTAGATTGGCCACTGTTGGAAACAGAATACTGGGCTTGATGGACCTTGGTCTGACCCAGTATGGCATATCTTATGTTCTTATGTTCTTATGTTCTTAATAGCTATGATAACTATCAGGGTACTAAAAGTGACTAAGAATCCAATGTGTTTTTGATATTTAAATTGTGAAATCCAAGTTTTGTTCTTAGTATTTGACTCAGCCACTTAGTACTGTCAGTTGCCTTGCTTGTTTCCATAATGAGAACACACAAAGCAAATACATTTGAGGATGTATGGAAATGTCATGACTCAGAATTGCTAGGCTATGCCAGTTAAGACTGAAGTTCCTAACTCTGCAAACGTGTTTCAGACTTTATGTGATGCCTTCTTCCCAGACTAGTAACAACAGAACAAGAAATCTGCAAAAAACGGATATGTCATCCTGATTATCATTATATCTGTTATCAATGTCAATTTTGCTCTCCTTTTGCGGTCAGTCTTTCACTTGTTCCAAAAGCTGCAGAGTGAAACAAGTTCTTTTTAGAGATGGGGAAACTTACCATGTCTAAAAATCCTGGAGGGCGTGGTGAAGGCAGGGGAAGGGAGTGGTTTGACCATGCCTGCAGCATAGATGTGCATTTCTCTTATCTTATAGGATATCCACCACTTTGTCAAAAAATGTAGATGTCGACATTTTCACCTGCCCTGAGGCACAAATAAGTGCCTGCTGGCAGGGACAGCTGAAAATGTTAAGGTTTTCCACCCCTCCTCCCCGATGTCCCCACTGGCCTGGCATTCATAAATACCTCCCCTCCCCCAGCAGCATCTTGATCTCCACCCCCTCTGCAGCTCCCAAAACATCAATTAGCACTAAATTGTCCCAACAAAGCATCTCATTCCATTATTCTACTCCCCTTCCCCCACCCAAACCTCCTTCTGTAGTCCTGGAAAGCCTACTGGCAATAATACCCCATCCGGCCTTTTTCTAGCTCCAGGCTCTTCCCCTCACGGTCTTCAACAATATCCACCCCTACCTCCCATTCTCTGATCCCTTTCCCATGTTTTCTGGGAGTATCTGGTGCTAGTGGCAGCAGGAATAATGCCCACTCACTCTCGTTCTCTTTGTCACTGGGATTCAAAATGGCACCAATGGCCCATAGTGCTAATCACGCAATATTATGTTATTGCTGGTAGGCTTTCCAGGACTGCAGAGGAAGAAGACTTTGGGGGGTAGGGGAGAGAGTCAGGGAATCAGATGCTTTATCAGGTCAATAAGGGGTCAACAGATGTGTTGGGAGCTGCAGGAGGGGTGAAGATCAAGGTGTGGGAGAGGCATTTATGACAGCCTCATCAGGGACAAGGCTGACCCAAGGGTTTCTGCCGCCCCAGGTAGAAGCCCTGGCCATGCTGGCCCACTTTCTGAGCCGTGCCACCACCGATTCCATTGGCAGGGTTGATAGAAAGGGGAAGGTCTGGCTTGGTGTGGCGATGGTGGCCCACGGCAGGCCATGTGCTTCGGCACACATGGCCTGCTGTTTTTGACTCCCCTCCAACACAACTTCCAGTTAGAGGGGAGTCAGAAGCGGCAGACCATGTGTGCCGAAGCACATAGCCTGCTGTGGGTGCTGTACCACCCACAGAGGTCAGCTACTTAGCCTGCCTAGTGGACGGCCAGCCCTGGCTATGGGGACATTGGGGGTGAATGGACGATACAGCGGTGCTGAACTAAGGGCATGTGGTGAGTAATGATTTTAAGAAGCTGTTCCTGACATATAGGAGGGGTGTTACATTCTTTTTCCCCCACATACAGGTTCTTAAAATCATTGCTCCCTCTGGACATGGAGAGCCATACCCATGCAGCCCAGCACCTATTTTACAAGAGGTTCTGTGTTTGGTAGACCCTCTTATAAAATGCTATGGAATTTTCCACGTTCTGACCTGGATGTGGGAAGTCCCTTCTTCACGTCACGTTATAGCCAAAATGTGCCTTCATCTGTGCAGCTACAAGATTTGTGTGCATGTATTAAAAAGAGAAACCTTCCCCACAATAAAAGGTTATCCGTCAAAGCACATTTCTGTGGAATTGCCAGTACCTATCCTGCATGCTCAAGTCAGCAATATGTGTAATCATTCAAACTCACATGCTCGCTCAAAAACAGGTCTTCTGATTTTTAGTTTAACCCAACAAAACTTGATAAAGCCCTTTCAACATGCAAACTGAGTCTATTATTTTAATTTTAAAAAAACAAAACCCTGTTTGGCCTGCCAGAGACAAAAAGAGGAGCCACTAATCTGCCCTGTTGTCTTGCTGATACCGCCACTGAGAACAGTATTTGGACTATTCTTCTCCGCTGCCCAGTTTGCGCTTTGAGCCATGAAGAATACTGTAGTACTGCAGAAGTCAGGCACAATGCTGCAGGACAGAAGGAGCAGTCCAACACACCACGGCTTCCTTCAGGGTAATTCAGTATTATTACTGCAAAAGGTTCCTGAAATAACCAGGTTGTGCAAGCCTTTCAATAAACAAGATAGCCAGGGCCTGATCTGAGCTCCTGGGGAGCTTTATTCTATAGGGTAAGGGCATAGTCGAAGGATGCCGTTTTCCATGACTGAGGGCCATACATTCCCCCTTCCCCCACCCCAACAGTTTTTGATGATTAAACTCAACAACCATGATAAGCCCCAGGAGAAGCACACACCACCCTGCTGATTTACTCAGTCTTTTGCTGGAATTTGTCTCTGCAAAATGTCTATGAGCATAATGGCCTGACAGTTCATTACTTCGCCTCCCAGACCTTGATCCAGTCTAAAGATGACCCTGTATGAAGGCAATCTTCCAAAAAGCAGCATTAAACACCCTTTTATATACAGGGCTGTCTGTGAGGCATGGCACTTAAGCAACTATAGGCAGCCTCTTAGCAGCTGCTCACATCCCAGCCAAGGTCCCTGACACCATCTTTCAATTAGAACAGATCCTAGATGGGATGATCATGAAATGCAGGGCTAGCAGCACTCTTGGAAGCAACTGCTTTTCCAGTTCAAAAAGGCAGGACAGACAGCTGTAGAATAAGTTTTTAGACCACAGTTATCTGCCTATCAGGTAAAACAAGCCAAAAATAAAGCACATGAATAAAGCTTGTGGAACAACCTCTCTTCCGGGTATTCCCTAATATAGAAGGTTAGCACAGTTCTGGATTTCCGCTTCACTGAGCTGATGGGGAAAATCTGGCATGAATTTTCTGATAGGGGCTGAGGGGTGGGAGAGAGATTAATTAGCACCAAGGCCCAACATGTACTCTTCTAATCAAATGGGTGTGGGGTTCCAAATATAAATGTCTTTGCTGGATAGCTTCTTCACAGCAAACAGCTCAATAGGCCAGGTTTCAATGAAGCAATAATTTACCTGCACAGGCAAGTAGATTAGGGTTAGAGCCTTTCCTCTTCACCTTGCTTCTGATGACACTTGTCCTCCCTTTCTCTAGACTTTGGGGTCCCTCTCACTCTGAGTTCCCTGGACCCCATGGACTCTTTTTGGTACCTGATCTCCACAATTGGAGTCTTTACTCATTTGATTTATTCCATTATTCAGCCCCTCTAAGATAAGTTACATATAAACATTAATATAATAGCATCACACATAGAAACAACCATAGATCAACAATATCCACATCAGGGGAATCCATAGGAACAATTCTGTCTAACAAAGGAATCCATCTCCCATAACAGCAGCTAATTTTATATTGCGACAATGCAATAATTAGGAAACATGAATATTGTTAAGGCTCTCGTAAATCTGCCAACATCAGGCAAAACCCACAGCATTAGTGGCAGTTTATGGCACCGTTTATTTATTTATTTATTTTACACATTTTGATATACCATTTTTCTACAAGTCAAAACAATTTACATGGAACTGGTTTGATACAATGAACAGGTGAAAAAACATTAAGAACATTTTACAATCAACACTGGGAATATTTCAAATGTAAACATTTCAGGTGTAGATAGGGAACAAAGAACATATTTAAAGTTCAATACATTCACGTAGAGGCAAATGTAAAACTATGTACAGTTGGGAGTAGGGCTTGATGTGTTTGTTTGCATGTGGTTGTTCTGAACTGTAATTGGTGGGTGTCCATTGCCAAAGTGTTCCAGGAAGAGATGAGTCTTTAGTTGTTTGCAAAAGTCTGTGGTTGATTTAATATTGTGGAGTAAGGGGTTAGTGCGTTCCAGAGGGTGGGGGCGTACAGAGAGAATGCTCTTATCCTTGTGGTTTGCTTGCATTTGCTAGTCTGTGGTGGGAGACTAAGGAGACCTTGGGTGCTCTTTCTTCTTGGTCTGTTAGAGTTCTGGGAGTGGATTAATATTTGGAGGTGCTCTGAGGATTGCTTATCTAGTGTTTTGTGGATGATAGTTAGGACTTTGTATTGTATTCTTGAGCCAGTGGAGATGTTTGAGGATGGGAGTTATGTGGGTTTGCCTTGAGGCTTGGAAGATGGTTCTAGCACAATATTCTGGGTGAGTTGCAGTAGAAGTGCATACTTAGGTAGACCTTGGTAAATAGAGCTACAGTAGTCAAATAGTGGTGTGATGGTGGCGTGGCTGGCTGAGTGAAATGTATGAGTGGGTAGGAGAGGGCAAAGGTTTCGGAGAGTTTTGAGCTTAAATTATACTGCCTTGGTGATGCTTTGGCTTTGGGCCAGGAAGGTCAGTTGCTGTTTGAGTATGAGTTCGAGGAATTTTATGTGGGAGTTGACTCTGATATCATTGTTGCCAATTCTGATGGAAGCAGGAGGGATGAAGTGAGGTTCCTTTGTGATGTGAAGGGTCTCTGTTTTATTAAGGTTGATGGATAGATTGTGGAGGTGGAGCCATTTGACTACTTCAGTGAAGCAACTTGAGAGCATGGAGTAGTCAGGAGCAGAAGAGAAGAATGGTGTGAAGATCATTATATCATCAGCGTATATTAGGTATTCTACTTCAAACTGTCGGAGGATGGCACACAGAGATTGAATGTATATGTTGAACAGCAGAGAGGAGTGGGATGATCCTTGTGGTACTTCCAGGTTTAAGGTGAAAGGGGTTGAGGTTTGTGTTTATTCGTTGGTTTCAGTTGGAGAGATAGGAATGAAACCATTTGAGGGGGGTGCCGCGGACTCCAATGTGGTGGAGTTGGTTGAGGAGGAGTTGGTGGGATACGGTGTCAAAATAGGTGTAAAATAGGAGAACCACAATCTCTTGGTTTTGCAAATATTTACAATTTGGCACATTCTTCTCTGGGATCCTTTGGATAAGCACAAATGGGTTAGTTTCTCCTTCCTCTTCGTCTTTGTAGACTGGAGCGTAAAGACGTCAGAAGGACAGCTAGAAGCACCTGTGCCACCCTCCTCTGCTAGGTCCTCTGCTTCCTTGAATTTCACTTCTCTCCAGACTGACTCCCAGGAAACAAGTAGGCTAGACTGCTATCTTGCTTGAAAAACACCAATTACCCAAGAGGTGAGGCATCCTGCTGAGATCCTTCCCTTTTAAGTATCCTCCCACCCAAGGACAAGACACTGACTCGCCACACATACATACATTTTGACTCCAAAATCTGACTGAAACTAAGAGGATACCTATATGAAAAGTACAGAGAACAGAGTTACACCTCAGTACGTCAAAATTTCTAAAGTGAAGATCATTCCCTTCATGACCTTGCAATCAGTTATTTAAAGGAATTTGAAATTAAGATGATTGAAAGCTATGAAACAAACATAAGCAGAAGTAATAAGAACATTGGCTTTCCTTGGAACCTTTCCCCCTTCCCACCCCTACAGACAACCTCATACCTAATTGACTGTATTTAGATCCAGTGGAAGTTTCTTGTTTTTTCACCGATCTGATGAAGGAAGCATTGCTATAGAAAGCTGGTCACAGAAGCACTGTTAGTCCTGGAAATATAAAGGAAGAAAGACTCGAAGGTCATGCATAATGACTTTGAAAGTGCATTGCTTTGACTCATCCCCTTTCCCTGGCACCAATCCAAGACCACAGTAATTACTCCAGACCTCTCCAGACCAAGAGCTAGTTTACAAAATCTGATGGAGATGTGATGATCCGGGTAAAGCACATGTAAGAAAAAGTAAGTTTGATGCCTAAGGCAGCTGAGATTGGCATAAACTGTACTTTTATATCAGATCAAGCACTAGACCCCTGCCTGTGGCAGCGTGACATAGAATGAAATCTTCAGCTAATGACCCATACAAGAACAATGTCTCCCACTGACTCAAGACAATCCTTACCAGCTTTTGCATTAATTCTTTATTCAACATCCTTTTAACTAAGTACATATGCGCATACAGTACAGCTTGTGTGCTATGCTTTTATTAAACGTGACCGAAGTGGCATCATTAGTGGTAGAATGTAAATAAAGAAGACATAACAAGTCAAAGACAATCTATTCTTCTTGCCTGTAACCAGGGCTGACTCGACCATTAGGCAAACTAGGCAGTCGTCTAGGGTGGCAACTAATGAGGGTGCAGCAAAGAGCAGAGCATTCAAAACTAAACGATAGATTCTGACAGCCAGGGGGAGACATAAGGCTTAAGGTTTGTCTAGGGTGCCAACGCCTTGAAAACTCTAGGGCATGCCCCATCTGTAACCTAGATGTACACAAAATAGAATCCAATCGGATCAAACAAACACACCAAAAAAGAGAATCCGAAAAAACAAGGTAATTCCCAACAATATAGAAAAAGATTTTTTTGTCGGAGCTTAATCAGCCCAGTGCTAGGGCTTATCCCACAGCACCACTGTGACTGCTCCCTTTTAATAAAGAAAAATGTTTTAAAACTAAAGTCCAAACTTAGCTGTAGCAGTGCCAGTGTCAGAACGCTGAGACTTAATTTGACGACGTGGCTCCACGTTTCGGGTTTGCCACCGTCCCGTGTAGAAACCCTGCTTCAGGTCCAAAGAATCAGCAGACGGCAGTTGATAATCAGCTTACACTACAAAGGGAATGTAGCGTCCTTTTAAGTTTGCCGCGTCTGACGTCAGCAGGACGTGCAAAGCACGAACAGCCAATCACCAACAGAATGACCCCGGGGCAAACCAGGAGTTCCCACTGCACAGGGAATCCCCAGATAAACCACCAGGGGTGACAGGCAGAGCATAATATTATACGATGGTATGCCAGTCAAGTTGAAAATTGAGGCCATTCGGAACCACCGAATTGAGAAGGTAAATCCAATGTTGTTCACTGTGTTGAAGTTCTGTGCACGATTACCCCCTTGAGGGTCCACAGGAACAAAATCCAACAACCTCCAACGAAGTGAAGAGAAAGCATGACCCTTGTGTAAGTGGGTCATGCTTTCTCTTCACTTCGTTGGAGGTTGTTGGATTTTGTTCCTGTGGCAAACTTAAAAGGACACTACATTCCCTTTGTAGTGTAATTATTTTTTCGGATTCTCTTTTTTGGTCCATCTGTAACCTAACCTGACTTTGCACTTTCAATTTGTATATCACTCCTCCTCCTCTTCACAACTGAAATTCATGAAAAAAAAGCTATCCTGTACTTTTTGGAAGCAATATGACCCCTTATAAAATACCAACCGGCATAAAAATGCACAGGTGCACACTTTGCACATGGGTGAAGTTTGGACAGAACACGCAATATGCACATAGATTATAAAATATGATCATTCATACATGTACTTACAAAATATAGGCGTGAACATTTACACCAGGGCTGATGTAAATATCCGCACCTGCAATCGAGGTACAGGTTAGGCCACTTGCCCTAGGATTTTACAACGACAAATAGGCACCTAGTTGTCTTTATAAACTAGGCTTAACATAGGTGCTATGAAAGGCACTTTAACTGGAAGGCTTATGCCGATAAGGCAGTATAGACGCCTTTTAAATAAACAGATAAAATTACCCCCATATACTATCCATAGTTTAAAAAAGAAGTTTAAAAGTTCAGGCTCTATCCATTGCATTGATGGAGTGCTTGGACAGGATATATGTTTGAGTCAGTGGATGGTGGGTGACTAAATGAATGAGTGGAAGGGGGAGGTTATGAATGGGTTGGGGAGTTAAGTGCGTGAATGAGTGGATGGGAGACTGATTGAGTAAATGGGAGCTGATCAGCAGTGGGGACTTGAATGAGTGAAAATGGGGGTTATGAATGAAAGGGGAGATAGTGACTAAGTCAGTGCACGATTATGAATAGCAGTGGGGATGTAGGGACACAGAGCTCGATTCAGAAAGGGGCACCTCCGGGCTGTCTGGACAGCCCCGAGCAGGACAGGCCCATTAGGACCCGATTCTGTAATGAGGGAGCAAAACGTTCCCATGGCATATAGAATAGGGCCCGAGGATGGCCCAGCATGCCCCTTCATGCCTGTGGGGACATCCTCCTCTCAGGCTCCCCTGTCACCAGCGACACCAACCCTTTTCTTCCCTGCTGCCCGACCCATGGCTGAGCAGCTGGGGCCTGGATTGGGCGGCGAGAGCCTACCTGCCCACGGCCCCGGCCTCTATTGGGGGGAAGGTTCTGGCCCCAATTGCCTGGTTTATGCTGCTTATTCCACCTTTGAGGAAGAATAAGCAGCACATTCCCCCTGATTCTGCAGTACATACAGGGCCATGACCTGAATCGGCCCTGTACTTCCTGCCGCCTCAGCCTGTCCCTGCTCTGCCCAGACTCCGCCCCCTCCTGCCCCCAACTAGCTCACCCCGTACTGCTGCTCAAGCAATGCAGGGAGGGCCTGAGGGGGAATAGGGACAGGATGATTTGCAGGGCTGCACATCCTGCCGGGACGTGCAGCCCTACGAATCGTCTCTCTGAATCGGGGCCATAGTGACTGACTGAACGGGAAGTTATAACTGCCAGAGGGTGTAAGTAAGTGAATAGATAGGTGTTGAAATGGCAGGGCGTCTGGACGAGTGGATCAAGAAATGATGAGTGGCAGTGACTAAGGGGATAAGGGGTTATGATTAAGGGCAGAGCTGAATGGGGAGCTTATGACTGGAGGGACTGGAAGGCGTGGAATGAGCGCAAGGGAAGCTGAATGAGCGCTATAAGGAGGTTTAAGTGATGTGTGTGTGTGGAGGGGGGTTCTGATTCAACATTGCAGGAGAGACTGTTTTGGTGCTGGATAGCTTTGAGTCATTCTCTCCTCTCTCTCTCTCTCCCTCCTCCTTCCCTCCTTTTCCCTCCCTCTCCTGTCTTCCACTGTTTCACCCTTTTCCGTTAATTTCTCTTCCGCTGCTTCCTTCCCTTCGCCTTTCTTTCTCTTGCCAGTACTTTGGCAGCTCCACATTTCCTCCTCTCTTATGCTGATGGCAGCTAAGGTGCACACCATAGTCTCCTTCTGTAGCACATTTCAGCAGCAACTGTGAGTTGAGATCGATGCGCCTGCCTCCTCTGGATCAGACTTACTACCACTACTAATCATTTGTATAGTGCTACACAGAGTACGCAGCGCTGTAAGACACAGTCCCTGCTCATCAGAGCTTACAATCTAATCAAGATGAAGAACAGCAAAAACCTGGGGACTAAAGTATGGTAAGATACACATAAGTAATGGACAGGAGAATGAGAAACATCAGGATCCAAAAGCAGCCTCAAAGAGGTGGGTTTTTAGCCTGGATTTGAATAGGGCTAGAGAAGGAGCCTGATGCACAGATTCAGGTAGTTTGTTCCAGGCATATGGAGCAGCAAGGTGGAATGAATGAAGTCTGGAGTTGGCAGTGGCAGAGACGGCACAGTTTGGTGGAAAGCTTGTTTTCAATAATGAGATTATTATTTTTAAAAAAGGGATCTGCCAGAAGAGCATAGCTCCCGAGGAGGGATGTAGAGTGAAATAAGAGAGGAAAGGTAGTGAGGAGCTACAGAATGAATGCACTTGTAGGTAAGTAGGAGAAGTGTGAACTGGATGCAGAAATGGATAGGAAGCCAGTCAAGTGACTTGAGAAGAGGGATTACATAAGCATAGCAACACTGGCGGAAGATACAAGATGCTGTCAAAATATTCCCGAACTTGTGCCACTGCATGGGAATAGAACACAGTATACAGTAGCAGTGCGCTGCCATGTGGGACTACCCTATATAACAAAACAGGTATCGTTCACTATTTTCTATGTAGACAAAACAAAAAATAGCCAAGGAGGTCTCAGTATAAAATAACACTGCTGTTTCTAGGTTCACACCCAATGGCAGCATTTGTGTTGTATCACATCAATGACCTCCGGCTAATAATTTGAACAAAAATTTTCTTCTCAACATAGCTAGGTTAGCCATTTGTCAGCATTATTTTGTGTTTCAGGATACATTGTACCAACAAAACTCAGGAGTTGCTATGGGCGCAACTTGTGCTCCGTCCATAGCAAACCTTTATATGGGGTTTTTTGAAGACAAGTGGGTAGTCACATCTAGATATTCTTCACATATTGTGTTATGGAAACGTTTTATAGATGATGTTTTTCTTCTCTGGCGAGGTACAGCACAGGTACTGGAGGAATTTCTGGGGTGGTTAAACACTTGTGATCCGAATATAAAGTTTACTTCTGTATATCATTCTGAAATACTAAATTATTTGGATGTCAGCGTGAGGCGTTTGCCAGAGGGATGGGTTACTACAGTTTTCAAAAAGCTGACAGATAGGGTTACCTATTTGAAATTTGATAGTATGCACCCTCCGCGTTTAAAGACCGGACTCCCTTTCTCTCAGTTCTTACGTTTCCGGCGAAATTGTTCAGATAGGGATGACTTTAAATGAAAAGCTAAAGTTTTGCAGACCAATTTTGCACAGCGGGGGTATCCAAAAGAGGTGATACGTAAAGCTTATACTAGAGCATTATTCAATCACCGATCAGCATTGTTGAAAGTTGATTCGCTAGATAAACAAGCTGATAGGAGCGATACTTCGGTAAATTTTATCACTAAGTACTCTCCCTTAAGTGGTGAGGTGCAGAAAATCTTGCGTAAACATAGTAATGTTTTAGCAACAGTACCAGGTTTAAGTGATAAAATGATTAGATGTGTTTGGCAAAGAGATCGAAATTTGAAGGATTTACTTAGTCCAGCAATAATACCATCAAGTGCAAACAGAGATCAAACCACTAGAGAGGGTAGCCATTTGGCGTGTGGCGCATGTGACATTTGTGACATTACGTTAGATTGTGCCGTTTTTGTCTATAAGGATGTTTCAGTGCAGATTCGCTGCCAGACTACATGCGAATCTAAAAACGTGGTATACGTGGTGGTATGCCCGTGTGGCCTTTGCTATATAGGTAAGACCATCCGTCCATTCCGTGTACGTATGAGAGAGCATCGTAGTCGTCTACATCGAAAATGTTTAGAGGCTCCCATGGTCCAGCATTGTATTGAACAGGCTCATATTTTTGAACAATTGCGCTGTGTATGTTTGGAGCAAATACATGCCGGCAGGCAGGGGAGAACCTTGGATCAAACATTGATTAAACGTGAACAGCGGATGATTTTTATTTTGAACATTCTGATTCCAATGGGTTTAAATGGGCAGATAGAGTGGCAGGCGTGTGTTTAAGTTTAGCTTTAGTCGAGAAGAGAATTGTTTTTTCATCATATGGTGTTTTGTATTATAGGTGGTTTTTGATTGGTAGATGGGGGGAGGAGTGTTTAAAAGGAAGATGTTGGAGAGTATACGCATGCGCGGCGTTTTTTCCACTGGCGGGAGATCTATGTCAGTCAGTGGTGAATAGTGAGTATACGCGGGCAGCATCATATGGTAAGAAAGGTATATGGCTGGGGTTTTAATATCTTTTTTTAAAAAACATCTAGTTTGTCTACTATGTAGCTTGGTGAGTGTTTTATTTAGTTGTTTTGCTGGTTTTGTCTAGTTGTTTATCGGTCCCCTGAAAAAATAATTTGAAACATCTGGCTGGTACCGGGACTGCACGTTGGGATCTAAAGAATATGGGAAGACTTCACCCAGTCCTTCAGAGAAGCTGAGTATATTATATATTGAATACAAGGACTGATTGGTGTCTCCTAAAAAAAAATGTGTTCAAATTATTAGCCGGAGGTCATTGATGTGATACAACACAAATGCTGCCATTGGGTGTGAACCTAGAAACAGCAGTGTTATTTTATACTGAGACCTCCTTGGCTATTTTTTGTTTTGTCTACATAGCAAATAGTGAACGATACCTGTTTTGTTATATAGAGTGATTCTTTATCGTTGAGTGACCACTTGTCTTATGTGGGACTACCCGGCAGCCTTGTGAATCAGTGTGCTAAGTGTCACAGTGCTGAGTGAATGTGGGACCATGTTGCGCTTCTTTGTTTACCACGTGTTTCACAACTTTCTCGCCACCAAAAATGAATGAGAAACTCGAGCAACATGTGTGCATCAAATTCTGTGTTAAAATTCGTAAAAATACATTGGAAACACAGCAATTGCTTCAGCAGGCATTTGGTGAACGTGCTTTAGGCAAAACACAAATCTGTGAGGGGCATGGACGTTTCAAATGCGGCCAAGAAATGCTTGACGACAATGAATGTTCAGGATGGTCTTTAACAAGCAGAATCCGCAAAAATGTCAAGAAAGTTCATGAATTAATTCATGCAGATCGTCGGAGAATCATTCCAGACCTTGCTGAAACACTTGGAATCAATTATGGATCCGTTCAGACGATTCTGACTGACCACATGAGGCACAAACATCCTGAGTTGTAGGCCACTGGGAATTGGATGATCCACCATGACAATGCCCAAGCGTACACGTTCATCAAAGTGCAGCAGTTTTTGGCCCAAAACATAGTTGCAATCCCTCACCCTCCCTATTCTCCTGACTTGGCCATCTGTGACTTTTTACTTTTCCATGGAATGAAAATAAAGCTCAAAGGGTACAGATTTGACACCATTGCAAAGATTCAGGAAGAGATGAGGACTGTGCTGAAAAGTCTGAAGAAAGAGGACTTTCAGTAGGCATTCCAATAATGGCTTGACTGCTAGGATCATTGCATCAACTCCCAACTGGACTACTTTGAGGAGGATGGTGGCCACTAAAATCACAAGTTAGTGTATTATTTTTATGAGGTCAATTCGGGAACTTTTTAACGGCACCTCATAAGCCGTGCAGCTGAGTTTTGAACAGATTGAAGGGGAGAGAGATGATTCAGAGGGAGACCAGCAAGAAGTAAGTTACAATAGTCAAGACAGGAAGTGACTAGAGCATGGATAAGGGTCTTAGTAGTGTGTGTAGAAAGGAAGGGACAAACTTTGCTGATGCTATAGAGAAAGAATTGACAGGTTTTAGCTATCTGTTAGATGTATGAGGTGTGACAAAAAAGAAACGAGACTGTCCCATAAATGTTTTATTACAAAATCTAGAGAAATTATGCATTGTCCCCTTCAAAGTAATCCCCCCCCCCCCCCGAGTTAATGCACTTCTGCATTCGCTTCTGCCACGTACGGAAGCACTCAGTAAAGTCCTCCTCCTTGAGGTCCCTCGGCTCCCTCATCACAGTGGCCTTGATCTCTTCTACAGAGACGAAATGAGTTCCTTTGAACACAGTCCTCAGCCTGGGGAAGAGCCAGAAGTCACACAGTGCGAGATCTGGGGAATAAGGAGGATGGTCAAGAGCTGCGATCTGTTTGTTGGCCAAGAACTGCCTCACACTGAGCACGGTGTGTGCGGGTGCGTTGTCGTGGTGGAGCAGCCACGACTTGTCTCTCCACAGAGCCCGCCTCCTGCGCCAAACCCAGTCATGGAGGCAATTGAGGACCTGCTGTTAGAAGTGCTCGTTGACTGTCTGACCCTCAGGCACAAACTCATGATGGACCACTCCCTTCTGGTCGAAGAATGCGATCCACATGATCTTGATCCTTGATTTGGACATGTGCACCTTCTTGGGTCTGGGTGACAGTCTAGTCTTCCACTGCAGGCTCTGTCTCTTGCTTGCAGGGTCGTACTGGAAGACCCAAGTCTCATCTCCTGTGATGACTCCGATCTTATCTAGCAAGTCTCGACAAACATTGACCCAGTGATCCTTCTGGTCATCCGATAAAAACTTGGGCACCATCTTGGCGCACACCTTCCGCATCCCCAGCTCCTGCACCATGATGGTCCACACTGACTCCCTGTTCAGGCTGAGCTCCTCAGCTATCATCCACACCATCAATCTGCAATCACTCTGCACTAGCTGGTTCACTCTGTTAATGTTCTCAGCAGTCTTTGTCATGGAAGGCTGTCCTGAATTGAGGTCATCCTCCACCTCCTTGTGGCCAGTCTTGAAGCATTTCTGCCACTTGAAGACTCATGGCCTTGACATTGCATCTTCTCCATAAGCCTTTTTGAGAAGTCGGAGACACTCAGTTGGGCCCTTCTCCAACTTAACCAGAAATTTCAAGTTGATTCTTTGCTCCTGGAGGAAAGGTCCATAAACCATTATTAAGAAGGGACCCAGGATATCAATGCTTGAACCAATACAAGCATTGTGGAACCTGTGTCACTTGGGGAAACTGCTAGGTACGTATGACCTAGATTGGCCACTGTTGGAAACAGAATACTGGGCTTGATGGACCTTGGTCTGACCCAGTATGGCATATCTTATGTTATGTTCTTATGTTCTTATATTTCTGCTACCTCCAGTTGCGTGACAAAGCGATGGAGCAGTGTGCTACAAAAAAATCTGAAAAAGAAAAACAGAGTGAGAGAGATGAAAAATATTATAGCAGAATAGTGGCAATATGTTGCACAACACAGTGACATAAGCGGCTAGCCAATTGGCATTGAGTCATGGGCATGGCTGCCACAGTCTTGTTTCTTTTTTGTCACACCTCGCATGCAGAGAAAGAGAGTAAAGTCAAAGATGACTCTAAGGTTGTGAGCTGAGGAAACAGGGAGGAGTGTGGTGTTGTCCACAGAAATAGTGAAGGGAGGAAGGGGGAAGGTGGGTCTAGGGAGAAAGATAAGGAGCTCAGTTTTGGTCATGTTCAATTTCAAATGGTGGTGAGACATCCAGGCAACAATGTATGATAAGTAGGGAGAGATCCAAGTTAGATCTGAGAGTAATCTGCATAAAGATGGTTGGGAGGGAACCTCTAACAGCATTTGAAACTATGCTGCCACAAGCCCCCAGCAGAAGGGGAGCCTTGGAAATCTCCACTGGCTCCTTCTTTCTTCCCTGCAAATGAGGTCCAGTCTTCCTGCCTGCCATTCTTCTCTCTACATTTCCATTGCTCATTGCTGACTCCAATGTCATTCTGCCATTGTACCCATAGCTTTTTTTGCGTATGTACAGTCATGCATATGGACAGACAGACAGAATGACTCTCCACAATAGGCAGTATCACCCGATGGATGTGCACAAGCAAAACTCTTTGGTTCATTTTCAGAAAATTTAGCTTCCCCCCCCCCCCCCATTTTTGTTAATTTTTGCGGTTCATTTCACACATTTGTGTTAATAAAAATAGTTTAGTCCACAAACAGAAAGAAGCTATAAAAATAGCATCTGATCTTTATGTAAGGAATGTAAATAGAACAAGAGAAATAAGAAACCAATATGGTTTTCTAAAGAAATAACTAAAATAATAAAGACAGAAAATGTAGGGGGGGATATTCAAAGGAATCTACATGTAAATGTCACTGAATGGGAAATTCAGCGGCACTAACACCGTTAGTGCTGCTGGATATCCATGGGTGCCACCACTATACTCCCCAATGCTAAGCGCTTAACATCGGGGTGTTTCAGGGTGGAGCAGAGTAGAGGCGGCACCCATCGCTAACCGGGCAGCAGTGATATTGAGATGCTGCCCAGTTAGCGTCCAGGTTCTGCGGCTACCCTGGATATTCAATGCCGTTGGCTGAATATGGCCCTGGCAATGAATATCCGGGTTAGTCTTCAGCGGCGTGCTACCTGCCACTGCTGAATATCAGGCCCATGGTGTTTATAAAATAGAGAACACAAGCAGAGGAACGCAGAAAAGAATACTGGATAAAGCTCAAAGAGGCAAAGAAAGATATCAGAATGACAATAGCATGGGCAGAAGAAAAAATGGCTAAAGATCTAAAGCAAGCTGATAATACTTTTTTCAGATATGTTGCGGAGAGGAGGATGGCCAGAACTGGAATTGTAAGAATGAAAGATGCTAAGGATAGCTTTGTGGAGAGTGATGAGGAAAAAAGCAGAAGTACTGAGCAAATACTTCTGTTCCATGTTCACACAAGAAAATTCTGATGGGCCACAGATAGCTGATAAGGATACATATGGAAATAGAGTAGATACCACACGATTCATGGAAGAAAGTGTATATGGGCAACTTGAAAAGATGAAAGTAGACAAACCCATGGGGCCAGATGAGATATATTAAAGGATACTGAGGGAGCTCAGAGAGATTCTGGAAGGTCATCTTAAAGATAGGTTTAATAAATCCTTAGAGATGGGAGAGGTTCCATGGGATAGGAGAAGGGTTGATGTGGTCCTTCTTCACAAAAGTGGCAACAGAAAGGAAGTAGGACACTACAGCCCTGTAAGCTTTACCTTGGTGTTTGGAAAAATAATAGAAATTCTACTAAAGGAAAGGATAGTGAACTTTCTACAATCTAATGGATTTCAAAACCTGAGGCAATATGAACACAAGAACATATTGTGCCAGACAAATCTGATTGATTTCTTTGACTGGGTGACTAGAGTAACTAGAATAAGGGTATGCACTGGATGTGGTCTACTTGGATTTTAGGAAACTGTTTCATACTGCTCTTCATGGGAGGCTCATAAATAAATTGAGCAGTCTGAAGTTTGAAGCTAAGGTGATGAACTAGATTAAAAACTTATTGACCAACAGATGAAACAGGGTGGTGGTAAATGGAATTCACTCAGCAAAAAGGAAAGGTGAGTAGTGAAATGCCTCAAAGTTTGGTTTCAAGGCTAGTTCTGACAAATACCTATGAAATCAACATTATCAAAAGGTGAGAAGGAAAAGTTTGCCTTTTTGTGGATGACATGAAGATTTGCAATAAGGTAGATAACCCAAAGGGAATTTAAAACATGAGACATGAACTACAAAAATTAGAAGAATGATCTAATGCTTGGCAATTAAGATATAGGGATAGAGTTACTAAAGTGTGCTACTGTTAACGTGCATTACTTTTTTACTACCATTGTTGTTGTTGTTAAGTGCCACTGAGTCAATGTCAACTCATGGTGACCCTTTGGATAGTTGTCCTAAACTGTGTTCAGTTTTTAGTCAGGCAGCTAATTGTTAGTAAAGTGGCATCCATAGTTGTTATTGTTTCAATACATCGCATTGCTGGTCTTCCTGTTATTTCTTTTTATTTATTTAGCTGGTTTTAATATACCGTTTTTCTATGAGGCAAAATGGTTTACATAGAACAAAAAGAAACGGTTTACAAGGAAAAATTGAAAACGTATATAGGTAACTATAAAATAGGAACAGCTAAATTAGTTAAATTAGTTTTGCGTTGACCTTCAACTTTGCCAAGCATGATGTCTTTCTGTAATGATCTTTCTCTTCGCATGATGTATTCAAAGTCGAAATCTTGCCATTTGAGCTTTAAGGAAAGCTTAGGTTTGATTTCCTCTTGTACTGATTGATTTGTTCTTCAGACAGTCCATGGCATACATAGTTTTCTTTGCCAGCACCATATTTCAAAGGCATCAGTTTTCTTCCTAACTTCTTTCTTCACTGTCTAACTTTCGCATCCATTTGATATTATTGAAAATACCATGGTTTGGATAAGTCAAATCTTTGTACACAGAGATACATTTCTGCACTTAGAAATCTGTTAATGAATGTTATTAGTAACTAGGTCACATTGAATAAAATGTTCGTAGCATTAAAATAATGCATGTTAACAATGCATTTTGGTAACTCTAGCCCTTAATGTGAAAAAATGCAAAGTGAAGTACAGCCACTCCTCGCTTAACGACCTACCTGTTTAGCAACCGCTCGCACTTACGACCATCTCTTCACCGTTACGACCGCTCACATTTACGACCATCTCACCGATGGTACGTGCTAAAACGTGGTTGCGCTGCGTCTCAAAGTCATACATCATTCATGGCTGAAATTGTACACTATTCTGAGGTCCGGTACTGCTGGTTTCCTGGTAAGAATACTGTATTGTCTGTATTGTCTGTATCGTCTATATTGTCATATACCATATATTTACTATGTACATGCAGTTCCTCGCTTAACGACCAATTCGCTTAACGACCAGGTCGTTGTAACGGAACGCGGTCGTTAAGCGAGGAGTGGCTGTACTTGGGATACAGAAATCCAAAGAAGCAGTATGTGAGAGGGGATGAGAAGCTGATGTACATAAAACAGGAGAGAGACCTTGGGGTCATAGTGTCTGAGGATCTCAAGTTGTGATACAGTGTGATAAGGTGGTAGCCAAAGCTAGCAGAATGCTTGGTGGCATAGAAAGGGGCATAACTAGCCCAAAGGAGAAGGAGATAATGGCCCTCTACAGGGCCTCACTTGGAGTACTGTGTTCCATATTAGAGACCTTATCTTACTAAGGATATAAAAAAGACTTGAGGAAAACAACCAAAATGCTATGGGGTTTGACTCAAAGGCCATATGAAAAGAGACTTCAAGACCTGAGGAAAAGAAAGATGGGGAGAAATGATACAGATGTCTAAATACTTAAAAGGTATTGATCAAAGAAACCTTTTCCAAGATGTGGAAGCTATAAAACTAGAGGGCTTGAAATGAAGCTGAAAGGAGGAAAGCAACATCAGGAAATACTTTTTCACAGAAAGGGTGGTGGATGCTTGGAATGTCCTCCCACTGGAGGTGGTGGGGTCAGAAACAGTGACAGAATTCAAAAAAAGGCATGGGATAAACACAGAGGACCCTATATAGCAATACAGTATAAACCTTATGTATGAACAAGAAAAAGGGTGGCTTAAAAGAATTAGTGTATGCCAAGACTGTACATTCCTAGAGCCAAAGGATGGATGGGCCTCAGAGAAATAGATTATACATATTAAGGCCTACTTAATAGCATCAACAGACCTGAATACACAACAAATGTTGAGGTATTAAAGGAAACATCTAGAATCTGTCTCCATCATTAAACGTGGACAGGCATTCTGACAAGCCGGGAAAAAAGAGTCAGAATCCACCTAAGCACATAGGTTTCTGTAGTGTAGTGGTTCTCATGTTTGCCTAATGTTCAAAAGGTCCCTGGTTCAACACACCAGGCAGAAATAGTGGATGTTGATAAATTGGAAGACTGGATGTTCAAATGGCAGATGAAATGTAATGTGGACAAGTGCAAAGTTATGCACCTAAGAAAGAACAACCCAAGCTATAGTTATACAATGCATAATTCCACATTAGGAACCACCACCCAGGAAAAAGATTTAGGAGTCATTGTTGATAACATGTTGAAACCCTCTGCCAAGGAATGGAGAATAACACCAAGGACATTGTATTGCCTCTGTATTGTCCCATGATACAATCGCATCATGAATATTGTCTACAGTTCTGGTCACCATATCTAAAAAAGGATAAAGTGGAATTAGAAAAGGTACAGAGAAGAGCCACCAAAATGGTAAAGGGGATGGAAGGATACCCCTATGAGGAGAGGCTTAAAAGGTTAGGGCTCTTCAATCTGGAAAAGAGACAACTGAGGAGAAATATGATAGAGCTCTATAAATTAATGAATGAAGTGGAACAAGTAAATGTAAATTGGTTGTTGGTAGAAAGACTAGGGGATATTCAATAAAGCTACAGTGTAATCCATTTAAGACTAATAAGAGAAAATATTTATTCACTCAACGTGTTATCGAACTCTGGAATTCATTACCGGAGGAAGTAGTAAAAGTTGCTAGTGTAGCTGGGTTTAAAAAAGGTTTGGACAAGTTCCTGGAGGACAGGTCCATAAACCATTATTAAAGAGGACCCGAGAAATCCATTGCTTGCCCCAATACAAGCATTGTGGAACCTGTGTGTCTTTTTGGGAAACTGCCAGGTACTTGTGACCTGGATTGGCCACTATTAGAAACAGGATACTGGGCTTGATCAACCTTGGTCTGACCTGGTATGGCATTTCTTATATTCTTATGTTAGGAAAAGAAGCAATAAAATTTGCAAAACAAGAGAAAAACAGAAGACAAAGAAGTGGGAAATGTACAATTACAGTGGGAAAAACAAAGTATTACTCCAGGAACCATGTGTGGATCAAATCAGGACACATGAATAGTAAAGGAGAGATGAACTGAAACTTAAGGATGAGAGATCGATAGTTGCAGCCCAAGACAGTAGATTATGGACAAGATGGTTAACAGCAAACAAAAAAAAAAAACAGTAAAACAGACATGTGCAGATTATCTAGGAAAGAGCTGGAAACAGTTATGCATCTTGTGTTGAGTAGGGGCTGTCTCTTACATGTACTGAATGTGTACAGCGCTACCTATGCCTTGTAGTGCTATACAAATGATTAGTAGTAGTAGGAATTGACAGAAAATTTCTATTTAAAAAGGCACAATAAAGTAGCACATCTTATCCTTTGGAAACTTTGTAAGCACTACATCACTCTCTCAGAAAAGCACTGGGATCATGACCCTAAGAGAATTCTGGAGAATGAAGAGGTTATGATCAGCTGAGACATTCCGATTCCAATCATTAAAAAGCTGGATGCAGTTATTCAGTGAATAGTGTGAAGAGGGTAAAGATCCTCAGTACCAAGGAATGCAGAGACAAAAAAATGTGAGAGAAAGATACAAAAATATTTTCTAATGTATTGGGAGCCATACACCTGATTAAGAGGACTTTCCAATCTGACCTTGATAAATTGCCTATACTGTACATGTTAGATCTTATGAATTCCAGATGGAAGCTCTCATTGGCATGATGCAAGTACGACGGCAAGCATTTGAGAGACAGTGATCGTACTACACATACCATGGCTTACAAGTGAGGTTCATTACTATCATGGTATGCGCAGGGCTAACTCTGTTTGAAGACATTACCCCCAGAAGGAGCATTCCTGCTCAAACTTAAATGGCTTTCACACTTCCAGAAAGCATAGAGGGGTGTGACCTGCATGGTGTAGCAGTTACAATACTGGACACCTTACTGGGCAGACTAGATCAGCCATGGTTGCCCTTATCCATCATCATTTACTATGCTACTATATTATTGTGGGAACCTTTTAATGCACACAAATCAATTGTATTTGCATTAGTTCATAGGTCGATACGCATTACATTAATTGCGCATACACTACGTTTTTAAAGATGTCAATGAAATGAAGATGAATTGTTGGCTGCATGGATAGTAACATCAAGAGCGTCTTGGCTTCCTGGACCAAGGGTTGCTGAGCACAGATGACATCTACCTATTGAAGAAAGGATTGTCTTCCGCAAGCGACTGGCTAACCTACTGAGGAGGGATTTATAGTATGATTGTCAGGGATGGGTGAACAAAGCCCCCAAGTATGTAAAAGCCTTCAGGTATGTAGCTGAAAAGGTAAGATAAAAAAGGTTAGCCTTCATGCAAATGCAATGTGTGCTTTCAAGTCAGTGCTGACAACTGGCGACCCAGCAGTGCCTGGGTTTTCTTGGCAGTATGACCAGAGGTAGATTGCCAGACCTTTCTTCCAAGGCAATGGAGGATGAAGTGACTTACCAAAGGCCACAAGGAGTGCTGGTGGGAATTGAATCCTGATCTCCTGGCTAGCAAGCCAGTGCTCTAACTGCCTTCATAAACTGTAAGAAATTGCAGAAAGAGGAAGACAAACAGAATATCTAGAAAAGCTAAGGGAAGTTGGTAAAGTAGTCAGGAAAGTAAAGATGCTAATGGAAGAATACTGTAAATAGGCAATACAGTAAAACATGAGTACAAGACTTTTTTTCGTTATGTTGGTGACAGGAGGAAGTGAAAAGGTGGCATTGTAAGACTCAAGGATGACGGGGAGGAATACATAGAGCTTGATGAGGGTAAAGTAAAATTGCCTAACAAATATTTCTATTCTGTGTTCATAGATGAAGGGTCGGAGATGGGATAAAACACAAATAGGAATGCAAGTGAGGTGGAACTTGAACTTTTTTAGAAGACTGTGATTTTGCGGAGCTAGTTAAACTAAAAGCAAATGGGATTCATCAGAGGGTTTTGAAGGAACTAATGGAAGTACTGGTGGTACTGCTGCTGACCTTTTCAATGCTTCTTTACAGTCGAGAATGATCCCAGAGAACTGAAGATGGGCAAATGTGGTTCATGTCCAAAAGCAGAAGTAAAGAAGAGGTTGATAACTATAGACTGATTGGTCTGACATCTTTGAAGAGGAATCTAATAGAAAAGTTCCTAAGAAGGCATCTGTGGAACAGCACTCGAATGGTGCAAATCTTACCTGTCCGACAGATGGCAGCATGTCAGAGTCGACGGGGATACATCTGAACCTTTCCAACAAAGTCAAGGTGTACCCCAAGGATCCTCTTTATCTGCATTGATGTTTAATATATACATCCAACCCATCTGTGACATCATCAGATCCTTTAATGTCAGTTACATGATATATGCAGACGATGTGCTACTATATATGCCAATATCATTGGACTGCCTAGACCTTACCCCACTGACTAACTGCTTTGACACCATATCAGAGTGGCTCCTATCACAAAACCTGAGAATACAACACAAAAAGACAGAAGTCCTGTTCGTCTCGAGGAACACCAACTTCACCCCTCCTAGTTGTATTAACGTAAAGGATGCCCAACTCCAAGTTAAACCGGCAATACGCTACCTGGGAGTAACGCTGGACCAAAACCTTGATATGAAGAACCACATAGCCAACACAGTCAAGGCAATCTACTTTAAAATCAGATCCCTCAGACACCTACGCATGCTACTTGAACCGGATGATTTCCGTACCATTTATCAAGCCCTTATACTCCCCCATTTCGACTTCTCAAACTCCATACTACAAGGACTCCCCCGGTCCACCCTGAACCCCCTGCAATTAGCCATGAATAGTGCAGCGAGGGTACTCCTCGGGGCATCCAGGAGAGATCACGTAACACCCCTTCTAAAACAGCTACACTGGCTCCCCATTCAGGCAAGGATCAGTTTCAAGACCTTACTGCTAACATTCAAAGCGGCTAAAGGGCTCACCTCTTCCTCTCTCTCCAACCTCATACAACCACTTGCACCAAACAGGCCACGAAGAACAGCAGAATTAAACACACTAGTTATCCCAAATGACACCACAAGATGCACTAGATCAACAGCCAACAGAGCCTTCCAATTCTGCGCCCCATCTCTATGGAACACCTTACCAGCACAAATCAGAGCAATACCTAATCTAAGTCAGTTCAGAAAGGCTTTAAAGCATTTCCTCTTCCTTAAATATCTCAATGACAGCTCCGAACATAACCCCCAGGTGAATAGCAGAAGTGGTCAAACAGATAGACCCCGCAACAGACCAACTTCACAATGTAAATAGCAAGTTGTTCCATATACTATTGTACCACTGTTGTATATAGTTAACCAGGATATCCTTTATCAGATAACCCTGCATTGTATTTAGTTTCCCCTATTTCGCCAAGTTATACTTCCTGTTAAATGTAACGACCAGACATGTGTAAACTGTCGGATGTTTTCTGTTCAATGTAAACCGCGCTGATGTCTAATAGTGCGGTATATAAGAATTGTTAATAAATAAAAATAATAAATAAATAATAAAGAAGATGATGTGGTTTCTGGAATCCAAGGGATTACAGGATCCGAGACAGCGTGGCTTTACTAGAAGTAGATCTTATCAGATCTGATTGATTTCTTTGACTGTGTGACCAGAGAACTGGTTTGGGGAAGAGCACCAGATGTGGTATACTTAAAGGGGAATTTTAGAAGATCCATCTAAGTGCAATCTGGGACATCTAAGCCAGAACATCTGAAAAATTGCAGGCACATCCAGGTGTATGCATGATTTCACAAACCATGTGCCTGATAGAGAAGTCTGCAATGGTGTCTACTTAGATATCCCCAGAATCATGTTCCAAACCCCAGTTGTCTAGGATAGCATAATGGTTGGATTAGGAAGAGGGCAACCAGGGTTCAAAGCCTGCTGTTGTTATAGTTGAAATTGTACTGTGGATGATAGTGCTTTCTTTTCTATACCCTCTGGATGTTTTTCAGCTAAAATGAGCACTTTTCAGATGCTTGTTCATCACTATGCTTGCCTCAGAGCAGGTCTAAAATTAGAAGTTACGCCAGATGTCCTGGTTCCTAGGAATACCCTAACCATGCCTCCAGGTTCCTAAGAACTCTCCAGCCACACCTCCATTCAAATTCGTACATCCTCACAGCTGGCTTCTAAAATGTCTCTGGAGCTCTGTGCTTTGGATGTCTCTGTGGCCTTTTTTGGATGTCCAAAACACAAATAGAGCTTCTAAAATGACCTCCTTATATTTCAGCAATTTTAACACCGTCCCACATTGGCAACTTACAAATAAACTGAGTGCCCTTGCAATGGATTCTAAAGTAACTGAAAGGATTACAAACTGGTTGAGTGGGAGGTGACAGAGGGTATTAGTAAATGGAGTTTACTCTTAAGATAGGGGCATTACCAGTGGCAAGATGCAGGGATTGTGACTTGGTCCTCTTCTTTTTAACATTTTTGTAAGTGATATCGCGGAAGGTCTGCTGAGAAAGGTATGTCTCTTTGTGGATGATACCAAAATCTGCAATAGGGTACATCATAGGAATCAGAATCGGGTTGGCCACATAGGCCATGACCCCACCAAAATTTTGCTTGCCAGTAGAGAGAGAGCAACAATCGCGGCAAAGACTCCTTCTTTCTGCCTGTGGGGATTCAATATTCCGTGGGCAGACAGGAGGAGTCTTTGCCATGATCACAGCTGCCTTCTCCTCCTGCCCACGGGTATCTGGTCTCCTGCAGGCAGACAGGAGTCTGCCGCGATCACAGCCATTCCCTTCTCTTCTGCCCATGGAAGATCAGATCCCCATGGGCAGAATAGGAGGGGAAGGCCATAGGGGCTAGGGGCGGAGTTATGGTGGAGCTTGGGGCAGTCAAATCTTGGCCCCCAGCATCACAGAGGCATTCTGCGGCCCATGAGGTACATAAGATATGTCATACTGGGTCAGACCAAGGGTCTATCAACCCCGGTATCCTGTTTCCAACAGTGGCCAATCCAGGTCACAAGTGCCTGTCAGGTTCCCAAAAGTATACAAATTCCATGCTGCTTGTTCCAGAGGTAAGCAGTGGATGTCCCCAGTCCACTTTAATAATGGTCTATAGACTTTTCCTCCAGGTACTTGTCTAAACCTCTTTCAAACCCAGCTACACTAACAGCTTTTACTACATCCTCTGGTAACGAATTCCAGAGTTTGAGTACACATTGAGTCTTTCTACTTCTTGAAAGAGTAAATAACCAATCTACGTTTACCCATTCTGCTACATTCATTATTTTATAGACCTCTATCATATCTCTCCTCAGCCATCTTTTTTTACAAGTTGAAGAACTCTAATCTTTTAAGTCTTTCCTTGCAGGGAAAGACTTCCATTCCCTTTACCATTTTTATCACTCTTCTCTGTACCTTTTCTAATTCTGCTATATCCTTTATAAGATATGGCAACCAGAATTGCACACAATATTCAACACAATATTCAAGATGTGGTTACACCATGGAGTGATAACAGAGATATTATAATATCTTAGGTTTTATTCTCCATTCCTTTCCTTATGATTCCTAGCATTCTATTTGCTTTCTTGGCTATGGCTGCACACTAAGCAGAAGGTTTCAACATATTTTCCTGGGTGGTGAGTCCTAATGTGGAACTTTGCATCACAGAACTGTAGTTTGGGTTCTTCTTCCCTAAGTGCATATATTTCATCTGCCATTTGGACGTCCAGTCTCTCAATTTTTCAAGGTCCTCTTCACAATCCTCTTATTTTTTAACAACTTAGAATAATTTTGTGCCATCTGCAGATTTGATCATCTCACTTGTTTTTCCCATTTCCAGGATAGACACTCTGGAAAGTGTGGATAACATGAAGAGGGATCTAGCAAAGCTTTGAGAATGGTTGAGAATGTGGCAAATAAGATTTATGTTAAAAAATGCAGGATCGAGTGGAGACGTGATGCGGTGAGGGCAGCAGTTGCATCCTGCATGTGCTCCGGTCGCCCCCGGCCCAAACCGGCATTATAGTACCGTCTGAGAAGCGAAAACCGGCTAAACGTCCAGCCTACCTCGAAGGAAGACCTCCTGTAGCGAACGGAGCCAGGGGGCAGCTGTGGGTGAAATGGCGGCGGCCACAAAACGGCTCGGAGAGAAAAAGAGCGCATGGCCGCCACTAGCAAGATGGCGGATAGTATAGCGGCGCCGAACTCACTGACATCCCCCGCATTCCTGGAGGAAGTTTCAGTGGCAGTGGCGGAGGCTTTGTCATCACAGTCTGCAGCCCTGCATGAGAAGATTGATGTGCTGCAGACCACGGTTGGGGCACTGGGGAGCAGGCTCCAGGAGGCGGAAGAGCGCATCGGGCGAGCAGAGGACGGCCTCGAGGCGCTGGTCCAGGAGGTGGCAGGACTGAAGTCACAGGTGCACGCACAGGAGGCAAAGATAGATGATCTGGAGAACCGCTCGCGCCATAATAATTTGAGAATAATGGGCATTCCGGATGCGGTTGCCGACAGAGATCTAAAGATGTACCTGGAAACCTTGCTACCACAATTGCTTGAGGGAGTAGAGCTCGGCGGTAAATTGCTCATAGAACGGGCACATCGAGTGGGAAGCATGCAGGCCCAAGACCACCGGCCGAGAGTGGTGCTTGTGAAATGTTTACAATTTCCCCAAAAGGAAACTATACTGCGGGCTGCCCGGCAGAGAGGAGACATTGTGCATGAGAATCTGAAAATTCGTATTGCGCAGGACTATTCCGCCGCGCTGAGCCAGAGGCTCAGAGCTTATGCCCCCCTGTTCCAGAAGCTGATTGGGCCAAGATCAAGTTCTCTGTCCAGTACCTGGCCAGGTTGCATGTGCTCCATGAGGGCACGCACTGAACCTTTGAGGCAGCGGCTGAGGCTGGCCCCTATATCGAAAGGCTAGTGAGCCGGGAGAAGGACGCCCTAGCAACCCCATAAAGCTAGCACTGTGCTTGATTTGTGACTGTATCACCTTTTTGTGGGACTGGCGTTCCGGTGGCTTGCCATGGATCTGACGGGTGGGGGACGCGGCTTGGGGGGGCCCCCAGGAACAGTGAGAGCTGTGGCTGGACAGTGGAGAATCTGTGGCAGCCTGGACAGGCGTGTCTTGGCACATTATGCCGCTGGGGGGGGTGTTACTGGACATTGGGGCCTTAACCTTATGTAGTCTGTGTTCGGCAGAGCAATGATGGCAGTACTGCACTGGGGCGAGGACAGCAGACGCGCCAGGTGAAGTACGGTGGGAGCGGGTGTGCCTGTTGCTTTGAAGGACACTCTCCCCTGCGTCTTTGCTGGGGGGGAGGGATCTGCCCTTCGGTATGGGAGTCCTGGTTGCTGAAGGGAAAGCCCTGTGGGGGGGGGGGTTCCCTGTGATTTTCCCATGGTTTGGAGATCCGATGCCATGTTTGCTTCCCCCACTCTTGGTGGGGGGGCATCTTGAGCACCCATTACCATCCCAATGGGAAGATAATCCCTGATGTTGTTTTGTATCATCTGTTGGCAGCTCTATGCTATGTATAAGTATGTTGTTTAGCAATGCTGTTGTTTAGCGGATAGACGGGTGAGGGGGTAGGGTTAGGAGTTTGGATTAGCTGAGCGGGGTTGGGTTAAAGGGGGTGACCGTTCGCATTAAGCGGGACCTTAGCTGGGTAAAGTTCTTACCTGGAAGGGGAGGGGTAGATGAGAGAGAGACCGAAGGTACGAGGGGTTGGGGGGGAGAGGGAGGAGAGGGGGGTTCTGAAAGGGGGGAGAGAGATCGGAAGTGGGGGGGTTGGGGGTTTTCAGGGGGGTGGAGGGGTTTGAAAGGAGGGGACAATCACACCCTGGAGGGCTATAACTGTCGACTGGTGAACTACATAAGAGTGGCTTGGGAGGGGCTCCAGGCTGGGAGAGCTTCTTCCGGGAGACTGGTGATTACTGTGTGGAGGAGCCTTGACACTGCCCCATTGCACTGAAGATAGTTTCCTGGAATGTTTGTGGATTAGGGAACCCAATTAAAAGATATAAAATATTGCAGACGTTGGCCAGACAGAAATGTGATATTGCACTACTTCAAGAAACCCACCAGACTGCTGAGGAGCATAGTAAACTCTGTAGAGAATAGGTGGGGCAGATATGGGGGTCCCCAGCCAAGGGAAAGAGGGGAGGAGTGGCCATTTTGATTCATAAGCAGGTGTGATTCGTCATAGAAAAAGAAATTGTAGATCCAACCGGGAGGTTCGTATTGCTGCAAGGAATCCTAGAGGGTAAGTCTGTTATTTTGGGAAATATCTATAGCCCCATTGTGATGGACCAAGACCTTTATATCCGCCTTGCCTCTAAGGTAGAACAGCTGTCGGAGCTTCCATTAATTCTGGGAGGGGATTTTAATGGAGTCATGGAAGTCGAGCTCGACATGTCTCGAGGGAAGGGGCCACGGGAGAGAGCGTTAACACGATTTCATGCATTAGGATTGGTTGATCCCTGGAGGCTATTGCATCCCTCAGACAAAGATTTTATGCACCAGTCTCGGGCACATGGATCTAGTGCACGCATTGATTATCTTCTGATATCAGAAGGCTTGTTTGCCCATACCAAGGATGCGCAGATTGGCCCCATAGAGAGTTCAGATCATGCGTTAGTCTGGTTGGAGATAAATTGGGGTGGGCACAGCCCAATGGTGCGAGTCTGGCGATTCCCGCTAGAACTTTGTAGGGATACTCAATTTCACCAGTTCCTTAGAAGGCGATGGCAGGAGTTTGAGTATGATCATCGAGGCCATCAGGGGGAACCCGAGTTGGTCTAGGAAACAGCGACAGTGGTCTTTCGAGGGGATATCATCGTTTTTATGGCTCGAAAGCGTAGATTGCTAGCGGAGCAGATTATCCGTCTTGAGCAGTTAGTAACTAAGCTGAGACGTCTGTGTGCACAATTCCCAAATTCAGGGAATAAGAAGAGGCTCTGGGAGGCCCAGACGGACATGAATGAGCTGTTGCACCAGAGGGCCAAGAAGTCCATATTATATTACTGATATCAATTGTATTGTCATGGCGATAAGCCTGGGAAATTGTTGGCGCGCTGCCTGTGGGGCCCGAGAGGTACAAAAATGGTGGCAGCGATTCGGGACGATCATGGAGGGTTGCACAGGGAGAGCACAGCTATTGCCTGAGTATTTCGATCCTTCTTTCAGAAACTTTACACGGCGGAGGCGGGCTCCCCCACGCGGATGATAGAGTACCTGAGGGGGGTGGATTTACCCAAGCTGAGTGAAGCACAAAGAGTGCATCTAGATCAGCCAGTTACAGTACAGGAGGTACAAACAGTTATAACTCGAGCGAGCTGTTATAAATCACCGGGACCTGACGGGTTGGGCGCTGAATTCTATAAATTGCTTGGGGATCTTATTGCTCCCACGCTAGTAGCATTGCACTCTAGGAGAGCAGAGCAAGGAACTTTTTGTTGGGGTAGCAATCACGCCCACATCATACTTATCCCAAAGCCGGGAAAAGACCCCATGCAAGCGGCTTCATATAGGCCCATCTTGCTGCTTAACTTCGATTTGAAACTGCTGGCGAAAATATTAGCGGACCGATTGGTGGGAGTCTTAGACAACTGGTGCACGACTCACAAGTTGGCTTCGTGAAGGGGCGCTACGCGGTACGCAACTTGCGGAAAATTCTGACGTCTTTGGAATGGGTGCAGAACCGGCAACTGCAGTCCCTGCTGGTAAGCTTTGATACGGAAAAAGTATTTGATCGAGTTGATTGACAGTATCTGCAATTTCTCCTCCCGCGATATGGGCTCGGGGCATCCTTTTGTAAAATGGTGGGGAGCCTGTATGCAGTACCGACTGCAGGAGTGCTTTGTAATGGAGTATTGTCAGAGGCTTTTTCCTTAAGACGTGGCACAAGACAGGGTTTTCCCCTTTCCCCCCTTTTCTTTGTCTTGTCCCTGGACCCTTTGATAAGGAAAGTGGAGGAATCACGAGCGATATGGGGGATTCATATTGGCTTGCAAGGGTTCAAGTTGTCCTCCTTTGCGGATGACCTCCTGGTACATCTGCTGTCCCCTCGGGAGTCATTACCTCGATTGTTGGAGGAATTTATGACATTCGGACGGTTTGCAGGCTTACGTATTAATGAAGATAAGTTGGAGGCACTGGATGTGTTGGGACAGCTACAAGGGGAATGGGGAGGGGGGTTCCCACTTAAATGGGTGGAAAACAACTTTGTGTATTTGGGGATTATATTAACTCGCTAGCCATCTGAGTTATATGGGTGGAACTTGGACCGTATTATGGCTCATTTACAAGACCAGCTGAGGACATGGGGGCCCCTTCCACTCTCCTTGTTGGGGAGAGTGGCAGCTATCAAAATGGTTGTCTTGCTGCGAATAATATGTTGGATGCAAACTTTACCAGTCTGGTTGTTGCGGTGGGATCTACTGCAGATAGAAAAGGCTATCCGGGGTTTTTTATGGAGGGGGGCGAGAGCGCGTATACCGTTTAACCGTTTAGTGGGGAAGTGGAGGGAGGAGGGATGGGGCTTCCTGATTTGGGGGCCTATGCCTTGGCCTGCCAGGCTCATCACCTGGGGGACTGGTTGGGTGGAACTGAGGTTTACACGCCTAGGACCTTTGAGGAGGCCTATGTGGCCCCACGGACCCTACTCACTGTATTGCACCAAGACAACCAGGCGCTACTGAGCGAAGTGACACAAAGTGTGTTGATTGGCTCGGTGCGGCGCACCTGGTAGCAGATTAATGCATACTGGCATAGACCTTGGAAGGTCTCGAGTTGGTTGCCGATACAAGGGAATGTGGATTTTACTCCAGGAGCGGATACAGCGATGTTCCGAGATTGGACGGGCCGAGGAATTCAGAATATAGGCCATGTGGTGGAACCTTCTGGGAAATGTATACCGTTTGTATCTTTATGTTCGTGAATACGACGTGAGCCCTAGTCGTTACTTTGCATATATGCAGATATCACACTATGTGGCTTCACTACCAGAGACCGAACCAAATACTGACCGCTCGGCACAGATTTTAGACTTTTTTGACCTGGGAGGGGACACTCCGCCGTCAATAGCGCAGTTGAAAGCCCGGTTGGAGCGTTACAGACCTCTCCCACAGTACCGGGGAGTAGAGGTGGACTGGGCCACAGAGATGGGGTGGGGGGTCCCCCCAGGCACCGTCATTACTGCCTTGCGACAGATTGTTGACCTGGCTGAGGGGGCACGCTGGAGGGAAGTGCAATTTAAGTGTATAACTAGAGTCCATTTCTCACCCCGAAGGGCGTTGCGCAGCCATTTGAACTCTGATGGAAGTTGCCTGCGGTGCTTGGAGCCATTGGCGACCCTAATACATATGTGGTGGGGTCTATTCGTGCTTATTGGGCAAGGATCTGTACCTTCATAAGTGGGCTGCTCCAGCAGAGGGTAAGCTGGACTGCCTCACTTGTCATACTGGATCAATTGGGCCCTATGCAACTTAAAGGGAAGTGGGAGCGTTTGCTAGTGCGCAAGGCATGTCT
Source organism: Ichthyophis bannanicus (assembly GCA_033557465.1). NCBI lineage: Eukaryota > Metazoa > Chordata > Amphibia > Gymnophiona > Ichthyophiidae > Ichthyophis > Ichthyophis bannanicus. The sequence goes on along the minus strand of CM066033.1, from coordinate 941,233,420 downwards.
GGTAGGTAAGGGCCCCGTCCTCCATAGATGGAGGGAGCCGGCTCCGCCTACCTATTGGGAGTGGCGTAATTGCTTCCACCAATTGATGCTTATGGAGTGCTGGAGGGCACGGGGCAGTGTCAAACGGTGGTCAGTCTTTCTGCTGATCTGGGAATCTTACATCCAAAACTTGGGGCCCCGGAGTTGCAACAAAATGTTACAAGGAGGCAATTAGCCAGGGAGGAGTAGTAGAAACTAGGGGAGGGAGGGAAGAAATAAGGTAGTGACACCAGTTGAGATGCCGAGATGTTGGAGTGGGAAGTGATTGGGGGGGAGGGGGCGAGGGGAGGGGGAGGATAGCATAAAATGTTATAACACACCTGTAACCGTTGCTTGCATCTGTGTTGGGGATAAGAGTCAACCCCACTCGGAGATTGTTTGTGTTTTATTTACGACTATTTATTTGGTAGTTTATAAATAAAGTTTATAAAAAAAAGGCAGGATCATGCCTTTCAACTCCAAAAACCCAAGAGAGCAGTACATTATAGGGAATGCACGAAAGAAGAGGGGGACCTGGTGATGGACTTATCAGATGATGTTTATGTGACCAGCCAGGTAGAAGAGACAGCAAAAGTCAGAATGATGCTTGGGTGCATAGGAAGAGGGTTGGCCAGATGGAAAAAGGAGGTGATAGTGCCTTTGTATAAGTCTCTAGTGAGACCTCATTTGGAGTTCTGGAGATCATACTTCAAAAAGATATAAACAGGATGGAATCAGTCCAGAGGATGGCTACTAAAATGGTCAGTAGTATTCATCATAAGGTGCATGTAGACAGATTGAAAGATCTTAATATATATACTTTGGAGGAACAGTGGGAGAAGGAAGATATGACAGAGACATTTAAATACATCCATAGTATAAATGCACAGGAGGTTCTTGCAGTTGAAAGGAAGCTTTAGAATGAGGAGTCATTAGACGAAGGTGAAAGGAAATTGAGTCAGGAATGATCTGAGGAAATATTTCTTTACCAAAAGAGTGGCAAATGCTTGGAACAACCTCCCAGTGGAGGTCTTGGAGACAAGAATTGTATCTGAATTCAAGAAAGTATGGGACAGGCACAGAAACATAGAAACATAGAAACATGATGACAGAAAAAGACCACAAGGCCCATCTAGTCTGTCCTTCCATAACAACTACAACAGTCCACTTTTTACTTTTAGAGATCCTCTGTGTTGGTCCCATGCTTTTTTGAATTCAGTTACTGTCCTCATCTCTACCACCTCCACTGGGAGACTATTCCACGGATCCACTACTCTTTCCGTAAAGAAATATTTCCGCATATCACTCCTGAATCTATCTCCCTTCACCCTCATCCCATGTCCCCTCGTAGCAGAACTTGCTTTCAATTGAAAGAGGCTCTCTCCCTGAACATTTATGCCACGGAGGTATTTAAACATCTCAATCATATCACCTCTATCCCGCCTTTCCTCTAAGGTGTACATATTAAGATCCTTAAGTCTGTCCTCATATGCTTTATAATGAAGCCCATTAATCATTTTAGTAGCAACCCTCTGCACCGACTCCATCCTGTTCACATCCTTTTGAAGGTGCGGTCTCCAGAATTGCACACCATACTCCAAATGAGGTCGCACCAAAGACTTATACAGAGGCATTATCACCTCCTTTTTTCTGCTAGCCATTCCTCTCCGTATGCACCCAAGCATCCTTCTAGCTTTTGCCGTCGCCTTTTCTACCTGTTTAGCTACTTTAAGATCATCAGACACAACCACGCCTAGGTCCCGCTCTTCTTTAGTGGACAAAAGTACTTCACCTCCTATACTGTATTGCTCCCTTGGATTGCTGCAGCCCAAATGCATGACCTTACATTTTTTAACATTAAATCCCAGCTGCCAAATTCTAGACCATTCTTCAAGCTTAGCTAGATCCCTCCTCATGTTATCTACACCTTCCTGGGTGTCTACTCTATTGCAGATTTTGGTATCATCCGCAAAGAGGCAAACCTTACCCGACAGCCCTTCCGCTATATCACTAACAAAGATGTTAAAAAGAATCGGACCAAGGACAGATCCCTGGGGCACACCACTGGTAACATCCTTCTCCTCAGAGTGAGCTCCATTTACTTGTACTCTTTGTCGCCTCCCACCCAACCAATTTCTAACCCAAGCAGTAACTTTAGGGTCCATCCCTAGGGTGCTCAGTTTGTTTATAAGTTGCCTGTGAGGAACAGTGTCAAAGGCTTTACTGAAATCTAAATACACCACATCTAGAGCTCTCCCTCGGTCCAACTCCCTGGTCACCCAGTCAAAGAAATCAATCAGATTTGTCTGACAAGACCTGCCTCTGGTGAATCCATGCTGCCTCGGATCCTGTAATCCGCCGGACTCCAGAAACCTCACTATTTTCTCTAAGGGAAAGGAGGGGAATGTAGAGCATTAGTAGTAGTTATGGATGGGCAGACTAGATAGGCCATATGGTATTTATCTGCAACATTTTCTGTTTCTCTGTTTCTATGAATTTGTGCTAACAAATGCATGCAGTATCCCTATGAAATATTCCTAAAAAGAGTTAAAAATAATAAACACCATCTAAAAATTCTAATTTTTAAAACAAATCTTTTGGGAGCAAAAGTTATTTATATCCACAGCTAAGTCTTATAGATGGTAGGATTGGTGAGCTTTGCCCTGTTTGATGGCTCTGAGAACACTGAATAAGTTAGCTTTGAAGGCAGCGTCCTGTCCAGCTCCTTGTTAGTAGAAGATCTAGGTTCTCCTGCCTGGATTGACCAGGGGAGATGGTAAGGAAATGGAGCAAAAATTATTAATAAGGCATTTAAGAAGAACAGTGGGTTTAAAGCTGGGGATGGATGTATCAGGAAGACAGATAACAAATGATCTTACACATTAACAGATGACTGGCCTTATCACACTATATAGACGTCTACAAAGCAAAGAAACAAAAACAAAAACTATAAGAAACAAAAGCATAATGAAAGAAGCAGTCACATTTCAAACTATACCTTCTGTATTAAAAATGCAATCATGCCATTTTACTGAAAGTGATAGTAATGTATTCAGTGACTCCTATAACATCCTGCATAAATTATAGTTTCAGATTTGAATTGAGTTTTTATATCATGGAACGAGGTGTTTGTGAAGGTAGGGAGAGAGGAGGCAGAAGAATAAACCTAGCTGTAAGAGGATTTGTAACTAAAGTGAAAAAAAAGAATATCATTAAGTAAAATTATGTTTATAATAATAGTAAATGTGACCTAGGTGTCACTAAACCTCTTGGGGTTTTTTTTAGATGCCCTCTGAGAGGATGACTTTCCTAGAAGCGTCTTGGGAGCATAGCTCAGTGGTGCAGCATTTGACTACAGATTAAGAGGTTTCTAGCTCAAATGCAACTAACTGCCCCCTTTCTCACCTTGCCAAGCAAACTGCTGGATCCCCAGGAATCAGTATTGACTCAATGGCACACATTGCATTGCATTACCTCTGAGAGGTTCACGTCCCTGGAGGCAGCATAAGGTGTTATGCCCATAGGAACTTTCTATCTGGGCTCCCATTAAGGTAACCCAGAAGAGGAGTTAGGGAGTTCCAAAAGTCATAAAAAGCCACCTTTTGTAAGGAAGAGAGTCTTTTGCCTTTTTTTCTGCTTCTAAGGCTGAGGGCTCAACAACTAGGATCCTCAGACAATGTGGAAGGTGGGTCCCTAAGAACTAATCCAGTCAGGGGGCAAATGAAGGGCAAACTCCCAGTGAAAGGAAATCTGTTACATTTCCACTGAACTGACCACAGGAAGCATAGGGCTCTTGTATAAGTATGGTCTCAGCAGTAGCCTAATAGTTGAAGCAGTGGCCTCTGACCAAAGAGATCAGTATTTGAATCCCACTGGTACTTCTTGTGGCCTTGGGCAAGTCACTTAACCCTTCATTGTCTCAGGTACAAACTTAGATTGTAAGCCCTCTGAGGGAAGGGAAATATCTGAATGTAACATGCTTTGAATCACTACTACTCAATCCTCATCCTTCTTGACCTTTCTGATGCTTTTGACACTGTTGACCATAACCTTCTCCTCAATACCTTGTCCTTGTTTGGTTTTAAGGGTTCTGTGCTAGCCTGGTTCTCTTCTTATCTCTCCCATCACTCCTTTAGAGTTTGTTCTGTTAGCTCCTTCTCTGCTGCTATCCCACTCTCAGTTGGTATACCCCAAGGATCTGTCTTGGGTCCACTCCTTTTCTCTCTCTATACCCAGTCCCTTGGTGCGCTCACCTCTTCCCATGGCTTTCAGTACCATCTTTATGCTGATAATTCCCAGATCTACCTCTCTACACCTGAAATCTCTCCGGCAAGCCAGGCCCAGATCTCTACCTGCCTTTCTGACATTGCTGCTTGGATGTCTCATCGCCACTTGAAATTGAACATGATCAAAACTGAGCTTCTTATTTTTCCCCCTAACCCTCTTCTCCACTTTGTCCTTTCTCAGTCTCTGTGGATAACTCTCAACTCCTCCCTGTCTCCTCAGCTCACAACCTTGGAGTCAAATTTGACTCCTCTCTCTCCTTCTCCACACACATCCAATGATAGCTAAAGCCTGCTGTTTCTTTCTTTATAACATCAACAAAATCTGCCCATTCCTTTCTGAACACACAACTAGGACACATATCCACTCTTTAGTCACCCCCCGTCTAGACTATATTGTAACCTACTCCTTGCTGGTCTCCCTCTGAATAATGTCTCTCCTTCAATCTGTTCAACACTCTACTGCATGGCTAATCTTTCACCAGCCTCATTATGCTCATATTACCGTCTTCTCAAGTCATTTCATTGGCTCCCTATCCGTTTCTGCATTCAGTTCAAACTTCTCCTGCTGACCTATAAGTGCATTCACTCTTCAACTCCTCATTACCTTTCCTCTCTTATCTCTCCCTACACCTTTCCTTGGGAACTCCGCTCTTCTGGCAAATAGCTTATATTTGTGCCCTTCTCTTCTATTGCTAACTCCAGACTTTTGCTCCATTCACCTTGTTGCTCCTTGTGCCTAGAACAAACTACCTGAGTCTGTATGTCAGCCGTCTTCTTTGGCCCTTTTCAAATCCAGACTGAATACTCACCTCTTTGCTGTTGCTTTCGGATCTTGACTCACCTGATCTCCTTTGCGTTTCCTTACCATTCCCTCTAGATGTATCCTGTGTCTACAGCTACTGTGTTGTCTGTCTTGGCTAGATTGTAAGCTCCTGATAAGCAGGGACTGTCTTTTACATATGTCTGTGCAGCGCTGTGTATGTTTTGTAGTGCTATACAAATGCTCAGTAGTAATAGTACTAGTAGGAAAGATGTGAACTAAATACTAATAAATAAATAATCTAGGCCTTGGACAATTGAAATGGAATGAAGGTGTATGCTGTCCTAGCCTCACCTCAGTTGGTGACCAAAGAGTCTGGAGGTTTTCCCCAGGAAGCTTTCCTTCTGGCCAAACAGTGAAGAACCATCTAGTAGCAAGAGGTCTGGAAGCTGTAGAAGGGAGAGCTCACATCTGGGATCCAAGGAACGAAGAACTCTCTAAGATACCCTGTGAGCAACAGACCAAGGAACAAGGGCATGAAAGTGCCTGATATTGCATGAAGCTATTGGTGGAGAGGAAGAGTCTGGTGAATTAAGGACCAGCATTACCTCAGTAATTGTCCGTGGTGGTATCCCTGGAAGAGGAGAAACTGAACAATAGAAAATAGAAGAAAGTTATTTGCTTCACTAGCTTAAATGGAGAGTGTAAGGACTCTTTGCTACTAACATTTTGCACAAATTCAATTGCTAGCAAGTTACTGTAATCCTCATTTCACCCAGTAAAGTGAAGTTTAATTTATACTCCAGTGTGTGCTATAGTCTTTTCTTTTCTTAAGCTAACAGAAGAGAAGAAGGAAAGAGTGAAGTATCATGCTGACCCCTAAGTGGGTTGTCCATGTCAGGGCCTTGGAGACCCAGTCTTCCCTTACCATTTGGGACCCTATAAAATATAAAAATATTCTGTAATTCCACAAATCCATCTTGCCGAAAAGGGGATTCATTGGGGACCTGGCTACAAATACAATAAACACAGTTCTGGATGTTTAAAACAAGAGTTCTCAAATGTGGCCACTAAAAGATTTTTTTGCAACCACTACAGATGAAGGAATCCACCAAAGTTAACCAAGTATTTTAAGCATAAATGCCATAATGGCTATCAGAAAATTTATTTTGAGAACTTCTAGTCTCAAATGTCCCTTTATTTTAGGCCAGGTAATCTGGGGGATTTACAGACAGTGCTAAGATAAACATTTTACACCTGATTCAAGGCAAGTGTTACATTTTTGGCATTAAGAAGCCCCGGTAAGTAGCATGTAAAGGAGAGCATACCATACTATTGACGATGCATATCTGCCTGTGGTATTCATTAATTTATATCTATCAATGGGCCAGTATTCAAAGGCACGTATCTAGATAATGGCACCTGCTATCTGTGCTTTTTAGCAGCACTATCTAGATAAGGCCACTGACCTCCCCAATAATATCGAGACAGTAGCAAGGATGTCCCACCCAACTATAAAGATGACGGTGATATTCAATCTGTTAGCTGGATAAATTTTGGGCTGCAAAAATGCCGTCCAATACTCATCCAGATAACTAGGCAGATAGAGGACTGAATATTGCTGCTATCCATATAGTATCCCTTAAACATCAACCCCCTATATCTCCCACATTTATATCCATCCAACAAGGGAAACATATAAACTTAGAAATTTTTTGTCGGAACGTATACCTTGAAGAATCAATTCCTTCTCGCGGTGTAATGTTCCTTTTATTCTTTTTCCAAGCATAGATCTTCAATCCCCTTCTATGTCACTAGGAAACCCTCACAGTCACAGCCAAGACGACTTCCCAAACACCTGTTTGTAGATCTTGGGATCTCGAGATTGTTGCTACAAACAGGTGTTTGGCTGTGACTGTGAGGGTTTCCTAGTGACATAGAAGAGGATTGAAGATCTACGCTTGGAAAGAAAGTAATCACGTTGAATTGACTAAGTGGACTTTTCCGTTTTGGCAAGTTAGCCTTTGATGAATGAGGAGTTATTAGTACCGGTTGGTGTTGAGGGGTTAAGATCCTCTTAATTACCTAAAGTTGGGGTTGCGTCCCTAAAAAAAGAAGGAATTGATTCTTTAAGGTGTACGTTCCGACAAAAAATTCTAAGTTTATATGTTTCCCTTGTTGGATGGCTATCCATATAGTGGCAGGGCCCGCTTCTGTATACATATTTTATTTATTTATTTATTTATTTATTGTTCTTTTATACCGCACTCTTTTTCATCAGCGCGGTTTACATTAAACAGATAACTTGTATTCAGCGCCATCCGCTATCTGAATAGCATAAAATATTTAACTGTCCGCTGCAATATCAGGCTCCACAATCCTAAGTTTACTATTCCTCCCCTAACCATTTTAGGGGTCTAGTTGCTAAGATGTGCTAACATTAAGATGCGTTAATTCACCTTAATGCATGTTATTTTAACACAGGTCCCATGTTATTTAATGGGATCTAATTAGTAATAATACATGTTGATAATAATGTGTGTTAACATTAACACACCTTATGTTTATGTTTATTCAATTTCTTGATATACCGCCCAGGCTGAAGGGCATCAGAGCGGTTTATAATTATTACAAGCAGGTACTGGATACATTCCCTCATCCCCAAAGGGCTCACAATCTATGTACCCGAGGCAAAGGAGGGTTAAGTGACTTGCTCAAAGTCACAAGGAGTGCTTATAGGACTAGAAACCCCAGTCCCTCCAACCTGAGATTGCTGTCCCCAGGTGGGAATTGAACCCCTGGCTCTCTGGCCTGAGGTACCTTGTCCTAACCACTAGGCCACTTTCCAAGATTGCAACTTTAGTTACCTTAGTAACTAGACCCCTTAATGTGCACAGTAAGGTGCTATTTCCCTTGTGTATCACTGAATTATGTCTGTGATTTCAGGTATTTAATTGTTGTGCTATCTCATCCCCAGCCTATTGTATTTGTTTGTATAATATTTATATAGTCTGATTCTAACTGGTTATTGTAAGCTGATTTGATGATCCTTGGTCCGAATGGCGGTATACCAAATCTTGTAGATAAATAAATATTGTATAGCATGCTAGTTTTACTATCCACAAAAACTGCCCTTACCATGCACACTAAACTTTATTTCCTAGGCACCTACCCAGGAAAGAATCCTTGAAGAAGACTGAGAGCTTCACAGATATCAGTACATCTCCTAGGAAATAAGGATGGACTGATTCTAGGATGGGAACTAACATGCTCTGTCCCCAGATTCAAAGCACTGTTTACACAGCACTAATGTTACTGCTCCGCTTAGGCAGATATTCAAGACTAAATTTTTACTGTCCTTCAGTGGACTAGTACTGTTGTTTTCAGCAAAGGCATATTTTATAGGAAACCCCCAAACTATATTTCAAGCAGTGGAAACTATTTTCTGCTGTTCTGACATTCTAAAAGAAAACCTCCAGGAATGGACATTAGAGACAATGGGGGACATTAAATCACATTTATGGAGGGTTTCTTTCCCCTGCTTGTATTAATGACGGGAATGCTTAGTATATGCCTATCACTGGCTTATTGGGGCCGATTTTATAAGGGGCATGTGGAAAAATACATGCAATTTATGCACACGAGTCCCTATTTTATAGGACTTGTGCATGTGAATGAGCACTTGCACGTGTGCTTTGAGAAGTTGCTGTTCTACGCGTGCGCAGAAGTCCTATCATGCATACTTCCACAGGATGTGCTGTGGGGTGGAGTTTGGGTGAAGCATAGGCAGGGTCTAAATGTATGCATCTAAATGTATGCTTCGCAGCTTTCATCAAACGTTTTGCACCTTAATCCGTTAAAAACAGATGCTAGCTAGTTCACATTTGGGTGTCCCTGTCCTTCTCTGGCCTCCTCTCTGCTTGAAACCCCCGTTCCCATGGTATCTTCTCTTCAAAACTAGGATATTACTCTTGATTTGGCTATGTCATTCCATGAACACCTCTCACTGCTCATCTGTCGCTTCTTCCATGCACTCAGGCAAATTGGCGCCATCTGTCCCTTCTTGTCCTCTTCTGCGCTGACCACTCTTCTGCTTTCCCTCATTACGTCATGCCTCAATTAATGTAATGTTGCACTTGCCGGCCTCCCACCTACAACTCCTTCAAATCATTGCCGCCCAGATCATCTCACATGCTTCCCGCTTCAACCATATTATCCCCCTACTTATTCATCTCCACCTGCTTTCCCTCAAGTTTCGTAACCAGTATAAAATCCTCACCTTGGTCCACAAATCTATCCACACTAGTACACCTCAATACCTTCTGGATACCCTCCATCTCTGTGCTTCTCCCCATGTCTTGCGCCCAATCCTTTGCCAATCATCTGCACCTTCCCAGTCACTCACGCCCACCTAGAATCCACCCATCATGCTGCCTTGTTTTTCTTTGGCTCCTCCCTTTGGAATGCCCTGCCTCCTGCCCTCAAATCCTCCTTTCCGAAATTAAAATCTCTGCTTAAGACCCATCTCTTTCAGCTCACCTTTGACCTTCATCCCTCCCATGCCTGACCTTTCTGTTGGCCGCACTTTCCTTCTTCTCCCCCTCCTTCTCTTCCCCTCTGTCTGAATGCCTTGTTCTGTCCAGTCAAAACTTTAGAGTTCTTTTCCATTTTCTTTTGTGATTGATAGTCAATATTGTTTTGTACATCACCCTGATGTCTATGAAGGCACGTTTAAGCTGCAAATAAAGTTATAGAATAGTAGGACTTGCATGTGATTCCACCCAATCCAGGCCTGCGCAGCTACATCTGCTCTAGAGCAGGCATAACTTCTGCAGTCAGATTAAGGCATGTCAGTGCACCCCTATTTTATACAAGGTAAAGCAAAGTACATATATGCTTCACTTTATAAAATAAACCCCAAATACCTACTTGGAAACATGCTTTGACTGCATGGGAGTTTAGAAAATTACCCTTATTATTTTATTTATTTACATTCTCTTATATACTGTGCTATTCTGCATCAGTGTGGTTTACATTGAACAAACTGAAATTACATTGAACAGGGCATTATAACTTGGAGATAACTATTTACAGGGAACATGGGCTATGGAGGGTTAGGTGGCTTGCCCAAGACCACAAGGAGCACCTGTGGGACTAGAAACCCCAGTCCTTCCGGCCCAAGGTTGCTGTCCTCTAGTGGGATTTGAACCCCCAACCTTCTGGCCTGAAGTACCTTGCCCCTACCACTAGGCCACTCCTCCACTCCTACACATGTCCTACACATTGAAATGTTACAGGAGAAGGGGATTTTATGTAATTGCTGTTTTAAATAACCAATTTATTACTTCTTGTTACTATCAACTAGTCAAAATGTTGATGAAGAGTCTATTCAATTCCTCCAACTGACCATTTTAATATATTTTCACAGGTATGGGACGTATCTGGATGGACGATGTTGCCTGTAAAGGGACAGAGGACACGATTCTTCAGTGCAGCTTCTCAAACTGGGGGAAGACTAACTGTGGCCATGCTGAGGATGCGGGAGTAACCTGTATTAAGCAATAGACAGCACATAAGGACAAAGCCACAACATTTCCCAGTGAAGACAGCAGTCTTGTACTTTTGGGACTACACATACTCCGGTCCTCAAACCACCATACCTACAGCATCCATCTTCATAGTATGAACCTGGTCACCTGCTTTATACAATAGGCTATCATTCCTCCATCTGTTAACTTCAGGCTTGTTGTAGAGCCTCTTCGCATTTTTAAACATTTAGGAAGTCATTTTATAACAAGTTATCCGCCATCAATGGGCATAAGTCACTTGCGCATGTACTTTAAGCAATAGCTATTCTATAAATATACAAGTAAAACCGATGGTGAGTACTTTTGGTATCAGCATAGACTGGGAAGAGCACATCTCTATATGCAGAAGTTCTAAAATACTATAACTCACGTGCATTCTCTAGAAATCTAGACACCGGAGTTTACCGCACCCCTAGGGCTGGCATAAGTGCTCTTGACTAGGTTTTACGCACGTTTACCACCATGCTAGGCCTCAAATACGCACATGCTAACACACGTTAACTCTGCGGGACCTTGTAAAATTACCCTTTTAAGGTTTACTAATGCATCTGAAGGGTTGAGCACCTATAAACTCACAATATTGCTGACTTTGGGGCAACATTAACTAGTTTTATATAGTTATTACCAATGTGGCTCTGTTTTTCCCTCTGCTTCTAACAGAGGCAGGAAATGATTTGTAAAATCATTTTTATTTTGCCTTCCTGCCGTTTTCTATCAGTTGAACATATAAACAAGTGACAGTAGCTGAACTTGAATATTCAACCTGCAATATAGTAAGACATTTACAGAAAAATGTGAGACATTGCACACATTAAGGTGTCCTATTCAATAGCGTTGACCTGCAGTCAGTTACTCAGTTACATTTGGTAGTATTTTAGGCTTTTTTTCATGGTCTACTAGAAACAAGTGCTTCTATTATACCTTTGCGGTCCACACGCATATTCAGTTTACACTTGAAAATGGGAAACAATTTATCTGTTGTGAGAAGACATTCTAAAATTGCATACATCAATTACTGCTCACAAGTGAAATAGTATACTAGGCCAGTCATGGAAGCCAAGTTGAAAGACGCAGTTATTAGGCAGATTTCTAGCTGGCGTCTTTTCTGATTTTCCAATTTAATCACCTTGGTTTCATAGTAATCAAATCCTACATGGAAACTGATTTTCTGATTAGAAGAAATGGCCAGATTTACAATTTTAGACAAATTGTGTGCAAGGGAGGGAAATGCAAAAATTCAGTTGGTTTCCATGGTATTGAAACCGAACTTCTTTATTCCACGAGATTTGATTTCCAACAACCTTTGGAAAGGACAGAGCTCCAAAAAAGTGGTGCATTTGTAATCTTGTGCCAAAAGCATTATAGGGGAGGGGGTGCTATAGAGCAAGCAAACATTTTCCTCCCTCAAAAGCAATGAGAAAACTGTTTCTTAAAATGAATTATGTTGCACTGAAGCCTGGCAAATAGAAATTCCTATAATAGAGGAGATAAAGTCAAAATATGCCTGGTCTTGATGCAATATACCTTGTTCCATAGGAAAAGCTTCAGATCATTAATTCACTTTCTGCACATAAAAAATGAACCATCACCTATTTGTACTCAAGAAAATTGAACAAGAGAAGTGAATACGGGCCAGACTTAGATTTACTACTAGACATGGCAGGCTTCTGCCTAGGCGAGTCATGATGAATGGGCTACCTCTTCCTTCAGCCAGCAGCACTACCTCCAAGGCACTTCAGTTTTAACAGTGATATTCTGTCAAACCACTCCTTTACAGGCATGGGGAATCACAGGTTGGGGGGCTGATGCAGAAAGCTATGCACCGATTGCTGTGCTAAAGTTCAGCGCAGGGTTTCCCAACACAGGCATGCATCCCAATGCAGTAAGCGAATAGCATGCAAATAGGCTGTGAGCCAAAAGTATGCACTAATATGGAAGAGCATGTGGACACGGATCTGCACTAGCGGCAGCTATATTGTGTGCCCAAAAGCTGGGAGTTGCACGCGGATATGTTTTCACATGTGCTGAAATGCCATCCTGTGCTACACTTTTTGCAGCACTATCATTTATGCATAGAATAGCATTCCAGCGCATGCACAGACATAAGCACATGCAACTCCAAGTGCCAATACACAGTTTTTGCAGTCCCAAATATTTGTCAATGGTCCAGCATTTCTTTCTTCCAGTGCACCTCCCTTCAGCTTCTCCTCACTGAAGCCAGTTCTCTTACGAGTTCTGTATGCTGCAGTAAAGAAAAGAAACGAGCATAAAATCCTCACTATTGCTGAGTGCAGAACAAGCAAACCTTTTACTTCTCCTCAGACCTTGTGCTGAAGCCCTGCGTTCGACAACCCTGCACTCAGCCTTCTGAGGATCTTCGTACTTCTCTGCATCTGTACTGAATCATTACTATGTTCATGGGATTTAACTGTGCTGTGCACTTATGGCTAGCTAAGGCTTTGCACATATTTGCTTAGCTTCCGCACAGAATGTTTTTTAACATAGGGTGCTCACAGAAATGCACAAAATTGTACACCACAGCCGAGCTAACGTGCATAAAGCCTAGCGCACTTTATTGCATCACCTCCTAGATGTATTTAGAGCACTGTAATTGGAATGAAAGCACAGGGTGAAGCAAAGGTTTAATCTTAGCTGCTGATCATAACTGCACCTTTCTAAATATGTATAATCCAATCACCTTAAAAACATTAGAATTCACCTACATTGAGTGCTTTTTCCTAAATAATGCCAAAGCCTTCTCTATCATCTTGCTTGTTTGATCTGTCCTGCCAGTTCCATGCATTTCTTACAAGGCTGATTTTTTTGTTATTTCACATTTATTTAATAACTTGATTTAGATTTTATTGGTGTATTTATGGTTTAGGCACTTGATATACTGCCCTTTGCTATGCATATCAGAGTGGTTTATGTATATATATGAACAGGTACTTTTTTATTCCCTTGTCCCCAAAGGGCTCACAATCTAAGTGTACCTGAGGCAATGGAGGGTTAAGTGGCTTGCCCAAGGCCACAAGGAGTGGCCATGAGACTAGAGTCCCCAGTCCCTCTGGCATGAGGTTACTTGTCCCCATGCAGGAATTGAACCTGGTCAGGCTTGAGGTAGCCTGTCCCCACCACTGAGCCACTCCTCCCTTACATTAAGGGGGCCCTTTTACTAAAGCCTGTTATCTGGTTAATGTGTGTTTTAAGACACTGTAACTGGCAGCCAGGAACACTAATATGGGAGAATGTCAGCCACCGCACACACGCTAAAATGCACGTTAACCTGCCATCATAGGATGGGAAGGGGAATGAGCGGCGTGTGGGTGTGGAGAGCACATTACTGGTAGCACCAGAGCAATAGCCAAATATGACTCTTCATGCAAGTTCACTTAACGGCACCACTATGGGTGTCATTAAGTGAACCCGCCTTACTGGAGCACATGTTAGAGTGGTCCATAATACATTAGCTGTTGGGAATGTACTGGTTATGTCCCCAATAGCTGACGCAGAGGCTTTGCCCTCAACATGTGTTGGTAACACAAATTAAGCTCAAAACGTTAGCAGACTTTAGTAAAAAAGCCCCTAAGTTTCCAAATATTCGAAAAAGATCAAATATATAATTAAAATAAATGTTCATTCATGTGCCTTATGCTTAGATAAAGGCTAGGCGTGTGTGCTCTGTTTTTGAGGAATTACATTTAGAAACGGAAATATCAATAGGGAAGAGAGCTTGCAGAGGAATGTGAATGTTTTGGGGGATGAGGATCAGGGGAAAGAAAGCGATATGCAAATAGTCAGAAGCTAAGGCTGAAACTTTGATGATTGGCACCAATTTCAATCTTGGGCTAAGTCCTCCCCCTTTGTGTGTGTCTCGTACTCTGGAGTCCATGTTCAAAGAGCCACTGAGCAGCCAAAGTAATTGACTAATTTTAGCTAATTATTTTTAACTGAACTTTCAGCTGAACCTAACTGACTAGGTTTTGTTTGCAGAAAATTCATCTAAATATAGCTGGGCAAACCTTTGTGCTTAGCGGGTTACATTGAAAATCAGAGCTAACTTGTCCTGGAAGGCACCGGACTCGCATCTTTTTTGCTTGGCATAGCCACATTATGGGAAAGCAGAGGTTCAAATGGCAGTTCGCAGGTTAAACCTTTTGAAAGTTGACCCCTATGTATCCAGTAAATGCATGCATGTATATTCACCTCCTTTAAACAGTTTTTTATATATTGAAAATTGAGACCACAGCACGGTTGAGCTACAGGACACTTGTGTCACACTGAATAGGCAACAGTTTGCGACCGAGTACATATTTAGCCATACTAGAGAAACTGTTTCTTATGGAGAATCATCTAATCTGGAGAGACCCTGTAATAAGGTGGGGGGGGGAGGAGACTGGGATCATGTGGCTTTTTAGAGAGCAAACTAGGAGCCACAGAGCTCTGTGAATTGTTTGACATGATTAGAAACCAACCTTATGGCAACTAGAACAGATGGTGACGATTTAGATTGCTATACAGGACTCGGCAAACCACTGGAGGTTACTTGAAAATTCGGGTACCTTGGGAAATCAAGTCAGTAATGATAGCTGTTTGCCTCTGAATGATATCCACAAACATGATGTGAGTCATCAAGTCAGTACAAAGGAGGGATTTACATATTCAGAAACAATTGTGCATTCTCTGTTTTTGAACAGATGTAACCGAGTATTTGTTTGAGTTGCAGAATAGAGTCTGAATGGATTTATAGCTTGCATGCCTGAAAAGTAAAAAACTGAGGGAGTTGAAAGCAGGGCTTTTGTATTTATTATGAATCAATGGAAAGCTTGATATTTGAACATAACATAAAAACATAAGAGATGCTTTACTGAGTCAGACCAAGGTCCATCAAGCCCAGTATCCTGTTTCCAACAGTGACCAATCCAGGTCACAAGTGACTGTCAGGTTCCCAAAATGTATGCAAATTCCATGCTGCTTGTCCCAAAGATAAGCAGTGGATTTCCTGGGTCCTCTTTAATGATGGTTTATGGACTTTTGCTCCAGGAACTTGTCCAAACCATTTTTAAACCCAGCTACACTAACAGCTTTTACTACATCCTCCGGTAACAAATTCCAGCATTTGATTGCGCATTGAGTAAAAAAATATTTCCTCTTATTAACCTTAAATGGGTTACACTCTAGCTTCATTCTGTGTCCTCTAGTCTTTCTACTTTTTGATGGCGTAAACAGCCTATCTACATGTATCCATTCCACTCCATTTATTAATTTATAGACTTCTATCAGATCTCCCCTCAGCTATCTTTATTCCTCATAGGGCTATCCTTCCATCCCCTTTACCATTTTGGTGGCCCTTTTCTAATTCCGCTATATCCTTTTTGAGATATGGCGACCAGAATTGCACACAATATTCAAGGTGGAACGATACAGAGGCATTATAATATCCTTTATTTTATTCTCCATTCCTTTACTTATGATTCCTAGCATTATATTTGCTTTTTTGGCTACCGCTGCATACTGGGCAGAGGGTTTCAATGTATCATTCACGATAATGCCTAAATCCTTTTCCTGGGTGGTGGTTTCTTAGGTGGTAACCATTGTTTGGGCTGTTTTTTCCTACGTGCATAACTTTGCACTTGTCCACATTAAATTTCATCTGCCATTTGGATGCCCAGTCTTCCAATTTTTCAAAGTCCTTTTGCACTTTTTTCACAATCCTCTTGCGTTTTAACAACTTTGAATAATTTTGTGTCATCTGCAGATTTGATCACCTCATTCATTATTCGTATCTCCAGGTCATTTATGAATATGTTAAAAAGCAGCAGGCCCAGCACAGATCCTGATTTGTTCTTGCAACTAGCATTGACGTCAGATACCATTTTTTTCAAAGCATACCAGATCGGCAGAACAGAGGGTTTCAAGTCTGTGCTCACAGGACGGTCAGGATTAATCTTCCCTTCAACCTGAAGCAGGGCGATAGTTACTAGCCCGAAACGTGGCATGTTGTTTGCTATTTGGGTGACGGAGAAGCACAATCTTGGAGTTAAGTGGTTTTTTGTTTGTTTTAAATGCCATTTCACTTTAAAAATGAACAAAATTAAAAATTAAAAGAGAGCTACTACTGCGAGGTGGCGGACATCTTTCTCTGCCCTCTTTTGATTTGAAGCTCTGACAAAATATTCTGGTAGCCGTTTGACAACTGGAACTGTTTCCATTCTTCAGTCTGGCAAAGTCCTTCTGCAATTCTTTTCAGTCTGCTTGAGTTTTAATTATTTTCAATAATTTTATGTCATCTGATAATGTGATCAATTTGCTCATTGTTCTCCTGTCCAGATCATTAATGAATGTGTTAAGCACTAATCCCAGTACAGATCCTTGAGATATTCTACCACTTACCTCTTTCCATTGGGAAAATTAACCATTTAGTCCTACACTTTGCTTTCTAACTGTTGATAATCTATAATACATCATCCCCTATCCCATGACCTTTGAATTTCCTAAGGAGTCTGTCATGAAGGATTTTGCCAAATGCCTTCTGAAACCCCAGTTTGGTATGTCTTTCTCTGCTGGTTAGACTTGTTTGATGTAGAGAGTACTTTAGAAGTAATAAACATGGATCAAGCATTCCAGTAATTTGCGGTCGTAGATTCAATATTAGTTTACAAAACACTAGAAAGGAGTACTCTAATTTAGCACCTATTTTACCAGCAAAAAAAAATTACATCCAATTGAGATGGTTATGGGGAAAGGTAAATATGGGAGGAGGGTGACTGGTCATATAAAAATTACTAAACACTTTTAATCTAGTACTAGACTGCTGACTTGTTTAGCTAGGGATTTCTCTAGTTGTTTATTAAATACACTATTACCAATGCTCACTATGTTGTTTAATGCTCGTTGCTTCTATAATAAAACTAATACTATATAGGATTTGGTAGGTGACTTTCAACAAGTCTGGTATATATAATGGAAATCTGACTAAGACTGATGACTCATAAATTAAAGAACTTTGTCTACCAGGTTATAGAATTTTAAATTGTTTTAGACAGGGGAAAAGAGATGGGAGTGTTTCCTTTTTATTTATGGACTCTCTTAATGTTATATAATAGTTGTATGGTGAAGAGATTAGAAGCCTTGTCTATTGGGATTAGTCTTGACCAGGATGTTGGTTTCACCGGAATAATACTATCACCAGAGAAGGGCTTAGATACATTGGTAGCTTTACAAGAGATGATTGTATCACATCTGTTACAATTTAAAAATGCATTAGTGCTAGGGGATTTTAATTATCATTTTGCTAAATGATGAACAGGTTTTATGGTAAACTTAGGTAAATAAGGAGCCCACCCATATTGGTGGCCACAAGTTGGATGTGATCTTTGCTTTTCAGAATGATCCATGTTATTTGCTCATAGGTAATTTGATGTGATCATAGGATATTAGAATAGATTAGGAATATGCCAATTAGTTTACATTTCATTGCTCTGCTTAGTTGGTGCAGGGGAAGAGCTCACCGTTGTACTCTGAAGTATTAGGTGTTGCAAATTAGGTAATTTACAACACTCAATAGTGAGTGTTGTAAATTAGAAATAATTGGGTTACAATCAGAGAATCCAGAAGATAAATTAAAATGGAGAATGAAAAGTACGGAATATAAGCAGGGGACTGAGGAAGCTAAAAAGGCCCTTTATTCTAAAATGATTTCAGAAGGAGAGAATGAGGCTCATAGAGTAACTTACTTTGTTTAGTGAATACTTTGTTTAGGACAAATGATCTGGAAATAGAATCTAGTGGCACCTTCGGCCATAGCACTAGGTGAATTATTTTCTTCTAAAATTGAGAAGATCTATAATGAATTAGTCTTATCGAAACCTACACTTGAAGTGGAGAAGAGTGAACTTATCAGGCCTTCAATTCACAGACTAGTTTAGTTGAAGTGGGCGATAGTTTACAAGAGTATGAATTACAAGCTATCAAGTGTGGGAACAATTTAGTCCTGTGTCCTCCTCAGAAATGATTGGGTTAGTTAAGAAATGCAAAGACGCATTTTACAAATGATGTCCAAGCCAGAATATCTGAAAAAAAGCAGGCATGTCGAAATTGAGGCACGATTTCACAAATGTGGACGTGCCCAATATGGACTTCTGCAGGGGCATCTACCTAGACGTTCCTAGAATAGTATTCAAGGCCATGGGATGTCTAGGAGTAGCCTAATGGCTAGAGTAGTGGTCTAGAACCAGGCAAGTCAGGGTTCAAATCTCACTGATGCTATCACTGTAATTGGGCAAAGTACTAGAGATAGTAGAGTGCTATTTTCTCCATACCCTCTGGCTGTTTTATGGCTAAAATAAGCACTTTCCCAATGTTATTTGTGTTTAGAGCAGATCTAAATTTGAATGGGGTCACAGATGTCCCCAGCATTTCTGAAATCCAGTGGGGACGTCCATTGTACTGCCCCAGACATGCCTCTGCCACACCTCCTACATACTTTGCCTTCCCCAGCACCAGAGACGACTAAGGTTTTTAAAATGATCCCCTTAGAAAAGGATATTGTGAGCTGGACACTTGCCATGCATTTTTATTTAACACTAGAAGCCCAAAGTGCATCCATTTCTTAGCAAGGTCAAGATGTTCAAATATGTGCATCGAAAATTAATGACAGATGCACCACCTAGTGGGAAAATGAATTTATACCTAGAAGCCCCAAAGTACATCAATTGACGCACTCAATTGTTTTGTATGCATCAATTGACGTACTTTGGGGCTTCTAGGTATAAATTCATGTTCCCACTAGGTGGCGCATCTCAATCACTGTTTTACTCCGACATTACAAACAATAAACACATGATGACGTGATAGTAACAGTGAGATTCTGTACGTGATAGCAACAGTGAGATTCTGCACGTATTTAACAAATAAGTAACTTCACATTAATTCACATCTGCATTTCATGCTAAACGCAGTCATCGTGATAATGCGCCAATTGACGCACTTTGGGGTTTCTAGGTAAAATTCCTTTTGGGGCTTCTAGTGTTAAAGAACTTCCACATAGGGGTCTTGTCTTACTCTTCTACTATCTTCCACCAATGCCGCTATGCTCATGTAACCCCTCTTCTAAGTCACTTCACTGCCTCCCTATCCATTTCCACATCCAGTTCAAACTTCTCCTGCTGACCTATAAGTGCATTCATTCTGCGGCTCCTCACTATCTTTCCTCTCTTATCCAACCCTACACCACTCCTCAGGAACTCCACTCTTCTGGCAGATCCCTTTTATCAGTGCCCTTCTCTGCCACTACTTACTCCAGACTTAGTTCATTTCATCTTGCCGCTCCATATCCCTGGAACAAACTACCTGAGTCAGTACATCGGGCTCTAGCCCTATTCAAATCCAGGCTAAAAACCCACCTCTGTGAGGTTGCTTTTGGATCCTGATGCTTCTCAATCTCTTGTTCACCTATTATGTGTATCTTAGCTTACTCTAGTCTCCAGTGTTGTGATGTTCCTTGTCTTGGTTAGATTGTAAACTCTGATGAGCAGGGACTGTCTCTTACATCTATATGTACAGCGCTGCATACGCTTTGTAGCGCTATTCGTATGATTAGTAGTAGTAGTAGTCTTTTTCTAAACCTAGCTCTGAGTAGCAGCTGTTTCTCTGAAAGTTTGGGACCTATTTTTGTCACTTCTAAAATCTTCTAAATCTTTATTTCCAGTTACCACCCTATTGCAAGTACATCTTTTTGTCGCCAAAGTACTTGAGGGCAATAAAGGCAAAACAACCTCGAGACTTTCTATATCAATTTGATCTCTTAGGTCTGATGCAATCAGGTTTTTAGCTGCTCTGTTACTATAGCAACTTTGATCAACCATTTGAGGAAAATAATGGATGTGGGTAAAAATGCTATTTTATAGCAATTAGATCTTTCTGCAGTATTTGACATGAACAATTATGACTACTTGATGCATAGATGGATTGAAATTGGGATCTCTGGTTCCGTTTTGAAATGGTTTCAGGGCTCAATTCAGAAGCAAGCAGGAGCCTTAGCTTATCTGCTGTACATTAAACAAAATTGGAGAGGGGGGCAGCCCTATGGAACTCCACATTTTGGAAACCATGTCTGTGAGTATTCACCACCCCTTTGCACTTTATAACAATGAGATTTCAGAAAAGGTTTTGATCCAAAGAAACCTTTTCAAGGTCAAGCCCCAATAATTTGGAACTGTCTTCCTTCTGAGATTAGGCTGGAATGCGATTATGCAAAATTTCATTTTAAAATATGGTTATTTCATTTAGATTTGTAAAATGACTCCTTCTGCTGTGCATGGCAGCAAATACATTTATACTCCTGCATATTTTACCAAAGGCGCCACATTCAGCAGAACCCTTTGTAAAATACTGCAGGCACTGAGCATTCCTCTACCTGGACATCTCAATTCAGACCTCAGTATGCTATGTAAGAGGGCCTTCATCAACCAGTTTTCCTTTATTCACATGCTGATTCAAATAGATTAGTTAGGCATGCTCTTCTTTTTTCTTACTCCATGCTGGTTCTTCCCTTTTAAACCATGATTATTCCTATGATCAGTAATTTTGTTCTTAATAATAGCTTACACCACTTTAGCCAGCATTAACATCAGGCTCAATGGTCCGTAGAATTAAAGTCCCTAGGAAACAGGGGAGGGGGAGAGGCCGACATTGGTTACAATCCTTAGGGCCTAACATACTGTCACGGTGCTATAACTGCCAGTTCAGAAATGAGTAAGTAGAATTCAAGCTGTGTTGAAGGGTGAGAGGTTGTTTTTTTTTTAACTTAAACTTCAATTTCTGCTCTATAGATTAAACGGCTTTGTTGCCCTTGTGAATGAAGCATAGGGGAAATGAGCAAATTAATTAATAAAGACATAAAAAATCTTGCAAAAGAATAAGTGCCATAGTTTGAGAGCACTAAAAAAGATATATTTTATATATTGCAATGAAAAGTAAATATAATTCATTTTCTTGTTCTGCCAGTAATAGAGTGTAAACTCCCAGGGAAAAGAAAGGCAGCAAAAAAATTAGCAAACCGAAACCCAATATGGATTGCCATCAGCAAAACTTAAAAGATGAGTAGGTATGCTAACAGCAAAATTAATTCTTTTCAGATGGTGAACATAAAGGGAGACCTTGAAGGGTACTCTGTTATTTTTAAGGGGCACCTAGGGAGTATAGAGGTTACTCTAAACTCAGTATACTGTCCAAATGCACATCAAATGAATGTTTGGGAAAATGTCGTGGTTGGATGCAGTATTGCAGAAACTGAAGTAATATAAGTGGACTTCAATATAGTTTTAATCACATGATTGGACAAATTTAGCAAAGACAATAGAGCTGCGATTAAATCTGCAAGATATTTGCTGAGTATATCATTGATTTTGGCTTGCTAGAACTCTGGAACGCTATAACTAAATGTTTCGTCTTCATCTCATACTACATACTCAAGAATACAAAAGAAAATTTGTGGTTTAAAATATCTACTGAATTCAAGTAGGGATTGGTGCAAAATATGTAGTTCAAAGCCGCACAGGAATCTTCTGCCGGCGTTCGTGCTAGTGTGAGATGATGCTTCACTATCACTCTTTCGGTCACCAGGAAGAAGCGCATCTGTGACTGAAAGTGCAATACTGAAGCATCCCCCCGATTCCCAGGCAGTTAATAATACTGGGATAAGCATCTTAACATAGCTTATATAGAAAAGATGGTGTATGAAAGAGAATCTTTTCAAAGGTGCACTGATAGCTAATTCTCAGGAAGAATCAATTCAGGAATTCTTTATGTTCGTTGCAGCAGAGGATGTCATACCTGGTGGAATACTGTTAAGATACTGTAGATATTTCAAATGTGAAGACTATAGCTCCCGAAAAATGAGGAGAAGCTGAGACAAACTAGGCGTATCTTATTGGTGAATGAGTTTGAAATAAGAAAAAAAATAAAAATTACAGAGTTGATATTCAGTTGAATTTTCTGGTTAACTTGAAGAATCAGCCAAGTAAATTGCCATATTTTAATGTACAGGTCTAGGGAACGGATAGCTTTAGTCTGGAAAACTTGATGCCTATCCATTTAGAGAAATGAGGAGTCAGAGGCGTGCCAGAGCTGAGTTAAAACTTTAACTGGATAGCGCTGATATTCAGCACGATCTGAATAAAATTAACAGGCTAAGGGCTAGAGTTACGAAATTGTGTTACCAATTAATATGCGCTCTTTTACCACAAGTCCCATTTTATGCAGTGGGATCTAATTACTAGTACTGTGTGTTAACTGTGCTAGTGCATATTAGTGACAATGGGCTTGATATTCAGCGGCAGCGGCTAGCCCTTGTAGAGCAGCTAGCCATCAGTGCTGAACCTGAGACTCGGATATTCAATGCCAGGGTCACATCCAGCTACCGGTATTAAATATCCAGGTCGGCTGGATAACACTGCAGATAACCGGGCAGTGGCAATATTCAGCTGCTATCTGGTTAGCTTCAGCAGCAAAAGGTATGACGGCTTTTAAGACCTTTGCCACCGAGGGATAACTGGGCAGTGGTTGAATTGCCCCTGCCCAGTTATCCCTGCTGCCACCCCTGTAACACCCTGATGCCAGCCGGGTGGCATCAGGGCACCTAGCGGCAGGTCTGAAGCAGTCCTGCGAACCACTTTGAATATTGGGCTCAATGACTCTAAGTTGGACCATAAAAATAGCAGGTCTAACTTAAACAGATAACATGTCACGCTAATATGAATGGACTGTATTCACTGGTGCCAGTGTAGGGGCATAGTTACAAATGTGCATTAAGGGAATAATGCACAATTTATTTCTAATAATATGCATTAAATTTGCAGTACCGTGTTATTTACCTTTACTGCATATTATTTTACTGCATTGTCAGGTAAATAATAATTAGATGCAAAGCATGCAAGTGCGTGCAAAGCACCTTAGGCAAATTGAAAAAGCACTTATATTTCACCTCATGAGCTTTGCTATTCATGGTAAGATAGTGGCACCTTGGAGCAGGCATGATCTTTCCTCCCTGGAAGCATCAGGCCACTAACAGAGAGGAATCTGGCTGCCCTGACTCAGAAGCACAGGCACTGCAATGGCTGCAACATAGTCTGCTGCTTTCACAAAGGGAAGGGAGATGGAAGGAATTTGGGATTTAGCTCACGCCTTTTTCAAGTGGTGGCTCAAGGCAAGTTACATTCAGGCACAATTGGGTCGTATGTCTTGTGCCTCAATGCCTACTGTCTCCTATGGCCCAGCGCTTTAAGTTCAAATTAAATCTGTAAGATATTTGCTGTGTATATCATTGATCTGGGCTTCCTAGAAGTCTGGAGAGCTATGAACAAATGTCAAATGGCCTACACATTTTTGTCGTCACCTCATGCTACATACTTAAGAATAGAAAAGATATTTTATGGTATAAGATATCTATTGAGTTCAGTAGGGGTTGGTGCAAAATTCGCTCTATGCAACTCGAAGCCACATGGGAAACTTCCGCCGGCGTGCCAACTAGTGCAGGATGGTGCTTTAATATAGTTCTTTCAACTGCAAGGGAGAAACTCCCTTGTGTGAAACATTTGGTCCCCTATCATGTCCTCTCCCACCACTCTTTGATCCTTACCAATACAGAAAAGAGACGATTCTAAACAAGTACTCGTATCAGTTTTCTGTTCTCATGGAACTCTCTGACCTCCTCAGATGGAATATAATAGCTTTCCCACTTCTTCCCACCATACTGACAAGCAGTCCCCATGACTCAAGCTTACACGTGTACCCCTTGGAATGAGCAGGCATCTCATCAAAAGCAGAGCTGAGTTTGCTCAGTTTGCCCTGCTCATAACTATTTAGTAAGTAACAAGCTCACATAGTTTTAACTAATGCATTTTCAGGTTTCCGTGCATACAAATAGCAAGATCATGCTGTTGGGAACATTTTTCATCATCCATGCTAAATCTCTTTGCATCACTTAAGTGTTTTTTAATGGACATATTGTAATGTTTGCAAACCACAGCAAAAACATTTTTTGCATAACTCTTATTGCATAAGCCCCATAATGTATGAACCAAATGACTCGGCATCTTTTAATATGATTAATTGGTGAGCATTCAAGGACAGGAACAGTAAGACATATACAGAGGCAAATCGATTTCTTCTTAAAATTATTTTATTGTGTTTGATAAAACTTAAGGCTTTGTTGTAAAGAAACACAAATGGAACACTTTTCTATGACATTACAATTGTACAGCATATTATTTACAATAAAATTACAACTCAAAAAAGCATTGTGGTTCCAATGTCTTAATTTTAGCATTTTTGTGTACTACTACTACTACTCATTTGTATAGTGCTACAAGGCGTACACAGCGCTGTACAGACACATGTAAAAGACGGCCCCTTCTTATCGGAGCTTACGGTCTAGTCAAGACAGACAACACAACAGCTGAGGACAAGGATGCATCTAGGGGAACGGTAAGGAAACACACAGGAGACTAAGCAGATCAGGATCCAAAAGCAGGTTCAAAGAGGTGATTTTTTTAACCTGGATTTGAAAAGGGCCAGAGATGAAGCCTGACATATAGGTAGTTTGTTCCAGACATATGGAGCAGCAAGGTAAAAGGATTGTAGTCTGGAGTTCACAGTAGAAGAGATGGAAACAGAAGTGATCTGCAAGAATAGCAGAGTTTCCGATGAGTGGTGTAGGGAGATAAGAGAGGAAAGATAGTGAGGAGCAGCAGAATGAGTGCACTTATAGGTCAGTAGGAGAAGTATGAACTGGATACAAAAACAGATAGGAAGCCAATGAAGTGACTTGAGAAAAGGGGTTATGTTCTACATTGTTCAAATTTTGTTGCTTGTAAACCGCGCTGATGATAAATAGTGCGGTATAGAAAAATCATTAAATAAAATAAAAAATAAATAATAAAATATGTGAGCATATCAAGGCTGGCAGAAGATTAGCCGCACAGCTGAGTTTTCACGAGGAAGACAAGCAAGGAGGAGGCTGCAATAGTCTAGGCGGGAGGTGACTAAGGAGTGGATAAGTGTCTTAATAGTGTGTTCAGAAAGGAAGGGGCAAATTTTGCTGATGTTATAGAGAAAGAAAAGACAAGTTTTAGCTATCAGTTGGATGTGTGTGGAGATGGAGAGGGAGGAGTCAAAGACGACCCCAAGGTTGTGAGCCGAGGAAACAGGGAGTAGTAGAGCGTTATCCACAGAGAATGAGAAAGGAGGAAGGGGAAGGTGGGTTTAGGGGGGAAAATAACAAGCTTGGTTTTGGCCATGTTCAATTTCAACTGGTGGTCAGATATCCAGGCAGCAATGTCAGATAGGCTGGCAGAGATGCGGGCCTGGATTGCCGGAGAGATTTCAGGTTTAGAGAGGTAGATCCGAGAGTCATCAGCATTAAGATGGTACTGAAAACAATGGGAGCAGATGAATGTACCAAGGGACTGAGTATAGAGAGAGAAAAGGAGTGGGCCCAAGATGGGGAACACCAATTGAGAGTGGGATAGCAGTAGAGGAGGGTCCACCAGAACAAACACTGAAAGTGCGATGGGAGATATAAGAAGAGAACCAGGATAGAGTCTGCAAACAGTTTCTACCAACATTTATGCTTGCACAATCTTTTGCTTTTTTTTCTCTTCTTGAAACAACAAGAAATTAAGGGCCCGATTTGTTAGGGGTGTTCCAGGGCAGAGTAGGGGCGGAGGAAAGGGCTACATGGGTAGCAGCGATTTTCAATGCTACCTGCTTAGCCTCTGCTTCTTAAAGATATGCGAGGATAAACCTCGCCTATCTTTAAGGCACAGAGGGCTATGCGGGTAGCATCGAAAATCGCTGCTCCCCTTGTAGCCTCTGTGGCTGCCAGGGCGTCCTGAGAAACCTGGATTTTCACTTCCGCTGCAGCGGAAGTGAAAATCCAGGTTAAAGGGGGTCAGTGGGCAGGCTGTGCGTCACCACAGCGCATAGCCTGCCTAACTCAAAATCGGGCCCTAAATTACTCAGCAGATGTATTTATTTATTTTAATGTTTTTTTATAGAAGCTTTCTACAATTCAAAGCGGTTTACAATTAGCCAAAGTGTAACAGAGCCTTAAGGGGCACATTGTTTTACAGGGAACTAGAACAGTGTAACAAATACGATTTAAAACTCTGAACTATTTACAGTGTGAGTCTGAGTGGTAGTTATTTCTTCAATATATATACTTTATAAAGGTACTAGGACTGATGGTTTCTTAAAAGTATGTTACTAAGCTGATTGGGTCTGCGGGTCTAGGTTTGTGCTGTATTCATTTTGGAAGAGATATGGTTTTAATTTTTTCCTGAATTCAGATAGGTCCGAGTATCCTCTTAGCGTTGGGTGTAAGGAGTTCCACAATGTGGGGGCGAATAGGGTGAATGCTCGATTGCAGATGGATTGCTTGCTCTGGATTTTCTGAGTTGAGATCATTAGAAAATTGAGAGCAAGTAATCCATCTGCAAACAAGGAAAAGATGTCCTAGCAAACTGATTTATTGGGGTCTTGTTGACTAATGGCCACATTTACTAAAGCCCACTAAGATTCTCCACTTAACGCATGTTAAGTGCAAAACCTCCATGTTAGCTATTGGGGGTATGACCAGCATGTTCCCAGCAGGACATGGTACCTTAATATGTAGCCCACTTAAGGCAGGTGCACCTAACAACAACCACTGAGGTGTCGTGAGGTGCACTTGCACTAACTGCCACTAAACACACAGCAATTCCCCTCACATTGTAGCAATGTGTTCTCTACTTCACACTCTACCTATTCCTCCCCATCATGCGATGACCGATTACCGTGTGCTTTATCGTGTGGCCGCAGACATGTACCCACACTGGCATTCCCAGCTGCCAATTGTTGCGTGTTAAAACGTACGGTATATTAACTGGTTACCAGGCTTTAGTAAAAGAGGCCTTTAAACTTAAATGTGGCCGTTAGTGATCCATTAAAACCAATATTCAAACAATTTGTCCAGGTAACTTCAGGAGTTACCAAGACAAATAAAGATTTTTCAAGTTCGTGCCCCATAGCCCTCAGGCCAGTTAAACCTTTTCCCCAGTTAAAAAGAGAAGGGGCGACAGGGATGCCAGGGGCTGAATACTGGCACTATCCAGTTAACCTTTAATGCCTAAATGGTAACCTCATTGCGTTCTATTGTATTACTTCATAGAACATCAAATACATTCATGATAAAGGATTACTACTATTACTAATTTTAAGCAACAGTAACTAAGCCACTTTTAGAAGCCTGTTTTTTCAGGGGGTTTTGATAAGCTGTTTGTCTTCGCAATAGGAGAATGTGAGATACATGCATTCCATTTACTCACATCGTTGATTTGTTTTGGGTGCCGGGGCAGAGGCGTAGCGTGGGGGGTGCAGGGGGGGCCGGCCGCACCGGGCGCAACATGGGGGGGGGCGCTCGCACTCGCAGCTCTCTGTTGCCGATGAGGGGGAAAGGCAGGTACCTATGATACATGCTGGCGCGTACGCCATCTGGTGGTGGCAATGCAAAGAGGTTTGCGCTATAGCCCTCGAGCCCGCAGTCCTGGGAGTCGCATTGTTCTTGGCAAACCCTCGGCAACAAAGCGCAGGCGATGCGATTGACCCCCTCTAGGTAGCTATTTCACACAAGCTGCCGGGGCGGGGTGGGAGGGGGACTGTTTATCGCGTCGTCGCCCCTCGATCTCAATGTAAAGCTGGGGTTGGGGTCGGATCACCCTGTGTGCTCGAGAAGGCGGAGCTGCAGGGCGGCATCGCGAGTTTATGGTTCCGGATCTCCTCCTCTTCCCTGCTGTTGGGCGTTTAACCATGCTTGTCGGGCTCTTGCTGCTGTGCTGCTCGTTTCCCTGGACTCCGGCTCAGCGAGGTCAGTGCTGACGATCGCTCCCTCCCGGGGTAGGATCACGGTCGGCTCCCCCGCGCAAAGAAGCTCCCCGGCGGCTAAAATCCACGGGTTAGGGGGCGCAAATTACTTGCCTTGCCCCGGGTGCTGACAACTCACGCTACGCCACTGTGCCGGGGAATAAATGATAATACCAATGGTCTTTTCTTTTCAGCATGTGAACAACTTTTAGCCACACAAACACTCAGGACATGCAACTGAACGTGTGCTCAGAAATTGGTGTCTTAAAATATTACCAGAACTAGTATACTCAGTGGTCTTATATATACTATGCAACAACAAAAACTGCTCTCAAGTTTAATTAAAATTGAGGCTAAGTGCATGTTTGATCTGAAGAATTTCTCAGTAGCAACAACCATCCAAAATTTGTAACAACATATTGCATGTATTGTACTAATAAATTTCTTTGAAAGTTGGGAAGACATAAGAGCTTTAAAAATCACATATACAGAAATCTGTGGCTACTAGAAGAAATAAGCCTAATTCCATGTAAATGCTGAAATATAAAAACTATTTTAGCAGAAACTGCATAAAATTCTGTGGACATGATGGCATCGGCCCAATCAAATGTACTGACACAAGCTCTTGAATGTGAGAAAGGTGAGAAATTATCCTTCAGGTTCCGCTCTGTTGGATATGGAGCCCAAATGCATATACTATACAGTAGACTCCTATACTGTCTGCCAATAACCTACTCTTTCTACATTAGTAATCTCTGCTGGCCAGCTGGGGGAGGATACAGTTCACTTGGAATTAGAGGAAACTGAGTCCTGATGCATGAGGCAGAAGGCACAGCTGGAGTGGATGGATTGGGTGGAAACCAGCAACAGACTGCAGCATTTGTAAGAACCAACACAGGGACTGCTCTGGAGGTGATACACAAAAGGGTGAGCCACTCAAGTTGGATCTGATTGCTCCTAATCACAGTCTAAAGGAGGAAAAGAATAGATGTATACATTCTACCTCTTCCTGTTACATGAGAAAGCCGCCTGTGGTGACTCTTGAAGCTATTTGGTGAGTTCTGGTAAAAATGGAAAGTGCTTTATGCAAATGGTCGAAGGACATTGGCAGTTAAACAACTAAGTTGGAGGGCTACTCAGTCTGTGACCAAAAGATTAGCAGAGTTCGAACAAGTCTCAAAGAAGGCTATAAAAACCAGTGCTGTGCTTATTCAAGGAAAAGTAGTAGCCCACTGTAAATTAGAGGTGGTTGGCCATCACTTGAGGAATTTGAAACTGAGATTTGCCAGTTTTCCCTGGATTCCTTTAGAATCTCTTCTTAATACATTTAATAACTATCTGATGAAGAACCTTCATATTCCAAGTGAAACTATGAGAAAATTTTCCTTTTGCCATCTGGGAATAATATGGAGGCGCCAGTGATAGTATAAATTTAACACAAGTACTGGAGAAATTTGCTCGAGGACTTTAATGAAGCCGCTCTTCAGGCAGCCTTTGTCTTTGAACAGGACAAAGCAAAGGTGTTCCATGTGTTCATTCTACTTTTTTTGGAACTAAAGATCCCATCTATTCAGACCTTTGCAGATCCACTCAGGATAAAAGGAAGAAATTTTCTTTCTCTACATCAGGTGACTTAGGCTATAGGGGCTGAAAGGTTTGTAAGATTTCATTGTAAATGTTTTTTAAAGTGAAAAAATATGAAATATGCATTTTTTTAACTGTCCCAATTGCAGTTTTCTTTAACATTAAATAGCTACCAATTTCTGATAGTAGCAGTTCTGACCCTCGAGAGATTCATTACGGCACTGTGTGTTTGGAGCATATATCTTGAGTTTAATTTAAGTAGGTGGTTTAGTTGTAAACTTTATCTTTCATTGTTCTCTCCTTGCTTCCTCCTGGATTTGTGTTCTTGTTTCCCCCCGTGATTTCCTGATTGGAGGATGTTTATGTTCAGTATTTATCTTGATATTTCTTGCAGTGTTTTTTCTTTCATAGACATGATCTTTTGCTGTACAAGTTAATGATTTTTTGTGTATATTTGAAGCTGAAAAAAAGTAGTAACATGAAAATCCATTAACTTTTCCAGGTATTGAATTTATCAAAATTTGAGTAACTAGATTCAAATATTGCATCAAATCTATTCAGGTAGTTTTGTACAAAAGCATCACATTTACTATGGGGAAAAAACTAGACCATGTAAGCTAAAATATTTTATTTATTTATTTATTTAGCATACATTTGTATGCCGCTACTTCCAGTGATCAGCAGCGGCTTGATTACAGGCGTGAAATTGACAAATCATGACAGAAAATTTGATGAAATATAATATTGATTCACAATATCCGCTATTTGTAAAGTTATTATAAAATCCTTCTGGGGGTAGAGAAGTATTTTTATTACAGTATTTTTTTTTTAAGAAAACATCACTGAATTGGTCCTGGAGTTAGCCATAGGCACCTCATGTAAGAGGCTTGGGAAGGCTAAGAGGCGCATTTCACAATGGGATGTCCAAGTGCAATTTCGGACATCAAAGCAAGAAGTCTGAAAATAAAGCAGGCACATACAAGTTCAGACATGATTTCAGAAACATGGACGTGCCCAATATGGACATCTATAGACCAGCATTTCAGAAGCAAGATGTCTAACAGCATAATGGTTAAGGTAGTGGCTTAGGAGCAGGGTGGTCAGGGGTCAAATTCCAGTGTGGGCCTTTTTGACCTAAAACGAAGCACTTAATTTTCCATCTACACTCTCTTGATGTTTTAAGGTGAAAACATGCACTTTCCTGATGCCTATTTGTGGCTGGAGCAGGTATAAACATGGAGGTGCAGACATTTCTGAGATCGAAACGGGGCCGTGGAAGTTCATTGCTGCTCCCTGGACATGCCTCTGCCACACTCCCTTGCCTACTAGGGCGTCCCTGTACTGGAGACGCCTATGAAAGTAATTTGTGGAATGGCTACAGAGATGTATCTGTGATTTTGACATCCATGTCACAAATAATCTTTTAAAATTACCCTCTAAGCCTTCTGAACCTCAACCATGACCTCCCCAATTCCGAGTCAAATTGGCAAGCAGCACTGCTATTTAATCTCCCTGCCAGTTTGATCCGCCACCATTATAACCTATTTCATTACTGCTGACATAGGTGCTGCCCTCCACCCCAAGGATTTTAATTCATTACGCCATGCACCATCCCACTTTGCTTCATCTTTGCCCCACTTTAGCATCCCCAAACAGCTAAGTCATCGACTCAGTATCTTTAGTTGAGAGGAGGAGTGGCCTAGCGCTAAGCATAGCAGACTGAGAACCAAGGAAGTTAGGGTTCAGATCATGCTGATACTCTGTGTGGCCTTGGGCGAGTCACTTAGCTTCCAATTACCTCAGATAGAAACAGAGCTAGATGTACTAACAATTTAATGCAAGTCTTATTACTGTCAATGGGGCCTATCTGCAATAAAATGGATAAACACAAATCAATATCACGGATTTTCAATGCCGGGGGTCATATGCGGCCCTGGCATTGAAAATTCGAGTCTCGCTGCACAACCCAGAAGCCGCAGGAGCTAGCCGGGTAGCACCGATTTTCGATGCTACCTGTTTAGCCCCTGCGCCTGAAAGATAGGCAAGGAAAAACCTCACCTATCTTTAAGGCGCAGAGGGCTAAGCGGGTAGCATCAAAAATCTGTGCCATCTTGTTAGCCCTTTCTTCCGTCCCCGTTCTGCCCCAGAACACCCCTAACACGCCCCGAAGCTAACCGCATAGCATATGGGTGCGTTAGGGACTTTTCCGGAATTTTTGAAGGGCACTACCCATGTAGGTGCCTTTCAAAAATCCAAGATAAGGCATTTACATGGGTAACTAGGGCAGTTTTTACAAAAAGAAAGAAATTTTTAAGAAAAATGTTTTTTTGATACAAATAAATGAATTAAATGGACTCATAGAGATTAATGAAGTAAGCCGATGATTGATAAGGGGCAACTAGCATTTGATGGGTTTGATACCTTTTGTCAGCTATATGCCCAATTCTGATGGTTACTTGTTGCCTCTTTATATTTTATATTTCAGTATCAGCAATTGATTTTTTTAGCATTTATTACTGCATTTTTGGTCCTTTCCAAAGCTGGTGTTAGTGGTGAAGGATAGTAGATAGTTATTGCATTGATTCCTTCAATTTATAATTTTTTTTTTGCTTTAAGTGTTCAAAAGCTCTGAGCCACCCACCTCACTGAGATCTTTTAAATGCCCTCTTCTGTCACACCAGCACTGTACCCACTGATACCTCTCCCTCATGGAACGTCTGCCTCCATTCCTGGAATCGAGGACAGGAGGTTGCTAAAGAGATGGGTGTTGGGGGACAAAGTTCTGAAACCGGAGACAATCCCTAAAAATTGGGTTATCTGGTAACCTAACCAAAAGGTTTTACTGAAACGTACTGAGAAATCACAAACAGTAACAAAATAATTGTTGTAGCAGAGACAAAAAAACATACTGCAAGCAGTTAGTCTTTCTTCTCAAACTATGGATATCCCAGAGTTTGGAAACCTCTGTCATGCACTAACTTCTTCCAGAATATCTTGTAAGCTGCCGTCTGGCATAGATGTGTCACAGGTACAGTACCTTAGCAGCAACTGGTGCCCTATCTGTTGGCTCCTGGGATGTCCTTACCTAGAGCTCCCTTTGGTATACTCTAGTCTTCCGATTCTTATCTCTTCTCTTATTGACTGGGGCTGTGCTGGTTGTATTACCAGGACACTAAAGATAATAGGTGCACAGGCCTAAGCAACTTTGGTCACCTTATAAGAACATAAGAACATAAGATATGCCATACTGGGTCAGACCGAGGTCCATCAAGCCCAGTATCGTTTCCAACAGTGGCCAATCTAGGTCATACGTACCTAGCAGTTTCCCCAAAAGACACAGGTTCCGCAGTGCTTGTACTGGGTCAAGCATTGATATCCTGGGTCCCTTCTTAATAATGGTTTATGGACCTTTCTCCAGGAACTTGTCCAAACCTTTTTTAAACCCAGCTACACTAACAGCCTTTACTACATCCTCCGGTAACAAATTCCAGAGTTTGATTACACGTTGAGTGAAAAATATTTTCTTTTATTAGTCTTAAATAGTTTACCCTGTAGCTTCATTGCATGTCCCCTAGTCTTTCTATATTCTGATAAGGTAAACAATCGATCTACGTTTACCCGTTCCACTCCGTTCATTAATTTATAGACTTCTATCATATCTCCCCTCAGCCGTCTCTTTTCCAGGTAAAAGAGCCCTAACCTTTTTAGCCTTTCTTCATAGGAGTATCCTTCCATCCCCTTTACCATTTTGGTGGCTCTTCTCTGAACCTTTTCTAAAATCGCTATATCCTTTTTAAGATACGGCGACCAGAATTGCACACAATATTCAAGGTGCGGTCTCACCATGGAACGATATAGAGGCATTATAATATCTTTTGTTTTATTTTCCATTCCTTTCCTTATCATACCTAGCATTCTATTTGCTCTCTTGGCTGCCGCTGCACACTGGGCCGAGGGTTTTAACATGGTATCTACAATGACGCCTAAATCCTTTTCCTGGATGGTGGTTCCTAATGTGGAACCTTGCATCGTGTAACCATAGTTTGGGTTGTTCTTCCCTAGGTGCATAACCTTGCACTTGTCCACATTAAATTTCATCTGCCATTTTGATGCCCAGTCTTCCAATTTATCAAGATCCTCTTGCAATTTTCCACAATCCTCTTGGGTTTTAACAACTTTAAATAGTTTTGTGTCACCTGCAAATTTGATAACCTCACTCGTTATTCCACTTTCCAGGTCATTTATGAATATGTCAAAAAGCAGCGGACCCAGCACAGATCCCTGGGGTACACCACTATTCGATCCCTGGGGTACACCTTCCCTAAGATGTTAAAGCTTAGCCAGCTAGAGACTTATTCATGGCTAGGTCAGCAAAAGTCAAGAAATCGCCTCTGGTCTGGGATTCTATATGAGCTACATTTTCCTTCAGAGGGAAGTCTTCTCCCAGTGTTATGTCACTGTGGAAAAAGTAGCTTCCCATGTTCTTGAAAATTACACAGGCATTACTTGGATGGTTGACCACCTTGGAATACCAGGGGCTGTAAACTCTCTGCACAGAAAAAAGGCCTGGCAATCTACTTCCGGTTGCACCTTGTCAAGAAAACCCAGGGGCTGGTTCGCCAGGAGTCAGCATTGACTCAATGGCACACATTGTGTTGCATTTTTAAACAGGTCACATGGCCATAAATTAGTAAGACTACTAGAGGTCTCTGCCACTCATGTAAGAAAGAACCTTGAAGGTCACGACACAGTCCTGCATTTCGGGTCATTCCTTTAAGGACCCTGCTTCAGGTAACCACTTGCCACCACCACCATTTATTCTCTCTACACTACAATACACTACCTAATCAGAATACACAAAGAGACACAGGCTAACAACCATACTACAATACTACATAACACACAAAATATTTTTATGCATCACAATTTTGTTCCATGATATAATTTGTAAGTACCCATAATGTAAATACGTTCTAACTTTTTACTGTTCAAATATTATATTGTTACTTGTAAATAGTTCCACCTGTTCTATGTAAAACGACTAGGTATGCGTTTTCACATACCATATAACTTACTGTTCCTTGTAAACCGCACTTGATACTTGGGAAAGAGCGGTATAGAAATAATTGTTAAATAAATAAATGTAAATAACGCCATGATTCCAACAAAGACCAAGGAAATATGTAGGTTGCACCTCCCGCCCCTTTAAAAGAAGATTGGCGGAGCATGCCTCTAGGATACGCACTAAAACTCTTTCAGCTCCTCTTGTACAACATGCTTTAGAGTATGATCACTCTTTTTCTCAATTCTCATGGAGGATTATTGATTGCATTCCTCCTACCACTACTGGAGGCAACAGATTGTATCGTTTACAGTATGCTGAACAGTGTTGGATTTTCACTTTGGACACGATTGCACTGAAGGGGTTAAATCTGGAGCTTGATTGGCACAGTTTGCTGTGATTCCTTTTCCATTTGGGAGGCATTTGCATTCACTTGCTCTCTGCCCCTGATTGGTTGAGCAGTAAACATGTGTTCAACTGACGTCAGACGCCGATTTTAAGTAACTTCCTTGGTCTTTGTTAGAATCATGGCATTATCTACATTTGGTGGTGGCGGCAAGTAGTTACCTGAAGCAGGGTCCTTAAAGGAATGACTCAAAACACAGGATTGTGTCATGTTCCCCACCTTTACTGGACTTGTTTCGCCATGAGGCTGCAGTTAATTATTGCCTGATTGTTAAGCTTGACTTTGGAGTTTATGCTAAACACAATCATTTTACTGCTAAATTTGAATGAAATTGACAAGATTTAAATTTTGTTTTGGGTTGGGGTTCAGTTGTCCGACAAAAAGAAATTTATTTGGATACACAAGGAAGTCTTTCTTCAATTTCACTCCACAATGTGGCACATTTAAGACTAATTAGAGAAAATATTTTTTCACTCAGCGTGTAATCAAACTCTGGACTTCATTGCCAGAGGACATAGTAAAAGCTTTAGTGTACCTGGATTCAAAACAGGTTTGGATGAGTTCCTGGAGGAAATGTCCATAAACCATTATTAAAGAGGAATGAAAAAGCCCACTGTTTACCCCTGGGACAATCAGCTTGGAATCTGTATACCTTTGAGAACCCGACAGGTATTTAAGACCTGGAATGGCTACTGTTGGAAACAGGATTGTGGGCTTGATTGACCTTGGTCTAACCCAGTATGGTATAGCTTATGTTCCTACGTTCTTATACGTCCATGTCTTATTTTTTCATCTTCTTGCTTTCCCATATTTATCTCACCGTCACTGTCATTCCTAGTCCTCCTCTCTCAGCACTAAATATCTCCCTCTGTCTGTCCCCCTCCCATCCCTCCCCAAGCCGAACCTCTCTTACATCTTTCCTCTGTCTCTTTTCCTACATTCAGTCCATCTCCAGGATATCAGAACTGACACTATCAAATGGCACAAGGATAAAGACAGAGAATGCATGCACTCTGTCCTTGTCTTCCTAAGTGTACCGTGTCCTTCCTTTATAAAACTGGAAGTATGTGTGGTAAGCAGAAGAAGGCACTCTGTATCACTGTAAAGGACAGAATTTTGAAATAGTCCAGTGTATTGATTCTGTGCAGCATGGGCATAGTTTGACTGCTTAGTTGGGGGGACAAAGTGTGGGGTAGTCAGATTTGGGAGGAGGGGTGACACATTTGCATATTCATTTGCATACATACATATCGCATACATATTCAATATGGCTATTCCAAAAAGAAAATCCGATGAGAAGCTAGTATATCAAACAGTGAAGACTTTATTGGAATGAGCCACTACCATGGGAAGTTTCTCTCCTGGTGCCCACACTCAGATTCAAGTGACTTAGCAAGGGGAGAGCATATTTTCATGCTCCCCCTTACTGGGTCTGATGCTAGCTCTCTCCCCTTCCCCCATCACCCCAGTGACCCCATCATACTACCTTTCTGCCCCTTGAAAATCACAAGAGGTGCACAGCAACCACAACTTCCACCTCTCAGAAGAATATAAAATATCTTTTCCCAATCTTCCTTCCCCATTGTCCAGCAGCTTTCACATTCTTTCTTGCCCCTTCCCTGCTCTCCCCACCCCTTCATCCTGTGCTCCCCTCTCTCTATGCCCACCCACACCCTACTTTGTTTTCCTCAGTATTCCACTGAGGGGCAGAGAGAGGGGAGTGTAGGATGAAGGGGTGGGAGTCAGGGAACAAGGGGAAGAGCAGAAGGCAAACAAGAGAGCCTAGAAGCTGTTGGGTGAGATGTCAGAGGGAAGGAGGAGTGCAAGATGAAGAGGTGTATTGCCCGTCACCTCTGTCCTGCTCTCTACCTCCCACCCCTTCACACAGGGGCCGCTCAAAGCAATCTGTGGCTTGAGACAAGCAATGAGCTGGCACCCCTACTCCCACTCAAGGTGCCCAAAGGGGGGGGGGCTCCTCATTTCTCCTGTCAGTCAGGTGGTTGCCCCAAGAAAAAGGAAAAGGAACATGTTCTGAAGCTATATAATTTTTTTTTAGAAACCCTTTGCAATGCTGTTTATTTGCAGCAAAAAATTGTAGCAGTTTAATTATGCAGCCTGGCACTCTAATATGAAACATCCTGACTCCTGACACTGCCCGCTAGACTGGCACAGTGTTCAATGTAAATATATGTTCTGCAAAAAAACAAGAGAGGCAAGGTTATTGCACAATAAAAGCAAAAAGAAAAAGTGAGAACCACAGCACAGGACCTATAGATAAAATTTACCATTTCATAACACCAGGGCCAGCCCAAGGGTTTCTGCTGCCCTAGGCAGAAACCCTGGTCTCGTCGCCTCCCCAGCTGCCGCCGTCACCCCCCCCCCCCACGCACACACACACACAAGCTGCAGCCTCACCTATCTTTTAAGGTGCAGAGCGCTGACCGTGTAGCATCGAAAATCAGTGCTACACGGGTAGTGCCATGGCCCACCTCCTTACCACCCCGGAATGCCCCCGACACGCCCCGATGCTAACTGCATTGCATCAGAGCGCGTAAGAGACAAGCCAGGGAATTTTCAAAGGCACTACCCATGTAAATGCCTTCGAAAATCA
Organism: Ichthyophis bannanicus; assembly: GCA_033557465.1. Lineage (NCBI taxonomy): Eukaryota > Metazoa > Chordata > Amphibia > Gymnophiona > Ichthyophiidae > Ichthyophis > Ichthyophis bannanicus. Next base: position 941,195,204 of record CM066033.1, on the reverse strand, counting down.
AGCCCAACATATTCCAATCACTGAGTTGAAAATAAAATTTGTTTTCTACCTTTGTTGTCTGGTCATTTTATTTCTCTAATCATGTTGGTGCCAGTCCCTGCTTTCTGCTTTCCTCCATTTTCTCTTTCCAGAGTCTCACGTACATCTACCACTGCTCCCCCTCCTATCTTCCTCACTTCTTCCCCCTATATCCATCTCTGACATTCATCATTTTCCTTTCAACTTTCTTTTATTTCTATTTCTACCTCTGTATGGATTCAGATATCACTCCTTTTTACTGTCCAGTTCTCAGTCTACCTTCCGCTTTTCACCCTCACTCCAGCCCTCCCACTCTCTCTAGTTCCTACCTCAATCTCTTATTCGCCAGTCTTCCACTAACTTTTGCCTTTCTCTCTTCCCTCTTGTGTCCACAATCTCTCTCCTTCTTTCTCTCCGTATCCCCTCATGTCCAGCATCTCCACTCCATCTCCCTATGCCTCTCTCCTCTGTCTCCTTATGCCTTTCCCCTATGTCCAGCATCTCCCCTATGTCTCCCTATGCCCCTTCCCCTGTATCCAGCATCTCACCCCCATTTTCCTCTTCCCTCCATGTCCAACATTTCTCCTCTCTCTTCCTTTTTCCTCTATCCGTTCCCAGCATTTTCCCTCTTCCCTCCTCCCATCAATATCCATCATCCCCTCTCTTTCTTCCACCCCCTTTCCTAGCGCATCTCCCTTCCCTTCTCCTCTATCCATCTCCAGCATATCCTCCTCTCTCTTCCTTCTTCTTCCACATGCTCACACCTCCTCCTCTCTTTCTTCTACCCGCCATTTCCAGTATCTTTACCTTTTTCCTGTTTTATGTTCAAAATTTCTGTCTCTTACCTTCCCTCAAGTCCATCATCCTGTTTTCTTCCCTTCCTGCATCTCACTCCTCCTCCCCTCCTCCTTCTATGATCTCACCCTCTGTTTTCTTTTTCCTTGGTCCAGCACTCCCCTCACGACCACAGCTATCATGGATCTGAAGAAGCAGCAAAAATGAAAGGAAAGAGCAGCGCTGGGCCTTGGGTTAATTTACATGCTCCAAGGCTGCTGCATCTGCTCCCTCCAATTCAGACTCCAGGGGGGTGGCAGATATTGGGAGTCACTAAGCGCAGGCATAGAGCCTTTGATGTGCAAGCTCTGCTTCTTCCTGGGGCCGCCTTCTGTCCTTCATCGAAATGCTTCTTGTTGAAAGATGACTGCAGGATCTCTGAAGCTTGATAGTGCTTCTTCTCCCTGCAGCCTGCCTCTGAACTAGAAGTGCCTCAGGATCGAGGGAGGAAACAGGCCGCAGGGAAAAGAAGTGCTACTCATTAAAAAGCCTGCGGCTGCCTCTGAAGAACAAGCACCACCTTCCAGGCAGGAGACAGATCACGGGCAGAAGCAGTGTTGCACTTTAGGAACCCCACAGCTTGCACTGCTTCCTCTAGGAAGATGCAATCAAATAGGCAGCTGCAGGGCTGTCCCACGGGCTGTGCGAGCAGTGCAGCCGCACAGGGTGCAAATGCAGAAAGGGTGCTGATGTCATCACTAAGCTTCCAGGAAGCTCAAAAAGAGGGAGTTACTGCATATGGTTGGGGCAGAGGGGAATACCAGATTCATTAGTCTCATAGGGTGCATTTTTAGCTTAGTATGGTCCTAGGCAGCTGTGTGCATGGAGGTGGGTCTACTACAGTTGTGTAGGGAACCAAAAGTAACTCCACTCCCTGACTTCCTGAATGCAGCCTACTCCTCCAGTCATATCTGTTCATTAAAGTGATATAAGCTGCTTCTGACCCATCTCACTCCCCCCCCCCCCCCGCAAGACTACATCCATGCTCTGCATTTGATCACGTGGGTCATTTGGATATATGAGTTCTTACAATACATGCCTTGAAAATGTTAAACTACCAGAAAGAAAGAGTTTCTGTAAAGTAGAGTTAAGATGAAAGGGGGCAAATGTACTCAAGGATTTTCCCAGTTGTTTCTGTGGGGAAAATGCTTAGTACATCTAGCCCTAAGTGTCTCCATTACCCACAGTGCGTGTAATGGCGCATAACAATGGTCTCTTGACAGTGGAACAGAGATGAGGGCAGTGCTGCAGAAATCAATAAGGCTGCCTGTGGCTTTCTGCCATTTCTAGATAGCATTCCCTGCAAAACACCCCAAGGCCTAATTACTTAAATTCAAAACAGAATGTACAAAATCAAGAGATGGAGACCAGACCCAGTCACACTGACATACCACCAGGTCTCCAGCTGCAAGACGTATGCCGTGTTACAGCTGTTACCATTAAATACATAGATTGTCTAACAGATCTTGCCCATACAGATTCTGTGTAACCATAGAACACTTGATATGGAAAGAAGGGCCAACAGAACAAAACTAGTCTTAGATGTATGAATGATAAGTAGGATATATAATTACATTAAAGGCAACTTCATCAGCCTTATGCAATTCTTCCTTGGATTTCCTAGTGGCCAAAGGCTCTATGTCCCTCTTCTCCTTCTTTATCTGCAGATGAAACTAACCCTAAATGGGGACCTGCCTTCTTAGATGGAAAGGACATGAATGTACTCTTACTAAAATTCTTGATTGCAGATAGATGGTGCCTCATGCCATTCTCAGAGTCAGATTTTCTTCCTAAATGCCCGCACAAATTGTCCAAAAGGAAGGCTTTTCCTCATTGCTTGAGGATGAAAACTAGAGTATTTTAATAATACATTTTTCTGGACGGGTTTGCGGTAGAGAGTGCTATATAAACTGGTACCCTGTATGTATAACAAAATGTCCAGATACTCTATCTGTTGGTGATGAAACTGAGCCGTAAACTGCAAATTTATATCCAAGGAGTTTAACCATAGCAAAAATTCTTGCAAAGAGGCCTCCGATGCCACCCAAATGAAAAAAATATCATCCAGAAATCTCTTCCATAGGAGTACTCGCTGAAACCACGGAGATTTATATATATGGTTTTCTTCAAAATTTGTTACATATAAAGATGCTACGGAGGGGGCCACCGTAGCCCCCATAGCCACACCGTAAATTTGATGATATAATTGGTGTTCATATAAAAAATAATTCTGAAATAGCACCAATTTGAGTAACTTCAAAACAAAGGACTTTGGCAACCGGGGCGGGAGAGACCAATCCAGAAAAATGTATTATTAAAATACTCTAGTTTTCATCCTCCAGCAATGAGGAAAATCCTTCCTTTTGGACAATTTCTGCGTATTAGAAGGCTGTGCTCGTCAGTGGGGGAGTACCGGTTGCATGCCCAAACCCTGAGTCAGCGTCTGTGTCAAAGGGGATACCCAGCTGATTTAATTCGAAAAGCTTTTAAGAGGGCCCTGTATAATCATCCTGATTGGTGGGGGGCCCAAGGGGGGTCTCAGAATGTAATCTCGTCTACTAGTAGGCAGAGGGATGTGGTGATTAGTATCTTGCCTTACCTACCTACGGTTTCGACCCTTGTGCATATCTTGAAAAAACATTGGGCTCTGTTGTCTCTTCATACTTGTTTTTGCAAGCCTTTAATGATAGCTTATCGGCGCTCTCGTACGATAGGGGACTGGGTGATTCGGACCCAGCCCCGAGAGCTGACTGAGCGATCGGGTTTGCAGCGGGGACATTTTGCCTGTGGGATATGTGATTTTTGTGCTTCAGCAATACAAGGGGATGTTTGGGAAGACCCGACTACAGGATTCAGTTATCGTTCTGTGGAGCACTCTACCTGTCAATCAGACTTTGTGGTATATTTGCTACTCTGCCCCTGTGGCCTTAAGTATGTGGGCCGCACTATTAGACCGGTAAGGAAACATTTGTTAGAACACAGATCGCGGATTGACAAGCGGCAAGAAGGGGCTCCGGGAGTCTTACATTGCCAACAAGCGAACCATTATTTTAAAGATCTACGGTGGAGGGTTCTGGAAGTGGTTACCCCAGTCCAGCGAGGGGGTGACCGAATGGCCCGTTTGCACTTTAAAGAGCAGCAGTGGATCTTTCGTCTGCAATCAATGATACCTACAGGTATAAATGCTGATATTGACTGGTGGGGGTTGCATTTGGGAGCTCAATAAAGTTGTTGAATAGTGGACCTTTGAACTTTGGCGTCATTGTATCACCTGATTTAAACGGTGCGATTCTCACGGGGTTCACATTGCCTGAAGAAGAGCTGTGGAGGAACAGATGGCTTGAAACACCTTCGATGTCGCCTGAACCTCGTTCTTATGGAGCGGAGCAGCCCACCTGTCGGTCATTGAAAGATATGAGGATATCGTGGACAGAGTGGAGCGTTTTTCCGTTCCTTAACAGCTAAGTCCTCTTGACTGTTATTACGTTTCTGAGGGGGACTTGTTGAGCTGTGATATTTGCTTTTGTAGCCCGTGGATCGGAGGAGATCCAACTGACTCTAATACAGTTTTTAGAAAAATTGTTTTTGCTGACAGCAGCAAGTGCTGATTTTGTCGGCTAGGCTGATGAGCAGCCATTTAAACATTGAGTAAAAAGGAGGGTTCACTTCAGGAGAGGAAAGGTTTCTTCTCATGGTGAACGATCCGACAAAAAAAGTTTTGTATTAGTTAAGGGGTTGTAGTTGGCTTTAGAATCCAAGGGCGGGTATTTAGGTTTTTTTTTTGGTTGGTGATATATTATAGGGGAATCACGTTTTTCTAGTATACATTTAGAACCCATAGCAAACCTGCCGTATCCTAACAGCACTACCAGGACTCACAAAGCACCAAACCCTACCTATCAAAAGGCAACACTGCAAATATTAAACCAATACATTTCAGAGAATAACAATACATGACCTATTGGGGAAAGAGAACAAGTGGCAATGTCAAATCCATCACAGACCTCATTATCCCCACTCCCACAAACAGAGCCAGAAGATCAGTTTCAGCAAATACCCTATGTGTCCCTAGTGAGATCACTAAATGTTCACAATCTACAAAAAAGAGGGCTTTTGTGTACTATGCCCCTTCGTGTTGGAACGCGCTCCCACCCAACATCCGTTCCATTACAGACCTTACCCTTTTCAGGAAGGCACTGAAACACCACCTTTTCCTGCAACATTACGGCACCACACAACAACCACTCATTCCCAGTCACCTAAACAGCCACTCCATTCTACCCACCATACATGACACCAACACAGCACGATAGCTCTACCAGAATCCTAGCAGGATCATGTATATAGTAACCTAAGAATGTAAATACCTAGCCTAGAGTCTGTATATAGTTTACCCAGTTAACCCAAGTTTATCTATCCTGTTCTCTGTAAGTTCAGTGCGGGCCCCTCCCGTGCCTGGACAAAACCGATGTTATTTGTAAACAGAGCTGAATTTGAAGAGCGCAGTATAGAAAAGACTTTAAATAAATAAATAGGAATTACATAAACAGAATACCTCAGCTCAGTTACACATGCAGATTCCCTCTAATTTTCTGTAGGCTGTGTGCGCATAAAATATCAGCTGTGTGCAGCTTTTGAAGGAAGATTAAATTTTTGTGCGCCACATAACGACACTCAGAGTTATATACTTTAAAATTTGACTACACGTCAGAATACAGTATGTACACCACATTGATTTTAATCAAATTAAATGAAAATAGACGATTACTAAATGAAGCGGTAAATTTCTAGTAATTACAATCATAACATTTAAATTTTAAGACATCTGTGTTTTCTATCAGAATCAGAGCCATAATTTTTGTGCGCTCTGTTGTAAAGTATGTGCGCTCGCTCGGCGAGGTGTGTGCGCGCGCACACGTGCACAGCTTAGAGGGAACAGTGATGCAGAACATAGACCATTACCAAACAAGGAATCACAGTTTAGAAACAAGAAGACAATAATTAAACTGGGAACCCCAAAAGCCAAACTTGGAATGTAAGACAACACAATAAATTAATTTCCTCTTGTACTAAACAAAGCGCAGACGATAATGATGCACATTTCCCAGAGCCGACATATTCCAGTTAATAAATTCAAAATAAAGAGATATTTTTCTACCTGTTGTGCATTTTTTTTCAGTTGCAATTGCTCCAGCCACTTTCTTCTGGTTTCTTTGTGTCTTCTGCTAACTCTCCATCATCTGCTGTCCATTTGTCCTTTCTTCTCTCTTCTAGTTTTTTTCCATTCTCTCTCTACATCTGCTTTAACATACTAATCTTTCTCCTTTTGCTCTTTCCTCATTCCTATTTCATCCACTCAAATTTTTACCCCCCCCCCATCCTCAATCCCTACTTACTCTCCCAATATCCGGCCAATTGTAGATTTGTCTTCCTTCCCACACAAAATATTTTTCCCTCTCCATTTCAATCTCCCAGATCCATCCCATTCTAATCCTCCCCCAACATCAGCTCCCTTCTAGTTCCAGCCCCACCCAGCATCCGCTCCCTTCTAGTCCCCGCATCAGCCCATTTCCAGTCCTAGCCCACCATCAACCCATTTCCAATCCTATCCTAGCCCCACCATCAGCCCATTTCCAGTCCTAGCTCTCCCATCCATTTCCAGTCCTATCCGAGTCCCTCCATCAGCTCATTTCCAATCCCAGTCCCCCATCAGCCCATTTTTAGTCCTTTCCTAGCCACACCATCAGCCCATGTCAAATCCTAGCTCCCCTCCACTCAGCCCATTTCCAATCCAAGCCCCCCATGAGCCTACTTCCAGTTCTAGCCCCTCCATGATTCCATTTCAACCCAAGCCCCCACCACAGCCCATTTCCAATCTTAGCACCTCCAACAGCCCATTTCCAGTCCTATCCTAGCCCCTCCATCAGCCCATTTCCTATCCTAGCCTCTGCCCCACTCAGCCCATTTCCAGTCCTAGCTCCCTTCCCTCACCGCCCATTTCCATTCCAAGCCCCCTCCCCATCAGCTATTTGCAGTTCAAGCCCCCCTTCCACTCAGCCCATTACCAGTCCTAGCCCCCCCATAACCCATTACCAGTCCTAAGCCCCCCATCAGCCCACTTCCAGTCCTAACCCCCATCAGCCCATTTCCAGTCTTAGCCCCCCATAGCCGATTACCAGTCCTATCCCCCCATAAGCACATTTCCAGTCTTAGCCCCCCATAGCCCATAACCAGTCCTATCCCCCCATAAGCCCATTTCCAGTCTTAGCCCCCCATAGCCCATAACCAGTCCTACCCCCCATCAGCCCACTTCCAGTCCTAACCCCCCATCAGCCCATTTCCAGTCTTAGCCCCCCATAGCCGATTACCAGGCCTATCCCCCCATACGCCCATTTCCAGTCTTAGCCTCCCATAGCCCATTACCAGTCCTACCCCCCTCCATCAGCCCATTTCCAGTCCTAGCCCACCCATAGCCCATTACTAGTCCTAACCCCCCCCCATCAGCCAATTTCCAGTCCTAGCCACCCCCTTAGCCCATTACTAATCCTAACCCCCCATCAGCCCATTTCCAGTCTTAGCCCCCCCCCATAGCCCATTACCAGTCCTAACCACCTCCCCCCCATCAGCCCAGGTACATTAAAAAAAAAGTCTGCTGCTGTCGCTGCCGCCATGGCAGCGGCAGAATCAAGCATCCCGCCGGGCCCCCCCTGCCCGGCACTGTAGCATCAGCCCAGATAGATTTTTTTAAAAATGGCTGCCGCTGCCACCATGGCAGTGGCAGAATCAAGCGTCCAGCGGGGTCCCCCTGCCCAGCACAGCCCTCCCTGCAGCATCAGCTCCCAAAGCGCGGGTTTTTCAGAGCCGCAAAGGGAGAGCTTCCCTTTCTCGCGGCTCTGTTAATCCCACCGGGGCTGATGGGATTCTCAGCACTCCGGCACAGCTCTCCCGGAGGGGATCAAGCCCGCTGCAGCCGGAGGCCATCGGGGACACCCTCAACGTGCTCTGTCCAATCGGGGCAGAGCACCATCTTTAAAAAGAAAGGCGCCAGCAGCCAGCCCTCCTTATCAGCACTCCGGCATAGCTCTCCCGGAGGGGATCGAGCCCGCCGCAGCCGGAGGCCATCGGGGAAACCCTCAACATGCTCTGTCCAATTGGGGCAGAGCACCATCTTTAAAAAGAAAGGCGCCAGCAGCCAGCCCTCCTTCTTAGCACTCCGGCACAGCTCTCCCAGAGGGAATCGAGCCCGTTGCAGCCGGAGGCCATCGGGGACACCCTCAACATGCTCTATCCAATCGGGGCAGAGCACCATCTTTAAAAAGAAAGGCGCCAGCAGCCAGCCCTCCTTCTCAGCACTCCGGCACAGCTCTCCCAGAGGGGATCGAGCCCGCTGCAGCCGGAGGCCATCGGGGACACCCTCAACGTGCTCTGTCCAATCGGGGCAGAGCACCATCTTTAAAAAGAAAGGCACCAGTGGGCGCGCCCACGCCTGGCAGGCCCGCACCGGAGGGCCTCACCAGAGGGCCTTTTGGCGTGGCCCTTCGGCGGCAGCCCGATGAGAGAGGCCATCCACATACAAATAAATCTGCCGGAGCACTCAGAGCTCGACAAGAGGAAACTTCAGCAAAGCCGAAAAGAGACCAAATTCTACCGAAACAAGTACTCAACTTTTATCACTAGCTACAACAATTTAAATGCCTAATTCTCACTGTACCTTTTAATATACCCTAGCCATAGTTATGCTGTTATATGTGAGACACTACATTTGAACTTTTAACTTGAAGAACCCAAATTGTTACTCCAAGCTAAATCAATTAGATCTAATACCATACCAGATACTATTACAATTGAGTCAACCACATCTGAAGGTCTATACCAAACTGTTTAATGTTATAAAAAGGATACAGTTATTTTCTGATCTACTACAAGCAATCACAACCAAATTGCTATATAAGATTACATTACTAATAGCTAACTAATATAATCTGTATCACCTACCTAAGTAACAGAATCCACCAACAAACAGCCATAACTGGCTTACTACCAGATCAGATACTATCTACCTAAATACTAGAACCTATTACCATCCAAACTGCTATAACCCATATTTACCTGCCCAAGTCTACACCTCCCTGCAAAAAAATCCCTCCCTCAAGACTCACAAAAAAACCCCAGAAAATGGGTCACACAAAGTTTCAAACTTCCTTTCTCCTCATCCTACTAATCGTTCACATAATTCACAACATTTACGCATACAAATCAAGACAAACCACACACAACACCATTCCTATTATCCACAACCCATACAGAAATACACTACAAACATACACCCACACACTTAATCAAACCCATCGTCACAACACCCACAGACCCCATTCAAGACTAATACAAATAAATCTACAACAAGCCAATAATACGAACAGCTCTTCCAGCACACACTCCACCAGAAAATTCATCCTTATAAACGCACGGTCCATAAGAAACAAAATCCCAGTAATCAATGACATAATCATTGATGCAAAACCTGACGTACTCCTCATCACAGAGACATAGCTCTCACCCACTGACACAATCCTCTTAAACCAACTTAACATACACCAATACAACTTATTTAACTGCCACCGCGACACAAAAAGAGGAGGCGGAGCCCTCATCATCGCTAAACAAGACCTCCAGTACATCTTAACAAATGTAAATAATGTAGATGGTATAGACATCATCAATATAGAAAACAAAACCCTTGCACTTTGCCTCATCTACAGACCCCCTTCAGCTGACCACAAAAACCTCACCCCCATTCTAGAACTTGCATGCGCAGCCTCTCAGAGAAAACCACTTATCATATTAGGTGACCTAAACCTCCCATCACTCAATACACAACACACAACAAATTTCATGGACTCCATGACTGAAATGGGATACAAGCAGATCATACATACCGCCACACACACAAAAGGAAACACACTAGACCTCATATTCATCCCCACCCCATTTAATAATCACCAACTACACACCCCCCCCCAACTATTACAGAGGTACCCTAGTCAGATCACCACTTAATAACCTTCGATTTGCACTCACAAATACCTACTAATAGTGCATCAACCCCAACACCACATAAATCTCGCTTTACCCACTTTGACAAAGACATTTTTCTAGATAATGTAATTCCCAAACTTACAACTAACACAACTAACGTCAACTCAATAATGGACCAATGGAACTCAACAATAAAAAAGGCAGCAGCTCCCACCCAGGCCACACAAAAACAAATAATAAAAAGGTCTGAGAAATGGTTTAATAAAGACCTCACTAATCTAAAAAAGCAACTGAGAAAACAAGAAAAAAGATGGAGAAAAACAAAATCAAACGATAACAAAGCCCAATACATGAACCTACTAAACACGTACAAAGACACAATCAACAAATCAAAAAGAGACTATCACTCTAAAATAATAAACATGGCCATTAACCGTCCAATAGAACTGTTTGCAATTGTAAAAAGGGGAAGGCAAGAGAAGAGGATCTTCCGCAGGAGTACCAATGAATCAGAGCGGAAGCTAATGACCACGGCCAACACAGAGAAATGGTGTAAAATAACCTTTATTGACAGACCCAATAAAGGTTATTTTACACCATTTCTCTGTGTTGGCCGTGGTCATTAGCTTCCGCTCTGATTCATTGCAATTGTAAAAACACTAACAAAAACCCAAAAAACAGAACCAGAACACTCAACAATAAGTGTACAAACACTAGCAGCACATTTCGCTGAGAAACTAAGAAATAAATCGTCCAACCCAACTACAGCAATGCACATAGACCCAAAACACACAAATAAATGGACAACCTTTCACGAGATTGATCAAAAACAACTCCTCAAGGTCATAACAATGATCAATACCACGACCTCCCCCCTAGATCCATGCCCAGTATCATGGATAAAATCCACCAAAGCTGAACTCGCCATGAACATCCAGAATATAGTAAATCATTCATTATCACAAGGCATTATGCCTGAGGCCCTGAAACTCACCTCCTTACGCCCCATCCTAAAAAATAACAAATTAGACCCTAAAGACCCGAACTCATATAGGCCCATAGCCAGCATACCATTCATCGCCAAAGTAATAGAAAAAATCATACAGCTCCAACTACAAGATTATATCGACACACATGCACCCCTCGACTCACACCAATTCGGATTCCGCCCATCCCACGGAGTCAAAACCTTACTAATAACACTGATGGATAACCTCATTAAAGGCACAGATGACAACAATCAAGGGTTCCTCCTCATTTTCATAGATATAGCTGCTGCATTTGACAATATCAACCATAACACACTAATTAACAGACTTCAAAACCTGGGAATTGGAGGGACAATTCTCCAATGGTTTATGTCATATATTACACACCGACTGATATGCGTCCAATTAGGCCAAAACACCTCAGAAACATTCACACAAGGTCAAGGAATTCCACAAGGCTCGGCTCTTCTGGCCCTCCTTTTTAACCTATACCTTCAACCTATCACAAATATATTAGGAAAATACAAAGTTAACCATTACATTTACGCAGACGACATCATGCTCACCCTCCCCATAAACACAAACAGTCCCACCTACCCAGGGCCGGATTTACCTATACGCCATGTACGCCATGGCGTAGGGCCCACAGCTGGCAGGGGCCCACAAAAAAAGAACAAGTTAATTTTTTTTTTAAATAAAATTTAAAAAAAAACCTGCTGGCTGCCGCCGCGGGGCCCCCTCTGCTGCCGCGGCAGCACCGACTGACCCGCGGGGGCCCCCTCTGCAAGCTGAAGCCGTCAGTTCGTTCCTTCCTCCCTCCCTCCCTCCGTGCAGGGTGCAGGCGGTGAGAGACGCGAAAGGAGAGTGTCTCCTCGCGTCTCTGTTAAGCCCGCAGGGGCTGATGGGAAAGTTCCCATCAGCCCCTGCGGGCTTAACAGAGACGCGAGGGAGACACTCTTCCTTCGTGCCTCTCACAGCGTGCACGGAGGGAGGGAGGGAGGGATCGACGGACCAACGGAGTCAGCTTGCAGAGGGGGCCCCCGCGGGTCAGTCCATGCTGCCGCGGCAGCAGAGGGGGCCCCGCGGCAGCAGCCAGCAGGTTTTTTTTTTAAATTAAATTTTACTTTAGGCCGGGGGGGGTAGGACTGGTAATGGGCTATGGGGGGGGGTAGGACTGGTAATGGGCTATTGGGGGGGCTGGGGTTGGAAATGGGCTGGGGGGGGTTAAGGCTGGAGGTGGGCTGATGGGGTTAGGAATGGTAATGGACTGTGGGCTGTTGGGGGGTTTAGAACTGGTAATGGGCTTTTGGGGGGGTTAAGACTGGTAATGGGCTGTGGGCTGATGGGGGTTGTCTGGTAATGGGCTATGGGGGGGCTAGGACTGGAAATGGGCTGGGGGGGTTAAAACTGGAGGTGGGCTGATGTGGTTAGGACTGGTAATGGGCTGTGGGCTGATGGGGGGGGTTAGGACTGGCAATGGGCTATTTGGGGCTGACTGGAAATGGGTTGATGGGGTTAGGACTGGAAGTGGGCTGATGGGGGGTTAGGACTGGTAATGGGTTATAGGGGGGGCTTAAACTGAAAATGGGGTGATGGGGGGTTAGGACTGTAAGTGGGTTGATGGGGGGCTAGGACTGGTATTGGGTTGGGGGGTTGCTAGGACTGGAAATGGGCTGATGGGTGGCTAGGACTGGAAATGGGCTGATGCAGGGACTAGAAGGGAATGGATGCTGGGTGAGGCTGGAACTAGAAGGGAGCTGATGTTGGGGGAGGATAAGAATGGGATGGGGCTGGAAGAGTAAAATGGAGAAGGGAAAATATTTTGTGTGGGAGGGATAAAAAATCTACAATTGGCCGGGTATTGGGAGAGTAAGTGGGGATTGAGGATGGAGGGGTAAAATTTGAGTGGATGAAATAGGAATGAGGAAAGAGCAAAAGGAGAAAGATTAGTATGTTAAAGCAGATATAGAGAGAGAATGGAAAAAAATCTAGAAGAAAGGACAAATGGACAGCAGACGATGGAGAGTTAGCAGAAGACACAAAGAAACCAAAAGAAAGTGGCTGGAGCAATTGCAGCTGAAAAAAATGCACAAAAGGTAGAAAAATATCTCTTTATTTTGAATTTATTAATTGGAATATGTCAGCTCTGGTAAATGTGCATCATTAACGTCTGCGCTTTGTTTAGTACAAGAGCAAATTAATGTATAGTTTTATTTCTACAGTGTTGTACATTCCAAGTTTGGCTTTTGGGATTCCCAGTTTAATTATTGTCTTCCTGTTTCTAAATTGTGATTACTTGTTTGGTGATGGTCTATGTTCTGCATGTGTAACTGAGCTGAGGTGTTCTGTTTATATAATTCCTATTTGACATTGCCACTTGTTCTCTTTCCCCAGTAGGTCATGTATTGTTGTTCTCTGAAATGTATTGGTTTAATATTTGCAGTGTTGCCTTTTGATTGGTAGAGTATGGTGCTTTGTGAGTCCTGGTAGTGCTGTTAGGATACGGCGGGTTTACTATGGGTTCTAAATGGGCAGTGTTTGTAGTAGTTCCTAATGTGTCTGGCAGTTGGCACTGGATTATAGTAATGTAGAAATCTTTTAGTCTTTCTTTATCCATACACTCATTAAGAGGCACGTTTACTAAAAGTTAGTATATGGTAACATTATGCAAATATTTATGCAAATGAGGCTCCTTATGCAAATGAGGCCCCGCACCCCCCTTGGGCCGCCCCTGCTGGGGGCCCACAATTTTTGTTGGCGTAGGGCCTCACTCAAGGTAAATCCGGCCCTGCACCTACCAGAATATATCAGAATGTATCAGAGAGGCAAACACCTGGCTAGAAAATAATCACCTCAGCATCAACCTAAAAAAAACAGAAGCAAGTTTGTGACAAGAAAATCAGACGCTACTCACCCAGAAACCATCACAATCAATAATACCAAAATCCCTGTTAAAAAAGAAGTAAAATACCTAGGGATAATACTAGACCACACACTTAGGGGCATGTTTACTAAAAGCCGTACAATTGCGTGCCGCACAATAGCGCACGGAAACGCGGCACTCAAACGCTCAGAAACGCTCTTAAACGCCCCACACAAGTGCGCTTGGGCCCCGCACAATTGCGCGCCGCACTAACGTGCCCCGCACAAGTACCCGGCCCGCAAATGTCCGATAGAGGCGTGGAAAGGCATTCTGAGGGCGGAGGAAGGCTCCCGAGGGGCGGAGAGACGGGGTCAATGGCGGGGAAGGGGAGGGGAGAGGCTCCCCGCACAGTATCGGGGACGAATTTGCAGGTTAAAAATAGCGCGAGTGAAACACTCATGGTAGAGGGCATTTAAAGGGAAGAGAAACCATTTCCGTCAGCAATGTACAGGGAAACCGGGGAAACCTGCAAAACGTGAGCAGTGTGATACATGTGCACAGAACAAAAGTGCAAATAAAGATAGAAAAAGACCCAAACAAACATATTAAAAATAGGAAGTCAGCTGGGGAACCCTGATATTAATGGGCAAACATAAGAAACACACCCAGGAAAGCTCCAAAGAAATGAAATGAAGTATGGAAGGGGCTACGGAGCGGAGACCCTTCCAAAAACCATTTCCTTTTTTCTGAGCCTTCCTGGGAGTGTCTGCTATGGTTGCCCATTAATATCACTGTTGCCCAGCTTGGTTATATTTATCCCCAGTTCGTCGTGGTCGGTTGAGGGGTTTATTTGCACTTTTGTCACCAGACAAGGTGACTGAGCCCACAGTACAAATGTGCAGAGCAGGGTTTTTGACTCCTTTGGTCAGGTTTCCCACCCCCAGGGACTACACTATCACTGTGGCCACAGTGTGGTGCAGTAGACAGAGGCAGTACCCCTAGGACCAGAGGGTCACAGGTTCAAATCCAAGCTGGGGCTCCTGCCAACCCAGTCCCCATATTTTACCCACCACTAAACAGAGATAGTAAAGACACTCCTTTATTGCAGAGAACATAAGCATGGTTCACACACCCATTTTGTACCCAACACCGCACACACACCATAACAATGGGCATTACCAACAGCCGAGTCCCCCAAATGCAGTCCTGGAGTGCCACAACTCAATCAGGTCATATGCTTTTCCAAGATACGGACATGCCAGCATGTTGGCGGTAGGGTACAGGTGGTGGAGGGGGCAGTGGCTGCTAGCCACAGAAGACAGTGGCCGAGCCATGTGCAGGCTGACACGTCCACTGCAACATAGGCCCTGTCGGATGTACAGTCATGGACTTCCCAGGGAATTCAGCACATCTGTGGCAACACAGTGGTGCAGTGCACACAGACAGTGTGTGCAGGAGCAAAAGGTCACAGGTTCAAAGCCCAGCTGGGGCTACTGCCATTCCTGTCCACATATTTTCCCCACAACTAAACCATGTTAGTAAGGGCAATCCTTTATTGCTGGGGATATACGCATTGGTCATACGCCTATCTTTTACACCACCAAGCACAGACACCATGACCAGGGGCATTACCTAGAGCAGAGTCTCACAAATGCAGTCCTGGAGGACCACACACCATTCAGGTTCCATGCTGCCACT
The DNA here is from genome assembly GCA_033557465.1 of Ichthyophis bannanicus. Lineage (NCBI taxonomy): Eukaryota > Metazoa > Chordata > Amphibia > Gymnophiona > Ichthyophiidae > Ichthyophis > Ichthyophis bannanicus. The sequence continues at coordinate 941,179,766 of CM066033.1, read as the reverse complement.
CATACAAATAACCATGCTGTATATCTATGCACCACCCCCCATGGCATGTAGATGTAGCTCATGCATATTCATGAGGGACAGCAGGAAACCCCAACCAGTGTATTGCAAACCTGGACTGGATTTGGAAACCTCTGCCGTACAGCAGCAGCCAACAGGGACAGACACACCCACACCCACACCCACAGGCCCCATTGGCCAATGCCTCCTGGTGAGGCAGGACATTGGGCCCTGCGTGCATCTCCCAATACCAGCACTTGCATACCTTAGCAATGTCACCCTACACCAGGGTATATGGTACACAGCTCTCAAACGTTTGCTATGAGTACTGGCAGATAGATATCCCTACGTTACGCACAGTCTGCTCTATGAGCTCCATCATAATAATCTATCTGATGTTTGCGGTGTGTGCGTCAGGTCTGGCCCCTGACAGTGTTTACCACCCTAGGGAGGGACCCCCAACGGTATTGCATACCATACCCATGCCTGTACTGTGCCCAGGACTGGTGTGGTGGGCAAGGATTCTGAACCCCTCTATAGTAGCACAATGCTGGCATACGTGTGGGAGTGTGTGTCTGTCTATACAGTGTGTGTTGGCTGCAAACACTGTCCACAGTTTTGGCCTGATGATGTGCATAATGAGCAGCAAGGTACCATGGGTATAGCTCAGACAGGGTGGGCTGGCCAGGATGCATCTGCACAGGGCATAGGGCACTGGCAGGGACATTGTAGTGGCCGTCCACCACCTCCACAGACAGGGTGACCTCTGTATGTGCTGCTGGGCTTTCACTCCACCCTGACTGTGCAGTGATGGCAGCATGGCTAGGCACCCCCATAGTGCTTCATAGCACTTCCCTCATGTGATATATATGGGTCACCTGTTGGGGCCTAGTCACTGATGTATCTGCTTGTGTGTGCTGCCATCCCAGTTGTGGGTGCATGCATTTCCAGTGGGACTAACCAGCAGACTGTTCACAGCTGGTATGTGCCCTGCAGTGGCTGATGGCTTGATGCAGGGGAATATCAGATAGTGGTGGGGTGCAACTTAGCATATCCAGGCCTACTGTCTGTCTGATATTGTGGTCTGGGTGTGTGTGGGGCTGCTTGGACTGCCCTGTAGGGTGTTTGTTCCCCAACAGGACTGGGGTTGATGGTCCACTCTACTGCCATCATTGCGGCAGGGGGGGGGGGGGGGGTGGTGGTGTATAATGGGGATCTGTTGATAGGAGACCCTGCCTGTTTGCCACCCACAGTGGGGGGGGGGGGGGGGGGTTGGTGGTACATAGCCCACCTAGGGGTCCGTGGGGTTCCCCCTGACTGAGACAGACAGAGATATCCAAGGTGTTCCTGCAGAAACTACCTATCTCACAGATTACGACTGTTTTGGAGCTCTGCCATGGCCTCTCTCAGCCATGGAGGGTGCTGTGGACCTGGTCCAGGGCGCCTCATCGCACACTCAGGGTGAGCACAGTTCCCGCACAGTGTGACTGTGTGTAGCTACTCTGTGCAAATTAAACACCCGGTCAGTACCTCCTACCAGGCCAAGGTGCTGTGTGGGTGCACACGGACACGTCCCCCTACCAGGCCGGGGAGCTGTTGGGGTGCATTCCCCATCTTGTGTTCATCTGTGGACAGCTGATTTGCATGTGCAGTGCATCATGGGTATGGGTGGCCTAACCCTATCCTGGTTCCCACAGCAGACTGTCTGTGTGGTGACATGCAGGCTCTCTGCAGCCAGCCAGGGGCTTGCTGGCAGCTATATAGCTGTAGCCCAATGGTTACTTCACTGCCTGTGGAGCCAGCGGTAATGGGTTTGAGCCCACAGTGGGGTTATTTGATAGGGTTGTCCAAAGCTTTTTTTTAGATTTAATGTACATATGTTGCTGCCATCAAACACACCCTCAGTGTACTGTACCCATAAGGTGCCTCTGAGGGTGCTTTATAGGGCACCCTATAGGGCACCTTATGGTTGCCGTCCATATAAGGTGCACTATACATTATCCTGTGATGCAACATATATGGTGCCCTATAGGGGACATTCAAGGGTGCCTTGGCGGACAGTGAACTTTAACATGTGCCTTCTGGGCCGCCTTATGTTAACACGCTTTGTGAGTGCGTTTGCTAGTAGTGATAACTGAAATAAAAATAGATTGCCCCCTACAGCACTCATCCCCATAATACACACTGCCTCAGTGAGCCTTCTTCATTGGGCACTGTGGGGGATTGAACCCCTAATCTCTGCACCATTGGTCAGTGTCTTAACCATTGTGCTGTGGCTCTATTCCTATGCTTGGGCATCTGTGCACCGCCTTATGCCGCCCAAAATTAACAGTGCACCGCCTTATGCCGCCCAAAATTAATATGCCTCCTAAAGCACTTTTACCCATTACAGTTAATGCCTCAGCCAGCCCTTTTTGTTGTGCACAATGGGGAATTGAACCCATGGCAGCTGCACCCACAGTCAGTGTCTTAACCATTGTACTATGGCTCTGCTCCTTTGTGTGTGCATATCAGGGCGCCACTTAGCCTTCCCACGCACTATTATGCTTGGCGCACAATAGCGCTGCGCACAATAGCGCCCCGCGCAATAGCGCCCCGCGCAAATGTGCGATCGCTTACTCCCGTTTTTTTTCTTTTCTCTGCCTGAACCGCCCACTCCTTATATGGCACAGGCACACTACCGCGGCCCCGCACATTAGGAATGTTTAGTAAACAGACCCCTTAGTATGCTCCCTCACATAAAACAAACAGTGAAAACTGTATTCTGTAAACTCAAGACCATACAACACCTAAGACCGCTCCTAGACACTCATGATTTTAGATCTGTTATCAGCACACTCATCACTCCCCATTTTGACTATTGTAATAGTCTCCTAAATGGCTTGCCACTTGCAAATACTAGCCTACTACAAAGAGCCCAAAACATCTGTGCCCGAGTAACAACAAAAGCTCGCCTGACTGACCACATAACTCCCATTCTATTTGAACTACATTGGCTCCCCATAAATAGCAGAATAACATATAAAATACTACTAATAACATTCAAGCTCATCAACGGCATCTCACCCTCACACTTAGCCACCCTCCTGCATGCTCCACTGGAACTCAGAACCCGCAGGCAAAACGCAACCTACTCACTAGACATACAAAAAACCATCCGCAAAACAAAAAAAACCACAAGCTCCAGAGCCTTCTCATATGCCGCCCCCACTCTCTGGAATAAACTACCACTAAACCTCCGCATGATAAAAGACCTCCATCTATTCAGGAAGGAACTTAAAACACACCTATTCACTGAACACTTCGTAAACTTAACTGAACCCCCCCCCCACCCTCCACAATACACCTCACAAATCTCCCACCATAACTCCAGATTACAAACACCCCCCCCCCACCCAATACACCTAAAAAAAAAAAAGAAAAAACGAACTCAGATGAAAAAAGATTAATAAATTTAGAAATACAAAGATACTTTCAAAGTAAAAAGATTATTAAATTTATAGATACAAAGATACTTTCAAAGTTATCTGTGTAATATGTCCAACATTCAATATCCAATGTTCAATATAAATAGTTAATGGCATTGTTAACGCTACTGTTCATGTAAGCGTTGACTGTAATTAGTTACAAAAGCTGTTATTGTTCATACAAAAGTTGAATGTAAATAGTTACAAACGCCGTTCCATGTAAAACTTTGTTCAATTTTCGTTATCTGTAAACCGCCTTTGATCTCTGGAAGAGGCGGTATAGAAGAAAAGCATAAATAAATAAACAGAGCCGCGAGAGGTCAGAGAAGCTGTCCCTTCACGGCTGTGAAAGCCGACGCTGAGGGAGCTGATGCTGCAGGGAAGGCTCTGCCGGGCAGGGGGGCCCCATAGGACGCTCGATTCTGCTGCTGCCAGGGCGACAGCAGCAGCAGCAGCCATTATTTTTTTTTTTATCTATCTGGGCTGATGCAGAATGTTTTTTGCGCGGGGCCCCCTGAAACGCAGGGCCCTGTGCAAAAAACATTCTTGCTCAATGGACGGGCCGGCCCTGGCAGCAGCAAATGTATTTATAAGATCTTAAAAAGGATTAGAAAAGGTACCAAAAATGGTAAAGGGGATGGAAGATTACTCCTATGAGGAGAGGCTTAAAAGGTTAGGGCTCTTCAACTTGGAAAAGAGACAGCTGAAGGGGATATGATAGAGGTCTATAATTAATGAATGAAATGAAACGGATAAATATAGATCGGTTGTTTTCGCCATCAAAAAGTAGAAAGACTAGAGGACACACAATAAAGCTACAGTGCAACCCATTTAAGACTAATAAGAGAAAATATTTTTTTACTCAACACATAATCAAACTCTGGAATTCATTACTAGAGGATGTAGTAAAAGCTGTTAGTGTAGCTGAGTTTAAAAAAGATTTGGACAAGTTCCTGGAGGAAATGTCTATAAACCATTATTAAAGAGGACCCAGGAAATCCACTGCTTACCCTGGGGCAAGCATTGTGGAACCTTTGTGCCTTTTTGGGAACCCACTAAGTACTTGTGACCTGGATTGACCACTGTTGGAAACAGGATACTGGGCTTGATGGACCTTGGTCTGACCCAGTATGGCATTTCTTATGTTCTTATTTAGAGCAGGGCCAGCAAGCCTTGTGCTCTAGACAAGTCCTACAATGTTCCATCCCCTCTTCCCAAAGGTGCGAAAAGGATGGGGGAAACAGAGTGCCATAGGGCCTGTCTAGAGTGCGAGGACTTGCAGGCCCCACGCTGAATCTTGCAAATACATTTGCTGCTGCTGCTGCTACTCCAAGACCGGCCATTGGCAGATTGAGGCCTGGCAACACTCCAGTACCCACTAGTAGTTGGCATCAGAGGCAGTTGCATACATTGCCTATGCCTAATTCTGGTCCTAATCATTGAGTACACAGATGTATGTACTAGTAATTCACATAGAAAGCAAATGGTGTTATCAGAAAATACAGCATTCAGTCAGGAAACCGTAAAGGTGGCTGCAGAAGGAAATTTGGGAGAAATTTCTATTATTACATCACTCAAATTAGCCAGAGAAGTGTCAATATTTCTGGAGGCCCGAAATATCAGCAGAAAACTCATCTCTATATGGATTCCCAAATACATCAGCATACATTCAGAACACTGAAACTGGATTAAGCTAGTTTGTGAGGCTATTAAGTTTAAGATTTAGGCCACTCTACTCCTCTCTATTCTGGTAGCAATGGAGAAACTAGTTGGACACTGTTTGGTACAATACCAACATCATCATCTTTGAGCCAAAATTTAGAAATGTATCCAAGCAGATACTAAAGTGGCTTTAATTAGAGAAGAAAACACATTTGCCCTGAAGTCCTCATTAGGAAGCTTTAGTTCCTCATAAAATGGACCCACCCGACTTTCAAGAATGATGAGTACCCCAAAATGACTGCTGCTTCTTGAAACAGCTACAAGAATAAGCAGATGAGGAGGCTGACACTTGGTGATGGTAATGAACAGATTCCCAATCCCTAGACTGAGATCTGCTAGCTGAGCCTTGATCAGAAGACTGTGCTCGATCCTCTGGAAGCCTCTGGGATTATTGGTCCTTTGCCATATTCTCAAGCTCATTCCTAAAGAGGAGTCTTTATCTTTTATCTTTATCTTTATTAAAATGCTTGATTGACCACCCTTCAGAAGTCATCTGGGCGGTTTACAATAGTATAAAATAACAGGGGCCGAAGCCAGAAGCAGAAAAGAACTACAATATCAGATAGGAAAACACACAGTCATACCACAGCCTAAGAAATGGAGAGAGAGCAGCTTAGGCAGAGGGGAAGTGAGGTGAAAAGGGGTCAGGAGAGGGGAGGTCATAGGCAGCACAGAAGAGATGGGTCTTGAGGAGGGACTTGAATTTGAGGAATGAGTGTTCTTCCCTAGAACAACAATTTGCTAAGCCATGTCTTGGATGCAGACTCTGGGACCGATGACACAACCAGAGCCACCAATAAGCAACAACTGAAGAGGCCACCACTCAGGCCCCCAGATGCACAAGATTATGGAGCATGTCAGTTAGGAATGCCAGTGCAGACTCAAACAGTATCATTTTGTCAGAGTCCAAACATTATGCTGGATCTAGCGGAGAAGCACCTGAGCCACATAACCACCACAGATAGTGGCTTGCACTCCCAATGCCAAGGAGGCAAACACTCCACATGCCTGTCATGTGTATCCTCCCTCCACAGTGTGAGGAAGAAGCCCATACTGAACATATGGAAGTAGAAGAAAAGGATGATTTTACCTTTAAACAAACTGACAGTCAGGCTGCACACACATTTCAGCGTTTGCAAGAGAGAGGCAAGCATAGGGAAACAGGAGCTAGGCTGACACACCCAAGCTCTGACGTAACTGCAAGCCTGGAACCTAATTACCCACACCTGTTCAGGAAGGCAGACCCAAGGCTCAGGGAACAGGAATATAAACCCTGGCTAGGAGAAAACAAAGGAGGAGGAGTTGTTGATTGGAGTCTCACTGAGAGACCCGGTAAGAGTGTTGATGAGAGTATTGACTGGAGAGGTGGTTGGAGAGACGGTTGGAGAAGAGCTGGGAGGAGACCTTTGAAGAAACCCAGCTGCAGTTCTGGAATTGAAGCAGACAGAGCAGAAGGAGAGAAGGGACAGACTGCTGTCAGAAACCTGCCTAGAGGGAGAGAGCAGAGAGACCTTCAGACCTCATTGCCAGATAAAAAGCTTCAAGGAGCTCACAGGTGGGAACTTAGCACAAAACCCAGGAGTTTGCAAAGCTCAGTTTGGGACTGGGAACCAGAGCAGTGCTCCAGACAAGAACGCCAAGCAGGGAATCAGAGAGCGTTTCCCTACAGCTGGAAAAAGATAGCTGAACAAAGCCAGAGAGGAATCTCCACAACCTCAGGTATTTCCAATCCTTACCATATAGAACTGTGCCCAAAGGAAGCACCAGAGGTCTTAGGGGGAAATTATCCTAAGCCGTATAATAACAGCTTAAAGCCAAACTCCTTAGTTCCAGAGTTTGAAGAGATGCAACAGGACTTTAATGAGAGTGACTCAGCAGAAGTGCCTATGGACTATACACTGTGTTTGGCAGATGATATAGAATCCCTTTGCTAAATGTGTATGAGGGAGCTGTGAACAAAGGGAAAGAAGATATTTTTGTTTGTGAGAAGAAGCTATGTTTTCTATCTGTTACATGTGATATGCATTGCACGTTTTGTGAGCAAAGAGTGTGAAGCTCAATCAGTTTAAGTTCTGTAAATATCCTCGAGCAAACACCTGAAGAGTATCCTGATTTAATCTGCACTGAATCTTTTTGTTGGGGAATAAATTCTTGTCATTTTGCCTTACCACTGGTCTCACAACTATTTCCTTATCAGAGGGCAAAGGAACTACCACTCCCAGCAGGCACAGCGGGAGCAAAAGGTTTTATCTCACCTTCTGCGAGGAGCATATAATGGCAACCCCAACCCTCTGAGCCCTAGGCGGAGGGCTGGGGCTTGACAACAGGGATATTAGTTTTTTACATAACTGCCATTACCAGGGCATCCACCTTCGGAATCGGAACAAGCGGTCCCTGTCCACCTGAGGCAAGGGGTAAAGTTTCTCATTAACACTATGAACCTTTAAGGCCATCTTAGATTTGTCCCATTCCACTATAATCATAAGTTGAAGGGCCTTGTAGAGGAGAAAGGTCTTGCCAGGATTTCATAAGCCCTCCAGGATATACTCTCCATCCTCCACTTCCTGAGACGGAGCTTCCTTCATCTGGAGCACTGCAGAAACCTGCAAGATGAGCACCAGAAGCTCTTCCCTGTGAAACAGCCTAATTATGGGAGACTCATCCACCTCCTCTGGAGAGACTTCACCTTCTTCTGGAGAGAGACTGCCAAGGGAAATGAGGTCTCCCTTGTCATCCCCCTCCAAGAACGTTCAGCACGTACAGGACTTCCTCTGCATCGCCTCCACTCATTAACATCCTGGGCCTCTTTGGCTCCCAGAGCCAATAGAGGTAGAGGTTTCCAGTCTCTCCTGGGCCAACTGAGGTATCATCTGTTCTGCTGTTTGGCCCAAACTTCGGAAACCCTTAAAGTGTGCTGCAGGACCCCCAAGAGGTCCTGCAACAACTACTAAGGAATAGCCACTGAATACCCTGCAGGAAAACTTGCTGGAGTCTGAGATAACCCTAGATACAATGGAGAAGGCCCTCTGGAGGAGTTTGTGAGGTCAGCAGGAGGCTCCCCAAATTACTCCACTGCATGGGAAACCAGGCCATAGCGGATCCATCAAAATAGCGACATCTGGCCCCCAAACCAACACTGCCTCCACCATGCCTGTCAACAGTGATGGTCCCACAGCTTCTCCATCACAGTTGGAAGTAAAGGAACCAGTCGCACTGTTTAAACAGAGAGTGCTGCACATCGCCAACTGTGATCCAGCATAAGATCCAACTAAAGCAACACATGCTACCTGAGGCAGGGACCATGAAGCCACAATGAAAGCATCGAGAGCACTGCCCCCTCCTGAAGTCATTGACAACCTCCTCCCCAAATTTGGAAGCAGCCCCAGCATATCTCCCTGGCGCTTCCAAGACTCTTATTATTCCCACTTGCTTTCTTTTTTGTTCTTTTTAAAGAACTTTACAGAAGCTGAGCCTGCGCTAGAGAAAACAACAGCAAGAAGCCAGAGGAAAGGAGAGAAAGTAATTTAGAGGGAGAGAGAATGTGACAAGATTTGTCAAAGGACGAGCCTCAACTTACCTTTCTCCCAGCCAAGATCTCACAAGGCCAAGGCCCACAGGAGTGAGACCCTTAGATCAGGCCCTGGATGGGACTAACCCACGGCTCAATCAGAGATTGATCTTTAGATTGATCCCTGAGAGCTGAGATCATTGAGGGAAAGGCTTTACCATGAGGGCAAGGCATAATCAATGCCCTAGGAAGCTAGGTCTCAAAATCCTGCTGCACCAGTCCTCACTGAAACCATCTGCTGGAGGTAGACAATACTGGAAGTTCCAGAGCTGCACCAGTCTTTAAGGAAGTAATGACATCACTGGAACTTTGTGTTCTCTGCCTCTATATGCTGGCTGAGGAGCACAACCCACTGGTCTGTACTGGTCTAGCAGAATTATAAGGAAAAAAGCTTTACGTATTATTTGAAAAGGAATGGAGAACAAAACTGAGAATATTATTATGCCTCTGTATAGATACCTGATGTGCTTGCACCTTGAGAACTGGGGAAAATTTTAGAAGCCTTATTCACAATTTCCATGTGGAAAATCCAGCATTTATACATGTACATGGCATGCATGTGCCAATTTTAGAAATGGATTAGTTCACACATGGACATCCATAATACACAGAAATTGCAAAGGGACATGTCGGGGACATAGTTAGGGAGTGGCCTGGATGAGTCAAAAATCTATGTGCCCGATATTCAGCAGCAGCATCTACAGCAATTACAGCACTAGCTATCACCGCTGAACACTACGCCTAGATACTCAATGCCGAAGCCATATTCGGCCACCGGCATTGAATATTCGAGTTTGCTGCACAGCTCGGAGGCTAATCGGTCAAAGGTGATATTGGGCCGCTGCCAGGTAGCTCCCATGGGTAAAGATAGGCTACCTTTCACCACAACTATCTTTACCCATGGGTCACTAACCAGACAGGGGCTCAATATTGCTGCTGACCAGTTAGCAATGGGTACCACCCCCAGAACGCCCTGATGCTAACCGTGTAGCATCGGGTCATATAGCAGATGTAATCATGTTAGTGCCACTGAATATCACGCTTTGAAGCAATTTACACGGTAACAGACCTGTAAACTGTATAACTGCCTTTGAATATCAGGCCATAATTGTCTATTTCCCATTTCATGTAGAGGCAATTCTGGGCTGTACGTGCCTGGCTCATCCGGGCATTCAGAACTGGGATGGCCAGGAGTTGCACCAGATTCTGATCCCGCAGAATGAACCCCATAGGGAAAACACGTGCATAACCAAATTACTCATATTGAGATGCACAGCTGCTCCTGACAAGTATGAGTTCTTAAAAAGTGCTCATTTTGACCAGCCTTTTACAGGAGGGGATTAAGGGGTTAATTCTCCTTAATCGTCTGTTGTTTATTTCCCCCTCCAAATTGAAATGAATTAAAGATAATGATAGCTCTAGTTAATTGGCAGCATTTATATGTATAGGTTTTCAAAATACTAACTTACACTTGTATAAATTGCTGCATTTCTTCCACTGATTTTTTTCCATATATCAATTTGCAAAATGACTCCTCTGATGCTTTTTTTTTAGTGCCTTTGAGTCAGTGCTGATTCCAGGTGAACCAGCAGCTACTGGGTTTTCTTGGCAGTGGGACCAGGAGTAGATTGCCAGGCCTTTCTTCTGAAGCAATGGAGGGTTAAGTGACTTGCCCAAGGCCACAAGGAGTATTAATGGAAATTAAGCTCTAGTCTCTTGGTTACCAAGCTAGTACTCTAACCACTAGGCTACTCCTATGGCGCTATGTGTCAGCAAATATATATGCCCTCCCACACATCCTCATGAATTTTAGAAAAGGCTCTATGTTTTGCAAAGCCTTTTTTAAATTACCCTCAGAACTGTGTATGTCCCAACCTTGACATCTCAATTCCTATCTACACATGTTATTTAGAATTTGCCTTCTTGTGTGCAATTCTGATTGCCTCATCTCAAAACAGATACAGTGGAACTGGAAAACATTCAGAGAAGGGTGACAAAAATGATAAAGGGGAAAGAACATCTCTATTATGAAGAAAGGCTAAACAGGTTAGAGCTCTTCAGCTTGGAGAAAAGATAGCTAAGAGGGAAGAGGATAGAAGGGCCCAATTTTCAAATCCCTAGGTGTGTGCTACACATGTAAAAGACGGTCTTACCCGTGTAAAACTGCCATAGCCATGTAAATCAGATATTCAACAAGGCGATTTGAATTGGAGAGACCTGCACAGTGCCAAGCATCGAGGCCCAGGGCGTAATGGGGGCGTGACATCCGCAAACCCACGTAAAGCAGATTTACGAAAACCGTGTGCGCCAACATTGGACGTCACTAACTGAGTAAGCCTAAGCAATGTTTCCCGGCGCATATGACTGCTGAAGGTGTTCAGCGAACCCATGGAATGATGTTACAGTGCATGGTACAGTGAGGAGTGCATGTACAGGCCTCTACCCAGTACAGAGTTGCTGGACTGGCCGAGAAGCCATGAGGGCCATGCACATGGTGTTCCAGAGGTGGAGGCGCCCACCATGCCTGGGCACAGCGGAGGATGCGGTAGGCAGTGCGTGTCCATCAGCAGGCAGTAGCCCAGCATCCGAGACGCAGATACCGTGTCCCATGTGTACACTGGCCCAGGGTGAGCTACCTGCAATTGATGTAGGAGGAGGTCTACCAGAGATACAGGTTGGATGGGGCAACAATAACCGAGTTGTCAGTGTAATCAGCGTGGACTTGGAGTCCTCCACCACCAGAAGCCAGGCCCTGCCAGTGGCTATGATAGTGACCACTGCCCTAGGATATCTGGCAACTGGCAGCTTCCAGCATGTGATAAGGGTGACTGTTGGAATCATGCAGTCTACTGCAGCCACTGCATAGGTGCCGTCACCAGGGCCCTTCTGCAGAGGATGCGCCACCTCATAGCCTTCCTCTGGACATAGAAGATGCAACAAGAGACTATGCAGGCATTCTACAATGTTGTTGGCTTCCCATCGGTGCTAGGAATCATCAACTGCACTCACATCGCACTGCGGACACCAAGGCTGGAGTGGAGGACCTACCAGAACAGGCATGGGTACACATCAATGAACATGCAGGTCGTTGTGGATGCCAACATGACCATCACTGATGTGTGTGCCCACTACCCAGGGTCTTGCCACAATGCATTTGTCTTCGCCCGGTCCGGCCTAGGACAGGTAGCAGCTGGGGGTCAGCTTGAAGATGCATGGGTGCACACATATGTGAGCCCCAGGACAAGCCCAGAACAAATGGGCGCCATAGTTTGATGCTATTTATTATGCAGACAGGTGGGAATATATGTCATACGTATATAGTGCAACACATGATGACCACTGTGTGCACATGCACTGCCTTTCCGCTGATCCATGTGCAGAGCAGGTGTCACACATCGTGGAGACAACCAGGGGAAGCTCCATGGTCAAGAGCAGACAGCATACACCAACATGTGGCACGTGGAAGAGCGTGGACTGGCGCCATGTAGTGCAGCCACATGACAGCAGCCCTTGTAGGGCACTTCCATGTCTTCCCCCATCCCAGCCAGCAGACCCCCCCATCCACATCTCCATGCCATGCCCTTGCCCTCCTATTCAAACAGGCCAGTCCATAACACTGCCCACTGTCCTGACCCAAATGCTTGAATGCCACACAAGCCATATGTTGGTGCCCTCCCACTGTCCCTGAATGGCCCTGCTAGTAGGTGGTGGTTTGTATGATTTCCGTAACAGCCCATAGACCATAACCAACACATGTCCCATGCTCATGTCCTCATCTCACATTGCCCCCACAGGTGACTTGGGATATTCCCTGCAGACCTGACGGATGACCCAGTGCACCACCTCACCAGCCAGCAGGAGGAGAGGTACAATGCCACCCATCAGCATACCTGGGAGGTTGTGGAGCACTCAATAGGGGTGCTGAAGAGCTGCTTCTGGTGCCTCGACTGTAGTGGCAGAGAACATCTCTACAGCCCAAAGCGTGTATGCCATTTGTTCACAGCATGCTGCATACGCCACATCCTTGCACGGATGTGGGGATTGCTGGACCCAGAGCCTGCAGCTGCCAAGGAGTGAGAGGCTGCAGAGGCAGTTGATCTTGATGGTACAGAGGCCGGGAGCCAGAAGCAAACCCATGCACTGGCCCACTATGTGCGGCTGATACGGGACAATTTCTGAGGTGACTGCCCCAAACCAGCACCTTGGTTGGATATACACATTCACCAATAAAGTGCCCACAAAGACTCTACATGTGCAGAGTGTTTATTTCCCTCCACAAGTGTCCCCCGCCCCTGGGTTCACAGCTGGCCATGAGTACTTGCTGACACGTGCACTGTGACGCAGTGAAGCAATGTCCGATGATGTGCTGGCAGCATCATCATCCTCCCCAGCAAAGCAGGCTGCTGCACATGGTTCGGGGTTACCGTGGCTGTGCTGGTGCGCTGGCAGCCCCAGCACCCACCCTCTGGGACTGCAGGAGACCCACCAAGCTGCACAGGGAACCAGCAATCATTGCCTGATATGCCGCTATCTCTATCAGAAGATGCAAGTATCCCTCCAGATTGCGCTCCACTCGCAGTCAGTGATCCTGTCACACCTCAAATGCAGCATCCCTCACCTGTGTGGCTGCCTACAGGTCCTGCCAGATACTATGCAGCTTAGCCTATATGCCCTTGGTGTCAGCCACCAGGCATGCACCCTCCTATAGTAGCTCCTGGTCCATATGGACATAACTCTCTCTTATATCTCAACAAATAGGAGTGACCTACATGGAGCGGTGGGTACACACTTAAACAAAGGCATGGGGAGGGGTGACTTGCAGGAGAGGCAGGTACACCTACTCTTACCACTTTGCTGGGCAGACTATATGGACTATACTGGTCTTTATCTGCTGTCATATACTATGTTACTATGTTACATCTGTGTCCCCTGCATCCACAGGGTCATCCAGGAAGTGGAACTGTAGCTCAGCGAATGAGGCATCATTGGTCTCCACCTCCCTAGCACTGGCAGACACTCTGGCCTGCTCCACTGTCCTGGGAGCTGTACCATTGCCCTGGGTGTTGCACCGGGTGGTTCCTCTACACTGGGTGTCACACCAGGAGGCTCCTCTGCGTTGGGTTTTGCACCAGACTGCACCTCCACCCTGGCAGGTGCACCAGCCCCTATAGCTGTGTTGCATCCTAGCTGCGCACTGGCATCATCTGCGGTGGGTAGTGTGGCTCCCCCTGATGCACTGAATTCAGGTTGTGGGGGTTGTGTCCCTGGAAGGTTTGTTGGAGAGCAAAGGTGGCAGAGGATAGCAATATGGGTTGCTAGGCCAGCCTCTGGAGTGCCACCCAGTCCACAACACAACAGGCAGTCTGCACTGTCCCCAACCCATGCATCCCCCAAGGGCTGACAGGCAGACAAGCAAGAAGGCCCTGGATGGGAGGAACCATGGTGAGGGCACACACATAGCCATCATGGTGCCACCCAGGCCATGGGGCATCCCCTATACACCATCCTGTGTGCCTGAGGTGCTGCTGTCAAAGCCCACAACCCCTGAGACAGACACCTCCTCCACAAACCACAGCACCTGTTCCTCCAGAGGGGTGAGTCTGTGCTGCCATGCAGGTGGCAGCCTGCTGTTGCTGGCCTTTTTCTCCTTTGCAGCCTGCCATATCATCCGTCACTTCTTCTTAATATCCTCCATGTCTCTATTGTGGTAGTGGATGTCATTGACCCTCCTAATGATGTCATGTCATACTGACAACTGTGAGCTGGCATCCTCGACTGTGAAGAGGGCAGCATGCTACTGCATGATGAGCCCCAGGGCCATAGAGGGTGTGAAGTTTGCCTTTCATGTTTTCTTTGGCCCTCTTAGCACTTTGTCTGCCATTGTGTAGCTCAGGCACCATGGCACTGTTAGGCTACTCGTGTAGGTCTTTTAACACATATGCGGATACAGCGTGCAGCCATACCACACCCCATCAAAAAGCATATCCAGTATCCGCATAGGGTCCTGGGCAGCGATGCTATGAAAATCTGCATAGCAGCAAACTGCTGTAGGACGCCATAGCCGTACATCATGGTGTGATGGCAACATATGCATTCATGAATACCCAGCCAGATGGTAATACCTAGGTAGGACTGCTAGCACAGTATGCGTACATGTCTGCCATGGCGTGGTGACAGGCGTATGGTGGAGCTCAGAGCGTGTGCCACTACGGGGCAGGGGGCATTCTGCATGTGCAGTGCCACTGTGCTACACCCATGCTGCCCGACGATGGTGCATGCACCCTGCACTAGTAAAGTGATGGCACCACTGCCTGACTTGCGTGGCTATGGCACAGAGGTGCCACCAATGCTGGGCAGCAGCTGCAGCTACTGCTTTACATGGGTATGGTACAGAGGTGCTACCCATGCAGAGCAGGGACCACCACTGTTCTACGCATGTGGTGCCTCTGTGCCATACCCACCCACATGGACATGACCCACAGGGCACACATCCCATGACCATAACCCCCGGTCCCCCACCCACAGTCCTCTACTCCACCCGCATAGACACACAGCCCTGCCCTCACAAAATTGACAATTTTGTGATTCCAAACCGGGGACAATTGATTGGAAAAATGCTGTTGGACTTACAACACTGGCAGCAACAGCACTATTGAACCAAAGGCAGTAACAGAAAACAGAGGTACATACATCATTGGGGACATTGCATACCCATGTTCATAGTCACATAGTCTGCCCCATTGCAGGGCAATCCCTCACATAGGAACAGCCTATGGTGCAGAGGGGCCCTGCCTGTGCCCTGTCACTGCAGTAATGAGAGCATCCAGGTGCATGCCGATTGTCTGTGCTGCTGCCTGCACATCCTCCTTGAGGAACTGCACTGCCACCAGGTAGGTCAGAGCCCAGTCACCAGATGGCCAAGTGGGTGATGGCACAGAGGGACCTGGTGCGGCACTGCCATTCCATGACCATGGGTGCTGGGGTGGCTGTGGGGGCCCATGGCCACAGAATGTGGACCACGGCTCTACTGCATGTCATGCACAGTTCATAGCAAGCCATGCTGTGGGCACATGGCCCACTGGTAGGGACATGGGCAGGCATGGCTGTGGGCTGTGAGCCACTGCCGGGGGGGCAACTACTCTTCTGGCCTCCCTGCCGGGTGCCTGCTGGCTGTGCGCTGCACTGCACCACCATACCTGGGGCACTTAGAGAGTAGGGCCTGCATCCCTCCTGCTACCCCCTTTGGGCCCACCTCTGCTCTGGCTGCAGGAGACAGCTGTGGTCCCTCTGATCCCTCCTCCTCCTCAGACTCCCTACCCTGCCCCATCCCACTGACCCCTCTCCTCCTCAGAATCCCCGCCCTGCCCCTGTCCCTCTGATCCCTCATTCTCTTCAGGCTCCCCACCCTGCCCCTGTCCCTCTGATCCCTCATTCTCCTCAGGCTCCCCAACCTGCCCCGTCCCTCTCATCCCTCCTTCTCCTCCTCAGATTCCTTGCCCTGCCCCATACCACTGATCCCTCCTCCTCCTCAGACCTCCCACCCTGCTGCTGCACCATGGTCCCCACACTGCCCTCCTCCTCCATGATGCTGTCTTGCATCATAGTGCCACTGGACTCTTCCTCCCCATAACTGCTAGAGATACCACTGGGATTGGCATCTTGGGACAGCTGTGCCGGCACTGGACTGCTGCTCTGGATTGGTGCCCGTGGTATGCCAGCATTGTCCGGAACCTCCCTTGAACTGGCTGTGGAGGAAGAGGGGGGGGTTAAAAGTTCACACAGGTGTGGCCCTTGGGTGGGACTGGCACATCTCCATGGGGCCGCACATGCATTCTGCAACCCACCTTTGGGCCACAGGGGTGTGCCATCCCACAGTGTACATTGCATGCCCTCCCTTTGCCCACCTCCAGACAGTTCTATTCTCCCCCTCATATGCCCATCTGTGGCTTGCCGACCCCCTCCCCCCGGGCAATGGACACCCACAGGGGACAGTATGGGCAGGTGCGTAATGTGCAACTGGCCCACCGCTGGTGGTGTGTGCCCCTGTACCTCCCTTCCATGCCATGGCCCAGGCATGTGTGTGCACACCTGCATATATTAGGTGCCAGCTGGTGCACACATGGTGTAGTGGCACTGGGGGATGACACGATCGCCCCAAGCACATTCACCTTATTGCATATGATCTGCCTGAACCTACCTGGCAGCCACCCCCTGCATCCGCTGGCCTCCACTGTATACCCCACAGACCCTCCTCAGCCACCAGCCGCTCCTTGATGTGCTATAGCTGGTTCAGTCATGTCTGGCGCAGTGTGCGGTAGTGGCACTTCAGGGCCTCCAGGATGTATCACACGCCATATTCGCTGTGGGAGAAAGGGGGAGAAAAATCATGAGCTCAGTTATGTGCAGCCACTTTGCTTATTCTGCATACCTATATCCTGCCTCAGCCTGGAGGCCTGCCCATCCTGGGGGCAGGGGCATACCTAAGGGTAGCATGTGTGGGGTGCATGTGATGGTACACCTTTGGTATCTTGCTCCAGATTCCTAGCAAAAACATCCCTGGACCTTTGAAACGTGCCCCATGCTATCACCAACAGTGCCATCTGGGCCACTGACCTACCTATGTCACCCCTTTTTGGTCTCTTCAGCCA
This sequence comes from Ichthyophis bannanicus, assembly GCA_033557465.1. Taxonomy (NCBI): domain Eukaryota; kingdom Metazoa; phylum Chordata; class Amphibia; order Gymnophiona; family Ichthyophiidae; genus Ichthyophis; species Ichthyophis bannanicus. The sequence goes on along the minus strand of CM066033.1, from coordinate 941,162,364 downwards.
CCTCTGCAGTCCTCCCCCCTTCTCTTGCTCCCATCTGCTACACCCAGTCTTGCTTGGCACCATGGTACATGGTTGTGGGCCGTGACTGGCCTCGGCTGTGGGCAGGTGCTGTGGCAGGGGGCATCCAATGCTTCAGGGGCCACATCACTGCATGGTTTGTTAGGCACTGTGCAGGACAGGGTGTCACATTTTGCGCATGCCCACCATTACACACATGTCAGGTCAGATGGCATCACATCTTCAACATGTTGCTACAGTGGGACAGAGGATGACGGGCAGTGGTGGATGTTCCACTTGCAGGGACAGACAAACCGCACATATGTGGATGCTGCCACTGGCCCCCATCGAACCCTGGGCTGGGATCGCAGGGGCTGTGGATTGGGTCCAGGGCATCTGCACAGGCCAGTGGAGTCACTTGGGGTGGGCAGCCCGACCACAGCTCCCTCTGCACCAGACAGTGCCATTGCTGTGCATGCCCTGTGATGTTGCTGCCATCCCCTACCAAGGGGTGCAGCGGCCTCACTTCCTGCTGTGCCTTATTATGCCTACTGCTGTGGGCAGCCAAGTATGGCACCTGTACCATGCATGGCCCATCCCCCTGCTGTCACCTGTTCTGCATCCATTAGTACTGCCACTGTGCAAATACACAGCTGTGCCTTTCAGGCTGTGTGTGGCCTAGCATGGTGCTCAGCCTCCTCCCCTGCCCATTCAGGTCTCCTTACTGGTGCAGGCGGAATTGGATGGCCTTCCATATGGCCATGGACAGCTGCAGGTTCAGCCACCGGCCCCCCCCCCCCAGCGTATAGCACCCCCTCGTACTGCAGCAAGTAACAGGCAAGGGCATCAGACTCACTGGGGCAGAGGTTTTCTGTCCTTCTCGCCACCATGCTACTGGTGTCTATTTGCCCAGCCACAGGGGTCCTGCACAGGCAGCTGTGAGGCCTGGGTGATGGTGTCATCAATGATTGGGTGCACCAGACGGGTGATACACAGGTTCTGCACACTTGTCATCCCGTTTCTCTGGCCACTGGTTTTGACACATACACGGGTATTGTGGGCTAACATCTTCTTAGGCACCAAGCCAGGGTTCTCGACCCTGATCCTATACATCTATGCCGCACTGGGTGCCTACCACTGTGCTCAGTTTGTGCTGCATTTTTGAAGCTTGGCCATTTTGGAGGTGCATGACTCATGATTCCAGCACTTTTCGTGAGCGGGTATTCTTCTGTGAGAATGGCTTGGCTTGGCACCTTGTTGAAAATCGGGCCTGAAGTTTATAAAATTTGAAGTAGGATGGAACAGAAATAGAGAATGCTTGTCTATCCTTTCAAACAGCACAAAAACAAGAACACTCTATGATACTAATGACTAGCAGATTGAAAACAAATCATAGAAAGACTTTTCCCTGAAGTACATAATTAAGCTATGGAATCTGTTGCCGAAGGTTGTGGTCAGATGGCTAACAGAGCAGGATTCAAAAGGGGTTTGGACAATGTTGTGAAAGAACACCCCCCCCCCCCAAATCTGCCTGGATCTTTCAGTATCAGAAGCATGTTTTCTGAAGTTACCAACCACTGCCTAGTGCCCATCTTATGAATACTTAGCTAAAACATGCTAGTCTGTTGTACTTATATGTGCACATTAGATTCTTACAATAACACTTTTTTAATGTTAACCTTTTAAGTAGAGCCAGTTTATGTTTATGTTTATTATTTGATAAAAACCGCCTTTCTACAAAAACCAAGGCGGTGTACAATTTAAAATTCAATAAAAGAAGGCTAAAAGCCAGCGGAAAAGAAGAGAAGTGTACAATATATTATAGGACAGAATGAGAGGGAAAGCAGACAGATGGAACATGAGAAGAAGAAGAAGACCTAAGAGCAGACAAAAGGTGAGGGGAAAGTAGAAGTCACACAAAAGGAGAGGGAACATCAAAAGCTAAAGAGAGCAGATGAGTTTTCAAGTCTCGTTTGAAGGTAGAGTGTTGGGGTTCTAAACGGAGGGAAGAGGGAAGGTTATTCCAAAGGGCGGGTCCAGCAAAGAAGAAAGCGGTAGAAGGGGTAGACTGAAGGTGAGCTCGGGAGGGGGAGGGGAGGGTAAGGCGATTAAGATGAAATGAGCGTGGAGTGTGTCTAGGGGAGTGGAAAAAAGAGGAGGTCCGTGAGATACTGTGGAGTGCTATCGTGAAAGGCTTTGTGAACCAGGGTCAGTAATTTGAACATAGCACGGAAAGATACCGGTAACCAGTGGAGGTGGAATAATATGGGGGTTATATGATCGCGAAGGGAGGAGTGAGTGACAAGGCGTGCGGCATTGTTCTGAATGCGTTGAAGACGGGATAGACAATTCTTAGGCAGACCGGTGAAAAGAGAATTGCCAAAATCTACACGGGATATGACTAAAGAGAGTACTAGAGTAGCAAGAGCAGAAGGGGAAAGAAAAGGGCGAACAGAGCGAATCTGACGAAGAAAGAAGAAAGAGGTTTTAGTAACCTGAGAGATATGGGAGTGAAAAGATAAGTCTGAATCAAAGTGCACCCCCAGGTACCGAAAAGTGGAAACCAAGGGTACAGGAGTGCCAGAAAAAGAAGGGGCTAGTGATGGAGAGGGACTACCATGCGAGAACCAAATAGCCACAGTCTTAGTGAGAATCAAGTGAAGACAGTTAAGGGTCAGCCAGTCTGCCACAGCTGCAAGGCAGGCGTTAAAGGGTGAGAGGTCTGGACAAGAGGGAGAAGTATGATAGAGAAAGAGAATATCGTCGGCATAGAAAAATGTAGAGATACCGAATTGTTGGATCAGGGAGGCAAGAGGGGCCAGGAAAAGGTTAAAGAGAAGAGGCGCGAGAACTGAGCCCTGGGGAACCCCACAGGGAAGAGAGTGAGAATCTGAGGGAGAGGTGGAAGGCAGAGAGGAAATGACTGCACAGGAGCGAGAAGAGAGAAAAGAGTGGAACCAGTGATGAACTGTACTACAGAGACCCGCATCCCGCAGACGGTGCAGAAGAAGGGAATGGTCCACCAGGTCGAAAGCAGCTGAAAGATCCAAAGCAACCGCCACCGAGATATCACCAGATTCATGTGCTACATGTAAAGCGTTTGTAAAAGCTAAGAGAATTGTCTCAACACTGTGACCCTGTCGAAACCCGGATTGGCGAGGGTGCAAGAAATTCGTGGAATCCAAGTGGTGGGAAAGTTAAGCGAAAACAAACTTCTCCAACAATTTAGAGAGAAAAGACAGATTAGAAACAGGACGATGCACTAGTGGCAGGGTAATTGTTGCCCTTGGTGAATCTTCAATTTTGTGGCTCCTATCCCCTAACCAAAAATTGTATTATAACGAATGAAACACCTCAGAGGAAACGAGAGCGGTAGGGCAGCTGATCACACTGGGCAGAAGCATCTAGAGTAACAAGAAGAAGTCAAGGCATCAAAAGTGGGGCAGAGTACAACAAACTGTCAGTGCCACAGGGCAGGCTTAAGAGGTGAGCTCTGGCCTGGGGTGCACAAGTTTTAAGGATGCCAAAAGCCTCCCTCACAGCTTCACCTCTTCACACCCGTAAGATCCCTTCCCTTCACTCCCATGGCTGTGCTCTGCTTCATTCACTGAGAGGAGAGAAGAAGGAATGAAATTTAGGGGTATGTTTACTAAACTGCGGTAACGTTCCCCGCATTAGGTCTCCCGGATGCCCATATAAAGGAATGGGTGGTGCATCATCACGGCAAGCCATGTCAGGTAATGCATGGCCCAAGGCACCCTAGGCTAACACGCGTTTCAAAGCGCCGTACAAGGCACCTAGCATAAGGCACCTAGCCTAAGGCGCCCTACAAGGTGCCCCACAAAGTGCCTTAACCTAAGGTGCCCCAGGTCCAGGTGCCACAATGATATTAAGGTGACCCAAGATATGGTGCCGTAAGGGCAGTAAGGTGGCCCAAGTTGACAAGCATGAAATGTAAGGCTTAAACCCAGATGTAACCCTAATACTGCACAGAGCACCAAGCAAAGGCAATGTACAAGTGATGGAAGGAAGGAGAGGTGGGAGCTGATGGACCTGCTAAGTCTGCGTGCAGCCTATGTGGCAGCCGGTAAAGTGGACAAACATATTGGAGGCAGCAGTACAGATGCACAGGGTGTTGGCAATGTAAACTGCTACAATGACAGTGGGTGGCAGAGGATGGGGACACGTGTCCACCAGTGGAGGTAGAGGTGGCAAGACAAGTGCAATGATAGGAGGACAGAGGAGTAGTAGTGCCATGCAGAGCAGACACAGGAGAGGCAAGCATGAAGAGCTGCAATGCTGAAAAGGGTACCAGCGCAGGACATGGGGTAGCAGCCTGCACATGAAGACAGGACACCACACAGCTGACACACGCAGATAGACGGACAGAAGGATGGTTGGCAAATGTGATGAGGGTATTATGGACTGGCACCACAGATCTGCAGAGATATGACTGTCCAAAGGAATGACAAGTAGTTGTATAGGACAGGCATAAAAAAAGGAGAATAAAGAGAAATTGAACCCATGACCAGTGGCCAGAATGTCAGTGCACAAACCAGTAGGCCACACCACCATGTTGAGTTCCACAGCAATGTCTGCATACAAGAACACTGCTTACACAAAACGCCTGTTGTGTGCCAGGATAGGGCAACCCCACCAGTACCCATGATGCAACACAAATTCAGAACAGATGTCCACAGCTGATATCGCAGTCTGTAATTGGGACAAGAGACGTAGATAAACATATACACACACACCATGAAATGGAATGCCATGAACACAGCATGCCAAAGAGCAAAGATCCCAAATAGAAAGGGTGTCAGGGGCTGGCAGAGGGGACAGCCATGTGGATGGTCTGTGGACAAGGGCAAAATGGGGAACAGAACCAAAAAGGAACACATGAGAATCGAACCTGCAGACCAACGTGTCCAACACCAGCATTACCAATCCCCAAAGCCAACTGCTCACTTGGACAGCACAATGAAAAGGACCATATGTAACAGCTAATATATGACAGATAAGCTGCATAGATGGCACACTGTGGTGCACAGTGAAGAGAAGGGAGGGTGTGCGGAGAGGTGACGAAGCTGCAGCAATTGCATGGTAAGGTTAGCAGAACACAAGAAAAGAAAAGGAATGGAACATGCTGGAATCAAACCCACAACCTATGGTGGCTCAATGCATGCCGCTAACCACTGTCCCAAATGACCATAGCAACTACAATGCTAATATGTACCACCAAATGTAATGTGTGTATGGAAAGCTATAGCACCCTGCGAGGTGGCAGATGGCTGGCACACATGTTCAAGGATGTGAGCACAGGTGGGCCCTGTACAAATCATCTCCCCCCATGTGATGGCAGGGGGTGGCAGGGTCTGCCCCAGCCTTGTGGTGTTCCCGTGTCACAGGAAAGCACAGGACAGGGGTATCATGTGGCACCATGGTACGTACACCCCCTGGGGGATGCATGACTGGATGGCTGGTGAGCTGCGCTGGCCATCATGGCCTCATGCAGCATGTGCATCTCACCAGCCATCCGTAACATGGCATCTACCACCTGCCCCAGGGTGCAGCTCTGTGCCAGCTGAGCCTGGGCCACAGCACACACTGCCACAGACAGGTGGCATACACACGTGCCACCACACAGACACCATGTGCCTGGTGTCTGTGTGGTGGCATCTGCAGACATCCCATCTGTGGCAATGTATGGTGTCGCTGCGCCCAGGCGGCCTACATTGCTGGACACATGGGGCAGGTGGCAGGGGCCGCCAGTGGCCCGTGCTGTTCTGTGACCCCACCCCCATCTCTGACCCCTCCCTGTCCACCCTGCCCCCTCCCCTCATCCCACATCTCCCCCACCACTCTCCCCCTTGGTGGCATCCCCCTCTGTCTCCACCACCATACCGAAATTGTCAACAGCCACCAGCGCTGGTGGACCGTGCAGCTGTGGCCCTGATCCAAATGGGTTCCCGGCAGCATCAGCATCTGCTGTGGGGGGAAAACAGACATTACTACGGTGCCCATGTGTCAGCTACATCATTGGAATATAGTAGGTGGCCACACAGGCTGTATTAGTCACCGTCCCCGTGGACCATTGCCTCCTGCTGTAGCCTCCTTAGGAGGCGAGGGTGATGCAACCACAGCTCCAGAGCCCTCCTGCAAAGATCCACCACCTGGGGGTACAGCAATGGAAATGGACTGTTAGGGGACAGACATCTCTGTCCAATGGCAGATGCACATCACACATGGATGTGGGAACCAGGGTGCCGCCCCGATGTACACTGTTGGTCCAAACCTAGCTGTGGCCAACGCCACCTGCATGTGTGCGAGTGAGGCTCACCATGTGCTGATGGTCCCCATGTGTCATGTGTGCTACAACCCAGGCGCCCCATGCCTACCTGACATTCTGCCCCTGCGTGACATGGGTTCCCCATGGCAATTGTGGCTGTGTCATGGTTCAGATCATGTTCAATGTGCCAGCAGTGCTGTATGGTGCAGTTATCTGTGTGCTGTGTTGCAAAGGGGTGGTTGGGGAATCTGACACAGCCGACAAATATGCGCCTGATCTCCATGATTGCTCCAGCATATGATGTGCCCAAGACATGTGGTGACCATATGCTGGGACTGCATATGCCCATGCCCCAGTGGTCCATGGCGGCACTATGGCACGTGGTTAGCCAGTGTGGGAGGCATACAGCAGTAGACACACCCATGAAGGTCCAGGGGATGTATCACAGACCTCTCCGTATGGTCCAGGGGCCACCTGGGCCTGGGGCAGACATGTGCACATCAACCTGTTCATCTGCTTTGGGTCAAGGTTGACCCACAGACCTGTCCATTACCCATGTTGCCCCTGTATGATATGTGTATTGATTACTGGCTACTGTGTTGCACCCCTTGCTTTGTGTGACAGTCCCTATGCACGTACCTCAGGTGGGTAGGCAGCAGCTTCATTGAAACGCCTGGTGAGGCACCTCCATGCCCCCTCCCCCTCCTGAGGATGTGCCGCCTGGTATAGCCCTGGAACAGGCACCTCTACCAGTTGCAGATGAGGTGGGCAAGGAGGTGCAGGTCGTTACGTGAGAACGTCGGCTTTGGTGCATTGGCTACCATCTTGTCCGCTATGTGCAGTGCGTGCATGACTACATGACACAATATAAATGCATCTGCATAATCCTACGCGTGGTCATACATGCCCAACCCACACGTGCCTCCTGTGATGCATGTGTTACAGTGCGTTGTATGGCACATTGGACAACGGTGCCTTACTTTGCGGCGCCTTACAATGTGGCATGGGCTAATGCACCTTATAGGCACCGTAGGTTAGGTCTCTGAGGTGAGGGTGTACCTGGCTGCGTGCACAGATTGCAAATATGTGTCTGACTGTTACAGGCATGAGAAGGATGTGCGTCAGCCAGGCCTACCAAAATGAGACTGCTGGGGGATTGAACCCATGACCCCTGGCTATGAGGTCAATGTATTAACCAGTGGCCCACCCCTCCCTGGCATTTGTCAAACCAATGGCTGCCCACAGAAAGATTGCAGGTCACCACCGAAACTGCTGTGTTTGCCAGGATAGGGTAAACTCATTGGTAGCCATGATGCCCTGCACACGAAGATCAGCGGTCTGCACCTCCCCAGCACCTCAGCTTGGTAGGTGAAACTGACCCTGTGTGATACACTAAGGAGCCCAAACCCAGGTCAGGGACACCAAGACCAAACCACTGAGCCAACTGCCCACCCAGACAGTCCAAAGAAAGGGACCATATGTAGGCACCAGCATGTGATGGATTAGCTGCATGGAGGGGACAATGCACTGCACAGTGAAGAGAGGAAGGGTGTGCAGAGAGGTGAGGAAGCTGGAGCCACTGTTTGGTAGGATTAGCAGAACACAAGAAAAGAAAAGGAACATGTGGGACTCAAACCTGCAACCCATGGCTTTCCAACACATGTCCTGAACCACTATCCCAAACAACTGCAACAAGTGCAATGCAAATATGTCCCCACAAAGTGAACGTGTGTATGGAAACCCTCAGCACCCTGTGAAGTGGCAGACGGCTGGCACACAGACAACTGCCACTAGTCCAGGATGGTCAGTGTGGTGATGCAGCAGCAGAGACATATGTCACACCAAAGTCACTGGTCCATCAACAGATGATGAGCAAGACAGATCATGTCCAGGAGATGCATGGTGTGCACATGTAGGCAGTAGGTGCTGCATGTGGAGGACCAAACACACAGAAGTCATGAAATGTCCACAAAGGCATATGTGCCTGGCAATACAGGACACACAAACCTGGAAAAGCATACACAGCTAGATGTCTGCTAGTCTACACACATATATAAGTAATGGGTGTCTGAGACTGCCTCATGATATCGAGCAAAGTGGTGTACATGCCAACATAAACCTGGTAATGTACATCAAAGAGTGACAATGATTAACTGGATCCCATCAGAGCAACACAGGGAATGTGATCTGACAAATGCTACATTGGGAATCAAACCCTGGTCCCTAGGTACCCAGACCAGTGTGTGAACCATAATGCCACAGCAAGACATGAACAGCTCTGCAGTGGATAATGTGTAGACAAGGAGGCAGGCGCATATCCAATCCATCCCGCCGCCACTGTCAGCACCAGTGCCAATGAACACCAATGCCAGCTATGTCCCACACACACATCCCAGGTGGGGATGTAGAGGCACCAGCCTGCGCATGCATGTGCCCAAGAAGTAGAGATGCCCACCCACAAGAAGCCACAATGCTCCAAGATAGACAACATCCAACTGTACAGGCACATGTGAGCGATGAATGTACCTGTGTTAAAATGGAATACGGGGAGGAAATGACGTCACAGACAGAGACGGTAGCCTGAAAGTTGAGCTCCGTCGAAGGGAGACTAAATACCTGATTAATTAAGCTTCCCGAATCCGGAAAACGTCCTAATCCAGGAGTCGGAGGTGGAAGAGTGCTCCGGGAGATGGCGGGGGCAAAAAAGAGCGCCGCGGACCTGAAGGCCTATGCATTTAAGGCAGCGAACAGCGGGCCTGTGGGGAAGAGCAAAATGGCGGCACCATGTGCGAGCCCGGTGAGTGCAGCGCCGGAGGGAGTAGAAGCGCCGGCAGCAGTCCCGCAGCCTAGTGAAATCACTGGCCTGAAAGGGGGGAGCTCCAGGGGTGGTTTACCTCTCTCAGACAGGACTTGGCCCACTTCAAAGCTGAGGCCCAGATGTGGATGGAGGAGTTGCGTATGGATGTGCGGGAAGTGGGACAGAGGCTGGAGGAAGTGGAGAATAAAGTGGAAGAGCAAGAGAGTGCGATAAAAGGAGTGCAAACGAAATATGGAGAGCTGGAGGGGGAGCAGGAGGAGATGTGGCGAAAAATTGAAAATATGGAGAATAGATCGCAAAGGTCCAACCTGAGAATACGGGAGGTGCCGGAGAGCAACGAAAAGGAGGACTGTACAAAAATGGTGGAGCAGGTGGGCAAGTGGATCTTGGGCCAGGCCGGAACGGAGAGTGCGGGACTGTGCTGGAAAATAGATAGGGCCCACAGAGCACTCGGCCCTCAGAGAGAGAGGCGCCCACGGGACATTATAGCATGCTTTCACGAGTATACGACAAAGACTGAGATAATGAATGCAGCAAGGAAATTGGTGGAGATCACGTGGGAGAACCGTAAAATTGAGATTTATGCTGATTTATCTGCCATCACGATGCGGAAAAGGAGGGAGATGGCCGGCCTGACCAAACGGCTGAGGGAAGAGCAGATCAAGTACCGCTGGACTTATCCTTTTGGATTACAATTCAGTAGAGAGGGGGTCTCTTCCTACATTCGTACTCTTAAAGAAGCACAGCTATTTATGTGTCAGGCTGGCTGGTCGGAGAGAGCAGAAGTCGCTAGTAGCAAGGCCGGTCAGTCCTCGACAGTAGAAGAGCGATGGAGACGGGCACCCTCGGGAGAGAAACGGCTCAGGCGACAGAGGAAGCCCGGAGCACTGTCGGAGGATAAGAGATGACTCCGGGGACACAGATAGCACTGTTTGGTTATTTCTGTATCTGTGCTCTAGTGGACGTTGGGTTGGGATAATTAGAGGGATGATTGCTAGTATTGTTAACTAACAGGTATTGCAACTGCGTGAAGAGATAGGGGGGAGCTGTCTGTTCTGTCATGCCTTACTGTAAGGGGCAGATGGTGGAGGAGGTGGATGATGAGGGGGGGGAGGGGGAGGGGGGAAGGAGTGGGGAGGGAGGGGAGGGGGAGGGGGAGGGGGAGGGGGAGAGGGGGGAGGGGGGAGGGGGGAAGGGGTGGGGAGGGAGGGGAGGGGGAGGGGGAGGGAGAGGGGGAGGGGGAGGGGGGAGGTGGAGGGGGAGGGGGGAGGGGGGGAGGAGGAGGGGAGGGGGAGAGGGGGAGGAACCTGGCCCACACGTATAGTGCATGTGAAGCTCTACATATCTTAGAGAATGGGTAGTATAAGAGTACTTACTATGAATGTGAGAGGTTTAAATTCACCGATAAAACGGCAGCACATGTACAAAAAGATCAATCGGTTGAAAGGCGATATTATTTTCTTACAGGAAACACATCTGAGGAAGGGGGATGAGTGGAGGGAGGCCCATAGGCAATTTGGGGGGCAGTGGTAAGCTTCCAATAGGATTGAGCTTAAGAAAGGGGGTGTGGGGATTTTGCTGAGGGGAAACATTCCCTATTCTGTTTTGGCTATACAGAGAGATACAGGGGGCAGGTTTCTGCTCCTCAAACTTAAAATATATGAGCAGGTGCTAACGCTGGTAAATATCTATGGGCCCAATAGCCTACAGGGGGCCTATTTTGAGAAGCTTACAGCACTGGTTGAACAGTTCGCTGAAGGCCAGGTGATCATGGGCGGAGATTTCAATTTGACACCCAACCCGCAGTTAGACAACTCTAAAGGATATTGTCTGGGTAATGCGAGGAGTAGGAGGAAACTCCAAAACCTGGGGAGACAACTAGGGGTGAAAGACACATGGAGAGAGCTGAGGGGGCGCGAGCGGGATTTTATGTTTTTTTCACCGGTGCATAACTCCAGCTCACGGCTAGACATGATATGGGTATCCCAAACTTTCTTAGAGAAGGTGAAAAGGTGTGACATAGGAGAACGCACCTGGACTGACCATGCTCCGGTGTGGATTGATTGTGAACTGGGGGATCCGGCCAGGCCAAGCAGGGGGTGGACAATGAATGATTTGCTGCTGGATCGTCCTGAGACCGTAACTAAGGTCACCCGGACGATCTCCACATATTTAGAGACCAATGATAGGGAGGGCTGCAAAATTGGGATTCTGTGGGAATGTTTGAAAGCAGTCGTGAGGGGAGAGTTGATCTCTATAGTTTCTTACGTGAAGAGAACTAAAGAGGAGAAAAAGGAGGCTCTGCGTGGGCAAATTCGGGACCTGGAGGGGGAGCAGAAGCGGGGTGTGGGGAGTGTGGCCACTAATAGGGTATTGGAAAAGCTTAAGCTGGAGCTGGAGGAAATAGAATCGGTGGAGCTTAGCTTTGCCCAAGATCAGCTAAAACAACAATTTTTCGAATTAGGGAATAAGCCCACCAAGTGGCTGGCCTTCCGGCTGAAGCAAAGGCGTAAGAAAAATTTTATTAGTAAAATAAGAGATGTAGGAGGGAAAGAGGTAAGGGGGCGAGAGCAAATTCAAGAGCGTTTTGTGCAATTTTATGAGCACTTATATGCGGCCGAAGAGCTAAAATCGAGGGAGGAGATAGATGGATATTTGCCACCCTCTTTGCCCAAACTTTCCAGGGAGGAGGCAGCGCAGATTGCAGGACCTATTAGGGGGGAGGAAGTTTGTGCAGCAATTCGGGCCTTGCCGCCGAACAAGGCCCCTGGACTAGACGGGTTCACCAATAAATTTTATAAGGTCTTCCAAGGGATACTGAGTGAACCGTTGGCTAAACTTTTCAACTCCTTTAAGGATGGGGGACCCCTTCCGGAGACTATGCGAACAGCGGGGATTACCGTGTTGCCTAAAGAGGGGAAGGACCCTACTGTTTGTGGGTCATATAGGCCCATCTCTCTACTGGGAACGGACTTTAAAATTTTTACTAAGATGCTAGCCAATCGACTAATGCCGTTTATGCCGAAACTAGTCCATGAGAACCAGGGGGGGTTTGTGCTAGGTCGGCAGACTGCCGACAATATTAGGAGGGTGCTGAATACCATCTGGCATGGGAGGAGGGGGACGGAGCAAATGCTTTTATTAACTATTGATGCGGAAAAGGCCTTTGACCGCGTCTCGTGGCCATATTTACTCCGGATGCTGAAGTGGATGGGGCTGGAAGGGAACTATTTGAAGTGGGTTGAGGCCATCTATACCCAGCCGCTGGCAAAAATAGCTATCAATGGGGAATACACTAGAGCCTTTGTGTTGCATAGGGGTACTAGACAGGGGTGCCCGTTGTCGCCCCTGTTGTTTGTGTTATCCATGGAGCCCCTGGCGCAAAGAATTCGGGAGTGCCCTGAGGTTAGAGGCGTGAAAGTGGGGGCGTTGGAAAGCAAGCTGTCCCTCTTTGCGGATGACATACTTTTTATGTTAACAAAACCGGAAGAATCGGTGGGGGTAGTATATCGGATGTTGTGGGAATTTGGGGACTACTCCGGGTTTAAGCTCAATGTTACCAAGTCGGAGATATTAAACATCTCCACAACGGCCCAGACTAAAGTGTGCCTGCAGGGGAATTTTCCATTTAAATGGGCCAAGTCTTGTGTGAAATACCTGGGCATTAATTTAACGGCAAAGGAGATAGACCTGTTCCAGGTTAACTTCGGGATGATGGAAAAGAAGATGGGGAAACTGTTAGAGATGTGGGAAAGTAGGGGGTTGTCCTGGCTGGGCAGGATATCGGCTGTTAAAATGATGATTCTGCCCCAATGGCTATACCTTTTCAGGGCGCTCCCGATTGGGGTGCCCCGGCAGTTTATGGGGAAAATTCAGAAGCGGATTCTGGGATTCATAGGAGGGGGGAAGAGGAACCGAGTGGCCTGGAAAGTTCTGACTAAACGGAGGGAGGGGGGGGGATGGCCATACCTGATATGCAACGCTACTTGGAGGTGGCCCAACTTAGTGCGATTGTAGAGTGGGGGGCGGAGGAGGGGAAGGAGTGGGCACAGATGGAAGCGTGCGAATTGGGGGAAGGGACGTTGGGGGAGTGGTTATGGCTCCCCCGCGGGGAGAAGGGGCTAGCCTGCATACGCAATCCCTTTGTGCAGCGGACGATGCTCCTCTGGAGAAAGTGGAAAAGAATCTGGTTGGGGAGGAGGGGGGTGTCCCAGTTAATCCCCCTTATAGGGAATTTGGATTTCCCGCCTTCCGTGGGGAAGAGTGCATTCGTGAGGTGGGTGCAGAAGGGTATAACTCACCTGGGCCAGCTCCTAGAGGGGCGGTGTATTAAGGAGTTCCCGGTGCTCATGAAGCAATATGGGCTGGAACAGATAGACCTGTATCAGTATCAGCAGGTCTGTCATTATCTCCGGCATGACATCCTCCCGGATTTGAAGGGGGACCCCACGGAAATTGAACAAATGTTCTTGATGGGACAGCGAGGGAAAATATTGACTAAACTGTATAATATGATGGAAGAGAAGGGGCCCAAGAGGGGGTTTCAGAAATTATGGGAGCAAGAGGTGGGGGAAGTGTGGGAGGAGAAGCAATGGAGCTAGATTTTTCAAAACAGATATAAGGGGCCGGTTGCGGCTCATCTGATAGAGAATAATTATAAAATTTTGTACAGATGGCATTTAACGCCTGAGAAATTGAGCCGCATGTATGAGGGGAGAGATGGGGCATGCTGGCGAGAATGTGGTAAGAGGGGGAGCTATCTACACATCTGGTGGCAATGTGAGCCCATAAGGAGAGGGTGGGATAGCGTCTTTCGCTTACTGAGTGAGATATTGGCAACAGATATTCCACCAACATTGGGAGTAGCGATGTTGGGTGCCAAATTGGGCTCCTTGAATTGCTCGGATAGTACATTTCTAAATGTAGGTTGTGTGGCTTTCCGAGTTTTGATTGCCAGAAGATGGAAACAAAGGGCAGTACCCACTCTAGGGGAGTATAAAGCCTCGTTGGGCAGTGTTTACCTGTTAAGTAAGTTAACGGCGGTGAAACATAATAGACAACAAAAGTTTCTTAGAGTGTGGGGGAAGTACATTTCGTGGAATAATGGGGAAAAAGGTGGGCTGACAAGCTAGCATGTGCGAAGGGGAAGGGGAGGGTGGGGAAGGGGGGAGGGGGAGGGGGAGGGGGGGTTGGGTGGTATGGGGGGGGGAAAATGTAACAAAACAAAAACAATAGCCAAAAGCAGGAAAAGAGTAATCCAACTATAACAAAAACCTGCTAAAAACCTTACAAGGTACAAATTCTCACAACACACTGATACCAAATAATCTTGTAATATGTACAACCAGGCAAAAAAATGACCTCAGATGTCACAACTCCACATTTAGTGATAAATCACTATATGGTGTTGGTAGACGCTTACATCACCGGTCAAAGCCTCCCTACCATCCTAAAAAGTTTTTTAAATTCAATTCACAATAAATATAGTACACCATAATTACCACTGGGAAAACATCTCTAGAATACCAACCAAACTAGAAGTTTACCTAAAAAACAAACATATACATTCTCACTTAATTACCATTCAATACCACATACATACAACCACTTTCACACTGGAAATTAAAGCTTTTGTAGAGCTCTGGTCAACTTTTGAGCTTTAAGCTGTATATATCTCTCTCTTCATTTTGCTTTTAGGTATCGCTCTTGGATCGTATTAGGCTACGTTTAGCCTTGCAAGTATATGATACATGACGCTGTTTTCCAGTGTGAAAGTGGTTGTATGTATGTGGTAAAAGCAAAATGAAAATCACTGCAGAATCTGAAAGCATTACCACAAACAATAAATGCAAATAACTTAGCTTATAATGACGAATTTTCATCCAGCAAGGTTCTAGCTCTTCATGCGCTGTTAACCAATTCCAACACCAACCAAAGGACCGGAGAGAGAGATATATACAGCTTAAAGCTCAAAAGTTGACCAGAGCTCTACAAAAGCTTTAATTTCCAGTGTGAAAGTGGTTGTATGTATGTGGTATTGAATGGTAATTAAGTGAGAATGTATATGTTTGTTTTTTAGGTAAACTTCTAGTTTGGTTGGTATTCTAGAGATGTTTTCCCAGTGGTAATTATGGTGTACTATATTTATTGTGAATTGAATTAAAAAAACTTTTTAGGATGGTAGGGAGGCTTTGACCGGTGATGTAAGCGTCTACCAACACCATATAGTGATTTATCACTAAATGTGGAGTTGTGACATCTGAGGTCATTTTTTTGCCTGGTTGTACATATTACAAGATTATTTGGTATCAGTGTGTTGTGAGAATTTGTACCTTGTAAGGTTTTTAGCAGGTTTTTGTTATAGGGGGGAAAAATGTACCATATGTTGCAGGGAGTGAGATGAACTCCGCTGCGACGGAGAGCGGGATTGGGTGACTGTATGAAGTGGAGCATTGTCTTATATGGTCAATAAACGTTAAATATTAAAAAATTTAAAAAAAAATGGAATACCTATGTGGACAACAGTGAAACCATCTGTGGGCAGGAATGCAGCAGCACAACGTCCGATACACCACACCCATTCTGTGTATGATATAACACACACATTGGGCAATGATCTGAAAGGTCGACTGTCGATACAGTGATGTGAGTGAATCAGATGGCAGTGACGTACATTGTCTGCATCATCATGGGAATAGCACAGGAACACACAACTGATGACAGGGGGCACGGTCCAGGCAGGTGCACCAAGCTGCCCACACAACCACTAGGCGATAACGTAGGAACGGAGCATACATAGATGTAATGCCATGCTGCCATACAGTAATGTGGATACGCAGTGCACAAGCAAATGCAGAAGCATTACAAAAATGTCATGTCCCAATGCTCCAGCACCACCCCTCAACTGTGTAGACCATATGTGTGTGTATCAGTGGGTCATACATCAGTGTAGATGGCCAGTCAACAGTCTGTGATGTGCCGAGAATCAGCAGACGTCAGGTACGCATGTACAGAAACACCTTTAATGCACAAATGGGAGCAAAAACAGTTACACAAGGCCAAATGAGGACATAGTAACAGGTAGGAGAGGCACATGTTGCCAAAGAGCAAACAAAGTTGAACCTCACAGACATAGAGGTAGCACCATGCAGAAGGCCTGCCGCAATGGGTGTTGTGGATACAGGAGCATCACATATTTGCCAATGTACAGGGAATGCACAACCTAAGGCAGAAAAAGGACACACCCACCACCCCACAGCTAAGTTAATGGTGCAATGTGAGTGGCACAATGCCATGTGATAAAGAGGTATGTGCACACATGCATTGATTGGTCAGTAAATCAATGTACAGAGGCACATCTGTAGAGGAACCACACACAATAACATGTACATGGAGATAGAATGAAAGGTCCACAACGATGCACTAACCCACACAGAATCCACGTAGGCACATGCACCGATGCAAAACCAGAATCAGGTAGATGCACATGCACCGTGTACATTGAATCATGACAGAGTGCTGCCCCAGATGAACTGTAACACCCCCTGTGAGGGTCAAACAGCAATCACAGATGGTGGCACACATCACAGTGGTGTAGTGGCAAACAGCATGTCATGTCCAAGTATAAGGTAACTAGACAAAGAAACAGGACCTACAGAATGTACCTCCTGTGCCACATACATGGCTGCATACACCTGTTGACCCAAACATATGTCGATATACTGCACTGGAGGTCACACACATGGCCCACACACATCAACACAATGTCAGATAGATGTACAACATACAGCGAGTATGTGACATCCTGCTGTACATGTACGGACCAGTACACAGTGTCCACACAGCAAATTTCATCTGCAACCCCACATGTCCCATTATGACTGTCACAGATCCATGGGCATACAAGGTCATGTGTGACATCTCAGTGTGGCACAGTAATGCAGAGTGTGCTGTGTGTCCCCTGCGATGACCACGACACACGGCCAGAGCACAGCAGCAATGTTGTGTTGGTAATCCCTGTTCTGCACAAAGTATCAGTCCAACAATAATGTACATCATAGGCGTGTGTCCCACTCGCAGAGGCCCATCACCTAATGGCACCATCCCCCAGGGATCGTTGCATGGAGGTGCTCTGTCCACCAATGGTACTGTGATGGGGACGGCAGTTGCAGTGTAGTAGATGTGCTGTGTGTGTTCACTGTGCCCTGTGTTAGAAGGAGGAGAAACAGGTCATGGTATGCTGTACACAACATAAGGTCACAATGCAGAGAGAGAAACCACAATATGTACATAATGAGACCTCAGACCTGCAAACAAGACATGATCACAACACAGAGCACAGTGCGTGTTGACCACAACTGGAGATGGCATGGCTGACCAGGTTGCCATCTCGACATGTCACACAGGCTTCCCAGTGGGCCACAGCATGTCCAGCAGTGTTGGTGCACATAGATCCCACAGAGGACCACAACGAAACAAACAGCCCATAGAAAACATGTGAAGTGTGATGTGAGTCACAAAAGATCAAACATGCAACGTACCGTCTGTGTGCAGCAGGTATCCTATAGGGACTGTCTGAGGCAGGCAAAGGCCACAAGAGGCCACAGTAAAAGCAGAGTAGGTCAGTGAAATGCGTGGCATCACCATGTCCGCATGTCCAGCTGTCAATGCCACATGTCCAAGGTCTGGCGAGATGCATGAAACGGAACCGTTGATGCATAATGGACTGGCAGCAAACAGGAGACAGGTCAGTCAAAAACATAGAAGACATGCGTAAATACGTGTGCACAATGTACACAAGGGCACCAGCACAGGGTTAGAGATAGAGCAGTGAGCACCACCGCACAAGTGTCCAGGTACATCCCAGCACCAGACAACGCTAAAGGGTAGCAGTGTGCCGTCACATAGACATGTCCCAAAGACACAGACACACACACACACACAGTGAGACGGGGAGAGCATGCCGCCAGTAGCATACGGCCCCTGTGAGCATAAGTTGAGACCAGTGGAGGCAAGCATTACAGTCCATGCAAGGATACACTGATGTTGTTTAATGGTACAATGCTAGGGAAGGGTGTATGTGCCGACCACCATCACCACACTCTGGACCTGCAGAGACATACAGCTCCGTCACAGTTGCTACAAATACAGTGTTGAAAACCCAGAACTGGACACGAACTAATGGTCATATGGTTGCCAACCGGAACATATGGGGTATGGAGGTGCAGGCCAAAGAGGTGTACAACAACATATGTGCAGTGGACAAAGAACCACAGAAATGTGCTATGCTGCATTGCCCCCACAGTACAGATACCGCTATGTCTACCCACCATAGTCACCTGCAGATTGAATGACGTACACACAGGTACCACTGCATCACAGCGACGGCCAGGAACATAAGCTACTCCTGGGGAGTCAAAGACACAAGTGAAACATACAAATGTCCAGAGAGAGCCCAGAAACAGACACGGCAGCATGTACATGTATACACATATGCATATCCCCCCATATGCAGGATGTACATGAGAATAGCTCCTCGATCAGATGTTACCTGACTGATGTCCCTGCACGTGGGTCACCATGGCCATGTACAGGAGGGCACAGCAGATCCTCCTCCAGATCCTCATTAATTTTGACTGGGATATTGTGCCTGAGAGCATTGTTGTGGAGGATGCAACAGGCCAGAATGATCTGTGCCACAGTCATGGGTTTGTATTTTAAGGCCCCACCGGTCCTATCCAGCCACCTGAAGCGACTCTTCAGAACGCCAAAGGTGCGCTCAATGACTGAGTGGCTGAAGGCATGGGCCTCATTGTACCTCATCTCTGCACATGTTCATGGAAGACGCACAGGGGTCAGCAACCAGGCATGACAGCCATATCCCGCATTACCTGCAGACAGAAATATGGTAAGGTCAATCATGAGCTGATGGACACACAAATGCGCACAGGCATCTACATGCGAAAGGTCAACAGATACACGACGACACAGACAGATGACGTCACATAATGGCACATGGCAGCTGTGAGCCAGCGTCTGGAGGTGTGAGATACAGAACACCGGGGAAGGGCAATGGGGGCAACACACACCAACTGTAACCAGACCAATCACATCACCAGCCACATGTAGCCGAAAGCCACAAGTGGCATCCCTGAATGCATCAGGCGGACACATGGCATTGTACCAGGAAAGGGGCAGAGATGCACATGCGTGCAATAATGTGACGGCCATGGTACAGTGCACACACACATGCTGTCACAGTAACATATAGAGTAGGGGTATAGCCAAGATGGCATAAATGACACACCAACGCTGCCCAACACAGAGCAGACATGTGTGATGCAACGTGTCACCACAATGCTACCCACATGATGTCACAGATGAAGTCAACAGAAAATGGCCCCCAAACACACAGTACAGCAGGAAAACGAATATGTGAGCTAATCCATTGCCCCCCCCAGTAGCACACACACACACATGTTGCAGACAGAGTCAACTAGGGATACACAACCAAGACAGACACATGTACATTTGCGTATGTGGGTGAGCCGAGGCCGTGTGCCATTGGTGTTGTCAACCAAAATGTGTCGCACACCACCAAGGAGGAACACACCATATGTGCTGTGAGCGTGCCTGTCCAGAAGACCTGTGCAATACAGCAGCAGTACCTGGAACCAGTGTTACCTGCATGTGTGCCGAGACACACAGAAGAGCAATGACACACATATGGCAGACATAGTTAAGTGTAGAAACACACAAACATATGTGTCCACGTCCCCGGTGATGGTGACATGGCGTGCTGGAGGACACAGCCCCACACAATGTCAGCGCTGCACAACCACAATGCAGGGAGAGACATGCAGGGGTCATAATCAGCAATGGGACCACATATACCATACATCGGATGGGCAGTGATATGCCACAGCCTGACGGACAATGTCCGTAATGTTGTGTGAAAAGACGGCTGAGCTACAGCACGCCATGTCATGTGTGTCGCAAGGGATATGCAGTCAGAAGGCCCGAACGGAAAACCAAAGGTGACCCTGTCCCACCTGTGAGAGGTGCAGGGCCCCCAGGACACAGGGACAACATGTACATGTTAGAGATGGTAAATACCCACCCAGCAGGACACAGGCCCCATATTTTCCAGCCTCAGATTGGCCGAATAGTGCCGAGTGATGCAGGATATGGGATATGGGCGGACCCTGGAAACCGGGGAACCACATTCAGAATACGCATAGTTGCATCACAAACAACCTGAACATTCAGGGAATGGTAGTGTTTGCGGTTGTGGAACGCCACCTCCCTGTCTCTGGGCGGGACCAAGGCAACATGTGTGCAATCAATAGCTCCCATCACGTGTGGTATCCCTGCAATCCACTGGAATGCCTGGCCCATGGCCCCACACTGTTAGGAATCACAATGTAATTCCTAACTCAGCTGACCATGGCCCGCAGTACCTGGTGGAGACAGCGTGAGAAAGTGGGCCTGCTCATCCCACCCACTGCAGCCACTGAGGATTGGAAACAGCCAGAGGCAAGGAAATGTAGGGCACCCAGGAGCTTGGCCAATCCCGGTATGGCTTGTGACCGGGCAGTCCGGGGCTCGAGGTCAGATCTTAGATCCTCATAGAGCTCTCTAAAAGCCCCTGAGCTCAGACAGTAGAGGGAGATGACCTGGTCCTCACGCATGTCCTGGAGCATGAGCCTGGGCCTGTAGAGGCGAGGCAGGCAAGGGCACGCCTCGGCATGCCTACAGTGCCATGCTGGACATACCTCAGCCTGTGGAGCCTCAACAGCTACAGGTATGTGATGCAGCGGGGCTGCACCCATGCCCAGTGCCACAGTCCTAAGGACACCATCTCCCTCATCAGGCAACCGCAGCTCCTCCAAGTCAAGCAACGCCACCACTGCACAACCCGCATGGTCAGTTTGAGCCATTATGGACATCAGGTTGAGCAATTTAGGATGCTAAATACGGCGTGGGGTGTGGCAACTAATCAGAATAAACATAACACAGCTGCAGATGCAGCAACACACACCAGCACCAGTATTGCAAACCGCACAGTGCGTATGGAAGCATAACACCGTAGCACACGTAGCAGCGTCTGTACCACCACACATAGGTGCGCCTCATGATTGGATCCATGGAGCGCACAGAGGAGGAGCACGTGACGTGTTCCCACATGCGTAGAGATTGCGTAACGTGTGCTGGCACAACGTACACGTAGATGCACTGCATGGGGTACCTACACGCGGCGGAGAGCGCCATAGGTACTGCTTATCACACAGAGCAAAACTACATACCAGAAACAGTGGGTGTGTGGCACAAAATATGGAACAGGATACACCACCTGTGGATGCAGGGGCAGACACCAATAGTAGTGACATCAAGAGGTCCGAACGTACAGAAAGGTAAGCACACGGGTGCGTAATGGCGTAGTGCATGTAGGAACACGTGTTGCGCTCAATACACGCACGATGTGCATGCGTAAGGCACGGAGCAGCGTGTGAAGGAGGGGCAGGGCCCATACATCACGTCGTGACACATGCTCGAGTCGGGTCCCCATGCGCATATGGAGCATGTGATGTACGCCACCACCTGTAGGTGGTGCAAAGAGGCAACACACAACTGCACAACAAATGTGACATGCGCCCTGAATAGCGAGAAACACGTGTTATGCATGTGCAGTGGCCCCTTGGGCATGCATAGTAATGCACGTTGTGCAGTCTGAACACGTGGTGGACCATGCCTTGGGTACTTACAATGGCAAGGGTGTACCGTGCAGAGGTGGTACAAGATGACACAGCGTGCAGCAGGTGAGATAGGTGTGGGAGCCTGAGGGGGAGGAGCCTGAGGGGGGAGGAGCCTGAGGGGGAGGAGGCAGGCCCATCCAGCTACAGCCAACAGACACACGAACAGTGTGGAGGTGCGCCAGGCTGCAAGTGCTGCCGCAGGCCAGTGCCTGCCAATTCCAGGAGGAGGGCAGCCCGCTACACTCAGGAGGAGAATGATCTCCTCCTGGCAGCCATCCTGGAGCGCTATGAGGTGCTATTTGGGTGGCTCAGCAGTGCCACCACCATTGTGGAGTGCAACAGCGCATGGGAGGAGTTCACGACAGCAGTGGCTGCAACAGGGGGCCCAAGCCGCGACTCAGAGAGCATCAGGAAGCAATACCGGGACATCATGCACTCAATCTGGGCGTGCGTCATCGAGGAGCAGCAGCTAGCTGACAGACTGGGGCCCATCTACCTCCACAGCATGCCACCCAAGCTGGATACAGCGGATCCATGTGCAGGTGTGATGGAGAAATGTGTTCTGGTGAAAGCTAACACCACAGCACACGTAGGGCCAGATGCAGGGGGGGTATGGGGGCTATGTCAGGGGATACATAGACAGCACGTTCCTAGCCAGGTCTACCCAACATATGGTGGGACCGAGAGGCCAGGTGTACCATGCCCACCCCACCCCCAGACCGTAGCCCCCTGTCAGCCATGCATGGTGGGACCTGCCACCCACAGTCTCCAGAAACATATGCCCAACACCTGTCTCATGTGGAAACCACATCCCACTGCCCTCCCACCCCCACACGGCCATGTCCCCAGCCCCATACCATGTGGCCCTGGCACAACAACATTCACCATGCAGCTCCATCCCAAGCCAGGGACCACACCCACCAGGGCCCTGCCATGGCATGACCCTGGTAGCCCCCCCAAAGGGCTGCCAGCCTGCCGGACCACAGATGTGGATGCTGCCAGTGCGTGGCCATCTGCAATGCATGACCCTGTGCGATCAAAATTATAATGCCAAAAAAATTTTTTGATCAGTACTGAAACAGACAAAATAAAAAATCTGATCAACCAAAGGACACTTTTATATCATAACCAAATACTAATTTTTTGTAGGAACATCCGTCAGGTCAGGGGACAGAGAAACCCCGTCGAATGAAACGGACTTCTCCCTTTAATCTTATAAATTCCAGCAACACTCTCTAAAAAGAGGATGAACTATGGACATAGACCCATAAAGCCACAATGCTGAGTTTCAAAACAATTAAGAAAAAATATATATAAATTAGTTAGACTTAGCTGGCAGTTGGGTCCCTCAGCAATTTTGCAACAGTTTAACTGAGTTAAATCTGGGATCTTCTCCCTTGTCGACCCACTCGGGTGGTATGCAATATGCTGCTCAAGTCTAAAGATTTAATCAATACTCCTTCATAGTTGTTGGAAAACTTCCCATTGCCAATTTGAAATGTCCTCAACAGAGGATGGCGTCCAATCAGCAGGCATGCAAGATGGATGGACCGTCACTACACACATGGGCAAGGGTAGCACACCAAGAGACTGCGTACACAGAGGGCAAGGGGCAGGCCCCAGACAGGACCATGGGATACGCCTACTGTGAGCGGGTTAGCGGTGGACCTGCAGCCACAGCAACACACACTGATGATTCAGCGCGGGGGTTGGGGGGAGGCTGAGGACAGCTCAGAGCCATAGAACCAAGCACAGACAGGGTACCAAGGGGCGGAATGTGGCCAACAGTGACAGGAGCAGCAGAGAGGTCATGGTGATGGGAACAGGGAAGGCCCATGTGTCACGTCAGAGACAGGTCACCGGGGACTTGTGACAGAGATGCATCAGCTGAGGGTGGCTGGCAAATGCCAGGCCCTACTGGAACCAGGGGGGCATGGGAGGGGGACGTGATGATGGTGTATGTGGGTGAGGGTGGCTGGCGTGAGGCTGCAGGTGTGGGGGGGACAGGTAGAGGCTGGGATCGGAGGTCACCAATGCGAAGCCACAGTGGAGGGGTGGAAGGCAGCAAAGGCCTGGGAATGTAGAATGTGGGGGTGATCATGATCCCCACCCCCGCGTGTGCAGTGGGTGGTGGGGGGATGGCAGCAATAGGTGACGGTAATCAATGGGGAGGGTGGCATGAGGTGGGGAGGGTGGGAGGGTGAGGGGGATGTGGAGGGCAGCTCGGATGCCATATACGGGGCACGCCACCATGCAGGGTGTGGTGTGAGTGGGGAGCACAGCGTGGCCAACGCATACCTGTATGGCACACACACATCCATGCACCCGCTCTGCACAGCCACCCAATGTCGAATGGTGTTCACAGCGCCAGGGTCCCACGCCGCCCCGGGGCATGCACCCCAGCACACAGATCCCTGTCACCACAGGGCACACCTGTCCCAGGCAACAGTGGTCCGCCAACCCCAGCAGCACCCCAACAGTCCCACCAGTTGACGTGGCTCGTACCCAGTTGCACACACACACGGTCACCAGTGAGGCGCCACTGACATTGGGGACACGGACATCTGATGGAACAACACACGTCCCTGCACCGGTACAGTCCCTGCCCACATGTACACAGCCGAGGTGTTCCCCTATTGTCCTATGTATCCTGCGGTTCACACAGTCTGTCAGGTCATGATGGGACAGATACATGTAAATTTATGTACGTGGCTGGGCAGGCATGGCACATCTGAACTGAGTACCCTTTCCCCCAACAGGTGACATACATGCCATAAAGGTGGCAGAGGGGGTGGAGCCCCCAGTGTCCGGCCCATGGTCCCCGCCCGAGGCGGCGCCAGATGTGGAGGTGCCTGAGGAGTATGAGGCAGCACTGGAGATGGAGGAGGGAGTAGCACCTCACCTGTCAGATGACGGCGGGGCGGGTGTCGAGGCAGGCAATGACAGCATTATGGCGGAGGCTGCAGCCAGGGCATACTGTCAGATGACGGCGGGGCGGGTGTCGAGGCAGGCGATGGCAGCGTTATGGCGGAGGATGCAGCCGGGGGTGTAGCTGGACCACCAGCCCTGGGTCCCGCACCACAGCCCACACATGCAGCCATTCGGCAGGTGATCGGGGAGATGCATTCCCACACGGAAGCAGCGCATGTGGACGCAGAGGGTGAGTATCCGACCTGTCTGGTCAGCTGTTGCTTGTGTACAGGTGGCATGTGCGACCCATGTCTCACAGCTCACACCCACCCACAGGCATACAGATGGCATTGCATGAGGTGGCAGAGGAACAGCGTCACCAGCGACATGAGGCACAATGCCAACGCCTGGTGCTGGATGGCCTCCTCTGCAAGGTGCGGGCTCTGTGCATGTCGGCTGAGTCGATGGCAGCCAGCATGGCCAGGATGGTGTCTGTGCATGAGGTCATGGTGGCACGCATGGGTCAGCTGGTGGCAGCAGCATCGGCGGCAGCAGCACCAGCGGCAGCAGTAGCACCCACGCCATGGGGTGCGCAGGGACATGGCCAGCGTGGGAGAGGATGCAGGGGAAGGATGTAGTTGCAGGGGAGTGAGATGTCCACAATAAATGGCACTTGGCATGGGACAGCCTGTGACCACGTGTCCGTTGTTTCAGCTGACTACTCCATGTTCCCCCTGTCCCACATGTGGTCACCCTGGGCACATGCCCCTTGCCTTTTCCTTGCTCAGGGTGTCTCCTTCCCTATCCACCCTGCTGGACACAACCTGGATCTCCCATGCCACCTCCTTCCTCCCCCTGCCACCCTACACCCATATCTCTCCCCTGGACCGGCCATTCCTGCCACTCTCTCCCTCTCCCCTGTGCCCGTCCTCCTCTGACCCCCTCCCCTGGGGCATGGTCTGGTCCTGCCCCTCCCACCTACCCCGTCATATCACTGCTACTACCAGCACACAGTTCCCTGCCTCAGATACTCTGTTTCCCGCACACGTGTATCCTCGCCCGTGACATTGGGCATGTACCTGGGCCACAACACAGTACCCAACCCCCGAAACCCCTGCTCCTCCCCATCCTCGCCTTCACCCCCACTGCCAAACCCGTCACCCCTAGACTCACCCTGGCCCATTCCATCACCGTAGATACCGCCGCCAAGCAGAGCATCTGTGGCAGTGACGTCCCTGTCACTCCGATCTGCTTCACGTCCGTCTGTCCCACCGTCGCTACCATTCCCTTATGCACCATTCTGAACAGAACTAGTATTCAGACCACAGCACCTCCACTGCTGACTCCTCACGCACATTGCACCCCGCCTACCGGTCTCTCCCCACTCCACAGTCATCCCACCCACCCCCTTCCTCACCCTCAATCCCTGCCCCTGCACCGCTAGCATAACATATTCAATCCAAGGTCCGCTGCCATCACCCCCTCCCCCTCATGCCCCCCTTCTCCCCACCCTCACCGCAGACCCTCCCACCCCTCTCTCCACCCCTCCCTCCCCCTCCCCCTCCCATCCCTCCCACCCATCCCTCTCCCATCATTGGTCCACATTGGATCCAGTCTCTCTCTACACCCTCTGGGGTCTGTGCTCCCACCCGCAGGTCCACCTGCCCCGCTGATCCTACCCCCGCCCACTGGTTATTCGATCCACACCACCGGGATATCCTCTGGTGTCATTCCCCCCCCCCCCCGGGAGACACACAGGGACATGCTCACACCTGGCAATTGCACTCCACTGCCATGTTGCGAAATTAGACACATGACCATGGTGAATGTGGAAACAAATGGTTAAATGTTTATTGGGGGGTTACAAATCCTCTCGGTGAGCCTGTGTGGGCTTTGGCCCTGCCACCCCCATCCCCGGCAGTGTTGGCAGTCCCGGGCACAGGATGGCACAGGGCAGGGGTGACATGGATCTGGTTGCGACTCACATCCCCTGGGGGCTGCCCTGTCCGAGTGGCTGATTAGCTGCGCCTGCTGTGAGTATGTCGCACAGCATGCGCTGCTGGTCAGCCACCACGCCCATGGCCACTACCATCTGCCCCACAATGTGGCTCTGCTCTCGCTGGGTGTATGCCTGGACATGCATCACCGCAGCCATAAGGAGACCGCACATGCACCCGCACAGACACACCTCGCCCCTTGTCTGTGTGGCTGCATGTGCAGCCTGATGTCCTGCGTTGATGTACGCCAGCCCTGAGCCCAGATTGGGGACATCCCCGGCACTGTGTGGCAGGTGGCAGGGGTTCCCAGTGCCCTGTGGTGGCCTGTGCCACTCAGGATGGATAACACACCTCTATAATGGGGCCTGGGGCATCCTGGAGGTAGAGCAGAGCTATGAAACTGCAACAGGAGCAACCACCATAACACCAGGATGGATAACACACCTCTGTAATCAGGCCTGGGGCATCCTGGGGGTAGGGCAGAGCTCTTGAACTGCAACAGGGGCAACCACCATAACACCAAGATGGATAACACACCTCTGTAATGAGGCCTGGGGCATCCTGGGGGTAGGGCAGAGCTCTGAAACTGCAACAGGAGCAAACAACAGAACACCAGGATGGATAACACACCTCTGTAATGAGGCTTGGGGCATCCTGGGGTAGGGCAGAGCTCTGAAACTGCAACAGGAGCAACTCCATAACACCAGGATGAATCACAGACTTCTATATTGCGGCCTGGGGCATCCTGGGGGTAGGGCAGAGCGCTGAGACTGCAACAGGGGCAACCACCATAACACTAGGATGGATAACACACCTCTGTAATGAGGCCTGGGGCATCCTGGGGGGTAGGGCAAAGCTCTGAAACTGCACCAGGAGCAAACAACATAACACCAGGATGGATAACACACCTCTGTAATGGGGCCTGGGGCATCCTGGGGGTAGGGCAGAGCTCAGAAACTGCAACAGGAGCAAACAACATGACACCAGGATGGATAACACACCTCTGTAATGGGGCCTGGGGCATCCTGGGGCTAGGGCAGAGCTCTGAAACTTCAACAGGAGCAACCACCATAACACCAGGATGGATAACACACCTCTGTAATGAGGCCTGGGGCATCCTGGTGGTAGGGCGGAGCTCTGTAACTGCAACAGGAGCAGGTACCATAGCACCAGGATGAATCACAGACCTCTGTATTGCGGCCTGGCGCATCCTGGGGAAAGGACAGACCTGCACACATCAGCAAGGAGGCCTACATTGCTCCCAGTTTAACCTACAAACACGTCCTTTTCCCTTGCTGTGCGTGTTTGATATGTGTGTTGGTTGCTGGCTATTGAGCTGCACTCCTAGGTTGATGTGCCTGTCCCCATGCACTTACCTCACGTGGATAGTCTACCACCATATTGTAGCGCCTGGTGAGGCGCGCCCAGGCCCTCCTCACCCTGCTGAGGTCCTGCCGGCGGGAGAAGCCTGGGAACAGGCGCCCCTTGCGGCTGCATATCTGCTCCGCCAGGAGGTAGAGGTCAGCATGTGAGAAGGCAGGCTTCCTTGACCTGGAAGCCATCTTGTATGCTGTATGTGGTCAGTTATCCCATGACGCAGTAAAAGTGCGCATGTACGTCTCCTCAGCCAGACCTTTTCTGTTACACTGCACACCACATACTAGTACAGGGCATGGCCTTGGTCCACTGCAGGCAGGTGCCCCCTCTAGCACGGACACACACAGCCACCCTCTGCCATGCTGACATGGGCATATGCTGTTGGTGCGCCATCCCAGGCCATCCACTGTACGGGTAGGCGGGTGCCTAGGTTGTGGTGTCAGGGATGGAAGGCATACATAGCCTTCCACCCCCCCCCCCATCACAGCTTACCAACATTTTGCCCCTTCCACATGGGGGACGGGTGGCTGGGGGGGATGTCCGGTCTGTGCCCTGGCAACTATTGGCTAGGGTGGTCAGGGTATTTGTGGTTTGTGTTTTGCTTTGGTCAGTGGCTGTCTTGCTGATTTCCCATGTCTATGTTCCTATGTGTCACCTAGGCGTCCGCCTGGTCCGCCCTGTGCCCCAGCTGCCCCCACTACATGTCCCGCCTGCACCGTAACCATAGTGGCCTTTCATACTTGGGCACTCTGCTGTTGCTGAACATGGATCACTACTATCACTTTTCTTGGGCTCCCTGCCTATCCTGTACATTGCTGACACTGAAATGGTTTCTTTCTCTTGCAAATGTTTGCTGACGCCAGGTTTTCAGTCGCGGTAGGATTCAGTTCTTCAATTCGCCGCATTGATGTGGATGGGGCCTCTCCCCACCCACTCCCCGCCCATTGACCCTTTCTCTCCGCCCTCTCTCCACCCTCTGCGGGACTTACTGCAGCCAGGAACGCTTCCGCGTGAGATGTAACGTTACTGCACATTAACGTTACGTTGCCACGCGTTAACGTTGCATACCGTGTGGTAACGTTACCTAACACGCGGTAACGTAGCTGCTGCTGCGTTACCGCAGTTTAGTAAACATACCCCTTAGTTATAGTTAGGTAACAAGGCAGCTGAGAGAAATGAAGAAAAAAACAGCTACAGAGAGGGATATAGGAAAGGAAGGGAAGAAGACAGAGAATGAAGAAATAGAAAATGGACATAGAGGAATACCAACAAGAGGAAGTGGTAAAGAGAAACCAGGACCAACCCAGCTGGAAACATAAAATGATCAGAGAACAAAGGTACAAAAGAACATCAGTTTTTAGAAAATGAAATATGTAGGCTTTGAAAGTGTGCAATTCTTAAGGTTCAGGGGAAAATGTATTTCTGTTCTGTTAGTGTTCCACAACTCACACAGTTGTTTTGGGTTTTTTTCATTTCATTTTTTGTCTGTATATTTTTTTCTAATTTATAATCTCTTCTTCTTTGTTAGGTGATGTTTTCTCTGTGTTTTGCATGTGTAACCAAGGTGAAGAATATTACATAGTAACATAGTAAATGACGGCAGATAAAGACCAATATGGTCCATCTAGTCTGCTCAACACAATGTCAAGAGTAGGTACACCTGTCTGCAGAAGCTGTGGAGTGCTTACAAAGCCAAAAGCTAAGATTATAATTTTCTTTCTTCTCTCTGCTAGTTTCTTGCTATCAATAAAGAGTTTAACTGTTTGGTTTTGTGGGATATCCCTAATATAAGGTTTAACTGTGGTTATACATAACGTTTGGGGATATTCAGACTACTGGGACCTGAGTATCCAGATAACAAAGAGTTAAATCTGTTGCACTGCTTGGAGAATAGCCTGCTCTCAGGGAGGGGGTGAAAGTTTGCTCTCAGGGAGGGGCTGTTTTTAGACCATCTCAAAGGCGGCACCAACAATCTGGAACGCCCTCCCCGACGAACTGCGTTCAACAACAGACCTTAAGGAGTTCAGGAAACTACTGAAGACAACCCTCTTCATAGAACACTACGGTGACATTACTTAAACCATGCAACAGATACCTCAATTCCCCCCACATGTCACTATAATTGTAATTAAGCAAGGAACTGATACCCATAGCATTATAAATAGCGCACGCTGTAAATAGCACCACAAGAATCAACGTCCAGACACACTCACACACGCATACACTACTCACTGCATGTGCACACTATACACTGTATCTTATTGATTGTTTGCTGTTCAGACCGCCTTGATTGCAGGATAAGGCGGTATAGAAATACATTTAAATAAATAAATAAATGGTACAGGCCAATCATAGCAAGCTCAAAGTCATAAACTTCAAAAACACCGACTTCAATAAAATGGCCGAGTACCTAAAGAGGAGCTGACAGGATGGAAGGAGATAAGGGAAGTGAAATTGCAATGGGCTAGACTAAAGGTGGCAATAAAAGGGGCAACGGATAAATATGTAAGAAAAGTAAACAAAAACAAGAGGAGAAGAAAACCTATTTGGTTTTCCAAAGAAGTGACTGTTCAAATAAAGGCAAAAGACACAGCTTTCGTAAAATTCAAAAGTTTGCAAACAGAGGAACACAGAAATGAATACAGGATCAAACTCAAAGAGACAAAGAGAGAAATAAGGATAGCAAAGGCAGAGGAAAAGATGGCTAAAGATGTGAAGTGTGGTGACAAAACTTTCTTCAGGTATATTGGGGAAAGGAAGAAGATCAGAGGTGGAACTGCAGAACTCAGAAGTGCTGGGAACGCACTCAAGGAAAGTGACATTGAAAAAGCAAAATTGCTAAACGAATACTTCTGCTCTGTTTTTACTAAAGAAAGTCCTCGAGAAGGACCACCTGTGACTCCCAAATATAAATATGGGAATGAAGTAGATACCACACCATTCACAGAAAATGAAGTGTTAGAAAAACTTGCAAAACTGAAAGTGGACAAGTCTATGGGACCGGATGAGATAAATCCCAGGATACTGAAAGAGCTCAGAGAAGTTCTTGCAGGGCCGTTAAAGGATGTTATCAACAGATCCTTGGAAACAGGAGAGGTTCCTCAGGATTGGAGAATGGCTGATTTCGTACCTCTACACAAAAGTGGTGACAGGGAAGAAGTGTCAAATTACAGGCCTGTGAGCCTTACCTCAGTGGCGGGAAAAGTAATGGAGGCGCTCCTGAAAGAGCAAATAGTGAACTTTCTCAAAGCCAACAGGTTGCAAGATCCGAGGCAACATGGTTTCACCAAAGGACGATCTTGCCAAACAAATCTGATTGAGTTCTTTGACTGGGTGACCAGGGAACTAGATCAGGGGCATGCGATGGATGTCATCTACCTGGATTTCAGCAAAGCCTTTGATACTGTTCCTCATAGGAGGCTATCAATAAACTCAGTAGCTTGGGGATAGATCCCAAGGTGGTAAATTGGATCAGAAATTGGTTGACTGACAGACAACAGAAGGTGATGGTACATGGAGCTCACTCAGATGAAAGGAAGGTGATTAGTGGGGTGCCCCAGGGGTCGGTCCTGTGCCCGGCACTGTTCAATGTATTTGTGAGTGATATTGCTGAAGGACTGCATGGAAAAGTCTGTCTTTTTGCAGATGACACGAAAATTTGCAACAGAGTGGACTCCCCCGAGGGAGTGGTTAACATGAGGAATGATCTACAAAAGCTGGAAGAATGGTCTGATGCTTGGCAGTTAAGATTTAATGCGAAGAAGTGCAGAGTCATGCACTTGGGTAGCAGAAATCCAAGGGAAAAGTACACGATAGGGGAGAGAGATTGATGTGCACAGATCAGGAGAAAGACCTTGGAGTGATTATTTCTGAAGATCTCAAGGTGGCAAAACAGTGCGACAAGGCAGTGGCAAAAGCCAAGAGGATGTTGGGCTGCATACAAAGAGGAATTAAAAGCAGAAAGGAAGAGGTACTTATGCCACTGTACAAGTCACTGGTGAGGCCTCACTTGGAATACTGTGTTCAGTTTTGGAGACCATATCTTGCAAAGGATGTAAAAAGACTGGAAACTGTCCAGAGGAAGGCGACGAAAATGATTTGGAGCCTGCATCATAAGCCTTATGAGAAGAGACTTGAAGACCTAAACATGTACACTTTGGAGGAGAGGAGGGATAGGGGAGATATGATTCAGATCTTTAAATGTTGTTGTTGTTGTTGTTAAGTGCGGTCCAGTCGGAGTCGACTCATGCGACCCTCTGGATAGCTATCCTAAATTGTGTTCGGTCTTGAGTCAGGCGGCTCATTGTTGACAGACTGGTACCCGTAGCTGCTGTTATTGTATCGATCCATCTCATTGCTGGCCTTCCTCTTTTGCGTTGACCTTCTATCTTGCCAAGCATGATGTCTTTCTCTAATGATCTCTCTCTTCGCATGATGTGTCCAAAGTATGAAAGTCGAAGTCTTGTCATCTGAGCTTCTAAAGAAAGCTTAGGTTTGATCTCCTCTAGAACCGACTGGTTTGTTCTTCGGACAGTCCATGGTATACCCAGTATTCGCCGCCAACACCATAATTCAAAGGCATCAATTTTCTTCCTATCTTTTTCACTGTCCAGCTTTCACATCCATATGATGTTATTGAAAATACCATGGCTTGAACAAGTCGAATCTTTGTATGGAGAGAGACATCTCTGCTCTGGAGAATCTTATCTAGGTCTTTCATAGCCATTCTGCCAAGAGCAATGCGTCATCTGATTTCTTGACTGCTTGTTGCTTCTTTATTGATAGTTGATCCAAGTAGGTTAAAGTTGTTCACGAGTTCAAATTCTTCTCCTTCAACGATGAACCTGTTGATTATGCCAGTTGTCATGATTTTGTCTTCTTTACATTAAGGTGCAGGCCCATTTTGAGACTATGTTCTTTGATTGTGAGAAGCAAATGTTTCAGATCATCTTCACTTTCAGCCAGTAATGTGGTATCATCAGCATAGCGAAGGTTGTTGATCAGTCTTCCACCAATCTTCACAGCTCTGTTGTCTTCATACAATCCTGCTTCTCTGATGATTTGTTCTGCATATAAATTAAACAGGTAGGGGGAAAGTATGCAGCCTTGCCTCACACCTTTGCTTATTTTAAACCATTCTGTTTCTCCTTGTTCCATTCGAACTGTTGCTTCTTGATCAATGTACAGATTGTGCAAGAGAACAATCAGGTGTTCTGGTATACCCATGCTTCTTAATGTGGCCCAGAGTTTCTCATGGTTTACACAGTCAAAAGCCTTGCTATAGTCGATAAAGCACAAATAGATATCCTTTTGGTATTCTTTAGTCTTTTCAAGGATCCATCTCACATCCGCAATGATGTCTCTCGTTCCTCGCCCTTTCCTGAACCCTGCTTGCACTTCAGGTAGTTCTTGTTCCAGGTATGGTTGTAGTCTCTTTTGAATAATCTTCAGTAGAATCTTGCTGGCATGTGGGATCAGAGCGATTGTGCGATAATTTCCACAGTCAGTTGGATTACCTTTCTTTAGTACTGGTATAAACACAGATCTTTTCCAGTCAGTTGGCCATGATGTTGTCTTCCATATTTCTTGGCAGAGCCTTGTAAGTATGGTAACAGCTGCATCAGATTGCTGTAATACTTCTATGGGAATGTTATCAATGCCTGGTGCTTTGTTCTTTGATAAGGCTTTCAATGCTGCTTTAACTTCTTTCATCACCAATGGTTCCCGATCATAAGGTACAGGTTGAAACGGCTGTTGGTCCACTTGATCGTTATCATATAAAAACTCTGTATATTCCTTCCACCTTTTCTTGATCTTCTCAGCATCATTCAACATAGAACCTTGAGCATCTGTAACATTCCAATTCAAGGCTGGAACTTTTTCTTTAACTCTCGTAGCTTTAGGAAAGCCGATCTTGTTCTTCCTCTAATAGTTTCTGCTTCTATTTCCTTGCATGCGTCGTTGTATACTTAAAGGAAAATACTTGAAGGAAAATAATGAACAAACAAACCTCTTCCAAAGACGGAGAAGCTGCAAAACTAGAGGGCATAACATGAAGCTACAAGGGGGTAAATTGAAAGGCAATGTCAGGAAATACTTTTTCACTGAAAGGGTGTTGGATGCTTGGAATGCCCTCCCGATGGGTGGGGGCAAACACAGTGACGGAGTTCAAAAGGGCATGGGACAAACACAGTGGATCCCTTTACAGCAACAAGAAAATATCAAAATAAACTGAACCATCAAATTCCTCAACAAATAGGGGTGTCCTACATGGAGTGGTGGGTTCACCCCTGGGCAAAGACATGGGGAGGGGTGGCCTTCACAGAGCAGCAGATGTACCTACTCTTTGTTCACACATGAAGGTTCTGTGTAGGAATCTATAGCAGCCTGGATTGTTCTGTTTTCCCAAATGCAAGTGTATTGGTGTTCTAGAATATTGACAGTGATGACTTTTCATAGGTAGAGTTGATGTACTTTAAGTTCTTGGACTTCGTGCTGGTGTGGTATGGTAAATATTTTGGTGTCCATTTGCAGGATTTTGTTTTAGGATATATAATGCTGAAAGTGGAGGGAATCTGTGGTGGTGTCATTCATGTGACACTGTAATTTGAATAGAATATTTTTTGTATCTTGAGTTGTAAAGTGTCACACCCTACTTCTGCTCTGCACCCATTGTTAGCCCAAAATATAATCATTCAATTAGAACATATAGCAGGACTAAAAACACCAGACTAATGCAAGACCAGGACAACACAGAAGACTAGAGCTAAATAGCACAACAAAATACCCCTTAAAGCATAACAAATATGAGAAACAATAGGGAAAGAAGGAAAATATAAATAATTATACTCTACCAGACTGATATTCAAAGGCAATTATGTGTTAGCTGGCAAACACATAATTAGTCCATCCTATATTAAAAAATATATGGATAATATAAGGCCTTTTTAATTGCTAAATGGCCAGATATCCATATATTTGCAGATCATGTTAGGGGAGGAGTGAGGACAGGTCAGAAAATTATCCAGATAACAGCAATTGTGTTACTGTTAAGTGTGATTAGAAACATGATGGCAGAAAAAGACCATATGGCCTATTTAGTCTGCCCTTCCATATCAACCACTATAGTCCCTTTTTTTCCTTTAGAGATCTTCTGTGTTTGTCCCACCCTTTCTTGAATTCAGATACTGTCCTCGTCTCTACTACCTCCACTAGGAGACTATTCCATGCATCTACCACTCTTTCCATAAAGAAATGTTTCCACATACAGTAATGAGTCTGAGCCTATTCCTTTTCACCCTCATCCTAAGTCCACTCATTGCAGAGCTTTCTTTCAATTGAAAGAGACTCTCCTCCTGTGCATTTCTGCAACGGAGGTATTTAAATATCTCTATCATATCTCCTCTATCCCACCTTTCCTCTAAAGTATACATATTGAGATCTTTAAGTCTGTCCCCATATGGTTTATAATGAAGATCACTGACCATTTTGGTAGTCACCCTCTACACCAATTCCATCCTGTTTATATCCTTTTGAAGGTGTGGTCTCCAGAACTGCACACAATACTCCAAATGATGTCTCACCAAAGACTTATACAGAGGCACTATCACCTCCATTTTTCTGCTGGCCATTCCTCTCCTTATGCACCCCAAGCAACTGTCAGGCTTTTGCAGTCACCTTTTCCACTTGATTAGACACTTTAAGATCATCGGAAACAATTACAACCAGGTCCAACTCTTCTTTCGTGGACAGAAGTACTTCACTCTGTACACTGTACTGTTCCTTTGGATTTTTGCTGCCCAAATGCATGACCCTGTATTTTTTAACATTAAATCTCAGCTGCCAAATTCTCTACTGTTCTTCAAACTTAGCTAGATCCTTCCTCATTTTATCTACACCTTCCTAGGTGTCTGTTGCAGATTTTGGTTGTTGTTGTTAAGTGCCATTAAGTCGGTGTCGACTCATGGCAACCCTCTGGATAGTTGTCCTAAACTCTATTCGGTATTCAGTCAGGCAGCTCATTGTTGATAGAGCGGCATCCATAGCTGCTGTTGTTGTATTGATCCATCTCATTGCTGGCCTTCCTATTTTGCATTGACCTTCAACCTTGCCAAGCATGATGTCTTTCTCTAATGATCTCTCTCTTCGCATGATGTGTCCAAAGAATGAAAGTCAAAGTCTTATCATCTCAGCTCTATAGAAAACTTTGGTTTGATCTCCTTTAGTACTGACTGGTTTGTTCTTCAGGCAGTCCATGGTATACAAAGTATTCTTCACCAGCACCATAATTCAAAGCCATCGATTTTCTTTCTGTCTATCTTTTTCACTGTCCAACTTTTACATCCATAAGATGTTATTGAAAATGCCATGGCTTGGACAAGTTGAATGTATGTATGGAGAGAGATAGCTCTGCTCTTGAGAATCCTGTCTAGGTCCTTCATAGCCATTGTGCTGAGAGCAATGCATCATGGGATTTCTTGACAGCTTGCCATTTCTTTACTGATTGTAACAGATTTTTATTTTTTTCTTGTTCCTGGGTAATAAGTATTATCTTCCGATACCTTATGTCTTAAAACCATAGGAAATGACAATTATATCCCACAAACATTGCTTTTGGGACCAGGAGAGTGATATTTTTGAAAGACATTTTGCAGGACATTCTAGATAGATTTAGTGCAAAGTAAACTTGGAGTATCTTTTGGAAAATTCTAGAACTTTCTAGAACTTTGCAAAACTCTTGGAACTTTGTATAACTTTTGAGAACTTTTAATAAAAGCCTTTTGGTGACTGTTATAATGTCACTTTCACCTTGCGTCTATATAAACAATGGATTTGCGTGGAATGAACACAGTCGTTCAGCAGTCTCCTTACTGACTGAAAAGCTAGGAGCGAGCAACAACACGTGTCTCAAGCTCACCAGTTTATTTTCATTCTAGCTTCTTAAGTGGACTGACATGGCAGCAAGAGGCTGTAAGCATCTGGCAGACGCATTTTGCTTACAAGGCATATCTTGGCATGCCTTCTGTGGATCAGGACAAACCCTGGGCGCCTCATTTCACCTGCGAGCACTGCAAGAAAACTCTGGAAGGTAAGATGGAAAATTGATACTGGCTTAGACTGTGGCATTTTATGTTACAAAATCTTTATTATTTCAGAATTTTTACATAATGTATGAAATATTTAACAAGAACATCCTTAATTCAAATTAATTTTATCATAATTATATATACAGTATATTCTAGTAGAATATATATATATATATATATATATATATAATTATTTTTTATTTTCACATTTTTATTTTTACTTTGGCAGGATGGTACAAAGGGGAAGAGAGTCATGAAGTTCGCTATTCCAAGAATTTGGCAGGATCCCACTGACCACTTGAGCAATTGTTACTTCTGCATGGTGGATCTTTCCAAACATCAGACTGGCAAGAATGCTCCTTCTGTCATGTATCCAAGCATCTTTCATCCATTGCCCCAGTGCCACACTACCCAGAACTCCTTGTACCCACTCCTCCACAGAGAAAGCAGCTGTCTTCAGAAGAAAGCAACAATTCACATAGGGCCCGATTCTGATCCCGACGTCCATCTCCTTTGTACGTCCGAGCTGAGCCGGACATACAAAGGAGATTGCGATTCTGATCCCGCGGGGCACGTCTAGCCCTGGGGGATCAGAATCGCGAACAGGCCTGTATGTGCAGGCTGAGAATGCGATTCAGTACCCGCCTGCACATACAGCAATAGCCCGGCTAACTCAGCCAGGGCTTTTAAATGTAGCCGCAGCGCCATGGCATCTGGTTGCCATGGCACCGCAGCTACATTTAAAAGCCACGAAGCCGGCCGCAGCTATAAAAGTTAATTCCTCGCAGCCCGACCCCCAATCCAGCCTCCTAAGGCCAGGGTCACATCTGTTCTGCCAAGAGCAATGCATTGTCCATTTTCTTGACTGCTTGTTACTTTATTGATTATTGATCCAAGCAGATGTTTTAGATCATCTTCACTTTCAGTCAGTAACATCAACATGGCAAAGAATGTTGATAAATCTTCTACCAGCCTTCACACATTGGTTGTCTTCCTACAGTCTTGCTTCTCTGATGATTTGTTCTGCATATAAGTTAAGCAGATATAGGGAAAGTATGCAGCCTTTCGTCATATACTTTTGCTGATTTGAAACCATTCTGTTTCTCCTTGTTCTGTTTAAACTATTGCTTCTTTTTTAATTTATTTATTTCACCTTCGGAATATTCATTTTGGATGACAAGGCTCAAGGTAGCCCTTTTTTAACTCATTTCCAAGGAAGGATTTCTGGACTACGACCTAAGTCATATTTGCCCAATCCTGATACGTTTGGGAGTTTTCAATACCAATCGCAGTCTCAGATGACATCTGATGGAGGACTGCCCATTTCTCCATCAACCTCTCAGATAAATTGGATTCCAGTTGTGCCAACATCCTGAATAAGCTGGTGCATGGGTGCCCCTGCTGCTTCCAGCTTCTCCTGCAGCTCATGCCCATCCTTCACACTCTAGTAGAAATACTCTGCTGTGTTTTGACACTTCTCCATTAATAGCATCTGGACGGAGGTGCCACTTCCCTAGCTCCTCATGCCTAGGCAGTCTTTTACTACCAGGTGCAGAAAATGTGCAAAGCATTAGATACCATGAAAGCCCCTCTCCCTCACTGCCCTCTTTTACAAAATAGCCAGAAACAACAGTTTTCTCCCTCTTGCCTAGCTGTCAACCCGACAGCATTCCCTTTATTTCTGCTAAGATACAGGTTCGGGTATAGCTATTATTTATCATCTGGGCATGCAACACAGTCTACTTGTACCCTCCTCCTTCTGCAACCCACCATTATTGTTATTATTATCATTATTACTATTATTATTACGGATTGATTTAATAGACCAATATTCATAAAAAAACACCATGGCAGTTTACAATAGCCACTCAGTATAAAAATATATTTATAAAAGAGAATAAGACAGGGCCTACAATCCAAACAAGCCTATAAAAACATAATAAAAGTTATAATGCAATTAAAAGCATGAATAAATGTTTAAAAAGATGTAAAAACCAGCAAAACCCGCAATCTCTCACAAGCATTATTATTATTACAGGCCAGTAAGAACAGACATGTTTTAACCCTAGTTTAAAACAAACACTTATTGGAGATTCCTGAATGTATTTCAAAATGAGTTAAGTTCCACAGGGAAGGTGCCAGATAACTGGAATCTATACCTGGTGTACTTGAAGCAAACTTTGTTGAGAGGAATGAAGAGAACAGTTAGGCAAAAAAGGAATCAGCAGAGAGGCCAGGTAATGAGGGATGTTTGCCTGAAGAGCCCGAAATTTGAGTATACGAACTTTAAAGCTAATTGTAGTGCAAATTGGCAGCAAATGTTGTTTCTTGAGAATTGGGGTAACCCGATCAGCCTTTTTTGCATTATAAATCAGTTTTGCGGCAATCTTTTGTAACAGCTACGGATGTTGTAAAGTCACAAGAGGTAGACTGGCATAAAGTGAATTGCAGAAGTCCTGACAATTGACTGCAAACATATGAAGTAGAGTACACGAGTCAGTCAAATTCCAAAAAGGTTTGATGGAGTGTTTTAAAGGTGCAAAGAAAAATATCCTAAACAAGATGGATATCTGTGGCTCAAACGTCAGCTGACATTCCAGCTGAATGCCCAGAGTTCTTAAAACTTTCTTTATTGTAATGGAGATACCAGATATCGATGAAATCAAAAATAGTAACTTTTTCTTCAAAAGCCAAATGGCTTCAGACTTTTCTGGATTCAATTTAAGTTGATTCATATACAGCCAAGAGACTGTAGTCCCCAAGCAGCAGTTCAAGTTATTTATTGCTATGGTATACTAGCATCTACAGAAATTAGTAACTGAAGATCACCGGCATACTCACTCCATACGTTCAACGATAGTGGCCAAATGAGCAAGAGAAAGACGAAATAAAGTGGGGGCATGAAATGATCCTTGGAGAACTGTCCAAGTCTTAGATTTAGAAAATTTCCTGTTCCATATCATCTTAAAAAATCGCTGGTCAAATATAAACAAAACCTGTCTAGTGCTGTCCCAGTTTTACCATTGTCTTCCAGTTTAGTCAACATAAAATAATGGCCTACCAGGTTGAAGGCAGCAGTAAAGTCCAACAAGACCATAAGTGTACCTCTGCCTTTATCCCAGTAGGTCCTCATCAACCATGGCCACTATTGCTGAATCCGTATTGTCCGCTCCAAAAACCAACCATCTAGAGTGAAAAATCATTCATTTTCTAAAAAAAAAAAAAAAATCAACTGCACTGAAACAATTTTTTTCTGTTAGCTTTTCAATGAAAAATAAATTGGGAATTGGACAATGATTTGCCATTTCCAAAGGGTTAAAAGAAAACTTTTGAGAAGTGGTTGAACCATAGATTCCATTTGGATCATCTCCAAATTTGGGTGGGAGGATCAGCAGCAGAACTGTGCATCAGCACCATAGTTTTCTCCAAACCCAACACAGATGAGAGTAAAATTAGCCAAACTGATTTAAAAGTTGAAAAACCTTGCATCTCTATCTTGGTAGATTGTACAGATTCTGAATTGTTGATGTTAAGGGGCACTAACAAGGTCCTTGGTCTTTTATTGCTAAAATGAGAGACAGTGATGAAATTAGTCACCAATCTATTGACGTTAATTTGGCTCTTCCATTGAATAAGTTGCACATATGATTCCCCTGAGCCTGTATCATACATATTACATAGTACTCAATTTTAGAACGGATGTGGAGAGGAGAATTCACATGTCCAGATCGGAACATAGAGAATTCCCATAGCATTCTACAAGATGCTCTGTCAAACACAGAGCCTCATGAAAAATAGGTACATGACTACAGGTTGATGGCTCCCTACGTCCAGAGGGAACAGTGATTTTAAAAAGTGCATTTGGGTAAACCAAACATGCTGCCCTAGCCCACGTGTGCATTGGAGCAGATTTTTAAAATCACTATTCCTCAATGAGTGTACACCCTGATCCTTCAGCACCATTCTTCCCCCAACAGTGAACCCCCTTATCCATCCTTGTGCATTATGGCCTCCTCAAGGCAACTGATCCCCTCTACCCCAAAAAGCCTTTGATTCCCCCCCCCCAGCACCCAACATACAGTCATCTAAGCCCCCCATTCTGAGAAGAAGACCCC
This sequence comes from Ichthyophis bannanicus, assembly GCA_033557465.1. Taxonomy (NCBI): domain Eukaryota; kingdom Metazoa; phylum Chordata; class Amphibia; order Gymnophiona; family Ichthyophiidae; genus Ichthyophis; species Ichthyophis bannanicus. The sequence continues at coordinate 941,121,020 of CM066033.1, read as the reverse complement.
CCACCTAAACTCCCCCAGCATGAAGTAAACCTCTGAGGCTCCCCATAGGACTTAATAATTCTTAAGGATGGGTAGGCTATATGGTCTTTATCTGCTGTCATTTTCTATGTATGTTTCTATGCAGGATCCCTTCATCCACACTAATCTCATCCCCAGCCTTGCCAGGTGTCTGTAATGTGTAGAGTGAGCAGAAGCAATCCACAGTCACTCCTCTCCATTGTCCTGGATTCAAAATGGCACCCATGAACTCTAGCATAATCTCATAGTATTACTACTAGGGGTCACAGGAGAGTAGGAGTGACTGGGGTTCACTCCTGTTCACACTAGACCAGAGTCCCCAGTAAGGCTGGGGAGGGGATTGGGGTGGTGGATGTGGAGGGATTTTGCAAAGCCTAGGGAGAGTTTCCTTCATGCTGGAAGCGGTCTTCACCCCAGGGTGGAAGTCAAGTAGGGGGCTCAGATTGCAGTGTGGGGATGGCTAGGATGGGGGGGGGGCAGGGGTATCAGATGCCTGCAGGGAGCCCATGAGGATTGGATGCCTTTAGAAAGATAGAGGGAATCAGATGTCTTTGTGGGGGGTCGGGTGGAAGTCAAGTAGGGGGCTCAGATTGCAGTGTGGGGATGGCTAGGATGGGGGGGGGGGCAGGGGTATCAGACGCCTGCAGGGAGCCCATGAGGATTGGATGCCTTTAGAAAGATAGAGGGAATCAGATGTCTTTGTGGGGGGTCAGGTGGAAGCAATGTAAGTGGGCATCAGTGGGGGGGGGGAGACCTCAGCATTGACACCTGCCCTTCAAGCAGGCTGTTATGCATGACCAGGGACAGATGCAAATGCTATGTGGCATTTTTTATATCCATGTAGACTACCCTTGAATGATAAGAAGTCCACATCAATATTAGGCACACCCTCTACCACACCTCCTGGCAATCTAGACATGGTGAACCTCACCATATGTAAATAGTCCCCTTTCTAAACTGGAATTTACACATTTGCCCATCCACAAATGTAAATGCTGCTTTTAAAGTAAGGGCCATAATTTTTCTTAGCGTGGCACACTTTTGTTTTAGAATTACAATAATGTTCCTTACAACTTTGGAGGCTGCTCACAGAATGCTCTTTCCACTAGCACCTCATTGACAATGTCATAGATCTGAACAATATCATGGGTTGTCACGCTTAGCCAAAACTGCATACTTCCTCATAGAAAATCCCACATCTAGTACATGTTGGAAGATGGAGCTCCAAACCTCTACCTAAGAATGAACCAAGAGAGGAGAAAAATCCAGGGGGGAATTCTGACAATGCTCTACTAATGCATCCAGATCTACATTATTAATTTATTTCTAACTATTTCTATTTTGCCAGCTTCAGTCAATAAACTGTCCCATGCAGAATGCAATAAATGTATATGCAAAGGCACATTTTAGATAGCATGCAGAGACTGGAATTGGAATGTTGAGATTGGGACGGACTCATTTCTGACTCTGCTAAAGATAGAGCTATTTCTAAAATGCACTGAAAAAAGTAATTGATATCTACATGCAACAGAAGGAGTCATTTCACAAATGTACACGTAGGAAACATCAATGGAGGAAACCCAACAAGTTATTCATGTAAGTACTAGTATTGCACAATGTGCACATGTGAATGTCAGCACTTACACGTTTTGCAAACCTAGATATGTAGATGCTGTTCATTAAATACAAAGGACTCTGCCGGGATACTCCTCCCCCTCTTCAGCTCCTGCCCAATCCGGGCAGTGGGAGCCAGAAAAGCAGCAGCAGCCGGCCGGGGATAAAAGCGGCGTCCCTGCTTGCAGAGACGCCGCTGCCGGGATACTCCTCCCCCTCTTCAGCTCCTGCCCAATCCGGGCAGTGGGAGCCAGAAAAGCAGCAGCAGCCGGCCGGGGATAAAAAGCGGCGTCCCTGCTTGCAGAGACGCCGCTGCCGGGATACTCCTCCCCCTCTTCAGCTCCTGCCCAATCCGGGCAGTGGGAGCCAGAAAAGCAGCAGCAGCCGGCCGGGGATAAAAGCGGCGTCCCTGCTTGCAGAGACGCCGCTGCCGGGATACTCCTCCCCCTCTTCAGCTCCTGCCCAATCCGGGCAGTGGGAGCCAGAAAAGCAGCAGCAGCCGGCCGGGGATAAAAGCGGCGTCCCTGCTTGCAGAGACGCCGCTGCCGGGATACTCCTCCCCCTCTTCAGCTCCTGCCCAATCCGGGCAGTGGGAGCCAGAAAAGCAGCAGCAGCCGGCCGGGGATAAAAGCGGCGTCCCTGCTTGCAGAGACGCCGCTGCCGGGATACTCCTCCCCCTCTTCAGCTCCTGCCCAATCCGGGCAGTGGGAGCCAGAAAAGCAGCAGCAGCCGGCCGGGGATAAAAGCGGCGTCCCTGCTTGCAGAGACGCCGCTGCCGGGATACTCCTCCCCCTCTTCAGCTCCTGCCCAATCCGGGCAGTGGGAGCCAGAAAAGCAGCAGCAGCCGGCCGGGGATAAAAGCGGCGTCCCTGCTTGCAGAGACGCCGCTGCCGGGATACTCCTCCCCCTCTTCAGCTCCTGCCCAATCCGGGCAGTGGGAGCCAGGAAAGCAGCAGCAGCCGGCCGGGGATAAAAGCGGCGTCCCTGCTTGCAGAGACGCCGCTGCCGGGATACTCCTCCCCCTCTTCAGCTCCTGCCCAATCCGGGCAGTGGGAGCCAGGAAAGCAGCAGCAGCCGGCCGGGGATAAAAGCGGCGTCCCTGCTTGCAGAGACGCCGCTGCCGGGATAGTCCTCCCCCTCTTCAGCTCCTGCCCAATCCGGGCAGTGGGAGCCAGAAAAGCAGCAGCAGCCGGCCGGGGATAAAAGCGGCGTCCCTGCTTGCAGAGACGCCGCTGCCGGGATACTCCTCCCCCTCTTCAGCTCCTGCCCAATCCGGGCAGTGGGAGCCAGAAAAGCAGCAGCAGCCGGCCGGGGATAAAAGCGGCGTCCCTGCTTGCAGAGACGCCGCTGCCGGGATACTCCTCCCCCTCTTCAGCTCCTGCCCAATCCGGGCAGTGGGAGCCAGAAAAGCAGCAGCAGCCGGCCGGGGATAAAAGCGGCGTCCCTGCTTGCAGAGACGCCGCTGCCGGGATACTCCTCCCCCTCTTCAGCTCCTGCCCAATCCGGGCAGTGGGAGCCAGAAAAGCAGCAGCAGCCGGCCGGGGATAAAAGCGGCGTCCCTGCTTGCAGAGACGCCGCTGCCGGGATACTCCTCCCCCTCTTCAGCTCCTGCCCAATCCGGGCAGTGGGAGCCAAGAAAGCAGCAGCAGCCAGCCGGGGATAAAAGCGGCGTCCCTGCAGGGCGCGCCCGCGCCTGGCGGGCCCACGCCTGAGGGCCTCGCCAGAGGGCCCTTTGGCGTGGCCCTTAGGCGCGGCACGAAGGCGAAAAGAAGGAAACGTCCAAGGGAATCAGCAGCGCCGACAGCAACCCAACGGATCCCGACAGAGGAGCAGACCGAGGAGAAGGACACCACAACCGCAAGTAGAACTCTCACAGAACATAACACATCTCACACCACCAAACTCCCTCTTCCACTACACACTCCATAATAACTCCGGCCTTCCCTCCACGGGACAGGCTCCCTACACAGGACAGGCTCCCGCACCAAGGCGACCGCCACAGATCCGGCTCTCTCTACACAGGACAGGCTCCCTCCACGGGACAGGCTCCCGCACCAAGGCGACCGCCACGGGACAGGCTCCCTCCACAGGACAGGCTCCCGCACCAAGGTGACCGCCACGGGACAGGCTCCCTCCACGGGACAGGCTCCCGCACCAAGGCGACCGCCACAGATCCGGCTCTCCCTCCACGGGACAGGCTCCCGCACCAAGGCGACCGCCACAGATTTGGCTCTCCCTCCACGGGACAGGCTCCCGCACCAAGTACAGCTCTCCCCAAGCAGACATCAGACAAAGAACTAAGGAAACAGGCATCACCCTAACAGAACATCACAAACTACCAACATGCACACCACATACTTCCTCCCTCTCTACCTACTTGTCACACAACTCCTCCCACCTACCACGCACCTCCACTACCCACAAACAAACACACCATGGTACCCTCCAACTGCATTGCCATATCTCGAACCACAACACACACACAAAGAGACACTCGGAACTTCCCAAGCAAAGCGACCAAACAGACACAAATCAAACCCCAACACCGGCACAAAGGGAGCACATGTAACAACAACCTCTTCCACAAAGACAACAACAATTGAGCTCATAAACGCCAGATCCGTCTGCAACAAGATACACACTCTTGTAGACCACATAGAAGAGCGACAGCCCGACATAATATGCATCACAGAGACATGGCTCAACCCTACCGACAGTGTACTACTCAACCAACTAGTACCGAACAACTACTCAGCGTACAACTGCCCACGCACCCACAAGCGTGGAGGAGGAGTCCTGATAATAGCAAAAACAAAGCTTAAGTTCAAGACACAGAACCTCACAGATACTCAGCAATGTAACACAATTAGCATCAAGAACAAGAACATTGCAATCTGCCTAACCTACAGAGCACCCCGCGCTCCACCCGACGAACTAGCCTTCACACTCGAAGAAGCCTGTGCCATAACAACAAACAACAAACCAGCACTACTAATCGGAGACTTCAACCTCAAGTCCGCCAATACAAAAGATGCAGAGGCCTTCCTTCAAGCAATGACCTCACTTCAATTCACACAGATAGTCAATGCACCAACACACAGACTGGGATCATCCCCAGACCTCATCTTCGCTTCAAACTACCTAACATCAAGAGACCTAATTTCTACACCCACCATCACCCCAGTACCATGGTCTGACCATTACTTAATAGAGACAAAGCTGCAATCACAAGAGGACCAGACAAACGAAAGAGCGAACATCCCACACACACAAAGACGATTCAAGTCCTTTGACAGGGACGAATTCATACAGGACACAATACAACACTTGAACATTGACACAGAGGACCTGGAGGAACAAGTTTCCAACTGGAACAGCATTTTAGCTAACGCCGCCAAACCATCCGATGGCGGGACCGAGAAACAACACCACAACAAGAGACAAAACAAGCCATGGTACTCAGCAAAAATATGACAGGAAAAGGGAGCTCAGGAAGATTGAACGGAGATGGAGAAAAAACAAAACAACCTTCGACCAACACCTTTACCTAACAAAGCAAAAACAATACAATGAACACATCAACCAATCAAAGAAAGAATTCCACACAAACATGATAAATACTTCCATCAACAAACCCAGAGAACTTTTTGAAATAGTAAAGATCCTCACAAAAGAGCAAGCAACAGAAGGGGAAGTACAAGTTGATCCACAGAAATTCGCCGACCACATCAAAGACAAATTTCACTCCACAGAGCGAACAACTCCCAGTGGAACCACCAGAACGAACGTACACCCCAAAACCTGGGGCACATTCTACTCACCCTCAACAGAACAGATATCCCACATCATCTCCACAATCAACACAAGCACTGCTCCTACAGACCCTTGCCCAGTGTCATGGGTCAAAGCCACCAAATCAAGCTTCATCCCAACCATTCATAAAATGGTACACAACTCACTCACTCAAGGACTCATGCCAAAGCAACTAAAGCTTGCCTCTGTAAGACCAATCACAAAGAAAACTACTCTCGACAAAAAAGATCCAGCTGCATACCGACCAATCTCCAGCATACCCTTCCTTGCAAAAATAATCGAAAAAAACGGTTCAGGTACAACTTCAGGAACACATCGACAAACACGAAACACTCGACGACCACCAACACGGATTTCGTCCCAACCATGGAGTCGAAACTCTACTGATCTACCTCTTCGACAGCATCATAAGAATAATTGACAACACCAGGAAGGGAATTATAATGATCTTCATCGACATCTCCTCAGCTTTCGACACAGTTGACCACAATACGCTCCTGGAGAGACTAAAGAACACTGGTATACACGGTATCACATTGAAATGGTTCCACTCGTACCTAACCGAAAGACAGTTACAGGTCAAGGTGGGACACGACACCTCCCGACCCATAAATGTCCAACAAGGAGTACCGCAAGGATCCGCACTCTCAGCACTCCTATTTAACATCTACATCCAACCAATATGCAACATTATGAAAGAGAACAACATTCAATACACAATATACGCAGACGACATCATGATATACACCCCGATATCAATCGACAACCCGGACTTCTCTAAAATAACAGACTGCCTTACCCAAATGACGAGTTGGTGCCAAAACAACAACCTCGCAATAACTACAACAAGACCGAAGCTTTAATCATCACGCGGAACCAAAGCTTCATATACCCACCAAACATAAAGATACAAAGTACCACGATACCGATAAGATCAGAGGTGAGATACCTTGGGGTTACTCTGGACAATAAACTCAATCTCAAACCACACATTGACAAAACAATCCAAAAAGCCTACTACAAGATGCGAATCATCAGGAGACTGAAACCACTCCTCGCCCCAGAACACTTCCGTACCGTCTGTCAAGCACTGATAACCCCACTACTGGACTTCTGCAATCCGATATACCTTGGACTACCGAAACAAGCCCTCAAACCACTCCAACTGGCACAAAACACTGCAGCACGAATCATATCCGGAGCTGCAAGGCAGGAGCACATCACACCTACCTTAAAGGACTTACACTGGCTCCCAATCAGTGCACGCATCAGATACAAGACTATCATAAACCTATTTAAGATAAAACAGCACACATCAGCCAACAGCCTCCACACGCTCATACAACCAGAAACCAGCACACGTCCTAGAAGAAGACAAACATGCAACCGAGTCAGTACCCCAAATGAATACAAGCACACACGCAAGGACACAACAGACAGAGCACTCTCCATGGCTGCTCCAACAATATGGAACAATCTACCGGACGATTTAAGGGCAACTCCAGACCTCAAAGACTTCAGAAAACAGCTGAAAACCATGCTGTTCATAGAGCACTATGGACACATCACATAACCTAAGAGAATGTATAACAGCACACCATACCTCCTAACAGCACCACTGTAGATAGCCCACTTTGTACATAGCTCAAACAAATCTAGCACACAACACAGCCCACACACAACTAAGTTTCACCCTCACTGCATGTATAACACACCCACTTTACCTGATTGCTTGCTGTGATACCACCTTGATTATTAAGATAAGGCGGTTTAGAAATACTGTTAAATAAATAAATAAATAAAGGACTCTCTTTACCTCATTTCCATTTAGATGAGGAAATAAATAATAGGGATGTAAAGGGATGGCCAAAAAGAGCACTTTTTAAATACATATATGCTTCAGGGAGCAGGTGTCCAGATGTAGACAATTTTGGGTTTATATGTGCATTCCCTATATGAAATGGAAGCACATTTGTAGATTTTTCTCCTGCCCAGGCCACATCCCCAACATACCCCTGACAATCCCCCCTGCAACATGGTATGGACATTTATATCTAAAAATAGCCTTTTCTAAAATAACCATTTACACATGGATGCAATTTACATATGTAATTGGTTGTATTTACATGTGTAAATTGCGAATAAAGCATCTAAAATAACTCCCATAGTATTACAGAAAACACAAAAACTACAACATACTACAGACTCCTATTGGTTTTAACACATTTAGAAGTATCGTGTTGAATTCCTTTTGGCTAAAAAGTGACTAATGAGTGATCAAATCAAGACCGAGTTGGGCTCAGTTTGTCCATATTCACTGAGAAAAAATCCTGTCTAGCATATGGAAGAAGAAGAATGAAGAGTAAAACCCAAATTAGTCATGAAAGTGAGAAAAATGTGCTCATCACAAGAAACCAGACTGTTGGCATCTACATAAAATCACTGTCCAAAAAACAACAGTGTAGACAGAGCACAGAGAACTGAAATTTCTCCTGCTAATTCAACAAGCCAACAAAGCATTGAGAGGAGACCCATTCTGTAAACAAAATCTCTGAAAAATTCAGTGCAGCTTCCCATAGTTCAGTGCTCTTTAATCTATTAGCAAAAAATGATTGCCACACCTCAATCCTTCACATAAAAGCAACTGGAGGAGAGTAAACAAAACTTCAGTGGACAAGCCTGTGACAGATAAAAACACTCATCACCTGCAGCCATGTTTCCATCAAGCAAAGCATATTCAGATTATATTGCTGAATTAGATCTGAAATAAGGATTAAAAACAAGAACACTTAATGATGCTATATGAAAAGGTATACCCTACCTTGAGGAAACATCACTGTGATTATGCTGAATACAAGATATAGGCACAAGGGCCTGATATTAAGCGGCGACGGCTACTACTACTACGTACTGTATCATTTGTCTAGGACTACAAGGCAAACAGCAGTGTACATATACAAGTAAGTCATCGGAGCTTACAATCTAATCAAGACAGACCACGCAGCAACTGAGGACTAGGGTAAGTCAAAGGGAATAGCAAGAAACAGATAGCAGATAAGCAGAAGAATAAGGGAAACAGGATCCAAACACAGCAACGAAGAGGTGGGGTTTCAGCCTGGATTTGAGCAGGGTCAGGGAAGGAGCTTGGCATACCGACTCGGGTAGCTTGTTCCATGCATATGGAGGAGCTAGTGGCTGAACCCTAGACCCAGATATTCAATGCTGGGCCCACATCCAGACATTGGCAGTGAATATTCAGGTCAACCTGACAGCTCGGAAGCCACCGAGGGATAACCGGGCAGCAGGTGAATATCGCTGCTGATGGGTTATCCCTAGGTGCCACCCCGCTCCACCCCAAAACTCGCCAATGCTAGCCAGTTAGCATCAAGGCACCTAGCAGCAGCACCCACAGATATCTTCTTCAATGCGATTAACATGGTTAGCAGGTCTGCAAATCGTGTCAATCTTTTTAAAGATTAGGCCTAAATATGTAGGCCTTACCATCAATAAATTTATACAAGAAAAATCCCAAGGCCTTTTCTTCCCCCATGGGAGACTGAATCAGTAGGGGGGGGGGAGGGGAGATCACACAGGACCTGGTCCCACCAAAGGTTTCCTGCCAGTTGCCTCCTTCTGGCCTTCTTGGCCAGCATTCTAAAGTCTTCTGCACAGAGGCGGGAATCTTGTTTTTTCTTGTACACAGGAAGTTGTTTCTCATTTCAACTCCTGTACAGTGCTGGCAGTTAAAGCCAGCCGAGGACAAGCAGAGTGGCAGGAGATAAAAACAAGGTCCCTCAGCACTGTGCAGAAGATTTAGAGGTGGTGGGCGGGTAGGAGAAGGGAGTCTGATGCATGAAACAGGACTGGGGCCTCACAAGGGGGTAGGCAAAAGAAAGGGGCTGGGAAGGACAGATATTGTTGGGGGAAGAGAAGCAAGGGAATATGCAGAGGAAGGTGAAGATGGAGGAGCAGAATGACAGATGCTAGAGTTAAGGTGCAGGAAAGGCAAGATTAATGAATATTGGATATGGAGGTAGGTGGGAGGATGCTGGGAAAAGGTAGAAGGAAATATGAAAGAAGAAGACGGGGAATGGATAGTGCAGATGGATGAAACAGGGCAATGGGTGCTGAGGAAAGTAAAAAAAAAAAAAAGCAAAGGTCTATGAAGAGAGTGAGAATCAAGGGAAATGAAAGGATAGAAATAGGGTAGGTAAAAGGGGTAATGGGAGCCTGAATAAGGGGATAAGGCATTAGAAAAGGACTGGAAATGAGTGACAGGGAAGAAGCTGGGGTTCAGCGCTGTACCTAGCCCTGTGCAAGTGCTGCAGTCGCACAGGCACAAGAAAATAGGGGTGCATTTAGGGCCGACTGCTGGCCTCACCCCCCCCCCCCATGCTGCCTGCCCTTGCCCCGCTGCCATTTTTCCTATTCCCTTGGCAGCAGTGGCGCAGACCTCCAATTTAAAAAAACATGTGAGTCTTTCCGACTCTGTGTTTGCAGGGCTGGTCTGATCCCTCCCTCCTCTGATGCGAGCATACGTCAGAGGAGGGAGGGATCAGACCCGCCCTGCAAGCACGGAGTCAGAAAGACCCATGCATTTTTATTTAATTGCAGGTCCGCTCCCCTGCTGCTGCCACCGCCAAGGGAACAGGAAAATCGGCAGTGGGGCAAGGGCAGGTCGGGCAGGCAGCACGGGTGGAGCCAGCTAGAGATGAAGAGGTGTGGGGTGAGATGGGGAGATGCTGGGCATGGGAGGATGGGGCAGATGACAAACGTGTGATGTGGGGGGGGGGGGAGTGCACCAGATTTGCAAGTCACACAGGGCACATTTATGGCTTGGTACGGCCCTCCTGGGGTTGGAGAGGGAGGGGAGAGGTAGAAAGTGATGAGGCTGTTTTATGTTTTATGTAAAACCGAGCAGCCTGTTGTTCTGGTCTTTGGTTATCTGTGAACCGCGCTGATTGTAAATAGCGCGGTATATAAAAAACTGTAATAAATAATAAATAAATAAATAAATAACATGATGGATACAGGGGGTAGAAACGGGGGATTAGAAAGAAAGAGGGTGGGAAAGGAATAAGCGACACAGGTGGGAATTGAAGGACTAGGGAGATAAGTGTAGGAAGGGGAAATCTGGTAAGGAGGTAAGAGGTGAAAAGAGAGACTGAAGACTGGGAGTGAATGAGAAGGAGGAATTGAATAGCTACAGGTAGATGAAAAGGCAGATGAGTGATATGGAAAAACAGATGAAACAGAAGGATCAGAGACAGACATAAGGGAGAAAGACAGACATAAGGGAGAAAGGGGAGGATACAGGGAGAAGGAAGAAACAGAAAATGGAAATGAGATTATGGAAAAGGACTTAGGAGAAACCCAACAAAAAGAAGCGGTAAAGAGAGACCAGGACCAAATCAATCAGAAAAATAAAAATGTCCAGACAACAAAGGTACAAAAAGATTTTTTTCAATGTTTCGAGAATAAAAAATGTCAGCTTTGAAAATGTGCATTTCAAGGGTAACTTTATTATAGAGTGCCATGGGTAGGCGCCTATATAGGCACTGATACAGGTGCTGTTTTATAAATACAAGTAGGCACCTACCTTTTCTAAAACACTAGTGTATGAACATGCCTTGAATGTAGACATGATCACCTCCACCTACCACTGAGCAGGTGTAAATGTCTTCATGTGCACACTTTAGATTAAGGTATTTTCTAATCTAGACATGTACTTGTGAACTCTGCTCATGCTCCACCCAGACAAGTGCTCCTGGCTACACCTATCGCCAAAGTATCTGCCGTCATGCCAAAGCACAAACCTTTATGCCAATTGTCATTTAATAAGAGGTTATTTAGCCTAGTGGTTAGAGCAACCACCTAGTACCCAGAAGATCAAAGGTGTGATTCCCACTGGCACTCCTTGTCACCTTGGGCAAGTCACTTTACCTTCTATTGCCTCAGAAGAAAAGGCCTGGCAGTCTACTTCCAGTGATACATTGCCAAGAAAACCCAGAGGCAGCTGGGTAGCCAGGAGTCAGCACTGAAAAAATATACACGCATCTGTGGCCACATCCACATGTGAATGACTTTATAAAATTATCTCGTACTTGCATTTTGTTCTGTACAGGAGAAGATGATTTTCTGTTTCCTTCTTCAGTCTCCCCAGTCAAAAAGTGCTCTGCCGCCCCACTTCCCCCAGTTTACCTGAATGGCCTCTGCTTTACACATTACTCTGCAGACCATTGCAAATATTCCAAGAAGAATAATCTAGGTGCACTCAAACATGTACAAAGGACTGCACAAAGGAGCCCGCCTGAGCCTTGTGTACATTCCTTTGTGCACATGCTTTTGACAGTGAAACACAGTAAGTCTTGTCTTTCAAATGCAAAATTAATGTCACCTTTGTTCAGAGTGGGCAGTGCTAATGGACTGCTACAGGCAGAAAAACCATCAGAAAAGTACCACGAGAAGTAGCAACAGCTCCCTTCAGCCCATCTCTGCCTCATCCAGCTGCCACCAGTGTGCCATTTTTGGAGGGGGAGGCATGTGTAGTCTTCTGGCTAGTCCACATGTTGCTGGTGAAATACACACTACTACCTCTGCCTTTGGCCAACTCTGCCTGCAGCCATGCGCTCGACTGATTATACAGGCTGGGCAGATCACCTGCCTATTCAAAGTTGTCTTTAAAGGCACTTGGTAATTGGAGGTTAAAGAGGTGCAGCAGCCTCTTATACTCAACATTCTCAACCATCTGCAAAGGCTGATCATCCAGGGCATTCATTTCCCTGACACATCATATCTCTACCTTTGATGCTGCCTGCCACTTGCTCTAGCACTGTGCTGCCAAATACCACTCCATGTCTTCCATGGTGACTTGCTTAAGAACATAAGATATGCCATACCGGACCAGACCAAGGGTCCATCAAGCTCAGTATCCTATTTCCGATAGTAGCGAATCTACGTCACAAATATCTGTCAGGCTCCCAAAAGGTATGCAGATTCCATGCTGTTTGTTCCAGGGTAAGCAGCGGATTTCAACGGTCCATTTTAATGGCTTATGGACCTTTCCTCCAGGAACTCATCCAAACCTCTTGTAAACCCAGCTACAGTAACAGCTTTTTCTACATCCTCTGGTAATGAATTCTAGAGTTTGATCACACGTTGAGTGAAAATGCGTGTCAGTGCTCCTTGCTTGTCATCTCACTGGGGGAAGAGTGCGAAACGAGAAAAGGATTTCCTATTTTCTGTAGCTCTCTGCTGCATCTACTTGAAGTAGAGGATGGAATCTGCAGTTTAGGATCAGAATCCTCCCTTGAACTTAGCTGGAAAGGGTATTGTTTCTATAAATGATATCGAAGACGATGCATTAGAATTCTTCTACTAATGACCTTCCTACAGTCGGATTCTGAAGTACTTCAAAATGCCTCCACACCTCAGATGTTTTATAACGCTCACTCTCTGCTTCCTTGGGAGTAGCTGATGCCATTGCTGCTGCTGCATCTGGAACCGGGGCTGAGGACAGAACAGAAGATGAAAGGTTAAAGGCATCCTCCACACTTTCCACAGCCTGATCTACCTGTCGGTTGCTTTTGGCCCCAGCAGTATCCATTTCTACCTCCTCACCTCTTTGCACATTAACAATAAGATTTGCCAGGCACTCATCAGATACTAAACCTCACATGAGAATTCATCAAATTCTGTAACTGACAAAACAAGCTTCATACACTTTTCAGCAATGAAGCGGGTGCACCTGCTACTACGCTCTGTGGGTTTTACCTGCTTCTGCTCCTGTCCCTCCATCTTGTACTGTCTCTACCTTTCTTTGCTCCTCTGTGGAGACAGAAGCAGTCAACTTCTCTTTCACAGTCACACTAGAAGCTTGGTTGATGGACTATAAGGCATCATATTCATAGACTATCCTTTCTGTTCTACTGCACTGGTGCTGCTGCAGGCCTTAGATCTCTCAACTACTTTCCCTCCTCTGGTTCAACCACCATTTCATGCCTACCCCTTCCAGGAGTTATGATGCAATTGCAAAAGATTGTAAATTCTATGGAGCAGGGACTGTCTCTATTATATCTGTCAGTACAGCACTGCATATACCTGGTAACACTTTTTTAAAAAGTAGTAGTAAATAGTAGCAGAGTTGCCAAGTTACCCAGTTCTAGGAGTGAGATTTTTAAGCCAGTCCTGGATTTCTGACAATCTCATTCTGATGCATTATGGAACCTGCAGCACTGATTCCAGTGGGCAAAATTAGGGACTACAAATACCATACCTCACTGCAATGCAAATATAAAACCAGACCTGGCAAAAAATCTCACTCCTGGAACTGGGTAACTTGGCAACTCTGTAGTAGTAGCAAATGAATGGCTATTTGCCTTTGTCTGGATATCCTGTCTATATTCTGTTTAGGTTCATTTTCTTTAGAGTTACAGGGTGAGAGACTTTACAGCTACTTCTGTGAGAGATGTAGTGATGGCTGTCTTGAGTCTGTCAGAGCCTAATGTACTGACAAGCCTGCACTGAAGCAAACCACCAGCAAACGTAGTGCCAATTTAAAAATGCTTCTTTCTCCTTCACAGACATATCTGTCTGTCCAGAGCTCTCTGTCTCCCAGGCTATAAAGAAGCAGATACTGTCTGCCCTGCTGCCAGCCACTAGCAACTAGGACTAGCCAGAAAGCTTGAAAGAATTTTTAAAATATCTTTTATTCCTTCTTGTTTGAAATTCTATAAGTCGTTAATTGTAACCCATCATTTTTGTTGGTGAAGAAAGCATTGTATAGCTCCTTGTCATCCAGGCTGCAAATAAATGGTTCTCTTTCCCGGGAGTTTTTGCTAGGTCAAGGTCTAGACAAGGATGTCCCCGCCCCCTCCCCCTTCTCTTTGCCCTCTCTAGAACCCTTTGCCTAAGCAATTAGGTGCAATGGGAATATAAAAGGGGTGGTGGTTGGGGGAAAGGAGCAGAAAATTGCATTTTATGTAGATTACACTTTCTTGTTTATTTCCCATCCAGAAGAGTCCCTATGTGCATTTAGAGAGGAATATGAACTATCTGGGGCGGTGTCTAGGTATAAATTAAATGTTTCGGAGTCAATTATTATCCCTAGAAATTCTTCCCCAGGGCTAACTGAATCAATCAGGACCAGGTACCCTTATCACTGGGAGCACAGGTGCTTACAATACTTATAGGTTAAGAATCTCACAAATTTGCAAGAGTTGCATGCTATACATTTTCCTCTCTTGCTGAAAAGGGCAGAGAAAGCCCTTCACAGGTGCTCCTTCTTGTCTCTCTCTCTTCTTATGAGACATCTTTAATGTAATAAAGATGAAAGTCTTGCCACGATTTATGTACAGGTTCATGATGTTGCTCTGCTTAATACCTAATAATATTTTTGTGCTATAAACGGGGTGATAGGGCAGTTTGTTTGGAATGGAAAAAGACCCCAAATTAAATTAGGGGTTTTAATGCAACTGAAGAGTCAGGGGGATATTTTGCTTCCAAATTTCAAGGCTTACTACTGGGCCGCCCAGCTTAGGATGGTCTATTATTGACAGGTAAATGGAAGCAGCCCAACTGGGCATAAAAGAGATAGGGACAATTCCTTTTCTTCTTCTCCAAGATAGCAGGAGTAATTAGAGGGCCCATCCTTTGGTGGGGGTTACCTTAGCTATTTGGGAAAAAGTTGGAAAAAAGTTAACTTTAGTCCCTGAACAGTACAAGTTGTTATCATTATGGCATAGATCAGTGTTTTATCCAAGGATGCAAGTTGGATGCTCAGAAACAACATGACTCAGGATTTTATCATGAATGATCATTGCCTGTCCAGTCATGAGATTCTGGACAGATGCTCCTTCTCCCCTTCACATTTTTTTCTCATTACTTCAGATAGAGCATTTTGTACAAACTAAAAAAGAGCTCTTTTTGAAACTGCAGAATCCCTTGGAGGATTTTTTTCTGGGGCCATGCAAGTGGTTCAGACACCTAGCAAAACTGTATAGAAGCTTGATTCCTCACACCCATACAAGATTAAATGGTGCAATGATTTGCAAAGAGATTCATCGGGCAACTTCTGGAAAAGTATATGGGAGAATACTCCAAAAATGTTGTCTTCTCAAGAGGCACGCAGAGTTCCAGAATCTCAATGCGTAGCTGAGAGGATGGTACAAGGAAGAGGGTTTTGGATTTGTTAGGAACTGAGTGGTGTTCTGGGGAAAGGGGGGGAGGGGGGAAGGCTTTTCCGAAAGGATGGGCTCCACTTTAACCAGAGTGGAATCAGGCTACTGATATTGACATTTAAAAAGGAGATAGAGCAGCTTTTAAACTAGAAAATGGGGGAAAGCCGACAGTCGCCCAAGAGCTCATGGTTCAGAATGATGTATCCTAGAAGGATACTAGCAAAATACCAGGAAGTTAGGGCATCCCGATAGAGAGGCTCCACAAAGATAAATATAACCCAGATGTCTTTAAGTTAAAAGCAGACAGTCAAAAGATTCCAAATTACCCCTGCCAACTGATACCAGACTGTTAATATAAATAAAATACAACCCCTTAAATACCTGTACGCAAATGCTAGACGTCTAAAAAATAAGATGGGAGAGTTAGAATATATAGCACTAAATGAAAGGTTAGATATAACTGGCATCTTAGAGACGTGGTGGAAAGAGGACAACCAATGGGACACCATGATACCTGGGAACAAATTATATCGTAATGAGAGGGTAGATCAAATTAGTAGAGGGATTGCGCTCTATGTTAGAGACAGGGCCATCCCATCCACTAGGCAAATTAGGCAGTAGCCTAGGGCGGAAGATCCTAGTGGGCAACATCACACCCCCTCCCCCCCCCAAGTGAAGCAGCAGTTCAGTGCCGCCCGGCCTGTCATAAGGCCCCCCTCACCCCAGCATCATCTTCTCGCCTGGGGAGGGGGTGGCATAGCGATCCGTCTGTTGCGTTGAGCCTTAAAGCGCTCATGCTCATTTTAATGCTTGATGCAGCAGAGGGATTGCTGTACCAGTCCTCCTCTCTCAGGTGAGAAGATGGATGCCGGGGGAGCAGCATGGCGGGCCGGGTGGCCTAACCTGCTGCTTCACCAGGGAAAGTGGTGATATCGCCCACCGAGGCCTCTGCTGTGTTGGGCTTTAAAGTGAACATGCCAGCACAGGCACTTTAAGGCCCGATTCAGTGGAGGGATCATCATGCCACCCTCCTCCCACAGGCAAGAAGATGGGTGCCGGGGGGAGGCATGGTGGGCCAGGCAGCTGCGGCATGGAGTGTCTGTCTAGGGTGGCAGAAAACTTTGGGCTAACCCTGATTCGAGACAGTATTGAGTCAAACAGTATAACTGCTTTGCAGAAAACAAAATACACTGTAGAAATTCCATGTAAAAAGGGGAAGGCGATGTCAGTGGGGGTGTACTACAGTCCGTTTGTCCAGAATGAGCTAAATCAAACAAGCTAACAAAAGTTATAACACAGTAATAATGTGTGATTTCAATTACGCTGGTATCGGCTGGGTCAATGTCATAGCAGGACATGCTAGGGAGATAAAGTTTCTAGATGAAATAAATGACTGCTTTATGGAGCAGTTGATTTATGAACCAACATAAGGATAAACTATTTTAGACCTAGTCCTTAGTGGAACATAGGATCTGGTGCAAGTGATAACGGTGTTGGGGCCACTTGGCAATAATGATCATAACATGATCACATTTGATTTAATAAATGGAGGGAGAACAGCAAGGAAAGCCACAGCACTACCTTTTAACTTTTTTATTTATTTATTTTTTATTTATAGTTTTAAACAAAATAATACACGTTACTACACTTGCATGAAATGGGAGCTACCAACAACCTCAATAAATACAACAACAAAGAAATAAGAACCCAAACAAATAAATAAAGGAAGGAGCCCACCTCTTAGGGAGATCCAAAATTAAGAAAAACATCTTAGCAAAGCGAAAGGAAAAGGCAGACAATAAGCAGCCAGACAACTAATAATAACATAGTGCAGAATCCCATCTCATTCACTCCCCACGGAGCCCTTAGTATTCAAAAAGGGAAGTAATTGTGAAGGATAAAGAAACACATAGTAATTACCCTGCAGCTTTACCAGGCATTTGCAAGAATACTTAAGGAAAAATAGACCCCCAATCTGTGAGACACGAGGACGCAGGATCAAAAACTCTTTCCTGTGTCAACGGGTCTCCCTAACCAGATACAAAAATATACGAACCAGGAAACCCTTGAAAGTTATATGCCGCTTTCAGAAAAACAATCTCAACAACCAGTCCCATCAGATACAAGTGCAAGAGTAACTAAGCACATTGCCAGTACAATATCAGAAGAATCAGAAGACTGCAAAAGAGCTGACACATTCAAAATATCAAATTGTCCAGGACCAGGTACCTCAGCACCAGCCGAAGACCTCTGGCCACTCGGCAAATAGTAAACTTTAGCAATAGGAGGACAGTTTTCTTCTGCAACTCCTAGGACTTTAAGCAGATTTTGCTTGAACATCTCTTTAGCAGAAATAAGAGATGAACGAGGAAAGTTAATCAGCTGAAGATTCATCTAGAAAAGCTTTCCAGTTGTTCCACTCATGCTTTCAAATAGTTAGAATCTTTCAGTAAAGCCTCAGAGAAATTTTCCACACAATCAGTCCTCACAACTAGACCTTCCAAGTCATCTGTTCAATTTCTCCAACGCTGTTAACCACAAATTCAGTATTTGCATGTACCTACCCTTGAATTCCTTTTATCTGCATAGTGATTGCTTCTCCAAGCTGGTTAATTGCAGACCAAATGGACTCCAACGTGAATTGCCCCAGCCGTTGTAACAGAAAAGAACAAGCCAAAGTACACTGCTCCATGCCTGGCAATACTGGAGGGACTATTGGCTCCATTGGAAGTGAGCTGGTGCCTTCACTCAACACCAAAGTGGGAACTCTGTTCTCAGATCACTGCCCTGACAATAGATGGCTCCGCAAGTCACCACCACCACTTGCTGCCAGTCCTGTAGTTGACCCTAGCAGGGGGATCAAGGATTCACTGAACAGAGGATTGATCACCCCACTACTTGCATGGGCTGAGGTAGGGCACAGAAACTTCCGAGGCTGCTGTGCTTCAGGAGACATAAGGTCACTGTTCAAGAAGGACGCTGAACCACCCAGCTCCACCCAAGTTCCATCTCCTCCAGCTGGCTGCCGCTCTGGACATAAAATAAATGCATCTAATGGGCCCGAGGTAAGAGGAGTAAAGGTCCACGGGACAGCCTGGGCAGCACGTCCTGCTTCCCCTTTCTCTTCCTCCCTATAACAGGAAAAATATGGGCCGAAACTCAATGCCTGCCAGCAGTCATCTTGAACTTTCAAAAAGGAGACTGAGATAAAATGAGAAAAATAGATTTAAAAAAACTAAAAGGAGCAGCGGCAAAGGTTAAAGGATTACATCAAGCATGGATGTTGTTTAAAAATACTATCTTGGAAGCCCAGACCACATGTAGTCCACATTCCACGCTTTAAGAATGGTAGAAAGAAGGCCATACAACTGCCGGCATGGTTTAAAGGTGAGGTCAGAGAAGCAGTTGTAGGCAAAAAAAAACCATTTCTCAGGAAATGGAAAAAGAAGCCAAATGATGAAAACAGGAAACAACATAAATACTGGGAACTTAGATGCAAGACATAGATAAGGCAGGCACAAAGAGAATTTGAAAAGAAACTTGCCATGGAAGCATAATAAAAACGTTTTCAAGTTCTTTCATAGCAAAAAACCTGTGAGAGAGTCAGTTGGACCATTAGATGATAGAGGGGTAAAGGGGGCACTAAGAAAAGACAAGGCCATAGTGGAGAGATTGAATACATCTTTGCTTTGGATTTTACTGAAGAAGATGTAAAGGAAGTTACCCATCCCTGAAATGGTATTTAATAGTGATGTATCAGAAGAATTAAAACAAATCTTGATAACCCGGGAAGATGTATTACAGCTATTTGATAAACTGAAGCGTAGAAAATCACCTGGACTGGATGGTATACATCCCAGGGCACTGAAATAACCATAATATGAAATTGCAGAGCTACTTTTAGTAATCTGTGAACTATCATTAAAATCATTTGCAGTACATGAAAACTAGAGAGTGGCCAATGTAATGCCAGTTTTTAAAAAAGATTCCAGAGATATCCAGGAAACTACAGACCAGTGAGCCTGACATCAGTACTAGGCAAAATGGTAGAAATTATTATAAAGAATAAAATTACTGAACATGTAGATAGTCATGGTTTCATGGGAGAAAGCCAACAGGGATTTAGCCAAGGAAAGTCTTGTCTCAAAAATCTATTATATTTTTTTAAAGGTGTGAATAAATAGGTAGATAAAGGTGAGCCAGTTGACATAATGTATCTCATTTTTCAGAAAGCCTTTGACAAGGTCCCTCATGAGAGACTCTTAGCGAAATTAAAAAGTCATGGGATAGAAGGCAGTGTACTATTCTGGATCAGGAACTGGTTAAAAGATAGAAAACAGAGTAGGGCTAAATGGCCAATTTTCTCAATGGAGAAAGGTGAATAGTGGAGTACCCCTGGGATCTGTGCTGGGTCCGTTAATTTTTAATATATTCATAAATGACCTGGAAATAGTGGCGTGATCAAATTTGCAGATGACACAAAAAATTATTCAAAGTTGTTATAACACAAGAGGATTATGAAAATCGGAAAAAGACTTGATAAACTGGGAGACTGAGCATCAAATGGCAGATGAAATTTAATGTAGACAAGTGCAAAGTTATGCACCTAAGCAAGAACAACCAAAAACTATGGTTACACAATGTAAGGTTCCACATTAGGAACCACCAGCCAGGAAAAAGATTAGGCATCATCGTGGATAATACATTGAAAACCTCCAACCAGTGTGCAGCAGTGGCCAAGAAAGCAAATAAAATGCTAGGAATCATAAGGAAAGGAATGGAGAATAAAAACAAGGATATTATAATGTCTCTGTATCACTCAATGGTGCAATTGCATCTTCAATATTGTGTGCAATTCTGGTCACCATATCTTAAAAAGATATAGCAGAATTAGAAAAGGTACAGAGAAGAGCCACCAAAATGGTAAAGGGGATGGAAGGAAAGCCCTACAAGGAAATGCTTAAAAGGTTAGGAACTCACAGAAGAGGTGGCAAGGCTGAGGAGCATTCAAGACAGTGAGAAGAACATTGATGAGATGCTTCTTGAAACATCCAAGCTCTCCAGCAGAGGAGAAGTTGGGAGCCTATGGAATGACGAAGGTTGGACATGAGTACCCAGGGCCTGAAGAATCACCAATCCAACTTCTCCAGCCCTTGAACTGAAGAACCATTATGCAGTACTGGAAGTGGAGGAGGTGAAAGCATCCTTGGAAAGGGAAGAACCAGAGCTTGAGCACTCCAAAGTTACAGAGTGACCACAAGGAAGTGAAGAGTAGTGGTGGTTGGTGACTCTCTTCTGAGGGGTACTGAGGCGTCCATCTGCCGACCAGACTTGATGTCCAGAGAAGTCTGCTGTCTGCCAGGTGCCAAAATCCGAGATATTACGGAGAGTTTGATGAGACTCATCAAACCAACTGACTATTACCCGAATGTTGCTCATCCTTGTCGGCACAAATGATACTGCCAGGTATCCCTCTGAGCGTATCAAAAGTGACTTCATGGCTCTGGGACAGAGGGTGAAGCAAATAGGAGTGCAGGTGGTTTTCTCTTTAATCCTCCATGTTGAGGGTAAAGGCCAAGACAGAGAAGCTTGCATCCTGGATATAAAAGCATGGCTGCATGGATGGTGTCATCGAGATCATTTTGGTTTCCTGGACCATAGGATGCTGTTCCAAGAGTTGCAGAGCAGAGATGGTGTCCATTTGCCCAAGAAGGGTCAACATGGGCTGCTCTGCCCAATCGGGGCAGAGCAGCCAACGTTTAAAAGAAGCGCCGGCAGGCGTGCCTGCGCCTGGCGGGCCCGCGCCTGAGGGCCTCGACAGAGGGCCCTTTGGCGTGGCCCTTAGGCGGGGACCGCGAGAAGGGGCACCAGAAAAACCCCTGCCATCATCAGCAGCTCTCCGGCAGCAGGATAACAACACCAGCCATATTCGCAAAATCGAAGCTGCCTGCACAGACGTTTAAGCCCTGCACATCTCCCCGGAGGGAGCGTGCTATCAGCCAACTCGGGCCACCGCAGACGTTCCAGCCTGCTCCTCCTGCCCAAATGCGGCAGCTCAGCCCGTTTAAAAGAAGAACGTCGAAGGGCGGACCTGCGCCTCGCGGACCCGCGCCTGAGGGCATCGCCGGAGGGCCCTTTGGCGTGGCCCTTAGGCAGTGGCACACACGTGAGCACCAAGACCACATTTACACATCGGCATCACTTCAGCAGATCAGCAGCTTGAGCTCCCCTCGGTCGAGCTCGCCCCCTCTCAACAGCCCTATCTCTCCTCAAACGTTCTACTGCCAGCACAGCCTTCCTCACCACCAGAGCAACAGAGCGTAAGAACTGGATACAAGACGAATAACTCAGAGGACCTAAGGTACAAACTAGCCGACACATGGTGCCTACCTATCTGAATTACTATACCTCATTGCTATACCTGAATTGCTACACGTCATTGCTACACTGTATTGTTGCACTATATTGCTACCCCTCATCGCTACACCTTAATTGCTATACTGCATTGCCACACTATATTGCTGCACTACTAAACTGCTACACCTCATTGCTACACTGTATTGATACATTATATTGCTGCACTGTATTGCTATACCGAATTGCTATACTGCATTGCCACACTATATTGCTGCACTACTAAACTGCTATACCTCATTGCTACACTGTATTGATACATTATATTGCTGCACTGTATTGCTATACCGAATTGATATACCTCATTGCCACACTGTATTGACACATTATATTGCTGCACTGTATTGCTATACCGAATTGATATACCTCATTGCCAAACTGTATTGACACATTATATTGCTGCACTGTATTGCTATACCGAATTGATATACCTCATTGCCACACTGTATTGACACATTATATTGCTGCACTGTATTGCTATACCGAATTGATATACCTCATTACCACACTATATTGCTATACTATATTGCTACACTGTACTGCTCTACTGAATCACTACTTTGAAGTGCTAAACACCTCCACTAACACAACACAGCACTAGAAAAACACATGCAACATCACAAAACACCAGTAACCTAGAAACGTCTCATTCCGGAAACATAAATGGCTTACCCATTACTTACTTTTGCCCTACTCTATACACTGGTCAGCACACTCTATGAATCAGTTGTATTGGCAGATGGATGCAACCCCATCCAACTACTAAAGAGTGCAAACGGTAAAACATACAACAACCAATACCACCGGCACTCAAACCCTTCACACAGAAGACTGTCACACTTAATATATATAGCCATAGAGACCTCAAACTCCACAAAACATAAAAACACAAAGCATCAACAAGAACTAAGGTGCGCCCTTATCAACGCACGTTCGGTCCGTAATAAATGGCCGGTAATCACTGACCTAATCACTATGCACAATCTAGACATGCTAATGGTCACAGAAACATGGATCTCTGAATCCGACAATGTCATATTAAATCACCTTACACCACCTAACTTTTCGATCTATACCTGTAATAGGGAAAACAAAAGAGGAGGAGGTGTACTGATCCTTGCAAAAACATTGTTACAATACCGGACTAGCCTTACCAAGAGCACGCAACTCCTGAACACACTAACCATCACCAACAAATACAATACTATTAACCTCATTTACAGAACCCCAGGAATTGGATCAGATGAGCTCTCAGACATCATTGACCTAGCATGTAATCCAGAAGACTCCTCCAAACCTAACTGGCTACTAGGAGACCTTAATCTCGCTTCCACTCAACCCACCCTAGCCAAAGCCTTCCTCGAAGCAATGGCTGACCTCAACTACAAGCAGGCTATAACTGATCCCACCCACCAAGGAGGAAACCCCCTTGACCTAATATTCATCCCACATACCGTCATGAGTACATCAAACCAATTTGACCTTACTATCTCACCAGTCCCCTGGTCAGACCACAATCTAATAACATTCCATTTACCAATGCAACACTCTACGAGCCACCGCCCAAGTGCAACGGAAACATCAGGAACCACACGATTCAAGCAACTCAACAGGGAAACAATCGTTAGTGACGTTCTCCCAAAGCTTGATCAACCAGCAACCAACCTGAATGACATGATGTCCAACTGGAACGAGACCCTCTCCCATTACGCTCAACAACCTGCCAACAACAAAAAAACCACATCGGACAGAGGAGACACCAAGAAACACGCCGCCCCATGGTTTTCCCCGGAACTACGAGCGTCCCTACTCCGACTCAGAAAACTCGAAAGGAAATGGAGAGCGACTAGAAATACCTCAGACCAAGCCATCTATCAACAATATCTGAAGACCCATCGCGAATCAACGTGGGCCAAAAGGAAACAATTCCATGCAGAAATTCTCAGCCGCTCACTAAATAAGCCAAGAGACCTTTTCCAGCTGGTGAAATCCCTTACCAACCAACCTTCCCCTCCTCAACAAGAAGGTATTCAGCCACAAGCATATGCGAATTACATCCAATCAAAATCAATAAAGGTAACTACAATGGCATCATCACCTCATCTTAACCATACCACAAATCCCAAAACCACTCTTTCCCAGTCCACACTCACCAAACTCACCGCCATCAACAAAGACCATTGAAGAAGTAATTGCATCAATCAACGCCACGACCGCACCAACCGACCCCTGCCCAGCGCACTGGATCAAGACAATGCGCACGGAGTTCAGCCCTATCATAGCCAACATCACCAAGCTGTCATTTGAAACAGGAGTTTTCCCAGATGCGCTCAAGCACACATCCATCCGCCCACTACTAAAAAACAATCAACTTGACCCAAAGAAAGAGGAATCTTACAGATCAATCTCCAGTATCCCTTTTCTGGCTAAGATCCTAGAGAGAATAACCCTTAGACAGATCCAGCAGCATGTTGACTCCTCCTCACCACTGGATCCCTCTCAACATGGATTCAGAGAAGCACACGGTATCGAAACCCTACTGACAACATTAACCAGTTCACTGATCAATGGAATTGACAGTATAAAGAATGGCTTCGCACTAATCTTCCTTGATATATCAGCAGCGTTTGACTCCGTAGACCACCTGCAGCTTCTCACCCGGCTACATGAGAAGGGAATCCGAGATCAAGCGTGGGACTGGTGTAAATCCTACCTCGAAGGCAGATGTCAACAAGTCCGGATTCAAAGCACCACCTCCGAACCTTTCCAACAGCACCAAGGTGTACCCCAAGGATCCTCCCTCTCCGCGTTGCTCTTTAACATCTATATGCAACCAATCTGT
This sequence comes from Ichthyophis bannanicus, assembly GCA_033557465.1. NCBI lineage: Eukaryota > Metazoa > Chordata > Amphibia > Gymnophiona > Ichthyophiidae > Ichthyophis > Ichthyophis bannanicus. The sequence continues at coordinate 941,096,141 of CM066033.1, read as the reverse complement.
GACATTGCCCGTTCATTTGGCATATCGTGTCTTATGTATGCCGATGATGTCCTGCTATTCACACCCATTGTCATCAATTGTCCCGACTATACAGTGCTAGTTGACTGCTTCAACACAATAACTGACTGGCTACTCACTCAGAACCTCCGGATAAACTTCAAAAAAACGGAAGTACTAATGATCACAAGGAATAAACCCTTTCTCTCCGCCACCAACACTCAAAGTCAGAGACGCGGAACTTCCAATCAAATCCAACATACGATATCTCGGGGTAATTCTTGATCAACAACTCAACTTCAAGGAACATATCAAACGCACTGTCAAGACCATCTATTTCAAGATAAAAACCCTACGGCATCTTAGGCCCATGATGGAATCCGCGGATTTCCGCACCATCTTCCAGGCACTAGTCACACCGCACTTCGACTATGCCAACATAGTTCTACATGGCCTTCCAAAGAGCTCCCTCAAACCATTACAGCTAGCCATGAATGCGGCAGCTCGTGTGCTCTACGGAACCTCAAGGGTCGACCACATCTCCCCCATTCTAAAGGAACTACACTGGCTTCCCATAAGCAGTAGAATCCTGTACAAAACCCTCCTCATTACCTTCAAGGCCTTCAACATGATAGCTCCCCCATCCATTTCCGACCTCATAACGCGTTCTCCAGACAACAGATCCAGGAGATCCCAGGCTGCCAACATGCTACTTATACCAATTGAATCCACAAAACTCAACCAGATCACCACCAATAGGGCTTTCAGGAACTATGCCCCCGTATGCTGGAACAAACTCCCCCCACACATTAGAGCTATTAGAGACCTTATTCAATTTAGAAAAGCCCTCAAACACCACCTTTTTCTCTTACATTATAGCCATCCCGATACCCCATTACCTCCCACACACCCCCACTATATCATACAGCCGCTACATGATGTAAAACACTGTAATCATATCTAATATGTAATACAATCGATTTGTACATAGTTTCCTAAGTTTGCTATAAACTTGAATGTAAATAGTTCCCCAAGTTCTCCTCCATGTTAACTCCCCGTTTTATGTAAACGACGGCCAATGTATCTGGTCAAGTGTTCTATTGTTTTGATGTAAACCGCGCTGATGACAAATAGCGCGGTATATAAGAAATGTTAAATAAATAAAATAAATAAAATGTCTTCAGTAGCAGACTAGCTAACCTACTGAAGAGGACTTTAAACTGGATTCATTGGGGATGGGTGAAGAAAGCCCACAGGTAAGTGAAAGCACCCAGCTAAATGAAACATTGAATACCTTTATGTAAATGGGTAAAAGGGGCAACATATGGAAAGTGGTTTGCAGCTTGTCGTGCTTTGAGGGCTTCTGTGTATCAGCGATGCTGAGAGTTAAACTATCGGTAGTTTAACTACTGGCAGGGTCTCCCAAGATGGACAGGTCTCAGCTGAGTTGTCAGACCAAGACAAACCACCCATCTGGGCAGCAGCAGAATGGGATAGTGTTGACGGTGGAGGATCACATTTCTGTGACAACAGCAACAACACCAAACTTAAACTGCACGGAGGAAAGGCCCGGCAATCTACTTCTGTATCTTGCCATGAAAACCCAATGGATAGTTACAACAAAACAAATTGTGCTATAGTGCTGGAAGATGAGATGCCCAGGTTGGAAGGCCCTCAACTAGCTACTGGGGAAGAGCTGAAGATGTTTCAGAGTAAAGCCAGCATTTATGATGTGGTTGGATCAAAGCCCTCGGGACGTCTGACTGCTGATGTAGCTGCGCATGAAATGAGAGTCAGAAGCTGTAAAGATGTCTTACACATTGGAACATGAAATGTATGAAGCATGAACCAAGGGAAGTTGGAGGTGGTCAAGAATGAAATGGAACGTGTACAACTTGATCTGTTGGGTGTCAGTGAACTGAAATGGACTGGCATCGGGCACTTGCATCACTGGCATCGGGCACATCATGGCATCGGGCACTTTGCATCAGATAATCACATGGTCTACTATGCTGGAAATGAAAGACAAAGAAGAAATGCTGTTGCATTTATAATAAAGAAGAAACTTACAAGAACTGTAATGAAATACAATGCAGTCAGCAAACGCTTAATCTCTATTCATCTACGAGGAATGCCTATCAACACAACTATAATTCAAGTATATGCCCCAACAACAGCTGCAGAAGAGAATGAAATTGAAGAGTTCTATGAACAAGTACAAGCTGCAATTGACAGAACATGCAAACAGGATATCCTGATAGTCATGGGTGACTGGAACACAAAAGTTGGCAACAAAGAAGAAGGCAAAGTAGTTCGAAAATATGGACTTGGCAAAAGAAATGAAGCTGGAGAAAGACTGATAGAATTCTGCAAGACCAACAATCTATTCATCTCAAACACCTTCTTCCAGCAACCCAAGCGGCAACTGTACACATGGACTTCACCCAATAGATTGTATAAAAATCGAATTGACTACATCTGTGGAAGTCAATGATGGAAAAGCTCTGTAACATCAACAAAGACAAAACCTGGAGCTGACTGTGGTGAAGATCATCAACTACTAGTATGCAAACTCAAGCTAAAGTTGAAAAAGAGCAAACCACTCATGAATGCAGAAAAATATGACCTTGACAATATACCACTGGAATTTAAAGACTGCCTGCAAAATCAATTTGCTGCTTTAGATACAAATGACAGAGCTCCAGAAGAGTTATAGAATGACATCAAGAAGGTTGTGTTGGAAGAAAGCGAGAAGTCTCTACTAAAGGTGAAAAAGCAAAAACGGCCAAAATGGATGACAGAAGAAACTCTAAAAATTGCCCAGAAATGCAGAGAAGCTAAAGCCAGAGGAGAAAGAAAGACAATCGCAGAACTGAACAGAGATTTCCAACGTGCAACAAGACAGGACAAGGAAACGTACTACAATGACGCATGCAAGGAAATAGAAGCAGAAACTATTAGAGAAAGAACAAGATCGGCTTTCCTAAAGCTACGAGAGTTAAAGAAAAAGTTCCAGCCTCAAATTGGAATGTTACAAGATGCTCAAGGTTCTATGTGGAATGATGCTGAGAAGACCAAGAAAAGGTGGAAGGAATATATAGAGTTTTTATATGATAAAGATCAAGTGGACCAACAGCCGTTTCAACCTGTACCTTATGATTGGGAACAATTGGTGATGAAAGAAGAAGTTAAAGCAGCATTGAAAGCCTTATCAAAGAACAAAGCACCAGGCATTGATAGCATTCCCATAGAAGTATTACAGCAATCTGATGCTGCTGTTACCCTACTTACAAGGCTCTGCCAAGAAATATGGAAGACAACATCATGGCCAACTGACTGGAAAAGATCTGTGTTTATACCAATACTAAAGAAAGGTGATCCAAATGACTGTGGAAATTATCGCACAATCGCTCTGATCCTACATGCCAGCAAGATTCTACTGAAGATTATTCAAAAGAGACTACAATCATACCTGGAACAAGAACTACCTGAAGTGCAAGCAGGGTTCAGGAAAGGGCGAGGAACGAGAGACATCATTGCGGATGTGAGATGGATCCTTGAAAAGACTATCTATTTGTACTTTATCGACTATAGCAAGGCTTTTGACTGTGTAAACCATGAGAAACTCTGGGCCACATTAAGAAGCATGGGTATACCAGAACACCTGATCGTTCTCTTGCACAATCTGTACATTGATCAAGAAGCAACAGTTTGAACGGAACAAGGAGAAACAGAATGGTTTAAAATAAGCAAAGGTGTAAGACAAGGCTACATATTTTCCCCCTACCTGTTTAATTTATATGCAGAATAAATCATCAGGGAAGCAGGATTGTATGAATACAACAGAGGTGTGAAGATTGGTGGAAGACTCATCAACAACCTTCGCTATGCCAATGATACCACATTACTGGCTGAAAGTGAAGATGATCTGAAACATTTGCTTCTCACAAAGAACATAGTCTCAAAATGGGCCTGCACCTTAATGTAAAGAAGACAAAGATCATGACAACTGGCATAATCAACAGGTTCAATGTTGAAGGAGAAGAAATAGAAATCATGAACAACTTTAACCTACTTGGATCAACTATCAATAAAGAAGCAACAAGCAGTCAAGAAATCAGACGACGCATTGCTCTTGGCAGAATGGCTATGAAAGACCTAGATAAGATTCTCAAGAGCAGAGATGTCTCTCTCCATACAAACATTCAACTTGTTCAAGCCATGGTATTTTCAATAACATCATGTGGATATGAAAGCTGGACAGTGAAAAAGATAGGAAGAAATTGATGCCTTTGAATTATGGTGCTGGCGGCGAATACTGCCCGAAGAACAAACCAGTCGGTACTAGAGGAGATCAAACTTAAGCTTTCATTAGAAGCTCAGATGACAAGACTTCGACTTTCATACTTTGGACACATCATGCGAAGAGAGAGATCTTTAGAGAAAGACATCATGCTTGGCAACATAGAAGGTCAACGCAAAAGAGGAAGGCCAGCAATGAAATGGATCGATATAATAACAGCAGCTACGGGTACCATTCTGTCAACAATGAGCAACCTGACTGAAGACCGAACACAATTTAGGATAGCTATCCAGGAGGTCGCCATGAGTCGACTCTGACTCGACGGCACGTAACAACAACATGGAAAGCAGTGTGTATAAATGCCCGTAGCATGGGAAATAAGATCCCAGATGTTGAGGCTTTTTTTTTTTTATTATTTATTTATGAATAATTTTACAGTAATATACAGCAAAATTCTTAATCAAAGAAACAAAATATCACAATGTCAAAAATATTTATCAAGTAATAATCAATAGGAACCCAGTCCACATTAATGGGGAGATAAGCCTGTTAAAAAAAAAATTTAGGAAAACAAAAGGACAATCCAGGCCTACAGGACAAGCCTGCAGCCAACCATTTAACCGGTAGAATGAGACCCTCCCTTCTCAGAATCTATAACTACCTTAGACTGTTCCTTGTCCAGAATCCATTTTTCCAAATCAGAAGAAACAAGAAAAACAAACTTAACATCATTTAAAGATATACAACATTTACAGGAGTATTTTAGAAAGAAAGTTGCTCCCAAAGCAAGTACTCTAGACTTATAAGATAGAAAAACTTTCCTACGCAACTGAGTAGTACAAGAAACATCAGGAAACATCATGACCTTAGCCCCACAGAACTGTATCTCCTTTTTCCGAAAATACAGCCTAAGGACACTGATCTTATCTTCCTCAGAGGAAAAGGTCACCAGCAGTGTAGCCCAGGTGGAGATAAGGTCATGTGATTCCTCTAAAAAAGCGGTTAAGGAGACCACGTGATGTGGTGAGCTGGAGCGGCTGTGTGCAGCTTGAGCTCCGGGCCCCCCATCCTTAAACGGCAGATTGGAACCGGTTCGGTTTACTCAATCCAGCTCATTGGATCGCTGATAATACCTACCTCCAAGGCCCTATAATTCGAACCTTGGCATGGCCTCCGCGGCGAAAGCTGGGCGCAGAGAAGGGGGGCGCACCGCAGGGCCCTCCAAGATGGCGAGCTCTCCCCCGCAGCAGAGCCAGACGGCTGAATCCCCCACGATGTCTGCGGAGGTTTCGGCAGCGGTCACGGCGGCATTATCGGGACAGTTCGATGCTTTGCACCTTAAGATGGACGCCCTTCAGACCTCCCTAGATACACTGGGGTCCCGCGTACAACATGCTGAGGAGCGTATCTCCCAAGCGGAGGATGAGTTGGAGACGCTGCGAAAGGAGCTCCGGGCCGCACAAAAACTTTCCCAAGACCATGTGCTCAAGCTGGACGACTTGGAAAACAGGTCGAGACGTAATAACCTACGATTTTTGGGCATTGCCGATACGGTCCCCGACAAGGACCTTCGACACTTTGTGGAGACCTTGGCAGCTTCCCTTTGTGAGACCACGGGTGGAAATAGCCCCGTCATCGTGGAACGCGCCCACCGGATTGGGCCCAAACAATCGGCGACGGAACGTAGGCCCCGGGTTGTCCTGGCGCGGTTCCTCTCCTACCCCCAAAAGGAAGAACTGCTTAAGGTAGCGCGGAAGAACGGCCATGTGGAACACGACAACATGCGTATTAGGATTGCTCAGGATTATTCGGCTGCCTTGAGCCACCGCAGGAAAAGTTATGCCTCGGTCTGCCAAAAACTGATCAACGCTGAGATTCGCTTTAGCGTACAATACCCTGCGCGGTTGGTGATCTGGCACCAAGGAACCCGACGGATCTTTGAGACGGCGGGAGAGGCGAGTCTCTATGTGGAGCAGCTTAACCGACCAGCGGCGGAGTGACCGTCTCAGTGAACAACCTGTGTATTCACAGCATGTTTTGTTGTTTCCCACCTTTCGGGGCAACGTCGGGGGAAGGCCTTATTATTTGACCGGCTAATGACTTTTTTGTGGACACTCAACGTGCCCCCCTTTACCCTATGATCGATACTGGTGAGGTACAGGGGCGCATTGGACCCAAATACGATCCCGGGTGTTGATGTGGGGGATCCCCACCGTAACGGTAAGTGGGGTGCACTCCATGCGGTTTTTTTGGTCTTCCCTGCGGCCAGGCCCCTTGACCGGTGAGGCTAGAGCCGGGGGGGGGGGAGCGACACCAAGTGGGCCTTGGAGGCCTTAGCCATGCACCTTGCTAGCCCCCTCTCCGAGGTGCTCGACCTTTGCCTGGTGGGGTGCGCCCCACTAGTTGTGGAGGTTTTCTAGTCTATTACTTTTCTTCTAGTTTTTATAAGTTCTTCTGTGTGCTTGCATCTACACATCGTAGCTTCTCAGCTGATCACGCTCATTTCATCTGCAATGTAAACTGTATTGTATATACATGTACTGTAAGAGCAGAACTATCTTAGCTATATGCTGTATTATGTATCCCTATTTAAATTGATACCGAACGTTCCTAATTATCTCAATTCGGTATGTTCTTTATGATGTATGGGGCAGTCACAGTCCATAAGCAGGTGTTAACTATTACCCAGACTCCTTTCGGCGGCAGCTTTTACTCCATCTGGGGAATTCTGTACGGAGCTACTTGAGTCTTTCCTGCTGCTCTCTAGATTGGAGGACCCTGTTAGTGAGCTCCTTTGTTTTTGTGGGCACCGCTGGAGGTTTTATAGTTTAGTACCTCTTTTAGTTTTTACAAGCCCTTTTTGTGCATACGTCTACACATGGTAGCTTATCAGTTGCCCACGCCCATTTCATCTGCAATGTAAACTGTACTGTATATGAATGTACTGTCAGAGCAGCACTTCCCTAGCTATCTGCCGTACTATGCATCCCTGTTTAAATTGATATTGAGCGTTCATAACTGTTACAACTCGGTATGTTCTTTATGATGTATGGGGAAGGCACAGTCTATAAACTGGTGTTAATTATTCGCCAGACTCTTTTGGGCGGCAGCCTTTACTCCATCTGGGGAATTCTGTACGGAGCTACTTGAGTCTTCCTGCTGCTCTCCAGGTTGAAAGACTCGGTTAGTGAGCTAATCTTTTTTGGTGGTAGAGATGGCTTACAGTGTGGTTATATTATTTTACAATTTCCACGCCACAGAGCAGTGTGTTAGCATTGACAAGGGTAGTGAGGGGAGATGGGCTGTATAGGGGATATGGGAAGGCTCTACCTTTGCTGACCGTTATCCGTCCCTTGGCCTCTTTTGGCGAAGTGGGTGGATGATTCCGACTAGGGGGATAGAGAGAGGGGGAGTTGGGGTAACGGGATTGGTTGAGTATAGTTCCTTAGGGGGGGGGGTTGGATGTATTGGGGGGGGGGAGATGAGCGGGAGTAGGACCGAGTCTTGGGTAATACACCTGGGAGAGCGTAACAGGGGGGGGGGCCCTGCTCACATCTAACGTGTCTCATAGGTAGGAGGGGGAGAGTATGCAAGGGTGGGGGGATAGGGAGACAGGTTAGGGAGGGGGGGAGAGGGTGGGGGATGGGAGGGGGATGGGAGGGGGTTTGGGGTGGGGGCTGGGAGGGGAGGGGGAGGGGGAGGGGGGGGCGAGTGGGGGGGCGGGGGTCCAAGGTCACCGAGTGCACCCAGATTGTTCGTAGTAATAGATGGATGGAGCAATGTCTTCCTAAGGGGGGGACCTCAGGCTGGGGAGGTCCTACCCCACTACTATCACATATTGGGCATATATATCCTGTTTGAATATGATCCACCCTGAAAGTAGTCTCCTGGAATGTGTGTGGTATAGGGAATCCCATAAAGCGATATAAAGTGTTGCAGAATCTAGCCAGACTAAAATGCGATGTTGCCATGCTACAAGAAACCCACCAGACGGCCGACGAGCATGCTAAACTACAGAAAATGTGGGTGGGGCAGAGTTGGGGCGCCCCGGCTAAGGGGAAAAAGGGTGGAGTGGTCATTCTGGTCAGCGCCCGGGTCCGCTTTGAGATGGAACAGCAATGCTCGGACCCAGAGGGGAGATTCATCCTGCTTTATGGCTACTTGGAGGGTAGGCCTATTGTGCTGGGCAATGTATACGGACCCAACGTTGTGGATCGGCCGTTCTATGCCCGACTGGCCTCCTGGGTGGAGCAGCTGCCAGATGTGCCGTTAATCCTGGCTGGGGACCTGAACGGGGTGTTGGACATAGACCTGGATACATGTGGAGGGGGGAGTGTGAGAACGCGGGTTGCAACTACTAAAACGCTGCGAGGGTTGTGTCGTCGTTTGGGGACGGTAGACCCCTGGCGCTTACTTCATCCCCTCGAAAAGGATTTTACTCACCAGTCGCGGGCGCACGGTTCCAATGCGCGCATTGACTATGTTTTGGTTTCGGAGAGGCTTTTCGAGAGGGTGATGGATGCGCGCATAGCCCCGTTGGTAATCTCTGATCATGCCCCAGTCTGGGTGGAACTCCGATGGGGAGACCTGTCCACCTCCACGCGTATCTGGCGGTTTCCCATGGACCTGTACTATGATACTAATTTTCGCACTCACCTCGGACAGTGTTGGCAGGATTTCACTACGTACAATAAGCAACACGAATCGGACTCAGAACTGCTCTGGGAGACAGCCAAGGTTGTACTGCGTGGTAATATTATCGAATATGCCGCGCGGAAGCGTAAATTGCTTGCGGCGCAAATCGTTCAGCTAGAAAAACAAGTAGTCCGTGCCCGACGGCGCTGTGCGGGGGATCCCAGTAGAACACATAAGCGCAGGCTTTGGGAATTGCAAACCTCACTCAATGAATTGGTGCATCAGAGGGCGAAGAAGTCCCATGAGTACTACCGCTATCAGCTATACCGGTTTGGAGACAAGCCGGGGAAATTATTAGCACGCTGCCTTCGCGGCAGTCGGGCATCTAGGCTGATTGTGGCACTTCGGGATGGGCGGGGGGAACTGCAGAGGGGGAAGAGGGAAATAGCCCATACGTTCCGTGCCTTTTTTCAACAGCTATATGCACGGCGGGACGGGTCTCCGGCTGCCATGCAGAATTACTTAAGTACATTAGACCTGCCCCAGGTGGGGGCGGACCAACGGGCCTATCTGGATGCCCCGATCACAGTGGAGGAAGTTTGTAGGGTTATACAGACAGCTGCCTGCTGTAAGGCGCCTGGCCCAGATGGATTCGGGGCAGAGTTTTACAAAATCCTGGGGGATTGCGTGCCCCCCACCTTAGTGGCAGTGTATCAACAGCGCGTGGCACAGGGTAGATTTAAATGGGGCCCCAACCATGCCTATCTTACTTTAATCCCCAAACCAGGCAAAGACCCCACGCAGGCGTCGTCCTATAGGCCGATTTCTTTGCTGAACTTTGACCTTAAAGTGATGGCTAAAGTCCTGGCGGACAGGTTGGCATCGATATTAGGGGATCTGGTACATGATTCCCAAGTTGGTTTTGTCCGAGGGCGCTATGCCGTGCGCAACCTGCGTAAAATCTTGCTATCGATGGAATGGGTGCACGAGCGCGGGACGCCGTCGTTGTTAGTTAGCTTCGACGCGGAGAAGGCGTTCGACCAAGTGCAGTGGGACTATCTGCACGGTCTCTTACCGTATTACGGGTTGGGAGATTCCTTCTGTAGGATGGTGGAGTTATTGTATGCGGATCCAACAGCGGGAATATTATGCAACGGGGAGGTATCGGAGAAATTTAACCTGGAGAGGGGCACGCGTCAGGGCTGCCCTCTTTCCCCCCTGCTCTTTGTGCTGTCCCTGGACCCACTGATACGGCGCATAGAGGGGTCGCCCGATATCCCGGGGGTGCGCATTGGCTCTTCCGGGTTCAAGGTGGCGGCCTTTGCCGATGACCTACTGATGCATCTTATGAAGCCTCAACAAACATTACCCCGGTTGTTGGAGGAGTTTGACCTCTACGGTAGATTCGCAGGCTTAAGACTTAACCTGGCTAAATCGGAGGCGCTAGATGTGGGTGGGAACTTGAAAGATAGCTGGCCTGGGAATTTTCCGCTTCGATGGGCTGCGGATTCCTTCGTTTATCTCGGCATTTTGCTGACTCGAATACCAGCTCAGATTTATAAAGCGAATTTTGAACGTATCTTCTCCAAAATCAGAGCGCAGATGCAGGCGTGGGCACCCCTTCCATTGTCCCTTCTGGGGCGAGTAGCAGCTTTGGGGATGGTGGTTCTTCCCAGGATGCTTTATTGGCTGCAGACCCTTCCGGTCTGGTTATTGAAACGGGATTTGCGGCGGGTTGAAAGAGCTATTAGGGGGTTTCTCTGGAAAGGTGGCCGAGCACGTATTCCGCTGGCCCGGATGAAGGGGGGATGGAAGTCGAGAGGGGTGGGAGTTCCGGACCTTTGGAAATATGCCTTGGCGTGTCAGGCCCGACATCTTGCCGATTGGATGGGGGATACGGAGGTTTACACCCCCCGGGCCTTAGAGGAGGCCTTTGTGGCGCCGCAAACCCTTGATGCGGTCTTGCATCTTGGGCGGGGGGTTATGCCGGCACGACTGGTTGGAAGTGTTCTGCTGCAGGCTACTAGACGTACATGGCAGCAGTTGAACAGATATTGGGGGAGTAGCCCGGAGGTCTCCAGCTGGCTACCCCTGCGGGGAAATCCCTCCTTTACGCCGGGGTCAGACTCGGTGTTTTTTCAGCGTTGGGAGCAATCGGGGATTACGCGGTTAGGCCATGTGGTGGACACCGAGGGGCGATGTAAGGCCCTGGCCGTTATTTGTGGGGAATATGATCTGAACCCTGGGACCTCAGTATTTGCATACATGCAATTGTCTCATTATATTGGAACACTGCCTGGGCGAGAACTGCAAGCGGAGCGCTCTGCGAAGATTTTGGAATTTTTTTGCCCTGGGGTCGGAAACGCCCCCGACGATTGCTCTGTTTAAGAGAAAACTTGATTCATTCGACCCACCCCCGGATCATGCGACGGTAGAACAAGCCTGGGCGAGAGACTTAGGTAGGGAGATACCCGCGGGCTCGATCCAGGGCGCGTTGGGTAGGATTGCATGCCTTGTGGAGGGGGCCCGGTGGCGCGAAATCCAGTTTAAAAGCATTCTTCGAGCCCATTTTTCGCCGCGAAGAGCACTGCGAAACTGTCTTACAACACATGGGGGGTGTCCTAAATGCTCCTGTGGCCTGGCGGACTTGGGCCATATGTGGTGGGGGTGCCCAGTCATCCACCGGTATTGGCTTCGGATCGGCGAGTACCTGGGCGGTCTGCTACAACAGCGGATTCGCTGGTCCGGGCTGTCGGTAATCTTGGATCAGACGGGACCACTCCACCCTAAGGGCAGATGGGAAGGTTTATTGGTGCGAAAGGCCTGTCTGGTGGGTAAGGGTCCCATCCTTCACCGGTGGAGGGAACCTACGGGCCCTACGTTTTGGGAATGGCGCAACACCCTGCATCAGTTTATGCTTTTGGAACGGCGGAGTGCGCAGCGGCACCCCCGGAGATGGGCCACCTTTTTGTTAATTTGGATGCCTTATATACAGTCACTAGAGCCCAAAATCCGCAGCGAGATACTCAGGGTAGCATAGTGCTGTGGGAGGAATAAAGGGGGGGGGGCTCCTTAGTTAGGAATGCCTCGGTGACCTTGGGTTGGGGGGGGATAAGGGGGGGGTAAGAGGGGGATGATCGGGTGCAATTGATGTGATACCTTGCTGTATTTGTTGCTGCTGCTATACTCCCAGGGTGGTGGACAAGACACAGCCCTACCCGGGAGGTGCTATGGAACAGGCCGATTGCACCTATTTGGATATTGTTTGGTTGTTTGCTTGTTATTATTATTGTATTCTTTACCATCAATAAACAGATTTCTCAAAAAAAAAAAAAGCGGTTAAATTAAAATCTTCTAATTCTGCTAGAGGAGGGTCCTCTGATTCCACCTTGCCAGCCGATACCGTTGAAGGCAAGTAATAACATTTTAGGATTACACAAGAGTCGGCATGGGGAAAAAGAAGGCTCTCCTTCAGATATTTTCGAAATAGTATCAAAGGAGAGAGCAAAGCACAAAATGGGAAAATTCAAAATCCGTAAATTTCTAGAACGATTAACATTCTCTAAATTCTCAAGTTTTTGGTGCAAAAGTAAGCTATCTTTAGCGTATGTAGAAGAAATTTCAGCAAAAGTGGTAACCTGAGGCTCCACTTTTGCTACCACGGAGCTCAAGGCCCCAACTTGAGATTCCAGAGAACTAAATTTTGTAACCACATCCCCTGTGAATTGACATAAAGAGGAAATAGTCTGAGAAAATTTTGTCCGTGCGCGTAACTAAGCGCCATATATCGAGAAGGGAAACTTCAGTTTCTGGACATTCAGTGGGAAGAGCAGAAGGAGGCTGCCAAACCACCGCCTTCAGGGACTCTGTACACCGAAAAGGATCGCCAGGTAGATGATCAGAAGAAAATTCCAGGAAACCTGGAGGAAGGGGAGGGGTCCGCTCCAAAGCGCTTAAACTCACGCCCTCCACAGAGGTATCAAGCGGCACAGTACCTGGACAGATGTTCCGTGGTGTAGATACCAAATGTTTTTCAATTGCACCTGCCTGCGATGTCTCAGCCGTAGATTTTTTCTTACGTTTCCCTGGCATAGCCAGAAGAACGCTGGCTCACGCTCCCAATGCGCTCCTAAGGGGCTCGTAAGGGGCGGGACCAAGCCCCTTTGGAACCGCCCCTTAGGAACCGCGCCGACGGCTGGGCGCCGTAGGGAGGATCAATTAAATAGGCCTGTAAGATGACGTCAGCAGGGCTCCCGCTCGATTCTCAGGCTTCCAGCCGGCCCCTCTCTCCCACACAGGGCACCGGAAACTGCAACAAACACTCCCACAGAAGGTGCAGCAAGCAGAATTTAAATCGGAACCTGTAAGGTGACGTCAGCAGGGCTCCCGCTCAATTCTCAGGCTTCCAGCCGGCCCCTCTCTCCCACACAGGGCACCGGAAACTGCAACAAACACTCCCACAGAAGGTGCAGCAAGCAGGATTTAAATCGGAACCTGTAAGGTGACGTCAGCAGGGTTCCCGCTCGATTCTCAGGCTTCCAGCCGGCCCCTCTCTCCCACACAGGGCACCGGAAACTGCAACAAACACTCCCACAGAAGGTCAGCAAGCAGGATTTAAATCGGAACCTGTAAGGTGACGTCAGCAGGGCTCCCGCTCGATTCTCAGGCTTCCAGCCAGCCCCTCCCTCCCACACAGGGTACCGGAAACTGCAACAAACACTCCCACAGAAGGTGCAGCAAGCAGGATTTAAATCGGAACCTGTAAGGTGACGTCAGCAGGGCTCCCGCTCGATTCTCAGGCTTCCAGCCGGCCCCTCTCTCCCACACAGGGCATGTTGAGGCTTTAATGGGAGAAGCTGACTTGGAATTGGTGGCAGCAACAAAGACATGGTTCACAGACAACCATGACTGGGATGTAACTATACCAATCTATACTTTATTCAGAAAGGACAGGGTAGGAAGAAGAGGAGGAGGAGTGGCACGATATGTAAAAATAATATTAAAGCTATGGAACTACAGGGCTTAAAAGGGAGAGAGGAGGCACTATGCGTTAAACTAGAAAGAGGAAAAGAGAAATCTATTGGCGTGATATACAGACCTCCCTCACCGGGAGAAGAAGTGGACGGAGAGTTAATTGAAGATATGCGCAACATTGCCAGGAAAAGGGAAGTGCTACTGATAGGGGATTTCAATGTTTCTGATGTTGATTGGCACATCTCTGCTGCAGTATCATCTAGAAATAAGGAAATCCTGGATTCTCTTCAGGGAGAACTATTCAGGCAACTGGTAACAGAACCCACACATGAAGGGGCCATACTGGACTTGGTGCTTACCAATGGTGAAAGTGTTTCTGATGTTATAGAGGGGGATCATTTTGTATCCAGTGATCATCAGATGGTGTGGTTCAGTATTAGGACTAGGGTTGCTAAAATCCATTCTAAAGTGAGGGTCTTAGACTTTAGGAAATCTAACTTTGCCAAGATGGGCCAATGCCTCAGGGAGTCATTTGTGGGATGGGAACAGCTGGGGGATGTAAAAAAACAGTGGGCTAAAATGAAAGGGGATATTATAAAGGCAACCAACCTTTTTGTTAAAATGGTAAATGAAGATAAAAGGAAAAGGAGACCGCTATGGTTTTCAAAAGAAGTAGCTGAAAAGGTGAAGAAAACGAGAGAGGCCTTCATGAAATACAAGAGATCACAGAGAGAGGAAGACAGGCATCTATATTTGGAAAAACGTAGAGAAGCTGGCAAAGTAGTCAGGAAAGCAAAGATTCAAAAAGAGGAGGAAATAGCCAAAGCAATAAAATTGGGGAATAAGACATTTTTCAGATATGTTAGTGAGAAGAAGAAGGGCAAAAGTTGTATTGTCAGACTCAAGGGTGCAGGGGAGGAATATGTAGAAGTTGATAAGAATAAAGCGGAATTGCTTAATAAATATTTCTGTTCTGTGTTCACAGATGAAGAACCAGGAGCAGGACCTCAGAAAACACCCACAAACAGGAACAGAAGTGAGAGGCATCTTGAACAATTTTCAGAAGACTGTATTCATGAGAAACCACCTAAACTTAGAGAAACGTGATGGGACCGGATGGGATACACGCTAGAATACTGAGGGAACTTGGAGACGTTCTAGCAGCTCCACTGACTGACCTCTTCAATGTCTCATTGGAGTCAGGAGTGGTGCCAAAGGACTGGAGACAGGAACATGTGGTTCATTTACAGAAAAGCAGAAGTAAGGATGTGATTGAAAACTACAGGCCAGTTAGTTTAACCTCTGTGGTAAGTAAATTAATGGAAGTACTGCTGAAAGAGAAAATAGTGAGACTTATGGAGTCGAATGGATTACTGGATCCAAGGCAGCATGGATTCACCAGAGGCAGGTCTTGTCAGACAAATCTGATTGATTTCTTTGATTGGGTGACCAGAGAGTTGGACCGAGGGAGAGTCCTAGATGTGGTGTGTTTAGATTTCAGTAAAGCCTTTGACACCATTCCGCATAGGCAACTTATAAACAAACTGAGCACCCTAGGAATGGACCATAAATTTACTGCTTGGGTTAGAAATTGGTTGAGTGGGAGGCAACAAAGGGTACAGGTAAATGGAGCTTACTCTGAGGACAAGGAGGTTACCAGTGGTATGCCCCAGGGATCTGTCCTTGATCCGATTCTTTTTAACATCTTTGTTAGTGATATTGCGGAAGGGCTGTTGGGTAAGGTTTGCCTTTTTGCGGATGATACCAAAATGTGCAATAGAGTAGACACCCAGGAAGGTTTAGATAACATGTCGAGGGATCTAGCTAAGCTTGAAGAATGGTCTAGAATTTGGCAGCTGAGATTTACTGTTAAAAAATGCAAGGTCATGCATTTGGACTGCAACAATCAAGGGGAGAGATATAGTATAGGGGGTGAAGTACTTCTGTTCACAGAAGAAGAGCGGGATCTAGGCATGATTGTGTCTGATGATCTTAACACTAGAAGCCCCAAAGTGCGTCAATTGATGCAAATGCATCTTCGAAATTGTATACCAGCACCACTGCTAGAACCATGTCAGTCATGTTCCATGACTTTGTTAGCAAGGTCAAGATGTTCAAATATGTGCATCAAAAATTAATGACAGATGCACCACCTATCAGGAAAATGAATTTATCCCTTGAAGCTCCAAAGTACGTCAATTGACGCACTCAATTGTCTTGGATGCGTCAATTGACGTACTTTGGGGCTTCTAGATATAAATTCATGTTCCCACTAGGTGGCGCATCTCAATCACTGTTTACAGTTTCACTCTGACATTACAAACAATAAATACACGATGACGTCATGTAATGACGTCACAAACTGCACGTATTTAACAAATAAGTAACTTCACATTAATTCACATCTGCATTTCATGCTAAACGCAGTTGTCGTGATAATGCGTCAATTGACGCACTTTGGGGTTTCTAGGTAAAATTCCTTTTGGGGCTTCTAGTGTTAAAATAGCTAAACAGGTAGAAAAGGCGACAGCAAAAGCTAGAAGGATGCTTGGGTGCATAGGGAGAGGAATGGCCAGCAGAAGAAAGGAGGTGAAAGTGCCTCTGTTTAAGTCTTTGGTGTGATCTCATTTGGAGTATTGTGTGCAGTTCTGGAGACCATACCTTCAAAAGGATATAAACAGATTTGAGTCAGTAGAGAGGGTGGCTACTAAAATGGTTAGTGGTTTTCATTATAAAAGCATATGAGGAGAGACCTAAGGATCTTAAATGTATACTTTAGAGGAAAGGCGGGATAGAGGTGATATGATTGAGACGTTTAAATACCTCCATGGCATAAATACACAGTAGTGGCACAGAGGGAGCAGATCCTTACAGCCTACAAACCTTGAGCTTTGTGTGAGACATCTTGTCAGTTTTACAAGATACACACAGTTTTAGTTTGCTAGATCTTTTCGTTGTCAATTCAACAGAGATACTCGTATTGCTGTACGGCTAATTGTACCCGTGGTGCATAACACATTTAGTCCCCCTGAAGAAGGCGTTCGCCGAAACGTGTTGGGGTTTCTCAATAAAGCACCTGTGTTCATCATCTGCTTTTGCTTCTTGTGTACACATAAATACACAGGAGGACAGCCTCCTTCGATTGAAAGCAATCTCTGTTATGAGGGGACATAAAATGAGGGTGAAAGGGGATAGACTCAGGAGTAATATGCGGAAATATTTTTTTATGGAAAGAGTGGTAGATCCGTGGAATAGTCTCCCGTGGAGGTGGTAGAGATGAGGATAGTATCTGGATTCAAAAAGGCATGAGACAAACACAGAAGATCTCTAAAGGGAAAAAGGGGACTGTTTTGTTAGTTATTTTATTTAACATTTCTTATATACCGCCTTTCAAGATATTAGGGTGTTTACATTGAACGAACTGAAATTACATTGAACAGGGCATTATAACTTGGAGATAACTATTTTACAGGGAACATGAGCAATGTTGTGGTGGTTGATATGGAAAGGCAGACTAGATAGGCCATGTGGTCTTTTTCTGCCATCATGTTTCTATGTTTCAACTTGGAAAAAAGAAGGCTGAGGGAAAATATGATTGAGGTCTAGAAAATAATGAATGGAGTGGAATAAGTAAACATAGATCGGCTGTTTACTCCTTCAAAAAGTAGAAAGACATGCAATGAAGCTACAATGTAGCACATTTAAGACTAATCTGATAAAATATTCTTTTACTCAGCACATAATCAAACTCTGGAATAGTAAGGCCGCGGGCCCCGTCCGCGTGGCCGCTCCTAACCGGGGGGGCGGCGTGCCGATCACCCCCCCCCCCCCGGAGTTTCGGCGGCGCGCGGCTCGGCGGTGCCCCGCGCGGCCTGGCGCCCTCATTGGCTCCCCTCGGCGTTTTAAACGCCCGGGAGCCAATGAGGGGGCTGGGAGTCGGCAACGGGGGGGGGGGGTGGGTAGTGCGGGGACCCAGCACTGCTCCGGCAGTTGCTGGGTCGAGGCTGGAGGCGCCGGACAGACTGCGGAGCAGGATACGGCGTGGGCCTTGGGCCAGCAGCAGGAAGCAACACGAGAGGCTGCAACGTGCGCTGGGCAGCTTTTGTGCAGCGACGGGGGAGTCGGAGGCTCGCGGTGGCTGTAGCTGAGGGCAGAGGATCTGCTGCAGGCAAGTGTGTCTTTCGTGGGGTAGTGCCTCAATTCCATCCAGAGCCACAGCCTGACCAATGGTGCAGGGATCAGAGTTTCAATCCCCCAAAGTGCCCAATGAACAAGGCTGGCTGAGGTGTTAATTTATGAGGCACAGAAATACTGGGTGGCATAAGGCAGTGTGCTAATGTTTCCCCCCCCCCCCCCCCCACAATTACATTGGTGGCCAAAGCAGTGGGGCTCTTTAGGGTGCTTCAATCTCTGATTAAAAAAAACAAACAAAAAAAAAAGAGTTCAACCCGCTATTAATTAATTTCCAGGGTTCCTCCAGCCTTTTTTAATTTTCCCATGGCCGGCGGAGGGAAAAAGGGTGCCCGACAGCGCGAAGGGTATGGCAAGGCTAAGCCGGGCGGTTCTCGGGGAGGGGGGCCCGCTCCTGGGGGCCGCCCAGCTCATTTTGGGAGGGGGGGGGCCAGGGCCAGGGCCAGGGGGGTTTCGGCTGGCCCTTTAGCTGGGGGCCGGCGGGGTAGGTCAAAAGGCCCAGCACGAGGTGCTTTGGGACTGGGAGAGGCCCCCGGTCCTATGGGTGGCTTGGGGGCGGCCACAAGTCCAGTGGGGGGGATTGACGGGGTCGCTCCTCAGGCGAGCAGTGTGGTGGTGGATGCTGCAAGTCCTGGGGGTGGCTCAGCTCCTGCTGGGGCAGCTTACTCGCCCATGTGGGCGCATTGGCAAGGCGGGGGCCAAGGCTCTTCACATGCCGACTGGCTAGGGGCGTGGCAGCCGCCTTGGCCAGTGGCGGGTGTTCCTTCGCCTTTCCCTGTTTTTTCTCCACAGGTTTCGACCGGCTGGCACTACTTGGGGCACCCTTTGGTGGCTCCTGCGGGTCAGACGGACAGCGGGCGGGGGAGCACAAGTGGTGGCCCCGTGTCTGTCGAAAACGGGGGAGGAGCGGCAGCGTCAGCGTCGACGCCACGGGAGACGGGCGTGTCTCCCGAGGTAGCAGCACCAGCGGCAGGTGAGTCGGCTGCTAGCGCGGGGGCTGGAGAGGGGGGAAAGACGCGAGTGACCAAGCGCAGGCGGCGTTCATGTCCCCGGCGGCGGCGTTCGCGGTCCTCCTCTTCATCAACCTCCGAGTCTTCGTCCGGCTCGGTTTCCGACAACTTGTCCCGGAGTCTCCGGACAACTGGTGGGGAGGTCGGCGCGGGACAGGCGGGTTCGGTGCCCTCAGTGGCGTTTTTCTCTGAGTTATGGGAGGGGGTGCCAAAGACACTGCGGAAAAAGATTGTCAAGCGTCGCTATTTAGATATTTTCCGCTTACTTGATGGTCGTAAACGGTCGGGGGATAGTCGACGAAAACGTAAGGAGGACGAGAAGGCGGGTAGGGTCAAGAGAGTGGCCCGGAATGTGGTTAATTGGACTCGGTCTTTCCTGCGCTTGGCTAGTGTATGGGGTCATTCGCACCCGGAGCAGTACGGTATGCTTTTGGCTTACACGGATTCCATACTAGAGGCCTCACAGACTCATGAGGGTTGGGCTTGGCTCAACTACGATGAGAAATTCCGTGATAAGATGGAGGAGAATCGCATGTTGTCGTGGGGAACGCAGGACATTAATCTTTGGCTGACACAGATGGCGATCAGACCTGGCGGGGGTAGCGTAGGTGGGCAAAGAGGTGGGGTCGCCGCACCCGTGCTGGCGGATCGGTCCTTTCGATCGGGCGTCCCCCCTGTTTTGCAGAGCACTCCGGGGGGGAGGGGGGGAGCTGGTGACTTGTGCTGGCGCTTCAACAAGTCTTCCTGCCCCTTTCCGGATTGCAAATTCCGGCACGCCTGCTCCATCTGTAATGGGGGTCACTCAGCACTCAAGTGTGTTGAAAAGAGTGGCGAGGGCGTGTCAGCCCCCAGCCACAAGTAATCGGGACTGGTGGAGTTTGGCCCCCACCCCGGTTGCGATTGATGCGCTAGGTCCGTGGCTTAGGAAGTATCCGAAGCGACAGGTCAGCTGTCTATGTGAATGTGGGTTTAAGGACGGATTTCCCATACCGGTGGTAGGCAGTGTAGAGGTCAACAAGGCGGGGAATTCGCCTTCGGTGTGGCTTTTGGCGCAGCTGGTTCGAGTTAGGTTGGCAGATGAGCTAGCGTTAGGTAGGGTGGCTGGTCCTTTTAGAGCACAACCATTTGCAGATTTGGTGGTATCTCGTTGGGGATCATTCCGAAGAAGGAGCCGGGGAAGTATCGCCTAATACGTAATCTTTCTTTTCCCGTTGGTTCTTCGGTTAATGATCACATTCCTAAGGTTTTGTGTGCTGTACGGTACGCATCCTTTGACGAGGCCATTGAGCTGGTACGTGCCTGTGGTCCGGGATGCTTGCTGGCGAAACTGGATATCGAATCCGCTTTCCGTTTATGGCCAGTGCACCCTTCCGCTTTCCATTTGTTGGGGTTTTTGCTTCGAAGGTCACTTTTACTTCGATAAATGCATGCCCAGGGGCGGTTCGATTTCCTGTGCGTATTTCGAGCAGTTTAGCTCATTTTTACATTGGGCATTCGTGGACTGAGTGGACTGCGGCTCGGTGGTGCATTACTTAAATGACTTCCTCTTCGTAGGACCGGCGCATACTGGGCAGTGCAAGGCTTTGTTGGATGAGTTTGTACAGTTGGCCTAGGTGTGGGGTGTTCCATTGGCTTCTGAGAAGACGGCGGGTCCGGCGACTACTCTTACCTTTTGGGCGCGGAGTTGGATTCCGTTGCGTTGTTAGCCCGCCCGCCGGAAGAGAAACTTACGCTGGTCTCCTGCACGACGAGTCCTTCGTGACTTTAATGGTACCTCGGTGCTGCGAGACCCGGAGGTGACTCCTGCGGATCTGCAGTTGTATGCTGACACGGCGGGGGGTTTGGGTTGGGGGATTTATTTTGGGGGCTCAGGTGGCGCGGAAGGCTGGCCTCACTCCTGGCTGGATGTGGGGCTGACGAAGAATATTACCTTCCTCGAGTTGTTAGCCATTTGGGTGGTCATGTTGCTGTGGCCGGATAGACTCCGCAATCGCAGGGTGCGTTGGTAGTGCGACAATGAAGCTGTAGTGTCTGTGATCAATAACCGGGTGGGTAGGCTGGTTGCGGAGTCGGGTCGGATTCGCAATGGGAGGGAGGTGCAAGTGCATCAAGTGCACTTTCTCGGGGGTGGGGTTCGTATCCGCCTTGCCCGTTCTAAGACGGATCAGGTGGAAAAGGTATGTGGCTGGAATTGGCAGCGGTGCAAGGTTCTCCCACGTGTCCTGTCGCATTACTGCAAGTGTGCTTACGCGTTCGCCCAGAGGTCGGCGGTAGCCTCCTTATCCATCAGGACGCGTGGGTTTTTACGCGTTTCCAATTTCTGGCAGTGCTACGGCTGTCCTTAAGGCTGATAGGTGAGGACCCTGGTGCGTTTTGCCCCTCACTCCTTCCGGATTGGGGCGGCGACCAGTGCAGCGGTGGCTGGGCTGCCCGATCAGGAGATACAGCGCATCGGCCGTTGGCGGTCGAGAGCCTTCCACAGCCACGTGCATTTGTAGGGGAGTGGGGGGGTGGGGGGGGGAAAATAACGGTTCTATTCTTTTGTTGCAGATACGGGGCGGCGATGCTGTTGGATTCTTGGCCACTCCTGTGTCTTCTGGGCTGGTCGGCGAGCAGCGACGTGCCCGATGGGGCTGAACTTGGGAATTTCCGAGCAGGCGGTGACTGTCATATGGCTGGGTGAGCGCGGACTTCGATGGATCCAACTCTTGCCTTTGCTTGGGCACCTCCACCGTACCAGAGGCGCACCGGACGTCTTGCTGCTCCACATAGGTGGCAACGATCTTGCTGCTTGGTCATGCCGGCAGTTGATCCGAGCAGCTATCAAGGACTTTGGGGTGGTGTTGGGGGATGTTTCCAGATGTGTTATTGTTATGGTCGGATATCATTACAAGGCCTTCCTGTAGGGCTCAGCGACGGTGGTCACGGGGTGTGACAAAAAATTAACCGTCAAATTGGCCGGTGGGTGGGTCAGCAGGGGGGTTGTCAAATTCTCCATCCTTGGGTGGACATGGACTGCCCGGGCCTCTACAGGTCTGATGGGGTACATTTGTCCCCAGTAGGGCTAGATTTATTGCTTAACGATTGGCGGGAGGCCTTGTACGGTATTCCATTGGGGGGGCGAGGGCTGGTCGCAGCTTACCTTTGGGGGGCGGCTCTGGTCGTGGCTGACCTGAGCCGGTGGCGGGATCCCGGAGGTTTCCGGGGTCCGGAGCCGGTGGCAAGCATGAGGGCGGGGGTGGGGTACCCCCGACCCGGTTAATCCCTCAGGCTTTTGCTAATAGCATGGCGAAGCCGGAAGAGGGAGGGCGTGGAAAATGTCGGGCCTGTGCCCGGGGGAAGCGGATGTGGCGTCACCTTGCTACTAACATGGCGGGTGAGGGCTCGCTCTGCTTGGGGGGGGGAGTTAAAATGTGTTGATTTGTATTGTGTGTTGTTTAAAAGGTTATTAAAGCTGCGACCAGTTTAAGTCCCAAATGGTTGTCATGTGTTTTGTTCTGAATTAAGTTGTCAATGAAATGTGAAGTGGGGGGGGGGGGAGGGGTGTGAGGCGACGTGTCCGCCTTACCCGGTTATTCATTTTCAGAAAATGTAGTAAAAGCTGTTAGTGTAGAGTAGCTGGTTTTAAAAAAAGTTTGGACAAGTTCTTGAAGAAAAAGTCCATAAACCATTATTAAAGAGGACCAGGGAAATCCACTGCTTACCTAAGGATAAGCAACGTGGAATCTGCAAAACGTTTTGGGAACCTGACAAGGACTTGTGACCTGGATTGGCTGCTGTTGGAAACAGGATACTGAGTTTTAGGACCTTGGTCTGACCCAGTATGGCTTGTTTTATGTTATGTTCTTATATTTGTAACACATTTGGACACTCATTACAAAATCCTGTTTAGAACGTATTTCAAGCCAGTCAAACTACATGCTATGAACAACATTACTGTGAGCTATACTGGAGGGGTTGTGGGGTTAGAAAGCCATTCTGGGACTGTAAAAAAGTAAAGCCACTATGGGAGCAGATACGCAGAACTGCTGGAAGAATTTCCCAGAAGCTGGTCTTGGAGGATGTGGTCTTATTACTTCTTTGCTTTTCTGACAGCGATGGAAGCCATGGTGAGAGCATTCTGAGTGTGGGAGCCTGATTAGGGCTGTTCCTGAGGCCAGTGCAGCTATCGGGAGGAGTCGGGCCTGTTTGGACGGTAGACATGGACCTTCAGTCATCATCTTTGAGTGTCTGCAGCAGATAAAAAGACCCATGTCTCTCTGAAATGTGGCTGATGTCACGTGACCAAAGGGGAGCCTAGGTTTTCTGGTACATCTGGCCTGCGCCCTGTGGAGAATATGCCAGGTGGAAAGGGTAAACCTAAGAACAAGAACATGGATTCAGCTGTAAAAGTTAATGTTAAATCTGGTCCTATGAATAAGAACCTTGCACATGTGGAGGTTTCGGGAGGTGCTGTACAAGCTACCTCGCTTTCCAGCACCTCCTTGAGTCCTGTTTTCAGGACTCCTCCAAAGCTACCAGATTGGATTGAAGGGAGTGGGATTGGGGATTCCCAAAATAATGGGATGTCTCCTGCCACTCCCGTGGATTCCTTAAACTTGACTTCTGCACCAGATGATGGTTCTCTTCAGGGCCGTACCGAGCCAGAATTGCGCCCTGTGCGACTTGCACATCAGGTGCACACACACCCCCCCCCCCTTCCCATACCTCCGTCCGGCCACTGCCTGCTCCTATCCTGCTGCTGCCACCCTCTGTTTTCTTCACGGCAGCGGCAGCAGAGCAAGAGCAGGCAGAGGCTGGATGGAGGTATGAGGGGGGGGGCCCAATGTGCAAGTTGCCGGCAGCAGATCTGATCCCTCCCTGCTCTGACATTGTGTCAGAGGAGGGAGGGACCAGACCTTAAGAAAGACCCAAAAAGGCTTAGGAGGTGCATTTCAGCTGCCTGCTGTTGTCCTGCCACCACTGAGAAAGACCCAAAAAGGCTTCGGAGGCGCATTTTGGCTGCCACCACTGAGAGAACAGAAAGTGGCAGCAGCAGGGCAACAGCAGGCAGCCGAAATGCGCCCCCTAAGCTTTTGTGCCCTGTGCTGCTTCACCGCTCGCACAGGGCTAGGTATGGTACTGGTTTTCTTTCTAAAGTGTCTCCTATGCCTTATCTGCCCTTGATTCAGTAGGGCAAGTGTCACAGACATTAGAGAAAGATGTTTCTTTGAAGGATATTTGGAATGTTGGTCTCTATGACTAATAATATGTTACAGGGGGGTTTTAAGCAAGTTTCTGTCTTTTTTCAAGATACTGTATCTAAGGTTTTGGATTATGATTTAAAAATTGATAAGATTGAGACGCATATTACAGATTCCTTCTTGTTACATCGGCAGATGAGTTGTTGGAAAATGTGATAAGAGCAAGAAATTCACAATTACTGAATTTTCTTAGAACTCATTTATTATCTCTAATGATTTTTCAGACGTTTAAGGTGGCGTTGGGTATCTTTGATGTAGAGGCAATATTAATATCTAAACTTCACTATGTTCCATCTAGTTCCTTGGTTACAGCTGAGACGGAACATGAGGTGGATCATCTTGTGGGTGGAGACGAGCTTGATTTAACAGCTTTTTTATCTCATGATGAGATTCCTACCAGATCTACTCTCCTTGTTACTTTTGTGAGAGAGGATGATAAATTGAGAGTATTGAGCATATTTTTTCAAAAGAAAAATACCCCTTTTTGTGAACAAAAGCTAAGCTTATTTCTGGGCATAGCTAGGGCCACACAGGTCTAAAGGAAACAATTTCATCACTTAAGAGATAAAGTTTTGTCCATTGGGGTGTCCTTCTAGCTTAGATTTCCCTACAAATGTGTGCTTATTTTTCAAGGAGTAAAATATGTGTTCTTTTATTCTAATCAATTAGAGGACTTACTGAAGGATAAGCAGTACTTAGCTGTTTCCTTGTTTTTTTTTATATGGACAATCCATGGTTAATGGAATTTATTTAAATGGATTTAGAAGGTTTTTAAGGGGTATTCTGCCCTTCTTTCCCCATGATGTGGGCTAATGATGTAAATTTATATTTCCTTTAGTTATGTATCTTGATGTATTGTATATTATGATCTTGAAGATTTGTTACTTGGTTGTTTTTTTCTTTGTAAAGTAAAACAAAAAGGCTGGCAGCAATCAGAGCCTGTCCCATAGTGGATTAGTAATCAGGACTCATACTTAGTAATGGAGCCTGGACATCTTAGACTTAGGTTAGTGCTTCTGTAAACTGTCATGTCACTGCCCCCTGTTCTCCACTGTATTGCTTGTTTTTTTGGGGATGTTGAATGAGAAGTGTGTATTTGATATGATGTATATGATGTTTTATCTTTGATGTTTGATGTTTTTGTTCTGAAAGTGCATAAAAATAATGAAAAATATAGGGGGGATATTCAGCAATGGTGGCTAGCATTTGTAAAGTGGGTAGCCGTCACCACTGAAGTTTAACCCTGATATTCAATGCCAGAGCCATATCTGGCCACCGGCATTGAATATCTGGGTTTGCTGCAGAACCTGGAAACTAACCAAGCAACAGCAATATTGAGCAGTTTGCAAATAATGTATTTATATATTTTCTTTTTCAAAGACAGATATGTCTGATTCACAGAGCTATATGTTTATGTTTATTTTTATTAGGCCTTGATAGACCACTTTTGGAGACAACATGATTTTTACACCTTTAGTACTTCAGCAAAGCACATTTTTTTCTGAAGCAGCAATGAATCACCTTGCCTCTCTGAATGCCAAAGAGAAAATGGTGCTCTCCTGATGTAGTGTGTTCTTTTTCCTACTCAGCTGCTGAAATCACTCATGAGACTGCATTCGCTGCTAAAAACAAATGAAATGAATGGACCTAAATATAAGAACATAAGATATGCTATACTGGGTCAGACCAAGGATCGAGCAAGCCTAGTATTTTGTTTCCAATAGTGGCAAATCCAGGTCACAAGTACCTGTCGGGTTCCCAAAAGGTATACAGATTCCATGCTGATTGCCCCATGTGTAAGCGGTAAATTTCCCAGGTCCATTTTAATAATGATTTATGGGCTTTTCCTCCAGGAACTTGTCCAAACCTCTTTTAAACCCAACTACACTAACAGCTTTTACTACATCCTCTGGTAATGAATTCCACAGTTTGATTACATGTTACATGAAAAAATATTTTCTCCAATTTGTCTTAAATGTGCTCCATTGTAGCTTCATTGCGTGTCCCCTAGTCTTTCTACTTTTTGAAACACCTGTTCCACTCCATTCATGATTTTATAGACCTGTATCATATCTCCCCTCAGCCATCTCTTTTCCAAGTTGAAGAACCTTTCCTCATAGGGGCATCCTTCCATCCCCTTTACCATTTTGGTTGCTCTTCTTTGTACCTTTTCCAATTCTGCTATATCCTTTTTTAAGAAATGGCAACCAGAACTGCACATAATATTCAAGGTGTGGTCACACCATGGCAAACCCCACCCTCCCAATCATTTGGTTCATTTAACGGTATATAAACTGAAAATATCTTCATCATCACAATTTGCCATTCCAGTGACAATGAATGTGCACCCTTACATTCTACCCTGTCCCCGCTGAATAGATTCGCAGTGAACCACATCTCCATGATTGACACTGAATCTAAGTCAGTCTCTCCCATTAAATCCTTTTAGATCTGACACTTCATTTCTCATACTATGAGCTTTAGTTTGCACGGCTTTCCAAATGTTGCCCTTTTTACACATTTCTGTAACAGCGTTCGTTGTACTTATCTGAAGGTTTTTAGTTACCTAGGGGTTTTACCTATCCAACCCCACCAATCCCCTGGTCTGACCATCATCAAATCACATCTGCCCCCATCATAGTATGGAAACCCTCATGATTTCCCTGCTCAACACAAACCAAAATCATAACACAAGGCTTTATACTCATTTTGCTGGACATATCTGCCGCGTTTGTCTGTCTCACACCAACTCCTACTAAATCGACTCTACAATATAGGAATTTAAGGAACTCTCCTAAAATGGTTCATCTCCTACTTATCAGACCATGTACAACAAAACAAAATTGGCACCCTCACATCTGCACCATTCCCCCTCAACCAAGGAATACCGCAAGGGCCTACACTCTCCTCACTCCTGTTTAATATCTACCTATAACCCCTCTGTGAAATCATCAAACACCATGACATCAACTACTTAATATATGCAAATGGCATAATGATTTTCACCCACTTCTCCAAAAAGTCACCAGACTATACCAAAATCTCCACTTGCTTTTCAGCAATCAACCTCTGGCTTAAAGAGTACAATCTCAAAATTAATCACAGCAAGTCTGAAGTTCTCCATATCACAAGAAACAAGAATTTAAATTATCCACCCTCAATCTTAATAAACAATACCCCACTCTCAGTCAAAACACAAATTAATTATCTGGACTACACACTAGACCAAGAACTCAACTTTCAGCCACAAATAAGCCAAATTACCAAATCTGCCTACTTCAAGCTTTGCACCTTAAGGAACCTTGCAAACTCCTCTCCCCAATGGATTTCTGAGCCATCTGTTGAGCAGTAATCTCTCCAGCTTTTGATTATTGCAATTCCATTTACCAGGGCCTTCCCAAGAGCATACTATACCCCCTACAACTAGCTCAAAACACAATAGCTAGAACCATATTGGTGAAATCTCAACAGGTTCACATTACCCCACTCCTCAAACAGCTTCACTGACTTCCCATTATAAGCAGGATCAAATACAAAATCATTATACACACCCACAAAATTCTGAACAATCAGTGGACAGCCTCGCTCCCCTAGTAGCAAGCAACAACTCTGAAAGACCCAGGTGAACAACTACAATCAATAGACTGGAAATACCCACAAACAAACCCTAAGCAGCCAAAGAACCAATAGCAGAGCATTTTCTCTATACACTCCCACCCTGTGGAACTCACTGCCCCCACAATTAAGATCCATCCAGTTAACCAGCCAATTCCGGAAAAACCTAAAAACTCTACTGTTCCTAGAGCATTATGGATCTGATACTGAATAAGGAACACCCGGCAAAGCAATAACCACACCCCATCAACACATTGTAAATAGTTAAACCTCAAAGGTTTGATGATTGTTTATCTATTATAATATATGTTCCATGTAATGTGCACATTACTGTTCAATTGTTAACGTTACTGCGCTCTCTGGAAACTGTCTTGACTGGTAGAAAGACAGTATAGAAAAGATGTTAAATAAAATAAATAAATAAAAATAAACTCCAACAATCCTAGTTCAAAGTCCTCCTTAGTAGGTTAGCGAGTCTGTTGCAGAAGATACTTCACTCTTTCTTTGATAGATGGACGCCATCCTTTATCAGCAGCTCTTGGAAAATCATCCCATGGTGTCCAGAAAGCTCAAATGCTTTTGTTGACACCATCTACCCACTCATACATTTATTTCTCAAATGTGGGCTTCTCTGCCTTGGCCTTTACCCTCTACCAGAAGGACTAAGAACACCACATCTCCTTCACCCCCTCTCCCAGAGCCATGGAGCCAATTTTGGTATGTTTGGGGGGATACCTAGAAATATCATTTATGCCAACATTGATGAGCAGTATCAGATAATATTCAGTAGTCTTGATAAGTGTTGGTAAACTCTTCATAATGTGTATCTTGGCAACAGGCGGACAGTACACCACCCTGGATATCATGTCTGGTTAGCAGATGGAAGCCTCTGTACCCCTCAACCTCTGCATATCTTATACATAGAAGTCTTGAAACCCTGACTGAAAACTCATAAAATGACAATGGGAGCAGATTATAGTACAACCTGAACAACCTGCAGTTTTGTAAAATGCCCAAATACTGCAATAGCTCCTTGACAGATATTGTGACTGCTTGACAGATATTGTTGTTCTAGGGGAGAGCAGTCCCGTATAGAAATCCAGCCCTTGGAGTGCTTCAGTCCTGCCTTCACCTTTCCATCTTGCTCTAAAATACTAGCACCACTAGCATTTTCAAAATTCACAGGCTGACTGAGCATATATTGTGTACAGAGTTAATTCTGTTGCCCTCAAAAGGAAAAGCTAGAACATCCCTAGGGGGCAGTTTTGGCATCAGGAAAAGTTCTTAACATCACTTAGTTTAAAAGAGTCGCTGGAGAATAGGTAGTCCAGGATTCCACATCATCTTGTCATATACGAGTAATGAGAGACAGCTGGAAATAATTAGGGAAGCAGAGTTAATCTTCATTTGAAAGTATTTCCAAAATTAGGTGCCAAAACACCCCTTTAAAACTGAGAAGCATAGGACTTGCAAAAATTGTTCTCTCTTTGCAATTTAACTTCTTTATTAGTTTTTTGACTTTGAAAATCATGAGAATCTTTCTACTTTAGAATCATAAAGGCCCGATATTCTACTACTGAGGTGAAATCCAGACAGGTAAGGGTTAATTTGGTGATACTGTGTGGAAAAGGATACATCCCCTTGGTAAAGTCATACCCTGCTACATACTTATCACTCCCCTATTCCTTTGTCCTGTGTTTCTCTCTGCTTCCTAGAGATAACCAAGGGAAAATGGGTGGTAAACAGGAGAGTAATGGCATCAGGGTCCAAAGAGGTTGGTCTTTAGCCTGGATTTGAATAGGATGGAACCTGATGTACTGAATCACAGTCCGATGCAGCAAACTGCACTATTTGCTCTAGTGCAGCATGTTGCTAGAGATTTTCCTGTGCTAGTCTTGCTCCCAGATGCAGAAAGCAAGCTAGCATAGGAAAATCACAAGCAAAACCACCGCGCTAAATCATAGCGCAAAGGGCTTACTAATCACATGCAAAATAATGAATTTTTAATTGCTCCCAAATATAAAAACCTGTGCTAAAACTTCTTTGAATGCTGGATCTTTATGTGGGCAGCTGAGAGCAAAAGGATGATCCAGGCATCGGTACAGACTCCTGATCCCCCCCATTTTTTGCCCCAACTCAGGGTTGAATTGTGTGATGGCGCAGCCACTGGGGTGCATAGAGAAAGAGAGAAAAAACAAGCAATTTCTTCAGACAGTAAAGCAGGAACCAGAGGTTTAAGGGTTAAAACTGCTGAAAGACAAAAAAACTCTTCACAGAAGGCAGGTAGCAAGGAGACACACCCAAGCTCCATGGTTACCAGCCCTGCTCACGAGGGAGAGCAAGGGGTGGGGCCAGGAAGCCAGAAGGGCAAACTCTCATATAAACTGCCAGTGAGTGAGGACAGAGGTGAAAGAGGCAGACGAAACGAGAGGCACGAGGAGAGGAAGTGCCAAGGCAGACACGAGGAACATAAGAGGGAAAACAGATACAGAGCTGGAAGAGAGAATAGCAGAAGGAAGGAGCAGGGTCTCAGAGAGAGGTCTGAGAACTGTGGAAGGAAGTGTGTGATGAGGAGTCCCAGTTCTGATGCCAGTGCAGTGTGGAACAGCTCAGAGCGTCTCAGGAAGGGAGCTGGTTCCAAAGGCTCTGGAGAACTGCTTGAAACAGGTACCCGGGGAGTTAAGGGAGCTTCAGAGAGATCCTCTTGGAGAAGGGCACGGCCAGCCAGGGGTGTGGAAGCTAACCCAGGGCCCTGTAAGGGAGAGAGAAGGAACACTTCTAGAAGAGAAGCTTATCCAGGGGAGCTGGTCAGCCATTTTGGCAGCAGAAGCCCTTCCCCCGAAGAGTGCATGGAATGTGTACCGTCAGCAGTAAAGCCTGCTAAGTGTGCAGTCCAAAAGGATAAGGTATGCAGCTTAAAACCTTCTGTTGATTCTATAAGGGCTAAGAGATTACCTGTCTGTTATACCATTCCTCAGAGGAGAAAGGGGACTGGCTTGTCTAAGGTTTTGAAAATACTGAGAGAATTGGAACCTGATAGTTTGGAGGCTGAGTCCTATGTTTCTCCTATAGAGTCTGACCTGGAAAGTATGGAAGTAGAGATGTCTGGTTTAATGGAAAATTCGGATTCAGAGATGGAATGCCTGAATACCTCTAGATAAGGAAAAAGGCTAGAGGGTTTAAAGTTTAAACCTGGCAACTGTTTCCTTGAGAGAGCACGGCTGTGGGAATTATGCTAATGAGGTTTCCTGAAGCAAGCCGTAGCTGAATGAGTGAGCACTTTTAAATGCTAAAGAGTGGAAAGCCTGAAACAGAGGAAGTGGAAGGGATTGTTAAGTGAAAGGAAAAAAAAACCATGAGAAACAGAAGTTTGTTTGAAGAAGTGTAACACTTGCTGTTGTCTTAAACCAAGAAAGAAGAGGTGTTTTTTCTAATCCCTTTGCATTAAAGTTTCAGTGCCATGTTTTGTTTAGTATGAAGAAATACTGTTTTGTCTAAGTGCCGAAGCTGAGAAGAAGCGTGTTTTGTTTGATTTGATGCTGGAGAAAAATATCCTTATTTTTGTCCTGATGTTGGAACCTTTTAAAAGTTCCTTGTGGCTGGAAATAATAAAATCCTGCGTGTGCCTAAAAATCACCACTCTGGCTGGACTTTATTCACAACTACAAGAAAATAGGTCACTCCCTAACCTTAGGCAACCGCCTGGGGCGCGGGCGCCGTCGCAATTGCCAGTGCCCCCCGAGATATCACCACCCCTGACTGGTACAAAAATCATTGACATCAACACCCAAATTCCCCACTCCTGAACCTCAAATAAATCCCTCAGTCTCCCTGTGGTACTTTAACAAAGTTGGGAGAGTGTTGCCCACATGCTCCTGCCTCCACCCCACCATCTTTCAAAATGGCAGCACCTGACCTTGCCAAGTGCATCCTGTGGATGCGCCACCTGAGCTGGATCCTTCTGCCAAATAAGGAAAACAATTCCTTATTTGGCAAACTGAACCACTCACCTCCAGGATGCATCCTGGGATGCACAGTGCAGGGTCAGTGAGTTTGTTGACCTGCGCTGTAAGTTGTAGGATGCACCACAGGAGGGTGGGATCAGTCTGCCAAATAAGGAATTTTTTAACAGACATAGCCCCCTCTCGAGGCGGTGCATCTCTTTTTGAAAGATAGCAGCACAGAGGGAAGAGCATGTGGGTATCGCTCCTGCCTCCTTTGTTAAGGTACCACAGGGGGATCTAGGGTTCAGGGAGGCCTACAGGGCCACTAATGATTTTTCTTGTGAGGTTGAGGCAGTGGGGGTGGGGATTCGGAGCCCACAGGGCCACCAATGATTTTTTTTGGGGGGTTTGAGAGTGGGGAATTTGGGATATATTGGTCACTACTAGAGCCACCTATGATTTTTATACCAGTCATGGGGATGTTTGGGGGGGGGGCAAGATTTTCAGCTGCCACTAATCCAAATAACTTAGGTCACAGGAAAAGGAGGCTTAAGTTAGAATATAAGAACATAAGATATGCCATACTTGAAGGTCCATTGAGCCCAGTATCCTGTTTCCAACAGTGGGCAATCCACGTCACAAGTACCTGTCAGGTTCCAACAGGTAAAAAGATTCCTTGCTGCTTATCCCAGAGGTAAACAGCAGATTTCCCCAGTCCACTTTAACAATGGTTTATGGACTTTTCCTCCAGGAACTTGTCCAAACCTCTTTTAGACCCAGCTTACACTAACAGCTTTTACTACATCCTCTGGCAAGGAATTCCAGAGCTCGATTATATGCTTAATGAAAAAATATTTTTGCCAATTAGTCTTAAATATGCTACATGTAGTTTCATTGCGTGTCCCCAGTCTTTCTACTTTTTGAAGAAATAAACAACCAATCTACCTTACCCGTTCCATTCCAATCATTTTGCTATCCAGAAATCTGAATATTCAGTGTAAGTGGCAGATAATTTACTGGGCCCTAACCACTGACACTTCTTTCTCTATAACATTGGCAAAATTTGTCCCTTCCTTTCTGAACACACTACTAAGACACTGATCCATTCTCTAGTCACCTCCCCTCTAGACTATTGCAATCTCCTCTTCACTGGTCTTCGTCTGAATCATCTCTCCCCACTTCAGTCTGTTCAGAACTCAACTGCACGGCTAATCTTCCACCAGTGTCACAATGCTCATCACCCCTCTTCTCAAGTCACTTCATTGGTTCCCTATCCGTTTCCACATCCCGTTCAAACTTCTACTACTGACCTATAAGTGCCTTCATTCGGCCCTTTCCGCTCTTATCTCCCCCTACACCCCTTCTCAGGAACTCCGCTCTTCTGGCAAATCCCTTCTATCTGTGCCTTTCTCTTCCATTGCCAACTCCAGACTTCAATTTTTCTACCTTGCTGCTCATTATGCCTGCAACAAACAACCTAAGCCAGTATGTCACGCTCCATCTGTGGCCCTGTTCAAATCCAGGCTAAAAACTCACTTTTTTGAGACTGCTTTTGGATCCTGATCCTCTTAGGGGGTTATTCTGTGCCACAAATAGCAGGAATGTACTTCCTGTCAGGACATACAACCCCCGCTATTTGTCCCCCTGCCTCGCCAGTGCAAAGGCGCCCCATATGTACAGCTGTGTTATACGGGGAGAAGTAGACGGGGGCGGGGATGGGCAGTCAGGAGGTGGGGCAAGACTGGGGCATGGGCAGTATGAGACCCCGGACGTACAGGGCCGATTCAGAGGTCAGCCCTGTACGTCCAGAGTCAGCCGGGTAGACGGGGGACTTATTCCACCTCTGAGGTGGAATAAGTCCCCCTGGACATCAGGGGATGGCGGTAGATGGCAGAAACAGACAGATGAGGTGTAAAGGGGGTTCCCCGTAGTCTGACCCTGGCTATGGGAGGTCATAGGGAAAGGGCATTCTGAGTCTGCGGCCAGAGATCACAGTTCCGTAATAGAGCGACAGTGCCATGGCAATGAGACGCCATGGCACTGCGGCTCCATTACGGAGCCAGGCTGAGTTAGCTGGGTATGTGACTGGGCATGTGGCCGATCAGAATCAGGGCTCGGCCTGCACATCCTGGCCATAGACCAGATTCTGATCCCGTAGGCATATCTAGCCCCCGCAGGATCAGAATTCAGTCTACCTTTGTACACCCCAATTCCAATCAGCCGTACAGGGGCAGGACGGCCAGTACTGAATCGGCCTCTTAGTCTCCTATTCACCTCCTATGTGTTTCGTTACCATTCCCCTAGATATATCCTAGTTCCCACTTGTTGTGTTGTCTGCCTTGACTAGACTTGTAGTGCTATACAAATGATAAGTAGTAGTAGTCGTAAAAATGGTGCCTATCACAATTCTGGGTTATTTACTCAATTGCCCTTTTTAGATCTTCAAGTGAACGTTGGGTGTTATGCTTTCTGTTCAAAGCACTGTATCCACGCAGTGAATTTAAATAAAATCTTCTGTATACATGAGGTTCCAAGACTGTCCAGATTTATTGATAGTCTAGAGTTAAAAGACACAACAGTTCATAAGAAAGAACAGGATGTTGGTTCCTAGCTTTCAAACAGATAAAATACTTCAACTGTTACAGAAATTCTAAAGAGGGCAATTGGCTGAGGCACAGCAAAACAGCTAGATTCTCCTCTCTTTCTTGAAGTTTAGAATTTACCCCTTAATCCATTCTGAGAGGAATTTCTCAATATTAATACATAAGGACTTTGCAAAGATATCCAAGAACGGAGGTTTCAACAGGACAAGACGTATCTGCCTCCCTAGAGGCAGTATGGGAGCTTGATTTCCTGTGATGAATTCGCAGTAAAAAGCCATTAGCTACTGTTATCTTCTAATCCTCTGGACCAATTACCCAGAAACAGTCTCACATAGGACTGCCTCTGCCAAAGCATGCCCAGCTCACACTGGCTGGACCACTTTCTGTCTCCTGCATAGAAGTGATTGAGACACATACAAAAGGACAGCAATTGGAGGCTACATTGTAAAATGTATATGCACATCTGATGTAAAAGATGTCTTTTTCTTGATTATGGCCAAGATCGTTAAATTAAAATGATGCGAATCTATTATTTATGACTGCAGATACAGGAATGCTTCATTTTTTTGATAGGAGTGTGGAACCTAAGAAAACAGAAGCTGAAACAAACTGGCAGATAAGAACCACACAGCCTATATAGTCTTGAAAGACTGGTAAGGGGGACTGTTGCTTCTGGAGGGAGATCTGCAACTGTGAGTATTTACTTCTGGTAATTTTCTAAAAGGAATTCTTTGTATTAAAGCTAATTAATCTGTGATCCACTATTTTTGTTAAATCAGTCAGGGCCTAGTAGCAGCAGTTTAAGTTTACATTTAAAACACAGAGGAGAACTCTCTGGTTACATTTCATACCCAGCAGAGAGCTTGTACTTTAAATTTAATAGTCACTCAGGGCCTAGTAACAGCAAAGTACTTTTAGTTTAAATTTAAAACACAGAAGAGAGCTTTCTGGTTACATTTGGAACCCAGCAGAGAGCTTGTAGTTTACATTTAATAGTCACTCAGGGCCTAGCATCAGCAAAGTTCTTTTAGCTTAAATTTACAACACAGAAAAGAGCTTTCTGGTTAAATTTAGAACCCAGCAGAGAGCTTGTACTTTAAATTTCATAAGAAGTTAGAGCCTAGCAGCAGCTAAGAGCTATAATTTAAATCAAATCAGAATTTAGCTTAGCACAAAAAGCAAAGCAGGGTCTGTACTTTTTGAGCAACAAATAACGTTTTCTAGAGACCTTTACAAAGAGGCCTTATACTTAGGGGGCAAGAAACCTGTGAAACATTTTCAATAGGTGTTAACACCAGGTGGCAGATCAAAAGGCCATTTTGAAAGACTCCTCCTATCCAAGCAAGGACTGTTAATTACCCAGGAAGTTGGTCACAGCTTACTTCAGCAACACAGGCAAAAATAGCTCAACCAGAGCTCTGTGATCCTCTGTCTTGAAAGACTGGTAAGGGGGACTGTTGCTTCTGGAGGGAGATCTGCAACTGTGAGTATTTACTTCTGGTAATTTTCTAAAAGGAATTCTTTGTATTAAAGCTAATTAATCTGTGATCCACTATTTTTGTTAAATCAGTCAGGGCCTAGTAGCAGCAGTTTAAGTTTACATTTAAAACACAGAGGAGAACTCTCTGGTTACATTTCATACCCAGCAGAGAGCTTGTACTTTAAATTTAATAGTCACTCAGGGCCTAGTAACAGCAAAGTACTTTTAGTTTAAATTTAAAACACAGAAGAGAGCTTTCTGGTTACATTTGGAACCCAGCAGAGAGCTTGTAGTTTACATTTAATAGTCACTCAGGGCCTAGCATCAGCAAAGTTCTTTTAGCTTAAATTTACAACACAGAAAAGAGTTTTCTGGTTAAATTTAGAACCCAGCAGAGAGCTTGTACTTTAAATTTCATAAGAAGTTAGAGCCTAGCAGCAGCTAAGAGCTATAATTTAAATCAAATCAGAATTTAGCTTAGCACAAAAAGCAAAGCAGGGTCTGTACTTTTTGAGCAACAAATAAAGTTTTCTAGAGACCTTTACAAAGAGGCCTTATACCTAGGGGGCAAGAAACCTGTGAAACCTTTTCAATAGGTGTTAACACCAGGTGGCAGATCAAAAGGCCATTTTGAAAGACTCCTCCTATCCAAGCAAGGACTGTTAATTACCCAGGATGTTGGTCACAGCTTACTTCAGCAACACAGGCATAAATAGCTCAACCAGAGCTCTGTGATCCTCTGTCTTGAAAGACTGGTAAGGGGGACTGTTGCTTCTGGAGGGAGATCTGCAACTGTGAGTATTTACTTCTGGTAATTTTCTAAAAGGAATTCTTTGTATTAAAGCTAATTAATCTGTGATCCACTATTTTTGTTAAATCAGTCAGAGGGCCTAGTAGCAGCAGTTTAAGTTTACATTTAAAACACAGAGGAGAACTCTCTGGTTACATTTCATACCCAGCAGAGAGCTTGTACTTTAAATTTAATAGTCACTCAGGGCCTAGCATCAGCAAAGTTCTTTTAGCTTAAATTTACAACACAGAAAAGAGCTTTCTGGTTAAATTTAGAACCCAGCAGAGAGCTTGTACTTTAAATTTCATAAGAAGTTAGAGCCTAGCAGCAGCTAAGAGCTATAATTTAAATCAAATCAGAATATAGCTTACCTCAGCAGCACAAGACAGGGTACTGTGTAGCAGCCCTCTTTTAATAAGTGTTAATTCCCTACCACCCTCCCCACACCCACCCACCCCTGGGATAATCGTAGCTTTATAGGTACTTACACATCTTAAAAGACAGGAGGTGCTCTCAGGTGAAGCTCATTACCCAAATCAGTCATACACTAAGGACCTGAGATTAGTTAAGCTTCAGGTGAACAAGGTATATTACACGTATTAGGTTCAGTTTTATTAGTATAAATATCCATAGCAACCCTTAGTAAGTAAAGAACTTAGATCTAAACACAAACTTAAAACTAAGATGCAGACAGCAGTCCAGCAGCGGGAAGGGGGCTTTCCAGTCTTTTGCATTGAGTGTCACATGTATGATTTTCTCCCAGTTGGTGAGAGGTCTTACGTGTGCACTAGGTGCAAGGAGCTCTTTGCTCTCAGGGAACGAGTCCGTTCTCTAGAGGCTAAAGTAGCAGACTTGGAAAGCATAAGACAGACAGAGAGGTACATAGACGAGACCTACAGGGATATAGTCCTGAAGTCCCACCTCCAGTCTGGCAGCATCCCTGTTGCCATGGAGGAGAGAGGTCACGTGACAGGAGAGCATCACCCTGGTGTGGCAGGAAGTGATCCTGTAACTAGGACATGTCCTCCAGGTGATGTAAAACCCTCTTGCACCGAGGAAGTTTCTCCAGAGCCATGTGCCCATGAGGGAAGGGTTAGGACAGCCGTTATAGTTGGTGATTCGATCATTAGGCATGTAGATAGCTGGGTGGCTTGTGGATGTGAGGATCGCCTGGTAACATGCCTGCCTGGTGCGAAGGTAGCGGACCTCACGCGCCACCTAGATAAGGTCTTAGATAGTGCTGGGGAGGAGTCTGCTGTCTTGGTACATGTTGGTACCAATGACATAGGAAAATGTGGTAGGGAGGTTCTGGAGGCTAAATTTAGGCTTTTAGGTAGGAAGTTGAAATCCAGAACATCCAGGGTAGCATTCTCCGAAATGCTTCCTGTTCCACGCGCAGGACCCAAAAGGCAGACAGAGCTCCGTAGTCTCAATGCGTGGATGAGACAATGGTGCAGAGATGAGGGGTTTGGATTTGTTAGGAACTGGGGAACATTCTGGGGAAAGGAGGGGCTCTTCCGAAGGGATGGGCTTCACCTTAACCGGGATGGAACCAGGCTGCTGGCATTAACCTTTAAAAAGGAGATAGAGCAGCTTTTAAACTAGATATTAGGGGAAAGCCGACAGTCGCCCAAGAGCAGATGGTTCGGAAGAATGTATCTTTGAAGGATACTACCAAAAGCAGAGAGGTTCCACAAAAGAGTAAAGTAGCCCAAATGCCCTCAAGTATGGAGCAGACAGAGCTTAAAGATCCCAAATTACTCATGTCTAACAGACAAATTAATATGGATAAAATACATTCTCTAAAATGCTTGTATGCAAATGCTAGAAGTCTAAAAAATAAGATGGGAGAGTTAGAATATATAGCACTAAATGAAAGGTTAGATATGATTGGAATATCAGAGACATGGTGGAAGGACGACAACCAGTGGGACACTGTGACACCTGGGTACAAACTATATCATAATGATAGAGCTGATCAAATTGGTGGAGGGGTTGCTCTCTATGATAGAGAGGGCATTGAGTCAGAAAGGATTAAAGTTTTTCAGGAAACAAAATCTGCTGTAGAATCTATATGGATTGAAATTCCATGTAAAAGGGGGAAGGCAATGGCAGTGGGGGTGTACTATCGAGCGCCTGGCCAGAATGACCAAATGGATGATGAAATGCTCAAAGAAATCAAGGAAGCTAACAAAAGTTACAGCACAGTAATAATAATGGGTGATTTCAACTACCCCGGTATCGACTGGGTCAGTGTCACGTCAGGACATGCTAGGGAGATAAAGTTCCTAGATGAAATAAATGACTGCTTCTTGGAGCAGCTGGTTCATGAACCGACCAGAGGGGAAGCCATATTAGACCTAATCCTTAGTGGAACACCAGATCTAGTGCAAGAGATGAGGTTGTTGGGGCCACTTGGCAATAGTGATCATAGCATGATCGCCTTTGATTTAATTAGTGGAGGAGGGATAGTAAGGAAATCCACAGTACTACCTTTTAACTTTCGAAAGGGAGACTATGATATAATGAGGAAAACAGTCAAGAAAAAACTAAAAGGAGCAGTTGCAAAGGTTAAAGACGTACATCAGGCTTGGCTGTTGTTGAAAAATACTATCTTGGAAGCCCAGACCAGCTGTATTCCACGCTTTAAGAAAAGTGGAAAGAAGTCCAAAAAACTGCCAGCATGGTTTAAAGTTGAGGTCAGAGAGGCTGTTGTTGCCAAAAAAGCATCTTTCAGGAAATGGAAAAAAGAGCCAAACGACGAAACCTGGAAACAGCACAAGCACTGGCAAGTCAAATGCAAGGCATTGATAAGGCAGGCAAAGGGAGAATTTGAGAAGAAGCTTGCTGCAGAAGCAAAAACGTGAAGTAAAGACCTTTTCAAGTACATTCGTAGCAAAAAACCTGTGAGAGAGTCAGTTGGTCCATTAGATGATAAAGGGGTTAAAGGAGCACTAAGAGGCGACAAGGCGATAGCGGAGAGACTGAACGAATTCTTTGCTTCAGTCTTTACTGAGGAAGATGTAGGGATGTTACCCATGACTGAAGTGGTATTTAAAGGTGCAGAAGAATTGAAGGAAATATCGATACATCGAGAAGATGTATTACAACTATTAGATAAGCTGAAGAGTAGCAAATCACCTGGGCCGGATGGTATACATCCAAGGGTATTGAAAGAACTGAAATATGAGATTGCAGACCTGCTATTAGTAATCTGTGAACTATCATTAAAATCATCTCTAATACCTGAAGATTGGAGGATCGCCAATGTAACACCAATTTTTAAAAAGGGTTCCAGGGGTGATCCGGGAAACTACAGACCGGTGAGCCTGACGTCAATACCGGGAAAAATGATAGAAACCATCATAAAGAATAAAATTACTCAGCATGTAGATAGTCATGAACTAATCAGAGACAGCCAACATGGCTTTAGACAAGGAAGATCTTGTCTTACTAATCTGTTATGTTTTTTTGAAGGAGTGAATAATCAGGTGGACAAAGGTGAGTCGGTTGATATTGTGTATCTGGACTTTCAGAAAGCCTTTGACAAGGTCCCTCATGAGAGACTTTTGGCAAAACTAAAGAGTCATGGGATAGGAGGCAGTGTACTATTGTGGATCAGGAACTGGTTAAAAGATAGAAAGCAGAGGGTAGGGCTAAATGGCCAATTTTCCCAATGGAGAAAGGTGAATAGTGGTGTACCCCAGGGATCTGTGCTGGGTCCGCTGCTTTTTGACATATTCATAAATGACCTGGAAAGTGGAATAACGAGTGAGGTTATCAAATTTGCAGATGACACAAAACTATTTAAAGTTGTTAAAACCCAAGAGGATTGTGGAAAATTGCAAGAGGATCTTGATAAATTGGAAGACTGGGCATCAAAATGGCAGATGAAATTTAATGTGGACAAGTGCAAGGTTATGCACCTAAGGAAGAACAACCCAAACTATGGTTACACGATGCAAGGTTCCACATTAGGAACCACCACCCAGGAAAAAGATTTAGGCGTCATTGTGGATACCATGTTAAAACCCTCGGCCCAGTGTGCAGCGGCGGCCAAGAGAGCAAATAGAATGCTAGGTATGATAAGGAAAGGAATGGAAAATAAAACAAAGGATATTATAATGCCTCTATATCGTTCCATGGTGAGACCGCACCTTGAATATTGTGTGCAATTCTGGTCGCCGTATCTTAAAAAGGATATAGAGTTATTAGAAAAGGTTCAGAGAAGAGCCACCAAAATGGTAAAGGGGATGGAAGGATACTCCTATGAAGAAAGGCTAAAAAGGTTAGGGCTCTTTAACCTGGAAAAGAGACGGCTGAGGGGAGATATGATAGAAGTCTATAAATTAATGAGCGGAGTGGAACGGGTAAACGTAGATCGATTGTTTACCTTATCAGAATATAGAAAGACTAGGGGACATGCAATGAAGCTACAGGGTAAACTATTTAAGACTAATAAGAGAAAATATTTTTTCACTCAACGTGTAATCAAACTCTGGAATTTGTTACCAGAGGATGTAGTAAAGGCTGTTAGTGTAGCTGGGTTTAAAAAAGGTTTGGACAAGTTCCTGGAGGAAAGGTCCATAAGCCATTATTAAGAAGGGACCCAGGATATCAATGCTTGAACCAATACAAGCATTGTGGAACCTGTGTCCCTTGGGGAAACTGCTAGGTACATATGACCTAGATTGGCCACTGTTGGAAACAGAATACTGGGCTTGATGGACCTTGGTCTGACCCAGTATGGCATATCTTATGTTCTTATGTTTTCAGTTTAATTCATGGTGCAATGCCATAGCCTCCAAAGATTCCTCCTCACATTTTCTGTTTATCTCTTGTTTTCTTGAATTCTGTTGCTATCTTTGCCTCTACTACCTCCACTGGAAGACTGTTCCATGAAACCACTTCACTGTACATGAGAATGTATTTCCTGATCTAAGGGTGTGCTGGGGAAATTTATTTAATTTTTTATTTCCTTTGCGATTTTTGTTTGCTTTGCTTTCTTCAGTTTCGTGTTAGTGCATACTAGCATGAAATAGCATACACTGGTGAAGAAGGGAGGGGGGAGGGCAAGCCAGCAAGCTTGCTCAAAATGACTGCATTGTGGAAGAGCTTTTTGGAGGATCTTTATCTTAGGAACCTGATCAACCCCTCAACATACCTTAAAATAACTTTTTCTTCTTCTGGTGCACTCTTGATCTGTCATGGTTACCAATTATTGATAGACATTAACTGTAAAATTAATTCCAAAGTGCTGTCCCTCAATTTACAGTCACTCCCAGACATGATTATACATCAAGAACAAAATGGTTTTACATCCAGCAGGATATCCAGCTAGAGTGTTTTGCAACATACTAATGACAGCCCAGTCTGCACTGTCATTGTTTGCTGCTTTGGAGCATATTTACTAAAGGTTAATGCGCATTGACAAACATTAACATGCATTAGGTGCTGCTGCGCCCATAGAAATAAGGCACATAACACTCGTTAATGTTAGTTAATGTGTGTTAACCTTTGGTAGGCATGGCTGTTTGTATCTAGATGCAGATATAGCCTTTGACCAAATTGAAGTACAGGTATGCCTCGCTTAACGTCCACGATACGTTCTGTGAAATAGGATGTTAGGGGTCCGATTCAGTAAAGCAAATAGTGGGGCTGTACATCCCGGTGGTATGTGCAGCCCTGCTCGCCGTCTAGACCATATTCCAGCATGCAATCTCCCGCATACATTCAACTGCAGTGCAGGGAGATCTGTATGGGGGTGTCACGGGGACGGAGAGTAGGCAGAACAAGGGCAGGCCAGGTACCCGGACATACAGGGCTGATTCAGGTCATAGCCCTGTTTGTCCGACAGGTGGAAGATGGCCGTGCTGCTTATTCCACCTTGGAGGTGGAATAAGCAACAGCGATGGTGGTGGATCAGCCCGGCAGCCCCCCAGCAGCACAGCATCAGCAGAAGGTGAGGCCCTGCTGCCCGATCCTGGCCCTGGCAGACTGAGGTCGGCACTGCAGTGGGCTAGCTGTACAGCAGGGAGGATGTCTCCTGCAGGGATGCAGGGCATTCCGGGCCGTTGCAGTGCCCAATCCTGCACTCGCAGAACATCTGACTCCTGCAGTGTAGAATCGGGTACTAAACAGGGCTGTCCTGTTCGAGGGTGCCCCTTATGGAATCGGGCTCTAAGTGATTTGGGTGTTGTGCAAACACCATACTACTGTATATACGTCCACTACGTCCCATTCTCCAATCAGGATTTCTGAACTCTATTATAATCTAATGGGACCATAGACATATATACGGTCGGACATTGCCCGAACGGACGTTATGCAGTGTAAACCTGTATTTGTTTTCTGTACTGAGCTAGTCTGATTTTGATCTTGTATTTATCCACATGATTCAACTGTTGAACATCCATAAAAATGCCCAAAAGGTTGCACAGAGGCATGAAGCAAGGCTGCCTTTTGTTGCCATTATTATTCAATGTGGCATTGGAACATCATCAGGACCAAGATATCAGAGAAGTTGCTACTCCTAATGTAGAGCGTAATTTTCACAGATGATCCTTTAGCATTTACTAATACAGAATCTATTTCCCAGCTGCTATCATTCAGCAAATCCTTTGCTCGGACCTGAGGATACAAAGTTAATTAATAGAAGTCAAAATTCACATTTTTAAGGAGGACATGGCTAGTTATCCTTTTCAATGGCCTAATTTGTCATTGAAATATCTCAGAATAAAACGTGGTTGTAAGTTAGAAGAAATAATTGACACTAATATGCTGCAGTTGATCTATATTGCCAAGCAGGTTCTTGATTTTTGGCCTCCCCTCTATTT
Source organism: Ichthyophis bannanicus (assembly GCA_033557465.1). NCBI lineage: Eukaryota > Metazoa > Chordata > Amphibia > Gymnophiona > Ichthyophiidae > Ichthyophis > Ichthyophis bannanicus. Next base: position 941,052,520 of record CM066033.1, on the reverse strand, counting down.
GACTTGGTGGGACAGACTGGAGTCTCTGAAAGTGGTTGTGATGCCAAGTTAAATTACATCTTAAGCATGCTTCTTTTGCCCTTTCCTCGCTCAGTCTAGAAGAACCCCGAGGCCCTTCTTTTGAGATGTTTATGGAATAATAAAAATCCCAGAATTGTGACATATATGATGAAGCCAAGAAAGCATCAAGGGGGAGTAAATTTCCCTGATTTTAAATTATACCGTTTTGCTTTTTGCTGAAGGCAGGATTGTACAGTAAATAGTTTTCTTGCCCTGTTCAGCAGGATAGTCACATCTGGCTCTTTTTAAGCCATAACCATTGTCGTTGGCATGTGGTATGTCCCTCCCTGTTTTTCTACAGGATCATTTATGTTTATGTTTCTTCAACAATTTCATATACCGCCTTTTACAACATCAAGGTGGTTTACAATATAAACAATAATGGTCAGGGCAAGAAAAGGAAAGGAACTACAGTAGCGAATAGGAAAGAGAAAGTAAAATCACACAAAGAGGGAAAGGCAAAAAAAGGGCAACAGAAAAAGAGTCAGGGGAGGCTGGAGGGCAAATCAAATGCACCACAGAAAAGATAGGTCTTCAAAAGGCTCTTAAAAGTGGGGAAGGAAGGCTCGTGACGGTGGGCTAGAGATAGGGAGTTCCAGAGGGAGGGACCCAAGTAAAAAAAGATAGAAAGGCAAATGGACTGGTGGTGAGCATGTGCGGGAGATAGAAGGACCAAACAATTGACATGACAGGAGCAAAGACTGTGGGTAGGGGTGTGAAACTGCAAAAGATCAGCTAAGTACTGAGGGGTAGAAGTGTAGATGGTGCAATGAACAATAATGAGAATTTTGTAGCGGATACGGAAAGCCAATGGGAGCCAATGTAAATGCACTAGAATAGGTGTGATATGATCCCTGCATGAAGTGTGAGTGATGATTCGCGCAGCCGTATTCTGAATTAACTGTAAGAGATGAAGCTGTGATTGAGGAATGCCGGTGAGAACCAAGTTGCAGAAGTCTGTCCGGGACATAACAAGGGAGAGAAGGAGGGTGGTCAGGGTTTGTGGAGACAAGAAGAGTCAGATAGCCTGAATCTGCCGGAGGTAGAAAAAAGATCAGCGAATAAGATGAGAAATGTGATCATGGAAAGAAAGAGCATTGTCTAGAATCACACCGAGATAACGCAAAGAGGGGACAAGTGGGATTGGGTGATTAGAAAGAACTGGTGCTTGTGAAGGACATGGACCACCAAAGGTGAGCCAAATTGCTAGTGTCTTGGAAATATTCAGGTATAAGCAGTTAGTGGTAAGCCGGTCAGAAACCCTAGCCAGGCAGTTACTAAGTGGGGTCAGGTCAAGTCTGTGGGGGTCAGTGTGATGAAGCAGAAGGATATTATCAGCGTAATAGTACGCTGAAAGGCCAAACTGCTGGATAATTAGTGTAAGAGGGGATAGAAAAGTGCTAAATAAGAGTGGTGCCAGGTCGAAGCCCTGCGGGACCCCGCAGCAGAGGGGATGAGGATCAGAGGAAGTGCCACCTAGGGAAACAGAAAAAGAGTGAGCGAAAAGAAAAGAATGAAACCACCGAAAGACAGCCCCTTGAATACCCGCAGCACGCAGATGAGAGAGCAGAATAGAGTGGTCTAACAAATCAAATGCTGCCGAGAGGTCGAGAGAAACTGCAATAGAAATATCACCTTGATTGTGCATGGGGTGTAAATCATTAAGGAATAAAAGCATAATGGTCTCTCCACTGTGACCGGGGCGAAGGCCAGACTGACGGGGGTGCAGGAGGTGAGTGGAATCTAGGTGTTGTGACAGTTGTGAAAAGACAGCTTTCTCCAAAATCTTTCAGAGGAAAGGAAGATTGGAGACTGGTCGGTAGCTGGCTGGGTCAAGCGGATCGAGGGATGTTTTTTCAGGAGGGGACGGACCAGAGTGTGTTTCCATAGCATGAGGTAAATCCCAAAGGACAGGCTGGAATTGAGCGCAGTGAGAACGATGGCGCGAAAAGCCAGGGAAGGTTCTAGTAGCCACTTGGAGGGAATGGAATCAAGTGCACATGAAGTTTTATGTGATGTTGAGATAAGCTTGAAAAGTTCAGTGGAGGTGATTGGGTAAAACATAGACCAGTGATGGGAGAGAGCAATGGAAGCAGACTTTGAGATGGGTAGCAGAGAACCAATGGGGGAGAGCAATCAGGAATTGAAGAGCAGAGATCCAAAACCTTAGAGGAGAAGAACGAAGTTAGTTGAGTTGGAGCAGGCATGGTGGCTGAATTGTGTGAGGAGTGAGGGTGGGTGAGGGATAATAATTTCAAAACAGAGTATAGTCGCTGAGTGGAATTGGATGCCGTTGAGATAACATTTGAGAAGTAAGTGTGTTTAGCCTGGTGAACATGCGCATGATAGAATCTATGACAGGACTTGAAAAACTGTAAATCAGAAGGAGAACAGGACTTATGCCATAGATGTCCAGAATGGCACAGTGGAGAATGAAGAATGCAAAGACTAGAATGGTACCATGGCTGATGGGATGGGCGTGGGGGAGGGCATAGGCGCAATGGGGCTATGGGGCTATGCGATCCAGAGCAGTTGTAAGAGACGTTGTCCATAAGGACACTTGTGAGTTCGGTGAAAGGGAGGAGAAATCCGACGGGAATAGTTCACTTGCTGTGGGAAAGACCTGAATAGTATGTGGAGTAATGTGCCTCAAAAACCATTGTTGAGGATCGGAGGAGACAGTGGTAGAAGGAGTGCAAGAAGTGTCTATGGGAAAAAAGGGAGCAAGGGATACAGTGAACCAAACTGAGTAGTGATCAGTCCAAGGATGAGGGGACATGGCAAGATCAGAAAGCAGATGGGGGCAAGAAGCTGAGGAGCATACGAGGTCGAGCATATGGCCCGCTATGTGGGTGGTGGACTGGACCAAAAAGGGATTCTCAATGACAGACTTTAAACAACCATTTAAAGTTTACACTTAGTTATATTAAAGAGACTAAGTGATGCCAAGAAAGTTCAGGTACAGTGGAGCCCAACTAGAGGACTAGAATTCTTAAGGTCCTCCGCAACTCTTTACTTATGCTCTGTTCCCTAGCTTGATGTGGTCACAATATTACCGATTTCAGAAATAAGGAGCTAGGAAAACCTAATGGACAAGGAATATTTAAAATAGACTATAAGCTGTTCATAGCCTCATGGAACATGAAAATCAATTGCATGATCATAATTCCAATGGCATCTCATATGTTTAAACTTTTTATTTATTAACAGTATCAGCTCTCTTATTTTGAGCACTTTTTAGATCTTAATTTAAATTTAAAACGGTCACTTAACACGCCCAAACCAAATAGCTTCATTACTTTTTCATACCATAACCATAAACCGTGCTTGGTTTCCTTTAATAAATTAGCTCCGGTCATCAAAGCTCTTCACTACACGACCAGCAAACTCCATTTTTGAGTGTTTTTCGGTAGCCTGATCATCACACTGCACTCACACTACGAATGATGCCACCAAAACAGGGCCAGCAAGGAAAAATAAATTATGCTAGCTACTGTCAGCCTACCATTGGATACCATTGGCTTCGTCAAGCCTGACGTGCAGGGGCCAAACCGGGGCTACGCATCACATGTTTGCGAGATAGATCCACCTATGGTCAAGGACCGAGCACAGCAGACCACAAGCAAGACGGTCAAGGCCCGCTCTCCCCTTCATTCCCTCCTCCTCCCTAATGAGACACGGCCGGCAGGATGGAGGACAGAGGCGTGGCTTGGCGTCTCTTAAGGAATATCCCGCGAGCTGGCCCTAAATCTTATTGGACACAGCCCACACTGTATATAGCTCACCACAAAATCAAATGTAAAAATGTAAATATTTCCTGTACACAGCCCACACTGTATATAGCTCACCACACAATCAACTTCACACCATTCACACACACACTTATGCATTTATCACTGCATGCCCACACCCAAGCACCCTGACACTTGATTTGTTTGATGTGTAATCCGCTTTGATTTCAGGATAAAGCGGTATATAAATCCTTTTAAATAAATAAATTAGGGATACAAGGGCATGGCCACAAGACGAGACTGGTGTGAAGTAGTGGATGTTGAAGTCCCCCAGAAGAAACAGCTGTGGAAACTGAGTGGAGACATCAGAAATTGTGTCAAGCAGTTTGTCCCAAAGATGGGAAGGTAGAGAAGGGGGGAAGTAGATGAGAAGACAGTGCAAGGAGAGGACGGATTGAAGGCTAAATAAAAGAGACTTGGAGTAATATAGTGAGGGAGAGGGGATTGGAGTAACCTGAAGAGAGGAGCAATATAGTAGGGCCATCCCTCCACCGGTGCATCCAACACGGGGAAAAGAAAGGGCTGAAAAACCAGGGGGGGGGGGAGACATTGGTTTAGCAGGGGCTTCTCCCCCTCCTTCAACCAAGTTTCAGCGAGGAAAAGAAAATCTAGACTGTTCTGATCAATAAGGTCCTTGATCAGCAGGGTTTTGTGATGGAGTGACCGGCAGTTTACTAATCCTAATTGCAGAGCAAGAGAAGGAATCACTGAGAAAGTGGGGGGAATTGGATGGTTAGAGATAGGAAAGGAGGGGACTAGATTTGAGTAAACGCGACCTGTAGGTTTGAGAAACGCCGAGGAGTGAAAGGGGCGACGCCCATAATGAGCAGGTATGGCGGCCATGGGTGATAATAGAATAATTAGGAAGGAGAAGAGACCAAGGTGCCCAAGAAAGGATAGAGGGCGGAACCAACCGAGTGCGATGAATAGGAGGGGCGAGATTGAGAGAGGCTTGTTGTTGCCTGCACTTTGGGGCACTCTTAAGGTGTTCGGGAAATTAAATGGTTCCAGTGGTGGCACTTTTTCCTTTTCTAAAAGGGTGCACCTTTGGCTCATTCTGTGTCTCAAAATATAGAATGTTCCTTCTTGCTGATGCACTTGGCAAGAAAGTGCTATTTGGTCTCCAGGTCACATAGTGACCCATAATGCTTTTAAGACATTTTTGATGCTGCAGCAGGAATTTGGCCTTCCTAATCATGTTTTCTTTGAATATTTTCAGTTGGGCTACTGTTTCCATGCTTAGCACGTAAACCTTTTTGGCTTAGCTGAGGACTGGAAGTTAGAGGATGTGTAATACATTTTGTTCCTCATGAAAAGAAACATCTGTTTTCTACTTCAGTTTGAAGATGAGATCAGTGAGATTTGCATGGGAGTGCAGAGGGTCTAGGAAAGATCTGGGTGATGCTTTGCCTCCAAAGGATTGGGAGTTCTTTTTTGGAGAAGCTTACCCAGATTTCTTTCTCTATTTCATTGACACATTCCTAACAGGGACTCGGTTGTAAGCAAGGTAATACTGTGTGACTTTTAACTACAATCTCTCTGCCTGAAAGCTCTTGAAGGGGTTTTGGTTTTCATTTGTAAAAGCTAATTCTTGCTTCATATACTGCAAAGATAGAATTTTTTTGTGGGCAAAGCTCTCTCAGTTAGTTCATTGTTTTTTGTTCCAGCTACCCATTCACAGCTAGCTCTTTGAAGTCACTGACCTCATCAGGTGTTAGCTTGCAAAGGAGCTCTGCAGTTGAGTGCTGTATAAAGGTCTACAGGGCCTTGCAAGCACTGGCATTCCTAACAGGGACTCGGTTGCAAGAAATGTAATACTACATGGCTTTTAACTTCAATCTCTCTGCCTGAAAACTCTTGAAGGAGTTCCGATTTCATTTGTAAAAGCTAATTCTTGTTTTCTGTACTGCAAAGGGGGAATTTTTTTTTGTATTGGGCAAAGCTCTGTCAGTTCATTGTTTTTTGTTCCAACTACCCATTCACAGCACTTTGAAGCCACTGACCTCATCAGGTGTTAGATCCCTCCCTACCCACCCCAGCTCCCACCTACCCCATACGAGCATTCTTGCTTTATAGAGCAACTCCCCAATTAGCTACACACAGGGACTTAGAACAGACCTATTAGAACACACTTAAAAGAAGTTAACTGCTTTTTCTCTTAAAGGACAGCTGAGGAACGGGCAGGGACTTTGGTGGGTCTCTCTCTTTCACTTCAACAGGTACCGCAGCTTCTCCAACTGAATAATGGCTGGGAAAAACCGTATTGCCGAAGCTGTTGTCCCCATTCTGCCTCTGTCCAGACAGAGATCCCAATGTCAGTTGAAGGACCGGTTCCATGTGCAGGATGCCTTCATGCTGAAGCTCTCAGAAAACAAGTGGAGGAGCTTAGAGAAGATATCTTTATCTTTATATTTACTGAGTTTTTGATATACCACTCAGGCAGAGCATCAGAGCAGTGTACACAAAATAAAACTGCTACATGAGAGAAAAAGAAAAGAACACCTTTATCAATAGGAAAGCACAAAAAACTAGCAGATAGGAGAAAAGAAAAAAAAACATTTATTTATTTATTATTTATTAATATCTTTTATATACCGTGCTCTTTAAAAACAGTGCGGTTTACAGTTAACTGAAATTTGTACAGTGCAGGCAGAATCTGTACTATACTTACAAAGAACAGGTATCGAACTTGGGACTAACTAGCGGTAACTATGTACAGACTCAGCAATCTGGACGCCGATATACAGTATTGACCGGATCTGCCTGGCAACTATTTACAAGGTTGGGTCACTATATACAGTATATATCTAGTCACCGATATACAGTATTGACCGGATCTGCTTGGTATCTATTTACAGGATAGGTCCCTATATGCAGCTAAGCAATTGGACGAAGATGTACAGACGTTGATCTGAACCGCTTGGTATCTATTTACAAGGTTAGGTCCCTATATGCAGCTAAGCAATCGGACGAAGATGTATAGAGATTGATCTGATCTGCTTGGCAACAACTTACAAGATTGGGTCATTATATACAGGCTAGGCAAACAGTTGCAGATATGCAGTGTTTGACCGAAGCAGCTTGGGGCCTATATACAAGCTTAGATAACTATATACACGTTCAATATACAGGGTGTACTGTTGTGTTGTAGGGTTGAGCAGTATTAATTTAATATGGATGTACTTGGGGAGTTGACCTGGTGGTTGAGCATAACTGGTTGAGATTTTTCACTAGTTTGGGAGTAGTGCTGCAGGAAGAGATGGTGCTTCAGTGCCTTCCTAAATTGGGCGAGATTAGTGATGGACCGGATGGTGGGTGGGAGGGCATTCCAACATGTGGGTGCATAGAACACAAAGGCTCTGCTCCTTGTTGCTTGAGAGAATTTCGTGATTGTGTTTGGGATTATCAGTGTGTTGGCAGCGAAAGACCTTCTGGCTCTGTTGGAGGGAGTGGGTTGGACAAGATCCATAAGGGAGGTGGAGGAGCAGTTGTTGATGGCTTTGAAGGTCATCAATAGTATTTTGAATGAGAGTCTACAGTGGACCGGCAGCCAGTGGAGGTGTTTCAGGATTGGGGTTATGTGCTCACTCCTGGAGGCTCCATGTAGTATTCTGGCGGCTGCATTCATTGCAAACTGAAGTGGGTCAGTGTGTTCTTCGGGAGTCCATGTAGGATTGAGTTGGCATAGTCAAAAGTGGGGGATAATAAGTGCTTGGTAGATTGTCTGGAAGTCATCTGGCTCTAGGAGGGGTCGAAGATGCCGGATTGTCTGTATTTTGTGGTAGACTGCCTTGACAGTATTGTTTATATGGGCTTTCATGCCTAGTTGTTGGTCTAGAGTGACCCCTAGATAGCGTACCGTGGGCTTGCTGAGGAGCTCGGCACTCCTTACTTTTAGTGAGGCAGGAGGGGTAAATGCTTGGTTCCTGGTAATGAACAGGGCCTCCGTTTTGTTAAAGTTTATTCTGAGGTTTTGGGTGTGGAGCCAATCGGTGACAGCATCAAAACAGGTTGTTAGTGGTGAAAAGTCTGGCTGGTCAGTTGAGAACGGCATGTAGAGTAGTACATTATCGGCATATACCAGGCAGGCGATGTTGAAGGAGCTGATGAGTGAGCAGATGGGCTGCATGTATTGAAAAGCAGGGCAGAGAGCGAGGAACCCTGTGGTATGCCTTGTTTTTGTTGGAACGGTTCTGAGGTCGTGGAGCCGGTTTGTACATGTTGCCATCTGTCTGTCAGGTATGATTTGCACCAGCTTAGGACCGCGCCGTGGATTCCCTTCTCCTTGAAGCGCACCAAGAGTAGTTCATGGTTGACGGAGTCGAAAAATGCCACAGCAATATCCATGAAAATTAGGGCAAATCCTTGTCTGTTGTTATCCAGTCCGGTGTTTAAGGTGCTGAAGAGGGTGGTCAGGAGAGTCTCGATGCCATGTGATTCCCTGAACCCATGCTGGCAAGGGTCAAGAGGAATGATGGTCTCAATGTGGTGTTGTAAATGGCATTGGATGACCTTTTCAGTTATTTTGGCTAGTAGTGGGATACTTGAGATTGGTCTGTATGAATCTACCTTCTGGGGGTCCAATAAGGAGAAGACAGCACAGAGTAAGACAAGGAGCAGGGATCAGGAGGGAGACTAGGAGATAGTAGGTGAGAGATCAAACGTTTGTGAAAAAGGTAGGTCTTGAGCAGGGATTTGAACTTTACAAAAGAAGGTTCTGAACGGAGGGGGGCCGGTAAGGAATTCCAAAAAGCAGGACCCAGGAAAAAGAAGGTGGAATGACAGGTGAGTTCAAGGTGGGCACAGGAAGAAGAAGGAAGAGCCAAATGGTTGGAGTCAATAGACCTGAGACGAGATGGGGTGTGGTATTGTAAGAGGTCTGCGAGGTATTGGGGAGTGGCAGTGTGGAATATTTGGTGGACGAGGATAAGTATTTTGTAATCAGTGTGGTATCTGAGCGGCAACCAGTGTAGTCGTATAAGCAGGGGAGTAATGTGGTCTGAACAGGTGAAGTGTGTGAGAATTCGAGTTGCCGTGTTCTGAAGAAGTTGGAGGCATTGAAGCTGAAAAAGAGGAAGACCAGCCAGGGCAACACTGCAGTAATCAAAATGCGAGGTAACTAATGGCAGCATGAGAGTTGTGAGTAGGTAAGGAAAGAAAGGGGTGTGCTGCACAAATCTGCTGAAGAAAGGTAAAAATAACAGCAGATAATGGTGATGTACTCATGAAAAGAAAGCGGAATCCAGGGTTACACCAAGAATGCGAATTGAAGTGGTGAGGGGAATGGTAAGATATGGTGAGGCTGAGGAGCATTCAAGACAGTGAGAAGTACATTGATAAAATGCTTCTTGAAACATCCAAGCTCTCCAACAGAGGTGAAGATGGGAGCCTATAAAATTATGAAAGTTGGACACAAGTCACCAGGGCCTGCAGAATCACCAATCCAACTCCTCCATCCCTTGAGTTGAAGAACCATTATGCAGCTCTGGAAGTGGAGGAGGTGAAACCATCCTAGGAAAGGGAAGAATCAGAGCTCAAGCACCCCAAAGCTGCAGAATCAGTGACCACAAGGAAGTGAAGGGTAGTGGTGGTTGGTGACTCTCTTCTGAAGGATACTGAGGCATCCATCTGTCGACCAGACTTGATGTCCAGAGAGGTCTGCTGTCTACCAGGTGCCAGGTGCCAAAATCCAAGATGTTACGGAGAGTTTCCTGAGACTCATCAAGCCTACTGACTATTACCCGATCTTGCTCATCCATGTCAGCACAAATGATATTGCCAGGTATCCCTCTGAGCATATCACAAATAACTTCCTGGTTCTGGGACAGAAGGTGAAGCAGATAGGTACATAGGTGGTGTTCTCTTCAATCCTCTCTGTTGAAGGTAAAGGACAAGGCAGAGAAGCTTGCATCCTTCATATAAATGCATGGCTGTGTGGATGGTGTCATCAAGAACGTTTTGGTTTCCTGGACCATGGGATGCAGAGCAGAGATGGCGTCCATATGTCCAAGAAGGGTCGACACGTCTTCAGTAGCAGACTGGCTAACCTACTGAAGAGGACTTTAAACTAGGTTTGTTGGGGATGGGTGAAGAAAGCCCCCAGGAAAGTGAAACATTACATACCTCTATAGAAATGGGTAAAAGGGGCAACATGGTGTGTATAAATGCCCGTAGCATGGAAAATAAGATCCCAGATTTTGAGGTTTTAATTAAAGAGACTGACTTGGATTTAGTGGTGGTTACAGAGACATGGTTCACGGACAGCCTTGACTGGGATGTAATTATACCAGGCTGTATTTTATTCAGAAAGGATAGGGTAGGACGAAGGGGAAGAGGAGTGGCACAGAACCCACTCTTTATCTGTCCATTTTTATATGCAAGATTCTGTCAGCCTGTAAATAATTCACCATTCTTATATGCTACTGTTGTATGACTTATTATATCAAGCTTTGTTCACTTATTTAATGTAAGTGTTAAATCATGTTCATATGTTCAGTGTAAACTGTTCCATGTAATAAGCTGTTCTACTGTAAACCGCGCTGATTATGAATAGAACGGTATATAAAACCAAATAAATAAATAACATATATGTAAAAAATAATATTAAAGCTATAGAATTACAGGGCTTAAAAAGGAAAGAGGAGGCAATGTGGGTTAAACTAGAAAGAGGGAAAGAGAAATCCATTTGCATTGGCATGATATACAGACTTTCCTCACAGGGAGAAGACGTGAATGGCGATTTAACAGAAGACATATGCAGCATTGCCAGGAAAGGGGAAGTGCTACTGATAGGTGATTTCAATATGCCGGATGTTGTTTGGCACATCCCTGCTGCGGTGTCATCTAAAAGTAAGGAGATCCTGGATTCTCTATGGGGAGAACTATTCAGGCGACCGGTAACAGAACCTACACGTGAGGGGGCCAATTCTGGACTTGCTGCATACCAATGGTGAAAGTGTTTCTGATGTTATAGTGGGAGATCATCTCGCATCCAATGATCACCAGATGGTGTGGTTCAGTATTAGGACTAGGGCTGCTAAAATCCATTTAAAAGCAAGGGTCTTGGACTTTGGGAAAATTAATTTTGCCAAGATGGGTCAATACCTCAAGGAGTCATTAGCGGAATGAAACAGTTGTGGGATGTAGAAAAAAAAGGGGGCAAAACTGAAAGGGGATATTTTCAGGGCAACCAACCTTTTTGTTAGAAAAATAAATAAAGGTAAAACGAAAAGGAGGCTACTATGGTTCTCAATAGCTGAAAAGGTGAAGAAAAAGTGGGAGGCCTTCTTGAAATAAAATAGATCACAGGGAGAGGAAGACATGCATCTATATTTGGAAAAACTTAGAGAAGCTAGCAAAGTAGTCAGGAAAGCAAAGATATAAAAAGAAGAAAAAATAGCCAATGCAATAAAATGGGGGGATAAGACATTTTTCAGATATGTTACTGAAAGGAGGAAGGGCAAAAGTGATATTGTCAGACTCAAGAGTAAAGGGGAGGAATATTTAGAAGCTGATGAGGTTAAAGCGGAGTTGCTTATCAAAAATTTATCTTCTATGTTCACAGATGAAGGGCTAGGAGCAAGACCTCAAAAAACACCCACAAATAGGAAAAGAAGCAACAGGGATCTCGAACAATTTTCAGAAGACTGTGTTTGTGAAAAACTAGCTAAACCAAAAGTAGATAAAGCGATGGGACTGGATGGAATACATCCAAGAATACTGAAGGAACTTGGGGACATTCTAGCAGCTCTACTGTCTGACCTTTTCAATGCCTCTTTGGAGTTAGGAGTGGTGCCAGAGGACTGGAGAGAGGCACATGTGGTCCCTTTACACAAAAGCGGAAGTAAGGATATGGTTGAAAACTACAGGCCAGTTAGTCTAACCTCTGTGGTGAGTAAATTATTGGAAATGCTACTAAAAGAGAGAATAGTGAGGTTTCTGGAGTCCAATGGATTACAGGGTCGGAGGCAGTTTGTATTCACCAGAGGCAGGTCTCGTCAGACAAATCTGATTGATTTGTTTGTCTGGGTGCCAGGGAGTTGGACCGAGGAAAAGCCCTAGCTGTGGTGTATTTGGATTTCAGCAAAGTCTTTGACACCATTCCACACAGGCAGCTTATAAAAGACTGAGCACCCTAGGGATGAACTCTAAAGTTACTGATTGGGTTAGAAATTGGTTGAGTGGGAGGCGACAAACGGTACAGGGAAATGGAGCTCACTCTGAGGAGAAGGAGGTTACCAGTGGTGTGCCACAGGGATCTTGGATTCTTTTTAACATCTTTGTTTGTGATATTGCAGAAGGGCTGTCAGGTAAGGTTTGCCTCTTTTCAGATTATACCAAAATGTGCAATAGAGTAGACACCCAGGATAGAGTAGATAACATGAGGAGGTATTTAGCTAAGTTTGAAGAATGGTCAAGAATTTGGCAGCTGAGATTTAATGCTAAAAAATGCAAGATCATGCATTTAGGCTGCAAAAATCCAAGGGAGTGTTACAGTGTAGAGGGTGAAGTACTATTGTCCACAAAAGAAGAGCAGGACCTGGGTGTGTTTGTGTCTGACAATATTAAAGTAGCTAAACAGGTAGAGAAGGTGACGGTGAAAGCTAGATGGATGCTTGAGTGCATAGGGAAAGGAATGGCCAGCAGAAGAAAGGAGGTGATAGTGCCTCATATAAGACTTTGCTGTGACCTCATTTGGAGTATCATGTGCAATTCTGGAGACTCCACCTTCAAAAGGATATAAACAGGATGAAGGTGCAGAGGGTGGTTATTAAAATGGTTAGTGGTCTTCGTTATGAAGCATATGAAGACAGACTTAAGGATCTTAATATGTATACTTTTGAGGAAAGCGGGATAGAGGAGATATGATAGAGACATTTAAATACCTCCGTGGCATAAATGCACAAGAGGAGAGCCTCTTTTGATTGAAAGCAAGCTTTTCTATGAGGGGACATAGGATGAGGGGGAAAGGGGATAGACTCAGGAGTAATATGCGGAAATATTTCTTTATGGAAAGAGTGGTAGATGTGTTGAATAGTCTGACAATGGAAGTGGTAGAGATGAGGACAGTATCTGAATTCAAAGAAGCATGGGACAAACACAGTGGATCTCTAAAGAAAAAAGGGGACTATTGTAATAGTTGATATGAAAGGGCAGACTAGACAGGCCATCTGGTCTTTTTCTGCCGTCTTTTTTCTATGTTTCTACAGTTCTTGCGTTTTGTAGTACACTGAGTGCTGTAGACTCATGTTAAAACTAATAAAATAGCAGGATCAATTTCAAACAAATGTTGGTGCTGTCAGACAGAATTAAGCACATTATCTCACATGCTGTTATTATTGTCCTAACCTTTTAGATTGTTGGAGAGATATATGGTGGCGGCTATGTACCATTTTCAATATCAGTGAAAGCTTGTATTATAAAATTGTAATTTGGAAGACCTTGGAGCTAAAGACTGCCCTTATCAAAGCTGATTCCTTACTGTTGTCTTATTAATATCATTGGTCATAAATTAAATCTGCAGAACTGGAAAGATAACACAATATTAGATCTAAACAGATGGTGGAACTTAGTCTCTCATATACATAAGGACAAAGTAGAAGCTACAGAATTTAAATATAGACAAATTTAGGCTGCATTTAATAAATATCTTACGGTCTAATTGTTCATGACCAGTCTGCGATTTTACTCTAATGAAGTAAGTATTTTACTCTGATGAAGAAAGTATTTCTTGTTGTTGTTTGCTGTTGGTATTAAAATGTCAATAATGATATTGGAACTTAAAAAAAGAAATAGCATACATGAACAGGAAACAAAATGCACATTCACTATTCCTCCTGAATTTATCACCTTAGGAGTCTGGTGCCACAACTTCTTGTTCTAGAAAAACATTCCTTCTGAAAAAGGTTTGCTTCTTGTCATTTATTACCACTGAGGGGATTCCATACAAAACTATTAAGTTATACAAAACAACAATTAGAAATTCTATATGCTTTGTTCAAAGTATATTATATAATCACCGTGTTTTGAGTTACATATAATTTAAAATGCAAAATGCAAAACTTAAAATGTTAATGCAAAATTGCTCTCAGATCCAGCTTTCCCACAGACTTTACCTTATCCAAATATCTTTCTCCCTTCAACTCCACAAGCTCAGCCATCCTAGCTTTATCCTCCACTCCCCTCTCCCCCATCCTAGCACAACCCTTCATCTCTCTTACCCCACACAGGATTGACGCCACAGCTTCCTTTTTCTCCCTTCCCCAGCTTTCAGCTCCACCAGTCTCAACTCCTTTTCCCATTTCTTTCTCTAGCCCTCCTCTCCACCCAGCCTCATCTTTACTGCCCCTCAGTCTTGATCCTACTGCTCAAACTGGCTGTTTCCCTCCTCCTCCACACCACTGTACTGACAACAATGTAGACCCTTCCATATGTACCTTAAGCTGTTGGATTTCTCCCATTGATATTTCCCACATGCATGTTTCGGAAAGGACTCCTCCGGCTGCACATGGATAGCCTTTCCTTCTGCCAAGGCCTTTTTAACAGTGACACCCATATTCAGGGGCAGAGATGTGCAGGTTTTAGATCGCATTTACATGTGCACCACCTCTCTTCTAAACTTGACATTGATTTTCAGACATTTTCACTTGTACATCACAGGAGGCACCTAAACTATGAGGGGACATGGGATGAGGGTGAAAGGGGACAGATTCAGGAGTTATATGCGGAAATATTTCTTTACGGAAAGAGTGGTGGATCCATGGAATAGTCTCCCAGTGGAGGTGGTAGAGATGAGGACAGTTTCTGAAGTCAAAGAAGCATGGGACAAACATAGAGGATCTCTAAAGGAAAAAAGGGGACTGCTGTAGTTGTTGATATGGAAGGAGAGACTAGATAGGCCATGTGGTCTTTTTCTGTCATCATTTTTCTATGTTTCTATGTAAACGGCTTTCTAAAATGTGCTTTACACTTGTAAACTACATTGATATTTATTTATTTAACTTATTTAACAGGTTTTTTTTATACTGCTTTATCCTAGAGGTCAAAGCGGTTTACATTAAACACAATTTATTACATTTTAACTATATAGCAAACTCAAGAGGGTAGAAGGGTGGGATGAAAGAAGAAACAGGGTGGGAATAAAAAGTTACAGAGGTTAAATCAAGATAAATCACATGTTCTCTTAATGATATGCAGTATGCCAAATCAACTTGAACTTTCTTCAGTTTCTATCCCCATCCCTCCCTTTCCCCACAGCATGATCTATAAATTGCATGAATTAAACTGAATGAGTAACCGTTTACTGCTAGGATTGTTAAAAAAAACAAGTGACAATAATTGCTGGAGGTCGCTGGGCTAGGGGCCCTGTGGCCATGAGTATCTGGGTGCCTGGCTTGGGGGCTCTCCGCCCCTCCCCTAAGATTTGGGGATGATGGCTGCCAGGGCAGGTGAAGCCTTAGGCTAGGTTAGCAAGGCAGATAGTTCGGTATGGTAAAGGGGGTAGGGTGATAAGGTCAGTAGAGATGGCAGTTACTGGGCCGGGAGGGAAGGGGGGAAAGTAGGGTTTGTCGAGGGGGGGATTTTGATTTGAAATCCCTTCTCATCTTTGTGGGAAGGGATTTCATTGGTCCAGTGGGAGTGACATGGGGAGTCGGGGAGGTGGGGGGGGGGCTGGTTGTGGTGGTTATTTACCTGTGTGGCTCACTGTCCTCTCTTCTTTCATTGTTTAGTGGTGCAATGTGAGAGTCATTTTTCTGCCTAACCCACCCCTGCAATGGAGGTTGGTGTGAGGAGCTGGGGTTCTTGGCTGTTTGTTGCAGCTGACTGGTGGTTACCCAAGCCAGTGGGGTACTCAAGGGTCTGTTTGGGCTTTCTGCCATTGGACTGTGATCAGATGATCTCATCTCAGAAGTTGGAGGGACAGGTGAATGTCTGGTCTCAGGGGTCCTCACCTCAGGGTGCCAGCTTTTGCTAGTAATATGGTGAGGCTGGCGGCGGGGCAGTGGACTGCTGCTGGGACTGCAGTGGCGGGGGATACGATTCCACCTTGCTAGTAATATGGAGGGTTGTATACTTTATCCAGTGGGTGGGGTTGATGCTAATGTTGTAACACGTATTAGCATTTGGCTCAGGTTGTTTAGTTTTTGTTTCTTAAATTCAAATAAAACTGTGACCAGCTGTTTTTTTACAAGTTCCTGTGTTTGTTGAGTCTTTGAATGGGGGCGGTTGGGGTGATTGGGAGGAGGAGGGTACTGGAATGGAGCAGTGCCTCCATGTACGGGCTATCCCCTTTACTCTTCGTTATGTCATGATAGTTTTCATCTTAGACATTTATGAGATAATTTAATAAACTTTTTTCTGCAGAAAAGTACTTTGATAAAATTAGGCATGGACAATATTTGCACCTTTTACACAATGCTAGTGTATGAACATTTTGGGGAGAGTTTGGATGACATGCGGGCAGAATTGCAAAGCATGCATTTACTTCACATGTGTACATTGCAGCAGGATGCAGAACCAAGGGCAGATGTCTTTGGCCTTCTCAAATATAGAGTGCCATCCAGAATGACTATTGCTTTTCCAATCCATGGTTTGCTCCAAGACCAACAGTTCCGTATATAGTAAAATCTACTTACTGTTCAGCCTGTGTCCAAGAAGTTGGATGGAAATATAAAGTCCAGCTGGCTCAAGGTTTCAATAAGGTCAAGCCTTCAATCATTGTTGAAGCTGCCATGAGAAAGACCAAAAAGTGTAAAGATTTCACTAACACTTCTCCTAGAAAAGAATAGCATTTATTGAAACATTTGGTAGTTTTTTTTCAAAGGAGTCATGCTTTCCGCTTGCTTTGCAACCCACCAGCTGTATAGGGTTCTGTACAAGCATATGGTCTTTTAGAAACTCTACGTTTTTTTGCCTAGTCTTTCATCTTGTGCTCAAAACCAGAGGCTATTGAGTGTGGCACTCATTTTATATGGACTGCTTTGAGACTTCATCCAGAATTTCTGCTTGTGCAATTGTGGCCAGATGTCTTGCATGATTAAGAACTTCTGGCTTGAATGAGGACATTCATTAAAGTTGGCCACTGCTCCTTGTACTGGAGACTTTGGGCCTGATTCTATCCCACGAATGGGACATCCATCCCCGCTATTCGTGCCCTCCCTGCCGGCATCTAACCTCCCTGCCGGTTGTACGGGGAGGTAAGACAGGGGCAGGAAGGGGTGGATCGGGGGGGGGGGGGGTTAGGGCAGACGGTCGCCAGCCCTGGACATCCAGGGCTGATTCTAATGTTGGCCCTGTATGTCCAGAGCTGGTGACTTGTGTGGGGAAGTTATTCCACCTCTGAGGTGGAATAACTTCCCTGGACGTCTTTTTTCTGCAGGCCCAGGGCACGGATGTGGTGGGGGGGGGCCCGAGGACACTCCCCGCAGCCTGACCCTGGCCTTAGGAGGCCGGATCGGGGATCAGGCTGAGGGGAAAGCCTTTGTTCAGCTGGCGGCCAGGATCACGGCTTTACAATGGAGCCGCAGTGCCATGGCTACCGAACGCCATGGCACTATGGCGCCATTGTAAAGCCCTGACTGAGTTAGTTGGGCTTTCCCTGTACGTGCAGGCAGGGTTGAATTGCAGCCCGGCCTGCACATAAAAGGCTGTTCGCAATTCTGGTTCCGCGGGGCTAAACATGCCCCGCAGGATCAGAATCGCGACCCCCTCTGTACATCCGGGATGGAATAAGCCTGTTTGTGTTTGGAGATAAAGGAAATAGTGGATATGATAAAGGATCATTGTTCTGTAGCATCTCTCTGCTCTCTTGCATTCTTCTTTGGGTTCCTCGACAAGACATACCTTCTTCAACCAATATCATAGATGTTTTTACTATCAAATAAGGTTCTATTACTGGAAGCAATCTCAAGCTCAGTGCCCTGCTGTACAACAGCAACAACAAAGAGAGAGGGCTCAACTTAAGCATGTTTGACCCTGTTCAATACAAACTTTCTGGGGGAAGGGGGAGGTTGGGCTTAATATTTTCTTCCATTCTGGCAGAAGATCATGATGAATTCCTGAATCTTCAGTATAATCCAAAATGGTTATTGCCTCAGGTTTCTCAGCTGACCCACAGATAGGCCTTATCTTGACCTATCTTTCCTGTTCTCATACCAACCTATTAGGGGAGGAAGTGTCTCTTCTACTGAAATTGAATGCTATAGTACTGATGGTGTCAGAGGAGAGAAAATAGAGTTTCTACTCCAGGTATTTTCTCATCCCAAAGAAGACAGGGGCTTGTGCCTTATCCTGGATATCAGAGTTCTGAATTGATTTCTTCACAAGGAAAATTTAAAAATTAACACTTTCATCCGCTCTTCTGCTTCTAAACAGGGAGGACTGTCTGTGTACTCCTAATCTCAATGATGTGTATACACACATCACAAGAAAGATTTTTTGGGAGATAAAATGTTTTAATCTATAATATGCAGTATTTAAAACTTTTTATCTTCAAAAAATTACATAGTCAACATTTACAGTTTGAAGGAATGATCACTGGATCAAGTCCTTTCTGTAGTATTGTGATTTGAAAAAATGTTGTTTGCAGATAAGTAATTGTGCAATAATTCCTGATGCAGAACTACTTTATTTTGAATAGGGTTCGAAACATAGCGTTGCATTAGAGTGTAAATGTTGATGACTACATCATTTTTTGAAGATATTTTTGGGAGATAAAAGTTTTAGTACTGTATATTATAGTTTAAAATGGACAAAAGTGGTGACTGGCTGTATTCTGAACTAGTTTAAAACAATTATTTCAACAAAAAAAATAATTTGTGGTATTAACTACAGATGCATCAAACCTGGATTGGGGAGTTCATGTGCAGGCCAGCTCCATTTGATGCATGTCTGGGCTGTCCAGACATCCAAAATCTGGACTGCCTGGAATTGGCCCCGATTCTGCACCCGTGGAAGCTAACCGTTCTCGCAGGAGTAGAATTGGGGCACAGGGCCTGGACGTCCCAGACTTGCCCTGATTCAGGCCCACTGCATGGCTATCCACCTCCCCGGCTAGCCCAGCCAAGGCTCCTGCATGGAGCTGTGGTGCCATGGTGTCCCATCACCATGGCACCAGGACACCATGCAGGAGCCTTGATCGGCCACACAGTTTAAATGTCTCAATTCTCTGCCGCCTGACCCCAATTGGGCCTTCCAAGGCTGGGATTGGGCTGCGGGGAACCCCTTGTCCTGCTCACCTCTTTGGGGGGATACCGCCGCAATGGCCACCGATGTCGAGGGGGACTTATTTCACTTTTGAGGTGGAATAAAGCGTAGTTACTCACCTGTAACAGGTGTTCTCCAGGAGCAGCAGGAATCAGTCCTCACTTATGGGTGACGTCGGCGCCGACGGAGCCCTCGCGGAGCAATTTTCCCCAGCTTTCAAAGAAAGCCTTTGGGAATTGCAGCGCGCATGCGCGGTCGTCTTCCCGCCCGAAGGTGCCATCTTAGCCAGTCAGATGACATAGCTAAAAAAGACAGCATAAAAATTTGCAAA
Organism: Ichthyophis bannanicus; assembly: GCA_033557465.1. NCBI lineage: Eukaryota > Metazoa > Chordata > Amphibia > Gymnophiona > Ichthyophiidae > Ichthyophis > Ichthyophis bannanicus. Next base: position 941,033,134 of record CM066033.1, on the reverse strand, counting down.
AAGAACATAAGCAGACGATTGCAACTCCAAGGGGAGGAGGGAGGGTAGTGAGGACTGATTCCTGCTGCTCCTGGAGAACACCTGTTACAGGTGAGTAACTACGCTTTCTCCAGGACCAAGCAGGAAGTCAGTCCTCACTTATGGGACTCCCAAGCTCAAGGCTACCGGAGACCCTAAGCACAAAAATGAGCTCCCTCTAGCTCAGCAGCACAGAAGGATAGAATCTTCGCTGAATTATCACCCACCGGTAGCCCACATCCGGGATGGAGGGTAGGAGTTGCTCAGACCTCAAAGAGATTACGGAGGACTGCCTGTCCGAAAGCACTGTCCCTGCGGGACTCCCTCTCGAGACAGTAATGGACCGCAAAAGTCTGGCTCGAAGACCAAGTAGCGGCCCGGCAGATGTCTGCCAGCGGAACAGAGCGGAGGTAAGCCACTGACGTAGCCTTTGCCCGAACGCAATGAGCCGTGACTCGACTTTCTAAGGAGAGTCCGGCTGCCCCATAAGCCCAAGAGATACAGTCCGCAACCCAGATGGACAGAGTACGCTTGGAGACCGGGAGCCCCAATTTATTGGGGTCAAAAGACACAAAAAGCTGAGCAGCTTTACGGTGCTCCCGCGTACGGTCAAGGTAGAAGTTCAGAGCCCTTCTACAGTCCAGGGTATGGAGGACCGTTTCAGCTCGGCTGGAGTGTGGTCTGGGAAAGAAGGTTGGAAGTACCACCTCCTGATTGATGTGAAAAGGGGAGACCACTTTCGGAAGAAATTTAGGGTGAGTCCGTAGGACTACCCTATTTTTGTAGAACCGAGTGTAAGGGGGATCAGACACGAGGGCCTGCAATTCACTTACGCGTCTAGCGGAAGTGAGGGCTATCAAGAACAGTGTTTTCCAAGACAGAAAACGGAGAGAACAGGTAGCCATAGGTTCAAAAGGCGGACAGGTGATCCGCTGCAACACCACATTCAGGTCCCAGTCAGGCGCTGGCGGGCGCAGAGGTGGTTTAAGTAGAAGGAGACCTCGGAGAAACCTCGCTACGAGAGGGTCATTGGAGAGAGGTCTGCCGTCCACCGGCACATGATGTGCTGAAAGAGCACTGAGGTGAACTTTGACGGAGTTGGACTTAAGTCCCAGATTAGAGAGGTGCAGCAAGTACTGCAAGATCACCGACACCGGGCAGGAGAAGGGATCCTGAGACTGTTGGGTACACCAGACTGCAAAGCGACGCCATTTAAGGGCGTAGCATTTGCGGGTAGAAGGCCGACGCGAAGCCAAGACGACCTCCTCCACCTCCGCCGGCAGGAGAAGGGGAGCAAGGACTACCCTCTCAGCAGCCAGGCCATGAGGTTGAGAGACCTGAGGTTGGGGTGCAGGAGGGACCCCTGATCCTGAGTGAGGAGATCCGGTTGTACCCCCAGAGGGATTGGATCCTCCACCGCCAGTTGCAGCAGGAGCGGAAACCACGGCTGCCTGGGCCAGCGAGGGGCCACCAGGATCATGAAGGCTTTGTCTCGGAGAACCTTGAAAAGAGTCCGAGAGACTAGCGGGATGGGAGGGAACGCATACAGAAGGCTCCCCGACCATGAGATCAGAAAGGCGTCCGCCGCAACCCGAAGGGGGTGTGGCAGACGAGAGCAGAAGCGAGGAAGCTGCCGGTTGCGAGGACTGGCAAAGAGATCCATCGTGGGGAGGCCCCACTTGAGGAAGAGCTTCTGAACTACCAAGGGATCCAGACGCCACTCGTGCGGCTGGAGGACCCTGCTGAGTTTGTCCGCAAGGCAATTGTCTCGGCCCGGGAGATAAACTGCCTTGAGGAGAATGCCGTGACTGACGGCCCAAGAGCAGAGCTTCTGAGCCTCCCGGCAGAGGAGAAAGGAGCCCGTGCCCCCCTGTTTGTTCACGTAGAACATGGCAACTTGATTGTCCGTCTGGACAAGGACGGACTGTTGGGAAGTCAGGTGGGAGAAGGCCCTGAGAGCTAGGCGGATCGCCCGGAGCTCCAGGAAGTTGATCTGCTGAGCAGACTCCCACGTGGTCCAGAGGCCCTGAGTACGCGCCTCTTGGCAATGCGCTCCCCAGCCCAGGAGGGATGCATCGGTGGTCAGCACCCGGGTCGGCTGAGGTGACTGGAAGGGCATACCGAATGTCAGGTTCGGCTGCCGGAGCCACCACCGGAGAGACGAGATCAGCGGCTCGGAAACGCGCACTAGGTCTGCGAGGCCGCCCGTGGCCTGTCGCCACTGCCGGCGGAGACACCATTGAGCAGACCGCATATTCAGGCGGGCATTGGGGGTCACATGGACAGTGGAAGCCATATGGCCGAGCAGTCTCAGGAAGCGCCTGGCGGAGACCAGGGGCTGGCTGCGAAAGCGGTCGGCTAGGTCCATGAGCCGCTGAGCCCTGTCGAGCGGTAGATACGCTCGCGCCTGAGGAGTGTGCAGCCTTGCGCCGATGAACTCGAGATCCTGTGAGGGGAGCAAAGTGGACTTTGCGAAGTTTATGACAAAGCCCAAGTGCTGCAGCAGAGCCACCGTGCGACACGTGGCGTTGGTGACCTCCTGAGCGGACGCTGCTCTGATGAGCCAGTCGTCGAGGTACGGAAAGACATAGAGGCCGTGAAGCCGGAGATGGGCTGCCACGACCGCGAGACATTTTGTGAAGACTCGCGGTGCGGAGGACAGGCCAAAGGGCAGTACTCTGTACTGGTAATGATTTCCCGCCACCACAAACCTTAGGTATTGGCGGTGGCTTGGGTGGATGAGGATGTGCGTGTAGGCATCCTTTAGATCCAAGGAGCATAGCCAATCTCCCTGCTGGAGGTAGGGCAGAAGGATTCCAAGGGTAAGCATTTTGAACTTCTCCCGCACAAGGAACTTGTTGAGGTTGCGCAAGTCCAGGATGGGTCTGAGGCCCCCTGTTCTCTTTGGTATCAGAAAATACCTTGAATAGAAGCCTTGACCTCTCAGGTGGTGTGGCACCGGTTCCACCGCCTGATCCTGCAGAAGACCTGCTAACTCCTGAAGGAGCAACTCCCTGTGCAGAGGGGGCGCGGAGGCTCCCCCGGAAAATAGGAGGGAGGGACCTGATGGAAGTGGAGAAGGTAGCCTTCTCGCACGACCTGAAGCACCCAGGCATCTGCGGTGATGCTGGACCACCTGTGGGCGAAGTGAACCAGCCGGCCTTCGGTGCTGGGGGGGGACCAGCGGGGGGGGGAGAGGCTATGCTGAGCGAGTCAAAAACCCCCACCCTGCTGAGCAGGGGCTGGTGGTGCAGGCTTGGGGGCCTGCTGCCTACGGGACCCGTTACCCCGTCCCTTGGCCTGCTGGCCCTGTTGGGGAGCTGCAGGGGCCTGATAATGGGGGTATTGTTTGTAGGCAGCCGCCTTCCTCGGGTAAAAGGACTTTTTCCCCGAGCCCTTCTTTTTCTGGGAAGGGGCGGAGGTCTTCCTAGAAAGCCTGGTCCTGGTGAGAGTCTCAGTCTCAATTTGTGCAGCCTTTTCCGCCATGGGCTTGCCAAAGAGGTTTTCGCCTCGGCAGGGGACATCGACCAACTTGTCCTGTACCCAGGGCTCAAGGTCTGACGACTGAAGCCAAGCCTGTCGGCGGGCACCAATGCCGGCTGCGGCCACTCGAGCCGAGGCTTCAAAGCCATCATAGGCTGCTCGGGACATGAACTTAGAGCATTCCCGAATGCCGGTGGACAAGGCTAGGAACCTCCGCAAGGGCTCCTCGGAGAGACCAGCGGAGAATCCGGCTAGCTCTTTAGCCAGATCCCGGAGATACATGCCCATGTATAGCTGGTAAGTCTGGACACGACATGCGAGCATAGAGCCCTGGAAGCACTTCTTGCCAAGGCCATCCAGGTTACGGGCCTCCCTGCCAGGAGGCACGGAGGAGTGCATCTTCTGGCTCTTAAGACGATGCATGGCCGATTCCACTACCATGGAATGGTGTGGCAGCTGCGCCTTTTGAAAGCCAGGGCTCTTGTGGACCCGATAGATAGAATCGACCCGCTTGCTCAGGACCGGCGAGGAGGCCGGACTCTCCCACATGCGGAAGAGTAGTCGTTCCAGCATAGGAGGAACCGGCACAGTAAAGTGTTCCCTCGCGGGAGAGTCATACTGGAGGGCGTCGAGCTCTTCGGCTCGAGGCTCCTCCTCGGGATCCGCAGGGAAGGCCAAAGCCTTGGCCATATCCCTAACGAAGTCCGAGAACCGGGCATCCTCCGGGGGGGACTGCTTCCGAGGCTCGGACTCCGGTGAGTCCGAGGGGACACACCGAGTCCGGAAAGAATCAGGTGACTCTTCCTCCTCAGACTCCCAGACCGACTCCGACGAGGACTCGGTGGGGTCGGCCCGGGCAGGGTGCGGCGCCAGCCGCCCCGACGCCGAGGGAGTCGGCGTCGGCGACCTCGGTCCCGAACGGGAGGCCGAGGGCGACCTCGACCGAGGATCGACTCGAGTTCTCATCGACTCGAGGATCGGCTCGGTCTCCGGGGTCGACTTGGACGTCGACGTCCCGGCGGTCAGGGCAGCGACGCCAGCGAAGCCAGCGAGCAGTGCCCTCTGCTGGTCCATGAAGGCAGACAGTCTGCTCTCCAAGGCCGTCAACCTGAGTCCGAGCTCAGGTGACCCAGCAGCCCCCGACTCGGGCCCCGACGGCGTCGGGCCCGACGTCGGCTGTCGCGGAGGCGAGTCCAGAAGGACCACAGGACTTACCCGGGCAGGCATCTCCGACTCCAGGCGAGGTCGCTTCGGGATGTGTTCCTTCTCCAAGGACCCGGGGCGGCTGTCGGGGCTATGCGACCTGGCCCTCGCGGAGCCAGGAGCGTCCACCGACGCCGCCCTCGCGGGTTTTTCCTTCCGACGATGGTCCCCGGAGGGAGAACCCCGGTCGGAGGAGCTCCGGCGACGGTCCGAGCTGGAGCCTTTCGACACGGAGGCCTCCGACGAGGTCCGGGTACGGCTGGGGTCAGCGAAGATTCTCTCACGCTGATGCCGCCGACTTCTCAACGCCTTTGAGGACAGTTTGCTGCAGGGCCCACAGATCAGTTCCTCATGATCCGGGCCCAGGCAGCGGAGGCAAAAGTCGTGTGTGTCGGTTAGTGACATATTTCGGTCACACCGACCACACCGCTTAAACCCACTGGCAGCCATCGGGGGAAAAAGGGCCCCTGCGAGGTCAAAGGACCGGGCTGCCAGGGAAAACGAAAACGAAAGCTGACTAAGTCAGAAAAAAAGTAAGAGGACTCGAGACCGGCGTCGCGAGTCCGGGCGGGAAAACGATCGGCGTCGAACCGAAAGAAAAAAGGATAAAATAAAGAAGAAAATCAACTTTTTCGCGGGGACAAGACGGGGACGTCTGTAGGGCTCCGTGGAAAAAAGAAGACTGGCTAAGATGGCACCTTCGGGCGGGAAGACGACCGCGCATGCGCGCTGCAATTCCCAAAGGCTTTCTTTGAAAGCTGGGGAAAATTGCTCCGCGAGGGCTCCGTCGGCGCCGACGTCACCCATAAGTGAGGACTGACTTCCTGCTTGGTCCTGGAGAAGTCCCCTGTCTAACTCACCAAGCCCTAACGTACAGGGCCATCACTGGAATAGGCTCTGTACATCGGGGGTAAGGGTGCTGCCTCCACTCCGCACAGACTCCTCCTCCAACCCTCCCCCTTCCGTCCCCATCCAGATCTCCCCGCATATCTCCACTATATGTGCGGGGAGCTTTAGAACCAGACTTGGCCCCGGGCTTTTAACGGGGCTATATGTCCGACACGGACATATCTCCCCACTAAACACTGCACAGATTAGATATCATAGTGTAAATGTATTCAGTTTTGGAGGCTATATCTTGCTAAGGGTATAAAAAGACTTGAAGTGGTACCCGAGGAAAGCAACCAAAATGGTATGAGGTTTGCACCAGAAGCTGTATGAGAAGAGGCTTGAAGACCTGAATATTTATACCCTAAAGCAGGGGTTCTCAACCCAGCCCTCGGGACACACCTAGCTAGTCGGGTTTTCAGGATAACCACAATTAATATGCTTGATATTTAAATAGAGATTTGCATGTGCATTTTCAGTGCATTCAAATCTCGTGCATATTAATTGTAGTTATCTTGAAAACCTGACTGGCTAGGTGTGTCCCGAGGACTGGGTTGAGAATCCCTGCCCTAAAGAAAAGGAGAGACAGGGAAGATATGATACAGACCTTTAATACTTGAAATGTATTAATGAATAAGAAAGCCTTTTTTCAAATACACAGAAACTATAAAACTAGAAGACATAAAATGAAATTACAAGGAGGTAAACTTAAAAGTACTATCAGGAAGTACTTTTTCATGGAAAGAGTGGTGGATGCTGGAAAGCCATCTCAGTGGAGGTGATGGGGACCAAAACAGTGACTGAATTCAAAAAGGCATGGGCTAAACACAGAGGACACAGTAAGAAAATAAATCCCTATTAATTTATTTTAATTTATAGAAGGCTTTCACAAATACACACTTTAAGAAATCCTTCATTCACAAGGAGAAAAGGACCACAGTGTTGTTACCTGTCCCTTTATCAGGTTTGGGACAATGCCTTTGTTACAGGGGATATGGTGTTCATACAAACATCACAGGTCTGAAAAAACTCCTCATGTATTTTATCTTTCATAAAATGGAAAACATCGTCTATTTATAACACTGCCCATCTATACAACAGTATTTTTTCTTTTTTTGTCAAGATAGAAGAAAAATTCTCTTTTTGTGATCAAAGCCAAGGCAAACACTTGTGCACATTACAAAACCACACCACAACAATTCATCACATTAAAACCACATTGGAAACTACATTCCGGGCTGATGGCATTTTTACACTTATCTATGATTCCTTGCGAGCAGCCTTCAAATTTTCATTACGCCCGACAAAGATCCTTGTTTCACCATTAGCTGAGTCAGGGGCTTCCAGTATGCCTTGTTCCCAGTGATTTTTTTCAGTTTTGAATAAACACAGAGGATCCATATATACTGTAGCAAGAGGAGCATTTCTGCTCAAAACAAAACTTAAATGACTTTTATATATCAAAAAAGGCACAGAGCGGAGGTATCTTGCATGGAGCAGCAGTTACTACCCAAGGTAAAGGCACAGAGTGAAAGTAACCTGAATCTTTATCTTTATTTCGTTTCTTGATATATCGCTGTACGAAAGCACATCAGAGCGGTTTACAGAGTGGAGTGGCACTTACAACTCAAGATAATGATACAGAGCAGGAGTCTCCAAATCCAGTTCTCGAGGGCCACAAACCAGTCAAGTTTTCAGGATATCCCTAATGAATATGCATGAGATAGATTTGCGTGCACTGCCCCCATTGCATTCAAATTTATCTCATGCATATTCATTAGGGACATCTTGAAAACCTGACTGGTTTGCGGCCTTCGAGTACTGGAACTAGAGACCCCTAATACAAAGCAAGAGTAACCTGCACTGAGCAGCAGCTACAACGCAAAGTAAATGCACCTTACTGGCAGACTGGATGGGTTGTGCAGGTCTTTACTATCATTTACTATGCTACAAGATCCTTTGGGCCCTTTCTCATGTAGGTTCCTTCACCATTTGTCTGAGCAGTGTGTCCTGCATGGCATCCACAATCTGTCTACTTTCTTATTCTGCAAATAGGATATCCCAATCCACATCCAGCAGGTTGAAATCTCCTAGCAACAACACCTTCCCTTTCATTCTCAACTTTTGGATATCCATGGCAAGATCTCTGTCCTTATTCTCTGTTTGAGTTGGAGGTCTGTAAATCACACCTATGTGGATGAAAGTTTCATCTTCTCTTTTCAAAATAACCCCTATTGCTTCCTCCTTTCCCCAAACCCCCTGCATTTCAGTTGCTTTAATATTGATGTACAAATAAAAGGCTATTCCTCCACCTGTTTGGCCATCTCTGCCCCTCCTAAAGAGATTATAGCTGGTATGGCCACGTCCCATTCATGGGACTCATTGAACCATCACCGTAATTTTTGCTGTTAGCATGTATTAGGTACAAAACCTTTAGGACACCTTAATAAATAGGCTTCTAAACAATCTACTGGGTTTTTCTATATCAGTGCTTTTCAATCCTCTCCTGAAGGCACACTAACCCAGTCAGGCTTGCAGGATTACCCTAATGAATATGCATGAGATAGATTTGCATGCAATGGAATGGGGGCAGTTTTGGGCGATGGAAGGCAGTTGCAGGATGGAATGCAAATCTATCTCATGCATATTCAATGAAGTACTTACTCCTGAAGATCAAACTGGCTAGGTGTTGTGATGCAGCGAGGGCTGATGAGAGCCCTGATGAGAGAAATGAAACTGTTTTACACAGAGGAAAAGATGTGCACAGAGTGCAATGTTCACAGGGACCAGCTAGAGGGAGCAGGAGTGCAGTCAGAGAGACTGGAGTGCCACGCCCAGCTGGTCAGGAGCACATGACAAACAATTCACATGCCTCAAGGAGAGGAGTTCTTTATAAGGAAGAACTGCCTCAAGCTAAGGAGAGAGGACCAGGTCGGATTTGGAAAGGACCGAGTCAGGTCAAGGAGAGAGGACCTAACAGAGAAGCTCCAGGAGCTAACAGGAAACCACAAGGAGCCAAGGAAGGACCGGCTCAGGTTGGTGAGAAAGCTGTTGGCTGGCAGAAGAGAAAGCCTTACATTGATTGCAAGCAAGAAGCAAGTGGGAATCAGCTGGGAAGGAAAAGCCAGGCTGAGCACGGAAGCCAGGATTTGGGCTGTTGCAGGAGCAGGCATTTACCAGGAGAGCTGTTCCCACAGTTGAAAGCTAAAGCAAACTTTCAGAGAAAGGATTGACATGAAGCTTCTGAGTGGAGGAAGCAAGCCAAAGGAGAAAACCTTTCATCACCAGGCTGCTGCAATAAAAGGTATGGAAAATATATGCCTAAGAAGAATGCTGTGAAGGATAAAGGTTTATATAATGCTGATATAAAACCTCTAAGAAGAAGGGATACTTGTAAGCTCAATATAGCACAGGGCCGACGCCCTAGGTTAGGCTCAGGACATTGGGACTTGCTAGAGCAAATATATAAAACCCCTGAATATGGTTTGCATGAAACCAGGGACACTGAATCAGAGGTGTCGGATTATGAGCAAATGCAAGTGGATCCCATAGAAGATGTATCTGACCATGACATGGATTGTACATTGTGTATTTCCGGAAGTCTAGAATCTCTGCCAGAGTTGTGATCTGTTTAAAGTACCAACAGAGCATTCTTAATTTGGTTAAGCACCACCATTCCTGTAATGTATGATAGTTTTGTTTGAAAAGCCTAAGTTTGTTATTTTACCTGAAGTAAGGACTTTTGCTTTCACGTTGTAACCCAATATTTTTGAACCTGAGCAAAGACGGGAAATAAAAGCCTTATTTTTCCCACCACTCTGCTTAAGTATTTCATTAAAAGATTTGGAGCTCAAGAAAACTACAAGGCCCCAGGAGCCATTTGGGCCTTCAAAAGACTCTCAAATCTTAACTTTATATTTTGTGTCGCACCTGCCCTGGCATCCACTGGCCACCAGGGAAGTGTTGCTGACAGTGTACCTCCAGGAGAGGGTTGAGAAGCACTGTGCTAAGGGATTGCTGGAATTTGTTCTGCAGTCTCCTGTCAGAATTAATCTACTTCTTGCATGAGCCAGTGACTGAAACCTCCCTCTCCTCCACCACATTTAGTACATTAAATACTTACTCTTTTTCTGAATCAACTAATATCCTATTCCAAAACTATGATCATCTTAGATGATTAATTATGCTATAAGACATCTCACATAATTTGTATCAGATGTGATACTAGATCCTACCATATGCGTAGAAATAAACATTGCATACAATAGAGGAAATGCTGCAGCATAGATCAAACACTGTTCTGCATTAAACGCAGTTTGTAAATAAATACTTCCACATTTTAATGCAACATCCCCATTCCCACTTGGGGCTGTCTGTGCTACCTGTATCAGAGAAGACATAGCTTCAGGGATGGTCCCTGAGTTAAAGAAGGCTTATAATAATATGGGATCGCCAACAAGAAATGGTGGAAATTTTCAGAGAGGTAGTCATCTTAACTGTAGCAGCGAATTAACAAAAAGGCTGATGACACCTTATAGGCTAACCATCTTGAGTTATGGACTTTGAAGAGCAAGATGCATCTGACAAAATGGATTTTTATCCTTGAAAGTTGATATCTCAATAAACTGGTTCGTCTATATGATGCCTCCAGCCTCCGTCAATTTTATGCCCGCCAAAAATGACATCATACATATTTTGGTCTTAGGAAGCTCCTCTAGGTTTCACATGAGAAGTATATGGATTTATTTTAGAAGACTTATTTACAATTTCTATGTATAAATACAACCACTTACACGTGCAAATTGCATTAACGTGTAAATGGTCATTTCAGAAAAGTCTCATTTTACATGTGGCTGTCCATATCACATCTAAATTGCATGGGAGCATGGCCTGAGTGGGACAAACTACATATATATTCACCATTTCATATAGGGAATGCACGGGTAAACCCAAAATTGTGCACATTCAGATTTGCACCTACTCCCTGACTGGTATAGGTGTTTAAAAAATGTTTCTTTTGGCCATCCCTTACAGGAGGGATTAAGGGGGATATCCCTCTTAATCCTTCAATATTTGTTTTCTCCTCCAAGTTGAAATGAGATAAAGACTGAATTCACTGTAGATTATTAAAAGGATCTGCATGTCTAAGTTTGCAAAATGGCCCAGATACACAAAATGTTGACACGCGTTCAAGCGGCTGGCTTTCCTCCATCAAGTTTTCCTGTGAATACATTTGTGAAATGGCTCCTCCCACCGCACATGGATATAAATCCCCATATGTTCCTGCACCTCCTTATTTGTATTTTAGAAACCGCTCACCCTTTAGCAGAGCAGTTTTTCAAATACAGTCGGAATTGAGTACGTCTCAACCTTGATGTCTTAATTTCGATTTCCACATACTACTCGAAATGTGCCTTAGAATCTTTATGCTGCAAATATTCCTATTACATACTTCTCCAGAGAATGTGATCGCAACATGTCTGAAACACTTTTGTTTAGAAATCTGCAAAAAGCATGCAAGAAAAATTGACTTGCTGGCATATAGTCTGTAAGCCATGATTTCAGTGATGTGCTGCCAATTTCTTATTAAGGGGTTACGTCAGTTCTGATCTGCTTTCATGAGCGCCAAGAAGCCTATCATTGCCTGATCTGTTTTTTGGAGATTAGCGAAGCATTAACAAACAATAACCAGAATATGTAAAGAAAGCTGTCTTTTGGCGAAGAGCTTGCAAAGCATTCTAAATTTATAATCCAGCAATGATTTTCCCTTAGGAATTAAATAAAAATCAGAACTAAAAGGGATATCAATAATTTTGTGCATTCTAGCTGTTCCCTGATTGTTCAATGTATGTTTATGAAAGGGCAGCACAGGGTTAGCATATAATTTCAGTGCAGCGCTGGAAAGTAGCAGGAGCCTGATGTTACCCCGCAACACACATCAGGGTGGTGACTGGGCAGGATGGGGGCATTCCTACTGTGCTGTAGCTAGGGCAGGTGCCTGTAGCCCACACTATCTGTGCTTAGTGCAAGTACCAAGGGTGCAACTAACACCACCTCAATGAGTGGTGTTAGTTGCTTCCGTGGCCGATTAACTATGGTGAAGTGTGGTAAATGCAGGAAGATGGCTATGCCCGCTCCCCTGCAGTAAGCACAAAGCCCTACGCTAGTAATGTAGCATTACCAGCGCAGGGCTTAGCAAACATGCCCCATGGTTTCCGAAATATGATCAGTAGAGTGCATGGAAAGTATGGTTAGTATTTTTGAGAAAATAATATATTTGAAGTGAGGCATGACTTTTTATTTTTCTCTAGGAATGTTCATTTTTCCTCACAGATTTAGAGCTTTGGATGTACAACATTTTTGCTGTTTAAATATGGGACCTCTAAAATGCTAAAGAGATAGATACGTTTTTCACAACCTTAAAGGCCCCTTTTACTAAAGGTTGCTAGCTGGTGAACGTGCGTTTTTTTAACGCATGGCAACTGGCAGCTGGGAATACTAATGTATGAGCGTGTCTGCCACTGCACACTAAAATGCAGGTTAATTGGCAATTGAGAGACGGGGTGGAAAATAGGCGGCATATGGACATGGCAAGTGCATTACTGAACTTGCCAGCCCTAATGCCATGCACTAAGTGGCAATGCCGCTCTTAACACAAGTTCACCTAATAACTCCTCTATGGGCATCTTTAAATGAACCCATCTTGGTGGAGCATGCATTAGATTGGCCTATCACACATTAGCTTCCAGGATCATACTAGCCACACCTGTGACAGCTACCGCAGAGGCTTTGCAATTCATGTGGTGCGTGAATTGCAAATCCTTAGCAGCCTTTAGTAAAAGGGGCTCTAAGGCCTCTTTATTTGAAGAGGCCTTTGCTTAAAAATGGGGACAGTTTCTGTTGTTGAATGTGGGTGGTAACAGGGAAGTTGATCCTTTGCCCTCTGTTTTTAATAATGTCTGTCTTTGAATTGCGTATGTTTGACTATAATCTACTTTGATCAGTGGGAATTGCTAAGGTGAAATATAAATAATAAATACTACTACTACTACTACTAATTTATCACTCATCTGGGTTTATATTCCATAACAAAATGCAGACTTTTTAGTACAATACTGAATAACAGCATGGATATCAAATGTTTCCAGCTTTACTGTTGAAGTACAGGAAAATGAAATGCAGGCAGGCAGTCAGTTATGGACACCCTGTGATGACTTTCCGGGTCACACATCTCTTAAGGATGCAACTTACCTTGCCACTTGCAAACAGGAGGCAAGATATCTCTGAAGGAGCGTAGATAGTTCTAAAGGGGCCCTGGAAATAGTTGCTGATACAACGGCATGTCTGGCAAAGTCCACTCTATCAAGCCCCCCTCCTCAGCCAAGCACTACACAAATGTGCATTCCAGGCCCTAAACCTTGCTGTGCATTCAATATGTTCTTGCTGGTTTACCGCATATGAGATTATGTTTTATGTTCCCTTTGATGGATAGGTATGCAGGAACTATTCAAACCATATTCAAAGAAAGGGCAAGTTTACACTAAAGCCATCTGTGTAGGTGTTTGACATATTTGTACAGTATGTTTCAAGAAAAAGTATTTTAAATACAGATATTTGGAGAAATGTGCAAATGTGAGCAACATTGTGAAGTTCTTTGTTTCTGTAAACATGTGGAGGATAATTTTCTAACAGGGCACCTAGGCAGGAAAGGCACATAGGCATGTACATGTACGTTGGATCTAGTTTATAAAGGCAATCCAATCAGGATCTAACATTGGATCTTTCATTTACATTCAATGGCCCCCAGTGGACTGGATTGGGACATTGAATTGATATCATTGCTGTAGATGGTGATTGATGGGACACCCCAATTTTGATTTTCGCAGAATGCAAGCAGAGTTCACTGATATGTGGAGATCAAGGGGAGCACAACCCTCACACACTATATCTGATGAAACATGGTGCAGTGTCAGGAATATATTTCCAGGGTTGACAGATAAGTATAGTTTTGGGGATCTTGAATTAATTAATTATGCTTTATTGAATATGATAAGGATAATTATATATGTATTCAATAGACCGTATGAGCTTTAGGACATTTATTAATTGTTATTATGGACCAATGATTAAATAAATGGTAGAAATATGTGTGGAGGAGAATTTTAGAAGAGACGTTCAAGTGCAATGTGAGATGTCTAAGCCAGAATGTCTGGAAAAAAAGCAGGCACATCCATGTGCAGACATGATTTCACAAACATGGGCATGCTTGATAGGGGCATCTGCAGGAGCATCTACATAGACATCACTAGAACCATGTTTCAGAACTATGATATCTAGGCTAGCCTAATGGTTAGAGCAGCAGGGTTAGGAACAGGACAGTCAGGGTTCAAATCTCACTGCTGCTGTCACAGTGATTGTGCTGAGTACTGGGGATGATGGAATGCTTTTTTTTCTCTACACCCTCTGGATGTTTTTCTGCTAAAACAAACACTATTCATGCCTGGAGCAGGTCTAGCATTAGAAATGACGCCAGACATCCATGAGGCTTCTGAGATCAGGTGGGGATGTCCAGGACCCTGGGAACGCCCTGGTCATGCCTCCTCCATGCCCCCGTTCAGATCTGGATGTCCTCACACTACGGATGTCCCCCAGAGCAGGCTTCTAAAATGGCTCTGGAGACATCTCCATGCTTTGGACGTTTCTAAACCTGTTTTCAGATGTCCAAAGCACAAATAGGGCTTCTAAAATGACCCTCATAACAAAGAAATGATCAAATACATGCTGCCATTATTATTGATGGTTGTTTTTTCTTTAAAATGTATCACTCTTTTTTATATTTATATTGAAAGCTTCCATTTAAAGTTTTTACAAGAGATTTGTTGTGGGACTGAGGATTTTTATAAAGGCAACATATGCATTTTTGTGCCTTTATAAAATCACCACAGTGAATGCTTATTTCAGTAAATTTAACAGACACATGCATATAGCATTAAATTTTATTTGTCAAAGCAATATTTAAATGTTTATTTCTGAACCGCACTTGTTTGAGGTTTAGTCACCACCAAGACATCCCCAAAAATCTCTCTAAAATTTAAAAAAAAATGATAGCTGCTCAGTCTATATTACTTTATTAATATTTTTAAACATTTTCCCTTACATTGATTTACATGACTTCTGTTTTCTCCTAAGCTTCCCCTTAAGCTTCCGGCTCTTCTAATTGCCTTCCTCCATTCTGATGTGATACAGAATCCAAGATAAGGCACATGATTAGGACACATTTATTTCTCAATCGTTAATTGTTTCTCAATAATTAAGATTTTTTTTTTATCTTATCTTCAAAGAAGTGGTTCCCAAACTTGGGATTGGGACTCCAAATGGGGTCAAATCATCAATGAATGAGGTCACAGAAACATAGCCAATTCCCCATCTCTCTGGACTTTCGCTGTGGCCTTATGCCAAGTCACCAGTCAGCATGTGGCATGTGAGCCAGTGAACATTCACAGGCCCTTGCCCCTGAGTAAACTTCCTGTTATGCTGAAAACCCATGTTGAGAACTGGGGTCTGTAAGCACACACTGCACACTGACACAAAGGACCCTATGCTGCCTGCGGCTGCAGCCTTTCTGTTTTAGATTAGTGGAGGGAGGGGAAGGAGGCTAGAGATCTGCCAGCTTGATTTCATCATTATCTATAGTCACGTGAATTTTCAGTTGTTAAAATTGGGCCATACAGGATAAAAGTTTGAAAAGCACCGCTTTAAAGAATTTTACAATAAATCAAGTAAACATACTTGTGAAATAAACACAAACAATTCTTTAAATAAAGGTGAATTCAAAGCTCCAGGAAGGACACCAGCCCACAATAGCCTGAAGTGATCCATCCCAAATTACAAGGAAAAATTACAATAACAAAGAAAAAAAAGAGAATGAGGATTGCGAACAGCAGAAAAAAAACTTTTAAGTAGGGGTCATAGAAGTGACATCATTAAACTGAGCTAGACAAAGCACATTGAGCTGATACAAAAGAGACTAAATGAGTAGGTTCAATAAATGTATATAGCAGATGTATATTTTATAACACACTTGCAGGGAATTTTCAGGAAAAACAGAGTACCAAGCTGAAGAACCCCAGACCTCAAGAAAAGGAATCCTTCCTACGTTTCTGGGTTTATCGTGAAACATTGGGATGCATCTTGATTTTATGAGCCAAAAACAAATCCTCTCTATGACAGAAAATGAGTTGCATGAGCCAGTCCTGATCTGAAGGCAATACAAAAGTCACAATCAGAGTTGCAGGACTCACCATCTCAGAGTCAGAAGTCTCCAATACAGCAGGAATATCAAGCACATCTATTGCCACAGCCTAATCCTGAGACTGTTCCTGATGCAATTTAAACGTAAACATAGAAACATGACGACAGAAAAATACCACATGGCCTATCTAGTCTGTCCTTCCATATTAACCACTACAACATTCCCCTTTTTACTTTTAGAGATCCTCTGTGTTTGTCCCATGCTTCTTTAAATTTAGATACTGTCCTCATCTCTACCACCTCCACTGGGAGACTATTCCATGGATCCACCACTCTTTCCGTAAAGAAATATTTCCACATATCACTCCTGAACCTATCCATTTTCACCCTCATCCCATGTCCCCTCGTAGCACAGCTTGCTTTCAATCAAGAGGCTCTTCCCCTGCGCATTTATGCCACAGGTATTTAAATGTCTTAATCATATCATCTCTATCCCACCTTTCCTCTAAGGTGTACATATTAAGATCCTTAAGTCTGTCTTCATATGCTTTATAATGAAGACCACTAACCATTTTAGTAGTCACCCTTTGTACTGACTCCATCCTATTTATATCCTTTTGAAGGTACAGTCTCCAGAATTGCACACAATACTCCAAATGGGTTGCACCAAAGACTTACGCAAAGGCACTATCACCTCCTTTCTTCTGCTGGCCATTCCTCTCCCTATGCACCCAAGCATCTTTCTAGCTTTTGCCATCACCTTTTCTAACTCTTTAGCTACTTTAAGATCATCAGACACAATCACGCCTAGGTGCCACTCTTCTTTAGTGAAAGAAAGTACTTCACCCCCTATACTATATCACTCCCTTGGATTGCTGTAGCCCAAATGCATGACCTTGCATTTTTTTTTTTTTTGAAACTTTTATTTTCATTTTACAACAAGCAAACGAAACAACAAACCAAAGGAGACAATTACAAATATACACATAAGGAAAGCAACCCCAATTACCCCCCACCCCTAAGCTTCTTCTCTGGAACTGAGGAGTATCATCAAAGAGGCGTATACATATAGTAGTGATTGTACATCCAAACAAACAAAAGAGTATCAGCAATATAGACTGATCATGTGAAATAGAATTAAACAGTCAAATGGGAGCATTTAGCATTTTAGCATTTTAAACAGAATCGTGGAGTATCCTCCATTCAGACAAAGAGTCTGAACGGAAGAAGCCAACAGATGAGGTATTTGTTCATATTTACTGTATAGACTGACAGGATGCCACCATTCATTGAAATTAAGAGGGGACCTATTTTCCCCCCAGTATTTTCCAGTAAGATTGTAGTACCGGGCATTCAAACATAATATAAGTTAGTATGTGAATGGCCGTGTGGCATATCCAAAATCTGTTGCTCTGGGTAGCGGTCATTGGACTAACCTATCAGGAGTATAGAAACTTCGGTGGATTTAAAGAAAAGAGAAAGAAAAAAAAAAAAAAAAAGTGTCTGAGTAAGTGAGGGAGATCGAGAGATCTATGTCGACCTGCTCCAGGCTAGGCTCCCATGCTCCGGAGTCAAAGCTACATGCAACTCCCGCTCCCAGAATTTCTGTGCTGTCTGAGCGCATTGGTGGACAATGGGAGTGAAGGGAGAAGCAGCCTCCTTATATCTTCTAGCGCAAAATCTGTTATCAAAGCAGTAAAAGAATCAAGACTCTTGGGTGGACCACTCGTTCTGGGCGGCAGCCAAGCTGTTAAAGGCTCAAGTACTTGGTTGAAATCGCCGCCGAGCATTAATGGGGGGCTGGCAAATGCCAGTGCTAGCTGCATAATACTTGCAGAATAAACAGGATTATCCACATTCGGAGCATAAATACCAATACACGTAAATTACAGTCTCAACCTGAAGGTGTGCACGGGCCCATCTACCCTCCTTATCAAAGCTAACATCATTACAATAGCTTGCAGAGACTTCTTAACCAAGATGGCTACCCCACACCGCTTGGAAACAGCGGAAGGAAAGGCAGTCGCCATATTAGGCGTGGTATTAAGTTTCAATGCCGCAGCGGAATTTAAATGCATTTCCTGAAGAAACATTAACTTAACATGCTCATGATTAAGATAGCTAAGGATTTTCTTTCTTTTAATTGGACTATTAATGCCTTTAACGTTTTATGAAAAGATCTGACACAAGGCCATCTAGAAAGATTATAAATTCTGAGAAAGAACACAATAATGCACACAGTTTCCCAATGTCCCTCATCTTAACTATATATGACTGTGCACATAACATAATAATCAATGAGTTAATGAAAATCATGGAAGCGCCCCATATAAAAAATAAGCACCGAGGTGCACCAGAGAAGAAGCAAAACCCCAGAAATTACTGGCGACCTAATGTCTGCGGGGAGAAACTCCAGAGAGGGCCCAAGCTAAAACATATAACCTGTAAAACTATGCATATTTCGAATCCCACCGAGGTGCACATCATAGAGGGATAGAAGGCCAAGGAAATTATAGATAGAAAGAAGAGTCCAGGCAGTCTCTATTCCAGGCTGGGATCACCGCGTCGGGCCGTTCAAGATGGCGGGCAAGTCCGGCGAATTACAGATCCAAATTATTGAATCATAGTTGTTGGATTAGCGCATCTGATCTGCGTTATTTGGAGTCCAAAAACATTGCTAGTAGATCGGGATCTTCGAATGTTACGGCTGGGTTATGGAGAGTCACTCTGAGCTTCACTGGATATATTAGGCCAAAGTGAGCCTGTAGTTATTGAAGTCCAGGGCGAAAAGCAAGGAGTCTCCTCCGTCGGTCAACTGTGGACTTTGCCACGTCAGGGGAAAAGAAACTTTATGACTTTCAAATTCAAGATGATAGTTCGCCTGGGCAGCAGTGCGAATTTACTCTACTCACTGGTATCGCAATAATCGAAAAATGAGAGCCCGAGGGGTCGTCCGATTGAGCGCCATATTAGCAGGAACACGATGCGCTCGGTCAGTCTCCAGATCTCTGTAAATAATAATCTTTAGCAAGGGGGGGAGAGTGTTTTGACCAAGAATTCTCGCATGTCTCCTGCTCTCCCATCCTCCGGTACTCCAATGAGCCCCATATGGTCGCAGCCAGCTCGATCATTGCTATCCTCCAGCTCCTTTTGAAAATTCTGTATCATACGCTCAGCCTTGCCCGATTTCACCAAGCGCACCGCGTGCGAGTCAAGGACCTCCGCCATGTTGTCCCGTCGTAGTGGGAGACTTTCAAGCCGGTTCTGAAGTGTGCCAAAGTCTTCACGCATGGTTCGGAGCGCCGCTCCGTTGGATTGTACCAGCTCCTTCACACCGCGTATCTCCTCCAAGATCTCCTGTGGCGTTGCGGGGTTTTCCCAAAGTGGGGCCATCTTTTGTGGGGAAGATCTCTATTTTGGAGCGTTTTCCGTGTGAAGAAGAGGGAGACTCGAGGTCAAGTCGCACTGGTTTGTGGCCCGCCGTTCCCCCCGAGGTACCCCGGTAAGTTCAGAGCAAAAAGTGAAATTTATGCAGGTATTAATTCAGGATTCTGAGTAGGCCTCTCGGGAGCTTCAACGCAAAGCGTCTATCCCGCTGGACATCAGGCTCCGCCCCCCCGACCTTGCATTTTTTAACATTAAATCTCAGATGCCGAATTCTAGACTATTCTTCAAGCTTAGTTAGATCCCTCCTCATGTTATCTATACCTTCCTGGGTGTCTACTCTATTGCAGGTTTTGGTATCATCCGCAAAGAGGCAAACCTTACCAGACAGCCCTTCCGCTATATCACTAACAAAGATGTTTAAAAAGAATCAGACCAAGGACAGATGCCTGGGGCACACCACCAGCAACTTTCTTCTCCTCAGAATGAGCTCCATTTACCTGTACCCTTTATCGCCTCCCACTCAACCAATTTCTAACCCAAGCAGTATCTTTAGCGGCAATCCCTAGGGTGCTCAGTTTGTTTATAAGTCACCAGTGAGGAACGATATCAAAGGCTTTACTGAAATCTAAATACACCACATCTGTGGCTCTCCCTTGATCAAACTCCCTGGTCACCCAGTCAAAGAAATCAATCAGATTTGTCTGACAAGACCTTCCTCTGGTGAATCCATGCTGCCTCTGAGCCTGTAATCCTCTGGACTCCAGAAACCTCACTATTTTCTCTTTCAGCAGCGCTTCCAATAATTTACTCACCACCGAAGTTAAACTAACCGGACTGTAGTTTTCAACCACATCCTTACTTCCGCTTTTGTGTAAAGGCACCGCATGTGCCTCTCTCCTGTCCTTTGGCAGCACTCCCGACTCCAAAGAGGCATTGAAAAGGTCAATCAGTGGAGCTGCTAGAATGTCCCCAAGTTCCCTCAGTATTCTAGAGTGTATCCCATCCAGTCCCATCGCTTTGTCTACTTTAAGTTTAGCTAGTTTTTCACAAACACAGTCTTCTGAAAATTATTCAAGATGCCCCTCGCTTCTGTTCCTGTTTGTGGGTGTTTTCTGAGGTCCTGCTCCTGGTTCTTCATCTGTGAACACAGAACAGAAATATTTGTTAAGCAATTCCGCTTTATCCTCATCAGCTTCTACATATTTCTCCCCTTCACCCTTGAGTCTGACAATACTACTTTTGCCCTTCCTCTTCTCACGTAGAAAGATAATATATTTTAGAAAAAGTTGGAATAGCATCAGGAGATATCTTCAAAATTTCCACCAAATATCTCTTAAACATATCTCGAGGTAGAGTCAGAGATGCCTTTGGGAAGTTAATTATCCTTAGATACAACTGTCTAACAGCATTCTCTTCTAGAGAATCAGCTTTATGTAACAGTATATTAGTTTTCACCAAGGGCTTGTCTGTTCCAGAAAGCTTACTAATCTGTTCTTCACAGATAGAAACTTGCTGCTTTAACCCCTGAACATTTACCTCCATTTTGACAAACAGATTTTCAAGAGAGGAAACTTTGCATGAAAGAACTTCTAAATTCGGAGCCAGGTCCTGGCCCAACTCGGCAATCACGCTTCAAAGAAAAAACAGGCAGGGGTAATGGAGCTTCCAACTGACCTGGAGGGTCCCTGGAATCCTGCTGCACAGATGAGAGAGAAAGAAAGGAAATCTCAGCTGCCCTTTCCAACAACGCCAATGTCTGCTCTTGCAGCCCCTCACATGTATTAACATCCGCACATTTGTCCAATATTGTAGCTCTGAAGCTGCCAACATCGGCCCCCTCAAGTCAGCGCACCGATCCCCACTTTGGAGATCGATCCACCAGACTGGCCAGAAGGTGCCAGGGAAGCCTGCAGCTGTGTAGGAGGGACCTATTGCTCCAGGCTCAAAGAGATCTCTGAGCCTGAGGGTGGATCGAGGCTCCCACAAATGGCCTGAGCCTGCTGCGGTTGCTCTCTGGAGGTTGAAGCCTGCATGTCTGGGGCAGAAGCAAAGGCACAATTGAAGCAACAGTCACCGGGGAAAGTTCAGGCTTCGAGGGAGGCATAGCCTGAGTTTTCCCCTTGCGTTTCCCCATAGGCAAAAGTGCTCAGTAGTCCACATCCACCATCTTGGAATGCCTCCCCATAGCTGAAAAACACAAGAGAAGAAGGTATCCGCAAAGGCAAGCCAAACCAAAAGCGGATCACCAAGAACCAGGCCTACACGCAGGTGTGGTAAAATGCAGACAGTTTATTAAAGGACCCATTCTTTAATAAACTGTGTCTGCATTTTACCACACCTGCGTGTAGGCCTGGTTCTTGGTGATCCGCTTTTGGTTTGGCATGCCTCCCCATAGCGCTAATAATAAAGATTTTAAATCTTTTTATACAGAAGTCAATATAAAAGTCAACCATATATATCAACATAAACAGTAATCTGAAATGTGTAACTTAGGTGGTTTCAAATCATATTTGTATTTGGTGACACTGTTATTTGGGATAGTGTTGATGAATTTCCACATATAACTTGAACCACCTTGAGTTAGTCATTTCAAGCTAAACCTGCTATTTGTGCAGGCCACCAAGGAGCAAATTTAAATTCTCCTTGTTGCATTTAAATTATACACCTAAATGGTGCCGCCCTCAGAACACCTCAAATCCTGTCCCCTTTTCAGATGGATTAGTTTGGTCATCCAAAATTAATCAAATATACATCCAAAATTATCCATGAAGTAGCGCAGATTTTTTTAAAAAATAATTTTATGTAGCTGGATCCACCACTAACTGAATAGGTGCTTTAGAATATCAACCTTAAAGTCTCTAACGTAGCTCATTGCATGCTTTCAAGGTAGAAAGTTACAGCTTGAAAAAGGAAGGGGCCAATATTCAAAGGTACATACCCAATTAGCAGTGTCATGAGAGCTGCCCCAATTGGGCCCTGATCCTTTCTCTCTCACTTGTGTCCGAACTACAGTGGGGACAAATACACAAAGAGCACCAGTTTGCAAAGCAAAAGCAAGCTATTCTATATATTTATTGCAGTAAAGGGTCATGTGTAATGGCAACACAAGCGACTCCTTCATTTGGTAAGTTCAAACTTTTTATACCCTTTTTGGTAAAAAAAAAAAAAAAAGCTGGACTGCAGTACATCTTAGAGCTTTTCCCATGCATAAAGCTAATTATTTTACTGGCTGTTTACTTTAGGAACAAAAGGCATGTTGAAGAGAGGTGAGATAAGAATGTGGAATATGGAGGGGTATGAGGAAGGAGGGATGAAAGTATCACTTTGGCCAAAGGGTCCCAACTAATAAATCCTGAGTTCTGACGCCCAAACACAAGATAATGAGGTGAGAACTGGGGGTGACATCCTGAACATAATTGCAATTACTTTTAACTTGTTTTTACAGTAAGGGGGATCTGTGTGAAGAGACAGTCTGTCTGTCCTTGACTAGTTTCCCACTGTGAGTTGCTAATTGCTTCACAGCTTGCAGCTGGGGGTTCTTATCAGTTAGTTTTTTCTGGGAACAAAGGAATGTCTTAATTTCACTGTAACCTGCTTTTTCAGACAGGAAGAAACAGACAGGCCATGATTGCAAAAATATCTCAAAATGGTGGCTAATCTAGTGTATTAATAAAATATAAGCATACATAATAAAATTCTCAGTGGCAACTTAGAAGGACCTGTTTATATCCCATATCACTTCCTTCTCTGAACACTGCCTGCTCCCAGGCCAGTGTTCACAAAAGTGGGGGGCCAGAAGGGGAAACGAGGATGCTGGGCCTGTGGCGCTCCATAGCTCTGGGTTCTTCAGTGTTTCTTCTTAGGCTGGGGGGGGATCCTCAGGGATGGGCGTGCAGGTGACCAGATCTGAGTAGCATTTCTTTCTGCAAAGAGGCCTCAATCTCTGAAACGTTATAATTGGCAAGAAAAAAGCTGCTGGAGAGGAGGTTTGGCAATACAGGCCTTCATCATAGTTGCAAAATTTTGGATGCACTGAGCCCTAATAATAGCATAGCAAAAAGAAAAACAGAAATTAAAAGTTGTTTCAACCATCCACAAATGTTAAACTAGTCAAGTATATTACCTAAACCTGTCGTATCTCTATGTCAGAAAAGGTTGAAGAAATTTAATCTTGTTAATATGGGTGGTTAGGTTCAGGGTCTGATCTGAAACAAAAGTACAACACTCAGAACCTATCAAAGAGCAAACTCCTCCCTGAGATGCTAACAAATAATCTAGGGCCCACCTAATCTGGTAGAGCAAGGTTACAGAGCTAGCTCATCTCATCTCGGATATTTGTCAGACTCTGCTGTCTCATTCATGAAGGCAAAAAGAATGGAGGCCAGGGTTCAGATTTCATCATGATTCAGAAACACTCATACTGGGAATTATAGCTCTGCCTACTGAATCCCCATCATAAGCACTTGAAATTTTATTCAAGACAACAGAGTCACATCTTTTTCTAACCCTGCCATCTGGTAAGGAGAGGTGACCTTAGTGCCAGAGATTACTTGCTCTATAAAACATAGACCTTGGCCCTGCCGGGGAAAGGTAGAGAAAGCCTTATGCCCAGAGATCCAATAAATTCCAAGAGGGGGCTTCCATGCTACTAATCCCCACACAACTACTTCAGGAAAAAGAAAAGCATATTCAGATCTTCCTAAACATAATATCTCAATTAGATTAGGTGAGGAAATAGTCAGGAAGGAACTAGTAAGGGTGTAAATGTAGTCATTGAGATAAATCTTATATTCACAGACACTTATCCCTAATTTTTGATGAGTCCCTTATCTGTAGAAGCATAGGGTTCCATGACCAAGGTTTGTTAAGGACAGAAAGGTAGAACCTGTATTAAAAGGTAGTGGAGGTGTGAAACTAAGTAAAAGAGAGTTAGGGGCATGTTTACTAAAAACCGCTAATTTGCGCGCCGCACAATAGCGCACTAAAAGCGGTACTTAAGAGCGCTTAAACGCCCCACAATCGTGCGTGTCACCCCCGCACAGGTGCGCGGCACAATAACGGGCCCCGCACAAGTACGGGCCCGCAAATGTCCGATAGAGGTGTGGAACGACTAACGGAGGGCGGAGGAAGGTTCCTGAGGGGCGGAGAGATGGGTTTAATGGGCGGGGAAGGGGAGGGGAGAGGTTCCCCGCACATTATCGGGGCCGAATTTCCATGCAAAACTACCGCGAGTGAAACACTCGCGGTAGAGGGCATTTAAAGGGAAGAGAAACCAATTCCGTCAGCAATGTACAGGAAAACCGGGGAAACCTACAAAACGTGAGCAGTGTGATACATGTGCACAGCACAAAAGTGCAAAGAAAAATAGAAAATGACCACAACAAAATTATTACAAATAGTAATTCAGCTGGGGAACAGTTACAGTAATGGGCAAATATAGAGAACACACCCAGGAAAGCTCCAGAAGGAAGAAATGAATATTGGAAGGGTCTACGGAGCGGAGACTCCTCCAAGAAACATTTCCTTTTTTTGGAGCTTTCCTGGGAGTGTTTGCTATGGTTGCCCATTAATATCACTGTTGCCCAATGTGGTGATATTTTGTCCCCCATTTTCCGTGGTCATTTCCGGGGTTTATGTGCACGTTTGTCCCCAGACAGGGTGCATGTGCCCACAGTAAAACTGCGTAGAGCAGGGTTTGTGACTCCATCCTGCCAGGTTTACTACTTCCAGGGGCTGCATTGTCTCTGTGGCCATAGTGTGGTGCAGCAGACAGAGCCAGTACCTGTAGGACCAGAGGGTCAGAGGTTCAAATCCCAGCTGGGGCACTTGCCAGCCCAATCCCTATATTTTACCCACCACTAAACAAAGATAGCGCAGACACCCCTGTATTGCAGGGAACATAAGCATGGGGAAAACACACATATTTTACACAACACCGCACACACACCACAACAATGGGCATTACCTACAGTCAAGTCCCCCAAATGCAGTCCCGTACTGCCACATTGCAATCAGGTCATCTGCTTTTTCTGAGAGAAGCTCATGCCAGCATGTTGGCGGACGAGTACATGTGGTGCAGGGGGCAGTGGCTGCTAGCCACAGAAGACAGAGGCCTAGCCATGTTCAGGCTGGCACAGTCCACTGCAACAGACAGGCCCTGCCGGATCCACAGTCATGGACGTTCCAGGGAATCCAGCCAATCTGTGGCTACATGGTGGTGCAGTGCACACAGACAATGCATGTAGGAACAGAAAGTCACAGGTTCAAAGCCCAGCTGGGGCTACCACCAATCCTGCCCACATATTTTTCCCACAACTAAACAGTGATAGTAAGGACACACCTTTAGTGGCGAGGACATATGCAATGTTAATACGTCTATCTTTTACCCCACTGAGCACAGACACCATGAACAGGGGCAGTACCTAAAGCAGAATCTCCCAAATGCAGTCCTGGTGGGCCACACACCAGTCAGGTTCCATGCTGCCACTCATACAAATGCCTGTGCTGTATATCTATGCACCACCCCCATGGCATGTAGATGTAGCTCATGCATATTCATGAGGGACAGCAGGAAAACCAGAACAGTGTGATGCAAACCTGGACTGGAGTTGGGAATCTGTGCCGTAAAGCAGCAGCCAACAGGGGCAGACACACCCACACCCACACCCACAGGCCCCATTGGCCAATGTCTCCTGGAGAGGCAGAACATTGGACCCTGAGTGCATCTCCCAATACTAG
Organism: Ichthyophis bannanicus; assembly: GCA_033557465.1. Taxonomy (NCBI): domain Eukaryota; kingdom Metazoa; phylum Chordata; class Amphibia; order Gymnophiona; family Ichthyophiidae; genus Ichthyophis; species Ichthyophis bannanicus. The sequence continues at coordinate 941,007,166 of CM066033.1, read as the reverse complement.
CACCTGCATACCTTAGCAATGTCACCCTACACCTGAGGTATACGGTACACAGCTCTGAGACGTTTGCTAGGAGTACTGGCAGATAGATATCTATACGCTACGCACATACTGCTAGTTGACCCCATCCGAACAATCTGTTAGGTGTTTGGGGTGCGTGCTCTAGGCCTGGCCTCTGACGGTGTTTACCACCCTGGGGAGTGACCCCCAGCAGTACTGCGTACCATATCCATGCCTTGCCGTGCCCAGGACCGGTTTGGTGGCCAAGGCTAAATACCTCCTCAATAGTAGCACCATGATGGCATAGGTGTGGAAGTGTGTGTCTGTCTATACCAGGGGTGGGCAAACTTGGTCCTGGAGGGCCGCAGACCAGTCAGGTTTTCGGGATATCTCTAATGAATATGTATGAGATATATATGCATTAGAGATATCCTGCCAACCTGACTGGTTTGTGGCCCTCCAGGGCTGGATCTGGAGACCCCTGCCTTACACCTCTGTCATTTAAGATTGTGAGTGGACAAGGTGCAGATGTCCAAGACATCAAAAAGGTTAGATAGAATTTGTCACAGTCCTCCTCACTTCTCACCACCACCAAAAAATTGTCTATTAGACAACTTTTTGGTGGTGGTGAGAATCGAGGAGGAATGTGACATATTCTATATACCCTTTCGATGTCTAGGACATCTGTACCTTGCCCACTCACAATCTTAAATGACAGAGGTGTAAGGCAGGGGTCTCCAAATCCAGCCCTGGAGGGCCACAAACCAGTCAGGTTGGCAGGATATCTCTAATGCATATATATCTCATGCATGTTCATTAGGGATATCCCGAAAACCTGACTGGTCTGCGGCCCTCCAGGACCGGAGGTGCCCACCCCTGGTCTATACAGTGGGTGTTGGCTGCAAGCCCCTTCCACAGCCCACACTGCCAGCACTGTTGCCAGTATTGGCCTGCCAATGTGCATAATGAGTAGCAAGGGACCATGGGTACATCCCAGACAGGGTGGGCTGACCGGGATGCAGCTGCACAGGGCATAGGGCACTGGCAGGGACATGATAGTGCCCGGCCACCACCTACACAGACAGGGTGACCTCTGTATGTGCTGCTGGGGGATCACTCTCACCCTGAGTGTGCAGTGATGGCAGCATGGCTAGGCACCCCCATAGTGCTATATTGTGTTTCTCTCATGTGATATATGGGTTTCCTGTTGGGGCCTCTTCACTGACTTATCTGCTTGTGTGTGCTGCCACCCCAGTTGTGGGTGCATGCATTTCCATCAGGACCAACCAGCAGACTGTGCACAGATGGTATGTGTCTTGATGGAGTGCCTTGCAGGGTGCAGTGGCTGCTGGCTTGCTGCAGGAGAATATCAGATAGTGGTGGGGTGCATCTGTGAATATCCAGGCCTAATGTCTGTCTGATATTGTGTTATGGATGTGTGTGGAGCTGCTTGGACTGCCCTGTAGGGTGTCTGTTCCCCAGCAGGACTGGGGTTGATGGTCCACTTTGCTGCCATCGGGGGAGGAGGAGGGGAATCTGTTGGTGGGAGGCTGTGTTTTATCAAGGGGGGGTTCCCACTAACTGAGGCAAACAGATCTCCAAGATGTTTATACAGCACCTACCTATTTTGCAGGTTATTGCTGCTTTGGAGCTCTGGCATGGCCGCATTCAGCCATGGAAGGTGTTGTGGACCTGGTCCTGGGCGCAACATCACACACTCAGGGTGAGCACAGTTAACGCACAATGTGATGTTGTTTAGCTACTCTTTGCCGTTTGTCCACCCACTCAGAACACCCTACCAGGCCGAGGTGCTGTGTGGGTGCACACGGACACGTCCCCCTACCAGGCCGGGGAGCTTTAGGGGTGCATTTCCCATCCTGTGTGCATCTGTGGACAGCTGTTTTGCATTTGCAGTGCATCATGGGTACGGGTGGCCTCACCCTATCCTGTTTATAACAGCAGACTGTCTGTGAGGTGACATGCAGGCTATCTGCAGCCAGCCTGGGGCTTGCTTACAGCTATGGAGCTGTAGCACAATGGTTATGTTACTGCCTGTGCAGCCAGAGGTCATGGGTTCAAACCCACAGTGGGGTTCTGTGATAGGGGTATCCAAAGCTTTTTTTTTAATTTACTGGACATATGTTGATGCTAGCAATTACACCCTCAGCGTACTGTACCCATAAGGTGCCTCTGCGGGTGCTTTATGGGGCGCCCTATAGGGCACTTTATGGTTGCCATCCATATAGGGTGCACTATACATTATGCTGTGTCGCAACATACATGCTGCCCTATAGGGGACATTCTAGGGTGCCTTGGCGGACGGTGCACTGTAACATGTGCCTTATGGGCCGCTTTATGTTAACATGCTGTGAGAGTGGGTTTGCTAGTAGTTATCACAAAATAAAATTAATAAGCCTCCTACAGCACTCCACAACATAAAACATACTGCCTCAGCTACCCTTTTTCACAGGGCACTGTGAGGGATTGAACCTGTGGCCGCTGCACCATTGGTCAGTGTCGTAACCATTGTGCTGTGGCTGAGTTCCTTTGCTTTAGCATCAGCGCGCCGCCTTGTGCCCATCAGCGCGCCGTCTTGTGCCACCCAAAATGAACAGTGCGCCGCCTTATGCCGTGCAAAATGGACAGTGCGCCGCCTTATGCCGTACAAAATTACTTTGCCTCCTGACACACTTTTCCACATTCAAGGTGGTGCCTCAGCCAGCCTTTTTGGGTTGTGCACACTGGGGGATTGAATCCATGGCCCCCTGCACTATTGGTTATTGTCGTCACCGTTGTGCTACGGCTCTGTTCCTATATGTTCCCAGCTGCGCCCCACTTAGCCTTCCCACGCGCTAATGTGGGCCCCGCACATTAACGCGACGCGCACACGTACGGTCGTTTTTTTTCCTTTTTCAGCCTGATCCGCCCACTCCTTATATGGCACAGGCACACTACCGCGGCCCCGCACGTTAGGAATGTTTAGTAAACATGCCCCTTAGTCTGCTTCCATCCCAATCAGAGGGTCTCCCCCACTCTGGTGAGATGGGACATGGGAACACTACAATTTCCTGTAGTAGCTTTCACTAGTCCCTTTAACAATCTCACATGTAAATTGTCTTCCCAGTGTCCAAAATGTTCTTCCTCAACTAGGACATCTATCCTTGGCAAGGGCATTGGTTTCGTTAAATGAGGGTCATATGGATTAGAGGGGGGGTTATTCTGTTGGTGCCCTTCCACTGGGGTATAGAATTTTCTCTAACATATTCTACTCCCATTAAGTAGAAGATTTGTTGACCACAGGGGGAAAGATCATTTATACATTCAGAAAGATAATTGTTCCTTTGTATCTGTAGGGTCACTAATATTTCAGTATACTTACAGGAAATGGAAGAGGGAAGAAACTTCACTGTTTCCAAATTGAAAGGGCACTCAGTGTAATTTCTTTCTTACCAGATAACTACAATTATTCTTGTTATAATTGAGAAGGGCTGGGGTAGCTCCATTCGGGACAGGTTTGTTAAAGCACAACAGAAAGAGAAAGTAGCATCTCAAGTAAATAATAACAAGATTACAATGATAACAGAAATTAAACATATGACAATAAATCCAGTCCACTCTAAGCTTCCCGATTCGTCAGTTAGCGAAGGGGATTCTATATCAGCAGGTCTTTCAAAAAGGGTAACAGGAAACAGTCATTTGTGTATTCTCTTCAGCTTTACCTCCAGGCCAATAGCCACTTTTCTTCAGGAGTCTTCTTCTCTCTCTTTCCAACTGCTAGGGTCTTGGCTGCCCCGCTGTCAGCTACTTCTCATCCTGGTCCTGAAGCCTGATCTGGAGATGGAGAATGTTTACAACGAAGGTAATGGATCCAGGATCCTTTAGCAGCCACCTTCAATGCAGTCGGTGTTGTCAGAAGAACCTTGAATGGTCCCATACTGAAAAAGTGGGTTGTAGCATGTGCTGGCAATATGTCTTTACAGTACTGTACCTAGCCCTGTGCAAGCAGTACAGCCACACAGGGCGCAAAGGCTTAAGGGGAGCATTTCAGCTGCCTGCTGTTGCCCTGTCACCGCCACTTTTTCTTCTCTCAGTGGCAGCAGGGCAACAGTAGGCAGCCGAAATGCACCCCTTAAGCCTTTTTGTGACACTTTAAGCAGATCTGGTCCCTCCCTCCTCTGATGCAACGTCAAAGCAGGGAGGGACAGATCTGCTTAAACATAGAAACATAGAAATATGATGACAGAAAAAGACCACATGGCCTATCTAGTCTGTCCTTCCATATCAACAACTACAACAGTCCCCTTTTTACCTTTAGAGATACTCTGTTTGTCCCATGCTTTTTTGAATTCAGTTACTGTCCTCATCTCTACCACCTCCACTGGGAGACTATTCCACGGATCCACTACTCTTTCCATAAAGAAAAATTTCCGCATATCACTCCTGAATCTATCTCCCTTCACCCTCATACCATGTCCCCTCGTAGCAGAACTTGCTTTCAATTGAAAGAGGCTCTCTCCCTGAACATTTATGCCACGGAGGTATTTAAACATCTCAATCATATCATCTCTAACCCGCCTTTCCTCTAAGGTGTACATATTAAGATCCTTCAGTCTGTCCTCATATGCTTTATAATGAAGACCACTAATCATTTTAGTAGCCACCCTCTGCACCGACTCCATCCTGTTCACATCCTTTTGAAGGTGCAGTCTCCAGAATTGCACACTATACTCCAAATGAGGTTGCAGCAAAGACTTATAGAGAGGCTTTATTACCTCCTTTTTTCTGCTAGCCATTCCTCTCTGTATACACCCAGGCATCCTTTTAGCTTTTGCCGTCGCCTTTTCTACCTGTTTAGCTACTTTAAGATCATCAGACACAACCACGCCTAGGTCCCGCTCTTCTTTAGTGGACAAAAGTACTTCACCCCCTATACTATATTGCTCCCTTGGATTGCTGCAGCCCAAATGCATGACCTTACATTTTTTAACATTAAATCCCAGCTGCCAAATTCTAGACCAGTGATGGCTAACCTTTTTGAGCCCGAGTGCCCAAACTGCCGCACAAAACCAAAGAATTTCCTCAAAGTGCCAGCACGTCATTTGCATAAGTGGTCTTATTTGCATAAATATTTGCATAATGTTACCATACACTAACTTTTAGTAAACATGTCTCTTAATGAGTGTATGGATAAAGAAAGACTAAAAGATTTCTACATTACTATAATCCAGTGCCAACCGCCAGGCACATTAGGAACTACTACAAACGCTGCCCATTTAGAACCCATAGCAAACCCGCCGTATCCTGACAGCATTACCAGGACTCACAAAGCACCATACCCTACCTATCAAAAGGCAACACTGCAAATATTAAACCAATACATTTCAGTGAATACTGGGGAAAGAGAACAAGTGGCAACGTCAAATAGGAATTTCCTCTTGTACCAAACAAAGCGCAGATGTTAATGATGCACATTTCCCAGAGCTGACATATTCCAGTTAATAAATTCAAAATAAAGAGATATCGTTCTACCTTTTGTGCATTTTTTTTCAGTTGCAATTGGTCCAGCCATTTTCTTCTGGTTTCTTCATGTTTTCTGCTAACTCTCCATCGTCTGCTGTCCATTTGTCCTTTCTTCTCTCTTCTAGTTTTTTTTCCATTCTCTCTCTCTCTACATCTGCTTTAACATACTAATCTTTCTCCTTTTGCTCTTTCCTCATTTCTATTTCATCCACACAAATTTTACCCCTCCATCCTCAATCCCCAATTACTCTCCCAATACCTGGCCAATTGTAGATTTTTCATCCCTCCTACACAAAATATTTTTCCCCTCTCCATTTTACTCTCCCAGCCCCATCCCATTCTAATCCTCCCCCAACATCAGCTCCCTTCTAGTTCCAGTCTCACCCAGCATCCATTCCCTTCTTCAAGCCCCCCACTTCCCCTCAGCCCATTTCCATTCCAAGCCCCGTCCCCATCAGCTATTTGCAGTTCAAGCCCCCCACTTCCCCTCAGCCCATTTCCATTCCAAGCCCCATCCCCAACAGCTATTTGCAGTTCAAGCCCCCTTCCACTCAGCCCATTTCCAGTCCTAGCAACCCCCCAACCCATTACCAGTCCTAGCCCCCCATAGCTCACTCCCAGTCCTAATCCCACCAGCCCATTTCCAGTCCTAACCTCCCCATCAGCCCACTCCCAGTCCTAATCCCCCATCACTCAATTTTTAGTTTAAGCCCCCCCAGCGCCTATCACCACTCCTAACCCCCCCCAGTGCCCATCACCACTCCTACCCCCCCAGCCCAGCGCCCATCACCACTCCTAACCCCCCCAGCCAGCCCAGTGCCCATCACCACCCCTAACCCCCCCCAGCCAGCCCAGTGTCCATCACCACTCCTAACCCCCCAGCCCAGTGCCCATCACCACTCCTAACCCCCCCACCCCAGCCCATCACTACTCCTAACACCCCCCAGCCCAGCCCATCACTACTCCTAACCCCCCCCAGCCCAGCCCAGCCCAGCCAATCACCACTCCTAACCCCCCCCAGCCCAGCCCAGCCCATCACCACTCCTAACCCCCCCCCCCAGCCCAGCCCAGCCCAGCCCATCACCACTCCTAACCCCCCCCCAGCCCAGCCCAGCCCATCACCACTCCTAACCCCCCCCAGCCCAGCCCAGCCCATCACCACTCCTAAGCCCCCCAGCCCAGCCCAGCACCACTCCTAACCCCCACCCCCCACCCCCAGCCCAGCCCAGCACCACTCCTAACCCCCACCCCCACCCCCAGCCCAGCCCAGCCCAGCCCAGGGAAAATTAAAAAAAAAAAAGAAAACCTGTTTGCTGCCGCTGTCGGGGCCGCCGCGGCAGAATCGAGCGTGCCGCGGGGCCCCCCTGTACCCACCGGCAGAGCCTGTCCTCCCCGTAGCAGCTCTCTCTTTGGAGCTGCAGTCAGACTCGCCGGCTTGCAGAGCGCGAGGGAAGAGTTCCCTCGCTGCTCTGTTAAGCCCGCGGGGGCTGATGGGAAGTTCCCATCAGCCCCCGCGGGCTTAACAGAGTCGCGAAAGGGAAACTCTTCCCTTCGCGCTCTGCAAGCCGGCGAGTCTGACTGCAGCTCCAAAGAGAGAGCTGCTACGGGGAGGACAGGCTCTGCCGGTGGGTACAGGGGGGCCCCGCGGCACGCTCGATTCTGCCGCGGCGGCCCCGACAACAGCAGCAGACAGGGTTGTTGTTTTTTTTTCGATGGCGGACCTTCCCGCGTGCCAGCTGCAAGGCCTTCGCGTGCCACAGCTGGCACGCGTGCCATAGGTTCGCCATCGCTGTTCTAGACCATTCTTCAAGCTTAGCTAGATCCCTCCTCATGTTATCTACACCTTCCTGGGTGTCTAATCTATTGCAGATTTTGGTATCATCCGCAAAGAGGCAAACCTTACCCGACAGCCCTTTCGCTATATCACTAACAAAGATGTTAAAAAGAATCGGACCAAGGACAGATCCCTGGGGCACACCACTGATAACATCCTTCTCCTCAGAGTGAGCTCCGTTTACTTGTACTCTTAGTCGCCTCCCACCCAACCAATTTCTAACCCAAGCAGTAACTTTAGAGTCCATCCCTATTTTTATTTATTTTATTTATTTAGCTGTATTTATATCCCGCTTTTCACCGGGTCAAAGCGGTCAATTGGGGGATACATTTAACACGAGGGGATATGAGACACACACACTAATACATACAGGGAACATGGGCATTGGAGGGTTAAGTGGCTTGCCCAAGACCACAAGGAGTGCCTATAGGACTAGAAATCCCAATCCCTCTGGCCTGAGATTGCTGTCCCCAGGTGGGACTTGAACCCCCGACCCTCCGGCCTGAAGTACCTTGTCCTAACCACTAGACCACGCCTCCCTAGGGTGCTCAGTTTGTTTATAAGTCGCCTGTGAGGAACAGTGTCAAAGGCTTTACTGAAATCTAAATACACCACATCTAAGGTTCTCCCTCGGTCCCACTCCCTGGTCACCCAGTCATAGAAATCAATCAGATTTGTCTGACAAGACCTGCCTCTGGTAAATCCATGCTGTCTCGGATCCTGTAATCCGCTGGACTCCAGAAACCTCACTATTTTCTCTATAAGCAGCGTTTCCAATAATTTACTCACCACTGAAGTTAAACTAACTGGCCTGTAGTTTTCAACCACATACTTACTTCCGCTTTTGTGTAAAGGCACCACATGAGCCTCTCTCCAGTCCTTTGGCACCACTCCTGACTCCAACGAGGCATTGAAAAGGTCAGTCAGTGGAGTTGCTAGAACATCCCCAAGTTCCCTCAGTATTCTAGGGTGTATCCCATCCGGTCCCATCGCTTTGTCTACTTTAAGTTGAGCTAGTTTCTCACGAACACAGTCTTCTGAAAATTGTTCAAGATGTCCCTCGCTTCTGTTCCCATTGGTGGGTGTTTTCTGAGGTTCTGCTCCTGGTTCTTCATCTGTGAACACAGAACAAAAATATTTGTTAAGCAATTCCGCTTTATCCTTATCAGCTTCTACATATTCCTCCCCTGCACCCTTGAGTCTGACAATACCACTCTTGCCCTTCCTCTTCTCACTAATATATCTGAAAAATGTCTTAGCCAATGCAATAAAATGGGGGGATATTTCCTCCTCCTTTTGAATCTTTGCCTTCTTGACTACTTTGCTAGCTTCTCTAAGTTTTTCCAAATACAGATGCCTGTCTTCCTCTCTCTGTGATCTCTTATATTTCATGAAAGCATCCCTCTTTTTCTTCACTTTTTCAGCTACTTCTTTTGAAAACCATAGCGGTCTCCTTTTCCTTTTCCTTTTACCTTTATTTACCATTTTAACAAAAAGGTTGGTTGCCCTTAAAATATCCCCTTTCAGTTTTGCCCACTGTTTTTCTACATCCCCCAGCTGTTCCCATCCCATTAACGACTCCCTGAGGTATTGGCGCATCTTCGCAAAGTTAGTCTTCCTAAAGTCTAAGATCCTCACCTTTGAATGGATTCTAACAGCCCTAGTCCTAATACTGAACAACACCATCTGGTGATTACTGGATGCAAAATGATCTCCCACTACAACATCAGAAACACTCACCATTGGTAAGCACCAAGTCCAGTATGGCTCCTTCACGTGTGGGGTCTGTTACCTATTGCCTTAATAGTTCTCCCTGTAGAGAATCCAGGATCTCCTTACTTCTAGATGATACTGCAGCAGGAATGTGCCAATCAACATCTGGCTTATTGAAATCTATCAGTAGCACTTCCCCTTTCCTAGCAATGCTGCGTATGTCTTCAATTAACTCTCTGTCCACCTCTTCCTCTTGTGAGGGAGGTCTGTATATCACACAAATGCAAATAGATTTCTCTTTCCCTCTTTCTAGTTTAACCCACAATGCCTTCTCTCTCCCTTTTATGCTCTGTAATTCCAAAGCTTTAATAGTAGTTTTTACATATAGTGCCACTCCTCCTCCCCTTCTTCCTACCCTGTCCTTTCTGAATAAAGTATAGCCAGGTATAGTTGCATCCCAATCATGGTTTTCTGTGAACCATGTTTCTGTAACTGCCACTAAATCCATGTCAGCCACTCCCACCAAAGCTTCAACATCAGGGATCTTATTTCCCATGCTACGGGCATTTATACACACTGCTTTCCATATGTTACCCCTGTTACCCATTTCCATAAAGGTATTTAATGTACCACCTACCTGGGGGCTTTCACTTAACTGGGGGCTTTCTTCACCCATCCCCAACGAATCTAGTTTAAAGCCCTCTTCAGTAGATTAGCCAGTCTACTACCGAAGATGCATTGCCCTTTCTTGGACAGATGGATGGCATCTCTGCTCTGCAACCCTTGGAACAGCATCCCATGGTCTAGGAAACCAAAACGCTCTCGATGACACCATCCACGCAGCCATGCATTCATCTCCAGGATGCGAGCCTCTCTGCCTTGGCCTTTACCCTCAACAGGGAGGATTGAAGAGAGCACCACCAGTGCACCTAACTGCTTCACCCTCTGTCCCAGAGCCATGAAGTCACTTTTGATATGTTCCGAGGTATACCTGGCAATATCATTTGTTCCAACATGGATTAGCAACATTGGGTAATAGTCAGTGGGCTTGATGAGTCTCAGCAAACTCTCCGTAACATTTTGGATCTTGGCACCAGGCAGACAGCATACCTCTCTGGACATCAAGTCTGGTCGGCAGATGGACGCCTTAGTACCCCTCAGAAGAGAGTCTCCAACCACCACTACCCTTCGTTTCCTTCTGGTCACTGATTCTGCAACTTTGGGGTACTTGAGCTCTGGTTCTTCCCTTTCCAGGGATGTTTTCACCTCCTCCACTTCCAGGGCTGCATAATGGTTCTTCAATTCAAGGGCTGGAGAAGTTGGATTGGTGATTTTGCAAGCCCTGGTGATTTGTGTCCAACCATCGACATTCTGTTGGCACCCATCTTCTCCTGTGCTGGAGAGCTTGGTTGCTGCAAGAAGCATCTCATCAATGTACTTCTCACTGTCTTGAATGCTCCTCAGCCTCGCCGCCACCTCTCTGAGTTCCTCCACTTGTTTCCTCAGAGCTTCAGCATGCAGGCACCCTGCACATGGAACCGGTCCTTCAACTGGCATTAGGACCTCTGTCTGGACCGAGGCAGAAGCTGTAACGGGGGCAACAGCTTTAGCGATATGATTTTTCCCAGCCATTGTTCTGTTCGTGGAGCTTAGGTATCTGTTAAAGCAAAAGAGAGAGATCTACCAAGTACCAGCCGGTTTCCCAGCTGTCCTTTCAGAGAAAAAGCAGTTAAATCTCTTTAATTATATTCAAAATGTGCTGGTCCAATTCTCTGTGATTTGTTAAATGGGGAGGTGCCCTATAAAGCAAGACTGCTCACTAGAGGTGGGTAGGAGTTGGTGTGGTTAGGGAGGGAACTAACACCTAATTAGGTGTTAGCAGTTTCCAAACCTGAGGAGGTTACTAGAGTTCAGCAACCTACTGTGCTCAAGGAAAGTTCCACTAAAGCACCAAAAAGAAAGTAACCTTGCTTTAAAAATATACAAAAAACCCTTTTAAGAGCTCCCAGTCAGAGAGCTAGCAATTTAATATAATAAAACAAACCCTCAAATCCTTACTGTTGGTTGATCTGTAGAGCCCTTGTTAGGAAAGCCTAAAGTGCTGGCGACTTGCACATCGGGTGCATCTCCCCTCTCTCATCTCCATCCAGCCACTTTCTGCTCTTGCCCTGCTGCTGGTGCCACTGTGGAGAAAACAGAGGGTAGCAGCAGCAAGGTAAGAGCCGGCAGTGGCTGGATGAAGGTGCGGGGGGACGCGCACCTGAGGTGCAAGTTGCATAGGGTGCAATTCTGGTTTGGTACGGCCCTGTGTCTTTACCAGGATCCAATCTCCTGGTTGAAAGGAATGAGCTGAGACATTTAGCAGAACTAATTGGAACTGCTGAATATACCCATGGAGAGAAGAGAGTTGCCTCTGCTGTTAGGAAATATAAGAGGTTAAATGTGAGACTCCAGTGTGTAAAGAATAGGCAGTCTTCCATATAACAGTTTAAAGGGAGAAATTTTCAGTCTACCCCCCTTTGAGCAGTTTTTTTATGTTGAACAGAGTCAAAAGCAAGACAGTTTAGTTTCTTTACAAAGTTTGTTTTTCTTTTCGGAGGTCTCCCTCTCTTCGATTCCCCCTTGGAATTACTGCTTTAACACAGCAGCCAATCCTAAACAACTCATTAGCTAAAACCTGGTGGGGGGTTACTATTTACAGATCAGAGAAGTTACAGACAAGATGCACACACTTCTTCTGCAATTTTTCTTTTTTAAATTTAGGATTCTACCAACCTTGTGAAAATTTCTGTAGGTGTCTTTCCTCCTTTGCCTTCATGTGTCAGGCCAGAATACATAGAGGCAAAAAGGGGATAAAAGCATCTGGAAACACCACATGGCCATCAGTATGCAAATTGCACCCAGCCTATCTCAAAGTATCTATTTCCAATTATTGAGCATTAGTCTAGGCTAGATGATTTCCAGAATTGGAGTTTATGGAGACAGCATAATCAAATATTAGGGTTGCAGAGTAGAGTGTTCATTGTCATGTATTTTTTTTTATTCCTTAGGTGGCTACATCATTTCACATCTGGAATTACCTTCACCATTTTACTGCCAATCTGAGTTCGCTTTTCTTTTCCAGCATCGCACACCTTTCAACATCTTTTTTTCACTTATCATTGCATCAAACTACATGCTTAGGTCCTAGGAAAGAAAATGAAGGGGTCACTTGTGTTTATAAAATACTAATGTATTCTTATTTTATAAGGCGGTTCTAACACATCAAACAATTATTTAAAGCTTAACATTGTTCTTTAAGCTAAAATAGCAACCCTCTAAATAAAAAACGTTATTAAACATAACATGAAATTCTTAAATGACTATAGCTTTTCCTTTTCCTCTCTCTGCCTGTGTGCTTTCCCAAACCTCTCCTGGATCATTGCTGACGAGCAAGATTTTTTTTTTTTGTCCAAGCAACTTAAGTTAATGTTTTTAAATTTACAAATAAGCTAGAAAAAGAAGAGATATTCTCATATTTTCAGGGAACTCATGTTGTTAAGTGCGGTCGAGTCGGAGCCGACTCATGGTGACCCTCTGGATAGTGTGATGGGGAAGATCCGTCCCTTGCTGTGCAGTCAGAGGAAACTGAAGAAAACAGGTCAGATTCTGACAGCCAGGCAATGCACATGGCTACAGGTTGCCAAGGGAGATGTAAACAAACCCAGCCACGAGTGCAGCAGCCCCGCCCAAGCTGCAAACAAGCCCCATGCCCTGAGTGCAATAGGATTCATCTGGGTGGAGGAGGGGCGAAGCTAAGCACTGTGGAAGATAAAAAGCACTCATTAGAAAGCAGAGTTAGCTCAAGCTCAAGCTCAAGCTCAGGCTCTGGTTCAGGTGCTGATTCGAGTTCAGGCTGAAGAGGAAGTTCAAGCTGGGGAGCAAGCTCAGGATCTGGATTAGGATCCGGGAGGAGTTCTGACGGAGCAGCTGTGAATTCCTGCAGCAGAGCTAGAACAGGAGAAAACATTGGAACAGACAGAGGAACAAAGAAAGCTCAAGCTGAAAAGGTACCGAGAGTTAAAACCCACAGTCTGAAGGAAAGCTTCTCTCAGTTAAAGCCTTGGGAGGAAGGCAGCTGGAGGGAGAAGCCACGCAGGGAGCCAGTTTGGGTGTGTCCAGAGAGAGAGAAAGGTACAAACCTCTGAACTTTCCTAATAGTGAAAGAGCACTGCTCAGTAAGCCTTGCAGGCAGAAGCCAGAAGGTAGTTCCTATAAGAGGAACAGGGAGAAAACTAAGCCTAATAGTTTTCACTGGGACAATAAAGCTTTCCAGAATTCTCTTAAGGCTAAAGAGAATGTTTTGAGAACCCCGTGTGAATGCATTCCTATGTATCCAGCGGGGGATGGGCTGGAGGATATGCAGGTTGAATACACAGATGAAGGCATAAACGATGTACCCATGGATTGTACATTAACCATTGCAGATAATATGGAAACACTTTGCTGAATTGAATGTTTGAAGCTAATGGTATAGCTGGAGAAAGCAAAGTGAGCATTACTGCCATTGAAAAAGAAGCCTTTATTGTTTCCTATGTAAAGGACTGTGTATTTAAAAGCTGGAAGAAAAAGATGTCATTTTTCTGCAGTTCCTGAGTTACTATTTCTTTATACCAGATGTATGGTTTTGTCCTGAGTTCATTTGTGTTTACCAAAACCCCGGGACGGGGAAATAAAACCTTATTTTGACCTTACCACTCTGTTACCTCAATTTCTTTGCCTGTGAGGTGTTTGGGACTTCATTACCCAGAGGGCCAGTGTACTACTACGCCTGCACTACCCCCATTTCCTGGCTTAGGATAGTCATCAGCTGAACCCTCTCTGCTAGCCCTAGGACCCAGGGTGGGCAACTGGTGACAATAGCTATCCTAAATTGTGTTCGGTCTTGAGTCAGGCGGCTCATTGTTGACAGACTGGTACCCATAGGTGCTGTTATTGTATCGATCCATCTCATTGCTGGCCTTCCTCTTTTGTGCTGACCTTCTATCTTGCCAAGCATGATGTCTTTCTCTAATGATCTCTCTCTTCACATGATGTGTCCAAAGTATGAAAGTCGAAGTCTGGTCATCTGAGCTTCTAAAGAAAGCTTAGGTTTGATCTCCTCTAGTACCGACTGGTTTGTTCTTTGGGCAGTCCATGGTATACACAGTATTCGCCACCAGCACCATAATTCAAAGGCATCAATTTTCTTCCTGTCTATCTTTTTCACTGTCCAGCTTTCACATCCATATAATGTTATTGAAAATACCATGGCTTGAACAAGTCGAATCTTTGTATGGAGAGCGACATCTCTGCTCTTGAGGATCTTATCTAGGTCTTTCATAGCCATTCTGCCAAGAGCAATGCGTCATCTGATTTCTTGACTGCTTGTCGCTTCTTTATTGATAGTTGATCCAAGTAGGTTAAAGTTGTTCACGATTTCAATTTCTTTTCCTTCAACGATGAACCTGTTGATTATGCCAGTTGTCATGATCTTTGTCTTCTTTACATTAAGGTGCAGGCCCATTTTGAGACTATGTTCTTTGATTGTGAGAAGCAAATGTTTCAGATTATCTTCACTTTCAGCCAGTAATGTGGTATCATCAGCATAGCGAAGGTTGTTGATGCGTCTTCCACCAATCTTCACACCTCTGTTGTCTTCATATAATCCTGCTTCTCTGATGATTTGTTCTGCATATAAATTAAACAGGTAGGGGGAAAGTATGCAGCCTTGTCTTACACGTTTGCTTATTTTAAACCATTCTGTTTCTCCTTGTTCCGTTTGAACTGCTGCTTCTTGATCAATGTACAGATTGTGCAAGAGTACGATCAGGTGTTCTGGTATACCCATGCTTCATAATGTGGCCCAGAGTTTCTCATGGTTTACACAGTCAAAAACCTTGCTATAGTCGATAAAGCACAAATAGATATCCTTTTGGTATTCTTTAGTCTTTTCAAGGATCCATCTCACATCCGCAATGATGTCTCTCGTTACTCGCCCTTTCCTGAACCCTGCTTGCACTTCAGGTAGTTCTTGTTCCAGGTATGGTTGTGGTCTCTTTTGAATAATCTTCAGTAGAATCTTGCTGGCATGTGGAATCAGAGCGATTGTGCGATAATTTCCACAGTCAGTTGGATCACCTTTCTTTAGTATTGGTATAAACACAGATTTTTTCCAGTCAGTTGGCCATGATGTTGTCTTCCATATTTCTTGGCAGAGCCTTGTAAGTACGGTAACAGCTGTATCAGATTTCTGTAATACTTCTATGGGAATGCTTTGTTCTTTGATAAGGCTTTCAATGCTGCTTTAACTTCTTCTTTCATCACCAATGGTTCCCGATCATAAGGTACAGGTTGAAACGGCTGTTGGTCCACATGATCTTTATCATATAAAAACTCTGTATATTCCTTCCACCTTTTCTTGATCTTCTCAGCATCATTCAACATAGAACCTTGAGCATCTTGTAACATTCCAATTCGAGGCTGGAACTTTTTCTTTAACTCTCGTAGCTTTAGGAAAGCCGATCTTGTTCTTCCTCTAATAGTTTCTGCTTCTATTTCCTTGCATGCGTCATTGTAGTACTTTTCCTTGTCCTGTCTTGCTGCACGTTGGAAATCTCTGAGTTCTGTTATTGTCTTTCTTTCTCCTCTGGCTTTAGCTTCTCTGCGTTTCTGGGCAATTTTCAGAGTTTCTTCCGTCATCCATTTTGGCTGTTTTTGCTTTTTCACCTTTTGTAGAGACTTCTCGCTTTCTTCCAACACTACCTTCTTGATGCCATTCCATAACTCTTCTGGAGCTCTATCATTTGTATCTAAAGCAGCAAATCAATTTTGCAGGCAGTCTTTAAATTCCAGTGGTATACTCTCAAGGTCATATTTTGCTGCATTCATGAGTGGTTTGCTCTTTCAACTTTAGCTTGAGTTTGCATACTAGTAATTGATGATCTGTACCACAGTCAACTCCAGGTTTTATCTTTGATGTTATAGAAATTTTCCATCGTTGACTTCCACAGATGTAGTCAATTTGATTTTTATACAATCCATTCGGTGAAGTCCATGTGTACAGTCGCCGCTTGGGTTGATGGAAGAAGGTGTTTGAGATGAATAGATCGTTGGTCTTGCAGAATTCTATCAGTCTTTCTCCAGCTTCATTTCTGTTGCCATGTCCATATTTTCCAACTACTTTGCCTTCTTCTTTGTTGCCAACTTTTGCATTCCAGTCACCCATGACTATCAGGATATCCTGTTTGCATGTTCTGTCAATTTCAGCTTGTACTTGTTCATATAACTCTTCAATTTCATTCCCTTCTGCAGCTGTTGTTGGGGCATATACTTGAATTATAGTTGTGTTGATAGGCATTCCTCCACTGACACCCAACAGATCAAGTTGTACACGTTCCATTTCATTCTTGACCACCTCCAGCTTCCCTTGGTTCATGCTTCGTACATTCCATGTTCCAATGCGTAAGACATCTTTACAGCTTCTGACTCTCATTTGATGCGCAGCTAACATCAGCAGTCAGACGTCCCGAGGGTTTTGATCCAACCACATCATAAATGCTGGCTTTACTCTGAGAAGTCTTCAGCTCTTTCCCAGTAGCTAGTTGAGTGCCTTCCGACCTGGGGATCTCATCTTCCAGCACTATAGCACAATTTGTTTTATTGTAACTATCCATTGAGTTTTCATGGCAAGATACAGAAGTAGATTGCCGGGCCTTTCTTCCACGCAGTTTAAGTTTGGTGTTGTTGCCATTGTCACAGAAATGTGATCCTCCGCCATCAACACTATCCCATTCTGCTGCTGCCCAGATGGGTTGTTTGTCTTGGTCTGGCACCTCAGCTGAGACCTGTCCATCTTGGGAGACCCTGCCAGTAGTTAAACTACCGATAGTTTAGCTCTCAGCATCACTGATGCACACAAGCCCTCACAGCACGACAAGGTGCAAACCAAGCAATGTATAAATTAGATAAAATTAGTAACTCATAGGGGTATGTTTACTAAACGTGAATAACGCGCGTAGTATGACGTTAACGACCGTAAGTGCAGTGTAATGCGCGTAAACACGCGCCAACGACCGGTAACGTCGTACTACATGCGGTAACCGCGCTTAACGATCGTAAAGCCTCGCGGCGCGTTAAAACAGCGCAGAAGGTGGAGAGTGGGCGGAGAGAAGGGGTCAATGGGCGGAGAGGGGGCGTGGAGAGGCTCCCCCTCACTAACGCGCTGTAATTCTGAGCTCAATTCCAACACGAATGAAAACCTGCCGTTAAAGGCATTTAAAGGGAAGAGAAACCATTTCCGTCAGCAATGTACAGAAAAACCGGGGAAACACACAAACCGTGAGCAGTGTGATACATGTGCACTGAACAAAATAGCACATAAAACGTTAAAAATGACCACAGGAAACATTTTAAAAAGCATAATACAGCTGGGCAACAGTGATAGCAATGGGCAACAAGGAACAACACTGCCTGGAAAGCACCAAATAAAAAAGAAATGATGTGTGGAAGGGTCTACGCTCCACAGACCCTTTTAAAGATCATTTCATTGTAATGGATTGTCCTGGGAGTGTTGTGTAATGTTTCCCAATGATATCATTGTTGCCCAGCTTGGTTATGGGTGTGTGCCCCTTTTGTGAGGTATTCTCTGAGGTTTATGTGCACCGTTGTCTGCATACAAGGTAAATGAGGTCACAGTAAACCTGTTGCAGAGCAGGGTTTCTGACTCGTCAGGCCGGTTTAACTAACTCCAGGGACTGCACTGTCTCTGTGGCCACAGTGTGGTGCAACAGACACAGCCAGTGCCTGTAAGACCAGAGAGTCACAGGTTCAAATCCTAGCTGGGGCTCCTGACAACCCAGTCCCCATAGCTTTACCTACCACTAAACAGTGATAGTAAAGACACACCTTTATTGCAGAGAACATACACATGGCCTATATTTTACCACACCAGAAACAGGCACATTACCTTAAAGCAGAGTTCCGCAAATGTAGTCCTGGAGGGCCCCACAACATTCCGGTTTCATGCTGCCTCCAATAAAGATGCCTGTGCTGCATAGCTATGCACCACCCCCATGTTATGCAGATGTAGCTCATGCATATTTATGAGGGACAGCATGAAAACCCGAACAGTGTTTGGAACACCAGGACTGGAGTTGGGGAACTCTGCCGTAAAGCAGCAGCCAACAGGGCCACACACCCACCCACAGGCCCCATTGGCCAATGCCACCTGGAGAGGCAAGACATTGGGTCCTGCCTGTATCTCCCAATACTAGCAGTTGCATACCTTAGCAATGCCACCCTACACCTGGGTATATGGTACACAGCTATCAAACGTTTGCTATGAGAACTGGCAGATATCAATTCCTCTGTTAAGCTCATTTTGCTCATTGAGCTCCACCATAACAATCATTCTGATGTCTGCGGTGTGTGCTGCAGGTCTGGTCTCTGACAGTGTTCACCACCCTGGGGAGTGACCCCCCAACAGTCTTGTGTACCATATCCATGCCTGTACTATGCCCATGACTGGTGTGGTGTGTATGGCTGCTGACCACCTCTATAGTAGCACAATGCTGACATCGGTGTGGGGGTGGTTGTCTGTCTATCCAGTGTGTGGTGGCTGCAAACACCTTCCACAGGCCACACTGCCAGCAATGCTGCCAGTATTGGGCTGCCAATGTGCATAATGAGGAGCAAGGTACCATGGGTATAGGCCGGACAGGGTGGCCTGGCCAGGGTGCATCTGCACAGGGCATAGGGCAGTGACAGGCACATTGTAGTGGCCGGCCACCACCTACACAGACAGGGTGACCTCAGTATGTGCTGCTGAGAGATCACTCTCACCCTGACTGTGCAGTGACCACAGCATGGCTAGGCACCCCCATAGTGCTATCTAGTATTTCTCTCATGTGATATATATGGGTTGCCTTTTGGGGCCCTGTCACTGATTTAACTGTGTATGCTGACATCCCAGTTCTGGGTGCAGGCATCTCCACTGGGCACTAGCAGACTATTTGCAGCTGGTATGTGTTGTGATGGAGTGGCTTGCAGTGGCTGATGGCTTGCACCAGGGAAATATCAGATAGTGGTGGGGTGCAGCATGCCATATCTAGGCTAATGTCTGTCTGCTATTGTGTTCTGGATGTGTACAGAGCTGCATTGACTGCTCTGTGGGGTGTGTGTCCCTCAGCAGGACTGGGGTTGATGTTCCCCTCTACGTCCACCTTGCAGGGAGGTAGATGTTGTATCTTTTGATAGGAGACCCTGTTTGCCGCCCTGGGGGAGGGGGTGGGGGTGGTGCATGGGCCCTCCTAGGGGTCCATGGGGGCTACACCTGACTGATACAGACAGAGATGTTCAAGGTGTATCTGCAGAAACTACCTGTCTCACACTATAACACTGCTGTGGACCTGCACCATGGCCTCTTTCAGCTATGGCCGTTGCTGTGGACCTGGTGCTTGGTGCCTCACTGCACCCTCAGGGTGAGCACAGTACCCGCACGCTGTGACGGTGTGTGGCTACCCTGTGCCGGTACAACACACGGTCAGTACCCCCTACCAGGCCGAGGTGCTGTGGGGGTGCACATGGTCGCTTCCCCCCTACCAGGCCGAGGTGCTGTGGGTGTGCATTCCCCATCTTGTGTTTATCTGTGGACAGCTGATTTGCATGTGCAGTGCATCATGGGTGTGACTGGCGCAATCCAACCCTGGGGGAATCCAGCGCCTGCTCACAGGCTTTGATAACCCATAGGCCATCCCACGTACATCTGTTAGCATTGTGCATAGGTGCAGGACACCCTACCGAGTCTGTCATATAAGGTACCCACACAAGTAAAAACACACATACCCATGCACGATTGTACACGCGGAGCTACTACGCCCGTACCAACGCACGCAGCCACGCACGCCCCAACGTACATTGTTACGCACACTGCGAGGGTGTGTTTCTGTATGCAGTACTCGACGTAAAGCAAAACATGCCTTCTCACGGCACACTGGGGACTCGAACCCATGCTGCCTGTAATAGTGGTCAGTACACTAACCATTGTGCTACAGCTCTGTGTTAGTGCTCTGTGTCTGTACATCTTCCTACGATGTATGTCCGCAGCAACGCACGCATGTACGCCCACAGTAACGCACGTGGCCACGCCCCCAGCAACGCACGTGGCCACGCCCCCAGCAACGCACGTGGCCACGCACGTGGCTGAGCTTCAAAGGCATTTGGAAGAAATGGCATCCATGTCGAGGAAGCCTCCCTTCAGCCAGAGGGACATCTACCTGCTAACAGAGCTGTTCTGCCTCCGCCAGCAGAGGCTCTTCCCTGGCTCATCCAGGAGGCAGAACCTGGCAAGGGTCAGGAGGGCCTGGGAGCGCCTGGCCCATAGGTTCAACAGGAGCTCAGACTACCCACGTGAGGTAAGTGCATGGGGACAAGTCCCCCAAATGATGAGACAAAACAAAACACACCCAGTAACGTCAGCACAAATACACAATGCACTGACAGGGAATAGCAGGTGCTGACACATCCTGCGGCTAGCAAAGTCTGCCACACACCCCAGAAAAAGGCACCCCTGCCCCAAGGGGGTAGCTGCAACCATGGCAGAGGAGCACCACAGATCACAGAGGTATGGTATAGGGTGCCTTTGCAGGCCAGGGATGTCCCCCATCCACAAGACACCCCAGTCCCACCTCTCAGGCCAACAGGAAAGGAAGGGGGTCTGCACCATGTCTCCTTTAACCAACACATTTGCAAAATGCATCCAAAGATGCTGCAAGCCCCAAATGAGGGCATCTCTCCCCCACCCTGCCCACTGTCTGCTGGTGCCTTGTGTGATTACAAAAGACAAACCCCAGCTCCAAGCAGATGTAGGCCCCAAATGAGGGCATCTCCCTCCAACCCTGCCCACTGTCTGCTGGTGCCTTGTGTGATTACAAAAGACAAACCCCAGCTCCAAGCAGATGTAGGCCCCAAATGAGGGCATCTCTCCCCCACCCTGCCCACTGTCTGCTGGTGCCTTGTGTGATTACAAAAGACAAACCCCAGCTCCAAGCAGATGTAGGCCCCAAATGAGGGCATCTCTCTCCAACCCTGCCCACTGTCTGCTGGTGCCTTGTGTGATTACAAAAGACAAACCCCAGCTCCAAGCAGATGTAGGCCCCAAATGAGGGCATCTCTCTCCAACCCTGCCCACTGTCTGCTGGTGCCTTGTGTGATTACAAAAGACAAACCCCAGCTCCAAGCAGATGTAGGCCCCAAATGAGGGCATCTCTCCCCCACCCTGCCCACTGTCTGCTGGTGCCTTGTGTGATTACAAAAGACAAACCCCAGCTCCAAGCAGATGTAGGCCCCAAATGAGGGCATCTCCCTCCAACCCTGCCCACTGTCTGCTGGTGCCTTGTGTGATTACAAAAGACAAACCCCAGCTCCAAGCAGATGTAGGCCCCAAATGAGGGCATCTCTCCCCCACCCTGCCCACTGTCTGCTGGTGCCTTGTGTGATTACAAAAGACAAACCCCAGCTCCAAGCAGATGTAGGCCCCAAATGAGGGCATCTCCCTCCAACCCTGCCCACTGTCTACTGGTGCCTTGTGTGATTACAAAAGACAAACCCCAGCTCCAAGCAGATGCAGGCCCCAAAAGGGGTCCCCTGCACCAACCCGGTGCCCTGGGAAACAGGCCCTGTATGGGATCACAAAAGACAAACCACAGGCTAAGGGGTTCCCAGTGAGCACTGTAGGTGACAACCTCCCACCCCAACAGTGGCTGATTGGCACATGCAGATGTGTGTAGGTGGCACCCAAAGCTGTGATGTGTTATGTACGTGGGGCGCACATACAGGGCACATGGTGCACCAACAAGGGTGGCGTGTGTGTGGCCCACACATGGGGCTGTCCCACGTTAACGCAAGGGGGCATGAGTGCCTCACCCAATAGGGGCAGGCGCTTGTTGTATGAAGTGAGAATGTTAGATGCAGAGGCAGGGAACCACCACGTGTCCACATAGTAGCTAAGGGCAATGTTCGGTGTCACCCCTAGAGGTGGAGGACCTTCGAAAGAAGGCACGAGAGCTGAGGGCCCGGTACCCCAGGTTTGTTGCCAGGGTGCAGCACGAGAGGATGGCCCAGCAGAATGGTGAGTACCGGGACATGGCCATGTAGGGGAACGAGTGGTGGAAACACAGGTCCACAGTGACATGGGAAGAGGATGTTCCCCCAGGGGATGACATGTGTTATCTCTCCCACAGCTGATGCACGTGCAGCCATCGAGGACGAGGGGCGGAGGAGCTGTTAGACGTTGTGGGCCTGGAGGGAGACCAGGAGCCCCGCGACAATCAGGACAGCGGACAAGAGAGGGGTGCAGAGGATGGCGAGGAAGGAAATGGGCTCGCAACCCCACGCCCCAACGAGGGAGTGGAGGGGGATGAGGACGGGGGCCAGATGGCAGTGGATGTGGGGGATGCAATGGAAATGGGGACTGATGTTGGGGAGCCTGGGGACCAGGATAAGGAGGGGGGGATGTGAGTGGAAGGGAAGGGGAAGGGGAGGAGGTGGGTGGCAGGGAGAGGGAGAGGGAGGTGGGGGGGAGGGGGTTGGGATTGTGGGGACGATGTTGGAGGCCGGGGGGGAGGGAGGGGATGTACAGCGGAGGGGGTGGGGTGGGGGCAAGTTCCCAATGGCACGCTCCGCCACAGGGCACTGGGGGCACCAGTCACCTGCCCCATGATCAGGGCACGGCAGGCCCTCTGGACGTGTGCCTGCCACACATGGCCGCAGGCAGGTCTGCTGTCCATGCAGCCACACAGACACGGGGAGATGTGTGTCTGTGCGGCTGCATGTGCGGCCTGCGCCTGGCTGCAGCTGTGCGTGCCCAGGCACAAGCCCAGAGGCAGTTCGCCCTAATCCAGGGGCAGGTGCTGGCGACCCTGTCCATGGTGGCTGACCGTCTGCGGGAGCAGGATGAGCGCCCTGACCGTGCCGCACACGGTCAGCCCCCATCTGACAGGGGTCCCCAGGGTGTGTAATATGTGGACACACATAGCACACCCGCCCTGTGACGGACCGTGCCATTGCATGTACATGACAAGGGCCACAGGGAGGAGCGGGGACATAGATGTTTGTCCGAGCATGCATTGTTAGCCATGCTGCTGTCACCTGCCATCAGTTATGATATGTGACGCATGGCCCATGTGTGGCCGCATGTAACTTTTGTACATAGGTTTTACACCCAAGTTGTTAAAAATGATGAATGTTAAACATACAAACTGTGTGGTCAGATGTCCCTCATTGCTAGGTGACAGTGATGTGCGAGTGATGGGTGTGGCTGTGTTCACTATGAGAGGCAAGGGGCGACGTGGAACAGGTATGGTCCATGCCGAGAGTACTCCCACAGACATGTCACTATTACGCTGCTGCGAGGGTGGGCCAACGAGAGGGGTGGTGAGTGGCGTGCATGACTGACGTGCAACAGCATATGTGTGGGTCCCTGTGGTACACACAGCACAGTGTGACAATGATACATATGGTGGTGTGGAGCGGGTGGCCTTTGTGATCTGTACAGCATGACCCCATATTGTTGGCCTGTCATGGCAAGTGCAGGACAGCTGAGGTGTATGCGTGGCGGTGGGGAGAGGGGGGAACCGCATAGTGTGCACTGCAGGGGCTCCTGAAGCTGACGCCTGAGGGGGGGGGGATGGAGCTGAACGTGTTTTGCTAGGTGTGACTGTGTAGGGCCTGGCAACAACTGTCAATATGTCATGCACGTGTACCAGCATGCAGGGCAGAAATGGTGGATGGTACACGATGGTCCAAAAGTCCGCTGCGAAACGTACGACCAACATGCTGTATGTTGTTATGGGTGAACTTGCTGGGCCCAGGGGGTGCAGGAGCATATTGTCGGTGGAGTACATTGGCCCATCGGTGGGGGCAATCAAAGGGGTAGGGGGGTGAACACAGCAGAGGGTCCGGACAGGGGCTCAGCGGGATGATGGCCAGAAGGGTGCCACACTGCGGCGTGTGTGCGGATAATGTGGGCTGGAGTGTGGATGGTGCGACAGGTGACAGTTGCTGGATGTCGTTTTGGGAAACCACTGTGTTATTGGGGTGTGCCAGGATGGGTGGGAAGGGGGTGTAGGTGTATATAGCGGCCACTGGTGCACAGGGTGATGGGTAGCCATTACCAGGAGTTGACACAAAGGTGCTGGAGCATGCATGCCTGTGCCCAGGGATCCACAGTGCACATGTGTGACGGTTGGGACAAGGTGGATGTGTGTGGGTGCATGTAAACCAGAGTACATGACCTGTGCAGTGTACATACTGTGCATGTCCAGGGTGGTGTGAGCAGAAAATGTGTCTCCACATGCAGGACATACAGTGCACCTACACCAACACACATGCCAAATGGTGGCTGGGGGTTCCACAGCGTATTGGCCCTGGGGTGCGCCTGGCCACACAGGACACAATGCACGCCACCACGACATGGGAGTGATGGATGAGCATTTAAGCCAATGGTATTGTGGGCATACCCATGGTGGACATGGGTGATGGGGGGGGCGGCAATGGTGAATGACATCAGTGGGAGCGTGACGTGCCCTTCCCACAGCCCAGGGGATGGGGTGGGGTGGGGATGTGATTGTCATGACACAAATGAGACAGGGAGCACAGGTCACCTTCAATGGCCATCTGTGTGGCCCTTTATTTTGCCCTTCCCCTGCCACCCCTTTTGCGTCCCCGCCCACCCCTTGGCGTCTGCCGTCCAGCCGCTGCTGTTGGAGCCGCTTGTGTTGGCGGCATCTCCGCCTGCGCCTGATGAACATGGGGGCCTCCAGCCCCCCTCCCTGCTGCCAGTCTCTCATGCGCCTCAGCGATGCGCTCACATGCTGATGCCATGCGGTCGGCATGTGCAACTAGGGCAGACATCGACCTCTGCAGGCGCCTTGTGATTCTCATGTGGCGCCTCTGGTTGCGGGCCACGGAGCGCAGTACATGGCGGACACCTGTGGGGAACAGCCATAGTACCGTGTGAGTTGGGGGAAACAGCAACACCTGATCAGGGCCATATCTACCATAGCAGCATAGGACACTCACCCTCTGCATCACGATGTGCCGCCGATGAGCTGGCCTGCATTTCAGCAATGACGTTTGCAACCGCAGCCAGTGCCTCGTTGCGGCGGTGACCTTGATCATCCTCTGGCACGTCCCCTGTCCCTGCCGTTGACTCTGTTGGGTCACCATCGGATATGTTGGGGACGTCCATGTCAACATCAGCCAGGGGTGCAGAATGCCCCTCCTCAGCCACATCCACGACCTGGGCCCCTGTGTCCACGGGGCTTACTGGACCCATCTGTGTCCCCGCATGTGGCTCCCCGTCCTGTCCGATAGCGCAGACATCACCTGGGTGCCACAAGGTTACATCTGTCAGAGGGGTTGTCTCGCTGCCTGCCCACCCCATCACATACCCCCTCAGACATATGTGTGATGATGATCCACGTGTGTCTGGGCCATGGCTGTTGTGGCAGCCCACTACGTTTGGCCACACCCCATGCAAGTGTTCCCTGTGGTCTGCCTTCCCCGGGATCCCCCCCCCCACACCTCTGGGTGCGGTCGCACACCCCTGCCAAGGCTCTCCCCGCCCTCATCCTGACCCAACTCAGCATTTCCAAAGCAGGTGCATTGTGTCTCCAGGTAGGCCAAACCCTTACCCGTGTGGCCCTAGTGCTACTGCCAGCCCTGCCACGTGTGGAATTCAACATGTACATACCATCTGCTGTCAGTGGGGTTCAGACACCCATGCCCAGTCCCACATGCACTGCCTACTGCCACCCACTGCCACCCACTG
Organism: Ichthyophis bannanicus; assembly: GCA_033557465.1. Taxonomy (NCBI): domain Eukaryota; kingdom Metazoa; phylum Chordata; class Amphibia; order Gymnophiona; family Ichthyophiidae; genus Ichthyophis; species Ichthyophis bannanicus. Next base: position 940,981,253 of record CM066033.1, on the reverse strand, counting down.
GCAAACACCCCTCATCATTGCTCCTGAATGGGTGGTCCCTCTGTGTCCCTTTTTCCTCCCTTGTCCAGGACAGCCAACTACTGCCCCCCCCTCAGCCTCATCAAACACCATGTGACTGTGATGCATCTTACCAGCCTGTGGGTGGGCCGTGTCCAACGCAGCAGGTAATCCGTGGACATACATGGGCCCAAGTCGATCTGCCAGACGTCTCTCCAGGTCTGTTAGTTGGGCCACATGCGCTGGGCCCCCTCCAGTGCCTTGTGCCCCACGTTGTTCTCTCACCAGCTCTGCCCTTACATGGCGCTTTATGTCACAAAAGCGTTTGCGTATATTCTCGATGTCCCGGTGCGGCCCTTCTGCACCTGCCACTGCCGCCTGCACCTCACTCCATGCCCTTGTGCGCGTCGCAATTGTCAAAGTTGAGCTCTGACGGCCGAAGAGCAGGTCATATCGGTCCAGGATGTTTGCCAGCAGGAGGTCATTCTCCTGCTGGCTGAACCGTACGGCCCTGCGACGGCTTTCCGCAGGGACAGGAACCCTCGGCTGGCGTGGTCGCCCTCCTGGTTGGCCACCTGGAGCCTGCGCCAACCCAGATGGTCCTGCAACTTAGTCCTGTCCAGATGTGGCTGGTGCTCCTTGTGGTGTGGGCTGGTCCTGTGAATGGTCCATCTCCTCAGTCTCCTCTGCATGCATACTGTTGAGTATGGCTCAGCGAAAGGGGTTAGCCATCAAGTTACAATCATATATATAGGATATCCTAGGGTGTGGCTCGCAGGGCGTTGCCCACATGCACAGCCATGTGTGCCGTGGGCGCGTTGCTACGCGCCGTGAGTCGCGCATTGGTATGCGCAGGAAGTGACATCATATGTGTGCGTTTCCGCAGTAGTTGTCCGTTCACGGATCCCCCCTACACGTCCCTTTTTAGGTGTTTAGTGGTGTGAAATGCTGCTGCACATGTGCACATATTGGTTATGCATTTTCTATCTGCACCGTAGTTGTAGCGTTAGCTGTTGCTGCACAATGTCACACGTACGTGACCTCGCGCTGTCGTTGCACGTGGTGCTACGCGCGTCGCACTGCGTCTTCCGTTGCCTGCTCATGGGCGCATGCATTCTATGTCATTCGTGTATTGGCGTCTGGGCGTGGCCGCATCTGTGATACGCAGTTTCTATACACACTTCGACATCGCTCGCTATCACCTACATGAGTGTGAAAGGCAGATGATTATCCACGGCTGCATTTATGGAACGCGCGACCCAGCGCACGCTGCACTTTTAATCAGGTATGTTTTCTATTTTTTGGGATCTGGATCTTTCTATTTGCCCAGGTGAGTGTCACCCATGTGGTGTCCATCCCCGCCCACACCACTATATCTAGCCCTGCTATCCTCCACACTGTGTCCACCATGGCTCATACTGCACATGCAGGTGGTGCAGTGGTTGCTGTGATCGAGCTTGTGGAGTTGCTTTACCAAGGGGAGGGAGATGTTGTTCCAGGGGCAGCGGCCCTGGGCATGGGTGGGATGCCACTGCAACTCAGGCCTGCAGCTGTTGGGCCTGCACAGGCAGCTGTGGCTGACCAACGGAGCCTTCGGCGTGCTGAGCTCCACCCACGCCTGGGCCGTCTCTACAGGCCCAGGGTCCTGCTCCAGGACCTGCGGGAGGGCCAGGTATTCTCCCTCTACCGGCTGGACACAGGGGCCATTAGGGAGCTCTATCAGGAACTCAGACCTGACCTTGAGCCCCTGACTGCCCGGTCACATGCTATACCGGGTATGACCAAGCTCCTGGCTGCCCTACATTTCTTTGCCTCTGGCTGTTTCCAATCCTCGGTGGCAGCAGTGGGTGGGATGAGTAGGCCCACCTTCTCCCGCTGTCTCCAACAGGTACTGCGTGCCATGGTCAGCCGGGTTGGGAATTACATTGCGATTCCCAACGGTAGGCAACATTGGACGGCCCTGGCACAAGCATTCCATAGGATCGCTGGAATACCACACGTGATGGGCGCTATAGATTGCACACATGTTGCCCTTGTCCCGCCACGCGACAGGGAGGTTGTGTACCGCAACCGCAAACACTTCCATTCCCTCAATGTGCAGGTTGTCTGTGATGCTACTATGCGTATCCTGAATGTGGTTCCGCGTTTCCCAGGGTCTGCCCATGACTCCTATATCCTGCAGAACTCGGCAGTGTTTGGCCAGTTTGAGACTGGTCAATATGGTGACTACGTCCTGCTGGGTGAGTATTCTGCGTATCTGACAGACACCTACTGTAGGTGGGTGTCTATACTGCATTGTCACCATTTCCCACTGCTTGCCTGCCCCTGCAGCGTTATTTGTAGCAGCACACTGTTGGGTGTGGCCCACGACCTCATGCTGGCTGACTGGTGTCTTGGTCACAGACATATGTTTTGTGACACACTTCTCTCTCTGTCAGATGTGTGGTTGTTTGGTCTCACATGTGTGTCCCAGCAGTCATGTGGTTTGCATTTCTCTGTGGCCTTTTCCTTCTTTTTCCCAATCAGATGTGTCCAGGGGCGACCGCGCTGCATATGCTGTGTCCTCTCCATGCCTGGGAGCTACACATGCAACTTGCCCATGGCCTCCACATCTGGGCACGGGCATACTGCACTGGCAATTGTACCCATGTCTCCCAGTGGGGTCAGTCACATTGCAAGGCCATATGTTGCATGGCTGTCGGTGAGGCACCCAGGGGGGAGCCTTGGGCCATCCTCATGGGGGTCATCCTGTATACGCGGCCTACTCTCTCTGGCCATGCTGTGGCCTCCACAATGGTTGTGCTGTGGCCGTTTCACCTATTACACCTGTCTGCTGCATGCCTGTGGGCCGTCTTCAGGGTCCCCTGTCACCACCGCCTGTTGCTTCCCCCACACCACCCACGCAATATATCCCAGTGCCTTGTGCTGTGTATGCGCCAGATCGGGTCATCCACCTACCTGCACACCTGTGCCTCCCTGCACCCCCAAGTGCTACTTGGCAATGTACATCATCTTGCCGCACAACGACCACCACTGCTCTTTGTCGCCACAGTTCATGCACATGTCCTGTGTCACGGTTACATGGGTGTGCTCTGCCACTATCCGCATGTCATGGTCAGTTGCCACTGCCCTTGACAGCCTCTGCTGCACTACCACTGTGTTCACTGCGTTTGCCTCATATCTGTGAGCATGGCCTCTCGGCTGTCCAGTTCTGAATTGCTACGTCCCTCATTCCATTGTTCGCTCATTACGCATGTGACATTGAACCATTATGTTCTGCAGGTGATGCAGGATATGGGTGTCGCACCTGGCTGCTCACCCCTGTGCGTATCCCTCGGACAGGTGCAGAGGTACGGTACAATGAGGCCCATGCCTCCAGTCGCTCAGTGATTGAGCGCACCTTTGGCGTTCTCAAAAGTCGCTTCAGGTGTCTGGATAGGACTGGCGGGGCCTTACAGTACGGACCGCTGACTGTGGCACGGATCATCATAGCCTGTTGCATCCTCCACAACATTGCTCTCAGGCACAATGTTCCAGTCGAAATTAATGAGGATCTTGTGGTGGATCCTATGTGCCCCCCTGCACCTGGCCATGGTGACACACGTGCGGGGAGGGCAGCCAGGCAACAGCTGATCGAGGACATCTTTACCTGTAAGTTATGGTCTTGCTGGGGACGTGTCACTGGGTTAGCCATGTGTTAGATGGTGTGCGGATTGTGCGGCACTGCCAGCTAATGTCTCCATATTTCTGTCCTGTTCCTGGCTCCACAGGATGAGCGCGTCTGCATTCCAGGTCCACCCAGTGTGCCGTAATATGCTGTCAGCGGCTGTGCTGCATGTGGGAATTGTGTGTTCATATCTGCATCCTTCAAGTTTGCTCTGGTGAGTTGCCAGGTATTTGGGATTGCATGGCAGTCGTCACGTCTAGACACATATATGTTGTTTTCTCTCCACTACTCCTATGGTGCTACACATGTATTTGTACCACTGCTCCTTCACCCTTCGCTTCCATCTGTCACACATGTGGCCTTTACCTGTTCACATCTTTGGGGTCTGCATGGTGTATCTTGCACACATCTTGTGCATCTGTGTGTGTGCTCTGGCGCAGGACAGTGTATGGTTGGGGGGTGTGCTGATCAGCCACTGCCATTGGGTCACTGGACAGGTTTGTGACACACATGCATGTGATGTGCTGTGTGTCTCCATTTGTCGTTCAGTGTTTGGGGGCAGGACATCTGGGCTTCTTGCATGTGTACCTTCCCACAATGTGTATGTTCCTGATTTTTATTTACCTGTCTACATGATCGTTCTGTATGCGCTTCCCTGCCTATCTGTGTTGTAGGGCTGTGTTTGGCCCCCTCCCCAATTATGTTAGAGCATCCATATGTTACCTTCTGTTGGTGGCCGAATGTACATTGTGCACATGTGTCCTATATGTTACTCCGATGTGTCACAGTTTTGAGAGTGATCCAATGTACATGAACATTGTGTTTACGCAGGACACAATGCACCGTGGACATGTTCCTCTCACAGCTACACATGTAGACGTGGTTATGTCCGCTGTCCATTGGTGTCTGGATCCACTTTTGGGGCTGGTTGTGCTTTTGCGTGACACGGACATTCCCTGTCAGGCCACTAGCATAACTTTCAGGTAGCCCTCGCCGTCCATTGTCTGGGACATACACGACGTGCTTATGCTGCATTTTGGCTATTGGTCTCAGGCTGCCGTTAGTTGTTATCTAGTTATGTCAGCGCTGCTGCACATGCCCTGGACCCCTGCGGTGTATGCGTGTCATGTGCATGTACATGATCCTATTGGGATGGTGCGGTGGTATTCACTGACATCTACTTCAGTGGTCCATGTGCAGTGTGCTCAGTGTTGTGGCCATGTTATGTGGTGCTATCTATGCATTATGTGTGTGGCTGGTTTTAGGTGTGTGTCTCCTTTCTGTCCGCCAGGTGTCGTGGGTGTTTGTGTCAGTCCCTTACCTGATATCTGCATCTTTTCACGCAGGGCACAGGCAACAATGGTGACACATGTGTTCCACTGCATCCTGAGATCTCGTCATCCATATGTGGTTGGGCACAGCACACATGTGAGCGTGTTCCCAGATGTTGGCGACCCAGGGGGATATTCCTCTGCACGTTGGACACAGGCATTTTTGTCAGACTTATTGGTGGCCTATTGTTACTGTTCATGCGGTGCCTGGCCTATCCTTGCTGCCCAGACCTCTTTTGGTGTTTACTCGTTTGCAGTTGGGGGGTGTGTACATGGGTTGGTGATTTATGAACTGTCAATGTTGGCATGGCATCTGGCCTTGTCACTCTGCATGCTTTCTCCAGAGTGCTATGTTTGATGGGGATGGTGTCTGGTGTGCATACAGTGCGTGCATACACTGTGCGGTCCTATCATGTTTTGACCCTTAGCCTCACATATTACTGGCTGTTTCCAAAGTCTACTGTTATTGTGGCTTTGGTTTCTTGGGTGGCAGCAGGGGGTGGTTAGGGTGTGTAGGCTCCACAGGCATAAACAGGTGGGTGACGTTGTAACGTGTGGTGGGTGGTGGGTGGGTACTTGCGACGTTTGCTGCCACACAGGACCCATGTAGTTTTTCACGTCATATGGTACTCCTGACTGCAGAATATGCTTTCAGCTTGTGTCTGGTGATTGCCTGTGGGGGACAGATGTATGCACATTCGTGGTGTGGCATATTTGGTGGTTGGGTCACCCTGTTTCATTGACACCTGGGTGCATGACGTTTTCGGTGGCACCTACACGTTGTCTTTTTCTTCTTTGTGTGCTGCTTACTTGCCCATATCATGTGTGCGGCCCCATCACATCTCCGCCCACCCATCCATGTTTGAGCTGTTCATGTCCGTGTGGCATGTTTGCTGTCCATGTGCCACATTGTCTGGACGAAGGGTACTGCTCCTTCTGGAGTGGTGCATGTGATGAGGTACCTGTGCACGGGTTCTGCTGAGGTGTGTTAGCCTGGGCATCATCCCTGATGTGGTTGGTGATTGACATGTTCCTCTTTTGGTCCTGTGCCCCTTTCCACAGCCCATCCACATGGGCCTCCATTGCCGTATCCAATTACCCACCTCATGTGTCACATCCCTACTCAATTGCATGTTGTTTACAGTACATTACATCTCCTGGTGTGTGTGTGTGTGGGGGTGTGTGTGTGGACATGTTCATTTGTGTCTTCCATCCCACCTGTGGACTGTGTTTCCATCCCACCTGTGGACTGTGTTGTTGTCTGTGGACCCCTCCTCCACATGTGTAATGAATCTTGCCTACGCTCTGTGGTTCCATCTCCTGACACGCAGCTGTGGTCTTTGATGTTGGCCCGCTGTGGTCCTGTCTGCATCCCTTTCTGTGTGCCTCAGTGTATTGTTCAGGTCATCTCTTCACTCCAGTGGTTTCCATCCGAGTGGTTATAGCTTTACACTCTCTCTGTTCCTCCTTTCCTCTGCCTTTCCCGCACTGATACCTGTTGTTGCTGTAACACTGGTTTCTTGGCTTCTGCGACCTGTCTGGCCATATTCTCGTGATCACATTTGCTGTGCCTCCTTTGGTGCATGTATTTGCATCATTGTGGGGTGAGGTGTCATGTATGTTGGTGTGGACTGTTGCCCCGTATCCTACCCAGCTACCGTTGTCTACATAGCATCTGTTTTTGCTTGTTGGCCCTGTGCCTGCTCTGCATTTTCTGCTCAATTCCCTGGCCACCTCACCCTCCAATGGGGGACACATATTTTCCTCACCTGCCACACACAGTCTTTCCGGTACACCGGCTTGCCAACACCCTTTGCTGTGATGCCGTTGCTACCGGTATCTTTGTCTGCGCTGATGCCACACACGTGTGATGCTGTAAGTTGTGAGGGTCCGTAAACCCCCTGTTCGTCCTCCATCTGTCGCCTGTTCATTGTCTTTACTGTGTGCTCTAGGTGCTGTTTGTGCTACATCTGTCTCAGTTCCACACAGGTCCTGCGTGCTCTCCAGCCACCGCTTGCAGCCTATACAGCACATGGACCTTTGCGAACATACCCTTTCTGGTGCACCTTGCCATATTGTTCTAGGGGACACAGTTCCATCAGCAATTTCCTGTCGCGATCTACCTCATATTGCAGTTTAGGATGGTCACCTGTCTTGACAGTGTCCTGGTACACCTTTTCGGCCTACTTCTTGCCCACACTGTTGTGCTACTGTCATTTGATGCTCTATGCCAGTTGCGCACATATTGCTATCTCCCTTCCAGGCCAGGCGCTGTGGTGGCGCCAAACCCCCTCCTATGGTCATCTCTGGACTGCTGCTGTGCATCTGCAGTGCCATGGTTACTGTTGCATACACCCATATCCTTGGCACCCCAGCAGGCCCCTTGGGTGTCGACATGGCGCCCCTCGGTGCACAGTCAGGGGGTTCTGGGTCAGGTGTTAGGGACATCTGCATTTTCTTGCGCACAGTAACCAGTGTATGTTTGTTATTGATTTTGCTTTTGCCTGTGACATTCAGTTTTGCAAAGCGGTCTGTGATGTTATTGGGCCTTCTATATTTGGTAATGATCATGACCTTGGTCTTGATTGTGTTTGCCATATGCCCTTGTTTGCTGAGGCCTTGCTTTGTTTCTTTGTCAGGCAGCCCTTGCATGTACATAGTGCGACCTCTGTGATTTTGTTTTGGGGGATTGGGTCATTTGGCGGTTTTGCCCCAGACGATGTCCACGTCATTATTGTGACTGTATTATGTGCACTGGCAATATGGGCATATCGTTGGTTCCAGACGTGTGGGTGAGGCCCAGGTCATGGGTTTTAGCACACAGTTGATCATTGTGAGCACCTTGGGGGGCATTTTGTTATCTTGCTTTACATTGCTGCTGACATCAACAAAGCCCTCACACTGCAGACTCCTCACAGTGACTCATCATGGACCGTGTCACATGCCCTATGGGGCGCTTTGTGAAATGCCCTATAGGGTGCTGTGGCACACAGTGAACATTGGCCTTTGCCCTCTGGGGTGGCTTTCATACGGATACACCTAATGACACCTTCCAATTACATTCCTGTGGGTGGATGATTGCCAGCAGTACTTGTGGGACGTACAAACCTGACAACCTATGACATTACTGATATAGTGTAGCAGTCAGGGCGCGCACTCATCCACAGATACGCCCACCTTGCTGGGACACATCCACCTAGTACTGGGCCCATAGTTTTGTCACACAAAGCATGTCCTTGTGCTGTTTGATGCTGGATTCCCATGGCAGGGCAATTGGGTTGTCCCCTGCATTGTTTCTGGTACCATTTGACGTGTTCTTTCCTTTCTTACCTGATTTGTGTATATATTTGCCTTTGTACATTTCACACACCCGGTTACGGCTGCACATTCACAGCGTTTCCTACCTTTGGGGGCTGCGCCTCTCAGGCTTACACGGACACTCCCAACGAGGGGTTGTGGGCAATCCTTCCTACCTCTCATGTTCGTTGTGTCAGAAAGGGAAGCTTGGGTTATCTATGGTTTAGACAGAGGGGTGACTGGTTCTACATATGTGTGACTACTGTTTGTGGAGGGTACTGTTGCAGGCAGCCTTGGTCCTTTGTCAACACAGGGGGACTTGCACTCTGAGACCCTGCACCACCAGGCAGTTCCTTACCCATTGTGCTAATGATCAGTCTGCCTTCACAGACACTTTTTCTTGCTTCTTCTGGGGCACCATGTTGGAATACTGTATGTTACTACTATGTGCAGTGACGCACACAGTCATTTCACCGTACCATACCCGGGGGCTATGTGGGTATGTGCCCCTTCTGGTGTTCATCTCTGGACTGCTGGTCTGCATGTGCATTGCACCATGGGTATGCCTGCATTGGTACAGATCCTGGCCAGGACAGCAGCAGTTAAGTGGTGTTCTGCTGCCCTTCTGTAGACAGCCAGGGGGTGGTTAGCAGCTCTGGGGCTGCAGGCCAGTGGGTTATTCATTGCCTGTTGAGCCAGTAGTCATGGGTTCAGACCCACAATGGGTTCCTTTTATAGGGCTGTCTGCAGCATTATATGTTTTACATACACCGGACTGCTACCGGTGACAGCCCCTCCGCGTACTATTACCTTACTGCGCCTCATGGGCCCACCATGTGTCACCTTCTCTGGCTCCCTTTACATTACTTTGTGGACTGCTCTATGGGGGACATTTTGATGTGCCTCAGTGGACACTCCACTTTATAATGTGGCATATGTTGTGCGTTATGGGGTGCCTTCTGCAGCAACCTTGGGTACGCCACAGTGTGTGTGTTTGCTAGCAACTGTACAACACATACATGACATATACATGCCCCCTCACTCACTAGATAACGTGTGGGTATGTTTACTTGCACCCTAAAAGGAAAGGGAACATAGACATGCCCCCTCACTCACTATCTAATGTGTGGGTGTGGTTGCTTGCACCCCTCCAAGACGAGGACAACTAAATGCCCCCTCCCTCACTGTATCATGTACAGGATGCTACATCAGCCAGCCTTCTGAATCTGGCACCCTGGGGACTCGAACCCATGCTGCCCGTATCAGCTGTCACTGCAGTAACCATTGTGCTACAGCTCTGTTTGGGTCAGGTATGTATGCTAGCAACCCTACAACACATACAGGACATATACATGCCCCCACACTCACTATATAATGTGTGGGTGTGTTTACTTGCACCCCAAAAGGGAAGGGAACATAGACATGCCCCCTCACTCACTATCTAATGTGTGGGTGTGTTTGCTTGCACCCCTCCAAAACGAAAACAACTAAATGCCCCCTCCCTCACTGTATCATGTACAGGATGCTACATCAGCCAGCCTTCTGCAACTGGCACCCTGCGGACTCAAACCCATGCTGCCCGTATTAGCGGTCACTGCAGTAGCCATTGTGCTACAGCTCTGTATTGATCATGTATGTCTGAGTGGCTTCTTATGCTTAACGCGCGGTGACGCCGCTAACGCGCCATGTAACGCTCGTTACTTTAGTAACGCGCGGTAGGTGTTCCGCTGTCCCGCCCATCTCCTTATTTGGGGGTTTGTCTTATTAACACGGATCCTAACGCGAACTGCAATAACGCGATTTAGTAAACATACCCCATAGTGTTAGAACATACTTATATTTTTCTTCGTTGTTCCTCCAAAGCTGAGATCAGGAATGTTTTTGCTTTTTTTAAAACCAAAGTGCATTTAAAAAAAAAAAAAACAGAATGTGTAATTTACATACACAAAATAGGTGAAATTACCTTAAAACCTAACAGTAAAACAACCCAAACAAAATCCTAATAGTGAAACAACCTAAACAGGACTAATCATATGGTGTTGCTGTTCTGTTCATCAATCCACAATTATGAAAGCAAACAGGATGCAAATATTTCTTTTTTTTTATCAGCACTGAGCTTAATAATGCAAAGTAATTAAGCAAAGCTTTGCAGTTCAAAGCTATATGTATACACACTTTACCTAAGCAAATACCAAAGGACACTTCCTATTTTTTTATTTAAATTATTTGAACTGAGTAAATCTGCATGTGCCTGGCATCTAATAATTCAGACTGAGCGAGGATAAAATGTTAAATTAAGATCTCTTAAAGAGAACCATTAGAAATGGAAATTAAACTTTATTTGAATTTGCAGAACAGGAGGGCTTCCCTCACCCCCTCCAGAGCTAACCTGTTCCTCTAGTGCTTTTCATTGTCTGCAGTTGAGGAGTTAAAATCAGGTTCTGGCTCATTTGTAGCTTTCAAAGAAGTAGTTTCAAGGTTATCACACTATTTTACTTGGCAAGGAAACTACAGGGTCCTCATAAAGAAGAGGGTACTGGGCTTTATTTTTATTCTGTTTTTTTAACCTGAGTTAAAGAGCCTTCAATTTCATCTACTTTTCAATTTTAACTTTTTATCCACCTAGTGAGGTTTCAGTTATTGCTTTGCTTGAGGCACTTGCGGTACCCCCCCCCCCGCAGGGCTGCCAGGTCTGAGCCAGCTGTTTTTGAGTCTGTCTCTCCCCACTGCTCTCTCCAGGAAGTCAGTGTCTAGGAGGAGCAGTAGACGTTTATCTGTGCACTTTCTCACATGTCTGGGGCACATGAGAGCACCCTGGTTAAGGGGCTTCATGCGAAAATCCATAGTGCTTTCAAACAAAAAATAATAGTCTAGCTGCTGTATTTTCTGCTCCGTTAAAATGCATCTTAAACTGGAAAGAGTTAGGAGCTTCAAAAGACCCCTCCTGAGGCCACGTTCTCTCAGGAGGCTCGGAAGCCGTATGAAATGGCCATGCAAGCTGGCATAGGGTTCCTTTAGAGAGGATAATCTAGTGTATTAATAAAACATAAGCATATATATAATAAAATTCTCAGTGGCAGCTTAGAAGGACCTGTTTATATCCTATATCAGCAGCATCTGCTAACTGGATAAGTGCCAGTGAGAGAAACAGAAAGAAATTACAGCATATAAAGACAATACATCCTATCAAGTCCACACACCCATACCAACTACTATACTCTATAATCCCTTCTTTTCCCTTAGAGATCTTTTGTTTGTCCCATGCTTTCTTGAACTCAGATACAGTCCTTGTCTCTACCACCTACACTGGGTGTCTATTCCATGCATTCATCACTCTTTCTATACAGAAATATTTCCTCAGATTACGCCTGCCTATCCCATTTCATCTTCATCCCATGCCCCCTCACTCTAGAGCTCTCCTCTCTCCCGCCTTTCTTTCAAAGTATACATATTGAGATTTTTAAGACTACCCCCATGTGATCTATGATAAACATCACTGACTAATTTAGTAGCTGCCCTCTGCACCAATTTCATCTAGGTTATATCCTTTTGAAGGTGCAGTCTCCAGAACTGCACACAATAGTCTAAATGAGGTCTCATCAAAGACTTATACAAATGTACTACCGATATCACTTCCTTCTTTCTACTGGCCATTCTTCTCCCTTTGCACTCAATCATCCTTTTGGCTTTTGCCGTCATCTTTTCTACCTGTTTAGTCACCTTAGGATCATCAGAAGCAATCATTCCCAGATCCTGCTTTTCTTCCATGGACAAAAGTACTTCATCTCCTATACTGAACTGCTCCCTTGGAATTTTTCAGGCCAAATGCATGACCCTGCATTTTTTAGCATTACATTTTAGATGCCAAATCCTTGACCATTCTTAAAGCTTCATTAGATCCCTTCTCATGTTATCTACACTTTCCAGAGAGTTTACCCTATTGCAAATATTGGTATCATCTGCAGGATTGCTTACAAAAAATGTTAAAAAGAATCGGACCAAGGACCAATCCCTGAGGCATGCCAAGAGTAACACCCCTATCTTCAGAGTGAACTCCATTAACTACTACTCTCTGTCACCTCCCAGTCAACCAGTTTTTTACCCAGTCAGTCACTTTAGGGTCCATCCCAAAGGCACAGTTTATTTATAAGTTGTTGATGCGGAACAGTGTCAAAGACCTTGCTGAAATCTAGCTATATCAAATCTAGCGCTCTCCTCTAATCCAAATGTTTTGGTCACCTAGTCAAAGAAATCAACTTCATCTAATAAGGTGTACATTTAGTAAAGCTATCCTGTCTCAGATCCTGCAATCCCTTGGAGCTCAGAAACCATATTATGAGTGGAGGATTGGCCTAGTGGTTGGGGCAAGGTACTTCAGGCCGGAAGGTCAGGGGTTCAAATCCCACTAGAGGACAGCAACCTTGGGCCGGAAGAACTGGGGTTTCTAATCCCACAGGTGCTCCCTATGGTCTTGGGCAAGCCACTTAACCCTCCATAGCCCATGTTCCCTGTAAAATAGTTCTCTGTGTGCTGTGCTTTCCTGTCTAATCAATGTGTTTATACCTCAAAAAATTTCCTGTCACGATTTGACAATTTTCCAATCTGTAATCAAAACCGCTGCTGATCGCTGGAAGTAGCGGTATACTAAATAAATAAAATAAATAAATAAATAAAATATTATCACAGAGGTCACATAATTTACTCATCACATAATTATTTACTCATCACAAAAGTCAAACTAACTGGTCTATGGTTACCAACCTCATCCTTACTACCATTTGTGGACAGGAACCACATTCACCCATAATAAATGATGGCAGAGAAACATCAGCATGGTCCATCTAGTCTGCCCAATAAAGTGTTAGAGTTGTACATGCCGTTCCAAGCAGGTTGCCCCTCGCTATTTAGAATTATTTACATTCATTTTGATTCCATTTTACATTTGTTTTGATTCCACTCCCTACTCTAAAGAAGCATTGAAAAAGATAGTCAACGGAGCCATCAGTATTTCCCTAAGTCCTTTCAAGACCCTGGGATGAATCCCTTCCGGACCCATCACTTTTTCCACTTTAGTTTTGCTAGCTCCTCAAGAACACAGTCTTCTGAAGTTTGTTCAAGTTCTACCTCACTTCCATTCCTATTTGTTTTGTTTCTGATGTCCTATTCCCCACTCTTCATCTGTGAACATAGAACAGAAATATTTGTAAAACAATTCTGCTTTGTCCTCATCAGCCTCTACTTATTCCTCTCCTTTACCCTTGTGAATCACATTGCCACCTCTGCGCTTTCTCCTGTCACTAACACCTAAAAAAAGGTCTTGACCACATGTTTGACTGTATTGGCTGTTTTTTCTTCTCTTTGCATCTTTGCTTTCCTGACTACTTTAACAGCTTCACGTAGCTTCTCCAGATATTGCTGTTCATCTTCCTCTTTCTGTGATCTCTTATAGTTTATGACAACTAGCTTCTTTTCTTACTTTTTCAGCTACTTCTTTTGAATACCATGGCAGCCTCCTTTTCTTCTCACTTTATTTACTTTCCTAAGAAAAAGGAACATTGACCTTAAAACGTCTCCTTTCAGTTTTGTCCACTTTTGTTCTACTTCCTCCAGATATTTTCCACCAGCAAATGACTCCCTGAGGTATTTTCTCATCTCTGCAAAATTAGTTTTCCTGAAGTCTAGGACCCTTGCTTTTGAATGAACGATCTCCATCCCCATCCTAATATTGAAACTTACCATCTGGTGATCACTACGCACCACCTACTACAACATTTGAAAATACCAAGTCCAGTATCATCCCTCCCATGTTGGTTCCATTACCAGCTGCTGGAACGGTTCTCCCTGTGGAAAATCCAGGATCTTCATACTTCTAGATGACATCACAGCAGAGATACCAAATCAACAAAAAAAACTGAAGCAATGTTCGTAACAAGAAAACCAGATACTACTCTCCCTGAAACAATAACAATTAACGACACAATAATCCCAATCAAAAAGGAAGTAAAATACCTAGGCATCATAATAGACCACACACTTAGTATGCTCCCTCACATAAAACAAACCGTGAAAACTATATTCTATAAACTTAAGACCATTCAACACCTACGACCAATACTAGACACACATGACTTCAGATCTGTTATCAGCACACTCATCACTCCACACTTTGACTATTGTAATAGTCTACTTATCGGCCTCCCTCTCACAAATACCAACTTACTCCAACGAGCTCAAAACATCTGTGCTCGAGTAACAGCAAAAGCCCGCCTCACTGACCACATAACTCCCATCCTCGCCGAACTACACTGGCTTCCCATAAATAGTAGAATATCATACAAAATACTCTTAACCACATTTAAACTTATCAACGGCATATCACCCTCACATCTAACCACTCTACTACATGCTCCAAAAGAACTTAGAACCCGCAGACAAAACGCAACCCACTCACTAGACATAAAAAAATCAATTCGAAAAACAAAAAAACCCACAAGCTCAAGAGCATTCTCATATGCAGCCCCCACCCTATGGAATAAACTCCCACTAAGCCTCCGCAAAATAAAGGATCTCCAGACATTCCGGAAAGAACTAAAAACATATCTGTTTAAAGAACACTTTATAAATCCTAATGAACCCCCCCCATCCCCCTCACCACACCTCCATAAAAATCCTCCCTAACCACAGATCAAAAAGCCTCAAAACTCAACACACTTAGGAAAAAACAACCCTTAAAAACCACGATTAATAATTGACTAATGTAAATATTTGACTGATGTAAATAGTTAAAGCAGTTGTATAATTATATGTTCCATGTTATTGTTCATGAAAAGTTAATTGTACATAGTTTGAAGAAAATACGATGTTCCATGTAAAACCATGTTCATTATGTTAATTGTAAACCGTTCATTATGTTAATTGTAAACCGCCTTTGATCCTGGGAAAAAGCGGTATAGAAGAAAAGCATAAATAAATAAATAAATAAATCTGACAATTTGAAATCTCTAAACAATAATGCATCCCCTTTCACAACAATATTGTGAATGTCTTCAATTGAATCTCCATCTATTTCTTCTGCCTGTGAGGGAGGTCTATATATGACACCAACATAAACATATACTCTATTCCCTCTTTCCAGACTAACCCACAATGCCTCCTCCTTTCCTCACAAGCCCTGCAGTTCTGTGGCTTTAGCATTATATTTTACATATAGCAGCATTCCTCTTCCTTTCCTTCCTACCCTATCCTTCCTGAATAGATTATAGCCTGCTATAACTACATCCCAGACAATGTTTTTTATATACCATGTTTCAATGGCTGCTGCTATATCCAAGTTAGCCTCTTCCATTACAGCTTCTGGAACTTTATTTTGTATACTTTGGACATTAGTATCAATGGCTCTCCAGATGTTGCCCTTTTTTCCCTTTTCTATAATACTTTTTAATGTTTAACTTACTTGAGGGCTTCTACATACCTGGGGGCTTTGTTCATCCATCCCCATCAATCCTTGTTTAAAGTCCTCCTTGGTAAATTAGCCAATCTGTTGCAGAAGACATTTTTTGCCTTCTTTGATAGATGGATGCCATTTTTGCTCAGTAGCCCTTGGAAAATCATGCCATGGTCCCAGAAGCCAAAAAGCTCGATAGCACCACCCATGTAGCCAGGCATTTATCTCCAAGATGCCAGCCTCTCAGCCTCAACCCCTTACCCTTGGCAGAGAAGATTGAAGAGAACAACACCTGTGCACATAACTGCTTTACCTTCTCTTCCAGAGCCACAAAGTCACTTTTGATGTACTCAGGTGCCCTGAATTGCCTGGAGAGTTATCAACCTGTTTCGCTCTTACCTGCAAAAGTTGTGGAGTTTTTCTCCAGCTTCAGGATTTTGTAGATAAAAGGAATATACTACACTCACGTTAGTTGGGCTTTCTGCCATATCATAGTACAGAAACATGCCTTACCTTTTTGCTTAGTGGGCTGCATCAGTCCCTTGATTCGCGTTGTGTGGTCCTGATCATCTCTTTGGACTTATCGGCGACATTTGATTTGGTAGATCATGGCCTTTTATGCCAACGGTTGATTGACATTGTACCAGTAAGACCTATCTTGTGGTTTTCTTCTTTTTGATGGCCCATTCATTCGAAGTGTATAGTGGCTACCAGTTCTTTTCAGTATGCCAACTTTCTTGTGGAGTTCCCATTTTGTCGCCCATTCTGTCCAATTTGTGGCTTATTTGGATCCTCAGACTATGGATTTATGTCTGCTTAATAGTTGCCTTGAAACTATTTCTCAGTGGTTATGGTCTTATAGGCTGAAGCTAAACTTGAATAAATGTCAAGTGATGTGGGCATCAAAAAGATTTTTGTCAGGGCTGGTGGCTCCCATTTTGGAGGACCATCCCTTGTCCCTGGTTTCACAGCTTAAGATCCTGGGTGTTATATTTGACACTACTTTATCTTTTGTACGAGGTACCTCAGATTTCAGCAACGGCAAAGTCATGCTTTTATTTTCTCCATATCACCAAATCTTTGAGGCCTTATTTTGACCAGTCCACACTTATTACTTTAGTTCTGGCTTTAGTGATTAGTCGTTTAGATTATCGAAATTCTCTCTATAATGGTCTTTCTCTTGCTTCTGTTAAATGTTTACAGAGGATCCAAAATGTGGCTATTAAGATTGTAACTCATTCTGGTCCTTTGAATTCTGTTATGTCTTTATTGTGCTCATATCACTGGTTTCCTCTTTTGTTTCATTTTAAATTTAAAATACTATTAGCCTTTAAGGTGTTCTACTTTGGTGTCCCTTTTTATCTTTCTGAACTCTTAATTTCTTATGCTCCTTCCAGAATTTTATGTTCACAATCCAAGAATTGTTTCCTTCAGTTCTCTCTGCTCGGCTTTCGTCTACTCAATGGTCAGCTTTTTATTTTTTGGCTCCTATTTTGTGGAACTCCCTACATTTGTGTATTAGATTGGATAATTCTTTGAGGTCCTTTAAGAAGAACCTCAAGACTTATTTGTTTGAGCAGGCATTCAGTGTTTTTTAGGGAGATGGAACATTAGAGCAGTTGTGGAAATCTGAACTTTATTGTCTTTGGTTTATGTTTCAGTATTGTGTTTTGGGTTTTTTTTTCTTCTCAGCTTTTTATGTAATCCATTTTGGTGCATGCAGCTAAAAGCGGTATATCAAGTATGGCAATAAAGAATATAGATGAGAAACATAAGATAATAGTCAGTAGGCTTCAGGAGTCTCAGCAAACTCTTCATAACATCTTGGATCTTGGCACCAGGCAGACAGCATACTTCCTGGGACATCATGTCTGAAGGCAGATGGTTGCCTTTGTACCCCTCAGAAAAGAGTCAGAAACCATCACCACCCTTCAAGTTCTAATGGTTGCTGATTCTACAGCTTTAGGGTTTTTGATCTCTGATACCTCCTGTTCCTGTGATGTTGTCGCCTCTTCAACTTCCAGTACTACATACCAGTTCCTCAGTTCTAGGGAAAGTGGAGTTGAAGTGTTGAGTCCAACGGCTCTTGTGATCTGTGTTCAGCTGCCATCTTTTCATACAGTATCATCTTCTCTTCTGCTGGAGATCTTAGATGCCGCTAGAAGCATTTCATCAATGTACTTCTTGTCATGGATGCTTCTTAGCCTCACCAACTCCTCTCTCAGTCCTCGATTCATTTCCTGAGGGATTCAACCCGCAGGCATCTTGCACACTGAACTGGATCTATGCCCTGGAAGTAAAAAAAAGAAAACCAAAAAGAATTTGACTAAAAACAACACTGAAAAATATTTGTTGGAAGAGCTTTATTCAGCAAACATTCAACTGAATGAAAAAAACTGAAGAGCCAAGGAGACTCCTGCACAGAGGAATACCTGTTCATACACAGAACTTTACAGTAAATTCTGAGCTCTGGGAGAGCTGCTTCATCCCAGCAATGTGTGATCCCAACTGTCTGCCTGATCAATTCTGTTTGTCAACAGAAAATGGTAAAATTCATCTTTTGAAATCTGTTGACAATGACATATAATAGTTTGATATATTATCACGCTTGGTTTCATTTTATTATTCTTTCTAGAACAATGATACATTCATACTGCTCCTCCCTTTTTACTACAGATCAAAGACACAGAGACAACATACATATACATTCACACACACACACACACACACATACATAAGAGGTTGGAAAGAATTTCATGAGCTGTGCTCAGCATGCTTTCCCCACTTGTTCTATTCTGCATCTATGAAAAAGCAGCTTAGTATATCAGACTGTGAGAATGCATACAGAGTAACATAAGAGAAAGCTCACAATCTCTACAGTCTAGTTCAGTTCCCCTATCATTCAAAATGTGAGCAATGAGAAGGTGTAACCTAAAATAAATCTACAAATCATAAAAGAGTTATTGAAAACGCTCATGCTTAAAAACAATCTGTGTCCTCTTTGGGTCAAGGACATATAATCTATACAGATTATCCATATAGGCACTATGAGCCAGATATATGAAGGATTTTCCCTTTATGCATGCATGGGAAAAATGATTAGTGCATAAACCTATGTATTCAAGAGAAATAAAGATTATTTTTCCAAACTTGTCTTCAAGCTTCTCCACAAGGGTCTGGAAAGTATTTTTACTTCTGAAAATTGGTTGGAAATCTGACTGATGCCTGAGGGAAAGGACAAATGCCAATACAAATAAAATATCTTTCTTTATATCATGTCCTTGAGAAGCATGTCATGGACAATTTCATTTTACCAAATTATGAGACTGGAAAGATCCAAACTATTTTTGGAACTTTGATGCAAATTTCCTTCAGCATCCTAGGTAAGCACGCTTTTATTCCAATTTTCTTCCATGTTAACTGCTTTTCAGAATCCATAACTATGACTGGGAAAGTCAGATTAAGACAAATGCCTTGGAAATAAGGAAAGAAAATCACTTGCCCAAGGCCACAGAGCATCAATAGCACAGTAGAGCCTTAAACTCATCCTGAACCACAGTTCAATGCTC
The DNA here is from genome assembly GCA_033557465.1 of Ichthyophis bannanicus. Lineage (NCBI taxonomy): Eukaryota > Metazoa > Chordata > Amphibia > Gymnophiona > Ichthyophiidae > Ichthyophis > Ichthyophis bannanicus. The sequence continues at coordinate 940,961,948 of CM066033.1, read as the reverse complement.
TCACCACTAGAGTACCCCTCCTTCTTAACTATTAGGGAACAACTAGGGGTACAGTGTGCACTGTATTATTGTAAGGAAAAGAGAAAATTAAGGGAGCTGCCTTAAACAGTCAATGCTTGGTTGTTGTCTTGATGTCGCTGATTGGGAGCACTCTCTGTATATTTACATCTCTACCCGTGTACCTAAAGCTGTATGTGAGGATGGATGAATCTGGTGTCACCGAATATGATGAGTGATTGGGTTCCTTTCTTCAAAGAACTAGAAACGTCTGTGGAAACAGATCTCTAAAACTGATTCATAGGACTCCTGGCTTGGATGGATTTGTATACTTGGTTGATGGTACAGTACTTGGAAAATCTCTTCAATTTCTGCAGGCAGAGACAGTGGAGTGTTGGTAGATGTTGCACAACATCAACCTTCTGCTCTCTGCTCCTAAATCACTGCTCTGATGCCCGCTGCTCACTCTTGATGGTATGAGTGGCTGTGTTTCTAAGATATCAGCCCAAAGGGAAGATGCCCTCGTTCACCTGCTGGTCCAGAGGTTATGTGCCAAAGACAAAATGCTGTCTTTGAGGTGGCTTTTATATGAACCTGATCTTTCCCTCCCAGAGTAGTATCCTAAAAGCCAGAAATGACTGGCAGCAAGAACTTCTACTGTTTTGAAAGTGTGAGGTTCTTCTCTGACTTTAATTGCAGTCATCTAGTAGGAACACTGTATAGTGCTCCTGCTCACACAGCAATCATCCAAACTGTCTCTACATATGTATACATCGGGGCAATTTTATAAGCACCTAAAACACTATTCTACATACTCGTGTTGCTTATAAAATTACCCTCTAAATGGGTATGTGTTTTTCTGAAATTTTTTTATGTATTTAAATAAGGCAGTTTGTTCATGACAACCTTTCTCTTTCCTGCTGAAATAAAAAAAAAGGCCTCCTTATTGGAATAGGTGCACTTTAAGTAGACACAAAAAAGGGGTCATTTTAAAAGTCTTAGTTGTGATTTGGATGTCTGAAGACATGCATGTGTACATTCAAATTAGGGAGACATCTCCGAAATCATTTGTAAAATGGCCTCTAAAGACATCACAAGTGTGGGGGTGTTCAAGTAGGCAGGGGGTGTGGTGAAAGTGCAATGGACTTACACATCCCCATTCAATTTCAGAAACATCAGGGACATCTGCATATACATCCACATTTAGACCTGCTCTAGGCATGAATAGAGTGTAGAGTTAAGTGACTAGCCTAAGATCACAAAGGCCCATACTGGGATTTGAACCCTGGCTACCACTGCTCCTAACCCACTATTCTAATCATTATGCTAGTAGATGTCCCCATTCTGGGATGCTATTCTGGGGACCTCTATGTAGATGCCTCCGTAAACTTCCATATTGGGATGCTCACGTTTGAGAAATTGTGCCTGAACTAGGATGTGCCTGCTTTTTTTTAAGGCATTCTGGCTTTGACGTCAAAGATTGCACTTGGACATCCTTTATAAAATGTGCCTTAAAGGATATGAGTAGTTCCCCCATTAATCACACCTGAAAATAGAAGCATGGTATGTACCTGAGTGCTACTCTGTTTATCTTTGTGTTTCATTACGAGCTAACCCAAGTTTCTAGCTGTGATTATAACAATTGCAAGTTATTTTATAGTTTGTTCTGCTTTTAAAACAGTGCTACCCACACCCTTGTGGCCCAAGTCCAACTAATTTCACACCTCAGAGAACACTCAACATATTTTAAAATTGAAAAAATGAGATTGGCTGTAGAAGTCGTTGAGCTGGCAGAGAATCCAATAAAAAATATTGTTTTTCATTACCAGACTGAACTCCTAAATCTTTAAAAACCAACATTCAAACAGAAAAACATGCTGCTTGTTTAAAAAGAAGCTCGAGTATATATTTTCCTTTTAATTTTGCCTCCTGCATTTCTCTGCCATATAGGCTCTGCTGCTCCCTTCTCCCCAGTATGCATGGGAGGTTCAGGGCACTATCAACAGCCCAGTTGCTGCAGAGTGGTTGTGAAGTTAGAAGTTCCTGTAGTATAAGCCCCACTGGAAATAGTGTTTCAATTCTAGTGTAATAAAAGATAAGGTAGCAATATAACTTTTCTTGACTTATAGGGGGTAATTTTATAAGGAGGCACCTTCTTTTACGCATGAAAGTAGCACCTAAAAGGGGGTATTTTAGTCATTTACACATGGCTTCTTAGAAAATCATGTTCAGCATAATCATGTTAATTTCATGGTGTGTACTTTTTGGACACACGTTCCGATGACTAGAAGGAATGAGTGGAAATCCACAGGCACGCACAGGAAAGGAAGTAACAGAATTTGCAAAACAAGAGAAAAAAAAACTCGTCAAGGAATTAGATAAACAAACAAGGAAAAACAAGTGGCAGATGCACAAATACAGTGGGAAATACAGAGTGTTACTCCAGGAACACTTTGTCAATCAACAACGGACACATGAATGGTTAAGGAGGGGTGAACTGAAACCGAAGGATGAGAGGTAGATAATTGCAGCCCAGAACAGTGGATTACAGATGAAATGGTTTACAGCAAGCATTGAAAAAACTGGCAACACCGACATATGTTGATTCTGTAAGAAAGACCTGGAAACGGTGACTCACCTCATAGCTGGCTGTGAATTTCTGATGGCAGAAAATTTCTATACAGAAAGATATAATAAAGTAGCGCACCTCATCCATTGTAAGCACTACATCACTGTGCCCGAAAAGCACTGGGATCATGACCGTAAGAGAATTATAGAGAATTTTATTTATTTATTTATTTATCTGTATTTATATCCCGCTTTTCACCGGGTCAAAGCGGTAGAACATACAATAATCAATTACAAGGGTTTGGGGCCGTCACAAGGTGGCCAACAATAATGATTTTTAACAATTAATTGGGACACAGGCATAGACATTGTGTTATGGTTACATAGGACATATGTTCAGGGGAATGAGAAATGGTGGTTGGGAGGGAGTCAGTGTTGGGTGCTTGTTTCTGGTCCGAGGAATTCTTGGAATAGTGCAGTTTTAAGTTGTTTCCTGAAAGATGAGGGGTCTGTGTTGCCCCTGATGTGGTTTGGTAGAGAGTTCCAGAGGGATGGTGCATACAGTTCGAAGGCTCTGTTGCAGGTCCGTTGCTTGTATTTTGTTCTTTTGTGTGGGATGACAAGGGAGTTGTTGGTGGTTTGTCTGGTTGTTCTGTTGTGGGCTGGTTGAGGCAGTAGAGTGCGGAGCTGGGAGGTTTGAGTTTGGTAGAGAGCTTTGTGGGTGAGTAGGGCGGATTTGTATTTGATTCTTGCTTCTACAGGGAGTATGTGTAGCTCCCTCAGGACTGGGGTGATATGGTCTTGTTTTTTTGCATTGTTGATAATTCTTACTGTGGTGTTTAATGCAGTTCGAAGTGGGTTGGTATGGGTGGCTGGGAGTCCATGGTATATTATATTGCAGTAGTCCAGGTGGGGGAGCGTCAAGGCTTGAATCACTGTTCTGAAGTCCTGTGGTTCAAGGAGAGGTCTGAGGCATTGTACTGTTTTAGCCTTGTGGTAGATTGTAGCGGTGGTTTTTTTGATCTGTTGATTGAGTGTGATTGCTTGGTCTATGATGATTTCTAGGTATCTTATTTGTGGTTGTACTTGTATTTTTGTGGTTCCAATGTCGAGGTGTGTGGGTGGTGTGAAGTCTGGATCTTGAGGAGGTTATGATCACCTGGGATATTCTCAAGCTGGATGCAAGGAAGTCGGATATAGTGGTTAAGGAGAAAAACACCAGGATTGCATTGATAATAGAGGTGTCAGTTCCAAGCAACTACTCTGTGAATCACATGAATAGGCAGAAGATCCTGAAATACCAAGAAAATGTAGCAGAAAGATACCGAAATATTTTCCATCGTGTTAGGTGCCACAGGCTTGTTAAAGAAGAATTTCCAAGCCCATCAAACTCCAGCAGGAGGCTCTCTTTGGCAAGATGCAAATACTACGTTGAGTGTTAGCAGTAAATTTGAGAGACTAAGCTCATTCTCCCCATGACCAGGCTGAGAAGTGAGGTTCATGATTGTCATGATATGTGCAAAACTAACCCATTTGGAGAAACTTGGTGTGTACTTTCACTGTAGGTGTGCACAGGAGCAGAGCATATGTGGAGGGTACAAGTGTGCGTGTAGTCTATAAAATACTAGAATTTTACCTGAGTTGGTACATCAGGCTCCATCTGACCCTTTTCAATTTCAGGCTAAAAACAAATTTCTTTGAGGCTGCTTTTGGATCCTGATCCACTTAGGGGTATGTTTACTAAAACCCCGGTAAAGTGCGGGCCCCGGTAGTGTGCGGGTGCCATATAAGGAGTGGGCATTCCGTCCTGAAAAAGGAAAGGCGGAATTTACATATGCGCTAAGGTGCGCGGCGCCCATGTGCACCTCGCACCTTAGCGCATGAGATAGCTGCGTGGGAGGCATAAGTGGTGCGCTGAAGTGCAAGAAAAAGAGCAGAGCCACAGCATAATGGTTAAGACACTGACCAACAGTGCAGGGATTAGGGGTTCGATCCCCCACAGTGCCCAATGAAAACAGCTGGCTGAGGGGTCAATTTATAAGGTGCAGAAATACTGGGCAGCTTAAGGCAGCACACTAATGTTTTTGGCGGCATATTAATACTGGGCGGCATAAGGCGGCGCGCTGATGTTTATGGAGGCATTATAATACTGAGCGGTATAAGTGGCGCGCTGATGTGCAGGAAAAAGAGCAGAGCCACAGCACAATGGTTAAGGCACTGACCAATGGTACAGGGATCAGGGGTTCAATCCCCCACAGTGCTCAATGGAGACAGCTGGCTGAGGCATTTAAATGATGGGCGGTATAAGGCAGCATGCTGATGGGCATAAGGCAGTGCACTAATGTTTTAGGAGGCTTTTTAATACTGGGCGGCATAAGGCGGCGCGCTGATGTGCAATCACAGGAACAGAGTCACAGCACAATGATTAAGGCACTGACCAATGGTGCAGGGATCAGGGGTTCAATCCCCCAAAGTGCCCAATGAACAAGGCTGGCTGAGGCACAACATATTAAGTGGAAGATTGCTTTAGGAGCCATTTTATTCATATTTTAATTATCACTACTAGCAAACGCACTCCCAAAGCGTGTTAACATAAGGTGCCCATAAGGCACATTTTAAAGTGCAGTCAGCCAAGGTACCCTAGAATGTTGCTTATAGGGCGCTTTAGAGGGTGCCGTATGAGGTACCGCAAGGTCAGTGTACTGTTTTTTATAGCAGCACTGTGCAGTTTAAGGAATGAAAAGCATAAGTAGATGCGCTGACAGGCAAGGAGGAGCAGCTGTGGAGCACAATGGTTAAGGCACTGACTGCTGATACAGGGGTCATGAGTTTGCTCCCCAGTGTGCCTAATACGTAAGGCTAGCTGTGGCATCAGCTTTGCATTCTACATATTTTGTCCTGCAGCACTTTAATTTTATGTTATTAATTGCTGCTAGCAAACACGCCCACACGTGCCGTAATTGAGGGTGCCGTATAAGGCACCCTATAAGGCACTCCATAGGGCACATTAGAAATTGCACTGTCCGCCACAGCACCCTAAAATGTCCCCTACAGGGCACCCTATAGGTTGCGTCACAGGATATTGTATAGTGCACCTTATATGGACGGGAACCATAAGGTGCCCTATAGGGCACCCTGTAAAGCACCCTCAGAGGCACCTTATGGGTACAGTACGCTGAGGGTGTTTTTGCTGGCATCAAAATATGTACATTAAATAAAATGCATTGGACAACCCTATCAAATAACCCCACTGTGGGATTGAACCCATGACCTCTAGCTTCAGAAGCAGTGAAGTAACCATTGGGCTACAGCTCTATAGCTGCTAGCAAGCCCCTGGCTGGCTGCAGAGAGCATGCACGTCACCACACAGACAGTCTGCTGTGGTCACCAGGATAGGGTAGCCCACCCATACCCATGATGCACTGCACATGCAAATCAGCTGTCCACAGATGAACACAAGATGGGCAATGCACCCCCACAGCACCTCGGCCTGGTAGGGGGTACTGACCGTGTCTTTTACTGGCACAGAGTAGCTACACACCGTCACATTGTGCTGGTACTGTGCTCACCCTGAGGGTGCATTGAGGCATCCAGGACCAGGTCCACAACACCTTCCATGGCTGAATGAGGCCATGCTGGAGGTCCAAAGCAGTGTTAATGTGTGAGATAGGTAGTTTCTTCACAAACACCTTGGATATCTCTGTCTGTTTCAGTCAGGTGTAGCCCCCATGGACCCCGCACCACCCCCCCTCCCCCTCCCCCAGGGCCAAGGGTGGCAAACAGGGTCTCCTATCAATAGATCCACATTCTACCTCCCTGCAAAGGTGGCAGTAGAGGGGTCCATCAACCCCGGTCCTGCTGAGGAGCAGACACCCCCACAGGGCAGTCAATGCAGCTCCATACACATCCATAACACAATAGCAGACAGATATTATGCCTGGATATGGTGAGCTGCACCCCACCACTATCTGATATTCTCCTGCAGCAAGTCATCACCCACTGCACCATCACAACACATACCAGCTGCAAACAGTGTGCTAGTTAGTCCACAGTGCATGTTCCCAGTGGAGATGCATACACCCAGAACTGGGATGTCAGCATACACAGCAAGCAGATAAATCAGTGACTGGGCCCCAAAAGGAAACCCATATCTATCACATGAGAAAAATACTATATAGCACTATGGGGGTGCCTAGCCATGCTGTGGTCACTGCACAGTCAGGGTGAGAGTGATCTCTCAGCAGGACATACTGAGGTCACCCTGTCTGTGTAGGTGATGGCCGGGCACTAAAATGTCCCAGTCAGTGCCCTATGCCCTGTGCAGATGCACCCTGGCCAGGCCACCCTGTCCGGCCTATACCCATGGTACCTTGCTCCTCATTATGCACATTGGCAGCCCAATACTGGCAACATTGCTGGCAGTGTGGGCTGTGGAAGGTGTTTGCAGCCACCACACACTGGATAGGCAGACAGCCACCCCCACACCTATGCCAGCATTGTGCTACTATAGAGGAGTCCATCAGCCATACCCACCACACCAGTCCTGGGCACAGTACAGGCATGGATATGGTACGCACTACTGTTGGGGGTCACTCCCCAGGGTGGTAAACACTGTCAGAGACCAGACCTGCAGCGCACACCGCAGACATCACAATTATTGTTATGGTGGAGATCAATGAGCAAAATGTGCTTAACGTAGGAATTGATATCTGCCAGTTATCATGGGCAACGTTTGAAAGCTGTGTACCATATACCCAGGTGTAGGGTGGCAGTGCTAAGGTATGCAACTGCTAGTATTGGGGGATACAGGCAGGGCCCAATGTCCTGCCTCTCCAGGAGGCATTGGCCAATGGGGCCTGTGGGGGGGGGGGATGTCTGGCCCTGTTGGCTGCTGCTTTACGGCAGAGTGTCCCAACTCCAGTCCTGGTGTTCCAACCATTGTTCGGGTTTTCATGCTGTCCCTCATAGATATGCATGAGCTACATCAGCATACCATGGGGGTGGTGCATAGATATGCAGCACAGGCATCCTTATTAGAGGCAGCATGGATCCTGAATGGTGTGGGGCCCTCCAGGACTGCATTTAGGAGACTCTGCTCTAGGTAATGCGGCTGTTCATGGTGTCTGTGTTTGGTGTGGTAAAATATAGGCGTATGAACCATACGTATGTTCTCAGCAATAAAGGTTTGTCCGTACTATCACGGTTTAGTTGTAGGAAAAATATGTGGACTGGATTAGCAGTAGCCCCAGCTGGGCTTTGAACCTGTGACCTTCTGTTCCTGCACACACTGTCTGTGTGCACTGTACCACTGTGTTGCCACAGATATGCTGTGTTCCCTGGGGAGTCCATGACTGTACATCCGACAGAGCCTGTCTGTTGCGGTGGACAGTGCCAGCCTGCACAGGCCTAGGCCACTGTCTGCTGTGGTTTGCAGCCACTGCCCCCTCCACCACCTGTACTCTTCCGCCACATGCAGACATGTCCCTATCTGGGAAAAAGCATATGACCTGATTGAGTTGTGGCACTCCAGGACTGAATTTGGGGGACTCGGCTCTAGGTAATGCCCATTGTTATGGTTTGTGTGCGGTGTAGGGTAAAATATAGGTGTTGGAACCATGCTTATGTTCTCTGCCATTAAGGAGTGTCTGTACTATCACTGTTTAGTGGTGGGTAAAGCTATGGGGACTGGGTTGGCAGGAGCCACAGCTGGGATTTGAACCTGTGGCCCTCTGGTCCTACAGGCACTGGCTGTGTCCGCTGCACCACACTGTGGCCACAGAGATGGTGCAGTCTCTGGAGATAGGTAACCTGGCCGCACGAGTCAGACACCCTGCTCTGCACAATTTTACTGTGGGCTTGTTTACCTTGTATGGGGACAAAGGTGCAATTAAACCTCACAAATGACCTCCGAAAAAGGGGAAAAAACCCACAACCAAGCTGGGCAACAGTGATATCAATGGGCAACATGACAAACACTCCCAGGAAAGCTCCATTAAAATGCAGTGCTTTTTGAACGTGTCTACGGAGCATAGACCCTTCCAAAAATCATTTCCTTTTTTTGGAGCTTTCCTGGGAGTGTTTTTTATGGTTGCCCATTAATATCACTGTTGCCCAGCTGGATTATAATTTATTTGGAATTTGATGTGGTCATTTTCAATTTATATTTGCTATTTTGTTCTGTGCACATGTATCACACTGCTCACGTTTTGCAGGTTTCCCCGGTTTTGCTGTACATTGCTGACGGAAATGGTTTCTCGTCCCTTTAAATCGGCTCTAACGCGAGGGTTTCACTCGTGGTATTTTTTTTGTCGAAATTAAGCCCCGCTCCTGTGCGGGGAGCCTCTCCCCTCCCACTCTCCACTCTCCACCCATTGACCCCGTCCCTCCGCCCCTCGGGGGCCTTCCTTCGCCCTCCGTAAGCCTTTCCCCGCCTCTATCGCACATCAGCGCCCCGCACACTTGCGCCGGCCCGTTAATGTGACGCGCACGCGTGCGCGGCTCTTAAGAGCACTTAAGTGCATCATTAGCGCACGTGTGCGCGGTTTAGTAAACATACCCCTTAGTCTCCTGCTCTCCAACTATTCCCCTATACATATCCTAGTCCTCAGCTGTTGTGTTGTCTGTGTTGACTAGGTTGTAAGCTCTGATGAGCAGGGATCATCTCTTAATGTCTCTGTAAAATGTTGCACCCTCACTTGGTTTGCAGCTTGTCGTGCTGTGAGGGCTTGTGTGCATCAGTGATGCTGAGGGCTAATCTTTCGGTAGCTTAACTACAGACAAGGTCTTCCATGATGGACAGGCCTCAGCTGAAGTGCCAGACCAAGACAAACCACCCTATCTGGGCATCATCAGAATGGGGTGGTGCTGGCAGTGGAGGATCACATTTCTGTGACAACGGCAACAACACTAGAATTACCTGTGCGGAAGAAAGACCTGGCAATCTACTTCCATATTTTGCCATGAAAGCCCATTACATAGTCACAACAAAACAAATTGCACTATAGTGCTGGAAAATGAGACCCCCAGGTCAGAAGGCACTCAAATGGCTACTGGAGCAGAGCTGAAGACTTTTCAGAGTAAAGCCAGCATTTATGATGTGGTTGGATCAAAGCCCTCGGGACATCTGACTGCTGATGTAGCTGCACATAAAATGAAAGTCAAAAGCTGCAAAGATGTCTTACATATTGGGACATGAAACGTACAAAGCATGAACCAAAGGAATCTGAAAGTAGTCAAAAATGAAATGGAACATGTACAATTCAATCTGTTGTGTGTTAGTGAACTGAAATGGGCTGGTATCGGGCACTTTGCATCTGATGATCACATGGTCTAAGTATGCTGGAAATGAAAGACAAAGAAAAAATGGCATTGAATTTATAATTAAGAAGAAACTTACAAGAACTGTAATGAAATACAATGCAATCAGTGAACACTTAATTTCTATTCGTCTACGAGGAATGCCCATCAACATAACTATAATTCAAGTATATGCCCCAACAACAGTTGCAGAAGAGGATGAAGTTGATGAGTTCTATGAACAAGTACAAGCTGAAATTGACAGAACAATTTATAGTCTTGGGTGACTGTAAAGCAAAAGTTGGCAACAAAGAAGAAGGCAAAGTGGTTGGAAAATATGGGCTTGGCAACAGAAATGAAGCTGGAGAAAGACTGATAGAATTCTGCAAGACCAACAATCTATTCATCTCAAACACCTTCTTCCAGCAACACAAGCAGTGACTCTATACATGGACTTTACCCAATGGATTGTACAGAAATGAAATTGACTGACTATATCTGTGGAAGTCAACGATGGAAAAGCTCTATAACATCAACAAAGACAAAACCTAGAGCTGACTGTGGTACAGATCACCAACTACTAGTATGAAAACTCAAACTAAAGTTGAAAAAGAGCATGTCACTCATGAATGTAGCAAAATATGACCTTGAGAATATACCACTGGAATTTAAAGACTGCCTGCAAAATTGATTTTCTGCTTTAGATACAAATGACAGAGTTCCAGAAGAGTTATGAGATGACATCAAGAAGGTTGTGTTGGAAGAAAATGAGAAATCTCTCCAAAAGGTGAAAAAGCAAACATGACCAAATTGAATGATGAAAGAAACTCTGAAAATTGCGCAGAAATGCAAAGAAGCTAACGCCAGAGGAGAAAGAGAGACAATCATAGAACTCAACAGAGATTTCCAATGTGCAGCAAGACGAGACAAGGAGACATACTACAATGACGCATGCAAAGAAATAGAATCAGAAACTATTAGAGGAAGAACAAGATCGGCTTTCCTAAAGCTGAGAGTTGAAGAAAGAATTCCAGCCTCAAAATGGAATATTACAAGATGATCAAGGATCCATATTGAGTGATGCTGAGAAGATCAAGAAAAGGTGGATAGAATATACAGAGTCATTATACCATAAAGATCAAGTGGATCAACAGCCATTTCAACCTGTACCTTATGATCAGGAACCATTGATCACGGATGTAATAATGTCCCACCAGCTAGACATTCTCATGGTCACTGAAACATGGCTCTCAACTGAAGACAATATCATCCTCAACCAGCTTCTCCCACCTAACTTTACAGCCTTCACTGGACACAGACAAAACAAGAAAGGCGGAGGAGTACTTATCATCACCAAAGCTGACCTCCAGTTTAAAATGGATGAATCCAACAGTAACAACCATCTAGAAACAGTATCAGTCTCAAACAACACATGCTCCATAAACTTGGTCTATAGATCACCGTCAGGGGATCCAGACGACCTAGCAACCATAATAAATCTGGCATCCTTCACCCAGGGTCCAAATAAACCTAATTGGATCGTAGGAGATATCAACCTACCATCATTACAGGACACTCAAGCAACAGCATTCCTAGATGCCCTAGATAGCCTAGGATACACACAAATGGTGCAAGAACCTACTCATGAGAAAGGCAATATCCTCGACCTAATATTCGCACCGCAGCTAATTTTGGACCAACCACAAAACATCGTATTATCGATATCTGCAGTCCCATGGACTGACCACAAACTCATCACCTTTCAGATGCCTACCACTAACTGTTCACACAAGACGAAAACGGATGAAAGCAGGCCCGCTAACTCAGCTACCAGAAGATTCCACCCATTTAACAGAGAACGCATCCTCACTGAAATGAGCACACTCTTTGATGACACCTCACTAAGCCTAGAAGAGTTGATCTCCTCCTGGAACAAAAAACTCAGCGCAATCGCTATCCGCCCTCCAACGAACAAGAACCCAAAGAAGAGATCTACCACCCCATGGTTCACAGCCGATTTAAAAACCTCACTAACCATTTTAAGAAGGCTAGAAAAACGATGGAGAAAGTCACGTACCAGCAGTGACCAATCAGCTTACATCCAACACCTGGCAGAGCATCGTAAAGCCATCTCAGATAAAATCAGACAACACCACACAGATACTCTGAAACGATCACTGAATAAACCTCACGACTTGTTTAACTTAGTTAAAACACTTGCCAAAGAGCCAACCCCTGAGCACCACAGCAGGATCCACCCACAGGACTATGCAATTTACATGCAATCTAAAATGTGCAAGACCAACAAAATATTAATACCAGACCCTCCTGATGAACAAGACTACCCAGTATCACTGGCATCCTTCTTTACTCCCTCGAAGAAAACTATTGAAGACACCATCCTAGCTCTAAACACAACCACTGCACACACAGACCCTTGCCCTGCGCACTGGATAAAGGACCTGCGATGTGACATATCCTCAACTATAGCAAAAATCTTAAACTATTCCTTCACCACTGGCTCTTTCCCATCTACGCTCAAGCAGACCTCTGTAAGACCGCTGCTAAAGAACACCAAACTTGATCCTCAAAAGGTAGAATCTTATAGGCCCATATCTAGCATACCTATGCTAGCAAAAATCATCGAGAAAATAGTGCACAGGCAATTACAGGATCATATAGACACATCAGCCCCACTGGATACAGCTCAACATGGTTTCAGAGAGTCACATGGAGTAGAAACACTACTCACAACACTCCTCAACAACATAACCTCAGGTGTGGATAACATACGCCAGGGCTTCGCTCTTGTCTTCCTAGATATAGCAGCGGCTTTTGACTCGGTATGCCACGAAATTCTCATCTGCCGGCTAAGGGAAAAAGGCATCTGTGGAACAGCACTCGAATGGTGCAAATCTTACCTGTCCGACAGATGGCAGCATGTCAGAGTCGACGGGGATACATCTGAACCTTTCCAACAAAGTCAAGGTGTACCCCAAGGATCCTCTTTATCTGCATTGATGTTTAATATATACATCCAACCCATCTGCGACATCATCAGATCCTTTAATGTCAGTTACATGATATATGCAGACGATGTGCTACTATATATGCCAATATCATTGGACTGCCTAGACCTTACCCCGCTGACTAACTGCTTTGACACCATATCAGAGTGGCTCCTATCACAAAACCTGAGAATACAACACAAAAAGACGGAAGTCCTGTTCGTCTCGAGGAACACCAACTTCACCCCTCCTAGTTGTATTAACGTAAAGGATGCCCAACTCCAAGTTAAACCGGCAATACGCTACCTGGGAGTAACGCTGGACCAAAACCTTGATATGAAGAACCACATAGCCAACACAGTCAAGGCAATCTACTTTAAAATCAGATCCCTCAGACACCTACACATGCTACTTGAACCATATGTTTTCCGTACCATTTATCAAGCCCTTATACTCCCCCATTTCGACTTCTCAAACTCCATACTACAAGGACTCCCCCGGTCCACCCTGAACCCCCTGCAATTAGCCATGAATAGTGCAGCGAGGGTACTCCTCGGGGCATCCAGGAGAGATCACGTAACACCCCTTCTAAAACAGCTACACTGGCTCCCCATTCAAGCAAGGATCAGTTTCAAGACCTTACTGCTAACATTCAAAGCGGCTAAGGGGCTCACCTCTTCCTCTCTCTCCAACCTCATACAACCACTTGCACCAAACAGCAGAACAGCAGAATTAAACACACTAGTTATCCCAAATGACACCACAAGATGCACTAGATCAACAGCCAACAGAGCCTTCCAATTCTGCGCCCCATCTCTATGGAACACCTTACCAGCACAAATCAGAGCAATACCTAATCTAAGTCAGTTCAGAAAGGCTTTAAAGCATTTCCTTAAATATCTCAATGACAGCTCCGAACATAACCCCCAGGTGAATAGCAGAAGTGGTCAAACAGATAGACCCCGCAACAGACCAACTTCACAATGTAAATAACAAGTTGTTCCATATACTATTGTACCACTGTTGTATATAGTTAACCAGGATATCCTTTATCAGATAACCCTGCATTGTATTTAGTTTCCCCTATTTCGCCAAGTTATACTTCCTGTTAAATGTAACGACCAGACATGTGTAAACTGTCGGATGTTTTCTGTTCAATGTAAACCGCGCTGATGTCTAATAGTGCGGTATATAAGAATTGTTAATAAATAAAATAAATAAATAAAAAATTGGTGATGAAAGAAGAAATTGAAGTAGCATTGAAAGCCTTATCAAAGGACAAAGCACCTGGCATTGATGGCATTCCCATTGAAGTATTACAACAATCTGGAGTGGAGGAGTGGCCAGTGGTTGGGGTAAGGTACTTCAGGCTGGAAGGTCAGGGGTTCAAATCCCACTAGAGCACAGCAACCTTGGGCCGGAAGGACTGGGGTTTCTAGTCCCACAGGTGCTCCTTGTGGTCTTGGGCAAGCCACTTAACCCTCCATAGCCCATGTTCCCTGTAAAATAGTTATCTCCAAGTTATAATGCCCTGTTCAATGTAATTTCAGTTTGTTCAATGTAAACCGCACTGATGCAGAATAGCGTAGTATATAAGAGAATGTAAATAAATAAATAAATCTGATGCAGCTGTTACCATACTTACAAAGCTCTGCCAGGAAATTTGGAAGACATCATAGCCAACTGACTGGAAAAGATCTATGTTTATACCAATACTAAAGAAAGGTGATTCAACTTGACTGTGGAAATTATCGCACAATTGCTCTAATCCCACATACCAGCAAGATTCTACTCAAGATTATTCAGCAGAGACTACAACCATACCTGAAACAAGATCTGCCTGAAGTGCAAGCAGGGTTCAGGAAAGAGCGAGGAACGAGAGGCATCATCACAGAATACCAAAAGGATATCTATATGTGTTTTATTGACTACAGCAAGGCTTTTGACTGTGTAAACCATTAAGAAGGATAGGTATACCAGAACACCTGATCGTTCTCTTGCACAACCTTTACATTGATCAAGAAGCAATAATTTGAACAGAACAAGGAGAAACACAATGATTTAAAATCAGCAAAGGTGTATGACAAGGCTGCATACTTTCCCCCTACCTGTTTAATTTATATGCAGAACAAATCATCAGAGAAGCAGGACTGTATGAAAGCAACTGAGGTGTGAAGATTGGTGGAAGACTCATCAACAACTTTATGCCATGCTGACTGAAAGTGAAGATGATCTGAAACATTTGCTTTTCAAGATTAAGGAACATAGTCTTAAAATGGGCCTGCACCTTAATGTAAAGAAGATAAAGATCCTGACAACTGGCAAAATCAATAAGTTCATCGTTGATGGAGAAGAAATAGAAATAGATGACAACTTTAACCTACATGGATCAACTATCAATAAAGAAACAACAAGTAGTCAAGAAATCCGACGATGCATTGCTCTTGGCAGAATGGCTATGAAGGACTTAGACAAGATTCTCAAGAGCAAAGATGTCTCTCTCCATACAAAGATTCAACTTGTTCAAGCCATGGTATTTTCAGTAATGTCATATGGATGTGAAAGTTGGATAGTGAAAAAGATAGACAGGAAGAAAATTGATGCCTTTGAATTATGGTGCTGGTGATGAATACTGTGTATACAATGGACTGCCCGAAGAACAAACCAGTCAGTACTAGAGGAGATCAAACCAAAGCTTTCTGTTTTCTTTAGAAGCTCAGATGACAAGACTTTGACTTTCATACTTTGGACACATCATGTGAAGAGAGAGATCATTAGAGAAAGACATCATACGAGCAAAGTTGAAGGTCGACGCAAAAGAGGAATAGATGGATTGATGAAATAAGATGGATTGATGTAATAAGAGCAGCTATGAGTGCCAGTCTGTCAACAATGAGCCGCCTGACTGAAGACTGAACACAGTCTAGGACAACTATCCAGAGGGTCGCCATGAGTAGACACCAACTCGACAGCAATTAACAACAATAACAAAAAAGTGCTGCATATGCCTTGTAGCCCTATACAAATAATTAGTAGGAGGAGGAGAAGAATTTATGCACAGTGCATTGCACATGCTTGCAAAATGTAGGTACAGTCATTTGCACCAATGCTAGAGCTGGTAAATGATCACACTTGAATTTAAGACACATTTTGAGCCAGTTATGCTAGTATTTCATAAAGAATAGTAAGCACCTATTTTTTTTATAAACTAGATTTAAAATATGTGCATCTTGGCTACCTTAAAAGTAGGCACCTGTTTATAAAATTAACCTTATGATGTCTACAGGAATAATGAATCAGATAAAGTAGAACAAGGCTACAACACCCACGTCAATATATGCAGTAATCCTTTCTGAGTATGCACTGCAACCCACACAGTCTTCCAAATGCTAAGAATGCCTTCCCGGCAGTGCCAGTACTACCACTAGGCAAACTAGGCATCTGCTATGGTGGCACTGTGGTAGGTGAAGGCCTATGATCTATGCTAATTGAACTAAACAGACAGGCCTAAGCAGCTTGATTTGTAAATGAAGCCTGTAGTTAGGCCCAGAGGAATGAAAACCCCCCTGAATGATGACACCGTAGAATTGAAACTTAACTGAACACAATTTAGTATAGCTAAGCAGAATCGAAACTTAGAAAATATAGAAAAACAAGTCTAATTGGTACTGATAAGAGAGCACAGCTTCTATGGAATTAATTAACTCTGCAGAAAGCAAGGTTACAGTGCCCCGCTCTCACTCATATTCCAGCAAGCCAGTGACCTTGGAGGAGAGAAGTATCGAAAGTCTAAGAACTGTCCATTGTAATGAGGACTGAAAGGGGGGCAACCAGGTGCTGAGCCCAGATCAAGGTCCTCATTGGATAGCTACGTAGTGGTACCAGGACCAATAGATGGGTGAGAGGGGTTACTGGGACCAATGAAAAGTTTGCCTATGTCTAGAATGGAGAAGAACGGTATAAAAGTTGTTGTTTTGCTAGAAACCATTGCTCAGCCATTTTGAAATTGATTATTGCTTGAGCCTGTGCACATTAAACTGGCTTGGATCCTTGAAACGACTCCTGGTTTTATTTATTGCATGCTTATCTGCTGCTTCATTTCTTGGTGCGTTGGCCGGGAAGTGCGAGTGGTGGATGGTGTTCAAGTGAATAAATCCACGTAATTCGCCTTGAGGTTTGGTCCAGTTGGAACCATGCCAATCCAACGCAGGGGAATTTCCCTGGGCCCACCGATCCTCTTGTATCGGAGGGGGTTCTGCCTGGCCTCGGCAGGCACTGGGTCCAGCTGGCCAACACCTCCGACCCGGGGGAGTCCAGGATCCAACTCAGAAGCTAGTGAATTATTGGGGACCGGATCCGGTAAGTATAGTTTTGAAAACCTGTCTAGACAGATGAGTTAGAACTGCAGTTTGAAACTTGTGAAACTTTGGTAAGAATTTGAAACTTGTAACTTGTAATCTCGAACTTGGAACTTGGAATTTGGTAATGAGAGCACTGATCCCCTCTCAAGGACGGTCCTATTACCCTTGCATGAATATGCGCAAGGCGAAGCCATCGTCCTTCTTGTTTGGTAAGACTTAAGTCAACCTCGCATGAGTATGCGCGAGGTCCCTACATGAGTATGCGTGGGGAAAATTTGTTTGAAAATCCTTGCATGAGTATTCGCGAGGTACAGCTGTTAAAAAATCATGATTCAGCCTAGTCAGAACAGACAGGACTGGGTTTTTTGGGATACGTTGCTAGCATGATTGTGAAGCGTTTGATGTGTATTGTCTGCCCTACTGTGTATTTGTTCTTTTTGTTCTCTGTTGAAACTGCGAGTTCCCCTTCTGTTATAAATGTGAGATTATTCTGTTGAGTAATTTGTGACAGTTCACTGATTAAGAAATTGTATTAATAAAGCAGAACGAAGACGCAAAACACCTAGAGTCATTTTAAAAATCCAAAAGCTGGTCTGACCCAGTTCGCTTTCCTACTGCACAGTGAAAAACTGACAGGGGGCGTGTCTGGAGGAAAGAATGTACAGTGTCTTTCTAACCCTGTGCAGGCTTAAATCTCAATGCTGTTAGTTTGTGCTTATTTCAGGACAATTGTACCTGTATTATTCAATATGTTTTTAATAGTAATGTTCCTTCTGCTATGGTTATGTATTATATATCATTTATATATCATTTAATAAGAATGTTTAGTCAGGATTGTGGGTCCCGATAGTTTTTGGGCTTAGCCTGAAAAGGGTTAAGTTTGTATTAATCCCTTACGGGTTGCGGACCAAGTGAGAAGAATTTCTGTCGGCTGTATGTTCAAATTTTCAGTAAGCACTGTAATAGTTTAAATAGGAAATGATAGAGAACTGTTTTTGTTTTTCCTTTGATCTACAAAGTAATTATTAGATCACGACTTGACACTGATTTAAATTGTTTTTTTTCTGGCATCTCTCTGTGCGTGTGAATGAGAAGTCTCTATGAGCACAGTTCAGTTGTTTCCCAGCGAGCAGAGGGGTGTAGCTTGCAGAGAAGGAAAAAAATGTGTTTTAAGAGACAGCAACTCTCGGTTGAGAGGTCTCCCGTTTATTTAAAATAAAGGATTCATTCAATCAAAGTTTTAAAAAAAAAAAGGTTATCTTGCGGAGTGTTTGCACCAACCTTTTTATGAACAAGTATAAGTCATTTGAATGCATGCTTCCCCATACTGTAAGATTTAAGGTAATTACATTCGATTGTTAAACTCTGTACTAATTACTAATGAACAAATCAGTTAGCTACACTGACCTTTACAATATTGGCTTTTAAGATAAATTCATCTGTTTTTCCGTATTTGAAAAAAGGGAAAGGTGTACTGTACTTTATGAAAAATATCCGGAATGTCTTTTGAATATTTGCTTTCTGAACTAAAAAAAATAATAATTTATTTTGCAGAGACATGCTGATTACGGCTGGCAGCTAGTTGCTAAGTATTTTTATTCTAGTCATACGTAACAGATAGCTATAGTTCTCTCTATAAGATATTTTAAGAACTGTATCTAAATTGTATGTCTGTGCTCAATTTAAGCTTATGTTTACGGTAATAAGGTTTTTTTAATAAGTGTCTTTTCAAGTATGATCAAGAATTTCAGTAAGGGATTTACTGAAGACTATGGTTATAAAATGTCTCTGTCCCAATTAGGAATGTTATGTGAAAGGGAGTGGTTTCTGCTGTTCACCATATTTTGCCCCAGAATCTCTAGATATCCTGTCCCATCAGTTTCTCTCTCTCTGTAAGTAGCTCCGTTCAGAGTGCTTAAGGGGGGGATGGGGCCCAGTCCACCAATGATGTCACCCCCCGGTAGGCGTGAACTAATGTGCCCACAGCAGAGAAGTAGAACATTTAAAAAAAAAAAAACAACCTCCTGGATAGAGCGTTGCTAGGAGAAACAGAGCCCAGGAGAGGGGGGGGGGGACTCCACCCTGCAGATTCCCTAGTTTGCCAGCCACCGCCACAGCAGGGGGATGTGCACCCCCTCTGGGCCAGAAGTGAAAGCCAGCTGACCAACTTTGTTTCTGGCATTATACCTTCCACGCTGAGAAACCAATCCAAATAGCGCAGGCAGCCTTCACTATATACCCCATGCAATCTAGCAGCCCAGGAGAATTTTGCATTTTTGTCAGTCAGTCCCAGAGAGATATAAAACAGAAATGAAACTGGATGGATCTGCGGGCATAATAGTTAAATGAAAGTTGATCAGAAAATATGTGGATTGTTGAAGAGGGACAGAGAAAGTAAAAATTGTAAGATGGAAAAAGAGAACAGATCTTTTTGCTGATATTTTAGTTGAATGATGTGGAGGAGGTTTTCCTAATCAAAGGAGCAGAGGAAGTGAAAAACTGGGTGTGAGTGCGCCCATTACAGAGGAGAAGGACATTAGAGAAGTGAATGCCCGTATCTTGACTCCACCCCAGGAGGGGAGGAGGGAGTACTTGATTGCAGAGTCATAAAACAATAAACCAAGCACAATGTTCTAGTAGGAGAAGGAAGTAGCTATAGAGTAAGTGGCAGCTAAAGAGGGCTACAGCATGGATGAAGACTAGGCCAGACCGGACTCTCCAGTTTCCCTGGGTCCCCAGGAGTCAGTCTGAAAAATAGGGGACCAATATATGGACTTTTATGGGGGATACAGGAGCAGAATACTAAAGCCAGTAGCCCCTGTGTTTTTCTAGATGCACCACCATTATCAGAGCTACTGGGGATAAGGCCACAAAGCCTTTTCTGCAGAACCGCATGTGTGAACTAGGAAAAAAAAAAAAAATGTACCAGTTCCTGTATATGCCTGAAGAGTAGCAGTTCTATAGTGCATCTCCAATCAAGCCAGCTAGTTCCTGTATACCTACCAACCTTATAGCCCCACCTGGAGTATGGGCAGAAGATAACCCACCTGGCCTAGCGAAGAACATAGCCCTTGTCATTGTCACCCTCAAGCCAGAAGCGGAACCAGTGCATGTGAAGCAGTATCCTCTTCCCTGACCAGCCATTGCAGGAATCCGCTGCCATTTAATGAAATTATTGAAGTATGGACTTCTCAAAGGAGTGCCCCCTTCTTCCTGTCAAGAAGCCTGGGACAGGTGGCTACCGCCCAGTGCAGGATCTAAGAAGAATGAATGATGCAGCTGAAACTATACAACCAGTGGTACCAAAATCCTTATATTCTCTTGGAACTGATCTCTGCTGAAGCTATACATTTCATCATTCTGGACTTAAAAAGATGTTTTTTTTTTCTGCATACGCTTAGCCCAAGACCCCACTACAAGGAGGCAGGGTCAACTCATCTGGACAAGATTACCTCAAGGATTCAAGAACTCGCCTCACTCAGCAAGGATTTGACAAGTTATCCAGAAACTCCAGGGAAAAAAAAAATTCTACTTCAATATGTGGACAACTTGCTCATAACCACCAACTCAGAAAGTGAATGTCTACAAGCCATCAGTGAACTTTTGCACCCTCTTAATGAGGCTGGATACAAAGTCTCAAGAGCCAAGGTGCAATTATGTCCAACAAGTTAAACACCTAGGATTCCAGTTGTCCAGCGGAATTCGACGCCTGGGACCAGAATGCAAAGAAGCTGTATGCAGTATTCCTACTCCAACCACCAGGAGGCAAGTGAGAGCCTTCTTGGGTGCCACAGAGTAAGTTGCGTAAAACCCCCCAGCTCCAATTGAAGGTCAGTCAAGCTTTGAATCCTGTTATGATGTTACCAGTTAGTCTTGATCCCCTGATCATGACTGTTTAGAAATTATGGACACTGTATTCTCAAGCCGCCTGGATTTGACTGATGTCTCTCTGGAGAACCCTGAACAGACTTTCTTTGTGGCTGAAGGCAGTTTCATCATCAATAGACATTGTTGTGCTAGATATGCAGTGGTGACCCCTGATTTGGTAGTTGAGTCCTCAGCCCTGGCCCCAGAAACTTCACCACAGAAAGCTGAACTGATAGCCCTCACTAGAGCACTAACAATAGGAAAAGAGCCCTGTCTAAATGTGTACCCAGATTCCAAGTATGCCCTTACAACCTTGCATGCACATGGGACCCCGTACAAAGAATGAGGGTGGATAACCTTAGGAAGCAAGTCCATTAAGTATAGCCCCAAGATATTGATATTAACAGATACATACTGCCTATAGATCTCAGAATTTAGGAAAAATAGAATGTATGAATAGAACCCTGAAATCCCAGTTGTCCAAACTTTGCCAAGAGGTTTACCTGAAGTGGCCCCAGGTTCTTCCCATAGCCCTTCTTAGGATATACTTAGCCCCTGCTAAGTCTTTAGGAGTTTCCCCTTTTTGAGATTCTGTATGGGCAACCCCTGCCTATTGTATAGGAAATAAAAGGAGATATGAGACAGATAGGATCTGAAATTATTAGACATGAACTATTGGTTTTAAGTTCTGTTTTGCAGAGTCTCCATACCTGGGTACAAAATCGATTACTCATCAATTTGCCTGCACCCCTGCATCCTTTCAAGCCTGGAGTCTCGGTGTGGATCAAAAAGTGGAGAAAGACACTGTTAGCCCCGCATTGGAAGGGACCCTATGTCGTCATCCTGTCAACTCCAACTGCAGTAAAAGTCGCAGAATTTGAACCTTGGATCCATCATAATCAAGTGAAGCCAGCAGCTGCTCTTGAACCTGATCACTGGACTACTGTACAGCATCCTGAGACACCATTGCACCTCACCCTACGACAACAGCCACGGACCTAAGACTTATTGGTCCCTCAGAAACTGCACTGTTTCAAGACTGTTTGTTTATCTGAAAGTAGGCCTCGCATCTTAAAAAAAAAAAAATGAAGCTGCAATCATCAGAAATAGACTGTGTTGTGTTAAGAAACTGAAAAGACTATTTTGATTTTCTGAAGAAGTGAACTGCTCTAAGGAGGCAATAATAGCCTGAGAGACTGTACTATGATATTTTAAGAACCTGAGACATCCCAGAAGACAGTGATACTTTGGAATCTACAGCCCTACTCCTGCCAAAAAGCTGGTAGGTCTACGTACGGCAGAAGCTTGAGGATCTACAATCAACTCTACCTTTGTGAAATCCGACAGTTCCTCCAATTTTCCAGAGACTATGCCCATTATGAATTATTATTATTGCTTTATTCTGGCAACAGTTTTGGGGTGCTTTGAAATGACTTTTGCCCTACCCCCTTGTGCAGCTTGCATAACCACCACCAGAACAGGACAAAAGATCACTCTTTCTATGAAGCCATGAAATCAGACTTTGAAGTTCCTCCTGCCACCAGAACTTATTTCTTGAATTAGCAGGAGCAGTGGCATTCGGTCTTCATGTTTCAGCTTGCTTGTCTTGTGGAGGAACAACAATGGGAGACTAATGGCCTTGGGAGGCCCAAGAACTGAACTATTCTATCCTATACAATCAGACTGATTTACATAATATTACTAGTGAGTGGGTATTGGCCCACCCCATTGTTGACAGTTTGTGTTTTGTTCGGACCGGACCACAATTTGCTATGAAGATCGGACAGCTGGACTGTCTAAATCAGAAGGTGGTAGGCGAAGGCCTATGATCTATGCTAATTGAACTAAACAGACAGGCCTAAGCAGCTTGATTTGTAAATGAAGCCTGTAGTTAGGCCCAGAGGAATGAAAACCCCCCTGAATGATGACACCGTAGAATTGAAACTTAACTGAACACAATTTAGTATAGCTAAGCAGAATCGAAACTTAGAAAATATAGAAAAACAAGTCTAATTAGTACTGATAAGAGAGCACAGCTTCTATGGAATTAATTAACTCTGCAGAAAGCAAGGTTACAGTGCCCCGCTCTCACTCATATTCCAGCAAGCCAGTGACCTTGGAGGAGAGAAGTATCGAAAGTCTAAGAACTGTCCATTGTAATGAGGACTGAAAGGGGGGCAACCAGGTGCTGAGCCCAGATCAAGGTCCTCATTGGATAGCTACGTAGTGGTACCAGGACCAATAGATGGGTGAGAGGGGTTACTGGGACCAATGAAAAGTTTGCCTATGTCTAGAATGGAGAAGAACGGTATAAAAGTTGTTGTTTTGCTAGAAACCATTGCTCAGCCATTTTGAAATTGATTATTGCTTGAGCCTGTGCAATTAAACTGGCTTGGATCCTTGAAACGACTCCTGGTTTTATTTATTGCATGCTTATCTGCTGCTTCAGCACAAATTGGGGATGGCACTTGGAACATTTCCTTGATCCCCTCTCAATAGTCCAACATTTCTCCTTCACTTCCTACTCCTGCCCCACCCCCACCATGATCTGGATCACCATCATACTTCCATTCTGCTCGGGAGCCACAGTGGTAAGTAATCTATGCACAGCAGTGAGCCTTAGAGCACTCATATGTACTCGAGGCCTGCCCTATCCCTGTCCCCTCTGACAGGCAGTTTGCATCAGAGGGAGCAGATTCAGCAGGCCTTGAGTACAAGCAAGTACTCTAAAGTCCATCTCCATACTGTGTTTACTTAAGATGCAGTTGCAGCTCCCAAAGAGGATGGACATAGGCTAGCAGCAGGAGGAAGTGAAAAGGGGCATGGCAATCCTGGACACAACAGGAAGAAGGGATATGGAAGAAGAACTGCTGGATTCCTGGGAGGGGAGATGCTGATGACCTGGGGGGTAGAGAAGGAGAAATGCTTGACTTGTAAGGAGAGAAAGAGAAGGAGAGATGCTGGGCATGGTAGGTGGGAAGTAAGTAAGGTAAGGGGGGATGTTGCACACTGAGGAAGGGGGGGAGATGTTGGTCTATGGGGGGGGGGGGCACCTGGCTAAAGGTTCACCTAGGGCATCGGATAGCCTTGGGCCAGATCTGCTTCCTGGTATCCCAGCATACTTTTTGAATACCTTGAGGACCAATCTGGATCAGGAGTGGGGCCTATACCAAACTATCAGTAGTTTAAGCCTGGATTTCTTAAAGTCATTCTGTGGCTCAATGCACAGCGCACTAGCTCCGAACAAAGCAGACCGGAGTCCAAATCCAGCCAGACATCCTTTGCCCTAACTGGCACGGAGCACCCTTAATATTGCCTATTAACCAGCAGGAGACACAGCTGTCTTCCTTCCCTCACTGGGCCTACATATGCCATCTTCATCCATGCCCAGGCCAGACTGGCCCTAATGGATAGAGATACTTGAACCTGGATTCCCCATGATCCACTGCAAGCATACTCATTTTTAAATCAGTGCTGAATAGTTTCAATTATTACTGACAAATGAGCATTCAATATAAGCTTCATAACTGTAATGTTGCCTGCATTGTCCAGCTATGCAGTGAGCCTGATCCCAGATGGGGCATGTCCGGGCCATCTGGATAACCCCAAACAGGACGGGCTCCATTGCACTCGATTCTGCACCGCAGGAGCTAGATGCTCCCATGGATGCAGGATCGGGCAATGGGACAGCCTGGCGTGCCCCTGCAGTGGCTGTGGGGACATCCTGGAAGCAGCACAGCTAGGCTTCCCCCGCTCCTGTTGGTGTGCCGACAACCCAACGTCCCCCCAGACCGACTTTCCCACCGCCCAAACCTAGGTGGATCTGCCGGGGCAAGGATCGGGCAACGGGGCAATACCTGTAGTGGCTCCATTGCATTGAGGATCTGCCACGCAGGGCATATGGGTGCCCAGTGCCTATTCCACCTCCGAGGTGGAATAAGTTGTGTATCCCCCTGGTGCTCCCTGGACGTACAGGGCCATGACCTGGATCGGCCCTATATGTCAGGGTGCAAGTCCTGCATACGCTCCGTCCACTTTCAACCCCCATGCCACCCCTATCTTGATCTCCCAGCACAGAGCCTCTCTGCATGCGGGGAGACTATGCCTCTGAATCCGGGCCCGATGACAAGCAGGGCTGCACATCCCACCAGGACGAACAGCCCCGCTATTAGCCATACAGAATCGGGCCCAGTATGAATGACTCTCATCAAGAAAGCCAACTAGCCTAGTTACATATTAACATAGTAACATAGTATAGGATGGCTATAAAGACCAGAATGGTCCATCCAGTTTGCCCAGTAAGGTGGCTATAGTGGTTTTACCCGCCGCTCCATGCAGATCACCCCTCTCTATGCTTTTATTTAGGGTTGTACCCACTACTCCTTGCAGGTCACCTCTTTTTAATGAAGTATAAAAGATATTTAAGTTTGCTTTGATTCCATTTTCTTACTGTATAGGGATCTATTGTGTTTGTCCCATGTCATTTTAAAATCTATCACTGTTTTTGCCCCTACCACCTCCATCCGGAGGTCATTCCAGGCATTCACCACACTTTCAGTGAAAAAGTATTTCCTGATGTTGCTTTTAAGTTTACTTCCCTTTAACTTCATGTTATGCCCTCTAGTTTTACAGCGTCCCCTCCTTTGTTAATACCCTTCAAGTATTTAAAGGTCTGTATCATATCTCCTATGTCCCTCCACTCCTCTAGGGTATATATATTTAGATCTTCAAGTCTCTTCACATACGTCTTTTGGCGCAGGCTCCAAATCATTCTGGTCTCCTTCCTCTGAATCATTTCCAGTCTTTTTATATCTTTTGTGAGATATAGTCTCCAAAACTGAACATAATACTCCAAGTGAGGCCTCAGCAATGACTTGTACAGGGGCATTGATACTTCCTTATTTCTGCTGGTTATTACTCTCTGTATGCAACCCAGCATCCTTCTGGCTTTGGCTACTGCCTTGTCACGTTGTTTTGCCAGCATGAGATTCTCAGACACTAGCACTCTGAGGTCCTTCTCTTGGTCTGTGCACCACAACCTCTCACCCTCTATCGCATACAATTCATTTGGATTTCTGCATCCCAAGTGCATGACTCTGCACTTCTTCGCATTAAATCTTAACTGCCAAGCATTAGACCATTCTTCCTGTTTTTGTAGATCTTTCATCATGTTGTCCACTCCCTCAGGAGTCCACTCTGTAGCAAATCTTTGTGTCATCTGCAAAAAGACACACTTTTCCTTCAATCTTTCAGCAATATCACACTCAGACATTGAACAGTACTGGTCCCAGGACTGATCCCTGGGAAACTCAATTACTCAACTTCCTTTCTTCTGAGTGAATTCCATTTACCACCACCTTCTGTCGTCTATCAGTCAACCAATTTTTGAGCCAGTTCACCACTTTGGGACCCATCCCCAGGCTGCTCAATTTATTGATAAGTGTTCTATGAGGAATAGCATCAAATGCTTTGCCGAAATCTAAGTAGATCACGTCAATCACCAATCAAATTAGTTTGGCATGATCATCCTTTGGTAAAACTATGTTGCCTTAGATCATGCAATCCACTGGATTCTAGAAAGTCCATCATTCTTTCTTTCAGTAGTGTCTCCGTTACTTTTCCTGCCACAGAGGTAAGTTTAACCGGCCTATAGTTTGTCATCTCTTCCCTTCTACCACTTTTGTGAAGAGGTATTACAACAGCCCTTCTCCACTCCTGTGGAACTTCCCCTGTCTTCAAGTGTTAAACACATCTTTTAAAGCCCCTGCCAGAATCTCTCTGACCTCTCACGGTATCCTGGGATGTGCCCCATCTGGTTCCATGGCCTTATCCACTTTCAGCTTTGCAAGTTGTTCAAAAACATTATCTTCTATAAATAGCATGGTATCTACTGCATTCCCATTTTGTCAGTCATGCGTGATCCTTCTCCAAGATTTTGTTTTGTAAATACAAAAGTACTTGTTCAGCATTTTTGCTTATGTCACTCTCATTAGCACTTTTGAGTCTTGCACTTCCACCTCTGGACTTCCTCTTCTCCCTAATATACCTGAAAAAATGTTTTGTCTCCTCATGTCATATCTTTAGCCATCTTTTGTTCCACCTTTGCTTTTGTCATCCTTATTTCTCTCTTGTAGCTTTATCCTGTATTCTCTTCTGTGTTCCTCTGTTTGTGATTTTCTGAATTGTGTGAAAGCTGTAGTTTGTTTGCCTTTATTTGTGCAGCCACTCCTTTAGAGAACCATATCGGTTTCCTTTTCCTCTGTTTTTATTTACATCCCTTACATATAGATTACTGCCCCTTTTATAGCCTCCTTCAGTTTAGCCCGCCACCCCTTCCACTTCCCTTATCTACTCTCACCCTGCTAACTCCTCCTTCAGGTACTTTCACATTTTACCAAAGTCGGTGTTTTTTTAAATCTGTTGTTGCTGTTAAGTGCCGTCGAGTCTGAGTCGACTCATGGCGACCCTCTGGATAGCTATCCTAAATTGTGTTCGGTCTTCAGTCAGGCGGCTCATTGTTTTAAATCTAGAGGCCCAATATTCAGTGGTGGCTAGCTGCGGCCACCATTGAACCTTAGACCTGATGCCGGGGCCATATCCAGCCACCAGCATTGAATATCTGGTCAGCCGGATAGTAGCAAAGCTTACCGGGCAGTGACTGAATATTGTCACTGCCTGGTTATCCCTGGGTGCCACCCATGGAATGCACCAGTGCTAGTCGGTTAGCACAGGGGCATGCAGAGGCGGCATCCGTGGATATTCAGTGGCACTAACCATATTAGTGCTGCTGAATAGACCATTCAGCATAATTAATGCAGTTAGCAGGTCTAACTGCATTAAACATTTTAAATATCGGGCCATAGGACTTTGAGTTTGCTGTGATTGGTCTTTGCCTTGGCTTTTACCTCAAACCATGCCATGCTGTGATCACCGCTGCTCATGTGGACACCTACCCAGACATTAGACACGCTATCTCCATTGGTAAGTACTAGATTCAACATCAAACTTTCCCTGGTTGGTTCCATCACCATTTGTCTAAGCAAAGCTTCTTGAAAAGCATCCACAAACCTTTTACTTCTTTACAGATTTGCAGAAGGAATACTCTAAACCACGTCTGGTAGATTAAAGTCACCCAGTATCATTACTTCTCTCTTCATTGCTACCTTTGCAATATCATTGATGAAGTCTCTATCCATTTCTTCTGTTTGAGTTGGAGGTCTGTAGGCTATACCATTGTGGATGATAGTGCCATCTCCTCTTTCATAACACTCATTAAACCATGTTTCTTTAATAGCCACAATATCCAAGTCCATTTCCACCATCAGGGTCAGGAACTTTGTTTGCTAGTCTTTGAGCATTTATGCTCATGGCCTTCCAGCAATTTTTGGTTGGTTTGTTTGTATTTTGCAAGGATTTTTTTCCAGACTCCTCTTCCGTTATTGATGTGTGAATTAATATGATGACTATTTCTATTTGCAATTTTATTATAATGCTTTTGTCTTTGCTGGGAATGACATCCTGATCTTGTTTTCTTCCATCTGTCACCCATCTTTCCCTAGTTTAAATGCTTATTCACATGTTACCTGAATTTTTCACTTAGGATCTTTTTTCCTGCCACAGAGAGAAGTAGTCTATTAATACAACATAGCCTCTTGTTGTTCCATCTATTTCCCTAGTCACCTATATATCTAAATTCTTCTTGTTTACACCAGGTTTGGAACCACAAGTTGCTTATATGGTGCAGCCTATCTTCCTCCTTATCATGAACAGATAAAATCTTCTGAGAATGCTATAGTTTTGACAATAGGTTTAAGTTTCTTTCCCAAAATCTGGAAATCCCTTTGTACTGTAGACAGGTTGTTTCTATTTTTTTTTTTTTTATACCGCACTCTTTAGAATCAGTGCAGTTTACATGCATAATAACAGGTACGTTTTATTCCCTTGTCCCCAAAGGGCTCACAATCTAAGTATACCTGAGGCAATGGAGGGTTAAGTGGCTTGCCCAAGGCCACAAGGAGTGGCCATGGGACTAGAGACCCCAGTCCCTCCAGCCTGAAGTTGCTTGTCCCCATGCGGGAATTGAACCCCCAGACTTCCGGCCTGAGGTAACCTGTCCCAACCACTGAGCCACTCCTCCCTTCTAGACAGGTCATTTGTACCCAAGTGGATACCAACTTCAATTTTCAATTGTAAGCTCTTCTCAACATTTTATAAACAGAATTATAAGAGGGATCTAAAAATTATGCCTCATATATGGTCTGCAGCAAACATATCTCATATATATTCATAGGTTCCAATATTCAGAGGCTGAGGCTAGCAGAGCTAAAGTGGCTAGCTGTCACCGCTGAATGAGAGACCTGGATATTCAATGCCAAGGCGATATCTGGTCACCGGCATTGCATATCTGGGTCAGCTGGATAGCAAAGAAGCTAACCAGGCAGTGGCGATATTCAACCGCTGCTTTATTAGCTTCAGTGGCAAAGTTAGGCTAGCCTTTCAGGTGCCTAACTTTCACTGCTTAGCTATAACAGGCAGCAGCTCAATAACACCAGGTGCCACCTCCGCTCCACTTATGAAACACTCTGATGCTAGCCGGCTAGTATTGGGGCAAGCAGTGCAGCATCTGCGGATATTCAGTGGCACTAATCACTTTAGTGCCGCTGAATATCCCAGTGACTGCAATTGATGCAATTGCAATTGTCTGCTAACCATGTTAATCATTTTAAATACGCCCCCCCCCCCCCACCCACCCATAGTGAATATCCTGAAACTAGACTGGCCAGGTTGTCCTCAATGACTGGGATGAGAATCAATCAGGGCCAATCCTATCAATGAGTGATTGTGAGTTGCACATGCCCGCACATTTCAGCCCTACTGACATAGTCAAATGAGGCCCTGCAGCAAGTCTCTGCAAATGGCCCCACATCCCTCCACATCCCTTCTACCCCTTTTTACAGTGACAAATCTTTCATATCAATGTCTATACAAAGTCTAATAATTCTGAAATAATAATGCAGAATAATGACGGATCACTTGTCAAAATGTATACATGTATGTTTCCCACATGAAATTATAAAGTGCAAAGGTCAGTGAGCACAAAAGCTCGAAGCCTAGCCAACAAAGTTCCTGACCTGGAAGCCCTAATGGTGGAAATGGACTTGGACATTGTGGCCATTACAGAAACATGGTTTACCGAGTCTCATAAATAGGATATAGCCATAGCTGGCTATAATCTATTTAGAAGAGATAGAGAAGGTAGAAAAGGAGGAGGAGTAGCCCTATATGTCAAAAGCAATATTAAAGCTGCTGAAATGTAGGGCATGTGGGGAAAAGAAGAAGCGCTATGGATTGTGTTGGAAAGAGGAGATTGCACTATCATCCATACTGGTGTGGTCTACAGGCCTCCAACTCAAACAAAAGAAATGGATAGCGAATTGAATATTGATATTGCAAAGATAGCCATGAAGGGGGAAGTTATCATATTGAGTGACTTTAATCTACCTGATGTGGATTGGAGTATTCCTTCTGCAAATCTGGAAAGAAGCAAAAAAATTGTGGATGCCTTCCAAGATGCACTACTTAGACAAATGATGATGGAACTGACCAGGGAAAGCTCGATGCTGGATTTAGTACTCACCAATGGGGATAGCGTATCGAATATCCAGGTGAGTGAGCATCAGTGATCATCACACAGTGTGGTTTGAAATAAAAGCCAAGGCGGAGTCCAATCACAGCAAGCTCAAAGTCCTAGACTTCAAAACCACTGACTTTAGTGAAATGGCCAAGTGCCTGAAGGAGGCACACTACATGTCAGTCGGCTTATGTGGTGTATTTGATAATCTGTCCCTGTATTTTATACTATATTGGACGCACTACGAGATCTATGAAAATTCGTCTAGGAGAACATGCTTCATGCCTGCATACAAAAACCCTCACGGCCCTGATGGTAGAACATTGCTTACAAAAGGTGCATACTTTTTGATCAACTCCAATGGTGCATTTTAGATTACATTCCGTTGGACCCTAGTGGTGGTGATCGGACCTTTAAATTACAGAAATTGGAACAAAGATGGATTTTCAGATTAAAAACTGTTTCCCCCGGTGGCCTGAATGCTCAGCTTAAGTGGCACAGTATTATATGATATTTTTATTCCATCGGAGCCAATCAGGATCGGAGGTTCCCTTTTTAATAGGGTCTCTCCTCTTCCAATTGGTCGAATCACTGTTTATCATCTACATGGACCTGTCATGACGGCTTTTGTTCAAATTTGAATCGGTTGCTTAATGCTGACTGACTATATTTAAGCGTGGCATCACACAGTACTCTAACATTGCCTGTATATTCACTTTTTAGTGGATCATTTATTGATAATTAAAGAATAGCCTAAACCAATCAGGTTTGGAGGTCACCTTTGACAAAATCGGGGCTTTTCCTTTCCGATTGGTGGATGAATGAACTACTTTGATTGGCTATTCGGTTCATTACTATCAACATCAGTGGTTCGTCAGTATCAATGTCAGACGCCAGTTCTTCAAATGGTTGAACGGTTTGCTCTTTGGATATTGAAGCTTTTACAACTACAGGAAAATTCTTGACCTGATGCAGGGTCAGCATATTCGGACCCGAAACGTGACACGTTGTTACTGCTGAATTCTGTGTGTTTATAAGTTCGAAGAAAAGCTAAGTGTTTAGATTTGATTACTTATTTAAAATATTATTAAAAAGGAGAGGCCACAGCGAGGGGATGGATTTGATTCCTCCCGCTTTTGTGTGACAACTCAGACAAAGAGTTTTTCACTGTTGTAAGTTAGGGTTTCTTTTTTATGACATTTTATATTTAACTCTGATCGTTGGGTTTTCTTTTTTGAAGGAGGAGTTGGCAGAATGGGAGAGGATAAGGGAAGTGGAATCGCAGTGGGCTAAACTAAAGGAGGCAATAAAAGGAGCAACAGATACATATGTAAGGAAAGTAAATAAAAGCAAGAGGAAAAGGAAACTTATTTGATTCTCCAAAGAAGTGGCTGCTCAAATAAAGGCAAAAAACACAGCTTTCGCAAAATTCAGAAGTTCACAGAGGAACACAGAAAATAATACAGGTTAAAAGTAAAAGAGACAAAAAGAGAATTAAGGCTAGCAAAATCCAAGGCAGAAGAAAAGATGGCTAAAGATATGAAGTATGGCGACAAGACTTTTTTCAGGTATATTCAGGAGAGGAGGAAAATCAGAGGTGGAATTGCAGGACTCAAAAAGTGCCAGGAATGGATCTGTGGAAAGTGACATTGAAAAAGCAAAAATGCTAAACAAATACTTCTGTTCTGTTTTTACTAAAGAAAATCCTGGAGAAGGACCTTCTATGATTGACAAATATACAAATGGGAATGGAGTAGATACCACAACATTCACAGAAGATGATGTTTTGGAACTGCTTGCAAAACTGAAAGTGGACAACGCCATGGGACCAGATGGGATACATCCCAGGATACTGAAAGAGCTCAGAGAGGTTCTTGTAGGGCCATTTGAGGATGTTTTTTAATAGATCCTTGGAGAAAGGAGGAGTTTCACAGGACTGGAGAAGGGCTGATGTGGTACCTCTTCACAAAAGCGAAGAAGTGACAAACTACAGGTCGGTAAGCCTTACCTCTGTGGCGGGAAAGGTAATGGAGGTGCTCCTGAAGGAGCAAATAGTGAACTTTCTTGAAACCAACAGGTTGTATGATCCGAGGCAACATGGTTTTACCAAAGGACGATCTTGCCAAACAAATATGATTGAGTTCTTTGACTGGGTAACCAGAGAACTAGATCAAGGGCATGTGATGAATTTGATCTACCTAGATTTCAGCAAAGCCTTTGATACTGTTTCTCATAGGAGGTTTATCAATAAACTCAACAGCTTGGGGATGGGTCCCAAGGTGGTGAACTGGATCAGAAATTGTTTGGCTGACAGATGACAGAAGGTAATGGTAAATGGAACTCACTCGGATGAAAGGAAGGTGATTAGCGGTCTGCCCCAGGGTTCGGTCTTGGGACCGGTACTGTTCAATGTATTTGTGAGAGATATTGCTGAAGGACTCAATGGAAAAGTCTGTCTCTTTGCAGATGACAGAAAAATTTGCAACAGAGTGGACTCCCCTGAGGGCATGGATAACATGAGGAAAGATCTACAAAAGTTGGAAGAATGGTCTAAAGCTTGGCAGTTAAGATTCATTGTGAAGAAATGAAAAGTCATGCACTTGGGAAGCAGAAATCCAGGTGAATTGTATGTGATGGGGCGAGAGGTTGGTGTGCATGGATCAGAAGGACCTCGGAGTGATTGTTTCTGAAGATCTCAAGGTGATGAAACAATGTGACAAGGCGGTAGCAAAAGCCAGAAGGATGCTGGGTT
This sequence comes from Ichthyophis bannanicus, assembly GCA_033557465.1. Taxonomy (NCBI): domain Eukaryota; kingdom Metazoa; phylum Chordata; class Amphibia; order Gymnophiona; family Ichthyophiidae; genus Ichthyophis; species Ichthyophis bannanicus. The sequence goes on along the minus strand of CM066033.1, from coordinate 940,928,468 downwards.
GCATACAGAGAGGAATTACCAGCAGAAAGGAAGAGGTACTAATGCCATTGTAGAAGTCACTCGTGAGGTCTCACTTGAAATATTGTGTTCAGTTTTGGAGACCATATGTTGCAAAGGATATAAAAAGACTGGAAACAGTTCAGAGGAAGGCGACCAAAATGATTTGGAGCCTGCGTCAAGACATATGAGAAGAGACTTGAAGATCTAAATATGTATACTCTAAAGGAGAGTAGGGACAGGGGAGATATGATTCAGATCTTTAAATAGAGTATTAATGAACAAACAAAACTCTTCCAAAGACGGGGAAGCTATAAAACCAGAGGGCATAATGTGAATCTGCAGGGGGGTAAACTGAAAGGCAACATCAGGAAATATTTTTTCACTGAAAGGGTGATGGATGCTTGGAATGCCTTCTCGATGGAAGTGGTGGGGGCAAATAAAGTAACAGAATTCAAAATGGCATGGGACAGACACAGAGGATCTCTTTATAGCAAAAGGATAAAAATCAAAATAAACACAACTCTGTTATATCTCAACAAATAGGGTTGAGGTACACGCCCAAACAAAGGCATGGGGAGGGGTGACCTGCACAGAGCGGCAGATGCACCTACTCTTATGGACCATACTTGTCTTTATCTGCCATCATTTATTATGTTACTATGTTAAAAGGATCGTGACTGGATATTTATTTCACAGTTTTTTTATACCGCTTTATCATTTTAGTCAAAGTGGTTTATATTTTAACTTAACTTGGTAATGTACATTAAAGAGGGACATTGATAACTTGGATTTTTCTGAGGCAATGGATTATTCTGTGTCGGTCTTCTGAAAATAAGATTCAGTTGAAGTTCCATGCATCTCTAGCAATTTAAGACAACAATCTATCTGTTTAACTGTTTCAGTTTGATTTTGGTTTAGTAGGTATGCATTCATAGATGTCACTGTCATAGGACAGTGAAGTATTTCCCGTCCCTGTTTGGAGACCATGTTTTCAGGATCCACACAATAGATATGCCTGAAATAAATTGTATATTTTGCAGCACTGCACTGGAGACACATGTTTTATATGCGGGAAATGGCAATTGTAAAGTTGCATGGGTGTATGTGTGCATAGAAGTATGTATGCCAACACCTGTACCTTTATAGGGACCACATATTAGCATTCCTGGGGGTGGCGTTTGGGCAGATCTGTGACGTATCTGAACAGAGCATATACAGAAAGTTTTGCCTACCTCAGAGCAGGTTCATCTTCATGTAGGACACTTTTGCACTACTGGGGGATGATTCTAGGAGTCTAATTTATAACGACACATCCACAGGGATAAAATAGGTTTAATTTTCGATTTTTTTTATAGATGACCTGTTGTAAAATTAGCCCTCCTGTGATTTCTCACTGTGTGAAAAACTGGGACACATAAACAGGTAACCCTTTTTGCTGCTGTCTGCGCTTCCATTGCTGGGACAGTGAACTCCATGACCATGCACTAATGTTATCAATTTGCAACTTGAGATACTATGCAGCTGACATCACTGCTGAGCAAGACCAGACCCAGAGTTGGTTCAAGGTGTCGGTGCCCTAGGAAAACCTTAAGCCTTAGTTTGCCTAATGATTGGGTCAGCTGTTTCCGAGACAAAGCTAGCGATAGCTTCCCTGAGACAGTAACTAGTAAGCTCGTGAGTATCTGCCATTGCACTCTGCATTGTATCTCTTTTGCTGCTGTTCGTTTTGCTCTTCCAGTGCTAGGATGATAAGCTCTGTGGTCATGCACTGACAAAATCAATTAATAACTATTGAGCCACTACTGAGGCACGCTGCCGAAGTGGCATGCCAAAGGAGTCCCTGAATGTGGTTTTTATCATTCAATTTGTTATTAATCTACTTTTATTTTTTAATTGAAATTGTATTTGTTCTCAGCATTTTGTTTAAATTTACAAATTTCGAATGGTAGCATGTGGAATTAAAAGATGTCTGGGTGAAGGTTAGTTTTATGGTCAACTTTGCTTGTTCTTGCCAGTTTTTTGGATGGGGGCTAAGGATGTGTGGGGTGCATAATGGCTCTGTGCTGCTGGGTGGGTTCACTACTACTACTAATACTACTACTATTACTGATCATTTGCATAGCGCTACAAGACGTACACAGTACTGTACAGAGACATATAAAAGACGGTCCCTGCTCATCAGAGCTTACAATCCAGTCAAGACAGACAACACAACAGCTGAGGACAAAGATATGTCTAGATTCATCTTTGATCTTCAAACTCCGGTTATTAAAGGGACAGGAAAATATGGAGATATAAGAATGCTTCAGAGGAAAATTATATTTATCATTCTAAGACACTCAGTTGGATGAGAGTATTGGTATTCTCTCTTGTAAAGTTATCATTTAATATGTTCTATGAAGGGAAATATGTGAATATTAGATTGTTATATTTCACGCATGATTGCTTTGTAACATATGTCAAATTATTTTTGATTTAATAACTGATGAGCAGTCAGATTTATGCTGTATAGTTGAACTTGGCTTATCCTCACAGATATTCATATCGCTGATTTATAACCCTCTGGATGTTTATAGCAGTTTCAATCCAGGAAAGGAAGGGGTAGTATGTTAATTATATTTGCTGTAAGTTTTATCTTGCTCCATTAGTTATGAAAATGTGGCTGGATGAAGGATGTGAAGGCTTATTAGTATGTGGAACTGGTATAGGGTTGTTTTTATTATATGGACCCCCTGATTAGGCAGCTATTGAATTATCTGCATTAGAGGAAATTATTGCAAGACTTGAAATTGATTTTGATTCTCTTAATAGTTGGTGGTCTTAATGTTTGTGCAGAAGACTTGAAATCTTCTACAACTATTGCATTCTTGGATGATATGAGGGCTTTAGGATTTATAGAACAATCACTTTTCCTACATGTTCTGTGAGTCATACATTAGGCCTGCTGTTTTTACACAATAAGGATAAGTTAAAAGTACTGTATCTACGAGCATTGTCTGACTTCGAAAATCCCTAGTCCGATCATTTTGTTTTTTCGTTCTCGATTCAGATTAGGATGAGAATGACTAAATCTAGTTTGCAGATTAATCATGCCCTCACAGAGGAAGATTAAATTGAAAAGTATTTCTAGTGAAACTTTGCTTTGATGCTTGGCTTTCATGGGATACCAACCCTGATGACCTAGTAGATTTAGAGTTTTGAATTATACTCTTCCTGCAGTGGCACCTATTAAAAACATGTCTACCCGTAAATTCACAAGATTATTGGCACCTTGGTTTTCCCTGGAGCTACACAAAAAAAGTAAATTGTTAAAAACTAAAACATGCATGGGGTAGGACTAAAATCTTGCGATTATAGCTGAATATCAGAATGTGACAAAATTGTAGATCCAACTGGTCTGTGAAGCACGATAAAAATTTGTAGCAGCTCGAATTAATTTGACTCTTAATGCACCCAGGACACGTTAGGATCAAAACCAGTGTGCTCTGAACAAGCTGAGGGGTCCTCAGCCGAGCAGTTAGCACGAAGAGAAGATCACTAGGTTCCATGTGAGGATCTTCCCATAACTGGCAAATTGATTCTTTCGAATGATATCTTTCCTCTGATTGCTGGCTGGCCATTCGTGTTAGACTGATTTTCGATCAGTTTCTGAAAAAGTCTGGATTTTTTTTCTGGAGAGCAATTTGCATGGTAATAGTTTGGATCCATGCCTGATGCCTGTATTGGCTGTTGCAACAGATTCAAGATCTTGTGATTTGGAAAAGGCTAAATTCTGTCCACTTGTTAAGAAAACTGGACTGAATATGGACTGTTCTTGTTACTGGACAGTTTCAAACTTACCCACTTTGGATAAGATTATTAAAAAATGTACATTTGCACAATCATTAGACTTTATGGATGAATCTCATATTTTAGAAGAGTTTCAATGAAGCGTCTGTTGTAAGCATAGTACAGAAACATTTTTTGTTTCATTCGTTGATTCATTTATGACAGGAACCTGATGGAAGTGAATCTAAGGGCCCAATTTTCAAAAAGGGCTGATATTTAAATGCCAGTGGTGGTCAGCTGTAGCACTTAAATATTGGTGGGATATTCAGCAGCAATGTCTAGATAGAAGCTGCCTCTGAAGATATGGGCTAAGCGGTGCTATCCAGGCAAGTGCCAACACTTACAGTAACTGGTTGGTGGGATTTTCCACCAGCACTTAACCAGATTGCAACTTAGGACAGCTATTCATGTGGCCTAAGGACCCGATTTTCATCTAGGCAGGCTATGCGCTTTAATCGGCGCATAGCCTGCCTGCCAACCCCCTTAACCAAATTTTCACTTCCGCGGCGATGTAAGTGAAAATTCGGGTTTGGCTGGATGCACTTGGAGCCGCCGAGGCTAAATGGGTATCAGCGATTTTTGATGTTACCTGCTTAGCCCCTGTGCCTGAAAGATAGGCAAGGAAAAGTCTTGTCTATCTTTAAGGTGCAGAGGGTTAATGGGGTAGCATCGAAAATTGCTGCTACCAGTTTAGCCCTGTCCTCCACCTCCGCTCCACCCCGTAATGCCCCCAACATACCCCAATGCTAACTGCATAGCATTTGGGCATGTTAGGGACTTCTCCGAGATTTTCCAAAGGCACTACCCGTAAAGGTGCCTTTGGAAAATCCCAGATAAGGCATTTACACAGTTAACTAGGGCAGTTACCCATGTAAATGCCGCCCTAAGTGTCCCAGATAAACACCAACTGAAAATCACACTAACTGGATAAAGTCAGACCTTATATTGATAGCACTAACACCACCCTCATTCCACCCACAGACCGCCCCTGCACTGACAGGATGGTGCTAGGGCGGTCTGCAGAGATATTCAGCAGTACTAACCAGAGAGTGATGCTGAATGTTGTGGTCAGCTTCCTGCTGGTTGAATGGCTAAGAGTCCTGAATAGCATCCCCAAGTTATTAGTTTGTTTTGATATTGCCTCTGTTTTCGCCGTTATTGATCATGATATTTCGTTGATGCAGGTGTGTACATTTGAATTCAGAGGACGGTGCTAAGGTGATTTTCATCATATTAACAGGATCGGATTAAAAAAATTGTGAAGAATGATATTTGTTCTACTTGATTTCTGCTGAAGTCAGGTGTCCTCCAGGGGTCCATTCTAGCTTCCTGTGTTGCTTAATATTTTCCTTGCACCATTTTCTACTCTGTTTCAAGCTCAGAGTTATGATTTCTGGATTTATGCTGATAAAATTCCAGGCAATAGATAGTATCTCTGAAATTGAAGAAAGATTGAGACTGTTTTACAATTCAGAGCTGGATGGTACAGAATCATTTAATATTAAATATAACAAAGACGGATCCTTTGGGCGAGTCGTTTGTTATTATCATCTGAATTACTACAAGTACTGTTATTGAAGTTCATGTTATTCCAATACTGGATGAAGTAGGGAGTCTTGGTATGTTGTTAAAATTCTCCTCTATCTTGTAAACTGTTTGTTAAAAGTGTAGCAGCAGAGCGCAGACAAACCAATAATACCAGGAGTCTGTTCAGAAGGTCCAAATCATTTATTTGTGCACAAGTCTCAAGCAATCATCAATTTCAAAATGGCTGAGCCCCGATTTCTGACAATACAACAACTTTTATAGACTTTTACTCCATTCTAGGTATAGAAAAACATTTCATTGGTTCCGGTAACCTCCCGTACCTCCCGTACCCCTTCTATTGGTCCCGGTACTGATATGATTATCCAATTATGTTCCTTCAGTGGGCTCAGCACCTGCTTACCCCCCTTCTAGTCCCAATTACAATGGCCAGTTCAACTTGTTACTTTCAGACTTCCAAGGCCATTGAGCCAATTTGTGCGTGTAGGGGAGCAGGGCTCTGCAACTCATCTGTCAGCAGTCCCAATTAAATCCCTTGCAGATGTACTTTTCTTATCAGTAACTTTTAAACATATTTTTCTGTATTTTTCCATCTTCCAGTTCTGCTTATCTAAGCTAGTTCAATATTCTTGCTATGTCCTTGCTGTGTTCCAGCTCTACAGGCAGATTGGGGGATGTGCAATTCCCATAGGCCTCTCCACTAGCTTCATTTACAGGTCAAGCTAGCTAGGCTCGCTTGCTTATATCAGACAAAGTGGATCACAGGCCTACACCTGCCACAAAAGAGGTAGTGCAAAGATATTTTTGCAAACGTTGATTTGTCAGGAGGGCAAAATTTTTTTTTTTTTTCAGATTTTCGTACAACCTTTAATTTTTAGCCACCTGAACTACTACTGCTACTATTAAACATTTATATAGCACTACAAGATGTAAGCAACGCAACGCTACACAGACACATGTAAAAGACAGCCTCTGTTCATCAGAGCTTACAGTCTTGTCAAGACTGTCAACACAGTAGCTGTAGATATAAAATGCATCTAGGGGGAATGGTAAGGAAACAGAAAGAAGATTAAACAATAGGTTTTATTGATATTTTACATTCAATGTTATTGGACCAGTCTGTTTCTTTGCCTTCTCTTTTATTTTGGTTTTTATAGTTTAAGTAGTATATATAATTTTTTAGTGATTCCAGTGTATTAATGTTTTATATACCCCTGACTGGATTTACTCTATGTTTTAGTTTCATGTATATATTTCTTCTTTTTTATTGTGCATGGTCTGTTTTGCACCCTCCCTGTATCCTCTTTTTGCCTCAGTTTTATTTTCATTTTTCAGAAGAACATGGTTTTAGTTGGACTCTGCTGTGGTATTATTGGCATGATTATGTTAGTATTTTTCACAGGGGAGCCCATATTATTAAGAAAGGTTTGGGTTTTAATGTGGTGAGGCCACTGTATTTGTTCTTTTATTATCATTGATGACACATGCAGGCACTACATTTTGAACCTGCACCTGGAGTTTCTGCTTGTGTGCTGTATGCCGTCTCTCTTTAGTCAGTTTAATTTGCGCTTCTTAATCTATGGTCCCCATGTAAGCGGTTTTTGTAGCTGGAGATTGCTAATTCGTTTGTTGTAGCACTGCGCTCACAGAAGACAAGCCTCTCTCTATTTATAGATTCACTCTCTATGTTTTGTTATAATTTGAATATTCATATCTCTGACTATTGATTCCTCTCCGTATAGGAGTATACTGGTTTCTTCTAAAGTCAAATATTAAGCTCTGGGTAACAGGTACTTTTCTGTTATTCTTTGGCTTCCTATTGACAAAAAGGTTACTTCACACTGTAGTTATGATGATTCCATTTTGTGTCATTATCAAATCCTTCTTGTCCCTTCATGCTAGTTTGTTTTGCTCTCATAGCTGTACTGTGTGATTAAATAAATGCATGTATTAGACATTCAATATAATGTTTTCAAGGCATCAGCTCCTGTTTTATAGGTATACTATATTATTTTTCTTGCTTTATATGTAGGGGGACAGTTTTTCTGTCTCCGTAAAGTTTTTTTTTTATTAATGTTCTTTTATCTTTATTTATTTGCTTATTTATTTAGTTTTTTTACTTTGGGGCTCGCACCCCCTGAGGAAGGCCAAGTTGGCCGAAATGCGTTAGGGTTAATAAAGTCTGTTGACCATCTTCTGTTTGCACCTGCTCTTTTGTCTTGTCATCTTGTCTGCAAGTGCTTCTTGCTCTCTGTTGGACCCCCATGGATTAAGAGGCAGACTAGCTCTTCTTCGCACTGTCTGCTCCACGATTACTCTGTGCTCTCCTTTCTCTGTGTTTTGCTTGGGAAAGATGGAGCTAGAGCAGGAAGCAGATGACTATTTTCAAGGATTCTGTCCAACTGAAATGGGGCAAGCCATTGCCTAACTACATCTCTGGCTATCAGCACCAAGCCACAACTAGGTCTTTCCCAAGGCACACTAGTGTGCCCCAGCACCCTGGTTGAGAAACACTGCTCTAGCTATATAAATGATTAATAGTAGTAATAGTAGTAGTAGGCAACCGCCTAATTTGCCTAATGTTCGCGCCGGCCCTGCCTGGCTTTACATTGTAGTTCATCATATTTAGCCTGAGTGTTAATTAAACCTCAGTCAGGATGTTGTCTTAGATCCACAGAGACAAATGCTTTATGGATTCCTCTTGTTCAGATGGCTTGGTTGGCACTTACATGAAGAACAGTCTTTTCAATTAGGAGGCTGTCCCTATGGAATGCTCGATGGCATTAAGGTTGGAGTCCAACTACTTTCAGTGTCGTAAGAAGTGAAAAGCTCATTTATTTATTCTGCCCTTCGGGACTGATGCTACCCGATAAGCTGGGTAAGCATGGCAGATGGGCACCTTGTTCAGTTTGTTACTGGCCCGCAGGACAGGCTGCTCCTGCAAGCACCAAAAAATGCTAGCAGCAGCAATCGCAGCCTCCTTCACTTCTGCGGCCTACAGGAGCAACCTGTCCCGCAGGCAAAAAGTGAACTGCTGGATGTGATCCCTTTGGTCCAAGGAACAGGCTGCTCCTTGGACCGAAGAAGTAAAACCAGTCGGTTCTGCAGACCAAAGGGATCACATCCAGCAGTTGTTTTTTGCCTGCAGAGCAGGTTGTTCACGTGGGTCACAGAAGTCAAGGAGGCCGGATTACTGATAGCATTTTTGAGCCTGCAGGAGCAGCCTGTCTTGTAGGCCGAAGGGATTGCAGCCAGCAGTTGTTTTGTGCCCACAGGACAGGTTGTTCCCAAGGGCCGCAGAAGTGAAAATGGCAGTGATTTCAACTAGCAGTGATATTGTGGGCCTGCGGGAGCAACCTGTCCCACGGACCAGTTCTGTTTTCAGTCTGCGGGACAGGCTGCTCCCGCAAACTGAAGAAAAGAAGCATGCTGCAGGAAAAAAGCTGAGGCTAGAGATGCATAGGAGGTAGGACAAAATTTAAAGAGGCAGTGGGTTTGGGATAAAATTGGGGGAGTGGAATGGAGGGAAAGGGATGAGGGGAGGGAGAAAATGAAAGAAGCTGGGCAGGGAATGGGGAAGACAACAGATGAGGGTTTGCAGGGAGGGGTGTAAAAGTGCAAGGAGTTGCAGGTTGAACAGTGGAGAAAATGAAATTAGTTCTTACCTGCTAATTATCTTTCCTTGAATATTCTCCGGGCCAGTCCAGGGAAGGTTAGGTTGTCAATCCCCTTCAGCAGCTGAGGATATGAAGACATCAAGTTTTCTTGAGCCGTGAAGCCCCTCCCCCTGGTGTCAACTGTCAGTCTTCTTTATGACAAAGCAGCATACTAATATTAAACTGAAATAAAACATAACATCAACTCCTATAAACTGAATATGTTCCATAGTCCTATAGAAACAGAGGAATGTATAATTTTCCGTTTCATAAACTTTATAATTAAATATTTTTCCTCTTTTTAATGTTCTTTTTTTTTTTTTTTTTTTTTCAATAAATAAAAGCATAATAGTAAAAGCATAATAGGGAGGGACCCTGGACTGGCCCAGAGAATATTCAAGGAAAGATAATTAGCAGGTAAGAACTAATTTCATTTTCCTTTCCATTTCTCCGGGCCAGTCCAGGGAAGGTTAGGGCAATACCAGAGCAGTTCCTAAACTCGGGAGGGACCAGCCAACCCTGCAATAAGAGCTGACGCGCCCACTCTGGCATCTTCCCTGGCATGAACATCCAAGCGGTAATGTTTTGAAAACGTATGCAGCGAAGACCACGTCGCTGCTCTACAAATATCTACCGGAGGCACAAAAGCAAATTCCGCCCAGGAGGTTGCTTGAGCCCTAGTAGAATGCGCTTTTAAACCAACCGGTGGAGACCGTCCCCCAGCTTGGTAAGCCGCTGAAATAGCACATCGTACCCAACGAGCAATTGTTGACTTTGAAGCTGGAAGCCCTTTCCTGGACCCAGCATACTGAACAAATAATCTATCCGTTTTACGAAAAGGTTTGGAAATTTTAAGGTAATTCTTTAACACCCGACCTAGATCTAATTTCTTGAGAGCTCTATCGATCGGAGAACTAGATAAATTTGAAAAAGTAGGTAACACCACTGACTGATTAACATGAAAAACAGAAATTACTTTTGGTAAAAAACTTGGGACTGTGCGAAGCACCACTCGTTCAGGCAGAAATTGCAAATAAGGCTCTTGACAAGACAAAGCCTGCAAATCCGAAATTCTCCTAGCTGAACACAAAGCTACTAAAAACGCTGTTTTCCATGAACATTCTCTTGGAGATTGTGAAGAAATAGCCGCCAATGGCGAAGTTGATAAAGCCTCTAGAACAATATTCAGATCCCACGGAGGCACAATCTTACGCAATGGAGGCCGAAGAATTTTTGCCGCCTTAAAAAATCTTTGAACATCTGGATGAAACGACAATCTACGATTTTGAACCAAACCTCTAAAACATGATAATGCGGCCACTTGAACCTTAAGGGTATTAACCGCTAAACCTTTATCTAAACCTTCTTGAAGAAACAAGAGCAACTGTGGCAAAGATGCTACCCGTGGAAGAACATTCTTTTGTTTACACCAATGTTCGAATAACCTCCATACTCTGACATAAGCAAGAGATGTTCTCTGCCTCCTAGAATTAAGCAACGTAGCTATTACAGAACTTGCATAACCTTTGCGTGCTAAACGAGCCCTCTCAAGAGCCAAGCCGTAAGCAAGAAGCGATCTACTTGTGGCATGAGAACGGGACCTTGAAATAATAGATTGATCCTGACCGGCAGACGCCAAGGAGGCGCTATTAAAAGCCGCTTCAGATCCGCATACCAAGGACGGCGAGGCCAATCTGGTGCAATCAGAATCACGGAGCCTCGGTGTCCCGCTATGCGTTGAAGAACACGATTCACCATTGGCCACGGAGGAAAAACATACAAAAGTACGTTCTCCGGCCAAGGTTGAACTAGAGCATCGAGACCCTCTGACATGCGTTCCCTTCGTCTGCTGAAAAATCGACTTGCTTTGGCATTGCTGAAAGTCGCCTCAGATCCATAACTGGTTGACCCCATTTTAAGGTCAACTCGGGAAAAATCGCCACATTTAATTCCCATTCCCCTGGGTCTAAAATGTTGCGACTGAGATAATCTGCCTGAACATTCTCTTTGCCAGCTACATGAGTCGCTGACAGAGCTAGAAGATGGCTCTCCGCCCAAGCCATTAACTCCTGACATTCGCTTAGAAGAGAAGAACTTTTCGTCCCCCCTTGCCGATTGATATATGCTACTGTGACAAGATTGTCCGAGAACAAACGGACCGCCTTTCCCTCGAGAAGACGTTCGAAGTGCAGAAGAGCCAATCGAGCTGCACGCAACTCCAACATGTTGATCAACCATAAGGTCTCCTCCTGAGACCACAAACCTTGAACCACTTGAGTCTGACAATGTGCTCCCCAGCCCGTTAAACTGGCATCCGTGGTGACTAAAACCCATGTGGGCTCCTGTAAAGGAATGCCTGCTGACAGATGTACAGGGTCTAACCACCAGTTCAGACTCTTTCTTACTACTTCCGGGCAAATCAGACCTTGAGACAGGGGGTGAAGCTGCGGAGACCAACGGGAAAGCAGAGCCTGTTGCAACGGTCTCATGTGAGCTCTGGCCCATGGAACCAGATCCAAAGCTGCAGCCATGGATCCCAAAAGTTGCAAGTACATCCATGCTGATGGAGCCTGGACTTTTAAAAATGCCTTCACCTGCTGTAATATCTTGTTTATTCTGACCTCCGTTAAGAAAGCTGTTCCTCGAACAGTGTCGAATAAGGCCCCTAGATAAGTCAGTTGCTGAACTGGCTGTAATTGACTCTTGGCCTGATTTATGACCCAACCTAGTTGTTCTAAAAGTTGAACAACTCGAGCTGTTGCTACTTCCGAAGCCAAATGAGAATCTGCCCTGATCAACCAATCGTCGAGGTAAGGATGGACTCTGATGCCCTCTTTTCTTAGAGCCGCCGCTACCACTACCATGAGTTTTGTGAAAATCCGCGGAGCCGTTGCAAGGCCAAAGGGCAGAGCTTGAAACTGGAAATGACCCATTGGAAGTGCAAAACGTAAAAACTTTTGATGGGAAAGCCTTATTGGAATGTGAAGATAAGCCTCCGTAAGATCTATTGACGAGAGGAATTCCCCTGGACGCACTGCTCGAATTACCGTACGCAGTGTCTCCATGCGAAAATGAGGCACCCGCAAAGCACGGTTGACGCCCCTGAGATCGAGTACTGGACGAAAAGAATCCTTTTTCTTCGGAACGACGAAATAAATCGAGTATCGACCTTGACCGTACTGGTCTCGCGGCACCGGAACAATAGCCTGTAGGTGTAATAGATGAAAAATCGTCCCCACTATCGCTTTTTCCTTTAACCCTGGAGGACAGGGAGACAGGACGAAAGCTGGAGACAAGGGGAAAGCGAAATCTAGTGCATACCCTTTTTGAACTATCTCCAACACCCATTTGTCTGTGGTGATCTCGGTCCAGGCCTTTGAAAATCTCTGTAGACGGCCTCCTACAGGAACAAATGCCTGGACCAGGAGACCTTCATTGTGGCTTTTTGGATGCATTTTGAGAAGACGGGAAGTAAGATCTACCGTAGCCTCTTGCTCCACGAAAGGACTGTCCGCGAAATCCCGAACGACCTCTGGAATAAGGAACAAATCGCGCTCCCCGAAATCTCCTAAAATCTCGTCCAGCACCTCGAAAAACTCCTAAGGCACGAACAGGCCTTTGTCTATCCTCAGGCAAACGACCTCCCTTAGAATCACTTAAATCTTTAATAATTTTATCCAGAGCCTCTCCAAAAAGCAATTTCCCCTTATATGGTAATTTGCTAAGACGCGATTTAGAAGACACATCTGCTGCCCAGTTACGCAACCACAAGAAACGTCTAGCCGCAATCAATGATGACATTGATTTAGCAGCCATCCGCAGCAGATCATAAAAAGCATCTGCCATATAAGCAGCCGCCGATTCTAACTTAGCAATTTCTGCTCCAGATATATCTCCCTGAAGCCACCGAATGGATGCTCTAGACACGTATGCCCCACAAACCGCGGCTTGTAGGGCTAACGCAGAAGAATCAAACGATTGCTTAAGAAAGACTTCTAACTTTCTGTCCTGTAAATCTTTAAGAGCAGCTGTTCCTTCAATTGGAATAGTAGTTTTCTTTGTCACTGCTGCCACTATCGCATCCACCTTAGGCATCTTTAACAACTCTTTTTCTTCCTGCGGCAAAGGATAAAGGCGGGATAAAGCACGGCTGCCACGAAGGGAAGCTTCCGGACATTCCCATTCGGATTCAATCATCTGCCTTATGACCCTGTGCATTGGGAAGGAGCGCTGTTCCGCTTTAAATCCCTGCAATAAAGGATCCTCTAAAGTATCCTGAGATGTATCAGGAAGCAACAGGTTTAATGCAGATAAAGAATGAGAAATGAGAGCTGAAAGCTCCTCCTTGCGAAAAACCCGAAACATATTGGGGTCCTCACCAGGAGCAATTTCCCTGTCTTCCAGCTCTTCATAAGGCACATCTAATCCTGAAACAGAAAAAGCTTCTGTTTCCACTTGAGCTGCAGCCACAGGAAGCTGAGAAGCAAAAAGATCCAAAGGATCCTTAATAATCTCTTTAATTTGAGAAGTACCCTCTCCAGGGTCCTCAGAAATAGGAAGATCTGCTGGAAGTGAAGCAGAGCCTTTACATCCCTCTATAGAAACAGAACCATCAGATCTTGCTATTAAAAAAGCTTTGTGCATAGCTAAAATAAAATCCGGAGAAAAGAAAGATAATATATTTTCCTTTGCCTCTGAAATAGGTTCCTCAGTCTTCTCCTGCCTTATAACAGACTTAGAAGACTTACCCTTTTTCTTAGCAGGTCGTTGCTTATCCGATTGTAAAATCACGGGAGAATTCAAAATGGCCGACATTCCGGCTTTCTCAACGTTAAACAATTGTTTATCTGTCTCTATGGCAACCTTCTCTGCCATTGCAAACACTTAAACTGCCAAAACTAAAGTTAACAGTAAGCCCAATAGATCAGAAAGTACACTGATCTGTAAGATAAAAACGCCGATTTTAAAAATAGATCTGACTTAAAAATAGTAAAAATTAAACTTTTATCTTTCGTGGCAAAGATCAGCACCGCGCTGAAATGAAAACCGCCGAACTGCACACTTCAAATCTTGTCTCCTTTGACTGCCGCGGCAGAGCACAAATGGAAAAAACAAGTACCCTTATAAAAACCGCGATGATCCAGAAAGCCTGTGAACATCGGGGACACTGCAAACCTGCATAAATTTTTTTCTCAGCTTGACCCGCTGCTAGCGGGACAGTTAGAATGTAGAATGTAATCAATTTTCAATGCAGAGAAAGAGCTGGGGCTCCCAGCTTGACTGCACTTTTCTTGAAAATAAACGGAACACTTCAGGTAGGCTCTGCCAAAGTCCGTATTAAAAAGCAATGTCTATCTCCCTGCTAGGAAGAACACATTGATTTAGTGCAATGTCTGTCTCCCTGCTAGGAAGAGAACATTGATCAATAAAAATGTAAATCTCCCTGCTAGGAAGAATACATTAGAATAGAAATTTTTTTAAAGCAGGACTATGGAACAAATCAGCTCTGCTAGAGCCAATTAAATTAACATAAATAAACAAAACCTGAAGGAGAGAGCCAACAACGATCCCTTTCAGCTGCTGAGGAATGAAAGACTGACAGTTGACACCAGGGGGAGGGGCTTCACGGCTCAAGAAAACTTGATGTCTTCATATCCTCAGCTGCTGAAGGGGATTGACAACCTAACCTTCCCTGGACTGGCCCGGAGAAATGGAAAGGAAAAGGCACGATGAATATATGCTAAAAGGTGCAGCCCCTCACCCCCATTCCACCCCCACCAGAAGACACAAAGGCACCCCATCCCCGCAGAACACAAACATACACACAGAAGCACTCCAGTTCTGCACCACGCACACACACACAAAGGCACCCAAGCCACGCAGCATGCATGATTGTACACACACACAAAGGCACCTGCCTCATGCAGCAGACACACACAAGGCACTCCATCCCCACACCATACACATACAGGCAGACACCCCACCCCCATACTGCACCATGGCACCCACATACACACACATGTTCTCCAGCCGCTCCATGGCACACAAAAAACACATACACACCCACTGACACACATGCGCGGACTCCTCTCCCTCTCCCAACACTTCCTATAACACATACAGATGAAGCCGCTGAATGTCAGATCCTGTGAGAAAGGAAATCCACCATTTGGTCACACTATGAAATGTGCACTTTTCAACTTGTTTCAGCTTCACAGAAGGGCACCAAAAACACCAGACCTCCCTCTTTCCCTCTAGTGGCACACTGTTAGGGTGATATTTACCAAGTCAGGCATCCATCCACAGAGAATAAAGGGAGTGAGAGGAGCTTCTGGTGTAGTGAGTTGGTCTGTTGGAGTCAGACACGTGTGCCACAGCGCAGGGCTTGAAGCTAGTGGTTAGCATCACTGCCTGTCCATTACAAGAAGCACCACCACTGGCTCTCATGGGAGGCTATAGAGTGATCTTTCCACTTTTGTCCAGCCTTGCTGCAATGCCAACAAAGTCTCTACATGTCTCACAGTTGCAGCAGCTCTAACGGGCAGCAGCAAAGCAGCAGCATTCTCAAGGACATCTCAGCATCCAGCCAAGTGGTGCCACCATTGACTGCAGGACTGCTGACATCAGCTTGGGGATTGAGTCCTGCCTCTTAGCGCTCACCACAGTTTCCATGCTGCTTACACCCAGGGATAGCAGTGGCTTTCCCCAGATCCATCTTAATAACAGTCTATTGACTTTTTCTCAAGGAACTTGTCCAAAGCTTAAACCCAGCTACACTGACTGCTTTAATCACCTCCTCCTTATTTGTTGGATTTATAAAAGAGCTGTACAACCGACCATACAGAGATAGAGTGGCAGTAGTATCTGTAACAGCAATTACAGGCAGGGAAAGAGGTGTGGAAAGCTAAGTGGTTGTAATCTTTGTAAACCTTATTTTTGTTAGTTAAATAAATAAATAAATTGATTTTGTTTGCTTCAATCACATGAACCCTTTGACTATCACAGCCTATTCATGCAATGTTAAATATTTATTCCGCAGTAATTATTTTTATTCCAGCTAGGTGTTTGCCACCTCACTGCAATTTTCTTGTTATAACATTTTAATTTGATGGAGAAAGACTAGCATCATGTGAACAAAGACGTTTTGGACGGGAGGGGGGTGTAGCCTATCATTAATACTAATAAGGGAGGGGGCACTGATATAAAGTTTGCGGATGGGTGTCAGAGATCTTAGCACCAGCCCTGCAGGTCTTCAGATCTGGTTGAATTTGTAATGATTTAATTAGATAATGATTGTTTTAATATTCTGCTGTACTCTGTTGAGATTAATATTGTTTAGATCATGCAGAAAGTAAATTTTAATAAATAAATATATTATCAGGAACAATCAGTTTACTCATTCCCTAGGCCAATTTTTAAAAGCTTGGTTTGTAATGAGCTACTGAACATAAAGACAGATGAGGATCTTAAAGAAACAAGCACCATTAGGAATCTGACAGCTCTTTAGGAATACAACAGCTGCAGGTAAAACTCTAACAATTTTTTCAATGTTACTGGCTTGCAAATTCTTAGATATTTAAGCTTTAATACAGTAAATATTTAACAACCCTTATAGCCCCAGGCTGAATTGCTTCATTAAGTTTAATCAAATCCACTTTGATTTCTTGCTCTCTTTTCTTACTTTCCATCTGTTTGTTTGAGGGGATGGATTTTTCCTAGCCATTAGAATATCAGTAATTGATAGCATATATTCCTGTCTGGTTTCCATTGCGATGCGTTTGACGTGCTATAATTGATAGGAAAACCATATATAAGTAGCTAGTTTCAACCTCAGAGTCGCCAGCTGCAGCTAGTTAGCAGGAAATGGAAGCATTGAAACTCTGACATTTAACTAAAGACTGAATGGAGGTCACGTGAGGTGGTGAGCAAGGGGAAGCAGATGTTTCTCAGAGCTCCCAGGCCCTCCCCATGAATTTGCCCCTTTTTTGAATGCTCAATCTATAATTCATGACCCTTTTCGACATGTGCTACCCTCGTGACTGCTTGGTGGGCTAATTTGGACCGATGGCAGCAAAACTCCAAAGAAAGGAAAAGGAGAAGCTCAAGACCTCTGCTTCGAAAATGGCATCTGGAGAGACTGAAGGGAGCCCTCTACCAGCTTCTGATGCGCTGCTAGATGAAGTCTCAGCTGCGGTGGTACAGGCATTGGACTGTAAATGTGATAAAATGTTTGATAAGATGGATGATCTTACTGCTGTCATGGAAGCAATTTGGAGCCGCCTGGATTCCTTCGAACAGCGAGTGGGAACTATGGAGGATAATGCCAGTCAGATGGCTCGTGAACTATCTTCCTTGGAGGATGCTGTGCAGTGGCAAGCGGAAAAGATTGATGATTTCAAAAATCGCTCCAGGTGAAATAATTTGCACTTTAATGGCGTGCTAGAGTCTGTGATGGATCAAGAGCTCAGGGGATTCTTGGAAACATGGCTTCTACTTAGCCTGCAGCTGGGATCGACAGTGGGCCCACTCTTAATTGAGCGTGTGCATTGCGTGGGCCTGTAGAGGGAGTCTGGAGGGTGGCCACGAATAGTGCTTGCCAGTTTCCAATTTCGTGAAGAAGAGGTCTTGCGAGTGGCTTACAAGGTAAAATCTGCTTCATATGAGGGGAAGTGAATCTTAATTTTCTAAGACTGCTGCCTCTTGGTGCAACATCAGCGGACTTTCTTCTCTATTTGCTCGCAGCTCTACAGCCACCAAGTCCATTTTGTCCTCCAGTAATCCGCAAAGCTCCAGGTCCACCATAATAGTGTGGTCCATCTTTTCAATTCTCCAGAAGCATCACAGAAATTTTGTGAGACACAGAACCTTGGGCCTGATGTCATCTACTGCAAGTAGGCTGGTGGAATAGGATGCTAGGCCTGGACACCTGGAATCTATGGGTGCTTATTCATTGTCGAGGTGCCCTTGCTGAGAGACCTTGGAGGGCTGGGTATGCCCCGTGTGTTTTATGCAGAGGCACAACTCACCTGTTACAATATTTGGGTGATACTCAACAATGTGTCCTGTAACTTTGCCTGCAGCAACCTGGTGATGGAATGACCGAATGCTCCATGAGTGGTGCCTTGGGCATCCTTGAGTTACTGCAGACGTCTCTTGTTCCCCCATGCTGCCCCATTGGACTGTTTGATTCATTGGAATTTTGTTTGGTTAACTGATACTTGGGCCCCTTTTGGAGGGGCGACCTCACTGTCTTCTGTGTGGCAGTCGGGTTTTGGACGAGTCGCTGCTGTTTCTTTCCCATGTGGGGCTCACATTGGGATCTACAAGTTGTTTCCTAGGACTGTTTCCCATGTTTTTTTATTTTTTCCCTCTTTCTTTCTTTCCTCCTTTATCCTTGTGCAGTATTATTTTGATTATTTGCCCTGCTGACTGTGTTTTTTGTGACTCTCTCCCAACCTTTTAGAGGATGCTCCCGAGTCTTTGGAAAACTGGTTTTTGCTTGTTTACCCCCTACTGGAGGGTTGTTGCATGTGTGTGGGGAATTTGGGTTAGGGGGTTGCGAGGATGTGTGATGGGGATGGACGTGCATATGGGGGCTAGGTGCTGCGCATGAGTGACGATCTGAATGTGTTTGGGGTTGGAAGGATAGGGACTTTTGGAGACTGGGGGCAGTTGGGATGGGTTGCTAGGCTGGTCTTAGGGCGAGCAGTTTGGCATTAGTAGACTGGCCAGGGGGAAAGACTTGTGTGAACATGTGATGTCTGGGTTGAGCATATGTGGGGGGTCATGTTGATTGGTACAGGTGCTATTGGTTGTTTGGTGTGCGTGTTTAGGGTAGCCAACAGTGGATAAGGTGAGCGTGGGGGGGGGGGGGCCAGGCACAAACTTAGTGACCTAAATGGCTGGCGGGTATAAAAGAGATGTGATGGATTTGGGGTTGGGTTCTATTCGGGGCAGGGATGCTTTTGTGTTTTCTTGAGCTTTCTGGATAGGGTGCGAGCTGGGTGATGTTTTCTTTGCTTTTGGATTCTTCCAGGGTAGTAGGAAGGGGGAAGGGTCTGCGCTGAGGCTGTCCTTAAGGGTTTGCAGGGTTTTGAGAGGGGCTTTGGCTGGGAGGGCCCTTCGCTTTCAAGAGTGGGATTCTCTGAGGATAACCTTGTTTATTTATTTTATTTAACAGGGACATTGAGAACTTGGAATTTTCTGAGGCAATGGAGAGTTAAGTGACTTTCCCAAGGCCACAAGGAGTGGCATGGGGTGGTAGTGGAGTGGCGTGGTAGTGGGGTGACGTGAAGAAGCAGGGAATGAAACCAGTGTCCTGGAACGAATGTGGGATAGGTTCCCCTATTAAACATCATAAGATTCTCAAAGCTCACCATGATCAGCGGGATGATATAGCTTTTATTCAGGAAGCCCATATGATAAACACGGAGCATGATAAGTTGAAGCGATGGTGGGTGGGTTCAATCTATGGGGCCTCATCGGGCAAAAAGAAGGCAGGCAGGAGTGATTACTCTTATCTGCAAGGCATTGGGCTTCCAATTTGACAAACTTATCAGCAATCCAGGGGTCATATTTGTGTTGGTTTATGGCCATCTTTATGGTAAGTCTGTAGTGCTAGGTAGTGTGTATGGCCCTAATACCTGTGATTCTGTCTTTTTTGATATGTTGGTGCATCATTTGTCCTCAGTTGGAGACCATTAAGTGATCTTGGGTGGAGATTATAATTGTGTGTTTGATGTACTTTTGACCATTTATCTCAGAGGACAGGGGGAGATGTGAGACAGCAGAGATGTGTCTTAGACCTGTATAAGAGCTGCAACCTGTTGGATGTTTGGAGACTTCCCCATGTGAGAGACTTATTTATTTAACTTGGCTTATTTACTGCTTTTCTACCAGTCAAAGCGGTGTACATCCAGGTACGGTATATATATTTTCCCTTGTTCCTGAAGGGCTCATGATCTCTTTTTTGTATTTGAGACAACAGAGGGTTAAGTGACTTGCCACAAGGAGCACCTGTGGGACTAGAGACTCCAGCCCTTCCAGCCCAAGGTTGCTGTCTTCTTGCGGGATTCAAACCCCTAGCCCTCCAGCCCAAGGTAACTTGCCCCAACCGCTGTAGTAAAAGTGAATTAAAGTTGACTATTGATTATGCATCAGCAGTGAGTTAGGGGTTAATTGAACCTCAGTTTTATGGGAGAGAGAGATTCCTGTACAATTTGCATAACTACATCATGTGAAACTTATGAGAGGGAGTCCTGATACAAGGATGTAGATAAGGAAAAGCTTCTTCCCATAGCAACTGTGCTTTTTCTCATAAAGTGAAGGTCATCTACCAGAGTTCTGAGCTTCTGAACCATGGGATGGGAGATGTCCCTTCTTTGAGCATTCTCAAGTGTCTGGCCAGCATCTTGATTATGTTTAATAGACAGCTGATCCTATTCTGTGTGTGTATGTCACCTGATAGAAAATTACTGGTTGCTCTTGCAACAGGATAAAATGGGTGCCTTTTTCAGCCAGAGAAAGGAGAAAAAAGGATCCCATCTATGGAGTGGACACGTGCGCTGCCTAGAAGTTTCCCGACTGAGAAGTTTCTCTCGCCTGTCTGAACCCGGGATCCATTTAGTCAAAGTGTGGCATGAGATGAAGTTCATGGCTCTGTCAGTGATGTATCATTTTCCTGTATCTTGCTGTTTGTAGATAAGTGAATCACCTGCTTTCAAGTTATCTTTTCTAACTAATTATAGGTGAATAAGTGAATTACTTGCTTTTAAGTTACCTTTTCTTTATTTTATTCCCACTAGCACTCCTTGTGGACTTGAGCAAGTCACTTAACCCTCCATTCTTCAAAAAAATCCAAGTTATTAATCTCCCTGTTTAATGTACGAGGGTTGCTCAGAAAGTAATGCCCCACATGTTTTTTCTCAGTCCAGAATGAAGATAGAGGTGTGAAATTGAAAGGGTAGTAACTTGGAACTTCAAAGGACACGTGTGTAATTTTACAGTCGTCCGACAAATAGCAAGGTGGTAGTGATCCTTCAGATGGCATCTGTGAGTGACACACAGTACAAACAACGAGCTGTAATTGAATTCTTGGTGGAGGAGAAAGAAAGTGTGAGAAACATTCACAAACGGTTGTATGCTGTGTATGGAAGTTCTGCGGTAGGTAGGAGCACCATTGGACGATGGGTAAAGAGAGTAAAGGCTTCAGGAAGTGGTAAAACAGAACTGGAAGATCGGCGGCGGTCTGGGCGTCCTGCCTCAGCCACCAGTCCAGACAACTTGCAGCGCGCTGATGACATTATTCGTGCGGATCGGCGCATCATGAGTCGGGAATTATCAGTACAGCTTTCCATCAGTAGAGGTAGTGCAATGGCAATTATTGACTCTTTGGGATAAAGGCCTCTCCCTCAGCTTCAAAACACTCCAACAAATCAGAGCAGATGTCTTTCCTTTGGCATTTGCGTTCGGTTGTGAGACTTTGCGGAACCTATCTTGCCCACACCTTTGAATATCCCAAAGAGTCAATAATTGCCATTGCACTACCTCTACTGACGGAAAGCTGTACGGACAATTCCCAACTCGTGATGCGCCAATCTGGACTGGTAGCTGAGGCAGGACTTTCTTTCTCCTCCACCAAGAATTCAATTACAGCTCATTGTTTGTACCGTGTGACACTCACAGATGCCATTTGAAGGATCACTACCGCCTCGCTATTTGTTGGACTGTAAAATTAAACACGTGTCCTTTGAAGTTCCAAGTTACTACCCTTTCAATTTCACACCTTTATCTTCATTCTGGACTGAGAAAAACATGTGGGGCATTACTTTCTGAGCAACCCTTGTACATTACCAAGTTTAAGTTTCAATGTAAACCGCTTTGATTGAAATGATAAAACGGTATATAAAACCTGTTAAATAAATACATTTTATAAATAAACTGCTTATCTTTATTCCAAAGTGTGTTGGCCTTTATTTTTGCACCCTGTTCAATTAGCAAAACAACTGCTAAGCCACTACTTCCCCATTTATCTTGAGCTCATGGCTCCTGGTTTCGGATTGACTATTTTCTGGTAGTTCCTTGCTGACAGCAGTTCAAGAACATTGTATAGTGACATCGAGATCTCTGGGTGGACTTGGTCTTGAAGGGAGGGATAGAGCACCCTTGCCACTGGCACTTTCCTTTTTACCTGTATGGAGACAAGGGGTTTAGGCAGTTTTTAAAGGACCAATGGAATATCTTTGAAGAGACTAATGGCATGCACAAAGATAACCTGGCCCTAATCTGGGAGATGGCTAAGGCTTACCTTCATGGAGAGATAACTGGGTTTTCTAGTCGGTGAAAGCGGTGGATGGCGAAATGAGTAATGGCTCTGGGGAAGCAGTTATGAGCATTGAAGGGCTGACTACTCATACATGATTCAGATGAGAATCGGGTGGTGATCTTAACACACTTATACATGCCCAGACTCAGCAATCTCTGCTCCATTTTAAGTGTTCCTTAAAGAGGTTTGGTAACCGGCTAGGGAGGTTGTTGTCCTCTCTGATTAAGAGTGGAAGAGGCCCTAGATATGTTGCAGCTATCCGGAGACCCAGTGGGGGCATATGCTTGAGCTGGAGGAGGCTTTCCATGGGTTCTATCAGTGGCTTTATGAAGCTGATGCCTGTTTTAGTAATAAAATATCCACTTTGAGAGCTTCTCTACCTTCTTGTCCTGTCCCAATTCTCTCCCCTCCCCCTATCGTCTCTCCCCCTCCCATCTCCCAAACCTCCCACTACTGGGCATCCTTTTCACTGATCATCCCTCCTGAACTCCATCACCTCATCTCTTCTTCAAAGAAAACCTTCTGCGCTTTGGACCCCATTCCTTCCTCTTGGCTTCTGGAATCTTCATTGGGTTTCCTTCCATTTATTCTCACCATGTTTAACTCTAGTCTTTCCACTGGGTCCTTCCCCCACCCCTGGAAACATGCCTTAATTCGCCCCCTTCTTAAAAATCCCTCACTTGACCCTCTAGTTCCAGCTCACTACCGTCCTGTCTCTAACCTTCCCTTCCTTTCAAAACTTCTAGAGAAATTCGTCTTTGCTCAACTCTCTCATCACCTTGATTCTATTAATTTTCTTCACCCTCGTCAATCAGGTTTCCGTCAGGGTCACAGTGTTGAAACTATTCTTCTTGCATTCACTAATGCTCTGCACGTGGCTCATGACCGTGGTGATATCTCGGTGGCGGTGGCACTTGACCTTTCCGCTGCTTTTGATTTGGTTGACCACTCCCTCCTTCTCCTTCGTCTACGGGAAGCAGGTCTTTGCAGTACTGTTCACCGATGGTTCCATTCTTTTCTTTCCTCTCGTACTTGTGCTGTTCTATCACCGTCCTCCTCCACCCCTCCCTCTGACTCTTTTCCTCTCTCTTGTGGGGTCCCTCAGGGTTCTGTCCTGGCTCCCCTTCTTTTCAACCTTTTTCTTAGCCCCCTTGGCCCTTTTAATTCAACAGTCCGGATTATCTGCCTTTCTTTACGCTGATGACATTATTCTGCTACACCACACCTCCCCCCTCTGTCCCGACATCTCCGCATTAAACGCTTGTCTCTCCACTGTGGCCAATTGGCTAACTCACAACTGTCTCCATCTTAATCTCACCAAGACTATTGCCATCTGGTTCTCCCACACCAATCCTCCCCCCGCGCTGGCCCCTTCTTTTTCTGGTTCTCCTATCCCTCTAGTCTCTTCCTTCCGTTATCTTGGGGTTCACTTTGATTCTGACCTATCCTTCCACACCCATATATCACATGTCACCAAATCCTCTTTTTTCTTCCTTCGACAAATTTGTGCAGTTCGTCCTTTCTTATCCCCTCCAGCGCTCACCACTCTATTACTATCTTTGGTTATATCACGGGTCGATTTTGCAAACTCACTTTTCATCGGTCTCTCCAAATCTCAACAATCCCGCCTACAGCGAATCCAGAATACCGCTGCCCGTCTGGTCACCCATTCCTCCCCCCGTGATCACATAACACCCCTACTATTTCGTCTTCACTGGCTCCCCCTTCCATACCGTGCTCACTTCAAACTGCTTATTCTGGTTCACAAAGCTCTTCATACAGGTATCCCTCAATATTTAACTGACCTGCTTTCTTTTCACTCTCCCAGGTACACCCCTCGTTCTTTTCACCTCAAACGTCTTACTCTTCCCTCCCCTTCCCGTGCTCACCTGCTATCTACCCGTTCCTCTGCTTTTTTCTTTGCCGGCCCCGTCCTCTGGAATTCCCTCCCCTCCTCACTCCGCCTGGAACCTCACCACCCCACCTTCAAACAGAACCTGAAAACTCACCTCTTTTCCCTGGCATTTGATGTTCCCTCTCCTTTCGTGTAATCCCACTTGCCCTATCCTCTGTTTTCCTCGTATTTGTTCTTTGTTATGTTTTGGTCCTGTCTCTCCTGTCTTGCTTTCCTATTAAGAATTTGTATTTCCACTCCATTTCATTGGCTTCGGCCTTCTTTTAATTTTGGTTTTATTGTACACCGCTTTGCCTACCCTGAAAGGCGGTTTTTATCAAATGAAATAAAACATAAACATAAAACATAAACATAGATAGGGAAACGGCATCTGCTTACCTGCAAGAAACAGTTCTACTTGTGCTTTTGGTGGAGCATCTTGAGATCCTGAATGCACCTATAACCATTCTGGAGGTGCAAGCTGCTATTAAGGGTGTACACACTGCCCAAGCACCTGGCCCAGATGGGTTTAGTAATGAATTCTTTAAATTATTACAGGACCAAGTGAGTGCTCCCCTGGCTGATGTCTATGCAGAGTATATTGATCAAATGAAGTTTGCCTATAACAATGAGGCACTAATTACGGTGATTCCTAAGCTGGGCAAGGACCTTTTGTTGCTGGCATCTTACAGGCTGATTTCTTTGATAAATGTAGACCAGAAGATTTTTTCTAAGATCATAGCAGATCTCCTGGTACCTATTCTGCCTAGTCTGATTCATCCCTCTCAGGTGGGCTTTGTATGGGGTAGACCTGCAGTGATTAGTTTGCATCAGATTTTGGCATCTATGATTCACTGCTCGGCCCGTGAGATTCCATCTTTACTTATTAGCTTTGATGCTGAAAAAAACATTTGATAGGGTCAGTTGGGAGTATATGTTTCTTGCTTTGGAGCGGTTTGGTTTCCAGGGTTTGTTTCTGTGGGTTGTCTGTGCTCTGTATGATGGCCCTTGTGCGCAGGCACTGATCAACGGGTTCTAAATGGCTAGGTTTTCTCTTCATCAAGGTATATACCAGGGTTGCCCTCTTTCCCTTCTGTTATTCTTGCTGGCCTTTGAGTCACATTAGAGCAGATAGGACTATTAAGGGAGGGCAAATGGAGCCCTTCTCCATCAAGATCTCAGCTTTTGCCAATGATCTATTGGTACACCTTACTGAACCTTTGAGGCGCTTCTCCAGGAGTTCTCTCAATTGGGCGGTTATCGGGGTATAAACTGAACTTGGATAAATCAGAGGCTTTTACTGACATACCATGATTTGCAGCGCTCCTGGCTGAGTGAGTTTCTGGTGTGCTGGGCACAAGGTTGTTTTTGGTATCTAGGGATTGTGCTCACTGCAGACCTTGCTATAATTATTGTAATGTTACTCCACAGCTCCAGGCAATGGAGATGTCTTTGCACAAGTGGCAGAACCTCCTCCTATCTTTTTAGGGTCGGATTTCATTATTTAAAATGGTCCTATTCCCGAGATGGCTCTATGTTCTCCAAATTATAACACTGTGGGTGTCAATGCGAGATCTTAGGACATTTGAGGAGTTGTCCCAATTTTTGTGGAATTGGAGGAAATCTCATTTGGCCTTAGGTCACTTATCGGCACCTGGATCTCCCAGATTTGAAATGCTATAACCTAGCGTGTCTATTGTGGCATCTTCATGACTGGCTTTTTGACTCTTGTGATTTTATTCACTAGACTGCAAGACGGTCTTGGTGGCTCCTGTGTCTTTTAAATATTTCCTTCATGCTAAGAATGGTAGATTGCCAATGCATATGCATCACTCAGTGCTGGTATTGCCCACCAGGAAGACACGGAAATGGATTTGTTTCAAGTTACAACACTCAACAGAACAGTTTGTGTACCTGCCCCTTCAGGGCAATGCAGATTTCTCACCAGGGTTTTCTACTAGGGGGTTTTGGACTTGGAAAAGGCAGGGCCTTGGTCAATTAGACCAGGTCTTGACAGCTGATGGGTGCTTACTTTCTTTTGAGGAACTTCAAACTCAATATGGTTTGGCTCCAGGAGATGTGTTCTTGTATCTTCCACTACTCAGCTATGTTGGTAAAATGGCGGTAGAAAATCCGTCCAGTGATTTTTGTACGGAACTTGAAGACTTCTTTTTGTCTGAGGGTTCAGCTAGGATTATGGTCTCCTAAGTCCATAGCTTGTTTATGAGAGCCACAGCATTGGCTACCTGTAATGTCTTGGTTGCAAAATGAAATGCTGAATTGCACATTGCTCTGATGGGTAAGGGGCTGTTGAAGCTCTTAGCAAAGATTCGCAAGTCCAAAGGTCGAGTGTCTTTGTATGATATGCAATATCAAACTGTTTGCAGGGCTTATATTGCGCCAATTCGGGCTTACGTGATAGGGTGTTCGGAAACGGCGGATTGTCAAAAATGTGGATAGCCAAAGGCTTCATTGAGTCATATGTTCTGGCAATGCCCCCTCACCCAGCAGTATTGGGACGAGGTGCATGCCTATGTGGAGCAAGTTTGACATTGTCAATGAATCCTTATTCCTGAGGAAGCATTTTTCACTCCATGGAAACAGTAGGTGTTGTGGATGGCACAGGTAACTTTGGGGTGCGTGGATGTTGGCTAACAAGGCTTTCTTGTCAGTTTGGGTTTCTCCTGAGCCTCCAAGCTTTTGACACTGGTGCAATATGCTGCACCAACATATGCAATTAGGCAAGTTATGGGCTAAGAATGGGAAGCAGTGGGTGGGGACGTTTTTGGCAGTTTGGGAGGACTATATACAAAGGTTGTCACCCAGGAATCAGAGTCTTGTCTTAATCTATAGGCTGAGGGTTACTCAATGAGTTGATGCTTGGACTTGGACCACCATGGCCCCTTTGTGGGGTGCTTGTAGACCCATGAGGACAGCTGCAGTGTGGGGTTTGTGAGCGAGGAGGGTGAGGAGCCTGGGCTTGGGTGGGCTGCTCCATCTTTAATCAGGTCTGGTGCAGCTTTCTGGTTCTTTGCAATTTATTTGAAGGTTTCCCTCCCCCCATTGATGCTTTGAGATGGGGAAGGTTGGGTAAAGCTGTAGGGGATGTGGGTTAGAAGTGATAGGGAGTTGTATATATTTAAAAAATGGAAAAAGTTGACTCTATATTGTTTGGTTCTCCTGGACATGTGTAAGAGTGCCCACGTCAGGAGTGTTGTTATCTTTTGTCAATACAATTTTAAACTAACTAAAGACTGAATAAGCAGAAAGAAAAACATTACAATGACCTGCTGTCCAAAGTCATATATATATTATCTCAGAAAGATCCTCATAGTCAAAGTTCAACTACTACTCTTGGGGGAATTCTGCGCCACTGGGCATTGCTGTATACTGTACAGTGATCAGGAGGCAGATGCAGCTCACACTGTTGATCTTTCTCCCTCCTGTGGTACCCCTTGTGGCATCCCCCCTCTCCCAGACACCCCTAATGGAATGCCCTCCTTTTTTCATTTTTTTTCAAGCAAAGAAGAGGAGAGCAGTTGCACATAGGCTGCATCCTCCTCTTCTGATATCTGGAGCTGAATTTGAACCAAGGAGCTCTTTGTAGTCCCGCACAGTTCAAATTCATCAGTCAGAGCCAGAGCAGAGGACGCAGCCGAATGCAACTGCTCTGTCCAATTAATTGGATAGAAGCATCAAAAACAGAACTCTCCGCATTTATCCTCCCTATTGTAAACCGCTCCCTCCAGCAGGGCCACCTAACACCCCAACTTAAACATGCAATAATCTGTCCAATCATAAAAAATAAAACATTGGATAAAACGTCCCCCTCATCCTACAGACCTATTTCAAGCCTCCCTTTCATGGCCAAACTAATAGAAAAAAACCAGTCCAAATACAACTCCAAGATTACATAGACTCCTCCGCCCCACTCGATGAACATCAATATGGTTTTCGACCATTCCATGGAGTCGAGACACTCCTCACCATCTTATTCAACCAACTTATATGTAGAATTGATGACACCAAGAAAGTGTTCCTCCTCATTTTCCTTGACATCACCGCAGGTTTTGACAGCATAATTCATCACATTATGCTCCTAAGACTCCAACAAATAGATATAAAAGATACAGTTTTACAATGGTTCTCATCATATCTGTCCAACAGAACACAAGTAAGAATCGAACACCAGATGTCCAAACAATTCAGACAAGAACAAGGCTTACTACAAGGTTCCGCGTTGTCAGCCATACTCTTTAATATCTATATTCAACCTATGTGCGCCATCTTTAAAAAATTCCAAATAAATTATCACTTATGCGCAGACAATGTACTGTTATATCTCCCATTCAACATAACAAACTCACCAACACAAAAACTGACAGAATGCTTTGCAGAATTTACAGAAAGGCTTACAAATCATAACCTTAAGATTAACTTCACAAAGACCGAGGCAATGTTCATAACAAGAAACCAGAGCTTCATCCCACCAACATCAATCAAGATACAAGACACAAACATAACAGTTAAAAACTAAATAAAATACTTAGGAGTCATCATCGACTGTACCCTCAACATGACATCACATATAAAACACACAACAAAAAAGATCCTCTAAAAACTCAAAATTCTGAAACTACTCCGCCCATTACTCCACCTCAATGACTTCAAAGCAATAATCCAAGCAATCATCATACCCCATTTTGACTTTGCCAACACTACCCTACCTTATTCATACTTACTGCTCCCAGTACCCTCTAATATTTCATCACCATTCATAGAACCCTTCACTCCGGTACCCCTTACCCCCCTCAGTTCCCTCTCTCTTGTTGTAAGTTTCTATTTGTGTCGCTCTGCCCTTTTTACTCTCTCTCCTCTTTTCTCCTTTTCTTTTCTTTCCTGTCATACCATGGCGTTCTTTTCTATTTTTCCTCCCTGCAGCCCATTTATTGTACACCGCTTTGATGCCTTATGGTTTAGGCGGTTTATCAAGAAACCGAATAAAGATAAAGATAAAGGCATAACAAAGCAAACACTAAGACAACTCCAATTAGCACAACATACTGCAGCCAGGATAACTATGAACATTAGCCCTACAGAACACATAACCCCAACACTATACGACCTCCATTGGCTCTCCATACGAAGCCTCATAACCTACAAAATACTTGTCACAACTTTTAAATTAATATATGACATCTCTCCTTCACACCTTTCAACGCTCATACAAAAAGAAACCAATTCCCATTCCCGAGACTGCAACAAGAATAAAATATCTATACCACCCGATTTCAGAAAAGCAACAAAGACAACATTAAAGCATTCTCGCACATTGCCCCCAGCCTCTGGAACACCCTCCCTGACCATATAAGAGAAATAAACAACCTTAAAGCATTCAGAAAACATCTTAAAACCCACCTATTTACCCTCCATTTTGGCACAAGAAACGAAAAAGAACGCAAACCTCCCCCACTACCACCACTCCACAGCACTCCACTCCATCAATGTTATTTATATGGATATACTATATATAATTTGAGAAGAAAATGTTCCCTGTACCTGAATAATTACTTGCTATGTAATATTCAAATTGCTGTTTGATATAAACTGCTGTTGATCCTATGGAAAAACGCGGTATGGAAATTTATAATAAATAAATAAATTAAATTACTGCTCTCTTACTCCTCTGCTTGTGCTAATCAGCACCAAGGGTAGGGGGAGGGAGAGTAGAGGAGGGCAATATGAGGGGAAGGCAGGGACAGGAGAATGAGATGGGAAGGTGTGTGCAAGTGGAGAGGAGAGAGAAAGCTGGGGAAGTGTATGAGGGGGATTCAGAAGGAGAACTATGGGGGACTATATGCCAAGAGACTGGATTTAAGAGAGAGCTATGGTGCTGTGAGTGTTAGCTGGAAAGGTTTGAGAAAAAGAGCTATGGTGGTATGATTGCTGTAGGTGGGAGCTTGACAGAGAGCTATGGTGAGATATGTTGCCAGTGAAGGGAAGAGGGTGGGGTTCAAAGAGAGAACTTCTGAAGTCTGTGTACTCGTAAAGAGGAAGAGGGACTTCAGAAAGAGAGGTAGTGGTGTGTTTGCTGGAGAAAGGTATAAGAAAGATAGTTATAGGTGCCTATCAGGGGAGAGGGCTAAAGTAGAGATATGCGGCTGTGTGTGTTTGGGGGAGGAGTTTGAGAAAGACGGATAGAGAAGGATTTGGAAGGTTTTGTTGAGGCGAAAGAGGAAGAACGCTGAATAGTATCCACACTGGAGTGGGGCCATAGAAAACCAAGGATTGAACCTGGGAGGGGGAGGCAGATCAAAACTAGAGAGAGGGGTTCAATTTAGCTGGAGAGTGAAACCGCTGAGAGAGGGAATCAAACCTGAGCAGGGAGAAATTTGGGGGTTGTCAGGCCTAGAACACAAAGGAGCCAGGCCTTTAAGATAGGGGATGCTACACAAAAAATTACAAATAAAGAATGCAGAATTTAGCAGAATTTAAAAAAAGCAATCCACAGAATTTAAATTTTTTTGTGCAGAATTCCCCCAAAAGTAAACTCCATTTCACTTTGGTGCAATCCAGAGGTTCTATGTATTTACATCTAAAAGTATTTTTATGGTAATGAGAGATGAATTGTATTAGGATTTTATACTTATTTACTCACCTTTTCCAAATCCAAGCTCAAGGCAAGTTATATTCCATATAGGAGTTATTTCCATTTTCTTTATTTTTGGAGGGTTTCACACATTTTTGGACATAAACTGCCTTCATACTGAGATACATAGCATATGAGAACAATTTTGAATGGTTTTTAAGCAGGTAAAACATTGTTTTATATGAGTAAAAAATCTTTTGAAAACTGTCCCCTCTCCCCTGGGGAGGAGGTAAAACTACTCATGATGTGAAATAATGTGCATATTTTCACTCAAGGGAAAAAAGTAAGGTGTTAGTTCCAGGAAGAAAAGGTATGCATGGGATTTCCTTCTGAAATCACCACATGCAGCTGTGAGAGCCAGCCCTAGCACCAGAAGGACTAAGCATCCACCTTGGGCAGCACAATTTGGGGGGCAGTGCTGACATGAGAGCAGTAACTACAGCAGACCGTGCAGTGCCACAGTTATTGAGAAACAGAGCATGAGAGCTGAAGTAGCTGCCGATACAGTAGCGATGCTTCCTTCCTCAGTTGGGGTGGGAGGCAGGACCGAAGATAGAGCAGCCACACAAGTCGACACCCTTTCTCCACCTCTGCCCCTCAGATTTAGCTCTCAGAATGGGGGTATAATTATAATTGGAAGCAGGGCTCGTGCAAGTTTATCGGGCGACCTACACAAACCTTTATTCTGATGTCCCTTCCTGCATCTCCCATGCCCGTCCCCCACCCCCACCTACCTACTGACCACAGTGACATGCAGCTCAACCTCCTGGTCTGTGGCCGGTAGGTGGAAAGGTGCTTAAGAGCACATTAGTTTCTTCTGCAGCAGAGGGATCTGCACAAGCAAACATCCCAGCAGTTCAACCTCCCGCCCTGCAGCCAGCATGAGAAAGGACGCAGAAGAGCATGTCAGTTTCCTCTGTGGTGCAGGGTCAGTCTCACGAGATGATCCATGAGATTGACCCCTCTCCACAGAGGAAACTGACACCGTTTTAAGTGCCCTTTTCATTCAAGCCATGGGAATTGCTGAGATGTTGGTTTGTACGGCTGTCCTCAGCTCCTCATGACTACAGAGGAAACCGATATGCTCTTAAACATCTTTCCTCCTGCAAGTCACAGGCTGAGCTGATGGCCTGCTTCTGTCCATTTGCTGACCTCAGAACTTTGTCATCATAGGCAACTGCCTAATGGAAGCACAAGCCCTGGTTGAAAGAGAAGAGGCCCCCAGTAAATCTTTGGCACAATTTATTTTCTTTTGGTGGGGTTTACTGATCTGAGTTGCAGCTTGTGTACTCCATAGCCCTGCTGGATGGCATATTTTCTCTTTACTGCGGTCCCACCTGATAGCTGAATGGAGCCGGAAGAAGGCAGAAGTAAGCAGGAGTTGCTTGGTAATGCATGCAGCACAAGCTGTTTGGCGCCTTCTCTTCCTTTGAGGATTGGGATCCTGACTGAGTCCTTCCCTTGAAGGTATACAAGCTGTTGTAATTCATGCTGCTGCTGCTCAACCACATTCCCTGCCTATACCACAAACATGCTCCTCCCTGCATAGGTCACACCTAAGTGGGGGAAATGCTGAACAGCAAGAGGTGGTTGAGAAAAGGGGAGATGCTGTTCACCTGGGGGGAAGGGAGCAGGTGAAGGGGAAATTGTATTTATTTACTTATTTATTATCCATTTAGTTCATGCCTTTTGAGTTCAAGGCAGGTTACATTCATGCTGACACCTAGGGGAAGGGGAGGTAGAGAAGCTGGACATCTTAGGGGAAGGGGAGGGAAGGGAAAGGAAGGGCAGATGTTAGACTGTGGCAGGTGCAGGCCTGTGACCCACAGTGTCCGAACATAAGCAGGCCAACATGGCTAGCTTGACCTGTAAATGAGGCCTGTGGAGAGGCATATAGGATTGCACATCCCCCAATATGCTGCTATTGTAAGATAGAACTCAGTAGAAGTATTGAATTAGCTTAGGTAAGCAGAACTGCAGTATTGAAAGATGGAAAAATACAGAAAAACATGTTTAAAAGTTACTGATAAGAAAAAGTACATCTGCAAAGAAATAATTGGGAGTGCTGACAGATGAGTTGCAGAGCCCAGCTCCTCTGCACGTACAAATTGGTTCTATAACCTTGAAAGTGTGAAAGTAACAAGTTGATGAACTGACCATTGTAATTGGGACTAGAAGGGGGGTATGCAGGTGTCATGCCCACTGGAGGGATATAACTGGATAAACTTATCAGTACCGGGACCAATAGAAGAGGTATGGGAGGTACGGGAGATTACCGGGACCAATGAAATGTTTTTCTATACCTAGAATGGAACAGAAGTCTATAAAAGTTGTTGTAATGCTTGAAAACTTTGCTCAGCCATTTTGAAATTGATTGGTTCGAGACTTGTGCACAAATAAATGATTTGGACCTTCTGAACAGACTCCTGGTATCACTGGTTTGTCTGCGCTTTGCTGCTACATATTCCTTGGTGCGTTGGCCGGGAAGTTGT
Source organism: Ichthyophis bannanicus (assembly GCA_033557465.1). Classification (NCBI taxonomy): domain Eukaryota; kingdom Metazoa; phylum Chordata; class Amphibia; order Gymnophiona; family Ichthyophiidae; genus Ichthyophis; species Ichthyophis bannanicus. Next base: position 940,895,080 of record CM066033.1, on the reverse strand, counting down.
GGAATCAAAGTGTATATAGGGCAATATACCACGACTTTCCGCCTCTATAGGCTTGGTCCTGCCGGGATCGCGCCCTTCCGACGAGGGCTGCTCCCTGGCGCCACCGGTCCCTTGTATCGGAGGGAGCTGGTCAGACCTCGGCGGGTGACGAGCCCGGCTGGAGTCAACGCCTCGAACCCGAGTGAGGGGAGTCCGAGGTCCAACTCATGCGCCTGCTTGGGAAGTTTGAGGACCGGATCCGGTGAGTATAGTTTTGATTTTGGGTCTAGACAGAAATAGAAAGCGCAGTACTGCCATTGGAACTTGGAACTTTGGAATTTGTAATCTCGAGATATTGGGAATTGGTAAGAGAGCATGATCACCTCTCAAGGAAGGGCCGAGTAGCCTGGCATGGGAATTCGCCGGGTGAAACCCCCATCCTTTTTGTAATTGGGAAATTGGAAAAGACTAGTCAGAATAGATAGAAACGAATGCATTCTGGGATACGTTGCTAGCATGATTGTGTGAACGAAGTGTGAATGAGAGGTCTGGCAGCACGGACCAAGTGAAGGCGGACCCCTGAGTAGCGCATTTCCTGACCGGGCGACCGCGTTCAGGTCGCGAAAAGGGGGAAGCGATTGTCGTCTTGTCTTGTTATTTGTACTCCTTATACGTTTCCAGGGCCGTGAGGACCCCTTACCCACGGTCCGCCCTCCTTTTCCCTTCTGTCTGTTGTTGCGCGCACACATCGAAATGGGAGGGGCGGGGTCTACTAGAAACACTCCATTAGAATGTATGATCGCACATTTTAAAGAGGGATATTCAGGAGATTATGGTATTAAAATGACAGCAGCCCGTTTGCAGATTTTGTGTACTAGGGAGTGGCCCGATCTAGACCCCATCTGGCCCCGAGAGGGAACGTTCAAAGTAGAGATTATTCAGTCAATACACCGTAGAGTGCGGATAGCGCACCCCGACCAGTACCCCTATATAGATTCCTGGTTAAGTATTTGTGAAGATCCGCCCCCCTGGGCGCAGCGCTGTTATGAGGAACAGTGCAGAATAATGTTAGCTAAAGCAGATTCTAGACAGAAGACGGAACAGCCTAGAATAAAAGAGCAGGATAAGAAAGCCAGAAAGAAGCCCATCCTGGCAGATCCTGATTCCCCAGAAATAATTCTCAGGCAGCCCCGAACCCCAGGTCCAGTAAGAGTAGCCCGGCGTCCTGCCCCAGAACCCCAGAGACGGCCAGAGCCGAGGCGGGACCCAACCCCTGATCCCCCTCCTGGAGAAGAGAAAGAGGAAGAATTAGCGGGAAAAGAAGAGGAGGACCTAAAAAGCGAGTCAGAAGTGGAGACTGAAGAAGGAGAAAGAGAGAATCCCCCAGATGAGGAAAGTGTACAAATAATTGAGAAAGTCAGCACTAGCACTAGCATGCCAGTGACAGAGAAACCCAAAGCAAAACCTGTTGAGAAAAAGAAAGTGACTCCTGCAAAGGCAACGACAATAACCCTTAGATCCCAAAAGACACCCATAGCAGCTAAACTGTTTCCCTTACGGCAAGTCCCGGGAGTGCCCGTAAAGAATGATAATGATGAAGTGGTAGCGGGACCCCTAACTTATGTGTATATCCCTTTCTCTACAACTGATTTATTAAATTGGAGGTCGCATTATGCCTCCTATACTAGCAAGCCCCAGGAGCTGACAGAATTAGTAACTAGTATTATGGAAACTCACCAACCCACTTGGCCAGATTGCCGTCAGCTCCTGACCACCCTATTCACTACAGAAGAACGAGCAAGAATTAGAAAAGCAGCTATTGAATGGATGGCAGAAAACCCTGCAGCTCCGGCACAGGGGCAGAATATAATAGACCGTAGGGAAGCAGCTCAGAGAGAATTCCCGAATGAAGACCCCCAATGGGATCCAAATACAGATGAAGGATCCACAGCCCTAGCCCGTTTTCGCCAAGGCTTTTTACAAGGCCTGAGAAGGGGGGGCCAGAAAGCTATGAACCTTTCCAAAGTTACAGGAGTTATCCAAGGGATAGATGAGAGCCCAGCAGATTTTTATGAAAGATTAACTGAAGCATACAGAATGTATACTCCCTATGATCCCGAGGCGCCAGGAAGTTTATGTATGGTGAATTCTGCTTTTGTAAACCAGTCTCAACCAGACATTAGACGCAAATTACAGAAGTTAGAAGGGTTTGCGGGCATGAATGCAACACAGTTATTGGAAGTCGCTCATAAAGTGTATGTGAATCGTGATACTGAAAGACAGAGAGAATGTGATAGAAAGATGAAGAAGAAAGCTGATTTTTTGGCTGCGGCCATAGTGGAACAGAAAAGGGGAGGTGTCCCTAGTCGAAGGAGCAGAGGAAGAGGGCGGGGTCAAGGCGGAGGCCGGACCCAGAGACTAGGCGTGAACCAATGCGCCTATTGCAGAGAGGAAGGACATTGGAGAGATATGTGCCCGCAACTCGAAGACGCCCAGCATGATGACGACAGCAGCCATCAGTGGCGAGAAGAAAGACGAAGCTATCCCCGAAGCCGAGGAGGAGCCAATCGAGAACAATTCCAGCGAGAGAGAGGAGGAACCATTCAAGCATTGGCCACACCAGCCCATGATGAGAATGACGTGGATTAGGACAGACCGGGCTCCAAGTTTGCTTTAGGTCTCCAGGAGCCTATGGTCGGAATACAAATAGGAGACCAAATTATGGACTTTATGGTTGATACTGGAGCACAACATTCAGTAATAGACAAAAAGATAGCCCCATTCACTACAAAAGCAGTCACTATCATAGGAGCAACTGGTGCCAGAGCCACAAAGTCTTTTCTTCAAAACCGAATATGCAGTCTGGGAGGACAGCAAATAACTCATCAATTCCTTTACATGCCCGAATGTCCAGTGCCACTACTGGGACGAGATATGCTAGCCAAGCTTCAAGCACAGATATCTTTCTCTGAGCAAGGAGAAATGCAAATGACAGTAAATCCCCAAACCAAACCAGCAGGAGTAATGCTGCTGACAGTTCCCCGAGAAGAAGAATGGAGGTATTACATTGATGATTCGATACAAGATACCTATTTTGAACAAACTTTGAAAAGTATTGATGCACCACCTGGAGTATGGGCAGAAGGCAGCCCCCCAGGCCTAGCTAAACATATAGCTCCAGTGATTGTAACCCTCAAGCCTAGTGCTACACCAGTGCACGTCAAACAGTACCCTCTCCCAAGAGCCGCAATTGAAGGCATCCATCGCCACCTACAAAGATTGCTTGAGTATGGCCTACTAAAAGTATGCCAATCCCCATGGAACACTCCACTTTTGCCAGTAAAGAAGCCTGGGACAGATGATTATCGCCCAGTGCAAGATTTGAGAAGAGTAAATGATGCAGCTGAGACCATACATCCAGTCGTACCCAATCCTTACACCCTCCTAGGACTGATACCTGCTGAAGCTACCCATTTCACTGTACTGGATTTGAAAGATGCATTCTTTTGCATAAGATTAGCCCCTGTAAGCCAAATATTGTTTGCATTCGAATGGCAGGACCCCATCTCTGGAAGAGGGGGCCAACTTACCTGGACAAGATTACCCCAAGGATTCAAGAATTCACCTACCATCTTTAGTGCCGCACTAAATCAAGACCTTTCAAGCTATCCAGTAGCCCCGGGGAAGAGAGTGCTTCTCCAATACGTGGATGATCTGTTGATAGCTGCCGTATCAGAAAGTGAATGTATATTAGCCACCAAAGATCTCTTGCAGTTACTAGAGGAAGCTGGATACAAAGTTTCCAGAGCCAAAGCACAGCTATGCCAAAAAGAAGTGAAATACTTGGGTTTTCGTATCACCCAAGGAAGCAGAAGATTAGGCAGAGAAAGAAAAGAAGCAGTATGTAGAATTCCAACTCCAACAACCAGAAAGCAAGTCAGAGCCTTTCTGGGAGCGGCAGGATATTGCCGAATTTGGATACCCAACTTTGCCCAAATTGCCAAACCACTGTATGAAGCCACAAAAGGAGAAGAGAAGTCACCACTGGAGTGGGGACTTGAGCAGGACACAGCCTTCCAGAAGTTAAAAGAAGAATTGATGTCATCACCAGCACTTGGACTACCAGATGTCCACAAACCTTTTCACTTGTTTGTACATGAAGCACAGGGAAATGCCCTAGGCATGTTGACTCAGAAATTGGGAAATTGGGAACGACCTGTAGCCTACCTATCGAAACAATTGGACCCTGTGGCCAAAGGATGGCCACCTTGCTTGAGAGCAGTTGCAGCTACAGCACTACTAGTGAGTGAAGCAGACAAACTCACACTAGGACAGAACATACGAGTCACTGTGCCACATGCAGTCCTTGCCCTTATGGAACAAAAAGCAAATTATTGGCTCACCAATTCCCGAATGTTGAAGTACCAGAGCATGTTATGTGAAAACCCACAGATACAACTTGAAGTGAGCCATGCCCTGAATCCAGCCACCTTGATACCTATCAGTGAAGAACTCCCAGAACATGACTGTATCGAAGTCATGGAGACTGTGTTCTCCAGCCGACCCGACTTGACAGATGTGCCCATAGAAAATCCTGACCAAACCTATTATGTTGATGGGAGCAGTCTCATCTTTGATGGACGACGCTGTGCCGGATATGCAGTCGTCACTCAACACGAAGTAGTTGAATCATCAGCCCTAGCCTCAGGCACATCAGCCCAGAAAGCCGAATTGATAGCACTCACCAGAGCATTGTTGTTAGGAGAAAAACTTATACTGAATGTATATACAGATTCCAAATATGCCTTCACTACCCTGCATGCCCATGGAGCTCTCTATAAAGAAAGAGGACTCATCACATCCGGAGGAAAATCAGTCAAATATGGTCCCGAAATATTGATGTTACTTGATGCCGTTTGAGCCCCAACACGTGTAGCTGTCATGCATTGCAGAGGACATCAAGCAGGAAAAGGAGAAGTTGCCCGAGGAAATAGATTTGCAGATGCCTCAGCACGACAAGCAGCTATGACAGGACAAATTGCCCCACAAGCTATGCCAATGCAAGCAGCGTTGTTTCCAGTACCTTTGAATCTATGGACCCCACGATATACCACCAAAGAATTGGACTACTATTGTGACAAAGAAAATGGAGTATTGAAAGACGGATGGATTGAGCTGCCACCAGAAGAGGGCAGTCAACCTCCAGGACGAATAGTAATTCCTGAACTGTTAGGACCATCCTTTGTCAAAGCTTTCCACGAAGCCACCCACTATGGGAAGAGTGCTATGGAAAAAGCACTCAGACCACATTTCTACATCCCTCTGATGACAACCATATCAGCTTCAGTAGCACGACAATGTCAAACTTGTGCCAAGAATAATGCCAAGCAAGGCCTTATTACAGCACCCCGAGTTCAGTCAAGAGGTGTGACCCCCATGCACAACCTCCAAGTTGATTTTACCGAAATGCCAAAAGCCAATGGATATCATTATCTACTAGTATTAGTTTGTACTTTCTCTGGGTGGGTAGAAGCTTTCCCAACCAGAACTGAGAAAGCCCGAGAAGTTACCAAAGTCTTAATGAGAGAGATTGTCCCCAGATTCGGAATTCCAGCAGTAATAGGGTCAGATAATGGACCCTCATTTGTCTCCCAAGTTACTCAGCAGTTAGCAAAAGCTTTGCAGATACAATGGAAACTCCACACTGCATACAGACCCCAGAGTTCAGGGAAAGTTGAGCGAATGAATCGTACCTTGAAAGCCCAAATGTCTAAGCTTTGTCAGGAGACACAATTGAAGTGGCCCCAAGTGCTCCCCATAGCTTTATTCAGAATACGCTCAGCTCCTGTAAAGTCAACAGGATTTTCCCCTTTTGAAGTTTTGTATGGTAAACCCCCACCAATAGTGCAGGGAATCAAAGGAAGTCTAGCCCAAATTGGTTCGGAAATAACCAGACAAGAACTTCTAGCTCTAAGTTTTGTTCTGCAGACTCTCCATACGTGGATCCAAGACCAGTTGCCTATCAACTTGACGGAACCCTTGCATCCCTACCAGCCTGGTACTTCGGTGTGGATCAAAGATTGGAAGAAGACACCGTTGGAACCCCATTGGAAGGGACCGTACACCGTCATCCTGTCTACCCCAACTGCAGTAAAGGTAGCCGAGATCGACGCCTGGATCCACCACAGCAGAGTCAAGCCCGCCGCCGATCCTGAACCAGAGCAGTGGACAGCAGAACAGCACCCTGATGTACCCTTGCGAGTTACTCTGAGACGGCAACCAGCAGCATAGACACTTCATCACAAGTGCTTTGCAGTAGCCAAGTCTTTCGAAGAGGATTGCTGTTTTCCATGCAGCAACAGTTTTGTTTCAACGAACCCAATTTGTGTGTGATTTGACACACTACTTTGAGACTACACTGACTAAGCCAGACTCCACAAGCCAACTGAATTGCTAAGTTGGTCAATGTGTACTGGACAACTTGAGGATCTTCAATCAACACTCAGCACCCGTTAAATTGCTTCATTAGCAAACGGGACGAAGAATAATAGATCGTCGTGATCAAGATCAGCAAGCTGAGGATTCAGAAGAACTCCAATCAACATCGACATGCATCTTTACTTTTGCTTTACTTTGGTTGCCTTCTTTGGAGGTTTTGAACAGACTTATGCTTTACCTCCATGCACTGCCTGCATTACTTCTACTAGAATTGGACTGAAAGTAACTCAGACTTTGCTTTATCATTCTTACTATACCTGCGAGGGAACAGTAACTCGGTGTATCTATAACACCACTGAACTAAATGTTTGCACTCATGGGAAAATTAAGACATGTTATAATCCGCATCAGAATCCATCCTATTACACGATGGAAATAAGATGGAAGGATGTAGATGGACCTATATTAGCTGCAACGCCACCACTTAAGGACATTACTAAACCTGCTGTTTTGAATTTTGATGCATGCAATGCTATTAATAGAGATAGTTATTCCACCTGTGGTACATGGGAGAAAGCGTATCGAAATGACCATAAGTACATGTGTCCAGAAGGTGCCACAGGTTGGAGAAAGTGTACAGGGAAAAAGGAACCAGGCTATAGTACTGCCCCAGCAGCAGACTACTATTGCCCGTATTGGGGATGTGTTTTTTATGCTACCTGGAACACTGGTATAACTGATGAGAAAATAGATAAACGAATGGCTACTTTAACCAAGCCAACCACAAATGATAAATGTCAGAAAGATGCTTGTAACCCCTTACACTTACGTATACACAATCCCCATGCATGGAAACAGGGATATAAGTTTGGTTTACGTATTGCTGGAGGAGCAATAGATCCAGGGACCATTGTGTATATCAGATTGAATACCCAAGCCCACAAGTCATCTAAATATCATCTTCATAATACTTTCTATGAAGCCATGCATGTAAATAAGTTTGAGATCCCTCACCCCTCACAGAATTTATTTCTAGAATTAGCCGGAGCAGTAGTATCTAGTCTTAAAATCACAGATTGTTATTTCTGTGGCGGAACCCAAATGGGAGATCAGTGGCCATGGGAAGCCCAAGAATTGAATTATTCCATGATTTACAATCAGACTGAATTACACAAGACTACCAGTGAATGGGTGTTAGCGCACTCAATCGTTGGACGTCTTTGCTATGCCAGAACTGGACTCCAGTTCACCCAAAAGGTAGGACAGCTGGTCTGTCTTAGCCAGAAATACTATAATGCCACGACCACAAAGACAGCATGGTGGTCAGGAATTGGACATCCTGAACCTCCTAACCCATTAGCCAGATTTCCTGAACTGGCAGGTCTATGGACTAACCTTGCTGAAGTCCAAGCCTGGCAGGCCCCACCTGGCCTATATTGGATCTGTGGAAACCGAGCATATGCACAACTCCCACCACACTGGGGAGGAGCATGTGTCTTAGGAACCATCAGACCTTCTTTCTTTCTTTTAAACACTGAACATGGAGAACAATTAGGATACCCAGTATACACTACCCACCGACACAAAAGAGCACTAAGACAAAAGAGAGAGGCCTTACAGATAGGCAAGTGGGAGAAATGGCAAGGTGATGATTGGCCACCAGAAAGAATTATTGAGTATTATGGACCCGCCACTTGGAATGATGATGGTATGTATGGTTATCGTACCCCAATTTATATGATTAATCGTATCATTCGCTTACAAACAGTAGTTGAAATAATAACCAATGAAACTAGTCATGCTCTCACGCTCTTAGCTAGACAAAGTACTCAGATGCGCACTGCGATATATCAGAACCGCTTAGCACTTGATTATTTGTTAGCAGCTGAAGGAGGAGTATGTGGTAAGCTGAACTTAACCAATTGCTGTTTGAAAATAGATGATAAAGGTCAAGTAGTTGAAGAAATTGCTAAAGATATGCAAAGACATGCTTATGTGCCAGTACAGACGTGGCACTCATTGAAATTTCCTAATTGGTTTGCTAACCTCTTTTCATGGGTGGGAGGATTTAAGACTTTCATCGTATTGGTACTAATCCTTGTTGCTGTTATCTTCTTATTACCATGTTTAATCCCATGTTGTATGCGTTCCATTCATAACACTATTGATAGTACAGTAGAGCGGAAGACCGCAACAAAAATCATGGCTTTATATACAGCCAGTCCTGGTAGAAATCCTTTAGCCAGGATGTGATTCTTCAGAAAGTGATTTAATTCTCACACCTTATTAAGTAATAGGGTGAGATTAATCAAAGGGGGGAATGTGGCAGGTGCAGGCCTGTGACCCACAGTGTCCGAACATAAGCAGGCCAACATGGCTAGCTTGACCTGTAAATGAGGCCTGTGGAGAGGCATATAGGATTGCACATCCCCCAATATGCTGCTATTGTAAGATAGAACTCAGTAGAAGTATTGAATTAGCTTAGGTAAGCAGAACTGCAGTATTGAAAGATGGAAAAATACAGAAAAACATGTTTAAAAGTTACTGATAAGAAAAAGTACATCTGCAAAGAAATAATTGGGAGTGCTGACAGATGAGTTGCAGAGCCCAGCTCCTCTGCACGTACAAATTGGTTCTATAACCTTGAAAGTGTGAAAGTAACAAGTTGATGAACTGACCATTGTAATTGGGACTAGAAGGGGGGTATGCAGGTGTCATGCCCACTGGAGGGATATAACTGGATAAACTTATCAGTACCGGGACCAATAGAAGAGGTACGGGAGGTACGGGAGATTACCGGGACCAATGAAATGTTTTTCTATACCTAGAATGGAACAGAAGTCTATAAAAGTTGTTGTAATGCTTGAAAACTTTGCTCAGCCATTTTGAAATTGATTGGTTCGAGACTTGTGCACAAATAAATGATTTGGACCTTCTGAACAGACTCCTGGTATCATTGGTTTGTCTGCGCTTTGCTGCTACAAGACACCTGGAGGAATGAGAAGGGAAGGGAGGAGCAGATGCTGGACACCTGGAGGGATTGAAACTTGGGAAAGGGAGAAGCTGCACAACTGGGGCAGGGTAGAGAATGGAATGGAAAATGCTGGATATCTTGGGTGGGTAGGGAAGGGAAGGAAAGAGAAGAGGAGATGCTAAATTAGGAGGTAGGGCCTTGAGCCATCCGGAGGTGAATGCAGATAGCTGAAGATTCACCTACAGCATCAACTACCCTTGGCCCCGCACTGGTAATGTGGCAGTCAGCTTGGTTTTCTGTATTGCACTGAATATAGTGCTTGGAACAACACAGGCTCCAGGTATATAGAGGCCAAACTTATGTTAACTTCAACTAATAAAGATGGAAGCCAATAAAAGCTGCTAAATTTGCAAACTCCTCAGGGACAGAGTGAATAGCAACAATTCTAGTGAACTGCTAGCTTGTACAAGGCTAGGATGTTGTACTCTGGATTTCTGAAATAACCAGAGTAAAGAATATAGATGAAGACAAAAAAAAAACTTATTGCAGAAAATTCCAGAGAAAACGTCTAGCAATTGTCCACATTTACTATGTCACTTGTGATGGACAAGCATACTAATTGCAAAAAATAGCTATATGAAATGAAGGAAGACTGATCTGACCACCATCCAAGCCCCTACCCCATCCTGCCTTATCATGAATTATCTTTATGGAAAGCACAGTTACTTACCTGTAACAGGTGATCTCTGGGAACAGCAGGAATAAGTCTTCACATATGGGTACGTCGGTACCGACGGAGCCTGCGCGGGAACGCTCCCCAGCTTCCCAAAAAGGAAAGCTTTTGGGAGCATCCCACTGCGCCTGCGCGCTGCCTTCCCGCCTTTCCTGACCAGCTCTCCTCAGTTCGAGTTTAAAGCTGAGACAATAGAGAGAGAGAGAGGAAAGGAAAGACACAAAAGAGATACAACTCCTAGGGGAGGTGGGAGGGTTGTGAAGACTTATTCCTGCTGTTCCCAGAGATCACCTGTTACAGGTAAGTAACTGTGCTATCTCCAGGAACAAGCAGGAATGAGTCTTCACATATGGGGACTCCCTAGCTAAGATGCCTGGGAGATCCCCAAGGATATGAGACCCTTGGAATGGGTCTACTTCCTCCTATGGATCTCAGGCATCTATCCAGGGAAGGAGGGTAGGAGTTGTTTAAGAATGGAACAGGTGTTTGAGGACAGCCTGACCAAACAAGGCATCCCGGCGGGAGTCCTTGTCCAAGCAGTAATGGGCTGTGAAGGTATGAACCGAGGCCCAGGTGGCTGCTCGACAGATCTGGTCGATGGACACAGAATTTAGATGAGCCATAGAGGTGGCCATGGCCCTCACATTATGAGCTGTGACATGGCTCTCCAGAGAAAGGTTCTTGCTCTGGTAGGCAAAAGAAATACACTGAGCAATCCAGTTGGACAGTGTTCTCTTAGAGACTGGAAGTCCCAAATGAGAAGGATCAAAAGCAACAAAAAGCTGGGAAGACTTTCTATGTTGCTGTGTCCTTTGTAAGTAAAAAGCAAGAGCTCTTTTACAATCCAGAGTATGAAGACTCTTCTCTGCACTGGATGCATGAGGAGCTGGAAAAAAGACAGGTAAATATACCTCTTGATTAAGATGAAAAGGTGAGACCACTTTAGGCATAAAGTGTGGATTTGTCCTAAGGACTACCTTATCATGATGGAACCTTGTATAAGGTGGATTAGTCACTAAAGCCTGCAGTTCACTGATGCGGCGAGCTGAAGTGACTGCAATGAGGAAAATAACCTTCCAGGAAAGAAATTTCAAGGAGGTAGTGGCTAAGGGTTCAAAAGGTGGCTTCATAAGCTGGCCAAGAACCAAATTTAAGTCCCATGCCACCGGAGGAGGCCTAATGGGAGGTTTAGTTAAAGTTAGGCCTCTCATGAATCTTGCAATGAGAGGATGAGAGGAAACAGGTTGTCCATTGATGGGCTTAAGGGATGCTGCAATAGCACTCAAATGGACTCTTACTGAATTTGTCTTAAGTCCTGCATCAGAAAGATGCAGGAGATAGTCTAACAGAGAATTTAAAGGTAGTGCTAGAGGGTCAAGACCCTTTTCAGCACACCAAATGGAAAATCTTTTCCATTTAAAAGCATAGGAACGCTTGGTGGAAGGTTTTCTGGAAGCATGGAGAATATCCTTCACTTGCTGAGAAAGATTCAAGCCTTGAAGGTCTAGGCCTTCAGTAACCAAGCTCTGAGGTGAAGGGACTTGTGGTTTGGGTGCCACAAAGTCCCTTCCTCCTGGGACAGAAGGTCTGGAGCAGCTCCCAAATCCAGGGAGGGGGCTTGGGAGAGATGCAGAAGTAGAGGGTACCACACTTGGAGTGGCCAGCATGGAGCTATGAGGATCATAGATCCTTGATCCCTCTGGAGTTTGAACAGAGTCTTGGGAATCAAGGGAATAGGTAGAAAGGCATACAGGAAGCCCTGACCCCAATGAAGGAGGAAGGCATCCTTGGCCTGAACTCCCTGACACGGAATTCTGGAACAGAACCGGGGAAGTTTGGCATTCCACAGACTTGCAAAGAGGTCTATGTCCGGGGTTCCCCATTCTTGGAAGATTCTGAGTACCTGATCCATGTGCAGGGACCATTCGTGTGGAAGCAGAACTCGACTGAGTCTGTCTGCCCAAGAGTTTTGGACTCCTGGGAGGTATACTGCCAGGAGATGGATTTGATGCTCTCTGGCGAAGGCCCACAATCTTAGAGCTTCGTTGCAAAGCGACAGAGAGCCAGTTCCTCCTTGCTTGTTTATGTAAAACATAGCTACTTGATTGTCCGTATGAATGAGGACTGTCTTGTAGCTGAGGAGGGTATGGAAGACCTTGAGAGCTAGGAAAACTGCTCGAAGCTCCAAGTGGTTGATATGAAGAGAGGTCTCCTAAGGGGACCAAGTGCCTTGAGTGGAGAGGTCCTGTAGATGAGCTCCCCAACCTGTTTGGGAGGCATCTGTTGTGAGGGTTGCTTGGGGTAACAACTGTTGGAAGGGGGACCCCAGCAACAGATTTTGAGTGGACATCCACCATTGGAGAGACCAAAAAAGACGTTTGGAGGTTGCTATTTGGTCTGAGAGAGCTCCTGATGCTTGAGTCCACTGGGTGGACAAGGCCCATTGAGCTGCTCTCATGTGTAGGCGAGCATAGGGTACCACATGTACTGTGGAAGCCATGTGGCCTAGCAGTTGTAGCATCTCCCGGGCAGTTAAGTGGCTCTTTGACTGAATCTGGGAGGCTAACTGCAGTAGATGCTGGCAACGGGCCTGAGGAAGGTAGGCCCTTGCAGTAGTGGTATCCAACCAGGCCCCTATGAATTCTAGGGACTGAGTAGGGGTGAGCTGAGACTTTGGGAGGTTTACCACAAGTCCCAGATACTGCAGAATGCGCCTTGTGCGGTCCAAGGAAATCTGGGCCTCTGACTGAGATGGGGCTCGGATGAACCAGTCGTCCAGGTATGGGAAGACAAATATTCCCAGAGTGCGTAGAAATGCAGCAACTACTGCCATGCATTTGGTGAACACTCTTGGGGCAAAGGCCAGACCGAAAGGAAGCACTCTGTATTGGTAATGTTTTCCTTGGAAAAGAAAACGTAGGAATCTTCTGTGAGATGGATGGATGAGGACATGTGTGTACGCATCCTTGAGATCTAGAGAACAAAGCCAATCCTGACTTTGTAGGTATGGAAGGAGAGTGCCCAGAGAAAGCATCTTGAACTTCTCCTTGCATAGAAATTTGTTCAATTCCCTGAGATCTAAGATGGGTCTGTATCCCCCTGTTTTCTTTGGAATGAGAAAATAGGGGGAGTAGAACCCTGACCCTCGTTGAAGAAGAGGGACTTCTTCTATTGCCCCTTGGGCAAGAAGGGTAGTCACTTCCTGACCTAAGAGGTCGAGAAGAGATGTGGGGGAATTGAAATGTCTCACCATGGAGTGGGGAGGAAGGTCTGAGAAATGTAGCTTGTAGCCCTCTCTTATGATGGAGAGGGTCCACTGCTCTGATGTGATTTGCTCCCATCTGGGAGCAAAATGAGCTAACCTTCCTGGAATGGTGAGAGGTTCTGGCTGTTTTAAAGCCAGAAAGGCAAAGTTCTCTAGCATCAAGTCAAAAACCCTGAGGAGGTTGGGACTGCTGAGTTGCAGCAGCCCCTGTAGACTTAGGCCTGGCCTGCTTAGGTTGCTGACGCTTAGCGGTAAAGCGACCTGTAGAAGATTGTTGGCCAGAAGTGGAAGGAAACCTGCCCTTTTTGAAAAAATACTTTTTAAAAGTCTTTTTCTTGGCAGGAATGGAGGTAGACTTTGAAAGTCTATCCAGAGCAGAATTCTCTGCATCCATTTGAGTGGCTTTTATTTGCCACTCTTTGCCAAATAGATTTTCACCTGTACAGGGCAGATTTCCTAAGCCATCTTGAACCCAGGGTTCTAGATCAGAAGCCTGGAGCCAAGCAATTCTGCGAGCAGCTATGGCAATGCCTGAGGCTCTACTGGCACCTTCAAAAGAGTCAAAGGCTGCCCTGTTGGAAAACTTGGAGATGTCTTGAGTATGCTTAAGCCACATGCGGAATTCTTCCCTTTTATCCTCTGGAATAAAAGGGAGGACAGTGTGCAGCTTTTCTGCCACTTCTTTTAGAAACATACCCATGTAAAGGCTATATGAGTTGATTCTGGCAATAAGCATACTGGCCTGGAAGATTTTCCTACCAAAAGCATCCAAGGTTCTGCATTCTCTTCCTGGAGGAGCAGAAGAGTGTCTCTTTGTACTCTTTATCCTCTTCATAGCTGACTGCACCACAATGGAATGGTGAGGAAGCTGAGTTTTTTGAAATCCAGGACAGGAAGGAACACGATACATAGTGTCCAACCTGCGAGAATGAGGAGAGAGAGTGAGAGGAGTCTCCCATAAATCAATCATGTGTTCATAAAGAATCTCATGAATTGGTAAGGTGACTGCCTCTCTAGGAGCCTTAGGGTATCCTAAAATATCCAATTTTTTTGCTCTAGGCTCTGATTCAGAGGTTACTGAGATAGAAAGTCCTTTAGCTACTTCTCTTATGAAGTCTTGAAAGGACAAGTCCTCTGGAGGAGACATTCTTCTTTTTGGAGAAGAAGGCTCTTCAGGAAGGGCTATGGATACTTCAGGAGATTCATCTGATAAATCAGAATCACCAGAGGAATCGAAGTACCGCCTGTGAGGATGCTCTTCCAGCGCTCGATACGCGTATCGAGCGGTATCGACATTGGGGGTCCTCGGAACCGGATCGGTACCGAGAAATAGCCCTGGACAAGGAACCGCTGCAGCCGGCATCCTGGTCGATGTCGATGCAGTCGGTACCGGTATCGGCGCTGGTGCCGGTACCGGAGCCGGTACAGACAACGGAGTTTGTTGCGGTACTGTCGGCGTCGCAGCTTGAATAAAGGCTGTAATAGCCTGCTGCATAGACAGAACATTCTGATCCATCGACGCCATGAATGCCTGGAGTTCGGTACCGGGAGATTGTGCCGGTACCCCAGAGCAATCTAACAGGTGATCGGTCGAGGCCGTGCCATCGATGTCAACCTGTAACCCCATAGGAGGAGCTTTGGAAGCCGGAGCTTCCCGCCGGGGTTGTTTGGCTGGGGCAGGATCCTCGAGGGCAAGCCCAGAGGCATCTCGATGCTTAGAGGGAGATCTACCCATCGAGGACCTGCTTGACTTATGTTTGGTTACCTGAGATCCATCAGGAGAAGAAGACCGGGAAGAGGTCGATGCTACCGATGCTGCATCAGCGGGAAACAGCACATGGAGCTTAGCTGCTCGGTTCTGTAAACCCCGTTTAGACATTAGAGAGCAGGACGGACAATCCGGAATGGAGTGTTCAGGACCCAAACATTTAAAGGCACCATTCATGGGTATCTGTAACAGAAATAGTACCGCTACACTTAGTGCATTTCTTGAACCCGGAGGCTGGTTTTTCCATGAGGGAAATTTTCTCTTGGGCCCTGAGGCCTAGAAGAAAAATTACACTAAGTGAGGAAAAGTATAGATTTTTTTTTTTTTTTAAAGAAGAAAGAAAAGACCGGCGGTACCGGTCCGGAGTCGGGGAAGGCAGACACGCGACCAAAGAAATAAAATAAAATAAAGAACTTCTTCAGCGGTGACAGGGCTCGACCTGCTGGCTCCGCGGCAAAGAAGAACTGAGGAGAGCTGGTCAGGAAAGGCTGGAAGGCAGCGCGCAGGCGCAGTAGGATGCTCCCAAAAGCTTTCCTTTTTGGGAAGCTGGGGAGCGTTCCCGTGCAGGCTCCATCGGTACCGACGTACCCATATGTGAAGACTCATTCCTGCTTGTTCCTGGAGATCCTGGTATAAGCAACTCAAGAGAGAGGGTAAAATCTAGATTCCAAGCATTATTTGTAGGATTTATTTATTTATTTATTTTACAATTCTTATATACCGCACTATTTGCAATCAGCGCGGTTTACATGTAACAAAAAACATCCGAAAAACATCAGTTTGCATATAAATTCTGGTGATCCCTAGCACAGCAGAGGCTCTATAAATTGTATGGTTTATGTTTTTTTCAAAATTTTATATACCACCCTTTGATGTAACAGAGCAGTTTACAATGCATAAAAAAATTGAAAATAAAATAAAATAAAATAGGTAGAAAAGAACTCCATTTAATGATAGAAAAGAAACAGTACAAGAAGGGGAGGAAGCAGTAAAAGTAAAGAAATGGAGAAACAAAGAGCTATCCAGTATGAGTCAGACAAGGAGCTGCAGAAGTCCATGGTCCGTATGGAAGAAAATTGAATGCTAATTTAAAAACATGTTTTAAGTGCAGTCTAAATTTGGGATATGAGATTTCAAGATGGATTTCTGGGGGAAGAGAGTTCCAGAGATGTTGATCTAGGAAATAAAGCACAGTTACTTACCTGTAACAGGTGATCTCTGGGAACAGCAGGAATAAGTCTTCACATATGGGTACGTTGGTACCGACGGAGTCTGCGCGGGAACGCTTCCCAGCGTCCAATCAAAGAGCTTTTGGAAGCATCCCACCACGCCTGCGTGCTGCCTTCCCGCCTTTCCTAACTGCCTCTCCTCAGTTAAGTTTTAAAGCTGAGACGAGAGAGAGAGAGAGAGAGGGGAAAGGAAAGATAGATAGAGATACAACTCCTGGGGAGGTGGGTGGGTTGTGAAGACTTATTCCTGCTGTTCCCAGAGATCACCTGTTACAGGTAAGTAACTGTGCTATCTCCAGGAACAAGCAGGAATGAGTCTTCATATATGGGGACTCCCAAGCTGAGATGCCTGGAGTCCCAGCATGTCATAGGCTGGAACATGCTATCTCCCAGAACACCCGGCATCCTGAGGATGGAGGGTAGGAGTTGAAGAAAGAAGGATGCTGTGGAACAGCTAACCTAGCATAGGACTGCAGGGATGGAGTCCATGTGTGGATGATGGTCATCAATAATATTGTAAAGGATATTGCAATATGGACCTCCCTTGACAGGATTTCACAGAAGTATGGAGGTTCATGGATCTACTGGGAAACCTAGTAGAGGAACCGTGAAGAGGACCTCACTGTAAGTGGAGGTAATAATCCTGTAGGAAAACCAGTGGAGGACAGAATCTTGAAAGATAATAGGTAACCCCAGTAGGGAAAACTGGGGTAGTCCAAAACGGTGGGCCTTCAGCGGAACGCTTTATGAGAAAAACCCTAGCTCTTTTGGGGGCAGAGTGAGTCACTCTTAGGAGCAAAAAGAGAAGGCTAACCGATTTGGACAAACAGGCACAGTCCTTGTGGGGAGAAAGGGTGTGGGAGCTCCTTGTATCCCAAAAAGCGAGGACAAATGCCTGAGGCGTTGAAGCCTGTGATTAACTGAAGATCCACAATGTCTCTCCTAACTGGGGTAAGCTAGGAGAGATATTGGGCACGGAAAGCTTCAGAGGTACCTAAACCGTTAGGTTATGGTATAAAAATTGTTGACTACCACAGGAGTGGTTGTGTGTGTAGAAACCCAAACCTGCTGGATAGCATAGGTATGAGTAAAGCCCTTCTGTCAGAATCATATAGCTATATGAGGATAGACAGTGAGATAGATAAGTATGTGGATACATATCTATCTATAATAAAATATCTCAACAGATACATATATATATAGATAGATAGATAGATAGATAGATAGATAAACAGACATATAAGAAGATAGCTATAGTGAGATATGGCAGGGCATAAAATGCACACAAAAAATAAATATGGATATGTAGGCCTACATATGGGTGTCTGCAATAAACAGACAGAGATATGCCTACAGCACAGTGATCACATAGGATATGTGGAGAGGAAAGATTCATCTAATAACAAGGAGGTGGAACCTACTTGAGAAGACATATAGAGAATCTATTCCCCCTGGTCATGATCTGCAAGAATGCTAGTTAGTGAAAAATAACCAGGATTGTTACGTGAAAAACAAAGGACAATGTCAATGTGCAGCCAGCAAGTTCCGAGTCTTCCAGGACTCTAGCATGGTAAGTAGACAGAAGACGTCTAGAGATGAGATACCATGTTGACCTGTTTAAGGGCAAAGATATCATGCGTTCTTACCATGAGGACAAGCATATCCCCGATTGGGAATACTATGGAATTGGGAATACTATGGACCAAAGCAGGGAACTGGCAACTCCTTGAGCTTTCATGTAAGAGAAGGCCTATGTCCTTTATATCAAAAAAGGAGATAGTAAAAGAAGGGAAAACCTTCTAGTCATGGGAGACATGACTGAAAAGCCTTTTCTAACCAGTTAGGATAGGTGTTGGAGAACCGCCCCCCCCCCCCCCATGCTCTCTAGCAAGGGCCCATAGTGGAAAGCTTCTCTGTAGATTGCAGAAAGCATGATGCAGGAGAATGAGGAGATAGAACTAGCTGTTAGAGAGCCAGTATCTCTGCCAACTATGCTGCCAAACTCAGGAAAATGAAGATGGCAGAATAGAAGATCATCTAGAAAGCTTGTAGTGAGATGATCTCCAAGAGAGATGAAGCACTGACTTGGAGCCACTACTAAGACTAGACAGAATGTTAGTGGAGGACAATCTGGTTGTTTGTGGACAAGAACCAGTGGTCCAAACATTAAAGCTCCTGGATGGGCAGCTGTTGGCAAGACAGCAGAAGAATCTTACTGTTCAAAAACAGAAAGAACAGACAGAACAGGAGTAGGAACTCTGGACATGTCTGATAAGCTGCCCCAAAGCAAGATTAAAACAGAGGAGGTGACTCAGAGAGGAAAACTCCGCACTGGAAAGTGAGGAAAGTAAAGTAGAGAGGCTAAAGAGAAAGCCTCCCAGTAAGTAATTCCGCTCTTACAGAGGAAAAACTTGGTAAGAAGGTGAAGAGAATGGAGCTGAAGAAGACTTACGAAGTAGTAAGTCTATAGAAAGGAAAAATACATGCTGGCACAGGAACTATCATCCCTAGCAGACAAAGAGGAGAAACCTGTGACTTATAGGCATGAACAACCTGACAGCTCATAGAAATATAGAAAAAATGGATATCTTTTGGAAAGAGATCCCTGTGTAGGGGTTAGAATAAAGCGGTGGATTGCCTCTATTGAGAAGAAGCAACTGTAGATTCTAACCCCAAGGGTCACAAGCATCTGATGATAAATGATCAGAAACCCTGCAGGTGCTGGGTTTGCTGAGCCTGGTGAGAGGTTGGATTCTTTAGACCAGGACGATGCTTTCCCTGTTGGGGAACATCTGTATGATGGGCAAGTGATGAATAAAACCTTCTTCTCCTGTGGGAAGAAAGTTTGGTAGGACATTTCCTACGTACTGGGACAGAGGAAGGGGTAGAACAACCCCTAGGAACAGGTAAATCAGTGGACAACTGAGTAACCTGACATAGAGACTCCTTGTTGAAAAGATTTTCTCCAGTGCAAGGAGTATGTCCCAGCCTTTGTTGTGCCCATTTGTCCAAGTCTGAAGCTTGGAGCCAGGCTCTACGTCGTGCCCCTATAGCTATAGCAGAAGTCCTGCTAACAGACTCAAAAGAGTCTAGGGAAGCACGAGAAAGAAACCAAGAGATATTCTGGATATGCTTAAGCAGTGAGGAATAGTCTGTACTCCTGTAATCTGAAAGAAAAGGAGACAAAAGATGTAATTGCTTTGTGACCTCCTCAAGAGAAAGACTCATATAAAATATATATGAGAGAATTCTTGCAGAAAGCATAGATGTCTGGAAGGTTTGACGTCCAAAGTCATCTAGTGTTTTAGACTCACGACCTGGCGGATAGGAAGAGTGCTTTTTCTTACTCTTTACCCGCCACATTGCTGATTCCACTACTAGGGAATGATGAGGGAGTTGAGTCTTTTGAAACCCTGGAGAGGGGGGCACCTGATATAACAGATCAGTTGCCTTGGGAGGTGGGGGTACCCTTAAATGTGTTTCCCACATTCCTAGAAGGAGATCCTGCAAGGAATGATGCAAAGGAAGCATTATGTTCCCCTTTGCTTTGGTAGAAAGAGAATCTTGTGCAGGATCATGTCTTGGGATAGGAATGGCAAGAGATCTTGCTATATCCCAGAGGAAACTCTTAAAAGAGGGATCCCGAACAGGAATCTCTCTTGGACAGGTTAGATTTACAGAACTAGCCTGAGCATCCACAGAGGTATCCAAGTATATAGGAATAGAAGATCCTGCACAGTGCAGTGTGGAATGCTTAAGAGATGGTTGCTGGTACTGGGTATCATGAGCAGCAACCGTCCTTACCACATTGTCCATGCCAGGTATCGACTCCAAGCTTGGTATAGAATGGAGCGATCCTGTTGAAAAAAGCATGGTAGGAGTTGGCCACGATGCTACTGTGGATACCGGTACCGATGTCGGAGTCGAGCCCGACAAAGACATCGGAGTACTCATCGGTGACAGTTCAATCGGTACCGAGGTGACCGAACCCATCCGGCCAGTATCCTCGGTACCGAAGCACCGGTATTGATCGATGTCGGTACCAAAAGCTATTGGTACCGAGTCTTCTAGACTAGAGATCGATTCCAAACTCGGCATCGAGGGCAGAGAGCCTGATAAGCGAAGCATGGAAGGCACCGACCGCAAAGGTAATGAGGTCGTCGGTACCGATTTCGGTACCGTGTCTGACACCGGTGAAGGAAGGTCAACCAGTGGCAACTCAATTGGCCTCAAAGGAACCGAGAGTTGTGAATCCGAATCATCGGAACAGAGCCTTCGGTACCGCCGAGAGCCGGTACCAAGACAAGTCGGTACCCAGTCCTCCAGACTGGAGATCGATTCCAGACTCGGCATCGAAGAAAGCGAGTCTATCGATGCACTTCTGGAGGGTACCGACGGCAGTGGTAGTATCGGTGTTGGTACCGATAATGGAAAGTCAGTCTGGGGTGTATCCAGCGGTCCCGAAGGTACCGAGGATGCCAGATGACGATCCCTGGTGAGGAGTGTTCCCTGTAAAATAGTTATCTCCAAGTTATAATGCCCTGTTCAATGTAATTTCAGTTTGTTCAATGTAAACCGCACTGATGCAGAATAGCGCGGTATATAAGAGAATATAAATAAATAAATAAATCTAACACCAGTGCCGATGCCGGGGTACCGGTACCGCTCGAAGCAGATGCCACCACCGGACACAGCTGAGGTATGTTCTGTGAGGGGTGAACCCCAGGAACAACCTGAAACCCCATATTTGCTTTGGAGACCGAAGACTCCCGCCGGGGTTTTGAAGCCAGTGGGCCCTCGAGGGCAAGGCCGGAGCCGTCTTCATGCTGTGCATGAGACCTACCACTCGAGGACTGGCTAGTCTTAACAGACTGTTTGTGGGTTACCTGATCTTTTGTGGAAGAAGAAGGGGACGGTGCCCCGAAGTTGGAGGGCAACCGTGTATCGAGGGAATCTCGATGTTGAAAACCTCTTCTCATCAAACTGTTGTCAGGACCCAAGCAGGTTAGACACCGACTTTGAGGGTCTAAAAATAAAGTTGTACCGCCACAGAGTGAACATTTCTTAGAGAAAGTGCCTGGCGGTTCCATGAAGGAAAAAGAAGAGGCCTAAAAGGCCTAAGAGACTGTGGGATACTAAGAGGAAAAAATATATCCCATGGAAAAAAATATATATATATTTCAAGAAAAGAAAAGAAACACCGGCGGTACCGGTGGCGTCGGGAAGACAGCCGCGACCACAAGAAAACTAAAAAATAAAAACAAGAATTTTCTGCGGTGACAGGAGGACGTCCTGCCGGCTCCGCGGAAAAATGAAAACTGAGGAGAGGCAGTTAGGAAAGGCGGGAAGGCAGCACGCAGGCGTGGTGGGATGCTTCCAAAAGCTCTTTGATTGGATGCTGGGAAGCGTTCCCGCGCAGACTCCGCCGGTACCGACGTACCCATATGTGAAGACTCATTCCTGCTTGTTCCTGGAGATGACGTGTCGATTCCAGATGGGCTTGTGAAGGAGTGGAAAAGTGTAACCAATTACCGTGTATAGAGCGCAACACTCGAGGAAGGGTGTGCGGTATCAGGAGGGATGAGAGATAAGCCGGAATTTTAGAGTGAAGGGTCCTATGAGTGAGGATGAGGATTTTGATCCGATAACTAATAGACAACCAGTGAGACTTTATGGAGAGGGGAGTGATATGATCATGTTTAGTGGCATGATGGAGGAGGCGATGGACAGTGTTCTGTACAGACTGAAATAATTTCAGATGATACTGTAGCAAATCAGCATAGATAAATTGGTGTAATCTAAGAGTAAATGCAATTTATAGTACCATAAGAGAAACCTAGTAGTTAGAGCAACAACCTAGTACCCAAGCAATCAGGGTTTGAGTCCCACTGGCACACTTTGTGACCTTGGACAAGCAGGGCCGGCCCAAGGGGGGTGCGGGGCCATGTGCGGAGACTGGGTGTGGGGCCTCATTTGCATAAGGTGCTTCATTTGCATAAATGTTTGCATAATGTTACCATATACTAACTTTTAGTAAACATGCCTCTTCATAAGTGTATGGATAAAGAAAGACTAAAAGATTTCTACATTACTATAATCCAGTGCCTACCGCCAGGCACATTAGGAACCACTACAAACAATGCCCATTTAGAACCCATAGCAAACCCTGCCATATCGTAACAGCACTACCAGGACTCACAAAGCACCAGACCCTACCTATCAAAAGGCAACACTGCAAATATTAAACCAATACATTTCAGAGAATAACAATACATGACCTACTGGGGAAAGAGAACAAGTGGCAATGTCAAATAGGAATTACATAAACAGAATACCTCAGCTCAGTTACACATGCAGAACATAGACCATCACCAAACAAGGAATCACAATTTAGAAACAGGAAGACAATAACTAAACTGGGAACCCCAAAAGCCAAACTTGGAATGTACAACACTGTAGAAATAAAACTATAAATTAATTTCCTCTTGTACTAAACAAAGCGCAGACGTTAATGATGCACATTTCCCAGAGCTGACATATTCCAGTTAATAAATTCAAAATAAAGAGATATTTTTCTACCTTTAGTGCATTTTTTTTCAGTTGCAATTGCTCCAGCCACTTTCTTCTGGTTTCTTTGTGTCTTCTGCTAACTCTCCATCGTCTGCTGTCCATTTGTCCTTTCTTCTCTCTTCTAGTTTTTTTTTTCCATTCTCTCTCTACATCTGCTTTAACATACTAATCTTTCTCCTTTTGCTCTTTCCTCATTCCTATTTCATCCACTCAAATTTTACCCCTCCATCCTCAATCCCCACCTACTCTCCCAATACCCGGCCAATTGTAGATTTGTCTTCGCTCCCACACAAAATATTTTTCCCCTCTCCATTTCACTCTCCCAGCTCCATCCCATTCTAATCTTCCCCCAACATCAACTCCCTTCTAGTTCCAGCCCCACGCAGCATCCGCTCCCTTCTAGTCCCCAGATCAGCCCATTTCCAGTCCTAGCCCCCCATCAGCCCATTTCCAATCTTATGCTAGCCACACCATCAGCCCATTTCCAGTCCTAACTCCCCCATCCATTTCCAGTCCTATCTGAGTCCCTCCATCAGCTCACTTCTAATCCCAGCCCCCCATCAGCCCATTTCTAGTCCTTTCCTAGCCCCACCATCAGCCGATGTCAAATCCTAGCTCCCCTCCACTCAGCCCATTTCCAATCCAAGCTCCCCATGAGCCTACTTCCAGTCCTAGCCCCCCCATAGCCCATTACCAGTCCTAGCCCCCCATAGCCCATTACCAGTCCTAGCCCCCCATCAGTCCATTACCAGTCCTGTCCCCCCATTAGCCCATTTCCAGTCCTAGCTCCCCCCATCAGCCCATTACCAGTCCTAGCCCCCCCATCAGCCCATTTACAGTCCTAGCCCCCCATCAGCCCATTACCAGTCCTGCCCCAAATCAGCCCATTTCCAGTCCTAGCCCCCCATAACCCATTACCAGTCCTATCCCCCCATCAGCCTATTTCCAGTCCTAGCCCCCCTCATAGCCCATTACCAGTCCTAAACACCCCATCAGCCCACTTCCAGTCCTTGCCCCCCATAGCCCATTTCCAGTCCTAGCCTCCCCATCAGCCCATTTCCAGTCCTAGCCCCCCATAGCCTATTACCAGTCCTAGCCCCCCCCATCAGCCCATTTCCAGTCCTACCCCCCATCAGCCCAGTTCCAGTCTTAGCCCCCCCCCCCCATAGCCCAGGTAGATTTTAAAAAACCAAAACAGCGGCAGAATTGAGCGTCCCGCGGAGCCCCCCAAGCCTGGCAGAGTCCTCCATGCGGCCTCAGCTCCCTCAGTGCGGGCTTCAGAGCCGCAAAGGGAGAGTTTCCCTTTCTCGCGGCTCTGTTTAAGCCCGCGGGGCTGATGGAAAACAGGTAATCCTGTTTCCCATCAGCGCCAGTGGCTTAACAGAGCCACGAGGGAGAAGCTCTCTCCCTTCATGGCTCTGAAACACAGAAACATAGAAATATGACGACAGAAAAAGACCACATGGCCTATCTAGTCTGTCCTTCCATAACAACTACAACAGTACCCTTTTTACCTTTAGAGATCCTCTGTGTTTGTCCCGTGCTTTTTTGAATTCAGTTACTGTCCTCATCTCTACCACCTCCACTGGGAGACTATTCCATGGATCCACTACTCTTTCCGTAAAGAAATATTTCCGCATATCACTCCTGAATCTATCTCCCTTCACCCTCATCCCATGTCCCCTCGTAGCAGAACTTGCTTTCAATTGAAAGAGGCTCTCTCCCTGAAACATTTATGCCACGGAGGTATTTAAACATCTCAATCATATCACCTCTATCACGCCTTTCCTCTAAGGTGTACATATTAAGATCCTTCAGTCTGTCCTCATATGCTTTATAATGAAGAACACTAGGGATGGACCCTAAAGTTACTGCTTGGGTTAGAAATTGGTTGGGTGGGAGGCGACAAAGAGTACAAGTAAATGGAGCTCACTCTGAGGAGAAGGATGTTACCAGTGGTGTGCCCCAGGGATCTGTCCTTGGTCCAATTCTTTTTAACATCTTTGTTAGTGATATAGCGGAAGGGCTGTCGGGTAAGGTTTGCCTCTTTGCGGATGATACCAAAATCTGCAATAGAGTAGACACCCAGGAAGGGGTAGATAACATGAGGAGGGATCTAGCTAAGCTTGAAGAATGGTCTAGAATTTGGCAGCTGGGATTTAATGTTAAAAAATGTAAGGTCATGCATTTGGGCTGCAGCAATCCAAGGGAGCAATACAGTATAGGAGGTGAAGTACTTTTGTCCACTAAAGAAGAGCGGGACCTAGGCGTGGTTGTGTCTGATGATCTTAAAGTAGCTAAACAGGTGGAAAAGGCGACAGCAAAAGCTAGAAGGATGCTTGGGTGCATACGGAGAGGAATGGCTAGCAGAAAAAAGGAGGTGATAATGCCTCTGTATAAGTCTTTGGTGCGACCTCATTTGGAGTATGGTGTGCAATTCTGGAGACCGCACCTTCAAAAGGATGTGAACAGGATGGAGTCGGTGCAGAGGGTTGCTACCAAAATGATTAATGGGCTTCATTATAAAGCATATGAGGACAGACTTAAGGATCTTAATATGTACACCTTAGAGGAAAGGCGGGATAGAGGTGATATGATTGAGATGTTTAAATACCTCCGTGGCATAAATGTTCAGGGAGAGAGCCTCTTTCAATTGAAAGCAAGTTCTGCTACGAGGGGACATGGGATGAGGGTGAAGGGAGATAGATTCAGGAGTGATATGCGGAAATATTTCTTTACGGAAAGAGTAGTGGATCCGTGGAATAGTCTCCCAGTGGAGGTGGTAGAGATGAGGACAGTAACTGAATTCAAGAAAGCATGGGACCAACACAGAGGATCTCTAAAGGCAAAAAGTGGACTGTTGTAGTTGTTATGGAAGGACAGACTAGATAGGCCATGTGGTCTTTTTCTGTCGTCATATTTCTATGTTTCTATGTTTCTAATCATTTTAGTAGCCACCCTCTGCACCGACTCTATCCTGTTCACATCCTTTTGAAGGTGTGGTCTCCAGAATTGCACACTATACTCCAAATGAGGTCGCACCAAAGACTTATACAGAGGTATTATCACCTCCTTTTTTCTGCTAGCCATTCCTCTCCGTATGCACCCAAGCATCCTTCTAGCTTTTGCCGTCGCCTTTTCTACCTGTTTAGCTACTTTAAGCTCATCAGACACAACCACGCCTAGGTCCCGCTCTTCTTTAGTGGACAAAAGTACTTAACCCCCTATACTATACTGCTCCCTTGGATTGCTGCAGCCCAAATGCATGACCTTACATTTTTTAACATTAAATCCCAACTGCCAAATTCTAGACCATTCTTCAAGCTTAGCTAGATCCCTCCTCATGTTATCTACCCCTTCCTGGGTGTCTACAATCTATTGCAGATTTTGATATCATTCGCAAACAGGCAAACCTTACCTGAAAGCCCTTCCGCTATATCACTAACAAAGATGTTAAAAAGAATCGGACTAAGGACAGATCCCTGGGGCACACCACTGATAACATCCTTCTCCTCAGAGTGAGCTCCATTTACTTGTATTCTTTGTCGCCTCTCACCCAACCAATTTCTAACCCAAGCAGTAACTTTAGGGTCCATCCCTAGGGTGCTCAGTTTGTTTATAAGTCGCCTGTGAGGAACAGTGTCAAAGGCTTTACTGAAATCTAAATACACCACATCTAGGGCTCTCCCTCGATCCAACTCCCTGGTCACCCAGTCAAAGAAATCAATCAGATTTGTCTGACAAGACCTGCCTCTGGTGAATCCATGCTGCCTCGGATCCTGTAATCCGCTGAACTCCAGAAACCTCACTATTTTCTCTTTCAGCAGCGTTTCCAATAATTTACTCACCACCGAAGTTAAACTAACCGGTCTGTAGTTTTCAACCACATCCTTACTTCCGCTTTTGTGTAAAGGCACCGCATGAGCCTCTCTCCAGTCCTTTGGCACCACTCCCGACTCCAACGAGGCATTGAAAAGGTCAGTCAGTGGAGCTGCTAGAACGTCCCCAAGTTCCCTCAGTATTCTCGGGTGTATCCCATCCGGTCCCATCGCTTTGTCTACTTTAAGTTGAGATAGTTTCTCACGAACACAGTCTTTTGAAAATTGTTCAAGATGTCCTTTGCTTCTGTTCCTATTTGTGGGTGTTTTCTGAGGTCCTGCTCCTGGTTCTTCATCTGTGAACACAGAACAAGAACAAAAATATTTGTTAAGCAATTCCGCTTTATCCTTATCAGCTTCTTCATATTCCTCCCCTGCACCCTTGAGTCTGACAATACCACTCTTGCCCTTCCTCTTCTCACTAATATATCTGAAAAATGTCTTATCCCCCCATTTTATTGCATTAGCTATTTCCTCCTCCTTTTGAATCTTTGCCTTCTTGACTACTTTGCTAGCTTCTCTAAGTTTTTCCAAATACAGATGCCTGTCTTCCTCTCTCTCTGATCTCTTGTATTTCATGAAGGCCTCCCTCTTTTTCTTCACTTTTTCAGCTACTTCTTTTGAAAACCATAGCGGTCTCCTTTTCCTTTATTTACCATTTTAACAAAAAGGTTGGTTGCCCTTAAAATATCCCCTTTCAGTTTTTCCCACTGTTTTTCTACATCCCTCAGCTGTTCCCTTCCAACTAACGACTCCCTGAGGTATTGGCCCATCTTCGCAAAGTTAGTCTTCCTAAAGTCTAAGATCCTCGCCTTTGAATGGATTCTAACAGCCCTAGTCCTAATACTGAACCACACCATCTAATGATCACTGGATGCAAAATGATCTCCCACTACAACATCAGAAACACTTTCACCATTGGCAAGCACCAAGTCCAGTATGGCCCCTTCACGTGTGGGGTCTGTTACCAATTGCCTGAATAGTTCTCCCTGTAGAGAATCCAGGATCTCCTTACTTCTAGATGATACTGCAGCAGGAATGTGCCAATCAACATCTGGCATATTGAAATCTCCTATCAGTAGCACTTCCCCTTTCCTAGCAATGCTGCGCATGTCTTCAATTAACTCTCTGTCCACCTCTTCCTTTTGTGAGGGAGGTCTGTATATCCCACCAATGTAAATAGATTTCTCTTTCCCTCTTTCTAGTTTAACCCACAATGCCTCCCCTCTCCCTTTTAAGCTCTGTAATTCCAAAGCTTTAATAGTAGTTTTTACATATAGTGCCACTCCTCCTCCCCTACTTCCTACCCTGTCCTTTCTGAATAAAGTATAGCCAGGTATAGTTACATCCCAATCATGGTTTTCTGTGAACCATGTTTCTGTAATTGCCACTAAATCCAAGTCAGCCACTCCCACCAAAGCTTCAACATCAGGGATCTTATTTCCCATGCTACGGGCATTTATACACACTGCTTTCCATATGTTACCCCTGTTACCCATTTCCAAAAAGTTATTTAATGTATCACCTACCTGGGGGCTTTCACTTAGCTGGGGGCCTTCTTCACCCATCCCCAACGAATCTAGTTTAAAGCCCTCTTCAGTAGATTAGCCAGTCTACTACTGAAGACGCGTTGACCTTTCTTGGACAGATGGATGCCATATCTGCTCTGCAACCCTTGGAACAGCATCCCATGGTCTAGGAAAGCCAGCACTTAGGGAGCTGAGGCCGCATGGAGGACTCTGCTGGGCAGGGGGGGCCCCGCGGGATGCTCGATTCTGCCGCTGCCACGGCGGCAGCAGCAGCAAGTTTTTTTTTTTTTTAAATTTACCAGCGGATGCAGAATGTTGTTTGCGCGGGGCCCCCTGAAACGCGGGGCCCTGTGCAAACATTCTTGCACAGTGGATGGGCCGGCCCTGTGGACAAGTCACTTTACCCTCCATTGCCTTGGAAGAAAAGGTGTGGCAAGCTACTTCCAGTCATACTTTGCCAAGAAAATCCAATGGCTTTTGGGTTGCTAGGAGTCAGCATTGACTTAATGGCACTTACAAAAATTAGTCTAAAGTGGCTTCATGACTAGTTTTATTATTTCCAGCTCAAATTTGAAAAGAATTATACACAAGAAACATACATCTGTCTGGGGGCATAATAGCACTCTGAAAATATAATGGAATGGGATAAAATTTGGCATGGGGGAAAGCCAATGAAAAGACACATTGTTTGAAAATGAGTCTGATCAGACCAGGGGTTTCAGAAAAATAAGCCCCCCTCCCCCCTTCAAATGGCCCAATGCATTTCTATGGAAGGAGCTCCAGCTTCTGCAGTATAAAAGCTTACATCCGATGAAACTTTAATTGTACTTAGTACATGTAAAAGGCTTCTTTAGGGGACAATTTCTCTAAATGGGTTAGTTTTGTGCATTCACACCAACAACACTATGCTAAGGGTAACTAAAACACCAAACCAAAAAAACCCTTAGTTAACTCAAAAGATACTTTCTCAATCTTTTAGCCAACCCCAAAACTGTATAACTATACTAACGGAGACCGGCAGACTCCTATAGTCCAGAAAGCATTTCACCATCAAGTTCATTCCATCCTAGAGTACACCCCCCTCTGTACATCCGGTTTCACTGGTCTTCAAAAAACTCCCCAAAATTTATCAAATTATTATTTATTTATTTATTTATTTAACAGTTTTTATATACAGACTTTCTACAAGTCAAGTCGGTTTACAGGTAACATAACAGACAGTATATTTCAACTGAGTACATTGTAACAATAATATCAATCAACTAAGTACATTGTAACAAAGAAGATCAAAGTATAATAAGATTAACAAGCAAGCTACCCTTTGTGAAGGTTTAAAACTATTTACATGGAGGCTTAACATGTTATTTACATGGAGGAGTATATAGGGGGAAAGTGTTCCTGGAAGAGATGGGTTTTCAGTTTCTTCCTGAATTCAGGGTGATTGGTGCAGTTCCTTAATTCGTGTGGTAAGGCATTCCAGATGGAGGGGGCGTAAAGGGAGAATGCACGATTGCAGGCGGATTGGTTACAGGTTATCTTGGATGAAGGGATGGATAGAAGGTTTTTGGTGATGGTGTGGCGTGTTCTTTTGTTGTTGGAATTGGATAAGAGTGATGAGAGGCAGGGGGCTGACTGATTAGAGATGATTTTGTGGATGAGGGTGATTGCTTTGAATTTGGCTCTGGATTGTATGGGTAGCCAATGTAGGTCATAGAGGATTGGCGTTATGTGTGATCGTCTAGGGTTATTTGTAATGAGTCGAGCTATTGTGTTTTGTGCCATTTGGATGGGGTGTAGGCTGTTCTTGGGGAGGCCGTGATAAATGAGGTTGCAGTAGTCAAGGGTAGGAGTGGTGAGGGCCTGGCAAACAGTGCGAAAGGAGTCAGGGTTTAGGAGAGGTTGGAGGTTCCTAAGGGTGCATAGTTCTGTATATATTATAATCATTAAATAATTGTATTCCAATTCACAATTGTAAATTGCTGTATCTCAACAAACTATGTAAAAAAAGTACTTTTTTAATTTCAGTTTTGACAAACTCTAGCCAATTATTTTCCACATCCACTGTCACACCTGACAGCCACTCATACAGAATCAGCACAGCGGGTAGAACACAGGTAGAACAACTATTACCAAGTTGTTTCGTTCAATTTCTGGAAGTTGCTGTGTGCTATACCTGCTGTGCTGATCAGCCACAGCGCCAAAATTTTTACTTCAGGGTCTGAGTAGAAGTAAACCTTTAATGTGTGCCCCCGACAGTATTTTGATAGTACCAGGTGCTTTCCCCGATGCCTAAATCATCTCCTCAGATGATCAGGCATCAGGAAAGGCCCCCGATGCCATCAAAATACTGTTGGGGGCTGTGGCCCACAACAAAATGATACCTGTTGGTCCAGCGGCCTGATCCCACCCCCAAATGTATTTTGATGGCATTGGGAAAGGCCCTCTGCCATCAAAATACTGTCGGGGGCCATGCCCGACAATAAAAGAATCCCTAGTGGACTAGTGGCCCCTTTCCCCCATAAAATAAAAAAAGAACCTGGTGATCTAGTGGCCCCTTTTCCCCCATTAAATTTTAAAAAAACTGGTGGTCTGGCGGCCCCCAAATTTCACCTTAAGCAAGAGCGCTGCCTATGTGCTCCCACTCTGCGTCGGCCATCTTGCAAAATGGCGGTGTCTGACCCTGCGCGGTATATCCATATGGCAGTCTGACCTCACCTGGTGCATCCCAGGATGCACCGTGCGGGGCCAGACACCACCAATGTGCAAGATGGCTGACAAAGAGCGGGAGCACGTAGGCAGCGCTCCCGCTTAAGATGAATTTGGGGGCTGCCAGACCACCAGGTAGGGGCCACTAGACTACCAGGTTCTTTTTTTTTATTTAATGGGAGAAAAGGGCCACTAGACCACTAGGAATCATTTTATTGTTGGACACGGCCCCCGACAGTATTTTGATGGCATCGGGGGCTTTTCTCGATGCCGCAATCATCCCCAGTGCCATCAAAATACTGTCGGGGTTGCTATGCAAATTAGCTATGTGGTGCCCAGAGAGTAAGTCAAACTAGCGCAGACTTCTTGTGTGCATGTGTTTGGCTTGCTCTCCTAGTTTAACGCTACGATGGCTCATTTGCATGTACACGGTTAACGTGGGAGTCATTTGCATGCTCTATCTTTGCTGCATCTGGTGTTAAAAAATGTGTTGTCGAGCCGCGTTAAAGTCGTCTTCAGTGCGTGTCTAACACAGGTTTTCTGCATCGGCTTGATTGAGCACAACCTCCACCAATTTGATCTACTCTATCATTGTGATATAATTTATACCCAGTTATCACAGTGTCCCATTGGTTGTCCTCCCTCCACCAGATTGCGATACCAATCATATCTAACCTTTCATTTAGTGCTATATATTCTAGTTCTCCCATCTTATTTTTAGACTTCTAGCATTTGCATACAGGCATTTTAGAAGTTGTATTTTATTCATATTAATCTGAAATTATCAGCTGATAGGGATAATTCGGAATCTTTCAACTCTGTACTTAAGGGCATCTGGGTTACTTTTATCTTTATTGGAACCTCTCAGTCAGGATGTCCTAACTTCCTCTTTCACTAGTATCCTTCAAGGATACATCCTTCCGAACCATGCACTCTTGGGCGACTGTCGGCTTTTCCCTATTATCTAGTTTAAAAGCTGTTCTATCTCCTTTTTAAAGGTTAATGCCAGCAGCCTGCTTCCATCCTGGTTAAGGTGAAGTCCGTCCTTTCCGAAAAGCCCCTCCTTTCCCAGAATGTTGCCCAGTTCCTAACAAATCCAAAACCTTCTTCCTTGCACCATTGTCTCATCCACACATTGAGACTTCTGAGCTCTGCCTGCCTTTTGGGTCCTGCGCATGGAACAGGAAGCATTTTAGAATTCCTGGAAGTTCTGGATTTTAAAAGCTTAAATTTGGCTTCCAGAATTTCTCTCCCGCACTATCCTATGTCATTGGTACCAACATGTACCAAGATAACAGACTCCTCCCCAGCACTATCTAAAACCTTGTCTAGTGGCACATGAGGTCCACTACCTTCACATCAGGCAGGCATGTTACCAGACGATCCTCACGTCCACCAGCCACCCAGATATCTACATGCCTAATGATCGAATTGCCAACTATAAGAGCAGTCTTAATCCTTCCCTCATGGGCACATGGCCCTAGAGAAATCTCCTCAGTGCGAGAGGGTTTTACATCTCCTGATGGACAGGTCTAGCTACAGGATCACTCCCTGCCTCACCAAGGTGATGCTCTCCTTCCACGTGACCTCTCTCCTCCATGGTAACTAAGAGGCTGCCAGACTAGAGGTGGGACTTCAGTCCCTATAGGTCTCATCTATGTACCTCTCTGTCTTCCTTATGTTCTCCAAGTCTGCTACTCTAGCCTCCAGAGATCAGACTCATTCCCTGAGGACAAAGAGCTCCTTGCACCTAGTGCACATCAGACCCCTCACCAACTGGGAGAAAATCTTACATGTGATACTCAATGCAAAAGACTGGAGAGCATGAAAACATGTCATCAGAAAAAGACCATATAGAAACATGATGACAGAAAAAGACCACATGGCCTATCTAGTCTGTCCTTCCATAACAACAACTACAACAGTCCACTTTTTACCTTTAGAGATCCTCTGTGTTGGTCCCATGCTTTTTTGAATTCAGTTACTGTCCTCATCTCTACCACCTCCACTGGGAGACTATTCCATGGATCCACTACTCTTTCTGTAAAGAAATATTTCCGCATATCACTCCTGAATCTATCTCCCTTTACCCTCATCCCATGTCCCCTCGTAGCAGAACTTGCTTTCAATTGAAAGAGGCTCTCTCCCTGAACATTTATGCCATGGAGGTATTTAAACATCTCAATCATATCACCTCTATTCCGCCTTTCCTCTAAGGTGTACATATTAAGATCCTTAAGTCTGTCCTCATATGCTTTATAATGAAGCCCATTAATCATTTTAGTAGCAACCCTCTGCACCGACTCCATCCTGTTCACATCCTTTTGAAGGTGCGGTCTCCAGAATTGCACACTATACTCCAAATGAGGTCGCACCAAAGACTTATACAGAGGCATTATCACCTCCTTTTTTCTGCTAGCCATTCCTCTCCGTATGCACCCAAGCATCCTTCTAGCTTTTGCCGTCGCCTTTTCTAGCTGTTTAGCTACTTTAAGATCATCAGACACAACCACGCCTAGGTCCCGCTCTTCTTTAGTGGACAAAAGTACTTCACCTCCTATATGGCCTACAGTATTTAGCTGGCCCTTCCATATCAAATACCATAGTCCCTTTTTTTCTTTTAGAGATCTTCTGTGTTTGCCCCATGCTTTCCTGAATTCAGATATTGTCCTCATCTCTACTAACACCACTAGGAGACTATTCCAGCAGACTTACAGTAGCAGACAAGTCTTTGCAGTAAATGGAGCAGACAACCTGCTGTGTAGTGAAAAGATTCCTTGGTATAAAGTATCATTGGAGCTAGCACTTAGCTGTTTCCCACTCAGAACTCTGCTAATTTTTTTTTTTGTAGATTGCGTAGAGGCATAGAGGGTCATTCTGAGGCACGAATAGCAGGGATGGACATCCCAATGGGACGGCTCCTGCCCCTGTATAACTTCCCCACCGGTTGTGCGGGGAAGTTATATGGGGGCGGGGAAGGGGTGGCACGGGGGCGGAGAGTAGGCGGGCAGTGGATGGTCACCGGCCATGGATATACAGGGCCGATTCTAATGTCGGCCCTGTATGTTCAGGGCCAGCAAAATAGCCAGGGAAGTTATTCCACCCCCAGGCTTGTTTGTGATTCTGATCCCGCAGGGCTAGACGTGCCCTGCAGGATCAGAATCACAATCTTCTTTGTACGTCCTGGTCAGCCTGGATGTACAAAGATGTACGTTGGGATCGGAATCGGGCCCTTACTGTACATTATTTCTACTGCCCTTATCACAATTTTAAGTAAAACGAAACAGCAAATTTTCTCAGTACTGGTTTAGACAGAGGCTTTGTCAAAGGTTCCTCTGGTGCTGCTTTTGCCTATCAGAAAACTCTTCATGAGGTCTCACTACTAGGCATTATTGAGCAATTACAGCTCACAGCATTTCTATCAGGGGCGCTGTTGAGATGTAATTAACTTCCACACTGTATGAAACCGCTTACAGAGTGGCAGTTTTCTCAGTTTAAGAGACAGCTAAATAATGCACAGATACCCTCACAGAGCCCTTTGAGTACATAATGGCTCCATGTTTGACTAAAAAGCTTCCTGCTGGCATTGTGTTGGGCTGATTCAATAATTACCTGCAGGTAACACTTTTTGACCTTTTGGATCAGGGCCTTTCATTTTGTTGTAATTTCTTTTTTTCTTGTTTCCACAAGACAGAGAGGGAAAATCCATTACCATTTTGCAGGGCAGATGAAGTAGACTGAAGGGGAAGAGGAATGGTTAGTTGGGAAGGAGCACTGCAGTATGCCCAGAGAGCTCTTGAACTCATCTGATCTCTAGGAGGGCAGATCCGAGCTGGCGCCATCAGGATGATGACACCCATGTGTGAATGATTATATCCTGCTTGTCCAAGGAAAAAGACTGGAATAAGTGAGTGTGTTTTAGCTTGGCTTGGGCCATTTTTACAGGGGATGAGAGCCCTTGTATGTGTAATGGGGCAAGGAGATTTCTGAAGTTCGATCATTAAATTGTAGGAAGCCCCAGGGCTTGGTGCTACTCCATTACTTTTTAATGTTCATCTCCTTTGGCTGCTCTTGTTGAAAAATTTGGGATAGTATGCCATATGTTTACAAATGACATCCAGCTGTTAACGAAAGTAGGCATAAAACAAGCAAACAATACATCTAATGCGTATGATCATTTGCTGGCTATAGCGGAATGGCTTAAAGTGAATCATTTAAGATTAAAAACATTAAAACACAGTCTGTGGTTAAGACAAAGAGACTGCCCTTTAGAAGTCTTATCAATAGTGGCTTCACTGGTGATTAAGCCCAAGGATATAGTGAAACGTTTGGACTTATCCTCAATGAATATAACTAAAACCTAAAGGCATCTTGCTGCCCCATTGCACACTGACAGCAGCAAAGGTGGATCTCTGCTGTTTCCTCAAGGGCTTGAGGAAAAATTGGCTTTCTGTAGCCAGGATTGTGAAGCACTGATACATGAGGCTGCTCTTTCACAAATTCATATTGGACCACTGTGCCTTAAAACAAGAAGGTTACCAGGTAACAAGTGGGACTCTTGTTAACTGTCATGGCAGGTTGGTGGTTCCTTGACAATGCTCCGCATTGTGTTTTCCCTCTCTTTGGTGACATAGTTGGTATGGATGGGCAGACTGGATAAGCCTTATGGGGGAAATGTCAAAGTCATTTAGGCATAAATTGCAAGACTTCGGTTGGGAATGAAGAGTGGTGGGCCCTGGAGTACGAGGCACTGCGGTAAGCCAGCTTAATGGTAAGTTTGCCGCGCTGCCTCCATGGGCCAGCATGGGTGCCGAGGGGGCTGGTAACGCCACTGTGCAAACCTGTTGCCTTTCAGTTAAGATATTCCCTGGCAAACAGCCTGCAAACTAGGCCCATTAGCAAAACTTCCCAGACCCCAGCAAACCAACCAGACTTCCTACTTGCCTGCACTCGTCCAGAAATACTCTTCACTCCCTCATCTCCAAATAAGCCAGTAAGCCTGCTTCCAGCCCCCACTAAGCCAGTTCCCTTAAACCTTGCTCCTTTACTCTCTCCCATGCCATTTGGAAGAGCTGATTAGCAGATGCCAGTGTTGCACAGTTCTGTCTCTGTCTGTACTCCATAAAAACATAAGACATGCCATACTGATTTAGACCAAAGGTCTATCAAGACCAATATCCTGTTTCCAACAGTGGCCAATCCAGGACACAACTATCTGTCATGTTCCGAAAAAGTAGACAGATTTCATGCTGCTTTCCCAGGATAAGCAGTGGATTTCCCCAGCCCACTTTAATGATGGGTAATGGACTTTTCCTCCAAGAACTTGTCCAAACCTCTTTTAAACCCAGCTACACCAACAGCTTTTACTACACCTTCAGGCAACAAATTCCAGAGTTTGATTACGCATTGAGCTTCATTGCATGTCCCCTAGTCTTTCTACTTCTTGAAGGAGTAAAAAAATGATCCACGTTTACCCGTTCCACTCAACTTATTTTATAGATCTTTATCATAACTCCCCTCAGACGTCTCTTTCTAAGCTGAAGCACCTAACCTTTTAAACCTTTCTTCATAGGGGTATCCTTCCATCCCTTTATTATTTTGGTCACTCTTCTCTGTACCTTTTCTAGTTCAGCTATATCTTTTTTAAGATATGACGACCAGAATTGCACACCATGGAGTGATACAGAGGCATCATAATCGCCTTGGTTTTTATTCTCCATTCCTTTTATGATTCTTAGCATTCTATTTGCTATCTTGGCCACCGCTGCACATTGTGCAGAAGGTTTTAACATATCCACGATGATGCCCAGATCCTTTTCCTGGGTGGTGATTCCTAATGTGCAACCTTGCATCGTGTAACTGTATTTTGGGTTATTCTTCCCTGAGTGCATAACTTTGCACTTGTCTACATTAAATTTCATGTGCCATTTGGACATCCAGTCTCCCAAATTCTCAAGGTCCTCTTACAATTTTTCACAATCCTCTTGTAATTTACATTTTAATAATTTTGTCTCAACTGCAAATTTGATCACCTCACTCATTTCCATTTCCAGGTCATTTACGAATATGTTAAAAAGCTGCAGGACCAGCACAGATCCCTAAGGTATTCCATTATTCAGCCATCTCCATTGAGAAAATTAACTTTTTAGCCCTACTCTCCATTTTCTTCCTTTTAACCAGTTTCCAATCCACAACAGTACACTGCCTCCTATCCCATGACTTTATAATTTCCTCAAGAGAGACCTTGTCAAAGGCTTTCTGAAAATCCAGATACACATTTATTTAACTGGTTTTATATAATGTTTTTCTACAAGGCAAAATGGTTTACATAGAACAACAACTGAACGTTTACATGGAACAGTTGAAAATATGTACAGGAAACTTTGATAAAGAAATCACTGGTCAACAAATTTTTACAAAAGTCATGTTACTGAAATATAAAGTAATTTCTTATCAATTTTTATATGCTGAACACGAATATGACAGTGAAATTGCAAAGTTGGCTCTAGTTTTTTTGTAATCTACAAGAATTAATGTTTACATCACGAAATGCATGTCAATAGTAAATATATAATAGGCCTTCGGTTATTACCTGTAAAAAAACAAGTCATAGACTACTTCTTAGATTTTTTCGCCTGTCTCTTGTACAGCTGTTCGGGAGCTTCTCTGGGGAGTGTCCAGCAGTAGTCAGCCAGCATTGTAGTGGACCATTTTCCCTGGTATCTTTGCTCCATCGTTGCGATATCCTGGTGAAAACGTTCGCCCTGCTCATCACTAACCATACCACAGTTGTCAGGAAAGAAATCAAGAGGGAATCAAGGAAATGGATCTTTAGAGACATACTGCAACCAAGTTTCTGATACTGCATCAGCATGTCTTCTACTAGTTCCTTGTAGTTTTCTGCACTAACATTCCCGAGAAAGTTTGTTGACACTAGGCAAAAAGCATTCCATGCTTGTTTCACATCACCCTGCAGCAAGTTGTTGAACCGGTCATCTTTGAAGAGCTCTCGAATCTGAGGACCCACAAAAACTCCCTCTTTAATCTTTGCTTCGCTGAGTCGAGGGAATTTTCCATGCAGGTATCGGAAAGCTGGCGAAGTGCGGTCCATGGCTTTCACGAAGTTTTTCATCAAACCTAGTTTGATGTGAAGGGGTGGTAGCAGGATTTTGTGAGCCTCAACCAGAGCTGGGTGCTGGATATTCTTCTCTCCAACTGTTACATTTTGTCTGTAATTCCACTCCCTCTGCAAGTAGTGCCAATCCCTTGCTCGGCTATCCCACTCACATAAGAAACACATGTATTTTATATATCCCTGCTGCAGTCCCATTATTAAAAGGGCAACTACCTTCAAGTCACCACAGAGGTGCCAGCTGTACTTGTTATAGTTAATGGAAGTCAGCAGGTGCTTTAAGTTATCGTATGTCTCTTTCATGTGGACGGCATGCGCTACTGGAATAGATGGAAGATGGCTTCCATTGTTCAAAAGCACAGCCTTCAGACTCAGTTTCGAAGAGTCTATGAATAGTCTCCAGTCTTGTGGGTCATGAGTGATTTTTAAGGCATTCATGAGGCTTTCAATATCGGAACAGAATACCAGATTACTTTCCTTTCTGACTGCGTATAGTACACTGCTGACGTCAGATGGCTTCAGCAGCCGTCTGGCAGTTGTATTACATTGCATCAGAAAATGATGCAATCAACTCTGGATGATGTGTGCATGCTGGTATTATGCAATGTGATGCAATATTACATCATTCAAGGCTTATTTGGGATGTGGTTGATGTCCTACTGGATAAATTTACACGGTGAAATGTAAAAAATGAACTACATCAATATCTTCAAAACGAGAGCCAATAAAATCTTTTTTAACGTTATATTCGTGTTCAGCTCACCAAGATACTACAGATTAGGGCCTTTTAAAGTCAGTAACGATTTCAATGTTGACCAGTAAACATTGCAAAGGTGAGAATGCTTACATGGAACAAATGAAACTATATACAGGTAGCTTAGAGACTAAATAGCTAGGCATTGTGAACAACTTCTAGCAGTGGGGATAGCTGGATAATGTCAGGGGGAGGATGAAGGGGACAATGAGGTGGGGTGAGGGAAGGTGTTATTTATAATGTTAGATGTTGTTTAGGGGGATGGGTCATGGGCGTGGTGAGGAGGAGCGTGGGGTATTCTTGTTGGGGGTTTATTGCAGCGGGTGCATTAAAGTGTTCTTCGAAGAAAAAGGTCTTGAGGTGTTTTTGAAGAGGGTGTGGGATTGGAGGCAACGTATTGTTGGGGGGGGGGGGAGTTTGTTCCAATTAGTGGGAGAGTAGCTCACCTTTATCTACATGTTTATTCATATCTTCAAAAAAATATATAGCAGATTAATGACACAAGACTTTCCTTGGTTGAATCCATATTGGCTTTTCCCCATAAAACCATAATTCCATATGTTCAGTAATTTTGTTCTTTATAATGGTTTTCTACTATTTTGCCCTGTACTTTCATGAGGCTCACTGGTCTGTAGTTTCATGATCACCCCTGGAACTCTTTTTTTTTTAAATAAATTCTGTTTATTTACCACCAATATAACATATACATCAACATAGTTACATGCTACCTCCGGGCAGGGTTGCCTCTTATCCATTGCCCAAGAAGTATACCATCAGTCACCAAGGGGATTTTTAAACATTTAACTGATGCCCCACCCCCCTTCTCCCCTGCCTCCCCCTCCCCCCTCCCACTCACAACCGCCCTACCAACTCAAAGCAGAACTCCTACCTTCGATGCTAATACAACATTATTCCTAATCCAGCATCCCAATTCCCACCCTCCATACCACACCAAGGGTTCTCAAACTACTTGCAGTATTTCATTACGGCAGTAAGGTCCCAATATCTGGATATAAGTTCCCAGATCAGCAAGAAAATGGACCAACGACGAACATTCCCCCGAGCCCCCAACTGCTCTGAAAGCATCAGCTGATGAAAGCTATTGCGTCATTCCCAGTGGGTAGGGGCCCCCTGATCCCTCCATCTATGGAGTATTGGGCCTTTGCCCACCAGACAGGCCTTCCGCACCAATAAACGTTCCCATCTCCCCTTTGGGTATATCGGTCCAAGCTGATCTAAGGCGACGAAGGGTCCTGTCCATTTAATCTGCTGATTAAGTAGCTTACTCGGGAAGTTGCTGATCCATGTCCAGTAGGGGCATATTTTCTTACAGCCCCACCACATATGGCTCAGATTAGCAAGAGGTTCCGTACAGCGTGGGCAGCCCCTGTCTAAAGTCAAATGACTACGCAGTGCTCGTCTTGGAGACAAAAATGCGCTCTGGTCACACATTTAAATTGCACTTACCTCCACCTTGCACTTTCTACCAAATCAACTATCTTCTGCAAAGCATTCCTCAGGGAGCCTGGCTCTATCTCTTGTCCAAATTCGACCGCCCATGCTGCCTCCACCCCTGAATAATCCGGCATTGGCCTATACCGATTCAACCTACCTTTTAACACTGAAATAGTAGGTGGTTTTTCTTCCCCCAGATCAAAAAATTCTAAGATCTGTGCCGAACTTTCCGCACTTAACCCTTTCACAGGAAGGGATGCTACATAATGAGAAAGCTGAGCATACACAAAATAATGACTGGATCTCAAATTGTATTCCCTACACAATGAAGCAAACGTTTTTCATTTACCTGCTACATCCACCACATGCCCGATACTTTGGATTCCCCCCCCGAGCGCCACTCCCAAAAGACCACAGTGTCAGAACCCGGAGTAAAGTCCCCATTACCGTATAAAGGCAGCCAGCTCAAAACATGCATTGATCTGTTCCAAAAGATATTCAGCTGCCTCCAAGTACGCCGCGCCAAATCCAACGGCACACTCCCAGTCAATCTGCCCGACAAACACGAGTGATCGGCATGGAGCACCACCAACAGCGTCTGAGGGGCAACAAAGGCTTCTTCCAAAGCTCTAGAGGTATAGACTTCCGTTCCACCTAACCAGTCACCAATGTGATGCGCTTGGCATGCAAGGGCATATAGCCCCAAGTCTGGGACTCCCATACCTCCTCCCTTCCACCGCCCTTTCAAACGGTTCAATGGAATTCACGCACGTGCCCCTTTCCATAAAAACCCATGTATTTCCTTCGCCATTTAATCTAAATCTCACCGTAGCAGCCACACTGGGAGGGTCTGCATCCAGTATAAAATTCTTGGCAAAACCACTATCTGCAACGCGGCCACTCTACCTAGCAAAGGCAGTGTAAGGAGGTTCCACGCTCTCAGCTGCGTCCGTAGCCAGGACAAAACTTTCTCAAAGTTCCGCTTGTATATCTCCTGAGGCTTTCCCGGCAGCAGAATACCCAAATATACAAAGGCCTCCTCTGCCCACTTAAGTGGAAAAGGACTTCCCCATGTTGCCCGAAGTCCACCCGAGACATCTAGAGCTTCTGACTTATCTTTATTAATCTTCAACCCCGCAAAACTCCCAAAATATGTAAACTCCTCCAACAGCCGCGGCAACGACTCCTGTGGTGAG
The DNA here is from genome assembly GCA_033557465.1 of Ichthyophis bannanicus. NCBI lineage: Eukaryota > Metazoa > Chordata > Amphibia > Gymnophiona > Ichthyophiidae > Ichthyophis > Ichthyophis bannanicus. The sequence goes on along the minus strand of CM066033.1, from coordinate 940,853,474 downwards.
AGCAGGTGCACCAACATGTCTGCGAAGGCCAACATCTTAAAGCCTAGGCGGCCCACCCGCACTCCTCTGATGGTCTCTGATTTCTCTATTTTCCTTATCAAAAGATCTAAAGACAATACAAACAATAGGGGGTAGAGAGGACATCCCCGACGAGTGCCTCTGCCCAAAGGAAATTCCTCAGACAGCACTCAGTTACATACCACTCCTGCTGTTGGTGCTGCATAGAGACTCTCAACCATTTTGCAGAAAAGAGGCCCCAGCCCATAGTATGGTAACAACAGTCGCAGGTACTGCCAGTTGACTCTATCAAATGCCTTTTCCGCATCAAAGCTGACCAGCAGCGACTGTAATTGGCGATCGTGCACCCATTCCAATGACGCCAGGATTTTCCGCAAATTATGCACCGCATATCTCCCTTTTACAAATCCAACTTGTGTATCATGTACTAAGTCGCCCAAGACCCCCGCCAAGCATTCCACCAATATTTTGGACATTATTTTCAAATCAAAGTTCAGTAGGGAAATGGACCTATACGAAGCTGCTTGAACCGGGTCTTTACCCGGCTTAGGTATTAAAATGATGTGTGCCTGATTTTTCTCCTACCTAAATGTACCTTGCTCAGCTCTTCCATTAAAAACCTCCACCAGAGCTGGAGATACAGCACCACTCAATAATTTGTAGAATTCCACCCCATACCCATCTGGGCCCGGTGCCTTGCAGCAACTTGCCTTAGAAATTACCTGTTGTACTTCCAGTTCCGTGAAGGGCCTCCCCTAGTTTAGGCAAATCTAATTCCCTCAAATAATCCTCCATCCTAGCAGGGGACCCCCTTTCCTCAGTATACAGCTTCTGAAAAAAGGCTTGGAACACTTGAGTAATCCCTTGGCTCTCTTTGTGCAATATCCCGTGCTCATCGTGAACCGCAGCTATCATTCTCGATCTCCTGCTTCCCCTCAGACAACATGCCAGGAGTTTTCCGGGTTTGTCCCCAAATCGATAAAGCTGATAGTGATAGTATAAAACCGATTTTTTGGCCCGCCTGTGCAGCAACTCATTTAAACCTATTTGGGCTTCCCAGAGTTCCTTCTTAGTCACTATACCCGGGGAACTGGCATACTTCCGCCTAGCTTTAGTCACTTGTTTTTCCAAGCAGACAATTTGCTCCGATATCAGTCTACGTTTCCTAGACAAAAAACCTATAATATCTCCCCGCAACACCACTTTGGCTGTTTCCCAAAATAACTCTGGATCCTCTTAGTGCCTTTTATTGTTCAGCACAAAGTCCTGCCATTTTTGTCCCAAAAACTGATGGAACTGGACATCCTTATATAATTCCAGTGGGAACTGCCAAATGCAAGTTCTATATGCTTCCCCCCCCCCCCATATTTTCTTTTAATTTTTTTTTTATACCGCGCTATTTAGAATCAGTGCGGTTTACATGTATACTAACAGGTACTTTTTATTCCCTTGTCTCCGAAGGGCTCACAATCTAAGTGTACCTGAGGCAATGGAGGGTTAAGTGGCTTGCCAAGGCCACAAGGAGTGGCCATGGGACTAGAGACCCCAGTGCCTCCGGCCTGAAGCTGCTTGTCCCCATGTGGGAATTGAACCCCTGGCCTTCTGGCCTGAGGTAACCTGTCCCAACCACTGAGCCACTCCTCCCTCTAATATAGGTCGACCCATATCCACACATGATCTGAACTTTCCGTAGGGCCAATCTGTGCATCCCCCACCTGAGCAAAAAGGCCTTCCGGTATTAAAATATAGTCAAATCGAGCACTTGGACCATACACGCGAGATTGATGGGTGAAGTCTCTTTCTAGGGGATGCAACAGCCTCCAGGGATCCACTGTTCCTATCCATTTCCTAAAGTTTCCCAGCACACGCGCCGTCTGCAATCGTGCCCTTGCACCACCCCCCTTAGATGTATCCAATTCCACATCAAACACTCCATTAAAATCTCCACCGAGTATCAAAGAAATCTCGGGCAGCTGTTCCACTTTAGAGGCAAGACGAGTATAAAGCTCCTGGTCCAATACATTGGGACTGTACAAATTATCCAAAATAAGGGGTTTCCCCTCCAAGACCCCCCGGCAGCAATAAAAACCTGCCAGCAGGATCAGCAACTTCCCTTTCCACCACAAACCGCACTCTCTTATGAATCAAGATACTCAATCCACCCTTTTTCCCCTGCGCAGGGACTCCCCACTGCTATCCTACCCAGTCCCTGCACAGTTTTAGATGCTCTTCAGCAGTCTGGTGAGTTTCTTGTAGCAAAGCAATGTCGCAATGCTGTCTGGCTAATGCTTTCAAGGTTTTATATCGCTTTACCGGGCTTCCCACCCCACATACATTCCAGGAAACTATCTTCAGGTTGGAGGAGGGGGCTCAAGCCTACACCACACGTTACCCACCTCCTTCCAGGAAGAAGCTCTCCCAGCCTGGAGCTTCTCCTGTACTTGTTGGTCAATGTCTGCAGCAGGACCTCCCCCCTTTCTCTCGGTTGTGACCCCCTCCCCCCTTTCCCCTCTACCCATGCTACTCCCTCCCCTACCACTATCCCTCCCCATCCTACCCCCCCTTCATCAACTATAACCCCCCTGTTCCTCCTGACCTTTACCACTACCTCTACTTTCCTAACCCCTAGAGATCTCGCTTGGTGCGTGTGGTCGCCCCCCCCCCCATGCAAAATATCATAGGGCAGAGAAGGGAAGGCAAAGAAAAAGAGAGAAATATAAAAGGGGGAAACACAATTTTCAAGTCTTATAACAGAGAACTTTGCTGAGCAGAGACAGTCTTTTTCTCCTCTCCAGGCTCTGTCCATGAAACTACGCCGGGACGTCCCAAGAGGGCCCAGTCCAAGCCTCTCGCTTTACACCATCCATGGCCCGATGGCTCTTCCTCTAACAGTTATTCGGGATGAAGGCTCCACTCAGGCCCTCTTCCGACCATACAAGATAGCCACTAAACGTTTATGTATGAATGTCTGTGACATCCTTCCCACCACGCAGGAGTTCCTCTATGTAGCCACTTGCATCCTCGGCAGCCTCAAATGCTCGGTGTGTCCCCTTCATGGGTGATATGCAATCTGGCTGGGTATTGGACTGAGAACTTAATATTTGCATCTATCAACTTTTGACACAAGGGTGCATATACTCTTCGTCTTTGACTTAATGCTACAGACTAGTCCTGAGCAATACGCAACTTTAAATTCTCTGTAACAATGTCCCCTTTCCTCCTAGCCTCTCTCAGCACTGCTTCTTTTTGTGGATAGTGCAAGAATTTGGCCAGGACAACTCTGGGCCGAGAGTCTCTTCTTTGCTTCGGCCCCACTCTGTGTGCCCACTGTGATAAGGAAGCTTATCATAGCTCAGGAAGGAGCTATAGAAAAGGTGAGGTGACTCTGAACAAGCAACCTGTCAGTTCTGGTAGAAATAAGAAAACAGAATTTTCCCATAAAAGACTACCAGTCCCAGAATGCACCAGGTTTCCAACAGCCATTAGAGGAGCTGAAGTGGGGAAACGTGTGTTCAATCAGGAGGGCTATGAGGTAATCCCTAAGCACTCATCTCAAAGGGCAGGGCCTGATTCAGCACAGCTGCGCTGTGTTAGGGAGGAGCACTCATCTAAGCAGAATAAGAGTAGAGTTTATTCTACAGATGACCATCTTCATGATCACCTTGGATATCCAGAGAAGTTTCATCTGAAGGATTATCAGAAGCAGAAGCCAAACCGGACGGACAGAGAGGGAAAGAGACCCTTTGGAAGAAGGAAGAGAAAAGCCTTTGAGAGGTCTAGAAGAGTCCAAAGCAGTACGTATACTGGGAGGTATTCCAAGGGCCAGCATACACCATTGGACTGGGGAAAGCCAGAGGAATGGTGCTGCAGAGCTAGGAATCTCCAGAGGGTACCTGTGAGGGAGACGGCTGCACGTGGAAGGGACCCTAGGACCCGTGCCAGAAGGTATGTGAAGAGAGATCCAGTGTCCAGGGATCTGGATTGGAAGGCTGGACATAAGAACTGGACTACATACTGGCCAGGCTATATAGAGAGGAACTCTAGCAGCAATGGAAGCTCAGGTATGAACACTGATCTATGCCCTAGCTATAACCTTGAAAGACAGCAGGGAAACAAGTATTCTCCTGAAAGTGCTCCATTGAGAGATTCATCTGTGCCAATCCATGATATTGAACCTATGCTTGTTGAAGATGGGGAAATGATTGCAGATAAAGAATGTATTTATATGGATTGTTCTCTATCTAAACTCCGTTGGTAACTTTCTGTTACAAAGTACAGCAACCATCACAAAGAAATATAAACTTGTTCTTTAATCTACTCAGAAAAGCTCCTGAAGCAGGATTTGACCCACACAGTAGAAAGCAAGCCAGCTAAGGGGTTTCAGCTGGATAACTGCTAGCAATTAAGCCTTACCTAATTGCTTGTGAGCTAGGAGAGAATCACTTCTGAATCTATGTGGCAAGTGATCAGAAGTTAACCTGAAAAGAACAGTTTTTTTTCTTTCTGTGTGGCTTTTCGTTTGTTAGATATATGCTAAGAAAACATTAGCTAATTGCCTGACAAGTTTATGGTTGTTTTCCTGATTTTGATTTTGACTTTGTTTTTCCAAGTTAAACACTGGAAGCAAATAACCTGAATTATGTGCTACCAAGCATATCTGTGTTGGGAGAAATAACCCCATAAATAAATAAATATCTTATTGGCTTTACCTAAGAGCACAACTAAATTATTGTCAGCAGCTGTGTCTGGTGTGAATGAACTACATTGCCCACAATACCTTGCAAATCATATAGATATATGCACTTGCCAAGACTGTGAAGATTCTCACCCAGGCAGCCGTCTGACACCACTCAATCATGATCTTCCCACCAGCCCCTAAGCCTTCAAAAAGCTGTGGGATCAAGGCCTCAAGATACTGCCGCAGGTCCCTGTCTGAGACGTTATCCGGGATCCCCATGAAGCGCAAGTTATTGCGTCTAGACCGGTTCTCAAGGTCATCTATTTTGGCCTCCTGGGACTGCAACTTCTCTCTCATTCTCCCCGCCTCTTGCGTCAGCTCCTTGATGCTGTCCTCCACATTCCAGATCCGGCCTTCTGCTCCCTGTAGCCCGTTTCCCATGTCTCCAAATGAGTTGTGCAGCGTATCCATTTTGCTATGAAGTGCCTCAAACTGCGCTGATAGTGCACAGGCCACTGCCGCCGACACTTCCTCCAAAAAAGCCGGGGAGGTGGGTGAGCCCGGAGCCGCCTGTATATCCGCCATCTTGCTAGGGGCCGCCATGCGGTCCTTGTGCCGGCGCCCGAGTTTTGCTGCCGCTGCCATTGGCCGCTTCCCTCTCCAACCTCTGCGGACACTCTCCCGGTCAGTAGTTTTTACTTGAAAGGCTCTTTCACTTGCTTTTCGATGCTAAATCCATGGCATTAGTCAGGGGGCGACCGGAGCACGAGCGGCACACGTCCGCTCGCTCTCACCGCATCACGTGACCTCCTGGAACTCTTTTTAAAAATTGGCATTATGTTAGCCACTCTCCAGTCTCTACAAATATTGTAATTGATAGTTCACAGATTACTAATAGTAGATCTGCAATCTTGTTTTTGAGTTCTTTCTGCACCCTAGGATATACCATCTGGTCCAGATAATTTGTTGCTTTTTAATTTAACAACTTGCTAAATAAATAAAATACAGCAATGCTAATATACCACTTTTCTCCAGGTCAAAGCGGTGTATATTCAGGTATATATTTCCCTTGTCCCCGAAGGGCTCACAATCTATGTTTTTGTATCTGAGGCAACGGAGAGTTAAGTGGCTTACTCAAGGCCACAGGAAGACCCGTGGGACTAGAAACCCCAGTTCCTCCGACCTGAGGTTGCTGTCCTCCAGCAGGATTCTAACCCCCAGCCCATGGCAACTTGCCCCAACCACTAGGCCACATCTTCCAGGTTTATCGAGATTTGTTTCAGTTCCTAAAACACATCACTTTTAAATAGCATTTCTGGCAATGGTAACTTCCATATGTCTTCTTCAGTACAGAATGAAGCAAAAAATTAATTCAGTCTCTCTGCTGTGGCCTTGTCCTCCCCTAGTGCCCCTTTTACCCCTCTGTGATCTAATGGTCCAACTGACTCTCTCACGGTCTCTTTGCTACGAATGTACTTGAAAAAGTTTTTATTAGGAGTTTTTCCTGCCATGGCAATCTTCTTTTCAAATTCTACCTTTGCCTGCCTTATCAATGCCTTGTATCTAACTTGTCAATGCTTATGTTTACTGTTTTTCATTTGGTTCCTTTTTCCATTTTCTGAAAGATTGTTTTTTGCCATAACAGTCTTTCTATCCTCCCTTAAAACCATGCTGACAGTCATTTGGCCTTCCTGCCACCTTTCTTAAAGCATGGAATATATCTGGTCTGGGCTTCCAAGTTAGTACTTTTAAATACTAGCCAGGTTTGATGTAAACCTTTAACCTTTGCAGCTGCTCCTTTTAGTTTTTTTTCTTAACCACTTTCCTCATTTTATTATATTCTCCCTTTTGAAAGTTAACTGCTAGCACAGTGGATTTCTTTGCTGTCCACCCTTCATTATGATCACTATTGCCAAGTGACCCCAACACCATTCTCTCACACCAGATCCAGCATTCCATTAAGGACCAGTTCCAAAATAGCTTCCCCTCATATTGGTTACTGAACCAACTACTCCATGAAACAGCTGATCATTTATTTCATCTAGAAACTTTATCTTCCTAGCATGTCCGGATGTCACTTTGACCCAGTCAATACTGGGGTAATTAAAATCTCCCATTGTCACTGTGTTGTAAATTTTGCTAGCTTCTCCGTTTCTGTTAGCATTTCATCGTGTCTGTTCGTTCTGGCCAGGAGGACAGTAGTACACCCCCATTGCCATTGCCTTCCACTTTTAAATTGAATTTCTATCCACAGATTCTCTAGTATATTTTGTTTCTTTTTGCAAAACTATCCTGCTTGACTCATTGCCCTCTTTAACCTATAACACAATCCCTCCACTAATTTGACCTGCCCTGTCATTGTAGTACAATTTGTACCTAGGTATCAGTGTGTCCCATTGGTTGTCCTTCTTCCACCAGGTCTCTCAGATGCCAATTATATATAACCTTTCATTCAGTGCTATATATTCTAATTCTCCTATCTTATTTTTTAAGACTTTTAGCATTTACAAACAGGCATTTCAAAATTTGTATTTTGTTCATATTAACAATCTGGTTATCAGTTGACAGGGTAATTTGGAATCCTTCAACTCTGTCTGCTCTTTATTTAATGGCATCTGGGTTACTTTTACCTTTGTTGGAATCTCTGTATTGGGGTGCCTTAACTTCCCTGTTTTGCTAATATCCTTCAAAGATACATCATTCCGAACCATGCGCTTTCGGGCAACTGTGAGCTTGCCCCAATTTCCTAATTTAAAAGCTGCTCTCTCTTCTTTTTAAAGATTAATGCCAACATCCTAGCTCCACCCTGGTTAAGGTGGAGCCCATCTATTTGGAAAAGCCCCATCCTTCCTCAGAATGCTGTTCACTTCCTAACAAATCTAAAACTCTCTTCCTTGCGCCATCATCTCATTCATGCATTAAGACTCCAGCGCTCTCCCTGCCTGCTCTCCCAGCGCATGGAACAGGAGGTTTTTCTGAGAACGTTACCCTGGAAGTTCTGGATTTCAACTTTCTACCTCAAAGCCTAAATTTGGCTTCCAGAATGTCCTTCTCACACTTTCCTATGTCATTGGTACCAATATGTACCAAGATAGAAGGCTCCTCCCCAGCACTATCTAAAACCTTGTCTAGGTGGTGCATGAGGTCAATTACCTTCAAACAAGGCAGGCAAGTTACCTGGTGATCCTCATGTCCACCAGTCAACCAACTAACTATCTAGATGCCTAATGATCAAATCAAATCACCAACTATAACGACTATCCTAGCCCTTCCCTCCTGGGCACATGGCCCTAGAGATACCTTCTCGGTGCGAAAGGATAATACATCACCTGGAGGACAGATCCTAGCTACAGGATCACTTCCTGCCAGACCAAGCTGATGCTCTTCTTTTACATGAACTCTCTTCTCTATGGCAGCAGAGAAGCTGCCAGCCTGGAGGTGGGAATTCTTTACTATGTCCCTGCAGGACTCATCTATATATCTCTCTGTCTGCCTTGACTTCTCAAAGTTTGCTACTCTAGCCTCCAGAGATTGGATTCATTCCCTGAGAGCAAGGAGCTCTTTGCACCTAGTGCACACTTAAGATGTCTCACCAACTGGGAGATAATTATGCATGTAACCCTAAGTGCAAATGACTGGATAGCCCCCATCTCACTGCTGGACTGCTATCTGCATCTTAGTTTTAATGATTCAGATGGTATCTTAAGGACTGTAGTAAAATAGGGTTCGATACTGAATTGAGTAGGCTATGCATTGCGGCAGCACATAGTCTGCCCGCCAACCCCTTTAACCTGGATTTTCACTTCTGCACCAGCAGACGTGAAAATCTGGGTAAGCCTGCATACGCCGGCAGCCGCAGAGGCTATATGGGTAGCAGCGATTTTCGTTGCTACCTGCATAACCTCTGCATCTTAAAGATAGGCAAGGTTGGCGGAGTTAAGATGGCAGCACTCTAGGTGTGTGGCATCTCAATTCTTTCCTCTTCGACTTCTTTTCCTGATATGCATCCCAAGCGGAGTGAGAACCCTAGAGCCAAGACGGCGAAGGGTGTTTCCCCCGCAGCTGGACAACAGCAGATTGAGGCGCTCCTCCTAAAGCCCTGGCGCTGGAGAAGGCTGCTTCGGAGGGATCGTTGCTGTGGCTTGCCGATGAGGAGGTGTCCACAGCTGAGCAGATTACACCTAGCCCGCAGCCGCGTTTGACTGCCCCACTGGAACTGTGGAATCAGGCCCCGATGACATCACGCAACTGACCTCAGTAGAGGATGGTGGAATAGTGGGTCAGCCTGCTTCCTGTTCAAACGCCATTATCGGCTCCCTCCGCCCATGTCGTGCAGCTCGTGGGGGGCCCAGTTGGTTGGTGAGCTTGTCTCCAGTGCTTCTTTGGCTGGGTTGGATAATTCTCGACTGAATCTACCTTCAGCTTTCCAGCAACAGAAGCCTGGTGAGATTTCGTTGGACACTATCTGGAGGATGTTGGTGAAGCTGGATGCAACTGTTTCCAAGTGTGCATTGGACGTCTCTGCCCTGGTATAGGTAGTGGCTCAAAATTCTACGCAATGTTTGAACTTTGAGAAGGACACACGAGAGACTAGCTGACACTGTCAAGGATGTTACTGACTTTAAGACTGTGATTGACCAGTTGGTGAAGGATAAACTTTCTGTTCATCAAACGTTAGAACAATTTGAGAATAGGTTTAGGGGGTTAAATCTGAGAATTATAAATTTTCCCCAGCTTACAAATGTGTCTCCTCTAGATACTTTCAAGAAATATATGTCGGAGGTGCTTAATATTCCTGATTCAGCATTTCCTCCAATAACCAGAGCCTATTTTCTACCAGTGAAAAAAGTTGGGCAAGATTTACCTCTTTCTGTAGTTCCTGATAATCTTTCAATTTTCTTGAAAGCTCTTCTCTTTCTGTCCAGGCTCGATCTACATTATTGGTAACGCTCGTGTTTGAAACTGACCTTTCTAGAGTGTTGTCTTTGTACTTTAAAAAGCTCTCTGTGCCTTTTCTGGGCGCTTGTATACGGATTTTTCCTGATGTGAGTCGCGCTACGTCAATTTTTGATCATGCAACAAGAGGCAGTTGCCTTGGGAGCTAGCTTTCGTCGGTGTTATCCCTGTAAATGTTTTGTCTCATTTGCTGGGGTTAAATATATTTTCTTTGCACCTGAGCAGCTCCGGTCGCTCTTGGACCTCAAGACGTTGCCAGCACTGGCGGGATTGGGAGAGGATGGTGTTGACCAGGGATAGGTAACACATTGTATTGTAGAGTGCTGGGGTGTGTGCCTAATGCCTGTTCTATTGACTGTTTTCTTTTGTTGATTCCCCATGTATCTTTTTACTCTACTCCTCTCACCTATTGGGGTCTAGTTTAGAGTTGTAATGTAATTACACCTGTGCGATTCCTATTTCTTTTGTTTCCTAGGTTTTTTTGTAGGCTTACAACTCTTTCTGTCACAAGTTTTTGCTTGTAACATTGTTAAAACTTATAAATAATAATAATAAAAATATATAGGCAAGGTTTTTTCTCACCTATCTTTAAGGCGCAAAGGGCTAAGCGGGTAGCAACAAAAATTGCTGCTACCTATGTAGCCCCTTCCTCCACCCCCGCATGCCCCTAACACGCCCCAATGCTATGCAGATAGCATCGGTGCACAGGGACTTAGCCGGGATATTCGAAGGGCACTACCCGTATAGGTGCCCTTCGAATATCCTACATAAGGCCCTTACATGGCTAATTAAGGAGTTACTCATGTAAGGGCTTTTGAATATCAGGCCCATAATATTTAAATAATCCTGAGATGAAACTGAAGGAATATGAAGAAAATTGAAAAGTTTCAAATTACTCCATCGATGTAAGTTTTCTAATGCTTCAATGTTTCTACAAATTACAACTGAATCTTTAATTAAGGAAAACTCACATGCTTACATTTGCTTTTCTTTATTTTCCAACTAAGAAAATTTTCCATTAAGATTATTATTCTTTGGATTTTGAATAGCCACTTTCTGGGTGGTTTCATCAAACCTTAAAGCAATAATTTGTACCTGGAAGGACAAGTGGGACGTCAAAGAAAAAAGTCCATCCCAAATTGTTTCAAGGTTAAAAATTTGTGGTCTTACTAAAGTTGTCTTGACAAAAGCAATCTTAGGCATTTTCCCCAACAAGTCAGGCACTGGAGAGATTGAAGGCAGAGTTTGCAGCACCAAGAACAAGTTGCTCACCAAGCTGTTCTGTGGCATCCCAAGGCTCTATGGTTTCACCAGGGGTTATTCCTTTCCCCAGGGTAGGTCCTCCCCTCCCATGTGGCTCAATGTTGAGGCGGAGACCCCCTCCAACACTCTTGATATCTGTCATATCTCAATGCTAATGACTCTGGTGTATTCCTTCAGTAGTTGTTCTGAGGAATCTAGACTCTCAGGCTTAAGTACTATAAGGTGGTGGAAAGTTTGTATCTTATCCTGGGCTGTTAAAGCAGTTATAAAAATCATTTTCAGTCTCCTGTAATATTCTTTGCTGTTTTGTTTTAGTATTTCTGCTGTATTGTGGCTTCTTCCTTTACTCCATCAAAAATAAGGTATATCATTGTAAGGAGCCAAGTGAGCTACCAAATACAAAATTCAAAACTCCTTATTATAGGCAACCACATTCAAAAGTTCAAACAAAACAAGCATCAATGGACTACATGGATATAAGAAAAAAAAAAGACCTCAGAAACCCTCATGGCCACAACATTACCTGGCAAAACAGAGGGCGAGCCAACCAGTATGATTATCGTACAATTGGTGGAACTCAAAACATTAACACTCTAAAAAACCTCGTCTACATAAACAGTGTGTATTTGAAGTTAGTAAATCAGTAGGTTATAAGTCATCATATATGATGCAGTCAAAATCAAATGTCACATACATATGCTATCATAAAGAGCTTGAGACATGTGATATAATCTCTGAAGGGTACTTAGCTCAGCATATCCTCTGAAGTTACGTTGCGATGTACTGCATTCCATTGCACTGCATTAGTATAGGTCAACCTGCAGCATACAGCTCACAGCCAGTAATCCCGATAGCCATCAGAGCCCCGACACCGGCTGTTTCGCCATTCACAGCTTTGTCTGGAAGTCCCATAGCGTTACCCCAAAAACAGGAAATGGAAATTACACTTACCTGGTAATTGATGTTCCTTGAGGGAGTACAGTTCAGTCCTCCACCACTGGGTAGTGCACCTCCTCCTGCAACATGGAGACTGGACAAGTCAAACTTGTGACATCACCGGGTATATCCTGCTGGTCTTCTCCCATGATCCCCCAGTGACCTACTGTCAAAGCAGACTCAAAGGAGCAAACAAACAACCAGTTAAAGTACTAAATACAAAGCTATGCTCAAAACTTCAACTTTAAAATCACAGGGCCCCAAAAAGAAAGGCCAAAAACACCCTCCTCCGTGCTCCTGTCCCCCTGCGCACCAAACAGCGGAAGACAGAGAGCTAGAAGGAAGGAGAACTAAGGAAGAGTATAGGCAGAAAAGGTTGCTCTCGCGATTACCTGCCAATCAGAGCCCGTTGCCGACTCTAGGATCCGAAAGCATACTCGGAACTGACGCCTCGCGTCTGAAACATCCATCCCCGGGCGGGAATGAGGACTGAACTGTACTCCCTCAAGGAACATCAATTACCAGGTAAGTGTAATTTCCATTTCCTTATCGGTCCTACAGTTCAGTCCTCCACCACTGGGATGTACCAGAGCAGTAATCATTGGGAGGGACCTATCCAGTCGGCTCGGCCCCTAAACGAACAGAGCAGGCACCGACCCCAGCCCGCTCCTCACGTCAACAGGCGGTAAGCCAACCAGGAAGACACGACCGAGAGCCCACTTGGATCCTCTTCACTGGTGAAAACAGCACAGAACTCTGCCCCAAGCAGCGCTAGTGCTTCAGAAAGACAAAGTCGCCATCGCAAACACACTGAACGCCCTAGAAACAGACCTACTGAGAAGGCTACCGGAGCTCCGCCTGAAAAATCCGCTTGAGCTCCCCCTTGGCTCTCGACCCCACCAGGGTGTCAAGTGTTAGCAACCGCTGCTGCTCTCCCGCAGAACCCGCCTCCACGGAGGGACAGGCAGCGAAGAGACCTCCCAGAAAGCGACAGAACCTCACCTAAGGTCCAAGGAACGCAGGTTACAAGCAGAGTGTTCTTGTGTAAGTCCCAAACCGACAACTAAACAGGCACAGCCGGATTCCACGAGGGAGAACGGAACCGAGGTCCATCCAGACAGAGGTGGGAAGCAAAATGAGGGAAATGGAAAAACCACCAGCGTCAAACACCCTATTTGTCACACCTCTTAAGGGCTTTATTCTTTGCAACACAAAGTAGCTGTACAGCTATGTCCTGGACCAGTTGGAGTCTTTTTAATTGAGAATGTGGAATGCAGCTAAGCAATGAGTTGCAATAAATCAAGCGTGATCCACCAAGGGCATATAAGAGGTGTCAAGTGCCCCAGAGTCCAGCGTTGTTTCAGAAGATGTGGAGTCTTACATGGTGTGACAAAAAAGAAAGGAGACTCTGGTAGCCACGCCCACGACACAATGCCAGTAGGCCAACCGCTTACATCACCTGGATATGCCCTCTGGAATTGGAGGAACCATGCAGAAGTAGCAATCGCCGACATGATCCATGGGCCCTCTCCAGATCATTGGAACCGCAAAAGACTTTGATGGTCTTTTCCCATCCATCCACAGCCTGAGATCTGCTACACATGTATTGCAGCATATGTGTGGCGCCTAGCTTTTATCCTGATCTTTTATTCTGCAGCCAAAATATAAATTGTAGGCTTTCTGAACCGCCACAGTCATATGCCATTTTTGTGATGTAAAAGTCACATCACCACAACTAGAGCAGAAATTATCTGCATGATTAACACCAGGACGAGGAATCGCCAAATATGCTGTGAGTGACCTATCGGTATAAAATAAATATATGTCTTTTTTTTTTTTTTTTTTTACTGTCAAGCGAGGCAAATTCAAGTAGTGACTGCATCAACTGGTTTTGGACAGTTTTTTCGAATGGTTGCAAGTAAAGATTATGCAAGCTCACGCAAATGTTGCAGAATACACTGGTAATGGTCCCCACTGACTAATGAAGAGCACATATCTTAGCAACCAGACCCAGTCGGCCATTTTCACTATGACCTCTGAAAGGCATAGAATGGACCGGGCCACGGCCCCGTACCAATGCGTCGACGCTATCCAGTAGCCTCATATGTCCTCTGCTAAACATCGACCCGTCGCCGCAGACTGACAGGTCGCCATGAGGTCCAATATGGGCTGACCACATCTGAGCACACGCGGCATGCACACCGCCTGATGCAATCTCACTCCTCCGGCAAACACTTGGACCCCGCTAAGGACATTCGCCACCACAGTGTCCCCACCGAAACGCAGGCCGCCAAGGCTTCAACCACGCACGCTGTCCCTTCGCTAGGGCCACCCTGACCACCCGACCGACTCCACCCTGCCGATCGAAATAGGCCACCATCCCGGAGATCTCAGACAGCACCTACAGCGCTCGATCCGCTACCGTGTCCGTGAATGCCTGCCACGGCTGACGTACCGCGTACCGTTCCAGTCAGACGATGGAACACTGGGCGTGCTGCGTACACTAAAACGCCTTGTACATAAAGGATCCCCAAAATGTAGCTGAGTCTAACCACGCTCTGGCCAAGCTCCCGGAAGAAAGGGACAGAACCTTATAAAAAAGAAGTGGGGACAATTAGGAAGGCTTTCCTGTTTGATTATTCTTTTTTTTTATTTTTTTTAATTTTTACAACTCCATAAGGGCCACAAGGCACACAACCGAACAGGGCATTGTCCAGAGAACGCAAGGCCCCTCCTCCAGGCTGACTCCACAGCCTAAACCGGCAGTCACCTTGGCTGATGCCGAGCAGCGCGGAAGCCAACTTGTAAGCCCAGCATATGAAGTATGCCTACTAGTACAGCATTCCACAATGGAGGGACATGTAACCGGACGGCTTTGAATATGAACCTACAGATATCCCGCGCTTGCTCCAAGACAAGCACTGTGCAGCCTACTGGTCTACTCGGAGCACCGCCACGACCCGAAGACCTAAACCGGCCAGCAAAAGATGACGTACGCTGGGCCCGAAGGAACCTGGTTGAACGGATCCCAGCACTCCCTGTATCGTTAGGATCGGAGCCTCCCCCCAAGGACTCAGCCCTGGCTGGAACCGGCTGAGCATAACTCCAGGCCCTGCGGCGAGCCCCCACGAAGAAGTGGGACGCAACGATGCCTTGAGGAAAGGGAAGGCCCAATGGGTGAAGCAACTTGCTAGCTGACCAAGGGAGTAAACCCCACACGCGCACCTCAACGGAAGGTCGGAAGAACCGAGGATTCTGGTCCCACAGGTGCGCCTGCTAGCCTTTAACAACATACACCTCCGCAGGTACAAAAAACTTAAATTGTGAGCACCTTCAGGGGTAAGGGGAATAGACGACAGCCTCCGACTGTTGACCACCTTGTCTTGCACAACAGACAGCAGCACCCCACCAAACAAATGATTGGGAATATATGACCTCAGAACCCCAAGACAGAGGTAAAACAGTAGAACGTGCAGTGGACATGAATTTCCAGATCTGCCAGCCCCCCTGCCCACATTGAGAAGAGGCAGAGAAGAACTGGACCGGCGGATCTGGAGGGGTGCCTCCTGGACAGCCGGGCCACCGAAGGGAAAGCTGATGACTGAGGCCCAAACTCCTCAGGATGGCCCCGTCTTGCATTGGCAACCCCATGCAACACCATGACAACCCCGCTCACGATATCCCAAGCGATCTCTGTCATTGCTGCAACAATCACCTGAGCATGAGATCACAGACGGAACACGGACATGCAGACGCACTCAAGGAGAGTGCACCTAAGAAGTATGAGCCTATCCAACATCCAGCACCACATGTCCAGGTATCCCACTCCTGTCACCCAAAACACAGGACGCTTGAACCTAGGTGACCGTCATAGCAAAGACAGGGAGGCCTGACTGCCGCTATCAACCCTTCCAGGACCCTGGAACACTAAGCCCCGGACTGTGCCATCCAGCAACACTTCTCACGATCCCCAGCAGGGGCCTTTCCCCAGATGGCCCAGATGGGCAGTGTTCCCGCCAAATGGGCAAGCTACGCTCTGATAACATAGTGCAGAAAACCAAATCAAAGTGTCTTAACCTAGCTAATTTTTGTCTAATAGTGATCATTCATAATATCAGCCAGGCTCAATCATAACATTAGTATTAATGATCTCTAAAGATTGAAGAGTTACTAATGTAACACTAATGGGGTTTTTTTTTTTTTTTTTTAAAGAGCTTCAAAGGCGATCTTGGAAACTACAGACCAATGAATCTGAGTTCAGTGCCAGTTAAATGATAGAACTTGTTCTGAAAAGCAGCACCAAGCTGTCTTTTGAAAGGGTTAATAAACATGTGAGTAAGCCAAATGATATGTATCTGGATGTTTTAGAAGGTACTTGACAAAGCCCCTTATGAACTTCTCCTGAGGAAGGAGATGATGTGCTATTATAGAATGGGAAATGGATCAAAAACAGGAACACAATAGGACTAAATGGCCAGTTTTCTCACAGGAGACCCGTAAATAGTGGAATGTCTCGGGATCTGCACTGGAACTGGCATCTGGTAACATCTACTGCACTGAAATGATCTGGAAAAGAGATCAGCAAGCATGGCGATCAAATTTGCAGATGGCATAACGACATTTAGAGGCTGTCTGCACAATTTCCAAGCGTATAAACATGGAAATAGCATCCTTATGTAAATGACAATTTCAGAAAGGGCTCAATTTGTAGGTGGTTGTGCCGCCGATGACCCTGAATGGCCAAATCCTAGCACGGAAACCTGCTGCTGACAGACGTCGCTAACTGCCAGAAAGCAGACAAAGGTAAAGGCACCCCACAAGAAGTAAAAACCCAAACCAATCACATTGCATTCAAAGAACTATAAACTATCATGAAATTAAAAGGAAATTAAAATTAGAATTAAAATTAAAAGTAACAGCAAAAGGAAGTCCTTATCTGGGTGTAGCCGCATGGAACAGCGTCGTCTGCTCAAACGCGGGGCTGCTCCGCTCTCCGCCACGAGGCCTCAGCCCTGCCGAGAAAATGGCGCCAATCTGAAGCAGGCCCGTTTGGCGCCAAACACCACAGAGGCGGCAAGAGCTCAGAGCCCCTCCATGCGGACTCGAGAGACTCCCTTGTGGCGTCGGGATGCAGCAGTTACCCCGCTGTAGCTGCGGGGTGAAGAGCTGTCCAGACACGCTGCTGCCTCCTCGCGCCACCAGAAGTAGCAGACGCTGCGAGCCCCGGCCCACCGGCTAAAGAACCTCGAACAGCCTGAGGCTCCCGCCGCGATGGGAATCTGCCGCATGGACACTGCCAAAATGCAGGTGTTCCACAGAGCTCTCCCCCGTACAGTCCTGGGGGAGAGATCATCACCGGGCACAGAGACCGAAGAATCCCAAGCAGAGAGGCTAGCTGGCAGCGTGAACTTTGAAAAGGGACAAAACCCCCCTTTACACTAAGGCAGACTAGGTGAAAATAAATAAAGTAAAAGTAAATTAAATTAAATGAAAATGAATTCAATTTACAGGATTACACCTAAAGAAGGGCAAAAGAAATGCAAGGTAAATCAAATCCTGACTAACTGCTCCTAAACTGCTTTTCAAGTGAGCCCAGCACCTAGGCTCACTACGTCCTCATGCTGCATGGAGACTGGACACACTGGGGATCATGGGAGAAGACCAGCAGGATATACACGGTGATGTCACAAGTTTGACTTGTCCAGTCTCCATGTTGCAGGAGGAGGTGCACTACCCAGTGGTGGAGGACTGAACTGTAGGACCGATAAGGAACCAGGAGCTATTGGGCTGTTTAGGGGTGTAATGCTATTGAGCTCCCCAACGAAGCTGTGAATGGCAAAACACCCAGTGTTGGGGCTATGATGGCTGTCGGGATTATTGGCTGTGAGCTGTATGCTGTAGGTTGACTGACTGATACTTATGCAGGGACATACCAAAACTACATCCAAGCGGAAATGCTTGACAAAAGTGTAAAGTGATGCTCATGTTGCTGTCCAACAATGTCTGCATGTCTGTAGGTGCTACCGAACTCTGCTCCACCTACGAGAATACTTGCGCAGAATAGGTTCACAAACCCTCCGGAACTGACCGGTTCCGCAACAGATCTGCTGAGGCAATGGTCTCCTTAATCTAGCGCCCCAATGCAGACTTAGCCACTGCATCACCTTGCGTGGGCCAGCAAACAGCAGAAAAAAAGATGATCTGACTTATGAAAAGAATTTGTAACCTCCAAGAACTGGAGATGCACCCTCCAGACAGCCACAAGGCAAAGATCCTTACTATTCCCATAGCACTGGTCCTTAGAGAAGGAGGGCAGACAAACCACCTGGTTCACATGAAAGGGAGAAGCATTTCAGGGAAGAAAGAAGGCACTAGCAGAATGGAAACGGCCTCCTTAGAAAAAGATAAAGAAGACTCTTGGCAGGACAGGTCGGCAGCTCAGAACCCTCAAATTACAACCAAGACCATCTTGAGCATCAAATTCTTCAGAGTAGTGTGTTTCAATGGCTCTGACATCAGGGCCTCAAGCACCAGCCACAGAGCAGAGGGGAGGATGCAGACGTTGAGCCCCCTGAAGTGCGAAACATCCAGGGGAAACTAGAGACTTACCAGCCAACAGACCTCTGAAAAAGGCCAAGGCTGCCATCTGAACTCTCAGGGAGCATAGAAAAAGGCCCTTCTCCAGACCATCATGCAGAAAAGGCCAACAGAGATGCCACCCTGGTTGCCTCAGGAGCCAGTTGCCATGTGCTGCACCAGCACTCAAGGCACCAATCCCAACTTATGTCAGGTTGGTAGACCTCCTCCGGGCTCTGAACAGAGTGGAAAACCACCGCGGGAAGAGTAGCCCATACACGCTAATCATCTCCTTTCAGAAGTCAAGCTGTAAGCAAGCCAGGTCCTCCAGGACAAGCGGCCCCCGACACAATAGGCCCCGAGATGGAGGCAAACAAAGAGGTGACACTTACAGGAGCCACATCAGATCTCTGAATCACACTTTCCTTGGCCAACCTGGTGCCACCATAATAATCCTTCCCAGATGGTGCTCCATACGCCAAATCACATACTCCACCAGGGGCCATGGAGAAAACACATACAGCAGACATTAACTTGGTAAAGGATTAATCAGGGCGCCGACGCCCTCGGACCCCGTCTCTGTGCAGCGACCGAAGAAGCAGCACACTTGAGCACTGGAGCCTGAGCTCGAACCACTGAGAACTTGGGGACCACCAAGTTAGTAAGGACTGTTGGAGCAGTTGCATTAGAGCATGCGCCCATGGCACCATCTCAATTGTCATCGCCATCAATCTGAGGAGCTTAAGATCAACCTGGACTTTGGGAACCTACTGTGAACAGAACAGCGCTAGGTAATCCAACAGCCTTTGACTTTCTCCTCTGGCAGGAAGACTGCACACTCGAGTGTCGAAATGTGCTCCCAGGAACTGTGAATGCAACAACTGGCTCTTTCCCCAACTGATCACCCAGCCGAGGCTTACCAGAAAGGATACCACTCGGAGAGCTACCGAGACGCTTCTGAAAGAGAATGGGCTCAGATAAATCAGTAGTCCAGATATAGGTGCACACAAATCCCTTGGCGAAGTAGCCAGGGCTGGCCCAACTTCTTGGCAAACTAAGAACATAAGATATGCTATACTGGGTCAGACCAAGGTCCATCAAGCCCAGTATCCTGTTTCCAACAGTGGCCAATCTAGGTCATACGTACCTAGCAGTTTCCCCAAATGACATAGGTTCCACAATGCTTGTATTGGGTCAAGTATTGATATCCTGGATCCCTTCTTAATAATGGTTTATGGGCCTTTCCTCCAGGAATTTGTCCAAACCTTTTTTAAACCAAGCTATACTAACAGCCTTTACTACATCCTCTGGTAACAAATTCCAGAGTTTGATTACACATTGCGTGAAAAAATATGATATAGTCTTAAATAGTTTACCCTGTAGCTTCATTGCATGTCCCCTAGTCTTTCTATATTCTGATAACGTAAACAATCGATCTACGTTTACCCGTTCCATTCCATTCATTAATTTATAGACCTCTATCATATCTCCCCTCAGCTGTCTCTTTTCCAGGTTGAAGGGCCCCAACCTTCTTTGCCTTTCTTCATAGGGGTATCCTTCCATCCCCTTTACCATTTTGGTGGCTCTTCTCTGAACCTTTTCTAATAACGCTATATCCTTTTTAAGATACGGCGACCAGAATTGCACACAATATTCAAGGTGCGGTCTCACAATGGAAAGATATAGAGCCATTATAATATCCTTTGTTTTATTTGCCATTCCTTTCCTTATGATACCTAGCATTCTATTTGCTCTCTTGGCTGCCGCTGCACACTGGGCAGAGGGTTTTAACATGTTATCCACAATGACGCCTAAATCTTTTTCCTGGGTGGTGGTTCCTAATGTGGAACCTTGCACTGTGTAACCATAGTTTGGGTTGTTCTTTCCTAGGTGCATAACTTTGCACTTGTCCACATTAAATTTCATCTGCAATTTTGATGCCCAGTCTTCCAATTTATCAAGATCCTCTTGCAATTTTCCACAATTCTCTTGGGTTTTAACAACTTTAAATAGTTTTGTGTCATCTGCAAATCTGATAACCTCACTCGTTATTCCCTTTTCCAGGTCATTTATGAATATATCAAAAAGCAGCAGACCCAGCACATATCCCTGGGGTACACCACTATTCACCTTTCTCCATTGGGAAAATTGGCCATTTAGCCCTACCCTCTGCTTTCTATCTTTTAACCAATTCCTGATCCACAATAGTACACTGTCTCCTATCCCATGATTCTTTAGTTTTGCCAAAAGTCTCTGATGAGGGAACTTGTCAAAGGCTTTCTGAAAGTCAAAATACACTATATCAACCGACTCACCTTTGTCTTCCTGTTTATTCACACCTTCAAAAAAAACATAATAGATTAGTAAGACAAGATCTTTCTTGTGTAAAGCCATGTTGGCTGTCTCCCATTAAGCCATGACTATCTACATGTTCAGCAATTTTGTTCTTTATGATGGTTTCTACCATTTTTCCTGGTACTGACGTCAGGCTCACCGGTCTGTAGTTTCCCGGATCACCCCTGGAACCCTTTTTAAAAAATCGGTGTTACGTTCACCATCCTCCAATCTTCAGGTATTACAGCTGATTTTAATGATAGTTCACAGATTACTAATAGCAGGTCTGCAAGCTCATATTTCAGTTCTTTCAACACCCTTGGATGTATACCATCTGGCCCAAGTGATTTGCTACTCTTCAGTTTATCTAATAGTTGTGATATATCTTCCCGATGTATCGATATTTCCTTCAATTCTTCCGCAGTTTTAAATACCACTTCAGTCATGGGTAACATCCCTACATCTTCCTCAGTAAAGACCGAAGCAAAGAATTCATTCAGTCTCTCTGCTATCACCTTGTTGCCTCTTTAACCCCTCTATCATCTAATGGACCAACTGACTTTCTCACAGGTTTTTTGCTAAGAATGTACTTGAAAAAGACTTTATTACGCGCTTTTGCTTCCGCAGCAAGCTTCTTCTAAAATTCTCCCTTTGCCTGCCTTATCAATGCCTTGCATTTAACTTGCCAGTGCTTGTGCTGTTTCCGGGTTTCGTCGTTTGGCTCTTTTTTCCATTTCCTGAAAGATGCTTTTTTGGCAACAACAGCCTCTCTGACTTCACCTTTAAACCATGCTGGCAGTTTATTTGGACTTCCTTCCATTTTTCTAAAGCGTGGAATACAGCTGGTCTGGGCTTCCAAGATAGTATTTTTCAACAACACCCAAGCTTGACGTAAGTCTTTAACCTTTGCAACTGCCTAGGGCCGCAACTTCCAGAGTGCAGTAAAAGCAGAACATTCAAAGCTAAACAGGTTTTGACTGTGAGACAGGATGTAAAGCTTGAGGTTCGCCTAGGGCACCAACACTTTGAACCAACTCTAGCCAGCCCTGGCAGTAGCGTCGCTGTCACCACCACCATGACCATGAAGAATGTCCTTGGGGGCAGTGGAGAGTGCGAAAGGGAGGGCCAAGCATGGCAAAACACAGATACTTTGCTGCTCCCTCAGATGAGATATGAAAATACACCATGGCCAAATTCAGAGATGTCAGTAACTCCCCTTGGTGCACCGCTTGAATTATGGATAGCAAAGTTTCCATCCAGAAGCACAAGAGCTCGTTGACACACTTGAGATCCAGAGTAGGCTGGAATGTCCTTTCCATGTCAGCACCACGAAACAGATGGAATACCTGCCCTTGCCCTGATCATCTTGGGGAACGAGCACCACTACCTTCAGGAGAGGAAGTTTGTCTAAGGTGATCCACACAAGGTTGTCCTGCTGTTTGCAGACCCACAAGGGGAGAAAATAGTACACACTTTTTAACACATCGGTAATTTGTATGCCTTTAGTTTACTGTTATCGGGAGTAATTGTTTTAAATGCAAGCTTCAAAATACCATGCACAGAAACTTGGTACAACATTCTCTAAGGCAACGCTTACTGCATGGAGGCCCAGATTTCCAATGGCTGTACTATGCCTCAGGCGACCTCCCAGACATAACAGACACTGAAACCTAAGGGGACCATAACACCAACTGCCATACCCCAACCTTACGCTCTGTTAAAGAAAACAGCTGGATCGCCTCAAAACACCATTATTAACCTGGCTAGTTAACGCTAATCCCCCCCTTAGAAACACTATTCTCCTATTTATTTCCTTCATGTCAGTTCTGAAGAGAGAGACTCACCACACACTAGTAGCCAGCACAGACAGACACACGCACAATCAGCCTAGGAACAAGCAGGCTACAGTGCTGAGAAAAAAGCAGTAAGGGATCACGTATTAGAGAAAATGAAAGGGGGGATATGTGTTAACAACCAAACTCTCCGCCTATACGCAACAACATGACGGGGCGTCACGTCTGTAAACCAAACTGCTGCTTCCGGTTTCGTAGTTCTGTTATTTGCGCGTGCTCCTTTCAGTCGTCTTTTGGGAAAAAAGGCGCGAAATTTGTACTGTCTGACTGTGAGGGAAGCTGAAGACGTCCCGGAAGGTGGGTCGGGGTTTAATTGTTTGACAGTATCGGTAGAAAGGGCTAGAGATTTATGTGATAGGCAAACTGCTCACTGACTACGCTTTTGTATGCTCAAGCTAATTTAGCAGCGTCAGTCTCAAATAAAGCGCCGGACTGCAGGTATCTTCTGTCCGAAATTGCCGCTCTTTTATTCGTAGTCAATGCAGAGGCTGCTGACATAATTTCTTTGTAGCCTTTGTAGAACCAGTAACTGCCCACAGACTTCCACCTGCCCTAGCAAATGCGAAAGGGACTTCTGTCCCTATTCTCCTTTGTGCAGAGTTTTCTAATGGGAATAAAACGCAACTTTGTTTTTCGTAGGGAAATAACTTCGACCCAGTGTGTACAAATGAATAAATATTTTTGTTTACAACTCTAACTCAAGGGGTAGGTAGGAGTTAGTTGATTTTGTGCTATTTTGGAGCCTAGCTTTGTTGTGAATTCTAAGAGGGAACTTGTATTCCGTAGCGCTTGATTTATGGCACTTAATGCATGTTAACGGTGATCGTGTGTATACTGAGGAGGTGTACTTAAGTAAGTACAATCTGAGTCTAGTTGCTAGTTCAGAGTTCGGTTAAGCAAATGATAGCCATCCTTAAAAAGGGGAATGTGTTGTGTTGTGATAACCTACTGCCTGTTTCCTCCTTGATGTGTTTTGCAAAGATCCTGGAGAAGGCTGTGCTGTGGCAATTGAATGTGGTTTGGGGGAGGGGGATTGGGGGTGCTTTGATTGAGGCTAGGCAGATTTTTGTAAGGGGCGGGGTCAGGCACTGAGTCTTCATTTGTGTGTGTGTGACAGTGTCTGTGGTTACGTTGGACCTGTCTGCTGTTTTCGATCTCGTGGCTTGATATCGGGGCTGTACCAAGCCATAATTGCATCCAGGGGCGGCCCAAGGGGGGTGCGGAGACTCAGTGCGGGGCCTCATTTGCATAATGGACCTTATTTGCATAAATATTTGCATAATGTTACCATACACTAACTTTTAGTAAACATGTCTCTTAATGAGTGTATGGATAAAGAAAGACTAAAAGATTTCTACATTACTATAATCCAGTGCCAACTGCCAGGCACATTAGGAACTACTACAAACGCTGCCCATTTAGAACCCATAGCAAACCCGCCTATCCTGACAGCATTACCAGGACTCACAAAGCACCATACCCTACCTATCAAAAGGCAACACTGCAAATATTAAACCAATACATTTCAGAGAATACTGGGGAAAGAGAACAAGTGGCAATGTCAAATAGGAATTACATAAACAGAATACATCAGCTCAGTTACACATGCAGAACATAGACCATCACCAAACAAGGAATCACAATTTAGAAACAGGAAGGCAATAATTAAACTGGGACCCCCAAAAGCCAAACTTGGAAGTACAACAACACTGTAGAAATAAAACTATAAATTAATTTCCTCTTGTACCAAACAAAGCACAGACGTTAATGATGCACATTTCCTAGAGGTTTCATATTCCAGTTAATAAATTCAAAATAAAGAGATATTTCTACCTTTTGTGCATTTTTTTTCAGTTGCAATTGCTCCAGCCACTTTCTTCTGGTTTCTTCATGTTTTCTGCTAACTGTCCATCGTCTGCTGTCCATTTGTTCTTTCTTCTCTCTTCTAGTTTTTTTTTCCATTCTCTCTCTCTACATCTGCTTTAACATACTAATCTTTCTCCTTTTGCTCTTTCCTCATTCCTATTTCATCCACACAAATTTTACCCCTCCATCCTCAATCCCCACTTACTCTCCCAATACCAGGCCAATTGTAGATTTTTCATCCCTCCCACACAAAATATTTTTCCCCTCTCCATTTTACTCTCCCAGCCCCATCCCATTCTAATCCTCCCCCAACATCAGCTCCCTTCTAGTTCCAGTCTCACCCAGCATCCATTCCCTTCTAGTCCCTGCATCAGCCCATTTCCAGTCCTAGCCCACCATCAACCCATTTCCAGTCCTAGCTCCCCCATCCATTTTCAGTCTGAGTCCCTTCATCAGCTCATTTCCAATCCTAGCCCCCCATCAGCCCATTTCTAGTCATTTCCTAGCCCCATCATCGGCCCATGTCAAATCATAGCTCCCCTCCACTCAGTCCAATTCCAGTCCAAGCCCCCCCCCCAATGAGCCTACTTTCAGTTCTAGCCCCTCCATGAGTCCATTTCAATTCAAGCCCCCACCACAGCCCATTTCCAATCTTAGCTCCCCCCAACAGCCCATTTCCAGTCCTATCCTAGCTGCTCCATCAGCCAATTTTCAGTCCTAGCTCCCTTCCCTCACAGCCCATTTCCATTCCAAGCTCCCTCCCCATCAGCTATTTGCAGTTCAAGCCTCCCCTTCCACTCAGCCCATTTCCAGTCATAGCAACCACCCAACCCATTACCAGTCCTAGCCCCCCATCAACCCACTTCCAGTCTTAACCCCATCAGCCCATTGCCAGTCCTAAACCCCCCCCCCATCAGCCCACCTCAAGTCCTAACTCCACCCCCCAGCCCATTAGCAGTCCTAACCCACCCCCACCCCCCAGCCCATTAGCAGTCCTAACCCACCCCCACCCCCCAGCCCATTAGCAGTCCTAACACCCCCCCAGCCCATTAGCAGTCCTAACACCCCCCCAGCCCATTAGCTGTCCTAACAACCCCCCCCCCAGCCCATTAGCGGTCCTAACAACCCCCCCCCAGCCCATTAGCGGTCCTAACAACCCCCCCCAGCCCATTAGCGGTCTTAACAACCCCCCCCCAGCCCATTAGCTGTCCTAACAACCCCCCCCCAGCCCATTAGCGGTCCTAACAACCCACCCCCACCCCCAGCAGTCCTAACAACCCCCCCCCCAGCCCAGCCCATTAGCAGTCCTAACACCCCCCCAGCTCAGCCCATTAGCAGTCCTAACAACCCCCAGCCCAGCCCAGCAGCAGTCCTAACAACCCCCCCAGCCCATTAGCAGTCCTAACAACCCCCCCAGCCCAGCAGCAGTCCTAACAACCCCCCCAGCCCAGCCCATTCCATTAGCAGTCCTAACAACCCCCCCAGCCCAGCCCATTCCATTAGCAGTCCTAACAACCCCCCCAGCCCATTAGCAGTCCTAACAACCCAGCCCAGCCCAGCCCATTAGCAGTCCTAACAACCCCCCCAGCCCATTAGCAGTCCTAACAACACCCCCCAGCCCAGCCCATTAGCAGTCCTAACAACCCCCCCCCCAGCCCAGCCCAGCCCATTAGCAGTCCTAACAAACCCCCCCCCCAGCCCAGCCCATTAGCAGTCCTAACAACCCAGCCCAGCCCAGCCCAGGGAAAATTAAATAAAAAGAAAACCTGTCTGCTGCCGCGGTCGGGGCCGCCGCGGCAGAATCGAGCGTGCCGCGGGGCCCCCCGGTGCACGGCAGAGCCAGCCCACCCCTGTAGCAGCTCTCTCTTTGGAGCTGAAGTCAGCCGTGCCGGCTTGCAGAGCAGAGCGCGAGAGAAGCGTTACTCCCTCGCTGCTCTGTCAAGCCCGCGGGGGCTGATGGGAACTTCCCATCAGCCCCCGCGGGCTTAACAGAGCAGCGAGGGAGACACTCCTCCCTCGCGCTCTGCAAGCCGGCGCGTCTGACTTCAGCTCCAAAGAGAGAGCTGCTACAGGGGAGGGCAGGCTCTGCCGTGCACAGGGGGGCCCCGCGGCACGCTCGATTCTGCCGCGGCGGCCCCGACCGCGGCAGCAGACAGTTTTTTTTTTTTTTCAATTTTACTTTTCGAAAAGAATGTTTTTTGCGCTGGGCCCCCTGAAACGCGGGGCCCTGTGCAAAAAACATTCTCGCTCAATGGACGGGCCGGCCCTGATTGCATCCTGTGCAACGTGCACATCTGACGCATGCCCCCCAATACCTCTGTCCAGCCGGCTGCCTGCCCTTGCCCTGCTGCCACCACTTTTGGTTTTCTTGGTGGCGCCGGCAGCAGTGGAGCAGACCTGACTTCAAATTAAAAAAGAAAAAAAGCATGTCTTACCTCAGCTCTTGTACACAGATCTGATTCCTGCCTGCTCTGATGTAGGTTGGCATCAGAGGAGGGAGGGACTAGACTAGCCATTCACATGAGGGTCTTTGCAGCTCCGCTCTTGAATGGCTGACCTGGTCCCTCCCTTCTCTGACATTTATTTATTTTATTATTCGCTTTTATATACCGCACTATTTGGTATCCGAGCGGTTTACAAGAAACGTTAACATTCAAGCAACTTTACATAGAATAGGCATAAAACAAGCGTACCAAAACAGGTAAACATGACATGACCTACATAAGAGAAGGGAGGGAGGGACCAGACCTGTGTACAAGTGCAGAGTCGGAAAGACAAGTGTGCCTTTTTTTTTTTTTAACTTGAAATCTGGTCTGTGCCTGGTGTCACTGCTGAGAAAACAAAAAGGGGCAACAGCAGGCAGTGTGTGGGAGGAGGAGTGGAAGTCGGCAGCTTGAAATATGCCCCTAATCCTTTGCACCCTGTGTGGCTGCATTGCTCATACAGGGCTAGGTACAGCGCTGCTTGGGATATTCTGGTGGTGAGACATGGGCTTTGGGGACAGGTGGGGATGTGTTAGTGATTGGGTTCATTCCTGTCTGAATGTCTGTTTCGGGCTCGTTGGGGGAGTCAACTTTCCTCTGTTCATAGCCTGTTGTGTGGTGTGTCACAAGGTTCAGCATTGGCTCGGGTACTTTTTAACATCTTTGAGTCCAGTTGGAACGATCATCCAGAAACATGGTTTCCAGAGGTTCATTTACGCTGCTGATATTCAGTTGGTGGTGGTTTTTGATGAGGAAAAGTAGGTTGTATTAAAGTGTGTGAACTTCTGAAGGAGGTCGTGGAATGG
Source organism: Ichthyophis bannanicus (assembly GCA_033557465.1). Taxonomy (NCBI): domain Eukaryota; kingdom Metazoa; phylum Chordata; class Amphibia; order Gymnophiona; family Ichthyophiidae; genus Ichthyophis; species Ichthyophis bannanicus. The sequence continues at coordinate 940,825,705 of CM066033.1, read as the reverse complement.
TTGCAGTCAAATCAATTGGTTTTGAATGTGGGTAAGTCTGAGGTGCTTTTGTGTGAGATTTTGGCAGAGACCACTCTGCAGGATGGATTCGTGTTTGATGGGGTTCGGCTCGCCTGGAGACAGGAGATTCGGGATATGGGGGTGAAGCTGGATGCAGACCTGTCATTGCATGCAAAGATGTCATATGTGGTGCCTGCTGCCTATAGTAAATTGCAGGTCATGCAGCAGCTCTGCCCCTTTCTTGATATGGAGACTATACGGCTCCTTGTCCAAGCGCTTGTTCTTTCAGTCTTGGATTATTGTAATATTTTTTTTTATGGGCCTTCTGGTGTATTTGGTGAAGAAAATGCAAGTGGTATAGAATATGGCAGCCCGCTTGTTGTTAGGCCTGGGTAAAAGGGACTCTGCGTCAGAGGTGCTTCACAGACTTCACTGGCTGCTGATACAGCAGAGTTGTATTTTCAAGCTGTTGGTATTGACCTTTACAGTAGCAAGGGGCCAGGGGCCTAGCTACCTGCAGAATGTGTTATTCTGGTATTTACCAGGTAGGACGCTGCAGTCCAGTCAAGCGCAGTTGCTCAAGATTCTGGATTTTCATCATGTGCGGTTGGTTGCAGAGATGGCGAGAATGGGCCTTTACAGTAGTGGCACTTACCTGATGGAATAGAGTGCTGGATGGGTTACAGATGAAGACTGAGCTGGTTACTTTTCAGAAGGAGTTAAAGACCTGTTTCCTTTTCGTCCCTCTAGTCCAGTCCCAGAACCATAGAGTTTAGAATCTCCTCCAGCAGCCTTGGAGACTGAATGACATCACAGCTCTTCTCTCTCTGGTATAAATAGGCAAGGACCGCCCCCTTCCACCAGTACTTCAGTCTCCAAGCTGCTGAGGAGATTCTGGGCCTAGGGATAGGCAGAGCTAGGAATTTTTTCTTTGTTTTCCTTTTCTAATTCTTGATGTTTTTTGTTTGGTTGCCTTTCTAAAATAAATAGCCACTTTTTTCTTCCCTCTGGCTCCAGTCCTGCTTCCTCCTTTCTCCCTCAATTTTCCCTCTCGTGGGTGGGGGCTGCCCCTTGGTGAGGAGCAGTTTACAGAGCAAAGAAGTAGCCTCCCTGCTCCCGAACCCACAAGCAAGGGTAAGGAGCAGGTGGAAGGCTTAGCCCCAGCCATCTCTAAGGGACAGTGAGATTGGTGGTGGGAGCACCGTCAGAGCCGAAGCCACGAGCAGGCTGAGCTCCGGCGCGTGTCTGCCTCATTGCAGCACCTCAGGTTGAAGCAGGGAACTGTAAGTAGGTCTCGCCGACTTTAACATGTTTTTTCTTTCTTTTTGAATTTTCTTTTACTTGTTTCTTGGAGGGGAGTTGAGAGGGAAGTCCCTGCCTCAGCGGGAGATCTCATAAAGGAGTTCCTTATCGTTCCTCCAGTTTAGTCCTCTACTTCTGGGTTGTGCACCTCTTCCTGCAGCTAGGAGACTGGGCATGTCAAAGTTGTGACATCACTGGATATAGCCTGCTGGTATCTCCCATCAGCCTCCAGTGTGTCCAGTCTCCTTGCAGCAGGAGGACATAGTGAGCCTAGCTTCTGGGCTCACTTGGGGGGAACAGATAGGAGCATTTAGTGTGACAAATTCTGATTTTACTTTTGATTTTTACCTTTAATTTACTTTTAATTTTACTTTTAATTCAGTTACCTTTGGTTAATTGACAATCGGGGATTAGTTCCCTTTAGTTATGAGCAAATTTCCTTCTTTACAGTAATTTTAAATTTGAGCCTGGTTCTTTTAAATTAGTAGCAGTTCTTGCCTTCCCTCCTTGTCAGTGATTTTCACTTGCTGCAGGCATTTGCCGGTGCGGATCTCTCTCGACTGTACGGGAGAGAGCTCCGGGACCCGTACAGCCACACTGAAGCTGTGTGAGACGGAGCCTCTCCGTTGCTGCGGGTTTTTAATTTTACTCTGTGGAACCGGCTGAGCGATCCTCGCTGCGGCTGCCAGGCGCATCAGCGCAGCTTGAGGATCGGAGGAATTCAAGGAGGTAGGAGCAGGCTGTGTGGCTTTCGGCCCTGCAGGTAAGGCCTTCGTGCTCTGTCGGTCTGCTGAGGCCTCATTTTTGCAGCGGCGGCTGTTCTTGGCGCCAAAATTCATTGGCGAAGGGGCGGCCATTTCCTCTCTAGGTATTTGGACCGCATGGCGAGCGTTGCAGTGAACTGCCTGCGTGAGGAAAACAGGCAGAATAGCTAAATTTTTGGGCCTAGTGTTTGTTTCTTTCTTTTGTTTGTAGTTTTTTTTTTGAGGCCAGGGGGTTCCTCAGCATTAAGGGGGACTGTTGTCAATCCTCTTTATAGAATAAATAAGAATAAACTTAAAAACAGGACAGCAGTTTTGGCATTGATCCCTGATACCACATGTTCTTTCCCTCCTAATCATGTCTCTGAGGAGCATCTGTTCAGGCCCAGGATATTAGGAAAATTGCCAGCTTTTAGGTTCAAGGTAGGGTTGCCGGCTGACTCCAGATGCGCCCGGCGGGCTTGGTCCAGTCCTGGGTTTGCCCCATTGCATGCATGGGATTTCTCCATTGCACTCCATAGGAAATGGAAAACTACAAGACCCTGCGTGCGGTGGGGTGGACCCGGGACTGGGTCGGGCCTGTCGGGCGCATCTGGAGCCAGTTGGCAACCCTAGTTCAAGGGCAGAGCCCTAACTTGTAGTTTGCAGGAGGGAAAGCCTAGAAGTGTGCCTTTATGTATTCTATAGTGACAGTTGCCCAAAATTCACAGGGACAGGTTTAGGAAACCTTAGGATGTACAAGAATAGACTGGCAGTTAAACTGTCAACCGGGAAGTGCCTGTGCTACGGTCTATGGCCACCAGAGGGCAGCTGGTACACTCAATAGTGCCTTTCTATGACTGTGTATGCAGCCATTATCTGCAGGTCAGGATAGAAATCACCACAGAGCCTCGGTGCTGTGATGTAAGGTCTGAGAATCCAGTTTATATGACCAAGATTTAAAGCTCTTAATTTGTGTATCATTGGTCGGGCTCTGCTGCCCTAAAGGCCACCCAATGACAGCGCTGCTCATGAATCACATAAAGTATTCAGTGCCCCCATCCCTGGGGGGTGAGTGGTACAATACAAAATCATATTACTCATCAGGTTCACACAGGCAACAACCTCTCAGACCTCCATTTTCAAGGTGGTCGGTGTATTCCACTGCTATTTCTCTGACTTCAGGAAGGCCTGGTGAGGTGCTTGTGGGTTTCATAGCAACACTTAGCAGACCCTTCCCAGGAAATTCTCATCTATTACTAGAGCAGGGTTTCATTTCATTTCATTTCTCTGGTTGTGGTTAATGCACAGCGTTAGGGGCTGTGTTCGAAAGCTTGGGTCCCACGGACTTCGGTGGGATTTCAAAAAGAAAGAGAAACTCGCTTTAATGAGAGATAGCCTTGTTCATTTTTAGCTAACACTGTTGATTTTACTTTTGATTTTTACCTTTTGCGCCTGAATCCCAGGGACAGGACACTGTTTGCTTCCAGGAGTTCTACTTTCTATTTTGCTCTTCAGCTCCCTGGCAGATGCAGTAGGCTGGCAGGGGGTGGGCAACGCCTCCTGCAATGCAGAATCCCCCTGGATAAGGGGGGGAAGGACAACTGGGTGCAGCGGGGGCTGGTAGCTTCTTGCAAAGCTATAGTAGCAGTTCAGGTAATTTTAGCTGATCTGCTTTGATTTCATTGGTGTTGGCGGAAACTTGGTTTATGGAGTCCTCTACTTTAAAAAAAAAAAAAAAAAAGATTCTCCTTCCGCTATCCATAGAGGGTCCTATAAAGCGTTAAAGTCGGTTTATATGGCAGGATAATATTTTGGCTTAGCTGCTGTGATATAGCGCTATGTTCCGCTGTAAACATGTTCAGGTCAAAAGGAATTATGGTGATAACTCTCTTGGACAGTTGTAACAGGTGCTTGGGTGAGCGCCATGGCCAGTCCACAGGTGTGGAATGCTCTGCCATAAGCTTTATGTCATGGGAAGGATTTTATAGTTGTGTGGTTTCTTAATGGAAAATGTTCCCGTTTAGTTTGGCTTTGCCCAAATTATAAGATTTTACGGTAGATTTGTAATGTCTTCATTTTGGCTATATTTGGTTTAATTTTACATAATGGAAGAGGCAGCTCAGCGGAGAGGGGTTGCAAAATAGAACTCTGGCCTTTGAAGCTATCTATGCTCCCATTCCATTTATCAGCGGTTCTCCAGTACGGAGAGTCTCTGCTAGTGTTCAGCGAATGCCTTAATGGGGGGCCAGAAGCACGCAGTCAGGCTAGTTCTCTAGCAGCAATGGCAGCAGGTCAGACTCTAGTAGGCATACTTCATATGCTGGGCTTTCAAGATGGCTTCCGCGCTGATCGGCATCAGCCAAGGTGACTGCCAGTTTAGACTGTGAATGTGGAGTCAGCCTGGATGAGGGGCCTTGCGTTCTCTGGAAAATGCCCTGCATACACTGAATCCCTTCAATTCGATCAGCTGCTGGCAGGACACAAGGCACGCTCGCATGGTTTTTATTTTTTGCTTCAGTGGTCTAAAAATGGAGTCTTTACCAGGTGGTATAATGGGAACTTGTCTGCAGTTTCTCAGCTTCTTTATTGCTGACTCAATTGCCACTGCGGAATGAGAGCTGTATTTCATATCACCAGGTGCTAGTTGAACTTAAAATATAAAGTCCATCTTTGTGCAGTCAGACGGAATGGGGCGTTACTCTAGCAGGATGGCCGTGGATTAGTATGCCTGTGTTTGGGAGTTCTTTCTACTTCATATTGTTGGCACGGAAAGAGCGTCTCTTAACATATGCTGAAGGCATTTTTGGTTTAGAGGTGTCTTTGTAAAAAATAAATAAATAATAATAAAAAAAAATATATATGTGTGTATGTGGAAGGAAATTAAAGAAAGTATTCAGCTGTCCTGAATTCGCCTGTTCTTGATTGACATTTTGAGGCTAAGCAGGGGCATGCCTGGGTACTACGTGGGTGGGTGCACACCTTGCACTTCCAGGGGGTGCGGACTCACTGTATGGAACAGAGCCCTAGCAATCTTCTTTATCGCAAGATGGGAAAGTAGATGGTTCACTGAAGCGATCGTTGGGGGCAATGCTCTGTCCTTACAAGATCCCATTTTTGGAGCCTGGGGAGGCGAGAGCATGCTTCCGCTGGTTGCAGTGTTTACGGCAGTCTACTTGCCTGGAACAGGAAAGGATCAGGGAGTTGAATCGACTAGAGCCTGATTTGCTTTATGGCGCAAATGTGCAGTATGGATTAATTCAAGCGCTAGCTAATATTATTGGCTTCCTTGGGGTTCACCCAGAGGTCCCTCTGGTGGAGGAATGGGGCAGCTGATGGTTCATCCAAGTCGAGGGTCAGTCAGCTCCCATTATGTCTTTGTCTTGTCCTTTCCCCGTGGGCTCTCATAGGGCAACTAGTTGGCGTATCGAGGCTTTTGGAGAAAGGTGCTCTTGGTAGCGCCCGGTTGGGCGAGACGGCCGTACTAGGCTTTTCTCATTCGTCTACTCGACAGGCTTTTCCTAGAAGTTGTCGGTAGCGGACGTTCTGCTGCGGCTAGGTCCGTGACGAATGTCTCCGGTGGATCAGTGCCCGCCTACAGGTTTGGCCTTTGTATGGGCGGGGCTCAAGTAGAAGGGTTATTCTGCGGCAGTCTTCGCCACCTTGTTGAGAGCAAGGAGACAGGCTGCTTCTGCTACGTAGGTCCATGCTTAGCGCCTTTTGGAAGGCTGCTGTTCACGGCGGCAAGTCCGGGCGACAAAGGTGTCTGTATCCTTGGTCTGAGTTCTCTGCAGGACAGTGTCTGAAGGAACTAGCGGCCAGTTCCTTAGAGGATCCAGCGGGCGACTGTTTCCGGCTGTAGGAGTCTGTGAAGGGAATAGCGCTAGGTGTTCGGATCGATGTGTAGCGTTTCCTTAAGTTGGGATCCGACTGCGCTACTCAAGGAGAGTTCGGGTTCCGCCGGGGGATCCCGAGTGGGCCTTAGAGGCGTTAGCTAAAGAGTCCTTTGATTCTTTACTCCAGGCGTCGGTAAAGGATTTGCTGTTATAGACAGTGGCTTTGATAGCTCGTTGTTCGGTGCGACGAGTTTCGGAGTTTCAGGCGTTGTCATCTAATGAGCCATTTTCACCCTTTCTGGATAGAGGGTGGTGTTTGCGAGCAGTCCTGTTGTCCTTCCAATAGGTGGTTTTCTGATTTTTTTTTTTTCTCCTGAGCCTATTGGTTTCTCTTCCAGTTCTCGGTTTTTCTGGAAGGGGAGGTTTTTATTCGTAGCTTACGCCGATAGGAAACATTCCATGCAGGGTGCAATGTTCGTTTCTTTGTTTTTGTGTGCTGGTTGGAGGTCCCCACAAAGGGGAAGCAGCAGCGAAGGCGGCCATTTCGCACTGGGTTAAGGCGGTGGTTGCCTCAGCTTTCTGCTGGCGAGGTTGTATGATTCCGGGGGGGCTTTCTGATTCTTGCTACCAGGGCACAAGCGGCTTCATGGGTGAATCACCGTGTCATTCCACCAGGAGGTGTTGGTAGAGCAGCTTCCAGGTAGTCTCTTCATTTCCTCAGTAACCACTACTGCCTAAATGTTTTGGCAGTAAAGGAGGCCTGTTCCGGGTCATCAGTGTGGTGAGTTGGCTTGATAGGTCCCTCCCAATGAATACTGCTCTGTTACATCCCAGAAGTAGAGGACTAAACTGGAGGAACGATAAGGAAATAGAAATTACACTTACCTGGTAATTGTCGTTCCTTGAGTGACGACAGTTTAGTCCTCATTCCCGCCCAGGAGTGTGATTTCTTCAGAGTTTATTTTCAGGCGGAGTGGAGCATCAATCTCAAGGAGTAGACAGATTCTTTCAGTTTCTAGATTGCAGTGAGTATCCCTCTCTGTTCTTTCTTTCTTTTCTCTTATTTAAACGAGGTGATGGTATAGGATACGTGGTTGCATAGGGGGGACATGAATGTAAAGTTAAAAAAAAAAAAAAAAAAAGAGAAACGAAAATATAAGACGGATACCGTTTAAAAGGCTCCTCCGGTTGAAGAATGGGGAGTTATTTAAAGTTATGGTATAGTTACTTATTTGTTGTTCCTTTGAGTTTGCTTTGTCAATAGTACACTGGAGGCTGATGGGAGATACCAGCAGGCTATATCCAGTGATGCCACAACTTTGACATGCCCAGTCTCCTAGCTGCAGGAAGAGGTGCACAACCCAGAAGTAGAGGACTAAACTGTCGTCACTCAAGGAACCTGCCTTCTTCCACATCAACGACCCTTAACACTGTTGCATTTAGGGGTTTTTTAACCATTTTTTTGTTATTGTTTTTTAGACATATAATTATTTTTCAACTTTACTTTTATATTTTTTTCTTCTGTTTTCTTCTTTTGTTATCTTAAAGCAATATAAAATCTTTAAATCTTTAAATTCACTCCACAGTCCTGAATACCATATTCACAGTCTTTTAGGATATCCAAAAACCATATGATTCAAACTTCCTTATAACTGAAAAACTTTGCTTATCTGTATTTATCTGTTGGTTTTGGTAAGAAGCCAAGATTCTCATTCTAGAAGATGTTCCCGATACTCCCGACGCATATCTACGAAGCACTTCCTCGTTTCACTTTTCGTTTCTTCAGGGGGATCGTTTATCCAACTTCACCCGTTAAATGGCTATCCAGTTTTTCTATTTCAGAGGGCGTGCAATCTCTCCTTCCCTCTGACACCACTGCACGGACTTAAAGCCTTTTGTAAGCGTTTCGATTATTCAGCCAACGTTAGACTTTAAGGATAATGGCAAACAAACGCCGCGCTTTAAGTCCGTGCAGTGGTGTCAGAGGGAAGGAGAGATTGCACGCCCTCTGAAATAGAAAAACTGGATAGCCATTTAACGGGTGAAGTTGGATAAACGATCCCCCTGAAGAAACGAAAAGTGAAACGAGGAAGTGCTTCGTAGATATGCGTCGGGAGTATCGGGAACATCTTCTAGAATGAGAATCTTGGCTTCTTACCAAAACCAACAGATAAATACAGATAAGCAAAGTTTTTCAGTTATAAGGAAGTTTGAATCATATGGTTTTTGGATATCCTAAAAGACTGTGAATATGGTATTCAGGACTGTGGAGTGAATTTAAAGATTTAAAGATTTTATATTGCTTTAAGATAACAAAAGAAGAAAACAGAAGAAAAAAATATAAAAGTAAAGTTGAAAAATAATTATATGTCTAAAAAACAATAACAAAAAAATGGTTAAAAACCCCCTAAATGCAACAGTGTTAAGGGTCGTTGATGTGGAAGAAGGCAGGTTCAATCCAGCAAGACTGGCTGAATAAAGGCCTCATGGAATGCTGAGACCCAGTTGCATTAGGAAGGATTTTCCATTTTTATGCAGGAGAATAAATTAATTGAACTCAAGGTAAAAGATTGAGCTGAAAAATTAATTTTAGGCTATATAGCTATATAGGCTCTATAAGGTGACCATATTTATTTTTTGGTAGTCACTCAAGGAACGACAATTACCAGGTAAGTGTAATTTCTATTTCTTTGCCCTCTGGACACTTTTTTGCTGCGCGGGAAAAGTCCCGGCGGCCAGTTTGAAAACCATGTTTTTTTTATAGTGGCTTTTTGGAAGCGTTTTAAGCCTCGTTTGCTGCAGACCTGCTATAGGCTCATCAGGCGCTTACAGAGCGTTGGCCTTTTGGAATAAAAAAAAAAAAAAAGAGAAGTTCAAAGGGAAACGAGCTATGCTGTACTTTTCCCTTATTGAAATATTGAGCAGGTGTATCTAGGCTGTTTTTTGCAGGGCTCCAACCCGGAGAGAGCCCTTCCTTCCGGGGCTGGCGGTCATGGCCAGCGGGGGGGGAGGGGGAGGGGGAGGGGAGGGGGAGGGGGAGGGGGAGGGGGGGGGGGGGGGGGGGGGAGGGGGAGGGGGAGTTCCCGGGGTGGTTTAGAGTAGTTCTTTGAGGCGACTGCTATGCCTGCAATTCCACGCTGTCTAGTGTGCGGCAGGAGGAAAAGTTCAGTGCTGGAATCAGGAGTCTGTGTCCCTTGCTCCCTAGAGGCGCAGCATATGGACGGAAAGCCGGGACAGCCCCTAGCAGGCCGGAAGGCTATTCGTACAGGTGCTGAGGCACTGTTATCTCCGTCTCTAGATCCTGAGGAGCCAGTGCCAGGACCCTCCTCGGGCGGCGGCTCCGCCGGGTAACAGGACCAGGGACAGACGGGGGAGGCGACCGGGATTCCGCCGAACTTCGTTGCCTTGATGCAGCAGGCTTTTGCCTTCCTTCAGCCCGCGGTGTCGGCTCTTCCTCACGGACCTCCGAGTCAGAAGCGCTCGGCCTCTCTGGTCGGTTCGGGGAACTGTGCTCCGGTAGCTAAAAGGTGTAGGGCCACTTCGGAGGGTACCGCGCCTTACCTCGCTGATGACCTGAGCGAGGAGAACGCCAAAAAGGGAAGAGTTCTCGGAAGATGAGCTGGAAGACGGGGAGCAGCAGTGCTGGGTAGTCAGAGTCTTTCGGTGTAAAGGGCTTCCAGCCCTGGTTTCGGAGACGCTAAAGACACTAAACCTGCCTTCCAGCGAGGAAGCAGCGGAAGAGACATTAGAAGATCTGCTGTTGCAGGCGGTGCGGACATCCCAGAGAGTGTTTCCCCTCCATAGGGTATTTCGGAATATGATGCAGGAAGAATGGGATTTGCCAGAGGCGGCCCTGAAGGGGGCTAGAACGTTGGCTCGCCTTTATCTGCTCGCGAACCGCGATAGGGAGCTGTTTCGTTCTCCAAAGATAGTTGCAGCGGTATCGGCGGTCACTCAGAAAACCACAATTCCCGTGGAGGGGGACCACAGCGCTGAAGGATGTTCAGGAGAGGAGGTTAGACACTCTGTTGTAGCAGGTGTTCGATGTTTGCGCGCTGTCCATGCAGACCGGCTTCGGTGGCACGTGGCTGTTTGAGGTGGTCCCAGAGGTTGCAGGAGACCATCTGGAAGGGCAGCTTGAAGATGCCATGTGACGAGTCGGGAACCGCGTACTTGGCGGATATTCATTCTGATCTCCTCCGCTGCTTGGCTAAGGGGATGGTCTCCGTAGTAGCAGCTCGGAGGTATCTGTGGTTGAGAACCTGGTCAGCGGACCGTTTGTCTAAGGCTCGGCTTAGCAAGTTACCCTTTGGGGGTACACTTTTATTTGGGGAGGATTTAGATACGTTGATCCAGGACCTCGGGGAGTCCCAGGGGGGACGTCTCCCAGAGGGCAAGCCGAAGCAGGGCCGCAGTTCTGCGGGATTCAGGGAGGTCCCGAGAGACTTTCGTAGTTTTCGTTCTCCCTGTTATGGACAGTCCCAGCGGGGGAAGTTCCCGCTTAGGGGTCAGGGGTTCGAGGATTCAGGGGAGCAGGCCGGGGGTTTGTTCCTTTCCAGTCCTCGGCCACAAAACAGACACAATGAGATAAGGCGGGTTCAGAAGAGGGTAGTTCTCAGGGGAGGTCGGTTGTGGGAGAATTAAGTCAGATTAGTAGGTCCTGGAGGTCATTCGAGAGGGGTACGTATTAGAACTCCATCGACCCGTCGTAGGTTTCTTTGTCCGTTCTCCCTGCTCAGCCCTGGGCACAGGCAGGTGGTCCAGGACACGCTACAGCGGCTGCTGCAGCTTGAGACGGTGCTGCTGGTGCCCGTGGAGCAGTGCGGTTCCGGTCGCTACTCCATCTATTTCGTAGTGCCAAAGGAGGGCACATTTCGCCCGATCCTGGCTCTAACAAGGGTGACCCGTTGTCTCCGGATTACCCATTTTTGGATGGAGACCTTGCGTTCCGTGCTGGCAGCGGTCCGGACCGGGGAGTTCCTGACGTTGTTAGATCTCACGGATGCTTACCTGCACATCCCGAGCATCAGAAGTGGCTGAGATTTGCGGTACCCATGGGACATTTCCAATTTCAAGCGCTGCCCTTTGGGCTGGCAACGGCACCACGGACGTTTCCCAAGGTCATGGTGGTGGTGGCGGCAGCGCTCCGCAAAGAGGGAGTACTGGTGCACCCATATTTGGACGATTGGTTGATCCGAGCAAAGTCGAAAGAGGACAGCTCAGCAGCGACGGCCCGGGTGGTCCAGATGTTCGAAGGCCTGGGCTGGGTAGTCAACTTTGCAAAGAGCAGGTTGGTACCATCACAATCCCTGCAGTACCTTGCGGCGCACTTCGAAACAAAGCAGGGGAAGGTGTTCCTGCCCAGGGCCCGGGCTCTAGGTCTGCGACAACTCGTCAGGCGTTTCTTTTCGACTCCGGCTCCAACAGCATGGCAGTACCTGCAGTTGTTGAACAATGGCAGCCACGATAGAAGTGGTTCCGTGGGCCCGAGCGCACGTGCGGCGGTTACAGGTGGTGCTCCTCCGTCGTTGGTCGCATCAGTCGGATGTCCTATCGCAGAGGTTAGTTTGCCCTCAGAATGTGCGTCACGAGCTGCGATGGTGGTTGAGAACGGAGAATATGGAAGCCGGCATGCCACTGGACCGCGTCCTGGGGACTGCTCACGACAGACGCGAGCCTCCTGGGTTGGGGGGGGGCTCATCGTGAAGGCAGGTTTGCCCAGGGTCGTTTTAATTTAATTTTAATTAACAGTATTTCTAAACCGCCTTATCTTAATAATCAAGGTGGTATCACAGCAAACAATCGAGTAAAGTGAGTGTGTTATACATGCAGTGAGGGTGAAGTTGAGTGTGTGTTGTATTGTGTGCTGGATTGGTATGAGCTATGTACAGAGTGGGCTATATACAGTGGTGCAAAAAACATATACATTCATTATTTAGGCAGTATCATGTGCTGTTATACATTTTCTGAGGTTATGTGATGTGTCCATAGTGTTCTATGAACAGCATGGTTTTCAGTTGTTTTCTAAAGTCCTTGAGGTCTGTAGAGGCTCTTAGATCGTCCGGTAGATTGTTCCATATTGTTGGAGCGGCCATGGAGAGTGCTCTGTCTGTTGTGTCCTTGCGTGTGTGTTTGTATTCACTTGGGGTGCTGATTCGGTTGTGTGTATGTTTTCTTCTGGGACGTGAACTGGTGTCTGGTTGTATGAGGGTGTGCAGGCTGTTTGCTGATGTGTGCTGTTTTATCTTAAATAGGTTTATGATTGTTTTGTATCTGATTCGTGCATGGATTGGAAGCCAGTGTAAGTCCTTTAAGGTGGGTGTGATGTGCTCCTGTCGTGCGGTTCCTGATATGATTCGTGCTGCTGTGTTTTGTGCCAGTTGGAGTGGTTTGAGGGTTTGTTTCAGTAGTCCAAGGTATATCGGATTGCAGAAGTCCAGTAGTGGGGTTATCAGTGCTTGACAGACGGTACGGAAGTGTTCTGGGGCGAGGAGCGGTTTTAGTCTCCTGATGATTCGCATCTTGTAGTAGGCTTTTTGGATTGTTTTGTTTATGTGAGGCTTGAGATTGAGTTTGTTGTCCAGAGTAACTCCGAGGTATCTCACTTCTGATCTTATTGGTATGGTAGTGCTTTGTATCATTATATTTGGTGGGTGTATGAAGCTTTGGTTCCGAGTGATGATTAAAGCTTCGGTCTTGTTGTAGTTTATTGCGAGGTTGTTGTTTTGACACCAACTCGCCATTTGGGTGAGGCAGTCTGTTATCTTGGAGAAGTCCGGGTTGTCGATTGATATCGGGGTGTATATCATGATGTCGTCTGCATATATTGTGTATTGAATGTCGTTCTCTTTCATGATGTTGCATATTGGTTGGATGTAGATGTTAAATAGGAGTGCTGAGAGTGCGGATCCTTGAGGTACTCCTTGTTGGACGTTTATGGGTCGGGAGGTGTTGTGTCCCAGCTTGACCTGTAGTTGTCTTTCGGTTAGGTATGAGTGGAACCATTTCAATGTGATACCATGTATACCAGTGTTCTTTAGTCTTTCCAGGAGGGTGTTGTGGTCTACTGTGTCGAAGGCTGAGGAGATGTCAATGAAGATCATTATGATTCCATTCCTGGTATTGTCAATTGTTCTTAGGATGCTGTCGAAGAGGTAGATCAGTAGCGTTTCGACTCCATGGTTGGGCCGGAATCCATGTTGGTTGTCATCGAGTGTTTCGTGTTTGTCGATGTGTTCCTGAAGTTGTAGTAGAACCGTTTTTTCGATGATTTTTGCGAGGAAGGGTATGCTGGAGATTGGTCGGTATGCTGCTGGATCTTTTTTGTCTAGAGTTGTTTTCTTTGCGATAGGTCTTACTGAGGCAAGCTTTAGTTGCTTTGGCATAATTCCTTGAGTGAGCGAGTTGTGTACCATTTTATGTATTGTGGGGATGAGGCTGGATTTGGTGGCTTTGACCCATGACACTGGGCACTGTAGGAGCAGTGCTTGTGTTGATTGTAGAAATGATGTGGGATATCTGTTCTGTTGAGGGTGAGTAGAATGTGCCCCAGGTTCTGGGGTGTGCGTCCGTCCTGGTGGTCCCACTAGGTGTTGTTCGCTTTGTGGAGTGAAATTTGTTTTTGATGTGGTCGGCGAATTCCTGTGTATCGACTTGTATTTCCCCTTCTGTTGTTTGCTCTTTTGTGAGGATCTTTACTATTTCGAAAAGCTCTCTGGGTTTGTTGATGGAAGTATTTATCATGTTTGTGTGGAATTCCCTCTTTGATTGGTTGATGTGTTCGTTGTATTGTTTTTGCTTTGTTAGGTAGAGATGTTGGTCGACAGCTGCTTTGTTTTTTCTCCACCTCCGTTCAATCTTCCTGAGCTCCCTCTTTTCCTGTCGTATTTTTGCTGAGTACCATGGTTTGTTTTGTCTCTTGTTGTGGTGTTGTTTCTCGGTCCCGCCCGCCGCCAGATGGTTTGGCGGCGATAGCTAAAATGCTGTTCCAGCTGGAAACTTGTTCCTCCAGGTCGTCTGTGGTAATGTTCAAGTGTTGTATTGTGTCTTGTATGAATTCGTCCCTGTCGAAATGCTTGAATCGTCTTTGTGTGTGAGATGCTAGCTCTTTCGTTTGTCTGGTCCTCTTGAGTTAGCAGTTTTGTCTCGATTAAGTAATGGTCAGACCATGGCACTGGGGTAATGGTGGGTGGCGAAATTAGGTCTCTTGATGTTAGGTAATTGGATGCGAAGATGAGGTCTGGGGATGATCCATGCCTGTGCGTTGGAGCATTGACTATCTGTGTGAATTGAAGTGAGTTCATTGCTTGCAGGAAGGCCTCTGCGTCTTTGGCATTGGTGGACTTGAGGTTGAAGTCTCCAATCAGTAGCGCTGGTTTGCTGTTTGTTGTTATGGCACAGGCTTCTTCGAGTGTGAGGGCTAGTTCGTCGGGTGGAGCTCTGGGTGCTCTGTAGGTTAGGCAGATTGCAATGTTCTTGTTCTTGATGCTAATTGTGTTACATTGCTGTGTATCGGTGAAGCTCAGTGTCTTGAACTTTAGTTTTGTTTTTGCTATTATCAGGACTCCTCCTCCACGCTTGTGGGTGCGTGGGCAGTTGTACGCTGAGTAGTTGTCCGGTACTAGTTGGTTGAGTAGTACGTTGTCGGTAGGGTTGAGCCATGTCTCTGTGATGCATATTATGTCGGGCTGGCGCTCTTCTATGTGGTCTACGATAGTGTGTATCTTGTTGCAGACGGATCTGGCGTTTATGAGCTCAATCGTTGTTGTCCTTGTTGATGAGGTTGCTGTTACATGTGCTTCCTTTGTGCAGGTGTGGGGGTTTGGCTTGTGTCTGTTTGGTCGCTTTGCCTGGTGAGTTTTGAGTGTCTCCTTGTGTGTGTGCCGTCGTTCTGGATATGGAAATGCAGTTGGAGGGTGCCATGTAGTGTTTGCTTGTGGGTAGTGGAGGTGTGTGGTTGGTGGAAGGAGTTGTGTGACGAGTAGATAGAGTGGTAGGAAGTATGTGACGTGCATGTTGTTGTTTTTTGTGATGTTCCGTTAGGGTGATGACAGTTTTCTTGAGTCTTCGGCTGTTGTCCGCCTGGGGAGAGCTGAACTTGGTGCATGAGTCTGTGTCGTGTAGGGGGTCTGGCCCGTGGAGGAAGAGCCGGATCTGCGTAGGGTGTCTTGGTGCGGGAGCCTGTCCCGTGGAGGGAGCCTGTCCCTTGTAGGAAGAGCCGGATCTGCGTAGGGTGCCTTGGTGCGGGAGCCTGTCCCGGGGAGGGAGCCTGTCCCGTGGAGGAAGAGCCGGATCTGCGTAGGGTGCCTTGGTGCGGGAGCCTGTCCCGTGGAGGAAGAGCCGGATCTGCGTAGGGTGCCTTGGTGCGGGAGCCTGTCCCGGGGAGGGAGCCTGTCCCGTGGAGGAAGAGCCGGATCTGCGTAGGGTGCCTTGGTGCGGGAGCCTGTCCCGTGGAGGGAGCCTGTCCCGTGGAGGAAGAGCCGGATCTGCGTAGGGTGCCTTGGTGCGGGAGCCTGTCCCGGGGAGGGAGCCTGTCCCTTGTAGGAAGAGCCGGATCTATTAGGGTGTGGGTAGTGGAAGTGAGAGTTTGGTGGTGGGATATGTATGATGTTCTGTGAGAAATTACTTGCGGTTCTGACGTCCTTCGCCTCGGTCTGCTTCTTGTTGGGTTCTGCGGTGAAGCTGTCGGCGTTGCTGTTTCTTTTGTTGTTTCCTTCTGCTCGCCTTCGTGCCGCGCCTAAGGGCCACGCCAAAGGGCCCTCTGGCGAGGCCCTCGGGCGCGGGCCCGCCAGGCGCGGGCGCGCTCCTAGTGCAGGGGCGCCGCTTTTATTCCCCTCTACCGGCGGCTGGACGGGCTCCCACTGCCCTGATAGGGCAGGAGCTGGAACGTGCTCCCACTGCCCCGATAGGGCAGGAGCAGGGGAGGGGAGGAGTTGATGTCCCGGCAGCGGCGCTCCTAGTGCAGGGGCGCCGCTTTTATTCCCCTCTACCGGCGGCTGGACGGGCTCCCACTGCCCTGATAGGGCAGGAGCTGGAACGTGCTCCCACTGCCCCGATAGGGCAGGGGAGGGGAGGAGTTGATGTCCCGGCAGCGGCGCTCCTAGTGCAGGGGCGCCGCTTTTATTCCCCTCTACCGGCGGCTGGACGGGCTCCCACTGCCCTGATAGGGCAGGAGCTGGAACGTGCTCCCACTGCCCCGATAGGGCAGGAGCAGGGGAGGGGAGGAGTTGATGTCCCGGCAGCGGCGCTCCTAGTGCAGGTGCGCCGCTTTTATTCCCCTCTACCGGCGGCTGGACGGGCTCCCACTGCCCTGATAGGGCAGGAGCTGGAACGTGCTCCCACTGCCCCGATAGGGCAGGAGCAGGGGAGGGGAGGAGTTGATGTCCCTCGTTGATGTCCCTCGTTGGTCTCAGGAGGAGACATCTCGGTCCATCAACAGGTTGGAGATGAGAGCGGTGTTTCTGGCGCTACCGGAGTTTCAGGACACTCTCAGTCGGGAGGCGGTCTGAGTGGGTGCTACATTCGGGGGTGTTTGCTCTTCTGGTGAGGCGCTGGGGAGTTCCGGTAATGGCTCTCATGGCGAGCTTCGAGTCAGCGCAGGTAGCAAGGTTTTTCAGCAGGTGCTGGGAACGGATGTCAGAAGGGCTAGATGCATTAGCGAAAAGGTGGCCAGAGGGAGTTCTCCTTTTATGTTTTTTTCCACCTTGGGCCCTCATGGGCAGAGTGGTGCAGCGCGTTGGGAGACATCGCGGTTGGGTGATTCTGATCGCGCCCGATTGGCCCTGAAGGCCGTGGTATGCAGATTTGGTACGGCTGTTAGTGGACAATCCGTGGTAGTTACCGCAGCGGGAGGAGCTCCTACGGCAGGGTCCGTTGCGCATGCCCTAGGTGAGTCGGTTCTCGCTTGCGGCTTGGCTCTTGAACGGGCTAGGATGACAGCTAAGGGTTATTCGGCGGTGGTCATTTCGACCTTGCTAAAGGCATGCAGGCGTTCCACCTTGCTGGCGTGGGTCTGGAGGATCTTTGCAGCTTGGTGTGTGGAGCGTAATATTCAGCCGTTGAGGGCTTCGATTTCGCAGGTGCTTTCCTTTTTGCAGGATGGAGTGCGGAAGGGATTGACGGCCAGTTCCTTGCGAGTGCAATTGGCGGCAATTTCCTGTTATAGGGGGAAAGTGCTCGGTCAGCCAGTAGGATCTCACAGTGACATTAGGCTTTTTCTGAGAGCTGTCTTGCTTCTTCGTCCGTTGGTACGCTGTTCGGTGCCGACATGGAAGCTGAATCTGGTATTGGAGGCTTTGCTTGAACTACCGTTTGAGCGGCTAAGCATCGCCACCCTGAAGGATCTCGCGTTAAAGAAGGTATTTCTGGTAGCTATTTGTTCCGCAAGGAGGATTTCGGAGTTACAGGCTTTATCCTGTAGGGCACCTTATTTGTCTTTCTTCCATGATAAGGTCGTGCTACACTCAGTGCCGGACTTTCAGCCGAAGGTGGTCTCGGCCTTTCATGTCAATCACGTGGTGTCGCTTCCAGTATTCTCTAAGCAGCAAAAGGAGAAATCGGAAGGCAGGTTATATCCCCTAGATGTTCGTCAGGTTCTTCGGAAGTATCTTCAGCGGACGCAGCCGTTTCGGAAGACTGACAGATTGTTTGTGGCTTTCGGGGGGCCGCGGAAGGGTGAAGCGGCAGCGAAAGCGTCCATTTCTAGATGGTTAAAGGCGGCTATTGCGTCGGCTTACTTTTGAAAGGTAGGGTAGTTCCAGAAGGTCTGAGTGCACTCGACCAGGGCGCAAGCAGCGTCGTGAGCGGAGTACAGTTTGGTTTCGGTCGCGGACATTTGTAGAGCGGCGACTTCATCATCGTTGCATTCATTCTCGAAGCACTATCGGTTAGATGTGCAGGCGGCGGAGGACGTTCGTTTTGGCTCAGCGGTGCTACAGGCTGGGTTTTCTGGTCCCTCCCGTTGATGTGCACTGCTCTGTTACATCCTCTATGGTTCCGGGACTGGACTAGAGGGACGAAAAGGAAGAATTAATTAGACTTACCTGCTAATTGTTGTTCCTTAAGGAACTCTAGTCCAGTCCCGGACCCCTCCCAGGGTATGCAGCCTGAAGGTGTTGTCCGTTGTATCTTAGTAAAAGGGGTCAAATTGGAGAGGATGTCTCCGGAAGAGGAGTTGGGTTCCGGAGGACGCGGAGTGGAGCCACAATGGGAACCCCGCAGAAGCGCGGTTTTGTTTCTACGTTTTTGGCATTTCTACAGCATCCTTCGTCGAAGAGAAGGTTAGAATATGCACAGGTTTTTAGATTCTAGCCAAAGTTTATTTAGTTTATCTTGTTCTTTATCTACTTATTTGTTGCTCTGCTGAGTTGCTTTGTCAATAGGTACTGGTGGAAGGGGGTGGTCCTTGCCTATTTATACCAGAGACGGAAGAGCTGTGATGTCATTCAGTCTCCAAGGCTGCTGGAGGAGATTCTAAACTCTGTGGTTCCGGGACTGGACTAGAGTTCCTTAAGGAACAATTAGCAGGTAAGTCTAATTCTTCCTCCTTGATCTTTGGTGTGTTGGACTTAGGCTTGGCAGGTACTTAGTTTGGGGTAGTGGTTGTGGTTGGGGGTATGAATTGGCTGTATGATTATGTTGCTTTATTTGTCACTTGTTCACCACCTTGAATTCATTTGCATATGGCGGTATGGAAATGTTTTAAAACAAAACAAAATTAAATTAAAAAATAATAAATCATCTACTATACCAGTCCAAACAAGTGGGTTTTGCCCCCCATCCAGCAAGTGGAGGCAAACTTAAGCAACTTTAAGTGACGTCATTACTTGTTCACACCTGGGGAATTTTGTGCATTGCAGAATTTGAGATTTTCCATAGAATTCTGCATTACAAATGCAGAATTCTACATAAGCACTGGCATCAGCAACTCCTAGGTCGTCTCCCCTCCCCTGCAGAGATGGCATGTCAAGAAGAGCTGGCAAACTGTTGCACATCAGACTGCTTCCACCTCGTATGTTTTTGGAGGTGGGGGAAGAAAGAGGTAGGGTGGAATGTGAAGAAAACCCAAGATCTGGCCACAATACCACGGCTCTTTCGGTCTCTGGTCCCTCAAGCAGTGAGAAATAAGCAGAGAGTAACACAGAACACAATCACACACAAAGTGCTACTTTTCTTTGAGCTCAGAGGGAAAACAGAAGGTCCATGGACACAGCACAGTTTCACCTCTGTTGAATTAAAATTATTCTCCAGGACCAAGCAGGAAGTCAGTCCTCACATATGGGTGTCATCGGCGCCGATGAAGCCCCAGCGGAGCATTTCCCCAGCTTTCTATGAAAGCCTTTGGGAATGCAGGCACGCATGTGCGGTTCCCTTCCCGCCTAAAGGTGCCATCTTACCTCAGTCTCTTTTTTTTTTTTTTTTTTTTTTTCTGTGAAGCCCACCGGACGTGTGTCCCTTTTCTCCCGGTTAAAATTAGATTTTTTTTCAGCGATTTTCGCTATTTGTTTCTCTCGGTTCGATGCCGGTTCCCCTCCCGCCGGGTTCGGTACACCGGTATCGAGCCCGATTCTTCTTTTTCGGTTTTTGCCCTTTATGGCTGGCGTTCGCGCCCTTTTTTCCATGTTTCCCTGGAAAGGTTGGTCCTTTGACCTTGCGGGGACTCTTTTTTTTTTTTTTTTTTCCCCGATGGCTTCCAGCGGCTTTAAAAAGTGTGATCGGTGTAAGAAACTGATGTCTCTCACTGACACACGCGACTGCTGCCTTCGGTGCCTCGACCACGACCCTAAGTCGTGCGGGCCATGTGGAAAGATGTCTTCCAAGGCACTCCGAAGTCGCCAGCAGCAAAAAGAAAGGCTTTTCTCGGCCTCCGGCCGGGCCCGGACCTCGTCTGAGGCCTCGACATCTTGGGATTCCGATCCCGAGCGCCGTCGAAGCTCCTCGGACAGGGGGTCCCCCGACCGGGAACGCAAGAGGAAGAAGCGGCTCACGAGGGCGTCGTCGTCGGAGGTCCCTGGCTCCTCAAGGGCCAGGTCTAAGACCCCGACCGTTGCCCCGGGCCCATGGAACACGAGAAGCCTGCAAAGGTTCCTCGCGTGGAGCCGGAGTCTGCCAGACACGTAAGCCCCGTAGTCCTCGAGGACTCTCCTCCCAGGGAGCCGACGTCGGGCCCGGTGCCGCCGGGGCCCGAGTCGGTGACTGCTGCGTCTCCTGAGCTGAGTCTCAGGATGACAGCCTTGGAGAGCAGATTGTCTGCATTCATGGAGCAGCAGCGGGCACTGATGGCCAGCCTGTCAGGCGCATCTGCCCTGACCACCGGGACATCGACTTCGAAGTCGACCCCGGAGACCGAGTCGATACTCGAGTCCATCGTGGCTCAGAGTCGAGCTCAGTCGCGGTCTCCCTCGACCTCCCGTTCGGGACCGGGGGCGTCGACGCCAGTGCCTGCGGCATCGGGGCGGGTGCTCCAGGGCCCCGCGGGGTCGGACCCTGACTCCTCCTCGGACGAGTTAGCTTGGGAGATGGAGGACGAGGAGTCTCTTGATACCTTCAAGACTCGATGCGTCCCTTCGGACTCACCGCAGTCTGAGCCCCGGAGTAGGTCCCCCCCCGGAGGATACTCGGTTCTCCGAGTTTGTCCGGGATATGGCCGCTGCCTTGGCTATTCCGGTGGACCCCGATGAGGAGCTGAAGAGCTCGAGGCCCTACAGTACGACTCACCTCCGAAGGAGGCCTTCACTGTTCCGGTTCCTCCGATGCTGGAACGGCTCCTCTTCCGTATGTGGGAGGCACTGGCCTCGGCGCCGGTTCTCAGCAAGCGAGTCAATTCGATCTATCGACTCCGGAAGAGCCCTGGTTTTCAAAAGGCACAGCTACCACACCATTCTATGGTTGTGGAATCGGCCATACATCGTCTGAAGAGCCAGAAGATGCACTCCGCGGTGCCCCCTGGCAGGGAGGCCAGGAACCTCGATGGCGTCGGTAGAAAGTGCTTCCAGGGCTCGATGCTTGCTTGCCGTGTCCAGTCTTACCAGCTGTACATGGGTATGTACTTGCGAGATCTGGCCAAGGAATTGACTGGGTTCTCTGCTGGTCTCTCCAGGGAACCCTTGCAGAGATTTAAGTCCTTGTCCTTGGGGATTCGGGACTGCTCGAAGTTCATGTCCCGCGCCGCCTACGATGGCTTTGAGGCTTCGGCCCGAGTTGTGGCAGCCGGCATCGCGGTTCGACGCCAGGCATGGCTGCAGTCATCTGACCTCGAGCCATGGGTTCAGGACAAGTTGGTCGATGTCCCTTGCCGAGGTGAAAACCTTTTTGGCAAGCCCATGACCGAGAAGGCCGCTCAGCTCGAAACTGAGCACCTCACACGGACAAGGCTGTTGAGGAAGACCTCTGCCCCTTCTCATAAAAAGAAGGGCTCGGGTAAAAAGCCCTTTTACCCGAGGAAGGACACTGCCTACAAACACTACCCGCAATATCAGACTGCCCAAGCTGCCCCCCAGGGTCAGCAAGCCAAGGGCCAGGGTAATTGGCCCTATAGGCAGAGGACCCCCAAGCCTCAGGCCCCTGCTACCACTCAGCAGGGTGGGGGTTTTTGACTCCTTGAGCGTAGCCTCTCCTCCACTGCTCTCCCAACACTGCACAGGAGGTCGCCTCACCCTCTTTGCCCACCAGTGGCCCCTTATCACCGGGGACAGTTGGGTGCTGGAGATAGTCCACAAGGGCTATGCCCTCCATTTTCACCAACTGCCTCCACCATATTTTCCAGGGGAGCCTCTAAGGCCTCCCCTGCACACAGACCTTCTTCTACAAGAGCTTCATGGTCTGTTGGTGGACAGGGCGGTGGAGCCTCTGCCTCCCCGCTTGCAAGGTCACGGTTTCTACTCTAGGTATTTCCTGGTGTCCAAAAGAACCGGTGGCCTTCGACCCATTCTGGACCTCAGGAACCTCAACAAGTTCGTAGTGAAGGAGAAGTTCAAGATGCTTACTCTTGGGACACTTCTGCCCTACCTCCAGCAGGGAGATTGGCTATGCTCCTTAGATCTAAAGAATACGTACACTCACATCCTCATTCATCCAGACCACAGAAAGTACCTCAGGTTCATTGTGGGAGGAAACCATTATCAGTACAGGGTGCTGCCTTTCGGCCTCATCTCCGCCCCCAGAGTCTTTACAAAGTGCCTAGCAGTGGTGGCGGCCTACCTGAGAAATCAGGGAATCTTTGTCTTCCCCTATGTAGACGACTGGCTCATCAGGGGTCAGACGTGCCGGGAGGCCACACAAGCCACACTCAGGACTATTGCTCTTCTACAAAGCCTGGGGTTTGTCATAAACTTCGCAAAGTCCACTTTGCTCCCCTCCCAAAACGTGGAGTTC
The DNA here is from genome assembly GCA_033557465.1 of Ichthyophis bannanicus. Classification (NCBI taxonomy): domain Eukaryota; kingdom Metazoa; phylum Chordata; class Amphibia; order Gymnophiona; family Ichthyophiidae; genus Ichthyophis; species Ichthyophis bannanicus. The sequence continues at coordinate 940,803,456 of CM066033.1, read as the reverse complement.
ATAGGGGCAAGGCTGGACTCTCTGCTGGCAAATGCTTTCTTGCCAGCAGACAGGGCCCAAAGGTTGATGACCTTGGCAAATCAGTTTCTCAGCAGGTCCCTGGTCTCCGCCAGACTCTGCCTGAGGCTTCTAGGCCACATGGCTTTGACAGTACATGTGACCCCCAATGCCAGGCTCAATATGAGGCCTGCACAGTGGTGCCTTCGGGCTCAGTGGTCACAGGCCACAGGCATCCTCAGAGACAGGATAAGGGTGTCCAGACCATTTCTGCACGCCCTCAACTGGTGGCTGCACCCACCCAATCTACTGAAGGGGGTACCTTTTCAGATTCCAGGGTACACAGTAGTGATGACCACAGACGCCTCCCTGCAAGGCTGGGGAGCTCATTGTCTGGGCAAGTGCACCCAGGGCCTCTGGTCTCCCTTGGAAGCTGCACAGCAGATCAATCTCCTCGAACTCAGAGCTATTCGATTAGCACTCAAAGTTTTCACTCCTACCCTGGCTCACCAGTCTGTCCTGATTCAGACAGACAACCAAGTTGCCATGTTTTATGTGAACAAACAGGGCGGAACTGGGTCCAGGATCCTTTTGTCAGGAGGCTCAGGACCTTTGTTCTTTTGCACTCAAGCACAACATGCTCCTCAAGGCTGTGTACCTTCCAGGCCAGGACAACTACCTGGCAGACAGATTAAGCAGAATACTGCAGTCCCACGAGTGGCAGCTGCATCCTTCAGTGGTTCAGAAGATCTTCCTGAAATGGGGTCTCCCTTTGATAGATCTCTTTGCCAGCCCAACGAACAAGCAACTGCCAAAGTTCTGCTCCAGGCATCCGCATCCTCTGCGGATAGCAGCGGATGCTTTTCTGATATCCTGGTCTCAGGGCCTCCTCTATGCGTTTCCTCCCACGCCCTTGGTGGCCCGAACTCTCCAAGATTCTTCAGGACAAGGCCTCGGTCCTGCTGGTGGCTCCCAGGTGGCCGAGACAGCCTTGGTTTCCTCTTCTGCTTCAACTGGCGGTGGATCCTCCACTACCTCTGGGGTTGCAACCCGACCTTCTCTCACAGGAGCAGGGTTCCCTTCTGCACCCCAATCTCAAAGCTCTCAATTTGATGGCCTGGAGGCTGCAAGGGTAGTTTTGGCTCCCTGGGGCCTGCCTCAGGATGTTGAGGAGGTTGTCCTAGCTTCTAGGAAACAGTCCACTAGGAAAACCTATGCTCTCAAATGGAAAAGGTTTTCTGTGTGGTGTCAGCTACGTACAGAAGATCCTTTCTCCTGTACTGTGCCAGTAGTCCTTCAGTACTTACTGCACTTGTCCAATCAGGGACTTAAATCCAATTCTGTTTGGGTCCACCTCTCAGCTCTAGCAGCTCACCACTCTGGTGGAGGGACATTCTCTGGTCACCCCTTGGTGTCCCGCTTTCTTAGGGGCTTGCTTTTGCTCAAGCCTCCCATCCGTCCTCCTGCCCCTGAGTGGGAGCTGAATGTGGTCTTGCAGCAACTGACTCTCCCACCTTTTGAGCCGATGGCTACTTGTCCACTACACTTCCTCTCCTGGAAGACACTCTTCCTGATAGCCTTTACCTCGGCTAGGCGAGTGAGTGAGCGAGCTTCAGGCCCTGGTCTGTGATAGGCCTTACACCAGGATTTATAGGAACAGGGTAGTCCTTCGGACTCATCCCAAGTTCCTCCCTAAGGTTGTCTCCTCTTTTTCCACCTCAACCAGGAGGTGATTCTTCCAACATTCTTCCCTAGGCCTCATGCTAGACAGGCTGAAGCAGTCCTGCATACCCTGGACTGTAGGAGGGCCTTATCCTTCTACCTTGACCGTACGCAGGGGCATAGAAGGGCTACCCAGCTCTTCGTCTCCTTTGACCCCAATAAGTTGGGGTTGGCTGTGTCCAAGCATACCTTGTCCATCTGGGCAGCTGACTGTATCACCTGAGCTTATAAGGCGGCTGACCTTCCTTTGCAGGGTCGGGTTACGGCCCACCGTGTCAGGGCAATGGCTGCCTCAGTGGCTCATCTCCGCTCTGTGCCCTTGGTAGACATCTGCAGGGCTGCAACTTGGTCTTCAAGCCAGACTTTTGCGGCCCATTACTGCCTGGAGAGGGAGTCCCGTAGGGACAGTGCTTTTGGCCAAGCAGTACTCTGGAATCTCTTTGAGGTTTAGGCAACTCCTGCCCTCTGTTGGGCTACCGGTGGAGGTTGTGTCCTTGAAAAGCCTTTCTTTGCTGCTGAGACTAGAGGGAGTTCTCTTGTTCAGCCTGGGTTCCTCGGTAGCCCAGAGCTTGGGAGTCACCCATATGTGAGGACTGACTTCCTGCTTGGTCCTGGAGAAAGAGTAGTTACTCCAGGAACAGCAGGAATCAGTCCTCACAACCCTCCCTCCTCCCCTGAGAGTTGCAGTTGTACATAGTTTATTTTTTATTTTTGTGTGCTGTTCTTAGCTATGTCATTTGACTGAGGTAAGATGGCACCTTTAGGCAGGAAGGGAACCGCGCATGTGTGCCTGCATTCCCAAAGGCTTTCATAGAAAGCTGGGGAAATGCTCCGCTGGGGCTTCATTGGCGCCGATGACACCCATATGTGAGGACTGATTTCCTGCTACTCCTGGAGAACACCTGTTACAGGTGAGTAACTACTCTTTCCTCCTTTGAAGCTCTTTTTATTGTCCATTTCTTCAGAATGTGTGCTGGGGGAGGGGATGTGGAGAAAGAGATGGGAGTACCTGCTTGCAAAAGAAGAAGGGAGAAGTAAGCCTTAGGAGTTTGGGAGAGAACTGTGGTTAGAGAGTGAGTGAGAGAAAGGATGAGGGAAAAGGTGGGTGAATTTGAGGTTGTGTGGGTTGGAGGGAGTTAGGCCCTATAATAGGAGAATTCTGTACAAAGAATTACTAATAAAGCATGCAGAATTTTAAAATATTGTTCACAGAATTTTTGCGCAGTACTTATATCCTCTTCTATAGCAGTCAGAAGCCAATATTTGGCTGCCTCCAGGAGGTAGCCTTTGTAGAAAGACCAGTAGGCCCAACTTTTGCTTGGAGTTCAGGTATGCTCCCGACTCCTTGAGCTATTAGCAATTGGTGGGCTAGAGAATGAACAGGACTCCACGAGGCCCCTGAGTGGGGTGGTAAGTTTGGGCCTAGTCCCCACTTCCCTCTTGCTGTCTTCTGCTGGCAGAGTTTATTTTTATGTACTTTTTTTCTTTTCCCATTGACTTGAATGGGCTCATTTGGCTGTCTTTGCTACTTGCAATAAAGCAGCTCAAAATTAAAAAAAAAATCTTTTTTTTCCTCCAGCAGCTGCAGGTGATGGGCTTGGATGCCCGATTTCAGAAGTTGCCCCAGGAGGCGCTTCTGCATGCCATTATTCCATGGTCCTTGGTGAGCCTTTACCTGTGCAGGATTCAGTCTCACTTGTGCTTGGTGATCTTAGTGGCTCTGGACTAGCCATGCAGGCCAAGGTATGTGTATCTACTGACGGGGTCCTCTTGTTGCCTCAAGAGAGGGGTATCCTGCAGCAAGGCCTTCAGGTGAGATGGAGGTTTCAGTTTCTTTCTTGCTTACGGTCTGGCCCTTGAGAGGTGTGTGGGTTGTGGTGGTGTGGTTTTTTTTTTTTTTTTAAAGTGCCGTCAAGTCAATGCTGGCCCCTGGGATTTCTTGGCACGGTATGACCGGAAGTAGATTGCAAGACCTTTTCTTTGAAGGCAATGGAGGGTAAAATGACTTGTCTAAGGTCATAAGGAGTGCCTATGGAAATTTAATCCTGATCTCTTGGGCTGTGGGCTGTTGCTCTAACCCAGTCCTCTGGGACTCCTAGTTCAGTTGGGTTTCCAGGGTATCCGTAATGAATATGTATGAGAGAGATCTTATATACAATGGAAGCAATGCATGCAGATCCATCTCATGCATATTCATTATGGATATCCTGAAAACCTGACTGGCCTGGGGATCACAGAGGATTGGGTTGAGAACCACTTCCTAACCACTAGACTATTCTGGAGAGGTCTTAACCCCACCAGTCTTTCATATAATATATAAGCTTTGAGAGGCAGTGTTCCTTTTGGATCCTGGAGGCCAGGAAGGCAGGCATAGTCGTGGTTTGTCCTTCTTACAATCCAGTCTGGACCAGACTTTGCCCCTGTCCCGCTTCCTCAAATGAGTGAAGCTGATCTGTCTGCCAAAATGTTTGGTTGTTCTTCAGTGGAGTCTCTCTCTGGTGTTGAAGGCACTGATAGGGCCCATTTTTGAGCCCATTCAAGGATTTGACCCTTAAGGTGTTTTTTCTGGTAGCTATTTTGTGTGCCAAGTGGGTGTCTGAGTTGCAGGCCTTGTTCTGCAGGAAGCCTTTTTTTCGGTCTTCCACAGATTCTTTCTTTCTGTGGACTGTGCTGTCCTTTCTGCCAAAGGTGTTGTCTCCCTATCACCATAACCATACCATCATCCTGCCGTCCTCCTCAGATGAGGATCTTTGGTAAACATGCAGAGGGTATTAGATACCTGGAGATTACTATCCCTTCTATCAGTGGTGTTTTCTCTTGTCCTCTTCAGCGATCTAAGGAAAGTAGCCAAGTTTTCTCTATTGTCTGTGGGATTAAGGAGGCTATTGGTTTATCATACCATCTGGTTGGAAGGACGTGCTGGATGGAGTCAGAGCTTATTCCATTACAGCACAGTCTTCCTTTTGGGTGGAGCTTGCATTTTGTCTCCAGAGGATAGCTGTAAGGTATTTACTTGGCTGCCTCTGAGCACTTTTGTGAAGCACTATAGGTTGCATATGGGAGCTGGAGTAGATGGCGCCTTTTTGCTAGAGCAGTTCTGTCCCGAGTGTCGTCTTCTCCCACTCTGGATTCTGACTGCTTGGGTGTGTCCCACTCATCTGGACTATAGCAGGATGATGATGGCAAAATTTTATATACCTGATAACCTTTTCCTTGAATTCTGCTAGTCCTCCCAGGACCCACCTTGGAAGGCTACTTCCACAGGTTTGGGAGCCTAGTAGTGCTTCTTGAATGCAGTAGCTATTTTAGTGCCTGATAAAGAGTCATTTGTGGTAAGAAAGCCAAATATTTGTTCCAAGTTATAGCTGTTGGTAAATAATGTTCATAGTTTGAGTATTTTATGAGTTTTTCAGTCTCGCTTACTGCTTGGGAAGTATTATACTGGCTTCTTTCAGTGCTGCACCAGTGGATATACCAAGTGGTGATATCACTGAAATTTACTCTCGTCTGCCTCTAACTTCCGGTTGGGGAGCATAACCCACTTGTCTTGGTTGCTCTATTAGGACACGAGGAAAGAAAATTATCAGGTGGGTAACATTTTATTCGTGGTTTATCCCAAGCAATGTTCCCTCTAATTTTCTGTAGGCTGTGTGCGCATAAAATATCAGCTGTGCAGCTTTTGAAGGAAGGTTAAATTTTTGTGCGTCACATAACGACACTTGGCGTTCTATACTTTAAAATTTGACTACATGTCAGAATACAGTATGTACACCACATTGATTGCACTAGATAAACATTGTAGAACTTATGAAAACCGTAAATCCACAGAATCAGAACCGTAATTTTTGTGCGCTCTGTTATAAAGTATGTGTGCTCACTCGGCGAGGTGTGTGCACGTGCACAGCTTAGAGGGAACAGTGATCCCAAGCATAGTTTTATTTATTCATAATTATTAGAAATCATGTGTTTTAGGGAAAATTTTCTCTAGATGATATTGAATGTTTTCAGTTACCATAGCACTTTTATTTCTTTTACAGGATTACAGCTTGACAGCTATAAGCCACAATGAATGGAGCAAAAGATTTCAAAACGCCTTGTAAACAGGATGACAGAAAAAAATCTGGTAAACAAATGTTTAAGTACTAGGGTGGGCACACATTATAATTCTTAAGGATGTTATCTAAATTGCTAGCTAAACAGGCTAAGCTGGCACTACTTACTAAATAGAGTTCACACTGGTTCGATATTTTATAGATTCCAGTTCTTTAGTACTTTGTTTCAACCATTGTGAACTTCATTAACTACTCCTAAACTATTATGGACCTCTATGTTTAGGAATATATAATTTGGGGCCTTGAGGGCACAAACACAGCCTGAATTTCAGGCTATCCACATTGTGTATTAATATATTTAGGGCTTCTGTTTTCAGGTTTCAAGAGATAAAAATAGAAATTACACTTACCTGGTAATTGTCGTTCCTTGAGTGACGACAGTTTAGTCCTCTACTTCTGGGTTGTGCACCTCTTCCTGCAGCTAGGAGACTGGGCATGTCAAAGTCGTGACGTCACTGGATATAGCCTGCTGGTATCTCCCATCAGCCTCCAGTGTACTATTGACAAAGCAAACTCAAAGGAACAACAAATAAGTAACTAAACCATAACTTTAAATAACTCCCCATTCCTCAACCGGAGGAGCCTTTTTAACCGTATCCGTCTTATATTTTCTTTTCTCTCTCTTTTTTTTTTTTTTTTAAACTTTACATTCATGTCCCCCCTATGCAAACACATATCCTATACCACCACCTCATTTAAATAAGAGGAAAGAACAGAGAGGGATACTCACTGCGATCTAGAAACTGAAAGGATCTGTCTACTACTTGAGATTGATGCTCCACTCCGCCTGAAAATAAACTCTGAAGAAATCACACTCCTGGGCGGGAATGAGGACTAAACTGTCGTCACTCAAGGAACGACAATTACCAGGTAAGTGTAATTTCTATTTCCTGAGCGGTCCTCCAGTTTAGTCCTCCACATCCGGGTAGTGCACCTCCTCCTGCAGCACGGAGACTGGACCAATCAGAATCCTTTTCTCATGACATATCCTGCTGGAGCTTCCCTCAGCTCCCCAGTGTGTCCAGTCTCCGTGCAGCAAGAGGACTTGTGAGCCTGGTGCTGGGCTCACTTAGTGCTTTTGGGTTACCCTAGTTAGTGTTAGGGGGTTTCTATTTTATTTTGTTCTCTGAGGTATAACTTTCCTTTTTTTTTTGATAGCTGTCCCTTTAAATTCTCACCTTCAGTGTCTGCGGGGGGGCCGATTGAGGAGCCAAGCCTGCACGTTCCTTCTCCCGGCCGTCTGTACGGGGGCTGAAGGCAGCGACTTTGTAGATCTCCCTCCTGGACTGTACGGAGGTGAGATCTTGATTGGCAGCCCTGTTTCTGGCTCTGCACGCTGGCTGTAGTCTGCTCACAGCTCTAGCGTGCTGCCGCTTTCCATTTGCTTTCTTCCCGCGGCTCGGGGCTGTCCTGCAGTGCTCCCTTCACTCGGCGGTTCGTCGCCGATCGGTCCTCCGATGTCAAGGGGTGAGTTTTTTGCAGTTAAATTTATTTCCTTTTTTCTTTTGCGGGGTTGCTGATCGCGCGGTTCCGTTTTTTATTTTTCCGCCGTTTTATTTCTTCACTCTGCAGTGCCGGCGGCCATTTTGTTATTTTCCCGCTGGTTTTCTCGTGCTCCTGGGCTCTCACAGTTAAGGGTTTAAGTGGGAGTCGACTTGGTCCTTGTTCCTGGGCTTTTCTTTCCTGAGGCTGGTGGTACAAAAAAAAAAAAAAGAGATATCCTTTTCACAGGTCTTTGTCCCATTTTCTTGGTTGGGTTGGCCTTTATTTCTGTTGGGGCCTCGTGACTCCCCGGCTCCATGTCTTCCAGGCCGCAGTGCTTGGTCTGTGGGTCCCGCAGAGGGGCTCTGTCGGATTCAGGAGTTTGTAAAAGTTGCGCGTCAGTCTCCCCTGACTTTGATCCGCAAATAGAAGGCAAGTCTCTGCAGGGAACTGATACTCCTGCCCAGCAGATGGACACGGAGGCGTCCCCGGGCCCTCCGGCTCCCCTTTCCCCGGTGGCGCCCAGGGGGCAGGGGATGCCCTTGTCAGAGCCTATATCTACTTCTTCCTCGTTTGATTTTTCACCTGATTTTGTCCTTTTGATGCATCAGGCATTTCGTTTGGGCCGTCTGGGCAAGCTGACAGACGCCGGACCTTCTCAGTCGTCCCTGCTCTCATGTTTGGGTGAGGAGGGCCAACGGCCGGTCCCCAAACCTCCTAAGCGCTCTCGACTCGCCTTTGAGAGTGACGGCGTCGACTGGCCAGACCTGGAACTCGCGGTAGGTGACGAAGACGACGTTGACGCGTTGGAAGAGGGGGAAATCCCCGATCCCGAGGACCAGGTCCGGATCATTCGCGTGTTTTGCAGACAGGAATTAGTTCCGTTGATTACGGAGTCTCTGCAGGCACTCAATTTGGCCTCAGTTTCTTCGGTGGAGGAGGAAGGTCTGCAGGATCCTCTCATAAAAGCCGTCCGTGATTCTCAGGTAGTTTTTCCTGTGCATCGCGTAGTGGCGCAGATGATTCAGACTGAGTGGGATCAGCCCGAGGCCGGTTTGAAGGGCATTCGTACGATGAACTGGTTGTATCCTTTAGCGGACAAGGATAAGGATAGGTTTAAGTCGCCGCGCGTTGATGCCTTGGTATCCGCGGTTACCAAAAAGACGACGATTCCTGTCGAAGGTAGCGCGGCTTTGAAGGATTCTCAGGATAAGAAAGTGGATGGCTTGTTAAAGCAGGCCTTTGAAACTAATGCCTTGGCCCTGCAAGCGTCGATTTGTGGAGCCTGGGTGGCTAGAGCCTGTTTAAGATGGGCTCAGCGGTTAGGGCATGACCCCGGCTTAGACCAGGATAAGTTGTTGGAAGTGACCCGTTTGGAATCTGGATCGGCGTACTTGGCGGATGTTCATTATGATTTGATTAGAACATTGGCTAATAGTATGGCTTCCTTGGTTGCGGCTCGCAGGTCGATTTGGTTGAGAAATTGGGCCGCTGACGTTTCTTCTAAGTCCCGCCTCAGTAAGTTGCCAGTACGATCTAAATATAATCTCGACATCTTGATGATCACGGAGACATGGCTATCCGACTGTGACAACGTATACTGAATCAGATGCTGCCACCAGGTTTTGTGATATACACTTCTCACAGATCCAGTCAGAAAGGAGGCGGAACCCTCATCCTGGCCAAAGCTGATTTACACTTCAAGTTGTGCAACTCCTCTAGCTCAACTAACCTTGACTCCCTCACTATAGCTAATGAGCTCTGCACAATCAACCTTTTCTATCGGGCACCCTCCCCCTCACCAGATGATCTTCCAACTATAATTGAGCAGGCATGTACCACATCCACCTCACGCTCACCAAGTTGGCTAATCGGTGACTTCAATCTCCCATCTCTTCAAGACAGCCACTCAGCAGCATTCCTTGACGCCCTGGAGGACCTAGGTTACAAACAGCATGTCGATTCCCCCCACCCACACTAAAGGTGGCAAACTAGACCTCATTTTCGCACCTATCTCCACCTCCACAATACCCCTAACTCTTGCACTATCTGTAATACCAGTACCCTGGTCTGACCACAGTCTTCTCAGTTTCAATATACCCATTAATACATCCCACAAAAGCCGAAAGTCTCTAACACATCTGGATCCCACACAACCCGCTTTAGACCACTCAACCAGAGCATAGTCCTAGAGAATCTCAGACCCCTCATGGCCAACACAACCATGGACTTAGATGATCTCATATCCAAATGGGATGAAAACCTGAGAGCTGCCTCCTGCCCATCACTCACCGAAAAGAGAATTCGAAAACGTGAACATACTCCATGGTTCTCCACAGACCTTCGGACATCTCTCCACCATCTACGCAAACTTGAGCGACAGTGACGACGAACTCACTCTCCTGAGGCGCTGGTAGCATACAGCTCATACCTAACTACCCACCGAGAAAAGATATCACAGAGCAGGAAAACCTACCACACAGGTTTAATAAAACGCTCCATCAACAAACCACACGCATTGTTCAGCATAGTAAAGTCCATAACAGGTGAACCGGTCTCAGCACAACCCCCTATGCCTCAGCCGCAGGACTACGCAAACTACCTGCAATCAAAGATGATTAAAACCAACACAGACATAAATGTCAATAACGCCTCCACTTCACCTAAGGCATCCCATGCAATGCCACTACACAACTTCTCCACTGTATCAAATAGAGAGGTTGTGAACATTATCGCCTCAATCAACCCCAGTACAGCTCCTAATGACCCATGTCCTGCCAGCTGGATCAAGGACATGCGACATGACCTCAGTCAAATATTGAGCAAAATACTGAACCAGTCTTTCTCAACAGGTTCATTCCCGCAGAGTCTAAAACACACTTCCATCAAGCCCCTACTGAAGAATAATAGACTGGACCCATCCAAGGTTGATTCCTTCAGGCCTATCTCGAGCATACCACAGCTCGCAAAAATCATTGAGAAGGCCGCCCAACAACAAATCCAACATCATATTGACACTGAAGCACCACTAGATCCATCTCAACATGGCTTCAGGGAAGCACATGGAGTTGACACAGTCCTTACAACCCTATTCAATGTTCTGGTAACAGGAATAAATAACATACAACAGGGGTTCGTCCTCATCTTCCTGGACATATCCGCCGCTTTCGACTCTGTGAGTCATGACATACTCCTACAACGCTTGAAAGATAAGGGGATTCAAAGCACAGCACTCGAGTGGTGTAAATCATACCTATCTAACAGGTGGCAACAAGTAAAAACAGGTCACGCTTCCTCAGAACCATTCCTGCAATCACAGGGAGTACCCCAAGGATCGTCCTTATCGGCACTAATGTTTAACATCTACATGCAGCCGATATGTGACTTGATCAGATCCTTTAATGTACAATGTCTCGCTTACGCAGATGACATCCTCCTATATATGCCGTTCACAATTGAACATCCAGTATTCTCCCCAATAATCAACTGTTTTGAAGCTGTAGCCGAATGGTTGCTATCACAAAACCTTCGGATTAACCACAACAAAACTGACGTTCTTTTTGTCACAAGGAACTGTAAGTTCATACCTCCTCCATCACTACTCGTCAACAACATAGAGTTGAAATCAAAAGCTACCATCCGTTACCTCGGCATCACATTGGATCAGCACTTGGACATGACAACGCATGTCAAGAACATCACAAAAACTATATATTATAAGATCAAATCGCTACGTCACCTCCGCTCCCTACTAGATCCCACAGACTTCCGAACAACCTTCCAGGCATTAGTCCTCCCACACCTGGATTTTGCCAACATCATCCTTCATGGCCTCCCTCAATCAACTTTAAATCCGCTCCGCCTAGCCATGAATACAGCCGCCAGAGTCCTCTCCGGCTCATCAAGATCTGACCATATAACACCCATCATGAAAGAACTGCATTGGTTACCATTACATGCCAGAATCCAGTATAAGTCTTTAGTCCTTACTTTCAAGGCACTAAATAACTGCCCCCCTACGCCAATCAGCAAGCTTATCCATAGCACCCTGGAAAACAGAAAAAGGAGAACCACATCAATGAACACCTTAATTGTCCCAAAAATAATAACGAAGTGCACTAAGGCCACCTCCAACAGGGCCTTCTCCTTATTTGCACCTCTACTGGAATGCGCTACCTCACGAAATCCGTGCTATCAAAAACCTAATCCTATTCAGAAAAGCATTGAAATACCACTTGTTCACAAAATGCTACCCGGAAGTCAACCTAGACATTAACAAAACTAACACCTCAATACAACCCGAAAAGGGCTAGTTGGTCAACCTTCTCTCTAGTCCTATTAGTGAACCACTTTGCAACATCCAAACGAATTTTATATTACTGTATATATCATTAAGTTATTCTGTACATAGTTTCCCCGGTTGTCCTATTGTTGAAGTTCCCTGTTCAATGTAAAACTCAATGTTACTTGTATACATTGTAGTATGTTCTTGTTCAATGTACACCGCACTGATTGTAATAGCGCGGTATAAAAGAAGTGTTAAATAAATAAAATAAATAAGGGAAAGTTGTTGTTTGGCGAGGATCTGGATAAGTTGATGAAAGATCTGGGGGACTCTAAGGGGGGTCGCCTTCCAGAAGACAAGCCCAAGCTTGGTCGTTTTTCTTCGGGCCCTCGTGGTCCGTCTCGGGACTTTCGGAGGTTTCGATCTTCCCGTTTGTGGAGTTCCCAGCGTGGTAGATTTGGGTACCGCTCTCAAGGGTTTCGCAGCTTCCGGGGAGCCGGCAGAGGGTTTTCCTCGGCCGCCTCTTCGCCTTCTTCCTCTTTCTCCTGAAAGCCGCAATGACGCCAGGCGGCTTCCCGAGGCCTGTCCAGTTATCGGTGGGCGGCTCCGGGATTTTCTTCCTGCCTGGGCTCGGATAACTTCAGATCAGTGGGTATTGGAAGTGATCCGGGAAGGCTATGCCCTGGAGTTTGCTCGTCCTCTTCGCGAATCCTTCGTCCTGTCTCCCAGCAGAGGTCAACCCAAGGAAGCGGCGATTCGATTGACTTTGGATCGTCTTATCACCTTGGGGGCGGTGGTTCCCGTTCCGGCGGCAGAGCGCGGGCTGGGGCGCTATTCCATTTATTTCGTGGTGCCAAAGAAAGATGGCTCCCTCCGTCCCATTCTCGATCTCAAGGGCGTCAATCGTTGTCTCCGCGTGCCTCATTTCCGCATGGAAACCCTGCGGTCCGTCATCGTCGCGGTGCGTCAGGGGGAGTTTCTCACTTCTCTGGATCTGTCCGAGGCTTATTTGCACATTCCTATTCGGTTGGTGCATCAGCGTTTCCTGCGTTTCGCGTTCCCATGGGGACACTTTCAATTTCAAGCCCTGCCCTTCGGTTTAGCAACGGCTCCGCGTACTTTCACCAAGGTCATGGTGGTGGTGGCCGCAGCCTTGCGGAAGGAGGGCGTTCTCGTCCACCCCTATCTAGACGATTGGTTAATTCGAGCGAAGTCCGAGGAGGAGAGCATGCTGGCTACCAAGAGAGTGGTGTCTCTTCTGCAGTCTCTCGGCTGGGTGGTCAATGCGAAGAAAAGTCAGTTAGTACCGACGCAGTGTCTCGAATATCTCGGTGTTCAGTTCGACACCGCGAGAGGTTTAGTTTGCTTACCGCCCCGGCGTGTCCAGGTCTTGCTCGGTCTCGGGCGCTCTTTCCTCGGGATGCCCGCTCCTTCGGCTTGGTGGTACCTGCGCCTGTTGGGGACGATGGTGGCTACTCTAGAGGTGGTTCCCTGGGCCAGATTTCACATGCGTCCGCTCCAGCGAGCCCTATTGCGTCGTTGGTCAAACCAGACGGAATCGCTCAGCAAGCGGTTGCCTTGCCCGATCCGGGATCGTCGGGCGCTACAGTGGTGGAGGTGCCCCCGCACATTGCAGGTGGGTCTTCCCCTGGAACAGCCTCGGTGGGTTCCGGTGATAACGGATGCCAGTCTGCTCGGCTGGGGGGCCCACTGCGAGGGTTGTTTTGCGCAGGGGACACAGTCAGTCCAGGAAGCATCCTGGTCGATCAACCGGCTCGAGCTTCGGGCGGTGAGGAGAGCGCTGGAGGCCTTCGAGACGAGACTACAGGGTCGAGCGGTCTGGGTGCTCTTGGACAATTCGGCAACGGTAGCGTACATCAACCGGCAGGGCGGAACAGGCAGTGTGGCTTTAGAGGACGAGGCCGATGTGTTATTCCAGTGGGTCGAGCCTCGTCTGTCGGTGTTTTCGGCAGCGCATATCGTGGGAAAGGACAATGTCATGGCCGATTTTCTCAGCAGAGTGCAGGTGGATCCCGGAAAGTGGGAGCTGCACCCGCAAGTTTATGCGCAGATAGTTCGCCGGTGGGGTCCTCCACTAATGGACCTAATGGCGACGTTTCAGACGGCAAAGACAGGACGGTTCTTCAGCAGGCGCAGAGAACACATGTCCGAGGGGTTAGACGCCCTCATTCAGCCGTGGCCAACGGATGGGCTTCTCTACGTTTTTCCGCCATGGGCTTTGATCGGCAGGGTGATTCAGCGCATCGAGGCGCATTGCGGTCTGGTGCTCCTAGTGGCTCCGGACTGGCCCAGGCGTCCCTGGTATGCGGATCTGGTTCGCTTGCTCGACGGGCTTCCCTGGAGGCTTCCAGTCCTGCCGGATCTGCTGATTCAGGGACCCCTGCGGATGCCTCACGTGGGTCGATTCTCGCTTACGGTTTGGCCATTGAGAGGGCTCGTTTGAGGAAGAAGGGATATTCTTCAGCGGTTATATCTACTTTGCTACGATCTCGCAAATCGTCCACTTCCCTCACGTATGTGCGCGTGTGGCGCGTTTTTGAGGACTGGTGTTCGCGCCGTGGGATTCGGGCGGCGACGGCTTCTCTTTCCATGATTCTCAGTTTCTTGCAAGACGGTTTTGATAAAGGGTTGGCAGCCAGTTCCTTGAAGGTTCAGCTAGCGGCTCTGGCGTGTTACAGAGGTAAAGTACTTGGGGTTTCTCTGGGGATGCACGCTGACGTCCAAAGGTTTCTGAAGGCCGTTTTCCACCTTCGGCCATCCCGCAGGGTTCTCATTCCTCCTTGGGATCTCAATCTAGTGCTGCAAGCTTTGGCTCGTCCGCCCTTTGAACCGCTGCGGCAGGCGTCGGTCAAGGATCTGACCCTAAAAACTGTCTTTCTCGTGGCCATTTGTTCGGCAAGGCGCATTTCGGAGCTGCAAGCGCTTTCCTGTAGGGAACCGTTCTTGTCTTTTTCTAGAGATTGAGTGGTGTTGAGACCTGTTCCGTCTTTTCTTCCGAAAGTGGTGTCTCCTTTCCATCTGAATCAGTCCGTTTTTCTGCCAGTGTTTCGTTCTAACTCCGCGGCGGCTTCGGAAGCGGGGCTGCATCGTTTGGATGCTCGATGAGTTTTGCGGCGTTATTTGAAGGTTTCGGAGCCTTTCCGCAAGTCGGATCGATTGTTTGTCCTTTTTGGCGGTCCCCGGAAAGGAGAAGCAGCGGCTAAGTCATCTATTTCTCGTTGGATTAAAGAGGCGATTTCCTCCGCTTACCTGGTGCAAGGACGTGCAGTTCCTTTGGGTTTGCGGGCTCATTCTACCAGAGCGCAAGCGACGTCGTGGGCTGAACATTCTCTGGTTCCTCCGGTTGAGATTTGCAAGGCGGCTACTTGGTCCTCTCTCCATGCGTTCAGCAAGCACTACCGCTTGGACGTGCTGGCCGCTCGGGATTCGTGCTTTGGGTCGGCGGTTTTGCGCGCTGGGTTGCAGGGTCCCGCCCGTTCCTAACTGCTCTGATACATCCCGGATGTGGAGGACTAAACTGGAAGACTGCTCAGGAAATGATAATTACACTTACCTGGTAATTGTAGTTCCTGGAGGGTCCAGTTTAGTCGTCCTTCCCTCCCTTTTTGCTTTCTTACTGCCTTTTCCTCCGCCGCGCTCTTGTATGGGCGACGGTGATTCCTCTAAGTCATGGTAGCGAAATCCTTCCGGTGAGGGTTTCGAGGATTTCTCTGTATTCCTCTGTGACGTCGGTTCCCTCTATTTGGTCGGCTGCTTGCCGCTGTCTCCGGTTGCCGGCAGAAGCAATCTGCAGGGTATTGGCTTCCTCGTTTGGGGAGGGGGTCATTGTACCAGTTGGGAGGTTTAGTTATGATAAGGTTTCCTATCTTTACTGTTATATTTCTTTAAGTCTGCTTTGTTATTAGTTCACTGGGGGGCTGAGGGAAGCTCCAGCAGGATATGTCATGAGAAAAGGATTCTGATTGGTCCAGTCTCCGTGCTGCAGGAGGAGGTGCACTACCCGGATGTGGAGGACTAAACTGGACCCTCCAGGAACTACAATTACCAGGTAAGTGTAATTATCATTTCCTTATCGTTCCTCCAGTTTAGTCCTCTACTTCTGGGATGCAACAGAGCAGTAATCATTGGGAGGGACCTATCCAGCCAACTCACCACACCGCCGACCCGGAGCAGGCCTCCTTCACTGCCAAAACATTTAGGCAGTAGTGGTTACTGAGGAAATGAAGAGACGACCTGGAAGCTGCTCTACCAATCCCCCCTGGTGGAATGACACAGTGATTCACCCATGAAGCCGCTTGTGCCCTGGTAGCAAGAGTCAGAACGCCCCCCGGAACCATACAACCTCGCCAGCAGAAAGCTGAGGCAACCACCGCCTTAACCCAGTGCGAAATGGCCGCCTTCGCTGCTGCTTCCCCTTTGTGGGGACCTCCAACCAGCACACAAAAACAAAGAAACGAACATCGCACCCTGCATGTAATGTTTCCTATCGACGTAAGCTACGAATAAAAACCTCCCCTTCCAGAAAAACCGAGAACTGGAAGAGAAACCAATAGGCTCAGGAGAAAAATCAGATACCACCTTTTGGAAGGACGACAGGACTGCTCGCAAACACCACCCTCTATCCAGAAAGGGTGAAAACGGTTCATTACATGACAACGCCTGAAACTCCAAAACCCGTCGCACCGAACAACGAGGTATCAAAGCCACTGTCTATAACAGCAAATCCTTTACCGACGCCTGGATTAAAGAATCAAAGGGCTCTTTAGCTAACGCCTCTAAGGCCCAATCGGGATCCCCCGGCGGCACCCGAACTCTCCTTGAGGAGCGTAGTCGGATCCCAACTTAAGGAAACGCTACACATTGATCCGAACACCTAGCGCTATTCCCTTCACAGAACATCTACAGTCGGAAACAGTCGCCCGCTGGATCCTCTAAGGAACTGGCCGCTAGTGCCTTCAGACACTGTCCTGCAGAGAACTCAGACCAAGGATACAGACACCTTTGTCGCCCGGACTTGCCGCCGTGAACAGCAGCCTTCCAAAAGGCGCTAAGCATGGACCTATGTAGCAGAAGCAGCCTGCCTCCTTGCTCTCAACAAGGCGGCGAAGACTGCCGCAGAATAACCCTTCTACTTGAGCCCCGCCCATACAAAGGCCAAACCATAGGCGGGCACCGATCCACCTGAGACATTCGTCATGGACCTAGCCGCAACAGAACGTCCGCTACCGACAACTTCTAGGAAAAGCTTGTCGAGTAGGCGAATGAGAAAAGCCTAGTACGGCCGTCTCGTCCAACCGGGCGCTACCAAGAGTACCTTTCTCTGAAAGCCTCGATACTCCAACTAGTTGCCCTATGAGAGCCCACGGGGAAAGGACAAGACAAAGACTTAATTGGGAGCTTACTGACCCTCGACTTGGACGAACCATCAGCTGCCCCATTCCTCCACCAGAGAGACCTCTGGGTGAACCCCAAGGAAGCCAATAATATTAGCTAGCGCTTCAATTAAGCCATAATGCACATTTGCCCCATAAAGCAAATCAGGCTCTAGTCAATTCAACTCCCTGATCGTTTCCTGTTCCAGGCGAGTAGACTGCCGTAAACACTGCGACCACCTGAAGCATGCTCTCGCCTCCCCAGGCTCCAAAAATGGGAGCTTGTAAGGCCAGAGCATTGCCCCCAACGATTGCTTCAGTGAACCATCTACTTTCCTATCTTGCGATAAAGAAGATTGCTAGGGCTCTGTTCCATACAGCGAGTCCACACCCCCTGGTAGTGCAAGGTGTGCACCCACCCATGTAGTACCCAGGCCTGCCCCTGCTTAGCCTCAAAATGTCAATCAAGAACAGGCGAATTCAGGACAGCTGAATACTTTCTTTAATATATTTATTTATTTATTTATTTTTTTACAAAGACACCTCTAAACCAAAAATTCCTTCAGCATATGTTAAGAGACGCTCTTTCCGTGCCAACAATATGAAGTAGAAAGAACTCCTAAACACAGGCATACTAATCCATGGCCTTCCTGCTAGAGTAACGCCCCATTCTGTCTGACTGCACAAAGATGGACTTTATATTTTAAGTTCAACTAGCACCTGGTGATATGAAATACAGCTCTCATTCCGCAGTGGCAATTGAGTCAGCAATGAAGAAGCCGAGAAACTGCAGACAAGTTCCCATTATACCACCTGGTAAAGACTCCACTTTTTAGACCACTGAAGCAAAAAAACATGCGAGAGTGCCTTGTGTCCTGCCAGCAGCTGATCGAATTGAAGGGATTCAGTGTATGCAGGGCATTTTCCAGAGAACGCAAGGCCCCTCATCCAGGCTGACCCCACATTCAGAGTCTAAACCGTCAGTCACCTTGGCTGATGCCGATCAGCGCGGAAGCCATCTTGTAAGCCCAGCATATGAAGTATGCCTACTAGAGTCTGAGCTGCTGCCATTGCTGCTAGAGAACTAGCCTAGCTGCGTGCTTCTGGCCCCCCATTAAGGCATTCGCTGAACACTAGCAGAGACTCTCCGTACTGGAGAACCGCTGATAAATGGAATGGGAGCATAGATAGCTTCAAAGGCCAGAATTCTATTTTGCAACCCCTCTCCGCTGAGCTGCCTTTTCCATATGTAAAATTAAACCACATATAGCCAAAATTAAGACATTACAAATCTACTGTAAAATCTTATAATTTGGGCAAAGCCAAACTAAACGGGAACATTTTCCATTAAGAAACCACACAACTATAAAATCCTTCCCATGACATAATGCTTATGGCAGAGAATTCCACATCTGTGGAGTGGCCATGGCGCTCACCCAAGCACCTGTTACAACTGTCCAAGAGAGTTATCACCATAATTCCTTTTGACTTGAATATGTTTACAGCGGAACATAGCGCTATATCACAGCAGCTAAGCCAAAATATTATCCTGCCATATAAACCGACTTTAACGCTTTATAGGACCCTCCATGGATAGTGGAAGGAGATTTTGGTAAATCAACATAGCTATGCCCCTTTTTCTTTGTGTGTTTTTTTTTTTTTTTAAATATACTTTATTTAATACACACCAGTAACAACAGCCAACAAAACAGTAAACGATAACAAACTCCTAGTGGGGTGGAGTCTGATCCCCAACCGGGAGTACAATCACATTAACAGGTGCATTTTAACCCAGTAAAAGTTAACCCCCCCCATATTCCCCCCCACCCCGCCACCCCCCTCCCCCCTCCCCCATAGTCACATCCAGTCCCATAGAGAATTCCCTCAGAATCCCACAGCAATACGATCACCTGGCTGGCAATAGCACCACCAAGCCTAGACACCCAATTGTAGCACTTCATTCCGACTGCGAGGAGCCAAATTCTGGATATAAGGATCCCATAATAGCTGAAATAGTGGCCAGCGCCTGACGCTCCCCCGGGCCTCCCACAGCATCAACTGATGAAAGGCATTACGCCACTCCCAAAAGGAGGGCGGGTTCTGTTCCCGCCATCGGCGCAGGAGGGGGCCTTTGCCCACCAGACAGGCCTTACGGAGCAACAGCCGCGCCCATTTACCTTTGGGCTGCGTGGGACGCAGCTGGTCCAATATGACTAAGTAAATGTCCCAACCCACCCGTTGACCCAGTAATTCCTCCATAAAGGAGCTAATTTTTGTCCAGTAGGGGCAAATTAACCGACACCCCCACCACATATGCAGTAGGGTCGCTAAAGGTTCCTGGCATCTCGGGCAGCTACCATCTGTGGTTAAGTGCGAACGGAGGGCCCGTCGGGGGGAAAAATGAGTCCTGGTGAGACTTTTGAATTGCATTTCTCTCCAGCGTGCTCCCCCTGCCAGTTCCCGTATTCTCCGCACGGCTGCGAGAAGGGTACCTGAAGAGATCGCCCGTCCCATCTCCCCAGCCCATGCCTGTTCCACCGGACAGTAATCCGGAGAGGGTCGATATTGGACTAAGCGGGACTTCAACACCCGGATAGACGGCGGGGTCTCTCTACCCAGATCAAAAACTTCTAGGATCAGCACCGAGCGGTCTGTCTGTAACTCCAATGCCGGCAAGGAGGCCACATAATGTGAGACCTGGAAATACGCTAAGAAATGGGCCGGCCCCAGGCCATACTCAGCACAAAGTGGTCGAAACCCCTTACATTTCCCCGAAGGTTCCACTAGCTGACCCACACTGTGAAGCCCATTTTTTTCCCAAACTCGAAAAATCGCAGTATCCATACCCGGGGTAAACAGGACATTACCATGTATAGGCAGCCAGCTGGAGACCCTCCAATTCCCTTTCCAATAAACATTCAGCTGTCGCCAGGTACGTCGCACCGAGTCCAACACCACACTAGAAGCCAACGGAGCCGGGATCAAACGGTCCTCAAGATGCAAGAGGGCAAGTAAAGAAATCGGAGTTGCATAGGCTGTTTCCAGGGCCAGGGGAGTGTATACCTCAGTTCTACCCAACCAATCCCCCAGATGTCTAGCTTGGCAGGCCAAGGCATAAGCACCCAGGTCTGGAAGCCCCAGCCCACCCTGTCCCCAGGTCCCCACTAGGCGATTGTAGGGAATGCGCGCTCTCGCCCCCTTCCACAAGAACCCCCGAATTAGAACCCCCATACGCCGTAAGTCTTTCCGCAGCAGCCATACCGGCAGCGTTTGCATCCAATAGAGTATCCTCGGTAGAACAACCATCTTAATTGCAGCAATTCTCCCAGACAGGGCTAAAGGAAGGGGGTTCCATGCTTGCAACTGAGTTCGCAGCCCAGATATAATACGGTTCAAATTACATCCGTACAACAAGGAAGGCTGACTAGGCAACGAAATACCTAGATATTTAAAGTGTCCGGTCGCCCACTTAAGAGGGAAATCGCCCAGCCAGCCATTCTGCACCCCGCCCGATACATCCAAAGCCTCAGATTTATCGCGATTAATACATAGGCCGGCGACGAGACCAAAGGTCGTGAATTCCTGCAGTAGGGCTGGAAGCGCTTGTTGGGGAGACAACAAGTGCACCAAGAGGTGGTCGGCAAAGGCCGATAACTTAAACTCAGAGGGACCAATGCTGACCCCCCGAATCCTCGGAGATAGCTCCACCCTACGTATGAAGGGGTCTAACGAAAGAACGAAAAGCAGGGGGGAAAGGGGACATCCCTGTCTAGTCCCTCGGCACAATGAGAATGTTTCAGAGAGCACCCCATTACAAGAGATCGCCGCCACCGGGTCTATGTAGAGACTGCGGACCAGGTTACAGAAAGAGTTGCCAAGTCCGTAGCGGGGTAATAAATGCCACAGGTATTGCCAATCGACCCTATCAAATGCTTTTTCGGCATCAAAACTGATAAGCAGCGACTGGAAGTGTCTACTCCGCACCCACTCCAAAGAAGTTAAAATCTTTCGTAAGTTACGGACCGCATAGCGGCCTTTCACGAAGCCAACCTGGGAGTCTCGTGTCCCAGGACACCCGCCAGCCGCTCCGCAAGAATTTTCGCTAGTATTTTCAGATCAAAATTAAGAAGCGAGATTGGTCTATAGGGTTCGGCTCGTAAAGGGTCCTTCCCCGGTTTGGGGATGAGAATGACATGAGCAAGGTTACTACCCCATCGAAAAGCATTCTGCTCAGACCTCTGAGTATGAACAGCCACCAATTGCGGGGCCACCAGTTCTCCGAGGATCTTGTAGAATTCAGCTCCCAATCCATCCGAACCTGGAGTTTTGTAACAAGGTGCCTGATTGATAACCATTTGCACCTCCTGTGCCGAGATCGGTCTGTCTAACTGACTCTGTTGTTGGGCGCTCAATTGGGGTAAGTCGAGCCCCTCTAAGTAGGCAGACAACTGGTCCGAAGAGGTCGTCTCAGCTGTATAAAGTTTTTGGAAGAAGGAACGAAATACCTGAGCTATAGCCGGATTCTCCCTATGGAGAGTCCCCTGATCGTCCCTAAGCACTGGGATCAGTCGGGAATGCCGAGGACCATGTAAACATCGTGCCAATAACTTTCCCGGCTTGTCCCCATGACAGTACAGTTGAAACCGGTAATACAGTACAGACTTCTTTGCACGTTGATGCAAGAGCTCATTTAATGCCGTTTGCATCTCCCAGACCTGTTTCTTAAGGGTTATAGTCGGAGCACTAGCCCACCGTCGCCTCAACTTGGTTACCAAATGTTCGAGGCGAATGATACGTTCCGCCAATAGTCACCGTTTGCGCGCCATGAAGCTGATAATATCCCCCCGCAGGACGACTTTCGCCGTTTCCCATACCAACTCGGGATCATCGCAATGACCCCGGTGGTCCGATTCGAACTCTTGCCAACGCCTCCTCAAAAACTGGCGCAATTGCGAATCTTTATATAATTCCAAGGGGAGCCTCCAGAACCGTGTCCCCGTTCGAGTGTCACCCCATCGCAGCTGCATCCAAATTAAGGCGTGATCGGAAATTTCCGAGGGGCCTATTTGCGCGTCATCTACGTTGCCAAACAATCCCTGAGAAGTCAGCAGGTAATCTATTCGTGCACTGGAGTTATGGGCCCGGGACTGATGTGTAAAGTCCTTTTCAGTGGGATGTAGCAAGCGCCAGGGGTCCACCAGTCCCAGCCGCGTCCGTAGTTGGGTGAGCGTACGCGCTGACTGAGCTCTCCCCCTTGGCCCTTCCCCTCTAGACGTGTCCAGCTCCACATCCATCACCGCATTGAAATCCCCTCCTAAGATCAATGGTAACTCCGGAAGCTGCTCTACCTGGGACGCTAGACGGTGGTACAAATCAGGGTCCAACACATTGGGACTATAGATATTACCGAGAATGATCGGCCTCCCCTCGAGGCGCCCCTGCAACAAAAGGAATCGCCCCGTAGGATCCACTACTTCCTTTTCAATCTCAAAGCGTAACCGCTTATGGATCAGTATAGCCACGCCACCCTTTTTATGTAGGGCCGGGGCCCCTCTTATCTGTCCTACCCAATCTCTATGCAATTTTGCATGCTCCTCGGCTGTTTGGTGAGTTTCTTGGAGCAGGGCAATGTCCGCTCTTTGTCTGGCCAGGGCCTGCAAGATTTTGGTCCTTTTAATGGGGCTTCCCAGCCCACAAACATTCCAAGAAATTAGCTTCAGGGGGGCCAACCGTCTTTCCAAATTCCCAGAAAGATACAAAACCATAACCCGGAGGACACCCCCCCAGCCTGGGGCCTCCTCCCCGCAGTCATCTGATAATGCACGTAATATCCACCACCTATTGATTGGATGTGACTATGTTCTCCCCCCCACCTTCCCCTCCCAAGTTGTCTCTCCATCCACGGCTCTCTCCCTGGATAGAGACCTATCTGTGATGCGTGCGGTCTCCTCCGGACTCTGAAACCGTAGAGGACCACCTCTGCACCTTCCCTTCAGCCCATTATAAAACCATCCTCTAATACTATTACTAAGTTTCCACAATATACAGGGAGGGCTATTACAACAATTCGTAATGCTTTAATCCTAAGCAACCTAAGGGTGTAGCGATCTTTGCGAGTCACCGGAGGGGCTCAAGGGTATGGGCCAGTCCCTGCTTGAGGCCAGATATAAGCACTTCTTTCATTCAGCCCCTGCCCCGCAATCAATCTTCATACTCACCCCAGCAGCGAAACAGAGAAAAAGGGGGGGGGAGTTGGAACGCACCTTTCCCAGGGTCGCAATAGGCGACCAAGTGCCCGGCTCACCTCAACCCCCAGCATACTTCCAGTCACAAGATCTGGCCGCAGGAGGCCCAGACCAAGACCACCCTGTGCAAGGG
The DNA here is from genome assembly GCA_033557465.1 of Ichthyophis bannanicus. Classification (NCBI taxonomy): domain Eukaryota; kingdom Metazoa; phylum Chordata; class Amphibia; order Gymnophiona; family Ichthyophiidae; genus Ichthyophis; species Ichthyophis bannanicus. The sequence continues at coordinate 940,780,087 of CM066033.1, read as the reverse complement.
CCTATTCGGCTTACCTGCAGCCTACCCCCAAGGGCCCATACATCCAAGCAAAGGGCATTCCCTCCCCGACCCATTAATAAACCCCAACGCAGCCAACCTCCAGACCCCCACCCCAGCTCAGCCATACTACCCCCACAACCAAGCATCACCCCCCACCCCCCGATGCATACCATATCAAAATCAGTCCACTCTCGGACCGTTCGGAGTAGGGGAGGATGCCCGCATGGCGTCTCGGCCCTGGTCTGTCACTCCACCCCTCCCTCCACACTCAGGGCCTTCCTCAGACATCCAGCCCTAGAATCCCATCTCCCCCCTCCCATATACGCCTATATTCCAGCCAGCATCCCCCCTCCCCCCCCATCCTGCATTCATCCTTAGCCCTCATCCCTCGGGCCTCACTCAAAAGGGGGGGGAGGGGAAGAGAAGGGCCGCCGCGAGCCCGGGCCCGAGGCCGCCATGCCGGAACATCTTACTTCTCTCCTGTTCCACCTCAGCGGGGCTCAGCTCACATGCTAAATAATAAAAGTCACCACTGCCTGGCAAAGGGAGTTCAGCGTCCACTGCCCCGTCCAGCAATCAGAGGTTGTTCCACAACCCAGTCAGTCCTCGCGTCGGGGTAAACGTTGGAGGGCTCTCATGGGGTCCGAGAGGGTGTCCAGGGCTCTGGATCCTCTCCCAGCAGCGACACGATATAGGGTCTGGCCTCTGCAGCTGACGCAAATGTCCGGCGAGTTCCCTCGTGGAAGACATGCAGCCTCGCAGGGTACTGTACAGAAAATTTTATCTTGGCCGAGATCAATTGCTGGCAAAGGGGGGCATAAGCCTTCCGCCGTTGGCTCAGGGCTGCAGAGTAGTCCTGTGCCACTCGCAGCTTCGAGTTCCCATAGCTCAGTTCGCCCCTCTGCTGAGCCTCTCGTAAAATCGCTTCTTTTTGGGGGAAGTGCAGAAATTTAGCGAGGACAATGCGCGGTCGCTGATCGCGGGGCTGTTTGCTCCCCACCCGATGCGCTCTCTCGATGTATATCTTCCCCCCCTCCGCGATGCCTTCGAACAGCTCAAGAAGCATTTTCTCCAGGTAGGACTTCAGGTCAGCATCTGGGACGGAATCTGGGATACCCATCAGCTGCAAGTTGTTGCGTCGCGACCTGTTTTCCAGGTCGTCGATTTTCGCTTCTTGGGTGTTAACCTGGGCTTTCAGGGCCGTCAGCTCATGGGTTAAAGATTCCAGGCTATCCTCCGTCTTCCCAATACGTTCCTCGGCCTCGTGAAGACGACTGCCCAGGGCCCCAAAAGAAGATTGCAGAGCGTCCATTTTTTCCTGCAAGGTCGTAAATTGCAGAGCGAGGGCATCTGATACTGCTGCCGAGACCTCTTCCAAAAAAGCCGGTGAGGCGGGCGATTTCGGCATAACATGCGCATCCGCCATCTTGGGTAGCGGGGCTCCCCGCTCCTTTTCTTTCCGCGCGGCTTTAACAGTCGCTGCCATCTCCCCCACGCTTTCCAAACAGCAGGGGCACTCACTCCACTCTGCCCGGCACACTAAGGAGCAATTTCAGTCCAGAAGTGGTTTTCCAAACGGCACTATCGACCCGATATTGGCCAGAGGAGACCGGAGCTCAAGCAGATTCTGTCTGCTGTGTTCACCGCATCACCGGAAGTCCCCTTTTGTTTTTGTTTTTTTAAGTATAGGACCCCAAAAACCAAGTTTCCGCCAACTCCAATGAAATCAAAGCAGATCAGCTAAAATTACCCGAACTGCTACTATAGCTTTGCAAGAAGCTACCAGCCCCCGCTGCACCCAGTTGTCCTTTCCCCCCCCCTTATCCTGGGGGATTCTGCATTGCAGGAGGCGTTGCCCACCCCCTGCCAGCCTACTGCATCTGCCAGGGAGCTGAAGAGCAAAATAGAAAGTAGAACCCCTGGAAGCAAACAGTGTCCCATCCCTGGGATTCAGGCGCAAAAGGTAAAAATCAAAAGTAAAATCAACAGTGTTAGCTAAAAATGGCTATCTCTCGCGAAAGCGAGTTTCTTTTTCATTTTGAAATCCCACCGAAGTCCGTGGGACCCAAGCTTTCGAACACAGCCCCTGACGCTGTGCATTAACCACAACCAGAGAAATGAAATGAAATGAAACCCTGCTCTAGTAATAGATGAGAATTTCCTGGGAAGGGCCTGCTAAGTGTTGCTATGAAACACACAAGCACCTCGCCAGGCTTTCCTGCAGTCAGAGAAATAACAGTGGAATACACCGACCACCTTGCAAATGGAGGTCTTAGAGGTTGTTGCCTGTGTGAACCTGATGAGTAATATGATTTTGTATTGTACCACCCCCCCCCCCCCCAAGGATGGGGGCACTGAATACTATATGTGATTCATGAGCAGCGCTGTCATTCTGTGGCTTTTAGGGCAGCAGAGCCCGACCAATGATACAGAAATTAAGAGCTTTAAATCTTGGTCATATAAACTGGATTCTCAGACCTTACATCACATCACCGAGGCTCTGTGGCGATTTCTTTCCTGACCTGCAGATAATGGCTGCATACCCACAGTCATAGAAAGGCACTACTGAGTGTACCAGCTGCCCTCTGGTGGCCATAGACCGTAGCACAGGCACTTCCTGGTTGACAGTTTAACTGCCAGTCTATATATATATTTTTTTTTATATCCTAAGGTTTCTTAAACCTGTCCCTGTGAATTTTGGGCAACTTTCACTATAGAATACATAAAAGCACACTTCTAGGCTTTCACTCCAGCCAACTACAAGTTAGGGCTCTGCCCTTGAACCTAAAAGCTGGCAATTTGCCTAATATCCTGGGCCTTAACAGATGCTCCTCAGAGACATGATTAGGAGGGAAAGACCATGTGGTATCAGGGATCAATGCTGTCCTGTTTTTAAGTTTATTCTTATTTATTCTATAAAGAGGATTGACAACAGTCCCCCTTAATGCTGAGGAATCCCCTGAGCCTAAAAAAAATAAACCTACAAACAAAAGAAAGAAAGAAACAAACACTAGGCCCAAAACTCTAGCTATTCTGCTTGTTGATTTCCTCACACAGGCAGCTCACTGCAACTCTCGCCATGCTGTCCAAATACCTAGAGAGGAAATGGCCGCCCCTTCGCCAATGAATTTTGGCACCAAGAACAACAGCCGCTGCAAAAATGAGGCCTCAGCAGACCGACAGAGCCCGAAGGCCTTATCTGCAGGGCGAAAAGCCACACAGCCTGCTCCTACCTCCTTGAATTCATCTGATCCTCAAGCCACGCTGATGCGCCTGGCAGCTGCGGCGAGGATCGCTCAGCCGGTTCCACAGAGTAAAATTAAAATCCCGCAGCAACTGTAGCAGCAAAGCGCAGACAAACCAATGATACCAGGAGTCTGTTCAGAAGGTCCAAATCATTTATTTGTGCACAAGTCTCAAGCAAGGCAATTTCAAAATGGCTGAGCAAAGTTTTCAAGCATTACAACAACTTTTATAGACTTCTGTTCCATTCTAGGTATAGAAAAACAATTCATTGGTCCCGGTACGCTCCCGTACCTCCCGTAGCCCTTCTATTGGTCCCGGTACTGATAAGTTTCTCCAATTATGTTCCTTCTGTGGGCTTCTGTAGGCATGACACCTGCCTGCCCCCCTTCTAGTCCCAATTACAATGGTCAGTTCATCAACTTGTTACTTTCACACTTTCAAGGCTATGGGACCATTTGTGCGTGCAGAAGAGCAAGGTTCTGTAACTCATCTGTCAGCACTCCTCAATATTTCTCTGCAAATGTACTCTTTCTTATCAGTAACTTTAAAACACATCTTTTCTGTATTTTTCCATTTCTTAATTCTGCAATTCTGCTTATCTAAGCTAATTCAATATTTCTACTGAGTTCTTTCTTACAATAGCAGCATATTGGGAGATGTGCAATCCTATATGCCTCTCCACAGGCCTCATTTACAGGTCAAGCTAGCCATGCTGGCCTGCCTATGTCAGACACCGTGGGTCACAGGCCTGCACCTGCCACACAACGGAGAGGCTCCGTCTCACACAGCTTCAGTGTGGCTGTACGGGTCCCGGAGCTCTCTCCCGTACTGTCCAGGGAGAGAGATCCGCACTGGCAAATGCCTGCAGCAAGTGAAAATAACTGACAAGGAGGGAAGGCGAGAACTGCTACTAATTTAAAAAGAGCCAGGCTCAAATTTAAAATTACTGTAAATAAGGAAATTTGCTCCTAACTAAAGGGAACTAATCCCTGATTGCCAATTAACCAAAGGTAACTGAATTAAAAGTAAAATTAAAAGTAAATTAAAGGTAAAAATCAAAAGTAAAATCAGAATAGAATTTGTCACACTAAATGCTCCTTATCTGTTCCCCCCCAAGTGAGTCCTCCTGCTGCAAGGAGACTGGACACACTGGAGGCTGATGGGAGATACCAGCAGGCTATATCCGGTGATGTCACAACTTTGACATGCCCAGTCTCCTAGCTGCAGGAAGAGGTGCACAACCCAGAAGTAGAGGACTAAACTGGAGGAACGATAAGGAACACTCCTGGTGTTTATTATTGTAAGAATGATACCGTTTCCCCCCTATCCCATGTCCTGTTAAGACCTCTCCCTTTCTGCCTTGGACCCTTAACTTTGGATTTCTGCCTTTCCCACACTTGAGTACTCGGTTGTACATGAACATTATAATGGCCCTCTGCTGCCCATTTTTAGAGTCTGCTTCACAGATTTTTCTGATGGTGCTTATTCTCTCCTCAGTTCCAAGATGCTAGGATAAAGGTTTAGGGAGAGAGGTGGGGTGGTCTGGGGGGGAATACTTCAAGCACCAATTTTTGTATTAACATAGAATTCTACAATTCCTTATCTTTCCTCCAGTTCAGTCCTCCACCTCTGGGTAATGTACCTCCTCCTGCAGCTTGAAGACTGGGCATGTCAAAATCGTGACATCACTGGATGTAGCCTGCTGGTTTCTCCCATCAGCCCCAGTGTGTCCAGTCTCCATGCAGCAGGAGGACGTAGTGAGCCTAGGTGCTGGGCTCACTTGAGGAACAGATAAGGAGCAATCTAGTTAGGGTTTAGCCTTTACAAATTTGTTTTAGTCCCTTTAAATAATTCCTTTTGATTTCCTGAGGGCTATCTCTTTAAAAAAAAAAAAAAAGAAAAAGCCGGCTTCAGTTTTTTTCTGCCTTTCTCTCTCTCTCTCTCCCCTTCATACCGGGACAGTAAACAGTTCAGATCTCTCCCCCTGGGCTGTACGGGAGAGAGCCCTGCTAGAGGCGCAGACACTCACACACGTTGTGGTGTTCTCCGGTCACGCTTTGCAGCGGGGAGTCAAGCGGTGCAGTACCCGCCAGCAAAGCAGCTCTCGTCACGGATGTCGTATGCAGCAGAGCTGAGCAAAGTCGTGGTTCATAGGGCTGCACTTCGGAGGTAAGTGTTTGATATTTAAACCTCTCGGTGGCACAGGGAAGTGCTTTGGGGACGCTGAGTCTGTCAGCACTCTCTCAGTCCTTTTTGGCACCAAAAGGACTCCAACGGCAGTCGTGGCCATTTTTCCCACGCTCTGAAAGCTGCTTGGCATTTTTGGTGTGGCGGCCCGCGTTTTGGAGCACACTACACGGCACGGCCCGATCCAATCCAATCTGTTTTCTTTAAAGTCTGAGGCGCCTTGATCAACTTTGGGGTTATTAGTTTGTTCTTTTGTTTTATTTATTATTTATTTAGCATTTCTTTTATACCGCGCTATTATCAGTGCGGTGTACATCAAAACGGAACATATGCATTCAGGGTTACTGAAAATGCATTTACATTTGAACAGGGATTGGAACTTTGATAACAGGGTAATTAACAACAGTTATACAACATGGTATTTACAGTTATATACATGGTGAGTGTATATATGTGTGTTGGATTTCAGTTTATAAATAAATTTAAAAAAAAAAAGGGGGGGGGTTACTTAAAGGGACAACGATAATTTCAATTTCCCTTCTTTCCTGGCAAAGAATTGCTGGGTGAGATACCTCATGTCATCTCGCCCACAGTGTGGTGTTTGCGGTACTCACAGAGGCACTGTCTCTGACACCAGAATTTGCCGGGGCTGCGCTACAGTTTCTACTTGCGTAGAACAGCAGATGATGGGTAACGTAGTCCAAAATTCTCATGGTCCGTCGACAGGAATCCAAAGGAGAATCCCTGATGGGTGCCCCACCAGTGCCCTGCCTGGATATCACAGCGGGTCCTTTTAGTGCGCCACCGGCATTGATATCAGGGTCACCTCTTGGAGATTTCTCTCCGGACTTTGTCTTAATCATGCATCAAGTGTTTTGTTTGTGGCGTCGGGGGAATTTATTTCGTGGTACCAAAGAAAGACGGAACATTTTCGGCCCATTCTTGACCTCAAGCGTGTAAACCGCTGTCTGCGGGCCCCACACTTTCGCATGGAGACATTGCAGTCCGTCATAGTAGTAGTCCTTGGTGGGGAATTCCTGATGTCTCTCAACCTCACAGAAGCGTACCTGCATGTTCCCATTCAGCCGGAGCATCAGCAGTTCCTCAGATTTATAGTGCCCATGGGGCACTTTCAGTTCCAGGTGCTGCCCTTTGGCCTCATGACGGCACCTCGCACCTTCACCAAGGTGTCATGGTGGTGGTAGCAGCAGCGTTGTGCAAAGAGGGAGTCCTAGTACATCCTTACCTCGATGACTGACTGGCTCATCCGGGCAAAATTAGGGTCGAGAGCGAGCGCGCTACAGCCCGAGTGGTGCAGTTCCTGCAAAGCTTGGGTTGGGTGGTCAACATGGCCAAGAGCCACTTGCACCCGTCTCAGGTCTTGGAGTACCTCGGAGCCCATTTTGACACGCAAGTGGGAAGAGTCTTTGCCAGAGCTGAGAGCACAGGAGCTTCGGCTCCTGGTGCGGGAGTTCCTGGGGCATCCAGAGCCCATGGCATGGCACTACCTTCAACTCCTCAGCACCATGGCAGCCACTTGATCTGGTACCATGGGCGAGGGTGAACATGCGCCCCCTCCAGATGTCTCTGCTCTGACATTGGTCGCACCAGTCGTCTTCTCTGTCCCAGAGGCTCCCCTGCCCACGGGGGGTCAAGAGGGCCCTCAGATGGTGGCTCACGGGGGGGGGGGGCATATGGAGAGGGGGATGCCTCTCAAGTCGCCAGCCTGGGTTCCGTTGGTGACGGACGCCAGTCTCTCAGACTGGGAGGTCTCATTGCCAGGGGCACTTCGCGCAAGGGCAGTGGAGTCCGCAGGAGGCTTGTTGGTCGATCAATAGGCTGGAGATGCGTGTGGTGGCTCTTGCACAGCGGAGCTTCAAGGAGAGGTTGTAGGGGGCGGCGGTGCGGGTGCTGTCGGATAATGCAACAATGGTAGCCTACATCAACTGGCAGGGCGGCAAGGGGAGTGAGGTCCTGGAGGTGGAAACAGTCTCTGATGGACTGGGCGGAGGTCACCTCCAAGCGTTGTTGGCAGTACATGTGTCGGGAGTCGACAGTGTCATGATGGATTATCTGAGCCGGGTGCGAGTAGACCCAGGAGAATGGGTGCTCAATTAGGTGTTCAATTTGCTGGTGCACCAATCATGGATTTGATGGCGAAGTTCAGGGGCGCCAAGGCGAGTTGGTTTTTCAGCAGGAAAAGGGAAAGAATGTCGGAAGGCTTGGATGCCCTGGTGCAGCAGTGGCCGGCAGAAGGGCTCCTTTACATGTTCCTGCCCTGGCCACTCATCGGCTGGGTGGTGCAAAGGATCGAGGCCTATCAGGGGATGTTGATTCTCATCACAGGTCTAGTGCGGAATCTCGTGGATTGGCCATGGTGTCTTCCGGCGCAAGCGGATCTCTTGTTGAACGGACTGGTACTGATGTCTCAGGTGGATCGATTCTTGTTTACAGCCTGGCTCTTGAAAGGGCGCAGCTAAGGAAGAAAGGCTATTCAGGGCCGGTGATTGACGTTTGTTAAAGTCGAGGAGGAGATCGACTTCATTGGCCTACATTAGGGTCTGGCGCCTGTTCGAGGCCTGGTGTGCCAGCAGGCAGGTAAAGCCAGTCTCTGCCTCTATGCCAGTCATCTTGGAGTTCTTGTAGGCCGGTATCGACAAAAGGTTTGACTGCTAGTTCCTTGAGGGTGCAGCTGGCTGCAGTCGCTTGTTATGCGTGGGAAAATCCAATGAATATCGTTTGGCACGCACCCGGATGTGGCATGGTTCCTGAGAGCGGTTCTTTGTCTCCGTCCTCCACATTGAGTGGCGGTTCTGCCATGGGATCTCAATTTGGTGCTGACAATGCTGTGTGGGGAGCTGTTTGAGCCTTTGGCTCGGGCATCTATTAAGGGCTTCACCCTTAAGGCAGTATTCCTGGTGGCTATCTGCTTGGAACGCCGGATTTCTGAATTATAAGCTTTGTCGTGCCGGGAGCCATTCCTTTTCCAAAGAGAAGGTGGTACTACGTCCGGTTCCTCCTTTCTTGCCTAAAGTGGTTTCGGCTTTTCATGTGAATCAGGCGGTGTCTCTGCTGATGTTATCTGGAACAGAGGAGTCTGGCTCTCACCATCCGCTGAGGTTCTTGGAAGTGCAGCGGATGCTGTGCCGTTTATTTGAAGGGTACTAGAGAGTTCCGTAGGTTGGATTGTCTCTCTGTGGTGTTTGGGGGTTCCCACAAGGGTGAAGTGGCGGCTAAGGCATCTATTTCTAGATGGATCGGGGAAGCAATTTCGTTGGCGTATCTCCTCAAGGGTAGGCTGGTACCGCCGGGGTTACGGGAGCATTCTACCATAGTGCAAGTGGCGGCTTGGACGGAATACAGTTTGGTTCCGCTAGTGGAGATTTGTAAGGCGGCCACCTGGTCGTCACTACGTACCTTCACGAAGCATTGCCGTCTGGATGTTCAGTCAGCGGGGGATGCTTGTTTTGGTTTGGCGGTGCTCCGGGCCGGTGCAGCAGGTCCCTCTCATTATGCTTAACTGCTCTGTTATATCCCAGAGGTTCGGGACTGGACTGGACTGGAAGGACGATAAGGAAGACTAAATTAGACTTATCTGCTAATTGTTCCTTGAGGAACTCCAGTCCAGTCCCGCATCTCACCCGTTTAGCACTTCTTGGGATATTTGGTCTGCGGCAGGTTGGAGGATGGTCTCTCTCGTGCAGGACTTGAATTTGGGGCCCGCTTCGGGCACAGTAAGTTCTCTCACCCTGGGTGGGGGGGGGGGGGGGGAGGTGGAATAAGAGGATTCCCTTCTCCGGAGCGGGAGGTAGCATTGTTTTTAGGTTTAGTCAGAGTGCTAGGTACTATTGTTAATTACTTATTTGTTGCTCCTGTGAATCTGCTTTGTTTAATGGGGTACTGGTCAGAAGGGGTGGTGCTCGCTCTATTAATACTGCTGTCATCAAAAGATGACATGCTCAGTCTCCAAGCTGCTGGAAGAGGTGCATTACCCAGAGGTTCGGGACTGGACTGGAGTTCCTCAAGGAACAACAATTAGCAGATAAGTCTAATTTCGTCATGATAGAGGTCTATAAATTTAATGATTAGAGTGGAACGGGGAAACATAGATCAGTTGTTTACGCCACTGCCAGAAAAAGACTAGGGGACATGCAATGAAGCTGCAATGTCGCCCATTTAAGACTAATAAGAAAATATTTTTTCACTCAATACGTAATCAAACTCTGCAATTTATCAGAGGATGTAGTAAAAGCTGTTAATGTAGCTGGGTTTAAAAGAGGGTTGGAGAAGTTCCTGGAGGAAATGTCCATAAGTCATTTATTTTTTAATTTTATTTTTCATTTGTGATTTTTCAAAATAAACACAAGAAATGCACTTGCTGCCGAAAAAAATACACATACAAAGAAACTATAGTCACATACCAGTGGCGGCAGATACACAATACCAATCACTAGCCCACAACAATAAGGAGGGACGAAACAAAAAATAAAGGAAAGTACCATCAGGGGTATAGAGGAAATAAGACATACTAAACTGGTACAGCATTGATTAATTTGGCAATCTACTTCATTCCTTCATGAAGCAGAACTCTGTGGCTCTACAGGCTGTGATGGTAGCTCTAAACTCTTAGCAACTAAGAACTGAGTCGGATGAAGATTCAAGGAATGTATATCTGACCCCCTGAAGTTTAATTATGCATTTACATGGGTATCTCAAGAAAAACAGCCCCCCTAGCTGTAGAACCTTAAGACACATAAGAAAAAATTGCGTCCGTCCTTAGCGTCCCTCCAGTCTAGTCCCGGAACATCTGGGGTTGTGCTCCTCTTCCAGCAGCTTGGAGACTGAGAAACGTCATTCTCTTGATGACACTGGAATAAGGACACAGGCACCGCCTCCTCACGCCAGTTATCTCAGTCTCCAAGCAGCTGGAGGGTTGTGAGCCTGGAGCTCCAGGCTCACTAGAGGAGCAATTAAGGACAGTTAGATTTTATTAGTCTTGGGTTTGTTTTGTTTTTAAGGAAAATTGGTTATTGCTACTTCTAATTGACTTTTAGGGAAAAAGATTTCTGTACCTTTAAGAGTTTTTGACTGCTAGAGAGCTCTCTCTCCTTCCCTTCCCTTCCCTTCTCCCTCCGTCTCTCTGACCTGTCGGGACTGGTTCCAGGAGCAAGAGAAGCAGGCTCCGGTTAGCAAAGCCGGTTATTCTGAAGGGCTTGGCAACCGAGATCTAAGGCATCCTGAGCGCAGCACAGAAGTGCTGCCTGTAAGCGCTCAGGTGCCGATCCAGAGGGGGGGCCACAGCTGCCTCGTGGCAGGCTGTGTCGGTGGCTCTGGATTTTGCCGGAGGGCAGCAGGCCTGCGGGAGGCAGCCAGACGATCAGCACGGTGCCTCAAGTTGTGGCAGCCTAGGGATCACTTGGAGGCTGCTTCAAAGCTAAAGGTAAGGCGCCAGGTCAGCGAAAGCGTGTGGTGTTTGCTTCGGGGCCGCGATCCGGCATTAAGCTCGAGCCGCATGTTTTCGCGCGGGAAGTACCAGTAGCTGTAGTGGGGGAACAAGAGCCTCTATCTCGGCGGCAAAGGTTGGTTTCTTCACAGTTTGACTCCGTTGGTCTCCTGCATGGTTTTCTTGTGGAAAAAAAAAGAGGCGCAATATTTTTTGCGTGTTATCAGGAGGCTATTTAGTACTGTCCCTGTAGAGGGCCGTTGGAGTTAGGCAGTGGTGACTCAGACTCTGAGGCCGCTGGACTGGTAGTTGAAACGCCTGCAAAGACTTTGTGTTTGCTATGCGGGGTGAAGAAGTCTGCAGTCTGACACAGGGGTATGTAAGAGCTGCATTCACGATTCTGCCACAATGGAACAGGAGTTGGAAACGGGGAAGGAGGATCAAGAGATAGGTCTACAGGGGTCTCTTCCTTCCACCTTAGATTTGCCGGAGCCCATAGCGGGGCCTTCAAGTGCTCCAGATGTTCCACCTACTCAGCCGTCCTTATCTAGGGGTTTGTCTTCCATCTTTTCTGCAGAGTTTGTGGCTCTTATGCAACAGACGTTTGGGGGGGCAAGCTTGGAATGTCTTTTCCTGGTTCCCTTAGTTTGGGTTTAGGTGGAAAAAGGCCAGGGACTCTCGTAGCCGTGGGGACCGTGGGGGTATTGGCAAAGAAACCTAGGACGGAAAAACAGGATCAGTCTGTGTTTTTGGAGGACCTGCACACTGAGGATGGTGAGCAGGATGTAGAGCTGGAAGAGGAGTTGGAAGAAGGGGAGATCACAGAGCAGGAAGACCAGGCTCAAGTAGTCCGAATTTTTCGGAGAGAGGAGTTACCGTGCTTATTGCAGAGACACTTAAAGCGCTCAATACGCCGGCCACCGAGCAGGCAGAGGATGCTACCTTGGAAGATCCTTTGTTGCAGGCCTTTCGGAGGACACAGAGAGCATTTCCCATGCACAGAGTGGTGAGAGAAATGATTCAGGGTGAATGGGAGATGCCGGAGGCTACACTAAAGGGTGCTAGAGTTATGTCTCGGCTTTATCCGCTGGTGGATCAAGATAAGGAACTGTTTAGATCACCGAGAGTGGATGCCGCAGTAGCTGCAGTAACCAAACAGACGACCAGTCCGGTGGAAGGTAGTGCGTCCCTCAAGGATTCTCAGGACAGGAAGCTGGAGGCTTTGTTAAAGCAAGTTTTTGAGGTTAATGCTCTTTCCATCCAAGCGTCCATCTGGGGGGCGTGGGTAGCAAGAGCCTGTCTGCGTTGGGCGCAGTGTGTCCAAGGTGAGCAGTCACTTGAGGTGGCAGGTGAGGCAGCGCGTCTAGAGTTGGGTACTGCATATCTAGCAGATATTCATTATGACCTTATTCGGGGGGCTATCGAACAGTATGGCTTCCGTGATAGCAGCACGGAGATGTCTTTGGCTGCGTAATTGGGCAGCAGATGTGTCTTCCAAAGTGAGCTTAAGTAAGCTTCCATTTAAGGGGACACTGCTTTTTGGAGAAGATTTGGACAAGATAGTAAAAGATTTGGGGAGTCTAAATGCGGTAGGCTTCCGGAGGACAAGCAAAAGCAGGGTAGATTGCCGTCGGCGGCTAGGATGCCTCAGAGGGGACTTTCGTCGTTTTCGTTCCACAAGGTTTAGTCGGGGCCAAAGAGGGCGTTTTTCCCTATAGGAACCAGGGATTTTGAGGATTTAGGGGAGCGGGCAGAGGTTTTGCTGCCTCCTCTTCGAGTCTCAGAAAGCTGCAATGAAGTCAGGGGAGCCCAGGTGGAGGTGCCTGTAGGAGGTCAGTTACAGGATTTTTACCCTGCCTGGGTCCAAATAACCTCTCATCGCTGGGTACTGGAGGTGATTCGCGAAGGATATGCTTTAGAGTTTGAGGCCGGTGATCGATGCGTTTGTTAAGTCCCTTGCCGGAGCGCTTCGAAAATGTCGAGCGATCAAGGCGACATTAGAGAGACTGTTAGCTCTCAAGGCGGTGGTGCCAGTTCTTTCAGACCAGTGCGGTATCGGTCGATACTCCATTTATTTCATAGTTCCAAAGAAAGAGGGGTCTTATCGACCGATTCTGGATCTAAAAAGGGTGAATTGGTGCCTCAAGAGTATCTCATTTTTATATGGAGACGCTAAGGTCGGTCATTGTAGCAGTCAGAAAAGGCGAGTTTCTCACATCCCTGGATCTCTCAGAAGCATACTTGCACATTCCGATTCGGCAAGAGCACCAAACGTTTCTCCGGTTTGCGGTCCTGATGGGTCATTTTCAATTTAGGGTGTTACCGTTCGGGCTGGCCACGGTGCCTCGGACATTTAACCAAGGTTATGGTAGTGGTAGCAGCGGCACTGAGGAAGGAAAGTGTACTCGTTCACCCATATCTCAATGACTGGCTAATTCGAGCAAAGTCAAGAGCAGAGAGTGAAGAGACTACGGCAAGAGTGCTCGACTGTTTACAGAGTTTAGGTTGGGTGGTCAATATGGCCAAAAGCAGTTTGAGGCCAGCTCAGAATCTGGAATACCTAGGGGCGTGTTTCGATACAGCGGAGGGTAAGGTGTTTCTTCCGCAGCATCGAGCACTCGGATTGAGAAAGTTGATTCAGCAGTTTCTGCGCAGGTCACATCCAACAGCATGGCATTACTTGCAGGTCCTAGGGACGATGGCGGCGATGCTCGATTTGGTACCCTGGGCAAGGGCACATATGAGGCCGTTGCAAAGAGCATTACTTCGGAGGTGGTCTTACCAGGACGATCTGCTGTCCCGGAGGCTATCCTGTCCAGCAGCGACGCGAAGGGCCGTAAAGGACTAGAGAAAGGGACTGCTACTTCTGGAGAGATCTGCAATTGTGAGTATATACTTCTCGGAATTTTCTGAAAGGACTTCTTTGTATTAAAGCTAATTAATCTGTGAACCCAGTGTTTTTTGTTAAATCGGTCAGGGCCTAGTAGCAGCAGTTCCTATCCAAGCAAAGACTGTTAATCACCCAGGAAGTTGGTCACAGCTTACCTCAGCAGCACAGGACAGGGTACTGTGTAGCAGCCCTCTTTTAATAAGTGTTATAGAGCAGCTTTTAAACTAGATAATAGGGGAAAGCCAACAGTTGCCCAAGAGCGCATGGTTCGGAAGTATGTATCCTTGAAGGATACTACCAAAAGCATAGAGGTTCCAAAAAAGAGTAAAGTAGCCCAAATGCCCTCGAGTATGGAGCAGACAGAGCTTAAAGATCCCATATTACTCATGCCAACCAATAGCGAGATTAATATGAATAAAATAGTCTCTAAAATGCTTGTATGCAAATGCTAGAAGTCTAAAATATAAGATGGGAGAGTTAGAGTATATAGCACTAAATGAGAGGTTAGATACATATCAGAGACATGGTGGAAGGAGGACAACCAGTGGGACACTGTGATACCTGGGTACAAACTATATCATAATGATAGAGCTGATCAAATTGGTGGAGGGGTTGCGCTCTATGTTAGAGAGGGCATTGAGTCAGAAAGGATTAAAGTTTTGCAGGAAACAAAATTTGCTGTAGAATCTCTATGGATTGAAATGCTATGTGAAAAGGGGAAGGCGATGGCAGTGGGGGGTGTACTATCGACCGACTGGCCAGAATGAACAAATGGATGATGACATGCTCAAAGAAATCAAGGAAGCTAACAGTTACAGCGCAGTAACAATAATGGGTGATTTCAATTACCCCGGTATCGACTGGGTCAGTGTCACAGCAGGACATGCTAGGGAGATAAAGTTCCTAGATTAAATAAATGACTGCTTCTTGGAGCAGCTGGTTCATGAACTGACCAGAGGGGAAGCCATATTGGACCTAGTCCTTAGTGGAACACCAGATCTAGTGCAAGAGATAAGGGTGTTGGAGCCACTTGGCAATAGTGATCATACCATGATCGCATTTGATTTAATTAGTGGAGGAGGGATAGTAAGGAAATCCACAGTACTACCTTTTAACTTTCGAAAGGGAGACTATGATAAAATGAGGAAAATAGTTAAGAAAAAACTAAAAGGAGCAGTTGCAAAGGTTAGACTTACATCAAGCTTGGGTATTGTTGAAAAATACTATCTTGGAAGCCCAGACCAGCTGTATTCCACGCTTTAAGAGAAGTGGAAGGAAGTCCAAAAAACTGCCAGCATGGTTTAAAGGTGAGGTCAGAGAGGCTGTTGTTGCCAAAAAAGCATCTTTCAGGAAACGACGAAACCTGGAAACGGCACATGCACTGGCAATTCAAATGCAAGGCATTGATAAGGCAGGCAAAGGGAGAATTTGAGAAGAGGTTTGCTGCGGAAGCAAAAACGTGAAATAAAGACACTTTCAAGTACATTCGCAGCAAAAAACCTGTGAGAGTCAGTTGGTCCATTAGATGATAGAGGGGTTAAAGGGGCACAAAGAGGCTACAAGGCGATAGCGGAGAGACTGAAAGAATTCTTTGCTTCGGTCTTTACTGAGGAAGATGTAGGGATGTTACCCATGACTGAAGTGGTATTTAAAGGTGCGGAAGAATTGAAGGAAATATCGATACATCGGGAAGATGTATTAGAGCTATTAGATAAACCGAAGAGTAGCAAATCACCTGGGCTGGATGGTATACATCCAAGGGTGTTGAAAGAACTGAAATATGAGATTGCAGACCTGCTATTAGTAATCTGTGAATTTTCATTAAAATCATCTGTAATACTTGAAGATTGGAGCATCGCCAATGTAATGCCAATTTTTAAAAAGGGTTCCAAGGGTGATCCGGGAAACTACAGACCGGTGAGCCTGACGTCAGTACCGGTAAAAATGGTAGAAACCATCATAAAGAACAAAATTACTCAGCATGTAGATAGTCATGGCCTAATGGGAGACAGCCAACATAGCTTTAGACAAGGAAGATCTTGTCTTACTAATCTGTTATGTTTTTTAAAGGGTGTGAATAAACAGGTGGACAAAGGTGAGTTGGTTGATATAGTGTATCTGGACTTTCAGAAAGCCTTTGACAAAGTCCCTCATCAGAGACTTTTAGCAAAACTAAAGAGTCATGGTATAGGAGGCAGCGTACTCTTGTGGATCAGGAACTGGTTAAAAGATAGCAGAGGGTAGAGCTAAATGGCCAATTTTCCCAATGGAGAAAGGTGAATAGTGGTATACCCCAGGGATCTGTGCTGTGTCCGCTGCTTTTTGACATATTCATAAATGATCTGGAAAAGGGAATAACGAGTGAGGTTATCAAATTTGCAGATGACACACAACTATTTAAAGTTGTTAAAACCCAAGAGGATTGTGGAAAATTGCAAGAGGATCTTGATAAATTGGAAGACTGGGCATCAAAATGGCAGATGAAATAATATGTGGACAAGTGCAAAGTTATGCACCTAGGGAAGAACAACCCAAACTATGGTACACGATGCAAGGTTCCGCATTAGGAGCCACCACCCAGGAAAAAGATTTAGGCATCATTGTGGATAACATGTTAAAACCCTCGTCCCAGTGTGCAGCGGCGGCCAAGAGAGCAAATAGAATGCTAGGTATCATAAGGAATGGAAAATAAAACAAAAGATCTTATAATGCCTCTGTATCGTTCCATGGTGAGACCGCACCTTGAATATCATGTGCAATTCTGGTCACCGTATCCTAAAAGGATATAACGTTATTAGAAAAGGTTCAGAGAAGAGCCACCAAAATGGTAAAGGGGATGGAAGGATACTCCTATGAAGAAAGGCTAAAAAGGTTAGGGCTTTTTAACCTGGAAAAGAGACGGCTGAGGGGAGATATGATAGAAGTCTATAAATTAATGACCGGAGTGGAACGGGTAAACGTAGGTCGATTGTTTACATTATCAGAATATAGAAAGACTAGGGGACATGCAATGAAGCTGCAGGGTAAACTATTTAAGACTAATAAGACAAAAAAAATTTTTTCTCTCAATGTGTAATCAAACTCTGGATTTTGTTACCGGAGGATGTAGTAAAGGCTGTTATTGTAGCTGGGTTTAAAAAAGGTTTGGACGGGTTCCTGGAGGAACGGTCCATGGACCATTATTGAGGGGGGACCCGGGATGTCAGTGCTTGACCTAGTGCGGGCATTGTGGAACCTGTGTCTTTTGGGGAAACTGCAAGGTACGTATGGCCACTGTTGGAAACAGGATACTGGGCTTGACGGACCTTGATCTGACCCAGAATGGCATTTCTTATGATGTTGTTCTACTTCTCGTCCTGTGAGGTGCACTGTAACTCAGTCCTGGCTGTCCTCTAAAGCCTGCTACCTACATTCCTGTGTCTGCTCAGCTAAGCACCTTTGGCTCAAATCCCGCACACTTGCGGACCTCCTGTATTTCAAATTCATGCTAGCCTCTTTCCAGTCTGCCATAGCATTTGCCAAGCAAGAGTATTATGTCTGTCTGACTATCTCTTGTCTCTGATCCTTGCCATCTCTTTAAAACGCTCCTCAAAGCGCCAACACCTCCAACCCCACCCCTCCCCCACCCCCTCATTCTTTTCTGCCCAAACTTTGGTTGACTACTTCTGTCACTCTTTGTTCCTTTTTCACTGAGGAAGAAACCACACATTTTCTCTTCTCCTCTAAAGAAGCATTGGCTGAGTATAGAGTTATGATTTTAAGCCAGTCTTGGATGTCCTGGAATTTTTGTTTAACCTTTTATTTTTATACAATAGAGAATAACAAACAGTACTTGCTGGCATTAGGAGAAACATAATGTATGTCTCTTACACCATCACACCTCAGAATTGCAGAGAGTGTAAAATCACTGCCAGTACCTAGTGATATCTCTGCTGACAGTGCTTCGGACCCCACTCATAGATCGATTCCCTCAGCACGGCTTCTTGCAGGCAGGAAGCCTAAGGGTGTCCGTTTCGCCCCCCCCCCCCCTCACCCTCGTGGGTTCACCATGCCTCAGTTCGGGGGGAGCCTTCCAAGGTTATCCTAACGGCAGACAGCAGTTTATTCAAAACCACACACATACAAAAAAATAAAGCTAATACAAATTGCAAAAGGGGGTATGATGCTGATGTCTCCTTCAGTGGAGAGAAGGCTGTTAGGCAGATGCTGCTTTCCCAGTGAGGGTTTGCTCTAAGCTCTACCGCCGTGAAGTGCCAGAGGTCCTGTTCCCACTTTAGTTTCTTAGGTTTCCTTTTTTCAACGGAAAGGCAGGCTGGCAGTTCGGGGGAGGGGGCCTCCTTCAGCTATGGCGATTGTTCTGGTGGTTCTCTTCTGTTTGGTGGCAGGGGCCACCGAGAGTTGCACAGCTCTGAGCAGTTCCCATGCCCAGGAGAAAGTCAACAAGTGAAAACTGTGGTAAAGAGCGTAAGCTGAATGGATTAACAGACGCACAGTTTTGGGGACAAGCTCACTTGCAGGCAGGTCTTGTCGGTGGAGAGCAGCTTCTTTTAGATCTCGACAGCTAGGACCATCAACATCTGCCGGACCTATTGAGGCTTCCCGTGGGCAGTATTTAATATGGCCAAGCTAATAAGTTAAACAAAAAAACCCCGGAAATCAGGCATAGTCATCACCTACTGGGGCAGCTCTTGTGCTGTGCGTCGTGCTCTATTTTTTTTTTTTTCAGCGTGGAAGAAGTTTTGGCGCGTTTTCAGTTTGTTTCTTTTTCCTTGGGTCCTCCTCAGTCATTTTGGACGGGGTACAAAGGCAGGCTGGGCTCTGCAGGGCTTATTCTGTGATAGTTTGGCAAAATTGGGGGGGGGGGGAAGAGAAACTGGCTGGCAATCTTGGCTGTTTTGCTGTACAGCATTGGTTTCAATTGCCTGCAGTTTGGGATTTCAGCTCCATTGGGCATGCTGCACTTGTCATAGTGGTGCATAACTACTGTTCTGCCTTCACTGTTGTACTGGCCCATCTGGAGGGACCCAGCCGTAGTCGGTGGGAGCTCTACTTAACCATTCTTTTGGTGTAATAAGGGCACCGGCTTTATTCTGGTTGGTGATGAAATTTCACCTAAACCGAGTTGATCTGTGTGTTTCTACATTAATTTGTATTGCCCAGAACTAGGGGATCGAAGTGCAACTGGTTCCTTCTGGTTTTTTCCTCTGAGTTCACCTAGACCGAGTTGGTCTATGTGTCTGGATTAATTGGTATTAACATGTACTATGATGATCTACGTGCATCGGACTTGGGTTGGGTTGCTCAGAAGTCATCTATGAAGAGTTAGCCTACGTGTTTCTGGATTATTTTGTATTACCTTGAGCTAAGGTGATCTATGTGTTCCTATTGGTTCTGTATTTTTGCTCTGAGTTCACCTAAATGGTGCTTACCTATGTGTTTTTTCATTATCAGGTGCCCTTAGACCACCTTAGCTCAGGGTAATACAAATTAATCCAGAGACAGGTAGGTTAGCACTGTTTAGGTGAATCCAGAGCAAACCAGAACAGGTGCCCTTCAATAACCTTAGCTCAGGGTAATAACAAAATAATCCAGACACATGTAGGTTAGCACCATTTAGGCAAATGCATTGGTAAACAAAACAAATCATGTGTACTTAGCTCACCGTGAGCTAAGTATACCTGATTTGTTTTGTTTTGCAATGCATTCACCTAAACAGTGCAAACCTACATGTCTGCAGTACCCAGCGATAATTTGCAGTTCAGGGCATTGCCCTTTGGGCTGGCCACGGCTCCGTGCACCTTTACAAAAGTCATGGTGGTGGTGGCAGCGGCTCTGAGGCAGGAAGGAATTCTAGTACACCCATATCTGACCGATTGGCTTATCTGGGCAAAGTCAGAAGCTGAGGAAGTGGCAGCCACTCGGCGGGTAATAGAGTTGCTGCAGCACCTCGGCTGGGTGGTCATCTTTGCCAAGAATCAGCTACAGCCGGTGCAGTGACTGGTTTACCTCAGGGCGCAGTTAGACACCCAAGTGGGGATGGTGTCGTTGCCGGAGGGGAGAATAGTTCAGATTCACACGCAGATAAGAAACGTGCTGAAGCGCAGGGCGCCAGTGGTGTGGTATTATCTGCAGTTACTCGGCTCAATGGCTGCAGCCCTAGATCTTGTACCTTTGGGCATGGATGCATGTGCAGCCACTACAGCAGGCCTTGCTGTCCACTTGGTCCCCACAATGTCAATCGCTGTCTCAAAAGGTCCCATGCCCTGTACAGGCTTGTCATAGTCTGAGCTGGTGACTCAGGTCTGAAAAGATCATGGCAGGAGTCCTGCTGGAGCAGCCACAGAGGATCTTAGTGATGACAGATGCCAGTCTCACGGGGTGGGGAGTGCACTGTCCGTCCTTGGGTCACCTGCGACAGTGGATACCGGAGGAGGCCACCTGGTTGATCAACCAGCTAGAGATGAACGTGGTTTTCCTGGCCCTGCAGTTCTTCCAGCCACTGATAGCTCAGAAGGCAATCTGCGTTATCAACCGCCAGGGAGGCACGGGCAGTGCAGAGTTGTTGGCCGAGAGTCAGTCGTTGCTCCTGTGGGCAGAGGAAAACCTGACGGCCATATCAGCAGCGCATGTGGCTGGCAAAACATTCAGGCGGACTTCCTCAGCCAACACTGGCTGGATGCCAGAGAGTGGTAATTGAACGCGGTAGTGTTTCACAACATTTAATTTAATTTATTTATTTAATGCTTCTTTTATTCTGCGCTATTTAACAGTGCAGTTTACAGGTAACATTTGTGCAGTGCAGGCAGGTCTGCACTGCACTTACAATAAAACGGGGTTCTTTATACAGGGCTAACAGGGAAACTATGTACAATTTGGCTGTCACAGGCTATATGGGCAGCTCAGCATTATTTACAGGTCTAACAACGTAACTGTACAATCTGGCTGGCTGTTGCAGGGTGTGTGGACAGCTCATCATTATCTACGGTGCACATTGTTCATGTTTCACGACATCGTTCGGGGCTGGGGAATGCTGGTGATGGATTTGGTGGCTACTCTAGCGAATGACAAGGCGGCTCGCTCTCTTCAGCAGGCGCAGGGAGAATATGTCCGAAGGGTTGGACGCCCTGGCTCAGTGGACGGTCTCCTGTACGTGTTTCCACTGTGGGCACTCGTGGGCAGGCTTGTGCAGTGCATAGAAGTGCACCTGGGGGCTGTGATCCTCATTGTGCCGGATTGGCCACAGAGGCTGTGGTAAACAGACCTGTGGCGCTAGTTAATAGACGAGCCATGGTGCCTTCCAGACAGAATGAACCTTCTGTCACGGGCTAGATTTTTTTTTTTTTTTATCTTTTTAAACTCTTTATTGAATTTATTCCACATATAATACAAACTTTGTCATATCCCAACATTTTACATTTATTAACCATCCTTAACCAGCACCCGTGTTATCCCCTAACATCTACTACAACATTGCTTATTACCTAGTCTTTAACCCCCCAACCCCTCCCTCCCTGCACTAGTACCCCCTTCACTTATTCTTATGCATTATCTTCCAACATTACTCTCAAATTTATCACTTATGTATGCTTTTGCCACTTGGCTCAATTGCAATGCTATTGTGCTCTTAACAGAGTTACAATAATTCTCACCCCTTCTTTCCTGCTGTCCATTTTCCCAACCATTACCACACTCCTTTCCATTGTTCCTCCCACTTATCACCTTTCCCGTGTCGCAACCCTGTCAGTCGATGCATAAAACATAGATTCTCCATTCTTCTGAGAAAATCTGCCCTTTGAGGTGTCCCCGACCCTGTCCAATACTGTGCTATCTCTCTTCTGGCTGCCGCTAGACAGTGATGCAGTACCCCCCCTTTCCCTCTCCGATGTATCCTTCTCTAGTTGATGTAATAGACAGACCTCTGGCGCTTTTTGCAATTTATGGCCTGTCATTTCATAAATGATCAACAACACCTCATCCCGGTATCCTTGGATCTGCCCGCACTTCTGCCACATATGTAGCGCATCCCCTTTTTCCTGGCAACCTCTCCAGCATTGATCAGAGGATCCCAACCCCGCTGTTCCTTAGCGTCTCTCCAGGCTAGTCCTGAACCTTTGGGTCTTGCTCCTCCTCCAGCAGCTTGGAGACTGAGAAACGTCACCAGTATAAGTAGCCAGGATCCGCCTCCTGATGCCAGTTATCTCGGTCTCCAAGCAGCTGGAGGGCTGGTGAGCCCTGGACATGGGCTCACTTTGAGGAGCAATTAAGTGTAGTTTCAGTGTAGTTTAGGTTTAGACTTAGTGTTTGTTGGGGCTAATTGCTTTCTTTTGTTTTTATTACAGGAGCAGTGGGGCAGACTGAGCTCCTTATTTTTTCTGGGCTGTGCCTGTCTTTCCCCCCCCTCCCCCCCTCCCCCCATCTTCCTTTCTCTCTTTCTCTTTCTTGGGCTTACCGGGCTTTGGGGGCCTTTGGCAGCAGAACTAGATTGGCGTGGTGGGAAAGATAGAGCCTGGTTCCCGATCCCACCTTGATGGGTGAGGAGCCGGCTCTTGGTTAGCTGGGCAGTTGCCTGAACATCACTGGCTACTCGGACGCCGAGGTTTCATTCCGGCGGAGCACGTTTCAGCGTGGCTGCAGTTCCCTTCGGCTGTCGGCTGTGCGCAGGGGCTGCGATTGCAGAAAAGGCTCCGCAGCGGTGTCTGAGCCTTCAGAGCCTCGGGTTCTCGGATAAGAAAGGCCGGGATCGGCGAGGCAGTGCCAGTTTTAAGGGGTGAGCGGCGGCGTGTGGAGACAGCGCTGGGCCTTGCCTTGTGGTAGGCGCGTGCGCAGGAAAACAACGGGCCGGCGAGTTTCTTATCTTTAAAGGCCTCGTTTGAAGCGGGGGAGCTTCGTTTTTTGCTGCGGGGGCCTATTTTTAGGTGGGGGAGACCAGTTCTTTGTCTCACAAATAAAAAAAAAAACAAAAAAAAACAAAAAGAAAAGAACAACCATTGTCAGCTAAGGAGCCTCGGTGGACTTGGGGGGGTTGGCAGCTGCGCAGGTCAGGCCCACGCATTATGCCTTCTAAGCCACTCTGCTTGTTGTGTGGTTCGCGTTAGACTTTAGTGGCTGAGACTGGGCTCTGCAAAGGTTGCTTCAAAGAATCTCTGTCCATGGAGCAGGGGCTTGCGCAGGACGGAGACGGCCAAAAGGATGGCTCGACTGCCCTTGCAGAGGGGCGGGGCTGCCCGGGATCTCGATCAGGAGCCAGTTGCGGGACCCTCGGCTCTGCAGGGGGTTCAGACGTCACAACCGCAGATCCCTGGAGGTCTCGCCACCATTTTTTCTCCTCAGTTCCTCTCCCTCATGCAGCAGGCTTTCGGTGGGGTGCAGGCGAAGGCCTCTGCGAGTCCGCCGGACGGGGACTTCGGGGAAAAGAGGCCGGGGACCCCCCTGAGCATAGGCGAGTCGGGTATCCCAGCTAAGTGGCTGCGGGCCGAGAGAGAGCGCTCAGGTCACTCAGTCGGGTCAGAAGGGGTGGCTTCGGAGGACCTGGAGCAGGATTTTGATTTGGGCGATGATGTGGAGGAAGGAGAGATTGTTGAACAGGAGGATCAGGCTGGAGTGGTGCAGATTTTTAGGAGGAAAGAGTTGCCGAAGTTGATTTCCGAGTCGCTGAAGGCGCTGAATATGCCCGCAGTGGGTCCATCCGAGGAGGCACAGTTGGAGGATCCTTTGCTGCAGGCTTTTCGGAAGTCTCAAACGGTTTTCCCGGTCCATAGAGTGATCAGAGAGATGATTCAGGCCGAATGGGATACGCCTGAGGCAGGCCTTAAGGGGTCTTGGGTGATGTCTCGCCTCTACCCGTTAGGGGAACAAGATTGAGAGTTGTTTAAATCTCCTAAGGTGGATGCTGCAGTTTCAGCAGTTACTAAGAAAACCACTATCCCAGTGGAAGGTAGTGCTGCGCTGAAGGATGCTCAGGATAGACGGTTGGATACCTTGTTAAAGCAGGTGTTTGAGGTGAATGCGGTCTCTTCAGGTGTCCATTTGCGGGGCTTGGGTAGCTCGGGCTTGCCTGCGGTGGGCGCAAGGGCTTCCGACTGGTTCAACAGGGGTTGCGGCCGCGGAGGCGGCGAGATTGGAGACGGGGGCAACCTATCTAGCCGACATTCATTATGATTTGATTCGTGGTTTGTCGAATAGTATGGCCTCGGCGGTGGCGGCCAGGAGGTATCTGTGGTTGCGCAATTGGGCAGCGGATACGTCTTCCAAGTCTAGGCTGAGTAAGCTCCCGTTCAGAGGAAAGCTTCTGTTCGGGGAGGATCTGGAGAAGCTAGTGAAGGATTTGGGGGAATCCAAAGGCGGCCGGTTGCCTGAGGATAAGCAGAAGCAGGGTCGCTCGAGTCCGGTGACAAGAGGTCAGCAGAGAGATTTTTGTCGTTTTCGTTCCCCGCGGTTTGGACAAGTGCAGAGGGGGCGTTTTCCCTACCGAAGCCCGGGGTTTCGAGGCTTTCGGGGAGCGAGTAGAGGTTTTGCAGCCTCTTCTTCCTCCGCTCTGCGTAAGACACAATGAAGCCAGGGTGGTCCAGGTGGGGCAGGTACCCATAGGGGGGCGCCTGTGGAGATTTTATCTTGCCTGGACCCAGATAACGACTGATCACTGGGTGCTGGAGGTCATTCGAGAGGGATATGCCTTAGAGCTGCAGCAGCCAGTGACCGAGTCTTTCGTACCATTCCCCTGCAAAGCTCCGGGAAAGTATGCGGCGGTACAGGAGACCTTGGGTCGGTTGCTAGCCCTGGAAGCGGTGGTACCGGTGCCCCCAGACCAATGCAGCTGCGGTCGGTACTCCATCTATTTTGTGGTGCCAAAGAAGGAAGGCAGTTTTCGGCCGATTCTCAATCTCAAGCGGGTAAATCGCTGTTTAAAGGTGTCTCATTTTCGGATGGAGACATG
The DNA here is from genome assembly GCA_033557465.1 of Ichthyophis bannanicus. Lineage (NCBI taxonomy): Eukaryota > Metazoa > Chordata > Amphibia > Gymnophiona > Ichthyophiidae > Ichthyophis > Ichthyophis bannanicus. Next base: position 940,755,388 of record CM066033.1, on the reverse strand, counting down.
AAGGTCGGTCATAGTTGCGGTGCGTCAAGGAGAGTTTCTTATGTCGCTAGACTTGTCCGAGGCTTATCTCCATATTCCCATCTGTCAGGAGCATCAAATGTTTTCGAGGTTCGCAGTGCCGATGGGTCACTTTCAGTTCCAGGCGTTACCTTTCGGGCTGGCGACAGCGCCCAGAGTTTTCACCAAGGTAATGGTTGTGGTGGCGGCGCTCAGAAAGGATGGGATTCTAGTTCATCCGTACCTGGACGATTGGTTGATTCGAGCGAAATCCGAGGCGGAGAGCATGGGGGCTACAGCCAAGGTGGTGTCCTTCTTAGAAAGTCTCGGTTGGGTAGTCAATATGGCCAAAAGCAGATTGGTTCCCGCGCAGGACCTCGAGTACTTGGGGGCGCGGTTCGATACAAAGGTTGGAAAGGTGTTTCTGCCACAGAAAAGGGCGCAGGGGCTGCGGGATTTGATCCGCAGGTTTCTGGGCACCAAACGCTCCACGGCTTGGGACTACCTGCAGGTGTTGGGGACCATGGCAGCGACTCTCGAAGTGGTGCCGTGGGCGAGAGCACATATGAGACCTTTGCAAAGATCCTTGCTGAGGCGTTGGTCACACCAGAATGACCGGTTGACGCAAGTACTGCCCTGGCAGCAGGAGACGCGGCGCGCCCTCCTTTGGTGGTTGAGAAGAGGACATCTCGAGGAGGGCATGCCCTTGGAGGCGCCGGATTGGGTTCCCCTGATGACAGGCGCCAGCCTTGCAGGTTGGGGGGGCTCATGTCCTGGGACAGTACGTGCAAGGGGCATGGTCGAGCCAGGAACAGGCCTGGTCGATCAACAGGTTGGAATTGAGGGCAGTCGTCCTGGCGCTCTGAGTGTTTCAGGAGTTACTTCAAGGAAAGGCCGTGCGTGTGTTCTCCGACAATGCGACGACGGTCGCCTATATCAGTCGGCAGGGGGGCACCAGCAGTGTGACATTGGAAGCCGAGGCCGAGCAGTTGTTCGAGTGGGCCGAGGTACATCTTCGGGCGCTGTCAGCGGCGCACGTCGCAGGCGTAGAAAATGTGGAGGCCAATTTTTTTGAGTCGAGTGCGGGTAGACCCGGGGGAGTGGGATCTACATCTGACAGTGTTCGAGATGGTCGTACGGCGCTGGGGTCCGCCGGTAATGGATCTCATGGCGACTTTTCAGTCTGCAAAGGCCAGCCGGTTCTTCAGCAGAAGGCGGGAAAGGATGTCGGAGGGCCTGGATGCGTTGATCCAGCCAGAAGGCCAGTTGCTGTACGTGTTTCCGCTGTGGGTGTTAATAGGTCGGGTGCTGCAGCGTGTGGAGCTTCACAGGGGGAGAGTAGTGTTGATCGCGCCGGATTGGCCAAGGCGGCCGTGGTATGCGGATCTCATCAGGATGCTAGCGGACAGACCGTGGCGGCTTCCGTTTCGAAGGGACCTCTTGATTCAGGGGCCTCTGCGAATGCCTCAGGTGGATCGGTTCTCGCTTAGGGCTTGGCTATTGAAAGGGCGAGGCTAGCGGCGAGAGGTTACTCGGAGGCAGTGGTGGCCACTTTGTTGCAAACTCGGAAGCGGTCTACTTCGTTGGCATATATTCGTGTTTGGCGGGTTTTTGAGGCTTGGTTTGCTGGTAAAGGTGTTTCGGCCTTACGAGCTTCGATCCCTCAAGTCTTGGCGTTTTTACAGGACGGGTACGAGAAGGGTTTAGCGGCTGCGTCTCTGAAAGTGCAGTTGGCGGCTCTCTCCTGTTATAGGGGTAAGATCGGAGGTGTGTGTCTCGGAGGTCACCCAGACGTTAAGCGCTTTTTGAGAGCAGTGTTGCTCTTGCGGCCTCCTTGTAGACCGGTGGTCCCGTCTTGGAATTTGTGTTTAGTTCTAGAGGCTTTGGTGCGGGTGCCTTTTGAGCCTTTGGCGAGGGCGTCGTTGAAGGATCTTACTCTGAAAGTGGTGTTTCTGGTGGCTATTTCCTCGGCCAGGAGGATTTCCGAACTGCAGGCCTTGTCCTGTCGGGAGCCATTTCTCGTGTTTAGCGATTCCAAGATGGTATTGCGGACTACGCCGTCCTTTTTGCCCAAGGTAATTTTGCCGTTTCATGTAAATCAGGTGGTTTCCCTTCCATTTTTTGCGGAGGACATTGCGGGCACAGCTCCGCAGCACTTGCATAAGTTGGATGTTCGGAGAGCTCTGCGTCGTTATTTGAGGGCTACCCATTCTTTCCGTGGCTCAGATAGGTTGTTTGTGCTGTTTGGAGGTCCTAGGAAGGGTCAGGCAGCGTCAAAGGCCTCCATTGCAAGGTGGATTAAGGAAGCTATTGCGTCCGCATATATGTTGAAAGGGGCGGTCCCGATGGGGTTGAGAGCTCATTCCACTAGGGCACAAGAGTCGTCTTGGGCGGAATGCACCCTGGTTCCGCCTGTGGAGATTTGTAGGGCGGCTACATGGTCGTCCTTGCATTCTTTTGTCAAACATTACCGTTTGGATGTGCAGGCGCAGAGGGATGCCTGTTTTGGATCGGCGGTGCTTCAGGCTGGTCTGGCAGGTCCCTCCCGTTGATTCTTTTTGCACTGCTGTGGTACATCCCCAAAGGTTCAGGACTAGCCTGGAGAGACGCTAAGGAAGGTTAAATTAGACTTACCTGCTAATTGTTGTTCCTTTTAGGAACTCCAGGCTAGTCCTGTATCCCTCCCGTTCTTGTGCATGGACTCTTGCCTGAAGCTCCGTAAGCCTGACAGGTGAGTACTTCTGGGGTTGCGGGCGCGGTGATAGTCCTTTTTTGGGGAGGGCATCCTTCCAGGGAATTTCGGGGTTTTTTCATTTCAAAAAGTATGGATCTCAGTATGTGCCACAGTTTCTATAAAGTTTGGCCCTTTTTTGGTGGTCTTATCGATAGTTTGGAGGTAAAGTTATTACTACTGTTGCTACTTAATTGTTGCTCTGGTGAGTTTTGCTTTGTCAATAGGTTACTGGCATCAGGAGGCGGATCCTGGCTACTTATGCTGGTGACGCCAAAGAGGTGTGACGTTTCTCAGTCTCCAAGCTGCTGGAGGAGGAGCAAGACCCAAAGGTTCAGGACTAGCCTGGAGTTCCTAAAGGAACAACAATTAGCAGGTAAGTCTAATTTAACCTTTTTTTACGTATCGGTGTCCAATACCACCGATACAGTACTTTATAAGCATTTTCTTTAATTTGAGTGGCTATAGATAATCTCCAGGAACAAGCAGGAATGAGTCTTCACATATGGGTACGTCGGTACTGACGGAGCCTGCGCGGAAACGCTCCCCAGTGTCCAATCAGAAAGCTTTTGGGAGCATCACACAGCGCCTGCGTGCTGCCTTCCCGCCTTTCCATCTGTCTCTCCTCAGTTGTTCGTTTTTCCGTGGAACCAGCAGGTCATGTTCCTGTCACCGCAGAAGAATTTCCTTATTTTTTCTTTATTTCTTTTCTGTCGCGTCTGCCTTCCTCGACGCTATACCAGTACCGCCGGTTCTTATTCTTTTCTTTAAAAAAAAAAACAAAAAAACCCCCTTTTTTCCATTTATTTTTCTTCAGGTGTACTTCAGTTTTGGGCCTTAGGCCCAAAACCCTTTTCCTTAAATATGGAAAAGCCTGCCTCAGGATTTAAGAAGTGCACAAAATGTGGCGGTACTATCACCGACACCCATGACTGGTGTCTAAAGTGTCTAGGCCCTGACCATTCCATTAAAGATTGTGTGTCCTGTTCCATGATGTCTGAGAGAGGTCGACAGAACTGAGCTGCCAAGCTCAGTACCCTGTTTCCCTCTGATGCAGCTTCGGTGGCATCGACGTCTTCCAGGGCTGCTTCTTCCTCACATGGATCTCAGGTAACTAAACATAAATCCAGACGGTCTTCGAAGGGCAAATCTCCTTCTAAGCATCGAGATGCCCCTAGCCTTGCCCTCGAGGATTCTGCACCGGCAAAATTACCCCGGCGGGAGGCTTCGGCTTCTAAAGCATCATCATCGGGGTTCCAGGATGATCTAGATGGCGTGGCCTCAACAGATCTCCTGGTGCCATGCTCTGGGGTACCGGTGGCTTCCACCGGTACCGACTTCCAGGCATTGGTGGTGTCGATGGATCAGAGGATTCTGTCCATCGAACGCAGTCTGGCAGCTTTCCTTGTGGCATCGACGCCCGTGGTACCGCAAAAGGCTACTCCGCCGGTACCGGCTCCGGTATCGCCATCGGCGTCAGCTATGCTGGTACTCTGCCCTCTGCAGCCCTCTGGTACCGATACCCCGGTACCGGTGAGTCCCGATACCGATCCCACTCGGTACGGGTATCGGACTTTGCAAGAGCATCCCGACAGACGATACTTCGATTCCTCTGATGACTCTGAGGATTCTGAAGAGTCTGTCGATGCAGCGATGCTTCTTCCACAGGAGGAGTCCTCTCCTAAACGAAGGATGTCTCCTCCAGAGGACTTGTCTTTTCAAGACTTTATCAGAGAGGTGGCTCGGGGCCTCTCTATTACAGTAGCCCCAGAGTCAGAGCCTAGAGCTAAGGAGTTAGATATTCTACAATATCCTAAAACTCCTAAAGAGGCAGCTACCTTGCCTATTCATGAGATTCTGTATGATCTCATGTTAAGGATGTGGGAAGCACCTCTAACCACCTCTCCTCATTCTCGCAGGTTGGACACCATGTATCGTGTCCCTCCTTGTCCTGGTTTCCATAAAACTCAGCTTCCTCACCACTCTATTGTGGTTGAGTCTGCAATGAGAAAGATTAGAAGTGCCAAGAGACATGCCTCTAATCCTCCAGGACGTGAATGTAGAACCCTGGATGCTTTTGGTAGAAGAGTCTTCCAAGCTTCCATGCTTGCTGCGAGAATTAATTCTTATAGTCTCTACATGGGAATGTTCTTAAAAGAAGTCACTGACCATTTGCAGACTTTAAGTCCTTTTATGTCTGACAGTAAAAGGCAAGAATTTCTCACTGGGCTCAAACATGCCCAGGATATCTCCAAATTCTCTAACCGTGCAGCTTTCGACTCCTTTGAATGCGTAAGCAGAGCCTCAGCTATAGGTGCACGTAGGATTGCTTGGCTTCAAGCATCTGATTTGGAGACCTGGGTCCAAGATGAATTGGGAAATATCCCTTGTACAGGTGAGAATCTGTTTGGTAAAGATTGGCAAGCAAAAACCAATCAAATGGATGCTGAAAATTCTGCTTTGGATAGACTATCCAAATCTACTGTTGCTCCTGCTAAGAAAAAGTTGTTCAAGAAAACACCTTTTTCTAAAAAGGGAAGATCCTATCCTGCTTTTAGTCAGAGAGCATCTTCTGCAGCTGTTTCCTTCCAAACGTCAGCAATCCTCCAAACAGACCAAGGCAAAGGCTGCGAGGCCTGCTCCAGCCCAGCAATCTCAGCCCCCTCAGGGCCTTTGACTCTCTGCTAGAGAACTTAGCCTTCCTGGCTGTAGAAGGACCAGAGCCTTCCACCATTCCAGGAAGGTTATGTCACTTTGCTCCCAGATGGGGGCAAATCACAGCAGAGCATTGGACACTCTCCATCATAAGAGAGGGGTACAAACTTCATTTTTCCAGCTTGACCCCTCTCACGAGAGTGTACCAGTTCAATTCTCCAACCTCCCTCCTCAGCCTGTTAGAGCAGGAGGTTGCCACTCTTCTAGCCCAGGGGGCAATAGAGGAAGTGCCTTCTCAACAACAGGGCACAGGGTTCTACTCCCCCTATTTTCTTATCCCAAAGAAAACAGGGGGCTTCAGACCCATTTGAGATCTCAGAGAGTTGAACAGATTCCTAGTCAAAGAGAAATTCAAGATGGTTTCTCTAGGAACTCTGCTGCCATACCTTCAGAGTCAGGATTGGCTTTGTTCTCTAGATCTCAAGGATGCGTACACTCATGTTCTCATCCATCCAACTCACAGAAGGTTCCTTCGGTTCCTTTTCCAGGAGAAGCACTATCAATACAGAGTGCTCCCCTTTGGCCTGGCCTCTGCACCAAGGGTGTTCACGAAATGCATGACAGTGGTTGCTGCTTTTCTGCGCACCCTGGGAATATTTGTCTTCCCTTGTCTGGACGACTGGCTCATTCGAGCTCCCACTCAATCAGAGGCCAACACTGCTCTAACCTGCACAATGCGTATCCTTCAATATTTAGGGCTGGTAATAAACATTCCAAAATCCAATTTGATCCCTACTCAGTCCCTGGAGTTTATAGGGGCGCTACTGGATACCACAAAGGCAAGGGCCTATCTTCCCCAGGTCCGTTGCCTTCGCTTGATGCAGTTGTCAAAACCCCTTCTAACTGCTCGAGAAATGTTACAGCTGCTAGGCCACATGGCATCCACCGTTCATGTGGTACCATATGCTCGCCTTCACATGAGAGCAGCTCAGTGGACTTTATCCACCCAATGGACCCAGGCATTAGGCTGCCTGTCAGACAAAATAGCAAACACAAGTCGCCTCATTTTGTCCCTCCAGTGGTGGAAGTCCCCTCAGAACCTGTTGCTGGGGTGTCCTTTTCAACAGCCTCTACCCCAGGCAACTCTTACAACAGATGCTTCTCCAATGGGCTGGGGAGCTCATCTTCAGGACCTCTCCACCCAGGGCATCTGGTCCTCACAGGAGACTTGTCTACATATCAATCTCTTAGAACTCAGAGCAATCTTCCTTGCTCTGCGAGTTTTCCACACCCTGCTCAGCCACAAGACAGTCCTTGTCCACACGGACAATCAGGTAGCCATGTTCTATATAAACAAGCAGGGAGGAACTGGCTCTCTGTCGCTTTGCAACGAAGCTCTGCGACTATGGGCCCTCGCCAGAGAGCATCACATTCATCTTCTGGCAGTCTATCTTCCAGGTGCTCAAAACTCTTGGGCAGACAGACTCAGTCGAGTTCTGCTTCCACACGAGTGGTCCCTACATATGTACCAGGTATCCAAGATTTTTCAAATTTGGGGAACCCTGGACATAGACCTCTTTACAAGTCTGTGGAATGCCAAACTTCCCCGGTTCTGTTCCAGAACTCCGGCTCAGGGGGGCTCAGGCAAGGGATGCTTTCATCCTCCATTGGGGTCAAAACTTCCTCTATGCCTTTCCACCCATTCCCCTAATTCCCAAAACTCTGTTCAAGCTTCAGAGAGACAGAGGCCACATGATTCTCATAGCTCCACATTGGCCACGGCAAGTGTGGTACCCTCTGCTTCTACATCTCTCTCAAGCTCCCTCCCTAGAGTTAGGGTCTGCTCCAGACCACCTCCTCTCAGGAGGATGGAAAGTTGTGGCACCCCAATCCCCAGTCTCTGCATCTCAGGGCTTGGTTGCTGAAGGCCTAGATCTCCAGGATCTTCCTCTTTCTCAATAAGTGAAAGATGTTCTTTATGCTTCCAGAAAACCTTCTACTAGACGTTCTTACGCCTTCAAGTGGAAAAGGTTTACCATCTGGTGTTCTGGAAAGGGTCTTAACCCCCGTTCAATACCTCTGGAATCGTTGCTGGAGTATCTCCTGCATCTGCCTAATGCAGGCCTTAAGACAAATTCAGTAAGAGTCCATCTGAGTGCTATTGCAGCTTCCCTCAAGCCTCTAAATGGACAACCTGTTTCCTCTCATCCCCTTGTGGCAAGATTCATGAGAGGCTTCCTTTTAACAAAGCCTCCCATTAGACCACCTCCGGTGGCATGGGACTTAAATTTGGATCTTGGTCAGCTTATGAAGCCGCCTTTTGAACCTTTAGCTACTACCTCCTTGAAATACCTTTCTTGCAAGGTTATCTTTCTCATTGCAATCACATCAGCACGCCGCTTCAGTGAATTGCAAGCACTAGTAGCTAATCCACCTTATACAAGGTTCCATCATGACAAGGTGGTCCTTAGGACTAATCCACACTTTATGCCTAAGGTGGTCTCGCCTTTTCACCTCAACCAAGAGGTCTACCTACCTGTTTTTTTTTCCAGGGCCTCATGCATCAAGTGCAGAGAGGAATCTTTATACCCTGGACTGTAAAAGAGCTCTAGCTTTTTACTTACAGAGGACACAACAACATAGAAAGTCTTCTCAACTCTTTGTTGCTTTTGATCCTTCTCATTTGGGACAACCAGTCTCCAAAAGAACACTTTCCAACTGGATTGCCCAATGTATTTCTTTCGCCTATCAGAGCAAGAACATTTCTCTGGAGGGCCATGTCACAGCTCACAATGTGAGAGCCATGGCAGCCTCAATGGCTCACCTGAACTCTGTGTCTATCGACGACATCTGTCGAGCAGCCACTCGGGCCTCGGTTCATACCTTCACAGCCCATTACTGTTTGGACAAGGACTCCCGCAGGGATGCCTTGTTTGGTCAGGCTGTTCTCAAACACCTGTTCCATGCTTAATCAACTCCTACCCACCATCCCTCAGGGGATGCCAGAGATCCAGGTGGGGAAGTGCAGCCCTGTCCCAGGGACACACAACTTATGGGCTCTCTCCCTGGCATCTAAAGCTAGGGAGTCCCCATATGTGAAGACTCATTCCTGCTTGTTCCTGGAGATAGCACAGTTACTTACCTGTAATAGGTGATCTCTGGGAACAGCAGGAATAAGTCTTCACAACCCACCCACCTCCCCTAGGAGTTGTCTCTCTCTCTCTCTCTCTCTATCTCTCTTCCTTTCCCTTTCTCTCCCTCTTTGTCTCAGCTATAAAACTCAACTGAGGAGAGACAGTTGGAAAGGCGGGAAGGCAGCACGCAGGCACTGTGGGATGCTCCCAAAAGCTTTCTGATTGGATGTTGGGGAGCGTTCCCGCGCAGGCTCCGTCGGTACCGACGTACCCATATGTGAAGACTTATTCCTGCTGTTCCCAGAGATCACCTGTTACAGGTAAGTAACTGTGCTTTCCCGCTGCTGTCAGGATTATCTTATCCCACCTATCTGCATCCCAGTGTACTTCTAGGTCTCTCTCCCATTTCTTCATAAAATTATAATTTTCCTGCTCCTCCCTCTATTAGACCTTTATAAACCCTAGATAGGGCTCCTTTTTGACCTAGTTGTCCTGAACAGAGGCCTCAAACCACCCCCTATTACTCCATAGGTCCCGCCATAATTTCGGCTAGCGCACAAAATGACTAACCTGGATATACCTGTAGTAATCATTGTTAGATAGCCCATATAGATCTTTAATACCCTCAAAATCCCTTATTCCCTTCTTAACCACTATCTTTGAGAGAGATGTAAGTCGCTGTTGCCCCATCATCGCAGGGTGTTCACCCAGGCTCCTGTCCCTTCTCAAAACATGCCGCTATTGTCATCCCTTGTATATATCCTTTGTCTTGTGTTAATGCTTAATTATGTCCTTTCCAAATATTCAATATATGTACTAAAATGGGGTTAATGGCACACTTTACCGGCGCTTTATTTCCCCTCCATACCATCTTTTCCAATCCAACTCCCCTTACAAAGTCCTCTTCCATCTGAACCCAGTGCTTCTGTTTTTCCTTGTGCCAATCATGCAACGTTTTCAATTGTGTGGCTACATAGTATTTACCAAAATTGGGAACCCCCAGTCCCCCCCTCTTCCCTAACACTCTGCAAAGTAGACATAGCAACCCTAGGGCCCCTGTTTTGCCATATAAGTCTATTTATGCTTCTTTGTAATCGCTTTAACTTCTGACATGGAACCAATATTGGTAATGTTTGAAACAAAAACAGAAAACGTGGCAGAAGTAGCAACTTTACTGCCGCAATGTGGCCAAACCACAATAAATATCCCCGCCCCACCCTGCCAGCAAACTTTCTACTTGCCCAAATAACTTTATGTAGTTGAGGTCATACAATGCCTCCAGCCTATTGCTTATGCGGATCCCTAGATATCTAATCGCCCCCTTGGCCCATCTAAATGAATACTACTGAGAATCCCCTGCTTGTCCTCGGTTAGTGACAGATTCAGAATTTCAGATTTTACCCAATTTATTGTGAAACCTGACAGCCTCCCATATTCTTCTAATTCACACATGAGTACTGGTAGAGAGCATCTCGGTCTGGCTGTAGCAGCAGATAAGCATGCAATAAATAAAACCAGGAGTCGTTTCAAGGATCCAAGCCAGTTTAATGTGCACATGGCTCAAGCAATAAGCAATTTCAAAATGGCTGAGCCATGGTTTCTAGCAAAACAACAACTTTTATACCGTTCTTCTCCATTCTAGACATAGGCAAACTTTTCATTGGTCCCAGTAACCCCTCTCACCCATCTATTGGTCCCGGTACTGATATGGCTACCCAATCGGGACTCTGGTCTGGGCTCAGCACCTGGTTGCCCCCCTTTCAGTCCTCATTACAATAGACAGTTCTTAGACTTTCATTACTTCTCTCCTCCAAGGTCACTGGCTTGCTAAAACATGTGGGAAAGCAGGGCACTGTAACCTTGCTTTTTGCAGAGTTAATTAATTCCATAGAAGCTGTACTCTCTTATCAGTACCAATTAGAGCTGTTTTCTGTCTTTTCTAAGTTTCGTTTCTGCTTAGCTATGTTCAGTTAAGCTGAGTTAAGTTTCAATTCTATGGTGTCATCATTCAGGGGGGTTTTCATTCCTCTGGGCCTAACTACAGGCTTCAGTTACAGGTCAAGCTGTTCAGGCCTGTCTGCTCACTTCAGACACCATGGATCACAGGCCTTCGCCTACCACATGGCCACACTCAGTATATCATCTGCAAACAAGGATATTCTGTATTCTGACCTTCCTACCATTATACCCCTCAAGTCCTCCTATTTTCGCACTCTCTCTGCAAACGGCTCTATCGATATCGCAAATAGAAGTGGTGGCAGTGGACATCCTTGCCTCGTCACTCTCCCTTGCTCAAAAAATGCTGAATATGCTCCGTTCACCCTAACGCAGGCTTTCGGGTTATGATACAAAGCTTTTACCCAACCCATGAACTCTCCTCCCCATCCTGTCCATTACCTGAAAGAGGAAGGGCCAAGACACCTGGTCAAACGCCTTTTCCGCATCTGATAAGAGCAAGGCCTCCCTTTTACTTTGTCACACCGACCATATAGTTTTTAAAATCTTTCTAATATTGTCCGCCACAGGGTATAGTTTTGATGCCTCAAGTGGATCGGTTCTTGCTTATGGCTTGGTTCTTGAGAGGATGCGGTTGCGGCGGAAGGACTTCTCCGCATCCATGATTTCGACCCTGTTGAATTCTCGGAAGAGGTCCACAAACTTAGCCTATGTGTGGGTCTGGAGAGTGTTTGAGGGCTGGTGCACCTCTAGGGACCTCTCAGCCCTGTCTTATGATAAGAACATAAGATATGCCATGCTTTTGGACTACAGGTATAAAATAAGGAAAGCAAAATCCTCCTCTTTTTTTTTAAGCTGGTGTAGTTGCAACGTACGTAAATCTCTGGTTTTAGTATTGAACTGCTAGGAAAGACTAGTGAGTGATGGAAAGGCTTAGCACTATAGTCATTTTTGTAGATTGATTGGTCTTTAAAGCTTGGACTTTATAAAAAAAAAAACCCTCACTTTTATGTGCGTTTTTAGTTTATTGGCAAAATAGCTTGATATTCTCCAGGACCAAGCAGGAAGACAGTCCTCACATATGGGTGTCATCGGCACCGATGAAGCCCCAGCGGAGCATTTCCCCAGCTTTCCATGAAAGCCTTTGGGAATGCAGGCACGCATGCGCGGTTCCCTTCCTGCCTAAAGGTGCCATCTTACTTCAGTCTCTCTTTTTTGGAGAAGCCCACCGGACGTGTGTCCTGTCATCCCGGATAAAAGTTTGGTTTTTTCGGCGATTCTCGCTATTTTTCTTCTTCGGTTCGACGCCGGTTCCCCTCCTGCCGGGTTCGGTACACCGGTATCGAGCCCGTTACTTCTTTTTCGTTTTTTGCCCTTCGTGGCTGGCGTTCGCGCCCTTTTTTGCTTTTTCCCTGGAAGGCCGGTCCTTTGACCTCGCGGGGACTCTTTTTTTCCCCGATGGCTTCCAGCGGTTTTAAAAAGTGTGATCGGTGTAAGAAGTTGATGTGTCTCACTGACACACGACTGCTGCCTTCGGTGCCTCGGTCCTGATCACGACCCTAAGACGTGTGGACCGTGTGGGAAGATGTCTTCCAAGGCACTGCGAAGTCGCCAGCAGCAGAAAGAAAGGCTTTTCTCTGACTCGGCCTCCGGCCGGGCCCGGACCTCGTCTGAGGACTCGACATCTCGGGATTCGAATCCCGAGCACCGTCGTGGCTCCTCGGACAGGGGGGTCCCCCGACCGGGAACGCAAGAGGAAGAAGCGGCTCGTGAGGGCAATGTCGGAAGAGGTCCCCTGGCTCCTCGAGGGCCAGGTCTATGACCCCCGACAGTCGCCCCGGGCCCGTGGAACAAGAGAAGCCTGCCAAAGTTCCTCGCGTGGAGCCAGAGTCTGCTGGACACGTAAGCCCTGTAGTCCTCGAGGACTCTCCTCCCAGAGAGCCGACATCGGGCCCGGCGCCACCTGGGCCCGAGTCGATGGCTGCTGCGTCTCCCGAGCTGAGTCTCAGGATGACAGCCTTGGAGTGCAGACTGTCTGCCTTCATGGAGCAGCAGCGGGCACTGATGGCCAGCCTGTCTGGCGCATCTGCCCCGACCACCGGGACATTGACATCGAAGTCGACCCTGGAGACCGAGCCGATAGGCGAGACCATGATGGCTCGAGGTCGACCTCGGTCGCGGTCTCCCTCGACCTCCCGTTTGGGACCGAGGGCGTCGACGCCGGTGCCTCCGGCGTCGGGGTGGGTGCTCCCGGGCCCCGCGGGATCGGATCCTGACTCCTCGTCGGACGAGTCCGCCTGGGAGACGGAGGATGAGGAGTCCCCCGACACCTTCAAGACTCGGTGCCTCCCGTCGGACTCACCAGAGTCTGAACCCCGGAGTAGATCCCCTCCGGAGGATACCCGCTTCTCAGAGTTTGTCCGGGATATGGCCACCACGTTGGCTATCCCAGTGGACCCCGAGGAAGAGCCTTGAGCTGAGGAGCTCGAGGCCCTGCAGTACGACTCTCCTCCGAAGGAGGCCTTTACTGTCCCGGTTCTTCCGATGCTGGAACGGCTCCTCTTCCAGATGTGTGAGGCACCAGCCTTGGTGCCGGTTTTAAGCAAGCGGGTCGATTCAATCTATCGACTCCGGAAGAGCCCTGGCTTTCAGAAGGCGCAGCTACCACACCATTCCATGGTTGTGGAATCGGCCATGCATCGCCTGAAGAGTCAGAAGATGCAGTCTGCGGTGCCCTCCGGCAGGGAGGCCCGGAACCTCGATGGTTTTGGTAGAAAGTGCTTCCAGGGCTCGATGCTTGCTTGCCGTGTCCAGTCTTACCAGCTGTATATGGGCATGTACTTGCGAGACCTGGCCAGGGAGTTGGCTGGGTTCTCTGCTGGTCTCTCCGGGGAGCCCTTGCAGTGATTCAAGTCCTTGTCCTTGGGGATTCGGGACTGTTCCAAATTTATGTCCCGCGCCGCCTACGATGGCTTCGAGGCTTCGGCCCCTGTTGCGGCAGCCGGCATCGAGGCTCGACACCAGGCATGGCTGCAGTCATCGGACCTCGAGCCATGGGTTCAGGACAAGTTGGTCGATGTCCCTTACCGAGGTGAGAACCTTTTTGGCAAGCCCATGGCCGAGAAGGCCGCACAGCTCGAGACTGAGCACCTTACACGGACAAGGCTGTCTAGAAAGACCTCTGCCCCTTCTCACAAAAAGAAGGGCCCGGGTAAAAAGCCCTTTTACCCGAGGAAGGGCACTGCCTACAAACAGTACCCACAATATCAGGCTGCCCAAGCTGCCCCTCCGGGTCAGCAATCTAAGGGGCAGGGTAATGGACCCTGTAGGCAGAGGACCCCCAAGCCTCCGGCCCCTGCTCCCACTCAGCAGGGTGGGGCTTTTTGACTCCTTCAGCATAGCCTCTCCGTCCCTGCTCTCCCAACCCTGCACAGGAGGTTGCCTCGCTCTGTTTGCCCACCAGTGGCCACTCATCACTGGAGACAGTTGGGTGTTAAGCATAGTCCAGAAGGGCTATGCACTACACTTCCAGCAACTGCCTCCTCCATATTTTCCAGGGGAGCCTCCAAGGCCTCCCCTGCACACAGATCTTCTCCTTCAGAAGCTCCAAGGTCTGTTGGTAGACAGGGCAGTGGAGCCTGTGCCTCCCACCTTGGAAGGTCAAGGGTTCTACTCCAGGTATTTCCTGGTACCCAAAAGAACCGGTGGTCTTCGACCCATTCTGTATCTCAGAAACCTCAAGTTTCTTGAGAAAGAAAAGTTCAAGATGCTTACTCTTGGAACTCTTCTGCCCTACTTCCAGCAGGGAGATTGGCTATGCTCCTTAGATCTAAAGGATGCGTATACCCACATCCTCATTCATCCAGACCACAGAAAGGGAGTACCTTTTCAGAGTCCTGCGTTCACCGTGGTCTTGACCACGGATGCCTCCCTGCAAAGCTGGGGGGCTCATTGTCTAGGCAAGTGCACCCAGGGCCCGTGGTCTCCCTGGGAATCTGCACAACAAATCAATCTCCTGGAACTCAGAGCTATTCGGTTAGCCCTCAAGGCTTTTTCTCAAACCCTGGCTCATCAGTCTGTCCTAGTTCAAACAGACAACCAGGTAGCCATGTTCTATGTGAACAAGCAGGGCGGAACTGGGTCCAGGCTCCTCTGTCAGGAAGCACAGGACCTTTGCTTGTTTGCTCTCAGACACAACATGCACCTCAAAGCAGTATATCTACCCGGCCAGGAAAACTACCTGGTGGACAGGTTGAGCAGGATTCTGCAACCCCACGAGTGGCAGCTCCATCCTTTGGTAGTTCAAAAGATTTTGATAAAATGGGGACTTCCATCCATAGACTTGTTTGCCAGTCCTCTGAACAAACAGCTGCCAAACCTCTGCTCCAGGCAACCGCATCCTCTGCGGGTAGCAACAGATGCTTTTTTGATTCCCTGGTCTCAGGGCCTCCTGTATGCGTTTCCTCCCACGCCCTTGGTGGCCCGAACTCTGTTCAAGATTCGTCAGGACAAGGCCTCAGTCCTGCTGGTGGCTCCCAGGTGGCCCAGACAGCCCTGGTTTCCCCTTCTCCTTCAATTGGCAGTGGATCCCCCTCTGCCTCTGGGTTTGCAACCCGACCTTCTCTCTCAGGATCAGGGTACCCTTCTGCACCCAAATCTCAAAGCTCTAAATTTGATGGCCTGGAGGCTGCAAGGGTAGTTTTGGCTCCCTGGGGCCTACCTCAGGAGGTAGAGGAAGTTCTCCTAGCCTCTAGAAAACAATCCACTAGGAAAACCTATGCTCTTAAATGGAAAAGGTTTTCTGTGTGGTGTCAGTTACGTACAGAGGATCCTTTCTCCTGTACTGTGCCAGTGGTGCTTCAGTACTTAAGACCTTGATTGGATAAGTGCAGCAAGTCCAATTCTGTTCGGGTCCACCTCTCAGCTCTAGCAGCTCACCACTCTCTGATGGAATGACACTGTCGGTTCACCCTTTTGGTGTCCCGGTTTCTCAGAGGCTTGCTCTTGCTCAAGCCTCCAATCCGTTGTCCTGCCCCTGAGTGGGAGTTGAATGTGGTCTTGCAGCAACTGACTCGCCCACCTTTTGAGCTGATGGTTACTTGTCCACTACGCTTCCTCTCCTGGAAGACACTCTTCCTGATAGTCCTTACCTCGGATAGGCAAGTGAGTGAGCTTCAGGCCTTGGTCTGTGATAGGCCTTACACCAGAATTTATAGGAACAGGGTAGTCCTCAGGACTCATCCAAAGTTCCTCCCTAAGGTTGTCTCCTCTTTCCACCTCAACCAGGAGGTGGTTCTTCCAACATTCTTCCCTAGGCCTCATGCAAGCCATACCCTGGACTGCAGGAGGGCCTTATCCTTCTACCTTGGCCGTACGCAAGGGCACAGAAGAGCTACTCAGCTCTTCATATCTTTTGACCCCAATAAGTTGGGGTTGGCTGTGTCCAAGCGTACCTTGTCCATCTGGTTGGCTGACTGTATCACCTGGACTTACAAGGCGGCTGACCTTCCTTTGCAGGGTCGGGTCACGGCCCACCGTGTCAGGGCAATGGCTGCCTCAGTGGCTCATCTCCACTCTGTACCGTTGGTAGACATCTGCAGTGCTGCACCTTGGTCTTCAAGCCAGACGTTTGCGGCCCATTACTGTCTGGAGAGGGAGTCCTGTAGGGACAGTGCTTTTGGCCAGGCAGTACTTCGGAATCTCTTTGAGGTTTAGCAACTCCTGCCCTCTGTTGGGCTACCGGTGGAGGTTGTGTCAGTGAAAAGCTTTTCTTTGATGCTGGGACTAGAGGGAGTTCTCTTGTTCAGCCTGGGTTCCTGGTAGCCCAGAGTTAGGGAGTCACCCATATGTGAAGACTGACTTCCTGCTTGGTCCTGGAGAAAGAGTAGTTACTCACCTGTAACAGGTGTTCTCCAGGAGCAGCAGGAATCAGTCCTCACAACCTTCCCTCCTCCCCTGGGAGTTGCAGTTGTACATAGCTAGGAACAGCACACAAAAATGAAAAATAAACTGTCATTTGACTGAGGTAAGATGGCACCTTTAGGCGGGAAGGGAACCGTGCATGCGTGCCTGCATTCCTAAAGGCTTTCATGGAAAGCTGGGGAAATGCTCCGCTGGGGCTTCATCGGCGCCGATGACACCCATATGTGAGGACTGATTCCTGCTGCTCCTGGAGAACACCTGTTACAGGTGAGTAACTACTCTTAATTGTTTTTGAGGTTTATCTATACCTTTTTTTATAGGGTCAGTATCTGGAACGCCACCATCTGTACTTATTCCTGCATCCCCCTTCATGAAGAAGTTAGGCTTTGGTACTGGGGTCAGTGTTTATCTCATGAAAAGGTAAGTGGGACAAATTTTAAACTTGCAGATGTTGGCCTTTTAAAAATAAACAAAGAGAAAAACTGTGTGCCTTATTGAGATTCCGCTGTATTCTTCCTACTGGCTTGCTGTTATGATTTACAGGATACCCACAATAAATAATACATGAGAGGTTTGCCTGCATTAAAACATCATAAATGATGTGAAATCAATTTAACATAGGATGTGGAGATTGCACTTAAGATGTCCAGGTTGATATGTTCAATTCCAGCAGTATTTTAGAGAAAGCTCTGCAAAATTCAGAACCTTTTTGTAAAATATATATAAGAACATGCAGGAGTTCACGTGGGTTTGCCTCCGAGCACAGTGGGAGGAGCCATTTTACAAATCTACATGTAGGAAAACTGTAGCGCTAACTTTGTAGCTTCCATGTGGTACTGCTGCTACTTCCACAGGAAGGGGTGATTTCGCAACTTTCACATATATCTG
The DNA here is from genome assembly GCA_033557465.1 of Ichthyophis bannanicus. NCBI lineage: Eukaryota > Metazoa > Chordata > Amphibia > Gymnophiona > Ichthyophiidae > Ichthyophis > Ichthyophis bannanicus. Next base: position 940,738,105 of record CM066033.1, on the reverse strand, counting down.
CGCCATTTTGAAAAACTAAATATATAAGCACTGTCAATTAGCAGACCTGCAAATTTTTTTTAATATTTTGGGGGAGGAAATGAATGGGATTAAAGAGAATTATGCCCTTAATCCCTCATGTAAAGCCCTGGCAGAAAGTAGCACTTTAAAAAATACCTTTGAGCTGGTATAAAACCAGAAAGTGAAATTTTTATATATTTTTTTTGTTATGTATGTGAATTTCTATTGTGACATGGGGATTATGTTGGTGGATATTTAGCCCCTCTAAACCATGCTTCCGCCATACTTCCTTGAAATCACTGTGTTCTCTGGGAACAAGCAGGAAGTCGGCCCTCACATAAGGGTGACATCTGCACTGATGGAGCCCGCGCGGTAACCCCAGCTTTCAAAGAAAGCCTTTGAGAGATCCACCATGCATGCGTGGCTGCCTTGTCACTCAAGGGTTCCATCTTGCCAGAGTCTCCTTCCTTTTCGGAGAGCCCATTGGATGTTCGTCTGCACCCGGGAAAAGGTGGGGTTTTTTTTGTTTTGTTCCCCCCCCCCCATCCCTCTTTTTCTTTCTCTGGTACGCATACCAGTGCCTTCTCGCCTCCCTGGGTCTACTGCCGCCTCAGTGCCATGTTTTTCTTGGGTCTTTTTGCCCTTCAGGGTAGTCTTCCTCTCTGTGCAGGAATCCTTGCTCCCTTCCTGGTCGGGGCACTTGAGTTTGATCTTGCGGGCGCAGTCTTCCCTGCTATGTCCTTGGACGGTGGATTCAAACAGTGCAACTGCTGTGGGCGTACTATGTCCCGCATGGACCTGCACAATTGCTGCCTCTGTTGCCTCGGTGTGGACCATGACTCCTGAGGGCTCTGTCAGCAAATGACAAGCAAGGGACGGAGGAACTATGAGAATGAGTCCATGTTCGGGGTGACCTCTGTTTGGCCCCAACGTTGCCCTCGGGTGCCCAGTCTGAGCCCTGAGGTCGTGGGGCACCAGACAGAGGATCCTCTTCTGAAGGCCGTCCTCTGAAGAGCCAGATGTTGGTGGCATTGTCAGATGACGCAGGAACCGTGGGTAAGTCCCGCGGTCACTGGCATTGGAGCCTCCGGCACAATGCTGAGGGAAATGGCCAGGAGCAGCCTCCAAGCTGCCCTGGCAGTAGAAAATGCCATCTGTCGGGAGGTCAACCCCAGTCTCCTGAATCCATCCTTGTCAAGGATGCCTCCTTGTTAGAGTCTGTGTTGTGCTCAAAGTCTTCGGTGCCCATGCCAGTGGCTGCGGAGCCTCCTGTCTCGGTCAGTATGATGGCCCAGTAGCGTGGACCAATGCCAGATTCCTCCGGATTATCAGTCTCGACCACTGACCCCCTCCACTGCAAGGGTGTTTGTGGAGGTCGTGGAACCAGTCCTTGCATGCCATCGGCCTAGATACTATTCCAGGTTCTGTTCTCTGACCCGCTTGGGGCAGAGGACTTCCCTGGCCAGCACCTCCATTTCAGACTGCAGGGGCTCCAGGAGCCTTGCAGCACTGGTGAACCATGTCAGACAGTTGCATGGTTGAGAATCTTCACAGTCTTGGCAAGTGCATATATCTATATGATTTGCAAGGTATTGTGGGCAATGTAGTTCATTCACACCAGACACAGCTGCTGACAATAATTTAGTTGTGCTCTTGGGTAAAGCCAATAAGATATTTATTTATGGGGTTATTTCTCCCAACACAGATATGCTTGGTAGCACATAAATCAGGTAACTTGCTTTCAGTGTTAACTTGGAAAAACAAAGTCAAAATCAGGAAAACAACAAATGAAAAGCCACAAAGCAAGAAACAAACTGTTCTTTTCAGGTTAACTTCTGATTACTTCCCACATAGATTCAGAAGTGATTTTCTCCTAGCTCACAAGCAATTAGGTAAGGCTTAATTGCTAGCAGTTATCCAGCTGAAACCCCTTAGCTGGCTTGCTTTCTACTGTGTGGGTCAAATCCTGCTTCAGGAGCTTTTCTGAGTAGATTAAAGAACAAGTTTATATTTCTTTGTGATGGTTGTTGTACTTTGTAACAGAAAGTTACCAACTGAGTTTAGATAGAGAGCAGTCCATATAAACACATCCTTCATCTGCTATTATTTCCCCTTGTTCAACAAGCATGGGTTCAATATCATGGATTGGCACAGATGAATCTCTCAATGGAGCACTTTCAGGAGAATACTTGTTTCCCTGCTGTCTTTCAAGGTTATAGCTAGGACATAGATCAGTGTTCATACCTGAGCTTCCATTGCTGTTAGAGTTCCTCTCTATATAGCCTGGCCAGTATGTAGTCCAGTTCTTATGTCCAGCCTTCCAATCCAGATCCCTGGACACTGGATCTCTCTTCACATACCTTCTGGCACGGGTCTTAGGGTCCCTTCCACGTGCAGCCGTCTCCCTCACAGGTAGCGTCTGGAGATTCCTAGCTCTGCAGCACCATTCCTCTGGCTTTCCCCAGTCCAATGGTGTATGCTGGCCCTTGAAATGCCTCCCAGTATACGTACTGCTTTGGACTCTTCTAGACCTCTCAAAGGCTTTTCTCCTCTTTCTTCCAGAGGGTCTCTTTCCCTCTCTGTCCGTCCGGTTTGGCTTCTGCTTCTGATGATCCTTCAGATGAAACTGATGATAATTCTCTGGATATCCAAGGTGATCATGAAGATGATCATCTGTAGAATAAACTCTACTTTTATTCTGCCTAGATGAGTGCTCCCCCCTAATACAGCGCAGCTGTGCTGAATCAGGCCCTGCCCTTTGAGATGAGTGCTTAGGGATTACCTCATAGCCCTCCTGATTGAACACACGTTTCTCCACTTCAGCTCCTCTAATGGCTGTTGGAAACCTGGTGCATTCTGGGACTGGTAGTCTTTTATGGGAAAATTCTGTTTTCTTATTTCTACCAGAACTGACAGGTTGCTTGTTCAGAGTCACTTCACCTTTTCTATAGCTCCTTCCTGAGCTATGATAAGCTTCCTTATCACAACCGTCATGGCTCCAAGGCCCTGGAGGGTTTTGAGGTCTCCTTCAACTTGATCAGACTGGGAGACTGACGTGTCCCCTGCCTCTCTTCAGATTCTTCCCCTCCAGAGGACTGGCGTCTGTCCCCTCCCGGGGACCTCTCCTTTTTGGAGTTTGTCCAGGATATGGTGAAGGCCTTGGCCTTCACCACAGAATTCGAGGAGAAGATCTCAAGATCCTCCAGTATGAGGCCCTTCCGAAGGAGGCACTCATGGTGCTGGTTCCTCCCATCCTGGAATGGCTTCTCCTCTGCATGTGGGAGAACCCAGCCTTGGTGCCAATTGTGAGCAAGCAACTGGATGCCATGTATTGAGTCTGCAGGAGCCCCGGGTTCCAAAAGACACAGCTGCCTCCTAATTCCATGATGGTGAAGTTGGCCATGCACAGGATCAAAAGCCAAAAACTGCTCTCCTTGGTGCCCCCTGGCAGGGAGGCCCACTCCATGGATGCCTTGGGCAGAAAGAGCTACTAGGGCTCGATGCCCTATTATTGATATTGTGTATCTGGACTTTCAGAAAGCCTTTGACAAGGTCCCTCATGAGAGACTTTTGGCAAAACTAAAGAGTCATGGGATAGGAGGCAGTGTACTATTGTGGATCAGGAACTGGTTAAAAGATAGAAAGCAGAGGGTTGGGCTAAATGGCCAATTTTCCCAATGGAGAAAGGTGAATAGTGGTGTACCCCAGGGATCTGTGCTGGGTCCGCTGCTTTTTGAGATATTCATAAATGACCTGGAAAGTGGAATAACGAGTGAGGTTATCAAATTTGCAGATGACACAAAACTATTTAAAGTTGTTAAAACCCAAGAGGATTGTGGAAAATTTTAAGAGGATCTTGATAAATTGGAAGACTGGGCATCAAAATGGCAGATGAAATTTAATGTGGACAAGTGCAAGGTTATGCACCTAGGGAAGAACAACCCAAACTATGGTTACACGATGCAAGGTTCCACATTAGGAACCACCACCCAGGAAAAAGATTTAGGCGTCATTGTGGATACCATGTTAAAACCCTCGGCCCAGTGTGCAGCGGCGGCCAAGAGAGCAAATAGAATGCTAGGTATGATAAGGACAGGTATGGAAAATAAAACAAAGGATATTAAAATGCCTCTATATCGTTCCATGGTGAGACCGCACCTTGAATATTGTGTGCAATTCTGGTCGCCGTATCTTAAAAAAGATATAGAGTTATTAGAAAAGGTTCAGAGAAGAGCCACCAAAATGGTAAAGGGGATGGAAGGATACTCCTATGAAGAAAGGCTAAAAAGGTTAGGGCTCTTTAACCTGGAAAAGAGACGGCTGAGGGGAGATATGATAGAAGTCTATAAATTAATGAGCGGAGTGGAACGGGTAAACGTAGATCGATTGTTTACCTTATCAGAATATAGAAAGACTAGGGGACATGCAATGAAGCTACAGGGTAAACTATTTAAGACTAATAAAAGAAAATATTTTTTCACTCAACGTGTAATCAAACTCTGGAATTTGTTACCGGAGGATGTAGTAAAGGCTGTTAGTGTAGCTGGGTTTAAAAAAGGTTTGGACAAGTTCCTGGAGGAAAGGTCCATAAGCCATTATTAAGAAGGGACCCAGGATATCAATGCTTGAACCAATACAAGCATTGTGGAACCTGTGTCCCTTGGGGAAACTGCTAGGTACATATGACCTAGATTGGCCACTGTTGGAAACAGAATACTAGGCTTGATGGACCTTGATCTGACCCAGTATGGCATATCTTATGTTCTTATGATGCGTGTTAGCTAGATCCAGGCCTACCAGCTCCATATGGGCATATACTTGCGGGATATGGAGAGGGAGCTCGCTGGGTTCTCAGCTGGGCTAGCAGAAAAATTTCTTCAGCAGTTCCAGACCATGACCTCTGTGGTCAAGGAGTGCTCCAAATTCATCATTTGTGCGGCCTATGATTGCTTTGATTCGGTGGCCAGAGTAGCTGCAGTGGCATTAGTGCCTGCCGTCAGACCTGGCTACAGTCCTCCAGCCTGGAGCAGTGGGTGCAGGTCAAGCTGGTCGATGTCCCATGCCAGGGGGAGAATATCTTCAGCAAGCCCATGACAGACAAGGCTGCCGACCTGAAATCTGAGTTCCTGATCAGGACCAGGCTCTCCAATAAACCACTGACACTTCCTGACAGAAGACTTCAGGGAAAAAGTCCCTTGAACTGAAGAAGAGCAAGACTTTCAGGAACTACCCCCGGTACTTTGCCTTACCAGCTCTCCAACAGGGCCAGCAGGCCAAGGGACACAGGCACAGCCCGTGTAAGCCTAAGGCCCCCAACCCCAGGCAGTGCCCAATCCGCAACGTGGTGGGAGCTTTTGACTCCTTGAGCATAGCCTCTCCTCCCCTAGTCCTGCAGCACATGGACTAGTGGTCCCTCTGCTCCCAGTGGTCCCAGGCAATGGGGAGCCTGCAGAACAGGGTAACCATCACCTATCCCTTTGCTGAGTCCCACCACAGAACCTGCTGGCAGGGATGCCCTTTCAGGTCCCAACACCTGGGAGGGTCCTCACCATGGATGCCTCCAAGTTGGGCTGGAGAGCCCATTGCTGCAACCTCTGCACTTGGGGCCTGTGGTCGGCATCGAAGAGACTCCAGCAGATGCACTTCCATAGCTACGAGCCATTGCTTGCACTCTCTGAAATTTTCAGCTCTGCAGAACCAGGCCATTCTGATTCAGACGGACAATCAGGTGGCTGTTCTACATCAACAAGCAGGAGGCATGGGGTCATCCCTCTTGTGCTCGGAAGCGGTCCATCTCTGCACTTTCGCCAGCAAGAGCAGGATGCTCTTCATGGCAGTGTATCTCTCCGGCCAGGACAATGTCCTGGTGGTTCATCTGAGCTGGGGTGACCAACAGATTGTTCTGCCATTGGGGCCTTCCTGCGATGGATCTCTTCGCAAGCTCAGCCAATGCTCAGCTGGCTTGCTTCTGCTCCAGAGCACCACATCCCTGTCAGGTGGTGGCCGATGCGTTTTTCATTCCATGGACGGAAGGCCTCTTTTATGCCTTCCCTTTCACACCAGTCATTACCAAGACCCTCTTCAAGGTCCAGCTCGACCAGCTACCCTGATCCTCATAGCCCACCAGTGGCCCCAGCAGCCATGGTTTCTGCTGCTCCTTGGCATGTCTCGGGCATACCCAGTCTCCCTGGGAAGCGCCGCAGACCTCTTTCAGATGGATGGCGCTTTCCTGCACCCCATACTGGGGTTCCTGGCCCTGACAGCCTGGCTGCTAAAGGGGTAGCCCTAGCCCAGTTCGACTTGTCCAGAGGAGGTTCTGCTGGCTTCACAGAAGGACGCCATCCAGTGGGCATAGGCCTTCAAGTGGCATCGCTTCTTGGTTTGGTGTGTGGAGAGTGGTGCAAACCTCTTTTCCTTTTCTGTCCAGCTGGAATGTAGTACTTGATGCACCTGACTAATGCCGGTCTGAAGTCTAACTTCATCAGGGTTCACCTCGGTGTGCTATCAGCTTTGATGCCGCGAGGCGGGTTCCAAATCAACTGGAGCAGTCTGAGCACTGTCCTGGGTCCCGCAGTTTCAATTCCAAGTTGGGGTTTCCAGACAAGCACCCAAAATCGTTCCCCTCAGGTCCATAGCAAAGTCTAGCAGACAGTTCTGTTAAGGCACCTCCAACACCCTGGGCTTCCCTCAGCCCCAGAGCTGGGCATGGCCTCTCCTTCTCAAAGTAAAACAAGTTCAGAACAGAAATGCAAACACAGTCACAAGTAGCTGAATAAAATCCTCCAAGTTCAAACCCAGAGTCTTTCTGAACAAAATAATGTTGCTCAGCTGCACAGTACATAGCTGTGTAGCTGCCCCTCCCTTCCACCCTTCAGGTTCAATATAAACTGGCTGAACCTACCCAGGGCTAAAGCTTTCATTGCCTCATCCACAGTACCTCCATGGGTTCCTGGTTCTTATTGTCCTCATACGCTTGAGTTTCCATAGATTCTTCCTCTTCGGGGTATCTGCCTTCCTCCCCTGGAAACACTGGGAGCTTTTCTAGGGCCTGACCTAATGACCCCTTCCCCCCTCTCGCCTTTCTTTGATCCAAGGTGTAATTTCTGGTGAGCCAGGGAAACTGATTCAGCTCTAGGTCCTGGGGTGGATCAGGGGATTGGCCCTGATCTCTCTTGGCAAGAATTGTGGAAGGATGTGCCTTCCCTTCCAAGGGCCAGGCCGGGTCTTTCTTGCACTTGCTGGTTCTGGGTTATCTACAGGGCTGTAAGCGAGCCTGCACTATCCCAAAGATGCCCTTCTCTTGACTCTCTAGTGGCTGATCATCACATAGCGCACCATCACCTCATTGAGGTGAAGCCTCTCTCTGCCAGACCTCTCGTGGCTCACTTCCAGAGGCCCGCCTGCTCTCTTGCCCGCTCATTTGTCTGCCAGTAGCGGCATGGGATCTCAGCTTACCTCAGAAGCACAGGCATAAATAGTTCACCCAGAGTTCTGTGCTTCTCAGTCTTGAAGAGCTACAAAAGGGAACTACTACTTCTGGAGAGAGATCTGCAATTATAAGTATTTACTTCTGAGAATTTTTATAAATCTTGGGGGAAAAAGAATTTCTTTAGATTAAAGCTGATTAATCTGTGAACCCAGTGTATTTCTTAAATCATTCGGGGCCTAGTAGCAGCAGAGAGCTTTCAGTTTAAATTTAAAACACAGAAGAGAGCTTTCTGCTTAAATTTAGAACCCAAGACTCCCTCTATCCAAGCAAGGGCTGTGGGACTTCCTCTGGAGATTGGTCACAGATTACCTTAGAAGCACAGGACAGGGTACTGTCTAGCAGCCAGCTTTTAATAAGTGTTCTTTCCCTCCTCCCTCCTTCCCCAATACCCACCCACCCCTGGGATAATTGTAGCTTTATAGGTGCTTCAGCCTCTTAAAGGAAAGGAGGTGCCATCTTCACTCTCAGGTGCAGCTGTTTATTCTCATCAGCATACATTAAGGACCTGAGATTAATTAAACTTCAGGTGAACAAAGTAAACGTATTAGGTATAGTTTTATTAGTATAAGTGGGGAGGAGTGGCCTAGTGGTTGGGGCAAATTGCCTCAGGCTGGAAGGTCAGGGGTTCAAATCCCACTAGAGGACAGCAGCCTTGGGCCAGAAGGACTGGGGTTTCTAGTCCCACAGGTACTCCTTGTGGTCTTGGGCAAGCCACTTAACCCTCCATTGCCCATGTTCCCTGTAAGTATTAGCATATGTGTCTCATATCCCCTCATGTTAAATGTATCCCCCAATTGTGTTGTGACCACTTTGATTGAAGGATAAGGTGGTATACAAAACTGTCTAAATAAGTGTCCCCCGCAACCCTTAGTAAGTAAAGAACTTAAATATCTAAACACAACCTTAAAACTAAGATGCAGACAGCAGTCCACCAGCGAGATGGGGGCTTTCCAGTCTCTTGCATTGAGTGTCACATGTATGATTTTCTCCCAGTTGGTGAGGGGTCTTAGTGTGCACAAGGTGCAAGGAGCTCTCTGCTCTCAGGGAACAAGTCCGATCTCTGGAGATAAGGGTAGCAGACTTGGAAGACATAAGGAAGACAGAGAGGTACATAGACAAGACCTACAGGGATATAGTCCTGAAGTCCCACTTCCAGTATGGCAGCATCCCTGTTGCCATGGAGGAGAGAGGTCACGTGACAGGAGAGGATCAACCTGGTGTGGCAGGAAGCGATCCTATAGCTAGGACCTGTCCTTCAGGTGATGTAAAACTCTCTCGCACCGAGGAAGTTTCTCTAGGACCATGCGCCCATGAGAGAAGGGTTAGGATAGCTGTTATAGTTGGGTGATTCGATCACTAGGCATATAGATAGCTGGGTGGCTGGTGGACAGGAGGATCGCCTGGTAACATGCCTGCCTGGTGCGAAGGTAGCGGACCTCACCTGTCACCTAGACAAGGTCTTAGATAGCGCTGGGGAGGAGTCTGCTGTCTTGGTATATGTCAGTACCAATGACATAGAAAAATGTGGTAGGGAAGTTATGGAGGCCAAATTTAGGCTTTTAGGTAGGAAGTTGAAATCCAGAACTTCCAGGGTAGCGGTCTCCGAAATGCTTCCTGTTCCACGCGCAGGACCCAAAAGGCAGGCAGAGCTCCAGAGCCTCAATGCATGGATGAGACAATGGTGCAAGGGTGAGAGTTTTGGATTTGTTAGGAACTGGGGAACATTCTGGGGAAAGGAGGGGCTTTTCTGAAGGGATGGGCTTCACCTTAACCGGGATAGAACCAGGCTGCTGGCATTAACTTTTATAAAGGAGAGAGAGCAGCTTTTAAACTAGATAATAGGGGAGAGCCGACAGCTGCCCAAGAGCGCATGGTTTGGAACAATGTATCCTTGAAGGATACTACCAAAAAAATGAAGTTAGGGCACATCAGCAGAGAGGTTCCAATAAAGACAAAGGTAGCCCAAATGCCCTTGAGTACAGAGCAGACAGAGCTTAAAGATTCCAAATTACCCCTGCCTACCGATAACCAGATTAATATGAATAAAATACAGTTTCTAAAATGCTGGTATGCAAATGCTAAAAGTCTAAAAACTAAGATGGGAGAGTTAGAATAAAGAGCACTAAATGAGAAGTTAGGTATGATTTTTCTCTCCGAGACATGGTAGAAGGAGGACAACAAGTGGGACACTGTGATATCTGGGTACAAACTATATTGTAATGATAGAGCTGACCAAATTGGTGGAGGGGTTGCGCTCTGTTAGGGAGGGCATTGAGTCACAAAGGATTGAAGTTTTGCAGGAAACAAAATTTGCTGTAGAATCTCCATAGATTGAAATTCCATGTAAAAAGGGGAAGGTGATGGCAGTGGGCTTGTACTATCGACTGCCTGGCCAGAATGAACAAATGGATGATGAAATGCTCAAAGAAATCAGGAAAGCTAACAAAAGTTACAGAACAGTAATATTGATGGGTGATTTAAATTACCCTGGTATTGACTGGGTCAGTGTCACGGCAGGACATGCTAGGGAGATAAAGTTTCTAGATAATGACGACTGCTTGGAGCATCTGGCTCATGAAGCGACCAGAAGGGAAGCCATTTTGGACTTAGTCCTTAGTGGAACACCAAATCTGGTGCAAGAGATAAGGGTGTTGGGGCCACTTGGCAATAGTGATCATAGCATGATCGTGTTTGATTTAATTAATGGAGGAGGGATGATGAGGAAATCCACAATAACTACTTTTTAACTTTTCAAAAGGGAGACTATGATAAAATGAGGAAAATAGTTAAGAAAACGTAAAAGGAGCGGTTGTAAAGGTTAAACACTTACATCAAGCTTGGGTGGTGTTTAAAAATACTATCTTGAAAGCCCAGACCAGCTGTATTCCACGCTTTAAGAAAAGCGGAAGGAAGTCCAAAAAACTGCCAGCATGGTTTAAAGGTGAGGTCAGAAAGGTTGTTGCCAAATAAGCATCTTTCAGCAAAGGGAAAAAAGAGCCAAATGACGAAAACGGGAAACAGCATAAGCACTAGCAAGTTAAATGCAAGGCATTGATAAGGCAGGTAAAGAGAGAATTTGAGCAGAAACTTGCTGTGGATGCAAAAACGCGTAATAAAGACTTTTTTTCAAGTACATTCGTAGCAAAAAAACTGAGTGTGTCAGTTGGACCATTAGATGATAGAGGGGTAAAAGGGGCAGTAAGAGGGCACAAGGCTATAGTGGAGAGACTGAATTAATTTTTGCTTCGGTCTTCACTGAGGAAGATGTAGGGATGTTACCCATGACTGAAGTGGTGTATTTAAAGGTGATACTGTGGAAGAATTGAAAGAAATATCGATACACCGGGAAGATGTATTACAACTATTTGATAAACTGAAGAGTAGCAAATCACCTGGGCCGGATGATATACATCCAAGGGTCTTGAAAGAACTGAAATATGAGATTACAGACCTACTATTAGTAATCTGTGAACTTTATCTTTATTTGCAAATTTTGATATACCACCCATGGCGAGCCGTCAGGGCGGTGTACAATAATACAAAAATAAAATGGCTACAAGGACACAGAAAAGAAAAGATCGCAAATAAAGGACAGGAAAGAAGAGAGAGAGAGAGGGGAGCAGTAAGTAAATAAAGGGAAAAAAATGTTCTAAAGATGGGGGGCACTAAGTGACAAACGGGGAGGTCGGAGCAGGTCCGTCGTTAGGGGGAGGAAGGTCAAAAGCCTGGCAGAAAAGGTGCGTTTTAAGAAGAGCTTTAAAGTGTGAGAAGGATAGTTCAGTTCGGAGGGAGCGAGTTCCAAAGGGCAGGGCCAAGGAAGAAGGCGGCAGAGTGACGGGTACTTTCAAGATGGGCCTGGGAGGGAGAGGGAAGGAATAGACTTTTACTGTGTGCAGAGTGGAGAAGGCGAGGGGCGGGTTGGAGATGAATAGTGTCAGCTAGGTATTGTGGGGTGCTGGTGAAAAGGACCTTATGAGTGACAACAAGGATTTTATAAATGAACCGGACCTTGATGGGCAGCCAGTGAAGAGAGAAAAGAGAAGGGGAGATGTGGGCGGAAACAGGGGAATAGGTGATGAGGCAGGCCGCGGTATTCTGAATGAGCTGGAGACGACGCAACTGGTGACAGGGGAGATCTGCAAAGATGGAATTGCAGTAATCCAACCGGGTGATTACAAGGGACATGATGAGGGTGGTAACAGCGGTGGGTGAGAGGAAAGGACGAACCGATCTGATGCGGCGGAGATGAAAGAAACAGGAGCGCACCACAGAGGAGATGTTACTGGTCAAAGGAAAGAGAGGAATCTAAAGTAACGCCCAGGTAGCGGAGGGAAGAAACCAGAGGGATGGGAAGTGAGGACATAGTAGGGGACAGATCAGGGGGAGGGTGTCGAAAGGAGATCCAGATGGCAGAGGACTTAGAAGGGTTGACATGCAAGAGGTTTTGACTAAACCAAGAAGCGATAAGATTAAGGCAGTTATTAAGTGGGGCAAGGTCAGGCGCTAAGGGGGAGACATGATAAACCAGCAGGATGTCGTCAGCATAGATATAAGAGGAAATACTATCATTAAAATCATCTGTAATACCCGAAGACTGGAGGATCGCCAGTGTAACGCCAATTTTTAAAAAGGGTTCCAGGGATGATCCGGGAAACTACAGACCAGTGAGCCTGACGTCACTACCGGGAAAAATGGTAGAAACCACCATAAAGAACAAAATTACTCAACATGGCTTAATGGGAAACGGCCAACATGGCTTTAGACAAGGAAGATCTTGTCTTACTAATCTGTTATGTTTTTTTGAAAGTGTGAATAAACAGGTAGACAAAGGTGAGTCAGTTGATATAGTGTATCTGGAGTTTCAGAAAGCCTTTGACAAGGTCCCTCATCAGAGACTTTTGGCAAAACTAAAAAGTCTTGGGATAGGAGGCAGTGTACTATTGTGGATCAGGAACTGGTTAAAAGATAGAATGCAGAGGGGTAGGGCTAAATGGCCAATTTTTCTCAATGGAAAAAGGTGGCTAGTGGAGTACCTCAGGGATCTGTACTGGGTCTGCTTCTTTTTGACATATTCATAAATGACCTGGAAAAGGGAATAACGAGTGAGGTTATCAAATTTGCAGATGACACAAAACTATTTAAAGTTGTTAAAACCCAAGAGGATTGTGGAAAATTGCAAGAGGATCTTGATAAATTGGAAGACTGGGCATTAAAATGGCAGATGAAATTTAATGTGGACAAGTGCAAAGTCATACACCTAGGAAAGAACAACCCAAACTATGGTTACACGATGCAAGGTTCCACATTGGGAACCACCACCCAGGAAAACTATTTAGGTGTCATCATGGATAACATGTTCAAACCCTCCGCCCAGTGTGCAGCGGCGGCCAAGAGAGCAATTATAATGGTAGGTATCATAAGGAAAGGAATGGAGAATACAGCAAAAGGATATTATAATGCCTCTATATCGTTCCATGGTGAGACCGCACCTTGAATATTGTGTGCAATTCTGGTTGCTGTATCTTAAAAAGGATATAGCGTTATTAGAAAAGATACAGAGAAGAGCTATCAAAATGGTAAAGGGGATGGAAGGATACTCCTATGAAGAGAGGCCAAAAAGGTTAGGGCTCTTCATCCTGGAAAAGACACGACTGAGGGGAGATATGATAGAGGTCTATAAATTAATGAATGGAATGGAATGGGTAAACGTAGATCGATTTGTTTACGTCATCAGAATATAAAAAGACTAGGGGACATGCAATGAAGCTACAGGATAACCTATTTAAGACTAATAAAAGAGAGTATTTTTTCACTCAACATGTAGTCAAACTCTGGAATTTGTTACCGGAGGATATAATAAAAGCTGTTAGTTTAGCTGGGTTTAAAAAAGGTTTGGACAGGTTCCTGGAGGAAAGGTCCGTAAACCATTATTAAAAGGGACCCGGGATATCACTGCTTGATCCAATACAAGCATTGAGGAACCTGTGTCTTTTGGGGAGACTGCTAGGTACTTATGACCTAGATTGGCCACTGTTGGAAACAGGATACTGGGCTTGATGGACCTTGGTCTGACCCAGTGCGGCATGTCTTATGTTCTTAATGTGGTCCCCTCGAAGCTCATCGCTCCATCCTTTCAGTCTCTGGCATCCTGCCACCTCTGTCTGTCCTAGAAGATGGTTTTCCTCATGATGCTCATGTCTGCCCACAGGGTCAATGAGCTCCAGTGGTTCATGCCCCCTACTCCAGGTTTCACAGGAATAGGGTGGTGCTCAGGACACACCCTAATTTCCTCCCCCAACCAGGAATGGGTGCTTCCCACTTTTTTCCTGTGTCCTCACGCCAGTAGGGCGGAGGCTGCTCTCGATACACTGGACTGTAAATTTGCATTGGCCTATTTAGAGCTGACTGAGCCCCATTGCTGCTTCTCGCAGCTCTTCATCTCCTGTGACCCTAATCGCCTGGGGGTAGCGGTCTCCAAGAGTACTCTGTCCATCCATGTGGCAGACTGCATCGCCTTCACCTACAGTCAGGCTGGTCTTTCTCTGGAGCGTCACGGCGCACGGCATCTGGGCCATGGCAACTTCTGTGGCGACCCTCCGCACCATCTTCATAACAGAGATCTGCCAGGCCGTCACATGGTCACACTTTTGCAGCGCATTACTGTCTGGAGGAGGAATCCCATTTGGACAGTGCCTTCAACCAGGTGGTACTCAGTCATTTGTTCGGGGTTTGAGGCAAATACTGCCTTCCAGCCCTTCTATGTGTCCATGCTACCGGAGAGTTGGCTTCCCTGGTTGACGCTGGGGTCGCTACTGAGGTCTTGCAACTAAATTGTGTACTCTGCTGCTCCTCACGATTCGCTTTTTGGGTCACCCGTGGCTTACAGGTTTTTCTGGTAGCCTGTAGCTAGGGAAGTCCCATATGTGAGGACTGACTTCCTGCTTGTTCCCAGAGAAAGTGTTACTCACCTGTAGCAGGTGTTTGTTTATTTAACAGTTTTTATATACCGTCTTTCTTTGATTCAAGACGGTTTACATTGAACATAACGTAAGTGTGTCTCAACTGTTTTACATGAAACAGAACTTTTTAATATGAGTATATATGTTTGAGACAAGTTCTCTGGGAACAGCAGGAATCAGTCCTCCAACCCTTCCTCTTCCCTGTGGAGTTGCTTTTCCTTTTTTTGCCACCTTGAGCTATGTCATCATACTGAAACAAGATGGCACCCTTGGGTGGGAAGGCAGCCATGCATGCGAGGTGTATCTCCCAAAGGCTTTCTTTGAAAGCTGGGGAGAGGTTACTGCGCAGGCTCATTTGGTGCCGACGTCACCCATATGTGAGGACTGATTCCTGCTGTTCCTGGAGAACACCTGCTACGGGTGAGTAACTTCGCTGTATAGATCTCCACGAGTAAATAGAAGCAGTTGTCTGAAATTGCCATTTACATGTGGAAAAAGTACATAAGGTTTCTAAAATAACCTCTATAATGTAGCATTATTGTGATCCTGTTTAAAATATTTCATGCAAATGTATAGGCGGTCAGGGCAGGGGAGTTTCTGACATCGTTGGACCTCACGGAGGCTTACCTCCATATCCCCGTTCGGCAGGAGCATCGGAGAATTCTGAGATTTGCGGTTCCCATGGGGCATTTTCAGTTTCAGGCCATGCCCTTCGGTTTAGCGACAGCGTCGCGAACGTTCACCAAGATCATGGTAGTCCTGGCGGCAGCTCTCCGCAAAGAGGGAGTGCTGGTGCATCCGTACTTGGACGATTGGTTGATTCGAGCAAAGTCTCGGGAAGAAAGTGCCACGGCCACTGCTCGAGTAGTGCAAATGTTGGAGAGCCTGGGTTGGGTGATCAACTTTGCAAAGAGCCGGTTAGTGCCTTCGCAGTCCCTGGAGTACTTAGGGGCGCGTTTCGAGACGGATCAAGCAGTAGTGTTTCTCTCGGTCCTCCGGGCGCAAACGTTGCGGGCGCTTGTGAGGAATTTTCTGTCAAGGCCGGCGCCGACAGCGTGGCAGTACCTGCAGGTGCTCGGGTTGATGGCGGCCACTATCGAGGTGGTGCCGTGGGCCAGGTCTCATATGTGGCCACTGCAGAGCTCCCTGCTCCGATGCTGGGCTCATCAGAGGGATGCGTTGTCTCAGCGACTAGTTTGCCCCCCCCCCCCCGGAGGTGCGTCAGGGGCTGCTCTGGTGGTTGCAAATGGAGACTTTGGAAGCGGGAGTTCTGCTGGAGCCTCCTTCCTGAAGACTGGTGATGACGGTTGCAAGTCTTCTAGGCTGGGGAGTGCATTGTGAGGGGTGCTTTGCCCAGGGGCAATAGCCTCTGGAGGAGAAAGGATGAGCAATCAACAGGTTGGAAATGAGAGCGGTGTTGGCCCTACGGTGGTTTCGGATGAGCCTGCGGCAGGCGGCGGTCCGGGTGTTATCCGACAATGAGACAACCGTAGCCTACATCAATCGGCAAGGCGGCACGGGCATTGTGGCGTTGGAAGCGGAGGCCCGTCTTCTTTTGAGTTGGGCCGAACGGAATCTAACGGGTCTGTTGGCACAGCATGTGGCCGGGGTGGACAATGTCGAGGCGGATTTCCTCAGTCGACGCAGAGTGGATCCGGGAGAGTGGGTGCTTCATCCAGACGTCTTTGCGCTTTTAGTGAGGCGTTGGGGAGTCCCTCTCATGGATCTGATGGCAACCTTCGAGTCGGCCCTGGTGGAAAGGTTTTTCAGCAGACGAAGAGAGCGGATGTCGGAGGGTCTCGATGCGTTGGCACAGAGGTGGCTGGAAGAGGGTCTGCTTTATGTGTTCCCGCCTTGGGTTCTCGTAGGCCGGGTAGTCCAGCGTATAGAGAGGCATCGGGGCCTAGTGGTTCTGATAGCGCCCGACTGGCCCAGAAGACCGTGGTACGCGGATTTAGTGCTTCTGTTGGTGGACAGGCCGTGGAGACTCCCGTGTTGGGAAGACGTGTTGTGGCAGGGACCGTTACGCATGCCCCAGGTACGTCGATTCTCACTTACGGCATGGCTCTTGAAAGGGCTAGGATGACGGCCAAGAGGTACTCTGCAGCGGGTATTTCCACTTTGCTGAAGGCGCGTAGACGATCTACGTCGCTGGCGTACATTTGGGTATGGTGCATTTTTGAAGCCTGGTGTGTTGAGCGGAACCTGCGGCCGTTGGGGGCGTCGGTATCGCAAGTCCTTTCCTTCTTGCAGGCTGGAGTGGAAAAGGGTCTCTCGGCTAGTTCCTTGTGGGTGCAGTTGGCAGCGATTTCTTGTTATCGTGGAAAGATACAGGGTCAGTTGTTAGGGGCGCATGGCAATGTCTGAAGGTTTCTGTGGGCAGTGCTACTTATGCGACCGCCGAGACGTACGTCGGTTCCGGCGTGGGATCTGAACGTGGTGTTAGAGGCCTTAATCAGAGCGCCCTTTGAGCCGCTGGGCAGGGCGTCTCTAAAAGATCTGACGTTGAAGACGGTTTTTCTGGTGGCCATCTGCTCCGCGAGACGGATTTCTGAGTTGCAGGCTTTATCCTGTAAGGAGCCATATTTGTCCTTCTTTAATCACAAGGTGGTGTTACGGACAGTGCCTGCGTTCTTGCCGAAGGTGGTCTCCATGTTTTCATCTTAACCAGGTAGTGTCGTTACCGGTGTTTTCCAAGGGACAGGGGGGCAGGTTGCACCTCCTGGATGTTCGTCGCACGCTGAAAAGATACCTCCGTGGGACGGCTCCCTTCCGGAAGTCGGATCAGTTGTTTGTGACCTTTGGGGTCCTCGGAAGGGGGAGGCAGCAGCTAAGGCGTCCATTTCGTGGTGATTGAAGGAGGCCATAGCGACGGCGTACTTGCTAAAGGGTAAAACAATTCCGGAGGGTCTCAGCTCATTCGACTAGGGCGCAAGCGGCGTCTTGGGCAGAGTTTAGTTTGGTTCCGGTAGCGGACATTTGCAGGGCGGCGACTTGGTCGTCATTACATTCTTTTGCGAAGCACTATAGACTGGATGTGCGGGAAGCGGGGGATGGGCATTTTGGCTCGGCAGTACTTCAGGCTTAAAGGTATAAAAACATTGCAAAAGCGGCAAAATCATTGCTGGTGATTTTTGGGCTATTTAAACTGGCGAATCCTGCTTCATGTTTCAGATTGCTATTGAGCATGCGCTGGCGTGTTTGATCAGTTGCTGGACGGACTGCTTCTGGTGCAGTGGGCTGAGCGTTGAAGCAGGGCGAGAGAAACTTAACCGCCCGAAACGCAGTGCTGTGTCCGCGCCATTCTTACTAAATGCATTGGATTGCAAGTCTTTCTTTCACGGAGCACGTTTGAAAAGAAATGAACTTTTGAAACTTAACTACAAAAACGACGTGAATAACGAGAGACTCGGATAAGTGACCTCCGTTTTATTCAGCAGTTTTGCACAGTAGTTTTCTTGGCTTCAACAGGTTTTTGCTTGTTCTTTTTGATCACATATGCTGAAATACAGAGTTTTATAAGAGTTTTATTGGTGACACTAAGATTGTGGTGTTTTACCTTATTTATGGTCAGCTCCGTGAGGAGCTCAACAAATTGAGCAAAATGGAAATGTTAGCTTCAAGAGGTATTTAATGCCTCAAGGCTGCGCTTCCGACATAAAGTACATATTTCCACGTTAGCATTTTTGTAATTGTACTTTCTCTATTTTTGATTTTTGACTATGCACACCAGTGGCACCTCACATCACAACAGAGCAGTGGACACTGCAAATCATCCAGGGGCTATCTGTTAAATTTCCAACAATATAACCCCATCTCATTTCAAAGGGGATTATCCTACTCGGCCTCCTCTCAGGGCTCTGTTACAGGAAGAGGTGACCACACTGCTTTCTCAAGGGGCCATAGATCCGGTCCCAAACATCAATTGCTCAAAGGGTTCTACTCCCCTTACTTCCTCATACCGACGAAGTCAACAGTATACAGACCCATACTTGACCTCAGGGACCTCGAGTTCTTAGTCAAGGAAAAATTCAAAATGTTTTCTCTGGGAACTCTCCTACCATATCTGCAGGAACAAGACTTGCTTGGTTCTGTGGACCTGAAGGAGGCCTACACTCATATCCTCATGTATCCAGAGCATCGGCAGTACCTCCGGTTTACATTCCAAGGATTCCACTACCAATACAGGGTCCTCCCTTTCGGCCTTGCATCTGCTCAAAGGGTCTTCACAAAGTGTATGGCGGTGGTGGCCGCATACCTTCGAAATACGGGAATTTTTGTTTATCTCCAGGAACAAGCAGGAATGAGTCTTCACATATGGGTACGTCGGTACCGACGGAGTCTGCGCGGGAACGCTCCCCAGCGTCCAATCAGAACGCTTTTGGAAGCATCCCAAAACGCCTGCGTGCTGCCTTCCCGCCTTTCCCAACTGCCTCTCCTCAGTTTTCGTTTTTCCACGGAGCCGGCAGGACGTTCTCCTGTCACCGCAGAAAATTCTTCCTTTATTTTTGTTTTTTCTTGTGGTCGCGTCTACCTTCCCTCGACGCACCGGTACCGCAGGTGTTTTCTTCTACAAATATTTCCTTTTGTAGGGAATTTTTTTCCTGTTAGTGCCTGACAGGTTTCGGCCTGCTAGGCCTCTCCACTTTCCCTCATGGAAATGCCAGCCACTAGAACGTGTTTTAACTGTGGCGCTACCAAATTAGTTTTAAACACCCATGGTGCCTTACATGTTTTGGGACCTGAACACCATCCGCTGGAGTGTCCCTCCTGCACTACTATTTCTACAAGAAGTCTTCAGCATCGAGCTCAACTCGATACGCGGTTCCCCTCAGACCTGAGGGTACCAGCTACATCTTCTTTTTTGCAGGATCAGGTAACCAAACAAAAGTCTGTAAAGACTAGCCAGTCCTCGGGTGGTAGATCTCATGTACATCATAGAGATGCCTCTGGGCTTGCCCCCGAGGACATATTGGCTTTAAAACACCGGCGGGAGGCTTCTGCCTCCAAAGCATTAACGGGGTTTCAGGTTGTTCCCGGGGTTTTTACCTCGGTGAACATACCTGAGCCATGCCTGGTGGTGGTATCCGCTTTGAGCGGTGCCGGTACCAGCAATGGTGCTGGATGAAACATTCCACACCGATGATCGCAGTCGAGCGCTTTCGGTATCTTTGGTGCCGCTAGAGCCACTACCGACCGATCTTCCCACATTGGTATCGATGCTGGTATCCACGTCGGTACCCTCCAGATATGCATCGATAGACTCGCTTCTTTCGATGCCGAGTCTAGAATCAATCTCTAGTCTGGATGACTGGGTACCGACTCGTCTCGGTACCGACTTCAAACGGTACCGAAGACATTCTACCGATGATCAAGGTCTGCCACATTGGGTAACCTTGGTACCGATAGTGCTATCACAGACTGATCTTCATATATCGGTGTCAACGAAGGTACTGGTACCAGTATCGACATCAACATCGGTGTCGGTACCTCCCATGCTCCTTTCAGCCGGCTCGCTTCCTTCCATACCGAGTTTGGAATCGATCCCTCGCATGGACGATTTGCTACCAACGAGTTGCGGTACCGGTTTCCAGCGGTACCGACAACTATCTTTCAAAGATAATCCGATGCTCCACCCCTCCAGATCTTCTATTCTACAGAATCTGAATGAACCGGTGGGTGCTAGAGCTAGTTCTTCAACAGATCTAGTTCTTCCTCCTCTTCCTTGAGGACTCCCCTCTGGGGAGATTACTTTTCAAGCTTTTCTGCTTGATATGGCAGAGTTACTTGCCATTTCTATACCTGGTCAAGACCCTGCACCAGGGGAGCCACAAACTCTACAGATCCCCTGCAATCCAAAGGAAGTCATTATGTTTCCTTTGCATCAGACCTTGCAGGATCTCCTATTTAGAATGTGGGAAACTCCTTTAACGGTATCCCCACCTTCTAGGGCAACTGATCTTCTATACAAGGTGCCCCCTTCTCCAGGTTTTCAAAAGCCTCAGCTCCCTCATCATTCTCTTGTTGTAGAATCAGCAATAAGGCGTGTTAAGAGTACTAAGAAGCACTTTTCTTATCCGCCAGGTCGTGAGGCTAAGACTTTAGATGCCTTTGGACGTCAAACTTTCCAGGCATCCATGTTTTCAGCAAGAATCCTTTCATATATTTTCTATATGGGATTATCTCTTGAGGAGGTCACAAAAGATTTACTACTTTTGACCCCTTTTCTCCAAGAGCCTAAAAGAGCAGATTTTTCTATACTAGTCAATCATGCTCAGAATATTTCTAGGTTCCTTACTCGTGCTTCCCTGAACTCTTTTGAGTCTGTTAGCAGAACTTCTGCTATAGCCATAGGGGCACGACGTAGAGCCTGGCTCCAAGCTTCAGACTTGGACAAATGCATACAAGATAGACTGGGAAATACTCCTTGCACTGGAGAGAATCTCTTTAATAAAGAGACTACTCCAGGCTGCTCAGTTAACCACTGACACTATTGCTTTCAGAGGCTTCTCTACGCCTTCCTCTATCCCAGTTTGTAGAAAATCTACTAATAAGCTTTGTTCCCTTAATGGGAGAAGGTTTTATTCATCTTCTACACATCATACAGATGCTCCCAGACAGGGGAGACAACCAACCAGGCTCAGGAAACGTCAACCTCAACAGGTTCAGCAAACCCAGCAGCCGCAGGGTTGCTGATAGACTCTTCACTGAATCCTTTTTCCTGTTTGAGGTTTAGATCCTGTAATTTGCTTCTTCCCATTACAAGCATCTACATCGGTTCCATCCTAAAATTTACACATATCTCTCTTAAAGAGACATCCTGACTATTAGCTCAAAGAGCTTCTTAAGATGATTATGCTTTACAGGTAGTAAGGTTACTCCTTGTCCTCTGAAGTACACAGAGGAGTAACAGCTGTCAATAAGGTTGCTATGCCTTTACCTTTGACTTTTCCTCCTGTATCAGCATCTCTCATATTACTTTTTCAAAGATTTACTCCACTGTAAGTCTTTCTTGTCAACTCTGTCCCTCTTACTAAGACATCTGGTCTGTAAGAGTGATACCACTTTACTGAGGGCTTTTCCTTAAGCACCTAAGTTTTCTTTCAGAGTTGTCTCCCCCTTGCATTCTTAGTTTTCCTGGCAGCTTCTCAGACAATAACGGAGTCTTACCACTCCTACTTATGTCTGGATGTCTTTCCCAATCTTTGGACCTAAGATTTTTTCTGCTGCCCTATCAATAGTTAGAACTGCAGGAGCTCTTACTGGTTAGACCACTGACTTGCTGACCAAGCAACCAGGGCTTGTTCCCCAATTTCAATTATTTCTGGCCTTACTACTAAGTCCCAGACGGGTTAAGAACCTTTTCTGGCTATTGTTGCAGACACATCACCTTACCTTCTGTCCTTAGCCTTCCCCAATCCTTGGGCTTGGCGGTGTAGTTCCGGATAACTACTGGCTCTTAAACACCAGTTTTTTCTTCTAATTAACCTGCAACATGCTCTCTGCATCTCTACGGAGCAGCTCTACACTGTGGGGCCTTGTTAGAGAGCACATAATTCCAGATGGTTAGGAAGGGCTTTACCTAGTCATGCCTACTGGGTTCTCCCTGCCCTTACCATTTCCATTAAAGTCTTCTTAAATAAAGGACACAGGCCTTCAATTAAGTGAAGACCTAAAGAATTATCCAATTCCCTGGATTGCTTCACATCTCCAGGGGACCCCTTCACCAGGGATGGTTTTTCTTTCAGTATAGACAGTCCTTGTCTTGTATTTTCCTTCCATCCTCAATTCTTCAGGGCATAATCCATATTGAGCACAAGAATGCATCATACCCATTTTACCCTCATAAAGGGTAAATATGGTATTTTTATTTCATTGCATCTTTTTCTCCAGCTACCTGCTGGAGTTATGGAAGGATTCAGACTTTCTCCAGGACCAAGCAGGAAGTCAGCCCTCACATATGGGTGTCATCGGCGCCGATGAAGCCCCAGCGGAGCATTTCCCCAGCTTTCTATGAAAGCCTTTGGGAATGCAGGCACGCATGCGCGGTTCCCTTCCCGCCTAAAGGTGCCATCTTACCTCACTCTCTTTTTTTCCGAGAAGACCACCGGACGTGTGTCCTGTCATCCCGGATAAAAGTTGATTTTTTTTCGGCGATACTCGCTGTTTTTTCTCCCAGTTCGATGCCTGTTTCCCCTCCCGCCGGGTTCGGTACACCGGTATCGAGCCCGATTCTTCTTTTTTGGTTTTTGCCCTTCGTGGCTGGCGTTCGCGCCCTTTTTTGCTTTTTCCCTGGAAGGCCTGTCCTTTGACCTCGCGGGGACTCTTTTTTCCCCGATGGCTTCCAGCGGTTTCAAGAAGTGTGATCGGTGTAAGAAATTAATGTCTCTCTCCGACCCACACGACTGCTGCCTCGGTCCTGATCACGATCCTAAGTCGTGTGGGCCATGTGGGAAGATGTCTTCCAAGACACTCAGAAGTCGCTAGCAGCAGAAAGAAAGGCTTTTCTCGGACTCGGCCTCCGGCCGGGCCCGGACCTCATCTGAGGCCTCGACATCTTGGGATTCGGATCCCGAGCGCCGTCGGAGCTCCTCGGACAGGGGGTCCCCCGACCGGGAACGCAAAAGGAAGAAGCGGCTTGCGAGGGCGTCGGAGGAGGAAGTCCCTGGCTCCTCGAGGGCCAGGTCTAAGACCCACGACCGTCGCCCCGGGCCCGTGGACCAAGAGAAGCCTGCCAAAGTTCCTCGCGTGGAGCCGGAGTCTGCTGGACACGAAAGTCCCTGTAGTCCTCGAGGACTCTCCTCCCAGGGAGCCGACGTCGAGCCCGGCGCCGCCGGGGCCCAAGTCGGTGGCTGCTGCGTCTCCCGAGCTGAGTCTCAGGATGACAGCCTTGGAGAGCACATTGTCTGCCTTCATGGAGCAGCAGCGGGTACTGATGGCCAGCCTGTCTGGCGCATCTGCCCCGTCCACCGGGACATCGACGTCGAAGTCGACCCCGGAGACCAAGCCGATACTTGAGTCCATCATGGCTCGAAGTCGACCTCGGTCGCGGTCTCCCTCGACCTCCAGCTCGGGACCGAGGGCGTCGACGCCAGTGCCTCCGGCATCAGGGCCGGGTGCTCCAGGGCCCCGCGGGGTCGGACCCTGACTCCTCGTCAGACGAGTCCGCCTGGGAGACGGAGGATGAGGAGTCCCCCGATACGTTCAAGGCTCGGTGCGTCCAGTCGGACTCACCGCAGTCTGAGCCCCGGAGTAGATCCCCTCCGGAGGATACTCGGTTCTCGGAGTTCGTCCGGGATATTTGCACTGCTTTGGCTATTCCGGCGGACCCCGAGGAAGAGCCTCGAGCTGCAGAGCTCGAGGCCCTGCAGTATGACTCTCCTCCGAAGGAGGCCTTTACTGTCCCGGTTCCTCCGATGCTGGAACGGCTTCTCTTCTGGATGTGGGAGGCACCGGCCTCGGCGCCGGTTTTGAGCAAGCGAGTCGACTCGATCTATCGACTCAGGAAGAGCCCTGGCTTTCAGAAAGCACAGCTACCACACCATTCCATGGTTGTGGAATCGGCCATGCATCATCTGAAGAGCCAGAAGATGCACTCTGAGGTGCCCCCCGGCAGGGAGACCCGGAACCTCGATGGCGTCGGTAGAAAGTGCTTCCAGGGCTCGATGCTTGCTTGCCGTGTCCAGCCTTACCAGCTGTACATGGGCATGTACTTGCGGGACCTGGCCAAGGAGTTGGCCGGGTTCTCTGCTGTAATCTCCGGGAAACCCTTGCAGAGATTCAAGTCCTTGTCCTCGGGGATTCGGGACTGCTCGAAGTTCATGTCCTGCGCCGCCTACGATGGCTTTGAGGCTTCGGCCCGAGTTGCGGCAGCCGGCATCGCGGCTCGACGCCAGGCATGGCTGTAGTCATCGGACCTCGATCCATGGGTTCAGGACAAGTTGGTATCTCCAGGAACAAGCAGGAATAAGTCCTCACATATGGGTACGTCGGTACCGACGGAGCCTGCGCGGGAAAGCTCCCCAGCTTCCCAGAAGGAAGCTTTTGGGGCCTCCCACTGCACATGCGCGCTGCCTTCCCGCCTTCCTGACCAGCTCTCCTCAGTTTCTCTTTTTCCGCGAAGCCAGCAGGTCGTGTTCCTGTCACCGCTGAAGAAATTGTTTTAGTTTGTTTCTTTAGACCGCGTACCTGCCTTCCCCATACCGAAACCGGTACCGCCGGTCTCTCTTTTCTTTTCTTTAAAAAAAAAAAAAAAAAATCTTTATCTTGCACAACTTGGTGACTTCGGTTAGGCCTCAGGCCTACACAAATTCTCCTCATGGAGAAACCAGCCCCTGGTTTTAAGAAGTGTACCAAGTGTAGTGCTGTCACAGACACTCATGAATGGTGTCTTAAATGTTTGGGACCTGACCACTCCATTCCGGACTGCCCATCCTGCTCCCAGATGTCTAAACGTGGTTTGCAGAACCGGGCCAACAAATTCCATGTGCTGTTTGCTTCAGATAATCCAGCATCACAGTCATCCAGGTCTTCCTCTCCGGATGGATCTCAGGTAACCAAACCTTCTTCGGGTAGGTCCTCAAAGAGCAAATCTCCTTCAAAGCATTGAGAGGCTCTCACTTTTGAATCTGAGGATCCTGCCCCAGCCAAACAACCCCGGCGGGAAGCTCTGGCTTCCAAAGCACCATCTATGGGGTTACAGGTTGACATCGATGGCACGGCCTCGACTGATCACCTGTTAGACTGCTCTGGGGTACCGGCCCATACCGGTACCGACATCCAGGCAGCAGTGGCGTCTATGAGCAATACTGTTCAGACCATGCAGCAGGCCATGCTGGCTTTTATTAATGCTGCGACGCCCTCGGTACCGCGTTCAGCGGTACCGGGTCCGGTTCCGGTATCGTCTCCATACCGGAACCGAGACCATCGACTTCCAAACGCAGATCGGTTCCGCATGCCGGATCCGGGTTTTCACCCGATACCGATCCCATACCCGGTACGCCCGATGTCGATACCGATCGGTATGCGTATCGTGCGTTGGAAGCAAATAGAGAATACTCTGATTCTTCTGAGGATTTTGACTCCTCTGAGGACTCTGATGAGCTGTCTCTAGTTCTTCATGAAGACCCCTCTTCCCCAAAGAGGAGAATGTCTTCACCAGAGGATTTGTCCTTTCAAGACTTCATTATTGAACTAGCTAAAGGACTTTCTATTACCACATCCTCTGAAAAAGAACCTAGGTCAAAGAAATTGGATATTTTAGGATACCCTAAGGTTCCTAAAGAGGCAGTCACCCTGCCTATCCATGAAATCCTTCAAGAACACTTGATGGACTTATGGGAGACTCCTCTAACGTTGTCTCCTTACTCTCGTAGGTTGGACACCATGTACCGGGTCCCTCCTTCTCCTGGGTTTCAAAAGACTCAGCTGCCTCACCATTCTATTGTGGTGAAGTCTGCGCTGAAAAAGATTAAGAGCACCAAAAGGCACTCTTCCACCCCTCCAGGACGAGAATGTAAGACCCTAGACTCTTTTGGCAGGAAATTTTTCCAGGCTAGTATGCTTATAGCCAGGATTAATTCTTACAGTCTGTATATGGGCATGTTTCTCAGGGAACTTGCCCTAAAGATACGGCATTTTGCCTCCTTTATCCCTGAGGATAGAAAGGAGGAGTTCATTTCTCTGGTGAAACAGCTTCTAGATGTTTCTAAGTTCTCCAACAGAGCAGCTTTTGATTCCTTTGAGGGTGCCGGTAGAGCTTCGGGCATTGCTATTGCAGCCCGACGACTTGCTTGGCTCCAGGCCTCTGACCTAGAACCCTGGGTCCTGGATGGCTTACGGAATCTGCCCTGTACAGGTGAGAACTTATTTGGTAAGGACTGGCAAATTAAAGCCACTCAAATGGACGCAGAAAATGCTACATTGGATAGACTTTCTAAGTCTACCTCTACTCCTGCCAAGAAAAAGTCTTTCAAGAGGCCTTACTACAAGAAGGCCAGATTTTCCACAAATACTGGCCAACAATCTTCTCAGCCTCGCTTTGCTGCTAAACGTCAGCAACCTAAACAGGCAAGGTCAAAGCCTGCAGCGTCTGCCACTCCTCAGCAGGCTCAACCCCCTCAGGGGTTTTGACTTGCCCCTAGAGAACTTAACATTTCTGGCTCTAGAACAACCAGAGCCCCTCACCATTCCCGGAAGGTTAGCTCACTTTGCTCCCAGATGGGAGCAAATTACATCAGAGCAATGGACCCTCTCTATCATCAGAGAGGGCTACAAACTTCATTTTTCCAACCTTCCTCCATATACCATGGTGAGGCACTTCAATTCTCCCCCATCTCTCCTGGACCTGTTGGATCAGGAAGTCTCTTCTCTCCTTGCCCAAGGGACAATAGAAGAGGTTCCTCTTCTTCAACAAGGGACAGGATTCTACTCCCCTTATTTTCTCATAACAAAGAAGACAGGGGGATTCAGACCTATCCTAGATCTGAGAGAATTGAACACATTTCTGTACAAGGAGAAATTCAAAATGCTTTCTCTAGGCATTCTCCTTCCATACCTTCAGTCAGGATTGGCTTTGTTCTCTAGATCTCAAGGATGCGTACACACATATACTCATCCACCCATCCCACAGAAAATATCTAAGATTTCTGTTTCAGGGAAAACATTTCCAGTACAGAGTGCTTCCCTTCGGTCTAGCCTCTGCTCCAAGAGTGTTCACCAAATGCATGGCAGTTGTTGCCGCATTTCTAAGAGGTCTGTGAATTTTTGTATTCCCATATCTGGACGACTGGCTCATCCGAGCTCCATCTCAGTCAGAGGCCCAGATTTCCCTGGACCGTACAAGGCACATTCTGCAGTATCTGGGACTGGTGATAAACCTTCCCAAGTCTCAACTTATCCCTACTCAGTCTCTGGAATTCATAGGGGCCCAGTTGGACACCACCACTGCAAGGGCCTACCTACCTCAAGTCCGAGGCCAACGTCTGGTGTGCTTGGCCTCCCAAGCTCAGTCCAGCAGTCACTTGACAGCCAGAGAAATGCTGCGACTTCTGGGCCACATGGCCTCCACGGTACACGTGGTGCCCTACGCTCGTCTTCATATGAGAGCAGCTCAATGGACCTTGGCCACCCAGTGGACTCAGGCATCAGGAGCGCTCTCCGACCAAATACTCACCTCAAAGCGTCTGTTTTGGTCCCTCCAATGGTGGATGTCCACCAAGAATCTGTTGTTGGGGGCCCCCTTCCAACCTTTGTTGCCCCAAGCAACCCTCACAACAGATGCCTCCCAAACAGGGTGGGGAGCCCATCTACAATCCCTCTCCACTCAGGGTACTTGGTCTCCACAGGAGACCACCCTTCACATCAACCTCCTGGAACTGCGAGCAATCTTCTTTGCCCTCAAAGTCTTCCATACCCTCCTTGTCAACCTGACCGTCCTAGTTCAGACAGACAATCAGGTGGCCATGTTCTACGTAAACAAACAAGGAGGGACAGGCTCTCTCGCTTTGCAACGAAGCTCTCAGATTATGGGCCTTCGCCAGAGAGCATCAAATTCATCTTCTGGCAGTATATCTTCCAGGGGTTCAAAACTCTCGGGCAGACGGACTCAGTCGAGTTCTGCTTCCACACGAATGGTCCCTACATATGGACCAGATAGGCAGAATCTTTCAGGAATGGGGAACCCCGGACATAGACCTCTTTGCAAGTCCGTGGAATGCCAAACTTCCCCGGTTCTGTTCCAGGACTCCGTGTCAGGGAGCTCAGGCCAACGACGCCTTTCTCCTGCATTGGGGTCAGGAATTCCTATATGCCTTTCCACCCATTCCTTTGATTCCCAAGACTCTGTTCAAACTCCAGAGGGATCACGGATCGATGATCCTCATAGCTCCACGCTGGCCATGCCAAGTGTGGTTCCCTCTACTTCTGCATCTCTCCCAGGGACCCTCCCTGGACCTGGGAGCTGCGCTAGACCTTCTCTCTCAGGAGAAAGGGACTTTGTGGCACCCAAACCCCAAGTCCCTACACCTCAGAGCTTGGTTACTGAAGGCCTAAGCCTTCATGACTTCAATCTTTCTCAACCAGTGAATGATATCCTTCATGCCTCTAGGAAACCCTCCACGAGGTGTTCCTATGCTTTCAAATGGAAACGCTTTTCCATTTGGTGTGCTCAACAGGATCTTGACCCTCTAGCACTTCCTTTGAATTCTCTACTAGACTATCTCCTGCATCTTTCTAATGCAGGCCTTAAGACGAATTCAGTAAGAGTCCATTTGAGTGCTATTGCAGCATCCTTAAAACCTATAAATGGACAACCTGTCTCCTCTCATCCGCTTGTTGCAAGGTTCATGAGAGGCCTGACTCTAACTAAGCCTCCCATCCGACCTCCTCCGGTAGCATGGGACTTGAACCTAGTTCTAGGTCAGCTTATGAAGCCACCTTTTGAACCGTTGGTTTCGACCTCCTTGAAATTTCTTTCCTGGAAGGTCCTTTTCCTTATTGCAGTCACTTCGGCTCGCCGCATCAGTGAACTACAGGCCTTAGTGGCTCATCCACCTTATACCAGGTTTCATCATGATAAGGTGGTCCTAAGGACGAATCCCCACTTTATGCCCAAAGTGGTCTCGCCTTTTCATCTTAATCAAGAGGTATATCTACCTGTCTTTTTTCCAGCTTCTCATGCATCCAGTGCAGAGAGGAACCTTCATACTTTAGATTGTAAAAGAGCTCTTGCCTTTTACCTCAACAGGACTCAGCCACATCGAAAGTCTTCCCAACTTTTCGTGGCTTTTGATCCTTCTCATTTGGGACTTCCAGTCTCCAAACGTACACTTTCCAATTGGATTGCTCAGTGTATTTCCTTTGCTTACCAGAGTAAAAACATTTCTCTGGAAGGCCATGTCACAGCTCACAATGTGAGAGCCATGGCCACTTCTATGGCTCATCTTCACTCTGTCTCCATAGATCAGATCTGTCGAGCCGCCACATGGGCCTCGGTTCATACCTTCACAGCCCATTACTGTTTGGACAAGGACTCCCGCCGGGATGCCTTGTTTGGTCAGGCTGTCCTCAAACACCTGTTCCATACTTGAACAACTCCTGCCCACCTTCCCAGGATGGATGCCTGAGATCCATACGAAGATGGCGAACCCTTGGAAGGGGATCCCCCAGGCATCTTAGCTAGGGAGTCCCCATATGTGAGGACTTATTCCTGCTTGTTCCTGGAGATAGCACAGTTACTTACCTGTAACAGGTGATCTCTGGGAACAGCAGGAATTAGTCCTCACAACCCACCCACCTCCCCTAGGAGTTGTATCTTCTATCTATCTTCCTTTCCTCTCTCTATTGTCTCAGCTATAAACTCGAACTGAGGAGAGCTGGTCAGGAAGGCGGGAAGGCAGCGCGCATGTGCAGTGGGAGGCCCCAAAAGCTTCCTTCTGGGAAGCTGGGGAGCTTTCCCGTGCAGGCTCCGTCGGTACCGACGTACCCATATGTGAGGACTAATTCCTGCTGTTCCCAGAGATCACCTGTTACAGGTAAGTAACTGTGCTTTACACGGACAAGGCTGTCTAGGAAGACCTCTGCCCCTTCTCCTAAAAAGAAGGGCTCGGGTAAAAAGCCCTTTTACCCGAGGAAGGGCACTGCCTACAAACAGTACCCTCAATATCAGGCTACCCAAGCTGCACCCCAGGGTCAGCAAGCCAAGGGGCAGGGTAATGGGCCCCATAGGCAGAGGACCCCCCAGCCTCCAGCCCCTGCTCCCACTCAGCAGGGTGGCGGTTTTTGACTCCTTGAGCGTAGCTTCTCCATCCCTGCTCTCCCAACCCTGCACAAGAGGTCGCCTCGCTCTCTTTGCCCACCAGTGGCTCCTCATCACTGGGGACAGTTGGGTATTGGACATAGTCCACAAGGGCTATGCACTAAATTTTCACCAACTGCCTCCACCATACTTTCCAGGGGAGCCTCCAAGGCCTTCCCTGCACACAGACCTTCTCCTTCAGGAACTTCAAGATCTGTTCATGGACAGGGCGGTGGAGCCTGTGCCTCCCCACTTGCAAGGTCACGGATTCTACTCCAGGTATTTCCTGGTGCCCAAAAGAACAGGTGGCCTTCGACCCATTCTGGACCTCAGGAACCTCAACAAGTTCCTAGAGAAAGAAAAGTTGAAGATGCTGACTCTTGGAACACTTCTGCCCTACCTCCAGCAGGGAGATTGGCTATGCTCCTTAGATCTAAAGGATGTGTACACTCACATCCTCATTCATCCAGACCACAGAAAGTACCTCAGGTTCCTTGTGGGAGGAAACCATTATCAGTACAGGGTACGGCCTTTTGGCCTCACCTCCGCTCCCAGGGTCTTTACCAAATGCCTGGCAGTGGTGGCGGCCTACCTGAGAAATCAATTAGTCTTTGTCTTCCCCTATCTGGACGACTGGCTCATCAGGGGTCAGACATGCCAGGAGGCCAGACAAGCCACCCTCAGAACTATTGCTCTTCTTCAAAGCCTAGGGTTCGTGATAAACTTTGCAAAGTCCACTTTGCTCCCCTCCCAGAATTTGGAGTTCATAGAAGCAAGGCTGGACTCTCTCCTGGCAAAGGCTTTCTTGCCAGAAGACAAAGCACAAAGATTGATAGCCTTGGCAAACCAGTTTCTCAACGGGTCACTAGTCTCCGCCAGACTCTGCCTGAGGCTTCTAGGCCACATGGCTTCAACAGTGCATGTGACCCCCAATGTCAGGCCTGCACAGTGGTGCCTTCGGACTCGGTGGTCACAGGCCACAGGCAGCCTCAGGGACAGGATAAGGGTGTTCAGACAATTTCTGAACTCCCTCAGCTGGTGGCGGCACCCACCCAATCTACTAAAGGGGGTGCCTTTTCAGATTCCTGGGTACATGGTGGTACTGACCACCGACGCCTCCCTGCAGGGCTGGGGAGCTCATTGTCTAGACAAGTGCACCCAGGGCCTGTGGTCTCCTTGGGAGGCTGCACAGCAGATCAATCTCCTCGAACTCAGAGCTATTCGATTAGCACTCAAAGCTTTCTCTCCTGCCCTGGCTCATCAATCTGTCCTGGTTCAGACAGACAACCAATTAGCCATGTTTTATGTGAACAAACAGGGCGGGACTGGGTCCAGACTCCTTTGGTGGGAGGCTCAGGACCTTTGTTCATTTGCCCTCAAGCACAACATGCTCCTCAAGGCTGTGTACCTTCCAGGCCAGGACAACTACCTGGCCGACAGGTTAAGCAAAATTCTGCAGCCCCACGAGTGGCAGCTGCATCTTTCAGTAGTTCAGTAGTTCAGAAGATCTTCCTAAAGTGGGGTCTCCCTTTGGTAGATCTCTTTGCCAGCCCAATGAACAAGCAACTGGGTATATATATGGGTATATATATATGGGTATATATATATGGGTATATATATATGGGTATATGGGTATATATATATGGATATATATATATATATATATATATATATATATATATGGATATATATATATATATGGGTATAGACGCGAGGGACTGATGGGAAATTTCCCATTAGCCCCTGCGTGCTTAACAGAGACGCGAGGGAGATGCTCTCCCTCGCAAATCTGAAAGCCCTTGCAGAGGGGCTTAGCGGGCGGAGGGGGCCCCGCGGGACATTGCAATCTGCCGCGGCAGCAGCCAGAGCCTGCTTTTTTTTTTTTTTTAAATTTGCCAGGGGGGTTAGGACTGCTAATGGGCAGGGAGGGGGGGGTTAGGACTGCTAATGGGCAGGGAGGAGGGGGGGGGTTAGGACTGCTAATGGGCAGGGAGGGAGGGAGGGAGGGGGGGGGTTAGGACTGCTAATGGGCAGGGAGGGGGGGTTAGGACTGCTAATGGGCAGGGAGGGAGGGAGGGAGGGGGGGTTAGGACTGCTAATGGGCAGGGAGGGAGGGAGGGGGGGTTAGGACTGCTAATGGGCAGGGAGGGAGGGAGGGGGGGTTAGGACTGCTAATGGGCAGGGAGGGAGGGAGGGGGGGTTAGGACTGCTAATGGGCAGGGAGGGAGGGGGGGTTAGGACTGCTAATGGGCAGGGAGGGAGGGGGGGGGTTAGGACTGCTAATGGGCAGGGAGGGAGGGGGGGGTTAGGACTGCTAATGGGCAGGCAGGGAGGGAGGGAGGGGGGGAGGTTAGGACTGCTAATGGGCAGGGAGGGAGGGAGGGGGGGTTAGGACTGCTAATGGGCAGGGAGGGGGGGGGTAGGACTGCTAATGGGCGGGGAGGGGGGGTTAGGACTGCTAATGGGCAGGGAGGGAGGGGGGGTTAGGACTGCTAATGGGCAGGGGGGGGCGGGCGGGCGGGGTAGGACTGCTAATGGGCTGGGGGGGTTAGGACTGCTAATGGGCAGGCGGGCGGGCGGGGGGGGTAGGACTGCTAATGGGCTGGGGGGGTAGGACTGGTATTGGGCTGGGGGCGGTTGGGGGCTGTCTGGAAATGGGGTGATGGGGGTTAGGACTGGTAATGGGTTATAGGGGGGGCTTAAACTGAAAATGGGGTGATGGGGGTTTTAGGACTGGAAGTGGGTTGATGGGGGGGGGGCTAGGACTGGTATTGGGTTGGGGGGTTGCTAGGACTGGAAATGGGCTGATGGGGGGCTAGGACTGGAAATGGGCTGATGCAGGGACTAGAAGGGAATGGATGCTGGGTGAGGCTGGAACTAGAAGGGAGCTGATGTTGGGGGAGGATTAGAATGGGATGGGGCTGGGAGAGTAAAATGGAGAGGGGAAAAATATTTTGTGTGGGAGGGATAAAAAATCTACAATTGGCCGGGTATTGGGAGAGTAAGTGGGGATTGAGGATGGAGGGGTAAAATTTGAGTGGATGAAATAGGAATGAGGAAAGAGCAAAAGGAGAAAGATTAGTATGTTAAAGCGGATGTAGAGAGAGAGAATGGAAAAAAAAAAAACTAGAAGAGAGAAGAAAGGACAAATGGACAGCAGATGATGGAGAGTTAGCAGGAAACATGAAGAAACCAGAAGAAAGTGGCTGGAGCAATTGCAACTGAGCTGAGGTATTCTGTTTATGTAATTCCTTTTTGACATTGCCACTTGTTCTCTTTCCCAGTAGGTCATGTATTGTTATTGTCTGAAATGTATTGGTTTAATATTTGCAGTGTTGCCTTTTGATAGGTATGGTGTGGTGCTTTGTGAGTCCTGGTAGTGCTGTTAGGATACGGCGGGTTTGCTATTGGTTCTAAATGGGCAGTGTTTGTAGTAGTTCCTAATGTGCCTGGCGGTTGGCACTGGATTATAGTAATGTAGAAATCTTTTAGTCTGTCTTTATCCATACACTCATTAAGAGACATGTTTACTAAAAGTTAGTGTATGTTAGCATTATGCAAATATTTATGCAAATTGACGTGCTGGCACTTTGAGGAAATTCTTTGGTTTTGTGCGGCAGTTTGGGCACTCGGGCTCAAAAAGGTTAGCCATCACTGATATATAGTGTCGTGCACCGCCCTGGTGGCCAGTGGTCGTAAGGGTAGGTGGGACACAAAAAGTATTTTATTATGAGAGGATGGTCTTTTAAGAGCCAGGTGTAACCTGGTCTCAGCAATTCAGCTCCTAAGTAAGAAAAATTGTGAATGCAGAGTAGAGGGTTAACAAGGCATTTATTTCCCTTTACGCATAAGATTCAGCTGGGTTACAACCTAAAGAAAAAGTCCTTAACTTCAGGAATGAAATCAACTCAGGTTAACGGAAAAACTGTTATTCTTCACAGTTGTGACAATGCTTAGTTAAGCTTTCCAGAGTAAAGCAAATGTTTCAGCACTCTTCTTCCATTTAGCAAATGAATAACATTCTGAAGATAACATATATCATTCACAGGTTTAACAGTGACTCTGCACTGCCTGAAATACACAAAGAACAGTCCATCTCTTCCTGAGATAAAAGGCTTGGCTCTACAAGTTCCACTTGCATCGGATCAGAATTATCTGCCTGTATCAGTGGTTTCACTGGCTATAATTTCTGGACAGGCCCTAGTCCTGTTCTCTGGATGTTTAAAGAGTTCCTCTAGTGTTTGCCAATGAGCATGGCCTACCCTCGGGCATTTTCTACTTGGCTTATGAGAGGTAGCTTTGCTTTCCTTTCTCACAGGTTTAGCATTACTTTCAAAAGGCTTTTTATAAGGAAAGGTTTTCTTCATAGAAACAGTGTCAGCATACCTTGGCTTCCAGCAGCATATAGAACTGGGATTTCCTCCTTCCCGCAGTTCTTCAGGAACACACTCCCTGTGCCAGTCTCCTCTCTGAAAGCTTCTGATCTCCAGGAACAAGCAGGAATGAGTCTTCACATATGGGTACGTCGGTACCGACGGAGCCTGCACGGGGATGCTGCCCAGCTTCCAATCAGAAAGCTTTTGGCAGCCTCCCTCGTGCCTGCGCGCTGAGTTCCCGCCCTCTCCAGAGCCTCTC
Organism: Ichthyophis bannanicus; assembly: GCA_033557465.1. Taxonomy (NCBI): domain Eukaryota; kingdom Metazoa; phylum Chordata; class Amphibia; order Gymnophiona; family Ichthyophiidae; genus Ichthyophis; species Ichthyophis bannanicus. The sequence continues at coordinate 940,703,226 of CM066033.1, read as the reverse complement.
TTCAGTTTTCGTTTTTCCGTGGAGCCGGCAGGACGTCTTCCTGTCACCGCAGAAACTTACTTTTTTACTTACTTCGATGCCGAGTCTTGAGTCCATATCTAGTCTCGATGACTCGGTACCGACGTGCCCTGGAACCAACTCAGGTCGATTCCAGATCGGCAGTTTCAAAGATCATAGTCATAACTCTCTCATGATCTCGCTACCACTGCAGCAGTTCCCGATGGCTGCTTCATCTGCTACTCCTGTATCAGTATCGATGCCTCTTCTGGCACCCATGCCTACTTTAGAACCTTTACCTGGCATTGGTGTAGTCCCCTGTACCTCCTCTGGAGCTCCGGCTTTTTCTTTAGCCGGGCCAGGGATGGTTCCCATAGGAGATCAGTCTTTTCAGGCTTTTCTCCAAGACATGGCAACCTTTCTCAATATATCTATCCCTGGTGGTGGTCCTACTCAGGGCTCACAGGCACAGATGGAAAATATACAACTTCCTTTACATCCTGCTCTGCAGGATCTCCTTCTCAGGGTCTGGAAATCACCCTTACGACTTCCTCCAGTTTCTACAAACATTGAGGTTCGGTACCGGGTGCCACCCTCTCCAGGGTTCCAGAAGCCTCAACTTTCTCATCGTTCCCTTGTAGTGGAATCGGCTCTGAGAAAAGTTAAGAGCAAGAAGAAGCATTCTTCTTATCCACCGGGTCGTTCTTCAAGAACACTCGATGCTTTTGGTCGTCAGGCCTTCCAAAACTCTATGTTGGCCTCCAGAGTTCTCTCATATATTTTTCACATGAGTCTAACACTCCAGGAAGTCACAGAGAAATTGCCTCTTTTGACCCCTTTTTTACCAGAGCCCAAGGCTACTGATTATTCCTTACTCATCAATCACAGCCGGAATATATCTTGGTACCTGTCTCGTGCTTCTATAGATTCTTTTGAGTCTGTTAGCAGATCCTCTGCTATTGCCATAGCAGCACGTCGCAGAGCCTGGCTTGAAGCTTCAGACTTGAGTAGATGGGCACAAACTATACTGGCTCATTCTCCTTGTACGGGAGAGGGTCTCTTCAATAAGGAGGCTTTAAGTCAGGTTGCTCAATGCTTCACTGACTCTCCTTCCACTAAGGACCTTTCTAAGCCACCTCCTTCTTCGAGAGGTAGGAAATGTCCTACCAAACCTTCTTTCCCTAAGAAAAGAAAGTTTCATTCCTCTCCTGCCCATCATTCGGCTGTACCTAAACAGGAGACACCTCAGCCTAGTCTGAACTCCTCCAGCTCTAACCAGTCTCAGCATTCCCAGCAACCATAGGAGCTGGGACTTATACTCTATACTTTCCTTCTAATTCATTAGAAGTTTATACACTGTGTTTCTTTTCAGTGTACTACCTTGTGAAACATTTTATGTTCAGGAACTGCTAACTTCTCCTCTTCTTATTCTCTAGAAGAGCAGTTGCACCTATCCCATGATGGTTTTGTCCCAACTGAACATTCTTCCTTCTGTTGACTTACCCTATGGGTATGTCACCCTCTAATTACTTGCTCTACCCTCTCCAATGGGTTTTTTTCCCTAATCGAGGGGTACCATACTAAATAGTTTTTACCAAGCTTATTCCACAGACAGGGAGAAGTTGTATCTCCTCCCTCTTTATCTGTTTTTTCTTTATGGGGCACAGGGCAATCTTTCTGCTGTTTCTGTCAGCTGCTGTGCCTGCAGGAGTTACAGTGATTGTATTACTGGTACTTTTGCCAAGTTCCAATCTTTTGTTCAATTTCTGTCTAGCCTTAGTAGTGTTTCCAAGCTATTCGTTAGCTACCTTGGATCCTCCTACTCCCTTAGGCTTTCTCACATTATTCTATCCATCTCCTCTCCTAGGATATGGTAACAAACCTGACTTCAGTCAGTTTATCTCTCCTGCACAATGCTCTCTATAATCTTCAGAGCAGCTTTCTACTATGAGGGCCTGCTATAGAGCATTGACCTTGTCTCTGAAGCTTCGCTATTAGTAGGAAAAAGCTTGTTCACCCTTCCCATGCCTGTGAAGGTTCTCCACACCCTTTAACCTGGGGTGTTAGCACGAGATATATTCTTCTGCGTGAAGATCCAAGGCTGACATTCATGCATGCTACCTCGGGGTCCCTCTAATGGGTCCCTCTGGTATCTTCCCCTGCATTTTGCACCTCTGCCATGTCAGTGTTCGGTGGAACTCCCGCCTTGTTCCTTATAGATTCATCTTATAATCTGTTCTCACGCAATCATCACGGTTGTTTTTGTTGGATTGCCTTCCTGCATCCCTCAATTCATAGAAATAGATTCTCTCTACATATCCCAAGTGGCTTCACCCTCTGGTAGTATACAGAATCTTTTTCTTTTTTATTTCCCATGTACAATCATGGGGCTGAGTGCTAGACATGTTCTTCAACCTGTCATCTTGTATGTAGCATCTCTATATATGTCTACATACCTATATCATTTCTCTGGTGGTGCAATTCCATGCCCCACAAAGATATCTATATTTATATATATTTTGATATATCTCTCCACCCATGTCCCGATTTATGCATCTGGACATATCGATTCAGGTTTAGATCCCCCCACATATATATATAAACATCTGTATATATATGTGTCTCTTGGGCGGTTTCTTAAGGGTTCATATCTCTATACTCTCACCCTTACTGTCTATACTAAATGTTACCTCCTAGAGGATTTAGACAGTCCATCGCCCTATTTCGCATACCATATTACCATGCAGAAACTGTTAGACACCACTAACCATTGTGGTGCTAACTTCTCTATTTTTTCTTAAACCCTTGAAGCATCAAGCTTCAATATTTTTTCCTATCTCTCGCCAGTTAGGAAAAACGGTGTACATCTTTATCTTTGAGTACACAGCTCTTCTCCTTGGGAATAGGGATTTTTTCCACTTTCCCTCTCCCCGTCAGGACTGGGCTAGTTCTACAACTCCGTCAGTCTTCTTCCTTAGTCCTCCCTGTTAATAACATTATGACTAAAGGAGTTTTTCAGCTTTTTCTCATAAAGCTTTCCATTGAAGACATGACGTCCCATCCTACCCAGTTGACACCTGGATCGTCTACTACCTCCAGGTCTGGACCTTCATCCTCACTGCTGGGAGGTCCCTTCAAGATTCCGCCACTGCTTCTCCAGCAGACTACATCAGGCGTTCTACTTCCTACAGTGCAGTAGGTAAGTGACCTATCTAATGGTACGTTACATGTGTTTCATGTGACTCCTCATATACACCAAGGACTCCTACAATCTGTACGGCCCTCTAGTTCTTGGCTATGCTGTTCTTCCTCACAGCTCCTTTATTGTCAACTCCTACCCTCCATCCCACATTGGATGCCAGGGATTTCTGGACACAAAATGCACCCCTGGTCCAGGCTGCTGCATTTTTATGGGATCTCCCCCTGGCATCTCCAGCTAGGGAGTCCCCATATGTGAAGACTCATTCCTGCTTGTTCCTGGAGATAGCACAGTTACTTACCTGTAACAGGTGATCTCTGGGAACAGCAGGAATTAGTCTTCACAACCCTCCCACCTCCCCTGGGAGTTGCATCTCTTATCTTCTTCTCCTTTCTCTCTCCTCGCCTTTGTCTCAGCTTTGAAACTCAACTGAAGAGAGGCTCTGGAGAGGGCAGGAACTCAGCGCGCAGGCGCGAGGGAGGCTGCCAAAAGCTTTCTGATTGGAAGCTGGGCAGCATCCCTGTGCAGGCTCCGTCTGTACCGACGTACCCATATGTGAAGACTAATTCCTGCTGTTCCCAGAGATCACCTGTTACAGGTAAGTAACTGTGCTTTCCTTATCGCCTCTCCGGGCCAGTCCAGGGAACGTTAGGGTTGTCAATCCCGTTCAGCAGCTGAGGACTGACAAACAAAGTTTTTGCTGACAGCTTAAGCCACTCCCCCTGATGCCAGCTCTCCAGTCTTTCAGTCCTCAGCAGCTGAACAGGACATTGATGCTGACAGTGTCCCTGACAGAGCACATACTTTTTGTTATTTTTGTGTGGGTTTGAATAGCGGGTTGGCTCTAGCAGGGCTGATTGCGGCTATATTCCCCTTTCTCTTATAAAGTTCAATGTAAAAAAAAAAAAAAACCAGAACGGAGGGACGTGGACACCCGTAGCTGCACTCTTTCAGCAGCAGCTGAAGGCAGAGCCTGCTTTCTCTCGGGCGAGATTCTCCGTTGCTGAAAAACTGGTCCTGGGAGCCCCAGTACCATTCTTCCTGCTGCACCGCCGGTGTTTCTCTTCCCCCGCTAGCAGCGGGTAAGCGGGAAAACAGTTCTGCGCCGCTCCGCTCTCTTCAGGTGAGCCTTTGGGGCAGGCAGAGGCCTTTCTGTGATTCGCCCGCGTGTTTTTGTAGCGGCAGGGATTTCCCTCGGGGGGGGGGGGGGCATAGCGCCAGCGGGGACTTTAAGCAGACGGGTTTCACTTTTCTTTTCAATTTTCGTTTCGCGTTTACTTAGCCACGGTTCTTTTCTCTTCCGATTAAGGGGCAATGGACTCCAAGCCTTCGGGGGAGTTAGACAGGCCTGTTATCGCCTGGGGAACGGCTGCCATCTTAGGAGAGCCGGCCGTTTCTCCCGCAGGCCCGCACAAGCCCGGGAAGCGAAAATCCAAGTCTAGCAAGGATTCTCCGGCAGTGGTGCAGCCTAAGCAGAAGTCTCCTGAGGCTCAGGAGGGTCTATCTGTGTTGTTTTCTCCCGAGTTCATTTTGGCCCTGCATAGGGCATTTTTGTTGAAGTCCTCTCAGGCAGGGGCTTTGTCCTCCTGTGCTCAGCCTGTGCAGGGGGTGCAACCTGAGGGGACTTGTAGATCCGGGGGAGGGTACTTCCCAGAAGGGGTTGCTTAAGGAGTCCGCTGCGGAGCCAGCGGGGTCGTCAGGCGCGGAGCTTCAGTGCAGAGATGATGGGGATTTCCTCTCAGAGGCAGGCTTGAATCATTGGCAGGAAGAGCTTGAAGAGGGGGAGATTGCACCGGGCGAGGGCCCTAATGTTTTTAGGGTGTTTCGCAAGGAGGAGCTGGGTGCGCTTATTTCTCAGTCCTTAACTGCCTTGAATATTTTACTACCCTCGGTGTCTCAGGAACCTCTTGAAGATCCGTTGTTGCAAGGTTTTAAAGCAGAGCAACGCTGTTTTCCTGTGCATCGTGTCATTAAGCAGATGATTGAGTCTGAGTGGGAGTGTTCGGAGGCTACCTTGAGGGGTAGTCGAGCCTTGGGTCGCCTGTACCCGCTGCCCCAGGAGGAGAGAGAATTGTTCAGAATGCCTAAAGTGGATGCCTTAGTTTCGGCCGTAACAAAGAAGACGACCATTCCAGTGGAGGGCGCTGCGGCGCTTAAGGATCTCCAGGATCTTAAGTTAGAGGTTTTCCTGAAACAGGCATTCGATTCTAGTGCTCTAGCGCTGCAAGCTTCCGTTTGTGGAGTGTATGTGTCCAGGGCTTCCATCCGGTGGCTTCAAGGGGAGGTCACAGCGGATTCGACAGAGGCTTCTTCCGTGGAAGGGGCGAAATTGGAGTCAGCTGCAGCTTACTTGGCGGATGCCTTTTATGATTTGGTGAGAATTACCGCAAAGTCTATGGCTTCGTTAGTAGCAGCCAGACACTTCCTTTGGTTACGGAATTGGGCAGCTGACGTATCCTCTAAGTCGCGCCTCAGTAAGCTTCCCTATAAAGGGAAGTTACTTTTTGGGGAAGCCTTAGAAAAGATTGTAAAAGATCTCGGAGACTCCAAGGGGGGTCATTTGCCGGAAGATTGTCCCAGGGCTCCTAGAGGGGGAGCGGCGCAGCGCGGACAAGGGAAAGATGCTCATCGTTTTCGCGGAGCGCGTTTTGTTCCCTATCCTCTGGGTCATTTCAGTCCTCGAGGGCAGTCGTTTCGCGGAGCGAGAGGGTTCGGTAAGACCTACTTTAATTCTCAGCAGCACACAGCTAAAAAGTCGCAATGAAGGTCGGCAGGTCCAGGCGGAGATTCCTGTAGGAGGTCGCTTGGAGGGCTTTCTCTCTGCCTGGACTGCCATAACCTCAGACAAATGGGTGCTGGAGATCATTCGAGACGGGTATGTGCTAGAGTTCGCTTGTCCTTTGTCAGACGCCTTTGTGGTGTCCCCATGTGCTCCGGGTCGGAAGACACAGGCAATTGCCGACACGCTGGGGCGGTTGTTGCGGCTGCAGGCGGTGGTGCCAGTGCCTCGCGACCAGTGCGGCTTTGGTTGATACTCGATATATTTTGTGGTCCCCAAGAAAGAGGGCTCTTTTTGGCCAATTCTCGATCTCAAGCATGTCAACCGCGCCTTGCGGGTTCCGCATTTTCGGATGGAGACCCTGCGGTCCGTTATTCGGGCGGTGCGACTGGGGGAGTTTCTCTCGGCCATAGATCTCACAGAGGCTTATCTGCACATTCCCATCAGAGCAGAGCATCAGCGGTTTTTGAGATTTGCCGTACCTATGGGTCACTTCCAGTTTTGCCCTTTGGTCTGGCCACAGCTCCTCGCACCTTCACGAAAGTGATGGTGGTGGTGGCGGCGGCTCTGCGGAAGGAAGGTATCAGAGTGCATCCATACTTGGACGATTGGCTAATCAGGGACGATTCCCAGTCTGACTCAGAGGTGGCCACGGCTCGAGTGGTTCAGGTCCTCGAGCAGCTAGGTTGGGTCATCAACCAGACAAAGAGTCAGTTGCGGCCGGTGAGGCAGCTAACTTATCTCGGGCCCTTCTTCGACACGGAACGAGGTTCAGTTTTCCTGCCCGAGTGTAGAGTACAGAAGATTCTACAGCAAGTGCAAGCGTTTTTGCGGATTTCGGCTCCGTCGGTGTGGACCTATTTGCAACTTTTGGGGTCCATGGCAGCAGCCCTGGACCTGGTTCCGTGGGCCAGAGTGCATATGCGGCCTCTTCAACAGGCTTTGCTCGCCAGGTGGTCTCCACAGCTTCACCCTCTCTCACAAAAGCTCGCCTGTCCGGATCCAGTTCGCCGGAGTCTACGGTGGTGGCTGTATCCCAGTCGTCTGCAAGCAGGGGTTCCCTTGCAGGAGCCATAGTGGATACTGCTAACTACGGACGCCAGTCTCTTGGGCTGGGGAGCTCACTGTCAGTCTCAGGTGGCCCAAGGCTCCTGGTCCCAGGAGGAGAGCGTGTGGTCGATCAATCACTTGGAGCTGCGAGCGGTCCGTCTAGCACTTCTTCATTTTGGACGCCTGCTTGAGGGGGCGGCGGTTCGAGTCTTTTACGACAGTGCGGTGGCAGTGTCATATATCAATCGACAGGGCGGTACCAGGAGTGTACCGTTACTGGAGGAAAGCCTGGACTTGTTCGGGTGGGCGGAGACTCACCTTCTCACCATCTCGGCGGCACACGTCGCAGGCAAGGACAATGTGCAGGCCGATTACCTCAGTCGCAGTGTTCTCGATCCGGGGGAGTGGGAACTGAACGCGGCTGTGTTTCACGACATTACAGTTTGCTGGGGGCAGCCGGTGATGGACCTCATGGCTACCCTCGTCAATGCCAAAGCGTCTCGGTTTTTCAGCAGACGCAGAGAGCATATGTCGGAAGGCCTGGATGCTCTGGTGCAGCCCTGGCCGCTAGACACCCTCCTGTATGTGTTTCCGCCGTGGTCGATGCTCGGCCGGCTCATACAGCGCATAGCATGTCACAGAGGAACGGTGATACTCATTGCGCCGGATTGGCCGCGTCGACCGTGGTATGCCGATCTGGTCCGGCTATTGGTGGCTTCGCCGTGGCGGCTACCGTCCGGACTCAATCTGAGTCAGGGGCCGGTGCTCATGTCGCACGTAGATCGCTTCTTACTTACGGCTTGGCTCTTGAAGGGAATCGGTTAAAGCGTAAGGGTTACTCGGAGTCGGTGGTTTCCACCTTGTTGCGGTCTAAGAGACCTTCGACTTCGCTAGCGTATGTGCGCGTTTGGCGAGTCTTTGAGGATTGGTGTATGAGTCGGGGCTTCCAGCCTATGTCTACTGCGTTGCCGCAGCTGCTGCTGTTCCTTCAGGACGGTCTGGACAAAGGTTTGGCTCTCAATACGCTGAAGGTGCATTTGGCGGCTCTGTCTTGTTTTAGAGGTTCGGTTCAGAGTCGGCGTCTCTCTGCGCATGCGGACATGCAGCGATTTTTTTCGGGCGGCCAAGATCATCAAGCCTCCATTGCGCAAGGTGGTGCCTCCTTGGGATTTAAATGTAGTTTGGAGGCGTTAACGCAGCCTCCGTTTGAGTCCGCTTCCGCGGTGAGTTTGAAAGAATTTTCCTGGAAAACGGCCTTCTTGGTGGCGTTATGTTCGGCGAGGAGAATTTTGGATTTGCAAGCGTTGTCTTGTCGAGAACCCTACCTTCAGTTCTTGCCGGAGAAGGTGTTGTTGCGTCCTGTACCTTCTTTTCTGCCTAAAGTAGTCTCCTCCTTTCATGTGAATCAGTCGGTGGCGTTACCGAGGTTTTCCAATCTCTCCGGTTCCCCGATGGATCGTGCGCTACGAAAATTGGATCTCAAACGTGTATTGCAGAAGTACCATAAGATCACTAAGCCTTTTCGCAAGTTGGATAGGTTGTTTGTCTTGTTTGTGGGCCGCCGTAGGGGTGAAGCGGCTACGAAAGCCTCAGTTGCCCGATGGGTGACACGGGCTATAGTGGCAGCTTACGCGGCCAGAGGCAAAGAGCCGCCGGAGGGCCTCAGGGCGCATTTCACTCGTTCTCAAGCGACGTCATGGGCAGAGCATGCGTTGGTCCCTCCGGTGGATATCTGTCGAGCGTCGACCTGGTCCTCTCTGCATACTTTCACTTCGCATTATCGGTTAGATGTTCACCCGAGAGGAGATGCGAAGGTGGGGGCCTCGGCCATTATCGCAGGTCTTGCGGGTCCCTCCCGAGTTTAGGTACTGCTTTGATACTGCCCTAGCGTTCCCTGGACTGGCCCGGAGAGGCGATAAGGAAGGAGAAATTAGGTCTTACCTGCTAATTGTCTTTACTTGAGCTCTCTCCGGGCCAGTCCAGGGCCCACCCAGTCTTTTCGATGTGAACAGAGTAAATACGCGGTTTGTAAGTCTATCTGAGCGCCAGAGCGGTAGCAGAACTGTTGAATTGCAGTAATCTCTATGAGCACAGAGAAAAAAACAATAAAAGTGAAAAAACAAAAAAAACTTTTTTCGGAAGTTGAGGCACTGACTCACTTTGTGTTAGCGGGTGCAGTCTGTCTCTGGGGAATCTGGTGCGTTTTCAGTTCATGTTAGTTCCTTTCTTGGTTGTGTACTTAAGTTTCTTGTTTTTCCAATGTTTTCGTTAAGCTGCTTTGTCAATAGAAGACTGGAGAGCTGGCATCAGGGGTAGTGGCTTAAGCTGTCAGCAAAAACTTTGTTTGTCAGTCCTCAGCTGCTGAACGGGATTGACAACCCTAACGTTCCCTGGACTGGCCCGGAGAGAGCTCAAGGAAAGACAATTAGCAGGTAAGACCTAATTTCTCCTTACCTTTCGGTTTAGCCCCAGGTTCCTCGGGTACAAGCAGGCTTCTTTCTTTCACTCTGCTTTGCCTCCAAAGGTGATTGTTCCTTTGCCCAGCACTAGTTTCCCAAGTGCTTCTTTCTGCTTGGTCCTTGCTTGTGGTGCTTCTCTCTCGTAAACCTTCAGCTTTACCTCCAGCTCCACACCTGCAAGCACTGCTCTGTTTCCCTCTCCAGTCTTCCGTTTATAAAGCTCTCCTGTGTTTGAGCTTTCCGGGCTGACTGTCAGGTGCTCTCGATTAGCTAAGTGTGTCCACTCAGGCTCTGTGAGTGCACGCCTTCTCCCTCTAGCTGTTCTGTGCAGATATTGCATCTTGTGCACATCTTTTTCTTCATGAAAAACAGCTTCTTCTCCTTGCATTTTTGCTTTCATCAGCCCCTGCTGCATGACAATAGATATATATATATTTTCCCCTACGGACCCGACAGATAGTCTCTATCCCTTTCCATGCTGTCCCAGCATACTTAGGGTTCTCCATAATCAACCACTTCCTATGGTAGTTGAGGGGTTTTTGTACTATGACCTTCAGTTTAGGTACACCTGAAGCCCTCCATATATTTTCTTTTTCCTATGTGATTTCAATTAGGAAGGACTTTCTGAATCTTCAGAAAATGTGAGGCTACAATGCCTCATGCTCCTATCCTTCTTTGTTATCGGATATAGGGATCTTCAAAGCTCCCTTCTCCTATAAGAACTATGTCTCTTTAAAGTCAAAAGAGCTTCAGCCTTATCTTATAGGGACTTCCTGCCTCATTGAACTACCCCAGTTCCACTAGGATTGTTTCTTCTCACCCTAAGGGTTCTAACCTCAGCCTGTTTTTTGCGGTTATTTACCTCTCCTTACATTGAGGTACTCCCTAGGGATATTCTGTTGATTCATATTAACAAATCCACATGAACCTCCATATACCTTTTTACAATACCACCAGGTGAGGTCCATATTGGTTTTTGCTCTTCAATATTACCACTAAATATCACCTATCTAGGCGTCCTGTTTGGTCCAGCTGTTCCACAGCACATCTTTTTAGTTCAACTCCTACCCTCCATCCCTAGGATGCCTGGGGTTCTGTACAATAGCATGGCTCTCAGATTCGCAACATGCTGGGACTCCTCCAGGCATCTTAGCTTGGGAGTCCCCAGATGTGAAGACTCATTCCTGCTTGTTCCTGGAGATAGCACAGTTACTTACCTGTAACAGGTGATCTCTGGGAACAGCAGGAATAAGTCCTCACAACCCACCCACCTCCCCTAGGAGTTGCATTTCTCTATCTCTATCTTTCCCTTTCTCTCTCTCTCTCTCTTTGTCTCAGCTTTAAAACTTAACTGAGGAGAGGCAGTTGGGAAAGGCGGGAAGGCAGCACGCAGGTGTGTTGGGATGCTTCCAAAAGCATTCTGATTGGATGCTGGGGAGCGTTCCCGCGCAGACTCCGTCGGTACCGACGTACCCATATGTGAAGACTTATTCCTACTGTTCCCAGAGATCACCTGTTACAAGTAAGTAACTGTGCTTTCCCTACTTGGAAGATTGGCTGATAAAGGCAGACTCTCCAAGAGTACTCTGCACTTCACTTCAGCAACCCTTGAAGTTTTAGAACACATGGTAAATTTCTCAAAATCACATCTCACCCCAACCCAAAGGCTAGAGTTCATAGGTGCGGTACTAGCAACAAACCAAGGCCTTCCTCCCAGAAGACTGAATGTCCTATCTAGTGGAGGAGTCAGTGTTTCATAGCCTGATGCGATGCTTGTGGCAGCCAGTGATATATCTAATGGTGTCCGCGGCCAATCCCAAAGCCAGACGCTTCTTCAGGTGGCATCGCGAGAGGATGTCAGGAGGACTGGATGCCTTGGCATAGCCCTGGCCTCAGGAGGGGCTCTTGTATGTGTTTCCTCTGTGGGCTCTAATTGGTTGGCTACCACAAAGGATTGCGCAGCACAATGGTCGAATTGTCCAGGTTGCTTCCGATTGGCCTCGGATGCCCTGGTATGCAGACCTAGTCAGATTGGTAACCTCTATGGCCTGGTCACTGCTAATCTGACATGACCTTCTGTCACAGCGTCCAGTTCTCATGCCTCAGATGGATAAATTCTCTTGAAAGAGCTTGGCTAAGGAAACACTGTTATTCGAAGCGGGTCATTGCAACGCTACTGAAAGCTCAGAAGCGGTCAACTTCTTTCCTACATTCAAATATGGCAGGTGTTTGGGGACTGGTGCATGGACCATTGTCTGAAAGCGTTGTCGACCTCGGTGGTAGACGTTTTGGCATTCTTGCAGGCAGGCCTGGATAATGGTCTGGCCTTGAACTCGTTACGGGTGCAGGTCACAGCCCTGGTGTATTGGAGGTAATGTGCAGGATTGTCGCTTGGTCCCATTTGGATGTTTGCTTCTTGCGGGCATCAGGACATGTTTGACCTCTGGTTTGGATGATTGTCCCTTCTTAGGATCTCAATCTAATACTGTTGGTACTGATGGCTCCTCCTCGAAAGATGTAACATTGAAGGTGGTTTTCCTGGTAGCCATCTGTTCCATACAATGTATTTCGGTTTTGCAGGCATTATCCTTGCATGTTTCCAATTCCAGATTATTTATAAATACGTTGAAAAGCACAGGCCCCAATATGAATCCCTGGGGTACTTCATTATTCACCTTCCTCCACTGAAAAAATTGATCATATATCCCTCTTCTGTTTTCTCTTTCTCAATGAGTTTCTAATCCACAATGGGACATTGCCTCCTGTACCATGATTTTTTAGTTTCCTCTGGAGTCTCTGATGTGGGACTTTGTTAAACTCTTAAAGATCTTAATATGCATACATTAGAGAAAAGGAGGAATAGAGGAGATATGAAAGATGTTTAAAAATCTCTGGCAAAAATGCACAAGAGAGCCTCTTTCGTTTAAAAGCAAGCTCTGCTATGAGGGGGCATAGGATGAAGGTGAAAGGGTATAGACTCAGGAGTAATATGTGGAAATATTTCTTTATGGAAAGTGGTAGATGCGTGGGATAGTCCCTCAGTGGAGATGATAGAGACCCGGACAGTATCTGAATTCAAGAAAGCATAGAACCAAACGCAGAAGATCTCTAAAGAAAACAAGGGAACTATTGTAGTTGTAATAGAAGGGCAGACTAGATAGGCCAATAGGTTCATTTTCTGCCATCATGTTTCTGTTTCTGACAGTCTAAATTCACTATATCAAGTGGCTGACATGTATCCACATATTTATTCACACCTTCAAAGAAATGTAGTACATTGATGAGGCAAGACTTTCCTTGGTGAAATCCATGTTGACTTTGTCCCATTAAACCATGTCTGTCCAAGTGCCTAATAATTTTGTTCTTAATAATGGTTTCCACCATTTTGCCCAGCACTGATGTTGGGCTCAACGGTTTATAGTTTCCCAGATCATCCCTTGAGTCCTTTTGAAAAATAGATGTTACATTGACTGTTCTCCAATCTTCTGGTACCATTAGACTATTTTAATAGTAGGTTAAAAATCACTGATAGTAGCTCTGCAATTTCGTTTTGGGGTCCCCCAGCATTTTGGGTTTTATACCATCTGGTCCAGGTGATTTTGCCACTCTTTTTAGTTTATCAATTTGTTCTACTACATCTTTCAGGTTCACAGAAATTTCAGCTCTTCTTACTCATATAACTTTTAAATAACCTTTCTGCCATGGTGGTTGCCTCACATCTCCAGTAAAGACCGAAACAAAGAATTCATTTAGGGGCTTGTTTACAAAGCCGCAGTAGCAATTTCCGATCATTATCAACGGGGCCACGGCTCCGATAACGATCGGAAACCACTACCGCGGCTTTGTAAACAAGCTCCTTAGTCTCCTATGGCTTTGTGCTCCCTCAGTGCCCATTTGACCCTTGATCATTTTTAATTTTATCTTTATTAAATTTTCACAATTTACACATGATAACTTTAATGCATCACCTGAAGGATGGTGCTTTCAGCAGCAATACAGCCCTCAAACATTCTGGGTCATTCATTTTGTATTTGGAGAGAGAAGCAGTCTTCTGCTGAGTCACTGACATGACTCTCCTGAAGCACCTTGTCCTTGAAGGATTTAGACTTGATTGAATAATAATTAAAGAATAAATGAAATACAAATAGTGCATAATGATGTAGCATACAATTTCACTGTGTATTAATTTAGATCTCCAAGAGGCTCGTCTCATTCCCCTTGGGCTGTGAAGAAGATTAATGCAAAACTGAACAACGTACATCAAAACGTTTACCAGCAGAGACTCAATGAAGAAGCTAACATTTTAAAAAATCTTCAGCATCCAAACATAGTAGGTAAGTTGATCTAACATTTATTTATTTTATTTTATTTATTTTGACTTTTTCTATATCGCTTTTTACCGGGGCAAAGTGGTGTACATTGCAACAAACTGATATATATAGAAGAATGGAACTTATTTACAAGACTAATTAATATATGCAAAACTATTTAAGACAAATAAGAGAAAATATTTTTTCACTCAACGTGTAAATCAAACTATGGAATTTGTTACCGTAGGATGTAGTAAAGGCTGTTCCTGATTGTGTCCCCAGTCTAGTCCCGAAACCTCTGGGTTGCCCATCTCATCCAGCAGCTTGGAGACTGAGAAACTCCTCTTTTTGTGACATCACCAGTATATCTCTTCGGCGTCCGCCCCTTGTCACAGTTACCTCAGTCTCCAAGCAGCAGGATAGATGGGAGCCCGGTAGTTCCGGGCTCACTGGAGAAACGATTGAGGATGGCTAGGGATAGTCTATTTTTAAATGTATTTTTTAAAATCTATTTTAAGTCTTTGGGGTTTTTCTTTCATTAAAGGAGGCCTGTTTCTTTAAGAGTCTGTGACTTGACAGCTTACAGCAGCCCGACTCTTTCATTGTTGGTGTAATCCCTCTCCTCCCCCCCCCCTTCTTCCCCTCTACCTGTTCCAGTCTTTCTGGGTATTGGGGCTAGCCGGGACCTGACGGTCCGGAGGCTGTGTCCGGTGGTAGTGTAGTGCTTAACGGGGGAGAGCTACTCAGCTTAACGGGGGAGAGCTAGCAGGTCTGAGTGCAGAGTCTGCCGGCGCCGCGCAGAAGTTGTGCCTGCCAGCGTGCCTGGCGACTTGCCCGCAGCCTGCTCAATGATTTTTGGAAAACAGAGTGTTTGATCGGGCCCGGAGCGGCTGCCCGGCGCGATTAATTGCAGCGGGCTGCTCTCTCACCTCACAGGCCTTGGAGGTAAGCGTTCTGGACATCAGCATAGGCCTTTTTTGCTCGCGCCGTTTTGGCGTGCTTTTAGCTGGCGGCCTGACCACGTGATCGGACAGCAGACCCAGAACAGTTGGAATTTCACAGTAAATAGATTCTTTGCTGGTACTCTTTACAAAAGAAGCGGAGTATCTCTATGTAGAGCTCGTGGTTGTTTGTTTCCAGACATTGGGTTTTGGTCTAGGTGAGGGGATTGGTTGCTTTCTGCACTCTAGGTGGCCGGACACTGCGGTTTGTTAAGGGGCCTCATATACAAAAAAAAAAAAAAAAAAAGGGAAGCGGGAAGCGGGCAGTGTTCAGCTCAGTGCTTCTGGGTGAACAATGCCTTCCAAGGTGCAGTGCGTAGTGTGCGGTGCCAAGAAAGTCTCCAGCGCAGGGATGTGTAAAGCCTGTGTGGGGGAGGCTGTGGATTTCGACTTGGCTCCAGCACTTCAGGCCGACACTCAAAAGGGTGTTTCGGAGCCCTCGGCCCCTCTAATCACAGAGTTAGTGCAGGAGGAACCGACGGCTGGTCCCTCCTCTGGCACGGGTGCTCTCTCCTCTCAGACGGCTCTCCCAGCAGACCTAACTACCATTTTTTCGCAGCAGTTCCTTACTCTGCTTCAGCAGACGGTTCTGGGCAGTGCGCTGCAGCCGAAGCTGGCGACGGAGGGCAAAAGTGCAAGGAAACGTCCGGTGCCTTCGCGATTGGAGGATACCCCGAGCGGGGGCAAGAAACCCCGTGTTGAGGGGGAGTTGAGAGACCACTCTGAGGCTTCTGAGGGTCCGCTGTCTGATGAGGAGGATCACAGCTTGACCTTAGATGAGGAACTGGAAGAAGGTGAGATCTCGGAGAGGGAAGATCAGGCTAGGGTTGTCAGAGTCTTCAGAAGGGAGGAACTCCCTGCTCTCATTGTTGAGACTCTAAAGGTACTCAATATGCCCGTGCCAGGGTCAGCGGAGGATGATACGCTGGAGGACCCCCTTATTGCAGGTGTTCAGGAAGACTCAAACAGCCTTCCCGATGCATAGGGTGTTTCAGGAAATGATTCAAGAAGAGTGGAACGTCCCGGAGGCACCTTTGAAAGGGTCCAGAGTTATGGGTTGGCTGTATCCGTTGTTGGACCAGGATAAGGAAGTCTTTAAATCACCGAAGGTGGTCGCGGCTGTTTCGGCAGTTACTAAGAAGACGACTATTCCAGTGGAGGGCAGTGTGGCCCTCAAGGATGGTCAAGACAGGAAGTTGGATGTTTTATTAAGGCAGGTCTTCAACGTCAATGCACTTTCTCTGCAGGCGGCTGTGTGCGGAGCGTGGGTGGCTAGGGCCTGTCTTCGCTGGGCTCAGCAGGTCCAAGAGGGGCAGCTGAGTGCCTTGGCGAGCGAGGCTGCCTGATTAGAGTCAGGTGCGGCCTACCTGGCGGATATTCATTATGACCTTATGAGAGGTCTGCCTAAGAGTATGGCGTCAGCGGTAGCAGCGCGACGGTATCTCTGGCTTCGCAATTGGGCGGCGGATAGGTCCTCTAAGGCTAGGTTAAGTAAGCTGCCCTTTAAGGGTCGTTTGCTGTTCGGAGAGTACTTAGAGAAGCTGGTGAAGGATCTCGGGAAGTCCAAAGGTGGCAGGTTACCAGAGGATAAACCCAAACCGGCTCAGGGTGCTCCCGGGGGCAGGGGGCACTTTCGGGATTTCCGCCGTTTCCGGTCCCAAACGTTCGCTTCGGCGCAAAGGGGGCATATTCCTGTTAGAAACCAGGGGTTTCTAGAGTTTTGCGGGGCAGGGAGGGGTTTCGGTCCCTCCTCCTCTGTCTCTCCTCCTCCGTCTCTACTAACTTCAAAAAGTCACAATGAGATGAGGGGGACCCAGGCGCCCCTAGCCCCGGTAGGGGGACGTTTACAGGAGTTTTATCCTGCCTGGGTCCAAATCACCTCAGATCATTGGGTCCTGGAAATCATGCGGGAGGGCTACGCTCTGGAGTTCATGAGGCCAGTGCGGGAGGCCTTCGTGCAGTCTCCCGGCAAGTCAGTAACAAAGTGTGCTGCGCTGCGGGAGACGGTGCAAAGGCTCTTGGACCTCAGCGCGATAGTCCCCGTGCCCTCGGACCAATATGGATGCGGTCGGTACTCGCATCTACTTCGTCGTTCCAAAAAAAGACTGAGGGGTTCGGCCGATTCTGGATCTCAAAGGCATCAGTTGTTGTCTGCGGGTGTCGCATTTTCACATGGAAAAGCTGCGGTCCGTAATAGTGGCGGTGCAGAAAGGTGAGTTTCTCACGTCCCTGGACTTGTCGGAAGCATATCATCATATTCCCATAAGGGCGGATCATCACAAGTTTCTGAGATTCGCGGTACCGTTCGGTCATTTTCAATTCCAAGCGTTGCCCTTCGGCCTAGCTACGGCCTCGAGAGTCTTCACCAAGGTTATGGTGGTAGTAGCAGCAGCGCTGCGCAAGGAGGGCATCCTCGTGCATCCTTACTTAGATGATTGGTTAATTCGAGCGAAGTCGCAGGGCGAGAGCGAGAGTCATGGCCTGAGTGGTAGCGTTCTTGGAAAGCCTCGGGTGGATAGTCAATCAGACAAAGAGCCACTTGCGGTCCTCCCAGAATCTGGAATACCTAGGATCTTGCTTCGACACTCAGATAGGGAAAGTGTTCTTAACAGGGCAGAGAGCACAGGTTCTGAGGAGTCTGGTGGGGAGTTTCTTGGCAACCAAAGCCCCCACAGCGTGGCGTTGCCTACAGTTGTTGGGCACCATGGCGGCAGCGATAGAGACTGTGCCGTGGGCGAGAGCTCACATGAGGCCCTTGCAGAGGGCGTTGCTTTGCCGGTGGTCGCCTCAGCTGGATCCTCTCTCCCGGAAACTAATCTGCCCGGAGGGGACTCGTCAAGCGCTGAGCTGGTGGTTACGTCCCGGTTCGTTGGAGTGGGGGAAGTCCCTGGAGGCCCCAGACTGGGTGGCGGTGATGACAGACGCCAGTTTGCTGGGCTGGGGAGCGCATTGCAGGGCAGGTTTGCGCAGGGGCGTTGGAACTCTCAGGAGCAGTCGTGGCCCATCAACTGGTTGGAGTTAAGAGCGGTGTATCTGGCAATGCAGGAATTTCGGTTCTTCCTCGGAGGGAAAGCGGTCCGAGTGTTGTCCGACATCGCGACGGCAGTTGCCTACGTCAACAAGCAAGGAGGCACCAGCAGTGTGGCGCTCGAGGCTGAAGCCGAAGTCCTTGCAGCTGGGCGGAGGTAAATCTCTTGGAACTGTCGGCAGCACATGTAGCAGGAGTGGACAATGTGGAGGCTGGATTTCCTCAGCAGGGTGACGGTGGACCCAGGGGAATGGGTTCTGCATCCCGAGGTCTTCGAGATGGTGGTCCGCAGGTAGGGATCGCCGGCCATGGATCTCATGGCAACCTTTGCCTCGACAAAGGCCAGTCACTTCTTCAGCAGACGCAGGGAAAGGATGTCGGAAGGCTTGGACGCCCTCATGCAGGTCTGGCCGGAGGGCCAGCTGCTGTACGTCTTTCCTCCTTGGGTTCTGATAGGAAGGGTACTTCAAAGAGTAGAGAAATTCAGAGGTCAGGTAATCCTAATAGCGCCGGATTGGCCTCATTGTCCCTGGTACGGAGACCTAGTGAGGTTGTTGGTGGCAAGACCCTGGCGTCTTCCCTGCAGGGCTGTTGATGCAAGGCTCTCTAGTCATGCCGCACATGGGTCGGTTCTTTCTTACGGCTTGGCTCTTGAGAGGGCTCGGCTGAGCTCCTGGGGGTACTCGGCGGCGGTTATTGCTACCTTGTTGAAATCCAGGAAACAGTCTACTTCTCTAGCGTATGTGCGTGTCTGGAGAATCTTCGAGGTGTGGTGCGGGGCAAGGAAGTGCGAGGCGTTGAAGGCTTCTATTCCCCAGATCTTGGAATTCTTGCAGGATGGCTTCAACAAATGGCTAGCGGCGGCCTCCCTGCATGTGCAGGTGGCAGCGTTGTCATGTTACAGAGGCAGATTAGCAGGCCAGTCGCTCGGAGTTCAATGCGATGTGAAGCGCTTCTTGAGGGCGGTCTCGCTGCTTAGGCCACCGTCCAGGCAGGTTTTTCCTAAGTGGCGTCTACCCTTTGTCTTGGAGGCCTTGGAACGAGCACCCTTTGAGCCGTTAGCGCATGCGTCGCGCAAGGATCTCACTTTAAAGGTGGTGTTCTTAGTGGCAGTCTGTTCGGCTAGACGTGTGTTGGAATTACAGGCTCTCTCTTGCAGGGAGCCTTATCTCTCTTTCTTTGCGACTAAGGTAGTTTTGAGGACGGTTCTGGCGTTTCTTCCGAAAGTGGTCTCTGCATTTCATGTGAGCCAGGAAATTTCCTTGCCGGTCTTTGCAGCGCAAAAGGATGATACTTCGTCAAGGAGACTGCATCTCTTGGATGTCCGGCGGGCTTTGAAGACGTATCTTAGCTGGACGGCGGCTTTTCGAAGGTCAGATAGGCTTTTTGTTCTCTTTGTGGGTCCGAGAAAGGGAAAGGCGGCTTCTAAGGTGTCGATTGCGCATTGGATTAAGGAGGCTATTGCGTCGGCCTATGTCTCAAACGGCAGAGTAGTGCTGGAGGGATTAAAAGCTCACTCCACTAGGGCTCAGGCTACTTCCTGGGCAGAAGTCCGGTTGGTTCCACCGGTGGAGATTTGTAAGGCGGCGACGTGGTCGTCTTTAAACTCTTTTGTTCGGCACTATCGCCTGGATGTGCAGATGGCGGAGGAGACCTTGTTTGGGTCAGCGGTTCTTCAGGTTGGCTTGCCAGGTCCCTCCCGTAATTTAGTTTTTTCACTGCTCTGATACGGACCCAGAGGTTCCGGGACTAGACTGGGGACACGATCAGGAAGGTGAAATTAGACTTACCTGCTAATTGTTGTTCCTGGAATGGAACCAGTCTAGTCCCGTATCCCTCCCAGCGTTCTTGGGCAAAGAGCAGCCTGAAGCGTCTGCGAGTTTCACAGGTAAGACATATCTTTTCGTTTCACTGATTCAAAAAGTACAAAAGGAAAGAAGGTGTTAGAAGGATGATTGGGCACATCAGCTTCTGTTCAGGCTTGCTGTTCTTTCTGGGGGTGAAGGAGTGGCCTGTTCAAGCTTTCAGTCGCAGGATTGGGGTTTTTTTTGGGTCCTCTATTACTGTTTGCGAGCTATTTTAGCTCGGGTTAGTTTACTATGGTTACTAAATTCTTACTTGTTTCTCCGGTGAGTCTGCTTTGCCAAATAGGGTACTTGTGGCAAGGGGCGGAGGCCGGAGAGATATACTGGTGATGTCACAAAAAGAGGAGTTTCTCAGTCTCCAAGCTGCTGGATGAGATGGGCAACCCAGAGGTTTCGGTACTAGACTGGTTCCACTCCAGGAACAACAATTAGCAGGTAAGTCTAATTTCACCTTAGTGTAGCTGGGTTTAAAAAAGGTTTACAAAAAAATTGATATGTCCAACTCAAACAATTGTAGAAAATATTTTTTTTAGAGAATTTTAGATTTAAACAAAAGTGTCAATCAGACACACAGCTGGTGAAAAACAGGTCTCAGAACTTTGTCCACCATTCAGACTACCGTCTTTCTTTATGGTGTCTCAGAACATCAAGGACCTTTTGTATTTTCAAACCTCGCCGCTGTGCTACTACTTTGGTACACTCCCACTATAAGTTACCAGAACCTAGCTTGATTTCGTATCCCAAAAAATGAGTACTAATTTAGCGACAGCTATTGCCAGAACTCCAGGACATATTCAACTCTGTCTTGCTCTGTAGAGATGTCATATCATACCATATCTCGGTATATACACACACAATGGGAATTCTGCGTTACTTAGCTGTCGCTCTATTGGGAGCTTCCCTCAGTTGTAAAAGATCTCTGTATAGATCTCAACGCTCTGCCTGGGCACCACTGAGGCGTTTCACAGCCACAGTTTCATCAGGAGATCTCGTCTACAGTATTCTAAAATTAAAACACAAAACATCACTTATATCTAAACTCTCTTTCAACTAACCCTATACAATTAAAAATTCCACCAATCTAAAAGTTAAAAATCACTAAAAAACCTCTTACTTTCTATATAGATGCTGCCCACGTCTACCTTGGGATTCTCTCCAATTCTTCTTAGACGCCGCGCATGCGAAGTGATCATACTTAACTGACCTTTAAAACCCTCCTATGTGTCAATCAGTGCCGCATGCAATGATCCTCACTACTACGCTCCTCCCCAAAGAACCTATGATCCTAAACCTTTTACCTCACAAATGACTAATGAGTGCTGAAAATAAAAAATATTATTTTTTTGATATATGCATTCCTGCCAGCAAGGCTGGGCCACGCTATTATTACCCATGACGCCCACCATAGACTTTACACACATACTGCCCAGTCTATGGTAGTGTTCAATCCTGTGGGGATAACTGAGCCCAATCTATGTATCCATCTCTGCTCTCTTATCAAGAGTTTTATCTAGCGTTTTCCCCTTACTAGCTTCCTCCACTTTGTCAAACGCAAAACAACGAAGTTGATGGAAAGTATGACCTTCTGCAATACAATGTGAAACTATCGGGGCTTCTAACTTGCAACACTTCAACCTACTCCTGTGTTCACGTATGCGCACTCTCAATGGGCGTATAGTTTTCCCCACATAGAGTAATCCGCAGGGACATTGGATCCCATAAACTACTGCTTCAGATTCACAAGTAGTGTGAAACCGAAGGGGATAATCTATATCGTGATAAGTAAATGTAGATAGATCTAATGTAATCTCGCAGATATCACAATGCCCACACTTTTTATGACTACCTTCCCGTGGGACAGAAGTCACCGGGGCCAGAACCGTGGGACTCAACCACTCTTTTAGATTACACCCTCTCTGCCAAAAACACCTTATCCGTTTATCTTCCAACCCCGGAACTGCCCTCAAAACGTTCCTATGTTTGTGTAGGACACACTGTATAGAATTACTCAATGGCGAAAAGCCCGTAACCAAATTAATTTTGTCAGAATCCCAAGTTATATTTTCAGACAGGGTTTGATGGTTCAATAATAAACTTCTATGGTTATATAGGGCTCTATGGTATGCCCTTTTTACCTCTGTCTTCGGATAACCTCTCTCTATGAAATCCTGAACTAAAACTTTGGCTAGCCTCCTAAAGTCCTGCACCTCAGAACAATTTCTCCTGAAACGTAAAAACTGTGAAAAGGGGAGGCTTTATTTTAATTGTCGAGGGTGCTTACTTGCAATGTTCCCTCTAATTTTCTGTAGGCTGTGTGCGCATAAAATATCAGCTGTGCAGCTTTTGAAGGAAGGTTACATTTTTGTGCGTCACATAACGACACTCTGAGTTCTATACTTTAAAATTTGACTACACATCAGAATACAGTATGTACACCAAATTGATTGCACTAGATAATATTGTAGAACTTGTGAAAACCGTAAATACACAACAACTTTTAAATTTTAAGATGTCTTGTGGTGTTTTCTATCAGATTCAGAACCGTAATTTTTGTGCGCTCTGTTATAAAGTATGTGCGCTCGCTCGGCGAGGTGTGTGCGCGCGCACACGCGCACAGCTTAGAGGGAACAGTGCTTACTTGTAAAATTTAAGAAAGTATTCTCCAGGACCAAGCAGGAAGTCAGCCCTCACATATGGGTGTCATTGGCGCCGATGAAGCCCCAGCGGAGCATTTCCACAGCTTTCTATGAAAGCCTTCGGGAATGCAGGCACGCATGCGCAGTTTCCTTCCCGCCTAAAGGTGCCATCTTACCTCAGTCTCTTTTTTTTCCATGAAGCCCACCGGACGTGTGTCCAGTTTTTCCCGGTTAAAATTAGATTTTTCAGCGATTTTTGCTCTTTTTCTTCCGGTTCGACACCGGTTCCCCTCCCGCTGGGTTCGGTACACCGGTATCGAGCCCGATTCTTCTTTTTCGGTTTTTGCCCTTCGTGGCTGGCGTTCGCGCCCTTTTTTCTTTTTCCCTGGAAGGCCAGTCCTTTGACCTCGCGGGGACTCTTTTTTCCCCGATGGCTTCCAGCGGTTTTAAAAAGTGTGATCGGTGTAAGAAACTAATGTCTCTCACCGACACACATGACTGCTGCCTTCGGTGCCTCGGCCCCAACCACGATCCTAAGTTGTGCGGGGCCTGTGGAAAAATGTCTTCCAAGGCACTACGAAGTCGCCAGCAGCAAAAGGAAAGACTTTTCTCGGACTCAGCCTCCAGCCGGGCCCGGACCTTGTCTGAGGCCTCGACATCTCGGGATTCCGATCCCGAGCGCCGTCGAAGCTCCTCGGACAGGGGGTTCCCCGAACGGGAACGCAAGAGGAAGAAATGGCTCGCGAGGGCATCGTCGGAGGAGGTCCCTGGCTCCTCGAGGGCCAGGTCTAAGACCCCCGACCGTCGCCCCGGGCCTGTGGAACCGGAGAAGCCTGCCAATGTTCCTCGTGTGGAGCTGGAGTCTGCTGGACACGTAAGCCCCGTAGTCCTCGTGGACTCTCCTTCCAGGGAGCCGACGTCGGGCCTGGCGCCGCCAGGGCCCGAATCGTTGGCTGCTGCGTCTCCCGAGCTGAGTCTCAGGATGACAGCCTTGGAGAACAGAATGTCTGCCTTCATGGAGCAGCAGCAGGCACTGATGGCCAGCCTGTCTGGCGCATCTGCCCCGACCACCGGGACATCGACGTCGAAGTCGACCCCGGATTCCGAGCCGATACTCGAGTCCATCGTGGCTTAGAGTCTACTTCGATCGTGGTCTCCCTCGACCTCACGTTGGGGACCGAGGGCATCGACGCCGGTGCTTCCGGCGTCGGGGCGGGTGCTCCAGGGCCCCACGGGGTCGGACCCCGACTCTTCCTCGGACGAGTCGGCTTGGGAGACGGAGGACGAGGAGTCTCCTGATACCTTTAAGACTCGGTGCGTCCCTTCGGACTCACCGCAGTCTGAGCCCCGGAGTTAGGTCCCCCCCGGAGGACACCCGGTTCTCGGAGTTCGTCCGGGATATGGCCACTGCCTTGGCTATTCCGGCGGACCCCGAGGAAGAGCCTCGAGCTGAAGAGCTCGAGGCACTGCAGTATGACTCTCCTCCGAAGGAGGCCTTTACTATCCCAGTTCCTCCGATGCTGAAACGGCTCCTCTTCCGTATGTGGGAGGCACCGGCCTCGGCGCCGGTTCTTAGCAAGCGAGTCGATTCGATCTATCGGCTCCAGAAGAGCCCTGGCTTTCAGAAGGCACAGCTACCACACCATTCCATGGTTGTGGAATCGGCCATGCATCGTCTGAAGAGCCAGAAGATGCACTCCGCGGTGCCTCCTGGTAGGGAGGCTCGAAACCTTGATGGCATCAGTAGAAAGTGCTTTCAGGGCTCAATGCTTGCTTGCCGTGTCCAGTCTTACCAGCTGTACATGGGCATGTACTTGCGGGATCTGGCCAAGGAGTTGGCCGGATTCTCTGCTAGTCTCTCCGGGGAACTCTTGCAGAGATTTAAGTCCTTGTCCTCTGGGATTCGGGACTGCTCGAAGTTCATGTCCCGCGCCGCCTGCGATGGCTTCGAGGCTTCGGCCCGAGTTGCGGCAGCCGGCATCGCGGCTCGATGCCAGGCATGGTTGCAGTCATCGGACCTCGAGCCATGGGTTCAGGACAAGTTAGTCGATGTCCCTTGCCGAGGTGAAAACTTTTTGGCAAGCCTATGACCGAAAAGGCCGCTCAGCTCGAGACCGAGCACCTCACTCGGACAAGGCTGTCGAGGAAGACCTCTGCCCCTACTCATAAAAAGAAGGGCTCGGGTAAAAAGCATAGCCTCTCCTCCACTGCTCTCCCAGCCCTGCACAGGAGATCGTCTTGCCCTCTTTGCCCACCAGTGGCCCCTTATCACCGGGGACAGTTGGGTGCTGGAGATAGTCCACAAGGGCTATGCCCTCCATTTCCACCGACTGCCACCTCCATATTTTCCAGGGGAGCCTCCAAGGCTTCCTCTGCACACAGACTTTTCTCCGTCAGGAGCTTCAGGGTCTGTTGGTGGACAGGGCGGTGGAGCCTGTGCCTCCCCACTTGCAAGGTCACGGATTCTACTCCAGGTATTTCCTGGTGCCCAAAAGGACCGGTGGCCTTCGTCCCATTCTGGACCTCAGGAACCTCAAGTTCCTAGTGAAAGAAAAATTCAAGATGCTTACTCTTGGAACACTTCTGCCCTACCTCCAGCAGGGAGATTGGCTATGCTCCTTAGATCTAAAGGATGCGTACACTCTGTCAGACGGCTGCCTAGGGTGAGAACTTACACAATCTTGACGATGCATATATTCATATGATTCTTGCAAGGTATTGTGGGTATTGTAGTTCATTCACTCCCAAACACAGCTGATGACAATAATTTGAGTTGTGAAACCAAGTGGTAAGATCAATAAAATACTTCTTTTATTGATGGGGTTTAATTTACCCAGCACATGTATGCTTGATAGCACTATAAATGAGGTTACTTGCTTGCAGTGTTTAAAATGGATAACAAAAAGTCACAAAGTAAACCAGAAAACAACCTTCAGCTTGTCAGGCAATTAGCTAATGTTTTCTTAGCAAGTAATTACCAAATACAAAGGCACAAAGTAAAGAATAAACTTTGCTGGTTAGGTTAACTTCTGATTATTTTCCACGCCGATCTCAGCAGTGATTCTCCCTTGCTCACACACACAATCAGGTGCAGCCCTAATTACTATCAATGGACCAGCTGAAAGCCTTTAGCTGGCTGGCTGCTACTGTGTGAGCCCGAATCCTGCTTTAAGAGCTGTTTGCAGTGGAAATAAAGAACAAAGTTAGGTTTTCTTTGTGATGGCTGATGTGTTTGCTCATAGAAAACTAGCAATAGCATTTAGATAAAGAACAGTCCATGTAAATAGTTTCATCTGCTGTATTTCCCCCTGCATCAACAATCATAGGGTCAATATCATACATTGGCACAGATGAGTCCTTCATCAAGGCACTATCATGAGAATGCTTATTCCCTTGCTGCCATTCTCTATTATAGATAGGGTCTGGATCAGTGTTCATACCTGAGCCTCTCCTGCTATCATTATTCCTCTCTGTATAGCCTGGCCAATATGTAATCCAATTCTGATGTCCAGCCTTCCAATCTTGATCCCTGGACGCTGGATCTTCTCTCACATACCTTCTGGCCTTGGTCTGAAAGTCCCTTCCACATGCAGTCTTCTCTCTTCCAGGTAGCCACTGGTGATTCCTATCTCTGCCACTCCATTCCTCTGGCTGAATCCAGTCCAATGGACTCTGCTGGCTTTTGGAATACCTCCCAGTATGAGTACTGCCTTGGAATCTCCCAGACCTTCCAATGGCCTTTCTTCTCTTCCTTCCAGAGAGTTTCCTTCTCTCTCTATCTGCTTGGCTTGGCTTCTGTTTCTCCAGGTGATACTGGTGCTTGTAGCCGTTGCTGTCTCTGTATCTCTTCCTCCCTCTGTAGCTCTTCCTGAAGCTGTTCTTGAAACTGTTATCTGAAGAATAATCTCTATTCTTGTTCTTTCTTAATGTGTGCTGCTCCCTAACACAGCGCAGCTGTGTTGAATCAGGCCCTGCCCTTTGAGATGAGTGCTTACGGATTACCTCATAGCTCTCTTGATTGCACACACATTCTCTCACTTCAGCCCCTCTCATGGCTGCTGGAAACCTGGTGCATTCTGGGACTGGTAGTCTTTTATGTGAAAACTCTGTTTTCTTGCTTCTACCAGAACTGACAGGTTGCTTGTTCAGAGTCACATCATCTTTTCTATAGCTCCTACCTGAGCTATGATAAGCTTCCTTATCACATACCCCCCTGCTTAAGTTATTACGGACTGGTTTTACTGGTGAAACTTCTTCTCTACAGTCCGTAATACGGGAAAGTGCATCCGCATTCTTGTGTAACTTCCCGGCACGATGTTCAACCTGAAAATCAAACGCCTGCAAGGCCATGTACCAGCGTGTCAGCCTGGCATTGTGGTTCTTCA
The DNA here is from genome assembly GCA_033557465.1 of Ichthyophis bannanicus. Lineage (NCBI taxonomy): Eukaryota > Metazoa > Chordata > Amphibia > Gymnophiona > Ichthyophiidae > Ichthyophis > Ichthyophis bannanicus. The sequence continues at coordinate 940,676,517 of CM066033.1, read as the reverse complement.
TTTGCTGCAACCACTTAAGTGGGGCATGGTCCATGACCAACTGGAACTTTCTCCCTGTAAGGTAAAACCTTAACGCCTCCACTGACCACTTGATAGCCAAACACTCTTTTTCTATCGTGGAATACTTTTGTTCAGCCAGTGACAACTTCCTGCTCAGGTACATCACAGGATGCTCCTCCCCATCATGGCACTGGGACAGGACTGCTCCTAGCCCTACATCCGATGCATCGGTTTGAACCAGAAAGGGTTTCTTGAAGTCTACTCCTTTCAGTACTGGTCCTGTACACAATTTTTCTTTTAATACTGAAAACGCTTTTTCAGCTTCTGGTGTCCACTTTATCTGGTTTGGACAATTCTTTCGCAGCATATCCGTGAAAATGGCACTTTTCTCTGCGAATTGCGGTATAAACCGGCGGTAGTATCCAATAAGTCCTAAGAAACTTCTTAGTTGTTTCTTGGTTGTTGGAGGAGGAAAATTCCTGATGCTATCTATTTTGCTTAATAGAGGTTTAATTTTTCCTCTTCCCACTAGGTGGCCTAGGTATTTTACCTCCCTATTTGCAAAGGCACACTTCTTCGGGTTTAAAGTGATTCCCGCTTGCTTCATAGAGCACAAGACTGCCCTGATCCTCTTCAAATGCTCCGCCCAGGTGTTACTATGGATTATAACATCATCCATGTATGCAAAAGCATAACTTTGGTGGGGTCGAAGTACCTGATCCACTAACCTTTGGCAGGTAGCCGCTGCTCCATGCAGTCCGAAAGGCATCCTCTTGAACTGGAAAAGGCCAACGGGGGTGCTGAACGCAGTTTTCGGCTTCGACTCCCTGGTGAGCGGGATTTGCCAATATCCTTTTGTCATATCAAGGGTGGTTAAGTATTGAGCCTGTCCCAGCTGGTCTAGCAGCTCCTCAATTCTTGGCATTGGATATGCATCAAAAACTGATATGGCGTTTACCTGCCGGAAGTCAATACAAAATCTTAAGGATCCATCAGGCTTCGGCACCAGGACTATGGGGCTATTCCAGGGACTCTTTGACTCCTCTATTACCCCCATGTCCAACATCTCCTGGACTTGTGCCACTACCTCCTGTCTTTTGGCTTCAGGCAAGCGGTATGGCCTTTGACGAACCAATTTCCCAGGTGGAGTTATTATTTCATGGGCCACCAAATGGGTCTCCCCAGGTATGGGTGTCAACACATCTGGGAATTCCTTAAGCAACTTCCTAATTTCTTCCTGTTGTACCATTGTCAGGTCCTCACCTATTTGGGGCTCTGATTTTTCTTTACAATCAGATACCTGGGGTCCCAAATCTTCCTCTTCACCCACCTCCCTCTCTCGGGCACAAGTGGCAGCTAAGCTTTTAACCCCTTTGACATCAGTAGAACCAAAGCCTTTGGCTCCACGTTCAGAATTCTCTAGGGATGTGACCTCCTCCACAGGTGGAAAACCCAGCCTCTCACAAATCAATTGGGCAATTTTGTCTCCTGTCTTCACATGATACTCATTCTGTCCAAAGTTAAACAGAACTTTAATATTGCCCCTGTAATCGGGATCAATTACTCCCGCACCCACATCGATGAAATATTTAAGGGCTAATCCAGACCTTGGGGCTACTCTCCCATAACATCCAATTGGTATTTCCACTTGGAGACCGGTGTCAACCAGGGCTCTCCCTTGGCTAGGTACAATCACATTTTCTATGCTGCACAGGTCAAACCCAGCAGACTGAGGGGTTGCCCGCCTAGGAGCTTGGGCCTTCTCAGAGACCTTATGGTACTTTAGGACGAATATCTGCTTTGGGGTAGCTTGGTCTTCTGGACGCTTAACCATCTTTTTAGCTGGGGTCTGAGGACTTCCAAATAAAGGCCCGGGAGCTACTACCATTAAACCTTCTCCCTCCTTTTTTCCTAGTCCTTCCACTAGACCCTGCTTAAATCTTGGCCAGTCTCTTCCTAGAACCAAATCAAAGGGTAGCCTAGGCACCACTGCTAATAGGACTTCCTCTTGTTTCCCTAGGCACTTAACCTTTAGCCTATAGGTGGGATATGATGATGCAGCACCATGAATGCATCTGATGTGAACTTGGCTTTCAGGGGTTCTAGGCACAAATCTTTCTTGGGCCTCTATCCTCTTCCAAAGCCTTTTTGACATCATACTCTGGTCTGCCCCAGAGTCTAATAATGCATTTGTGGTAATTCCTTGCACATCAACCATCAAAAGAAATCCTTCCTTGGGTTGTTTTAAATCCAGACCCATTAAACTAGTGTGTGTCTGGCATCTCTTCTCTAAGTGTCCCACTTTTCCACACTTGAAACATTTCTTTCTATTCCACTGTCTCATCTGGTTTGATACAGTACATTCATTGTCAGAAACATTCTTAATTATTCTTTTTTCTGATACAGCACATCTAGCCTCCGCATCCATCTTTAGAGGGCCACCCATTCTATGGCAAGCCTGCGTGGCTTCCAAGAATCTCTCTGCTAGCATGGTTGCCTCTCCAAGATTTTGGCAATTTTGCTGTATAAGAAAAACATTCAAATCTTTAGGTACCCCAAGCATAAATTGTTCCAGCATTATAATATCTAATAACATTTCTACTGTCTTTTGCTCAGGCTCCAACCATTTTACAGCTAAACTTCTGATTCTCTGACTCAGAGCCCTGGGTGTCTCACCCACTTTCAATGTAACAGCTCTAAACATTCGCCTATACCAGGGGTCTCAAACTCAAATTGCTTTGAGGGCCAAATGAGGACTTGTAGAGTAACCCGGGGGCCGCACAAGACGCAGGCCTCATTTGCATAAGGGCATCATTTGCATAAGGGCACATTTGCATAAATATTTGCATAATGTTACCATACACTAACTTTTAGTAAACATGCCTCTTAATGAGTGTATGGATAAAGAAAGACTAAAAGATTTCTACATTACTATAAACCAGTGCCAACCACCAGGCACATTAGGAACTACTAGAAACACTGCTCATTTAGAACCCATAGCAAACCTGCCGTGTCCTAACAGCACTACCAGGACTCACAAAGCACCATACCCTAACTATCAAAAGGCAACACTGCAAATATTAAATCAACACATTTCAGAGAATAACAATACATGACCTACTCGGGAAAGAGAACAAGTGGCAATGTCAAATAGGAATTACATAAACAGAATACCTCAGCTCAGTTACACATGCAGAACATACACCATCACCAAACAAGGAATCACAATTTAGAAACAGGAAGACAATTAAACTGGGAACCCCAAAAGCCAAACTTAGAATGTACAACACTGTAGAAATAAAACTATACATTGATTTCCTCTTGTATTAAATAAAGTGCAGACGTTAAAGATGCACATTTCCAAGAGCTGACATATTTCAGTTAATAAATTCAAAATAAAGAGATATTTTTCTACCTTTTGTGCATTTTTTTTTTCAGTTGCAATTGTTCCAGCCACTTTCTTCTGGTTTCTTCGTGTCTTCTGCTAACTCTCCATCGTCTGCTGTCCATTTGTCCTTTCTTCTTTCCTAGTTTTTTTCCATTCTCTCTACATCTGCTTTAACATACTAATCATTCTCCTTTTGCTCTTTCCTCATTCCTATTTCATCCACTCAAATTTTACCCCTCCATCCTCAATCCCCACTTACTCTCCCAATACCCGGCCAATTGTCGATTTTTCTTCCCTCCCACACTAAATATATTTCCCCTCTCCATTTCACTCTCCCAGCCTCATCCCATTCTAATCGTCCCCCAACATCAACTCCCTTCTAGCTCCTGCCCCACCCAGCATCCGCTCCCTTCTAGTCCCCGCATCATCAGCCCATTTCCAGTCCTAGCTCCCTCCCCTCCCAGCCCATTTCCTTTCCAAGCCCCCTTCCACTCAGCCCATTACCATTCCAAGACCCTGTCCCCATCAGCTATTTGCAGTTCAAGCTCCCCCTTCTACTCGGCCCATTTCCAGTCATAGCACCCCCCCCCAGTCCATTACCAGTTCTAGCCCCCCCCCCAACAGCCCACTTCCAGGCCTAACCCTTCCATCGCCCCATCTTCATTCTTAGCCCCCCCATAACACCATTTTCAGTCTTAGCCCCCCAATCAGACCACCTCCAGTCCTAACCCCCATCACCCCATTTCCAGTCCTACCCCCCCCAGCAGCCCACATCAAGTCCTGCTCCCCCCCCCCAGCAGCCCACATCAAGTCCTGCTCCCCCCCCAGCAGCCCACATCAAGTCCTGCTCCCCCCCCCCAGCAGCCCACATCAAGTCCTGCTCCCCCCCCCCAGCAGCCCACATCAAGTCCTGCTCCCCCCCCCCCGCAGCCCACATCAAGTCCTGCTCCCCCCCCCCCAGCAGCCCACATCAAGTCCTGCTCCCCCCCCCCCAGCAGCCCACATCAAGTCCTGCTCCCCCCCCCCAGCAGCCCACATCAAGTCCTGCTCCCCCCCCCCAGCAGCCCACATCAAGTCCTGCTCCCCCCCCCCCAGCAGCCCACATCAAGTCCTGCTCCCCCCCCCCAGCAGCCCACATCAAGTCCTGCTCCCCCCCCCCCCAGCAGCCCACATCAAGTCCTGCTCCCCCCCCCAGCAGCCCACATGAAGTCCTGCTTTCCCCCCCCAGCAGCCCACTTATATTCCTGCTCCCCCCCCACCAGCCCACATCAAGTCCTGCTCCCCCCCCCCCAGCAGCCCACATCAAGTCCTGCTCCCCCCCCCCAGCAGCCCACATCAAGTCCTGCTCCCCCCCCCCAGCAGCCCACATCAAGTCCTGCTCCCCCCCCCCAGCAGCCCACATCAAGTCCTGCTCCCCCCCCCCCCATCAGCCCACATCAAGTCCTGCTCCCCCCCAGCAGCCCACATCAAGTCCTGCTCCCCCCCAGCAGCCCACATCAAGTCCTACTCCCTCCCTCCCCCCGGCAGATCCCTTCCTGCTTGCCTGCCTGCCTGCCTTGCTTGTGAGTTCTTCTCTGCTTCGGCTTTCAGAGCCGCGAAGGGAGAGCTTCTCCCTCGCGACTCTTTTAAGCTCGCCGGGGCAGATGGGAAATTTCCCATCTGCCCCGGCGAGCTTAACAGAGTCGCGAAGCAGAGAAGAACTCACAAGCAAGGCAAGCAGGAAGGGATGGGGGCGGGACTTGCGATATTGCTGCTACCGCCGCGGCAGCAGCCAGCTTTTTTGTAAAGTTTAATTTTCCCGCGGCGGCAGCAGCAGCAGAAGCCAGTTTTTTTTTTTCCTGGGCATCGCGGGCCGAAGCCGGTTTTTTTTTTTCCTGGGCATCGCGGGCCGCACAAAGGTCTCTCGCGGGCCGCGTGTTTGAGACCCCTGGCCTATACTCTGAAATAGACAACCCTAGGCGATCTCTAATAGCTGCCTTTACATCCTTATAAATCAAAGCCTGGGCTGCTGGCATTGCTCTGTAAGCTGCTAGTGCCTCACCAGTTAATGAGGCTGCCAGCCTTACTGCCCACTGGGTCTCTGGCCATGCTAAAGCCTGTGCCACCTTTTCAAAAGACTCTAGAAAATCATCAATATTATCATCTGGAGTTAATTTCCCAAAATTAAATGCCCCAATCCCTTGATTGAGTCCCACATTGTCCACATGTGGTGCACCAGTACTAACTGCTGGTCTTGCATCTGTTCCACTTTGGCTCTGCAGCTGAACTAGAGCTTGCACCAGATCAAGCACTGGTTTCTGCTGTTCCATTAAGGCCTTCATAGCAGTGTCCTGGGCCTGCTGTGATAGCTCCTGCTGCTTGCTGAATTGGGCTGCCATCCACTGAGCCATCTCCGTCGGATCCATCTTGACCCTGCAAGAAAAGAGAAAAAAAAAAAAAACCAAAGAGCAGCACCTTCCAACCAGATGTGGGTTTTTTTTTTTTTTTCAACTTTTTTTTTTTTTCAATTACCCCCTGTGCTTACACACATCCACCACTAGACATGCCCAGGTACATATTACCTTGTCTCAGTGATGAATCCAGCTTTTCACAGGGTCTTTTCCTCTGGGACAGCTTCCTGGAACAACCACTTTTCTTCCAAAGTGCAGATGAGGGAAAGAAATCTTCTTACAGCTTTAAACTTGACTTTTATTTGTAATCCACAACAAGTAAATCCTCTTGGTGCAAGAGCAATCCTGCCAACTACGCCATTTGTCAGACGGCTGCCTAGGGTGAGAACTTACACAATCTTGACGATGCATATATTCATATGATTCTTGCAAGGTATTGTGGGTATTGTAGTTCATTCACTCCCAAACACAGCTGATGACAATAATTTGAGTTGTGAAACCAAGTGGTAAGATCAATAAAATACTTCTTTTATTGATGGGGTTTAATTTACCCAGCACATGTATGCTTGATAGCACTATAAATGAGGTTACTTGCTTGCAGTGTTTAAAATGGATAACAAAAAGTCACAAAGTAAACCAGAAAACAACCTTCAGCTTGTCAGGCAATTAGCTAATGTTTTCTTAGCAAGTAATTACCAAATACAAAGGCACAAAGTAAAGAATAAACTTTGCTGGTTAGGTTAACTTCTGCTTATTTTCCACGCCGATCTCAGCAGTGATTCTCCCTTGCTCACACACACAATCAGGTGCAGCCCTAATTACTATCAATGGACCAGCTGAAAGCCTTTAGCTGGCTGGCTGCTACTGTGTGAGCCCGAATCCTGCTTTAAGAGCTGTTTGCAGTGGAAATAAAGAACAAAGTTAGGTTTTCTTTGTGATGGCTGATGTGTTTGCTCATAGAAAACTAGCAATAGCATTTAGATAAAGAACAGTCCATGTAAATAGTTTCATCTGCTGTATTTCCCCCTGCATCAACAATCATAGGGTCAATATCATACATTGGCACAGATGAGTCCTTCATCAAGGCACTATCATGAGAATGCTTATTCCCTTGCTGCCATTCTCTATTATAGATAGGGTCTGGATCAGTGTTCATTCCTGAGCCTCTCCTGCTATCATCATTCCTCTCTGTATAGCCTGGCCAATATGTAATCCAATTCTGATGTCCAGCCTTCCAATCTTGATCCCTGGACGCTGGATCTTCTCTCACATACCTTCTGGCCTTGGTCTGAAAGTCCCTTCCACATGCAGTCTTCTCTCTTCCAGGTAGCCACTGGTGATTCCTATCTCTGCCACTCCATTCCTCTGGCTGAATCCAGTCCAATGGACTCTGCTGGCTTTTGGAATACCTCCCAGTATGAGTACTGCCTTGGAATCTCCCAGACCTTCCAATGGCCTTTCTTCTCTTCCTTCCAGAGAGTTTCCTTCTCTCTCTATCTGCTTGGCTTGGCTTCTGTTTCTCCAGGTGATACTGGTGCTTGTAGCCGTTGCTGTCTCTGTATCTCTTCCTCCCTCTGTAGCTCTTCCTGAAGCTGTTCTTGAAACTGTTATCTGAAGAATAATCTCTATTCTTGTTCTTTCTTAATGTGTGCTGCTCCCTAACACAGCGCAGCTGTGTTGAATCAGGCCCTGCCCTTTGAGATGAGTGCTTAGGGATTACCTCATAGCTCTCTTGATTGCACACACATTCTCTCACTTCAGCCCCTCTCATGGCTGCTGGAAACCTGGTGCATTCTGGGACTGGTAGTCTTTTATGTGAAAACTCTGTTTTCTTGCTTCTACCAGAACTGACAGGTTGCTTGTTCAGAGTCACATCATCTTTTCTATAGCTCCTACCTGAGCTATGATAAGCTTCCTTATCACAACTCACATCCTCATTCATCCAGACCACAGAAAGTACCTCAGGTTCATTGTGGGAGGAAGCCATTATCAGTACAGAGTGCTGCCTTTCGGCCTCACCTCCGCCCCCAGAGTCTTCGCAAAGTGCCTAACAGTGATGGTGGCCTACCTGAGAAATCAGGGACTCTGTCTTCCCCTATCTGGACGACTGGCTCATCAGGGGTCAGACAGGTCAGGAGGCCAACCAAGCCACCCTCAGGACCATTGCTCTTCTACAATGCCTGGGGTTTGTCATAAACTTCGCAAAGTCCACTTTGCTCCCTTCCCAGAACTTGGAGTTCATAGGGGCAAGGTTGGACTCTCTCCTGGCAAAGGCATTCTTGCCAGAAAACAGCCCAAAGGTTGATGGCCTTGGCAAGTCAGTTTCTCAGCAGGTCCCTGGTCTCCGCCAGACTCTGAGACTTCTAGGCCACATGGCTTCGACAGTGCATGTGACCCCCAATGCCAGGCTCCATATGAGGCCTGCACAATGGTGTCTTCGAGCTCAGTGGTCACAGGCCACAGGCAGCCTCAGAGACAGGATAAGGGTGTCCAGACCATTTCTGTACTCCCTCAACTGGTGGCTACACCCACCCAATCTGCTGAAAGTGGTGTACTTTCAGATTCCAGGTTACACAGTGGTGCTAACCACAGATGCCTCCCTGCAAGGCTGGGGAGCGCATTGTCTGGGCAAGTGCACCCAGGGCCTCCGGTCTCCCTGGCAAGCTGCACAGCAGATCAATCTCCTCGAAGTCAGAGCTATTCGCTTAGCACTCAAAGCTTTCACTCCTACCCTGACTCACCAGTCTGTCCTGATCCAGACGGACAACCAAGTTGCCATGTTTTATGTGCACAAACAGGGCGGAACCGGGTCCAGGATCCTTTGTCGGGAGGCCCAGGACCTTTGTTCTTTTGCACTCAAGCACAACATGCTCCTCAAGGCTGTGTACCTTCCAGGCCAGGACAACTACCTGGCAGACAGGTTAAGCAGGATTCTGCAGCCCCACGAGTGGCAGCTGCATCCTTCGGTAGTTCAGAAGATCTTTCTCAAATGGGGTCTTCCTTTGATGGATCTTTTTTGCCAGCCCACTGAACAAGCAACTGCCAAAGTTCTGCTCCAGGCAACCACATCCTCTGCGGATAGCAGCGGATGCTTTTCTGATCTCTTGGTCTCAGGGCCTCCTCTATGCGTTTCCTCCCACGCCCTTGGTGGCCCGAACCCTGTTCAAGATTCTTCAGGAAAAAGCCTCGGTCCTGCTGGTAGCTCCCAGGTGGCCGAGACAGCCTTGGTTTCCTCTTCTGCTTCAACTGGTGGTGGATCCTCCACTACCTCTGGTTTTGCAACCCGACCTTCTCACACAAGACCAGGGTTCCCTTCTGCACCCCAATCTCAAGTCTCTCAATTTGATGGCCTGGAGGCTGCAAGGGTAGTTTTGGCTCCCTGGGGCCTACCTCAGGAAGTTGAGGAGGTTGTCCTAGCCTCTAGGAAACAGTCCATGAGGAAAACCTATGCTCTCAAGTGGAAGAGGTTTTCTGTGTGGTGTCACCTACGTACAGAGGATCCTTTCTCCTGTATCCTGTACTGTGCCAGTGGTGCTTCAGTACTTACTGCTCTTATCCAATCAGGGACTTAAGTCCAATTCTGTTCGGGTCCACCTCTCAGCTCTAGCAGCTCACCACTCATTGGTAGAGGGGCAGTCTCTATCTGGTCACCCCTTGGTGTCCCGCTTTCTCAGGGGCTTTCTTTTGCTCAAGCCTCCAATCTGTCCTCCTGCCCCTGAGTGGGAGCTGAATGTGGTCTTGCAGCAGCTGACTCGCCCACCTTTTGAGCCGATGGCTACTTGTCCACTACTCTTTCTCTCCTGGAAGACACTCTTCCTAATAGCCCTTACCTTGGCTAGGCGAGTAAGTGAGCTTCAGGCCCTGGTCTGTGACAGGCCTTACACCAGGATTTATAGGAACAGGGTAGTCCTCAGGACTCATCCAAAGTTCCTCCCTAAGGTTGTCTTCTCTTTCCAGCTCAATCAGGAGGTGGTTCTTCCCTATGCCTCATGCTATCCAGGCTGAAGCAGTCCTGCATACCTTGGACTGTAGGAGGGCCTTATCCTTCTACCTTGACCGTACGCAGGGGCATAGAAGGGCTACTCAGCTCTTCGTATCCTTTGACCCCAATAAGTTGGGGTTGGCTGTGTCCAAGCGTACCTTGTCCATCTGGGTGGCTGACTGTATCACCTGGGCTTACAAGGCGGCTGACCTTCCTTTGCAGGGTAGGGTCACGGCCCATCGTGTCAGGGCAATGGCTGCCTCAGTGGCTCATCTCCGCTCTGTGCCCTTGGTAGACATCTGCAGGATTGCAACTTGGTCTTCAAGCCAGACTTTTGCAGCCCATTACTGCCTGGAGAGGGAGTCCCGTAGGGACAGTGCTTTTGGCCAGGCAGCACTCCGGAATCTCTTTGAGGTTTAGGCAACTCCTGCCCTCTGTTGGGCTACCGGTGGAGGTTGTGTCCTTGAAAAGCCTTACTTTGCTGCTGAGACTAGAGGGAGTTCTCTTGTTCAGTCTGGGTTCTTGGTAGCCCGGAGCTAGGGAGTCACCCATATGTGAGGACTGACTTCCTGCTTGGTCCTGGAGAAAAAGTAGTTACTCACCTGTAACGGGTGTTCTCCAGGAGCAGCAGGAATCAGTCCTCACAACCCTCCCTCCTCCCCTTGGAGTTGCAGTTGTACATAGTTCATTTTTTCATTTTTTTGTGTGCTGTTCTTAGCTTTGTCATTTGACTGAGGTAAGATGGCACCTTTAGGCGGGAAGGGAACCGCTCATGCGTGCCTGCATTCCCAAAGGCTTTCATAGAAAGCTGGGGAAATGCTCCGCTGGGGCTTCATCGGCGCCAATGACACCCATATGTGAGGACTGATTCCTGCTGCTCCTGGAGAACACCTGTTACAGGTGAGTAACTACTCTTTTCTATCTGTCGTCGTCTTAAAGACAGACGTCACCCATGTCTTTTCTCCCCGGATGATTTCCACATCTAAATAAGTTTTATAGTCCTCCTATGGTACACATGAGTAAATTTTATATGATCATCACGAAGATTTATCCACTGTATAAAGTGTAACAGCTGTTCGTCAGTCCCCTTCCACAGCAAAAACACATCAGCAATAAACCTCTTCCAAACTATAAGATTACTTATATAAGGGGAGTCTGGTAACCACCGGGCCTCAAATGCACTCATATAAAAGTTCACGATAGACGGAGCACATGTTGCTCCCATGGCTATGCCTGAGATTTGCTGATAAAATAGCAGTAGTACTGCTGAAGCAGTAGTTTATGGGATCCAATGTCCCTGCGTGTTACTCTATGTGGGAAAACTATACGCCCATTGAGAGTGCACATACGTGAACACAGGAGTAGGTTGAAGTGTTGCAAGTTAGAAGCCCCGATAGTTTCACATTGTATTGCAGAAGGTCATAATTTCCATCAACTTCGTTGTTTTGCGTTTGACAAAGTGGAGGAAGCTAGTAAGGGGAAAACGCTAAATAAAACTCTCTTGATAAGATAGCAGAGATGGATACATAGATTGGGCTCAGTTATCCCCACAGGATTGAACACTACCATAGACTGGGCAGTATGTGTGTAAAGTCTATGAGTGTAAAGTCTGTGGTGGGATTCATGGGTAATAATAGCGTGGCCCAGCCTTGTTGGCAGGAATGCATATATCAAAAAAATATTTTTTACTTTCAGCACTCATTAGTCATTTGTGAGGTAAAAGGTTTAGGGTCATAGGTTCTTTGGGGAGGAGTGTAGTAGTGAGGATCATTGCATGCGGCACTGATTGACACATAGGAGGGTTTTAAAGGTCAGTTAAGTATGATCACTTCGCATGCGTGGCATCTAAGAAGAATTGGAGAGAATCCCAAGGTAGACGTGGGCAGCATCTATATAGAAAGTAAGAGGGTTTTTTGTGATTTTTAACTTTTAGATTGGTGGAATTTTTAATTGTGTAGGGTTAGTTGAAAGAGGGTTTAAATATAAGTGATGTTTTGTGTTTTAATTTTAGAATACTGTGGACGAGATCTCCTGATGAAACTGTGGCTGTGAAACGCCTCAGTGGTGCCCAGGCAGAGCGTTGAGATCTATACAGAGATCTTTTACAACTGAGGGAAGCTCCCAATAGAGCGACAGCTAAGTAACGCAGAATTCCCATTGTGTGTGTATATACCGAGATATGGTATGATATGACATCTCTACAGAGCAAGACAGAGTTGAATATGTCCTGGAGTTCTGGCAGTAGCTGTCGTTAAATTAGTACTCATTTTTTGGGATACGAAGTCAAGCTAGGTTCTGGTAACTTATAGTGGGAGTGTACCAAAGTAGTAGCACAGCGGCGAGGTTTGAAAATACAAAAGGTTCTTGATGTTCTGAGACACCATAAAGAAAGACGGTAGTCTGAATGGTGGACAAAGGTCTGAGACCTGTTTTTTGCCAGCTGTGTGTTTGATTATTGACACTTTTGTTTAAATCTAAAATTCTCTTAAAAAATTTTTTTCTACAATTGTTTGAGTTGGACCTATCAATTTTTTTGCATCAGTATGCGTTCAGAAAGTGACCGAATTTAGGTGTGATTTAAAAAAGGTTTGGACAAGTTCCTGAAGGGAAAGGTCCATAAACCATTATTAAAAAGGGACCCAGGATATCAATGCTTGACCCAATACAAGCACTGTGGAACCTGTCTCTTTTGGGGAAACTGCTAGGTACGTATGACCTAGATTGGCCAGTGTTGGAAACATAATACTGGGCTTGATGGACCTTGGTCTGATCCAGTATGGCTTTATTTATTTAACATTTCTTATATACCGCCTTTCATGATATCAAAGCGGTTTACATTGAACAAACTGAAATTACATTGAACAGTGCATTTTTAACTTGCAGATAACTCGTATGTTACAGGGAACATGGGTAATGGAGGGTTAAGTGGCTTGCCCAAGACCACAAGGAGCACCTGTGGGACTAGAAACCCCAGTCCTTCCAGCCCTTATGTTCTTATGCAATAAATGTTACATAGAACAATGTAACTTATATTCTCCAGGAACAAGCAGGAATTCGGTCCTCACATATGGGTGACGTCAGCGCCGATGGAGCCCTCGTGCGGAGCAATTCCCCAGCTTTCAAAGAAAGCCTTTGGGATTGTATCGTGTATGCTCGGTCCCCTTCCCGTCCAAGGGTGCCATCTTGCTCAGTCTCCCTTTTTCCGCGGAGCCCAACGGGAGTAGTCCAACTTCCCTCGTGGAAAAAGTGCATCAAAACTCTGAAGATTCTCTTCTTCAGCCCGGTTCGACGCTGGTTCCTCTTCCCACCTCAGTTCGGTACACCGTTATCGAGTCCGGTCACTCTTTTTTCGTTTTTTGTCCTTAGAGACTAGCGTTCACGCTTTTTTTTTTTTTCTTTTTAGCTGGCAGCCCGGTCCTTTGACCTCGCAGGGGCACTTTTTCCCCCGATGGCTGCCAGCAGGTTTAAAAAGTGTGATCGGTGTAAAAAATTGTCACTCACCGACACACACGACTGTCTCGCTGCCTCGTGCCCGACTATGACCGAAGGTCTTTGGCCCATGTGGCAAGATGTCCTCCAAGGCACTTAGAAGTAGGCAGCAGCAGCGTGTGAGGATTTTCTCTGAGTCCGCATCCACCCGGGTCCGGTCCTTGTCAGAAGCCTCGACGTCTTGGGAGCTATCTGACTCTGAGCATCGTTGGGGGTCTTCTGAGCAGGGGTCTCCCTCACGGGAACACCGGAGGAAGAAGAAACCTGTGAGGGCGTCGTCGTTGGATGCCTCTGATCGGCCTTGGTCCTCGCCGGCCAGGTCGCGGAGTCCTCGCCGGCCAGGTCGCGGAGTCCTGGCCGCTGCCCCGGGTCCTCGGAGTCAGAGTGGCCTGCAAAGGTGCTTCGCACGGAGCCGGAGATGCCGAGGAAGGTAACTGCTGTTGTCCTCATTGACTCTCCTCTGGGAGAACCGGCGTCGGGACCTGACCCGGAGGCTGCTGCGCCTTCTGAGCTCGGTCTCAGAATGGCAGCCCTGGAGCGCAACATGTCTGCCTTCATGGAGCAGCAGCGGGCGCTGATGGCCCGTCTCACCGGTCCATCCGCCCTAACCACCGTGACCTCTTCCACTGCTGGGGACATCCGTCCATAGATCTCTTTGCCAGTCCGCAGAATCATCAGTTGCCCAACTTTTGCTCCAGACAGCCACATCCCCAAAGGATGGCTGCAGATGCTTTTCTAATCTCCTGGTCCGTGGGCCTCCTGTATGCGTTTCCTTCCACACCTCTGGTGGCTCGAACTCTATTCAAAATCCTTCGGGACAAGGCCTCGGTCATTCTGGTAGCCTCCAGATGGCCAAGACAACCTTGGTTCCCGCTTCTCCTCCAGCTGGCAGTGGAAACCCCACTCCCTCTGGGGACGAAGCCCGACTTCCTGTCCCAGGAGCAGGGCTCTATCTTACATCCAAACCTCAGGTCTCTCAACCTGATGGCATGGCTGCTGAAGGGGTAATGCTGGCTCCTCTCCTCCTACCTAAGAACGTAGAAGACTTGTTACTGGTCTCAAGGAGGCAGTCCACTTGTAAGACCTATGCCTTCAAGTGGTGTAGGTTTGAGGTGTGGTGTAACCAGCACAATGAAAACCCTTTCTCTTGCCTTGTACCAGTTGTGTTGCAGTACCTGCTTCACCTCTCAGAATTAGGCCTCAAGTCTAACTCTGTCAGGGTCCACCTGAGTGCGTTGTCAGCACACCACTCTCCAGTGGAAAGACAACCTCTTTCAGTTCACCCCTTGGTGTCCAGATTCCTCAGAAGTCTACTTCCACTAAAACCCCCGGTTCGCCCTCTGGCAACCAAGTGGGATTTGAATGTGGTCTTGCAGCAGCTTACTCGCCCGTCCTTTGAGCCGATGTCTGCTTGCCATCTGCGCTTCCTTTCCTGGAAGGTGATCTTTCTGGTGGCACTCACATCTGCCAGACGAGCGAGTGAGCTACAGGCTCTTGTTTCAGAAAGACCTTACACACGGTTTTATAGGAACAGGGTGGTTATTTGCACCCACCCCAAGTTCCTTCCGAAAGTGGTCTCTCTGTTCCACCTCAACCAAGAGGTGGTTCTTCCAACATTCTTTCCCAGACTGCATGCTAGCCGGGCAGAGGCGGTTCTGCATACCCTTGATTGTAAAAGGTCATTAGCCTTCTACCTGGAGCGTACGCAGGGACAGTGAAGGGCTACTCAGGTCTTCGTCTCTTATGATCCCAGTAAGCTGTCTCCAAGTGCATGTTGTCCACCTAGGTGGCAGACTGCATCGCCTGGGCATACAGGGCCGTTGACCTCCCGTTACAGGGTTGAGTCACGGCCTACTGTGTCAGGGCTAAGGCCGCATCAGTGGCTCACTTCCGCTCTGTTCCGCTGGCAGACATCTGCCAGGCTACCACCTGGTCTTCAAGCCAGACTTTTGCAGCCCATTACTGCTTGGATGGAGAGTCACGACGGGACAGTGCTTTTGGCCAGGTGGTACTCCGTAACTTATTTGAGGTTTAGGCAACTCCTACCCTCTGGTGTCAGGCTACCGGGGGTGTTGCATCTCCGCTGAATTCCTATCACAGCTGCTGCGGCTTTTCTAGAGGGAGCCATTTTTCAGCTATGGGTTCTCGGTAGCCTATAGCTAGGGAGTCCCATATGTGAGGACTGACTTCCTGCTTGTTCCTGGAGAAAGCGTAGTTACTCACCTGTAATAGGTGTTCTCCAGGGACAGCAGGAATCAGTCCTCATGACCCTCCCTCCTCCCCTGGAGTTGCAGTCCTATTATTGATTTTTATCCATTTTGCCGTCTTTTTAGCTATGTCATTTGACTGAGCAAGATGGCACTCTTGGGCAGGAAGGGGACTGTGCATGCGCAATGCAATCCCAAAGGCTTTCTTTGAAAGCTGGGGAATTGCTCCGCACGAGGGCTCTGTCGGCGCCGACATTACCCATTTGTGAGGACTGATTCCTGATGTCGCAGAGCACCACTGCACGCACATCACCCCCATTATGATGACCTGGTGAAAAGCGGTATATAAATGCAGTTAAATAAATGTCCCTGCATAACACCTGTTACAGGTGAGTAACTACGCTTACATGAGTTGCCTGGATGGGAGGAGCAAAAGGTTATAGACATGAAGAATTGCTATTTCTTTGATACAATGGGGGGGATCGAAGGGTGGGGTATGTAATGGGGCCAAAGTGTTCGTTGAATAGGAGTCTTGAGAAGTTTCCTAAATGTAGATAGTTTGTTGATTGGAGAGTTCTGGGTAGAGAGTTCCAGAGGGATAGTGCATGCAGTTCGAATGCTCTGTTGCAGGCATACTGGGTGCTTTTGGTTTTTCCATGTGGTATGGTTAATATGTTTGTTGTGTTTTGCCTTTTTGTCCTGCAAGGATTGGTGGCATTCAGGAGTGATTGTAAGTGACATGAGGATTAATTGTGGATGATTTTGAAAGTCAGAAGTGGCATATGTGGCTGAGCAGCAGCAACCAATGGAGCTGTTTGAGGATAGGAGTTATATGTTCATACTTTGATGCCCCTTGAATTGTGCGTGCTGCATTATGTATTCAATATATTTGCAAAAAGTACAGAAAGAAAACAAACTTTAGTGTTGACAACCCAGACTACTCATAAATAGCGGACTGCCTTCAACAAATGACAAGCTGGCTTCTTCAAAACAACTTGACCATAAACTACAACAAAACAGAAGCTCTACTTATTACCTGAAACTCCGCCTTCACCTCCTCACCCACCATCAATCTGAACAACATCACAATACCCATAAAGCCTGAAGTAAAATACCTCTGAGTTACCCTCGACAGAGATCTGAACTTCCAGTCTTGCATCAGCAAAACCACCAGGAATGCCTACCTCAAAATGAGAATCATCAGATGCCTTAAGCCGATTCTCTCCCAAGATTACAGCTGTACACTATATTCTCTGCTCTGTTAGTTGTTTTATACAAACAGTCAATCATTATTGTATTGTAGATAGTTACCCTTGTTGACCAAGTTTTCTGCCCTGTTATCTGTAACTCATACGTATTTCAAATGTACTGAGATTGTTCTGTTCTATGTAAACCGCGCTGATGATAAATAGCGCGGTATATAAGAGACTTTAAATAAAATAAATAAATAAGATCACTTCCGTACTGTTTGTCAAGCCCTCATCACACCCACTCTGGACTACTGCAACCATATATACCTTGGGCTCCCAAAACACGCACTCCGGCCTTTGCATATGGCGCAGAACACCGCTGCACGCACATCACCCCCATTATGATCCTCCTCCATTGGCTTCCAATCAGCTCTCGTATCCGATATAAAATCCTACTGAACATCTTTAAAATCAAACAGAACCTCTCAGCGAACAGCCTGCAGACCATCATTAGCTCCGACTCAAGCACCAGACCCAGGAGGAGAGGCACCACAGACACCATCAAACCCCTAAAGACTTCACCAAAGTGAGGCAGACCACTTCAAGGAGAGCAATATCCCAAAGTGAGGCAAACCACTTCAAGGAGAGCAATATCCCTGGCTGCTCCCGCTATATGGAACTCCCTCCCGGTCTGCCTAAGATCAACTGTGGACATTAAGGACTTCAGGAAATTACTCAAAACCACGCTCTACATAGAACATTAGTGATATCACATGACCTGACCAAAGAGCCTTTCAATCTAATTGTTTCTTCCACCGCTCACCCCCCCGCCCCTCCATGCCTTGCTCCTACCTCCCCCCTCCCCACCCTAGTCAATCCCACACCTCCTCATTGTATATAGCTCATCCTGTACATAGAGCATTCTGTAATTAAGTTATACTTGAATCACTCCTACGTAAACACTACGATATAGCCACTGCATGCCTACACCCTCACTATGTAACATGATTTGTTTGAAGTGTAAACCGCTTTGATTTTTAGGATAAAGCAGTATATAAATCCTTTTAAATAAATAAATAAATAAAATTATTGTAGATTACAATATGGGAATCCAACAAATACTTAACTTTTTACATATGGATGGATATTGCACAAGTAACTTAACGAGAGGTGGACTGTAGGCATGTTTCTGAAGTTCTGAATTAGATAAGTCATTACTATGGCTGTTTGATGTCACAATATTTCTCTATAAACAAGTGGGATAATGTCCTCATAAGGGTGATACCACAGACTGAGCTCTGAATGGGAACCACTTCCCAGCACCTGGAGCTTTTGGAATGGACCCAGTGCATGCACATTTGTTCCAACCTGTTAACTGTGGTGCGTGATCCCCTCAGTCGTATTTTTTCTGCAGAGCCCTTTAAATGTGTAAGTCCCGAAGTCTGTCAGTTTCTATGGGGTTTATTGCCCATATACATTTTTCTCATTCTTCACTTTAGGACGTGCTTCCTCTACTTCCTGCCGCTGCTGCATTTTTTTTCTCAACCTTTTAGTTTACTTTAGGTAGGTTTTTCAGTCGTTACTTTCTTTTTTTATTTTAACTTCAGTGTTGCATTTAGACTTCAGCCGTCCCAGCCAGAAGAATATTTTTTTCTTTTTTCTTTAATATAGTCATTTGATTTTGCTACCACTAGTTTCTAGAAACTATTAGCGAGTTTGAGAGGTGGTCCCGGAGCAACTGGACCATGTCCATGATGGACACCCATAATTGGTGCCTTCAGTGCTTGAAACCTATCCAGGAAACCTCTCGTTGTCTTTTGTGCTTGTAAATGAGATCTTGGAGGTTGAGAGGAGCAGGCAAAAGAATTTTGTCTGAGCTCAGCCTGCCAGAGGGTCTGACCAATGTCCTTTTGGCATCTAGGAGAGTCTCTACGAGAGAGTCTCACTCTTGCAAGTGGAAGAGGTTAACTTGTGTCATATACAAATCTACTGATTCCCAATCTGACGTCCTTTTTTATAGGATTTTGCAGATTATACAATCCCAATAATCAATACACGGAATGCAGATTATTACAAACTTTTTTTACACCAAAATCCATGTATACACAGGTGGCACCTAATCTTGCAAAGAAGGAAAAAAATATATACACACACCCCCCAAATTCTAGCCTATATCCAGGAGAGTCTGGAGAGAATAAAATAATGAAAAAAAAGAATCATAAAGGAACTATTAATCATAGCACATTTAAATTCTTGCCTCAATGTAACTGGTGACTGGCTTACCAACAATGGCCTCTCAACCTTTCAAAGTCATCTGCTATGTGGATTTCAGATCATAGTTTCAAGATTATTTCATCTTTGATATGCAACACTCCAATAACTTTAACGGGTTCTTTAAAAATCCTAGATTTCTTCTTTGATCCTGAACTTTTCTTCAGTCTACAGATTTTAGCAGTGGTTAAATCTTCATATCTTGCCTTACGTGGGATCCATTCTGTTAAGAGTATTCTTAACCAAGTAGCTTTACACACTTTGTTCCATGTTTTGTCATTTCAAAATTAGATTATTGAAATATTTTATACAATGGCATCTCAAATTCATATATAACCAAACTGCAAAGAGTACAGAATATAGCCATCAAACTCTTATGCAATGCGTGGAAATTTGACACTTGCTCTACTCCTCATGGATAATCTCTGTTCTCCAGGAACAAGCAGATAGTCAGGCCTCACAAATGGGTGACATCTGCGCCAATGGAGCCCTCACGGTAACCTCTCCCCAGCTTTCAAAGAAAGCCTTTGGGAGATGTACGATGCATGCGTGATCACACTTCCCGCCCAAGGGTGCCATCTTTCCTCAGTCTCGTTTTTTCCACAGAGCCCATCAGATACGTCTGTTCCATTAGAAAAAGTTGGTGATTTTTGTCTGTTTTTTTTTTTTTTTTTCCTGTAGTGTACCTGTGCCTTTTCCCGCCTCTGAGCCTGCTTGCCTTGGCATTGCGTCTTCTGGTTCTTTTTTTTTCCTTTTCTTACTTTTTCATTTGGTGCAGATTTATACCTTTTTCCTGGCTGAGTCCGGTGAATTTGACTTCGTGGGGGCAGTTTTCCCTGCCATGGCCTTGGCCAGTGGCTTCAAGCTGTACAGCTGCTGTGCTCATAATATGTTGCACACGAATCTGCATGACTGCTGCCTTTGATGCCTTGGGCTGGACCACGATGCCTTGGTCTGTGGTCTCTGTAAGCAGATGACCCCTAAGGCCTTCAGGAAACGTCAGCAGCAGCAGCGAGAGTTGATTTTTCAGAAGACTGACTCAGCCACGGAGTCTTTCATGAGAGCCCACTCTGAGACCCCTTCCAGCACCTCGAGTACCATGTGGCCTTGGAGCCCTGGGACCATGGAACCTCCGGCTGGAGCTCCTGTGTAGAGGATCACACCAAGAAGAGCTGGAAAACCTTTAGGATACCGTCGGGTCATAAGTCGGGGAAAGGAGGGAAATCCAATAGGCCTTGGTCCTGCAGCCCTTGATGAGAGGCTGAGGGTGATGGCAAGGAGCAGCCGTCCAAGTTGCCTCACCAGGAGCTGCCGATGCCCCGGTACTGGCCTTGGACCCCTGAGGCTATCCTGGTCAAGGACCCCCCCCTTGACAGAACCAGTGCCGGGCCCGAAGTCATCTGTGCCCATGCCAAAGGCTGCAGAGCCATCTGGCCTTGAGGCAAGGATGGTGGCCTTTGAGTGCAGTTTGTCTGCCTTCATGGTTCAGCAGTGGGCTCTGATGCTCCATTTCTCTGTGTCATCGCTCTCAACCACTGGGCCCTCCACTGCAAGGGACTCCCTGGAGGTTGAGCTGATCCTCGAGCACCACCGGCCTCGAGAGACGTCGCGGTCTCTGTACCAGTCCTTGGGGCTGCAATCCTTACTGCTCCGCACCCTCGGCTCCAAGTGCTGGACCACCGAGGCCCTCGGTTGAGCCAGCACCCTGAATCCCGGATGACCCCCCGACGACTCCTCTGAGTTCGATTCGGATTGCGAGACTGAGGACGAGCAGTCCCCGGACACTTGCCATCATTACGACATGCCCTTGGACCCATTCCCACTCAAGGACATGGCCTTCTTCAACTTCATGCGGAACATGGCCAAGGCTCTTGCCTTCGCCACAGTACGAGGACCCCCTCCCCCTATCCTGGAATGGCTGCTCCTCCGCATGTGGGAGACTCCTGCTTCAATGCCCATAGTTAACATAGAGTCCAGATGCCTGCTATCGGGTCCGCTGGTGCCCTGGCTTCTTAAAAGCCCACTTGCCTCACAACTCCAAGGTAGTGGAGTAGGCTATGCAGAGGCTCAAGAGCCAGAAAATGCACTCTTTGGTGCCCCTGGACAGGGAGGCCTGTGTCTTGGATGTCATGGGCAAAAAGTGCTTCTAGGGCTTGATGCTTATTGGCTGGATCCAGGCTTCTAATTGTGCTTGGGCATATACCTTTGAGACCTGGAGAAGGAGCTTGCTGGGTTCTCGGCTGGTCTCTCGGAGGAACCCCTGCAGTTCTGGATTCCTGGCCTCTGCAGTCGGAGTGCTCCAAGTTTATTACTCGAGCGGCCTACAATGGCTTCAAGTGGGCGACTAAAGTAGCTGCAGCGAGCATTAGTGCCTGGCTCCTGGCTTGGCTACAGTCCTCCAACCTGGAGCAATTGGTCCAGGACAAATTGGTAGACATCTCTTGCTGCGGAGAGAACCTTTTCAGCAAACCCATGACAGACGAGGCCACCGAGCTGGAGTCAGAGTTCCTGACTAGGACCACGCTCTTCAAGAAGACTGCTGACCCTTCCCAGAGGAAGGCCTAGAGTAGAAAGCCCTCATACCCAAAGAAGAAGATGACTTACAGAAACTACCCTCAATACCAGGCCTTCCCAGCTCCTCAACAGGGCCAGCAGGCCAAGGGACAAGGGTATGGCGTTTGGGAGTCTTAGCCAGCCCGCACCCCTGGTGCAACCTGGAGGGGACTCTTGACTCCTTAGGCATAGCTTCTCTTTCACCAGGAGGCACAGCCCTGGGGGCGTCTGGTGCTCTCTTCCCACAGGTGGCCCTCTATTACCACCAACACGTGGGCCCTTCGAGTGATGAGAGATGGTTACCTCCTCCACCTCCACCATACAAACCCACCATTCTTCCCAGGAGAGCCTCCCAGGACTCCTCTTCATTGGGACCTGCTCCGGCAGGAACTTGCAGGCCTTCTAGAGGACCAGGTAGTACAACCTGTTCTAGCCCACCTCAGGGGCACAGGGTTCTACTCCCGTTAACTTCTGGTACCAAAAAGGACCGGAGGGTTCCACCCATTCTTGACCTGCGGGACTTCAACAGATTCCTGGTGAGGGAAAGTTCAAAATGCTCTCTTGGACTATTGCTGCCATACATCCAGCAGGGAGACTGGCTATGCTCCTTGGACTTAAAGGATGCGTGTACACACATCCTCATCAACCTCCTACACCAGCAGTACCTCTGCTTCATGGTTGAGGGAGAACATTATCAGTACAGTGTGCTACTCTTTGACCTGGCTTCTGCCCCCAAGGGTATTCACCAAGTGCCTGGTGGTGGTCTCAGCCCACCGCAGGCTCCACGGGGTGTTTGTCTTCCCCTATCTGGATGATTGGCTCATAAAAGGCAGCCCAGCCATCAAGACCTGTCAGGTGATGGCATGCACCATCCACTTGATGGAGTGCCTCGGCTTCATCATAAACTACCCGAAGTCCCCTCTCCAGCCAACTCTGGACCTGAAGTTCATAGGAGCTTGGCTGGACATCGTCCAAGCTAGGGCCTTCCTCCTTCAGGATACGGCCCTGTGCTTGCTGCAAGCACACAGCGTCATTGCTTGGCGTCAGCCCACCTCCTGCTCTGCCTACTGGGGCATATGGCATCCACAGTGCATGTCACTCCAGATGCTTGCCTGTGGATGGGGACAGCCCAGTGTGCTCTCCGCTGGCAGTGGTCCTAGGCTACAGGATGCTTGCGGGACAGGGTGCTCATCACCTGTCCCTGGCTCGTGCTCTCTCAACTGGTGGCAAAACCTCCAGTGTCTGCTGGCTGAGATGCCCTTCCAGCCCCCTGCACCACAAAGGATCCCCCAAACTGGGGTGGGAAGCATATTGTGACGACCTCTGCACTCAGGGCAGCTGGTCACCGACAGAGAATCTCCAGCAAATCAACCTTCTGGATCTCCGAGCTGAAGCCTTAGCCCTCTGGGCTTTTCACCACCACCTGCAGCACCAAGCGGTGCTGGTTCAGACCAACAACCAGGTGGCAATGTTCTACATAAACAAGCAGGGGGGCATGGATTCGGCCCTTCTCTGTTACGAAGTGGTGAGCCTCTGCTCTTATGCCATCAGCACGGGATTCTCCTGCGGGCAGTTTACTTCCTGGACCAGGACAACACCTTGGCAGACCGGCTCAGCCGTGTTCTCCAGCCGCATGAATTGAGGCTGGACCCCAAGGTGGACCAGCCAGCTGTTCCAGCACTGGGGCGCCTGAGGATGGACCTATTTGCCAGTCCAGCCAATGCACAAGTACCCCGCTTCTGCTCCTGGCAGTACACACCTCCTAGGGGTGGTGGCAGATGCATTTTTGATCCCTTGGACAGAGAGCCTCCTTTACGCCTTCCCACCCACACCACTGATCATCAAAACCCTGTTCAAGGTCCAGGGAGGGGAACACCACTTCATCCAAAAAATCTCACTCTACCTCCTTATCTTCTGGACCGGCAGTGTAGAGAGTCTGATAGAATTTCCGAAAGACTTTTGCTGTTTGCTTAGGTTCATTGTGGCACACTCCTGAGGAGTCCTTAATTGTTGTTACAAAGTGTGAACTCCTGCCAGTCTTGTGTATTTAGATTTCAGTAAAGCCTTTGACACCATTCCTCACAGGCGACTTATAAACAAACTGAGCACCCTAGGGATGGACTCTACAGTTACTTCTTGGGTTGGAAATTGGTTGAGTGGGAGGTGACAGAGTACAGGTAAATGGAGCTCACTCTGATGAGAAGGAAGTTACCAGTGGTGTGCCCCAGGGATCTGTCCTTGGTCCGATTCTTTTCAACATCTTTGTTAATGATATAGCAGAAGGGCTGTCGGGTAAGGTTTGCCTCTTTGCGGATGATACCAAAATCTGCAATCGAGTAGATACCCAGGAAGGTGTAGATAACATGAGGAGGGATCTAGCTAAGCTTGAAGAACCGGTCTAGAATTTGGAAGCTGGGATTTAATGTTAAAAATTGTAGGGTCATGCATTTGGGCTGCAGCAATCCAAGGGAGCAATAATAGTATAGGGGGTGAAGTACTTTTGTCCACTAAAGAAGAGCGGGACCTAGGCGTTGCTGTGTCTGATGATTTTAAAGTAGCTAAACAGGTAGAAAAGGCAACGGCAAAAACTAGAAGGATGCTTGCATGCATATGGAGAGGAATGGCTAGCAGAAAAAGGAGGTGATGGCGCCCCTGTATAGGTCTTTGGCGCAATCTCATTTGGAGTGTTGTGTGCAATTCTGGAGACCGCACCTTCTAAAGTATATAAACAGGATGGAGTCCGTATAGAGGGTGGCTACTAAAATGGTTAGTGGTCTTCATTATAAAGCATATGAGGACAGACTTAAGGATCTTAATATGTACACCTTAGAGGAAAGGCGGGATAGGGGTGATATGATTGAGACGTTTAAATACCTCCATGGCATAAATGCACAGGGGGAGAGCCTCTTTTGATTGAAAGCAAGTTCTGCCATAGAGACATGGGATGAGGGTGAAAGGGGATAGATTCAGGAGTGATATGCAGAAATATTTCCTTACGGAAAGAGTGGTGGATCCATGGAATAGTCTGTCAGTGGAGGTGGTAGAGATGAGGACAGTATCTGAAT
This sequence comes from Ichthyophis bannanicus, assembly GCA_033557465.1. NCBI lineage: Eukaryota > Metazoa > Chordata > Amphibia > Gymnophiona > Ichthyophiidae > Ichthyophis > Ichthyophis bannanicus. The sequence goes on along the minus strand of CM066033.1, from coordinate 940,651,982 downwards.
TCAAAGAAGCATGGGACAAACACAGAAGGATCTCTAAAGGAAAAAAAGGGGACTGTTGTAGTGGTTGATATGGAAGGACAGACTAGATAGACCATGTGGTCTTTTTCTGTCGTCATGTTTCTATGTTTTCTATACAGAAAGGCACAATAAAGCAGCACGCCTCATCCATTGGAAACTCTATGAACACTACAATGCCACTGTTCCTGAAAAGCACTGGAATCATGACTCTAAAATAATTGCAGAGAATGAAGAGGCTGTGATCACCTGGGAGGAAGAGATTGTATTGGCTTGTATTCTCAAGAGTTGCATTCTTTCTAAGGCTCTCAAGTCTGATGCGGCTAAAAGAAAGGCTGCCTCTTGAGCAAAGGCATAGACAATTCTCTAGTGGGAATCTGCAGAGCAGCGTCATGCTCTTCATTATATTCATTTTCTAAGCACTAAAGGCTGCATGTTCATGTAAAGGATGATATGGCCTTGGACCTGGGATTATTTAGAGCAAGAGTGTTCTTATCTTGCTTTGTTACATCTCATGTGTTCTGGACTACAGGAAGGAGAAATTTGGTCATACCTGCTAATTTTCTTTGAGTCCAACTAGACCAATCCAAGCACCCACTCTTCAGACTCCTTTATTTCAGGTTAGGCTCCTGAAGGTCTTTGGTTTCTCTCAGAAAGGTGGTTATTTAATGTTTGTGGATCTTCCCCTTTGAATGGGGGAGGTTATTTTTTTTCTCATTGCATTGTAGCAGAAATACTGAAGGCTAAGTGATTGCTTGGAGCTCCTTATAGGGCAGAATGCACAGTTCTTGTTTCCATCTGCTGAATGGTTAGTTATTTATGTATTTGCATTGAGTTCACGCCTTTCTAATGGTAGTTAAAGGCAAGTTGCATTCAGGTATGTAGGTATTTCCCTGTCCTCAGAGGGCTTACAATCTGTTTGTACCTAAGGCAATGGAGGCAAAGAGGGTTAAGGTCACAAGGAGTGCCTGTGGGAATCAAAGCAGGATCTCTTGGGTACTAGGCTGTTGATAGGCATGACCCATATGTTCTGGACTGATCTGATTGAACTCAAGGAAAGAAAATTAGGTGAGACCAAATTTCTCTATACTGGAGACCATTAAGGTGACATTTTAATTACCGGATAATGTCCTTTCTTTGAGTCCTGCTTGGTCAGTCCAGACAAGTGGATTGTATATTCCCTAACTAGCAGAGGAGGAGATAGAGAAAAAGCCAAAGTTTTCTGATGACCTAATTCGGTACCATATCTAGAGCAGCTAGAGGGCTTATTGCCTCGCTATTCGTATCAAAGCCATGGATAAGCATCCTTGGCCGCACAAGCTCCAATGAGGGTAACAAGGACTGTTAGTTCAGGAGCAGAACGATGTACAGAACACCCAGCAGGCCGAAGGTCACATAGGAACGTGGCCCACAGGGCCAAACAGCAGAAAATAGCCAATTACAGATCATAAAGAATCAAGCAGCTCAGACCAAATCTGAGCAGGTACATATCAGCATATAGCAGATCAAGCGGATCAGATCTTACCAGATTCCAGGGGCAGGTCCTGGACTGGCCTAGCAGGACTTAAGTAAAGGACATTATCTGATAAATATCGCCCTACTAGACCTGTCCAGACAAATGGGACATACCAAAGCTATGCCTCCACTGGGTGAGAAGATGCCATGGCAGACTTGAGGATCTCTGCACCAAAGGCTGTGTCCACTAATGTGTTGACGTCCAAGCAGTAATGCTTGACAAAAAGTGGAAAGTGATGATCACGCTGCCATACGCAGATGCCTATGGGAGTGACTGCACTGTGCTGTGCCCAGGAAAAAGCCTGAGCCTGCATTGGATGCGCATGCCAAACCCTCCACAGCCATCTGGTTCCACGACAGGTATCGCCTATCGTTTATTCAGCACACCGAAGTAGACTTTGTGGCTGCTTTGCCCTTTCGTGGGCCTGCAAAAAGTCTGTCAGACTTACAAAAGGAGTTAGTAACCTTCAGGTACTGAAGAAGTATCCTCTAACATCCACCAGTTGAAGATTGGTGTCGTCCTTCTGGCACTGTACCTTGTAGAATGCCTGATTGACAAGAAAAGGCCGACACCACCTTGGGCAAAAATGATGGAAAAGGACGCAAATGCGCATGACTGCCTCTGAGAAAGATTGGGATCTCGGCACAACATAGCCTGTAACTCTGAGATGCATTTTGCCAAGAAGAATGTGACCAAAAAGGTAGTCTTCAGGGGACAAATCCTTCAAGGGGTAGCCCTTCTACAGGGCTCAAACGGCATAATCACCAAGACCCGAAGAACAAAACTGAGGTCCCACGAAGGGACCACCAAGTGCAGGGGGAGGATGTAAATGCTTAACTCCCCACAGCAGCCTGTCCACATCTGAGCATGAGGACAAGGAGTGTCTCGCCACCAGTCCTCTGAAGCAAGCCAGAGCTGCCACCTGAACCCTCAGAACCAAGAGACAGGCCCTTGTCGAGCTCATACTGGAGAAGAGAGGAGGGTTGTCAAGTTTGCAGTGCTGGAACTGACTTGGTGCTTCCCGCACCAGTGCTCAAAAGACACAGAGGCACACGTAGACAATAGAAGTAGAGCCTCTTCTTGTCTTCAGAAGCGTGGAAACCACCACAGGAGAATATCCCATATGTGCTTAGCGTCTCCTATCAAGAGCCAGACCATATGCAAAAAGGGAGCTGGATGATCTAGCGGGCTCAGGCTCCTGTCTCGGGAGCTCCTGCACTGTTTGGATCTGCAGAGGATCCCCTGTTGGAGGCGCCTTAGATCCCGCAAACCAAGACCTTCTGAGCCAATCCGGTGCCGCCAATATGACTGGACCCTGATGGTACTTGATTCGACAAAGCACGCTTCACCCAAGAGGCCATGGAGGAAACCTGCTTTGGTTATGGCTTAACCAAGGGCATGCATGCCTTGGGAACCTGTGGTGGCTGAAGAATCTTCGCAACTTGGTATTGACCAGGGCTGCCATAAGATCCATCTCAGGGCAACCCCAGCTGTCCAAGTTCCCCTCAAACGCTAACCTGCTCAACCCCCACTCCTCAGGATTGAGGGAGTGGTGGTGGTAGTTCGCTTCCACATTGTCTGTTCCCGCAATATGTTTTGCCAAGAGAACCAGGAGATTGTGTTGTGTCCATGCGAACAAGGATGGTTTCCTTTGCAACTCTGGAACTCTTCGTGCTTCTCTGCCGATTGGCATAGGCCACCGCTGTACCATTGTCTGAGAAAATCTGAACAGCCTTACCTCTGGTTACATCCCAGAAACAGGACAACCAAGTAAATGCTCTACTAGGCTGTTCCCAACAGTGCAGGCTGGTCGCTACCCCCAGGGGAAGCGAAAAGCCTGAGGCCAGCCTTGAGAGGAAGGCAACAGACCTCTGTAATGGATGCATGTGTGCCCGTGCCCAGGAAACCAACTCGGTGGTTGCTGTCATTGATCACAAAAGCTGCAGATAGTCCCATAACGGAAGCCCTCTGTTCCTGAAACATCTGTAGCTGAGAACACAGTTTCTCCTCCCTCTTCTCATACAGGAAGACTCTGCCTGAACTGGTGTCAGAACTTGCCCCTAGGCTCTCCAAGCTCTTGCTGTAATTGATCATCCAGCTCAGACTCTCCAGAAACTGCCCTACTTGGGCAGACATCTGCTGGACTTCGGCATGTGACCTGGCCTGAATGAGCCAGTCATCTAGAAAAGGATGCCTGCAGATACCTTCTTGCCGCAGTACAGTAGTAGCAACCACCATCACCTTGGTGAAGGTCCTCGGAGCTGTTGAAAAACAGAAGGGCAGAGTGGCAATTGAAGTGGAAACGGAGAAATGAAATGAAGGAAATGCTACTGTTCCTTCGCGAATAGGGATGTGAAAGTATGCTTTGGCCAAATTCAGTGATGCTAGAAACTCTCCCAGCTGAACCACTCTTTAATGACCAACCTCAATTTCTCCATGCAGAAATGAAGTCTCCAAGTGTGTATTGACTCCCTTGAGATCCAAAATTGGGTGAAAGGAGACTACCCCTCTATAGAACTACAAAGTAAATGGAATATCAACCCATACCCCTTTCAATGGGCAGAACTGGCGTTAGACTGGAGGCTGAGGAAGCTTCTAAAGGGTAGACTGAATGGTGGCCCGCTTGGCCACAGACCCACATGGATATAATAGGAAGGCACCTGGGATGATGGGTCCCTTGCATCCAGCATGTAGCCAAATTGAATGACATCAAGCACCCAGTTGTCTAAAGTCACACTGGCCCATTCCTGGAAGAAAAGACTGAGCTGCCTACCAATAGGAAGCACCCTGGAATGGGCCCCCCAGCCCATCATTGAAACTGATGGGAGAACCCCAGCTTGGAGGAAGAAGCTGTCTGTTCAAGACCCACGAGGTCCTCAAAGGCTGAGACCAGGCCCTTGAGGGAGGAAAAGATGGCCTCCCTGGGCATTATCTGAGACCCTGAATCCCCCGGGACTCCTGGCTGGAGCGAGGCAATCATGAAGTGGAGGAAGAGAGGCCATCTCCAGGAACAAGCAGGAATGAGTCTTCACATATGGGTACGTCGGTTACCGACGGAGCCTGCACGGGAATGCTCCCCAGCATCCAATCAGAAAGCTTTTGGGAGCATCCCTCGCGCCTGCGCACTGCCTTCCCGCCTTTCCAACTGCCTCTCCTCAGTTTTCGTTTTTCCGCGGAGCCGGCAGGACGTCCTCCTGTCACCGCAGAAAATTTCTTTTTTAATTCTTTAATTCTTTGTTTTCTTGTGGTCGCGGCTGCTTTTCCCGCCTCCACCGGTACCGCCGGTGGGTTTTTTCTTTTCTTTTTCTTAAACTCAGGGAGTGTTCTCCCTCAGTTTCTGTCTTAAATTTTTGGGCCTGTAAGGCCTCTCCATCATGGAGCCTTCTTCTCCTAAGAAGTGCCTTAACTGTGGAAATACAGTTTTCTTTTTAGACTCCAATAACTGGTGTCTAACCTGTTTGGGTCCTGACCCTTTCCCTCCGGAGCCATTAGGCTACAATTTTATGAGAAGAGATTTTCCATTTCGAGTTTCCCTCGATACCGAGTTCCCTTCCAGTGTCAGGGCACCGACCATTTCTTCTCTACAGGATCAGGTAACCCACAAACAGTCTGTTAAGACTAGCCAATCCTTGAGTGGTAGGTCTCATGCCAAGCATGATGACGGCTCCGGCCTTGCCCTCAAGACCCTATTGGCTTCAAAACCCCGGCGGGAGTCTTCAGTCTCCAAAGCATTTCAGGGGTTTCAGGTTGTTCCTGGGGCTCACCCCTCACAGGACATACCTGAGCCATGCTCGGTGGTGGAATCCGCTTCCAGCGGTACCGATACCCCGGCATCGGCACCAGTGTTGAGTGATTCACTCTTCGCCAGGGATCGTCATCTGGCGTCCTCGGTACCTTCGGGACGGATCGACACGTCCCAGATTGACTTTCCCGTATCTGAGCCATGCTCGGTGGTGGCATCTGCTTCGAGCGGTACCGATATCCCGGCATCGGCACCGGTGTTGAGTGATTCACTCTTTGCCAGGGATCGTCATCTGGCGTCCTCGGTACCTTCGGGACCGATCCATACGTCCCAGATTGCCTTTCCAGTATCGACAGCATCGCTGATACCACCACCGACGTCGGTACCCTCTAGACATGCATCGATAGACTCGCTCCCTTCGATGCCGAGTTTGGAATCGATATCTAGTCTAGAAGACTGGGTACCGACGTGTCTCGGAACCGACCCTTATCGATTCCGGATACGCAGTACCAAGGATATTCACCAAGGGTTTCTGGTTGCCTCGGTACTGCTTGAGCAGCCTCCGATGACTGTTTCGATGGCGTTATCGCCTCCGATTCCGGCACAGCTACCGGTATCGGTATCGATGTCGGTTCCTGCAGTTACATCAGGACCAGCCACTTCCATGCTTTTTTCTCCATCGCTCTTTTCTATGCCTAGTTTGGAGTCGATACCTGGCATGGACGATGCAGTACTGACTGTCTCAAATCGTGACTGCCAGTACCGGTATCCATCTAGTGGGGCTCTTTTTCTGCACCAGACAAGTACATCCTCTGGTGCCCAGGCTGCTTCTTCAACTTTAGCCTATCCAGGGATAGTTCCTATTGGAGATCCTTCTTTTCAGAAATTTCTCCTTGACTTAGCAACATTCCTTGCTATTCCTATCCCTGGTTGTGATCCTACTCGAGGCTCTCCTGCAGAAAAGGAAAATATAATGCTTCCTTTACATCATTCTTTGCAGGATCTTCTTCTGAGAATATGGGAAACACCTTTAAGGGTTTCCTCACCTTCTACAGCAACTGATGTTCTGTATCAGGTGCCCCCCTGTCCAGGGTTTCAAAAGACTCAACTTCCCCATCATTCCATTGTAGTGGAATCAGCAATGAGGAAGGTGAAAAGCAAGAAAAAGCATTCTTCTTATCCGCCAGGTCGTGCATCTAGAGCACTTGATGCCTTTGGACGTCAAACTTTCCAAACATCTATGCTGGCAACAAGGATTATCTCTTATATTTTCTATATGAGTCTATCTCTCCAGGAGGTCACAAAGAAATTATCTCTTTTGACTCCTTTTCTATCAGAGCCCAAGGCTGCAGACTATTCCTTACTTCTTAGTCATAGCCAGAATCTCTCTTGGTTTCTTTCTCGTGCTTCTCTAGACTCTTTTGAGTCTGTTAACAGAACCTCTGCTATAGCCATAGGAGCACGATGTAGAGCCTGGCTCCAGGCTTCAGACTTGAGCAGATGGGCACAACACACACTGGGTAATTCTCCTTGTACTGGAGAAAATCTCTTCAATAGGGAGGCTTTACGTCAGGTTGCTCATTGCTCCACTGACTTCCCTGGTTCTAGGGACCACCCTAAGCCGCCTTCTTCCCCAGGAGGTAGGAAATGTCCTACCAAACCTTCTTTCCCTAAGAAAAGAAGGTTTCACTCTTCTCCTGCCCATCATCCAGATGTACCCAAGCAGGGGACACCTCGTCCTGCTCTGAAGAATCCAAACTCTAGCCAGACTCCACAAACCCAGCAACCATAGGTAACTGAAGGTTGCAACCTACAGTTAACTTCTTCTTAGCAGAAGTTTGTTCACTGTTTTTTCTTTAAAGCGCTCTACACATGGTTTCCTTTCTTCAGGACATCTTTTTCCCTCCTAGATATGCTGAGCTGTCAGGATATTCATGTCTGTGGGTTACAGATTTCTCCTCTTCTTCCTACCAAGAAGAGAAGTTAACAACTATCCCATGATAGTTTTCTGTCCCAACATGAACATTTTTTCCTTCAGCAGACCTACCATATGGTAAGTCACCCTTCAGCTCCTGTTTCTCTACCCTCTCATCCAGGGTTTCCCCTGAATGAGTGGTACCATACTGCAGAGCTTCTCTAGCCTTTCTTTTCAGTGTAGAGTTTTTTTTCCTTGAATAAATTCTCTGGACAGCTTATCATACAGGGACAGGAATTTCTCCTCTCCCTTTGTCTGTTTTCTCTGTTTTACACAGGAAGATTCTCTCTGCTCTCTCTTTCAGCTGCTGCTCATGCAGGAGTTCCAGTGATTGAACTACTGGTACTTTTCCACAAGTTTCCAGTCTGTCTTCCACTACTTTCTGTCTAGCCTTAGTAGTGATTCCAAGATAGTGCTTCATCTATCTTGGATAATCCTAATCACTTCAGGCTTCTCACATTATCTTCTTTTCTTGCCATATCCATTTTCTTGGATTTGGCAGCACAGCTGACCTACAGTCAGTTTTATCTCCTAATTCTCCTGCATAATGCTCTCTGCAATCTTCAGAGAAGCTTTCTACTATGGGCCCTTGCTAGAGAGCATTGGACTTTGTCTCTGATGGCTATTCTATATGGTGGAAAAGGCTTATCAGTCATTTTCAATGACTGTGAGGGTTCTCCACACCATGTTGTCTCCTGTTATAATACAGGATATAAGCCTTTTCTGCGTGAATGTCCAAAGAGTTTTCCAATCCTGCAGGAATATGCTCTTTTTTCCTTACAGCTTGTCCTCATGCTATCCTACTCTTTTATGGACAGCACATATTCTACTAGTAACGCATGATAACCCTGTGTCCCTCTAGTGGGTCATCCTGGTATCTCCTATGCGTTTTCTGTCCATTTACCATGTCAGAGTCTTACAAAACTCAGGACTTGCTATTTACAGACTGATATTATCCTCTGTTTTTTCACGCAACCATCCGGGTTATTTCACTGGATAGCATTCCTGCACCTTCTTAGCCCGTAGGAATAGATTCTCTATATATCTTCTCAAGTAGGTTCCACCTTCTTGTTGTTAGATGAATCTTTCTCCTTCACATCTCTCATGTGAATGTTCTTATGGGGCTTAGTTGCAGACATGTATCTTCAGACATACATATTCATGTATGTATATATCTCTATATATTTCTATAGATACATATGTCTGTAAGCTGTGTGTGCATAGGTTATGCCCCTATATATATATATACACACACAGTATGTATATATATATATATATATATATATACAGTCAAACCTCGGTTTTCATGATTAATCCGTTCGAAAAAGTCTGACTAAAACCGAAACGTATGAAAACTGAAGCAATAGTTCCCATAAGAAATAATGTAAATCCAATTAATCCGTTCCAGACACCCAAAAATATTCACAAAAATACATTTTATAGAGAATAACTATATTTTTACATACAGAAAACAATGAGAAATAAATATAAATGACTAATGAAATGGATAAATGAACATTTAACATCACTGAAAGCAAGCTAAGTTCAGTACTGTACAGTACAGTATGTTAACATCTGGCCTTAGCCACCCCTGACAAGCTGCTGTGCCCAGCTCTCTTCGGAATCACATTGGATTCAGCCCATTAAAATGCCTTTACATTATCTGCTCAATGCTTCAGAATGGCAGAAAATCTTAATGATATAGCTTCAGACGTACCATGCAAGAGAAAGAACTGCCTCCCACATTCATGCAACATCTCCTGCTTACGTTGACAGCTTTTCTTCCCTGCTACCTCCGAGCCTGAGGGGGCGCTCCAGAGAACGGGCAGGCGGTGGACGAGATCGGGGCCTTCCTCTCTGCGCAATCCTTGCCTCTCTGACTCTGACCAGGCTCGAGGATGTGTTTCATTTACGTGCTCAGCTGGCTTTTGCTTCTCATCACGCTGGCGATCGGTGAGTCCGGGGGGCAGTGCTGCCGGGACCGGGCAGGCGTTCTGGCAGTGTATACAGAATGGTGTGCAGCGCGAGGGTGTATGTATTTACAGTACTGTACTTTATGAAAACCGAGGTGATGTACGAGAACCGGGACAAAATCTCAGTCAAAAAACGTTGAAAACCGAAGCGATGTATGAAAACCGGGACAAAATCTCAGTCAAAAAAGACATTGAAAACCGAAGCGTATGAAAACCGGGGCAAATGAAAACCGAGGTTTGACTGTATATGTGTCTGTCGAGATGCTTCTTATAAGTAGATATGTATTTACATACTATCTCCCTAACTGTCTATGCTATAAAGGTTTTTACCTTCTTAGAGGTTCCAGACAGCGGGCTTGCATATGTTCATACTGTCCCTCAGTATGTTGGGGGTGTTATGCACACAACCACTACTGTGGTACTGACAGCTTCCACTTTACTCTAGGTCTCGCTTTCCCTGAAGCATCATACTTCAATATCTTTCCTATCTCTCACCAGCTAGGAAAGACAATGTAGATCTTCAGTAGTTCTGAGGTTTCAGCCCTTCACACATCTGTCCTCCTTGGGAATACGGGGTTTTTTTTCCATACCCCTTCTTCCCTCCAGGACTGGGCTAGTTGTCCAAATCGGTCAGTCTTCCTCTTTTACTCCTAAATGTTAATGTCTCTGTAGCTAAAAGAGTTTTTCAGCTTTTCCCATAAAGCTTTCCACTGAAGACTTGCCGTTTTTATACTACCCCAGTTGACACCTGGGTCACCTGCCAATTCCAGATTTGGACCTTCACCCTCACTGCTGTGAGGTCACCTTGAGGATTCCTCTACTGAATCTCCAGTAGACTCCATCAAGCTCTCTACTTCCTACAATCCAGTAGGTAAGCTCCATATTGTGATTCTTCATTAAATAATTTTAATGGTACTTATCATACATACCAAGGACTCCTCTCCTGTAGTCCTTAGGTTCGCTGTTTTTTCTTACAGCTCCTCTCTTTTCAACTCCTACCCACCATCCCTCATGGGATGCCGGAGATCCATGTGTTGGAAGTGCAGTCCTGATCCAGGGACACGCATTTTATGGGATCTCCCCCTGGCATCTATAGCTAGGGAGTCCCCATATGTGAAGACTCATTCCTGCTTGTTCCTGGAGATAGCACAGTTACTTACCTGTAACAGGTGATCTCTGGGAATAGCAGGAATAAGTCTTCACAACCCACCCACCTCCCCTAGGAGTTGTATCTATCTATCTATCTATCTTCCTTTCCTCTTTCTCTCCCTTTGTCTCAGCTATGAAACTCAACTGAGGAGAGGCAGTTGGAAAGGCGGGAAGGCAGTGCGCAGGCGCGAGGGATGCTCCCAAAAGATTTCTGATTGGATGCTGGGGAGCATTCCCGTGCAGGCTCCGTCGGTACCGACGTACCCATATGTGAAGACTTATTCCTGCTGTTCCCAGAGATCACCTGTTACAGGTAAGTAACTGTGCTTTACTTGCTAGGTCCTTTGGTATGGTGGTTCAGAAGACAATGAGGGTTGGAAGCACCTAGGTCCTTGATCAGCTTCTCCAGGTCCTTCCCAAATATGAGCTTGCCCTTGAAGGGAAGAACAGATAAGCAGGACTTTGATACAGTGTCTACTGCTCAATGGTGCAGCCAAAGCCTGCCGTGTACCACCATGGAAAAGGCAATATCCTTAGCCAACATGCAGACCAAATCATATGTGGCATCTGCCAAAAAGTCGCTGCTGACTCCAAGAGCAGCAAAGTGACATTCTGTGGTAACGACTGGATCTAATGGAGCAGGGCACGTGCCATAAGGCCTCCACAAACTATTGCCTGGAGAATAAGAGACGCAGCTGAAAACTGGCTCTTCAAAAAAGGCCTTGATCTTGCAATCTATTTGATCTTTAAGAGCCACACCACCCTCTACTGGAAGAGTGATGCACCTGGTAATGACCACCACCTACCTGGACAACCGCATCCCCAGGTCCTGAAGTCCTGGGAGAGAGCATAGAGCTTACTCAAGACCCTACCCCCTCTCAGCAGATTGGCAGGCTAGTCCCATTCATATATATTATGCTTATGACCTCTGAAGGGGAGCATCCTGGAAGGCTTTCTGACCCCTTGCAAAAGGGGATACACATTAGGTTCCTGCTCTGTAGTCACTACCTCCAACAGTTCTAGGGTCAAGGAAACTCTATCAAAGCCCTAGTTTTCCTTTCCAAAACAAGCAAATGATGATGGAATTGTCCTGGTCATCCGGCGCCGCCTTCACACATGGTGTCGTCATCCGATCCTCCGTAATTCCAAGGGAGAAGATCCAAAGTCCTCAAAGCCGCTATCTTTCAGAGGCACTTCTGTGATGGAGCCCCTGTCAAGCTCTGTCTGCCCTGCACAAGGGAAGAAGGAGCAAGAAGGCCCAGAAGCTGAAGGGTTCACAGCACCATGTCAGAAGGATCAGGTATGCTGAAGAAAAGTGAAGAGCTCCGGGGTATACAGGACAGATGCTTGGGTTGCTCTTTCCATCATGACCACCCCTTTTATGAGAGGGAGGCAGGAACCAGGGAATCCCTCTGGGAAAGCTCTGGTCGACTGTGATCCTGAGAGATAGTGGAGGAATTCCATGCAGGAACGCTGCTGCTCCCCACAGCTGATCCCAAAGCCTCCTGCAACACTGCTGAGGTTGAAAAGGGATCTGTGTTACCCATTGCCACAAACAAACAAGGCCCACTGAAGTGGGCTGCATTTATAGTATGAGCTGTGAGGATGCAGAGTCAATGCCCGGCTGTTCAGGTGGCACACAAATGGCGCAAGATCATTCAGATGGCATGCAAATGGCAAACGTGTGTGCAGACAAGACACCACAAAGGCCCCCAGACTGAGTGGAGGATAAGCAATGCACAGCCAAGCCTTGTTAGCATGCATCAACAGCACGACCTTGAAGTGGGAAAGGTTGCGAAAAACAAACGATCTTAGACACATACATGATAGACACCCCATTGAGCAGCTGCTATCAGAGCCCCCACAGTGACGTAGATTTAGTACAGAAATTAATTTAGATCTGGTATTTGTTCCTTGGGGGATCCCAAGCAGCAACGGTGCTGGGCTCAATCCTACTCCTCTGCAGCCAATCTTCGGGCGAGAACTGGGGGAGGAGGCAGGGAAGGGGGCCCTGAGGTTGTGCTAGGCTTGGAGTCCTGATCCAAACTAGCTGTTCAACTGGCTCTTAACAGAATAAAGATTGGAAACTGAACCAAAGCACCTTCTTCCTTTGCAAACACAGAAGGGGTGACCCAACAGGTACCTCCCACATCGAGCCCAAATGAAGACATTGCCCCTAAGAGTGGTTACTCATGAGCTAAATCAATTTTCCTCAGAGTTTTCAGAGAGCTGCTCACATGTGTCCATGCTCTGCTGGAGACAGAGAAATACTAAGGTAATACGCCCTTTAGCTGTTCTAGATGTAGTACAGGATGAGGCCATTAGAAGACTGTTTGTTGTTTTTTCTCTGTTTCCATTTCTGCTGGTTGGGGTTACAGCCTACTGGTCTAGCAGGATGATATGGAAATACAATTGAAAACATTTTACACACAGGGCTAAATGGGAGAGAGCCTTGTAACAAAGCTTGTATATAAATCACTACAGAAGATCATAAGAACATCCTTCCTTTTCCAACATAAATGGGAGGATGCACCATGAAGTAGTTGGATTCATGAGCAATGGAGAGAAATATGGCAGTGCATATCTAGAACCACGTCATACACTGCACATAGGAACACACAATATAAAATGCTATATCAAGCATATCTTAGCCTGATAAAATGTTGTCAGAATTAACTGACATATGCTGGAGAGTGTGTGGGAAAAGAGGGACATTCAAGCACATCTGATGGACTTGCCCAAAAAAACATCTTTTTGGGAACAAGTAATAGAGAACATCTGAAAGACAACAAATGGATACTTCCAAAGGATTACCCACTAATAATAAGGTATGGGAATCATTAACATCATATGAAATTGCATGGGGGAAGCTTCCCAATTACATGCTAACAGCAGCAAATTTGTTAATAGCAGCCAAGTGGAAGCAATCTCATCCACCGGAGAATGGTATAGGAAACTAGGTAGACTTATAGAATAGAAACACTTTGCAGGAAGAATACAAGGAAAGGGACATTTCCTGACCCAGTGGAAATCCTATAAGGAGATGGATAATTTTAGCACCAGACATCAAAGAAATGTAACCGATACATAACTCTTGAATAAAAATGTCACTGTTCCACATTGTAATTAGCGATTAAGGGTACTCAAGCATGAAACATGCGAATTGGTCAGAAAACAGGTTGTATTAAAGATCATTTCACCTGCTACCACCCCAAATGAACTTTTCCCTACACTACTGTTATAAAAAGAATGATAATGGAAGATGATTATACCAACCAGTAGCAGCTGCAAATAGAACTGTATTTATGTTAAGATGCACGTAAATGTTTCTGTATAATGTTTTTAAAGAACAGTGTTTGGATATGCAAAAAATAGTGTCTATAAATCCAATGGAATGGAGAAACACTAATCAGTGGCTTGTTATTTCAAAAAGTGCATTTAAGACAAACTTTTCCACTCGATACACAATTAAGATCTGGGATTTGTTGTCTGGGGATGTACTGAAAACAGCATACCTGAGTATGAAAAAAGTTCAATCAAGCTCCTGGAGGAAAAAGCCCATAAACAGGTAGACTTGGGGAAACCCACTGCTTATCTCTGGTTGTAAGCAACCTGGGATAGATAGACTCTTTGGGATACTATCATGCACTTGTGACCTGGATTGCCCACTGTTGGAACTTGGATTCTATACTTGATGGGCATTGGGTTTGATCTTATATGGCAGCTATGTTTTTTATGACATAAGCGGACATAGGGGTAGTGTATGCATAATCTCCAGGAACAAGCAGGAATGTAGTCTTCACATATGGGTATCGTCGGTACCGAAGGAGCCTGCGCGGGAACGCTCCCCAGCATCCAATAGGAACGCTTTTGGGAGCATCCCTCAGCACGTGCGCGCTGCCTTCCTGCCTTTCCAACTGTCCCTCTTCAGTTCTTCGTTTTCGCAGAGCCGACAGGATCTATTCCCTGTCATCGCAGAAAATTCCATCTTTAAATTTCTTGTGGTCGCGTTTGCCTACCGCACGACGCCTACTGGTACCACCGGTTCTTTAAGGTTTTTATTTTGTATGAAAATAAAAGAAGACTGTTTCTTTTCAGAAACTTTTCTCTTTGGTGCTAGGCGCCATTTTGGGCACTAGGTCCCATATTCCTAAATCATGGAAAAACCAACTAGTGGTTTTAAAAAATGTACTAAGTGTGGCGGTACCATTTCCGTCACTGACACCCATGACTGGTGTCTGAAATGTTTAGGACCTGAACATTCTCCAACTGAATGTCTCTCCTGCATGGGGATGACTAAAAGAGGAAGACAGAACCGGGCTGCAAAGCTCGGTACCCTCTTTTCTTCAGATGCCAGATCCATTGCATCGACATCGTCAAGGGCCTCTTCTTCCTCCCATGGATCTCAGGTAATTAAACATAAAAGCCGGTACTCATAGGGTAGCTCTCCTGCTAAGCATCGAGAGGCCATTGGCATTGCCCTGGAGGGAACCACACCGGCAAAACAGCCCTGGCGGGAGGCTTCAGCTTCCAAAGCATCGATGGGGCTTCAGAATGTTCGCGAGGCCTCAACCTTGCAAGAACTACCTGTGCCATGCTCAGGGGTTCCGGCCGTCCTTACCGGTACCGACACCCAGGCATCGGCAGCGTCAATAGACCAGAGGTTCCTCGCTATCGAGTGCAGCATCGCAGCTCTTCTTTCAGCTGCGGCACCGATGCTGGTACCGACAGTGGTACAGATACCTGTACCGACACCGATGATACCGGTACCGACGGTACCGGCACCGGTGGGAACTCTTCCCATGCCATCTCTGGCTGGAATTGACAAAGCGGTACCGGGTCAGCTCGGTACCGACTTCGATCGTGCTTTGCAAGAGCATCGGGGTCAAGAATACTTCGATTCCTCCGATTCCGAAGACTCCGACAATTCTGCTGGCACTAGAGGGTTTCTCCTAGAAGATCCCTCTTCTCCCCAACGCAGAATGTCACCTCCAGAGGACATGTCTTTTCAGGATTTCATCCATGATATGGCCAAAGGTCTTTCAATCACAGTAGCTCCTGAAGATGAACCCAGAGCAAAGGAATTGGAAATTCTCCAATATCCTAAAGCTCCTAAGGAGGCAGCCACTCTGCCTATCCATGAAATTCTGCATAGCTTGTTCTATGTAAAAAACCAATGCTGCTTGTACCATTGTGTTTATATTTGTTCATATGTAAACCGCACTGAATTAAGAGCGCGGTATATAAGAGAAATAAATAAATAAAATAAATAAATAATAGCTTGATGCTCAGAATGTGGGAGACACCTCTGACTACTTCTCCACACTCTAGGAGACTTGATACTATGTATCGAGTTCCGCCATGTCCTGGATTTCAGAAAACTCAGCTGCCACACCATTCCATGGTAGTGGAATCAGCCATGCGTAGGATGAAAAGTGCAAAGAGGCATGCATCCAATCCTCCAGGTCGTGAATGCAAGACTCTGGATGCTTTTGGACGCAGGACTTTTCAAGCTTCTATGTTTCAGCTAGGATCAGTCCATATATCCTATATATGGGAATGTTCCTCAAGGAAGTCACAGGAGACTTGGAGCTTATGGAGTGGAGTGGCCTAGTGGTTGGGACAAGGTACTTCAGGCCGGAAGGTCGGGGGTTCATATCGCACTAGAGGACAGCAACCTTGGGCCGGAGGGACTGGGGTTTCTAGTCCCACAGGTGCTCCTTGTGGTCTTGGGCAAGCCACTTAACCCTCCATTGCCCATGTTCCCTGTAAATAGTTATCTCCAAGTTATAATGCCCTGTTCAATGTAATTTCAGTTTGTTCAATGTAAACCACACTGATGCAGAATAGCGCGGTATATAAGAGAATATAAATAAATAAATTATGAGCCCATTTCTCCCAGATGATGAGACAAGATTTTCTTGCTCTAGTTAAGCATGCTCAAGATGTCTCCAAGTTTGTCAATCGTGCAGCCTTTGACTGCTTCGAATGCATCAGCAGAACTTCTGCTATTGCCATTGGCGCACGACGGATTGCCTGGCTACAGGACAAGTTAGGAAACATCCCTTGCACGGGGGAGAATCTCTTCGGCAAGAACTGGCAGGAAAAGGCTAATGAGTTAGATGCTGACAATACTACTTTAGATAGATTGTCAAAATCTACAGCCACTCCACTCCAGTTTTATCCTTCCTATACCCAGCAGGGTCAAACTCCAGGTCAGGTTGCCCAAAAGGGACAAACTAGACAGCAAAAGAAGCCAAAAGGCCTGAGAACCCAACCAGCTCTCCAGGTTCAGCCCCCTCAAGGGCTTTGACTCCTTCCTAGAGAGTTTTGCCTTCCTGCCTCTGAGGGGTCCTCAATCCCCCCCAATATTCCGGGCAGGCTATGCCACTTTGCCAACAGATGGCATCCGATAACAGCAGAAGATTGAACTTTGTCCATTGTAGGAGAAGGGTACAAGCTTCATTTTCACAGCATGCCCCCTCCTACAATTCTAAAGCAATTCAATTCTCAAGCCTCTGCAATTTGCTAGATCACGAAGTCTCCACACTTCTTGTCCAGGGGGCAATAGAGGAAGTACCCATTCTTCAACGGGGTGCAGGGTTCTACTCCCCCTATTTTCTTATTCCAAAGAAAACAGGAGGACACAGACCCGTTCTGGACCTCAGAGAATTGAACAAATATCTGTTTCGAGAGAAATTCAAAATGATTTCTCTAGGAACTCTTCTGCCATACCTTCAAAGCCAGGATTGTCTTTGCTCTCTAGACTTAAAGGATGCATATACTCACATTCTCATCCATCCAGATCACAGGAAATTCTTACATTTCCTTTTCAGGGGAAAACATTTCCAGTACAGGGTTCTTCCCTTTGGTTTGGCTGCAGCACCAAGGGTATTCACGAAATGCATGGCAGTAGTAGCTGCATTTCTACGAACCCTGGGGATTTTCATCTTCCCTTACTTGAAAGACTAGAAAAGGGAACTGTTACTTCTGGAGAGAGATCTGCAATTGTGAGTATATATTTCTGGGAATTTTCTGAAAGGAATTCTTTCTATTAAAGCTATTTAATCTGTGAACCCACTATTTTTTGTTAAATCAGTCAGGGCCTAGTAGCAGCAGTTTAAGTTTAAATTTAACACACAGAAGAGAACTTTCTGGTTACATTAAATATCCAGCAGAGAGCTTGTAGTTTTAATTTAATAGTCACTCAGTGCCTAGTATCAGCAAAGTACTTTTAGTTTAAATTTAAAAACACAGAAGAGAGCTTTCTGGCTAAATTTGGAACCCAGCAGAGAGCTTGTAGTTTAAATTTCATAATAAGTTAAAGCCTAGCAACAGCAAAGAGCTATAATTTAAATCAAATAAGAATATAGCTTACCTCAGCAGCACAGGACAGGGTACTGTGTAGCAGCCCTCTTTTAATAAGTGTTATTTCCCTCCCTCCCTCCCCACACCCACCCACCCACCCCTGAGATAATCGTAGCTTTATAGGTACTTACACATCTTAAAAGACAGGAGGTGCTCTCAGGTGAAACTCATTCCCCAAATCAGTCATACACTAAGGACCTGAGATCAATTAAGCTTCAGGTGAACAAAGTATATTAAATGTATTAGGTACAGTTTTATTGGTATAAATATCCATAGCAACCCTTAGTAAGTAAAGAACTTAAAGATCTAAACAAAAACTAAAAGCTAAGATGCAGACAGCAGTCCAGCAGCGAGATGGGGCTTTACAATCTTTTGCATTGAGTGTCACATGTATGATTTTTTTCCCAGTTGGTGAGAGGTCTTACGTGTGCACTAGGTGCAAGGAGCTCTTTGCTCTCAGGGAACAAGTCCGTTCTCTAGAGGCTAGAGTAGCAGACTTGGAAAACATAAGAAAGACAGAGGTACATAGACGAGACCTACAGGGATATAGTCCTGAAGTCCCACCTCCAGTCTGGCAGCATCCCTGTTGCCATGGAGAGGAGAGGTCACGTGACAAGAGAGCATCACCCTGGTGTGGCAGGAAGTGATCCTGTAACTAGGACCTGTCCTCCAGGTGATGTAAAACCCTCTCGCACCGAGGATGTTTCTCCAGGGCCATGTGCCCATGAGGGAAGGGTTAAGACAGCCGTTATAGTTGGTGATTTGATCATTAGGCATGTAGATAGCTGGGTGGCTGGTGGACGTGAGGATCGCCTGGTAACATGCCTGCCTGGTGCGAAGGTAGCGGACCTCACGCGCCACCTAGATAAGGTCTTAGATAGTGCTGGGGAGGAGTTTGCTGTCTTGGTACATGTCGGTACCAATGACATAGGAAAATGTGGTAGGGAGGTTCTGGAGGCTAAATTTAGGCTTTTAGGTAGGGAGCTGAAATCCAGAACTTCCAGGGTAGCCTTCTCTGAAATACTAACCGTTCCACGTTCAGGGCCAAAAAGGCAGGCAGAGCTCCGGAGTCTCAATGTGTGGATGAGACAATGGTGCAGAGATGAGGGGTTTGGATTTCTTAGGAACTGGGGAACATTCTGGGGAAAGGAGGGGCTCTTCCGAAGGGATGGGCTTCACCTTAACCGAGATGGAACCAGGCTGCTGGCATTAACCTTTAAAAAGGAGATAGAGCAGCTTTTAAACTAGATAATAGGGGAAAGCCGACAATCGCCCAAGAGCGGATGGTTCAAGGATACTACCAAAAGCAGAGAGGTTCCAAAAAAGAGTAAAGTAGCCCAAATGCCCTCGAGTATGGAGCAGACAGAGCTTAAATATCCCAAATTACCCATGTCTGCCAATAGCCAAATTAATATGAATAAAATACAGTCTCTAAAATGCTTGTATGCAAATGCTAGAAGTCTAAAAAATAAGATGGGAGAGTTAGAATATATAGCACTAAATGAGAGGTTAGATATGACTGGAATATCAGAGACATGGTGGAAGGAAGACAACCAGTGGGACACTGTGATACCTGGGTACAAACTATATCGTAATGATAGAGCTGATCAAATTGGTGGAGGGGTTGCGCTCTGTTAGAGAGGGCATTGAGTCAGAAAGGATTAAAGTTTTTTGCAGGAAACAAAATTTTGCTGTAGAATCTCTATGGATTGAAATTCCATGTAAAAAGGGGAAGGCGATGGCAGTGGGGGTGTACTATCGACCGCCTGGCCAGAATGAACAAATGGATGATGAAATGCTCAAAGAAATCAAGGAAGCTAACAAAAGTTACAGCGTGGTAATAAGGGGTGATTTCAATTACCCCGGTATTGACTGGGTCAGTGTCATGGCAGGACATGCTAGGGAGATAAATAAATGACTGCTTCTTGGAGCAGCTGGTTCATGAACCGACCAGAGGGGAAGCCATATTAGACCTAGTCCTTAGTGGAACACCAGATCTAGTGCAAGAGATAAGGGTGTTGGGACCACTTGGCAATAGTGATCATAGCATGATCGCCTTTGATTTAATTAGTGGAGGAGGGATAGTAAGGCAATCCACAGTACTACCTTTTAAATTTCGAAAGGGAGACTATGATAAAATGAGGAAAATAGTTAAGAAAAAACTAAAAGGAGCAGTTGCAAAGGTTAAAGACTTACATCAAGCTTGGGTGGTGTTGAAAAATACTATCTTGGAAGCCCAGACCAGCTTTATTTCATGCTTTAAGAAAAGTGGAAGGAAGTCCAAAAAACTGCCAGCATGGTTTAAAGGTGAGGTCAGAGAGGCTGCTGTTGCCAAAAAAGCATCTTTCAGGAAATGGAAAAAAGAGCCAAACGATGAAACCTGGAAACAGCACAAGCATTGGTAGGTCAAGCACAAGCAAGGCATTGATAAAGCAGGCAAAGGGAGAATTTGAGAAGAAGCTTGCTGCGGAAGCAAAAACGCGAAATGTTTTCAAGTACATTTGTAGCAAAAAACCTGTGAGAGAGTCAGTTGGCCCATTAGATGATAAAGGAGTTAAAGGGGCACTAAGAGGTGACAAGGCAATAGCGGAGAGACTGAATGATTTCTTTGCTTCGGTCTTTACTGAGGAAGATGTAGGGATATTACCCATGACTGAAGTGGTATTTAAAGGTGCGGAAGAATTGAAGGAAATATCGATACATCGGGAAGATGTATTACAACTATTAGATAAACTGAAGAGTAGCAAATCACCTGGGCCGGATGGTATACATCCAAGGGTGTTGAAAGAACTGAAATATGAGATTGCAGACCTGCTATTAGTAATCTGTGAACTATCATTAAAATCATCTCTAATACCTGAAGATTGGAGGATCGCCAATGTAATACCAATTTTTAAAAAGGGTTCCAGGGGTGATCCTGGAAACTACAGACCGGTGAGCCTCACGTCAGTACTGGGAAAAATGGTAGAAACCATCATAAAGAACAAAATTACTCAGCATGTAGATAGTCATGGCCTAATGGGAGACAGCCAACATGGCTTTAGACAAGAAAGATCTTGTCTTAC
Source organism: Ichthyophis bannanicus (assembly GCA_033557465.1). Taxonomy (NCBI): domain Eukaryota; kingdom Metazoa; phylum Chordata; class Amphibia; order Gymnophiona; family Ichthyophiidae; genus Ichthyophis; species Ichthyophis bannanicus. The sequence goes on along the minus strand of CM066033.1, from coordinate 940,631,179 downwards.
TAATCTGTTATGTTTTTTTGAAAATGTGAATAAACAGGTGGACAAAGGTGAGTCGGTTGATATAGTGTATCTAGACTTTCAGAAAGCTTTTGACAAGGTCCCTCATCAGAGACTTTTGGCAAAACTAAAGAGTCATCGGATAGGAGGCAGTGTACTACTGTGGATCAGGAACTGGTTAAAAGATAGAAAGCAGAGGGTTGGGCTAAATGGCCAATTTTCCCATTGGAGAAAGGTGAATAGCGGTGTACCCCAGGGATCTGTGCTGGGTCTGCTGCTTTTTGACATATTCATAAATGACCTGGAAAGAGGAATAACGAGTGAGGTTATCAAATTTGCAGATGACACAAAACTATTTAAAGTTGTTAAAACCCAAGAGGATTGTGGAAAATTGCAAGAGGATCTTGATAAATTGGAAGACTGGGCATCAAAATGGCAGATGAAATTTAATGTGGACAAGTGCAAAGTTATGCACCTAGGGAAGAACAACCCAGACTATGGTAACACAATGCAAGGTTCCACATAAGGAACCACCACCCAGGAAAAAGATTTAGGCGTCATTGTGGATAACATATTAAAACCCTCGGCCCAGTGTGCAGCGGTAGCCAAGAGGGCAAATAGAATGCTAGGTATCATAAGGAAAGGAATGGAAAATAAAACAAAAGATATTGTAATGCCTCTATATCATTCCATGGTGAGACCGTACCTTGAATATTGTGTGCAATTCTGGTCGCCGTATCTTAAAAATGATACAGCGTTATTAGAAAAGGTTCAGAGAAGAGCCACCAAAATGGTAAAGGGGATGGAAGGATACTCCTATGAAGAAAGGCTAAAAAGGTTAGGGCTCTTTAACCTGGAAAAGAGACGGCTGAGGCGAGATATGATAGAAGTCTATAAATTAGTGAACGGAGTGGAACAGGTAAACATAAATCGATTGTTTACGTTATCAGAATATAGAAAGACTAGGGAACATACAATGAAGCTACAGGGTAAACTATTTAAGACTAATAAAAGAAAATATTTTTTCACTCAACGTGTAATCAAACTCTGGAATTTGTTACGGAGGATGTAGCAAAGGCTGTTAGTGTAGCTGGGTTTAAAAAAAGGTTTGGACAAGTTCCTGGAGGAAAGGTCCATAAACCATTATTAAGAAGGGACCCAGGATATCAATGCTTGACCCAGTACAAGCATTGCGGAACCTGTGTCTTTTGGGGAAACTGCTAGGTACGTATGACCTAGATTGGCCACTGTTGGAAACAGGATGCTGGGCTTGATAGACCTTGGTCTGACCCAGTATGGCATATCTTATGTTCTTTCTTAGACGACTGGCTCATTCGAGCCCCTACAGTTGCAGAGGCCAGCACTGCACTGTCCCATAGAATGTGAATCCTCCAATACTTGGGATTGGTAATAAACTTCCCAAAGTCTCAACTAGTTCCTTCCCAATGCCTAGAATTCATAGGAGCCTGTCTAGATACCAGACAGGCAAGGGCTTTCCTTTCACAAGCCCGGTGTCTTCGCATAATGCAACTAGCTTCTCAAGCAGCAGGCAAAGCCTCCCTCACGGCTCGAGAGCTAGTGCAGTTACTGGGACATATGGCATCCACAGTTCATGTAGTCCGATATGCTCGCCGGAGCCTGGATGCCCTCGGTAGAAAGTGCTTCCAGGGCTCTATGCTTGCTTGTCGAGTCCAAACCTACCAGCTCTAAATGGGCATGTATCTCCGAGATCTGGCAAAAGAAATTGCCGGGTTCTCTGCTGGTCTCTCCGAGGAACCTTTGCAGAGGTTCCAAGCCTTGTCCACTGGTATTCGAGAGTGCTCGAAGTTTATCTTTCGAGCAGCCTACGATGGCTTCGAAGCATCAGCTCGAGTAGCCGGAGCCGGCATCGGTGCCCGCCGACAGGCTTGGCTTCAGTCATCCGACCTCGAGCCCTGGGTCCAGGACAAGTTGGTCAATGTCCCCTTCAGAGGTGAAAACCTCTTTGGCAAACCCATGGCTGAAAAGGCTGCACAAATCGAGACTGAGACTCTGACCAGAACTAGGCTGTCCAGAAAAACCTCTGCCCCTTCTCAGAAGAAGAAGGGCACTGGGAAAAAGCCCTTTTACCCGAGGAAGGCGGCTGCCTATAAACACTACCCTCAGTATCAGGCCTCAGCAGCTCCCCAAAAGGGTCAGCAGGCCAAGGGACGGGGTAATGGGTCCCGTAGGCAGCAGGCCCCCAAGCCCACAACACCGGCCCCTGCTCAGCAAGGTGGGGGTTTTTGACTCCATCAGCATAGCCTCTTCCCCCTCAGCTGGTTTCTCTCAGCACAGGAGGCCGGCTGGTCCACTTTGCCCACAGGTGGTCAGCCATCACCTCAGATACCTGGGTGCTTCATATAGTTCAGAAAGGCTATCTTCTACACTTTCACCAGGTACCTCCCTCCTACTTTCCAGGGGAGCCTCCAAGACTCCCTCTGCACAGGGACTTACTCCTTCAGGAGTTAGCAAGTCGTCTTCAGGAACAGGCTGTGGAACCGGTGCCCCACCACCTGAGAGGTCACGGATTTTATTCCAGGTACTTTCTGATACCAAAACGAACAGGAGGCCTCAGACCTATCCTGGACTTGCGAAACCTAAACAAGTTTCTGGCAAGGGAAAAGTTCAAGATGCTTACCCTTGGAATCCTGCTGCCCTACCTCCAGCAGGGAGACTGGTATGCTCCTTAGATCTCAAGGATGCCTATACTCACATCCTTATTCATCCAGACCACAGACAATATCTCAGGATTTTTGTGGGAGGAAATCATTACCAGTACAGAGTACGGCCCTTTGGCCTATCCTCCGCCCCCAGGGTGTTCACCAAATGCCTAGCAGTGGTGGCGGCCTATCTAAGACTTCAAGGCCTTTTTGTGTTTCCATACCTGGACGACTGGCTCATCAGGGCCCAGTCTTCCCAAGAGGCCACTCAGGCCACTCATCGCACTGTGTCTCTGCTCCAGCACTTGGGCTTTGTCATAAACTTCGCAAAGTCCACTTTGCTCCCCTCTCAAGATCTCGAATTCATCGGTGCAAGGTTAAGCACACTTCAGGCGCGGGCCTTCCTGCCTCTAGACAGAGCACACAGACTCATGGATCTCGCCAGCCACTTTCACAGCAATTCCCTGGTCTCTGCCAGGCAATTTCTGAGACTGCTCGGCCATATGGCTTCCACGGTCCATGTGACCCCCAATGCCCGCCTGAACATGCGACCTGCTCAGTGGTGCCTTCGCACTCAATGGCATCAGGCCACAGGGAGCCTGACGGACTCAGTACAGGTCTCCGACCTGCTGGTCTCTTCTCTGCGGTGGTGGCTTCATCTGCCAAACCTGCTACTGGGAGTGGATTTTCAATCTCCTCCGCCTTCTCAGGTACTAACAATCGATGCTTCTCTCCTGGGTTGGGGAGCACATTGCCAAGGGACATGTACTCAAGGCCTCTGGACTCCTTGGGAGTCTGCGCAGCAGATAAACTTCCTGGAGCTCAGAGCCATCCGCCTAGCTCTGAGAGCCTTCTCCCACCTCACTTCTCACCAGTCTGTACTGGTCCAGATGGACAATCAAGTTGCAATGTTCTACGTGAACAAACAAGGAGGCACAGGCTCCTTCCTTCTCTGTCAGGAGGCACGAAGACTGTGCTCTTGGGGCGTCCACCATGGCATACTCCTCAAAGCGGTCTATCTCCCAGGTCAAGAAAATTACCTGGCAGACAAGCTAAGCAGGATCCTCCAACCACACGAGTGGAGATTGGATCCATTAGTGGTTCAGCGGATCTTTCTCAAGTGGGGACTCCCCACCATGGATCTGTTTGCCAGTCCTCTGAACCGGCAACTTCCCAGATTCTGCTCTCGACAACCGCATCCTCTCAGAGTAGCGGCGGATGCTTTTCTGATTCCATGGTCCACAGGCCTCTTGTATGCCTTTCCTCCCATGCCGCTGGTGTCTCGAACACTCTTCAAAGTTCTCAGAGACAAAGCCTCGCTGATCCTAGTGGTTCCCCGGTGGCCGAGACAACCTTGGTTTTCGCTTCTAATGCAGCTGGCGGTGGACACTCCTCTTCCTCTGGGGTTTCAGCCCGATCTCCTGACACAGGATCAAGGGTCTCTCCTACACCCCAACCTCCGGTCCCTTCATCTGATGGCCTGGCTGCTGAAAGGGTAGTCCTTGCTCCCCTCCAGCTGCCTCGGGAGGTGGAAGAGGTTGTCTTGGCCTCGAGGAGGCCTTCCACCCGGATGTCCTACGCTCTTAAGTGGCGTCGGTTCTCCATTTGGTGTGCTCAGCAGTCTGAGAATCCCTTCTCCTGCTTGGTAGCAGTGGTCTTGCAATACTTGCTTTACCTCTCCAATCTGGGCCTTAAGTCCAACTCTGTCAGAGTCCACCTCAGTGCTCTCTCTGCGCATCACGCACCGGTGGATGGCAGGCCTCTTTCCCACCACCCTTTGGTGGCTCGTTTTCTCCGAGGCCTTCTTCTCCTTAAGCCTCCTTTGTGCCCACCAGCCCCTGAATGGGATCTGAATGTGGTCTTGCAGCGGATTACCTGTCCGCCCTTTGAAACCTATGGCTACCTGCCCTCTTCGTTTTCTTTCTTGGAAAACCTTGTTCTTGGTAGCCCTTACCTCTGCTAGGCGCGTTAGTGAACTGCAAGCCCTAGTATCTGATCCTCCTTACACTAGGTTCTACAGGAATAGAGTAGTCTTATGGACTCACCCTAAGTTTCTTCCAAAGGTGGTTTCTCCTTTTCATCTCAACCAGGAGGTGGATCTTCTGACCTTCTTTCCCAGGCCGCACGCTAGCCGGGCTGAGATGGTCCTGCATTCCCTGGACTGTAGGAGGGCCTTGTCCTTCTACCTTGACCGTACGCGAGAGCATCGGAGGGCTGTTCAGCTCTTCGTTTCTTTTGACCCCAATAAATTGGGGCTACCTGTCTCCAAGCGTACTTTGTCCATTTGGGTAGCTGACTGTATCGCCTGGGCTTATGGGGCAGCCGGCCTCTCGTTGGAGGGTCGAGTCACGGCTCATCGTGTTAGGGCGAAGGCTGCGTCAGTGGCTCATCTCCGCTCTGTTCCGTTGGCAGACATCTGCCGGGCCGCTACTTGGTCTTCAAGCCAGACTTTTGCGGCCCATTACTGCCTGGAGAGGGAGTCCCGCAGGGACAGTGCTTTCGGACAGGCAGTCCTCCATAATCTCTTTGAGGTTTAGGCAACTCCTACCCTCCGGCCCTGGTGTTGGGCTACCGGTCGGCGGCGTTTTCAGAGAAGATTTCTTCCTTCTGTGCTTCTGAGCTAGAGGGAGCTCATTTTTCCGCTTGAGGCCTCCGGTAGCCTTAAGCTTGGGAGTCCCATATGTGAGGACTGACTTCCTGCTTGGTCCTGGAGAAGGAGTAGTTACTCACCTGTAACAGGTGTTCTCCAGGAGCAGCAGGAATCAGTCCTCACAACCCTCCCTCCTCCCCTTGGAGTTGCAGTCCTATCATTTCGTTTTTGCTAATTTTTTGCTGTCTTTTAGTTATGTCATCAGACTGAGCAAGATGGCACCCTTGGGCGGGAAGGGGACCGCGCATGCGCGCTGCAATTCCCAAAGGCTTTCTTTGAAAGCTGGGGAAATTGCTCCGCGAGGGCTCCGTCGGCGCTGACGTCACCCCATATGTGAGGACTGATTCCTGCTGCTCCTGGAGAACACCTGTTACAGGTGAGCTCTGTATGGCATATCATAGGGTCTTAGTGACTGAATTGTATAAATTGTTACTAATTGCTATGTGTACATACTCCTCATGGTGAAGCACTGCAATACCTTTTGGCTTGCTACAGAGCCACCCTGTGTTTTAAATGTTAATTGGTAACAGATTTAATAGGATGCATTTTTACATCTAATTGTTAGCTATATTATCACACTTAAATTCATAGTATTATTTTTTTCAAATCTAAAAAAAAATTTTGGAACTGCTCCATTCAAACCACTTTTATGGACAAGGGCAGAAAGACATGCATACATGCAGAGAGATTGGAAAGAATTTCATGAGACCACATTTGCTTCTATTTGCCTCTAGCTCTGGCCACTGCCTTGTATTCTATCTCAAGATGATTAAAATATAATGTCCCCTTAAAGGGGTCTCTCCTTGTTTGTATACTGCTTTCTCTGCTTCTCAAATGCATAATTTTGCACTTTTTTTGCATTGGATTTTACCTAAAGTTTTTAGTTCACTTCTCATTCTGTTTATTCCCTCAGTGTTGTCCACTTTGTTACTGAATGTTAGCTTGTGCTATTTACCACTATGCCTTTAAGAATAACATGGGTGCTGCAGCAGATAGTATGCACTAATGTTTAGTAAACATGACCCTTAGTGTCATTCACAAGAAAGCAAATATTTTATTCTAACCCCTCTGTAGTATTACTTACCAAGATATTAAATGGAACCACTTCTTAGCCGCCTTTTCTCTGAATGAACTCAATTTGCCATTGCTCTGTCTATCCCTCAATTTTCTAATCTGGTTCACTATCTTGGGACCTACCTCAAACTGCTTGGTTTATTTGAGTCTCTTTTGCAGTATATGATTAGAAGCTTTGCTGATCTCAGAGTATACCACATTTAGTGCATGCCCTTGACCAGGACCAATTCTGTCACCTCTCTGGCAGAGGAAGGAACTTTGGCATTTCATTCTACATCTGTTTCCAGGTCACATCTGTTGCAGTTTGTTAGTGCAGGGCACCATAGTGCCATACAGTTCAAAGCACTAATTGAGCTCGGGTGGCAGGGAAGGCAGATGTAGCAGGAAAGTCTGGCACTATCACTTTTAGCTGTGGGATCTCTATGTAGAGAAGGAATTGATTGTGGAATATGAACTGTGCCTGCACAACTACCACTGCCTCCTGATTTTCCATGGAATTGTAGAATTCCATAGCAAGAGCCGGATTTGCTGCCATGGAATCACTGGAGCTCAGAAGATCGTCCCTTTTTGAAGATATGTAGCTGCTTATTTATATTGGCTGTATGTTGACCTTATCGTCTGTCATGCTTTACTGAATCTTGTTTGTATCTCCCTTTTTTTTAAATATTCAATGCTAATGACTGTTTCTCCCCCCCCCCCCCCCCATTTTACAAGGATATCGTGCATTCACCAAAGCCAATGATGGTAGTATGTGTCTTGCTATGGAATATGGAGGCGATAAGTCACTCAATGATCTCATAGAACTTAAAAATGAAAATGGAGAAGGCCCTTTTTCAGCTGCAACTATTTTGAAAGTTGCTTTGCATATGGCAAGAGGCTTAAAGGTATTGTATAAAATGTGATTGATTTTATTATCTTAATTCAACTTTTTTTTATGTACTAGTAGATGAATATAAAACAGTTGTGTAAAGCTAAACATACTGGGCTGTTTTCAGAATTTTGTTTTCCTCAGGAGAGAACTGTAGTTAAATATTGGACTAGGGAAGAAGAGGGTCCATTCTAGAGTGCCACATACATCTTCTGCTCTGACATACAACTGCTCTGTTCTCTCCACTAAATGTTCGAATCTAACAAGCCCAGAAGGGCTCCCCAATTGTCTGGTAGGCTTATTTTCTTAATTGGGAGTAATTTGCAGCTCTGAAAACCTGTTTTTTTTTCTCGGCTATTTTCTTCAGCTGCTCAGATACAGAAACCATTAAATATTTTATTTGGTTAGCTGAGCTGGATGCTTTATAAGTCTGTGCCTTGAAAACTGAAGTGTATGTTTTATCACTTCTTGGCCTTTTGGCTGTGATCCAAATGCAGGATCTTTTTTGGCTGACATTGATGATAAACTGTGTAGTACTAGTAATAATGTTTTGCCTCCGTACCCTATTGAGGACACAATGTAATAAAGTAAAAGAGGAGGATAAAACCATCAGCTAAAAACTAACTTTAAAAATTCCATTTTTGCCAATTGTAATATTACACTTTATAACTATGGACTTAGAAAGGTAAAAGACTTGGAGATCCCTTAATCTTGCTTCTGTAAAATGTGATGGGACACCTATAGCAGGCAATGAGAATATTGAGCTTCTATGGGGAAAGTACCATACCCAAGCATAGGCAACAATACTATTTATTTGTTTAATAGGTTTGTTATACTGCTTTTGAAACCAGATGAGCTTGGTCAAATAAGATTTGAAGAAGTTAGTCTTATATTTTGAATTAAGGTGGCTGTTCAGGCAGATTGATGAAGCTCTCAGTGTGAGCTCTCAGTGTTTAGGAGTATTACAGTAGGTTTAGCTTTGATAATTACTTTAGTTGATTATTAGAGTTACAATTCATGTGTATGTGACCTGGGTTTTTTTTTGGTTGGTTGGTTTCTCATAGATATACCATCCCTATATTAACTGCAGTTATTGTTGATATCCCATTAAGTTTAAAAATCACGATTTCTGTCCTGTGGATTGAATTTGACTCCAGTCTTACATTTGATTAAATAGATTTCCTCATTGTCCCTCCAGTCCAGTACAGGTGCATGGGTTTATGCACGTCTACCAGCATATGAAACTGAGAACCACTGGTTAGATGATGGCATGGCATAAGGGTCATAAGAACATAAGATATGCCATACTGGGTCAGACCAAGGTCCATCAAGCCCAGCATCCTGTTTCCAGCAGTGGCCAATCTAGGTCATACGTACCTAGCAGTTTCCCCAAAAGACACAGGTTCTGCAATGCTTGTACTGGGTCAAGCATTGGTATCCTGGGTCCCTTCTTAATAATGGTTTATGGACCTTTCCTCCAGGAACTTGTCCAAACCTTTTTTAAACCCAGCTACACTAACAGCCTTTACTACATCCTCCGTAACAAATTCCAGAGTTTGATTACACGTTAAGTGAAAAAATATTTTCTTTTATTAGTCTTAAATAGTTTACCCTGTAGCTTCATTGTATGTCCCCTAGTCTTTCTATATTCTGATAACGTAAACAATCGATTTACGTTTACCTGTTCCACTCCGTTCATTAATTTATAGACTTCTATCATATCTCCCCTCAGCCGTCTCTTTTCCAGGTTAAAGAGCCCTAACCTTTTTAGCCTTTCTTCATAGGAGTATCCTTCCATCCCCTTTACCATTTTGGTGGCTCTTCTCTGAACCTTTTCTAATAACGCTATATTCTTTTTAAGATACGGCGACCAGAATTGCACACAATATTCAAGGTGCGGTCTCACCATGGAACAGTATAGAGGCATTATAATATCTTTTGTTTTATTTTCCATTCCTTTCCTTATGATACCTAGCATTCTATTTGCTCTCTTGGCTACCGCTGCACACTGGGCCGAGGGTTTTAACATGTTATCCACAATGACGCCTAAATCTTTTTCCTGGGTGGTGGTTCCTAATGTGGAACCTTGCATTGTGTAACCATAGTTTGGGTTGTTCTTCCCTAGGTGCATAACTTTGCACTTGTCCACATTAAATTTCATCTGCCATTTTGATGCACAGTCTTCCAATTTATCAAGATCCTCTTGCAATTTTCCACAATCCTCTTGGGTTTTAACAACTTTAAATAGTTTTGTGTCATCTGCAAATTTGATAACCTCACTCGTTATTCCTCTTTCCAGGTCATTTATGAATATGTCAAAAAGCAGCGGACCCAGCACAGATCCCTGGGGTACACCGCTATTCACCTTTCTCCATTGGGAAAATTGGCCATTTAGCCCAACCCTCTGCTTTCTATCTTTTAACCAGTTCCTGATCCACAGTAGTACACTGCCTCCTATCCCATGACTCTTTAGTTTTGCCAAAAGTCTCTGATGAGGGACCTTGTCAAAAGCTTTCTGAAAGTCTAGATACACTATATCAACCGACTCACCTTTGTCCACTTGTTTATTCACACTTTCAAAAAAACATAACAGATTAGTAAGACAAGATCTTTCTTGTCTAAAGCCATGTTGGCTGTCTCCCATTAGGCCATGACTATCTACATGCTGAGTAATTTTGTTCTTTATGATGGTTTCTACCATTTATCCCAGTACTGACGTGAGGCTCACCGGTCTGTAGTTTCCCTGATCACCCCTGGAACCCTTTTAAAAAAATTGGTGTTAAATTGGCGATCCTCCAATCTTCAGGTATTAGCAATGATTTTAATGATAGTTCACAGATTACTAATAGCAAGTTTGCAATCTCATATTTCAGTTCTTTCAACACCCTTGGATATATACCATCCGGCCCAGGTGATTTGCTACTCTTCAGTTTATCTAATAGTTGTAATACATCTTCCCGATGTATCGATATTTCCTTCAATTCTTCCGCACCTTTAAATACCACTTCAGTCATGGGTAATATCCCTACATCTTCCTCAGTAAAGACCGAAGCAAAGAAATCATTCAGTCTTTCCGCTATTGCCTTGTCACCTCTTAGTGCCCCTTTAACCCCTCTATCATCTAATGGGCCAACTGACTCTCTCACAGGTTTTTTGCTATGAATGTACTTGAAAAAATCTTTATTTCGCGTTTTTGCTTCCGCAGCAAGCTTCTTCTCAAATTCTCCCTTTGCCTGCTTTATCAGTGCCTTGCATTTGACCTGCCAATGCTTGTGCTGTTTCCAGGTTTCGTCGTTTGGCTCTTTTTTCCATTTCCTGAAAGATGCTTTTTTGGCAACAACAGCCTCTCTGACCTCACCTTTAAACCATGCTGGCAGTTTTTTGGACTTCCTTCCACTTTTCTTAAAGCATGAAATAAAGCTGGTCTGGGCTTCCAAGATAGTATTTTTCAACAACACCCAAGCTTGTTGTACGTCTTTAACCTTTGCAACTGCTCCTTTTAGTTTTTTCTTAACTCTTTTCCTCAGTTTATCATAGTCTCCCTTTCGAAATTTAAAAGGTAGTACTGTGGATTTCCTCACTATCCCTCCTCCACTAATTAAATCAAAGGCGATCATGCTATGATCACTATTGCCAAGTGGTCCCAACACCCTTATCTCTTGCACTAGATCTGGTGTTCCACTAAGGACTAGGTCTAATATGGCTTCCCCTCTGGTCGGTTCATGAACCAGCTGCTCCAAGAAAGCAGTCATTTATTTCATCTGGGAACTTTATCTCCCTAGCATATCCTGCCGTGACACTGACCCAGTCAATACCGGGGTAATTGAAATCACCCCTTATTATTACCACGCTGTAACTTTTGTTAGCTTCCTTGATTTCTTTGAGCATTTCATCATCCATTTGTTCATTCTGGCCAGGCGGTCGATAGTACACCCCCACTGCCATCGCCTTCCCCTTTTTACATGGAATTTCAATCCATAGAGATTCTACAGCAAAATTTTGTTTCCTGCAAAAAACTTTAATCCTTTCTGACTCAATGCCCTCTCTAACAGAGCGCAACCCCTCCACCAATTTGATCAGCTCTATCATTACGATATAGTTTGTACCCAGGTATCACAGTGTCCCACTGGTTGTCCTCCTTCCACCATGTCTCTGATATTCCAGTCATATCTAACCTCTCATTTAGTGCTATATATTCTAACTCTCCCATTTTATTTTTTAGACCTCTAGCATTTGCATACAAGCATTTTAGAGACTGTATTTTATTCATATTAATTTGGCTATTGGTAGACATGGGTAATTTGGGATCTTTAAGCTCTGTCTGCTCCATACTCGAGGGCATTTGGGCTACTTTACTCTTTTTTGGAACCTCTCTGCTTTTGGTAGTATCCTTCAAGGATACATTCTTCCGAACCATCCGCTCTTGGGCGATTTTCGGCTTTCCCCTATTATCTAGTTTAAAAGCTGCTCTCTCCTTTTTAAAGGTTAATGCCAGCAGCCTGGTTCCATCCCGGTTAAGGTGAAGCCCATCCCTTCGGAAGAGCCCCTCCTTTCCCCAGAATGTTCCCCAGTTCCTAACAAATCCAAACCCCTCATCTCTGCACCATTGTCTCATCCACGCATTGAGACTCCGGAGCTCTGCCTGCCTTTTTGTCCCTGCACGTGGAACGGGAAGTATTTCAGAGAAGGCTACCCTGGAAGTTCTGGATTTCGGCTTCCTACCTAAAAGCCTAAATTTAGCCTCCAGAACCTCCCTACCACATTTTCCTTTGTCATTGGTACCGACATGTACCAAGACAGCAAACTCCTCCCCAGCACTATCCTAAGACCTTATCTAGGTGGCGCGTGAGGTCCGCTACCTTCGCACCAGGCAGGCATGTTACCAGGCGATCCTCACGTCCACCAGCCACCCAGCTATCTACATGCCTAATGATCAAATCACCAACTATAACTGCTGTCTTAACCCTTCCCTCATGGGCACATGGCCCTGGAGAAACTTCCTCGGTGCGAGAGGGTTTTACATCACCTGGAGGACAGGTCCTAGTTACAGGATCACTTCCTGCCACACCAGGATGATGCTCTCCTGTCACGTGACCTCTCTCCTCCATGGCAACAGGGATGCTGCCAGACTGGAGGCGGGACTTCAGGACTATATCCCTGTAGGTCTCGTCTATGTACCTCTCTGTCTGTCTTATGTTTTCCAAGTCTGCTACTCTAGCCTCTAGAGAACGGACTTGTTCCCTGAGAGCAAAGAGCTCCTTGCACCTAGTGCACACGTAAGACCTCTCACCAACTGGGAGAAAATCATACATGTGACACTCAATGCAAAAGACTGTAAAGCCCCATCTCGCTGCTGGACTGCTGTCTGCATCTTAGTTTTTAGTTTTTGTTTAGATCTTTAAGTTCTTTACTTACTAAGGGTTGCTATGGATATTTATACCAATAAAACTGTACCTAATACATTTAATATACTTTGTTCACCTGAAGCTTAATTGATCTCAGGTCCTTAGTGTATGACTGATTTGGTCTTGTGCAGCCTTCCTCTGGCCAATATTTCTCAATTTCCAGCAGATGGAGGTTGTCAAACCTGTGCAATCTGGAATAGATTGGAAAGGCAAGGACTGTATGGTGGCTCAAAGCGGGGCATAGGATGGCAAAGTCCATCCTTTGAGCCCTAGGTGCAGAACTCGGTGGTACTGGGTCCCTTCCTCTCTCACCCACCTACCCTCCCTCAGAATTTCTGGGGGAGCAGGTTTGGAGCCTACCGGGTCGATGCAGTTCTAGGAATGTAGAACCTGCTGGTACTGGGTTCCTCCCTCTCCCTCACCTGCCTACCCTCCCACTAAGACTCATTAGGAATAGATCCTGAAGCACCTTAATGGAGGCTTTCTCCCTTCCTCCCCCCAACCTGGTTTTAAGGAGGGAGCAGAGGGGGACTTTGAATCATGGGCACAAGCTCCAGTGGTGTCTCAAGTTAAGGGACATTATTTTAACAGCATTGTTCTTTCTCCAGGACCAAGCAGGAAGTCAGTCCTCACATATGGGTGACGTCGGCGCCGAAGGAGCCCTCGTGCGGAGCATTTCCCCAGCTTTCAAAGAAAGCTTTTAGGAATTGCAGCGCGCATGCGCGGTCCCCTTCCCGCCCAAGGGTGCCATCTTGCTCAGTCTTCTTTTTTCTGTGGAGCCCGACGGACGTAGTTCGTTTTTCCCCGAGGATTAAGTTGATTTTCCCTGTTTTTCTCCGGTTCGACGCCGGATCCTTTTCCCGCTCGGACCGATACGCCGGTATCGAGTCCTTTCTCTCTTTTTCGGTTTTTCTCCTTTGTGACTGGCGTTCGCGTCTTTTTTCTTTTTTCCCTGGCAGCCCGGTCTTTTGACCTAGCAGGGGCCCTTTTTTCCCCGATGGCTACCAGCGGGTTTAAGAAATGTGATCGGTGTAAGAAACTTATGTCTCTTACCGACACACATGACTGCTGCCTCCGTTGCCTCGGACCCGATGATCTGTGGTCCGTGTGGCAAAATGTCCTCGAAGGCGTTGAGGAGTTGGCAGCACCAAAAGGATAGGATTTTTTCTGACTCCGCGTCTGGCCGTGCCCAGACCTCATCAGAGGCCTCGACATCTCGGGACTCCGGCCCCGAGCAGCGTCGGGTTCCTCTGAGCGGGGGTCTCCTTCGCGGGAACATCGCAGGAAGAAGAAACCCGCGAGGGCGGTGTCGGTGGACGCTCCTGGTTCCTCGAGGGCCAGGTCGCATAGCCCCGATAAGCGTCCCAGGTCTTCGGAGTCGGAGAGGCCTGCCAAACATCCTCGTGTCGAGATGGAGTCTCCTGGACACGTAAGTGCTGTTGTCCTCGTGGACTCTCCTCCGAGGGAGCCGAGGTCGGGCCCGACGCCGTCGGGGCCCGAGTCGGGGGCTGCTGGGTCTCCTGAGCTCGGACTCAGGTTGACGGCCTTGGAGGGGAGCTTCGCTGCCTTCATGGAACAGCAGCGGACATTGATCGCCGGTCTCACCGGTGCATCTGCCCCGACCACCGGGACCTCGACATCCAAGTTGACCCCGGAGGCCGATCCGATTCTCGAGTCCATGCGGGCCCGAGTCGATTCTCGGCCACGGTCTCCCTCGACCTCCTGTTCGGGGCCGAGGTCGTCAACGCCGATACCCTCGGCGTCGGGGCGGAAGGCATCGGTGCCCGCCCGACCAGAGCCGCTCGATTCCTCCTCCGAGGAGTCGGGCTGGGAGACGGAGGACGAAGTCACCCGACACTCATTGGACTCGGTGTGTCCCATCGGTCTCGCCCCAGTCCGAACCTCGGAGATGATCCCCACCGGAGGATACCTGGTTCTCGGATTTCGTGCGGGATATGGCCAAGGCTTTGGCCTTCCCCGTGGATCCCGAGGAGGAGCCTCGAGCCGAAGAGCTCGAGGCCCTCCAGTATGACTCTCCCCCGAAGGAGGCCTTTACTGTTCCGGTTCCTCCGATGCTGGAGCGGCTGCTCTTCCACATGTGGGAGACTCCGGCCTCGACGCCGGTGTTAAGCAAGCGGGTCGATTCAATCTATCGAGTCCGCAAGAGCCCCGGGTTCCAAAAGGCGCAATTACCGCACCACTCCATGGTTGTGGAATCGGCCATGCATCGACTGAAAAGTCAGAAGATGCACTCCTCGGTGCCTCCCGGCCGGGAGGCCCGAAACCTGGATGCCCTCAGTAAGAAGTGCTTCCAGGGCTCTATGCCTGCTTGCCGTGTCCAGACATACCAGCTCTACATGGGCATGTACCTCCGAGACCTGGCAAAGGAGATTGCCGGGTTCTCTGCTGGTCTCTCCGAGGAACCTTTGCAGAGGTTCCAGGCCTTGTCCACTGGTATTAGGGAGTGCTCGAAGTTTATATCTCGAGCAGCCTACGATGACTTCGAAGCTTCGGCCCGAGTAGCCGGGGCCGGCATCGGTGCCCGCCGACAGGCTTGGCTACAGTCATCCGACCTCGAGCCATGGGTACAGGACAAGTTGGTCGATGTCCCCTGCCGGGGTGAAAACCTTTTCGGCAAACCCATGGCTGAAAAGGCTGCTGAGCTCGAGACAGACTCTCACCAGGACTAGACTGTCCAGAAAAACCTCTGCCCCTTCTCAGAAAAAGAAGGGCTCGGGAAAAAAGACCTTTTACCCGAGGAAGTCATCTGCCTATAAACAATACCCTCATTATCAGGCCTCTGCAGCTCCCCAACAGGGTCAGCAGGCCAAGGGGCAGGGTCAAGGGCCCCGTAGGCAGAAGACCCCCAAGCCACCAACACCGGCCCCTGCTCAGCAGGGTGGGGGTTTTTGACTCAGAAAGCATAGCCTCTTCTCCTCAGCTGGCTTCTCTCAGCACAGGAGGCCGGCTGGCCCACTTTGCCCACAGGTGGTCAGCCGTCACATCAGATACCTGGGTTCTTCATATAGTCCAAAAGGGCTATCTTCTCCATTTTCACCAGGTACCTCCCTCCTATTTTCCAGGGGAGCCTCCCTCTGCATAGGGACCTACTCCTTCAGGAGTTAGCAAGTCTACTAAAGGATCAGGCTGTGGAACCAGTGCCCCACCACCTGAGAGGTCACGGCTTTTATTCCAGATACTTTCTGGTCCCAAAAAGAACAGGAGGCCTCAGACCCATCCTAGACTTGCGCAACCTTAACAAGTTCCTGGAGAGGGAAAAGTTCAAGATGCTTACCCTTGGAATCCTGCTGCCCTACCTCCAGCAGGGAGACTGGCTATGCTCCTTAGATCTAAAGGATGCGTATACTCACATCCTTATTCATCCAGACCACAGACAATATCTCAGATTTGTTGTGGGAGGAAACCACTATCAGTACAGAGTACTACCCTTTGGCCTGTCCTCCGCTCCCAGGGTGTTCACCAAGTGCCTGGCAGTGGTGGCGGCCTACCTGAGGCTTCAAGGTCTCTTTTGTGTTTCCGTACCTGGACTGGCTCATAAGGGGCCAATCAAGCCACCCTTCGCACTGTGGCTCTGCTTCAGCACTTGGGGTTTGTCATAAACTTCGCAAAGTCCACTTTGCTCCCATCCCAGAACTTAGAATTCATAGGGGCCAGCCCACAGGCTGATGGATCTAGCCAGGCAGTTTCACAGCAATTCCCTGGTCTCTGCCAGGCAATTCCTGAGACTACTCGGCCATATGGCTTCCACGGTTCATGTCACCCCCAATGCCCGCCTGCACATGCGGCCTGCTCAGTGGAGCCTTCGCATTCAGTGGCATCAGGCCACGGGGAGCCTAGCGGACTCAGTGAGAATATCCGACCTGCTAGTCTCCTCTGCAATTGTGGCTTCATCTTCCGAATATGGTACTCGGAGTGCTTTTTCAATCCCCTCCGCATTCTCAAGTGCTGACAACGGATGCTTCTCTTCTCGGTTGGGGAGCACATTGCCAAGGGACATGTACTCAGGGTCTCTGGACCCCTTGGGAGGCTGCTCAACAGATAAATTTCCTGGAGCTACAGGCGATACGCCTAGCTCTGAGAGCCTTCTCCCACCTCGCCTCTCACCAGTCTGTACTGGTCCAGACAGACAATCAAGTTGCCATGTTCTACGTGAACAAACAAGGAGGCACAGGCTTCTTCCTTCTATGTCAGGAGGCTCAATGGCTGTGCTCTTGGGCTGTCAATCACGGAATCCTTCTCAAAGCTGTCTACCTCCCAGGTCAAGAAAATTACCTGGCGGACAGACTGAGCAGGATCCTGAAACCACACGAATGGAGATTGAATCCGTTGGTGGTTCAGCAGGTCTTTCTCAGGTGGGGCCTCCCCACCATGGATCTTTTTGCCAGTCCTCTGAACCGGCAACTCACGAGATTTTGCTCCAGACAACCGCATCATCTCAGAGTAGCAGCGGATGCGTTTCTGATCTCGTGGTCCACAGGCCTACTGTATGCGTTTCCTCCCACACCACTAGTGTCCAGAACGCTGTTCAAAGTCCTCAAGGACGGGGCTTCATTGATTCTGATAGCCCCCAGGTGGCCGAGGCAACCGTGGTTCCCGCTTCTGCTGCAGCTAGCGGTGGACACCCCTCTTCCTCTGGGGTTTCAACATGATCTCCTGTCTCAGGATCAGGGGACTCTCTTGCACCCCAACCTCCAGTCCCTTCATCTGCTGGCCTGGCTGCTGAAAGGTTAGTCCTGGCTCCCCTCCTACTGCCTTGAGAGGTGGAAGATGTGGTCTTGGCCTCTAGGCGACACTCCACCAGGAAATCCTACGCTCTTAAGTGGCGTAGATTCTCCGCTTGGTGTGCTCAGCACAGCGAGAATCCCTTCTCGTGCTTGGTAGCGGTAGTATTGCAATATTTGCTTTACCTCTCCAATCTGGGCCTTAAGTTTAACTCTGTCAGAGTTCACCTTAGTGCTCTCTCAGCGCACCACTCGCTGGTGGACGGTAGGCCTCTTTCCAACCACCCTTTGATGGCTCGTTTTCTCAGAGGCCTCCTTCTGCTTAAGCCTCCTTTGCGTCCACCGGCTCCTGAGTGGGATCTGAATGTGGTCTTGCAGCGGATTACTTGTCCGCCTTTTGAACCTATGGCTACCTGCTCTCTCCGTTTTCTCTCCTGGAAAACTTTATTTCTGGTAGCTCTTACCTCTGCTAGGCGAGTGAGTGAACTGCAGGCGCTAGTGTCTGATCCTCCTTACACTAGGTTCTACAGGAATAGGGTAGTCTTACGGACTCACCCTAAGTTTCTTCCTAAGGTTGTCTCACCTTTTCACCTCAATCAGGAGGTGGTTCTTCTGACCTTCTTTCCCAGGCCGCATGCCAACCGGGCTGAGATGGTCTTGCATACCCTGGACTGTAGGAGGGCATTATCCTTCTACCTTGACCGTACGCGGGAGCATCGGAAGGCTGATCAGCTTTTCGTTTCTTTTGACCCCAATAAGTTGGGGCTCCCCGTCTCCAAGCGTACTTTGTCCCTATGGGTTGCTGACTGTATCGCCTGGGCTTATGGGGCAGCCGGCCTCTCGTTGGAGGGTCGAGTCACGGCTGCTCGTGTCAGGGCGAAGGCTGCGTCAGTGGCTCATCTCCGCTCTGTTCCATTGGCAGACATCTGCCGGGCCGCTACT
Organism: Ichthyophis bannanicus; assembly: GCA_033557465.1. Lineage (NCBI taxonomy): Eukaryota > Metazoa > Chordata > Amphibia > Gymnophiona > Ichthyophiidae > Ichthyophis > Ichthyophis bannanicus. The sequence continues at coordinate 940,612,820 of CM066033.1, read as the reverse complement.
TGGTCTTCGAGCCAGACTTTTGCGGCCCATTACTGCCTTGAGAGGGAGTCCCGCAGGCACAGTGCTTTCGGACAGGCAGTACTCCATAATCTCTTTGGGGTTTAGGCAACTCCTACCCTCCGGCCCTGGTGTTGGGCTACCGGTCGGGGGCGTTCTCAGAGAAGATTCCTTCCTTACATGCTGACAAGCTAGAGGGAGCTCATTTTTTCCGCTTGAGGTCTCCGGTAGCCTTAAGCTGGGGAGTCCCATATGTGAGGACTGACTTCCTGCTTGGTCCTGGAGAAAGAGTAGTTACTCACCTGTAACAGGTGTTCTCCAGGAGCAGCAGGAATGAGTCCTCACAACCCTCCCTCCTCCCCTTGGAGTTGCAGTCTTATGATTTATTTTGCTATTTTTTTTGCTGTCTTTTAGCTATGTCATCAGACTGAGCAAGATGGCACCCTTGGGCGGGAAGGGGACCGCGCATGCGCGCTGCAATTCCCAAAGGCTTTCTTTGAAAGCTGGGGAAATGCTCCGCACGAGGACTCCGTCGGCGCCGACGTCACCCATATGTGAGGACTGATTCCTGCTGCTCCTGGAGAGCACATGTTACAGGTGAGTAACTACTCTTTCCCTTCAAGATAGGAGCCCTCTGTAAGCAAAAAAACCAGCCACACAATTTGGGACCGTTCTACGGTATCTTTTCAATGACATGGCCCCAAAATAGCTACTGTGTAACCCATTTAAGACTAAAGAGAAAATATTTTTTTCACTCAACGTGTACTCAAACTCTAGAATTCGTTACCGGGGAATGTAGTAAAAACTATTAATGTAGTTGGGTTTAAAAAAGGTTTGGACAAGTTTCTGGAGGAAAAGTCCATAATCCATTATTAAAGAGGACCAGGAAACTCCACTACTTACCCCAGGATAAGCAATGTGGATCTGTGTTCCTTTTTGGGAACCTGACAGGTACTTGTGACCTGGATTGGCCACTTTTGGAAACAGGATACTGGGCTTGATGGACCTTGGTTTGACCCAGTACGGCATTACTTATGATGTTATGCTGTAACATTGGCTGTGACTAGAAGGGAGTTCTTCTGAGTGCAGTGACTGAGGGCAGGCCTAGTAATAAGCATGGAGGTCCATTTGCCGTAGATCATCCCCTTGAGCAGGGTGCCTGCAATGTAAGTAGATTGTAAGGGTATGTAGGTAGGCTCTGGGGAGGCCTCACTATTCGGAAGCTGAGCTGGCAGGTGTCAGACTGCCAACCTCTTGAGCGCTCCGGAGAGGGTAGGCTGTGATCTGCTAGCTCCACGGCAGCTTGAGTCTTGCACGGTGGTTGTTGAGTGCTTTGAAGTAGGCTAGCCTGCTCCTTGGTTTGAGGGGTTCTGTCATTTTCTTTTAGCCTCTGCTTCCTGATTCCTCCCTCACCGGCGTCAATGTGGCACAAACGTCAGTGGATGTGCAGCAAGGTAAGCTGTGGATCCCTGGTTTTGCGCAGAGTTTCCTAGGCAGAGGAAGTTCTTTCAGCTCAGAGTACTAGAATGGGCCCCTCTGTTTCCTCTGTCAATGATGGCTGGGAACAGCTGCCATTTTTCTTTTGGCAGGACTTAGAAAGTCTGAGAGTAAAAAAAACACAAGGAAAAAATGGCTATAAGAGCAAAGCTGATTTTCTACAATGCTGGAGGCTTTGGCACGGGTGGGCTCAAAGTGCTTTTTCTCCTGGAACAAGCAGGAAGTCAGTCCTCACATATGAGTGACGTCTGTGCCGATGGAGCCTGCATGGAAGCATCTCCCCAGCTTTCAAAGAAATTTTTGGCGAAGGAATTTGCCGGTTTCTCTGCTGGTCTCTCTGAGGAACCTTTGCAGCAGTTCAAGAGCCTGTCCAAGGCCGTCCGTGAGTGCTCCAAATTTGCCTCGTGCAGCCTATGACGGGTTCGAGTCGGCAGCCCAGATAGTTGCGGCGGGCATCGGTGCACACTGCCAGGCTTGGCTTCAGTCGTCTGACCTCGAGCAGTGGGTTCAGGACAAATTGGTCGATGTCCCATGCCAAGGGGAGAACCTCTTCAGCAAACCCATGACCAACAAGATTGCCGAGCTGGAGACTGAGTTCATGACGAGGACCAGGCTCTCCAAAAAGACCACTGCCCCTCCTCGACGGAAGGGCTTGGGTAAAAAGCCCTTCTATCCGAGGAAGGGGGCTGCTTACCGAAACTACCCACCCTATCAGGCCTCCCTGGCTCCCCAACAGGGTCAGCAGGCCATGGGCATGGCCTGCATAAGCAGAAGACTCCAAAACTCCAGGTACCGGCTCTGGCCCAGCTAGGGGGGAGTTTTTAACTCCTTGAGCATAGCCTCTCCTCCCCAAGGAGATCAGTCCACAGGGGGACGTCTGGCCCTCTGTGCCCAGAGGTGGGTGTCCATCACCACCGATTCCTGGACTCTGAGGGTAGTCAAGGAGGGTTACTTCCTCCACCTGACTCGGATACCTTCCCCTTATCTCCTGGGAGAGTCCCTCCGGTCTCCCCTCCACTGGACCTTCTCCTGAAGGAGTTGTCAGGTCTTCTCAAGGACAAAGTGGTGGAACTGGTGCCCCACCACCTCAAGGGCAGAGGGTTCTACTCCAGATAGTTCTTCGTCCCAATGATGACAGGGGGCATAAGGCCCATCCTCAACCTGCGCAACCTCAACAAATTCTTGGTGAGTAAGAAGTTAAAGATGCTCTCCCTTGGAACATTTCTGCCATACCTCCAGCAGGGAGATTAGCTAAGCTCCTTGGACCTCAAGGATGCTTATACCCACATCCTTATCCACCCCAACCACAGGTAATTCCTGCGGTTTGTGGTAGGGGCAAACACTTTCAATACTGGGTGCTTCCCTTCGGCCTAGCCTCTGCCCTGAGGGTCTTCATGAAATGCCTGGAGGTCGTGGCCGCCTTCCTCAGGCTCCAAAGGGTCTTCGTGTTTCCCTACCTGGACAACTGGCTTATAAGGGGAGGCACAGCCTCCAAGCTGCAGCAGGCTACTGCATGCACCATCCAGGTTCTGCAACACTTGGGCTATGTCATAATGCCTGGAGTTCATCGGGGCAATGCTCGACACCCTCCAGGCCAAGGCCTTCCTGCCCAAGGACCGGGCTGATCGTCTCAGATCTCTGACTCGAGACGTACAACACTGTTCCTTGGTGCCTGCATGGCACCTTGTGCGTCTCAGGCACATGGCCTCCACAGTCCACGTCACCCCAGACACTAGCCTTCATATGAGGGTGGTGCAGTGGTGTCTCTGGGACCAGTGGTCTCAGGCCACAGGCCGCCTTCGTGACAGGTTGCAGTGGCCCACCAGTTGGCGGATTCCCTGATCTAGTGGCAGTCGCCCCAGTACCTTGAAACGGGCATGCCCTTCCATACTCCCAGCCACCATGGACACCTCCCTGCTTGGCTGGGGAGCCCACTGCGGAGCCCTCTGCACTCAGGGCACTTGGTTGCCAGACGAGAGCGCCCAACAGATCAACCTGCTGGAGCTGCGAGCGATACACCTCGCTCTGAGAGTTTTCTGCCACCACCTTTTCCACCAGCCGGTCCTAGTCCAGATGGACAACCAGGTGGCGATTTTGTACATGAACAAACAAAGGAGCACGGGGTTCCATGTGCTTTGCCAGGAAGCACTGGGTCTCTGTCTGTGTGCAATCCAACAGGGTATCCTCCTCCTGAGGGCAGTGTACCTGCCAGGCCAGGACAACCTCCTGGCCGACAGACTCAACAGGGTTCTACAGCCGCACGAGTGGCAGCTGGACCCCAGGATAGCCAGTCGGATTTTCCAGCTCTGGGGGGAAACCATGATGGACTTGTTCACCATTCTGGACAACTTTCAGTTGCCCCACCTCTGCTCCCGGCAGGCCCACCCCTCCAGGGTGGCGGCGGATGTGTTTTCTAGTCTCATGGTCGAAAGGCCTCATGTATGCCTTCCCTCCGACACCGCTGATCGCCAAGACCTTGTTCAGGATCCTCCGCGACAGGGCCTCACAAATCCTGATAGCTCCCAGGTGGCCCAGGCAGCTGTGGTTCCCGCTGCTTCTGCAGTTGGCAGTGGAGGCCCCCATCCCCTTGGGCACTGCCCCGGGACTCCTATCTCAAGAAGGAGGCTCTCTTCTGCACCCCAACCTGGAGTCCCTCTCATTGACAACATGGCTGCTGAGAAGGTGACTCTTGCCCCTTTTAACCTTCCGGTTGAGGTTGAAGACATTCTGCTGGCCTCCCGCAAGGCCTCTACTAGGAAGGCATATGCCCTCAAATGGCACAGGTTCTCTGTTTGGTGTGCCGATCATGGGGCTGATCCCTTCTCCTGCCCGATGGCTTTGGTGTCATAGTACCTTCTTCACCTCTCCCAGTCCGGGCTCAAATCTAATTCTGTCCGAGTGCACCTTTGTGCCCTGATGGCGCACCACCACCCAGTGGATGGTAAGCCCCTCTTGGTCCAACCTTTTGGTGACCCACTTCCTTCGGGGCTTGCTCCTGTCAAAACCCCCGGTTTGCCCTCTGACAACTGAATGGGACCTCAACGTGGTGTTGGGGCAGCTCACTTGCCTGCCCTTCAAGCCTCTAGTGACTTGCCACCTTCACTACCTCTCTTGGAAAGTGGTTTTCCTGGTTGCGCTCACCTCCGCTCGCAAAATTAGTGAGATCCAGTCCCTTGTGGTAGAGGCACCCTACACCAGGTTCTACAAGAACAAGGTGGTGCTTCGCATGCACCCCAAGTTCCTGCCAAAGGTAGTGGCGCCCTTCCACCTTAATCAGGAAGTGGTGCTTCCTACCTTCTTCCCAAGACCTCACTCCAGCTGGGCGGAGACGGTCCTTCACTCATTGGACTGTAGGAGGGCCTTATCCTTCTACATCCAATGCACCCAAGGCCACCACAAAGCTGCTTAGCTTTTCATCTCCTATGACCCTAGTAGGTAGGGGGAGGCGGTGACCAAGCGTACGATGCCCACTTGGGTGGCGGAATGCATCGCCTTTGCTTATGGGCAGGTGAGGCTCCCATTGGAAGGCCATGTCATGGGGCACCATGTCCGGGCCATGGCGGCTTTGGTGGCAAACCTATGCTCTGTCCTGATGGACATCTGCCGGGCTGCCACCTGTTCTTCAGTCCATACTTTTGCAGCTCATTACTGCTTGGAGAGAGAGTTCCGATGGCACATTGCCTTCGGCCAGGCTGTGCTTCGTAACCTTTTTGGGGTCTAGGCAACTCCTACCCTCCGACCCTTCTGTGTTCAGGCTACTGCTGGTTTCAGCGGACACAGGGGTCCTACTACGGTCTGTGTGCACGGACTAAAATTGCTGCTGCTTGCAGCTCCCCTTGCGGAAGCCCTGGTTTTTGCTGTAGCTGGGGAGTCCCATATGTGAGGACTGACTTCCTGCTTGCTCCCGGAGAAAACATAGTTACTCACCTGTACTGGTGTTCTCCGGGGACAGCAGGAATCTGTCCTCGCAACCCTCCCTCCTCCCCTTGGAGTTGCTACTGTACCATTCTTTATTTGTGCCATCTTTTAGCTATGTCATCTGACTAAGCAAGATGGCACTCTTGGGCGGGAAGGGGACCATGCATGCGTGGTGGCATCTCCCAAAGGCTTTCTTTGAAAGCTGGCGGGATGCTTCTGCGAGGGCTCTGTCTGTGCCGATTTCACCCATATGTGAGGACTGATTCATGCTGTCCCTGGAGAACACCTGTTTCAGGTGAGTAACTGCGCTTTTCACTCAATGCGTAATCAAACTCTGGAATAGTCTACGAGTAGAAAGAAAATTAAACTTGTTTCTAGTGACCTTTACAAAGAGTCCTTACAATTAGGAGGCAAAAGATCTGTGAAGTTGCTTTTAATATGTGTTAAAGGCAAATGACAGATCAAAGGGGCAATTTAAAAGGCTCCTTTTCAAACCAAGGGCTGTGTAAATCACCCTTGAAATTCGTAAGACTTTACCTTAGAAGCACAGTACAGGGCATTGTGTAGCAGCCAACATTTTAATGTCTTCTTTCCCTCCCTCCCTCACCGACTCCCACCCATCCCTGGGATGATTGTAGCTTTATAGGTGCTTAAAACTCTTAAAAGGTAAGGAGGTGCCCATATTCACGCTCAGGTGCAGCTGTTTATTCTTATCAGGCATACATTAAGGACCCGAGATTAATGGATTTTGTTCACCTCAAGATTAATTAAACGTATTAGGTATAGTTTATTAGTATAGGTATCCCCAGCAAACCTAAGTAAACAACTTAAATACCTAAACACAATCTTAAAACTAAGGTGCAAACAGCAGCAAGATTGGGGCTTTCCAGCCTTTTACATTGAGTGTCACATGTATGATTTTGTTTTCCCAGTTGGTGAGTGGTTTTACGTATGCACTAGGTGCAAGGAGCTCTGTGCTCTCAGGGAATGAGTCCAGTCTCTGGAGGCTAGAGTAGCAGACTTGGAGGACATAAGGAAAACAGAGAGGTACATAGATGAGACCTACAGGGATGTAGTACTGAAGTCTCACCTCCAATCTGGCAGCATCCCTGTTGCCATAGAGGAGAGAGGTCACGTAACAGAGCATCACCTTGGAGTGGCAGGAAGTGATCCTGTAGCTAGGACCTGTCTTCCAAGTGATGTAAAACCCTCTCATACCGAGGAGGTTTCTCCAGAACCATGTGCCCACGAGGGAAGGGTTAGGACAGCTGTTATAGTTGGTGATTCGATCATTAGACATGAAGATCGCCTGGTAATATGCCTGCCTGGTGCAAAGGTAGTGGATCTTACGTGCCACTTATACAAGGTCTAAGACAGTGCTGGGGAGGAGTCTGCTGTCTTGGTACATGTTGGTACCAATGACATAGGAAAATGTGGTAGGGAGGTTCTGGAGGCCAAATTTAGGCTTTTAGATAGATAGGAAGTTGAAATCCAGAACTTGCAGAGTAACATTCTCCTAAATACTTCCTGTTCATGTGCAGGACCCAAAAGGCAGGCAGAGCTCCGGAGTCTCAATGTGTGAATGAGAAGATGGTGCAAAGAAGAGGGTTTTGGATTTGTTAGGAATTGGGGAACATTTTGGGGAAAGGAGGCGCTTTTCCGAAGGGATAGGCTTCACCTTAACTGGGATGGAACCAGACTGCTGACATTAACCTTTATAAAGGAGAGAGAGCAGCTTTTAAACTAGATAATAGAGGAAAGCTGACAGTCGCCCAATAGCACATAGTTTGGAACAAGGTATCCTTGAAGGATACTAGCAAAAGATTGAAGTTAGGGCATATCGACAGAGGATTCAATAAAAACAAAAGTAACCCAAATGCCCTTAAGTACAGAGCAGATGGGGCTTAAAGATTCCAAATTACCCCTGCCTATCGATAACCAGATTAATATGAATAAAATACAATCTCTAAAATGTTTGTATGCAAATGCTAGAAGTCTAAAAAATAAGATGGAAGAGTTAGAATATATAGCACTAAATGAGAGGTTAAATATGATTGGTATCTGAGACATGGTGGAAAGAGGACAACCAGTGGGCCACTGATATCTGGGTACAAGCTATATCGTAATGATAGAGCAGGTCAAATTGGTGGAGAGGTGGTACTCTGTAAGAGAGGGCATTGAGTCACAAAGGAACTAAAATTTACTGTAGAATCTTTAGATTGAAATTCCATGTAAGAAGGGGAAGGCAATGGCAGTGGGGGTGTACTATTGACCGCCTCGCCAGAATGAACAAATGTATGATGAAATGCTCAAAGAAATCGGGGACGCTAACAAAAGTTACCGCAGACTAATAATAATTTCAATTACCCTGGTATTGACTGGGTCAGTGTCACAGCAGCACATGCTAGGGAGATAAAGTTTCTAGATGAAATAAATGACTGCTTCTGGGAACAGCTGGTTTATGAACAAAGAGGTGAAGCTGTTTTGGACCTAGTCCTTAGTGGAACACAAGATCTGGTGCAAGAGATAAGGATGTTGGGGCCACTTGGCAATAGTGATGATAGCATGATCGCATTTGATTTAATAAATGGAGGAAGGATGCCGAGGAAATCCACAATACTACCTCTTAACTTTCAAAAGGGAGACTATGATAACATGAAAAAAATAGTTAAGAAAAAACTAAAAGGAGCAGTTGCAAAGGTTAAAGATTTACATCAAGCATGGGGGTGTTTAAAAATACTGTCTTGGCAGCCCAGACCAGCTGTATTCCACGCTTTAAGAAAAGTGGAAGGATGTTCAAAAAAACTGCTAGCATGGTCTAAAGGTGAGGTCAGAGAGGCAGTTGCCAAAAAAGCATCTTTAGGAAATGGAAAAAGGAGCCAAATGATGAAAACTGGAAACATAAGCACTGGCAAGTTAGATGCAAGGCATTGATAAAGCAGGCAAAGAGAATTTAAGAAGCTTGCTGTGGAAGCAAAAACATATAATAGTCTTTTTCAAGTACATTTGTAGCAAAAAACCTGAGTTAGTTGGACCATTAGATGATAGAGGGGTAAAAGGGGTACTAAGAAGGGACAAGTCCATAACGGAAAGACTAATTGAATTCTTTGCTTCTGTCTTTACTGAGGAAGTTGTAGGAATGTTACCCATGGCTGAAATGGTATTTAAAGGTGATGCTGCAAAAGAATTGAAAGAAATATCGATACCCCGGGAAGATGTATTTCAACTATTTGATAAACTGAAGAGTAGCAGATCATCTAGACTGAATGGTATACATCCAAAGATGTTGAAAGAAATGAAATATGAAATTGCAGACCTACTATTAGTAATCTGTGAACTATCATTAAGATTATCTGTAATACCTGAAGATTGGAGAATGGCCAATGTAACGCCAATTTATAAAAAGGGTTCCAGGGGTGATCCTGGAAACTACAGACCGGTGAGCCTGACGTCAGTACCAGGAAGAATGGTAGAAACCATTATAAAGAACAAAATTGCTGAATATGTAGATAGTCATGGCTTAATGGGAGACAGCCAAATGGCTTTAACCAAGGATTGTCTTGTCTTGCTAAATATGTAGACAAAGGTGAGTCGGTTTGTAGCAGCAGAGCGCAGACAAACCAATGATACCAGGAGTCTGTTCAGAAGGTCCAAATCATTTATTTGTGCACAAGTCTCAAGCAAAGTCAATTTCAAAATGGCTGAGCAAAGTTCTCTGGCAATACAACAACTTTTATAGACTTTAGCTTCATTCTAGGTATAGAAAAACATTTCATTGGTCCCGGTAACCTCCCGTACCTCCCGTACCCCTTCTATTGGTCCCGGTACTGATATGATTATCCAATTATGTTCTTTCAGTGGGCTCAGCACCTGCTTACCCCCCTTCTAGTCCCAATTACAATGGCCTGTTCACCAACTTGTTACTTTCCTTCTCTCAAGGCCATTGAGCCAGTTTGTACGTGTAGGGAAGCAGGCTCTATAACTTCTCTGTCAGCAGTTTTAAACATGAATTTCTGTATTTTTCCATCTGTTCTGCTTGTCTAAGCTAATTCAATACTTTTACTGAATTCTAATTCTACAGTAGCATATTGGGGGATGTGCAAGTCCTATGGGCCTCTTCACAAGCTCCATTTACAGGTCAAGCTAGTTAGGCTTGCTTGCTTATGTCAGACACTGTGGATCACAGGCCTTCACCTGCCACAGGTTGATATAGTGTATCTGGATTATCAGAAAGCCTTTGACAATGTCCCTCATGAGAGACTCTTGGCAAAATTAAAAGTCATGGGATTGGAGGCAGTGTACTATTGTGGATCAGGAACTGGTTAAAAGATAGAAAGCAGAGGGTAGGGCTAAATGGTCAATTTTCCCAATGGAGAAAACCTATGGTCACACTGCTATGAAGACTACTGTTGTGTTCTAATTGTTAAGCTCTGTTACTTGTTCAGTGTAAACCTGTTCTATGTATTGAGTTGTTATACTGTAAACCTCACTGATTTAAAATAGCGCAGGATATAAAACCAACCAAATAAATAAATCGTGGAGTACCCCAGGGATCTGTGCTGGGTCCGCTGCTTTTTAACATGTTCATAAATGACCTGGAAATGAGAATGAGTGAGGTAATCAAATTTGCAGATGAGACACAAAATTATTCAAAGTTGTTAAAACCCAAGAGGACCTTGATAAATTGGAAGACTGGATGTTCAAATGGCAGATGAAATTTAATGTGGACATGTGCAAATGTATGCACCTAGGCAAGAACAACCCAAACTATGGTTGCACTATGCAAGGTTCTTAATTAGGAACCACCACCCAGGAAAAAGATTTAGGTGTCATCGTGGATAACATGTTGAAAGCCTCCGCTCAGTGTGCAGCGGCAGCCGTGAAAGCAAATAGAATGCAAGGAATCATAAGGAAAGGAATGGAGAATAAAACAAAGGATATTATTATGACTCGGCATTGTTCCATGGTGCGATTGCACCTTGAATATTGTGTGCATTTCTGGTCCCTTTATCTTAAAAAGGATATAGTGGAATTAGAAAAGGTACAGTGAAGAGCCACCAAAATGGTAAAGGGGGTGGAAGGATACCCTTATGAAGAGAGTCTAATTAGGACTCTTCAAGCAGGAAAAGAGATGGCTGAGAGAAGATATGATAGAGGTCTATAAATTAAAGAATGAAGTGGAGTGGGTAAACGTAGATCTATTGTTTACGCCATCAAAATATGGAAAGACCAGGGGACATGCAATGAAGCTACAGTGTTACCTAGTTAAGACTAATAAAAGAAAATATTTTTTCACTCAACACGTAATCAAACTCTGGAATTCGTTACCGGAAGATGTAGTAAAAACTGTTAGTGTAGCTGGCTTTAAAAAAAAACAAACGTTTGGATAAGTTCCTGGGGGAAAGGTACATAAACCATTATTAAAGGAGACCCGGGAAATCCACTACTTGCCCCTATACAAGCATTGTGGAACCTGTGCCCTTTGTGGAAACTGCTAGGTACTTGTGACCTGGATTGGCCACTGTTGGAAACAGGATACTAGAGTTGATGGACCTTGGTCTGACCCAGTATGGCATATCTTATTTTCTTAACATTTATGTGGCTAGTTAGACAATATCCAAACCCCAGTGTGGCCTTCCAGTCAAAATGTTTGCCCATCCTTTATTTTATTTCCAGGCATTTGATATACTGCCAGAGATTTGAAGAATCACTTCAGCAGCACTTTACATAAAGTAACAATATAAGGTCAGAGGGAGAAAAAAGGGGGTGGGATGGTAAAGAAAAAGCAGTAGGAGGATGGAGAATACAGTTCTTCAAAGAATGAGAAGGGAATAGAGAAGAGGAAACAAATAAAGGCCATGACTCAGGGCAGGTAGAGCAAAAAGGTAGGGTCAGTTGGTGAGGAATTCAAATAGGAAAAGCACATCTCTTATGCCTTTTAAAATTATGTATAGGAGGATTCCTGGTGGAGAGGAATGGGAAGGAATGGTAAATTCCAGAGATGAGGCCTAAATAACTGAAAAAAAGCAGTGTTAGATATCTCCGTGCAGAGAATGGTGGGGGTAAGGAAAGCAAGGCAATTTGGGAGGAGCAGTGGTTGCTGAAGGACTCATAAGCCAAAACAAAAATAGAGAAAAATCTGTTCAAATCTGACGTGTGTGCATGTGATTATATGTCGGAAGTATAGTCATGAAGCGAAATTCACCTCTTGAAGCTAATCTTCCATTTTACTCAAATAAATTGAGCCCATTGAAGGGCTAACAATAAATAAGGTGTAAACACTACAAAAGTGCAACCAATGAAACTCTGTGCAAAAAACTTATATTAATTTGCCAGAATAAAACTCAGCCACTGAAAGTCTATGCTGAATCTCATAACAGCCAAAATTCAGAACAAAAAAACTTAGCTGAATCAAGCAGAATCCGGCAGTAAGCAGCAATTCTCAGCAGCAGCTTTGAAATTCATCCAGATAGACACATGAGGATGTTGCCAGTACAAAATTCGCGAAATAGCAGACACAGCACTGCGTTTCGGGCGGCCAGCATTTACACGCCCTGCTTCAACGCTCAGCTTCCTGCACCGACAAACTTCTGTCTTCATCCATCAAAAAACGCCAGCGCATGCACAGATAAAGGGAGGCAAGGTAAGGTGGACAGGAAGTGTAAAGAGCATGATGCACTAAAATCGGGATCTTTTAATGTAAATGAGCAGAGATAGGAAGCCAGTAGAGAGAAAGGAACACTCGTTTGGGCAATCTATTCTCCAGAAGTGTTGTTTGTTTGTTTATTTTATTGTTCTTATATACCGCACTCTTAAAAAATCAGCGCGGTTTACATACAACGGTATTGTGCCAGTAAGGCACTTACAATGAACTGGATAATTGAACTTGGGTTTCAACTGGGGGTAACTATGTATAAGTGTTTCAAATTATTTACAAATTGTATCTGCAATATGAACAACTATTTCAAATTATTTACAAATTGTAAATAATTACAAGCAGGGCTGCGGAGTCGGTAGATAAATGTTCCGACTCCGACTCCTCATTTTTTTGTACTTCCGACTCCGACTCCTCTGTATTAATATGAAGGAAAGAAAGGCAACATACATGTCATTACCACAGGACTACTGGCTGGGAAGCCAACCGTCTACTGTATTGAACAGTTTAAGCAAAAGACAAACACAATGAAAACAACAAAGTTTTATTAATTTTTTTTTATTAATTAATCAAGTGGCTGGATAGTAGCAGCAGGCATAAACATCAGGAACAGGAACTTTACCAGTCCAAAAATACAAACCACATTATTTGGTTGTTTTAGAACAAAAACAAAGCTTATCTATATGAACCAAAAACAAAATCTGTAAAACCTAGAAATGGTTTATATTAATCTTGAAATGTAGTTATAGGCTTAGCAAATGCAAATCAATTCAATGTAGAGTTCTAAGGAAGAGAATTGCCTCTGCCAGATCCTCTTTCATAGAGGCTCTTAAGTCAGACTTTATTATTTTTATGGCTGAAAATAATCTTTCGACACTGACTTGGGTGGGTGGCATTGCAGTAACTATTCTGGCCACATCACTAACGATCTCTGGATAAACAAGGATGGCTTCTTCAACAGTAAGTTTTGATGAGCGATCATACTTTTCAACTTCTTCTAGTGCTTTATAAAACTCCTGTTGGAATTTTTTTATTTGGACATTTACTGGTTCTGTAACGCTTATGCAACGTCGCTTTCGTTTAGCAACTTCTATTTTGTTTAAGAAGGAATCAAAGTCTAATTCTTCGTTTGAAGAAGATGATCCTGAGTTACCACTATTGCTTAAAAGAAGAACTTCATCCTGTGGAGGTATTTCAGGTCGTAATCCCTTCATGCGAACTGCTACATCATAGAGGGCCTTTTTCCCAGTAGCAGTCTGTTCACTGTTCAACAAAATTCGGCTCATTGGGTCGACATAAATAGCCGCTAACAAGATTTCATTTTCCAGCAAAAGACTCTCTCTTTTCATCATTGAAGATGCAATGCCCTCAGCTATTTACCCTCCATTTTTGTTCAGGCGATATAACAGGCTCTTCCATTCCAAGAAGAATTTACCCGGGGTTAGATCGTCACATTGCAACCTCTTGGTGACAGTGAAGGGGTGAAAAAGAAGGTTCTCCAGCTCTTTTGTTTGTGTCCACTAGCTTTCAGTTAATGCAAGATTTTCATTGTCCATTTCTTCTATGAAGTCTTTAAGTTCAAGCAAACGCTTCACCATTAAATAAGTGCTTCCCCAGCGAGTTGTTTGATCTAAAATGGCTCCTTTTCCTGCACGTCTTTTCAAAATTGCATCTGTTTTCGGGGCCCTGGCTGCAACAGTTACTTGCCGTAATTTGCCAATTAGTGTAGCTGCATGGCGATCTTTTAATCCATCTCTTATGGCAAGTTGCAGTGTATGAACAGCACATCGCATATGATGAATAGTAGCAAGCTTCAATGCTTCTTCAACAAAGTTGTCTAAAAAAATGTCAGCATTTTCTTCAGTTTCTAAACTTTCTCCAATACTTGCAGAGCTGTCTTCCTCTAACTCTAATATCTGTTTGTTACCGTCTTCATCTGCGTTCATCTTCTCAATTGTGCTCAACATGTTAGAAGCGTTATCTGTCACAACACATAAAATCTGTTCCTTTTTAATTTCAAAATCTTCTAGAACACCCTCCACTAACTTCTGAAGGTAATCACTGGTGTGATGTGCCTGAGTGTCCTTTAATCCGGGGGTCACTGTTATTGTTTTGTTATTTTCATCCACAAATCTAACATTAATAGCGAAATAATTGACTCTGTGACGTGTGCATGCATCCATTTTAAGGAAGACAAAACGTCCTTTCAGAACTTTCTGTAGTTCTTCCTTTTTACATTTGGCCTCCTCAATTATAAGTTTCCTTATACTTTCTCTTTCCAGAGAAACACCAAGTTTTTTTTGCCATTTCTCCATTTAGGCCTAAAAAGGCTGTCTGTGAAAAGAAGGATAGTGGTAAACTATTCTTTACTACCATTTCAATAATGTGGTGTTTGAATTTTTCTGGTGTCATCCTTATGGTAACTTTCAGATATAAAGAATTTTCTTATTTGTGTTTGTTCTCCAGTAGATTTCTGAACGTTTTTTGTCACAGAAGTAGATGCAATGTTTTCATTGCTATCTTTCTCATTCACGGCTTCTAACACTTTGGGATGAAAACGCTGTAAGTGTCTTTTCAAATTTGATGCTCTTGTAGGTGCATTTTTATCAGGCCCACTGAAACTGCTAATTTTTGCATCACATTGTTTTTCACCATCATCATCTTTTCTAAAATATTGGCACACGTAATGTTTTCCATCACTTGATAATGCAAAGTGCTCATAAACAGTAGACTTTGTCGTGTTTGTTGTTAGCAGTCTTTTTGCCATTGTTTAGGATGCCTCTTTCCCTAAAATATAAAATGTTATACTAACTGGCATATAATTAGATTTTTAATATCAACATACACAGTCTTGTAAGTTGTACGTACATGGATTTATACAAACAAATAAGCTATATATCCCAGCACTAAACCTAGACATGATTTTGTCCTATACAGAAAAACATGCACAGACATGTACTGTACACACATAACATAGAGCCTACATTTTAGTACTCAGAGCATATAAACAATCTGCACTATACATAAACATTCATACATTCCTGCAGCACCACACTTACAAACCTAGGATAGACAGTTTCTTCCAGAAACATGTACACATGTCTTCCCTCATACTGACAAGCAGGCATGCAGGTTTTAAAATAAATATAAACACTTACAGTTGAATCCAAGAAGCTGTTCCACCAAGTTCTTCTAAGCTCTTCTAGCAGAGAGAGGTAGTTGGGCAGAAGCTGCTGCCTTCTCCTTTTTGTGTGTTTTTTTAATTCCAATCTAAATTTAATCGGAGTCAGAGCATTGTTTGCCGACTCCGACTCCAGGTACCCAAAATTTCCTCTGACTCCGACTCCACAACTCCGACTCCACAGCCCTGATTACAAGTTGAATAGTTTGGAATATTTAAGGTGGTATCTAGGTCTCTCCCTTTCTAAGAATGATGCTGTTGGTCAATGGATCACCATGGTCCACTTCAAAATTATATCCATGCTTCCAAGCACACTGTGTAAAACTATGTTAGGGAGAGCAGGATTTTCTGCTTTACATTACTGATGTGTTTACAACTATGTACCAGCCAATCTGTTTGGACATCTTTCTAAGTTCATAATTATTGCAAAAGCTCATCTAGGGAGACTTTAAGCAAATGAACTGATGGAGTTATACTGTAGAACAGGCATGTCCAACAGGTAGATCACGATCTACCTGTAGATCGCGGAGGGGTCAGAGGTAGATCGCCATCCCCACTTGGCTCCATCTCTCCAGCAGCTCGCCCGTCGCTAGGAGAGAGCTCGTGCCGGCAGGTCGTCTGCCGAGGGCTTGCCGCCGCCGCTGATCCTTTGCCTTTCTTTTTTTCCCTGCCTGCGGGAATCTTGCCTGCAGGTGTATTGGGGGCACTTGTTTTTGTGCCAATAGTTTGTGGGTACCCCAGGGGGCCGCCACAGGCCTGGCGTCATACCTGGTCTCCTGCCTCTCAGAATCATCCATTCCTGCCCCCGCCCCAACACCCCTTAGAAGTGTGTTATATACCGGGTGATATCCATTTGCCTGGGCTTTACCTGAATACACTTACCGTATTAGTTGTGTCGTGTGCTGGTCGTTGGTCGCTTTATAGTTCGCTTTCATTAAACGTTTTCGGGCAGAGACAACAAAATGTCAAGAATTTGGTGATTTTGGCAGGCTTTTCCAATTGTGTTATAACTTGCCTATGCCTTGCCTTCAAATTGGTTCAGACCACTGTGACTTTTGCTTGCCTCTGCAATTTTATTTTGCCTTGCCTTTGCGTTGATTCTATACTGTGTGCAGAATTTATTAAATCGCGTGTGGTGGTATTTGAACTTGTTTGGCGGTATTTGTTTTTATTTGGTTTGCTGGACAGGTTTTTTGATGATTGTTTGGTGGTATTTGATGATTGGTGCCAGTATGATGATTTCTTATTTTTATTTTTAGAACTGCATGTGTGGTTTTGACATCTCCAGTCCTAGTATTGCACATCATCCAAAGGTCTTCAGTTCCTGTTGATCTTTGGGACAGTGACAGTTTTGGACCAGATTCAGCCAGTGTTTATACTAAATGGACTACTTCTTCATCATGGTGAAAGACAAGTGGTGTTGTCTAATTTGTAACGCCCCAGTATCCTTGCCTAAAAAGGGTAATCTGGAACCTCATTATAAGGCTCTGCATAGCAATAAGTTTGCTGATTTTCCACCCAAAAGTGAAATTTGTAAACTGAAGCTCAAAGAACTTAAATCAAAATTGGCTACTCAACAGTTGATGGCGAAGCCAAGGTCACATTCGGTCAATGCAACCATAGCATCCTTCAAGGTCAGCAACCTGATCGCAAAGAAATGCAAACCTTTCACTGAAGGGGAATTTGTAAAAGATTGTCAGCTGCTCCAAGAAAACAATCTTTTTGAAGGATTTAAAAATAAGAAAGAGATCATAGCTGCTATCCAAGATGTACAATTGTCAAGAAACACCGTTGTGCGGCTAATAGAAAAGATGTGTGGAGACACAACTGAACGATTGTTGGAGGATGTTTCAAACTGTGTTGCTTTCTCTCTCCAACTGGATGAATCTACAGCCATAAGAGACATAGCCCAGTTACTAGTCTTTATCCGGATGGTTTTTGAAGACTTCGGTGTTAAAGAAGAACTACTTGGAATGATTTCTTTAAAAGGGAGACCTACCGGTCAGGAAATATTCAGTTCTTTCCATTCTTTTGTGACAGTGTAATCTTCCATTGCATATTTTTTATTTATTTATTTATTTTATTTATTAACAATTCTTATATACCGCACTATTAGACATCAGCGCGGTTTACATTGAACAGAAAACATCCGACAGTTTACACGTGTCTGGTCGTTACATTTAACAGGAAGTATAACTTGGCGAAATAGGGGAAACTAAATACAATGCAGGGTTATCTGATAAAGGATATCCTGGTTAACTATATACAACAGTGGTACAAAAGTATATGGAACAACTTGCTATTTACATTGTGAAGTTGGTCTGTTGTGGGGTCTATCTGTTTGACCACTTCTGCTATTCACCTGGGGGTTATGTTCGGAGCTGCCATTGAGATATTTAAGGAAGAGGAAATGCTTTAAAGCCTTTCTGAACTGACTTAGATTAGGTATTGCTCTGATTTGTGCTGGTAAGGTGTTCCATAGATATGGGGCGCAGAATTGGAAGGCTCTGTTGGCTGTTGATCTAGTGCATCTTGTGGTGTCATTTGGGATAACTAGTGTGTTTAATTCTGCTGTTCTTCGTGGCCTGTTTGGCGCAAGTGGTTGTATGAGGTTGGAGAGAGAGGAAGAGGTGAGCCCCTTAGCCGCTTTGAATGTTAGCAGTAAGATCTTGAAACTGATCCTTGCCTGAATGGGGAGCCAGTGTAGCTGTTTTAGAAGGGGTGTTACGTGATCTCTCCTGGATGCCCCGAGGAGTACCCTCGCTGCACTATTCATGGCTAATTGCAGGGGGTTCAGGGTGGCCCGGGGGAGTCCTTGTAGTATGGAGTTTGAGAAGTCGAAATGGGGGAGTATAAGGGCTTGATAAATGGTACGGAAATCATCCGGTTCAAGTAGTATGCGTAGGTGTCTGAGGGATCTGATTTTAAAGTAGATTGCCTTGACTGTGTTGGCTATGTGATTCTTCATATCAAGGTTTTGGTCCAGCGTTACTCCCAGGTAGCGTATTGCCGGTTTAACTTGGAGTTGGGCATCCTTTACGTTAATACAACTAGGAGGGGTGAAGTTGGTGTTCCTCGAGACGAACAGGACTTCCGTCTTTTTGTGTTGTATTCTCAGGTTTTGTGATAGGAGCCACTCTGATATGGTGTCAAAGCAGTTAGTCAGCGGGGTAAGGTCTAGACAGTCCAATGATATTGGCATATATAGTAGCACATCGTCTGCATATATCATGTAACTGACATTAAAGGATCTGATGATGTCACAGATGGGTTGGATGTATATATTAAACATCAATGCAGATAAAGAGGATCCTTGGGGTACACCTTGACTTTGTTGGAAAGGTTCAGATGTATCCCCGTCGACTCTGACATGCTGCCATCTGTCGGACAGGTAAGATTTGCACCATTCGAGTGCTGTTCCACAGATGCCTTTTTCCCTTAGCCGGCAGATGAGAATTTCATGGCATACCGAGTCAAAAGCCGCTGCTATATCTAGGAAGACAAGAGCGAAGCCCTGGCGTATGTTGTCCACACCTGAGGTTATGTTGTTGAGGAGTGTTGTGAGTAGTGTTTCTACTCCATGTGACTCTCTGAAACCATGTTGAGCTGGATCCAGTGGGGCTGATGTGTCTATATGATCCTGTAATTGCCTGTGCACTATTTTCTCGATGATTTTTGCTAGCATAGGTATGCTAGATATGGGCCTATAAGATTCTACTTTTTGAGGATCAAGTTTGGTGTTCTTTAGCAGCGGTCTTACAGAGGTCTGCATAGACTTGTTTCCATCACTACTGATGGAGCAAGAGCAATGACAGGTGAGGTTAATGGTTTCATAGCCCTCTGTACACAGCATGACGACTTCCCAGATTTCCTTTCTTCTCAAGGAACAAGCAGGAAGTCAGTCCTCACATATGGGTGACGTCGGCGTCGACGGAGCCCTCGTGCGGAGCATTTCATGAGATTATCATTTCATATGATTATCCATATTTTGTATAATTTGTATATAGTTCCCCCGGTTTCTTCCATGTTTTACTTCCCTTGTTCTGTGTAAACTCAATGTGACCTGTTACATTGTAGTATGTTTTTGTTTCAACTGTAAATCGCACTGATTATAATAGCGCGGTATATAAGAAATATAAATAAATAAATTTCCCCAGCTTTCAAAGAAAGCCTTTGGGAATGCAGCACGCATGCGCGGCCCCTTCCCAAAGGCACGCATGTGCGGTCCCTTCCCGCCCAAGGGTGCCATCTTGCTCAGTCTTCTTTTTTTCCACGGAGCCCGACAGACGTGTGTCCTAGTTACCTGGTTAAAAGTTGATTTTTCCTTCGAAGATTCGTGGTTTTCGTGGTTTGACGCCTGTTCCCCATCCCGCCAGGGCACGGTACACCGGTATCGAGCCCAGAGCTGTTTTTACGGTTTTTGTCCTTCGAGACTAGCGTTCAAGCTCTTTTTCTTTTTCACTGGCAGCCCGGTGGTTTGACCTTGCAGGGGCCCTTTTTCCCCCGATGGCTGCCAGCGGGTTCAAGAAGTGTGATCGGTGTAAGAAACTGATGTCTCTCACCGACACACATGATTGCTGCCTCCGGTGCCTCGGGCCCGATCATGACCCGATCTGTGGCCCGTGTGGCAAAATATCCTCGAAGGTGTTGAGGAGCCATCAGCATCAGCGAGAAAGGATCTTCTCTGACTCCACATCCGGCCGGGCCCGGACTTCGTCAGAGGCCTCGACGTCTCGGGAGTCCGATCCCGAGCATCGTCGGGGCTCCTTTGAGCGGGGGTCTCCCTCACGGGAACACAAAACGAAGAAGAAACCCGCGAGGGCGGCATTGGTGGACGCTCTTGGTCCCTCGAGGGCCAGATCACATAGCCCCGTCCGCCGTCCCGGGTCCTCAGAGCTGGAGAGGCCTGCAAAATTGCCTCATGTGGAGCCGGAGTCCCTGAGTCACGTGAGTGCTGTAGTCCTCGTGGACTCTCCTCCGGGGAAGCCGACGTCGGCCCAGATGCCGTCGGGGGCTGCTGAGTCTCCTGAGCTCGGACTCAGGTTGACAGCCTTGGAGAGCAGTTTGGCTGCCTTCATGGAACAGCAGTGGGTGCTGATCGCCGGTCTCACCGGTGCATCTGCCCCGACCATCGGGACCTCAATGTCCAAGTTGACCCCGGAGGCCGAGCCGATCCTAGAGTCCTTGCGGTCTCGAGTTGATCCTTGGCCAAGGTCTCCCTCGGCCTCCCGTACGGGGCCGAAATCGTCGACGCCGGTACCCTCGGCGTCGGGGCGGATGGCATCGGTGCCCGCCTGGCCGGAGCCGCTCGATTCCTCCTCTGAGGGGTCGGGGTGGGAGACGGAGGATGAGGAGTCCCCAGACACTTTTCGGACCCGGTGCGTCCCATCGGACTCACCGGAGTCCGAGCCTTGGAGAAGGTCCACCCCGGAGGATACCTGGTTCTCGGACTTTGTGAGGGACATGGCCAAAGCCTTGGCCTTCCCCGCAGATCCCGAGGAGGAGCCTCGAGCCGAAGAGCTTGAGGCCCTCCAGTATGACTCTCCCCCGAAGGAGGCCTTTACTGTACCGGTTCTTCCGATGCTGGAACGGCTGCTCTTCCACATGTTGGAGGTACCGGCCTTGGCGCCGGTTCTCAGCAAATGGGTCGATTCCATTTATGGAGTCTGTAAGAGCCCTGGGTTCCAAAAGGCACAGCTACCGCACCACTCCATGGTTGTGGAATCGGCCATGCATCATCTGAAGAGTCAGAAGATGCACTCCTTGATGCCCCCCGGCCGGGAGGCCCGGAACCTGGATGCCCTCGGTAGAAAGTGCTTCCAGGGCTCTATGCTGGCGTGCCGTTCCGGACTTACCAGCTGTACATGGGCATGTACCTCCGAGACCTGGCAAAGGAGATTGCCGGGTTCTCTGCTGGCCTCTCCGAGGAACCTTTGCAGAGGTTCAAGGCTTTGTCATCGGGGATTCGAGAGTGCTTGAAGTTTATATCTCGAGCAGCTTGTGATGGCTTTGAGGCTTCGGCCCGAGTAGCAGCGGCTGGCATTGGTGCACGCCGTCAGGCCTGGCTACAGTCATCGGACCTCGAGCCATGGGTTCAGGACAAGTTGGTCAATGTCCCTTGCCGGGGTGAGAACCTTTTTGGCAAACCCATGGCTGAAAAGGCTGCAGAAATCGAGACTGAGACTCTCACCAGGACAAGGCTGTCCAGAAAGACTTCTGCCCCTTCTCAGAAGAAGGGCTCGGGGGAAAAAGCCCTTTTACCCGAGGAAGGCCTCTGCCTACAAAACCTACCCTCAATTTCAGGCCTCTACAGCTCCCCAACAGGGTCAGCAGGCCAAGGGGCAGGGACATGGGCCCCGTAGGCAGAAAACCCCCAAGCCGCCAGCTCCGGCTCCTGCACAGCAGGGAGCGGGGTTTTGACTCCCTCTGCATAGCCTCTCCCCCACAGCTGGCTCCACTCAGCACAGGGGGCTGGCTGACACTGTACGCCCACAGATGGTCAGCTATAACAGGGGATACCTGGGTACTGAGCATCGTCCAAAAGGGCTACTTGCTCCACTTCAACCAGTTACCTCTCTCCTATTTTCCAGGGGAGCCTCCAAGACTCCCTCTGCACAGGAACCTCCTCTTTCAGGAGTAGGCAAGTCTTCTACAGGAGCAGGCGGTGGAACCGGTGCCTCACCACCTGATAGGAAGAGGCTTCTATTCCAGGTACTTTCTGGTACCAAAAAGGACAGGAGGCCTCAGGCCCATCCTAGACTTGCGAAATCTCAAGTTCCTGGAGAGGGAAAAGTTCAAGATGCTTACCCTTGGAATACTATTGGCTATGCTCCTTAGACCGAAAGGATTCTTATACTCACATCCTCATTTATCCAGACCACAGACAATATCTCAGATTTGTAGTGGGAGGAAATCATTTTCAGTACAGGGTACTTCCATTTGGCCTAACCTCCGCACCCAGGGTTTTCACCAAATGCCTGGCGGTGGTGGTGGCCTATCTCAGAAACCAGGGCATCTTTGTCTTTCCATACCTGGACGACTGGCTCATCAGGAGGTCAGTCTCCACAGGAGGCCAGACAAGCCACTCTTTGCACTATCTCTTCTCTAGCACCTGGGCTTCGTCATAAACTTCGCAAAGTCCACTTTGCTCCCCTCGCAGGACATAGAGTTCATAGGGGCGAGGTTGGATACCTTACAAGCAATGGCTTATTTGCCCGGGAACAGGGCTCACAGACTGATGGCTCTGGCCCAGCAGTTTCGCAGTGGATCTCTGGTCTCTGCCAGACTTCCTGAGGCTTTTGGGCCACATGGCATCCACGGTCCATGTAACTCCAGATGCTCGTCTGCATATGCGGCCCGCTCAATGGGGCCTCAGAGCTCAGTGGATACAGGCCACAGGAGACTTAAGAGACAGAGTAAGTGTGTCCAAACTACTGGCGGCCTCCCTGCAATGGTGGCTGCATCTCCCAAACCTGATCAAAGGGGTACTTTTCCAGGTACCACCACACACACAGGTGCTGACGACCAATGCTTCTCTTCAAGGTTGGGGTGCACATTGCCAGGGGGGCATGCACTCAGGGCCTCTGGTCCCCTTGGGAGGCCTCACAGCAGATCAATCTGTTGGAATTGCGAGCTATTCGATTGGCTCTCCAAACTTTTTCTCATGTCCTCTCTCACCAGTCTGTCTTGATTCAGACAGACAACCAAGTAGCAATGTTCTGTGTGAACAAACAAGGGGGCACAGGATCCAGGCTTCTGTGTCAGGAAGCACAGGCCCTGTGCGCCTTTGCAGTCAAATAAGGCATGTTTCTCAAGGCAGTTTATCTACCTGGCCAAGAGAATTACCTGGCAGACAGGTTGAGCAGGATTCTACAGCCTCACGAATGGTATTTGAATCCCCTAGTGGTCCAGCAGATCTTCCTAAAATGGGGTCTTCCAACCATTGATCTCTTTGCTAGTCCACTGAACCGTCAGCTGCTCAGGTTCTGTTCCAGCAACCGCATCCTCTGTGAATAGCAGCAGATGCCTTCGTAATCTCTTGGTCTACAGGCCTGCTGTATGCGTTTCCTCCAACGCCTCTAGTGGCCCGAACCCTATTCAAGGTTCTTCGAGACAGGGCCTCGCTGATCCTGGTAGCCCCCAGATGGCCGAGGCAACCGTGGTTTCCACTCCTTCTTCAGTTGGCGGTGGACACCCCACTCCCTCTGGGGGTGCAACCCGATCTCCTGTCTCAGGATCAGGGATCTCTCCTGCACCCCAACCTCCAGTCCCTCCATTTGATGGCCTGGCTGCTGAAAGGGTAGTTCTAGCCCCCTTACCTCTACCTAGGGATGTGGAGGAGGTGGTTTTGGCCTCTAGGAGACAATCCACCCGGAAATCTTATGCCCTCAAGTGGCGTAGGTTCTCCACCTGGTGTGCTCAGCGCCAAGAGGATCCGTTTTCGTGCCTGGTACCAGTGGTGCTGTAGTATCTGCTTCACCTGTCGGACCTAGGCCTTAAACCCAACTCTGTTCGGGTCCACCTCAGTGCTCTGTCAGCGCACCACTCGCCGATGGAGGGCCAGTCTCTGTCGGTCCACCCCTTAGTGGCCCGCTTCCTCAGAGGCCTGCTTTTGCTCAAGCCTCCGATTTGTCCACCAGCCCCTGAGTGGGATTTGAATGAGGTCTTGCAACAACTTGCCCACAGTTTGAGCCGATGGCTACGTTGTCATTTACGCTTCCTTTCCTGGAAGGCATTGTTCTTGGTGGCTCTTACCTCGGCCAGGCGTGTCGTCTCTTTCCACCTCAATCAGGAGGTGGTTCTTCCGACCTTCTTTCCCAGGCCGCATGCCAGCTGGGCTGAAATGGTCTTGCATACCCTGGACTGTAGGATGGCGGTGTCTTTCTACCTTGACCGTACACAGGGGCATCGAAGGGCTGTTCAGCTCTTTGTATCTTTTGACCCTGATAAGCTGGGGTTACCTGTCTCCAATTGTACCCTGTCCATTTGGGTAGCGGACTGTATCGCCTGGGCGTACAGGGCAGCCGGCCTCTCCTTGCAGGGTTGAGTCACAGCCCACCGTGTCAGGGTGAAGGCTGTGTCAGTAGCTCATCTCCGCTCTGTTCCGTTGGCAGACATCTGCCGGGCCGCTACTTGGTCTTCAAGTCAGACTTTTGCGGCCCATTACTGCCTCGAGAGGGAGTCCCGCAGGGACAGTGCTTTCGGACAGGCGGTACTCCGTAATCTCTTTGAGGTTTAGGTAACTCCTACCCTCCGGCCCTTGTGTTGGGCTACCGTTCGGGGGCGTTCTCAGAGAAGATTCTTATCACGCATGCTGAGGCTCTAGAGGGAGCTTATTTTTTCAGCTTTGCGTTCTCGGTAGCCTAGAGTTGGGGAGTCCCATATGTGAGGACTGACTTCCTGCTTGGTCCTGGAGAAAGCGTAGTTACTCACCTGTAACAGGTGTTCTCCAGGAGCAGCAGGAAATCAGTCCTCATGACCCTCCCTCCTCCCCTTGGAGTTGCAGTCCTATATATATATTTATTTATTTTTTTTGCTGTCTTTTAGCTATGTCATCAGACTGAGCAAGATGGCACCCTTGGGAGGGAAGGGGACCGCGCATGTGCGCTGCATTCCCAAAGGCTTTCTTTGAAAGCTGGGGCAATGCTCCGCACGAAGGACCCGTCAACGCCGACGTCACCCATATGTGAGGACAGATTCCTGCTGCTCCTGGAGAGCACCTGTACAGGTGAGTAACTACGCTTTAACACTGCATCATTCACCAGCAAGTTTTGGCAAGCAAGAGACTCAATACAAAGACTGATAGACATCACTTTCAAAATTGTAAATTCATTTCGTGGAAGATCACTTCAAAGACTGCTTTTCAATCTTATTCTTGATGAAGGGGCAGCGGAAATCATTTTGCACACAGATGTAAGGTGGCTAAGTAGGCACAAATTTCTGCAAAGATTTTGTGATTTGCTGAATGAAATAAGAGGTTTTTTAAAGGAGAGGGGAGATGACCAAGCAGAGTTGGAAGATGAGGAGTGGTTATGTGATCTGGCATTTCTCGCTGACTTTACAGGTGAACTAAGTGATATGAACCTTGAACTACAAGGTAAAAGCAAATGCATTGGCGCGATGAGTACAGTTTCATCCTACAAGAGCAAATTTGAGCTAATGATGACTGACCTTGTAAACAACACTTTTGATCATTTTCCTAATACGCAGGACCATCTAGGACAATATCCAAATTTTGTTTTTTTCAGAATGAGAAGTACGTGATAGAAATCTGTTCTGTTATCCAGAAATTCGAAAATAGATTCTGTGACTTCCAAAAAAATTGGAACAGTTGTGGAGTACTTGTCATACCCATTCAAAGTAGATATGGACATTAAAGAAACTGTAGATGCTATCAGTAAAAATTACTCATTGAACAAGCCATCTCTTGAAAATGAAATATTAACCCTTAAAAATAACATTTTTCTCAAGACCCATGCTGAGCAAGAATCGTTTTGGAAGCTAGTGCCTAGAGACCAAGTTCCCAACTTGAGAAGATGCAGTGAAGCACTCCTGTTTTGGTTCAACTTATTTGTGTGAATCTGCGTTTTCCC
The DNA here is from genome assembly GCA_033557465.1 of Ichthyophis bannanicus. Taxonomy (NCBI): domain Eukaryota; kingdom Metazoa; phylum Chordata; class Amphibia; order Gymnophiona; family Ichthyophiidae; genus Ichthyophis; species Ichthyophis bannanicus. The sequence goes on along the minus strand of CM066033.1, from coordinate 940,586,980 downwards.
ATCTGAAAATGACAGAGTACACAACATTCTCCAGGACCAAGCAGGAAGTCAGTCCTCACATATGGGTGACGTCGGCGCCGACGGAGCCCTCGTGGAGCAATTTCCCCAGCTTTCAAAGAAAGCCTTTGGGAATTGCAGCACGCATGCACGGTCCCCTTCCCGCCCAAGGGTGCCATCTTGCTCAGTCTTCTTTTTTCCGCGGAGCCCTACAGACGTTATTTGTGATTGCTGCTGAAAAAGTTGATTTTATTTACTATTCTTTTCTTAGTTCGACGCCGGATCCTTTTCCCGCCCGGGCCCGATACGCCGGTATAGAGTTCGTTCTTTCTTTTTTTGGTTTTTGTCCTTCGTGACTAGCATTCGCGCCATTTTTCTTTTTTCACTGGCAGCCCTATCTTTTGACCTCGCAGGGGCCCTTTTTCCCCCGATGGCTGCCAGCGGGTTTAAAAAGTGTGATTGGTGTAAGAAACTTATGTCTCTTACCGACACACACGACTGCAGCCTCCGCTGCCTCGTACCCGTTCATGACCCGATGATCTGTGGTCCGTGTGGCAAAATGTCCTCAAAAGCGTTGAGGAGTCGGCAGCATCAAAAAGAACGAATCTTCTCTGACTCCGCGTCCGGTCGGGCCTGGACCTCGTCAGAGGCTTCGACGTCCCGGGACTCCGGTCCTGAGCATCGTCGGAGTTCCTCTGAGCGGGGGTCTCCTGCCCTGGAACATCATAGGAAGAAAAAACCTGCGAGGGCGGCGTCGGTGGACGCTCCTGGTTCCTCGAGGGCCAGGTCGCATAGCCCCAATAGCCGTCCCGGGTCCTCGGAGTCGGAGAGGCCTTCGAAACATCCTCGTCTCGAGATGGAGTCTCCTGTCCTCGTGGACTCGCCTCCGAAGGGGGCTGCTGGGTCTCCTGAGCTCGGACTCAGGTTGACAGCCTTGGAGAGCAGTTTCGCTGCCTTCATGGACCAGCAGCGGGCATTGATCGCTGGCTTTGCCGGTGCATCTGCCCCGACCACCGGGACGTCGACGTCCAAGTCGACCCCGGAGACCGAGCCGATCCTCGAGTCCATGCGAGCTCGAGTCAATCCTCCGTCACGGTCTCCCTCGGCCTCCCGTTCGGGACCGAGGTCGTCGATGCCGATCGGGGCGGAGGGCATCGGTGCCCGCCCGACCGGAGCTGCTCGATTCCTCCTCCGAGGAGTCGGGCTGGGAGACGGAGGACGAAGAGTCACCAGGTACTTTTCGGACTTGGTGCGTCCCATCGGACTCGCCCGAGTCCGAACCTCGGAGACGGTCCCCCCCGGAGGACACCTGGTTCTCGGACTTCGTGCGGGATATGGCCAAGGCCTTGGCATTCCCCACGGATCCCAAGGAGGAGCCTCGAGCCTTGAGTTCGATGCCCTCCAGTATGACTCTCCCCCGAAGGAGGCCTTTACTGTACCGGTTCCTCCGATGCTGGAGTGACTTCTCTTCCGCATGTGGGAGAGCCCGGCGTCGGCGCCGGTGTTAAGCAAGCGGGTCGATTCCATTTATCGAGTCCGCAAGAGCCCCGGGTTCCAAAAGGCACAACTACCGCACCATTCCATGGTGGTGGAATCGGCCATGCATCGACTCAAGAGTCAGAAGATGCACTCCTCGGTGCCTCCCGGCCGGGAGGCCTGGAACCTGGATGCCCTCAGTAGGAAGTGCTTCCAGGGCTCTATGCTTGCTTGTCGAGTCCAGACCTACCAGCTCTACATGGGCATGTATCTCCGGGACCTGGCAAAGGAGATTGCCGGGTTCTCTGCTGGTCTCTCCAAGGAACCTTTGCAGAGGTTCCAGGCTTTGTCCACTGGTATTCGGGAGTGCTTGAAGTTTATCTCTCGAGCAGCCTACGATGGCTTCGAAGCATCGGCTCGGGTAGCCGGAGCCGGCATCGGTGCTTGCCGACAGGCTTGGCTTCAGTCATCCGACCTCGAGCCATGGGTGCAGGACAAGTTGGTCGATGTCACCTGCAGAGGTGAAAACCTCTTTGGCAAGCCCATGGCTGAAAAGGCTGCACAGATCGAGACCGAGACTCTGACCAGGACTCGGCTGTCCAGAAAAACCTCTGCCCCTTCTCAGAAGAAGAAGGGCTCGGGGAAAAAAAAGCCCTTTTACCCGAGGAAGGCGGCTGCCTATAAACACTACCCTCATTATCAGGCCTCAGCAGCTCCCCAACAGGGTCAGCAGGCCAAGGGACGGGGGTAATGGGTCCCGTAGGCAGCAGGCCCCCAAGCCCACAACACCGGCCCCTGCTCAGCAGGGTGGGGGCTTTTGACTCCGTCAGCATAGCCTCTTCCCCTCCGCTGGTTTCTCTCAGCACAGGAGGCCGGCTGGTCCACTTTGCCCACAGGTGGTCAGCCATCACATCAGATACCTGGGTGCTTCATATAGTTCAAAAAGGCTATCTTCTACACTTTCACCAGGTACCTCCCTCCTACTTTCCAGGGGAGCCTCCAAGACTCCCTCTGCACAGGAACTTACTCCTTCAGGAGTTAGCAAGTCTTCTTCAGGAACAGGCTGTGGAACCGGTGCCCCACCACCTGAGAGGTCATGGCTTTTATTCCAGGTACTTTCTGGTACCAAAAAGAACAGGAGGCCTCAGACCCATCCTGGACTTGCGAAACCTCAACAAGTTCCTGGAAAGGGAAAAGTTCAAGATGCTTACCCTTGGAATCCTGCTGCCCTACCCTCCAGCAGGGAGATTGGCTATGCTCCTTGGATCTAAAGGATGCTTATACTCACATCCTGATTCATCCAGACCACAGACAATATCTCAGGTTTATAGTGGGAGGAAATCAATACCAGTACAGAGTACTGCTCTTTGGCCTATCCTCCGCCCCAAGGGTGTTCACCAAATGCCTAGCTGTGGTGGCGGCTTATCTAAGACTTCAAGGCCTTTTTGTGTTTCCATACCTGGACAACTGGCTCATCAGAGCCCAGTCTTCCCAAGAGGCCACTCAGGCCACTCATCGCATTGTGACTCTACTCCAGCACTTGGGCTTTGTCATAAACTTCGCAAAGTCCACTTTGCTCCCCTCTCAAAATCTCGAATTCATAGGCGCCAGGTTGGACACTCTTCAGGCGCGGGCCTTCCTGCCTCTGGACAGGGCCCACAGGCTCATGGATCTTGCCAGCCACTTTCACAGCAATTCCCTGGTCTCTGCCAGGCAATTCCTGAGACTGCTCGGCCATATGGCTTCCACAGTCCATGTAACCCCCAATGCCCGCCTGAACATGCGTCCTGCTCAGTGGTTCCTTCGCACTCAATGGCATCAGGCCACAGGAAGCCTGGCGGACTCAGTACGGATATCCGACCTGCTGGTCTCTTCTCTGCGGTGGTGGCTTCATCTGCCAAACCTAGTGTTGGGAGTGGATTTTCAATCTCCTCCGCTTTCTCAGGTACTGACATCCGATGCTTCTCTCCTGGGTTGGGGAGCACATTGCCAAGGGACATGTACTCAAGGCCTCTGGACTCCTTGGGAGTCTGCTCAGCAGATAAACTTCCTGGAGCTCAGGGCCATCCGCCTAGCTCTGAGAGCCTTCTCCCACCTCACTTCTCACCAGTCTGTGCTGGTCCAGACGGACAATCAAGTTGCAATGTTCTACGTGAATAAACAAGGAGGCACAGGCTCCTTCTCTGTCCGGAGGCGCAGAGGCTGTGCTCTTGGGCCGTCGGCCACGGCATCCTCCTCAAAGCTGTCTATCTCCCAGGTCAGGAAAATTACCTGGCAGACAAGCTGAGCAGGATCCTCCAACCACACGAGTGGAGATTGGATCCATTGGTGGTTCAAAGGATCTTTCTCAAATGGGGCCTCCCCACCATGGATCTGTTTGCCAGTCCTCAAAACCGGCAACTTCTCAGATTCTGCTCTCGACAACCGCATCCTCTGAGTAGCGGCGGATGCTTTTCTAATTCCATGGTCCACAGGCCTCTTGTATGCCTTTCCTCCCATGCCACTAGTGTCTCGGACGCTCTTCAAGGTTCTCAGAGACGGAGCCTCGATGATCCTGGTGGCTCCCCGGTGGCCGAGACAGCCCTGGTTCCCGCTTCTGGTGCAGCTGGCGGTGGACACTCCTCTTCCTCTGGGGTTTCAACCCGATCTCCTGTCACAGGATCAGGGGACTCTCCTACACCCCAACCTCCGGTCCCTTCATCTGATGGCCTGGCTGCTGAAAGGGTAGTCCTTGCTCCCCTCCTGCTGCCTCGGGAGGTGGAAGAGGTCGTCTTGGCCTCCAGACGGCCATCCACCCGGAGGTCCTACGCTCTTAAGTGGTGTCGGTTCTCCGTGTGGTGTACTCAGCTGTCAGGGTCCACCTCAGTGCTCTCTCTGCGCATCTGCGCCGGTGGACGGCAGGCCTATTTCCAACCACCCTTTGGTGGCTCGTTTTCTCCGAGGCCTCCTTCTCCTTAAGCCTCCTTTGCGCCCACCAGCCCCTGAATGGGATCTGAATGTGGTCTTACAGCGGATTACCTGTCTGCTCTTTGAACCTATGGCTACCTGCTCTCTTTGTTTTCTTTCCTGGAAAACCTTGTTTTTGGTAGCCCTTACCTCTGCTAGGCGCGTTAGTGAACTGCAGGGCCTAGTGTCTGATCCTCCTTACACTAGGTTCTACAGAAATCGGGTAGTCTTACGGACTCACCCTAAGTTTCTTCCAAAAGTGGTTTCTCCTTTTCATCTCAACCAGGAGGTGGTTCTTTCGACCTTCTTTCCCAGGCCGCACACCAGCCGGGCTGAAATGGTCCTGCATACCCTGGACTGTAGGAGGGCCTTGTCCTTCTACCTTGACCGTACGCGGGAGCATAGGAGGGCTGTTCAGCTCTTCGTTTCTTTTGACCCCAATAAGTTGGGGCTACCTGTCTCCAAGCGTACTTTGTCCATATGGGTTGCTGACTGTATCGCTTGGGCTTATGGGGCGGCCGGCCTCTCGTTGGAGGGTCGAGTCACGGCTCATCGTGTTAGGGCGAAGGCTGCGTCAGTGGCTCATCTCCGCTCTGTTCCGTTGGCAGACATCTACCGGGCCACTACTTGCTCTTCAAGCCAGACCTTTGCGGCCCATTACTGCCTGGAGAGGGAGTCCCGCAGGTACAGTGCTTTCGGACAGGCAGTCCTCCATAATCTCTTTGAGGTTTAGGCAACTCTTACCCTTCGGCCCTGGTGTTGGGCTACTGGTCGGGGGCGTTTTCAGAGAAGATTCCTTCCTTCTGTGCTGCTGAGCTACAGGGAGCTCATTTTTCTGCTTGAGGCCTCCGGTAGCCTTAAGCTTGGGAGTCCCATATGTGAGGACTGACTTCCTGCTTGGTCCTGGAGAAGGAGTAGTTACTCACCTGTAACAGGTGTTCTCCAGGAGCAGCAGGAATCAGTCCTCACAACCCTCCCTCCTCCCCTTGGAGTTGCAGTCCTATGATTTCGTTTTTGCTAATTTGTTTGTTGTCTTTTAGCTATGTCATCAGACTGAGCAAGATGGCACCTTTGGGCGGGAAGGGGGACCGCGCATGCGCGCTGCAATTCCCAAAGGCTTTCTTTGAAAGCTGGGGAAATTTCTCCGCGAGGGCTCCGTCGGCGCCAACGTCACCCATATGTGAGGACTGATTCCTGCTGCTCCTGGAGAACACCTGTTACAGGTGAGTAACTACTCTTTCCAACATGACAGATGAACATCTCCAGGATTCCCTGAGACTGGCCCTCACGCAATATTCACCCAACTTCAAAAAGCTGGTGGATGAAATGCAGGCTCAGACGTCTTACTAATGAGCAAGAGCGAAATATTAAAGATTGTGCAAGATCAGTCTGGATCAATACTCGACCTAAATTTAACACAAAATACTCAAAAGTTAAAGAAAGATATTACTCAATAAAACTAAGAAAATATGTACTTTCCATTTCCCCTCGCAGTTCTTACTGGATCTTCGTCTCTCTGTTTTGTTTTTGCTTAATTTGCTTAACAGCCGATCACATCCAAGTAAGTGACAATAGGTTCATTAAAAATGGGGGGTGGGGGAAATTGTCCAACTTTATTGTGTTAAAATGTTTCTCCAGGACCAAGCAGGAAGTCAGTCCTCACTTATGGGTGACGTCGGCGCCGACGGAGCCCTCGCGGAGCAATTTTCCCCAGCTTTCAAAGAAAGCCTTTGGGAATTGCAGCGCGCATGCGCGGTCGTCTTCCCGCCCGAGGGTGCCATCTTAGCCAGTCTTCTTTTTTCCGCGGAGCCCTGCAGACGTCCCCGTCTTGTCCCCGCGAAAAAGTTGATTTTCCTCTTTATTTTATACTTTTTTCTTTCGGTTCGACGCCGATCGTTTTCCCGCCCGGACTCGCGACGCCGGTCTCGAGTCCTCTAGCGTTTTTTCGGTTTTTCTGACTCAGTCAGCTTTCATTTTCGTTTTCCCTGGCAGCCCGGTCCTTTGACCTCGCAGGGGCCCTTTTTCCCCCGATGGCTGCCAGTGGCTTTAAGCGGTGTGGTCGGTGTGACCGAAATATGTCACTAACCGACACACACGACTTTTGCCTCCGCTGCTTGGGCCCGGATCATGAGGAACTGATCTGTGGGCCCTGCAGCAAACTGTCCTCGAAGGCGTTGAGAAGTCGGCGGCATCAGCGCGAGAGAATCTTCGCTGACCCCAGCCGTACCCGGACCTCGTCGGAGGCCTCCGTGTCAAAGGGCTCCAGCTCGGACCGTCGCCGGAGCTCCTCCGACCGGGGTTCTCCCTCCGGGGACCATCGTCGGAAGGAAAAACCCGCGAGGGCGGCGTCGGTGGACGCTCCTGGCTCCGCGAGGGCCAGGTCGCATAGCCCCGACAGCCGCCCCGGGTCCTTGGAGAAGGAACATCTCCCGAAGCGACCTCGCCTGGAGTCGGAGATGCCTGCCCGGGTAAGTCCTGTAGTCCTTCTGGACTCGCCGCCGCGTCAGCCGACGTCGGGCCCGACGCCGTCGGGGCCCGAGTCGGGGGCTGCTGGGTCACCTGAGCTCGGACTCAGGTTGACGGCCTTGGAGAGCAGACTGTCTGCCTTCATGGACCAGCAGCGGGCACTGCTCGCTGGCCTCGCTGGCGCCGCTGCCCCGACCGCCGGGACGTCGACGTCCAAGTCGACCCCGGAGACCGAGCCGATCCTCGAGTCAATGAGAACTCGAGTCGATCCTCGGTCGAGGTCACCCTCGGCCTCCCGTTCGGGACCGAGGTCGCCGACGCCGACTCCCTCGACGTCGGGGCGGCTGGCGCCGCACCCTGCCCGGGCCGACCCCACCGAGTCCTCGTCGGAGTCGGTCTGGGAGTCTGAGGAGGAAGAGTCACCTGATTCTTTCCGGACTCGGTGTGTCCCATCGGACTCACCGGGGTCCGAGCCTCGGAAGCAGTCCCCTCCGGAGGATGCCCGGTTCTCGGACTTCGTTAGGGATATGGCCAAGGCTTTGGCCTTCCCTGCGGATCCCGAGGAGGAGCCTCGAGCCGAAGAGCTCGACGCCCTCCAGTATGACTCTCCCGCGAGGGAGCACTTTACTGTGCCGGTTCCTCCTATGCTGGAACGACTACTCTTCCGCATGTGGGAGAGTCCGGCCTCCTCGCCGGTCCTGAGCAAGCGGGTCGATTCTATCTATCGGGTCCGCAAGAGCCCTGGCTTTCAGAAGGCACAGCTGCCACACCATTCCATGGTAGTGGAATCGGCCATGCATCGTCTTAAGAGCCAGAAGATGCACTCCTCGGTGCCTCCTGGAAGGGAGGCCCGTAACCTGGATGGCCTTGGCAAGAAGTGCTTCCAGGGCTCTATGCTCGCATGTCGTGTCCAGACTTACCAGCTCTACATGGGCATGTATCTCCGGGATCTGGCTAAAGAGCTAGCCGGATTCTCCGCTGGTCTCTCCGAGGAGCCCTTGCGGAGGTTCCTAGCCTTGTCCACGGGCATTCGGGAATGGTCAAAGTTCATGTCCCGAGCAGCCTATGATGGCTTTGAGGCCTCGGCTAGAGTGGCCGCAGCCGGCATCGGTGCCCGCCGACAGGCTTGGCTTCAGTCGTCGGATCTTGAGCCCTGGGTACAGGACAAGTTGGTCGATGTCCCCTGCCGAGGCGAAAACCTCTTTGGCAAGCCCATGGCGGAAAAGGCTGCACAAATTGAGACTGAGACTCTCACCAGGACCAGGCTTTCTAGGAAGACCTCCGCCCCTTCCCAGAAAAAGAAGGGCTCGGGAAAAAAGCCCTTTTACCCGAGGAAGGCGGCTGCCTACAAACAGTACCCCCATTATCAGGCCCCTGCAGCTCCCCAACAGGGCCAGCAGGCCAAGGGACGGGGTAACGGGTCCCGTAGGCAGCAAGCCCCCAAGCCTGCACCACCAGCCCCTGCTCAGCAGGGTGGGGGTTTTTGACTCGCTCAGCATAGCCTCTCCCCCCCCGCTGGTTCCTCCCAGCACCGGAGGCCGGCTGGTTCACTTCGGCCACAGGTGGTCCAGCATCACCGCAGATGCCTGGGTACTTCAGGTCGTGCGAGAAGGCTACCTTCTCCACTTCCATCAGGTCCCTCCCTCCTATTTTCCGGGAGAACCTTCGCGCCCCCCTCTGCACAGGGAGTTGCTCCTTCAGGAGTTAGCAGGTCTTCTGCAGGAACAGGCGGTGGAACCGGTGCCCCACCACCTGAGAGGTCAAGGCTTTTATTCAAGGTATTTTCTGATACCAAAGAGAACAGGGGGCCTCAGACCCATCCTGGACTTGCGCAACCTCAACAAGTTCCTTGTGCGGGAGAAGTTCAAAATGCTTACCCTTGGAATCCTTCTGCCCTACCTCCAGCAGGGAGATTGGCTATGCTCCTTGGATCTAAAGGATGCCTACACGCACATCCTCATCCACCCAAGCCACCGCCAATACCTAAGGTTTGTGGTGGCAGGAAATCATTACCAGTACAGAGTACTGCCCTTTGGCCTATCCTCCGCACCGCGAGTCTTCACAAAATGTCTCGCGGTCGTGGCGGCCCATCTCCGGCTTCACGGCCTCTATGTCTTTCCGTACCTCGACGACTGGCTCATCAGAGCAGCGTCCGCTCAGGAGGTCGCCAACGCCACGCGCCGCACGGTGACTCTGCTGCAGCACTTGGGCTTTGTCATAAACTTCGCAAAGTCCACTTTGCTCCCCTCACAGGATCTCGAGTTCATCAGCGCAAGGCTGCACACTCCTCGGGCACGAGCGTACCTACCGCTCGACAGGGCGCAACGGCTCATGGACCTAGCCGACCGCTTTCGCAGCCAGCCCCTGGTCTCCGCCAGGCGCTTCCTGAGACTGCTCGGCCATATGGCTTCCACCGTCCATGTGACCCCCAATGCCCGCCTGAACATGCGGTCTGCTCAATGGTGTCTCCGCCAGCAGTGGCGACAAGCCACAGGCGGCCTGGCGGACCTGGTGCGCGTCTCCGAGCCGCTGCTCTCGTCTCTCCGGTGGTGGCTCCGGCAGCCGAACCTGATATTCGGAATGCCTTTCCAGTCACCTCAGCCGACCCGGGTGCTGACCACCGATGCATCCCTCCTGGGCTGGGGAGCGCATTGCCAAGAGGCACGTACTCAGGGCCTCTGGACCATGTGGGAGTCTGCTCAGCAGATCAACTTCCTGGAGCTCAGGGCGATCCGCCTAGCTCTCAAGGCCTTCTCCCACCTGACTTCCCAACAGTCCGTCCTTGTCCAGACGGACAATCAAGTTGCCATGTTCTACGTGAACAAGCAGGGGGGCACGGGCTCCTTCCTCCTCTGCCGGGAGGCACAGAAGCTCTGCTCTTGGGCCGTCAGTCACGGCCTTCTCCTCAAGGCAGTTTATCTCCCGGGCCAAGAAAATTGCCTTGCAGACAAACTCAGCAGGGTCCTCCAGCCGCACGAGTGGCGTCTGGATCCCTTGGTAGTTCAGAAGCTCTTCTCTTTGCCAGTCCTCACAACCGGCAGCTTCCTCGCTTCTGCTCTCGTCAGCCACACCCCCTTCGAGTGGCGGCGGACGCCTTTCTGATCTCGTGGTCGGGGAGCCTTCTGTACGCTTTCCCTCCCATCCCGCTGGTCTCTCGGACTCTTTTCAAGGTTCTCCGAGACAAAGCCTTCATGATCCTGGTGGCCCCTCGCTGGCCCAGGCAGCCGTGGTTTCCGCTCCTGCTGCAACTGGCGGTGGAGGATCCAATCCCTCTGGGGGTACAACCGGATCTCCTCACTCAGGATCAGGGGTCCCTTCTGCACCCCAACCTCAGGTCTCTCAACCTCATGGCCTGGCTGCTGAGAGGGTAGTCCTTGCTCCCCTTCTCCTGCCGGCGGAGGTGGAGGAGGTCGTCTTAGCTTCGCGACGGCCTTCTACCCGCAAATGCTACGCCCTTAAATGGCGTCGCTTTGCAGTCTGGTGTACCCCACAGTCTCAGGATCCCTTCTCCTGCCCGGTGTCGGTGATCTTGCAGTACTTGCTGCACCTCTCTAATCTGGCCTCTGCGCCCGCCAGCGCCTGACTGGGACCTGAATGTGGTTTTGCAGCGGATCACCTGTCCGCCTTTTGAACCTATGGCTACCTGTTCTCTCCGTTTTCTGTCTTGGAAAACACTGTTCTTGATAGCCCTCACTTCCGCTAGGCGCGTAAGTGAATTGCAGGCCCTCGTGTCTGATCCCCCTTACACTCGGTTCTACAAGAATAGGGTAGTCCTACGGACTCACCCAAAATTTCTGCCTAAAGTGGTCTCCCCTTTTCACATCAATCAGGAGGTGGTACTTCCAACCTTCTTTCCCAGACCACACTCCAGCCGAGCTGAAACGGTCCTCCATACCCTGGACTGTAGAAGGGCATTGAACTTCTACCTTGACCGTACGCGGGAGCACCGTAAAGCTGCTCAGCTTTTTGTGTCTTTTGACCCCAATAAATTGGGGCTCCCGGTCTCCAAGCGTACTCTGTCCATCTGGGTTGCGGACTGTATCTCTTGGGCTTATGGGGCAGCCGGACTCTCCTTAGAAAGTCGAGTCACGGCTCATTGCGTTCGGGCAAAGGCCACGTCAGTGGCTTACCTCCGCTCTGTTCCGCTGGCAGACATCTGCCGGGCCGCTACTTGGTCTTCGAGCCAGACTTTTGCGGTCCATTACTGTCTCGAGAGGGAGTCCCGTAGGGACAGTGCTTTCGGACAGGCAGTCCTCCGTAATCTCTTTGAGGTCTGAGCAACTCCTACCCTCCATCCCGGATGTGGGCTACCGGTGGGTGATAATTCAGCGAAGATTCTATCCTTCTGTGCTGCTGAGCTAGAGGGAGCTCATTTTTGTGCTTAGGGTCTCCGGTAGCCTTGAGCTTGGGAGTCGCATAAGTGAGGACTGACTTCCTGCTTGGTCCTGGAGAAAGCGTAGTTACTCACCTGTAACAGGTGTTCTCCAGGAGCAGCAGGAATCAGTCCTCACTACCCTCCCTCCTCCCCTTGGAGTTGCAATCGTCTGCTTATGTTCTTTTTTTGCAAATTTTTATGCTGTCTTTTTTAGCTATGTCATCTGACTGGCTAAGATGGCACCCTCGGGCGGGAAGACGACCGCGCATGCGCGCTGCAATTCCCAAAGGCTTTCTTTGAAAGCTGGGGAAAATTGCTCCGCGAGGGCTCCGTCGGCGCCGACGTCACCCATAAGTGAGGACTGATTCCTGCTGCTCCTGGAGAACACCTGTTACAGGTGAGTAACTACGCTAATTTGAAGCTTAATTTTCATGGTGCTAGATCACCAGCACTTTTCACTTTTGGCTGGAAAAAGTATATCACAACCTGTTCGAAGTTGGACATTCCTGCTGTAGAAAATACATAGATTTTTATAATCATTGCAAATTTGTGTGTTCATTTTAATCCTTGTTTGCAACAAACTCCTATTGAATGGTAACAATAGAAAATCGCATTTGCTTACCAAAGAGAATCTCAAACATACTGCCTTACCTGATGTAGTGAACATGGGACATGGGAAACTTTGCACGGCATCTCTGCTATTTTACATAAAATATGGAGAGAGCTTTGCATAGATGGATTTTAAAAAGATGTCATTTTAATTATTCTACAACATTGACATAATCCTTGTGTTTATGAAACTATCTTTTAAAGACATAACTTGCACTGTATTTGTCTTTCAGTATCTGCACAATGAAAAAAAACTGCTCCATGGTGATATCAAGTCCTCTAATGTTGTCATTAAAGGTGATTTTGAGACCATTAAAATCTGTGATGTTGGCGTTTCCCTGCCACTGGATGAGAACATGATGGGTAAGTGGTATGAGATACAGTATAGCTAGACCCTAACTGTAGTGGTTAAACTGAAGGGACAAGGATTAATTAATGGGGGGGGGGGGACAATCATTGAACAGGCAAAATAAAGACCCCAGAGTAACTTAAAGCGACCCCACCCCCACCTTATGATCTGTTATATTGAGAAACAGGAACTGGATGCATCAATATAGCAGTTCCACCTATCTTCCTTTCATGGACAATCATATTTACTATCTACTCAGCATAGTATACAAATGGATGAAGTATAAGTTTCTGGCATTTGCTCCTGATTCATTACAAGTAGATCTGAATAGGCACCCAATATTGAAGTTTATTATCGAAGGCAAGTATACAAGGAATTTCAGTATCTCCAGGAACAAGCAGGAATGTAGTCCTCACATATGGGTATCGTCAGTACCAACGGAGCCTGCGCGGGAACACTCCCCAGCTTCCAATTAGAAAGCTTTTCGGAGCATCCCACAGCGCCTGCATGCTGCCTTCCTGCCTTTCCCCAACTGCTTCTCTCCAGTTCTTCGTTTTCTGCGGAGCCAGCAGGTCGTTTTCCTGTCACTGTTGAAATTATCCCGTATTTTTCATTATTTTTTTGTAGTAGCGTCTGCCTTCCTCGACACTGTACCGGTACCGCCGGTTCTTTCTTTCTTTAAAAAAAAATTTGCTCTTTCTGGATTTTCCAGCTTTTTTTCTCTCAGGTGCCACGCGCCATTTTGGGCACTAGGCCCAAATTTTTCCTCAACATGGAAAAACCCGCTTTGGGTTTTAAAAAGTGTTCCAAGTGTGGCTTTACCATCTCTGTCACCGACACTCACGAGTGGTGCCTCAAATGTTTTTAGGTCCTGACCACTCCATCTCGGAGTGTGTTGCCTGTGGGATGATGTCGAAGAGGGGTCGGCAAAACCGAGCTGCTAAGCTTAGCACCCTTTTTCCCTCCGATGCTGCATCCGTGGCATCGACGTCTTCCAGGGCTTCGTCTTCCTCCCATGGTTCTCAGGTAACCAAACATAAATCTGACCGCTCCTCAAAGGGTAGATCTCCTTCCAAGCATCAAGATGCCTTTGGCGTTGCCCTTGAGGGACTTTTACCGGCAAAATTGCCCCGGCGGGAGGCTTCGGCTTCCAAAGCACTATCGGGGCTCCAGGATGTTCTCGAGGCCTCGACCGTGGCAGAACTACTGGTGCCATGCTCTGGGGTACTGGCCGCTTCATCCGGTACCGATACTCAGGCATCGGCAGCGTCAGTATACCAGAGGTTCTTGGCTATTGAACGCAGTCTGGCAGCTCTCCTTGCAGCTTCGGGACCACTTCAGACAGTTCAACCGTTATTGACACCGGTTCCGGCACCAATATCGGTGCCGGTACCGACAGCATCGACTTCGGCGACTGTGTTACTGACACAGTCATGCTATCTCCTCCGGTATTGACAGGCCGGTACCGGACCCCTCTGGTACCGACTTCGATCGGTACCAGTATCGTGCTTTGCAAGAGCACCCGGACAGGAGATATTTTGAATCCTCCAATAACTGAGGATTCTGACAGCTCTGTCGGTACCGGAGTACTTCTTTCTGAGGAGCCTTCCTCTCCTAAACGTAGAATGTCTCCTCCAGAGAATATATCCTTTCAGGATTTCATCCGGGAGGTGGCTAGAGGTCTTTCCATTTCAGTGGCTCCTGAAACAGAGCCCAGAGCAAAGGAGTTGGAGATTTTACAATATCCTAAAGCTCCTAAGGAGGCAGCTACTTTGCCTATTCATGAGATCTTGCATGATCTCATGTTAAGAATGTGGGAGACACCTCTTACCACTTCTCCTCATTCCCGTAGGCTAGATACCATGTATCGAGTACCTCCTTGTCCTGGATTTCAAAAAACTCAGTTATCACACCACTCCATAGTGGTGGAGTCAGCTATGAGAAGGATCAAGAGTGCAAAAAGACATGCATCTAATCCTCCAGGACGTGAATGTAGGACTCCTGATGCCTTTGGGTGTTGAACCTTCCAGGCCTCTATGCTTTCTGCCAGGATTAGTTCCTACATCTTATACATGGGAATGTTCCTTAAGGAGGTTACAGGAGATCTAGAGCTTATGAGCCCTCTCCTTCCTGATGATAAGAGGCAGGATTATCTTACACTTGTCAAACATGCCCAGGATGTTTCCAAGTTTGTTAATCTTGCAGCTTTTGACTGCTTTGAGTGCATAAGCAGAACCTCTGCCATTGCCATAGGTGCTCGTAGGATTGCCTGGCTCCAGGCATCTGACTTAGAACTCTGGGTATAGGACAAACTGGGGAATATCCCTTGCACAGGTGAAAATCTCTTTGGCAAAAATTGGCAAGAGAAAGCTAATGAGCTAGATGCTGATAACACTACTTTGGATAGACTATCCAAGGCTACAGCTGATCCTGCAAGGAGAAAATCCTACAAGAAACCATTCTTCCCTAAAAAGAGGAGGTTTTACCCCTCCTATACCCAGCAGGTGCATTCTGCAGGTCAGTCTGCCCGAAAGGGACAGCAGACCCCAAAGCAAAGGAAAACAAAGGCTGCTAAGACCATTCTACCTTTAAGAACCGCCTCAAAACTCACTTCTTCACCCTTGCCTTTGACCTTCCTGCTCCTCCTGTACCTCACGTGTGATCTGTTTTCCCTTCCCTCTCTCCTCTACTGTCCTGTCCTGTCGTATGAATCTGCCTAGTTTGCTTTCCTGTCGATTGATGTAACTTCCTTTCCTCTTCTATCTCACCTTTACGGTGATTGCTTCACTTTGTTTTTTGAACTCTGTAAACCGCTATGATGTCCCCCACGTTTAGCGGTAAATTAAGCGAATAAACCTAAACCTAAAACCAGCTCAGCAGACTCAGCCTCCACAGGGGCTTTGACTCCCCACCTAGAGAACTTGGCCTTCCTGGCCCTCAGCGGGCCAGAGCCTTTCACCATCCCAGGAAGGTTCTGGCCCTCAGCGGGTCAGAGCCTTCCACCATCCCAGGAAGGTTGTGTCATTTTGCCCCCAGATGGGGGCAGATAACAGCAGAAAATGGACTCTTTCCATTGTAAGAGAGGGGTACAAGCTTCATTTCTTCAACATGCCCCCTCCTACAGTGGTAAGACAGTTCAATTCTCAGACTTCCCTCAACACTCAGTTGGGTCAAGAGGTCAGTTTACTTCTTGCCCAGGGGGCAATAGAAGATGTACCCATTTCCCAAAAGGGTACAGGGTTTTACGCCCCCTATTTCCTTATTCCGAAGAAAACAGGGGGACACAGACCCATTTTGGACCTCAGAGAATTGAACAAATTCCTGTTCAAAGAGAAATTCAAGATGATTTCTCTGGGAATTCTGCTGCCATATCTTCAGAGTCAGGATTGGCTTTGTTCTCTAGATCTCAAGGATGCGTACACTCATGTTCTCATCCATCCAACTCACTGAAGATTCCTTTGATTCCGTTTTCAAGGAAAGCACTACCAATACAGGGTGCTTCCTTTTGACCTGGCCTCAGCACCAAGGGTGTTTACGAAATGCATGGCTGTGGTAGCAGCATTTCTTTGCACTCTAGGAATGTTTGTCTTCCCCTACTTAGACGACTGGCTCATTTGAGCCCCATCAGAGTCAGAGGCCAGGATTTCTCTATCTTGCACAATGCGTATTCTTCAGTATTTGGGCCTGGTCATAAACATCCCAAAATCCAGCCTAACTCTCACTCAGTCTCTAGAGTTTATAGGAGCTTTGCTGGATACCAGAAAAGCAATGGCCTATCTTCCACAGTCCCGTTGCCTTCGCATTGTGCAGTTAGCTTCCCAGGCAGTGTTAACTCATCTCACTGCTCGGGAGATGTTACAACTACTAGGCCAAATGGCATCTACCGTGCACGTGGTTCCCTATGCTCGCCTCTATATGAGAGCAGCCCAATGGACTCTATCCACTCAGTGGACTCAGGCATCAGGCTGCCTATCAGACAAAATAGCAAACGCAAGTCGCCTTATTTGTCTCTACAATGGTGGCAGTCAACCCAAAACCTGTTGGTGGGGTCTCCTTTCCAGCAACCCCTACCCCAGGTCACTCTAACAACAGACGCCTCACAGATGGGTTGGGGAGCTCATCTGCAAGATCTCTCAACCCAAGGCACCTGGACTCCACAGGAGACCCACTTACATATCAATCTCTTAGAACTCAGAGCAATCTTCCTTACTCTTCGAGTGTTCCATACCCAGCTCAGCTACAAGACAGTCCTAATTCAGACAGACAATCAAGTAGCTATGTTGTATCTGAACAAGCAGGGGGGAACAAGCTCTCTGTCGCTTTGCAACGAACTTTGCGACGATGTGCCCTCGCCAGAGAGCATCAGATTCATCTCCTTGCGGTGTATCTGCCAGGCATTCAAAACTCTTGGGCAGACAGATTCAGTCGAGTTCTTCTTCCACACGAATGGTCTCTCCATGCAGACCAGGTAGCAAAAATTTTTCAAATTTGGGTAACTCCGGACATAGACCTCTTTGCAAGTCCGTTGCATGCCAAACTTCCCTGGTTCTGTTCCAGAATTCCGGCTCAGGGTTCTCAGGCCAGGGATGCTTTCTTCCTCCATTGGGGTCAGGACTTCCTATATGCCTTTCCACCCATTCCCCTAATTCCCAAGACCTTATTCAAGCTTCAGAGAGACAAAGGCCACATGATTCTCATAGCTCCACATTGGCCACAGCAGGTGTGGTACTCTCTGCTCCTGCATCTCTCTCAAGCTCCATCTCTGGAGTTAGGATCTGCTCCAGATCTTCTGTCTCAGGAGGACGGGATGTTGGGGCATCCCAGTCCCCACTCTCTGCATCTCAGGGCCTGGTTGCTGAGAGCCTAGACCTTCATGGTCTTAACCTTTCTCAACAAGTAAGGGATGTCCTTTGTGCTTCCAGGAAACCTTCCACAAGACGCTCTTATGCTTTCAAATGGAAAAGGTTTTCCATATGGTGTTCGCAAAAGGGTCTTCACCCCTCTGCGATACCTCTGGAATCATTACTGGAGTATCTCCTTCATATATCTAATGCAGGACTTAAGACTAACTCAGTAAGAGTCCATTTAAGTGCTATTTCAGCTTCTTTAAAGCCTTTAAATGGACAACCTATTTCCTCTCATCCTCTCATAGCGAGATTTATGAGGGGCCTTCTTCTAATTAAGCCTCCCATTCGGCCACCTCCAGTGGCATGGGACCTGAATCTGGTTCTTGGGCAGCTCATGAAGCCACCTTTTTGAACCTTTAGCTACTACCTCCTTGAAATTCCTTTCCTGGAAAGTTATCTTTCTCATTGCAATCACATCAGAACGGCGCATCAGTGAATTGCAAGCATTAGTTGCTGATTCTACTTACACAAGGTTTCATCATGATAAGGTAGTCCTTAGGACTCATCCACACTTTATGCCAAAGGTGGTCTCACCTTTTCATTTAAACCAGGCGGTTTACCTGCCTGTATTTTTTCCAAGGCCTCATACTTCAAATGCAGAAAGGAATCTTCATACTTTGGACTGTAAAAGAGCACTTGCCTTTTACTTACAGAGGACACAGCAACATAGAAAGTCCTCCCAACTCTTTGTTGCTTTCGATCCTTGGGCCTTGGTTCATACCTTCACAGCCCATTACTGCTTAGACAAGGACTCCCACCGGGATGCCTTGTTTGGTCAGGCTGTTCTACAGCACCTGTTCCATACTTAATCAACTCCTACCCACCTTTCCCCGTAGGATGCCAGAGATCCATGGGGAGAAGTGGAGCCCTTTCACAGGGGCACACAACTTCTGGGGTCTCTCCCTGGCATCTGTAGCTAGGGAGTCCCCATATGTGAGGACTACATTCCTGCTTGTTCCTGGAGATAACATATTTACTCACCTGTAACAGGTGATCTCCGGGAACAGCAGGAATTTAGTCTTCACAATCCACCCACCTCCCCTAGGAGTTGTATCTCTCTTCTTTCCCTCTCTCTCTCTTTGTCTCAGCTTTAAAACTCAACTGGAGAGAGGCAGTTGGGAAAGGCGGGAAGGCAGCACGCAGGCGCTGTGGGATGCTCCCAAAAGCTTTCTAATTGGACGCTGGGGAGCGTTCCCGCGCAGGCTCCGTCTGTACCGATGATACCCATGTGTGAAGACTAAAATCTCCAGGAACAAGCAGGAATGAGTCTTCACATATGGGTATCGTCGGTACCGACGGAGCCTGCGCGGGAACGCTCCCCAGCGTCCAGTAAGAAAGCTTTTGGGAGCATCCCACAGCGCCTGCGCGCTGCCTTCCCGCCTTTCCCAACCGCCTCTCTCCAGTTCTTCTTTTCCGCGGAGCCAGCAGGTCGTGTTCCTGTCACTGCAGAAGAAGTTCTTTATTTTTTTCTTTATTTCTCTGTGTCGCGTCTGCCTTTTTTGACGTCAGACCGGTACCGCCGGTCTTTTCTTTTCTTTCTTTTAAAAAAAAAAAAAAAACCTAGTCTTTATTTCAACTGCATTTTCAGTTTGGGCCTTAGGCCTAAATATTTTTCTCCTCATGGAGAAGCCCGCTTCCGGGTTCAAAAAGTGCACAAAATGTGGCGGTACTATTTCTGTCACCGACACCCATGATTGTTGTCTAAAATGTTTGGGTCCTGACCATTCCATCACGGATTGTGTGTCCTGTACCATGATGTCTAAAAGAGGTCGGCAGAACCGAGCAGCCAAGCTCAGTACCCTGTTTCCCTCTGATGCAGCCTCGGTGCCATCGACGTCTTCCAGGGCTGCTTCTTCCTCCCATGTATCTCAGATAATCAAACATAAATCTAGCCGGTCCTCGAAGGGCAAATCTCCCTCTAAGCATCGAGATGCCTCCAGGCTTGTCTTCAAGGATCCCGCACCGGCAAAATTACCCCGGCGGGAAGTTCCGGCTTCCAAAGCATTGTCTATGGAGTCACAGGTTGACATAGATGGCTCGGCCTCGACCGATCACCTGTTGCCGTGTTCTGGGGTACTGGTGGCCTCCACTGGTACCGACATCCAGACTCTGGTGGCGTCGATGGCTCAGAAGATTCTGTCCATGCAGCGCACCCTAACGGCATTTATGCAGGCTACGATGCCTCCGGTACCGCAACAATCTCCGTTGCCAGTACCGATTGCATCAACATTGACTTCGGTGTCGACTGCAACGGTACCCTATCCTATGATGCCCATCGGTACTGAACCGGTACCGCTTACTCCTGATGTCGATGCCACTCGGTACGCATATCAGGCTTTACAAGAGCATCCATACAGGCGATACTTCGATTCCTCCAAAGACTCTGACGAGTTGGAGGCTTCTGTCGAGGCATCGGTACTTCTTCCTCAGGAGTCTTCTTTTCCAAAATGAAGAATGTCTCCTCCAGAAGACTTGTCTTTTCAAGACTTCATTAGGGAAGTGGCTAGGGGCCTCTCCATTACAGTGGCCCCTGAGTCAGAGCCTAGAGCCAAGCAATTAGATATTTTGCAATATCCTAAGGCTCCTAAAGAGGCAGCTACCTTACCTGTTCATGAGATTCTCTATGATCTCATGTTGAGCATGTGGGAGACTCCTCTTACCACCTCTCCTCATTCTCGTAGGTTAGACACCATGTACCGTGTCCCTCCTTGTCCTGGCTTTCATAAGACTCAGCTTCCTCACCACTCTATTGTGGTAGAGTCTGCCATGAGGAAAATAAAGAGTGCAAAGAGACACTCATCTAATCCTCCAGGACGTGAATGCAGGACCCTAGATGCTTTTGGCCGTAGGGTTTTCCAAGCTAATATGCTTGCTGCCAGAATCAACTCCTATAGTCTCTATATGGGGATGTTTCTAAAGGAGGTCACAGATCATTTGCAGACTTTAGCTCCTTTTATTTCAGAAGATAAAAGGCAGGAATTTCTCACTTGGCAGGATGTTTCCAAATTTTCCAACCGTGCAGCCTTTGACTCTTTTGAGTGTGTAAGCAGAGCTTCGGCTATTGCCATAGGTGCAGGCAGAATTGCTTGGTTACAAGCCTCTGATTTGGAACTCTGGGTCCAAGATGAATTGGGAGTGGAGGAGTGGCCTAGTGGTTGGGGCAAGGTACTTCAGGCCAGAAGGTCGGGGGTTCAAATCCCACTAGAGGACAGCAACCTTGGGCCGGAAGGACTGGGGTTTCTAGTCCCACAGGTGCTCCTTGTGGTCTTGGGCAAGCCACTTAACCCTCCATAGCCCATGTTCCCTGTAAAATAGTTATCTCCAAGTTATAATGCCCTGTTCAATGTAATTTCAGTTTGTTCAATGTAAACCGCACTGATGCAGAATAGCGCGGTATATAAGAGAATGTAAATAAAAAATAAATAAAATAAATAAAACCTTTTTGGCAAGGATTGGCAAGCAAAGGCCACTCAGATGGATGCTGAGAACTCGGCTTTGGATCGACTTTCAAAGTCTACCTCTGCTCCTGTTAAGAAAAGATTGTTCAAAAAGACATCTTTTTCTAAAAAGGGAATTTACTATCCTGCTTATGGTTAGCAGGCATCTTCTGCAGGTCGTTTTGCTGCAAAGCGTCAGCAACCACCTAAACAGGCCAAGTCAAAGGCTGCCAGGCCTCCCACGGCCCAGCAGCCTCAGCCTCCTCAGGGCCTTTGACTCGCAACTAGAGAACTTAGCCTTTCTAGCTCTGGAAGAACCAGAGCCCCTCACCATTCCAGGAAGGTTGGCTTACTTTGCTCCCAGATGGGAGCAAATCACAGCAGAGCAATGGACCCTCTCCATCATAAGGGAAGGGTACAAGCTTCGTTTCTTAAGCCTTCCTCCTCACACCATGGTGAAACAGTTCAATTCTCCAACATCTCTCCTCAACCTTCTGGGTCAGGAGATTGCTACCCTTCTTGCCCAAGGGGCAATAGAAGAAGTACCTCTTCTTCAACAGGGCTCAGGGTTCTACTCCCCTTATTTTCTTATTCCAAAGATAACAGGGGGCTACAGACCCATATTAGATCTCAGAGAATTGAACAAGTTTCTATTCAAAGAGAAATTCAAGATGATTTCTCTCGGTGCTCTGCTTCCATACCTTCAGAGTCAGGACTGGCTTTGTTCTCTAGATCTCAAGGATGCGTACACCCATGTCCTCGTCCATCCAACACACAGAAGGTTCCTTCGGTTCCTTTTTCAAGGAAAGCACTACCAATACAGGGTGCTTCCTTTCGGTCTGGCCTCTGCACCAAGGGTGTTCACAAAATGCATGGCAGTAGTAGCTGCATTTCTACGCACTCTAGTAATATTCGTATTCCCATATATGGACGACTGGCTCATTTGAGCTCCATCCCAGTCAAAGGCCCAGACTTGTCTAACCTGCACAATGCGTATCCTTCAGTATTTGGGACTGGTAATAAACATCCCAAAATCCAATCTCACCCCTACTCAGTCTCTGGAGTTTATAGGGGCCTTGCTGGATACCACAACTGCAAGGGCCTATCTTCCTCAGGCCCGTTGCCTACGCTTGGTGCAGTTAGCCTCCCAGATACAGCTAAAGTCCCATTTAACTGCTCGAGAGATATTACAACTATTAGGCAACATGGCATCCACCGTTCATGTGGTTCCATATGCTCGCCTTCACATGAGGGCAGCTCAATGGACTTTGTCCACCCAATGGACTCAGGCATCAGGTTGCCTGGCAGACAAAATAGCAAACTCCAGTCGCCTTTTTTGGTCTCTCCAGTGGTGGAAGTCCTCTCCAAATCTGTTGCTGGGGTCCCCTTTTCAGCAGTCGCTACCCCAAGCAACTCTTACAACAGATGCTTCTCCAATGGGTTGGGGAGCTCATCTGCAGGATCTCTCTACCCAGGGCATCTGGTCTCCACAGGAGACTTCTCTGCATATCAGTCTCTTGGAACTCAGAGCAATATTCTTAGCTCTCAGAGTGTTCTATTCCCTGCTCAGCTACAGGACAGTCCTCATCCATACGGACAACCAAGTAGCCATGTTCTATGTAAACAAGCAGGGCGGGACTGGCTCTTTGTCGCTTTGCAACGAAGCTTTGCGACTCTGGGCCTTCGCCAGAGAGCATCACATCCATCTTCTGGCAGTATATCTTCCAGGCGTTCAAAACTCTTGGGCGGACAGACTCAGTCGAGTTCTGCTTCCACACGAGTGGTCCCTCCACATGGACCAGGTAGCCAGGATTTTTTGAATTTGGGGAACCCGGACATAGACCTCTTTGCAAGTCCGTGGAATGCCAAACTTCCCCGGTTCTGTTCCAGAATTCCGTGTCAGGGAGTTCAGGCCAAGGATGCCTTTCTCATTCACTGGGATCAAGACTTCCTTTATGCCTTTCCACGCATTCCCCTAATTCCCAAAACTCTTTTCAAGCTTCAGAGAGATCGAGGGACCATGATCCTCATAGCACCACATTGGCCACGCCAAGTGTGGTACCCTCTACTTCTGCATCTCTCTCAAGCTCCTTCCCTGGACTTGGGCTCTGCAACAGACCTTCTATCCCAGGAAGAAGGAACGTTGTGGCATCCAAACACCCAGTCTCTCCATCTCAGGGCTTGTTTGCTGAGGGCCTAGACCTTCAAGATTTTCATCTCTCTCAGGAAGTCAGAGAATGTTATTCATGCCTCTAGAAAGCCTTCTACTAGATGTTCCTGTGCTTTCAATGGAAAAGATTTACCATTTGGTGTTCAGGGAAAGGTCTTAACCCTCTTGCAATACCTTTGAATTCTTTACTAGAGTATCTCCTGCATCTATCCCATGCAGGTCTGAAAACGAATTCGGTAAGAGTCCATTTGAGTACTATTGCAGCATCCCTCAAGCCTCTCAATGGACAGCCTATTTCCTCTCACCCTCTTATAGCAAGATTCATGAGAGGCCTTCTTCTAACTAAACCTCCCATTAGACCACCTCCAGTGGCATGGGACTTAAACCTGGTTCTTGGTCAGCTTATGCAGCCACCCTTTGAACCTTTAGCCACCACCTCCTTGAAATTTCTTTCTTGGAAAGTTATTTTTCTCATTGCAGTCACCTCAGCACGCCGCATCAGTGAATTGCAAGCTTTGGTGGCTAATCCACCTTATACAAGGTTCCATCATGATAAGGTAGTCCTCAGGACCAATCCACACTTTATGCCCAAAATGGTCTTGCCTTTTCATTTGAACCAAGAGGTATATTTACCTGTCTTTTTTCCAGGACCTCATGCATCAAGTGCAGAGAGGAATCTTCATACCTTGGATTGTAAGAGACCTCTTGCTTTTTACTTACAAAGAACACAGCAACATAGAAAGTCTTCTCAACTCTTTGTTGCTTTTGATCCTTCTCATTTAGGACTTCCAGTCTCTAAGAGAACACTGTCCAACTGTATTGCTCAGTGTATTTCTTTCGCCTACCAGAGTAGGAACATTTCTCTGGAGGGCCATGTCACAGCTCACAATGTGAGAGCCATGGCAGCCTCAATGGCTCATCTAAACTCTGTGTCCATCGACCAAATCTGTCGAGCGGCCACCTGGGCCTCGGTTCATACCTTTACAGCCCATTACTGTTTGGACAAGGACTCCTGCCGGGATGCCTCGTTTGGTCAGGCTGTTCTTAAACACCTGTTCCATTCCTAATCAACTCCTACCCACCTACCCTGGTCGGATGCCAGAGATCCATTGGAGGAGGTAGAGTCCTTTTCAAGGTCACACAACCTGGGGTTTCTCCCTGGCATCTGCAGCTAGGGAGTCCCCATATGTGAAGACTCATTCCTGCTTGTTCCTGGAGATAGCACAGTTACTTACCTGTAACAGGTGATCTCTGGGAACAGCAGGAATAAGTCTTCACAACCCACCCACCTCCCCTAGGAGTTGTATCTCTCTGTCTATCTTTCCTTTCCTCTCTCTCTCTTTGTCTCAGCTTTAAAACTCGAACTGGAGAGAGGCGGTTGGGAAAGGCGGGAAGGTAGCATGCAGGCGCTGTGGGATGCTCCCAAAAGCTTTCTTACTGGATGCTGGGGAGCATTCCTGCGCAGGCTCCGTCGGTACCGACGATACCCATATGTGAAGACTTATTCCTGCTGTTCCCAGAGATCACCTGTTACAGGTAAGTAACTGTGCTTTCCTGCTGTTCCCGGAGATCACCTGTTACAGGTGAGTAACTGTTTTCTCCATGAACAGTGTAATGAATCAAACAAAAATACGCTCAACATAAAACAATGGTATGGTCTTGTCTTATGTAATTACTATAATACTTTCTCATCAAGAGGTCTCAGACAACCTATTTGCACTGTTCCCCGGACACATATATGTGCCCTGATAGTGTGCAAGTTGACATCAATGACCTCTATTTTTTACATAAACATCTGACGGTTTTATGACTCTGTAACTGAGAAGGAAGTACTTAACTTCTTTCAAAATATTGCTGCTCCTTCATCGTTCCTTTTCCCGACGCCACTATTCAGGCGCCCATGCGTTTCTCTACAAATGAGGTTCTTCAGGGGATCTGTTTTCTGTCTTTATATTCTAAAAGAAATAACAAACTTACTTAATCTCGACCCCTACTCTAAAAGCTTTCTACATATAGCTACTATGTAAAAAATACTGACCTTTACAACGATGCTGCACACGTATCCTACAACTGAAACCTCATGCTGCTGAACCGGTTTCAGAAAAGCTCCTCTCAAGGAAAGATCGCCGCTCATGCGGGGGACCTAGCTGAATCTTCCTTTTAAACTATCCCGCCCCCTTACGCAATCACACTGATTCCCTAACTTGCAAAAAAACTACCTAATCTCCCAGCTCATGTCTCTGGCCCGGGACATGAAGCACCGTACCTCGGTGCCTGCTAGGTATCTTCTGCGTCTTCTCTCGGGCACATGGTCTTTACAGTCCACGTCACTCCAGATGCCCGTCTCCACATGCGAACAGCACAGTGGTGCATCTGGGACCAATGGTCCCAGGCCACGGGCCACCTCCAGGTCAGAGTTCGAATGACCTGCTAGTTGGCAAAGTCCCTGGTCTGGTGGCGATCGCCCTGACACCTGGAGGCGGGCATGCCTTTCCAGACCCCCAATCACTCGAGGGTCCTCACCACTGATGCCTCTGCTGGACTGGGGAGCCCATTGCGAGGGCTACCGCACCCAGGGCACTTGGTCCCTGGACGAGAGTGCTCAGCAGATCAACCTCCTGGAACTGCGAGGCATTCACTTTGCCCTGAAGGCTTTTCATCATTGCTCGGGCCACCGGTCAGTCCTAGTCCAGACGGACAACCAGGCGGCCATGTTCTATGTGAATAAGCAGGGAGGCACGAGGTCCCGTGCCCTCTGCCAGGAAGCCCTAGATCTGTGCTCTTATGCAGTCCAATAGGGCATCCTCTTCAGAGCAGTATACCTGCCGGGCCAAGACAACTTGCTGGCTGACAGACTCAGCAGGATTCTCCAGCCACACAAGTGGCAGCTAGACCGACCAGCAGGCTTTTCCGGACCTGGGGGGGGGGGGGGGGGGGGACCAGTGATGGACCTGTTTACAAGCCTGGACAATCACCAGTTGCCCTGCTTCTGCTCACTGCAGCCTCACCCCACCAGGGTGGCCGCCAATGCCTTCCTGGCCTTATGATCAGAGGGACCTCTGTACACCTTCCCTCTGGCACCACTGATCGCCAGGATTCTGTTCAAGACTCTCCATGACAGGGCCTCGGTAATCTTGGTAGCTCCAAGGTGGCACAGGCAGCTGTGGTTTCCACTGCTCCTGCAACTGGTGGTGGAAGACCCCATACCCCTGGGGTCTGCCCCCCGACTCCTGTCCCAGGAAGGGAGCGCTCTCCTGCATCCAACCTCTGCTCCCTTTCACTGACGGTGTGGCTTCTGAGAGGTGACTAGCCCACTCCACCACCCTAGAGAGGTGGAAGATGTTCTGCTGGTCTTGTGCAAGGCGTCTAACAGACTGGCCTACACCTTTAAGTGGTGCAGATTCTCACTTTGGTGCACTGAGCGGGGGGCTGACCCCTTCTCTTGCCCGGTGGTCATGATGTTGCAATACCTACTCCACCTCTCTCATTCGGGGCTAAAGTCCAATTCCGTTAGGGTACACCTCGGTGCGCTAGCAGTGAACCACTACCAGGTAGACAGGAAGCCCCTCTCGGCCCACACAGTGGTGTCCTGCTTCGTACGGGGCCTGCTCCTGTCTAAGCCCCTGATTTGCCCCCCCCCCCCCGAGTGACCGAATGGGATCTCACTGTGGTGTTGGGGCAGCTCACCCTGCCACCATTCGAACCCCTGACTACTTGCCACCTTTGCTACCTCTCCTGGAAGGTGGTTTTCCTGGTCACGCTCACCTCTGCCAGCAGGGTAAGCGAGCTCAAGGTCCTGGTGGCTGAAGCGCGCCTTACACCAGGTTTTGCAAGAATAGGGTGGTTCTTTGCATGCACCCTAAATTCCTTCCAAAGGTGATGTCCTCCTTCCACCTCAACCAGGTCCTGCCTACCTTCTTTCCCAGACTGCATGCCAGTCGGGCAGAGATGGTCCTCCATAACTTGGACT
The DNA here is from genome assembly GCA_033557465.1 of Ichthyophis bannanicus. Taxonomy (NCBI): domain Eukaryota; kingdom Metazoa; phylum Chordata; class Amphibia; order Gymnophiona; family Ichthyophiidae; genus Ichthyophis; species Ichthyophis bannanicus. The sequence goes on along the minus strand of CM066033.1, from coordinate 940,560,278 downwards.
ATAAGAGGACCTTGTCCTTCTATATACAACGCACTCAAGGCCACCAGAATGTCTCTCAGCTTTTTGTTTCCTGTGACCCCAGTAGGCTGGGGGAGGCGGTGTCCAAGCATACGCTGTCCACATGGGTGGCAGACTATTGCTCTGGCCTATGAGGAGGCGAGGCTTCTGTTGGACGGCCGAGTCACGGCGCACCGGGTCAGGGCTATGGCGACCTCAGTAGCTAACCCGTGTTTGGTCCCGCTAGCAGACATTTGCCGGGCTGCCACCTAGTCTTCAGTAGATACCTTCGCATCTCATTACTGCCTGAATAGGGAGTCCCGAAAGGACAGTGCCTTCAGCCAGGCCGTGCTCTGTAACCTTTTCGAGGTCTAGGCAACTCCTAGCCTCCAACCCTTCTGTGTTCAGGCTACCGGAGTGCTGCTTTCATCGGACACAGGGGTCCTGTTTGGTCTGTCTATACGGACTCTATTGCTGCTGCTTGTGGCTCACCATGAGGGAGCTCTATTTTTGCTATGGATTTTTGGTAGCCTGTAGCTGGGGAGTCCCATATGTGAGGACTGACTTCCTGCTTGTTCTCGGAGAAAGCATAGTTATTCATCTGTAGTGGGTGTTCTCCGGGGACAGCAGGAATCTGTCCTCACAACCCTCCCTCCTCCCCTTGGAGTTGAAGTTGTACCATCTTTTGTTTTTTGCCGTCTTTAGCTATGTCATCTGACTAAGTAAGATGGAACCTTTGGGCGGGAAGGGGACCATACATGCGTAGTAGCAATCCCAAAGGCTTTCTTTGAAAGCTGAGGATTTGCTCCGTGTGGGCTCTGTCGGCGCCGACGTCACCCATAAGTGAGGACTGATATCTGCAGTTCCCGGAGAACACATGTTACAGGTTAGTAACTACACTTACTCTGTTCCACCATGACAAGGTGGTTCTCCATACCCATCCACACTTCCTCCCAAAGATGGTTTCCTCTTTTCACCTAAACCAGTCGGTAATCCTACCGATTTTCTTCCCTAGACCAAATGCATCTCTGGCTGAAACAGCGCTACACACTTTAGACCTCAAGCGAGTGCTAGCCTACTATTCGGCTAGAACTAAAGAACACAGAAGATCCTCTTAATTCATTTCCTTTGATCCTAGTTATCTGGGTCTATTGGTGACGAAATGTACTCTATCCAGATGGATAGCAGATTGTGCTTAAGCAAAAGAAATGCAATCAGGACTCTTTTTGGAGGGTCATGTCACTACTCATAATGTGCGGGCTATAGCAACCTTCATAGCCAATCTCCATTCAGTATCCATTGAGGAGATCTGCCTGGCAGCTATCTAGTCCTCCATTCATACTTTTGCTGCACGCTACTGTCTAGACCAGGGGTCTCAAACACGCGGCCCGTGAGAGAATTTTGTGCAGCCCGCGATGCATTTTGCACAAGTTGCTGCCGAGTCCGCTTCTCGGCAGCGGCAAACTCACCGCATCCCTTCTTCTGCAGCCGTGGCTCCCTGTCTCTTAGGGAACTGCGGCGCTGCCTGTGAAAATGTTGTGGAGCCTTTCCCGTCTCGACGGGCTCCGTGCAGCATTGTCCCGCCTCCAAAGGAAGTGGTAAACAACTTCCTTTGGAGGCGGGACAGTGCTGCACGGAGCCCATCGAGAGACAGGAAGGCTACGCAACAGCTTCACAGGCACAGCTGTGGTTCCCTAAGAGACAGGGAATCACGGCTGCAGAAGAATAGGGCAGTAGCAGGCAGACATAGGGAGAGGGGAGGAGGGGGCAGGGAACCTGCAACGGGGCTGACATGGACGGGAAGGGTAGCTGAGAGGGAGGGAGGAGGGCTGACATGGACAAAGGGGAGAGACGGGGACATACTGGACAGACGGGGGATAAATGCTGTACAGGGGAGAGACAGTGCTGGTTAGGATTATAATGGGCTGATGGGGGGCTAGCACTGGTAATGGGTTGATTAGGGAAGGCTAGGACTGGGAATGGACTGATCAATGGGGGGGGTAGGACTGGTAATGGACTGATGGGGGCTAGCATTGGAAATGAGCTGATTGGGGAGGTTAGGACTGTAAATGGGCTGATTAGAGGAGGCTAGGACTGGTAATGGACTGATGGGAGGGTAGGACTAGTAATGGGCTGATTAGGGTAGCCTAGCACTGGTAATGGGGTTGAGGGGGGACTAGCACTGGAAGTGAGCTGATTGGGGGGGGGCTTCACCTTGGAAATGGGCTGATGGGGGGGGGGGTAGGACTGGTAATGGGCTGATTAGGGGAGCCTAGCACTGGTAATGGGGTTGACGGGGGACTAGCACTGGAAGTGAGCTGATTGGGGGGCTTAACTGGAAATGGGCTGATTGGGGGGGGGGTAGGACTGGTAATGGGCTGATTGGGGAACCTAGCACTGGTAATGGGGTTGAGGGGGGACTAGCACTGGAAGTGAGCTGATTGGGGGGGGGGCTTCAACTGGAAATGGACTGATGGTGGGGAGGGGAGGATAGAGCTGCTGGCCTTGGAAGAAAACTGGGGGCTAGGGTTACAAATGGGCTGATGCAAGGGGATGGGAGAATGGGACTGGAAGGTTGTGGATGCTGAGAGGGGCTGTCATGGTATTTGGACTAGAAGGGGACTGGAAATAGGCTGATGGAAAGAAGTGAAGAAAACAAAAGAAGAGTTAAGAAATGGCAGATGAACCATAGACCACAGAAAGAGAGCTAAGAGAAGACAGGAAAGCAGAAGCCTCAGATCGGGACCAGCATGATCAGAGAATAAATTGGTCAGACAACATATTGTGGCTTCTGGTTCCCACAACGGTTGCCCAAATATCACCAATCAAAGAATTACTTAGACAGCAGTTGCTTTATCTACAAAGACTTTTATTTCCAGCATCATGCAGAACAGCAAGGTCTGTCTATAGAAATGGCAGACAGCATTTTCTTTCTCTGTGAAGGGGAAGAAAATACTGCCCACCTTTACATGAAAAATAACTGCCTTATATACATTTCTCCCTGTATCAAATGTCTGTTTCATCTGTTTCAAATTAATTCCAGTGAATCCATCATAACTACGTAGATGTCAGCAGGACCTCAGGGTTCTGCAACACTTTTCCCAGGGGAGAATCTCTTTACATGTGTACATCTGGACCTGCACTTAGACCTGCTTATTTATACATGGCCTATGACCTCTATACATCTGGACATGCTTTTAGGTCTATTTATCTATGCATGGTCTGTGACCTTTGACCCTTCCTGTATTTTTCCTTCTTCTTGGCACTAATTGAAACCAGGCAGAGAGTATTTTGTGCTCATTTGTTTGAATTCTTTGCTTGACCTGTAATTTCTTGTTAGGCCCATTATTCTGCATACTTCTATCCAGAATATGGTTTCCCAGAATCCTCCATAACAGGCCGCATCCATTTTCTTATGGCAAGCATATACTCTCATACAGCTATTGTCTTCTTGTCTTCTGTGCCATCCATCCTCCTGTGTAGTTTCACCAGGCAAGAGTTCAGTCATATAAAGCCAATAGATAAGCAGACCTAACTCAAATTTCCCAACAATATGTGAAGACTTATTCCTGCTGTTCCCAGAGATCACCTGTTACTGGTAAGTAACTGTGCTTTCTGTCTTTTGAATTGCTTCCTATTCCTTCTTATGTAATATCTAAACCTTATGTATCTATAATATATGCTATTTTCTTTTTACACCACCTTTTGATAAACTGATCTACAAGTCATATTTTATTGAAAACGTGTATGATTTTTAATTTGCGGTGCTTTTATGATTGAATATATATGATTTGGCATAAAATTAATTTCTTATTTCAGTGAGTGACCCAACAATGCACTATATTGGCACTGAGCCCTGGAAGCCAAAGGAAGCTCTGGATGATGGTGGCATTATCACTGATAAGTCGGATATCTTTGCGTTTGGACTGACTTTGTGGGAGATGATGACCTTGGCTATACCTCATGTTATTTTGCCAGACAACGATGATGGTACACTTTGACTAGACACACACTATTGGTCTTCTGTATTAGAGACAAATAAGGCTGAAATTGGATGCAATACTAAATGTAATTACTAAATGTAATTGAAACCATCCACATACTGGAAAGTCACCCACTATGCAGTTCTTTCTGTGTGGATGAAAGGGGAGAAGTCACCACCATTAATGTTATAAATTTAATGGTCTAGTAGTTTTCATAATTCTACATTTCATATATTTTAAAGTTCCCCTTTTCTAAATAACATAAATTAGATTGTTATAGCTCCTTGCTTTCTGAAAATGTACCATATTCTTGCATGGAAAAACTGTTGCATACCAGGGTGCAGTAATTGACTATTCTTAAGCATCTCTCCAGTCCAGTCCCTATCTTCTGGGTTGTGCCCCGCCTTCCAGCAGCGAGGAGACTGAGCACGTCATCTTCTTTTGATGACCCTAGGATATATATAGTACTGGTACCTCCCACCAGCTTCAGTTTTGCTCAGTCTCCAAAGCAGCTGGAAGGGAGGCAGTAACCTAGAGTAGATTACTGGAGAGATTTAGGCTAGGATTTTTATTTCAATTTGCCTTTCTATTTATTTTCAAACCTACAAGATCACCAAAATCACCCCCTAAAAAATATTTTTCAATATACAATCTTTTGTTGGATATCGCCGAGGAGGGTAGAAATTGCAAACTATACCCACCAAACGGTTTTATCCATTTTAATCAAACTATAAAATAATTTCAAATAACTTAGCTGGTCAAAATCACGGCTTTAAAGATTCATGCACGACGTGCATGTTTCGGGATTATCTCCCTGTATCAAGTGCTGCCATCAAAGGTTTTCTTAACTGCCATAAAAAGCTGAATTAAAACATCAGCTGATTCTTTAAAGGGTAGAACTCTCCTCATTGGCTACTCATACCCTTCAATCAAAATTCAGACACCAATGAGAATAACGGAGAACTCCCCACTATGTCAAGGGAACCCCATTGTCTCAGCTGACATCACACAAGGCTGGTCCAATCAACTTCTATATTGAGACCCATAGGGATCACCGTTTTTAATCGAAATATCCATCCTTGTTCACATCTTTGAAGTTTGACAGTCCGATCGCGCCCCCCCCCCCCCCCCCCCCCCAGGATCAGGAGGAACATGATCAATTACTGACCAACGAAGGTCCTCAAAATTATGGTTATGAGCAAGAAAGTGCTCCACTATCGGGGCAGACATAATTTTCTGGCGGATCCGTGATGCGTGTTCACTCAAACAGGTCTTGATCGTTCGTATCGTCCTGCCTATATACAAAAGAAGGCAGGGACAAAGTATAACATAAACTACGAAAGATGAATTACAATCCGTCTCCCACCGTTGCGTAATTAACTGTCCAGTCATAGGATGTGCCCATGTACAGCCTGTAAGTGAAAGAGCACAATAGATGCAAGATCCACAAATAGTATGACCTTTATGTCGCAAAGATGGCTGTAACTAAGAAAACCACCATCCCTGTTGAAGGCAGTGCTGCCTTAAAAGATGCGCAAGACAAGAAGGTAGATAATTTGTTGAAACAGGCCTTTGACACCAATGCCTTGTCCCTGCAGGCCTCTATCTGTGGCGCTTGGGTAGCTAGGGCCTGTTTACGTTGGGCTCAACACCTGCGGTCAGTTTCCGGCTTGGATCAGCAGGGGTTGTTAGAGGTGACCCGCCTGGAGTCTGGGTCGGTGTACCTGGCGGATGTGCATTATGACTTGATCAGGACCTTGGCTAATAGTATGGCTTCCTTGGTGGCGGCGCGCCGATCTATCTGGTTGCGGAACTGGGCGGCCGACGGATCTTCTAAATCTCGCCTCAGTAAGCTTCCCTTCAAGGGCAAGTTATTGTTTGGAGACGCTCTGGATAAGTTGGTTAAGGACCTCGGAGTCTAAGGGTGGTAGGCTACCAGAGGATAAGCCTAAACTGCATAGAACCTTGCCACCTTCGCGAGGCCAATTTCGGGACTTTCGCAGATTTCGCTCTTCCCGCCTTTGGAGTTCCCAGCGTGGCCGCTTTGGATCCCGCTCCCAAGGGTTTCGCGGTTTTCCAGGAGCGGGACGAGGCTTCTCGGGGGCCGCCGCCTCCTCGCCCTCTTCCTTTAGTCGCAAGCCACAATGAAGCGAGGCGGGCTCCGGAGGGAAGTCTAGTCATCGGGGGTCGCTTGCGCGACTTTCTTCCTTCTTGGGCCCAAATAACTTCAGATCAGTGGGTGCTGGAGATCATCAGAGAAGGTTATGCACTGGAGTTTGCTTGCCCACTCCGAGATTCCTTTGTCCTGTCTCCCAGCAAAGGCGACCAGAAGACTCGGGCCATTCGGTTGACGCTGCACCGACTCATGGCCCTGGGGGCGGTGATCCCCGTCCCTCCTTCCGAGCGCGGCGCCGGTCACTACTCCATCTATTTTGTGGTGCCAAAGAAAGACGGGTCGCTCCGCCCGATCCTGGATCTCAAGGGCGTGAATCGTGCTCTCCGAGTCTCTCATTTCCGGATGGAAACCTTGAGGTCGGTCATCGTGGCGGTGCGTCAAGGGGAGTTTCTCACGTCCCTCGACCTCTCGGAGGCCTATTTGCACATTCCCATCCGGGCGGCTCATCAGAAGTTCCTACGGTTCGCATTCCCGTGGGGTCACTTTCAATTTCGGGCCATGCCGTTTGGCCTCGCCACAGCTCCTCGTACCTTCACGAAAGTGATGGTCGTGGTCGTGGCGGCCTTGCGGAAGGAAGGCAGGCATCCTAGTTCACCCTTATCTCGACGATTGGTTGATTCGAGCAAAGTCCAACGACGAGAGTGTGCAGGTCACGGGCAGAGTGGTTACTCTGCTGCGGTCAGTCGGCTGGGTGGTCAACGAAAAGAAGAGCCACCTGTCGCCGACTCAAGACCTCGAATACCTCGGAGTTCAGTTCGACACTGCGAGAGGGGTGGTGTGTTTGCCGGAGCGCCGTGTCCTAGCCTTGCGGGTCCTCGTACGCATTTTCTTAGGGATGCCCGCTCCGTCCGCTTGGTGGTACCTTCGGCTCCTCGGCACGATGGCAGCGACCCTGGAGGTGGTTCCTTGGGCGAGATTCCATAAGCGACCACTCCGAAGTGCCCTGTTACGTCGTTGGTCGAACCAGTTCGACTCGTTGAACATGAGGTTGCCTTGCCCGAAGCCGGTTCGTCGGTCGCTCCAATGGTGGCTGTGCTTGAAGAACATGAGGATGGGGCTTCCCTTGGAACCGCCCCTTTGGATTCCGTTCACGACGGATGCCAGCCTTTCGGGCTGGGGAGCTCACTGCGAGGGCCGCTTCGCGCAGGGAACGTGGTCTCCCCTGGAGGCCTCTTGGTCGATCAACCGGCTCGAGTTGCGAGCGGTGCGGCTCGCCCTGCTTGCCCTCGAAGCATTGGTGAGAGGGCGGCCAGTGCGGGTTCTCTCGGACAACACGACAACGGTGGCCTACATCAACCGCCAGGGGGGCACCGGAAGTGTGGCCTTGGAATCCGAAGCGGCGGCTTTGTTCATTTGGGTGCAGGCCCGTCTGCCAGCAATTTCGGCGGCGCATATCGCAAGCAAGGACAATGTGACAGCGGACTTTCTCAGCAGGGTGCAGGTGGACCTCGGGGAATGGGAGCTGAACCCGCAGGTTTACGCGCAAATAGTTCGTCGGTGGGGGCCTCCCGTCATGGACCTCATGGCGACGTTTCAATCGGCAAAGACGGGGCGCTTCTTCAGCAGGCGGAGGGAGCGCATGTCCGAGGGTCTCGACGCCCTCATTCAGCCATGGCCGGAGTCCGGACTTCTTTGTCTTTCCTCCGTGGGCGCTAATCGGTCGGGTCGTTCAGCGCATCGAGGGCCACCGGGGTCGGGTGTTACTGGTTGCTCCGGATTGGCCCAGGAGACCGTGGTATGCCGACCTGGTGCAGTTGTGCGACGACGTTCCCTGGCCTCTGCCTTCGTTACCGGATCTTCTGCTTCAGGGTCCGCTGCTGATGCCCCAAGTGGGTCGATTCTCGCTTACGGTTTGGCCATTGAAAGGGCTCGGCTGAGGAAGAGGGGTTACTCCCCCGCGGTGATTGCCACCCTCCTTCGAGCGTGGAAGACCTCCACCTCCCTCGCTTATGTGCGGGTGTGGAGAATCTTTGAGGACTGGTGTTCACAGCGTGGTGTTCGGGCGGCGAAGGTATCCGTGCCCGTAGTTCTCCGTTTTCTGCAGGATGGCTTTGACAAGGGTCTTGCAGCTAGCTCTCTGAAGGTTCAGTTGGCGGCTCTCTCCTGTTACAGGAGCAAAGTCCTGGGTCTTACCCTAGGGTCTCATCCGGACGTGCAGTGTTTTATCAAGGCGGTATTCCGTTTGCGGCCTTCGCGTAGAGTGTCCGTTCCTTCGTGGGACTTGAACTTGGTGTTACGGGCTTTGGTTCGCAAACCTTTTGAGCCCCTCCGGCAAGCGTCTCTTAAAGATCTGACCCTGAAGACAGTTTTTCTCGTAGCCATCTGCTCTGCGAGGCGCATTTCCGAGCTGCAGGCGCTCTCATGCAGGGAGCCGTTTTTATCGTTTTCTCAGGATCGCGTGGTGCTTAGGCCGGTTCCCTCCTTTTTGCCCAAGGTGGTCTCGCCTTTTCATTTAAATCAGGCGGTTTTCCTTCCGGTCCTGCATACTGCTCCTGAGAGCCCTGCGGACGAGGGGCTTCACTGCCTGGATGTGCGACGAGTTCTTCGGCGTTACTTGAAAGTGTCTGAGGCATTCCGTAAGACCAACCGCTTGTTCGTGCTTTTTGGCGGAGCGCGGAAAGGAGAGGCGGCGGCTAAGGCCTCCATTGCTCGGTGGATCAAAGAGGCGATCGCATCGGCATATATTTTACAGCATCAGCCGGTTCCGGAGGGTCTGCGGGCCCACTCCACTAGAGCTCAGGCGACATCCTGGGCGGAGCATTGTCTCGTTCCGCCAGCGGAAATCTGTAAAGCGGCTACTTGGTCAACATTGCATGCCTTCAGTAAGCACTACCGGTTAGATGTGCTAGCCGCTCGGGATTCCTGTTTTGGTTCGGCAGTGCTGCGTGCCGGATGGCAAGGTCCCGCCCGGTGTTGACTGCTCTGTTACATCCCGGATGTGTAGGACTAAACTGGAGGACCGCTCAGGAAATGGAAATTACACATACCTGATAATTGTAGTTCCTGGAGGGTCCAGTTTAGTCCTCCTTACCTCCCGCGTGTCAGGTTGTCTCTTGCGACGTGCTTTTTGCGAATGGCATGGACTGGGAGCGGCCTTCTTTCTCTTCTTATTCCCGGCCGCGGCTTCCTGTCTGTTTGCCTTTTTGTTTTCCCTTCCAGCCTCTAGCCTTGGGCGTCTGGGTTTTTGGCTGTCTTTTTCTTCCGATGCGACGGTAGAGGCGCTGTGCAGCGTTCTGGCTTCCTCGTTTGGGGAGGGGGCCGATAAATTAATAAGGGGCATGAGTTTTCTTCTGAATACGTTTTTCTGATAGTCTCATGTGTTGCTTCTTTAAGTCTGCTTTGTTACTAGTTCACTGGGGGCTGATGGGAGCTCCGACAGCATACATCACACAGGAAGATTTTGATTGGTCCAGTCTCCAGGCTGCAGGAGGAGGTGCACTACCCGGATGTGGAGGACTAAACTGGACCCTCCAGGAACTACAATTACCAGGTATGTGTAATTTCTATTTATCAGAAAGATGTGCTCTCAAAAGATCCATATAATCTAAAGTGACTGAACAACAATAGCACACCTCCCTTATCAGCCCTACGTATTGTTATTGTTGGATCCTGTTTAATCTGCTTCAATGCATCCAATCCTTTTTTATCCAAATTTGTCCACTTGCATCGCCTACTCCTCTCCAACTGGTCAAGGTCACGAAGTACTAAATTTTGAAATGTTAAAATAGAAGGGTCCATCACATCTGGCGGCATCCACATGGATGTTGGATGAACTACAGAGGCATCCGTAATCTTAGGCTTGTCAGAAAAATAATGAGTAATATGTAATTTCCTGAATAATTTATGTAAATACACTCGTGTTTTAAATAGATCATGCCGGACAGTCGGTACAAAAGTTAAACCAAGGTTTAATAATTGTTCTTAATCCGGGGTAAGGGGACTAGATGTAAGGTTCACAACTATAGATTCATTTGCCGGTGAGAACGTTGTCGTGTCATCAGGGGATCCCATCCCTCGACTTGATAATTCTCCAGGACCAAGCAGGAAGTCAGTCCTCACATATGGGTGACATCGACGTCGATGGAACCCCTGCGGAGCATTTCCCCAGCTTTCTATGAAAGCCTTTGGGAATACTGCACGCATGCGCGGTCCCCTTCCCGCCTAAAGGTGCCATCTTGCTCAGTCTCTCTTTTTCCGTGGAGCCCGTCGGACGTCTGTCCTAGTTCACCTGGAAAACAGTTAGATTTTTTCCTGCTATTTCCTGCGATTTCATCACAGCTTTTTGCCCGGTTCGACGCCGGTTCCCCTTCCCGCCGGGTTCGGTACACCGGTATCGAGCCCGTTCTCATTTTTTCGGTTTTTGCCCTTCGTGGCTGGCGTTCGCTCTCTTTTTTTCTTTTTCCCTGGAAGGCCGGTCCTATGACCTCGCGGGGGCTCTTTTTTCCCCCGATGGCTTCCAGTGGTTTTAAAAAGTGTGATCGGTGCAAGAAACTGTCTCTCACCGACACACACGACTGCTGCCTTCAGTGCCTCGGTCCTGATCATGATCCTAAGATCTGTGGACCATGTGGCAAAATGTCCACTAAGGCACTGCGAAGTTGCCAGCATCAAAAGGAAAGGCTTTTCTCTGATTCGGCTTCCAGCCGGGCCCGGGCCTCGTCTGAGGCCTCGGGAGTCTGACCCCGAGCATCGTCGGGGTTCCTCGGACAGGGGGTCCCCCGAGCGGGAGCAAAAGAGGAAGAAGCTGCTCGCGAGGGCGGCGTCGGAGGAGGTCCCTGGCTCCTCGAGGGCTAGGTCTCGGACCCCCGACCGCCGTCCCGGGCCCGTGGAACAGGAGAAGCCGTCAAAAGTGCCTCGTGTGGAGCCGGAGTCTGCTGGACACGCAAGTCATGTTGTCCTCGGACTCCTCCCAGGGAGCCGACGTCAGGCCCGGCACCGCCGGGGCCCGAGTCGGTGGCTGCTGAGTCTCCTGAGCCTGGGTCTCAGGCTGACAGCCTTGGAGTGCAGACTGTCTGCCTTCATGGATCAGCAGCGGGTGCTGATGGCCAGCCTTGCTGACGCATCTGCCCCGACCACCGGGACATCGACGTCGAAGTCGACCCCGGAGACTGAGCAGATACTCGAGACCATGAAGGCTCGAGGTAGTCCTTGGTTGCGGTCACCCTCGACCTCCCGGTCAGGACCGAGGGCATCGACGCCGGTGCCTTCGGCGTCAGGGCGGGTGCTGCCGGGCCCTGCGCGGTCGGAATCCGACTCCTCTTCGGACGAGTCTGTCTGGGAGACTGAGGACGAGGAGTCCCCTGATACCTTCAAGACTCAGTGCGTCCTGTCGGACTCACCGCAGTCTGAGCCCTGGAGTAGATCCCCTCTGGAGGATAGCCGGTTCTCGGAGTTCGTTCGGGATATGGCCACTGCTTTGGCGGACCCCGATGAGGAGCCTCGAGCCGAAGAGCTTGAGGCCCTCCAGTATGACTCTCCTCCAAAGGAGGCCTTTACTGTGCCGGTTCCTCCGATGCTGGAACGGCTCCTCTTCCAAATGTGGGAGGCACCGGCCTCGGCGCCGGTTCTGAGCAAGTGGGTCGATTCCATTTATCGATTCCGTAAGAGCCCTGGTTTTCAAAAGGCGCAGCTACCACACCTTTCCATGGTAGTGGAATCGGCCATGCATCGCCTGAAAAGTCAGAAGATGCACTCCGCGGTGCCCCCTGGCAGGGAGGCCCGGAACCTGGATGCGTTTGGTAGAAAGTGCTTCCAGGGCTCGATGCTTGCTTGCCGTGTCCAGTCTTACCCAGCTGTACATGGGCATGTACTTGCGGGACCTGGCAAAGGAGCTTGCCGGGTTCTCTGCTGGTCTCTCCGGGGAGCCTTTGCAGAGGTTCAAGTCCTTGTCCTCGGGAGTGCGGGAATGCTGTAAGTTCATGTCCCGCGCAGCCTATGATGGCTTCGAGGCCTCGGCCCATGTTGCGGCAGCCGGCATCGCAGCTCGACGCCAGGCATGGCTGCAGTCTTCGGATCTCGAGCCATGGGTTCAAGACAAGTTGGTCGATGTCCCTTTCTGAGGTGAGAACCTTTTTGGCAAGGCCATGGCCGAGAAGGCTGCACAGCTTGAGACCGAGCACCTCACGAGGACAAGGCTGTCTAGAAAGACTTCTGCCCCTTCTCATAAAAAGAAGGGCTCTGATAAGAAGTCCTTTTACCCGAGGAAGGTGACTGCCTACAAACAGTTCCCATCTTACCAGGCCTCCCCAGCTCCCCCCACAGGGTCAGCAGGCCAAGGGGCAAGGACATGGGCCCCGTAGGCAAGAGGCCCCCAAGCCTCAGGCTCCTGCTCCCACTCAGCAGGGTGGGGGTTTTTGACTCCCAAGGCATAGCCTCTCCGTCTCTGCTGTCCCATCCCTGCACAGGAGGTCGACTAACCCTGTTTGCCCGCAGGTGGCCACCCATTACAGGAGACGGTTGGGTCTTAAGCATAGTCCACATGGGCTATATGCTTCATTTCCATCAGTTGCCTCCTCCTTACTTCCCTGGAGAGCCTCCAAGGCCTCCTCTCCACACAGACCTCCTCCTTCAAGAGCTTCAGGGTCTGTTGCGAGACAAGGCGGTGGAGCCTGTGCCTCCCCACCTCCAAGGTCACGGTTTCTACTCCAGGTACTTCCTTGTACCAAAGAGAACCGGAGGCCTCAGGCCTATTCTTAACCTCAGAAATCTCAACAAGTTCCTAGAGAAAAAAGTTCAAGATGCTTACTCTTGGAACACTTCTGCCCTACCTCCTGCAGGGAGATTGGCTATGCTCCTTAGATCTAAAGGATGCATTCACTCACATCCTCATTCATCCAGACCACAGAAAGTACCTCAGGTTCATTGTGGGAGGAAACCATTATCAGTACAGAGTGCTGCCTTTCGACCTCACCTCTGCCCCCGGGGTCTTTACCAAATGCCTGGCGGTGGTGGCGGCCTACCTGAGAAATCAGGGTATCTTTGTCGTCCCCTATCTGGACGACTGGCTCATCAGGGGTCAGACGTGCCAGGAGGCCAGGCAAGCCACCCTCCGAACTATTTCTCTTCTTCAACACCTGGGTTTTGTCATAAACTTCGCAAAGTCCACTTTGCTCCCCTCCCAGAACTTGGAGTTCATAGGAGCAAGGCTGGACTCTTTGCAGGCAAAGGTTTTCTTGCCAGAAGACAGAGCCCAAAGACTAATAGACTTGGCAAACCAGTTTCTCCACAGGCCCCTGGTTTCCGCCAGACTTTGGCTGTGGCTTCTGGGCCACATGGCTTCGATAGTGCATGTGACTCCCAATGCCCGACTCCGTATGAGGCCTGCACAGTGGTGCCTCAGGACTCAGTGGACACAGTCCACAGGACGCCTCAGAGACAGAGTAAGGGTGTCCAGACCATTCCTGAACTCCCTATGCTGGTGGCTGCACCCCCCCAATCTACTGAAAGGGGTGCCTTTTCAGATTCCTGGGTTCACAGTGGTGTTGACCACAGATGCCTCTCTGCAGGGCTGGGGAGCACATTGTCTGGGCAAGTGCATCCAGGGCCTGTGGTCTCCCTGGGAGGCCACGCAACAGATCAACCTACTGGAACTCCGGGCTATTCGCTTAGCCCTCAAGACTTTCTCTCAAAACCTGGCTCACCAGTCTGTCTTAGTGCAGATGGACAACCAAGTAGCCATGTTTTATGTGAACAAGCAGGGCGGCACTGGGTCCAGGCTCCTTTGTCAGGAGGCACAGGACCTTTGCTTGTTTGCGCTCAAGCACAACATGTTTCTCAAAGCTGTTTATCTCCCTGGCCAGGAGAACTGCCTGGCAGACAGGTTGAGCAGAGTTCTGCAGCCCCACGAATGGCAACTCCATCCATTAGTGGTTCAGAAGATTTTCCTGAAATGGGGACTTCCTTCCATAGATCTCTTTGCCAGTCCCCTGAACAAGCAGCTGCCCAGGTTCTGCTCCAGGCACCCGCATCCCATGAGGTGGGCAGCGGATGCTTTTCTGATTTCCTGGTCTCAGGACCTCCTATATGCGTTTCCTCCCACGCCTCTGGTGGCCCGAACCCTGTTCAAGGTTCTAAAGGACAAGGCCTCGGTACTCCTAGTAGCTCCCAGGTGGCCGAGGAAACCTTGGTTTCCACTTCTGCTTCAACTGGCAGTGGACCCCCCAATGCCTCTAGGGTTGCAGCCCGACCTTCTCTCTCTTCTGCACCCAAATCTCAAATCTCTCAATTTGATGGCCTGGAGGTTGCAAGGGTAGTTTTGGCTCCTTGTGGCCTACCTCCAGAAGTTGAAGAGGTCGTCCTGGCCTCTAGGAAGCAGTCCACTAGAAAAACCTATCCCCTGAAATGGAAAAGATTTTCTGTGTGGTGTCAGCTGCGTACAGAAGATCCTCTCTCCTGTGCTGTACCAGTAGTGCTTCAGTACCTGCTGCACTTGTCCAATCAGGGCCTTAAGTTCAATTCTGTTCGGGTCCACCTCTCAGCTCTGGCAGCTCACCACTCTCTGGTGGAAGGACACTCTGTCGGTTCACCCCTTGGTGTCCCAGTTCCTCAGGGGTTTGCTCTTGCTCAAGCCTCCTGTCCGTCCTCCAGCCCCTGAGTGGGAGTTGAATGTGGTCTTGCAACAACTGACTCGCCCACCTTTTGAGCCGATGGCTACTTGTCCTCTCCGCTTCCTTTCCTGGAAGACACTCTTCCTGGTAGCCTTAACCTCGGCCAGACGAGTGAGTGAGCTGACTTTGCGGCCCATTACTGCCTGGAGAGGGAGACCCGTAGGGACAGTGCTTTTGGCCAGGCAGTACTCCGGAATCTCTTTGAGGTTTAGGCAACTCCTGCCCTCCAGCCCTCCGTTGGGCTACCGGTGGAGGTTCTTTCAGTGCAAAGCCTTTCTTTGATGCTGGGACTAGAGGTTCCTGGGTTCCTGGTAGCCCAGAGCTAGGGAGTCACCCATATGTGAGGACTGACTTCCTGCTTGGTCCTGGAGAAAGAGTAGTTACTCACCTGTAACAGGTGTTCTCCAGGAGCAGCAGGAATCAGTCCTCACAACCCTCCCTCCTCCCCTGGGTGTTGCAGTTGTATATAGTTCATTTTTACATTTTTTGTGCTGTTTTTTAGCTATGTCATTTGACTGAGCAAGATGGCACCTTTAGGCGGAAAGGGGACCGCGCATGCGTGCAGTATTCCCAAAGGCTTTCATAGAAAGCTGAAGAAATGCTCCGCAGGGGCTCCATCGACGTCGATGTCACCCATATGTGAGGACTGATTCCTGTTGCTCCTGGAGAACACCTGTTACAGTTGAGTAACTACTCTTTCCGCCTATGGGTCTCAATAAAGTTGATTGGACCAGCCTTGTGTGATGTCAGCTGAGACAATGGGGCTCCCTTGACATAGTGGGGAGTTCTCCGTTGTTCTCATTGGTGTCTGATTTTTGATTGAAGGGTATGAGTAGCCAATGAGGAGAGTTCTGCCCTTTAAAGAATCAGCTGATGTTTTAATTCAGCGTTTTATGGCAGTTAAGAAAACCTTTGATGGCAGCACTTGATACAGGGAGATAATCCCGAAACGTGCACGTCGTGCGTGAATCTTCAAAGCAGTGATTTTGACCAGCTAAGTTATTTGAAATTATTTTATGGTTTGATTAAAATGGATAAAATTGTTTGGTGGGTATAGTTTACAATTTCTACCCTCCTCGGCGATATCCGACAAAAGATTGTATATTGAAAAATATTTTTAGGGGGTGATTTTGGTGATCTTGTAGGTTTGATATTTATTTATCTTATGTACTTAGCAGTTTCCCCAAAAAACAGAGGTTCCACAATGCTTGCACTGGGTCAAGCATTGATATCCTGGGTCCCTTAATAATGGTTTATGGACCTTTCCTCCAGGAACTTGTCCAAACCTTTTTTAAACCCAGCTACATTAACAGCCTTTACTACATCCTCCGGTAACAAATTCCAGAGTTTGATTACACGTTAAGTGAAAAAATGTTTTCTTTTATTAGTCTTAAATAGTTTACCCTGTAGCTTCATTGCATGTCCCTTAGTCTTTCTATAGTCTGATAACATAAACAATCGATCTACGTTTACCCATTCCACTCCGTTCATTAATTTATAGACTTCTATCATATCTCCCCTCAGCCGTCTCTTTTCCAGGTTAAAGAGCCCTAACCTTTTTAGCCTTTCTTCATAGGAGTATCCTTCCATCCCCTTTACCATTTTGGTGGCTCTTCTCTGAACCTTTTCTAATAATGCTATATCCTTTTTAAGATACGGCGACCAGAATTGCACACAATATTCAAGGTGCGGTCTCACCATGGAACAATATAGAGGCATTATAATATCTTTTGTTTTTATTTTCCATTCCTTTCCTTATGATACCTAGCATTCTCTTTGCTCTCTTGGCCGCCGCTGCACACTGGGCCGAGGGTTTCAACATGTTATCCACAATGACGCCTAAATCTTTTTCCTGGGTGGTGGTTCCTTATGTGGAACCTTGCATCGTGTAACTATAGTTTGGATTGTTCTTCCCTAAGTGCATAACTTTGCACTTGTCCACATTAAATTTCATCTGACATTTTGATGCCCAGTCTTCCAATTTATCAAGATCCTCTTGCAATTTTCCACAATCCTCTTGGGTTTTATCAACTTTAAATAGTTTTGTGTCATCTGCAGATTTGATAACCTCACTTGTTGTTATTCCCTTTTCCAGGTCATTTATGAAAATGTCAAAAAGCAGTGGACCCAGCACAGATCCCTGGGGTACACCACTATTTACCTTTCTCCTTTGGGAAAATTGGCCTTTTAGCCCTACCCTCTGCTTTCTATCTTTTTACCAGTTCCTGATCCACAATAGTACACTGTCTCCTATCCCATGACTCTTTAGTTTTGCCAAAAGTCTCTGATGAGGGACCTTGTCAAAGGCTTTCTGAAAGTCCAGATACACTATATCAACCGACTCACCTTTGTCCACCTGTTTATTCACACCTTCAAAAAAACATAACAGATTAGTAAGACAAGATCTTCCTTGTCTAAAGCCATGTTGGCTGTCTCCCATTAGGCCATGACTATCTACATGCTGAGTACTTTTGTTCTTTATGATGGTTTCTACCATTTTTCCCGGTACTGATGTCAGGCTCACCGGTCTGTAGTTTCCCAGATCACCCCTGGAACCCTTTTTAAAAATTGGCGTTACACTGGCGATCCTCCAATATTCAGGTATTAGATGATTTTAATGAACGTTCACAGATTACTAATAGCAGGTCTGCAATCTCATATTTCAGTTCTTTCAACACCCTTGGATGTATACCATCCAGCCCAGGTGATTTGCTACTCTTCAGTTTATCTAATAGTTGTAATACATCTTCCCGATGTATCGATATTTCCTTCAATTCTTCCGCACCTTTAAATATCACTTCAGTCATGGGTAACATCCCTACATCTTCCTCAGTAAAGACCGAAGCAAAGAATTCATTCAGTCTCACTATCACCTTGTTGCCTCTTAGTACCCCTTTAACCCTCTATCATCTAATGGACCAACTGATTCTCTCATAGTTTTTTTTTTGCTACGAATGTACTTGAAAAAGTCTTTATTTTGCGTTTTTGCTTCGCAGCAAGCTTCTTCGCAAATTCTCCCTTTGCCTACCTTATCAATGCCTTGCATTTGACTTGCCAGTGCTTGTGCTGTTTCAAGGTTTCGTCGTTTGGCTCTTTTTTCCATTTCCTGAAAGATGCTTTCTTGGCAACAACAGCCTCTCTGACCTCACCTTTAAACCATGCTGGTAGTTTTTTGGACTTCCTTCCACTTTTCTTAAAGCACGGAATACAGCTGGTCTGGGTTTCCAAGATAGTATTTTTCAACAACACCCAAGCTTGATGTAAGTCTTTAACCTTTGCAACTGCTCCAGACAAGTGGGTTTAGCTCCCCCTATCAGTAGATGTTGGAGACAGAGAAAAAATACCAGAGGCTTGATTGGCTGAGCCCTGGTAGATATATAGCAGCATCCCTAGAGGTCTCCTTCAATATTTTCTCTGTCTCAAGCAGATGCTGGTGTTTTCCTATTTTTTTTCTTTTCAGATTTTCCTTTAATTTGCTAATTTCAGCTGGACTTTTTCAGGGCGCACAGGAGGTGCCCCTCTGGAATTTCCCAGCTCATCTCCTTGGGGATCTGGTTGAGCTCCTGGTCAAGAGGACTAGTCGAGCTTTCATTAAATGTGGGGGAGGCCGCCTCCTGGTCACGAGGACCTGGTAGGCCAGCAGCAGTGGGAGCTCTTATAGAGCTTAGCTTCAGCAGCAGTTTTCGTCAGCCTTCTTGCAGCGTCTACCTTGGCTCCTCTGCTCTACTACCCCTGCGATCACATTGGGCACAGTGACTACGTTCCTTCCCCCTCCCAGGTCTGCCACTCTTCTTTACCTTCCAGGGACACGGGAACTCTGGGCGCTCGTACAATTGGGTTGTTTTTTTTAATCCGGCTCAAAGCTTTGGCTGTTGAGAGATCTGTTTCCACCTCTAGTCTGGTTACCAGGTGGGGTTTCCACAGCAGCAAAATGTGTGGTGGCCATCTTTTCCTTCCCCTCAGTCACATGGGCACTGCTGCAGTGACCAGTTGTAGGAGGGAAGCTACGCTAGCGGTCTGATAGCGCAGGTGAACTTCTGCCAAGTGCGGCAGTCATCTTTCTTACCTCCGGGGCGCGCAATTGGGGCAAGCGGTCTGATAGTGCTGACAGGCTTTGGTTGTACCAGCTACTTCCTGTCAGTCTCTAATGCTGTTGAGCCGTGGTGCTGCTTCTCCTGGCTGCCAACGCTCCTTTTACTAGATGCCTTCCTTCTTCCAGAGATGCATCATGGGCAGCACAAAGCACAATGATCTGAGGGACCAGGGGTGTTCAGCTTGCTCGGCTTACCCAGGGAAGATCTCCAATACAGTTCCCATGTACAACTCTAACAGCGAGGGCTCCTCTTCACTACCTGCCCTGCAGACCCCAGGACAAATGCACCAGCAGAGGAAACAATGGATGCACCACTCCTGCCCCCAGACTTCGGTCCCTTCCATATAGACTCTTCTGACCCAGGAGGCTCCTCTTCAGGAAGTGTATTTCCTTTTCTTAGCCCTCTTCAGACAGGCTTGGACTTTAGACTCGTAGACAGCTGTGGTAGGGTCCAAGTGCCCTGTCTCCATCCATAAAGCAGCGATGCGCTGTGCATCAGGATCCTGGAAGCACACTGGACTGGATGCTGCTCATAAGGACGGCAGCCACCCTCCCAAGGTGGGTGTCTTGGGTCTCAAGTGCTTGGTCATCTGTGGTCCCAGAGGAGGACGTTTTTTTTTCTCAGCCAAAGAAAGTTTGGAAGCCTCCAACCACGAGGATGGTGAATGGTCCCTCAGAGGCCTTAACTGGCAAGGACTGGCTACCAGTGCTCTTTGCACAAGTGGGGAATGCCTTAAGCCTCGCTGATTCTCCCGAACAGCAGCAGCCCCCCAGGCACAGTCTCGGGCTGATTCCATCCTGCAGGGCATTCAGAAGTCCTCTAGGGCCTTTGCTTTCCCACCAGATCTCCAACAGATGGTATTTCAGGCGTGACTCACTTGATGTCTCCTTATGCACAGCTCGCCGTTTGGTTCACCACCATCTGGTCACCAGTACATATGGAAATTTGGTTCGCATTTCCAAGAGTGGAGGCTCAGGTGGCAGGATTTTCTGGACACACCACACCATTCCAGTAGAAGGTGGTGCAGCACTTCAGGATCTGCAGGACTTGGAAGGTTGAGGTTCTCCCCAGAAAGGCCTTCTCATCATCCACACTGACACTCCAAGCTTCAGTTTGCGGTGGTCTGGCAACCTGTTTGCTTTTTGCGCTGGATTCAACGCTTACCCTGGATCTGGAAGGATCTGGCGTTGGCATGCTTGGAATCGGTCACACCCTTCTTGGCGGATGCTATTTATGTTCTGCTTTGCCTCTTGGCATGCTCAGTGTCTGCAGTCACTGTAACCCATCGCTGGCTCTGGTTAAATCAGTGGTTGGTGGATTCCGCCTCCAAGAGGCGCCTCTCTAAGCTTCCCTTTAAGGGTAAGCTCCTTGGCGAACACTTTGACAAGCTGTTCGAAGTCTTGGGAGAAGTCAAGCCCCAACGTCTACCGGAAGACAAGCCAAAGTCATCCACGCGCTGTTCTTTATAGCGAAGTTATTCGCTGTCCACACGACATGCCGTATTTGGTGACTCCCAGCGCTACCGGCCCAGCAAGTCGTCTACTCCAGCTTTGTCTGGCCATTTTGGCCAGAAATCACAGCCCTTTCGAGGCGTCTGAGAAGGGCAGGATTTCTACACAGCTCCGGCCGAGTTCTTTGGCGCTGCTTGGTCCTCCCACTGTCGAGGCGGGAAGCCCATCTGGGATGGTACCACCAGGAGGGTAGTTGGCGCTATTTTCACAGTGGGGGGTCCTCGACGATATCTCCCAGGGCTATGCTCTCAAGTGCCTGCTACCCATTTGCAATGCCTTCCTTGTTTCGCCCTGTGGTGTGCCCCCGAAAAGGGAGACCTTTTGGTCCACCATCCAGTGCCTATTTCTACGAGCCATCCAACCAGTTCTTCCTTCAGAGAGAGGCTCCCAGTCATTACTTCCTCTACTTCATGGTGCCCAAGAAGGATGGCTCCTTTCTTCTAATTTTCGACCTCCAGGAAGTAAATCGGAGCCTTCGAGCACCTCATTTTTGAGTGGACATGCCTCGCTTTACTTGATCTGGTGGAAGTGTCTTTCCACATCCCCATCTGGAAAGTCAGCACGTTTTGTGTACTTCGCCATCCTGAGACAGCACTTTCAGTTCTGTGCGCAGTCATTCTGCCTGGCCTTGCCTCCACAAACCTTCTCCAAAGTCATGATAGTGATAGCAGCAGCCTTGCACAAACAGGGCATTCGTGCACACCCCTGCCTGGACGACTGGCTCATTCATCTAGGTTCCCTTGTGGAGGCCCACAAGACGGTTTCCCAGGTGGTCTCCTTCCTAGAGGGCCTCAGCTGGGTAGTCTACCATTCCAGGATTTGTCTGCAGCCGTCTCAGAGGCTGGGGTTGCTGAGGGTGCTGTTTGACGCCTGTCAGGGTAGGGTCTTCCTGACATGGGAGCCTTTCCTCAAGCTCTCATCTCAGCTCAGAATGTTTCTTCTGCAGAGCTGCCCACGTCTTTGGGACTATCTTCAGATCCTAAGGTCCATGGCGGCCACCATTGATGATGTCGCCCATGGGCCAGAGCGTACATGAGGAATCTTCAGCAGTCTCTGCTCTCCTGCTGGTCTCCGGTGAGCGAGGGTTACAACCGCGACTTCCATTACCTCTGTCAATGCGCCACCGCCTTTGTTGGTGGCTCTCCCCAGCCCATTTCCTCCAGGGCAACCCCTTGGAGGCTCCCTGCTGGATTTTGCTGACCACAGATGCAAGTCTTTCGGGTTGGGGAGCGCTCTGCCTGAACCAGTCAGCACACGGCACCTGGACCCTCAACTACCTGGAGTCCCAGGCAGTTCGCCTGGCCTTGTGGTGCTTCCTGCTGCTTGACTGTAGCCTATCTAAACTGCCAGGGCATTATGATGTGTCTAGAGGTGACCAGGGAAATGGCTTCTCCTTTCCCCTGGGCAAATTGTCTTTTACAGATCCTGTTGGCCTAACACATCACAAGGGTGGTCAACATCCAAGCGGACTTCCTCAGTCGTCATGCTCTAGACCCCGGAGAGCGGGAACTTGCTCCTTGGGTATGTCTGTGGATAGAGCGGACGTGGGGGTCTTCCTCAATGGACCTCATGGAATCGGCGACAAACACCAAGGCACTCTCCTTTTTCAGTCAGAGGACGGAGCACGGGTCGCGAAGTCTGGATGCCTTGGTCCAGCCGTGGCTGGCATCAGCTCTCTTGTCTGTCTTTCCCTTTGGGTGCTGATTGGGAGAGTTCCTCGACACATCGAGGCACACCCGAGGGCAGGGATTCTGGTGGCTCCCAACTAGTCTCGGAGACCATGGTACGCCGACCTCGTACAATTAGCCCAGTCGCCCCTTCTCGGGGTTCATAAAGGTCCTCCTGCATCAGGGTCTAACCACCATGAATGACCCCACTCCCTACTCGCTTTATAGCCTGACTCTTCAATGCCGGCGTTTCAGTCACAGGGGTTTTTTCTCATCGAGTAGTGGCTACCCTGTGTCCCTCTGTTAGCATTTAGGTGGGTGTGGTGTATATCTGAGTCATGGTGCTCCAGGCACTGCCTCTCACCATGGCGGGCACAAATTCCTGAGATCCTAGTCTTTCTACAAGAGGGGTTCGACAAGGGCCTGGCCCTCGGCTCTCTGAGTCCACATCTCTGCTCTTATTTGCTTCTGTGGTTGAGGCTCGATTGCCTCTCATACGGATGTGGCCAGGTTTCTCAGAGGTGCAAGCAGGCTACGCCCTCTGGTCCGTCTGGTCGTCCCATCCTGGGATCTTGCCTTGGTCCTCAGGGTTCTTTTCGGAAGCGCCATTCAAGTGTATATCACTCCGGGACTTGTCCCTTAATATAGTGTTCCTTGTAGCTATAACCTTGGCCAGAAGGGTCTCCGAGTTGCAGGCTCTGTTATGCTGATACCCTTTTCTCTCCTCCTTGGCGAAAGGCGTAGCCCTGCGGAGGGGTACCTTCCTTCCTGCCAAAGGTCCTTACGGCCTTTGCCGGAACCGGCATATATCGTTCATATATTGCTCCCGGTCTTCTTATGGACCAAGGTACATGCCCTAATAAAGGGCTTCAGGCCACGAATCTCACCAGAGTACTCAGCCATTCTCACTGGCTCCGCCAGACTTTTTTCTATCAGCATCCATAATCCAGGGTAAGCCTGTGCCCCCTGGGCTCTGAGCGCACTACACTCGGGATCAAACTACTGCATGGGCAGAATGCTCGCAGGTTGCTCCCCTCCACATTTGTAGGACGGCCACTTGTTCTCTGTCCACATTTGTGCATTACTATCATCTCGATCTCCAGGCTCGAGAGATGGCACAGTTGGGGGCCAGCATAGTTACAGTGACTGCCCCTTCCTGCCCTAGGGTTCATTGGCTTGGGTACTTCCCACTTGTCTGGACTGGTCTGGCAGGGTGAATTGGAAGGAGAAATTTCACTTACCATTAATTTCCTTTCCTGGAATTCTGCCAGACCAGTCCAGGACCCACCCATTTCTGTATCTTCAAGCAGCTTCCTTGCGAAGGAACCAAGGCTCACATTTCGAGGCAGCAGCCCAGCAGCTGTTCCTCAAGAATGGATACACCATGTACATAGTTTCTTCCATGTCATGGCATGAAGTTATCGTGCCGGTGCTACAGTAGCCATACCTTTTGCTTTGTCAGAGTATAACTGAAGGAGACCTCTAGGTGTGCAGCTATATATCTACCAGGGCTCAGCCAATCAAGCCTCTGGTATTTTTTCTCTGTCTCCAACATCTGCTGATAGGGGGGACCTAAATCCACTTGTCTGGACTGGTCTAGCAGGATTCCAGGAAAGGAAATTAACGGTAAGTGAAATTTCTCCTTTTACCAATATTTGGCTATTAAACTTTCTGTAGTATAAAAATGATTTAAATAGCAGTTAGCTTGATATCTTGCTTGCCACAAGATTACCTTTTTGTTAAGTGCCATTGAGTTGGTGTCTACTCATGTCGAGCCTCTAGATAGTTTTCCTAAACTGCGTTCAGTCTTCAGTCAGGTGGCTCATTGTTGATAGAGTGGCATCCGTTGCTGCTGCTCTTGTATCAAGCAATCTCCTCCTTACCTTCGAAGGACAGTTTTCAAGATAGTTTTATGCTGAAAAATTAGTGATTTATACACAGAATGCCTGAAAATTGCCTTCCTTCAAAATGACTAAAAATGTGCATTTTCTTTCCACACTTCTAGCTGCATTTGGGGACACTCCCAAGGACATATAGTGGGTGGGTCATAAAATTATATGCATAGATGTGTTTGCTAACAGAAATTAGGAAACCTATTTGATAATACAATAATGGAGATTTCAATTACCCCAATATTGATTGGGTAAGCATCTTATTTGTGAAGTGCTATAGAGGTAGTTTCTAGATGCCATAAATGACTGCTTCATGGAGCAACAGGTTTTTGAATGGATGAGAGGAGAAAATTTTAGATCTAGTCCTTACTGGTGCCCAGGACCTGGTGTAAGGGATACCTGTGCTGGAGCTGCAGAGCAGTAGTGATCACAAAGCAATCAAATTGGTAATCGCTAGAAGGAAGGCACAAAACATACTATTGCTGTAGCATTTACTTAAATGAAAACGTTTCTTTTTTTATTTAAAAAGATCATGCATGTGTTATTGTTTAAAACAAAAGGCCAAATGATTGTTTAATAGTATGGTTTATAGTAAAGTGGAAAAAGCAGTGAAAACCAATAGGGCAGTGCTTATCAAGCCTTTTGGGCCGAGGGCTGCACTGAATCTCCATCTCTCTACTTTAAAAAAAAAACAAAAACAAACAAACAGAAAAAGAGGACCTTTTGGCATCTCCCCCACCTCCTGCCTTTGGTGCAGCATCTCTCCCTCTTCGTCCCCCCCCCCCCTCCCTATGGGACCAGCATCTCCCACCAGTGGCATAGCGTGAGTTGTCAGCACCCAGGGCAAGGCAAGTAATTTGCGCCCCCTAACCCGTGGATTTTAGCCGCCGGGGAGCTTCTTTGCGCGGGGGAGCCGACCGTGATCCTACCCCGGGAGGGAGCGATCGTCAGCACTGACCTCGCTGAGCCGGAGTCCAGGGAAACGAACAGCACAGCAGCAAGAGCCCGACAAGCATGGTTTAAACGCCCAACAGCAGGAAAGAGGAGGAGATCCGGAACCAGAAACTCGCGATGCCGCCCTGCAGCTCCGCCTTCTCGAGCGCACAGGGCGATCCGACCCCAACCCCAGCTTTACATTGAGATCGAGGGGCGACGACACGATAAACAGTCCCCCTCCCACCCCGCCCCGGCAGCTTGTGTGAAATAGCTACCTAGAGGGGGTCAATCGCATCGCCTGCGCTTTGTTGCCGAGGGTTTGCCAAGAACAATGCGACTCCCAGGACTGCGGGCTCGAGGGCTATAGCGCAAACCTCTTTGCAGTGCCACCACCAGATGGCGTACGCGCCAACATGTATCATAGGGACCTGCCTTTCCCCCTCATCGGCAACAGAGAGCTGCGAGTGCGAGCGCCCCCCCCCCCCCCCCCATGTTGCGCCCGGTGCGGCCGGCCCCCCCTGCACCCCCCACGCTACGCCTCTGTCTCCCACTGTTTCCCCTTACCCATGATCCAGCACATACTTCTTCCCTCCCCCATGATCCTCTCACTTGCCTGCATTTTTTATGCTTTGATGCTGTCCCCTATGGTGCCAACGTGCCAGGCTCTCCCCCAGCTTAGAGAAATCCTTTAGACTTCTCCAAGCATGCACAATATGTGCTCCCTGCTGTTCCTGCCTAAGACGGTTTTTTTTTTCTCTCGTGGACTGGACTGCCACACCTCTCCCCTTCTTGGGTCACTTCAATGTTTTTACTTTATTTTAACTCTATTTGCGTTAATGTTTTTTTACTTTGGCTTGTCTCCATGGATTATTTTGTGTATTTTTTTCACGCACACACTGACCTTGCAGCTCCTGCTGTGCAGCCGTCTTAAAACAAAAACAAAAAAAAAAAAGAGAAAAGAAAAAAAGAACAAGCAGAATCACTGACTGAGGCATGGCAGACTGTTTAAGCTCCCTCCAGCCCTTTTTCTCCCTGCACATTGAATTTTAACAAAGTCCTGAGAGAAGAGACTTGCAGGTGTCAGGACAGTTCACTGAGCCCTGTCCTATTGGGCCGAGATCAGGCTCCATAGGGTAGTTGTGTGTCCGGAGACAGACTCCCTACTGGTGTCGGCATGCCCAAACCAAAGCTTGCTTCCAGGCTGGGGACTCCACTCCTTCACCTCCTCTTGAAAGTGTTGGCAGAGCACAGCGCAGCTGGAGATAAAGTAAAGTCAAAATCCATACATCTGAAACAGGCTACTGACAGGAATAGCTCAGCAGGTAAGGCATCTAAGCATCCTCACCTTCCTGCCTCTCTAGAGTTGGGACAGCCCTCTAAGAAAACCCAGAGGCAAACCGTTCCCACTATGAGCACTCCATCCAGAAGAGACAAAAAAGTCCTAACTCTTTCCTCCCATCACTGTTGCGAAAGTTTGTTCAGGATAGCGCAGTCATCCTTAATGCAGTCCCTGCAAAACCTGGGATCCCTGCACTCGGTATGCCAGTGGGCACAACCACGGATCCCAGGCATCATGGTCACCCAAGATCGCCTTCTAGAACAGCATGACGAACACCCACACCACTAGAAGATAACGCCTGTTCACTGGTTAGTGTCTCCTACTCTCTCACTAGCTGCAGGATAAATTAAGACTTCCTGGAGGCCGTGTCACTGCCAGAGCCTTTGGAGGATGTGCCCGAAGATCTCTTATCTAAAATTTCTAGAGAAAGTCTCTTGAGCCTTGGCTGTCAATGACTCTCAAACTCCGACCAATAAGAGGGAATTTTAGTCAATTCTTACAGCTTGCAATGCACCTAATCAGATTTTGCCCTGCCCGGTTCATCAAACCCTCCAAGATTTGCAGTCAGCTATTTGGAAGAATCCCGTGTGAGTACAAGCTACCTCCCCGTTAATTTGACCTCCAATATAAGGTATTGTTAGCGCCAGGGTTTGACTGTCAGCAACTGCTTCATTAATTGGTGGGCTCTGAAGCTGTCCTTAAAAAGTCAAAATCTTCTAAATCTGCTTTCCAGACACCACCCAGCAAGGAACAAAAAACTGTTGATGATGTCGGAAGAAAGGCCTATCAGAGTAGCCTTCTTGCTATGAGGGTTCTAGCACATCAACTCCAGATCCTGCATTACCACCATGATCTCCTCCTACAGCTGGATGATACTCGAGCCTTACCAGTAGAAGAGCAAGCTCAACTTCTCACTAATTTGCATGAGTCTCTATATCATATCATCTGCACCACCTGTGACGCCTTTGACTCGATGGCTCACTCCACCACCATAGTTATTTTCAACCAGGCGCACAACCAACTTTGGGTATCTGGCCTCTGTGATGACCTTTGAGAAGCTTGCAGATGCCCCTTGTCAAGGAGATAGCCTTTTTGTATCTAAAGTGCAAGAAGCAGTCTGAGGTCAAAGACCATTCCTCTGCAGTCAGGGAATTGGCTGGCCAGCCAGTAGAACTGGCATCACAACCCAGATGCTCTCAACCTCCTCACTGCCAAAGAGCTTACCGTTATCAGTATTTCCAGCAGTTTTATCTTTGCTGAAAATATCGTCCATATTCCAGGCAGCCAGCACAACGCCCTGCTGCATCAGCTTATCCTCAACTCTCCAGTCAGTGGGACAGAAAGCAACCCAATCCAACTCCTGCCCCCAAATCTGCTCCTAGCCTTTGACTACCTGCCAATAGCAGGCAGAATTCAGCACTTCAGAGAGGCATGGTATTCCATAATGACCGATCGCTGGGTACTCAACATTGTCGAAAGGAGGTACAAGATCAACTTCCACCCCCTCATCCCTCTTCCAGCGTGCCCACGCCTTCGGCTCAACACTTGCAAATTCTGGAACAGGAAGTCACCCAACTCATCTACAGTCAATCCATCAAAATAGTTCTGAACAACATGGCCAAGTTTTCTACTCGTGTTTCTTCCTGATTCCAAAACAAACTGGAGGATTATGTCCTATTTTAGACCTTTGGGATCTCAAGTCTTACATCAAAAAAGAAAAATTCAAAATTATTTCACTACAGTTTTCCCCTTGCTCAGTCAACATGACTGGCTGGCCTCTCTGGACCTGAAAGATGCCTACACTACATTCCCATTTACCCTTTGCACTGGAAATACCTTTAGTTCAAATTCAAAAGTCAACACTACCAATATAGAGTATGTTCCTTCGGCCTTTTTGCTGTGCCCCATGTATTCGCAAATAGCCCGATTCCGTCCCGGACATTAAAACATTGTGATTTTGATCCCACAGGGCATGCAGGATCAGAATCACAAACTGTCCTGTACGTGCAGGCCGGGACTGTGATTCAGTCCAGCCTGCATGTACAGGATATGCCCGACTAACTCAGTCAGAGCTTTTAAATGGAGCCGCAGCGCCATGGCTCCATTTAAAAGCTGCGATCCTGGCTGCCGGCTCCTGCAGCTAATTCCCCGCAGCCTGACCCCCGATCCGGCAACACCTACGGCCAGGGTCAGGCTGCGGGGAATGTCCTCAGCCCGCCCCATCCGCTCCTCAGGCCTGCCAATCTACTATGTCTAGGGTAGTTATTCCACCTCGGAGGTGGGATAACTTCCCCATACAAGTCGCAAGCACTGGATGTACAGGGCCGACATTAGAATCAGCCCTGTATATCTAGGGCCGGCAACCACCCACCCCTGCCCTATTTCTGCCGCCTCCTCTGCCCCGTCTAACTTCCCTGTCCAACCGGCGGGGAAGTTAGATACCAGCGGGGAGGCTCACCTCTGGGCACGGATCCTTTTCTGCTCATTCAACATCAAGGCACCTTGCTCCACACCAATCTCCAAAATCTTTCAATGGCAGCTTGGAAGATCCAAATACCTCAGCAATAGCTACCGCCTTCCCCAAGGAAGTGCTTGAAGTGATGATTGTCTCGAGAAAATAAACTAGTCGGCTATCCTACCAATGTAAATGGTTCCGCTTTGTGCACAGGGCGAAGGAACATCATCAGGACCCTGTTCACTTTCCCCAGACCAGAGTTTCATCTCTCCAACTCTGGTCTGCAAACTACATCTGTCCATTACTACCTCTCCACTATAGCGGCTTCCCATGCCCCAGTGGAGGGCAAGCCCATTTCAGTTCACCCGCATATCTCAAGGTTTAAGAAAGGCCTCACGAATACCAAACCTTCCATCAAATCGCCTCTTCTGGCTTGGGACCTGAACGTGGTCTTAGCAGAGCTCATGAAAGCCCCCTTTGAATCTCTTGGATCAGCTTCTCTAAGCATCTTCCTTGGAAAACAGTATTCCCTGTGGCAATAACCTTTGCACGGGAGGATCAGTGAGCTTCAAGCACTCGTGCATTACCCTCCACACACACAGTTTCTTCATAACAAGGTGCTCTTAAGCTCGCATCGTTAAGTTTCTTCTGAAAGTTCTATCAGAGTATCACTTGAACCAGTCCGCTCTATATCCTGCCTTTTTTCCTGATTTCAAGGCAGACTTGCCAGAACAATCCCTCCATACCTTGGATTTCAAACAAGCACTACTTTATTACCTACATGCAGCCAAAGATTCGAGATCATCTTCGCAACGTTTTGTCACTTTCATTCCAAACAACCCCGGACAGCCAGCTTCAAAAAAGACTATTTTGTCCTGGGTCTCAGTCTCAGACTATTTCCTTCTGCTATGCCCAAGCCAACCCCCAGGTCAAGTTGGGCCCCATCAACTGCATACAGTAGCCACCACGCTAGCCAGTTTAGCCGCATTCTTTATACAGGATATCTGCAGAGCAGCTACCTGGACATCCATTCATACGTTTACCCAACACAACAGCTGGGATTATTCAGGGGGACTCGGCGTTCGGACAAGCAGTCCTCTGAAACTTCTTTGCCTCTTGAGTTCTTCCTTCACCTTTCACCCATCATAGCCCAGGCCTTGCATCTGCAAAAATACCATGCGACCCTCGGCTCTAGACTTGCCATGGATTGTGCCTGCATGTCCATACTTGTTTGCGGAGAAAGCAAAGTTACTTACCTGTAATGGGGGGTCTCTGTAGACAGAAGGGGTATGCAGCCACACTCACCTACTCTGTGCCCCACAAAAAAAAATAAATAAAAGGAAACACACAAGGAACCAGGCAAACATTTTAAAAAAGATGTGAACTTTCTGTTTTTTTGGGATCTGCTAAGTCCAATCCCATTGGAATCATGATGCCGCTCACCGGCCCAAGGCCAATCAGGGACTTTGCAGGACTTTTAAACACCGGAGCACCATCGGGCATGAAGAAGGCAGCAGGATCAGCGCTGCGAGGAAACACCTCCCCCTGACGGGCATTGGGCGAGGGAGCGGGAAGGGGATCCCCCCCTCCCTGCTCACTGGCCCAAGGCCAATCAGGGCCTTTGCAGGACTTTTAAACACCGGAGCGCCATCGGGCCCTTTGGCGGGGAATGCAGGCAGAGAAGAATAAGTGGAGGAATATGATACATAAAAGTAAATAGAACCGCATTGTAAAATTACATATAAAGCCAACAAATTACATCTGAATCAGAAAGGTTCAAAACCAGCAACATAACAAGAAGAACAATATACTCTATCTTCAACAGAAGGTACGATATACAAACTTTATTAAAGGTACAAATCTGTATAACATTCAGAGGATTTGCTTAGGCTTATAGCCCTATCAGGTTCTTCAAAAAAATTCACCAGAGGGGTGTTATATCTAACCATCAGATATATCAACTATCCCTATATCCAGCTAAGTTAGAACAGGCTACACTAATTTTCGTGGCCAGAAAATTGACTTTACCTTTAAAAAAAAAAAAAAAAAAAAAGTCCCTGAAAATGCACTTCCTGAGTACAATACTGGTTATAGAAACATAGAAATATGACAACAGAAAAAGACCACATGGCCTATCTAGTCTGTCCTTCCATATCAACTACAACAGTCCCCTTTTTTCCTGTAGAGATCCTCTGTGTTTGTCCCATACTTTTTTGAATTTAGATACTGTCCTCATCTCTACCACCTCCACTGGGAGACTATTCCACGGATCCACCACTCTTTCCGTAAAGAAATATTTCCGCATATCATTCCTGAATCTGTCCCCCTTCACCCTCATCCCATGTCCCCTCGTAGCAGAACTTGCTTTCAATCGAAAGAGGCTCTCCCCTTGTACATTTATGCCACAGAGGTATTTAAACATCTCAATCATATCACCTCTATCCCGCCTTTCCTCTAAGGTGTACATATTAAGATCCTTAAGTCTGTCCTCATATGCTTTATAATGAAGACCACTAACCATTTTAGTAGTCACCCTCTGTACTGACTCCATCCTGTTTATCTCCTTTTGAAGGTGCAGTCTCCAGAATCGCACACTATACTCCAAATGAGGTCGCACCAATGACTTATACAGAGGCACTATCACCTCCTTTTTTCTGCTAGCCATTCCTCTCCATATGCACCCAAGCATCCTTCTAGCTTTTGCCTTTGCCTTTTCTACCTGTTTAGCTACTGTAAGATCATCAGACACAACCACGCCTAGGTCCCGCTCTTCTTTAGTGGACAAAAGTACTTCACCCCCTATGCTATATTGCTCCCTTGGATTGCTGAAGCCCAAATGCATGACCTTACATTTTTTAACATTAAATCCCAGCTGCCAAATTCTAGACCATTCTTCAAGCTTAGCTAGATTGCTCCTCATGTTATCGACACCTTCCTGGGTGTCTACTCTATTGCAGATTTTGGTATCATCCGCAAAGAGACAAACCTTACCCGACAGCCCTTCTGCTATATAACTAACAAAGATGTTAAAAAGAATCGGACCAGGGACAGATCCCTGGGGCCTCATAGGAATGTTAGTTCTACCATCCATGTCTTATACGCTCACACCTGTCATCCACGCAATCCCAGTCATGCACTCGCTTCAGAGATATAGATTTGAATGGAGAAATTACAAATCGGGCCATTCAACACGGATAGAAAACAGCGGCTTATTCAGATTAATTTGGGAGACAAAGAACAAGGTAAAGTTATTACAAAAAAATCTCCTTTTACCCTAAAATGTTCACTAATCAACCCATGATCAGTCAGGAATAAGATACCAGTAATAAATGACCACATTATAGATAACAACTTAGACATTCTATTCATAACCGAATCTTGGCTCACAGCTAATGACAGTACTAACAAACCAACTTAAACCTGAAGGATATGAGAGATTCAATCATCAAAGACCAAAAAAGAGGGGAGGAGGTGTAACCATAATAGCCAAAAGAGATTTACAACTATCAAAAGGAACAAGCGAATTCGACCAAGACATGGACATTATACTACTAGAGAACAAGAACCTGATCTTATGTCTAATCTGCAGATCTCCATCCTCAGTCAGTAAGGAGCTTACAGATATACCAGATTATATACTGTATGCTGCAATAATAATTCCAATTAAACACATAATTGTGTTAGGGGATCTGATAGAAGCTATACATTAAAAAAAAAAACCCAAAACATACATTAACTATATAGATGCACACCCTAATGTGAAGGAATCGGCTTGGGTTTAGTAAAGGCAAATCTTGTCTTCTAATTCATTAGGGGTTTTTTTTTTTGTTTTTAGTTTGTAAACACATGGATAAAGTGAGTTTGTATATAATGTATTTGGAGTTTTAAAAAGTATTTTGACAAACTTCCTCATAAGAGACTCCTCAGGAAATTAAAAAGAAATGGGATATTACTTATTTGGGTTTAGTGTATGCCTTTTCAGTAAAAGTCCGAGATGTTTGTCCGAGGTGTTGGAGAAGGAGTGGCCTGTGAAGATCCCCCAGAAGGAGCCGACCACAGACCAGCCTCGGTCCTCAGACTCTATTCTCGTTGAGGATTCCCCTTTGGGGGTGCCAGCATTGGGCCCAAGTCCCTCGATGCCTGTGCCAAAGGCTGCAGAGCCTTCTGGTCTGGAGTCCAGAATGGCAGCCCTGGAGCGCAGTTTGTCTGCCTTCATGGACTAGCAATGGGCACTGTTGTCCGGCACCACCGGTTCATCCGCCCTGACAACCGGGCCCTTGACATCCAAGACGTCCCTCGAGGCCGAGTCGATCCTCGGCAAAGGTCGCGATCTGAGTCCCTCTCGACATGACTGCGGTCATCCCCGGCAAACTGCACCATCCACAGGGCATTGGGAGCCCTGAGGCCTGCAGAGCAGCCCTCCTACAAGTCCTCAACAGACTACTCCAAGTGGGAGACGGAGGACGAGGATTTCCCCGATACCAGTCGCCACTGCAACGTCCCATCTGACTCTCCTGTCTCAGAGCCTCGACGGCAGTCTCCGCCCAAGAATATGGGCTTCCTTGATTTTGTCAAGGACATGTCTAAGGCCCTGGTGTTCCCGACCAAGTCGGAGGAGGACCCTCGGGCAGGTGAGTTGGAAATCCTCCAGTACAAGGCCCCTCTGTGGGAATCGCTCAGGGTGCCTATCCCTCCCATCCTGTAACGGCTGACGCTCCGAATGTTGGAGACA
The DNA here is from genome assembly GCA_033557465.1 of Ichthyophis bannanicus. Lineage (NCBI taxonomy): Eukaryota > Metazoa > Chordata > Amphibia > Gymnophiona > Ichthyophiidae > Ichthyophis > Ichthyophis bannanicus. The sequence continues at coordinate 940,526,890 of CM066033.1, read as the reverse complement.
CCGGCTTCAGTGCCAGTGTGAGCAAACGGCTTGACTCGATGTATCGAGTCTCTGCCGGAGCCTGAGTTTCCAAAAGTCACAGCTGCCACATAACTCCATGATAATGAAGTCGGCCATGTGTCAGCTGAAAAGCCAGGAGAGACTCCTCTGTGCCCCCCGGCAGGGAGACCCGCACCCTGGATGCCCTCTGTAGAAAGTGCTGCAAGGGCTCAATGCTCATCAGCCGCATCCAGGCCTACCAGCTGTACATAGGCATGTACCTGAGAGACCTGGCAGTGTTTCAAGAACTTGGCCAAAGCTATCTGTGAATGCTCCAAATTCATGTCTCGAGCAAGCTATGACTGGTTCGAGTCTGCGACTGGCATCAGTGCATGCCGCCAAGCTTAGCTACAGTCATCCGACCTCAAGCAGTGGATTCAGGACAAATTGTTTGATGTCCCCTACCAAGGAGAGAACCTCTTTGGAAAACTGATGACCGACAAGGCTGCCGAGTTGGAGACCGAGATCATGATGAGGACCAGGCTCTTCAAAAAGACTGCTGCCCCTCCCTGACAGAAGGGCTCAGGTAAAATGTCCTTTTACCCGAGGAAGGGAGCTGCTTATAGAAACTACCCACCTTATCAGGCCTCCCCAGCTCCCCAACAGAATCAGCAGGTCAAGGGACATGGGCATGGTCCGCTTAAGCAGAAGGCTCCAAAACCATCAGGCACTAGCTCTGGCCCAGCCAGGGGGGAGTTTTTGACTCATTGAGTATCTACCCCAAGGAGATCATCAGCCCACAGGGCCCTCTATGCCCAGAGGTGTGAGTGACCATCACCACAGATTCCTGGGTACTTCAGGTAGTCAGGGAGGGTTATCTCCTCCACTTGACTCAGACACCTCCCCCTTATTTCCCGTGAGAGCCCCTCAGTCTCCCCTCCACTGGGACCACCTTCTGAAGGAGTTGGCAATGGAGAAACTGATTTGTCCAGGGTCACAAGAAATGCCAGTGGGATTTTGAACCCTGAGTTCTCAGCCAGCAGATAAGGATTAGATGGTTTATCCTGTCTGCTCATCCATACTAACTTCTAAGCTCTACAATCCCTCCCTCTCCCTTCGAGATCCTCTGTGATCGTCGCATGCTTTGCTGAATTGATAAGTTCTTGCCTCTACCACCTCTTATGGGAGACCATTCCATGCATTCAGCCTTTGCATAAAGAAATAGTTCCTTAGATTACTCTTGAATCTACCCCATTTCACCTTCATCCTGTTCCCCCACAGCTTCCTTTCAGTTGAAAAATGTCTGTCCTATGCATTTATACCATAGTTCCTGATCCGTGTCCCCAGTCTAGTCCCGAAACCTCTGGGTTGCCCATCTCATCTAGCAGCTTGGAGACTGAGAAACTCCTCCTTTGGTGACATCACTGGTATATCTCTCCGGAGTCCGCCTCCTGCCACCAGTTACCTCAGTCACCAAGCAGCTGGATAGATAGGGAACCCGGGGGTCCGGTCTCGCTGGAGAAACAAGTGGGGCTTGAGAGGCCCAGTTTAGTATTTGTCTATGGGTTTTGGTTTGCTTAAGAAGCAGTCTCTTCACTTTAAGTGGCTGTGACTTTAAATTTTACAGCAGACCGGCTCTCTCATCTTTACTCTTCCTCCCCCCTCCCCCCGCCTGCTCCACTCTTCCTTTCCGTCATTTTCGGTGGTAGCCTGCTAGCTCAGAAGATACTACCTGGGGGAGAGCAGCGCCTGTACTCAGCCGAGTATTAAACCAAAACGAGGTACTGGAAGCAGAGCTTAGCTGGCACCGTTCAGAGGTTCTTGCCTGCCAGCACGCCTAGCAGCTCTTCACCGCCGCACAGGGCCTGGAGCTTCCTTTCTGAAGTGCGGTGTTGGTGATTTGATCTAGGGCAGTGGAGTGTTCCCAGAGCCGGCGGCAAGCGCAGTTTGTTTCAAAGGTACCGCATAACTCGCTCTGTTGCCAAATAAGGTAAGGGAGTATCTTTTCTGTGGGCTTTTCTTCAGCGTGTTTTTTTTACGAAATAGGCTGTCGGCCCAGCCGCGTGGCGTCTGCATGGTCAGTCTTCAGGCTCAAGAGGGTGCTTTTCTCTGGGGTTTCCGGGATATTGGAGGAGCCCTTAGCGATGCTCTTTAAAAAAATAAATAAATAAAATAAGTGTTCTGCCTTTGTTAATAAAAGAGTGTGTCAGAGAAGTTGGTTCGTGGCTCAGGAGTTCTATTGTGAGTTGCACAGCTGGTTTTCCGGCCTTAGAGGGTACAAGTTAACTGTGCAGATATCAAGCAGGCTGTTCGATAGGCAACAATGCCTTCCAAGCCACAGTGCGTGGTGTGTGGGGCTCGGAAGGGCACAAGCGCAGGGGTCTGTAAAGCCTGTGTAGGGGAGTCTAAGGCTTCAGATCACATCCGTGAACAGCAGGATGGAGCTTCGGGGGGTGAGGTAGAAGCTTCGGCTTCATTAGTTCCCGAAGTAGCGCAGGAAGAGCCGGTGGCAGGTCCCTCTTCCTTCTCGGGCGCACCCTCCTCTCAGACGGTTTTCCCTATGGAGCTGGCTTCCATTTTTTCACAACAGTTTGTTGCATTGCTGCAGCAGACGGTGCTTGGTAGTGCTCTGCAGCAGAAGGTTGCGGCGGACGTGAGCGGAGCAAAGAAACTCCCGGCGTCTCTGTGGGTTGAAGGTCCCCCGAGTGGGAGCAAGAGATCCCGTGGTGAGGGGGAGTTGACAGAGCAATCGGGGGCTTCTGAGGGCCTGCCGTCGGATGAGGAGAGACACAGTTTGGGCTTAGATGAGGAGCTAGAAGAAGATGAGCTTTCTGAGAGAGAGGATCAGGCTAGAGTTGTGCGAGACTTCAAAAGAGAGGAACTGCCAGCGCTCATTGTAGACACTAAAGGCGCTCAATATGCTGGTGCCAGGTCCAGCGGAGGATGAAACGCTAGAGGATCCTTTGTTGCAGGTGTTCAGGAAAAATCAAAGAGCGTTCCCTGTGCACAGGGTATTTCAAGAGATGATTCAGGAAGAGTGGAACGTTCTGGAGGCTCCTCTGAAAGGCTCCAGAGTTATGGGACGTCTGTATCCGTTGTTGGACCAGGATAAATAGATGGACGCAGCCGTCTCAGCTGTTACCAAAAAGACCACAATACCTGTAGAAGGAAGTGCGGCCCTCAAGGATGTTCAGGACAGAAAGCTGGATGTCTTGTTAAGACAAGTTTTTGACGTCAATGCGATATCACTGCAGGCAGCTGTTTGTGGAGCGTGGGTGGCTAGAGCCTGTCTTCGCTGGGCGCAGCAAGTGCAAGAGGGGCAGCAGAGTCCCTTGGTGGGAGAGGCTTCCCGGCTGGAATCGGGGGAAGCCTACCTGGTGGATATCCATTATGATCTTATGCGAGGTTTGTCAGAAAGCATGGCATCGGCGTTACCAGCACGGCGTTACCTGTGACTACGCAATTGGGCGGTAGATAGCTCATCCAAGGCTGGATTAAGTAAGCTACCCTTTAAGGGCCATCTGTTGTTCGGAGAGGATTTAGAGAAACTGGTTAAGGATCTAGGGGAGTCCAAAGGAGGCAGATTACCGGAGGACAAGCCTAAGCAGGCTCGGGTAGTCCCGGGGGGCAGCCACGAGATTTTCACCAGTTCCGATCCCAAAGGTTCAATTCAGGTCAAAGAGGACGGTTCCCCAATAGAAACCAGGTGTTTTGGGGGTTTCGAGGAGCGGGGAGGGGTTTTGGATCTCCTTCCTCCTCCTCTCTTAACTTCAGGAAGTCACAATGAGATGAGGGGGACCCAGACGCCCCTAATTCCCGTAGGGGGGGGGGGCGTTTGCAGGAGTTTTATTCTGCCTGGGTCCGAGTTACGTCAGATCAATGGGTTCTGGAAGTCATTCGGGAGGGCTATGCCCTGGAGTTCATACGTCCAGTGCGGGAGGCCTTCATGCAAAATGCTCTGTGCTGCGGGAGACAGTACAAAGGTTGCTGAGCCTCAGAGCAATAGTCCCGGTACCCTCAGACCAGTGCGAATGCGGTCGATACTCCATCTACTTCAGGGGTCTCAAACACGCGGCCCGCGGGCCGCATGCGGCCCGCGAGACAACTTTGTGCGGCCCGCGACGGAGGAAAACAAAAAAACCCCAAAACCCTGGCTTCTGCCGTTGCCGCCGTGGCAGCGGCAGAATCAATTGTCAAATTTTAAAAAAAAAACTGACTTCTGCTGCTCAAGCAGCAAAATCAGCTGTCCTGCGGCCCCTTCCCCTGTGCCCGGAGATCCGAGTCTGCTCTATCAGCGGCGTGCTTTTCAAGCCGCGAAGAGAGTATTCCCCTCTCGCGCGGTTTCAAGCCGCGCGAGAGGGGAATACTCTCCTCGCGGCTTGAAAAGCACGCCGCTGATAGAGCAGACTCGGATCTCCGGGCACAGGGGAAGGGGCCGCAGGACAGCTGATTTTGCTGCTTGAGCAGCAGAAGCCAGGTTTTTTTTAAATTTACCTGGGGGGGGGGTGTAGGACTGGAAATGGGCTATTGGCAGGGGGGGGGTATGACTGGAAATGGGCTATTGGCAGGGGGGGGTTATGACTGGAAATGGGCTATTGGCAGGGGGGGGTTATGACTGGAGATGGGCTATTGGCAGGGGGGTTATGACTGGTAATGGGCTATGGTGGGGGCTAGGACTTGAACTGGGCAGGTGGGGGTTAGGAAGGACTGGAGGTGGGCTGATGGGGGGAGTTAGGACTGGTAATGAGCTATGGAAGGGCTGACTGAAATGGGGTAATGGGGGTTAGGGCTGGAAGTGGGCTATTGGCAGGGGGGTTATGACTGGTAATGGGCTATGGGGGGGGTAAGACTGAAAATGGGGTGATGGGGGGTAAAACTGGAAGTGCGCTATGGGGAGGTTAGGACTGGTAATGGGCTATGGGGGGTCTAGGACTGGTAATGGGCTGGGGGGGGTTGCTAGGACTGGAAATGGGCTGAGTGGAAGGGGGGCTTGAACTGCAAATGGCTGATGGGGAGGGGGGCTTGGAATGGAAATGGGCTGTGAGGGGAGGGAGCTAGGATTGGAAATGGGCTGATGGGGGGCTAGGATTGGAAATGGGCTGATGGTGAGGCTAGGATAGGACTGGAAATGGACTAATGGGGGGACTAGAAGGGAGCGGATGCTGGGTGGGGCTGGAACTAGAAGGGAGCTGATGTTGGGGGAGGATTAGAATGGGATGGAGCTGGGAAAGTGAAATGGAGAGGGGAAAAATATTTTGTCTGGGAGAGAAGACAAATCTACAATTGGCCAGGTATTGGGAAAGTAAGTGGGGATTGAGGATGGAGGGGTAAAATTTGAGTGGATGAAATAGGAATGAGGAAAGAGAAAAAGGAGAAAGATTAGTATGTTAAAGCAGATGTAGAGAGAGAATGGAAAAAAAACTAGGAGAGAAGAAAGGGCAAATGGACAGCAGACGATGGAGAGTTAGCAGAAGACATGAAGAAACCAGAAGAAAGTGGCTGGAACAATTGCAACTGAAAAAAATGCACAAAAGGTAGAAAAATATCTCTTTATTTTGAATTTATTAACTGGAATATGTCAGCTCTGGGAAATGTGCATCATTAATGTTTGCGCTTTGTTTAGTACAAGAGGAAATTAATTTATAGTTTTATTTCTACAGTGTTGTTGTACATTCCAAGTTTGGCTTTTGGGGTTCCCAGTTTAATTATTGTCTTCTTGTTTCTAAATCTTTTAGTCTTTCTTTATCCATACTCATTAAAGAGGCATGTTTACTAAAAGTTAGTGTATGGTAACATTATGCAAATATTTATGCAAATGAGACCCCTTATGCAAATGAGGCCCCGCATCTTATGCGGCCCCCGGGTTACTTTACAAGTCCTCATTTGGCCCTCAAAGCAATTTGAGTTTGAGACCCCTGATCTACTTCATCGTCCCGAAAAAAAGACAGAGGGGTTCGGCCGATTCTGGATCTCAAAGGAGTGAATCGTTGTCTGCGGGTGTCTCACTTTCACATGGAGACGCTGCGATCAGTTATATTGACGGTACAGAAGGGAGAATATCTCACGTCTCTGGACTTGTCTGAAGCATATCTCCATATTCCCATAAGACCAGATCATCACAGATTTCTCAGATTCGCAGTTCTGTTCGGGCATTATCAGTTCCAAGTGTTGCCCTTCGGGCTAGCAATTGCCCCGAGGATTTTCACCAAGGTTATGGTGGTGGTAGCGGCAGCGTTGCACAAGGAGGGCATCCTTGTGCATCCTTACCTAGACGATTGGCTAATTCAGGCAAAGTCGCAGGCCGAGAGCGAGACGGTTACGGCCCGGGTAGTAGCTTTCTTGGAAAGTCTCGGTTGGATAGTCAATATGACAAAGAGTCACTTGGTTCCTTCCCAGAGTCTGGAATACCTGGGAGCTCGCTTCGACACTCAGATCGGGAAGGTGTTTCTAACAGGACAGCGAGCGCAGGTTCTGCGAAAGCTTGTGGGGAGCTTCTTGAGGCTCAAGGCTCCCTCAGCCTGGCATTACCTGCAACTTTTGGGCACCATGGCGGCAATGATAGAGACGGTGCCATGGGCGAGAGCCCACATGAGGCCCTTACAAAGGGCATTGCTTCGCCGGTGGTCGCACCAGCAGTATCCTCTGTCCCGGAAACTGCCCTGCCCAGAGGAGACCCATCAAGGTCTGCACTGGTGGTTGCTTCCCGAGTCGTTGAAGCAGGGGAAGTCTTTGGAGGCACCAGCCTGGGTGGCAGTGATGGCAGACGCCAGTTTGCTGGGCTGGGGAGCTCATTATCAGGGCAACTTCGTGCAGGGGCGGTGGAACCCTCGGGAGCGGACGTGGTCGATCAACCGGTTAGAATTAAGAGCGGTGTATCTGGCTCTACAGGAGGTTTCGGTCGTCGCTCGGCGGGAAGGCGGTCTGAGTGTTGTCCGACAACGCGACGGTGGTTGCCTACGTCAACAAACAAGGGGGGGCACCAGCAGCGTGGCGCTAGAAGCCGAGGCCGAGGTCCTGTGTGGCTGGGCAGAAGCGAATCTCTTGGACCTGTCGACAGCACATGTAGCAGGAGTGGACAATGTGGAGGCTGATTTTCTCAGTCGGGTGAAGGTGGATCCCGGGGAATTGGTCCTGCATCCTGAAGTCTTCAAGATGGTGGTTCGCAGGTGGGGATCGCCGGTCATGGACCTCATGGCGACCTTCGCTTCAGCAAAGGCCAGTCGCTTCTTCAGCAGGCGCAGGGAAAGGATGTCGGAGGGCTTGGACACCCTTATGTAGGACTGGCCGGAGGGGCAGCTGCTGTATGTCTTTCCTCCGTGGGTTCTGATAGGAAGGGTCCTGCAACGGGTAGAGCGTTTCAGAGGTCAAGTAATTCTGATAGCGCCAGACTGGTCGCATCGCCCCTGGTATGGGGACCTGGTGAGGTGGTTGTTGGCAAATCCCTGGCAGCTTCCCTGCCGAACGGATCTGTTAATTCAGGGGCCCCTGTTCATGCCTCACGTGGATCGGTTCTAACTTACGGCTTGGCTCTTGAGAGGGCTCGGTTAAAATCCCGGGGGTATTCCACGGCGGTCATTGCTACCTTATTGAAATCCAGGAAACGGTCTACTTCACTAGCATATGTTCGTGTCTGGAGAATTTTCAAGGCGTGGTGCACGGAAAGGAAGTGCGAGGCTTTAAAGGCTTCTATTCCTCAGATCCTGGAATTCTTGCAAAATGGCTTCGACAAAGGGCTAGCTGCCGCGTCGTTGCGTGTACAGGTGGCAGCGTTGTCATGCAACAGAGGCAGATTTGCAGGCCAGTCGCTAGGAACTCAGTGAGATGTGAAATGGTTTTTAAGGGTGGTGGCTCTTGTCAGACCTCCGGCTAGGCAAGTATTCCCTAAGTGGCATCTACCCTTCATGTTGGACGCAATGGAGCGGGAGCCTTTTGAACCATTAACTTGAGCATCACTCAAGGATCTCACTCTGAAGGTGGTGTTCTTGGTAGCTGTCTGTTCGGCTAGACAAGTGTCAGAGCTGCAGGCACTTAACTGTAGGGAGCCCTATCTTTCGTTTTTTGCGGCAAAGGTCGTTTTGAGACCTGTGCCGGCCTTTCTCCCGAAGGTGGTCTCGGCATTCCATGTAAACCAGGAGATTTCCTTACCGGTGTTCTCCGAGGGCACAGATGGGTCCTCGTCGAGAAAGTTGCATCTTTTGAATGTCCGGCGAGCGTTGAAGTATCTTAGCCAGACGGCGTCCTTTCGCAGGTCAGATAGGCTTTTTGTTCTTTTCGCGGGACCAAGAAAGGGGGAAGCGGGGTCGAAGGCATCCATTGCGCGTTGGATCAAAGAGGCCATTGCGTCGGCTTATGTGTTGAAAGGTAGAGTGGTACCGGAGGGGCTGAGGGCCCACTCCACTAGGGCTCAGGCTACCTCCTGGGCGGAAGTTAGGTTGGTGTCGCCGGTGGAGATTTGTAAAGCGGCGACCTGGTCGTCTTTAAATTCTTTTGTTCGGCACTATCGTCTGAATGTGCAAATGGCGGAGGAGACCTCGTTTGGATCAGCAGTACTTCAGGCTGGTTTGCCGGGTCCCTCCTGTGATTGATGTTCTTCACTGCTCTGGTACTGACCCAGAGGTTTTGGGACTAGACTGAGGACACTATCAGGAAGGTAAAATTAGACTTACCTGCTAATTGTTCCTGGAGTGGAACCAGTCTAGTCCCGTATCCCTCCCAGCGTTTGTTGTCAAACAGAAGCCTGAAGTGTCTCCGTGGGTCACAGGTAAGAGCTGTTCTGATTTCGCGATTTCCAATTAAAAAAAAGAAAAAAATTATGAAAATTGAGGGGGATGGCTACTAGGACTGGTTTTCTGTTGGGCTTACTATCCTTTCCTTTGGATGAGGGAGTGGCTTGTTCAAGTTTCAAGTCACAGTATGGAAGAGGATTTGTTTCCTCTCTTAATTTTGAGAGTTGCTGTAGTTCTGGTTAGTTTAATATGGTTGGATAACTTCTTACTTGTTGCTCCGGTGAGTCTGCTTTGTCAATAGGGTACTGGTGACAGGAGGCGGACTCCGGAGAGATATACCAGTGATGTCACAAAAGGAGGAGTTTCTCAATCTCCAAGCTGCTAGATGAGATGGGCAACCCAGAGGTTTTGGGACTAGACTGGCTCCACTCCAGGAACAACAATTAGCAGGTAAGTCTAATTTCACCTTATTTAAATCTCTATCATATCATACCCTCTTCCGTCTTTCTCTTAAAGCAGTGGTTCTCTGTCTTTTTTTCTGACACACCTGACAGATTGTATTCATGTGCATGGCACACTGAACACTACAATGTGCAATAGGACAAAAAAAAGCCCAAATATGTTGTTGTAAAGTTCAGATTTCTTTTGCATTATTTTTTTCTTAGCAGAATTTATCTTTTTGTTTTTAATAAACTTATTGAAATCAAAGTTATTGAATTTTATTTTTCCAAACAAAAGTTTGTCCTCACTTATTTAATCAGTGAAAAATCTGGGATTGATATGCTGAAGCTTTTCATTAGTGGTTGAATGATAATAAATTCACACTAAACTTACAACAGTTTTGTTTTACCTATTTTGGAATCTATACAGAGCAGAGCTAGAAAGTTTCTCTTTACAATTTGCCATATGAAAAAATACATATGCAAATTCTGGCAAATATAGTGATGGAATTCAAAATGGCATGGGATAGTAAGAGGATGAAATAAAAACAAACGTAAATCTTTTTTTATATTTCAACAAATAGGTGACCTGCAAGGAGAGGGGGCTACAACTACTTGAGCCATCTTACTGGGCAGACTAGATGGACCATACTGGTCTTTCTCCAGGAACAAGCAGGAAGTCAGTCCTCACATATGGATGATGACGCCGATGGCGCCCGCGTGGAGCAAATCCTCAGCTTTCAACTAAAGCCTTTGGGAATTGCTACCACTCATGCGTGGTCCCCTTCCCACCCAAGTCTCCTTTTTTTCTGTGGAGCCCATCAGATGTAGTCTGTACTTGTCATGGAAAAAGTTGATTTTTTTTTTGTGCCTTATTGGCTGTCTCCGGTTTCGCACCGATACCCTTTCCCCACCCTGGCCCCTTGGTACCTCGGTATCGGGTCGGTTCCTCTTTTTTTTCTACTAAGTTTTGATTTTCTTTCTTAGGGCGTCTTCGTGCCCATTTTTCCTCACTGGCAGCCCGAAGGGTGTTTGACCTTGCTGGGGTCCTTTTTCCCCCCATGGCTACCAGTGGGTTCAAAAAGTTCGATCGGTGCAGGAAAATCATGTCCCTCACCGATATGCATGACTGCTGCCTCGGCCCGGACCATGACCCGGCAGTCTGTGACCTGTGCAAAAAGATGCTCTCGAAGGCCTTGAAGAGCAGCCAGCAGCAGCATGATAAGATTTTCCCTGATTCCCCCATGCCTTGGGAGGAGCACTCCGAACCCAAGCATCGTCTTGGTTCCTCGGAGAGGGGGTCTCCCTCGAAGGAATGGAAGAGAAGGAAGAAACCCTCAAAGGCGACGTCTCTGGACAGTTCCGATCGGCCGGGCTCCTCTCAGGGCCTATCATGGGGCCCTGAGCGCCTGCCTGAGGTGTCGAAGAAGGAGCGTCCAACCAAGGTTCCTCGCAGGGACACTGTCGCGGATCGACCTAGACAAGTACATATTGTCCTAGTCGAGAACTCCCCTCTGGAGGAACCGGCTTTGGGCCTGAGCGTGTCTGTGCCCGAGCCAAGGGCTGCGGAGCCTCCGGGACTGGTGTCCAGGATGGCGGCCTTGGAGCGCAGTGTCACTGCCTTCATGGAGCAGCACCAGGCGCTGATGTCTGGCAGATCCAGTTCCTCTGCCCCAACCACCGGGCGCTCGACATCGAAGTCTACCCTGGAGGCACAGCCGATCTTCGAGGCCTTGCGGGCCCGAGTTGATCCTCAGCCAAAGTCGCGCTCTACCTCCCACTCGTCGGGACCGAGGTCGTCACTGTGCCGAGCCTGCAAGCGTCAGGGCGGATGGCGCCAGGGCCCTCGAGGCCCGAGGAGCTCCACGAGACTTCCTCGGAGGCCTCTGCTTGGGAGACCGAGACCGAGGCCGAGGAGTTCCCGGACACTCGTCATCGAGATGTCCCGTCCGATTTCCCAGTATCTGAACCTCGGAGAAGGTCCCCACCGGAGGATATGGGTTTTCTGGACTTCATTCGGGATATGTCCAAGGCTTTGGCTTTCCTGACAGTCTGAGGAGGATCCTCGAGCCGACGAGCTCGAGATCCTCCAGTACGAGGCTCCCCCTTGGGAAACCCTCATGGTGCCCATTCCTCCTATCCTGGAATGACTTATGCTCCACATGTGGGAGACTCCAGTAATCAGCAAGCAGCTCAACTTGATGTATCAAGTCCGCCAGAGCCCTGGGTTCCAAAAATCACAACTGCCGCATAACTCCATGGTTGTGGAGTTGGCCATGCGTCAACTGAAGAGTCAGAAGACGCACTCCTCGGTGCCCCCAGGCAGGGAGGGCCCGCACCTTGGATGCCCTCAGCAGGAAGTGTTACCAGGGTGCAATGCTGAATTGTCAGATCCAGGTCTACCAGCTATACATGGGCATGTACCTGAGAGACTAGGCAAAGGAGCTCGCCGGGTTCTTGGCTGGTCTCTCTGAGGAGATTAAGGGCCTGTCCAAAGCTGTCTGTGAATGCCCCAAGTTGATGTCTCGGGCGGCCTATGATGGGTTCGAGTCGGCGGCACGGGTAGCCGCGGCAGGCATTGGTGTACATCGCCAAGCTTGGCTACAGTCTTCGGACCTCAAACAGTGGGTACAGGACAAGTTGGTCAATGTCCCATGCCGAGGGGGGATCCTCTTTGGCAAATCCATGACCGACAAGGCCGTCAAGCTGGAGACAGAGTTCATGATGAGGACAAGGCTCTCTAAGAAGACCTCTGCCCCTTCCCGCAAGAACGGCTCGGGTAAAAAGCCCTTTTACCCGAGGAAGTCCACTACTTACCAAAACTACCCCCCTTACCAGGCCTCCCCAGCTCCCCAACATGGGCAGCAGGCCAAGGGACAGGAGCATGGCCCGCGTAAGCAGAAGGCCCCCAAACCCCAGGCTCCAGCCCAACCTGGAGGAGGTTTTTGACTCCTGCAGTATGGCCCCTCTCCCAACCGGAGCTGGGCAGCCCACAGGAGATTGGCTAGCCTTGTATGCCCACAAGTGGAGATCTATCACCACTGATTCCTGGGCATTACAGGTGATCAAGGAGGGATACCTCCTCCATCTAGCAAGAGTGCTCAACAGATGGAGGAGGTATTTGGCGTGGAGGAGTAGCCTAGTGGTTGGGGCAAGGTACTTCAGGCCGGAAGGTCGGTGGTTCAAATCCCACTAGAGGACAGCAACCTTGGGCCGGAAGGACTGGGGTTTCTAGTCCCACAGGTGCTCCTTGTGGTCTTGGGCAAGCCACTTAACCCTCCATAGCCCATGTTCCCTGTAAAATAGTTATCTCCAAGTTATAATACCCTGTTCAATGTAATTTCGGTTTGTTCAATGTAAACCGCACTGATGCAGAATAGCGCGGTATATAACAGAATGTAAATAAATAAATAAAAAAAACAGATCAATCTGTTGGAATTGCATGTAATCTGTCTCACCCTGAAGGCTTTCAGGCAGTGCCTGGGCCACAGGACTGTCCTGGTGCAAATGGACAACCAGGTTGCCATGTTCTATATGAACAAACAAGGGGGCACGGGATTCCGTGCCCTTTGTCAGGAAACCCTAGATCTGTACTCTTAGGCAGTCCGGCAGGGCATTCTCCTCAAGGTGGTATACCTGCTGGGCCAGGACAGCTGGCTTGCCAACAGACTTAGCAAGATGCTCCAGCCACATGAGTGGCAGCTGGACCGGGAAGTAGCCAACAGGCTTTTCCAGATCTGGGGGGCACCGGTGATGGACCTGTTTGCAAGCCCGGACAATCACCAGTTGCCCTGCTTCTGCTTGAGGCAGCTGCATCCTGCCAGGGTGGCAGCCGACGCCTTTCTAGTCTCATGGTCGGTGGGTCTTCTGTATGCTTTTCCCCCCCCCCGATGCCTCTGATCGGCAAGACTCTGTTCAAGATTCTTCACAACAGAGCTTCAGTCATCCTGATAGCCCCACGGTGGCCCAGTTTACCGTGGTTTCCGCTCCTCCTACAGTTAGCGGTGGAGGCCCCCATCCCTTTGGGGTCAGCTCCACGGCTCCTTTCCCAGGAGGGGGGCTCTTTTGCATCCCAACCTCGGCTCCCTTTCGCTGATGGTATGGCTGCTGAGAGCATGACTCTAGCCCCACCCCTCCTTCCATTTTGCTGGCGTCACGCAGAGCGTCTACCAGACAGGCTTACGCTTTCAAGTGGTGCAGGTTTGTGCTTTGGTGCACTGAGCAAGGGGTAGACCCCTTCTCTTGCCCGGTGGTTGTGGTATTGCAATACCTTCTCCACCTCTCCAGGACGGGGCTTAAGTCCAGCTCCGTCAGAGTGCATCTCCGTGTCCTAGTGGTGAATCACCATCAGGTGGATGGAAAGGCCCCTCTCAGTTCATCCAATGGTGTTCTGGTTCCTAAAGGGCCTACTCCAGTCGAAGCCCCCGGTGACCGAATGGGATCTCAGTGTAGTGTTGGGGCAGCTCACCCAGCCGCCCTTTGAACCGCTGGCCACGTGCCACCTCTGTTATCTCTCCTGGAAGGTGGTTTTCTTGGTTGCGCTCACTTCTGCCCGGAGGGTGAGTGAGCTCCAGGCCCTCGTGGCGGAGAGGACCTATACAAGGTTCTACAAGAATTAGGGTAGTGCTTTGCACGTACCCCATATTCCTTCCGAAGGTGGTCTCTTTGTTCCACCTCAACTTAGGAGGTGGTCCTTCCTACCTTCTTTCCCAGACTGCATGCCAGTTGGGCAGAGGTGGTCCTCCATACCTTGGACTGTAAGAGAGCTCTGTCCTCCTAGATTCAACATACTCAAGATCACTGGAAAGCCTCTTAGCTTTTTCTTTCCTACGACCCTAGTAAGCTGGGGGAGGTGGAGACTAAGTGTACGCTGTCCACATGGGTGGTGGACTGTATTGCCCTGGCTTATGAGGATTGTATTGGTCTTTCCGGAGTAATGGACCTAGTATTCAGATATCTACAGTTTACTCTACTTCAACTTGCAGCTATAGTAGGGGGAACTGTGGCGTCTTAATTAAACAGACTCACCCTTCCCCTGTGTAGTCTCAGACCAACGTAGCGCTCTTAATCACACCAAATAGTGAAAACAAATAGCGCTTTACTAGCATCAATGACTACTGGGAAGTTGTCTTTTTTTGTCTTTTCTATGTGATTGACTATTTCTTAATACACCATTCGTGTTCCAACCCCTTCATATATTCACATCTTGAAAATGTTTTTTGAATTAATATTGAACAAGCTTATCTTATCTCATATCCACTGATGTTTGATGGGTTTCTCCTTCTCATTGAATTTTCCTCTCTCAACGCCTCTCTCGGCGCCGCTACGTTTCACTCCTTTATGGAGTTTCATCAGGAGATCTATCTGCAAATGAACAGTAGTGTTAAGAACGCTTGTCTCGAAAAACCTTGTGCTGCGTTAGGAGCTTTGGATTCAGTACAACAAAATGTTTAAAACCTTTAAAACCAGTGAGTTTATTCTTTACAATCTTTTGTTTGTTAACCATACTCACTGTTAACTGCTGCCCACGTCTCACTACTCAGTTTCTCAGCCAGAACGCCGCGCATGCGGGTAGGCTGCTCAGCCCTCATTTTAAATCTACAGCTGATTAATCAGCGGCACACGTCACTTACAAACTTGCCACTCTACTGAAGCATTTAAACCTAAGGGCTCCACTGTGTTCAATGAAAAAATCCATTTCTGCTCGTAGAATAACAACGTTTCATCAATGGTTTTTCCTCTTTTCGATCTCATAATATAATCTATGCAGAAGCATCGGAGTTGTGAAAATTCATGATTAAATTCTCCACAATGTTGAACCAACGGTGCTGTTGCAACTTTGTTTGACAATCGACTCTTGTGCTCCTGCATACGTATTCTGAAAGCTCGAATTGTTTTTCCTATATAAAGTTTGTTGCAAGGGCATCTGATGGCATATATCACCGCTGTCGTGGTGCATGAAGTTCTATGTTTTAAAATATAGGTTTTGCCAGACCAGGTAAACTCTCTAGCTTCCTCTGTAATGTGACAGATTGTACACTGTCCACAAGCAGTGTGGCCCTTCAATTGGTGATCATCATCTACAGTCGAAGATGAGCATTTATTAATCGAGCTAAGTTGTTCCTTTAAGTTACTGTTTCTTTGCCAGACACATCTTATTGTCTTTTCTTCTAGACCTGGGAGTAATCGTATCAAAGGAAGGTTTCTGGTTACTAGCTTCTGTATTTTATAACTAAGAGGTGAGAATTTTGTAATGAGATTCACACTATCTTCTTTCTCTGGTCTTCCACCCAACTGTGGTGGATTTAATAACCAAGTTCTATCATTGTTTAGGGCTCTCTTATAAGCCCTTTGTGAAATCTGCATAGGATAGCCTCGAGCCGTAAAATCTTGTAGCAATTGTTTAGATTTCCTTTTGAAATCAGTTGTTTCCGAACAATTTCGTCTGAATCGCAGAAATTGAGAAAATGGTAAACTGTTTTTTAGTTTTGCTGGGTGAGCGCTCCTGTAATGAAGAAAAGTATTTCGAGTAATGGGTTTTTTGTACACAGAGGTAATCCAACCCTCAGGACCCTTTTTCACCTCCAGATCCAAAAAGACAATCTCTGATGGATTTATGGTATGAGTAAACTTGATAGCTGTAGTGCAATCGCTAAGCCAAGCTACAAATTGTCTTGCTGCTGTTTCTGACCCTTTCCAAAGTACGAAAATGTCGTCAATGAGCTGGAAGGCTGTGTTACGGCTCATAATCAGGACCATAGCGGCATCAGTGGCTCACCTGCACTCTCTTCCTCTGGCAGACATCTGCTGGGCCGCCACCTGGTCTTCTATTCATACCTTTGCAGCTCACTACTGCCTGGATAGGGAGTCCCGATGGGACAGTGCTTTTGGCCAGACTGTACTCCGTAACCTTTTTGGGGTCTAGGCAACTCCTGCCCTCTGACCCTTCTGTGTTCAAGCTACCGGAGAGCTACTTTCCTTGGATGCAGGTCCTATTTCCCTTGCGGCTCTCAATGAGGGAGCCTTTTTTGGCTATAGGTTCATGATAGCCTGTAGCTGGGGAGTCCCATATGTAAGGACTGACTTCCTGCTTATTCCCAGAGAAAGCGTAGTTACTCACCTCTAACAAGTGTTCTATGGGGACAGCAGGAATCCGTCCTCACAACCCTCTCTTCTCTTCTTGGAGTTGCAGTCCTATTATTTTCATTTGTTTTTGCCGTCTTTTTAGCTATGTCATTTGACTGAGCAAGATGCCTCTTTTGCGCGGGAAGGGGACCACGCATGCGTGGTAGCATTTCCCAAAGGCTTTCTTTGAAAGCTGGGGATTTGCTCTGCGCAGGCTCAGTCGACATCACCCATATGTGAGAACTGATTCCTACTGTCCCCGGACAACACCTGTTACAGGTGAGTAACTACGCTTTATCTGCCATCATATACTATGTTACTATGGTGTCACATCAGTAACAGCAACACAAAATCCATCCATTGTTACTTTGTGAATTAACATAAAACCCTGCAAATACGCTTTTCAGAACCTATATAGCAAACCTTCCATATCATAAGATTCTCCAGGACCAAGCAGGAAGTCAGTCCTCACATATGGGTGTCATCGGCGCCGATGAAGCCCCAGCGGAGCATTTCCCCAGCTTTCCATGAAAGCCTTTGGGAATGCTGGCACGCATGCGCGGTTCCCTTCCCGCCTAAAGGTGCCATCTTACCTCAGTCTCTTTTTTTTCCAAGAAGCCCATCGGACGTGTTTCCTGTTCTCCCGGATAAAAGTGATTTTTTCCTTCGGCGATTTTCGCTATTTTTCTCCGGTTCGACGCCGGTTCCCCTCCCGCCGGGTTCGGTACACCGGTATCGAGCCCGTTTTCTTCATTTTTTTGGTTTTTGCCCTTCGTGGCTGGCGTTCGCGCCCTTTTTTCATTTTTTCGCTGGAAGACCGGTCTTTTGACCTCACTGGGGCTATTTTTTCCCCGATGGCTTCCAGTGGTTTCAAAAAGTGTGATCGGTGTAAGACGATTGTCTCTCACCGACACACACGACTGCTGCCTTCGGTGCCTCAGCCCTGACCACGACCCCAAGTCGTGTGGGCCATGTGGGAAGATGTCTTCCAAGGCACTAAAGAGTCAACAGCATCAGAGGGAAAGGTTTTTCTCGGACTCTGCCTCCGGCCGGGCCCGGACCTCGTCTGAGGCCTCGACATCTCGGGATTCCGATCCCGAGCGCCGTCGAAGCTCCTCGGACAGGGGGTCCCCCGACCGGGAACGTAAGAGGAAGAAACGGCTCGCGAGGGTGGCATCGGAGGAGGTCCCTGGTCCCTCGAGGGCCAGGTCTAAGACCCCCGACCACCATCCCGGGCCTGTGGACTAAGAGAAGCCTGCTAAAGTTCCTCGCGTGGAGCCGGAGTCTGCTGGACACATAAGCCCCGTAGTCCTCGTGGACTCTCCTCCCAGAGAGCCGACGCGAGCTGAGTCTCAGGATGACAGCCTTGGAGTGCAGACTGTCTGCCTTCATGGAGCAGCAGCGGGCACTGATGGCCAGCCTGTCTGGTGCATCTGCCCCGACCACCGGGACGTCGACTTCAAAGTCAACCCCGGAGACCGAGCCGATACTCGAGACCCTCATGGCTCGAAGTCATCCTCGGTCGAGGTCTCCCTCGACCTCCCGTTCGGGACCGAGGTTGTCGACACTAGTGCCCCCGGCGTCGGGGCGGGTGCCTCGGGGCCCCGCGGGGTTGGACCCTGATTCCTCCTCGGACGAGTCAGTCTCCCGATACGTTTAAGACTTGGTGCGTCCCGTCGGACTCACCGCAGTCTGATCCCCGGAGTAGATCCCCTCTGGAGGACACTAGGTTCTCGGAGTTCGTCCGGGATATGGCTGATGCCTTGGCTATCCCTGCCGATCCCGAGGAAGAGCCTCGAGCCGAGGAGTTCGATGCTCTACAGTACGACTCTCCTCCGAAGGAGGCCTTTACTGTCCCGGTTCTTCCGATGCTGGAACGGCTCCTCTTCCAAATGTGGGAGGCCCCGGCCTCGGCGCCGGTTCTAAGTAAGCGAGTCAATTCCATTTATCGACTCCGCAAAAGCCCTGGTTTCCAGAAAGCACAGCTACCACACCATTCCATGGTTGTGGAATCGGCCATGCATCATCTGAAGAGTCAGAAGATGCACTCTGCGGTGCCCCCCGGCAGGGAGGCCCGCAACCTCGATGGCGTCGGTAGGAAGTGCTTCCAGGGGTCAATGCTTGCTTGCCGTGTCCAGTCTTACCAGCTGTACATGGGCATGTACTTGCGGGACCTGGCCAAAGAATTGGCCGGATTCTCTGCTGGTCTCTCTGGGGAACCCTTGCAGAGATTTCAGACCTTGTCCTCGGGGATACGGGAATGCTCAAAGTTCATTTCCCGCGCCGCCTACGATGGCTTCGAGGCTTCAACCCGAGTAGCAGCTGCCGGCATCGCGGCTCGATGCCAGGCGTGGCTGCAGTCATTGGACCTTGAGCCATGGGTTCAGGACAAGTTGGTCGATATCCCCTGCTGAGGTGAGAACCTTTTTGGCAAACCCGTGGCCGAGAAGGCCGCTCAGCTCGAGACGGAGCACCTTACCCAGACAAGGCTGTCGAGGAAGACCTCTGCCCTTTCACATAAAAAGAAGGGCTCGGGTAAAAAGTCCTTTTACCCGAGGAAGGGCACTGCCTACAAACAGTACCCTCAGTATCTGGCTGCCCAAGCTGCCCCCCAGGGTCAGCAACCCAAGGGCCAGGGTAACGGGCCCCGTAGGCAGAGGACCCCCAAGCCTCAGGCCCCTGCTGCCACTCAGCAGTGTGGGGGTTTTTGACTCCTTGAGCGTAGCCTCTCCTCCACTTCTCTCCACACCCTGCACAGGAGGTCGCCTCGCCCTCTTTGCCCACCAGTGGCCCCTTATCACCAGGGACAGTTGGGTGCTGGACATAGTCCACAAGGGCTATGCCCTCCATTTTCACCAACTGCCTCCGCCATATTTTCCAGGGGAGCCTCCAAGGCCTCCCCTGCACACAGACCTTCTTCTACAAGAGCTTCATGGTCTGTTGGTGGACAGGGCGGTGGAGCCTGTGCCTCCCCACTTGCAAGGTCACGGATTCTACTCCAGGTATTTCCTGGTACCCAAAAGAACCGGTGGCCTTCGACCCATTCTGGACCTCAGAAACCTCAAGTTCCTAGAGAAAGAAAAGTTCAAGATGCTTACTCTTGGAACGCTTCTGCCCTACCTCCAGCAGGGAGATTGGCTATGCTCCTTAGATCTAAAGGATGCGTACACTCACATCCTCATTCATCCAGACCACCAAAAGTACCTCAGGTTCATTGTGGCAGGAAACCATTACCAGTACAGAGTACTACCTTTTGGCCTGACCTCCGCTCCCAGGGTCTTTACCAAGTGCCTGGCAGTTGTGGCGGCCTACCTGAGAAATCAAGGCATCTTTGTCTTTCCCTTTCTGGACGACTGGCTCATCAGGGGTCAAACGTCTCTGGAGGCCAGACAAGCCACCCTCAGAAGCATTGCTCTGCTTCAAAAAGTGGGTATTGTCATAAACTTCGCAAAGTCCACTTTGCTCCCCTCCCAGAACTTTGGGGCAAGGTTGGATTCTCAACTGGCAAAGGCATTTTTGCCAGAAGACAGAGCCCAAAGACTGATGGACGTGGCCAAACAGTTTCTGAACAAGCCCCTGGTCTCCGCCAGACTCTGCCTCAGACTTCTGGGCCACATGGCTTCGACAGTGCATGTGACTCCCAATGCCAGGCTCCATATGAGGCCTGCACGGTGGTGCCTTCGGACTCAGTGGTCTCAGGCCACCGGCCACCTAAGAGACAGGATAAAGGTGTCCAGACCCCTTTTGGCCTCCCTCAGCTGGTGGCTACATCCACCCAATCTGCTGAAGGGGATGCCCTTCCAAATGCCAGAATACTTGGTGGTCCTCACCACCTCTCTGCGGGGCTGGGGTGCTCATTGTCTGGACAAGTGCACTCAAGGCCTCTGGTCTCCCTGGGAGACAGCCCAACAGATCAATTTCCTGGAACTTCGAGCTATCCGCTTAGCTCTCAAGGCTTTTTCTCCGGCCCTGGCTCACCGCTCAGTCTTGATTCAAACAGACAACCAGGTAGCCATGTTTTATGTGAACAAACAGGGCGGGACTGGGTCCAAGCTCCTTTGTCGAGAGACTCAGGACCTCTGTTCCTTTGCCCTGAAGCACAACATGCTTCTCAAGGTGGTGTACCTTCCAGGCCAGGAGAACTGCCTGGCCGACCGGTTGAGCAGAATTCTGCAGCCCCACGAGTGGCAGCTGCACCCCTTGGTGGTTCAGAAGATCTTCCTGATGTGGGGTCTCCCTTGGATAGATCTGTTTGCCAGTCCACTGAACAAGCAACTGTGCCCAGGTTCTGCTCCAGGCAACCGCATCCTTTGAGGATAGCACCAGATGCTTTTCTGATGTCCTGGTCTCAGGGCCTCCTGTATGCGTTTCCTCCCACGCCCTTGGTGGCCCGAACTCTTTTCAAGACTCTTCAGGACAAGGCCTCGGTCCTGCTGGTAGCTCCCAGGTGGCCGAGGCATCCTTGGTTTCCACTTCTACTTCAGCTGGCAGTGGATTCCCCACTACCTCTGGTGTTGCAACCCAACCTTCTCTCACAGGAGCAGGGTTCCCTTCTGCACCCCAATCTCAAAGCTCTCAATTTGATGGCCTGGAGGCTGCAAGGGTAGTTTTGGCTCCCTGGGGCCTGCCTCAGGAAGTTGAGGAGGTTGTCCTAGCCTCTAGGAAACAGTCCACTAGGAAAACCTATGCCCTCAAATGGAAGAGGTTTTCTGTGTGGTGTCAGCTACGTACAGAGGATCCTTTCTCCTGTACTGTGCCAGTAGTGCTTCAGTACTTACTGCACTTGTCGAATCAGCGACTGAAGTCCAATTCTGTTCGGGTTCACCTCTCAGCTCTAGCAGCTCACCACTCACTGGTGGAGGGACATTCTTTGTCAGGTCACCCCTTGGCGTCCCGCTTTCTCAGGGGCTTGCTTTTGCTCAAGCCCCCCATCCGTCGTCCTGCTCCTGAGTGGGAGCTGAACGTGGTCTTGCAGCAACTGACTCGCCCACCCTTTGAGCCGATGGCTACTTGCCCTCTACGCTTCCTTTCCTGGAAGACTCTCTTCCTGATAGCCCTCACCTCGGCTAGGCGAGTGAGTGAACTTCAGGCCCTGGTCTATGATAGGCCTTACACCAGGATTTATAGGAACAGGGTAGTCCTTAGGACTCACCCAGAGTTCCTCCCTAAGGTTGTCTCCTCTTTCCACCTCAACCAGGAGGTGGTTCTTCCCACATTCTTCCCTAGGCCTCATGCTAGCCAGGCTGAAGCAGTCCTGCATACCCTGGACTGTAGGAGGGCCTTATCCTTCTACCTTGACCGTACGCAGGGACATAGGAGGGCTACTCAGCTCTTCGTCTCCTTTGACCCCAATAAGTTGGGGTTGGCTGTGTCCAAGCGTACCTTGTCCATCTGGGTGGCTGACTGTATCACCTGGGCTTACAAGGCGGCTGACCTTCCTTTGCAGGGTAGGGTCATGGCCCATCGTGTCAGGGCAATGGCTGCATCAGTGGCTCATCTCTGCTCTGTGCCCTTGGTAGACATCTGCAGGGCTGCAACTTGGTCTTCAAGCCAGACTTTTGCGGCCCACTATTGTCTGGAGAGGGAGTCCCGTAGGGACAGTGCTTTTGGCCAAGCAGTACTCCGGAATCTCTTTGAGGTTTAGGCAACTCCTGCCCTCTGTTGGGCTACCGGTGGAGGTTGTGTCCTTGAAAAGGTTTTCTTTGATGCTGTGACTAGAGGGAGTTCTCTTGTTCAGCCTGGGTTCCTGGTAGCCCAGAGCTAGGGAGTCACCCATATGTGACGACTGACTTCCTGCTTGGTCCTGGAGAAAGAGTAGTTACTCACCTGTAACAGGTGTTCTCCAGGAGCAGCAGGAATCAGTCCTCACAACCCTCCCTCCTCCCCTTGGAGTTGCAGTTGTACATAGTTTATTTTTCATTTTTGTGTGCTGTTCTTAGCTATGTCATTTGACTGAGGTAAGATGGCACCTTTAGGCGGGAAGGGAACCGCGCATGCGTGCCAGCATTCCCAAAGGCTTTCATGGAAAGCTGGGGAAATGCTCCGCTGGGGCTTCATCGGCGCCGATGACGCCCATATGTGAGGACTGATTCCTGCTGCTCCTGGAGAACATCTGTTACAGGTGAGTAACAACTCTATACCAACTCTCATGACTCAAATAGCGAGAAATGTACCTTTGAAATGGCAGCATTTCAGATAGAGTGCTTATACATACCCTACTGGAAAGGAGTCTGACAGCTTTAACTCCCCACATAAGAACTGTATGCAGCAGAATCTCTCACCTCTGTCATACTTACAAAACACAGATTAGCCTTCACCAATTACAGAATAAAAAAAAATAGAAATAGAAATCTTAAGAAGCCACAGTCTCTGTGATCAGTACAACACAGGAAAAATAAAAATGCATTTCTTATTATACTGAGCAGAATATAAAGATGCAAGAAATGTACATTCTCAAAATGGATAATCTTCGAATCTTTAAAAACTCGGCAGGAGAGAAGGCAGGGATGTTTTCTAAGGCCATCTCCTTCTCGGCAGCCAGCAGTGGCAGGGATTATGACCACTGGGGAGGGAGCAGGATACAGCATTTCCAGCATGGGCTGATGGTGCCAGTGGTCATGTTGGGAGCATGAGTAGTTTTAGGATGCTGTAGGGTTGACTGCCCGGGGGGGGGGGGGGGGGAACAGGGAGCAGACTTGCAAAATTTCCAGCTTGGGCTGGCAGCAACAATGATCATTGGAGGGAGGAGCCAGAATTAGGAAGTGGTTATAGGGATTTCAAGTACTTGGTTCCTTGCTTTGCGCTCTCCCCAGCCTGCGGGACTAAGTGGTTGTTAGGGAAGGCATGAGCTTGCTGTCTATGCCAAAAGTTTGGTGAGACACCTCACAGCTCTTAGTGATGCTCTTGGAGAACCACAGCTCCAAATTATACATATTAAGATCTTTGTCCCCTATGCTTTGAGAACCATTGACCATTTTCATAGCTGCCCTCTGCACTGACTCCATCCTGTTTATATCCTTTTGAAGATGCGGTCTCTGGATTTTGTAAACAGTACTCCAAATTAAGTTCCCATCTTATCTGACCATTCCTCTCCCTATGTACTCAAGCATCCTTTTGACTTTTTCTGCCACCTTTCCTACCTGTTTGGCCGTCCTTTAAGATCATTAGATACGATCACCTCCAGGTTCTGCTCTTCTTTCATGTGCAGAAGTACCTCACCCTCTAAACTAAACTGTTCCCTTGTGTGCTTGCAGCCCAACTGCATGGCCCAGCATTCTTTATCGTCCCTCCAGTCCAGTCCCGAAACCTCTGGGAGCAGGAGTTAAGGAGACCTGGGTGTGAGGTATTCCGGGGAGACTTCGTTTGTGGCCAGAAACGCATGGGAGCGGTTGAATCACGTGGCCTTGGCCACAAGCGACGGCAGGCAGTAGCAGGCCCGGCCACGTGGTAGAGTTCTGGAAACGGCGCATGCGGGTGGTGCGGCCTGTTTCCCACGTGTGCAGGGTCCTTGGTGGCTATCTGCAGGGGGCGTTCTCCCTTCCTCCCCCCCCCCCCCTACACTGACTCTTAGTTTAATTGTTTTTGCTGGGTTTTTACTTGGTTTGGTCCCAGTTTTTATTTCCAGGGCCTTGGGAGTCCTATGGGGGGGTGTAGGGGTAGTGGGGAACGCCTCTATTCCTGGGATAAGACGCAGATCTCCTCCCAGGGGACATGCCTTCTAGGCCTCAGTGTCTGGTCTGCGGAACAAGGCAGGGAGCGGTCTCTGACAAAGGAGTCTGTTGGGGATGTGCTCAGCAGACCGCTACTGTGGAGAATGTGATTCAGGAAGGTTTGGAGGAACATCCCTTCCCGGTTGGGGAGAGTCAGGAGACAGGGGGGATGTTGGAGGTGCTGGAGTCAGCCTCCCTGCCCTCATCTGAACCCGGGCCCTCTTCTGCACGCTAGAGCGGGGTAGGGCTTCCGGGAGGTTTTTCACCCGAGTTTGTTTTGTTGCTCCACAGGGGCAGCAAGATGCCCCGCACGCTCGAGACCTGGGGAGTAAGAGGTCTTTGGCGGACGAGAGGCCTATGAGGTGTGAGCAAAGAAGGCCCGACTCTCGGAGGAGGGGCAGATGTGCTCCTCAGAGTCAGAGGTACCAGATCTGGAGTCAGAGCTTGACCCTCAGGAGGATTTTGAAGAGGGTGAGCTCCTGGAGCAAGAAGATTAGTCACGAGTAGTCAGGGTGTTTTGTATGGAGGAATTGGCAGCTCTCATTGGCGCCCTGCAGACGCAGGAAACAGTATGTGCCACCCGCGTGTGCCTTTTCTAGAACTCTACCACGTGGCCGGGCCTGCTACTGCCTGTCATCGCTCGAGGCCAAGGCTGTGCAATTCAACCGCTCCCGTGCTTTTCCGGCCACAAACAGAGTCTCCGTGGCTTACCTCACACCCGGGTCTCCCTTAATTTTGGGACTGGACTGGACTGGAGTTCCTCATGGAACTACAATTAGCAGGTAAGTCTAATTTCTCTTTTTTTAATATTAAATCTTCGCTGCCAAATTCTTGACCATTCATCAAGTTTCACTAGAATCTCCCCTCATATTATCAGCACCTTCTAGGGTGGTTGCCCTATTGCAGATTCTGTTATCACCTGCAAAGTGAGAGACTTTATCTGATAGGTGTCCCATAATATCCCTTACAAAAATGTTAAAAAGAACCAAACTAAGAAGCAATCCTGCACCTTATTACTGGTAAGCTCTTATCCTCAGGGTGACTTCCATATACCCACTACCCTTTGTCACCTTGCAACCAGTTTCTAACCAAATTAGTTACTTTAATACTCATATCAAGGGTGCTCAGCTTGTTTGTATATTGCTTATGCAGAACCTTGTCAAAGGCTTGACTTAAATCTAAGTACACACCATATCTAGCACTCTGTCAATCCAACTGTCAGCTTGGTCAAATAAATTAATCGGATTTATTTGAAAAGACCTGGGAGCCCAACACTGGATGCATGCTGGAGAGATTCTTTAGATATTTACTCTTAAAACACTTTGAAAAGAAGGTTAAATTAGACTTACCTGCTAATTGTAGTTCCTGGAGGAACTCCAGTCTAGTCCCGGAATCTCTGGGGTTGTCGACCTCCTCCAGCAGCTTTGGAGACTGAGAAACTTCACACCTGTGATGTCACTGGTATATAAGTACTGGAACCGCCTTCTCCCACCAGTTAACCTATTGACAAAGCAGACTCACTGGAGCAACAAGTAAGAAGTGAATTGCAGCAACCAAAGTACCTATGTGGGAAACCTTACATGCCCTTAGGCCCAACTATTTACACTAACTTTGCAACTGTCCATGCCTTGAGGTCCCCATTTCCTCAACTAGCCAAAACAAAAAGGACGCTACCACCAGTAGCCTCCCCCCCAGAACACTCCCTGCCCTACCATGACCCAAAACGCAACCAAATAAAAGAATTGCCTACCTGTAAGTTAGTACTTGCTTCAGGTCAAAATCCCTCAAAACCATAGGGTGGGATATGGGACTAGACTGGAGTTCCTCCAGGAACTACAATTAGCAGGTAAGTCTAATTTAACCTTCCTGATCGTCCCTCCAGTCTAGTCCCGGAATCTCTGGGGATGTAACAGAGCAGTGAATACCTAACGGGAGGGCCCCGCTAAACCA
This sequence comes from Ichthyophis bannanicus, assembly GCA_033557465.1. Lineage (NCBI taxonomy): Eukaryota > Metazoa > Chordata > Amphibia > Gymnophiona > Ichthyophiidae > Ichthyophis > Ichthyophis bannanicus. The sequence goes on along the minus strand of CM066033.1, from coordinate 940,500,961 downwards.
GCCTTGAAGCACAGCCGATCCAAAACAGGCGTCCCTTGCCGCTTGTACATCCAGACAGTAATGCTTTACAAAAGAATGCAATGACAACCATGTTGCCGCCTTACAGATTTCTTACAGTGGCACCAAACCACACTCCGCCCACAACGACGCCTGTGCCCTGGTGGAATGAGCTCTCAGCCCCTCTGGAACCACTCGTCCGCATAAAATATACGCTGAAGTTATCGCCTCTCTCAACCACCGTGCAATCGAGCCTTTAGAGGCTGCCTCCCCTTGTTTTGCACCCGCAAACAGAACAAATAGTCTATCCGATTTATGGAAACTAGCCGTCCTAGCCACATACTACTTCAATGCTCGCCGAATATCTAAACGATGGAGCTGTTCCACGACGTGCCCCTTTCTTTTCGTCGCGAACACCGGCAAGGACACGTCTTGATTCACATGATAGGAAGATACTACCTTAGGCAAGAAAGACGGCACTGTCCGCAAGACCACCTTAGAATCTGAGAAAGACAGAAAAGGCTTCCTACAAGACAGGGCTTGCAACTCCGAAACTCTCCTCGCTGAAGCAATCGCCACTAAGAACACCACCTTAAGAGTAAGATCCTTCAAGGAGGCCTCCGCTAAAGGCTCAAAAGGCGCCTTTCCCAACGCCTCCAAGACCAATGGAAGATCCCAGGCCGGGATTATCCGTTTCTCCAGGACCAAGCAGGAAGTCAGTCCTCACACATATGGGTGACGTCGGCGCCGACGGAGCCCTCGCGGAGCAATTTTCCCCAGCTTTCAAAGAAAGCCTTTGGGAATTGCAGCGCGCATGCGCGGTCCCCTTCCCGCCCAAGGGTGCCATCTTAGCCAGTCTTCTTTTTTCCGCGGAGCCCTTCAGACGTGCCCGTCTTGTCCCCGCTGAAAAAGTTGATTTTTTCGTGTTTAATCTCTTTTTTCTCTATCGGTTCGACGCCGGTCCTTTTCCTGCCCGGACTCGCGACGCCGTTGCGAGTCCTTCTGTTGTTTTTCTGATTTTCTGTCAGTTTCGTTTTCGGTTTTTCACTGGCAGCCCGGTCCTTTGACCTTGCAGGGGCCCTTTTTCCCCCGATGGCTGCCAGTGGTTTCAAGCGGTGTGTTCAGTGTGACAGAAATATGTCACTCACTGACACACATGATAATTGCCTCCGCTGCCTTGGCCCGGATCACGAGGAACTGATCTGTGGGGCCTGCAGCAAGATGTCCTCCAAAGCGTTAAGGAGTCGGCGGCATCAGCGGGAACGAATCTTCGCTGACCCCGGCCGTACCCGGACCTCGTCGGAGGCCTCGGCGTCCAGAGGTTCCAGCTCTGAACATCGCCGGAGTTCCTCCGACAGGGGTTCTCCCTTCGGGGACCATCGTCGGAAGGTGAAACCCGCGAGGGCGGCGTCGGTGGACGCTCCTGGTTCCGCGAGGGCCAGGTCGCATAGCCCCGATAGCCGTCCCGGGTCTTTGGAGAAGGAGCATCTGCCGAAGCGACCTCGTCTGGAGTCGGAGTTGCCTGCTCGGGTAAGTCCTGTAGTCCTCCTGGACTCGCCTCAGAGGGGTCCGACGTCGGGCCCGACGCCGTCGGGGCCCGAGTCGGGAGCTGCTGGGTCACCTGAGGTCGGACTCAGGTTGACGACCTTGGAGAGCAGACTCTCTGCCTTCATGGACCAGCAGCGGGCACTGATCGCTAGCCTCGCTGGCGCCTCCGCCCCGACCGCCGGAACGTCGACGTCTAAGTCGACCCCGGAGACCGAGCCGATCCTCGAGTCCATACGGGCTCGAGTCGATCCTCGGTCGAGGTCACCCTCGGCCTCCCGTTCGGGACCGAGGTCGTCGACGCCGACTCCCTCAGCGTCGGGGCGGCCGACGCCTCCGCCCGCCCGGACCGACCCCACCGATTCCTCCTCGGAGTCGGCCTGGGAGTCTGAAGAGGAAGAGTCACCTGATTCCTTTCGGACTCGGTGTGTCCCCTCGGACTCGCCTGAGTCCGAACCTCGGAAACAGTCCCCTCCGGAGGACGCCCGGTTCTCGGATTTCGTCAGGGATATGGCCAAGGCTTTGGCCTTCCCTGCGGATCCCGAGGAGGAGCCCCGAGCCGAAGAGCTCGATGCCCTTCAGTACGACTCTCCCGCCAGGGAGCACTTTACTGTACCGGTTCCTCCCATGCTGGAACGACTACTCTTCCGCATGTGGGAGAGTCCGGCATCGTCGCCGGTGTTAAGCAAGCGGGTCGATTCCATTTATCGAGTCCGCAAGAGCCCTGGCTTCCAAAAAGCACAGCTACCGCACCATTCCATGGTGGTGGAATCGGCCATGCATAGGCTTAAGAGCCAGAAGATGCACTCCTCGGTGCCTCCTGGTAGGGAGGCCCGCAACCTGGATGGCCTAGGTAAGAAGTGTTTCCAGGGCTCTATGCTTGCTTGTCGGGTCCAGACCTACCAGCTCTACATGGGCATGTATCTCAGAGACCTGGCTAAAGAGATAGCCGGATTCTCAGCTGGGCTGTTCGAGGAACCTTTGCGGAGGTTCCTAGCCTTGACAACTGGTATTCGGGAATGCTCCAAATTTATGTCTCGAGCAGCCTATGATGGCTTTGAAGCATCGGCACGAGTGGCCGCAGCCGGCATCGGTGCCCGCCGACAGGCTTGGCTTCAGTCGTCTGACCTTGAACCCTGGGTGCAGGACAAGTTGGTCGATGTCCCCTGCCGAGGTGAGAACCTCTTTGGCAAGCCCATGGCTGAAAAGGCTGCCCAAATCGAGATGGAGACTCTCACCAGAACTAGGCTTTCTAGGAAGACCTCCGCCCCTTCCCAGAAGAAGAAGGGCTCGGGAAAGAAGTCCTTTTACCCGAGAAAGGCGGCTGCCTATAAACACTACCCTCAATATCAGGCCTCCGCGGCTCCCCAACAGGGTCAGCAGGCCAAGGGACGGGGTAACGGGTCCCGTAGGCAGCAAGCCCCCAAGCCTGCACCACCAGCCCCTGCTCAGCAGGGTGGGGGTTTTTTACTTCATCAGCATAGCCTCTCCCCCTCAGCTGGTTCCTCCCAGCACAGGAGGCCGGCTGGTTCACTTTGCCCACAGGTGGTCCAACGTCACCTCAGATGCCTGGGTGCTTCAAGTGGTGAGAGAAGGCTATCTTCTCCACTTCCACCAGATCCCTCCCTCCTATTTCCCGGGAGAACCTCCACGACTCCCTCTGCACAGGGATTTACTCCTTCAGGAGTTAGCAAGTCTTCTTCAGGAACAGGCTGTGGAACCGGTGCCCCACCACCTGCGGGGTCAAGGCTTCTATTCCCGGTATTTCCTAATACCAAAAAGAACAGGAGGCCTCAGACCCATCCTGGACTTGCGCAACCTCAACAAGTTCCTCGTCAGGAAGAAGTTCAAGATGCTTACCCTTGGAATCCTTCTGCCCTACCTCCAGCAGGGAGATTGGCTATGCTCCTTGGATCTAAAGGATGCCTACACGCACATCCTCATCCACCCAAGCCACCGCCAATACCTAAGGTTTGTGGTGGCAGGAAATCATTACCAGTACAGAGTACTGCCCTTTGGCCTATCCTCCGCACCACGAGTCTTCACAAAATGTCTCGCGGTGGTGGCGGCTTATCTCCGGCTTCACGGCCTCTATGTCTTTCCGTACCTAGACGACTGGCTCATCAGAGCATCGTCCTCTCCAGAAGTCACAAAAGCCACACACCGCACTGTGACTCTTCTGCAATACTTGGGCTTTGTCATAAACTTCGCAAAGTCCACTTTGCTCCCCTCACAAGATCTCGAGTTCATCGGCGCCAGATTGCGCACTCTTCAGGCACGAGCTTTCCTGCCTCTCGACAGGGCTCAACGGCTCATGGACCTAGCCGGCCGTTTTCGCAGCCAGTCCCTGGTCTCCGCCAGGCGCTTCCTGAGACTACTCGGCCATATGGCTTCCACCGTCCACGTGACCCCCAATGCCCGCCTGAATATGCGGCCTGCTCAGTGGTGCCTTCGCAAGCAGTGGCAACAGGCCTCGGGTGGCCTAGCCGACCTAGTGCGCATCTCCGGCCCGCTGGCCTCTTCTCTACAGTGGTGGCTTCATCGGCCGAACCTGGTGCTCGGAATGCCTTTCCAGTCTCCGCCGGCTCAAGTGCTGACAACCGATGCTTCTCTCCTAGGATGGGGAGCGCATTGCCAAGGGGCATGTACTCAAGGTCTCTGGACCACGTGGGAGTCTGCGCAGCAGATCAACTTCCTAGAGCTCAGAGCAATCCGTCTGGCTCTCAAGGCTTTCTCCCACCTGACTTCTCACCAGTCCGTCCTTGTCCAGACGGACAATCAAGTTGCCATGTTCTACGTGAACAAACAGGGAGGCACGGGCTCCTTCCTTCTCTGTCGGGAAGCACAGAAGCTCTGTTCTTGGGCCGTCAACCACGGCATTCTTCTCAAGGCAGTTTATCTCCCAGGCCAAGAGAATTGCCTGGCGGACAAACTCAGCAGAATCCTCCAGCCGCACGAGTGGCGCCTGGATCCCTTAGTAGTTCAGAAACTTTTTCTGAAGTGGGGCCTCCCCACGATGGATCTCTTTGCCAGTCCTCTCAACCGGCAACTTCCTCGCTTCTGCTCTCGGTAGCCGCATCCCCTTCGAGTAGCGGCGGATGCTTTTCTGCTCTCATGGTCGGAAAGCCTTCTGTATTCCTTTCCTCCCATACCGCTAGTCTCCCGAACTCTTTTCAAGGTTCTCCGAGACAAAGCTTCCATGATCCTGATAGCTCCTCGCTGGCCCAGACAGCCGTGGTTTCCACTCCTGCTGCAATTAGCGGTGGAGGATCCGTTCCCTCTGGGGTGTCAACCAGATCTCCTAACGCAGGATCAGGGGTCCCTGCTACACCCCAACCTCAGATCTCTACATCTGATGGCCTGGCTGCTGAAAGGGTAGTCCTCGCTCCCCTTCTATTGCCGGCGGAGGTGGAAGAGGTCGTCCTAGCTTCCCGGCGACCTTCTACCCGCAAATACTACGCCCTTAAATGGCGTCGCTTTTCCGCTTGGTGCGCCCAGCAGTCTCAGGATCCCTTCTCCTGCTCGGTGTCGGTGATCTTGCAGTACTTGCTCTACCTTTCTAATCTGGGACTTAAGTCCAACTCCGTCAAAGTTCACCTCAGTGCTCTCTCAGCACATCATGTGCCGGTGGACGGCAGACCTCTTTCCAGCGACCCTCTCGTGGCGAGGTTTCTCAGAGGTCTCCTTCTACTAAAACCACCTCTGCGCCCGCCAGCTCCTGACTGGGATCTAAATGTGGTTTTGCAGCGGATCACCTGTCCGCCTTTTGAACCTATGGCTACCTGTTCTCTATGTTTTCTATCTTGGAAAACCTTGTTCCTGATAGCCCTCACTTCCGCTAGACGCGTAAGTGAATTGCAGGCCCTCGTGTCTGATCCCCCTTACACTCGGTTCTACAAGAATAGGGTAGTCTTACGGACTCACCCAAAATTTCTTCCAAAAGTGGTCTCCCCTTTTCACATCAATCAGGAGGTGGTACTTCCGACCTTCTTTCCCAGGCCACACTCCAGCCGAGCTGAAATGGTCCTGCATACCCTGGACTGTAGAAGGGCCCTGAACTTCTACCTTGACCGTACGCGGGAGCACCGTAAAGCTGCTCAGCTTTTTGTATCTTTTGACCCCAATAAATTGGGGCTCCCGGTCTCCAAGCGTACTCTGTCCATATGGGTTGCTGACTGATTCGCTTGGGCTTATGGGGCAGCCGGACTCTCGTTAGAAAGTCGAGTCACGGCTCATTGTGTTCGGGTGAAGGCTACGTCAGTGGCTTACCTCCGCTCTGTTCCGTTGGCAGACATCTGCCGGGCCGCTACTTGGTCTTCGAGCCAGACTTTTGCGGTCCATTACTGCCTCGAGAGGGAGTCCCGCAGGGACAGTGCTTTCGGACAGGCAGTCCTCCGAAATCTCTTTGAGGTTTGAGCAACTCCTACCCTCCATCCCGGATGGGGGCTACCGGTGGGTAATAATTCAACGAAGATTCCTTCCTTCTGTGCCACTGAGCTAGAGGGAGCTCATTTTTGTGCTTAGGGTCTCCGGTAGCCTTAAGCTTGGGAGTCCCATATGTGAGGACTGACTTCCTGCTTGGTCCTGGAGAAAGCGTAGTTACTCACCTGTAACAGGTGTTCTCCAGGAGCAGCAGGAATCAGTCCCCACAACCCTCCCTCCTCCCCTTGGAGTTGCGATTATCTGCTTTAGTTTTTTTTGCAAATTTTTACGCTCTCTTTTAGCTATGTCATCTGACTGGCTAAGATGGCACCCTTGGGCGGGAAGGGGACCGCGCATGCGCGCTGCAATTCCCAAAGGCTTTCTTTGAAAGCTGGGGAAAATTGCTCCGCGAGGGCTCCGTCGGCGCCGACGTCACCCATATGTGTGAGGACTGATTCCTGCTGCTCCTGGAGAACACCTGTTACAGGTGAGTAACTACGCTTTACGCGGCGGCCTCATCAAAGCCACCGCTCTCAAAAAAACGCTTTACATCCGCATGACTACCTAGCGAGCTGCCCTGCACCTTACCCCTATAACAAGACAACGCTGCCAACTGAACTTTCAACGAAGCTGCCGCTAATCCTTTTTGAAAACCATCCTGTAAGAATGCCAGCACTTGCGGAACCGAAGCCTTCAAGGGGACGATCTCCTTTTCCCCACACCAGGCTTCAAAAATACGCCACACTCTAACACGCCATTGACGTAGACCTTCGCCTCGTCTTCAACAAGGTGGAAATCACCGCCCCAGAATAGCCCCTCGCTGTCAACCTAGCCCGCTCAATAACCAAGGCCGTAAGCAAGAATCGATCCACCTGGGACATGCAAAGGGGTCCCTGAGTTTAGAAGGTCCTTGCGACATGGAAGCATCCAGGGCTCCGCCACCAACAGTCTCACCAAGTCTGCGTACCACGGTCTTCTTGGCCAATCCGGAGCAATTAGGATCACTCACCCTTTGTGATGCTCTATTCGCTGCACCACCTGACCGATTAATACCCACGGAGGGAACACATACAGGAGTTGCCCTTCCGGCCAAGCCTGAATAAGAGCATCCAGACCTTCTGCCATTCTTTCCTTTCCTTCTGCTGAAGAAGCAACTGGCTTTCGCCGACTGGAAGGTCGCCATGAGATCCGTCACCAGCTGCCCCCAGCGGAGAACCAACATCTCGAACACTTCCGGATGCAGAACCCACTCTCCTGGGTCCACCTTCACCCAACTCAAGAAGTCGGCTTCTACATTGTCCACCCCTGCGACGTGGGCCGCCGACAAAGCCACTAGATTTTTCTCAGCCCAGTCAAACAACGTCTCTGCCTCTGCCTCCAATGCTACGCTGCTGGTGCCTCACTGTTGGTTTATGTAAGCCACTGCAGTTGCGTTGTCTGAGAACGCTCGAACGGCTGTGTCCCGAAGAAATGGGCGAAACTCCCGCAAAGCCAATGCTACCGCTCTCAACTCCAATCTATTGATTGACCAAGTCTTTTCCCGGGTGGACCACTGCCCCTGTGCCAGGCGACCTTGACAATGGGCTCCCCAGCCCTGTAGACTGGCATCCGTTGTCAGGGAAATCCATGCCGGTGTCTTCAATGACATTCCTTTTTCTAGACATCCTGGAGCCAACCACCAACGGAGAGCTTGACGAGCCTGCGGCGGGCAAGCCAACCTCTGTGCCAAGGAATCCCTTTGATGCGACCACCTCCTTAACAGCGCCCTCTGCAAAGGCCTCATGTGGGCTCTCGCCCACGGCACCAACTCCAGTGTGGCCGCCATGGTTCCTAATACCCGGAGATAGTCCCAAGCGGTGGGACACTGCTTGCTGAGAAACTGACGAATCAAGAGCTGGAGCCCTAGCACCCGCTGCTTGGGCAGAAATACTCGACCGCTCCACGTGTCGAAATGTGCTCCCAGGTACTCCAGGCTTTGAGATGGTTCCAACCGGCTCTTCGCCATGTTGACCACCCAACCGAGACTCTGCAGAAGCGCTACCACCCTGGAGGTAGCCGCCACACTCTCTTCTTGAGATTTCGCCCTGATCAACCAATCGTCCAGATACGGGTGCACTAACACCCCTTCTTTCCGCAAGGCCGCCACCACCACCACAATCACCTTGGTGAATGTGTGTGGTGCGGTCACTAGGCCAAACGGAAGGGTCTGAAACTGAAAATGCCCCATAGGCACCGCAAAGCGGAGGAATCTTTGATGTTCCCGCTGTATCGGAATGTGAAGCTACGCCTCTGATAGGTCCAAGGACGCCAGAAATTCCCCCTTTCTCACCGCCACTATAACTGACCTGAGAGTCTCCATCCGAAAATGAGAAACGCGGAGACATCGATTTACTCTCTTCAGATCTAGGATGGGTCGCCACGTACCTTCCTTCCTTTGGCACCACAAAATAGATGGAGTATCGACCGCAACTTAACTGGTCTGCAGGAACCGGCACAATTGCCCTGAGCAATAAGAGCCTTTGTACCATGTCCCGCACTGCCTTGCACTTTGCTCTTGCCTTGCACGGCGACCGAACGAATGAATCGGCCACCGGACGCTGAAACTCCAACGCATACCCTTCTCGAACCACCTCTAACACCCAACGATTGGAAGTGAGTTGGGCCCAGGCAGGGTAAAACTCCCGCAGACGACCTCCCATGGGAATCAGCCCCACCTGAGCCCCCCTGGCTTCATTGCGATTTTCTGAACGCAGAGGAAGCGGAGGCAGCCGCAAAACCTCTGCTCTCTTCCCGAAATCCTCGGGCCCGACCAGGGAAACGTCCCCTCTGTCCCTGTCCAAACTTTGTAGAGCGAAAACGGCAAAACTCCCGTTGCTACCCCCGGGACCGGGACGACCTTGTCTCTGCTTGTCTTCTGGCAACCTACTGCCCTTGGAGTCTCCCAAATCTTTTACCAACTTATCCAAGTCTTCTCCAAACAGTAACTTACTGCGAAAAGGAAGCTTACTTAACCTAGCCTTGGAAGAACCATCTGCTGCCCAATTTCGCTGCCAAAGACATCTCCTTCCCGTGACTACTGAAGCCATACTCTTCGCTAACCCCCGGATAAGATCATAATGAATATGCGCCGGATTCCAACCTGGACGCATCCCCGGTCTCATCTACCGAGCGCTCCCCCTGAATCCGCTGCGCCCATCGTAAACAGGCTCTGGCCACCCAGGCCCCACAAATAGACGCCTGTAAGGATAGTGCATTTGCTTCAAAGACTTATTTTAGCAAGGTCTCTAATTTACGATCCTGCGCATCTTTGAGCGCCATCGCTCCCTCCACAGGAATGGTAGTCGTCTTAGTCACCGCTGCTACAGCGGCATCCACTCTGAGCCTTAAACAACGCCCGATCCTGTTCCACCAGCGGGTAAAGCCTTGCCATAACTCTAGACCCTTTTAAGCGCGGCTTCCGGCATATCCCATTCCTCCTGAATCATCTCCTTAAACACTCGATGCAATGGGAATGTCTTCTGTGTCTTTCTAAAGGCCTGCAGCAAAGGATCTTCTAGGGTAGAATCCTCCGCAGGCCCTCCGACCGGCATATTAAGAGTCTTGAGGGACTCAGCAATGAGTGCCGGTAACTCCTCCCTACGGAACATCCGCACTACCCTTGCCTGGTCGTCTTCCTCCTTAATCTCACCTTCCTCTAGGTCCTCCTCCAGACCCTCTTCCATATCCACTTCCTCGGAATGTATGTCTTCCGAAATGACTGAGAGGTCCAACTGATCCCTATCTCCTCTGGCTCTCTTTACGCTGATGCCAGAAACGTCTGCTGTCAACATAGAACTCGGCCTCTTTTCCCTGAGTCCAGTCCCGGAAGTACCCGCTATTTGTGCCCCCTGTGGACTGCCCAATGCCTTTTGAATGAGAGCCATAAAATCTGAGGAAAAAAACGCTGCCAAACTGCCTGCGCTAGGTGGCTGCGAAGCCGGGAGGTCCCGTGCTGAAGAAGTACTGGGCCCCGGCTCGGAGGCTGACAGAGGAGCACCTAAGGGCTCTACCTCCTGTCCTGCTGCCTCTGTCTCTGATGCTAGGTCCCTAGCCTCAGACTCGTGGCTGCAACCCTTGCATATACCTTCTTGTGTCGGGGAACTCTTCCTGGTCCCACACATGAGGCAAAGCTGTTTGGCTGGCATGACGTGCTGCTGCAAATGCTAGACCCCAGCCAAGGAAGAAATAAAAAGATTTTTTTTTTTTTTTTTACTACCTTTCCCTTCAGACACGGCCCCCCAGCCAAAAACTGAAGACCCGCGCTCAAAATGAAGCGTCCTAGATGAAATATGAACGCCGAAAACCCCGAACTTGCTAACGGTGATTTCCCGTGCGGCTCCCATGTGGTTCGGCCTGCCGCCTCTAAAAACAGCTGCTTGCTCCCACCTAAAACAGTTTCTTACCTTCTGTGCCCTGGCGAACTGCCGGTATCGCTCAGACCGTGCTTCCCCTCTTCTAAGAAGCCGACTGACTACTGCTCACCCTCTGGTGTTTAAACTTCACCAAGGCAGCTCTCAATGGGCAGGGCGGCTCTAAGCGCTGACAGGCAAACCTGTATGCACTGAGCTCAGCCCCTTTGCTGATACCTGAGTCCTTCACGCTCGACCCGGTAATCAGCCGCCGGTCCTCCCCCTCAGCTTACTGCCGCTAACCAGCAGGTTCCCGACTGGCCTCAAGAAGGGAAACTAAGAAAACTACCGGGGAAAGAGGACCTCAGGGTGACGGAGGTTAAAACAGCCCTCCCCAATGGCCAGATAGAGCCTTTCCAACAGCTCTCTGAAGAATTTCTTCTGTTTTTTTCTTTTCTTTTAAAACCAGCTCTAAAACTCTTATCTAAGGCTCAATACTGTTTAATCGTTCCTCTAATGAGCCCTGAAACCCCTGGGCTCACCAACCCTCCAGCTGCTTTGGAGACTAACTGGTGGGAGAAGGCGGTTCCAGTACTTATATACCAGTGACATCACAGGGGTGAGGTTTCTCGGTCTCCAAAGCTGCTGGAGGAGGTTGACAACCCCAGAGATTCCGGGACTAGACTGGAGGGACGATCAGGAAGATTTTTTTTTCTTTAAGATCCTTTTGGAAATTGTATATGATGGCATGCTTCTAATATAGCAGATTTAGCGTGTCAAGCATTTTTTAAAAATATCTCCTATCTTTTAACAAATTAAGTCTCTGTATATGCAGGACTGGCACGACTATTAGGTGAACTAAGCAGTTGCCTAGAGTGCCAGTGATCGGGGCACCCATTGCCGCCCCTCTCTGGGACGTACAGCAGCAGCAATACATTTTTAAAAAGTACCGCAGCACTAGAGTTACCGTCTGTTCTAGCACTGGCACAGAAGGTAACTCTGGCACAATGGTCCTCTTTAAAAGTATTGCTGCTGTTGCACATCCTGGAGAGTGGTGGCGGTGGTGACAATGAGCACATGGGTGGAGCAGGGTGCGGCACTGGGAATGAGGTTCGCCAGCCCTGTCTGTATGTGCATTTGTTTGAGAGATTCATATTTTCCCCTATTGTTCTAGATAGAGGAATTTTCCTTTGATCTGGAATTAAATGTTCATAGTAATATACACCCCCCTTTTTGTACTGCTGTATTTTATCTTTTGGTTTGAGAGGTATTTTAAAGATTTTGCCCCTTTTCGACATTGTTCTTGCCTCACATTCAAATGTTTGTACCCTTTAATCCATCTCATTAATTTTTTTCTTTCTTTTAGAGTTATATGTTAACATGCATGCTTTTACGACACTAATCATGAATGTTCCATATATGTTTAGTCCTTAGTTTCGCATAAATTCTGCTTAAGTGAGTGTGACACTACACTCTTGTTTGCTAATTTATTTGCTCACATTTTCAGTGATTTTTTTTTTTTGGGGGGGGGGGGGTTTGCATGAAACTCCTGTTCTCTACTGGCACCATCTTTTCTAGTATGTTAGTCTTTGGCTCTAGTTTACAGATGTTCTCTAAGACTAAGGGGTATGTTTACTAAACCGGGCTATCTGCCACTAGGTCCCATATTATTCAATGAGACCTAGTTGCAGATAGCCCGGGTTAACCGTTAGCCCGGTTTAGTAAACATACCCCTTAGTTGCTTAATTGTTTTCCTTGGTTTTATGCTTATTTGTAAGAAAGGGTAATACACCTGTAATTGTTCTCCAAAGGTGGAATTTTCTTGGATTTCCCCAATGGGAGTTATATGCTCGGTTCATTCTACATTGATCAAAAAGGAATGGACTGTTTTAAAACCATTTTAAATTCTAGAACACAGATATTGGGATGAATCGATGAAAATGCTAAACAGTTGTACATAGCTATTTTTGTTATAGCTGTTGTTTTCATTGCCCTTTTATTTCTTTGTCAGGTGATTCCTTTGATGAAGATGATTTTGATGATGATTCATATTATGAAGCCTTGGGTACCAGGCCACCACTTAACATGGAGGAGCTGGATGAGTCTTATCAAAAAGTGATTGAACTTTTCTCAGTCAGCACTAATGAGGATCCAAAAGAGCGGCCTTCTGCTGCACAGATAGTTGATGTAGTAGAGGCAAACCTAAAAGAATAATTTTTAACCATTAATCATTTTGTAGCTTTTGTAAAATGTATAAAAATGGCTAAGCATTTTGCCTTGTTTCTAATATTTATAAATCCAATAGCTCTCTACTAGTTCTTATGTTTGTAACTTACTAATCCACTGTATCATCAGCATGTTTATGACTATAGTCTATTTTGTTATGGTGTCCTGTTAATATTTATGTAAAATAGAATAGATCTGAATGCAAATCTTGTCTTTTAATATCTGTAGTATTTAATTATAGTTCTATATTGCACATAATCCTGTAATACATGTATTTCCTGTTTGCTCTTTATAGTAAGTCAAGCTTTTGAAATGGGCATGTTTTTTTGTTTTGCATTTTGTTGAATGTCTTGCAATGATGGCTGTTTTACATTTTCTCTGGGGACAGGCTTGATCAGGCAAACATGTACAGGTGCTATTACTACTTGCTGGTGACTATAGACCTGCTCTCCTAGAGCCCTAGAAAGGTTGAGAAGACTTTCTGGACATATGTGACAACTGCCATTAATAATGGTGGTATGCCAGTCTGTTCTGTCTGGTGTGGTGTCTAGACAGATTATCCTCTCTCTACAAACAAAATTTCTTGTCAACATATTCTCTTCTGTTGTCCTTGACCACTAATTAATAAATAAAAACTACTACTTAAAACTAGGAACATGAGCTTTAAAAAAATGTCCTGAATTCTCATATGAACATAAAAAATGCCATACTGGGTCAGATTCCAAGGTCCATCAGGCCCAGTATCTTATTTCTAACAGTAGCCCATCCAGGTCACAAGTGCCTGGCAGGTTCCCAAAAAGGTACACAGGTTCCATAATGCTTGTCCTGAGGTAAGCAGTGGTTTTCCTTAGTCCTCTTTCATAATGCTTTATTGAGGAGTTCACGTGATGTCTTGAGAGGCTGCAGAGGTGTGTTGGGCCCTTAGTGGGGTTCCCCCCAGCTAACTGAGCCTTTCCTGGACTGTTTCTGAGCACTGTGCTCCTCCCTCCCCTTGAGTGACTGGAGGGGTGCTTACCAGATATAAGTGTTTCCCAGATGAACCAGTATGTGCAGAGGGGGATGAAATCCGCCCGGCGAGATAGAGAGAAACCCACTGTGGTAGCTTCTAAGATAACTGATGCCCTGGTGTTGGCCGCCTTCATGGAGGAGGTGTCTGCTGCCGTAGTAAGTGCACTTGCTGGGAGATTCAATGCCTTAATGGGCCAGTTAGACTCGATGTCCAAAAACATTGAGGCATATGGGAGCCAGCCACAGGAGGAGGACAACTTGCAGACCGCCATCAAGGACATCAAACTCATGCAAGACACTGTGGTGAAGCAGGTGCCAAAGCTGGACAATCTCAAAAATCAGGGTCATCGCAAAAACCTCTGTATCATTGGCATCCCCAAGACCACCAAGGATGCTTAACTTTGAAGTTATGTAGAGACTCTCCTGACCTTGCTGCAGCTGGGTGCAGATTGTAGACTGCTGATCATCAAGCGAGTCCACTGTGTGGCGCCCATTTGTGCTGTGGAGGCCCACCCTCTGATTGTTTTGACCTGCTTTTTAAACTTTCTTCAGAAAGAGATGATCTTGCGGGCAGCGAGAGTGCAGGGCCCCATTTAGAAAAGCAATACCAGGATCAATATTTTCCAGGATTATTCTTTGTATCTTACTGAGCAGCGGAGGGCCTATGCTGGCATCTGTCAGTGGCTGGTTGAAGCGAAGATAAAGTTTGCTGTTCTTTATCCAGCCCATCTTTGCATTTTCCATGATGGGACCTCCCGTGTCTTTGATGGCCTGGGCCAGGCCCTGAATTATGTACAGTCGCCGACTACTTCCTAACTAGTATATTGGCAGTGTAGTTAGTCAATACTGGTGGGGTAGTTGGACTGTGTGGACATGGCTGTCCTGGTTACCTCCCACTGGGCTAAAGAACTGCTGACTGGTTTCCACCTGGACTGGAATTGCACTGCTCCCATGGGGTAATATGCTATACCTTTATGGGACCAGATACAATATGGTGGGAGCACTTTGCACCTGATGACAGTGACTTGATGCCTTGGGCAGCTCCTGTCTGGTGCTTTGCTCGATTGAGACTATACTGCTTCTGGAGCGAGCCATGGCCCTTGTAGAAGCGGGGGGGGGGGGGGGGGGGGGGGTGGGGTCTACTTCTCCCATACTTGTGTGGTGGTGGTGGTGTTTTTTCCCCCCCAACCTATGTTATTGAAGAGACAGAATTATTGTTTGTGGGTTTGTTCCCTGTTTATTGGGTGGTTGGGAGGCCTGTATCTTACCTCATGGGCTTTTCCTTGATGTTTTTCCCCTCCTGTTCTGGTGGAGATCTCTGGTGGGATTTGGGTGCAGAAGAGCCCAGTAATGAGGGCAGCATTGCTTCTAGCACCTGAGCCTCTGGTTTGGAGATGATGGGTTGGGGCTGGGCTGGGCTGGGCTGCTCATAATATAGTACAGGTTGGAGGGAGTGTTTTGTTGAATGGTGGTTGAGTAGTCTGTTAGAGAGGGAAGGAGGGAGGGACTAGAATGCATCAGTTGTGAGAAGGTGTGTGTGGGGGGGGGATACCCGATACATCTCTAGGCATGACTGTTTTATGATATGGGTGGGATACAACTGGGGGCCATGGGGAGGGTGGAAGGATTTGGCATGGGGGGGGGCTCCACTGGCAGCGGGGCTGAGGTAGGGTGACCACCTTTGTGACAGTACGGGGGGGGGGGGCCTTGCTAACTGCTATGTGTTGGTGGGTGGGGAACCACTTGGACACACAATGATCTTGGGGTTAGTTTATGCACCCAATGTTGCAGACCCTAGTTTTTCTTGTGGGGCTGACAGCAGCTATTGAAGCATTCCCAGACCATCCCTTGATTTTGGTGGGAGATTGGAATAGGGTGCTGGAGCCTCGGAATGTTTTGTGAAATTGTGCCAGCTGATTGATGTGGGGTGCATGCTACATCCCCATGGACCAGGATTATATCCATCTGCCAGGGCCCATGGCACTAGTGTGAGGCTGGATTGCTGCTTTGTTTTGGAGTGTGTTTGGGGCAATGGATGCCATGGCAATCGGTCCATATGAGATCTCAAATCATGCCCTTTTTTAGCTGGATTGGATGTGGGGAGATCCTCCACCTCTTTGTAGACTTTTGCACGTCCCACTTGACCTTTATCACAATAATAACTTTTGTGCCTATCTTTTTCATAATGGGGACACCAAGACCATACTGAATTGTTCTGGGAAGCGTTGAAGGCAATTTTGTGTGGGGACATTTTATTGTCTATGCAGCTAAGCACCATCAGGCTATGGCTGCGTGGGTCCTCCGTCTTGAGTGGCAGGTCTGCCGGAGCATCGCCTCTTGGCTTGTCGGACAGCAGCAGCTAACAAAGCCTGGCTGCTATCTATGCAAGTGGCTGTTAACACAGTTTTGCATCAGCGGGCATGGAAGTCCTTGGTATATTACCGGTTTCATCTCTATCAACATGGTGATAAGAGGAGGAAAATGATGACTTGTTGCTTGCACAACAATCAGGGTTCTAGGTATGTGGTAGCCCTCCATGGCGGGGATAGTTATTTGCGGCGCTCAAAGGCAGATATTGGGGAACCTTTTGTAGATTACTATTGTACCCTGTACAAAAGGGAGAATTTCAGGTTCCTGAGTGACCCAGTATTTGAATCGGGTACAGTTGCTGAACCTCATTGTTGATAAAATAGAGTGACTAGGGGTCCCTATCATGGCATAGGAGATCCAGCAGGTGATTGGGGGTGTGGCCTCTTGCCAGGTGCCTGGCCCTGATGGGTTCCAGGCTATTATAAATTAGTACCGGATCTGGTTCTTCCCCCGCTAATTGATTTTTTAAAATATGCGACTAACCCAGGGATTGCTCACCTATGGTGTCAACACTGCCCATATCGTGGTACTCCTGAAGCGGGCCATAGATCAGTCTCTGGTTGAATCATATCGGCCCTTTTCTCTGTTGAACTGAAGGCCTACTTTAATGCTCGCTGACTGGCCCTATAACGTCCGGAACTGATCCACCCGTCAGGTGGGGTTCATGTGGGGGCGCTATCCTGTGTCCAATGTGTGTAAGATTTTTACAGTCACTGGAGTGGGTCCTTTAGAGGACTCTTCCCTCCCTGCTCATTAGCTTTGATACCGAAAAGACCCTTGAAATGGTGGGGTAGCGATACCTGTTTGCAGCCATGGAGGCATATGGACTGGATATGTGATGAGCAGATGAGAGTTTTAAATACCTGGGGATATATTTACCTGCAAATCCCAGATGGTTCTACCAGCTTAATGTCCCCCCCCCCCCTTTCTTTGTTAGTAACGTGACAGACTGCGAGACTGGACCCCATTCCCTCTCTCTTTATTTGGCCGAGTAGCGGCATATAAGATGATGGTGTTCCCTAAGATTTTATATGTCTTGCGGTTGTTTCCATTGAAACTGTTGTGGAGGGATGTTTGGGCTATGGAACAGCTGCTGCAGAGATTTCTATGGGGTGGATGGAAGCCCCATCTGGCAGTGAGCAGATTTGCAGGGACCCTGGCAGAGGGGGGCTGCCAGATTTATCACACTGTAATTTGGCCTGTATCTTACAGCATGTCCGGGACTGGTTAGTGGGACAGTCTATTTTTATGCCGTAAAGCCCAGGGGTCTCAAACTCCAGTCCTGGAGGGCTGCAAACCAGTCAGGTTTTCAGGGCATCCCTAATGAATATGCATGAGATATATTTGCATACAATGGGGCAGTGCACGCAAATATATCTCATGCATATTCATTAGGGATACCCTGAAAACCTGACTGGTTTGTGGCCCTCCAGGACTGGAGTTTGAGACCCTGCAGTAGGCCATGGAATCTGCTTGGGTGGCCCCTTACTCTCTCCTTTGGTCCTACACACGGACAGAAAGATGCTGCCCACCCAGATTAGAGAGAGTCTCCTTATTAATGTGGTAAGGGAAGGGTGGGAGGGCCATTTGTGGGCTATGGAGGATTTCCCTGGAGGTGACTGGGTACTTGCCATTGCAGGGTAATGTCACATTTATTCCTAGCTTAGATTCCCATCCCTTTCGGTTATGGGGCTCCCTAGGACAGCCAGGTGTGACAAGTGATGGGTGAAGGTGGCCGGATGCTTCCCTTCTTGGACCTCTGTGCTAAATTTGAGCTCCCTGGGGGGGGGCACCATTTTGCTTATTTACAATTGCGACATTGTGGGCTCGTTGGCCTGGTTGGTTTGGAGAAAAGGACCCAGGACAAGTTGGATGGCTGGTTTGAGCTGGAAGAAAGGGAGCGGGTTTCGATGGCCCACTATCAGGCTTTGCTGGATCTTGGCCCACCTCGCCCCTGTGCACACTTTGTCCACTGGTGGGAGGTAGAGTTGGGGATATCCCTTGGGGAGGGTTCGACTGGAGTGCAGTAGTGGCCTGTATCCCCCAAGTGGTTCAGGGTATGAGACTTCAAGAGATGCAATTTAAGATCTTGAAGAGGGTGTATTTTTCCCCTTATCGGGCCTGGGGGCAGGTCTCGAGGACTTGGGGCAATATTCCGCCCCCCCCCCCCCCCGTGAAAGGAGGAACAGGCACACTTGGGATATATGTTTTGGGGCTGTGTCTGTATTGCTGCCTTTTAGAGTTTGGTCTTGTTCCTTTTTGAGGGCCGTCTGGGCCAAACCTTCATTCTTTCTCTGGGGTTTGCTATTTTGGACCATAACGATTTTTCTGGGCTGTCGGAGGCCAGCTTCTAGTTCAGAAAGGGTGCTTCCTTGCTAAGCTATGCATCCTCTGACATTGGTGTGACACCAAAGGGCTGAGTGTGTGGGTGTGGTGCTGCGCCCTCCATCAGTTGGTGGTTTGGCCTCAAAGGGGGCTGCTGCCTTTCAAGACTCCTATCTTGCCTTGTGGTAGCTGTATCTTTCCAGATTATCCTTGTGGGTGCCCAAGGATGTATTCACACTGTGACTGGCTTTGTAGGGCCTTGCTTGGTTTGGGCTGCCCTGTTGAATCCAGTGGTTCTTGAAGGGGGGAGTAGAAGGCGGGGAGTTGCAGAAGAAGGGTTGGGAGGTATGGTCTCTGAGTGGTGAAGAGTCCACCTGCCCTGGGAGGCTGTTGAATGGTTGTGGATCTGGGTGGCTGTAGGTTTGGTAAGGGGGACTTTAGGACTGGAGATTCTGGGATCTATGGGTTATTGGGAGGGGAAGGGGAGAGTGAGGAGAAAACAAAAAGGGGAAAAATCTTTTAGTACCCCCTTGGCATTGTTCACTCATAGGGTTCCTTAGTTTGTGTTGATGTTTGTTTTGGTGGTAGAGGCCTCATGTACCGGAAACGGGGAACACTCTTGGTGTCACCTCATATATTTTACTATGGCCTGTTTACTCTTGTGACCTCTATTGTATGTTTGTATTTTTGATCTAGACCTGTATGGCCATTTGTTGTGTTAATAAACATGTTTAAATATAATGCTTTATTGAATTTCCTCCAGGAACGTGTCCAAACCTTTTTTAAGCCCAGCTATACTAACAGCTTTTATTGCATCCTCCGGTAATGAATTCCAGAGTTTGATTACATGTTGAGTGAAAAGAAAAATTTTCTCTGGGACAAGCAGAAAATCAGTCCTCACATATAGGTGATGTCGCCAACTGAGCCTGCATGGGACTATTTCCCAGCTTCCAAAGGAAGCTTTTGGAAGATAGTACACACATGAGTGCAGGTCTTCCCACCTGAAGGAGCCATCTTACCTTAGCCTTCTTTTTTTTATCCATGGAACCCTTTAGATGTCTGTCTAAATCCTGGAGATGATAGTTTTTTTTTTACCGTTGTGATTTTTGCTGTTCTGGTACAGTCTTTTCTTGATTTGTGTCACCCTTCCTGTCTCGATGATCCCAAGGATCATGGGTGCCTTAGCACCACATTTTTTTTCAGGTTTGCTTTTGTGGTGTGCGGGTTTTTCTCATGCTCCTTGGTTGGTGAGGACATTGGAGTTCTTTGACTTGGCGGGAGCCGTCTTCCCAACTATGTCAACCCAATCAGTGGCTTTAAAAAGTATGGTCTAACCATCTCTATCACAGACCACCACAGTTTGTACCTTCAGTGTCTTGGAGCTGACCATGACCCTTTGACTTGGCCTCTCTGCTTGCAAATGACATGCAAGCAGAATCATTTGGTACCAAGGTCTTGACACCATCCCCAGCATCAACCTCTAAGGCTCGTCTGAGGCCTCGGCTCCGAAAGGGGACCAAGCGACCTCTGAGCTTTGAGGTTGTGGGACATCGGAGCGGCAGCTCTTCTTTGACGAGGAGTGCCCCAGAAGGAACAGATTCCTTCTGAGTTGGCATCGAAGGACAATGCCGATGCCAGCAAGAAAACCCCTGGTCCATCAGTGTTGGAACTCTCAATGTGATTCAGAGGATGAAGGCTGGGAGCGGCCTCTCAAGCTGCCACAGCAGGAGGAGTTACTTCCTGAGACATTATAAGTTTGATATGGGGCTCCTGAAGGATCCAGCATCAGCTTCATCAGTGCCGGTGCCAACACCAGCAGCTGTGGAGCCCTCCCTCCTAGCAGAAAGGTTGCTGGCTGCTTTCATGGTGCAACTTCCCTTCCCTCCACCCCCCCCCCCCCTCCCCGACCTCTTTTCTGGAATTAGTAAGATATATGGGAAGGGCCTAGCTTTCACCCTTGAGGCGGAGGAGGATGAGCCTCGAGCTGAGGAACTAGAGATCCTCCAGTATCCCACCCTGCCAAAGGGGAGGCCCTCACAGTTCCTGTCCAACCCCTTCTGGAGCAGCTCCTTATGAGGATGTTGGAGACTGTGCCTATGGTGAGCAAACAGCTTGATTCTATGTGTTGGGTCTGCAGGAGCTTGGGCTTTGACAAAACACAACTGCCTCACAACTCCATGTTGGTGGAGTCAGCCATGCACCATATCAACAGTACTAAAATGTGCTCCTCTGTACCCTTAGGTCAGGGGAGGTCTGCATCATGGATGGCTTTGGCAGGACGTTTTACCAGCACTTGATGTTCATGGCCCCTATACGAGTTGTACATGTACTTTAGAGACCTGGCAAGGGAGCTTGCTGGGTTCTCGGCTGGGCTTTCTGGTGAACATCTCAAGCACTTCTGGAGCCTGGTTAGTAAAACCAAGGAATGCTCCAAATTTGACTCAGGCAGCCTATGACTGCTTAGAGTCTGTGACCAGAGTGGCTGCGGTGGGCTCTGGTGCCTGTCATCTGGCATGGCTACAGTCCTCAGACCTGGAACAATGGGCTCAGGACAAATTTGCCGATGTCCTGTACCAGGGCGAGCACTTCTTTGGCAAATCCATAACTGAGAATACTGCTGAGTTGGAGACCAAGCTCTCCAGGAAGACTACTGACCCTTCCCAACAGAAAGCTTCGGGGCAAAAGTCCTCCTACCTGAAGAGAGCCTACAGTACATATTCCCCATATCACTCCTACCAGGCACCTGCAGCAGGCCAAGGCTAAAGACAGCAGAGTTAGGCCTAAGACTCCAAAACCCCAACCAGTGCTGCAGCCTGGAGGGGGATTTTGACTCCTGGACCACAGCCTTTCCTCCCCTTTCAGGCCCAGTTCTGCAGCACATTGAGGAAAATCTCCAGTTCTTTGCCCACCATTGGCTCAGGATCACCACCGATACTTGGGCATTGCAAATTGTGAAGGAGGGTTGCCTCATACACTTCAAGAAGACCCTCCCTCCATTCTTTCCAGGGGAATGCCCTCTGGAACCTCACCATCGAGAACTTCTCCAACGAAGTAGCCAACCTCTTGGAAACCAGGGTGGTGGAACTGGTTCCGCCAACTCATTCATGAAGAAGGTTCTACTCCTGATACTTCCTGGCCTCCAAAAAGATGGGCGACTTCCGAATCATTTTGGATCTTTGCAGTCTAAATCTGTTCCTTGTAAGAGAGATGTTCAAGATAGTATCCCTTGGAATGTCCAGCAGGGCTCTTTGGATCTAAAAGATGCCTACATCCACATCCCCATTCAGCCCTTGCACTAACAATACCCCTGCTTCATCAGCAGCAGCAGGCAGTACCAATACAAGGTTCTTTCCTTTGGACTAGCATCTATTTCCAGTTTTCACGAAGTGCTTAGTGGTCAAGGCTGCTTTCCTCCCTGGGTAGGGGATTTTTGTCTTCTTACCTGGATGACTGGTTGGTAAGGGGTTGCGCTCTGGAGGAAATTCACCAGGCCGCACTGCATACCATCCAGATTCTGGAGCAGCTGGGCTTTACCAACTACCCCAAGTCCCACCTGCAACCCACTCAGTGCCTTGAATTCATTGGGACTCTCCTTGATACTTCGGTGGCCAGGGCATCTCTCCTGACAGACCGGTTCTACCAACTCGTGCCTCTAGTGCACCAGGTTCAATGCTGCTTAATGATGTCCACTTACCAGATGCTTTGTCTCCTGGGCTACATTGTCTCCATGTTCCATCTCACCCCGTTTGCCCGACTGTATATATGGCAAGTGCAATGGACCCTCTGCACTCAGGGTCATCAGGTCGCCTCTCTGACAGATTGCATGTAACTCCATCACTACTCGACTCTGCCCTGGTGACAGCAGTCTGTGTATCTTCTAGTGGGGCTGCCCTTCCAAGCACCCCTGAACCAGCAGATTCTGATGACAAATGCCTCCAAGCTCAGCTGGGGAGCCCATCTTGGTGGCCTCTGCATTCAAGGCTTCTGGTCAGAGGGAGAGAGCCTCCACCAGATAAATTTCTTTGAAATCTGAGCTATTGCAAATGCACTGTGATCTTTCTGGATGCAGCTGACTGATCAGATCATTCTCATACAGACAACCAGGTAGCAATATTCCACATAAACAAGCAAGGGGGCACAGGTTTGTACCTCCTCTGTTGGGAGACAGTCTGGCTCTGGAAGTTTGCTGTGAAGTACCATGTGCTTCTCCGGGCGGTATATCTCCCAGGAGAGAACAATGCCTTAGACAAGCTCAGCAGAGTCCTGCAACCATGCTCTGAACACCCAGTTGGCCCACAAGATCTTTCAGATATGGGGTACTCCACCATGGATCTCTTCGCATCTCCTCTCAATGCCTAGCTACCATTGTTTGGCTCCAGCATGCCCTGTCCCAGTTAGGTAAACTAGGCAAAGCAACAGAGTACCTGCAGACTGTAAGGGAACAAAGAGCAGATACCAAGACTGGCGAAAACAAGATTCAGGTTTTGAAACCCCTTTTATTGACCCCAATAAAAGGGGTTTCAATACTTGAATCTTGTTTTCACCAGTCTTGGTATCTGCTCTTTTTGTTCCCCTGTCCCAGTTAGGTGATATGCAATGGATTGGAGCAAGGGCCTCCTTTATCCGTACCCACAGACTCCCCTGGTAGCCAAGACCCTCTTCAAGGTCCAAGCAGACAGGGCCTCCTTAATACTCATTGCCCCATGGTGGCCCTGGCAACTATGGTACCCCTTGTTACTACAGCTGTCTCAGACACCGCTCCTTCACTGGACTGTGCCGCAGATCTCTTCTTGCAGGAGGAGGGCACCCTGCTACACTTCAGTCTCTGCTCCCTATCACTCATGGCTTGGCTACTGAGCGGGTAGCTCTGGTGGAGTTCCATCTGCCCATAGCTGTTGAGAACATTCTCCTGGCATCCTGCAAGGATTCCACCAGAAAGATATATGCCTTCATGTGTGGTGCAGATTTTCACTCTGGTGTGTGGACCAGGCTCTCAACCCCTTTACTTGCTTGGTGGAGCCGGTGCTGTCTTACTTGCTTCACCTCTCCAACTCTGGACTGAAGTCTAACTTTGTCAGGGTGCACCTGAGTACTCTTGCAGTATATCACCACAGTGTTAATGATTGGCCCCTTTCTACTCATAAGATGCTTTATGTGGGGCCTTCTGTTTTCTCATCTCCCTATTCGAACACTGCTGATAGCGTGGGATCTCAATGTTGTCCTGGGAAAGCTGCTCTTGGCACCCTTTGAGCTACTGGCCAACTGTCCTCTCAAGTTCCTCAACTGTCAAGTCATCTTTTTTGTAGTGCTTACTTCAGAGTGCAGAATCAGTGTGCTGCAGGCAATAGTAGCGCACCCGCCTTATATGAGGTTCTATGAAAATGGAGTAGTGCTATGCTCTCATCCTAAGTTTCTCCCTAAGGTGGTTTCAGCATTCTACCTAAACCAGTCTGTGGTACTGCCTACCTTTCTCCCACAACCTCACATCTCTAGGGTGGAGGCCTTTCTCCATACTTTTGACTGTAAGAGAGTTCACTTTTTATCTTGAATGGATGAATCCCCAACACCATTCCCCTTGGCTCTGTTTCCTACAACCCCCACAGGCTAGCCATCTCTAAGTGCACCCTCTCTAACGGGGTGACTAACTGCATCGCTTTTGCTTATGCCCAGGCTGAGCTTACCTTAGAGCACCATGTCACAGTGCATAATGTTTATGCTATGGTGGCCTCAGGGGCTCACTTACACTACTCCACACCTTTACAGCTCACTACTGCCTGGATAAGGATTCCCAGTGTGATGCACCTTTTTTGGAATTAATGCAACTCCTTCCCTGTGGCCCTTCTGTCTGTTCAGGCTACCAGAGAGTCAACTATTGGTTAATGCCTGAGGCTGGTGTTGACTCTTGGAACCTAAGCGGTTCCTGCTGTTTTCTCAGTTTGTAGTTCTGGGTGCCCTGCAGGTTGGTCTCCAGGGTTTTTCGATGGCCTCTAGCTTGGGTGTCATGTATGTGAGGACTGACTTTCTGCTTGGTCCTGTAGAAAGCATAGTTATATGGGGATGTTCCTGAAGGGACTAAATAAGGACTGGAGGATTTTCTTCTTTTCCTCCCAGAAGAAAAATGACCAGCTTTTCAGGCAGTCTTGTCCCATAGCCAGAACGTGTTGAACTTTGTTAACAGAGCATCTTTTGATGCGTTTGAATCATCTAGTAGAGTTTCATCTATAGCTATAGCGGTAAGATGACTAGCCTAGCTACAGGCCTCTGGCTTGGAACAGTAGGTCCAAGACAAGCTGGCAAACATCCCCTGCACCGGTGAGAACCTGTTTGGCAAGAACTGGTGGGAGAAGGGAGGGGAACTAGAGACAGATGACACTACCCTTAAAAGGCTGTCTAGAAAAATATCTGACCCCTCTATAAAGAAGGCTCAATCCAAGAAAGCCTTCTACCCTAAGAGGAGGAGGTTTTACCCGTCTTACTCCCAGCCAGCCTACCAAACTCAACAAAAGCAGTAGGGACCCAAACAGGCCAAGAAGCCTAAGCTAACAAAGCAGCAGCTACAGCCAGTGACCACCATCTCAAGTTTTTGACTCCCAGGTAGGGAACATAGCCAGTCCCCACCAACTTCTATCAGACTAACTCCCCATTCCAGGGAGGCTCTCGCAGTTCATGAGTCAGTGGAATGCCATCACCACATAAAGATGGACTCTCACCATCATTCAAAATGGATACCATCTCAACTTCCAGGAACCTCCCCCTCACCATTGCAGAAGGGATGTTCCACAAAAGCCTCCTCTCAATACCCTTCTGCAGGAGGAGGTAACATCACTCCTCACCCAAGGAGCTGTGGAACCAGTGCCCTCTCTAAAATACCACAAAGGCGGCTTCTCCCCCTATTTTCTCATTTCAAAGAAGTCCAACGGTCTAAGGCCCATCCTGGACCTCAGAAATCTCAACAAATTCTTAGTAAAGGGAAATTTCAAGATGATTTCATTGGGGACCCTTCTTCCTCATCTACAGCAGAATGAATGGCTTTGTTCCCTAGACCTCAAACAGGCCTACACTCACATCTTCATCCACCCAAGCCACAGGAATATCTCAGATTCACTTGTCAGGGAAGACACTATCAATACAAGGTTCTTCCCTTTGGCCTTGCATCAGCACCAAGGGTTTTCACAACATGCATGGCCGTTGTGGCAGCTCACCTTTGGATAAACAATTTTTTTGTTTTCCCTTACTTGGACGACTGGTTCATAAAGGAAGACTCCCCTGGAGAACTATGCTCAGCTCTAAAAGAAACCATAACACTTTTACAGTCTCTAGGTTTTGTAATAAACTTCCCAGAGTCTCACCTAGTTCCTATTCAAAAGATGGAATTTATAGGAGCTATCCTAGACACCAAACAGTGCAAGGCCTTTCTCCCAAAAGATTGCATGCAGAAGAAAAGAAGTAAAGTCCTCCTTTTCTCCAGGAAAACCATCCACCAGGAAAGCTTATTCCTTCAAATGGCGTAGATATGCTTCATGATGCTTGCAGAACACTCATAATCCCTTTGAAGCATTGGTACATACATGCTTCACTATCTGTATCACTTATGCTTATTAGGTCTTAAGTCTAACTCGATAAGAGTGCACTTCAATGCCATCTCAACTTTCCATACCTCCATGGCTCCTTTAGTAGCATGATTTGAGAGGCCTCCTCCTCACCAAACCACCCACTCCCAGTGGTGTGGGATCTCAATGTGGTTATAGCCCAACTGCTCAAACCGCCCTTTGAAATGCTAGCAACCACACAACTCTGCTACGTATCTTGGAAAGTGTTATTCCTCATAGCTCTAACCTCTGCGAGACATGTCAGTGATCTGCAGGCCTTGGTGGCTCAAGCTGCATATACACGCTTTCACTACGACAAGGTGATCCTATGAACACACCCATACTTTCTCCCGAAAATGATCTCTGCTTTCCATATCAATCATTCCATCATCCTGTCTTTTTTCCAAAACCACATACCTCCCGAGCAGAAGCAATTTTGCATACCCTCGACTGCAAAAGGGTTTAGCTTTCTATATACAAAGAACAGGGAGCCTCAGAAAGTTCTCTCAGCTTTTTGTATCCTTTGGCCTGGCTCACCTGGGCCTACCAGTCTCTAACGCTACCTATCACGTTGGATAGCGGATGCATCTCTTTCTGTTACAACAAAGCAGGACTGTCCCTTACAGGGCATGTCATTGCTCACAACATCCAGGCAATGTCTGCCTCGGTAGCAAACCTATGAGCAGTGCCCATCTCTGAAATACGCCGAGCTGCTACATGGTCCTCCATCCATACTTTTGCAGCCCACTATTGCTTGGACAAGGACTCCCACTGGGATGCGGCCTTTGGCCAAGCGGTCCTTCAACATCTCTTTGGGACTGAAGATTACTCCTACTCACCGCCCATTTCAATACAGATCTCGGTGACAGGGAAGTTGAGGTCAATGACCCTAACCCAGGTCCACTCTCGATATCTCTGAGCTAGGGAGTCCCATACATGAGGACTATATTCCTACTTGTTCCTGGAGATAGTGTAGTTACTCTGGGAACAGCAGGAATTTAGTCCTCACAACCTGCACTCCTCCCCTTGGAGTTGTAGGTCTCTCTCTCTTTGCTCTCCTTTCTTCAGCTATACACTCAACTGAGGACAGTCACTTACAAGAGTGGGAGGGCAGCAGTGCAGGCGTGGTGGACAGTCCCCAAAGGCTTTCCTAGTAGTAGCTGGGGAGCTTCCTGAATGGGCTCCGTTACTACCCGATGTCACCCATACATGAGGACTAAATTCCTTCTGTTTCCAGAGATCACCTATTATAGGTGAGTAACTATCCTTTACAGCTATTTGATAAACCAGAGTAGAAAATCACCTGGATGGGATGGTATACATCAGAGGATGTTGAAAGAACTGAAATATGAGAATGCAGACCTATTAGTAGTAATCTGTTAACTATCATTAAAATCATCTGTAGTACCTGAAAATTGGAGAATGGTCAATATAATGCCAATTTTTAAAAAGGGTGCTAGGGGTGTTCCAGGACACTACAGAATGGTGAGCCTGATGTGGATACCAGGCAAAATGGTAGAAAACATTATAAAGAATAAAATTACTGACCATGTAGATAGTCATGGTCTAATGGGAGAAAGCCAACATGGATTTAGCCAAGGAAAGTCTTGTGTTTTTTTTTTTTTTAGAGCTGTCAAGTCCGTGCTGACTCCTGGTGACCTACCTGCCTCTGTGTTTTCTTGGCAATGTATCACTGGAAGTAGATTACAAGGCTTTTTCTTCAAAGACAGTGTGGAGAGTAAAGTGACTTGCCCAAGGTCGCAAGACGTGCCAATGGGAATCAAACCCTTGATCTTCTGGGTACTAGGCAGTTGCTCTAACCACTAGATGGCTACTCCACTTACTAATCTGTAATTTGTTTTGTAGGTGTCAATAAACAGGTAGCCAAAAGTGAGCTGATAAATTATAGTGTATCTGGATTTTCAGAAATCCTTTGATAAGGTCCCTCATGAGAGACTCTTGGCAAAATTAATAATTCATGGTATAGAATGTGGTGTACTATTGTGGATCAGGCACTGGTTAAAAGATAGAAAGCAAAGAGTAGGGCCAAATGGTCAATGGGAAAGGTGAATAGAGTACCCTAGGGTTTGGTGCTGAGCCTGCTGCTTTTTAACATATTCATAAATGACCTGGAATGGGAATAATTTATTTATATTTCTTATATACCGTGCTATTATAAACAGTGCGGTGTACAGTTGAACAAAAACATACTACAATGCCACAGGAACATTGAGTTTACAATGAACAAGGGTAGTTAAACCTGGAGGTAAAACGGGGGGGGGGGGGGGGACTATTTACAAGATATAGTAGTTTTATCTAAGGAACTTTAACAAATTAAGTATTTACAAAATACAGTACACTTTCATGAGTGAGGTGATCAAATTTGTAGATGACACAAAATTATTAAAACAAGAGGACTGAAAAATTGATAACTTGAAAGACATCCAAATGGTAGAAGAAATTTAATGTGGACAAGTGCAAACTTATGCACCTAGGAAAGAACAACCCAAACTATGATTACATGAGGCAAGATTCCACATCATGAACCTTCACCCAGGAAAATCATTTAGGAATCATTGTGGATAATGCATTAAAACCCTTCGCCCAGTGTGCAGTGATAGTCAAGAAAGCAAATAGAATGCTAGGCATCATAAGGAAAGGCATGGAGAATAAAATAAAGGTTATAAAGCCTTTATCATTTCATGGTGTGACTGCACCTTGAATACTGTGTGCAATTCTGGTCGCCATATCTTAAAAATGATATAGCAGAATTAGAAAAGATACAGAGAAGAGCCACCACAATGGTAAAGGGGAAGGATACTCCTATGAGAAAAGGCTTAAAAGGTTAGGACTCTTCATAAGAACATAAGATATGCCATACTGGGTCAGACCAAGGTCCATCAAGCCCAGTATCTTGTTTCCAACAGTGGCCAATCTAGGTCATACGTACCTAGCAGTATCCCCAAAAGACACAGGTTCCATAATGCTTGTACTGGGTCAAGCATTGATGTCCTGGGTCCCTTTTTAATAATGGTCTATGGACCTTTCCTCCAGGAACTTGTCCAAACCTTTTTTAAACCCAGCTACACTAACAGCTCTTACTACATCCTCTGGTAACAAATTCCAGAGTTTGATTACACGTTGAGTGAAAAAATATTTTCTCCAGGACCAAGCAGGAAGTCAGTCCTCACATATGGGTGATGTCGGTGCCGACGGAGCCCCCGTGTGGAGCATTTCCCCAGCTTTCAAAGAAAGCCTTTGGGAATGCAGCGCGCATGCGCGGTCCCCTTCCCCGCCCATGGGTGCCATCTTGCTCAGTCTTCTTTTTTCCGCGGAGCCCGATGGAAGTGTGTCTTAGTCACCCAGTTAAAAGTTGATTTTTTTCCTTCGAAGATTCGTGGGTTTTTGCCAGTTCGACGCCGGTTCCACTTCCTGCCTGGGCACGGTACACTGGTATCGAGCCCGGAGCTACTTTTTCATTTTTTGTCCTTTGAGACTAGCGTTCGCGCTTTTTTTCTTTTTCACTGGCAACCCGGTCTTTTGACCTTGCAAGGGCCCTTTTTCCCCTGATGGGTGCCAGCGGGTTCAAGAAGTGTGATCGGTGTAAGAAACTGATGTCTCTCACCAACACACACGACTGCTGCCTCGGGCCCAATCATGACCCGATGATCTGTGGCCCGTGCGGCAAAATGTCCTCTAAGGCGCTGAGGAGCCGTCAACATCAACGAGAAAGGATCTTCTCTGAATCCGCGTCCGGCCGGGCCCGGACTTCGTCAGAGGCCTCAACGTCTCGGGAGTCCGACCCTGAGCATCGTCGGGGCTCCTCTGAGTGGGGGTCTCCCTCACGGGAACACAAAAGGAAGAAGAAACCCACGAGGGCAGCATCGGTGGACACTCTTGGTTCCTCGAGGGCCAGGTCACATAGCCCCAACCGCCGTCCCGGGTCCTCGGAGTCGGAGAGGCCTGCCAAATTGCCTCGTGGGGAGCCGGAGTCCCCGAGTCACGTGAGTGCTGTTGTCCTCATGGACTCTCCTCCGGGGGAGCCACCGTCGGGGACTGCTGAGTCTCCTGAGCTCGGACTCAGGTTGACGGCCTTGGAGAGCAGCTTCTCTGCCTTCATGGAACAGCAGCGGGTGCTGATCGTCGGTCTGACTGGTGCATCTGCCCCAACCACCGGGACCTCGACGTCCAAGTCAACCCCAGAGGCCGAGGCGATCCTCGAGTCAATGCGGTCTCAAGTTGATCCTCAGCCGAGGTCGTCGACGCCGGTACTCTCGGCGTTGGGGCGGATGGCATCGGTGCCAGTCCGACCGGAGCCGCTCGATTCCTCCTCAAAGGGGTCGGAGTGGGAGACGGAGGATGAGGAGTCCCCAGACACTTTCCGGAGTCCGAGCCTTGGAGAAGGTCCCCCCCCCCCCCCCCCGGAGGATACCTGGTTCTCGAACTTCGTGAGGGACATGGCCAAGGCCTTGGCCTTCCCCGCAGATCCCGAGGAGCTCGAGGCCCTCCAGTATGACTCTCCACCGAAGGAGGCCTTTACTTTACCGGTTCCTCCGATGCTGGAACGGCTGCTCTTCTGCATGTGGGAGGCACCGGCCTCGGCGCCCGTTCTCAGCAAATGGGTCGATTCCATTTATCGAGTTCGTGAGAGCCCTGGGTTCCAGAAGGCACAGCTACCACACCACTCCATGGTTGTGGAATCGGCCATGCATCATCTGAAGAGTCAGAAGATGCACTCCTCTGTGCCCCCCGGCAGGAGGCCCGCAACCTGGATGCCCTCGTTAGAAAGTGCTTCCAGGGCTCTATGCTGGCTTACCGTGTCCAGACTTACCATCTGTACATGGGCATCTACCTCCGAGACCTGGCAAAAGAGATTGCTGGGTTCTCTGCTGGCCTCTCCGAGGAACCTTTGCAGAAGTTCAAGGCTTTGTCATTGGGGATTCGAGAGTGCTCGAAGTTTATATCTCGAGCAGCCTATGATGGCTTCGAGGCTTCGGCCCGAGTAGCAGCAGTTGGCATCGGTGCATGCCGTCAGGCCTGGCTACAGTCATCGGACCTCGAGCCATGGGTCCAGGACAAGTTGGTCGATGTCCCTTGCCGGGGTGAGAACCTGGCAAAACCATGGCTGAAAAGGCTGCAGAAATCGAGACTGAGACTCTCACCAGGACAAGGCTGTCCAGAAAGACTTCTGCCCCTTCTCAGAAGAAGAAGGGCTCGGGGAAAAAGTCCTTTTACCCGAGGAAGGCCTCTGTCTACAAATCCTACCCTCAATTCCTGGCCTCTACAGCTCCCCAACAGGGTCAGCAGGCCAAGGGGCAGGGACATGGGCCCTGTAGTCAGAAAACCTCCAAGCCACCAGCTCCGGCTCATGCACAGCAGGGAGCGGGGTTTTGATTCCCACTGCATAGCCTCTCCCCCACAGCTGGCTCCACTCAGCACAGGAGGCCGGCTGACACTGTACGCCCACAGATGGTCAGCTATAACAGGGGATACCTGGGTACTGAGCATAGTCCAAAAGGGCTACTTGCTCCACTTCAACCAGTTACCTCCCTCCTATTTTCCAGGGGAGCCTCCAAGACTCCCTCTGCACAGGAACCTCCTCCTTCAGGAGTTGGCAAGTCTTCTACAGGAGCAGGCGGTGGAACTGGAGCCTCACCACCTGATAGGACGAGGATTCTATTCCAGGTACTTTCTGGTACCAAAAAGGACAGGAGGCCTCAGGCCCATCCTAGACTTGCGAAATCTCAAGTTCCTGGAGAGGGAAAAGTTCAAGATGCTTACCCTTGGAATACTGCTGCCCTACCTCCAGCAGGGAGATTGGCTATGCTCCTTAGACCTAAAGAATGCTTATACTCACATCCTCATTCATCCAGACCTCAGACAATATCTCAGATTTGTAGTGGGAGGAAATCATTTTCAGTACAGAGTATTTCCATTTGGCCTAACCTCCGCACCCAGGGTTTTCACCAAATGCCTGGTGGTGGTGGCGGCCTATCTCAGAAACCAGGGCATCTTTGTCTTCCCATACCTGGACGACTGGCTCATCAGGGGTCAGTCTCCACAGGAGGCCAGACAAGCCACTCTTCGCACTCTCTCTCTTCTCCAGCACTTGGGCTTCGTCATAAACTTCGCAAAGTCCACTTTTCTCCCCTCACAGGACATAGAGTTCATAGGGGCAAGGTTGGATACCTTACAAGCAATGGCTTATTTGCCCGGGAACAGGGCTCACAGACTAATGGCTCTGGCCCAGCAGTTTCGCAGTGGATCTCTGGTCTCTGCCAGACATTTCCTGAGGCTTTTGGGCCACATGGCATCCACGGTCCATGTAACTCCAGATGCTCGTCTGCATATGCGGCCTGCTCAATGGTGCCTCAGAGCTCAGTGGATACAGGCCACAGGAGGCTTAAAGAGACAGAGTAAGAGTGTCAAAACTACTAGCGGCCTCCCTGCAGTGGTGGTGGCATCTCCCGAACCTGATCAAAGTGGTGCCTTTCCAGGCACCACCACACACACAGGTGCTGACGACCGATGCTTCTCTTCAAGGTTGGGGTGCACATTGTCAGGGGGCATGCACTCAGGGCCTCTGGTCCCCTTGGGAAGCCACATAGCAGGAAGCACAGGCCCTGTGCGCCTTTGCAGTCAAGCACGGCATGTTTCTCAAGGCAGTTTATCTACCTGGCCAAGAAAATTACCTAAGAAAGTAAAGAAAACCGAACCCAATCGGAATTACCTAAATATCCAAACAAAAAAATTCCGATAACAAAAATCTCCCTATGTTAGAAAAAATATTTTTGTCGGAGAAAATCATCCCAGTGCTATGTATACAAACAGAGCACCGCCGTGATGTCTCCTTTTATTAATATCAATTTATGAAAATGAAGAATTACTTAGCTTCAGTAAGAAGAACTACCATTATTGCCAAAACGACTGTCGACGTAGCGCTCGTTTCGGGTTCAGTTTTTTTTTGTAATGAACCCTGCTTCAGCTCTGTCCATAAGCAACAGTTGGCAATGGACATTGTTCAAAAATACCCTCGTGCAAGACCAGACTAAATATAGTCCACATATTAAAAAAAAAAAGATAGTCAACATCATTAAAAGCTGAAGCAAAGGAGACTTAAAGCCTAAAGAACAGCTTTCAAAAAATTGGAAAAAATGATTCAAATGTAGAAAACAGGAAACGGTGTAAGTCTTGGTAAGTTAGGTATAAAACACTTGTAACGAAGGTAAAAAGAGAATTTTAAAAAGAAACCTGCCATGGAGACAAAAACGTAACAAAAACTTTTTCAGGTACATTCAAAGCAAGTAGCTTGTAAGGGAGTCAGGGAAACTGCCAGGTACTTGTGACCTGGATTGGCCACTGTTGGAAACAGGATACTGGGTTTATGGACCTTGGTCTGACCCGGTATTGTATTTCTTATGGCTAAAGATGTGAAGTGTGGCACCAAAACCTTTTTCAGGTATATTCGGGAGAGGAGGAAAATCAGAGGTGGAATTGCAGGACTCAAAAGTGCTGGGGGAACAGATTTGTGGAAAAGACATTGAAAAAGCGAAAATGCTAAATAAATACTTCTGCTCTGTTTTTACTAGAGAAAATCCTGAAGGACAACCCGTGAGTGACAAATATACAAATGGGAATGCAGTAGATATCACACCATTCACAAAAGATGTGTTAGAATAGCTTGCAAAACTGAAAGTGGACAAGTCTATGGGACACATCCCAGGATACTGAAAGAGCTCAGAGAGGTTCTTGCAGGGCCTTTAAAGGATATTTTTAATAGATCCTTGGAGACAAGAGACGTTCCACAGGACTGGAGAAGGGCTGATGTGGTACCTCTCCACAAAAGTGGTAATAGGGAATAAGTGACAAACTGCAGGCCAGTAAGCCTTACCTCGGTGGCAGGAAAAGTAATCGAGGCGCTCCTGAAAGAGCGAATAATGGACTTCCTCGAAACAAACAGGTTGCATGATCCAAGGCAACATGGTTTTACCAAAGTACGATCTTGCCAAACAAATCTGAATGAGTTCTTTGACTGGGTGATCAGAGAACTAGATCAAGGGCATGTAATGGATGTGATCTACTTAGATTTCAGCAAAATCTTTGATATCGTTCCTCATAGGAGACTTATCAATAAACTCAACAGCTTGGGGATGGGTCCTAAGATGGTGAACTGAATCAGAAATTGGTTGACTGACAGACGACAGAAGGTGACGGTAAACGGAACTCAATCGGATGAAAAGAAGGTAATTAGCGGTGTGCCCCAGGGTTCTCTCCTAGGACCGGAACTGTTCAATATTTTTGTGAATGACATTGCTGAATGGCTGCCTTGAAAAGTCTGTCTTTTTGCAAATAACACCAAAATTTGCAATAGAGTGGACTCCCCTGAGGGAGTGGGGAACATGAGGAAAGATCTACAAAAGCTGGAAGAATGGTCTAATGCTTGACAGTTAAGATTTAATGTGAAGAACTGCAGTGTTATATACTTGGGAAGCAGAAATCCAAGGGAATTGTATGCGATAGGGGGCAAGAGGTTGGTGTGCATGGACCAGGAGAAGGACCTTGGAGTGATTGTTTCTGATGATCTCAAGGTGGCAAAACAGTGTGATAGGGCGGTAGCAAAAGCCAGAAGGATGCTGAGTTGCATACAGAGAGGAATTACCAGCAAAAAGAAGCGGTACTAATGTCACTGTACAAATCACTGGTGAGGCCTCACTTGGACTATTGTGTTCAGTTTTGGAGACCATATCTCGCAAAGAATATAAAAAGGTTGGAAGCGGTTCAGAGGAAGGTGACCAAAATGATTTGGAGCCTGCATCAGAACACTTATAAGAAGAGACTTGAAGATCTAAATATGTACGTTCTGAAGGAGAGGAGGGACAGGGGAGATATGATTCAGACCTTTAAATACTTAAAAAGTATTAATGAACAAACAAACTTCTTCCAAAGATGGGGAAGCTGTAAAATTAGAGGGCATAACATGAAGCTGCAAGGGGGTAAACTGAAAGGCAATGTCAGGAAATAATTTTTTACTGAAAGGGTGGTGGATGCTTGTAACGCCCTCCGATGGAAGTGGTGGGGGCAAACACTGACAGAATTCAAAATGGCATGGGACAGACACAGTGGATCCCTTTATAGCAATAGGATAAAATTAAAATAAGCATAACTAGCTCTAATATCTGAACAAATAGGGTGACCTTCATGGAGCGCTGGGTACACCCCTAAGCAAAGGCATGGGGAGGGGTGACTTGCACAGAGCGGCAAGTGGACCTACTCTTGCTGCCTTCCTGGGCAGACTAGATGGAACATACTGGCCTATCTCCAGGAACAAGCAGGAATGAGTCCTCACATATGGGTACGTCGGAACTGACGGAGCCTGCGCGGGAAAGCTCCCCAGCTTCCCAGAAAGGAAGCTTTTGGGGCCTCCCACAGCGCATGCGCGCTGCCTTCCCGCCTTCCTGACCAACTCTCCTTAGTTCTTCTTTTTCCGCGGAGCCAGCAGGTCGTGTTCTTGTCACCGCTGAAGAAATTGTTATTTTAATTTGTTTCTTTGACCGCGTGTCTGCCTTCCCCGATTCCGGACCGGTACCGCCGGTCTTTTTTCGTTTATTTCTTTAAAAAAAAAAAAAATTACTTTTCCTCACTTGGTGTATTTTTTCTGTGAGGCCTCTAGGCCTTCTCAGGTTCTCCCTCATGGAAAAACCAGCTTCTGGTTTTAAAAAATGCACCAAGTGTACCAGTACTATTTCAGTCACAGATACCCATGAGTGGTGTCTTAAATGTTTGGGGCCTGACCATTCCGTTCCGGATTGTCCATCCTGCTCTCTGATGTCCAAACGGGGCTTACAGAACAGAGCAGCTAAATTTCATATGCTGTTTTCTACTGATACTCCAGCATCAACATCCTCCAGGTCTTCTTCTCCTGATGGATCTCAGGTAACCAAACATTCTTCAGGCAGGTCCTCAAAAGGCAAATCTCCCTCTAAGCAGCGAGAGGCCCTTGCATTTGACCCTGAGGACCCTGCCCCAGCCAAACAAACCCGGCAGGAAGCTCCGGCTTCCAAAGCTCCTCCTATGGGGTTACAGGTAGACATCGATGGCACGGCCTCGACCGATCTCCTGTTAGACTGCTCTGGGGTACCGGCTAACACCGGTACCGACATCCAGGCAGTTGTGGCGACTATGGGTACTACGGTACAATCCATGCAGCAGGCCTTATTGGCTTTCATTAATGCTGCAACGCCATCGGTACCGCAACAATCGGTTCCGATTCCGGTACTGCAACCGATACCGGTACCCAGAGCATCTACTTACAGTAGCATGCCGGTTCCGGTCCCCGGTTCCGGAGATTTCCTCGATACCGCTCCGATTCCCGGTACGCCCGATGTCGATACCGGTCGGTACGCGTATCGATCTCTGGAAGCAAATAGGCGATACTTTGAATCCTCTGAAGATTCTGATACATCAGATGATTCTGCTGATGCCTCTTTTACTCTTCCTGAGGAGCCCTCTTCTCCAAAAAGGAGAATGTCTCCTCCAGAGGATTTGTCCTTTCAAGACTTCATTATTGAAGTAGCTAAAGGACTTTCCATATCTGTAACCTCTGAAAAGGAACCTAGAGCAAAACAATTGGATATTTTAGGATACTCTAAGGTTCCCAAAGAGGCAGCCACCTTACCCATACATGAAATTCTTCAAGAACACATGATGGACTTGTGGGAGGCTCCTCTCACCCTATCTCCACATTCTCGACGTTTGGACACCATGTATCGGGTTCCTCCTTCTCCTGGTTTTCAAAAAACTC
Source organism: Ichthyophis bannanicus (assembly GCA_033557465.1). Taxonomy (NCBI): domain Eukaryota; kingdom Metazoa; phylum Chordata; class Amphibia; order Gymnophiona; family Ichthyophiidae; genus Ichthyophis; species Ichthyophis bannanicus. Next base: position 940,464,290 of record CM066033.1, on the reverse strand, counting down.
AGCTTCCTCACTACTCTATTGTGGTGAAGTCTGCTATGAAAAAGATAAAGAGTACCAAAAGGCACTCTTCTACCCCTCCAGGAAGAGAATGTAGGACTCTGGATGCTTTTGGGAGAAAGATCTTCCAAGCTAGCATGCTTATTGCCAGAATCAATTCATACAGCCTCTATATGGGCATGTTTTTGAAAGAGATTGCATTAAAGATACGTCAGTTTCTTCCCTTTATCCCAGAGGATAAACAGGAAGAGTTCCTTCTTTTGCTAAAGCAAACTCAAGATGTTTCAAAGTTCTCCAACAGAGCAGCCTTTGACTCTTTTGAGGGGGCAAGCAGAGCCTCTGGCATTGCCATAGCTGCTCGCAGACTGGCTTGGCTCCAGGCCTCTGATTTGGAACCCTGGGTACAAGAAGGCTTGGGCAATCTGCCCTGTACAGGTGAAAATCTGTTTGGCAAGGAGTGGCAAATCAAAGCCACTCAAATGGATGCAGAGAATGCTGCTTTAGATAGACTTTCTAAGTCTACCTCTACCCCTGCCAAGAAAAAACCTTTTAAGAAACCTTTCTATAAAAAGACCAGATTTTCCACGAATACTGGCCAGCAATCTTCCCAAGTTCGCTTTGCTCCTAAGCGTCAGCAAACTAAACAGGCCAGAACGAAGTCTACAGGGGCTGCTACAATCCAGCAATCCCAACCCCCTCAGGGTTTTTGACTTGATTCTAGAGAACTTAACCTTTCTGGCTCTGCAACAACCAGAACCTCTCACCATTCCAGGAAGGTTAACTCATTTTGCTCCCAGATGGGAACAAATCACATCAGAACCGTGGACCCTCTCTATTATCAAAGAGGGCTACAAACTACATTTCTCCAGCCTTCCTCCCCATTCCATGGTGAGACAATTCAATTCTCCCCCTTCTCTCCTGTACCTGTTGGGCCAGGAGGTGACCACTCTTCTCGCCCAAAAGGCAATAGAAGAGGTTCCTCTTCCTCAACAAGGGTCAGGTTTTTACTCCCCTTATTTTCTCATTCCCAAGAAAACAGGGGGGTACAGACCCATTCTGGATCTCAGAGAATTGAACAAATTCCTATACAAGGAGAAATTCAAGATGCTTTCTCTGGGCATTCTCCTTCCATACCTACAGAGTCAGGACTGGCTTTGTTCTCTAGATCTCAAAGATGCGTACACACATATACTCATCCATCCATCCCACAGAAAATTCCTACGGTTTCTGTTCCAGGGAAAACATTTCCAATACAGAGTACTTCCCTTCGGTCTAGCCTCTGCTCCAAGGGTATTTATCAAATGCATGGCAATAGTAGCTGCATTTCTACGCACTCTGGGAATCTTTGTCTTCCCATACCTGGACGACTGGCTCATCCGAGCTCCATCTCAGTCCGAGGCTCAGACTTCCCTGGACCACACCAGATGCATACTGCAGTATCTGGGACTTGTCATCAATCTGCCAAAGTCTCAACTCACCCCTACTCAGTCCCTCAAATTCATAGGGGCCTGGCTAGATACCACCACTGCAAGGGCCTATCTTCCTCAGGCCCGTTGCCACCGTCTAGTGCACTTGGCCTCTCAAATTCAGTCCAGAAGCCACTTGACTGCCAGGGAGATGCTACAACTGCTAGGCCACATGGCATCCACAGTTCATGTGGTGCCTTATGCATGCCTACATATGAGAGCAGCTCAATGGACTTTGTCCACCCAGTGGACCCAAGCATCAGGAGCTCTCTCAGACCAAATAGCAACCTCAAAACGTCTTTTTTGGTCTCTCCAATGGTGGATATCCACTCAAAATCTGTTGTTGGGGGCCCCCTTCCAACCTTTGTTACCCCAAGCAACTCTCACTACAGATGCCTCCCAAACAGGTTGGGGAGCTCATCTCCAAGACCTCTCCACTCAGGGCACTTGGTCTCCACAGGAGACCACCCTTCATATCAACCTTTTGGAGCTGCGAGCAATATTCCTTGCTCTCAAGGTCTTTCATACCCTCCTCATCAACATGACAGTCCTTGTTCATACCGACAATCAAGTAGCCATGTTCTACATAAACAAACAAGGAGGGACTGGCTCTCTGTCGCTTTGCAACGAAGCTCTAGAATTGTGGGCCTTCGCCAGAGAGCATCAGATCCATCTCCTGGCAGTGTACCTCCCAGGAATCCAAAACTCTTGGGCAGACAGACTCAGTCGAGTTCTGCTTCCACACGAATGGTCCCTGCACATGGATCAGGTACTCAGAATCTTTCAGAAATGGGGAACCCCGGACATAGACCTCTTTGCAAGTCCGTGCAATGCCAAACTTCCCCGGTTCTGTTCCAGGATTCCGTGTCAGGGAGCTCAGGCCAAGGATGCCTTCCTCCTTCATTGGGGTCAGGCCTTCCTGTATGCCTTTCCACCCATTCCTTTGATTCCCAAGACTCTATTCAAACTTCAGAGGGATCAAGGGTCTATGATCCTCATAGCTCCTCGCTGGCCACGCCAAGTGTGGTACCCTCTACTTCTGCATCTCTCCCAGGCACCCTCCCTGGATCTAGGAGCTGCTCCAGACCTTCTGTCTCAAGAGGAGGGGACTTTGTGGCACCCAAACCCCAAGTCCCTTCACCTCAGAGCTTGGTTACTGAAGGCCTAGACCTGCAAGACTTGAATCTTTCTCAACAGGTGAAGGATGTCCTCCATGCATCTAGGAAACCTTCCACCAGGCGTTCTTATGCTTTTAAATGGAAAAGATTTTCAATTTGGTGTGCTGACAAAGGTCTTAACCCTCTAGCACTACCTTTGAATTCTTTACTCGAATATCTCCTGCATCTTTCCAATGCAGGACTTAAAACCAATTCTGTAAGGGTCCATTTGAGTGCTATTGCAGCATCTCTTCAGCCTATCAATGGACAACCTGTTTCCTCTCATCCTTTTATTGCGAGATTCATGAGAGGCCTAGCCTTAACTATACCTCCCATTCGACCTCCTCCGGTGGCATGGGACTTAAATGTGGTTCTTGGTCAGCTTATGAAGCCACCGTTTGAACCCTTAGCCACTACCTCCTTGAAATTTCTTTCCTGGAAAGTCATTTTCCTTATTGCAATCACTTCTGCTCGCCGCATCAGTGAACTGCAGGCTTTAGTAGCTAATCCACCTTATACAAGGTGCCATCATGATAAGGTAGTCCTTAGGACAAATCCCCGCTTTATGCCTAAAGTGGTCTCGCCTTTTCATCTTAATCAAGAGGTATATCTACCTGTCTTTTTTCCAGGTCCTCATGCATCAAGTGCAGAGAGGAATCTTCATACCCTGGATTGTAAGAGAGCTCTTGCCTTCTACTTACAAAGGACACAGCAGCATAGAAAGTCTTCTCAACTTTTTGTTGCTTTTGATCCTTCTCATTTAGGACTTCCAGTCTCAAAAAGAACACTGTCCAATTGGATTGCTCAGTGTATTTCTTTTGCTTACCAGAGTAAGAACCTTTCTCTGGAAGGCCATTTCACAGCTCACAATGTGAGAGCCATGGCCACTTCTATGGCTCATCTTCATTCTGTATCCATCGATCAGATCTGTCGAGCAGCCACTTGGGCCTCGGTTCATACCTTCACAGCCCATTACTGCTTGGACAAGGACTCCCGCCGGGATGCCTTGTTTGGTCAGGCTGTCCTCAGACACCTGTTCCATTCTTAAACAACTCCTGCCCACCTTCCCTGAATGGATGCCTGAGATCCATAGGGACATGAGGAATTTTTGCAGGGGGATCTCCCCGGCATCTTAGCTAGGGAGTCCCCATATGTGAGGACTCATTCCTGCTTGTTCCTGGAGATAGCACAGTTACTTACCTGTAACAGGTGATCTCTGGGAACAGCAGGAATTAGTCCTCACAACCCACCCACCTCCCCTAGGAGTTGTATCTCTCTCTCTCTTTCCTTTCCTCTCTCTATTGTCTCAGCTTTAAACTCGAACTGAGGAGAGTTGGTCAGGAAGGCGGGAAGGCAGTGCGCATGCGCTGTGGGAGGCCCCAAAAGCTTCCTTTCTGGGAAGCTGGGGAGCTTTCCCGCGCAGGCTCCGTCAGTTCCGACGTACCCATATGTGAGGACTAATTCCTGCTGTTCCCAGAGATCACCTGTTACAGGTAAGTAACTGTGCTTTATCTGCCATCATATAGTATGTTACTATGAGTCAGTTGGACCATTAAAAGATCACATGGTAAAGGGGCACTCAGGGAGGACAAGGCCATAACAAAGAGACTAAATAAATTCTTTGCTTCAGTCATTACTGAGAAAAATATAAGGGATCTTACGCATACCAGAAATTGTATTTTATGGTGACAATTCAGAGGATCTGAAACAAAACTCAGTGAATATGGAAGATATAATAGGCCAAACTGGCATACTAAATTAAATAATCAATTTATATTTTGCCTTTACAGTCCAAATGGAGTAAAAAGCAGATCACAAAAGAAAAAGAAACAACACAGCAGAAAAAGACCACATGGCCTATCTAGTCTGCCCTTCCATATCAAGTACAATATTCCCCTTGCTTTTGTCCTTTGTGTTTGACCCATCCTTTCCTGAATTTAGATACTATCCTTGTCTCTACCTCCTTCACTGGGAGACTATCCCACGCTACCGCTCTTTCCGTAAAGAAATATTTCCTCATATTACTCGAGTCTAACCCCTTTCACCCTTGTCCTATGTCCCCTTGTTGCAAAGCTTGCTTTCAATCGAAAGAGGCTTTCTTGTGCATTTATGCCAGAGAGATTTAAATGTCAAATCTCACCTCTCCCATCTTTCTTCCAAAGTATACATATTAAGATCTTTAAGTCCGCCTCCATATATCTTATGATGAAGACCACTGACCATTTTAGTAGCCTACCTCTGCACAGACTCCATCCTGTTCTCGTATCCTTTTGAAGGTGTGGTCTACAGAATTGCACACAATACTCCAAATGCAGTCGCACCAGAGACTTATACAGAGACACTATTATCTCCTTTTTTCTGCTGGTCATTCTTCTCCCTATGCACCCAAGCATCCCTTCTGGCTTGCCTTTTCTACCTATTTAGGCACTTTAAGTTAATCAGAAACATTCACGCCCAAGTCCCGCTCTTCTTTTATAGACAGAAATACTTTGTCCCCCTACACTGTGCCACTCCCTTGGATTTTTGCAAACCAAATGCATGACCCTACATTTTTTAGCATTAAATCTCAGCTGCCAAATTCTTGACCATTCTTCAAGCTTAGCTATATCTTTCCTCATGTTATCTACAGCTTTCTAGGTGTCTACTCTATTGCAGATTTTGGTATCATCCGCAAAGAGGCAAACCTTACCCGACAGCCCTTCCGAAATATCACTAACAAAGATGTTAAAAAGAATTGGACCAATGACAGATCCCTGGGGCACACTATTGGTATCATCTTTCTTCTCAGACTGAGTTTCATTTACCTGTACCCTTTGTTGCCTCAAACTCAATCAATTTTTAACCCAGGCAGTCACTTTAGGATCCAACCCTAGGGTGCTCAGTTTGTCTATAAGTCGCTTGTGCGGAATAGTGTCAAAGGCTTTACTGAAATCTAAGTAGACCACATCTAGGGCTCTCCCTCTGCCCAACTCCCTGGTCATCTAGTCAAAGAAATCAATCAGATTTGTCCAACAAGATCTGCCTCTGCTATTTATTTTATTTATTTATTTATTTAAACGTATTTCTATACCGCCTTATCCTGCAATCAAGGCGGTCTGAACAGCAAACAGCTATACCTATGCTGCCTCGGATCTTGCAAGCCATTGGACTCCAGAAACCTCACTATTCTCTCTTTTAGCAGCATTTTCAATAATTTACTCACCACAGAGGTTAGACTAACTGGCCTATAGTTTTCAACCACATCCTTACTTCTGCTTTTGTGTAAAGGGATCATATGTGCCTTTTTCCAGTTCTCTGAGACCACTCCAGACTCTAAAGAAGCATTGAAAAGTTCAGTCAGTGGAGCCACTAGAATTTACCCAAGTTCCTTCAATATTCGCAGATGTATCCCATCTGGTCCCAGAGCTTTATCTACATTTAGTTTAGCTAGTTTCTCACGAATGTAGTCTTCTCAAAATCATTCAAGATTCCCATCACTTTTTTTCCTATTTGTGGGTGTTTTCTGAGGTCTTGCTCCTAGCCCTTCATCTGTGAACACAGAACAGAAATATTTGTTAAGCCATTCCACTTTATCCTCATCAGCTTCTACATATTCCTCCCCTTCACACTGGAGTTTGACAATACCAGTTTTGCCCTTTCTCCTCTCATTAACATATCTGAAAAAAGTCTTATTACCCCATTTTATTACATTGGCTATTTCTCCTTTTTGTATCTTTGCTTCCCTGACTATTTTGCTAGCTTCTCTAAATTTTTCCAAATATAGATGCTTGTCTTCCTCTCTCTGTGATCTCTTGTACTTTATGAAAGCCACCCTCTTTTTCTTCACCTTTTCAGCTACTTCTTTTGAGAACCATAGTGGCCACCATTTCCTTTTATATTTACCTTTCTAACAAAAAGGTTTGTTGCCTTTAAATATCCCCTTTTAGTTTTGCCCATTGCTTTTCTACATCCCCCAGCTGTTCTGATCCCATTAAGGACTCCTTGATTTATTGTCCATCTTGGGAAAGTTCATTTTCCTAAAGTCTAAGATCCTCTCTGTGGAATCGATTTTATCAGCCCTAATACTGAACCACACCATCTGGTGATCATTGGATGTGAGATGATCTTCCAATATGACATCAGAAACACGTTCCCCATTGGTGAGCACCAAGTCCAGTATGGCCCCTTCATGTGTGGATTCTGTTAGCAGTTGCCAGAATAGTTCTCACTGTAGATAACTAGGATCTCCTTATTTCTAGATGACACTGCAGCAGGGATGAGCCATTCAACATCCGGCAATACTGTGTATATCTTCTATTAAATCCCCATCCACTACTACTCCCTGTGAGGGAGATCTGTATATCACACCAGTGCAAATGTATTTCCCTTTCCCTCTTTCTAATTTAACCCACAGTGCCTTGTTTCCTTTTAAGCCCTGTAATTCTATAGCTTTACAATTTTTTTTAATATATAGTGCCACTCCTCCTCCCCTACTTCCTATTCTGTCCTTCCTGAATAAAGTATAGCCTGGTATAATTACATCCTAGTCATGGTTGTCCGTGAACCATGTCTCCATAACCGCCACTAAATCCAAATCAGCCTCTTCCATTAAAGTCTCAACATGATTTCAATGGGGCTGTGACTCCAATATCGCACAGAAGCTGCTACCGCCATTTAGTAAACATACCCCTTATTTTCCAAACCACCAAAATCTGAATCAAATAAGAGCCAAAACCCCTAAAATAGTACACAAATAAACACATTTTTCCTACCAAAAAGAAATAACTGCATAACATAGAACCCTAACCTCCAAAATAATTCTTCACTGTATTTTCAGTTATCTGTGAAATTTCCCTTTATTAATCCCTCAAATACCATCATAACATGAACAACTACTTTGTGGAATTCTTAGTCTTAATTTTCTCAGTAAAATATCTCTTCAATTAACCAATAGTTTCCTATTCAGCATGATCCTCTCTAAAGAACTTTAATAGACTTATCTTTCATTATCCACTACCTAAGTCCCAGGCAACACTTCCAAACATAGTTTAGCTTCATTTGAAAAAGGAAATGTCAAACATGTATTCCTCTGGTGTCTTCTTTCACATGGAGCCAATTCCTCAAATGTACTTTGGAGAACAATAGTCCATTTAATAAAGAGCAGCAAATCACCTTGACTGGATGGGTGTGCACCCCAGAGGGCTTAAAAAAAGAAAAAAAAGAAATGGCAGATCTACTATTAGTAAGCTGTTCCTATTATTAAAATCATCCATAGTATCTGAAGACTTGGGGGGTGGCCAATGTTGTCAATATTTTAAAATGGGTTCGAGGAGTAATACAGGAAACTACAAACCAGTGAGCTCAATGTCGGCACCGTGCAAAATTGTAGAAACTATTATAAAGAACAACTTATTACATACATATACAGATATGGTTTAATGTAAGTGTCAACATGGCTTTAGCCAAATAATGTCTTGCCTCGCCAATTTATTATAGTTTTTGAATGTGTAAATATACATTATATTACTTGTTCATGCATACCTGACACCCCTGACCTCATCCAATTGAACCACTGTCTTTCCCAGGTTGTTCTCTGGTTAAAGAAGGTGACATTTTACTTACCAGATAATGTCTTTTCCTTGAGTCCTGCTAGAACACTCCAGACAAGTGGGTTGTGTTCCCCTAACAGCAGATTGGTGGAGAAAAGAACCAATGAAAAGCCCAGGCTTCAGTGACATCACTCCCATGCCTCAGCCACCAGAGGTCTCTTCAGTGTCCATTCCAAAGCATATAGGAGAACATGGCGGGCCTCTCAGAACCTCAACATGGGCAACAATGAGCAATCAAACAGTAGAGAACTATGTACAGGAAAGTATAAAGAGAAGGTTGTCAGTAGAAGATGAACCTGCAGAGCCAAACATAGAAATCATAGTGGACCCAAGGGTATCACCTCAGAAGAACAGAGTAAAAACAGTTCCAGGGACAGACCCTGGACTGGTCTAGCAGAACTCAAGGAAAGGACATTATCTGGTAAGTAAAATGTCACCTTCCATATCAACCAGTCCAGACAAGCGGGATGTACCAAAGCTATGCCTCCACTGGGTGGGAAGAAAACACAGCAGCTCACAAACCCTTAGAGCCAAGGGCCGTGTCTGCCTGAGCATGGACATCCAAGCAGAAATGCTTGACAAAAATGGAAGTGATGCCCACGTTGCTGCCCGACAAATGTCTTCAGGGGCTACTGAGCTCCACTCAAGAGGATACATGCACTTGGGCAGAATGGGCACGCAAAACCTCTGTAACCATTCAGATCCACCAAGGCAATGGTCTCCTTAATCCAGTGCCGCAGTGCAGACTGAGCCGCTGCATCATCTTGTGCAGGCCAGCAAATGGCAGAAAAAGATGGTCTGACTTACAAAGGAATTTATAACCTCCAAGAACCAGAGAAGCACTCTCCGGACATCCACAAGGCAAAGATCCTTACTATTCTCCAGGACCAAGCAGGAAGTCAGTCCTCACATATGGGTGACGTCGGCGCCGATGGAGCCCCCATGCGGAGCATTTCCCCAGCTTTCAAAGAAAGCCTTTGGGAATGCAGCGCGCATGCGCGGTCCCCTTCCCACCCAAGGGTGCCATCTTGCTCAGTCTTCTTTTTTCACGGAGCCCGACAGACGTGTTTTGTTTTCACCCAAGGAAAAAGTTGATTTTGTTCTGCGTGGACCAGTTTTCTTCGGTTCGACGCCGGTTTCTCCAGGACCAAGCAGGAAGTCAGTCCTCACATATGGGTGACGTCGGCGCCGACGGAGCCCTCGCGGAGCAATTTTCCCCAGCTTTCAAAGAAAGCCTTTGGGAATTGCAGCGCACATGCGCGGTCTCCTTCCTGCCCAAGGGTGCCATCTTAGCCAGTCTTCTTTTTTCCGCAGAGCCCTACAGACGTACCCGTCGTGTCCCCGCTGAAAAAGTTGATTTTAGTGATTTATTTCTCTTTCTTTCTTCGGTTCGACGCCGGTCTTTTTCCTGCCCGGACTCGCGACGCCGTTGCGAGTCCTTCTGTTATTTTTCGGTTTTTCTGATTTTTAGTCAGTTTCGTTTTTCGGTTTTTCGCTGGCAGCCCGGTCCTTTGACCTTGCAGGGGCCCTTTTTCCCCCGATGGCTGCCAGTGGTTTCAAGCGGTGTGTTCAGTGTGACAGAAATATGTCACTCACTGACACACATGATAATTGCCTCCGCTGCCTCGGCCCGGATCACGAAGAACTGATCTGTGGGGCCTGCGGCAAAATGTCCTCCAAAGCGTTAAGGAGTCGGCGGCACCAGCGGGAACGAATCTTCGCTGACCCCGGCCGTACCCGGACCTCGTCGGAGGCCTCGGCGTCCAGAGGTTCCAGCTCTGACCATCGCCGAAGTTCCTCCGACAGGGGTTCTCCCTCCGGTGACCATCGACGGAAGGTAAAACCCGCGAGGGCGGCGTCGGTGGACGCTCCTGGCTCCGCGAGGGCCAGGTCGCATAGCCCCGATAGCCGTCCCGGGTCTTTGGAGAAGGAGCACCTCCCGAAGCGACCTCGTCTGGAGTCGGAGTTGCCTGCTCGGGTAAGTCCTGTAGTCCTCCTGGACTCGCCTCAGAGGGGTCCGACGTCGGGCCGACGCCATCGGGGCCCGAGTCGGGGGCTGCTGGGTCACCTGAGGTCGGACTCAGGTTGATGGCCTTGGAGAGCAGACTCTCTGCCTTCATGGACCAGCAGCGGGCACTGATCGCTAGCCTCGCTGGCGCCGCTGCCCTGACCGCCGGGACGTCGACGTCTAAGTCGACCCCGGAGACCGAGCCGATCCTCGAGTCCATGCGAACTCAAGTCGATCCTCGGTCGAGGTCACCCTCGGCCTCCCGTTCGGGACCGAGGTCGTCGACGCCGACTCCCTCGGTGTCGGGGCAGCCGACGCCTCCGCCTGCCCGAGCCGACCCCACCGATTCCTCCTCGGAGTCGGCCTGGGAGTCGGAAGAGGAAGAGTCACCTGATTCGTTTCGGACTCGGTGTGTCCCCTCGGACTCACCTGAGTCCGAACCTCGGAAGCAGTCCCCTCCGGAGGATGCTCGGTTCTCGGACTTCGTCAGGGATATGGCCAAGGCTTTGGCCTTCCCTGCGGATCCCGAGGAGGAGCCTCGAGCCGAAGAGCTCGACGCCCTTCAGTATGACTCTCCCACCAGGGAACACTTTACTGTACCGGTTCCTCCCATGCTGGAACGACTACTCTTCCGCATGTGGGAGAGTCCGGCATCGTCGCCGGTATTAAGCAAGCGGGTCGATTCCATCTATCGAGTCCGCAAGAGTCCTGGCTTCCAAAAAGCACAGCTACCGCACCATTCCATGGTAGTGGAATCAGTCATGCATAGGCTTAAGAGCCAGAAGATGCACTCCTCGGTGCCTCCTGGCAGGGAGGCCCGTAACCTGGATGGCCTTGGTAAGAAGTGTTTCCAGGGCTCTATGCTTGCTTGTCGGGTCCAGACCTACCAGCTCTACATGGGCATGTATCTCAGAGACTTGGCTAAAGAGATAGCCGGATTCTCCGCTGGGCTGTCCGAGGAACCTTTGCTGAGGTTCCTGGCCTTGACAACTGGTATTCGGGAATGCTCCAAATTCATGTCCCGAGCAGCCTATGATGGCTTTGAAGCATCGGCTCGAGTGGCCGCAGCCGGCATCGGTGCCCGCCGACAGGCTTGGCTTCAGTCGTCTGACCTTGAACCCTGGGTACAGGACAAGTTGGTCGATGTCCCCTGCCGAGGTGAGAACCTCTTTGGCAAGCCCATGGCTGAAAAGGCTGCACAAATCGAGCGGCGACTCTCACCAGAACTAGGCTTTCTAGGAAGACCTCCGCCCCTTCCCAGAAAAAGAAGGGCTCGGGAAAGAAGTCCTTTTACCCGAGAAAGGCGGCTGCCTATAAACACTACCCTCAATATCAGGCCTCCGCAGCTCCCCCACAGGGCCAGCAGGCCAAGGGACGGGGTAACGGGTCCCGTAGGCAGCAAGCCCCCAAGCCTGCACCACCGGCCCCTGCTCAGCAGGGTGGGGGTTTTTGACTTCATCAGCATAGCCTCTCCCCCTCAGCTGGTTCCTCCCAGCACCGGAGGCCGGCTGGTTCACTTCGCCCACCGGTGGTCCAACATCACTTCAGATGCCTGGGTGCTTCAAGTCGTAAGAGAAGGCTATCTTCTCCACTTCCACCAGGTCCCTCCCTCCTATTTCCCGGGAGAACCTCCACGACTCCCTCTGCACAGGGACTTACTCCTTCAGGAGTTAGCAAGTCTTCTTCAGGAACAGGCTGTGGAACCGGTGCCCCACCACCTGAGAGGTCAAGGCTTTTATTCCAGGTATTTCCTAATACCAAAAAGAACAGGAGGCCTCAGACCCATCCTGGACTTGCGCAACCTCAACAAGTTCCTCGTGAGGGAAAAGTTCAAGATGCTTACCCTTGGAATCCTTCTGCCCTACCTCCAGCAGGGAGATTGGCTATGCTCCTTGGATCTAAAGGATGCCTACACGCACATCCTCATCCACCCAAGCCACCGCCAATACCTAAGGTTTGTGGTGGCAGGAAATCATTACCAGTACAGAGTACTGCCCTTTGGCCTATCCTCCGCACCGCGAGTCTTCACAAAATGTCTCGCGGTGGTGGCGGCTTATCTCCGGCTTCACGGCCTCTATGTCTTTCCATACCTCGACGACTGGCTCATCAGAGCATCGTCCTCTCCGGAAGTCACCAATGCCACACACCGCACTGTGACTCTTCTGCAGTACTTGGGCTTTGTCATAAACTTCGCAAAGTCCACTTTGCTCCCCTCACAGGATCTCGAGTTCATCGGCGCAAGACTGCACACTCCTCAGGCACGAGCTTTCCTGCCTCTCGACAGGGCTCAACGGCTCATGGACCTAGCCGGCCGTTTTCGCAGTCAGTCCCTGGTCTCAGCCAGGCGCTTCCTGAGACTACTCGGCCATATGGCTTCCACCGTCCACGTGACCCCCAATGCCCGCCTGAATATGCGGCCTGCTCAATGGTGCCTTCGCAAGCAGTGGCAACAAGCCACGGGCGGCCTAGCCGACTTAGTGCGCGTCTCCGGGCCGCTGGCCTCTTCTCTACAGTGGTGGCTTCATCGGCCGAACCTGGTGCTCGGAATGCCTTTTCAGTCACCTCAGCCGGCTCAAGTGCTGACGACCGATGCTTCTCTCCTAGGTTGGGGAGCGCATTGCCAAGGGGCATGTACTCAAGGTCTCTGGACCACGTGGGAGTCTGCGCAGCAGATCAACTTCCTGGAGCTCAGAGCAATCCGTCTGGCTCTCAAGGCTTTCTCCCACCTGACTTCTCACCAGTCCGTCCTTGTCCAGACGGACAATCAAGTTGCCATGTTCTACGTGAACAAACAGGGAGGCACGGGCTCCTTCCTTCTCTGTCGAGAAGCACAGAAGCTCTGCTCTTGGGCCGTCAGCCACGGCATTCTTCTCAAGGCAGTTTATCTCCCAGGCCAAGAAAATTGCCTGGCGGACAAACTCAGCCGGATCCTCCAGCCGCACGAGTGGCGCCTGGATCCCTTGGTAGTTCAGAAACTTTTTCTGAAGTGGGGACTCCCCACGATGGATCTCTTTGCCAGTCCTCTCAACCGGCAACTTCCTCGCTTCTGCTCTCGTCAGCCGCATCCCCTTCGAGTAGCGGCAGATGCTTTTCTGCTCTCATGGTCGGAGAGCCTTCTGTATGCCTTTCCTCCCATACCGCTAGTCTCTCGAACTCTTTTCAAGGTTCTCCGAGACAAAGCTTCCATGATCCTGGTGGCTCCTCGCTGGCCCAGACAGCCGTGGTTTCCACTCCTGCTGCAATTAGCGGTAGAGGATCCGTTCCCTCTGGGGTTTCAACCGGATCTCCTAACTCAGGACCAGGGGTCCCTGCTACACCCCAACCTCAGATCTCTACATCTGATGGCCTGGCTGCTGAAAGGGTAGTCCTTGCTCCCCTTCTACTGCCGGCAGAGGTGGAGGAGGTCGTCCTAGCTTCTCGGCGACCTTCTACCCGCAAATGCTATGCCCTTAAATGGCGTCGCTTTTCCACTTGGTGTGCCCAGCAGTCTCAGGATCCCTTCTCCTGCTCGGTGTCGGTGATCTTACAGTACTTGCTCTACCTCTCTAATCTGGGACTTAAGTCCAACTCCGTCAAAGTTCACCGGTGGACGGCAGACCTCTTTCTAGCGACCCTCTCGTAGCGAGGTTTCTCCGAGGTCTCCTTCTACTTAAACCACCTCTGCGCCCGCCAGCACCTGACTGGGATCTGAATGTGGTTTTACAGCGGATCACCTGTCCGCCTTTTGAACCCATGGCTACCTGTTCTCCTCTCCGTTTTCTTTCTTGGAAAACTTTATTCCTGATAGCCCTCACTTCCGCTAGACGCGTAAGTGAATTGCAGGCCCTCGTGTCTGATCCCCCTTACACTCGGTTCTACAAAAATAGGGTAGTCCTACGGACTCACCCAAAGTTTCTTCCAAAAGTGGTCTCCCCTTTTCACATCAATCAGGAGGTGGTACTTCCGACCTTCTTTCCCAGGCCACACTCCAGCCGAGCTGAAATGGTCCTGCATACCCTGGACTGTAGAAGGGCATTGAACTTCTACCTTGACCGTACGCGGGAGCACCGTAAAGCTGCTCAGCTTTTTGTGTCTTTTGACCCCAATAAATTGGGGGCTCCCGGTCTCCAAGCGTACTTTGTCCATCTGGGTTGCTGACTGTATCGCTTGGGCTTATGGGGCAGCCGGACTCTCGTTAGAAAGTCGAGTCACGGCTCATTGTGTTCGGGCGAAGGCTATGTCAGTGGCTTACCTCCGCTCTGTTCCGCTGGCAGACATCTGCCGGGCCGCTACTTGGTCTTCGAGCCAGACTTTTGCGGTCCATTACTGCCTCGAGAGGGAGTCCCGCAGGGACAGTGCTTTCGGACAGGCAGTCCTCCGAAATCTCTTCGAGGTTTGAGCAACTCCTACCCTCCATCCCGGATGGGGGCTACCGGTGGGTAATAATTCAGTGAAGATTCCTTCCTTCTGTGCCGCTGAGCTAGAGGGAGCTCATTTTTGTGCTTAGGAGCTCATTTTTGTGCTTAGGGTCTCCGGTAGCCTTAAGCTTGGGAGTCCCATATGTGAGGACTGACTTCCTGCTTGGTCCTGGAGAAAGCGTAGTTACTCACCTGTAACAGGTGTTCTCCAGGAGCAGCAGGAATCAGTCCTCACAACCCTCCCTCCTCCCCTTGGAGTTGCAATCATCTGCTTAAGTTTTTTTTGCAAATTTTTATGCTGTCTTTTAGCTATGTCATCAGACTGGCTAAGATGGCACCCTTGGGCGGGAAGGAGACCGCGCATGCGCGCTGCAATTCCCAAAGGCTTTCTTTGAAAGCTGGGGAAAATTGCTCCGCGAGGGCTCCGTCGGCGCCGACGTCACCCATATGTGAGGACTGATTCCTGCTGCTCCTGGAGAACACCTGTTACAGGTGAGTAACTACGCTTTCCCTTTCCTGCCTGGGCCCGATACATCGGTATCGAGCCCGGACTTCTTTTTTCGGTTTTTGTCCTTAGTGACTAGCGTACGCACTATTTTTCTGCTTTCACTGGCAGCCCTGTCTTTTGACCTCGCAGGGGCCCTTTTTCCCTCGATGGCTGCCAGCGGGTTTAAAAAGTGTGATCGGTGTAAGAAACTTATGTCTCTCACCGACACACATGACTGCTGCCTCCGGTGCCTCAGACCCGATCATGACCCGATGATCTGTGGTCCGTGTGGGAAAATGTCCTTGAAGGCGTTGAGGAGTCGGCAGCACCAAAAGGAAAGTATCTTCTCTGACTCCGCGTTCGGACGGGCCCGGACTTCGTCAGAGGCCTCGACGTCTCGGGACTCCGGCCCCAAGAAGTGCCGAGGCTCCTCTGAGAGGGGGTCTCCCTCTCAGGAGCACCGCAAGAAGAAAAAACCCACGAGGGCGTCGTCGGTGGATGCACTTGGCTCCTCGAGGGCCAAGTCGCATAGCCCCGAGGGCCGTCCTGGGTCTTCGGAGTCAGAGAGGCCTGCAAAACAACCTCGTATGGAGATGGAGTCCCGGGTCACGTGAGTACCGTAGTCCTCGGACTCTCCTCCAGGGGAGCCACTGTCGGGGCCCGAGTTGAGGGCTGCTGAGTCTCCTGAGCTCGGACTCAGGTTGACGGCCTTGGAGTGCAGCTTGGCTGCCTTCATGGAACAGCAGCGGGCACTGATCGCCGGTCTCACCGGTGCATCTGCCCTGACCACTGGGACATCGACGTCCAAGTCGACACCGGAGGCCGAGCCGATCCTCGAGTCCATGCGCGCTCGAGTCGATCCTCGGCCAAGGTCTCCCTCGGCCTCCTGCCCGGGACCAAGGTCGTCGACGCGGTACCCTTGGCGTCGGGGCGGATGGCATCGGTGCCTGCCTGACCGGAGCCACTGGATTCCTCCTCCGAGGGGTCCGGCTGGGAAACGGAGGATGAGGAGTCACCTGACACCTTTCGGACTCGGTGTGTCCCATCGGACTCACCGGAGTCTGAGCCTCGGAGACGGTCCCCACCGGAGGATACCCGGTTCTCTGACTTCGTGCGGGATATGGCCAAGGCCTTGGCATTCCCCGCGGATCCCGAGGAGGAGCCTCGAGCTGAGGATCTCGAGGCCCTACTGTATGACTCTCCTCCAAAGGAGGCCTTTACTGTACCGGTTCCTCCGATGCTGGAACGGTTGCTCTTCCGCATGTGGGAGGCGCCGGCCTCGATGCCGGTTTTGAGCAAGCGGGTCGATTCCATCTATCGAGTCCGCAAGTGCCCCGGGTTCCAAAAGGCACAATTACTGCCCCACTCCATGGTTGTGGAAATGGCCATGCATCGTCTGAAGAGTCAGAAGATGCACTCCTTGGTGCCTCCCGGCCGGGAGGCCCAGAACCTGGATGCCCTCAGTAAGAAATGCTTCCAGGGCTCTATGCTTGCTTGCCGTGTCCAGACCTACCAGCTGTACATGGGCATGTACCTTCGAGACCTGGCAAAGGATATTGCCGGGTTCTCTGCTGGTCTCTCCGAGGAACCTTTGCAGAGGTTCAATGCTCTGTCATCGGGTATTCGTGAGTGCTCGAAGTTTATCTCTCGAGCAGCCTATGATGGCTTCGAGGCTTCGGCCTGGGTAGCCGCAGCCGGCATCGGTGCACGCCGTCAGGCCTGGCTAAAGTCATTGGACCTCGAGCCATGGGTGCAGGACAAGTTGGTCTTTGTCCCCTGCCGAGGTGAAAACCTCTTTGGCAAGCCCATGGCTGAAAAGGCTGCAGAACTCGAGACCGAGACTCTTACCCGGACAAGGCTGTCCAGAAAGACATCTGCCCCTTCTCAGAAGAAGAAGGGCTCGGGGAAAAAGACCTTTTACCCGAGGAAGTCATCTGCCTATAAACAGTAACCTCATTTTCAGGCCTCTGTAGCTCCCCAACAGGGTCAGCAGGCCACAGGGCAGGGACATGGGCCCTGTAGGCAGAAAACCCCCAAGCCACCAGCTCCTGCTCCTGCACAGCAGGGAGCGGAGTTTTGACTCCAGTGGCATAGCCTCTCCTCCTCAGCTGGCCCCTATCAGCACAGGAGGCCAGCTGGCCCTTACGCCCACAGGTGGTCAGCCGTCACAAGGGATGCCTGGGTACTAAGTATAGTCCAGAAGGGCTATCTCCTCCACTTACACCAGGTACCCACCTCCTATTTTCCAGGGGAGCCTCCAAGACTTCCTCTGCACAGGGACTTACTCCTGCAGGAGTTAGCAAGTCTTGTAAAGGAACAGGCAGTGGAACCGGTGCCCCACCACCTGAGAGGTCAAGGCTTCTATTCCAGGTACTTCCTGGTACCAAAAAGAACAGGAGGCCTCAGGCCCATCCTAGACTTGTGGAATCTGAACAAGTTCCTGGAGAGGGAAAAGTTCAAGATGCTTACTCTTGGAATCCTGATGCCCTACCTCCAGCAGGGAGATTGGCTATGCTCCTTAGACCTAAAGGATGCTTATACTCACATCCTCATTCATCCAGACCACAGACAATATCTCAGATTTGTAGTGGGAGGAAACCACTATCAGTACAGGGTACTGCCTTTTGGCCTTACATCCGCCCCCAGGGTATTCACCAAGTGCCTGGCGGTGGTGGCGGCCTACCTCAGGATTCAAGGCCTCTTTGTCTTCCCATACCTGGACGACTGGCTCATCAGGGGTCAATCCCCACAGGAGGCCAATCAAGCCACCCTTCGCACTGTCGCTCTGCTGCAGCACCTGGGGTTTGTTATAAACTTTGCAAAGTCCACTTTGTACCCCTCACAGAACATGGAGTTCACAGGAGCAAGACTGGACACCCTTCAGGCAAAGGCCTTTTTACCCGTGGACAGGGCCCACTGATTGATGGATCTAGCCAGGCAGTTTCACAGCAATTCTCTGGTCTCCGCCAGACAATTCTTGAGGCTCTTAGGCCACATGGCTTCCACGGTCCATGTAACTCCAAATGCCCATCTACACATGAGGCCAGCTCAATGGGGCCTCAGAACTCAGTGGCACCAGGCTACAGGAAACCTCACGGACAGAGTAAGGGTGTCAAAACTACTCGAGTCTTCTCTACAGTGGTGGCTTCATCTTCCGAATCTAGTGCACGGGGTGTTTTTTCAGACACCTCCACACTCTCAAGTGCTAACAACCTATGCTTCTCTTCAAGGTTGGGGTGCACATTGCCAAGGAGCATGTACTCAAGGCCTGTGGTCTCCTTGGGAGGCCGCACAGCAGATCAATGTCTTAGAACTGAGAGCTATCCGCTTAGCCCTGAGAACTTTCTCCCATCTCATCTCTCACCGGTCCGTCTTGGTTCAGACGGACAATCAAGTTGTTATGTTCTATGTGAACAAACAAGGGGGCACAGGGACCTGCCTTCTATGCCAAGAAGCGCAGAAACTGTGCTCCTGGGCAGTCAATCACGGCATTCTTCTCAAAGCTTTCTATCTCCCAAGTCAGGAGAATTACCTGGTGGACAGATTGAGCAGGATCCTGCAGCTGCACGAATGGCAGTTGAATCCTTTAGTGGTTCAATAGATCTTCCTGAGATTTACTTACTTTACTTACATTCTCTTATATACCGCGCTATTCTGCATCAGTGCGGTTTACATTGAACAAACTGAAATTACATTGAACAGGGCATTATAACTTGGAGATAACTATTTACAGGGAACATGGGCTATGGAGGGTTAAGTGGCTTGCCCAAGACCACAAGGAGCACCTGTGTGGGACTAGAAACCCCAGTCCTTCCGGTCCAAGGTTGCTGTCCTCTAGTGGGATATGAACCCCCGACCTTCCGGCCTGAAGTACCTTGCCCCAACCACTAGGCCACTCCTCCACTCCTTGAGATGGGGTCTTCCAACCATAGATCTCTTTGCCAGTCCTCTGAACCATCAACTTCCCAGGTTCTGCTCCAGACAACCGCATCCTCTCAGAGTAGCAGCAGATGCGTTTCTCATTCCATGGTCTACAGGCCTCCTATATGCGTTTCCTCCCACGCCTCTAGTGTCCAAGACACTGTTCAAAGTGATCCGGGACAAGGCCTCGGTGATCCTGGTGGCCCCCAGGTGGCCAAGGCAACCCTGGTTCCCACTTCTTTTGCAACTAGCAGTGGACACTCCTCTTCCTCTGGGGATGCAACCCGATCTCCTGTCTCAGGAGCAGGGATCCCTCTTACACCCCAATCTCCAGTCCCTCCATTTGATGGCCTGGCTGCTGAAAGGGTAGTGCTAGCGCCCTTACTACTGCCTAGGGAAGTGGAGGACGTGGTCTTGGCCTCTAGGAGGCAGTCCACCCAAAAGTCTTATGCCCTTAAGTGGCGTAGATTCTCTTCCTGGTGTACTCAGCACAACGAGAATCCTTTCTCATGCCTAGTACCGGTGGTGCTGCAATATTTGCTTCACCTGTCCAACCTAGGCCTTAAGTCAAATTCTGTGAGAGTTCATCTTAGTGCTCTTTCAGTGCACCACTCCCCAGTGGAGGGTCAGTCTCTCTCATGCCATCCTTTGGTGGCTTGCTTCCTCAGAGGCCTGCTTTTGCTTAAGCCTCCAGTGCGTCCACCTGCCCCTGAATGGGATTTAAATGTGGTCTTGCAACGGCTTACTTGCCCACCATTTGAACCTATGGCTACTTGCCCTCTGCGTTTTCTCTCCTGGAAAGCGTTGTTTCTGGTAGCCCTTACCTCAGCAAGGCGCGTGAGTGAGCTTCAGACTCTAGTTTCAGATGCACCTTATACTAGGTTCTATAGGAACAGAGTAGTCTTACGGACTCACCCCAAGTTCCTTCCTAAGGTTGTCTCCTCCTTCCACCTCAGTCAGGAGGTGGTTCTTCCAACTTTCTTTCCCAGGCCGCATGCCAGCCGGGCTGAGATGGTTTTGCATACCCTGGACTGTAGGAGGGCGTTGTCCTTCTACCTTGACCATACGCGGGAGCACCGGAGGGCTGTTCAGCTCTTCGTCTCTTTTGACCCCAACAAGTTGGGGTTGGCTGTCTCCAAGCGTACTTTGTCCATATGGGTAGCAGACTGTATCACCTGGGCTTACAGGGCAGCCGGCCTCTCGTTGTAGGGTCGAGTTACGGCTCACCGTGTCAGGGCGAAGGCTGCGTGAGTGGCTCATCTCCGCTCTGTTCCGTTGGCAGACATCTGCCGGGCTGCTACTTGGTCTTCAAGACAGACTTTTGTGGCCCACTACTGCCTTGAGAGGGAGTCCCGCAGGGACAGTGCTTTCTTGCTGGGGAGTGCCATTTGTGAGGACTGACTTCCTGCTTGGTCATGGAGAAAGAGTAGTTACTCCATAATCTCTTTGGGGTTTAGGCAACTCCTACCCTCCGGCCCTGGTGTTGGGCTACCGTTCGGGGGCGTTATCAGAGAAGATTCTTTTCTTGCATGCTGAGGCTCTAGAGGGAGCTCATTTTTCAGCTTTGGGTCTCTGATAGCCTTAAGCTGGGGAGTCCCATATGTGAGGACTGACTTCGGAAGTCTAGTGTCTAGTGTCAAAGGCAACTGAGAAAGCTCTGCAGGTATGCAAAACCTATTGCATACCTACAGAGAGAAGAGTTGGAAGACGCAAGAAGATGGATGGTGAGAACAGTTGCGATGCTGGCTTGACCTTAATACAGGAAACAAGCAGAGAACAACTGGAAGCAATTGATCAGCTTCAGGCAGAAATTAAAAAACGTACTACGCAGATGAATACGCTGCACCAGCGATTTGCTTTTTTGCAAATCCAAACATTGTTGGATACTGGAAAAGATGATTTTATTAAGAAACAAATTCAGCACACGTGTGCTGAGTACACAGAATTGAATGCTGCATCTATGCTCACCGAAATAACTCGACTTCGGCACCACATTATCTTGTATAAGGAGGTCAATCCTGATGAGCAGGTTGCAAACTGGTCAGCTTTAGATTTGCTTCACTGGGTGTATAAGTGGAAGCTGCAAGAAAGTTTAACTAACTTTGTTGTCACATTAAGAATCTTTCTTACTATCACTGTTTCTACAGCGAGTTGTGAAAGAAGTTTCTCAAAACTTAAACTAATTAAAACATATCAGAGATCTACAATGAGTCAAGAAAGACTGAGTAATCTAGCAATACTGTCCATTGAGAGAGACTTTAATGTAGATTTCAATTCCGTTGTTGAAAAATTTGCGCTAAATAAAAGCAGGCGAATTTAAATTAATCTGTATATTATATACAGATTGATATCTTGCACTTCTATTAAAGAATTACAATTAGAGGTACAGTATTGAGGAAGTTGGCTCCATCTAGCCCAGTCTTGGATCATCTCCAGGGTATGGTTCCATTTTGATGTTTAGTTTTTGTTCTTGATATTTTTTGTCGTTTACGATGGTTGTGAGACGACATATAATAGCATGGCCCATGCTAGGTTACTACATTTGTCGATTTGTATTCATAGACCTGCTGAAAATGTGGAGAATGTGTAATGCATGTTCGCACTCAATAAAGTGTTTGAAAATAAACTTGTATTTAGATGCATTTTACTTTAATTACATCAGTATTTTCATAACAAACAATACATGTGCTTAGGGGTAAGGGTCTCTTTAACTAATCTAGTGGAAGAGACTCTGCTAAAATCCACGGGTTAGGGGGCGCAAATTACTTGCCTTGCCCCGGGTGCTGACAACTCACGCTACGCCACTGTGACTTCCTGCTTGGTCCTGGAGAAAGAGTAGTTACTCACCTGTAACAGGTGTTCTCCAGGAGCAGCAGAAATCAGTCCTCACAACCCTCCCTCCTCCCCTTGGAGTTGCAGTCATATGATTTATTTTGTTATTTTTGCTGAGCAAGATGGCACCCTTGGGCGGGAAGGGGACCGCGCATGCGCGCTGCATTCCCAAAGGCTTTCTTTGAAAGCTGGGGAAATGCTCCACACGGGGGTTCCGTCGGCACCGTCACCCATATGTGAGGACTGATTCCTGCTGCTCCTGGAGAACACCTGTTACAGGTGAGTAACTACTCTTTTCCCCAACACTGCTCCTTAGAGGAGGGCAGGCAAACCACCTAGTTCACATGAAAGGGAGAAGCCACTTCAGGGAAGAAAGGAGGCGTAGGCCGAATTGAAACAGCCTTCTCAGAAAAAAGGGTAGATAAGGATCTTGGCAAGACAGCGTGCGGCTCGGCAAACATCTTGTAGAACAATCACAACTAAGAAGGCGGGTTTGAGTGTCAAGTCCTGCAGAGTAGCGCACTTCAACAGCTTAAAGGGCTTCAACATCAGGGCCTGAGACCAGATACAGACCCCAGGAAGGGACCACGGACCATAGGGAAGGAAGCAGATGTCGAACCCCCCCCCCCCCCCATGAAGAAGGGGCAAAGTATCTAAATGTATGGCTAGAGACTTACCAGCCAATGGCCCTCTGAAACAGGTCAAAGCTGCCACCTGAACCTTCAGGAAGCTAGGAGAAAAAAAGGTCCTTCTCCACACTATCCTGCAGCAAAGGCCACAGAGACAGCATCCTGGCCGCCCTAGGAGTCAGCCACCATAGGCTACACAAGCATTCAAGGCACCAGACCGGCACTTATGCCAGGTTGGTAGACTTCCTCCTGGCTCTGAGCAGAGTGAACACCAGTGCCGGAGAGTAGCCCATATGCACTAATCATCTCCCACACTCTTGAATAATACATTGCCTTGAAATGTATAAAATAAATCCTGGCTTAAGTTCACTATGACAATGTGACAATCCACACACTCTTTGAGATATGAAGATGATCAGTACATCATTCCTAACATTAAGATCCAGTGAGGAATATTTCAGGGAGATTCCCTGTCACCACTTCAGTTTTGTTTGGCGCTTAATCCAGTGAGTGCTATCATTAACTCTTTGGATTACACGATAATAATAATAATGGGTGATTTCAATTACCCCAACATCGACTGGGTCAGTGTCACAGCAGAACATGTTAGGGAGATAAAGTTTCTAGATGAAATAAATGACTGCTTCTTGAAGCAGCTGGTTCACGAACTGACAAGAGGGGAAACCATTTAGGATCTAGGATCTAGTCCTTTGTGGAACACAAGATCTGGTGCAAGAGATAAGGGTGTTGGGGCAACTTGGCAATAGTGATCATAGCATGATTGCGTTTGATTTCATAAATGGAGGAAGGATGGCAAGGAAATTCACAGTATTGTCTTTTAACTTTCAAAAGGGAGACTATGATAAAATGAGGAAAACAGTTAAGAAAAAACTAAAAAGGATCAGCTGCAAAATTAAAAGATTTACATCAAGCATGGGACGTTGTTTAAAAATACTATCTTGGAAGCCCAGACCAGCTGTATTCCACACTTTAGGCAAGGTGGAAAAAAGTCCAAAAAAACTGCCAGTATGGTCTAAAGGTGAGGTCAGAGAGGCTGTTTTAGCCAAACAGGCATCTTTCAGGAAATGGAAATAGGAGCCAAATGACGAAAACTGCAAACATCATAAGCATTGGCAACTTAGATGCAAGGCATTGATAAGGCAGGCAAAGAGAGAATTTGAGAAGAAACTTGCTGTGAAAGCAAAAACATATAATAAAGACTTTTTGAAGTACATTTGTAGCAAAAACCCTGCGAGAGTCCGTTGGACCATTAGATGGTAGAGGGGTAACAGGTACACTAAGAGGAGGCAAGGCCATAGTGGAGAGACTGAATTAATTCTTTGCTTTCATCTTTACTGAAGATGATGTAGGGAAGTTACCCATGACTGAAATGGTATTTAAAGGTGATGTACTTGAAGAATTGAAAGAAATATCAATAAACCAGGAAGATATATTACAACTATTTGATAAACAAAACAGTAGCAAATCACCTGGACTGGACGGTATACACCTGAGGGTGTTGAAAACGGAAATATGAGATTGCAGATTTACTATTAATCTGTGAACTATCATTAAAATCATCGGTAGTACCTGAAGATTGGCAAATAGCCAAAGTAACGCCAATTTTTAAAAGGGTTCCAGGAATGATCTGGGAAACTATAGTCTAGTGAGCCTGACATCAGTACTGGAAAAAATGGTAGAAACCATTTTAAAGAACAAAATTACTGAACATGTAGCTAGTCATGGTTTAATACGGGAAAGCCAATATGGCTTTAGCCATGGAAGGTCTTGTCTTACTAATCTGTTATATTTTATTGAAGGTGTGAATAAACAGGTAGACAAAGGTGCATCTGGATTTTCAGAAAGCCTTTGATAAGATCCCTCATGAGAGACTCTTAGCAAAGTTAAAAAGTCATGGGATAGGAGGCAGTGTACTATTGTGGATCAGGAACTGGTTAAAAGACAGCAGAGGGTAGGGTTGAATGGCTAATTTTCCCAATAGAGAAAGGTAAATAGTGGAGTACCTCAGGTATCTGTGCTGCATCTGCTGCTTTTTAACATATTTGTAAATGACCTTGAAATGGGA
Organism: Ichthyophis bannanicus; assembly: GCA_033557465.1. Taxonomy (NCBI): domain Eukaryota; kingdom Metazoa; phylum Chordata; class Amphibia; order Gymnophiona; family Ichthyophiidae; genus Ichthyophis; species Ichthyophis bannanicus. Next base: position 940,439,722 of record CM066033.1, on the reverse strand, counting down.
ATAATGAGTGAGGTAGACAAATTTGCAGATGACACAAAATTGTTCAAAGTTGTTAAAACCCAAGAGAATTGTGAAAAATTGCAAGAGGACCTTAATAAACTGGAAGACTGGACGTTCAAATGACATGATATTTAAATGTGGACAAGTGCAAAGTTATGCACCTAGGAAAGAACAACCAAAACTATGGTTACACAATGCAAGATTCCACATTAGGAACCGCCACCCAAGAAAAAGATTTAGGTGTCATCGTGGCTAACACTTTGAAGCCCTCCACCCAGGAATGAGCAGGAATGAGTCTTCACACATGGGGACTCCCTAGCTGAGGGTGCCAGGGGAGATCCCATAAAATGCGAAGCCCTGGCAGGCAGGCATTTTCCCAACCTGGATCCCCGGCATCCCCTGAGGGATGGAGGGTAGGAGTTGAGAAGAAAAAAAAAAAAAGGTTCCAGAGGAACAGCAAAACCAAAGACTACATGGGGAGAGTAGTCTTTAGAAAGCAAGTCAGTATCATTAAGTATTTAATGAACTAGTACCACATAGAGCTCACCTACCGGATCGTAGGAAGGAGAACTGTGATGGAAGGTACCGTAGACTCAGTAGCGAAGTCTTCGAGGGAACTTCACAGCAGTGAGGGGGAAGTTCCAAATCCGGAAGGGCAGGAGACCCAGGTGTCAACTGGTGCAGGAGAAGAACGGCAGGTCTTCAAGGAAGCTTTATGGGAAAAGCTGAGCACTCCTTCAGGAGCAGAGTCCCTAACCCTGAGGGCTAGAAGTAGAAGACTGGCCGATCTGGAGAGCCCAGTCCGGAGGAGAACAGGGGTGTACTCCGGAGCCGAGGAGTACACTATCAGCCCTAGCTGAGAAAAGGAAGACATAGGGCCTGAACCTCAGGAAGAGGTGCATAACAAACAAAAAAAAATAGAAGCTGTTGACTTCACAGCAGCAAGTTGAGTATAACCGGTCCCAGATATCGAGCCGTAAGAAAATAGGCAAGCGGACTGGTCGAACCCCGTAAGGAGTAAACGCAAGTACCTGCAAAAGGGAGAAGATGGTAATACACAGGGCGCTGTGGACATCTCCTAGTGGGCGCCTACCGATACAGATAAATATGCAATATATATCTAGGAAAGTAGGGCAGGGAGAGCGCCCACCCAGGTACTAAAAACATGTATGTCGAGGAACATACATACGGGAGTATAATACTGATAGGTCGGACCTGCCACTGGTCCACAGAAGAACGCCCACCTGGGAAGGTGGCGGGAGAGATCCATCCAAGGACAAGGGGGGGGGGGTCTATGTCTGTGGAGCAGTGGCAGATCAGCGAGATTAACAGTGCGGTTGCGTGAAGGGCACATCAGGGGAAAGGTCTACGACGTGTCCCCATGGCAGGCACGCAGAAAAAACTTGTCCCCCGCACCAAACGGGAGACAAGAGGGTATAGTCATCGATAGCCATGGAGTGACTAAGAAGTCCATTCCCTCATATGGAAAAACCCTCAGAGACAAGAGTCCCTGCCTTATGGGAAGCTGCTCTGAGATTGCAGAGGGCAGCGTGCAGGAGGCGGGGGAAACTGACAGGAGTCAGAGATGTCGCCACATCCCGGAAGCTAGGACGAAACCTGCGGGGAGTGGCAATACGCCAGGTAGCAGAGCATCTGGCAGAAGCAGTAAGCACTCTTGGTGACTCCTGCACGCACAGTAACTGACAAAGAACAAGGGGAAAGGTCTACACTGGAAGAAGAAATTTCGGTATGGCATCTGCTCAAGCAGTCAGTTGAAAGATAGAAGTCCCTGGGACCAGAACTATCATGGAATAGCGGTGACCTCCCTCTTCAAGCAAGGAAGAGGGAATCCTGTAATCCCCGGACAAGCATCCGAACCACTTGCCATACTGAAAACGAACCCCAGTGTAGAGCTAGAAGAATAAACTTCAAGTAGAGAAGTTAATCGTAGGCTGCCGCATACAAGAGCCTAAAGCTGCTTGGTATGAGCATCCTGGCGCGGGCCCGGGAACCGCCGGCCGGAGTGAGACGTCCCTTGCTTGGGCGCACCTGGCGGGTGGGCGGACGGCTGAAACTTTCTCTTCCTAGGGAAAGGGGGTCTGGCAGGACATTTCCCACCCCCGGGGGGAAGAGAGGACTTAGGATGGCTTCCAGTGCTAGAAAGGTCAGCGGAACACTGAGCAACCTGACGTAACGCTTCGCTATTGAAGAGGTTTTCTCCAGCACACGGGGAATTACCCAGATTATGTTGTGCCCAACTACACAAATCGGACGCCTGCAGCCAGGCTGTACGACGCGCTCCAATGGCAATAGCAGAGGACCTGCTAACAGACTGAAAGGAGTCTAGAGAAGCACGAGAAAGGAACCCAGAGATATTCCTGCAATGATAAAGAAGCAAGGAATATTCAGAGGCCTTAGTTGCAGACAAAAAGGGAGACAAGAGAGATAATCTCTCGGTGACCTCTCGGAGTGTCAGGCTCATATAAAACATATATGAAATAATTCTGGAAGCCAACATGGACGTTTGGAAGGTCTGACGCCCAAAGGTATCCAGCGCTTTAAAGGCACGACCGGGAGGGCGAGAAGAATGTTTCTTCTTACTTCCGACCTTCCGCAGCGCCGATTCCACCACAATGGAATGATGTGGAAGCTGGTGCTCCTGAAAACCCGGGGAGGGGGGCACCCGATACTGAGCATGCATGGCTGTAGACGGTGCAGGAACCCTCAAAGGCGACCGCCAAACCCCCAGCAGGAGATCCTGCAGGGAAGGGTGTAGAGGAAGCATTACGGCTGCCTGTTCCGCAGGACCCGGACTTAGGGAAGGACCCGGGATAGGAATGGCAAGCAAGTCCGCCATGTCAAGGAGAAAATCCTGAAAAGACGGCTCTCCCAGAGGGGCTATTCCGGGGGAGGCGAAGACAGAAGGTGCCTCCTGGACACCAGAAGGCCTAGCGGACTGGTGCCCACTGGACAGAGAAGGACACCAACAGTCCCGATTCGAGGCAGTTAGTACTGCGTCTTCGGTTCCGGGAATTGATTCCCAGCTAGGCATCGACGGGGTCGATGGCACCGATGGAACCGCAGGAATCCGCCTCGGCCCCGATCCCGGCCTCAGGGACGACACTGCCCCCGGCGGTTGAGGTGGTTCCGAGGCAACCGGAGAGCAGTGGTCAGTAATCTCTGTATTGTGTCACCCGAAACGTGTCGTAACCAAGCCTTCTAGGCTGGGTATCGACTCGAGACAGGGCATCGAACCGAGCGGGGAGACCGACCCCCTCCTAGAGGGCCCTGGCGGCGGTGGCGGTGCCGGCGATGCCGAACCCGGAAAGCGAATCGGAATCGCATCGATCGGTGCCGCAGGCCTCGAGGATCCCCGAGGACGAAGCTCGGTGAAGGGGAAGATACCCGACACCGGCGATGACTGCGGGAGATAGGCACCGCTAGACGCCGGAACTCCTCTCGAGCCTGTCTTACTGAGAGGAAAACCCCTCCAGGGCTTACTAACCGGCCCCGAGAGTACCCAGGTAACCAGACGACGAGCCCCGGCGGGGAGTGAAATGCACAACCCCGGCGCCGACGCCGGGGCACCGGCGCTTCTTGACACTGGAACCAACCCCGCTGTCGGCCAGGATGACGGAAAACCTGGCTGGGTCGAATCGATCGAAGTCCCCGAGGCCCCCCTTCTAGCAATGAGCGGAGCACTCGACGTCCGCATCGATGCCGGGGGATCGCCCATCTGGGACAGAGCGATAGGTCCCGAAGGTACCGGGGGAGCCAGGCGGCGATCCCTGGTGAGGAGTGAAGCACTCGACACCGATGCCGGCGCTGGGGAGGCGGTGCCGCTAAAAGCCGGTACCACCCCCGCGCAGGATTGGGATGCAGGAAAGCCAGTCCGGGCCGAATCGATCGGCCCCGGAGGTACCGAGGGCACCAGATGATGATCCCCGGCGAAGAGTGAAACACTTGACACCGACGCCGATGCCGAGGAATCGGTACCACCCGAAGCGGGTACCACCTCCGCGCATGGCTGGGATGTAGAAACGCCAGACTGGGTCGAGACGATCGGCCCCAAAGGTGCCGAGGACTCCAGCTGACGATTCCCGGTGAAGAGTGGAACACTCGACACCGACGCCGATGCCGAGGGATCGGTACCACCCAAGGCGGGCACCACCCCTGCGCATGGCTGGGATGCAGGAAAGTCAGACTGGGTCGAGTCGATCGGCCCCGGAGGTGCCGAGGACACCAGCTGACGATCCCTGACGAAGAGTGGAACACTCGACGCCGACGAATCGGCACCGCTCGAAGCGGAAACCACCCTCGAGCATGGCTCGGGAATGTTCTGTGAGGAGCGAACCCCAGGAACAACCTGAAACCCCGCGGATGCTTTGGAGCCCGAAGACTCCCGCCAGGGTTTATTTGCCAAGGAGGATTTGAGGGGGAGGCCGGAGCCGTCGTCATGCCGCGCATGAGACTCACCCCTCAAGACTTGGCTAGTCTTAACAGACTGTTGTGTGGTTACCTGATCCTGGAGAGAAGAGAAAACCGATGACCGCACCGTAGGAGGAAAGACGTCATCGAGGGACACCTGAAAAAGGGAAGGTCTTCTCCCGATACTGAAGCCCGGAGGACCGGGGGAAAAAGGATCAGGGCCCAAACAGGAGAGGCACCAGGCATTGGAGTCTAAGTAAAAAACGAAGTCTCCACAGTGAGGGCACTTCTTAGGGGAAGAAGGCTCCATGCTGGAAAGCCCGGTAAGCCTCAAAAGGACCAGAGGGAAAGAAGTTCCCTCAAGTGATTAAAAGAAGAAAAAACACCGGTGGTGCCGGTGTCGGCGGGAAAAAAGGCCGCGACCACAAGAAACAAGAAAAGGAAAAAGAAAAGAAAAAAGTTTCTGTGGTAGCAGGAGGTACGTCCTGCTTGCTCCGCGGAAAACGAAAAACTGGGGAGAGGCAGTAGGAAGGGCGGGAAGCCACCGCGCAGGCGCGAGGGGTGCTCCCAAAGGCTTTGTGTTTGGATGCTGGGGAGCATTCCCGTGCGGGCTCCGTCGGCGACGTCTCCCCACGTGTGAAGACTCATTCCTGCTTGTTCCTGGAGATAAGCTGGTTAAAGATCTAAAGTGTGATGACAAAACCTTTTTCAGGTATATTTGGGGGAAGAAGATGATGACAGGTGGAATTGCAAGACTCAAAAGTGCCAAGAGTGGATTTGTGGAAAGTGACATTGAAAAAGCGAAAATGCTAAACAAATGCTTCTGTTTTTTATTGAAGAAAAATCCTGGAGAAGGACCACCTGTGATTGACAAATATACATATGGGAATGGAGTAGATACCACATCATTCACAGAAGATGTGTATGAACAGCTTGCAAAACTGAAAGTGGACAAGGCCATGGGACTGGTTGGGATACATCCCAGGATACTGAAAGAGCTCAGAGAGTTTCTTTCAGGGCCTTTAAAGCAGGGCTGATGATAGGGTTTCTAGGCCCTCTGCAACCTATAAATCGATGCCCCTCCCTCATTATTATTAATGTTGGTTGCACCCTACCCTCCTTTTTTCCAAAACTGCTTTGCAAACTCTTTTCAAGAGATATTAGTATTTCTCCTTCAAATCCAGTGTTGTAAGAAAATTGCAGCAAAAGAGCAAATGCATAACCAAAATAAAAATACTTAGTAGTAAATACTCAGCATCATACAAACAGGCTGTGATAGTCCAAAAAAATAAAAATTAAAATAAAATCTGATTCTGGTCATCTCACTAACAACAACATAAACATTCTCCAGTGCCAGGCATATTGTGAACTAATATAAAACCCTGCAAAAGTCACTGAACATCTACAAAGTCAAATCTTCCATACTATACCAGCATACACTTCCAAAACTCATACAATAAGGGGCCTACCCAGAAAAAAGCAGCACTACAAATATTGCAATGGGCCCCAAAACCTCCATACACCTATTGGAAAAGCTGTACAAGTCAAATTACTACATTACAGATCCCTACGTACAAACTCCATGTTAACAGAACACCTGGCCTTGGTCACACACTCAGAACACAGACCCTCACCAAGTACAGAATAAGTAACCACAACCTAAATTAAAAATAAATATATGTAGTCAAAAATTAAAATGAAACCCCAAGAAGCCAGACTCTGTATGCGGTGCCACACAACAGGGGCGGTTCTTCCATTAGGCCACCTGAGGCGACGGCCTCAGGCAGCACTCTGATGGGGGCGGCACTCTGGATCTGTTTTAATTTTAGATTTTGCAGCCTCTGGCCTGCCTTTGATTTTCCATGCGGGAAGGCAGAGGCAAGCCAGAGGCTGCAAAATCTAAAATTAAAACAGAGCCGGAGTGCCGTGGCATTGGACAAATCAGCCTGATCGCTTGCAGGAACCCTGCAAGCATTCAGGCTGATTTGTGCGGCGGCGGTGGTGGTGGTGGCAGCACTCTGGATGTTTTTATTTTAGACTTTGCTGTCTCTGGTCTGCCTCTGCCTTCCCGCCGCTTTTGTTTTTCTCTCTGCAAGCATTCTTGAGGAAAAAAAAGCAGTGGGAAGTCAGAGGCGGCAAAATCTAAAATAAAAACAGCTGGAGTGCTGCCGTTGGATGAGAAGTGCAGGTGGAAGGAGTGGGGACAGGAGGAGGACAAGGAGAGAGAAAGGGGAGAGACAGGGGGACATGCTGGACAAAAGGGAGAGACAGGGGGCAAGTGCTAGACAGAGGGGGAGACAGGGGGACATGCTGGACAAAGGGGGAGACGGGGACATACTGGACAAAGGGGAGAGACAGGAGGAAAATGCTGGACAAAGGCGGGGGGAGACTGTGGGGCATGCTGGACAAAGGGGGAGACAGGGGGACATACTGGACAAAGGGGAGAGACGGGGCCAATGCTGGACAAAGGGGGAGACAGAGGGACAAGTGCTGGCCAAAGGGGGACAAGTGCTACACAAAGGGGAGAGGCAGGGGCAAGTTCTAGACAGGGGGGGAGACAGGGGGACATGCTGGATAAAGGGAGAGACAGGGACAAATGCTGGAGAAAGGGGAGACAGAGGGACATACTGGACAAAGGGGAGAGACGGGGGCAAATGCTGGACAAAGGGGGAGACAGAGGGACAAGTGCTAGACAAAGGGGTGAGACAGGGGGAAGTCCTGGACAAGGGGGGAGACGGGGCAAATGCTGGACAAAGGGTGAGACAGAGGGACATACTGGATAAAGGGGAGAGACGGGGCAAATGCTGGACAAAAGGGGAGACGGGGACAAGTGCTAGACAAAGGGGAGAGGCAGCGGGCAAGTGCTAGACAAAGGGGAGAGATGGGGCAAATGCTGGACAAAGGGGGAGACCTACTGGACAAAGGGAAGAGATGGGACAAGTGGTAGACAAAGGGGAGAGGCAGGGGACAAGTGGTAGACAAAGGGGAGAGGCAGGGGGCAAGTGCTGGACAAAGGGGAGAGGCAGGGGGCAAGTGCTGGACAAAGGGGGGAGACAGGGGCAAGTACTAGAGAAAGGGGAGAGACGGGGCAAATGCTGGACAAAGGGGGAGACGGGGACAAGTGCTAGACAACAGGGAAGCAGGGCAGGAAGACAAATGCTGGAAAACTGGGGAGGGGGAGACAAGAGGACAAATGCTGAACAACACTGGGGAGGAACAGGGGGACAAATGCTGGACAACAGGGAGGCGGGCAGGAAGACATGCTGGAGGGGGAAGCAGGGAGACAAATGTTGGATGGGAGGAAGTAGGGAGACATGCTGGACAATGGGGTGTGGGGAGACAGGAGGACAAATGCTGGACAACATAGAGGGGAAGAAGAGCCGAGGAATGGAAGGGCTGGTGGTGAAGGTTGAAAAGCGTTAGGTAGATGGCATAAAAAAAGAGGGAGATTAAGAACTGGATAGTAAGGAGTAGTGAAATCTGGGTGGCCAGAGAGAGAGAAATAAATGGAAGAAAGGTGGAAAGAAAAAAAAACAATATCCAAGATGGAAGGAAGTAAAGAAAACAAAAGGAGAGACAGAAAATGGCAGATGGACTATAGACCATAGAAAAAGATCTAAGAGAAGACAGAAGAAAGCAGAAGCTTCAGATCGGGACCAGCATGATCAGAGTATAAAATGGTCAAACAACAAAGGTAGAAAAAATAATTTTATTTTCAAATGAGTGATTGGATTTTGTACTATTTTTATATTTTATACAGTACATTGCATGCAGAGTCTGTCTTCTTGCGCTTTCAGTTTAAATTTTGTCTACATATTTTTATTTTCACTTTAGGTTATCCTCACTTATTCTGTACTTGGCGATGGTCTGTGTTCTGAGTGTGTGACTGAGGCCAGGAGTTCTGTTAACGTGAAGTTTGTATGAAGGACCTGTACTGTAGTAATTTGGCTTGATCAGCTTTTCATTCACTGTATGGATGTTCTAGAGCCCGCTACAGTATTTATAGTGCTGCTTTTATTTGGGTAGGCCCCTTGTATGAGTTTTGGACGTTTATGCTGGTATGATATGGTTGATTTGGCCTTGTAGATCATCTGTGACTTTTGTAGGGTTTTGTTATTAGTTCACAATATGCCTGGTTCTGGAGAATGTTTGTTAGTGAAATGACCAGAATCAGATTTTTTTTAAATTAAATATTGAGTTTTGTGGGTGGATGTCCTAGTTCTGCTCTGCAGCAATGTTGAGTGGGGGGGGGGGTGTTCTGTGAATGCAAAATGTATGTTCAAAAAGAAAAAGCAACAACCATAACACAGTTTATAACAAAATAAAAATGAGTTATTTAATTTGGTGTTATAAACTCTGCAGTGGTTCTCGCTCTCTTAGTTCTGTGGTTTGCGAACATCTTTTTATTTCCTCCACATTATCTAATTAACTTTTTGATTTGGTTCAGTCCCTGACTGCAGTTTTTAGAAAGCCTCCCCCCCCACCCCCGGCTTGGGGGGGGGCGCCATCTCATTCCTCGCCTCAGGCAGCAGATTGCCTTGAGCCACCTCTGCCATGCCAGATAAGAGATGCAGTTCCCCATACTGTTTGAAATATAAAGATAGCGCAAACTCTAATCACTAAATTGAAAATAAAATTATTTTTTCTACCTTTGTTGTCTGATGATTTTTGATCATACTGGTTCTGATCTGAGGTTTCTGTTTTCCTCTGTCTTCTCTTAGCTCTTTTTCTATGGTCTATAGTCCATCTGCCATTTCTTGTCTCTCCTTTTGCTTTCTTCATTTTCTTCCATCAGCCTTTTTCCAGTCCCAGTAATCCTCCCCAGTATCAGCCCCCTTTACAGCCTCCCATCCCAGTATTTTCCAGTGTCAACCTCCTGGCATTCCCAGCACTGCCACTGGTACCTATTCCCTTTTAGTCCCCCTCCTTCTCCATCATCCAGCCCCTTCTAGTCCAAATACCATCTCAGGTATCAGCGAACTTCCAGTCCCAGTGCCCCCTCCTGTGTCAGTTCCCTTCCAGTCACCCTCTTCTCTGCCTATCTGCCTTCCAGTGCCATCCCCGGGTGTCAGCTCCCTTCAAGTCCCCACCTTCCCTCCAACCTCCTCCTTCCCCTCTTTTCCACTCCCTTCCAACCCACCATTTGAGCTCCCTTCTAGCCCCCACCTTTCCCCATCAGTTCTCTTCCAAACCCCCTCCTATTACCCAGCTACCTTCCAACCCCATCCCCAAGTGCCTGCTCCCTTCCAGCCCCCTCCCCGTTTGCTCCATTCCAGCTCTCCAGTGTCGGCTCCCTTTCAGCTCTCCCCCCATGTCTGCTCCCTTTCAGCCCCACCCCGTGTCTGCTCCCTTTCAGCTCCCCCATGTCTGCTCCCTTGTAGCCCCGTGTCTGCTCCCTTTCAGCCCCACCCTGTGTCTGCTCCCTTTCAGCTGCCCTGTGTCTGCTCCCTTCCAGCTCTCCAGTGTCTACTCCCTTGTAGCCCCCCCTCAGTGTCTGCTCCCTTCCAGCTCCCCCCACCTGGGTTTTCTCCATTACAGCTCTCCAGTATCTGCTCCCTTTCAGCTCTGCCCCCCCTCAATGTCTGCTCCCTTCCAGCTCCCGCCCCCCATGTCTGCTCAGATTCATCCTTCAAAAAAGAAAGCAGCCGCGGGAACATTTTTCTGTTCCCATGGCTTTGCTAACTTTTAAACTGCTGGGCTAAAGGCAAGAATAAGCATTTCCTGTCTCTTACGAGAAACAGGAAATGCTTATTCTTGCTATTAGAAACTCCACAACCCAGCAGTTAGCAGAGCTGCAGGAGCAGAGAAATGTTCCCGCAGCTGCTTTCTTTTTTGAAACGGTGGGTGGTGGGCGGCTAGCGATGGCGCCCCCCTGCAGTCAGCGCACTCCTGCCACACTTACCTGGTGGACTTGGCCCTGCTTTAAAGGATGTCTTTAATAGATCCTTGGAGACAGGAGAAGTTACATAGAACTGGAGAAGGGCTGATGTGGTATCTCTTCACAAAAGTAGTAATAGAGAAGAAGTGGCAAACTACAGGTCAGTAAGCCTTACCTCTGTGGCAGGAAAAGTAATGGAGGCACTCCTGAAAGGGAGAATAGTGGACTTTCTCAAAACCAATAGGTTGAATGATCCGAGGCAACATGGTTTTATCAAAGGATGATCGTACAGTGGCCAAACAAATCTGATTGAGTTCTTTGACTGGGTGACCAGAGAACTAGATCAAGGGCATGCAATGGATGTGATCTACCTAGATTTCAGCAAAGCCTTTGATACTGTTCCTCATAGGAAGCTTATTGATAAGCTGAACAGCCTGGGGATGGGTCCCAAGGTGGTGAATTGGATTAGAAATTGGTTGACTGACAGACGACAGAAGGTGATGGTAAATAGTACTCATTCAGATGAAAGGAAGGCCCCAGGGATTGGTCTTGGGACTGGTATTGTTCAATGTATTTGTGAGTGATATTGCTGAAGGACTGAATAGAAAAGTCTGTCTTTTTGCAGATGACACGAAAATTTGCAACAGAATGGACTCCCCTGAGGGAGTGGATAACATGAGGAAAGATCTACAAAAGCTGGAAGAATGGTCTAATGCTTGTCAGTTAAGATTTAATGTGAAGAAGAGCAGTGTCATGCACTTGGGATGCAGAAATTCAAGGAAATTATATGTGATAGGGGGCGAGAGGTTGGTGAGCACAGATTAGAAGAAGGACCTCTGAATGATTGTTTCTGAGGATCTCAAAGCGGCGAAAGAGTGTGACAAGGTGGTGGCCAAAGCTAAAAGGATGCTGGGCTGCATACAGAGAGGCATTCCAACAGAAAGGAGACGATACTAATGCCACTGTACAAGTTGCTGGTGAGGCTTCACTTGATCTATTGTGTTCAGTTTTGGAGACCATATCTCACAAAGGATATAAAAAGACGGGAAATGGTTCAGAGGAAGGTAACCAAAATGATTTGGTGCTTGCACCAGAAGACACACGAGAAGAGACTTGAAGACTTAAATATGTATACTCTAGAGAAGAGGAGGAACAGGGGAAATATGATATAGACCTTTAAATACATAAAGAGTATTAATGAACAAACAAAACTTTTTCAAAGACTGTGAAGCTGCAAAACTAGAGGACATAACATGAAGCTGCAAGGGGGTAAACTGAAAGGCAACAGGAATCAGTCCTCACATATGGGTGACATCGGCAATGATGGAGCCCTCGCGGAAGCATTCCCCCAGCTTTCAAAGAAAGCCTTTGGGAGATGCGACCACGCATGTGTGGTCCCCCCTCCTGCCCAAGGGTGCTATCTTGCTCAGTCAGATGACATAGCTAAAGACAGCAAAATTGAAGGAAGCAACTCCAAGGGGAGGAGGGAAAGTTGTGAGGACTGATTTCTGCTGTCCCCGGAGAACACCTGTTACAGGTGAGTAACTACGCTTTCTCTGGGAACAGGTAGGAAGTCAGTCTTCATATATGGGATTCCCTAACTACAGGCTACTGAAAGCCCATAGAGAAAAAAAACACGTTTACCCTCAGGAGAAGCCGTGAGCAGCAGCTATTGGGTCCACAGGTGCAGATTGCTGTAGGACTCATGTTTCCAATCAAATTTATTTATTTATTTAACTGTATTTATATCCCGCTTTTCACCGGGTCAAAGCGGCGTTACATAAAAAGGGGTGGGGGGGGGGGGGAAATTACAATATAGGGTGGGGCCTTCACCAGGGGGCAACATTGATGATTCTGGGATAAATAAACATTGGACATGGACAGAGTTAGAGGCATATTGAGTCAATGGATCATGGTGGGCAATGTCAGAGGTTAGGGCATTTTTTGATGGGAGTCGTATTGAAGTATTTTTGGAAGAGGATGGTTTTTAGTTGTTTTCTGAAAGATAGTAGATCAGTATTATTTCTGAGATGGCTCGGCAGAGAGTTCCATAGGGATGGGGCATAGAGTTCAAAGGCTCGACTGCATGTCCGTTGAGAGCATTTGGTCCTTTTGTGCAGGACGGTGAGGGAGTTGCTGGAGGCTTGTCTGGTAGATCTGCCGTGGGCTGGACGAGACAGTAGGGTGCAAAGCTGGGTGTTCTGTGTTTGATGGATGGCTTTGTGGGTGAGTAGGAAGGCTTTGTATTTAGTTCTTGCTTCGAGGGGGAGTATGTGTAGGTATTTCAAAATTGGAGTGATGTGGTCGGTTTTCTTTCCGCACTGAATGATTCTTGCAGTGGTGTTCAATGCTGTTCGGAGAGGGTTGGTCTGTGTGGCTGGAAGGCCATGGTAGATGATGTTGCAGTAGTCCAGATGGGGGAGTGTCATAGCTTGCATTACCGTCCTGAAGTCTTGATGTTTGAGAAGGGGTCTGAGACGTTGCACTGTTCTTGCTTTGTGAAATATAATTCCAGAGGTTTTGGTAATTTGTTGTTTTAAGATGAGGGCTTGGTCAATGATAATGTCCAGGTATCTTATTTGTGGCTGTATTTGAATGCTTGTGGTTCCCACATTAAGGTGAGTAGGTGGTGTGAAGTCCGGGTCTTTCGTCACTATTAGGGCTTCAGTTTTCTTTATGTTGATGGATAGGTTGTTTGCTTGTAACCAGTTGGAGACCTCGGAGAAGCATGCTGATAGATGGGTGTTTGTTGGGTTTGTGGTTGTGATAGGGGCGTAGAGCATGATATCATCAGCATATATGTGGAAGCTGATGTTGTGAGTGCGTATGACTGAGCATAGCGGTTGAAGGTAAATGTTGAAGAGCATGGCTGACAGTGTGGATCCTTGAGGTACTCCCTGGTGTTGATGGAAGGGGGGGGAGGTCAAGGTGCTGGTACGGATTAATTGTTGTCTGTTAGTTAGGTAGGATTGGAACCACTTCAATACGGTGTCTTTGATCCCAATTGTCTGTAGTCCGTGTATGAGGATGTTGTGGGAGATTGTGTCGAAAGCTGCAGATATATCTAGGAAGATCATGGCATATCCAGAGTGTTTTTCTTGTGTTCCTATGAGGAGGGTGTTCATAAGTGTGGTCATGAGGGTCTCAACTCCATGTAGTGGACGGAAGCCGTGCTGCTGTGGGTCGAGTATGTTGTTGATATCCAGGTGTTCTTGAAGCTGCTGTTGTACGATCTTTTCTATTATCTTAGCCGTGAAAGGTAGGCTTGCTATGGGTCTGTAGGATGCTGGGTCTAGAGGATCGAGGTTCTGCTTTTTTAAGGATGGTCGGATGATTGTAGTTTTGAGGGCGTCTGGCATGTGCCCTTGGGAGAATGATTCATTGATGATATGGGTTAGTGGGGTGCTTAGTTCGTCTTTGGACTTCTTTATCCAGTCGGTGGGGCAGGGGTCCAGCGGGGAGGTGGTGGTGTTTAGTCGGGAGATGGTGGATGATGTTTCATCTGTAGAGGTTATCTTGAAGGTGGTCCATTCGCTGTGTAGGTTGGGGTGGTGGTTTATTGTAGTTGTCTCTATGTTCAGCTGTGGGTTTTGTGGTCGTTGTAGCTGTTTGTACTGACGGGCCAGTAGCTCCGGCGGGATCTGCGGTAGTTGGTCAGAGGTATTGGGTGTTTTTGTCAGTTTTTTGACAATTTGAAAGAGTTCACGAGGTTTATTTATGGATGTGTTTATGATTTTCCTGTGGTAGGTTTTTTTCGCTTTGTCGGTCTCGTAGTGATATGCATTGAGTTCTTTTAGGTATTTTATTTTGTCATTGTCGTCTTTGGTTTTTCTCCATTTTCGTTCGGTTCTTCTGAATTTTGTTTTTAGCTTACGGAGGCTGGGAGTATACCATCTGGCTTTTGTGGGAGGGGGTCTGGTGGAGAGTTTGTTTGTCGATGCTTTGGATGCTGCGGAGATCGTGGTGTTCCAGTTGAGTATTAGTATTGCTGTTACTGGAGTTTTCTTGCAGTTTGGGTAGAGTTTGTTCTAAGAAGTCCACTTTGTTGAAAGTTTTAAATCTTCTTATATGGTGTCGATCTTCCTTGTTGGTCATATGTTAGTAGGTATAGGATATGGTGATAAGATGGTGGTCAGACCAGGGTACTGGCGAGATCTGCAGGGACTTTCCTGAGGAGGCAGTTAGTGAGTTTAGGAATATGAGGTCTAGCGTGTTGCCTTTTTCATGTGTGGGTTCTTGTATGATCTGTATCAGATTCATTGCAGTCATGGCGGTGCAGAAGGTTGTTGCTTGTTCATCTTGAAGTGATGGGAGGCTGAAATCTCCTAGAATGATTTGTTCCTTTGTCGAACTGGTGCTCTCTGATATGAATTGCAGTAGCCTTGGTAGATCAGTGGTTGTGGTAGGTGTGCGGTAGATTAGACATATTGAGAGGTGCTTGTTGGTGAGGGTGAGGAGAACAGCTTCATTGGTGGTTTCTGAGGAGAGGATCCTGAGGTGGAGGTCAGTTTTTGCTATGATGGCAACGCCCCCTCCTTTAGAGTGTGCCCTGGAGCAGTGATGGAGGGTGTATCCTTCTGGGGTTAGCTGGTTCATTAGGAATGTGTCGGTGTCTGTCAGCCAGGTTTCTGTTACACATAGGAGGTCTATCTGTTCCTCCGTGATCAGGTCTCGGAGCATGTGGTATTTATTTCTAACACAGCGTGCGTTTATTAGTGAGATGGTGATGTGGTGGTAGGTTGGGAGGTTGGGGGGTTGGGGGTGTGGGTAGGCGTATGCTGTGCATGGGAGTGGTTTTGTTTCAGTCTGGAGGTGTGTGTGGGTTGTGCTGCTGTGGAGGTAGGCCAGAGTAGGTTATTGAGTGTGGTGGGAGGGGGGGGGGGGTAGAGGGTCAGGAGGGGGGTGAGGAGGTAGATGGGGGTCAAGAAAGGTGGCATGATTAGTGTGATTACCTGTTGTTTCAGGGGCCAAGCTGGGTTTCAGTGTCAATTCGTCAGAGCAGTGAGGTGTTTGGTTGCCGTTATCGTGTCCTTTCTGTTGCAGTAGGTCGTAGTATTTTCCGTTTGTGGATGTTGGTGTGATGTTTCTTCGTCGTTCCTGTGCTTTGATGTTCCTGTCATTCGTTTTTGGTTCTTTTGTTTGCGCCTCATGCGCGGGCGCGCCCAGCAGGGACGCCGCTTATGTGGGGTTTGGGCTGCAGCGGGTCGGACTCCCACTGCCCCGATTGGGCAGGAGTTAGATGGTGGGCGGGCAGGCAGGCAAGCGGCTCCCTCGGTGCAGGGACGCAGCTTATGTGGGGTTTGGGCTGCCGTGGGTCGGACTCCCACTGCCCCGATTGGGCAGGAGTTAGATGGTGGGCGGGCAGGCAGGCAAGTGGCTCCCTCGGTGCAGGGACGCTGCTTATGTGGGGTTTGGGCTGCCGCGGGTCGGACTCCCACTGCCCCGATTGGGCAGGAGTTAGATGGTGGGCGGGCAGGCAGGCAAGCGGCTCCCTCGGTGCAGGGACGCCGCTTATGTGGGGTTTGGGCTGCCGTGGGTCGGACTCCCACTGCCCCGATTGGGCAGGAGTTAGATGGTGGGCGGGCAGGCAGGCAAGCGGCTCCCTCGGTGCAGGGATGCCGCTTATGTGGGGTTTGGGCTGCCGCGGGTCGGATTCCCACTGCCCCGATTGGGCAGGAGTTAGATGGTGGGCGGGCAGGCAGGCAAGCGGCTCCCTCGGTGCAGGGACGCCGCTTATGTGGGGTTTGGGCTGCTGCGGGTTGGACTCCCAGTGCCCCGATTGGGCAGGAGTTAGATGGTGGGCGGGCAGGCAGGCAAGCGGCTCCCTCGGTGCAGGGACGCCGCTTATGTGGGGTTTGGGCTGCCGCGGGTTGGACTCCCACTGCCCCGGTAGCCTGAACACAGACGGGTTGGAGGGTAGGAGTTGCCTAGACCCCAAAAAGATTATGGAGCATGGCCTGGCTGAAGGCACTGTCCCGTCGGAACTCCCTCTCTAGGCAGTAATGAACTGCGAAGGTATGGACTGAAGACCAGGTGGCAGCTCGGCAGATGTGACACCATCGGGATGGAGCTCAGGTATGCCACAAAGACTTCCATGGCCCTGACTCGGTGCACCATGACCCAGCCATCCAGCGAAAGCCCCCACTTGCTCATAGGCGAGGGTGATACAGTCTGCCACCCAGTTAGACAGTCTACATTTGGTCACCGCCTCCCCAGCCTACTGAGGTTATACGAGACAAAAAACGGAGAAACCTTACAGTGGCCCTGGGTACATTGAATGTAGAAAGACAGGGCCCTCTTACAGTCCAAGGTGTGGAAGACATTCTCTGCCCTATTGGCATGAGGCCTTGGGAAGAAGGTTGGCAGCACCACCTCCTGGTTGAGGTGAAAGGGTGGTACCACCTTCAGAAGGAATCTGGAGTGTGTGCAGAGCACAACCTGTTTTTGTAGAATCTGGTGTAAGGCACCTCTGCCATTAAGGCTTGGAGCTCTCTAACCCTGCGAGAGGAGGTGAGCACGACCAAGAACACTACCTTCCTCAAGAGGTATCACAGGTGGCAGGTAGACACGGACTCAAAAGGCAGGCGAGTAAGCTGTGCCAGTACCACACTGAGATCCCACTTGGTCACCAGGGGACACACTGGGTGTTTTGATAAAAGGAGTCCCCTCAAGAAGTGGGTTACCAGAGGCTGAGCTGAGAGGGATTTTTCATCCACCGGGTGGTGATGCGCCGCCAGGGCATTGCACTCTGACAGAGTTCGATTTGAGCCTGGAATGCGAGAGATGGAGAAGGTACTGCAGCACCAGCTGCACCAGACAGGAGAATAGGCTAGCCCCGTGCTCCACGCACCAAACTGAAAATCTGCATCACTTGAAGGCGTATGCTTTCCCAGTAGAAGTCTTGGGGTGGGAAACCAGCAGGATCTCCTTCACCTCTCCTGAGAGGTTGAAAGGGGCTAGGGTCACCCTTTCAGCAGCCATGCTGTCAGTGCCAGGGACCCCTGGTTGGGGTGCAATAGAGAGCCCCCTCCTGAGACAGGAGCCTAGGGGAGTTCACCAATGGGATGGGAGTCTCCACTGATAGCCGGAGGAGTAGCGAGAACCATGGTTGCCTGGGCCATCGAGGGGCTACCAGGATCAGCGAGGCATTGTCACGGAGGGTCCTGAATAACATTTTGGCAATTAGTGGAGTGGATGGGAAGGCATACATGAGATCTTCTGACCATGAGATGAGAAACACATCTTCTGCCACCCGGGAGGGGAGGGCTCGCCAGAAGCAGAAGCAGGGCAACTGGTAGTTGTCTGGGCTGGCAAACAGATCTATGTATGGTTACCCCCAGAGGTGAAAGAGCCTGCTGGCCACTTTGGAGTCCAGCTGCCACTCGTGTGGCTGTAGGACCCTGCTTAATCTATCGGCCAGTGAGTTGTCCTGGCTTGACAGGCATACTGCCCAAAAGTGTATGCCCTGCTGGGCTGCGAAGGAGCAGAGGGACATTGTCTCGTGGCAGAGGGTGCAGGATCCTGTGCACCCCTGCCGGGAGACGGCCTGTTGCCAGTGTCCACTGGTTCCGAAGGCACCACTGTGCGGCCCTCATGTGGAGGCAGGCATCTGGGGTGACATGGACTGTGGAGGCCATGTGTCCGAGTAGGTGCAACAGGAGCCGAGCAGTCACCGAAGGACGGTGTTGCATGTCCAGGGCCAGTACCCTGAGGCGGTCTGCTTGGTTCCCTTGAAGGAAGACCTTTGCCTGGAGGGTGTCTAATTTTGCCCCTATGAACTCCAGACACTGTCGGGAGGAGGTGGAACTTGGGGTAAATATTACAAATCCAAGATGCTGCAGGACCTAGATGGTGAGTGTGGTTGCTTGCTGCACCTCTGAGGCCTTACCTCCCTTTATGAGCCAATCGTTCAGACAATTGGTGAAGACTAATGGGGCGGAAGCCAAGCCGAAGGGCAGCACCCTGTACTAGTAATGGCTGCCCCACACCATGAACCTCAGGTACTACCTGTGGTTGGGGTGAATGAGGATGTGTGTATAAGCATCCTTCAGATCCAAGGAGCATAGCCAAACTCCCTCCTGGAAGTAAGGCAGCAATGTTCCAGGAATCTGTTCAGATTTCGCAGGGCGAGGATGGGCCTTAGGCCCCCTGTTCTTTTTGATATGAGGAAGTACCTGGAGTAGAACCCCTTGCCCCTGAAATGGTGGGAACTGGTTCTACTACTCTGAACTCGAGAAGACCTGCCAGTTCCTTCAGTAGAAGGTCCCAGTGAAAGGGAGACCGGGGGAGCTCTCCTGGAAAGAAAGGGGGAGGTGTCTGGGCCAGATGGAGGAGGTAACATTCCTTGACCACCTGGAGTGCCCAAGAATCGGTGGTGATGGCTGACCACCTTTTGGCATAGTGAATGAGACATCTTCCTGTGTGCTGCTGGCCTCCTTGGGATGGAGAAGCTATGCCCAAGGAGTCAAAAGTTCCCTCCTGGCTGGGCCGGGGCCGATGCCTGGGGCTTGGAAGCCATCTGCTTACGAAGGCCTTGCCCATGTCCCTTGGCCTGATGTCCTTTTCGGGGCACCGGGGAGGCCTTGAAAGGTGGGTAGTTTCTGTAAGCAGCCCCTTTCCTCGGGTACAAGGGCTTTTTACCTGAGCCCTTCTGTCGAGGAGGGGCAGCGGTCTTCTTAGAGGGCCTGGTCCTCTCATGAGCTCTGTCTCCAGCTTGGCAGCCTTATCGGTCAAGGGTTTTCCAAATAGCTTCTCTCCTTGGCATGGAACGTTGACCAATTTGTCCTGAATCCATTGCTCGAGGTTGGACAACTGTAGACAAGCCTGGCATCAAGCACCGATGCCCACCATCACTACTCGAGCTGCCGACTCTAAGCTGTCAAAGGCTGCTCAAGACAAAGTTGGAGCACTCACAGATGGTTTTGGCCAGGTTCTTGAACCGCTTCAGGGGTTCCTTGGAAAGACCAGCTGAGAACCCGGCGAGTTCCTTCGCCAGGTCTCTCAAATACATGCCCATGTACAGCTGGTATGTCTGGATCCGGCCGATGAGCATCGCACCCTGGTAGCAGTTTCTGCCGAGGCCATCCAGGGTGTTGTGCCTCCCTGCCAGGGGGAACCGAGGAGTGCGTCTTCTGACTCTTTAGAAGATGCATGGCTGACTTCACCACCATGGAGTTGTGCGGCAGCAGTGACTTCTGGAAGCCCGGGCTCTGGTGGACTCGATATATGGAGTTGAGCCGCTTGCTCACCACCGGCACTCATGCCAGTGTCTCCCACATACGGAGCGCATTAGCTGTTCCAGGATGGGAGGGATGGGTGCCGTAGGCGATTTCCTCGGAGGGGCCTTGTATTGGAGGATTTCTAGCTCCTCCATCCGAAGGTCCTCTTCCGATTCTGTCGGAAACGCTAGAGCCTTGAACATGTCCCTGACGAAATCGAGGAACGCCATATCCTCGTGTGGGGACCGATGCCGGGACTCCTCATTCTCCATACTAGCTTACAACAAGATGTATCTATTGTCACAAGGTGGACCTATCGGAGCCTGAGAAAATGGAAATCAGCAGCAGTGATCAGGGAAGAGATGACAGTATAAACAAAAAACTGTCAGATGGTTGCTATAGACAACCTAGGCACACGTGGGTAAGGGCTGAGAAGACACACCCAGATAGCAAGCAAAGGGAGTTTGCTTTGCCTGATAGGAATCAGCTGGGTAGAGGTGGAGCCCAGAAACACAGAGATATAATACGCTCCCAAATAGTTAGAGAGGGAGAGGAGGTGAACCAGCAAGTCTCACAGCAAGGGAGACAACGGTCAGCGCAGCAGAAGCTGGGAAAAGTATGGAAGTGGAATGAAAGAGAGTCTGAATTACTGGGACAGCCTGCAAGCCCACACGAAGGTCTGAGTGAGTCTCAAACCCAGAGTGAAACATTTGGAAGGCAGAAACCTGATATTGAATGCATGTGTGAAGAGCACGGGAGACATGGGGGAGTTGCAGTACAAGGTAACAAAGCCAGAAGTGTTGATAGTGGCTGTTTTCTACCCGAGTGGGTAAAACCCTGCAGCAATAGAAAAAGCCACCCAGAAATAAGCTTTAGAAATAATCCCTTCCCTTGTGCTAGAAAACCCAGGAGAAGAGAAGCCCACTTACTTGGAGAAGCTAGAGATTCTAGTATCAACTTTAAACTCCCAGAGTTTGAGCAACCTCCGTATAGAGCAGTGCAATCTAGGGCAGCTGTGAGGCAAAAGCTAGACCCGAGCACGCTCAGAGTATACCGTAATCACTCTAACAGCAGAGCCAGGGAAGTTCCTGAATGTCCTTATGCTTACCAGCAGGGGCTGAGCTCCCATAAGCCTCATACAAAACTATATGGTAGTTCCCAGGGAGGCTTTGAGAGAGAAGGACAGAACAACTTCCTGCTTGACGAGGAAAACCTACATTATCCTTTTGAAACAGCTGACCTTGAAAACGTGAGTGTTAATGAACCAGAATCTATGGAATATGAGAATACAGAGTTAGCAACAGTTCCTGAGCCCATGGAATGCTCAGTCTCGGTAATTGACCCAGAGTTTTCCTTAAGGTGAAAAGGGTTGAAGATAACCTGAGTAAGAGTCACAAGGTGTGGGCTGGAAAACGTGTCTCACAGAAAACCATGTGAATGAGCTGTGCTGTGTCAGCAAAAAGGAAAGCCTGTGAAAAACATTGAGAATGTTTAATTCTTTTCTTTTTGCATTTAAGCTGAAGTAAGCTATTTTTGTTTAACCTTTTGATTTCTGTTATATGCCCGAAGTGGGTTGTTTGCTTTGTTTTGCCAAGGAGAAAATACCTCACGGACGGGGAATAAAACCCTGAGTTTGGAACACAAGTGTCTTTTGTGGTTTATAGAGAAGGTACAACTACCACCCTCAGGGGAGTCCTCAGGCAGTACCAAGGCCTCACCGGTAGGGCACCTGGGGGTGCGACACTATATATAAAAAGAGTAAATTAAGCTGACCTGCTTCTGAGGTACTAACGTAGTATAGAAACAACCATGTATTCACAGAAGGTAGTTCATCTTTATATGGCGAAAAACTGAAAAACATGTACATTTAAAACAATACTCTAAAATAAGGCATTATCTAAAAGTAATATAATAAATTATAATGTAAAACTAGTGGTTGTTTCTATACTACGTTAGTACCTCAGAAGCAGGTCTTAAGAAGGTCTTTTGTGCATCCTGTGGTCATCTGCAAGAGCAGTGCTCCTTGTTTTGTTTGGTTTCCTGAATTGGAGCCATGTTCTCTCCATGGAAAGATATCCTCAGCTTTAAAGAAGATGACCTTTCGGCCATGCTTCCAAAGGATCCCTTCTTTACAATAGATGAAGCTCAACCTGATATCGAAGAAGAGTGGAGAGAGCTCGTTTGGATTACACAGAAATACATCAGAGAAGAATTCCATGCAGCCTCGTTGTTAGAGTATTGTCATAATAAGATCATTCCCAGAGGACTGAGAATTCAAAAAGCCTCAGGAATGTTCCGAGATGATAAGAAATTTATGTCAGATTGGTTAAAAATTCTTAACAAATGCTCCTTAGATCTAATGATCTTACTCATTAACACCTCTAAACGCAGAACAGAAACACTCAAATCTCAGATAGACTCTAAGTTAGAAAATCTTAACAAACAAGACAAACATTTCGACAATGAGAAAAAAGAATTTGACAAAAATAATCTTGAGTATAGACAGACAATCAAAGATAAAAAAATTAAAAAATATAAGAGGGACGAGGAAGACTACAAATTTAATACAGTATACTATTGGACCTATAACAAATCAGAACACAAAGATAGACGTAGAAGTACATCCTTCAAGAGGACAGTAAGATCACCAAGACAACCATCCAAAAGCCGCTCTAGGAACAATCAACACGATCAGGGCAGATCTTTGTCTCCCTCACATGAACAGGAAAGAACTTATAAGAGAACACGACACCATTCTCACCATCACTTTGAATCCTCTGGTTCACTCTTCTCCTCTGCCCCACCTCCCCCCTCTCGGCAACAACGGAGCCCAAAGAGGGATTTTCAGATGGCGGCACTTTGGAAAGGAGGTGGCAGAGGCATTTCACCCAAGTCTCCTACCAACAGACAGGCCAAAACCAGGGATCATCCACCGTCCCATCTCCCTGCCCAGGACAAAGGTCGGACACAAAGCTCAACAGCCAAGAGGCAGTTAGATTGGGATCTCTGAGTGGGGTCATCAGTCTATCTAGTTATTCGTTATCTGGTATTGAGATCCAAGTCTTAGAGAAAGGCCTGTCCTTCGTGCCTACCAGACAACACGAAAAATTTACTACTCAAGTAGAATTATACAAATTCTTTCGTAAATTGAGAATAATAGATTATTTCAGCAAAATAGATAAAGATACATCAGATCCGTCAGTAGTTAGAAATCCTTCTACCTGGATACCACCCAACACTAATGTCATGATCACAGCCTTTGAAAATATAGTTCTTTCCAAAGTAGACAACCTTTATCATCATAACAAACACCGAGGCTACTTTAACCTCTCTGGTCCACAAAAATTAGCTCTTAAAAGTTTACAATCTAATAACAATATTGTAATAAAACCAGCAGACAAGGGAGGGGCTATTGTGGTCCAAAATAGAGACGATTACATCAAAAAGGTGTTACGGCAATTGAATGATCAACAATTTTACCAGAAGATTTTTGACGATCCTACATAGACTCTACAGCAAAAAATAAACACTCTCCTTTATATAGGCAAGGAAGCAGGCTATCTCACAACAAATGAGATCTCGTACCTTACAGTACCTCATCCTATTGTGCCTACCATCTATATAGTACCCAAAATCCACAAGTCACTACAAAATCCACCAGGTTGACCAATAGTTTCGGCCATTGGCTGTGTTAGAACCTCTTTCCAAATTTCTAGATATATTCTTAAGACCATTTGTATCTCAGGTACCTTCATACGTGCGTGATTCTACACACATAATTAATATTTTGCAAAATTTTGAGGGTTATCATGAGGACCTCCTCCTGGTCACCTTGGACATTAATTCACTATATACAAATATACCACAGCAAGCAGCTTTAGAAGTCTTGGCAAACACTCTCATACAGAGACCCAGACCCGTGCGTATACCTACTGCTTTCGTGCTACAATTAGCCACGTTAGCAATGACGGAGAATTACTATAACTTCAGGGGCCTTTATTACAAGCAGATAAAAGGGGTGGCCATGGGCTCCTCCATGGCCCCAAATGTCGCCAACTTATATGTGGCCAATTTTGAATCACAATATCTTACATTTCACCCCTATAAGTCTAATATTCTATTATGAAAAAGATACATCAATGATGTATTGATAATATGGGATGGATCAGAACCCCTGTTGCGAGAATTTTTTGTGTGGCTGAAGTCCCTAGACTCCAATCTACAGTTTGATGGCACTTTTAGTAATGAAAAAGTTCCATACTTAGATATAATGATTAAAAAAGACAATAAAGGATTCATTACTGATCTCTATAGGAAGCCGACAGACCGGAATACCTTGCTTAATTATAAGAGTTTGGATAACAAATATGGAAATGGTCACTTTTGTCAGAGTGGAAATGCTATCATTAGTGTTACTCTGTACTATATCAGTAAAGTGTATATTGTATCGTACTTGAACTCGTGGCTAAAGAGGTCTCAGAAACCATAGGCTGCCATTGTTTGAGTTTTTTTTCAATGGACTGATGCCTAAATGCACATCAGTGACCTCATTCTTGAACTCATAGCCAGTAGTTATTTTTTATGAAAAAGTTTTTATCTACTTAAATACGTTATCTTCTTTAGCAAGCTTTTATATCTATAGAATGAACCAGTGAACCAGTGCTTATCTGTGTAGTAGAATCCCGACGCTTATTCATGCGCTGTATCACGCGTTTCACCACTTTGGTTTCATCAGGGGAGTAGTGTAAATCGGCACTCTGGTATCACTGCAATGGTTCTCATATGCGCTGTCTGGTGCTTGCTGTTGAACCAATTATAAGAGTTGCCATAACAGGTCCTTCAAAAATAATCTACCCATCAGTCAATTCCTTAGAATTAAAAGATTATGTACAGCAGATAGAGATTTTGAGCGACATTTTGTTGACATGCACTGCAGATTTAAAGCAAGAGGATATCCGAAAGAATGCATAAAAAATGTATATTTAAGGGCATGCACTACAGAACGTTCTTCTCTGCTACAAAAGGGTAAATCAAAAAACACAGACAAAATTGTCTGTGCTTTGACATTTTCACAGCACTCTAAATCAATAGTTAACATTCTAAAACAGGAATGGCACCTCCTTGCCTCCATGACGGCTTTTAATACTAAGCGGATGATGGTTGCATACAAGAGAAGTACAAATTTGGCAAATATTCTAGTGCCGTCGGCTCTCACAAAATCTCAAATGCCTCCTAAAATTAAGGGACACTGCAGTTGTGGTAACTGCTCTGTCTGTTTGCACACCATTATTGCCAAAAATAGCTTTACAAACTCCAAGTCAGGACATAAAGTTTATTTACATAATTATACCAATTGTAGAACATCAAATGTAATATATCTTATACAGTGCCCATATAATCTCGTATATATAGGAAAACCCACAAGGGAAGTTCGTACGCGGATTGTTGAACACAGGAGCTGCATCCAGAGGAAAATCCCTGACAAAAACCCCTGGTATCTCACTGGATTTCGGCAGACCACAAAATTAGTGATTTGAAATATTTAGTACTTAAAATGGTAAGACCACACTGGAGAGGAGGAGACACAAACAAGGCTTTATTAAAATTAGAGCAGAGGTACATTTATGAATTTAGAAGTATGGATCCCCATGGTTTAAATCAAGAAATTGACCTTTCGGTTTTTCTTTGAGCATTTTTCTTAGAATACACAATAATGGTTTTGTTACACAATAATGGTTTGTTTCTTGCCTTATCATAGTTTGCTCAATTTACATGTTTTCTAAGCTTACTCTTTCAGTCGAAGAGTTAGCAGTAGTTTAATACTCAGTCATATAGTCAGTCTTAGTTAGTTCATTTAGATGGACCAATGAGCTGCGAGTACAGATTGACTCTACCCACCTTTAACTCCTCCTCTTTTGGCGCGAATAGCAGCGTTTATTATCCCTACCCTGTAGAAATTCGGGTTTCACTCCGTGGAAGGCAAAACGATGGACAGCGGTTTCTGCTCTCCCAAGGTAACTCTTGCTTTCGTATAATGAAGTTAAAATCCTACGGAATATCCTTTTATAAATATAATTACCACGTTCAACTACAAGTCAAGTTAATAATTCAGTGTTATTATACGTCTTCAGTTTTTAGTCCGATGAGGCATCCTTAGTAAAGCCCCTACTCTGTTCATGTAGTTTCACTATCACATGGTACTATAACAAATATCGCCGGAGTATTAAGAGGGTTACAGCAAGCGCGTTCAACTACAAGTCAAGTTAATAATTCAGTGTTATTGTGCGGCTTCAGTTTTTGGTCTGATGAGGCATTTTTAGTAAAGCCCCTACTCTGTTCATGTATTTTCACCATTACATGGTACTATAACAAATCTCGCCGGAGTATTAAGAGGGTTACAGCAAGCAGTCCGAAGTAACCTCTTTAACATTACTAAGATTTTGATTCTGTAGTTTTTAATACGATATAAGGCAAGCTGCTACTCTAGTAAATTACTTCCGGTGCCCCGACGGGGCCATAGTAAACAGTATGATGTATACTTAATAATATCGTCATGTTTTTATTCTACAGTTATTAAATCAGTTCTAACCAAGATGCTTTGAAACATGATATACACACCCTGACTAACTATTATTTAAACAAACGGATTATAGTGTTACACTGGAGTTTCAGTAAAGGGACCGCTGAGACAAGTATAGTGTCGTCATGTCATTAATTATAAAGTTTTTTCTAACATTAGTTTTTAACTAGGACGTTTTTAAGAAGATATATTGATGGGATCTCATTTTGCAAATAAGGTATCTCGTCTAAATTTCATCAGTTGAATCCTTTAAAATTGTAATATGATAGACTGAGGTAGATCCGCGGAACTCAAGTTTGCAGTTTCATTTACTACAGTTCTTTGGAATCATCACATCATTATGTATATGGATTACATTTTTCAGAAATATAGTTTATCGATTGCAATCGATTATATAATATATATTGTTATATAATGTGATTCAATTAAGACCATAAAGGCATTATTACAACTTTTATTATTTATCTTAGCAAATAATAGATAGAGCTACACCAGAGTTTCAATAAAAAGTCCACTGAGACAACCATAGTATCATCACAATATCAATCAACAAGTTTCTTATAATAATATTTAACTAGGAAGCCTTTAAGGTGACATATTCAAATCTTTAATTAATTAATAATACATATTAGTAAGTCACGAATATATTTGCCGTAATGACACCATAATTTGAGTAGATTCTTGGCAATTTTCCATGTTTCAGTTCAAGTTTGAAAATATTAATTTCACACTAGTTTGGCGGTAGGTGTTCATGCAGTTATATTTTTTGAATAGAAAGTCATACTAGTTTATAGGCACGTATCGGTCTCACATTGCATTAGAAGTTGAGTTCGAAGTCCCGTATTGACGCAGCACAAAATGTATTCTATCTGCTGGAATTTACCATTTGCAATATAATAGATTATGATAGATCCGCGCAACTTAATTTTTTAATCCTATTTATTATACTATGGGGCATGTTTACTAAACATTCCTAACGTGCGGGGCCGTGCTAGTGTGCCTGTGCCATATAAGGAGTGGGCGGTTCAGGCAGAAAATAGAAAAAAAACGTTAGTAAGCAACCGGACGTGTGTGCGTCGCGCTAATGTGCGGGGGTCGACATTAGCGCGTGAAAAGGCAAAGTGGCGCGCTGCTGAGTATACAAAACAACAGAGCCGTGGTACAACGGTGAAGACACTGACCAATGGTGCAGGGGCCATGGGTTCAATCCCCCAGTGTGCGCAACGACAAAGGTCAGCTGAGGCAGTAACTGTAATGATTAACATTGTTTTAGGAGGCAAATTAATTTGGAACGGCATAAGGCGGCGCACAGTTATTTTGGGCAGCAGAAGGCGGCGCACTGGTCCCCTTGGGCTGCAGAAGGCGGCGCGCTGATAGGCACAAGGCGGCGCGCTGATGCACAAGCACAGGAACAGAGCCACAGCCCAATGGTTAAAACACTGACCAATGGTGCAGGGATCAGGGGTTCAACTCCTCGCAATGCCCAGTGAAAATGCCTGCTGAGGCAGTATGTATTATGTTGTGGAGTGCTGTAGGAGGCTGTATAATTTTATTTTGTTATCACTACTAGCAAACGCACTCTCCCAGCATGTTAACATACGGCGGCCCATAAGGCACATGTTACAGTGCACTGTTCACCAAGGCACCCTTGAATGACCCCTATAGGGCAGCATGTATGTTGCGACACAGGATAATGTATAGTGCACCCTATAGGGATGGCAACCATAAGGTGGCCTACAGGGCGCCCTATGAAGCACCCTCAGAGGCACCTAATGGGTATAGTAAGCTGAGGATGGTCTTGCCGGCATAGACATATGTACAGTAAATAAAAATAAAGCTGTGGACAGCCCTACCAAAGGGCCCCACTGTGGGTTTGAACCCATGACCTCTGGCTACACAGGCAGTGATGTAACCATTGCACTACAGCTCCATAGCTGTAAGCAAGCCCCTGGCTGGCTGCAGATAGCCTACACGTCACCTCACAGACAGTCTGCTGGTGTCAACAGGATAGGGTTAGGCCACCCGTACCCATGATGCACTGCACATGCAAATTAGCTGTCCGCAGATGGACACAAGATGGGGAATGCACCCCCACAGCACCTCGGCCCTGTTGGGGGAAGTGACCGGGTGCACCCACACAGCACCTTGGCCTAGTAGGGGGCACTGACCGGGTGTTTTACTGGCACAGAGTAGCCACACACCGTTACATCGTGCGGGTACTGTGCTCACCCTGAGTGTGCAATGAGGTGGCCAGGACCAGGTCAACAACACCTGCCATGGCTGATGGAGGTCAAGTGGGCGTTCCAAAGCAGTGTTAATGTGTAAGATAGCTAGTTTCTGCACAAACACCATGGATATCCCTGTCTGCTGCCATCAGGCACCCCCCCCGTGGCAAACATGGTCCCCCTCAAGGGATCCACACTCTACCTCCCTGCAAAGGTGGCAGTAGAGGGCAACATCAAACCCAGTCCTGCTGAGGAACACCACCACCCCCCCCCCCAGGCAGGCAGCTCCATACACAGCCATAACACAATAGCAGACAGACATAAGCCCAGGGTATGGTAAGCTGCACTCCACCACCAGATATTCCCCTGCAGCAAGCCAACAGCCACTGCACCCTGCAAGCCATTATAGCAAGACATTTACCAGCTACAAACAGTCTGCTGGTTAGTCCATAGTGCATGTTCCCAATGGAGATGCATGCACCCAGAACTGGGCTGTCTGCATACACAGCAAGCAGATAGATCAGTGACTGGGCCCCAAAGAGAAACCCATATCTATCACATGAGAGAACTACTATACAGCACTATGGGGGGGCCTAGCCATGCTGTGGTCACTGCACAGTCAGGGTGAGCGTGATCCCCCAGAAGGACATGCTTTGGCCACCCTGTCTGTGTAGGTGGTGGCCGGACACTACAATATCCCAGCCAATGTCCCTGCCAGGGCCCTATGCCCAGTGCAGATGCATCCTGGCCACGCCACCCTGCCCTGGCTATACCCATGGTACCTTGCACCTCATTATGCACATTGACTGGCCAATACTGGCAACAGTGCTGGCAGTGCGGGCTGTTGAAGGGGCTTGCAGCCAACACCCACTGTATAGACAGACACACACTTCCACACCTCTGCCATCATGGTGCTACGATTGAGGGGGTAAGTAGCCTTGCCCACCAAACCGGTCCTGAGCACGGCAAGGCATGGATATGGTACGCATTACAGCTGGTGGTCACTCCCCAGGGTGGTAAGCACCGTCAGAGGCCAGGCCTGGAGCATGCCCCGCAAACACCTAACAGATTGTTTGGATGGGGTCAACTAGCAGTATGTACGTAACGTATGGATAACTGCCTGCCTGTGCTCCTAGCAAACGTCTCCGAGCTGTGTACCGTATACCTCAGGTGTAGGGTGACATTGGTAAGTTATGCAAGTGCTCGTTTTGGGTGCTGCATGCACGGTCCAATGTTCTGCCTTTCCAGGAGACATTGGCCAATGGGGCCTGTGGGTGTGGGTGTGTCTGCCCTTGATGGCTGCTGCTTTACGGCACAGATTCCCAACTCCAGTCCAGGTTTGCATCACACTGTTCGGGTTTTCCTGCTATCCCTCATGAATATGCATGGGCTACATCTACATGCCATGGGGGTGGTGCATAGATATACAGCACAGGCATTTGTATGAGTGTCAGCATGGAACCTGACTGGTGTGTGGCCCACCAGGACTGCATTTGGGTGATTCTGCTCTAGGTACTGCCCCTGTTCATGGTGTCTGTGCTCAGTGGGGTAAAAGATAGATGTCTTACCATTGCATATGTCCCCGCCATGAAAGGTGTATCCTTACTATCACTGTTCAGTTGTGGGAAAAATATGTGGGCAGGATTGGCAGTAGCCCCAGCTTGGCTTTGAACATGTGACCTTCTGTTCTTGTATGCACTGTCTGTGTGCACTGCACCACTGTTTAGCCACAGATTGGTTGGATTCCCTGGACTGTCCATGACTGTGGATCCGGCAGGACCTGTCTGTTGCAGTGGACTGTGCCAGCCTGCACATGGCTAGGCCTCTGTCTTCTGTGGTTAGCAGCCACTGCCCCCTGCACCACATGTACTTGTCCGCCAACATGCTGGCATGAACTTCTCTCAGAAAAGCAGTTGACCTGATTGCAATGTGGCAGTATGGGACTGCATTTGGGGGACTTGGCTGTAGGTAATGCCCATTGTTGTGGTGTGTGTGCGGTGTTGGGTAAAATATGGGTGTTTTCCCCATGCATACAGGGGTGTCTGCGCTATCTTTATTTAGTGGTGGGTAAAATATAGGGACTGGGCTGGCAGGTGCCCCAGCTGGGTTTTGAACCTCTGCCCTCTGGTCTTAGAGGTAATGACTCTGTCCGCTGTACCACACTTTGGCCACAGAGACAGTTCAGCCCCTGGAGGCAGTAAGCCTGGCAGGATGGAGTCAAAAACCCTGCTCTACGCAATTCTACTGTGGGCATATGCACCCTGTCTGGTGACAAACGTGCACATAAACCCCGGAAATGACCACGGGAAATGTGGGACAAAATATCACCACGCTGGGCAACAGTGATATTAATGGGCAACCATAGCAAACACTCCCAGGAAAGCTCCCATTCGTGGAAATGTTTTTTTGGAAGAGTCTCCTCTCAGTAGACCCTTCCAAAATTCATTTCTTTTTTCTGGAGTTTTGCTGGGTGTGATTTCTGTATTTGCCCATCACTATAACTGTTCCCCAGCTGAATTACTATTTTTAATAGTTCTGTTGTGGTCATTTTCTATTTTTATTTTCACTTTTGTGCTGTGCACATGTATCACACTGCTCACGTTTTGCTGGTTTCCCCGGTTTTCCTGTACATTGCTGACGGAAATGGTTTCTCTTCCCTTTAAATGCTTTCTACCTACCGCGAGTGTTTCACTCGCGGTAGTTTTTACATGCAAATTCGGGCCCGATACTGTGCGGGGAGCCTCTCCCCTCCCACTCTCCACCCATTGACCCCGTCCCTCCGCCCCTCCGGAGCCTTCCTCCGCCCTCCTTTCGCCGTTCCACGCCTCTATCGGACATTTGCGGGCCCGCACTTATACGGGGCCCGTTAGTGAGCTGCGTACCTGTGCGGGGGTGACACGCATGTGTGCGGGGCGTTTAAACGCGTTTCTGCGCGTTTCAGTGCCGCGTTGCCGTGCGCTATTTTGCGGCGCGCTATTTTGCGGATTTTAGTAAACATGCCCCTATGTTTTACAAAACCATTATATCATTAACTACATGGATTATATCCTCCAGAAATGCAGTTCCTCAATTGTTATACATTTCAATTTATCTAAGACCATATAGGACGTGTTCATCATCGCTTCATTCTCCTTTATCATAGGAACCACTAGTTTTACATTATAATTTATTATATAATTTATTTTATTTATTTTTTTATTTTATTTACATTTCTTATATACCGCGCTATTATAATCAGTGCGGTTCACAGAAGAACAGAAACACACTACAATGCAGTATGGTACATTGAGTTTACATGGAACAGGTGGTCAAAAACTTGGGTGAACTGGGAAGAACTATATACAGAATATATACAAATTATACAGTAGTAAGTATTCACATGGGGTATATGGATTCAGAGCGGGTGCAGGAGCTTTTGGGATGGAGTGATGGAGGTGGCGATTGGTTAACCATTGTCGACCGGGAGCTGTTCAGTGGGATGTGGAAGGTGGGGGGGTCAATGTAGAGGTTGTGTGTTTTTCAGGCTTGGTATCGGGGTAGTGCTGAAGGAACAGGTGGTGTTTGAGGGCTTTTCTGAACATCATTAAGTTCGGGATGGCACGGATTTCTGGGGGAGGGCGTTCCAGGCCATGGGTGCGAAGATGGAGAAGGCTCTACTTGCCGTTAACTTTGTACATTTTGTCACAGATTTAGGTACTTCGAGTGTATTCGACTGAGTGGATCTCCTGGTCCTGTTTGCTGGTGCGAGATGGAGGAGAGTGCTGATAGGCATGGGCGGTACTTTCCTGATGGCTTTAAATGCCAGGACTAGCGTCTTGTAGGTAATTCTAGCAGGTAGCGGTAGCCAGTGTAGGTTTTTCAGGACTGGCGTTATGTGGTTGGACCTTGAGGATCCGACTAAGACCCTTGCCGCTGAGTTCATGGCCAGTCGGAGTGGATTCAGGGTTGATTGTGGTAGTCCATGGAGGATGACGTTTGCAAAGTCAAGGTGTGGGATGACTAAGGCCTGAAAGACGGATCGGTAGTCGGGGAAGTCGAGTAGTGGGCGGAGATGACGTAGTGACCGGATCTTGTAATAAATAGCTTTAGAGGTATTAGTGATGTGGGCAGTCATATCTAGGTGTTGATCCAGGGTAATGCCTAGGTATCGAATTGTGGGTTTTGCTTTTAGTTCCATGTCATTGACTTGCAGTGAAGAAGGAGGTGTGAATTTCCGGTTCCTTGTGACGAATAGGACGTCTGTTTTATTGTGGTTGATTCGGAGGTTTTGCGCTAGAAGCCAATCAGATATAGCTGCAAAACATTTTTGTATTGGGGAGAAGTTGGGTTGCTCAGTCCTGAACGGAGTGTAAATAAGGATATCGTCGGCGTAGGCAAGGCATTGAACGTTGAAGGAGTGGATTAATGTACAGATAGGCTGCATGTAGCCATTGAATAGCAGCGCGGAGAGGGATGAGCCTTGTGGTACGCCTTGCTTCAGAGGAAAAGGTTCAGAAGTCATGGAGCCAGCTCTGACTTGCTGCCATCGGTTGTATAGGTAGGTTTTGCACCAGGCTAGAGCTGTGCCTTGTATCCCTTTTTCTTTGAGACGATGTAGAAGTGTCTCGTGAATCACCGAGTCAAAGGCAGCAGCTATGTCTAGGAAGATGAGGACAAATCCTTGGTGGATGTTGTCGAGACCAGTGATTAGATTGTTGAAGAGGGTTGTGAGGATGGTGTCGATGCCATGGGCTTCTCTAAAGCCATGCTGGGCGGGGTCTAAAGGTGCCTCATTGTCGATGTGCTGTTGTAGTTGTCGCAGGACGACCTTCTCGATGATTTTTGCGAGTAACGGGATGCTTGATATTGGCCTGTAAGATTCGACTTTAGCTGGGTCGAGCTTGTTATTCTTTAGCAGTGGGCGGATGGATGGAAGGCTTTGGGGGAAGGATCCTGTTGAGAGGGACTGGTTCAGGATCTTGCAGATGGTTGGGCTGAGGTCATGGCATAGTTCTTTGATCCAGCTTGCGGGGCAAGGATCATTGGGGGCAGTGGTGAGGTTGATGGACAAGATGGTATCAATGATTTCCTTGTTGGATACTTTGGCGAAGTCATGCAGGGGGGTTGGTTGGGGGGCTGCATGTGGGGTGAAGGTGGGTATGGTGATTGTGTTCACGTTGCATTGTATCATCTTGGATTGAAGGTAATTGGAATAGTCTTGCGGCTGGGGTGTTGTTGGGTGGACTGGAGCTGGATCACCTGTTAGGGACTTCACAATATTGAATAGATCGTGTGATCTGTTTAGTGATCGCTTCAATAGCTCTGAGTGGTACTATTTTCTTTTTTCCATTTTTTTTCTCGGTGAATTTGTAGGTGGGTGGAATACGTACAGAGTGCTTCTGGGGTCCGGCCATGGCGCCACTGCCTCTCTAGTTTGCGTAGCTGAAGGAGTGATGCTCAAAGATCGTGGGAGTACCATGGTGCATGTTCGCATCTTACTGTGCTCTTATTGGAGGATGGGATGTGGGCAGCAGATCTGATGGCGTCGTTCCAGTTGGCTACTAACTCATCAGGGTCGAGGGATTCGGTGGCAAGGAGAGGTAGGATCTTCTTGAGGGCATCATCCTTGTTGAGGGGTCGAAAACGTGTTGTGCTGGGTCTGGGAGGGGTGCAAGTTTTGTTATTGTTAACGAGGTGGGATGTGGGTATTGTCACCCCTCGCCAGTCAACCCCAGTATGGAGGCTGTAGGAGAGTGGGGCACATTTAAAGTCACTCTGTTTATGCTGTTGCCTGGTATGCTTGTGTAGTTGTAGCCCAGTGATGACAGCCAAAGTTCTTTTAATACAGCCTGGCCATCAGAATCTGATTCTAACTTCATGTCCCGTTGCTGCCAATTAGCAACCTGCTGAGGTGCAGCTGAGCTACCCTCTGAACTGCAGCTTCTGACACGTTCTCTGCTATAAGGCAACGCTTGTTTTTCATCAGCTGGGATTTCCCTTCTACCCAGTTTCTCTCTTATCAGTCTGGACCTAGGGAAAATATCTGAAGAATTACTTCTATCCCTTTCAGACAAGGATTCCAAACTTTGCTTAAAAGGTTTGTAAGAGTTTCTAACCTGTTTTGGCTTTGGCTGAGGGCTATTCCTTCCTGGCGGCACTTTCAACTGCCTTCCCCGAGACGTGGCTTTCTCTGAGCAAGGTGGCTGGCAACCGTCCAAGTACTCGGTTCCCACCTGGTTCCACTTGCTTCCAGCTTTGCCTCCTTGGGGTTTCAAGTCTCTGCCTGGACCTGATTTCTTTGTCCCTCTGGAAAGAGTGTCTGACTCTGAGGCTGCGTCTGATTCCCTTGAGTCACTTTCTCCCGGCTGTGCCAAAGGTAAGCCTCTGCGTTGCTTTCTTCTCTTTACTCCTTCTCCTCCCTCTCTCTCTTCTGAAACTACCACTTCCTGGTTATGAGGACTGCTTTGTCCAATCGGGCGTGAGTCCACCCCTTTCCCTGATAGGCTAGCTCTCCCTGTTAGCCTAGAGCTAGGGTGTGGCTCCCTTTCCAGTCTCTCCTGCACTGAAACTTTGTGTGCTGAGCTTTTAACCCTTTCTTGACCTGTATACCTGGCAGGTTCAGAGGATAAAGTGTGTTTAAAACCCTTTTTCTTGTGCTCTGAAAGCTCTGCCTTGTCACAGTATGTTGAGTAGAATTAGGTGATGATCAGACCAAGGTACGGGCGTTATAGACTGCAGCAGGTTCTGGAATGAGTTGACATCGGTCTGGGGGGCGAATATCAGGTCGAGTTTGCCACCCTTGTCATGCGTGGGGGCATTAATGAGTTGGGCATATCCCAGCTCGTTCATTGCGTCAAGAAAGGCAGACGAGTATATATCCTGTAGGGAGGGCAGGTTGAAGTCTCCGAGTAGCCAGTTTGGGGATCGTGTGTTATGGGGGTTGCAGGCTAGGTCAATTATTGATGATAGGTCGTCCGGTTGCGGGGAAGGTGCCCGGTATATGAGGTTAATTGAGCATTGTTCATTTGAGATGGAGACTGTGTCCAGATAAGTAGAGCTAGCTGAGTAATTCAGGGTAAAGTGCAGTTCGGATTTGGCGAGGATGAGTGTGCCTCCACCTCTCTGGTGGGTCCGGTGGCTGGTGAAGATTGAGAATCCGGGGGGTGACATCTGGTTGATTAGCACATTGTCGCTGTCAGATAACCATGACTCGGTTATCATTATGATGTCCAGGTTATGGAGGGTTATCAGGTCGGTGATTACTGGCCATTTTGAGCGGATTGATCTCGCATTTATTAGGGCGCACTTAAGTAGGCGTTGGTTGTTGATCTTCTCCTGTTGGATATTCTTCAGGCGCTGTAATGGGATGTGTAGGAGGTGTGGGTGGAAGGAATTGGTTCTTGTGGGAGTGTGGTGGGGGGTTCCAGATGGTCTCCTATGGTGGTTGTGGATAATTGGAATGTGGTTGGTTAGGGGGGTGAGTGCTAGAGAAAGGTTAGAGGTCGAGGCAGTGAGGAGGATGAGGGCTAGGGAGAGTATAGGGAGCATCGTGTCGGCAGAAAGGCTACAAAGGGGTTTTTGAGCAGGATGAAAACTAAGCCGGAAGACTGGAGTCTCCGAGCTCACGCTATTACTATTACTTTTAGATAATGCCTTATTTTAGAGTATTGTTTTAAATGTACATGTTTTTCAGTTTTTCGCCATATAAAGATGAACTACCTTCTGTGAATACATGGTTGTTTCTATACTACGTTAGTACCTCAGAAGCAGGTCAGCTTAATTTACTCTTTTTATATATAGATACATCTTGTTGTAAGCTAGTATGGTAGGCATGGATCACATGGTTCTATTATGTCATCTTTAATTCCACACTTTTGAAATATGCTAATTAATTTAGATCCAATGGGACTAACTCTAATTTTTTGATAAGTATCTTTTCTGTGATGTGGCTTTTTATGTTGTAAGGCTAGTAGTAACAACTTTTGTGTTCATTAACATTAGTCTATCTATTTAAGATCCACTGTATTAGTTTGTCTATTTTATTTTGTAGTTTGACCTCATCAGTTGCCTATGATATAATAGGAAATTTAGAATTGGTCTACTGTGAGTATCTATTTATGCATAATGACTTTTGATACTGTCCCCCTTTTTTGTCTTTGGTTGTCTGTCTCTTTCTATATAACGGCATTTTATACACAACTTTTATACATATACATGTTTTTTATATATACATAAGTTTTCTTGATATTTCCTCATGTGAATTCATTTTATGTCCTGTGTGACATATAATTTTGGAATAAGTAATTTACAGTTTAAGGTTCACTTTTGATCTTTACAAAGTTTTAAATGTTATTAAAGTTTTTATCGTGTCTATGTTTATGGTTTATTATTATTGTTATGAGTTCTTATGTTTGATGTTTTAGCTGTTACCCCCTGAGGAAGGCAATGTATGCCGAAACGTGTTGGGGACTACTTCAATAAAGAACTTAGAATTTATCCTTACGGTCTTTGACTCTTGCTTATTGTGCATCCTGTGGAATGAGAGCAAGATTGAGATCTTGGTTGAGGATCGACTCGAGGCCGAAAGACCTCAAGGATCAGCTCAGCCTCCAGGGACATCCTCAACATCAAGGGCCGGTGATCTGGGCAGAGAAACCGGTGGTATCAGAGAACAGCGCCCACTACTGGTCAATGAAGGCAGATAAGCTGCGTTCCAGGGCTGCCATTCTGGTCTCCATGCCAGAAGGCTCCACAGCCATCGGCATGGGCACTGAAGGAATCAAGCCTGACGCTGGTTCCCCCGAAGTGGAGTCCTCAGTGAGGATGGTGTCAAGTGACTGAGGCCAGCCCGAGGTAGAGTCCTTTCGGGGGATCTTCGCAGGTCGCTCCTTTTCAGATTCCTTGGACGAGCATCTAGGACTGCAGGACCTGGCTCGGGACTTACCCGGCCCGTATGAGCCATCCAGGGACGCCACCTTCGAGGCCTTCTTCTTCTTTCCTTCGAGGGAGACCTCCTTTCCGAGGAACTGTGGCGTCGGTCGGGGTCCGTAAGGTTACCCCGGGATTCCATGGTTTCGGAGGAGGCCTTGGCCTTCGGAGGTACTGGGGACTCCAGGAAAAACTTATCATGCTGCTGCTGGTGGCTCTTGAGAGCCTTCATGGACATCTTCTTACAGAGGCCGCATGCCGTGGGGTCGTGGTCTGGCCTTAGGCAATGAAGGCAGCAGTTGTGTGTCGGTCAGGGACATTATTTTGGCACACTGATCATACTTTTTTAAAACCACTGGTAGCCATGGGAGAAAAAAGTATCTCAGCAAGGTCAAAGACCCACGGTGCCGCCATTTGGAAAAAAAGGCATGAAGGCACCAAGAAGGAAGAAAAACTACAAACCCGAGACTCGATGCCGGGGCAGCGGGCTTGGGTGGCGGGAAGAGAACCGATGCACTACTGGAGGAGAGTATGAAATTCAGGTTGAGAAAATTAATTTTTCCAGGGGAAGAGCAGAGTCTGAAGGGCTTCGCGGAAAAAAAGAAGACTGAGCAAGATGACACCTTTGGGTGGGAAGGGGACCACGCATGCGTGGTGATATCTCCCAAAGGCTTTCTTTGAAAGCTGGGGGGATGCTTCCGCAAGGGCTCCGTCGGTGCCAATGTCACCCATATGTGAGGACTGACTTCCTGCTTGTTTCTGGAGAAATACTTTTTCACTGAAAGGTGGTAGATGCTTGGAACACACTCCCGATGGAAATGGTGGGGGAAAATACAGTGACAGAATTCAAAATGGCATGGGACAGACACAGTGGATCCCTTTATAGCAACAGGATAAAATCAAAAAAACCTTAACTGTCTCTGCTTTCTCAACAAATAGGGGTGACCTGCATGGAATGGTGGGTACACCCCTAAACAAATGCATGGGGAGGGGTGACTTGCACAGAGTGACAGGTGCACCTACTCTTGCCACCTTGCTGGGCAGACAAGATGGACCATGATGGTCTTTATCTGCCATTATATACTATGTTATGTTACTATGTAATAAAAGCTGTTAGTGTAGCTGGGTTTAAAAAAGGTTTGGACAAGTTCCTGAAGGAACCATCCATAAAGCATTATTAAAGAGGACCCAGGTAATCCACTGCTTTCCCCAATACAAGCATTATGGAATCTGTGTGTCTTTTTGGGAAACTACTAGGTACTTGTGACCTGGATTGGCCACTGTTGGAAACAGGATACTGGGCTTGATGGATCTTGGTCTGACCCAGTATGACATTTCTTATGTTCTTAAGTAATTTACAAGAATCAGTGTATGCCAAGATTGTACATTCCTAGAGCTGAAGGAGGGCTAGGACAACGTAGTTACTCACCTGTAACAGATGTTCTCCTGGGACAGCAGGAATCAGTCCTCACATATAGGTGATGTCGGCACCGACTGAGCATTTCCCTAGCTTTCAAAGAAAGCCTTTGGGACATGCTACCACGCATGCATGGTTCCCTTCCTGCCTAAGCATGCCATATCTTGAATGGTCAGATTTTTATTTATTTATTTACATTTTCTTATATACCGCGCTATTCAACATCAGTGCGGTTTACATGGAACATAAAACATACACGTTGCATATAGTGAACTGTGCTTACAGGAAACAGGAAATCAAACTTGGATAACTTGGGGTAACTATTTACACTTGAATTTCACGAAAATCGTATTACACTGACAGTGCTCATGAATGTTTTGTAGGGTCTAATTTGTTGTACTCTCTAGACTAGACTGCGGGTGAAACTACTATATCTTCGTCTACCTGGTAGTATAAGAGGAATAGATAGTGTTTTACTGCCTTCCTAAATTGGACCAGGTCAGGGATTGCACGTAAGTTGGGTGGTAGAGAATTCCAGCATCTCGGAGCACATAGTTTGAAGGCTCTGTTAACTGTTGCTTGGGTGCATTGGGTTATTTCTTTTGGGGCTACTAATGTGTTGATCGCTGCCGATCTTCTGGACCTGTTGGAGGGTGTATTTTGTATAAGCTCTGCTATTGAAGCGGAAGTTAGCCCATTGATGGATTTGAAAGTAATCAGCAAAATTTTGAAGGTGATTCTGGCCTGTATGGGGAGCCAGTGTAGCTGTTTCAGAATAGGAGTTATATGATCTTTCTTCAACGCTCCGATTAGAACTCTTGCTGCCGTGTTCATTGCAAGCTGTAGAGGGTTTAAGGTAGTTTGGGGGAGACCTTGCAGGATTGAATTAGCATAGTCAAAATGGGGTGTGATTAGCACCTGATAGATTGTATGGAAGTCGTCTGGTTCAAGAAGAAAATGGAGGTGCCTCAGAGAGCGGATCTTGTGGTATATCGCTCTGACTACATTGCTTATGTGTACCTTCATGTCTAGGCGCTGGTCCAAGGTGACACCAAGGTATCGGATCGTGGATTTAGTCTGAAGTTCAGCTTCCTTGGCTTTTATATGTGGTGGTGTGGTGAATTTCGGATTCCTCGTGATGAACAGAACCTCAGTTTTCTTGTGCTGAATTCTCACATTCTGGGATTGGAGCCAGTTGGATACTGCGTCAAAGCAGTCTGTAAGTGGAGAGAGGTCTGGAGTTTCTGTCGAGAAAGGCATGTAAAGTAGAACGTTGTCTGCATATATCAAGCAGTTTACCCTGAAAGAATGAATGAGGTTACAGATAGACTGCATGTATATATTGAACATCAGCGTGGAGAGGGATGATCCTTGAGGAACTCCTTGCTTCTGGTGGAAAGGTTTAGATGTTGAGGCACCTGAACGTATGTGCTGCCATCTGTTCGAGAAGTATGATTTGCACCAGGCTATGGCTGTCTCAGAAATACCCTTCTCTCTGAGGCGCATCAGTAGTATCTCGTGACATACTGAATCGAAGGCAGCTGCTATGTCGAGGAAAATGAGGACAAAACCCTGGCGGATGTTATCAATTCCTGTAGTTATGTTATTGATGAGGGTGGTGAGGAGCGTTTCCATGCCGTGCTGTTCTCTAAAACCGTGTTGGCAGGGGTCTAGTGGTGAAACGTTGTCCACGTGGTCTTGAATTTGTCTTTGAACTTCTTTTTCTATTATTTTGGCCAGAAGTGGTATACTTGATATCGGTCTGTATGAGTCCACTTTCTGGGTATTGAGCATGCTGTTTTTGAGCAGTGGTCTAATGGAAGTGTGTTTGAGGGACTGAGGGAACACCCCTGTTGTGAAGGATTGATCCACGAGTCTGGCTATAAAAGGGCTAAGTTCAGACCGTAGCTGTTTATCCAGAAAGCAGGGCAGGGGTCAGTCTGGGCAGTAGTGGTGTTGATGGTAGCGATAGTGTTTTCAATATGTTTCTTGGATGGCGTAGTGAAAGTGGTCAGCGTTATTATATTGCTTTGTACAAATGCCACGGATGGTACTAGGGATTTGTTGGTGTGGCCTATTTTTGATTGTAGATAATCAGCAAAGTCTTGAGGGTGGATTTCGTTTGATTGTTCGGGTTCCGGTTCCTTAGTTAGGTTCTTTACAAGGCTGAAATGGTCATGGGGCTTGTTCAGTGATCGTTTCAAGGTGTCTGTATGAAAACGCCTTAAATTCTCAGTTACTGCTTCACGGTGCTGTGCAAGATGAGAATTATATGCCTTTAGGTCTTCAGCAGAGTGGGATCTACGCCATCGTCTTTCCAACTTCCTTAGGAGGGTGAGAGATGAACGTACCTCTGTGGTGAACCAAACTGCGGAGGCCCATGTCCTTGGCGGCTTGTTGGACAGTGGACGTAGGGCAATAGAACTGATGACACAACTAGGACAGTAGTAAAAAATAAAACAAGATAGGGAGGCAGCTCCCAGGGGAGGGTTGTGAGGATTGATTCCTGTTGTCCCCGGAGAACACCTGTTACAGGTGAGTAACTATGCTTTCTCCAGGAACAAGCAGGAAATCAGTCCTCACATATGGGACTCCCTAGCTCCAGGTTGCCAAGGACTGAACCACGACAACACCAATGGCGACCAAGTCAGGTAGCTATGAGTTGCAGAAAGTGAGTCCCCACTGAGAGACTAAAAGACCCTAGTGTCCAGCTGCACTTTCACTCCGGTAGCCTGAACACAGAAGGGTCAGAGGGCAGGAGTTGCCTACACCCTGAGAATATTATGGAGTACTGCCTTACCAAACACACTCGCTCTCCAGGTAGTAGTGAGCTGCGAACATGTGAATCAAAGACCATGTGGTGGCCTTGCATATCTCCGCCACAGATACTGAGCGCAGTTTGGCCATAGACATGTCCATCGGCTTCACACGATGCGTTATGATCTGGTGCTCAAGGGAGAGCAAGCAATCAAATGTATATATGTAAAGTCTCCTCGCAAACAATCAAATGTAAATCTGTAACCGTTTGATGTGCCTATTACCCATCCCTGCAATCGTACTGTATGTTATAATTCTGGCCTGTACAGCCTCTCCCTTATGTATAGAAAACCGCTGCTGATCGCTGGAAGTAGCGGGATACAAGTGTACACTAAATAAATAAATAAAATACATAAGAGGTCAGCTCACTCATAAGTGAGGGCAATACAGTCCGCCACCCAAGTGAACAGAGTTTGCTTGGTCACAGGAAGCCCTAGTCTACTGGGGTCATAAGACATGAAAAGCTGAGGAGCTTTGCGATGGGCCTGGATCCCACTGCAAGTAGAAGGACAGGGCCTGTTTGCAATCCAGTGTATGGGGCACTAGTTCCTCCCTGCCGGGGTGAGGCGGTGGGAAGAAGGTGGGGAGGACCACCTCTTGGTTAAGGTGGAAAGGAATTTGGGGTGCATGCGGAGCACTAACCGGTTCTTGTAGAACCTTGAATATGGTGGATCCTTCACCAGGGCCTGGAGTTCGCTCACTCTTCAAGCGGACATGAGGGCCACCAGAAAAGACACCTTCCAAGACCACAGGCAAGTGGCTAGGGGCTCAAATGGTGGTCTGGTGAGCAGTGAGCACACTACATTGAGGTCCCATTCTGCTGCCGGAGGGTGGAGAGGGGGCTTGGATAACAGGAGGCCCCGGAGGAACCTGGAGACCAGAGACCAGCCCGAGAGGGGTTTTCCCTTGACAGGGTGGTGGTGAGCAGCTATCGCGCTCAGATGCACCTTCACTGAGTTAGACTTCAGTCTGGTATGGGACAGGTGCAGTAGGTACTGGAGAACTAATTGCACATGGCAAGAGAAGGGGTTCTCCCTTCTTTCCGCACACCAGGTGGAGAACCTTCTCCACTTAAAGGCATAAGCCCGTCTGGTGGAGGGTTTTTGGGAGGCCAGTAGAATCTTCTCAATTTCTCTGGGAAGATTGAAAGGGGTCAGTGCTACCTTTTCATCAGTCACGCTGTTAGCATTAGGGACCCCAGGTTGGGGTGCAGGAGTGAGGCCCCCCCTACAGGAGGTCTGGGGCTCGGCCCAGCGGGACTGGGAGCGCCACCGACAGAGAGAGCAGCAGCGGAAACCAGGGTTGCCTCTGCCACCTGGGGGCAATTAATATGACTGACACCCTCTCGCTTTGGACCTTGAAGAGGGTCCCGGTGACCAGGAAGGGGGGGGGGGTCGGTGGGAACATAGAGTAGGCCCTCGGACCACGAGATCAGGAAGTCATCTGCCGCAACTCTCTCTGGTTGCGGTTGGCATGAGCAGAAGTGAGGCAGCTGCGTGTTGTCCGGAGAGGCAAATAGAGCCATCATGGGCCTGCCCCAGAGGTGGAAGAGCCTCTTGGCCATCATGGGGTTCAAGTGCCATTCATGTAGCTGAAGGACTCTGCTCAGCCTGTCCACTAGGCAGTTGTCCTGGTCCAGGAGGTAACCCTGCTTGCAAGAGCATATTGTTGCGAGATGCTCCTCTACTTGTTGATATAGAACATGGCGACTTGATTGTCCATCTGGATCAGTATGGACTGGTGTCGCAGGCGGTTACGGAACACTCGCAGGGCTAGAAAGATTGCCTTGAGCTCCAGGAGATTGATCCGTAGAAGCGACTCCTCCTGGGACCAGATGCCCTGTGTGCAGCAGTCCCAACAATGTGCCCCCCAACCTAGGAAGGAGGCGTCCGTCATCAGGGTTCTCTGAGGTGCGGGTGCTTGGAAGGGCATTCCTGCCTGAAGGTGGTGGAAGTTTAGCCAGTTGAGAAATTTCACCACTTGGCGAGTGACCCTGACCTTGTCCTGTAGCCTGTGACTTTAGTCTACTGTGAGTGGAGGCATCACTGGGCTGTCCACATATTTAAGTGGGCTGAGGGAGTCATGTGGACCATACAGGCCATATGGCCCAGAAGGCAGAGGAGGAGACGAGCTGGCACTGACCGGCGACGTTGTACCTCTCCTGCCAGCTGTCTGAGGTGTTCCGCCCTCTCTCTGGGGAGTACCGCCTTGACCTGCAGCATGTCGAGCTGAGCACCTATGAACTCCAGATTTTGGGCTGCAGAGAGGTGGTATTTGGGGTAGTTGATGATGAACCCCAAGTGCTGCAGAAGGAGGGACACATGTTCTGCCGCCTGACTGGCCTCTGAGGTTGTGCCACCCCATCTAGGTAGGGGAAGACAAAGGCCTTTTGCAGCCACAGGTGGGCAGCCACCAAAGCCAGGCATTTGGTGAAGACCCTTGGCAAGGAGGCCAGGCCAAAGGATAGCACCCTGTACCGGTAGTGCACTCCTACTACCACAAACCTTAGGTACTGCCTGTGGGAGGGGTGGATTAGGATGTGTGTATATGCATCCTTTAGATCAGGGGTCTCAAACACGCGGCCCGCGGGCCGCA
This sequence comes from Ichthyophis bannanicus, assembly GCA_033557465.1. NCBI lineage: Eukaryota > Metazoa > Chordata > Amphibia > Gymnophiona > Ichthyophiidae > Ichthyophis > Ichthyophis bannanicus. The sequence continues at coordinate 940,395,657 of CM066033.1, read as the reverse complement.
TGCGGCCCGCGAGACAACTTTGTGCGGCCCGCGACAGAGGAAAACAAAAAAAACACAAAACCCTGGCTTCTGCCGTTGCCGCCGTGGCAGCGGCAGAATCAATTGTCATATTTTAAAAAAAAAGACTTCTGCTGCTCAAGCAGCAAAATCAGCTGTCCTGCGGCCCCTTCCCCTGTGCCCGGAGATCCGAGTCTGCTCTATCAGCGGCGTGCTTTTCAAGCCGCGAGGAGAGTATTCCCCTCTCGCGCGGTTTCAAGCCGCGCGAGAGGGGAATACTCTCCTCGCGGCTTGAAAAGCACGCCGCTGATAGAGCAGACTCGGATCTCCGGGCACAGGGGAAGGGGCCGCAGGACAGCTGATTTTGCTGCTTGAGCAGCAGAAGTCTTTTTTTTTTAAATTTGACAATTGATTCTGCCGCTGCCACGGCGGCAACGGCAGAAGCCAGGGTTTTGGTTTTTTTTTGTTTCCCTCCTTCGCTGGCCGGTAATGAGCTATGGAGGGGCTGACTGAAATGGGGTAATGGGGGTTAGGACTGGAAGTGGGCTATTGGCAGGGGGGGGTTATGACTGGTAATGGGCTATGGTGGGGGCTAGGACTGGAAATGGGCAGATGGGGGTTAGGACTGGAAGTGGGCTATTGGCAGGGGGGGGGTTATGACTGGTAATGGGCTATGGTGGGGGCTAGGACTGGAAATGGGCAGATGGGGGTTAGGACTGGAAGTGGGCTATTGGCAGGGGGGGGTTATGACTGGTAATGGGCTGTGGTGGGTTATAACTGGTAATGGGCTATGGTGGGGGCTAGGACTGAAAATGGGGTGATGGGATTTAGGACTGGAGGTGGGCGGATTGGGGGGTTAGGACTGGTAATGGCCTATGAGGGGAGGTAAGACTGAAAATGGGGTGATGGGGGATACGACTGCAAGTGGGCTATGGGGGGGACTAGGACTGGTAATGGGCTATGGGGGGGGGTAAGACTGAAAATGGGGTGATGGGGGGGGTAAGACTGGAAGTGCGCTATGGGGAGGTTAGGACTGGTAATGGGCTATGGGGGGTCTAGGACTGGTAATGGGCTGGGGGGGTTGCTAGGACTGGAAATGGGCTGAGTGGAAGGGGGGCTTGAACTGCAAATGGCTGATGGGGAGGGGGGCTTGGAATGGAAATGGGCTGTGAGGGGAGGGAGCTAGGATTGGAAATGGGCTGATGGGGGGCTAGGATTGGAAATGGGCTGATGGTGAGGCTAGGATAGGACTGGAAATGGACTGATGCAGGGACTAGAAAGGAGCAGATGCTGGGTGGGGCTGGAACTAGAAGGGAGCTGATGTTGGGGGAGGATTAGAATGGGATGGAGCTGGGAAAGTGAAATGGAGAGGGGAAAAATATTTTGTCTGGAAGAGAAGACAAATCTACAATTGGCCAGGTATTGGGAGAGTAAGTGGGGATTGAGGATGGAGGGGTAAAATTTGAATGGATGAAATAGGAATGAGGAAAGAGCAAAAGGAGAAAGATTAGTATGTTAAAGCAGATGTAGAGAGAGAGAATGAAAAAAAACTAGAAGAGAGAAGAAAGGACAAATGGACAGCAGACGATGGAGATAGCAGAAGACACGAAGAAACCAGAAGTGGCTGGAGCAATTGCAACTGAAAAAAAATGCACAAAAGGTAGAAAAATATCTCTTTATTTTGAGTTTATTAACTGGAATATGTCAGCTCTGGGAAATGTGCATCATTAATGTTTGCACTTTGTTTAGTACAAGAGGAAATTAATTTATAGTTTTATTTCTACAGTGTTGTTGTACATTCCAAGTTTGGCTTTTGGGGTTCCCAGTTTAATTATTGTCTTCCTATTTCTAAATCTTTTAGTCTTTCTTTATCCATACTCATTAAGAGGCATGTTTACTAAAAGTTAGTGTATGGTAACATTATGCAAATATTTATGCAAATGAGGCCCCTTATGCAAATGAGGCCCCACGTCTTATGCGGCCCCTGGGTTACTTTACAAGTCCTCATTTGGCCCTCAAAGCAATTTGAGTTTGAGACCCCTGCTTTAGATCCAAGGAGCACAGCCAATCTCCCTGGTGGAGGTAAGGCAGCAGTGTTGCAAGGGAGAGCATCTTGAACTTCTCCCTCACTAGAAATTTGTTTAAGTTTCTCAGGTCTAGTATGGGCCTGAGGCTCCCAGTTCTCTTTGGGACAAGCAAATACCTGGAGTAGAAGCCCTTTCCCCATAGGTGTTTGCGTACAGGCTCTACTGCATTGTTACTGATCAGACCTGTGAGCTCCGTAAGCAGAAAGGTCTGGTGAGGGAGGGGTCGCACCAGCTCTCCTGGGAAGAACATGGGTGGCATCTGCTGTAGGTGGAGGCGGCATCCTTCCCTTATCACTTGCAGTTCCCATTGGTCCAAGGTGATGTTGGCCCACCTGTGGGCAAAGAGCGCTGGGTGCCCCACTGTGGGCTGGTAAAGGTCTCCCGAGGGAGGCCTTACCCTTGGAGTCAAAAGCTCCCCCTGGGTTGGGTGGGAGCTGGGGTCTGAGGCTTTGGTGCTTTCACCTTCTGAGCCCCATAGCCTTGCCTCTTAGGGTGAGAACCTTGTTGCTGGCCCAAGAAGGATTGGTAGTGGTGACTCTGTGGGAAAGGACCCTTTTTCCTCAGGAACAGAGGCCTTTTCCTTACTGGTTTCCTGTGGGGAAGGGATGAGGTCTTTTTAGAGAACCTCTGGCAGGTCATCACGTCGACATCGATCTCAGCTGACTTGTCAGCCATGGGTTTGCCGAATAGGTCCTCCCCGGTGCAGGCGACATCGAGCAGCCTGTCTTGGACCCATTGTTTGAAATAGTAAGACCGTAGCCAGGTTTGGCGTCAGGCTCTAATGCTGGCTGCTGCGACTCAAGCCGCTGACTCAAAGACATCATAGGCTGCTTGGGAGAGGAACTTGGAGCAGCCCTTGATCACCGAGGTCAGGGACTGGAACCGTTGGAGGGGTTCTCTGACAAGACTAGCCAAAAACCCTGACAGCTCCTGGGTTAGAGACTTCAGGTACATGCCTATGTATAATTCTAGGCTTGAATGCGGCACCCCAGCATCGAGCCCTGTTAACACTTGCGCCCGAGAATATCGAGGGCTTTGGCCTCCCTTCCCGGAGGAATGGAGGAGTGGGTCTTTTGACTCTTAAATTTTTGTGTGGTCGACTCAACTACCATAAAGTTATGCAGGAGTTGGGAACTGTGGAACCCCGGGCCCTTCTGGACGCAGTAAATGGCGTTGAGGCACTGTCTCATCACCGGTACCGACGCCAGTGTCTCCCACATTCTAAGCAGTAGCCGCTTGAGGATTGGCTGTATGGACACCGTTAGGGTTTCTTTCTGTGGAAACTTGTATCAGAGGATCTCCAGCTACTTGGTGCACAGGTCTTCCTCTGGCTCGGTTTGCACTGAGAGGGCTTTGGCCATGTCCTTGACAAAGTCATGGAAGGCCACGTCCTCCGGAGGAGAGTGGCACTGTGGCATCGGAGAAGATGGGTCCAAGGGAATATCTCAGTGCCGTTTAGTTTCCGGGGATGCCTCGTCGTCGGTCTCCCACTCGGAGTCGAGTGGTGATGATGAGTCAAAAGCCCTGTGACTCATTGTTATATTAGGTTAAATGTATATAAGTTCAGAAGTTCAATGTAATATTCTTTTGATTTTCAATGTAAAACTGCCCCTGATCCTGGGAAGGAGTGGTATAAAAATCACGTTAAATAAATAAATACTCTCGAGGCTGGTGCCAAGGGGTCGGCAACCTCCGGAGGAACTAGGGTCCAAGTCATGGAAACTAGGAGGTGGAGGAATGGCCTAGTGGTTGGGGCAAGGTACTTCAGGCTGGAAGGTCGGGGGTTCAAATCCCACTAGAGGACAGCAACCTTGGGCCGGAAGGACTGGGGTTTCTAGTCCCACAGGTGCTCCTTGTGGTCTTGGGCAAGCCACTTAACCCTCCATAGCCCATGTTCCCTGTAAAATAGTTATCTCCAAGTTATAATGTTTTGATGTAAACCGCGCTGATGACAAATAGCGCGGTATATAAGAAATGTTAAATAAATAAATAAAAATAAATATAATGCCCTGTTCAATGTAATTTCAGTTTGTTCAATGTAAACCGCACTGATGCAGAATAGCACGGTATATAAGAGTATGTAAATAAATAAATAAACTAGCAGGGGAGGATCTGCTGCTTGAGGAACGGGACACTAGACCTTGACCGGCGCTCAGAGCTCAGCTCGATGACCCAGGGACTCCCCTGCAGTCGGGGGCCCGGTCGTCAGGGCAGATGATGTGGACAAACCAGTCATCATTGCCTGCTGCAGGGCCAGGATAGCAATGATATTCTGCTCCAGGGCTGCCATTCTGGTTTCCAAGCCAGAAGGCTCTGCAACCTTCGGCATGGGCACTGAGGATCTCAGGCCTGGCACTGGCACTGGCACTCTCGCGATTGTGTTTTCAACGAGGACTACAGCCTCGAGGAACCTCACAAAATCTCCGCTGGTTGAGGAATCCTTCTTGTGAACCCTTGTAGGGCACTTCTTGGAGCCGCCTGAGTTCCTCCGGGCAGTTTTACTGGGTTTCTCTGGTACAACCTCGGCGGACTTTGAGGACTTTTTCTTCTTTTTCTCCAGGTCCAAGGTCTTCTTGGAGGAGCCACACCACGAGATTCAAAGGACGCTCGGACCTCACGGGAAGTGCTGGGTTTGGAGCTTGGCATTGGGGAGGCCGGGGCAGAGTCGAATCTGGGGAACAGTTTTTCCTGCAACTCCAACCTCTTTTTGTTGGTCTTTGGCATCATAGCCTGGCACAGGTTGCAGGAGGTGCTGTCATGGTCTGGTCCCAGGCAGCTCAGGTAGCAGTCATGGGTGTCAGTCACTGACATGGTTTGACTTTGGCAGTCACATTTTTTGAACCCACCAGGGGAGATGGGGGGGGAGCACCCGGACAAGGTTGACGACTCTCAGGCAAAAAAGGCGCGAACGCTTGTCAAGGCAAATCTCGATCAAAAAAGGAAAAAGGGGCTGAGAACAGCGCCAGATTCGGCACCAGCTCGAGGTGGGAAGAGGAACCGGTACGCAAACCGGGAAAGCTAACTTTTAAGAATAATTAGCAGAGATTTTTTCCGGGGAGACAGGACAGATGTCCGTTGGGCTCTGTGGAAAAAGGAGACTAAGCAAGACGGCACCCTTGGGCGGGAAGAGGACCACGCATACATGGTAGCATGTCCCAAAGGCTTTCTTTGAAAGATGGGGAAATACTTCGCGTGGGATCAGTTAGTGCAAACGTCACCCATATGTGAGGACTGACTTCCTGCTTGTTCCTGGAGAATTATAGAGATTGATTATACCTACAGAGCTACTATCATAGGCCTCCAAGCCTACCTGACAGTCTCATCAGAACCAAATACGCAAAAAGTGTTGAAATATGAAAGTAAACGTCCAGAATCTGTCTCCATCATCAAACTTGGACGAGCATTCTGATGATTAGAAGGAACGAATGAGAATCCACAGGCATACAAGGGAAAGGAAGTAACAGAATTTGCAAAACAAGAGAAAAGGCTCTTCAAAGACAGATCAGCAGGCAAGGAAAAACAAGTGGCAAATGCACAAATACAGTGGAAAATATAGAATGTTACTCCAAGAACCTTTTGTCGATCAAGAACGGACACATGAATGGTTAAGGAGAGTTGAACTGAAACTGAAAGATTGATAGTTGCAGCCTAGGACAGCAGATTACAGACTAGATAGTTTACAGAGAGCATTGAAAAAACTAACAAAACAGACATATGCCAATACTGTAAGAAAGAGCTGGAAACAGTGACTCAACTTATAGCAGGCTGTGAATTTCTGATGGCGGAAAATTTCTATACAGAAAGGCACAACAAGGTATCATGCCTCCTCCACTGCAAACTCTGTAAACATTACATCACCATCCCTGAAAAGCACTGGGATCATGACCCTAAGAGAATGAAGAGGTCATGATCACCTGAGACATTCCCATTCCGATGGATAAGAAACTGGATGCCAGGAAATTTGACATAGTGGTAAAGGAGAAGAATATCAGAACAGCTTGATAATAGAAATGTTGGTACTGAGTGATTATTCTGTGAATCGCATAGAGAGGCTGAAGATCCCAAAGTACCAAGAAATGCAGTCAGAGACTAAGAAAATGTGGCAGAAAGATAGAGAAATCTTTCCCGTTGTACTGGGAGCGACAAACTTGAAATATAATTTCCAAATACATCTTGACAAACTTCCCATACCTGTTACATTTTACGAACTCCAGAAGGAAGCTCTGGCATGATGCAAGGACTACACCAAGCATTAGCAGTAAATTTGAGAGACTGAGATCATACTCCACATACCCTGGCTTAGAAGTGAGGTTCACAACTGTCATGGTATCTGCAAAATTAACCCATTTGGAGAAAATGCCCCGAGCCAAGCCATAAGTGAGAAGGAGCTGGGTCCTCCAGGACAAGTGGCTCCTGACATAATAAGCCCAGAGATGGAGGCAAGCGAAGAGGTAACGCTTGCAAGAGCCGCATCAGATCTGTGCTTCACACTCTCCTCGGCCAACCCAGCACCACCAGAATAATCCTTTTTGTTTGGGGCTCCATATGTTGAATCACACCAAGGGCCATGGAGGAAACACCAATAGTAGGTGCTGACCTGGTCAAGGTTGAGTATTCAGACTCTGTCTCCATGCAGTGACTGAAGAAGCGGAACACACCATCAGATCACTCTCGGGGTGACCCCAGCAGTGCAAAACAACTGAAAATACAGTTACTCACTTGTAACAGGTATTCTCCGGGGACAGCAGGAATCAGTCCTCATATATGGGTGATGTCGGCGTCAACTGAGCCCACACGGAGCCAATCTCCAGCTTTCAAAGAAAGCCTTTGAGACCTACATCACGCATATGCAGTCACCTTCCTGCCCAAAGGTGCCATCTTACCTCAATATGATGACATATCCCAATAAAGCATAAAGAAAAAACAACTCCATGGGGAGGTGGGAGGGTTGTGAAGACTAATTCCTGCTGTCCCCGAAGAACACCTGTTACAGGTGAGTAACTACACTTTCTCCAGGAACAAGCAAAAAGTCAGTCCTCGCATTTGGGACTCCCAAACTACAGGTTACTGAAAAAACCTGTAAAAAGCATGGGCAACACAAAAAGTGGACTGTAAAGGCAGCAGGGGGTGCTGGTTGGCTGGAAGTCTGACACTGCAGCTGCAGCATCAAAGATGCAATCCCCACTCCGGTAGCCTGGACATCACGGGTTGGAGGGAAGGAGTTGCACTATTCCCCAAAGAGGTGACTGAGTACAGCCTGGCCAAAGGCACTATCCCTCTGAGAGGTCTCTTCCAAACAATAGTGTGCAGCAAAAGTGTGTACCGAAGACCAGGTGGCGACCCGGCAGATATCCAGTAAGGGTACCGAGTGGAGGCTTGCCACTGAAGCTGCCATGGCACTCACATTGTGAGCCGTCACATGATACTCCAGAGAGTCCCACCATAGGCGAAGGAAATGCAGTCAGCCATCCACTTTGAGAGGGTGCACTTGGAGACTGCAACCCCAAGCCGACTGGGGTCAAAAGAGACAAAGAGTTGTACTGAGCGGCGATGGGGCAGCATTCTCTGGATGTAAAAGGATAGGGCACGCTTGCAGTCCATCGTGTGTAAGGAGGTCTCTGTCCTGGAGGAATGAGGCCTAAGGTGGACAATACCGCCTCTTGATTCAAGTGGAAGGCAGAGACAACCTTTGGCAAGAACTTGGGTGAGTCCTGAGGATGACCCTGTTTTTGTGGAACCTGGTGAAGGGCGCGTCTGCAATGTCTGCAGTTCGCTCACACACCTGGAGGAGGTGAGTGCCATGAGGAACACTACCTTCCAAGAAAGGTACTTGAGGTGGCAAGTAGTCAGGGGATCGAAGGGTGGAGCTATGAGCTTACCCCAAATCACATGGAATGGAAAATAAAACAAAGGATATTATAATGCCTCTGTATCATTACATGGTGCGACCGCACCTTGAATATTTTGTGCAATTCTGGTCGCCGTATCTTAAAAAGGATATAGTGTTATTAGAAAAGGTATAAAGAAGAGCCACCAAAATGGTAAAGGGGATTGAAGGATACCACTATGAAGAGAGGCTAAAAAGGTTAGGGCTCTTCAACCTGGAAAAGAGACGGCTGAGGGGAGATATGATAGAGGTCTATAAATTAATGAATGGAGTGGAACAGGTAAATGTAGATTGATTGTTTACTAACCTTTTCAATGCCTCGTTGGAGTCTGGAGTGGTGCCAAAGGACTGGAGAGAGGCTCATGTGGTGCCTTTACACAAAAGCGGAAGTAAGGATGTGGTTGAAAACTACAGGCCGGTTAGTTTAACTTCGGTGGTGAGTAAATTATTGGAAACGCTGCTGAAAGAGAAAATAGTGAGGTTTCTGGAGTCCAGCGGATTACAGGATCCGAGGCAGCATGGATTCACCAGAGGCAGGTCTTGTCAGACAAATCTGATTGATTTCTTTGACTGGGTGACCAGGGAGTTGGACCGAGGGAGAGCTCTAGAAGTGGTGTATTTAGATTTCCGTAAAGCCTTTGACACTGTTCCTCACAGGCGACTTATAAACAAACTGAGCACCCTAGGGATGGACCCTAAAGTTACTGCTTGGGTTAGAAATTGGTTGGGTGGGAGGCGACAAAGAGTACAAGTAAATGGAGCTCACTCTGAGGAGAAGGATGTTACCAGTGGTGTGCCCCAGGGATCTGTCCTTGGTCCGATTCTTTTTAACATCTTTGTTAGTGATATAGCGGAAGGGCTGTCGGGTAAGGTTTGCCTCTTTGCGGATGATACCAAAATCTGCAATAGAGTAGACACCCAGGAAGGGGTAGATAACATGAGGAGGGATCTATCTAAGCTTGAAGAATGGTCTAGAATTTGGCAGCTGGGATTTAATGTTAAAAAATGTAAGGTCATGCATTTGGGCTGCAGCAATCCAAGGGAGCAATACAGTATAGGAGGTGAAGTACTTTTGTCCACTAAAGAAGAGCGGGACCTAGGCGTGGTTGTGTCTGATGATCTTAAAGTAGCTAAACAGGTAGAAAAGGCGACAGCAAAAGCTAGAAGGATGCTTGGGTGCATACGGAGAGGAATGGCTAGCAGAAAAAAGGAGGTGATCATGCCTCTGTATAAGTCTTTGGTGCGACCTCATTTGGAGTATGGTGTGCAATTCTGGAGACCGCACCTTCAAAAGGATGTGAACAGGATGGAGTCGGTGCAGAGGGTTGCTACTAAAATGATTAATGGGCTTCGTTATAAAAGCATATGAGGACAGACTTAAGGATCTTAATATGTACACCTTAGAGGAAAGGCGGGATAGAGGTGATATGATTGAGATGTTTAAATACCTCCGTGGCATAAATGTTCAGGGAGAGAGCCTCTTTCAATTGAAAGCAAGTTCTGCTACGAGGGGACATGGGATGAGGGTGAAGGGAGATAGATTCAGGAGTGATATGCGGAAATATTTCTTTACGGAAAGAGTAGTGGATCCATGGAATAGTCTCCCAGTGGAGGTGGTAGAGATGAGGACAGTAACTGAATTCAAAAAAGCATGGGACCAACACAGACGATCTCTAAATGTAAAAAGTGGACTGTTGTAGTTGTTGTTATGGAAGGACAGACTAGATAGGCCATGTGGTCTTTTTCTGTCATCATGTTTCTATGTTTCTATGTCATCAGAATATAGAAAGACTAGGGGACATGCAATGAAGCTACAAGTTAACCTATTTAAGACTAATAAGAGAAAATAATTTTTCACTCTATGTGTAACCAAACTCTGGAATTTGTTACCGGAGGATATAGTAAAAGCTGTTAGTGTAGCTGGATTAAAAAAAGGTATGGACAAGTTCCTGGAGGAAAGGTCCATTAACCATTATTAAAAGGGAACCAGGAGGTATCACTGCTTGACCCAATACAATCACTGTGGAACCTGTGTCTTTTGGGGAAACTGCTAGGTACTTATGACCTAGATTGGCCACTGTTGGAAACAGGATACTGGGCTTGATGGACCTTGGTCTGACTCAGTATGGCATATCTTATGTTCTTATGTTCACATAGAGGTCCCATGCCACTGGTGGCGGGTGGATCGGGGGCTGGGAGAGGAGGCGGCCTCGCATAAACTAGCCCATTAGAGGGAGCACAGACACCGCTTGGCCATCCACTGGGTGTGGTGGTGAGCAGAGATGGTACAGAGGTGCACTCTGACAGTGTTGGACTTAGGGCCAGCCGCTGACAGATACAGAAGGAACTGTAAGATGTCCGGCATGATGCAGGAGAAGGGGTTAAGACAGCTGCAGAAGCAGGGGGAACCAGCACTGCCTGGGCAAGCTTGCTCACAATGAAAATGACTTAGGCTGCTTCCACCTGGATCTTGAAGACAGGGGTGTGGGCAGGAATGGATACAAGAAACCCCTGGACCAGGGGAGGAGAAAGGCATCCACTGCCTCCAAACCCCGGGCTGGCTGCAGACAGCAGAAGCGCAGCAGCTGCGTGTTCGCTGGACTGGCAAAGAGGTTGATTTCTGGGGTCCCCCAGCACCAAAAACCTTTGCCAGCATGGCTGGGTTTAGTCTCCACTCGTGGGGCTGGAGGATGCGGCTGAGGCAGTCAACCAACACGTTGTCCTGGCTCGGCAAGTATACCGCTCTGAGGGAGATTATCTTCCCCATTGCGAAGTTCCGGAGGTGCACCACCTATCAGTAGAGGGGTTATGAACCCATGCCCCCCTGCTTGTTTATGTAGTACATCACCACCTGGTTATTATTCTGGACCTGAACTAACTGCCCTTTCAGATGATCCTGAAAGACCCGCAGGGCAATGATAGACTGCTTGGAGTTCCACAAGTTGATCTGCGAGGCACTCTCCTCAAGTGATCGCAAAGGGCCCCCTAGCCCAACTTGGATGCATCTGTTGTGAGGATGCAGTGCACTGGAGTAGCCTGGAAGGGCAGGCTGGCTCTGAGGTTAAAGGTTCCTGCCACCAGGCGAGGGATGTTGCCAGGGCCAGCATGACCAAGATGCTATCCTCTAGGTGGCCGGAAGCCTCTGTCCACTGGGCGCTGAGCGTCTACTGCACCAGCCTCATGCAGCGGCGGGAAAACAGGGTGACATGGACGGTGGATGCCATGTGTGTGGCTGTCACTGCTGAGCCACCTTGTACAGCTTGGGCCAGGGCGGATAGACACTGTGCCTGATTGAGAGGCAGGAAGGCCCTCACTTGAGAGAAAACCAGTAGGGCACCAATGAACTCCAAGCACTGGGTGGGCTGTAGAAGAGACTTTGGGAAGTTCACCACAAAGGCCAAGTGCTGGAGCAGCCCTATGGTGTGTGTGCTGCACTGCATTGCGCACCTCCCCCAGCATGTTTGCTCGTATGAGCTAGACATCCATGTAGGGAAAGATGAACACCCCCAGTAGTCTGAGGCGAGTGACCACCACTGCCAGGCATTTGTTGAATACCCTGGGAGCTGAGGCAAGGCCAAAGGGGAATACAATGTATTGATAAAGTCATCTGCCGGTGACAAATTGGAGGTACTGATGGTGCCTTGGATGTATCAGGATGTGGGTGTAGGCATCTTTGAGATCCAAGGAATATAGCCAATTTCCCTGCAGGAGGTAAGGCAACAAGGTTCCAAGGGATACCATTTTGAACTTTTCCTTGACCAGGAAGCGGTTGAGGTCCCATAGATCCAGGATGGGCCAAAAGCCCCTGGTCTTCTTGGGAACAAGAAATAGTGGGAGTAGAATCCCCAACCTTGAAGAGGTTGGGGTACAGACTCCACTGCTTGATCCTCGAGCTAGTTTTGCAGAAGCTCCCTTTGCAAGGAGTCCATGGGTAATTTCCCAGGGAAGAAGGGAGGAGGCAGCTGGGCAAAGTGGAGGAGATAACCTTCCTCCACCACCAGCAACACCCAGGTGTCCGTGGTGATGCTTGGTCACTGGTCTGCAAAGTGGACCAGCTGTCCTCCCATGAACCTTGGGCCTTGTACCTCCTGGGGAAGGGAGGCTATGCCCAAGGAATCAAAAGCTCCTCCCAGGCTGCAGCTGGGGTGCTGTTTGGGGCTTAGGGGCCTTTGCCTTATGGGGGCCATGACCCTGACCCTTGGCCTGCTGCCCCTATGGGGGAGCGTGATAGGCCTGAAACTTGGGGAAGTTTCTGTGAGCTTCTTGGTCTTCGGGTGGAAGGACTTTTTCCCCTGAAGTCTTCCTACGGGGAAGGTTCAGACACTTCCTTGGACAACCTGGTTCTGGTCATGAATTTCTTCTCCAGCTCGTTCGCCTTCTCCATCATGGGCTTGCTAAAGACATTCTCCCCCCACCAAGGGACATCAGCTAACTTGTCCTGAACCCACAGCTCCAAGTCTGAGGAATGTAGCCAGGAAAGGCGTCAAGCACTAATGCCCACCGCAACTATTCAAGCCACTGACTCGAAGCCGTCAAAGGCTTCCTGAGTTTGAAACTCGGAGCACTCCTTGACCGATGACATGAGGGTCCTGAAGCGCTCAAGAGGGTTGCCTGCTAATCCAGTCGAGAACCTGGCAAGCTCCTTAGTCAGGTCTCTCAGGTACATGCCCATGTACAGCTGGTATATCTGGATCCGGGCTGTGAGCATGGAGCCCTGGAGACACTTCCGGCTAAAAGCATTCATGGTGCGTGCCTCCCTGCTGGGAGGTACCGAAGAGTGCATTTTCTAGCTCTTAATGCAGCGCACAGCCAACTCCACAACCATGGAGTTATGTCACAGTTGTGTTTTATGGAAGCCAGGGCTCCGGCCGACTCAATACTGTGAATTGAGTCGACGGTTCACAGTCGGCACCATCACCGGGGTCTCCCACTTCCTTAACAGCAGCCGTTCAAGGATGGGGGGCATGTGCACCGTCAGTGCCTCCCGAGGAGGAGCCTCATACTGGAGGACCTCGAGATCCTAGGTACACTGCTCGACCTCGGGCACCACCACAAAGGCCAGTGCCTGGGATATCTCCAGGAAAGTCAGGTCCTCTGGAGATGACTGCCGCCGATGGTGTGGTGGAGACAGGTCGGTTGGGATGTCCCAGTGGAGGATGGTGTCGGGAGAGTCTTCTACACTCCGCAGTTGTCAGACTGACTCAGCGTCGACAACACCCAAAGTCAGGGCTCCAGCGTGGTCATGCCCGATGCCATGCCAGGCCTCAAATCAGATGCCAACAGAGTCGGCACAGAGCAGGCCAGCATCTCAAGGATGGGAGGGGCATCCTCCAGGGAGGTCTTGGATAAGAATGGTCCCATTACAGGCGCCTGCGACTCAGAGTGACCGGGAGTTGAGCCCCGCTGAGCCTCAATGAACGCTGTGAAGCTGTGTTCCAGGGCTAGCATCCTGGCCTCAATGCCTGATTGTTCCGCTGAGGTGGGTGCCATCTTCGAGGATGCTGAGGTTGGTGTTGAGTCCCTGGTAGAGGAGTCCCAGATGATGATGGTGTTGGGGCTTCCTGGCACTCCTTGTGCCTTGCTGATGGACAATACCACAGTGGTGGCTTATGTCGGAGACACCTCCCTCTGGGGTTGCTTGGAGGGGCGTTACCAGCTCTCATCAACAGTATCAAGTTGAGGGCTCCGGGCCGGGGTCGGACCTCTACTTTGGCTTCGATGAAGCCTTCAACAATGGGGAAGGTCCTCCGAGGACATCTTCAACGCATGCCGGTCTCACGGCTCCGACCGAGCCTGGGTACGAAACGCCGAGTTGCCCAACACTGGCGTCGAAGCCAGGGATTCCACCCCCGATGCCGATCCTGAGGCAAACTTGCCAAACAGCTGCCCCTGCCACCTTTCACATTCCTTCTGGGTCTTAGCTGACATCAAAAGGCAAAATAGGCAGGAAGACACATCGTGGTCTGCCCCAAGGCAGGTACTATGGTGGTCTGTGAGGAACATAGAGCAGCTGCACTTCCTACACTGTTTAAATCCGCTGGTTGAAGTCCTAGTGGGAAAAACGCGCCCCGCAAGGTTAAACTCAAACATCTCAACCATGTAGGCCTTGAGCAAAAAACCCACAGGACAAAAAATAAAAGAAATTTACCTGAGTGAAAAACATGGTGATTGATACCGAAGAAAGAAGAAAATTTACCAAGAAATGGTGGAAAAAATCTACTTTAACTGGGGTTCACAGACAACAAGTCTTCAGGGCTCCGTGGAGAAAAGAAGACTGAGGTAAGATGGCACCTTTGTGTGGGAAGGTGACGGTACATGCACGGTGTAGGTCCCAAAGGCTTTCTTTGAAAGCTGGGGATTGGATCCACCTGGGTTCCGTTGGCACCAACATCACCCATATGTGAGCACTGACTTCCTACTTGTTCTCAGAGAAAAACTGATTTAACTCCTATTCTTCTGGGACCAGACAGTGCTGGCTGAGAAAAATCTGTTTCCATAGTATCCACCCCGGCAATGTGCAGAGCCGGCAAACTAAGAGGCTATTTACTGCCCAGGCAAACAGAAGAGACACCTCTAGGGCTACTCTGGCACTCCTTGTGCTGCCTTGCTGATAGACAACACCATAATGGTGGCTGATGTCGAAGAATACATGAACTGCCCAGCCCTTGACCGGGGACCGGAGACGCAATGGCCCTCATTTCAGGGCAGTTGATGTACCACACCACCTCCTTATGGTTCCAATGGACCCAGGCCATTCGACCTTAGCAATGGGCTCCCCAGCCTGAGAGACTGACATTTGTCACCAGAAGGATTCATGAGCAAAGCTCTAGTGGCATGCTCTTCTTCAGAAGACTGGGCTGCTGCCCCCATTGCAGGCAGGCCTTCGCCATCATTGGGAGTGGGAGCCTGAGCACAATCTAATGATAAAGATCAACCCGGACTCTGGGAGCCTGCTGCAAACAGAATAGCCCTAGACAATCCAACAGCCTTGACTTTCTTTCTCCAGTGGCAGAAAGACTCCACACACCCGAGAATCGAAAATGTGCTTCCAGGAACATAAGAACATAAGAAAAGCCATACTGGGTCAGACCAAGATGCATCAAGCACAGTATCCTGTTTCCAACAGTGGCCAATCCAAGTTGCAAGTACCTGGCAGGTTTCCAAAAAGGCACACAGTTTTCCACAATGCTTGTCCTGAGGTAAGCAGTGGATTTCCCAGATCCTTTTAAATAATGGTTTATGGATCTTTCCTGCAGGAACTTGTCCAAATCTTTTTTAAACCCAGCTTCGCTAACGGCTTTTGCTACACCCTCTGGTAAAGAATTCCAGAGTTTGATTACGCATTGAGTAAAGAAATATTTTCTCTTATTAGTCTTAAAAGGGTTACACTGTAGTTTCATTGCAAGTCTTCTAGTCTTTCTACTTTTTTGATAGCGTAAACAACTGATCTACATTTACCCTTTCCACTCCTTTCATTAATTTAATTTATAGACCTCTACCATATCCCCCCTCAATCGTCTCTTTTCCAAGTTGAAGAGCCCTAACCTTATAAGCCTCTCCTCATAGGGGTATCCTTCCATCCATTTTGGTGGCTCTTCTCTGTATCATTTCTAATTACGCCATATCCTTTTTAAGATATGGTGACCAGACTTGCACACAATATTCAAGGTGCGGTCGCACCATGGAACGATACAGAGGCATTATAATATCCTTTGTTTTATTCTCCAATCCTTTCCTTATGATTCCTAGCATTCTATTTGCTTTCCTGACTGCTGCTAAACACTGGGCAGAGGGTTTCAATATATTATCCACGATGACGCCTAAATCTTTTTCCTGGTGGTGGTTCCTAATATGGAACCTTGCATCGTATAACCATAGTTTTGGTTGTTCTTTCCTAGGTGCATAACTTTGCACTTGTCCACATTAAATTTTACCTGTCATTTGGACATCCATCTTCCAATTTATCAAGGTCTTCTTGCATTTTTTCACAATCCTCTTGTGTTTTAACAACTTTGAATAATTGTGTATCATCTGCAAATTTGATCACCTCACTCCTTATTTCTACTTTCCAGGTCATTTATGAATACGGTAAAAAACAGTGGACCCAGCACAGATCCCTGCAGTACCCCACTATTTATCTTTCTCCATTGAGAAAACTGGTAATTTAGCCCTACTCTCTGCTTTCTATCTTTTAACCAGTTCCTGATCCACAATAGTACACTGCCTCCAATCCCATGACTTTTTAATTTCGCCAAGAGTCTCTCATGAGGGACCTTGTCAAAGGCTTTCTGAAAATCCAGATACACTATATCAACTGGCTCACCTTTGTCTACCTGTTTATTCACACCTTCAAAAAATATAATAGATTAGTAAGACAATATTCTCCAGGGACCAGGAATACAACAACTGGCTCTTCCCCAATGATCATCCAGCCGAGGCACATCAGAAAGAACACCATTCAGGATGAGCCAATAGTCTAGATGTGGGGTACACAAATCCCTTGGCACCACAGACACCACCACCATGACCTTGAAGAAAATCCTTCGGGCAGTGGAGAGTCCAAATAGAAGGGCGGGCAACTAAAGGTGAGAGTCAAGCATGGCAAAACACAGATACCTGCTGATCCCCAGGATTGGGATATGAAAATACACCTTGGCCAAAGCCAGAGATGTGGGAACTCCCTCTGCACACCGCTTGAATCCTGGATTACAAAGTTTTCATCCAGAAACGCATGATGCGCAAGAGCTCGGTGGCACAATTGAGGTCCAGAATGGGCCAGAATGTTTCCTCCATGTCTGCCACCACCAAAGCAGATGGAATACTTGCCCCTGCCCTGATAGTCTGGGGCAACAGGCACCACTACCTTCAGAAGAGGCAGCTTGTCCAAAGTGATCCGCAAAACGGCCTGGTTGATCGCAGACTCACAAGGGGAGAAGATGCAAGCGGCTGGGATCGGTTTTTTGCATTCCAGGCTATAGTCGTGCTGAATGAGGACTAGCACCCAGCAGTCCTTGGTAATCTGAGCCCATTCCTGAGGAAGAGGCAAAGCCTGCCCCCAACAGGGGGAAACCAGGGAATGGGCCCCCAAACCATCATTGTGCAGCCCAGGAGGGTCCTCCTCTGGATTTGACTGGGCTACTGGGCTCCACAAAAGGACTGCGAATAAGCCCGAAGTCCATAAGCAGAGGGGAAGAAAGGTTTTCCAGAATGGTAGCAACAGGAGTCCCAAAAACCCCTGGAGGTCTGACCAGCACGTGAGAAGTGGCAGAGGCTGATGGAAAAGGGGTTCCTGCCCACTTCACAGGCCCTTTGGACCTGTCCTCCGGAAGGCGGTAAGATTTTATCTTGCCCAGGTCCTTCACCAGCTTCTTGAAATTGGACCAGACAGAAGCATTCTTCTAAGGCCAGAAGGGTAACTGGGCCTTGGAAAATGAATATGCTGTCCAGTGTCCAACCCAAGCCAATGCAGTGTCACCGTTGACAGGGCACATTGCATGGCCCTTAGATGAACCAGGATGTATGAGGGGGTACCCAAAAAAAACAGGAATTATTTTTTTAAAGCTATTTATTTCAAATTCTTTACAAAACAACCTTATCCCCTTCAAAATACTCTCCATTACAACTGATACATTTGTCCCACCGGTGCTTCCACTGTTCGAAACATTTTTTGTAGTCATCTTTAGAAACGGCTGACAGCTCCTCCCTCTTTTTTTTTATTGACTTCTTCAATGTTGTCAAATCGGTGTCCTTTCATGCCCCTTTTCATGCGTGGAAATAAGAAAAAGTCGCACGGAGCCAGGTCAGGTGAGTAAGGTGCGTGGGGCAGCGGAACCATGCCATTTTTAGCCAAAAACTGTCTAATAGAGATGGCTGTGTGTGCAGGTGCGTTGTCGTGGTGGAAGAACCAGTCTCCTGTCTGCCACAAATCGGGTCTTTTTTGACGAACACTGTTGCGCAATCTTCTTAAAACTTCCAAATAAAAGGTTTGATTGACGGTCTGACCTGGGGGAACAAACTCTGAATGAACTACCCCCTTGGCATCAAAAAAGCAAATCAGCATTGTTTTGATGTTTGATTTGACTAGACGACATTTTTTTGGACGGGGTGACGATGACGTCTTCCATTGGCTTGACTGTTGCTTTGTTTCTGGGTCGTAACCATAGCACCATGACTCATCACCTGTAATGACCTTTGACAGAAAATCTGGATCAGTTTCAAGCTGTTGTTTCAAAACACGACATGTTTCAACTCGATGTTCCTTTTGATTGTCAGTCAGAACCCGAGGAACAAACTTGGCAGCAACCCTTTTCATTCCCAAATCTTCAGTTAAAATTCGCTGAACCGAGCTCCAAGATAACCCACTAATCTCTGACAGTTGGTCAATTGTCTGTCGACGGTCTGTGAGCACAAGCTCTCTAATTTTTTCAATATTTTCGTCGATTCGGGCAGTTGATGGACGCCCAGAACGAGGTTTGTCATCAATCGACATGTCGCCATTTTTAAACCGAGCAAACCACTGGTACACTTGACTTTTTCCCATAGCGTCATCTTGATAAGCTGTTTTCAACATTAAAACAGTTTCAGCAGCATTTTTACCGAGTAGAAAACAAAATTTCACAGCTGCACGTTGTTCATTTAAACTTGTCATCATAAAAAAAAGAAACAAGAACAAAACAGCGCTAGCAAAAACAATCACTGCAGATGAACAGAACAAGCCAGGTCGACAACACAGGCGGCACTGAACTGACAATGAGTTGCACTATACACGCCTAGCGGCAGAAGTGCGTACTACACAAGCTCCGCCCACGGCAATGTTATTCCTGTTTTTTTTGGGGTACCCCCTCGTACATGGCATCAGAAAGGAAGGCCATAGCAGGCTCCAAAACAGGGGCAGAATCATTCGGCGGAAGAGACTGAAACCACAGGAATAGTGTTTGAGGCGTCAGGCCTGCACATACTGCCAACTTAATAGCAGCTGCTGCAGCAAACTGGATTTTCAACATGAATCCATCTTTCGGTCCAGTTTCCTTAAAGCCAATCACCTTATGTTTATGTCTGATATTGTAACTTCTTTTTCCCTTTTGGTGCCTCTGGCCCTCTTTCATATGTGTTTGGAATTGTAAACTGCCTTGATTTCTCTTTTTGAAAGGCGGTATATCAAGTGAAATAAACATAAACACCTTCCACAGGAATGGCGGTCCTTCTGGTAACCACTGTGACCTGCGTATCCACCTTGGAAACATCAAACCACACAACACACTTCTTCTCTGGGAGGGCATGCATCCGCTTGTTTAGCATATTTTATATGCCGCATTTCGGAAAGGTCAATGCGGTTTACAAGAAACAAATTAAAAGAGAACGTTACATACAATAGGGAATGTTAACATAAAATGATGCATTTATCAATGTGGTAAAATAAGTATGAACTTTTAGAAATTAACTATGATACATGCTTGTGTGTGTATGCAGCTAGATGGTATTTGGAGAATGTTGCAATGGTTGTAATGTTTTGATTTAGTGGTTCGTTTGATTACTTTGGAAATGGAGTCTTGTTGTCCAGTTTTGTATGTGGGCAAGTTAGAATGTATGTAGTTAAATGCAGAGCTCTAGTGGGAGATGCTGAGTTATGTTTGGTCTTCAAAATAGCCTTTGAAAAATAGGGTTTTTAGTTTCTGAAGTGAGAGATGTCATCTATGTTTCTCAGTTTTGTAGGGAGGTTGTTCCAAAGGCTTGGTGCATATAATGAGAAGGCACATGTACAAGTTGTTTGGTTGCATTTCAGTTTTTCTATAGGTGTGCTTAAGGTGTTTTGAGCACAAGATCTTCTGATTCTGTTTTTTTAGCATGTTTTTTGGGTAAATGGCAGACATGTTGTGCAGGATTTTGAAGGTTGTTATTTTTATTTATTGAACAGCTTTTTTTATACCCCTCCTTCCAGCAATCAGGGGCGGTTTACATAGAACAATAACTTAAAGATACATAGAATATTGAACAGCATAATAACATAATTGGAACTAAAGAACTAATTAATTAAAACAAACTATATACATACTAGATGAATCTAAAACTATGTACATCCCAGTATACTCTTATGGAAAGGTATAATGGAAACTGTATTTCTTGGCTGTTTACAAGTGATAAGGCTATAAGCACCTTGTATTTGATACAGCATATGAGGGTGAGCCAATATAGTTTTTTTAAGGATGGGGAGATATGATCCATTCTAAATGCTCCCTCTAGAACAATGGCTGTAGTATGCTGTGCCATTTGGAATGGCAATAAGACATACTTGGGTGTGCCCTGGAAGATGATATTACAAAAGTCTAAGTACAGGATATTAATGATTGGAATACTATTTGGAAGTTGTGGGGTTCAAGTAGAGGTCATAGATACTGGAGGATTTTGATCTTTTGGTAGATCATTCTGGTGGGTGGTGTTGATATGTGATTGTCAGTCATTGGTCGATTGTTATTCCAAGGTATTTGATTTTGTTCTTCACTTCCAACTCTGCATATTTTATAACTGAGGGCGAGGAGAAATTTTCATCCCTTGTGATAAAAAGTACTTCTGTCTTTTTGAAGTTTATTTTAAGATTGTGCTGTAGTAAGCAGTTGGCGACTGCATTGGAACAATCTATTAACACTAGAAGCCCCAAAAGGAATTTTACCTAGAAACCCCAAAGTGCGTCAATTAGCGCATTATCACGACGACTGCGTTTAGCATGAAATGCAGATGTGAATTAATGTGAAGTTACTTATTTGTTAAAATACGTGCAGTTTGTGACATCATCGTGTATTTATTGTTTGTAATGTCGGAGTAAAACTGTAAACAGTTATTGAGATGCGCCACCTACTGGGAACATGAATTTATACCTAGAAGCCCCAAAGTACGTCAATTGACGCATCCAAGACAATTGAGTGCGTCAGTTGATGTACTTTGGTGCTTCTAGGTATAAATTCATTTTCCCGCTAGGTGGTGCATCTGTCATTAATTTTCTATGCACATATTTGAACATCTTGACCTTGCTAACAAAGTCATGGAACATGACTGATATGGTTCTAGCAGTGGCGCTGGTATACATCTTTGAAGATGCATTTGCGTCAATTGACGCACTTTGGGGCTTCTAGTGTTAAGGGAGTGTAGCAGCTTTTTGTTGTGGAGAATGGTGTGTAAATCATAACATCATTGACACAGATGTGGTATAGGATGTTGTGAGCTTGAATAATGCTGCAGACTGGCAGTAAGTAAATGTTAAGCAAACGGGAGTTTAGCCTTGAGCCTTGTGGAATGCCTTGGGTTAGCTGAAATGGGGATTTGATGTTTCCTAGTTTGACATGCTGTTGATTTCCAGTTACGAGATAGTAGCAAAACCAGTCTAAGGCAGTACCTTGAACTTCGATTTGTTGTAGATGTGTGAGTAGTAGATTGTGTGATACCGAGTCAAATGCAGCCTTAATATCAAAGAATATTAAGATGAATCCTTTTTGCAGGTTCTGAGTGCCTTTTGTGATCTTGTCAAAGGAGGTGATCAGTGTTTCTGCTCCATGATACTGCCTGAAGTTGTGCTGCTGTAGGTCTAATGGGCTGTTAATGTTGATGTAATTGTAGAAGAGCTACTTTTTTGATTATTTTAGATAAGAGGGGTAGACTGGTGATAGGTCTGTAAAAAGATGGGTCGCTTGTATCTAGCTTAGGATTCTTTAGAATTGGTCTGATGAAACCATTTTTAAGGTAGGCTGATATGTGAGCTTGTTTTAAGGAGTATTGAATTATCTTTCTTAAGAATGGAGCTATCTCGGAACAGACCATCTTTATCCAGCTTACCAGGCATGGGTCCATTGGAGAGGTTGTGTTGATGTTTCTTATGATGGATTCTAAGCTTTCCAGTGACAGTGGTGTGAGTTTCTTTAAGAACACTATTGGGTATTTGGTTATCTTGCAGTAAAGTTAGATTAGAATGTGGTTTCTCAATTTTAGATTATATACATAGTAACATAGTATATGACGGCAGATAAAGACCAGTATGGTCCTCTAGTCTGCCCAGCAAGATGGCAAGAGTAGATGTACCTGCTGCTCCATGCAAGTCACCTCTCCCCCTGCCTCTGTTTAGGGGTGTATCCACCGCTCCGTGTAGGTCACCCCTATTTGTTGAGATATAAGAGATAGTTATGTTTATTTTGATTTTATCCTGTTGCTATAAAGGGATCTACTGTGTCTGGATTGGAAGTAGTTAGCCAGTTTTTGCAGATCAAGTGTCTTGTGTGTTTTGCTATCGGTGGTACACTTTAATAGGAATTTTACAATATTATATAACTCCCTAGGTTTATTTAAGGAGCTAAGGATGACCTTTGTGTGATACTCCTTATTTTCATTGACTTTGTATCTTTAAGTATTGAGGTTGTGTAAATATGTTTATCTTGGTTGTTCTGGGAATGGTGCTACCTATTTTCCAATCTTCTGAGTTCTTTTTTTCAGTTGTTTTAGCTCAGGGTCTACCAGCTGGTGTTAAGTGCTGCTCTATTTTGTCTAGCTTGTGGTATTGTGGAATATTCAGCGATGATCTTGTTCCAGTTTAGGATGAGGTTATCCAGATTGTAAGAGTCATTGTCACTGAGCATAATTTATCCAGGCATGTTGGTTTGTCAGTGTTTGACGTGGCATCTGGCAGTGGTGTTAACACAGTTGTAGTGATTTGTGAGGTTGCCTGGGAGTTGGAAGGAAATCAAATGGTGGTCATTTGTGAAGATTAGATCTAGGATGCTTCCTCCCCAGTGTGTACAGCTGTTAACAATCTAAGGATTCCATGGCTTCAAGGAAAGTTATTGATTGTCTGGAGAGTAGTGTAGAGAGGTTGAAGTCACCTAATATGATGAGCGGTTTGTTCTGTGCGGAGTAGAGGCAAGCTATTTCTATGATGCTAGAGAGTGCTACATCATTTGGTTTGGGTGATCGGTAGGCAAGACATAATGCCATGTATTTGGTTTCAATAAGGACCAAGTCAAGGCCATCTGTGTTGACTATAGTTGTGGCAGTGAAGTTGAATTTGCTCTTTGTGCTGATGAGGACGGCTCCTCCTCTGTGGCCACTTCTATTACTGTAGAATAGATCATATCCTGGCACCTTGAGAAGATTAATAAGGACATTGTCTTCATCATTGAGCCATGTTTCTATTAGACATAAGATATCTGGGCTGTAGTCATTGATGTGATCTGTGATAATAGAGATTTTGTTTCTAACTGATCGAGTATTAAGGTACCTTTTAAATGAAGTTTTAGTGGAGTGTGCTCCTGAATTTTCACATGTTTTAGGAAGCTGTAAGTTTTATTCCTGATCCTTTGAGGTAACTCTCAGTTCATAGTTTGTAAGGGTTTGCATGGTAGGTATGTGATTTGTGACTGGTGTGAGGGATTCCGACACTATAAGCATAGATATTAAGTAGGTAATGGGCAGGAGGGTAAATATTTTATTTTACATTGTGCCTTAGCCTTGAATTGCTGATCTGTTGTATTGTGGCTTGAGAATTGTTGTCGTGCTGTGCAGCTAGTGAGCTCTGGGATGTTTCTTGCTTTAGAATGATGTCTTTGGAAGTCTCGGTTGATGTGTCGAGTCGTGAGACTATAGGATATGATTGTCTGCGTTGAAGTCGGGTTAGGAGAGTAGATGGTCTGGGCATATACTTTATCAACATGTGTAAAGTCAATACGTTCAAAGAAAAAATTGTAAAAAGCTTCTTTTTTATTTGTTTTTTCCCAATGCTTTTAAGAAATAAATATATGTACAGCCCAGGTTTTCTTCTCTTGTATCCTATCTCAAGGGAAATTTTATTTGCAGGAAGAATCCCCGGGTGGACTAATTCAATACAAAATATTGTTTTAAATATATTTTGTATTGAATTAGTCCACCCGGGGATTCTTCCTTCAAATAAAATTTCCCTTGAGATAGGATACAAGAGAAGAAAACCTGGGCTGTACATATATTTATTTCTTAAAAGCATTGGGAAAAAAAACAAATAAAAAAGAAGCTTTTTACAATTTTTTCTTTGAAGTATTGACTTTACACATGTTGATATTTTACGTTCATTAAAATAGACCACAATTAGAACTATTTGGGCATATACTTTGACTACCCTGAGTGGCCGCACTATAGGGCCCTATGGTTTGGTGAGGGCCCACCTGGCAAGGGATCTGCCTGGAAGAAAGATGGAGAAGGCTGTTTATGAAACATACTGGTGGTAGCACAGCTTTGGATATGCCTGCTGGAGATTGGGTAGCTCAGATTGGAGAGAGGCAGGAGTCTGAGTTGTTCGGAGGTCGCTGGCTGTGTTCCCACGTGGTCTGCTGTGGTTGCTGTAGTTGATCTGATGTGGTCTGTACAGTAACAACCTTTATGTTGAAAGTAGACAAAGTGATGCCCTCCAGGGCATGGGTTATGTGAGTCCTGCAGGTTTGGAGTGAGGTGAGGTGACCTGATGGAGTTCTTGCTTGCTGCTGATTGTTGAAAGTGCATGCAGGGTCTGGTGTTATGATGATAAGGAATGCATATGCAAGAATTTGAGATGCTGTGGTTCACGCCTTAGGGCTACACCCAAGGGCCGTTTGCCGTAGCGCTTAGGCACAGGTGTGCCTAGAGCTGCTCGTTAAAGAGCAGTGGACCCAGCTTGATGATGCAGCTGCAGGGGGAAGGGCTTACCTCCATGCTGCCTGCAGCTGGCAGAGAGATCAGGCCTCATTGGTGCCGGAGAGTGTCCCTTGCTGCATCAGGTCCCTGCCACTTCAGTCCGGCAGGGTCGGAGAGCTGGCTGACTTATATTCCTTTAGACCCTAAAGCAGTGAGTTAGGGAATCCCACTCCAACCACAACAGGCTTTTGAGCACCTTTGAGAATGGGAAGATAATAGTGGATTTCTGCAAACCTTGCAGGAGTGGATGCATCCTCAATTTCTACTCCTTGCCTGGAGCAACCGTCAAGCTCAAGGTGATTCCCCTGGGAATCAACACCTCAAAGTTCCTCCTTCCAGAACAGGTGGATAACAGTGGCTTCCTCACAATCCTCTGAAGGCGAGAGTACTTCTTCATCCACATCAGATGTCAGGATCCAAGCCACAGTCCAGATTCTGGACAGATCCCAACTGATCCCCAGCTTCAGGGGGCGCCCTTTGCTGGGGATGCTTAGCCATAGGCAATTGAACAGGGCTTCCACTCTCAACCTGTCCCTCACAAGAATGCGTTCAGCAGGAACCCAGAGACTGTAGATTCTGAATTTCCACACCAGAATGATCAGGCCTATTTGAAAAAGAAAGAATTCCAGGGAGGACAATCTGGACTCTGGAAGCTCTTCTAGCGGAAATGACCCCTCTACATCAGGGGACCCAGTCACCATCGGGCCCCTAGAAGACGTAGAGCAGTTTGGTCGCCGTAACCTCTAGCAAACTGATTATCCTTAGCCGCAGGGCCATCCACACCTCTTGCCTGGTGTAAAAAGAGGGGAAATCCCTCCAGGGACAATTTAGGAGCTGCCATGCCAGCAGAACATGGTCCAGGAGGTGAAGATGAGGCACCTTACTTGTCACAGGCCAAACAATTCCTGGAATAAAACATGAGAGTTAAGGAAATATCACAACAGCACACACTAAAGCCACAATGGCTTGAAGGCATGTGTTAACTGCATCGACATCACCCATATGTGAGGACTGACTTCCTGCTTGTTCCTGGAGAATGCGTGTTACAGATGCTAGGGTAGGAACACGCGTTGGAGTTGCTCAGGCAGAACACATGCCAGGACCAGGCATACATTAAAACAATACTAGTGCTTGCAGAAAACAGAGGGAAACCCACAAAGAGGGGGAAAGTCATACTGGAGGGCTTCGAGCTCCTCGGCTCGAGGCTCCTCCTTGGTGTCCCACCGGGAATGCCAAAGCCTTGGCCATGTCCCTGATGAAGTCCGAGAACCGGGTATCCTCCGGAGGGGACCTTCTCCGAGGCTCGAAACCCGGCGAGTCAGATGGAGCATACCGGGGCCGGTGGGTGTCCGGGGACTCCTCATCTTTCATTTCCCATGCCGAGTCCTCCGAGGAGGAATCGATGGGCTCCAGCCGTGAGAGCTTCGGTCTCGACCGCCCCGATGCCGAGGGCAACAGCGTCGACAACCTTGGTCCCGAACGGGAGATCGAGGGATACCTCGGCCGAGGATCGACTCGAGTCCAAAGAGTCTCGAGGATCGGCTCGGCCTCCGGGGTCGACTTGGACGTCGAGGTTCCAGTGGTCGGGGCGAATGGACCAATGAGACCGGCCATCAGCGCCCACTGCTGCTCCAAGAAGGCAGACATGCTGTGCTCCAGGGCCGCCATTCTGAGACCGAGCTCAGAAGGCTCCGCAGCCTCCGGGTCGGGTCCCCACACCGGTTCTCTCGGAGGAGAGTCAACGAGGACAACAGCAGTTACCTTCCTCGCATCTCCAGCTCCGTGCGAGGCACCTTTGCAGGCCGCTCCGAATCCAAGGACCCGGGGCGGCAGTCAGGACTCTGCGACCTGGCCCGCGAGGATCCAGGCCGATCAGAGGCATTCAACGATGCTGCCCTCGCAGGTTTCTTCTTCCTCTGGTGTTCCCACGAGGGAGACCCGCACTCAGAAGACCCCCGACAATGCTCAGAGTCAGATAGCTCCTGAGGCGTCGAGGCTTCTGAAGCGGTCCGGACCCAGGTGGATGCGGACTCGGAGAAAATCCTTTGACGCTGCTGCTGCCTACTTCTAAGTGCCTTAGAGGACATCTTGCCACACGGGCCACAGACCTTCAGGTCATGGTCGGGCCCGAGGCAGCGGAGACAGCAGTCGTGTGTGTCGGTGAGTGACATTAATCTTTTACACCGATCACACTTTTTAAACCCGCTGGTAGCTATCGGGGGAAAAAGGGCCCCTGCGAGGTCAAACGACCGGGCTGCCAGTGAAAAAGAAAAAGAGCGCGAACGCTAAGTCACTAAGGACAAAAAACGAAAAAGAGTGACCGGACTTGATACCGGTGTACCGAAACGAGGCGGGAAGGGGAACTGGCGTTGAACCGGGCCGAAGAAGAGAATATTCAGCAGTTTTGATGCACTTTTTCCACGAGGGAAGTTGGACTACGTCCGTTGGACTGAGCAAGATGGCACCCTTGGGCAGGAAGGGGACCGTGCATGCGTGATGCAATCCCAAAGGCTTTCTTTGAAAGCTGGGGAATTGCTCCACACGAGGGCTCCATCGGCGCCAACGTCACCCATATGTGAGGACTGACTTCCTGCTTGTTCCTGGAGAATAGCAATTACTAGCAAGGATCTAGGTATCATTGTGGACAATTTATTGAAATCTGCCCAATGTGTAGTGCTGGAACAAAATAAAAATAGAATATTAAATAGTAGCAGTACTTGTAGCATTCTCTTTCTTATCATTTGATGACTAAAACAAATAATATTGTACTACCTCTATCGCTCCATGGTGTGGCTGTACAATTCTAGTTGCTGCATCTAAAAAAAAAAAGATAAAGCGGAATTATTAAAAGTACAGAGAAGGGTGACTAAAATCCTAAAGAGGATGGAATAACTGACAAAAGACTAAAGGTCTCTCACCCTAGGACCAGTTCTGTTCACTGTTCGTATATATTTATCTCTGTTTTACCCAGTTTAATTAATGTAACTGTTTATTGTTCCAAAGTTTGCTGATTTCCAGGAACAAGCAGGAATGTAGTCCTCACGCATGGGTGACATCGGGTACCGACGGAGCCCGCACAGGAAGCGCTGCAGCTACCAATCAGAAAGTATTTGTATCCTGCTTTGATTTAAGGATAAAATGGGATATAAATCCTTTTAAATAAATAAATAAGTCTTTGGGAGCAGTCCATGGCGCCTGTGCTGCTGCTGCCTTCCCGCTCTTATAACTGACTCTCTTCCGTGACTCTCTCAGTTCTCTGTTTCTGCGGAGCCAACAGGATTTCTCCTGCACCGCTGAAAAGTTCTTTCTGCCTACCCGTATCTCAGATACCACTTCTTTCTTAATTTCAATCCCTTCCCCTATATACAGGGTGGCCCCCCAAAAAAGTGAGAACATCTCGTAAATTAAAAGCTTAAATACGAGGGTTGCTCAGAAAGTAATGCCCCACATGTTTTTTCTCAGTCCAGAATGAAGATAGAGGTGTGAAATTGAAAAGGTAGTAACTTGGAACTGCAAAGGATACGTGTGTAATTTTATAGTCATCCAACAAATAGCGAGGTGGTAGTGATCCTTTAAATGGCGTCTGTGCGTGACACACGGTACAAACAACAAGCTGTAATTAAATTCTTGGTGGAGGAGAAAGAAAGTGTGAGAAACATTCACAAACGGTTGTGTGCTGTGTATAGATAGGAGCACCGCTGGATGATGGGTGAAGAGAGTAAAGGCTTCAGGAAGTGGTAAAACGGAACTGGAAGATCGGGCGCGGTCTAGGCATCCTGCCTCAGCCATCAGTCCAGAGACGTTGCAGCGCCCTGCAATAGCTGCCAGCGGGCATTAAAATACTGTAAGCTGTTGCGGTGTGCCTTGCACACACCTTTGAATATCCCAAAGAGTCAATAATTGCCATTGCACTACCTCTACTGACAGAAAGCTGTACAGACAATTCCCGACTCGTGATGCGCCGATCCGCACGAATAACATCATCAGCACACTGCAACTTCTCTGGACTGGTGGCTGAGGCAGGACGCCTAGACCGCGGCCGATCTTCCAGTTCCATTTTCTCCAGGAACAAGTAGGAAGTCAATCCTCACATATGGGACTCCCCAGCTCCAGGCTGCTGAGGACTGAACCACGACAGCACCAGTGGTGACCAATTATGTAGCCATGAGTTGCAGGAGGTGAGTCCCTGCTGAAAGACTCTGCAAGTCCCTAGTGTCCAGCAACACTAACACTCCGGTAGCCTTAACACAGAGGATCGTAGGAGCAGGAGTTGCCTGCACCCCAAGAGCGTTGAGGAGTACTGCCTGGCCGAAGGCACTGTTCCTGCAGGACTCGCTCTCCAGGCAGTAGTGAGCTGCGAACGTGTGACTTGAAGACCAAGTGGCAGCTCTGCAGATCTCCGTCACCGGCACAGAGCGGAGGTTGGCCACTGATGTGGCCATTGCCCTCACGCAATGCACTGTGATCCGGTGCTCCAAGGGAGAGGCCCGCTAACTCATAGGCGAGGGCAATACAGTCCGCCACCCAAGAGGACAAGTTGTGATTGGTCACAGGAAGCCCCAGTCTTCTGGGGTCATAAGACATGAAAAGCTGAGGTGCTTTGTGGTGGCCCTGGGTCTACTGTAGATAGGATAGGGCCCGTCTGAAGTCCAGTGTGTGGAGTATGAGCTCCTCCATGCCGGTGTGGTGCTGCAGGTAGAAGGTGGGGAGTACCACTTCTTGGTTGAGGTGGAATGGGGATACCACCTTTGGGCAGAACTTCGGGTGTGTGCGGAGCACTACACTGTTTTTGAAGAAGCTGGCATATGGAAGGTCCGCCACCAGGGTTTGAAGCTTGCTAACTCTCCGGGCTGAAGTGAGGGTCACTAGGAGGGCCACCTTCCAGGAGAGGTACCGCAGGTGGCAAGTGGCTCGAACGGCAGTCTGGTAAACTAGGAGAGCACCACATTGAGGTCCCACTTCACGAGGAAGGAGTGGCCTAGTGGTTAGGCCACTGGTACCTCAGGTCTGAGGGCCGGGGGTTCAATTCCTATCTGGGGACAGCAATCTCAGGCTGGAGGGACTGAGGTTTCTAGTCCTTTAGGCACTCCTTGTGGCCTTGGGCAAGCCACTCAACTCTCCATTGCCTCAGGCACACATAGATTGTGAGCCCTTTGGGGACAAGGGAATGTATCCAGTACCTGCTTGTAGTGATTGTAAACCACTCCGATCAAGAAATTGCATAAACATAAACTGCTGGGGGGTGGAATGGGGCTTGGATAGCAGGAGGCCCCGCAGGAACCGAGAGACAGGGGCTGGCTGGAGAGGGGCTTACCCTCGATTGGGTGGTGGTGAGCGGTTATAACGCTCAAGTTTATCCATACAGAATTAGACTTTAGTCCCATGCGCGATAGGTGCACCAAGTACTGAAACACCAGCTGTACGTGGCAGGAGAAAGGATTTGCCTTCCTGTCCACGCACCAGACGGTGAACCTCCGCCACTTAAAGGCGTAGGCCCTTCTGGTGGAGGGCTTTCTAGAGGCCAGTAGTATCTCCAACTTCCTTTGGCAAGTTGAGGGAGGCCAAGGCTACCCTCTCAGCAGCCATGCCGTCAATGTCAGCGACCCCACATTGGGGTGCAGGAGGGAGCCCTCCTTCTGAATCAGGAGGTCTGGGGCTCTCCCCAGTGGGACTGGAAGTGCTGCCGACAACAGGACTTTGATCAGTCTTGGCCACCAGAGGGGTCGGCGGGAACACAGAGTAGTCCCTTGGACCACGACATCGCTACCCTCTCTGGGTGTGGTTGACGGGAACAGAAGCGAGTCAACAGCGTGTTGTTCAGGGAGGCGAACAGATCTATCTCGGGCCTGCCCCAGAGGCTGAAGAGCCTCTCTGCCACTGCGGGGTCGAGGCGCCACTTGTGCGGCCACAGGACTCTGCTGAGTCTGTCTGCCAGGCAGTTGTCCTGGCCCGGGAGGTAGACTGTGCGCAGGAGCATGCCATTGCTCACTGCAAAGGAGAGGAGGGCCACTGCCTCTTGCCAGAGGGAATATGAGCTCGTGCCTCCCTGCTTGTTGATATAAAACATTGCAACTTGGTTGTGCATTTGGATCAATACAGGTCAGTGTTGCAGTTGGCTGCAGAACACTCGTAGGGCTAGGAAGACTGCCTGGAGCTCCAGGAAGATGATCTGAAAAAGACTCCTCCTGGAACCAGCAGCTCTGCATGAGCTGAGCTCTGCAGTGATCTCCCCACCCCTGGAGAGAAGCATCTGTGCACAGAGTCCTCTGTGGCAAAGGCGCCCAGAAGGGCATTCCTGCCCAGCGGTGGTGCCGGTCTTGCTACCAGCAGAGGGATTCCACCAGCCGGCAGGTGATCCTGATCCTGTCTCGGACCCTGCCCGTTGCCTGGGTCCACTGTGAGCGCAGGCACCACTGGGCCATGTGCAGGCGGGCTAGGGGTGTGACATGGACGGTAGAGGCCATGTAGCCCAGCAGATGGAGGAAGAGGCGAGCTGGCACCATTTTGCATTGTTGGATCTCTCCTGCCAGCTGTTTGAGGCGTTTGGCACTGTCCTGAGGAAGGAAGGCCATGGCCTGCACAATGTCCAGCTGAGCACCTATGAACTCCAGGTTTTGAGCTGGAGAGAGATGTGACTTGGGGTAGTTAATGACGAACCCTAGGTGCTGCAGGAGGAGGTTGGTACACTCTGTGGCCTAGCTGGCCTCTGCAGCTGTGGTGCCTCTGATAAGTCAGTCGTCCAGATACGGGAAGACAAACACCCCTTGTAGGCGGCAGATATGTGGCTACTACTGCTAGGCATTTTGTGAAGACTCTTGGTGAGGAGGCTAGACCAAAGGGGAGTACCCTCTACTAGTAGTGGCTCCCTCCAACCACGATTCTCAGGAACTGCCTGTGAGAGGGGTGGATCAGGATGTGAGTGTAGGCATCCTTTAGATCCAAGGAGCACAGCCAATCTCCCTGGTGGAGGTAGGGCAGCAAAGTCCCAAGGGAGAGCATCTTGAACTTCTCCCTCGCCAGAAACTTGTTTAAGTTTCATAAGTCTAAGATAGGCTTGAGGCCCCCAGTTCTTTTGGGAACAAGGAGATATCTGGCATAGAAGCCCTTTCCCCACAAGTGTTGGGGTACAGGCTCCACCGCCTTGTCTCTGAGTAGGCCTACAAGCTCTGAGAGCAAGAGGGTCTGGTGAAGGGGAGGCCGCATTGGCTCTCCTGGAAAGTACACTGGTGGTGTCTGCTGGAAGCACAGATGGTAACCCTCCCTCACCACTTGACGTGCCCACTGATCTGTGGTGACCTCAGCCCACCTGTGGGCTGGAAAGGGTCTTCCAGGGGGAGGGAGGCCCTGCCCTGGGAGTCAAAAGCTCCTTCCAAGCTGAGCTGGAGCTGGGGCCTTTGGCTTCTTGGGTCCATATCCCTGGCCTTTTGGCTGGGAACCCATTTTATTGGTGGCCTGAGAAGGCTTGGTAGTGGTGGCTCTGGTGAAAAGGCCCTTTCTTCCTCAAGAAAAATGGCCTTTTTCCCAATGTTTTCTTTTGGGGAAGGGTAGAGATCTTCTTTGAGAGCTTCTGCCGGGTCACCACCTTGACCTCTATCTCAGTCACCTTGTCAGCCATAGGCTTCCCAAATAGGTTCTCCCCGATGCAGGGAACATCCAGCAGCTTTTCCTGGACCCATTGCTCGAGGTCGGAGATCTGCAGCCAAGCCTGGCGTCAGGCACTGATGCCTGCAGCCGCAATCCGGGCTGCAGACTCAAACCCATTGTAGGCGGCCCGGGACAAGAACTTGGAGCAGTCCCAGATGGCGGCTACCAGGGTCTGGAACCGTTGAAGGGGTGTCCCAGTGAGCCCCGCTGAGCTCTTGGATGAGGCCCTTTAAATACATGTCAATGTAGAGCTCATATGCCTATACCTGGCAGCTCAGCATGGAACCCTGGAAGCACTTGCGCCCTAGGGCATCAAGAGCCCTGGCCTCTCTTCCCGGAGGGGGGGGGGGGGGACAGAAGAGTAATTCTTCTGGCTCTTTAGCTTCTGCATCAAGGTCTCTACCACCATAGAATGTGTGGGAGTTGGGACTTCTGGAAGCCCAGGCTCTTCTTGACGCGGTAAATTGCGTTGAGGCGCTGGCTGACCATCGGCACAGAGGCTGGGGCTTCTCTCATCCGTAGGAAAGGCTATTCGAGGATGGGTTACACTGGCACCGATAGAGCCTCCTTTGGCAGAGACTCATACTGGAGGATCTCCAGTTCTTTGGTGCGTGGGCCCTCCTCTGACTTGGTTGGGACAGAGGGGGCACGGGCCATGTCATGGAAGAAGTTGTGCAAGGTCACGTCCTTGGGTGGGGAATGGCGCCAGGGCTCTGGGGGAGATGGCTCCGAGGGAACGTCTTTGGCAAGGCCTTGACGTCTGTCTACCATTCGGAGCCTGAGGGTGTCAAGGAGTTCGAGGCTCGGAGCTCCCGCTCCTCGAGGCCTGCTCCAAAGAAGGCTGGTCTTGGGTCAGACTCCCGGAAATTACCTGGGGAGGATTGGATACCCTAGGATTGGGACCGGGACCTCGATCAGTGCTGGGGGTTCAGCTTGACACCCAGGGACACCACTACAGTTGGGGGCCCGGTCATCGAGGCAGATGATGCGGACGAACCTGACATCATTGCCTGCTGCATGGCCTCAATGCCAGAAGGCTCCGCAGTCTTCAGCACGACGAGGATGTCGGGCCCGGTGCCGGCACTGGCGAGTGCATCCGATGAGGACCATGGCCTTGGGGAGCCTTGCATGGTCACCACCGGCCAAGGATTCCTTCCAAGAGACATTAAGGGGGTGCTGCTCGGAGGACCTGCAACAGGACCTTACTGGGTTTCCCCAGGGGAATCTCGACTGAGGATTTTTTTTTTCTTTCCAGGGTCCGGTGTCTTTAAGGAGGAGCCGCTGCTGCGGGACTCTGAAGATGTCCAGGCCTCTCGAGAGGTGTGCGGGAACAGTCTCCTGCAGCTCCAACCTTTTCTTGTTTGTTTTCGGAATCATGGCCTGACACAGGTTGCAGGTGGTACTGTTGTGGTCCAGACCAAGGCAATGCAAGCAGCAGTTATTGGTGTCTGTAACAGACATTCTCCAGGACCAAGCAGGAAGTCAGTCCTCACATATGGGTGACGTCGGCGCCGACGGAGCCCTCGCGGAGCAATTTTCCCGAGCTTTCAAAGAAAGCCTTTGGGAATTGCAGCGCGCATGCGCGGTCCTCTTCCCGCCCAAGGGTGCCATCTTGCTCAGTCTTCTTTTTTCCGCGGAGCCCTACAGACGTTGTTTGTGAATCCCCGCAGAAAAGTTGATTTTATTTCTCTTTTTTCTCGGTTTCGACGCCGGTTCTTTTCCCGCCCGGACCCGCGACGCCGGTTGCGAGTCCGTTCTTTATTTTTCGTTTTTTTTGTCCTTCGTGACAGATTTCGCGCCTTTTTACTTTTTCACTGGCAGCCCGGTCTTTTGACCTCGCAGGGGCCCTTTTTCCCCCGATGGCTGCCAGCGGGTTTAAAAAGTGTGACCTCTGTAAGAAACTCATGTCTCTTACCGACACACACGACTTCTGCCTCCGCTGCCTCGGACCCGATCATGACCCGATGATCTGTGGTCCGTGTGGCAAAATGTCCTCAAAAGCGTTGAGGAGTCGGCAGCATCAGCGGGAACGTATCTTCTCTGACTCCGGCCAGGCTCGGACCTCGTCAGAGGCTTCGACGTCTCGGGACTCTGGTCCGGAGCATCGTCGAAGTTCCTCTGAAAGGGGGTCTCCTACCCGGGAACATCATCGGAAGAAGAAACCCGCGAGGGCGGGATCGGTGGACGCTCCTGGTTCCTCGAGGGCCAGGTCGCATAGCCCCGATTCCCGTCCCGGGTCCTCGGAGGTGGAGAGGCCTTCCAAACATCCTCGTCTCGAGATGGACTTGCCCGCTCACATGAGTACTGTTGTCCTTGTGGACTCGCCTCCGAAGGAGCCGACGTCGGGCCCGATGCCGTCAAGGCCTGAGTCGGGGGCTGCTGGGTCT
Organism: Ichthyophis bannanicus; assembly: GCA_033557465.1. Lineage (NCBI taxonomy): Eukaryota > Metazoa > Chordata > Amphibia > Gymnophiona > Ichthyophiidae > Ichthyophis > Ichthyophis bannanicus. The sequence continues at coordinate 940,360,978 of CM066033.1, read as the reverse complement.
CCTGAGCTCGGACTCAGGTTGACGGCCTTGGAGAGCAGTCTGACTGCCTTCATGGACCAGCAGCGGGCATTGATCGCTGGCCTCGCCGGTGCTTCTGCCCTGACCGCCGGGACGTCGACCTCCAAGTCGACCCTGGAGACCGAGCCGATCCTCGAGTCCATGAGGGCTCGAGTCGATCCTCGGTCGCGGTCTCCTTCGGCCTCCCGTTCGGGACCAAGGTCGTCGACGCCGACTCCCTCGACGTCGGGGCGGATGGCATCGATGCCCGCCCGACCGGAGCCGCTCGACTCCTCCTCCGAGGAGTCGGCCTGGGAATCCGAGGACAAAGAGTCACCTGGTTCCTTTCGGACTCGGTGTGTCCCATCGGACTCCCCCGAGTCCGAACCTCGGAGACGGTCCCCCCCGGAGGATACCCGGTTCTCGGACTTCGTGCGGGATATGGCAAAGGCCTTGGCCTTCCCCGCGGATCCCGAGGAGCCTCGAGTCGAAGAGCTCGATGCCCTCCAATATGACTCTCCCCCGAAGGAGGCCTTTATTGTACCGGTTCCTCCGATGCTGGAACGACTTCTCTTCCGCATGTGGGAGAGCCCGGCGTCGTCGCCGGTGTTAAGCAAGCGGGTCGATTCCATTTATCGAGTCCGCAAGAGCCCCGGCTTCCAAAAGGCACAACTACCGCACCATTCCATGGTGGTGGAATCGGCCATGCATAGACTTAAGAGTCAAAAAATGCACTCCTCGGTGCCCCCCGGTAGGGAGGCCCGAAGCCTGGATGCCCTCGGTAGGAAGTGTTTCCAGGGCTCTATGCTTGCTTGTCGAGTCCAGACCTACCAGCTCTACATGGGCATGTATCTCCGAGACCTGGCTAAAGAAATAGCCGGGTTCTCTACTGGTCTCTCCGACGAACCTTTGCAGAGGTTCCAAACCTTGTCAACTGGTATTCGGGAGTGCTCAAAGTTTATCTCTTGAGCAGCCTACGATGGTTTTGAGGCATCGGCTCGAGTAGCCGCAGCCGGCATCGGTGGCCGCCGCCAGGCTTGGCTTCAGACATCCGACCTCGAGCCATGGGTGCAGGACAAGTTGGTCGATGTCCCCTGCAGAGGTGAAAACCTCTTTGGCAAGCCCATGGATGAGAAGGCTGCACAGATCGAGACCGAGACTCTCACCAGGACTCGTCTCTCAAGGAAGACCTCTGCCCCTTCTCAAAAGAAGAAGGGCTCGGGGAAAAAGCCCTTTTACCCGAGGAAGGCGGCTGCCTATAAATACTACCCTCAGTATCAGGCCTCAGCAGCTCCCCCACAGGGCAAGCAGGCCAAGGGACGGGGTAATGGGTCCCGTAGGCAGCAAGCCCCCAAGCCTGCACCACCGGCCCCTGCTCAGCAGGGTGGGGGTTTTTTACTTCATCAGCATAGCCTCTCCCCCTCAGCTGGTTTCTCTCAGCACAGGAGGCCAGCTGGTCCACTTTGCCCACAGGTGGTCCAACATCACCATAGATACCTGGGTACTTCACATAGTTCAGAAGGGCTATCTTCTTCACTTTCACCAGGTACCTCCCTCCTACTTTCCAGGGGAGCCTCCGAGACTCCCTCTGCACAAGGACTTACTTCTTCAGGAGTTAGCAAGTCTCCTTCAGGAACAGGCTGTGGAACCGGTGCCCCACCAACTGAAGGGTCAAGGGTTTTACTCCAGGTACTTTCTGATACCAAAAAGAACAGGAGGCCTCAGACTCATCCCGGACTTGCGAAACCTCAACAAGTTCCTTGCAAAGGAAAAGTTCAAGATGCTTACCCTTGGAATCCTGCTGCCCTACCTCCAGCAGGGCGACTGGCTATGCTCCTTGGATCTAAAGGATGCGTATACTCATATCCTTATTCATCCAGACCACAGACAATATCTCAGGTTTGTTGTGGGAGGAAATCATTACCAGTACAGAGTACTGCCCTTTGGCCTATCCTCCGCCCCCAGGGTGTTCACCAAATGCCTGGCAGTGGTGGCGGCCTATCTAAGACTTCAAGGCCTTTTTGTGTTTCCATACCTGGACGACTGGCTCATCAGAGTCCAGTCTTCCCAAGAGGCCACTCATCGCACTGTGACTCTACTCCAGCACTTGGGATTTGTCATAAACTTCGCAAAGTCCACTTTGCTCCCCTCTCAAAATCTCGAATTCATCGGCGCCAGGTGGGACACTCTTCAGGCGCGGGCCTTCCTCCCTCTGGACAGGGCCAAGCGGCTCATGGATCTCGCCAGCCACTTTCACAGCAATTCCCTGGTCTCGGCCAGGCAATTTCTGAGACTGCTCGGCCATATGGCTTCCACGGTCCATGTGACCCCCAATGCCCGCCTGAACATGCGACCTGCTCAATGGTGCCTTCGCACACAATGGCATCAGGCCACTGGGAGCCTAGCGGACTCCGTAAAGACCTCCGACCAGCTAGTCTCTTCTCTACAATGGTGGCTTCATCTGCAAAACCTAGTACTAGGAGTGACTTTTCAGCACCCTCCGCATTCTCAGGTCCTGACGACCGATGCTTCTCTCCTGGGTTGGGGAGCACATTGCCAAGGGACATGTACTCAAGGTCTCTGGACTCCTTGGGAGTCTGCTCAGCAGATAAACTTCCTGGAGCTCAGAGCCATCCGCCTAGCGCTCAAAGCATTCTCTCACCTGATTTCTCACCAGTCGGTGCTGGTACAGACAGACAATCAGGTTGCAATGTTCTACGTGAACAAACAAGGCGGAACAGGCTCCTTCCTTCTCTGTCAGGAGGCACAGAAACTATGCTCTTGGGCCGTCCACCACGGCATCATCCTCAAAGCTGTCTATCTCCCAGGTCAAGAAAATTACCTGGCCGACAAGCTAAGCAGGATCCTCCAGCCACACGAGTGGAGGTTGGATCCGATGGTGGTTCAGCGGATCTTTCTCAAGTGGGGCCTCCCCACCATGGATCTGTTTGCCAGTCCTCTGAACCGACAACTTCCCAGATTCTGCTCTCGACAACCGCATCCTCTCAGAGTAGCGGCGGATGCTTTTCTGATTCCATGGTCCACAGGCCTCTTATATGCCTTTCCTCCCATGCCGCTGGTGTCTCGGACACTCTTCAAAGTTCTCAGAGACAAAGCCTCGATGATCCTAGTGGCTCCCCGGTGGCCGAGACAACCTTGGTTCCCGCTTCTAATGCAGCTGGCGGTGGACACCCCTCTTCCTCTGGGGTTTCAGCCCGACCTCCTGTCACAGGATCAGGGGACTCTCCTGCACCCCAACCTCCGGTCCCTTCATCTGATGGCCTGGCTGCTGAAAGGGTAGTCCTTGCTCCCCTCCGCCTGCCTCCAGATGTGGAGGAGGTCGTCTTGGCCTCCAGGCGGCCCTCCACCCGGAAGTCCTACGCGCTTAAGTGGCGTTGGTTCTCCGTCTGGTGTGCTCAGCAGTCTCAAGATCCCTTCTCCTGTTCAGCATCAGTGGTCTTGCAGTACTTGCTTTCCCTCTCCAATCTTGGACTTAAGTCCAACTCGGTCAAGGTCCACCTCAGTGCTCTTTCTGCGCATCACATGCCGGTGGATGGCAGACCTCTTTCTAACCACCCTCTGGTGGCTCGTTTTCTCAGAGGCCTCCTTCTCCTTAAACCACCTTTGCGCCCACCAGCCCCGGACTGGGATCTCAATGTGGTTTTACAGCGGATTACCTGTCCGCCTTTTGAACCTATGGCTACCTGTCCTCTGCGTTTTCTTTCTTGGAAAACCTTGTTCTTGGTGGCCCTCACTTCTGCTAGACACGTTAGTGAGCTGCAGGCCCTGGTATCTGATCCACCTTACACTAGGTTCTACAAGAACCGGGTAGTCCTACGGACTCACCCTAAGTTTCTTCCCAAAGTGGTTTCCCCTTTTCACATCAACCAGGAGGTGGTGCTTCCGACCTACTTTCCCAGGCCACACTCCAGCCGAGCTGAAATGGTCCTGCATACCCTGGACTGTAGAAGGGCGTTAACCTTCTACCTTGACCGTACGCGGGAGCACAGAAGGGCTGTTCAGCTCTTCGTCTCTTATGACCCCAATAAGTTGGGGCTCCCTGTCTCCAAGCGTACTCTGTCCATCTGGATTGCTGACTGTATCGCTTGGGCTTACGAGGCAGCCGGCCTCTCGTTGGAAAGTCGAGTCACGGCCCATCGTGTTCGGGCGAAGGCTACGTCAGTGGCTTACCTCCGCTCTGTTCCATTGGCAGACATCTGCCGGGCTGCTACTTGGTCTTCAAGCCAGACCTTTGCAGCCCATTACTGCCTGGAGAGGGAGTCCCGCAGGGACAGTGCTTTCGGACAGGCAGTCCTCCGTAACCTCTTCGAGGTATAGGCAACTCCTACCCTCCATCCCGGATGTTGGGCTACCGGTTGGAGACGTATTCAGAGAAGATTCCTTCCTTCTGTGCTACTGAGCTTGAGGGAGCTCCTTTTTGTGCTTAGGGTCTCCGGTAGCCTTAAGCTTGGGAGTCCCATATGTGAGGACTGACTTCCTGCTTGGTCCTGGAGAAAGTGTAGTTACTCACCTGTAACAGGTGTTCTCCAGGAGCAGCAGGAATCAGTCCTCACAACCCTCCCTCCTCCCCTTGGAGTTGCAGTTCTATGCTTTCGTTTTTGCTAATTTTTTGCTGTCTTTTAGCTATGTCATCTGACTGAGCAAGATGGCAGCCTTGGGCGGGAAGAGGACCGCGCATGCGCGCTGCAATTCCCAAAGGCTTTCTTTGAAAGCTGGGGAAAATTGCTCCGCGAGGGCTCCGTCGGCGCCGACGTCACCCATATGTGAGGACTGATTCCTGCTGCTCCTGGAGAACACCTGTTACAGGTGAGTAACTACGTTTAATCTGACTGCAGTGGTCACATTTTTTGAAGCCACCAGGAGACATGGTGGGATGCACCCAGGTTGGGTCGATGACCCCCGGGCAAAAAGCATTCAGGCAAGTCTAGATGAAAAAAGAGGGAGAGCCAAGAACAGTGTCAGAGACTATGCCGGCTCGAGGCCGGAAGAGGAACCAGTACGCAAACCAGGAAAAAAAACACCTTTTGAGATCATTTTTAAAGGATTTTTCCGGAGACACGGGACAGGTATCCGTTGGTCTCTGTGGAAAAAAAGGAGAATGAGCAAGATGGCACCCTTTGGCGGGAAGAGGACCACACATGTGTGGTAGTATTCCCAAAGGCTTTCTTTGAAAGCAGGGGAAATGCTCTGTGTGGCTCCGTCGGCGCAGACATCACCATATGCAAGGTCTGACTTCCTGCTTGTTCCTGGAGAAAGCGTAGTTACTCACCTGTAACAGGTGTTTTCCGGGCCCACTTTTGGACAGAGTGCTAGGTGGCCCACTGTGGGCTGGTGAGGGTCTCCTGAGGAAGGGAAGGCCCTGCCTTGAATGTCAAAAGCTCCCTCCTTGTTGGGCCGGAGCCAAGGAATGGGGCTTCTGAGCTCCTTGGCCTTGCCTTTTGGGGTGAGAACCTTGTTGCAGGCCCGAGAAGGTCTGGTATTGGTGACCCTGCTGGAAGTGCCTCATTTTTACGGGAATAGGGGTCTTTTCTCCAAGGGTTTTTTTGTGGGGGAAAGGAAGAGGTCTTCTTCGAGAGCTTCTGTCGAGTCACCACTTCAGCCTCTATGTCGACCATTGGTTTGCCGAACAGGTTGTCACTGGTGCAGGGGACGGTGAGCAGTTTGTCCTGGACATACTGCTCGAGGTCCAAGGACTGCAGCCATGCTTGGCGCTGGGCTCCGATGCCAGCTGCTGATACTCTGGTTGCAAACTTAAATCCATCGTAGGCCGCCCGGGAGAGGAATTTTGAGCAGTCCTTGATCCTGGAGGCTTGAGACTGGAACCGAGTGAGGAGTTCCCCCACCAGCCCCATTGAGAACCCCGACAGTTCCTGGGTCAGGGCCTTCAGATACATGCCTATGTATAGCTCATAGGCCTGGATTTGACACCCCAACATCAAGCCCTGAAAGCACTTGCACCCAAGGGTGTCGAGGGCTCTAGCATCCTTGCCCGGGGGGAGTAAGTCTTCAGGCTTCTGAGTTTCTGCATGATTGACTTGACTACCATGGAGTTGTGTGCAAGTTGGGACTTGTGGAACCCTGGCCCCTTCCTGATGTGGTATATGTTGAGGCGTCGGCTGACCACTGGTACCGACACTGGGGTCTCCCACATTCTCAGTGGCAGCTGCTCGAGGATCGGCTGTACTGGCACCGTGAGAGTCTCCTTGGGTGGAGACTCGAACTGGAGGATCCTCCTCCGCCTCGGTTTGCACCAATTGGTCCCCGGCCATATCCCTGACAAAGTCATGGAAGGCCATGTCCTCTGGAGGAGAATGGCACAGGGGCGCCAGAGGAGATGGGTCTGAGGGGACGTCTCGGTGCCATCTGGTTTCCAGGGAGGTCTCGTCAGGTCTCCCACTTGGAGTCGAGAGGGGACGACGATTCTGAGGCCCTGTGACTCCTTGGCTTGAGGCCCGCCCCAAAGGACCAGGGCCCTCTTGAGGACCTGGGGTCGTAGAAACTGGCCGGAGAGGACTGGATTTCCGAGGAATGGGACTGGGACCAGGACCTCAACCGGGGCCGAAGGCTTACCTGAGGTCGGTGGCACTCGGAGCTAGGCTTGACAACCGGGGTCTCCCCCACAGCCAGGGGCCCAGTCGGAGCAGATGATGCAGACGAACCTACCATCATTGCCTGCTGCATGGCCAGGATAGCAGTGATGTTCTGCTCCATGGCTGCCATTATGGATTCCAAGCCAGAGGGCTCCGCAGCTTTTGGCGCAGGCACCCTCGCGAGTGCATCCTCCACAAGGACTATGGCCTCGAGAACCCTTGCACAGTCTCTGCCAGCCGAGGCATCCTTCCTGAGGACGTTGGTGGGATGTTTCTCGGAGTCGCACAAGTCCCTCCGGGCTGTCTTACCAGGTTTCTCCAGTAGAACCTCCACGGACGTCAAGGAGTTTTTCTTTTTACGCTTAGAGTCCGAGGTCCATTTGGAGGAGCCACTGCAGCGAGATGCCGAGGACGCTCAACCCTCTCGGGAAGTGCTGGGATTGGAGCTTGGTGTGGGGGAGGCCAGTGCCAAGTTAGATCTGGGGAACAGTTTCTCCTGCAACTCAGAGCTCTTTTTATTAGTTTTCGGCATCATGGTCTGGCACAGGTCGCAGGTGTTATCATGGTCTGGGTCCCAGGCAGAGTAGGCAGCAGTCATGGGTGTCAGTGACAAACTTAGTTTGACTGCAGCGGTCACATTTTTTGAACTCACCAGGGTGTCACGCCACCGCCACTAGCTTAGAGGGGCGTGGATTATTAGAGGAACCTTCTGCTGTATGCTTTTTTTCAGCTTTTGTTAAACTATTTCCCTGCAGTGCCCTCTGAGAAATGTAGTCCTTATTCAGCTTTATGGGTGCATCATGCAGAAAGCTGTAGTCAGGCTCAAGTAGGTAAGGCAAATGACAGAAATTTATTATTTTTATATACACAATGGTTCGATCATACCACGCATAGGATTGTTGGTTCAGGACTGTTGAAAGCAGAGCATTGTCCAAAACATATCCAACCGCAAAAATGCAGTTTTAAAGGTTTTCTCTATTGCAGGATACAGTCTTTACCAGCAAGCTTATTGTATTCCCTTCTCAGCTTTGCTGGGGTTAAAGCACAAAACAAAAACAAATCACATTTACAGTCTGTGGTAAACTTCCCTTCTATAAACATGGGGATCTCAGCCACCCTGCTTGGAATAAGGGTACCTATTTCCTGAAAGCCTTTCTTTCAGGACTGGCTTGCTTTTTCTACGTTCCTAGGTTTAATAGCTTGGCACAAGGAACAGTCCATGGGAGTGTCCTCCTCAATCAGCTTTACCTCAGGCTCTCCCAGCTGCATAGGCTCTGACTCCCCTTCCTGCTCACCATGCTCAGCTAACAGCCTCCCAGGGGATCTTGGAGTCTCTCTTGTTCCTGGCTCCAAACTCTCCTGCAGCCGTGCTACATGCCAAATAGCACTCTTTCCAGCTGGAAGCTCCGTTCCTCTGCTCTGCTCGGCTTCCTGCTTCTCCTCTCCTCTCTCTAAATCATACTCTGGCCTGGGTTTATACTTCCAGGGCTCTAGCTCCAACCCCACCCTACTCAGGTGTCGGCACTCAGCCTGACTTCAGGCACCTGAGTGCTTGGAGCATTCACTGCCTAAAGGGTTCTGAGCCCTGTATCCTCTCCCCTTCATTCCACTAGGGGGAGCATGAAATGTGGTCCACGTGAACGTTTTCTGATTCCTGGAGGTGTTTATGGCTTTCCTACCCTGTCTCGGTAAAAGGGGACCCTTTACTAGGGTGAATTCCCTGTCTCTTTGTCCTCCCCCAGACTCCGGATAGGCCTCCTTGCCACACAGGGACATGGTGGGAAAACACACGGCCGGGGTTGACGACCCCCAGATGAAAAAGATGCGAGCATCGATCAAAAAGAGGGAAAGGAGCCAAGAACAGCACCGGGCCTGGTGCCGGCTCGAGGCAGGAAGAGGAACCGGTACGCAAACCAGGAACAGCTAATTTTTTAAGGATATAGCAAGGACTTTTCCTGGGGAAGTTGAACTGACGTCTGATGGGCTCCGCGAAAAAAAGGAGAATGAGCGAGATGGCACCTTTGGGCGGGAAGGGGACCATGCATGCATGGTAGCATATCCCAAAGGCTTTCTTTGAAAGCTGGGGAAATGTTCCACGCGGGGCTCCGTCAACACCCATATGTGAGGGCTGACTCCCTGTTTGTTCCTGGAGAACAGTAACCTCTGAGAAAGAGCCCAGGGCGGAGGAATTGGAGATCATCCAGTATCCAACAGCTCCCAAGGAGGTGGCCACCCTCCTGGTGCACTGTATCCTCCATGATCTGATTCTCCAGATGTGGGAGACTCCCCTCATGTTCTCACCTCATACTTGATGCCTCGATACTATGTATAGAGTACCGGAGTGTCCCCACTTCCAAACGCCACAGCTTCCTCACCATTCAATGGTGGTGGAATCGGCGATGTGCCACATCAAGAGTTCCAAAACCCATTCCTCTAACTCACCAGGCATTGATGTTTTCAGGCTTCCATGCTTTCAGCCAGGATTAACTCTTATATACTCTATATGGGTAGGTTCCTAAAGGAGGTTTCCAGGGACCTCAAGGCCATGGCTCTTCTTCTTCCAGATGACAAGAGAGAAGTCTATCTTGCTCTAGTCAAACATACCCAAAATGTATCAAAGTTTGTCAATAGGGCAAGCTTTGATGCATTTGAATGCACAAGCAGAGCCATAGTAATATACATTGATGCATGCAGGATTGCATGGCTTCAGGCCTCAGATCTTGAACAGTGGGTTCAAGATAAGCTGGGCAACATACCCTGCACAGGGGAAAACCTCTTCGGCAAAGACTGGCAGGATAAGGCGTCTCAGTTAGAGTCAGAAAATACCACTCTAAACAAGACTGTCCAAAATAGCTAACCTTGCTAGAAAAAAAGACAGTTGCAAAGGCTTTCTCCAATAATAATAAGAAATTCTACTTTTCTTATCCTCCTGCTTCTCAGTACCAGGCTCAAGGGCCACAGAAAAGGCAGCAGCAGAAGCCGCCGCAGGTGGCTAAATCTCAACCAGCTCCACAGCCATAGTCTGTGCCTGTTTTTTTACTCTTTTCTAGAGAACATTGCCACCCTGCCTCTGGAGGACCCTCACCTCTTCCACATAGCAGGCAGACTATCACTATGCCCACAGAAGGCACCTTATCACCTCAGAGCAGTGGACACTATCCATAGTCCGGGAGAGGTACAGACTTCATCTGCAAATTCTGCCCCCCCCCTTGTCTTCTGTGGGGGAATATCACACACAACCCCCACTCACTGCTCTTCTACAGGAAGAGGCGTCTTCTCTTCTATTCCATGGCGCCATAGATGATGTCCCAATCTCCCAACAGGGAATGGGGTTCTAATCTCCGTACTTTCTCATACCAAAGACCAGAAGGTACAGGCCCATCCTGGACCTCAGAAATCTCAAATTTCTGGTTTGCAAGAAGTTCAAAATGAACTCTCTTGGGACTCTTCTTCCCTACCTCCAGAGTCTGGACTGGCTCTGTTCCCTAGATCTAAAAGAAACCTACACACATCCATCTAGGACAAAGGAAATATTTACGCTTCATCTTTCAAGGAAAACATTATCAATATGGAGTCTTTCCCTTCGGACTCTCCTCTGCCCCAAGAGTCTTCACAAAGTCTTGGCGGTTGTAGCTGCATATCTAAGATCTCTGGGATATTGGTCTTCCCTTACTTAGACGACTGGCTCATAACAGCAGACACATCCCAATAGGTTCAGCTTTCCTTGCATCATACCATAACAATACTATAACACTTGAGATTTGCCTCAAACTTTCCAAAATCCCAGCTTTATCCAACTCAGACTACAGTTCATTGGAGCTTTACTGGATACACAGCAGGCCAGGGTGTTTCTACCCCAACCCTGCTGTGTCCATCTCATCGAGCTAACCTCCCAAGTGCTATTACAAGACCATAAGACTGCCTGAGAAATGCTGCAGCTTCTGGGGCACATGGCCTCAACAGTACATGTTGTCCCATATGCCCGCCTACATATGCGAACAGCCCAGTGGACTCTTGCCTCCCAATGGATGCAGGCCTCAGGCCACTTCAGGGACAAGATCCAAGTCACTGCCCCTCTCACCACATCCCTCCAATGGTGGTGTTCTCCAGAAAATCTCCTTGTCGGGTTACCTTTTCAGATGCCTCCACATCAATGTACCCTGATGACAGATGCCTTCAAACTGGGTTGGAGAGTTCACTTGGGCACTTTCTCTACACAAGGCCTCTTGACAACACGGAAGTCACAGCTCCAAATCAATCTCCTGGAGCTTCAGGCTATCTCAAATGTCCTCAGGGTGTTTAACAATCATCTCAGCGCACAAAGGGTACAAGTCAGGATAGACAGACAATCAAGTGGCCATGTTCTATGTGAACAAACAGGGCAGTTCAGGCTCTTGGGCCATCTGCGAGGAGGCTCTCCATCTGTGATCCTTTGTCATTTCTCATCAAATACACTTCCAAGCAGTGTATCTCCCAGGGGACCTCAATGTTTTGGCAGACAAGTTGAGTCAGATCCTTCTTCCCCACGAATGGTCTCTCCATGTGGACACAACGTCCTATACCTTTCAGACTTGGGGAACTCCATAGATCTCTTTGCCACTCCACAGAATGCCAAGCTTCCCTGCTTCTGTGCCAGAACCCTGACATCCAGCAACCAACAGGTGGATACTTTCCACCTTCATTGGGGGCAGGGTCTGCTTCATGTTTTCCCTCCCATACCCATGATTCTGAAGATACTGTTCAGGAAAGAGAAATGAGCATATCATTTTAAAAACCACACAGACCTAAACTTTAATAGGGAGCTAAATCAGTTCAAAAATTAATCCTTTCAACATAAACTTAACAGACCAATATTTACATTGACAAACCCCAACTTGGTCCAGGTTTTATTGGTTAAGCTGTGTCAGGATAGTCTCAAAGCAAATCTAGTCAAACTTCTTCACTGTCTTTTGCTGCAACCGAAGATTTTGGACATGGCTGAAGAAGATTTGCTTTGAGAATACCTGATGCAGCTTAATCAATGAAACATGGACCATGTTGGGTTTTGGTAATGTACGTACTAGACTGTAAAGCTTCCAAATTAAAGACAAGTTAAGTTTTTATGTTTTAATCAACTCAAGGAGGTTTTTTTTGACAGATGACATTAAACAACTAGAGTTCTAAAAAATCTCTCTGATCTTCAAATCTCAGATCTTTTCCCTCCAAATTACTGTGAATTTATAAATTACTATGGCAGTTCCTTTAATTTGTTGGTAATAAATGCTATTGAACAAAAGTTTTTTTCCCATCTGACAGTAGTTCCAGAATGTCACATATTACATGTATATGTGGGTGTGGCTATTCGATCTTTGAACCAATGGTTTGTCACAAGTGGCTTTATCTGAATGCAGTATTGATAACCCATTGCATGTTGCATACATATTTTTGAGGATCTTCATTTTTCTGTACTGGAAGTCGTAACAAAAGAATCCCTATGGTGATGCCTTAAGGAGAAATTAGACCTTACCTGCTAATTGTCTTTCCTTGAGTTCTCTCCGGGCCAGTCCAGGAACCTTAGGGTAGTCAACCTCCTTCAGCAGCTGAGGACTGAATTTTCAGAGTCTTTGTGACAGGCTATCCAGCTCCCCCTGGTGTCCAAGACTCAGTCTACTATTGTCAAAGCAGCCTAACCTGGCCTACACACTATTAACGTCACTAATACGAAAACAAAACCAACTGCTTGCCAATGTCCTAGCTTTCTCCTTCTTTCCCTTGGTCTCTGTATCTTTTTTTCTTTTAATGATCTATAAGCCTCCCCTTCCGACCCAGAAAGAGAGTTCCAAAGTCCAAGCCTCTTCAACAACTCCTGAACGCCAGACCTAACCGTTGCCAGTGTACGGTATCGCTGCCCCCGGCCAAGAGAGGCTTTCGAGCCAGCTATTTCTGAAAATCGGTATACTTCTGAAAACTGTCTCTCTAGTAGACCCCCTCAAACTCATACGCAAATGAAATCAGGTGGGCCCTGGACTGGCCCGGACAGAACTCAAGGAAAGACAATTAGCAGTTAAGGTCTAATTGCTCCTTCCTCTTCGTCTCTCCGGGCCAGTCCAGGAACCTTAGGGAAGTACCAAAGCAGTTCCTAGACATGGGAGAGTCCTGCCAATATGGCTGAGGACCCCACATTTGCGTCTCCCCGTGCTTGAACATCCAAGCAATAATGCCTCGCAAAGGTGTGGAGAGACGACCAAGTTGCTGCTCTACAAATATCCACCGGAGGAACTAAGGCGAACTCTGTCCAAGAAGCCGCCTATCCCCGAGTAGAATGAGCTCTGAGCACTGCAGGAGGCGATTTCCCCTGCGCCTCATACGCTGCCCCGATGGCCTGCTTCACCCATTGAGCAATGGAAGCATTGGAAGCTGCCTTTCCCTTACGTGGTCCTCCAAAAACCACAAATAACCTGTCCTATCTCCGAAACAATTCTGTTTTCCGAAGGTACCGACATAGCACTCTGCCCAGATCCAGCTTCCGAAGTGAACGATCTATTTCACCCCCTTGTGGACTTCGAAAAGTTGGCAGTGAAACCATCTGGTTTAAGTGAAAACCAGACACTACCTTTGGCAGATAAGATGGCACCGGCCGCAACATCACCTTCTCCGCCGAAAACGGAATAAATGGTTCCCTACACGAAAGAGCCTGCAGATCCGAAATTCTTCTTGCCGAACACAAGGCCACTAGTAACGTGGTCTTCCAAGACAGTTCTCTCGGACCCACCAAAGCCGCGGGTTCAAAGGGAGGCTTGTCAAGGCATCTAAAACTAAATTTAAATCCCAAGGTGGAACCACCGGTCTCACTAGTGGTCGAATATTCTTAGCTGCCCTGAGAAAGTGTTGAACATCCGGAAGCGATGACAAAATGCCCCCTACACTCTTCCTCTATAGCACGCCAGGGCCGCCAGATGAACCTTGAATGTGCTGAGGGCTAGACTTTCTCTAGTCCCCCTTGTAGGAATGACAAAATGTCTGGTAAAGTCGCGGCCAATGGCTGAGCGCTACGCTCCTTACACCAACCTTCAAAAATGTGCCAAACTCGAACATACGCCAGAGAGGTCGATCTTCTCTTGGACTGCAACATGGTAGCTACCACCGACGCCAAGTATTCTCACCATCACAAACTTTCCCTTTCAAGAGCCAAGCCATAAGCAAGAACCGATCTACTTGTGGCATAATAATCGGCCCCTGACTCAACAGATTGATACGACTGGGAAGCCGCCAAGGACGATCCGCGAGGAGACGCACTAGATCCGCATACCAAGGCCTTCTTGGCCAATCAGGAGCAATGAGAATCACCTTCCCTTCGTACCCCGCTATCCTCCGAATGACCCGACCAATCATCGGCCATGGGGAAAATACATATAGCAGCTCGCCCGACGGCCAGGGTTGCACCAGGCCATCGAGCCCTTCCGACATGTGCTCCCCTGCACCTGCTGTAGAACCATGATGCCTTGGTATAAGAGTAGCCATCAGGTCCATGACCGGCTGCTCCCACTGCACTGTAATGTCGTGAAAGACAGCTGCGTTCAGCTCCCACTCTCCTGGATCTAGAATATTTCGACTGAGGTAGTCTGTCTGCACGTTGTCTCTTCCTGCTACATATGCCGCCGATAGGGCCACCAGATGGTTCTCCGCCCACCGTAGCAACAGCTGACTTTCTTCCAACAAGACCGCACTGCCTGTGCCCCCTTGGCCTGTTGATATAGGATACAGTTACGACATTTTCAGAGAAAACGAGCACTGCTTTCCCTTTTAACAGAGTGTGGAAATCCTGAAGCGCCAACCACACTGCCTTCATCTCCAACCAATTTATCGACCAAGTGCTCTCCTCCGTAGACCAGCTGCCCTGCATCACTGGCGTCCATGGTGATCAACACCTGCTTGAAGATGCCCCGGGTCCAGCCACCACTGGAGACTGCTGCTCACGAAGTCCAGGCACACCAGCTTCTGAGACAGAGGAAGATCCTGCGGTGACCATCTGGACAGCAATGCGCGCTGAAGTGGACGCATATGAGCCCTGGCCCATGGCACTAGATCCAAGGCTGCTGCCATGGACCCCAGCAGCTGTAAATATCTCCATGTCGTTGGAGCTCGCAGCCGCAAGAACGCCCGTACCTGTGCCAAGATCTTCTGCACTCTGTCCTCGGGTAGGTATACTAACCCTAAATCCATATCAAAGAAGGCTCCCAGGTACTTTAGCCGCTTCACTGGTTGTAACTGACTCTTGTCCTGGTTTATCACCCAACGAAGCTGCTCCAGGAACTGCACTACTTGCCTTGTTGCTGCGAATGACTCTCTCCGGAGACTCTGCCCAAATTAGCCAATCATCCAGGTAGGGATGCACCTGAATTCCCTCCTTTCGCAACGCTGCCGTGACTACTACCATCACTTTTGTGAACGTACAGGGTGCCGTAGCCAGCCCAAAAGGCAACACGTGGAACTGAAAATGTGCCATGGGTACGGCAAAGCGCAAGAACATTTGATGATCCATTCTGATCAGAATATGCAGATACGCCTCCGTTAGATCTATGGACGAAAGCACTTTGCCTGGCTTCACTGCCCAAATTAAGGATCTCAGGGTTTCCATTCAGAAATGCAGTACCCTCAAACAGCAGTTGACATGTTTGAGATCTAGAATGGGCCGAAAGGAGCCTTCCTTCTTGGAAACCACAAAATAAATCGAGTATCGACCTAATCCGTACTGGTCTTGGGGAACAGGCATCACCGCTTGAAGGCGCAGCAAGTGTTGTAGCGTGTCGCTTACCACTTTCCTCTTTGCGGGAGCCTGGCACGGAGACATCACGAACGCTTCCGCCAGCGGTTGAGTGAACTCCAGCGCATAACCGTCATGGATGATCTCCAGCACCCACTGGTTCGTAGTTATGGTGACTCAGAGTGAAACCCCTGTAAACGTCCTCCTACAGGCCTCTCCACCTGGGCCAGCCACACTTCATTGTGGTTTCTTAGAGGAGTTCTGCTGGGAGTTGAAATACCCCCTTATGAAACCTCTAGCTCCCTGAAAGGGCTGTCCTCTGGCCACCAACCAGCCGCTTTGATAAGGTGCAAACCGAGACCCTCGGAACCTGTGATAATCTTTACTTTGCCCTTTTTGCAGAACTCCAGACTTCATACCTCTCGGACGGTCCTCCGGAAGTCGATCTCTCTTGGAATCTCCCAAATCCTTTACAATCTTTTCCAAGGCCTCCCCAAAGAGCAGCTTGCCCTTATAGGGCAGTTTACTGAGGGGAGCCTTAGACGATGCGTCCGCCGCCCAATTCCTCAACCAAAGAAACTGCCTAGCTGCAATAAGGGATGCCATGGATTTGGCCGATATCCTCACCAAATCATAGAAGGTGTCTGCTAAATACGCCGCTGCTGATTCCAGCTTAGATCCTTCTGAGGAAACGTCTTCCTCCTTGTCTGGTACCGATTTCACCTGGATCCAGCAGATAGCGGCCCTCGACACATACACTCCACAAATAGCAGCCTGTAAGGAAAGAGCACTCGAGTCAAATGCCTGTTTAAGAAGTGACTGTAATTTGCGATCCTGAAGATCTTTAAGGGCTGTAACCCCCTTCCACCGCAATAGTTGTCTTCTTAGTCACTGCCGACACCAACGCATCTACCTTTGGCATCTTAATTAACTCCTTCTCCTCTGGGTAAAGCCACCTAATGGCGCGGCCACCCCTCAGGGTAGCTTCAGGAAACTCCCATTCCGATTTGATTATCTGCTTAATCACTCTATGAAACGGGAAACATCACTGTTCTGCTTTAAACCCTTGGAGCAAGGGATCTTCGAGTGACTCTGCTTGAGACACAGGAAGGACAATATTTAAGGCAGCTAGAGACTGGTCGATAAGCGCTCCTAGCTCCTCCTTGCGGAACACCCTAAACACGTTAGGGTCATCGCCCGCAACAATTTCACCTTCCTTTATCTCTCCTGTCCAAGGGTCCCAACCAGCCTCAGAGAGGATCTCTCCCTCCTCCGCTGCCTGAGGCGTAGAAAGCTGCTGCCCAAAGCTATCAAAGCCAGCTTCCGGACTCCTAACTGCCTGAGAGGTTCCCTCTCCCAGATCTGTCACCACAATATCTCCTTTGAGGGAACCTAACAAATTGGGAGAAGAAGGTTTGCTTAATGACTGTTCCATTTTCAAACGGTATGCTTTATGCACAGCTAGGATGAAATCCGCCGAAAACAAGGCTTGCACCCCCCCCCCCCTGCAAGCCCGGGAGCTGGTCTTGGGGCTGGATTTCCCCTGGGGGAGGCTTTTTAGTCTTTGCCTTCTTCTTCACGGCTTTGCTCTGAAGCGTGGGAGAAATGGCTGGCTCAGATAAAATGGCCGCCGTTCCCGCTTTATCTGCCGAGCTCAAAATTCTTTCTGTCACATTTCCTGACACCGATTTCATCTCTATTGCGCCCCCGAAGAGTCTCCGTAAACAGCTGCCATTTCTAACACATGTGCGGCAGAGCCCCGGCCCCGACAAACCGCGGCAACTCCCACACTGCGCGCACGCTGCCGACCCCGGCAGCATGCACTTGAAACTAAACAACTGCTTCTGAGACCCCCGGACGGCCTAGCAACCGCGGTGCCAAGTCCAACTCCAAACCTACCTGAACGGAGCGCACATAATCGCCAGATTCCCCCGTACTTCTGCTGCCAGCGGGAGACGGAGATCAGGCGTCAAAAGCAGAGGTCTGGACTCTGGAGCTCCCAGATCCTCCCTCGCCCCACAGAAGGACAGATCAGGCTCAACCGAGGCAGGCTCTGCCCCTACTGCCATGTGATCTCAAAAGACTTTGGCAATGAAGTCCGTTTTTTTTTTTTCAATTATAAAATAAAACTCCCCTAGCCCTACTGCCAGTAAAAACCTTCCTGCGCTCTAATTTCTCAAAATTCTAATTTCTCTCAATTCTTCTTCTTCTCTCCAGGAGCCTGTCAGCACACATCCTGTTCAGCTGCGGAGGACTGAAAGACTGAGTCTTGGACACCAGGTGGAGCTGGATAGCCTGTCAGCAAGACTCTGAAAATTCAGTCCTCAGCTGCTGAAGGAGGTTGACTACCCTAAGGTTCCTGGACTGGCCCGGAGAGAAGAAGAGGAACTAGTATTTGTTACAATGTGAGCAGAACTGGATTTTCTGGTTAAACTCACAGGCACCATATGGTTTAAAACAGTGCTACCCAAAGGTTTATCCAAAATGAGCCCATTTTAACACTTAAGAATTCACATGATCCCATATGATAACAAAATAACAGCCTTCTTTGAAACACAGGAGATAACAGGTGCATATGTTATTGAAGATGGAGGCATGGAGCACCCAACAGTTCAGATGGTGAGTTTGAAAAATAAGTTTTTAGCTGTCTGGCAGTCCTTTTTTGGAGATGTTGGCATCTAATTCCAAATAACAGTTATGAGGTAATGAAGGATGGGTAGAAGGGAGGGAGACGATTAGGATTGGGGGGTAGTGTACTGAATTAGGTTAATTTGGTGATGATTTTGCTATTAATGCTCTGCTAATTTATGTATATGTTGACATTTCTTTTTGTATGCTGTTGTCAGATGGAGTGATTATTGAATTTTTTAAAATACAAATACAAAACAATTTAAAATAAAATTGCAGATCTCTTCCCAACACTCTTCTTCCTTCCTCCATTTATCCAAAATATGGAGGCAGTAACAGCAGTAGCAAGAGTAGCAGTAGTCGGCACAAATCCTAAGTGTATGTGTGCTCATAGATCCCAGTACTCTGCATGGATTCCATTCAGACTCACAGAACCAATGCTGATGATGATCATTACTAGACAATGGTCATATTAACAAGGCTTATATGCCACTTTTCTACCAGTCAAAGCGGTGTACATTCAGATACTGTATATATGTTTTTTCTCTTGTCCCCGCAGGGCTCACAATCTGTGTTTTTGTACCTGTGGGACTAGAAACCCCAGTCCTCCTGGCCCAAGGTCACTGTCCTCTAGCAGGATTTGAACCCCTGGTCCTCTGGCAACTTGCCCCAACAACTAGGGCACTCCTCCCTCCCTGGGGGAAGGAAGGGCAGCATTGGTTTGGTGACCCCATTTGGCGTCCCGACCCACAGTTTGGAAACCACTGGTTTATGTACGCTTACTTTATTTCCAAAAAATCTTTGGCTCCCAATGTACATATTATCTTGCAGAAACACAGGGCAAGTACATCATATGCTACATTTTTGCTGTTGTAATTGCAACATACAACAGATATTCATTGTGCAATTCTGCTACAAAGAATTTGAAGAAAGATATTTGCTGAGAGACTGTATTACATATAGTGGATTAATCCTATGGGTCTTTCCAAAGATCAATATAGACACAGACATCCATCTCACATGGACTGGTATTTATAGTAAAGATTTACACGCAACCACAGCAACTGAATAGTAGTTAGGATAAATGATGATATGAGAAGCTAGTTAGGACTCATAGCTATTGATGAACTCTGGTGACCACTGACCTATCCCATAACATGCATGCTCTGGAAAGGCCAATGTCCCAATCAACCTTACTTTACCATAAATATATTTCTTTTTATTTTACTACACTGGATTTAATCTATAGGAGTTCTACTAGTAAAGGCTATTGTAGTTTTAATCCTAGAACTACATTTCATTCCCATCAACTTAAGTAGCACATAAAAACTGAAGAATCAAACCTAAATGGCAATGAAAATAGAATATATTCTTAGCACATTTTAATCAAAATCATAATCAGAGGATAGTAGTACAGCATAGTTACTCACCTGTAACAGGTGTTCTCCGGGGACAGCAGGAATCAGTCCTCATATATGTGGGTGACGTTGGCACCGAAGGAGCCCATGCGGAAGCATCTCCCCAGCTTTCAAATAAAGCTTTTAGAAATGCACCACGCATGTGTGGTCCCCTTCCCGCCCAAGGGTGCCATCTTGCCTCAGTCTAATGACATAGCTAAGATGACAAAAATTAAAATATGGTAAAGAAGCAACTCCAAGGGGAGGAGAGAGGATTGTGAGGACTGATTCCTGCTGTCCCTGGAGAACACCTGTTACAGGTGAGTAACTACGCTTTCTCCAGGAACAAGCAAGTAGTCAGTCCTCATATATGAAACTCCCTAGCTACCAAGAACCTGTAGAAAATGCCACGGTGACCAGAGAAGGTGAGCTATGAGCTGCAGCAGTTGAGTTCCAAGTCAGAGATTCTTGCAAGACTTAAATATCCAGCAGAAAACCAGCACTCCAGTAGCCTGAACACAGAAGGGTCGGATGACAGGAGTTGCCTACACCCCAAAGAAATTATGGAGCACGGCCTGGCCAAAGGTGCTGTCCCGTTGGGACTCCATCTCCAAGAAGTAGTGAGCTGCAAAGGTATAATATGGACTGAAGACCAGGTGGCAGCCCAGCAGATTTCCATAACAGGTATGGAACGCAGATTTACCTCAGAGATAACTGTGGCTCTGATCCGTTGGTCCAGTGAGATCCCAGCCTGCTCATAGGCGAGGGCAATGCAGTCCGCCACCTGAGCGGACAGAATTTGCTTAGTTACTGGAAGCCCCAGTTCACTGGGGTCATAGGAGACAAAGAGCTGAGGCACTTTGTGGTGGCCCTGAGTCTGTTGCAGATAGGACAGGGCCCTTTTACAATCCAGAGTATAGAGAATGGTCTCTGCCTTGCCAGTGTAAGGCCTTGGGAAGAAGGTGGGGAGTACCACCCCCTGATTGACGTGGAAGGAGGACAACACCTTTGGCAGAAATTTGAGTGTGTGCGGAACATCACCCTGTTCTTGTAGAACATCATGTAGGATTGCTCTGCCATCAGAGCCTTTAGTTCGCTGACCCTGCGAGCTGACATGAGTGCCGCGAGGAAGACAACCTTCCAGGAGAGGTACTGCAGGAGGCAGACAGCCAGGGGCTCAAACAGCAGTTTAGTGAGTTGTGAGAGTATCACTTTGAGATCCCACTCTGCTGTTGATGGGCAGACGGAGGGCTTGGACAACATAAGGCCCAGCAGAAAACGAGAGATAAGAGGCTGAGCCAAAAAGGGGCATGCACTCGACAGAGTGGTGGTGTGCCACAATAGCGTTCAGGAGCACTCTGAGATGGACTTCAGTTCCACCTGTGACAGGTGTAGTAGGTACTGGAACATCAACTGCACCGAGCAGAAGGGGTTTGCCTGCCTCTCGACACACCACATTGAAAATCAATGCCATTTGAAGGCATAAACCCTTCTCGTGGAGGTTTTATGGGAAGCCAAAAGGACCTCTTCCACACTGGGAGGTTGAAGGGAGCTAGCGCTTACCCTTTCAGCAGCCAAGCCGTGAGTGACAGGGACCCCAGGTTGGGGTGCAGGAGAGAGCTCTCCTCCTGTAAGAGTAGTCCTGGAGTGCAACCCAGAGGAATCGGAGGCGCTGCTGACAGACAGAGAAGCAGCAGGAACTAGTGTTGCCTGGGCCACTGGGGGCTATCAGAATCAATGATGCCCTGTCACGTTGGACCTTGAAGAGGGTCTTGACAACTGGCGGTATGGCGTAAAGGAGTTCTTTAATCCATGGGATGAGGAACGCATCCGCTGCCACTCGGGATGGGTGCGATTGATGGGTGCAGAAGCGGGACAACTGCGTGTTGTCCAGGCTGGTACAGATCCACTAAGGGGATGTCCCAGAGTCGGAAAAGCCGGGAGGCCACTCTGGGGTCCAGGTGCCACTCGTGTAGCTGGAGAACTCTGCTCAGCCTGTCCACCAGGGCATTTATCCAGGCCACCCACAGGAGCATCCCGTTGCATGTCGCATATGAGGCTAGGGCTATCATCTCCTGCTGGAGGGAGTACGATCCCGTACCTCCTTGTTTGTTGACAGAACATTGCGACTTGGTTGTCCATCTGGACCAGCACCAACTGGTGCCACAACCAGTGGCAAAAGGCTTGGAGAGCCAAGCAATGTCCTCAGGCGTGGAACAGTGTTGGGACAACAGTGGAGACCGGTCCGAGGACACATCTTAGTGGTGTCAGATGTTCAGGGACTCCTTGTAATCTGTCTCCCAGTCTGACTTAAAGTCAGAGGAAAAATCCAAGTCTCCGTGGCTCCCGAGCCCGAAGCCTATGACCCTAGGTGGACCTGTGGTACGAGCCATCTGCACTCGCTGGGGAAGACCGGTGTCCCGAGGAACGGAACTGGGACCTCGTCTGATGCTGATGGGTCCCCCTAAGTGGTTGCTGCTCAAGGATCGGCCCAATGAGCAGGGAAGCCCTCGATGTCAACGGTCCAATCATCAGGGTAGATGAACCGGACATCAGCACCTGCTGCTGTGCTAGGAGGGCGTTCCAAGGCCACCATTCTGGTCTTTATACCAGATGGCACCACAGCCTTCGATGCGGGCAGTGAAGGTTTCAAGCCCGGTGTCTGTTCCGTTGAGGGAGAGTGCTCGACCAGGATGGCCTCAGGGGTCCGAGGCCGGTCGTCTGAAGCTGATAACTCCTTCCGGGGCAGCTTGTGAGGCCACTCCTGTTCTAACCCCTCGGACTCACGCCGGGGACTGCGGGACCTTGTGTGTGATTTACCCATTTTCCCAGATCTGTCCTCCGAGGACGTCTTCTTGCATTTCATCTCCGGGGAGTTCTTCTCTGAGAAGCCACGAGACTCCGAGGCAGCTCTGGTATCACAGGGCACAGAGGTACCGGATAGAGCCCTGGATCGTGGCATTGCTGGGTACTCCGGTGCAGAGTCAGATCTATGGAAGAACATTTCCTGCTGCATTTGGCGGCTCTTGATGGCCTTTGCGGACATGAACTTACAAAGGTCGCAGCCCGAGTCATTGTAGTCTGGCAACGGAGGCAGCAGTCATGTGGGTCGGTGAGGGACATCATCTTACTGCACCGATCACATTTCTTGAAGCCACTGGAGGAAAAACAGGGGGGGAGCAGCTGCTCTTGCAGGAAACACAAGGTAGGCAACAAAGGGCAAGAGTCGTAGGTGGGTGTAAACAAAATTTATTAACCCCTACGCGTTTCGGCCGTAGCCTTCTTCAGGGGGCACACAGCTAAATGACATACAACATAAAAAACATATAAATATATTTAAAATCATGTTTGCCTTATGAAAATGGACCAATGTTATAAATATATACATAAAAAACATTTCGTGTGCATGTGCTCAATAGATTAATATAGACTCTCAAATCCGAAGATTTAAAAACACATACATTTGTAATAAACGAAGAAAAGCAGGGTGGAATAACGAAAATACATAAACAGTTAATGTTCAAATGAAATATATTGTATGTTTAAAAAATATATAAATATGAATAGGGAACTTGTTATAAGATTGGTAGGACAGGGGGGAAGATGGGGAGGGAGGAGGGGAAAGGAAGGGAAGGGAAGGATGGGAGAACGGGGGGGAGGGGAGGAAGGGGAGGAGGGGGGGAGGGGGGAGGGGAGGAAGGGGGAGGGGGAGGAGGGGGAGGGGGAGGGGGGAGGAGAAGGGGGGGAGGGGGAGGAGGAGAAAGGGAGGGGGAGGGGGGGAAGTGGGAGAAGGGGAGGGGGGAAGGAGGGGGAGGGACGGGGGAGGGGGGGAGGAGAGGGGGGGAGGAGGGGGAGAAGGGGGGGAGGAGGGAGAGGAAGGAGGATAAGGGGGGAGAGGGAAAAAGGGGGGGGGAAGAGGGAGGGGAGGGGAGGGGGAGGGGGAGGGGAGGGGAGGGGGGAGGAAGGGAGGTGAGGGGGGAGGAAGGGAGGGAGGGTCAGAGGCCTGCCGGCCATAATGGGATCTCTCGAGAGAAAACGAACCCGAGCAGCGATGCCGAGGCGAGCTGGCTTGGGGGCAGGAAGAGGAACCTGTACATGTACTGGAAAAGAAAACATTTAAGACAAAAAAAAAAGACACTTTTTCTGGAGAAATGTGACAGACCCCTGGTGGGCTCCACGGAAAAAAGGAGACCGAGGCAAGATAGCAGGGCCTACGCATGTGTGGTGCATCTCCTAAAGGCCTACCCATGTGTGGTGCATCTCCTAAAGGCTTTCTTTGAAAGATGGGGAGATGCTTCCACGAGGGCTCAGTTGGCGCCGCCGTCACCCATATGTGAGGACTGACTGGATAACAAGATTAAACTTTATTAATTTTAGTCTAACTGCTTATGGGAAATTGGCCTAATAAAGCCATCTGTGTCCATCCATCACACTTGCCCCTCAAAACCTTTGAGCCATTCAAATTTCTGCTATAGATGCAGCATCCTAAGATCAGTAACTTACGTTTATTTTTCCTATCTACCCGTGATCGAATCCTCTATTTTGCTATAAGGAACAAGCCAGTTCAGTGGTGATCTCTGGGAAGTCAGAGCGCACACTGATGTCATTAAATATTTTTAAAACTGTGATGCCGTTGGTTAGTGATCATAACCATATGCACCTTTTGGTACAGAAATGAAGAAATTAGTTAGGCATCATGAAATGTTCATGCATCTTCTTAGGTTTTAATTATTTTATTTTACCATAGAAAAGAAAGTACACACTGTTCATGAATTTCAAACCATATCAATAGATGTATTTTATTTTACAAACACATTTTTCAAGAAACATTATATTAAAATTATAACCTGTACAAAACTTGAAGTGGAATAAATTTTCATAAATCTCGCATACATTTAAAACAAACATCTCTAATCTAATAAAAAGGTGCACTTGCATTTATCAACTAGAAAATCTCTTTCATCTTATACAGCTCTCTCAGTCCAGGCAGGGCCACTGCTAAAGTTATATTCTGAAATGTAGGAACATGGTTAATTGGGGCTTAAAATAAACTGCAATGGAAATTACTAAAATTTGTATTTGTTGAGGGAGTTAGATTTAGCCTCCAACATCAAGGGTAATTTTATATTCATCAAACTGTGTAAAGAGTGTATTAGACATCCCACTGTCACACACCCTAGTCTCAAAATAGACTTTTGTTCCTCTTTCTTAGCATACCTTAATACCTAATTATACACAGTCCTGAATCCTCAGCACCACTGGGGACATTCACATAGCCTAGTCCCTTGTGTGTATTTCATACACCACAATTCTAAATTTCTTGCTTTCTGTAAGGTATACTAAGCTTAAAACGTAGTATCAAGACAGAGAGGAAAGGTAGTAACAAATCTATAATTTTATATATAATCTAATGCCATCCCCTTAAGTGACAGCCGTATTTCACCAAATCTTACATATATAGTCACATACTTTTGTTAAAAAAAATCAAACTATTCAGTAGTCAAAAATCAAATTGCCTCCATGGCCCTGCCTAGAATGACCAGTGGACAATAAGAAATGCAGCTTTTGGGCAGGCTGAATAGTCAGGCACATCCTCAGCTTTTCGTATGTTTAATGAATTATGTTTTTACCATATTACTGAGAAACAAGAAACACTAAAAAGTACTTTAATACAAACTTTGACTGTTCAATCACAAAGTCATCCTGATAGAGAAAAACTGAACCATCTTTTTTTGACATCATCCGAATTCTAGCAGGGGAGTTGCTCTCACCCTCACATATTGCAACTAACTTCATGAAAAGCATTCAAAAGGTTGGAGCAATTGTCATTCAAATGGATGATACTCAGTAGTCTTATTCTAGAAATCCACAGTCATGCTGGGCTTCTGAAGTAAAACAAATGCTTAATGTGGTAGTTCTAAAAAAATGTTAAAAAAATCTGCTTTATTTTAATATATAAAATGCTGGAAAAACGTAATAAGCAATTCTGGAATCAGACATTTCCTATTAATGCTCTGGCAATTTAAGAGCCCTCGGTGCCTCCTATTTAAGCATGAAGTGATAGGAAATGCCCTCCCTGATGTCATTACCAATTAAAAGATACTCAGTGTTTTAATACAAGAGCTCTGAAATGAAAATTAATCCTTATCATTAAAAACATTTAAAATGGCCATCAATCTATAACCAATACTGGGGGGGGGGGGGGGGATAGCAGTTAAACAGCAAATTCTCCAGAAAATAGGATGACTAATCCAATTTTTTACTTTCTCTTCATCTTAGTGCAATATTAATGTTATGCATATGTACCCTTGTTGAAAAAGAGGGCCTAACACAAATGAAACAAAGTATCTGATTGGCTGATGCTTCAGCTTCACTTATCACTCAATTTAAGAAAAGTGGTTTGATTTTCCTTTTTTGGATTGCCTTTACAAATGCAGCGATCCCTTAAAACATGCGGATACCAGTCAAGAGAGCAAACATGGGAAATTGCTGTTCTGTTATTTGATAGAGCTGGTACTTAAATCTGGAGTAGTTCAGCTGGAGACATAAAACATGAGAATGTGGCATGGCGCGCCACTGTTGGGAGAGCAGGCCCTTGATACATGCTTCTCAGAACACAGATAAACCAAGCCTTTGTGGGCTCTTATATTATGAAACTCTTTATAAGATGGCAGGTTAACAAACTGATAGAGTGAAAGGCTGGAATTTAGTCAGGTTGAAGGAACTAGAGAAAGGGACGTCAGTTTTACAGTAGATATTCTGTTAACTCATGAAGTGAGATAATGCGTCTTTTGCTATACCATTCAGAAAAGAACTTAGGAATTTTGGCAAAACTAGAACAGGAATGCTAGTAATTTCCAAATAAGCTCTGACATATCAGAGATAATGAGAGCCCAAAAGCACAAAAGGAAACTGTAGGAAAAGAGAAAATAGATCACTGAACCCTGGCAGCATCCAAACATCTTATAACCTACTTAGGGTCAATGCATAAACATTAAATATCTGCATAATAAAAATAGTAGTTTTAGGCTGGAACTCTGCTTTTTGAAGCCAAGATGTATTAACAAACCAGGCAAACTCACATTTTACATTCTTATCACAATAAAATGCACCAACTATGCATTTCTCTGGGGTATAGAATTATTAACAATGCAGAGAAATCTGGTGTCAGGCTTATTTAGTGACCGAAATGTAGCAAGATATTTGAATGTTATACAGACTACAAGATATTGTCTTTGCATCTTTTGCCAGTTATAACAAATATTTCTATATGAAACAAGTGAACATACTAGCAGTTGAATAACTCAGCCCACAAAATTGTAAACCAGAAAATTGGGGATTCTGCAGTATTGAGTTGCAAACAATTTGCCATCAGGGGTTGGATCGGAGAAGGCGATTTCCTCTGTAGAAAGGTAAGAACCATACATGAATGTGGCCCTGAAACAGAAAAATCAAGGTCATTAAAGAAATCTTAACTCTAGAAGATTTAGCATTAAGACACCTGGTTTTGTGCAGCCGCTCAGGGGTACAGTCTTCTACATGCTGGAAACGTTTTAGAGCACTCTCTCACTGTGTATGTATTTGGATGATTTTGCCATTTGTCTTTGTTTCTACTACTACTACTACTAGCTGGTCTTTCCATCTCCAAAAAAAATACTTGCCACTTTCTCCTCTTTCCTTCCATCCCCTGCGACAGGCAGTCTCCTCTCTCAGTTGCATAGGTACTGCATCTCCAGGCAGATGCGCTGTGCTTCAGTACCTGGAATATTTGCCTGGGAAGAGGCTGGATTTCATGCAAGTCCTGCACACTAAAGCCTTATTTTCAACATATGCTTCTATGGCCAGTAAGAGGCATGTTTTCTCCCCACAGATGATGCCCCCTAGGCATGCTAAATCATTTATGACACTTAAGCAATTCTGTACCACTCTACACCTCTAGGGTTTGCAGAAATCACCCTTGTTATTGAAAGAGGACTCCTAGTGACCAGATACTATCAATACTAGGTAAATTAATTTGTTATTTTCGTTTTTAGATATTTAGGCAAAAGAAGCACTGTAAAGTTCATAGTTTCTAACTTCCTGGTATGGTAGTACAGATATAGAAAAAGCCTGTAATAGCAAAAACACAACCCGCTCCTTGGCTAGGCTGCCCCATGGTACAAGTATGCTGATCTTTCCCCCTAGACCCAAGGTTGCACAGATGGGCTTTTGATGTGAAAATACTTAAGGCAAATCGGATTAGCAGAGTCAGGATTTTTTAGCTGATGAAAGTCATCCTATGCAGGCCACATGCATCTGTACTGATGTGTGGTTATCAATCTAAGAAGTCCCCTTTCCCTAAGGAATACTTAAGGAAAATTAAGTCTATTATTCTTGGAGAGTGGGTAGAGGTTTATCTATTTATTGTTGTTCCAGGTGGACAGTTTGTTTGTAACTCACAATCAGCAATATGATGCAGAATGGATGTAATGCACTAAGACTATTTTTCTGGAAACCTCTTATGTTAATAAAAATGGGAGTTACATATTATAGAGACCACAGCGGGTTGTTATACAACTAAGAATTTTTGAGAAACTCAGTCTGATGCTGCTAGAGCATCAGTGCTCCAATAAAAACTCGCTTATAGCTGGTTATCTCGATCATCTTAAGTAGAAATCAAGTGACAAATATCCAGGATGCTTTACATAAATATCTTTATTCTATCTAAACAGAAAACCATGCCATCCATGTATAGTATTTCAAAAGTACTTATAAAAGGCAATACTATACAATTCCTCTAAATCCCTGGGAACAGTCATAGTAGCAGGATCATCATAAAATTCACTCACTGGCTTGGATTGTTTCCTATTGCCTGTGAGGTAACATGGTATCCATGGTGCAGGACCAGAATCAGATTCCACACCAAGCAATTTGCGGCATTGCTCCCAATATGATAGTTCACAGATATTAAGAGCCATTTTAAGAGTACAGTTAAAAGTACAGTATTTTTAAAAAAAGGGCAGCTGCAGCAACATGAGGTTGAGCAATAGTAGTTGTGTGCATTATGGAAACCTAATATGGCACACTGTAGGCAGTTCTTGTTTATGCAGTGCTTTAGAGCTGGCAATACCTGGTCAAGCAAATGTGATCAGCGTCAGAATCAAATGCTTTCAATGTTGTTAAGTAGAGTTAGGATAAATCCATCCATATAGTAAAGTGAATTGAGCATCTTTAAAAGAAAATGTCCTTCACATATACTTTAAGCAAATACAGAATGTTTACTGAATTAAAACAAATTGATTCCTATGTAAAGGGAGGGTGTTTTTACAACCAACTCCTGTAACGTATGTTATAGAATACCCTCTTCACACACTTGACAGTCCTGAGGAATGTGAGGGAAAAATATGTTCATTTGTAGATGAAACAAATCTATAATACAGTAGACATGCTGGATGAAGTAAATAAAACAAGACCCCCCCCAAAAAAAAACAACAACCCACACAGAAGTGGACTTAAAAACACTGAAAGAATGATCATTTGTAAAAGAAGTTCAATAAGAAAAAATTGTTAAATCATGCAATGGGACGCAATTTCATTAGCTGCATATCACAAACACAAGAATTGGCTTCCGGTGACGACAGCAGGCGGAATGGCAGCGTGTTGCTAAAGCTCTGCCATCAACCTCACAAAAAGTGTAGAAAACCCCCCCTGAAATGCTTCGATAAAAAGCTCTACGAGCAGCAAGAGGTGCTGGCAATGTCCCGGTGTGGGTGAGGTGACGGAGGTGTAGCGATCCCCCCACAGAATACCGGCAGAGCGTACCGGTTTTGGAGCGGGCCTCGAGAGGTGATCCGCAGCACATAGATTGAAGCGGAGAGAGTCTCAGTTGAGATGAGGCAATCACTCTGTGAGAGAAGGAGTAAGCACGCCGGGCAGGACAGCTCCCACGGTTACAGTACAGTGACTGGAGGAGTGGTGGAGCCGAGGAACCAGAGCGGGTGCTGCATGAGCCGATGGAAGTGGGCGCGAGGACAGAGGAGAGGAGCTAGAAAGGCCTGAGATTACCCGCTGTACAGGTGGGACGTTCAGCAGTCGGGGAAGCACAGCAGCATACAGGGGGCAGTGGAAGAAGCCCTGCATCCAAGTCTGGAGCGGCGGGAGATTTGTTTGTACCGGAAGGAGGGCTCGGGCCTGCAGAGGAGGGAATAACAGTGAAGGGAGAATCCGCCCCCCCCTTCTGGATTTTGGAGGTGATAGTATGTTTGCAGGGGGCTTCAGCTGGCCACACGAAAGTCCGCAGTGGACTTGAAAGCATTTTCGTTTAAGAGCCTTGTTGGGGACTAAAAGCCACGTGGCCAAGATGGCGTCGGCTAGTGAAGGGCAGAGGGCCCATGCTGAAGCAGGAGCAGTGGGGGGCATGTCACCTGATATTCAGGCTCTGCAAGAAGACATAAAGGAGTGGTTCGTCTCCACAAAGCAGGAGCTTGGTGCGCTGAAGAAGGAGGTACACGGCTGCCTTCAGGAGCTTAAGGCAGATATGACATCCATGGGGACTCAATTAGATGAAATGGAAAATAGGATGGAGGACCAAGAAGGCAAGTGGGCGCCTTATGAGAAGTGAGTAGAATCGGTGAGTGAAGCACAAGAAGAGCTCTGGCAAAAAGTTGAGGACCTCGAAAACAGATCAAGAAGATCAAATATCAGGATCAGAAGCCTGCCTGAGAGCGAGGGAGCGGTGAACTATGTATCCTTGGTGGAGGAGTTCTGTGAGGCTGCCCTAAAGGCTGCAGATATGGAAGTGGAGGGAATATGCCTTACAGTGGACAGGGCGCATAGAGCTCTGGGCCCGAGGAGAGAAAAGAAGGTGCGAGACGTGATTGTGTGCCTACATGAGTATAGATCCAAAGAGCTGGTGATGAGGGCCTCCAGGAAGCTGGGCAAGATCAAATGGCAAGGCTCGGAGCTAGAGGTCTTTGCAGATATCTCTAGCCTCACCATTAAAAAACGCCGAGCATACCAAGGGGTGACCAGGAAGCTGCGAGAGGAGAATGTGCGCTACCGATGGCTCTTCCCTGTAGGACTACAGTTTTCTATTAACACAAAGACGACAATGGCTCATTCGGTGGAGGCAGCGATACTGGGCATGAGGCAAGCTGGTTGGACTGAGTTGCCGGTGCCGGAGAGGAGTAATTTAGATCAACAGGAGACAACCAGACGAGAGAGAGAGCATCAGCACCAGTGGAGCAGAGTACCAGGAGGGGAAAAAAGCTTGAGACGTCAGAGAATGTTGACATGAACCTTGGATATGGGGGGGGGGGGGGGGTATTTATAAAGTGACGTTGTCATAACAGGGGAATTTTTTGATACATGTGGGGGAGTTTAATATGTTATGAGGATTTATGGGTGTAATGAGGAGTTTATAAGATGTTAAGATGTGGAGTAGGGGTGGAGGATAGTAATAGGAGTCCAACTGGTTTGGTGGGGGCTCCGATGGGGAGGAACAGGTGGAGGGTAGTCTGCTGTCACCCGAAGGGGTTCTACTGGGACCGGAGGAGGATAAGGGAGGTGGGTGAGGGGAGAGGCTTATGGGATAGGGGGTAAGAGGGGGGAAAGGGGGATGGAGGGAAGTTGAAGGGACAGGCAGGGAGGGGGTTTCTAATGCGTAATGATGTGCGTTGTAGGGGGAAGGGTGGAAAGAGATCATGCCTGAGATAAATATAATGTCTTTGAATGTATGAAAGAATATATACAGTTGCAAGGGGATATTGTGTTCCTCCAGCAGACTCATCTAATAACTAAGGATAAGAATCGAGTGAGTCATCCCCACTACCCCCAAAAATTTTTTGCGTCAAATAAGGTGGAAAAAAAAAGGGTGGGGTGGGTCTTTTGTTATCAGCACGGGTTACGGGTCAAGTGGGGGAGGTAATCCGGGACAGAATGGGGAGGTTTGTCATTGTGAAACTAAGCTGGGATCAGAAGATGTACACCTTGGTGTGTGTTTATGCCCCAAATACTAAGCAGGCTCAGTTCTTTAAAGAACTCCACAGTAAGTTAGTTGGGGCGGTAGAGGGATGTGTTATTATGGGAGGAGATTTTAATGTGACACTGGATCCCCGTATGGATACATCTAGAGGAGAATCATCCATAGCTAAACACCATAGGAGATGTTTGAAGAGCTTGATTAGGGGAATAGGCCTGGTGGATGCATGGAGAGAAATAAATAGAGGGCAGAGGGATTATTCCTTTTTTTCTGCGGTGCATGAGGCATTTTCTAGAATAGATATGATATTTCTTGAGAGGAGTCTAGTATCAGCCGTGTGGAAGTGCGAAATTAGAGAACGCACGTGTTATGATCATGCCCCAGTGACGTGTGCTCTTCAATTAGGTGGTTTTAACCTCAATAAGGGGTGGTGGAAATTAAACGAAACCCTCCTGGAAGATAAGGAAGTGGTTCAACAGATAACAGAGGATATAAAGGATTACATTAGGTTGAATGATGCTGGGGAATGCTCTGCGGGAATGGTTTGGGACTGTCTTAAGGTGGTTGTAAGGGGAAAGCTTACTGTTGTGGGGGCCCACCGGAAACTAATAAAGTTGTGGCAGCAAGAGTCACTGTTAAGTAGGATTGGGGAGCTGGAGGCCAGTTTTAAAAAGGACCCAAGGGATGCTCAGTTAAAACAGGAGTTAGGAAAGTTAAAGGGGGATTTAAGTGAATTCCATAAGCAAGAGATTAGGTGTAAACTCAACCTGTTGAATCAGAAGAGTTTTGAGTTTAGCAATAAGGCGGGACGGATTTTAGCCCGGAAAATCCATAAACTGAGTATGAGGAATACAACAGTTAGCATTAAGGACACAAAGGGGGTAGTGTTATGGGCAGCGAAGGACATTGAAGAAAGATTTATTCAATTTTATCAGCACTTATATACCCCGGAGCAGCAGGTTGAGGAGGAGACGATATAGGCTTACCTGGGGAAAATTAATCTTCACACACTGTCAAAGGAGGAGGCAGAGGAATTGTCAGAGCCCATTAGAGAGCAAGAAGTGTTGGCTGTGATTAAAGGGTTGAAGAAACATAAAGCCCTGGGGTTGGATGGATTTACAAAACAACTTTATAAGATCTTTGCAGGAATTTTGATGGGGCCGCTGGTGCGAATGTATAACTCCTTTAGTAATGTGGAAGAGATGCCGCCCTCAATGCGTATGGCAGGTATTAGTATTTTGCATAAAGAGGGCAAAGATCCCACAGAGTGCGGCTCATACCGGCCTATCTCACTGCTGGGGGGGGGGGGGGGGATTTCAAATTTTTCACTAGAACCATGCTAATCGTTTGGGACCGCTTTTGGGGAAATTAGTGCACCCAAATCAGTCGGGGTTTGTTCCAGGGAGATGTTGTTGTTGTTAAGTGCCGTCGAATCGGAGTCGACTCATGGCGACCCTCTGGATAGCTATCCTAAATTGTGTTCGGTCTTGAGTCAGGCGGCTCATTGTTGACAGACTGGTACCCGTAGCTGCTGTTATTGTATCGATCCATCTCATTGCTGGCCTTCCTCTTTTGCGTCGACCTTCTATCTTGCCAAGCATGATGTCTTTCTCTAATGATCTCTCTTTTCGCATGATGTGTCCAAAGTATGAAAGTCGAAGTCTTGTCATCTGAGCTTCTAAAGAAAGCTTAGGTTTGATCTCCTCTAGTACCGACTGGTTTGTTCTTTGGGCAGTCCATGGTATACACAGTATTCGCCGCCAGCACCATAATTCAAAGGCATCAATTTTCTTCCTGTCTATCTTTTTCACTGTCCAGCTTTCACATCCATATGATGTTATTGAAAGTACCATGGCTTGAACAAGTTGAATCTTTGTATGGAGAGAGACATCTCTGCTCTTGAGAATCTTATCTAGGTCTTTCATAGCCATTCTGCCAAGAGCAATGCGTCGTCTGATTTCTTGACTGCTTGTTGCTTCTTTATTGATAGTTGATCCAAGTAGGTTAAAGTTGTTCACGATTTCAATTTCTTCTCTTTCAACGATGAACCTGTTGATTATGCCAGTTGTCATGATCTTTGTCTTCTTTACATTAAGGTGCAGACCCCATTTTGAGACTATGTTCTTTGATTGTGAGAAGCAAATGTTTCAGATCATCTTCACTTTCAGCCAGTAATGTGGTATCATCAGCATAGCGAAGGTTATTGATGAGTCTTCCACCAATCTTCACACCTCTGTTGTCTTCATACAATCCTGCTTCTCTGATGATTTGTTCTGCATATAAATTAAACAGGTAGGGGGAAAGTATGCAGCCTTGTCTTACACCTTTGCTTATTTTAAACCATTCTGTTTCTCCTTTTTCCGTTCGAACTGTTGCTTCTTGATCAATGTACAGATTGTGCAAGAGTACGATCAGGTGTTCTGGTATACACACGATACACATCAGATAATATTAGAAGGGCTTTGAATGTAATGTGGGGGGGGGCAAAGAGAAGGGGGAAAAGAAAGCTTTATTGGCGGTAGATGGTGAAAAAGCTTTTGATAGGGTGAATTGGGGGTTTTTACTTGGGGAGCTGGGAAGAACTGGTATTCAGGGAAACTTCTTGAGCTGGGTCAAGAGCACATATCAGAGGCCAATGGCGTGTCTAAAAATAAATGGTAATATAACACAGGGGTTTGAATTGTTCCGATGCACGAGGCAAGGTTGTCCTCTGTCGCCCCTGTTATTTATTCTGTCCTTGGAACCAATGGCGCAGAGGATACGGGACCGGGGGGACATAGCGGGGGTAAGGGGAGGCCGGAGCGAACATAAGATCTCGCTGTTCGCAGACGATGTGTTATTTTTTCTCTCAGATTTGAAGAGGTCCCTGGGGGCAATTCAAGAAGAGCTTAGAGAATATGGTGAGGTGTCAGGATTCCGTGTAAATCCCACTAAATCGTAAATATTGTATGTAACCCTAAGTAAAGAGGAAGAGAAGCAATTACGGCAGGATTTCCCCTTCAGATGGGCAGAGAATGGTATTCGATATCTGGGTGTACAGCTTACTACTACTAGGGAGGGGTTGTTTCGGGCGAATTATATTCAGGCAAAGAATAAAATGTTTAGGGAGTTGGTTGACTTGGTTATGTATGAAGTGTCCTGGCTGGGTAGACGGGACTTGGTTAAGATGATACTGGTACCTAGGCTACTATACTTGTTTATGAATCTACCAGTGGAAGTTCCTAAGACATTCTTGAAGAAGCTTCAGGATAAGGTGATGAAATCTATATGGAAGGGTCAGAGGCCACGGGTGGGGAAAAATATTTTGTGTGCAAATAAGCAGATTGGGGGAATGGGAGAACCTCTGTTATATCGGTATTACGAGGCGGCGAGAGTTAGGGCAGTTTTTGAGTGGGATGTGAGGGGATCAACAGATTGGGTGCTTATAGAAAGTGAGGGGAGGAACGAGGAGAGAGACTTGCGAGGGCGGACTTGGATCCGAGGGGGGGAGGCCCTTAGAGGGGAGGAGAACCCTCATGTAATTCTCACTCTGCGGTACTGGCGGAAATGGCAAAGGAAGTGGTATGGTGCTTCAGGGGGATCGAGGTTTATACCATTAGTGGGGAACTTAGAATTTCAGCCTGGGATGATGGATCCCGGCTTTAAACGGTGGAGTGAGTTGGGACTGCGGGTGGTGGGGCAATTTAAGGTGAGTGGGTGGACTTCGCAGAGTTACAAGAGGAGTACCAGTTACCCGACACTGATAGATATAGATACACTCAAGCCCTGCATTATTGTAAGGGGGTAGCACAGCGGGGTAATGGGCCCCACGGAGCAGAGATAGATGAGCTTTTTAAGAGGAGCGAGGTCAAAGGCCTCATATCCACACTATACAAAGCTATGGATATGGAGAAGGGTGATGAGTGGGCCCATCGCAAGGCTTAGGAGGAGGACCTTCACAAAAATTGGGATGGAGAACACCGGGAGCGAGTCTGCAAGGGGTTGTTTAAAGGGGTGATTTCAAGCAATATTTTGGAACATAATTATAAAATGCTATATCGGTGGTACCTGACTCCACAGAGATTACAGAAATGGCAAGGAGGGGGGGCAGAATGTTGGAGAGGCTGCGGGGAGGTGTGGACCTTCCTACATATTTGGTGGGAGTGTCCCATACTGAACCCCCTTTGGCAAGGAATAACACAATGGATGCAACAGTTATGTGGAGAAAAGATTCAGCTGGGGCTTTGCTTAGCAGTGTTAAATGTAGTGAATGTGGGGATGAAAAAAGAGGGTAAAGGCTGGTGTGGCGTGGTCTGCACGGCGACCCGGCAATTGATAGCGTGTAGGTGGCGCTCCGCAAGTATACCCACATTGGAGGAGGTGCAGGGGAGAGTAGAACGCCTCTGTACATTATATCACTTTGCAGCGATGCACCAAAATAGTGTGTTGAGATATCAGGGCACTTGGGGTATCTACCTTAAATGGAGAGAAAGGGAAGGGGTGGAGGGCGAAAGGGGCGAGATCCTTGAGAGTTAAAGAGGGGGGTGCAGAGGCGCTCCCGGCCTGTGGGTACCCTGGTCTTCTAACTACCCGGGGTGGGGAGGGGTAGGCAGTCGGGGAAGGAGGGACTGGGGGTGGGCAAGTGACTTTTAAATCGTATTAAATAACTTGTATAACTATGTGATGGGGAGGATGGTTGGGAATAAGGCCGAGAAGGAATGTAATGAACACACTGAAGGAAAACAGATAATGATGGCATGGCGGAGGAGAATGGTCTAGAGAACGGTCACACCATTTGGGAATGTGTAAATGTCTAACTGGGAGGGGGGAGAGGGGGAAACGTATGAGGAATTCAAAGACTGTGGTAATACTCTGTTTGTTGTATATATTTCTGCATGTCTTGTATTCAGTGCAATAACTGTGGTGCCTTCATTCTGAGAAGAATCATCTGGAACCTAAGAGTTTGTCCTATATGCCTCAAGTTAGCCGCCATGCATAAAGAATTGACTCTATTAAGGGAAGAACTATCTGCAATAAAACACACCTCTTCTAGGATACAAACCAAGTCCACCACCGCTCCCACAAAGAATCAAACATCCCAGGAACAAATGGATCACAGAGGGCTCTGGTAGATTGTGACCTGTAATGCAGAGACACCCTATACATCATGAGATATCACTGCATAATGCCTTCTCTGCTTTGGTTAATGAGGATGCCCAATCCATGGAAAGTGAAGGGCCCTTAAATGAGACAGTCAATGCCCAATCTCCTGATAAAGCACCAAATATGAAGAAAAACTCACAGAACAGAAAACTGCTAATACTTGGTGATTCCATCATCAGAGGCACCAACTTGGGAACACAGTTCAAAGGAGAGAAGATAGTCAAATGCCTCCCAGACTCTTCAGCTAGCAGGAATACAAACCAAATTGTTGATGTACTTAGCGCTGAAAGTGAGTACTCCAAAATTGATGTTGTCATCCACTTGGGTACAAATGACCTGGCTAGAAACAGTGCCTCTATAGTTCAAAGGGACTTCCAAACTCTGGGAGAGAAACTGAAGCCAATTGTTAACACTGTAGCATTCTCAGAAGTTCTACCTGTTCTTGGTAAGGGGGCAGAAAGGCTACATTGCATAAACGGCTTTAACACATGGCTCCAGACCTGGTGCAAACAAAAAGGATTCAGATTTATAGGCGACTGGGGAAACGGATGGACCAACAAGAGACTATACTGTGCTGATGGACTACATCTCTCTGTCGCAGGGAAAATAATCAAGGTGTTAGAACAACTTGCTAAACTGAAAGTGGACAAAGCCATGGGACCGGATGGGATACATCCCAGGATACTGAAAGAGCTCAGAAAGGTTAAAGGATGTCTTCAACAGATCCTTGGAAACAGGAGAGTTCCTCAGGACTGGAGAATGGCTGATGACGTACCTCTATACTAAAGTGGTGACAGGGAAAAAGTGTCAAACTACAGGCACGTGAGCCTTACCTCGGTGGCGGGAAAAGTAATGGAGGTGCTCCTGAAAGAGCGAATAGTGAACTTTCTCAAAACCAACAGGTTGCAAGATCCGAGGCAACATGGTTTTACCGAAGGACGGTCTTGCCAAACAAATCTGATTGAGTTCTTTGACTGGGTGATCAAGGACCTAGATCAGGGGCATGCAATGGATGTCATCTACCTGGATTTCAGCAATTTGATACTGTTCCTCATAGGCGGCTTGTCAATAAACTCAGTAGCTTGGGGATGGGTCCAAAGATAGTAAACTGGATTAGAAATTGGTTGACTGACAGACAACAGAAGGTGATGGTACATGGAGCTCACTCGGATGAAAGGAAGGTGATTAGCAGGGTGCCCCAGGGTTCGGTCCTGGGCCCGGCACTGTTCAATGTATTTGTGAGTGATATTGCTGAAGGACTGAATGGAAAAGTCTGTCTTTTTGCAGATGACACAAAAATTTGCAACAGTGGACTCCCCCGAGGGAGTGGATAACATGAGGAAAGATCTACGAAAGCTGGAAGAATGGTCTAATGCTTGGAACTACGATATAATGCGAAAAAGTGCAGTGTCATGCACTTGGGTAGCAGAAATCCAAGGGAAATGTATGTGATACGTGGCAAGAGGTTGGTGTGCATGGTTCAGGAGAAAGACCTTTGTGTGATTATCTCTGATGATCTCAAGGTGGTAAAACAGTGCGACAAGGCGGTGGCAAAAGCCAGGAGGATGTTGGGCTGCATACAAAGAGGGATTACCAGCAGAAAGAAAGAGGTACTTATGCCACTGTACAAGTCACTGGTGAGGCCTCACTTGGAATACTGTGTCCAGTTTTGGAGACCATATCTTGCAAAAGATGTAAAAAGACTGGAAACTGTTCAGAGGAAGGCGACCAAAATGATTTGGAGCCTGCATCAGAAGCCTTTTGAGAAGAGACTTGAAGACCTAAATATGTACACTTTGGAGGAGAGGAGGGACAGGGGAGATATGATTCAGACCTTTAAATACTTAAAGAGAAATGATTAACTAACAAACCTCTTCCAAAGATGGGGCAGGTGTAAAACTAGAGGACATAACATGAAGTTGCAAGGTGGTAAATTGAAAGGCA
Source organism: Ichthyophis bannanicus (assembly GCA_033557465.1). Classification (NCBI taxonomy): domain Eukaryota; kingdom Metazoa; phylum Chordata; class Amphibia; order Gymnophiona; family Ichthyophiidae; genus Ichthyophis; species Ichthyophis bannanicus. Next base: position 940,322,557 of record CM066033.1, on the reverse strand, counting down.
ATGTCAGGAAATATTTTTTCACTGAAAGGGTGGTGGATGCCTGGAATGCCCTCATGATGGAAGTGGTGGGGGCAAATACGGTGACGGAATTCAAAACGGCATGGGACAAACACAGTGGATCCCTTTACAGCAACAGGATAAAACCCAAAATAAATGGTACCATCTAACTTTGGAACCATCTAACGTCTCAACAAATAGGGGTGTCCTACATGGAGTGGTGGGTTCACCTCTAAACAAAGACATGGGGGAGGGGTGGCCTGCACAGAGCGACAGGTGCACCTACTCTTGCCATCTTGCTGGGCAGACTAGATGGACCATGCTGGTCTTTATCTGCCGTCATTTACTATGTTACTATGTAATCCTAAGTGAAAACTTCAGGCAGTATGTGGATATGTATTTAAACTAGAAAAAGGGGATGGGGGGTTCTCTTTTTTCAAGATAGCGGCAGTAGTCTCAGCTGTGTGAACACGCTTTTCCTATGGAAAGGAAACGTAAGGGCAAACTAGGGCCGGTGCCCTCACAACCCCTTGTTGCCTCGACGCCGCTTGCTGTTGTATCTGGTCCTTTGGACACTTACCTTTTGCGTTCAGCACAGAATTCAGAAGCTGGAGGAGAGTGCCGAGCTGCGGTTTCGTCGAAGCTGGATTGCTCGGCATCCGCTTCGGTTTTGTCTTTCTCCCCAGTATTGAGTCCAGCACCGAAAGTTCCTTGTTGCCGCTTGTTGCTGGAGGGCTTCCTGGAGGTTCCCTCTCCTGTGGTGGCGGGAGGAGGTGATACTTCACGAGGGCCAGGAGAAGGAGGGCTGGAGGAGCGAGAGCGTCGAGCCGAGAGTGAGCTCCGCTCGTTACAATCATCAGTGCTGGTTGGAGGTGAGCGTGCAGAGATACCATCTTTACCTGCACGAGGTGGTGATCCGACGACGTCCATGGAGGCTGCAGCCTTAATGGTCGATTCAGAGGTGACTTTTTCTCTGCAACATCCTACGACTTTCACGTTAGAGTCGATATGGAATGCTATTGCCACGTTGGGTGAAGCTTTACTTCCTCAAATGTCTTCCTTGACTACTAAAAGTGAATGCTGTGACGGGTTCTGTTACAAATTTGGAAAGGAAGTTTTCGGATATGTCAGTGGAGGTGGAGGGAGTACGGAGTAGAGTGAATACTCTTGAAGATCAATCTGACTTATTTAAAAAGGATTTTCTGTCGGTGCAACATAAATTAGAACAATTGGACAATCTTTCTTGTGCACATAATTTGCGTGTTATTAATTTCCCTAGGATCCCTTCTGTGACTGCTAGAGATATGTTTAGGGAGTATTTAGGTGAGGTTTTAGGGGTTTCTCCAGAATTAATGCCACCTTTGGTTAAAATCTATTATCTCCCTAAGTGTAAGAGGGTATCTTCTGGTAGGGACTTAGGGGCTGGCTTGGAGCAAGGGGAAGAATTAAATGTTACAGATTTGTTGGAAAATTCTGGGCTTAATTCTCAGGTATCTTCCACTTTACTTATAACTTTTGCTTTATTGTCTGACAAAGAATGGATGTTAAAGCTATTTTTTCAGAAGAGGAAGCTTCCCTTTTGGGGCCTAGCAGTGCATATGTACCCGGACTTGGCTCGGGATACTCAGAAAAGGCGTAGAGATTTTCTCTTGCTCCGTTCTGGAGTCCTACAGCTGGGAGGGTTTTTCTTTCTTAAGCACCCTTGTAAATGCCTGGTGAAATATCAGGCAGTTTCTTATATATTTTTTGAGCCCTCTCAGCTGTTGGGCTTTATAAACGCCAGGCGGTTAGAGTCCTCAATTATCCCTCCTTAGACTCATGTTAAGGATTTGAATGTGACTACTGCCTAGTTTCCTTATATATTTGGGTTTTCATGACATATGTATGATTCCCCCCTTGTTGTGGACTAGGGAGGTATGACACTTCTTTTTTTGTTATATATACTTATTTCTTCTGGAGTTGTAATTTTTCTTCTATGTTTTTTCTTTTTTCTGAGTGTCAACCTGTTTCTGCAGGGAGGAATACGTTCTTTCTTGATTATATTGTAAAATTTCATAAATATAAAATAAAATTTAAAAAAACTAGAAAAAGGGAGTGACGGATGGGGAAGGATAAGTTCAGGACATCACTCCCAGCAAAGCAGAAAAACATCAGAAACAGACACACTTTTAAACCACACATCAACGACAAGTGGGAAGAAGTGGGCAGAACAAAATCAATGCAAAATACATGCAAGTCAGTTAAATGCTGAAAAGCAATAAGCACAAATGTCGAAGCTTAGTCAATAAAGTTCCGGACCTGGAAGCCCTAATGGTGGAAATAGACTTGGAAATTGTGGCCATTACAGAAACATGGTTTAATGACTCGCATGATTGGGATATAGCCATAGCCGGCTATAATCTATTCAGAAGAGACAGAGAAAGTGGAAAAGCAGGAGTAGCCGCCTTGTATGTCAAAAGCAATATTAAAGCTACTGAAATGCAGGGGGCATGGGGAAAAGAAGAAGCGCTCTGGATTGTGTTGGAAAGAGGAGATGGCACTCTCATCCATACTGCTGTAGTCTACAGACCTCCGACTCAAATCGAAGAGATAGATAACGAATTGATTATAGATATTGCCAAGATAGCCACAAAGGGGGAAGTGATCATATTGGGTGACTTTAATCTACCCAATGTGGATTGGATTACTCCTTCTGCAAATCTGGAAAGAAGCAAAAAAATTGTGGATATTTTCCAAGATGCATTACTTAGACAAATGGTGATGGAACCAACCAGGGAAAGCTAAAGGCTTGATTTAGTGCTCACCAATGGTGATAGCATGTCGAATGTCTGGGTGGGTGCCCCTGTGAGCAGCAGCAATCATCATATGGTGTGGTTTGAGATAAAAGCCAAGGTGCAGTCTAATCATAGCAAGCTCAAAGTCCTAAACTTCAAAAACACTGACTTCAGTAAAATGGCCAAGTAACTGAAGGAGGAGTTGGCAGGGTGGGAGGGGATAAGGGATGTGGAATTGCAATGGGCTAAACTAAAGGTGGCAATAAAAGGGACAACAAATAAATATGTAAGAAAAGTAAATAAAAACAAGAGGAGAAGGAAACCTATTTGGTTTTCCAAAGAAGTGGCTGCTCAAATAAAGGCAAAAAACACAGCTTTCGCAAAATTCAAAAGCTTGCAAACAGAGGAACACAAAGGAATATAGGATCAAACTCAGAGACAAAAAGAGAAATAAGGAAAGCAAAATCAAAGGCAGAGGAAAAGATGGCTAAAGATGTGAAGTGTGGCAACAAAACTTTCTTCAAGTATATTCGGGAAAGGAGGAAAATCAGAGTTGGAGTTGCAGGACTCAGAAGTACTGGGAACAGACTTGTGGAAAGTGACACTGAAAAAGTGAAATTGCTAAACAAATACTTCTGCTCTGTTTTTACTAAAGAAAATCCTGGAGAAGGACCACCTGTGACTCCCAAATATAAAAATGGGAATGAAGTAGATAACATACCATTCACAGAAGATGTGTTAGAACAACTTGCAAAACTGAAAGTGGACAAAGCCAAGGGACCCAGGATACTGAAAAAGCTCAAAGAGGTTTTTGCAGGGCCGTTAAAGGATATTTTCAACAGATCTTTGGAAACAGGAGAAGTTCCTTAGGACTGGAGAATGGCTGATGTGGTACCTCTTCACAAAAGTGGTGACAGAGAAGAAGTGACAAACTACAGGCCCGAGAGCCTTACCTCAGTGGCGGGAAAAGTAATGGAGGCGCTCCTGAAAAAGCGAATAGTGGACTTTCTCAAAACCAACAGGTTGCAAGATCCGAAGCAACATGGTTTTACCGAACGACGATCTTGCCAAACAAATCTGATTGAGTTCTTTGACTGGGTGAGCAGAGAACTAGATCAGGGGCATGTGATGAATGTCATCTACCTGGATATCAGCAAAGCCTTTGATACTGTTCCTCATAGGAGGCTTATCAATAAATTCAGTAGTTTGGGGATGGGTCCCAAGGTGGGGTAAACTGGATCAGAAATTGTTTGACTGACAGACGATAAAAGGTGATGGTAAATGGAGCTCACTCGGATGAAAGGAGGGTTATTAGCGGGGTGCCCCAGGGTTCGGTCCTGGGCCCGGCACTGTTCAATGTATTTGTGAGTGATATTGCTGAAGGACTGAATGGAAAAGTTTGTCTTTTTGCAGATGACACGAAAATTTGCAACAGAGTGGACTCCCCTGAGGGAGTGGTTAAAATGAGGAAAGATCTACAGAAGCTGGAAGAATGGTCTAATGCTTGGCAATTAAGATTTAATGCAAAGAAGTGCAGTGTCATGCACTTGAGTAGCAGAAATCCAAGGGAAATGTACACGATAGGGGGCGAGAGGTTGGTGTGCACGGATGAGGAGAAGGACCTTGGTGTGATTATTTCTGAAGATCTCAAGGTGGCAAAACAGTGCGACAAGGCGGTGGCAAAAGCCAGGAGGATGTTGGGCTGCATACAAAGAGGAATTACCAGTAGAAAGGAAGAGGTACTAATGCCACTGTATAAGTCACTGGTGAGGCCTCACTTGGAATACTGTGTTCAGTTCTGGAGACCATATCTTGCAAAGGATGTAAAAATACTGGAAACTGTTTAGAGGAAGGCGACCAAAATGATTTGGAGCCTCCGTCAGAAGTCTTATGAGAAGAGACTTGAAGACCTAAATATGTACACTTTGGAGGAGAGGAGGGATAGGAGAGATATGATTCTGACCTTTAAGTACTTAAAGAGAAATAATGAACAAACAAACCTCTTCCAAAGACGGGGAAGCTGTAAAACTAGAGGGCATAACATGAAGCTGCAAGGGGGTAAATTGAAAGGCAATGTCAGGAAATACCTTTTCACTGAAAGGGTGGTGGATGCTTGGACTGCCCTCCCGATGGAAGTGGTGGGGGAAAATACAGTGATGGAATTCAAAATGGCATGGGACAGACACAGTGGATCCTTTTACAGCAACAGGATAAAATAAAAAAAATTGAACTATCTTAATTTCTCAACAAATAGGGGTGTCCTACATGGAGCGGTGGGTTCACCCCTAAACAGACATAGGGAGGGGTAGCCTGCAAAGAGCGGCAGAGGTGCACCTACTCTTGCCATCTTACTGGGCAGACTAGATGGACCATACTTGTCTTTATCTGCCGTCATTTACTATATGTCACTATGTCAAGCAAGAAAGCTCTATAAGTAATCATGTCACATGCCCTGAAAATAGACCATCAATGCAATAAGGCAAATGGGAGCCTTAATAGCACATGTGCAGATATGATCAGCTGGCTAGGTCCCAAGGTTGTGAAATGGATCAGCAATTGATTGACTGATAAATGATAGAGGGTGATGATAAATGTAATTCACTCAGAAGACAGGAAAGTGAGCAGTGGAGGGCCTCAGATCGGTACTTTTCAATAGGCTTGTGATATTGTCAAAGGGTTAAAAGGAAAGGTTTGCCTTTCTGAGAATGACACAAAATTTTACAACAAAGTTGACACACTTCAGAGGAAGTAGACAACATGAGAACATATCTAAAAAAAATTAGAAGAATAGTCTAATATTTGGTAGTTAAGATTTAATGCAAAGAAGTGCAGTGTGATGCACTTGGAAAGCATAGTTAGTCACCTGTAACAGGTGATCTCAGGGAACAGCAAGAATTTAGTCCTCACATATGGGTATCGTCGGTACCGATGGAGCCTGTGCGGGAACGCTCCCCAGCGTCCAATTAGAAAGCTTTTGGGAGCATCCCACAGCGCCTGCGTGCTGCCTTCCTGCCTTTCCCAACTGCCTCTCTCCAGTTGAGTTTTAAAGCTGAGACAAAGAGAGAGAGAGGGAAAGGAAAGATAGATAGATAGAGAGATACAACTCCTAGGGGAGGTGGGTGGGTTGTGCGGACTAAATTCCTGCTGTTCCCGGAGATCACCTGTTACAGGTGAGTAACTATGCTATCTCCAGGAACAAGCAGGAATGTAGTCATCACATATGGGGACTCCCTAGCTTTAGGTGCCAGGGAGAAACCCCAGAAGTTGTGTGTCCCTGAACAGGGCTCCACTTCCCCCTATGGATCTCTGGCATCCTACCAGGGATGGTGGGTAGGAGTTGATTAGGTATGGAACAGGTGTTGGAGAACAGCCTGACCAAACAAGGCATCCCGGCGGGAGTCCTTGTCCAAGCAGTAATGGGCTGTGAAGGTATGAACCGAGGCCCAAGTGGCTGCTCGACAGATGTCGTCGATAGACACAGAGTGCAAATGAGCCATTGAGGCTGCCATGGCTCTCACATTGTGAGTTGTGACATGGCCCTCCAGAGAAAGGTTCTTACTCTGATAGGCGAAGGAAATACACTGAGCAATCCAGTTAGACAGTGTCCTCTTGGAGACTGGAAGCCCCAAATGAGAAGGATCAAAAGCAACAAAGAGCTGAGAGGACTTTCTATGTTGCTGTGTTCTTTGTAAGTAAAAGGCTAAAGCTCTTTTACAGTCCAAGGTATGAAGATTCCTCTCTGCATTTGATGCATGAGGCCTTGGAAAAAACACAGGTAGGTAGACCGCTTGGTTTAGATGAAAAGGAGAGACCACCTTTAGCATAAAGTGTGGATGAGTCCTAAGGACTACCTTGTCATGATGGAACCTTGTATAAGGTGGATCAGCTACTAGCGCTTGCAACTCACTAATGCGGCGTGCTGATGTGATTGCAATGAGAAAGATAACCTTCCAAGAAAGGAATTTCAAGGAGATAGTAGCTAAAGGTTCGAAAGGTGGCTTCATGAGCTGCCCAAGAACCAGGTTTAAGTCCCATGCCACCGGTGGTGGCCTAATGGGAGGCTTAGTTAGAAGAAGGCCTCTCATAAATCTTGCTATAAGAGGATGAGAGGAAATAGGTTGTCCATTTAGAGGCTTAAAGGAAGCTGCAATAGCACTCAAATGGACTCTTACTGAGTTAGTTTTAAGTCCTCCACTGGATAAATGAAGGAGATACTCCAGCAATGATTCCAGAGGTATCACAAGGGGGTTAAGACCCTTCTGCGAACACCATATGGTAAACCTTTTCCAATTAAAAGCATAAGAGCATCTTGTGGAAGGTTTCCTGGAAACAAAAAGAATATCTTTTACTTGCTGAGGAAGATTAAGATTCTGGAGATCTATGCCTTCAGCAACCAAGCCCTGAGATGCAGAGACTGGGGATTGGGATGCCATAACATTCCGTCCTCCTGAGATAGGAGATCTGGAGCCGACCCTAACTCCAGGGAGGGAGCTTGAGAGAGCTGTAGAAGCAGAGGGTACCACACTTGCCGTGGCCAATGTGGAACTATGAGAATCATATGGCCTCTGTCTCTCTGAAGCTTGAACAGAGTTTTGGGAATTAGGGGAATGGGTGGAAAGGCATACAGGAAGTCTTGACCCCAATGAAGGAGGAAAGCATCCCTGGCCTGAGCCTTCTGAGCCGGAATTCTGGAACAGAACCGGGGAAGTTTGGCATTCCACGGACTTGCAAAGAGGTCTATGTCCGGGGTTCCCTAAATTTGAAAAATCTTGGCTACCTAGTCTGCATGCAGCATCCATTCGTGTGGAAGCAGAACTCGACTGAGTCTGTCTGCCCAAGAGTTGTGTATGCCTGGAAGATACATTGCCAGGAGATGAATATGATGCTCTCTGGCGAGGGCCCATAGTCGCAAAGCTTCGTTGCAAAGTGACAGAGAGCCTGTTCCCCCCTGCTTGTTCACATAGAACATGGCTACTTGATTGTCCGTATGAATGAGGACTGTCTTGCAGCTGAGCAGGGTGTGGAACACTTGCAGAGCAAGGAAGATTCCTCTGAGCTCCAAGAGACTGATATGTAGATGACTCTCCTGTGGAGATCAGGTGCCTTGGTTGGAGAGGTCTTTTAGATGAGCTCCCCAACCCATTGAAGAAGCATCTGTTGTGCGAGTTGCTTGGGGTAGGGGTTGTTGGAAAGGGGACCCCAGCAACAGGTTTGGAGTGGACTTCCACCACTGGAGGGACAAAATAAGGCGACTTGTGTTTGCTATTTTGTCTGACAGGCATCCTGATGCCTGGGTCCATTGGGTGGATAAAATCCACTGAGCTGCCCTCTTATGGAGGCGAGCATAGGGAACCACATGCACCGTAGATGCCCTGTGGCCTAGTAGTTGTAACATATCTCGAGCAGTTAGATGAGACTTTAGCACTGCTTGAGAAGCTAACTGCACACCATGCGAAGGCAACGAGCCTGGGGGAGATAGGCCCTTGCCCTTGTGGTATCCAGCAAATCTCCTATGAACTCCAGAGACTGAGTAGGAGTTAGACTGGATTTTGGGATGTTTATTACCAGCCCTAAATACTGAAGGATACGCATCATGCAGGACAGAGAAGTCCTGGCCTCTGACTCTGTTGGTGCTCGAATGAGCCAGTCGTCTAAGTAAGGGAAGACGAATATTCCTAGAGTGCGTAGAAATGCTGCTACTAGAGTCATGCATTTCGTGAACACCCTTGGTGCTGAGGCCAGGCCAAAAGGAAGCACCCTATATTGGTAGTGCTTCTGTTGAAAAAGGAACCGAAGGAACCTTCTGTGGGTTGGATGGATGAGGACATGAGTGTATGCATCCTTGAGATCTAGAGAACAAAGCCAATCCTGACTCTGAAGGTATGGCAGCAGAGATCCGAGAGAAATCATCTTGAATTTTTCCTTGACAAGGAATTTGTTTAATTCTCTGAGGTCTAAGATAGGTCTGTAACCCCCTGTTTTCTTTGGGATAAGAAAAGAAGGGGAATAGAACCCTGTACCCTGCTGATGAATGGGTACTTCTTCTACTGCCCCTTGGGCAAGAAGGATGGTGACCTCCTGACCTAACAGGTTGATGAGAGAGGTCGGAGAATTGAACTGCTTTACCATTGTGTGAGGGGGCATGCTTGAAAAATGAAGCTTGTACTCCTCCTTTATGATGGAGAGTGTCCAATGCTCTGCTGTTATTTGCCCCCATCTGGGGGCAAAATGACATAACCTTCCTGGAATGGTGGAAGGCTCCGGTCCCTCGAGAGTCAGGAAGGCTAAGTTCTCTAGTTGAGAGTCAAAGGCCCTGTGGAGGCTGAGCCTGCTGGGCCGGCTGAGGCCTAGCAGTCTTTGCTTTTTTCTGTTTGGGTGGTTGCTGACTTTTCCTGGCAAGCTGACCTGCAGAACGTCCCTGCTGAACATAAGCAGGATAAAATCTTTTCTTTTTAGAAAAGAATGGTTTTTTGAACAATTTCTTTCTAGCAGGATCAGCAGTGGACTTGGATAATCTATCCAAGGTGGAATTTTCAGCATCCATTTCATTGGCCTTTTCTTGCCAATCCTTACCAAACAGGTTCTCACCAGTACAAGGGATATTTCCCAATTAGTCTTGTACCCAGAGCTCTAGATCAGATGCCTGGAGCCAAGCAATTCTACATGCACCTATGGCAATAGCCGAGGTTCTGCTTATGCACTCAAAGCAGTCAAAGGCTGCACGGTTGGCAAATTTAGAAACATCTTGGGCATGTTTGACCAAAGTGAGAAAATCCTGTCTTCTAGCCTCAGGAAGAAAAGGACTTAAAGCTTCTAAATCATCTGTGACCTCCTTCAGGAACATTCCCATGTAGAGACTATAGGAACTGATCCTGGCAGAAAGCATGGAAGACCCGACGTCCAAAAGCATACAGGGTTCTGCACTCACGTCCTGGAGGATTAGAGGCATGCCTCTTTGCACTCTTGATCCTTCTCATAGCTGATTCCACTACAATAGAGTGGTGAGGAAGCCGAGTCTTATGGAAACCAGGACAAGGAGGGACTCAATACACAGTATCCAGTCTGCGAGAATGAGGAGAGGTGGTAAGAGGTGTTTCCCACATCCTTAACATGAGATCATATAAAATCTCATGAATGGGCAAGGTAGCTGCCTCCTTAGGAGTTTGGGTATATTGTAGAATTTCCAACTCCTTGGCCCTTGGCTCTGTTTCAGGGGCCACAGTAATGGACAGGCCCCGAGCCACCTCCCTGATAAAGTCCTGGAAGGAAATATCCTCCGGAGGAGACATCCTGCATTTGGGGGAGGAGGGCTCCTCTGGGAGAAGCATCGCTGCATCGACAGAACTGTCAGAATCCTCAGATTCTTCTGAGGACTCGAAGTACCGTCTGTCCGGATGCTCTTGAAGAGCCCGATACCCGTACCGACTGAAGTCGGTACCGTGAGTAACCGGTACCGGAGGTCATCGGATGACTGGGTACCGGCAAAGCAGACACCGATGCCGATGTTATCGGTACCGGTACCAATACCGGGGCTGGTGCCGATACCGGTGGAATTGTCTGTCGCGGTTCCGAGGCCGTCGATGCCGCAAGGAAAGCTGCCAGACTGCGCTCGATAGCCATGACTCTCTGGTCTATCGACGCTGCCAATGCCTGGATGTCGGTACCAGAGGAGACCGTCGGTACCCCAGAGTATGGCACCAGTAGTTCTGCCGAGGCCGAGGTCGAGGCCTCGAGAACATCCTGGAACCCCGATAATGCTTTGGAAGCCGAAGCCTCCCGCCGGGGTAATTTTGCCGGTGCAGAATCCTCAAGGGCAACGCCAGAGGCATCTCGATGGTTAGAAGGAGATCTACCCTTTGAGGATCAGCTCGACTTATGTTTAGTTACCTGAGGTTCACAGGAGGAAGAAGCAGCCCTGGAAGACATCGATGCCACCGAAGCTGCATCACAGGGAAACAGGGTACTGAGCTTAGCAGCTCGGTTCTGCCGACCTCTTTTAGACATCATGGCACAGGACATACAATCCGTAATGGAGTGGTCAGGACCTAAACATTTAAGACACCATTCATGGGTGTCGGTGACGGAAATGGTACCGCCACACTTGGTGCACTTTTTGAAACCTGAGGAAGGTTTCTCCATGATAAGGAAACGTTTTTGGGCCTAAGGCCCAAAAAGGCGCATGCACCTGAAGAAAAAGAAAAAAGCATATATTTTTGTTTTAGACAGAAATAAGAAGAGAAACACCGGCAGTACTGGTGAAGCGTCAAGGAAGGCAGACGCGACCACAAAAAAGAAATAAATAAAAAGAATTCTTCTGCGGTGACAGGAACACGACCTGCTGGCTCCGCGGAAAAAGAAGAACTGGAGAGAGGCAGTTGGGAAAGGCGGGAAAGCAGCACGCAGGCGCTGTGGGATGCTCCCAAAAGCTTTCTAATTGGACGCTGGGGAGCGTTCCCGTGCAGGCTCCGTCGGTACCGACGATACCCATATGTGATGGCTGCATTCCTGCATGTTCCTGGAGATTAAAGAAATCCAAAAGAGCAGTATGCGATATAGAAACATAGAAATATGACGACAGAAAAAGACCACATGGCCTATCTAGTCTGTCCTTCCATATCAACAACTACAACAGTCCCCTTTTTTTCCTTTAGAGATCCTCTGTGTTTGTCACATGCTTTTTTGAATTCAGATACTGTCCTCATCTCTACCACTTCCACTGGGAGACTATTCCAATGATCCACCACTCTTTCCGTAAAGAAATATTTCCGTATATCACTCCTCGTAGCAGAACTTGCTTTCAATTGAAAGAGGCTCTCTCCCTGAACATTTATGCCACGGAGGTATTTAAACATCTCAATCATAACACCTCTATCCCGCCTTTCCTCTAAGGTGTACATATTAAGATCCTTCATTCTGTCCTCATATGCTTTATAATGAAGACCACTAATCATTTTAGTAGCCACCCTCTGCACCAACTCCATCCTGTTCACATCCTTTTGAAGGTGCGGTCTCCAGAATTGCACACTATACTCCAAATGAGGTCGCACCAAAGACTTATACAGAGGCATTATCACCTCCTTTTTTCTGCTAGCCATTCCTCTCCGTATGCACCCAAGCATCCTTCTAGCTTTTGCCGTCGCCTTTTCTACCTGTTTAGCTACTTTAAGATCATCAGACACAACCACGCCTAGGTCCCGCTCTTCCTTAGTGGACAAAAGTACTTCACCCCCTATACTATATTGCTCCCTTGGATTGCTGCAGCCCAATGCATGAACCTTACATTTTTTTAAACATTAAATCCAAGCTGCCAAATTCTAGACCATTCTTCAAGCTTACCTAGATCCCTCCTCATGTTATCTACACCTTCCTGGGTGTCTACTCTATTGCAGATTTTGGTATCATCCGCAAAAGAGGCAAACCTTACCCGACAGCTCTTCCGCTATATCACTAACAAAGATGTTAAAAAGAATCGGACCAAGGACAGATCCCTGAGGTACACCACTGGTAACATCCTTCTCCTCAGAGTGAGCTCCATTTACTTGTACTCTTTGTCGCCTCCCACCCAACCAATTTCTAACCCAAGCAGTAACTTTAGGGTCCATCTCTAGGGTGTTCAGTTTGTTTATAAGTCACCTGTGAGGAACAGTGTCAAAGGCTTTACTGAAATCTAAATACACCACATCTAGGGCTCTCCCTCGGTCCAACTCCCTTGTCACCCAGTCAAAAACATCAATCAGATTTGTCTGACAAGACCTGCTTCTGGTGAATCCATGCTGCCTCGGATCCTGTAATCCGCTGGACTGCAGAAATCTCACTATTTTCTCTTTCAGCAGCGTTTCCAATAATTTACTCACCACCGAAGTTAAACTAACCGGCCTGTAGTTTTCAACCACATCCTTACTTCCGCTTTTGTGTAAAGGCACTACATGAGCCTCTCTCCAGTCCTTTGGCACCACTCCCGACTCCAACGAGGCACTGAAAAGGTCAGTCAGTGGAGCGGCTAGAACGTTCCCAAGTTCCCTCTGTATTCTAGGGTGTATCCCATCCGGTCCCATCGCTTTGTCTACTTTAAGTTGAGCTAGTGTCTCACAAACACAGTCTTCTGAAAATTGTTGAAGATGTCCCTCGCTTCTGTTCATGTTTATGGGTGTTTTCTGAGGTCCTGCTCCTGGTTCTTCATCTGTGAACACAGAACAGAAATATTTGTTAAACAATTCCGCTTTATCCTTATCAGCTTCTACATATTCCTCCCCTGCACCCTTGAGTCTGACAATACCACTTTTGCCCTTCCTCTTCTCACTAATATATCTGAAAAATGTCTTATCCCCCCATTTTATTGCATTGGCTATTTCCTCCTCCTTTTGAATCTTTGCCTTCCTGACTACTTTGCTAGCTTCTCTAAGTTTTTCCAAATACAGATGCCTGTCTTCCTCTGTCTGTGATCTCTTGTATTTCATGAAGGCCTCCCTCTTTTTCTTCACTTTTTCAGCTACTTCTTTCGAAAACCATAGCGGTCTCCTTTTTCTTTTTACCCTTTTATGGTGTAAAAGGCTGGTGTGCATGGACCAGGAGAAGGATCTCGGGGTAAGTGTCTGGTGATCTCAAGGTGGAGAAACAATGTGGTGATGGGCAAAGCCAGAAGGATGCTAGGCTGCATACAGACCAGCAGAAAGTAGGAGGTATTAATGCAAGCCATTGTCGAGGCCTCACCTGGAGCATTGTGTTCAGCTTTCGAGACTGTACCTCGCAAGAGAATATAAAAAGACTTGAAACAATTCAGAGGAGGGTGACCAAAATGATATGTGGTAGGAGAGGAGGGATAGGGGAGATATGATATAGGCATTTAAATACTTAAAGGGTAATAATGAACAAATCAACTTTTCCAAGATGAGGGATCTGTAGGACTAGAGGACATGAAAGGAAATTGCAAGGAGGTAAATTCAAAAACATCAGTCTTTAGTGGATGCCTGGATTGCCCTTTCAGTGGGGGCAAAAACAATGACGGAATTCAAAAAGGCATGGGACAGACACAGAGGATCTCTTTACAGCAAGAGCATAGAAATAAAGCAAACTTAAGAAACTTACAATTCAAAAAATACAGAGGGGTATCCTGCAAACCCTAAACAAAGGCACGGGGGGGGGGGGGGTAAAACCCAAAACAAAAGCATGAGGGTGGTAATCTGCGTGGAGTGGCAAGTAAAACTTCCCACCTCACTGGGCAGACTAGATAGACCATGCTGGTCTTTATCTGCCATCATTTACTATGTTACTAAGAAAAAAGAGAGATAACTGTGCCCTTGTATAGGGTCACATGCGAGACCCCAGCTCGAGTACTGTATTCAGTCCTGGAGGCCTCGTGAAGACATTAAGATAGAAAAGGTTCAGAGAAGGGCTGTTAAAATATGACAATGGCTGTAAAACAAACCCTACAAAGAGAGGTTTAATATACTCAGACTGTACTGACTAGAGGAGAGAAGGGGAAAGCAGCATATGAGAGAAACAGTCAAATATCTGACAAACCTCAATAAACATAGCAACTGATGGCAGATAAAGACCAACATGATCCACCTAGTCTGCCCAGTAAGGAGGCAAGAGTGGTACTCACCATTTGTGCAGGTTAGGGTGCTTAGGGTGGTAATTACAATTCTGTGCAGATTACCACTCTCTATGCCCTTGTTTAGGGTTATACTCACCGCTCCATACAGGTTATCCTCCTAAATAAGAAATGCCATACTGGGACAGACCAAGGTCCATGAAGCCCAGCATCCCATCTCCAACAGTGGCCAATTCAAGCCACAGGTATCTGGCAGGTTCCCAAAAAGGTACACAAGTTCCACAATGCTTGTCCCGGGGTGAGCAGTGGATTGCCAGGAATCAGCATTGACTTGACGGCACTTAAAACAATGAACAGATAAATGTAGATTGGTTGTTTACTCCTTTGAAGTAAAAAGACTAGGGGACACACCATGAAGCTATAATGTAGGAGAAAATATTTTTTCACTCAACACAAACTTTGGAATTTGTTAACAGAGGATGTAGTAAAAGTGTAGATGGGTTTGAAAGTGGTTTGCACAAGTTCCTCAAGGAAAAGTCCATAAACCATTATTAAAGTAGACAGGGGAAATCCACTGTTATCCCTAGGGCAAGCAGCATGGAATCTGTATACTTTTTTGGAAATTGACAGGTACCTGTGACCTGGATTGGTCACTGCTGGAAACAGAATACTGGGCTTGATGGACCCTTGGTCTGACCCAGTATGTTCTGAAGTCCCCTAGTATCAACACCTCACTGTTTGTTTGTTTTTTGCGCACTACCTTTGCAATATTATGGATCAAGTCTCTGTCTACTTCCTCTGTTTGAGATGGAGATCTGCAGACTACATCAGTATGGATGGTAGTACCATCTCCTCTTTTCAAATCAACACAGTGCTGCTTTTTTTTTTTAAACAGAACCTTTAGTGTTAACTTTCTACTGTTTAATTTTTGTGTGTTCTTTACATTCAGTACTAGGACATCTTATGAGCTGAAAGTGTTCAGTAGAATCTTTCATTTGTACATGTGGAAGAAGTTGCATAAATAACTTCCTGGCAAAAGAAAGATATCATGTAACCTTAAACAGAGATGGACAAGAACAAGCAAAGCCAGGGAGAAAAGAAGTGGGGGTAGGCATGGTTCCCCCTACCCAGCCAACCAAAATAAAGAGAGTTAGCTAGAAGTAGTGTGGCAGGCAGGACTCCCCAGGCCATGCTAGTCAAAGACAAATGCAGACCCTCCTGATGTGGCTGTAGTTCTCAAGGTCAAAGACAACAGACAGCACTGTCAAAGGAATCAGGTGAGAACAGCAAGACACTGGGGCTGATGCAATAAAATGTGCTAGGATTTGCACATGGGTCAGCTTGCCTTTAGCACCTAGTGCAAAACTGAGTTTTGTGCATCAGCTAACTATGCACAAAGCCTTGAATAGATATCAGCACATGGCACATTTAAATCATATGGAAATGAAGCAATTAGTTATTCGGTATGAATGTAAAAAAGTGCACAGAGGACAAAAGGCTGAGTGAAATGCTGGGTCCGAGGAGGAAAATGTAGTTACTCACCTGTAAAGGTATTCTCCGGGGACAGCAGGAATCAGTCCTCACATATGGGTGATGTTGGCGCCGACAGAGCCCTTGTGGGAGCATCTCCCCCAGCTTTCAAAAAAAGTCTTTGAGAGATGCACCATGCATGTGTAGTCCTCTTCCCACCCAAGGGTGCCATTTTGTCTCAGTCAGGCGACATAGCTAAAGATGGCAAAAACGATGAAAAGCAACTCCACGAGGAGGAGGGAGGATTGTGAGGACTGATTCCTGCTGTCCCCGGAGAACACCTTCTCCGGGAACAAGCAGGAAGTCAGTCCTCACATATGAGACTCCCTAGCTACAGGCTACCAAAAGCCCATAGAAAAATACGGATGCCCCCAAGGGGAGCCACAAGCCGCAGCAATTGAGTCCAAGGATACAGACTCCAGAAGGACCCGTGTGTCCAGTGAGGAACCAACACTCCGGTAGTCTGACTGTAGAAGGGTCAGAGGCAGAAATTGCCTAAACCCCGAACAAATTAGGGAGTACAGCCTGGCCAAAGGCACTGTCCCATCGGAACTCCCTCTCCAAGCAGTAATGAGCTATGAAGGTATGGACTGAAGACTAGGTGGCGGCATTTATTTATTTAGCTGTTTATTTATTTAGCTGTATTTTATATCCCGCTTTTCACCGGGTCAAAGCGGTCAATTGGGAGATACATTTAACATGAGGGGATATGACACACATACGCTAATACGTACAGGGAACATGGGCAATGGAGGGTTAAGTGGCTTGCCCAAGACCACAAGGAGTGCCTATAGGACTAGAAATCCCAGTCCCTCCAGCCTGAGATTGCTGTCCCCAGGTGGGACTTGAACCCCCGGCCCTCCGGCCTGAAGTACCTTGTCCTAACCACTAGGCCACATCCTCCAATGGCAGATGTTCATCATTGGGACAGAACACAGGCTTGCCACAGAGGCTGCCATGGCCCTGACATTGTGTGCCATGACCCAGCGCTCCAGCGAGAGCAATGCAGTCCACCACCAAGCTGGACAGAGTCCACTTGGTCACTGCCTCCCCCAGTCAACTGAGGTCAAAGGAAACAAAAAAACTATGACGCTTTGTGGTGGCCCTGGGTACGTTGATGGTAGGACAACGCCCTCTTACAATCCAGAGCATGGAGAACTGCCTCCGCGCTACTAGCATGAGGCTTCGGAAAGTAGGTGGGGAGCACCACCTCATGACTGAGGTGGAATGGGGACATCACCTTCGGGAGAAATTTGGGGGGGGTGTGGAGCATGACCCTGTTTTTGTAGAACCTGGTGTAGGGCGGCTCTGCCACCAAGGCTTGGAGCTCACTGACCCTGCGAGCAGATGCGAGTGCCACCAGGAAGATGACTTGACTTTTCATGAGAGATACCTCAGGTGGGAGGTAGCCAGGGGCTTGAATGGCGGCCCAGTGAGCTGTGCTAGCACCCCACTGATGTCCCACTCCGCCGCTCAGACAACAGGAGACCCCGCAGGAAGTGGGTGACGGCTGCACTGAGAGGGGCTTGCCCTCAATAGGGTGGTGGTGTGTCACAAGAACAGCTGGGTGTACCCTGACAGAATTGGATTTGAGTCCAGATTGCAACAAATGAAGTAGGTATCGCAGTACTAGCTGCACAGAGCACAAGAACGGGTTCACCCATCACACCTCATTGAAAACCTGCGCCACTTGAAGGCATAGGCTCATCTGGTGGAGGTCTTATAGGAGGCCAAAAGGACCTTCTCCACCTCCCCAAAGAGGTTGAAAAGGGGCCAAGGCTATCATCTTGGCAGCCAAGCTGTCAGCAACAGGGGCCCCAGATGGGGGTGCAGGAGGGAGCCCTCCTCCTGAGAGAATAACCCAGGGGCACTCCCCAGGGGGACAGGGGCCTCCGTTGTCAAGCGGAGAAGCAGCAGGAACCACGGTTTCCTGGGCTACCATGGGGCCAACAGGATCAGCGATGCCCTGTCGCAAAGAGCCCTGAAGAGGGTCTTTGCAATCAACAGCATGGGTGGGAAGGCGTACAGGAGGCCTTCTGGCCATGGGATAAGGAATGCATCTGCAGCCACCTAGGATGGGTGGGGCTGCTGGGAGCAGAAGTGGGGCAACAGAGTTGTCCAGGTTGGCAAAGAGATCCACTCGAGGGGTCCCCCAGAGCCGGAAGAGCCAATTGGCCACTCTGGGTCTAGCTGCCACTTGTGTGGCTGGAGGACCCTGCTCAGTCTGTCCGCCAGGGTGTTGTCCTATTCCAGCAGGTACACCACACACAGAAGCATCCCTTGGTGAATCACCCAGGAGCAGAGAGCCACCACTTTGAGGCAGAGGGTGAAGAACCCTCCGCCCTCTTGTTTGTTTACCTAGAACATTGCCACTTGATTATCTGTTTGGACAGCACCGACTGGTGCTGCAGACGGTGGCGGAAGACACAGAGACAAAAGTGTATGGCCTGGAGCTCCAGGAGGTTGATCTGCTGCAGGCTTTCAGCCTCAGACCAACTTCCCTGAGTGCAGAGTTCCTCACAATATGCTCCCCAGTCCAGCAAAGAGGCATCCATAGTGAGGACCCTCTGTAGGGTGGGTGTCTGAAAGGGCATCCCCGCTTGAAGGTGCTGTGTGTTCTGCCACCAGTTCCAGGACTCTGCCAGCTGGTGGTCACTGACACTGGGTCTTGCAGCCGGCACGTGGCCTGTATCCATTGGGCGCAGAGGCACCACTGGGCCACTCTCATATGAAGACAGGCATTTGGGGTAACATGGACCGTGGAGGTCATGTGGCATGGTAGGTGCAGCAGGAGGTGAACAAACACAGAGGGTCGGTGCTGAACATCTATGGCCAATGCCCTCAGATGGTTGGCCCTGTTCAGGGAAGGAAGGCTCTGGCCTGAACCGTGTCCAGTCTTGCCCTGATGAACTCCAGACACTGTGTCTGGAGGAGGTGAGGCTTGGGGCAGTTCATCACTAACCCCAGATGTTGCAGGAAGTAGGTGGTACAGACCATGGCATTCTGCACCTCAGCGGCCATCTCTTCCTTTATGAGCCAGTCAGATACGGAAAGACTAAGGCCCCTTGGAGACGGAGGTAGGCAGCTACTACACTAAATGCCTGGCAGAAGACTTTGGGAGCTGATAGTGTGCTGATAGTGGCCACCCCACCATGAATCTGAGATACTGCCTGTGGCTGGGATGAATGAGGATATGGGTATAAGCATCCTACAGATCCAAGGAGCATAGCCAGTCTCCCTGCTGAAGATAAGGCAGCAATGTTTCAAGGGAGAGCATCTTGAACTTCACCCTCACCGGGAACCTGTTCAGGTCCCGTAAGGTCTAGGATGGGCCTTAGGCCCCCTGTTCTTTTCAGCACAAGGAAATACCTGGAGTAGAATCCCTTGCCCCAGAGGTGCTGAGGCACTGGTTCCATCGCTCTGTCCTCAAGGAGACTTGTGAGTTCCTGCAGTAGTAGATCCTGGTGAAGGGGAGTCCTGGGGGACTCTACTAAGAAGAAAGGGGGAGGTGTCTGGCCAGGAGGAGGAGGTAACCCTCCTTGATCACTTGGAGTACCCATGTGTCGGTGGTAACAGCTGGCCTCTGATGGGCAAAGTGGATCAGATATCCCCCTGTGGGCTGCTGACCTCCTGGAGGTGGAGAGGCTATGCCCAAGGAATCAAAAACTCCTGCCAGGCTGGGCTGGGGCCTGTGCCTGGGGCTTGGGAGCCTCCTGCTTACGAGGGCCATGCCATTGTCCCTTGGCCTGCTGACCCTGCTGCTGAGGGTAGTTTTTATAAGCAGCTTCCTTCCTCGAATAGGGATTTTTACTAGAGTCCTTCCGTCGGGGGAGGGTAACGGTCTTTTTGGAAAACCTGGTCTTCATCATGAATTCTGTCTCCAAATCAACAGCTTTATCGGTCATGGGTTTGCCAAAGAGATTCTCTCCCTGGCAGGGGACATCGACCAATTTGTCTTGACCTCATTGCTCCAGGTCAAAGAACTGTAGCCAAGCCTGGGTTCGGCACCAATGCCTGCCGCAGCTACTCTAGAAACTGACACAAAGCCATCATAGGCTGCTCGACTCATAAATTTGGAGCACTCACGGACAGATTTAGCCAGGCTCCGGAACCGCTGTAGGAGCTCCTCGGAGAGACCAGCCGAGAACCTGGCGGCTCCTTCACCAGGTACCTCAGGTACATGCCCATATACAGCTGATATGCATGGATCCGGCCGATGAGCATCGAGCCCTGGTAGCACTTCCTGCCAAGGGCATCCAGGGTGCGGGCCTCCCTACCCAGGGGCACTGAGAAGTGCGTCTTCTGGATCTTGAGCCAATGCATGGTCAACTCCACCATCATGGAGTCATGCAGCAGCTGTGCTTTCTAGAAGTGCGGGCTCTGGCAGACTCAATACATCGAGTCGAGCCATTGGCTCATGATGGGCACCAAAGCCGGTGTTTCCCACATGCGGAGAAGCAGCCATTCCAGGATGGATGGGATAGGCATTGTCAGTGCTTCCCTCGTTGGGGCCTCACACTGGAGGGTCTCAAGCTCCTCCATGCGAGGGTCCTCTTCTGACTCGGTGACAAATGCCATTGCTTCGACATGTCCCGTACAAAGTTGAGGAATGCCATGTCCTTGGGTGGGGATCAGCATCGAGTCTCTGAGGGGGATGGGTCCACGGGTACATCGTGGTGACGATAGGTGCGACACCTCAGTCTCCCAGTTCGAGTAATCTGTGGAGGAATCAAGGAAGGGCTAGGTTGGATGATCCGAACCCTAGCCCGGTCTGGGTCCCTCAAAGGCTCCGAAGCTGAAGCCTTGGGGATGACAGTGGTCCTAAAGAATGGGACCAGAATTGAGACCAATGTCAAGGATTGACTCGAGGCTGCATGCTCTCGAGGATCAGCTCGATGTCTAGGGATGTCCTTGATGTCGAGGGCCTGGTGGTCTGGGCAGATGACCCAGTGGAGCCAGGCAATAGGGCCTGCTGCTGAGCCTGAAGGCAGACAAGCTGAGCTCCAAGGCCGCCATTCTGGTCTCCAGTCCAGAAGGCTCCGCAGCCATCGGCACAGGCACCAAGGGACTCATGCCTGGTGCTGGTTCCCCTGAAGGGGAGTCCTCAATGAAGGAAGGCCTCAGGGGAGGGCCTTCTGAGCGACCTTGGTAACCCGCTTCTGCTCCGAGCCCTCGGATAAGCAGAGTGGATTGTGGGATCTGGCTTTGGACCTACCTCCCTCTTCCCTGATCCGTCCACGGATGTGGCCCTTGAGGGTTTCTTTTTTTTGTTGTGTTCCCCGACTAGGGAGCTATGCTCGGAGGACCCGCGACCTCGTTTGGGCCCGCGGAGTCACCATGGGAGTACGAGGCAGTATGAGGCCTCGGAGAGGGCCTTGCAGCGCGGTGTCACTGAAGACTCTGGGAAGAACTTATCATGCTGCTGCTGCTGGCAGCTCAAGGGCCTTGGATGACATTTTCTTGCACAGGCTGCAGTCCGCAGGGTGTGATCCGGCACAAGGCAACAGAGGCAGCAATCGTGCGTGTCGGTGAGGGACATGACCCTCGAGCACTGATCACACTTCTTGAAGCCACTGGAGGCCATGGGGTGGAAAAGGGCCCCAGCTAGATCAAAGACTCGAGGCTCTTCCAGTGGTAAAAAAGGTATAAATTGCACAGAGGGAAAAAAAAAGAGAAAATTTAAATGGACCCGAGATGTGATGCCGAGGCAGCATACTCGGGAGCGGGAAGAGTACCGGTGCGAGACTGGAAAAGAACAGTAAAAAAAACCCTCAATAAACTGATATTTTCTCCCGAGGGAAGCAGACGGACGTCTGGTGGGCTCCGTGGAAAAAAGGGGACTGAGGCAAGATGGGACCCTTGGGTGGGAAGGGGACTACGCATGCATGGTGGCATCTCCCCAAAGGCTTTCTTTGAAAGCTGGGGAGATGCTTCCGTGAGGGCTGAGTCAGCGCCAACGTCACCCATATGTGAAGATTGACTTCCTGCTTGTTCCCAGAGAATGAAGTCAGCATTAGTGAGGAGTTTATATCTATTTCTTCTATACCTCGAACATACAGGACCTGCAGATTGTTGTTTTTTTTAATTTTCTTGAAGAGGGAGGGGATATGGAGCCAGGGTAAGGTGTGCTCGAATCTTTATCTTTATTGGAACGCTTAATATGTTACTCCCTTCGGGGGCCATCAGGGTGGTGTACAATAACCACCAAAAGGTGGCCAGAGGCCAGGAAATAGGAAAGGAACTACAATTTTGGACAGGAAAGCACACATTCATACCAGAGTGAGGGAAGGAAGAAGAAGAGAAGCGGGCTCAAACCAACGAGGATGAGGAGGAGACAAGAGAGGGAAGGTGATAGGCGGCACTAAAGAGATGAGTTTTTAGGAGTGACTTGATCCTAAGTAGGACTGCTCCTGACGAAGTGTGGAGGGGAGAGAATTCCAGATGAAAGGGGCCAGGAAAAAGAAGGCTGAATGACAAGTTTGCTCAAGATGGGCATGGGCAGGAGAGGAAAGGGCAAGGCGAATGACGTGTATGGACTGGAAGCTATGGGGTACTGGGCAGAACTGTATGGAGTCGGACAGGTTTTGAGGAGTGTATATATAAAGGACTCTGAGTTAGAATCAGTAGCTTGACAATGATACGATGAGAGACAGGCAGCCAATGTAACTGAATAAGGTGAAGTGTGATGTGGCTGAAAGAAGAGGTATGGGAGAGGATCCAGGCAGCATTATTTCGAATCATTTGGAGGCGAAGTTGATATTGAGGGAGACCGGCATAGATTACGTTGCAATAGTTTAATCGTGAGATAGCCAGACATAAGAGAGCAGTGAGAGGCACAGGAGGCAGGACTGCACTGACAGATCGGATTTGTCGAAGGTAGAAGTATGAGCGATGAGTTAGGGCTGAAATGTGAGTGTGAAAGAACAAATCAGAGTCCAATATGATGCCAAGATATTGCAGTGAGGATACTAGCGGGATCGGCAAGTTGAGGAAAAGAGGGACAGGTGTGGGACAAGAGTTGCCGAAGGTGAATCATATTGCAGATGTCTTGGAAGGATTGAGATGAAGGAGGTTAGTAGTCAGTCAGTGGGTGATGAGTAGGGACCAACCTAATTTACGATTTCACGGCTGTGGCATTTTCCGTGAATTTGGCCGTCTTCCGTGAAAAATGTGAAGTTCCTGCGAAGGGGTGAGAGAGCCGGTTCGGGAGCTGCTGACCTGTGTGTGGCAGCCCTTCTGATGTCATCTCTGGGCCCCGATAAAAAGAACTGCGCATGCATGGTACTTCAATTTGGGAGCGTTTACTTACAGCCTGATTCCCGCGGAGGGGTGAGAGAGCCGGTTCGGGAGCAGCCCTTCTGACGTCTTCTCTTGGCCCCGATAAAAAGAACTGCGCATGGTGCTTCAATTTGGGAGCGTTTACTTATAGCCCGATTCCCGCGGAGGGGTGAGAGAGCAGGTTCGGGAGCAGCCTTTCAGACGTCATCTATTGGCCCCGCTAAAAAGAACTGCGCATGCATGGTGCTTCAATTTGGTAGCGTTTACTTACAGCCTGATTCCCGCGGAGGGGTGAGAGAGCCGGTTCGGGAGCAGCCCTTCTGATGTCATCTCTTGGCCCCGATAAAAAGAACTGCGCATGGTGCTTCAATTTGGGAGCGTTTACTTATAGCCTGATTCCCGCAGAGGGGTGAGAGAGCAGGTTCGGGAGCAGCCTTTCAGACGTCATCTATTGGCCCCGATTAAAAGAACTGCGCAGGGTTCTTCAATCTCTTCTACCACCAATTGTGCTGCTGACCTGTGTGTGGCAGCCTTTCCAACGTCATCTCTGGGCCCCGATAAAAAGAACTGCGCAGGGTGCTTCAACTGGGAGCGTTTACTTACAGTCTGATTCACGTAGTCCACAGTATACACAGTATTCTTTGCCACCACCATAATTTGAAGGCAGGGTGTTTCAATTTGGGAGCGTTTAGTCTGAATTAAAAATTGAATTATGTCAAAGTGCATCAATGATGTCGATAATGAAGAAAGCTGAACATGTCTCTTTTGCAGAACGAGCTAAGCAGTATCCAAAGGGAACTTTACATGCCGATTCTGGAAAATTATTTTGTTTCTTACTGTAACGTTACTGTTGATCACACCAGGAAAGGAAGTATTGACAGGCACTTGGAATGTCAGTTCATGCTTCCAAAAGAAAAACAGCAGAAGCAGCACTGGATAGAAAGGAAAAAAAGCAGGCAACGGTTACGGGAATGTTTTCACGTAGCACGGAAGCGAGGGAAGCGCGCAATATTGCTGTATTTGAATTGGTTGAAGCATTTACTGAAGCTAACATTCCTTTGGAAAAACTAGATCATCCCACCTTGTGCTCCCTACCTACAAAACCACATCCCGAACCTCGGGCTGTTGCCTGCTTCACAACACCTGCGAACAGACTTCCAACAGAAAGTTTTTTCCAACCACAACAACAATTGAAGGAACTTTTGTCAGCTGCGCCATCCGTTGCGATTGTTACTGACGAAGCCAGCGATTCTCAGGACAGGTTTTGTTTGCATATTTTGTTTGTTACTGAAATTAAAGCGTCTGCAGCTCGTCCGACTGCTTATTTAGCTGACGTCATTTATCTTGAAAAGGTAAATGCAGTTACTGTTAGCCAAGCTGTACTTGCCTGTGTGGCTAACATGGGAATTTCTTACGATAACGTTAGTGCTTTTGTAACTGATAATGCGTCATACATGTCCAAAGCGTTTGAGAAAATAGCAGCAGTGCTACTGAACGCTGTTCACTGTACATGCAACGCGCACATTGTTAGCCTGGTTGGCGAGACCTGGCAAAAAAACTTCAAACACGTTGATCGTCTGGTGGCATTGTTCAAGTCCATTTTTAGTTACTGCTCCGCTAGGAAGCGCAGATACAAGGAGTTCTTGGCTGTGAAAACTGAAACAGAAGTGCTGCTGCCTCCTATCCCAGTAGTTACCAGATGGAACAGCTGATTTAAAACAGTTATGCACCATGCCAAATTCATCCAGTTCTACGAAGATTTCATTGCTGAAGAATTGCAACTGAGAGATGCAACAAATGCACTGACTGAATTGTACGAGCTTCTTGATGATCCTGCTGTCGTCGCAGAAGATGTGAACTTCATCGCTGCTAATGCTGTGAAGCTTGTAGACTTGCTCACATGGTTTGAGTCCACCGATGTTCGCATAAATCTGGCGTACAACAAAGTGATAGATGTTCTGGCTTGGGCAGAATACGAAGCAAGTATTGCCATTGTCGCCAAGTACAAAAAGGCCTTTGAAGATACCGCTGACAAGCTTAGTCAATACTACAAAACTACAGGTCGTCAACGATTCTCCCAGCCAAGGCTGAACTTCTTGGAGTCAGAGTGTTTGACTTTACGCAGGTCTTGCTTTTGCAATATGATGAGTTGATACAGAACATACCTGGAATGGATGACCGCCATCTCTTGGCTGAATTTGCAGCTTACAAAGCAGTGGCTGTAGATGTTCCCGCAGAAACGTCTGTCACATCATTGTGATTTGCAAGCACTGGCAGATTCCCGCTGTTGAGCCGGTTGGCGCTACAATACTTAACTGTGCCCACAAACAGTGTTGATGCTGAAAGGAGTGTGAGCCAATACACGACTGTCAGTGCACCGCAGCACCAGAGACTGTTGACGAGCAATTTGACAAATCAAGTGATTATTGCAAAGAACTCAAAACTGTGAATGCCTGAGTATTTGTTGTTTAATTGTGTCTTCTTCAATAAACTTATTTTTGGATATTCCTTGTGTTGGCTGTGGTTTTTGTCCTCCATTCTGACAGTTGACAGCAATTAGTTGAAATAGACACTATAACTGCTAGTTAAGGATGGAGCTGGTTTAGAATGAAAAGCACATATGATGCAGTATCGATGAATCACACTCCAGACTTTGGAAAATCTCTACATGACATCTTACCTTAGTTGAGCTGGCGGATGAGATGGTTGATGCCGTTTCCTCGGTTCCCTGGACTGCCAATCTCCTTTTGGAACCCCAACTTGTTACGAAAAGCATGTCAAGCCAAATACAACTGGAAGGGCCACAGAAAATTAGCAACTTCTTGGAAATTCTCCCCAGCCGAATAAATTTCATGAATCAGATCCTCAAGACAAATCATGCCAAACTTTCCCAGATGTTACTCTATCACTGTGTTGTCTGTTAAGGGAATTGCTTTCTGGTTGATCATCGCTTGTCCACGTTTCAGAATCAGCTCTCTGATGGACTTTAAATTTGGTAATCCCCATGCCACATAAGGTTCCAGTCTGCAGCATCTTTTACTGAAGTTTCATTCAGCTTTACAAATACTCCAGTGAAAATCTTTTGCAAACGCAATAACTCAATCACTCTCCGTACCCTGGGGCTCACTCCCTTAATCTGTGCAATCCGGACTACAAAGGCCAACTTCTGTCCTTTGGGAACAAGAAAACCCCCAGGCTTCCTCTCCAAGCGATGCAGCTGCACCTCATCTCGGTGTTTCTTCTGGGAGAGATGTAGAACGGATTTGCTTCCCATTCTGGAGCTCTCTCTTTTTCCAGCAGCACCTGCCTTGCCTGGGTGGCTTTGATGGCCTGATAAGCCTTCCTCTTCTTCAGTAGGTTCTCTGGCACCAACGCAATCTTTCTTCTGGATTTCGCATCCTCCATCTTGCCACTGACGTCACTGTGACCCCACACAGACGCAGGAGAGGTGGAGGAATCACTTCCGTAGCCGTAAGACGCTTTCCGCTGATCATGTCTTTAATGCTTTTATTCACCCTATTATTATTTTAACTGCTGTACAAATATTGCTATGCATTATCATAATTTTCCTGTGTTGTAAAATGAAACACATGTACATCTCTTTGCAGCGCATGTCCTACAAAATACCATCAACATTTTAAGGTAGTTACACTTAATTTCTCCAGCATCCACCTCTACATCCACGCTCATTTGGCCTGCTAATTTGGCATTTCCTACTACACTGAATACCAGAGTCAGCTGCAGTCTAGTATTACTTCCTACCCTCACTCATAGCATCCTGGTACCTTTCAGCTTTAACCTCCTCAAATTCCTGCATCCCTTATGCACTGTTCATTCTCTCTAAGACGGGCACTGAGGTGGCATATTGGGTTTCCCCACCCAGTAGTGGCTACCCTACTTAAGACACGAGGTTTGGACTCATAATGGGACTTGCTCATCTCTAGAACACTAGAGACAATACTGTGCAGGATAGGGGACCTGCTGGACATAGCAAGGTATTTAAACAGGAGGTAGCAGACAAGCTGCCTACTATCATGTATATAGTAATTGCAGTGGGGACACGTACCACAGGTTTGCTTCCACCATTTCCCAGAAAACAAATGTGGGAGATGTCAGCATACAGCATGACATTATGCCTAGCATAGGTTTCATGGCTTTTCCCAGACCTTGTCCTGCAGACTAATCTCATCAGGCATGCTAAGCCCATCAAGTCTGGAGACATCCTATCTGACATCACCAGGGTATCAGAGCTGCCTGCAGGCCAAGGTCTGGGAAAAGTCATGAAACCTATGCTAGGCATAATGTCATGCTGTATGCTGACAGGGATAGCATAAGGCCCCGTAGGAACCGCGATACAAAGGGCTGGGCCAAGAGGAGTTTTCCCTGAACAGCATGGTGATACGTTGCGATAGCGCACATGTGCACTCTGACTGAGTTGGACTTTAGTCCCACCTGCAACAGGAGGCTTAGGTACTGGAGTAGCATCTGAACCAAGCAGGAGAACGGATTTGCCCACTTCTCGGCGCACCAGATTGAGAAGCGACGCCACTTGAAGACGTACGCCCTCCTCGTGGAGGCCTTGCAGGAGGCCAGAAGGACCTCTTCCACGTCCCGTGGGAGGTTGAAGGGAGCCAGGGCTACCCTTACAGCAGGCAAGCCTTAAGAGACAGGGACCCCAAGTTGGGGGTGCAGGAGAGAGCCCTTCTCCTGAGATAGCAGTCCTGGGGCACGGTCCAGGGAAATCGGCGATTCCGCTGAGAAATGGAAAAGCAGCGGGATCCAAGGTTGCCTGGGCCACCGTGTGGCTATCAGTAGCAGTGATGCCCTTTCACACTGAACTTTGAAGAGTGTCTTTGCGACCAGTGGAGTCGGCAGGAAGGTGTAAAGAAGGCCTTCAGTCCATGGAAACAGAAACACATCCTCTGCCACCCAGGACGGGTGTGGCTGGTGGGAGCAGAAGCCGGGAAACTGTGTGTTGTCAACAGCTGGGAGGCCATTCTGGAATCCAAGCCCCAGTCGTGCGGCTGGAGGACTCTGCTTAGCTTGTCTGCCAGGGCATTGTCCTGGTCCGGGAAGTAGATTGCCCACAGGAGCGTCCCGTTGCATGTCGCATATGTGCAGAGGGCTACCACTTCCTGGCAAAGAGAGTATGACCCGTGGCCCCTTGCTTGTTTACGTAGAACACTGTGACTTGTTATAGGTCTGAATTAGCACTGACTGGTGCTGTAGAAACATAGAAACATGATGACAGAAAAAGACCACAAGGCCCATCTAGTCTGTCCTTCCATAACAACAACTACAACAGTCCACTTTTTACCTTTAGAGATCCTCTGTGTTGGTCCCATGCTTTTTTGAATTCAGTTACTGTCCTCATCTCTACCACCTCCACTGGGAGACTATTCCACGGATCCACTACTCTTTCCGTAAAGAAATATTTCCGCATATCACTCCTGAATCTATCTCCCTTCACCCTCATCCCATGTCCCCTCGTCGCAGAACTTGCTTTCAATTGAAAGAGGCTCTCTCCCTGAACATTTATGCCACGGAGGTATTTAAACATCTCAATCATATCACCTCTATCCCGCCTTTCCTCTAAGGTGTACATATTAAGATCCTTAAGTCTGTCCTCATATGCTTTATAATGAAGACCACTAATCATCTTAGTAGCAACCACTGTTCCCTCTAAGCTGTGCGCGTGTGCGCGCGCACACACCTCGCTGAGTGAGCGCACATACTTTACAACAGAGCGCACAAAAATTACGGTTCTGATTCTGATAGAAAACAACACAGACGTTCTTAAAATTGAAAAGTTGTGTATTTATGGTTTTCACAAGTTCTACAATATTTTCTAGTGCAATCAATGTGGTGTACATACTGTATTCTGACGTGTAGTCAAATTTTAATGTATATAACTCGGAGTGTCGTTATGTGGCGCACAAAAAATTAACCTTCCTTCAAAAGCTGCACAGCTGATATTTTATGCGCACACAGCCTACAGAAAATTAGAGGGAACATTGGTAGCAACCCTCTGTACCGACTCCATCCTGTTCACATCCTTTTGAAGGTGCGGTCTCCAGAATTGCACACCATACTCCAAATGAGGTCGCACCAAAGACTTATACAGAGGCATTATCACCTCCTTTTTTTCTGCTAGCCATTCCTCTCCGTATGCACCCAAGCATCCTTCTAGCTTTTGCCGTCGCCTTTTCTACCTGTTTAGCTACTTTAAGATCATCGGACACAACTACGCCTAGGTCCCGCTCTTCTTTAGTGGACAAAAGTACTTCACCTCCTATGCTGTATTGCTCCCTTGGATTGCTGCAGCCCAAATGCATGACCTTACATTTTTTAACATTAAATCCCAGCTGCCAAATTCTAGACCATTCTTCAAGCTTAGCTAGATCCCTCCTCATGTTATCTACACCTTCCTGGGTGTCTACTTTATTGCAGATTTTGGTATCATCTGCAAAGAGGCAAACCTTACCCGACAGCCCTTCCGCTATATCACTAACAAAGATGTTAAAAAGAATCGGACCAAGGACAGATCCCTGGGGCACACCACTGGTAACATCCTTCTCCTCAGAGTGAGCTCCATTTACTTGTACTCTTTGTCGCCTCCCACCCAACCAATTTCTAACCCAAGCAGTAACTTTAGGGTCCATCCCTAGGGTGCTCAGTTTGTTTATAAGTCGCCTGTGAGGAACAGTGTCAAAGGCTTTACTGAAATCTAAATACACCACATCTAGAGCTCTCCCTCGGTCCAACTCCCTGGTCACCCAGTCAAAGAAATCAATCAGATTTGTCTGACAAGACCTGCCTCTGGTGAATCCATGCTGCCTCGGATCCTGTAATCCGCTGGACTCCAGAAACCTCACTATTTTCTCTTTCAACAGCGTTTCCATTAATTTACTCACCACTGAAGTTAAACTAACCGGCCTGTAGTTTTCAACCACATCCTTACTTCCGCTTTTGTGTAAAGGCACCACATGAGCCTCTCTCCAGTCCTTTGGCACCACTCCCGACTCCAACGAGGCATTGAAAAGGTCAGTCAGTGGAGTTGCTAGAATGTCCCCAAGTTCCCTCAGTATTCTAGGGTGTATCCCATCCGGTCCCATCGCTTTGTCTACTTTGAGTTGAGCTAGTTTCTCACGAACACAGTCTTCTGAAAATTGTTCAAGATGTCCCTCGCTTCTGTTCTTATTTGTGGGTGTTTTCTGAGGTCCTGCTCCTGGTTTTTCATCTGTGAACACAGAACAAAAATATTTGTTAAGTAATTCCGCTTTATCCTTATCAGCTTCTACATATTCCCCCCCTCTACCCTTGAGTCTGACAATACCACTTTTGCCCTTCCTCTTCTCACTAATATATCTGAAAAATGTCTTATCCCCCCATTTTATTGCATTGGCTATTTCCTCCTCCTTTTGAATCTTTGCCTTCTTGACTACTTTGCTAGCTTCTCTAAGTTTTTCCAAATACAGATGCCTATCTTCCTCTCTCTGTGATCTCTTGTATTTCATGAAGGCCTCCCTCTTTTTCTTCACTTTTTCAGCTACTTCCTTCGAAAACCATAGCGGTCTCCTGTTCCTTTTGCCTTTGTTTACCATTTTAACAAAAAGGTTGGTTGCCTTTAAAATACCCCCTTTCAGTTTTGCCCACTGTTGTTCTACATCCCCCAGCTGTTCCCATCCCACTAACGACTCCCTGAGGCAATGGCCCATCATCGCAAAGTTAGTCTTCCTAAAGTCTAAGATCTTCACCTTGGAATGGATTCTAACAGCCCTAGTCCTAATATTGAACCACACCATCTGGTGATCACTGGATGCAAAATGATCTCCCACTACAACATCAGAAACACTTTCACCATTGGTAAGCACCAAGTCCAGTATGGCCCCTTCACGTGTGGGGTCTGTTACCAATTGCCTGAATAGTTCTCCCTGTAGAGAATCCAGGATCTCCTTACTCCTAGATGATACTGCAGCAGGAATGTGCCAATCAACATCTGGCATATTAAAATCTCCTAGCAGTAGCACTTCCCCTTTCCTAGCAATGCTGCGTATGTCTTCAATTAACTCTCTGTCCACCTCTTCCTCTTGTGAGGGAGGTCTGTATATCACACCAATGCAAATAGATTTCTCTTTCCCTCTTTCTAGTCTAACCCACAATGCCTCCTCTCTCCCTTTTAAGCTCTGTAATTCCAAAGCTTTAATAGTAGTTTTTACATATAGTGCTACTCCTCCTCCCCTTCTTCCTACCCTGTCCTTTCTGAATAAAGTATAGCCAGGTATAGTTACATCCCAGTCATGGTTTTCTGTGAACCATGTTTCTGTAACTGCCACTAAATCTAAGTCAGCCACTCCCACCAAAGCTTCAACTTCAGAGATCTTATTTCCCATGCTACGGGCATTTATACACACTGCTTTCCATATGTTACCCCTGTTACCCATTTCCATAAAGGTATTTGATGTATCACTTACCTGGGGGCTTTCACTTACCTGGGGGCTTTCTTCACCCATCCCCAACGAATCTAGTTTAAAGCCCTCTTCAGTAGATTAGCCAGTCTACTACCAAAGATGTGTTGACCTTTCTTGGACAGATGGATGCCATCTCTGCTCTGCAACCCTTGGAACAGCATCCCATGGTCTAGGAAACCAAAACGCTCTCGAAGACACCATCCACGCAGCCATGCATTAATCTCCAGGATGCGAGCCTCTCTGCCTTGGCCTTTACCCTCAACAGGGAGGATTGAAGAGAACACCACCTGTGCACCTACCTGCTTCACCCTCTGTCCCAGAGCCATGAAGTCACTTTTGATACGTTCCGAGGTATACCTGGCAGTATCATTTGTTCCAACATGGATTAGCAACATTGGGTAATAGTCAGTGGGCTTGATGAGTCTCGGCAAACTCTCCGTAACATTTTGGATCTTGGCACCAGGCAGACAGCATACCTCTCTGGACATCAAGTCTGGTCGGCAGATGGACGCCTCAGTACCCCTCAGAAGAGAGTCTCCAACCACCACTACTCTTCGTTTCCTTCTGGTCACTGATTCTGCAACTATGGGGTACTTGAACTCTGGTTCTTCCCTTTCCAGGGATGCTTTCACCTCCTCCACTTCCAGGGCTGCATAATGGTTCTTCAATTCAAGGGCTGGAGAAGTTGGATTGGTGATTTTGCAGGCTCTGGTGACTTTTGTCCAACCATCGACATTCTGTTGGCACCCATCTTCTCCTGTGCTGGAGAGCCTGGTTGCTGCAAGCAGCATCTCATCAATGTACTTCTCACTGTCTTGAATACTCCTCAGCCTCGCCACCTCCTCTCTGAGTTCCTCCACTTGTTTCCTCAGAGCTTCAGCATGCAGGCACCCTGCACATGGAACCGGTTCTTCAACTGGCAATAGGACCTCTGTCTGGACCGAGGCAGAAGCTGTAACGGGGGCAACAGCTTTAGCAATACGATTTTTCCCAGCCATTGTTCTGTTTGTGGAGCTTAGGTATCTGTTAAAGCAAAAGAGAGAGAACTACGAAGTACCAGCTGGTTTCGCAGCTGTCCTTTCAGAGAAAAAGCAGTTAAAACTCTTTAATTATATTCAAAATGTGCTGGTCCAATTCACTGTGATTTGTTAAAGGGGGAGGTGCCCTATAAAGCAAGACTGCTCACTAGGGGTGGGTGGGAGTCGGGGTGGGTAGGGAGGGAACTAACACCTGATTAGGTGTTAGCAGTTCTTGAACCTGAGGGGGTTACAGAGTTCAGCAATACTACTGTGCTCAAGTACAGTTCCCCTAAAACAGCAAAAATGAAATTAAACTTGCTTTAAAAAATATACACAAAACCCTTTTAAGAGCTCCCAGTCAGAGAGCTAGCAATGTAACAAAAAAAAACCAAACAAAGAAACCCTCAAATCCCTACTTACTGTTTGATGTGTGGAGCCCTGGTTAAGAAAGCCTCAAAGGGCAGGGCAAAGCAGCCTTTTTATGCAGGCTTCAATTGCACTCAGGAAACAGACCCACTAACCCCTGATTAGGTGTTAGCAGTTCCTGAACCTGAGGGGGTTACAGAGTTCAGCAATACTACTGTGCTCAAGTACAGTTCCCCTAAAACAGCAAAAATGAAATTAACCTTGCTTTAAAAAATATACACAAAACCCTTTTAAGAGCTCCCAGTCAGAGAGCTAGCAATGTAACAAAAAAGAAACCAAACAAAGAAACCCTCAAATCCCTACTTACTGTTTGATGTGTGGAGCCCTGGTTAAGAAAGCTGGTAGCGGAAGGCTTGGAGAGCCATGAATATCACCCAGAGCTGCAGAAGATTGATCTGCAGCTGGTATTCCATCTGGGACCAGCTGCCTTGTGTGTAGAGGTCCTCGCAATGAGCTCCCCAGCCCAGCAGGGAGGTGTCTGTGGTGAAGACCTCTGGGGGGTGGATGCCTGGAAGGGCATCCCGGCCTGCAGGTTGCGGGCGATGTTCCACCAGTCAAGGGAGTTTGCCAGCTGGCGGGTCACTCTCACCCTGTCCCAGTGCCTGTCCGTGGCTTGTGTCCACCGAGAACAGAGGCACCACTGGGCCGCCCTCATGTGCAAGTGGGCATAAGGGGTCACGTAAACTGTAGAGGCCATGTGGCCCAGCAGGTGGAGGAGAAGCTGGGCAGGTAGCGACCGGCAGTGCTGTACCTCTAGAGCTAGCCCCCTGAGGCGTTCTGACCTGAGGGAAGAAGGCCTTGGCCTGGAGGGTGGTGTCTAGTTGAGCCTCTATGAACTCCAGGCACTGAGCCGGGTGGAGGTGGGACTTGGAGAAGTTGATGACGAACCACAAGTGCTGCAGGGTGTGGATAGTGCACTGAGTGGCATGATGCACCTCTGCAGCTGTGCCTCCCTTTATAAGCCAGTCGTCCAGGTAGGGAAAGACGAAGGCCTCTTGGAGACAAAGGTGGGCTGCAACCATCGCTAGGCACTTGGTGAAAACCCTTGTTGACTAGGCCAGCCCGAAAGGCATCACCCTGTATTAGTAGTGATCTCATCCCACCACGAAGTGAAGATATTTTCAAAGGTTGGGATAGACCAGGATGTGCATATAGGCATCCTTCAGGTCTAAGGAGCATACCCAGTCTCCCTAC
The DNA here is from genome assembly GCA_033557465.1 of Ichthyophis bannanicus. NCBI lineage: Eukaryota > Metazoa > Chordata > Amphibia > Gymnophiona > Ichthyophiidae > Ichthyophis > Ichthyophis bannanicus. The sequence continues at coordinate 940,288,314 of CM066033.1, read as the reverse complement.
TGGAGGTATGGCAGAAGTGTTCCAAGGGAGAGCATCTTGAACCTCTCCCTTACCAGAAATCTGTTCATGTCCCGCAGGTCCAAGATGGGCCTGAGGCCCCTGCTTTGCTTGGGAATGAAGAAATATCTGGAGTAGAAGCCGGTGCCCCAGAGATATTTGGGCACTGGTTCCACTGCCTTGTCCTCAAGAAAACCTGCAAACTCAGTGAGGAGCAGAGTCTGATGGAGGAGAGGTCTTACGGGCTCTCCTGGAAAGTATGAGGGTGGCGTCCGTTACAGATGGAGGAGGTAGCCCTCCTTGACCACTTGCAGTACACCCAGGATCGGTGGTGATGCTGGACCACTTGTGGACAAACAGGGCCAGACACCCCCCCTGTGGGCTGTTGGGGACCTCCTGGGAGAGAGGTCATACCCAAGCAGTCAAAAACTCCTCCCAGGTTGAGCCAGAGCCAGCACATGGGATTTGGGATTTTATGTTTGCGGGGGCCATGCCCTTGCCCTTTGTGCTGTTGGCCTTGGTGCAGGGCCGAGAAGGTTTGGAACTGTGAAGCATTGCCAAAACCTTCCTTTTTCCTCTGGAAGAGGGCCTTCTTACGGGACTACACCAAGGTCTTTTTAGAGAGTCTGGTCCTTGTCAGGAACTCAGTCTCTATTTCAGCCATCTTGTCTGCCATGGGTTTCCTGAAGAGATTCTCTCCGATACAGGGGACATTGATAAGTTTGTCCTGAACCCACTGTTTGAAGTCAGATGACTGCAGCCATGCCTGGGGGGCCCCGATGCTTGTGGCGGCTACTCTGGCTGAGAACTCAGAGCAGTTGTAAGCTGCATGGGATAAAACTTCAAGCACTCCTTGACCACCGAGGCCAGAGACTTGAACTACTGAAGGGGTTCCCCATCGAGACCTGCTGAGAAGCCGGCGAGCTCCCTCTCCAGTTCTTTGAGGTACATGCTGATGTACAGTTGGTAGGATTGGACTCGACATGCAAGCATCGAGCTCTGGAAGGCCTTTCGGCCGAGGGTGTTGAGAGTCCAGACCTCCCTGCTAGGGGGAACTGAAGAATGGGTCTTTTTACTCTGCACATGGCAGAGTCAACGACCATCGAGTTGTTGGGGAAGTTGAGTCTTCTGGAACACAGGGCTTCGGCTGACTCGGTACATAGTTGAGTCGTCTGCTGACAATAGGCACTGATGCTGGTGTCTTCCACATACGGAAAAGGTGGCACTCGAGGATCAGAGGAACAAGCACCGTAAGGACTTCTTTATGGTGGGGGGAGTCTCATACTAGAGAAAGCACAGTTACTTACCTGTAACAGGTGATCTCCGGAACAGCAGGAATTAGTCTTCACACATGGGAGACGTCGCCGACGGAGCCCGCACGGGAATGCTCCCCAGCATCCAATCAGAAGGCCTTTGGGAGCATACCCCGCGCCTGCGCGGTGGCTTCCCGCCCTTCCTACTGCCTCTCCCCAGTTGAGTTTCATAGCTGAGCCAGAAGGAGAGGAGAGGAAGGAATAGAGACAAAAAAGAGATACAACTCCTAGGGGAGGTGGGCGGGTTGTGAAGACTAATTCCTGCTGTTCCGGAGTTCACCTGTTACAGGTAAGTAACTGTGCTATCTCCAGGAACAAGCAGGCATGAGTCTTCACACATGGGGACTCCCTAGCTTAGGATGCCCGGGGAGGTCCCATAAGCGCAGCCCAGGACGGGATGGCATTCGCCCAGCCTAAATCCCCGGCATCCCCTGAGGGATGGAGGGCAGGAGTTGAATAGAGGAACAGCGAATCTACAGACTACAGAGGGAGTCTTTAGAGTGCAGAACAGGTAAAATTAAGATACAGCAAAAAAAACCCAGGCTACGGGAAGAGTAGCCAGAGGGATGCACAAATAGTATCAGTAAGCATTTAATGAGTAAATGCCCTAGTACCATGTAGAGCTTACCGGCCACTAAGTTTTAATGAAGTAATGGTGTGGAACCCCGTAGGGCTTACATACCGGGTCGCCGGAAGCAGACCTGTGGTGAAGGGACCGTAGACGCAGTAGCGAAGTCGTCAAGGAAACTTCGCCGCAGCGAGGAGGAAGCTCCAAATCCGGAAGGCTAGGAGATCCAGGCGTCAGCTGGGTCAGGAGAAAAACGGCAGGTCTTCCAGGAGGCTTAGTGCAAGCTGAGCACTCCCTTAGGAGTAGAGTCCAGAACTCAGAGGACTAACAGTAGAAGACTGGCCGAACCAGAGAGCCCATTCCGGAGAAGAGTAAGGGTGCACCCCGGAGCAGAAGGAGTACACAGGCTACCCTAGCGAGAGATAGGGAGACAAGGGTCCGAACCCCCGGGAGGAGGACCTAACTGAAAAGGAGCTGTAGACTCCACAGCGGTAGAGTACCACCAGTCCGCGGCCCGATCGAGGAATAGGCAGGCGGACTGGCCGGACCCCGGGGGGGGGGGGGCGTGAGTACTGGCCAGAGGGAAAAAGGCGGTAAAGCACAGGTACTGCGGGCATCCCCCCAATATGCGCCTATCGCGCAGGAGATATCTAGTATATCTAAGCCGGTGGGCATGAGGGCGCCCACTCCAGAACTAATGCAGGTATGTCGAGGGGCCTACCTCCCTGCGCATCACCCTGGTAAGGCGGATCTGCCATCGATCCACAGAGCGTCCACCTGGAAGGTGGCAGCAAGATCCGTCAGTAGAGGGATCTATTCCAGAGGACAAGGGCAGATTGGCGAACCAACAGCGCGGTAGCGTGGGGGACAGGGGATAGCATCAGTCTGGTAGAACGCCCCAGGGGCTGGAGGCCCTATATGTGTCCCCAGGACCTGCACGCAGAACTCGCCCCCCCCGCACAGACGGGGGACAGGAAGGTAATTCCGGTACGGAAGCAATCAGCAGGGGGATACCGGCTGAGAAGGGTTCGGAGACGTACCGAAGGGTAATAAGTTGGCCGTTGGCCATAGCTATCACGGAATAGAGGTGGTCTCCCTACCAACGGAAGGAGAATACCCGAACCCCTAGATAAGCCTCTGAACCATTTGCGACTGAACGAGCCCCCGAGCAGAGCTCAATTTTTAAACGTCCGATAAGAGGGTTAAGTGCAGACAGCCGCCTGCCTGAGCCTAAAAATGCTTAGAAGGAGAGTCCTGGCGCGGGCCCGGGGGCATCAACCCGGGGTGAGAGGCCCCTTGCCTGGGCGAGCCTGGAGGGTGGGCGGAGGTCTGATATTTCCTCTTCCTAGAGAGGCATTTACCGCCGCCGTGGGGCCGGGCCCTAGGCTGGCGGCTAACCCTGGGAAGGTTAGCGAAGCACTGTGCGACCTGACGCAAGGATTCGCTGTTGAAGGGGTGATCTCCGTCGCAGGGAGAAAGAGTAGTTACTCACCTGTAACAGGTGTTCTCCAGGAGCAGCAGGAATCAGTCCTCACATATGGGTGACGTCGGCGCCGACGGAGCCCTCGCGGAGCAATTTTCCCCAGCTTTCAAAGAAAGCCTTTGGGAATTGCAGCGCGCTTGCGTGGTCCTCTTCCCGCCCAAGGGTGCCATCTTGCTCAGTCTGATGACATAGCTAAAAGACAGCAAAAAATTAGCAAAAAATGAAAGCATAGAACTGCAACTCCAAGGGGAGGAGGGAGGGTTGTGAGGACTGATTCCTGCTGCTCCTGGAGAACACCTGTTACAGGTGAGTAACTACTCTTTCTCCAGGACCAAGCAGGAAGTCAGTCCTCACATATGGGACTCCCAAGCTTAAGGCTACCGGAGACCCCAAGCACAAAAAAGGAGCTCCCTCAAGCTCAGTAGCACAGAAGGAAGGAATCTTCTCTGAGTACGCCCCCAACCGGTAGCCCAACATCCGGGACGGAGGGAAGTTGCCTATACCTGAAAGAGATTACGGAGGACTGCCTGTCCGAAAGCCTCTCTAGGCAGTAATGGGCTGCAAAAGTCTGGCTTGAAGACCAAGTAGCGGCCCGGCAGATGTCTGCCAATGGAACAGAGCGGAGGTAAGCCACTGACGTAGCCTTCGCCCTAACACGATGAGCCGTGACTCGACTTTCCAATGAGAGGCTGGCTGCCACATAAGCCCAAGCGATACAGTCAGCAATCCAGATGGACAGAGTACGCTTGGAGACAGGGAGCCCCAACTTATTGGGGTCATAAGACACGAAGAGCTGAACAGCCCTTCGGTGCTCCCGCATACGGTCCAGGTAGAAGGTTAACGCCCTCCTACAGTCCAGGGTATGCAGGACCATTTCAGCTCGGCTGGAGTGTGGCCTGGGAAAGAAGGTCGGAAGTACCACCTCCTGGTTGATGTGAAAAGGGGAAACCACTTTAGGAAGAAACTTAGGGCGAGTCCGTAGGACTACCCTATTCTTGTAGAACCTAGTGTAAGGAGGATCAGATACTAGGGCCTGTAGCTCACTAATGCGTCTAGCGGAAGTGAGGGCTAACAAGAATAAGGTTTTCCAAGAAAGAAAACGAAGATGACAGGTAGCCATAGGTTCAAAGGGCGGACAGGTAATCCGCTGCAAAACCACATTCAGATCCCAGTCAGGGGCTGGTGGGCGCAAAGGTGGTTTAAGGAGAAGGAGGCCTCTGAGAAAACGAGCCACAAGAGGGTGGCTGGAAAGAGGTCTGCCATCCACCGGCATGTGATGCGCAGAAAGAGCACCGAGGTGGACCCTGACCGAGTTGGACTTAAGTCCAAGATCGGAGAGGCAAAGCAAGTACTGCAAGACCACTGATACCGAACAGGAGAAGGGATCTTGAGACTGCTGAGCACACCAGACGGAGAACCGTCGCCACTTAAGTGCATAGGACTTCCGGGTGGAGGGTCGCCTGGAGGCCAAGACGATTTCCTCCACATCTGGAGGCAGCAGGAGGGGAGCAAGGACTACCCTCTCAGCAGCCAGGCCATCAGATGAAGGGACCGGAGGTTGGGGTGCAGGAGAGTCCCCTGATCCTGTGACAGGAGGTAGGGCTGAAACCCCAGAGGAAAAGGAGTGTCCACCGCCAGCTGCATCAGAAGCGGGAACCAAGGTTGTCTCGGCCACCGGGGAGCCACTAGGATCATCGAGGCTTTGTCTCTGAGAACTTTGAAGAGTGTCCGAGACACCAGCGGCATGGGAGGAAAGGCATACAAGAGGACTGTGGACCATGGAATCAGAAAAGCATCCGCCGCTACTCAGAGGATGCGGTTGTCGAGAGCAGAATCTGGGAAGTTGCCGGTTCAGAGGACTGGCAAACAGATCCATGGTGGGGAGGCCCCACTTGAGAAAGATCCGCTGAACCACCAACGGATCCAATCTCCACTCGTGTGGTTGGAGGATCCTGCTTAGCTTGTCTGCCAGGTAATTTTCCTGACCTGGGAGATAGACAGCTTTGAGGAGGATGCCGTGGTGGACGGCCCAAGAGCACAGTTTTTGTGCCTCCTGACAGAGAAGGAAGGAGCCTGTTCCGCCTTGTTTGTTCACGTAGAACATTGCAACTTGATTGTCCGTCTGGACCAGCACAGACTGGTGAGAAGTGAGGTGGGAGAAGGCTCTGAGAGCTAGGCGGATGGCTCTGAGCTCCAGGAAGTTTATCTGCTGAGCAGACTCCCAAGGAGTCCAGAGGCCATGAGTACATTTTCCTTGGCAATGTGCTCCCCAACCCAGGAGAGAAGCATCGGTCGTCAGGACCTGAGAAGGCGGAGGAGGCTGAAAAGCCATTCCTAGCACTAGGTTTGGTAGATGAAGCCACCATTGTAGAGAAGAGACCAGCGGGTCGGAGATCTGTACGGAGTCCGCTAGGCTCCCAGTGGCCTGATGCCATTGTGTGCGAAGGCACCATTGAGCAGGTCGCATGTTCAGGCGGGCATTGGGGGTCACATGGACTGTGGAAGCCATATGGCCGAGCAGTCGCAGAAATTGCCTGGCAGAGACCAGGGAATTGCTACGAAAGTGGCTGGCATGATCCATGAGCCTGTTTACCCTGTCGAGAGGCAGAAAAGCTAGCGCCTGAATCGTGTTCAATCTTGCGCCGATGAACTCGAGATCCTGAGAGGGGAGCAAAGTGGACTTTGCGAAGTTTATGACAAAGCCCAAGTACTGGAGCAGAGTCACAGTGCGGTGCGTGGCGTGAATGGCCTCTTGGGAAGACTGTGCTCTGATGAGCCAGTCGTCCAGGTATGGAAATACAAAGAGGCCTTGAAGTCTTAGATAAGCCGCCACCACTGCTAGACATTTGGTGAACACCCTTGGTGCGGAGGATAGGCCAAAGGGTAGTACTCTGTACTGGTAATGATTGCCCCCCACAACAAACCTAAGATATTGTCTGTGGCTGGGGTGAATGAGGATGTGAGTGTAGGCATCCTTTAGATCTAAGGAGCATAGCCAGTCTCCCTGCTGGAGGTAGGGCAGGAGGATTCCAAGGGTAAGCATCTTGAACTTTTCCTTTGCGAGGAACTTGTTGAGGTTCCGCAAGTCCAGGATGGGTCTGAGGCCTCCTGTTCTTTTTGGCATCAGAAAGTACCTGGAGTAAAAACCTTGACCTCTCAGGTGGTGGGGCACCGGTTCCACAGCCTGTTCCTGAAGAAGACTTGCTAACTCCTGAAGGAGTAAGTCCCTGTGCAGAGGGAGTCTGAGAGGCTCCCCTGGAAAGTAGGAGGGAGGTACCTGGTGAAAGTGAAGAAGATAGCCTTTTTGAACTATGTGAAGCACCCATGTATCTGTAGTGATGTGGGACCACCTGTGGGCAAAGAGGACCAGCCGGCCTCCTGTGCTGGGAGAAACCAGCTGAGGGGGAGAGGCTATACTGATGAAGTCAAAAAACCCCACCCTGCTCAGCAGGGGCCGGTGGTGCAGGCTTGGGGGCTTGCTGCCTACGGGACCCATTACCCCGTCCCTTGGCTTGCTTACCCTGTTGGGGAGCTGCTGAGGCCTGATAATGAGGGTAGTGTGGATAGGCAGCCGCCTTCCTCGGGTAAAAGGGCTTTTTCCCCAAGCCCTTCTTCTTCTGAGAAGGGGCAGAGGTCTTCCTTGAGAGACGAGTCCTGGTGAGAGTCTCGGTCTCGATCTGTGCAGCCTTCTCATCCATGGGCTTGCCAAAGAGGTTTTCACCTCTGCAGGGGACATCGACCAACTTGTCCTGCACCCATGGCTCGAGGTCGGATGACTGAAGCCAAGCCTGTCGGCGGCCACCGATGCCGGCTGCGGCTACTCGAGCCGATGCTTCAAAGCCATCGTAGGCTGCTCGAGAGATAAACTTTGAGCACTCCCTAATACCAGTTGACAAGGCTTGGAACCTCTGCAAAGGTTCCTCGGAGAGACCAGCAGAGAACCCGGCTATTTCTTTAGCCAGGTCTCGGAGATACATGCCCATGTAGAGCTGGTAGGTCTGGACTCGACAAGCAAGCATAGAGCCCTGGAAACACTTCCTACCGAGGGCATCCAGGCTTCGAGCCTCCCAACCGGGAGGCACCGAGGAGTGCATTTTCTGACTCTTAAGTCTATGCATGGCCGATTCCACCACCATGGAATGGTGCGGTAGTTGTGCCTTTTGGAACCCGGGGCTCTTGCGGACTCGATAAATGGAATCGAACCGCTTGCTTAATACCGGTGACGATGCCGGGCTCTCCCACATGCGGAAGAGAAGTCGTTCCAGCATCGGAGGAACCGGTACAATAAAGGCCTCCTTTGGGGGAGAGTCATATTGGAGGGCGTCGAGCTCTTCGACTCGAGGCTCCTCCTCTGGATCCGCGGGGAAGGACAAAGCCTTGGCCATATCCCGCACGAAGTCCGAGAACCGGGTATCTTCCGGGGAGGACCGTCTCCGAGGTTCGGAATGGGGGAGTCCGATGGGACACACCGAGTCCGAAAAGAACCTGGTGACTCTTCGTCCTCGGATTCCCATGCTGACTCCTCGGAGGAGGAGTCGAGCGGCTCCGGTCGGGCGGGCATCGATGGCGTCCGCGTCGACGACCTCGGTCCCGAACGGGAAGCCGAAGGAGACCGCGACCGAGGATCGACTCGAGCCCTCATGGACTCGAGGATCGGCTCGGTCTCCGGGGTCAACTTGGACGTCGACGTCCCGGTGGTCAGGGCAGAAGCACCGGCGAGGCCAGCAATCAATGCCCGCTGCTGGTCCATGAAGGCAGCGAAACTGCTCTCCAAGGCCGTCAACCTGAGTCCGAGCTCAGGAGACCCAGCAGCCCCCGACTCGGGCCCCGACGGCGTCGGGCCCGACGTCGGCTCCTTTGGAGGCGAGTCCACGAGGACAACAGTACTCACGTGAGCGGGCGAGTCCATCTCGAGACGAGGATGTTTGGAAGGCCTCTCCAACTCCGAGGACCCGGGACGGGAATCGGGGCTATGCGACCTGGCCCTCGAGGAACCAGGAGCGTCCACCGACCCCGCCCTCGCAGGTTTCTTCTTCCGATGATGTTCCCGGGTAGGAGACCCCCGTTCAGAGGAACTCCGACGATGCTCAGGACCAGAGTCCCGAGACGTCAAAGCCTCTGACGAGGTCCGGGCCTGGCCGGAGTCAGAGAAGATACGTTCCCGCTGATGCTGCCGACTCCTCAACGCTTTTGAGGACATTTTGCCACACGGACCACAGATCATCGGGTCATGATCGGGTCCGAGGCAGCGGAGGCAGTAGTCGTGTGTGTCGGTAAGAGACATGAGCTTCTTACACCGATCACACTTCTTAAACCCGCTGGCAGCCATCGGGGGAAAAAGGGCCCCTGCGAGGTCAAAAGACAGGGCTGCCAGTGAAAAAGAAAAAAAAAAGGCGCGAAATCTGTCACGAAGGACAAAAAAACGAAAAAGAAAGAACGGACTCGCAAGCGGCGTCGCGGGTCCGGGCAGGAAAAGAACCGGCGTCGAATTCGAGAAAAAAGACAAATAAAATCAACTTTTCTAGCGGGGAATTACAAACAACGTCTGTAGGGCTCCGCGGAAAAAAGAAGACTGAGCAAGATGGCACCCTTGGGCGGGAAGAGGACCGCGCATGCGCGCTGCAATTCCCAAAGGCTTTCTTTGAAAGCTGGGGAAAATTGCTCCGCGAGGGCTCCGTCGGCGCCGACGTCACCCATATGTGAGGACTGACTTCCTGCTTTGTCCTGGAGAATTACCCAGGTTGTGCTGTGCCCGTCTACACAACTCGGACGCCTGCAGCCATGCTGTACGGCGTGCTCTAATGGCCACAGCAGAAGCTCTGCTGACCGACTGGAAGGAGTCCAGCGAAGCACGAGAAAGGAACCCGGAGATATTCCTGCAGTGATAAAGGAGCAGGGAATATTCAAAGGCCTTGGTCGCCGATACGAAGAGGGATAACCGAGACAACCTCTCGGTGACCTCCCGCAGCGACAGACTCATATAAAATATATATGAGATAATTCTGGCCGTCAGCATAGACGTCTGGAAAGCTTGACGTCCTAGAGTATCTAGCGTCTTTGAGGCGCGGCCTGGGGGGCGAGAAGTATGCTTCTCCTTGCTTCCGGCCTTCCTCAGCGCCGATTCCACCACAATGGACCGATGTGGAAGCTGGTGCTGCCGAAAGCCCGGGGACGGAGGCACCCGGTATAGAGCCCGCATCGCAGTCGACGGTGCCGGAACCCTCAAAGGCGACCGCCAAGCCCCCAGCAGGAGATCCTGCAGGGAGGGATGCAGAGGAAGCATCACGGCTGCCTGTTCCTCAGGGCCCGGGGTAGGGATGGCCAGCAAGTCCGCCATGTCAAGGAGGAAATCCTGTAAAGGTGGCTCTGCCGGAGGAGTTATGGCAGGGGAGGCTGCCAGGGCACACAGAGGCCGCTCGGGCCGATGCCCGCTAGGCATAGGAGGGGACCAACCGCCCCGGATCGGGGCAGTCCCCATGGCGTCATCGGCTCCTGAGACTGATTCCAAACTAGGCATCGAAGGGGTCGATGGCACCGACAGCGCCGCAGGAATCGGCCTCAAACCCGGGGGTGGCGCTGCTCCCTGCGATTGAAGCGGTTCTGCGGCCGCCGGAGGGCAGGGGCCAGCGGTCTCCGCTCTGCGTCACGGGAGGGGACAGGGACCGATCCCGAGACGTGTAGTGTCCAAGCTTTCAAGGCTGGATACCGACTCCAGGCTGGGCATCGAACCGAGCGAGGAGATCGACTCCCTTCCAGAGGGCCCCGGCGGGGGCGACCGCGCCGGTGGTGGAAAACCCGGAGCGTGTATCGGAACCGCGCCGATCGGTGCCGCGAGCATCACGGGTCCCCGAGGGTGGAGCTCGGTGGAGAGGGGGTCATCCGACGCTGGCGCCGATGTTGATCGGCGGGCACTGCCCGAAGCCGGGCTCCCTCTCGCACCCGTTTGACCCGGAGAGAAACCCTCCCAGGGCATACGGCCCGTCCCCGAGGGGACCCCGGTCACCCGACGAGTCCCTGCGGGGGTGCAAAGCCCCTGTGCCGACGTCGGTGTACTGTTGCGGGGCGGCGCAGATCCAGATCGGATCGAAGCGGTCGAAGGCCCCGAGGCCCCTTCTCTAGGAAAAAACAGGGCCCTCGACGGCCGCGTCGATGCCGGGGAGTCGTCCGAGCGCTGGCCGACACACCCCGAGGTACCCGGAGAAGGTCGATGGCGGCCCCTCGTGCTCGACGCCCCTGCCGTCGCCGGCGGAGCGGCGCCGCCCGAACCCGGTACCACCCTTGCGCAGGACTGGGAAAACGGCAATCCGGCGCGGGTCGAAGCGAGCGGCCCCGAGGGGAGGGAGGCCCGACGACCATCCCCGGCGCGGGGCGGAACCACCGACGCCCGTGCGCTCGAAGCGGGTACTACCCCCGCGCATGACCTGAACGTAGAGCCGTCAGACCGTGTCGAGTCGATCGGCCCCCGAGGTAGGGAGGACAGCGGCCAGCGATCCCCGGTGGGGAGCGGGTCACTCGACGCCGACGGGTCGGCACCGCCCAAGGCGGATACCGGCCCCCTAGGAAGGTCATACCGGCGCGAGTCGGTCGGCCCCGGAGGCGCCGAGGACCTCAGCCGCCAATCCCCGGTGAGGAGCGGAACGCTCGACACCGACGCCGAGGGGTCGGTACCGCCCGAAGCGGGAACTGCCCACGCGCATGGCAGGGATGGAGGAACGCCAGACTGAGCCGAGTCGATCGGCCCCGGAGGCGCCGAGGACAGCAGCCGACGATCCTCAGTGAGGAGCGGAGCGCTCGACACTGACGCTGATGCCGGGGGCTCAGTACCGCCTGAAGCGGCTACCACGCCCGAGCATGGCTTGGATGTAGGGATGTCAGACCCGGTCGCGCCAGTTGGCCCCGAAGGCGCCGAGGACACCGGCTACCGATCCCTGGCGAAGAGTGGAACACTCGACGCTGACGCCGGGGAATTGGCACCGCTCGAGGCGGGTACCTCCCTCGGGCATGGCTCGGGAATGTTCTGTGAGGAACGAACCTCAGGAACATCCCGAAACCCCGTAAATGCTTTGGAGCCCGAGGACTCCCGCCGGGGTATATCAGCCAAGGAGGACTTGAGGGGTTGGCCGGAGCCGTCGCCATGCCTCGCATGAGACTTGCCCCTCAAGACTCGGCTAGTCTTAACAGACTGTTGTGTGGTTACCTGATCCTGGAGAGAAGAACCCGACGACCGCGCCCTGGGCGCGAAGACGTCGTCGAGGGATACCCGAAAGGGGGAGGGTCTTCTGCCGACACTGCAGCCCGGGGAATCCGGGAAAGAGGGGTCAGGCCCCACACAGGAGAGGCACCAGGCATTGGAGTCCACGTGGAAAATGGAGTCCCCGCCATGAGGCTGGTGGGAAGAAGGCTCCATGCCCCAGTCCTCAGCGCCCGGAGGGGGCGACGAAAATTAAATGAAAATAAAGAGAAAAAAAAAAGGGGGGGGGGGCACGGAGGTGCCACCGTCGGCGGGAAAGCCGCGACTACAGAAAAACGGAAAAGAATTTCTGCGGTGGCAGGAGGGACGTCCTGCCTGCTCCGCGGAAAACGAAAAACTGGGCAGAGGCAGTAGGAAGGGCGGGAAGCCACCGCGCAGGCGCGGGGTATGCTCCCAAAGGCCTTCTGATTGGATGCTGGGGAGCATTCCCGTGCGGGCTCCGTCGGCAACGTCTCCCATGTGTGAAGACTCATTCCTGCTTGTTCCTGGAGATTCTCCAGTTCCTTCATGCGTGGATCCTCCTTGGCCTCTGTCTCTATGGTGAGAGCCTTAGCTATGTCCCAAACAAAGTCGAGGAAAGCGACGTCCTCTGGTGGGGAACGGCGCTGGGACACTAGGGGAGATGGGTCTGAGGGCACGTCTTGGTGTTGCTGATTGTCTGGGAACTCCTCGTCCTTGGTCTTCCATTCCGACTTGGTCAGAAGACGAGTCAGAGGCCACGCAGTCAAAGCCCAAACCCGAAGGCCCGCAACCTCCGGGGGACCTGTGGTCCGAACCGCGTGGACTCATCAGAGAGGACTGGTGTCCCAAGGAACATGACCGGGACTTAGTCTGATGGGGTTCTCGAGGCTCGTGGTGCTTGAGGATCGGCTCGAAGACCAGGGAAGCCCTTAATGTCGAGGGTCCCATCATTGGGCAGATGAATCGGAAGAACCAGAAAATGCCTGCTGCATGACCACAAGGGCAGATATAGTGCTCTCTAAGGCTGCCATCCTGATCTCCATGCCAGTTGGCTCTGCAACCTTTGAGGTGCGCACTGGCGTTGGTTCTGTTGAGGGGGAATCCTCGAGGATGACCTTGCATGTCTGAGGCCGGTCACCAGATACAGACAACTCCTTTGGGGGCAGCTTGTGGGGCTGCTCCCACTCAGACCTATGCTGGGGATTGCAGGGCCTGGAATGGGATTTTCCCTTCTTCCTGGATCTGTCTTCCGAGGTGATCTTTAAAGGTTTTGACTTCTTGTGTTCCACCTCTGGAGATTTCCTCTTGGAGGACCCGCAGCAGCGGGATTCTGAGGCAGCCCAGGTCTCGCGGGGCACAGAGATACCGGAGAAGGCCCCAGAGCGCGATGTCGCCGGACACTCCGGTGCAGAGTCAGACTTGTGAAAGAACTGTTCCTGCTGCAGCTGATGGCTCTGGGTGGCCTTTGTGGTCATGGTCCTGAAGAGTTCGCAGTCCGAGTTGTCATGCTCTGGCCCAAGGCAGCAGTCATGTGGGTAGGTGTGGGACATCTTACCACACCGATCATATTTCTTGAAACCTCTGAAGGCCATCAGGGAGAAAGGGGCCCTGTCCCCCGGCACGGGTCAGAGGCCTGTGGCAAAAGAGGGCGCAAAGTGCCGGTCGAGGAATATCTTGAGAAAAAAAACCCAAAGGAACGAGCCCAAGGAGAGACGCCGAGGTGAGTTGGCTTGGGGGCGGAAAAGGAATCAGTACGCGTACTGAACAAAAACAGGATAAAACACACACTTTTTTGGGGGAAACTGGACAGACATCCAGAAAGTTCCATGGAACGAAGGAGACTGAGGCAAGATGGCACCCTTGGGCGGGAAAGGGACCAAGCATGCATGGTGGATCTCCCAAAGGCTTTCTTTGAAAGCTGGGGAGATGCCTCCACGTGGGCTCCGTCAGCGCTGACGTCAGCCATATGTGAGGACTGACTTCCTGTTTATTCCCAGAGAATGTTTCCTTACGATAGTGATAGCTGCGTGGAATAGTCTCCCAGTGAAGGTAGTAGAGATGAGGACAGTACCTGAATTCAAGAAATCATGGGACAAACACAGATCTCTAAAGGGAAAAAAAGGGACTGTTGTAGACGGCTTGAAAGGACAGACTGCATAGGCCATATGATCTTTATATTCCATCATGTTTCTATGGGCGATGGATCCATGGAACAGCTAATGGAAGAGGTAGAGACTAGTACTGTATCTAAATTCAAGAAAGCATGGGACAAGTACAGAGGATTTCTGAGGGAATTTAACAGTTCTTATGGACAGGTAGACTGGATAGGCTGTATGGTCTTTCTATGTTTAAATTTGTAGGTCAAAAAGAACCACCATGATTATTATGTTTGCTATTCAAAATGAAATCTTTGAATCTAAAATTTTATGTCAACTATCAATGTACAGCAGGAGCAGGAACTCATATGCCATGCACTGTGTGCTCTAAGACAGTGCTTCTCAACCAGTGTGCCGCTGTGGTGACAGGTAGGAGCATGGTTAAGCATGGGCTCATGACAGCATTGTCCGATTTCTATTGGACAGTGCCCCAAAGAATAGTCCTCTGCTTCCTGCTCCAGCATCTCCTCTTCCAGCCAGCATGTAAAGAACAAGAGGGGAAGGGGGGGGCATAGAGCAGACAGAGCCAAGAGATGCTACTCTGCTCCCTAATCTGTCCAGTCCCTTTCCCTTCTGTCAGAGATATCAAAAGCATTTTACGTTCACATTTTAGTGATTAGAATATGTAAGAAGTGATCTAGTAGGTCAACTCCTAGAGTAATAGCATAGTTACTCACCTGTAACAGGTGATCTCTGGGAAAGAGTAGTTACTCATCTGTAACAGGTGTTCTCCAGGAGCAGCAGGAATCAGTCCTCACATATGGGTGACATCGACGTCGATGAAGCCCTTGCGGAGCATTTCCCCAGCTTTCCATGAAAGCCTTTGGGAATGCAGGCATGCATGCGCGGTTCCCTTCCCGCCTAAAGGTGCCATCTTGCTCAGTCAAATGACATAACTAAAAATAGCACACAAAAATAAAAATAAACTATGTACAACTGTAACTCCCAGGGGAGGAGGGAGGGTTGTGAGGACTGATTCCTGCTGCTCCTGGAGAACACCTGTTACAGGTGAGTAACTACTCTTTCTCCAGGACAAAGCAGGAAGTCAGTCCTCACATATGGGTGACTCCCTAGCTCTGGGCTACCAAGGAACCCAGGCTGAACAAGAGAACTCTCTTTAGTCCCCAGCATCAAAGAAAGGCTTTTCACTGATATAACCTCCACCGGTAGCCCAACAGAGGGCAGGAGTTGCCTAAACCTCAAAGAGATTCCGGAGTACTGCCTGGCCAAAAGCACTGTCCCTATGGGACTCCCTTTCCAGACAGTAATGGGCCGAAAAGGTCTGGCTTGAAGACAAAGTAGCAGCCCTGCAGATGTCTACCAACGGTACAGAGCGGAGATGAGCCACTGAGGTAGCCATTGCCCTGACACGATGGGCCGTGACCCGACCCTGCAAAGGAAGGTCAGCCGCCCTGGTAAGCCCAGGTGATACAGTCAGCCACCCAGATGGACAAGGTATGCTTGGACACAGCTAACCCCAAATTATTAGGGTCAAAAGAGATGAAGAGCTGAGTAGCCCTTCTATGCCCCTGCATACGGTCAAGGTAGAAGGATAAGGCCTAGGGAAGAATGTTGGAAGAACCACCTCCTGGTTGAGGTGGAAAGAGGAGACTACCTTGGGGAGGAACTTTGGATGAGTCCTGAGGACTACCCTGTTCCCATAAAATCAGGTGTAAGGCCTGTCACAGACCAGGGCCTGAAGCTCACTCACTCGCCTAGCCGAGGTGAGGGCTATCAGGAAGAGTGTCTTCCAGGATAGGAAGCGTAGAGGACAAGTAGCCATCGGCTCAAAAGGTGGGCGAGTCAGTCGCTGCAAGACCACATACAACTCCCATTCAAGAGCAGGAGGACGGGTTGGAGGCTTGAGCAAAAGCAAGCCTCTGAGAAAGCGGGACACCAAGGGGTGAACCGACAGAGAATGTCCTTCCACCAGTGAGTGGTGAGCTGCTAGAGCTGAGAGGTGGACCCGAACAGAATTGGACTTGAGTCCCTGATTTGATAAGTGCAGTAAGTACTGAAGCACTACTGGTACAGTACAGGAGAAAGGATCCTCTGTACGTAGCCGACACCACACAGAAAACCTTTTCCATTTGAGAGCATAGGTTTTCCTAGTGGACTGTTTTCTAGAGGTTAGGACAACCTCTTCAACTTCCTGAGGTAGGCCCCAGGGAGCCAAAACTACCCTTGCAGCCTCCAGGCCATCAAATTGAGAGCTTTGAGATTGGGGTGCAGAAGGGAACCCTGATCCTGAGAGAGAAGGTCAGGTTGCAACCCCAAAGGCAGTGGGGGATCCACTGCCAGCTGAAGCAGAAGTGGAAACCAAGGCTGTCTCGGTCACCTGGGAGCCACCAGCAGGACCGAGGCCTTGTCCTGAAGAATCTTGAACAGGGTTCGGGCCACCAAGGGTGTGGGAGGAAACGCATACAGGAGGCCCTGAGACCATGGAATCAGAAAAGCATCTGCTGCTATTCGCAGAGGATGCGGTTGTCTGGAGCAGAACTTTGGCAGCTGTTTGTTCAGTGGACTGGCAAACAGATCTATGGATGGAAGTCCCCATTTCAGGAAAATCCTCTGAACCACCAAAGGATGGAGCTGCCACTCGTGGGGTTGTAGAATCCTGCTCAACCTGTCTGCCAGGTAGTTTCCCTGGCCAGGTAAATACACTGCCTTGAGGAGCATGTTGTGACTGAGAGCAAACAAGCAAAGGTCCTGTGCCTCGTGACAAAGGAGCCTGCACCCAGTTCCGCCCTGCTTGTTCACATAAAACATGGCTACCTGGTTGTCTGTTTGAACTAGGACAGACTGATGAGCCAGGGTTTGAGAAAAAGTCTTGAGGGCTAACCAAATAGCCCTGAGTTCCAGGAGACTGATTTGCTGTGCGGCTTCCCAGGGGGACCACAGGCCCTGGGTGCACCTGCCTAGACAATGAGCCCCCCAGCCTTGCAGGGAGGCATTTGTGGTCAACACCACTGTGAACCCAGGACTCTGGAAAGGTACCCCTTGTAGCAAATTGGGTGGATGCAGCCACCAGCTGAGGGAGTTCAGAAATTGTCTGGACACCCTTATCCTGTCTCTGAGGCTGCCAGTGGCCTGTGACCACTGAGTCCGAAGGCACCACTGTGCAGGCCTCATATGGAGCCTGGCATTGGGGGTCACATGTACTGTCGAAGCCATGTGGCCTAGAAGCCTCAGGCAGAGTCTGGTGGAGACCAGTGACCTGCTGAGAAACTGGTTTGCTAAGTTGGTCAGTCTTTGGGCTCTGTCTTCTGGCAAGAATGCCTTTGCAAGCAGAGAGTCCAACTTCGCCCCTATGAACTCCAAGTTCTGGGAGGGGAGCAAAGTGGACTTTGCGAAGTTTATGACGAACCCCAAGTTTTGAAGAAGAGCAATAGTTCTGAGAGTAGCTTGTCGGGCCTCCTGGCATGTCTGACCTCTTATGAGCCAGTCGTCCAGATATGGGAAGACAAAGACTCCCTGATTTTGCAGGTAAGCCGCCACCACCGCCAGGCACTTGGTAAAGACCCTGGGAGCGGAGGTGAGGCCAAAAGGCAGTACTCTGTACTGATAATGGTTTCCTCCCACAATGAACCTGAGGTACTTTCTGTGGTCTGGATGAATGAGGATGCGAGTATACGCATCCTTTAGATCTAAGGAGCATAGCCAATCTCCCTGCTGGAGGTAGGGCAGAAGTGTTCCAAGAGTAAGCATCTTGAACTTTTCCTTCTCCAGGAACTTGTTGAGGTTTCTGAGATCCAGAATAGGTCGAAGGCCACCGGTTCTTTTGGGTACCAGGGAATACCTGGAGTAGAACCTTTGACCGTGCAAGTTGGGAGGCACAGGCTCCACTGTCCTGTCCACCAACAGACCCTGGAGCTCCTGAAGGAGAAGATCTGTGTGCAGGGGAGGCCTTGGAGGCTCCCCTGGGAAGTATGGAGGAGGCAGTTGTTGGAAGTGTAGTGCATAGCCCCTGTGGACTATGCTTAACACCCGTCTCCAGTGATGAGTGGCCACTGGTGGGCAAACAGGGCTAGGCGACCTCCTGTGCAGGGTTAAGAGAACAGGGACAGAGAGGCTATGCCTAAGGAGTCAAAAACCCCCCACCCTGCTGAGTGGGAGCAGGGGCTGGAGGCTTAGGGGTCCTCTGCCTACGGGGCCCATTACCCTGCCCCTTGGCTTGCTGACCCTGAGGGGCAGCTTGATATTGTGGGTACTGTTTGTAGGCAGTGCCCTTCCTCGGGTAAAAGGACTTTTTACCCGAGCCCTTCTTCTTGTGAGAAGGGGCAGAAGTCTTTCTAGACAGCCTTGTCCGTGTGAGGTGCTCGGTCTCGAGCTGTGCGGCCTTCTCGGTCATGGGCTTGCCAAAAAGGTTCTCACCTCGGCAAGGGACATTGACCAACTTGTCCTGAACCCATGGCTCGAGGTCAGATGACTGCAGCCATGCCTGGCGTCGAGCCGCGATGCTGGCTGCCGCAACACAGGCCGAAGCCTCAAAGCCATCGTAGGCAGCGCGGGACCTAAACTTAGAGCATTCCCGGATCCCCGAGGACAAGGACTTAAATCTCTGCAAGGGTTCCCCGGAGAGACCAGCAGAGAACCCGGCCAGTTCCTTGGCCAGGTCTCGCAAGTACATGCCCATGTACAGCTGGTAAGACTGGACACGGCAAGCAAGCATCGAGCCCTGGAAGCACTTTCTACCAAAACCATCGAGGTTTCGGGCCTCCCTGCCAGGGGGCACCGCGGAGTGCATCTTCTGACTTTTCAGGCGATGCATGACCGATTCCACCACCATGGAATGGTGTGGTAGCTGCGCCTTCTGAAAGCCAGGGCTCTTCCAGAGTCGACAGATCGAATCGACCCGCTTGCTTAAAACCGGTGCCGAGGCCAGTGCCTCCCACATATGGAAGAGGAGCCGTTCCAGCATCGGAGGAACCGGGACCGTAAAGGCCTCCTTCGGAGGAGAGTCGTACTGCAGGGCCTCGAGCTCCTCGGCTCGAGGCTCCTCCTCGGGGTCCGCAGGGATAGCCAAGGCAGTGGCCATATCCCGAACGAACTCCGAGAACCGGGTATCCTCCGGTGGGGATGTACTCCGGGGTTCAGACTGCGGTGAGTCTGATGGGACGCACTGACTCCTGAAAGTGTTGGGGGACTCCTCGTCCTCCGTCTCCCATGCGGACTCGTCCGATGAGGAATTGGGGTCCGACCTCACGGGGCCTGCGAGCACCCGCCCTGACGCCTAAGGCACCGGCGTCGACGCCCTCGGTCCCGAACGGGAGGTCGAGGGAGACCGCGACCGAGGTCGACCTCGAGCCTTCATGGTCTCGAGTATCGGCTCGGTCTCCGGGGTCGACTTCGATGTCCCGGTGGTCGGGGCAGAAGCGCCAGACAGGCTGGCCATCAGTGCCCGCTGCTGTTCCATGAAGGCAGACAGTCTGCTCTCCAAGGCTGTCAACCTGAGACCCAGCTCAGGAGACTCAGCTGCTCCCGACTCGGGCCCCGGCGGCGGCGCCGGGCCCGACGTTGGCTCCCTGGGAGGAGAGAGTCCACGAGGACTACAAGGCTTACGTGTCCAGCAGACTCCGGCTCCAGTCGAGGAACTTTGGAAGGCTTCTCCTGTTCCACAGGCCCGGGGCGACGGTCGGGGGTCTGAGACCTAGCTCTCGAGGAACCTCTTCCGACGACGCCCTCACGAGCCATTTTTTCCTCATGTGTTCCCGGTCGGGAGACCCCCTTTCCGAGGAGCCACGACGGTGCTCGGGATCAGACTCCCGAGATGTCAAGGCCTCAGACAAGGTGCGGGCCCGGCCGGAGGCCGAGTCAGAAAAAAGCCTTTCCTTTTGGTGCTGACGACTTCGCAGTGCCTTGGAAGACATCTTCCCACAAGGTCCACACGTCTTAGGGTCGTGATCAGGACCGAGGCACCAAAGGCAGCAGTCGTGTGTGTCGGTGAGAGACATCAGTTTCTTGCACCGATCACACTTCTTAAAACCGCTGGAAGCCATTGGGAAAAAAAAAGAGTCCCCGCAAGTCGAAGGACCGGCCTTCCAGAGAAAAAGAAAAAAGGGCGCGAACGCCAGCCACAAAGGGCAAAAACCGAAAAAGGAAGATTGGGCTCGATACCGGTGTACCGAACCCGGCGGGAGGAGAACCGGCGTCGAACTGGAGAATAAAAAATAGCGAAGAATCGCAAAAAAAGTCAAACAATTTTCCGGGATGACAAGGACTCACGTCCGATGGGCTTCACGGAAAACGAGAGACTGAGCAAGATGGCACCTTTAGGCGGGAAGGGAACCGCGCATGCGTGCCTGCATTCCCAAAGGCTTTCATGGAAAGCTGGGGAAATGCTCCGCAAGGGCTTCATCGACGTTGATGTCATACATATGTGAGGACTGACTTCCTGCTTGGTCCTGGAGAACAGCAGGAATTTAGTCTTCACATATGGGTATCATCGGTACTGATGGAGCCTGCGCGGGAATGCTCCCCAGCATCCAATAGGAAAGTTTTTGGGAGCATCCCATAGTGCCTGCGTGCTGCCTTCCCGCCTTTCCCAACTGTCCCTCTCCAGTTGAGTTTAAAGCTGAGACAAGGGAAAGAGAGAAAGAGAGATAGAAAGATACAATTCCTAGGGGAGGTGGGTGGGTTGTGAAGACTAAATTCCTGCTGTTCCCGGAGATCACCTGTTACAGGTGAGTAACTATGCTATCTACAGGAACAAGCAGAAATGTAGCCTTCACATATGGGGACTCCCTAGCTGCAGATGCCAGGGAGATGGCCCCAGAAAGTTGTGTGCCCTTGTGAAAGGGCTCCACTTCTCCCCATGGATCTCTGGCATCCTACCAGGGATGGTAGGTAGGAGTTGATTAAGTCTGGAACAGGTGTTGAAGAACAGCCTGACCAAACAAGGCATCCCGGCAGGAGTCCTTGTCTAAGCAGTAATGGGCTGTGAAAGTATGTACCGAAGCACAAGTAGCTGCTCGACAGATGTCGTCAATAGACACAGAGTGAAGATGAGCCATTGAGGCTGCCATGGCTCTCACACACTGTGAGCTGTGAAATGGCCTTCAAGAGGAAGATCCTACTCTCATAGGCAAAAGATATACACTGTGCAATCCAGCTGGACAGTGTCCTTTTGGAGATTGGAAGTCCCTAATGACTAGGATCAAAAGCAACAAAGAGTTGAGAGGATTTTCTATGTTGCTGTGTCCTTTATAAGTAAAAGGCCAAAGCTCTTTTACAGTCCAAAGTATGAAGGTTCCTTTCTCCATTTGAGGCGTGAGGCCTTGGAAAGAATACAGGAAGGTAAACCGCTTGGTTTAAATGAAAGGGCGAAACCACCTTTGGCATAAAGTGTGGATGAGTCCTAAGGACTACCTTATCATGATGGAACCTTGTATAAGGAGGATCAGCCACCAACGCTTGCAATTCACTGATGCGACGTGCTGATGTGATTGCAATGAGAAAGATAACCTTCCAGGAAAGGAATTTCAAAGATGTAGTGGCTAATGGTTCAAAGGGCGGTTTCACGAGCTGCCCAAGAACCAGATTCAAGTCCCATGCCACCGGTGGTGGCTTAATGGGAGGCTTCATTAAAAGAAGGCCTCTCATAAATCTCGCTATGAGAGGAAATAGGTTGTCCATTTAGAGGCTTGAAAGAAGCTGCAATAGCACTCAAATGGACTCTCACTGAATTGGTCTTAAGCCCTGCATTTGATAAATGAAGGAGGTACTCCAGTAATGATTCCAGAGGTATCGCAAGAGGGTTAAGACCCTTCTGCGAGCACCATATGGTAAACCTTTTCCACTTGAATGCATAAGAGCGTCTTGTGGAAGGTTTCCTGGAAGCAAGAAGGATATCCTTTACCTGTTGGGAAAGGTTAAGACCGTGAAGTTCTAGGCTTTCAGCAACCAGGCCCTGAGATGCAGACACTGGGGATTGAGATGCCACAGCATCCCATCCTCTTGAGAAAGAAGATCTGAAGTAGATCCTAACTCTAGAGGCGGAGCTTGAGAGAGATGTAGGAGCAGTGGGTACCACGGTTGCCATAGCCAACGTGGAGCTATGAGGATCATATGACCTCCTGTCTCTCTGAAGCTTGAACAGGGTTTTGGGAATTATGGGAATGGGTGGAAAGGCATACAGGAAGTCCTGACCCCAATGGAGGAGGAAAGCATCCCTGGCCCGACAACCTCGAGCAGGAATTCTGGAACAAAACCGGGGAAGTTTGGCATTCAGTGGACTTGCAAAGAGGTCTATGTCCGGGGTTCCCCAAATTTGAAAAATTTGGGCCACCTGGTCTGCATGGAGAGACCATTCGTGTGGAAGCAGAACTCGACTGAGTGTCTGCCCAAGAGTTTTGAATGCCTGGAAGATATACCGCAAGGAGATGAATCTGATGCTCTCTGGCGAGGGCCCATAGTCGCAAAGCTTCTTTGCACAGCGACAGAGAGCCTGTTCTGCCCTGCTTGTTCACATAGAACATGGCTACCTGATTGTCCGTTTGAACTAGGACTGTCTTGTAGCTGAGCTGGGTGTGAAATACTCGAAGAGCAAGGAAGATTGCTCTGAGCTCCAGGAGGTTGATATGGAGATAGGCCTCCTGTGGAGCCCAGGTACCCTGGGTAGAGAGGCCATGCAGGTGGGCTTCCCAACCCACCTGTGAAGCATCTGTTGTTAGAGTGGTTTGGGGTGGGGGTTGCTGAAAAGGAGACCCCACCAGAAGGATTTTGGGTGACTGCCACCATTGGAAGGACACAATAAGGCGATCTGAGTTTGCTATTTTGTCTGACAGGCAACCTGACGCCTGAGTCCACTGAGTGGATAAGGTCCACTGGTCTGCCCTCATATGGAGGCGAGCATAAGGAATGCCATGTGGCCTAGCAACTGTAACATTTCCCGAGCAGTGAGGTGAGGTTTTAGCACTGCTTGGGAAGCTAACTGCACAATGCGAAGGCAGCGGGGCTGTGGAAGGAAGGCCCCTTGTCTGTCTGGTATCCAGAAGAGCTCCTATAAACTCCTGGGATTGAGTGGGAGCAAGGTTGGACTTTGGGAAGTTTATGACAAGTCCCAAATACTGAAGGATGTGCATTGTGCGAGACAGAGCAACCCTGGCCTCTGGCTCTGAAGGGGCTCGAATGAGGCAGTCGTCTAAGTAAGGGAAGACGAATATTCCCAGGGTGCGGAGAAATGCTGCTACTACAGCCATGCATTTTGTGAACACCCTTGGTGCAGAAGCCAGGCCAAAAGGAAGAACCCTGTATTGGTAGTGCTTCCCTTGAAACAGGAATTGAAGGAACTTTCGGTGAGTTGGATGGATGAGAACATGAGTGTACTCATCCTTGAGATCTAGAGAACAAAGCCAATCCTGACCCTGAAGGTATGGCAGCAGAGTTCCTAGAGAAATCATTTTGAACTTCTCTCTGAACAGGACTTAGTTCAATTCTCTGAGGTCTAGCATGGGTCTGAGTCCTCCTGTTTTCTTTGGAATAAGAAAATAGGGGGAGTAAAACCCTGTACCCCATTGGGGAATAGGCACTTCTTCTATTGTTCCTTGAACAAGGAGCATTGTGACTTCTTGACCTAACCGGTTGTTGGGAGAGGTCTGAGAATTGAACTGTCTTACTATTGTAGGAGGGGGCATGCTGAGGAAATGAAGCCTGTACCCCTCTCTTACAACAGACAGAGTCCAATTTTCTGCTGTTATCTGACACCATCTGGGGGCAAAATGACAACCTTCCTGGGATTTGGAGGGTTCTAGGCTGTTCAGGGCCAGGAAGGCAAAGTTCTCTAGATAGGAGTCAAAGCCCCTGTGGAGGCTGAGTCTACTGAGCCGGTTGAGGCTTAGCTGCTTTTGGCTTCCTTTGTTGCCTAGGTTGTTGCTGCTGTCCCTTTTGGGCAGACCGACCTGAACGATGTCCCTGCTGGGTATAGGAGGGATAAAACTTCTTCTTCTTACTAAAGAATGGTTTCTTAGAGGATTTTTTCCTCGCACGATCAGCTGTAGATTTGGACAATCTATCCAAAGTGATATTATCAGCATCTGCGATGTTGTAAATAGTTACCCCCTTGTTATCTATTGTCACGCCCCGTGCTCAGGCGGCCGCCTATAGGCAGGGACGTGCCTTTTTGTATTGTCCTTTAAATAAGGAATCCAGAGCCGAGGCTTCTGGGAGTTGTAGTTGTGAGGTTACAAACAATAAAGTTGTGAGGTTTCAAACAATAAAGTTGTGACTCAAGGGTTTTTAGGCAAACACAGGAATTTTATTTTCCTTTCCAAAAGAGCATTTAAAAGCTCAACGCATGGCAAAATAAATGGGATTCTTCTCCACACAAAACTCTAACAAAAAAAAGACCTTTTTTTACCGGAACAGAACACTACAACTGCTTCTATCAGCTTTAAGCACATGTAGCTGTCTATTTCAAACTTCCAGCATTCAAAAATAAAGCTTTAACTGCTTCTCTCAGCTTTAAGGACATGTAGCTGTTTCTTTCAAAGCTTTCAGCATTCAAAATAAAACTTTAACTGTTTCTGTCAGTTTTTTTAAGACAATTACTTTCTAGGTTTTTCTCCTTTCAAAACCTAGAACTTTTACGCTGTTTTCTTGCATAGAGAGCAATCCATTAATGATTTCACAGAGTCCTGGTCAGAATCATAACACTCTGTTTGCATTTCTTCATAACCTGTGTCTGTTATATCTGGGTTTGAATCAGCTTGCACAAACTCAGGCTTAATCTCTTCTAACAGCTCTAGGACCTTTCTCCAGTGAGACTTCTCTTATACTCAGGGTTCTTAGCAGGCACATGGAGATTCTTTTCTTTCATTAACCGGCATACATCCTCCAACTGGCTCACATCACTTTTATTAACAGTTCTATTCACACACCTTTTGGGAGTTGGCAGTTTTCCAGCAGGTTCACGAGCTGCTGCTATCGTACCTTGCTCCTTTGTCAGTAGCTCTCCCAGGCAAAACCCTCGTCTCCACAATCAGATGCAGTTCCCCTGCAGTACTGACTTCCTTCTGGAACGTGGCTTCCTGTGTGCTGGTTTCCTTTGGAATCCTCTCTGGTGCTGACCCTGGTAACTCTTTTTCCTTCAGCTCCCCTGAAGGTTCTCTCTCCTTCCGTTTCCCTGGTGGTCTCTCTCCACTCTTCAAGTCCCCTGGGCTTATATGAGTGTGCCTGAACTATTGGGCCGTCCTCCTCCCCCAGGTGCCTCTCATTAACTTCACAGCTTGCCTCAGAGCTTGGGCGTGGTCTGTACCTAGCAACTACGTGTGTTTTTTTCTTTTTGCCTGCATTCTGAAAACCACTGCTTTCTGACCTGTCTCTCTCCTTAAAGGTAAATGCCTGTTTTTCTTCCAGTTCCATAGGCTCAGATACACTTTTCCCATCACACTATCCAAGTTCTGTTGCCTGTTAATTGTAAACACAAATCGAAAGTTTTGAGATGTGTATTTAACTGGTTCTATGTAAACCACACTGATGGAAAATAGCGCGGTATATAAGTGCATGTAATAAATAAAATAAAAATAAATCTATCTCATTAGCTTTTTCCTGCCAATTCTTGCCAAAGAGATTCTCTCCTGTGCAAGGTATATTCCCCAGTTTATCCTGTACCCAGATTTCCAAGTCAGATGCCTGGAGCCAGGCAATTCTGCGTGCACCTATGGCAATAGCAGAGGTTCTGCTTATGCATTCAAAGCAGTCAAAGGCTGCACGATTCACAAACTTGGAAACATCCTGAGCATGTTTAACAAGAGTAAGATAATCTTGCCTTTTATCATCAGGAAGGAGAGGGCTCATAAGCTCTAAGTCTCCTGTGACTTCCTTAAGGAACATTCCCATATACAAGATATAGGAACTGATCCTAGCAGAAAGCATGGAAGCCTGGAAGGATCGACGTCCAAAGGCGTCAAGAGTCCTACACTCACGTCCTGGAGGATTAGATGCATGCCTTTTTTCACTCTTCATCCGTCTCATGGTTGATTGCACCACCATGGAATGGTGTGGTAATTGAGTCTTCTGAAACCCAGGACAAGGAGGAACTTGATACATGGTGTCGAGTCTTCGAGAATGAGGAGATGTGGTTAAAGGTGTTTCCCACATCCTTAACATAAGATCATGCAAGATCTCCTGAATAGGTAAGGTAGCTGCCTCCTTGGGAGCTTTAGGGTATTGTAGGATTTCTAATTCCTTTGCCCTAGGCTCTTTTTCAGGAGCCACTGTGATGGAAAGACCTCGGGCCACATCTCAGATAAAATCCTGAAAGGACATATCCTCTGGTGGAGACATCCTACGCTGGGGAGAAGAGGAATCCTCGGTAAGAAGTACTCTGGTATCGGCAGAGCCTTCGGAGTCTTCAGACTCATCCGAGGATTCAAAGTATCTCCGATCCGGGTGATCGTGCAAGGCACGGTACCGGTACTGATCGAAGTCGGCATCGGAGTGGTCCGGTACCGACTTGTCGATGCCGGATAGAGACGCATGACTCAGTCCCAGTAGAATACCTGCTGATGTTGATGCGGTCAGTACCAGTTCCGGTTGAATTGTCTGAAGCGGTTTCAGGGGCATCGAGGCCGTGAGAAGAGCCGCCAGACTGCGCTCAATAGCCAGGAATCTCTGGTCTATCGACGTTGCCGATGCTTGGGTATTGGTGCCGGTTAAAGCATCCAGAACCCCAGAGCATGGCACCAGTAGTTCTGACGAGGTTGAAGCCTCGAGAACATCCTGGAGCCCTGTTAGTGCTTTGGAAGCCGAAGCCTCCCGCCGGGGCAGTTTTGCCAGTGCAAGTCCCTCAAGGGCAACGCCAGAGGCATCTCGATGTTTAGAAGGAGATCTACCCCTTTGAGGACCAGCTAGATTTATGTTTAGTTACCTGAGATCCATGGGGGAGGATGAATCCCTGGAGGACGTTGATGCCACGGAGGCTGCATTGGAGGGAAAAAGGGTGCTGAGCTTAGCAGCTCGGTTTTGCCGGCCCCTTTTTGACATCATTCCACAGGCAATACACTCTGAAATAGAGTGGTCAGGACCTAAACATTTGAGGCACCACTCATGGGTGTCAGTGACGGAGATGGTACCTCCACACTTAGAACACTTTTTAAAACCCGAAGCGGGTTTTTCCATTTTGAGGGAAAAAGTTGGGCCTAGTGCCCAAAATGGTGCAAGGCACCCAAGAAGAAAATCACTGGAGAAAGACTCCAGAAACAAAGTTTAAAAAAAAAAAAAGAAAAAAAAAGAAGAAGAAACGGCAGTAACAGTATAGCGTCGAGGGAAGGCAGACGCGACCACAAAAAAGAAATATAAGAAGGGAATTTTCTGCGTTGACAGGATGTGCGACCTGTCGGCTCTGCGGAAAACGAAGAACTGGAGAGGGACAGTTGGGAAAGGCGGGAAGGCAGCACGCAGGTGCTGTGGGGTGATCCCAAAGGCTTTCCTATTGGATGCTGGGGAGCATTCCCGCGCAGGCTCCGTTGGTACCGACGAAACCAATACGTGAAGACTACATTCCTGCTTGTTCCTGGAGATACTGGATATCTTAGAACATAGCTAAAATCTCAGATTTGAACATATCTTCTACATAGAATTTACATGTTGGACATAGATCGTGTTGGCTGTAGATTTTTTTCTGGTGCCTAATTAATTCTCTTGTATGCAGGACATGCTTACCAACCTTGAGGCTTTTGTATCAAACCCAGAAATATTTTCTAGTAATACAATTTAAAGAATATTCTTCAAGTATAGGTAAGAGTAGGTTACTAAAATTTTCCACGGAAACAGTTCACTAGGCTCCCGCATCCTGCATTCAAGTTGACCTGCAGAGAAGTGTCCCAAATTCATCCACCAGAAATCGGGAAGCCTTAGTCTCCCTCCTTTCTTCTTACTGGCAGGAGGAGAGCATCTCTTCGTACCCATGTGCTGGCTTCAGTCTGATATCTATGTGTATGACCTTGCATACAGACACATCAGACTGATGCCAGGAGCATGAGACCACATAGGCAAAAATTGCTGCTCTTCTTTGCTAGGGGAGCAACTGAGAGTGAAGATCATGCAAAATTATGTTTGGTGTGCCGTGAGAACTGAATAAACTGAAAAAGTGTGCCACAAAATAAAAAAGGCTGAGAAGCACTGTTCTAAGAAAAGATCGGAAAGAGCTGCACAATCTGGAGAATGGAACAGAAGATGGGTTTTTAGTGCCATCTACAGGACTTGTTGTACAGATATAGAAAGTACCACAAGTTGGAACTCAAAACACATGGTAAATGAATCTTTTATTTAATTTAATTAACGAGGGCTATTCCATGGAAAGAACAATTTTTGTTTCTGCATCATAGATATGAACCATTCCAATTATTTATTTTATTGTTCTGTTATTCACCGAGGATATCTACCTACCTCATGGAATACAAATAATACACAAACAGATCTCAGAATGGAGAGACAGATAAATGCAACTTATATGGAAATGTTTCAGCAGAATGAACCAATCGAGGCGGATACAAACAAGTATAACTATTATAGAAAATAAGAAAACAAAATCAGGCTTTTAAAACTTAAAATTCTTAGATTCTCTTTTTTTTAGCCTAATGTTCTATTCTCAAAGGCATCATCCCAAACAATAATTTTAACATCTATTTATATTCTATGAATGGAGAAATTTGCCATGCATTTGTAATGCTAAAATACAGTGCTAGGGGTGAAGTACTTCTGTCCATGAAGAAGAATGGGATTTGGGGGTGACTGTTTTTAAGATCTTAAGGTGGTCAAACAGGTAAAGAAGGCGATGGCTAAGGCCAGAAGGATGCTTGGGTGCACAGGGAGAGGAATGGTCAGCAGGAAGGTGGTGGCGATAGTGCCTCTAAAGAAGTCTTTGGAGAGACTACATTTGGGAGTACTGTGTGCAATTCTAAAGACCACACCTTCAACAAGATAGAGTCAGTGCAGAGGGTGGCTATCAAAATGGTCAGTGGTCTTAGTCATAAGGCATATGGGGACAAGCAAAGATCTCAGTATGTATATTGTGGAGGAAAGGAGATATGATAGAGACATTTAAATGCCTCTGTGGTATAAATCCATAGGAGAGCCTCTTTCAACTGAAAGAAAGCTCTGCAACGAGGGGACATAAGATGAAAGTGAAAAGGGAGAGACTCAGAAGTAATTTGTGGAAATATTTCTTTACAGAAAGAGTGGTAAATGCATGGAGTAGTCTCCCAGTGAAGGGTAGTAGAAGCAAGACTGTATCTGAATTCAAGAAAGCATGTGACAAACAGAGGATCTCTAAAGGGGTGGGGGGGGGGGTCTGTAAAACTTAGTAGTTGGTATGGAAGGGCATGACATGCACGGTCGAGGTCATCTGACCCAGAAGGTGCATCATCAAGCGGGCCAGGGTCATCTTACAGGTTCTGTGCCAGGGCTGCCAGACAACGAGCTTGCTCTGAAGGAAGAAAGGCCTTGGCTTGAGCCAGGTCCAGGAGGACCCTGATGAACTTCAGATGCTGAGTAGGCTGCAGGTGGGACTTGGGGTAGGTTGATGACAAAGCCCAAGTGCTCCAGAAGGATGATGCAGCGTCCCACCTGAAGGACCTAGTCTGCGTAGCCACCCTTTATGAGCCAGTCATCCAGGTAGGGGAACACAAACACCACTTGCAAGCACAGGTAAGCAACGACCACTGCCACTTTGTGAAACACCCGGGGGGGGGGGGGAGGAGGCAGATGCCAGCCCAAACGGCAGAGCACGGTACTGGTAGTGTTGTCCTCAGATGATGAGGCAGAGGTAATGCCTGTGCGGGGATGGATCAGGATGTAGGTATAGGCATCTTTGAGATCCAAGGAGCATAGCCAATCTCCCCACTGGAGGTACGGCAGCAACATTCCAAGGGAAACTAATTTGAACTTTCTTGTTCACCAAGAACAGATTGAGGTCCCACAAATCGAAGATGGGCCAAAAACCTCCTGTCCTTTTTGGAGCAAGGAAGTAGTGGGAGTAGAACTCCGTGTCCCAAAGAGCAGGGGGAATGGGCTCCACTGCCTAGTCTGTCACTTCCATACATCATGCCCTCAGCCCCTGGTGGGGGACACAGGACCTTTGGTTTATCCTCTGGGAGCCAAGGCACCTTAGTGTTATCAGGGCCAGCCTGTCCACCAGACAGGGCTAGGTGGCCACCTAGGGCAGTAGATCTCCATGGGTGGAACGGCACGCATGGCCTGCTGCCGCTCCCCCCCCCCCCCCCCGTGCTGAGCCACACTGTGCAGCCGCCCCCCACCCTGTTGCTGCTGATTCTGGTGGTGGGGGTGAGCTCGGCTCAGCAGCAGCCTGCAACAGAACATATGCTTTGACATACATGGTCTGCTGCTCTTGACTTCCTAACGTTGTGTCGGAGGGGTCAGAAGTGGCAGGCCTTGTGTTTCAAAATGCATAGCCTCCTGCAGGCTGCTGCCGGAATCAATGGCAGCAGGCGGTGGCACGGCTCAGTATGGGGGCAGGGCGGCACAGGTGTGCAGGGGAGTTGCAGCATGCACGGGGGATGTGGCACAACTTGGCATGCGTTGGGGGTGGTGCAGCATACATGGGGGAGGCGGCATGGTCAGGGCTTCTGCCTAGGGTGGCAGAAACCCTTGTGCCAGACTTGAGTGTGCCTCAGGTCCTTTACCAACTTCTCCAGATCCTCCCCAAACAAACACCTTCCCAAAAAGGAAAACTTGCTCAGCAGTGTCTTGGAGGCAACATCAGCTGACCAGTTCCACAGCCACAAGAGATGATGAGCCACTACCATGGCAGACCTAGACTTAACGGACACACCAATCAAATTGTTGAGGAGGTCAGCCAGGAAAGCTGTACTCGACTCCAAATGGACCGCCTCCTCACAAACTGCAACCTCCGCCAGGGCTACCTCACGGATCTTCTGCAATCACCATAAACAGGCCCGTGCCACATAGGAGCCACAGATGGTGCCCTATACCGGCAAGGCAGAGACTTCAAAAGCCTGTTTGAGCAGTGCCTCCATCTGCCGATCTTGCGGGTCCTTCAAAGCTGCACCCCCCTCCTACTGGAATGGTAGTCCTCCTGGTGACCACAGTCACCAGTGCATCTACCCAGGGGAGGCAGAAGCACTCCCTCTCATCCGGAGGGATAGGTTACAGTCGAGCCATACTCTTGTCAACCCACAAGCCTGCATCAGGAACCTTCCATTCCTCTTTAATCATCACTTTCACTGCCCGGTGGACGGGAAAGGAACAAGGCGGCTTATGAATACCCTTGAGAAGAGGGTCTTCCGCCAGATCTCACCACGGCTTCTCCGCAATGCACAAGGCTGTTGAAGTCTTAACAATAAGCAAAGGCAGCTCATCCCAATGAAAAATCTGGACTCCGGCTCTCCGACTGGGAGCTTCCCTTCTTCCAGCTCCTCTTGGTTGGGGGTCCGGCCCTAAAGACCCCAAGGACTCCACCGAGACCCCATCCTCAAGTTCGGGAGACCTCTCCCAGCATAGCATAGCGCTTACCCACTAGCCCCCCCTGATAAGATTAATTTAATTTCTAAATACTCTCCGTTTAGTTTTCATGTTCAGCGTATACTGAAGAGACATCTCAGGGTGGTTAATACTGTCCCTGGTCTTGAAAAAAGGAAAATTAGATGTGTTTGGAAATGGCAACGTAATTCATAAGATCTTTTGTGTCCTTCGGTATTACGTCCTGTATTTAGTTCTAGTTGTGAAGCTGGACATAGATCATGTGGGGACTGCCCGATATGTGAAGTATCGTTGGAGATTTCCCAGTTTCAATATAAGGATAAAACTTTTCGATTGAAAAAGAGTACATCTTTTGATTCCTGCTTTGTGGTGTTTGGAATTTTCTGTCCGTGTGGATTGCTTTATATTGGTAAAACGAATAGATCTTTTAAGAAGCGTATCTTGGAACATAAAAGTAGGATCACCTGTAGAGTTATGGAAGCTCCTATTGTAGCTCATTGTTATGAAAAAGGTCATAGTTTTATTGATTTACGTTGTTTTTGTCTAGATCAGGTGTTGTTGGGCCGGGAGGGTCGAATGCGTGAACAGGCTTTGGTGGCATGTGAACTGAGATGGATCTTCCTGGTTTGCACTGTTGCCCCTGATGGACTTAACGCCCAGATTGAAAGGGGTAGTTGCATCTAAGTGGACTATGTGAGTCTAGTTGGAATTTGGCGGATACTGGGCTGCCAGGTTTTGATTGGTCTAGAGTGGTTTTAAATGGAGTCATTGTTCTGTTTAGAGACATGCGCAGTGTTTTGAAGCTGATTGCTGAGGTGTGCAGCTGGTTGTTTGCGTATGGTGCGCTGATTTGTTTAAGGTAGGCATGTGGGATTTTTAATTATGTAGGTGTGTTTTGTTAGCATGGTTAGTTTTTGGTATATGGGTTGCTGCATGTTATTGGTTTGTATTTTTATGTTTTTAGTATTCAGTGCCCTCCTGAAGAAGCAAGCTGACTTGTGAAACGCTTGTGAGTGCTTGGTGTATGGCGTTGGGGTTCAGAGAGACCGTGGCTTAAATATGCAGTAACGAGCTAAGTGTGCCTTCTTTGCGGTTTCTCCTCACCTGTTCTGTCAGGGATATCTATGGGATAAGGTCGCTGATGTGAATTGGGCTCAGTGAAGTAGGTGTTTGTGATTCGATATCACAGTTTACACCGGCCCGTTAGATACTGAGACCTTTATCCCAGATGAGTTGTGGCAACGCACTGTGTTCATAGTAATTTGTATGGTGCTACTACCTACTTTTTGTTATAATTGAGTGTCTTTTTGAATCTGTGATTTATCACGCTATTACTGACCAGGTTCTACTCTTTGAAGCACAAAAACAGGGGGGGGGGGGGGGGGGGCAACGCTAAAGAGGGAGCCTCCTCGCCAAGCTCCTGCTGTAAAATAAAGGCTTGATGCAATAACAAAACCAATTTTGTGGAAAAAGGGGACCTAGACCCCCACCCAATGATTCCCCCACAGACGTTCCTGGGGGGGGGGGGGGGGGGAATCCAGAGACATCAACTAATACCAAAGGCGCCTTTCTCTCTGGAGCAGGCAATGAGGCAGAGTTTAAAATGGTGGCCATTTCCACCAAAACAATGGGGCTCCTGGCCTACTTTCACAAGCGATCATGGCCAGCTTTCTCCTTCACCCCTGCAGCTGCCCCCTGGGGCTGGCTCCTGATCTGCTAGCATTGCTCTCTGCGACAGGCAAAGACCAACCGCAGAGAGTAGCAGCTGTTGCAGGACTCGTACCAGCCCCTCTCAGAGTTAGAAATGTGCATGCAGCACGGGAAGGACCCCCTGCTCCGATTCACCCCTCTTGGGCGCCAGGGGCCGGCCGATACAGAAGTCTGCTATGCTGCCGCTTCTTCTCCCAATGCTGCCCTTAGCTCTGTATATATATTTTTTAAACTTGATACAGAATCTCTAATGGATCTCAATTTCTGGCCCCCTCCCAGGAGTTGGGGAGGAGAAGAAGAGGGAGCAGCCGCCTCCTGCCCACCCAAAGGTCCTGAGGAACGGCTAGGGAGAAGAGGGGGGAGGGACCCGGCTCCACCAGGTTCTGCACCCCAATAGCTGTGGCTCGGCACCAAAGTAAAAGAACCAGCCAGCACAGGTCATGCTCATTCACCAGCTGGAGAATAAGATGTACTGGCTCTGTGACAGAGTCTGTGTTTGTTTGTTCTCAGTCTCCATCTGCTGGCAGTTGAGCATAACCCATGTGTCTGGACTGGATTGAAGGGATAAATAGGAAAGGTCAGGCTTAATTACATTAATACTAAAACTAGATTCTAGTCAATAAAAGTCAAGCCTTCTGGTCAATTAGGTTAGAACATCAGAGGGGAGGGGGACCTACAGAAACAAATGGAGGGCTGCCTCTGATGTGTGACACATTCAGGAGTGGAAAAATATTTAGAAAACTTAGGCGTTAGACAAAATTTTAAAGAGCCAGGATATTATTTTCTCAAATGCTTTTACTTTTCTTTTTTTTAAGGTCGTTTGATGTCTGTGACAGAAGACATATGAGAAGAGACTTGACAACCTAAATATGTATACACTAAAGGAGAGGAGGGACAGGGGAGATATGATACAGACCTTTAAATACTTGAAGGGTATTAATGAACAAACTTTTTTCAAAGATGGGGAAGCTGCAAAACTAGGGGGCATAAACTGAAGCTGCAAGGGGGTAAACTGAAAGGGTGGTGGATGCTTGGAATGCCCTCCCGATGGAAGTGGAGGTGGGCAAATATAGTGACTGAATTCAAAATGGCATGGGACAGACCCAGTGGATCCTTTTATAGCAACAGGATAAAATCAAAATAAACTATTATATCTCAACAAATAGGGGTGACCTGCACGGAGGAATAGCTACATCCCTAAACAAAGGCATGGGGAGAAGGACCTGCATGGAGCGGCAGGTGCACCTCCTCTTGCCACCTTGCTGGGCAGACTAGATAGACCATGCTGTTTTTTTTCTCCCATCATGTTCTATGTTACTATGTTTGCAGTTTTCTGGATTTTTATCTTTTGTTCTCTATTTTTAGTTCTGTTCCTTTATTTTACTTATTTGTTCCGTCCTCCCCTTTTTCTTTTCTATCTCCACCTCTCCCTGCTTCTTCTACTATCTCCAGGATTTTGTCCCCCTACCTGCCCTCCATCCAGGCATTCTCTTCCTCACCTCCTCCCTTTCCCATCTCTACATACTCTCTCCACTCCTGGCACACTGGTAAAGTGCATTAAAACTCAAAACTCCCTAGCCATCCCAAAAGAATTCAGAAGGACCAATCAATCAACATGTAATAGAGCCTTTTCTTACTATGCCCCCACATTATGGAACATCCTTCCAGCCGGAATAAGAAACATAAATGACCTATCCACGTTCCAGAAAAAGATTAAGACATTACTTTTTTCAGAGCATTATGGAACTAAACAAACAGAAACAGATGTTCTGACATAAATGAAGCCTGGATAAAAATGATTCAATATTCTCACTCAACATACACACTCATCTTCTGACACCCATGCAATTACATCAAAAATGTAATGATGTAAACCATCCCAAAATCTCACTGTAAATATGTTTGCTATTGTAAATAAGTTACTACTAATTATCTTCGATGGAAATGTCATTCACTACTAGAGTTGTGTTTTTGCTAACTACTGTTCATTGTAAATGTTATTGTTCCTTGTAAACCACTTTAATTCTTGATAAGGCGGTACAAAAAACAACTAAATAAATAAAATAAATAAATAAAGTAGCTCAATTCCAGGGCCCCACTGGCAAGGCCAGTACTTCTTTTGTCTAGCATTTCCACTTTACCCCCACTGAAGGCAGCTTCATTGTTATAGAAGTAACTTATTTTTATTTGCTAAACTGCTTTGCCTTTTTTTTTTTAATGATAAGATAGATACCTGCCTTCCAATCATGCACCAAGACAGAAGGCTGAACTGAATCACTGCTATAGCGCTTGTGGTTCTAATAAGAACCTGACACTGCTACCATAAAGGAAAATTGTACTCTACTAATTTTATGCAGCAATGACTATAATTTAGAGTCTGTAGTAAAGCAACTGAGAATTGGAGAATCATTGAATGGAGATAATCTTAAGGTATATTGAGGAGAGTGAGAAAGCTCCTTACTGCTCTCTTTCTTCCTTTATTCCTGCACTAAATTCTATAACTTAATTACCTGTTCTTATTAGGCTTTCAAATAAACAGGACCCCCCCAATCTAGTGCAATTCAGTTTATGCATTTAGATATATTCAATGGTAAATGCTAACTCGGACCACAGCAAAGGACTGTAATTAGTGGGCAATCTCTGCCTCATGCCCCATCTTCCTCAAAAACAAAAACCTAAAGCAAAAGGTTAAACAGCAGTTTTAGTAAATCTGTCAATATACAAGAGGTTCATTTTATATGAACAGAGTATTCAGATACAGCGAGTAGTGGTAAAAAAATGGAAAGCAGAAAAAAAAGTGAGAAATATTTTGGCTTCATTTTTCCTCCCAAGGATCTTTACCTGACAGTATCCACCATTCGGCTTGCAATGCCTCTTCTCCTCATCAGACTGAAGACCCAGATGCGACTGATCCCACAGATGGCAGCTTGAGGTACAGAAGAGCAGCGCCAAGCTCTGTGGCGTTCTAGTATCTCTGGACTCTGGGGATTAAGTGAAACTGCCTCTGGCAAGACCTGGAATGCCTGCCAATGAAAAAAAGCAGATAAAAGGAGACATTTTACTCATCAGTTAATGTCCTTTCCTCGAGTCCTGCTGGACCAGTCCAGACAAATGGGTTGTGTTCCCCTACCAGCAGATTGGTGGAGACAAAAGAACCAATGAAAAGCCCAGGTTTCAATGATATCACTCCCATGCTTCTATTCACCTCAGCCACCAAAGGTCCCTTTAGTATTGTCCCAAAGCACGTGGGAGAAACATGGCAAGCCTCACACAACCTCAACAGTGGGCAACAATGAACGATCAACAGTAGAGGACTATGTACAGGAAAGCATAAGGCTGTAAGTAGATGATGAACCTACAGTGCCAAGTATAAAAATAAGAGAGGACCCAAGGTATCACAGCAGAGGAAAAAGAGCAAATTCATGTTTCAGGGGTGGGCCCTGGACTAATCTAGCTGGACTCAAGGAAAGAACATTAACTTGTATGTAAAATGTCACCTTTCATATCATCCTGCTAGACAAGTCCAGACAAGTAGGATGCACCAAAGCTAGAACTCCACTAGGCGGAAAGACGACACAGCAGCTCACAAAACCCTTGAGCCAAAGGCTGTGTCTGCTTGCGCGTGGACATCCAAGTGGTAATGCTTGACAAAAGTGGAAAGTGATACCCGCGTCGCTGCCCGACAAATGTCTGCAGGGGCTACTGCAGGATGCTTGTGCTCAGGTAGAATGGGTGTGCAAACCCTCTGGAACCGGCTGGTTCCACAAAAGATATGCAGAAATAATGGCCTCCTAAATCCAACACCCCAATGTCAACTCGGCCATCGTGTCAGCCTTGCGCATGCCAGCAAATAGCACAAGATGATGGGTGGACTTAAGAAAGGAATTCGTAAACTCCAAGTACTAAAGAAGCACCCTCTGGACATCCACAAGGCGAAGGACCCTAATAAAGCACAATCAAGCAGCAGAATGGTTAACCTGCATACAGGAGCTTTTAGAAAAAGCAAACATCACGTATATAGAATGGCCTGCAGTAACAACAAAAGAGCTATCAAGCAGGTTAAAGCGAGCCCCAAACTGGAAGAGCCCTGGCCCAGATAGCGTAATCAACTTTTGGGGCAAATAGTAAACATCACTCCACCCAGACCTGGTGAATTACAAAAAAACAATTATTTATGCAGCCAGACTGAACACCACAATGGCTTACTACAGGAAAAACATTTCTCCTCCCAAAAGAAGACCCAAGTAACATTCCCAACAATTACAGACCAATAACTTGTCTATCTACAATCTATAGTGGAGTGGAGGAGTAGCCTAGTGGTTGGGGCAAGGTACTTCAGGCCGGAAGGTCGGTGGTTCAAATCCCACTAGAGGACAGCAACCTTGGGCCGGAAGGACTGGGGTTTCTAGTCCCACAGGTGCTCCTTGTGGTCTTGGGCAAGCCACTTAACCCTCCATAGCCCATGTTCCCTGTAAAATAGTTATCTCCAAGTTATAATACCCTGTTCAATGTAATTTCAGTTTGTTCAATGTAAACCGCACTGATGCAGAATAGCGTGGTATATAAGAGAATGTAAATAAATAAATAAATAAATATAAGCTGTTCACGTCAATAGATGCAGACAGAATATATATGATCATATCAAGTCCAATAACATTATGGCAATAGAACAAAAAGGGCAACAAGAGAGGGGCATATGGCACTAAAGACCAGTTAATGTTGAATAAGGCCATCCTGGCCAGCTCTAAGAAAAGCAGAAATCTCAGTATAGCATTGGATTGATTATAAGAAAGCTTTTGGCAGCGTCCCACACTCATGGATAATAAATTGCCTTGAAATGTATAAAATAAATCCTGGTCTTATAGAGTACATTAAGTTCATGATGGCAATGTGACAAACCACACTCCTTTTGAAATAAGAAGATGGTCAGTATATCATTCCTAACATCAGGATCCAGCGAGGAATATTTCAGAGGGATTACCTGTTGCCCCTTCTGTTTTGCGTGGCGCTTAATCCAATGAGTATTCTCATCAACTCTTTGGGATACGGATTTAGCATGAATCCTAAAGAAGGTAACAACCCAGAAACATCATCTCATTTATTATTTGTAGACGATCTCAAGCTCTATAGTTCCAGCAACCAACAATTAGCAGAGCAACTCTGTGTGATGAAAAGCTTTCTGATGACATCAGGATGATCTTTGGCCTTGACAAATGTGCTAAGGCAACTTTTGTTTTTTAGAGGTAAATTGAACAAAACAGAAAACATCTCCCTGACTGAAGGCTGTGACATCAAGGACCTTGAACATGAAGGCACATATAAGTATCTCGGAGCAGAAGAAGAAATGACACTCAAGCAGAAATTATTGAAAGAAAAGATAAGTAAAGGATACTATAGGAGGGTAAAATCATTTTTGAAAAGTGCTTTAACATCACGGAATAAGATATAAGCCATCAATCAGCTGGTAATTCCTGTCCTTTCATACAGCTTTGGGGTTGTAGACTGGTCTCTTAAAGATTTTGAAAAACTGGATGCCCATGAAGTGATTTACAAGAATTAATGTATGCCAAGACTGTACATCCCTAGAGCTGAAGGAGGGCTAGAACACAGAGATTGATTACACATATAGAGCTACTATCATAGGCCTCCAGGTCTACTTAACTGCATCCTCGGATCCAAATACACAAAAAGTGCTGAAATATGACAGTAAACGTCCAGAATCTGTCTCCATCATCAAACTTGGATAAGCGTTCTGACGACTAGAAGGAATGAGTGAAAATTCACAAGCATGTACAGGAAAGGCAGTAACAGAATTTGCAAAACAAGAGAAAAAAAACTCTTCAAGGAATTAGATCAACAAACAAGAAAAGACAAGTGGCAGATGCTATCTGCCATCACATGCTATGTTACTCCAGGAATCCTTTGTCGATCAAGAACAAAAACATGAATGGTTAAGGAGGGTGAACTGAAACAAAGGATGAGAGGTTGATAATTGCAAACCAGGGCAGTGGCTTACGGATGAGATGGTTTACAGCGAGTATTGAATAAACTGATAATACAGACATATGCTTATTCTGTAAGAAAGACCTGGAAACGGTGACTCACCTCATAGCTAGCTGTAAAGTTCTGATGGCAGAAATTTTCTATACAGAAAGACATAATAAAATAGCACGCCTCATCCATTGTAAATTCTGTAAACACTATATCATTGTGCCCAAAAAGCACTGGGATCATGACCCTAAGAGAATTACAGAGAATGAGGAGCTTATGATCACTTGGGTTACTCCCATTCTGACTGATAAAAAGCTGGATGCGAGGAAGCCGGATATAGTGGTTAAGGAGAAAAACACCAGAATGGCATTGATAACAGAGGTGTCAGTTCAAAGCTGTGAATCGCGTGGAGAGGCAGAAGATCCTGAAATACCAGGAAATGCAATCAGAGACCAAGAAAATGTGGCAGGAGGATATAGAAATATTTCCCATTGTGTTGGATGCCACTGGTTTGATAAAGAAGAATTTCAAAGCACATCTTGACAAACTACCCAATGCATGTTACATCTTATGAACTTCAGCAGGAGGCTCTCTTTGGCACATTGCAAGTTTTACACTGAACCTTAACAGTAAATCTGAGAGTGAGATCATACTCCCCATGCCCTGGGTTAGAAGTGAGGTTCATGCCTGTGATGGTATGCGCAAAACTAACCCATTTGGAGAAACTGCCCCAAAGATCCCCTGACGCTGCTCCTTCAAGGAGGAGGGGGCAGGAAGACCACTTGGATCATGTGAAAGGGAGACACCTTAGGCAAGAAGGAAGGCACAGGATGAAAGGAAACAGCCTCCTTGAAAAGGACAGATAAAGGACCTCGGCAAGACAGAGCCTGCAACTCGGAAATCCAACTTGCAGAACAAATTGTGACCAAGAAGACCGTCTTGAGTATCAAATCCTTTAATGTAGTCGCTTCATGGCTCAAGGGGCACCACCATCAGGGCCCTGAGCACCAGACACAGATCCCAGGAAGGGATCACAGATTGAAGAGGAAGACCCAGACATCAAACACCCTGGAGAAAGCGCAAGATGTCTGGGTGCAAGGCTAGAGACTTACCAGACCTTGGAAACAGGATAAAAGCTTCCACCTGAACTTTCAGGGAGCTGAGGTAAAGACCTTCTCCAGGCCATCCTGTAGAAAGGCAAACATGGAGGGCACCATAGCTGCTTCAGGAGCCAACAGCTGAGATCGCACCACTGCTCAAACAGGCACCAGGTCCACATGTATGCCAGTTTGATAGACCTCCTCTGGGCTCTGAGCAGAGTATAGACCACTGCAGGAGAGTAGCCCTTAAGTGTTAGATGTCTCCATTCAAGAGCCAAGCCATAAGCGAGAAGGGAAGTGAGTCGTCCAGGACGATTGGTCCCTGCTGTAACAGGCCCTGAGATGGAGGCAACTGAAGAGGAGGCTCCTGCAGGAGCGGCATCAGGTCTCTGAACCATGATCTCCTCGGTCAATGCAGCGCCACCAGAACAATCCTGCCTGGATGACATTCAATAGGCCGAAGCACACACCCCACCAGGGAGCCATGGAAGAAACACATATAGCAGGTGCTGACTTGGTCAAGGCTGGGTCAGAGCGCCGCTGCCCTTGGACCCCATCTCCGTGCGGCTACTGAGAAGTGGCAAACTTTAGCACTGACACAGATTGCCAACAGATCCATTTCAGGGCAACCCCAGTGGTGCAGAATCAACTGAAATGCCTCCCGACTCAACTCCCACTCTCCAGTATCCAGAGAGTGCTAGCTGAGGAAGTCCTCTTCCACAATGTCCATCCTATCAATAAGCTGAGCTGACAAGGATAGGAGATTCTTCTCTGCCGAGGGCAACAGTACAGTCATCTCCAGAGTTACTGAGTCATTCCTTGTGTCGCCTTGCGATTGACATAAGCCACTGCCATGACATTGTCTGTAAACACTCAATCACCCGGCCCTCGACCAGGGGCCAGAAATGCAGAAGAGCAAACCTGATGCCCCTCACCTCAATGTGGTTGATGGACTACATCACTTCCCTGAGGTTCCAACTGCCCCAGATCTTATGGTCTTGGCAATGGTTTCCCTAGCCCGAGAAAAGAGAAATTAGACTTACCTGCTAATTGTTGTTTCTTGAGGAACTCCAGTCCAGTCCCCGCACCTCTGGGTAGTGTACCTCTTCCAGCAGCTTGGAGGCTGAGCCTGTCATCTTTTTGATGACACTAGTGTACATATGCAGCTGGCACCGCCCACCAGCCCCAGTACCTATTGATAAAGCAGACTCAGAGGAGCAACAAATAAGTAGTTAAACATGCAACAAACGCTTCTATGTCTAAACAAACTGGTACCCCCTCCATCCCCTGGGAAGGATACCCCGTCCCCCACTCCAGGATGAAGAGGCCTACCTGTTGAGCGCCTGAGCAACTCCAACCAGCAGGATGCGAGCAACCGACAGCTCTTCTGGTCCGGCCCTCCCCCAAACACTGATTACTAATCCATCCCCGGCTCTTCCTGGCCACTTCATCCACCAAGGGAGGACCGGGGTGTGCACAGATCATCACAAGAAGCACTCAGGGAGGGTTCCGGGACTGGACTGGAGTTCCTCAAGGAACAACAATTAGGTAAGTCTAATTTCTCTTTCCTTATTGTCCCTCCAGTCCTGTCCCGCACCTATGGGATGTATCAGAGCAGTTAAACTAACAGGAGGGACCCGCACAACCGGCCTGAAGCACTGCCGATCTGAAACGAGCATCCCCCGCTGCCTGGACATCCAGGTAAAAATGTTTAGAGAAGTATGCCACCCTACAGATCTCCACCGGCGGAACTAAAGTATACTCTGCCCATGAGGCTGCATGAGCCCTCAAGGAATGCATCTGCAACCCTGCCGGCACTGTTCTACCATACAAGATGTATGCCGACGTGATTGCCTCACTGATCCATCTGGAAATGGAGGCTTAGCTGCCACCTCACTTTTGCGCGACCTGCCAAACAGAACCAACAGACTGTCCGATCTCTGAAAGGACAATGCCCTTTTCACATACCTTCGCAGGACTCTTACCATCCAGGTGGCACAGCTTTGGAGTGGCACGGCCCATACCCGCTCTCGCCCACATCCGCACTCGCCAGAGCCGGTAAGGAAACGGCCTGATCCACATGAAATGCTGACACCACCTTGGCAAAAATGAAGGTACTGGGCGCCGGAACACTTTCTCCTTGGAGAAGGAAAGGAATGGCTCCTGGCATGACAGGGTCCGAAGCTCCGAAATCCTACGTGCCGA
Source organism: Ichthyophis bannanicus (assembly GCA_033557465.1). Classification (NCBI taxonomy): domain Eukaryota; kingdom Metazoa; phylum Chordata; class Amphibia; order Gymnophiona; family Ichthyophiidae; genus Ichthyophis; species Ichthyophis bannanicus. The sequence goes on along the minus strand of CM066033.1, from coordinate 940,246,119 downwards.
GCAACTTGCCACCACGAATGCCATTTTCAGAGCTAAATCCTGCAGGAAAGCTTGACTCAATGGCTCAACGGGTTCCCCAGATAGCACCAGAATGAGATTCCAAGGCGGTACCACTGCCCTCTTTGGCAGATGGAGGTGGGTCACCACTCCTAGAAAGCTCAGCACGTCTGGGTGTGTACCCAATGGCACCCCGTGGACTTTCCCACGATAACCGGAAAATCGCCGCCAGTTGCATACTCAAGGAACTGGCAGCTAGACCCTTATCAAAACCGGATTGCAAGAATGCCAAGATGTCCAGGACGGAGGCAGTGGAAGGGCGTGGTTGCCTCTCTCCGCACCATGATTCAAAGATGCGTCCTACGCAAATGCACAACAGGTTCGTAGACCACCTCTGGGCCTGTAGTAAGGTCGCTATCCCCAAGCCTGATTATCCTTTCTTCTTCAACCTCGCCCTTTCACGAGCCATGCCGTAAGCGAGAATTAATCCACATGGGGTAAGTGAAGCGGTTCCTGCATCAAGAGGTCCTTCCGAACCGGAAGCCACTACAGTCAGTCCGCCAGTATCCAAATCAGGTCAGCATACCATGGGCACCTCGGCCAGTATGGTGCCACCAGAATCACAAATCCCCTGTGCGCCTCTAGCCATTGCACTAACTGGCCTATGAGCATCCACGGGGAAAACAGAGAAGACCCTCTTCGAGCCACTGCTGAATAAGAGCATCCAGGCGCTTGGACTTCTTCTGTTCTAATGAAAAAACAGCAGGCCTTGACCGACTCGAACATTGCCATTAGGTCCATAACCAGTGTGCCCCATTGGCAGACCACCTGCTCGAACACCTCCTGATTGAGCTGCCACTCTCCGTGGTCCATGTGCACTCGGCTGAGGTAGTCTGCCATCACGCTGTCAACTCCTGCTACGTGCACTGCTGATAATGCCTGGAGACGAATCGCTGCCCATCCGAACAGACTTTCGGCCTCCTCCACCAGGGCTGCACTGCCCATGCCTCCTTGCCGGTTGATGTAAGCCATCGTGGTCACATTGTCTGAGAGGACTTGGACCACCTTCCTCTGCAACCATGGCTCGAAACCTTCTAGCGCCAAGGTCACCGCTCGCATATCGAGCCTGTTGATTGACCACAGAGCCTCCTGCAGACTCTCGTCCCTGAACAAAGCGTCCTTCGCAATGGGCTTTCCAACCTGACAGGCTGGTCATCTGGAGGAACCCACACCAGGGACTCCTTCCACATGCAGCCAACTGAAGACTCTCCTGGCGCTCCGTGGGCAGGAGAGTACTTGGGACAGGGGTTGACTCTGATGGGACCATCGACGGAGCAGAGCCCTCTACAGCAATTGCCTATGCGCCCTTGCCCATGGGACTAGCTTGAGAGTGGCCGCTATGGTCCCCAGAACCTGCAGATAATGCCACGCCGATGGTCTTGCCCTCTTCAGGTCCTGTTGTATCAACTGTCGTAGCTGCTGCGCCCGGCGAACCAGCAGGAAATTCCTGCCCACACAGGTATCAAAGCACGCTTTCAAATACTCTAGCTCCTGGGCCGGCCGTAACTGGTTCTTGGCCAGGTTGACCTCAACCAAGACTTTGAAGGAACTCTCACACCCGCGCTGTTGCTCTTTTCACTATCGTCCCTGGACTTCGCCTGGATCAGCCAATCGTCTAGATACGGGTGGACGAGAACTCCTTCCTCGTGGAGAGCTGTCGCGATCACCACCATGACCTTGGTTAAGGTACGGGGGTGGTCGCCAGACCGAAGGGCAACGCTCGAAACTGGAAATGGACCCTTGGCCCCACAAAGCGGAGAAACTGCTGATGTTCTGGATGGAAGGAAACATGCAGATATGCCTCTGTGAGATCGAGGGTCAACAAAAATCTGTTTCCTACCACCATTACTACTGTGAAAATGCGGTATCTGGAGACCGTAGTTCATGCCCTCAAAGTTGAGAATTGGGCAAAAGAAACCTTCCTTTTGGACAAAACAAAATACATGAAGCATCGACCGCAGACGTACTGGTCTCGCGGAACCAGTTCCACAGCTCTCAGCTGCAGGAGACAAGTCAAGGTCTCTTCTATTGCTGCCAACACCGCTGCACTCACTTTGGGCAATCAAAGAAGCTCATTCTTGCTCCAGCAGTGAGTATAGGAGCGTCATGGATTGCACTCCTTTAAGACCAACTTCTGGAAGAACCCATACATCCTGGATCATCTGTCCTACTACTCCATGTACTGGTAAGTATTTCTGCGATTTCTGTACTGCCTGGAACAGCGGATCCTACAGCGCCTCTTCCTCTTCCGGGAGGTTAACAGGCATATTCAGCGCCTTGAGAGTCGCCAAGGAACATACAGAATGTGAGCCCTTTGGGAATGAGGAATTGTATCAGTACCTGCTTGTAGTGATTGTAAACCACCCTGTTAGCCTTCGGCCTGGGCGGTATATCGAGAAATTGCATAAACATAAGCATAAAGATGAGCGCTGGTAGCTCCTCCCGGTGGAAAACCTGAACAATTCGGCCCTGATTCTCCTGTTCTGGGCTCTCTCCTTCTTCCAACTCCCCCTGCAGATCTAACTCCATGTCAAGGTCTTCCCCATCCAGCCCCCCGACAGCGGCGATTGCTGCCACTCCTCTAAGCCTCTATCCGCTTAGACGCCACTGCTCCTGACTCGTGCTATTTTGCGTCTGACATCCTCTTAGCCCTGCGTTCCGGGGCCGAGGAGCCACTTGGTAGACAAAACGCCTCATGCAAAAGTAAGACAAACTCCGGTGAGAACTCCCCCGGGAGCCCTATCGCTCCCTGGGCTTGAGGGGTGGATGGTCCGGGCATCGTGCAAGAACCAGGGGCTGGATCTGTTGAAGGTAACATGGCCTCCCCTCCCCCCCCGAGTCTCTTGCAACTGGGAGTGACTCTCCTGCCTCATCTCATCCTGCAGGTCCTGCTCCCATGACCTCCTCTTGCGTGCAGTTTAGGAAGACACCTGCCTCCGAGATCACAGCACATCATGGACTGCACATCTTGAGATTTTAAGATTGCACTGCAGTGTTGTATCTTAAAGATATGAAATGGATCTTGCCCTGATCCAATAAAACTGACATGCTCTCCTAGTAAAGTTTACGTTTTTATTCTAATACTACTAATGGCTATAAGGGAGTACAGCTTCCCTTACAGGCAATATTATAGATTTAAATAGGTACATAATCTGGGCTAAGAGACAAGAGATGATCATGTCAGGTTACTCACTGACCATAGACAGATGGAAGGATTTCATTTGCTTCCTATCCACTATCTTTGAAATTACATACATTTGTTGTATGCAGGTACTTCCTGTTTTACACAGAGCTGTAGCTGCTACAAACATATATGCAGTATTTTTTTTAAACACATCTTTATTCCTGTCCCTGACTTTCTATCAAACCCTTCTCAGGAGAAAGGCAGTTGGTTGATACATTGTTTCTTTTAGATCAACTAACCAGGCACACAGCAGCACTCTGAAATTTGCCCAGCAAAAACAAATCTGATTAGGCCTTTCCCACATATCGGCATCAAGTCATTGTGCACTGAATACGTTTTGATCTGTATAACACAAGGAATGATTAAGGATTAAGTGGGGTTCACAACCCTTGATACCATCCTATACCAGGCACTGCGGTCTGGCCAGAATGGTGGGAAGGGCTGGGGGCACCCCTCAGGAACTCCCTCAATCTGTACCCGGGTATGTAACAAGATCCCCAGCACAGTGCACCTCCACAGGCTCAGGCACACAGCACTTGAACTAAAATAAAATAAAATCTAATTAACTGAAACTGAAATGAAAAAGAAACTGCAAATGGCCCCCTAGGAAGAGGCTGCTCTGTCCTGCTTTATTCTCCGGTGGCTGCCTCTCCCAGGCACCCAAAACAAGCAGGGGGTTAAACACATGCGGGTCTGAATAAGAAATCACACCTAAATGCAGCAGGGGGAGTTTCCCACACTGCTGCAGGCTCCCAAACATGCGTCTGCAGGCCGCTCTCTGTCTCCTCATGTTCTGGCGGTTGCTAGAGGTTTCTGCTGTCTTCCCCCATGCCCCCGCCACTCTTACCTTGGAGCCTCTTTGCCGCATGGCCTTTCTACCCCTTGCGCTCAGCCTTCCTTCCTGGCTTCGAGGGGGGAGGGGGGGTGACTCAGGGCTGCCAGCTTTCACTCCTGTCAAGCAACTGCAGCCCCTGCAGCAGCTCCTCACCTGATAACGGGTTCGGGAGCAGCCAGAAGACTTGAACTGAGGAAGGCCCCCACAGAATATAAGATATGCCATACTGGGTCAGACCAAGGTCCATCAAGCCCAGTATCCTTTTTCCAACAGTGGCCAATCTAGGTCATAAGTACCTAGCAGTTTCCACAAAAGACACAGGTTCCACAATGCTTGTACTGGGTCAAGCATTGATATCCTGGGTCCCTTCTTAATAATGGTTTATGGACCTTTCCTCCAGGAACTTGTCCAAACCTTTTTTAAACCCAGCTACACTAACAGCCTTTACTACATCCTCCGGTAACAAATTCCAGAGTTTGATTACACGTTGAGTGAAAAAATATTTTCTTTTATTAGTCTTAAATAGTTTACCCTGTAGCTTCATTGCATGTCCCCTAGTCTTTCTATATTCTGATAACATAAACAATCAATCTATGTTTACCCGTTCCACTCCGTTCATTAATTTATAGACTTCTATCATATCTCCCCTCAGCCGTCTCTTTTCCAGGTTAAAAGAGCCCTAACCTTTTTAGCCTTTCTTCATAGGAGTATCCTTTCATCCCCTTTACCATTTTGGTGGCTCTTCTCTGAACCTTTTCAAATAACGCTATATCCTTTTTAAGATACGGCGACCAGAACTGCACACAATATTCAAGGTGCGGTCTCACCATGGACCGATATAGAGGCATTATAATATATTTTGTTTTATTTTCCATTCCTTTCCTTATGATATCTAGCATTCTGTTTGCTCTCTTGGCCGCCGCTGCACACTGGGCCGAGGGTTTTAACATGTTATCCACAATGACGCCTAAATCTTTTTCCTGGGTGGTGGTTCCTAATGTGGAACCTTGCATCGTATAACCATAGTTTGGGTTGTTCTTCCCTAGGTGCATAACTTTGCACTTGTCCACATTAAATTTCATCTGCCATTTTGATGCCCAGTCTTCCAATTTATCAAGATCCTCTTGCAATTTTCCACAATCCTCTTGGATTTTAACAACTTTAAGTAGTTTTGTGTCATCTGCAAATTTGATAACCTCACTCGTGATTCCCTTTTCCAGGTCATTTATGAACATGTCAAAAAGCAGCGGACCCAGCACAGATCCCTGGGGTACACCACTATTCACCTTTCTCGATTGCGAAAATTGGCCATTTAGCCCTACCCTCTTTTTCTATCTTTTAACCAGTTCCTGATCCACAATAGTACACTGCCTCCTATCCCATGACTCTTTAGTTTTGCCAAAAGTCTCTCATGAGGGACCTTATCAAAGGCTTTCTGAAAGTCCAGATATACAATATCAACCGACTCACCTTTGTTCACATGATTATTCACGCCTTCAAAAAAACATAACAGATTAGTAAGACAAGATCTTCCTTGTCTAAAGCCATGTTGGCTGTCTCCCATTAGGTCATGACTATCTACATGCTGATTAATTTTATTCTTTATGATGGTTTCTACCATTTTTCCCGGTACTGATGTCAGGCTCACCGGTCTGTAGTTTCCCGGATCACCCCTGGAACCCTTTTTAAAAATTGGTGTTACATTGGCGATCCTCCAATCTTCAGGTATTAGAGATGATTTTAATGATAGTTCACAGATTACTAATAGCAGGTCTGCAATCTCATATTTCAGTTTTTTCAACACCCTTGGATGTATACCATCTGGCCCAGGTGATTTGCTACTCTTCAGTTTATCTAATAGTTGTAATACATCTTCCCAATGTATCAATATTTCCTTCAATTCTTTCGCACCTTTAAATACCACTTCAGTCATGGGTAACATCCCTACATCTTCCTCAGTAAAGACTGAAGCAAAGAATTCATTCAGTCTCCCCGCTATCGCCTTGTCGCCTCTTAGTGCCCCTTTAACCCCTCTATCATCTAATGGACGAACTGACTCTCGCACAGGTTTTTTGCTACGAATGTACTTGAAAAAGTCTTTGTTTCGCGTTTTTGCTTCTGCAGCAAGCTTCTTCTCAAATTCTCCCTTTGCCTGCTTTATCAATGCCTTGCATTTGACTTGCCAGTGCTTGTGCTGTTTCCAGGTCTTGTCGTTTGGCTCTTTTTTCCATTTCCTGAAAGATGCTTTTTTGGCAACAACAGCCTCTCTTGACCTCACCTTTAAACCATGCTGGCAGTTTTTTGGACTTCCTTCCACTTTTCTTAAAGCGTGGAATACAGCTCGTCTGGGCTTCCAAGATAGTATTTTTCAACAACACCCAAGCTTGATCTAAGTCTTTAACCTTTGCAACTGCTCTTTTTAGTTTTTTCTTAAATATTTTCAACATTTTATCATAGTCTCCCTTTCGAAAGTTAAAAGGTAGTACTGTGGATTTCCTCATTACCCCTCCTCCACTAATTAAACCAAATGTGATCATGCTATGATCACTATTGCAAAGTGGCCCCAACACCCTTATCTCTTGCACTAGATCTGGTGTTCCACTAAGGACTAGGTCTAATATTGCTTCCCCTCTGGTTGGTTTATGAACCAGCTGCTCCAAGAAGCAGTCATTTATTTCATCTAGGAACTTTAACTCCCTAGCATGTTCTGCCGTGACACTGACCCAGTCGATACCGGGGTAATTGAAATCACCCATTATTATTACTGCACTGTAACCTTTGTTAGCTGCCTTGATTTCTTTGAGCATTTCATCATCCATTTGTTCAATCTGGCCAGGTGGTCAATAGTACACCCCCACTGCCATCACCTTCCCCTTTTTACATGGAATTTCAATCCATAGAGATTCTACATCAAATTTGGTTTCCTGCAAAACTTTGAGCCTTTCTGACTCAATGCCCTCTCTAACATAAAGCGCAACCCCTCCACCAATTTGATCAGCTCTATCATTACGATATAGTTTGTACCCAGGTATCACAGTGTCCCACTGGTTGTCCTCCTTCCACCATGTCTCTGATATTCCAATCATATCTAACCTCTCATTTAGTGCTATATATTCTAACTATCTTATTTTTTAGACTTCTAGCATTTGCATACAAGTATTTTAGAGACTGTATTTTATTCATATTAATCTGGCTACTGGTAGACATGAGTAATTTGGGATCTTTAAGCTCTGTCTGCTCCATACTCGAGGGCATTTGGGCTACTTTACTCTTTTTTGGAACCTCTCTGCTTTTGGTAGTATCCTTCAAGGATACATTCTTCCGAACCATGTGCTCTTGGGTGACTGTCAGCTTTCCCCTATTATCTAGTTTAAAAGCTGCTCTATCTCCAATCGGCAACTGTACACATGGACTTCACCCAATGGATTGTATAAAAATCAAATTGACTACATCTGTGGAAGTCAACGATGGAAAAGCTCTATAACATCAACAAAGACAAAACCTGGAGCTGACTGTGGTACAGATCATCAACTACTAGTATGCAAACTCAAGCTAAAGTTGAAAAAGAGCAAACCACTCATGAATGCAGCAAAATATGACCTTGAGAATATACCACTGGAATTTAAAGACTGCCTGCAAAATCGATTTGCTGCTTTAGATACAAATGACAGAGCTCCGGAAGAGTTATGGAATGACATTAAGAAGGTTGTGTTGGAAGAAAGTGAGAAGTCTCTACAAAAGGTGAAAAAGCAAAAACGGCCAAAATGGATGACGGAAGAAACTCTGAAAATTGCCCAGAAACGCAGAGAAGCTAAAGCCAGAGGAGAAAGAAAGACAATCGCAGAACTCAACAGAGATTTCCAATGTGCAGCAAGACAGGACAAGGAAAAGTACTACAATGACACTTGCAAGGAAATAGAAGCAGAAACTATTAGAGGAAGAACAAGATCGGCTTTCCTGAAGCTACGAGAGTTAAAGAAAAAGTTCCAGCCTCGAATTGGAATGTTACAAGATGCCCAAGGTTCTATGTTGAATGATGCTGAGAAGATCAAGAAAAGGTGGAAGGAATATACAAAGTTTTTATATGATAAAGATCAAGTGGACCAACAGCCATTTCAACCTGTACCTTATGATCGGGAACTATTGGTGATGAAAGAAGAAGTTGAAGCAGCATTGAAAGCCTTATCAAAGAACAAAGCACCAGGCATTGATGGCATTCCTATAGAAGTATTGCAGCAATCTGATGCAGCTGTTACCATACTTAAAAGGCTCTGCCAAGAAATATGGAAGACAACATCATGGCCAACTGACTGGAAAGGATCTGTGTTTATACCAATACTAAAGAAAGGTGATCCAACTGACTGTGGAAATTATCGAACAATCGCTCTGATCCCACATGCCAGCAAGATTCTACTTTAGATTATTCAAAAGAGACTACAACCATATCTGGAACAAGAACTACCTGAAGTGCAAGCAGGGTTCAGGAAAGGGCGAGGAACGAGAGACATCATTGCGGATGTGAGATGGATCCTTGAAAAGACTAAAGAATACCAAAAGGATATCTATTTGTGCTTTATCGACTATAGCAAGGCTTTTGACTGTGTAAACCATGAGAAATTCTAGGCCACATTAAGAAGCATGGGTATACCAGAACACCTGATCGTTCTCTTGCGCAATCTGTACACTGATCAAGAAGCAACAGTTCGAACGGAACAAGGAGAAACAGAATGGTTTAAAATAAGCAAAGGCGTAAGACAAGGCTGCATACTTTCCCCCTACCTGTTTAATTTATATGCAGAACAAATCATCAGAGAAGCAGGATTGTATGAAGACAACAGAGGTGTGAAGATTGGTGGAAGACTCATCAACAACCTTCGCTATGCTGATGATACTACATTAGTGGCTGAAAGTGAAGATGATCTGAAACATTTGCTTCTCACAATCAAAGAACATAGTCTCAAAATGGGCCAGCACCTTAATGTAAAGAAGACAAAGATCATGACAACTGGCATAATCAACAGGTTCATCGTTGAAGGAGAAGAAATTGAAATTGTGAACAACTTTAACCTACTTGGATCAACTATCAATAAAGAAGCAACAAGCAGTCAAGAAATCAAACGACGCATTGCTCTTGGCAGAATGGCTATGAAAGACCTAGATAAGATTCTCAAGAGCAGAGATGTCTCTCTCCATACAAAGATTCGACTTGTTCAAGCCATGGTATTTTCAATAACATCATATGGATGTGAAAGCTGGACAGTGAAAAAGACAGACAGGAAGAAAATTGATGCCTTTGAATTATGGTGCTGGCGGCGAATACTGTGTATACCATGGACTGCCCGAAGAACAAACCAGTCGGTACTAGAGGAGATCAACCCTAAGCTTTCTTTAGAAGCTTAGATGACAAGACTTCGACTTTCATACTTTGGACACATCATGCGAAGAGAGAGATCATTAGAGAAAGACATCATGTTTGGCAAGATAGAAGGTCAACGCAAAAGAGGAAGGCCAGCAATGAGATGGCTCGATACAATAACAGCAGCTACGGGTACCAGTCTGTCAACAATGAGCCGCCTGACTGAAGACCGAACACAATTTAGGATAGCTACCCAGAGGGTCGCCATGAGTCGACTTCGACTCAACGGCACTTAACAACAACAACAACATCTCCTTTTTAAAGGTTAATGCTAGCAGCCTGGTTCCATCCCGGTTAAGGTAAAGCCCATCCCTTTGGAAGAGCCCCTTTCCCCAGAATGTTCCCCAGTTCCTAACAAATCCAAAACCCTCATCTCTGCACCATTGCCTCATCCACGCATTGAGACTCCGGATCTCTGCCTGACTTTCGGGTCCTGCGCATGGAACGGGAAGCATTTCGGAGAATGCTACCCTGAAAGTTCTAGATTTCAACTTCCTACCTAAAAGCCTAAATTTAGGCTCCAGAATCTCCCTACCACATTTTCCTGTCATTGGTACCGACATGTACCAAGACAGCAGACTCCTCCCAGCACTATCTAAGACCTTATCTAGGTGGCACGTGAGGTCCGCTACCTTCGCACCAGGCAGACATGTTACCAGGAGATCCTCACGTCCACCAGCCACCCAGCTATCTACATGCCTAATGATCGAATCACCAACTATAATGGCTGTGCTAACCCTTCCCTCATGGGCACATGGCCCTGGAAAAATGTCCTCGGTGCGAGAGGATTTTACATCACCTGGAGGTCAGGTCCTAGTTACAGAATCACTTCCTGCCACACCAGGGTGATGCTCTCCTGTCACGTGACCTCTCTCCTCCATGGCAACAGGGATGCTGCCAGACTGGAGGTGGGACTTCAGGACTATATCCCTGTAGGTCTCGTCTATGTACCTCTCTGTCTTTCTTATGTTTTCCAAATCTGCTACTCTAGTCTCTAGAGAACGGACTCGTTCCCTGAGAGCAAAGAGCTCCTTGCACCTAGTGCATACGTAAGACCTCTCACCAACTGGGAGAAAATCATACAAGTGACACTCAATGCAAAAGACTGGAAAGCCCCCATCTCGCTGCTGGACTGCTGTCTGCATCTTAGTTTTAAGCTTGTGTTTAGATCTTTAAGTTCTTTACTTACTAAGGGTTGCTATGGATATTTATACTAATAAAACCGTACCTAATATGTTTAATATACCTGGTTCACCTCAAGTTTAATTAATCTCAGGTCCTTAGTGTATGACTGATTTGGTTAACGAGCTTCACCTGAGAGTACCTCCTTTCCTTTAAGATGTGTAAGTACCTATAAAGCTACGATTATCCCAGGGGTGGGTGGGTGTTGGGGAGGGAGGGAAATAACACTTATTAAAAGAGGGCTGCTACACAGTACCCTGTCCTGTGCTGCTGAGGTAAGCTGTGACCAACTTCCTGGGTGATTAACAGTCCTTGCTTGGATAGAGTCTTTCAAAATGTCCTTTTGACCTGTCACCTGGTGTTAACACTTATTGAAAATGTTTCACAGGTCTCTTGCCCTCTAGGTAGAAGGCCGCTTTGTAAAGGTCTCTAGAAGACTTTATTTGTTGTTCAAAGAGTACTGACCCTGTTTTGCCTTTTATGCTAAGTTATATTCTGATCTGATTTAAATACAGCTCTCTGCTGCTGCTAGGCTCTGACTTATTATGAAATTTAAACTACAAGCTCTCTGCTGGGTTCTAAATTTAACCAGAAAGCTCTCTTCTGTGTTTTCAATTTAAACTAAAAGTACTTTGCTGATACTAGGCCCCGAGTAACAATTAAATTTAAACTACAAGCTCTCTCCTGGGTTTCAAATTTAATCAGAAAGCTCTGTGTTTTAAATTTAAACTAAAAGTACTTTGCTGATACTAGGCCCTGAGTGACTATTAAATTTAAATTACAAGCTCTCTGCTGGGTATGTAATGTAACCAGAAAGTTCTCTTCTGTGTTTTAAATTTAAACGTAAACTGCTGCTACTAGGCCCTGACTGATTTAACAAAAAACACTGGGTTCACAGATTAATTAGCTTTAATACAAAGAAGTCCTTTCAGAAAATTCCCAGAAGTATATATTCACAATTGCAGATCTCTCTCCAGAAGTAGCAGTCCCTTTTTCTAGTCCTTCAAGAACCCTCCCCCCAAAACCTGGGGGGAGAGGGGGAAGAAGGAATATTCTCCCCTCAGCACTGTTGTCTCTCTGTTCCTTCTGGGGTTTTTTTTGTTTTTTTTTTACTTCTGCCTTTAAAAACAAAGAAACATGCACCTTAACAGGGGAAATAAAATCAAACTCTAACTAAACATATCTCCTTAGTTGTCCTTTCTGTGAGTCCAGCACCCTGACTCACAACCTCCTCCAGCTGCTTGGAGGCTGAGCATATTGGGGCTGGTGGGCGGTGCCAGCTGCATATGTACACTAGTGTCATCAAAAAGATGACAGGCTCAGCCTCCAAGCTGCTGGAAGAGGTATACTACCCAGAGGTGCGGGGCGGGACTGGACTGGAGGGACGATAAGGAACCGTCATCAGGAAGATCCACCAGAAATCATCCAACCGTGTGCCCTTCTTTAGATGACTGGGCCACTGCCACCACTGCAGGCTGGCTCTCACCACCAATGGGAGCGGGAGCCTGCACAAACTCCTGACAACATGGGGACCACTGAGCCAGCAAGGAGCACTGGAGTGGTTGCATGTGGGCACATATTCATGACACCATCTCTATAGCTGCTGCCATCAATCCGAGCAGCTGAAAGTAATCCCAGACTATGGGGGCCTGCTGCACACAAAACAGCGGCAGGCAATCCAACAGACTGACTTTCTCCTCTAGAAAGACAACTCTGCCCATCTGAAGGTCGAAATGTTCTCCCAGAACTCTGGGGACTGGGAAGGCAACAGCTGGCTCTTCCTTGACTGATCGCCCAGCTGAGGCTTTTCAAAAATGACACCACTTGGGAGGCCCTCCTCCCCCCGAGATGGTTCTAAAAGGGAACGGGTCCAGATGAGCCGGTCTTCCAGATATGGATGGACATAATTCCCTTGGTGCCACGGCCGCCACCACGACCTTGAAGAATGTCCTCGGGGTGGTGGATATCCCAAAAGGGAGGATGGTGAACTGAAAATGAGAGCCAAAACACGGCAAAAATGCAGATACTTCTGCTGATCCACCCGGATAGGGATATGAAAATATGCCTCAGCCAGATCCAGAGAAGCCAACAACTCCCCTCGGCACACTGCTTGAATCACGAAGCACAATGTTCCCATCTGGAAGCACAGAACACACGATTGCTCGCTGACCTCCTTGATGTCCAGAATAGGCCAGAAGGAACCATCCATTTTGGGCACCACGAAATAGATATAGTATCTGCCCTTGCCCTGTTCGTCTGGTGAGACGGGCACCACTGCCTTTAGGTACAGCAACTTTTTTTTTTAAATTTATTTATTTATGAATTTTTACAAATAATATCAAGCAAAACCGCTTGTACAGCAAAGATACAAACTTGCAGAAAAAGAAATACAAGATACAAAATAGGAAACAAATTAACAAGAGTATCAATAGCCCACGACAGTGAGGGAAATCAACCAAAAGTAAAGGATACTGAGGGTAGGAGATCGCCCCAGTACTCACGCAGTAACAATACTGCCCACTAAAGAAGGACGGCAGAGGCCCAAGAACATCTTACAAATTGATGAGGAACCGCTCAGGAAGGAGATGTTACAATATGAGTGCTAATGAAAGAAGACAAATCTTCAGGCTGGAAAAACATACTTATGTAAATGAAAAACAATACATTTACAAGGAAATCTCAATACAAAGGATGCCCCCATCTGAATCACCCCAGGACGCAAAAGTAAAAAAGCTTTACGTCGCTTCTGAGTTTCTCTGGCAACATCAGGAAAAAGCGATATTTTTTTACCCATAAAGAGATTAGCTCTCTTTTTATAATATAACTTGAGAATCCACTCTCTATCTAATGACAAAGCAAATGACACTAACATAGTGGAGACAGGCAGTTCATCTTCCTTAGGAGAATGTAGAAGAGCTGAGACATTAAGAAAATCCATTTCTAAAGACCCAACTGCCATCTTCCCATCTTTTCTGCCCACAGGCAAGAAGTAAGCTTTCAAAATAGGAGGACACAAATCAGGCGGAACCAAAAGACTCCTGAAGATATTTCTTGAACAAATCCAAAGGTGGTACTGCAGAAACCATCGGGAAATTAAATAAACGTATATTGGTAGATCTGGTAATATTCTCCAATGCCTCTAGCTTCGCTCTTAAAGCCATATTATCTTTAACCAAGGATAGGGATAACTCAGAAACTTGAATAAGCTTCCGCTCAGAAACGTCCATTTTCCCCTTTATTTCCACAATTTCAGTCATTTGGTTAGAGACAGTTTCCTCAAGCTTAGATATCCTAGAGGTGGAAAAAGACAACTGCTGAGTTAATACCCGCGAAAGTTGTGTTATCGCCTCCCATATGCTGTCCAAAGTCACTGAGGCAGGACGCAGTAATGTGAAAACAAAGGAGGATTCAGGTGTAACAACCTCAGAAGAAATCTTCCCTCCACCAGCACCACTCAAACCATGAGTGGAATCAGTTACCTCTGCACCTTTCACCGAGTCTGCAGCCATGCTTCCAATTGGCTGCCCACTGGTTGTCTCGACAAGCAAGCCCCGCTCAAGAATTGCAGCCCCGACCTCGACAAGAGGGGTTGCAGTTCCGCATGCCAGGTGGGTCACCAGAAGACCCGGAAGAACAGGAGGAGCACGCTCATCAGGGGAGAGAGAAACATCAAAGGTGGAAGACGCCGCAGTCTCCTCAGCTGGTGCAACCAAGCCTGCTCGAATCTCCCCTACTTGGTTCTCGGTAAGCCGTACAAACCATTCCATAGGCCCCCCAATGGCAGGCACAGGCTCAGCGGGAAAAGCTTGCGGCTTGCCTTTACGTTTAGGCATAATGGCTTCACTTCACTCTGCCACCATCTTAGAATTAGCCACTCCCCCAGAAGCTCCAACTTGCCTTGAACCTCACGTACAGCAACTTGTCTAAGGTGTCCTGCACAGCAGCACTTTGCTCATAGACCCACATGGGGAGATGACAAAGGGATCTGGAATTGGCTCTTTGCACTCAGGATATAGAAGAACTGAATGGTGTCTAGCACCCAATGATCCTTGGTAATCCAGGCCAATTCCGGAAGAAAAGGTGAAGCCTGCCTCCAACTGGAGGAACTTGAGAAAGAATGGGCCCCCATTATGCAGCCTGGGAGGATCCTCCACTGGAGGGGGACAAGTTTTGGGGCCCACACACTCAACGAAAGGACTGAGAACGAGCTCGGAGCCCAGAAGCAGAAAGGAAGAAAGGTTTTCCAGGTCGGTAATGCAGAGTCCTGAGACTCCTGGGAATCCGGCCAGCGCCCTTGGTGAACGGACAGAGGCTGACGAGAAAGGGGCACCAGTCTGCTTCAAAGGCCCCTTGGACCTGTCCTCGGGAAGGTGGTAAGATTTTATCCCACCCAGGACCTTCACACCAGCTTCTCCAAGTCGGCTCCAAACAGAAACTTCCCCTTAAAAGCCAGTTGGGTCAACTGGGCTTTGGAAAATGTGTCCATTGCCTGGTGTCTGAGCCAAATCCAACACAGGGACACTGTCATCAGAGCATCTTCTCTGGGTGCCAAGTGAAGGCGATAATACATGGCTTCAGAAGGAAGACCATAGCTAACTCCAAAAGAGGGGTAGTATCATCCCGAGCAAAAGATTGAATCCACTGGAGCAGGGCTCGAGAGGTCAGGCTGGTACATACCACCAATTGCAGAACAGTAGCTGCTGTGGAGAACTAGCTTCTCAGCAACGAATCTACTTTTCGTCCAGAAAATCCATTAAGGCCAATCTGCCTTCCACAGGAATGATGGTCTAAATAGTAATTGCTGTAACCTGCACATTCAACTTGGGAATGCCAAACTACTCAATGCACTCCTCCTTCGGGAGAGCGTAGATGATCTTGCACACCCATAACCTTTTAAAGCAGAGATTCTGGAGAGTCTCACTCTGACCAGATAATATCCTTGATCACATCTGGGAATGGGAAGACAGTAGTGGATTTTCGCACCCCTTGAAGGAGCAGGTGTACCTTCTGCTCTGCTCTGTGCCAGAAGAAGTCACCACATTCAACGTGAATGAGACCCTGGCAATCAACACCATTGGCTCCTCCTTCCAGGATAAGTGGATCACATCTGCCTCTGCACAATCTTCTGAAGGCAAGAGTACATTGTCATCCACATCAGAGCGCAGTACTGAACCAGAGTCATAGTCAAAATCTCAGACAGCACCCAGCTGCTTCCCACCTCGGGGGGGGGGGGGGGGGGGAGGGGGAGGTGCACACCCCCTTACCTGGAATGCTTAGCCAAAGATAATCAAACAGGGATTCCACTCTCAGCCTGCGCGCCCAGGAGCATCCAGAGGCTACAGGGTCTGAATTTCCATGCCAGGACCAGGCCTGCTGCAAAAGGGAAAGAATTCCAGGGAGGACAATCTAGAGTCTGAAAGCTCTCTTCTTGGACATGACTTCTCAATGCTAGGGGGTACAGCCACCAAAGATCCCCTAGAGGGCGATAAGCGGCTTACAACACAGTCGCCAGACCCTCGCGCTGGCTGAAGATCTTTACGCATAGTGCCATCTGTCACCTCTTGCCCTGAGGCAGGCAAAGTCAGACTAACTGTATCCCCCGACTGTGAGGGTGGAAAGCAGGCCCTCCAGGGATGACTCAAAAGCTGTCACGCAAGAAGAGCAGAGTCCAGAATCCGGGGATGAGGCACTTCTCTTGCCACAGGTCGAACGCATTTCCTGGAAAAAGATACAGAGAGTTAGGCAAGTATCACAACAGCATTGCTAAGGCTGTGGCAACCCAAAAGTGTGCATTAACTACACTGTTATACAAAACTCGTTATAGGCACTAGGAAAGGAGCGCGTGTTGGAGCTGCTTGGGCAGAACATGAGTTAGGCTGTGCAACCACCAAGTGCACAATAAGTAAAGACGCTACTAATGCGTGCCGAAAACGGCAAGAAACCCCCACACCGTGCCAACGGTCACCAGCGGTCCATCTTGAATTGCGTCCCAGGACAGAATCGGGAGCCCCCAACAAGGACAATGACGAGGTCAAGCCTTGGTACTCACCTCCTGAGAGCCCCAGGCAGAGGGTCCATGCCAGGCTCAGCTCTACTCCCCTGAAACTGCTTCATTGGCTGGCTTTGCAACACTGGGTATAAGGTGGCTGGGCAAGCAGATCCCTCATAGAGCCTTCTGCAATCTTTGAGAGAGAACAGGTGGAAAGGAGCAGGAGGGAAGGGGCGCAGAGGTTGTGTGAGGCTACTGAATTTTTCCATCCATGCAATTTTCTGGCTGCTCAACAGGCTCTTATCCAGGGTAAGAGTGTGGAGCTGAACCAATTTTCTCTCCTCCTGTGGCTACCAAAAAGACCACAGTCTAGTGGAGCCTCCCATGTCACTCTCAAGTGAGTCACATTTGATTCCAAGGTGGTCGTTCATGAACGTTTAATCAATCTCTTCCTCTCAATCATCGGATTTTCTTTAGAGAGGAGAAAAACCATCCACTATCTACTGGAAACAAAGAAATACTGAAGGGACCTCGGATGGCTGAGGCGAATAGAGGCATGAGAGTGATGTAACTGAAACCTGGGCTTTTCATTGGTTCTTTGTCTCCACCAATCTGCTGGTAGGGGAACAACCCACTTGTCTGGAATGGTCTAGCAGGACAATCTGGAATTCAGGTTTGTGTATCCAGACCAGTGTCTCATTCCCAAAGAGAGAATTCTCACACATAGCACCTATATTGCAGCATGCTGCGTTATAACAACCAACCAAATTAAATGTATTTCTCTTAGCACAGTAACAATTTACAGTCACTACTAGTTGGACTTAATGGTTGTGTGTGTGTGTCGTATAAAAATGTACACAAATACCAAAAGTCATACTTCAGTAGTAAAATGCTCTGTTGGTTTGTGTAAACCAAAAGTCTCATACCATTTGCTCTACAAAACAACAACAAGCTCAAAGTATAGCGATATGTTAAGACATTCACCAATGGGGAGAAGAAAAGCTATGATATTACCTTGAGCTAAGGAGCATTCTGAGCTCTCCATTAATCAGACTTTAAGCAATAATATCTGTGCTTTTACCTGGCGTGTAGAGAGGCAGCAGGAAACTTGAAGGAGTAAATGCCTTTGATATTACCAAGGTGTGTCAAGAAACCTTGTTGAAAGTGGCATGTCTGATGCATAGTTGCTGGCATGCCCCCTAAACGTTGAGTCCATAGCCTCTAATCTGGATGCATCATTGAGGCTAGTGCCTGCCAACCACTTATGCCTCAAGTAGTCAGTGAGGCCTAGTGTCTTCTCCCTTGGTTCCTCAAACCAGTGGTTTGGAAACAGAGGTAAGATCTGGAAATGTTTTGAGGATAGCACTAATGGAAATCAGTCCCTTGGGACTGGCTCTTGGGGCATTGGTGGCTGGAAGTAATTTTGAGGTTAAGTCATAGTTGGTGGTTGATTTCTCAAGTATACCAAACACTGGACTAGTTATTTTTATGGGTCAGTTGGGAAGTTCAGAGGTTCCACAGCATCTAATTCCCAGGGAGGTAACTAATTTGGAGCTCTGGCATTTGGTAACTAATGGAAAAACTTGTTTCCATTTGGGTTAAGTTGAATTATGTCAATTTTCAGGCCCTTGCTGATACTCTTGAGGGATGTCAGGCAAAGATGCAGGAGCAAGGCAAGAGAATCTCCTTAACTGAGTGTGCTAATTTCACACTAGAGAAGGGGAAAGAGTAGTTACTCACCTGTAACTGGTGTTCTCCAGGAGCAGCAGGAATCAGTCCTCACATATGGGTGACGTCGGCGCCGATGGAGCCCTCGTGCAGAGCATTTCCCCAGCTTTCAAAGAAAGCCTTTGGGAATTGCAGCGCGCATGCGCGGTCCCCTTCCCGCCCAAGGGTGCCATCTTGCTCAGTCTGATGACATAGCTAAAAGACAGCAAAAAAATTAGCAAAAACAAATCATATGACTGCAACTCTAAGGGGAGGAGGGAGGGTTGTGAGGACTGATTCCTGCTGCTCCTGGAGAACACCTGTTACAGGGGAGTAACTACTCTTTCTCCAGGACCAAGCAGGAAGTCAGTCCTCACATATGGACTCCCCAGCTTAAGGCTACCGGAGACCTCAAGCGGAAAAAATAAGCTCCCTCTAGCTCGTCAGCACATAAGGAAGGAATCTTCTCTGAGAACGCCCCCGACCGGTAGCCCAACACCAGGGCCAGAGGGTAGGAGTTGCCTAAACCCCAAAGAGATTATGGAGTACTGCCTGTCCGAAAGCACTGTGCCTGCGGGACTCCCTCTCAAGGCAGTAATGGGCCGCAAAAGTCTGGCTTGAAGACCAAGTAGCGGCCCGGCAGATGTCTGCCAACGGAACAGAGCGGAGATGAGTCACTGACGCAGCCTTCGCCCTGACACGATGAGCCGTGACTCGACCCTCCAATGAGAGACCGGCTGCCCCATAAGCCCAGGCGATAGTCAGCGACTCACATGGACAAAGTACGCTTGGAGACAGGGAGCCCCAACTTATTGGGGTCAAAATTCCGATGCTCCCGCGTACGGTCAAGGTAGAAGGACAACGCCCTCCTACAGTCCAGGGTATGCAAGACCATCTCAGCCCGGCTGGCATGCGGCCTGGGAAAGAAGGTCGGAAGAACCACCTCCTGATTGAGGTGAAAAGGTGAGACAACCTTAGGAAGAAACTTAGGGTGAGTCCGTAAGACTACCCTATTCCTGTAGAACCTAGTGTAAGGAGGATCAGACATCAGTGCCTGCAGTTCACTCACTCGCCTAGCAGAGGTAAGAGCTACCAGAAATAATGTTTTCCAGGAGAGAAAACGGAGAGGGCAGGTAGCAATAGGTTCAAAAGGCGGACAAGTAATCCGCTGCAAGACCACATTCAGATCCCACTCAGGCGCCGGTGGACGCAAAGGAGGCTTAAGCAGAAGGAGGCCTCTGAGAAAACGAGCCAAAGGGTGGTTGGAAAGAGGCCTACCGTCCACCGGCGAGTGGTGCGCTGAGAGAGCACTAAGGTGAACTCTGACAGAGTTAAACTTAAGGCCCAGATTGGAGAGGTAAAGCAAATATTGCAATACTACCGCTACCAAGCACGAGAAGGGATTCTCGCTGTGCTGAGCACACCATGCGGAGAATCTACGCCACTGAAGAGCGTAGGATTTCCTGGTGGATTGTCGCCGAGAGGCCAAGACCACATCTTCCACCTCTCGAGGCAGTAGTAGGGGAGCCAGGACTACCCTTTCAGCAGCCAGGCCATCAGATGAAGGGACTGGAGTTTGGGGTGCAAGAGAGTCCCCTGATCCTGAGACAGGAGATCGTGTTGAAACCCCAGAGGAAGAGGGGTGTCCACCGCTAGCTGCAGCAGAAGCGGGAACCACGGTTGCCTCGGCCACCTGGGGGCTATCAGAATCAATGAAGCCCCGTCCTTGAGGACTTTGAACAGCGTTCTGGACACTAGTGGTGTGGGAGGAAACGCATACAGTAGGCCTGTGGACCACGAGATCAGAAACGCATCCGCTGCTACTCTGAGAGGATGCGGTTGTCTGGAGCAAAATCTCGTGAGTTGCCGGTTCAGAGGACTGGCGAAAAGATCTATGGTGGGGAGGCCCCACCGGAGAAAGACCTGCTGAACCACCAACGGGTTCAATCTCCATTCGTGTGGTTGCAGGATCCTGCTCAGTCTGTCTGCCAGGTAATTTTCTTGACCTGGGAGGTAGACAGCCTTGAGAAGGATTCCGTGATTGACAGCCCAAGAGCACAGCCGTTGTGCCTCCTGACATAGAAGGAAGGAGCCTGTGCCTCCTTGTTTGTTCAAGTAGAACATGGCAACTTGATTGTCCGTCTGGACCAGTACAGACTGGTGAGAGGCGAGGTGGGAGAAGGCTCTCAGAGCTAGGCGTATTGCCCGTAGCTCCAGGAAGTTTATCTGTTAAGCAGCCTCCCAAGGGGTCCAGAGACCCTGAGTACATGTCCCTTGGCAATGTGCTCCCCAACCGAGAAGAGAAGCATCTGTTGTCAGCACTTGAGAATGCGGAGGGGATTGAAAAACCACACCGAGTACCAGATTCGGAAGATGAAGCCACCATTGCAGAGAGGAGACAAGGAGGTCGGATATCTTTACTGAGTCCGCTAGGCTCCCCGTGGCCTGATGCCACAGTGCGAAGGCTCCACTGAGCAGGCCGCATGTGCAGGCAGGCATTGGGGGTGACATGAACCGTGGAAGCCATATGGCCGAGTAGTCTCAGGAAGTGCCTGGCAGAGACCAGGGAATTGCTGCGAAACTGCCTGGCCAGATCCATCAGCCTTGCTTGAAGAGTGTCTAGCCTGGCCCCTATGAA
This sequence comes from Ichthyophis bannanicus, assembly GCA_033557465.1. Classification (NCBI taxonomy): domain Eukaryota; kingdom Metazoa; phylum Chordata; class Amphibia; order Gymnophiona; family Ichthyophiidae; genus Ichthyophis; species Ichthyophis bannanicus. Next base: position 940,225,111 of record CM066033.1, on the reverse strand, counting down.
TTCTAAGTTCTGGGACGCGAGCAAAGTGGACTTTGTGAAGTTTATGACAAACCCCAAGTGCTGAAGCAGAGCCACAGTGCGAAGGGTGGCCTGATTGGTCTCCTGGGAAGATTGGCCCCTTATGAGCCAGTCGTCCAGGTACGGAAACACAAAATGACCCTGAAGCCTCAGGTAGGCCACCACCACTGCCAGGCACTTGGTGAACACCATGGGAGCGGAGGACAAGCCAAAGGGTAGTACTCTGTACTGATAGTGGTTTCACCCCACAACAAATCGGAGATACTGTCTGTGGTCTGGATGAATAAGGATGTGAGTATACGCATCCTTTAGGTCTAAGGAGCATAGCCAGTCTCCCTGCTGGAGGTAGGGCAGAAGGATTCCAAGGGTAAGCATCTTGAACTTTTCCCCCTCCAGGAACTTGTTGAGGTTGCGCACGTCTAGGATGGGCCTGAGGCCTCCTGTTCTTTTTGGTACCAGAAAGTACCTGGAATAAAAGCCGTGACCTCTCAGGTGGTGGGGCACCGGTTCCACAGCCTGATCCTTTAGCAGACTTGCTAACTCCTGAAGGAGTAGGTCCCTGTGCAGAGGGAGTCTTGGAGGCTCCCCTGGAAAATAAGAGGGAGGTACCTGGTGAAAGTGGAGAAGATAGCCCTTTTGGACTATGTGAAGAACCCAGGTATCTGATGTGATGGCCGACCACCTGTGGGCAAAGTGGGCCAGCCGGCCTCCTGTGCTGAGAGAAGCCAGCTGAGGAGAAGAGGCTATGCTTTCTGAGTCAAAACCCCCCACCCTGCTGAGCAGGGGCCGGTGTTGGTGGCTTGGGGGCCTTCTGCCTACGGGGCCCATGACCCTGCCCCTTGGCCTGCTGACCCTGTTGGGGAGTTGCAGAGGCCTGATAATGAGGGTATTGTTTATAGGCAGATGACTTCCTCAGGTAAAAGGTCTTTTTTCCCGAGCCCTTCTTTTTCTGAGAAGGGGCAGAGGTTTTCCTGGACAGCCTAGTCCTGGTCAGAGTCTCGGTCTCGAGTTCTGCAGTCTTTTCAGCCATGGGCTTGTCAAAGAGGTTTTCACCTCGGCAGGGGACATCGACCAACTTGTCCTGTACCCATGGCTCGAGGTCGGATGACTGTAGCCAAGCCTGCCGGCAGGCACCGATACCGGCCCCGGCTACTCGGGCCGAAGCCTCGAAGCCATCGTAGGCTGCTCGAGATATAAACTTCGAGCACTCTCGAATACCCGTGGACAAGGCCTGGAACCTCTGCAAAAGTTCCTCGGAGAGACCAGCAGAGAACCCGGCAATCTCCTTTGCCAGGTCTCGGAGGTACATGCCCATGTAGAGCTGGTAAGTCTGGACACGGCAAGCATGCATAGAGCCCTGGAAGCACTTCTTACCGAGGGCATCCAGGTTCCGGGCCTCCCGGCCGGGAGGCACCGAGGAGTGCATCTTCTGACTTTTCAGTCGATGCATGGCCGATTCCACAACCATGGAGTGGTGCGGTAATTGCGCCTTTTGGAACCCGGGGCTCTTGCGGACTCGATAGATGGACTCGACCCGCTTGCTTAACACCGGCGTCGAGGCCGGGGTCTCCCACATGCAGAAGAGCAGCCGCTCCAGCATCGGAGGAACCGGAACAGTAAAGGCCTCCTTCGGGGGAGAGTCATACTGGAGGGCCTCGAGCTTGAGGCTCCTCCTCGGCTTGAGGCTCCTCCTCGGGATCCGCGGGGAAGGCCAAGGCCTTGGCCATATCCCGCACGAAGTCCGAGAACCGGGTATCATCCGGTGGGGATCGTCTCCGAGGTTCGGACTCGGGCGAGTCCGATGGGACACACCGAGTCCGATGAGTGTCGGGTGACTCTTCGTCCTCCGTCTCCCAGCCCGACTCCTCGGAGGAGGAATCGAGCGGCTCCGGTCGGGCGGGCACCTATGCCCTCTGCCCCTACGCCAAGGGTACCGGCGTCGACGACCTCGGCCCCGAACGGGAGGTTGAGGGAGACCGTGGCCGAGGATCGACTCGAGCCCGCATGGACTCGAGGATCGGCTTGGCCTCCGGGGTCGACTTGGACGTCGAGGTCCCGGTGGTCGGGGCAGATGCACCGGTGAGACCGGCGATCAATGCCCGCTGCTGTTCCATGAAGGCAGCGAAGCTACTCTCCAAGGCCGTCAACCTGAGTCCGAGCTCAGGAGACCCAGCAGCCCCCGACTCGGGCCCCGACGGCGTCGGGCCAGACATCAGCTCCCTTGGAGGAGAGTCCACGAGGACAACAGCACTTACGTGTCCAGGAGACTCCATCTCGACACGAGGATGTTTGGCAAGCCTCTCCGACACCAAAGACCCGGGACGGCTATCGGGGCTATGCGACCTGGCCCTCGAGGAACCAGGAGCGTCCATCGACGCCGCCCTCGCGGGTTTCTTCTTCCTGCGATGTTCCCGCGAAGGAGACCCCCGCTCAGAAGAACCCCGACGCTGCTCGGGGCCGGAGTCCCGAGACGTCGAGGCCTCTGACGAGGTCCGGGACCAGCCGGACGCGGAGTCAGAAAAAATCCTATCCTTTTGGTGCTGCCGACTCTTCAACGCCTTCGAGGATATTTTGCCACACGGACCACAGATCATCGGGTCATGATCGGGTCCGAGGCAACGGAGGCAGCAGTCATGTGTGTGTCGGTAAGAGACATAAGTTTCTTACACCGATCACATTTCTTAAACCCGCTGGTAGCCATCGGGGGAAAAAGGGCCCCTGCTAGGTCAAAAGACCGGGCTGCCAGGGAAAAAAGAAAAAAGGCGCGAACGCCAGTCACAAAGGACAAAAACCGAAAAAGAGAGAAAGGACTCGATACCGGCGTATCGGTCCAAGCGGGAAAAGGATCCGGCGTCGAACCGGAGAAAAAAATAGAACAAACAGGGAAAATCAACTTTTTCCTCGGGGAAAAACGAACTACGTCCATCGGGCTCCGCGGAAAAAAGAAGACTGAGCAAGATGGCACCCTTGGGCGGGAAGGGGACCGCGCATGCGCGCTGCAATTCCCAAAGGCTTTCTTTGAAAGCTGGGGAAATGCTCCGCACGAGGGCTCTGTCGGCGCCGACGTCACCCATATGTGAGGACTGACTTCCTGCTTGGTCCTGGAGAATTCTCTCTTTCAGTCTAAGGGAGGAGTGGCTCAGTGGTTGGGACAGGTTACCTCAGGCTGGAGGGCCGGGGGTTCAATTCCCGCATGGGGACAAGCAACCTCAGGCTGGAGGGACAGGGGTCTCTAGTCCCATAGCCACTCCTTGTGGCCTTGGGCAAGCCACTTAACCCTCCATTGCCTCAGGTACACTTAGATTGTGAGCCCTTCGGGGACAAGGGAATAAAAAGTACCTGTTAGTATACATGTAAACCGCACTGATTCTAAAGAGCGCGGTATAAAAATAAAAAAAATAAAAATAAATAAAGATGGAAGGCCTGGAAAATGCAAGGTGACAATCTATTATATAGAAACTTTAATAAAATGTAAATTCCTGGACAGAATGAACAAATGGATGATGAAATGCTCAAAGACATCAGGGAAGCTGACAAAAGTTACCACACAGTAATAATAATGTTTGATTTCAATTACCCCGGTATCGACTGGGTCAGTGTCACGACAGGACATGTTAGAGAGATACGTTTCTAGATGAAATAAATGACTGCTTCTTGGAGAGCTGGTTCATGAAAAGAAAAGAGGGGAAGCCATTTTGGACCTAGTCTAACTACTACTGCTGAACATTTGTATAGCGCTACAAGAAGTACACAGCACTACAAAGACACATATAAAAGACATTCCCTGCTCATCAGAGCTTACAATCTAGTCAAGACAGAAAATACAGTAGCTGAGACATAGGATACATCTAGGGGGAATGGTAAGGAAACACAATGAAGATCAGGTGAGTCAAGATCCAAAAGTGGCAGAGAAGAGGTGAGTTTTTAGCCTGGATTTGAAAAGGGTCAGAAAAGATGCCTGATGTAGACTCAGAAACGATGCCTGATGTAGCTTGTTCCAGGCATAAGGAGCAGCAAGGTGAAAGGAGCAAAGTCTGTGGTTAGCAATAGAAGAGAAGGCCACGGATAGAAACGATTTGCCAGAAGAGCGGAGTTCCCAAGGAGGAGTGTAGGGAGAGATGAGAGGAAAGGTAGCAAGGAGCTGCAGAGTGAATGCATTTATAGGTCATCAAGAGAAGTTTGAACTGGATGTGAAAACAGAAAGGGCGTCAATGAAGTGACTTGAGAAGAGGGGTAGTGGTGGAACACAAGATCTTGTGCAAAAGATAAGGGTGTTGGGCCCACTTGGCAATAGTGATCATAACATGATCGTGTTTGATTTAATAAATGGAGGAAGAACAGCAAGGAAATTCACAGTACTACCTTTTAACTTTCAAAATGAGGAAAATAGTTAAGAAAAAACTAAACAGAGCAGCTGCAAAGGTTAAAGATTTACATCAAGTATAGGAGATGTTTAAAAATACTATCTTGGAAGCCCAGACCACACCTATATTCCACGCTTTAAGAAAAGTGGAAGGAAGTCCAGAAAACTACCAGCGTGGTTTAAAGGTGAGGTCAGAGGCTGCTGTAGCCAAAAAAGCATCTTTCAGGAAATGGAAAAAGGAGTCAAATGACGAAAACTGGAAACATAAGCACTGGTAAGTTATATGCAAGGCATTGATAAGGCAGGCAAAGAGAGAATTTGGAATAAAAACAAACCCCTTGCCGTGGAAGCAAAAATGCATAATAAAACCTTTTTCAAGTACATTTATAGCAAAAAAACCTGTGAGAGAGCCATTTGGACCATTAGATGACAGAGGGGTAAAAGGGGCACTAAGAGGGTACAAGGCCATAGCAGAGAGACTGAATGAATCTGCTTCGGTCTTTACTAAAGATGATGTAGGAAAGTTACCCATGACTGAAATGGTATTTAAAGGTGAGAACTAAAAGAAATATTGATAAACCGGGAAGATGTATTACAATTATTTGATCAATTAAAGAGTAGCAAATCACCTGGACTGGATGGTATACATCAGAGGGTGTTGAAAGAACTGACATATGAGATTGCAGACCTACTATTAGTAATATGTGAACTATCATTAAAATCATCAGTAATACCTGAAAACTGGCGAATGGCCAATGTAATGCCAGTTTTTAAAAAGGGTTCCGGGGTGATCTTTATTTATTTTTAACTTATTTTTTTTAATACCGCTTTATCATTTATCATTTCAATCAAAGCGGTTTACATTGTAACAAACTTGGTAAACGTACATTAAATAGGGACTTTGATAACTTGGATTTTTCTGAGCAATGGAGGGCTAAGTGACTTGGCCAAGGCCACAAGGAGTGCTAGTGGGAATCAAACCCTGGTCTCGTGATTCCCAAGCCAGTGCTCTAACCACTAGGCTACTCCTCCACTTCAATCTCATCTGGGAAACTACAGACTGGTGAGCCTGACGTCAGTACTGGGCAAAATGGTAGAAACCATTATAAACAACAAAATTATGTAGATAAGCCATGGTTTAATGGGAGAAAGCCAACATGGATTTAGTCGAGGAAGGTCTTGTCTTACTAATCTGTTATGTTTTTCTGAAGTTGTGAATAAACAGGTAGACAAAGGTGAGCCGGTCGATATAGTGTATCTGGATTTTAAGAAAGCCTTTGATAAGGTCCCTGATGAGAGACTCTTGGCAAAATTAAAAAGTTATTGGATAGGAGGCAGTGTACTATTGTGGATCAGGAACTAGTTAAAAGATAAAAAGCAGAGGATAGGGCTAAATTGCCAATTTTCCCAATGGAGAAAGGTGTATAGTAGAGTACCCCAGGGATCTGTGCTGAGTCCACTGCTTTTTAACATATTCAGAAATGACCTGTAAATGGGAACAAGTGAGATAATCAAATTTGCAGATGACACAAAATTGTTCAAAGTTGTTAAAAGCCAAGAGGACTGTGAAAAATTGCAAGAGGACCTTGACAAATTGGAAGACTGGAGTTCAAATGGCAGATAAAATCTGGAACTCTCTACCTGACGAAATCAGAGCCTTATCTGACATTAAAGACCTACGCAAAAACTTAAAAAGATTAAATTAGACTTACCTGCTAATTGTAGTTCCTGGAGTACATCCAGTCTAGTCCCGGAATCTCTGGGTTGTCAACCTCATCCAGCAGCTTTGGAGACTGAGAAACCTCTGTGATGTCACCGGTATATAAGGGCTGGCACCTCCTCCTCACACCAGTTAACCTAATGGCAAAGCAGAACTCACCAGAGCAACAAGTAAGCAATGACATTGTAGCAACACACTACCTTGCAAACTAAAATGGCCGAATGACCCCAGTAATCCTGTGCCCTGTGATCCCTACCTGCCATGAGATCCTCCCAGCAGTTCCCCGAAACCCTGGGAAAATAATACATCACCCCCCCCCCCTTCTGAGGAGGCAAGGTACGATAGACTAATGCAGAATCCCAAAAGAATCAAAACGCCTACTTACCCGTTATAGCGCTACTGTTTCCGGCTCTCGCTCTTCGAAGATACCGGGTGGGGCACGGGACTAGACTGGATGTACTCCAGGAACTACAATTAGCAGGTAAGTCTAATTTAATCTTCCTGAGCGTACCTCCAGTCTAGTCCCGGAATCTCTGGGGACGTACCAGAGCAGTAAGTATCAACCATGGGAGGGACCTGCGAGACCGGCCTGAAGCACCGCCGATCCAAAACAGCAATCCCTGTCCGCCTGCACATCCAGACGGTAATGCCGAACAAACGTATGCAGAGATGACCATGTCGCCGCTCTACAGATCTCCACTGCCGGTACCAAACGGCATTCGGCCCAAGACGCCGCTTGCGCTCTGGTAGAATGAGCCCGCAAACCGTCCGGCACCACTCGACCACACAACAGATACGCGGATGCAATGGCTTCTTTCACCCATCTAGCAATCGAACCCTTAGAAGCCGCCTCACCTTTCCGGGCTCCCGCGAACAACACAAAAAGCCTGTCCGATTTACGAAAGGACGCCGTTCGCGACAGATACTTCTTCAATGCCCGGCAAATGTCCAACCGATGAAGCCGGTCCGCCGCCGGAGAATTCCCCTTGACGCGAAAAACCGGCAACGAGAGGACTTGGTTCACATGAAACGTGGACACCACCTTAGGCAAAAACGACGGAACTGTTCGTAAGAATCAAAGAAAGACAGAAATGGCTCCCGGCACGATAGCGCTTGTAACTCGGAAACTCGCCACACCGAGGCGATAGCTATCAAAAAGACCACCTTCAATGTAAGATCTTTTAATGAAGCCTCCCCTAGGGGCTCAAAAGGGGCTTTACCTAACGCCTCCAAAACCAAAGGCAGATCCCAAGCCGGGACGACTGGCTTACGCGGAGGACGCAGAATCGTCACAGCTTTCAGGAAACGTTTAATATCCGCATGACCCCCCAAAACGTTTCCGTTAACCTTGCCTCGATAACAGGACAAAGCCGCCACTTGTACCTTGAGCGAAGCTGCCGCTAGGCCCTTCTGAAAACCATCCTGCAAGAAAGCCAAAATTTGAGGAAGCGACGCCCGGAGAGACAGAAAGTCCCTTTCCGCACACCAAGCTTCAAGAACGCGCCAGATCCGGACATAAGCCAAGGAAGTAGACCTGCGCCGCGCCTTCAGCAAAGTAGCTATGACCGCTGCCGAATAACCCCTAGCTCTTAACTGCGCCCTTTCAAGAGCCAGGCCGTAAGCGAGAACCGATCCACCTGCGGCATGCTGAATGGACCCTGCGTGAGAAGATCCCTGCGAACTGGAAGTTTCCAGGGCTTCTCCACCAAGAGCCGGACAAGGTCCGCGTACCACGGTCTTGTCGGCCAATCCGGAGCAATGAGCACCACGCATCCCTTGTGACGCTCTATGCGCTGAAGAACGCGACCGATCAACACCCACGGCGGGAACACATACAACAGCTGATCCTCCGGCCACCGCTGAAGGAGAGCGTCGAGACCTTCCGACATCCTTTCCCGACGACGGCTGAAGAAGCGACCGACCCTCGCGGACCGAAACGTCGCCATCAGGTCCATTACTGGCGTGCCCCAACGCCGCACTAACATTGCAAACACGTCCGGGTGCAAGACCCACTCCCCTGGGTCCACCTTTACGCGACTGAGAAAATCGGCCTCGACATTGTCCACGCCCGCGATATGTGCCGCCGACAAGGCCTCCAGGTGCCTCGGCCCATACGAACAAGCCTTCCGCTTCGGCTTCCAGCGCTACGCTGCTGGTGCCCCCTTGACGATTGATGTAGGCCACTGCCGTCGCGTTGTCCGAGAACACCCGAATGGCCTGCCCCTGAAGAAAGGGGCGCAACTCCTGGAGAGCCAGCACCACGGCCCTCAACTCTAGCCGGTTGATCGACCACGCCTTCTCCTCGTCGGACCACTGACCCTGAACGAAATGACCTTGACAATGAGCTCCCCAGCCGAAGAGACTGGCATCCGTTGTCAGAGAGAGCCATGCCGGAGCTTCCAACGACATTCCTGTCGCCAGACTCTCGGGCCGCAGCCACCAAAGAAGCGTCAACTGCGTCGGCGCCGGACAAGGCAACCTCTGTGATAGCGCACTCTGCTGATGTGACCATCTCCGCAACAAAGCCCGCTGCAAAGGTTGCATGTGGGCTCTCGCCCACGGCACCACCTCCAGGGTCGACGCCATAGTACCTAACACCTGCAGATACTCCCAGGCGGAGGGGCACCGTTGGTGAAGGAAGCGACGCAGCAACTGTCGGAGACCTATCGCCCGCTGCTGAGGCAGAAACACGCGACCCACGCTCGTATCGAAACGCGCTCCGAGGTACTCTAGGTTCTGAGACGGCTCCAACTTGCTTTTCGTGGCATTGACCACCCAACCGAGACTCTGCAAGAGAGCTATCACCCTGGCCGTAGCGGAAACACTCTCCTCCCTGGACTTCACTCTGATCAACCAATCGTCCAGATAGGGGTGCACCAATATGCCTTCCTTGCGCAATGCCGCCGCCACCACCACCATCACCTTGGTGAAGGTTTGCGGCGCTGTCGCCAAACCAAACTGGAGCGCCTGAAACTGAAAATGGCCCATAGGCACCGCAAAGCGGAGAAAGCGTAGTTACTCACCTGTAACAGGTGTTCTCCAGGAGCAGCAGGAATCAGTCCTCACATATGGGTGACGTCGGCGCCGACGGAGCCCTCGCGGAGCAATTTTCCCCAGCTTTCACAGAAAGCCTTTGGGAATTGCAGCGCGCATGCGCGGTCGCCTTCCCGCCCAAGGGTGCCATCTTAGCCAGTCTGATGACATAGCTAAAAGACAGCATAAAAATTTGCAAAAAAACTTAAGCAGATGATTGCAACTCCACGGAGAGGAGGGAGGGTTGTGAGGACTGATTCCTGCTGCTCCTGGAGAACACCTGTTACAGGTGAGTAACTACGCTTTCTCCAGGACCAAGCAGGAAGTCAGTCCTCACATATGGGACTCCCAAGCTTAAGGCTACCGGAGACCCTAAGCACAAAAATGAGCTCCCTCTAGCTCAGCAGTACAGAAGGAAGGAATCTTTGCTGAATTATTACCCACCGGTAGCCCCCATCCGGGATGGAGGGTAGGAGTTGCTCAAACCTCGAAGAGATTTCGGAGGACTGCCTGTTCGAAAGCACTGTCCCTGCGGGACTCCCTCTCGAGACAGTAATGGACCGCAAAAGTCTGGCTCGAAGACCAAGTAGCGGCCCGGCAGATGTCTGCCAGCGGAACAGAGCGGAGGTAAGCCACTGACGTAGCCTTCGCCCGAACACAATGAGCCGTGACTCGACTTTCTAAGGAGAGTCCGGCTGCCCCATAAGCCCAAGCGATACAGTCAGCAACCCAGATGGACAGAGTACGCTTGGAGACCGGGAGCCCCAATTTATTGGGGTCAAAAGACACAAAAAGCTGAGCAGCTTTACGGTGCTCCCGCGTACGGTCAAGGTAGAAGTTCAATGCTCTTCTACAGTCCAGGGTATGCAGGACTCGTTCAGCTCGGCTGGAGTGAGGCCTGGGAAAGAAGGTTGGAAGTACCACCTCCTGATTGATGTGAAAAGGGGAGACAACTTTTGGAAGAAATTTTGGGTGAGTCCGTAGGACTACCCTATTTTTGTAGAACCGAGTGAAGGGAGGATCAGACACGAGGGCCTGCAATTCACTTACGCGTCTAGCGGAAGTGAGGGCTATCAGGAATAAGGTTTTCCACGAAAGAAAACGCAGAGAACAGGTAGCCATCGGTTCAAAAGGCGGACAGGTGATCCGCTGTAAAACCACATTCAGATCCCAGTCAGGTGCTGGCGGGCGCAGAGGTGGTTTAAGTAGAAGGAGACCTCGGAGAAACCGTGCTACGAGAGGGTCGCTGGAAAGAGGTCTGCCGTCCACCGGCACATGGTGTGCCGAAAGAGCACTGAGGTGGACTTTGACGGAGTTGGACTTAAGTCCCAGATTAGAGAGGTAGAGCAGGTACTGCAAGATCACCGACACCGAGCAGGAGAAGGGATCCTGAGACTGCTGTACACACCAAACGGAAAAGCGACGCCATTTAAGGGCGTAGCATTTGCGGGTAGAAGGTCGCCGAGAAGCTAGGACGACCTCTTCCACCTCTGCCGGCAGGAGAAGGGGAGCAAGGACTACCCTTTCAGCCGCCAGGCTATTAGGTTGAGAGATCTGAGGTTGGGGTGTAGCAGAGACCCCTGATCCTGTGTGAGGAGATCCGGTTGAAACCCCAGAGGGAAGGGATCCTCCGCCGCTAATTGTAACAGGAGTGGGAACCACGGCTGTCTGGGCCAGCGAGGAGCCACCAGGATCATGGACGCTTTGTCCCGGAGAACCTTGAACAGAGTTCGGGAGACTAGCGGGATGGGAGGAAAAGCATAGAGAAGGCTTTCCGATCATTAGAGCAGAAAAGCATCTGCCGCTACCCAAAGGGGATGTGGCTGACGAGAGCAGAAGCGAGGAAGTTGCCGGTTGAGAGGACTGGCAAAGAGATCCATCGTGGGGAGGCCCCACTTCAGAAAGAGCTTCTGGACTACCAAGGGATCCAGACGCCACTCGTGCGGCTGGAGTATCCTGCTGAGTTTGTCCGCCAGGCAATTCTCTTGGCCTGGGAGATAAACTGCTTTGAGAAGAATGCCGTGACTGACGGCCCAAGAGCAGAGCTTCTGAGCTTCTCGGCAGAGAAGGAAGGAGCCCGTGCCCCCCTGCTTGTTCACGTAGAACATGGCAACTTGATTGTCCGTCTGGACAAGGACGGACTGGTGAGAAGTCAGGTGGGAGAAAGCCTTGAGCGCCAGACGAATAGCTCTGAGCTCCAGGAAGTTGATCTGTTGAGCAGATTCCCACGCGGTCCAGAGACCTTGAGTACATGCCCCCTGGCAATGAGCTCCCCAACCCAGGAGGGAAGCATCGGTCGTCAGCACTTGAGCCGGCTGAGGCGACTGAAACGGCATTCCGAGCACCAGGTTCGGCCGATGAAGCCACCACTGTAGGGAAGAGGCCAGCGGTCTGGAGAGGCGCACTAAGTCGGCTAGCCCGCCGGTGGCTTGTTGCCACTGCTTGCGAAGGCACCATTGAGCCGGCCGCATATTCAAGGCGAGCATTGGGGGTCACGTGGACGGTGGAAGCCATATGGCCGAGTAGTCTCAGGAAGCGCCTGGCGGAGACCAGGGACTGGCTGTGAAAACGGCTGGCTAGGTCCATGAGCCGTTGAGCCCTGTCGAGAGGCAGGAAAGCTCGAGCCTGAGGAGTGTGCAGTCTTGCGCCGATGAACTCGAGATCCTGAGGGGAGCAAAGTGGACTTTGCGAAGTTTATGACAAAGCCCAAGTACTGCAGAAGAGTCACCGTGCGGTGTGTGGCATTGGCAACTGCCGGAGGGGACGACGCTCTGATGAGCCAGTCGTCGAGGTACGGAAAGACATAGAGGCCGTGAAGCCTGAGATAGGCCGCCACCACCGCAAGACATTTCGAACGAAATTGAAAAACGAGAAAACTCACGAAAATCAACTTTTTTAGCGGGGACACGACGGGTACGTCTGTAGGGCTCCGCGGAAAAAAGAAGACTGGCTAAGATGGCACCCTTGGGCGGGAAGGCAACCGCGCATGCGCGCTGCAATTCCCAAAGGCTTTCTGTGAAAGCTGGGGAAAATTGCTCCGCGAGGGCTCCATCGGCGCCGACGTCACCCATATGTGAGGACTGACTTCCTGCTTGGTCCTGGAGAAACTTCTGATGCTCCCGGCGGATCGGAATATGAAGATACGCCTCCGACAGGTCCAGGGACGTGAGAAACTCGCCCTTCCTTACCGCTACAATGACCGACCGGAGGGTCTCCATTCGAAAATGAGACACGCGCAGACACTGATTTACCCGTTTTAAATCTAGGATGGCCCGCCAAGTTCCTTCTTTCTTGGGAACCACGAAATAAATAGAGTATCGACCGCACCCTAACTGATCGGCAGGAACCGGCACAATGGCCTGGAGGTCGAGCAGCCTCTGTACCATTTCCTGCACTGCCAGTCGCTTCGCAGGGGGAGCGAACGAACGAGTCAGAGACCGGCCGCTGCAACTCCAGCGCATAGCCGTCCCGAATCACCTCCAGCACCCACTGATCGGACGTGAGTTGGGCCCAGGCAGAGTAAAAATCCCGCAGCCGACCTCCTACGGGAATGAAGTCCGCCTGGACCCCCCTGACTTCATTGGGACTTCTTGAAGGCAGAGGACGAGGAGGGAGCCGCAAAACCTCTGTTGGCTCCCCGAAATCCCCGAAACCCCTGGGACCTCCCAGGAAAGCGACCCCACTGATATTGCCCTCCCCTGGAGGAACTAAATTGACGAAAATCCCGCTGCTGCCCCCGAGCCCCAGGGACAGCCCGGCTCTGCCTCAGCTTATCTTCCGGCAACCTGCCGCCCTTAGACTCCCCGAGATCCTTCACGAGTTTTTCAAAATCCTCTCCAAACAGTAGCTTACCCCGAAAAGGCAGCCGACTCAAGCGCGTCTTGGACGACCCATCCGCCGCCCAATTACGCAGCCACAGACATCTACAGCCTGCTACAACCAAAGCCATACTCTTCGCTAGGCCCCGGATCAAATCATAATGGAGGTCAGCAAGATACGCCGCCCCGGACTCCAACCGGGACGCTGCCTCGGAGGAGCCTTCCGAATGCTCGCCCTGAACCCCCTGCGCCCACCGTAAGCAGGCTCTGGCTACCCAGGCCGCGCAGATAGACACCTGCAAGGACAGAGCATTTGCCTCAAAAATCTGCTTCAGCAAACTCTCTAATTTGCGGTTCTGCGCATCCTTAAGTGCCGCAGCACCCTCCACGGGGATCGTAGTTTTCTTGGTCACCGCCGATATTGCCGCATCCACTCTCAGCGCCTTAAACAATTCGCGGTCCTGATCTGAGAGAGGATACAGTTGTGCCATCACTCTAGAGCCTTTCAAGGAGGCCTCCGGCATATCCCATTCCTCCTGAATCATCTCCTTAAACACCCTATGCACCGGGAAAACCTTCTGAGTCTTCCGAATGGCTTGCAGCAGAGGGTCCTCTAGGGTCGAATCCTCCAGTGGCCCCGCTTCAGGCATATTAAGAGCTCGGAGAGACTCCGCAATGAGCGCCGGGAGCTCCTCCCTACGAAAAACTCGAACCACTCGCGCTTGACTCTCCTGATCGCGAATCTCACCTTCCTCTAAATCCTCCAAATCCCTGTCCAAGTCTTCGTCCTCCGACACAATAGACGGCTCCAGAAGCTCGGGAACCACCCGGGCTCGTTTGGCACCTATACCCGACGCCGACAAGGGCGATTCCAGCCTCTTCCTTCCGGTCTCAACCCCTGAGGGGCCTGCTACAGGAGCCCCTGGAGACCCAGCCAACGCCTTTTGAAGCAGGGACATGAAGTCAGGTGAAAAAATGGCTGATAAATCGCCCGCCAACGGCTGCTGAGCAGGCAGCCGGGCGGGCGTCGAAGGAGCCCCAAGCTCCGGGCCCAGAGCAGGCAGGGATGGGTCTAGCGCTTCACCACCCACACCCACAACATCCTGCCGCTCTGTTTCAGCAGGAGGCAGTAAATCCCTGACCCCCAACTCCGGGGCACAGCCTTTACACACCCCATCCTGCGAAATTGAACTCCTCTTAGCCCCACACAAGAGGCAGAGTTGCTTTGAAGGCATCGGGCCACAAAAAGATTTTTTTTTTATTTTTTTTAATTGAAGTACTTCAGACGATGCAGACAGACGCCCCCCGTTGAATCCTGAGGAAATTTTTTAAAAACGAGGCTCCCAGCTCGAGAAATAACGCGGCAAAAAATAATAAAACCAAAATGGCGATTCTCCCGCTCAGTTCACACGTGGTTTGGCCTGCTACAGTAAAGATGCCGTTTCCCGCCGAAATCAGCGGCTTACCTCCCGACTCAAGCCCGAACAACCTGGGCAGCCCGAATGCCGGATTCCTCACCTTTACTGCAGCTGCCCTTCAGTGACCGACCCCGGGCCCGTCAAAATCAGCTGCCGCTGCACCGGAGAGCTCCCAGCGCCGGCAGGCAAAACATCTGCACGCGCCGCTCTCAGGAGTGAGTCATCTCCTGTCCCTGCACCAACGGGACGGAAATGACCGCGGATCCTCTGCCCAAGCACCCAGAACTGGCAGGTCTGGCTACTCACTGTTCCCCCGGAGGAAATAGCAGGAGAGAGAAGGCTAGAGGATCTCAGGGCAAGCGGAAAGCACAGGGAAACCCTGCAGGCAGATAAAAGATGCTTTCCCCCTTGCAGCAAAATAGAATCCCATCTAAATCTGACTTAAAAAATCTAAATTCCTTAATTGTTCCTCAAGTGAGCCCCGAACTCTCTGGGCTCACCACCCCTTCAGCTGCTTTGGAGACTGAATAACTGGTGTGAGGAGGCGGTGCCAGCCCTTATATACCGGTGACATCACAGAAGTTTCTCAGTCTCCAAAGCTGCTGGATGAGGTTGACAACCCCGGACTAGACTGGAGGTACGCTCAGGAACTCACCTTTTTATCTCCCACTACGGTCCAATGACAAATTCTCAACTTCAAAACGAAAAGGGATAATCTATATAACACATGGAGACAAATACCGCAATGCCTCAAGATATCTTGACCTTGATACTGTCAATGATGTTTATACTGCTGAACTCTCTTTTACTAACTGTACATAGTTAATTGTACATAGTTCTACAAAGTTTAATAGTGAAAAGTTCAATTGTTAATGCACATAGTTCATGATATTGTTTAATGTAAAAACAGAAATGCCTTCTGTCTCCTTAACTGTTATATGTAAACCGCTCCTGATCATCGGAAGGTTGCGGTATATAAAAGTTTGTTAAATAAATAAATACAATTTAATGTGGACAAGAGCAAAGTTATGCACCTAGAAAAGAACACCACAAACTCTGCTTAAACGATACAGGGTTCCACATTAGGAACCACTACCCAGGAAAAAGATTTAGGTGGCATCGCGGATAACACATTGAAACCCTCAGCCCAGTGTGCAGAGGCAGCCAAGAAGGCAAATAGAATGCTAGGGATCATAAGGAAAGGAATGGAGAATAAAAAAGGGATATTATAATGCCTCTGTATCTTTCCATGGTGTGACTGCACCTTGAATATTGTGTGCATTTCTGGTCGCCGTATCTTAAAAAGGATATAGCGGAATTAGAAAAGGTACAGAGAAGAGCCACCAAAATGGCAAAGGGGATGGAAGGATTCCCCTACAAGTAGAGGATTAAAAGGTTAGGACTCTTCAACCTGGAAAAGGGATGGCTGAGGGGAGATATGATAGGGGTATATAAATTAATGAATGGAGTAAAATGGGTAAATGTAGATCGATTGTTTACACCAGTGGTTCTCAACCCAGTCCTCTGCTACCCCTATTCCAGTTGTGTTTTCAGGGTATCCACAATGAATATGCATGAGATAGATCTGCATACAATGAAAGCAGTGCATGCAGATCTATCTCATGCATATTCATTGTGGATATCCTGAAAACCAGACTGGCCTGGGGGTACCAGAGGACTGGGTTGAGCACCACTGGTTTACACCATCAAAAAGTAGAAAGACTAGGAGATGTGCAATGAAGCTACAATCTAACACATTTAAGACTAATATATTTTTCACACAGCGTGTAATCAAACTCTGGAATTTGTTACCGGAGGATGTAGTAAAAGCCGTTAGTGTAGCTGGGTTTAAAGAAGGTTTGGACAAGTTCCTTGAGGAAAGGTCCATGAACCATTATTAAAGAGGACCTGGGAAATCCACTGCTTGCACCAATACAAGCATTGTGGAACCTGTGTGTCTTTTTGGGAATATGTTAGATACTTGCGACCTGGATTGGCCACTGTTGGAAACAGAAT
The DNA here is from genome assembly GCA_033557465.1 of Ichthyophis bannanicus. Taxonomy (NCBI): domain Eukaryota; kingdom Metazoa; phylum Chordata; class Amphibia; order Gymnophiona; family Ichthyophiidae; genus Ichthyophis; species Ichthyophis bannanicus. The sequence continues at coordinate 940,208,725 of CM066033.1, read as the reverse complement.
ACTGGGCTTGATGGACCTTGGCCTGACCCAGTATGGCATATTTTATGCGCTTAGATAGAGACAATATTTACTGGAAATATTGACATTTGCAGCAGATTTTGTTCCTGTTCTAGCTCTGAGGAAGGTTAATGAGGTTGAGAAGAATTTAATAGTTTCACCTCAATCTCCAGGCTTTACCCTCATAAGATTTTAGAAACATCTGTTAAGAGGAACTCTAGAAGAATCACCTTTGTGACTTCTTTTGTGACAGAATTTTAAAGTTTTTAGAATCTCGAAATAATCTTTTTCATAGAAGCAAAATACAAATAATTAGTAAGATTTTCTCTCAGTACCTGATATGGTAGGTTCTTTACGTATCATTTTCTTTTCAGTCTTTCAAACCCAACAGAATGTCGAAACAAAGTTATACATAAGGGATTGAAAATACATCTCTAGGGGCAAAATGGCTCTCTGAAAAGTGGTAAAAACACATTGATTTTAAAAATGGGCCAGAAGAACCCGGGAGTGTTCCAGAGAAAAAGCCCACCAAAAAATGCCCCAATATATTTCTATGTGACAGGGAGCTCTACTGCCTGTAGCAGAGAGCACATTGATTGACAGATGGAAACATACCCTTTCAAACAGTGCCTCTTCTGTCATTTTCTCTCCCAGTTACAGAGATTTATACACAACACATACAGATACATACACACCCCCACATGCACAAGCATCAATACACAGACTGAGTTTGAAATTATTCCATGAGGCATGCTCCACATGTTTTCCTCACCAAGAAACCCCCTTGTGGCCACACCCCCTATTCCTGGTGAGCTGGCTCTTAGTATTTCAGATGGAGAAATTTTTACTTACCTGCTAATTTCCTTTCCTGGAATCCTATTAGACCAGTCCAGACAAACAGGTTATGCCCCCCTGCCAGCAGAAGCTGGAGAGGGATAAAATAGAATGTTCCAGCGATAACATCACTGGTATAAAGAAGTGGTGCAGTCAGAGCACTTGTCAGTATTACAAGAACAAAGCTAAATGGGAACAAAACACTCCACTAAATGAACCAAACCCAGTAGGTCAGATGAATCCCAAGGAGAAAGGATCCCTTCCATAAATTTCCTGCACTGGCCCAAGAGTGAATAGCCTAAATACAGATGCCGAAAGGCTAACAAAGACAGGAAACAGAGAATCAACTTTGAACTGCTCTGGGACGGTCCTGGTCTAGTGTAACAGGATTCCAGGAAAAGACATTAGCAGGTAAGCAAAATTTCTCCTTCCTTGTCATCCCGCTAGACTAGTACAGACAAATGGGGAGTACCCAACATATGCTCTAATCTGGATGGAAGGAAAACACAGCTGCTTTGAAGATAGCAGTCCCAAAGACCAAAACCACCCTAGCCTGTATATCTAAGCGATAATGTTTCACACAAAGCTCAGAGGAAGAAAGCTAACACTCTACTAATGTCTACCAGAGTTAGTGCTCTAGACTCTACCCAGGACGAAGCCTATGCTTGGCTAGAGCAAGTCTGCAATATTCGGGGACTTGCTTACCTTTAAAATGTACGCTGATGCAATAGCTTCCCTAATCAACCTCCCAGACTTGGATGCCGCCTCACTTTGCAAAGACCACAAAGCCGATCAGACTTGCAGAACAGGCTTATCACTTTCAAGTGCCAAAGTAGAACTCTGTGAATGTCGACCAGATAGAAAAAGATCTCTCCCCTGGCATTCTTCCCCCAAGGAAGGAAGAGAGACCACCTGGTTAAGATGAAAAGCAGAAATCACTTTGGACAAAAAGGATAGCACTGGGCGAATTGTGACCACCCCCATAGAAAAGCCAGCAATTCAGAGATGCGGCAAGTAGAGCAAATCACCACCAGAACATTGATTTCAAGGAGATATCCTTCAATGTAACTCATTTCAAGAGTTAAAGGGCGGATCAAATCAAGGCCACAAGAACTAAGGTGTGGTTCCATTGAGACACTAGAATCCAGAAAGAGGGCCTCAAATGTTTAACACACCCCACCGCACAAAAGACATGCCATATCTGGATGTGTAGCCAACGAAATCCCCATGAAACCTGCCTTGAAAAGAGGACAATGCTGCAACATGCACCTTGAGCGAGCCTAAGGCCAAGCTCTTTGAAACTATCCTGCAGAAAGGACAAAACTAAAGGAATGCCCACATGCCAGTGGGACACCCTCTTCTCTTCATACCGATTCCTGAAGACCTACCATACCCTGATGTATGCAAAGGAGGTAGAACTGTGAGATGAGATTTAAGATTGCTGCATGTTAAGGGATATTCTTCATTGGTAATCTCCTTTCAAGGGCCAAGCCATAAGCTAGAAAGCCAGGTTGCCCAGAAGAATGGGACCTTGACAAAGAAATCCCCTTTCCCTGGTGTTAGAAAAGTAGACACCCCAGTAACTGATGGACTAGGTCTGCGTACCAGGGCTTCCAGGGATAATCCACAGCCATCAAAGATGACCATACCTGGATTATCCTTTATCTTTCTCAAGATTTGCCCTATAAGAGGCCATGAAGCAAACACAAAATAGACCCAACTGAGGCCAGGCTTAGACTACAGCATCTATGCAGCTGGACCCAGACTTCTTTCACTGGCTGAAAAAGGTCCACACCTTAGCATTCTTGCACATTGCTGCCATCTCCAGCGATCCACAATCTACTGGAAGACTTAGACCTCCAATTCCCACTCTCCTGGATCCAGAGTGTGTTGGCTGAGTAAGTCCACCTTGACATGCTCTACCCTGGTTTGTGAGCCACAGAAATCAAAGATGGTGTTCTGCCCAATGAAAAAGCTGCTGCATCTCCCAAGCCACAATTGGACTCTTCATGCTCCCCTGCCTGCTGACACATGCTGCAGCTGTAGCATTGTCAGAGAACACACTGACTGCTGCCCCTTGCAACAAGGGTTGGAAATGAAGTAGCGCCAGCCAAATTGCCCTCAGCCTCCAGGCCGAACTGCCTCACAAGAGGATTAGTGCCCCAACCATCAGACCCAGACATTGTACCCCATTCCCCACCCCCCACCAGACTGATAGGCTTGCACTGGCAGGCAGGACAATCCACTGGGGAAGTTCCAGCTTCACGTCATGCAGAAAATGCTTGTGAAAGGACCATCACGCAAGACTCTTGGACAGTGAGCTGTGGCTTTCCGCAATATTTTCCTGACTGGTATCACCTGCATTCCCAAAAGGCGAGTGTATAATGCCACTTCATTGGAGGAGCCCCAAGGCTAGTCCGCAGGCAGCCATTGAGACTTTTCCTCACCTAGATCTTGAACTAGCTTCTCCAGATCCTCACCAAACAAAAGATGAAATTTAACAAGATGGTCTGCGAATGCAGCATCCAGAGCTCAATTCCTCAACTATATCACCTCTGAGCTGTAGTGACTGAAGCCACTGCCCTCACCAACTGGCGGATGGAGATAAGAACATAAAATAACATAAGGTATGCCATACTAGTTAGACCAAGGGTCCATCAAGTCCAGTATCCTATTTTCAACAGTGGTCAATCCAGGTCACAAGTACCTATCAAATTCCCAAAAGGTACACAGATTCCATGCTGCTTGTCCAATGGGTAAGCAGTGAATTTCCATGGTCCTCTTTAATAATGATTTACAGACCTTTCCTTCAGAAATCTGTCCATGACTCTTTTAAATCCAGCTAGTGAGTGAAAATTTTTTTTCTCTAATTAGTCTTAAATGTGCCAAATTTTAACTTCATTGTGTGTCTCCTAGTCTTTCTACTTTTTGAAGGGATAAACAACTGATCTACATTTACCCATTCTACTCCATTCTACCCCAGTAACTGATGGACTAGGTCTGCGTACCAGGGCTTCCAGGGATAATCCACAGCCATCAAAGATGACCATACCTGGATTATCCTTTATCTTTCTCAAGATTTGCCCTATAAGAGGCCATGGAGCAAACACAAAATAGACCCAACTGAGGCCAGGCTTAGACTACAGCATCTATGCAGCTGGACCCAGACTTCTTTCACTGGCTGAAAAAGGTCCACACCTTAGCATTCTTGCACATTGCTGCCATCTCCAGCGATCCACAATCTACTGGAAGACTTAGACCTCCAATTCCCACTCTGGTGTTAGAAAAGTAGACACCCCAGTAACTGATGGACTAGGTCTGCGTACCTATAGACCTCTATATCTCCCTTCAGTTATCTCTTTTCCAAGTTGAAAAACACTAACCTTTTAAGTCTTTACTCGTAGGGGTTTCATTCCATCCCTTTTAGCATTTTTGTCACTTTTCTTTGTACCTTTCTAATTCTGCTATATCCTTTTCAAGATACGGTGACCAGTACTGCACACAGTATTCAAGGTATGGTTGCACCATGGAACGATACCGAGGCGGCATAATATCCTTCATTTTATTTTCCATTCCTTTCCATATGATCCCCAGCATTCTATTTGCTTCCTTGGCCGTCGCTGTATACTGGGCGGAGGGTTTCAACGTATTATCTATGATGATGCCTAAATCCTTGTCCTGAGTGGTGGCTCCTAATGTGGAACCTTGCATTGTGTAATTGTAGTTTTGGTTGTTCTTCCCTTAGTGCATCACTTTGCGCTTGTCCACATTAAAAATGCTATCTGCCATTTGGATGCCCAATCTCCCAATTTATCAAGGTCTCTTACAATTTTTTACAATCTTCTTATATTTTAACAACTTTGAATACTTTAGTGTCATCTGCAAATCTGATCACCTCACTATTTCCATTGCCAGGACATTTATAAATATGTTAAAAAGCAACAGGCTCAGCAAAGATTCCTAGGGTACTCCATTATTCGCCTTTCTCCATTGAGAAACTTGGTCATTTAACCCTACTCTCTGTTTTCTATCTTCAACATTGCTTCCTATCCCATGGCTTTTTAATTTCTCCAGGAGGCTCTCATGAGGGACTTTGTCAAAGGCTTTCTGAAAATCGAGATATAGTGAATCAACCAGCTCAAATTTGTCTACCTGTTTATTCATATCTTCATAAAAAAATATAACACATCAGTAAAACAAGTTTCCTTGGCTAGATCCATGTTAGTCATGGATTAATGGCAGAAAGCTATCTACATGACTATCAGTGTCTGTTTTTTATAATGATTTCTACCACTTTGCCTGGTACTGATGTCAGTCTCATTGCTCTGTAGTTTCCCAGGTCACCCCTGGAACCCTTTTCAAAAACTGGCATTACACTGGCCACTCTACAATCTTTGGGTACTACAGATTTTAATGATAGATCACAGATTACTACCGTAATAGTAGTTCTACAATCTCATATTTCAGTTCTTTCAGCACCCTGGGATGTATGCCATCCAGTCCAGGTAATCTGCTACTCTTTAATTCAGTGGTTCTCAACCCAGTCCTCTGGGACGCCCAAGCCAGTCAGGTTTTCAGGATATCCATAATGAATATGCATGATATAGATCTGCAAACAATGGAAGCAGTGCATGCAAATCTATCTCATGCATATTCATTGTGGATATCCTGAAAACCTGAATGGCCTAGGTTCCAAGAGGACTAGGTTGAGCACCACTGCTTTAGTTTATCAATTAGCTATATTACATCTTTCCGATTTATTGAGATTTGTTTCAATTCCTCCGATACATCACCTTTAAATATAATTTCTGGTATGGGTAAGTTTCCTACATCTTCTTCAGTAAAGATTGAAGCAAAAAATTAATTCAGTCTCTCCTCTATGACCTTGTCCTTTCTCAGTACACCTTTTACCCCTCCATTATCTAATGGTCCAACTGACTCCTCAAAGGGTGTTTTGCTACAAATATACTTGAAAAACTTTTTATTATGAAGTTTCGCTTCCATGGCAAGCTTATTTTCAAATTTTCTCTATGCCTGTCTTGTCTTATTAATACCTTGCATTTAACTTGCTAGTATTTATGTTTCCTATTTTAATTATTTAGCTGTTTTTTGTCTCTCTGACCTCACCTTTAAGTCATGCTGACTGTCGTTTTGCCTTCCTTCCATCTTTTTTAAAGCATGGATTACATCTGGTCTGGGCTTCCAAGATAGTATTTTTAAATAATGCCCAAACCTGGTGTAAACTCTTAACCTTTGCAGTTGCTCCTTTTAGTTTTTTCTCAGACATTTTCCTCATTTTATTATAGTCTCCTTTTTGAAAGTTGAATGATAGTGCAGTCAATTTCCTTGCTATCCTCCCTCCATTTATTAAATCAAATGTGATCATGTTACGATCGCTATTGCCAAGTAGCCCCAAAACAATTACCTCTCACTAGATTCTGCATTCCATTGAGGACTAGGTCAAAAACAGTGTTCCCATGTGTCTGTTCCATGAAGCAGTCATTTACTTCATTTAGAAACCTTTCTCCCTAGCATGTCCTGATGTGACATTGACCAAGTCAATACCGGGATAATTGAAATCTCCCTTGATTACTGTGTTGTAAACTTTGCTAGCTTCCCTAATTTTTGCTAGCATTTCATCATCTTTCTGTTTATTCTAGCCAAGCAGACTGTAGTACACCTCCCACTGCCATTCCTTTCCCCCTTAAACCTAGAGTTTCTATCCATAGAGATTCTACAGTGTATTTGGTTTCCTGCAAAACCTTTATCCTGTTTGACTTGATGCCCTCTTTAACATATAGAGCCACCTCTCCACCAATGTTATCTACCCTATCATTGCGATATTCTGTAGTATGTAGCCTGGTATAGCACAGTTACTTACCTGAAACAGGTGATCTCTGGGAACAGCAGGAATAAGTCTTCACATATGGGTACGTCGGTACCGACGGAGTCTGCGCGGGAACGCTTCCCAGCGTCCAATCAAAGAGCTTTTGGAAGCATCCCACCACGCCTGCGTGCTGCCTTCCCGCCTTTCCCAACTGCCTCTCCTCAGTTAAGTTTTAAAGCTGAGACAAAGAGAGAGAGAGAGGAAAGGAAAGATAGATAGAGATACAACTCCCGGGGAGGTGGGTGGGTTGTGAAGACTTATTCCTGCTGTTCCCAGAGATCACCTGTTACAGGTAAGTAACTGTGCTATCTCCAGGAACAAGCAGGAATGAGTCTTCACATATGGGGACTCCCAAGCTGAGATGCCTGGAGTCCGAGCATGTCATAGGTTGGAACATGCTATCCCCCACAACACCAGGCATCCTGAGGATGGAGGGTAGGAGTTGAAGAAAGAAGATGCTGTGGAACAGCTAACCTAGCACAGGACTGCAGGAAAGGAGTCCATGTGTGGATAATGATTGTTATGAATGATATTGCAAAGAATATTGCAAGATGGACCTCCGCTAACAGGATTTCATAGAAGTATGGAGGTTCATGGATCTACTGGGAAGCCAGTAGAGGAACCGTGAAGAGGACCTCACTGAAAAGTGGAGGTAATAAACCTGTAGGAAAACAGAGGAGGTCAGAATCCTGAAAGGTAACAGGCACCCCTGGTAGGAAAAACTGGGGTAGTACAAAAACGGTGGGCCTTCAACGAAAGCTGTATGGTAAAAACCAAACTCTTGGGAGCAAGAAGAGAAAGGCTAACCGATTTGGACAAACAGGCACAGTCCTTGTGGGGAGAAAGGGTATGGGAACCCCTTGTATCCCAGGGGGAAGACAAATGCCTGAGGCGTTAAGCCTGTGATTAACTGAAGATCCACAATATCTCTCCTAACTGGGGTAAGCTAGGAGAAATATTAGGTACGGAGAGCTTCAGAGGTACCTAAACCCATTAGGTTATGGTATAAAAATTGTTGACTACCACAGGAGTGGTTGTGTGTGTAGATTCCCAAGCCTGCTGAATAGCACAGGTATGGGTAAAACCCCTCTGTCAGAACAGATAGCTATATGAGCATAGACAGTGAGATAGATAAGTATGTGGAGACATATCTATCTATAATGAAATATCTCGACATATATATATATATATATAAATATAAATATAGATATATGAATAGACATATAAGAATATATCTATAGTGAGATATGGAAGGGCATAAAATACACACAAAGATAAATATGAATATGTAGGCCTAAATATGGGTGTCTGTAATTAAACAGACAGATATATGCCTACAGCATGGTATTCACATAGGACATGTGGAGAGGGAAGATTCATCTAATAACAAGGAGGTGCAACCTACTTGTTATTAGATATATAGAGAATCTATTCCCCCTGGTTATGATCCGCAAGGATGCTAGCTAGTGAAATAACCAGGACGGTTATATGAAAACAGAGGATAATATCAATCTGTAGCCAGCAAGTCCTGAGTCGTCCAAGACTCTAGCATGGTAAGTAGACAGAAGACAGATAAGGATGAGGTACCATGTTGACCTGCTTAAGGGCACAAAGTATCATGCTTTCTTACCACGAGAACGAGCTGCAAGGAGAAAGAGCATATCCCCGATTGGAAATGCTATGGACCAAAGCAGGGAATTGGCAACTCCATAAGCCCTTAGGTAAGAGAAGGCCTATGTCCTTTATGGCAAAAGGAGATAGTAAAAGAAGGGAGAACCTTCTAGTCATGGGAGACATGACTGAAAAGCCGTTTCCAACCATCTAAGATAGCTGTTGGAGAAAAAAAACCCATGCTCTCTAGCAAGGGCCCATAGTGGAAAGCTTCTCTGTAGAATTGCAGAGAGCATGATGCAGGAGAATGAGGAGATAGGACTGGCTGCTAGAGCCAGTATCTCAGTCCACTATGCTGCCAAATCCAGGGGAATGGAGATGGCAGAAATAAAAGACCAACCCAGAAAGCTTGTTGTGGGATAATTTCCAAGATAGATGAAAAACACTGACTTGGAGCCACTACTAAGACCAGATAGAATGTTAGAGGAGGACAAATCTGGTTGTTTGTGGGCAAGAACCACTGGATCAAACATTAAGGCTCCTGCATAGGCAGCTGCTAGCAAGACAGCAGAAAGAATATTACTGTTTAAAACCAGAAAGAACAGACAGAACAGGAGTAGAAAACTCTGGACATGTCTGATAAACTGCCTTAAAGTAAATTTGAGACAGGGGAGGAAACTCAAGGAGGAAAACTCCGCACTGGAAAGTGACAAACCTAGAGAGGCTGAAGAAAAAACCCTCCAGTAAGTAATTCCCCTCTTACAGTGGTAAGAGGGTGAAGAGAAGAGAGCTGAAGAAGACTTACCAAGTAGTAAGTCTATAGAAAGGAAAAATACATGCTGGCACAGGAACTATCATTTGATAGTGGTCAGACCTCTTTCTCTGGCAGGAGAAGAGGAGAAACCTGTGACTTATAGGCATGAACATTCTGACAGCTCATAGAAAAAATGGATGTCTTTTGGAAAGAGATCCATGTGTAGGGGTTAGAATGAGTAATGGATCGGCTCTGTTGAGAAGAAACAACTGTAGATTCTAACCCCAAGGGTCACAAGCATTTGATGATGACTGATCAGAAACCCTGCAGAGGCCGAGTTTGCTGAGCCTGGTGAGAGGTTGGAGTCTTCAGACCAGGACGATGGCTCCCCTGTAGGGGAACATCTGTATGATGGGCAAGTGAGGAATAAAACCTTCTTCTCCTGTGGGAAGAAAGTTTGGTAGGACATTTCCTACTCACTGGGACAGAAGAAGGTGTAGAAGAACCCTTAGGAACAGGTAAATCAGTGGACAACTGAGTAACCTGACGTAAAGACTCCTTGTTGAAAAGATTTTCTCCAGTGCAAGGAGTATGTCCCAGTCGTTGTTGTTCCCACTTGGCCAAATCTGAAGCTTGGAGCCAGGCTCTACGTCGTGCCCCTATAGCTATAGCAGAAGTCCTGCTAACAGACTCAAAAGAGTCTAGGGAAGCACGAGAAAGAAACCAAGAGATATTCTGGATATGCTTAAGCAGTGAGGAATAGTCTGTACTCCTGGAAACTGGAAGGAAAGGAGTCAAAAGATGTAATTGTTTTGTGACCTCCTCAAGAGAAAGACTCATATAAAAAATATATGAGAGAATTCTTGCAGAAAGCATAGATGTCTGGAAGGTTTGACGTCCAAAGGCATCTAGTGTCTTAGACTCACGACCTGGCGGATAAGAAGAGTGTTTTTTCTTACTCTTTATCCGCCTCATTGCTGATTCCACTACTATGGAATGATGAGGAAGTTGAGTCTTTTGAAACCCTGGAGAGGGGGGCACCTGATATAAGAGATCAGTTGCTCTGGGAGGTGGGGGTACCCTTAAAGATGTTTCCCACATTCCTAGAAGGAGATCCTGCAAGGAATGATGCAAAGGAAGCATTATGTTGTCCTTTGCTTTGGTAGAAACAGAACCTGGTGCAGGATCATGTCCTGGAATAGGAATGGCAAGGGATCTTGCTATATCCCGGAGGAAACTCTGAAAAGAGGGATCCCCAACAGGAATCTCCCTTGGACAGGTTAGATCTAAAGAACTAGCCTGAGCACCCACAGAGTGCTCAGTCTAGCCTGAGCACCCACAGAGTTATCCAGATATATAGGAATAGAAGATCCTGCAGGGTGCAGTGTGGAATGCTTAAGGGATGGTTGCTTGGACTGGTTGTCAGGAGCAGCAACCATCCTTCGCAGATTGTCCATGCCAGGTATCGACTCCAAGCTTGGTATAGAATGGAGCGATGCTGTTGAAAAAAGCATGGTAGGAGTTTGCCACGATGCTACTGTGGATACCGGTACTGAAGTCAATACCGGTACCGATGTCGGAGTCGGGCTCGACAAAGACATCGGAGTAGTTATCGGTGACACTTCAATCAGTACCGAGGGAACCGAAAACCTCCGGCTGCTATCCTCGGTACCGAGCCACCCGTATCAATCAGTGTCGGTACCAAAATCTATTGGTACCCAGTCTTCCAGACTAGAAATGCATTCCAAACTCCGCATCGAGGGCAAGGAGCCTGAGAAGCGAAGCATGGAAGGCACCGACTGTAAGGGTAATGAAGACATCGGTACCGACTTCGGTACTGTGTCCGATACCGGTGAATGAAGGTCTACCAGTGGCAACTCAAGCGGCCTCAGGGGAACCGAGAGTTGTGGATCCGAGCCATCGGAACCGAGCCTTTGGTACCGCCGCGAGACGGTACCAAGGCGAGTCGGTACCCAGTCCTCCAAACTGGAGATCGATTCCAGACTCGGCATCGAAGGAAGCGAGGCTGTCGATGCACATCTGGAGGGTACCGACGTCGGTGGCAGTATCGGTGTTGGAACCGATAAGGGAAAGTCAATCTGGGACGTATCTATCGGTCCCAAAGGCACCGAGGAGGCCAGATGACGATCCCTGGTGAGGAGTGTTTCATCCAACACCAGTACCAATGCAGGGGTATCGGTACCGCTCGAAGCGGATGTCACCACTGTGCACGGCTCAGGTATGTTCTGTGGGGGGTGAACCCCAGGAACAACCTGAAACCCCTTATACGCTTTGGAGACCGAAGACTCCCGCCGGGGTTTTGGAGCCGGAGGCCATCAAGGGCAAAGCCAAAGCTGTCTACATGCTGTGCATGAGACGTAGAACTCAAGGACTGGCTAGTCTTAACAGACTGTTTGTGGGTTACCTGAATCAAAGTGAAAGAAGAAGGGGACGGTGCCCCAAAGTTGGAGGGCAACCGTGTATCGAGGGATTCTCGATGTTGAAGATGTCTTCTCACCAAACTGTTGTCAGGACCCAAGCAGGTTAGACACCGACTTCGAAGGTCTAAAAATAAAGTTGTACCGCCACAGTCTGAACATTTTGTGGAGAAAGTGTCTGGCGGTTCCATGAAGGAAAAATAGGGGAGGCCTGAAAGGCCTAAGACCCCGTGGGACACTATGAAGAAAAAATATCCCGTTGAAAAGGAAAATTTTACAAGAAAGAAAAGAAAACACCGGCGGTACCGGTGGCGTCGAGAAGACAGCCGCGACCACAAGAAAACTAAAAATAAGAAATAAGAATTTTCTGCGGTGACAGGAGGACGTCCTGCCGGCTCCGCAGAAAAACGAAAACTGAGGAGAGGCAGTTGGGAAAGGCGGGAAGGCAGCACGCAGGCGTGGTGGGATGCTTCCAAAAGCTCTTTGATTGGACGCTGGGAAGCGTTCCCGCACAGACTCCGTCGGTACCGACGTACCCATATGTGAAGACTCATTCCTGCTTGTTCCTGGAGATCATAGTTTCCCATTGGTGATCCTCCTTCCACCAGGTCTCTGAAATGCCAATTTTGTCTAGATCATAGATCACATCTGCTAAGAAGGCTGCAGCTGACTTTAGTCTAACAGACTAAGGCTTCAGGCAACTGCTGCACCCAGCAATTCGTTCCTTCGCCATAAAAGCCCCCACAGACCAAAGTTGTGAAGCCAGTCTTCACCAATACCTCAATCTTGTGATTATGCTGGTTCTACAAGTGATGCCTCCTTCAACCAGAATCATGGTACTATTGATATGGCTGTAATCAGAGAATCCACCTTAAGAAAACAAAGCCAGCCCTCAGTGTCCTTCATAGACAAGGCATAAAGCCTTCCTTTCACCTTGCCTTTGCAGAGAACACTGTCTCACTCCACAAAGATCATCCTGCGAATTATCTGAGGAAGAGGAAAGGCTTCAGAAGGCCTTCTTATGCCCTTCAAGATAGGGCTCTTAGACAACATAACCTCTACTTGAACCTCCGAGATCCTAAGGGAGAATGTCACTTGGGCAAAAAAGGACACCAGTTCCTCCTACCAAAAAACATGTACTAGAGGACTCCCCATCCTCCACTAAAGAAAGCTTACATTCCTCAGGCCCTGGCCTATCCCCCAGAATGTCTGTGTCCAAACCGTCCCCTATAACCACTCTCCGAGGAGAGGATGGAGAACCTGGACCCTTAGAAGAAATGTCCTCACCTCCTGGACTTTTTCAGAGCCAGAGCACTTAGTCCAGACTTTGTTTGCCCGAAGCAGCCCCACAGGACTGTGGCACAAGCAAAACGACTGCTGTAAGGCCAACAAAAAGTCAGGGGGAAACTCAACAGGGAAAGAATTGGGGCCCTGGATGGACACCTGAAGGCCCCCTGTTCCAGGAGCAATAATGGAGGCCCCAGAGATCCAGGAACAGGGTCCATGGGAACAAGGCTCTCAATCAAATGGTGGTTCTTCCCATGAGTAGGCTGTTCATAGGCTGAGCTACAACCACATGCTCAGCACCCCCTGCCAATGCCATGATCACAGGGACTCCTCACTACAACCTCCAAGGGTTTCACTGGATCAGCAGCACAAACCATACAAAGACCACTGGAGGAACTTCCTGATCTTCTCACCACCCTCCCCACCAAAAAAAATCCAAGCAAGGCAGTGACAATATGCTCCAACACTACCGTGGTAGCCACTGTACACTCCTTGCCACAGTGCCCAGTAAATCCATCAGATATTTCATCCCCCTAAGGGCTTCATTCACCCCTCAGGAAGTCCTCTTTTCCCTTTCCACAGAACTCAACAGTACCCGACCCAAACTGAAGGATCAGAGCCAGAGCCTTAAACATTTTTGATAAATTTAATTTTATTGCTCCAGCCTGCTTGTCCCCAGGAAAGGCCACCAGAAAAGATGAAAGGGGGGGGGGGGGAGCAAGGGTAGCAGACCCCAAGCAGAGCTGGCCTATCAGGATAGATCTCACCTGGACCTGGGAGCCTACCACCAGGCAGCTGCACTGGGACGCAACCAACAAAAGCCTACTCTACCAGGTGACAGGACCCTGGTGCCCTGGGAGACAGTGAGGGTCACCCTTAACCAGATATGGTGAAATAAGCCAGCATCGTAGAAGGTTATCAGACCCAGCTCCACTGGCGAAAACAGCCCTTAGACTGTGGCCTCAGGAGCTGGTCAAAGAAGCTGCACCAGTCCAGTCACCACTAACTTGGAGACTGAGAATATTGACCAGTGCTCAGACTGCACCACTCTTTTTACCAGTGATGATATCACTGCAAAGTTCTAGTTTCTCTGTCTCTAACATCTGCTGTAATGGGAGTAAAATCCGTTTTTATGGACTGGTCTAGCAGGATGAGGCATAAGTATATTTCATTTCTTAGTTGTATATAATCTATTGTGAAACCTAGTGAATGAACTGTATAACATTTTTAATGGTCGCTGTATACGGTGAGACCTACAGGTCGATGCAGAAACCCTGCGCTAAAGCCCAGTGCTTAAAGCTCTAGTGCAGGGTTTCACAGCATTAGTTTAACGCTGACTCTTTGTGTGGGACGCAATATGCAAATTATCCAGTGTGCAAAAAATCAGCATTAAACTGTGAGAGCAAGGCAAACACATGCACACAGAAGTTGGTGCAAGTTTAGCATGCTGTCCTGGAGAAACAGGGTCATCTGAGGTGAAGTTTGACACGTCACCTCAGATGACCTAGGCATTGGGAAAAGCCCCCGATGCCATCAGTACACTGCCCTCTCCCCCAGACACCAATCTCTCGACAAACAAAATACTCTGTGTCTCCAATTCCCCCACCCACCCAAAAAATATCCCTGGTGGCCTAGTGGCCCAAAATCCCCCACCCACCGAAACAACAAAAAAAAAATCCCCGCTGGCCCAGTGGACCCTGAACCCCTCCATCCCCCTTTCCAGTATCTTTAATTATGGGGAGGGTGCGTCTTCTACATGCTTCTGCCCCTGCGTTGCCATCTTGAAAAATGGCAGCGCCTGGCCTGGTGCAACCTAGGATGCGCTGGGTGGGGTCAGACTGTCATACTCTGTAAGACAAAAAATACCTTATATGGCAGAGTGAACCTGGGATGCACGAGCTGTCCTAGGATGCAATAGGGGAGTCAGTCTGCCATATAAAACATGGATAGCACCACAATGAGGTCCCATTACGCCGCTGGAGGGCAGATGGGGGGGCTTGGATAACAAGAGGGAGGAGTGGCCTAGTGGTTGGGGCAGGTTACCTGAGACCAGAAGGTCAGGGGTTCAAATCCCACTAGAGGACAGCAACCTTGGGCCAGAAGGACTGGGGTTTCTAGTCCCACAGGTGCTCCTTGTGGTCTAGGGCAAGCCACATAATCCTCCATTGCCCATGTTCCCTATAAAATAGTTATCTCCAAATTATAATGCCCTATTCAATGTAATTTCAGTTTGTTCAATGTAAACCACCTTGATATCATGAAAGGTGGTATATAAGGTTGTAGTTGTTGATATGGAAGGACAGACTAGATAGGCCATGTGGTCTTTTTCTGTCGTCATATTTCTATGTTTCTATAAGAAATGTTAAATAAATAAAGAGGCCCACCAGAAGCGGGTCAAGAGGGGCTTGCCTCGATAAGGTGGTGGTCCGCTGCGAGAGCACTCAGGTGCACCCTGAATGAGTTGGACTTCAGTCCTACCTGCAACAGGTGGAGTAAATATTGCGGTACAAGCTGCACAGAGCACGAGAACGTGTTGATTTGCCATTCCGCACACTACACTGAGAATCTGCGCCATTTGAAGGCGTAGGCCCGTCTCGTGGAGACCCTACAGGAGGTAAGGAGGACCTCCTCTACCTCCCCTGGAAGGTTGAATGGGGCCAAGCTATCCTTTTAGCAGCCAAGCAGTTAGTGACAGGGAACCCAAGTTGGGGTGTAGAAGGGAGCCCTCCTCCTGCAACAGTAACCCTGAGGACAAGTGGAGGAGCAGCGGGAACCATGGTTGCCTGGGCCACCAGGGGACGATCAGTATCAGCATCGCCCCGTCGTGCTGAGCCCTGAAAATTGTCTTGGCAATCAACGGCATGACCGGGAAGGCATAGAGAAGGCCCTCCACTGCCACCTGTGAGGGGTGCAGTTGGTGGGAGCAGAAGCGGGGCAGCTGAGTGTTGGTCGGTCTCGCGAAGAGGTCCATCAGCACAATCCCCCAGATTTGGAAGAGCCAAGAGGCCACCCTGGGATCCAGTCGCCACTCATGCGGCTGGAGGACCCTGCTTAGATTGTCTGCTAGAGTTTTGAGCTGGCCTGGCAGATACACCGCCCGTAGGAGCATCCCATTGCAGAGCGCAAAGGAGCAGAGAGCCACTTCCTCCTGATAGAGGGCAAAAGACCCTGTGCTCCCCTGCTTGTTCACGTAGAACATGGCCAACTGATTGTCCGTTTGGACCAGCACTAACTGGTGCTGCAGGTAGTGGCAAAAGACTCGGAGAGTCAGGAATATAGCCCAAAGCTCCAACAAGTTGATCTGCATTTGGCTCTCTGACTGTGACCAGCTGCTCTAAGTACAGAGATCTTTCTAGTGTGCACCCCAACCCAGCAGGAGGTGTCTGTGGGGAAGACCTTCTGGGGACTGGGGGCCTGGAAGGGCATCCCTGCCTGGAAGTGCTGCGGAGCCTGCCACCAGCTGAGGGAATCCGCAAGTTGGCAGGTCACTGTCGCCTTGGGAGTGGAGGCAGGCATCTGGGGTGGCATGGACCGTGGATGCCATGTGGTCCAGCAAGTGTAACAGGAGGCGAGAAGACACGATGCGTCTTCATTTTAAGTCTATGGCCAGCCCTGTCCAGGGTAGGAACGCTCTGGCCTGGAGGGTGTCTAGCTGGGCTCCCGATACTGCATCAGGAGGAGATGAGACTTGGGGTGGTTTATGATGAACCCCTGATGTTGTAAGACACCAATGGGGTGGGCCGTGGCCTGTTGCACCTCAGCGGCCGAGCCCCCTCTGATGAGCCAGTTGTCCAGGTAAGGGAAGACGATGGCTCCTTGGAGACTGAGATGGGCCATGACCACCTCTAGGCACTTGGTAAAGGACTTTGGGGTGGGGACCAGGCCAAAGTGTAGGACCCAACACAAACCTGAGGAATTGCCCGTTGCTGGGATGAATGAGGATGTGTATGTGCATCCTTTAAGTCCAAGGAGCATACTCAGTCTCCTGCCAGAGGTATGGCAGCAGCCTCCCAAGGAAG
Organism: Ichthyophis bannanicus; assembly: GCA_033557465.1. Classification (NCBI taxonomy): domain Eukaryota; kingdom Metazoa; phylum Chordata; class Amphibia; order Gymnophiona; family Ichthyophiidae; genus Ichthyophis; species Ichthyophis bannanicus. The sequence goes on along the minus strand of CM066033.1, from coordinate 940,191,898 downwards.
AGCATCTTGAACTTCTCCTTCATCAGGAACCTGTTTAGGTCCCACAGGTCTACTATGGGCCTTAGGCCACCTGCTCTTTTTTGTACGAGGAAGTACCTGGAGTAGAACCTTTTTCCCCAGAGGTGTTAGGGTATGGGTTCCACTACCTTGTCCTCGATAAGGCCAGAGAGCTCCTATAGTAGCAAGGTCTGGTGGGCTCTCCCAGGAAGAATGGAGGGGGAGTCTGCTCCAAGTGGACGAGGAAGCCCTCCTTGACCACTTGGACAGCCCAAGTGTCGGTGGTGATGGTTGGCCACCTGTGGGCAAACACAATCAGACGTCTCCTTGTAGGCTACTAGGGTGGGCCTCCTGGGGGTGGAGAGGTTATGCCCAAGGAGTCAAAAACTCCCACCAGGCTGTGCCGGAGCCGGTGCCCGGGTTTTGGGGGTCTTCTGCTTACGAGGGCCATGCCTTTGTCCCTTGGTCTGTTGACCCTGCTGGGGAGGTCTGATACTGAGGGCAGTTTCCGTAAGCTCTTCCCTTCCTCAAATAAGGGGGCTTTTTACTCGGGGTCTTCCATCAGGAAAGGGCAGCAGTTTTCTTGGAGAGCCTAGTCCTCATCAGGAACTCGAACTTCAACTCTGCAACCTTATCGGTCGTGGGTTTGCCAAAGAGTTTCTCTCCTTGGCAGGGGATGTCGACCAATTTGTCCTGAATCCATTGCTCCAGGTCAGAAGACTGTAGCCAAGTCTGATGTTGGGCACTGATTCATGCCATAGCTACTCTGGCCACCAACTTGAGCCATCATAGGCTGTTTGTGTCTTAAATTTAGAGCACTCTCTGAGACACAGGACAGGCTCTGGAACTGATGGAGGGGTTCCTTGGAGAGACCAGCCGAGAACCTGGCGAGTTCCTTTGCTAGGTCCCTCAAGTACATGCCCATGTACAGCTGGTATGCCTGGATCCGGCTGATGAGCATAGAGCCCCAATAGCACTTCCTGCCCAGGGCATCCAAGGTGCAGGTCTCCCTACCCGGGAGCACTGAGGAGTGCGTCTTCTGGCTCTTGAGCTGATGCGTGGCCGACTCCACCATCAGCTATGTGGCAGTTGTGCTTTCTGGAAGTCCGGGCTCCGGCAGACCCGATACATCGAGTCCAGCCATCTGTTCATGATGGGCACCGATGCTGGCATTTCTCACATGCGGAGGAACAGCCATTCCAGAATAGGGGGGACGGGCACTGTAAGTGTCTCCTTCAGAGGGGCCTCGTGCTGCAGGATCTCGAGCTCCTCTATGCTCCTCCTCTATGAAAACCATCCTGTTCCAGGAATACCTCGACACGACCCCCACCAAAAACCGAACTAACCTCTGATCTCGTCCACCAAGAACCTCTGATTCAAACTACAGAATCCTGCCCAAGTCCAATGTCTGTCCCATGTCCAAAGTCTGTACCATGTCAAAATCATTAATGTTGCCTCCCTGGTGATGGCCCCGCCCTACCAACTTAATTCCCCCACCCTTCTATGTAACACCGCTTTGACCCAGTGAAAAGCGGGATATAAATACAGCTAAATAAATAAATACAGCTAAATAAATGCGAGGGTCCTCCCCTGACTCTGTGTTGAACGATAACCCCTTTGACATGTCCCACACAAAGTCGAGGAAGGCCATATCCTCGGGTGGGGTCCAGTGCTGGATCTCGGAGGGAGACGGGTCTGAAGGTATGTTGAGATGGCGACGGGTGTCTGGAGATTCCTAGTCCGCGGCCTCCCAGTCTGACTCGTAGTCAGTGGAGGAGTCTAAGTTGGGCTGGGTTGTGAGATTGGGCCCCGAGCCTGACCATCCATGCTCCTCAGAGGCTCTAGGGGCGAAGCTGCAGCCACTCGTTGGGAAGACCTCAGTCCCAAGGATTGGGGACTGGGATTGAGACGGATGTCAAGGATCGACTCGAGGTCGAGGCCCTGGTGGTCTGGGAAGATGATCCTGTCAAACAGGGCATCAAGGCCCACTGTTGGGCCATGAAGGCGGACAAGCTGCACTCCAAGATCACCATTCTGATCTCCAGTCCAGATGGCTCCGCAGCCTTCAGCGTGCTCACCAAGGGTCTTGGGCCTGATGCCAGCTCAGATGAAGATCCAAGGCCAGTCACTGGAGGCCGATGCTTCTTTTCAGGTGACCTTGTTCGGCCACTCCCGCTCTGATCCCTCGGTCTCGCGGCATGGACTGTGGATCGGGCGTGGGACTTACCCACGTCCCCGACTCGTCCATGGGTGCTGCCCTCAAGAATGTCTTCTTTTTGTGCTCCACCTCCAGACGCTCTGCTCAGAGGACCCATGGCCTCGGTCGTAGGCGGCGGGGTCACTTCGGGGCTACGGGGTCCTGGATGGGGGCTTGGAGCACACTGTCGCTGAAGACTATGAGGCAGAGTCTGACCTTTGGAAGATCTTGTCATGCTGCTGCTGATGACTTAATTGTCTTGCAGGACATCTTTTTTACAGAGGCCACAATCCAAGGGATCGTGATCCGCCCCGAGGCAGCAGTCTTGTGTGTCGATGTGGACATGGTCCGTGAGTACCGACCATATTTCTTGAAGTCGCTGTAAGAGGCCATGGGGAGAAAAAGAGAGGTCAAAGACCCGGGCTCTGCCAGTGAAAAGTGCATGAAACTGCACTGGTCAAAAAAAGGAAAGAAAAAAACGAACCCAAGACGCAATGCTGAGGTAAGTGAGCTCGGGAGCGGGAAAGGGAACCAGTGCAACCGGGGAAGAAAACTTCCAAGAGAAAAAAATAACTCTTTTCCCAGGGAAATCAGACACATGTCCAGTGGGCTCCACAAAAAAAAGGAGACACAGGAAAGATGGCACCCTTGGGCAGGAAGGGGACCACTCATGTGTGGTGCATCTCCCAAAGGCTTTATTTATTTTATTTTATTTATTTATTTGGACAGCTTTTATATACCGCTGCTTCCAAGGATCAGCAGCGGTTTACATTATAACAAATAGAACAGGTACATTGAACTTTAAGGACTAGGTATTACAGTATAACTAGGAACATTTTTTACATTATAACAAATCAAATATCAATACAAATGATTCAGAACTTTATGAACTAATTTACATTATTACAGGTATTGTAATGCAAATAGTAGTATAAATGTATTACAATATACATAACATTATATATATATATATAACATAACAATATTGAACTATATTACAAATAATAGTTTACTTTAATAATTATATTAATGTGCGAAGAATACTTTTATCATTTGAAGTTATAGTTGATTCAGATTAAGGTGTACGATTGGAGAGAGTTTCTTTGAAAACTAGGGAGAAGCTTCCACGGAGGGCTCCGTCGGTGTCACCCATATGAGGGCTGACTTCCTGCCTGTTCCTGGAGAATGGCTCTTACTTATATAAAAATCTCTCCCAGCTTTGGCCCCAGACACAATCCAACAGCTCTTCTGATAACTACACCAGCATAGTTTTTCCCCTACTGTCCAACACCAAGATGACTCCATTCTAACACTAGTCTACCCAGCTGTCCTGTAAGTGCATTAACACTTCTCTTATCTACCTCTGGAAAAAGAATAATAACTGTTCTTCCCACTACCTCCCTCTAATCTGGAATAACACAGCAGAAGCCATTGGCAGGCAGCATAGTTCTGTTGCTAATAAATGTTATGTCAGACCAGTAACGCATCATGACGAACTAGATTTCCCTCATTTTTCCCCATTGCAATACTAGGCAAAATTGTTCCTCATATCACGAGCTACTGGCAATTACAAAATTAATTGTACACAGCGCCCTACCAGGTTTCTCTGCTTTCTTAGAAAAACACAGAAACAGAAAATATGAAAGGATCAGGATCAACCAACCCAAGCAAATACTAAATAAGGCATTTAAATATGCTGGGGTCTTGAGGATTAAGGGGGAGGGGAGATCATATTCAGAGCAGAATAATTAAAAAAAAAATGAAGGCAAGTCTCTAAGCAGGAGGATATCCAATGTTGCATGCTATTGTTGCGGACCTCTGCAGTGTGGCAATACGTATGTACCTGTTTGATGCGTTCGGCTATTAGACAGCCAACAATTTTCTTCTCACTGGACACATACAGGTAGGTCACTGTCTTACTTGGACAGCTTAAGTTGGTCTGTTTGAATCCCAACTCATGATCCACAAGCTCACGCACTTCTTCTGCCTAGAAATAGCCAAGATCAATGTCAGTAAATGTAAAATTCAGAGCGATAGTTGTTGCTTAAAGACTGAAAGCGTAGTTACTCACCTGTAACAGGTGTTCTCCAGGAGCAGCAGGAATCAGTCCTCACTTATGGGTGACGTCGGCGCCGACGGAGCCCTCGCGGAGCAATTTTCCCCAGCTTTCAAAGAAAGCCTTTGGGAATTGCAGCGCGCATGCGCGGTCCCCTTCCCGCCCAAGGGTGCCATCTTAGCCAGTCAGATGACATAGCTAAAAAAGACAGCATAAAAATTTGCAAAAGAACTAAAGCAGGTGATTGCAACTCCACGGGGAGGAGGGAGGGTTGTGAGGACTGATTCCTGCTGCTCCTGGAGAACACCTGTTACAGGTGAGTAACTACGCTTTCTCCAGGACCAAGCAGGAAGTCAGTCCTCACTTATGGGACTCCCAAGCTCAAGGCTACCGGAGACCCTAAGCACAAAAATGAGCTCCCTCTAGCTCAGCAGCACAGCAGGAAAGAATCTTCGCTGAATTATTACCCACCGGTAGCCCACATCCGGGATGGAGGGTAGGAGTTGCTCAGACCTCAAAGAGATTACGGAGGACTGCCTGTCCGAAAGCACTGTCCCTGCGGGACTCCCTCTCGAGACAGTAATGGACCGCAAAAGTCTGGCTCGAAGACCAAGTAGCGGCCCGGCAGATGTCTGCCAGCGGAACAGAGCGGAGGTAAGCCACTGACGTAGCCTTTGCCCGAACGCAATGAGCCGTGACTCGACCTTCCAAGGAGAGTCCGGCTGCCCCATAAGCCCAAGAGATACAGTCCGCAACCCAGATGGACAGAGTACGCTTGGAGACCGGGAGCCCCAATTTATTGGGGTCAAAAGACACAAAAAGCTGAGCAGCTTTACGGTGCTCCCGCGTACGGTCAAGGTAGAAGTTCAATGCCCTTCTACAGTCCAGGGTATGGAGGACCGTTTCAGCTCGGCTGGAGTGTGGTCTGGGAAAGAAGGTTGGAAGTACCACCTCCTGATTGATGTGAAAAGGGGAGACCACTTTTGGAAGAAATTTTGGGTGAGTCCGTAGGACTACCCTATTTTTGTAGAACAGAGTGTAAGGGGGATCAGACACGAGGGCCTGCAATTCACTTACGCGTCTAGCGGAAGTGAGGGCTATCAAGAACAGAGTTTTCCAAGAAAGAAAACGGAGAGAACAGGTAGCCATAGGTTCAAAAGGAGGACAGGTGATCCGCTGTAAAACCACATTCAGGTCCCAGTCAGGCGCTGGCGGGCGCAGAGGTGGTTTAAGTAGAAGGAGACCTCGGAGAAACCTCGCTACGAGAGGGTCGTTGGAGAGAGGTCTGCCGTCCACCGGCACATGATGTGCTGAAAGAGCACTGAGGTGAACTGTGACGGAGTTGGACTTAAGTCCCAGATTAGAGAGGTATAGCAAGTACTGCAAGATCACCGACACCGGGCAGGAGAAGGGATCCTGAGACTGTTGGGTACACCAAACGGAAAAACGACGCCATTTAAGGGCGTAGCATTTCCGGGTAGAAGGTCGTCGCGAAGCTAAGACGACCTCCTCCACCTCTGCCGGCAGGAGAAGGGGAGCAAGGACTACCCTCTCAGCAGCCAGGCCATTAGGTTGAGAGACCTGAGGTTGGGGTGTAGCAGAGACCCCTGATCCTGAGTGAGGAGATCCGGTTGTAACCCCAGAGGGAATGGATCCTCCACCGCTAATTGCAGCAGGAGCGGAAACCACGGCTGTCTGGGCCAGCGAGGGGCCACCAGGATCATGAAGGCTTTGTCTCGGAGAACCTTGAAAAGAGTCCGAGAGACTAGCGGGATGGGAGGGAAAGCGTACAAAAGGCTCCCCGACCATGAGAGTAGAAAAGCGTCCGCCGCAACCCGAAGGGGGTGTGGCTGACGAGAGCAGAAGCGAGGAAGTTGCCGGTTGTGAGGACTGGCAAAGAGATCCACTGTGGGGAGGCCCCACTTTAGAAAGAGCTTCTGAGCTACCAAGGGATCCAGGCACCACTCGTGCGGCTGGAGGATCCTGCTGAGTTTGTCCGCCAGGCAATTCTCTTGGCCTGGGAGATAAACTGCCTTGAGGAGAACGCCGTGACTGACGGCCCAAGAGCAGAGCTTCTGTGCTTCCCGGCAGAGAAGGAAGGAGCCCGTGCCCCCCTGCTTGTTCACGTAGAACATGGCAACTTGATTGTCCGTCTGGACAAGGACGGACTGGTGAGAAGTCAGGTGGGAGAAGGCCTTGAGAGCCAGGCGGATCGCTCTGAGCTCCAGGAAGTTGATCTGCTGAGCAGACTCCCACGTGGTCCAGAGGCCCTGAGTACGTGCCCCTTGGCAATGTGCTCCCCAGCCCAGGAGGGATGCATCGGTTGTCAGCACCCGGGCCGGCTGAGGTGACTGGAAAGGCATGCCGAGTATCAGGTTCGGCCGATGAAGCCACCACCGGAGAGACGAGATCAGCGGCTCGGAGACGCGCACTAGGTCTGCTAGGCCGCCTGTGGCTTGTTGCCACTGCTGGCGGAGACACCATTGAGCAGGCCGCATATTCAGGCGGGCATTGGGGGTCACATGGACGGTGGAAGCCATATGGCCGAGTAGTCTCAGGAAGCGCCTGGCGGAGACCAGGGGCTGGCTGCGAAAACGGTCGGCTAGGTCCATGAGCCGTTGAGCTCTGTCGAGCGGTAGGAACGCTCGTGCCTGAGGAGTGTGCAGCCTTGCGCCGATGAACTCGAGATCCTGTGAGGGGAGCAAAGTGGACTTTGCGAAGTTTATAACAAAGCCCAAGTACTGCAGAAGAGTCACCGTGCGGCATGTGGCGTTGGTGACCTCCGGAGCGGACGCTGCTCTGATGAGCCAGTCGTCGAGGTACGGAAAGACATAGAGGCCGTGAAGCCGGAGATGGGCCGCCACCACCGCGAGACATTTTGTGAAGACTCGCGGTGCGGAGGACAGGCCAAAGGGCAGTACTCTGTACTGGTAATGATTTCCGGCCACCACAAACCTTAGGTACTGGCGGTGGTTTGGGTGGATAAGGATGTGCGTGTAGGCATCCTTTAGATCCAAGGAGCATAGCCAATCTCCCTGCTGGAGGTAGGGCAGAAGGATTCCAAGGGTAAGCATCTTGAACTTTTCCCGCACGAGGAATTTGTTGAGGTTGCGCAAGTCCAGGATGGGTCTGAGGCCTCCTGTCCTTTTTGGTACCAGAAAATACCTGGAATAAAAGCCTTGACCTCTCAGGTGGTGGGGCACCGGTTCCACCGCCTGTTCCTGTAGAAGACCTGCTAACTCCCAAAGGAGTAATTCCCTGTGCAGAGGGGGTCGTGGAGGTTCTCCCGGAAAATAGGAGGGAGGGACCTGGTGGAAGTGGAGAAGATAGCCTTCTCGCACGACTTGAAGCACCCAGGCATCTGAGGTGATGCTGGACCACCTGTGGGCGAAGTGAACCAGCCGGCCTCCGGTGCTGGGAGGAACCAGCGGGGGGGGGGGGGGGGGGGGGAGAGGCTATGCTTAAGGAGTCAAAACCCCCACCCTGCGGAGCAGGGGCTGGTGGTGCAGGCTTGGGGGCTTGCTGCCTACGGGACCCGTTACCCCGTCCCTTGGCCTGCTGGCCCTGTTGGGGAGCTGCAGGGGCCTGATATTGGGGGTATTGTTTGTAGGCAGCCGCCTTCCTCGGGTAAAAGGACTTCTTTCCCGAGCCCTTCTTTTTCTGGGAAGGGGCGGAGGTCTTCCTAGAAAGCCTAGTCCTGGTGAGAGTCTCCGTCTCAATTTGTGCAGCCTTTTCAGCCATGGGCTTGCCAAAGAGGTTTTCGCCTCGGCAGGGGACATCGACCAACTTGTCCTGCACCCAGGGCTCAAGGTCAGACGACTGAAGCCAAGCCTGTCGGCGGGCACCGATGCCGGCTGCGGCCACTCGAGCCGATGCTTCAAAGCCATCATAGGCTGCTCGGGACATGAATTTTGAGCATTCCCGAATGCCAGTGGACAAGGCCAGGAACCTCCGCAAGGGTTCCTCGGACAAACCAGCGGAGAATCCGGCTAGCTCTTTAGCCAGGTCTCGGAGATACATGCCCATGTATAGCTGGTAGGTCTGGACACGACACGCAAGCATAGAGCCCTGGAAACACTTCTTACCAAGGCCATCCAGGTTACGGGCCTCCCTGCCAGGAGGCACCGAGGAGTGCATCTTCTGGCTCTTAAGACGATGCATGGCCGATTCCACTACCATGGAATGGTGTGGTAGCTGTGCTTTTTGGAAGCCAGGACTCTTGCGGACTCGATAGATAGAATCGACCCGCTTGCTCAGGACCGGCGAGGTGGCCGGACTCTCCCACATGCGGAAGAGTAGTCGTTCCAGCATGGGAGGAACCGGTACAGTAAAGTGTTCCCTGGCGGGAGAGTCATACTGGAGGGCGTCGAGCTCTTCGGCTCGAGGCTCCTCCTCGGGGTCCGCAGGGAAGGCCAAAGCCTTGGCCATATCCCTGACGAAGTTCGAGAACCGGGCATCCTCCGGGGGGGACTGCTTCCGAGGTTCGGACTCAGGTGAGTCCGAGGGGACACACCGAGTCCGAAAAGAATCAGGCGACTCTTCCTCTTCAGACTCCCAGACCGACTCCGACCTCGCGGGTTTCACCTTCCGTCGATGGTCCCCGGAGGGAGAACCCCTGTCGGAGGAACTCCGGCGACGGTCTGAGCTGGAACCCCTGGACGCGGAGGCCTCCGACGAGGTCCGGGTACGGCTGGGGTCAGCGAAGATTCTATCCCGCTGATGCCGCCGACTTCTCAACGCTTTGGAGGACAGTTTGCCACAAGGCCCACAGATCATTTCTTCATGATCCGGGCCCAGGCAGCGGAGGCAATGGTCGTGTGTGTCAGTCAGTGACATATTTCGGTCACACTGACCACACCGCTTGAAACCACTGGCAGCCATCGGGGGAAAAAGGGCCCCGGCGAGGTCAAAGGACCGGGCTGCCAGGGAAAAACCGAAAACTGACTAAGTCAGAAAAACCGAAAAAGAAGAAGAGGACTCGTGACCGGCGTCACGAGTCCGGGCGGGAAAAAGACCGGCGTCGAACCGAAGGAAAAAAAGAGTAAATTATGAAGAAAAATCAACTTTTTCGCGGGGACACGACGGGTACGTCTGTAGGGCTCCGCGGAAAAAAGAAGACTGGCTAAGATGGCACCCTTGGGCGGGAAGGGGACCGCGCATGCGCGCTGCAATTCCCAAAGGCTTTCTTTGAAAGCTGGGGAAAATTGCTCCGCGAGGGCTCCGTCGGCGCCGACGTCACCCATAAGTGAGGACTGACTTCCTGCTTGGTCCTGGAGAATCAGAGTTTTACAAGCATGAAACTCTGTTCCAAACAAGAAACTGCAAAACGTAATGTCCAGACAGAAAAAAACCCAAACCTTTTCTTCTCCAGCTTTACATTCAGTGAAGCTTTGTAATATTATTCAATATTCATCCTACTCTCTCTTCAAGCCTTGGTCTTTCACTCCTGTAAGCCATATACCCACTTTCCATTCCTTTCTTCATGCAGAATCTCCTCCCACCTGTGTGTCTCTCTATCCTCCATTACTAAGCTTCCTATGGCTACTTTGGACTGCTTGCTCTTCCTTCTTTAAGTTGTTTTTATCTCTTTTCTACCCTTGCTGTGTGTCTTTTCCCTCCATTTCTTTAGCTGTATCTTCTGTCCTAACTAAAAATTAGGTGCTCTAATCTTGCTTCTAATTCAGACATTACTGCAGATCAGGTCCAGGAATGAGAACTGCTCTGCCTTCAGCTACTGGATAGTAATGTTTGAATAGTGAATGGATGTTATATTTAGTGATTTCTCAAGTACCCTGTAATTTGGAGGGCTACATTACTTACAGGGCCATTTGAGCCTGCTGAAGAGACAACTCGCTGTTGCAAAGTGCCATAGAGTCGGAGTCGATGTTGACTCCTGGGGACCCTGTGGATAGTTGTCCATGTTGTGTCTATTCCCAGTCTATAAATGTTTTCGGAAGGCTTATAAATACATACCTTTATTTTAAAAGAAAATATGTATTTCTGGTTCCTAAATATGCATCTTGAACCAGTGTGCATTAGAGGAACACTGCTTGGGTGCCAAGGACATAATGTAAGCAATGTATGGTGGCAGAGAAAATACCACAACGCACAAAAGAAAGAATACAACTGCTCTTCAAAGAACAAAATTAATTTCTTTGGCTAGTTGAACAGTTTCCCATGTTTTGAACTGGTAAGCATTTGCAAAATTTCCCACACTTACCCCAGTGAAGTTTGGGTAAAGAGAGACTTAAATAAATAGCAAAAAAATACAGACAATATACTGTGTATTGTTTTTTAATATCCCCAGACAGAACAACACAGAACAAGCGCCTCTCTCAGCCCCTTTTGAACAAACATGAAGAAACATCAGCAATACAAGAGAGCATGATCACCACAAATTCCTGCACACTCCCAGCACTCTAAAGATGGGGCAGGGTACATAATGTTTATGTAGTCTGTTTGAAATCATCACCATCTGAGCAAAATTCCTTTGTCATTATTAAATGTAAGACACACAAAGTGAGAGCTGAAAAGTGCTCACTCTTTTCACAGCATCAACTGTATTAGCAAGAACTACTCCCTCTACCCAACTCATCTGCAGAATCAAAATGGATAACAGTCAACATCGGATTGCATGTTAAAGTAGGACCACTATTTTGGTTATGATCACCAGGGCTTAAGTTGTAAACAAAAAAAAGAAGTGGAACTGTGCAGCTGGGGTACAGAGCAGATGGGCCAAGGGCAGGAACAACAAAACCAGGAAAAATGGTAGAAACCATCATAAAGAATAAAATTACTCAGCATGTAGATAGTCATGGCCTAAGGGGAGACAGCCAACATAGCTTTAGACAGGGAAGATCTTGTCTTACTAATCTGTTATGTTTTTTTGAAGGTGTGAATAAACAGGTGGACAAAGGTGAGTCGGTTGATATAGTGTATCTGGACTTTCAGAAAGCCTTTGACAAGGTCCCTCATCAGAGACTTTTGGCAAAACTAAAGAGTCATGGGATAGGAGGCAGTGCACTACTGTGGATCAGGAACTGGTTAAAAGATAGAAAGCAGAGGGTAGGGCTAAATGGCCAATTTTCCCAATGGAGAAAGATGAATAGTGGTGTACCCCAGGGATCTGTGCTGGGTCCGCTGCTTTTTGACATTCATAAATGACCTGGAAAGTGGAACAACGAGTGAGGTTATCAAATTTGCAGATGACACAAAACTATTTAAAGTTGTTAAAACCCAAGAGGATTGTGGAAAATTTCAAGAGGATCTTGATAAATTGGAAGACTGGGCATCAAAATGGCAGATGAAATTTAATGTGGAAAAGTGCAAAGTTGTGCACCTAGGGAAAAACAACCCAAACTATGGTTACACGATGCAAGGTTCCACATTAGGAACCACCACCCAGGAAAAAGATTTAGGCGTCATTGTAGATAACATGTTAAAACCCTCGGCCCAGTGTGCAGCGGCGGCCAAGAGAGCAAATAGAATGCTAGGTATGATAAGGAAAGGAATGGAAAATAAAACAAAAGATATTATAATGCCTCTATATCGGTCCATGGTGAGACCGCACCTTGAATACTGTGTGCAATTCTGGTTGCCGTATCTTAAAAAGGATATGGCGATATTAGAAAAGGTTCAGAGAAGAGCCACCAAAATGGTAAAGGGGATGGAAGGATACTCCTATGAAGAAAGGCTAAAAAGATTAGGGCTCTTTAACCTGGAAAAGAGACGGCTGAGGGGAGATATGATAGAAGTCTATAAATTAATGAACGGAGTGGAACGGGCAAACATAGATCGATTGTTTACGTTATCAGAATATAGAAAGACTAGGGGACATGCAATGAAGCTACAAGGTAAACTATTTAAGACTAATAAAAGAAAATATTTTTTCACTCAACGTGTAATCAAACTCTGGAATTTGTTACCGGAGGATGTAGTAAAGGCTGTTAGTGTAGCTGGGTTTAAAAAAGGTTTGGACAAGTTCTTGGAGGAAAGGTCCAAAAACCATTATTAAGAAGAGACCCATGATATCAATGCTTGACCCAGTACAAGCATTGTGGAACCGGTGTCTTTTGGGGAAACTGCTAGGTACGTATGACCTAGATTGGCCACTGTTGGAAACAGGATACTGGGCTTGATGGACCTTGGTCTGACCCAGTATGGCATATCTTATGTTCTTATAAAGAGGTGTTTGATTAAGGAGTACAGCAACTTCACACACTCCTCCCTCCTCTTCCTTACAGGCTGCTTAGAAGGGACTTACTGGAGCACAACACCCCTATGCTATGGAGTCTAAAAAAAGTGGCTGAACTGTGTTCCAGGCCATTCCCTCAGAAATTAAGCCTTGATGACTATCAATAGCAGCCAACATAATAACTTGAAAAGAATAAAAGCAGACATGTATATGGCCAAGATGGGGTTATTTTCCTTAAAAAAAAAAATTAGAAGTCTGTTTAATAAATACTGTAGCTAAGTGCCCCCCAGTTAGCGTAGTTACTCACCTGTAACAGGTGTTCTCCAGGAGCAGCAGGAATCAGTCCTCACATATGGGTGACGTCGGCGCCGACGGAGCCCCCATGCGGAGCATTTCCCCAGCTTTCAAAGAAAGCTATTGGGAATGCAGCGCGCATGCGCGGTCCCCTTCCCGTCCAAGGGTGCCACCTTGCTCAGTCTGATGACATAGCTAAAAGACAGCAAAATAAATAAATAAATAATATGACTGAAAATCCAAGGAGAGGAGGGAGGGTTGTGAGGACTGATTCCTGCTGCTCCTGGAGAACACCTGTTACAGGTTAGTAATTACGCTTTCTCCAGGACCAAGCAGGAAGTCAGTCCTCACATATGGGACTCCCCAGCTTAAGGCTACCGGGGACCCAAAGCTGAAAAAATGAGCTCCCTCTAGAGCCTCACATGTGTGATAAGAATCTTCTCTGAGAACGCCCCCGAACGGTAGCCCAACACCAGGGCCGGAGGGTAGGAGTTGCCTATACCTCAAAGAAATTACGGAGTACCGCCTGTCCGTAAGCACTGTCCCTGCGGGACTCTCTCTCTAGGCAGTAGTGGGCCGCAAAAGTCTGGCTTGAAGACCAAGTAGCGGCCCGGCAGATGTCTGCCAACGGAACAGAGCGGAGATGAGCCACTGACGCAGCCTTCGCCCTGACACGGTGAGCCGTGACTCGACCCTGCAAGGAGAGGCCGGCTGCCCTGTACGCCCAGGCGATACAGTCTGCTACCCAAATGGACAGCGTACGCTTGGAGACAGGTAACCCCAACTTATTAGGGTCAAAAGATACGAAGAGCTGAACAGCCCTTCGGTGTCCCTGCGTACGGTCAAGGTAGAAGGACAACGCCCTCCTACAGTCCAGGGTATGCAAGACCATCTCAGCCCGGCTGGCATGCGGCCTGGGAAAGAAAATTGGAAGAACCACCTCCAGATTGAGGCGGAAGGAGGAGACAACCTTTGGAAGGAACTTAGGGAGAGTTCGTAAGACTACTCTGTTCCTATAGAACCTAGTGTATGGTGCCTCGGACACCAGGGCTTGAAGCTCACTTACTCGCCTTGCTGAGGTAAGAGCTACCAAAAACAATGCTTTCCAGGAAAGAAAGTGCAAAGGACAAGTAGCCATAGGCTCAAATGGTGGGCAAGTAAGTTGTTGCAAGACCACATTCAAATCCCACTCAGGGGCAGGTGGACGAACTGGAGGCTTAAGCAAAAGCAGGCCTCTGAGGAAGCAAGCTACCAAAGGATGGCTTGAGAGAGACTGACCCTCCACCGGTGAGTGGTGCGCTGAGAGAGCACTTAGGTGGACCCTAACAGAGTTGGATTTAAGGCCTAGATTGGACAGGTGCAGCACCACTGGTACCAGGCATGAGAAAGGATCTTCCTTGTGCTGGGCACACCAGGTGGAGAACCTACGCCACTTAAGAGCATATGCCTTCCGAGTGGACTGCCTCCTAGAGGCCAAGACCACGTCCTCCACTTCCCTAGGCAGCAGCAAGAGTGCTAGAACTACCCTTTCTGCAGCCAGGCCATCAGATTGAGGGACTGGAGATTGGGGTGTAAGAGAGATCCCTGCTCCTGAAACAGGAGATTGGGTTGCATCCCCAGAGGAAGAGGAGCGTCCACCGCCAGCTGTAAAAGAAGTGGGAACCACGGTAGCCTTGGCCATCTGGGAGCCACCAGTATCACCGAGGCCTTGTCCCGGATCACTTTGAACAGTGTTTTGGGCACTAGAGGCGTGGGAGGAAACACATATAGAAGGCCTGTAGACCATGGTATGAGAAAAGCATCCACTGCTACTCTGAGAGGATACGATTGTCTAGAACAGAACCTGGGCAGTTGACGGTTCAGTGGACTGGCAAACAGATCCATGGTGGGAAGACCCCATTTTAGGAAGATCTGTTGAACCACCAGAGGATTCAACTGCCATTCGTGTGGCTGTAGGATCCTGCTCAACTTGTCCGCCAGGTAATTCTCCTGTCCAGGGAGATAGATCGCCTTGAGAAGTATGCCATGCTTGACTGCCCAGGAGCACAGGTCCTGTGCTTCCTGACAAAGAGGTCGGGACCCTGTGCCTCCTTGTTTGTTCACATAGAACATAGCAACTTGATTGTCCGTCTGAACTAAGACAGACTAGTGAGAGAGGACATGAGAGAAAGTCCGCAGGGCTAAGCGGATTGCTCTGAGCTCTAGGAAATTGATTGGCTGTGTGGCCTCCCAAGGAGACCACAGGCCCTGAGTGCATGCTCCCAGGCAATGTGCACCCCAACCTCGAAGAGAAGCATCGGTTGTCAGCACTTGAGAGTGTGGAGGTGCTTGAAAAGGCACCCCTTGCAGTAGATTCGGAAGATGAAGCCACCACTGCAGAGAATCTGCCAGTAGATGGGAGACCCTCACTTTGTCCGTCAGGTTTCCTGTGGTCTGTAGACACTGAGCCCTTAGGCCCCACTGAGCAGGCCTCATGTGCAGATGGGCATTTGGAGTTACATGGACCGTGGATGCCATGTGGCCTAATAGCCTTAGGAATTGTCTGGCTGAGACTAGAGAATTGCGGTGGAACTGTCTGGCCAGATCTATCAGTCTGTTGGCCCTGTCCACGGGTAAAAAGGCCTTCGCTTGAAGGGTGGCTAGTCTTGCTCCTATGAACTCCATGTTTTGTGAGGGGCGCAAAGCGGATTTTGCAAAGTTTATGACAAATCCCAGATGCTGGAGAAGAGACATAGTACGGAGGGTGGCTTGATTGGTTTCCTGTGGAGACTGACCTCTGATGAGCCAGTTGTCCAGGTATGGAAAGACAAAGAGTCCTTGAACTCTGAGATAGGCCGCCACCACCACCAGGCACTTGGTGAAAACCCTGGGGGCGGAGGTTAGGCCAAAAGGGAGTACCCTGTACGGGTAATGGTTTCCTTCCACTACAAATTGGAGATATTGTCTGTGGTCTGGATGAATAAGGATGTGAGTATACACATCCTTTAGGTCTAAGGAGCATAGCCAACCTCCTTGCTGTAGGTAGGGCAGCAGGATTCCAAGGGTAAGCATCTTGAACTTTTCCCTCTCCAGGAACTTGTTGAGATTGCACAAGTCTAGGATGGGCCTGAGGCCTCCTGTCCTTTCTGGTACCAGAAAGTACCTGGAATAGAAGCCTTGACCTCTCAGGTGGTGGGGCACCGGTTCCACCGCCTGTTCTTTTATAAGGCCTGCCAACCTCTGTAGGAGTAAGTCCCTGTGCAGAGGGAGTCTTGGAGGCTCCCCTGGAAAGTAGGAGGGAGGTACCTGGTGGAAGTGGAGGAGATAGCCTCTCTGGACTATGCTTAGCACCCATGTATCCCTTGTTACGGCTGACCACCTGTGGTCATACAGGGTCAGCTGGCCTCCTGTGCTGATATGGGCCAGCTGAGGAGGAGAGGCTATGCCACTGGAGTCAAAAGCTGGTGGCTTGGGGGTTTTCTGCCTACGGGGCCCATGTCCCTGCCCCTTGGCCTGCTGACAGAGGGGCTACAGAGGCCTGAAAGTGTGGGTATGATTTGTAGGCAGATGACTTCCTCGGGTAAAAGGTCTTTTTTCCCCGAGCCCTTCTTCTGAGAAGGGGCAGAGGTTTTCCTGGACAGCCTAGTCTGGGTGAGAGTCTCGGACTCGAGTTCTGCAGCCTTTTCAGCCATGGGCTTGCCAAAGAGGTTTTCACCTTGGCAGGGGACATCGACCAACTTGTCCTGTACCCATGGCTCAAGGTCTGATGACCGTAGCCAGGCCTGATGGCGTTCACCGATGCCGGCCGCAGCTACTCGGGCCAAAGCCTTAAAGCCATCATAGGCTGCTCGAGAGATAAACTTCGAGCACTCCCGGATCCCCGATGACAGGGCCTTGAACCTCTGCAAAGGTTGTGATAAGGAAGCTTATCATAGCTCAGGAAGGGGCTATAGAAAAGGTGAAGTGTCTCTGAACAAGCAACCTGTCAGTGCTGGTAGAAATGAGAAAACAGAATTTTGCCATAAAAGACTACCAGTCCCAGAATGCACCAGGTTTCCAACAGCCATGAGAGGAGCTGAAGTGAGAAAACGTGTGTTCAATCAAAAGGGCTATGAGGTAATCCCCAAGCACTCATTGCAAAGGGCAGGGCTTGATTCAGCACAGCTGCGCTGTGCTAGGATGGAACACTCATCTCAAAGGGCAAGGCCTGATTCAGCACAGCTGCGCTGTGTTAGGGAGGAGCACTCATCTAGGCAGAATAAGAGTAGAGTTTATTCTACAGATGACCATCTTCATGATCACCTTGGATATCCAGAGAATTGTCCTCAGTATCCTGAGAATCAGCTTGTTTTTGATCATCAGTTTCATCTGAAGGATCATCAGAAGCAGAAGCCAAACCGGACAGACAGAGGCAAGGAAACCCTCTGGAAGAAAGAGGAGAAAAGCCTTTGAGAGGTCTAGAAGAGTCCAAAGCAGTACGTATACTGGGAGGTATTCCAAGGGCCAGCATACACCATTGGACTGGGGAAAGCCAGAGGAATGGTGCTGCAGAGTTAGGAATCACCAGAGGCTACCTGTGAGGGAGACGGCTGCACGTGGAAGGGACCCTAAGACCTATGCCAGAAGGTATGTGAAGAGAGATCCAGTGTCCAGGGATCTGGATTGGAAGGCTGGACATAAGAACTGGACTACATACTGGCCAGGCTATATAGAGAGGAACTCTAGCAGCAATGGAAGCTCAGGTATGAACACTGATCTATGCCCTAGCTATAACCTTGAAAGACAGCAGGGAAACAAGTATTCTCCTGAAAATGTTCCATTGAGAGATTCATCTGTGCCAATCCATGATATTGAACCCATGCTTGTTGAACAAGGGGGAATAATAGCAGATGAGGATCCTATTTATATGGACTGCTCTCTATCTAAACTCCGTTGGTAACTTTCTGTTATAAAGTACAGCAACCATCACAAAGAAATACAAATTTGTTCTTTAATCTACTCAGAAAAGCTCCTGAAGCAGGATTTGAACCACACAGTGGAAGGCAAGCCAGCTAAGGGGTTTCAGCTGGTAACTGCTAGCAATTAAGCCTTACCTAATTGCTTGTGAGCTAGGAGAGAATCACTTCTGTATCTATGTGGGAAGTAATCAGAAGTTAACCTGAAAAGAACGGTTTGTTTCTTGCTTTGTGACTTTTCATTTGTTGTTTTCCTGATTTTATCTTTGTTTTTCCAAGTTAACACTGAAAGCAAGTAACCTAATTTATGTGCTACCAAGCATATCTGTGTTGGGAGAAATAACCCCATAAATAAATATCTTATTGGCTTTACCCAAGAGCACAACTAAATTATTGTCAGCAGCTGTGTCTGGTGTGAATGAACTACATTGCCCACAATACCTTGCAAATCATATAGAAATATGCACTTGCCATGAGTGTGAAGATTCTCACCCAGGCAGCCGTCTGACAAGGTTCCTCGGAGAGACCAGCAGAGAACCCGGCAATCTCCTTTGCCAGGTCTCGAAGGTACATGCCCATGTACAGCTGGTAGGTCTGGACACGGCAAGCAAGCATTGAGCCCTGGAAGCACTTTCTACCGAGGGCATCCAGGTTCCGGGCCTCCCGGCTGGGAGGCACCAAGGAGTGCATCTTCTGACTCTTCAGACGATGCATGGCTGATTCCACAACCATGGAGTGGTGTGGTAGCTGTGCCTCTTGGAACCCGGGGCTCTTGCGGACTCGATAGATGGAATCAACCTGCTTGCTCAGAAACGGCATCGAGGCCCGCGCCTCCCACATGCAGAAGAGCAACCGTTCCAGCATCGGAGGAACCGGTACAGTAAAGGCCTCCTTTGGGGGAGAGTCATACTGCAGGGCCTTGGGCTCTTTGGCTCGAGGCTCCTCCTCAGGATCCGCGGGGAAGGCCAAGGCCTTGGCCATGTCCCGCACGAAATCTGAAAACTGAGTGTCCTCCGAGGGGGACCTTCTCCGAGGCTCGGACTCCAGTGAGTCCGAAGGGACACACCGGGTCCGAAATGTGTCCGGGGACTCCTCATCCTCCGTTTCCCAGCCCGATCCCTTGGAGGAGGAATCGAGCAGGTCTGGTCGGGCAGGCACCGATGCCATCTGCCCCGACGCCGAGGGTACCGGCGTCGACGACCTCGGTCCCGAACAGGAGGCGGCCAAGGGAGACCTTGGCTGAGGATCAACTCGAGAGCGCATGGACTCGAGGATTGGCTTGGCCTCCGGGGTCGACTTGGACGTCAATGTCCCGGTGGTCGGGGCAGATGCACCGGTGAGACCGGCGATCAGTGCCCACTGCTGTTCCATGAAGGCAGCTAAGCTGCTCTCCAAGGCCGTCAACCTGAGTCCGAGCTCAGGAGACTCAGCAGCCCCCGACTCGGGCCCCGATGGCGTCGGCTCCTCCGGAGGAGAGTCCACGAGGACTACAGTACTCACGTGACCCGGGGACTCCGTCTCTACACGAGGTTGTTTAGCAGGCCGCTCCAACTCTGAAGACCCGGGACGGCTCTCAGGGCTATGCGACCTGGCCCTGGAAGAACCAAGTGCGTCCACCGATGCCGCCCTTGCGGGTTTCTTCTTCCTGCGATGTTCCCGTGAGAGAGACCCCCTCTCAGAGGAACCCCGACGAAGCTCGGGATCGGAGTCCCGAGACGTCGAGGCCTCTGACGGTCCAGGCCAGTCCGGATGCGGAGTCAGAGAAGATTCTTTCTTTTTGGTGCTGCCAGCTCCTTAATGCCTTCGAGGACATTTTCCCCCACAGGCCACAGATCATCGGGTCATGATCGGGCCCGAGGCAGTGGAGGCAGCAGTCATGTGTGTCGGTGAGAGACATAAGTTATTTACACCCGCTGGCAGCCATCGTGGGAAAAAGGGCCCCTGCGAGGTCAAACGACAGGGCTGCCAGTGAAAAATAGAAAAAAGGCGCATACACTAGCCACTAAGGGCAAAAACCGAAAAAAGAAGTCTGGGCTCGATACCGGCGTACCGGGCCCAGGCGGGAAAGGGAAACCGGCGTCGAACCAAAGAACACACGGTCCCAACCCAAAAAATCAACTTTTTCTTCGGGTGAAAATGAAACACGTCCGTCGGGCTCCACGGAAAAAAGAAGACCGAGCAAGGTGGCACCCTTGGGCGGGAAGGGGACCGCGCATGCGCACTGCATTCCCAAAGGCTTTCTTTGAAAGCTGGGGAAATGCTCCACATGGGGGCTCCGTCGGCGCCGACGTCACCCATATGTGAGGACTGACTTCCTGCTTGGTCTTGGAGAATACTACAATTCTACAGCACAGGCTGTATATATTTCTTCCCTTCCCAAGGAAGGGTCCAGTCCCTGTGGAACCATTACATAACTGACTGATCCCTGCAGAACTGCTGCAGTAGACCAGGAGCCGGGATGAAGATGCAGTGGTGGTAATGGGCAGTTTCAGAAAAAAAAAACCCCCACACCATTCTCTGTTTAGTTTATTGAAATTTGATATACCGCTTATAGGGAATAGCAGCTAGGCAGTTCACAGTACAATAAAAAGTAAGATAATATAACCAGGAAAAATAAAAAGGGATACAAAAAGACGACCAAAAGAAAGGGAATCTGGAAACAAAGAGGGAGGAACAGATGGAGGGCCTAGGTTACAATCATGGCGAAAGTAAACGAAGAAAAACAATAGTGAGGGTAGGAAGGGGGCTAAGAGCCAGAGTCACAGAAAAAAATACAGAAGAGAAATCTAGCTCTCAGAAGAAAAGGCCAAAGAGAAGAGAAAAGTCTTCAATTGAGCCTTAAATCGGGACAGAGAGAGTTTAGAACGCAAAGCGCAAAGGCAGGGGGAGAGAGTTCCAGAGGGTAGGGGCAACCACACAAAAAGAAACAGCACAAGAGGTAGCTGAACAGACAAAACGAACGGTAGGAACAGTGAGCAGTTGAGCGGAAAACGAGCGAAGAACTCACGATGGAATATAAAGAACCAACAGATCAGAAAGAAAGACAGGGAAACCAGAGCAGAGGGCATGAAAAGTGAACAAGAGAACTTTGTACTTAATACGAAAGGAGACCGGTAACCAGTGTTCAGAAAGAAAAAAGGGAGTAACATGAGTGAACTGACAAGCCCCATAGAGAAGCTTCAGAGTCGTATTTTGGACTTACTGAAGATGATGAACCTGATAGAGAGGAAGGCCAGAGAGGAGGGAGTTAGCATAATCAAAACGTGCAAAAACAAGAGAGAAAAGACGACAATGCAGGGAGGACTGATCCAAGAGCTTGTGCACTGAACGAATCTGGCGGAAAAATGAAAAAGCAATGCTGAACGGCTGAAGAGATGTGCTGTTTCCACCCCCTCCCCCATCAAATCCTCATGCCAACCTAGGGGAGCCTGAAGAATGACAGTGGCAATACAATGCATCAGACCACATCCTCCTCTTCTGTCTGATACTCAACTGTCACCTTTTATACAAAGTACAATGCATAACATTCAAGGCCATGAGGGGAGGATGATGATACAGCCCTAGGCCTTATTCTATCATGGTCTTTCAGCAAGGCTCAAACCATGGGAGGTTCACTGATAGAGTTGGAAAGAGGGTCATGGTGGTGGTAGCAGGGGATGAAAAAGTTACTGGGGGAATGTAGAGATGAGGATGGTGCAGGAGGTTGTTTGGGATGTCCTCCATGCTTGTCAAGGCTTCAATGGGATTCTCTTTTGAATCTTAATTTGCATTTCTGATATGGTAGTAAGCTTTGATTGTTATGGGAGATTTTAATGTACACGTTGATGATCCTTAGCCTGTTAGGGATAAGGAATTGTTATCTCTTTTGGCAGACATTGGTTTGCTACAGCAGGTGGCTGTTCCCACCCACTCAGTGGGTCATATTCTTGACCTTATTTTCACTCCTGTGATGCTTCAGGCTACACTTGCGTCCATGTCTTCTTTGGTTTTACCATGGTCAGACCATTCTTTGGTTTGTTTATCTTTTTCTTCTTCTTTTTCTTTTACTTCTGCTTCTTTGGTTCTGTCCGTTTGGACGTGATTGTTATGTGATGTGAACTTTGAGGATTTTCTGTAAGAATGTTTGTTACCATCGGACTTCTTGGATTTACCTTTGGAAAAACAAGCAGCCTGTTGGGATGGTTCTCTTTTTCATGCTCTTGATTCGGTGGCTCCATTGAATTGCAAAGTCTTGTGACAGTGGAAGGTAAATTCCTGATATCATGAGGGTTTACGGCTTTTGAGGCAGCAAATGTGCCAAGCGGAAAGGGCATGGAGAAAGCACAAATGCTCTGCCCTTTTGAGTCAGTTTAAAGATGCTGCTCGAATTTATGCTGCTCATATGTCTACCACAAAGAAGACGTTTATTCTCAGCGTATTTCTGGAAGTGTTAATCCATCTCGAGGTTTTTTTAAATTTTGAGGGATCATCATTCTGTGGGGTCTTTGCCATCTGATGTTCATTTTGCAGAAAAGTTTGTTTCTTTTTTTACTCTATGGTGCATACTATTTGATCAACGATTCCTGCTGTTGACTCGGTGATGGCTTCCCCTATTAATTCACTTCAGTCTTTGTTTTTGGATGTAGACTGGCTCAAATGGAGCTATGGTCATCTTTTTCACTTGTGTCGCTTTTGTATTTTCAGAATATTTTTGCACAACTTTATCAGACTATCTCTGCCCAAGATCTGTTACCATCTACAGTTCTAAAATCAAAACTTAGGTCTTTGTACCCATATATAAGAGCATAAGATATGCCATACTGGGTCAGACCAAGGTCCATCAAGCCCAGTATTCTGTTTCCAACAGTGGCCAATCTAGGTCATACGTACCTAGCAGTTTCCCCAAGGGACACAGGTTCCACAATGCTTGTATTGGTTCAAGCATTGATATCCTGGGTCCCTTCTTAATAATGGTCTATGGACCTTTCCTCCAGGAACTTATCCAAACCTTTTTTAAACCCAGCTACACTAACAGCCTTTACTACATCCTCCGGTAACAAATTCCAGAGTTTGATTACACGTTGAGTGAAAAAATATTTTCTTTTATTAGTCTTAAATAGTTTACCCTGTAGCTTCATTGCATGTCCCCTAGTCTTTCTATATTCTGATAAGGTAAACAATCGATCTACGTTTACCCGTTCCACTCCGTTCATTAATTTATAGACTTCTATCATATCTCCCCTCAGCCGTCTCTTTTCCAGGTTAAAGAGCCCCAACCTTTTTAGCCTTTCTTCATAGGAGTATCCTTCCATCCCCTTTACCATTTTGGTGGCTCTTCTCTGAACCTTTTCTAAAATCGCTATATCCTTTTTAAGATACGGCGACCAGAATTGCACACAATATTCAAGGTGCGGTCTCACCATGGAACGATATAGAGGCATTATAATATCTTTTGTTTTATTTTCCATTCCTTTCCTTATCATACCTAGCGTTCTATTTGCTTTCTTGGCCACTGCTGCACACTGGGCCGAGGGTTTTAACATGACGCCTACATCCACAATGACGCCTAAATCTTTTTCCTGGGTGGTGGTTCCTAATGTGGAACCTTGCATCGTGTAACCATAGTTTGGGTTGTTCTTCCCTAGGTGCATAACCTTGCACTTGTCGACATTAAATTTCATCTGCCATTTTGATGCCCAGTCTTCCAATTTATCAAGATCCTCTTGTAATTTTCCACAATCCTCTTGGGTTTTAACAACTTTAAATAGTTTTGTGTCATCTGCAAATTTGATAACCTCACTCGTTATTCCACTTTCCAGGTCATTTATGAATATGTCAAAAAGCAGCGGACCCAGCACAGATCCCTGGGGTACACCACTATTCACCTTTCTCCATTGGGAAAATTGACCATTTAGCCCTACCCTCTGCTTTCTATCTTTTAACCAGTTCCTGATCCACAATAGTACACTGCCTCCTATCCCATGACTCTTTAGTTTTGCCAAAAGTCTCTGATGAGGGACCTTGTCAAAGGCTTTCTGAAAGTCCAGATACACAATATCAACCGACTCACCTTTGTCCACCTGATTATTCACTCCTTCAAAAAAACATAACAGATTAGTAAGACAAGATCTTCCTTGTCTAAAGCCATGTTGGCTGTCTCCCATTAGGTCATGACTATCTACATGCTGAGTAATTTTATTCTTTATGATGGTTTCTACCATTTTTCCCGGTACTGATATCAGGCTCACCGGTCTGTAGTTTCCCGGATCACCCCTGGAACCCTTTTTAAAAATTGGTGTTACATTGACGATCCTCCAATCTTCAGGTATTAGAGATGATTTTAATGATAGTTCACAGATTACTAATAGCAGGTCTGCAATCTCGTATTTCAGTTCTTTCAACACCCTTGGATGTATATCATCCGGCCCAGGTGATTTGCTACTCTTCAGTTTATCTAATAGTTGTAATACATCTTCCCGATGTATCGATATTTCCTTCAATTCTTCTGCACCTTTAAATACCACTTCAGTCATGGGTAACATCCCTATATCTTCCTCAGTAAAGACTGAAGCAAAGAATTCATTCAATCTCTCCGCTATCGCCTTGTCGCCTCTTAGTGCTCCTTTAACCCCTTTATCATCTAATGGACCAACTGACTCTCTCACAGGTTTTTTGCTACGAATGTACTTGAAAAGGTCTTTACTTCGCGTTTTTGCTTCCGCAGCAAGCTTCTTCTCAAATTCTCCCTTTGCCTGCTTTATCAATGCCTTGCATTTGACTTGCCAGTGCTTGTGCTGTTTCCAGGTTTCGTCGTTTGGCTCTTTTTTCCATTTCCTGAAAGATGCTTTTTTGGCAACAACAGCCTCTCTGATCTCACCTTTAAACCATGCTGGCAGTTTTTTGGACTTCCTTCCACTTTTCTTAAAGCGTGGAATACAGCTGGTCTGGGCTTCCAAGATAGTATTTTTCAACATCCAAGCCTGATGTACGTCTTTAACCTTTGCAACTGCTCCTTTTAGTTTTTTTCTTAACTGTTTTCCTCATTTTATCATAGTTTCCCTTTTGAAAGTTAAAAGGTAGTACTGTGGATTTCCTTACTATCCCTCCTCCACTAATTAAATCAAAGGCGATCATGCTATGATCACTATTGCCAAGTGGCCTCAACAACCTTATCTCTTGCACTAGATCTGGTGTTCCACTAAGGACTAGGTCTAATATGGCTTCCCCTCTGGTCGGTTCATGAACCAGCTGCTCCAAGAAGCAGTCATTTATTTCATCTAGGAACTTTATCTCCCTAGCATGTCCTGACGTGACACTGACCCAGTCGATACCGGGGTAGTTATAATCACGCATTATTATTACTGCACTGTAACTTTTGTTAGCTGCCTTGATTTCTTTGAGCATTTCATCATCCATTTGGTCATTCTGGCAAGGCGCTCGATAGTACACCCCCACTGCCATTGCCTTCCCCCTTTTACATGGAATTTCAATCCATATGTTTATGTTTATTATGTTTATTTGAATTTGATATACCGCTCAGACCAAATTCTACAGCAGATTTTGTTTCCTGCAAAACTTTAATCCTTTCTGACTCAATGCCCTCTCTAACATAGAGAGCAACCCCTCCACCAATTTGATCAGCTCTATCATTACGATATAGTTTGTACCCAGGTATCACAGTGTCCCACTGGTTGTCCTCCTTCCACCATGTCTCTGATATTCCAATCATATCTAACCTTTCATTTAGTGCTATATATTCTAACTCTCCCACCTTATTTTTTAGACTTCTAGCATTTGCATACAAGCAATACTGGTGATGGTTAATGTCTCACTTAGTTCAGGCATCCTTCCGCGGTGTTGGAAGCACGCTGCTGGTAGACCAATTCTTAAGAAGGGTGCTCTAGCCACAAGTTGTCCTGAGAGCTACTGGCGTGTTTCGACACTTCCCTTTGTTGCAAAAGTTATTGAAAAGGTAGTTTTTGTTCAACTTAGGTATTTTGTGGAGAAGGGAAATATTTTACATTCTTGCCAATCCAGATTCCGGTCAGGTTACGGCACCGAAACTTGTCTTACTTTTATGCTTAGTGAGATGTATCAATTTCTCGATTCCGGTCATATTACCCTAGTTATTTCTTTGAATCTTTTGGCAGCGTTCGACCTGGTAGACTATCTTTTATCCAACAGTTGGCCAGTGTCGGGATTGCTGGAACAGTTTTAGCTTGGTTTTCTTCTTTTTTTGACCAATCGTTCTTTTGTTGTTCTTTCTAGCTCGTAGACTTCTACCACAAGGCAGTTTTCCTGTGGTGTTTCCTCGGGGATCAATTTTGTCACCACTTTTGTTTAATATTTTTTTGGCCCCCCCCTAGCCTCCTTTATACAATCACAGGGGTTCTCGGCTCATTTTTTTGCAGATAATATTGAGATTGTTGCTTACCTGAATCCTTGTAGTATGGACTTGCAACTTTTGAATTGTTGCCTGGCTGCCATTTCTCAGTGGCTTAAGTCTCATCATCTGAAGTTGAACTCAGATAATGAGGAGTTATGTGGGTAACCCACAGGAATATTCCAGTAGTTACAGCACCACATTTAGGTGGTCATTCTCTGCCAGTGGTTCCTATGCTCAAGATTTTGGGCGTTACTTTGACTAGTCGGCTTACTTTTTCTTATTAAATTTCAAATACAGTAAAGTCTTGCTTTTATTCCCTTTGTATTATTAGAGCCCTTCGGCCCTACTTAGATCGATCTGTGCTTACGACTTTGGTTTTTGCTTTGGTGATTAGTAGGTTAGACTATGGTAATTCTTTCTACAGTGGGCTTCCTTTATCTGCCCTCAAACATCTACAAGAAGAATTCAAAATATTGCTATTAAGTTTCTTACATATGCAAGGCCTTTAGACCATGTTACTCCTTTACTGAAATCTTATCATTGGCTGCCTTTCCGGTATCGGATTAAGTTTAAAGGGTTTTTTTTACCTGCTTTTAAGACTTTTTATTTTGGCGTTCCTGTTTCTCTTTCAGATTTCCTTATTCCCTCTACGCATGCTAGGACTTTGCATTCTCAAACTCATAATGCGTTCCTTGATGCAATGAAGGACCTGGGTCTCAAACAAATCATAAATGAACCCACACATACAAAAGGGAACATTTTGGACTTGGTTTTTGTGCCACATCCAGTCAAGGACAAAAGTCACAATCTGCCAACATCAGTCGTGGATGTACCCTGGTCCGACCACAAATTGATCATTATCCAGATTCCCAGCAACAATGACCAGCTGAACAGAAGCCAACCCACGAACACCACCTCTCGAACTTCCACTAGATGCTTCCGCCCCTTCGATAGGGAACTCATCCTTTCGGAAACCCCATCACTCATCAACAAAACAACACCTGACCTTGATGAACTAATCTCTCACTGGAATTCCAGCCTGCTTGCCATCTCACAACACCCAAACCCTAAAAATACAGCAAGAGCGAAAAGAAAATCCGCCCCATGGTTCTCTCCTGATCTACGCGCTTCCCTCATGCAATTACGTAGACTCGAACGCCGATGGCGCCGATCACGCTCACCGGAAGATCAGACCGCATACCTAACCCACCTTGCAATACATCGAGGAACAATCTCTATCAGAATGAGACAATATCACACTGACACCCTAAAGAGGTCATTGAATAAACCTCGTGACCTCTTCAATTTGGTCAAATCCCTCTCAAAGGAACCATCACCCGAGCAACACATCAACATACATCCACAAGAATTCGCTGATTTTCTGCAATCCAAGATTGTACAAACTAACAAGGTCACAGCAGTCCAATATCAAGAACCGGCGGACCTCTCTCCACTTGACTTTTTTTCCACACCATCCAATAAATGTATTGAGAACACCATAGCATCACTCAACACCTCCACTGCACAGACTGACCCATGTCCAGCTTTTTGGATCAAGGAACTACGTGATGTGCTCAGTCCTGTCATCGCAAATATAATGAAACTCTCCTTTTCAACAGGTTATTTTCCCACTTCACTCAAGCAGACGTCCATTAGACCATTACTGAAAAACCCCAAACTGGACCCCCAAAAGGTAGACTCCTATCGACCAATAGCTAGCATCCCCATCTTAGCCAAAATAATCGAGAAGGAAGCACAACGGCAAATTCAAGATCACATAGACTCTGTTGCTCCCTTAGATAACTGCCAACATGGGTTCAGAGAACATCACGGGGTTGAGACACTACTCACTGGTCTAATCAACAATATCATCACAGGAATCGACAACATCCATCAAGGTTTTGTCCTCATTTTCCTAGACATCGCCGCGGCTTTTGACTCCGTGAGTCACGAAATCCTCCTGGGAAGACTAAAAGAAAAGGGTGTCTGCAACAAGGCACTAAAATGGTGCAAGTCTTATCTGGACGATAGATGGCAATATGTGAAGTCTGGATCAGAAGAGTCTAGCCACTTCCATCAAAAACAAGGGGTACCTCAAGGATCCTCATTATCCTCCTTACTCTTCAATATCTACATGCAGCCCATATGCAATATCATAAGATCATTCAACGTAAACTGCATGATATATGCAGATGACATTCTTTTATACATGCCTTTCTCCACAACCCACATGGACCTGACCCCACTCACAGATTGTTTCAATGCAGTTTCAACATGGCTCCAGACACAGAACCTACGTATCCAGCATAAAAAAACAGAGGTCCTTTTCATCTCCAGAGACTCCAACTTTACGCCCCCATCCCACGTCAGTGTCAAGGAAGCTGATTTGCAAACTAAAGATGCAATAAAATATTTGGGAGTTACCCTGGACCAACATCTAGACATGAGACGCCACATAAGCAGCGTAGTCAAAGCCATCTATTTCAAAATCCGTTCCCTCAAACACCTACGCTCCCTGCTGGACCCAGACGATTTCCGTACCATATATCAAGCGCTGATCCTGCCGCATTTTGACTTTGCAAATGCCATCCTACAAGGTCTCCCCCAATCCACACTAACCCCCTTACAGTTGGCCATGAATGCCGCAGCTAGGGTCCTCTACGGTGCATCCAGAAACGACCACGTGACTCCCATTCTCAAACAGCTGCACTGGCTACCAATTCACGGGAGAATCACCTTCAAATCCCTTGTATTAGCATTTAAGGCAATCAAAGGCACCTCATCCCTCTCACTCACGAATCTAATCCACATGGTCCCCCCCAATAGAGCAAGAAGAACATCAGCTGTAAACTTGCTAGCAATACCAAAGGCTTCAACAAAGTCCAACACGAACACCACAAACAGGGCATTCAGTTTTTATGTACCAAAATGCTGGAACACCCTACCCCCCGACATTAGAGCCATCACCAATCTATATCAGTTCAGAAAGGCTCTCAAAACATACCTTTTCCGCCAATATTTCCCAGACAGCAACTGAACCAGATATCCCCTCCAAGAAATAACCCATTCTAGAAATGCCCGGACACTGCAGTGTAGATAGATTATGTATATAGTTAACCCAGTTATCCAAGTTTGTACTCCTGTTCAATGTAAAACCTGACAGTTTGTCGTAATGGTCGTTTTGTTATGATGTAAACCGCGCTGATTCTAAATAGCGCGGTATATAAGAAACTGTAATAAATAAATAAATAATCGATTGGTTGTTCCATCTGTGAGTGTTGCTCAATTTTAAGCTACACAGCAATCGGCCTTTTATATTTTGGCTCCTACTTTGTGGAATATGTTTCCGCTTTACATCCGACAAGAGAACTCCAATAAGTCCTTTAAAAAACCACCTTAAAACTTATTTTTTTAACAAGCCTATGGAGGCTTGTAATAGTACAGGCCCCTGAGTTGTAGATGAGAACTGTATGGTATTTGTTGGTTTGTTCCTGTTTTTGTTTCTTGTATTTTTTTTTGTAAATTGTTTTATTGCTTCTAATTTGCTCGCTTGTTTGTAAACCGCTTTGGTGCTTATGGCTAAAAAGTGGTATATCAAGTATTGAATAAACAAACATATCAAGGGTGGGGGTTGAATGAGGAGATACAAGTGGAGGAGGGGGAGAGAAGGAGTTGCAGTATTAAGTAAGAAAGTGACTTAGGGATGTCTGGAATGGAGGATACAGGCAGAAGGTTCCTGAAGTGTGAAGGGCTGGAAGGGATGCTGGTTGTGAGGGGACTGGAAAGGATGTGGGTTGTGAGCAGGGAGGGAGGAGAGTGATGGGATCCATCCAGGAAAGGATTTGACGTGGGAAATGGAGAGGGGGCGAGCAGGTGTGGTGCTGTGGTGTGAGTAGGGATTGGATGTGACAGGCCAAAAGAGATTAAAGGAATGAAAGTAAATCAAGGCACGCAGGATTAGCATTTTGATGGGACCCAGACAAATAAGCATGTTAACTACCCCCATAGTCATAAATACTGTTTTAAAACTCCCCCAAAATGTGATTTCAAATGGTTCTGACCACAAATAAAAACTGATGGAGGAGGACAATGTACAGGAGTAGCGCAAATAGACCAACCTCTGAGTAGTGATGCCCCCCCCCCCATCGCCTCTCTCAACCCCACCCCACACCAATCTTATTTCTGTCAAGACAAAACAAAGCTACTTTGCGAGTCATTGAACAAGCACATCTCAGAGACCCTTGTTAAACATTTGGGAGCTTTGGGCACGTGTCTGTTTTGCTTAGCCTTAATCCCGCCCTGACTCTCGGATGTGAGGGGATCATTCCTCCTCACTCCAGCATCTCCTCTTTTTCCTGCACCTCTCGATGATGCCCCGCCCCTTTCCTTGCTCTGCTCCATGATACTCCCCCTATACGCTCTTCCCTTTCACCCTGTACCCCTATCAATCTTTCCATCCCCTATCCCTCTGCCCATCCTGCCCGAAATCCCTTTTCCAATGCCTTGCTCTGAGCTCCACTCGCCCCCTTTGATCCCCCAGATCTGTTCTCTTATTCACTATCCGCCTCTCTTCCTAGCACCAATCACCGAGATTGGTCCTTTTTAGGTGAATGAGAGGAAAGCAAAGAAATAAATTGGGTTTTTAGGAAATGCCAGAAAAGTACTTCAATAAATTGTTCTAAAAAATTACACGATCTATGAAATTTTGCCATGTACTTCCCGCAGAATTTTAAAAAATCTGACAAATTAAACTTGGGGATGTGTACGTAGCAAGGGACTCTATAAAGTTCTCATAGGTGCCCTTTTAAACCCAGAAATTAAAAAAAATCCCAAAGGAATATTCTTGCAGGCTAGGAAGAAAAAGACTGCATTATATTCAGGTTTTTTAGTTCACCAAGGCGGAAGTTATGAAATTTTTGTCAACAGTCATAATTAACAAACTTTGTACTCCTTATGGGGGGACACAAGAGTATTATGCAATGAAAATGATTAGAAGATAGGTAATAGAGGGCCATGTCTCCAAATGGTTTCGTTTTGCATATACCATGACAGCAATGAAACTCACTTCTAGCTAGGGCATGTAGAATATGATCTCAGTGTTTTAAATGTACTGTTAATGCTTGCTATATAACTTGCATTGTGCTAGAGAGCTTCCTTCTGGAGTTCATAGGATGCAATATGTATAGGCAACCTATCAAAGTATGCTTGGTAACTGCTTTTAAATCAGGCCTGTGGCACCTAATACAATAGGATATACTTCTGTAACTCTGCCACATTTTCTTGGTCTCTAACTGCACTGCTTGGTACTTGAGGATCTTCTACCTCTCCACATAATTCATGGAACAAAGGCTTTGAACTGTAGCTTTATTATAAATTATGTTCTCGTGTTTTTCCTTTATTACTATGTCTGTGGGAGGAGTAGCCTAGTGGTTGGGGCAAGGTACTTCAGGCCGGAAGGTCGGGGGTTCAAATCCCACTAGAGGACAGCAACCTTGGGCCGGAAGGACTGGGGTTTCTAGTCCCACAGATGCTCCTTGTGGTCTTGGGCAAGCCACTTAACCCTCCATTGCCCATGTTCCCTGTAAGTATTAGTGCATGTGTCTCATATCCCCGCTTGTTAAAAAATGTATCCCCCAATTGTGTTGTGACCGCTTTGATTGAAGGATAAGGTGGTATACAAAACTGTCTAAATAAATAAATAAATAAAATGTCTGGCTTTCTTGCATTGTGCTTTTTATCAGTTTGAATGGAAGTCTCAGGTGATCATAACCTCTTCATTTTTCATAATTCTCTTAGGGTCATGATCTCAGTGCTTTTCCAGTAATATCTGCAAAGCTTTCAATGGATGAGACTTGTCACCTTATTGTACTTTTCTATGTAGAAATTTTCTCCCATCAGAACTTTGCAGCCAGCTACAACGGAGCAGGAACATAGAAAACGACAGCAGATAAAGACCAGTAAGTCCATCCATAAGAACTATTGAGTTCTGCAACCCCTTCCTCTTCCTCAGAGATTCTCTGCATTGGTCCCATGTTTTTTAATTCAGATACAGCTATCGTCTCCACCACTTCACTGGAGGGCTGTTCCATGCACCCATCATCTTTTCTGTAAAGAAATATTTCCTCATATTACTCCAGAGTCTATCCTCTTTCAAGTTCATCCTATGACCCCCGCAGTCCAGAGCTTCCTTTCAACTGGAAGATACCATCTACCATGGATTTATACCATGGAGGTATTTAAATATCTCTATCATATCACCCCTCTCCTGCCTTTCCTCCAAAGGTATACATATTGAGATCTTTAAGCCTACCCCCATATGCCTTTTGATGAAAATCACTGACCATTTCAGTAGCTGCCCTCCAAACAGATTCCATCCTGTTTATGTCCTTCTGGGGATTCAATCTCCCAGTACTCCAAATTAAGTCTCACTAGAGATATGTAAAAGGGGCACTATCACATCCTTTTTCCTGCTGGTCATTCCTTTCCCTTTGCATCCAAGCATTCTTCTGGCTTTTGCAGTTGCCTTTACTACCCATTTTAGGTCCTGCTGTCCTTTCATGAGCTGTAATACTTTACCCCCTATACTGTATTACTCCTGTAAGTTTTGAAGCACAAAACACATGACCTTGCATTTTTAGCATTAAATCTTTGCAGTCAAATTGCTAGCTTTACTCAATCCCTCCTCATGTTATCCACACCTCCAAGGTTGTCTGCTCTGTTACAGATTTTGGTATCATTCGCAAGGAGGCATACCTTTCCCAACAGACCTTCTGTAGTTTTGCTTACAAAAGTGTTAACAGGATCAAGGACCAATCTCTAAGGTATGCTACCGGTATAGTTCCTATCTTCAGAGTGAACTCCATCTACTACTACTAGTTGGTACCTCTGACTCAACCAATTTCTTATTGAGTCACTTTAGAGTCCATCCCAAAGGCACTCAGTTTCAGCCTTGCTGAAATCCAAATCAAAGTATACCACATCTAATGCTCTCCCTTGGTTCTAATTCTCTAGTTACCTAGTCAAATAAATCTGATTCATTTGACAAAATATACCTCTAGTAAAGCCATAGGGGCTTGTTTACAAAGCCATGGTAGCGGTTTCCAATCGTTATCGGAGCCACGGCCCCATTGAAATCAATGGGGCCGCGGCTCCCATAACGATCGGAAACCGCTACCGCGGCTTTGTAAACAAGCCCCATAGTGTCCCAGATTCTGTATTTTCTTGGATTCCAGAAACTGCATCATCCTCTGTTTTAGCTGCATTTCTATTAATTTACTCACTACAAAGGTCAGACCAACAGATCTGTAGTTACCAGTTTCCTTCCTTCTGCTTTTGTGAACAGAAACTACATTTGTCCATCTCCAATCCTCCAAGATCACTCCGAACTCTAAAGAAGCATTGAAAAGAACAGACAGCAGAGTCACCAGTATTTCCCTAAGATCTTTCAATACCCTTGGATAAATCCTGTCTGGCCATATCGCTTTTGTCTACTTTTAATTTTACTAGTTTCTCATGAACACAGTCTTCTGAAAATCATCGAGTGCTACCTCACTTCCATTTCTATTTGCGGTTGTTATATGAGGTCCCATTTCCAGCCCTGCATCTATGAACACAGAACAGAAATAACTGTTAAGCAAGTTCACTTTATCCTCATCAGCCTCTACATATTCCTCCCCTTTATTCTTGAATCTGACCATGGTGTACTTCCCTCCTGTCACTAACATCCTAAAAAAAAATTCTTGCCCTCCATGTTTTACTGTATTGGCTATTTTTTCCTTCCATTTGCATCTTTGCTTTTCTAAATACTTTACCAGCTTTCCTTAGCTTTTTTTCCTCTTTCTGAGATCTCTTATAGTTTATGAAGACTAACCTCCTTTTCCCTATCCTTTCAACTACTTATTTTGAAACAGAGGTCTCCCTTTTCTCTTACTTTTACCTTTCCTATCAAAAAGGTTCATCAACTTTAAAATATCTCCATTCAGTTGTGCCCACTGTTTTACTTTCCCCAGATGTTCTCATCCAATTAATGACTCCTTGGAAGCATTCTTCCATCTTGGCAAAGTTAATTTTTTGACGTCTAGGATCCTTGCTTTTGACTGAACCATCTACACCTGTGTCCTAATACTGAAGCTCACTGTCTAGTGATCATTGCACGCCAAATCACCCACTACAACGTTAAAAACACTCTACCTGTTTGTAAGCACTAAGTCCAATATATTACCCCCTTCTTGTGTGGGTTCTATCACCAGTTGCTGGAACAGTTCTCCCTGTAGAGAATCCAGATCTCCCTACTTCTAGAGAACATTGCAGCAGAGATATCTCAGTCTTCTACCAACCGTACTTCTCCTTGCATTGAAATACTGTGAATGTCTTCAATTAAATCTCTATTTCTTCTGCCTGTGAGGACGGTCTGTAAATAGATTTTCCATTCCTCCTTTCCAGACTAACCCATAGTGCCACCTCTTTTTCTCAAACTGTGCAGTTCTGTGGCTCTAATATATATATATATATTTATGCTTGTCTCCCTTGAGGACTGAGCTGTAGTTATAACTCGAGTAGTAAAGGCTGCAAGAATATTTATTTATTTGTGGGGATTTTTTTTCAGCGCATCAAAGTTCAGTACAACAAACGCAAAAAGGATGCAACTCCAACATAAAGGTTGAAACAGAAACACAGGAAATTCAACAGAAATTAACTCAGCACTATTTGGCTGTTTCACAGTTCCTCTGACTTTCCACTAGGCACTGCCTCATGTGGTCACTCAAGGAAAAACACAAACTGAAACAGCTGCTTTTCTGTACAGCACGGCTTCTTACTTTCAACAGGTGATTAAGTTTGTTAAACAACTTGTAAAGTTTTCCAATGTGGCAGCAGGTATGGCAAACTTATTCTGTATTCCTTCATACAGTTTTCAATGCTCTTTAACCCTGCTGTCTTCTATTAGACATGTTGAACAGTCCATGGCAGAAGGATCATATTCTATTGTAGGCAAACAAACATCCACCTGCATACTTTCTTCAGAGCTAGAGTTAGTGGTATCTTTGTCAGGTTTATTATCTTTCCCTGACTTTCTTTCCAGAAACTCCTGAAGTTGGCTTAAAAGCAATTCAGCTTGTCTGTGCACATTTTCATTAGGATAACCATCCTCCTTTTCTGATAAAAGCGTGCTTATGGCTCCCACCCCAGGGGGTTCAGCTGTCCTGCTTTTATCAGAGGGATAGCTCTCAGCAAGGGTAAGTCCCTTCCCCCACTTGCTATTAGCTGTCTGTTCTCGGTTTGTCTTTTAGACGTTAGCATAAGTAAAAGGCTTCTCAAGCAAGGAGTTGAAATAAGAAATATCAGCTTTACCTTTGACAGGGACTTTTAGATAAGTGCTGGTACCTTTTCTCCTGCTATCTCCCAGGCTCTGGAGCTCAGCTTTCTTATTGCTATTTCCACTGCCTTTCTGGTAATGGATAGGCTGATAGCTTTCCCCTTGGCTTTTTCTGCTGCCGTCATAGCCTTGACTGCTGTAGGTACAACTACCGTTACTCCACGTATTTGCTCTGCTAGCTTTCCTGTTCCCAGGCTCTACCTTGCAGTAACATTTCTTCCAAGGTTGTTCCTTGCTCCAATGTTCACTGCTCCCAGGTTCTGCTCTGGTCCAAGGTTCTAGCTTGCTTATCCTTCTGGCAGTTCTTCCTGAACTCCTTCCTGAACTGCTTCCCGTCTCTCTCCTCTCTCTCTGCATTGCTTGAGGATTTAAAAAGGGTTCACTTCCCTGCACTCCCTGACCTTCCCCTGGGCGTGCCCAATCAGTGAACAAGCCTGTCTCCTCCTCTGAGCTGAGGTGTGGCCTGAGCTCAGCAGAGAGCTGTGTTTTTTCCATCTCTGACTTGAAAATCCTGTGTGTCAGTGCAGTGTTATTTACTCCAACACGATTTTCCCCTATTTCCATCTCTTCTTGAGGGCATTCCTCACTACAATATATATCTATATCTATATATATAGATATATATATATTTTTTTTTTACATATAGCACCACTCCTCCTCTCTTTCTTCCTACCCTGTCTTTCCAGAAAATATTATAGCCTAGAATAACTATTTCCCAATCATTGTTTTCTGTGTACCAGGTCTCTATGACTGCCACCATATCCAAGTCAGCCTCTTTCATTACAGCTTCTAAATCTGGAACTTTATGTCACTTACTATGGGCAATAGTATATGCAGCTCTCCAGATGTTGCCCTTCCTTGTATTATTTTTTAATGCTGTACTTAACCAAGAGCTTAGCTCACCCATCCCTGATGATCCTAGTAAGCCCTCCTTAGTAGATTAGTCAGTCTGTTGCGGAAGACACTTCTCCCCTTCTTTGAAATGTGGATGCCATTTCTGCTCAGCAGTCCTTGAAAAATCATGCCATGGTCCAGAAGCCAAAATAATCTTGATGACAACATCCACACAGCCAAGCATTCACCTCTAGGATATGAGCCTCTCGGCTTTGAACCTGACCCTTGATACAAAGGATCGAGGAGAACACCATCTGTGTACCTAACTGATTCACCTTCTCTCCCAGTGCGCTAAATCACTTTTGATATGCTCAGGAGGGAACCTAGCAATAACGTTTTAGAAGCTTCAGCATACTCTTTGCAATGTCTCGATATCTTGGCACCAGACTGACAGCACAACTCCTGGGACACCATGTTTGGATAACAGATGAATGCCTCTCTACACCTCAGAAGAGAGTCACCATCCACCACTACCCTTCATTTCCTAGTGGTGGCTGATCCTAAAGCTTTGGGGTTTTTGAGCTCAGATACTTCCTGTTCCAAGGATGTTGTCATCTCTTTCACTTCCAGGACTGAATGCTAGTTCCTTTGTTCTAGAGAAGGTGGAGTCAGGGTGTCGAGCCTGCAACCCTGGTGATTTGTGTTCAGCTGTCATCTTTTCATACAGTGTCATCTTTCCTTCTGCTGGAGATCTTAGAGACCTCTAGAAGCCTTCCTTCAATGTACTTTTTGTTGTCATGGATGCTTCTTAGCCTCACCACATCCTCTGTGTTCCTCAAATTGTTTCCTGAGGGATTCAACCAGGAGGAATATTGAACACTGAACCACGTCCATGCCCTGGATCTGGCTGTCCATCTGGACAGAGGTAGAAGTGGTAAAACGGGCAGCAGCTTTGGCACACAATATTTCCCAGCTATATGTCTGCATTGCAGCTTTGGTACCTTTTGGGAAAAAAAAATGAGAAAAAGGCCTGCCATATCTACCTTGTCCTCAGCTGTCCCATTAATAAAAGGTAGTTACTCACCTGTTGCAGGTGTGTTTGAGGACAGCAGGACTAAGTCATCACGTATGAGCGACATCCCCCGACAGAATCTACACAGGAACGCTCCCCAGCTCCTATCAGAAGTTTTTGGGAGACTCTACCATGCCTGTGCGCCTCCTTCATGACTGCCACGGTGGCGTCATCTTGAACCAGTCTGAAAGAGTAGTTACTTACTTGTAACAGGTGTTCTCTGGAGACAGCAGTAATCAGTCCTCACATAAGGGTGACGTTGGCACCAACAGAGCCCTCGCGGAAGCATCCCCCCAGCTCTCAAAGAAAGCCTTTGGGAGATGCCACCATACATGCGTGGTCCCCTTCCTGCCAAGGGTGACATCTTGCTCAGTCAGATGACATAGCTAAACGACAGAAAAAATAAAAGATGGTAAAGGAGCAACTCCAAGGGGAGGAGGAAGGGTTGTGAGGACTGATTCCTGCTGTCCGCGGAGAACACCTGTTACAGATGAGTAACTACGCTTTCTCCGGGAACAAGCAGGAAGTCAGTCCTCACATATGGGACTCCCCAGCTACAGGCTACCGAAAGGCCAAAGCAAAAATAGGGGCTCCCTCATGGGGAGACGCAAGCAGCAACAATTTAGACCGTGTGCACAGACCACAGTAGGACCCCTATGTCCGATGAAACCAGCACTCCGGTAGGCTGAACAAAGAAGGGTCGAAGGGTAAGAGCTGCCTAAACCCCGAAAAGGCTACGGAGCACAGCCTGACCGAAAGCACAATCCCATTGGGACTCTCTTTCCAGGTAGTAATGGGCTGCAAATGTATGGACTGAAGAAGACCAGGTGGCGGCCCGGCAGATGTCCACCATCAAGACGGAGCGCAGGTTTGCCACCGAAGCAGCCATAACCCTGACAAAGTGCGCCGTGATGTGGCCTTCCAGCAGGAGCCTCACTTGCTCATATGTGAGGGCAATACAGTCTGCCACCCAGGTGGACAATGTACGTTTGGTCACCACCTCCCCCAATCTACTGGGGTCATAGGAGATAAAAAGCTGAGAAGCTTTGTGGTAGCCCTGTGTGCACTGGATATAGAAGGACAAGGCCCTCTTACAGTTCAGGGTGAGCAAGGTGAGCGAAACCAGGAAAGCCACCTTCCAAGAAAGGTAGCGAAGGTAGCAGGTGGCCAGAGGCTCGAAGGGTGGGCGAGTGAGCTGCCCCAACACTACGGTTGAGGTCCCATTCGGTTGCTGGAAGACGAACTGGCAGCTTCAATAAGAGCAGGCCTCAAAGGAAACGGATCAACAACAGTTGGACCGAGAGGGGCTTATCATCCACTGGATGGTAGTGCACCACCAGGGCACTGTGCACTCGGACGGAGTTATGACTTGAACCTGGACTGAGAGAGGTGGAGAAGGTACTGTAACACCATTGCCACCAGGCAGGAGAAAGGATCAGCCCCGTGTTCGGCATATCAAACAGAGAATATGCGCCATTTGAGGACGTAAGCCTTCCTAGTATAGGCCTTGCAAGAGGCCAGCAGAATATCCTCCACCTCAACTGGAAGGTTGAAAGGGGCCAGAGTCACTCTCTCAGCAGCCACGCTGTCAGCAACAGGGACCCCAGGTTAGGGTGCAGGAGACAGCCCCCCTACTGAAATAGGAGTCCCAGGGTGGACACCAAGGGGATGGGGGGCCTCCACCGTCAACTGTAGAAGCAGCGGGAACCACGGTTGCCTGGGCCACCGAGGGGCTATCAGGATGAGCGAGGCTCTGTCGTGAAGGGTCCTGAACAAGGTCTTGGTGATCAGCGGCATCGGAGGGAAGGCGTACATGAGGCCTTCTGACCATAAGACCAGAAATGCGTCCGCTGCCACCCTGGAGCGTTGGGCCTGCCGGGAGCAGAAGTGGGGCAACCAAAAGTTGTCTGGGATGGCTAACAGGTCCATCACGGGTTCCCCCCAGAGCCGGAAAAGCCAAATGGCTACCCTGGGGTCCAGCTGCCACTCGTATGGCTGGAGAACTCTGCTGCAGGAGGATACCCCGTCAGATTGCGTACAAGCAGAGGGCTAGAGCCTCCTGACAAAGGGTACGAGACCCTGTGTCGCCCTGGTTGTTTACGTAGAACATTGCCAACTGGTTGTCCGTCTGGGTCAGAATCGGCTGGTGACACAGGTGGTGACAGAAAGCCCTCAGAGCTATGTGTATGGCTCGGAGCTCCAGGAGGTTGATCTGCTGGGTGCTCATGTCTGATGACCAGTTGCCCTGGGTGCGGAGATCTCTGCAGTGGGCTCCCCAGCCAAGCAGGGAGGCATCCGCGGTGAGGACCTTCGAGGAGCTTGCAAGTGCATGCCCACCTTGAGATGCAGGGGTGACTGCCACCAGACCAGGGAGTCCGCCAATTGGCAAGTCACAGAAACTCTGTTTCGGAGGCAGCCTGTGGCTTGAGACCACTGGTCCCGGAGACACCACTGTGCCACCCTCACGTGAAGGCAAGCGCCTGGGGTGATGTGGATTATGGAGGCCATGTGCCCAAGCAAGCGCAGGAGAAGCTGGGCAGGCACCGAGGGACGGTACTGTATGTCTCGAGCTAGAGACCTGAATTCAATGGGGCTGCGGCTCCGATATCGCACGGAAGCCGCTACCGCCGATTAGTAAACATACCCCTAAGTCTCTTTCATTTGCAGGAAGGCGACTCTCAAAGAGTCTTCCTGGAGGCCGAAAGGGCATTGGTCACACCGGCCAGCAGATGGAGTTCAGACACCATTAGCCTCTCAACATCCACGTGTTGAGGGCCAAGGACTGATGCTGGGGTTCAACATCATCCTGTCTTCCTGCGAAATCAGAACCGGCAGGTGGCCCAACCAGAGTGGTACCAGACCAGAGAGCTGTAGCAGGAAAAGAAACCAAGGTTGTCTGGGTAGTAAGGAGCGATGAGAATACTCATGCCTCTGTCCATTCTGATCTTCAAGAAAGTCTTTGCAATGACTGGGATTGGAGGATATGCCCATAGAAGACCCTCCCCCCTCCAGGGTAGAAGGAAAGCATCCAAGGCTAGTCTGCTATGTGATCCTACGCTAAAACAGAACTGATCCACCTGAGCATTCTGTGGCGTGGTGAACAGTCTATTGAGAGGGGTCCCACTCCCAAAAGATGTGAGGTGTAATCTCCCTATCCAGTGTCCATTCGTGTCGATGGAGGATTTGACTCTGTCTGTCTGCCAGAGTGTCTAGTTCGCTTGGCAGGTACGTGGCTCTCAAGTGCATCCCATGTGCAATGGCCAACTTCTACAACCTAACTGCCCAACACAGGAGGTAAGAGCCTGTTCCTCCCTACTTATTGATGTAGAACATTACAACTTGATTGACAGTCTGAATCAGAACCATTCGGTTGCCTGCCGATCTTGGAAAGCCTCCAGAGCAGATGCTACGGCTCAACTCCAAGAAGTTGATCTGATTCAGACTTTCTTGGATGGAGCAATCGCTCTGAGTGTGTAACCCATCGAGAGGCTCCCTACTCTAATTTAGATGCCTCTTTTGTCAAACTTTTTGAGATGGAGTACTTTGGAAGGGGAGACCTCTGAGCAAATTGTGATGGACTGTTCACCATTGCAGTGAATGGACGAGAGGATTGGTGACATACAGATGGATCCCCGAGTCGACCAGTGGCCTGGCCCTAGAGTCCTCTGAGCCTGCTTCCTATGCAGGTGTGACTAGGGTGTGACATGCACGGTAGAGGCCCTGTGACCTAGTATAGTTAACATCCTGTTACTTGTCGACTTAATTGAGTCCCTGCACTAATACTGCCAGAAGGTGAAGTCGTTCATGCAGGAGGAAGGCTCTCGCCTGAGGTTTGACAAACAGGGCTCCTATGAATTCCAACCGCCAGGTGGGCTGAAGGTGGGAACCGAGGTAATTTATAAATGAACCCTAATAGTTCCCACACCCGAATGGTCAATCGTGTTGATTTTGGAATCTCTTCAGGAGTGAACGCTGGGAGTGTAGGTCATCCGAATAGGGGAAGACCTACACTCCCAGCATTCAGAGGTATGCAGTTACTACAGCAAGGCCATTTGTGAACACATGAGGAGCTAAGACTAAGCCAACAGGCAATACTCTGCACTGGAAGTGTTGTCCCCGCCAGGATAAATCTGAGATACCTCCTACTCATGGGTTCTACAGGTAGTCCAAAGCAGTTACAAACTACATTTATTGGATTTGCCACCAAATTGCCCCTGAGGGTACATCTTCCTTACCTTCAACAAGGAGAATGGCTATGCTATCTGGATCAGATGGATGTGTATACCCACATAAAGTAGGAAGACTAGAGGACACACAATGAAGCTACAATATAACCCCATTTAAGACTAATAAGAGAAAATGTTTTTACTCAACATGTAATCAAACTCTGGAATTCTTTACCACAGGTTGTAGTAAAAAACGCTGGTGTAGCTGGGTTTAAAAAAAGGTTAGAATAAGTTCCTTGAGTAAAGGTCCATAAATCATTATTAAAGAGGACTCGCGAAATCCACTGCTTACCCCGAGATGAGCATTGTGGAACCGGTGTGCCTTTTTAGGAACCTGCCAGGTACTTGTGACCTGGATTGGCCACTGGAAAACAGGACACTGGGCTTGATGGACCTTGGTCTGACCCAGTATGGCATTTCTTATGTTCTCTTTATGGCATGGCATGGCACATCAACAAGCTTGTTCCAGGCCTGAGGATTGAAGCCAGGTGAGTCTCTGGGCGCCAATACCCAAGGCAGAAGCTCTCGATACCATTCCAATTTCTCTGAAGGAAGGAATTGAGACAGCTCAGCGAGGCTGCACATGATGTTCAAGAACATGTTCCTGTAGAGTCGGTAAGAGGCCATGCGGGCTATGAGCATGGAACCCTGAAATACCTTCTCACTAAAGAGTCCAAGGTCTGCCCCGGGATGCAGAGGAACGGAGTCTTGGAATTCTTGAACCTCTTAAGGGTAGATTCAGCCACCAAGAAATGGTGTGGAAGCTGAGGTTTCTGGAATCTGGGTCTGGACATGGAGTCAAGCCATCTACTACCTGGAGGC
The DNA here is from genome assembly GCA_033557465.1 of Ichthyophis bannanicus. NCBI lineage: Eukaryota > Metazoa > Chordata > Amphibia > Gymnophiona > Ichthyophiidae > Ichthyophis > Ichthyophis bannanicus. Next base: position 940,149,534 of record CM066033.1, on the reverse strand, counting down.
ACCATGAGGGAGTTTTCCCATACTCTTATCTGCCTCTCTGCAGGATGTGGTGCCCGAACCTTGTCACCGCCTCCTTGGGGGCCAAGGAATACTGCAAGATCTCCAACTCGTCTGTCCAGGGCTCATCCTCCAAAGAAAATGGAAGGTCATGCCCTCAACAGGGGACTTACGCCGCTCAGGGAGAAGGGTGCAATGGGAGTTCAGGGGACTTGGCCTTTGACAAGACCCATCGGTTACCTAGCCTTTTGAATCACTTTCCGAGAAGAAGCCGAAGTACCTCTGAATCTCTGTCTCGATCTCTCTCTTGAATGAATGATGAGGCACTGCTGCTCTTCTAGATTACAAGGCTGCACTAGACCCTAAAATGTTAGAGAGGACTATTGGCCGGGCAGGCACCAGTATCGGGCTCCTCAATGCCCCAATGACAATGCATCTCTCACAGGCAAAGCGTGCATCTCAAATAATGGCTGGTTGATGTCAATGGAACCAACATCAAGGCCCCGGCCTGCTGTGCCACCAAGAGCATTGCAATGCGTTCGAGAGGTTGCAGAAGGCACCTCACCATGGCAGCTGATTCCAAAGGCAGTGAAGCCTCAGTTTCAAAGATCAGCTGGTCAATGTTGATGCAGTCAATGTCAAGGCCCCAACAGGCTGTACTGCCAAAAGCACCGCGATGCATTCCTCGAGACCTTGCAGAAGGCACTTCTCCATGTTTGCTGATTCTGAAGGCAGTGGGGCTTCAGCAATTCCGACCAATGTACCCAGTATCTGTACAGGGGTATTGACGACTCGATCTCAGCTGTCATCAGGCTATTGGTGCTCATCCCATGTTCTGGAGGAAGAGCTCTCTTCCCATCAGGGCCACTTCATAGAAGCATGATGGCTGAAAAAGACCACATGGCCCATCTAGTCTGCCTTCCATATCAACTACTACAACAGTCCCTTTATTTCCTTTAGAGATTCTCTGTGTTTGTCTCATGCTTTTTTGAATTCAGATACTGTCCTCATATCTACCACCTCCACAGGGAAACTATTCCATGCATCTACCACTCTTTCCGTAAAGAAATATTTCCGCATATTACTCCTGAGTACCCTCTGATCTCATGCATACTCTCTGCGCTCTCGACACTATGCCTTGATGGCCTCCAATGTCAATGTACCAGAGTCATCACTTGATTTGATCACTCCTTGATATTGATGAATACAAAGCCAAATCCATCCTCATCTCCGGGTGGACATCGATTGATGGCTGATGCTCCGGGGCACTACGGGTGCTCAGCTCTGAGTGGGCACGAGACTCGAAGCACCGCCTGCATTTGACTGGAAGCCCTAGAGACTGTGCTGCTGATGCTGAAGACCACTGATTGAACTTCTGAGGATTCTCATTGCTCCTCTGGACCTTTGTTAATGACCGGTTCCCAGGTAACGGAGGCACCAAATCTGAGATGCCCTTTGAACCCACTGGCTGGTCCCCAAGACACATCGTCTGGAAAGATAGTCTCAGCAAAAATAAGCAGCTTTCTCAGAAGGGTCAGGCCCAGCCAGAGCACCAGCGCTTACGAGGGCAGAGGAGAAACAGAAAAATGAACTGAAAAAACAGAGAAAAAAAAAAAAGGAAAAAAGAAACTGTGACGGAAGGAGATTAGTTGAAAAACCCAGAGGGGAAGTACCCCTTCAGGGGAGAAAGAACAGTTATGAAGCGAAGGATAACTGGAACGCGTCCATTGGGCTCTGCGGAAAAACAAAGACTGGTTCAAAGATAGCGCTACAGCTGCAGGTGGGAAGGAGGCGCACAGGCGCGATAGAGCCTCCCAAAAGCTTCCAATAGGAGCTGGGGAATGACATCACCCATATGTGAGGACTTATTCTTGTTTGTCCATGGAAAGAAAAAAAAACAAGAAAACTAGCCTTTGTTATGCGTGAAAACTAATACATTTGTTTAGATTACTTGTGTATAAGTCCTACTTTTTTGCTCCCTACTATTGGGGTCTGCAGTAGTTTACCTTATCTCTTTAGACTGCAAAATGTGTTCATTTATCTGGGATGTGTAGTATAGTGTGTCCTTTTTGTAGAATTACCTCAAGGGTTTATTAAGATATTACTAATCAAAGACCCCTACAATTTACTATATTTAATTATTTCCCCTCAGAACCTAAAATCTGGCCGATATCTAACTCCCTAATCTGCCTACTGAAAAGGTGATATTTTACTTAGCAAATAATGTTCTTTACTTGTGTCTTGCTAGACCAGTCCAGAAAGGTAGGTTGTGTTTCCCTACCAGCAGATTGGTAGAGACAAAGAACTAATGAAATGCCTAGGTTTCAATGGCATCACACCCTGGGGCGGCTCAAGGCAATCAGCTGCCTGAGGCGAAGTATGAAATGGCGCCCCTTCCCCCCTACCTTAGAGGGAGGCGGGACATTTTCAGAAATCCAATCAGAGACTGAACCAAACCAAAAAGCCGATCAGATTATATGGAGGAAATGCAAGATGTTTGCACACAGGGCCGTATTGAGCTGCAAGCGCACCCTGTGCGACTTGCAGCTGGGGCGCATGTCCCCCCTCTCCCCACATACCTCCGTCCAGCGCTGCCTGCTCTTTCCCCTGCTGCTGCTGCCACCCTAAGTTTTTTTCACGGTGGCGCCAGCAGCAGGGAAAGAGCAGGCAGCGCTGGACAGACATATGGGGAGGAGGAGGGGGGCATGAGCCCGATCTGAAAGGCACCGGCACTTTAAGCAGATCTGTCCCTCCCTACTCTGACATCGTGTCGCAGGAGGGAGGGACCAGACCTGTTTAAAGTGCTGCGAAAAGGCTTGTGGAGCGCATTTCGGCTGCCTGCTATTGTCCTGCCAGCGGTGGCAGGGCAACAGCAGACAACTGAAATGCGCCCCCCCAAGCCTTTCTGCCCTGTGCGGCTGCACCGCTTGCACAGGGCTAGGTATGGTCCCGTTTGCACACCAAGGAACTAAAAGACAGCAAGAACCAACAACATAGTTTATAAAACTAAATTATAACTCATTTTTATTTTGTTGATATAAACTGCGTTGTGGTTCTTGCTTTTTTTTCAACATATATTTTGCATCCACAGTAGGTGCAGAGCAGAACCAGGACATTCATCCACAGAACTCAATATTAAAAAAAAAATTTCTGATTCTGATCATCTCACTAACAACAACAACCACTATTCTCCAGTACCAGGCATATTGTGAACTAATATAAAACCCTACAACAAAGAGCAAACCTACCATACCATACCATATCAGCACCAACTTCCAAAACTCACATAAGGAGCCCATCCAAAAAAAGCATCACTGTAAATACTACAGTGGGCCCTGGAACATCCATACACCTATTTGAAAAGCTGAACAAGTCAAATTACTAGAGTACAGTATAGATCTTTATGTACAAACTCCATGTTAACAGAACACCTGACCTCAGTCACACACTCACATCGACCCTCACCAAGTACAGAATAAGTAACCACAATCTAAAGTAAAAATAAAAATATGTAGACAAATTTTAAATTGAAACCCCAAGAAGCCAGAGTCCACATGCAGTGCAACATCAGATAAATAAGAGATGCAGTTCCCCAATACTGTGTAAAATATAAAAATAGCACAAAGTCCAATCACTAAAATTAAATACAATTATTTTTTTCTACCTTTGTTGTCTGACCATTTTATTCTCTGATCATGCTGGTCCCGATCTAAGGCTTCTGCTTTCCTGTCTTCTCTTAGCTCTCTTTCTGTGGTCTATGGTCCATCTGCCATTTCTTATTTCTTCTTTTGTTTTCTTCACTTCCTTCCATCAGCCCATTTCCAGTAACCCTCCCCAGTATCATCCCCCTTTCCAGTCCTTCCCTCCCAGTACCTTCCAATGTCAACCGCCTTGCATTGCTACGACTGTCACTGGTGTCCATTGCCTTCTAGTCCCCCTCCTTCCCCTCTGTCCAGCCCCTTCTAGTCCAAATACCATCCCAGATATCAGCTCATGTCCATTCTCAGTGCCACCCCCCCAGTCAGCTCCCTTCCAGTTGCTCTACTCTCTGTCCATCCCCCTTCCAGTTCCATTTGCATGTCAGCTCCCTTCCAGCCTCCTCCCCATTACCCAACTACTCCCATCCACAAGTGTCAGCTCCCTTCCAGTCCCCCTTCAGTACATTCTAGGTGTCAGCTCCTTTCCAGCCCCCTCCTTCCCCCCGTGTCAGCTCCCTTCCTGCCCCCTCCTTCCCCTGGCAGACCCTCTCATTATCCGCTCTCTTCCAGCCCTATTCTATCATCCTCCTGCATCAGCCCATTTGTATCCCTAGCCCCTAGTTTTCTTCCAGGGCCAGCAGTACTCTCCTCCCCTCCGCCATTAGCTCATTTCCAGTCCTATCCCCCTTATTTATTTATTTATTTATTTATTTAACATGTTTTGTATCCCGCCTTTTCCTTCAATCAAAGCGGTTAATACAGCACAAAGTTAAACAAAGGTGAGGGAAACATACATTGCATTATCATTACATCACAACAAAACACTAGGAGTACAAACAGGGAACACAGTACATAACTTACATTACATTACCTTACATTAACTACAAACAGCATATCGCTGAACAGAATGAGCATATAGCAGCAGATAGTGGGTCTCGCACGGTCCACGGCCACGCCAAAGGGCCCTCTTGCGAGGCCCTCAGGCGCGGGCCCGCAAGGCACGGGCGCGCCATTGCTGAAGGGATTTTAAATGATTTGAAAAGTGCTCAGTCCTAGCCCCCCAATCAGCCCATTACCAGTCCTAGCTCATTTCCAGTGCTAGCCCCCCATCTGCCCATTACCAGTCCTACCCCCCCAATAAGTCCATTTCCAGTCCTAGTCCCCAATCAGCCCATTTCCAGTCCTAGCCCCCCCATAGCCCATTTAGTCCTAACCCCATCAGCCCACTTCCAGTCCTAACCCCCCCATCAGCCCACTTCCAGTCCTAACCCCCCCCCCCCATCAGCCCATTTCCAGTCCTAGCCCCCCCCCCCACCCCAGGGAAATTGAAACAAAAAACCCCTGGCTGCTGAAGCTGCTGCGGCAGCGGCAGAATGAAGTGCCCTGTGGCTGAGGCCTCCACGGCAGAGCCTCCTATCTCCCTTAGCACCGGCTTTTCAGAGCCGTGAAGGGAAGTTTCCCTTTCTCGCGGCTCTGTTAAGCCCACCGGCACTGATGAGAAATAGGCATTTTCTGTTTCCCATCAGCGCCGGCAGGCTTAACAGAGCCGTGAGAAAGGGAAATTCTCCCTTTGTGGCTCTGAAAAGCCGGCGCTGAGGGAGAAAGGAGGGTTCTGCCGGGGAGGCTGCGGGGCACTTCATTCTGCTGCTGCGGCGGCTCCTCTCATTGGGTTTTTGTTTTTTTTTTGAAGGCCGATGAGGCGTGCTTTTTGGGGGCAATTTTTGCCGCCCCCAAAAAGTTGCAGCCTGAGGCCACCGCCTCACTCGGCCTCATTATAGAGCCGCCCCTGATCACACCCATGCCTCTATCCGCCTCAGCCACCAGAGGTTTCTTCAGTATCTATCCCAAAGCATACAGTATAGAACATGGCAAACCTCACACAATGTGGGCAATAATCGGCAACAAAACAGTAGAGAACTATGTACAGGAAAGCCTAAACAGAAGGCTGTCAGTAGAAGATGGACCTGGAGAGTCAACTATATAAATCATAGCAGATCCCAGGGTACTGCAGCAGAAGAATAGAGCCAATAGTACCAGTGCCAGACCCTGGACTGGTCTAGCAGGATTCAAGGAAAGGACATTATCTGGTAATTAAAATTTCACCTTCCATATCGTCCTGCTAGACCACTCCAGACAAGGGGGACATACCAAAGCTAAGCCTCCACTGGGCAGAAGTACAGTAGACACAGCAGCTTGGAAAACCTTAGAGCCAAAGGGCCATGTCCGCCTGAGCGTGGACATCCAAGTAGAAATGCTTGACAAAAAGTGGAAAGTGATACCCATGTTGCCGCCTGGCAAATGTCTGCAGGGGCTACCAAGCTCCGCTCGACCCCTAAGGACACTTGCACTCGGGTAGAATTGGCATGCATGCCCTCTGGAACCGGTTGGTTCCATAATAGATATGCCGAGACAATGGCCTCCTTAATCCAGTGCTCGAAAGTAGACTTGGCCGTCGAGTCACACTCGTGCAGAAGAGCAGACAGTGCAAAAAGATGGTCTGACATAAGAAAGGAATTCGTAACCTCCAAGTACCAGAGAAGTATCCTCCAGACATCCACAAGGTGAAGTTACTTATCCTTCCCCTGTCACTACTCCTTAGAGAAGGAGGGTAGGCAGACCACATGGTTCACATAAAAGGGAGATCACCACCTTAGGCAAGAAGAGAGACACAGGCCGAATGGAAACAGCTTCATTTGAAAAAGACAGATAAGGATCTCTGCGAAACAGAGCTTGCAGCTCGGAAATCCGCCTTGTGGAAGAAATCATGACAAGAAAGCTTTCTTGGGTGTAAAATCCTTCAAATCAGCATACTTCAATGGCTCAAAGTGCTCTGACATCAGGGCTCTGAGCATCAGACACAGATCCTAGAAAGGGACCACAGATCGGAGGGAAGGACGCAAATGCCGAACTCCCTGAAGAAAGCATGAAACATTCAGATGTAAGGCTAGCGACTTACCAGCCACCAGACCTCTGACAGGCCAAAGCTGCCACCTGAGCAATCAGGGAACTAAGAGAGGCTCTTTTCTAAACTTTCTCGCAGACAGCATCTTGGCCACTTCAGGGACCAGCTGCCGTGCGTCGTACCAGTGCTCAAAAAGGCACCAAACCCGCATATACATCAGATTAGTTGACCTCCTCCAGGCTCCGAGCAGAATGGAATCCACCACCGGAGAGTAGTTCTTATGCACTAGCCATCTCCTTTCAAGAGCCAAGCCATAAGAGAGAAGGGAGCCGGGTCTCCAGGACGATCCATCCCTGATACAATAGCCCCCGAGATGGAGACAAGCGAAGAGGTGACGCTTGCAGGAGCCGCATCATATCTCCGAACCATGCTCTCCTTGGCCAATCTGGCACCACCAGAACAGTCCTTCCTGGACGGTACTCTATAGGTTGAATCACATGCCCCACCATGGGCCAAAGAGGAAACATACACAGCAGGCGTAGACGTGGCCAAGGCTGAGCCAGGGCGTCAATGCCCTCAGACTCAGTCTCCATGCGGCATCTGAAGAAGTGACCCACTGTTTCATTGGAATGGGTCACTATCAGATCCACCTCGGAGTAACCCCAATGGCACAGAATCAGCTGAAAGGCCTCCTCTCATTCTCCTGGATCCAGAAAGTGCTGGCAGAGAAAGTCCACCTCCACAATGTACTGAGCCGACAAGACTAGGAGGTTCTTCTCAGCCCAGACAAATAGGAGAACCATCTCAGCGGCCACCTCGGCACTCCTTGTGCTGCCTTGCCAATTGACATAAGCCACTGTCGTAGTATTGTCCAAAAACACTTGAATTTCCCAGTCCTCGACCAGGGATTAGAAGCGCAGAAAAGCCAACTTGATGGCCCACACCTCTAAGCAGTTGATGGATCATGCCAGCTATCTGTGGTTCCTCAGGCTCTGGACCATTTGGTCTTGGCAATGGGCTCCCCAGCCCGAGAGACTGGCATCTGTCATTTATTTATTTATTTACAGTCTCTTATATACCGCGCTATTCAGAATCAGTGTGGTTTACATGGAACAAACTTACAACAGGGTGGCAAGCTGCTCTGTGTTTAAAACAGGGTGCTAAAACTTGGGTAACAGGGGGTAACTATTTACACATAGGCGTCATGTTTAAGTCATATTGGAAGTAGACTAAGTTGAGGTTGGATTGCCGGTATGTTGGTGTGGCTGTACTAGGTTGGGGAGGGGGCTATTAGTGTGCTGGCTTCCGGGTAGTACTTGAGAAAGAGATGGTGCTTCAATGACTTCCTAAACTGGGATAGGTCAGGAATTGCCCAGATGTTGGCTGGTAGGGCATTCCAGCATCTGGGTGCACAGAACTTGAAGGCCCTGTTTGCTGTTGCTTGGGTGCATTGAGTTATCGCCTTTGGGACTTTCAGTGTATTGACTGCTGCAGATCTTCTGGATCTGTTGGGGGATATGGTGTGGATAAGCTCAGTGAGGGAAGTAGATGAGAACCCATTGATGGCCTTGAATGTCAACAGTAGGGTCTTGAATGCAAGTCTGCCATGAATCGGGAGCCAGTGCAGCTGTTTCAGGATGGGCGTCACGTGTTCGCTTCTAGGCGCCCCGTGTAGGACTCTCGCCGCGGTGTTCATCGCAAGCTGAAGTGGGATCAAGGTGGATTGTGGGAGCCCTTGTAGTATTGCATTTGCGTAATCAAAGTGTGGTATAATCAGTGCTTGGTAAACTGTCCTGAAGTCGTCCGGCTCTAGCAGGGCACGTATGTGCTTGAGTGTTCGGATCCTGTGGTACACTGTTTTCACTTTGTTACTTATGTGCGCCTTCATGTCGAGGTGTTGGTCTAGAGTGACGCCCAGATATCGGATTGTGGTTTTGGTTTGTAGTTCTGCTTCATTAACCTTTAGATGGGGAGGCGGGTTGAAATTTTGGTTCCTTGTAATGAAAAGGACCTCTGTTTTCTTGTGCTGTATTCAAAGGTTCTGGGTTTGGAGCCAGTTGGATACTGCATTAAAGCAATCTGTCAGTGGGGAGAGGTCCAGTTGTTCTGTTGCGAAAGGCATGTAGAGTAGTACGTCGTCTGCATATATTAGGCATTCGACGTTGAATGATCTGATGAGATTACAGATAGGCTGCATGTATATATTGAACATCAGGGCGGAGAGGGAGGATCCTTGCGGAACACCCTGCCTCTGATGGAAAAGTTCTGATGATGAAACTCCAGATCGTACATGCTGCCATCTGTCAGATAAGTATGACTTGCACCATTCTAGTGCCGTGTCATGAATACCCTTCTCCCTGAGACGCCCCAGGAGAATCTCGTGGCTTACCGAGTCAAAGGCAGCGGCTATGTCCAAGAAGATGAGGACGTACCCTTGACGTATGTTGTCGATACCAGTAATTATGTTGTTGTAGAGGGTAGTGAGGAGTGTTTCCACTCCATGGGACTCCCTGAATCCGTGTTGGCAGGGATCCCACAGTGAGGCGGCTTCAATGTGGTCTTGTATTTGTCCTTGGACTTCTTTCTCGATAATCTTGGCCAGTAGTGGTATGCTAACTATAGGTCTGTAAGAGTCTACCTTCTGGGAGTCGAGCTTACTGTTTTTCAGCAGAGGCCTAATAGACGTATGTTTGTGGTATTGAGGGAAGGAGCCTGTTGTGAAGGATATGTCCATGAGCCTGGCTATGAACGGGCTAAGCTCGCAGCGTAGCTCTTTTATCCAGAAGGCAGGGCAAGGGTCGGTTTGTGCCGTAGTGGTGTTGATCACAGCGATGGTGTCTTCAATGCCCTTCTTGGATGGCGTGGAGAAGATGGTAAGTGGATTTAGATGTGTTGACTCGTATCCAGTGGTGGGTGCTGCGGACGTGTTGGTCTGGCATATTTTTGATTGCAGGTAATCTGCAAATTCTTGGGGGTGGATCTCATTCGGTTGGTCAGGGACTGGTTCTTTTGTTAGGTTCTTGACCAGACTAAATAGGTTGTGTGGTTTGTTTAGTGACCGTTTTAGGGTGTCCATGTGGAATTGTCTCATTTTCCCTTTAATTGCTTCACGGTGCTTTGTCAGGTGATGGTTGTAGGCTCTCTGGTCTTCTGCAGAATGGGATCGACGCCAGCGTCTTTCTAGCTTCCTTACCCACAGTGCCATCCGCCACTTCCTGCCACAAGACAGGCAAGGCTGGGTTAACTGCAACCCCCAGATGGGAGAGGGACAACTCAGAAGCTGCCCTGCAAGAAGAGCAGAGTCCAGAAGCCAGGGATGAAGAGCCTCGCTTGTCACAGGTCAAACAACAATTCTTGGAAGAAGACAGTTCAGGCAAGTATTACAACAGCGTGCGCCAAGGCTGAGGCGGTCCAAAAGGCACCTGTTAACGGTGCTTACAAAGCAATGCACATTATGGGCATTTGTGTAGAAGCCGCTCGGGTTGAACGCACGTACAGATCGCGTGACCACCAGCCACACTATAGTAAAAATCGTTACTAACACGTTCAGAAAATGGCAGGAAACCCCTACACAGCGCCAACTATCCACTCCAGACAAACGCAATTGGGAGCCACCAAACAAGGACAATGATGAGGTCAAGCCTTGGTACTCACTCCTTGAGAATCCCAAGCAGAAATTCATTACAGGCTCAGTCCTACTCCCCTGAAACTATTTTACTGGCTTTGCACCACTGCATGTAAGATGGCTGGCAGGCAGATTCCTTCAAGAGCCTTCTGCAATCTTCAGGGTTGTAACAATCACTCATATCCTTATATTTCAATTCACCTTTCCTTAACCATCTATGTGTCTAGTTTCAATCAACATATGGTTCCTAGAGTAATCGTTCCCCACTATATTTGTGCATTTGTCACTTTTTTCCTTTTTTGCTGAGCTGCATGCTATCAACTTTGCAAATCAAATTTTACATTCCTCTGGTACAGATATCTACCAGAAATAATCTTACAGCAGAGAGGGATCTCAAGACCTGTCCAGAATGCTCAAGTTATCATCTGTGAGAACGTCCAAGACACCAGTCTCTCTCTGGCTTTCACTTCACTTTGGTGAAATTAGACTTACCTGCTAATTGTTGTTCCTTGAGGAACTCCAGTCCAGTCCCAAACCTCTGGGTTTAGCACCTCCTCCTGCAGCTAATCCCCAAAGCATTAACTCCTCTCCCCTCATGGACCGCAACCCCCTGTAGCTGCTCCTCCAGCTTACCTATGAAATACTCTTACGCTTCAGGCTACAGTCCAAAGACAAAACCCCAGGAAGGGATGCGGGACTGGACTGAAGTTCCTCAAGGAACAACAATTAGCAGGTAAGTCTAATTTCACCTTCCTTATCGTCCCAAATCTCTGGGGATGTAACAGAGCAGTAAAAAAAATTAACGGGAGGGACCTGCCAGACCAGCCTGAAGCACTGCTGATCCGAACCTTGGTGAAGGTTCGCGGAACTGTTGCAAAACCAAACGGCAACACCTGGAACTGAAAATGTCCCATAGGAACTGCAAATCTGAGAAACCACTGATGCTCCAAGCAAATTGGAATGTGTAGGTAAGCCTCTGACAAATCTAAAGAAGTCAGAAACTCTCCATGTCTTACTGCTACAATGACCGACCTCAGAGTCTCCATCCGAAAATGAGACACCCGGAGACATCAATTTACTCTCTTGAGATCCAGAATTGGCCGAAATGTTCCTTCTTTTTTTGGCACCACAAAATATATGGAGTACCAACCGCAGCCGCACTGGTCTGGCTGTACCGGCACCACCGCCTTGAGGTTCAGGAGTATTTCTAAGGTCTCCTGCACCGCTGACAGCTTTGAGCGTGCCTTGCACGGAGATTGAACGAAGGAATCGATCACCGGGCGTTGGAATTCTAGAGCATATCCTTCCCAAGTTACCTCCAACACCCACTGATCTGACGTAATTTGGGTCCAGGCCAGATAAAACTCCCAGTCACCAATCCTACCTGGACCCCCCTGGCTTCATTGCGACTTTCTGAGGCTCGAGGACGAGAATGCCGCAAATCCTCTACCTGCTCCTCGGAATCCTCGAAACACCTGGCTTCTGTAGGGAAAATGCCCTCTCTGAAACTGTCCAAATCTCGGCGCATGAAAACGGCAAAACTCCCTCTGCTGACTTTTGATCGCCGCAGGAGGACGTCCTTGCTTTTGTTTGTCCTCAGGCAGCCTTCCGCCCTTAGACTCTCCCAGGTCCTTTACCAACTTATCCAAATCCTCCCCAAAGAGCTTACCCCTAAATGGGAGCTTACCTAGCCTTGCTTTGGAGGAACCATCCGCCACCCAGTTACGAAGCCAAAGATACCTCTGTGCCGCTATAACTGACGCCATACTCTTCGATAGGCCTCTAATAAGGTCATAATGAATATCTGCCAGATAAACCAGGCCGCCTCCTCTACCTGCACTCCCTGAATCCTCTGTGACCACCGAAGACAGGCCCCTGAAACCCATGCCCCACAAATAGAGGCTTGCATGTATAGCATATTGATGTCAAAAACCTGCTTTAACAAGGTGTCTAGTCTCCTGTCCTGAGGAGACAGAGGGAGGAGCAAACCTCTTGGTATCCTCTTGGTCTTGGCTAAGTATATATGATTGTTTATGTATTTTTTCTTAATTTACTTTTATTATTGTATTTTTATTTTTATTATTTTTATTGTTATATTCATATGTATATTGCATGTTGTTCAGTTTTTGTTTTATAGTCCGCAATGTTGGATACAACTGTTGGTGTTTGTCTCCGCCCTTCTGTTTTTAATATGTTTTCATATATTTTTATTTAATTGTTTTGAATTGACTTTTTATACTAATTATTAACTGCAACATATATTGTTCTATTTGTCTTATTTTAAAGTTGTTTATTTGTCTATTTATTTTATGGTAGCTGTATGTCCCCCGAAGAAGGCGCAAGCCGAAACGCGTAGGGACCAATTATCAATAAAGCAGTCTGATTCAAACCTACATCTCTTGCTCCGTCTGTTCCTCCTAGTCTCCTGCCCTGGGCATCCTTGAGAGCGGCACTGCCTTCTACCAGAATCGTCTTCTTAGTAACGACCGATACTGCCGCATCCACTTTGGGAGATCGAAAGAGATCCCTATCCTGATCCGCCAAGGGATAAAGGCGTGCCATAACTCTGGACCCCTTGAGTCTTGCCTCTGGCATATCCCATTCCTCCTGAATCATCTCTCTCACTACCCTATGTACCAGGAACAATCTTTGAGCCTTACGCACGGCTTGCAATAATGGGTCTTCCAAGGTGGACTCCTTCGCTGGCCCCGTAGATGGCATGTTAAGAGCCTTAAGCATTTCAGTAATGAGCGCCGGCAATTCCTTCTGTCGGAATACTCGCACCACCCTAGCTTGGTCCTCCTGCTCCGTGAGCTCACCTTCCTCTTGTTCGTCCTCTACATCTATGTATTCCAAGTCCTCAGGCTGGTGCCCCTATGACCTGTTCCGTCCGGTCCCTCACACTCTTAGGCTTTTTAGATGGGGCGCCGCAAGCCCCTAAGTCCAGAGAGTCCCTGGACGCTTCCCACCCAGTTCTCCCTCCACGGAACAGACTCCTGATCCTTGCGTACCCCCACCGAAGGCCTGTTGGAGCAGCGAAACAAAATCTGGAGAAAACATTGCTGCTAATCCTCCCTGCAATAGAGACCGAGAAGAGGGAAGGTCTGGAGCAGAGGACAGCCCTGTTACCGGCTCCTGGGGTGGCAAAGGAGAAAGAGGTTCCGATAGGGCTGAAGAGGTCCCCTTCTGATCCTACATCTAAGGCTTGCTCCATAGAGGCTGCTTCTTGGATGCAACCTCTGCACACCCCCGCTTCTGACACCGATCCCCTTCTAGCCCCACAGACCAAGCAGTGAGGCCTGGAAGTCATGCCGTCCAGCCGGGAATCCTGCTACTGCCAAAGAAAACTCAGCTCCCCCTTGCCTGACCTGAGTCTACACAGCTTTACTCTCAGAAGCTATACTGCTCTTAAAAAAAAAAAAAAAAAAAAAAATGGAAGAAAGGTTAAAGTGACAACATTAAGCAGAATCTCCCTACCGGAACCCCACCTTAATAGTTAACAACTATCCACCGAAGGCCTCCTAAGGAAATGCCCCTGGCCCAGGAAATTTCCACTTCAGCGTTTCCCACGCGGCCGGGCCTACACACCCGGATATGCCTGCACATGCGGTCAAAACATTAACTCCTTGCCCCCTGCCCGATTCGCAGCCTGCTTACCTCAGCTGAAGAACATGCAGCCAGCAGATTGTACCGTTAATCTCTATCTCTCCCGGCGCTCAGCCTTTGACCAGCGGCTTCGGTGTTGGAGGAGAGAAAATCGCAGGAAGAGCCGCTTCACCGATCGCCACCGCAAAACCGAAGCCCGCACAATTTTAGCTGCCTCCGGATGATTACTCTCCCAGCTCCTCACCCCTACCGTGGGTTCAGGAGCCGGAGGGTCTTCCCTTTTCACTCCCTTTCCTCCGACGATGAGCAGACAACAAGGGGAGGGGGGAGCACTCTTTGCAGCAATTAAGCTTGCCTTACTCCTCCTGCCTTTCTCCAAACAATAAATAAATAAATAAATATATATATATATATATTGTGATAAGGAAGCTTATCATAGCTCAGGAAGGAGCTATAGGAAAGGTGAAGTGACTCTGAACAAGCAACCTGTCAGTTCTGGTAGAAATATGAAAACAGAATTTTCCCATAAAAGACTACCAGTCCTAGAATGCACCAGGTTTCCAACAGCCATTAGAGGAGCTGAAGTAGGGAAACGTGTGTTCAATCAGGAGGGCTATGAGGTAATCCCTAAGCACTCATCTCAAAGGGCAGGGCCTGATTCAGCACAGCTGCGCTGTGTTAAGGAGGAGCACTCATCTAAGCAGAATAAAGGTACAGTTTATTCTACAGAGAATCAGTATCCGGAGAATCAGCTTGAGCTTGATCATCTTCATCATCAGGAGGATCATCATCATCAGAAGCAGAAGCCAAACCGGACGACAGAGAGGGAAAGAAACCCTTTGGAAGAAGGAAGAGAAAAGCCTTTGAGAGGTCTAGAAGAGTCCAGAGCAGTACGTATACTGGGAGGCATTCAAGGGCCAGCATACACCATTGGACTGGGGAAAGCCAGAGGAATGGTGCTGCAGAGCTAGGAATCTCCAGACGCTACCTGTGAGGGAGACGGCTGCACGTGGAAGGGACCCTAAGACCCGTGCCAGAAGGTATGTGAAGAGAGATCCAGTGTCCAGGGATCTGGATTGGAAGGCTGGACATAAGAACTGGACTACATACTGGCCAGGCTATATAGAGAGGAACTCTAACAGCAATGGAAGCTCAGGTATGAACACTGATCTATGCCCTAGCTATAACCTTGAAAGACAGCAGGGAAATAAGTATTCTCCTGAAAGTGCTCCAGTGGGAGATTCATCTGTGCCAATCCATGATATTGAACCCATGCTTGTTGAAGAAGAGGGGGTGATAGCAGATGAAGAATCTGTTTACATGGACTGCTCTCTGTCTAAACTCCTTTGGTGATTTTCTGTTATAAAGTACAGCAACCATCACAAAGAAATACAAACTTGTTCTTTAATCTACTCAGAAAAGCTCCTGTGTAGGATTTCTAGCCATGCAGTAGAAAGCAAGCCAGCTAAGGGGTTTCAGCTGGATCACTGCTAGCAATTGAGCCTTACCTAATTGCTTGTGAGCTAGGAGAAAATCACTTCTGAATCTTTGTGGGAAGATATAAGAAGTTTACCTAAAAAAACAGTTTTTTTCTCTTCTTTGTGGCTTTTGGTTTGTTGTTTGATATATGCTAAGAAAACATTAGCTAATGCCTACAGAAAAGACCAGTTTGTAACAACCAGGTCTTATTTCTTTTGCTTTGATTGCTTGACAAGTTTAAAGGTTGTTTTCCTGATTTTGTTTTTTTCAAGTTTAACATTGAAAGCAAGTAACCTGATTTATGTGCTACCAAGCATATCTGTGTTGGGAGAAATAACCCCATAAATACTACTCTCCCACACCCCTCCCATTCACTCTTTAACTCCAACCTCAAACATTTTCAAGCCTGCACACATTCATATCATCCCATACAAACCCAGACACAACACACAAAGATATATTATCAGTAATCCATCCATAAACAAACCACGCACAAACCAACATATTCATGTTCAAAGACTAATCCAATTGAACCCTTCACCAATTAATAACCCCATACAAATCACTACACAATCAACACAACTAAATTGCATACTTATCAACGCCAGATCAATTAGGAACAAAATCCCCATCATAACCGATCTTATTATAGATGAAAATCCTCACCTACTCTGCATAACTGAAACTTGGCTAAACGAATCTGACTCAGTTCTCCTTAACCAACTAGGAGTACATGGTTATACCATACTCAACAATAATAGAGACAGAAAAAGAGGTGGCGGAGTTCTTATAATAGCAAAATCTCATCTCAATCTTTCACCTACCCTACTAGATAAACATGATGGTATTGATATACTCAGAATTGAAAATAACAATATAGCCATCTGCCTTATCTACAGACCCCCCACACCTGACATACATAATCTAGACATAATACTTGAGGTAGCATGTAACTCTTCACTGAGAAAACCCTCTGTTATTTTAGGAGATCTTAACCTTGCCTCATTACCAGATAGCCATGCACTATCTTTCATTGAAGCAATGGAGGAAATGGGTTTTAAACAAATAATGACCCACCCCACTCATTGCAAAGGTAATACCCTTGATCTAATATTCATTCCATCTCACCTCACACTCTCATCTTTTTCTACTTCGCCCACCACAACTCAAGTACCATGGTCAGATCACTTCCTGATACATTTCTCTCTTCCATTCCAACCCACCAACTCTACTCACAATAACGCCAAATGCACAAAACAAAGTTTTCGCCAGTTCAACAAAGAAAGTTTTTTAGAATCTATTTCTCCAAAATTAGACAATACGTCAAATAATCTTAACGAATTTGTTTCTACCTGGAACTCTATTATTGAATCAGAAGCTAAATATTCAACCTCTAATAAAAGAAAATCTAGATCTAGCTTGTCCGAGAAATGGTACACCTCTGAACTTGCTACTCTAAAGAAAAACCTTCGGAAATTAGAGACTAAATGGAGAGAGAAAAAAACATCTGAACTCAGGGTTCAATATTTCTCAAGCCTTAAAACATACAAGGAAGCCATTAACAACACAAAAAGGCTATTCTACACCAAAACATTATCTAAGTCCATCAATAGACCTAGGGAACTTTTTGAGATTATTAAATCTCTAACTAAGGTTCCCGATAACACTCCTAATAAAACACCAATAGATCCACAACTCCTTGCAAACCATTTTGCCAATAAGCTCAAACTAAGCGCCCGTCCAAGCATTATCCTAACCTCTCCCACACCAAATTCCATCACTGAGTGGAGCTCATTCCATACAATCTCCAACAAACAACTGCTTGAGATTATATCAAACCTCAATACTACCACTTCACTACTGGACCCATGCCCGGTATCTTGGGTTAAAGCTACAAAATCCGAACTAGCTCCATACATCTTGAAACTGGTAAATCAATCCCTACTTCAAGGTTACATGCCAGATGATCTGAAATACTCGGCGATTCGCCCTTTACTAAAAAATAAAACCCTTAACAGTTCAGACCCATCCTCATACCGCCCCATTGCCAGCATACCTTTTTTAGCCAAAATCATTGAAAAGGTAGCCCAGATACAACTCCAAGATCATATTGATACCAACTTCCCTTTGGATGAGTACCAGTATGGTTTCCGCTCTTATCACGGAGTAGAAACCTTACTCATATCCCTTCTTGATTCACTTATCCGAGGTATTGATAACACAAAGCAGACCTTCTTACTCATATTCCTCGACATTTCCTCAGCTTTTGACAGTGTTGACCATAATACCCTCTTATCTAGGCTATCACAACTAGGTTTGAAAGATACCACTTTGAACTGGTTTAAGTCCTACATTTCTAATCGCTTCCAATATGTCCATTTAGACCATTCCCCCTCACTACCATTCCCACAAGAACGTGGTATACCACAAGGATCCTCACTCTCTGCATTACTTTTTAACCTCTATATACAACCTATTTGTGCAATCTTCCAACGTCACAATCTAAGATATTTTATCTATGCGGACGACATCATGCTGTTCGCTCCTTTAGACATAACTAACCTTAATTTCCTCAATATCGCCTCCTGCCTCTCTGAAGCTGAAAAACGGCTCCACTCTATCCATATGGATATTAATTACAAAAAGACTGAAGCACTCTTCGTAACAAGAAATACCACCTTCACCCCCCCAACTTCCATCAACATTCTGAACATTACTCTACCAGTCAAATCTGAAATTAAATACCTTGGAGTGACACTAGACAAAACCCTAAGCATGACTAACCACATAAAGCAGACTGCCAAAACTATATTTTTCAAACTGAGAACCATACAGCAACTCCGACCCCTCATTGACATCAACGATTTCAGAACAGTTGTCCAGGCTCTCATTATGCCACACTTAGACTTCTGCAATGGCATCCTCCAAGGAACATCCAAAAAGAATTTACACATCCTTCAAAGAGCCCAAAATGTCACTGCTCGAATCATTGTTAAAGCTAAAATATTCGATCATATTTCTCCTATCCTACACTCTCTTCACTGGCTACCCATTTATAGTAGGATTCAATATAAAACACTTGTCACAACTTTTAAACTCATTAATGACCTAGCCCCATCACAGTTGGCAACTCTACTCCAAACCCCACAAGAAAACAGAACTAGAAGAAAAACTAACCTCAACATGCTACTAATTCCCATTGCCGTGACAAAATCAAAACAAATAACCTCCAACACTGCCTTTTCATTTTATGCTCCCAGCCAATGGAATAAACTGCCCCTAAACCTAAGAGAGATTAAGGATCTCACATCTTTCAGGAAGGAACTAAAAACCTACCTCTTTACTCAACACTATAGCAACCTACAACCTGAAATCAAATTTACTACACAAGAACATACAACTAACCAAACACAAGTTTACCCCACCTAAATCCAGACTCCATTTGAATATCCCCTCAAGTCAGCATCCTCCCAATATTGTACTTATGACTGCAAATAACTCTTGCTAACCATGTAAATAACTTGCCATTTTTGGTTCCTTGTAACATAGTTATGTTCCTTTTATTAATAGCTTACACACTGTTTTCTATGTATCATAGTTCTTATGTAATACTTAATGTTTAATGTAATGCAATATTGCACTGTTCTGCTGTATTGTTGTTTTGAGTTCCTTGTAAACCGCCCTTGATCTCTGGAAGGGGCGGTATAGAAAAGCACATAAAATAAAAAAAATAAATAAATAAATAAATATCTTATTGGCTTTAACACAACTAAATTATTGTCAGCAGCTGTGTCTGGTGTGAATGAACTGCATTGCCCAGAATCCCTTGCAAATCATATAGATATATGCACTTGCCAAGACTGTGAAGATTCTCACCCAGGCAGCCGTCTGACAATATATATATATATATATCTAAGGCGTGTCAGTTAGTTTAGGGATAAGATAGAATAAGCAGTCATTATTATTTAAAAAATATATACATGAGAGTGTTGCAAAACCCTAAAACGAGCATGCTTACAGCCAACCGATCAAGGTCTCTAACCTTTACTCTTCCAGGAAGAGAATGGGTGGTACATTTGCTGTGGGGGATGACTCCAGACCGTTCCATGAGCAGAAACCACAGTCCAGATTCTATTTATTTATTAAACACTTATACCGCACTTTCCAAAGGATCACGTGCGGTTTACAAAGAACAAAGTTATGAATGGTTCAAAAAACAAGTTCTTAATCAGTTATATGTAACTAGTGGAACTATTTACATTGATGGTTCAAATACAAAACATGGAACTTATAACAGAGTGAACTATATACAGTTGAGGAAGTTAAGAGTTGCACTAACGTGGCAGTACAATCAAGTGGCTATGGGATATTAGTTGCTCAGTTTGGATTGTTATACAAGTGTGATATGTTGTCTGTTTGTGTGTCAGACTTAGCTTGTGAGCCGTAGTGTAGAGTAAAAAGGTGTGTTTTTAGATTTTTGCGGAATGTCCTGAGGTCTTTCAATTCTCTAAGGTCTTCGGGTAGATCATTCCAGAGGAGTGGGGCAAAGTGTGAAAAAGCTTTGTTGTTTGTTATTTTTTTGTCTTTTCTGAAATCCTTCAGTGTTTCAAGTTTGTGTTTATTTTTACTCCTTTGGTTTCGATTGTATGCATCCTTATTAATTAGGGTGTTGATAAATGATGGGGCTAAATTATTAATTATTTTGAAATTTGTTACCAGTATTTTGAAGTTTATGCGGCTATAAACAGGTAGCCAGTGTAGATCAGAAAGAATGGGAGTAATATGTTCAAGGGTGCTAACATTCGAGATTGTTCTGGCTGCCACATTTTGTGCTAACTGAAGCCTTCTGAGCATCTGTTTAGATAAGCCCTGGAGTATGGAGTTAGCGAAATTGAAATGAGGTGTGATGATTGCCTGTATTACAGATTTGAAGTCTTGTAGATGGATTAGTGGACGGAGCTGCTCTAGACGTTTAAGTTTATAATGTATTTTTGTTGCTGTGTTCTTGATATGGGATTCCATTCTAAGAGTCTGATCTAGTATGATCCCTAGGTATTTCACCTCCTTTTTTACTGTGATGTTGGCGATTAGTCTTAAGTTGCTTGAACGATAGAGTGTAGTCCTCTCACTGGTCACTGAACCAGTTCAAGATTTTCTTTTGTACGTAGGAGCTATTCTGCATCTCTCTTTGAACTTTTTGGTGAGGTAAATAATCAAATGTAAGAAAACAAAATAAATTTAAAAAAATTAGATTTGATGCTATTAAACTCTAGGTGCGGCAAAACTAATATGGAGTAATGTTTTAAGCTTGTCTAAAAGTGCCCCTTGCATTGATCTGTAAAAACAGGTTACATCAAGTACTAAATCCATCTTTTTAATGATAACATGTTGAAACAGGCTGATCCTGGTCATGGGACAAGTGCCTAGATGCAGCCTACTAAATGGTTTGTGGCGTCACAGTGATCCACAAAATGTAAGTGGAACCAATTACAATTTCCCTTCTGTAATAAATTTCACAAATGCACTCTTAAAAATAGACAAGTGAAAACAGGATCTCTGTACCTTTTTTATTGCATATTTGGGGTCATCTGGTTGGATCATTATAATTTTCCCATTCCAAAATTTGGCCACAATATGTTCTTTCTTCCAGCCCTGGAACAAATAAAAAAAGAAATCTTTCTTGAAACAAAGATTAATATTAGGTGTCTGCAATACAATAAGAATTCATAAATACTATTGACCATTTTTTTTCCAGTTCTCTGAAAAGTTTTCCCCTCATGTTTTCTCTATTGATTTACTGATAGACAGAGAAGGCAAGTGCCTACAGGCAGGCAGCTGTCTCCAGGAGAGAGGGACGGTGGCCTTGCTCCACGAAACTCTTATTTAACATCAGCAGCTGCAGCACCCTGCTGTCTTGTGGAGAGATGGGAACAGCTGGATGTCCAAAGACCTCAGGATAACTGGACGTATACATCTGCCACTGATCTCTCATGCAGAAGTAGTTAAGGCACAGCTCCAGCATTTTCTATATTTACATTAATACAAAGGCCATAAATACCTATGGGAAAGCAGGAACACAAATGGAGCAAGGCCCTCGCAAAGAAAGCCAGGAAACACAACGGGCGAAGACCAGTAGAGGTCACAGGTGCAAATTTTATTGGTGAAAATCCCCTACGCGTTTCGGCGTCAAGCCTTCATCAGGGGGTACGCATCTAAAAACAATTGTAACAGATAGTAAAAAGTGGAACTAATACTGCTACATATATCAAAAACATCAATAAATAAAAAAAATATATAATGACATATATAAAACATCATATACATCAATAGTGCAATTAAATATCAGAAGATTCTTAAAAAAGTATAAAAACATGAATTAAAAAAAGGTTAAAAATTAACAAATAAATGAATAATATGCATTACATAAACACATAAAAGAAAGTAGCCAAATAAATAATTAAAAATTATATTATATATGTAGCAGTATTAGTTCCACTTTTTACTATCTGTTAAAATTGTTTTTAGATGCGTACCCCCTGATGAAGGCTTGACGCCAAAACGCTTAGGGGATTTTCACCAGTAAAATTTGCACCTGTGACCTCTACTGGTCTTCGCCCGTTGTGTTTCCTGGCTTTCTTTGCGAGGGTCTTGCTCCATTTGTGTTCCTGCTTTCCCTTGAATAATGTTTTCCCCTTGGAAGGACGTGCTGAGGTATAAAGAAGATGATTTACAGGCCATGCTGCCAGAGGACCCCTTCTTTACTGAGGGAGAAGGGGGGCCTACAGCTGATGAAGAATGGGAGAAGTGGTCCGGCTTACACAAAAACTAGTACGAGAAGAGATGCACGCATCCTCCTTGTTGGAATACTGTCGAAAAAAGATCATCCCCAGGGGCCTACGGATGAACAAAGCCTTGGGGATGTTTACGGATGATTCTACATTCATGGCCTGTTGGACCAAGATTCTCAATAAATGTTCCCTCGATCTAATGATTTTGCTTATCAATACGTCAAAACACAGAACTGAAATTTTAAAACCTCAAGTAAATACTAAACTTGACCAGTTAAAACAAAATGATCCCAGATTTGAAAAGTTAAAAAAAAAGATTTAGAGAGAAATACTACCGATTATAAAAAAGTAGTCAAGGAAAGAAAGCTTAAAAAATTCAAAAGAGACGAAGAGGACTACAGAGAGGGTACTGTTTATTATTGGCTTGATCCCAATGGTAAACCCGGACCCAGGAGCGAGTCTCGAAAACGTAACAATGTTGCCCCTTTTCATGGGCCACCTACTAAAACTAAAACCAGACTGTTCTCACCAGAGCCACATACACAGAGGAGCATTAAAAGAAGTCATAATCACTCTGATGATTATGTAGATGCTTCGGCCTCTTTGTTTTCTTCTAATCTTCCTCCTCATTAAAATCCTAATAAGTATCAGGATTTTCAAATGGACTGACTCTGGAAAGTAGGGGGGAGAACACATTCTCAACACAATCCACAGAATCCATTAAGATCACCAGATCAGACGAGATACAGGTACAAGGAATACAGACAACCCCCCTTTCCTCACAGAGGGAGAAGCAGGGGCAGGGGTTACAGCCACAGGAGAATATCGGATGTAGACCCAAAGAGGGTATTTTCAATCTTTCTAGCTATCAGTTGAACAATATTGAAATCGAAATCCTAGAGAAAGGCTTATCATATGTCCCCTTTACTCAACATGACCGTTTCAGTACACATGTGGAGCTTTTTAAGTTTTTTAGGAAACTTAAAGTCATCAACTTTATTCACAAACTATACCATCTACAGATATATTGATAATAAAAAAAAACTCATCTTGGATCCCCCCGGGGAACCATAAAATTTTAATTAGTGCTTTTGAGAAAACAGTGTTAACTAGAGTTCAAAAACTCTATTCATCACATCATCATACTTTTAATAATTTATCTACTCAACAAAAAAGAGCACTTAATACTTTAAAGGACAATAACTCTATTATCATTAAACCGGCCGATAAGGATGGAGCATTGGTAATTCAGAACAAAGATTCTTATATTAAAGAAATTTTGCGTCAATTAAATGACATCAGTTTCTATACCAAGATATATGACGACCCCACCCCCTTTTTGAAACAAAGAGTAGATACTCTACTCTATATTGGAGACAGCACAGTTACTTACCTGTAACAGGTGATCTCTGGGAACAGCAGGAATAAGTCTTCACATATGGGTATTGTTGGTACCGACGGAGCCTGCGCGGGAACGCTCCCCAGCGTCCAGTAAGAAAGCTTTTGGGAGCATCCCACAGCGCCTGCGCGCTGCCTTCCCGCCTTTCCCAACCGCCTCTCTCCAGTTTGAGTTTTAAAGCTGAGACAAAGAGAGAGAGAGGAAAGGAAAGATAGATACAACTCCTAGGGGAGGTGGGTGGGTTGTGAAGACTTATTCCTGCTGTTCCCAGAGATCACCTGTTACAGGTAAGTAACTGTGCTATCTCCAGGAACAAGCAGGAATGAGTCTTCACATATGGGGACTCCCTAGCTGCAGATGCCAGGGGAAGACCCCAGGTTGTGTATCCTTGAAAAGGACTCTACCTCCCCCCATGGATCTCTGGCATCCAACCAGGGTAGGTGGGTAGGAGTTGATTAGGAATGGAACAGGTGTTTGAGAACAGCCAGACCAAACAAGGCATCCCGGCGGGAGTCCTTGTCCAAACAGTAATGGGCTGTGAAGGTATGAACCGAGGCCCAGGTGGCCGCTCGACAGATTTGGTCGATGGACACAGAGTTTAGATGAGCCACTGAGGCTGCCATGGCTCTCACATTGTGAGCTGTGACATGGACCTCCAAAGAAAGGTTCCTACTCTGGTAGGTGAAAGAAATACACTGAGCAATCCAATTGGACAGTGTTCTCTTAGAAACTGGAAGTCCTAAATGAGAAGGATCAAAAGCAAGAAAGAGTTGAGAAGACTTTCTATGTTGCTGTGTTCTTTGTAAGTAAAAAGCAAGAACTCTCTTACAATCCAAGGTATGAAGATTCTCTCTGCACTTGATGCATGAGGTCCTGGAAAAAAGACAGGTAAATATACCTCTTGGTTTAGATGAAAAGGCGAGACCATTTTGGGCATAAAGTGTGGATTGGTCCTGAGGACTACCTTATCATGATGGAACCTTGTATAAGGTGGATTAGCCACCAAAGCTTGCAATTCACTGATGCGGCGTGCTGAGGTGACTGCAATGAGAAAGATAACTTTCCAAGAAAGAAATTTCAAGGAGGTGGTGGCTAAAGGTTCAAAGGGTGGCTTCATAAGCTGGCCAAGAACCAGGTTTAAGTCCCATGCCACTAGAGGTGGTCTAATGGGAGGTTTAGTTAGAAGAAGGCCTCTCATGAATCTTGTTATAAGAGGATGAGAGGAAATAGGCTGTCCATTGAGAGGCTTGAGGGACGCTGCAATAGCACTCAAATGGACTCTTACTGAATTCGTTTTAAGACCTGCATGGGATAAATACAGGAGATACTCTAGTAAAGAATTCAAAGTTATTGCAAGAGGTTTAAGACCCTTCTCTGAACACCAAATGGTAAATCTTTTCCATTTGAAAGCATAGCACGGCACCTAACGACCCTTGCCCAGCCAACTGGATCAAAGACCTGCGACATGATCTAAGCCAAATCCTATGCAAAATACTGAACCAGTCCTTTCTAACAGGCTCATTCCCCCAGAGTCTTAAACACACCTCTATCAAGCCTCTACTAAAAAACAGTAAGCTTGATCCATCCAAAGCTGAATCATTTAGGCCAATCTCAAGCATCCCCCAGCTTGCAAAAATCATCGAGAAAGCTGCCCAACAACAACTCCAGCATCATATTGACACAGAAGCACCACTAGACAAATCACAGCATGGATTCAGAGAAGCACATGGAGTCGACACAATCCTTACAACCCTATTCAACGATCTGATCACAGGATTAAACAACATCAAACAAGGATTTATTCTCATCTTTTTAGACATTTCCGCCGCATTCGATTCTGTGAACCACGATATACTACTGCAACGCCTGAGAGAAAAGGGGATTCGAAGCACAGCACTAGAATGGTGTAGATCCTACCTTTCCAATAGGTGGCAACAAGTTAAAACAGGCCAGGAATCCTCAGAACCATTCCTACAGTCTCAAGGGGTACCACAAGGATCTTCACTATCGGCGTTAATGTTCAATGTTTATATGCAGCCGATATGTGAATTGATCAGATCCTTCAACGTACAATGCCTGGCATACGCCGATGACATCCTCATATACATGCCGTTCAAAACTGACCAACCAGTGTATACTCCAATAATCAACTGCTTTGGAGCAGTAGCTGAATGGCTGCTGACTCAAAACCTAAGAATAAATCATAGCAAAACTGATGTCCTATTTGTCACAAGGAATCTTAAGTTCGTACCTCCTCCGTCGTTGCTGATCAACAACATAGAACTGACGTCCAAACCCACGATCCGATACCTCGGCATAACATTAGATCAACACCTGGATATGACAATGCATGTGAAGAATGTGACAAAGAATATATATCACAAGATCAGAACACTACGCCACCTCCGTCCACTACTGGACTATACTGATTTCCGATCAACCTTCCAGGCACTAGTCCTCCCACATCTAGATTTTGCAAACATCATCCTCCATGGGCTCTCTCAATCAACATTAAATCCACTTCGTCTGGCTATGAATACAGCTGCAAGAGTCCTCTGGATCACCAAGGTCTGCTCATATAACGCCTATCATGAAAGACCTACACTGGCTACCTCTACAAGCCAGACTCTCATATAAGTCACTAGTCTTGACCTTCAAAGCCATGAATATCTACCCACCAACACCAATCAGAAAACTAATCCATAACACCCCTGAAAATAGAAACAGAAGGACTACAACTATGAACACCTTAATAGTTCCCAAGATGATGACATCATGTACTAAAGCTACATCAAACAGAGCTTTTTCATTATTCGCACCCAGGAACTGGAATATACTTCCCCATGAAATCCGCGGCATCAAAAGCCTATTACAATTCCGCAAAGCTGTAAAGCATCACTTATTCACAAAATACTACCCAGAAGTGACCACAGACACTCACACAGCCAACAGGCCTCCCACCCACACCAAACACTTTAACACCTTTATCCAATCAGAAAATGGTTAGTTCCCACGATATTTCACTTTACTTCTACTGACCCATGCCACCCATGAATTCACGTACAATATCCACTCGAGTTTAAATATGGTATATAATAAAAGCACATTCATAGTATAATGTTGATTGTACATAGTTATATATAATAAAAGCATATTCATAGTATAATGTTGATTGTACATAGTTATCCCTGTTATTCCATGTTATATATTCCCTTGTTCTCTGTAAACTCGATGTTACCTGTACACATTGCAGTATATTTTGTTCATTGTACACCGCACTGATTTTAATAGCGCGGTATATAAGAGATGTTAAATAAATAAATAAATAAATAAATAATAGGAACGTCTAGTAGAAGGCTTTCTAGAGGCATGAATAATATCTCTGACTTGCTGAGAGAGATGAAAACCTTGAAGGTCTAGGCCAGTGATGGCTAACCTTTTTGAGCCCGAGTGCCCAAACTGCCGCACAAAACCAAAGAATTTCCTCAAAGTGCCAGCACGTCAATTAAAGCCCCATTTGCATAAGGTGCTTCATTTGCATAAATATTTGCATAATGTTACCATACACTAACTTTTAGTAAACATGCCTCTCAATGAGTATATGGATAAAGAAAGACTAAAAGGTTTCTACATTACTATAATCCAGTACCAACCGCCAGGCACATTAGGAACTACTACAAACGCTGCCCATTTAGAACCCATAGCAAACCCGCCGTATCCTAACAGCACTACCAGGACTCACAAAGCACCATACTCTACCTATCAAAAGGCAACACTGCAAATATTAAACCAATACATCTCAGAGAACAACAATACATGACCTACTGGGGAAAGAACAAGTGGCAATGTCAAATAGGAATTATATAAACAGAATACCTCAGCTCAGTTACACATGCAGAACAGACCATCACCAAACAAGGAATCACAATTTAGAAACAGGAAGACAATAATTAAACTGGGAACCCCAAAAGCCAAACTTGGAATATACAACAACACTGTAGAAATAAAACTATATATTAATTTCCTCTTGTACTAAACAAAGCGCAAAAATTAATGATGCACATTTCCCAGAGCTGACATATTCCAGTTAATAAATTCAAAATAAAGAGATATTTTTCTACCTTTTGTGCATTTTTTTTCAGTTGCAATTGTTCCAGCCACTTTCTTCTGGTTTCTTCGTGTCTTCTGCTAACTCTCCATCTGCTGTCCATTTGTCCTTTCTTCTGTCTTCTTGTTTTTTTTTTCCATTCTCTCTCTACATCTGCTTTAACATACTAATCTTTCTCCTTTGGCTCTTTCCTCATTCCTATTTCATCTACTCAAAATTTACCCCTCCATCCTCAATCCCCACTTACTCTCCCAATACCCGGCCAATTGTAGATTTTTTATCCCTCCCACACAAAATATTTTTCCCCTCTCCATTTTACTCTCCCAGCCCCATCCCATTCTAATCCTCCCCCAACACCAGCTCCCTTCTAGTTCCAGCCTCACCCAGCATCCATTCCCTTCTAGTCCCTGCATCAGCCCATTTCCAGTCCTAGCAGCCCCCCAACCCAATACCAGTCCTATCCCCCCCTCATCAACCCACTTCCAGTCCTAACCCCCATCACCCCATTTTCAGTTTAAGCCCCCCCCTATAACCCATTACCAGTCCTAACCCCCCACTTCCAGTCAGCCCCCCATAGCCCATTGCCAGTCCTAACCCCCCCATCAGCCCACAGTCCATTACCAGTCCTAACCCCATCAGCCCACCTCAAGTCCTAACCCCTCCCCATCAGCCCATTTCTTGTCCCAGCCCCCCCATAGCCCATTATCAGTCCTAAACCCCCCCATAGCCCATTACCAGTCCTAACCCCATCAGACCACCTCCAGTGTTAACACCCCATCAGCCCATTTCCAGTCCTAACCCCACCCAACAGCCCACCTCAAGTCCTACCCCCTCCCCATCAGCCCATTAGCAGTCCTAACCCCCCCTCTCTAGCCCATTAGCAGTCCTAACCCCCGTCTCTAGCCCATTAGCAGTCCTAACCCCCCCCCATAGCCCATTACCAGTCCTAACCCCCATCACCCCATTTCCAGACATCCCCCATCAGCCCACAGCCCATTAGCAGTCCTAACCCCCCCTAGCCCATTAGCAGTCCTAACCCCCCCTCCTAGCCCATTAGCAGTCCTAACCCCCTCCTAGGCCATTTGCAGTCCTTACCCCCCCCCCTCCTAGCCCCTTAGCTGTCCTAACCCCCCCCAGCCCATTAGCAGTCCTAACCCCCCCTAGCCCATTAGCAGTCCTAACCCCCCCCTCCTAGCCCATTAGCAGTCCTAACCCCCCCCTCCTAGCCCATTAACAGTCCTAACCCACCCCCAGCCCATTAGCAGTCCTAACCCCCCCTAGCCCATTAGCAGTCCTAACCCCCCCCTCTCTAGCCCATTAGCAGTCCTAACCCCCCATAGCCCATTACCAGTCCTCACCCCCCACCACCCCAGTTCCAGACCGCCCCCCTCAGCCCACAGCCCAGTAGCAGTCCTACCCCCCCCTAGCCCATTAGCAGTCCTAACCCCCCCCTCCTAGCCCATTAGCAGTGCTAACCCGCCCCAGCCCATTAGCAGTCAAAACCCCCCCCAGCCCATTAGCAGTCCTAACCCCCCCCCTGCCCATTAGCAGTCCTAACCCCCCATCACCCCATTTCCAGACAGCCCCCATCAGCCCACAGCCCATTAGCAGTCCTAACCCCCCCTAGCCCATTAGCAGTCCTAACCCCCCCCTCCTAGCCCATTAGCAGTCCTAACCCCCCCCAGCCCATTAGCAGTCCAAACCCCCCCCAGCCCATTAGCAGTCCTAACCCCCCCCTAGCCCATTAGCAGTTCAACCCCCCCCCCTGGCCCATTAGCAGTCCTAACCCCCCCCCCGGCAAATTTAAAAACAGAAAAAGCGGGCTCTGGCTGCTGCCGCGGACGCGGCAGCATGCAGTGTCCCGCGGGGCCCCCTCCGCCCGCTAAGCCCCTCTGCAAGGGCTTTCAGATTCGCGAGGGAGACAGCGTCTCCCTCGCGTCTCTGTTAAGCCCGCAGGGGCTAATGGGAAATTTCCCATCAGTCCCTCGCGTCTAAAGGGGCTGATGGGAAATTTCCCATTAACCCCTGCGGGCTTAACAGAGACGCGAGGGAGACGCTGTCTCCCTCGCGAATCTGAAAGCCCTTGCAGAGGGGCTTAGCGGGCGGAGGGGGCCCCGCGGGACACTGCATGCTGCCGCGTCTGCGGCAGCAGCCAGAGCCCGCTTTTTCTTTTTTTGCGGACCTTCACGCGTGCCAGCTGCAAGGCCTTCGCGTGCCACAGCTGGCACGCGTGCCATAGGTTCGCCATCGCTGGTCTAGGCTTTCAGCAACCAAGCCCTGAGATGAAGAGACTGGGGGTTTGGGTGCCACAACGTTCCTTCCTCCTGGGATAGAAGGTCTGGTGCAGAGCCCAAGTCCAGGGAAGGAGCTTGAGAGAGATGCAGAAGTAGAGGATACCACACTTGGCGTGGCCATTGTGGTGCTATGAGGATCATGGTTCCTCGATCTCTCTGAAGCTTGAATAGTGTTTTGGGAATTAGGGGAATGGGTGGAAAGGCATAAAGGAAGTCTTGACCCCAGTGAAGGAGGAAGGCATCCTTGGCCTGAACTCCCTGACACGGAATTCTGGAACAGAACCGGGGAAGTTTGGCATTCCACGGACTTGCAAAGAGGTCTATGTCCGGGGTTCCCCAAATTCGAAAAATCCTGGCTACCTGGTCCATGTGGAGGGACCACTCGTGTGGAAGCAGAACTCGACTGAGTCTGTTTGCCCAAGAGTTTTGAACGCCTGGAAGATATACTGCCAGAAGATGAATGTGATGCTCTCTGGCGAAGGCCCACAGTCGCAAAGCTTAGTTGCAAAGTGACAGAGAGCCAGTCCCGCCCTGCTTGTTTACATTGAACATGGCTACTTGGTTGTCCGTATGGATGAGGACTGTCCTGTAGCTGAGCAGGGAATGGAACACTCTGAGAGCTAAGAATATTGCTCTGAGTTCCAAGAGACTGATATGCAGAGAAGTCTCCTGTGGAGACCAGATGCCCTGGGTGGAGAGATCCTGCAGATGAGCTCCCCAACCCATTGGAGAAGCATCTGTTGTAAGAGTTGCTTGGGGTAGTGACTGCTGAAAAGGGGACCCCAGCAACAGATTTGGAGAGGACTTCCACCACTGGAGAGACCAAAAAAGGCGACTGGAGTTTGCTATTTTGTCTGACAGGCAACCTGATGCCTGAGTCCATTGGGTGGACAAAGTCCATTGAGCTGTCCTCATGTGAAGGCGAGCATATGGAACACGTGCAAAGTAGATGCCATGTGGCCTAAGAGTTGTAACATCTCTCGAGCAGTTAAATGGGACTTTAACTGTATCTGGGAGGCTAACTGCACTAAGGCAACGGGCCTGAGGAAAATAGGCCCTTGCAGTTGTGGTATCCAGCAAGGCCCCTATAAACTCCAGAGACTGAGTAGGGGTGAGATTTGATTTTGGGATGTTTATTACCAGTCCCAAATACTGGAGAACACGCATTGTGCAGATTAGACAATTCTGGGCCTCTGACTGGGATGGAGCTTGAATGAGCCAGTCGTCCAGGCAAGGGAAGACAAATATTCCTAGAGTGCGTAGAAATGCAGCTACTACTGCCATGCATTTCGTGAACACCCTTGGTGCAGAGGCCAGACCGAACGGAAGCACCCTGTATTGTAGTGCTTTCCCTGAAAAAGGAACCGAAGGAACCTTCTGTGTGTTGGATGGATGAGGACATGGGTGTACGCATCCTTGAGATCTAGAGAACAAAGCCAGTCCTGACTCTGAAGGTATGGAAGCAGAGCACCGAGAGAAATCATCTTGAATTTCTCTTTGAATAGAAACTTGTTCAATTCTCTGAGATCTAATATGGGTCTGTAGCCCCCTGTTTTCTTTGGGATAAGAAAATAAGGGGAATAGAACCCTGAGCCCTGTTGAAGAAGAGGTACTTCTTCTATTGCCCCTTGGGCAAGAAGGGTGGCAATCTCCTGACCCAGAAGGTTGAGGAGAGATGTTGGAGAATTGAACAGTTTCACCATGGTGCGAGGAGGAAGGCTTAAGAAATGACGTTTGTACCCTTCCTTTATGATGGAGAGGGTCCATTGCTCTGCTGTGATTTGTTCCCATCTGGGAGCAAAGTAAGCCAACCTTCCTGGAATGGTGAGGGGCTCTGGTTCTTCCAGAGCTAGAAAGGCTAAGTTCTCTAGTTGCAAGTCAAAGGACCTGAGGAGGCTGAGGCTGCTGGGCCGTGGAAGGCCTAGCAGCCTTTGACTTGGCCTGTTTAGGTGGTTGCTGACGTTTTGCAGCAAAACGACCCGCAGAAGATGCCTGCTGACCATAAGCAGGATAATATCTTCCCTTTTTAGAAAAAGATGTCTTTTTGAACAATCTTTTCTTAGCAGGAGCAGAGGTGGACTTTGAAAGTCGATCCAAAGCGGAGTTCTCAGCATCCATCTGAGTGGCCTTTGCTTGCCAATCCTTGCCAAAAAGGTTTTCACCTGTACAAGGAAGATTTCCTAATTCATCTTGGACCCAGAGTTCCAAATCAGAAGCTTGTAGCCAAGCAATTCTGCGTGCACATATGGCAATAGCCGAGGCTCTGCTTACACAATCAAAAGAGTCAAAGGCTGCACGGTTGGAAAATTTGGAAACATCCTGGGCATGTTTGAGCCAAGTGAGAAACTCCTACCTTTTATCTTCTGAAATAAAAGGGGTTAAAGTCTGCAGATGATCTGTGACTTCCTTTAGAAAAACATCCCTATATAGAGACTATAGGAGTTGATTCTGGCAGCTAGCATAGAAGCTTGAAAAACCCTACGGCCAAAAGCATCTAGGGTCCTGCATTCACGTCCTGGAGGATTAGATGAGTGTCTTTTTGCACTCTTTATCTTTCTCTTGGCAGACTCTACCACAATAGAGTGGTGAGGAAGCTGAGTCTTATGAAAGCCAGGACAAGGAGGGACACGATACATGGTGGCTAACCTGCGAGAATGAGGAGAGGTAGTAAGAGGTGTCTCCCACATGCTCAACATGAGATCATACAAAATCTCATGAACAGGTAAAGTAGCTGCCTCTTTAGGAGCCTTAGGATATTGTATTATATCCAGCTGCTTGGCTCTAGGCTCTGACTCAGGGGCCACTGTGATGGAGAGGCCCCTAGCCACCTCCCTAATGAAGTCTTGAAAAGACAAGTCTTCTGGAGGAGACATTCTTCGTTTAGGAGAAGACGACTCCTGAGGAAGTAGTATCGATGCCTCGACAGATTCTTCGGACTCGTCAGAGTCTTCGGAGGAATCGAAGTATCGCCTGTCTGGATGCTCCTGTAAAGCCCGATATGCGTACCGAGTGGGATCGACATCGGGAGTAACCGGTACCGGTTCGGTACCGATGGGCATCATGGGACAGGGTACCGTTGCAGTTGACACCGAAGCCGATGTCGATGCAATCGGTACCGGCACCGGGAATGATACCGGTGCTGGAGCCGGTACCGGCAACGGGGATTGTTGCGGTACCGGTGGCATCGCAGCCTGCATGAATGCCGTCAGGGTGCGCTGCATGATCAGAATCTTCTGATCCATCGACGCCACCAAAGTCTGGATGTCGGTACCAGTGGAAGCCACCGGTACCCGAGAACACGGCAACAGGTGATCGGTCGAGGCCGAGCCATCGATGTCAACCTGTGACCCCACAGACAATGCTTTGGAAGCCGGAACTTCCCGCTGGGGTAACTTTGCCGGTGCGGAGTCCTCGAGGACAAGCCCGGAGGCATCTCGATGCTTAGAGGGAGATTTGCACTTCGAGGACCGGCCAGATTTATGCTTGGTTACCTGAGATCCATGGGAGGAAGAAGAAGCCCTGGAAGACGTCTATGCCACCAAAGCTGCATCAGAGGGAAACAGGGTACTGAGCTTGGCTGCTCGGTTCTGCCGACCTCTTTTAGACATCATGG
Organism: Ichthyophis bannanicus; assembly: GCA_033557465.1. Taxonomy (NCBI): domain Eukaryota; kingdom Metazoa; phylum Chordata; class Amphibia; order Gymnophiona; family Ichthyophiidae; genus Ichthyophis; species Ichthyophis bannanicus. The sequence goes on along the minus strand of CM066033.1, from coordinate 940,116,025 downwards.
TACAGGACACTCAATCCGTGATGGAATGGTCAGGACCCAAACATTTTAGACACCAATCATGAGTGTCGGTGACAGAAATAGTACCGCCACATTTTGTGCACTTTTTAAACCCGGAGGCGGGCTTCTCCATGAGGAGAAAAATTTTAGGCCTAAGGCCCAAAAACTAAAATGCACAGTGAAGAAAGTATAAGTTTTTTTTTTTTTTTAAAGAAAAAAAAAAAAAAACACCCACTTTTCTTTCTTTAAGAAAGGAAAGAAAAGAAAAGACCGGCGGTACCGGTCAGACGTCGAAGAAGGCAGACGCGACACAAAAGAATAAAGAAAAAATAAAGAACTTCTTCTGCGGTGACAGGAACACGACCTGCTGGCTCCGTGGAAAAGAAGAACTGGAGAGAGGCGGTTGGGAAAGGCGGGAAGGCAGCGCGCAGGCGCTGTGGGATGCTCCCAAAAGCTTTCTTACTGGACGCTGGGGAGCGTTCCCGCGCAGTCTCCGTCGGTACCGACGATACCCATATGTGAAGACTCATTCCTGCTTGTTCCTGGAGATCAAGCAGGAAACCTAATGCGAAAAGAAATAGATTTCCTTACGGTCAAGCATCCAGTCACTCCTATGATATATATCTTGCCTAAAATTCATAAGTCCATAGACAATCCCCCGGGACGTCTGATAGTTTCCGCGATAGGCTCTCTCCTTGAGCCTCTTTCTAAGTTTCTTGACATTTTTCTGAGACCCTTTGTGTTAAAAGTAAAATAGTATGTCCGAGATTCTTCTCATATTATTAATATTTTGAGTGGTTTTCAAGACTATCATGAACATCTTGTTTTAGCCACCCTGGACATAGCATCTCTTTACACAAATATTCCACAAAAAGCTGTGATAGATATTATTGAAGATACTTTGTTTCAGAGAGAACGTCCAATACGCATCCCGTCCTTTTTTCTCACTCAGATGGCTAGTCTTACTATGAGGGAAAATTTCTTCTGTTTCAGAGGGGTTTTCTATAAACAGATAAAAGGGGTGGCAATGGGATCATCTATGGCCCCAGATGTGGCTGACCTCTACGTTGCTAATTTTAAAAAATTGTTTCTGTCACATCACCCATTTAACTCCAAATTGAGACTTTGGAAACGTTATATAGATGACGTCTTGATTGTCTGGGATGGCACTGAAGCATTACTTTTGGAATTTTTTACACGGTTGAACACGCTTGATGAAAATCTACAATTTGAAGGTGTATATAGTACCTGCGAAGTCTCATACTTGGATATTCTCATTAAAAAGACTCATAATGGATTCATTACAGATCTTTATGGTAAGCCTACGGATAGGAATACTCTTCTTAAATTTGACAGTTTTCATAATAAGTCTCTTAAGAGAAATCTACCTGTTAGTCAATTCCTTAAGTTATGTTAGTTATGCACTATTTCACAAGATTTTGAACGTCATGCTAAAGATATGAAAATAGATTTTGTCACCGTGGGTACCCAGAGAGATATGTTCACGAGGCCTATGATAGAGCCAAAAACACTGATAGGGACACTCTTCTTGCCACTAAAAAACATGTGTCTTCTGACAAATTAGTATGTGCTCTTACGTTCTTTAACTTGCCACAGAACATTGTTAATATTTTAAAACAGGAATGGCATTTACTGTCTTCATTACCAGTTTTTACATCAAAGCAATTAACCGTGGCTTTTAAATGTAACCGTAATCTTGCAGATATCTTAGTACCCTCTGCCCTGTCCAAACCAAGAATTATTCCAAAAGTGAAGGGACATTTCAGATGCAGGAAATGTTCCGTGTGTCCTCATGCTCTAGTTACAAAGAACATTTTTCAACATGGTGACTCTAAAACCTATTTACATCAATTCTCTAATTGCAAACACGTCTAATGTGGTGTATGCTTTATGTTGCCCCTGTAATATGATTTATATTGATAAGACAAAGAGACCCGTAAAGACTCGGATTATTGAGCATAAAAGCTGCATACACAGACAGATTCCTGAAAAACCCTCGGTCTCTTACTGGATCGAAAAAAGTCATTTAGTTTCAGATATACAATTTTTGGTTATCAAGGTGGTGGAGCCCCATTGGCGAGGTGTTGACTTAAGAGAAAATCTTGTTAAGCTTAGAACAACGGTATATTTATGAACTCAATACACTTATGCCATCTGGTCTGAACCAAGAAGTTGATCTCTCTGTCTTTTTATAGTTCTTTTTATAGTATTATTTATTTATTTATTATTCATGTATTGTAATGGTGAAAGTCCCCAGGAGGAGATGGAGGTGGAGGAAAATCCTGTTGAAATAAATGATACTGCACTTGTGCACAGGATTTCCAAGCCAGATAAGAAAAAAAACACAGCTTTCTGCTGAGCTCAGGTCACGCCCCAGCTCAGAGGGAGAGACAGGCTTCCTCACTGATTGGTCACACTTGGGGGAAGGACAGGGAGTGCCGGGAAGCAAATGCTTTTTAAATCCACAAACAGAGCAGAGAGTTAGCACGAGAAGAGGCAAGGAAACGGGCAAGGAAACAAGGGACGTGGAGAGGAAGGAAAAGAGCAAGCAAGAAAGGAACCCTATGAAGAAGGTGAAGAAGAGAGAGAGCCTTGGAGAGGACGTTACAGCAAAGGAGAACCTTGGACCAAGAGAGCTAGCAAGGGAAGCCATTGGAGAGACGGCAATTGGACATACAGCAACAAGGACTATAGCAGTCGTAGAGGAAAGAAGGAAGAAAAGCCTCTTCAGAGCAGGTACCTAACTGGCACTGGAAATAGACATAAGGAAGCTGAATTCCAGAACCTGGAGGATAGCAGGAGAAAAGGGTTCAGCAGTTGTCTAAGAAACCCTGCCAAAGGTAAAGCTACCATTTCTAATGCTGAATCATTGTTAGAGAAGCCATTTGCCTTTGCTACTGTCCAGAAGGCAGACCCAACACCTTTAACTGATAATAGGTGGGGGGAGAGTCTTACATACGGGGAAAACTATAACACTGACAAAAGCAAGACAGCCGAGCCTTCAGAGTTAGAAGCTATAAACAAGCTGTTGTCAGAAGGAAACATTTTCTCTCCTAATGCTAATGTGCCTGTACACGCTGAATTGCTCCTGAACCAGTTCAAGGAATTTCTGGAGGAAAGAAAGTCAGGGAGAACTGTTAACCCTGATAGAGATGCCAGTAATTCTAATACTGTTGAAAGAATGCAAATAGACTCTTGTTTGCCAGCTTTAGAAAGTGAATCTTCTCCCATGGATTGCTCCTTATGTTTAAAGGAAGAAGGCATTGTTGAACAGCACTGAAACTGTATGAAATAATATAGAAAGTACTTGCCATACCTGCTGAAGAATAGGAAAGGCTTGTTTTATGTTTAATAAGCTTAATTGTCTTCTGAGGATAAGAAGCCGTGCTGTGAGAAAGAAAATCAGCTGTTGCAGTTTAATTGTTTTCCGTTGAATAACCACACAGGGCAGTGTCCTGTGGAAAGTTTATGGGACTGTGAAAGAGCTGAGCAGTGCTGGGATATTTCTGTTACGTTTTTCTTCTGTTCCTGAAATACCTATGTGTTGGAGATGCATCCTTTATGCTTGTTTGTGTTTGAGCTTTGATGCGCTGGAAATTCCCCACAATAAATATTCTTGCAGCCTTGAAACACTCGTGTCATAACTACAATTTTGTCCTTAAGAAAATAAGCAAAACTACAAGTCCCAGAATCCATGGCGACAATAGAAATAGCTTTATTCAAAAGAGGACACTCAAAGGCCACTTCCAGCTGGTAAGCTCTTGGGCCCCAGCAGAAGCGTCTCAGTATTTATTATTATTTTTTATGTATTTTACTGATTTATCTTTTTATCCCCTTCTTTTACTGGTTCTCTTTGCACTGCTGTGTTTATAAGTTTTATTTTTATCCTATTTTGTATCCCCCCCCCCCCCGGTTTCACTTTTCCCTCCCCCCTCTCTTCCTCCCCTCCCCCTTCCTCCCCTTCTCTCCCTCCCCTCTTCTTCCTTTCCTTTTCCTCCCTCCCCCTTTTTTTCCTCCTTCCCCTCCCCTTGACAGTCAATACTGACAATACAGTTCTTTTTGATCTTTTGTTTTATTGACGTGTTTATTCATCACTCTTTAGTTTTTATTTATTTATTTTTATCATTCTTTCTTCATTCCTCTGGCATATATTGTTCAGTATTAAGTTTTAGATGAAGCAGATTACGATTTTACACATTTTATTTTTTTTTTAATGTTTTACAATTCCATTTTCACAATTGGTTTATTCAAAAATAGTATTATAATTGCATACAGATACATTTTACTTTTTTATAGATCAATATGTATAATATGTTTTTATTACACTCATTGCTTAATCACGATGTTCGGCAGTCGTTCTCCGTGGTTCCCTTAAAAGTGCTCAGCTGCCTTTCACATTTACCTCGTTGCCATGCTCCCTTCAAGAGAAGTAATTTTCAACCAGACTGCAACATTATCTCGTCAGTTTTCAACCACAATTTGCTGGCGTTTTTATTTCTTTTTGCTTTGCGCATCAATCTGTCAATCATTGTTGTTTTGGCACGAAGATCGGGCTATTTGATCCTACACGCTCACACACAGTCCCACTGGAACGTCTGACATTGTATGTTGCAAGTTTTTCTTCAAGATCGACTGGGTAATGTACTCGTCATGATATTTCATCTAATAGTCTCAGTTCAGTATCTCTATTACTTTGCATAAGGGTTTTCGCTTTAGAACGGTTCTCTGTACCGACATTTTTAATATTATCCTTTTAACATCAGCTCTTTATTTGTTTAGCACCATGGTTTTTATATTTTATTTAACACCCTGATTTCTGTTCTCATTTATGCCTATTAGTCATGTAGTTTTAATTATTTATTTTCTCGTTCGTTCCCCGGCATGTCTTTTACATAGCATTTTATCCTTTACGTTATATGCCTGCTTCCTCAGCATTTCACTAGCACTCCGTTTTTGGTTTTAACCTTTGGTTTACTTTGTTCTTTGTTTTTAATCTATTGGTTTTATGCCCTATTTATGATGTGCATTACATTTCTTTTAATTATACTCTACTAAAACGTTCCCTTTTAACGTTTCTTATTTCTCGTGAAGGCTCATCATTTGCCATGATGGGACCTTGCCAATATTGTCCTTTATGATTTTTCATCATTTATGCAAACCCCATCCTTAGTGCAGATGTTTCCACATAGTTCTATTTTTCAGGCCGCAAGCTATGCCTATGTATAAGTCTTCCTCTGGGACATTAAATTTAATACTACAAGTTCAATGAAATTATACCAAATTTACTACATTCTATCCCTCTCTGAGTTTTGACCTTCCATTGAATTTAGTTTTTTTATTATTTTTTTAATTATTTATTATTATTGTTTTATATATATTTTGCTCCTCTCCTCTCTAGCTCTGTGTTACCTTTTTTTTTTAGTTCTGAGACAATAACAGAAAAAGGTCTCTCTCAAGACCCCCAATCATTTTCATATGGTGTATTATGTAAGTACCCTCTCTGTAGCACTTCTTACTATGTACGTCTCAGTTTTCTATATATAATTTTAAATTATTTATTTGGCTACTTTCTTTTATGTGTTTATGTAATGCATATTATTCATTTATTTATTATTTTTTAACCTTATTTTAAATTCATGTTTTTATACCTTTTTAAGAATCTTCTGATATTTAATTGCACTATTGATGTATATGCTGTTTTATATATGTCATTATATAAATTTTTTATTTATTGATGTTTTTAATATATGTAGCAGTGTTAGTTCCACTTTTTACTATCTGTTACAATTGGTTTTATATGCGTACCCCCTGATAAAGGCTTGACGCCGAAACGCGTAGGGGATTTTCACCAATAAAATTTGCACCTGTGACCTCTACTGGTCTTTGCCCGTTGCGTTTCCTTCCTTCCTTCCATAAATACCTATGGCCACACAGTCATGCGAACTTGATGCAGTCCCTTTCCCTGCTGTCTCCTCAGTTTATAAAAAGTACTTGCTCAGGCTTTTCCTCCAAGGGCTACAGATATTATTTCAGCAAAACTCCCAGTCTGTCCACACATGAATCAGGAATTAAGTTCAGCACTGTAGCTATGAAGAAGCAACCAACCTACTTGATCCAATACTTATCACACTTTATGATCGCAGTTAATTTTCTTTTTTTGTGTCACAATATTTTATTGAACAAAGCACAAATATCTACATGTTTTACAGTATTTGAGAAGATCTTTTTTGGTGAGTAATAACGATACTGTGTGTTCAACGTTTACAGTCTCTGTACATTTATAAACTGCCTAGAAATTTATGATAGGCGGTAAATAAGCAGGTATATATAAAATTAATTTAAAGGCCTATTTATTGTCTAAAGATGTATAATGGAAAACTTGGGAGTCATTGAAATTCTAGTAACTTGGTTTATTGCAAGATCTAAACGGATGATGAAAATTCTCTGGTCCTCTGTAAGCCTGCAGTGGGGCTCTGCATGATTCTACTACTATTACTTATTTGTATAGCACAAAAGGTGTAGGCAGCGCTGTACATGTATGAGTATGAGACGGTTTCTGCTCGTTAGAGCTTACAATCTAATCAAGACAGACGACATAATAACTGGGGTCTAGGATAATTCAAAGGGAATGGCCAGATACAGATAGGAGATAAGAAGAAGAATAAGGAGACCAGGATCCAAATGCTTTCACTCTCAATACTCCATGCAACTGAGGACACAGGACTTCTTTACCAGAGGGGTGGAAACGGAGTGAGGGGTGAGAAAGTGGAAGGGAGACTGAAGAACATATTCAAAGAATGAATGCAGTTGAGGGGGAAAATGGCACCTTTGAGAGATGGGTAGGAAAAGAAAGAAGAGAGGAAAAGAAGTGGCAGAAGGGATGCAAGATTTGGAGTTTTATACGGATGATGTTGAGTCTACTGATTTAACTGTTGAGCTGTTTCTAGGGTTGTAAGTTAATATAGGTATTGCTCTAGAGCAGGCATGTCCAACAGGTAGATTGTGATCTACCTGTAGATCGCGGAGGGGTCAGAGGTAGATCGCCAGCTCCACTTGACTCCATCTCTACAGCAGTTCACCCCGTCACTAGGAGAGAGCTCGTGCCAGCAGATCGCCTGCCGAGGGCTTGCTGCCGCTGCTGATCCTTTGCCTGTCTTTTTTCCCTGCCTGCGGGAATCATGCCTGCGGGTGTATTGGGGGCGCTTGTTGTTTTCATGCCAATAGTTTGTGGCTACACCAGGGGCCGCCGCCTGCGCCCCGCGACGAGACGCCACAGGCCCGGCATCATACCTGGTCTCCTGCCTCTCAGAATCATCCATTCCTGCCCCCACCCCAACACCCCTTAGAAGTGTGTTATATACCGGGCGACACTGTTCCCTCTAAGCCAGTGGTTCTTAACCTTGTTGGAGGTACTGAACCTCACCAGTTTCATATGCACATTCACCGAACCCTTCTTTATTGAAAAATAAAATATGATTTTTTTTCAAATTCAAGACATAGGTACATGTTTTACTGGTTCACAAAATGAATCGTGCATTAACATCACTGTGTTCAAAGAACAAAACCAATACAGTGCATGAACTCTGTCAGATGGCTGCCTGGGTGAGAATCTTCACAGACTTGGCAAGTGCATATATCTATATGATTTGCAAGGTATTGTGGGCAATGTAGTTCATTCACACCAGACACAGCTGCTGACAATAATTTAGTTGTGCTCTTGGGTAAAGCCAATAAGATATTTATTTATGGGGTTATTTCTCCCAACACAGATATGCTTGGTAGCACATAAATCAGGTAACTTGCTTTCAGTGTTAACTTGGAAAAACAAAGTCAAAATCAGGAAAATAACAAATGAAAAGCCACAAAGAAAGAAAAAAACTGTTCTTTTCAGGTTAACTTCTGATTACTTCCCACATAGATTCAGAAGTGATTCTCTCCTAGCTCACAAGCAATTAGGTAAGGCTTAATTGCTAGCAGTTATCCAGCTGAAACCCCTTAGCTGGCTTGCTTTCTATTGTGTGGGTCAAATCCTGCTTCAGGAGCTTTTCTGAGTAGATTAAAGAACAAGTTTATATTTCTTTGTGATGGTTGCTGTACTTTATAACAGAAAGTTACCAACGGAGTTTAGATAGAGAGCAGTCCATATAAACAGAATCTTCATCTGCAATCATACCCCCATCTTCAACAAGCATAGGTTCAATATCATGGATTGGCACAGATGAATCTCTCAATGGAGCACTTTCAGGAGAATACTTGTTTCCCTGCTGTCTTTCAAGGTTATAGCTAGGGCATAGATCAGTGTTCATACCTGAGCTTCCATTGCTGCTAGAGTTCCTCTCTATATAGCCTGGCCAGTATGTAGTCCAGTTCTTATGTCCAGCCTTCCAATCCAGATCCTTGGACACTGGATCTCTCTTCACATACCTTCTGGCACGGGTCTTAGGGTCCCTTCCACGTGCAGCCGTCTCTCTCACAGGTACCGTCTGGAGATTCCTAGCTCTGCAGCACCATTCCTCTGGCTTTCCCCAGTCCAATGGTGTATGCTGGCCCTTGGAATGCCTCCCAGTATACGTACTGCTCTTGACTCTTCTAGACCTCTCAAAGGCTTTTCTCCTCTTTCTTCCAGCGGGTTTCTTTCCTTCTCTGTCCGTCCGGTTTGGCTTCTGCTTCTGATGATCCTTCAGATGAAACTGATGATCAAACGCAAGCTGATTCTCAGGATACTGAGGACAATTCTCTGGATATCCAAGGTGATCATGAAGATGGTCATCTGTAGAATAACTCTACTCTTATTCTGCTTAGATGAGTGCTCCTCCCTAACACAGCGCAGCTGTGCTGAATCAGACCCTGCCCTTTGAGATGAGTGCTTAGGGATTACCTCATAGCCCTCCTGATTGAACACACGTTTCCCCACTTCAGCTCCTCTAATGGCTGTTGGAAACCTGGTGCATTCTGGGACTGGTAGTCTTTTATGGCAAAATTCTGTTTTCTTATTTCTACCAGAACTGACAGGTTGCTTGTTCAGAGTCACTTCACCTTTTCTATAGCTCCTTCCTGAGCTATGATAAGCTTCCTTATCACAACTCCCAACAAATTACATACATAACTTTTCACATGACCTTTTTTAATACTACCACACTGAAATGGTTTTAATTTTTAACCTTATGTATTCCAATAATGAACTTATTGCATTTATGCTATTTATTATTTTTAACATTTTAACACACACCCATCACCTAATTTCTATCAGGCTACACCGCTACAATAATAATGAATATTTACTGCAAATCAGTGTGACTTCTGCTGTTGCCTTTGAGAGACCAGTTCAGAAATGCGTGGCTTTACCTTGCCAAGTGCCACTCTCATGTCATTTTCACAGCAAAGTCTGAACTGTGAATCCTTTTCTTCGTTTTTATGTCCAGCATCCTCGAAAAGGATTGCTCGCAAAGATATGTTGTAACAAATGGTATAAAAATTTCCAGGGCTTTCCTAGCAATAACAGGATACGTTACCATTTGTCGACACCAAAACGTTGAGAGCGTTGTTGTTCTGAAGAGTTGCTGTTGAACCTGGCTCTGCTGAATTTCAATGATTTCGTCGAGGTATTCATCATTGACATCTGCTGTCTCAACACCAAACGTGAACGGCTGTCTCACCCATGCTGGATATGACTCTCTTGTAGGGAAGTATCCGTCGAGAGACTTTGCAAGCTCATCTAAGTGCGTGGCAATTGCTTGCTTCAGTTCCGTGGGTACAGAAATGTCTCCGATTCCAGACACATCTTCGATCTTACTTACACAGTCGTCCAGCAGGGGAAAGTTTGCGAAGTTATCGTTCCTTGTTCGTCGTTTCCATAATGGTAGCTTTTTTTGAAAAGTCTTCAGGTTTTCTTCTGCTTCGATGATGTTGACTCCACCACCCTGCATCTGCTGATTGAGAGATGCGAATATATCAGCCATGTACGCTAAAATGAGAATGAACTTAGAATTTTTGAAGCAATCTGCATGACGATGTTGGTGCTCTTGCAAAAACAGGGCTAATTACACACGCATGGCAAAACCACAATTCAGCACCTGTCCCCGGGATAACCACCGAACGTTAGAATGGTACAGAAGTACCTCGAATTCAAAGCCCATTTCTTTACACAGCTCACTGAAGATGCGGTGCCTCAGTGCACTATTTCGCACATAATTCACACATTCCACTACAATTTTTAATACTTCTGTCATTTCTGGAGGCAAGGTATTTGTTGCCAAAGCATGCCTGTGCAGAATACAATGCGTAACAATGATGTGTGGTGCATCAGCTTTCACTAGCGCACCAAAACCAGACTTTCTTTCCAACATGACTGGAGCTCCGTCCGTACAAACTGCAGAAACCATATCCCACGAATGATTGTTGTCTCTGAAGAAGTCATCCACAAGTTTCTTCACTTTGGCTGCCTTAGTTGTTGTTGTAAGAGGCTTACAAAATAAAAAATCTTCCTTTATCATGTCGTCTTTCACATAGCGCACAAATACAGCAAGCTGACTTAGATTAGAAACGTCTGTGGTCTTGTCGATTTGGAGGCTGAATTTTGCCGGGCTTGAAATCAGATCTGCAACTACTTGCGCCAAGATGTCTTTGCTCATGTCCTCTATTCTGTCGCTGATGGTGTCATTTGAAAGAGGAATTTGGGATAATTTAACTTCGGACGCTTTTCCCAGCATCAGATTCGCCATCTTCAAAACAGCTGGTTTTATGAGTGTTTCACCAATGGTGTGTGGTTTGCCCTGCTTTGCGATCAGGTAAGCAACTTCGTACGATGCTGTGAGGATCCGTTTGTTGATGGGTACTGTCGCCCCCTCCTGGCCAGGTAGGTAACTGGCTGCAGGTGAGGTCGCCTTTTAGCCTTAAGACAAGACTCCCTGTAATGGCTGCCAGAAGGGCTGATGGGAATCGTAGTTTATCCTAAAGCAAAGGAGTTGTGATCCGAGGGTTTAGGCACAAGACAGAGAATATTTCTTTTAATGTAATCAGGGTTTCTTCATACACAGGAGGCGTGAGGCATAAAGTATGGAAAGGATTTTTAATCCACGGTACTGCTTCAAAACAACAGGAACAAATTATGCTTTGCAATATAACTTCCAACAGAAATAGGCATCACTTTGCTTGAGAAATCAAATTGGCACTTTCAGAACTTTAAACAGATAAATGCTTTCTTCTTAGACAGGAACAACTTCTTGTTGTCCAAACAAAACTTTTAAATGTTCCTTAAACATGTAACTTAGCTTTTCACTGTGTCAGCATAGTCAGCTGTTTCTTGCAGTTTGTGACGTCTTCACAAATTAACGTGCTTCCTGAGCATGGCACAGCTATAATGGCTTTTCTAGGATTCTTCACCGTCAGAGGTAAAACACATAGTACACTGACAATCCAAAATGCTATTATCCACATTCGTTGTGTCCATTTCTTCCTCTCTATCACCCTCACTTATGGCATAAGGTATCTGCACAGAGAGTTGACTATTTTCCTTCTTTATTAAATCACTTAGCCTTCTCAGTAAAGTCTGCTTCTGCAGCAACTCGTCTGTTAGCTGAGCTACGTGCTGATTAGACCAGCTGTCTCTCTCTTTTCCCTGGGACTCTGGCTATGCTTAAACTTAGCTTTCTCTCCTATGGGTAATTCTCTGGGGCTTTTCCTCTGTAGGCATTGAGAAGGACAGACTTGCCTTGGTTCTGAGGTATTTAGGGATTCCCTCCGTCCTGCAAACCCGTCATGCTTTTCTTCAAGTGCAGACCTTCCATTTGCTGACACCAGCCACTCATTCCCAGCTGTGTCTGGCAATCTCTCATCAATCTCCTCTTCACAGCAAATAGTATTTCTCACACTCTGTCTCTCAGGCTCTGCAAACACTCTCTTACTTGCTCTGCCTCCTGGACTCTGTGTTGGCCCCTCTTCTGAACTCTTTGAACCTCGTGAACCTCGTGAACTCCGTGGACTACGGATTAGGCTCTCCTCTGAACTCCCTGAACTCGTGAACTAACTTCTGTTCTGTGAATCAGCTTTTTAAACTTTCCTTCTCTTTGAGGCACACCCTGCTCCCAGCACATGTGACTAGGGACAAGCTTCTCTCTGACGTGCTGCTGTGGGCGGGGCTTAGGGATGACTAGCTTCTGAGTCACAGACTCCTGGTTACCGGGGAAACCTTTGATACAACCTGAATTAAAGTGACAGGACCTTTTTTCCTGTGCATTTCTATAATCAGCCATGGTTTCCTCACCACAGTACAAAGCCAAGAGCAGGCAGAGTAGCCTTTTCATCGAATCTGGCTCTCTTCAACTTGAATTCAGCAAGCATTGTGTTCTTGTATTCCACCTCTCCATGCAGGTTAAAGAAGTGTTCCTTTAGTTTTGCCGGTACTAGACTAGAATTGCTTAACTTGGCATTGCAAATCATGCAGATAGGATGCTGACTCCCATCAGGTTCTGTTATATATGCGAATCCATGTTGTACATATTCGTCCGACCACTTTCTTTTTTTGCTCGACATAGTTAGTATGGATTAAAATATTAAGAAAGAAATCACACGACATACCATCACGACAGTCACAAGTCGACTACTGAGTGCACCAAATTCCCTGCAGCACAGATTGGCCAAGCAATGTAGCGTGATCACCTGCAGCCAATGATGTCCAAGCGGGGCATGTCATCATGAACCATATGAGTCGGGTGCGTGTCTTGACCTCCGTCGAACCTCTAGGGTTCGATCGAACCCAGGTTAAGAACCACTGCTCTAAGCTGTGCGCGCGCACACACCTCCCCGAATGAGCGCACATACTTTCCAACAGAGCGCACAAAAAGTATGGTTCTGATTCTGATAGAAAACAACACAGACGTCTTAAAATTTAAAAGTTGGGATTATCATTACTAGAAATTTTCCTCTTCATTTAGTAATCATCTATTTTCATTTAATTTGATTAAAATCAATGTGGTGTAGTCAAATTTTAAAGTATATAACTCCGAGCGTCGTTATGTGGCACACAAAAATTTAACCTTCCTTCAAAAGCTGCACAGCTGATATTTTATGCGCACACAGACTACAGAAAATTAGAGGGGACATTGCCGGGCGATATCCATTCGCCCGGGCTTTACCTGAATACACTTACAGTATTAGTTGTGTCGTGTGCTGGTCGTTGGTCGCTTTATAGTTCGCGTTCATTAAACGTTTTCAGGCAGACACAACAAAGTGTCAAGAATTTGGTGATTTTGGCGGGCTTTTCCAATTTTGTTCTAACTTGCCTATGCCTTGCCTTTGAATTGCCTGTGACTTTTGCTTGCCTCTGCAATTTTATTTCGCCTTGCCTTTGCATTGATTCTACACTGTGTGCAGAATTTATTAAATCGCGTGTGGTGGTATTTGAACTTGTTTGGCGGTATTTGATTTTATCTGGTTTGCTGGACAGGTGTTTGAGTTTTTTTGATGATTTTTGGTGGTATTTGATTATTGGTGCCAGTATGATGAATTCTTATTTTTACTTTCAGAACTGCATGTGTGGTTTTGGCATCTCCAGTCCTTGTATTGCACATCATCCAGAGGTCTTCAGTTCCTATTGATCTTTAATACTTTGGGACAGTGACAGTTTTGGACCAGATTCAGCCAGTGTTTATACTAACTTAGCAGATTTGGCCTTCTTACATCCAGCCATCCCAGTATAACAAAGATGCATGTTCCAAAGAAGAGCAAAACCTACCACTTTCATGATGAATGGGAACTGGACTACTTCTTCATCATGGTGAAAGACAAGTGTTGTTGTCTAATTTATAATGCCCCAGTATCCTTGCCCAAAAAGGGTAATCTGGAACGTCATTATAAGGCTCTGCACAGCAATAAGTTTGATGCTGATTTTCCACCCAAATGTGAAATTCGTAAACTGAAGCTCAAAGAACTTAAATCGAAATAGGCTACTCAGCAACAGTTGATGGTGAAGCCAAGGTCACATTCGGTCAATGCAACCATAGCATCCTTCAAGGCCAGCAACCTGATCACAAAGAAATGCAAACCTTTCACTGAAGGGGAATTTGTAAAAGATTGTTTTCTTGAAGCAGCTGACAATCTTTTTGAAGGATTTAAAAATAAGAAAGAGATCAAAGCTGCTATTCAAGATGTACAATTGTCAAGAAACACTGTCGTGCGGCGAATAGAAAAGATGTATGGAGACACAACTGAACAACTGTTGGAGGATGTTTCAAATTGTGTTGCTTTCTCACTCCAACTGGATGAATCTACAGACATAAGAGACAGCCCAGTTACTAGTCTTTATCCGGATGGTTTTTGAAGACTTCAGTGTTAAAGAAGAACTACTTGGAATTATTTCTTTAAAAGGGAGAACTACCGAGGAGACCACGTGATGTGGTGAGCTTGGGTGGCTGCCTTCACTTGAGCTCCGGACTCCTCGGCTCCTTACCGGTCAAATTCGCCGTTTGTTCAGCAGTCTCCCGGTGCTGCGGAGAGGGTGAGCCCACCGAGGAGAGAAGGAGAGGGAGTATGGCCTCCGCCGTTAAAGCCAGCAGAAGAAAGAGGGAACGGGCCCTGGGGCAGAACAAAATGGCGGACTCTCCGCCAAAGCCTGGCCAGGTACCCTCGGGGGCAGCAGGAATCTCAGTGGAGGAGATTACAGCGGCGGTCACGGGCGCACTCTCGGTACAGTTTGAGCTGCTCCGAACTAAGCTGGATGCGGTGCAGAGCTCCGTGGACGCGTTTGGGGCCCGAATGCAGCACGCGGAGGAAAGGATCGTGCAAACAGAGGAGGACATACAGCGGTTGTCGCAGGAGATGGAGCAAGTGCAGCATACCTTGAAAACATATGAGAGCAAACTCGATGATCTCGAGAACCGTTCGAGGCGAAACAACTTGCGATTTCTGGGCATCCCTGAGTCAGTGGGGGATAAAGAGCTGCGGCCCTACTTGGAATCGCTGGTGAGTGAACTGATTGGGACGGATGGTGAGAGAGAGCGTAGTTACTCACCTGTAACAGGTGTTCTCCAGGAGCAGCAGGAATCAGTCCTCACTTATGGTGACGTCGGCGCCGACGGAGCCCTCGCGGAGCAATTCTCCCCAGCTTTCAAAGAAAGCCTTTGGGAATTGCAGCGCGCATGCGCGGTCCTCTTCCCGCCCAAGGGTGCCATCTTAGCCAGTCAGATGACATAGCTAAAAAAGACAGCATAAAAATTTGCAAAAAGAACTAAAGCAGGTGATTGCAACTCCAAGGGGAGGAGGGAGGGTTGTGAGGACTGATTCCTGCTGCTCCTGGAGAACACCTGTTACAGGTGAGTAACTACGCTTTCTCCAGGACCAAGCAGGAAGTCAGTCCTCACTTTTGGGACTCCCAAGCTCAAGGCTACCGGAGACCCTAAGCACAAAAATGAGCTCCCTCTAGCTCAGCAGCACAGAAGGAAAGAATCTTCGCTGAATTATTACCCACCGGTAGCCCACATCCGGGATGGAGGGTAGGAGTTGCTCAGATCTCAAAGAGATTACGGAGGACTGCCTGTCCGAAAGCACTGTCCCTGCGGGACTCCCTCTCGAGACAGTAATGGACCGCAAAAGTCTGGCTCGAAGACCAAGTAGCGGCCCGGCAGATGTCTGCCAGCGGAACAGAGCGGAGGTAAGCCACTGACGTAGCCTTTGCCCGAACGCAATGAGCCGTGACTCGACCTTCCAAGGAGAGTCCGGCTGCCCCATAAGCCCAAGAGATACAGTCCGCAACCCAGATGGACAGAGTACGCTTGGAGACCGGGAGCCCCAATTTATTGGGGTTAAAAGACACAAAAAGCTGAGCAGCTTTACGGTGCTCCCGCGTACGGTCAAGGTAGAAGTTCAATGCCCTTCTACAGTCCAGGGTATGGAGGACCGTTTCAGCTCGGCTGGAGTGTGGTCTGGGAAAGAAGGTTGGAAGTACCACCTCCTGATTGATGTGAAAAGGGGAGACCACTTTTGGAAGAAATTTTGGGTGAGTCCGTAGGACTACCCTATTTTTGTAGAACCGAGTGTAAGGGGGATCAGACACGAGGGCCTGCAATTCACTTACGCGTCTAGCGGAAGTGAGGGCTATCAAGAACAGTGTTTTCCAAGAAAGAAAACGGAGAGAACAGGTAGCCATAGGTTCAAAAGGCGGACAGGTGATCCGCTGTAAAACCACATTCAGGTCCCAGTCAGGCGCTGGCGGGCGCAGAGGTGGTTTAAGTAGAAGGAGACCTCGGAGAAACCTCGCTACGAGAGGGTCGTTGGAGAGAGGTCTGCCGTCCACCGGCACATGATGTGCTGAAAGAGCACTGAGGTGAACTTTGACGGAGTTGGACTTAAGTCCCAGATTAGAGAGGTATAGCAAGTACTGCAAGATCACCGACACCGGGCAGGAGAAGGGATCCTGAGACTGTTGGGTACACCAAACGGAAAAACGACGCCATTTAAGGGCGTAGCATTTGCGGGTAGAAGGTCGTCGCGAAGCTAAGACGACCTCCTCCACCTCTGCCGGCAGGAGAAGGGGAGCAAGGACTACCCTCTCAGCAGCCAGGCCATTAGGTTGAGAGACCTGAGGTTGGGGTGTAGCAGAGACCCCTGATCCTGAGTGAGGAGATCCGGTTGTAACCCCAGAGGGAATGGATCCTCTACCGCTAATTGCAGCAGGAGCGGAAACCACGGCTGTCTGGGCCAGCGAGGGGCCACCAGGATCATGAAGGCTTTGTCTCGGAGAACCTTGAAAAGAGTCCGAGAGACTAGCGGGATGGGAGGGAAAGCGTACAGAAGGCTCCCCGACCATGAGAGTAGAAAAGCGTCCGCCGCAACTCGAAGGGGGTGTGGCTGACGAGAGCAGAAGCGAGGAAGTTGCCGGTTGTGAGGACTGGCAAAGAGATCCACCGTGGGGAGGCCCCACTTTAGAAAGAGCTTCTGAACTACCAAGGGATCCAGGCGCCACTCGTGCGGCTGGAGGATCCTGCTGAGTTTGTCCGCCAGGCAATTCTCTTGGCCTGGGAGATAAACTGCCTTGAGGAGAACGCCGTGACTGACGGCCCAAGAGCAGAGCTTCTGTGCTTCCCGGCAGAGAAGGAAGGAGCCCGTGCCCCCCTGCTTGTTCACGTAGAACATGGCAACTTGATTGTCCGTCTGGACAAGGAAGGACTGGTGGGAGGTCAGGTGGGAGAAGGCCTTGAGAGCCAGGCGGATCGCTCTGAGCTCCAGGAAGTTGATCTGCTGAGCAGACTCCCACGTGGTCCAAAGGCCCTGAGTACGTGCCCCTTGGCAATGTGCTCCCCAGCCCAGGAGGGATGCATCTGTCGTCAGCACCCGGGCCGGCTGAGGTGGCTGAAAAGGCATGCCGAGCACCAGATTCGGCCGATGAAGCCACCACTGAAGAGACGAGGCCAGCGGCTCGGAGACGCGCACTAGGTCTGCTAGGCCGCCTGTGGCCTGTTGCCACTGCTTGCGGAGACACCACTGAGCAGGTCGCATATTCAGGCGGGCATTGGGGGTCACATGGACGGTGGAAGCCATATGGCCGAGTAGTCTCAGGAAGCGCCTGGCGGAGACCAGGGGCTGGCTGCGAAAACGGTCGGCTAGGTCCATGAGCCGTTGAGCCCTGTCGAGCGGTAGGAACGCTCGTGCCTGAGGAGTGTGCAGCCTTGCGCCGATGAACTCGAGATCCTGTGAGGGGAGCAAAGTGGACTTTGCGAAGTTTATAACAAAGCCCAAGTACTGCAGAAGAGTCACCGTGCGGCGCGTGGCGTTGGTGACCTCCGGAGCGGACGCTGCTCTGATGAGCCAGTCGTCGAGGTACGGAAAGACATAGAGGCCGTGAAGCCGGAGATGGGCCGCCACCACCGCGAGACATTTTGTGAAGACTCGCGGTGCGGAGGACAGGCCAAAGGGCAGTACTCTGTACTGGTAATGATTTCCTGCCACCACAAACCTTAGGTATTGGCGGTGGCTTGGGTGGATGAGGATGTGCGTGTAGGCATCCTTTAGATCCAAGGAGCATAGCCAATCTCCCTGCTGGAGGTAGGGCAGAAGGATTCCAAGGGTAAGCATCTTGAACTTCTCCCGCACGAGGAACTTGTTGAGGTTGCGCAAGTTCAGGATGGGTCTGAGGCCTCCTGTCCTTTTTGGTACTAGAAAATACCTGCAATAAAAGCCTTGACCTTTCAGGTGGTGGGGCACCGGTTCCACCGCCTGTTCCTGTAGAAGACCTGCTAACTCCTGAAGGAGTAATTCCCTGTGCAGAGGGGGTCGTGGAGGTTCTCCCGGAAAATAGGAGGGAGGGACCTGGTGGAAGTGGAGAAGATAGCCTTCTCGCACGACTTGAAGCACCCAGGCATCTGAGGTGATGCTGGACCACCTGTGGGCGAAGTGAACCAGCCGGCCTCCGGTGCTGGGAGGAACCAGCGGGGGGGGAGAGGCTATGCTTAAGGAGTCAAAACCCCCACCCTGCTGAGCAGGGGCTGGTGGTGCAGGCTTGGGGGCTTGCTGCCTACGGGACCCGTTACCCCGTCCCTTGGCCTGCTGGCCCTGTTGGGGAGCTGCAGGGGCCTGATATTGGGGGTATTGTTTGTAGGCAGCCGCCTTCCTCGGGTAAAAGGACTTCTTTCCCGAGCCCTTCTTTTTCTGGGAAGGGGCGGAGGTCTTCCTAGAAAGCCTAGTCCTGGTGAGAGTCTCCGTCTCAATTTGTGCAGCCTTTTCAGCCATGGGCTTGCCAAAGAGGTTTTCGCCTCGGCAGGGGACATCGACCAACTTGTCCTGCACCCAGGGCTCAAGGTCAGACGACTGAAGCCAAGCCTGTCGGCGGGCACCGATGCCGGCTGCGGCCACTCGAGCCGATGCTTCAAAGCCATCATAGGCTGCTAGGGATATGAATTTTGAGCATTCCCGAATGCCAGTGGACAAGGCCAGGAACCTCCGCAAGGGTTCCTCGGACAAACCAGCGGAGAATCCAGCTAGCTCTTTAGCCAGGTCTCGGAGATACATGCCCATGTATAGCTGGTAGGTCTGGACACGACACGCAAGCATAGAGCCCTGGAAACACTTCTTACCAAGGCCATCCAGGTTACGGGCCTCCCTGCCAGGAGGCACCGAGGAGTGCATCTTCTGGCTCTTAAGACGATGCATGGCCGATTCCACTACCATGGAATGGTGTGGTAGCTGTGCTTTTTGGAAGCCAGGGCTCTTGCGGACTCGATAGATAGAATCGACCCGCTTGCTCAGGACCGGCGAGGTGGCCGGACTCTCCCACATGCGGAAGAGTAGTCGTTCCAGCATGGGAGGAACCGGTACAGTAAAGTGTTCCCTGGCGGGAGAGTCATACTGGAGGGCGTCGAGCTCTTCGGCTCGAGGCTCCTCCTCGGGGTCCGCAGGGAAGGCCAAAGCCTTGGCCATATCCCTGACGAAGTCCGAGAACCGGGCATCCTCCGGGGGGGACTGCTTCCGAGGTTCGGACTCAGGTGAGTCCGAGGGGACACACAGAGTCCGAAAAGAATCAGGCGACTCTTCCTCTTCAGTCTCCCAGACCGACTCCGACGAGGACTCGGTGGGGTCGGCCCGGGCAGGGCGCGGCGCCTGCTGCCCCGACGCCGAGGGAGTCGGCGTCCTCGGTCCCGAACGGGAGGCCGAGGGTGACCTCGACCGAGGATCGACTCGAGTTCGCATCGACTCGAGGATCGGCTCGGTCTCCGGGGTCGACTTAGACGTCGACGTCCCGGCGGTCGGGGCAGCGGCGCCAGCGAAGCCAGCGAGCAGTGCCCGCTGCTGGTCCATGAAGGCAGACAGTCTGCTCTCCAAGGCCGTCAACCTGAGTCCGAGCTCAGGTGACCCAGCAGCCCCCGACTCGGGCCCCGACGGCGTCGGGCCCGACGTCGGCTGTCGCGGAGGCGAGTCCAGAAGGACCACAGGACTTACCCGAGCAGGCAGCTCCGACTCCAGGCGAGGTCGCTTCGTGAGGTGCTCCTTCTCCAAGGACCCGGGACGGCTATCGGGGCTATGCGACCTGGCCCTCGCGGAGCCAGGAGCGTCCACCGACGCCACCCTCGCGGGTTTCACCTTCCGTCGATGGTCCCCGGAGGGAGAACCCCTGTCGGAGGAACTCCGGCGACGGTCCGAGCTGGAACCCCTGGACGCGGAGGCCTCCGACGAGGTCCGGGTACGGCTGGGGTCAGCGAAGATTCTATCCCGCTGATGCCGCCGACTTCTCAACGCTTTGGAGGACAGTTTGCCGCAGGGCCCACAGATCATTTCTTCATGATCCAGGCCTAGGCAGCGGAGGCAATGGTCGTGTGTGTCAGTCAGTGACATATTTCGGTCACACTGACCACACCGCTTGAAACCACTGGCAGCCATCGGGGGAAAAAGGGCCCCGGCGAGGTCAAAGGACCGGGCTGCCAGGGAAAAACCGAAACGAAAACTGACTAAGTCAGAAAAACCGAAAAGAAGAAGAGGACTCGTGACCGGCGTCGCGAGTCCGGGCGGGAAAAAGACCGGCGTCGAACCGAAGGAAAAAAGAGTAAATTATGAAGAAATATCAACTTTTTCGCGGGGACACGACGGGTACGTCTGTAGGGCTCCGCGGAAACAAGAAGACTGGCTAAGATGGCACCCTTGGGCGGGAAGAGGACCGCGCATGCGCGCTGCAATTCCCAAAGGCTTTCTTTGAAAGCTGGGGAGAATTGCTCCGCGAGGGCTCCGTCGGCGCCGACGTCACCATAAGTGAGGACTGACTTCCTGCTTGGTCCTGGAGAACCCCAGTTATTATAGAGCGTGCCCACAGAGTAGGCCCTAAGACGTCGAGGGATTTGCGTCCCAGAATTGTGTTGGCCAAGTTCCTGCAATTCGGGCAGAAAGAAGCAGCGCTACGAGAAGCGCGCCGGAAGGGAACCGTGACAGCAGGGAATGTCAGCCTTCGAATTACACAAGACTATTCTGCTGCACTGAGTCAAAGGCGCAAAACTTATGCGCCTATCTGTAAGAAACTGATTGCAGTGGATATAAGGTTTACCGTACAATACCCAGCACGCTTGCATGTGATGAATGCCGGGCGGCATCTGGTCTTTGACTCGGCAGCTGAGGCTATGGCCTATGTCACGCAGCTGGGTACCCAGAATAACAGCCAAGCTGCGGACCAGCCAGGGACCCCCTGAGTTGGCTTTGGACAAAGTTGGGGAAGAGACTGATCGAGCTGGTGGAGCTGTAGGGCCACTAAAAGTAAAAGGCCTAAGGAGACCTCTGGATCCTATCCAGGGGCAGCAGAGACCCGCAACTTCGCAGCACACAGGCCGGATATTATTGGTTGGCCTTATCCACGTATGGAGGATCCTGTGTTTTTTTTTCGGGAGATTGCTGGCCGCCTGTGATCCGGAGTGTCCAGTGTGGAAGACGGGACGCTGAGGGCGATGGACATGGGTCTGCTCCAGAGGGGCCTATCTTACCTTCTGTTTTCATGTTGGTCTGTTTTCCTAGTTGTGTACAATTCCAGGTTGACAATGTATGACTTGTTAAGTTATGACGGGCTGTTTAGCTCCCATGGGGTTTTCACAATATGCGTTATATGATATGGAAGGTGGGCGGGGGGGGGGCCATGCTACCTCTTCAAGGGGCTGGGGAGTCCGGACACATTAGATGTGGTTGGAGAAGGGTCAATGTGTGTGGGGGGTAGTATTAGAGGGGGAGAACAACCGGGAGGGATAAGATATGGCGGTACTTTCAGGGAACGTAGTAGGGTAGGGAGGGGAGGGGGAAGAGGGGGGCTGGGAGGGGCGTGGGGGGGACGGGGGGGAATGGGGGGTGGAGATAGGGAATAGGGAAAATCATACTCAAGACATGATGAGCTTGTTCAGGATGAGCCACATGACTGTACACAGGGGGGAGCCTCAGGCTAGGGGGGCACCCTCATGGTACTTGTTTACTGTGCTATACGGGACTGTTAGTGTATTCAATGCCACTTAAGATAATTTCTTGGAATGTCTGTGGTCTGGGTAGCCCGATCAAGCGTTCCAAAATTCTGCAGGCTTTGGCTAGGCAAAAGGCGGACACAGCTATGCTCCAGGAAACCCACCAGACAGCCGAGGAGCACCGCAAAATTTGCAGGGATTGGGTGGGGCAGGTATGGGGCTCTCGGAAAGAAGGGGGGGGTCGTGCTCCTGATACATAAGCGAATAAGGCTGGAGGTTGTAAGAGAACTGGTGGATCCATCGGGCAGATTTGTACTATTGCAGGGTGTCCTGGAGGGGAGGCCAGTTATTCTGGGCAATTTATATTGTCCTAATGTGTTAGATTTGAACCTCTATTCTCGTCTTGCCTCTAAAATAGAGACGTTGCCGGAGCTCCCTGTGATCCTGGGGGGGGACTTTAATGGTGTTATGGATGTGGTCCTAGACATGTCTAAAGGTGGGGAGCCAAGGGATAGACTACAGACGGCCCGTGCTTTACGTCGCTTATGTTCCAGGCTGGGGCTGGTGGACCCATGGAGGTTGTTACATCCGGCCGAACGGGATTATACGCATCAATCACGGGCACACGGCACTAGTGCGCGTATAGATTACCTGTTGATTTCCGCTGGTCTGTTTGCTAAGGTTGAGGAAGCGCAGATAGGGCCCATAGAGATTTCCGATCACGCATTCGTTTGGCTGGATGTTTATTGGAACGGGAGTACCTCTAGGACATCTCCCTGGCGTTTCCCGCTCGAACTATATAGGGATGCTCAGTTCCGTTCCTTTCTTCAGAAGAGATGGCGGGAGTTTGAGGCTGATCATGGTGGCCACCAGGACGACCCAGAGTTGATTTGGGAAACTGCGAAGGTTGTACTACGGGGAGATATTATAGGGTTTCTTGCCAGGAAGAGGAGATTGAGGGCGGAACGTATTATTTGCTTAGAAAAATTGGTTACGAAGCTGAGACGCCAATGGGCTCAAAACCCAATGGCAGGGCTTAAAAGGCGGCTGTGAGAAAGTCAAACGGAACTTAATGAACTTTTGCATCAGAGGGCTAAGAAGTCTGTGTTGTATTACCATTACCAATTATACCGTCATGGGGACAAGCCGGGGAAATTACTGGCTAGGTGCCTACGTGGCCCCAGGGGCTCAAAACTGGTGCCAGCGCTGCGGGATGACCTGGGGACACTTTATCGTGAGAGCCCGGCGATAGCTCGAGTATTTCGATCCTTTTTTCAGCAACTTTATACAGCGGAGTCGCCTTCCTTCTCGCAGATGGCAGACTATGTGGGGGAATTAGACCTACCCCAATTATCTGAGGCGCAAAGGGTGCAGTTGGATCGGCCGATTACAGTAGCAGAGCTGCAAGCTGCTATTTCCAAAGCCAGCTGTTACAAATCCCCGGGGTCTGACGGTCTTGGCGCTGAATTTTATAAGATTCTTAACGAGCTGATTTCTCCAACCCTAGCTGCAGTACACAACAGGAGGGCGCAGCAGGGGTATTTTCGATGGGGAGATAACCATGCCCATATTGTTCTCATTCCGAAACCGGCTAAAGACCATCTATTAGCAGCTTCATATCGACCTATATCTCTGCTTAACTTTGACCTTAAATTAATGGCAAAAATCCTAGCTGATCGCCTGGCGGAATTCTTGGGGCAGTTGGTCCATGAATCCCAAGTGGGATTTGTTAAGGAACGTTACGCAGTACGCAATTTGCGCAAAATAATGTCGTCTTTAGAATGGGTCCGGTATAGACGTATGTCCTCCTTATTAATTAGCTTTGACGCGGAAAAAGCCTTTGATAGGGTAGATTGGCAGTATTTGATGTATCTACTCCCGCGTTATGGTATAGGGCCCTCTTTTTGCAACATGGTTGCTAGTTTATATGCAGATCCGACTGCAGCGATCCTATGTAATGGGGTGTTGTCCAAGGCCTTTCCTTTACGAAGGGGGACTCGTCAGGGATGTCCCCTCTCCCCTTTGTCCTGTCCCTTGACCCCCTCCTGCGTAAGGTGGAGTTGTCGCGAGCGATAAGGGGGGTGAGTAACGGGGATCATGAGTTTAAGATATCTGCCTTTGCCGATGACCTGTTGGTACATTTGCTCTCACCTAGAGAATCTCTACCCAGCCTGTTGCAGGAGTTTCAAACCTTTGGGAAGTTTGCGGGTTTTAGTATTAATAGGGACAAATCCGAGGCCTGGATATTTCGGGTCAGCTCCGGAGTGGTGGGCCGGGGGAGTTCCCTCTTAAATGGGCAGAAAATCAATTTGTATACTTGGGGAAAGTATTACCCAGTCAGCTATCTCAGCTCTATGGGAGTAATTTGAATCGGATGCTGACCAAAGTGAGAACCCAGCTGCAGGCTTGGCGGCCCCTTCCCCTATCTTTATCGGGGAGAATAGCGGCAATTAAAATGGTGATATTGCCGCGGATATTGTATTGGCTGCAGACCCTCCTGGTTTGGTTACTGCGACGTGATGTCCAGCATCTTGAAGTGTAAGTCCGGGGTTTTCTGTGGAGGGGTGCGAGAGCACGTATCCCATATGGTCGCCTAGTGGGGAAGGGGAGAAATGGGGGCTGGGGGCTTCCGGATCTTGGCACCTATGCACTGGCCTGCCAAGCGCGACACTTGGGGGATTGGCTAGGCGATACAGAACTGTATACTCCTAAGGCGTTGGAGGAGGCTTATGTGGCCCCCCACTCTCTACAGGCTCTCTTACATCTGGACACTCGCCGGATGCCATCCCATCTGGCTGACAGTGTGTTACTGGCTCCAGTGTGCCGAACTTGGCGGCAGCTTAATGTTTATTGGGGCCGCAATTGGAAGGTGTCGAGCTGGCTGCCAGTTCGGGGTAATGTCTGTTTTACTCCAGGCACAGATGCAGCCTTATTCCGTACTTGTGGGGAGAGAGGTATACGGAATTTGGGTCATGTGGTCGATCCCACTGGGAAATCTAAATCCTTTCTTTCATTATCTCGGGAATATGAACTGGGGTCCCGCCATTTTTTTGCGTATATGCAGATCGCCCACTATGTGGCCTCCCTCCCGGGTGAGGAGCTGCATAGTGACCGGTCAGCACAGATCTTAGAGTTTTTTAGTCTGGGCGGGGCGGAGAAACCGTCAATACATGTTTTCAACACTAGACTGGAACAATTTCGGACTTGACCGGACTTTCGCAATGTGGAGCAGGCCTGGGGTGCTGAGATGGGGCGGGAAATTCCCCAAGATACAGTCCTGGCAGCCGTCCGGAGAATAGTGAACCTGGCGGATGGAGTCCGCTGGCGGGAAATGCAATTTAAATGTTTAACTAGGGTTCACTTTTCTCCGAGACGGGCTCTTCGTTGTCACTTGACCCTGGATGGAAGTTGCCCGCGGTGTGCGGAGCCCATGGCGACTTTATTGCATATGTGGTGGGGATGCCGGAGGATCCGCTCCTACTGGAGGAGAATTTGTTCTTTTATGACGAGCCTCCTAGGACAGCCAGTTTATTGGGATGCCGCCCTAGTCACTTTAGATCTCCTGAACCTTAACTCCCCGAAAGGGAAATGGGGATGCTGGTTAGTGCGGAAGGCCTGTCTGGTGGGTAAGGGGCCACTCTTGCGTCGATGGCAGGAAAGAAACCCTCCCTCCTTTTGGGAGTGGCGGAATTCCTTCCATCAATTGATGCTCTTGGAGTGTAAGGGCGCTAGGGGCCATGTCAAACGCTGGTACGCCTTTCTGTTACTCTGGGACCCATATATCCATATTCTGAGTCCCCGGACTCGCAACGCAGTTCTGCAGCTAGGCTGTTAGTATGTAGCCTGTGATAAGGAAGCTTATCATAGCTCAGGAAGGAGCTATAGTAAAGGTGAAGTGACTCTGAACAAGCAACCTGTCAGTTCTGGTAGAAATAAGAAAACAGAATTTTTCCATAAAAGACTACTAGTCCCAGAATGCACCAGGTTTCCAACAGCCATTAGAGGAGCTGAAGTGGGGAAACGTGTGTTCAATCAGGAGGGCTATGAGGTAATCCCTAAGCACTCATCTCAAAGGGCAGGGCCTGATTCAGCACAGCTGCGCTGTGCTAGGGTGGAGCACTCATTAAAGCAGAATAAAGGTAGAGTTTATTCTACAGAGAATTATCATCATCTTCATCATCAGCTTGGATATCCTCATCTTGGACAGCTTCATCATCTAGAGCAGTGATGGCTAACCTTTTTGAGCCCGAGTGCCCAAACTGCCGCACAAAACCAAAGAATTTCCTCAAAGTGCCAGCACGTCATTTGCATAAGTGGTCTTATTTGCATAAATATTTGCATAATGTTACCATACACTAACTTTTAGTAAACATGTCTCTTAATGAGTGTATGGATAAAGAAAGACTAAAAGATTTCTACATTACTATAATCCAGTGCCAACCGCCAGGCACATTAGGAACTACTACAAACGCTGCCCATTTAGAACCCATAGCAAACCCGCCGTATCCTGACAGCATTACCAGGACTCACAAAGCACCATACCCTACCTATCAAAAGGCAACACTGCAAATATTAAACCAATACATTTCAGTGAATACTGGGGAAAGAGAACAAGTGGCAACGTCAAATAGGAATTTCCTCTTGTACCAAACAAAGCGCAGATGTTAATGATGCACATTTCCCAGAGCTGACATATTCCAGTTAATAAATTCAAAATAAAGAGATATCGTTCTACCTTTTGTGCATTTTTTTTCAGTTGCAATTGGTCCAGCCATTTTCTTCTGGTTTCTTCATGTTTTCTGCTAACTCTCCCTCGTCTGCTGTCCATTTGTCCTTTCTTCTCTCTTCTAGTTTTTTTTCCATTCTCTCTCTCTCTACATCTGCTTTAACATACTAATCTTTCTCCTTTTGCTCTTTCCTCATTTCTATTTCATCCACACAAATTTTACCCCTCCATCCTCAATCCCCAATTACTCTCCCAATACCTGGCCAATTGTAGATTTTTCATCCCTCCTACACAAAATATTTTTCCCCTCTCCATTTTACTCTCCCAGCCCCATCCCATTCTAATCCTCCCCCAACATCAGCTCCCTTCTAGTTCCAGTCTCACCCAGCATCCATTCCCTTCTTCAAGCCCCCCACTTCCCCTCAGCCCATTTCCATTCCAAGCCCCGTCCCCATCAGCTATTTGCAGTTCAAGCCCCCCACTTCCCCTCAGCCCATTTCCATTCCAAGCCCCATCCCCAACAGCTATTTGCAGTTCAAGCCCCCTTCCACTCAGCCCATTTCCAGTCCTAGCAACCCCCCAACCCATTACCAGTCCTAGCCCCCCATAGCTCACTCCCAGTCCTAATCCCACCAGCCCATTTCCAGTCCTAACCTCCCCATCAGCCCACTCCCAGTCCTAATCCCCCATCACTCAATTTTTAGTTTAAGCCCCCCCAGCGCCTATCACCACTCCTAACCCCCCCCAGTGCCCATCACCACTCCTACCCCCCCAGCCCAGCGCCCATCACCACTCCTAACCCCCCCAGCCAGCCCAGTGCCCATCACCACCCCTAACCCCCCCCAGCCAGCCCAGTGTCCATCACCACTCCTAACCCCCCAGCCCAGTGCCCATCACCACTCCTAACCCCCCCACCCCAGCCCATCACTACTCCTAACACCCCCCAGCCCAGCCCATCACTACTCCTAACCCCCCCCAGCCCAGCCCAGCCAATCACCACTCCTAACCCCCCCAGCCCAGCCCAGCCCATCACCACTCCTAACCCCCACCCCAGCCCAGCCCAGCCCATCACCACTCCTAACCCCCCCCCAGCCCAGCCCAGCCCATCACCACTCCTAACCCCCCCCCCAGCCCAGCCCAGCCCAGCCCATCACCACTCCTAACCCCCCCCCAGCCCAGCCCAGCCCATCACCACTCCTAACCCCCCCCCAGCCCATCACCACTCCTAAGCCCCCCAGCCCAGCCCAGCACCACTCCTAACCCCCACCCCCACCCCCAGCCCAGCCCAGCCCAGCCCAGGGAAAATTAAAAAAAAAAAAAGAAAACCTGTTTGCTGCCGCTGTCGGGGCCGCCGCGGCAGAATCGAGCGTGCCGCGGGGCCCCCCTGTACCCACCGGCAGAGCCTGTCCTCCCCGTAGCAGCTCTCTCTTTGGAGCTGCAGTCAACGCGCCGGCTTGCAGAGCGCGAGGGAAGAGTTCCCTCGCTGCTCTGTTAAGCCCGCGGGGGCTGATGGGAAGTTCCCATCAGCCCCCGCGGGCTTAACAGAGTCGCGAAAGGGAAACTCTTCCCTTCGCGCTCTGCAAGCCGGCGAGTCTGACTGCAGCTCCAAAGAGAGAGCTGCTACGGGGAGGACAGGCTCTGCCGGTGGGTACAGGGGGGCCCCGCGGCACGCTCGATTCTGCCGCGGCGGCCCCGACAACGGCAGCAGACAGGGTTGTTGTTTTTTTTTTCAATGGCGGACCTTCCCGCGTGCCAGCTGCAAGGCCTTCGCGTGCCACAGCTGGCACGCGTGCCATAGGTTCGCCATCGCTGATCTAGAGGATCATCAGAAGCAGAAGCCAGAGCGGACGGACAGAGAGGGCAAGAAACCCTTTGGAAGAAAGAAGAGAAAAGCCTTTGGGAGGTCTAGAGGAGTCCGGAGCAGTACGTATACTGGGAGGCATTCCAAGGGCCAGCATACACCATTGGACTGGGGAAAGCCAGAGGAATGGTGCTGCAGAGCTAGGAATCTCCAGACGGTACCTGTGAGGGAGACGGCTGCACTTGGAAGGGACCCTAAGACCCGTGCCAGAAGGTATGTGAAGAGAGACCCAGTGTCCAGGGATCTGGATTGGAAGGCTGGACATAAG
This sequence comes from Ichthyophis bannanicus, assembly GCA_033557465.1. NCBI lineage: Eukaryota > Metazoa > Chordata > Amphibia > Gymnophiona > Ichthyophiidae > Ichthyophis > Ichthyophis bannanicus. The sequence goes on along the minus strand of CM066033.1, from coordinate 940,087,241 downwards.
AACTGGACTACATACTGGCCAGGCTATATAGAGAGGAACTCTAACAGCAATGGAAGCTCAGGTATGAACACTGATCTATGCCCTAGCTATACCCTTGAAAGACAGCAGGAAAGCAAGTATTGTCCTGAGAGTGCTCCATTGAGAAATTCCTCTGTGCCAATCCATGATATTGAACCCATGATTGTTGAAGAAGGGGGAGAGGTTTCAGATGAAGGCTGTGTTTACATGGATTGCTCTCTGTCTAAACTCCTGTGGTAATTTTCTGTTACAAAGTACTACAACCAACACAAAGAAATACAAACTTGTTCTTTAATCTACTCAGAAAAGCTCCTGAGTAGGATTTTGGGCCACGCAGTAGAAAGCAAGAAAGCTAAGGGGTTTCAGCTGGATAACTGCTAGCAATTGAGCCTTACCTAATTAAGAACATAAGAACATAAGAAATGCCATACTGGGTCAGACCGAGGTCCATCAAGCCCAGTGTCCTGTTTCCAACAGTGGCCAATCTAGGTCATACGTACCTAGCAGTTTCCCCAAAAGACACAGGTTCTGCAGTGCTTGTACTAGGCTAAGCATTGATATCCTGGGTCCCTTTTTAATAGTGGTTTATGGACCTTTCCTCCAGGAACTTGTCCAAACCTTTTTTAAACCCAGCTATACTAACAGCCCTTACTACATCCTCCGGTAACAGATTCCAGAGTTTGATTACACGTTGAGTGAAGAAATATTTTCTCCTATTTGTCTTAAATAGTTTACCCTATAGCTTCATTACATGTCCCCTAGTCCTTCTATATTCTGATAGCGTAAACAATTGATCCACGTTTATCCGTTCCACTCCATTCATTAATTTATACACCTCTATCATATCTCCCCTCAGCCGTCTCTTTTCTAGGTTAAAGAGCCCTAACCTTTTTAGCCTCTCTTCATAGGAGTAGCCTTCCATCCCCTTCACCAATTTGGTGGCTCTTCTCTGTACTTTTTCTAATAACTCTATGTCCTTTTTAAGATACGGTGACCAGAATTGCACACAATATTCAAGGTGCGGTCGTACCATGGAGCGATACAGAGGCATTATAATATCCTTTGTTTTATTCTCCATCCCTTTCCTTATGATACCTAGCATTCTATTTGCTTTCTTGGCCGCCGCTGCACACTGGGCGGAGGGTTTTAACATGTTATCCACGATGACTCCTAAATCTTTTTCCTGGGTGGTGGTTTCTAATGTGGAGCCTTGCATCGTGTAACTATAGTGTGGGTTGTTCTTTCCTAGGTGCATAACTTTGCACTTGTCCACATTAAATTTCATCTGCCATTTGGATGCCCAGTCTTCCAATTTATCCAGATCCTCCTGCAGTTTTCCACAATCCTCTTGGGTTTTAACAACTTTAAACAGTTTTGTGTCATCTGCAAATTTGATAACCACACTAGTTATTCCCTTTTCCAGGTCATTTATGAATATGTCAAAAAGTAGCGGACCCAGTACAGATCCCTGGGGTACTCCACTATTCACCTTTTTCCATTGGGAATATTGGCCATTTAGCCCTACCCTCTGCTTTCTATCTTTTAACCAGTTCCCGATCCACAATAGTACACTGCCTCCTATCCCATGACTTTTTAGCTTCGCCAAAAGTCTCTGATGGGGGACCTTGTCAAAAGCTTTCTGAAAGTCCAGATACACTATATCAACCGACTCACCTTTGTCTACCTGTTTATGCACACCTTCAAACAGCATATCAGATTAGTAAGACAAGATCTTCCTTGTCTAAAGCCATGTTGGCTGTCTCCCATTAGGCCATGACTATCTACATGCTGTGTAATTTTGTTCTTTATGATGGTTTCTACCATTTTCCCTGGTACTGATGTCAGGCTCACCGGTCTGTAATTTCCCGGGTCACCCCTGGAACCCTTTTTAAAAATTGGTGTTACGTTGGCGACCCTCCAATCTTCAGGTATTACAGATGATTTTAATGAAAGTTCACAGATTACCAATAACAGGTCTGCAATCTCATATTTCAGTTCTTTCAACACTCTGGGATGTATACCATCCGGTCCAGGTGATTTGCTACTATTCAGTTTATCAAATAGTTGTAATATATCTTCCCGGTGTAGCGATATTTCTCTCAATTCCTCTGCAGTATCACCTTTAAATACCACTTCAGTCTTGGGTAACATCCCTACATCTTCCTCAGTAAAGACCGAAGCAAAGAATTCATTCAGTCTCTCTGCTATAGCCTTGTCTCCTCTTACTGCCCCTTTTACCCCTCTATCATCTAATGGTCCAATTGACTCTCTCACAGGCCTTTTGCTACGAATGTACTTGAAAAAGTCTTTATTCCGTGTTTTTGCTTCCGTAGCAAGTTTCTTCTCAAATTCCCGCTTTGCCTGCCTTATCAATGCTTTGCATTTAACTTGCCAGTGCTTGTGCTGTTTCCAGTTTTCATCATTTGGCTCTTTTTTCCATTTCCTGAAGGTTGCTCTTTTGGCAGCAACAGCCTCTCTGACCTCACCTTTAAACCATGCTGGCAGTTTTTTGGACTTTCTTCCACTTTTCTTAATGCGTGGAATACAGCTGGTCTGGGCTTCGAGGATAGTATTTTTAAATAACACCCAAGCTTGCTGTAAGTCTTTAACCTTTGGAACCGCTCCTTTTAGTTTTTTCCGAACTATATTCCTCATTCTATCATAGTCTCCCTTTTGAAAGTTAAAAGGTAGTACTGTGGATTCCTTTACTATCTGTCCTCCACTGATTAAATCAAACATGATCATACTATGATCACTATTGCCAAGTGGTCCCAACACCCTTATTTCTTGCACCAGATCTGGCGTTCCACTAAGGACTAGGTCCAGTATGGCTTCCCCTCTGGTCGGTTCATGAATCAGCTGCTTCAAGAAGCAGTCATTTATTTCATCTAGAAACTTTATCTCTTTAGCTTGTCCTGCTGTGACACTGTCCCAGTCGATACCGGGGTAATTGAAATCACCCATTATTACTACTCTGTTGTGGCTTTTGTTAGCTTCCTTGATTTCTTTGAGCATTTCATCATCCATTTGTTCATTCTGGCCAGGTGGTCGATAGTATACTCCCACTGCCATCACCTTCCCCTTCATAAATGGAATTTCAATCCATAGAGATTCTACAGCAAATTTTGTTCCCTGCAAAACTTTAATCCTTTCTGACTCAATGCCCTCTCTAACATAGAGCGCAACCCCTCCACCAATTTGTTCAGCTCTATCATTACGATATAGTTTGTATCCAGGTATCACAGTGTCCCACTGGTTATCCTCCTTCCACCATGTCTCTGAGAGTGCAATCATATCTAACCTCTCATTTAGTGCTATATATTCTAATTCTCCCATCTTATTGTTTAGACTTCTAGCATTGGCATACAAGCATTTTAGAGACTGTATTTTATTAATATTAATCTGGCTATTGGTAGGCATGGGTAATTGGGAATCCTTATGCTCTGTCTGCTCCTTACTCAAGGGCATTGTGAGCTCTGAGGGAATCACTTCTGAATCTATGTGTGAAGATATAAGAAGTTAACCTGAAAAGAACAGTTTTTCCCTTCTTTGTGGGTTTTGCTTGTTGTTTGAAACACTGCTAAGAAAATATTAGCTAAAGCCTACAGAAAAGACCAGTTTGTTACCAATCAGGTCTTTATTCTTTTGCTTTGATTGCCTGACAAGTTCATCTGTTGTTTTCCTGATTTTGTTTTTCTAAGTTTAACACTGAAAGCAAGTATCCTGTTTTATGTGCTACCAAGCATATCTGTGTTGGGAGAAATAACCCCATAAATAAATATCTTATTGGCTTTACCCTCAAGCACAACTAATTATTGTGAGCAGTTGTGTCTGGTGGGAATGGACTGCATTGCCCACAATCCCTTGCAAATCATATTGATATATGCACTTGCCAAGACTGTGAACATTCTCACCCAGGCAGCCGTCTGACAAGCCTTAATTGTGCATGGCTCAAAGTGGGTGATATGAATAGTTCTTATGAGCTGGTCCTGATGTGGAATAGCCGTGGGTATGTTAGGTGGGGTGGGAAGGGGGGATGGGGTTCGGGGGTGGGGGGATGGGGTAAAAACTTGAAAATATTTGTGACCATCATTGTTCTCTGCCCTGGGGATAAGAGTCAACCCCAGGGAGAGGTTGTTGAATGTTGTATATTTCCTGTCTTTCTTGGTGGTTTCTAAATAAAAACTGGAAAAAAAAAAGGGAGAACTACCGATCAGGAAATATAGAGTAGTTACTCACCTGTAACAGGTGTTCTCCAGGAGCAGCAGGAATCAGTCCTCACATATGGGTGACATCGACGTCAATGGAGCCCTTGCGGAGCATTTCCCCAGCTTTCCAAGAAAGCCTTTGGGAATGCAGGCACAAATGCGTGGTTCCCTACCCGCCTAAAGGTGCCATCTTGCTCAGTCAAATAACATAGCTAAAAACAGCACACAAAAAAGTAAAAATAAACTATGTACAACTGCAACTCCCAGGGGAGGAGGGAGGGTTGTGAGGACTGATTCCTGCTGCTCCTGGAGAACACCTGTTACATGTGTGTAACTACTCTTTGTCCAGGACCAAGCAGGACGTCAGTCCTCACATATGGGTGACTCCCTAGCTCAGGGCTACCAAGGAACCCAGGCTGAACAAGAGAACTCCCTCTAGTCCCAGCATCAAAGAAAGGCTTTTCACTGACAGAACCTCCACCGGTAGCCCAACGGAGGGCAGGAGTTGCCTAAACCTCAAAGAGATTGCGGAGTACTGCCTGGCCAAAAGCACTTTCCCTACGGGATTCCCTCTCCAGACAGTAATGGGCCGCAATTGTCTGGCTTGAGGACCAAGTTGCAGCCCTGCAGATGTCTACCAATGGTACAGAGCGGAGATGAGCCACTGAGGCAGCCATTGCCCTGACACGATGGGCCGTGACCCTACCCTGCAAAGGAAGGTCAGCCGCCCTGTAAGCCCAGGTGATACAGTCAGCCACCCAGGTGGACAAGGTACGCTTGGACACAGCTAACCCCAAATTATTAGGGTCAAAAGATATGAAGGGCTGAGTAGCCCTTCTGTGTCCCTGCGTACGGTCAAGGTAGAAGGATAAGGCCCTCCTACAGTCCAGGGTATGCAGAACTGCTTCAGCCTGGCTTGCATGAGACCTAGGGAAGAATGTTGGAAGAACCACCTCTTGGTTAAGGTGGAAGGAGGAGACAACTTTTGGGAGGAACTTTGGATGAGTCCTAAGGACTACCCTGTTCCTATAGAATCTGGTGTAAGGCCTGTCACAGACCAGGGCCTGAAGCTCACTTACTCGCCTGGCCGAGGTTAGGGCTATCAAGAAGAGTGTCAAAAGGTGGGCGAGTCAGTTGCTGCAAGACCACATTCAATTCCCATTCAGGAGCAGGAGGACGGATTGGAGGTTTGAGCAAAAGCAAGCCTCTGAGAAAGCGGGACACCAAGGGGTGAACCGACAGAGAATGTCCTTCCACCAGTGAGTGGTGAGCTGCTAGAGCTGAGAGGTGGACCCGAACAGAATTGGACTTAAGTCCCTGATTTGATAAGTGCAGTAAGTACTGAAGCACTACTGGTACAGTACAGGAGAAAGGATCTTCTGTATGTAGCTGACACCACACAGAAAACCTTTTCCATTTGAGAGCATAGGTTTTCCTAGTGGACTGTTTCCTAGAGGCTAGGACAACCTCCTCAACTTCCTGAGGTAGGCCCCAGGGAGCCAAAACTACCCTTGCAGCCTCCAGGCCATCAAATGGAGAGCTTTGAGATTGGGGTGCAGGAGGGAACCCTGATCCTGGGAGAGAAGGTCGGGTTGAAACCCCAGAGGCAGTGGAGGATCCACTGCCAGCTGAAGCAGAAGTGGAAACCAAGGCTGTCTCGGCCACCTGGGAGCCACCAGCAGGACCGAGGCCTCGTCCTGAAGAATTTTGAACAGAGTTCGGGCCACCAAGGGCGTGGGAGGAAACGCATACAGGAGGCCCTGAGACCATGGAATCAGAAAAGCATCTGCTGCTATCCGCAGAGGATGCAGTTGCCTGGAGCAGAACTTTGGCAGCTGTTTGTTCACTGGACTGGCAAACAGATCTATGGATGGAAGTCCCCATTTCAGGAAAATCTTTTGAATAACCAAAGGATGGAGCTGCCACTCGTGGGGCTGCTGAATCCTGCTCAACCTGTCGGCCAGGAAGTTTTCCTGGCCAGGGAGATACACAGCCTTGAGGAGCATGTTGTGCCTGAGAGCAAACAAGCAAAGGTCCTGTGCTTCCTGACAAAGGAGCCTGGACCCAGTTCCGCCCTGCTTGTTCACATAAAACATGGCTACCTGGTTGTCTGTTTGAACTAGGACAGACTGATGAGCCAGGGTTGGAGAGAAAGTTTTGAGGGCTAACCGAATAGCCCTGAGTTCCAGGAGATTGATTTGCTGTGCGGCTTCCCAGGGAGACCACAGGCCCTGGGTGCACTTGCCTAGACAATGAGCTCCCCAGCCCTGCAGGGAGGTGTCCGTGGTCAACACCACTGTGAACCCAGGAATCTGAAAAGGTACCCCTTGCAGCAGATTAGGTGGGTGCAGCCACCAGCTGAGTGAGTTCAGAAATTGTCTGGACACTCTTATCCTGTCTCTGAGGCTGCCTGTGGTCTGTGACCACTGAGTCTGAAGGCACCACTGTGCAGGCCTCATATGGAGCCTGGCATTGGGGGTCACATGGACTATCGAAGCCATGTGGCCAAGAAGCCTCAGGCAGAGTCTGGCGGAGACCAGTGACCTGCTGAGAAACTGGTTTGCTAAGTTTATCAGTCTTTGGGCTCTGTTTTCTGGCAAGAACGCCTTTGCCAGCAGAGAGTCCAACCGTGCCCCTATGAACTCCAAGTTCTGGGAGGGGAGCAAAGTGGACGTTGCAAAGTTTATTACGAACCCTAGGCTTTGAAGAAGACAATAGTTCTGAGAGTGGCTTGTCTGGTCTCCTGGCACGTCTGACCCCTGATGAGCCAGTCATCCATATAGGGGAAGACAAAGATTCCCTGATTTCTCAGGTAGGCCGCCACCACTGCCAGGTATTTGGTAAAGACCCTGGGAGCAGAGGTGAGGCCAAAAGGCAGTACTCTTTACTGATAATGGTTTCCTCCCACAATGAACCTGAGGTACTTTCTGTGGTCTGGATGAATGAGGATGTGAGTGTACGCATCCTTTAGATCTAAGGAGCATAGCCAATCTCCCTGCTGGAGGTAGGGCAGAAGTGTTCCAAGAGTAAGCATCTTGAACTTTTCCTTCTCTAGGAATTTGTTGAGATTTCTGAGGTCTAGAATAGGCCGAAGGCCACCGGTTCTTTTGGGTACCAGGAAATACCTGGAGTAGAACCCTTGACCTTGTAAGTGGGGAGGCACAGGCTCCACTGCCCTGTCCACCAACAGACCTTGGAGCTCCTGAAGGAGAAGATCTGTGTGCAGGGGAGGCCTTGGAGGTTCCCCTGGAAAGTATGGAGGAGGCAGCTGTTGGAAGTGTAGCAGATAGCCCTTGTGGACAATGCTTAACACCCAACTGTCCCCAGTGATGAGTGGCCACTTGTGGGCAAACAGGGCGAGGCGGCCTCCTGTGCAGGGTTGGGAGAGCAGAGACGGAGAGGCTATGCCTAAGGAGTCAAAACCCCCCACCCTGCTGAGTGGAAGCAGGGGCTGGAGGCTTGGGAGTCATCTGCCTACGGGGCCCATTACCCTGCCCCTTGGCCTGCTGACCCTGAGGGGCAGCTTGGGCGGCCTGGTACTGGGGGTACTGTTTGTAGGCAGTGCCCTTCCTTGGGTAAAAGGGCTTTTTACCCGAGCCCTTCTTTTTGTGAGAAGGGGCAGAAGTCTTCCTAGACAGCCTTGTCCTCGTGAGGTGCTTGGTTTCGAGCTGTGCAGCCTTCTCGGTCATGGGCTTGCCAAAAAGGTTCTCACCTTGGCAAGGGACATCGACCAACTTGTCCTGAACCCATGGCTCGAAGTCCGATGACTGCAGCCATGCCTGGCGTCGAGCCGCGATGCCGGCTGCCGCAACACGGGCCGAAGCCTCGAAGCCATCGTAGGCAGCGTGGGACATAAACTTGGAGCATTCCCGAATCCCCGAGGACAAGGACTTGAACCTCTGCAAGGGTTCCCCGGAGAGACCAGCAGAGAACCCGGCCAGTTCTCGCAAGTACATGCCCATGTACAGCTGGTAAGACTGGACACGGCAAGCAAGCATCGAGCCCTGGAAGCACTTTCTACCACAACCATCGAGGTTCCGGGCCTCCCTGCCGGGGGCACCGCTGAGTGCATCTTCTGACTTTTCAGGCGATGTATGGTCGATTCCACCACCATGGAATGGTGTGGTAGCTGCGCCTTCTGAAAGCCAGGGCTCTTCCAGAGTAGATAGATCGAACTGACCCGCTTGATTAGAACCGGCGCCGAGGCCAGTGCCTCCCACATCCGGAAGAGGAGCCGTCCCAGCATTAGAGGAACCGGAACAGTAAAGGCCTTCTTTGGAGGAGAGTCATATTGTAGGGCCTCGAGCTCGAGGCTCCTCCTCAGGGTCCGCAGGTATAGCCAACGCAGTGGCCATATCCCGGACGAACTCCGAGAACCGGGTATCCTCTGGTGGGGGGGGGGGGGGGGAATCTACTCCGGGGCTCAGACTGCGGTGAGTCCGACAGGACGCACTGAGTCCTGAAGGTGTCGGGGAATTCCTCGTCCTCCGTCTCCCAGGCGGACTCGTCCGATGAGGAATCGGGGTCCGACCGCGTGGGGCATGTGAGCACCCGCCCTGACGCCGAAGGCACCGGCGTCGACGCCCTCGGTCCCGAACGGGAGGTCGAGGGAGACCGCGACCGAGGTCAACCTCGAGCCTTCATGGTCTCGAGTATCGGCTCGGTCTCCGGGGTCGACTTCGATGTCGATGTCCCGGTGGTTGGGACAGATGCGCCAGACAGGCTGGCCATCAGTGCCCGCTGCTGTTCCATGAAGGCAGACAGTCTGCTCTCCAAGGCTGTCAGCCTGAGACCAAGCTCAGGAGACTCAGCAGCCCCCGACTTGGGCACGTCAGCTTTCTGGGAGGAGAGTCCACGAGGACTACAGGGCTTACGTGTCCAGCAGACTCCGGCTCCACTCGAGGTAATTTGGGAGGCTTCTCCTGTTCCACGGGCTCGGGGCGATGGTCGGGGGTCTGAGACCTAGCTCTCGAGGAGCCAGGGACCTCTTCCGACGATGCCCTCGCGAGCCGCTTCTTCCTCTTTCGTTCCCGGTCGGGGGACCCCCTGTCCGAGGAGCCCTGACGGTGCTCGGGATCCGATTCCTGAGATGTCAAGGCCTCAGACGAGGTCCGGGCCCGGCCGGAGGCCGAGTCAGAGAAAAGCCTTTCCTTTTGGTGCTGACGACTTCGAAGTGCCTTGGAAGACATTTTTCCACATGGTCCACACGTCTTAAGATCGTGGTCAGGACCGGGGCACCGAAGGCAGCAGTTGTGTGTGTCGGTGAGAGACATTAGCTTCTTGCACCGATCACACTTTTTGAACCCACTGGAAGCCATCGGGGAAAAAAAAGAATCCCCGCGAGGTCAAAGGACCGGCCTTCCAGGGAAAAAGAAAAAAAGGGCACGAACGCCAGCCACGAAGGGCAAAAACCGAAAAAAGAAGATCGGGCTCGATACCGGTGTACCGAACCCGGCGGGAGGGGAACCGGCGTCGAACCGGAGAAAAAATAGTGAAGGAATCGTGAAAAAATCTAACTATTTTCCGGGAGGACTAGGACACATGTCCGGTGGGCTTCACGGAAAAAGAGAGACTGAGCAAGATGGCACCTTTAGGCGGAAAGGGAACCGCGCATGCGTGCCTGCATTCCCAAAGGTTTTCTTGGAAAGCTGGGGAAATGCTCCGCAAGGGCTCCATCGACGTCGATGTCACCCATATGTGAGGACTGACTTCCTGCTTGGTCCTGGAGAATCATTTCTTTCCACTCTTTTGTGACAAAGTGTAATCTTCCATTGCATAGACTTGTTTCCATCACTACTGATGGAGCAAGAGCAATGACAGGTGAGGTTAACGGTTTCATAGCCCTCTGTAGACAGCATGACGACTTCCCAGATTTCCTTTCTTACCACTGCATCATTCACCAGCAAGTTTTGGCAAGCAAGAGACTCAATACAAAGACTGTCATGGACATCACTTTCAAAATTGTAAATTCAGTTCGTGGAAGATCACTTCAAAGACGGCTTTTCAATCTTACTCTTGATGAAGGGGCAGCGGAAATCATTTTGCACACAGATGTAAGGTGGCTAAGTAGGCACAAATTTCTGCAAAGATTTTGTGATTTGCTGAATGAAATAAGAAGTTTTTTGAAGGAGAGGGGAGATGACCAAGCGGAAGATGAGGAGTGGTTATGTGATCTGGCATTTCTCGCTGACTTTACAGGCGAACTAAGTGATATGAACCTTGAAATACAAGGTAAAAACAAATGCATTGGCGAGATGATGAGTACAGTTTCATCCTACAAGAGCAAATTTGAGCTAATGATGACTGACCTTGAAAACAATACTTTTGATCATTTTCCTAATATGCAGGACCATCTGGGACAATATCCAAATGTTGTTTTTCAGAACGAGAAGTATGTGACAGAAATCTGTTCTGTTATCCAGGAATTTGAAAATAGATTCTGTGACTTCCAAAACATTGGAACAGTTGTGGAGTACTTGTCATACCCATTCAAAGTAGATGTGGACATTAAAGAAACTGCAGCTGCTATCAGTAAAAATTACTCAATGAATAAGCCATCTCTTGAAAACAAAATATTAACCCTTAAAAATGTTTCTCAAGACCCGTGCTGAGCAAGAATCGTTTTGGAAGCTAGTGCCTAGAGACAAATTTCCCAACTTGAGAAAATGCAGTGAAGCTGTACACTCCTGTTTTGGTTCAACCTATTTGTGTGAATCTGCGTTTTCCCATCTGAAAATGACAAAGAGTACACAACGTTCCAACATGACAGATGAACTTCTTCAGGATTCCTGGAGACTGGCCTTCACGCAATATTCACCCAACTTCAAAAAGCTGGTGGATGAAATGCAGGCTCAGACGTCTCACTAATGAGCAAGAGCAAAATATTAAAGATTGTGCAAGACCAGCCTGGATCAATACTCAAACTAAATTTAACACAAATTACTCAATAAAAGTTAAAGAAAGTTATTAAGACAGTTAAAGAAAGTTATTCCGCAATAAAACATTAAGAAAAAAATGTACTTTCCATTTCCCCTCGTAGTTCTTACTGGATCTTCGTGTCTGTTTTGTTTTTGCTTAATTTGCTTAACAGCTGATCACATCAAAGTAAATGACAGAAGGTTCATTAAAAATGGGGGGGGGGGGAATCCTCCAACTTTATTGGGTTAAAATTTAATTTGAAACTAATTTGAAACTTAATTTTCATGGTGGTAGATCACCGGCACTTTTGGCCGGAAAAAGTAGATCACGACCTGTTCAAAGTTGGACATGCCTGCTCTAGAGGCAATCAGTATCTCTGAATAAATAATTAAAAGGAATGGAAAGGAAAAACTTTACAGAGGAAGTAAGATAACTATTTACCATACTAAGTTGTTGTTTAAACAAAAGGTGGTAAAGTAAATAAATGAAAGTAAACTAAATCTTAGTCTTGTGTCACATAAATGGCTAGAAAGCTGGTGCTGCCCTCCAGAGGAGTAGAAAGAGATAAAAGCAGTATATGATAGAAAGAAGTCATCATCTGAACAGATAAGTACTGTTTACCTGCATCATCAAAACTTGTCCTAAAAATGAAATAGGGACTATATGACTTTTGTTGACCAGTGCTATTTGGGGGACTGCATGTGGCTCTAAAGTATGAGAACAGCTGCGGTTTCCAAGTTATGATGGTCCTACAAATTTAAATATTTTTTAAAAAAGTTTATGAATAGTTTATGCAAGTTGGAAATGAATTTTAACGTACAAATGGAATGAGCTCTCAGTCACCAACTGATTAGCTGAGAGTCACCTATCGCAGTCTCGCACAGTTCTGTCTCTTCATTCACTTTACTTTCAATAACTCTCCATTCCATTAGTGCCAGTGCCCAGATCCAAGCAGGACCTTCCCCCTTTATCTTTGCTTCTCACTCTCTCTCTTTGTCCACTTACCACAAACTTAATCGCTTCCAGAAATCTCTCGTGGTATTGCATGTGCTGTGCCTCATCCTCTGGGCTGGCAGCGGTGTAGATCATCCCACAGGACTTGCAAGTGATGGCTCCAAAATGCTTCTGCCCTGCATCCTTAAAAGAGTATGCACAGAGTTAAGAGTTTCCCCATAGGAAATTAGCAACTTTTCATTGCTGCAGAAAGTAAGATATAGTTATAAACCCCCTATATATATATTATATATATACATACACATGAGGGTTGCTCAGAAAGTAATGCCCCACATGTTTTTTCAGAGTCCAGAATGAAGATAGAGGTGTGAAATTGAAAGGGTAGTAACTTGAAACTTCAAAGGACATATGTGTGTAATTTTACAGTCGTCCGACAAATAGCAAGGCGGTAGTGATCCTTCAAATGGCGTCTGTGAGTGATACACGGTACAAACAACGAGCTGTAATTGAATTCTTGGTGGAGGAGAAAGAAAGTGTGAGAAACATTCACAATGTAAATAGATTATGTATATAGTTGACCCTGTTTTCCATGTTTATACTCCTGTTCGATGTAAACCTGACAGCTTGTTGTTATGGTCGTTAAGTTATAATGTAAACCGCACTGATGCTAAATAGCGCGGTATATAAGAAACTGTAATAAATAAATAATAAATAAATAAAACGGTTGTGTGCTGTGTATGGAAATTCTGCGGTAGATAGGAGCACTGTTGGATGATGCCGCTGCCCGAAGGAACCGTCGAACATCCGGGTGTGTCCCAAGCACCATCCCTTGCACCTTCCCTCGATAAGAGGAAAGTGACGCTAACTGAACCCGTAGAGACAATGCCGCTAGGCCCTTGTCAAAACCATCCTGCAAAAAGGCCAAGATCTCTGGAATGGAAGCCTTCAATGCTCGTACCGACTTAGCACTGCACCATGACTCGAATACTCGCCAAACCCGAACATAAGCCATTGATGTGGACCTACGCCGACTTCAATAGGGTAGAAATTACCGCTGATGAGTAACCCTTTGCTATCAACCTTGCCCTCTCAAGAGCCAAGCCGTAAGCAAAAACCGATCCACCTGTGGCATACTCGGTGGACCCTGCACTAGTAGATCCTGTCTGACTGGCAGTCTCCACGGAGGCTCCACCAGGAGACGGATGAGGTTGGCATACCATGGCCGTCTTGGCCAATCCCGTGCAATGAGCACCACCTGACCTCTGTGGCGCTCGATCCGCTGCAGAACCCGACCTATTAACACCTACGGCAGAAACACGTACAAGAGTTGTTCCTCCGGCCACCTTTGCATCAGAGCGTCCAATCCCTCGGACACGCGCTCCTTCCTTCTGCTGAAAAACCTTCCTGCCTTTGCCGATGCAAACGTCGCCATGAGATCCATCACCGGCTGACCCCAGTGATGCACCAGCAAATTGAAAACGTCCTGATGAAGAACCCACTCCCCTGGGTCCACCTTGACTCGACTCAAAAAATCGGCTGTCACATTGTCCACCCCTGTCACATGTGCTGCCGACAAAGCCTCGAGATGTAACTCAACCCAACCTAGCAGCTCCTCTGCCTCTTCCTCCAGAGCCACACTGCCGGTGCCCCCTTGGCGATTGATATAGGCCACTGCCGTGGCGTTGTCGGACAGCACCCGTACCGCCTTTCCCTGCAACTGCTGCTGAAACGCTCTGAGTGCTCGAGTGACTGCCCTCAACTCTAATCTGTTGATCGACCAACTCCTCTCGTGCTTGGACCACTGACCCTGGGCAAAATGCCTCTCCAAGTGCGCTCCCCAGCCAAACAGACTTGCATCTGTCGTCAACGATGCCCACTCTGGCGCCTCTAGAGGCATTCCTTTCTCTAGTGAACCCAGAGCCAGCCACCACTGCAGCGACTGCCGCATCTCAACCTGACAGACTAGCCTTTGCGACAACTGATCGGACTGATGCGACCACCTCCGTAGGAGAGCTCTTTGTAATGGTCTCATGTGCACTCTGGTCCACGGAACAAACTCTAGCGTGGCCGCCATCGTCCCCAAGAGCTGCAAATAATGCCAAGCCGAGGGCGCCTGTTTGCTCAAGAAGTCCCTTACGAGCTGCCTTAGCCTCTGGGCCCTGAGATGCGGGAGAAACACCCTGCCGCTTCTGGTATAGAATCGGGCCCCCAAGTACTCTAACTCCTGAGACGACACCAACTTGCTCTTTGCCACATTCACTACCCACCCTAAGCTCCGCAGAAACTGCACCACCTGGCAGGTAGCCCCTTCGCTCTCTTCCCGTGACTTTGCTCGAATCAACCAATCATCCAGGTAAGGGTGCATCAACAGCCCTTCTCTGCGTAACGCCACCACCACCACTACCATCACTTTGGTGAAGGTTCGTGGCACCGTCGCCAAGCCAAACGGCAACGCCTGGAACTGAAAATGCCCCATGGGGACTGCTGATGCTCTGACCTTATTGGAATGTGAAGGTATACCTCAGAGATATAACGTCGTTAGAAATTCTCCCTGCCAGACTGCTACTATGACCGATCTTAGAGTTTCCATGCGAAAGTGAGACACCCGGAGACAACTGTTCACCCTCTTGAGGTCTAGAATTAGTCTCCACGTGCCCTCCTGTTTGGGAACCACAAAATATATAGAGTACCGACTGCAACCGCACTGGTCTGACGGCACCGGTACTACCGCCTTGAGCACCAGCAATCTTTTTAAAGTTACTTGCACCGCCTGCCTTTTTGATTTCGTCCTGCAAGGCGATTGAACAAAGGCATTGGAACTCGAGAGCATATCCTTTTTGAATGACCTCCAACACCCACTGATCCAACGTAATTTGGGTCCAGGCCTGATAGAACTCCCTCAACCGTTCCCCCCACGGGAATCAATCCGGCCTGGACCCCCCTCGCTTCATTGTGCCTTCTTGAGGTTCGAGGAAGAGGAGGCTCCAAAACCTCAACCTGCCCCTCTAAAACCTCGAAACCCCTGGGACCTATACTGATAGCGGCCTCTTTGAAACTGACCAAACCTGGTCTGCCGAAACCTCTGAAATTCCCATTGCTGACTTTTAGAGGGTGGTAAGGGACGATTCAGCTTCTGCTTGTCCTCCGGCAACCTACCCCCCTTAGACTCCCTGAGGTCCTTTACTAACTTATCCAAATCTTCTCCAAAGAGGAGCTTCCCCCGAAAAGGGAGTCTACCAAGCCTCGCCTTAGAGGCCCCATCCGCTGCCCAGTTACGCAGCCACAGATACCTGTGCGCCACCACAACTGATACCATACTCTTTGCCAAACCTCGAAGAAGATCATACTGAATGTCCACCAAGTAAGCCGCCCCTGACTCCATGCGGTAGGCTTCGTCGACCACTTCTTCGTCCTGACCACCTTTCAGCCTCTGGGACCATCTCAGGCAAGCTCTAGCCACCCAAGCCCCACAAATGGAAGCCTGCATGGAGAGCGCATTGACCTCAAATACCTGTTTCAACGAGTCCAATTTCCTGTCCTGTGCATCCTTGAGGGCAGCACTGCCCTCCACCGGAATCGTCGTTTTCTTAGTAACCGCAGATACTGCTGCATCTACCTTGGGAGATTTAAACAGCTCCTTAACAGGCTCCTGCAATGGGTAAAGACGCGCCATCACTCTGGAGCCCTTCAGCCCCGTCTCTGGCGCGTCCCTTTCTTCCTGAATCATCTCCCGAAAAACTCTATCAATTGGAAAGGCCCTCTGGGACCTTCTGACCGCCTGCAGTAATGGGTCTTCCAAGGAGGAGCCCTCCGCCTGATCCACCGTGGACATGTTCAATGCTTTCAGCGTCTCCGATATAAGCGCTGATAACTCCTCTCTCCTGAACACCCTTGCCTGGTCCTCTTGTTCCGCAATCTCGCCTTCCTCCAGACCCTGGTCTACATCGGAGTCCTCTAAATCCTCAGCCTGCTCCTCCACGGCCAGCTCTGCCTTGTTCTCTAACCTAAGCTTTTTAAACGGGGCACTACCTTCACCCCCCTACATGAGGGCTCCCAGACGCTTCTGACTCCGCTGCGCCTCCGCTGCAGCAGACTCACGCTTCCCTCCTAGGGCCTGCTGCAGCAGCGTCACAAACTCCTGGGAGAATATCGCCGCCAGCCCCCCCCCCCTGCAACAGAGGCTGCGCCGCGGGTGCATCTGGCGCTGTGGAAGGCGCCGGCTCAGGGGACACAGCTGGAGACAGTAGCTCTGGAGTGTCAGCAGTCTCTCCCTGCAGAACGCTCCAAGCGCTTTCTGCTACCTCTTTCGATGCTGCCTCCTGAGTGCAGCCCTTGCATACCCCTGCCTCCAAAACCGACCCCTGTTTGGCTCCACACAACATACAGGGCGGTCTAGAAGGCATGCTCATATGAGGCACCACTCTCCGTCAAGGAACCCTAAAAGGCAAACTTTTTTTTTTTTTTTTTAAACGCCCAGAAACACGATCCCCAAAAAAGTGCTTCCTATCTACCTGAGCTCACCCAAGGTTAAATATCAGTCTGGCACTTCATTAAAATTGAAAAAAGGGCCCTGGGAGGTTTTCCCACCCAGAACCGCGTGGCTCAGGCCTGAATGCCGAAAAAATGCCTCCGGCGCCTCAGAGGCCCGCCTTACCAGCCTAGATTGGCTCCTGCTCCGGGTTCCTCCCCTGACGAAAAGTCAACTCCCGTACGCGCGATCCCAGCCCAGCTAAACCGGGCTGTTCTTCATTAGGGAGCCGCCACCTGAACGTCTGCCCTTCAGCGCTCACCTTTGCGGTCGCCTCTCCGACCGCTCCCCTTCACTCCGCGGCGTACTTCAATGGCTCCTCACCCGAACACGGGTTCGGGAGCCAGAAGGCCCAACACCATGTCCCGCACTCTTCCACGAGGTAAGCACCAGCGCCCAGGGAGGGGGGGAGAGGGGGGCAGCTGCAGCCGCAACCCAAGCCTGAAACCGGCACCAGGCACACAGCTTTGAAAAATCTTAAAGGGGAACTCCTTTTTTTTTTTAAATTACTAAACCCTAACTAAACTACTGCTGTCCTAATCATTGCTCAGGTGAGCCTCAACCTCTTAGGCTCACAACTCCTCCAGCTGCTTGGAGACTAAAAACTGGACCAAGGAGGTGGTACCTGGAATATATATGAGGGTGTCTCCAAAGAAGTGACATGATTAGTCTCCAAGCTGTGGGAGGAGGTGCTTAAGTCCCCAGAGGTTGGGACTAGACTGGAGGGATGATAAGGAATTGCCATTGCACTACCTCTACTAACGGAAAGCTGTACGGACAATTCCCAACTCGTGATGCACCGATCCGCACGAATAATGTCATCAGCGCACTGCTACTTGTCGGGACTGGTGGCTGAGGCAGGACACCCAGACCGCGGCCGATCTTTCAGTTCCGTTTTACCACTTCCTGAAGCCTTTACTCTCTTCACCCATCATTCAACGGTGCTCCTATCTAACTCAGAACTTCCATACACAGCACACAACCGTTTGTGAATGTTACTCACACTTTCTTTCTCCTCCACCAAGAATTCAATTACAGCTCATTGTTTGTACCGTGTGTCACTCACAGACGCCATTTGAAGGATCACTACTGCCTCGCTATTTGTCGGACGACTGTAAAATTACACACGTGTCCTTTGAAGTTCCAAGTTACTACCCTTTCAATTTCACACCTCTATCTTCATTCTTGACTGAGAAAAAATATGTGGGGCATTACTTTCTGAGCAACCCTTTGTGTATATACATTATATATATATATATATAATGTATATACACAATCAACTGTAGTGATTAATCAAGCACCATCAGAGATTTTTCTCTTGTTCCTGCTATGACCACTTAGAGCTCAATAAAGGTTTATTTTGAACAATTCTTCTTTGTCTTTTGTGAAGTTATAAGTTATTGGGATCAGTCAATTCAGATCTTTCCTGCAAATTCCAAGTAGCAGTCATATGAGTTGTGACATGGGCTACGAGCCCTTTCAACACCATTTCCCAGCACTATTCTACTGTAACATTTTACTCTACATACTTAGAGATTTCAACATGTCTGAAAAGCACACTACAAAGATGATTTGAAATGTACTTTTTTTTGCCTGGCAGCTTTGTTCTTTTCCTAAGGCCTCCAGTCCAACTGAGTCATTGGATGACCCTTTTTTCACCATTTTCCAAAGAAAATAGATTTATGTGCTGGTAAAAGCCAAAATGATTGGCTAATTCAACAACATCCATCTCTCAACATGAGAAAGTAAGGGGTCTGTTTACTAAACGGCGGTAGCGGACTCCGTGCAATATCGGAGCCGCAGCCCCATTGATATCGCACAGAGTCCGCTACCGCTGTTTAGTAAACAGACCCCTGAGATTCAGTCAGTTCATTTTGTCGCTAGCAAAAACACAGAACTTGGAATAAAAACAAAGCTCTTTGTTGTGGCAAAGTTACATTTTTAAGGAAAATGTACTAGCCACATTTCTCAAGTTCTGTATAAAAACAATTCTATGAAGAAACAGTAGCAGGCCATCCCACAAGCCTGTCTCCAAAATACTTACAATGACGAGTTGGTCTTTGGACTCTCTATTTCTTTTGTGTAGTGGGCCAGTTGAAACCGTGGCAGAGGGTGTGCTGGAACTCAAAGGAGGGGAAGACAATAGTTCCTGGAAATCATGGTATCTGCAATTCAAATATAGGTGTAAGCCATCTGTTTACATACAGCACTGAAATGGCAGATTTCTCTTCTCCTTCCCCCCAACTCAAGTTTTAAGTCATTTTACATTAAAAAAAGAACACAGCAAATGACTGGCAGATGCACCTAGTCCATTTATCTTGCTTACTGAAATACTACAGTCCCTCCCTGACCTCCAGATTCATCACTAAGAGCTATATAATCAGTGCATCTCCTATATTTTCCTTTGTTATTGTTGTTAAGTGCCGTCAAGTCAGTGTCGACTCATGGCAACCCTCTGGATAGTTGTCCTAAATTATGTTCGGTCTTCAGTCAGGCGGCTCATTGCTCCTGCTGAGCTTCTGGGCTTTCAGCTCCATCAGAACCAGTCTGGATGCAGGGTGGGATGGGGGCTGTCCCGTCAGTTTTAGATTCTCCTAGCACCTCCGGCTTGGCCCTTGCAGCAAAAGTCCTTAGCAAGAAGCCACACCTTTTTCCAGAATCTAGTTAACATAGCCTTCTCCCATTGAACGATATTTGCTCGCTCAAAGTCTTACTCGATTCGAGGCTATCATTTAGGGACCATATTTCAATGGGTGTGAAGAAGAGTGTTGCATCATTAAGGCTAATTTGTTCCTTGCATCACTGTCTTGATAAGAAGAACATTAACATTTTAGTCCAGACTTGAGTAAATTTGATTACTGTAATGCATTAAATGATGGATGTTCCTGTGTATAGTCTGAAAAGACTTCAGTTAATACAAAACACCTCAGTCTGTGTTAAATGCTGAGTACATCATTTTGAGCATATTTCCCCATCATTAAAGGAAATTGGATGGCTACCACTGGCCTGCAGAATAAACTATAAAATTCTCTCTTTAGTATATAAGGTTTATTACAACACCAATATCTTTGATTATTCTCTATTTGCCAGGTCGCTCATTAAGATCATCACAGATAGATCTTTTGACTATCCTACCTCCTTCTCATTTCAAACTTGAAAGGACCAGAATGGCTGCCTTTAGTTTTATGGTGCCAGCATTATGGAATTATTGTCTCCTGATCTACATCCTGAAAAGATCATCAAAAAATTTAAACTGGGTATAAAACATTGGCTTCTATATGAAGAGCCCGATTCCGTCCTGGACGTTGATTCCCTCTGTACGTCTGGTCTGAACTGGACGTACAGAGGGGATCGCAATTCTGATCCCACAGGACACGTCTAGCCCTGCGGGATCAGAATCGAGAACAGTCCTGCACGTGCAGGCCAGGACTGTCCCCCGGCTAACTCAGTCAAGGCTCTTCAATGGAGCCGCAGCGCAATGGCATCATGGTGCCATGTCACCGCGGCTCCTTTGAAGATCCGCGATGCCAGCCACAGGAAATTAAAGCTAATCCCCCGCAGCCCGACCCCCAATCTGGCCTCCTACGGCCAGGGTCGGGCTGCGGGGAATGTCCTCCAGCCCCCCCCCCCCCGCCCTATCCGCGCCCCGGCATTTGAAAAAATGACACGTCCAGTGAAGTTATTCCACCTCGGAGGTGAAATAACTTCCCCGCACATGTCCCCAGCCCTGGATGTACAGGGCCGACATTAGAATCGGCCCTGTATGTCCAGGGCTGGCGACCACTGAGGCTCTGCCCTTCCCTGCCCCTGTCTATCTTCCCTGTTGGGCCGTCCATCTCCGCTATTCATGGCACAGAATAACCCCCAAAGCATTTAATTCAACTTACATTGCAAGACATGTGGCTGGTCCGGGCTAGCTGAACTATTCTGATTTTGTTTTTGCATTGTGTATCGCTGAATTTATGGTTGATTAAGTATTTGATTGTTGTGTTATCTCATTCCCAACCTATTGTATTTGTTTGTATATTATTTGTGCAGTTTGCCTGTAATGGGTTATTGTAAACCACTTTGATGGTCATTGGTCCGAATGGTCCAACTTGTCTCATACATAAAAAAATTCAACTATGGCCTTTAAAAGACATTTCTGCATAGAAATAGATCCCTGAAAACTCCTACACTATGCGCAGATAAACCTAAGTATTCAGGGCCATAATGGAGGAAATTTTATAAGGCGGTGCATACTTTACGTGGTCGAGTATGCACCAACGTGGCAGTATCTTAGTCGTTTATGCTGTGGCCACATATGCAAGTGAATGACCTTTTATAAAACATCAAAAGTGTAAAAGTATGGGCGGTAACACGATGGCCAAGTACTTTGCTGGTGGGTGTGTGCGGGGGGGGGGGGGGGGAGCACACAAGTGCATGTATAGATTAGAAAATACCATAGTTTTCCAGTATGCACAAATTATTGGCACGGGTGCTAATGTCTGTGCCTTAACTTAAGGCGTGATCTCTGCCACTTGCACTAGTATTTTATAAAGACAAGTAGGCACTTACTGGCTTAATATAGGCACTTAAAATGTACTTTAATTAGGCATCTCCTTATAAAATTATCCTCCATGCATGTAATTTTACCCATACTAAGGAGATACATTATTGGGAGTGGGGATGGGTTTAGAAAATTCAAAGTACACGCATCTTCAGCGAAAAAAGTGCACAAAGCACAAAGAGGGAGAGGAACTGTAGAAGAGCCTTTCCAGACTGGTAAAGTGGGCATATAAATGGCAGGTGAAATTTAATGTGGACAAGTGCAACAAAATGTTCATAGAAAAAAACAATTAATCAATCTCATCTCTATTTATACAATGCTAGGTTCATTATAGGAGTCACTACCCAAGAGAAAGATCTTGAATTCACAGTGAATGATATATTGAAATATTTCAGCATGCAGTGCCACCCTGATACAAGACTATGGCATCAGCCTACACTACACCTATCTAAACCTTGACCTCTCTCAATTCAATGCCCAATTACAAGCTATTAGCAAATGGCTTTCCCTTCATCAGTTCAAGCTAAACTCTATTAAAACAAGTCATGTACATCACAGGTTTGGCATTCACTCCACCTTTATCTTCAATTATTGAAAACCATCAGACAAACTATAGTCAACATTCCCAAAATCCTTGGCTGCCTAATAGATTCAGAAATAACCTTCAACTTTTATGTACCCGTTATAATTAAAAGCTCCTTTGTAAACTCCACTCCAAACAATATCTTACTTTCTCTGCTCTCCACACCCTCATTTTGACACTGATAATGTCCCACCTCAATTACTGCAACAGCATCCTAAATGGTATCTACTATAAATTTGACCAAACTCCAGCATGCTCACAATATGGCCGTCAAACCCATACAGAACACCTGCAAATTTGATTATGTGACCCCTTTACTGATACATAGTCATTGGCTTCCTATCACTTACCAAACAAAATTTAAGGTGCTCACATTAGCATACGAGGCCTTCCATACATGTACTCCTCATTTGACTAGCCACCTGCTCCCCTTTTCCCACAGCAGAATTCTTTAATCTCTTAATGCCTACCTACCAATGCTCCTACTAAACGTACAATAGACTTACAGCCTTTTACTTTCTAGCCCCTTACCTTTGGAACTCTTTACTATTGTACCTTAGAGAGCTATTATTTAAAAAGGTCAAGCAAAGTCTCAAAGCCTATTGTTTCGAACTAGCCTACTACCAACCAAATTGATGACCAGTGAATGGGACAGACATTGCTTCCCCACCCCACCTTTCCTTCCTCTGTCCTAGCACTGTAATCTTTCTTTCCTTTGCTATCCCCTTTTCTCTTCTCTTTGAAGTCTCATTCCTCTATTAGATCTTTGGTTTTCTGTAATTATACTGTGCACCGCCCTGATACGGCAGTATATCAAAACCTGTAATAAATTATAAACCAGGAAAGTCAGGGTTCAAATTTAATTATTGCTCCTTGTGACCTTGGAAAAGCCACTTAACCTTCTATGGCCTCAGGTACTAAATTAAATTAGATTGTAAGCTTGCCAGGGATAAAGAAATATATACCATACCTGAATGTAACTTGCCTTTCGCTATTACTGAAGAGGCGTGAGCTAAGTTAAAAACTTGTCAGTATTTATGCTCTCTCTCTTCTTTGGTCCTGCTTTCCACTTTTTTGGAGCGATGTCCTTTTGGCTTGAATAGCTTGTTATGATCTCACCATTTAATCAGGCTGGCAGTTATTTATCGTCTACTGACCTTTTCTAATGTGTGATATACAGCTGGTTTAGGCTTTTAAGATGGTATTTTTAAACAGCCAATGAGCCAGCTGTAAAGGACTAGTGTATTCAAACATTTAAATAAGGAGAATGTCATTTTGACTGCTACCGCAGGGTTAAATTAAATTAATGCCAGAGCATGGAATACTGACAAAAACAGACATGCACCCCGATGAAGTGAATAGCAAAACATTGGCTATCACTGGCTGTTTGAATTAATTTTGAAATTAAGATAAGTTGGATTCACATTTTTGAAATACATTTAAAATTATTTTTGAAGGTTTTTTTTTTCTTAAATGATCTATAATGATTAGTCCTCAATGTTGTAAAGAAAGACTTTTGAATTACATGAGAAGAGACTCTATAGGGCATCTGAGGGATTTTTTCGTCCAAATTGTATTTAAATGTTTGATGATTGAACACACTGATCTTTCACAGCAGTTTGATTGGTCATTTATATATTTAACTGTTGGTATCTGCTCTGTTAACAGTATTTTTAAACAGTGGCCATGTCATATGCAAATTTAACCACTGTAACTCTTCCTTTTAGTTTATTTTTATTAACAACACACTAAAACAAATGAAAAAAGAATTAAGGAAAACAGAATGCAAGTGGCGCAAACATAAAGATACTACATATTATGAGTCCTATCACAACCAACTCAAAAGGTATAAAGAAGCAATAGCTCTAAAAAGAATTACCATGCAACAATACTTGCTAATTCACTAAACAGACCTAGAGAATTATTCTCTATTGTGCAAAAACTAACGAATAACAATCATAACTCTTGCAAGGAAATCACAGAAATTTCCCCCCAGACTTTGGCAAATCACTACATAAATAAAACTAAGCACCTTCCAAACCTGCCAATAACAACGAACACATCTCAACATATTTACCCAGATAACTGGTCTAACTTCTACCCCATAACTAAAGATACACTTAAGAACATAATACTAAACCTAAACACCACTACGTCTTATCTTGACCCATGTCCAGTAACCTGGATAAAAAATTCCCTCCCAATCCTATCTCCGTTCATTCTCCCAATAATCAACCTATCCTTAACCAATGGGTACCTATCACCAACACTAAAGCACGCACAGATTCGCCCACTACTTAAAAACACCACCCTTGACAAAACATCACCAAATTCATACAGACCTATTTCAAGCATACCTTTCATGGCAAAACTAATTGAAAAGACTGTACAAATTCAAACGCAGGAATATATAGACAACTCAGCCCCCCCTGGATGATCAACAATATGGTTTCCGCCCTCGCCATAGAGTAGAGACACTTCTAACTGTTTTAATTGATACACTCGTAAGATGGATTGATAACCCTAAGCAAGCGTTCATACTCCTATTCATAGACAAATCTGCGGCATTTGATAGTGTTCACCATACCATAATGCTCAACAATCTTAAACAAATAGGGATAAAATCAACAGTGCTAAATTGGTTTACCTCATATCTAGGCAATAGAACCCAAACTGTCAGAATAGGAAACAACACATCTAATACATATAATCTGGAAATTGGCCTACCCCAAGGTTCTGCCCTATCAGCCCTCCTATTTAACATCTATATAAAACAGGTCTGTAACATATTCAAAAAATTCAAGGTATACTATCATTTGTACGCAGATGACATAATGATGTATATCCCATTCACGATCCCCAATCTACCACTTAAATTACTCACTGAATGTTTCAACGAAATTACTACCTGGCTAAATAACAATAACCTTGCCATCAATCACTCTAAAACCGAAGCACTAATTGTAACCAAAAACCAATCATACTCTCCCCCACCACACATTATACTTCAGGACCACGAAATCAAAATAAAAAATGAAGTACGATATTTAGGCGTCATACTGGATACACATCTCAGTATGAATATGCACATAAGAAACACAACAAAGAAAATTTACTTCAAGCTCAAAATCTTAAAACAGCTACGTCCTCTAATACATTTACAAGATTTCACGAAAATAATACATGCAATAATAACCCCTCACTTTGACTTCGCCAACCTGATTCTACTAGGGGTAACGAAACAAAACATAAAAAGACTCCAACTTGCACAAAACGCAGCAGCCAGAACCATCATGAATGTCCCACCATTTCATCACATAACACCTATACTGGCAAATCTTCATTGGCTACCAATACAAAGCAGAATTCTATACAAAACACTAACAACAACCTTCAAGGCTCTAAACAATATGGTCCCACCGACCCTAAAAAATCTCATATCTAAAGAATCAACCAATAATCAACACAGAAGAGACCAAACAAACAAATTAAGGACCCCAAAAGAATACATAAAAGCTAAAAAGACAACAAACAAAAAAGCATTTCCCATGTGGCCCCCATTATCTGGAATGACCTCCCAGAGGAAATCAGATCAGTAATCGAGATCAAAGAGATCCGTAAGAATCTAAAACCACATCTGTTTAAGGCACACTACGGGCTATCAACAAACTCCCTCTCCCAACAAGAAAACGGATAACAACACTGTTTGACAGAGTGACACAAAATTGACATGACCTAGGACTGCTCACTGCTAAGATTTTACACTAGTTTAGAAATTTATAAAGTCTTTATACGTCTTATATAAGGCACGCATATCCCAATTTTGTATATAGTTCTCAAAATGTTTGTTATTTCACAACTTTCCTTTGTTTTAAGGCGTTCCTTGTAAACGATTACTGACTGTTTTGTTGTATAATAGTTACACTGTTTCAGACGTTCATTGTAAAACAGACAACAGCCTGTTATATTGTTGTTAAATGTAAACCGCATCTGATCTCTGGAAGGTGTGGTATATAAGCGACTGTTAATTAAATTAAATTTTTAAAATTTCCTCATTTTATTATATTTCACTCAGTTTAGAAGTTAAATGCCTTAATGACATCTCTCCAGTGATTATCTTAGATTTCATCGCATTATGATCACTACTGCTAACCAGCCCCATCACTATTTCCCACTGTACCAGGTCCTGCCTTACAGCAAGGACTAGATCTAGAGTAAATCCTCCTCTCATTCGGGATCAGTGCTCCTTGAAGCAGCCATTCACAAACCACAATTTCCTTCCAAACTAACTAACTTTTTCCCTGAATATCCCTGTAGGACAATAATATTCTTCTTCCCGTTTCCTCAGCCCACAATCTTGGGGTCTTCTTTGATTCCTCTCTCTCCTTTTCCCCTCACATTCATCAGCTTTCTAAAACCTGCCACTTTTTTCTCTATCACATAGTAAAATTCTCTCA
Organism: Ichthyophis bannanicus; assembly: GCA_033557465.1. NCBI lineage: Eukaryota > Metazoa > Chordata > Amphibia > Gymnophiona > Ichthyophiidae > Ichthyophis > Ichthyophis bannanicus. The sequence goes on along the minus strand of CM066033.1, from coordinate 940,061,026 downwards.
AATCCTCTCTGAAAATACTACTAAAACTTTGGTTCATCCTCTAGTTACTTCTCGTCTTGACTACTGTAACCTTCTTCTTGTCATTCTCCCTCACTGTCATCTTTCTCCTCTTTAATCTATTCAAAACTCTGCTGCATGTTTAATCCTCCATCAACCCGGCTACTCTCATATTACCCCTCTTCTGAAGTCACTTCACTGACTCCCCTTCCGCTTCCATTATAAACTTCTTCTTTTAACCTATAAATGTATTCATTCTTCTGCTTCCCACTACCTCTCTTCTCTCCTCTCTCCTTACAACCCACCTCGTGAAATTTGCTCCTCCTCTCTTTACCCTTTTCTGCTAACTCCAGACTTCACTCGTTTCACCTTGCTGCTCTTTATGCCTAAAACAAACTCTTTACTCTTGTGTCGGACCTCTTCTCTCTCCCTATTCAAATCTATGCTAAAGTCTTATCTTTTTATGGCTGCTTTCAACTTCTGATTCCTCCCTTTCCTCTAGCTGTTACTTGTACTGTATTTTTTGTTAGATTGTAAGATGTTCAAGCAGGGATTGTCTATTTTTATGTTTGTACAGCGTCTAGTAGCGCTTTATAAGTGTAAAATAATAATAATAATAATAGGTGTCAACCTTGAGGGATAGCCGGGAACACTTAATTCCCCTATAGTTGTGAACGCTGCCTCGCCTACATTACTACTACTACTACTACTACTACTACTATTTAGCACTTCTAAAGCACCACGCAGCTAACCTAACCTACAAGAGGTAGTCAGCATACATGAGACAGTCCTTGCCCGTCAGAGTCATGCTCATCGGAGCTTACAATCTAGTTAGAGTAGTACATTAGTTAAAAACAGTGCAGAGTGTTAATCGGTTCTACGCAAGGTATGGTGTGGTGCAGTTTGGTCTGAAGTTGGTCATAAACGTTGACGGGGGTTAGGGTGGGATGAGGAAGGAGTCAGGATCTGAATGCAACGGTGAAGAGGTGGGTCTTCAGCCTGGACTTGAAGAGGGCCAGGGAGGGTGCCTGGCGTACAGACGCAGGTAGGTTGTTCCAGGCGTGAGGTGCAGCAAGGTGAAAGGAATGTAGTTGGGAGTTTGCGGTGCGGGTGAAAGGCATTGATAGAAGTAATTTGTTAGCGGAATGCAAATTTTGAGAGGGGATGTAGGGAGAGATAAGAGGTATTGAGGGGCCATAGAGTGAATGCATTTATAGGTCAGTAGGAGAAGCTTGAATTGGATGCGGAACTGGACAGGGAGCCAGTGAAGTGATTTGAAAAGAGGAGTAATATGGGCATGGCGAGGCTGGCAGAAGATTAGTTGAGCAGCGTGATTTTGTATAGATTGAAGGGGAAGGAGGTGGCTCACGGGAAGACCAGCAAGGAGTAGGTTGCAGTAATCGAGGCGGGAGGAGATTAAGGAGTGGATAAGCGTTTTGATAGTGTGTTCAGAGAGGAAGTGGAGGATTTTGCTGATGTTGTAGAGAAAGAAGCGGCAGGTCTTAGCTACAAGCTGGATATGAGCGGAGAAGGAGAGAGAGGTGTCAAAGATAACCCCTAGATTACGGGCCAGGGGAACAGGAAGGATAGTAGATCCATCCACATGGATTGAGAGAGGAGGAGGGGGGGGAGTTAGGTGGAAAGACAAGAAGTTCAGTCTTGGTCATGTTCAATTTCAGTCGTTGATGAGACATCCAGGCAGCGATGCCCGAAAGACAGGCAGAGATCTTGGATTGGGTTGCCGGAGAAATATTAGGTGTAGAGAGGTAGATTTGTGAATCATCGGCATAGAGATGGTACTGAAAGCCATGGGAGGAGATAAGCGCTCCAAGGCCTTGGGTATAGAGAGAGAAGAGGAGAGGACCTAAGACAGATCCCTGGGGTACACCTACATGGAGCGGGGTAGGGGAGGAGGGGGAGCCACCAGAGCATACGCTGAATGAGCGATGGGAGAGGTAGGAGGAGAACCAGGATAGTACGGAGTCCTTGAAGCCAAGCGAGGAGAGGGTGATGAGGAGAAGGTCGTGGTCAACGGTGTCAAAGGCAGCAGAAAGGTCAAGAAGGATGAGGATATAATAGAGGCCCTTGGATTTAGCCAGGAACAGGTCGTTTGTGACTTTTGTGAGTGCCGTTTCAAGTGGAGTGTAGAGGACGGAAGCCGGATTGAAGTGGGTCGAGGAGGGCTTGGGAGGTGAGGAAGTCGAGGCAGCGACGGTGGACTGCTCGTTCTAGCAGTTTGGATATGAAGGGAAGGAGGGAGATAGGTCGATAGTTAGAAGGGCATGTGGGATCAAGTGAGGGTTTCTTGAGGAGGGATGTAACAACAGCATGTTTGAAGTCAATGGGGACAGTTGCCGTGGAGAGTGAGAGGTTGAGGATATGAGTGATGGAGGAGGCAATGGTGAGGGGGATGGAACATAGGAGATGGGTGGGGATAGGGTCTGATGAACAGGTGGTGGATTTGGAGGAGGACAGAAGGAGTGAAGTTTCTTCCTCAGAGATCGGAGGGAAGGAGGAAAGGGTGGCAGAGGGAGTATGGATGGGGGAGGAGAACTGAGGAGGAGGGGAGGTAGATGGGGGGGGTAGGGAACTGGAGGGTAATCTTGTGGATTTTGTCGTGGAAGTAGTCGGCTAGGGTTTGGGCAGAAAGGGAGGGCGGGATCGGGGCGGGGGGACCTTGAGGAGAGAGTTGAGGGTATTAAAGAGACGGCAAGGATCAGAGGCAAGGAAGTTGGTCAGATGGTTGTAGTAATCTTGTTTGGCAAGTGCTAAGGCTGACTGGAAGGAGCCAAGCATGAATTTGAAGTGTAGAAGGTCTTCCGGGGAGTGGAATTTGGACCAAGCTCGTTCAGCAGAACGGGCGCAGATGCGTAGGTAACGGATTGTGGGTGAAAGTCAGGGTTGGGGAGTAGATCGTTTGACAGGAGGTGGGGTGAGAGGGGCAAGAGTGTCAAGGGCTGAGGATAATGTAGCATTGTAGGAAGATAATGCCTCGTCGACGGACTTGGAGGATAAAATGGCGGAAAGAGATGGAGAGATGGTGGAGGAGAGAGTCAGGGGATCAATATTATGAAGGTTTCTAAATAGGACGGAGGAGACAGGACGAGGTTGGGACGGCGGAAATTGAAGAGTAAATGTTAAGAGGTGATGGTCAGATGAGGGAAGGATTGATTTGCGGACGTTTGAAGGAGAGGAGTTGGAGAATAGTATTAGGTCAAGGTAGTGGCCGTGTAGATGTGTGGGGGCAGTGGAGCAAAGTTGGAGGTCGAACGAGGAGGTAAGAGCGAGGAACTTTGAGGCATAGGGGTCAGAGAGGTTGTCGATGTGAATGTTGAAATTGCCAAGAATAAGAGTGGGGGTGGAGGGATCCATAAAGGCAGAAAGCCAGGGGTCGAAGTCAGTGAGGAAGGTTGATTTGGATTTCTCCGGTGGGCGATAAAATAACAGCTATTCAGAGGGGAAGTGGTGAGAGGAGGCGAATGGAGTAGACTTCGAAGGAGTCTCCATGGGGTGGCAGAAGGGGTTGGAATTGGCAGGAGGGAGAGAGTAGGAGGCCAACACCACCACCGCAACCAGTAAGTCGGGGTGTATGGGAGAACTGGTAGCCACCATAGCAGAGAGAGGCAATGGATGCAGTGTCGTCTGGGGGGAGCCAGGTCTCCGTCAAGGCAAGAAGGTGTAGGGCATTGGAGATGAAAAGGTCATGAATAAAAGAGGTTTTTTTTATGATTGAGCATGCATTCCATAGGGCACATGAAAACGGGGGCGAGAGATATGAATAAGGTTGGATAAGTTACGTGCAGATTTCTTATCAGAGTAGCATGGGGGTCTATTTCTAGGGTAATGCCGAGATTTAGAGGGAGCAGAGTATGGGTGTGGGTGTCTAGGTGAGTGTGCTCTCCAAGAGGGACATGAGGGAGGGGAAATGAGGGGTAAATTGATGGTATCGGATAGGTTATGTGAGGGATTATTTTGGGGGGTACGATTGGAGTTGATATCTATGGATGATTGTTTGTGGGATGAATGGGGGTTGGAGTTGATAGCTATGGATAATTGATTGTGGGATGAATGGGGGAGGGTGGAAGGAGGGAGGAGTGGGATGTGGATGAGATTAGATAGGGTACGTGAGGAACTTTTTCAAGTGTGAGAAAGAAATTGGGGGGGGGGGGGGCCAGGGTTGGGATTGATGTTACCAGATGAGAGAAGGAGTATTAGAGAGCGAGGTATTGTGGAGAAAGTACAGCGGAAGCGAGGGTGGGGTTGCCTTAAAGAGAGTGGGGCTGGTTGAATGCGGGGGATGGTGTGAAGAAGCTCATGAGCCGGTGCAAGGCTAGGGGGCAGGATGGAGGGAGAAGTGAGGAAGGTAGAGAGGGGGGCTGGTTGAATGTGGGAGATGGTGTGAGGAAGCTCGAGGGCAGGTGCCTACATGCCTAGTTCCCTGTCATACCAAAGAGAGGAAATCAAAGCCATGTCTTCCAAAAGGCAGTATATATTGCACTACCATCAAATCATTAGGCCAACTCACCCTGATGTTTTAATTCCAAAACAGAGACGAAAGCAGACCAGTGCCAGTTTTCTAGTTAATCACAAAATGATAAAATAGGAAAGGAGCCTTAATTTTTTTTAAACTCGTAGAAACAGCAAAGTAGTTGATTGGTTGTTAAATGCTGGGAACTTTCTGACAAATACAATTCAGCATATTCAAAGTCTATTTTCCTAATTTTACACTAAAACTTGTGGTCATGGCTTAGAAACTTGCTTCCTTTGTGATTTTAAATTAGATTTTGTTTGGCCTTTGTTGTCAGGCTCTTCCCTGCCTGCTTGTTGTATTTTGGAAAATGTAGATCTCTTCCCACGACCATCATGAGAAAAAGGCAATGATGTCTGTGCATCAAAGATCTCAAGGGTTTTTCAATACAGTGGCAGAATACAGTCTGCATGAGTCAAGAGCCAGTCAAATGAGAAACCTTTTTATTAAATGACAACTTGTGTTCCGAAATCAAAAGCAGCCTACTGTCAGTTACAGGAAAATGCTTCCCATGGTTAAACAATGTCTACAGGGACAGTAAACCAACTGAATCAAAACACGTCTCCAAAAAAAATTCACAATGCTAACATAACACACAACATGTACCTCAAAAGCTGGGGATTTTGGTATCTGTCTGGGTGACAACTCAGGTGATAAAACAGTTTCCTCATTGTCCCTCCAGTCCAGTCCAAACGTGTGGGAGGATGATCCCCTACCAACAGATGGAGACTGAGAACTACTGGTTTGATGAGGTCACTGTATAAAAGTCCCAGTACAGTCCCTCATTAACTAATATTTCTGTCTCCAGCAGATGGAGGTGAGTGCTGCCTGTGCAATCTGTAGTGTGGAGAGATTTTGAGCTGCTCCTGAGAGAGTCGGAGACTGTGTTTGCAAAAGGACTCTGGGATACAGAACCCAGCGGAGTTGGGGTTCCTCCTCCTCTCCTAAAGCCTCCCCTCTTCCAGAGCAGCATTGTTCTTGGGGCAAGCTCTGAGGCGGCTCTTTTTTCTCTTCCCTTACTCAATCCTTGGCCTCCTTCCAAAGGTTGGGGAGCTGCAAACACAGCAGTCCTCCAGAGTGGCAAGAGACTAATCGGGCTCAGTCTTCTTTGATAGGGGAAGAGGACTCTGCTCAGGGTGCTTCATGGCAGGGAGCGTAGCCATCACCGCATGGCCTGCAACGACTACTGGGCACATTTGCCAGCAAATAGACTGTGCCGCTGCTGTGTAGAGGAGCATGCAGCGGCCAAGTAGCAGCTACAGGGCGGCTCAGATTTGGAGAGTTCACAGCACACAGGTCAGTGGGAGTGTGGCAGCACTTGGCCAGGCTATACAGGAAGTGGGGAGGACTGTTGCTTTTGGAAAACTGCCATCATTAGGCCCTTGGAGCATGAGGGGGAGCCTCCGGTGTTTCTCCTGGTGCAGGGGATAGTGTGGTAGGGGGCGCTCTCAGAGTGGCTAGTGGTGTTGCTTTAGCAATGGGCACTTCCTTTATTCCAGTGTTTGTCCTCTTACTCCATCAGGCCTTTTGCTTAAAGCAGGACTCGTGGAGGACCCTCTGTTAGAGGGCATCTGGAAACCTCATAGGTCTTTTCCCCTTCATTGGGAAATAAAAGACTTGATTATGGTGGAGTAAGACACTCCAGATGCTAGTCTGTGTGTGAGCAAGAGTAAGGCCAAACTATAACCCATTCCTCTGGAGGGGAGGGAGAGGTTCTACTTGTCTCAGGTGGACATGATGAGTGGCCCACTATCTGTCCTAGGTAGTTCAGGGACTGTGGTCTCTGGAGAAGAGACCTTGATCAATAAACCATCTGGAGATATGGACATGTTGCCTGGCCCTCCACGCCTTTCTGCCCTTTGTTCAGCAGAGAACAGCATCAGACAACGTGAAGGCGGTCGCCTATCTGAATTGTCAGGAGCAGCATGTGATGTTTTCTGTTGGCAGTGGAGGTGGTGCTGCTTCTGCAGTGGGCAAAGGACCATCTCTTGGTTCTGTCAGCTGCCCACGTGGACCGGAAGGAAAAACATGCAGGCTGATTCTCCCATTCAAAATCTGCTAGATCTGGGGGAGTGGTCCCTCACAGAAGTGGCTTTACAGATGGATCACCTTTCTTTAGTATTGGCATAAACACAGATCTTTTCCAGTTAGTTGGCCATGATGTTGTCTTTCACATTTCCTGGCAGAGCCTTGAAAGTATGGTAACAGCTGCATCAGATTGCTGTAATACTTCAATGGGAATGCCATCAATGCCTGGTGCTTTGTTCTTTGATAAGGCTTTCAATATTGCTTTGACTTCTTTCATCACCAATGGTTCCAGATCATAAGGTACAGATTGAAAAGGCTATTGATCCACTTGATCTTTATCATAATACTCTGTATATTCTTTCCACTTTTTCTTGATCATCTCAGCACCATTCAACATGGATCCTTGAGCATCTTGTAACATTCAAATTCGAGGCTGGAATTTTTTCTTTAACTCTAGTAGCTTTAGAAAAGCCAATCCTGTTCTTCCTCTAATAGTTTCTGCTTCTATTTCCTTGCATGCATCATTGTAGTACTTCTCCTTGTCTCGTCTTACTGCATGTTGGAAATCTCTTTTGAGTTCTGAGATTGCCTCTCTTTCTCCTCTGGCTTTAGCTTCTCTGCATTTCCTGGCAATTTTCAGAGTTTCAGGTCATTCATTTTGGCCATTTTTGCTTTTTCACCTTTTGTAGAGACTTCTCACTTTCTTCCAACACAACCGCCTTGATGTAATCCCATAACTCTTCTGGAGCCCTGTCATTTGTATCTAAAGCAGCAAATCGATTTTGCAGGCAGTCTTTAAATTCTGGTGGTATATTCTCAAAGTCACATTTTGCTACATTCATGAGTGGCTTGCTTTTTTCAACCTTAGCTTCAGTTTGCATACTAGTAGTCGGTGATCTGTACCACAGTCAGCTCCAGGTTTTGTCTTTATTGATGTTATAGAGCTATTCCACCATCGACTTCCACAGATGAAGTCAATTTGATTTTTGTACAATTCATTGGGTGAAGTCCATGTGTACATTTGCCGCTTGTGCTGCTGGAAGGTGGTGTTTGAGATGAACAGATCATTGGTCTTGCAGAATTCTATCAGTCTTTCTCCAGCTTTATTTCTGCTGCCAAGTCCATATTTTCCAACCACTTTGCCTTCTTCTTTGTTGCCAACTTTTGCATTCCAGTCACTCATGTTTACATGTTCTGTCAATTTCAGCTTGCACTTGTTCATAGAACTCATCTTTATTCTCTTCTGCAGCTGTTGTTGGGGCATGTACTTGAATTATAGCTGTGTTGATGGGCATTCCTCGTAGACAAATATAAATTAAGCATTCACTGATTGCATTGTATTTCATTACAGTTCTTGCAAGCTTTTTCTTAATTATAAATGCAACACCATTTCTTCTGTATCTTTCATTTCAAGCATAGTAGACCATGTGATCATCAAATGCAAAGTGCCCAATGCCAATCCATTTCAGTTTGCTGACACCCAACAGACTGAGATGTACACATTCCATTTCATTCTTGGCCACCTTCAACGTCCTTTGGTCGATGCGTCGTACATTCCATGTCCCAATATGTAAGACATCTTTGCAGCTTCTGACTCTCATTTCATGAGCAGCTACATCAGCAGTCAGACGTCCTGAGGGCTATGATCCAACCACATCATACATGTTGAGTGCCTTCCAACCTGGGGGTCTCATCTTCCAGCACTATAGTGCAATTTGTTTTGTTGTGACTATCCATTGGGTTTTCGTGGCAAGATATGGAAGTAGATTGCCAGGCCTTTCTTCTGCGCAGTTTAATTCTAGTGTTGTTGCTGTTGTCACAGAAATGTGATCCTCTGTTGCCAACACCGTCCCATTCTGCTGCTGCCCAGATGGGTGATTTGTCTTGGTCTGGCACCTCAGCTAAGATCTCTCCATCTTGGTAGACCCTGCCAGTAGTTAAGCTACCGATAGCTTAGCCCTCAGCATCACTGATGCACACAAGCCCTCACAGCATGACAAGCTGCAAACATGTTCAGTAATTTTGTTTTTTTATAATGGTTTCTACCATTTTCCTCGATACTGATGTCAGGATCACTGGTCTGTAGTTTCCCGATCATCCCTGGAATCCTTTTTAGAAAATGGCATTACATTGGCCACTCTCCGATCTTTGGGTGCTACAGATGATTTTAATGATAGATCACAGATTACTAACAGTAGTTCTACAATCTCATATTTCAGTTCTTTCAGCACCCTGAGATGTATACCATCCAGTCCAAGTGATTTGCTGCTCTTTCGTTTAGCTTTATTACATCTTCCCGATTTGTTTCAATTCCTACAATACATCACCTTTAAATATCATTTCTGGCACGGGTACTTTTCTTACATCTTCAGTAAAGACTGAAGCAAAAAATTCATTCAGGTCACCCCGCTAGGACCTTGTCCTCTCTCAGTGCACCTTTCACCCTTCCATCATCTGATGGGATCCAAATGACTCCCTCACAGGTGTTTTGCTACAAATATACTTGAAAATGTTTTTATTATGTACTTTTGTTTCTACAGTAAACTTCTTTTCAAATTTTCTCTTTGCTTACCTTATTAATTTAACTTGCCAGTACTTATGTTTTTCCTGTTTTTGTCATTTGGTTCTTTTTTCCATTTAATGAAAGAGTCTCTCTTAGCTATAACAGCCTTTCTGTCATTGTTTCTGTTAAGTGCTGGAAAATCTGTCAATCCTCTCAATAGTTGTCCTAAACTGTATTCGGTCTTCAGTCAGGCTGCTCATTGTTGATAGAGTGACATCCACAGCTGCTGTTATTGTATCAATCCATCTCATTGCTGGCCATCCTCTTTTGTGTTGGACTTCAACCTTGCCAAGCATGATGTCTTTCTCTTCGCATGATGTGTCTAAAGTATGAAAGTCACAGTCTTGTCATCTGAGCTTCTAAAGAAAGTTTAGATCTGATCTCTTCAGGTACTGACTGGTTTGTTCTTTGAGCAGTCCATGGTATACACAGCATTTGTCGCCAGCACCTGTCCAACGTTCGAATCCATATGACGCTATTGAAAATACCATGACTTGGACAAGTCAATTTTTTGTATAGAGACATCTCTGCTCTTGAGAATCTTGTCTAGGTCCTTCATAGCCATTCTTCCGAGAGCAATGCGTCGTCAAGATTCCTTGACTGCTTGTCGTTTCTTTATTGGATTATTGATCCAAGCAGGTTAAAGTTGTCCACTATTTCAATTTCTTCTCCATCAACGATGAACTTATTGACTTTGCCAGTTGCCAGGATCTTTGTCTTCTTTATGTTAAGGTGCAGGCCCATTTTAAGACTATGTTCCTTGATTTAGAGAAGCAAATGTTTCAGATAGTCTTCATTTTCAGCCAATATTTTGGTATCTTCAGTATAGCAAAGGTTGTGGATGAGTTTTCCACCAATCTTCACACCTTGACTATCTTCATATAGTCCTGTTTCTCTGATGACTGACTTTTTTGTTATTGTGTGGGTAGATTAGCCACCAGGGATTTTTTTTTTTATTCGGGTGGGTGGGGATCAGGGCTGCCATGGATTTGGTTTCTGTTGGGAGGGGGGGGGGCTGGTGTCTGAGATACCGACCTCTTGACAGTATTCAGATGACATCGGGCTTTCCCCAATGCCTGGATCATCTGAGGTGAAGTGTCAAACTTCACCTCAGATGATACTTTTGCTCCTGGCTGGATCTTTATGCCAGCCCAAAGCTGGCATGAAGATCCAGCGTTAAAAAAACAAACAAAAAAAAAACAGAGTAAAAGGTGAAATTAGACTTACCTGCTAATTGTTATTCCTTGAGGAACTCCAGTCCAGTCCTGAACCTCTGGGATTGAGCACCTCCTCCAGCAGCTTGGAAACTGAGCAGGCCATCCTTTTGATGACCCTGGTATAAATAGCCAAAGGACCGCCCATCCGCTCCAGTAACCTACTGACAAAGCAGACTCACAGGAGCAACAAATAAGTAGTTAACGTGCATCACAAACCTGAATACTCTAACCGTAAGTTATGCTATCCCTTAGCAGAGAAGGAACAAACACCCCCTCCTCCGCCCTGTGGAAACTTACCAGACACTCTTCCGCTCGGGTCTGCCCTTGTCCCTGCTCAAGGAACAGACCATCTGTGATTCCCAACTCCAACTCCTCCATCGACCGCCAACTCCTGAGGCCCAACGTTATTCTTATTCAAACCCGCTTCAGGCCCCAGCTCAAAACTGCCATGAGGGAGGGATCCGGGACTGGACTGGAGTTCCTCAAAGAACAACAATTAGCAGGTAAGTCTAATTTCACCTTCCTTATCGTCCCTCCAGTCCAGTCCCGAACCTCTGGGGATATAACAGAGCAGTAAATGTTAATGGGAGGGACCTGCCAGACCGGCCTGAAGCACTGCTGATCCAAAACAGGCATCCCATGCTGCCTGGAAATCCAGGCAGCAAAGACAACCAAGTAGCCGCCTTACAAATCTATATGGGCGTCACCAAGCTATACTCTGCCCACAAGGCCGCCTGAGCCCTGGTCGAAAGAGTCCGCAGCCCCGCCGGAACGGGTTATCTTTCAAAATGTATGCTGACGCTATAGCTTCTCTGGTCCACCTGGAAATGGAAGCCTTCGCCACCGCTTCTCTCTTCCGCAGCCCCCCAAACAACAAAAAAAGCTGATCCGACTTGCGGAAATGAGCTGTCCTGTTTAGGTACCTCCTCAGGGTCCGTCGAACATCCAGGAGACGCAACCACCCTCCGGTCGAATCCTTCTCTCCGCTGAAGACCGGTAAAGAAACAGCTGCCCATGACGGCATCCCTTTTCCAGGCACCCTGGGCGCAGCTACCACCGGAGGGCCCGCCTGGTCGCCAGTGGGCAGGGGAGCCTCTGTGAAAGAGTGTGTCTGGTGTGACCACCTCCGGAGTAGGGCCCTTGCCCACGGCACTAGTTTGAGCGTAACGTCATTGGTCCCCAGGAGCTGCAGATAATGCCAGGCTGTTGGGGCCGTCCTGGCCAGAAACCGGCGCACCAGACTGCGAAGCCCCTGTGCCCACAGCCCGGAAGAAAGACCTTTCCCTCACGCGTATCGAACCATGCCCCCAGGTTCTCGAGGTCCTGTGAAGGGGTCAGCCGGCTTTTGGCCATATTGACAATGCAACCAAGACTGAAGAAACTGTACCACCTGGGCAGTGGCTAACTCGCTTTCGCCCTCCGACTTTGCTCGAATCAGCTAGTCATCGAGGTAGGGATGAACCAGTAACCCTCCTTGCGCAACACTGTCGCCACCACCACCATAACTTTGGTGAAGGTGCGCGCAGCCGTAGCTAGTCCAAAAAGTAATGTCCGGAACTGAAAATACCTCATAGGTACCGCAAACCTGAGGAACTGCTGATGGTCCTGTCGAATCGGAATGTGCAGGTAAGCCTCCGACAGGTCTAGCAAAGTAAGGAAGTCTCCCTTTCTGACCCCCACTATGACCGACCGCAGCGTTTCCATGTGAAGATGCGACACCCGCAGACAGCGGTTTATCCACTTAAGATCTAGGATTGGGCGAAAGGACCCTTCTTTCTTTGGCATCACAAAATAAATGGAGTACCCACCGCAGCCGTACTGGTCTGGAGGCACTGGCACCATTGCCTTGAGAAGCACCAGCCTCCCCAAGGTCTGCTGCACTGCATCTAACTTGGTCCGAGCCTTGCAGGGAGACTGAACGAAGGAACTGACCAACGGGCATTAGAGTTCTAGGGCATACCCCTTCTGAATGACCTCTAACAACCACTGGTCTGATTTGATTTGGACCCAGGCAGAGTAAAATTCCCACAGTCGACCCCCTACGGGCTCCACCGCCAACTGGGCCCCCCTTGTTTCATTGCGATTTCTTGAGACCCGAGGTCAAGGTGGCAGCAAACCCTCCTGCCTGCACCCCGAAACACCCGGTTCCTTGAGGGGAACTTCCCCCTCTGAAACTGACTGAAACAAGGAGAATGGAAACGCCAAAATTCCCATCGTTAACCCTTGGGCACCGCAGAAGTACGGTTCTGCTTTTGCTCATCTTCAGGCAGCCAACCGCCCTTAGATTCCCCTAGCTCCTTTACCAATTTGTTCAGGTCCTCTCCGAAGAACAGTTTACCTCTAAAGGGAAGCTTACTTAGCCAGGCCTTAGAGGAGCTGTCTGCAGCCCAGTTATGTAGCCAGAGGTAGCGCTGAGCCGCTATCACCGAAGCCATACTCTTTGAGAGGCCCCGGATAAGATCGTAGTGAATATCTGCCAAATACGAGGCCCCCAGACTCTAGCCAGGCAGCTTCTCCGGCTTGCTCCCCAGCCTGTTCTCCCTGAATCCGCTGGGACCAATGAAGACAGGTTCTAGGGACCCACGCCCCACAAATGGAAGCTTGAAGCGATGGGGCTTTAATATCAAATAACTGATTCAACAAGGTGTCCAACTTCCTTTCCTGGACGTCCTTGAGAGCTGCACTACCTTCCACAGGGATTGTTGTCTTCTTAGTGACTGCAGAAACCGCAGCATCCACTATGAGGCCGAAAAAGCTCGCGATCCTAATCAGACAAGGGATAGAGCTGAGACATAGCCCTGGACTCGCTTCCGGCATATCCCATTCTTCTTGAATCATTTCCCAAACTACTCTATGCACTGGAAAAACTCTTTGTGCCTTTCGCACAGCCTGCAACAAAGTCCTCCAACATGGCGTCTTCTGCCGGAAGACTGGAAGGCAGGTTAAGAGCTTTAAGGGACTCGGCGATGAGTGCCAGCAATTCCTCCTGTTGGAACACTCGAACCACCCTCGCCTGCTCTTTCAGCTCTGGGAGCTCACCTTCCTCCAAGTCCTCCTCAGCATTCATCTCTGTGTTGCGGTCTTCAATCTCCATACTCTCTGACAACGGAGACCGCTCCAGCCTCTCTTCCATGATCCTCGACTTCTTTGAGGGGCCTACACCTGACTCCACCCCCACGAGAGTCCCCGGTCGCTTTTCCCCCGCTCCATCTCCGTGGAACTAGCCCCCGGCCCCTGCTGGCACAAGCAGAAGGCCTGATGGAGCAACAGAACAAATATGGGGAAAAACACCGCCGGTACCCCTACCTGCCCTAGGGCCAGGGGGAGAGGGGGGGCGCAAAAGCGGCTGAAGAAGCGGCCGCAGGCTCCTGGGACGGCAAGGGAGAGGATATAGGATCCGACAGGACCCCCACCGGCGAGGTCACTTTCTGAACCGCCAGCCCTTCCTCCAAAGTCTGCTGCATAGAGGCTGCCTACTGCGCACACCCTCTGCAAACGCCAGCCTCTGACACTGCCCCACGTCGAGTACCACACACCAAACACTGGGGCCTGGATGGCAATACTGACAGCCGGGCTAGGAACCTTCAGAAAAAACAGACCTGAAATACTAAGTGAGATCTGAAATACTAAGTGGCAAGTCCCCTGGGCCCCGGATCCCCTCAATTTAAAACGTCCAAATCCTTCTTTTTCAGTTTCTTCTTTTTTTTTTTTTTTTACAGCAGGCGCATTTACTTATGCAGCGATTTGTGTGCCAAGTGCGCTGCAATTTAGTGTGTTTTTTTGGAGAGGTTTTCTGGCGCTAACTTGCTTTCTGCATCGGAGAGCAAGCCTAACATGGGAAAAGTTCCAGAAAATGCTGCACTAAGCTTTTCTGCATCAGCCTGTTAGTGCAAAAATAAGACCTCTCACCAACTGAGAGAAAATCTTACATGTAACACTCAGTGCAAAAGATTGGATATCCCCCATCTCACTGCTGGACTGCTGTTTGTATTTCAGATTTAAAGATTTATTTTAGCTATTTAAAGTTGTTAAGTTATGTAAAGTTGCTAGGGGAATAGGGATACTTGAACCAAAACAATTATAGCTAATAAGTATAAAGGACGTTTAGTGACCCCCTCAAGGTGAACTGAATGGACTTAATTCATCTACTATTAAGGCCTAATAACCTATTGATGAAGATAATTAGTTATACCTCAAAGTGAGTAAGATCACGCCCTTCCCCTTAACTGGTTTAGGAGGCTATAAATCAAGGATTATGCCTGGGGTGGAAAGGATGACCTATTTATATCTATGCTTCTAAGGCAATCTCTTAATTTCCTGGGTGAGTTGCACTCTCCTTGGTTTGATAGAGGCAGCCTTTCAAGTTGTCCCTTTGATCTGTCTCACTTGGCTACCTGCTAATTTCCTTCCCTTGAATCCTATTAGTCCAGTCCAGGTGAGTGGGTTATGCTCCTCAGCCAGCAGATGGCGGCAAATCAGAGCCACCTCTGGTGCTGATATCACTTGTATATACATTGGTACACCACCAAGAGAAGCTAGTATGACAACACTTCCCAAGCAGAAAGTAAGACTAAGAAATTTAGCAAATTATTCATCAACAACAAACAACTTTGCATAAACTGTTTGGCTTTTTTACAATACTTGACTCAGCATCAGGCACCGATGCTGAAAATGCAGTTTAAAAGACAGCAGGGCTTGAAAATCTATAGTAGCAGCCTTCCTGGGAGGGCCCCGACTGGTCTAGTAGGATTCAAGGAAAGGAAATTAGCAGGTATAGAACATTTCCCCTTGCTTATCATCCTGCTTAATCAGTCTAGATGAGTGGGACATACCTAAGCAATCAGGAACCAGGGTAGGAGGAAGATGCTGCTCCAGAAAGAAATGCTCTGCCAAATTCACCATCCACTCCAGCTCCCATATGCAACCTGCAGTGCTTCACAAAAGGTGCTCAGAGGACACTAGGTAGTGTCATGAAGAAGACCCTTCTGAGCCTATGGAGTTGGTGAGAGAAGAGGATTCCGTTGCAGAAACTGACAGGCAGTCTGAGCACATGGCTCAGTGTTTTCAAAGAAAATGTAAACAAAGAGTCACGAGCTGGAAAGACACTCCCACGCTGTGACATAGTCCCTAGTTCAGGAGATAATGAGATACACCTGTTTAAGGGAGGGGCACAGTTTAGCCCGGAGAAACAGGATGATAAAAAGTGGTCATTAGCCTGGACTGGAGGAGGGGAGCAGAAAGAAGGAAGACGTCAAGAGGTGAGAACCAAGGGAGCCATAGTCCTAATGCCAGAAAGAAGCAGCACAGGACAGGTGACGTCTGGTAAACGCAAGAAGGATAAGATATTTCCTGGAAGGCAGGCTTGGGAAAATTCACATGCTCCAGAGAGAGAAACCTGCTGGCATGACAATACTTGTACCTCTAAGACTGAAGCTACGAGACTGAGAGACAAACAAACACAAGCTGTGTTTGGGAATCAGTCTGACTTTAGAGAGCTGAGAATTCCTTTCCCTCCAAAGCCGAAAGGTAGGCTTCACAACTTACAAAGATTTGAACCTAGTTATAAAGTATTTCCTTGCAGTTGCCAGAATGTAGCAGACTCTCTAAAAAGAAACTTCAGTATATACGGTAATTCACAGTCCTATCCTTTAGAGTGCTACCGAGAGAAGCCATGTGAGGATAGTGAAGACGTCTGTTTTAAAGTTCAGGATAGCAGCTCACTGACACACCCTGCTATTGCTGACGCTGAAGAAATGCAGATTGACTCTGATAGCAGTGAAATAGTGGATAACCAGATGGACTGCACGTTATGTTTTGCTGACCACGTTGAATCTCTGTGCTGAACACTAGTTTGAGAAAGCTGGTAAAGCAACAGAAAGAATGGGGAACATTTTCTTGTGCTGAAGGAAGCTGTTATTGTTTGTTTGTACCGAGCACTGCACGTTGTGAGCCTGAAGCTGATAAGGCTAATTTACCTGAGTTCTTGTACATATCCCTCAAGCCAATTGTATGGCAATTTGTCCTAAGTTATTTACCTGCACAGAAATCCGTTGGGAAGGGGAAAAATAAATTCTTGTCATTGCCTGAAACACTCGACTACAACTCTTCTGTTCTCAAAGGGTAAAAGGGACTACCATTCCCAGAGGGCCTTGCAGGACCAATGCAGGGTCATACTCTCTGAGTCAGGAATACAAAGGCAGACCAACTCTCAGCGCCCTAGGCGCTGGGCTGGCCACCGAGAGGGTGACAGTAGCCACCTTACAGATATCCTCCAGAGATACCAAGGCAGATTCTTCCAGAAGGCATCTTCTGCCTATCATGTGTTTCACACACAGAAGATAAGGAGGCTACTAGTTCAGCCTAACTCAGTGGGCAATTGAGGATTTGGCTGCTGCCTGTCCTTTCCTCGGAACCCTAAAAAAAGACAAAAAGATGGTCCAGCTGATAGTAATCTCTGCTCCACTAATGCCTCTCTCACTTTCAAAAGATATAGCGAGAGGGTATAAGCAAAGGATGTCCTCCAAGGAGGAGGGAAAGATCACATTCCCATTAGGATGAAAGGAAAACAGTATGTTTGTGAGAAAGGACAGCATAATCCTCAGAGAAACAGGTGCCACCGAGATGACCAGCAAAGGCTCCCTAAAAAAGATAAGGCCTGCAGTTCCAACACCCCCCAGGCAAACACAAGTCACTAGAAATACCACCTTCAGGGTCAAATCCTTGAGAGAGAGGCCTTCTGAAGGGGCTTGAAAAGGGAGGAGGGCATTTAGTGCTTTCAACACCAAAGACTCCACTGTAGTACAAATCAAATGCATGGGCAGGAATAGCTGCTTCACCCTTTGAGGAAGTGCAGGATACATCACTGTGTAACACTAAACACACTCCCTAAACATGCCCCCAAGCAGCATGCAAGGACTGACACTAGAACCTTGACAGAGTTCAGAGCTAAACTCTGGTCCACGTCTGACTGTAAGAAGGACAAATTTATTTTTATTTATTTATTTATAGTCTCTTATATACCGCACTATTCAGCATCAGCGCGGTTTACAATAAACAAGGAGTTACACAATTCAACGGTACTTTGTGTTTACAGAAAAAACAGGAAATACAACTCGGATAACAGGGTAATTAATTAATATAACAGACATGATCTCATCCTGGCTTCAGTATTGTGTATGGGAGGTCTGTGGGGTGTCTGTATTGAATTTGTATGTTTGGAAGGTCTGTGGGTAGGTTGTGTTATCTGGATTGTTTAATGGATAAGACAAGAGGAAGAGGTAGTGTTTCAAAGCTTTTCGAAACTGCAAAAGGTCTGGTATTGATCGAATGTTTTGAGGAAGGCTGTTCCAACATCTTGGTGCACAGAAAAAGAAAGCCCTGTCAGTAGTAGTTTTGGTGTATTGTGTTATTGATTTAGGGACTAACAGAGAATTGAGTGATACTGACCTTCTATCCCTATTGAGGGGTGTTGTTTGGATCAAATGGCTTCCAGGCCCTGAGAGAACAGCAGCTCTTGAAGATCTATCATTCCCTTACATATGTCAAAGATGTAGAGGCCCTAAGAAGAATGTCAACTACTGCTCCAAAGTACCCTTTCCTGGCCAGCTTATGCCTCAAGAGTCAGGCCATAGGGACAAGGGAACAGGACCATCAATGACGAGGGGACCCTGTCTTCCTCTCAAAGCAGCAATAAAGTGGACCCACCAACAGGTTCAATAGATCTGGCCAGAATGAACAATGCTCAAAGAAATCAGGGAAGCTAACAAAAGTTATAGCACAGTAATAATAATGGGCGATTTCAATTACCCCGGTATTGACTGGGTCAGTGTCATGGCAGGACATGCTAGGGAGATAATTTTCTAGATGAAATAAATGACTGCTTCTTTGAGCAGCTGGCTCATGAACCAACCAGAGGGGAAGCCATTTTGGACCTAGTCCTTAGTGGAACACCAGTTCTAGTGCAAGAGATAAGTGTGTTGGGGCCACTTGGCAATAGTGATCATAGCATGATTGTGTTTGATTTAATTAATGGAGGAGGGATGGTAAGGAAATCCACAGTACTACCTTTTAAGTTTCGAAAGAGAGACTATGATAAATGAGGAAAATAATTAAGAAAAAACTAAAAGGAGCAGTTGTAAAAGTTAAAGATTTACATCAAGCTTGAGTGTTGTTTAAAAATACTATCTTGGAAGTCCAGACCAACTGTATTCCATGCTTTAAGAAAACTGGAAGGAAGTCCAAAAAACTGCCAGCATGGTTTAAAGGTAAGGACAGAGAGGCTGTTGTTGCCAAAACAGCATCATTCAGGGAATGGAAAAAAAGAGCCAAATGACGAAAACTGGAAACAGCACAAGCACTGGCAAGTTAAATACAAGTCATCGATAAGGCAGGCAAAGAGAGAATTTGAGAAGAAGCTTGCTATGGAAGCAAAAACGTGTAATAAAGACTTTTTCAAGTACATTCGTAGCAAAAAACCTGTAACAGAGTCAGCTGGACCATTAGATGATAGAGGGGTAAAAGGAGCACTAAGAGGAGACAAGGCCATAGCGAAGAGACTGAATGAATTCTTTGCTTCGGTCTTTACTGAGGAACATGTAGGGATGTTACCCATGACTGAAGTGGTGTTTAAAGGTAGTACTGTGGAAGAATTGAAAGAAATATCAATACACCGGGAAGATGTATTACAACAATTTGATAAACCGAAGAGTAGCAAATCACCTGGACCGGATGGTATACATCCAAGGGGGTTGAAAGAACTGAAATGTGATATCGCTGACCTGCTATTAGTAATCTGTGAACTATCATTAAGATCATCTATAATACCTGGAGGATGGCCAATGTAACACCAATTTTTAAAAAGGGTTCCAAGGGTGATCCGGGAAACTACAGACAGGTGTGCCTGACGTCAGTACCGGGAAAAATGGTAGAAACCATCATAAAATACAAAATTACTGAACATGCAGATGCAAAATGCAATGTGTGCCTTCGAGTCAGTCCTGACTCCTGGTGACCCAGAAGCTCCTGGGTTTTCTTGGCAGTGTCACCGGAAGTAGATTGCCAGGCCTTTCTTCCGAGGCAATGAAGGGTTAAGTGACTTGCCCAAGGCCACAAGGAGTGCTAGTGGGAATTGAACCCTGGTTGCTTGGTTACCAAGCCAGGGTTCTAACCACTAGGCTGCTCCTCCACTCTAGTCATGGCTTAATGGGAGATAGCCAACATGGCTTTAGACAAGGAAGATCTTGTCTTACTAATCTGCTATGTTTTTTGAAGGTGTGAATAAACATGTAGACAAAGGTGAATCAGTTGATATAGTGTATCTGGACTTTCAGAAAGCCTTTGACAAGGTCCCTCATCAGAGACTTTTGGCAAAACTAAAAAGTCATGGGATAGGAGGCAGTGTACTATTATGGAACAGGAACTGGTTAAAAGATAGAAAGCAGAGGGTAGGGCTAAATGGCCAATTTTCCCAATGGAAAAAGGTGAATAGTGGAGTACCTCAGGGATCTGTGCTGGGTCCGCTGCTTTTTAACATATTCATAAATGACCTGGAAATGGGAATAATGAGTGAACTTATCAAATTTGCAGATGACACAAAACTATTTTTGTTAAAACCCATGAGGACTGTGGAAAATTGCAAGAGGATCTTGATAAATTGGAAGACTGGGCATCCAAATGGCAGATGAAATTTAATGTGGACAAGTCCAAAGTTATGCACCTAGAAAAGAACAACCCAAACTATGGTTACATGATGCAAGGTTCCACATTAGGAATCACCACCCAGGATTTATTTATTTAAAGTCTTTTCTATACCGCGCTCTTCAAAATCAGCTCGGTTTACAGATAACAGCAGTTTTGTTCAGATACAGGTAGCACCCGTACTGGACTTACAGAAAACAGGGTTATTCAACTTGGGTTAACTGGGGGAACTATATACAAGCTCTAGGCTAAGGAAGTTTACAGTTTTGGGTGACTATATACATGCTCCTGCTGGGAGTCAGGTAGTGCTACCGTGCAGCGCTGGTGGCGTGTATAGTAGGTAGTTTGGGGTGGCTGTTTTGGTGGCTGCGGACGGGTGGTTGTTGTGTGGTACCATAATGCTGCAGGAAGAGGTGGTGTTTCAGTGCCTTCCTGAACTGGCTACGGTCTGTAATGGCCTGGATGCTGGGTGGGAGGGCATTCCAACACGAGGGGGCATAGAACACAAAAGCCCTCTTTCTTGTTGTTTGCGAGCACTTTGTAATCTTGCTAGGGATACATAGGGTATTGGCTGTGACTGATCTTCTGGCTCTATATGGGGGAGTGGGGAGAATGAGGTCTGAGATGGAAGAGGAGGCGAGTCTGTTGATGGCTTTGAAGGTCAACAGTAGGATCTTGAAGGTGAGTCTACAGTAGATTGGCAGCCAGTGGAGGTGCTTCAAGATTGGTGTTATGTGGTCCCTCATGGCGGCTAAAGATTTAAACGTCATCATGGATTTATTTATTTAGTATACATTTGTATACCGCTACTTCCAGCGATCAGCAGCGGTTTGATTACAGATTGGAAATTGTCAAATCATGACAGGAAATTTTTGAGGTATAAACACATTGATTAGACAGGAAAGCACAGCACACAGAGAACTATTTTACAGGGAACATGGGCTATGGAGGGTTAAGTGGCTTGCCCAAGACCACAAGGAGCACCTGTGGGACTAGAAACCCCAGTCCTTCCAGCCCAAGGTTGCTGTCCTCTAGTGGGATTTGAACCCCCGACCTTCCGTGTTAAAACCCTCCACCCAGTGTGTAGCGGCGGCCAAGACAGCATAAGGTAGGTATAAGGAAAGGAATGGAAAATAAAACAAAGGATATTATAATGCCTCTATATCGTTCCATGGTGCGACTGCACCTTGAATATTTTGTGCAATTCTGGTCATCATATCTTAAAAAGGATATAGCGTTATTAGAAAAGGTAAAGAGAAGAGCCACCAAAATGGTAAAGGGGATGGAAGGATACCCCTATGAAGAGAAGCTAAAAAGGTTAGGGCTCTTCAACCTGGAAAAGAGATGGTTGAGGGGAGATATGTTAGAGGTCTATAAATTAATGAATGGACTGAAACGGGTAAATGTAGATCGACTGTTTACATCATCAGTATGTAGAAAGACTAGCGGACATGCAATGAAGCTACAGGGTAACCTATTTAAAACTAATAAGAGAAAATATTTTTTTCACTCAACGTGTAATCAAACTCTGGAATTTGTTATCGGAGGATGTAGTAAAAGCTGTTAGTGTAGCTGGTTTTAAAAAAGATTTGGACAAGTTCCTGGAGGAAAGGTCCATAAACCATTATTAAAAGGGGCCCAGGATATCAATAAAAGCATTGTGGAACCTGTGTCTTTTGGGAAAACTGCTAGGTACTTATGGCCTAGATTGGCCACTGTTGGAAACAGGATACTGGGCTTGATGTACCTTGTATGGCATATCCTTGCTGGACCTTGTATGGCATATCCTTGATGGACCCAGTATGGCATATCTTATGTTCTTATGTACCACAGTCAGTGCTGCCAGTCTGGTGCTATCAGAATGACCAATCCTGGGTGAGACTGAATTCTGTGCAGAAGGGGGCTCACCAACAGCCATGAGGAAAGATGTATAGAAGCCTTCCTGGGGTATCTAAGACTGCCACATGCTGATCCTTCCTGTGACTGAAAAAGTTCTTCACCTTGGCATTTTCTTAATGGCCATCAGGTCCAACATGCAAGGGCTTAACTCCCACTCACTGGGATGCACAATATTCTCATTCAAGAAGTTTATTTATTTTGTAGCATTTCACTCATGCCTTTCCAGTAGCAGATCAAGGTGAGTTACAATCAGGTACTGTATGTATTTCCCTATCCCCAGAGGGCTTACAATCTAATGTTGTATCTGAGGCAGTGGAAGGTTAAGTGATTAGCCCAAGGCCACAAGGAAAGTCAGTGGGATTCAAACCCTGGTCTTTCTGATCCAAGGTTGTTTCCCTAACCACTAGACTACTCCTCCACTTCAAGTGTCAATGCCTACTATGTGAGCCACTGATAGTCACCAGATGAGCCTCCATCCAGAGTTCTGACACCTCTGTAGTCACAGTAGTGCTATGAGTGCCATCTTGCTTGTTGATGTTTGTTACTACCGTGGCATTGTCTGAGAACACACTGACTGCTTTGCTCTCCAAGAGGGATCGAAACTGCTCCAGAGACAGGCAGATTGCCTTAGTCTCTAGTCTGTTGATTGACCAGAATGTTTTCTGAAGGATCAACTGCCCTGAAAATCTTATCCACACAATGTGCTCCCCATTCCAAAAGGCTGGCATTCATGGTAACTAATCACACAATCTGGCGGCTCCAGAGGCACCTCTTCCATCAGAAGATGAGTTTGTAGCCACCAATTCTCCCTTTATCTTCCAAGGAAGAGGAGGGTGCCGATTGAACAGCTGGTAGCAGGGAGACCAGCGAGCCAGAAGGTATCCCTGTAGGGGGCACATGTGCGCTCTGGCTCAACGTCCCAGTTTCAGGGTTGATGCCATTGACCCCAGGAGAAGCAGGTAGTTCCAGGCCTTGAGAGCTGTCAGACAGCAAAAGCCCTTGAAACTGCAGCTTGTCCAACCTTTCCAGGGTGAGAAACTCTGCCCAAGCAAGTGCTGGGAGGGAACTAGGCTGCTCCTGCGGTGGTTGGATTACCCATTCCAAATTTCCCAACCATCATATCAGCTAGGTCATGTCCACCCTGGACTGCTCCATGGAGTTGGAGCTAAATCAGACTGTCGTCCGGGTATGGGTGAATCTAGATTCTTTATTTGCGCAAGATAACTGCCACCACCACGACCTTCAAAGAGGTACAAAACACAGTGGACAGGCCAAAAGGCAGAGAACAAATATCAGGTACAAGGTGGTTTCGCTTTCTCTATGAGAGGCTGTGTTCTCCCTTGGATGCCAAAAGGCAGAGCATGAAATTGAAAATGGTGGCCTGGGATGTAGAAATGAAGAAAAAACTGAAGTTGCTCCCAAATAAGAATATGGAAATATGTTTTTGAAAGGTCCAAGGAGGTTGAAAACCAACTCTCCATACGAAAGTGAGACCCTCTTAGCTTGGCACAGACTACCTTCAGACCCAGAATAGGTCTGAAAAACCTGCCTTTTTGAGCACCCTGAAGTAAATAGAATACCTCTTCTGACATTCTACAGAGAGCATGCAACAGTAGGAAGCACAGAAGAATTTCCTTAGCCACCACTCTTGACTAAGAAGCCACAAGGAGACTCTACAAAGTGCCCGAGGAGACTCCACAAATTCCAGAGCATACCACTTTGAGGACCGCAAGGACCAATTGATCTGATGTGATATGGATCCATTCTGTGTAAAACAGCTAGAGATGCCCCCCCAACCACCTGTCCTTTGGAAGGGACCCACTGGATTTTATTGGGAGTACTTACCAGCTCCCAAGGAGGTGCCTGTTGAGATCCAAGATTGCTAAGATCACTGAAAGGACTGACCTTTCTAGGGTTTAGAACCACAGGAAGAATAAACTGTATCTGAACTCCTTAAAATCACTCCACATTCTCCACGGAGATCTGCGTGAGAAACATCTGGGCCTGTCTTCTGGGTGCCTTTGTGAGTGAGCCTCTCTAAGGGCTTTCACCAACTTCTCCATGTCCTTGCCAATTTATCCATGAAGGGACTTAGAGATCCTGATTAAATTGTACAGAGCATCTGCCCCAAATGATGCTGCAGACTCTAATCTCACTACCTCCAAGCTGCAGTTGCTCAATCTTAAGAACGCTTGGGCCACTACACTCATAAAAGTATCCAAGTATTAAGGCAGATGCCATGAAGGCATTCTTGAGGAGGACTTCTACCCTATCATGAGTCTCCTTAAGCGCTGAGCCACTTTCAGTGCTGAGCCACCTTCTATCAGAATGGTTGTGTGCTTTGTCACCCTTGTGATCAACAAAATGCCACGTATGGTCAATTTCCAGAGCGAATGTACTGTTTAAACTCGAATTATATCTGTGCCAAAATTATAAACGCTCTACTTATAATCGTGATATAATTTAAATTTCAATCATCAATCCTCTCGTTGCTCCATACATAATTAATCTTCTCACTGCTAGGATAATTTGTGACACAGAGATCTCAGACTTTTATAGACGCCAACTTTTAGACTTTTAACATGTCTAGTAACTGTGCGTCATTTTCGCATCAATGATCTCTGTACTAATGTCACTAATTCGATTTTCTTTCTTAACCCAGCGTTGTTCTATTGTACCGATGCTTTCAAACATGAAACAGTGCTCATCTTTTAAATGATTGCCCCAACACCATGTCTTAGCGCCTCCTCTGCGTTTCACTGTGTCAAGTTTCTTCAGGGGGTTCTCTCCACCTTAAAGCACTCCGTTATGTGTAAGCTGCAAACGGAGAACGAACACAATCGAGAAAGTTCTTTTTTTATTTTTGATTTTCTTTAAAATATTTATCACCGTTAAACCTATTGTTACATCTATTCTAGATTACTATCATCATACTTAAAGTAACTTTGTTACCACAAATGAATCTGTTCAGGTTACCTCTGTTGTCAACGTGCTGCGGACCTGCCTATCTCCGTGCTTCCCGGTTGTGTCATGCATGCGAACCACTCCCAGCGTTCTCCATTTAAATGGTGCTAATCAGTTCATTCCTACCACCTGAGTGATTTAAAATCTCCAACTCACTCGCAGACTTCTCTGTCTCCGCATCAATCAACTTTCGACTGCATGTTGCGTACAAATCATCTCCACTAATCCACTTCTTTTATGTCGCCCCCAATTGCTCTCAATTAACGCCAGGCTTTTCTTGATTTCATGTTTCCATAACTAATCATCGTCCACCTTCATATACAATACACCCAAATGATCAACACACCAACACACAAACATGGATCATCACCAGACCTCATATTCACACCCAATTTTCTAACGGACAATGGCAACATATCTACACCAGATGTCACCCCCGTCCCATGGTCAGACCATCACATAATCAAAACAAAGGTCATGCTACAAGGACAAAACCATGACAAAAACCTAGACAAACCAACAGCACAAAGAAGATTTAAAAGCTTCAACAAGGACCAATTTCTCAAGGACACGATACCGCACCTGAATACGGAAGAAGAGGATTTAGACGATCAAATCAGAAAATGGAACAGCATCATCAATGCAGCCTCCAAAGCTACCGAACACAGACCCAAGAAAGATCACCGCACTAGGGCACATAACACACCCTGGTACTCAAAAACCATACGGATCAAAAAAAAGAGAACTCAGGAAGTTAGAACGGCAATGGAGACACACCAAGTCTCCCAACAAACAGACTCTATACTTAGCAAAACAAAAAGAGTACAACGATCTCATCAACCAAAGAGAGAATACCACACCAACCTCATACTCAAATCAAACAACAAACCGAGAGAGCTCTTCGAAATTGTGAAAACACTCACCAAGGAGAACAAATCCGACAGCGAAGTGCAAATAGACCCACAAACATTCGCAGACCACATCCAAGACAAATTCCACTCAGCTCCACGAAGGAATACTAAACACAAGCACCAAACCAACTACCACCCCAAGAAAGACTTGGGACAAATTCAGCAACCCATCCACAGAGCAGCTCTCACACATCATTACCGCCCTCAACATAAGCACGGCCCCAACAGACCCATGCCCAGTCACATGGATCAAAATGACAAAGTCAAACTTCATCCACACCATACACAACATGGTGAAAAGTTCTCTAACACAAGGTATCATGCCAGACCAGCTAAAACTCGCTACAATAAGACCAATCCCAAAGAAATCAGCACACGACAAAAACAACCCAGCAGCCTACAGACCCATCTCAAGCATCCCCCTACTGGCTAAGATTATTGAGAAAGTGGTACAACATCAACTACAAGACCACATCGACAATCACGCACAACTCGACCACAACCAACATGGTTTCCGCCCCAACCATGGAGTTGAAACACTCCTGCTATACCTCTTTAACGACATACTACACCTCATAGACAACAGCGAGAACGGAATACTCATGATCTTCATTGACCTATCATCAGCGTTTGACACAGTCGACCACGGAACACTACTAGCAAGACTACAGAACATCGGACTACACGGAGCCACACTGAGGTGGTTCCACTCTTACCTAACGGACAGACAGATACAGGTCAAGACTGGGCCCAACACATCCCGACCCATAAAAGTCATGCAAGGCGTACCCCAAGGATCCGCACTATCAGCTCTCTTATTCAACATCTACATCCAACCAATATGCAACATCATAAAAGAGCACAGGATAAAATACACAATCTATGCGGACGACATAATGATATACACACCAATCACCCTCGACAACCCAGACCACACCAAGATAGCAGACTGTCTCACACATATGAACACCTGGTTTCAAGACAACAACATGACCATAAACTACAGCAAGACCGAGGCGCTAATCATCACACAAAACTCCGACTTCATCCCCCCCGCGACATCAAGATAGGCACCACAACCATACCCATACAATCAGAAGTGAAATACCTCAGAGTGACAATGGACAAAGAACTTAACCCTCAGTCCCACATCAGCAGAACCACCAAAAATGCATACCACAGGATGAGACTAGTACAACGCCTCAAGCCCCTCCTCACTCAGGAACACTTCCCCACAGTTTGTCAAGCACCAATAACCCCAATCCTAGACTTCTGCAACCCAATCTATCTAGGTCTAACGAAACAGACACTAAGACCATTGAAACTGGCACAAAACACTGCAGCACGCATAATTGCTGGCACCACAAGACAAGAACACATCACACCCACCCTAAAAGAGCTCCACTGGCTGCCTATCAGTGCCCGCATTAGATACAAGACAATCATAAACATTTTCAAAATCAAACATCAATCATCAGCTTTCAGCCTACACCCACTCATACAACCAGAAAACAGTACAAGACCGAGAAGAAGAGGCACATCCAACCGTGTCAACACACCTAAAGATATCAACAGGGTATGCAAGGACATCGAAAAATGAGCCTTATCAAAGGCAGCACCAACAATCTGGAACGCCCTCCCCGACGAACTGCGTTCAACAACAGACCTTAAGGAGTTCAGGAAACTACTGAAGACAACCCTCTTCATAGAACACTACGGTGACATTACTTAAACCATGCAACAGACACCTCATTTCCCCCCACATGTCACTATAATTGTAATTAAGCAAGGAACTGATAGCATTGTAAATAGCGCACGCTGTAAATAGCACCACAAGAATCAACGTCCAGACACACTCACACGCATACACTACTCACTGCATGTACACAGTATACCCTGTATCTTATTGCTTGTTTGCTGTTCAGACCGCCTTGATTGCAGGATAAGGCGGTATAGAAATACATTTAAATAAATAAATAAATATACTCATTCTGACTTTATAAGAACTAATAATTTACAATACTATACAACTCGCTCAAAATATCTCATGAGTTTAGTTTTATCTTTCGTTGTTACATGTATTCCAACCTTCCAAGATCTCAGACAACCCACAGCACTACAGTTTAGACATACTATACGTCCTACTTATGTGCTTGTTGACATCAATGACCTTCCATAATACATAAACATTGGTTTTCATACTATAAACTTGTTGACCTTATTATAGTTTTTAACATCGGAACCCCAAAGGGTGTACTTAACTTCACTTAAATTCTTCTCTTTAACTCCTCTTCAGCCGTTCCGTTTCTGAAATCCCAACGCCATTATTTAGGCGCCCTTGCGTTTCACTAAAGTATAGTTCATCAGGGGATTTTCTCACTGTTCTTTTATTCAATAAAACGATGCTGCACACGTATTCAAAAACAGAAACTCTGAGCCCTTCTAGACGTAAAACAGTTTCAAGCTGTTCGGCCGAGTAGAAAATGCTGCTCATGCGGACTATTGATCTAGAAGGGCTCGGAGTTTCTGTTTTTGAATACCTGTGCAGCATCGTCATTGATGTCAACAAGCACATAAGTAGGACGTGAGATATTTCGAGCGAGTTGTATATATTGTATTACCTTAAAGTAATCGCTTAAAGAAGTGACAAAGAGTGTTGTTTGTCCACATGTAAGAGACATACGATAACTTAAAGAATCTACTTACTTCCATGAACTATAACAAGTACAGCTGGCACCTCTGTGGTGACTTGAAGGTAGTTGCCCTTTTGATGGGCCTGCAGCAGGGATATATAAAATACATGTGTTTCTTATGTGAGTGGGATAGCCGAGCAAGGGATTGGCACTACTTGCGGAAGGAATGGAATCGCAGACAAAATGTAACAGTTGGAGAGAAGAATATCCAGCACCCAGCTCTGGTTGAGGCTCACAAAATCCTGCTACCACCCCTACACATCAAACTAGGTTTGATGAAAAACTTTGTGAAAGTCATGGACCACACTTCGCCAGCTTTCCGATATCTGCATGAAAAATTCCCTCGACTCAGCGAAGCAAAGATTAAAGAGGGAGTTTTTGTGGGTCCTCAGATTTGAGAGCTCTTCAAAGATGACTGGTTCAACAACTTGCTGCAGGGTGATGCGAAAATGGAAATTACACATACCTGGTAATTGTAGTTCCTGGAGGGTCCAGTTTAGTCCTCCACATCTGGGTAGTGCACCTCCTCCCGCAGCCAGGAGACTGGACCAATCAAAATCCTGCCGTGTATGATGTATGCTGTCGGAGCTCCCATCAGCCCCCAGTAAACTAGTAACAAAGCAGACTTAAAGAAGCAACACATGAGACTATCAGAAATGCATATTGAAAACAAACTCGGATCCCTTAGATACGAATGAATATACCGACCCCCTCCCCAAACGAGGAAGCCAGAACGCTACACAGCGCTTCTACCTTCTCCCCAGAAGAAAAAGACAGTTGTGTCCGGGAAGAAGAAGAAAATGATAAGAATGACGCCCGCTAGAAGACCGTACCGTTCGTAAAACAAAAAGCGCACCGCAAGAGTGAACCTGAGATATGGGAGGGAAGGAGGACTAAACTGGTCCCTCCAGGAACTACAATTACCAGGTATGTGTAATTTCCATTTCCTGAGCGGTCCTCCAGTTTAGTCCTCCACATCCGGGATGTAACAGAGCAGTCAACACCGGGCGGGACCTTGCCATCCGGCACGCAGCACTGACGAACCAAAACGAGAATCCTGAGCGGCAAGCACATCTAACCGGTAATGCTTACTGAAGGCATGCAGCGTGGACCACATAGCCGCTTTACAGATTTCCGCAGGTGGAACCAAACAATGCTCCGCCCAAGAGGTCGCTTGAGCCCTGGTCGAGTGGGCCCGCAGACCCACCGGAACTGGCTGATGCTGCAACAGATACGCTGATGCAATCGCCTCTTTAATCCACCGAGCAATAGAGGCCTTAGCCGCCGCTTCACCTCGTCTTGCCCCGCCAAAGAGCACGAATAAGCGGTCAGTCTTTCGGAAAGACTCAGATACTTTCAAGTAACGGCGAAGAACGCGCCGGACATCCAGACAGTGAAGTCCACCGCTAGCAGGGCTTTCCGGACCGGCCCGCAGAACCGGAAGGAACACCGCCTGATTCAAATGAAAAGGCGATACCACTTTGGGCAAAAAAGAGGGAACCGGCTGAAGCACTACGCGATCCCTAGAAATTGATAAGAAGGGCTCCCTGCACGAGAGCGCCTGCAATTCGGAAATACGCCTCGCCGAGCAGATGGCCACCAGAAAAACCGTCTTCAGGGTCAGATCCTTAAGAGACGCTTGTCGGAGAGGTTCAAAGGGTTCGCGAACCAGAGCTCACAACACCAAGTTCAAATCCCAGGAAGGAATGGATACACGACGCGAAGGCCTCAAACGGAATACCGCCTTGAGAAAACGCTGCACGTCCGGGTGAGACCCTAGGCTAATACCCAACACTTTGCATCTGTAACAAGCGATAGCCGCCAGCTGAACCTTGAGAGAGCTGGCCGCAAGACCCTTATCAAACCCGTCCTGTAAAAAACTGAGTACTACGGGCACGGGGGTTGTCAACGCCCGGACACCACGCCGGGAACACCAGTCCTCAAAAATTCTCCACACCCGAACATAAGCGAGAGAGGTGGAAGTCTTTTGCGCTTGAAGAAGGGTGGAAACAACCGCAGGGGAATAACCCCTCTTCCTCAGCCGAGCCCTTTCAATGGCCAAACCGTAAGCGAGAATCGATCCACCTGGGGCATCCGAAGGGGACCCTGAATCAGAAGATCTGGCAAAGACGGCAGATGCCAGGGGATCCCGTCGCTCAACCGCACCAGGTCCGCGTACCACGGTCTCCGGGGCCAATCCGGAGCAACCAGCAACACTCGCCCCCGGTGAGCCTCGATGCGCTGAACGACCCGACCGATTAGCGCCCAAGGAGGGAATACATAAAGGAGGCCGCACTCTGGCCACGGCTGGATGAGGGCATCGATCCCTTCTGACATGCGCTCCCTGCGCCTGCTGAAGAAGCGCCCCGTCTTTGCCGATTGGAATGTTGCCATGAGATCCATGACGGGCGACCCACACCGATGAACTATTTGAGAGTAAACATGCGGGTTCAGCTCCCATTCCCCGGGGTCCACCCGCACCCTGCTGAGAAAATCTGCTGTCACATTGTCCCGTCCTGCGATATGCGCCGCCGAAATCGCCGGCAGCCGGGATTGAACCCAATTGAACAAAGCCGCCGCCTCGGACTCCACGGCCACACTTTCGGTGCCCCCCTGGCGGTTGATGTAGGCCACGGTCACCGAGTTGTCCGAGAGAACCCGCACCGGTCACCCCGCTACCAACGCTTCGAGGGCAAGCAGCGCGAGTCTCACCGCTCGCAGCTCGAGACTGTTGATCGACCAAGAGGCCTCCAGGAGAGACCACGTCCCCTGAGCAAAGCGGCCCGCGCAATGGGCTCCCCAGCCTGATAGGCTGGCATCCGTAGTGAACGGAACCCAAAGGGGCGTCTCCAAGGGAAGCCCCTTCCTCAGGTTCTCCGAGCACAGCCACCACCGGAGCGATCGACCCACTGGCTTCGGGCAGGGCAATCGCCTGTTCAACGAATCGAACTGGTTCGACCAGCGACGCAGCAGGGCGCTCTGGAGTGGTCGCATATGAAACCGTGCCCAAGCAACCACCTCCAGGGTCGTTGCCATAGTGCCGAGGAGCCTTAGGTACCACCAGGCGGACGGAGCGGGCATCGCTAGGAAAGTGCGCACTAGGCCCCGTAAGTCCAGGACACGGCGCTCCGGCAAGCACACCAACCCTCGCGCCGTGTCGAACTGAACCCCGAGATATTCGAGGGATTGAGTCGGCGTCAAGTGACTTTTCTTTTCGTTGACCACCCAGCCGAGAGATTGCAGAAGAGTAACCACTCTGTCCGTGACCTGCACACTCTCGCCGTTGGTCTTCGCGCGAATCAACCAATCGTCGAGGTAAGGGTGAACCAAGATGCCTTCCCGTCGCAGGGCCGCCACGACCACCACCATAACCTTCGTGAAGGTGCGAGGAGTGGTAGCCAGCCCAAACGGCAGGGCTCGAAACTGAAAGTGGCCCCACGGGAAAGCAAACCGAAGGAACTTCTGATGAGACGGCCGAATAGGAATGTGCAAATAGGCCTCCGAGAGGTCGAGGGACGTGAGAAACTCTCCGCGACGCACCGCCACAATGACCGACCGCAAGGTTTCCATTCGGAAATGAGGAACCCAGAGAACACGATTCACCCCCTTGAGGTCCAGGATGGGGCGTAGCGACCCGTCTTTCTTTGGCACCACAAAATAAATGGAGTAGTGACCGGCGCTGCGCTCGGCAGGCGGGACGGGAATGACGGCTCCTAAGGCTAAAAGCCAGCGCAAAGTTAACCGAATCGCCTGTACTTTCTGCTCGCCCTTGCTGGGAGAGAGAACAAAGGAATCGGGGAGCGGGTGAGCAAACTCCAGCGCATAGCCTTCTCTCACGATCTCCAGCACCCACTGATCGGATGTAATTTGGGCCCAAGAAGGAAGGAAATCGCGCAAGCGACCCCCGATGACCAGACTTCCCTCTGGAGCCCGCCTTGCTTCATTGTGGTTTGCGACTAAAGGAAGAGGCTGACGAGGAGGAAGCACCCGAGAAGCCTCTGCCCGCTCCTCGAAAACCACGAAATCCTAGGGTTCGGGATCCAAAGCGGCCGCGTTGGGAAGACCAAAGGCGGGAAGAACGAAATCTGCGAAAGTCCCGAAAGTGTCCCCACGCTGGCGGCGCGTTCCTACTGAGCTTGGGCTTATCCTCTGGTAGCCTACCGCCCTTAGACTCTCCGAGGTCCTTAACCAACTTATCCAGGGCTTCTCCAAACAATAATCTGCCCTTAAAGGGAAGTTTACTGAGGCGGGATTTAGAAGAGCCGTCGGCCGCCCAGTTCCTCAACCAGATAGACCTGCGAGCCGCCACCAAAGAAGCCATGCTATTAGCCAAAGTCCTGATCAAGTCATAATGCACATCTGCCAGGTACGCTGACCCAGACTCCAGACGCGTCACCTCTAACAAACCCTGCTGGTCTAAGCCGGAAGCCGACCACAGGTGCTGAGCCCAGCGCAAACAGGCCCTAGCGACCCAAGCGCCGCAGATAGAGGCCTGCAAGGATAAAGCATTGGTATCAAAGGCCTGTTTCAACAAGTTATCCACCTTCTTGTCCTGCGCATCCTTTAGGGCAGCACTGCCCTCAACCGGAATGGTGGTCTTCTTAGTTACCGCCGAAACAGCTGCATCGATGCGCGGCGACTTAAACTTTTCCTTGTCTTTGTCGGCTAAGGGATACAGACGGTTCATAGTCCTTATCCCCTTCAGACCGGAGTCAGGCTGATCCCACTCAGTTTGAATCATTTGCTCCACCACTCGGTGCACCGGAAACACCACTTGGGAGTCCCGCACGGCCTGTATGAGCGGATCTTCCAAGCCGTCCTCCTCCATAGGCCGAGCCACAGCTAGATTAAGGGTCTGGAGAGACTACGTGATCAAGGGAACCAGCTCTTCTCTACGAAATACCCGAATAATTCGGGCCTGATCTTCCGGCTCTGGAATTTCACCGTCTTCCAACTCCTCAGGATCAGCATCCGGCTCTAGTTCTGCATCCACATCCTGCCAACTCAGATCTTCCGGTTCCGGTTCCTGGTCAATGGTCCGAAGGCGCTTGGCAGCAGGCTGAGAAGTGCGCCGGGGCTCCCCTGCCGAGCAGGAGGGGAGCGACGCCGGCCATAACTCCGGAAGCTTGCCAGAACGGCTTAAGCGAAAGGCCTGGTGCATAAGAAGAACAAAATCCGGGGAGAATCCCTCGGAAGGGGATTCCGCAGCCTCTAGTGAAAATGTACTAGCCAGCCCTTTAGGAAGGGCCGTCGAACAAGATGGTAGCGGACCAGGCGTGGGCTCCCCCTCCGCCAAGACAGGGGGGCCGACAGCGTCAGGCAGCTCCTTCAACTCCATCTGATGTTCCACGTCTGAAGAAACGGAGGCACAGCCCCTACATATTCCAGACTCAGCCACCGCTCCCTTGCGCGATCCGCAGATCACGCACTGCGGTTTAGCGGCCATGCAAGCCTAGGAGCTGCTCCAGAAAAATAAATTCTGACCTATGGAACCCCAAGGAAAAGTAAAAAGAAACGCTCCCGTTTTTGTGATTATTTATCTTTTCTTTTTTTTTTTTTTTTTTAAAGCATCTAGTCAGAAGGCAGAGATGTCGGCAGGCAAATTCGCCACTTCAAAACCAAGAAAAAATGCAAGGGAAACCTGTGCACAGCTGAATTCGCCGGCGGGAAAAAGTAAAAACAAAACTGCAAAATGGCCGCCGGCTTTCTTTACCGGCAAAGGAAAAAGGGCGCGAAAAAGCACGGAGGAAAGAAAATGCAATCAAACGCAGGAAAATAAAGGTAAATAAAAGCAAATAAAGAAACCACGCGATCTCCGCTGAAAGGGCACCCGCCGTCAGAGACGGAGCTCCGCTGGAAGCTGGCTCACTGCTCGAGTCGTGAGCGGGAGCCTGTACAGCCGCGGACTTACCAGGAGGCAAGCAAAGCTTGGAAATGGAACCGCAGGAGCCCAGAGACACCCGAAAAGCAAGGAGAGGTCTGGCCAAGGCAGCTCTCTTCCCCGTGCAGTCAAGGGGAGAGATGCAGCCTGACTGACTGCTAGAAGACCTCTGTAGGGAAGGCACAAGGCTAATGCAGCCCTGGCTCCTCACCAGCGGCCTGCCCCCGTTTGACTTTTTACTCTTTTTTAAATTAAAGGGACAGCTACCTTAAAAAGAAAAGGGATAACAGGAGACAAAGCAAAACCCCCTACAAAAAAAACTCTCTAGTGTTGCTCCCCCAAATGATCCTAAGTGAGCCTAGACCAGGCACACACGTCCTCCAGCTGCAAGGAGACTGGACACACTGGGGGCTGTTGGGAGCTCCGACAGCATACATCATACACGGCAGGATTTTGATTGGTCCAGTCTCCTGGCTGCGGGAGGAGGTGCACTACCCGGATGTGGAGGACTAAACTGGAGGACCACTCAGGAACAAGCATGGAATGCTTTTCGCCTAGTGTCAACAAACTTTCTCAGGAATGCTAGGGCAGAAAACTACAAGGAACTAGTAGAAGACATGCTGATGCAGTATCAGAAACTTGGCTGCAATATGTCTCTAAAGATCCATTTCCTTGATTCCCATCTCGATTTCTTTCCTGACAACTGTGGTATGGTTAGTGATGAACAGGGCGAACGTTTTCACCAGGATATCGCAATGATGGAGCAAAGATACCAGGGAAAATGGTCCACTACAATGCTGGCTGACTACTGCTGGACACTCCCCAGAAAAGCTCCCGAATGGCTGTACAAGAAACAGGTGAAAAAGTCTAAGAAGTAGTCTATGACTTGGTTTTTTACAGGTATTAACCGAAGGCCTATTATATATTTACTATTGACATGCATTTCGTGATGTAAACATTAATTCTTGTAGATTACAAAAAAACTAGAGCCAACTTTGCAATTTCACTGTCATATTCGTGTTCAGCATATAAAAATTTATAAGAAATTACTATTTTTATTTCAGTAACATGACTTTTGTAAAAATCTGTTGACCAGTGTTTCAAGGGCTCTTCAGTCTTCCATCACAATCGACTCCATGCATGTAGATTGAGCCCCGTGGTGAAGGAAGGTTGCTGAACTCGTGAGACTTGAAGTAGTGCAATCAGCAAAGCTTCCATCACTGCATGGCTCAAGCTGCATGCACAGAGCCTATTGCAGTAGAGGGCAACAAAGGCAAGAAGAGTTACATAGGGGAGGCGGGGTGGAAATGAGAGAGAGATGCATGGAGGGAATAAGGGATGAGACAGACATAACAGGTGATGGCTGTGAGTGGGTGGGGGGCAATGAGAAAGACACGCATCGAGTAATGGCTGGGGGGGTGATGAGAGAGAGACACACACAGGTGATGGCTGCAGAGGGGAATGGAAGAGAGACACACGCATGGGTGATGGCTGCAGGGGGCAATGAAAAAGAGACACATACACACATGGGTGATTTGCTGGACAGCGGGAGAGGAGAGAGGGTGGGCAGATGCTGGACACTGGGCATCCAAAAATAGAGCAGAGATGCGGAGGAGGAGGAGGGTGCCTTGTAGGCTGAACCACCAGGGAAATAGGGAGGAAGCTGGACATAATGGGGGGTTGGAATAGTTTGAATGGCAGGGAGATGTTTGACATGGGGGTGGTATAGGGGCAGACAGACAAAGGAGATGCTGGATATGGGGGAGGGGAACTAGGGAGACAGAAGAAATGCTGGACATGGGAGGAAGGGAGATAGGAGATATTTGACATTGGGGGGGTTCTGCGGAAGGGAAAGAAAGGAGCTGCTAGACAGGGAGGCACAAGTACTGGCGAGACTGAAAAAATACTGAACTTTAGGGGTGGGGCTAAGAAGACAGAAAGAGGAGATACTGGACATGAGAGGGAGGGAGACTGAAGAAATGCTGGGTATGGGGGGGGGGGGGTGCTGAACATGTCTGGGAGGCAGACAGAAGATACTGAACATGGGAGAGATAAACAGACCCTGGATGGGAACAGTGAGAGGGGAGCTGCAAGACATGGGGGAGGGGAGTTAGTGAAAGAGTGGGCAATAAGAGGCTTGGGAAAGAGAGAGAGAGATGAGGATGGGAGAGCTGAATGATGGAAAGTGATGGAAAGCTGTAGGTAAATACAGCGAAAAGAAGGAGAAAGAAGAAATCAGTATTACAGACTGATATAAGTGATGAAGTGAAGACAGGAGGAGAGAGAAGAAATGGCAAATAGAAAGGTGACACTGGAAACAAGAGTTAAGAGAAGGCAGAAAAAAGCAGAAACCAGACCCTGGGACCAACATGATTAGAAAAATAAAATGGCCAGAAAACAGGTAAAAGATAATTGTATTTTCTATTTAGTGATTGGAATATGTGGACTTTTGGAACGCACACCTGCTAGAACCAATGTTAGATAAGGCTGGGGCCCAGCTCAAGGCAAAAGTTTGGGAGGGGACCTCAAAACCCACTATCAGGCTGGGGAGAGAAGACAGTTTCAGACGCACACTACCCAGATTATTAGCCCTCACAACTATGCACAAATAGTGCTCCCAGACAGTGAGGCCTCATGCAACACACAGACGCACACACTGCCTCCAGAGATGCTCAGAATCCACACTGAATATGTTCAAGAAGCTGTGTCATAACTTCCAAGTCTGTGTCAGGAGAGTTGAGCACATCAGATAATTACTTTAAAAAAGCATAGATTTACATATGTATATGTTTATATTTGTGTTATTTGAGTGATAATTTTATTTGATTACTATCTTGGGTCACGGAAATTTTCAGCTGCTAAAATGGGGCCACACCAGAAAAAATGTTTGGGAAACTGCCATATGTGCTCTGAGCCCCAGGTGACAGGTCAGACTTTTTCAGTCGAACTGGCGCCTGGGGTTTGTTGCGCCCTGCTTTGATGTATACACAACCTGTCAACCTCGATCAACATAAGACAAACTTAAGGTTCTTGTATAGTAGCACAGTACTGTGGGATGAACCACAGGGCCAGTCTAGAACACTTCTTTAATACAAAGTTAGCCTATTCAAAATACAAATACAGGCTTTGGTTAAACTACTATTTAACTTTATGAAAAGTACTTCCATCTCAATGTCTTTTCTAAACTTAGTTTCAAATTCCAGTATTTCTGGACAATACTGAGCTCACAAGACTGAAAGGCAAGATCCTCCAAATTCTCAACCTAGAATGCAGAAATGCTAGCTTACCCACAAATACCCTGCCAAGGCCACATCTTAGGATGAGATCAATTCAACCACCAAGCCTAGCAAACCTAGTGTCACTTTGGCAAGATGCCCCTCGTGGCAGCATTTTGTAATGTAGACACTCATACATTGATCTGAGACTATCAACTCATTACAGAAACCACCCAGAGACTGAAGACCACCATTGCTAGGGAAAGATGTCCTAACAATGAACTAAAGGTAAACTCTGCAGCTCTCTACCATGTATTCTATTTAACACAGGACACAAATCCAATTATCATAGTTTATTTTCTGTGCAACTGACCTTTTTTTGATGGTGCAGGGCGTGCTGAACATGGGATAGACAGCCGATTCCAGGGGAGATACTAGGAAACAAAACACAACAGGGTCTTTTTTATTTTAGTCAATAAGAATGAAGACTTTCCACAGGATAATAGGAATTAGGACAACAATCTAAGAAAGAAATCCCAACTATGCAGTGAATTCTGTAAGTTATAATGTGTGAAATTTATATTTCATTTAACATCCCGGCAGGTCTGCCAAACATTGCAATCGTAATTCAAATAGTGAGGGTCAGCCCCCTCTATTGTTAGGGTTACTGTACTACCATGACATGGATCATAACTCTTACAGAGAATGGTGATGCTGGTGGCAAAGTTGAAGATGTACCCCAGCTACTGCTACGACAACTAGAGCCAACCCGAGGGTATCTGGCACCCTAGGCAAACCTTCAGCCATGCCGCCCCCACTGCCCATGCGTGCCCCCCACCTCTCGCGTGTGCTCCCCTCCAGCTATGGTTCCCCCATGTTGGATTCCCAGCTGCTGCTACTGCAGGGCAGCTCAGGTGTTATACTGCCGTCACGTTCCCTCTGGTCCATGAGCACGTCACCACTGAAAATCAACTCTGTTGGCATGTTCCAGAGCCAACTGCATTGATACTAAGTGAAGATCTCAAATGCAGCCTCATCGTTCTGTCCTCATGACTGCATGTGAGATCATTTCCTCCTTTGGGAGGGGAGGGACAAGTCAGAGAATTGCCCAGGTTGCCAGCAAGCAACTTGAAAGAACTCTGCCGGGGAGTTACATCACTCACGAGCTGGACCGTAGCTAGCCCTGTGCGAACGGTGCGGCCACACAGGGTGCAAAGGCTTAAGGGGCACATTTCAGCTATCTGCCATTGCCTGCCTCTGTGGCAGCAGGCAACAGCTGAAATGTGCCCCTTAAGCCTTCTCGTGGCACGCTAAGCAGGTCTGGTCCTTTCCTCCTCTGACACGGTGTCAGAGCATGGAAGAACAGATCTGCTTAACGTGCCGGTGACTCGCACATTGGGCACGCCTCTTCTCTCCCATCGTCGTCCAGAAAGTGGGAAGATGGAGGTGGGGGGGGGGGAGGGGGTGTGGACGCGCGCCCGATGTGCAAGTCGCACAGGGCGCGATTCACGCTCAGTACGGTCCTGCTCACGAGATAATTTAATTACCCTGTCTTCAAACTAAAAAGAGGTGTGAGAATTTTACATAAGAAATGCCATACTGGGTTATACCAAAAGATCCATCAAGCCCAGTATCCTGTTTACAACAGTGGTCAATTCAGGTTCTCAAAACCCAGGGGGGTAAGCAGTGAATTTCCTTGGTTCTCTTTACTAGTTAATGGACTTTTCCTCCAGGAACTTGTTCAAACCTCTTTTAAACCTAGCTACACTTACAGCTTTTACAACAGCCTCCAGCTATGATTACTCCTCAAATGAAAAAATATTTTCTCCAATTAGTCTTAAGTGTACTACATTGTAGCTTCAATGCATGTCCCTTTGTCTTTCTACTTCTTGAAGAAGTAAACCACCGATCTACGTTTACCTGTTCCACTCCATTCATTATTTTATAGACCTCTATAATACCTCCCCTCAGCAAGTTGAAAAGTGTGGCAGAATTAAATGAAGGAGAGAGAATCCTCACCCTATGCTGCTGATGTACCAGTAATTCAGTCAATGCTACAAGACAGTAGGATTGACTGAATTATTGGGTGCATCGGTAGCATCGGGTGAGGATTCTCTCTCCTTCATTTAATTCTGCCACAGTGCTGGAGCTGCTTTCTGAGGAGAAGATCAATACTGAAAGAAGGGGGAGCTTAAGGGAAGGGCTCGGTGAGGGATGGAGCTTGAGGGAAGAGGTCGAGTTATCATGAAAGAAAGGGGTGGAACATAAGGGAAGGAGCTGTGCTAAGGGTGGAAAATAAGGAAAGTGGTAGAGCACAAGGGAAGGAGCAGGTATAAATGAGAAAAGAAGAAGAGACCGAGTGCATTGAGGAAGACGGGAAGGGAGGGTGTGAAAGGCCTGAGAGGATGCAAAGTTGGCTAGTAGGGGAGGCAGAGTTTATAGGGAGGGGTGGAGGGGGAAAAAAGGTATAGTGTAAAAGAGAGAGAACTAAAATATAGGAAATGGGAATAGTGCAAGAGGGTGGGAGGGGCAAGGTGGACAGGGGAAGATCATCCAGCAGCATGCACACATCTCTTCTCTTTTTCATTCAGTTACCTTAAAACGATTAGTGTTTCTTTTGAAGTTCCTTGCAGGCAGCCTGAGCAATCCTCAAAGTCCTCCAGGAGGAACTATCCCAGAGGACTAGGAGGATTAGACCTTATTTTCGCTCCTTCCTATGCACTGGAAACTAACAACATTCCCCAACCACAAATTCTTCCAGTACCTTGGTCCGACCACATGGCCATATTATTCCATATCCCATCCACCCTCCCAAACTCTAAGGTCTCTTCCACTACCACATCACCACCAGCACGTCATTTTAGACCATTCAATAAAGAGGCCTTCCTTGAAGAAGCTCTACCTAACCTAAACCTTAACCCTACAATCTCTGAATTGTCTGACCTTATACTCAATTGGAACTCCACGCTAAGCAAGGCTGCACTAACTCAGGCCATTCAAGCCAATAAAAGATCTCACACTGCTATCTGGTTCACAGCAGATCTACGTAACTCCCTACTGAGACTTAGGAAACTAGAGCGGAAATGGTGCCATTCCAGGCTCCCCCATG
This sequence comes from Ichthyophis bannanicus, assembly GCA_033557465.1. Taxonomy (NCBI): domain Eukaryota; kingdom Metazoa; phylum Chordata; class Amphibia; order Gymnophiona; family Ichthyophiidae; genus Ichthyophis; species Ichthyophis bannanicus. The sequence goes on along the minus strand of CM066033.1, from coordinate 940,020,325 downwards.
ATTGGGAAATATACATGAAGACTTTGCAAGAGCACCGTATTAGTATCACCCAGAGAAGGAAGGAATACCATACCAACATCCTTATGTGCTCCCTCAAAAGGCCCCGTGAGCTATTTAGACTAATTCAGTCTCTCACAAAAGACACATCATGTCAACAAACCGAGGAGTTAAACGCACCACAGGACCTAGCTATCCACTTTTATAATAAAACCAACTTGCTCTCCCATAATATTGGAGACACCAGCATTAACAGTCCTTATAGTGAAAGCACCAATATTCCTGCCTTAAACTCCTTCTAACCATACTCCGCTGAGCAGATTGAAGACATAATTAGAGGAGTCAACTCTACCACCTCACCTGCTGATCCATGCCCCTCTCACTGGATCAAATCAGCATGTTCTGAATTAAGTCCTCATATTTCAAGAATTGCGTACCTCTCCTCTAAAGGCCTGGTTCCATCACCATTGAAAACCGCCACCATCTGACCCCTCTTAAAAAAATCCTAAATTGGACCCTCAGGACCCAAACTCTTATTGCCCCATAGCTAGCCTCCCCTTCTTGGCTAAGATATTGGAGAAGATACAACAACAGATCCAAGACCACATTGATTCCTACTCACCATTGGACCTACAACAGCATGGTTTCCGTCAGCAACATGGTGTTGAAACATTGCTTACCTCACTTATTGACAACCTGGTTAAAGGCATGAATAAAAAACAAGGCTACATTTTGATCTTCCTAGATATTGCTTCAGCCTTCGACATAGTCTGTCACAGCCTCCTGCTTGAACAAATACAGCTTAAGGACTTAGCACTTGAGTGGTGTCGCTCATAGCTAAAGGACCGCCAACAGCTAGTTCGCTTAGGTATGCAAACTTCATCGAAATACCAGCAGGGCTCCTCCTTATCCGCGTTATTCTTCAATTTATACATCCAACCAATTTGCACGATCATCCAATCCTTTGGCACACTCTATCACATCTATGCTGATGATGTGCTTCTCTATTCCCCATTCTCTACAATCAACCCTAATTACATGAAAATCACTGATTGCTTTAATGCAGTCAATGACTGGTTAAGCTCACACAACCTGAAGGTGAACTGCAAAAAGACTGAAGTTTTATTCATCTCAAAGGATCCATCCTTCATACCACCAGCCACACTACAGGTTAAGGATGCCGAACTGAAAACTAAACATGAGGTTTGATATCAAAGCATCACGCTGGACCAGCACCTGAATATGGAAGCGCACATAAGCATCACCACCAAAGCTGTTTATCTCAAAATCCGTTCCCTCCGTCAGCTTCGACTTGAGAGCTTGGAAAACAGAACGGAAATCAGTAGGTTCATTATGCCTCATTTTGACTATGCTAACATCATTCTCCACGGCCTACCTGTCTACACACTCCATCCATCACAAATGGCCATGAATAATGCTGCACGGACCATCTACGGAATTGCAAGATATGAGCACGTGACACCTCTCCTAATACAGCTTCATTGGCTTCCTATAGCCGGTCGCCTCAAGTACAAAGCCCTTCTTATGTCATTCAAAATCCTCCATCTCTCTGCAACCGCCTTAGATCTCCTACATTGGACACCTGACAGCAGAATCAGGAGGTCAAGCATGGCAAATACCCTTGCCATTCCCTCTCTGGCTAATAAATCCTCACAATACACTAGGCATAAAGCCTTCACCTTATTTGCCCCTCTACTCTGGAACTCCCTGCCTGCTCCAATCCAGCTTATCACTGACCTGTCCACCTTTAGAAAGGGAATAAAAACACATCTCTTCCAGCTATACTTTGACCACGTAACATAGCCCACTATTAACTCACCTACTTCCATTGCCTGAGAACATTATCCCCTTGCTAATTGTAAATAGTTATTGCTATGGTAGTCTCTAATCCTAGGATCACACTGCCATGTACTCTACTGTTGTTTTGTTCTAATTGTTAAGCTCTGTTACTTGTTCAATGTAAAACCTGTTCTATGTACTGAGTTGTTATACTGTAAATCGCACTGATTTAAAATAGCAAGGTATATAAAACCAAATAAACTAAAATAAATACATGAAAAATTGCATAGTTACTCACCTGTACCAGGTATTCTCCAGGGACAGCAGGAATCAGTCCTCACATATGGGTGGTGTCGGCGCCGATGGAGCCCTCACGGAAGCATCTCCCCAGCTTTCATAGAAAGCCTTTGGGAGATGCCACCACACATGCGTGGTCTCCTTCCCGCCCAAGGGTGCCATATTACTCAGTCAGATGACATAGCTAGAGCCGAAAAAGAGGATGGCAAAAATTTTAGCAACTCTACGGGGAGGAGGGAGGATTGTGAGGACTGATTCCTGCTGTCCCTGGAGAACACCTGTTATAGGTGAGTAACTACGCTTTCTCCAGGAACAAGCAGGAAGTCAGTTGTCACACCCTCCCTAGATATAGGCTATCGGAAACCTGTAGAAAACACGGCCCAGTCATGAGCAGCCGCAAGCAAGTCTGAGAAGAGACTCTAAGGACCCCAGAGTCCAGGGAGAACCATCACTCCAGTAGCCTGAACACAGCATTTGTGGCTGAGGGTGCGGGACTCCTTGCCCAGGGGCATGGGGGAGTGGGTCTTTGGGCTCTTTTGCTGGCACACTGTTGACTTCACCACCATGAAGGTGTGTGGGAGTACAACTTATGGAAGCTGGGGTCCCGCTGCACCCAGTACATGGTGTCAAGGCGTCGGCTAACTGTGGATACTGACGCCGGTGTCTCCCACATGTGGAGGAGCAGCCGCCCGAGGATGGCAGGGATAGGTACTGTCAGGGCCTCCTTGGGTGAGGCCTCATATTGGAGGATTTCAAGTTCCTCTGTGTGAGGGGCCTCCTCTGACTCTGTGGTGAGAGACAAGGTTTTTGCCATGTCTCAAACAAACTCGAGAAACAATGTGTCCTTGGGCAGGAACAGACGCCACGGGAGATGGGTCCGATGGGAGATGGTGGTGCTTTTGCATCCTCAGGAATGCCTCATCCTCGGACTCACAATCGGAGTAGTCAGTCGAGGACTTAACGACCCACAGTGCCTGGGGTGCAGGACCCAGGTTGGGGCCCCCGGTGACCCACGGCGGCTGCTTGGTCAGAGCCACAAGCGTTCGCCAGGGAGGATCTCGCTCTTGAGGAACAGGAGCGAGATAGAGACCCTCGCTGAAGATCGACTCGAGGTTCCAGGCTCACGAGGATCGGCTTGGCAACCCGGGGAGTCCTCAAGAGCAAGGTCCCTGTCGTCTCGGCGGATGCAGCAGCAAGGCTGGGCTTTGACACCTGCTGCAAGGCGAAGAAGGCAGAAACAATGTGCTCCAGCACCATCAACCTGGCTTCCCACTCAGGAGTTGCAGCATACGACGTGGTCACCGGGGTCGCTGGGTTCGGCATCTGTGAGGAGAGGGAGTCCACGATGAGACAGGCCTCAGGGGTCCAGGTCCTGTCGCCGGAGGCCTCCACGTTTGCTCGGGGAATCTTTGCTGGCCATTCCCGCTCCGACTCCTCAGGTTCTCTCCGTGGGCTGTAGGACCTGGCGCGAGGGCTTGCCCAGCGTGTCCAAGTCCCAGGATGAAGTCCTCAAAGATTTCTTCTTCTTTTTGAATTCCCGTCCGGGGAAACCCTTGTCAGAGTGTCCACGGACCTGATTAGGCACTGCACGGGCTTTATGCAGCTCAAAGGACCCATATGGGGCCTTAAAGTGCAAGGTTAATGAGGACATCTTTTTACACAGGATGCAAACCTCCGGGTCATGGTCAGCCCTTAGACACCGGATGCAGCAATTGTGTGTATCAGTGAGAGACATGTTTTTTGCGCCCCAATCACACTTTTTGAACCCGCTGGCCACTGGGGAAAAAGTACCCCGGCGAGGTCGAAGATCCTTGGCACAACCAGCGGATAGAAAAAGGTATGAACAGCACTAGGGGAAAAAAATCCTAGAATGGATCAGAGACTCGATGCTAGGGCAAGTGAGCTCGAAGGCAGGAAAGGGACCGGTGCAACCAGAGAAATTAAACAGCAGTTTAACACACAATTTAATCAACTTTTTTCTGGGGAATTAAGACGGATGTCTGTTGGGCTCCGGGAAAAAGGAGACTGAGTGAGATGGCACCCTTGGGCGGAAGGGGACCATGCATGCGTGGTGGCATCTCTCAAAGGCTTTCTTTGAAAGCTGGGGAGATGCTTTGGTGAGGGCTCCGTCGGCGCAGATGTCACTCATATGTGAGGACTGACTTCCTGCTTGTTTCTGGAGAAAAAATATAGGAAGAACACTTATGTGGCCCTCACTGAGCTTTCAAGGATGCACACATTCATGATACATGCAGTATCTGGGACGCTAGAACATAGTCATACACCATAAATGATAATTACACTTACCTGGTAATTGTAGTTCCTTGAGTGACGACAGTTCAGTCCTCTACCTCTGGGTTGTCAACCTCCTCCTGCGGCTTGGAGACTGGTATGTCAGAATCATGACATCACTGGATATAGCCTGCTGATCTCTCTCTTCATTCCCAGTGTGAACTATTAACAAAGCAGACTCATAGGAGCAACAAACAAGTAGCTAGAATAAACCTCGTAACCTAACCTAAACTACCATTAGAACTATGTAACTTTTTAGACAAGGGTTTCTTACGCTCTTCACTGCCACACAGAATCAAATAGAAAACATAGCGAACATAAATAGTTCGAAGACCGACCTACCTGTAGTGGTTTTCCTCGTGCACGTAAATCTCCACCCCTCCTGAAAGAACTCCGGGCGGGATTGAGGACTGAACTGTCGTCACTCAAGGAACTACAATTACCAGGTAAATGTAATTATCATTTCCTTATCGTTCCTCCAGTTCAGTCCTCTACCTCTGGGATGTGCCAGAGCAGTAATCATTGGGAGGGACCCTTCCAGCCGGCACGCAACACCGCCAAACCGAAACAGGCATCATTAGCAGCTGCGACGTCAAGGCGGTAATGCTTACTAAACGTATGCAGAGACGACCAAGTCGCCGCCCTACAAATCTCTCCTGGCGGAACCAAACTGTGTTCCAGCCAAGGAGTGGAGGAGTAGCCTAGTGGTTGGGGCAAGGTACTTCAGGCCGGAAGGTCGGGGGTTCAAATCCCACTAGAGGACAGCAACCTTGGGCCGGAAGGACTGGGGTTTCTAGTCCCACAGGTGCTCCTTGTGGTCTTGGGCAAGCCACTTAACTATTTTACAGGGAACATGGGCTATGGAGGGTTATCTCCAAGTTAAAATACCCTGTTCAATGTAATTTCAGTTTGTTCAATGTAGACCGCACTGATGCAGAATAGCGCGGTATATAAGAGAATGTAAATAAAATAAATAAAATAAAATAAGAAGACGCTTGCGCCCTGGTGGAATGAGCTCGCAACCCTGCGGGTACGGAACGACCCCGAAGCATATAGGCGAAAGCAATCGCCTCCCGAATCCGCCTGGCAATGGAAGCCTTCGACGACGCCTCTCCCTTGTGCACACCTCCGAACACCACAAATAGTCGGTCCGACTTGCGAAAAAACTTCGTGACCTTCAGATACTGTCACAACATCCACTTAACATCCAAATGGCGCAAACTGCAGTCCAAGGCGCTCCCTTCTAATGACCCTAGAACTGGCAAGCACACGGACTGATTCAAATGAAAGGGAGACACCACCTTAGGCAAAAACGAAGGAACTGGACGCAGAACGACTTTCTCCCTCGAGAAGGACAAAAACGGTCCCCTAGAAGACAACGCTTGCAACTCCGAGATACCCCTAGCTGAACAGATCGCCACCAGAAATACAGTCTTTAACGTCAAGTCCTTTACTGACGCCTGATGCAGCGGCTCAAAGGGTGGTTTGGACAGCGCCGTCAACACTAGATTGAGATCCCAAGGCGGAACCGTCACTCTACGCAACGGCCGCAATCTAGAAACCGCCTTAAGAAAAAACGCACCACATCAGCATGAGCTCTGAGAGCAACTCCCTGAACCTTGCCACGATAACAGGAAAGACCTGCCAATTGAACGCGCAAAGAACTAGCTGCCAGACCTTTATCAAAGACGTCTTGTAGAAAGCCTAAGATAGAAGGAATGGTGACCGTGGACGTCCGAATCTGACCCCTCGAGCACCAATCTTCAAAAATACGCCTGACCCGCACATACGCCAAGGATGTGGACTGCTTCTGTGCCCTAAGCAGCGTAGCAATGACCGATGCCGAATAGCGTTTCTTCTTTAGCCTGGCCCTTTCAATGGCCATACCGTAAGCGAGAACCGATCCACCTGGGGCATGAAGAGAGGTCCTTGTAGCAACAGGTCCGCCCTTGCCGGCAGCCGCCAGGGTTCTCAGTCTAGTAGACGCACGAGATCTACGTACCACGGGCGTCTCGGCCAGTCGGGTGCCACCAGAAGCACCCTTCCCGGGTGAGCTTCGATTCGCTGAATCACTCGGCCTATCAACGCCCACGGCGGAAAGACATACAGGAGGCCCGAGGTCAGCCACCGATGCAACAGCGCGTCTATGCCCTCTGACATTCTTTCTCGCCTCCTGCTGAAGAACCGGCTGACCTTCACTGACTGGAAGGTCGCCATTAAATCCATTATTGGCGTCTCCCAACGAGCCAGTATCTGCGCAAAGACGTCGGGGTGCAATTCCCATTCTCCTGCATCTACCTGAACTCTGCTGAGGAAGTCTGCCATCACATTGTCCTTTCCTGCAATGTGCGCTGCCGAAATTGCTGTCAACCGACTCTCCACCCAAGCGAACAGCAAGTCCGCCTCCTCTTCCATTGCTGCACTCCCCGTGCCGCCCTGACGATTGATGTAGGCGACCGTCGCAGAGTTGTCGGACAGGACACGAACTGGGTGACCTAGCACCAATTCCTCGAACGCCTGAAGCGCTCGGGCAACTGCTCGAAGTTCCAGACGATTTATCGACCAAGAAGCCTCCAGTGGGGACCAAAACCCCTGTGAGAACCTGCTCCCGCAGTGGGCTCCCCAGCCCGCGAGGCTGGCGTCCATTAACAATGGAAGCCAGTCCGGTTGCTCCAGCGGCATTCCGGCCGATAGTGATGACGGGAGCAGCCACCACTGAAGAGACTGCCTTACCTTGTTCGGTCACGGAAGTCGTTTGCTCAAAGGATCTGACTGATGCGACCAGCGGTGAAGCAGTGCCTGTTGCAGAGGCTGCATATGAACCTTGGCCCAAGGCACCGCCTCCAGAGTCGCCACCATTGTTCCCAGCACACGAAGATAAGTCCATGCCGACGGAGCTGGAGTGGATCTGAACCTGCGCACCAGACTCCGAAGCGCCTCAGCTCGCTTGTGCGGCAAAAAGACCTGTCCTTTCTTTGTGTCAAACCGGACCCCCAGATACACGAGGTCCTGAGAGGGCTCCAGACTGCTTTTGGTCGGACTGACCACCCAACCGAGACTCTGCAAGAACTCCACTACCCTGCTTGTCACCTGGATGCTCTCTGCCTCGGACTTCGCCCGAATCAACCAATCATCGACGTACGGGTGCACCAGAATTCCTTCTTTGCGCAGCGTTGCCGCCTCCACCACCACCATAATTTTGGTGAACGTTTGCGGCGCCGTTGCCAAACCGAAGGGCAACGCTTAGAACCAATAGTGTCCCCAAGGAAAGGTGAACCTTAGCCACTTCTGATGAGCTGCCCGAATGGGTATGTGCAAGTAGGCCTCCGTGAGATCCAGCAACGTCAAGTACTCTCTCTGACGCACCACCACAATGACCGATCGCAAAGTTTCCATCCGGAAATGCGGCACCCTCAGGCAACAGTTTACGCCTTTCAGATCTAAAATGGGCCGCAGCGCCCGTCCTTCTTTGGCACCACAAAATAAATGGAGTACTGACCCACCCCGTACTCTGCTTTCGGTACCTCCACGACCGCTCCTAAGCGCAGAAGCCGCTCCAAAGTACTGCGGATCGCTAGGGTCTTCTTTTGGCCCCTGCAGGGGGACATGACGAAGGAATCCCGCATGGGCCGTGCCCGCTCCAGCGCATATCCGTGTCAAATTATCTCCAACACCCACTGGTCGGAAGTGACGTGGGTCCAAGCAGAAACCCCCGGAGCCGCCCGCCTATGGAAGCTCCTTCCACCGGGACCCGCCTCATTTCATTGCGACTTGCGAGCTATTGTTGCGGGACCTGAGGAGAAACCTCTATTAGCTCCCCTAAACCCTCGAAACCCTCCTGGGCTCGAGACGAGAAGTGGCCCCTTTGGAAAGTTCCGAACCGCGGGGTACGAAATCTCCGGAAATCCCGAAATTGGCCCCTAAAGCCCTGACCGGCCTTTCCATGTTTCGGCTTATCCTCTGGAAGCCTACCAGCCTTGGACTCCCCGAGGTTCTTTACCAACTTATCCAGATATTCCCCAAACAGTAACTTCCCTTTAAACAGCAGCTTACTGAGTCGAGACATGGAAGAACCGTCCGCCGCCCAATTTCGCAACCACACAGATCTGCGGGCAGCCACCACGGAAGCCATGCTATTCGCAAGAGCTCTGATCAAATCATAATGCACGTCCGCAAATATGCCGTCCCGGACTCCAGGCGACCCAGCTCCCTGAGCTCCTCTAGATCCAGGTGCGTCGAGTGGCACAACTGCTGCACCCAGCGCAAGCATGCCCGCACCACCCAAGCTCCACAAATGGATGCCTGCAATGAAAGCGAGTCCGCCTCAAAGGTCCGCTTCAGTAGCCCATCAACTCTACGGTCCTGAGCATCCTTCAAGGCAGCACTGCCCTCCACCGGAATGGTGGTCTTCTTCGTAACTGCCGACACCACCGCGACCACCCGCGGTGACCGGAACCTTTCCTTATCCTTATCGGCCAGAGGACAGAGCCTATTCATAGTCCGTACACCTCTGGGCCCTGCTTCTGGCTGGTCCCATTCTTCTTGGATCATCCTGTCAACCACTCTGTGCACTGGAAACACCACCTGTGTCTGTCGAACCGCCTGAATAACGGGATCCTCAACTTCCTCCTCTGCGGAAGTCTGTGTAGCGAGATTCAACATCTGCATAGATTCCGTGATCAACGCCGGAAGCTCCTCTCTACGGAAGACCCTAATGATCTTAGCTTGATCTTCAGGTTCCAGGATCTCCCCTTCTTCCATATCCTGTGCCCCCTCTTCATCCTCCCAGTCGGGATCCTTGACTTCCGGCCAATCGCCTTCCACAGATGACGAAGCTCGGACCCTAGCTTTCTTAGGTGCCGGCGGCCCCTCGGCTACCTCGTCAGACCCCTCCATCTGCCGAGCAGGAATCGAAAGCGGCAAAGCTCCCGGCATCTTACCCTGATGCCGTAAACAAAAGGCCTGGTGCATCATTAAAATGAACTCAGGACAAAACTCTCCGAGATCCGCCGACTGCGCCCCCGGCAGAGCTGCGGAGGACCCTGCCGCCTCCTCCAACGCGGATCCCTGCCCGAGAAGCTGCAGAGACTCAGCCACCGCCCCCATCGGCGCCACCTGCGTCTCTGGGGACTCTTTAAGGTCCATCTGCTGCTCCACCGTGGAAGAAAGGGTTGCACAGCCGCAGCACACTCCTGAGTCGGCCACCGTGCCCCTCCGGGTGCCACAGACAACACACTGTGGTCGTGCCGCCATAAAGCAGGCAATCACACAGACAGATTGAGTTACCCTTTCCTACTCCTGTCTGTTTTTTATTTTATTTTATTTTATTTTTTAAACCCCGAGTAAAATAAAATCAAACCCTAACTGAAGTCTAGCACACCTAAAATACCCAAAACTTTAAAAGGCAAGAATTTCCACGTCGTCTCTACGCGGGAAATTCCCCTCCTCACAGTGCTGGATTACTGAAGCCACGAGAAGGACTGACTCCCTTCCGCTCAGCGACTTTATAAACAAAGAAATGAAAATAAAATTTAAAAAAGAAACAAGCTTAATGAAATTAAAACGGGCGTTAAAAATACCCTGTTACCTCACATGCCCGGTTTCCTAGCCTTCCAGCAGCTACGCGGCTTCTCCGCGCTGCACAAAATGGCCACCGAGAACCCCGGCGAAGAAAAGAGCGCCAAAGTGAAAGCCGGACCAGCGCTCCGAGCTTTGGCCGAGCTCCCGCCTCTGCAAGCGCAGCCTGCCACCAGTGAAGTGCTTACCGGTCAGATCTGCCCCGTTTTTCAGCATCTTCCTGAGCTTTGCGGCACCACCGGCCTAAGCAGAGCAAGTCGCGGACTAACGCACTGCTCTGCCCAGCTGTCCAGTCGGTCTCCCAGAGCCGCGTCTATGCCTCCTCCGCGGATCGAGAACGTGATCATCCCCGAGAAAGGACTCTCCCCCATAAAGTCCGAGGGGAGAGATCCTCCGGCTAAAGGAAGGATAAAAAAAAAAAAAAGGGTCCTCCTTTTCCTTTTTTTTATATTGTAGCAGGCAGGGAGCAAGAAACGCCAATCTTTTTTTTTTTTTTTTTTAAATGACAGCACCCAAATTTTGGAAAGCCAACCAATAACCCAAGCTACACTATCCTACATGCTCCTTATCTGTTCCTCAAGTGAGCCCCATCCAAGGCTCACAACGTCCTCCTGCTGCATGGAGACTGGTCACACTGGGACTGAGAAGAGAGATCAGCAGGCTATATCCAGTGATGTCATGATTCTGACATACCAGTCTCCAAGCTGCAGGAGGAGGTTGACAACCCAGAGGTAGAGGACTGAACTGGAGGAACGATAAGGAATCACTGTTTCTGCTCTTATCCTTTGGGGCCAAAAGAACAGCTGTTACTGAAGATATGATTTGAGATGGCTGAAAAAAGCATTAGGAGCCATTCTCAGAGGGAATTTCCCTTCCAGTCTTAGCCTTTGAGAGGTTGCAGACCTACCTAAGGCAATCATCCTGAAGAGGGAGCATGATGGGGAGATAAGGCCTGGGGAATAAAGTGTAATGCCAAGAAATGCAGGTAAAGCTTTGCAAGCACAGCTAGGAAAATAAATGTAAGGAGGCAGCCTCACCTCTCTTCTCCTGCATGTTTGTGAAAGGGACAGTCACTTCATCCTCTTCAGTCATATAGTCCAAAGCAGTTCCAGTGCCCTAAAATGCAGCATAAACACTTTTACTAACTCCTTCACTCACATTAAGAGGGTATGGTTCCTAACTATGCAAGCAGCTGCAAAGTGCAAGACTACTTTTACCCACAGACTTTGCTCCAGTCTGTCCATGAAGGAACAGTACTGTATGCATGAATTTTCTTTTCAAAGTTAGCTAAGGAAAACAGTACTACAGATTTGCACCTACTTGGTCTCTGGATACTTTCTCCCTACAAAACTACATGCACTGCTGCCTCCCCACAACCTAACCCCACCTCTGAGCTCATTTATTTTTCCCCACAGGTAGAAATATGCATGTTATTAAATAGGACATTTTTACCCACACACAGCATGAGAAATTTTCAAGCAGAAGGCAGGATTATTAACGAGTAAATGCTCTCTGAAAATTGCCTTCAAAGTGCTCTAATTCAACCTAATTAATAAAAAAAACAGAAAATAGTCTGCAATCAGAAAATTCAGCCTTAGCTGCTAATTTTCTTTCCTACAGTCCCTCCAGTCCAGATGAGTGAGCCATGCTCATTTACTAGCAGGTGGAAACTGAGAAACGCCAAACTTAAGAGTGCTATAAGTAGCCTATGCCACCTGACTACAGCCAGTATGAACCTCACAAAGCAGAGAATGACGTTTCAAACCCCTATTCTCCGCCAGCAATGCCCTCTGAAATAGAGCAATAAAGGCAACACATCATACCTGTGTGCCCACAAAAACTATCCTTTTTTTTTTTCTTTTAACAAGGCATCAACCAGAAACGTGATGACCTCTAACAGGGAAAACAGAAGAAAAACAACCGACTCCAAGTCGGGAAAGAACATCTGAATCCCCAACAGTACTGTCTGTCCCGACCTCCCTGTTCAAACGTCCTATTCTTTAAGAGCAAACGCGAGACAGCACATCATTCAGCAATTGCCCCAGGTGGGACCAGGACTGGACGGACTCCAGGAAACAAAATTAACAGGGAAAGCCTAATTTCACCTTCCTCATTGTCCCTTCAGTCCAGTCCAGACAAGTAGGATGTACTAACAGGTGGAAACCGAAACCCCGGCCTGCAACACTTGCGCTCTAAAATCCACATTTTGCCTGGTCTGTATAGCCAAGCGATAATATCGCACAAAGGAATGAATAGACGACCATGTGGCCGCCTTACAAATGTCCTGGGATGGAACCAGACCAACCTCCGCCCAGGAAAATGCCTGGGCCCTCATAGAATGAGCCCACAACCCAGAGGGCACCTGATGACCTTTCAACAGAAAAGCATATGCAATAGCTTCTCTGATCCAGCAGGAAATCGAAGCCTTAGAAGCCACCTTGCCCTTCTGAGGACCATCAAATAAAACAAAAAGCCTCTCTAACCACCTGAAAGACTGAGTCACCTTCAAGTACCGTTTGAAATACCTGTGAACATTCAACTTATATAGAAGGCTAGCCTCTACTGAATCCTGCATCTCTGAAAAGGCTGGCAAAGAGATTACCTGATTGAGATGAAACATTGACATCACTTTCAGCAAAAAGGAAAGGACCAGGTGCAGGACCATCTTCTTCTTGGAAAACACCAAGTAAGGCTTTCTACAAGACAAAGCCTGCAACTCTGAAATCCGTCGGCTGAGCAAATCTCTAGTGAGGGAGTAGCCTAGTGGTTCACGCACTGGCTTGATAACCAAGAGAAAAGGCTTCAAAATTCTCACTAGCACTCCTTGTGGCCTTGGACAAGTCACTTAACCCTCCATTGCCTTGGAAGAAAGGCCTCAAATTATACAGGTCGTTCGTTAGAGGGTAAAAGTTACCTACAAAATAATGTATAAAATCCCTCCCAAAACTAAGTAAAAATGGCCTAGTTAGTTATGTAGAAGACAATCTTACTTTCAATACAAATGGAAACAGCGGTCTCAGACTAAATAGCTAAACGCTCCCGGACAAATTCTTACCGGAGAGTGCCGCTAAAGTTGCAAACGACCGTATACTTCAGTTTCCATGTATGGCTCTTGAATGTTCAAAAATGATTAGAAAATGATTAGAATGTCCAAGGTGATTAATAATCAACTGCATAACAAATTCATCTGACCATTCTTTACGTTCTTTTTCAAAAAATGTATTCAGAGATTGTGCTTAAAGTTAAGCACAATTTCTGAATACATTTTTTGAAAAGAACGTAAAGAATGGTCAGATGAATTTGTTATGCAGTTGATTACACAGGTACACTAAAAAAATTTTTTTTAAACTGCCTCTAATGTTTCGATTGATTTTTACGTTTTTTGGTGCGCTGAATCCAAATCTGGTAACCAATTTGCTCCATCACGTACAGATTTTTTGCTACATTGGGTTAGCAGTTTGAGGTGAACGTTTCAGATTGAGTGCGATCGAGATAAAAGTTTCTTGGATGAATTCTTTATACTAATTGTTTAGTAGTTATTCAAATAAGAATAAAGAAAATTGTAAGAAGGCAGCACATAAGAATAGGGTAATGTCAACAAAACACACTGTGATGGTAGCAAAATTGTCTGCACTTAAAACAGCCACATACATGTGCACAAACATTGAGCATATAAGAGCGAGGTTAGACACAAAGCAAAGCAAAGAAATGTGCAAAAAATGTTGTACAGGTATGTATGTAAGAATAGAAAACGCAAACCGCACCATTGCAATACATGAAGACAAACACCCGATGGTGTGAAAATAAAATTCTAATAAATGAGATCCGACACTGTGGTAATAACTAGCAAATTTTTATTTCAAAGTTTAGTAAAAACACGATATTTGTCAACACAGTTTAGATTTTAAAGTCATTCTTGGGTCAATCAATCTCCTGGTGGGCCCGTTTCTTCTTCCCCCGAATGCTTCTCTTGGTGCGCTGCTTGGCGTATTTTTCATCTGGGGTTTCCCGCAGCAGCAACCAGCAGAAATCAGCCATCATAGTGGTGTTCCATCTTCCTTGGTACCTTCTCTCTGCGTCCTTGATGTCCTGGTGATACCTTTCACCTTGTTCTTCACTGTACGCCCCCAAGTTTTCGGGAAAGTAGTTCACATGGGAGTGCAAGAAATGGACTTTCAGGCTCATGTTACAGCCTTGTTCTTTGAAGGCATTGAGCATCCTGGCAACAATATCCTTATAGTTCTCATCCCGCCTGTTCCCCAAGAATTTGAGAACAACATCCTTGAAGGAATCCCAGACTTCTTTTTCCTTCTCAGACATCGTTTCAGCGAATGCTCCATCTGAAATGAGTTTCCTTATATCAGGGCCAACAAACACTCCTTCCTTTAGCTTTGCTTCAGAAAGTCGGGGGAACTTTGAGCAAAGGTACCGAAAGCACTCACCATCTTTTGGAAGGGACTTGATGAATTGCTTAATGAGACCCAACTTAATGTGGAGAGGTGGTAATAGAATTTTATCACGAGGTACCAAGCTCTCATGAAGAACATTTTTCTCACCGGGTCTCAAATACTCCCGAATTGGCCAGTCTTTTTTCCCCCAGTGTAGGTCGCGGGCCCGGCTATCCCACAAGCAAAGGAAGCAGGGATATTTGGTGAAACCGGATTGCTGCCCTAATAGCATGGATAGAATTTTAAAGTCTCCACAAATCATCCACTTATGCTCATCATAACGAATCTTCTGAAGAATCAGGGCCAAATTCTTGTATTTTTCTTGGAGAATAACAGAGTGAGCAATAGGAACTGAAACGAATGTGTTGCCATTATGAAGAAGAACACCTTTTATGCTGTCTTTTGACGAATCAATGAACAGCCGCCATTCAGCAGGATCATACTTGAGTTTAAACTTTTCCATCACTCCGCATATATCGTTGCAAAATACCAAATCTTCCTCTTTGCTGAAATACTTCAAAAATTGTGTCTCGCGGTTGCGGTACCAATAAAAAGTTGTTCCTGGTGACAATAGATTTTTCTGTTTAAGCCAAGAACCTAGCAGTTGGGCAGCATCTTTTGGGAGTCCTAAATCCCGGACTAAATCATTCAATTCAGCTTGAGAGAAAAGTTCAGGTTTCAGATCTGGTTCAGTTTCAAACTCGGAAGTACTGGACTCATCGGGAAAAGCCATCTGATGAGTCTCATCATGATCAGAACCGTCCACACAAATATGATCCAAAGATTTTGGTGGTTCAGGCACAGGTACTTCGTTGCTATGAGGCATAGGCCTAATTGCTGAGGGAAGGTTGGGGTAACTTATTACGTTCTTATTTTTTAAGTTGTATCCCTTCACAATGCAAGAGCAAAAATAGCAGTCACTGCTGTGGTCTCTTTGTTCACGCCACATCATAGGTATTCCGAAACGAAATGCTTGTTTTTTACCTTTCATCCATAAGCGTAGATCTTCCTCACATGTCTTGCACACTTTGTGAGGAGCCCACGGTTTGTCTTGATCACCTAACTTCAAACCGAAATAGGCGAAATATACTTTTTTAATAAATGCAGAAATGTTCCTCTGCCGCTTTTTCATGGTATATTCCCCACAAATAAAACAAAAACTGTCCGGAGAGTTGACGCAACCTCTGGCTCTGTGAGCCATCACAAATACACAGCACTGCAAACTACAACTGTAGTGAACCACTTCGGAATACAGCTGGATTACGACTGAGCAAACAAAAGGTAATAATGAACTTGCAAGAAACTGAAATTTGACAGGAACGTTCATGTCGCAACCACCGTGTTTGAGCGAGCGAGCGCGAACGAGGCGAGGCGAACAGGAAAGAACATGCGCCAGCGCGAGTACTGGATTTAGCCCCCCGCCTCCCAATTGTCCTGTTAATGTATAAAATGAATACAAAACACTCTAAAATATCATGAGGGAGTGTTTCTAGTTAGTTAACCATTACAACCTCTATTTTGGGCCAAGAAAATAAACTGCAGTCGGCTAAAAAGAAATTATGTGAACATTCCTTATATGGGTAAGAAATCTAATTTTGCAAGAAAACGTGACGTGATGGAACATTTTGGCTATTTTTCCTGGATTCAGCACCCCAAAATCTATAGGAATCAGTTGCAAAACTGGAGGCAGTTTTTTGGTAGTGTACCTGTGTTATTAATCACCTTGGACATTCTAATCATTTTCTAATCATTTTTGAACATTCAAGAGCCATACATGGAAAATGAAGTATACGGTCGTTGATGCAACTTTAGCGGCACTCTCCGGTAAACATTTGTCCGGGAGCGTTTAGCTATTTAGTCTGAGACCGTTGTTTCCATTTGTATTGAAAGTAAGATTGTCTTTTACATAACTAACTAGGCCATTTTTACTTAGTTTTTGGAGGGATTTTATACATTATTTTGTTGGAAGAAAGGCCTGGCAATCTACTTCCGGTCACACTGCCAAGAAAACCCAGGAGCTGCTGGATCACTAGGAGTCAGCAGTGACTTGAAGGTACATGTTGCATTGAACAAATTGCTAACAGAAAGACCACCTTCAACATCAAATCCTTCACAAAAGCCCACCCGAGAGGCTCAAAGGGAGGCGCCCCCAAAGCAGCGAGCACCAGATTAAGATCCCAAGAAAGAAACCATAGGCCAACAAAGCGGATGAAGATGCTTAACACCCTGAAGGAAACAAATCACATCCCCTTGGGTAGCCAGGGCGTGACCCTGAACACGACCCCTGAAACATGCCAAAGCCGCCACTTGCACCAACAAGGAGCCCAAGGCCAAACCTTTCTCCAACTCTGCTTGCAAGAAGCTGCCAGAATATCTGGAAGCGAGGCCCTTAGGGATTAAACTCCAAGCTCTCCATAGCAAGCCTCAAAAATGTGCCAGACTTGGACATAGGCCAATGAAGTCAAATGTCTACAAGATTGCAGTAACATGTCAATAACTTGAGGCAAGTAGCCTCCGCGCCTCAGCCAATCCCTGTCAAGAGCCAAGCAGTAAGCAAGAACCAACCCATGTCTGGCATCTGCACCGCACCCCGAGTAAGGTGGTCCACATTGGCTGGAAATGGGAACAGTTCCTCCACCAGCAGCCAAAACCAAACCGCATACTAGGGGCACAGAGGACAATCTGGCGCTATCAGCACCACATGTCCTCTATGAGACATTATCCATTGAAGGACCTAACCGATCAAAGACCACGGAGGAAACATACAGAACATAGGCACTTGGTCAGCTGGAACAAGGCGTCAAGCCCCTCTGATATGTGTGTTCTGCTTCTGCCAGAGAAGCCCATCAGGTCCATTACTGAACTCCTCACTACTCCACAATCCATTGTAACACTGACTCTAACAGACCTCACTCCCTCAGATCCAATGAGTTGCAACTCAAGTAATCCACCTGAACATTATTTTTCCACCAGCGAACTCAGAGAGTGCTGCCCTGCCGACTGATATAAGCCACCATCATAGCATTGTCAGACAGAACTTTCACCGCTTTGTGATTCAGCAGAGGAAGGAAAACCTCCAGCGCATGACACACTGCCCATGTCTCCAAAACGATTGATGGACCATCGGTTTTCCTCCAAAGTCCATCTTCGCGGGGCCACCTGAGATGGACAATGTCCTCCCTAACTGAAGAGACTGGCATCCATGGTCAACATCATCTGGTTCAGGGATTCAAGAAGCATACCAGTTATGAGTTGAGCCGGATTCAGCCATAACTGTAAGCTCACTCTGGCCTCTACTTGAAGTGGAAGCCAAACCTCCATGGACTGTGACTGAGGGGGACCACTGCGACAGTACATCTGCCTGAAGGGACTGCATGTGCAGTTGTGCCCAAAGCATCAACTCCAACGTGGTTGCCATACAGCCCAAAACCTAAAGACAGTCCCATACCCGAGAGCAGGGGACCTTCCGCATCTTCATGATCCTGCCCTTCGGAAGAAAACCATGTCCTTGTGGGTGTCAAACCAAGCACCCAGATATTCCAAAGCCTGAGGGATCCAAATGGGTCTGCGCAAAGTTGACCACCCAACCTAGCTCCTGAGAACGTCGGACTACAAGGGCCATGGACTTGACTCTCCAGAAACTACTTGGCCCAAATTAACCAATTGTCCAGCTACGGGTGAACAGGACACCGCGGCAACTGCTACCATAATTTATTTAGCAACATTTTTATACCGCTGTATCTACCAGTCACAACGGTGTACAGGGAACAAGAATGTGTATAACTTTACATGGAACATAACTGATAGCAGGTTGAACATGAAACGTAATTGAAAACAAGTTTGCTAAGAAAATAAGTTGTGAAATTTAACATTGTATTAAACAGACAGTGGGGGAGTCCATTGTACATGGTGAGAGTGGGGAGCTGAGCTGGTAGAGGACTAAGTGACAGATCCAAAGTGCTCTTGGAACAGGTGGGTCTTGAGTTTGCAGTGAAACTCTTCATTGTCAGATAATGAGCGCATTTCTGGGGTGAGGGAGTTCCATATGGTGGGTACGTAGGAGAAGGAGAACACAGCTGGGACCGCTAGCAGGTTGTGACCGGCCTTTCTCCTGGATCTGTTATTGTGAGGTTTGATAGTGAGGTGTTGAAGGATGTTTGCTGAGAGGTTGTGAAGGGTCTTGAAGATGGTCAAGGTGACTTTGTATTTGACTGTCATGTGGATAGGGAGCCAGTGTAGCTGCTTCTGGACTGGGCTTGTGATGATTCTGGCAGCTGTGTTCTGTGCTAGTTGAAGTGGGGAGGAGAGTAGATTTTGGAAGCCCCTGGTATATTATGTTGGCATAGTCGAATATTAGTGTGATGAGGGCTTGAAAGACATTTCTGAAGTCAGTTTGTTCCAGGAGGGGTCTAAGATTTTGAACAGTCTTCATTCAGACGTATGCTGCTTTGATAGTTTATTTGATGTGTGCGTGGAAACTTAAGTTCTGGTCCAGGATTATATCGAGGTACTTTACCTGCTCTAACATGCAGGGTTAGGCTGGCTAGGTTGCCTGTGGGTGATGGGGAGAAGGAGAGATTTTTGGTTATGAGGAGTACTTCCAACTTGTTAGGATTGATATGCATGTTGTGAAGGTTGAGCCATTGGATGATGTCTGTGAAGCATTGCCCTATTGCGGAGTAGTCAGGATTGATGATGGTGAATGGTGTGTAAATTAAAATACCACTGGCGTATAGGTGGTAGAGGATGTTGTCATTTTCTGGAGTATTTTACATAGAGGCTGGATAAAAATATTGAAGAGGAGAGAGAATAAGTCAGAGCCCTGGGGTAGATCCTGGAGTAATCTGAACGGGTTGGAAGTTTGAGTCCGATTTTGAACTGTTGGTATCAGTCGGTCAGGTAGGATTGGAACCACTGCGATGTTGTATCTTTGAGGCTGATAAGAGTGGAGCCATGAGAGAATGTGCTCATGGGTGACAGAGTCGAAGGCAGCAGAGATGTCAATGAAAATGAATCCTTGTGAAGTTTTTTCTGTGCTCTTGATTAGTGTGTCTAAAAGTGATCTCAGAAGGCTGATGGGGTTTGAAGGCATGTTGATGTATGTCTAGGGGGGCGTAGGAGCCTATATAGTCCTGCAACTGTAGCTGCACAGCTTTTTCGATGATTTTGGCAAGTAAAGGGATGCTGGAGATGGGTCGGTAAGAAGATGGTGTTGCTGGATCAGCAGAATGATATTTTTAGGAGGGGGTCTGATGGAAGCATGTGTGAGGGCAGTTGGCATGTAGTCTGAGGCTAATGTCTGAACAATATGTAAGATGGATTGGTAAAAGCTCTTGTTTGGTCATCTTGATCCAGGGCAAGGGTCGAGAGGGAAGTAGTGCTGTTGAAGTTTGTGATGTTGTTTTCCAACTGTACAAATAGAACAAGAGTCATCCACAACTTTCCCTCAGGAACAGGGAATCCCGCAAGGCTCCGCATTATTGGCCCTCCTATTCAATCTATACCTCCAACGAATCTGTGCCATATTTAGAAAACATAAAATAGGATATCATATTTACGCAGATGACATCATGTTATACTCCCCTGTAGACATAAAAAATCCCACTTACCACAATCTTTCAGCATGTATCAAGGAAGCAGAGTACCAGCTATATTCAAACAACCTCAACATTAACTTCAAAAAACAAAAGTACTATTCACATCTAGAAATCAAAACTTTACCCCCCCCCCAATCAATCTGCTTACATAAACCACAATCCCAGTAAAACAGTAAGTGAAATATCTAGGAGTCATACTAGATAAATCCCTCAGCATGTCATCTCACATAAAACAAACAGCCAGAACCATATTTTTCAAATTAAGAAACATACAGCACCTCAGACCCCTCCTAGACATCCACGATTTCAGATCAGTAGTCCAAGCCCTGATCACGCCCCACTTTGACTACTGTAACAGCCTGTTGCAAGGAACACCCAAAAAGAACCTAAACATTCTTCAGATGGCGCAAAATGTCAGGGCCAGAATTATACTTAAAGCACGCTTAACAGACCACATCACTCCCATCTTACATAATCTTCACTGGCTCCCAATAGCAAGTAGAATAAAATATAAAACAATAATAACCACAGTCAAATTAATCAACAACATTGCTCTCTCCTATCTTACATCCCTAATACACACTCAAAAAAACACTAGAACCAGAAGAAAAAGCAATCAGAACGTCCTCTGACCATGATCCATCCGCAAGACTAAGCAAACAACAAGCAACAGAGCATTCACTTACGTAGCCCCCATATTATGGAACACCCTCCCAGACTCACTTCAATCAATCAAAGACCTCCAAACCTTTAGAGAAGAATTAAAAACCCTACTCTTCATTGAACACTACAATAGTTCCAATCGCAGCAACCAGGATACAACTAACACCTCCTCACACCAATCCCTATAACCCTCTCTTCCAGAATCAGTTCCTACCCTCTAGTTAGCAATATAGCAAGTATTCTTACTACAATACTAATCAATTTGCATATATATTAATAGTTATTATGTAAATAGTTTTATGTATAACCATTCTCATGCTATTCTATGTAACTTGTTTGTTGTTCCAATGAAAACCACCCCTGATCTATGGAAGGGGCTGTATAGAAAAACATTTCAAATAAATAAAAAAAACTGGCAGAAAGACAGAGGGCTTAAAGTAGACCAGGTATGGCTGCTTGGGCAATTGGAGGTGAGTGGGGAGCCAGGGGGGTTCCGGTGGAGGATGACTGCTTGGCCTGTAAAAATTGTGCCATGTCAGCTGGAGATAGGGTGTTGTCCAAATTGAATTTGGTGGGGTCCTTGAGCAGCTATAGCGCTATGTCGAATAGCTCTCTTGGCTTGTTGAAGGAGATCTAGTTAGGTTGGTGTGGTATTCTTTTTTTCTTCAGGAGGGTGAGTGATCAGTACTCAGCTCGAACCGTTGAATATATAGAGTGATTAGTTGGTTCTTTGTGGAACCTCCATTTGCGCTCTACTTGCCAGAGTTTGTTTTTTAGCGCCATGAGTTCAAGTGTAAACCAGGGAGCATGGTGTGATCTTGTAATCGTAATTGCAAAGTTGGTCATAGTGGCATAGGAGGAAATGCGGTCATTCCATTCAGCTACTGAGGATTCAAGATTGGTTGGGTCAGAATGGGTCCATTGGGAGGATGCTGGAGAGGAAGATGTCGCTGTCAAAGGCATGAAACCTGCGTGAGTGAGATTTGGGAGGGGGGGGGGAGCGTGATGGTTACGTGAGCTGGAGAGGTTTGGCAGGAAGAAGGTAAGAAGATGTTGGTGAGACCAAGGAACTGGTATATTCTGTGTCATAGAGGACAGGTGTTGGTGAGGCCATATGGCTGGGATGAAAATTAAATCAAGGGTTCCTCCTCTGGAGTGTGTAGGTTGTGAGATAATTTGCTTGAGTTGGAATACTTCCATGGCATGTAGGAAAGGTGAGGAGAGTTTGGGTAAGGTGGATAGGTTGATGTCCCCAAGAAGAATGAACCATTTGTTTGTGTGGAGGTTTGCGCATGCTTCCTTGATGATGGGTGAGATGTCACTGAACCCTTCTGATGGAGATCTGTATGCGAGGCAGACTGATAGATGAGAATTGGAGATGGTGATGAGGTCCAAATTGTTGGTGGAGCTGGAGGTTTTCAACCGGAGATCTTCCTTGGCAATTATGAGTACGCCACTACTTCTTTTGGATGCTCTAGGGCAGTTGAACAGTTAGAATGAAGGGATGGCCAGTTGATTTAGGAGGACTGTGGTGAACACCCAAGAAGCCATGACAGACTGAAAGGCAAGGCCTGAAACTGAAAATGTCCCCTCACAACTGCAAAGCGAAGATGATGCTGGTGATTGGGCTGGATAGGAACGTGTAGTTAAGCCTCATTCATGTCTAGAAGTAAAAAAAAAAAAAAAAAAACCAAACAAAAAAAAATCCTCCTCTCCCTGTCAGAAAGTCACTATCACTGAACGTAAGATCTCCATCGGGAGCCTTTAGGGTCCTGGTGACCCCTTTCAGATCAAGAATGAACATAAGATATGCCATACTGCGTCAGACCAAGGTACATCAAGCCCAGTATCCTGTTTCCAACAGTGGCCAATCTAGGTCATACGTACCTAGCAGTTTCCCCAAAAGACACAGGTTCCACAATGTTTGTACTGGGTCAAGCATTGATATCCTGGGTCGCTTCTTAATATTGGTTTAGGGATCTTTCCTCCAGGAACTTGTCCAAACTTTTTTTAAACCCAGCTACACTAACAGCCTTTACTACATCCTCCGGTAACAAATTCCAGAGTTTGATAACATGTTGAGTGAAAAAATATTTTCTTTTATTAGTCTTAAATAGTTTACCCTGTAGCTTCATTGCATGTCCCCTAGTCTTACTATATTCTGAAAACGTAAACAATCGATCTACGTTTACCCGTTCCACTCCGTTCATTAATTTATAGATTTCTATCATATCTCCCCTCAGCCGTCTCTTTTCCAGGTTCAAGAGCCCTAACCTTTTTAGCCTTTCTTCAGAGGAGTATCCTTCCATCCCCTTTACCATTTTGGTGGCTCTTCTCCGAACCTTTTCTAATAACGCTATATCCTTTTTAAGATACGGCGACCAGAATTGCACACAATATTCAAGGTGCGGTCTCACCATGGAACGATATAGAGGCATTATAATATCTTTTGTTTTATTTTCCATTCCTTTCCTTATGATACCTAGCATTCTATTTGCTCTCTTGGCTGCCGCTGCACACTGGGCCGAGGGTTTTAACATGCTATCCACAATGATGCCTAAATCTTTTTCCTGGGTGGTGGTTCCTAATGTGGAACCTTGCATCGTGTAACCATAGTTTGGGTTGTTCTTCCCTAGGTGCATAACTTTGCACTTGTCCACATTATATTTCATCTGCCATTTTGATGCCCAGTCTTCCAATTTATCAAGATCCTCTTGCAATTTTCCACAATCCTCTTGGGTTTTAACAACTTTAAATAGTTTTGTGTCATCTGCAATTTTGATAACATCACTCGTTATTCCATTTTCCAGATCATTTATAAATATGTCAAAAAGCAGCAGACCCAGCAGAGATCCCTGGGGTACACCACTATTCACCTTTCTCCATTGGGAAAATTGGCCATTTAGCCCAACCCTCTGCTTTCTATCTTTTAACCAGTTCTTGATCCACAGTAGTACACTGCCTCCTATCCCATGACTCTTTAGTTTTGCCAAAAGTCTCTGATGAGGGACCTTGTCAAGGCTTTCTGAAAGTCCAGATACACTATATCAACCGACTCATCTTTGTCCACCTGTTTATTCACACTTTCAAAAAAACATAACAGATTAGTAAGACAAGATCTTCCTTGTCTAAAGCCATGTTGGCTGTCTCCCATTAGGCCATGACTATCTACATGCTGAGTAATTTTATTCTTTATGATGGTTTCTACCATTTTTCCCGGTACTGACGTGAGGCTCACCAGTCTGTAGTTTCCCGGATCACCCCTGGAACCCTTTTTAAAAATTGGTGTTACATTGACAATCCTCCAATCTTCAGGTATTAGAGATGATTTTAATGATAGCTCACAGATTACTAATAGCAGGTCTGCAATCTCATATTTCAGTTCTTTCAACACCCTTGGATGTATGCCATCCAGCTCAGGTGATTTGCTACTCTTCAGTTTATCTAATAGCTGTAATACATCTTCCCGATGTATCGATATTTCCTTCAATTCTTCCGCACCTTTAAATACCACTTCAGTCATGGGTAACATCCCTATATCTTCCTCAGTAAAGACCGAAGCAAAGAATTAATTCAGTCTCTCCGCTATCGCCTTGTCGCCTCTTAGTGCCCCTTCAACTCCTCTATCATCTAATGGACCAACTGAGTCTCTCACAGGTTTTTTGCTATGCATGTACATGAAAAAATCTTTATTTCGTGTTTTTGCTTCCGCAGCAAGCTTCTTCTCAAATTCTCCCTTTGCCTGCTTTATCAATGCCTTGCATTTGACTTGCCAGTGCTTGTACTGTTTCCAGGTTTCGTCATTTGGCTCTTTTTTCCATTTCCTGAAAGATGCTTTTTTGGCAACAACAGCCTCTCTGACCTCACCTTTAAACCATGCTGGCAGATTTTTGGACTTCCTTCCACTTTTCTTAAAGCGTGGAATACAGCTGGTCTGGGCTTCCAAGATAGTATTTTTCAACAACACCCAAGCTTGATGTAAGTCTTTAACCTTTGCAACAGCTCCTTTTAGTTTTTTTCTTAACTATTTTCCTCATTTTATCATAGTCTCCCTTTCGAAAGTTAAAAGGTAGTACTGTGGATTTCCTTACTATCCCTCCTACACTAATTAAATCAAAGGCAATCATGCTATGATCACTATTGCCAAGTGGCCCCAACACCCTTATCTCTTGCACTAGATCTGGTGTTCCACTAAGGACTAGGTCTAATATGGCTTCCCCTCTGGTCGGTTCATGAACCAACTGCTCCAAGAAGCAGTCATTTATGTCATCTAGGAACTTTATCTCCCTAGCATGTCCTGACGTGACACTGACCCAGTCAATACCGGAGTAATTGAAATCACCCATTATTATTACTGCGCTGTAACTTTTGTTAGCTTCCTTGATTTCTTTGAGCATTTCATCATCCATTTGTTCATTCTGGCCCGGTGGTCGATAGTACACCCCCACTGCCATCGCCTTCCCCTTTTTACATGGAATTTCAATCCATAGAGATTCTACAGCAAATTTTGTTTCCTGCAAAACTTTAATCCTTTCTGACTCAATGCCCTCTCTAACATAGAGCGCAACCCCTCCACCAATTTGATCAGCTCTATTATGACGATATAGTTTGTACGCAGGTATCACAGTGTCCCACTGGTTGTCCTCCTTCCACCATGTCTCTGATATTCCAATCATATCTAACCTCTCATTTAGTGCAATATATTCTAACTCTCCCATCTTATTTTTTAGACTTCTAGCATTTGCATACAAGCATTTTAGAGACTGTATTTTATTCATATTAATTTGGCTATTGGTAGACATGGGTAATTTGGGATCGTTAAGCTCTCTCTGCTCCATACTCGAGGGCATTTGGGCTACTTTACTCTTTTTTGGAACCTCTCTGCTTTTGGTAGTATCCTTCAAGGATACATTCTTCCGAACCATCCGCTCTTGGGCGACTGTCGGCTTTCCCCTATTATCTAGTTTAAAAGCTGCTCTATCTCCTTTTTAAAGGTTAATGCCAGCAGCCTGGTTCCATCCCGGTTATGGTGAAGCCCATCTCTTCGGAAGAGCCCCTCCTTTCCCCAGAATGTTCCCCAGTTCCTAACAAACCCAAAACCCTCATCTCTACACCATTGTCTCATCCACGCATTGAGACTCCAGAGCTCTGCCTGCCTTTTGGGTCCTGCACGTTGTGATAAGGAAGCTTATCATAGCTCAGGTAGGAGCTATAGAAAAGATGATGTGACTCTGAACAAGCAACCTGTCAGTTCTGGTAGAAGCAAGAAAACAGAGTTTTCACATAAAAGACTACCAGTCCCAGAATGCACCAGGTTTCCAGCAGCCATGAGAGGGGCTGAAGTGAGAGAATGTGTGTGCAATCAAGAGAGCTATGAGGTAATCCCTAAGCACTCATCTCAAAGGGCAGGGCCTGATTCAACACAGCTGCGCTGTGTTAGGGAGCAGCACACATTAGAACAGGATAAGAATAGAGCTTATTCTTCAGATAACAGCTTCAGGGAGAGCTTCAGCAAAAGCTACAGAGGGAGGAAGAGATACAGAGACAGCAACGGCTACAAGCACCAGTATCACCTGGAGAAACAGAAGCCAAGCCAAGCAGATAGAGAGAGAAGGAAACTCTCTGGAAGGAAGAGAAGAAAGGCCATTGGAAAGTCTGGGAGATTCCAAGGCAGTACTCATACTGGGAGGTATTCCAAAAGCCAGCAGAGTCCATTGGACTGGATTCAGCCAGAGGAATGGAGTGGCAGAGATAGGAATCACCAGTGGCTACCTGGAAGAGAGAAGACTGCATGTGGAAGGGACTTTCAGACCAAGGCCAGAAGGTATGTGAGAGAAGATCCAGCGTCCAGGGATCAAGATTGGAAGGCTGGACATCAGAATTGGATTACATATTGGCCAGGCTATACAGAGAGGAATAATGATAGCAGGAGAGGCTCAGGTATGAACACTGATCCAGACCCTATCTATAATAGAGAATGGCAGCAAGGGAATAAGCATTCTCATGATAGTGCCTTAATGAAAGACTCATCTGTGCCAATGTATGATATTGACCCTATGATTGTTGATGCAGGGGGAAATACAGCAGATGAAACTATTTACATGGACTGTTCTTTATCTAAATGCTATTGCTAGTTTTCTATGAGCAAACACATCAGCCATCACAAAGAAACCTAACTTTGTTCTTTATTTCCACTGCAAACAGCTCTTAAAGCAGGATTTGGGCTCACACAGTAGCAGCCAGCCAGCTAAAGGCTTTCAGCTGGTCCATTGATAGTAATTAGGGCTGCACCTGATTGTGTGTGTGAGCAAGGGAGAATCACTGCTGAGATCGGCGTGGAAAATAAGCAGAAGTTAACCTAACCAGCAAAGTTTTATTCTTTACTTTGTGCCTTTGTATTTGGTAATTATTTGCTAAGAAAACATTAGCTAATTGCCTGACAAGCTGAAGGTTGTTTTCTGGTTTACTTTGTGACTTTTTGTTATCCATTTAAACACTGCAAGCAAGTAACCTCATTTATAGTGCTATCAAGCATACATGTGCTGGGTGAATTAAACCCCATCAATAAAAGAAGTATTTTATTGATCTTACCACTTGGTTTCACAACTCAAATTATTGTCATCAGCTGTGTTTGGGAGTGAATGAACTACAATACCCACAATACCTTGCAAGAATCATATGAATGTATGCATCGTCAAGATTGTGTAGGTTCTCACCCTAGGCAGCCGTCTGACAACGTGGAACGGGAAGCATTTCGGAGAACGCTACCCTGGAAGTTCTGGATTTCCACTTCCTACCTAAAAGCCTAAATTTAGCCTCCAGAACCTCCCTACCACATTTTCCTATGTCATTGGTACCGACATGTACCAAGACAGCAGACTCCTCCCCAGCACTATCTAAGACCTTATCTAGGTGGCACGTGAGGTCCGCTACCTTTGCACCAGGCAGGCATGTTACCAGGCGATCCTCACGTCCACCAGCCACCCATCTATCTACATGCCTAATGATCGAATCACTAACTATAACGGCTGTCCTAACCCTTCCTTCATGGGCACTGTCATAAGGAACAAGAATCAGAGCCCATGGAAACAGGGACTTCATATCAGAATGAATGCATGTTTGACAGCTCAGAGCAAAACAGAGAGAAGGGTTGGCATAGAAACCCCAAACAAATGAGGTCATTCAGTGCTAGGGAACGCCCGAGCCAAGAGCTAACACATGGCTCATTAGCAAAAGAGAAACAGCTGATGGGGAGCGGAGTTTCAGCCACCGGGAAAAGCAACACAGTTAAAAATCCTCTAGTTAGGGGAGAGGAGAGAACTGGGGCAGGAACCAGGAGAGCGAGAACCACGACAGACAGAACAAGGTCTGAGAGGACGGAAAGGATTGAATGGCATGAGAAAGGGGAAAAAGGTGAAAGACAGGATAAGAGAAGGGAGGAAAAACCCTATCTTACCTGGGAAGGCTCATCTAGAGAAGGGAGCTGTGAAAGCCACGCTGACTCCAGGAAGCAGGCAATTCCACGCCGGAGAAAGCAATACACGGCTGGGCAAAGCACAGAGGAACTCCACTCTCCTAAAGGCAAGCAATACCTTTTAAATCCCCTGAGAAGACAGTCTTAGTCCTCTAGCACTAAATATAGTGGAAGGGAAACTTGTTGTTCTGAAGAAGAGTTTTTGCCTGTAAGAAACCCTAGGCAAACTAAAAGGAAAGAGTTTTACAGGGAGCCCTATTATAGCCAAGAAAGGCCCCTGGATAAGCAGTGGCTGGAAGATAGAAGAATATTTCCAGATAGCTTTGCAGAGGAGTTTGATAATAGCCCTTGTACGTATCAAGAGTTGTGTGAGAGAGCTGACCGAGAGCTTTATGCAAAACACCTGAGTTCAGCTAAGCTGTTGGGGGATGGGAACACTGTGAATGAGCAAAGGGCAGAGTTCTCCCCGGAGGAAGTTGAGGATAACGTGCATGAAATGCAATGTGAATTTTATCCAACTTCAGACACTGAAACCTATATGGACTGTACGTACACGGTATCAGATAATATACAATCCTTGTGCTAGTCTTGCTATAACCACTGCTGCAGGAGAAAAACAGTCCAAAAGCAAGTTTGGAGGAAAACTGTTTTTGTATTTCATTTTTCTGTTAAGCTGAAGATAAGCATTGCCTAAGTTGTTTGGTTCCTTTGTTACCTTATACCAGAAGTATGGACTTTTCTGTTGTGATATTCTAAAGGTCAAATTCCAACCCTGGGAAGGGAATAAATCCATTTTGAAACCTTACCATTCGTGTACACAACTATTTTTCTTTAAGCCACGGAACTACAATTCCCAGGAGGCTTTGCAAAGCCTCAAATTCAAGTTCACAAGCTTAAGGAACACATCACCCCACTCGCTTAACCCACGCTGAGGCCTCTGGGAGAGAGGGGCGGTGACAGCACATGGCCCTGGAAAACTTCCTCGGTGCGAGAGGGTTTTACATCACCTGGAGGACAGGTCCTAGTTACAGGATCACTTCCTGCCACTCCAGGGTGATGCTCTCCTGTCACGTGACCTCTCTCCTCCATGCAACAGGGATGCTGCCAGACTGGAGGTGGGACTTCAGGACTATATCCCTGTAGGTCTAGTGTATGTACCTCTCTGTCTTTATGTTTTCCAAGTCTGCTACTCTAGCCTCTAGAGAATGGACTCGTTCCCTGAGAGCAAAGAGCTCCTTGCACCTAGTGCACACGTAAGACCTCTCACCAACTGGGAGAAAATCATACATGTGACACTCAATGCAAAAGACTGGAAAGCCCCCATCTCGCTGCTGGACTGCTGTCTGCATCTTAGTTTTAAGTTTTTGTTTAGATCTTTAAGTTCTTTACTTACTAAGGGTTGCTATGGATATTTATACCAAAAAAAACTGTACCTAATACGTTTAATATACCTTGTTCACCTGAAGCTTAATTAATCTCAGGTCTTTAGTGTATGACTGATTCGGGTAACGAGCTTCACCTGAGAGCACCCCCTGTCTTTTAAGATGTGTAAGTACCTATAAAGCTACAATTATCCCAGGGGTGGGTGGGTGTGGGGAGGGAGGGAGGGAAATAACACATTAAAAGAGGGCTGCTACACAGTACCCTGTCCTGTGCTGCTGAGGTAAGCTATATTCTTATTTGATTTAAATTATAGCTCTTTGCTGTTGCTAGGCTTTAACTTATTATGAAATTTAAACTACAAGCTCTCTGCTGGGTTCTAAATTTAACCAGAAAGCTCTCTTCTGTGTTTTAAATTTAAACTTAAACTGCTGCTACTAGGCCCTGACTGATTTAACAAATAATAGTGGGTTCACAGATTAATTAGCTTTAATAGAAAGAATTCCTTTCAAAAAATTCCCAGAAGTGTATACTCACAATTGCAGATCTCTCTCCAGAAGTAACAGTTCCCTTTTGTAGTCCTTCAAGACAACAGCTGGGGGATGTAGAAAAACAGTGGGCAAAACTGAAAGGGGATATTTTAAGGGTAATCAACCTTTTTGTTAAAATGGTAAATAAGAGGTAAAAATAAAAGGAGACCGCTATGGCTTTCGAAATAAGTAGCTGAAAAGGTGAAGAAAAAGAGAGAGGCCTTCATACAAGAGATCGCAGAGAGGAAGACAGGTATCTATATTTGGAAAAATAACTTAGAGAAGCTAGCAAAGTAGTCAGGAAAGCAAAGATTCAAATGGAGGAGGAAATAGCCAACGCAATAATATGGGGGGATAAGACATTTTTCTGTTATGTTAGTGAGAAGAGGAAGGGCAAAGTGGTATTGTCAGACTCAAGGGTGAAAGGGAAGAATATGTAGAAGCTGATGAGGATAAAGCGGAATTGCTTAACAAATATTTCTGCTCTGTGTTCACAGATGAAGAACCAGGAACAGGTCCTCAGAAAACACCCACAAACAGGAACAGAAGCGAGGGGCATCTTGAACAATTTTCAGAAGACCGTGTTCGTGAGAAACTAGCTCAACTTAAAAAGTAGACAAAGTGAGGGGACCGGATGGGATACACCCTAGAATACTGAGGGAACTTGGGGACATTCTAGCAGCTCCACTAACTGACCTTTTCAATGCCTCGGAGTCGGGAGTGGTGCCAAAGGACTGGAGAGAGGCTCATGTGGTGCCTTTATACAAAAGTGGAACTAAGGATGTGGTTGAAAACTACAGGCCGGTTAGTTTAACTTCAGTGGTGAGTAAATTATTTGAAACGCTACTGAAAGAGAAAATAGTTAGGTTTTCTGGAGTCCAGTGGATTACAGGATCCGAGGCAGCATGGATTCACCAGAGGCAGGTCTTGTCAGACAAATCTGATTGATTTCTTTGACTGGGTGACTAGGGAGTTGGACTGAGGGAGAGCCCTAGATGTGGTGTATTTAGACTTCAGTAAAGCCTTTGACACCGTTCCTCACAGGTGTCTTATAAACAAACTGAGCACCCTAGGGATGGACCCTAAAGTTACTGCTTGGGTTAGAAATTGGTTGAGTGGGAGGTGACAAGGAGTACAGGTAAATGGAGCTCACTCTGAGGAGATGGAAATTACCAGTGGTGTGCCCCAGGGATCTGTCCTTGGTCTGATTCTTTTTAACATCTTTGTTAGTGATATAGCGGTAGGGCTGTCGGGTAAGGTTTGCCTCTTTGCAGATGATACCAAAATCTGCAATAGAGTAGACACCCAGGAAGGTGTAGATAACATGAGGATGGATCTAGCTAAGCTTGAAGAATGGTCTAGAATTTGGCAGCTGGGATTTAATGTTAAAAAAATGTAAGGTCATGCATTTGGGCTGCAGCAATCCAAGGAAGCAATATAATATAGGATGTGAAGTATTTTTGTCCACTAAAGAAGAGCGGGACCTAAGCGTGGTTGTGTCTGATGATCTTAAAGTTGCTAAACAAGTAGAAAAGGCGACAGCAATAGCTAGAAGGATGCTTGGGTGCATACGGAGAGGAATGGCTAGCATAAAAAAAGGAGGTGATAGTGCCTCTGTATTAGTCTTTGGTGCGACCTCATTTAGAGTATAGTGTGCAATTCTGGAGACCGCACCTTCAAAAGGATATAAACAGGATGGAATCAGTACAGAGGGTGGCTATTAAAATGGTTAGTGGTCTTCATTATAAAGCATATGAGGACAGACTTAAGGATCTTAACATGTACACCTTAGAGGAAAGGCGGGATAGAGGTGATATGATTGAGATGTTTAAATACCTCCGTGGCATTAATGCACAGGGGGAGAGCCTCTTTCGATTGAAAGCAAGTTCTGCTACGAGGGGACATGGGATGAGGGTGAAAGAGGATAGATTTAGGAGTGATATGCGGAAATATTTCTTTACAGAAAGAGTGGTGGATCTGTGCAATAGTCTCCCAGTGGAGGTGGTAGAGAGGAGGACAGTATCTGAATTCAAAAAAGCATGGGACAAACACAGAGGATCTCTAAAGGAAAAAAGGGGACTGTTGTAGTTGTTGACATAGAAGGACAGACTAAATAGGCCATGAGGTCTTTTTCTGTCTTCATTTTTCTACGTTTCTACTTGTCAGACTGGCTTGAGAAACCCAAGGGCCTTCCCAGCTGGCCTAGGAAAGCCTGGCTACTTTAAAGTCTTTTAATTTATTTTTATTTTAATTTCAAGCTGCTTTATTCAAGCAGCACAGAAGTCAGCCAATTAAAAAAAAAACAGAACCAATTTTTTAAAACAGAGAAGAACAGAGCATGCAGACACAGGACAGTAAGAGAGAATGGGGGCCTGGGCCCAGATTTATGAACTCCCCTCAGGGGATTCTGCAGGTCAATATTCCCATTAAGCTGCGCTGAGTCCTCAGCCAGCATTCCTGCCGCTGGGGTGAGATGCAAAGCGAACACGAAAGCGATCATGCAGCATTGGCAGGTCCTGAGGGCCTGTCGATACTGTGTGATCCTAAGCGTGATCACACAGCATCAGAAGGCCCTCGTAACCTGCCTATGCCACATGATCCTAAGAGTGATCGCTTTTGCAATTGCTTTGCACCTCCCCCCACTGGCAGGAATGCCAGTGGAGGACCAGCACAGCTTAGCGAGAACATTACCGGGGGTCCTCCGGTGCACCAGTACTGGAACCAGTGAGTTACAGTGCTGGACACAAAGCAAGTCGGCTCAAGGAGACAATGGACAAACCCAAGCTCCAAGCAAATGCTGGGCCACAGGTCTCAAACACACAAGACTGATCTGGACCAGGGGAGCAGGCCTAGCTGTACCAGTCCACAAATCTTGCCATCTGCTGGAGGCAGACTATAATGACCTCTCAGTGCTGCACCAGTGTATATACTAGTGAGGACATCACTGAAAGTTGCTGTGGTCTGCCTTCTTTTGCTGGCTGAGGAACATAGCCCACTCATTTAGAATGGTCTAGCAGAATGCTAAGGAAAGTTCAGTTGTGGAGGCTGTATCTCAGTAAGGATACAGGGAGGCTGGTGGTGGTCTAGAGCGATGTTTCTCAAACCTGTTTTAGGGGGACCACCAGCCAGTCAGGTTTTCAGGATATTCACAATGAATATACATATGAGAGATTGATTTATTTTTATTTAGCAAGTTTTATATACCGTATTTTCAAAGGTCAGTACGTTTTACAAGGAACAATTTAAGTTAACTTTGCATAGAACTGGGAACAAAAATGCAATAATATTTAACAATAGAGGAAAAAGGTATATACATATAGCACTGAATGTCAACATGCCTAACATTTA
This sequence comes from Ichthyophis bannanicus, assembly GCA_033557465.1. Lineage (NCBI taxonomy): Eukaryota > Metazoa > Chordata > Amphibia > Gymnophiona > Ichthyophiidae > Ichthyophis > Ichthyophis bannanicus. The sequence goes on along the minus strand of CM066033.1, from coordinate 939,986,922 downwards.
AGGAACAACAGAATAAATGATAACTAAATATATGGTAAAGATCTTTCTACAAATGAGTGGCCAGTGTTGTATCGTGTGGATTATATGTATGAGTGCATAGATTGGTGGTTTGGATGATCAATGTCCAGGTGCATATGAGTGTTGGTGGACTATGTGGTGGTTCAATGTAGAGAAGTCGTGACTGAAGCAGAGTTATGTTTTATCCTCAAAATGTGCTTGAAGGAGAAATTAGACCTTACCTGCTAATTGTCTTTCCTTTAATTCTCTCCAGGCCAGTCCAGGAAATGAGAGTAGTCAGCCTCCTTCAGCAGCTGAGGACTGAAATACAGAGTCTTGACACCTCCCTGACTCCCCCTAGCGCTCCCAGCTCAGTCTTCTATTGACAAAGCATCTAGAAACACACTCAGAAAAACGTTTGAACCTGAACTATCTTAAAAAAACAAACTAAACTTCTTCAACATGGGAAAGTCCTATCACTCCCACCTTTGAAACTCTTTTGAATTCCATCTCCTTCAGCTTCTTAGTTAGTTATTGACGCCCTGAAGAACTTGCAGCAAGCACACATCCTGACTTGGACTGTCCCCAGATCTTGACAATCTCAAGATCGCAGCACTACTCCAGATTCCGAAATGATCGGGTGGGCCCTGGACTGGCCTGGAGAGAATTAAAGGAAAGACAATTAGCAGGTAAGGCCTAATTTCTCCTTCCTCTTCATCTCTCCAGGCCAGTCCAGGAAATAAGGGACGTACCAGAGCAGTACCTAAACGTGGGAGGGACCCATAAGCCCAGCTAAAATAGCCAACACTCCCACATTGGCATCCCCTCTAGCCTGTACATCCAGCCAATAATGCTTCTCAAACGTATGGAGAGAGGACCAAGTGGCTGCCCGACAGTTGTCCCCCGGAGGGATCAAGGCAGACGCCGCCCAGGACGCTGCCTGCCCCTAGCAGAGTGGGCTCGTAGCCCTCTCGGAGCCAACTTCCCCCAAGCCGCATACGCAGCCTCAATAGCCTGTCTAACCCATCTGGCAAGGGAAGCATTGGAAGCCGCCTCCCCTCTGCGAGGACCTCCAAACACCACAAACAACTGATCAGTTCTACGAACGCTTTCATCCTCTTAAGATATCTCCGAAGCACCCTTCCAAGATCTAAGCTCCTTAACCTGCGCCGGAAAGGTTGGAAGGGAAACCGACTGGTTCAAATGAAAACGAGAAACCACCTTCGGCAGGAAGGAAGACACCAGACGTGACACCACCTTCTCTGCCGAAACTGAATAAAAGGTTCTCTGCACGAGAGCGCTTGCAGATCTGAAATACGCCTAGCTGAACACAACGCCGTCTTCCAGGAAAAATCTCTCATAGATACCGACACTGCCAGCTCAAAAGGCGGTTCCGTCAACGCCTCCAGAACCAAATTTAGGTCCCAAGACGGCACTAGCAGAAGAAAAGACGGACGCACCAATTTAACCGTTCGGAAAAAACGAACGACGTCCTGGTGAGCCGCCAAGGAGCAACCGTGAAGTCGCCCCCTATAGCAAGCTAGCGCCGCTACCTGTACCTTCAATGAACTCAGGGCTAGCCCTTTATCCAGGCCAGCCTGCAGGAATAGCAGGATGTTGGGCAAGGTGCAACCGAACGGTTGAATGCCTCTTTCAGCACACCAATTTCCAAATATACGCCACATGCGAATATAAGCTAAGGATGTGGAACGCTTCCGAGAGTTCAACATGGTAGTGATTACTGCCGCCGAGTACCCCCGGCGTTGTAATCGGCGCCTCTCAAGAGCCAAGCCATAAGCGAGAACCGATCCACTTGTGGCATCCAGATCGGACCTTGATTCAACAGATTGGGCTGATTGGGTAACTTCCACGGCCGATCCACTGATAACCATACCAGGTCCGCGTACCAAGGTCTTTGCGGCCAGTCTGGAGCCACTAGAATCACCAGCCCGTTGTGATCTTCTATCCGCCGTATCAACCGACTGATCATTAGCCACGGAGGGAACACATAGAGCAGCCCCTTCACCAGCCATGGTTGTGCCAGAGCATCGAGACCTTCCAACATATGTTCCCTGCGCCTGCTGAATAACCGCTCGGCCTTGGTGTTGGAGAGAGTAGCCATCAGATCCATGACTGGCTGCCCCCAGCGACCTGAAATGTCTCAAAATACTGATGCGTTTAGCTCCCATTCTCCGGGATCCAAGGTATGCCGACTGAAATAGTCGGCCTGTACACTGTCCTTGCCTGCTACATGTGCCGCTGATAAGGCCAGCAGATGACTTTCCGCCCAGCTCAATAGCATCTGGCTCTCCTCCGCTAGGGCAGCACATCCCGCGCCGCCCTGCCGGTTGATATAGGACACTGTTACTGCATTGTCGGAGAAGACACGAACCGCCTTCCCCCGCACCAGACCCTCAAAACTCTGCAACGCCAACCGCAACGCCCGCATCTCTAGACGGTTGATAGACCACTGAGCTTTGCTCGTTGACCAGCAGCCCTGCACCACCTGAGACAGGCAGTGCGCACCCCAGCCAAAGAGACTTGCATCTGTGGTTACCAACACCCAGTCCGGCTGCTTTAGGGGCATACCGGCTCAGAGGTGATCGCTCACCAGCCACAATCTGGACTTTACCTCCTCTGGACACACTAGCTTTTGCGATAACGGATGTTCTTGGGCCACCCATCGAGAGAGAAGACAGCGTTGCAGTGGTCACATATGAGCTCTGGCCCATGGGACCAGATCCAAGGAGGCTGCCATGGACCCTAGCAGCTGTATGTACCGCCATGCCGTCGGAACACTCGAGCGTAAGAACCTTTGCACTTGCTCTCGAATCTTTTGCACCCTGACCTCGGGAAGAGACACCACACCAGCCTTCATGTTGAACAAAGCCCCGAGAAACACCAATTGACGCATTGGTTGCAACTGGCTTTTGGCTTGGTTGACCACCCAACCAAGCTGCTCCAGGAATGCCACCACCCGCTTCGTAGCCCCGATCGACTCCTCCTCGGACTCCGCTCGAATAAGCCAATCGTCCAAATACGGATGCACCTGAATTCCTTCATGCCTCAAAGCCGCTGCGACCATGACCATAACCTTTGTGAATGTGCGCGGCGCTGTGGCCAAACTGAACGGCAGCGCCTTGAACTGAAAATGCCCCATGGGAACCGCAAACCGCAGGAACATTTGATGCTCCGGTCTGATAGGGATGTGCAGATACGCTTCGGCAAGGTCTATATAAGACAACACTTCCCCTGGTCTTACCGCCAAAATCACTGACCGCAACGTTTCCATCCGGAAATGCGGTACTCTTAAACTGCTGTTCACGTGCTTAAGATCGAGAACGGGCCGAAAAGAACCCTCCTTTTTTGGGACCACAAAATATATGGAGTATCTACCTAACCCACACTGGTCGTATGGTACTGGCTCTACCGCTTCCAAGCGCAGTAACCGCTGAAGCGTCTCGTTCACCACCCTTCTCTTTCCCAGCGCGTTGCATGGAGATGCCACAAAAGCATCCGCCAGAGGCTTACAAAACTCCAGCGCATAACCCTCGCGGACGATCTCCAACACCCACTGGTCTGTTGTAACTGCGGCCCAGGCGGAGTAGAACTCCTGTAGGCAACCCCCTACTGGCAACTCTGTCTGGACCTTCCTGACTTCATTGTGACTTTTTAGGCCTCGAAAGGGCTGCCCTCTGGCCATGAAACGACCCCTCTGGTATGGCCCATATTGAGGAGACTGAAACCTGCGAAAATCTCTCGGCTGTCCTCTTTGTAACCCGCCTGGCTTTGGACCTTTGGTCTATCCTCCGGGAGCCTGCCTCCCTTCGAATCTCCCAGATCTTTGACAATCTTCTCCAAGGCCTCTCCAAAGAGCAGCTTACCCTTATACGGCAGCTTACTCAGACGAGCCTTAGAGGACACATCCACCGCCCAGTTCCTTAGCCAAAGGAACCACCTGGCCACCACTAGGGACGCCATGGACTTTGCCGAAATCCTTACCAAATCATAAAACAAAAATCGGCCAGGTAAGCCGCCGCTGATTCCAACTTAGTCCCTTCCGAAAGGGAACCTTCCTCCCCTTCGGGAGGTCTTTCCCCTTGGAGCCAACGGATGGAGGCCCTAGAAACATACGCCCCACAAATAGAGGCTTGCAGAGTCAATGGACTGGCATCAAAGGCCTGCTTGATTATGGTCTCCAGCCTCCGGTCCTACAAATCTTTCAGAGCCGCGCTCCCTTCTACCGGGATTGTGGTCTTCTTAGTCACCGCGGAGACCAAAGCATCCACCTTGGGCATCCGTATCAGATCCTTTTCATCCTGCGGAATCAGATACAGACGTCCCATTGAGCACCCACCCCGCAGGGTAGTCTCCAGGCACTCCCATTCAGTTTCTATCATCTGCTTGATGACCCTATGAACCGGGAAACACTTCTGCTCCAACTTAAAACCCTGGAGAAGGGGATCCCTCCAGCGGTTCCTCCTGAACTACTGGTAAGACTATATTCAGCGCTGCCAGCGAGTGCGCAATGAGCGCTCCCAATTCCTCCCTGCGAAATACCCTACACATATTAGGATCTTCACCTGGAGGGATCTCTCCTTCTTCCAGATCCATTGCCCAGGGATCCTTCCCCGACTCAGACGGGAGTTCCCCATCCTCCGCCATTCGGAGCTCCAGAGCTTGCTGAGCCTGCTGACTGAACCAGTCTAAGCCCGTCTCTACTCCCAGACCCTTCTGGGAAGGCCCTTCCCCCGGGTCTTCCAGCAACTTTAACTCTGCCTCTGGGGACGTCGCCTGCCTCTGGAGAGGCCCCTGATTTTGACCCTGCGTTTTCTTCAAACAGTAGGCTCGATGCAGAGACAAAATAAAATCTGCTGAAAAAATAGCTTCCTAGCTCTCCTGTGTCCCGGACACCCCCAATTGCAGCGCCTGCCCTGGCAATGCCGGCTTTTTGGCCTTTGATTTTGTTTTGCTCTGCTTCTTATGAGGCGCGGGAGAAATGGCAGCTGCCTGTAAAATGGCCGCCGTTCCTGCCTTCTCTGCCGAGCCCGCTAACTTATACACCATGCTGTCCATGGAAGCTGCCTTATCCTCCATTAAGCAGGCCAAAAACCTCTCACTGTTACTACTGTGCCGAATACAAATACGGCACACCCCCACAGAAGTTAAACCTCGGCTGCCCCCGCACTGCACACAAACCATCGCTACCGACAGCATGCACAAGTAGACCTCCTCGATCCACTCCTACCCCGCGAACCACCGGCCGTTGAAGCGCTGCTAACTGACCACCCTATGAGCGCCGTTAGCGGGGGACCCTATCTTACCTTCTTACGCAGCCGGAGACTTTCACTGACCGCCTGCAGCTAGCGGAACTGACTTGGCAGCACAGGAAGCAGGTGGTGTGCTCTGGGGCTCCCAGACACGCTCCTCATCAGACTGCTAAGTCGGCCGCGCTCCTTCCATGAGGCAGGCTCTGCCTCTGCTGTCCCTCCAATTAACCACCCACTCAACTTCTAAATGAATGATATCGTTTCTGGTGTTACTGCCCTGCTAGCGCAAGCCAGACCCTCCTTACCGGTTGCTGCTTTTAAAAATCACTTTTTTTTTTTTTTTTTAAATTTTTGCTAATCAATCCGGGAGCCTAACTAAAACCGATCCGTCCTAGCTGCTGAGGACAGAAAGACTGAGCCGGGAGCGCTAGGGAAGAAGTCAGATAGGGAGGTGTCAAGACTATGTATTTCAGTCCTCAGCTGCTGAAGGAGGCCGACTACCCTCATTTCCTGGACTGGCCTGGAGAGATGAAGAGGAATAGTAGAGTTTTCAGTTCCTTCCTGAATTGGTGGATGTCATCAAGGTTTCCGAGTTTAGGTGGCAAGTTGTTCCATAGTCCATGAGCATATAACTAGAAGGCCCTTGCACAAGTTGTTTGGTTACATTTCAGTCTTTCTGTGGGTACTGTTAGAGTATTTATTGAGCATGATCTTCTGGTTCTAATTGCTGGAAACTTTTTCAACATAGTTTGTAGATAGGTGGCAGACATGTTGTGTAAGATTTTGAAGATAAAATGCAAAGCAATTATGACTATGTGGCAGAGGAGGGGGAGCCAGTGTAATTTTTGAAGGATGGGTGTTATATGGCTAATCCTGGATGCTCTTTCAAGAATCCTGGCTGCGGTGTGCTGTGCCATTTGTAAAGGAAGTAGATGATGTTTGGGGAGGCCTTGGAGAATGATATCCTAATAGTCTAAGTCAGGGAGTATTAATGCTTGGCAAACTGTTCTGAAGTTATGGGGTTCAAGCAGGGGCCGTAAGTGTTGGAGGGTTCTTATTTTTTGATAGATCATTCGTGGTGTTGCTTATATGTGTTTGTAGGGTGAGGCATTGATTGATTGTTAACTTCTAGCTCCATATTGTTGATTTTTAGGCTTGCTGGTGGGGAGAAGTTTTAGTCTCTTGTTATGAATATTACTTCTGTTTTCTTTGAGTTAATTTGGAAATTATGTTGTGTTAACCAATTGGTTATTGCTTTGAAACAATTTATTATGAGGGTGTAGCAGGTTTTAGTTGTGATGAATGGCATGTAAATCATGACATCATCAACATAGATGTGGTATAGTAAATTGTGTGCTTGCATGATGTCGCAGTGTGGTTGCAGGTAAATGTTGAATAAGCGGGAGGAAAGAGCTGATCCTTGGTGGTACTCCTTGTGTTAGCTTGAATGGGGATGAATTTAAGGTTCCAATTCTGACATGCTGCTGGTGGTCAGTTAGGTAGGACTGGAACCATTGTAAAACTCTAATATGGATTCCAATTTCTTGTAGATGTTTGATCAGTAGGTTGTGTGATACTGAATCGAAGGCTGCTTTGATATAAAGGAATATTAAGATGTACCCTTGTTGAAGATTCTGAATGCCTTTTAGAATTTTATCTAAAAGAGAAGTGATTAGCGTCTATGCTGTGGTATTTCCTAAATCTGTATTGTTGTTAAGTCTAGTCTAATGGTGGTATATAGGCTTGTTCGAAGGAATGTTGTATTATTCTAATAAAAGACTAGAGTGGAGTGATTTCAGAGCAGGTGATCTATATCCAGCTTACTGGGCATGGGTCTAGTGGTGATGTGGCTATGTTTTTATGATGCCTTCCAAGCTTTCCAGAGATGGTGGGGAGAGTTTCTTGAGAGAGCTGTCAGTTGTTCGGCTGATTTGGGGTACAATGGTGTTAGGGCAGGAATTCTGAAGTATGGATTGGAAGAATTTGGCTTAACATTGTGGATCGGGAGCATTAGTTGTTTTGTTGTTATTGTGTTTTAATAAGGGATTTTACAATGTCAAATAATTCTCTGGGCTTATTTAAAGAGTTGATAGAGTACCACTCTAAAATTTTTTCTTGTGTATACTGACTTTGTGTCAATAGTTGTTGAGATTGATTAGGTATATATGGTTTATCGATATCATTTTGTGAGTGGCACCATCTGCGCTAAAGTTTTCCCGAGTTCTTTTTTTAGTTGCTTTAGTTCTGGATTTTACCAAGTAGTGTTAGGTCCCGTCCTGCTTTGTTTGATGTGTGGTATTGTGGCATGATCAGATATGATCTTGTTCCAGTTCTATATGGTGTTATCTAGATTGTTTGTATCGTTATCAAGTAATGGGGATAGGTTGTTTATGAATAATGTTTTATCAAGGGTTTTGAAGCAACGTCTAACATAGGTGTTGATATTGTTGTAATGGTTTGGGAGGTTGCAAGGAAGTCTGAAGGAAATTAGGTGGTGGTCAGACCATGGTACTCGAGTGACTTGTGTTGTGGTGTTGATAGTTCGGTTGAGTAACTATTTAGGAGCAAAGTTTAGATTGAGTATGCTGTGAGTAGGGCAGTTGACGATTTATTTGAAGTCTAAGGAATCCATTGCATCTAAGAATGCTGTTGATTTTCTAGATAGTAGTGAGGAGAGTTTGAAGTCACCAAGTATGACGAGTTGTTTGTTTGTTTGGAGTTGAGTGTGAACATGCTGTTTCCAATATGTTGGATAGTGTAGTTTCATCCGATTTTGGTAATCTGTAGTTAAGGCATATTGTGTGTTTTCTATGAGGACCATGTCAAGGTCGTCTGTATTGTTTATGGTTTTTGCTGAGAGGTTGTAGTTGCTCTTTGCAGAAATTAGCACACCTCCTCCTACGTGACCACTTTTGTTACTGTAAAAGAGGTTGTATCCAGATACTTTGAGAAGGTTTATAAAGGACATTAACCGAAACATGGCTCAATGAAGAAGACAGACTTAGGAGGTCTGGTTTGTGGTCATCTATGTAATATGTGAGGGTGGGGATTTTGTTTCTAACTGATCTGGTGTTGATTAGTATACCTGTTAGATCCTTTGGGGTTGATGTGGAGGGAGTGTGGCGTTTTATGTGAGGGAAGATGTGGAATTCCACATATTTCAGGAAGTTGTGAGATTTAGTCCTAATTTTGTGCACAGCAGATTTACATATATTGGAGGTAGCACACATGTCCCCAGGACAGATTTGAGAACCACTGGTCTAGAGAAAAGCAACCGGTTTTTCCACAGAAAAGATGGTATATGCTTGAATGTTCACCAGGAGGTGGTGGGGACAAACAGTGAAGCATTTCAAAAGAGAGGGGGATATAAACAGAGGGCCGAAGCCAAGAATAGAGTGCTTCAGCTCAAATAGCAATGAAATGACCGGCACGTCTAGAAGACATAGTGGGGTGGGGGGGGAGGGGAGCGGAGAGGGGAGTGACCCTGCATGAAGCAGACCGGACAGACTACATTGGTATATGTACCATCATTTACCATATGTATATGGCAAGGCAACCTTGGTACGATATTAATAGTTTAATATGAATGGCTCCATCAAGTATTTGATATTAAAAAGTGAAATTAGACCTTACCTGCTAATTTTCTTTCCTGTAGTCCCTCCAGTCCAGTCCAGAAAATTAGATTATGCTTGCCAACCAGCAGATGGAGACTGAGAAAACAAACAACTCTCTCAGATCAGTACATATAGCTATAGCCTGTTCCCACTGAACTGAGCCAGTACTTGTTATTCACCAAGCAGAGACTAAAAGAACAGGCTCAAACTCCCAATCTCCACCAGGCCCCCCCATCAAAAGGAGGCCCCGACATGCAGGACATACCTGCTATGCAGAAGCCTTGCCCCCCCTCCCCAGCGCGGCACTTTGAACAGACATAGGGTGGCAACCCGTTGCAGTCTGCTGCTGCAATCCCATAAGCATAACAGTTGTCTTGTATTTCTTTGTTGTTTTTTTTTATTTGAAAAAGAGATAAGCAAACTGCCTCATGAAGAAATACACACACACACCAACCTAATCACTCGGGAATCCGCCACTAATGCACGTGCCCGTCACATCATGTATCTCCAGAGCAATGCGGAGAACTCCCAAAAAACTGAATTACAGGGTGTGTCCTGGACTGGACTGGAGGGACTAGAGGAAAGAAAATTAGCAGGTAAGGTAAAGTCTAATTTCCTAAATTAGCAGGTAAGGTCTAATTGAGGGAGGAGTGGCCTAGTGGTTGGGGCAAGGTACTTCAGGCAGGAAAGTCGGGGGTTCAAATCCCACTAGAGGACAGCAACCTTGAGCCGGAAGGACTGGGGTTTCTAGTCCCACAGGTGCTCCTTGTGGTCTTGGGCAAGCCACTTAACCCTCCACAGCCCATGTTCCCTGTAAAATAGTTATCTCCAAGTTATAATGCCCTGTTCAATGTAATCCGCACTGATGCAGAATAGCGCAGTATATAAGAGAATGTAAATAAATAAATATAATTTCACCTTCCAGGGCATACCTCCAGTCCAGGCAAGTGGGACATAGCAAAGCAGTACTAATGGTGCAAACCAAAAGCCTGGCTCGAAACATCACTGTCCAAAAACTGGCATCTTGTCTTGCTTGCAAATCCACTACAGCACAAAGGAATGTAAGGAGGACCAGGTGGCCACCCGACAGATATCCATGGGAGGAACCCTCCTCACTTCTTCCCAGGAGGAAGCTTGAGCCCTCATTTTGTCAGCCCGAAAGCCAACAGGAGCCTGTTGAGCTTTCAACAAGCAGACCCAATTGCCTCTTGGATCCAGCAGGCGATAGAGGCCTTAGAGACCGCCTCTCCCTTCCGGGGTTCACCGAAGATGACAAAACTAACTCTTCGACCGCCAAAATGGTTGCATCATTGTCAGGTACTGCTTAAGTGTTCTGCAAACATTCAGCTTGTGCAAAAGGGAAGCCTCCTGCAAGTCCCACTGCCCCAAAAAAAAAAAAAGAGGGCAAGGCAACAACTTGATTGAGATGAAAATCCAAAACCACCTTAGGCAGAAAGGGAGGGGATAGTCCACAGGACCAACTTTTTCTTATAAAAACAAAAAGATAGGACTCCTTACATGAAAGAGCCTGCAACTCTGAAATCAGACAGGCAGAACAGATGTCTATCAGACGGCCGCAGCTGGCTCTTGGTGAAATTGACCACCCAATCGAGCACCCGCAGACAGCAGACAACTGTCTCCGTCGACCGCTGGCTCTCTGAGAGATTTTCTCCAAATCAACCAGTCATCTAGGTACAGATGAACCAGGATCCCTTGCTTGCGAAGGTGGGCTGCCACCACCACCATGATCTTTGCGAAGACCCACAGACCGTGGCCAGGCCAAAAGGCAACACCTGAAACTGAAAATGCCCCTGAGTACTGCAAAGCGAAGGAAACGTTAGTGCTCCATCCGCACTGGGATATGCAGATAAGCCTCTGTGAAGTCCAAAGAGGTAAGAAACTCACCCTGGTGAACCGCTATGATCACCGACCCCAAGGTTTCCATTTGGAAGCACGAACTCGGAGCCCTGTTGACCCATTTCAGGTTCAAAATGGGCCGCCAGGATCCCTCCTTCTTTGGTACCATAAAGTTAATAGAATACCATCCGGAGCCCCATTCGGCTCAAGGTACCGAGACCACTGCTCCGAGCTGCCCCCTCCGCCGGGGATCGGTATCAACCAGCCCTCCTGAGTCAATATGTGCCGTGTGCTTTCACTCTAACTCTTTTTTTCCAATGCAGTTGGGAAAAGGGAAAAGAGGGAGCAACTTAGAGGGGGCGAGTGGAAGAGGTACCCAGAACCTCCAGGTTCTGTACTCCTGGCCCAACAGCAAGGCTCCGCAGTCCTGCACAGGCTATGCTCACCACTTACTGAAGACTGAAAAAATACTGGCTCACTTCAGAGCGCACAGGCTATGTGTACTCATCTGAGGTAGTGTTTTCTCAGTCTCAACCTGCTGGATGGCAAGCACAACCCACTTGTCTAGACTGGACTGGAGAGACACTTAAGTATAGCTTCAGCTTCAATACAAAACTGCCTATTGGGATGACATTTTATAAAAATAAATACCTAGTAAAGCATCAAGTAAACAATAAAACAGGTGTAAATCATTAAAAAATGAACTATAAATCACAGAAAGAAAAATCAGGCAATGAATGGCAGCAAAAATCAAACACACAGAACAGTAATCATGTCCTAGTCATAGATACATCACAAAAGCTAATCTTGGGGACTTCGGTTACGACTTATTAAATGCTGATGCTTATTATTCCATCCCTGTGGGCAGAGCATTAATGCTGTTTTTGAAAGCCCAACATTAAATGATAGAAAACCTATATGACAGTGTAAACTCATTTTATTCACAGCACTTCTCCTCTCCACTGAAGACATCGCTTGGGACCCCCAAATCTTAATGCATCCCCACTCAGGATCAAGTGCTTGTGCTGGTGGGAGATATATGAGAATAGGGGTGTGTGTATATATGATTTAGTCAAACAGTACCTGATGCTTCACATGTCAACAGGCTTGGTCCTACTCAAGACATCTTGCATCATTGCACTTACCAATATTTCTGGGTCCTTTACCATTGATGAAGCTTGGTTTTTCAATAAAGCAGCCTGGTTGACCTTCTGTAAAATTATCTTCACCTCGCGAAGACTGAATTTCTCTTTCCCTTTGGGGAATTCCTCCTTCTTTCTGTTGTCATGGATTGCCTCCTTAATTTCAATACATTCCTTTTGGGGCACCTTCGAGTTTTTGGGCAACTCCTTATCTTCAACATTCTCAGGCTCTTTTTCATTTGTTGTGTTGGATGTGTGCAGGCCTGCCCTCTTCTGCCACTCCTCCTTCACCAAGAGTCCTGAGGCAGACTGAAGAGGCTTAATGACCTGTGGTGGCTTCTTGAATAAAGAACGAGATTTTTTTCCAGTAACAAAAAAGGCTGCTCCCACCAGAAGCTTAGGCTTAGGCTTTGTCTTCAGGCTAAGAACTCGGAATGGGCCATCTGCCTGGGTTTTAGCAATGGTATTGCTCAGCTTGTTTCCCAGACTAATTGCAGCAGGCAACATGCTTGAGGTTGCTTTTTTTGCATTCTTACTTCCCAGACTGATCTCAGCAGGCAACATGCTTGAGGCTGCTTTCTTTGCATTCCTTGGCAAAGATTTGGCTTGCCTAGAGCCTACTCGAAGCTTTAAAGATGGCTTCTTGGAGATGGTCTTCCTTGCCAGCATTTTCTCCGTTTTGCTAGGGCAAGGCATGTGCCCATCTTCGTTTATCTTTCTCAAAGACTTGCTTTGCTTCATGAGTTTTCTGTCCAGTGGGGTGAGATACACCTTCCCTTTGCTATAAAATGATTTTGCAGGCACAGCTGGCTTACATGGTGAGCCAGGCTCCAGAGACTTGTTCAGCAGGGATAATCTGTATATGGTTTGGGGTACACTAGTTGTCCGAAGCGGTGAATTAATCAGCTCTCGCAGAAGGTTGCTGTCTACATTTTCTGTCTCAGCTTTTAATTCTAGCCTGTTATCCTTTTCTGCTTTGCTGCTTTTAGCTCTCAGTTTATTCTGCAACGGCAGGCTGTGATCTGAGGTGGCTCTGGTCAAAAATGGCGAGGCAGGTGCATCGAAGTCCATTATTATTTTCTTCACTGGAGCACTGGAAGCAGCAAAACTATTCAAAGACAGTTAAAGAAATGACATTAATATTATTGCGTAAGTAACTGCCATAAGATGTAGAACAGCTAGAAATCTGATGCGTAAAACCATTTGCGATTCTTTCTCAAGTCTGACATTTAAGCAGTTTGCATTTGTTTAGCATACATGTAGGAAGGTCAGCTGTTTCCCAGACACTGCAGAGCATTCTGTTTAGCAGAATTAGAAATATACTGTTCCCTGCACCAGAGCATTAACTTTGGACTTCATACAAAGTAGCCAAGCTATCTAGATAGGATAGATCTTTTAGGCCAGTCCTGGATTTCAACAACCATACCCTGGTGTATTATGGGCGGCAAGAAGGTTCCTATGGGTCTTCAGGCACATTCGATCAGGGCGCAGGCTGCGTCCTGGATAGAAAGGCCAGAATGATCTGTCCTAAACATTTGGTGGGGGGGGGGGGGTGTTGGGAAAAAGAGTGCCTTATATGGCAGTCTGACCCTGCCCGGTGCACCATGTGAGGCCAGGTGTCACCATTTTACAAGATGGCAGCACAGAGGTGGGAGCATGTGGGCAATGCTCCCGCCCCATCATTTAAAGGTACTATGGAGGGGTTTGGGGCTGCTGGGCCACAGGGTTTAGTTTGGTTTGACTGGGGGGGGGGGGGGATGGAGAGGGAATCAGGGCAGCTGAGCCACCAGATCTTTTGTTTCTTTTGGGGGGAGGGGTGGGGGAGAGGGGGTCAGTGTCCAGAGGGCACCGGCCCCCTGGAGGCTTTCCCCGATGCCTAGATCATTTGAGGTGAAGTATCAAACTTCACCTCAGATGACCCATTTGTCTGGGACAGCATGCCAAAGTTGCACAGACTTCTGTGTATATGTGTTTGGCTTGCTCTCCCAGTTTAAATGCTGACTTTTTGCATACTGGGTAATTTGCATTTTACATCCCAGCGTAAGGTGAATTTAGATCTTACCTCTAATTTTCTTTCCTGGGAGTCCCTCCAGACGAGTGGGTTATGCTTATCTACCAGCAGATGGAGACTGAGAACACAAACTTAAAATATGCTATAAGTAGCCTGTGCAAACTGACAGCCAGTAAGAAGTTCACAAAGCAGAGAAAATGAAGCCCATCCCCAATTCTGACAGCCATGCCCTCTCCTTGAAACAAGCAAAGAGAGGAACCACTCATCCAACTCTCCCTGACCTCAAAATGGAGTCTGTCAAGAAGAGAATTACACTCATTAAAAAGGAGAACCCCCCCCCCCCCCACCAAGCCGGCAAAAAACTTGAACAAAAAACAAGAAGACTCGGAACACAGAGGACAACCGGGCAGATACCCCCAAAACCGAACACATGCTATCCCGAACTCGCCCATTCAAATCTAATTCTGCAAATGCATACGCAAGACAGCATGCCATAGAAAAACATATCCCAGTGAGTCCTGGACTGGACTGACTCCAGGAAAGAAAATTAGTAGGTAAGGTCTAATTTCACCTTCCAGTTAGTCTCTCCAGTCCAGTGCAGATGAGTGGGACGTAGCAAAGCAGTACTAATGACCTGTGGGAACGAAGACACTGACCTACAACACCCTGGCCCCAAAAGCAACATCCTGTCTGGCCTGCACATCCAGATGGTAATGCCACACAGAGGAATGAAGAGATGACCACGTCACCGCCTTACAAATGTCCTGAGGGGGAACCAGACAAAACTCAACTCAAGATGACACCTGAGTCCACGCAAAGTAGGCCATCAAGACTGAGGGCACCGTATATCCCTTCAACAGATACACAGTTGCGATAACCTCCCGGATCCACTGAGAAATAGAGGCCTTAGAAGCCACCTCACCTTTCCCAAGACCACCAAACAAGACAAAAAGCCTCTCAGAGCACAGAAAGGACTGTCACCTTTAAGTACCACTTGAGATCTATGAACATCCAGAAAGATGGCAGAGAAACCAACTGCTTTGAGATGAAAACTGGACACCAGACGTAGAACCACCTTCTCCTTAGAAATTACTAAATAAGGCTACTTACAAGGTAAAGCCTGAAGCTCAGAAATTCAACTGGCTGAACAAATCGCCATTGGAAACACCAACTTCAAAGTCAAGTCCTTCAGTATGACTCTCCTAAGCAGCTGAAAGGGAGGTTCTCACAAAACTAAGAGCAACAAATTCAGGTCCCCCAAGGGAACCATGGGCTGACAAGGGAGATGAAGATGCTCCACGCCTCAAAGGAAACTAATCACATC
Organism: Ichthyophis bannanicus; assembly: GCA_033557465.1. Lineage (NCBI taxonomy): Eukaryota > Metazoa > Chordata > Amphibia > Gymnophiona > Ichthyophiidae > Ichthyophis > Ichthyophis bannanicus. The sequence goes on along the minus strand of CM066033.1, from coordinate 939,971,707 downwards.
CTCATGGGTCGCCGGGGCCTGACCCTGGACCCGACCCCTTTAACACACCAAGGCTGCTAAGTGGACGCTCAAGAAACCCAAGACCAAGCCCTTCTCCAGCACAGCTTGTAGAAGTGCCAGAATACCAGGAAGCGAGGCCCCAAGAGGGCGAACGCCACATTCTCCTCACCAAGCCTCAAAAATGCACCACACCCACACATAGGCAAAGGACGTTGATCGCCTGCAGCAAGGTATCAATTGTAGAAAGGAACTTGAAGGAGGTACTGGAGTCCCCTGGAGAAAGGTTCAGAACTATGGAGTGCGAGAACAGCTCTGAATATGCTGACAGGTTCACAGAGGGCGTTTATGAATAAGTGAAGGCACTCAAGTTTACATCTTTATATTTGCAGAATGTTTGTCATGATTAGACGTAGTCAATATGTCTGTGCCCAGCTTGACCTGAAATATGTAGAGTTTAGCTTGACCTGTAACATGCAGATATAGATAAACAAGAAGTAAAACAAAAAAGCATGTGCTACCATAATCCTCCAGGGTGGAGATAGTTGTTCAACTCCCCTCAAAAAGAGAACCATATCTGGGTGAACTACCAGGGAATCACCGCCCACCCTATCCCAAACTGCACCTTCAAACAATGGAAAAATAAAGCGTAGTTATTCACCAGTAATAGGTGATCTCCAGGAACAGCAGGAATTTAGCCTTCACATAAGGGTGATGTCAGTACCAATGAAGCCCATGTGGGAATGCTCCCCAGCATCCAAAAAGAAAGCCTTTGGGAGCACTCCACTGCGTCTGCGCTGCTGCCTTCTCATCTTCCCACCTCCCTCCTCTCTTCAGCTGAGTTTGTAGCAGAGGAAAAAAAAAAAAGAGTAAATGAAACCCTAGGGGAGGAGGGTGGGTTGTGAAGACTAAATTCCTACTGTTCCCAGAGATCACCTGTTACAGGTGAGTAACTACGCTATCTCCCGGAATAAGCAGGAATGTAGTCTTCACATATGGGACTCCCTAGCTCCCAGATGAAGTGACCTCAGAACCGGTAAAAGTTTGCCTTGGAGCAGGAATGATGAGGTCACGGATTCTACATGGATCTCAGTTATCTTCAAAGTCTGGGACGGAGGGTAGGAGTTGCATCTAAGTCTGAAAGAGGTGCTGGAGAACAGTCTGACCAAACATGGCATCCTGATGGGAGTCCTTGTCTAGACAATAATGGGCAGCAAAGGTATGGACAGAAGACCAAGTTGCTGCTTTGTAAATTTCATTGATGGCGACTGAGCGCAGGTTTGCCATCGAGGTGGCTATGGAACAAACATTGTGAGCAGTGACATACCCTTCCAGGGAGAGCCCTGCTTTGTCATAAGCAAATGAAATGCAGTCCGCTATCCATCTGGAGAGCGTACGCTTAGAGACAGGTAATCTGAGGTGACTAGGGTCAAAAGAGATGAACAACTGTGAGACTTTATGATGACCCCGAGTCCTTTGGAGGTAAAAAGCCAACGCACGCTTGCAGTCAAGAGTGTGCAGGGTTGCTTCAGCTCCAGATGCATGCGGCTTAGGAAAAAAAACTGGAAAGTAAAAGGACTGCTTTAGATGGAAGGGAGAGAACACCACCTTTGACATAAAGTGTGGGTGAGTCCGAAGGACTACTTTGTCATGGTGGAAGCGGGTATAGGGAGGATCCGTCACCAAAGCCTGAAGCTCACTAATGTGTCTAGCTGAAGTGAGAGCAATTAGGAAGATCACCTTCCATGAGAGGAACTTAAGTGAGGTCTTGGCTAATGGTTCAAATGGCAGCTTGACGAGCTGCACTGTAACAACATTGAGGTCCCAAGCTATCGGGTGTGGCTTAATGGGGGTTTGGACAGCAGGAGACCTTGCATGAAATGTACCACTAGCAGTTGTGAGGAGATGGGCTGTCCATCAAGCAGATGAGAGGCCGCAATGGCACTAAGGTGGACTCTCACTGAATTTGTCTTCAGATCTGTCGAGGACAGATAGAGGAGATACTGAAGGAGTGACCTCACTGGAACAGAAAAGATTGAGATCCTTCTGGAAAACACCAGACCGAAAATCTATGCCACTTAAAAGCTTATGAATGTCTGGTGGAGGGCTTTCTAGCTAAGAGGATCTCCTTAACCTCTTGAGAAAGGTCAAAGCACTGTAAGGCTATGCTCAGCAGCAAAGATGTGAGGTGGAGCGATTGTTGATTGAGATGGACTAGTGAGCCGTTCTGAGAAGAGATCCAGCGCGTATCCCAATCGGAGAGGATAAGTCTGAGTCAGACGTAGAAGCAGCAGAAACCACAGCTGCCGTGGTCAGTGAGGGGCTATGAGACTGAAGCTTGAAAAACGTTTTGGGAATAAGGGGTATGGGAGAGAACGCAAAGCAGACCCTGATCCCAGTGCAGGTGGAAGGCATCCACCTGTTGGTTGGGGGATGTGAGCGTCCTCATGCAGAAGCGAGGAAGCATAGCATTCTGCAGAGTCGCTAACAGATCTATGTCTGGGAGTTCCCCAAGTCTGGAAGATGTAGGATACTGTGTCCGGATGGAGAGACCATTCATGGGGAATAAGTATGCGATCCATTCTGTCTGCCAAGAGATTGGATTCTCTGGTAGGTATGCTGCTTGGAGGTGTATCTGATGCGTAGTGGCAAAGGACCAGAGGTAGACCGCCTCCTCACAGAGGGCCCAAGAGCCTGTTCCACACTGCTTGTTCACATAGAACATAGCAACCTGATTATCTGTCCTGACCAGGACCTGTTGCTCTGTGAGATAGTATTGGAAGGCCTGGACGGCATCGAAGATAGCCCAGAGTTCCAGGAGATTGATCTGGAGTTGTGACTCCTGCACCGTCCAGAGCCCCTGTGTAGTCTGAATGCCCAGATGCACTCCCCAACCCCACTTGGGGGCATCTGTCATCAGGGTGCATTGACGTGGAGACATCTGAAAAGGTGACCTCAGAGGCAATCCCCAAGGGCTCAATGTTTAGAACGAGATCATTCTCTGGAGGTGCCCACATATTTTGATGAGGCCTTGTGCTCCACAGATTTTGATGAGGCCTTGTGCTCCACAGATTTTGATGAGGCCTTGTGCTTGAACTTAGAGGATACCTGAGATCCAGGAGAGGATGAAAAGGCCCTCGATGAAATGGACGCCAATGATACCGCATCTGAGGCAAAGAGAGTACTTAAATTTAGAGGCCCGGTTTTGTAGGTCTCTCCGGGTCATCTCCTGGCAAAGGGGACAGTCCTCTGGCTGGTGATCTGGTCCGAGGCATTTGAGACACCAGTCATGTGTGTCAGTCGCTGACATGGTGCTGACACACTTAGTGCATTTTTTGAAACCACTTGTAGGTTTCTCCATACTCTCAAGATGAAGAGTTTGGAAGGCTTAAGGCCTAACAAGGGTATCAATGCCAAAGTAGTTTGTTTGTTTGTTTTTGCAAAATAAGAAAAGAAAAAAAAAGAAATAAAGAATTCGGGAACCAGCAATGTCTTAGACAGTGCCAGTGTCGACGGGAAAGCAGATGCTATCTACAAAAAGAAGTATTTTCCGTGGTAACAGGATTTGCTTACTGCTGGCTCATCAGAAAACGAAGAACTGAAGAGAGGGAGTTGGGAAGACAAGGCGGCAGCGGCGCAAGCACAGTGGGGTGCTCCCAAAGGCTTTCCTATTGGACGCTGGGGAGCTTTCCCGCGCGGGCTCCATCGGTACCAATGTTACCCATATGTGAAGACTACATTCCTGCTTGTTCCTGGAGATATCTCACTCAGGACACCCCTGCAAGGCCAAGATTTGGAGCGGGAGGGGGGTGGGGTCCATCTGCCTGCTATGCCAAGGAGTCTTGTCCTACCCAATACCAAGCCTCAGAAAGGCACCAAACTCTGACATAAGCCAAGGAAGTAGAGGTCCATTGCACCTTCAGCAGAGTAGCCACCATGGCTGCAGAATGCCCCTTGCACGTCAGTCTATGCCTCTTAATGGCCAGGCCATAAGCCAAAAGGGGTCCAGATCCTTCATGAGAACTGGACCCTGCCACAGAAGACCCTGACCCCATGCAAAAGGCAACAGATCCCCATGCAGAAGCCCTATCAGATCCACATACCACAGCTTCTGAGGCCAGTCCGATGCCACCAGAATCACTAGGAAAGGATGGCATGCAATCCTTTGATGCACCCAGCCGATAAGTGGGTGCTTCGAAGAAAGAAAAAAATATACAGAGGACCCCTTTATGGCCATGGCTGCAGCAAAGCGTTGATGCCTAGGAAACTGTGCTCCTTCTAGTTCTTGAAGGATGCCATCAGATTAAAAACCAAGAGACCCCGGTGTTTCACTATGAAGCTGAATGCTCGAGTCTTCAGCTTCCATTTGCCAATGCTCAGTTGCTGACAACTGAGAAACTGGCATGCACGATATCAACCCTCACGATGTTGGCCCCAAAGATGCCTGCAGGCAATACTCCATCCACTGACAGAACTTGATTTTGGCAGCCACTGCTATGTTCTTTATTCCCTTCTGGTGGTTGACATAAGCCATCATCATACTGCCGGACAGCACTCAGACAGAAGGGCCCTCCACCAGGGCTGTGGAGTCAGAAGCAATTATTGGGTTACTTGAGTCGGAAAACATATACTGTCTTCAACTAAGTGTAAATGGTAATGCGTTAATAATTCCAATTTCACAGATACTAAGCCTTCTATGAAGGAGGAACTGACAGAATCAATTCTCTTTCTAAGAACAAGCTGTTTGTAAATGTTTGATTTAACCCTATTTCTATAGATACTGTACAAGGTTTCTTTAATAAATTTTGTAGGAATAAAAACTTTTCTAGCTTTTACAATATAATTGTTATTTCATTTAATGTAATCTTTCATGTTCCATTCATTTAAATTGTATATTCAAATAATGCTTTAATCTAAAAAAGGAAGGGTCATGTACCTAATTGTGTTTACTTCTTTTAAAACGGGTATTTTTTTATCTTCCTGTAAGAATTTAGCTTCTTTTTTAAATTTTGTAAGTTTTGTCATGTTTAATGTTATTCAATCATGTTTGTAACTTCTTTAATAAATAATCTAAAAAAAGTCACAACAACATAGCTATAGCCTTTACACCCAAACTTTAACGGGTTATGGTGCTACAAAGTAGCCTGATGATTCATGTTGGCAGTGATGAAATGCCTTATATGTTGTGTGTTTTCAATCAGTATAGGAAATCTATAATTAATTAGTCTTCCACATAGAGGAGTCGGAGGTACCATAAATTAAGGAGTCTGAGTCAAAGGTTTTGTGTACCAACTCCACAGCCCTGGACAGGACCTCTCCAAGACTATATGAATCACCCAGGCATCCAGCCAACTGATTGAAGTAGGAAACCTCTTGGTCAAATCAACAGCCCTGTGCCATTTAGCCTCGACAATGAGCTCCCCATCCAACAGACTTGTGTCTGTCATTACCATCACCCAGTGGGGGGAGGGGGGGTGGTCCAGATCCTTTCTGAATGAGTATGATAGGGGTAGACAAACCACAGAGTCCTGTGACCATGGAGACTGGTGGGACAGCATTTGCAGGGAACATATGTGGAAACCTTGGTTTCCTGGAACTGAAGATGGGAAGATCTGGGTGCCACCTGGACAAAAAAATTCAGACCCGAGACAAGAGTTTGTTCATTCTTTCGTTAGTCAAACATGCTCACGGGTGCTCTAGCATCCTGGCAAAAAATAAGACTGCTCTTGCTATAATTTATCACCCAACCTAAGCTCTCCAATACCTGGACTACAAAGCAAGTAGCAGACCTTGCCTCCTCTACAGAGCTCGCCCAAATCAAACAGTTCTCCAGGTAGGTATGTACCCATATCCTCTTTTGCCAAAGGAAAGCCACAACTACCACCATCAACTTAGAGAAGATCATGGGAGTAGTCGCCAGATCAAATGGGAAGGCCCCGAACTGACAATGGTCCCAGAGGACATAAAAATGTAAGAAACTAGTGAGAGTCCTGAATAGGGATATGGAAATAAGCCTTAGTCAAGTTCATGAACAACAAATTCTCCTAGCCGCAACAACGCAATGACAAATAGCAGGATCTCCATGTGGAACAGTGGCACCCATAGAGTGGCATTGAACCCCTTGAGGTCCAAAATGAGACAAGAGGATCTCTTCTTTTTGGGAATCATGAAGAAGATGCAATAGCTCCCTCTGAGGCCCAAACTGGGACAACGGCTCCCTGCATCTGCAGATGGACAAGCATTACTAGAACCGGTTGCCTTTTAGCCAACAAACTACAGGGAGATACCATAAAAGTGGTCAGAGAGGGATTCTGCAAACTTCAACTCGCAGACCTCCAACGCTCACTGGTCTGAGGTGATATGAGCTCATTCCAGGACAAAGAAATGCAGACTCCCCTCAATGGACCTCCCTCCACTCCCCCCCCCCCCCGTGTCCTCATTGTGGATCCTTGACTACTACTCCGAGGCCTCACAGAACTTGCAATCTCCTTAGAAAGACTGTTGCCTTCAGAACCCACTAGAAGATAAGAACATTGATGAAGAAGGGGTCTGATTGTGGTAACAAAGACATCCCCAAACTCTAGAAATATGATTTGCTGGACAAACCTGTCTCCAAAATTCAGGCACAATCCTCCAGCAGACCCTAGGGCTGTGGCTCCTCCATGTCTTTTATGAGTTTCTCTAAGTCCTCCCCAAAAAGAAGTTTACCATGGAATGGCAACTTACTGAGATGCAACAGAGGTAGAATCCGCCGACCAGTTTTGCAACCACAGCCATCACTGTGCCATGATGGCCAAGGCCACCGACTAGGCCCTATGCAAACCAAGTAATACAGTGTATCCACCAAAAAGGCTGCAGCAAAAATCAACTGTGCCACCTCTTCAGATTCCAGCATTTATTGAACTGAGAGGATTAGTGCCCGGAACATGCAGCTTCCACAAATGGAATCTTGGACCATTAGCACTGAAAAAGCGAACAACTGCTTCATAAAAGATTTCCACTCTTCTATCCTGGGCATCTTTCAAGGCCATGTCTCCCTCTACAGTTCTTCTTAGTTACTGCTGTGACAAGTAGTATTCATTTTCAGGAGATTAAACAAATCATCCAAGCCCTCCTAGAGAAAAAGGTAAAGCCTCCTCATTGTCCTGACGCCCTTCGACCACATCCACAGCATTCCACTCCACTGAAATGCTTTGTGAAGAGGAAAAGCCTTAACAGGCTTGCACAAACCTTTGGAGGATGGGACTCCTTTCCTTCACTTCCTGAGACAGAGGCTCCACAATATGCAAGGTTGTGGACACCTGAGTGATCAGGGCTGTGAGCTCCTCCTACTGAAATAGGAAAGACTGGTGACTCCTCTTCAGCTGATGAAACTTCATACTTCTCAATAGACAGACTTGGGGAGACAGATCGCCCTCCTCATCCATGCCAAGAGAGTTTCAGCACAAGGGGAAAAGAGAATTCTGTCCTACATCACCCTATCCACTCTGGGTCTCTTGGAGCCCCTGAGGGAAGGCTCTTTAGACCCCCCCAGACCCATCTGAAATACCATTCACCCCACAGCTCGCCCAGCCCTGCTGAAAACTGCTAAGACCTGCTAGAGAAGCTAGCACGGTCTCTCAGCAAAAGGCCAAATGGCTTTCCTGCCAACTTGCGCCCCCAGTGAAAGACAGGCCCTTTGGAAACAAACTAATACTGACCCTTCGGCTCATGCACACACAAACACACCCGAGCTCAGCTCAGCTCGGCTCAGATGTGAGCAACCACTAGGCAGTGAGGCACGTCCAAATACACAGAAACGGTAATATGTGTACTTCATGTATAGCATTCAACTCATATACATCATTCAGATGAGTTACACCATGTATAATTATTTAAATCATTTCCCATTCAAGGCATTTACGTTATACAGATCAGTTATTTCAGGTATGTTAATTATATACATAGTGTAAGCCATTTCCTACATATATTTTATGTACTGCAAGCACGTCAGTTACGTGAAATGCTTCAGAGAGTGCCTCTCACACTTTCACTTTATTTATGTTGTGTCATCTCTCTCCCTAAGTACGCCACCAGGTCTGAATGGAAGGGTAGAACTGACGTTCCTGTTGAAAACCCCAGGAAACAAAAGAAACAGCCAAAAATAAAGCAAAACAACAGTTAAATACCTTCTCTAAGGCAACCGAGAGATGCGCCCACCTTGAGGCACGCTTCAGAGACCTCCCATTTTGCTTCAATCATCGTTTTAGCCACTCTATGCACTGGGTAGCACCTCTGGCCGTCCTTGAACCCCTGCAGGAGGGGATCCTCCAATGGCGTCTCTACCAATGTCGTGGGCTAGTCAATATTTAAGCCGTCAGGGAGTGCTTGATGCATGCATGACCCAGCAGCCTCTGGGTTTTCATGGCAGTGTGACCGGAAGTAGATTGCCAGTAAGACCCGCTAATTTCTACTAATGAACAATCCTGAACACATTAGGGTCTTTCCCCATGGGAAACTTGCCTTCTTCCAAGTCCGGGCTAGCAAAGTCACCTCAGGGGGTCTGAGGGACCCTCCCCGGCTTCCTCTGAAGCCTGGGAGTGGGGGGATTTTGATGTCCCCCACAGATCCAGTTCAGTCTTAGCTTTCTGCCTTGGAGGCTCCTGATTAGGCAGAAGAGACTCTTGCAGTGCTTCAGTAGGTATAATGGAAGGCAGAGTAGGCTGAGCAGGGCTTGAACCTGTTGACTCTTTAACCTATAGGCCTTATGCATTAATAAACTAAAATCTGCTGAGAAAACAGGATTTCCCTGCTCACTAGCCAGCAAAGATGCTCTCCGTGCTGTTGAGCTGTTTTGCCTTTGTTTGCACTGCCTTTCCCTTAGCTAAGGAAATGGCTGCTGAATCTAACATGGCTGCGGCTCCTGCCAAAACTGCAGGGCCTCTGACTCTGCCAGATCATAACACAGCTTTCCCCTGAGTGATCCATGACCAATTCACACTTCAGGGCTCTTCCCTGCTTTAAACAAACATGTCAGAAGCTGTTGGCTGACAAACCGCATTTCCCCCCCACTGCCGACGCAAAAAGAGAAAGCCATACACATGCCTATTCCCCGGGAACCCCTGTCAAACCGAAAACAGAAAAACTTACCATACGCTGATCTAGCTGACATGCCTGAAGCAAGAAACACCAGCAATAAGCAGAGCTCTGCAGTAAACCCAGCACAGAAGTAAAACTCAAGCTGTTTTCATTATTGAAAGTGACAGCCTCCTTAAAAAGGCCTATTTTAGCAATCTGAAGGGAAATTTTCCCAGATCTCTTTAACACAGAGGTGTGGGTAGCCCAGCCGGGGGAGAAAGGCACCTGGATCATCAGGTATCTAATCCCTTGGGGCACACCAGACCCACCAAAGGATCCTGGTGGCAGAGAGGCCTACTGCGGCCTTGTCCGCCCTCTCACTCAACCAGTTCTGACTGAGAATATGGAAGTCCAGCAATTTGAAAGGAAAACCCAGATCTCTGTGGATGAGAGGTGTGGGTAGTCCAGCCAGGAGGGGAAGGGACCTGGACCAAACCTCTAACCCCTTAGGGCCCACCAAACGATCCTGGTGTTAGATAAGCCTCAACAGTTCTGAGTGAGAATAACCCAGCTTAAGACTATAAGACTTCTATCTCTTTTCTTAGACTTTTCTGTCTAATTAGTCCTAACGCTCCTAACCTAATTTGTGGAGTATCACTCAGTAAAATTCACTAACCCCAGTGATGTGTCTTCCAGCTGCTGAGAACTGAGGATACTGAATCCTGGAGCTGTAGGGGGAGCTCTAATGTGGGAGATCAGAATTCTGACATGCTCAGTTCTCAGCTGTTGAAGGTGGGGGAGAACCCATTCGTTGTGACTGGATTGGAGGGATGATATAGAAATGGCTCTCTTTCCTGCTGGCAGAAAAGCACAAAGAATCCTCCTGCACTACACAAACATCCCCCATCATTAAAGGGCCAGCCACATGAGAACCCTGCTGACCTTCTCATGCAGTTGTCACACAAAGCATACCGCCACCTGTGATTAGGCATAAGATTACATGAACCAAGAAATCGTGGCAACTGACAAAAGACCGCCAGCAAAGAAAAAACACACAAGCAGTGCTCCCCCTGCCCCTCACAAACCACCTAAACAGCACTCTCTCCCAGAAAGTGCTTTCTCCAATTAGTGGAGACTCCCATCTCTTAGCCACAAGGCAAACCTCTGCCCCCCCCCCCCCCCACACACACTTTTGTTTTAATCACAACAAACTTTAAGAGGCCAAGTCTGCCAGCAAGAAAAAACAGAGCAGACAGAAAAAAGGGAGAGCAAGAGGAAGAGGGGAAGAAACAAGTGAGGGATTCAACTCTACTTACTCCCAGCCCTCCCTTGGGCCAAACACCACATGAGGCACTTGAGTCAAGCCCTGAGCCAAGCTATCCCAGAGCTCAATTTGGGAAAGCTCCTTGGATTGATCCCCGAGAGCAATGGCCACAAAGCCCAAAAATCAGGGCTCAACCTGGGTGAGCAGGCTTTGGCATGTGCCATAGGGAGCTAGGCCCCAGAATCCTGCTACCACCTGCTGGATGCAGATACTATCAAGTTTCAGGGGTACAAGAGTCCTTAATGGAGCGATGATGTCACTAGAACTTTGTATTCTCTGTCTCCATCTGCTGGTTGGGGAGAACAACCCACTAGTCTGGATTGTTCTAGCAGGATGATAAGTAAGGCAACAGTAACTTCTTTTACATGTCCTGGAAAACACAAAACCTTTTATAGGGAAACAAGTTAGAAATGGTAACAAGATCTTAATAGCCATAGGTGGCAAGTTCACCTGGACAAGCTGATAAAACTCACCCATCTGAGTTAAGAGAACTGTGCTTTCTTTTCCTTGGTGTAACTGCTGCCATTGCCTCAACACAGCCCCTGTAAAAAAAAACCCACACAATTGTAATTATAGAATCCCTCAACAAGAATCATGCTGTCAATATCAGGTTTAAATGTGGCTGCTCTTCGAACTTCCAGCTTGATGCACAGCTTTAAATTTGTGAAATATCATGTTCCTGTTATTAAATGTTCTACTGTGCTCTTTTAACGTGTACAATACTGATATAGTGTATTATATTATTGTCATGATTTAATTTACAATTTAAATTACAATTGAGGTTGTGTGAGGCCTGCCATGTTTCTCCCATATGCTTTGGGATGAATACTGAAGGGGCCTCTGGTGGCTGAGGTGAATAGAGGCATGGGAGCGATATCATTGAACCCTGGGCTTTGCCTTGGCTCTTTGTTGCCACCAATCTGTTGGAAGGGGAACAACCCACTTATCTGTACTGGCCTAGCAGGATTCAAGGAAAGAACATTAACTTCTAAGTAAAATGTCACCTTATTTATTAAGATTCATGAATTGCCTTTATCCATTTTACTATAGTTATCTATCCTATTATAGCCCTGACATAGACAATTTGTTTTACATCAGGGCTCCACAAATCCCGGGTGCCAGTGTGGCAGGCTATGGCCAGGAATAGTCTGCAAATATGAAAGGCCTGTAAGTTAGGCCTGGATTCCAACCCCCATTATAGCTAGAAAAGAACCAAAAAATCTGTGAAAAATGAGAAAACTGTTTTAAACTGCTTAATAAGAAGTTTTACATGAATTCATGTCTTTCATTATTCTCTTGTGTGCAAAAGAAAGAAATGTTACAATACATGCATTCCTAGAGCTAGGGACGACCTTGCAGTAGAGAAGTATCAAACCTAGAAACTGCACCATTGTTAGAACAGTCCTAAGGGAGGGAGCTGGGTGCTAGGCCCAGGAGGGATCTCCAATTGGACAGGTGCAGAGGGTGGTGAAACCAATAGGAAGTTTGCATGTATCAAGCTGGAACCAATAGAAAGTTCTCATTTATCAAACTGAAAAAGAGGTATAAATGAGTATGTCTCTGTAAAAACTTTGCTCAGTTCCTTTTGAAGCTTTGACTAACTGAGCCATGTGCACAATAAATTGGCTTGGATCTTTGAACAGACTCCTGGTTTTATTTATTGCATGCTTATCAGCTGCTACACCAGGTTGCCACGGTGACTATAACTTGAACTCTGGCACTTGAGATTTCATTACCCCCTCCCCCAGCCATCATCAGATATGTTTTAGAATTCCAGCCATACTTTTTGCTGTTCCACTGCAATCCTGGTAGGAATGTACCTATATCCTCACACAACCTCAATCGTGGGCAACAATGGTTAATCAACAGTAGAGAACTATGTACAGGAAAGCATAAAAACAGAAGACTGTCAGTAGAAGATGAACCTGCAGTGCCAAATATAAAAATTATAGCGGACCCAAGGGAATCACAGCAGAACAGATCAATACAGTTCCGGGGTGGGCCCTGGACTGGTCTAGCAGGACTCAAGGAAAGGACATAAATTGGTAAGTAAAATGTCACCTTCCATAGGATCCTGCTAGACCAGTCCAGACAAGTGGGATGTACCAAAACTACAACTCCACTGGATGGGAAGACGACACAGCAGCTCAAAACCCTCGAGCCAAGGCGGCAGCAGTCACTCTCGTGTGAGCGCATAGCATGGGGAAGAAGTGAAAGGGGAAGCCAGGGCTTTTGCCCTCCCAGCCCTCTGGTACCTTTATGCCGATTGCTAATTTGGTGGTGGGTCCTCTGGATCAGTTTCTTGTTCGCGTGGCTCGAGCTTCGGAAGGAACGGGTGGCGTCAGCCAGCTAGCAGCTTCGCCGGAGAGCCCGGCATCTGCTTCGGCGTCATCTTTGTCCCCCACATCGAGGCCTGCGCCGAAATTGACCCGCAGCCAACCTCTGCCGGAAGGCTTCCTGCAGTTTTCCTCTCCTCCGTTGGTAGGGGGAGAGAGCTTCGTGAGAGGGCAAGCACAGGCTGTGCTGGAGGAGCAAGAGAGTGTAGCTCCTGGAGAGACGTGCTCGGTAAAAGCTTCGGCGCTGAGAGGAGGGGTACGTGTTGGGAAGGAGATCTTTTCCACGCGTGAAGAGAAGTCATTCGCATCTATGGAGCCAGAGTTATCTACAGCTGATTCAGAAGTGGTGGTTTTCCTTACAGCGACCTCAGAATTTTACGTTGGAGGCTATATGGAATGCAATTGTATCATTAGGAGAAGTGCTTTTGCAGCAAGTGTCCTCTTTGGCTACTAAGGTGAATACTTCTACTGGAGCAATGCGTGAGTTGGAGGGAAAAGTTTCAGCGTTGCAAATGGAGTGGGAAGATACATGCAATAAGGTTGTGAGTCTCGAGGAACATTTGGACATGTACAGAAAGAACTTTTTGTCATTACAAGTTAAATTGGAGCATCTAGATAATGCTTCGCGAGCTAATAACTTGAGAATTATTAATTTCCAAAGGGTGCCTTCAATTACAGCTAGAGATATGTTTCAAAGATATTTAGTGGAAACTTTAGGAGTATCTTCTGAATTAGTTCCTCCCCTGGTAAAAATGTATTATTTACCTAAAACGAAGCTGGCTCCGGTTCGGGGTGAGATAGGGAGTAACCAAACTCAGGAGGCTATCCTGAATGTTACTGATTTGTTAGAAAATTCTGGTTATGAATCTCAGGTTCCCTCCACATTATTAATAACTTTTGCTCTGTTATCAGATAAGGAATGGTTGTTAAAATTGTTTTTTCAAAAGCGGAAACTTTTATTTCGAGGTCTATATATACGTATTTATCCTGATTTAGCAAGAGATACCCTGAAGTGGCACAGAGAGTTTCTTCTGCTCCGGTCTGGGGTTTTACAATTGGGAGGGCTCTTTTTTCTTAAGCACCCATGCAAGTGTTTGGTGAAATAACAGTCAGTTTCTTATATATTTTATGAGCCCTCCCAATTGCTGGCTTTCATAAATGCTAGACGGCTTGAGTCTTCTATTGATCCTCCTTAGGCTCAAGGTAGTGGTTCCGAATGACTGTTTTCCTCTTTCTTTTGTGTTGTGTTTATGGATTGTGATTAGGTATTCTCCCCCTTTTAGTGGGCTAGGGAGAGCTGGCATATAGTACCCTTTGGCAATGCTTATGATTATTACTTTGAAGGTATACTCTGGTTTTGTCTTGAGTATTTTTCATTTTGTTCGCTCTGTTTCTGCAAGAATGGTTTTGTAAACTTTCTTGATTTATATGTAAAATTTCATCAATTAAAAAAAAAACCCTCGAGCCAAAGACTGTCTGCCCACGCATGGACATCCAAGCAGTAATCACTGACGAAAGTGGAAGATGATACCTACGCTGCTGCCCAACAAATGCCTGCAGGGGCTACCGAACTCCGCTCCGCCCATGCAGAGGCCTGTGCTCCAGTAGAATGGGCATGCAAATCCTCTGGAACCGGCTGGTTCCACAAGATATGCTGAGGCAATGGCTTCTTTAATCCAGGGCCCCAATGTTGATTCGGCCACCGCATCACCCTTGCATGGGTCAGCATATAAACAGAGTCGTAACCTCCAAGTACTGGAGAAGCACCCTCCAACATCCACAAGGCAAAGATCCTTATTCTTACCCTGACACTGTTCCTTTGAGAAGGAGGACACTTGAAAGGGAGACAGCACATTAGGCAAGAAGGAAAGCAAAGGCCAAATGGAAATAGCCTCCTTTGAAAAAGGGCATATAAAGATATCAGCAAGACAGAACCTACAGCTTGGAAATCCATTTTGCGGAACAAATCTCAAACAAGAAGACCGTTTGAGCGCCAAATCCTTTAAGATAGGGCCCTGATGGCGGCAGCCTTTGAAGCGCACCAAGCACCAAACACAGATCCCAGGAAGTGATCACAGACTGAACACAGAAGCCAAACCTCTTGAGGAAAGCACAGGATATCCGGGCGCAAGACTAGAGACTTACCAGTCACTGAACCTTGGAAACAGGATACAGCTGCCACCTGAACTTTCAGGGAGCTGAGGGAAAGGCTCTTTTCCAAGCCATCCTGTAGAAAGACCAACAGAGGTAGCACCTTGGCTACCTCATGACCCAACTGCTGGGTGTCACACCATCACTCAAAGAAGTACACATATGCCAGCTTGGTAGACCTCCTCCAGGCCCCAAGCAGATTAGAGACCTCCACAGGAGAGTGCCTGCCTTCTCCTCTCAAGAGCCAAGCTGTAAGCAAGAAGGGAACCGGGTCCTTCAGGATGATCGGTCCCTACCATAATAGACCCCAAAATGGAGGCAACAGGCAGCGCCTGCAGGAGCCACATCAGGTCTCTGAACCATGCCCTCCTCAGCCAATTCGGTGCCACCAGAACAATCCTGCCTGGGTGGCATTTTATACACCAAATCTCATGTTCCACCAAGGGCCACGGAGAAAACACATACAGCAGGTGCTGGACTTGGCCAAGGCTGGATCAGGGCGTCAATGACCTTGGCCCAGTCTCCATGCGGCAACTACAAAAGCGCCAGACTTTGGTACTGGTCGCAGGACACCATCAGATCCATTTCGGGGTGATCCCAGTGGCGCAGAATCAACTTAAAAGCCTCCTGACAGCTCCCACTCTCCAGGATCTAGAGAATGCTGGCTGAGGAAGTCCACTTTATCCACCCTGGCAACGTGCTAAGCCAGGAGGTTCTTCTCCACCCAGGCAAAAAGTAGAGCCATCTCCATTACACCTCGTGCCACCTTGCCAATTGCCAAAAGCCACTGCCGTGGCATAGTCTGAAAACACTCGAACCTTCCAGCCCTCGATTAGGGGCCAGAAATGCAGAAGAGCCAACCTGATGGCTCTCGCCTTGAGGCAGTTAATGGACTATACACTTCCCTGTGATTCCAACAGCTCTGGGCCGAATGGTCTTGGCAACGGGCACTCTAGCCCGAGAGACTGGCATCAAAATGATCCAGGAGAAATCGTTTGTAAAGGGTACGTTATTCCTTTCCCAGCACTTCTTATCACTAACCCTGGGGACGTCTGTCTGGGTTGAGGAATCATCTTACCTTCTCTGTCTGGAATCCAGGGGAACAAACACACACACACACTTGCACATAAGTGGTATGCAGTTTATTCCAAAGGGTGGAGGGATTGTCAGTACTTTTATACATTCTTAGAAACATAGTCATACGTCATCCACCCATCTTCTGGGGGCCCACTATAGTTTATCAGTAACTAATGCAAAAACAAGTCATCCTTGAGTAGAACAATAAGTTTAGCTTACCAAGCACATTCCTTTTTCTATACCCACCAGAATGTACAAAGGGCACACACATAGGATTCTGATTTCTATAAGATCCTAATTTCTCTTGTGCAGGCCTCTTGTATATGCACTTAAACTAAGCATTATTATTATTCCCTAACATCGTTCAGCAGGGTGCCCTTCCTTAGATGACAGGGCTGCAGCCACCACCACAGGCAGGACCTCACATTCAATGGGAGCAAGAGCCTGCGTGCGAACTCCTGAGAACTCTGGGACTACCGAGCCAGCAAGGACCACTGGAGCAATTGCATGTGAGCATGCATCCATGACACCATCTCTACAGTTGCCACCATCAATCCGAACAGCTGAGGATAATCCCAGATTCTGGGAGTCTGCTGCGCACAAAAAAGCACCAGGCAATGCAACAGTCTTGATTTTTTCCTTTGGCAGGAAAGCTCTGCCCACTCAAGTGTCGAAACGCACTTCCAGAAACTTCAGGGACTAGGAAGGCAACTGCTGGCTCTTTTCCTGATTAATCACCCAAATGAGGCTTTCCAAAAAGAATACCACTCGGGATGCCATCCAAGAAGCTTCTCAATGGAAACGAGTCCGGATGAGCCAGTTGTCCAAATATGGATAGACATCATTCCCTTGATGCTACAGCCGCCATCACCATGACCTTGGGGAATGTCCTCTGGGTGGTGGATTGCTCAAAAGGGATAGCGGTGAATAGAAGTGAGAATCAAGCAAGGCAAAATGCAGATACTTCTGCTGATCCGCTCGGATCAGGATATGGAAATACACCTCAACCTGATTTAGAGAAGACAAGAACTCCACTTGGCGTACTGCTTGAATAACAGATCACAGTGTTTCCATCAGGAAACACAGAATGCGCAAGTGCTCATTGACCTCCCTTGAGGTCCAAAATGGGTCGGAAGGAACCAACATTTTTAGGCACCACAAAATAGATGGAGTATCTGCCCTTGCCCCACTTGTCCGGCGGGACGGACACTACTGCTTTCAGGCAGAGTAACTTTTCAAAGGTGGCCCACACAGCGGCATGTTTGCTCGCAGACCAACAAGGGGAGATGAAGACATCCAGAGTAGACTCTTTGCACTCCAGGACATAGCCAGACTGACTGGCATCTAGCACCTAGCAATTCTTGGTAATCCAAGTCCATTCCTGAAAGAAAAAGGAAGCCTGCCTCTAATTGGAGGAACCTGCAAATGGGCCCCCAAACCTTCATTTATTTTATTTATTTATTTAACACTCATTTATATACCGCATCTTCCAAAGTTCAGTTGCGGTGTACAATTAACAACAATTAACAAAGCGCAGTTTGTTTTACATAGAACGTCATAAAATCTTACATAGAACATCATAAATTAAACAAACATTGTGCAGACAGGGATGGTCCTCCTCTGGAGGGGGCCCAAGTCCCTGAGCCCATGCGCTCCACAAAAGGACTAAGCTCAAAGCCCAGAAGCAGAGGTTTTCCAAGTCAGTAACACAGAGTCCCAAGACCTCTGGGAATCCAGCCAGTGCACCCTTGGTGAATGGGCAGTGGCTGACAAGAAAGGGGAACTAGCCTGCTTCACAGGCCCCTTGGACCTATCCTTCAGAAGGCAGTAAGATTTTGTATCACCCAGGTCCTTCACAAGCTTCTCCAAATCAGTTTCAAACAGAAGCTTCACCTTAAAAGCCAGCTGAGTCAACTGGGCTTTGGAAACTGTCTGCTGTTCGACGCCTGAGTTAAATCTAATGCCATCACACTGTCATCAGGGCACCATCCCTGACCGCCAAATGTACCAGGTCACACATGGCCATCAGATAAGGCCATAGCCAACTTCAAAAGAGTTAGTATCATCCGGTGGAAGAAACTGATTCCATTGGAGAAGGACTCGAGATGTCAGGCAAGTACATACTGCCATCTGCAAGATAGTAGCCACCACAGTGAATTGGCTCTACAACAATGAATTCACCTTGTGGTCCAGAGAATCCTTTAAGGCTGATTCACCTTCCACAGGAATGGTGGTCGGTCTGGTAACTACTGTGACCTGCGCATCCACCTTGGGAATGCCAATCACTCAATGCACTCCTTATCCAGGAGAGTGTGGATCTTTTTACATACCCCTAAGCCCCTTAGGCAGGGCGTCGGCAGAGTCCTACTCTGATTGGATCAAATCCATGATCACATTTGGGAACAGGAAGACAGTAGTAGATTTCCGCACCCTTTGAAGAAGCGGTTGTACCTTCGGCTCCTGCTCCATGCCGGAAGCATCCATCAAATTCAAGGCAGAAGAGACCCTGTCAATCAACACCACCAGCTCCTCCTCCCGTTATAGGCAATCACTCCAGCCTCTTCAGAATTTTCTTGAAGCAAGAGAACTTCATCATCCTTATCAGAGCCCAATACCGAGCCACCTGAATCCAAGCCAAGGTCGAAGTCTTGAATCGGCCCCAGCTATTCCCCATCACCAGGGATGTCTAGCCAAGGATAATCGAACAAGGCTTCTACTCTCAGTCTGCCCCATAAGAGACTGCACCTGGGAGCATCCAGAGGCCGCAGGATCTGAATTTTCCCACCAGAAGGAACAGGCCTGCTGCCAAAAGGAAAATAATTCCAGGGAAGACAATCCTGGGTCCGGAAGCTCTCTTCTTGGAAATGACCCTTCACAACCAAGGGGCACAGCTGCCACAGATCCCTTAGAGGATGATGAGTGGCTCACAGCACAGTCGCCAGATCCTCCGGCCAGCTGGATATCCTTACCTATAGCACCATCTGTCACTTCCTGCCCCGAGACAGGCAAGGCCAGACTAGTGGGAGAGGGGGAAGTAGGCTCTCTAGGGCCAACTCAGAAGCTGCCATGCAAGAAGAGCAGATTCCCTAATCCAGATTTAAGATACCTTGCTTGCCACAGGTCAAACGTTTCCTGGAAGAAGACAGAATTAAGGTAAGTATCATAATAGCACACACTAAAGGCTGCATTGACCCAAAGGCGCACATTAACTGCGTTTATATTGCAACGTGTACTACAGGCACGAGGGAAGGACCATGTGACCGCTAGGCACATAATAGGTAAAAATGCTACTAACACATCCAGAAAATGGCAGGAAACTCCTCACCATGCCAACTGTCACCAGTGATCCACCCCAAATTATATCCAAGGAAGAGGGAATTGGGGTTCTCCAGGGGGTGAGTACAGAGGTTTGTCCTTGTTGGGGGGCTCCCAAGTCGAGAATCTGTGCCAAGCTCAGTTCTACTCCCCTGAAACTGTTTTACTGGCTTTGCAGCACTGCATGTAAGGTGGCTGGTAGGCATATCCCTATGAAAGTCTTCTGCAAGCTTTGTGAGAGCAGGGGGGATAGAAGAAGAGGGAGAAGGTATTGAGGTTGTATGAAGCTGCTTTACTCTTCCAGATCTTTCCAATTTTCTTGCTGCTCAACAGGCTCTTATCCAATTTTTTCTCCTCCTATGGCTACCGAAAACATCGCAGTCTAGTGAACTCCCAGGTTGCGCTCAAGAGAGTCGCCTTTGTTTTTCAAGATGGTCATTCATGAGCATTTAATCAATCTTTTCCTCTCAATCCTCAGATTTTCTTCAGAAGAGGAGAAAATCCATCTACCATCTGCTGGAGACAAAGAAATATTAAAAGGACCTCCGGTGATTGAGGCAAATAGAGCCATGGGAGTGATGCCCTTGAAACCTGGGCTTTTCAGTGGTTCTTTGTCTCCATCAATCTGCTGGTAGAGGGAACACAACCCACTTGTCTGGACTGGTCCAGCAGGACGATATGGAAGATGTAGTTTTCACAGGTCCAGTGTAACAGTAAGAACTGTATCTGGGTTCTTGATTAATATCATCCAATACTTAGCAAGATATCAAAACAACCACCCCCAAGTCTGCAGAAAGGTTCCAGTAATGTGGAACTGTTCATACACCCCAGAATGCAATATGTAAAATCTACAACAGGAGAATCAAACCTTTTCCACCAAAAACAAGGAGTACCACAAGGGTCATCTCTTTCATCTCTCATGTTTAACATCTACATGCAGCCCATCTGCAATATCATCAGATCTTTCAACGTGGAAGGTATGATATATGCAGACGACATCCTACTTTATATGCCATTTTCTACAATGCAATTGGATCTACTTCCCATAATAAATTGCTTCAATGCCGTATCAGAGTGGCTCCTCTCACAGAACCTCCGCATCGCATCCAACATAAGAAAACTGAAGTTCTCTTTGTTACAAGAGACCCTAACTTCATACCACCAGCACAAATAAGCATCAAAGGAGCTGATCTATCCACCAAGGAAGCAATAAGATACCTTGGAGTCACACTGGACCACCGTCTCAATATGAAATCACACGTTAACAATATAACAAAGGCTGTATACTTCAAGATATGCACACTCAGGCATCTACGCTCATTACTGGACCCAGACGATTTTAGAACCATCTTCCAAGCACTCATCCTACCACATTTCGATTTCGCAAATTCAATTCTACAAGGTCTCCCACAATCCACCCTAAGTTCTCTTCAACTTGCCATGAACACTGCTGCAAGGGTTCTACAAGGAGCATCCAGGAGTAGTCACGTGACACCAATTCTCAAACATCTTCACTGGCTCCCGATACAAGGCAGAATCATATTCAAAACCCTAATTCTCACATACAAGGCCATACATGGTTTATCTGCAAACTCTCTAACTGATCTCACACAAGTTTTACCTCCAACTAGAACCAGAAGAAAGATAGCGACAAACACCCTAATAATGCCGAAGGCCATAACAACCTGTAGCCAAGCAACAGCGAACAGAGCCTTCATGTTTTGCGCACCAAAACATTGGAATTCCCTACCACCCGAAATTCGTGCCATAACCGGCATAGTCCAATTCAGAAAGGCCCTCAAACATAACTTATTCATCAAATACTACCCCACATAATGTACATAATATTGCACCACAAACTTAACAGAATCCCCTCCTTTTCCAAACATCATTGATAATATTACTTAAATACTTCTCTCATGTGATCGAATTAGCAGATCAATATTCTATGTATATAGTTCAATGTACATAGTTTTACCCCCATATTATCCATGTTTATCTTATCCAAATTTATTTTCCTGTTTTATGTAATACCGAACAGCCTGTTGTTCTGGTCTTTGGTTCTCTGTAAACCGCGCTGATTGTAAATAGCGCGGTATATAAAAAATTGAAATAAATAAATAAATAAAAATCAGGCAGCCAAAACAGCCTTGTTTGCTTTCAGTCTAAAGCATGCTGTACTTCTCTCATAACACTTCCAAATGAAGCAACAGGGTGGTCACTAATAGAAAATCAAGAGCCAGACAAGGCATTTCTCCCAGGGAAAAAAAGACATTGTGGATAGCATGGCAAAGAGCCTTTGGAACTAAGGGTCACATCTCTCCTCTCCTTCCCTCCTAGGGACTGAGATTTAACAATTTCCCTTTACATCTCAAGAGAATGGTAGTCTCCAGAACAAACCCCTGGAAGAGAGCAATAAGCCAGATACTCCCCAGCAACCTTGGTGGGTTGGCAGGCATCTTAAGGTGCAAGTCTAATAATGGTATCACAGAATCTTCCTATGCCAGAAAACACAATGAGGGGAAGAGGGCAGAATCAGTACCCAGAACCAAAGAACGATGAATGACAGTGCAAAGGGGGTCTGGAAAAAGAATTGTACCTCTCTCTCAGACATGAGATGCCAGGTCTCATTTATTGAACATGAAAGAGAGCAACCCAACCTCTCTGGAGCTTCTGAGCAGCAATCATGTTTGCAGTCTTAACTCAGCACACACACACACACACAATCTGTGCTGACCTTGTGGATTCACCTAGTGATCACCAATAGCAAGAGTCACAGTTGCAGAACAGACCCGTTTGAGCCTATCCTCCCTGTTAAGGGTAATAAACGCAAAACAAAACAAAAAATGCTAAATGTCCAGTTCCTCATGTCTCCGTAGTTACAGGAGGACACTCTGCTATATTGCTTTGCCCTCTCTATAATAACGAGGAAGACCTTTTTGTTCACCCTCTCTAAGTGGGAAAAAACTTTGCATTGTTGCCTTTTTATGATGAGACGATTTGCAGTGCTTCCCTTCTCTATAATGCTGATTGGGAGGACATGGTCTTACTGTTCCACTTTTTTATAGTGTCTTTATTTTCCTAGCTGCATAAAGTTAATTAAGAAACACTCATAAAAGCTAAAAATACAAACATTAAACAGAATTGCAAATCAGCAGCAATTTTAGAAGATTTGCAGTACCCAACATCACATAACTCAACTGCTCACCTCTTCCCAGAGAAATACTTTATTTGCCTAAATTATCTCAGGGCTTGAGGAGGGATAGTAGCAGCAAATGCTTCCACACGAATTCTAGCTCATCCCAAGACAAAGAGTGATCCAGTCCTGGTTATGCCACTTGCATATATGGACTTGAAGCTATGAAATGCTAGAATTAGCACAGAAATACTCAAAAAAATTCAAATCACTTGTGGTAGTTTTCTTAAAAAATGGTACCAGATTAGGATCTGTAGCTATCGCCACTTTCCACTCCAGTTGTAATGGGTGGGTGGGGGGGATTTCAAAAAGAGTCTAGATCGGCGGCCTGCCAGAAAATCATCAGTGAGCATCCCCCCTCCCCGGCATAGCAGGAATCCAACAAACACAACACACACCATGGACAGCCTGCAGCTTTAAATCAAAGAAGCTTAATTTCATGTTTTATTGCATTTGTACAACAATACAATCGTCATATCTTTGCAGGTTTGTACGCCTGAAAAGGTTCACTCTCTGAAAGGGAACCACCACCCTTCGGATCTCTATCAGATCCTTCTGTACCGGAACGTATGTGCCTCAGACCCTCCTCTTCTACACCAAGACAGAAAAGTTCACACTTAGTCTCTCAGAGCAGATGAAGTCGACACTCACCTCGCAATCGCCCGAGCTCTAGACCTGTGCTACCGCCACCACGGCTAACATTCAAACCTGGCGCTCAAATTCTCCGAGGTGACGTAAGGGGAAGAGCTCCAATCCGGAAGCAGTAAGAATCGTATTGGGCAAGGAAGAGTTTTTTCGCTGGTTATTGATTCGCACCGTCTTTCAAAGAGCGCTAGTACAGTAGCTTTTCAGCTAGCTTAGTCTATATAAGAATCTATTCCTTCACTTGCTATTTCTTAATCAATACATACCAATATCACCTACAACTTGTTTGTTGACCCTTATTCCATTTTAATGTATTATATAATGGTTTCCTCTATCAATGGTTTGAGTGCCTTACTTATGATTGTGCCTGAAAAACAGTATGTTACTCAACTTAGGTTACTGGAGGCCTGCGACAAATAAATGCGTCTACTTGTAAAATGTGCATTAGACATGGGCAGGTAGGAAAGATTCGTGCTGGCACACAAACTCCGCACATCACCTAGTCTGCAGGCGCGGGACGCAGTTTCCCAGTCTACAGTCTCGAGCAAAGTAATGCAGTTGAGTTAGAAGATATACGGCACTAAGGATCAACAAACAAGTTGTAAGTGATAGCCTTTTAATGGACTAATTTCATGTATCTTTGACACGATTTCGAGAGTTATTTTCTCTTCATCAGGTGGAGGGGAACTCTCGAAAGCTTGTCAGATACATTTAATCCAATAAACACGTATCGCCTATAACGTGCTTGTTGACCCTTATTTCCAACTCTCTAGCTTCGCGCGCCTGACAGCTCTTATGACGCGGCCGATGACGCTTTCTCGTCACTGCGACAGCAGATTAGAGAAACCCAGCCTGCCGGCGCACATACGCGTTCTTTTCAACTTCCGACTACCGATTGTTTAAGGAAACAGCTTGCGGCCGGTGCGTATCGCCGTCTATTCATCACTTCCGGAGGTTGGCCTCTTATGTAGCTACCTGCAGAGATGGTGTTCTACTTCTCGAGCAACGGTAAGAGCAGTGCCGCGAGAGACCTGGCTCCCCCTCTTGGCTTTCCCGTGGCTACGTTACTTCTACTTTCACCTGTGATAACCAGTTTTGAATCATCCTAAGAATTTTCCGAGGAAGCATGAGTTCCCGAGACCCGAAACTACCCTCTGAGATCTCCCTTGCGGTTCCTTTGACACTCATGGCCTAATGAAAAGGTGTCAAGGGCTGCGAAGAACACAGTTTACTGCAAGGAGTAACGCGGCTGCTGGAACTCTGTACTTTAAATCTTAGAAGTTTTTTCTATTTCTGCAGTGGATCAGAGTTTATTATGTTTGGGGTTTTTTTTCAATAATGAAATGAGTAAGTGAGAAATCGTGTGGAGTAAGCAGGGTTTTTTGAGGGAGTACTGAGTACTGACACCATTTTTCATTGCCTGTTAAAACTGACCTATGGTCTTCCTATATTAATGAAAGAGACCCGCATATGAGTACAGGTGCCTTTTTTTGTTAGGGGAAATGCAGTAGGAATAAGGGTCTTGGTTTGGATAAGTTCCTGGAGGAAAGGTCCATAAACCATTATTAAGAAGGGACCCAGGATATCAATGCTTGACCCAGTACAAGCATTGCGGAACCTGTGTCTTTTGGGGAAACTGCTAGGTACGTATGACCTAGATTGGCCACTGTTGGAAACAGGATAATGGGCTTGGTCTGACCCAGTATGGCATATCTTATGTTCTTATGTAATGTTTTCTGCTCTGCCATTGTGCAGGCATGCGTGTTTAATGTGGTCTCTGTATGTCTCTGGCCTGGAGGGGCAGTTTGAAAGGACTGAAGGAAAGGAGGGGAGGAGTGATCTAGTGGTTAGGACAAGGTACTTCAGGCCGGAGGGCCGGGGGTTCAAGTCCCACCTGGGGATAGCAATCTCAGGCCGGAGGGACTGGGATTTCTAGTCCTATAGGCACTCCTTGTGGTCTTGGGCAAGCCACTTAACCCTCCATTGCCCATGTTCCCTGTAAGTATTAGCGTATGTGTCTCATATCCCCTCGTGTTAAATGTATCCCCCAATTGACCGCTTTGACCCGGTGAAAAGCGGGATATAAATACAGCTAAATAAATAAATAAAATAACAAACATTCTGTTCATTTTGAAAGAATAATCCTGAGCTTTTCAGAGCAGTAGTCTGGAGTAGCAAACATGACAGAGACAGGTGTAAATTTACAGACCAACGATTTTAGGGGGCTAGCTACTAAAGTGTGCTATTACTGCAGATGATTAGTAACAAGATCCCATTGACTAAGGGAGAGGAGGGGAACCTGTGCTAAAATTTACATTAATATTAGCACACCTAATAACTAGTCTCTTCACTGAGGCATGAGCTTTCAAGGACAAGAGTCCACTTGTGAGATGCCTGAAATGTACTTCAGGAGGTGGGTAAATATACATGAAGATGGGGAGGACGATGCAAAATGTAGAGATGACATTAAAAATTGAAGGGCAGGATGTGAGCAGAGCCTGATAATAGCAGAATAGTTAAACTAACTGAATTTAGTGGAGAATGAGATAAAGGGCAGGGGTGATTTGAGAGTAGTTGTCCATTCACACCTGTGATGAGTGCCATTTGTCCCTATTTAGGCCTATAGGGATTATGTTAATTTTTTTGATTTGCTTCAGTTTAGCAGTCCCCCCCCCCCCACCCCCCTCTGAAACTCCCTTTGTAAACTATGGCAATCTTGAGGTCAGAGTGCCCTGAAGCATTAGAAATAGCAACATTCAAAAACCAGTAGAACATTACAATGTCCAATTTATGTCCATTTTATCAGTTTTCTTAAGGACTGGACTGGCCTGTCTCTCTTATATAGACAGCGGAGGGATGCAACCCATTTTGAACAATGATACAACCCTCTCACAGGACTGGGTGACAGCCCTCTAACCTCCAAACAGATACCAGCAACCACAAACTGCATAACAGTGACACACTGACTTAGGAACCAGTTCTTGCGAGAAATCTAGGTATACAGTACTAGCTTTGTCCCCACATGTCTGTATGTATTTTTTTTATACCACCTTATCTTGGAATCAAGGCAGTTTACAGGGAACAGGAACTTAATGTTTAATTAGAACTTTTAGGTATTTAACAGTAATAAACAGTAATATCATAAAGGTGAGCTATAGCCCATGGTTTTAATGTATTAACAGTTGGAAGTTATATACAGCAACTTGGCAAACAACTCCCTAAAAATAACTTACAAGAAGACCAAAACGCTATTTATCACCAGGGATACTAATTTCCAACCACTGACCTCCATAGCCTTAAACATAAATGTGAATGTTCAACCAAAGGTCAGGTATTTGGGCATCACTCTCGACCAATAACTATCGTTCAAGCCTCACATAAGCTCCACTACAAAAACAATATATCACAAAATCAGAATTCTCCGTCAATTCCGCCCTCTATTGGATCCATCCAGCTACCACTCAGCCTTCCAAGCAATCATAACACACCATTTTGACTACTGCAATTCAATCTACCAAGGGCTGACGAAGACTACACTGCTCCCCATGAATACCACCTTGCATACTGCCACATGCATCGAAGAATCATCATATAATCCCAATCCTCAAACAGCTCTATTGGTTGCCATTACTCAGCCGCATACACTACAAGATTCTACTCCTGACTTTCAAAATCATAAACAAACAGTCCGCTTATTACCTAGAAACACTACTGAACTTCTCCATCCCTAGCAGAATGAAAAGACAAACCACAATAAATATGCTAAACATACCTCAAGAAAAAATTAAATGTTCCCAGTATGCTTGCAATATAGCATTTGAACTATATGCGCCATCCCTCTGGAACTCCTTCCCTGGTGCTTTTACAATCAACAATTCAAGAAACTACTCAGAACTCACCTATTCATTGAACACTTTGGCTCAATTACATAACCCCCCCCCCTCTTTTTTTCTCCCATCCAACTGCATCCCCTCTCCCAAAGAGATTAAATGACAGTTAATCCTGTATGTTACCTTTAACCCCTTTCACACAAGTAACTCCTCCTGTATATAAGTTCTACTGTTAAATAGAACAATCTGTTGTAAATAGAAATTAACTATGTATTTAAGTTCCACTGTTCTATGTAAAACTCAGTTGTTGTATACCGTTTTGCCCCGGTAAAAAGTGGTATGAAAACACAGTCAAATAAATAAAATGAAATCAAATAAATAAAATATAAGGAGGGGGAGTAGTGGAAGGAGTGCGAGAGGAGGTATGTGCAAGAGGAGTTAATTTGTGGCATGTGTCCCTAGGTTGTTGCATGAGGGGAAAATTGCTTAGGTGTTGAGGTATTCCTTGAATAGTAGTGTTTTAAGGTCCTTGTGAAATTTCGTTCGTTCGTTTGGTTTTCCTGATGTTGCCGGGGATTTCATTCCAAAGGTCTGGTGCGTAGATGGAGAAGGCCCTGTTGTGAGTGTTTTGGTTCATCAGTGTTATTTCTGCCGGTAGGTCGAGGAGGTTTGTACTGCATTTTTGCCTTGTTCTGTTAATAGATTATATGCAGATGAGGGATTCTAGGTATGTTGATTGATCGATCATGAAAATATTCAAAACTTTACATCATTTATATTTGACTCTGTTGTATACAGGTAGCCAGTGTAGATTTTTTTTTTTTAAATTGGTGTAATGTGGTCCCTCTTTTTTGCATTTGCTAGGGTGTATGCTGCAGTGTTTTGGGCCACCTGTAGTTGGTGAAGAGCATGTTTAGGGAGTCCTTGGTATATACTATTGCAGAAGCCCAGTAGAGGGAATATGAGTGCCTGGCGTGCAGATGGAAAATCTGAGGTTGCTAGTAGAGGTTGAAGGTTACGGTGTGTTTTTATCTTATGGTATATTGCTTGTGTGGTTTTGGTGATGTGAGGGGTGAAGGTGAACTGTTGGTCGATTTGTTATGCCCAGATATTTCACTTCCTGCTTGGTTTCTAGTTCCTTGTTGTGTATTTTTTGATAGTTTTGGGGGGTGAGAGTGATTTGTTTCTGGAGATATGGAGTACGTTGTTTTTTTTTTTTTATAATTGATCTGTAGTCCGTGCTCGTGTAGCCATTCTGAGATTTCTTGGAAGCATGTGGATATTTTGTGTAGGTTTGGATTGCAGATGTCATAGGGTGTAAACATCATGATGTCGTCTGCGTAAATTCTGTATTGAATGTTGTGTTTGTGAAATATGGCACATATGGGTTGTATGAATATGTTGAAGAGCAGAGAGGATAGTGTGGAGCCTTGTGGAAATCCTTTGTGTGTCTGTATGGAACTGATCTGTTTGTTCCTATGTGTATTTATTGGTGACGGTCTGATAGTTATGATTGCATCCATTTAAGGGGGGTGCCTCTGATTCCAATGGATTGTAGTCTGGCGAGTAGGAGGTTGTGTGGAATGGAGTCATACGCTGCGGTTATGTCCAGGAAGATTAGGATGTATGCATGGTTAATCTTGTCGCTGCCATTTGCCCAGGCAACCAATCAGAAGATCCAGTAATATCAACTACTTCAGCTGGGGCTCATTCACCTGCTTTTCCTCCAATGTAGTATAAACCATTATCTGTAAACAATGTTCCTCTACCTAGGACAAACGGGCCAATCCCTAAGTATGACTTGTAGCGCTATACACATAAGTGGTAGTAGTAGTAAAAAGAAGAATTGGACACAGATCTGACATTAGAAATGGCAGTATTCAAAGATCAATAGAACATCTCAGTCTTATTCCCCTGCTTGCATGTGTATATATGTGTATGTGTATTCTGTCTATGTATGGCTTTCTGTGCGTGTCTGAGTGTCTGTGACCTAGAGAGGAAAGACTAGGGCATTTTAGAATGAACAAATCCCTGACTGCTGTGTTTCAGTGCATTAATGTTTCTTTGCCGCAGCTGCTAGAGCTACCTCTCCTATAGAAATTCATTGGATCATTTTATGTGGGTGGGGAGGCTGTTATTTCTCTGGAAATTGCAATATGACCTGTTTTCCAACTTGATCTATTTTTCATGTTTTTCCCTCATGCCAAATTTGGTCCTGTAGCATTACATTTTTAGAGTTAAAACCCCCCCCACACTTTAGATATATTTTGTCTACTTATTGTTAGGTTCAAGCAATCCTAAGGCATTGCTCGCAAATCATTATGTTTAAAACTTTTGACAGTAGTACTAATTGACATTAAACCGTATTGTGCATATGCCTCAAAAAGTTAAATTACGTAAGAAATAAAATACTTTAGAAACCTATACAGATTCAGTGTGCAGTCATCAGTAAACAAGCCCAACCAGAAAAAGAAACCTCAGCACAATAGAATACAAGCAGCCAGGCATTCTGTATTGTAACTTATAACGGAGAGAAGAAATTAGATTTTGTTCTTCAAAACAGTGCTAAGAAAGGTTTTGTATTTAAGACAGAAATGACATTTTTCTATGCTTTAATATATAGTCCTCTTGTAAATTAATTGTATAATGTGCTTGACTTTTTGCATTCTGCCTCTTGAATAAAGTATACTCTAAAATATGTAGCTTCTTTCTACTGAATAACCAAACTGGATGCTATTTAATCACACATTAACATAACTGGGAGAAAAAGGATCTCGGAACCTAACTAGTCATATGATCCAAATATCTCAATCCTTTAGACCTGACTCTGGAACATCAGTGATCCTAAAAAACCTCCAGTTTATTATTCAAATATGCATTCTTATATTAAACATTTGAGACCTCATTATTTCATCAATGAGCTCATAACTTATAAACCTCGTTTTATATAACCATTTTCATTAAACTTAATTTTGATGAGGTATCCTCTCTTGTCTGATGTTATATTTGGTAACCAACGCCACCTTAGACATCTAAATAGCATTTTGCATACACTTCTTCAGGGGTCGCCCACCTTTGGGGGTCCAAATCTTGTTTTATACCAGTTTCTACAAAAAACATTGCCTCCACATCAATTACTCTGGTCTTATAATGTCCATAATTAATAACCACATTCTATGTACTATCAGTCTGCAGTTCTCAGCTAGCACCCATTAATGTAACTCATCTCCAAAAGTTTATCTATCGATGTTTAAATTTAAAACCAGTAACATAGTATATGATGGCAGATAAAGACCAGTATAGTCCATCTAGTCTGCCCAGCAAGACTGCAAGTATAGGTGCACCTGCCGCTCCGTGCAGGTCATCCCTCCCTATGCCTTTGTTTAGGGGTATAACCACTGCTCCATGTAGGTCACCCCTATTTGTTGAAATATAAGAGAGTGTCATGTTTGTTTTTGATTTTATCCTGTTCCTATAAAGGGATCCACTGGGTCTGTCCCATGCCATTTTGAAATCTGTCACTGTATTTGCCCCCACCACTTCCATTGGGAGGGCATTCCAAGCATCCATTACCCTTCAGTGAAAACATATTTCATGACATTGCCTTTCAGTTTATGCCTTTTTACAGCTTCATGTTAAGCCCTCTAGTTTTACAGCTTCCCCGTCTTTGGAAAATGTTTGTTTGTTTATTAATACCCTTTAAGTATTTAAAGGTCTGATTCATATCTCCCCTGTCCCTCCTCCAGGGTGTACATATTTAGGTCTTCAAGTCTCTTCTCATAAGTCTTCTGATGCAGGCTCCAAATTATTTTGGTCACCCTCCTCTGAACTGTTTCCATTCTTTTTATATTCTTTGTGAGATATAGTCTCCAAAACTGAACACAATATTCCAAGTGAGGCTTCACCAGCAACTTGTACAGTGGCATTAGTACCTCTTCCTTGCTGGTAATTCCTTTTTTGTATGCAACCCAGCATCCTTCTGGCTTTTGCTACCACCTTGTCACACTGTTTCGCCACCTTGAGATCCTCAGAAATAATCACTCGGAGGTCCTTCTCCTGGTCCATGCACACCAACCTCTTGCCCCCTATAGCATACAATTCCCTTGGATTTCTGCTTCCCAAGTGCATGACACTGCACTTTTTCACATTTAAATCTTAACTGCCAAGCATTAGACCATTCCTCCAACTTTTGTAGATCTTTCCTCATGTTCTCCACTCCCTGAGGGGAGTCCACTCTGTTACAAATTTTGGTGTCATCTGCAAAAAGACAGATTTTTCCATTCAGTCGCAATATCACTCATGAATATATTGAACAGTAGTGGTCCCAGGACCGAACTCTGGCACACACCTCTAATCACCTTCTTTTCATCTGAGTGAGTTCCGTTTACTGTCACCTTCTGTCGTCTGTCAGTCGACCAATTTCTGATCCAGTTCACCACCTTGGGACCCATCCCCAAGCCTCCTATGAGAAACAGTATCAGGCTTTGCTGAAATCCAGGTAGATCACATCCATTGCATGCCCTTGATCTAGTTCTCTGGTCACCCAGTCAAAGAACTCTATCAGATTTGTTTGGCAAGATCGTCTTTTTGGTAAAATCATGTTGCTTTGGATCATGTAGCCTGTTGGTTTCGAGAGTCCACTATTCGCTCTTTCAGGAGCACCTCCATTATTTTTCCTGCCACTGAGGTAAGGCTTACTGGCCTTTAATTTGTCACTTCTTCCCATATTACCACTTTTGTGAAGAGGTACAGCATCAGCCCTTCTCCAGTTCTGTAGAACGTCTGTCTCCAAGGATCTGTTGAAAACATTCTTTAATGACCCTGCAAGAACCTCTCTGAGCTCTTTCAGTATCCTGGGATGTATCCTATCCGGTCCTATGGCCTTGTCCACTTTCAGTTTTGCAAGCTGTTCTAACGGCTGTGAACGGTGTGGTATCTACTCCATTCCCATTTGTATATCTGTCAATCACAGGTGGTCCTCCTCCAAGATTTTCTTTAGTAAAAACAGAGCAGAAGTATTTGTTTAGCATTTTCCCTTTGTCAGTGTTACTTTCCACAAATCCGTTCCTGGCACTTTTGAGTCCTGCATTTCCACTCTGATTTTCCTCCTCTCCCAGATATACCTGAAAAACGTTTTGTTGCCACACTTCACGTCTTTAGCCTTTTTTTTTTTCTTCTGCCTTAGATTTTGCTCTCCTTTTTTCTCATTTTGTCTCTTTTAGTTTTATCCTGTATTCTTTTCTGTGTTCTGAATTTTGTGACAGCTGTGTATTTTGCCTTTATTTGTGCAGCCACTTCTTTGGAGAACCAGATAGGTTTCCTTTTCCTCTTGTTTTTATTTACTTTCCTTACATATGTATCTGTTGCCCCTTTTATTGCCTCTTTTAGCTTAGCCCATTGCAATTCAATTTCCCTTATCCTCTCCCACCCTGCCAACTCCTCCTTCAGGTACTTGGCCATTTTTATTGAAGTCAGTATTTTTGAAGTCTAGGACTTTGAGCTTGCTGTGATTGGACTTCACCTTGGCTTTTACCTCAAACCTCACCGTGTGATGATCACTGCTGCTCACATGGGCACTCACCTGGATATTCGACATGCTATCACCGTTGGTGAGCACTAAATCCAGCATCGAGCTTTCCCTAGTCTGTTCTATCACCATTTGTATAAGAATCTTGAAAGGCATTCACATTTTTTTTTTATTTACTTCTTTCCAGATTTGCAGAAGGAATACTCCAATCCACATCGGATAGATTAAAGTCACCTAATATGATCACTTTCCCCTTTTTGGCTATCTTTGCAATATCAATAATCAATTTGCTGTCCCTAAACCAACTTCCTGGTATCTGGACCGCTCAGTAACCAACTGCACGCATGTATGAAGTAAGCAGATGTAAATAGTGTAAGTAGAATATGTAAATAGTTCACCCAGTTTCAGCTCCATGTTACCGATCCTGTTCAATGTAAGCACAAGCCAGACCTGACTGGTCTTGTGCATGAATTGTTAATTGTAAACCGCACTGATAATAAAGAGCGCGGTATAAAAAAGCGTTTAAATAAAAATGTTTTGGCACTTATTGTTGTGTTACATCACCAGTTCTTTTTAGATTGATGGCTGAATTGTTTATTATTAAAATTGCTTTCAAATCATGAGTTCTGATCACTTCTGGCCAGATTAAATTTTTAAACAGGTGATTTGAAGCAAAGATTGACACCCCCAGCTATCCTCTCCTTTTTGATTGATAATGTCCTATAAATAAGACCTTTCAGCAGCATCTCTGTGATGGTTCTGTGACTTCCCAAGACTGACTGATTTTAGTTTTGTTAAATCACTATGGGAACTATGGCAGTATTCATTAGCTTGTGAAGACACTGCATAGGCCAAAAGTCAATTATCCCTGTGAGCTCTTCAGCACTCTGAGTAAGTTTGGATATGAGAGATGTTTGGCAGGACTGCTCATATTCCCTCAGGCATGTTTTTTTATGGTCTTGCTAAGTTCTGATACCTTTCAAGAGCCTGGCAAAAAAAGATCAAGAGACCTGTATGATTTCAAACTCACATACTCTATCTTTATTGGTGGTGTCCTTTTAAAGGTTTTGCAGCCTACCAAGCCTACAGCCTTGTCCAGGACCAATATGACTCCTAGAGTTAATCTGGATAAACTGATGTATGGACGCACTTGTATGACTATTTTTATTTTTTTCTCTTTTTTTAGTTGTTTCCCCAGTTTATACTATTTACATGGGAAAGGATAAATATGAAAGTAAGTTCTTATTTTCTGTAAGTTTAAAACTCTTATTTATCGTTAGCAAATTTTGCTAATATTCCTTCATTCAAGGCTGGAAAAATATTTTGAAAATTTAGGTACCAGTTGAAATTTCGGAAACCACGACTTCAGCTCCTTCATGAAGTCTAGTGGCTGGGAGCCACCCTAGGGAGATGTGGGCACTTTCACTTCTCCCCCTTCTCGTGGCATTGGTCAATCCATGGCTCCCCCTATTGCACAATCATCCCCTCTGAACCATGTGGCTGCTCCTGCTACCTCTATCAATTCTATCGGAAGTTTGATCTAATCCAGGCCAATAGGTTGAGGCTGCAGGGCCTCGGCATGATTCAGATGGTAGATGAAGCCAGAAGAAGAGGTGGAACTGCTGCAGGAAAGAAGCACTGCTCTTCTCCTGCAGGCCCAGGAGATTGTGCTAAAGTCGGGGTAGGAGACAAAAGAGACTGTCCAAGAAAGCATGGGAATCTACAGTATCATGGGGCCCAGAGCAGTTATTCCTCACTCCCCCTACCCCCCCCCCCCCCTATCTCTGGCATCTCTTTTCAAGTTTGGAGCAATTCCTTTTAAATTTGGAGTGGTGCTATGTGCCAGGCACTAAATCTTATCTGTCAGAGGAGCTAATATTTTTCCGGTCCTGTCTGGGATACTCTGTAAAGTTTACCATGTTAAATTCTAGATGCCACACTATAGTCTTGCTTGGCTCAATGAGGTTTTTTCAGTGATACATAGCAACTACAACTACTGTTACTGAACAATGCATTGTCAGATACAAATGTTGATCATTGGAGATTTGTCTGACTCCTGCTCTTTAGTCTGGTAGGACTATAAAAGAATTGCAAAAATGTCACTTTCATATTGGGTAACGTGTTCTATTTGTGGTACCTATTTTTTAATTATTACAGAGTATTTGATAACTTTCTTCTGAACACCTGCTTGATTAGACCCAATGCTTCCTTTTATGGGTGGGCCTAACAATATACTCCTGCCTCTTTGGGTTTCTGGTATTACAAACTTACCTTCACAGCTTTCCAGGGAGGAAGAATGTCGTCTACTTTACTTTTCAGTTCCTCATCTTTTCCTATGACTCATCCTTCACTTTGATAGCTCTCATTCCATATCGTTCTGCTAGACCAGTCCAGACAAGTGGGTTGTGTTCCCCTACCAGCAGATTGGTGAGACAAAGAACCAATGAAAAGCCCGGTTTTTAATGGCTTCACTCGCTTGCCTCTATCTGCCTCAGCCACCAGAGGTCTCCTCGGTATTTCTTTGTCTCCAGCAGATGGAGGATGGATTTTCTCCTCTTTGAAGAAAATCTGAAGATTTGAGAGGAAAAGATTTATTAAACGCTCATGAATGACCACCTTGTGGGTGATTCACGAACACAACGTGGGAGGCTCCACTAGACTGCGTTCTTTTCGGTAGCCATAGAAGGAGGGAAAATTGGTTCAGTTCTACGTGCTTAGCCCAGCACGGATTCTCTGCCTGGGGCTCTCGGGGTGAGTACCAAGGCTTGACCTTGTCATTGTCCTTGATGGGGGATGGACCGCTGGCGACCGTTGACATCGTGTGGGGTGTTCTGCCATTTTCTGCACACATTATTGGTGTTTTCACTTATTGTGCGCCTGGTGGTTGCATGGTCCTAGTGTGCATTCCTACCCTAGAACCTGTAACATGTTGTGGTAAAAGTGTAGTTAACGTACTCCTTTTGGGCTGCTGCGGCCTTAGCATACGCTGTTATGATACTTGCCTTAACTCTCTCTGTTGTCTTTCAGGAAGCACTGTTTGTCCTATGGCAAGCGAGGTGCCTCATCTTTGGATTCTGGACTCGGCTCTTTATGCATGGCAGCTGGGGGATGCTGTTAGTTCGGCCTTGCCTGCCTCAAGGCAGGAGATGATAGATGGTGCTTGTGGGTAAGGATATCCAGCCACGGATGATACCAAAATCTGCAATAGAGTAGACACCCAGGAAGGTGTAGATAACATGAGGAGGGATCTAGCTAAGCTTGAAGAATGGTCTAGAATTTGGCAGCTTGGATTTAATGTTTAAAAAAAATGTAAGGTTCATGCATTTGGGCTGTAGCAATCCAAGGGAGCAATATAGTATAGGGGGTGAAGTACTTTTGTCCACTAAAGAAGAGCGGGACCTAGGCGTGGTTGTGTCTGATCTTAAAGTAGCTAAACAGATAGAAAAGGCGACGGCAAAAGCTAGAAGGATGCTTGGGTGCATACAGAAAGGAATGGCTAGCAGAAAAAAGGAGGTGATAGTGCCTCTGTATTAGTCTTTGGTGCGACCTCATTTGGAGTATAGTGTGCAATTCTGGAGACCGCACCTTTAAAAGGATATAAACAGGATGGAGTCAGTACAGAGGGTGGCTACTAAAATGGTTAGTGGTCTTCATTATAAAGCATATGAGGACAGACGTAAGGATCTTTATATGTACACCTTAGAGGAAAGGCGGGGTAGAGGTGATATGCCACGGAGGTATTTAAATATCTCGATCATAAATGTACAGGGGGAGAGCTTCTTTCAATTGAAAGCAAGTTCTGCTACTAGGGAACATGGGATGAGGGTGAAGGGGGATAGATTCAGGAGTGATATGTGGAAATATTTCTTTATGGAAAGAGTGGTGGATCCGTGGAATAGTCTCCCAGTGGAGGTGGTAGAGATGAGGACAGTATCTGAATTCAAAAAAGCATGGGACAAACACAGAGTATCTCTAAAGGAAAAAAGGGGACTGCTGTAGTTGATATGGAAGGACAGACTAGATAGGCCATGTGGTCTTTTTCTGTCATCATGTTTCTATGTTTAAGGAGGAAAGGCTGGAGAATGCCTGGGGAAGGTGTGGCCCAGCTCCAGAGTTTAACATAGAGAGCAGGAGACCTTGAGGGAGAGAGGAGCCCAAGGGTTTTCTGGAATATGCGGTGATCAGTTCCCTTTGAAAGTGTAATACTACTAAGAAGATAGGAACTGTGGTTTACGTTTTCTGCTGTGTATTCAGCCTTGCTGTTAGACCTTTACGCAGCTATGGAGAGCTGCTCTTTACTTTATATGTGGATATGACGCCCTGTTGCTAAAGTCTGAAAGAGTACTACTGAGTTGTGCCCCAGAGTGAAGGAACTTTGGGGAAGAAGCAGTTTGTTTTCTTGCCTGAAAACTGTCTCTACTGGAACAATGTTCTCTCACCCAGCAGATCAGTGCTGCTAAGACTAACTAAGGAACTGTTACAGTTGAGGAAAGCCTAAAGGAACAGTCTGTCTGTAACCCTATGTGTATTGCAGGCCCAAGAAGGGCCAGGGCAGTTTGCTTGGGTGTTTATCCTGAAAATAAAGTGTATTTTCTTTAAACCTCCTACTGGCTGTAGAAGCTTGTGTCATTGCTCAGCTGCAGTATACCACACCACCCCAGAATTCTTTTCCTTCTGGCATGTACATTCAAACTTGTGCCCCCAGGTACAATCTCGTGAAGGGCAGGCTGAGATTGGAAGCCCTCTTCAACCATCTTTAGCTAGGCATCCCAGGCGAGGGGCGCCCCCTGGTGATGGGGTTCAGTTGGGATCTGTTTGAGATTTGAAACTGGGCTCTGATGTGGATGAGGAAGTACTCTCACCTTCAGAGAATTATGAAGAGGCCAATGTGATCCACCTATTTCAGAAAGAGGAGTTGGCAATGTCGATTTGCTAGGGTCTCATTCACCTTGAGCTTGGCAGATGCTCAAGGCACAGAGCAGGAGCTGACAGTGCATCCATTCCTGCAAGGGGTGTGAAAATCCACTACTGTCTTACTGTTTCTGAACGTGATCAAGGATATGATCTGGTAGGAATGGAATTCTCCTGACACCACCTAAGGGTCCAAGGATATATAAGAAGAGACATGCTGTCCTGGAGAAGGAGTGCATTGTGTGGTGTTTGATATTCCCAAGGGGGATGCGCAGGCCACGGTGGTTACCAGACAGACCACCATTCCCGTGGAAGGCAGATTGGCCTTAAAGGATATCCTGGACCAAAAGGTGGATTTGTGTTGAAGAACCAGTTTGCTGCCACTCTGCTTGTTTTCATTTGGCGGTATGTGCCCCATTCCAGTGGATTCAGTCTCTTCTGCCGCCTCTTTTTCGAATCTGCTATAGCCTTATTTTCTGGTTCCATGTATGGCCTGTTACGTCTAGAGGCCAGGGATTGTGCCCTGTCGACAGTGACATGGCTTGGCTCGGCTCGGCTCTGACATGGGGCAGCGATCTCATCTCCCAAAGCCTGGTTGCCCATCTGGCCTTGGAAGAATGCTTCTGTCTGGTCCAATTTGGAGAAGTTGGTGAAGGACCTGGATGAAACACAATTGTTCCACTTTCTGGAGGATAGGGGCCTGTGAAGCAGGCAGGAGCCACTTTTTCCTTCAGCCTCCGCCCGCTCCTCATGGGCTCACTGATCAGACTTCCAGGGGTCATGGATTCCTGTCGTTACTGGCCTGGAAAGCTTTTCTTCCCCTCTGCTTATGGACTTTGGGCTTGTTCTCAGTCCCTTCATGGAGTGCTTGGGCCCAGGGACCTGGTCTCATCCAGAAGAGGACCCCCCCTCGCCCCATACTGCACATTGAATTTTTGGAGCCCTTTTCTTGGTTCCTTCAATTGGGAGACGGGCTTTGTCTCTTCCTTCAGGAATGGGCCTGGTTCGCCAAGGATTGCTGGGTGCTAGTCCCCATTCAGTACACCTATGTCCTGGAATGCAAAGAGACGATTGGCTGCTTTCATCTTCTCCCCTTGTGGATCTGTGGACAGCTGGATCACTGTGCGGATTGCCTTGGACAAGTTGCCTCTCCTGAAGGCAGTGGTGCCTGTTCCCCTGGATGATCTGGGTAAGGGCAGGATTCCATCTGTTTCGTGGTACAGACACGGAAGGAACCTTCTGGACCTCAAGTGTGTCAATAAATTCTTGCACGTCATGTGCTCCTGGATGGAAACTTTGTGATCCATAATTCATGCAGTGCGTCGAAGGGAATTCCTGGCATCTCTGGATTTGGCTGAGGTGTATTTTTGTATCCCATTTCAGGGAATCAGCAAAGTATATGTTTTGCCGTGCTTAGCTCTCCTCTTCAGTTTGTCACTCTCTCTCATTTGGACTCTTCACTGCCCCAAGGACTTTCTCCAAGGTCATAGTGATAGTGGCTACAGTGCTCAGGGATTTGTGTGCACCCATATCTGGACTACTGGCTTATCTGAGCCCATTCTCTATTGGAGATGTCTCTGGTAACTCCCCGAGTGGTGTCTTCTCTCTCTCTCTCCTCTTTTTTTTTTTTTTAAATCATTTATTTATAGAATATCAGTTTAGTCCACATTACGGGAACCATAACTTCAAAATATAACAATATAAAATAATCAAAGGAAATAAGGCTAAGACGTAGCCATTTAAAGGGATAACAAACTACCCTTTACACCACCCTGTCCTTGCCCAGCCTTTCTTGGAGAAACTTCTCTAAGTGGGAGACACCTACAAATGCATATGTAGCATCACAATAATTTATGATACACTTACTTACAAGGAAAATGTAAGTGGAATGAAGCCCCTAAGGCTAAAACCTGAGGCTTCAAACCTAAAAACTGTCTCTGTTGAAGCTGAGAAGTAACACATCAGGAAATACATACAAGCGCTGACCACAAAATTTGGCTTGCTTATTCTTAAACACTTTAAGAATATGAAGCTTAACAAATTCAGACGCAAAGGTAGCCAGAAGTGTGGAGCGCAAAGTAGTCACATCAAGGGAATCCTGTTTTTAAAAAAAAAAAGTGGTAAGATTCTGAATAGAAAGGACTAACTGCTTTAGACTGAGAAGACACGTAGTATAGTTGCTGAATTTCGACAGTATCTGATTATAGCCAAGACTTCCTTAAAATATTTATGTAAAAGAATCTTGGGTGAGAGTAAATGTGTTTGGGGAAAATTCAGAAAACGTAAATTATGGGCAAGTAATGAGTTCTCAAGCGCTTCCACCTTAGCATGCAGGAACATAAGAACATAAGATATGCCATACTGGGTCAGACCAAGGTCCATCAAGCCCAGTATTCTGTTTCCAACAGTGGCCAATCTAGGTCATATGTACCTAGCAGTTTCCCCAAGAGACACAAGTTCCACAATGCTTGTACTGGGTCAAGCATTGATATCTTCGGTCACTTCTTAATAATGGTTTATAGACCTTTCCTCCAGGAACTTGTCCAAACCTTTTTTAAACCCAGCTACACTAACAGCCTTTACTACATCCTCCGGTAACAAATTCCAGAGTTTGATTACACGTTGAGTGAAAAAATATTTTCTTTTATTAGTCTTAAATAGTTTACCCTGTAGCTTCATTGCATGTCCCCATGGCTTTCTATATTCTGATAAGGTAAACAATCGATCTACGTTTACCCGTTCCACTCCGTTCATTAATTTTATAGACTTCTATTATATCTCCCCTCAGCCGTCTCTTTTTCCAGGTTAAAGAGCCCTAACCTTTTTAGCCTTTCTTCATAGGAGTATCCTTCCATCCCCTTTACCATTTTGGTGGCTCTTCTCTGAACCTTTTCTAAAATCGCTATATCCTTTTTAAGATACAGCGACCAGAATTGCACACAATATTCAAGGTGCGGTCTCACCATGGAACGATATAGAGGCATTATAATATCTTTTATTTTCCATTCCTTTCCTTATCATACCTAGCATTCTATTTGCTCTCTTGGCCGCCGCTGCACACTGGGCCGAGGGTTTTAACATGGTATCCACAATGACGCCTAAATCTTTTTCCTGGGTGGTGGTTCCTAATGTGGAACCTTGCATCGTGTAACCATAGGAATGACAAGTCTTTAATGGTCGTCACACCCTCTGCATGTAGGGAAAGAGCAGACCAAAACTTAAAGGCTGATAGGGGTCCTTCCACGGCTTGGGCTGCCCCCTCAGTGCTTGCCCAATTCTGCAGGACTGGACTGAGGCTCAGCACATCGTCCACACACCAGCAGTCCTAGAAGCCGGTGGTAAGGCCTCATCGGGATTAAAGCAGGTTTCCTGGTTTCCTTTCTTATGAGCTTCGGCTGGGTGATCATTTGGGGAAAGAGCCATTTGCATTTCCAGTCCTTGGAGTTCTTGGGAGCACATTTTGATGATCATATGTGCTGAGTCTTCCTGCCTGAGGAGAAAGTCTTAGGCTGTTGAATTGCCTAGCACTGTTCTGTTTGCAGCAGGCTCACAGAATCTAGTTTGCTCTCCAAGTCCTTGGAATGATGGTGGCGAAAGTCAAGGTGGCGCCATGGGCTCATGCTCATATGTGGCTGCTCCAGCGTCCTTTGTGACTCTCTGATCCCCAGGTTCGCAGTGGTTTGAGCTCAGGCTACCACTTCCAATGATGGTAATAGCCAGCCTGCAATGGTGGCAGCAGCCCAACCATTTGAAAAAGGGTGTGCTGCTGGACAATTGCTCATGGCTCTTTCTAATGGCAGATATCAGTCTCTTGGGATGGGGAGCCCATTGCCAAGATCGAACAGCTCAGGGCCCTTGGAACTGCAGGAAGGAGGTGTAGTCCATCAGCTGCCTTGAGGCTAGGGCCATTAGGTTGGCTTTTCCATGTTTCTGGTCCCCGGTTGAGGGCTGGGCAGTTCAGATGTTCATAGAGAATGCCGCAATGGTGAATTATGTCAATCAGCATGGCTGCACGAAGAGTGCCAGAGTAGTAGCCCTGGAGGTGGGTCCATTCTTTGTCTGGGCAGCAAAGAACTCCCTAATTTGTCGGCTCTGCACATTGCTGGGGTGGATACTGTGGAAACAGATTTTCT
Organism: Ichthyophis bannanicus; assembly: GCA_033557465.1. Taxonomy (NCBI): domain Eukaryota; kingdom Metazoa; phylum Chordata; class Amphibia; order Gymnophiona; family Ichthyophiidae; genus Ichthyophis; species Ichthyophis bannanicus. The sequence goes on along the minus strand of CM066033.1, from coordinate 939,930,208 downwards.
CAGCCAGTGCTCTCTGCTTCCAGGAGAGTGGGAGTTGAGTCAGGAGGTTTGTTAGTTATTTCTGCGCTGCTGGAGTTGCTCTGAGAGGGATCTGATGGTGAACCACTCTACCAACGTGTGCCACTTCTTTAGTCACTTCAAGGAGATGGGGTCAGAGAGCACTGGTGCCCTTGCTCAGTCTTGACAGTCAACATCTGCTGTATGGGTTTCATCCATGGCCCCTGGTGGAGCATGTGATTTTGGCATATGGAGTGCCACCCGAGAAGGATTATTCTGGTGGCGCCAGGTCGAGGAGAGCGTGATTTGGAGCTCTCATGGAGCTCCTGCAAGCACCACTTCGTCGTTTGTTTCCGTCTCGGTGCCTATTAAGTTGGGGGCCGCTGTCCTCCTCACTGACAGCTTGACTCCTTTAAGAGATGGTTAGCGCATATGGGCTACTCTCCAGCAGTGGTTTTCCACTGCTCAGAGCCTGGAGGAGGTCTTACAACCTGGCATGTGCGGGTCTGGTGCCCTGAGTGCTGCTGTGGTGCACAGCTGCTGGCTTCTGAGGTGGTCAAGATGCAGCATCTGTTGGCCTTTTTTTCTGCAGAATGGTCTGGAAAAGGTCCTTTTCGCTTAGCTTCCTGAAGGTTCAGGTGGTAGCTTTGGTTTGGTTTGTTTCAGAGGTTTGTTGGCTGGTGAGTCTCTAGCCTTACACCCGGATGTTTCGTTCCTTCTTCAGAGGGGTTGGTGTTTGCGTCCTCTCTTGTGGTCTGTGGTCCCTTCCTGGAATCTGTGTCCGGTGTTCGGGACCTGATGTTGAAGCGCGCTACTTTTGAAGGATTTGACACTCTAGTTCAGGGTTCTCCAATTCTAGTCCTGGAGGGTTGCAAACCAGTCAGAATTTCAGGAATATCCCTAATGAATATGCATGAAATATATTTGCATGCACTGCCCCCATTATATTCAAATTTATCATACATATTCATTAGAGACATCCTGAAAACCTGACTGGCTTGCAGCCCTCTAGGACTGGAGCTGGAGACCCCTGCTCTAGACAGTCTTCTTGGTTGCAATTTGTTCTGCAAGGTGGATTCTGAGCTGCCGACTCTGTCTTGCCAAGATCATTGCCGATCTTTTCAGAGGAGGCCATTTTTCCTTTTGGCCTGTGCCTGCCTTCCTCAAAGTGATTTCTCACTTTTAATGTGAACCAGGTGGTTGCCTGTCCTTCTCCTATAAGGAGCAGGGTCGGGGGAATGGTCAGGATCTTCACCTTGTAGATGTCTGGAGGGTGCCTCTCCAATTCTTGAAAGTTACAAATTCTTGTTGTAAGACAGACCATCCTTTTGTGCTGTTTGTTGGCCCAGACAAGGTAACGTGGTGGATAGGTTTGCATTTGGGGCTCTGGGTTAAGGTGGCTGTTGCCCCTGTGGATCTGTTGCGGAACCTGTCGGTTCCAGAGGGTTTGCATGCCCATTCTACTGAAGCATTTGTATATCCATGGGCAGAGCAGAGCTCAGTTGCCCCTGCAGACATTTGTCAGGCAGCAACTTGGACGTTGCCTTCCATTTTGCTCAAGCATTTCCGCTTGGATTTCCATACTTGAGTTTGCACGGCCTTTGGCTCTAAGCTGCTGTGTCATCTTCCCACCCAGTGAAGCCATAGCTTTGGTACGTTTCACTTCTCTGGACAGATTATCAGGATGATATGGAAGGTGACACTTTACTTTGTCCTTTCCTTTGTTTGAGTCCTGCTAGACTAGTCCAGAGCCCACCCACTCTCTGGAACTGTTTGTTCTGTTCTTCGGCGGTGGTACCCTTGAGTCTGCTGGGATTTATATGCTTGGCTCTGTAGGTTCATCTTTTATGGACAGCCTTCTGTTTATGCTTTCCTGTACATAGTTCTCTACTGTTTGATTACTCATTGTTGCCCATGTTGAGCTGGTGTGAGGCTTGCCATGTTCTCCCATATGCTTTGAGATGAATACTGAGGAGACTTCTGGTGGCTGAGGCAGATAGAGGCAAGGGAGTGATGTCATTGAAACCTGGGCTTTTCATTGGTTCTCTGTCTTCATCAATCTGCTGGTAGGGGAGCATAACCCACTTGTCTGGACTGGTCCAGCAGGACTCAAGGAAAGGACATTTATCTGGTAAGTAAAATGTCATCGTGAGAGGCCATAGATCATGGCTGTCTTCAGAATCCATGACGCCTACACCCAAATGTGTGTGAAACAACAATGATTGAGGTTCCTTTTTCTCTGGGACCTGTGAAAGCTGCCTTTGCAACATCCACATTCCCTTATTAGCTCTGGGATTGGTAGTGTATTTTCAGGTCTCTGTGGCGGTGCATGCACCTAATATTTCTTGGCACATTGCTCACCATGTGATAAAGACAGTGTTAGGGGCTGGTTCATGCTGATGCATTTATATTAGAGGCAACAGTATTTCTTATGTGCCTTCCTGCAGCCTTCACTTCTCCCTACTTGCCCTCTGGAGGTTTCTGGACTCTGCTCTTGCTACCTAGGCCCCCATCTCTGGAATTTCCTTCCCCTTTTACTCCACCAGGAACCCTCCTATGTACAGTTTGAAAAAGCCATATATTCAGGGCTTCAATGAGTCTTCCCTGATCTTAACCTATCCTTTCCCTTCTCTTCCCCCTCCCCCCTTCCCTAGGACATGGCTTCCACTAATCTTTTCTCCCCCCCCCCCCCCATGCAGAATTGTACTCCCCCTTTTTCCTTCTTATCTGTTATTCTATGTAAACTGCTGAGACTGCTCTTGGGCCTTTAGCCATATATTAAACGCCTTGAAATACATATATAAAATAAGATGAGAAATTTTTATAAAAACCCATTTCCTTTGGTAACAAACTGTTTTACCCAATGGAAATGGCTTTTAAAATTACTCTGTTACACACTTAAACATTTCTGGTGCTGGTGCTGGTGCTGTTGCTGGGCACCAGGGTCCGGGCTTAAGTTAGTCCATAGCAGATTCCTGGCTTCCCATTCTTCAGTGTGCTGCATTGCTCCCTATGTTGGAGTAGACTGGGCTTCCACTGGCCAGCTAAAAGAGCATGTGGATACCTCAGAGAGTAGGAACTGTAGGCAATTATTCTTGTGTTTTGGTGTAAAACAGTTAGTTATTCATTTAAGTTTCAGTTTAAATCTGTGTTTCCCAACCCGATCCTGGAAGCGTACCTAACCAATTTGATTTTCAGGATATTTGTAATGAATATGCATAAAGTAGTTTGCATGCACTGGTTTTGTATGCAGATCTGTCTATACATTTGTTGTGACTGTTCAGAAAATAGACTGGTTAGTTATTCCTCCAGAATGGCGTTGGGAAATGCTAATCTAAATGGTTTATATTATTAAAAGGGACCGAGGATATCGCTGCTTGACCTGATACAAGCATTGAGGAACCTCCTGTCCTTTGGGGAAACTGCTAGGTACTTATGACTTAGATTGGCCACTGTTGGAAACAGGATACTGGGCTTGATGGACCTTGGTCTGACCCAGTATGGCATATCTTATGTTCTTATATTTAAAATCATATTTATATTCTTAGGCAAGTAGTTCAATGGTCAGATAGAACTGAGGTTCTCAGCCTGCCCTAGTGGTCCCCCCCTCCCCCATCAGATTTTCAGGATACCTGCAGTGAATGTTCATGAGAGCTGCATGCATATTTATTTCATGCATTTTCATTGTGGTCCCCTAGGACTGGTTTGGAAACCACCAGTACAGGACATCATATGTGACTGAAGCATTGTAGAATAGAACAACATAAAGTTCCTGTGCGGATATCCAGTTTAGTCCTCCACAATCGGGTAGTGCACCTTCTACTGCAGCCTGGAGACTGGACCAATCAAATCTTCTGTAGTACATATCCAGCAGGAGCTCCCAGAAGCCCCCCAGTGTGTCCAGTCTCTTGCAGCTTGAAGACGTCTGTGCCCTTGCTGGGCACACTGAGTGACTCTTGAAGGAGCAACACTTGTTAGTTAGTCTTTTAGGGTTTGTTTTTGGGACATTTATTTGCTATTTATTTAATAGCTAGTTGTATCTTTAAAAGGAAAAGTGAAAGAAACATGCCTCTCTAGTGCTTTGGCACAGGAGACTCGGGAGGAAGTCAGACCTGTAGGCTCCTGTCTTCTTGCCTGGCTAATTTTATCAGCCTTGGGTGAGCTTCCCCTTGACTGTACGGGGAAAAGCCATACCTGATACAGCAGTGGCTGACACTGTGTGAAGTTGGCTGTGTCCTTGCTGTTCCTGAGCTGGTAGGAGTTTTCATTTTATGTCTGTATTTGTGAGCAGTGCTCTCTTGTCAGAGCTGCCAGCGTTCTGTAGGCTCTCCTGAGCCCATTTGGCAATTTTTCCTAAATTTGATCGTTTGCCCTGTATCTGAGGGTCGTTTTCTTTCTTTTACATATTATTTATTTGTCTTTGTATTTTCGCGCCGTTTTTTACCGCGGGTGAAAAAGTGCGACGGCCATTTTGGATTTATAAAGTGTGCTTTTAGAGGCACTTTTGATCACTTGTGCACAGGTTCCCCTGGGGTTTTTGGGGTTCCTTTTGCTGGCGATTTTGCTCAGGGCACCCCTGGGAGTCTGGGGAGTGTGTTTGTTTCTTGCAAAAAAAAAAAAAAAAAGTTTTATTATTCAACCGGGACTGATTTGCATGAGATTGCCCCTGTGGTGTGGGCTTTTCTGTGCCGGTTCCCTTCTATCCCGCTGGGCAGAGGTGGTCTTGGGATGGCTTCCAAACCCCAATGTGTGATTTGTGGGTCCCGCAGAGCGGCAGGGACTGACTCTGGCATCTGCAGGGGCTGCGCTGCAGTGCCCGCAGAGCTGGAACACTCTGTGCATGTCCAGGAGCAGGCTACCCCTGGGGATGCTTCTACTTCAGGGGACAGTGTCCTTTCTCCGAGCATCCCTCAGTCTGGGTCGGTTCCACCAGCCAGTGGGTCGGTGGCTGCGCTCCAGCAGGGGGCTATAGTTGTCCCACCTTTGGAATTCTCCCCTGATTTTGTTCTCCTCATGCATCAGGCTTTCCACTTGAGCAGGTCCGGTCAGTGGCCGGAGGTTGGGCCCCCCTCTCTCCCCTCGGGGGTCACTGGGGTGGCTCAGCGCTCCTCTCCACCCGGGGTCAAGCGGCTCCGGTTGGGGGAACAGGAGCAGGACGCCCTGGGGCTTCTGGAGTCCGAGGCGGAGGGCGATCCTGAGACTGAAGTGGAGGAATTGGAGGATGGGGAGATCCCCGAGCCGGAGGATCAGGCTCGGATCATTCGGGTGTTTCGGAAGGACGAGCTGGTTCCTCTGGTTACGGAGTCCCTTCAGGCACTTAACCTTTCGGCAGTGCGGTCCCTGGAGGAAGAGGGTCTGGAGGATCCTCTCATTCAGGCCGTCAGGGATACCCAGGTGGTTTTTCCCGTCCACCGCGTGGTGGAACAGATGATACAGGCGGAGTGGGAGCACCCGGAATCCGGTTTGAAGGGGATTCGGACCATGAATCGGCTTTATCCCCTCGCCGACAAGGACAGGGACTTGTTTAAGTCTCCGCGAGTGGATGCTGCGGTTTCCGCAGTGACCAAGAAAACCACCATCCCGGTTGAGGGGGCGGCGGCCCTCAAGGACGGGCAGGATAAGAAGATTGATAATTTGCTGAAGCAAACCTTCGATACGGATGCCGTGTCATTGCAAGCCTCTATTTGCGGGGCTTGGGTGGCTCGGTCGTGTCTGCGGTGGTCGCAGCGCTTGCGCTCGAGCCCCGGCTTAGACCAGCAAGGCCTGTTGGAGGTCACCCGGCTGGAGTCCGGCTCGGCCTACTTGGCGGATCTGTTTTATGATTTAATCCGCGCCTTGGCTAATAGTATGGCGTCCGCGGTGGCAGCGCGCCGGTCCCTATGGTTGCGCAACTGGGCGGCTGACGGTTCTTCCAAGTCCCGCCTCGGTAAACTGCCCTTTAAGGGCAGATTGTTATTTGGGGAGGCTCTCGAGAAACTGGTAAAGGAGCTCGGTGAGTCCAAGGGGGGCCGGCTTCCGGAGGATAGGCCAAGGGCCAACAGGTCCTCCACCTCGGCGCGGGGGTCCTTTCGGGATCAGCGCAGGTTTCGGTCCTCCCGCCTGTGGGCCTCGCAGCGGGGCCGGTTTGGAGCCCGTAATCAGGGATTTCGTGGTTTCAGAGGGGCCGGCAGAGGCTTCTCCGGAGCCGCCTCTCCCTCGGCGTCTTCCTTTGGGCGCAAGCCACAATGACGCGAGGCGGGCTCTGGAGGGAGGCCCGATTATCGGGGGTCGTTTGCACGACTTTCTTCCGTCTTGGGCCCAAATTACGTCAGATCGCTGGGTGCTACAGATTATAGAAGAGGGTTATGCTCTAGAATTTGCATCCCCGCTTCCGGATGCCTTTGTTCTGTCGCCCAGCAGGGGCGAACAAAAGACGCGGGACATCCGCGTGACCCTGGCTCGGTTGTTAGCACTGGGAGCGGTGGTCCCGGTTCCTCTCTTGGAAAGAGGCGCCGGTCGTTACTCCATCTATTTTGTGGTCCCCAAAAAGGGCGATTCTCTGCGTTCGATCTTGGATCTCAAAGGCGTCAATCGCGCGCTCAGGGTGCCGCACTTCCGTATGGAAACTCTGCGGTCAGTCATTGTAGCAGTACGACAGGGGGAGTTTTTGACGTCCCTCGATCTTACAGAGGCCTATTTGCACATCCGATACATCCATCTCATCAGCGGTTTCTCCGCTTTGCGTTTCCGTGGGGCCACTTCCAGTTCCGGGCCATGCCGTTCGGCTTAGCCACGGCTCCGCGCACCTTCACAAAGGTGATGGTGGTCGTTGCGGCGGCCTTGCGCAAGGAGGGCATCTTGGTCCATCCATATCTCGACGACTGGTTGATTCGGGCAAAGTCCAGTCGGGAGTGCTTGCGAGTCACGAGCAGGGTAGTGGCTCTGCTGCGGTCTCTCGGCTGGGTGGTGAACGAACGAAAAAGTTGTCTGCGTCCCACGCAGGACCTCGAGTATCTGGGGGTGCGCTTCGACACCGCCCGGGGGCTGGTGTGCCTCCCCGAGCGCCGCGTCCGGGCGTTGCGGGCTCTTGTCCGACTCTTTCGGGGCATGCCCGCTCCGTCGGCGTGGTGGTACCTGAGGCTTCTCGGAACGATGGCGGCGACCTTGGAGGTGGTACCGTGGGTGCGGTTCCACATGCGCCCGCTGCAGAGGGCGCTCCTTCGCCGGTGGTCCAACCAGTGCGACTCCTTGAACAAGAGACTGCCCTGCCCGAAGGCGGTGCGTCTTTCGCTCCGTTGGTGGCTCTCTCCCGAGAATCTGACGCGGGGGGTTCCCTTGGAGCCGCCTCTGTGGGTTCCCCTCACAACGGATGCGAGCTTAGCCGGTTGGGGAGCGCACTGCGAGACCCGCTTCACTCAGGGGGTGTGGTCCTCCCAGGAAGCGTCTTGGTCGATCAACCGTCTCGAGCTTCGGGCGGTGCGGCTGGCACTATTGGCCCTGGAGCCACTGGTCCGGGGTCGACCTGTCCGGGTCTGGTCGGACAATGCGACCACGGTGGCTTACATCAATCGCCAAGGGGGCACAGGGAGTGTGGCCCTGGAAACAGAGGCGACAGCCTTGTTCAGTTGGGTGGAGACTCGTCTGCCGGCAATATCAGCGGCGCACATAGCGGGCGCGGAAAATGTCCAGGCCGACTTTCTCAGCAGAGTGCGAGTGGACCCCGGAGAGTGGGAGTTAAATCCACAGGTGTATGCGCAAATAGTACGGCGGTGGGGTCCACCCATCATGGATCTCATGGCGACCTTCCAGACGGCCAAGACGAGTCGCTTCTTCAGCAGACGGCGGGAGCGAATGTCCGAAGGGCTCGACGCTCTCATTCAGCCGTGGCCGACGTCCGGGCTTCTGTATGTCTTCCCTCCATGGGCGCTGATCGGCCGGGTCGTCCAGCGCATCGAGTGTCATCAGGGCAGAGTGCTGCTGGTGGCTCCGGATTGGCCCCGGAGGCCCTAGTATGCCGAGCTAGTCAGACTTCGAGACGGCGTGCCTTGGCGCCTGCCCGCGCTGCCGGACCTTCTTCTTCAGGGCCCCCTGCGGATGCCCCAGGTGGCTCGATTCTCACTTACGGTTTGGCCATTGAGAGGGCTCGGCTGAAAAAGAAGGGTTATTCGCCCGCGGTGATTTCCACCCTACTGCGGGCAAGAAAGTCATCCACTTCTCTTACTTATGTTCGAATCTGGAGGATTTTTGAGGACTGGTGCTCCCGGCGGGGAGTCCGGGCGGCGACGGTCTCTGTGCCCGTCGTGTTAAGCTTCCTTCAGGATGGGTTCGAGAAAGGCCTCGCGGCCAGTTCCCTGAAGGTTCAGTTGGCAGCGATCTCCTGCTATAGAGGCAAGGTTTTAGGCCGCATTCTCAGCGCTCATGCGGATGTGCGGCGTTTCTTGACCGCTGTTTTTCATTTGCGGCCTTCCCGCAGAGCACCGATTCCCCCGTGGGATTTGAATTTAGTCCTGCGGGCTCTGGTGCGGGAACCTTTTGAGCCCTTGCGGAGGGCGTCCCTGAAGGATCTCACTTTGAAGACGGTCTTTCTTGTAGCCATTTGCTCGGCTCGGCGCATTTCGGATCTTCAGGCCTTGTCCTGCCGAGAGCCTTTCTTGTCGTTTTCCGCGGACCGGATTGTGATCCGGCCGGTGCCTTCTTTTCTTCCAAAGGTGGTGTCTCCCTTTCACTTGAATAAGGCAGTGTTTCTGCCGGTCCTTTCGGCGAACTCGGTCGAGTCGGTGGACAAGGGTCTTCACCGGCTCGATGTGGGTCGCACGCTGCGTCGGTATTTGCAGTCTACGGAGTCCTTTCGTAAGACCGATCGGCTTTTTGTGCTCTTTGGGGGCGCAAGAAAAGGGGAGGCGGCGGCTAAGGCCTCCATTGCTAGATGGCTCAAGGAAGCGATCGCGTCTGCGTATCTGTTGCAGCAGCGGCCAGTTCCGGAGGGGCTTCGAGCTCATTCTACTCGAGCTCAGGCGACCTCTTGGGCGGAGCATTGCCTGGTTCCGCCAGCGGATATCTGTAGGGCGGCCACTTGGTCGTCTCTGCACGCTTTCAGCAGGCACTATCGCCTGGATGTATTAGCGGCTCGGGATTCCTGTTTTGGATCGGCGGTTCTGCGCGCCGGCTGGCAAGGTCCCGCCCGGTCTTAACTGCTCTGTTACATCCCGATTGTGGAGGACTAAACTGGATATCCGCACAGGAAATGGAAATTACACTAACCTGGTAATTGTAGTTCCTGTAGGATCCAGTTTAGTCCTCCTTCCCTCCCAACTATCTGTGTAGTCTTGCGGCGCGCTGTTCTGAGCGGTTGACTGTAGGACGGTTCTTCGTCCCGTTCGGGTTCTGTTGACAGTCGTGCTTATCGCTATGGCTCTTCCCTTTCTTGGAGTTCAGTCAGCTCCCTCGATTTCTGTGGAGGGGAGCTCTGTGTAATTTGGAAGGCGTCGGTTTCGGCGCCAGGCGGGGTTCTGACTTCCTCGTTTGGGGAGGGAGTTGGTTATTACAGGGGGGGAAGAAAAGGGTTTACTGATAATGTAATGATAATTTAATGATTATTTAATGTGTTGCTTCGTTAAGTATGCTTTGTTACTAGTACACTGGGGGGCTTCTGGGAGCTCCTGCTGGATATGTACTACAGAAGATTTGATTGGTCCAGTCTCCAGGCTGCAGTAGAAGGTGCACTACCCGATTGTGGAGGACTAAACTGGATCCTACAGGAACTACAATTACCAGGTTAGTGTAATTTCCATTTCCTTATTGTCCTTCCAATCCAGTCCAGATGCATGGGTTATCTCCCTGCACCAGCTGCTGGAGACTGCGCATGCAAGGTCTTGATGATGTCATGATACTTAAGGCTGCATGCACCTCACACCAAAACCAGTATTCTCAGTCTCCAGCAGCTGGTGAGGAGTGTCTTATCAGTCTGGACTTCACTGAATAGACAAGGATAAGGATAACTAGAAAAGAAAACCCAGAGGACAGCTAAGCCAAATAAAGTGATTATTTCTTACCCTGCACTCACTGATCTCTTATTGCAGCTGTGCTGAGAGTAGACCAGGAGTGTCTAGGGGTCTCCTGAGGAACTGGGACTGTTGGGTTGGTCCAGTTCAGTGTTGGGAGTACTACCTGGTGGTCCATGTCCCTCCCCCTGTTCATCTGTGCCTGCATCCATCTGTATTTTAACTCTAGCTAGTTGGCTGCTTCTGCCTTAAAGATTAGTGCTGTCTGTTTTGTCTCTGCAGGATAGCCAGATCGAGGGGGTGGGGAGGGAAGTGACCTTATTCAAGCTTCTTTTTGCGGCATATGGGTCAGCGATCTGCCCCAGGGATTTTAGTTGTACTGGGGTTCATGGGTCATCAGCTGTGTTGCCTGTGGCTTTCACACAGTAGTGTCTTTCGTCGTCGGGCCGGTTTTACTTTTCTCTTTTGATGTTGGCTGGGAAGCCTGCATGTGTGGGGTATGGGAGCTGGCGGGGGTGTCTGTCTGCAGCGGGAGCGTACAAGAGGTGCGAAAAGGAGACCCACTCAGCAGAAGAGGCTATTTCAGAGAGCAGAACAGTATCAGGGGAAATTGCTTCAGTGTCGGACAGTGAGTGCTTGCAGCCTGAACAACTTTCCTCCTCACTTCAGTCACCTTTTGGTTTTGGCAGGAACCATGGCCATCTTAGGGCAGGCCAGCCTGTCAGCATCTATGATGGCAGCCAGACAAGAGACGTTGTTTCAGGCCACCAGGAGGGGCTGGGGTGATTCTTCCCCTGCGGTGCTATTTTCATCTGATTTTGTTTCGCTTCTGCATCGGGCGTACTGCTTGAAGCACTGGTTAGGAGAGAAGGCCAAGGTTCAGCCAGGATCTGGTAGAAAAAGGGAGCGCCAGGAGTTGTCTCAGCAGGGAGCCTGCCTGAGTCTGGGGAGCCAGTCTCTAAGCATCAGCACTTGGAGCTTTGGGAGGATCCTCAATCCGTTCTTTCAGATGCCTCTGAGGATCTGCTGGAAGGTCCTTCCAATCTCTGGGGGGATTCTCCTTTGGAAGAACTCAAGGAGGAGGAAATCGGGACGAGCTCACGGCCCTTATGAATTTGCTCATGGCCCTGAACATTCCCCAAGGAACACTGGCGAGTGAGAAGTCCTTGGAGGATCCCCTTCTACAGAGTATTAAGAAGTCTAGAACTGCCTTCTCAGTACATAGTCATTAAGCAGATGATCAAGGCTGAGTGGGAAGTGCCTGAGCCCTTCTCCACTGCATAGAGTCACATACCGGGCTAGTAATTCTAATTGCATCGGACTGGCCTTGTCAACCGTGGTATGCAGACCTGATACAGTGGACACTCTGTGGTGTCTGCGGACACGACCCAACCTTCTGTCACAGGGACCCAGTCTCATGCCTCAGATGAATTGATTCTCACTTATGGCTTGGCTCTTGAGAGGGCTAAATTGAGAAAGAAGGGTTATTCATCTCAGGGTATCACAACTCTGAGAGCCTGCAGGTAGTCGACATCCTTGTCGGGTTTTTTTTTTTTTTTTTTTTTAATGTGTGGGTCTGGAGGATTTTTGAGAATTGGTGCACTGGTTGTTGTGCTTTGACTTCCATGTTGCCTGAGATTCTCACCTTGCAGGCAGGTTTGGATAAAGGTCTTGCCTTGAATTCTCTCTGAGTGCAGGTGCCCGCTATCGCGTGTTACCAAAGGTGGATTCAGGGGGTGTCTCTGGTGACCCACCTAGGTGTGGTACGATTTTTCTTGGAGCAGTCAAGCAAGTTCAGCTGCCGCTTCGATCCTTGGTTCCACCGTGGGATCTCAATCTGGTCCTGTCGCCGCTGACTGAAGCCTCCTTTTGAGCCTTTTGAATGCAGCTACACTGAAGGATCTGATGTTGAAGGCGGTGATCTTGGTGGCCATCTGTTAGGCCAGGAGGACTTTGGAGCTTCAAGCATTGTCATGCCAAGAATCTTTCTTGATTCTCTCTAAAGAGAAGGAGGTCCTGTGACTTATCCCTTCCTTCCTGCCCAAGGTAGTCTTGGCTTTCCACCTTAACCAGCCGGTGATCTTGCTGTTTTTTCCCGACAAAGACATTAGTGAGGAGGACCATCAGCTTCATCTCCTGGGTGTTCGCTGGGTCCTTTGCAAATATTTGAAGCACACCAAGCCGTTCCAAAAGTCGGATCATTTTGTTCTGTTCGTGGGGCTGCAAAAAGGGTATGTGGAATCAGTGGTCCAGTGGCTCAAGGAGGCTGTTGCTTGTTGTACCTGTTATGGCACTGGCCCCACATGCGTGCCCATTCAGCTAGAGTGCAGGTGGCCTCTTGGGTCAAGTGCAGTCTGATGCCTCTGCTGGACATCTGTAGGGCGGTGATGTGGTCCTCCCATCATACCTTCATTCATCATTATCATCTGGATGTGCAATCAGCGAAAGATGCACGTTTCAGGACCATGGTGTTACAGGCCGGGTTCATGGGTCCTGCCCATGCTTAGTACTGCTCTGGTACATCCCACATGTCTGGACTGGACTGGAGGGACGATAAAGAAGGTGAAATTTAGTCCTTACCTGCTAATTTTCTTTCCCTGAGTCCTTCCAGTCCAGTATAGAGCCCTCCCTGGCTATGCTGTTACTGATATAGGTGTCGATCCTGGATTCCGCAGAGGTCATCGTTTATCAAGTTTGGGTACTTTCATGGGGCAGTTTTGGTTTCTCAGGAGGTTGCCTGGGATATCTATTGGTATTTTCACAGTACGGCTAGTCGCTGTGGCAAACAGGGAAAAAAGAGAAGATTGAGAGAGAAAGTACACAGAGAGTGAATTTGGCAGTGTTTTAGAACTGTTCTTAATGTTTTGCTCTCTGAGTCTGTTTTGTCAGTAGGATACTGGGGCTCTCAGGGGGTGAGTACCAAGGCTTGTCACTATCCTTGGGGGCTCCTGATTTTCGTCTGTCTGGGATACAATTTGGGGTAGACATCTGGTGACATTTTGCACTGTGTGGGGGTTTCCTGCTTTTTTCTGCACATTTAAATAGCGTTTTAACCAAGAAGCTCCAGCGTGCATACCTTCCCTAGGACCTGTAATACATGTTGCACTGAAGAATGCAGTGAACATGCATCATGGTAAAAGCACAGTTACCGTGCACCTTCGGGCCACCATGGCCTTAGCGTGTGCTGTTGTGATACTTTCCTTAACTTTTTCTCTGTCTTCCAGGAAACATTTTGACTTATGGCAAGTGAGATGCCTCATCTCCACATTCTGGACTCTACTCCTTCTTGCATGCAGCTTCTGAGTCATCCCTGGAGGACCTGCGCTCGCTCGCTCTCTCTCGCCCGCTCTCTCTCGCCCAGGAGATGCAGCTAGTCTAGCCTGACCTGCCTCAGGGCAGGAAATGGCAAATGACGCTGAGGGTAAGGATATTCAGCCAGTTAGAGGCTCTGGTGAGCGTGTTGTGGGCCTTTCTCTGTCCTCTAGGGGATCAACAGTGACTGTGCTCCCTAGTGTAGGGTGGTCATTTCCACAAGGAGAGCTTCTGAAGTTTGGATTGTCTACCCAGGATTCTTTTCCTTTTGCATCCGGCCTGATCATTCTGGCATGGAAATTCAGACCCTGCAGCTCCTGTTTTCCCTGTGAGCACAGTTTTGTTAGGGGCAGGCTGAGAGTGGGAGCCTTGTTCGAACGATGGTAAAGCGTCCCCAGCAAAGGGTGCCCCCTGGAGATGGGGATCAGCTGGGTGACTTGGATTGCGATGTTTGATGGTGATGAAGTACTCTTGCCGTCAGAGGCATATGAGGAGGCCGATGTTATCTGCATGTTCTGGGGGTAGGAACTGGATCTGTGGATCCCATATTCTTATCCACCTTGAGCTTGGAAGATGTTCCAGACATGGAGCAGGATCCCAAGAGGCATCCACTCCTGCAAGGAGTGCGGAAATCCTGCTACCTGAGGTACTAAAGAGCCTGTTCCAGTCAGAGTGGGATTCCCCTAACTCTCTGCCTAAGGTTCTAAGGGTGTATGAGAAGATGCATGCTCTCCTGGAGAGGAAGTGCATTGTGTGGTTGACCTTTCCAAAGTGGATACACAGGTCATAGGGGTTACTAGACGTTCCAACCTTCCTGTAGAAGGTGGATTGCCCTTGAATGATTCTCTGGACTGAAAAAACCAGTTTGCTGCGGTGACTGCTATTCTTTAGTTGCGGTATGTGCAGACCTGACGTCTCAAGCCCTGCTCCAGTGGGTTCAGTCTCTTCTGCCGGATGATTCTACCCCTCTTTGGAGTTGCTTACAGCCTTACTTTCTGATGCCATTTATGTCCTGATATGTCTAGAGGCCAGGGATGGGATTGTGCCCTGACGATGGGTCACGACTTTGGATTTTGGTTCCAGCACTGGACAGTGATACATCTTCCAAAGCCCAGATGTCCCACCTGGTTTTTTAAGGGAAATCTTCTTCTTTTTCGAGCTGATTTGGAGAAGCTGGTGAAGGACCTGGAGAAGACAAAATCTTACCGCCTTCTGGAAGACAGTTCCAAGAGACCTGTGAAGCAGGTTGGGATCGGATGGAATACATCCCAGGATACTGAAAGAGCTCAGAGAGGTTCTTTCAGGGCCGTTAAAGAATGTTTTTAATAGATCCTTGGAGACAGGAGAATTTTCCACAGGACTGGAGAAGGGCTGATGATGTACCTCTTCACAAAAGTGGTAATAGGGAAGAAGTGACAAACTATAGACCAGTAAGCCTTACTTAAGTGGTGGGAAAAGTAATGGAGGTGCTCCTGAAAGTCCACTATTCGCTCTTTCTCAAAACCAACAGGTTGCATGATCCGAGGCAACATGGTTTTACCAAAGGACGATCTTGCCAAACAAATCTAATTGAGTTCTTTGACCTGGTGACCAGAGAACTAGATCAAGGGCATGTGATGGATGTGATCTATCTAGATTTCATAAAGTCTTTGATACTGTTCCTCATAGGAGGCTTACCAATAAACTAAACAGCTTGGGGATGGGTTCCAAGGTGGTGAACTGGATCAGAAATTGGTTGACTGACAAACGACAGAAGGTGATGGTAAATGAAACTCAGTCGGATGAAAGGAAGGTGATTAGTGGTGTGCCCCAGGGTTCGGTCCTGGGACCGGTACTGTTCGATGTATTTGTGAGTGATATTGCTGAAGGACTGAATGGAAAAGTCTGTCTTTTATACAGATGATACAAAAAATTGCAACAGAGTGGACTCCCCTGAGGGGAGTGGATAACATGAGGAAAGATCTACAAAAGCTGGAAGAATGGTCTAATGCTTGACAGTTAAGATTTAATGTGAAGAAGTGCAGTGTCATGCACTTGAGAAGCAGAAATCCAAGTGAATTGTATGCGATAAGGGGTGAGAGGTTGGTGTGCATGGACTAGGAGAAAGACCTTGGAGTGATTGTTTGTTTGTTTCTGACGATCTCGAGGTGTGACAAGGCGGTGGCAAAAGCCAGAAGGATGCTGGGTTGCATACAGAGAGGAATTACCAGCAGAAAGGGAGAGGTACTAATGCCACTCTACAAGTTGCTGGTGAGGCCTCACTTGGAATATCGTGTTCAGTTTTGGAGCGATATCTCGCAATGGATATAAAAAGGCTGGAAATGGTTCAGAGGAAGGCGACCAAAATGATTTGGAGCCTGCATCAGAAGACTTATGAGAAGAGACTTGAAGACCTAAATATGTACACTCTGGAGGAGAGGAGGGACAGGGGAGATATGATTCAGACCTTTAAATACTTAAAAGTATTAATGAACAAACAAACCTCTTCCAAAGATAGGGAAGCTGTAAAACTAGAGGGCGTAACATGAAGCTGCAAGGGGGTAAACTGAAAGGCAATCACAGGAAATATTTTATATCCAGGAATAAGCAGGAATGTAGATTTCACATATGGGTGATGTCGGTACCGATGGAGCGCTCCCCATCGTCCAGTAGGAAAACGTTTGGGAGCATCCCACTGAGCCTGCGTAGCTGCCTGCTACACTCCCTCCTCTGAGTTTGTAGCTGAGATAAAAGGAGAGGAGAAAAGAAAACCTACAACTCCTAGGGGAGGAGGGTGGTTTGTGAAGACTAAATTCCTGTTTCCGGAGATCACCTGACTGGTGCTATATCCAGGAACAAGCAGGAATGTAGTCTTCACATATGGGTGACATCTGTACATGTAGCGATGGATAAACGCCTAAACAAAGGCATGGGGAGGGCTGACCTTCATGGTGCAGTAAGTACACCACCTCTTGCAGCCTGGCTGGGCAGACTTGATGGACCATGCTGGTCTTTATCTGCCTTCATATACTATGTTAGCCTTGGAACCCTTTTTAAAATTTGGCGTTTTATTGGCTATCCTCCAGTCTTCATGTATTACTGATGATTTAAATGACCGTTCACAGATTAGTAATAGTAGGTCTTCAATCTCATATTTCAGTTCTTTCAACACCCTTGGATGTATACCATCCAGTCCAGGTGATTTGCTATTCTTCAGTTTATTAAATAGTTGTAATACATCTTCACAGTTTATCAATTATTGCTTTCGTTTCTTCCAATGCATCACCTTTAAATACCATTTCAGGCATGGGCAGCTTCCCTACATCATTTTCAGTAAAGACCGAAGCAAAAATTAATTCAATCTCTCTGCTATGGCCTTCTGCCCCCCTTTTACCCCTCTATCTTCCAGTGGTCCAGTTGACTCTCACAGGTTTTTTGCTATGAATGTACTTGAAAAAGTTTTTGTTTTTGCTTCCACAGCAAGCCTTTTTCAAATTTTCTCTTTGCCTGCCTTATTAGTGCCTTGCATCTAACTTGCCAGTGCTTATGTTTCCCGTTTTTATCATTTGACTCCTTTTTTCCATTTTCTGAAAGATGCTTTTTTGGCTACATCAGCCTCTCTGACCTCACCTTTAAACCATGCTGGCAGTTTTTTGGACTACTTTCCACTTTTCTTAAAGCGTGAAATACAGCGCCCATGCTTGATGTAAATCTTTAACTTTTGCAGTTGCTCCTTTCAGTTTATCATAGTCTCCCTTTTGAAAGTTAAGAGGTAGTACTGTGAATTTTCTTGCCATCCTTCATTCATTTATTAAGTCAAACACGATCATGCTGTGATCACTATTGCCAAGAGGCCCCAATACTTTTATCTCTTGCAACAGATCTTGTGTTCCTTTTAAGTTCTGTCAGCTCTGTACTTGAGGGCATTTGGGTTACTTTTGTCTTTACTGGAACCTGTCTGTCGATATGCCCTGACCCCTCAGTCTTTTGCTAGTATCCTTCAAGAATACATCCCTCCAAACCATGCGCTCTTGGGCAACTGTCGGCTTTCTCCTCTTATCTAGTTTAAAATCTGCTCTATCTCCTTTTTAAAGGTTAATGCTAGCAGCCTGGTTCCATCCCGGTTAAGGTGGAGCCCATCCCTTCGGAAAAGCCCCTCCTTTCCCCAGAATGTTGCCCAGTTCCTAACAAATCCAAAACCCTCATCCTTGCACCATTGTCTCATCCACACATTGAGACTCCGGAGCTCTGCCTGCCATTTGGGTCCTGCATGTGGAATGGAAAGCATTTCAGAGAATGCTACCCTAGAAGTTCTGGATTTCAACTTCCTACTTAAAAGCCCAAATTGGGCCTCCAGAACTGCCCTACTACACTTTCCTATGTCATTGGTGTACCAACATGTACCAAGACAGCAGACTCCTCCCCAGCACTATCTAAGACCTTGTCTTGGTGGCGCGTTAGGTCCGCTACCTTCACACCAGGCAGGCATATTACCAGTGATCCTTATGTCCACAGCCACCCAGCTATCTACATGCCTTATGATCGAATCACTAACTATAACAACTGTCCTAACTCTTCCCTCGTAGGTTCATGGTCTTGAAGAAACCTCCTCAGTGTGAGAGGGTTTTACATCACCTGGAGAACAGGTCCTAGCTACAGGATCATTTCCTGCCACACTAGGGTGATACTCTCCTTATCACATGACCTCTCTCCTCTATGTCAACAAAGATGCTGCTAGACTGGAGGTGGGACTTCAATACTACATCCCTGTAGGTCTCGTCTATGTTCTTCTCTGTCTTCCAAGTCCTACTACTCTAGCCTCCAGTGATCAGACCCATTCCCTGAGAGAAAAGAGCTCTTTTCACCTAGTGCACACAAGACCCCTCACCAACTGGAGGAAAATCATACATGTGACACTAAATACAAAAGACTGGAAAGCCTCCATCTCGCTGCTGGACTGCTGTCTGCATCTTAGTTTTAAGGTTATATTGAAGTTGTTTACTTATGTAGATTTGCTGGGGATAGTTGTACTAATAAAACTATATCTAATTTGTTCACGTCAAGATTAATTCATCTCAGGTGCTTAATGTATGCTTGATGAGGATAAACAACTGCACCTGAGAGTGAATATGGGCACCTCCTTTCTTTTAAGAGGCTATAAAGCTACAATTATCCCAGGGGTGGGTAGGAGTGGGGAGGGAGGGAGAAATGAAGGCCTCTTAAAAGCTTGCTTCTAAGGTAAAGATTTTGGAGTGGAGGAGTAGCCTAGTGGTTAGAGCACTGGCTTGGTAACCAAGCAACCAGGGTTCAATTCCCACTAGCACTCCTTGTGGCCTTGGGCAAGTCACTCAACCCTCCATTGCCTCGGAAGAAAGGCCTGGCAATCTACTTCCTGTGACACTGCCAAGAAAACCCAGGAGCTTCTGAGTCACCAGGAGTCAGGACTGACTCGAAGGCACACATTGCATTTGCAAGATAAAGGTTTACTAATTTCCTGGTGATTCATGCAGTCCTTGGTTTGATAGAAAGGGCCTTTTTTATAGCACCCCATTTATCTGTCACTTGCCTTTAACACCTATTCAAGACAACGTCACAGATCTTTTGCCTCCTAACTGGAAGGCCTTTTTGTAAAGGTTATTAGAAATAAGTTTTTCTTCCTACTCAGGTCTATTGTATCTGTATGCTAAGCTATGTTCTGATTTGATTTAGATAAAAAGCTCTCTAGAAACAACTTTATTTCAGTAACTGTTTATTTAACTTTCTATGTTTAAGCTTTACTCTGATTTGATTGAAATAAAAAGCTCCCTAGAAACAAATTTCATAGAATACTCTTAATTTACTTTCTCTGCTAAGCTATACTCTGCTTTGACTTAAATACAAAGCTGTCTGGTGGTACTACAATCTAACTGACTCAGCAAAAAAACTGAATTTTAAAATAGGCAGATTTATCAGTTTTAACCAAGAATTCCCTTTTTCCCCCCAAGATTTAGAGTTTATTTCAGAAGATTAATATTCACAGGTGTAGATCTGTTTCCTTGTAGCAGTCCCTTTTTGTAGTCGTTCAAGATTCATACTTGCGATATGTGTTTCCTCCGTGGCCCCTGATAGTGCAAGTGATTCGGCGTATAGAACATCTCTCTGGCAGGCTTGTTCTGTTTGGTGCCAGATTAGCTGAGGAGAGTGTAGTTCGGTGATCAGATATGGTTCCTGCAGGTGCCTCCTTTTCATTTGCCTCTATTTCGGGTCTTATTGTGGCAGGGACCAATTTGTCCTGGAGGACCTGGTTCCCTTCTCGCTTACAGCTTGGCTTTTGAAAGGGGATGGCTAACACATAGGAGTTAATCTCCAGCAATGGTCTCTACTCTACTTGGAGCCCAGAGAAGGTCATCCAAGCTAACATACAAACGGATCTAGTGCCTCTTGAGCGATAATGCAGCGCTCTGCATTTGACTCCTGAGGCAGCCAAGGTGCCATCTCAGTTGGCCTTTTGACAGGACAGCCTTTAGCTCTCTGAAAGTTCAGGTGGTAGCTTTGGCCTGTTTCTGAGGACTGGTAGGTCTCTAGCCTTGCGCTCAGATATCTTGTACCTTCTCCAGGGGGTTCAACATCTGTGTGCCCTCCCCTCCAGTATATGATCCCTTCCTGGGATCTGTGTCTGTCTAGTGCTCAGGGCCCTGATGGCAGCGCTTTTGAGCTGTTGAAGTAATCTATCTTAAAGTTTTTGACACTCAAGATGGTCTTCTTAGTCACAATTTGTTCCACAAAGAAGATTTCTGAAGTGCAGGCTCTTTCTTTTTCTAAGGAGGCCATTTTCCATTTGGCCTGTGCCTGCCTTCTTGCCTAAGGTGTTTTCTCCCCTTCATGTGAACCAAGTGGTCTGCCTGCCCCTCTCCTCTAAAGAGCAGTGTCAGGAGAAGGATCTTCGCCTTATGATGTCCGGAGGGTACTTCCCTGGTACTTGGAGGTTATGAATTCATTTCATAAGTTCAACGATTATTTTTGGGCTGCTTGCTGTCCCATGCAAGTGCAATGTGGCAACCAAGTTTGCTTTAGGGGGCTGGATTAAGGAGGCCATTGCCTCGGCGTATCTGTTGTGGAACCAGCCAGTTCTGGAGGGTTTGTATGTCCATTCTTCCAGATTATAAGTGTCCTTGTGGGCAGAGTGGAGCTCTATAAACCCTGCAAATGTTTGTCAGGCAGCAATGTGAGCATCACTTTCCACTTTTGTCAAGCTTTTCTGCTTGGATGTCCACATGTGGGCGGACACATTCCTTGGCTCAGGGTTTTGTGAGCTGCTATGTTTTCTTCCCGCACAGTGGTGGTGTAGCTTTTTTTAAATTCCACTTGTCTGAATTGATCTAATAGGACAATATGGAAGGTGGTATTTTACTTACCCATTAATGTCCTTTCCTTGAGTCCTGCTAGACCAGTCCAGGGCCTGCCCTTCAAACTGTATTTGCTCTGTACTTCTGCTACGTTACCCTTGGGTCCACTATGATTTTTATACTTGGCACTGCAGGTTCATCACTTGCTGACAGTCTTATGTTTTATGCTTTACTGAACATAGTTATCTACTGTTGATCACTCATTGTTGCCCGTGATTGAGGTTGTGTGAGGCTTGCCATGTTTCTTCCATATGCTTTGGGATGAATACCAAAGGGACCTATGGTGGCTGAGGCAAATAAAGGCCATGGGAATGATATCATTGAAACCTGGGCTTGTCCTTCGTTCTTTATCTCCACCAATCTGCTGGTAGGGGAACACAACCCACTTGTCTGGACTAGTTTAGCAGGACTCAAGGAAAGGACATTAACTGGTAAGTAAAATGTCGCTTTAAAAGTTCTTTAGGGAACGGACCCTCTTCCTCCTCTGTAGCAGTTTAACTAGTGGCAGTGTACGTGCAGTCCCATGCGTTACTGGTTTACTATAAAGCAAGCTGTAAGTAAACGGTCCCTCACTTGATTTGCAGCTTGTTGTGCTGTGAGGGCTTGTGTGCAACAGTGATGCTGAGGGAAAAAGCTATCTGTAGTTTAACTAATGGCAGGTTCTCCCAAGATGGACAGGTCCCAGCTGAGGTGCCAGACCAAGACAAACCACCCATCTAGGCAGCAGCAGCAGAATGGGACAGTATTGGTGGTTATCACATTTCTGTGACAACGGCAGCAACACTAAACTTAAACTGTGCGGAAGAAAGGCCTGGCATTCTGCTTTCATATCTTGCCACAAAAACCCAGTGGATAGTCACAACAGAACAAATTGCACTATAGTTCTGGAAGATGAGACCTCCAGGTCGAAAGACACTCAACTGGATGCTGGGGAGGAGCTGAAGATGTTTCAGAGTAGCCAGCATTTATGATGTGGTTGGATCAAAGCCCTCAGGATGTCTGACTGGTGATGTACCTGCGCAAGAAATAAGAGTCAGAATTTGCAAAGATGTCTTCCATATTGGGACATGGCACGTACGAAGCATGAGCCACGGGAAGTTGGAGGTGGTCAAGAATGAAATGGAATGTGTACATCTTGATCTATTGGGTGTCAGCGAACTGAAATGGACTGGCCTCGGGCATTTTGCATCTGATGATCACATGATCACATGGTCTACTATGCTGGAAATGAAAGACAAAGAACAAATGGCATGGCATTTATAATTAAGAAGAAACTTGCAAGAACTGTAATGAAATACAATAGAGTGAATGCTTAATTTCTATTCGTTTATGAGGAACGCCTATTAACGCAACTATAATGCAAGTATATGCCCCAACAGCTGCAGAAGAGGATGAAATTGATGAGTTCTATGAAAAAGTACAAGCTGAAATCGACAGAACATGCAAACAGGATATCCTGATAGTCATGGGTAAGTGGAATGCAAACGTTGGCAACAAAGAAGGCAAAATGGTTGGAAAATATGGATGGCAACATTGGGAGGAGTGGCCTAGTGGTTAGGACAAGGTACTTCAGGCCGGGGGTTCAAGTCCTACCTGGGGACAGCAATCTCAGGCTGGAGGGACTGGGATTTCTAGTCCTATAGGTACTCCTTGTGGTCTTGGGCAAGCCACTTAACCCTCCATTACCCATGTTCCCTGTAAGTATTAGCGTATGTGTGTCATATCCCCTCGTGTTAAATGTATCTCCCAATTGACCACTTTGACCCGGTGAAAAGCGGGATATAAATACAGCTAAATAAATAAATAAATGAAACTGGAGAAAGACTGATAGAATTCTGCAAGACCAATGATCTATTCATCTCAAACACCTTCTTCCAGCAACACAAGCGGCTACTGTATACATGGATTTCACCCGATGGATTGTACAAAAATCAAATTGACTACATCTGTTGAAGTCAACGATGGAAAAACTCTATAACATCAACAAAGACAAAACCTGGAGCTGACTGCAGTACAGATCACCAACTACTAGTATGCAAACTCAAGCTAAAGTTGAAAAAGAGCAAGTTGTTCATGAATCTAGCAAAATATGACCTTAAGAATATACCACTGGAATTTAAAGACTGCCTGCAAACTCGATTTGCTGCTTTAGATACAAATGATGGTGTTCTAGAAGAGTTATGGGGTGACATCAAGAAGGTTGTGTTGGAAGAAAGCGAGACGTCTCTACAAAAGGTGAAAAAGCAAAAATAGCCAAAATGGATGACCGAAGAAACTTTGAAAATTGCCCAGAAACGCAGAGAAGCTAAAGCCAGAAGAGAAAGAGAGGCAATCTTAGAACTCAACAGAGATTTCCAATGTGCAGCAAGACAAGACAAGGAAAAGTACTACAATGACACATGCAAGGAAATAGAAGCAGAAACGATTAGAGGAAGAACAAGATCGGCTTTCCTAAAGCTACAAAGAGGAGTTAAAGAAAAAATTCCAGCCTCAAATTGGAATGTTACAAGATGCTCAAGGATCTATGTTGAATGATGGTGGAAAGAATATTCAGAGTTTTTATATGATAAAGGTCAAGTGAGCCAACAGCCGTTTCAACATGTACCTTATAATCCGGAACCATTGGTGATGAAAGAAGTCAAAGCAGCATTGAAAGCCTTATCAAAGAACAAAGCACCAGTCATTGATGGCATTCCCATAGAAGTATTACAGTAATCTGATGCAGCTGTTACCATACTTAGAAGACTCTGCCAGGAAATTTTGGAAGACAACATCATGGCCAACTGACTGAAAAAGATCTGGGTTTATACCAATACTAATGAAAGGTGATCCAACTGACTGTGGAAATTATCACACAATCGCTCTGATCCCACATGCCAACAAGATTCTACTCAAGATTATTTAACAGAGACTACAACCATACCTGGAACAAGTACTACCTGAAGTGCAGGCAGGGTTCAGGAAAGGGCGAGGAACGAGAGACATCACAGATGTAAGATGGATCCTTGAAAAGACAAAAGAATACCAAAAGAATATCTACTTGTGCTTTATGACTATAAGCAAGGCTTTTGACTGTATAAACCATGAGAAACTGGACCACATTAAGAAGCATGGATATACCAGAACACCTGATTTTTTTCGCTTGCACAGACTTTACATTGATCAAGAAGCAACAGTTCGAACGGACCAAGGAGAAACAGAATAGTTTAAAACTAGCAAAGACTGCATACTTTCCCCCTACCTGTTTAATTTATATCAGAACAAATCATCAGAGAAGCAGGATTGTATGAAGACAACAGAGGTGTGAAGCTTGGTGGAAGACTCATCGACAACCTTTGCTATGCTGATACCACCACATTATTGGCTGAAAGTGAACACTATCTGAAACATTTGCTGCTTAAGATCAAGGAACATAGTCTTAAAATGGGCCTGCACCTTAGTGTAAAGAATACAAAGATCATGACAACTGGCAAAGTCAATAAACTCATCGTTGATGGAGAAGAAATTTTAATAGTGGACAATTTTAACCTACTTGGATCAATTATCAATAAAGAAGCAACAAGCAGTCAAGAAATCCAACGATGCATTGCTCTTGGCAGACTAGCTATGAAGGACCTAGACAAGATTCTCAAGAGCAGAGATGTCTCTCTCCGTACAAAGATTTGACTTGTTCAAGCCATGGTATTTTCAATAACATCATATGGATGTGAAAGTTGGACAGTGAAAAAGATACAGGAAGAAAATTGATGCCTTTGAATTACGGTGCTGGTGAGGAATACTGTGTATACCATGGACCACCCGAAGAACAAACCAGTCAATACTAGAGGAGATCAGACCTAAACTTTCTTTAGAAGCTCAGATGACTTCGACTTTCATACTTTGGACACATCATGCAAAGAAAGAGATCATTAGAGAAAGACGACATGCTTGGCAAGATAGAAGGTCAACACAAAAGAGGAAGGCCAGTAATGAGATGGCTCGATACAATAACAGCTACGGGTGCCAGTTTGTCAACAATGAGCCGCCTGACTGAAGACCAAACCCAATTTAGGACAACTATCCAGAGGGTCGTCATGAGTTGACACAGACTCGACAGCACTTAACAGCAAGAAGGAAACTGTAAATAATTGAGCATACTTTTTTAAAAAAATCAGAAACTACAAGGACATAGTTTTTAGTTTTTATGGGAAGTAGTTCAGTATTCATTGTGTATGTGTGTTTTGATTTTTACTCGCGCATTTTCATTAGTAGCTCAAGGCAAGTTATATTAAGGTTCATTAGGTACTTTTCCCTCTCCGGAGAGCTTACAATCTAAGTTTGTACATGAGACAGTGGAGGATTAAGTGATTTTTGCCCAGGATCACAAGGAGCGACAATGAGATTTGAACCCTGGGTTTGCTGGTTCCCAGCCTATTACTTTATTAGCCTTTTCCTCCACTGTTACTATATGAAGCTGAAATAGCAGAGCAGCATTGTAATTTATGCCCTTGTTTTCCTGGTGTAGTGTTTGTGTGGGTTTCCTTTAATAGAATTATAGTGCATTTCACAAGCCCTTCCTGGATTTGGAAATAAGATTGTATCGCAGATTCAAGCAAAAGCCTATTAATTCAGAGACTGAGAAGCTAGTGAGCTGAAATACATTTCAAAGCATACTGTTTTTTGCAATTGTAATTTTTTTAACCCTTTGAAGGCCTACTTTAAAATTTTAATCCACATTCTGCAGCCGGGTTAATTTTTGCATATTTCAGGAAAATTGTACCTGTCGTATTCAATATGTTCTAATAGTGATTTTCCTTCTGCTATGGTCATGTATTATATACCATTTGATAGGAATATTTAGTCAGAATTTTGGATCCTGAGAGTTTTGGGCTCGGCCTGGAAAGGGTTAAAGAGCTTGTTGCTTGTGAATTGGTGGACTAGCCTTATTGGTGTGAAGTCAGTTCACTATTAGACACAGCATGGGGAGTGAGTGTAGAGCATGAGTACTTGGTTCATTCCACCTTCTGTTTAAGCAGTTTGCCGGACTATAGCGGCTCCTTCCTCTCTGAGACAAGACTTGTGAGTGCAGCCTCTAGCCTCAAATTGGAAAGCTAGAGACTAGAATCAAACCTACTGGTCCACTCTATTCTAGAACATCCTTTCTCCTGAAAAATGTTAGAAACCTTCCTTCTTCCAAAGTTTTATCTAAGGCTGACCACTTCTGTCTTCGGTCAGAAAGATGAACCTCTGCAAAGTATTATAGTTTACAAATCTGACCTCTGATGCCTGCTGCCAAATCCCTTGATGTTTGCTCGAGTGTGTGTGCGCGTGTGTATATATGTATATGTCTCGGTGTCTCGATATATTTGAGAGCTCTCCAGCTTTGTTCACTGCCATGTTTTATGGAAGGGCCCATGCCTGAAACAATGCAGTGGTTTGCAGCTTTACCCCTTTACATTGTCCACAGACCTCCATGCAATGTTGAGTAAGGCTTGCATCAGAAAACCATGCCCATTTTCTCCTATTACATCTCATTCTAGATCCTGCAGTATATTTGTAATGTCCCAGCTGTATTTCTCCTTCCTAAAGGGGGCCAATGCGAATTTCTTTTTCGGTTACAAATGGGCAAACTGAGTCACCAGAAAACAAAGTAACTTGTTCAGAGTGTTGCTGTGTCAGGAGCATAGCAAGAAATGAGCGCTGTCTCTCCTCATCCTTCCAGACCAGCCCACTTGTACAGGTTATGTCCCCCTACCAACAGAGGGAAGCAGAGAAAAATTCCTATCCCAAGGTCAATCCTTGACATAATAGGTGGTGCAGCCGAGCTGGATAGCCAGTATTTCTTTGCTTCCAGCTGGGGGGGGGGGGGAGGAGGAGGAGCAGCAGCCGCAGCCAGTCGGGGGTTCTTCTCTTTGCTGCCTTCCCTTCTCTAGGCAAGGAACTATCCTCTGAGAAACTGGTTGGCTGTTGGAGGGGGGTGAAAAAAAGAGAAGAGGAGGCTTGGTTAGCAAGTCGGTGTTGGAAGCCCAGCAATGCAGGTACAGTGGTTCAAAAATTGTGCAATTTTGCAATGGCAGTGTCTTATTTCAGTAAGTAGTAAGGCACCAGGAGCCGCCCTCAGATGGCAAGAGAAGCAAGTGTGATCTCACTTGAGCAGAAGAGAATGTGCAAATGCAGGTACAGCAGTATACATAGCAGGTACAGGCAACATTCATGTGACTTCCTAGTCAAAACTCTTGATCCAGGGGAGTAGACTTACTGTGACAAAGCCTTTCACAGGCTTACAGCTAAATAGGTGGGGGGTTCCCTCCATAGATTTAACGGCAATAGCTAATAACTGAAGAGTGGCCAGGTTCCTTAGCAGGAGGGAACATGGCTTCAGTGGGACAGATGCGCTGATACAACCTTGACCACAGTGCAGGTCGTTCTAGTATTTCCTCTTCGGCTACTGACAGGCCAAGTGCGTTTTCCTGGTGATTCTAGTTAGTATAATACTGGAATACAAAGCCTTGTTACACAATTCTTATTAGGCTGAAGTGCGGAGATACTCTGAGGCTCCCTCTAGGGAGGGGGTGCTGCTGCTGTGTCAGGGGCTAGCAGTCATGGAGGATCCAGATCAATGTTTGCTTTTGGCATGGCCTTTGAGAAGCTGTATCTGAGAAAAAAGGGTTTTTTCACAGTAGTAGTGGTAACTATGCTAAAAACTTGCAAAGGTTTGACATCCGTTGTGTGTTTGCATTTGCAGGTCTTTGAGTCATGATGGAGGCCGAGTCGGTTACATCTTGGACAAGCTCATTCCCAAAGATCTTGGCATTCTTGCAAGCAAACATGGATTAAGAGCCTGGTTCAGAACTGTAAATGTTCAAGTGGCTGCCATTCCTGCTATAGAGGGAGACTGTGAGCAAGTTAGTAGTGGCTCATCCTGATGTGACCAGATTCCTTAGGTAGTTGAATCATACTCCCTCTCCTGTTAGAAGGGTTGTGCCTTCATTGGGGCACAAATCATGTTTTTAGAGACCTTGATCTCCAGCTCCCTTCAAGCTGCTTTGCCATATGTTGATTAAGAGATGAGGGTTTTTTGAGTGACACTTTGTTTAGTGTGCAGGATTTCTGAATTTCAGGACCTCCTAGTCATCCGTATCTGGTGTTTACAGGTGGAAGAGTGACCAAGGATGGTGCAGGACTTCATATTTGTACGTAAGGTGCTGTCGAGATTGTGTAAACCCAAGAAGTAGTGTGGCCTACCTCTCCCAAGGAAACGGAACAAAGAGCGAGGTGAAGAAATCCCCACAGACGTTGAACATATAAAATCCAAATCCTTTAATAATCGAGACCATACACAGCCATGTTTTGGTGTGCACTTTCTTCAGGGGTAAAACCTCAAGACACAAACATAAATATACATAAAAACATAGTTAGTGAGGCCATATCAAAACATATAATTCAAAAATAAGAGCAATTAAAACGAGTTATATCACTTGATCCCACAACACAGGCAGATTCATGGGCAATTGTTGCCCTGGAGAACATTTACAAGGTGGAAATGTGGCCTTCCTTGCATTCATTTGCCAAGTGCTACTGGCTTGGTGTTCAAGCCAGGAGTGATATGGCCTCTGGGGCCAGAATGTTGGAAGCAGCCTGGTTCTCCAGGAACAAGCGGGAAGTCAGTCCTCACATATGGATTATGTCGATGCTGACGGAGCCCCACAGAAGCATCTCTCCAGCTTTCAAAGAAAACCTTTGGGAGATGCCAACATGCATGCCTGTTCCCCTTCCCGCCCAAGGATGCCATCTTACTCAGTCTCTCTTTTTCCGTGGAGCCCTACAGACATTTGTCGTCTTTCCCCAGAAAAAGTTGATTTTCTTTTGCATCGAAGTGCATTTCCTTCTCCGGTTAGCACCAGTCCCTTTCCCGCCTCTGCTTCGAGTCTTGGAACAGTTTTTAGTTTCTTTTCTTCAGTGCAGTTTTGTGCCTTGTCTAACTGCTGGCTGCGTTGAGGGTCTTTGACCTCACAGGAGTCCTTTCTGCCCCAATGGCCAGTGGATTCAAAAAGTGTGATCAGTGCACAAAGAATATGTCCCTAACTGATACACACAACTGCTGCCTCTGGTGTCTAGATGCTGGCCATGACCTGGAGGTTTGCGCCCTGTGCAAAAAGATGTCCGCTAAAGCCATCCAAAGTTGTCGGCAGAAGCAGGACATCATCAGCAGGTCAGATTCAGCCCTGGTGTCCCCGGTGACCTTGCGCTCTAAGGCACCACAAGGATCCTCTGAGTCGCATAAAGCCCCTGCAGCACCTGACCGGGTCTGCGGACACTCCGAGAAGGGTTCTCCAAAGCAGGAGCGCAAGAAGAAAAAATCTTCAAGGACCTTATCCTGGGAATCGGACACACACAGCAAGTTCCGTGCAAGGTCCCAAAGTCCCCGGATGGTATCGGAGGAGTCAGAGTGGCCGGTGAAGGTGCCCAGAACAGACGCCGAGTTCTCCGGCGATGGATCACAGACCCCTGAGACCTGTCTTGTCGGACTCCCTCTCCTCACCATTGCCGGCCCTGGTCACCCTGGTGTCTGCGTCGAAGGCTGCAACTCCTGAGTGGGAAGCTAGGATGATGGCGTTGGGAACACAATATCATTGTATTCCCTGCCTTGCAGCAAGCATCAATGCATAGCTCCGCCGGTGCTTGCACAGAAATCACAAGACCTCGATGTCGAGGACTCCCTGGGCTGCTGATATGATCCTCGAGAGCCCCGGGCCTCGATCTGATCCTTGGTGAGGGTCTCAATCCTGCTCCTGGTTCTCGGGAGCGAAATCCTCCTCTGCAAGCGCTTGTGGCTACGGCCAAGCAACCGAAGACCCGATCAGAGTCAGACGCCTCAGGCCTTGATTCCTCGACGGACTACTTGGACTGGGAGTCCGAGGATGATGCTTCCCAAAGATGCATAAGCACCACAGTCTCCTCTCGGATCTGTCTCCCCTGGCGTCGAGACGCCGGTCCCCTCCAGAAGACACCTCATTCCTCAAGTTTCTCCGGGACATAGCAAAGGTCTTGTCCCTCACCACGGAGTCCAGTATGAGGTCCCCATCCTCGGACGATTCCTCCTTCCAATGTGGGAGACACTGGCATCTGTTCCAATAGTTAGCAGACACCTGGACACCATGTACCGGGTCCAGCGGGGCCCCAGCTTCCAGAAGGTGCAACTTCCTCACACCTCTATGGTGGTGGAGTCGATGATGCGCTGTCAGAAAAGCTCGAAGACTCATTCCTCTGTGCCTCCGGGCAGGGAGTCCTGCGCCTTGATGCCCTTGGATGCAAATGCTACCACGGCTCGATGCTGGGTTGCTGAATACAAGCATATAAGCTGTATATCGGCATGTATCTCCGGGACCTCAAGACCTAGCAAAAGAACTGGCAGGTTTCTCGGTGGGTCTTGGTAGATCACTTCCAGCAATTCCAGACCCTCACAAAGTGTGTCGGAGTGCTCAAAGTACATCTCAAACCACTTACGATGGCTTCAAGTCTAACACTAGCCCCTGCCCATCTGGGTCGGGATTTTGACTTCCTGAGCATAGCCTCTCCACCCGTGTGGGAGCAGCTACCAACAGGGGAATGTCTGATCCATTTTGCCCATTGGTGGTCTTTTATCACCACCAACACCTTGGCACTTCAAGTGGTCAGAGAAGGCTACCTCCTTCGCCTGGACTAGACGCCACTTCCTTTCTTTTCAGGAAATCCCTCTTGGACTCCCCTGCACCAGGACCTGCTACTGCAGGAACTCGCAGGTCTTCTAAAGGATGGGGCTGTGGAGCCAGTACCCCACCACCTAAGAGGGAAGAGGTTCTACTCCAGGTACTTTCTGGTCCAGACAGAGATAAAAGAAGGAAGTTTTAGTGACATGGAAAATGTGATCATGAAAGGAGAGATCAGAATCAAGGTGAACACCAAGGTAACGAAAACAAGACACCAGAGGAATAGGGGAGCCGGAAAAGGATGGGGCTATTTGGGGACAAGGGCTACCGTGGGGAAACCAAATAGCAAGTGTCTTAGACAGGTTCAGGTGTAAGGAGACAGGAGTTGAGAGGGGAGAGATCTGGCAGAAGAGGGGAAGCGTGGTGAAGGAGAACAAGGTAAGGGGAAGGACAGTAGGATAGCAACTTATGCTTGGTTAGTGTATTGTGGGTGTTTCTCAGATGCCTACAGGTTACTAAGTCTTTCCACAGGCCTAAAAGGTTGTTTGTGCTTTACATGGGACTGCATAAAAGTGAAGCAGTCTCTGAGGCTACCTTACAGTGCTGGTTAAAGGAAGCAGTGGCCTCTGGTTATCTTAAAAAAAAATAATTAAAAAATTGATCTGTTCCTGAGGCATTGTAAGCTCACTCCACCTGGGTGCAAGCTTTGTCCTGGTTGGAGCGGAATGTGGTCACGCTACTTGACATTTGTTGGGCAGTGACATGGTCTTCCCTTCTCTACTTTTGTCGAACATGGACAATTGAATGTCCACGCTAGGGTGTCTTTTTTTTTTTTTTTTTTTTTTCTGCCTGGATGAGTTGTAGCTTTTTGGCACTTCTCACTGGTCTGAACTGGGCTGTTTCAGCAGGACAGTCCAGAAGGTGAAATTTCAATTTTCTTATAATTTCCTTTCCTAGAGTTCTGCTAGAAGATCATTCCAGAGCCCACCCCACCCTACTCTGCATTTGCTGCCTTTCTCTGCGACCTTAGTCTTGATCATCTTCTAGTCATTGCAGATACTCTATACTGGTCTACTGTTTTGGCCCTTCCTGGGGAACCCTTGTTCTTTCAGGAGGTTGTGTTTAGACAGGGGCATTCATTTGTTTTCTTTTGCCATATGCTTGGTTCCTCAGTACTAAGTATGCCCCTAGCTGCACCAGCATAAGTACCAGTGGTGTCGCTAAAAGCTTCTGGGTTTTTCTGTCTCCCATCTGCTGGCAGGGGAATACAATCCACTGGTCTGGCAGGACGTTAGGAAAATAAATGATCAGTTAAGTAAAATTTTATCTTTCTTGTCCCAGGAGGGCATACAGTCTAAAGTTGTACCTTAGGCAGTGGAGAGTTAAGTGACCTGTCTGTGGTCAGAAGGATTGGCAGTGAGATTTGAACCTGGCTTCCCTAGTTATTAGCCCACTGCTCTAACCATTAGACGACTACTCCAATAAAGAACATGATCCCTGCAATATCCCAGAGTGTCCTGTGTCACAGAGCTGCAAACTTTTTTTATTTTATTTATTTTTATTTATTTAGCAAACATTTATATACCGCTGCTTCCAGCGATCAGCAGCGGTCTGATTACACAAGAGGAACATAAAGAGGACTGTCAATCAGTACAGTAAAATTTGGGTGTGTACAGGTTGATCAGGAGGGTAGGCATATCACACGAGGGGTTTGTTAGGTATATGAGTACTAATTACATATATACATATATACATTATACAATATGCGAGCAGGAGTACATAAATATGTTCTGGACTTAGACCCCTTAGGTTAATTCAAATTAAAATGACTCTGGAAAAGATGAGTCTTGAGGTTTTTCCTGAAGACAGTTAGGTCTTTGCAATCTCGTAACTCTGGCGGCAGATGATTCCAGAGTGTAGGTGCTGCGTATGAGAACGCTCTATTACTAGTATTGGTTTTAACAGTTCTTATATCGGCTGGAATGAGGAGGGTGTTGGCGTTGAAGGTTCTTCTGCTTCTGTTGGGTGGTTGTGAGCATATCAAGGTGGAGAGGAAGGATGGAGCAATGTTATGTAGGAGCTTGTTGCAGTTGTAATCTTCATGAGGCACAGGTTTAGCTTATTGCAGTATGCATGTGTAATTTTTGCTGGTTTTTCCATGTCTGGAGCTTCAGTACATGTGAACAGAATTCCGAAAGCAGATTGATCAGGTTTCTAAACTTGGATCCAGCTGATAGTGAGGTTGAAGGCTGATAAATTCCCTTTGCCTTAATGCATCTTCTTTCTGTTATTGCAGATGAAGATCTCATAAAGTATGGCTGGCCTGAAGATATCTGGTAAGTCCCTGGCAGAGCAGTGCATGCAGTAGGAAGTATGGGAACTGAGTAGCACCTTGCAAGATGACAGACTGATCTTACCTCTGGTGGTATCTGCATTGACATGGAACG
Source organism: Ichthyophis bannanicus (assembly GCA_033557465.1). NCBI lineage: Eukaryota > Metazoa > Chordata > Amphibia > Gymnophiona > Ichthyophiidae > Ichthyophis > Ichthyophis bannanicus. The sequence continues at coordinate 939,897,440 of CM066033.1, read as the reverse complement.
GTTTTACTAAAATGATTTGTTTTTTGGGGGGGATCATGGACTATGTTCCTGCTAAACTGCATGCAGGCCTCCCACCAGTATCTTGCTGCATGGTGCTGTGCTGGCATTCTCATGGTTTGAATCACATCATCCGCTAGCACCTTGAGAATGCTTGCGTAATGCCACATGGCAAGATACTGGTAAGCGATCCATATGCAGCTCTGTGGAAATACTAAGTATGGGGCCTGGAAAAAGCTTGCCTTTGTTCTTCATTTTTTCCTGCTTTTTAACCTCCTCTATTCAGATGAATACATGATTCCTTACTGACTGAGGGCTATAAGGACAACTCAAAGACTATCGTTCAGTATGGTTCTTGTGCTAGAAGAGCCACCAGAGGAAGGGCACTCTTCTCTCTCACCTGAGGCTCAAGCACATGATCCCTGCAGTATCCCCGAGCCCTGATGGAGAATAGACTCAAACCAGTGTGTCCTGTGTCACAACACTGTGACCCAGCCTTTTTTCTTTTGTCTGCAGATTTATCTCAAGATATGCTTTTTGTTTGCTGTGCAAGAGTAAATTGTAAAGGATTGAAAGCGATTAGACAACTGAATGCTGTGATCAGAAGGATTGGCAGTGGACTTAAACCTGTCTTCCCTAGTTTATCAGCCTGTTGCTCTAACCATTAGACTTAAACCTGGCTGTCTGTTCACCTCCTAAAACTCATTCCTCAAAATACAGAAGTGCTTTGGTTCACTGACTCTCTCCCTCCAGCATCCTGTTTGCCTCTTCTGGGATCCCCTCTTGTCCAGTCCACTTCTTTTAGGTATCTGTGTCATCTTAGACTCTGCGCTTAATTTCCATGATCACATCCGTTCCGTTGTCTAAAAATCATTTTTCGCATTGCGCCATATTCGTTCCGTTTATCCCCCTCCTTACCACATCGGCCTTCACGACTCTTATTCTTTCCCTAATAATCACCTACATTGACTTGTAATATCATCTGTGCTGGTCTGCCTGCATATGAAATCAATTGCCTGCAGACACCACAAAATACTGCCCTTTGCCTCCTCACCGACGCCTCAAAGTATGATCACATCACCCCTCTTTTTTTCTCCAACATCATTGGTTGCCTGTCTCCTATCGTGTTCAATTTAAGATCCTCACTATCGTTTATAAGACTCTGCACTCTGGCCTACCACTTTACCTCTCCTTCCTCCTCATCCCGGTGGTCCCTTCTCTGTTTCTTTGTACTATCTACGTATATTGTCTCTACCTTCCGCCTGCTTCCTGTGCTCGCTACCATTCCACGCGGTCCTCCGCTTTCTATTTCTGCGCCCCCAACTTGCCTCCTGACTAATCTAGAACCCTCCAATCAACATTTCAGGTCCTGCTTAAAAAGTCACCATTCAACCCCCTTGATTAGCTCCCTAGGATAGTCCTGCATGTCCTCCCCCCCCCCATTCCCCTCCCCTCCTTCTCTCTGTCCTATGCTACCCCTTCCTCTCTTCCTCTTGTGCTCCTCTCTCTCTTCCTTTATTGTCAGATTGTATTTCTTTTCCCCACTTTTAGTTATTTTGCTTTTATTGTAAACTACTTTGATTTGCTTGAAAGGTGGTATTAAGTACCAAATAAACCATTAAAAATCTGAGGGTGGTATACCCATCAGCGGACATATCTAGTTGGGTCATATCTAAGCATTACTGGGGAAAACTGATGATGGCAATATTGTTCTGTCCATGAACTTCTTAATGCTCTATTCCTATAGCTGAGATAAATAGCTGGATTAATGACAAGAGTATCAATAGTTTGTCATATGTCACAGTTCCAGAAACTATTTTGATGTCTTGTAGCCTAAGTGAAAGGAGGCACAAAATATAATGTTTCGTTTTAATTTTTCAAAGAACGCCTTAGGGGTGCAAATCCCACTCCAGGATACACATCAAATAAAGAGCAACTTAAAACACAGCATAAGGTAGATGGTAGAGACTTTTGAGGACCCACTGCCAGCCCTTGAAGTGCTCTGAAATTCTGTAAAGAACCAGTTTATGCTGAAATGTTTGTAAAACTTATGTGAGAACTTCTAATGGGTGTTGCCCGTGACATGCAGGAGAATGTATTATCTAAATATTCAGAAACCAGTACATGCCTGCTTTAATTCCACTGCTAGTTCGGCAACAGGATGTATGCCTGGGAGTTTTTGTTGAAATTCATCAGATTTTCAATTGTCCAAACAGAACAAACCTCCAATTTCAGATAATCAACAATTTAGTGTAATTTAAAATCCAAAGAGTCTGTTTAAAAAATATATTTCAGAGAGGTAGCGCACGTTAAGTGCCATTGTGCCTATAGACATAAAAGGGCTATGGACACTTAACATGCATTAGGGGTTTTTTTTTAAGCACGTATTAAGTGCTTTTTTACTAAAAGTGTTCAGTCTTACGGCCAGTAGAGGGTGGAATTTTCAAACAAGCCAGTTTGAGAGCAGTGGTACTAGAGAGCTCTTACTTGGATAGAGATGTGAAAGATCTGCTCTCTGAGGAGCAAGCTGAAAAACGGTAAGCCCTGCATGTAAAATTGTTTCCTCTTCAAAATTTTTAAATCAAAATTTATAGCCCTCACATTAGGAATGAATTGGAGGCTCTTCATCTCTGAGTAAGAGTTGAGAAGGTTGATTACATGCAGTATTAAACACCCCTAAGCAAACCTCTATCCTCGCTGTTCTTAACCCTTCCCTTACTCCGAAAGATTTTGATAATTCAGCATTCATAATGGCCCCACCACTATCCTCCCAAAATAGTTCTGTAAAGAGTACCTATGTACTTTCCACCAGAACATACAGGTCTGAAAGCTGACACTAATACTTTTTAAATATTAGGCCTTGTCTCATATAGACAACATCATGGCCAACTGACTGGAAAAGATCTGTGTTTATACCAATACTAAAAAAAGGTGATCCAACAGACTGTGGAGATTATCGCACAATTGCTCTGATTTCACATGCCATCAAGATTCTACTTCAAGATTATTCAGCAGAGACCACAACCATACCTGGAACGAGAACCACCTGAAATACAAGCAGGGTTCAGGAAAGGGTGAGGAATGAGAGACGACATCACGGATGCAAGATGGATCCTTGAAAAGACAAAAGAATACCAAAAGGATATCTGTGTTTTATCGACTACAGCAAAGGTTTTGACTGCATAAACCATGAGAAACATTAAGAAGCATGGGTATAACGGAACACTTGATAGTTTTCCTGCACAACCTTTACATTGATCAAGAAACAGGTGGAATGGAACAAGGAGAAACAGAATGGTTTAAAGTCAGCAAAGGTGTACAACAAGGCTGCATGCTTTCCACCTACCTGTTTAATTTATATGCAGAACAAATCATCAGAGAAGCAGGATTGTATGAAGACAACAGAGGTGTGAAGATTGGTGGAAGACCCGTCAACATCCTTAGCTATGCTGATGATACCACATTACTGGCTGAAAGTGAAGATGATCTGAAACATTTGCTTCTCAGGATCAAGGAACATAGTCTTAAAACGGGCCTGCACCTTAATGTAAAGAAGACAAAGATCATGACAACTGGCAAAATCAATAAGTTCATCGTTGATGGAGAAGAAATTGAAATAGTGGACAACTTTAACCTACTTGGATCAACTATCAATAAAGAAACAACAAGCAGTCAAGAAATCCGACGACGCATTGCTCTTGGCAGAATGGCTATGAAGGACCGAGACAAGATTTTCCAGAGCAGAGATGTGTCTCTCCATACAAAGATTTGACTTGTTCAAACCATGGCATTTTCAGTAATGTCCTATGGATGCAAAAGTTGGACAGTGAAAAAGATAGAAAGGAAGAAAATTGATGCCTTTGAATTATGGTGCTGGCAATGAATACTGTGTATACCATGGCCCGCCCAAAGAACAAACCAGTCCTTACTAGAGGAGATCACATCTAAGCTTTCTTTAGAAGCTCAGATGACAAGACTTCGACTTTCATATTTTGCACACGTCATGCAAAGAGAGAGATCATTAGAGAAAGACGACATGCTTGGCAAGGTAGAAAGGCAAGGTAGAAAGTCAGCGCAAAAGAGGAAGGCCAGCAATGAGGTGGATCGATACAATAACAGCAGCTATGGGTGCCAGTCTGTCAACAATGAGCCGCCTGGCTGAAGACTGAACACAATTTAGGACAACTATCCAGAGGGTCGCCATGAGTCGACACCGACTCAATGGCACTTAACACCAGGGCATTAAGTTGGTTACTGAGACTTGACAAAATTCTGGGGTCTGAGGAGAATAGTGCAGTCCTACAGTCTTAAGTAGTTTGCAATAGTTGTTTTGTAGGCTTTATTCTGGAGAATGGCATAGATTAAATGTGGGAATGTGGCTGTGGAAAATGGCTCTTACATTTCATTTTATGTAATGATTTATATATTGCCTTCCTGGTTAAAGCTGCTGCCCAGCGCATAGCGTATTCATTTAACCTCATGCATTTTTACTAGAACGGGTAAATTTTCTGGAAAGTGAATGAATAGAAGAGAAAGGGAACGATTAATTTTCTTGAGTTGTATTTCTATTATATAGGGCCTCATTTAGCTTGTTTTGTTTTCCCATAGTCTCAGAATGGAAAAAGAGCCTTGATGAAACAGGCCCAAACAATTACACAGCTGTTTTTAGATTTTTGGTAGGTAGCAAGGTCTTTTGTAGGAAATGCTGGAGTGTGGTAAAAATTGTTGGGCAACAGATTGCTTGTTCAAGGTTAGTTTTATATCTCATAGTTCTGAGAGAATTCAACTGCAGAAATTGGAAACTATTTTGGATATGCTGGCTGAAAATAATCAAATGAATAGAAAAACTATATCCAATAACTTATCTGAAAGAATACTATCTTCAAATTATATATAAAAAAAATTACGGTGCTTTTGAATACCTGCATATAAACAAAAACTAACTAACTAGTTTGCTCCTGTCAGGTTCTTCATTCATTGTAAGTGCATACTTGTAAGTTACGTGATTTTTTTTTTCCTGTACAGGGTTTCTAATATTTATCTGCATTTTTTTTCATTACATTTTCAGGTTTCATGTGGATAAGCTGTCATCTGCTCATGTCTATCTTCGACTGCACAAGGTATTACAATAAGCTTTTATTTTATAGCTATAAAGAGACATTTTATTTGACACAGCCTTTTGTTTTGGAATTTTGGTTTCAGCTTAAGAATTCATATTTCATTTAAATTTAAATATCTTAAGAGTATTCAAAACATTACCTTACAAATTTAATAAAGATAACTAAAAACAAATTTTGTAGCATTTTTTTAAATGTAAAAATCAGATGGCTAATAACAAAAGATTAACATTCCATTATTTTTGAGTTCAGATTTTTTTAAAATTAATTTTTAGTAGCAAAAAGAAAAAAAACCAATAGTAACAAAAGACATGAGAACACTGAAAACAGCCATGTTAATCCAGTTATCCCCACATCAGTGACTTAACAGTGGCATTTTGCTGCAAACCTTCTGCCACATCTTCATATCCTCTATACCAAGGATTCTGAACCCAGTCCTCAGAACACATCTAGCCAGTGACGTTTTAAGGATAACCACAATGAATATGCATTTGAGAGATTTCCATACACTGCTTCCACTGAATGCAAATCTCTCTATGCATATTCGTTGTGGTTACCTTGAAAACCTGACTGACCAGGTGTGTCCCTAGGATTGGGTTCTGAACCCCTTCTCTATATGGAACAAGCAGATTCCACCATTGGTTAACCTCCACTGATTCAGTTTTCTTCTAATAGGTCTGAGGGCAATAGTTAACATAAAATCAAGTAAATGTGCAGTTTGTATGGTTAAACGGGCCTGTTACCATTGGACTCTCAGGTTAACAAGCTTTGAAAGTCAGAGGAGTGTTAATACTCAGAATTTGATACATTTTGGCTCAAACCTTTGTCCCAAATCCCTGCAGTAAGGGACTGTAGAATACCATATGAAAGAGGGTCCCTATGTGTCTGCCTTGCACATCTGACATTGATTATCTTCCCTTCCCTCTATTTAGATTTCTTAAGGGGAATCAAATATTTTATTTTATTTAACAAAGCTTATTACCGCCCCTTCCTGAGATCAGGGGCGGTTTACATGGAACATCAGAACATGTTTTACTTTACTACTACTACTACTACTACTACTGAGCATTTATATAGCACTACAAGTTGTACGCAATGCTGCACAGACATGTAAGAGACAGTCCCTGCTCATCAGAGCTTACAATTTAATCAAGACAACCACAGAAGGTGTAGGCAGGGATAAAGCAAGGGGAAAGAAAAGGAGATCAGGTGGGTCAAGATCCAAAAGCAGCAGTGAAGAGGTGAGTTTTCAGCCTGGACTTGAAGGTTAGAGAAGGTGCCTGGCGTACAGACACAGGTAGTTTGTTCCAGGCATGAGGCACAGCAAGGTGAAAGGAGCAAAGTCTGGAGTTAGCAGTAGAAGAGAAGGGCACAGATAGAAGCAGTTTGCCAGAATAGTGGAGTTCCTAAGGGGGGTTGTAAGAAGAGACAAGAGAAGACGGGTAGTGAGGAGTCGCAGAGTGAATGCATTTATAGGTCAGCAGGAGAAGTTTGAACTGGATGCGGAAACGGATAGGGAGCCAATGAAGTGACTTGAGAAGAGGAGTAATATGGGAAATACTTTGAACACAGGGACTATGTACATTTAACATATGAACATTGAACATATGAACAAAGGAACTATCTACATTTAACATAGGAGCTATATACATTTAGCATGTACAATAGTGTACAGGTAGTTTTATACATTTTGATTGTGTTTAATGTTTGATCAGGGTGATTGTCGTTTTGAAGTTTAAGTGGACAGAAGGTGGGAGGCGATAATGCTTTGTTTTTTGGGAGCTGATGAGGGTGTTTGAGTCACCAAAGTGTTCTATAAAAAGATGTGTTTTTAGGTTCTTGCGGAATTGCTGAAGATCTTTTATTGCTCTTAGGTCATTCGGGAGTGAGTTCCACAGTATTGGGCCACGTAGGAGAAGGCTCTGATACTAGTACATTGATTTGTGTTGCGGATGTGTGAGATAGTTATGTATTTTGTGAGCTGTTTCTTCTTGTTCTTGACGTGTTTGGTGTTGTAAGGAGAGAGGAAAGGGTGGTGGAGGCAATGTTACAATGATGTTTGAAGATGATCATTGTATATTTGTACTTTACCCTTGAGGTTATTGGAAGCCAGTGAAGATCGCGGAGTATGGGGGTGATGTGATTCTTGCAAGTTGAATTGGAAGCTATCCGAGCGGCCAGGTTTTGCACTAATTGTAGTTGGTGGGTAGTTTTTTTGGGGAGTCCTTATAGAATGCTGTTGCAGTAATCTGTGAGAGGGGTTATTAGAGCTTGAAGTACTGTCCGAAAGTTGTGGTCTTCCAGGAGTGGTTTGATGTGTTGAATTGTTTTTAATTTAAAGTAGATATTTTTTGTTACTGCTTTTAGGTGTGGGATCATGCTTAGGGTCTTGTCTAACACTATTCCTAGATATCTTACTTCTGACTTAACTTTGATTTCTGTGTCTTGTATAGAGATTTTGCTGGGGGGATAAAGTTTGGGTTCCTAGAAATGAATAGTACCTCTGTTTTCTTGAGATTGATCTTGAGGTTTTGGGTGTCAAGCCATTTCGTTATATCAGAGATACATGTGGTGATCCTAGAATAGTTCAGGTTAGCAATATCCAGTGGGAGGTACATCATGATATCATCTGCGTAAAGATGATAGCTGATGTTGTGTGAATTGAATATGTTACAGATTGGCTGCATGTAAATGTTAAATAGGGACGAGAGAGAGGAACCTTGGGGGACACCAATTTTCTTTGGAAAGGTTGAGGAGGATTCTTGGCCTATTTGAACTTGCTGGGTTCTGTTGTTCAGGTAAGATGTGAACCACTGTAGGACTGTACCTTGTATCCCGATGTGTTTTAGCCTTTTTATTAAGAGGTTGTGCTTTATGCTGTCGAAGGCTGCTGCTATGTCTATAAAAACGAGTAGGAAGAGCAGTGAGGTTCCAAAAGGGGGTATAGTAGCCCAAATGCCCTTGAGTAAGGAGCAGACAGAGCATAAAGATTCCAAATTACCCCTGCCTACCAATAGCCAGATTAATATGAATAAAATACAGTCTCTAAAATGCTTGTATGCCAATGCTAGAAGTCTAAACAATAAGATGGGAGAGTTAGAATATATAGCACTAAATGAGAGGTTAGATATGATTGCACTCTCAGAGACATGGTGGAAGGAGGATAACCAGTGGGACACTGTGATACCTGGATACAAACTATATCGTAATGATAGAGCTGATCAAATTGATGGAGGGGTTGCGCTCTATGTTAGAGAGGGCATTGAGTCAGAAAGGATTAAAGTTTTGCAGGGAACAAAATTTGCTGTAGAATCTCTATGGATTGAAATCCCATTTATGAAGGGGAAGGCGATGGCAGTGGGAGTATACTATCGACCGCCTGGCCAGAATGAACAAATGGATGATGAAATGCTCAAAGAAATCAAGGAAGCTAACAAAAGTCACAACAGAGTAGTAATAATGGGTGATTTCAATTACCCCGGTATCGACTGGGTCAGTGTCACGGCAGGACAAGCTAAAGAGATAAAGTTCTAGATGGAATAAATGACTGCTTCTTGGAGCAACTGGTTCATGAACCGACCAGAGGGGAAGCCATACTGGACCTAATCCTTAGTGGAACGCCAGATCTGGTGCAAGAAATAAGGGTGTTGGGACCACTTGGCAATAGTGATCATAGTATGATCATGTTTGATTTAATTAGTGGAGGACAGATAGTAAAGGAATCCACAGTATTACCTTTTAACTTTCAAAAGGGAGACTGATAGAATGAGGAATATAGTTAGGAAAAAACTAAAAGGAGCGGTTCCAAAGGTTAAAGACTTACAGCAAGCTTGGGTGTTATTTAAAAATACTATCCTCGAAGCCCAGACCAGCTGTATTCCACGCATTAAGAAGAGTGGAAGAAAGTCCAAAAAACTGCCAGCATGGTTTAAAGGTGAGGTCAGAGAGGCTGTTGCCAAAAAAGCAACCTTCAGGAAATGGAAAAAAGAGCCAAATGATGAAAACTGGAAACAACACAAGCACTGGCAAGTTAAATGCAAAGCATTGATAAGGCAGGCAAAGCGGGAATTTGAGAAGAAACTTGCTACGGAAGCAAAAACACAAAATAAAGACTTTTTCAAGTACATTCGTAGCAAAAGGCCTGTGAGAGAGTCAATTGGACCGTTAGATGATAGAGGGGTAAAAGGGGCAGTAAGAGGAGACAAGGCTATAGCAGAGAGACTGAATGAATTCTTTGCTTCGGTCTTTACTGAGGAAGATGTAGGGATGTTACCCATGACTGAAGTGGTATTTAAAGGTGATACTGCAGAGGAATTGAGAGAAATATCACTACACCGGGAAGATATATTACAACTATTTGATAAACTGAATAGTAGCAAATCACCTGGACCGGATGGTATACATCCCAGAGTGTTGAAAGAACTGAAATATGAGATTGCAGACCTGCTATTGGTAATCTGTGAACTTTCATTAAAATCATCTGTAATACCTGAAGATTGGAGGGTCGCCAACGTAACACCAATTTTTAAAAAAGGTTCCAGGGGTGACCCGGGAAATTACAGACCGGTGAGCCTGACGTCAGTACCAGGGAAAATGGTAGAAACCATCATAAAGAACAAAATTACACAACATGTAGATAGTCATGGCCTAATGGGAGACAGCCAACATGGCTTTAGACAAGGAAGATCTTGTCTTACTAATCTGATATGTTTCTTTGAAGGTGTGCATAAACAGGTAGACAAAGGTGAGTCGGTTGATATAGTGTATCTGGACTTCCAGAAAGCTTTTGACAAGGTCCCCCATCAGAGACTTTTGGCAAAGCTAAAAAGTCATGGGATAGGAGGCAGTGTACTATTGTGGATCGGGAACTGGTTAAAAGATAGAAAGCAGAGGGTAGGGCTAAATGGCCAATATTCCCAATGGAAAAAAGTGAATAGTGGAGTACCCCAGGGATCTGTACTGGGTCCGCTACTTTTTGACATATTCATAAATGACCTGGAAAAGGGAATAACTAGTGAGGTTATCAAATTTGCAGATGACACAAAACTGTTTAAAGTTGTTAAAACCCAAGAGGATTGTGGAAAACTGCAGGAGGATCTGGATAAATTGGAAGACTGGGCATCCAAATGGCAGATGAAATTTAATGTGGACAAATGCAAAGTTATGCACCTAGGAAAGAACAACCCACACTATAGTTACACGATGCAAGGCTCCACATTAGAAACCACCACCCAGGAAAAGGACTTAGGAGTCATCGTGGATAACATGTTAAAACCCTCTGCCCAGTGTGCAGCGGCGGCCAAGAAAGCAAATAGAATGCTAGGTATCATAAAGAAAGGGATGGAGAATAAAACAAAGGATATTATAATGCCTCTGTATCGCTCCATGGTACGACCGCACCTTGAATATTGTGTGCAATTCTGGTCGCCGTATCTTAAAAAGGACCTAGCGTTATTAGAAAAAGTACAGAGAAGAGCCACCAAATTGGTGAAGGGGATGGAAGGCTACTCCTATGAAGAGAGACTAAAAAGGTTAGGGCTCTTTAACCTGGAAAAGAGACGGCTGAGGGGAGATATGATAGAGGTCTATAAATTAATGAATGGAGTGGAACGGATAAACGTGGATCAATTGTTTACGCTATCAGAATATAGAAAGACTAGGGGACATGTAATGAAGCTACAGGGTAAACTATTTAAGACAAATAAGAGAAAATATTTTTTCACTCAACGTGTAATCAAACTCTGGAATCTGTTACCGGAGGATGTAGTAAGGGCTGTTAGTATAGCTAGGTTTAAAAAAGGTTTGGACAAGTTCCTGGAGGAAAGGTCCATAAACTACTATTAAAAAGGGACCCAGGATATCAATGCTTGACCCAGTACAAGCATTATGGAACCTGTGTCTTTTGGGGATATTGCTAGGTACGTATGACCTAGATTGGCCACTGTTGGAAACAGGATACTGGGCTTGATGGACCTCGGTCTGACCCAGTATGGCATGTCTTATGTTCTTATGTTTTCCTGAGTCCAGTTCACAGATAATTTTATTAATTAGTGTTAACATGAGGGTCTCAACACTGTGTTGAGGCCTAAACCCATGTTGATTTTCATCAAGGGGGGGCGTTTGTTTCTATGAAATCCTGCAGTTGCAGTTGTACAACTTTTTCAATGACCTTTTGATAGGAAGGGTAAGCTTGATATTGGGCGGTAGGAATTGGGGGAATTTTTGTCGGAATTTGTGGCTTTTAATATGGGTCGTATAGCTGACTACTCGAGGGCATCAGGCATTTGCCCTAAGTTGAGCGAGTAGTTAACTGTCTCGCAGATTATTGGGGTGAATTCATCCTCTGATTTTAACCAACTAACTGGGCAGGGGTCCCTTGGTGAGGTAGTTGTATTAATGTTGGTTATGATGTTTTTGAGGCGTTTATTATTGATAGGACTGAATGTTGTCCTGGTAGAGTGGTAGTGGATGTTTGGGTTTGTGGGCTTGGGGCTGGGGGCGTCCGAAGTGCTCTCATTCTGGCAATGGTGTGAAAATTTGTTAATATAGTAGCTAGCGAACCTTTGGGGGTGTATTACTATGGATTCATCTTCGTGAGTTGTGTTTTGGTGAGGTTTCTTACTATAGAGAATAGTTCCCGTGGTTTGTTTAGGGATTTAGTGATTACTGCTGTATGGTATTCTTTCTTTCTAGTGTTTACAGCATCTTTTTATTGTCTCAGTGTTTGCATGTATTGTGTGTTTGTTTTCTTCTGTTTTTGTGCGTCTCCATTTGTTCTAGTTTCTTGTTTTTTGTGTTAATTTTTTTAGGTCATGAGTGTACCATTTGTTAGTGTTCCTTTTTTTGATGATGTTGTTGTTTTGTCTTGGAACTGTGGCCACATTGGCTAAGACTGTGTTCCGTTTTTTTATGTATTCATCTATGTTAGTATGGGAGTTATCAAAGTATGGGAGTGTGTTGTCTAGGAATGTTTCCTTGTTGAAGGATTTGTATTTATTGGTTATGTTTGGGTTTTACATCAGGTTTGGTTCTGTTGGGTAGTGTGGATAAATGTGAGCTCTATCAGGTAATGGTCTGTCCAATGTAGTGGTGTAGATATTGGGGAGGAATAACAAGTGTTGTGAGTGGTGTCTGATTGATTGGAGGAATATAAGATCAAGAGTGTTACCTTATCTCCAGGAACAAGCAGGAATGTAGTCCTCACATATGGGTATCGTTGGTACCGACGGAGCCTGCGCGGGAACGCTCCCCTGCGTCTAATAGGAAAGCTTTTGGGAGCATCCCTCAGCACATGTGCGCTGCCTTCCCGCCTTTCCAACTGTCCCTCTTCAGTTCTTCGTTTTCCGCAGAGCCGACAGGACCTATTCCCTGTCACCACAGAAAATTACATCTTTAAACTTCTTTCTGTGGTTGCATTTGCCTACCGCACGACGCCTACTGGTACAGCCGGTTCTTTTCTTTTTCTTTCTTTCAAAAAAAAAACAACTTTCAGTGTTTCTTTTAGAAACTTTCCTTTTTGGTGCTAGGCGCCATTTTGGGCACTAGGCCCCTATTTTCCTGAATCATGGAAAAACCAACTAGTGGTTTTAAGAAATGTACTAAGTGTGGCGGTACCATTTCCGTCACTGACGCCCATGATTGGTGTCTAAAATGTTTAGGACCTGATCATTCTCCAACTGAATGTCTCTCCTGCATGGGGATGACCAAAAGAGGAAGACAGAATCGGGCTGCAAAGCTCGGTACCCTTTTTTCTTCGGATGCCAGATCCTTTGCATCAACGTCGTCGAGGGCCCCTTCTACCTCCCATGGATCTCGGGTAACTAAACATAAGAGCCGGTCCTCAAAGGGTAGCTCTCCTGCTAAGCATCGAGAGGCCGTTGGCATTGCCCTTGAGGAAACCACACCGGCAAAACAGCCCTGGCGGTAGGCTTCGGCTTCCAAAGCATCGATGGGGCTTCAGGATGTTCTCGAGGCCTCAGCCTTGCAAGAACTACCTGTGCCATGCTCGGGTTCCGGCCTTCCTTATCGGTACCGACACCCAGGCATCGGCAGCGTCAATAGGTCAGCGTCAATAGGGAAGGTTCCTTCCCGCAAAGCCTGAAATTCACATCAATCCGCCCACTGCTAAAAAACTCCAAACTCGACCCATCCAAAGTAGAGTCATTCAGACCCATCTCAAGCATCCCTCTGCTGGCAAAAATTATGGAAAAAGTAGTTCAACTACAAATTCAACAGCACATCGACACTGAAGCACCACTGGACCATTCACAACATGGATTCAGAGAAGCACATGGTATAGAAACCATTCTCACTACCTTATTCAACGACCTACTCATGGGAATTGATGACCTACACCAAGACTTCATCCTTGTTTTTATGGATATTGCGGCTGCATTTGATTCTGTGAACCACGAGACATTATTACACCGCCTCAAGGATAAGGGTATACAAGGTCTTGCTTTAACATGGTGCAGATCATACCTGAGCGACAGGTCACAACAAGTCAGAGTAGGATCCACTACATCTGACCCATTCATACTCAAACAAGGAGTCCCCCAAGGTTCTTCCCTCTCATCTCTCATGTTTAATATATATATGCAACCAATCTGCGACCTGATTCGCTCCTTCAACATCCAGTGCTTAGCATATGCAGATGATATCCTTATGTACTCATCCTTCAAGTTTGACCAACCAGACTTCTCAGCAATAACATGCTTTGATGCAGTTTCCGAATGGCTTCTCTCCCAAAACTTACGCATTAATCACAGTAAGACCGATGTCCTTTTTGTCACTCGAAATCAGAAGTTCATACCACCACCTTCTCTTCGAGTCAACAACCACGATCTCACAGTCAAACCTACCATCCGGTACTTAGGCATCACCCTGGACCAAAAGCTGGATATGTCACCGCATATCAAAAACACCACCAAATCTATCTACCACAAGATACGGTCACTACGCCACCTTCGACCACTTCTTAACCCCTCTGATTTCCGCTCCATTTTCCAAGCATTGGTAACCCCCCACCTCGACTTTGCCAACATTATACTCCTTGGACTCCCACAAACAACATTGAACCCGCTTCGGCTAGCCATGAACTCTGCGGCTAGAATACTCACCGGAACTTCTAGATCAGATCACATAACTCCAGTACTGATGAGCCTACACTGGCTGCCTTTACAAGCTAGAATCATATACAAAGCCCTCATACTAACTTTCAAGGCCTTAAAAAATCAGCCCCCCACCCCGCTCTCCGAGCTCATTCAACCTATTCCATCCAACAGAAGCAGGCGCTCGGCATGTTTAAACAAACTAGAAGTGCCAAAAACAGTCACAAAATGTTCAAAAACGACGTCCAATAGAGCCTTCTCTCTATTTGCACCAGGAGCATGGAACTCTCTTCCCCCAGAAATTCATTCCATCACCAATATCATTTCCTTCAGAAGGGCTATCAAACATCATCTGTTCATAAAATACTATTCCAATCACCTCCCCCACAGTCAATCCCAACATAATACACAGCTCCACCAAGATTCACGCTTAACATAACCTCAACTAGAAAACTTGCCAGCCTGATACTCCTCCTGTTACCTATCCACTTCCATATTACAATGCCTGATTTGATGTCAATTTATTTACATAACAATGTACATAGTGTATCCCTGTTCATCCAAGTTTGTACCCCTTGTTTATTGTAAACTCAATGTACATAGTTTATCCTTGTTCATCCAAGTTTTGTATCCCTTGTTTATTGTAAACTCAATGTAACCGGTTACATTGCTGTATATTTTGTTCAAATGTAAACCGCACTGATTGAAATAGCGCGGTATATAAAAAATGCAAATAAATAAATAAATAGACCAGAGGTTCCTCGCTATGGAGCGCAGTATCGCAGCTCTTCTCTTGGCTGCCATAACTGTGGTCCCAAGGGCACCGGTACCAACATCGACACCGATGCCAGTACAGACACCGGTACCGACACCGGTGATGCCGGTACCGACGGTGCCTGCCCCGGTGGGAACTCTTCCTATGTCATCTCTGGCTGGAGGGGACAAAGCGGTACCGTGTCGCCTCAGTACCGACTTTGATCAGAACCGGGATCGTGCCTTCCAAGAGCATCGGGGTCAGGAATACTTTGATTCCTCCAATTCCGAAGACTCTGACAATTCTGCTGGCACTAGAGGGTTTCTCCTAGAAGATCCCTCTTCCCCCCCCAACGCAGAATGTCGCCTCCAGAGGACATGTCTTTTCAGGATTTCATCCGTGATATGGCCAAAGGGCTTTCTATCACAGTAGCTCCTGAAGAAGAACCCAGAGCAAAGGAATTGGAAATCCTCCAATATCCTAAAGCTCCCAAGGAGGCAGCTACTCTGCCTATCCATGAAGTTCTGCATAGCTTGATGCTCAGAATGTGGGAGACACCTCTGACCACTTCTCCTCACTCCAGGAGACTTGATACTATGTATCGAGTTTCACCATGTCCTGTTTTTCAGAAAACCCAGCTGCCACACCATTCAATGGTAGTGGAATCAGCCATGCGTAGGATGAAAAGTGCAAAGAGACATGCATCCAATCCTCCAGGTCGTGAATGCAGGACTCTGGATGCTTTTGGACGCAGAACTTTTCAAGCTTCCATGCTTTCAGCTAGGATCAGTTCATACATCCTATATATGGGAATGTTCCTTAAGGAAGTCACAAGAGGCTTGGAACTTATGGGCCCTTTTCTCCCAGAAGATAAGAGACAAGATTTTCTTGCTCTAGTTAAGCATTCTCAGAATGTCTCCAAGTTTGTCAATCGTGCAGCTTTTGACTGCTTTGAATGCATCAGCAGAACTTCTGCTATTGCCATTGGTGCACGACGGATTGCCTGGCTACAGGCATCAGACTTGGAGACTTGGGTACAGGACAAATTAGGCAACATCCCTTGCACGGGGGAGAATCTCTTCGGCAAGAACTGGCAGGAAAAGGCTAATGAGTTAGATGCTGACAATTCTACCTTAGATTGTCAAAGTCTACAGCCACTCCAGCCAAAAGGAAGCCCTATAAAAAACCCTCTTTTAGCAAAAATAGGAAGTTTTATCCTTCCTATACCCAGCACAGTCAGACTTCAGGTCAGGTTACCCAAGAGGGACAACCTAGACAGCAGAAGAAGCCAAAAGGACCGAGAGCCCAACCAGCTCTCCAGGTTCAGCCCCCTCAAGGGCTTTGACTCCTTCCCAGAGAGCTTCGCCTTCCTGCCTCTGAAGGGTCCCCAACCCCCCAACATTCCGGGCAGGTTATGCCACTTTATCAACAGATGGCATCAAATAACAGCAGAAGATTGGACTTTGTCCATTGTAGGAGAGGGGTACAAACTTCATTTTCATAGCATACCCCCTCCTACAATTCTAAAGTAGTTCAATTCACAAACCTCTGCAGACAATCTACTAGATTACGAGGTCTCCACACTTCTTGCCCAGGGGGCAATAGAGGAAGTATCCATTTTTCAACAGGGAACAGGGTTCTACTCCCCCTATTTTCTTATCCCAAAGAAAACAGGGGGACACAGACCCATTCTAGACCTCAGAGAATTGAACAAATATCTGTTTTGAGAAAAATTCAAAATGATTTCTTTAGGAACTCTTCTGCCATACCTTCAAGCCCAGGACTGGCTTTGCTCTCTAGACTTAAAGGATGCATACACACACATTCTCATCCATCCAGATCACAGGAAATTCTTGTTTCCTTTTCAAGGGAAGACATTGCCAGTACAGGGTTCTTCCTTTTGGTCTGGCTTCAGCACCAAGGATGTTCATGAAATGCATGGCAGTAGTAGCAGCATTTCTATGATCCCTGGGGATTTTTGTCTTCCCCTACTTAGACGACTGGCTCATTCGAACCTACACAGTTGCAGAGGCCAGCACTGCACTGTCTCGTACAATGCGAATCCTCCAATACTTGGGATTGGAAATCAACTTCCCGAAGTCTCAACTAGTTCCTTCCCAATGCCTAGAATTCATAGGAGCCTGTCTGGATACCAGGCAGGCAAGGGCTTTTCTTCCACAAGCCCAGTGTCTTCGCATTATGCAGTTAGCTTCCCAAGCAGCGGGAAATCCTCCCTCACGGCTCGGGAACTACTGCAGTTGCTGAGACACATGGTATCCACAATTCATGTGGTCCCATATGCTCGCCTTCACATGCGAGCAGCTCAATGGACCCTCTCCACACAGTGGACACAGGCCACGGGCAATTTGTCAGACAAAATAACAGTCTCTCAAAGACTACTTTTGTCCCTCCAATGGTGGCAATCACTAGAAAATCTGACAGTGGGGTCTCCTTTCAATCAACCCCTCTTTCAGGCCACCCTGACAACAGATGCATCACAGGTGGGTTGGGGAGCACACCTGAATCATCTCTCTACCCAGGGCACCTGGACTCCACAGGAGGTTGGTTTACACATAAACCTCCTGGAGTTAAGAGCAATTTATTTAGCTCTTCGAGTGTTCCACGCCCAGCTCAGCTACAACAGTCCTAGTCCAGGCGGACAATCAGGTAGCCATGTTCTATGTGAACAAGCAGGGCGGGACAGGCTCTCTGTCATTATGCAACGAAGCTTTACGACTCTGGGCCCTCGCCAGAGAGCATCAGATTCACCTTCTAGTGGTATATCTTCCAGGCATTCAAAACCTTTGGGCAGACAAACTCAGTTGAGTACTGCTACCTCACAAGTGGTCACTCCACCTAGACCAGGTGGCAAAGATATTTCATCTCTGGGGCACTCCAGACATAGACCTCTTTGCAAGTCCACTGAATGCCAAACTTCCCCGGTTCTGTTCCAGAATTCCGGCGCACAATTGTCAGGCAAGGGATGCCTTCCTCCTTCACTGGGGTCAGGACTTTCTTTATGCCTTCCCACCCATTCCCCTCATCCCCAAGACACTCTTCAAGCTTCAGAGAGACAGGGGTCGCATGATTCTCATAGCACCACGATGGCCACGCCAAACGTGGTATTCCCTGCTTCTGCATCTCTCTCAAGTGGCACCTCTGGAGTTAGGGCATGCTCCAGATCTCCTTTCCCAGGAGAACGGAACACTATGGCACCCGAATCCCCAGTCCCTGCACCTCACGGCCTGGTTGTTAAAGGCTTAGACCTCCAGGATTTCAACCTGTCCCAACAGGTAAAAAATATCCTTCAGGCTTCTAGGAAACTTTCCACAAGAAGATCTTATGCCTTCAAGTGGAAACGTTTTACTATATGGTGCTCAAAGAAGGGATTAAACCCCCTGGTCATACCCTTAGAATTGATACTAGAGTATCTCCTTCACTTAACGAATTCTGGGTTAAAGACCAATTCGGTAAGAGTCCATCTTAGTGCAATTGCAGCTTCTTATAAGCCTCTAAATGGTCAACCAATTTCCTCTCATTCTCTCCTATCAAGATTTATGAGAGGCCTTTTATTAACTAAACCTCCCATCAAGCCACCACCGGTAGCATGGGATCTAAATCGAGTTCTCGGGCAGCTCATGAAGCCGCCTTTTGAACCTTTAGCCACTACAGCCCTTAAGTTTTTGACCTGGAAGGTCATCTTCCTGATTGCAATCACGTCTGCCCATCGCATTAGTGAATTGCAAGCTTTAATGGCTGATCCTCCTTATACTAGATTTCATCATGATAAGGTTGTTCTTCGAACGCGCCCACAATTTATGCCAAAGGTGGTTTTGCCTTTTCATTTAAACCAATCAATTTATCTTCCTGTATTTTTTCCGAGGCCTCACGCCTCTAATGCAGAAAGAAACCTTAATACTTTGGATTGTAAGAGGGCCTTAGCCTTTTACATTCAAAGAACACAACAACATAGAAAGTCCTCGCAACTTTTTGTAGCTTTTGACCCTAGTCATTTGGGACTTCCAGTCTCCAAAAGAACTTTATCTAAATGGATTGCCCAATGCATATCCTTTGCTTATGAGAGTAAGGGTCTTCCTCTTCAGGACCATGTCACAGCTCACAATGTGAGAGCCATGGCAGCTTCTATGGCTAATCTCCACTCTGTGTCTATTGATGACATTTGTCGAGCAGCCACCTGGGCTTCGGTACACACCTTCACAGCCCACTACTGCCTAGATAAAGCCTCCCGTCGGGATGCCTTCTTTGGCCAAGCTGTTCTTCAAAATCTCTTTCAAACCTAAGCCAACTCCTACCCACCAACCCTGGTGGGATGCCAGAGATCCATGGGAGGAAGGATTCTCACCTTTGACTGTGGCACCTTCCTGGGGATATCTCCCTGACATATGTGAGGACTACATTCCTGCTTGTTCCTGGAGATAGCGTAGTTACTCACCTGTAACAGGTGATCTCTGGGAACAGCAGGAATTTAGTCCTCACAACCCACCCACCTCCCCTGGGAGTTCTCTCTCTCACTCTTTGTCTCTTTCTTCTCTTTCTCTATCACAGTGGTTCTCAACCTGTGGGTCACGACCCCCACAGGGGTCGCCTCAGGATTTCCCAGAGGTCGCGCCTCACTAGTATCTGCGCCATGGACTCCAGTTCGCCAGACCTGCCTTAGAGCACGCGGGCTGCTAGTGAGAAGGTCTTCGCTCGTGTCCCAGGCGCCCTGGAAGCTTTTGTGAGGAGGAGACCGGAACTCGTTGCTTTTCCCCTGGCAACAGTGACACAGCTTCGGTGCCGGCATGTTCCACTTCCGCTTGGTGAAGGATTACACTGGGAGTAGCCGCCTTCTGAGGTCTTTATTTCTGTGCCCCTGAGAGGCATAAGGATGTGTTCTGCACCGAGGATTATCTGAAGGTGAGTGTTGCGCTCAGCTCTTCCTGAAAACAAAAAAAAGTTGATTCTGTACGAATCCTATGCTATTACAAGTTATCAGCTAGTTTATGTTTGAGCATAATTTGAACCAGTCTGGTCTTACACTATTTCAAAAATGTGGCGTTTGACTCCCCCCCCTCCCCCCTTTCATTCAGCTCTCTGCCTGGTTCAGCCACATGGTGGAGGAAGTTTGGCCCGATCTTCGATATCTATTCTCATGGTTGGGGGGAGGGGGCACACTGTGACCTAGGTCTTGGTAGTCTGCTTCATTTTGTTTAGGCTGGTTCCTAAATTTCAAGAATTTGTCAAGACCTGGATGATCTACTCTTTGGGATCCTGCTGGGTACCTGTGACTAGGATTGTCCACTGTCATAAACATGCTGCTGGGCTTAATGAGTCTTTGATATGACCCAGTGTGACACATGGGTGCTACCACCATCTGAGACTGAATTTATAGTGCCACTGAACCATCTCGGATGGTGGTAGCACCCAGGAACTTGTGAAACTTTGGTGCCCGATGCATGTGTCTACATGTCATCTTCAAAATCCAGGCCTGTTCTAATGCAGGGTTAACATTGTATTCATCTCTGGTAACATTAACACAGAGTTAATATGACTGTGGGTTTGAAGCAGCAAATTGCACTATGCTGCAGTGCAGCATTTTGTTAGAGATTTTCTCAAACTAGTCTTGCTTTCTGATGTAGAAAGGTAGCGCAGGAAAATGGTGTGCAAAACTACTCTGCTAAAGCACAGTACAGTGGGTATGCTAATCGCATGCAAAAGAATGAATTTTGAATCTCCTATGTATTTATTTGTTCCATATACAATTTGTTATTAACAGATTGTACCCCCCAATGAAGGCTTTGAGCCAGAACGCATGTAAGGGATTTTCTTAAATAAAAGTTAGAACCTGTGACCTCATCTGCCTTTGCCTTGTGTGTAATATTATATAATACCAGCGACTCCATTGAAAATGAATGACAGAGAGAAGAATACCAAGAAAAGAAAATATTGCGAGGACTTTTTAAGGTATGGTTTCATCTCCATATTTTCAGCAGGGATTGAGAAACCACAATACGTTATTTGTAACGAAGTTCTATCAGTGGAATCCATGAAGCCAAACAAACTGAAACAGCATTTTGACAGTAAGCATCCCACCTTTGTAGGCAAGGTTATTTGGTATTTTAAGAACAAAGCTGTATAGCCACTGTTGAAGCTTCATATATGGTGGCTCTCAGAATCGCCAAAGCCAAGAAAGCTCACACCATTGCCGAGGAATTGCTGTTACAGCAACAAAAGATATTGTTTGAGTCATGCTTGGAGATGAATTTGTACCAAAATTGAGTCCAATTTCCTTGTCTAACGACACCGTCCGTAGACGAATAGAAGATATGTCTGCTGATATCCTTGACCAAGTAATCAAGGAAATGAAATCCGCTCCACTTGGACTATTTAGCATCCAGTTTGATGAATCCACAGATGTTTCAAACTATTCTCAGTTACTGGTTTATGTGAGATATATTAATGATGACGCGTTTAAAGATGAGTTCCTTTTTTGCAAGCCGCTTGAAATAACAACAACTGCTCATCAAATGTTTGAAATATTTTGTTCATTCCTGCAAAAACACGATATCCTCGTTGACAAGGTTTGTGGTGTTTGCACAGACGGAGTTCCAGCTATGTTAGGATGTCGGTCGGGATTTCAACATTTGGTGATCAATGAGTCGTCAAAAGCCATCGGAACGCATTGTATGTGATTCATAGACAAGTTCTAGCAATGAAGACGCTGCCACAAGAGCTGCAAGAAGTTATGATAAATGTAGTAAGCGCTGTGTGTTTTGTAAAAGCAAGTGCTTTAATTAAACAGTCGACTGTTTACAAAACTTTGTAATGATTTGGATGCATCCAATAATGTTCTTTTACTACACACAGGTGAGATGGTTATCAAAAGGAAAGGTTTTAAAGCGCATCTTTGATCTTCGTGATAAACTTAAAATGTTTTTTAAGCAAAACCTCAATTTGAAGCAATTTTCAGTGACAAAAAGAAGCTGCTGAAAATTGCTTACTTGGTTGACATATTTGCAGTATTGAACGAATTAAATTTATCACTGCAAGGACCAAACACAATGTGGCTTTGGCAGAAAAATTTAGCTGAAAATAGAATGTACATGTTGCTCAATTTATCCGCTTTCTTTGAAGAAAATGAGATTGAGCTTGACACAAGAAATGGAATTATAATTTCTGTCAAACAGCACTTAGAAATGCTGGAAGAAGAAGTTTCAGTGTATTTTCCAAATTTACCTGGCACACCATTTGCACTTGCCAGAAGTCCATTCACAGTTAAAGCTGAGGATTTTCCTGAGATTGCACACGAAGAGTTCATTGAACTTATTACCAGTGATGCAGCGAAAAATAATTTTTCTTCAATGTCAGTAATTAAATTCTGGATCAAGTATTTTCAATTGTATCCTGGACTGTCTGAGATTGTGTTGCGTCTACTTCTTCCGTTTCCAGCAACATATCTGTGTGAAACCGGCTTCTCAAGCTTGTTGCTTATCAAGAGTAAATACCAAAATAGACTTGCTGCAGAAGATGATCTTCGTTGTGCTCTCGCAAAGACTGAGCCAAGAATTTCACATCTGGCAAGAAGGAAGCAAGCACAACCTTTGCACTGATAGCATAGGCCTACTTTTTAGGTTTGACAACGCTAACATTTTTGCCCTTTGTCAGTCTTTTTGAATAAAGCATACTAAAACGGTTGACTACAAAATCATAATTTCAAAATCAAATATTGTTACTTGTTGTTGTTGTGATTAATTATTGTGGTTTAAATAAGTAAATTTTATAAATAAAAACATATTGCAAAGGCCTATAATATATTAATAATTCAACAAATGATTACAGTGACAATGCGTTAATGGTAAAGGAAGAGAGATGCATTTGATTTTATCATTGGGGGTCACCACAAGTTGAGCAATGGTAAAAGGGGTCATGGTACAAAAAAGGTTGAGAACCACTGCTCTATCCTTTCACTCAGCTACAAACTTAACTGAAGAGGGACAGTTGGAAAGGCGGGAAGGCAGCACGCATGTGCTGAGGGATGCCCCCAAAAGCTTTCCTATTGGAAGCTGGGGAGAGTTCCCGTGCAGGCTCCGTCAGTACCGACGATACCCATATGTGAGGACTAAATTCCTACTATTCCCGGAGATCACCCGTTACAGGTGAGTAACTACGCTTTCTGTGGGTGGGGGTTTGAACTACTTGGTGGAGGTCTATATCTGTCATTACGTTCAGAAAGTGGGAAGAGTGGGTGCTATGTAATGAGGGGAGATTAAAGTCTCCAAGTATGATCTGCAATTTATTTGTGTTTTTGGAACATGCTTGTTCTAGTATGATATCCAGGTTTTTTGGAGAAGGCGATGGGGGCCTATATAATATGGTTAGCGAGAGTAGTTTATTTTCTGTGGTGAGGATATCAATTTCCTCTATATTTTTATTCAGGTACAGAGTGGTGCATAATTCTTTTTTGGTTAATATTAGCACGCCACCGCCACGTTTGTTCTGTCTAGGGCAGTAGTATAGATTTGTAGTGAGGATGAGTAAGTTGGTTTACTAACACCTGGTCTGTTTCCGCTAGCCACGTTTCTGTCAGGCATAGTATATCAGGTGATTTATTGAAATATATTGAAAATATGAGATAAGAATATAAGAACATAAGATATGCCATACTGGGTCAGACCAAGGTCCATCAAGCCCAGTATCCTGTTTCCAACAGTGGCCAATCTAGGTCGTACGTATCTAGCAGTTTCCCCAAAAGACACAGGTTCCGCAATGCTTGTACTGGGTCAAGCATTGATATCCTGGGTCCCTTCTTAATAATGGTTTATGGACCTTTCCTCCAGGAACTTGTCCATACCTTTTTAAACCCAGCTGCACTAGCAGCCTTTACTTCATCCTCCGGTAACAAATCCCCGAGTTTGATTACACGTTGAGTGAAAAAATATTTTCTTTTATTAGTCTTAAATAGTTTCTCCAGGACCAAGCAGGAAGTCAGTCCTCACATATGGGTGACGTCGGCGCCGACGGAGCCCTCGCGGAGCAATTTTCCCCAGCTTTCAAAGAAAGCCTTTGGGAATTGCAGCGCGCATGCGCGGTCGCCTTCCCGCCCAAGGGTGCCATCTTAGCCAGTCTTCTTTTTTCCGCGGAGCCCTACAGACGTACCCGTCGTGTCCCCGCGAAAAAGTTGATTTTACTCATAATTTTCTATTTTTTCCTTCGGTTCGACGCCGGTCTTTTTCCCGCCCGGACTCGCGACGCCGGTCACGAGTCCTCTTCTTCTTTTTCGTTTTTTTCTGACTTAGTTTCGTTTTCGGTTTTTCCCTGGCAGCCCGGTCCTTTGACCTCGCAGGGGCCCTTTTTCCCCCGATGGCTGCCAGTGGTTTCAAGCGGTGTGGTCAGTGTGACCGAAATATGTCACTAACTGACACACACGACAATTGCCTCCGCTGCCTGGGCCCGGATCATGAAGAAATGATCTCTGGGGCCTGCGGCAAAATGTCCTCCAAAGCGTTGAGAAGTCGGCGGCATCAGCGGGATCGGATCTTCGCTGACCCCAGCCGTACCCGGACCTCGTCGGAGGCCTCCGCGTCCAGAGGTTCCAGCTCGGACCGTCGCCGGAGGTCCCCCGACAGGGGTTCTCCCTCCGGGGACCATCGACGGAAGGTGAAACCCGCGAGGGCGGCGTCGGTGGACGCTCCTGGCTCCGCGAGGGCCAGGTCGCATAGCCCCGATAGCCGTCCCGGGTCCTTGGAGAAGGAGCACCTCTCGAAGCGACCTCGCCTGGAGTCGGAGCTGCCTGCTCGGGTAAGTCCTGTGGTCCTCCTGGACTCGCCTCCGAGACCGCCGACGCCAATTGCTGGAACGACTACTCTTCCGCATGTGGGAGAGTCCGGCCTCCTCGCCGGTCCTGAGCAAGCGGGTCGATTCTATCTATCGAGTCCGCAAGAGCCCTGGCTTCCAAAAAGCACAGCTACCACACCATTCCATGGTAGTGGAATCGGCCATGCATCGTCTTAAGAGCCAGAAGATGCACTCCTCGGTGCCTCCTGGCAGGGAGGCCCGTAACCTGGATGGCCTTGGTAAGAAGTGTTTCCAGGGCTCTATGCTTGCGTGTTGTGTCCAGACCTACCAGCTATACATGGGCATGTATCTCCGAGACCTGGCTAAAGAGCTAGCCGGATTCTCCGCTGGTTTGTCCGAGGAACCTTTGCGGAGGTTCCTGGCCTTGTCCACTGGCATTCGGGAATGCTCAAAATTCATATCCCGAGCAGCCTATGATGGCTTTAAAGCATCGGCTCGAGTGGCCGCGGCCGGCATCGGTGCCCGCCGACAGGCTTGGCTTCAGTCGTCTGACCTCGAGCCCTGGGTGCAGGACAAGTTGGTCGATGTCCCCTGCCGAGGTGAAAACCTCTTTGGCAAGCCCATGGCTGAAAAGGCTGCACAAATCGAGACGGAGACTCTCACCAGGACTAGGCTTTCTAGGAAGACCTCCGCCCCTTCCCAGAAAAAGAAGGGCTCGGGAAAGAAGTCCTTTTACCCGAGAAAGGCGGCTGCCTACAAACACTACCCCCAATATCAGGCCCCTGCAGCTCCCCAACAGGGCCAGCAGGCCAAGGGACGGGGTAACGGGTCCCGTAGGCAGCAAGCCCCCAAGCCTGCACCACCAGCCCCTGCTCAGCAGGGTGGGGGCTTTTGACTCCTTAAGCATAGCCTCTCCCCCTCCGCTGGCTCCTCCCAGCACCGGAGGCCGGCTGGTTCACTTCGCCCACAGGTGGTCCAGCATCACTTCAGATGCCTGGGTGCTTCAAGTCGTAAGAGAAGGCTATCTTCTCCACTTCCACCAGGTCCCTCCCTCCTATTTTCCGGGAGAACCTCCACGACTCCCTCTGCACAGGGAATTACTCCTTCAGGAGTTAGCAGGTCTTCTACAGGAACAGGCGGTGGAACTGGTGCCCCACCACCTGAGAGGTCAAGGCTTTTATTCCAGGTATTTTCTAGTACCAAAAAGGACGGGGGGCCTCCGACCCATCCTGGACTTGCGCAACCTCAACAGGTTCCTCGTGCGGGAAAAGTTCAAAATGCTTACCCTTGGAATCCTTCTGCCCTACCTCCAGCAGGGAGATTGGCTATGCTCCTTGGATCTAAAGGATGCCTACACGCACATCCTCATCCACCCAAGCCACCGCCAATACCTAAGGTTTGTGGTGGCAGGAAATCATTACCAGTACAGAGTACTGCCCTTTGGCCTGTCCTCCGCACCGCGAGTCTTCACAAAATGTCTCGCGGTGGTGGCGGCCCATCTCCGGCTTCACGGCCTCTATGTCTTTCCGTACCTCGACGACTGGCTCATCAGAGCAGCGTCCGCTCCGGAGGTCACCAACGCCACACGCCGCACGGTGACTCTTCTGCAGTACTTGGGCTTTGTTATAAACTTCGCAAAGTCCACTTTGCTCCCCTCACAGGATCTCGAGTTCATCGGCGCAAGGCTGCACACTCCTCAGGCACGAGCGTTCCTACCGCTCGACAGGGCTCAACGGCTCATGGACCTAGCCGACCGTTTTCGCAGCCAGCCCCTGGTCTCCGCCAGGCGCTTCCTGAGACTACTCGGCCATATGGCTTCCACCGTCCATGTGACCCCCAATGCCCGCCTGAATATGCGGCCTGCTCAATGGTGTCTTCGCAAGCAGTGGCAACAAGCCACAGGCGGCCTAGCAGACCTAGTGCGCGTCTCCGAGCCGCTGGCCTCGTCTCTCCAGTGGTGGCTTCATCGGCCGAACCTGGTACTCGGCATGCCTTTTCAGTCACCTCAGCCGGCCCAGGTGCTGACAACAGATGCATCCCTCCTGGGCTGGGGAGCACATTGCCAAGGGGCACGTACTCAGGGCCTCTGGACCACGTGGGAGTCTGCTCAGCAGATCAACTTCCTGGAGCTCAGAGCGATCCGCCTGGCTCTCAAGACCTTCTCCCACCTGACCTCTCACCAGTCCGTCCTTGTCCAGACGGACAATCAAGTTGCCATGTTCTACGTGAACAAGCAGGGGGGCACGTGCTCCTTCCTTCCTTCTCTGTCGGGAAGCACAGAAGCTCTGCTCTTGGGCCGTCAGTCGCGGCGTTCTTCTCAAGGCAGTTTATCTCCCAGGCCAAGAAAATTGCCTGGCGGACAAACTCAGCAGGATCCTCCAGCCGCACGAGTGGTGCCTGGATCCCTTGGTAGTTCAGAAGCTCTTTCTAAAGTGGGGCCTCCCCACGATGGATCTCTTTGCCAGCCCTCTCAACCGGCAACTTCCTCGCTTCTGCTCTCGTCAGCCACATCCCCTTCGAGTTGCGGCAGACGCTTTTCTACTCTCATGGTCGGAGAGCCTTCTGTATGCTTTTCCTCCCATCCCGCTAGTCTCTCGAACTCTTTTCAAGGTTCTCCGAGACAAAGCCTTCATGATCCTGGTGGCCCCTCGCTGGCCCAGACAGCCGTGGTTTCCACTCCTGCTGCAATTAGCGGTAGAGGATCCATTCCCTCTGGGGTTACAACCGGATCTCCTCACTCAGGATCAGGGGTCTCTGCTACACCCCAACCTCAGATCTCTCAGTCTAATGGCCTGGCTGCTGAGAGGGTAGTCCTTGCTCCCCTTCTCCTGCCGGCAGAGGTGGAAGAGGTCATCCTAGCTTCTCGGCGACCTTCTACCCGCAAATGCTACGCCCTTAAATGGCGTCGCTTTTCCGTTTGGTGTACCCAACAGTCTCAGGATCCCTTCTCCTGCCCGGTGTCGGTGATCCTGCAGTACTTGCTATACCTCTCTAATCTGGGACTTAAGTCCAACTCCGTCAAAGTTCACCTCAGTGCTCTTTCAGCACATCATGTGCCGGTGGACGGCAGACCTCTTTCCAGCGACCCTCTTGTAGCGAGGTTTCTCCGAGGTCTCCTTCTGCTTAAACCACCTCTGCGCCCGCCAGCGCCTGACTGGGATCTGAATGTGGTTTTACAGCGGATCACCTGTCCGCCTTTTGAACCTATGGCTACCTGTTCTCTCTGTTTTCTTTCTTGGAAAACATTGTTCTTGATAGCCCTCACTTCCGCTAGACGCGTAAGTGAATTGCAGGCCCTCGTGTCTGATCCCCCTTACACTCGGTTCTACAAAAATAGGGTAGTCCTACGGACTCACCCAAAATTTCTTCCAAAAGTGGTCTCCCCTTTTCACATCAATCAGGAGGTGGTACTTCCGACCTTCTTTCCCAGACCACACTCCAGCCGAGCTGAAACGGTCCTCCATACCCTGGACTGTAGAAGGGCATTGAACTTCTACCTTGACCGTACGCGGGAGCACCGTAAAGCTGCTCAGCTTTTTGTGTCTTTTGACCCCAATAAATTGGGGCTCCCGGTCTCCAAGCGTACTCTGTCCATCTGGGTTGCGGACTGTATCACTTGGGCTTATGGGGCAGCCGGACTCTCCTTGGAAGGTCGAGTCACGGCTCATTGCGTTCGGGCAAAGGCTACGTCAGTGGCTTACCTCCGCTCTGTTCCGCTGGCAGACATCTGCCGGGCCGCTACTTGGTCTTCGAGCCAGACTTTTGCGGTCCATTACTGTCTCGAGAGGGAGTCCCGCAGGGACAGTGCTTTCGGACAGGCAGTCCTCCGTAATCTCTTTGAGGTTTGAGCAACTCCTACCCTCCATCCCGGATGTGGGCTACCGGTGGGTAATGATTCAGCAAAGATTCCTTCCTTCTGTGCTGCTGAGCTAGAGGGAGCTCATTTTTGTGCTTAGGGTCTCCGGTAGCCTTAAGCTTGGGAGTCCCATATGTGAGGACTGACTTCCTGCTTGGTCCTGGAGAAAGCGTAGTTACTCACCTGTAACAGGTGTTCTCCAGGAGCAGCAGGAATCAGTCCTCACAACCCTCCCTCCTCCCCTTGGAGTTGCAATCATCTGCTTTAGTTTTTTTGCAAATTTTTATGCTGTCTTTTTTTAGCTATGTCATCTGACTGGCTAAGATGGCACCCTTGGGCGGGAAGGCGACCGCGCATGCGCGCTGCAATTCCCAAAGGCTTTCTTTGAAAGCTGGGGAAAATTGCTCCGCGAGGGCTCCGTCGGCGCCGACGTCACCCATATGTGAGGACTGATTCCTGCTGCTCCTGGAGAACACCTGTTACAGGTGAGTAACTACGCTTTACCCTGTAGCTTCATTGCATGTCCCCTAGTCTTTCTATATTCTGATAATGTAAAATTCGATCTACGTTTACCTGTTCCACTCCGTTCATTAATTTATAGACTTCTATCATATCTCCCCTCAGCCGTCTCTTTTCCAGGTTAAAGAGCCCTAACCTTTTTTAGCCTTTCTTCATAGGAGTATCCTTCCATCCCCTTTACCATTTTGGTGGCTCTTCTCTGAACCTTTTCTAAAATCGCTGTATCCTTTTTAAGATACGGCGACCAGAATTGCACACAATATTCAAGGTGCGATCTCACCATGGAATGATATAAAGGCATTATAATTATCTTTTGTTTTATTTTCCATTCCTTTCCTTATGATACCTAGCATTCTATTTGCTCTCTTGGCTGCCGCTGCACACTGGGCCAAGGGTTATAACTTGTTATCCACAATGACGCCTAAATCTTTTTCCTGGGTGGTGGTTCCTAATGTGGAACCTTGCATTGTGTAACCATAGTTTGGGTTGTTCTTCCCTAGGTGCATAACTTTGCACTTGTCCACATTAAATTTCATCTGCCATTTTGATGCCCAGTCTTCTAATTTATCAAGATCCCCTTGCAATTTTCCACAATCCTCTTGGGTTTTAACAACTTTAGTTTTGTGTCATCTGCAAATTTGATAACCTCACTCGTTGTTCCACTTTCCAGGTCATTTATGAATGTCAAAAAGCAGCGGACCCAGCACAGATCCCTGGGGTACACCACTATTCACCTTTTCTCCATTGGGAAAATTGGCCATTTAGCCCAACCCTCTGCTTTCTATCTTTTTTTTTTTTTTTAAATTGAAAGACAGCAAATAAACACAAAGCAAACAAAGGTCTCATTGGCTATATGCATAATACAGTAGCAGAAGGTAACAATGCGAAAAGTGCAAACATCTAATAATAATCCAACAAAACGTCTTTTTCCCCCCCCTTTTTCTTTTTTCCCTCCTCTCTTCCCCCCCCTCGCCAACTCATCAGCTAGTAGCAAGAAGGACTCACGTTCTGCTTACCCCCCCCTCCAATCCCCCCTCCCCCCCCATACCACCCTATTGTCCCACCCTCCCCCCCCGGACCTCCACACCAGCCACAAGTGAAGGGAGCGGGCCAGCCTATCGGTGCATATGAGGCAAAAAGGAGGGGGAAACTCTAGGACTCCATCTCGCAGGAAAGCACGGATCCATCCCCCCCAACGAATACACAGAGCTCTCAGGTCCTCATGAACCAAAGTGCCGGACGAAGGCTTCCCAGACCTGCTCAAAGAAGGTCAATCGCAACTTGCTGACTGCCATCCCGCGTTCCATTGTATACGTATCCCACATCCGATCCAACCAAGCAGAGAAGGGCGGCGGCTGGTCCTGCTTCCATGCAGTAGCCACAGATAGCCACGCCACATTCAGGCCATGCTGTATTAAGGCCAGCTGAGGACTACATGCCCCAGGCACCTTAACACCAAAAAGAAAAATGCCTGGATCCCAGGGAATGGCCAACCCAACCAATTGTTTTAAACGGTATTGGATCCCCCGCCAGAAGGTTCGGACACGTGGACAAGACCACCAAACATGCGCCAGAGTACCTTTTTGTCCACATCGCCGCCAGCACAGATCTGAGCTCCCCGGATACACTCGAGCAATCCGCTCAGGCGTCATATACCATCTGTATAATAGCTTATAGTTTAGTTTCACGGACATTAATCGCCACCGAACCTTTCCACAGCCTGCCCTCTACCTGTTCCCATTGCTGCTCAGAAAAATGGAGACTCAAATCAGAATTCCATTGCTCTCTGTACTTGCCCAATCTCGGCGGGCATATAAGGTAGCTATAAGGCCTTTTGTGATTGTACACTCCGCACAATAACGCTCCAGGACCAACAAGTCACGGGCCACCTGAGAACGCACACTGTGAGCCTGGACCCAGTGGGCCGCTTGCATATATTGAAAAACATGACGATCGGGGAGGTCAAAATCCTCCTGAAGGGCACTAAAAGATCGCAACCTACCCTCATCGAACAATTGACCAGCACGACTAAGTCCCTGGTGCCCCCACAGCCGGAAAACCGGGTCAATCATCCCAGGGGGAAACATAACATTATCCACAATAGGTGCCAGAGGAGTCGGCTCCGCCCCCCGGGGCCGAAAAGATTGGTCCCAGCATCGAAGGGTATGCAAAATATACGGATTGTTTAAACGTAAGCCACCTCGCGATCTGGGACCAAGCCACAGCCGGTCTCCTAGTCCTGCTCCCCCCGCAAGATGCATTTCCAATTGTATCCAACGCTTGGGGCTAGCCGGGTTCATCCATTCCACCCCTGCACAACACTGCGCTGCCACGTAGTACCAATAGAGATTCGGCGCCCCCATGCCCCCAGAGCGCATGCGCATATAGAGGATTCGACGCGCTATGCGTGGCCGACGAAACTGCCAGATAAACTTCATGAGCAAGGTTTGCCAGCTGGCCAATGTTCCTCGAGACAGCGGTATAGGAAGTACCTGAAAGAGGTACAAGAACCTCGGGACAACCACCATCTTAACCACCGCTATACGCCCAAGCCAGCCTAGGACTCCAAATCACGCCGAACCTGCTGAAGTAGCGGATCATAATTAGCCTTAAAAAGCGCCGTCCGCTCCACCGTCAGGTTCACCCCTAAATAGCGAAGGACACCTGCCACCCACTGAAAAGGATAGGTAGCCCTCAATGCCCTACAGACCTCCTCCGGGACCCCAACATTGAGAATCTCAGATTTAGTGTAGTTGATTTTGAATCCCGAGACCTGGGAAAAGGCCTCAAAGAGCTGCATAGCAGCAGCGAGGGACGCAACTGGGTTCACCAGCGATAATATGATATCATCTGCAAAAAGTGCAATTCTGTAGTCTGTAGGGCCCACTCGAACGCCCTCAATGTCTAGGTGCTCGCGGAAGCTTTGCGCCAAAGGTTCCATCACCAGCGCGAAGAGCAACGGCGACAGAGGACACCCCTGACGGGTACCCCTTTCCAATTGAAAACTCCGCAATTGACCCCCATTAACCTGGACACAGGCCGTAGGATTCTGATATAGGCTACGGACCTAACGGATAAAATTAGGACCAAACCCCATCGCATCTAGCACGCACCAAAGATAGCCCCAACTAACACGATCAAAGGCCTTCTCGGCATCAACTCCCACCAAGAGCGTCGGTTGAGAATCCTGCCGAGCAGCATGAATAACCTGTAGCATCAGCCTAATATTGTCCGCTGCCTGACGTCCCGGTACAACCCCTACCTGATCTGGATGAGCTGGGAGAACCCGGTTTAATCGCGCAGCCAGCACTGAGGCCAATATTTTAACATCCGTGTTTAGCAGGGAGATGGGGCGGTATGAGGCAGCTTCATGCAAGGGCTTACCCGGTTTAGGGATCATCGCTATAAGAGCCTCGTGTTGTGAAGGGGGTAGCGGCTCCCCCCGCTGAATCTCATTAAAAAGTACTACCAGGGTTGGAGCTAATTGAGCACGAAATTTTTTGTAGTACTCCGCAGGGAAGCCATCGCTACCCGGCGCACCCCCAGTTTTTAACCGGCGGATTGCGATTTCCACCTCTTCCACCATAAGATCAGCATCTATTTGATCTCTGTCAGAGTCCTGCAACCGTGACAAAGTTACAGTTCGCAAGAAGCCCTGCACATGCGACAAATCAAAAGGCTCAGCTTTATATAGCTGTTCCAGAAACGCGGCGAAGACATCACGTATCTCCCGGGAGACCACCCTCTTCTGCCCCCCGGAATCTCGGATTTCACGAACCACCCTCGTAGTTTGCTGCTGCCGAAGGCGCAGAGCAAGAAAACGACCTGGCTTATTCCCCCGCTCATAAAAAGATTGTCGTAATTTCCGACACTTATTATCCAATTCTCTTTGTAAACACGCATCTAAGTTGGCACGAGCCGCCTGCCATTGATGCAGGGCCCGCTTAGGGCCGGTCCGAGCGTGTGCCATCTGAAGATGGGAAGTTTCCCCCAACAGTTGGCAATGCTCCCGTTCCCAAGCCCTCCGAGTATGGGCCGCTTCCGCTATTAGACGTCCCCGAGCTGTGGCCTTGAAGGCATCCCACACCATGGGAAGCGGGACCTCCCCAGAATCATTAAACTCAAAAAAAATCAGTTATAAAGCGGCTGTGCTCCTGAACAGCGCACTGTCGCCGAAGAAATCGTGCATCTAGTCGCCAATGCCAATGCCGCTCACTGGAGAAGTCCGCCGGAAGGGTGATCCAACACGGGGCATGATCCGACCAGGTCATTGCTCCGTGCCCAGCCTCCACTCTCGCATCCATCAGGCGCTGGTCCAACAGGAAATAATCTATGCGGGTATGCACCTGATGAACAGGTGAGTAGTATGTATAACTTTTCTCCCTTTCATGTGTATCTCTCCAGACATCCCGCAAGCCGAGGTCCAGCATAAATTTCCGCAATGCCTTGCTGGGTCCACCCACCATCCTCCCAGCGCTACCTGTCGAATCCATATGCGGTACCATGTGGGCATTGCAGTCCCCGCCCAATATTATAGGACCTTTCGCAAAATCAGCTAACAGGGCTTTCAGCCGCGCAAAAAAGGTTACTTGGCCTTCATTAGGGGCGTACATATTAGCTAGCGTTAATAACTGGCCCTCCAATTGCACATTCGTGAAAAGCCATCTTCCCAGAGTGTCTTTCTGAACCTCTTCTACCCTGAGGGATAAGCATTGATGAAACAGTAAGGCCACGCCACATTTCTTCCGGCCCTTCAAGTCAGATGCTACCCATATCTCAGTATAAGGATTACGTTTTAACCACCCCTGAGTGCTTCTACGAAGATGTCTCCTGTAAGAACACAATATCTCCTTTCAAGGATCTCAATTCCGAAAACAGCAAAGAACACTTCCTGGGGGAATTGAGACCCTTCACATTCAGAGAAATCACTTTCAGCATAGGTAGTCTATCACCTTACCACCACCGCCCCTCCTTCCCTCCCGCCCCTTTGATCCAAGCCCCCCTACCGCTTATAGAACCACATATTTTTAGCAGTAAAAGCGGCCCCACACCTCTCCACCGTCTAACTGCCTGCGGAGGTTCACCCCACATCCCTCAATGCACCCCATCCCATGAAAGTACCAATAAGCCCAAATTCCCCACACTCTTCCCCCTACCCTTCCCCAGCAAACATGCCCCCCATCAATGCCCCCCCCTCCCCGTCAGTACCACCTGCCTGTCAGAATAGAAACAGGACACGGTTAAACTGACCCCAAACCCAGCTCCTTCCGGGCTCCCATACAGAAAAAGCAGGATAGAGTAACACAAAAGTATTTCCCCTTATTACCATTCATCAGTGAGGGATTGTTCCCATCGTGCCCCACACCATAGCGGAGTCATCAGCCCCTCCCCCCCCCCCGGCCCATTGTGTCAAAAAGCAAATACCAAAATCCCCACACAACCAGAAACATTTAGCATAACCAGAACAGGAGGGAGTGAAAGTGCACATAACTGATCAAACACATTCAGTCTCAAAATCATAGAACCTCATAGCACATTCCCAAGGTCAGGAAGTTAGAAACGCGGGATCCAAGATGATTCAGGCAGGTCTTCCCACCCGAGTCCATTTCGAGTGCTGCGGCTTAGAGGCCGGAGGTGCGGGCAGCGCATTATCTTCCACCAGACCTGCCTGGCGGAGTGCTCTCCAAGCCTCAGTATGGTCCTTTGCTGAGATCTTTTTGTTTCCCAAGAGGAAATTCATCCGGAACGGAAAAGACCAGGAGTAGCGAATACCTTTATTGTTCAGCACCGCTATGATTGGCTTCATCTCCCTTCGGCGGGCCAACGTAAAAGCCGAGAGATCCTGGTATACGGTTACCATTGCCTCTTGGTACTGGATTGCTTTTTTTTCTCCCGACCCTGTCGTAGAAGAAGTGCCGCATCTGTATAGCACAGGAATTTGGCAATAACATCCCGAGGTTGATTATTAGGCGGCTTTCCCAGAGCACGATGCACTCGCTCGATTTCCATTCCAGGGCCCTGGATTGCAAGTTCCTCTGCTGTGAGTAATTCGCCCATCAAAGTTTTAAGGACCACTGTCAGATCTTCAGCGCCCCCCACCGCCTCCGGGATTCCTCGAAAGCGCACATTGTTGCATCTGGACCGGTTTTCAATGTCATCAATTTTATAAGTCAGCTCCATCGCCTGCGAGCGGTGCCTATCTATAGCACATTGTAAGTCCACCAGAGCACCATCGTGGTCTTCTACTTTTGTCTTGACTTCCTCCACTCGGGTGCCCAGGTCTTTTATGTCGCCCCTATGATCCGCAATAGTGCTCATCACCTCCTCGTGCATGGATCGGAAATCTCCAGCCAAATCCGCAAAGCCCCTCCGAAGCTCCCGCTGGAGGAGGGTGTGCGAGGATAGCGCCGCAGGGCCCAAGTCATTTTCACTCAGTGTCTCATCGCCTGAGCCCTCCGAAGGGGGCTTACTGGTTGGACTGGGCTGGGAGCCATTCTTACCCAGGAGACGCTGGGAGGCCCGCATTCTCTCCCAGACTTCGGGCCCCTTGGTCTTGGTAGCTATGGGTAGTTTTGGTGAGGGGGCAGCTGCAAGGAGTAGCGTGACAGATATCAATAGAACAAGCAAAGGTAAACACAGAAAAAACAAAGTTGTAGCAAAGTCCCACTCTCAAGCAGCAGGTGGCGCTCTAGGACCACTGATGTCGGCAGGGCCGAAGAAGCAGAGAGAGGAAGTATCCCCAATGCAATCACCTCAGGATCAGTGAGTTTAGCAGACGCAAGAAGAGACTGTGCCCAGTGCAGTTAGCAGAAGAGGAGAGGATCAGCTGCACAGTGCAAAAGACTCACCGGACCGATCTCGGAGGCCAGGCAGGAGAAGGGAGGAGCCCTCTACCAAATCAATCAACCCCGGAAGCACTGAGCCAGTGAGAGTCCAAGACGGGCTTATTGATTGCAGATCACGTGGTTTATTTTTCCCGCCGAAGGTGACTGGAATGCAGACAGGCCCGTGCGTTCCAGGAGCACGCGGTAATGGCCGCCGAGACAGTCCATCCAACACCCGGGACCCCCTTCACCCGAGCACACCGGGTATCTCAGCACTCTCACTCCCACAAAGTGTGCTCGCTACATTCAGAGCCAGGTGATGCAATGGGGCACAATGCCGGATCCACCGGGAAGCCAAGCTCACTCACTGTTCCAACTCCTTGCGGCAGGTCAGGCCGCCCCGCGGCCACGCTCAGTCTCCGCACAGTCTTCCCCAGCCAGTGGGCCCCGATGTAGCCGCGCCAGGAGATCTTTCCACCGGGAGTGGTAAAACAGAAGCCCCTCTCTGAGTAGGGCCGACAGCCAGCAGTAGGACAGCGGCTCCAGCCGCGGTGTGCGATGTCTCCGAGCTCCAAGCGACTTCACGCACCTCAAAGCATCCCTCTGGGGCTCAGATCATTTCAGCAGGCACTCAGAAGCCAGATCCGGGTAAGCAGGGGAAATTATGTTTGAGTTATGCAGGTGATAGCTTATGTGAAGGGAGCACTCGGGCAGAGCTGACCTAAAACGCGGCCATTTCTTCACGGGCTCCCTAGCGCCCCCCCCTGCTTTCTATCTTTTAACCAGTTCTTGATCCACAGTAGTACACTGCCTCCTATCCCATGACTCTTTAGTTTTGCCAAATGTCTCTGATGAGGGACCTTGTTAAAGGCTTTCTGAAAGTCCAGATACACTATATCAACCCACTCACCTTTGTCCACCTGTTTATTCACACTTTCAAAAAAACACAACAGATTAGTAAGACAAGATCTAAAGCCATGTTGGCTGTCTCCCATTAGGCCATGACTATCTACATGCTGAGTAATTTTATTCTTTATGATGATTTCTATCATTTTTCCCAGTACTGACGTGAGGCTCACCGGTCTGTAGTTTCCCGGATCACCCCTGGAACCCTTTTTAAAAATTGGTGTTACATTGGCGATCCTCCAATCTTCAGGTATTACAGATGATTTTAATGATAGTTCACAGATTACTAATAGCAGGTCTGCAATCTCATATTTCAGTTCTTTCAACACCCTTGGATGTATACCATCCGGCCCAGGTGATTTGCTACTCTTCAGTTTATCTGATAGTTGTAATACATCTTCTCGATGTATCGATTATTTCCTTCAATTCTTCTGCACCTTTAAATACCACTTTAGTCATGGGTAACATCCCTACATCTTCCTTAGTAAAGACCGAAGCAAAGAATTCATTCAGTCTCTCTGCTATCGCCTTGTCGCCTCTTAGTGCCCCTTTAACTCCTCTATCATCTAATGGACCCACTGACTCTCACAGGTTTTTGCTACGAATGTACTTGAAAAAAAATCTTTATTTCGCGTTTTTGCTTCCACAGCAAGCTTCTTCTCAAATTCTCCCTTTGCCTGCTTTATCAATGCCTTGCATTTGACGTGCCAGTGCTTGTGCTGTTTCCAGGTTTCATTGTTTGGCTCTTTTTTCCATTTCATAATTGCTTCTAACTTACGGGATACCATGATATAGCCTCTTTTCTCATTCCTCTAGTACTGCTGCTCCCAATTCCTCTCCCAAACCTTCAGTTCCTACATTGTGTGTTGTGTGCTAGCACAGGATTCTGTAATAATTTATATAAGTTGGAGCCCGCTTTAGAATGTAAAGCTGCACTAGATCACACAGTACTCAGTACTCCTCGAGTTCAGTTAGCTGCAAACCACCTTTCTGCAATGAATGGTGGAGATGTAGCCATCTAAAAAAATTGTGATGTAGGGAATCCAAACTCCTCCTGCAACACAGCAAAGGGCTTCATCCCTGAATCCCCCAAGAGCTGTCCTGTGGTCCGTATGTTCTCTCTTCATAGCTTCTAGGTAAGCAACACATTCTCTTATTATGCCATAAAGGCATGTTTTTCAAGCCCTGCTCTGAGAGATCAATACATTGTTCCAGCATGTAGAAAGTTTGCACCATCTCATACATAAGCATCATTTCATCATACTGGGTGAGCAGTATCATACCCAGTAGGAAATGCAGTGGTACTGAATGCAGCAGTTGTGCTTAAAAGATGAAATTTTTAAGTAAGTCTCCCATAAATGAAGTCTAGCATAAGAATGTTTGCAGATAGTTATCGGAGAGAAAACACATTGATGGAAGACAGGCTTCCATAAAGTAGAGAGCAAATTTGTTGGGAAGACTCAATATCGATGTAACCAAGAATTCTCACTAATGTAATATATACTTTTGTGTATTGGTGCAAAAACGTTGCTCTGAACTGCATCCTAAAACCATCAGGCCATCAACTGTAGCCAGGGCAACCAAGGCGCAGAGGTTGCCTTCTTCATTTACTAAGGATTCAATATTGTAATTGCACATTATGCACGGTAGGCATTTTACTCTGAAACTCTTTATTTTCGGCAATTGGGGCACAAAATTCCCATTTGAGATGGGCACAGTGTCCTTATTTTTAAGCTGTTGAATCTTTGGCATGCTAATATTGCTGACATAGAATACAAAAAGTGGCCAAGGAACAAACTTCTGTTTAGTTAGTACTAGCAAGAAGAAGCAGATGACGACAAAATATTTAAGCAACAGAGCCTTATTTGCATATTCTTACTGGTGCTAGTTAAATAGCAGTTTTGCCACTTTTTTATTGTCTGTATACTGTATTAAATCTGCCTGGTATATCTCTATTTTTTTGTGTTCCAATAAAAGCTAACAGCTGCCATAGTTATGTTCTTTGTTTTGTTTTCCTTCATCCCTTCCTGTTTTCAGGAAGGCATTATGAATTGCTTTTTTGTCCTGCTCCAGTTTTCTCGCACACGCATCGGCCTCTCCATGCATTATACTAAGTGCTTCAGCAGCTTTTTTGCTGAAGGGCACAAGTGGTATGGTTGCCGTTTTTAATCCACTTTTTAATGGTAGTTTAAAAACAAAATGGTAGTTTAAAAAAAAAAAAAGGTATCGCATTATTTTCTTATTTATCAGATTAAAAGGAGCAAGGCACAGCTGTATTCCGTTCCAGAGCTGCTCCATCAATTGCCACTAGGAGTTATGAGGAATACAGCCCCAGTGAGGATTGAAACCCAAGTGCCCTAGCAATTAAGAATACTCGGTGCTGCTGTATTAGAATGACGCTTACCCCTAAAATAACTCCTCGAGGAAGAAATTAGGAAATGAACAGCTGCAAGGTACCAATAAATTCCTCAGCTGTTTGCAGTTCTTTACTACTTCACACTGTCTCCTTTTCTTTTCCCACAAAAAGGTTTTCATACAGGTCCTCTACCCATAGTCTCTTAAGAAGCGTCTCTTAAGAAGCCAAATCCACCGAGTTGCTGTTTTTCCTTATTCTAAAAATAAAATTCAACTTCCATAAACTCTCAGGGAAAAAGTACTTTCTTTTTTTAATGCTTAATTGTTGTATGCTGAATCCTAATATTCCTGATCTGCCATTATGTTATAGGGGCAGACGATAGATGACATTCCTAAAGAAGTGCTGATGGACTGCGCACAGCTGGTGAAAGCCAACAGCATTCACGGTAATTCCTACCCTAGAAAAGTAGGTGGACTGACAAGCTCAGGCAACAGATGAACAGAGCACTTCATCCTTTGCTATTTCAGAATTGTCTAACGGCATTAAGGACTGAACAGTGCTATGATATGG
Source organism: Ichthyophis bannanicus (assembly GCA_033557465.1). Classification (NCBI taxonomy): domain Eukaryota; kingdom Metazoa; phylum Chordata; class Amphibia; order Gymnophiona; family Ichthyophiidae; genus Ichthyophis; species Ichthyophis bannanicus. The sequence continues at coordinate 939,857,636 of CM066033.1, read as the reverse complement.
TAAAGTAATAGAGGGAGAGCATTCATTGGCCACTGGGTCTCTTACATGCAGTCGTCAAAACTGAATTGATAGTCCACCAGTCTTCACTATTGGGGATCACAGGACCATCAAGCTTCAGAATGTCAATTGCAGAAAGTCTGTGGCCGACAGCAGTGGTCAAATTAATTTGTGCTATCAATTTTCAGGATTAGGTAGCTAAATGATCCAACTTCAGAAGGGTTTCTTTTATGTGACAGGTTATTCATTTTCTTATTGTAATAAAGAACAAACATTCTATAAAATCCTGCGTAAACAGTAGAGCAAGAAAATATATATGCTACAAGTACAAGCTCTGTAAAAGCGCATGTACTTTTGCCCAAATACAAATAGTTTAGATGTATCAATTTAAGATAGGTAGTTCCATTATGAAGTTTTCCCCCATATGTGCCTTTTATAAATTAGACTCTCAGAACTGACCCCTAACTGCACAAATTCTCTCACAAATTTACTGAGTTCTTTCTCTTAATTTTATTGAAATTCTAACTTTTTAAACCGCTCAGATACTGTGTAATGTGCAGTATATGAAATGCCAAATAAACTACACCTACTTCAAAGAAGGTGTAAATGTGTGCATACACACAGTGCTTGCATTGCAGTTCCACCTCCGCTCCACTGTTTGCCCTGGGAACATGCTCAAATCGCATAGAAGTATGCATACTCTTGTTCACAATTCTTTATAGTAGCCATTTTCTGTGTGTAAAAATGCCGTGTAAAATCACCCCTAAAATGTCTTCAGATGAGATGGAAGAAAATTGCTGAACCCAATTAGTATTGGAAATCTGAAAGAAGTTTCTGAGAGCATTAAATCCCTGCTGAGCCCCTCTTCCTTGAATGGTCTGTATTTATCCTCAAAACATGGTTAGATCATAATCCAGGACTTCTCGACACAGTCCTTGTAACATATCCATCCAGCCTGGTGTTATGTCCTCCTTGAATATGCATTAGAGATTCGCACACCACTGCTTTTTCATGTTTGACAAGTCTATCTCCTGAAATTCTTTTTTATGTTCAAAACTGTTTTATCGCAATTCAAATGTCAAACACAAGTTCCATTTTACATCATACATCTAACAAGTCTAACAATCCAAAACAGTGGAACCTGGTCAGACACTCAGTACACTTTTCTACCATACCCCCTAATGACCCAAACCCCCAGCTCCTCCCCCTCTCCAACCCCCCCCCCCCCATCCTTCTCCATCTTGAACTACTCTCCTCCCTGTCCAATTCCAGCCTGTGGTGTTCCTTACACAGTGCCAGATCAACTACCTCCCAACCCCCAGAATCCCTCTCCCAACAACCAACCTCCCCCCCCTTAGCTTCCCCCCTCACCCTCTTGACCATCATCCGTTCCTGAATCCTTACTTCCCCTCACTCCTCAGAGGTCATTTAAAATGTGACTGCGACTGCGGGCAGGCAAGAGTTGAATATAATCGTCCCACACTACATGGAATCTAGACAAGCATCTACGTTCCCCCACCGCCCACAGCTTATCAATCTGCAAGTGTTGATGCAAAGCGTCCCGCCAATTCCAATAGCTTGGAATATCTGCAGACTTCCACCCCTACAAGATTATATGTGTCGCCAATGTCCAGGAGAGACAAAGCCAACGTCACCTCCCCTGTCCCACCAGATCTATCCCAGCCATAACATGCAACAGTGCCATCTGTGGCATCAGTCTCCAACGCTGACGAAGGACCCGTTCAGTAAACGTATGCACTTCCTGCCAGTATTCCTGAATCCTGGGGCAAAACCATAATAAATGAACCAACGGTGCCCCTTTCTCTTGACATTTAGGACAACTACTCCACCCACCATAACCCATGGCACACAGGTGCCCCGGAGACAAATATGCCTGTCGAACCACCCGATATTGTACATCCCTAAGGGATACCATCGCTGTAAAACCCGGGATTTGCCCACATAACTTCCATATATCTTCACCCGTTAACGACGTACCCAAATCTGCATTCCAAATATCAGCTAGCCGATGACAAGTCGATTTAGATTTCCTGATAGCAAATGCAGATTGCACTTGTGAAATAGTAATCCTACCCGAGGCTTCTAACAAGAAAAACGCCTCCAAATCTGAATAAAAATCACTAAGCAGATTGCCCGCCTCCAATCCATGTATATAACTGCGCAACTGATAATAAGGAAACTGATCTACTTCTGTTAGCCCAAACTGTGCTCTAAATGTCTCAAAGAGCAGAATCCCTCCCTCCTCAGTCGGGGTTTGTTCAACATACCTAAGGCCCATCCTACTCCAATGTTAGAAACGAGCAGAAGTGAGCCCTGGAATAAAATCCAAATTGCCCTGCAATGGCAAGTACACTGTTTGTGTATGTGAGTGCTGTAGGCGCTCACAAATCCATTGCCACACCTGTCGCATAGTTGTAATAAGTGGACACCGTCGCCACGAGACAGGCAATTTATTCCCAGCCGCGTGTAATATATACCTGAGATGTAGGGGTGCCACTAAAGCTCACTCACATGCCAAGAATGTATATTCTTGAGTCTCAAACAACCAATCTTTTAGATGATGCAGCAAACAAGCCAAATTTATATGCCCGGATATGCGGGACACCCATCACCCCCTGCTGCCAGTCACCCCGCAATGTAGAAATAGCAATCCGCCCTCTACGACCTGCCACAAATACCGAGATATAAGACGATCTATTTTATCCAAATCCCTACACAAGAGCCAAATCGGAACCATTTGAAACAAATTATAACCACTTAGGGAAAAATACCATCTTAAATAAAGCAATCCAACCCCCCAAGGAGAGGGGAAGGTCCCGCCACTTCGCTAATTGCTGTGCCATCTCGGTCACTAATGGGGCACATTAAGTCGGTATAGATTTTCGGGAGCCACAGACAACTTCACCCCCAAATACCGGAAAGACTCCTCTGCCCACTTAAGCGGAAAACCACCTACCCAAGAATGTCACATAGATTCAACAGTAGGTAATGCCTCTGATTTATCAAGGTTGAGTTTGTATCCTGAAATGGTCCCAAAACCTTTGAAGTCCTGTAATAAAATTTTGAAAGTGAATACTCTGGAGACAAGAGGCACACTAACAAATCATCCGCATATGCCGCCAGTTTAAATTCATAAGATCCCATCTGTATGCCTTGTATCTGCGGGTTTGACCGAAGTCAGAACAGCAATGGTTCCAAAGAGAGAATAAATAACAGGGGGGAAAGGGGGCACCCCTGCCGCATCCCCCTCTCCAAGGAGAGCCTGTCAGTAGGCTTGCCACTGATCAACACCTGTGCCCACGGTGCAGAATATAATACCCTTACCGCTTGCAAAAACAGTCCTCCCAGACCAAACCGCTCTAACGCCTTAAACATGTATTGCCAGCCCACTCTGTCAAACGCTTTTTTGGTGTCAAAACTAGCAAGCAGGGCAGGGACACCCCGCACTTTGCAGTGAGTCAAAGCCGCCAGTATCTGGTGAATATTACCCACCACCTGGCGTCCCTTAACAAACCCCACCTGAGTATGATGAATCGAATTGGGGATGAGCTCCGATAACCATAGGGCCAATATTTTCGCCATAATAAGGTCTACATTCAACAAGGATATGGGACAATAAGAATCTGGGAGCAGCAGGTCTCGCCCTGGCTTATGGATGACTGTAATCAAAACTTCATTAGTAGAGTAGGGAAATGACTGTGCTGTCATCAAATGCTGAAACATATCCATAAGCGGTACACATACTTTATCACTCAACACGTGATAAAATTCTGCACTAAACCCATCTGGTCCAGGTGCTTTAGGTGTGCACAAATCCCTAATTACCTTCTGAATTTCCACCGGAGTAATCGGTGCAGTTAATTGCTCTAGTTATATTTATTATTATTTATTTATTTATTTACATTCTCTTATATACCGCGCTATTCTGCATCAGTGCGGTTTACATTGAACAAACTGAAATTACATTGAACAGGGCATTATAACTTGGAGATAACTATTTTACAGGGAACATGCATTGGATCCAGATGTGGAAGATCACAATACCTCAGGTACTGATCTATCTCCTGATCATTGCCCTCCTCATCTGAATAAAGGGCATAGTAGTATGTCAAAAAAGCCTGTTCTGCATCCTCTTGCGAGGTTTTTAGCAACCCTCCTGCACCTCTTATAGCCGCAAGGTGCATACTCCCCATTTTGGTCTTCACCAACGAAGAAAGAAGTCGGCCAGGACTATTCCCAAAATGGTAAAGTTTGTATTTATAATATACTAACGAGCGCTTAGCCCTGGCATGAAGCATGGTATTTAGCTGACTTTGCAATGCCAAGTAAGCAGAACGAGTCTCCTCCGCCTCCCGCCTGCCCAGTTTCAACTGCAACCGCCGGAACTGCCGCCCCCACTCCACTATTTTTTGATTCTGATCTTTCCTACGCTGACTCACAAACCCAATCACTATCCCCCGTATAAATGCCTTTGCTGTTTCCCAAAACAGACACGGGTTGTCCGTATGCTGCGCATTAATCTCTGCAAAATATTCCCACTGACTACGCAAGTATTGTTGAAAAGCCTAATCCCCCTTCAAGTAAAAAGGAAATCGCCAGCTTCTCCCTCCTCTCCCATCTGGAGCAAATTGGAGGTCGATCCACTCCATCGCATGTTCAGTAACTGTGAAGAAATCTCAAAATCTATTCTAGACCATGTACTGTGGGCCCTAGACATATGGGTATAGTCCCGTTCGCCAGGATGCAGTTTTCGCCAAATATCTAGTAAATCTACTCTATCACACAGTGCCATCAACTGTTGTCTCTGATGGGCCTCCCCATGTCCCCACTGTAGTGCCCTGTCCATTATGGGATCCAACACACAGTTATAATCTCCACCCAAGATTGCTTCCCGATCCTCCATTGATATCAGAGTTCTCATCAGTTCATCAAAAAAAAAAAACCCTATCAAAGTGGTTCATAGCATATATATTTCCTAAACAAACGGGGTCTCCACACATCTGTCCACATACAAAGATGCTCTGCCCTCCGGTCCCTTTAATCACCCGCTCTAATTGAAAATTAACCCCTTTCTTAATCAAAATTTGAACCCCTGCTTTTTTCTCTAGCGCAGCTACCCCATAAACCTCACCTACTCACCATCTCTTCAATTTAGCATGTTCAATGTCGGTCATGTGGGTCTCCTGCAAGAAGGCGATGTCCACAAATTTATCCTGCAAAGCCCTCAGCACCTTATGTCACTTTATCGGGCTCCCCATCTCACACACATTCCAAGAAGCCAAACGTATCTTCCCACTACTCACGGTACAAGATAATGGTAATGCCCCACGTGCCGATATACACACAGTCTCACTGAGATGATCTTCCAGCCCAAACCATCTCCTCGCTGCCTGCCCACAGCCACAGATGAAGTCTCTTTACCCCCCCCAACCCCACCCTTACACTGAATAATTCTAAAAGCCATTCCCTAATCCTTATGACAAGCACCTTACCCACCCCTCTCCCAACCCCCCACCTCCCCCCCCAACCCCTCCTGACCCCTTAAACAGCCCCTACCCTCCTAGAGCTCCACTACCCGGTTGGCATTCAGGTCCACCCTCCATACTAATACCTAACAATTATCAAACAATAGACATCAAAAACACCCTTCTCTACAACCCCTCCTAGACACACTCCCACCCTTCCTACTCCTCCCGCGAGCCTACAACTCCCTTACCGCACAATTACCACAACAACACTATACCACACCTGCTACCCAACCTCTTAACTCTCCCCCAAACCCCCACCCTTCCCCCCCAGTGCTCCACCCTACCCAACAAAATATCAAACATTGCACACATCTTAAGAGGACAGAAGGAAGAAGCAAAGAGAAAAAAAGAGCAAGAGTTTGAAAAAAGGATCACACTGGGTCCAACAACCCTTCCGGTCGTTCTACTCCACACTGCCTATTAAAAGGCAGGGACAGGAGCCATAGCAAGTCCAATCACCAGTCTTCACTGCGTCAAGCAGCCCCTTAAGAAGAAACATGTGACCCTCCAACATACACTGTCGGCCCAAAGTCCTGCTCAAGAAGCAGAGTCCCCACTTAACTGTCCAAAAATATTTAGTTTGTCCTTTGTAGTCCACGTGCAATATGGCAAAGCGCAGGCTTCTGTTCGCCAACTGTCCACACACCATAGAAAAAGCTCGCCGCTGCTGACTTACCAACATTGAATAGTCCTGGAACACCAAAATCTGTACCAAGTCCCCTGGTTGTTTCCGACACTCTCGGACCACCCGCAGAACCGCCTCCTCCTTCCGAAACTCCAAAAACCATGCAATGACTGCGCGCAGTCAGCGTGAATTCTCCTGCCTTAGGCCCAGTCGATGCACGCGTTCTAACTTTACGGGGCCTAGCGATGTATTACTATTAAATTGCTGTGCAATCTAGGTTTCCAGAAATCCATGCAGTTCGCTATCCGTCACAGTTTCTGAAATGCCAATAAAACGGAGATTCTTCCGCCGCCCCCGGTTCTCCAAATTGTTGATTTTCTCTCGCTGCTGTTTTACCAAGTCCTCCAAGGATTTTATCCTATCCATCTGGGTTTGTTGCGTGTCTTCCAGATCTGAGATGCATTGAGCGACCTTTTCCATGCGCCCCGTGAACTCTCCAATATTTTGGTTTATTTTTGCGTGAGATGTTCAGCCAGCGAGCGGAACCGTTCTTCCAAGGCACTCACCACTGCCGTTCTTACTTCTAGTACCATACCTTGGTTGGTTTCCATGCTCGGGCTCGCTGGAGCTCCCTACACCATCTTTCCCTCATGTGCGCGACTCTGCTCTTTACGCATCATTTTAGATGCCATATGGCTTATGGGATTCACTATTACGCCGTAGCCTGTTCTTGCATCCGTTCCCCTGCACTTGATGATAACTTGAGGGTGCTGAACGAAACAAATAGCTTACAATTGCTAAAATTAGGGGTGGTCAACCCGGAGCCGGTCTACACACGTTTTTACCATCTCATTGCCACCGGAAGTCTCTGAAATTCTGTTTTAAGCCTGCGTTTGTTAATATTTTTCATCTCATTTGCCAGTTCTTTTTAATCTTCCTCTTTAGGTCCTGTTTTCTGTTTTGTAAAGGATGCCTTTTTTACTTTACTTTACTTTACTTTTTTACCTTCCTTCACAGCACCATTTAGGCATAAGGGCAGACTCTTGATCTTTTAGCCTTTTATAATTTTATGTGGGCATTCACAGTAATATTTTTAAATGGCCTGCTTGTATTATGCAGACTTAACCTTTTTAAATGCTCACTTAAATTTTCTTCTTAAAGTCCTCGTTTTATCAGTTGCCCTTTTTAAAGTTGTTAATGTTGTTGTTGTTGTTGTTAAGTGCCGTAGAGTCGGAGTCGACTCATGGCGACCCTCTGGATAACTATCCTAAATTATGTTCGGTCTTCAGTCAGGCGGCTCATTGTTGACAGACTGGTACCCATAGCTGCTATTATTGTATCGATCCATCTCATTGCTAGCCTTCCTCTTTTGCGTTGACCTTCTATCTTGCCAAGCATGATGTCTTTCTCTAATGATCTCTCTCTTCGCATGATGTGTCCAAAGTATGAAAGTCAAAGTCTTGTCATCTGAGCTTCTAAAGAAAACTTAGGTTTGATCTCCTCTAGTACCGACTGGTTTGTTCGGGCAATCCATGGTATACACAGTATTTGCCGCCAGCACCATAATTCAAAGGCATCAATTTTCTTCCTGTCTATCTTTTTCACTGTCCAGCTTTCACATCCATATGATGTTGTTGAAAATACCATGGCTTGAACAAGTCAAATCTTTGCATGAAGAGAGACATCTTTGCTCTTGGCAGAATGGCTGTGAAAGACCCTAGATAAGATTCTCAAGAGCAATGTGTCATCTGATTTCTTGACTGCTTGTTGCTTCTTTATTGATAGTTGAACCAAGTAGGTTAAAGTTGTTCACGATTTCAATTTCTTCTCCTTCAACGATGAACCTATTGATTATGCCAGTTGTCATGATCTTTGTCTTCTTTACATTAAGGTGCAGGCCCATTTTGAGACTATGTTCTTTGATTGTGTGGTTCAGTATTAGGACTAGGGCTGTTAGAATCCATTCCAAGGTGAAGATCTTAGACTTTAGGAAGACTAACTTTGCGATGATGGGCCAATGCCTCAGGGAGTCGTTAGTGGGATGGGAACAGCTGGTGGATGTAGAACAACAGTGGGCAAAACTGAAAGGGGGTATTTTAAAGGCAACCAACCTTTTTGTTAAAATGGTAAACAAAGGCAAAAGGAACAGGAGACCGCTATGGTTTTCGAAGGAAGTAGCTGAAAAAGTGAAGAAAAAGAGGGAGGCCTTCATGAAATACAAGAGATCACAGAGAGAGGAAGACAGGCATCTGTATTTGGAAAAACTTAGAGAAGCTAGCAAAGTAGTCAAGAAGGCAAAGATTCAAAAGGAGGAGGAAATAGCCAATGCAATAAAATGGGGGGATAAGACATTTTTCAGATATATTAGTGAGAAGAGGAAGGGCAAAAGTGGTATTGTCAGACTCAAGGGTACAGGGGGGGGAATATGTAGAAGCTGATAAGGATAAAGCGGAATTACTTAACAAATATTTTTGTTCTGTGTTCACAGATGAAAAACCAGGAGCAGGACCTCAGAAAACATCCACAAATAAGAACAGAAGCGAGGGACATCTTGAACAATTTTCAGAAGACTGTGTTCGTGAGAAACTAGCTTAACTCAAAGTAGACAAAGCGATGGGACCGGATGGGATACACCCTAGAATACTGAGGGAACTTGGGGACATTCTAGCAACTCCACTGACTGACCTTTTCAATGCCTCGTTGGAATCGGGAGTGGTGCCAAAGGACTGGAGAGAGGCTCATGTGGTGCCTTTACACAAAAGCGGAAGTAAGGATGTGGTTGAAAACTACAGGCCGGTTAGTTTAACTTCAGTGGTGAGTAAATTAATGGAAACGCTGTTGAAAGAGAAAATAGTGAGGTTTCTGGAGTCCAGCGGATTACAGGATCCGAGGCAGCATGGATTCACCAGAGGCAGGTCTTGTCAGACAAATCTGATTGATTTCTTTGACTGGGTGACCAGGGAGTTGGACCGAGGGAGAGCTCTAGATGTGGTGTATTTAGATTTCAGTAAAGCCTTTGACACTGTTCCTCACAGGCGACTTATAAACAAACTGAGCACCCTAGGGATGGACCCTAAAGTTACTGCTTGGGTTAGAAATTGGTTGGGTGGGAGGCGACAAAGAGTACAAGTAAATGGAGCTCACTCTGAGGAGAAGGATGCTACCAGTGGTGTGCCCCAGGGATCTGTCCTTGGTCCGATTCTTTTTAACATCTTTGTTAGTGATATAGCAGAAGGGCTGTCGGGTAAGGTTTGCCTCTTTGCAGATGATACCAAAATCTGCAAAATCTGCAAAATCTACACCCAGGAAGGTGTAAATAACATGAGGAGGGATCTAGCTAAGCTTGAAGAATGGTCTAGAATTTGGCAGCTGGGATTTAATGTTAAAAAATGTAAGGTCATGCATTTGGGCTGCAGCAATCCAAGGGAGCAATACAGCATAGGAGGTGAAGTACTTTTGTCCACTAAAGAAGAGCGGGACCTAGGCGTAGTTGTCCGATGATCTTAAAGTAGCTAAACAGGTAGAAAAGGCGACGGCAAAAGCTAGAAGGATGCTTGGGTGCATACGGAGAGGAATGGCTAGCAGAAAAAAGGAGGTGATAATGCCTCTGTATAAGTCTTTGGTGCGACCTCATTTGGAGTATGGTGTGCAATTCTGGAGACCGCACCTTCAAAAGGATGTGAACAGGATGGAGTCGGTACAGAGGGGTGCTACTAAGATGATTAGTGGTCTTCATTATAAAGCATATGAGGACAGACTTAAGGATCTTAATATGTACACCTTAGAGGAAAGGCGGGATAGAGGTGATATGATTGAGATGTTTAAATACCTCCGTGGCATAAATGTTCAGGGAGAGAGCCTCTTTCAATTGAAAGCAAGTTCTGCGACGAGGGGACATGGGATGAGGGTGAAGGGAGATAGATTCAGGAGTGATATGCGGAAATATTTCTTTACGGAAAGAGTAGTGGATCCGTGGAATAGTCTCCCAGTGGAGGTGGTAGAGATGAGGACAGTAACTGAATTCAAAAAAGCATGGGACCAACACAGAGGATCTCTAAAGGTAAAAAGTGGACTGTTGTAGTTGTTGTTATGGAAGGACAGACTAGATGGGCCTTGTGGTCTTTTTCTGTCGTCATGTTTCTATGTTTCTATGATTGTGAGAAGCAAATGTTTCAGATCATCTTCACTTTCAGCCAGTAATATGGTATCATCAGCATAGCGAAGGTGGTTGTTGAGTCTTCCAACGATCTTCACACCTCTGTTGTCTTCATACAATCCTGCTTCTCTGATTTGTTCTGCATATAAATTAAACAGGTAGGGGGAAAGTATGCAGCCTTGTCTTACACCTTTGCTTATTTTAAACCATTCTGTTTCTCCTTGTTCCGTTCGAACTGTTGCTGCTTGATCAATGTACAGATTGTGCAAGAGAATGATCAGGTGTTCTGGTATACCCATGCTGCTTAATGTGGCCCAGAGTTTCTCATGGTTTACACAGTCAAAAGACTTGCTATAGTCGATAAAGCACAAATAGATATCCTTTTGGTATTCTTCAGTCTTTTCAAGGATCCATCTCACATCCGTAATGATGTCTCTCTTTCCTCGCCCTTTCCTGAACCCTGCTTGCACTTCAGGTACTTCTTGTTGCAGGTATGGTTGTAGTCTCTTTTGAATAATCTTCAGTAGAATCTTGCTGGCATGTGGGATCAGAGCGATTGTGCGATAATTTCCACAGTCAGTTGGATCACCTTTCCTTAGAATTGGTATAAACACAGATCTTTTCCAGTCAGTTGACCATGATGTTGTCTTCCGTATTTCTTGGCAGAGCCTTGTAAGTATGGTAACAGCTGTATCAGATTGCTGTAATACTTCTATGGGAATGCTATCGATGCCTGGTGCTTTGTTCTTTGATAAGGCTTTCAATGCTGCTTCAACTTCTTCTTTCATCACCAGTGGTTCCCGATCATAAGGTACAGGTTGAAATGGCTGTTGGTCCACTTGATCTTTATCATATAAAAACTCTGTATATTCCTTCCACCTTTTCTTGATCTTCTCAGCATCATTCAACATAGAACCTTGAGCATTCCAATTCGAGGCTGGAACTTTTTCTTTAATATAATAGTTTTATTTATTATCCTCCCTCCTGTAATTAGTTCACATTTGATGGCATTATGGTCACTATTGTCAGGCAGTTCTGCCACTGTGACCCCCTTGCACCAGATCCTGCCTTTTAATGAGAACTAGATCTAAACTGGTGTACAGTCTTGTCAGTTCTAGGACCAGTTGTTCCATGAAGCATACCTTCACGGTGTACCCCAGTGAGACATTCACCCAGTCGAGATTGGTTGGTGGCCACGTTCTGAGGTCACCAAAAATTTGTTGAGACGCTCCGCATAAGCCTGTATGGTCATGATCAGGGGCTTGATACTTCACAAGAGGTCTCATTTATGCCCTATATGAAAAAATATGCTAACACAAGATTTTAACTTGCCATGTTTCATAGATGCACAAAATCGACTCACAATCTTTTAATTATGTCACTTCATCCTCCATTGCCTCAGGTACAACCTAGATTGCAAGTTCACTTGGACAGGAAAATAACATTTCCTAATTGTCCCTCCAATCCAGTCTAGATGCATGGGTTATGCACATCCACCAGCAGATGGAGACTTAGTACAGCAAATTGAAACACTCCCTCTTAAGTAGCCTGTGCCCCAAAGCAGAGCCAGTAGTTCTGTCTCCAGCAGGTAGATGAACATAGCCTATGCTTGTTTCTGTACTTTGGTGCTGGGCTGCAAACATTAGGGGTGCAGAACCCGATGGCATCGGGTCCCTCCCCCTCTTCTCCCCTAACTACTTCTCTGTGGTCCTTTGGGCAAGTATGAAGTGGCAGCTCCCCTCTTTTCCTCCCCAACTTTTGGGAAGGGGCCAGTGGTTAAGCCTAGGTCCCTGTTTTTAAAGTTTAAAAGAGAAAAAAAACAAAACAGAAAGCAGACAGTACAACTGGGGAGAAGCAACGGCAGCAAGGTAGAGCCCCATGAATGTCAGATCGCTGCTGCCAGTGAAGGGGTGAGTCTCAATAGCAGTCAGGTCCGAGCTGCAATGCCCATGGTCGATCTGGAGCATGGCTGATGCACATTCTGTAGCATCCGCCAGGCTATTCTCTCTGGCATCTGCCTCTGTTGGGGCTGTGCCAGGGAGAGCACGGCTGCCGCAGATCAGTTGGCCGGCAGCTCTGGGGCCCCGGAAATTGTCATATCTCCAGGAACAAGCAGGAATGAGTCTTCACATATGGGTATCGTCGGTACCGACGGAGCCTGCGCGGGAATGCTCCCCAGCATCCAGTAAGAAAGCTTTTGGGAGCATCCCACAGCGCCTGCGCGCTGCCTTCCCGCCTTTCCCAACTGCCTCTCTCCAGTTCTTCTTTTCCGCGGAGCCAGCAGGTCGTGTTCCTGTCACCGCAGAAGAAGTTCTTTATTTTTTTCTTTATTTTTCTGTGTCGCGTCTGCCTCCTTCGACGTCAGACTGGTACCGCCGGTCTTTTCTTTTCTTTCCTTTCTTAAAGAAAGAAAAGTGGGGTTTTTTTTTTTTTTTTAACTGTGCATTTTCTGTTTGGGCCTTAGGCCTGAACATTTTTTCTCCTCATGGAGAAGCCCGCTTCCGGGTTCAAAAAGTGCACGAAATGTGGCGGTACTATTTCTGTCACTGACACCCATGATTGGTGTCTAAAATGTTTAGGTCCTGACCATTCCATCACGGATTGTGTGTCCTGTACCATGATGTCTAAAAGAGGTCGGCAGAACCGAGCAGCCAAGCTCAGTACCTTGTTTCCCTCTGATGCAGCCTTGGTGGCATCGACGTCTTCTAGGGCTGCTTCTTCCTCCCATGGATCTCAGGTAACCAAACAACATAAATCTAGCCGGTCCTTGAAGGGCAAATCTCCCTCTAAGCATCGAGATGCCTCCGGGCTTGTCCTCGAGGATTCTGCACCGGCAAAATTACCCCGGCGGGAAGTTCCGGCTTCCAAAGCATTGTCTATGGGGTCACAGGTTGACATCGATGGCTCGGCCTCGACCGATCACCTGTTGCTGTGTTCTGGGGTACCGGTGGCCTCCACTGGTACCGACATCCAGACTCTGGCATCGATGGATCAGAAGATTCTGTCCATGCAGCGCACCCTAACGGCGTTTTTCAAGGAAAGCACTACCAATACAGGGTGCTTCCTTTCGGTCTGGCCTCTGCACCAAGGGTGTTCACAAAATGCATGGCAGTAGTAGCTGCATTTCTACGCACTCTAGGAATATTTGTTTTCCCATATCTGGACGACTGGCTCATTCGAGCTCCATCCCAGTCAGAGGCCCAGATTTGTCTAACTTGCACAATGCGTGTCCTTCAGTATTTGGGACTGGTAATAAATATCCCAAAATCCCATCTCATCCCTACTCAGTCTCTGGAGTTTATAGGGGCCCTGCTGGATACCACAACTGCAAAGGCCTATCTCCCTCAGGCCCGTTGCCTACACTTGGTGCAGTTAGCCTCCCAGATACAGTTAAAGTCCCATTTAACTGCTCGAGAAATGCTACAACTATTAGGCCACATGGCATCCACCGTGCATGTGGTTCCATATGCTCGCCTTCACATGAGGGCAGCTCAATGGACTTTGTCCACCCAATGGACTCAGGCATCAGGTTGCCTGTCAGACAAAATAGCAAACTCCAGTCGCCTATTTTGGTCTCTCCAGTGGTGGAAGTCCCCTCCAAATCTGTTGCTGGGGTCCCCTTTTCAGCAGTCGCTACCCCAAGCAACTCTAACAACATATGCTTCTCCAATGGGTTGGGGAGCTCATCTGCAGGATCTCTCCACCCAGGGCATCTGGTCTCCACAGGAGACTTCTCTGCATATCAATCTCTTGGAACTCAGAGCAATATTCTTAGCTCTCAGAGTGTTCCATTCCCTGCTCAGCTACAGGACAGTCCTCATCCATACGGACAACCAAGTAGCCATGTTCTATGTAAACAAGCAGGGCGGGACTGGCTCTGTCGCTTTGCAACGAAGCTTTGCGACTGTGGGCCTTCGCCAGAGAGCATCACATCCATCTTCTGGCAGTATATCTTCCAGGCGTTCAAAACTCTTGGGCGGACAGACTCAGTCGAGTTCTGCTTCCACACGAGTGGTCCCTCCACATGGACCAGTTAGCCAGGATTTTTCGAATTTGGGGAACCCCGGACATAGACCTTTTTGCAAGTCCGTGCAATGCCAAACTTCCCCGGTTCTGTTCCAGAATTCCGTGTCAGGGAGTTCAGGCCAAGTATGCCTTCCTCCTTCACTGGGGTCAAGACTTCCTTTATGCCTTTCCACCAATTCCCCTAATTCCCAAAACACTATTCAAGCTTCAGAGAGATCGAGGGACCATGATCCTCATAGCACCACATTGGCCATGCCAAGTGTGGTACCCTCTACTTCTGCATCTCTCTCAAGCTCCTTCCCTGGACTTGGGCTCTGCACCAGACCTTCTGTCCCAGGAAGAGGGAACATTGTGGCACCCAAACCCCCAGTCTCTCCATCTCAGGGCTTGGTTGCTGAGGGCCTAGACCTTCAAGATTTTCATCTCGCTCAGCACGTCAGAGATGTTATTCATGCCTCTAGAAAGCCTTCTACTAGACGTTCCTATGCTTTCAAATGGAAAAGATTTACCATTTGGTGGTCAGAGAAGGGTCTAAACCCTCTTGAAATACCTCTGAATTCTCTACTAGAGTATCTCCTGCATCTATCCCATGCAGGTCTGAAAACGAATTCAGTAAGAGTCCATTTGAGTGCTATTGCAGCGTCCCTCAAGCCTCTCAATGGACAACCTATTTCCTCTCATCCTCTTATAGCAAGATTCATGAGAGGCCTTCTTTTAACTAAACCTCCCATTAGACCACCTCCAGTGGCATGGGACTTAAACCTGGTTCTTGGCCAGCTTATGAAGCCACCCTTTGAACCTTTAGCCACCACCTCCTTGAAATTTCTTTCTTGTAAGGTTATTTTTCTCATTGCAGTCACCTCAGCACGCCGCATCAGTGAGTTGGCTAATCCACCTTATACAAGGTTCCATCATGATAAGGTAGTCCTCAGGACCAATCCACACTTTATGCCTAAAGTGGTCTCGCCTTTTCATCTGAACCAAGAGGTATATTTACCTGTCTTTTTTCCAGGACCTCATGCATCAAATGCAGAGAGGAATCTTCATACCTTGGATTGTAAGAGAGCTCCTGCTTTTTACTTACAAAGAACACAGCAACATAGAAAGTCTTCTCAACTCTTTCTTGCTTTTGATCCTTCTCATTTAGGACTTCCAGTCTCTTAAGAGAACTCTGTCCAACTGGATTGCTCAGTGTATTTCTTTCGCCTACCAGAGTAGAAACCTTTCTCTGGAGGGCCATGTCACAGCTCACAATGTGAGAACCATGGCAGCCTCAATGGCTCATCTAAACTCTGTGTCCATCGACCAAATCTGTCGAGCGGCCACCTGGGCCTCGGTTCATACCTTCACAGCCCATTACTGCTTGGGCAAGGACTCCCGCCGGGATGCCTTGTTTGGTCAGGCTATTCTCAAACACCTGTTCCATTCCTAATCAACTCCTACCCACCTACCCTGGATGGAAGCCAGAGATCCATGGGGGGAGGTAGAGTCCTTTTCAAGGACACACAACCTGGGGTCTTTCCCTGGCATCTGCAGCTAGGGAGTCTCCATATGTGAAGACTCATTCCTGCTTGTTCCTGGAGATAGCACAGTTACTTACCTGTAACAGGTGATCTCTGGGAACAGCAGGAATAAGTCTTCACAACCCACCCACCTCCCCTAGGAGTTGTATCTCTCTATCTTTCCTTTCCTCTCTCTCTGTCTCAGCTTTAAAACTCGAACTGGAGAGAGGCGGTTGGGAAAGGTGGGAAATCAGCGCGCAGGCGCTGTGGGATGCTCCCAAAAGCTTTCTTACTGGACGCTGGGGAGCGTTCCCGCGCAGGCTCCGTTGGTACCGATGATACCCATATGTGAAGACTTATTCCTGCTGTTCCCAGAGATCACCTGTTACAGGTAAGTAACTGTGCTAAATGGGTCATTGGACTGTGTTGTGAGGTGGGGGGATGGTACTGCACCCCGGATTTTTGCCGGGAACTGCTGCCATTTGGGATTCTGCCAGTTTTCCTTTCTCAGAGTGAGGGGAGCCTCTGTTTCTGCAGCCTGTGTGTGTGTGTGCCCTCGGGGGGGAGGCGATAGCTGGCAATGAAGGCTGCTCTCCCCTGGAATTTGTCTTGCTGCTACTTCAGGCTTTTTGCCTGCAGCAGAGACTACGTAAGGGGCTTCCTCTCAGATTTTGCCCCCTTGAGATGGGGCATGCTCTTTGCTTTGATAAAGCACACTAGCAGGGAGAAGTCTTCCGAATTTGAGGCGACTTATAAACAAACTGAGCACCCTAGGGATGGACCCTAAAGTTACTGCTTGGGTTAGAAATTGGTTAGGTGGGAGGTGACAAAGAGTACAGGTAAATGGAGCTCGCTCTGAGGAGAAGGATGTTACCAGTGGTGTGCCCCAGGGATCTGTCCTTGGTCTGATTCTTTTTAACATCTTTGTTAGTGATATAGCAGAAGGGCTGTTGGGTAAGGTTTGCCTCTTTGCGGATGATACCAAAATCTGCAATAGAGTAGACACCCAGGAATGTGTAGATAACATGAGGAGGGATCTAGCTAAGCTTGAAGAATGGTCTAGAATTTGGCAGCTGGGATTTAATGTTAAAAAATGTAAGGTCATGCATTTGGGCTGCAGCAATCCAAGGGAGCAATATAGTATAGGGAGTGAAGTACTTTTGTCCACTAAAGAAGAGCGGGACCTTGGCATGGTTGTGTCTGATGATCTTAAAGTAGCTAAACGGGTAGAAAAGGCAATGGCAAAAGCTAGAAGGATGCTTGGGTGCATACGGAGAGGAATGGCTAGCAGAAAAAAGGAGGTGATAATGCCTCTGTATAAGTCTTTTTGTGCAACCTCATTTGGAGTATAGTGTGCAGTTCTGGAGACCGCACCTTTAAAAGGATGTGAAGAGGATGGAGTTGGTGCAGAGGGTGGCTACTAAAATGATTAGTGGTCTTCATTATCAAGCATATGAGGACAGACTTAAGGATCTTAATATGTACACCTTAGAGGAAAGGCGTGGTAGAGGTGACATGATCGAGATGTTTAAATACCTCCACGTCATAAATGTTCAGGGAGAGAGCCTCTTTCAGTTGAAAGCAAGTTCTGCTACGAGAGGACACGGGATGAGGGTGAAGGGAGATAGATTCAGGAGTGATATGCGGAAATATTTCTTTACGGAAAGAGTAGTGGATCCGTGGAATAGTCTCCCAGTGGAGGTGGTAGAGATGAGGACAGTAACTGACTTCAAAAATGCATTGGACAAACACAGAGGATCTCTAAAGGTAAAAAGGGGACTGTTGTAGTTGGTATGGAAGGACAGACTAGATAGGCCATGTGGCTTTTTTCTGTCTTCATATTTCTAGGTTTCTATGAGGATGGGGCTTTCTGGGGATCCTTAAGGCCGCTGGAGAGTCCCTTGGAACTTCTGGAAGAACAAGACTTGGAGGAGGGGAAGCTCCCGGCCAGCAAAGATCTGTCCGCTGTATGGCTTTTCCACAGGGATGAGCTCCCCGCTCTTATTGTGCAAACGCTGGCGGCCCTGTGAATTGAAGAGAATCCACAACTGAAGCCTTCAGACTAGATGAAAGATCCTCTGCTTGAAGGCATTCATAATCCGTTGTGGACCTTCCCTATCCATTGGGCAATAAAGAAGATAATTGACTAGGAATGTAAGGTTTATGATTTATTTAGTTTATTAAAATTTCTATACCACGGTTTACAGGTAACAACAATTTGAGTAATACAGAACAGTTATATACTCATTTACAGTGAACAATGTAGAACTATTTACAGTCGTATAATTTGCAATTAACTAAATACATGATGTAGGGTGCGAGTCGGTCAGAGCATTGCTAAGCTTTTACCCTATCCCACCGGACGAGCGAGAGCACTTACGTCTTCTCCGAGTTGCTGTGTTGGTACTTCTGTCACCAGGAAAACTACTATTCCAGTGGAAGAGGGTGTGGCTTTAAAGGATTCGCAGGACTGCTGTATGGAGGTGTTGCTCAAGCAGGCCTTTGAGGTGTCAGCCTTGCAGGGAACCAGCTGTGGCTCCTATGTAGCTCTGGTCTGTTTGAGATGGTCCCTTCAGATTCCTGAGACATTTCTTGCGGAGGTGGTGGCTCACAAGGAAGCTGCTAAGCTGGAGTCTGGGACCACTTTTTTAGCGACCTGCTTTACGACATCCTTCGAACACTGGTGATGTCCGTGGCCACTGGTGAAGTTCATGGCCATGTAGGATGTAACATAGCAGTACTACCACAGGGTAGGTACTGAGAGGCCAACCTGCAGCACCCGTGCCTCAAAGTTGGTGTCTTGATGGGCCTGCACATCAAGTCTATGATGAAGTGCAAAAGAATGAAGTGACGACCACATCGCTGCCCTACAAATGTCCTACAGCGGAACAAGACTCACTCCGCCCAAGAAGTCTGAGCCCTAGCAGATTGTGCTCTCAACCCTGTTGAAACCATTCGCCCCTTCAGCAGATAGGCCGACTCAATGGCTTCCCGTATCCAGCAGGAGATGGATGCCTTACAAGTTGCCTTGCCCTTCCTAGTACCTCCAAAAAGCACAAAGATGTTCCGAACATCTAAACACCTCAGTCACCTTCAAATACCTTTTGAGTGACTGATGCACATCCATCAAATGGAGACTCCTATACTCATTTATATATGGAGGACCAGCAAAGGCTGGCAATACCCAGTCTTATTCAAATGGAAAGCTGACACCACCAACTGCAAAAAGGAAGAGACCGAACAGAGAACCACCTTCTCCTTAGACAGCACCAAACAAGGCTCTCTACACAAAAGGGCCTGCAATTTGGAGATACGGCAAACAGAACATATCGCCACCAAGAAGACCACCTTCAGTGTCAAATCCTTCAAGGAGGACCACCTGAGTGGCTCAGAACAGAAAGAATGAAATTAAGGTTCCAGGCGAGAACAAGTGAGCGACAAGGCAGCCTCAAATGTTTAAACCCCCCTCCCCCCCCCCCCCCCGTAAAATGGGCAATGTCCCCTTGGGAGGCAAAAAAAATCTGACCTTGCACATGACCCCAGAAACAAGCCAAGACCACCACTTGCACCTTCAAAGAGTTTAGGACTAAACCCTTCTCAAACCCATTCAGTAAGAAGGCCAGTATCTCAGGAAGAGAAGCTTCTAAAGGCCTCACTCCCCTCTCTGCACCATGCCTCAAAAATGCACCAGACCATCTGGGGGGAATAACCTGTATGCCTCAACCATGCTTGCTCAAAAGCCAGGCCGTAAGTGAGAATCAAGCCATGTCCGAAATCCAAGCAAGTCCCTGCACCAGAAGATCGTCCCCCCGAGGAAAGGGGAGAGGTGCCACTAGCAGCAGCCGCACAAGGTCTGCATACCACAGCCATCTGGGCCACAGCTCTGCGCATGGCTGGATCCTCTGTAGGACATGACCGATGAGAGGCCATGGGGAAAACACATACAGCAAGCTCACTGCTGGGCCACAGTTGGGCCAAGACATCATGCCCCTCTGCCATGTGCTCTCTACGCTGGCTAAAAAAACGGCGGGCCTTGGCATTCAATACAGTTGCCATAATGTCCATCACAAGTATGCCCCAGTGTTCCACAATGAGCTGAAAGGCTGACTCAGAGAGGGACTACTCCCCTGGGTCCAAACAGATGCCAGCTCAGGAAATCTGCCTGAGCATTCTCCTTCCTGGCGACATGTGAGCTTCAGGTACCCTCCTGGTGATTGATAAAGGCCACCGTTGTCACATTGTCAGACAATACTAACTGCCCGCTGATGAACCAGGGGGAGAAAGGCTTCCAAGGCTTATCGGATCTCTCGTGTTTTCAGGCAATTGATGTACCAATGACTCTCCTTGAGACCACCTGCCCTGGGCCACCTGAGAGTGACAATGTGTCCCCCAACCAAGCAGGCCGGTATCTGTAGTCACCACTACCAGGTCCAGAGTCAAGGGGCATCACCGCCACTAGCTTCATCGGATCCAGTCATCAACTCAAACTCTTTCTAGCCTCTCTCTGAAGGGCAAGCTGGATCTCCATCGACTGCACCTATGGGGACCAACGCGCCAAGAGAGCTGCCTGCAAAGGCCACATATTCAGCCGCGCCCAAGGCCGCCATTGAGTTGAGAACCTGGAGATAATCCCACACTCTCAGATGAAAGACCCTGCGTAACCCCCTCACCTGAGACTAACTTTGTTATCCTGCCCTCCGGCAGGAATACAATGCCCTGCTGCATGTCAAAGCAGGTGCCCAGGTACTCCAGGGACTGGGAAGGAATCAGGTTGCTCTTTGCTAGACTACCAACTCAACCTAAATCCTGCAGCTGTTGAATCACACAAGCAGCTGTCTCCTGACTCTCTTGCCAGGACTTTGCACTGATCGTCCAAATAAGGGTGCACAAGGATGTCCTGCTTTTGCAGCGCTGCTGCCACCATCACCATGGTAAACACCCGGGGAGCAGTGTTGAGATCAAATGGCAAAGTCTGAAACTGAAAATGCCCTGTGGGGCTGCAAATTGCAGGAACCGCTGGTTTTTTGACAAACTGGAATATGCAAATAGGCCTCTGTCAAGTCCCAGGAAGTCAAAAACTTCTCCTGCTGAGCAGCTGCTATCACTGAGTGTAGGGTATCCACACAAAGCCAGGCAACTCAGAGACTTGTTGACCCCTTTCAAATCCAAAATGGGGCACCAAGAGCCCTCTTTCTTTGGCACCACTAAGTAGACTGAATACCATACCAAACCCCATTCATCTTGGGGCACTGGAACAACTGCCTCGAGTTGCAAGAGACAGTCCAGAGTCAGTTGAACAGCCTGCCCCATGGCAGATGCACAAGAAGACTCCCTTATGTTCTGCTGTATTTATTTCCCCAGTTCTGGTCTCCTTGAACCACGGTATGTTTTCTGTTTGAAAATTTGGAATGTTTTTATTTTTTTTAAAGTGAGCACCACTCTACTGCACTGTGTACTTGGAGCAGCATTTTCATGCTCTGAAGGAGTATGGTTATGGTAGAGAATGTTTTGGGTTTTTTGGGGTCTCTGATCTTCTGCTTTCAGAGGTTCCTACTGACTGTGCTTTGTGGCACAGGCAATTTAACAGTGTGTTTCAGTTTGCTGTTCTCAATCTCCATGTGTTGGTGGATGGGCATAACCCACGCATCTGGACTGGACTGGAAGGGACAGGCACAAAGAGAGCAGAACTCGCAAATGACACCTGATGGACAGAGATCTTTATTGTGTAAACTGCAAGGTCAGTCCAACACGTATTTTGGCGATGTCCTCCTTCAGAGCACAATGACCTCATAAAATACAATTAGAAAAAGAAAGAAAACATATTACAACATCCATAAATAGCGATAATAGAATGTTATAAAGTAGTAAAAGTAAATTTAAAAATGGAACCGAAGCCAACTGACCATTAAAACTAATAAATGAACAACCTAATAATTATCATACACATACTAGCAATAAACATAATAAAACATAGAATGTGAAAAAATTGTGATTGATAAATAATGGTCAATGGACACACATTAAAATTGTAAATAAAAATTATAATAATAACCAAAGCCAGACAACATGGTAATAATTCTGACCACAAGTTGATGTAGAGTAATTGGACAAATGTAAGAAGGGAAGTGGTGGGGGGGATTGGAGGGAGGAAGAAAGAACATTGCTCCGTGTTTGGAACAAAGATTTATTTTTGAAATGGACACAATTCACCCGTCTGGGTTAAATCAAGACACAGATCTTTGTGTTTTTATGATTGGTCTGTTTTTGTCCCTCCTTTCCCTCCCCCCTTCACCCTTTCTCTCTTTCTCCCTCCTTTCCCTCCCTCCCCCTCCCCCATTTTTATACATGCTTTTCTCTTGATATATTGATGTCATTTTTTTTCAGGGGGCCCCCTTGGGCAGTTTTCTCATGGTTTGCTTGAAGTCTAATTGTTTCTGTAAAGTCTTGTTTTGGCTGTCTATTTTGAAGGTTTGTTTTTACAGATTTTTAAGTTTGGACCATTAAAATCAGGAGCGGCTCTATAAAGAGGCGAAGTGAGGTGGCTGCCTCAAGCGGCAAAGTTTTGAGGGAGGCAAATGCTCCCAAAACAGCCGCCTCACTTCGCCTTCAAGTTAAAAAAAAAAAAAAAAAAAAGTGCACAAGTTGCTGCCGCTGCCGAGTCCGCTTCTCGGCAGTGGCAAACTCACCACCTCCCTTCTTCTGCAGCCGCGACTCCCTGCGTCTTAGGGAACCGTGGCTGTGCCGGTGAAGCCATTGCGGAGCCTTCCTGTCTCTCGATGGGCTCCATGCAGCATTGTCCTGCCTCCAAAGGAAGTGGTAAACAACATCCTTTGGGGGCGGGACAATGCTGCACTGAGCCCATCAAGAGAGGGAAGGCTCCGCAGCGGCTTCACCAACACAGCCGTGGTTCCCTAAGAGGCAGGGAGGTGCGGCTGCAGAAGGAGGCACAGGATGGGTAGATATGGGGAGAGGGGGGAGGAGGGGGCAGGGAATCTGCAACAGGGCTGACTTGGGGGAGGGGAGGGAGGGAGGGGGGCTGACATGGAGGGAGGGAGGGAGGGGGCTGATATGGATGGATGGAGGGAGGGGGGCTGACAAGGGGAAGGGAGGGGGCTGGAAGGGAACCGACAAGGGTTCCCTCTCATCCAGCAGGAACAACAGGCATCGAACAAATCAGCAGCGATCAGGCTAATTTGTGCGGCGGCGGCACTCTGGTTGTTTTAATTTTAGATATTGCCACCTCTGCTCTGCCTCTGCCTTCCCACCGCTTTTTTTTTTTTTTTTGTGCTGCAAGCATTCTTGAGGAAAAAAAAGCAGTGGGGAGGCAGAGGTGGCAAAATCTAAAATTTAAAACAGCCAGAGTGCCACCGCCGGATGAGAGGTGCAGGTGAAGGGAGTGGGGACAGGAGGAGAGACAAAGGTGAGAGATGGGGGACAAAGGGGGAGACAGGGGACAAGTATTAGACAAAGGGGAGAGACGGGGCAAATGCTGGACAAAGGGGAGAGACAGGGGGACATACTGGACAGACGGGATAAATGCTGGACAGAGGAGAGAGACAGTGCAGGTTAGGATTATAATTGGCTGATGGGGGTGCTAGCACTGGTAATGGGCAGATCGGGGGGGGGCTAGAACTGGTAATAGGTTGATTAGGGAAGGCTAGGACTGGGAATGGACTGATCAAGGGGGGGTTGGGACTGGTAATGGGCTGATTAGGGGAGCTAATACTGGTAATGAACTGATGGGGGACTAGCTATGGAAATGAGCTGATTAGGGAAGGCTGGGACTGGTAATGGGCTGATGGGGAGGGTAGGACTGGTAATGGACTGATGGGGGCTAGAATTGGAAATGAACTGATCGGGGAGGTTAGGACTGAAAATGGGCTGATGGGGGCGGGGTAGGACTAGTAATAAGCTGATTAGGGAAGGCTAGCACTGGTAATGGGCTGAGGGGGGACTAGCACTGGAAATGAGCTGATTAGGGGAGGCTAGGGTTGGTAATGGGCTGATGGGGTGGGAGTAGGACTGGTAATGGACTGAGGGGGATAGGACTGGTAATGGACTGAGGGGGGCTAGCATTTGAAATGAGCTGATCGGGAAGGCTAGGACTGGTAATGGGCTGATTAGGGGAGACTAGCACTGGTAATGGGGTTGAGGGGGGACTAGCACTGGAAGTGAGCTGATTAGGGGGGCTTCAACTGGAAATGGACTGATGGTGGGGAGGGGAGGATAGAGCTGCTGCCCTTGGAAAAAAAATTGGGGGCTAGGGCTACAAATGGGCTGATGCAAGGGGATGGGAGAATGGGACTGGAAGGGAGTGATTGCTGAGAGGGGCTGCCATGGTATTTGGACTAGAAGGAGCTGGATAGTGGGGAAGGTGGGGGACTGGAAGGGAATGGACACCAATGGCAGTCATGGGAATGCAAATTGACATTGGAAGGTACCGGGAGGGAGGACTGGAAAGGGGCTGATACTGGGAAGGGTTACGGGGACTGGAAATAGGTTGATGGAAAGAAGTGAAAACAAAAGAACTGATAAGAAATGGCAGATGGACCATAGACCACAGAAAGTGAGCTAAGAGAAGACAGGAAAGCTGAAGCCTCAGATCGGGACCAGCATGATCAGAGAATAAAATGGTCAGACAACAAAGGTAGAAAAAATAATTTTATTTCATTTCAGTGATTGGACTTTGTTCTATCTTTATATTTTACACAGTATTGGGGAACTGCATCTCTTATTTATCTGATGTTGCACTGCATGTGGACTATGGCTTCTTGGGGTTTCAGTTTAAATTTTGTCTACATATTTTTATTTTTACTTTTACTTTTTCTGTACTTGGTGAGGGTTGATGTTGTGAGTGTGTGACTGAGGTCAGGTGTTCTGATAACATGGAGTTTGTACATAAAGAACTATACTGTACATAGTAATTTGACTACTTCAGCTTTTCAGATAGGTGTATGGATGTTCCAGGGCACACAGTAGTATTTACAGTGGCGCTTTTTTTGGATGGGCTCCTTATGTGAGTTTTGGAAGTTTGTGCTGATATGGTATGGTATGGTAGGTTTGCTCTTTGTTGTAGGTTTTTGTATTAGTTCACAATATGCCTGGTACTGGAGAATAGTGGTTGTTAGTGAGAGGGTTTTTTTTTTTTTTTTTAAATATTGAGTTCTGTGGGTGAATGTCCTGGTTCTGCTCTGCACCCACTGTGGATGCAAAATATATGTTGAAAAAGAAAAAGCAAGAATCATAACGCAGTTTATAACAACAAAATGAAAATGAGTTATTATTTAGTTTTATAAACTGTGCTGTTGGTTCTTGCTGTCTTCTAGTTCATTGGTGTACAAACAGTACCATACCTAGCCCTGCGCAAGCGGTGCAGCCGCACAGGGCACAAAGGTTTGGGGGGTGCATTTTGGCTGTCTGCTGTTGCCCTGCTGCCGCTGGCAGGACAATAGCAGGCAGCCGAAATGTGCCCCCAAGCCTTTTCGCAGCACTTTTAGCAGTTCTGGTCCCTCCCTCCTCCGATGCAATGTCAGAGCAGGGAGGGACAGATCTGCTTAAAGTGCCTTTCAGATTTGACGTATGCTCCTCCCTCCAACTCCCCATACCTCCGTCCAGCACTGCCTGCTCTTTCCCTTTTGCCAGTGCCGCCGTGAAAAAAACAGAGGGTGGCAGCAGCAGGGAAAGAGCAGGCAGCACTGAGGGGAGGAGGGGGGCGCACGCCCAAGCTGCAAGTAGCACAGGGCGCGATTGCAGCTTGGTACGGCCCTGTGTGCAAACATCTTGCATTCCCTCCATATAATCTAATTGGCTTTTTGGTTTGGTTCAGTCCCTGATTGGAGTTCTGAAAAAGCCCCCCCCCCCCCTCTAAGGGGGAGGACGCCATCTCATTCTTCGCCTCAGGCAGCAGATTGCCTTGAGCTGCCCCTGACTAAAATTATTTTTATTTGATTTTAGAGCACCTTTTAATATTGCTCTTAACACTTCCTCAGCGCCACTACTTTTTAATCATATTAGTGAAGAGGTCAGATTCCCACCGATTTTGCGACCATGGTATTATGCAGGCGTGGGGGCTGCCCTCCGGTGTACCGATGAGGAACATTTCCATCATGTTTTCTATTTGACTATTAAGGTTTTTCCCAGTTTCATATTGTGTTCATTCCACTTGGCTGAAGGGATCACCCATTGTATGCATAATGACGTCATGGTGACATCATCGGGCCTCTGTTCAAATATTGCTGCTTGTAGCGCCAAGATTTCCTTTAGCCTTGATGGTTTGATGACATATTCATGTATGTGCCCCATTTCAATTTCTTCACACCAGGATTTCTCTCCATCACATTGGATCTTAATATATCAATTGATATCATGCAGTGTCGATTCTGTATTGAGCTGCACAAAATCTTTTGAGTGCTTCTCTATGATTTGGTGTTTTTGGGCAATTACTCTTCGCCTTCACAAAATCTGGACTACTTAAAAGTTCCACTAGGGTTGCCAACTGGCTCCAGATGCGCCCGACAGAATTGATCCAGTCCTGTGTTTACCCCATTGCATGCAGGGACTTGTAGTCTTGCTTTTCTTATGGAGTGCAATGGAGAAATCAGAACTACATCTCCCTGCATGCAATGGAGTAAACTCAGGACTTTATCAAGCCTGTCGGGCGCATCTGGAGCCAGTTGGCAACCCTAAGTTCCACACATTCTGTTCATATTTGGGTGGTCCTCATCGGTATACTGCCTTAGTTGATATACATGGTTTTTACTTTGCAACTGATGATTGTGCCGGGATCTGCTGCACGAGAATCTGGATCTCCTTGCCAATCTACCTCTCACATCGCTATGTGCTGGTATGTCAGCTAGCACATATGTTTTATCTTCTTCAAATCCTCTTACTAAAAGACCTGGTTTAAGATTAAGTGTAGCACTGTTTGTTGAGGTGATTATGGGTATTTTCACTCCATTTTTATTTCCTTGGGTTACTCATAGGATGTTACTTGAGTAACATGTCTCATCCTTTTCCTCTTGTGCTTACCCTTGTAGGCTACATATATTTCAGAGAGTGTTTTTGAAGTATCCTGCCAACATAGGTGAGTTTTGCTGGGTATGTTACATTTGTCCAATTACTCATCAACTTGTGGTCAAAATTATTACTATGTTGTTTGGCTTTGTTTTTATCATTACAATTTTATTTACAATTTTAATTTGTGTCCATTGGCCATTATTTATCAATCACAATTTTTTCACCTTCTATGTTTTATTGCTATTTATTGCTATTATGTATATGTTAATTATTAGGTTATTCATTATTTATTGGTTAGTTGGATAAGAACATAAGATATGCCATACTGGGACAGACCAAGGTCCATCAAGCCCAGTATTCTGTTTCCAACAGTGGCCAATCTAGGTCATATGTACCTAGCAGTCTCCCCAAGGGACACAGGTTCCACAATGCTTGTATTGGTTCAAGCATTGATATCCTGGGTCCCTTCTTAATAATGGTTTATGGACCTTTCCTCCAGGAACTTGTCCAAACCTTTTTTAAACCCAGCTACACTAACAGCCTTTACTACATCCTCCGGTAACAAATTCCAGAGTTTGATTACACGTTGAGTGAAAAAATATTTTCTTTTATTAGTCTTAAATAGTTTACCCTGTAGCTTCATTGCATGTCCCCTAGTCTTTCTATATGGTTGGTTGGATGTGGTTCTAATTTTAAATTTACTTTGGTTAGTACTTTATAACATTCTGCAATCATTGTTTATGGATGTTTTTGTCATTTGTATATGTTTTATTTCTTTTCTAATTGTATTTTATGAGGTCATTGTCACCTGAAGAAGGCCATCGCCAAAACATGTATTGGGCTGACCTTGCAACTTACACAATAAAGCCCTCTCTCTGTTCATCCGGTGGCGTTTGTGAATCCTGCTCTTTGTACCTGTCAACACTGCAGGTGGGGTGTTCACTTTGCTGTTCTGGACTGGAGGGACTCAAGGAAGGAAAATTAACAGATAAGGTCTAATTTCATCATGTATTTGATTGTAACGTGCCTCAAACTCTGATTTGAAAAGGCAAGTAATTAAATCTCAAATCCAAATCCACTATATTTGCAATTTTGATATGTTTATAAATTACTTTTTCCGGCAGTTAACAATGAAGCATACATAATATGAACATCAAAATAAGCATCATCCAGCTTCATCTTATATTGCTTATAGTTGCTTTAAATGAGCCTGGCAAATAATGTTGGCACCCCATTTGCGCAAGGATCTTTCTATCCTACGTAAAATGCACTTCAATTTGTGCAGCTCATCTGTATACCAAGAAGCTTTTGTGTTCAATTAGACTTGCTTTTTCAACCAAGGTAATATAACAAAATGTATAAATTTCAGTTGCCTTTAACTAAAGCATAATAATTACTTGGCCCTTCTGGCACATGTTCCTCATATGGTCAAGTTTCTTTTTCTTAAATGAATCACTTACAAATAGTATATGCTGATACTTCCTGGTATCGCCTGGAAAAATGTTTAAAATTGATATGTGATACATCAGAGTAAACTTAATTAAAAAAAATATCTGTCCAAAGAAAAGCAGTACTCCTAAAATGATAACATATTACTTATTGACAACAAGCAAAACGGGTCTAATGTATGACCCTTAGAATTCGTAGGAAAATTTAACCTTTTGGTCAAAATCTAAAGCTTCTTCTTCAATAAAGAAATCATCCACTAAAGGTGATAAAATTCATTCATCAGCATGTATGTTGAAATCAACCATTAAAACTACATTTGTTAGATCACAGTTCAATGCAGTCAACCATCCCAAGAAGAGATTTAGATCAGTTGCAACACTTATATGTCAAACAATGGCCCCAAGTACTGTTAAGTAACAGCACTTCAAATGTACTAGAATTTAAAAACAAAAAGGCAGAAAAATTCAAATCAGCATGTATTAACATTACACCTTCACCATGGCATTTATGCTCTATTGTCTAATGGACCTCAGAACCCAATAGATAAAGCTCATTAACATGTATACCACATTGGAGGGCAATGACCCGGTCTCAGTGAGACCAAGGACGTGAAGTGAATTGAAGAAACTTAGGTTACTAATTAATAGATATTAAAATATCCATAAAACAAAGCCAGAAGTTGACACAATGGCTGGAGGTGTAAGTTAAACAAAACCAGGAACACCTGAATAATATGGTTGCCAAGGCAAAAAATCACTTTCTGCCTTTTACTTATTGCACCTGACCTGATAAAAATGTGGCAAATCATGTCTCAAACCCATTGCCCACAATCGAGACAACAGAATGGGATGACTTAGGGGTATGTTTACTAAACCACGTTAGTTTTGGCCGCTAATGCGGTGCGTTATCTGCTGTCTGGTAGCCTGATCAAAAATGGTAGTTGTCACAAGGTGCTGCCCTCTAGCCTCTCGCTATCACAAGGTGCTGCCCTCTAGCCTCTCGCTAGGGGGCAGCACTGCAAGATTGTGGCCATCTTTATTTGTGCCATTTTGATCAGACAGTTAGATGAGGCAAGAGCATATAGCCATCTGGGATTTCCAGGTATGTATGGGGAGGGGCCCGGAGAGTTGGGTGGGCCATGGGATCCCCCTTGCTGGCTGGCTAGCTGGGATTTTTGTTTTGTAATGGGAGGTGACTATAGGGCCCCCCACCCTTTCAATTTAGCATCAGAGTGGTGAAGGAGTGGGGTTTAGCTAACTGGCTAGCCGGGACACTTTGGAGTCTGGGAGGATGCACTGATCCCTCCCCTGGGAAACTCCCAGTGGGGATTGGGAGCTGTCCAGGGTGGGGAATTGGTGCTGCGGGGGGCCACCATGGTTATTTATAATGTTGTCAGTGCTGCAGATCGCAGCACTGACAATATTGGTGGGGGAGGGAAGCCTGATCCCCTGCAGAGAAGATCCCACGTTCCTTAGCGCTCCGCAGTGCAGTCCTCAACTTCTGGTTTGTCAACCTCCTCCTGCAGCTAGGAGACTGGCATGTGCAAATTTATGACATCACTGGATATATCCTGTCAGCTTCCCTCCTACTCCCAGTGTGACCAGTCTCCTTGCAGCAGGAGGACGTTGTGAGCCCAGGAGTGGGGCTCACTGTGAGAAACAAATAAGCAGCTATTTTGCTTTTTGGTCATTTTTATTCATTTTCATTTCTTTAGTTAGCGGGCTTCTTTTGCTTTAAATTTAGATCAGCCTGTTTGGAAGGAGGAGGGGTCAGTGCTCAGCACTATTGGAGCCTCCTGTCTCTCCTCCGTGTCAGCCCTGCCTATCTTACCTTGTTTTCTCTTTTCTGTTCTTTCCTTTTAATTTCTATTTGCTTTTATTTCTTTTCTCACTTTCTGAGCAGGCAGGCTGGGCTCCGTGGAAGTTCTCTCCCCCTGACCCTACGGGGGAGAGCCCTTCGGCTTCCGTTGCCTCCGGAGTTTCCCCTGGTGCTGGGCTTTAACTCTGAAGATCGCGGGGCTATTTTCTCCCTGAGCGATCTGCACGGCAACGTTGTGAGCTGCGACGGGCTTCTGGCTCCTCAGGGCGGCTATTTTTAGCGGCGAAAAGCTGATCGCTGGTTTTGGCGCCTTTTTTGCCTCAGGGCTTTTGCCGTGGCGGCCATTTTAGAGGTACTTGGTCCACCGCGTGTATTTCAGCACCTCGGGGCTCCCTGGATTCTAGTAAGTCCCTCTGTTAGTTTTAATTCCTTAGAACACTGTTTACCTTTACTGTTACATTTGCTTTTGCTTTTACTTTTACTTTTACCTTTACTTTTGCTTTTGTTTTTGTCTTGCAAAGGCTGGTTCCCTTCCCTTTTTTCCTACGGAGTTTTGGCATAAAGGGGGTCTCCAGTAGTGTGCTCTCTGCTGGCATCGGGTTTATTTTTAAGGCCAATGCCACAGAGGCCCCTCTGTATAATTTGTGGAGCCCATAGAGGTCCTTTGTCAGTATTGGGAGTCTGCAGGGGTTGTGCAACCCTGTCTTCACTCATGGAACAGAAGCTGGAGGTCAGAGAGCCTGAAGGGATGACTGAGCTTCCAGAGCTTGACGCTGCGCAAACTCCACGCCAGGGTGCGCCGGAGCACCGGTCAGAGGGGTCCGCTGGGCCCTCTGCTACACCGCCAGCAAGCATTGCGGTATAACCCGGGGCTTTCAGTCCCGAGTTTGTTCTGTTGATGCACCAGGCGTTTTGTTTGCGGCAGCAGGGTGCGGTGCCTGGATCGGCTCCTCTGCTGCCCCTTGAAGCCCCCCGGGACACGGGGGGTGCTTCCAGTGTTACTCTGCCCGCTCCGAAGAAGGCTCGTAAGTCCGCAGCTTCGGAGGCGGATGAGGAGTGGCCTGAAGGGTCTGAAGCGGCCTGGGACCCGGAGGGGGATCCTCTAGATCTGGAAGAAGGGGAGCTTCCGGAGCCTGAAGACCAGACCAAGATCATTCGAGTTTTTCGCCGCGAGGAATTGGCTACGCTCATTTCAGAGTCTTTGAAGGTCTTGAATATGGCGTCTCCGGTGGCCAAGGATGTCGAGATCGAGGATCCGGTTATTCAAGCGGAGCGTCAATCGCGCATAGTTTTTCCCTTGCACCGGGTGGTGGACAAGATGATTAAAGATGAGTGGGATAAGCCGGAGGCCGGGTTGCGCGGCGTTCGCACCCTGACTCGGCTTTATCCTTTGGCAGATCCGGATAAGGACCGCTTTCAAGCACCGCGGGTGGATGCGGTGGTCTCGGCGGTCACTAAAAAGACCACTATCCCGGTTGAAGGGGGTGCGGCCTTGAAGGATGCTCAAGACAGGAAGGTAGATGGCTTGCTGCGGCAGACCTTTGAGGCCGATTCCATTTCTTTGCAGGCGTCCGTGTGTGGCGCTTGGGTGGCCCGGGCGTGTTTACGCTGGGCTCAGCGGTTGCGTCTGGAAGAGGAGGATGTGAAGGAGTTGGATCGTTTGGAGTCCGGAGCGGCGCATCTGGCGGATATTCATTACGACTTGATTCGCGCTTTGGCCAACAGTACGGCTTCGGTGGTGGCGGCCAGACGTTCCGTGTGGCTCAGGAACTGGGCGGCGGATGGCCCTTCCAAATCTCGTCTTAGCAAGCTTCCCTTCAAAGGAGGGCTACTCTTTGGAGAGGATTTAGACAAGTTGGTCAAAGACCTGGGGGAGTCCAAGGCTGGCCGGCTCCCAGAGGATAAGCCTAAGCCGCTTCGTTCGACCTTCTCGGTTCGGGGTCAGCCTCGTGATTTTCGCCGGTTTCGGTCCCCTCGCTATGCAGGTTTCTCTAGGGGCCGCTTCCAGACCCGTGCGCAGGGCTTTCGGGGCTACAGAGGTGGCGCGAGGGGATTCTCTGCGGCCTCCCCCTCCACTTCTCGCAAGCCACAATGAGATGAGGCGGGTCCCGGCGGTGAGCATTGCGGTAGGCGGCCGCCTGCGGGAGTTCCTCTCCGCTTGGACCCTCATCACAACGGATCAGTGGGTACTCGATATCATTCAACACGGGTACACCCTCGAGTTTGCTCGACCCGTTCGGGATTCCTTTATCCGCTCACCGTGCAAGGGGGCCTCGAAGGCGGCAGCGGTGGCCACCACTCTCAACAGATTGCTACTGTTGGGAGCGGTGACGGAGGTCCCCAAAAGCGACTATGGTATGGGTCGTTATTCTATTTATTTCGTAGTTCCCAAGAAAGGAGGAGACTTACGACCCATTCTGGATCTCAAGGCTGCCAACCGCTGTTTGCGGGTGCCGCACTTTCGGATGGAGACCTTGCAGTCGGTCATCGTCGCGGTACGTCCCGGGGAGTTCTTAACGTCGCTAGATCTGACAGAGACGTACTTGCATATTCCCATTCGGGAGGCTCATCAGAGGTTTCTGCGTTTTGCTCTCCCGTGGGGGCATTATCAGTTCCAGGCGCTTCCTTTCGGCCTGGCGACGGCTCCACGTACCTTCACGAAGATAATGGTAGTCGTGGCGGCGGCATTGCGGCGCGAAGGGGTTCTGGTTCATCCGTATCTAGACGATTGGTTGATTCGTGCGAAGTCCAAGGAGGAAAGTCTTCAGGTCACGGACAAAGTGGTCCGTTTTCTACAGAGTCTGGGTGGGGTGATCAATTTTGCGAAGATTCATCTGGAACCCACTCAGGAGCTCATGTACCTTGGAGTCCGTTTCAACACGTGCTCGGGTCACGTGTTCCTTCCTTCCCCGCGCGCCGACGCCTTGCGCGCTCTCATTCGGAAATTCCGAGCCACTCCGGCCCCGACAGCCTGGGACTACTTGCGAGTGCTAGGTACCATGGCAGCGACTCTGGAAGTGGTTCCTTGGGCGAAGGTGCACATGAGACCGTTGCAGCGGGCCCTGCTCCGTCGCTGGTCTCATCAGGCGGATCCCCTGAGCAGGAGGCTACCTTGCCCTCTGGCGGTTCGCAGGTCTCTCCGGTGGTGGCTTCTCCAACAAACTTTAGCGACCGGGATGCCGCTGGATCAACCCGATTGGTTGCCTCTATTGACGGACGCCAGCCTGACGGGCTGGGGTGCGCATTGCCAGGGCAGTTTTGCGCAGGGCCTATGGTCAGGGATGGAGGCGTCGTGGTCGATCAATCGCCTGGAGCTTCGAGCCGTGTTTCTCGCTCTTCAGGCCTTTCAGCACTTAGTTCTGGGTTGGGCAGTGCGGGTTCTGTCCGACAACTCAGGGCGGTGGCCTACATCAATCGGCAGGGCGGCACGGGAAGCGCCGCCATGGAGCAGGAAGCGGATCAGTTGTTCCGTTGGGTGGAACCTCGTCTCCCGTTGATTTCAGCGGCTCACATTGCCGGAAGAGACAACGTGACGGCCGACTTCCTCAGCAGAGTTCACGTGGATGCCGGGGAATGGCAGTTGCATCCCGAGGTGTTCGGTCAGCTTGTGGAGCGCTGGGGGACGCCAGTAATGGATCTGATGGCGACTTTTCTCTCCGCACAGGTCCTTCGCTTTTACAGCAGGCGAAGGGAAAGGATGTCGGAGGGCATAGATTCGCTACTGCAAGTTTGGCCGAGACAGGGACTTCTCTACGTTTTCCCCCCGTGGGCATTGATCGGTCGGGTCGTTCAGAAGATAGGACGACACCCGGGGAGAGTACTTCTGGTGGCTCCCGATTGGCCTCGTTGTCCTTGGTATACGGATCTAATTCGCCTGCTGGACGGTCGTCCCTGGCGTTTACCGGAGCGGTCGGATCTCCTGGTTCAGGGTCCTCTTTTCATGCCTCAAGTGGATCGGTTCTCGCTTACGGTTTGGCCATTGAAAGGGCACGCTTGAGAAAGCGGGGATACTCTGCGGCGGTGATAGCCACGATGTTAGCATCTCTGAAGCGATCCACGTCGTTAGCCTACGTGAGAATTTGGCGCATTTTTGAGGATTGGTGTTCTCGGCATTGGATTCGGGCGGCCACGGTTGCCGTTCCAGTTATTCTGGATTTTCTGCAGGATGGCTTCACTAAAGGGCTGGCGGCCAGCTCCTTGCGGGTTCAGCTGGCGGCGTTGGCCTGCTATCGAGGTAAGGTCAACGGTGTGTCGTTAGGGTCTCATCCGGATATTCAGCGCTTCTTATCGGCGATTTCTAAGTTGCGGCCTTCCCTTCGGGTTGGCGTCCCGCCCTGGGATCTTAATCTAGTTCTCCGAGCCCTGTCTCGGTCTCCCTTTGAGCCGTTGAAACGCTCTTCTCTGAAGGATCTGACCTTGAAGGCTGTATTTCTGGTGGCAATTTGCTCGGCAAGGCGTATTTCCGAGTTGCAAGCCTTATCTTGCCGGGAGCCGTTCCTGACCTTCTCGGCTGATAAAGTGGTTTTGCGTACCGTGCCCTCCTTCCTGCCTAAGGTGGTCTCTCCCTTTCACATGAACCAGGTGGTCACTTTGCCGGTTCTTGGTTCGCGCGATGAGCTCCCCCTCGATCGCGATCTGCGGCGGTTGGATGTTCGGCGGGTGTTGCGTCATTATTTGCAGGTCACGGACTCCTTTCGCAAGTCTGATCGTTTATTTGTCCTGTTTTGGGGGAGTGCGTAAGGGGGAGGCCGCGGCGAAAGCTTCTATAGCCCGGTGGATTAAAGAGGCGATTTCGGCGGCTTATCTGCTTCAAGGCCGCGCGGTGCCGTCGGGATTACGGGCACATTCCACCAGGGCGCAGGCTTGCTCTTGGGCGGAGCATTGCTTGGTTCCGCCGGAGGATATTTGTAGGGCGGCTACTTGGTCGTCCTTGCATACTTTCAGTAAGCATTATCGTTTAGATGTGGAGGCGGCGAAGGATTCTCGCTTTGGGTCGGCGGTGTTGTCGGTCGGCCGGAAAGATCCCGCCCATTAGGTACTGCTCTGGTACATCCCAGAAGTTGAGGACTGCACTGCGGAGCGCTAAGGAAATATTAATTACACTTACCTGGTAATTGTAGTTCCTTTAGCGACGACAGTGCAGTCCTCCATCCCGCCCTATTTCTGTCCTTTTCAGGTTTCCGGTGTGGAGTGCGGCCTAAAGAATTGTTACCGATGAGCCGACTCCGTTTCCTGTTTGTTTTCTCTGTCTTTATGGTCTGTCTCTTGCCTCTGCTTCTGTTGCTCGGAGCGCAGGGATGGAAAGCCGGGCATGAGCACGGTTGGTATGGTAGTTTTGGGGAAAAAAAAAAAAAACGTTTTCTTTTTGGATGTCATGATAAGGCTACTTATTTCTTGCTCCTTTGAGTCTGCTTAGTTAATAGTTCACACTGGAAGTAGGAGGGAAGCTGACAGGATATATCCAGTGATGTCATAAATTTGCACATGCCAGTCTCCTAGCTGCAGGAGGAGGTTGACAACCCAGAAGTTGAGGACTGCACTGTCGTCGCTAAAGGAACTACAATTACCAGGTAAGTGTAATTAATATTTATTGGCCCTCCCAGCAGATAATGACACCTCTTGATTTATTTATTTATTTATTTACATTCTCTTATATACCGCGCTATTCTGCATCAGTGCGGTTTACGTTGAACAAACTGAAATTACATTGAACAGGGCATTATAACTTGGAGATAACTATTTTACAGGGAACATGGGCTATGGAGGGTTAAGTGGCTTGCCCAAGACCACAAGGAGCACCTGTGGGACTAGAAACCCAAGTCCTTCCGGCCCAAGGTTGCTGTCCTCTAGTGGGATTTGAACCCCCGACCTTCCGGCCTGAAGTACCTTGCCCCAACCACTAGGCCACTCCTCCACTCCGATTGGATCTAATTATGGCAGCCACCACATTAAATCTTTTTTGCATAGTGGCTGCCAACCATGGCCACCCCCACTGCACACCCCGATCTTCCCCAAGCGAGCTGTACTGCATGAGAATCGGATATCGCAGAAAATTGCCTATGATGTTAGATTCCCCCCCCAGCAGGTTAGCTGCTACTGCAGGGCATTAGTCCGTGTTAGCCCTGTAGTAGCAGGTAATGCACTTTAGTAGCTCTCTTAGTGTTGATGGCTGAGGAGATAACTAAAAAGAACAGAGAGAATCCCCCTGGTCTAATCGCAAATGAAGGATGTTGAAGACAGAGAATCTATACTGTGATCCTTTCTAAACCTAGATTGAAAAAAGTCTAACAATGCTCACTCATCAATAACTTCCTGAAATTGGATCTGAAACTTGAGGGAACAGCCTGATCTAATGGTGATTCAGACAAGGCTGAATTAATGTTCTTGTCAAAGTTGGAACTGTGTCTCTATAAAGGAAACTTTCACAGCTCTGGTTAAAAAACAAAAACAAAAACA
Source organism: Ichthyophis bannanicus (assembly GCA_033557465.1). Lineage (NCBI taxonomy): Eukaryota > Metazoa > Chordata > Amphibia > Gymnophiona > Ichthyophiidae > Ichthyophis > Ichthyophis bannanicus. Next base: position 939,821,042 of record CM066033.1, on the reverse strand, counting down.
AAAAAAGAGGGCATTTAGTCTTATTCCACATAATAAACTGACAGGGATCTTTTGGAAGAGTGGAACTCTTAATTGCTTGTAGCACCTTTTTTCAAACTGATGACCTAAAATTATTCCAAAGAATAATTCTGGAATCTACATCAGGTTGAAAGGAGCAGGACTGAATAGAATTTAAGAATAGCAAGTGTCTGGATCCTTGAGAGAGAGAGAAACCTATCATCATGCCTTTCCAGTAGAAGTTCCAGGTGAGTTACCTACTGTTCTCCAGGACCAAGCAGGAAGTCAGTCCGCGCATATGGGTGTCATCGGCGCCGATGAAGCCCCAGCGGAGCATTTCCCCAGCTTTCTATGAAAGCCTTTGGGAATGCAGGCACGCATGCGCGGTTCCCTTCCCGCCTAAAGGTGCCATCTTACCTCAGTCTCTTTTTTTCCGTGAAGCCCACTGGACATGTGTCCTGTTCTCCCGGTTAAAATTAGATTTTTTTTTGGCGATTTTCGCTATTTTTTTCTCCCGGTTCGACGCCGGTTCCCCTCCCGCCGGGTTCGGTACACCGGTATCAAGCCCGATTCTTCTTTTTCGGTTTTTGCCCTTCGTGGCTGGCGTTCGCGCCCTTTTTTCTCTTTTTCCCTGGAAGGCCGGTCCTTTGACCTCGCGGGGACTCCTTTTTTTTTTTTCCCCGATTGGCTTCCAGCGGTTTTAAAAAGTGTGATCGATGTAAGAAACTGATGTCTCTCACCGTCACACACGACTGCTGCCTTCGGTGCCTCGGCCCCGACCACGACCCTAAGTCGTGCGGGCCATGTGGAAAGATGTCTTCCAAGGCACTCCGAAGTCGCCAGCAGCAAAAAGAGAGGCTTTTCTCGGACTCAGCCTCCGGCCGGGCACAGATCTCGTCTGAGGCCTCGACATATCAGGATTCCGATCCCGAGCACCGTCGAAGCTCCTCGGACAGGGGGTCCCCCGACCGGGAACACAAGAGGAAGAAGCGGCTCGCGAGGGCGTCGTCGGAGGAGGTCCCTGGCTCCTCGAGGGCCAGGTATAAGACCCCCGACCGTCGCCCCGGGCACGTGGAACTCGAGAAGCCTGCAAAAGTTCCTCGTGTGGAGCCGGAGTCTGCTGGACACGTAAGCCCCGTAGTCCTCGAGGACTCTCCTCCCAGGGAGCCGACGTCGGGCCCGGCGCTGCCGGGGCCCGAATCGGTGGCTGCTGCGTCTCCCGAGCTGAGTCTCAGGATGACAGCCTTGGAGAGCAGATTGTCTGCCTTCATGGAGCAGCAGCGGGCACTGATGGTCAGCCTGTCTGGTGCATCTGCCCCGACCACCGGGGCATCGACTTCGAAGTCGACCCCGGAGACCGAGCCGATACTCGAGTCCATAGTGGCTCGGAGTCGACCTCAGTCGAGGTCTCCCTCGACCTCCCGTTCGGGGCCGAGGGCGTCGACGCCGGTGCCGAGGGCGTCGGGGCAGGTGCTCCAGGGCCCCACGGGTTCGGACCCTGACTCCTCCTCGGACGAGTCAGCTTGGGAGACAGAGGACGAGGAGTCTCCTGATTCCTTCAAGACTCTGTGCGTCCCTTCGGACTCACCGCAGTCAGAGCCCCGGAGTAGGTCCCCCCTGGAGGATACTCGGTTCTCGGAGTTCGTCCGGGATATGGCCGCTGCCTTGGCTATTCCGGCGGACGCCAAGGAGGAACTGAAGAGCTCGAGGCCCTACAATATGACTCTCCTCCGAAGGAGGCCTTACTGTTCCGGTTCCTCCGATGCTGGAACGGCTCCTCTTCCGTATGTGGGAGGCACCGGCCTCGGTGCCGGTTCTCAGCAAGCGAGTCGATTCGATCTGTCGACTCCGGAAGAGCCCTGGCTTTCAAAAGGCACAGCTACCACACCATTCTATGGTTGTGGAATTGGCCATGCATCGTCTGAAGAGCCAGAAGATGCACTCCGCGGTGCCCCCTGGCAGGGAGGCCCGGAACCTCGATGGCGTCGGTAGAAAGTGCTTCCAGGGCTCGATGCTTGCTTGCCATGTTCAGTCCTACCAGCTGTACATGGGCATGTACTTGCGGGATCTGGCCAAGGAATTGGCCGGGTTCTCTGCTGGTCTCTCCGGGGAACCCTTGCAGAGATTTAAGTCCTTGTCCTCGGGAATTCGGGACTGCTCGAAGTTCATGTCCCGCGCCGCCTATGATGGCTTCGAAGCTTCGGCCCGAGTTGCGGCAGCCGGCATCGCGGCTTGACGCCAGGCATGGCTGCAGTCATCGGACCTCGAGCCATGGGTTCAGGACAAGTTGGTCGATGTCCCTTGCCGAGGTGAAAACTTTTTTGGCAAGCCCATGACCAAGAAGGCCGCTCAGCTCAAAACTGAGCACCTCACCCGGACAAGGCTGTCGAGGAAGACCTCTGCCCTATCTCATAAAAAGAAGGGCTCAGGTAAAAAGCCCTTTTACCCAAGGAAGGGCACTGCCTACAAACAGTACCCGCAATATCAGGCTGCCCAAGCTGCCCCCCAGGGTCAGCAAGCCAAGGGCCAGGGTAATGGGCCCCGTAGGCAGAGAACCCCCGAGCCTCAGGCCCCTGCTACCACTCAGCAGGGTGGGGGGTTTTGACTCCTTGAGTGTAGCCTCTTCTCCACTGCTCTCCCAACCTGCACAGGAGGTCGCCTCACCCTCTTTGCCCACCAGTGGCCCCTTGTCACCGGGGACAGTTGGGTGCTGGAGATAGACCACAAGGGCTATGCCCTCCATTTTCACCAGCTGCCTCCACCATATTTTCCAGGGGAGCCTCCAAGGCTTCCCCTGCACACAGACCTTCTTCTACAAGAGCTTTATGGTCTGTTGGTGGACAGGGCAGTGGAGCCTGTGCCTCCCCACTTACAAGGTCACGGTTTCTACTCCAGGTATTTCCTGGTGCCCAAAAGAACCGGTGGCCTTCGACCCATTCTGGACCTCAGGAACCTCAACAAGTTCCTAGTAAAGGAGAAGTTCAAGATGCTTACTCTTGGGACTCTTCTGCCCTACCTCCAGCAGGGAGATTGGCTATGCTCCTTAGATCTAAAGGATGCGTACACTCACATCCTCATTCATCCAGACCACAGAAAGTACCTCAGGTTCATTGTGGGAAGAAACCATTATCAGTACAGAGTGCTGCTTTTCGGCCTCACCTCCGCCCCCAGAGTCTTCACAAAGTGCCTAGCAGTGGTGGCGGCCTACCTGAGAAATCAGGGAATCTTTGTCTTCCCCTATCTAGACTGGCTCATCAGGGGTCAGACGTGCCAAGAGGCCAATCAAGCCACCCTCAGGACTATTGCTCTTCTACAAAGCCTGGGGTTTGTCATAAACTTCGCAAAGTCCTCTTTGCTCCCCTCCCAGAACTTGGAGTTCATAGGAGCAAGGCTGGACTCTCTCCTGGCAAAGGCTTTCTTGCCAGCAGACAGGGCCCAAAGGTTGATGGCCTTGGCAAATCAGTTTCTCAGCAGGTCCCTGGTCTCCGTCAGGTTCTGCCTGAGGCTTCTAGGCCACATGGCTTCGATAGTACATGTGAGCCTCAGAGATCAGGATAAGGGTGTCCAAACCATTTCTGCACTCCCTCAACTGGTGGCTGCACCCACCCAATCTACTGAAAGGGGTGCCTTTTCAGATTCCAGGGTACACAGTAGTGATGACAACAGATGCCTCCCTGCAAGGCTGGGGAGCTCATTGTCTGGGCAAGTGCACCCAGGGCCTCTGGTCTTCCTGGGAAGCTGCACAGCAGATCAATCTCCTCGAACTCAGAGCTATTCAATTAGCACTGAAAGCTTTCACTCCTACCCTGGCTCACCAGTCTGTCCTGATTCAGACAGACAACCAAGTTGCCATGTTTTATGTGAACAAACAGGGCGGAACTGGGTCCAGGATCCTTTGTCGGGTGGCTCAGGACCTTTGTTATTTTGCCCTCAAGCACAACATGCTCCTCAGGGCTGTGTACCTTCCAGGCCAGGACAACTACCTGGCAGACAGATTAAGCAGAATACTGCAGCCCCACGAGTGGCAGCTGCATCCTTCAGTTCAGAAGATCTTCCTGAAATGGGGTCTCCCTTTGATAGATCTCTTTGCCAGCCTAACGAACAAACAACTGCCAAAGTTCTGCTCCAGGCAACCGCATCCTCTGCGGATAGCAGCGGATGCTTTTCTGATATCCTGGTCTCAGGGCCTTCTCTATGCGTTTCCTCCCACGCCCTTGGTGGCCCGAACTCTCTTCAAGATTCTTCAGGACAAGGCCTCGGTCCTGCTGGTGGCTCCCAGGTGGCCGAGACAGCCTTTGTTTCCTCTTCTGCTTCAACTGGCGGTGGATCCTCCACTACCTCTGGGGTTGCAACCCAACCTTCTCTCACAGGAGCAGGGTTCCCTTCTGCACCCCAATCTCAAAGCTCTCAATTTGATAGCCTGGAGGCTGCAAGGGTAGTCTTGGCTCCCTGGGGCCTGCCTCAGGAGGTTGAGGAGGTTGTCCAAGCCTCTAGGAAACAGTCCACTAGGAAAACCTATGCTCTCAAATGGAAGAGGTTTTCTGTGTGGTGTCAGCTACGTACAGAAGATCCTTTCTCCTGTACTGTGCCAGTAGTCCTTCAGTACTTACTGCACTTGTCAAATCAAGGTCTTAAATCCAATTCTGTTCGGGTCCACCTCTCAGCTCTAGCAGCTCACCACTCTCTGGTGGAGGGACATTCTCTATCTGGTCACCCCTTGGTGTCTCACTTTCTTAGTGGCTTGCTTTTGCTCAAGCCTCCTATTCGTCGTCCTACCCCTGAGTGGGAGCTGAATGTAGTCTTGCAGCAACTGACTCGCCCACCTTTTGAGCCGATGGCTACTTGTCCACTACGCTTCCTCTCCTGCAAGACACTCTTCCTGATAGCCCTTACCTCGGCTAGGCGAGTAAGTGAGCTTCAGGCCCTGGTCTGTGATAGGCCTTACACCAGGATTTATAGGAACAGGGTAGTCCTTAGGACCAATGTTCCCTCTAATTTTCTGTAAGCTGTGTGCGCATAAAATATCAGCTGTGCAGCTTTTGAAGGAAGGTTAAATTTTTGTGCGCCACATAATGACACTCTGAGTTATATACTTTAAAATTTGACTACACGTCAGAATACAGTATGTACACCACATTGATTTTAATCAAATTAAAAGAAAATAGACGATTACTAGACATTTTACGCTTCATTTAGTAATTACAATCACAACTTTTAAATTTTAAGACGTCTGTGTTGTTTTCTATCAGAATCAGAACCGTAATTTTTGTGCGCTGTGTTGTAAAGTATGTGCGCTCACTCGGCGAGGTGTGTGCATGCGCACAGCTTAGAGGGAACAGTGCTTAGGACTCATCCAAAGTTCCTCCCTAAGGTTGTCTCCTCTTTCCACCTCAATCAGGAGGTGGTTCTTCCAACATTCTTCCCTAGGCCTCATGCAAGCCAGGCTGAAGCAGTCCTGCATACCCTGGACTGTAGGAGGGCCTTATCCTTCTACCTTGACCGTACGCAGGGGCATAGAAGGGCTACCCAGCTCTTCGTCTCCTTTGACCCCAATAAGTTGGGGTTATCTGTGTCCAAGCGTACCTTGTCCATCTGGGTAGCTGACAGTGTCACCTGGGCTTATAAGGCGGCTGACCTTCCTTTGCAGGGTCGGGTTACGGCCCACCGAGTCAGGGCAATGGCTGCCTCAGTGGCTCATCTCCGCTCTGTGCTCTTGGTAGACATCTTCAGGGCTGCAACTTGGTCTTCAAGCCAGACCTTTGCGGCCCATTACTGCCTGGAGAGGGAGTCCCGTAGGGACAGTGCTTTTGGCCAAGCAGTACTCCGGAATCTCTTTGAGGTTTAGGCAACTACTGCCCTCTGTTGGGCTACCGGTGGAGGTTGTGTCCTTGAAAAGCCTTTCTTTGCTGCTGAGACTAGAGGGAGTTCTCTTGTTCAGCCTGGGTTCCTCGGTAGCCCAGAGCTGGGGAGTCACCCATATGTGAGGGCTGACTTCCTGCTTGGTCCTGGAGAAAGAGTAGTTACTCACCTGTAACAGGTGTTCTCCAGGAGCAGCAGGAATCAGTCCTCACAACCCTCCCTCCTCCCCTGGGAGTTGCAGTTGTACATAGTTTATTTTTCATTTTTGTCTGCTGTTCTTAGCTATGTCATTTGACTGAGGTAAGATGGCACCTTTAGGCGGGAAGGGAACCGTGCATGCGTGCCTGCATTCCAAAAGGCTTTCATAGAAAGCTGGGGAAATGCTCCGCTGGGGCTTCATCGGTGCCGATGACACCCATATATGAGGACTGATTCCTGCTGCTCCTGGAGAACACCTGTTACAGGTGAGTAACTACTCTTACCTGTATGTATTTTCCTAGATGGTTTTTAATCTAGAACTGTGATGATTGGATACTATAATAAATGTTTTCTATAAAATAAATGTTTATATCTGAAGCAATGCAGATGAAGTGATGGCCAAGGTCACAAGGAGTGTCACTGTGTCATTTTTATTTATACCATTAGTCAGTAAACTTTTATTACAGCAAATAGCTCTCTTGGCTGATTTAATGTGGTCTGAATCTTGCCCTGGAAATCATTTTGCCTGATTGATCTTACCCCATGGACTTTCAAAGTAGATAAATACAGACCTTTTATCTGCAACCCTTGATTTTTCTCCTTTTCTGTTTAGACCTATTGAGCTTTTTCTTTAATTCCACTATTCCCTGTGAATATGATTGAATACAGTTCTTATGAACATGAGTAATCTTTCATTTATAATTGGATACCTCTAAAACACGGGTCTCCAATTCCGGTCCTGGAAGGCCGCAAACCGGTCAGGTTTCCAGGATATCCCTAATGAATGTACGTGAGATTTTGTATGCAAATTTATCTCATGCATATTCATTAGGGACATCCTGAAAACCTGACTGGCTTGAGGCCCTCCAGGTCTGGGATTGGAGACCCCTGCCCTAAAGAAATTAGCCAAGATAAAATGTGAACCAAATCCCCCTTAAGGTACAGTATAACTTTGGCCAATGAGACTTAAACTTCTCCAAGTCTATATATAAAGTAAATTGTTGCAGGGTTCCCAGCTTGGTGTGGTTCTCTTAGATCCTTTTAACAGGTGCTGCTAGTCAATCCTTCAGCTTTACTGGAAAAATATAAATCAGATGTGATATTTTTAAAAAAAAGTTTTAACAACTTTATTTACGTTTTCAAACAAATTACAACAAAAAAACAAGAAGTTACAATTAAAGTGATACTTCTCTTTAAACATAAGAGCAAAAAAAGGCCTTAACAGCCTACCCCAACATAAACCCTCCCTTCACCATGCAATCATCATAAAAGGAGACTATAAAAAGAAAAGAAAAAGGCTTACAAGGGCTATGACATAAACAAAGCAACCATCTACCATGTGGAGGCATGGTTGATGAGCTAACTACCCCTTTATTTGCACCATACATGCTTTTGAAATATAATTATGTAGGGGTTTCCACATAAGCAAGGTAGAGGGCATGGAAGTTGTACCATAACGAGGCATTTGTTCGTATTTACAACATAAGCAGAAACAATTCCACCATTCATGCCAGTTGAGATCTGCCATATGTTTCCAGTTGGCAATAACGAGATGCAGCGCCTCTCCCATCATGAAGTCAGATAAGAAATGGCAATCCCTCTGTAATGACGACATGCCAGTTGTTGACCGGAAAACTATAATGGACCAAGAGAGAATCCCAAGACCTCTTGGATTTAGTTCCAAATCGAAATCCAATAGGACTGAACATTAAGGCAGTTATATACCACATGTTTTAAAGTGCCAACATCACTCTGACAAGACCAACATTCATTTCCAACTGATTTATCCCACTTGGAAACTTTTATCGGGATAAAATGAGCTCTGTGTGCAAAAAAAATATAGAGCTTGGGAGATAGAAGCAGACTAAGAGACTCTAATTAGCTTACCCCAGAATTTCATCCACGCTTCCATAGAAAGAGTCTCCCCAGTGTCATGTTCCCATATCCGTTGAGCACCAATGGGGTGGGGTGATGTGCAACCAATTTATAGTAGTAAGAAGCCACCCCTGAAGCCTCTTGGGCTGAACCTATGATATTCAGTAGCCCCCATTCTTCAGGTAGAGATTTGATATCAATAAGGGATTTCTCTAGACAATGTCTCAGCTGAATCCACTGAAAGTATAAGGTTTTAGGCAGGTCAAACTCACGCTGTAAACATACAAAGGGTTTCCACCTGCCTTCCAATATCAATTGATTTAGCAGGGGCATTTGGCCTATAGACCATTGTTTCCATGCAAACGGACTTTGATTAATTTTTAAAAAGGGACTGTACCAGATGGAGATAAGTTTCGATAAACATTCTTCCCTAGGAATTACACTCGCTAACTGCTGGAAAGCCCTTTGGGTGTCTGTTATGACCCTGTGAAACTTCATCCTCTCAGAAGACACCATGCCAGAGAGGAGGCTGAAGGGAAACGGAGCTATCAATCTCTCTTCCAAATCAAGCCATACTGGGCATTGCCCTTATCCCCCTCCACCCATCTTGAACCCTGTTTTAACAAAAAAGCGCAGTGATAGGCCCGAAAATCAGGGAAGTTCACACCCCCCCCCCTCCTCTTTTTTTTTAGATTTAAACTTCCTGAGAGCAATTCTAGGCTGTTTATTTTTTCATTGAAATTGGACAAGAGTCCTTTCAATTTGACGTTATGAGGGGGAGAGAGGAAATTATGCTCTTTGTCAACAGGATGTTGCAACCGCCATATGTCTACCAGGTATCATAAATGGCAAATGGCCAGGGGCTCAAATGGTGGTCTGGTGAGTTAGGAGAGCACTCACGACTTATCTCCACTGCCTCGGGCCATATCACAACCCGGCAGCCTGCAGTCTCTGCAAAAGGATGTCCATTAAGGCCCTCAAGAGCCGCTAGCAGCAACATGTTTTTTTTTTTTTGTTTTGTTTTGTTTGTTTGTTTTTCTTTTTTTCCCTGAGTCCCTGATGCCTCCGAAGACCAGAGCTTCGTCTGAGTCCGCGATGCCTCGGGCGTTACCTTCTGAACCCAAGCCCTGTTGTGGGTCCTCAGAAAAAGGGTCACTCTCAAGGGAACCCAGGAGGAAGAAGAAACCCTCAAAGACGGTGTCTTTGGATTGTTCTGACCAGCTGGGTGCCCCTATGGGCCCTGTCCCGCAGTCCGAGACGCTCGTCCGAAGCTTTGGAGAAGGAACGGCCTGCAAAGGTCCCCTTGAAGGACTTGACCTCTGACCAGTCTCAGTCCCCAGACACCATCCTCATCGAGGATTCCCCTTCGGGGGAGCTGGCATCAGGCCCAAGTTCCTCGGTGACCACGCTGAAGTCTGCGGAGCCTTCGGCCTGGAGTCCAGAATGGCAGCCCTGGAGCGCAGTTTGTCTGCCTTCATGGACCAGCAGCGGGTGCTGTTGTCTGGCACGACCGGTTCATCTGCCCTGACCACTGGGCCCTCGATATCCAAGACATCCCTGGAGACTGAGCCAATCCTCGATCCTTCGGCCTCGAGTCAATCCTCGGCCAAGGTCACGATCCGAGTCCTGCTCGATGGGAACGCGATCATGCCTGGCAAGTATGCCAGGCACCAGTCGCAGAGCAGTGGGAGTCCCGAGGCCTGTGGAGTAGCCCTCCTACGAGTCCTCAACGGACTACTCTGAGTGGGAGACGGAGGATGAGTAGTTCCCCGACACCCATCGCCACCACAACGTCCCATCTGACTCTCCCATCTTGGAGCCTTGACGGCAGTCCCCCATCAGAGGATATGGGCTTCCTTGACTTTGTCAAGGGTATGTCAAAGGCCCTGGTGTGCTTTACGGAGTCGGAGGAGGATCCTCTGGCAGATGAGTTGGAAATCCTCCAGTACGGGGCTCCTCCACGGGAATCACTTACGGTGCCCATTCCTCCAATCCTGGAACGGCTGATGCTCCGGATGTGGGAGACACTGGCCTCTGTACTGGTGGTGAACAAACGACTCAACTCGATGTATCAAGTCCGCCGGAGCCCGGGCTTCCAAAAGTCACAGCTGCCGCATAACTCTGTGGTGGTGGAGCTGGCCATGCGTCGGCTGAAAAGCCAGAAGATGCACTCCTTGGTGCCCCCCCAAGCAGGGAGGCTCGCACCTTGGACGCCCTCGATAGAAAGTGTTACCAGGGCTTAATGCTCATCGGTCGCATCCAGGCCTACCAGTTGTACATGGGCATGTACCTGAGCGAACTGGCGAAGGAACTTGCCGGGTTCTCAGCTGGTCTCTCCGAGGAACCCTTGCAGTGGTTCAAGAACCTGGTCAAGGCAGTCCGTGAGTGCTCCAAATTTATGTCTCGAGGGGACTAAGACAGGTTCAAGTCAGCGGCTTGATTAGCAGCAGCGGGCAGCAGTGCATGGCGCCAAGATTGGCTACAGTTTTCCGACCTTGAGCAGTCAGTTCAAAACAAATTGGTCAATGTCCCATGCCAAGGAGAGAACCTCATTGGCAAACCCATGACCAACAAGGCTGCTTAGCTGGAGATCGAGTTCATGACGAGGACCAGGTTCTCAAAAAAGACAGCTGTCCCTCCCCGACAGAAGGGCTCAGGTAAAAAGTCCTTCTACCCAAGGAAAGGGGCTGCTTACAGAAACTACCCACCTTTTCAGGCCTTCCCAGCTTCCCAGAAGGCCAAGGGACATGGGCATGGCCCTCATAAGCAGAAGGCTCCAAAACCCCAGGCACCGGCTCCAGCCCAGCCAGGGGGGAGTTTTTTTGTCTCCTTGAGCATAGCCTATCTACCCCAAGGAGAACAGCAGCCCACTGGGGGACGTCTGGCCCACTATGCCCAGAGATGGTTGACCATCACTACCGACTCCTGGGCCCTTTGGACGGTCAGGGAGGGTTACTTCCTCCACCTGTCTCAGACACCTCCCCCTTATTTTCCAGGAGAGCCCCTCAGATCTCCCCTCCACCGGAACCTTCTACTGAAAAAGTTGGCAGGTCTTCTCGAGAGCAAAGCTGTGGAATCGGTGCCCTACCATCTCAGGGACAAGGGGTTCTACTCCATGTATTTCCTCGTGCCAAAAAGAACAGGGGGCCTAAGGCCCATCCTGACCTGTGCAACCTCAGCAAATTCCTGGTGAGGGTTAAATTCAAGATGCTCTACCTTGGAACATTGCTGCCATACCTCCAGCAGGGAGATTGGCTATGCTCCTTGGACCTCAAGGATGCCTATACCCATATCCTCATTCGCCCTAACCACAGGCATTAGCTGTGGTTCATAGTGGAGGTGGGGCAGGCATTTTCAGTTCAGGGTGCTCCCTTTCAGCTTGGTCTCTGCCCCAAGAGTCTTCACAAAATGCCTGGCAGTCATGGCCGCTGTCCTCCATCTCCAGGGGGTCTTTGTCTTCCCCTACCTGGACGACTGGCTCATAAAGGGGAGGCATGGCCTTAGAGGTGCAGCAGACCCCGGAGGTGGATCATAAGAAGAAATAATCCTTGAAGACCACCTCAGGATGGATTGAGGAAGAAGGGGAAATCCCACCCATGTCCCGCAGCCCCAGGTGCGAGTCAGAGTCGTTGGGGCAGGTGTGACCCTCCAAGATGCCCTGTAAGGAGTCGTCGGCTCCTGCTGACCAACCTCATGCCCCCGAGGCCATCCTCATCAAAGACTCTCCCTCGACAGTACCGATACTGGGTCCGAAGTCCTTGGTGCTCATGTCTAAGGCTGCGGAGTCAACTGTCATGGAGACCAGAATGGCAGCCCTAGAGAGCATTATATCTGCCCTAGTGGCCATATAGCGAGCATTTATCCAGCTCATCCGGGTCATCCATCCTGATGACAGAACCTCGACATTGAGGACTTCCCTGGACATCGAGCCGATCCTTGAGCGCCATCTGCCTCGAGAGAGCCCCTGGCCCCAGTCAAGGTCCCGGTCCCATTCCTCAGGGCATCGATCCTCCCAAACAAGCGCCTATGACTCGGATCGACGACCCTCCAGGGCCTCTGTACCATGGAGTGCAGCCCTCAAGCAAGGTGATTGTGCGGCATCGGACTCGTACTCAAGCTGCGAGTCTGAATGGGAGAGAGAGAATGAAGAATCCCCGGTCACGAGGCTGCGACAAACTAATTTGCCCTCGGACCTGTCTTCCCCAGTGACCCGATGCTGCTCCCCACCTGAGGATGTTTAGTTCCTCGATTTTGTGAGGGATATGGCCAAAGTGCTTGTGATCGAGACAGAGACCGAGGCCGAAGAGGACCCGTGAGCCGAGGAATTGGAGATACACCAATACAAGGCACCCCCTTAAGGTTTCAGTGCCCCCGATCATCAACCGCCTCCTCTTTGGATGTGGGAAACACTGACGTTGGTACCATTTGTCAGCAAGCGCCTCGATGCCATGTACTGGGTACACCGGAGCCCTGGGTTCCAAAAGACCCATCTTCCCCCACAATTCGATGGTTGTAGAGTCGGCTATTTGCCAGCTTAAGAGCCAAAAAATGCCCTCGTCGGTACCACCTGGCAGGGAGGCCCAAACCCTTGATGCCTTCAGCTGTAAGGCCTTCCAGGGCTCGATGCTGACGTGCCAAATCCACTTGTACCAGCTGCATATCAGCATGTACCTGAAAGAACTGTCGAGGGAGCTCAAGGGATTCTCGGCAGGCCTCGATGGAGAACCCCTATAGAGGTTCAAAACCCTAACCTCAGTGGTAAAGGAATGTTCAAAGTCCCTGTCCCAAGCAGCCTACAATGGCTTGAAGTCATCGGCTAGTGTGGTCTCTGCAGGCATCGGGGCACGACGCCAGGCATGGCTGCAATTGTCTGACCTGGAGCAATTGGAACAGGACAAATTGATCGTCCCCTGCACAGGTGAAAACCTGTTCAGGAAACCCATGGCAGACAAAGCAGCGGAGATAGTCAGAGTATGTCACGAGAACCAGGCTCTCGAAGAAGACCAACCCCGAAAATCCCCCCGGGGAAAAAGCCCCCCTTCTTGAGGAAGAAAGGAGTCTTCAGTTCTACTCCCACACTTCCAAGCATTCTCGGGCCCTCAACAGACCCAGGAACAGAAAGACCAGGGACATGGTCACAGAAAGCAGAAGACCTCGAAGCCCCAGGCACCGGCTCAGGCCCAGCCCAGGTGAGGCTTTGACTACCTGGGCGTGACCCCCACATCCCCAGGGGTCCTCTGCTGTCCACGACGGGGGGGGGGGGGGCACCTATCCCTGTTTGCCCACAGGTTCACAGCAGTCACCACCGATGCCTGGGTGTTACAGGTGTAAAGGAGGGTTACCACCTTCGCCTGCATCAGGCAGTACCCCAGTTCTTTCCAGGGGAGCCCACCAGGCTTCTCCTCACCGAGCTAGTGGGCCTAATCCAGGACAAGGCAGTGGAGCCAGTCCCAAAACACTTCGGACCGGCTTCTACTCCAGGTACTTCCAAGTCCCCAAGAGGACTGGGAGCCTTAGGCCCATCCTGGACCTGCGAGAGCTCAATAGGTTTCTGGTCAGGGAGAAGTTCTAGATGCTCTCCCTTGGAACACTGCTGCCATTCCTCCAGCAGGTAAACTGGCTTTGCTCCTTAGATCTAAAGGATGCTTACACTCACATCCTAATCCAATCCAGCCACAGAAAATACCTCTTGGTCATGGTGGAGGGACAACACTACCAATACAGGGTACTGCCTTTCGGGCTAGTCTCGTCTCGAAGGGTCTTTACAAAGTGCCTTGCGGTAGTCGCAGCCCACCTCGGGCTTCAAGGGACTTTGACTTCCTACCTGGACGACTGGCTTATGAAGGGAGCCACAACTGCAGAGGTGCAGTGCACCACCTGATGCACCATAAACGCCCTGCAGCACTTGGGGTTGATCATAAATTATCCCAAGTCCCACCTCACTCCAGCTCAGAGCCTAGACTTCATAGGTGCACAACTGGACACCCTTCAAGCAAAGACCTTTCTCCCTCAGGAGAGGTCAATACGCCTCAGGGAATTAGCTGCAGAGGTGCTATGGTGCAGGACAATACCCTATAGGCACTCCTTGTGGTCTTGGGCAAGCCACTTAACCCTCCATTGCCCATGTTCCCTGTAAGTATTAGCGTATGTGTCTCATATCCCCTCGTGTTAAATGTATCCCCCAATTGACCGCTTTGACCCAGTGAAAAGCGGGATATAAATACAGCTAAATAAATAAAATAAATAAATACCCACCCGATTTCTCCTCTTCCTGCTCATACATATGGCCTCCACAGTCCACATGACCCCAGATGCCCGCCTACACATGAGCAGCACAGTGGTGCCTCTGCTCTCAGTGGACCCAAGCTACAGGCAGCCTCCAAGACAGAGTGCATGTGACCCATCAGCTGGTGGACTCCCTCGGATGGTAGCAGAATCCAGGTCACCTTTAGGTTGGGATGCCCTTCCAGGTATCCACACCCCAGAAAGTCCTCACCACGGACACCTCTCTAATGGGCTAGGGAGCGCACTGCGAGAGCCTCCAGACAAGGCTGCTGGTCTCAGAGGGAATCCGAAATGCAGATCAATCAGCTGGAAATCTAACCATATTCCTGGCCCTCAAAGCCTTCAGCCACCAGCTGCAGCACCATGCAGTGCTGATCCAGACTGACAATCAGGTTGTAATGTTCTACGTGAACAAACGGGTGGGAACAGGGTCATACCCCCTCTGCCAGGAGGCGGTTGCCCTCTGCTTTTATGCCACATGCAGAGGGATGATCCTGAGGGCAGTCTACCTCCTACGTCAGGACAATGTCTTGGTGAACAAGCTGAACAGGGTACTCCAGCCACATGAGTGGCACATAGACCCAACAGTAGCCTCACGGCTGTTCTGGCTCTGGGACGTCCCAGTGATGGACCTGTTTGCCAGCCTGAATAATGCATAGTTGCCCTGCTTTTGCTCCCACCGGCCGCACCCATCTTGGGTAGCGACAGATGCATTCCTCAGACGGTGGTCTGAAGGCCTCCTGTACACCTTCCCTCCAACTCCACTGATTGCCAAGACTTCGTTCAAGACCCAACGCGACAGAGCTTTGTTAGTGCTGATAACCCCTCGGCCCAGACAGCCCGCTGCTCCTCTCCCTATTGGCAGTGCTGCCGAGCCCCAGGACTACTTTTGCAGGAGCAGGGCTCTCTCCTACACCCCAACCTGGGGTCCTTCTCACTCATGGTTGGACTGCTGAAAGGGTAGCGCTAGCTCCCTTCAACCTTCCACGGGACATGGAAGACATCCTTTTGGCCTCTTGGAAGGCCTCAATGAGAAGGGCGTATGCCTTCAAGTGGCGACGTTTCTCACTGTGGTGCACGGAAAAGCAGATGAACCCATTCTCCTGCTCAGTGCACGTGGTACTCCAATATCTGCTCCAACTATTGCAGGCGGGACTGAAGTCCAGCTCAATCAGGGTATACCTGAGAGCCATCATGGCACATCACCACTCTGTCGAGTGGAAGCCCCTCTCGGCTCAGCCCCTCATGTCTCTGTTCCTACCAGGCCTCATGTTGTCCAAACTCCCTGTTCGCCCTCTGGTGGCGGACTTTAATGTGGTGCTCTCGCAACTCACTAAGCCTCCGTTTGAGCCTCTAGCTACCTGTGGTACCTCTCCTGGAAGGTTGCCTTCCTGGTAGCACTCGCTTCCTCTTGTAGAATCAGCGTGCTCCAGGCTCTGATGGCAGAGTCTCCCTACACTAGGTTGTACAAGAACAGGGTGGTGCTCCGCACATACCTTAAATTTCTGCCGAAGGTGGCATCCCCATTTCACCTCAATCAAAAGATGGTACTTCCCCCCCCCCCCCTTCTTTCTCAAGTCTCACGCAGGTAGTGCAGAAACCGTTCTCCTTACTCTGGATTGCAAGAGAGCCCTGTCCTCCTACCTGCAATGGACACAAGGCCACTGCAAAGCTCAACAGCTTTTTTTATCCTATGACCCCAGCCATCAAGGGCTCCCAGTGACTAAGCGAACTCTGTTCACTTGGGTAATGGACTGCATTATTCTTGCCTATGAGCAAGCGGGGACCCCACTGGATCAGAGAGCCACGGCACACCGCATCAGGGCCATAGCTACTTCTGTGGCCAATCTGCATTCTGTGCCTATAATGGAAATTTGCCAGGCAGCCATCTGGCCTTCGCAGCTCACTACTGCCTGGAGAGGGACTCTCAAAGGGACAGCGTCTTCGGCCAGGCCGTACTCCGTAATCTTTTTGGGGTGTAGACAACCTCTGTCCTCCGACCCTTCTTGGTTGAGCTCCGGACCTCCTGACTCAGGAGGAGGGCTCCCTTCTGCACTCAGTGTGGGTCATTGACTCGAACGGCCTGGCTGCTGAGAGGATAGCCTTGGCCCTGCTCAACCTACCACAAGAGATTGAGGAGATCTGCTAGCCTCTAGGAAGCCCTCCACGAGGAGGGCTTACACTTTTTAAGTGGTGCAGGTTTGCTCTGTGGTGACAGATAGGAAGGAGAACCCGTTCTCCTGCCATGTTCAGCTGGTATTCCAGTATCTAGTTCATCTGTCGTGCGCAGGGCTGAAATCTAACTCTGTCCGGGTGCATCTGAATGCCAGAGCAGCTCACCACCATCCAGTAGAAGGAAAGCCCTTATCCAGCCAGCCACTGGTTTCCAGGTTCCTACAAGACTTCTGCTTTTCAAGCCCCTTGGTGGCAGAATGGGACCTCAATGTGGTGCTCTCCCAGCTTTCTAGGCCACCATTTGAGCCACTGGCCACTTGCCACCTGTCCTGGAAGCTGGCCTCCCAGAGTCAGCAAGCTTCAAGTGCTGGTTACGGGGCCCCCCATACACCAGGTTCTTCAAGAACAGGGTAGTGCTCTGCACTCACTCTAAGTTCCTCCCGAAGGTGATATCCCCGTTTTCACCTCAACCAGGAGGTCGTACTCCCCACCTTCTACCCGTGGCCTCATGCCAACAGGGAGGAGCTCATATTCCACACACTGGACTGTAAACTGGCCCTGTCCTATTTGCAGTAGACCCAGGGCCACCGCAAAGCACCTCAGCTTTTCGTATCCTAGCAGACTGGTGCTCCCTGTAACCAAGCATACCCTATTGTCTTGGGTGGCGGACTACAGTGCCCTTGCCCAAGAGAGGGCAGGCTTCTCCCTGATATACCAGATCACAGCGCATCGCGTGAGGGCGATGGCCATGTCAGTGGCCCACTTCTGTTCTGTGCCGGTGACAGAAATTTGCAGAGCCGCCACTTAGTCATCCATTCACATGTTTGCAACACACTGCTGCCTGGAAAGCAAATCCCACAGGGATAGTGCCTTTGGTCAGGCAGTACTGCGTAATATTCTTGGCGTATAGGCAACTCCTGCCCTCCAACCCTTCTGTGTTCAGGCTTCCGGAGTGATAGTGTTGCTGGACCCTAGGGTCTTGCAGAGTCTCTCAGCAGGGATTCACCTTCTGCAATTCACGGCCACCCGTCTGGGCACCGTTGGTACTATCGTGGTTCGGTCCTCTGCAGCCTGGAGCTAGGGAGTCCCATATGTGAGGACTGACTTCCTGCTTGTTCCTGGAGAAAGCGTAGTTACTCATCTGTAACAGGTGTTCTCTGGGAACAGCAGGAATCGGTCCTCACAACCTTCCTGCCTCCCCTTGGAGTTGCCGTCCCTCTGTTTTTTGTTGACTGCCGTCCTAGCTATGTCATCTGACTGAGCAAGATGACACCTTCGGGAGGGAAGGATGCCATCATTGAAAGCTGGGGAAATGCTCTGTGCGGGCTCCGTTGGTGCTGACGTCGCCCATATGTGAGGACTGATTCCTGTTGTTCCCTGAGAACAAGTGAATAACTATGCTGTCTAAGTTGGTCTATAGGAGGAATGGAATTTTGTGGGTGCCTTTCCTCTTTTGGGGGAGTCTTGCAGGGAACCCTTGGAAAGGCCTGGAGAGGCATTCAGGAACCTCTGAGGCTGACTAGATCTTTCTGGCGGCAGAGAGTTGTAACAATTTAGTGTTGGAGATAGCGTCCAGTGAAATGCAGGACTTATACATTTGTTCCTGTGTAGTATAGTTCCTAAAGGGGGTTCTTGGTTTTTTTGTTCCCTTTTTGGCTGCAGCTCGGAGGAGCATGGCTTAGGTTTTCCATGTCCTGTAGCTACATTCAGGACAGCCTACTATATGAGACACGTCATCTTTGGGTAGCCCTATTGCTAGGAGATCTGCCTTATCTTAGGGCGCCTACACATGATCAGACATGCTCCCATCCTGTGAGAGGGGCTCGGGACCCATTCTTTCAAACTGCCCTGGAGTCTGCCTCCAGTGGGTTAATGGATGCCCATAATGCCTCTGGCAGCTCTTGCTGTCTTTATCTTTATTCATTTGCTTGACCGCCCTTCAGTGGTAAACAGAGCGGTGTACAGTAACAAAAACTTCAAAAACAGAGTGGCACGAGGCCGGAAAATGAAAGAGAAGTTACAATGTAATAGGAAGAGGAGAAAGACGAGAGTGGGGTAGGATAAAGGGCGCGGGAGGAGGGTCAGGGCTGGGAGGGCGGGAGGTCAAAGGCAAGGGAAAAGAGAAGTTTTGAGGGAACGTTTGAAAGTAGGGAAGTGGGGTTCGAGGCGGAGGGCAGGGGGGAGGGAGTTCCATAGTGAGGGACCTGTAAAAAAGAAGGCTGAGGAGCGTGTGGACTGCAGATGAGCGCGTGAGGGGGAAGGTAGTGCGAGGCGGTTGAGGTGAAAGGAGCGGGGAGTGTGGAGAGGGGTGTGGAAGTGGAGTAGATCAGCCAGGTATTGAGGGGTGGAAGTGTGCAGCGCCTTGTGAGCTAGGGTGAGGAGTTTGAATTGTATGCGGAAGGGTATAGGGAGCCAATGAAGACTGAAGAGAAGGGGGGTGACGTAGTCTCTAGAGGAAGAGTGGGAAATAAGCCGAGCGACGGTGTTTTGGATTCTCTGCAGCCGCGAGAGCTGCAGTTTGGAGATTCCAGAGAGGATAGAATTGGAAAGGTCAACACGAGAAATAACAAGGGCTAGTAGCAAGGTAGCTGAGGGAGAGAGGAAGGGACGAATAGCACGAATCTGACGGAGGTGGAAGAAAGAGAGTTTAGAAATGTGGGAAACGTGAGCCGAGAAGGAGAGATCTGAATCGAAAAGAACCCCGAGATAGCGGAAAGTAGAAACCAATGAGATGGGTGTGCTAGGGAAAGACGGGGCCAAGGAGGGGGGCGAACCAGATAGCTATGGTCTTTGAGAGATTGAGATGTAGGCAGTTTTGCGTCATCCAGTTGGAGACAGCGGCTAGGCAGGCGTTTAATGGAGTCACGTCAGGAGAGACAGGTGAGGTGTGATGGAGGAGAAGAATGTCGTCGGCGTAATAAAAGGCTGAGATTCCAAATTGCTGTATGAGTAGTGTAAGAGGGGTAAGAAAAAGATTAAAGAGAAGAGGAGCCAGTACAGAAGCCTGGGGAACCCCGCAGGTCAGAGGGAAAGAGTCGGAAAGGGGGAGGGACGGGGAAGATGGGAGAACGGCACCAGAGCGGGAGAAAAGGAAGGAGTGGAACCACTGTAAAACAGTGCTATGGAGGCCGGCGTCATGCAGACGGGATAGGAGAAGGGAGTGATCAACCAGGTCAAAGGCAGCGGAAAGATCAAGTGCTACCGCCACCGAGATGTCACCTCGATCGTGGGCAGTGTGCAGGGAATTGGTGAAGGCAAGGAGGATAGTTTCAACGCTGTGCCCAGAGCAAAAACCGGATTGATGGGGGTGAAGGAGTCTTGCCATCTTACTGTAGATGGCTCTAATGCAGTATCTTACTGTGGGGGAACTTGGCAGTCATGCAGTTGCGTGTGAGTCTGTGTCCTTTGGTAAGGATAGGGGCAGTGAATGCAGTGGAGTTGCATGGCTTAGGTTTTCTATATCCTGTAGTTACATTCGGCCCCTCCTCCCTGCGCAGGGTGCAAGGCTATATTTTGGATCGCCTAACCTGGTGATGGCCAGATTGTGGTTATACATTTTGGTTTAGCCTTCTTCCTTTGTTGCTGTGATAGGCACCAAGGGTTCCCTGATGGTGCAGTGGTGCTAAACGTAAGCTGTGTTAGGGAGAGCTTATGCCCTTTCTCATGCAAGGTGGCATCTGTGGTCATATTCATGGACTGGCATTTGAGTAGACAGATGTCTGGATTGACCCATTAGTGCCTAGGCTATTTCAGTTCACTGTTGAGCTGAATCCCTTAGAGATTTGGTGCCTCTGTCCATTGTAGAGGCTTCAGCTGGGCCATGTCTGTGTCAGCATTGTCATTTCTGCTCCAGCAGAATTGGTGTTGAGAGGTTCATTTTGGCCAGTATGCCAGGATTTCTGTAATGCATTCTGTTCTCTGCAAGGCACCAGTTGCCAAGTAGCTGAGAAGGAAGCCTAGCTTGGGGAGCAGGTAGCTATTAGTCCTACTACATCTGTGAGTGAGCCCACTGATTGCTTCAACACTCTGGTAACATGAATTGGGTCAGAAATATGGTTTATTAAAAAAAAAAAGTGCCCAAGACACTAAATCTTAAGATGAAGAGAACTCAAGTTTATGGCAGCATTCGCAGATGTCTTAGACAAGCGGCCCGGGGCTCAGCTGATTGCCCTGGTGATTGCATGTGCAGTATTCTGACAATAAGTGTTAGATCTTTTGGTGACCACATTCTGGGCCCCTTTGGGCAGGAGCTTAGGGCATCAGTTATCTTATGGATTCTTCGTTTCCCTAGGTGTAGCAGCGGGAGCCACATAAGCTTTGGGCAGAACTCCGTGGCTTTGAGTCAATAGCAGATGCTGTCCTCATCTGGAGCTGTGCTACTTTGGATTGGGAGGCAGAAGATGTCCATGACATCAAGCCCTTGGACCTAAGAGTTCACTGCCAGTAGGTTGAAACTATGGTTCAGTGTGAGAAGGTTTTGCAGGCATGGTCACTTCTGGCTTCACTGAATCTTGGTGCAGGCCTGGAGATCTTTCAGCCATACAGGATATGCCACCATCTGCAGATGTAAAATCTGGAGCTTGGCTTCATTACCTTCAGAATTTCCCTAGCACGTTCTCGCCATGCTATCTGAGATAAGTGAGTCTTTGGGAAGACTTTTAAGGCAAATGCAGGTGCACTCGACTATCCATGCAGGACCAGGCAGTGAAAATCATAAAGTGTTTAGTCTCGGCTGCCCCAGTGTTGAGCTGCTGTGAGGCCGTCTGGTTGGCCAGTGGGTTCTGGACACAGCCAGCACATCAAGTCCTTAATGCTTCTTTAGAATATTCTAGGTGATACATGGGTTTCCCCTGTTGTTCCTGATAGACCCAGAGATTTAGAATGTGGAGGACTATCTGGGGCTAGTTTGTTTTTGGGGGCTCCAGAGTAGCCATGGAGGCCATGGGATGTGGATTTGGTATGTCTGGCTGTGGTAGACCTGTTCCCATTTCCGGTGAGGGATGACCCCTTGCCTTGGGGTCCAGTTATGCTTACAGCTTGACCCTTGAGAGGGCTGGGCTGAGAAAAAAAGGCTATTCTCTTCAGATCATAGCGAATTGGTTTGTTTTTAGCGCATAAGCATTTTACCTCTCTGGCTTACGTTTGGATGTGGAGACTTTTTGAGAGTGATGCAAAGAAAGGGATCTTTGTTCCTTGAGTTCATCGCTACCTGATGTGTTGGCCTTTTTATTGCAAGTGGTGCTTGACGAAGGGGCTTGCTCTGAATTCATTGCAACTGCAGGTGGCAGTGTTAGCCTTTTTCAGAAGTAGGATTCAGGGAGTGTCTTGTTCCTCATCCAGAAGTAGAGCTTTTCTTGAGAGGGGTTAGACTCCTTCTGCAGGGCTCCTGCCATTGTATCTTAATTTGATTTTGTTGGTGATCGCTGGGGCTCCACTTGAACATTTTCCAGAGAGCTCCCTGAAGGTTCTAATGCTGAAGGCATAAGAACATAAGATATGCCATACTGGGTCAGACCAAGGTCCATCAAGCCCAGTATCCTGTTTCCAACAGTGGCCAGTCTAGGTCATACGTACCTAGCAGTTTCCCCAAAAGACACAGGTTCCACAATGCTTGTACTGGGTTAAACATTGATATCCTGGGTCCCTTCTTAATAATGGTTTATAGACCTTTCCTACAGGAACTTGTCCAAACCTTTTTTAAACCCAGCAACACCAACAGCCTTTACCACATCCTCCAGTAACAAATTTCAGAGTTTGATTACACGTTGAGTGAAAAAATATTTTCTTTTATTAGTCTTAAATAGTTTACCCTGTAGTTTCATTGCATGTCCCCTAGTCTTTCTATATTCTGATAACGTAAACAATCAATCTACGTTTACCCGTTCCACTCCGTTCATTAGTTTATAGACTTCTATCATATCTCCCCTCAGCCGTCTCTTTTCCAGGTTAAAGAACCCTAACCTTTTTAGCCTTTCTTCATAGGAGTATCCTTCCATCCCCTTTACCATTTTGGTGGCTCTTCTCTGAACCTTTTCTAATAACACTAAATCCTTTTTAAGATACGGCGACCAGAATTGCACACAATATTCAAGGTGCGGTCTCACCATGGAACGATATAGAGGCATTATAATATTTTTTGTTTTATTTTCTATTCCTTTCCTTATGATACCTAGCATTCTATTTGCTCTCTTGGCCGCCGCTACACACTGGTCCGAGGGTTTTAACATGTTATCCACAAAGACGCCTAAATCTTCTTCCTGGGTGGTGGTTCCTAATGCGGAACCTTGCATCATGTAACCATAGTTTGGGTTGTTTTTCCCTAGGTGCATAACTTTGCACTTGTCCACATTAAATTTCATCTGCCATTTTGATGCCCAGTCTTCCAATTTATCAAGATCCTCTTGCAATTTTCCACAATCCTCTTGGGTTTTAACAACTTTAAATAGTTTTGTGTCATCTGCAAATTTGATAACCTCACTTGTTGTTCCACTTTCCAGGTCATTTATGAATGTCCAAAAGCAGCGGACCCAGCATAGATCCCTGGGGTACACCACTATTCACCTTTCTCCATTGGGAAAATTGGCCATTTAGCTCTACCCTCTGCTTTCTATCTTTTAACTAGTTCCTGATCCACAATAGTACACTGCCTCCTATCCCATGACTCTTTAGTCTCTGATGAGGGGCCTTGTGAAAGGCTTTCTGAAAGTCCAGATACACTATATCAACTGACTCACCTTTGTCTACCTGTTTATTCACACCTTCAAAAAACATAACAGATTAGTAAGACAAGATCTTCCTTATCTAAAGCCATGTTGGCTGTCTCCCATTAGGCCATGACTATCTACATGCTGAGTAATTTTATTCTTTATGATGGTTTCTACCATTTTTCCTGGTACTGACGTCAGGCTCACCGGTCTGTAGTTTCCCGGATCACCCCTGGAACCCTTTTTTAAAATTGGTGTTACATTGGCGATCCTCCAGTCTTCAGGTATTAGAGATGATTTAAATGATAGTTCACAGATTACTAATAGCAGGCCTGCAATCTCATATTTCAGTTCTTTCAACACCCTTGGATGTATACCATCCGGCCCAGGTGATTTGCTACTCTTCAGTTTATCTAATAGTTGTAATACATCTTCCCGATGTATCAATATTTCCTT
Source organism: Ichthyophis bannanicus (assembly GCA_033557465.1). Lineage (NCBI taxonomy): Eukaryota > Metazoa > Chordata > Amphibia > Gymnophiona > Ichthyophiidae > Ichthyophis > Ichthyophis bannanicus. The sequence goes on along the minus strand of CM066033.1, from coordinate 939,797,493 downwards.
CAATTCTTCCGCACCTTTAAATACCACTTCAGTCATCTTCCTCAGTAAAGACCGAAGCAAAGAATTCATTCATTCTCTCTGCTATCCCCTTGTCGCCTCTTAGTGACCCTTTAACCCCTCTATCATCTAATGGACCAACTGACTCTCTCACAGGTTGTTTGCTACGAATGTACTTGAAAAAGTCTTTATTTCGCGTTTTTGCTTCCGCAGCAAGCTTCTTCTCAAATTCTCCCTTTGCCTGCCTTATCAATGCCTTGCATTTGACTTGCCAGTGCTTGTGCTGTTTCCAGGTTTCATCGTTTGGCTCTTTTTTTCCATTTCCTGAAAGATGCTTTTTTGGCAACAACAGCCTCTCTGACCTCACTTTTAAACCATGCTGGCAGTTTTTTGGACTTCCTTCCACTTTTCTTAAAGCGTGGAATACAGCTGGTCTGGGCTTCCAAGATAGTATTTTTCAACAACACCCAAGCTTGATGTAAGTCTTTAACCTTTGCAACTGCTCCCTTTTAGTTTTTTCTTTACTATTTTCATTTTATCATAGTCTCCTTTTCGAAAGTTAAAAGGTAGTACTGTGGATTTCCTTACTATTCCTCCTCCACTAATTAAATCAAAGGCGATCATGCTATGATCACTATTGCCAATTGGCCCCAACACCCTCACCTCTTGCACTAGATCTGGTGTTCCACTAAGGACTAGGTCTAATATGGCTTCCCCTCTGGTTGGTTCATGAACCAGCTGCTCCAAGAAGCAGTCATTTATTTAATCTAGGAACTTTATCTCCCTAGCATGTCCTGCCGTGACACTACCGGGGTAATTGAAATCACCCATTATTATTACTGCGCTGTAACGTTTGTTAGCTTCCTTGATTGAAGGCAGTGTTCCTAGTGACAATATGTTAAGCATTGATGTGTAGAGAGCCCTTTCTGAGTTCCAGAGAAAAGGTGGTCTTTTGGCCGGTGCTCTCATTTCAGCCCAAGGTGGTCTTGGCATTTCACCTTAGTCAGCATTCCTACTGGTGTTTTCTGATTCAGGCAGAGATCTGGAGTCTTGAGCTTTTCAGAAGTTGGGTGTCTACTGGGTGATTCTTCACCTTTTGAAAAGAACAGAGGGATGTGCAATTAGGGGTGCCAGTGTTGCAGGCTGGGCTCTTCCATCCCCCTCCCTATTAGGTACTGTACATCTTTGGTACATCCCGTGCGTCTGGACTGGTCTGTAAGAATGACGAGGAAGGTGAAATTAGGCCTTACCTCTTATTTTCTTTCCTTGAATCCCTCCAGTCTATTCCAGGACCCATCCTGACTGCTTTTGCGAGCCCCAATATGAGGGGGGAATGCAGTGAGACGGAAGGGCTGGGCAGCTGTTTTAGGGGTCTGTCTTTTTTGCTCTGTTTCTGCAGTTGCTGCTCTGTTCTGGTTTCTGGTGGATGTAGGTTATTTTTTTGGGCCTGGAGACAGTGGTCTATATCCACTACTGACCCTCTTTGGGGCAAGAGTTATTAGATTTAGTTAAATGTGTAGATAATGGATGAGCTAAATAACAAGCGTTCATCATAGAGTCTGATTTGTTACAGAAATACTGGTGAGGGGATGGCTGCACAGGACTCTTTTATACAGTGATTTCATCAAACCAGTGGTTCTCAGTCGCCATCTGTTGGCAAGAAGGAATAAACCCATACGTCTGGACTGGACTGAACTGGATAGATCAAGGAAGAAGAAGCCATGATAGGAAAGTGCTGAATTTGAAATTTGCAAGCAGAACGTATTATGCCCTGGCACAGCAGCTTGCAAAATGCTTGGCGCCATTAGTGTCGGTCTTTTCCCCTCTTGTAAATTCTAAAATTTTGAGTTGCTATTCATTTGTGTGAGCCCCAGGGGAGTTTTTGTTTTGTTGGAGTTTTTTTAATAATTAGCATTGAATTGAAACTATTCAGGTGGCTTTGGGATTTTTTTTATTTTATTATTTTGACAAAAAAAGCATGCACAATTTTGCATAATTGAGACACTTTGACACAGCATTTTGAATTTTGTGTGCATAATTCCAGCAGAAGTAAAAAGTGCACACTTGGGCAAAATGGCAAATTTCACTTTTCCTCCATTTACAGACTCAGTCATGTCTGTGTGGGGAACTCAACTGAAACAGCCATGGTAAACTGTTTGTCTCAGTAGGGTTGCAGAGCTTATGTGAGCAGGTGTCTGGGTGAGTAGGCAGAATGTGCATGGTGAATGATGTTGCATATGAGGTGTGTATGCATCTTTGAATCAATGGTATGATGTGCATATCTATTGCCATGAGGAGAGTTTAACTGTTTATCTGTGGAGATGTGAGAGGGGTGTGTGTGCATGTGTATCATGACTGTGAGTGTGTTAGGTGGGGGAGGTTGTCTGTCTGGGGTAACTATGTGTTATTGCAAAGACCCTTCCTGTCTCTTTGTGATCCTTGCGGGCAGACAGGAAGGGTCTTTCAAATGATCGTGGCCGGCAGGCAGTAGGCTGCCTGTGGGGATCCCATACCCCATAGGCAGAAGAAGAGAAGCTGAGATCGCAGCAAAGACCTTCCCTGTCTGTATGCAGGGATCTGATCTCCTGTGGGCAGACAGGAAGGGGCTTTTCTTCTTCTGCCTGCAGGGGATAGGATCCCCGTGAACTTCCATGCCACAGTTTTTTTGGTGGGGCCAGGGCTAGCATGGCCCACCCCTTTCCGACACTTATGTATTCAGCCCTAGCACTTGCCCTCCCATCCTTAATTCCACTTTCCACTCTTCCTCTTCTTGGATCACCTTTCCATACCCCCTTTCCCTCTTCCTTGCACTTTGTGTCCTCTTTCTACCACTCCTTCCTACCCTGTGCCTCCCTTTCCCTCCAGTTTTCATTACCTAATGCCTGGGTCCACCATGGTTTCCATCACTGCCAACAGCAGGTTCCCTGGGGGCAGTCATGCTTTACCTTCACTTTGTGCTGTTGCTCCTCCCTCTCTGCCACTGGGAAGTCAGGTCCTCAGGTGCAGACAGGCTTCACTCTGTTGTGGACTGTGGCTCTGTTCTCCTGCTACTGGGATTTGGGTCCCTGGCAGCAGGCAGGCCTCATCCCTGACATGGGCTGTGGCTCCTCCCACCTTCTGCCATCCAGAGTCCAGGCTCTACTAGCATCCACTGATCTTAAGGTAGTGGGGTTGACTTCCCACTACCCTATTCCGTTTCAGCATCTCTTTCTGCCTGACCCCTTAGCAAGTGCAGACAAACCTATGCGCGTGGATAGGTATTTGGAGGCTCCATGAAGATGGAGGGACGGGAGATGCATATATCTCAATGCCACAGCAGCCTTATGCGCCACTGAAGATTTTTTAGGGTGAGGGTGGCTTACTATGAAAAGGTTGTTTTGGCCCTCATAACTCGGCCTTTTTGGGAGCATACCAGGTACATTATTTGTTGTTCACTTTCCTGAAGTAGCGCAGCTAGCAAAGATTTTTTTTTCATGAGTTGCACTATTTGTTAATATGGTAGTGAGCTGTTTTCATGCATTGTATTTATTTACATCATATTGCATTGTGCCTGTTTTTTTTTTATAAACTGCAAAATGCCCAAATAATATGAGTTCACTGGAAAATAACTTGTGTTACTGACAGGTTATTAGGCACATTTCACTGTAGTGAAGGATCCAGCTGAGTAAATTTTTCTTGGCCATACGCATCTGTTTTGTGCATGCACAATTATGTGCAAACAAAACAGATGCCTATGCCCACCCCACCCCCCTCTCTCCCACAGCAGGAAGATGAAGGACAAGCAGGAGTCTCGGGTCTGCTGGCATGGAAAACGGGGCCCTGTCAGAAATTGCTGGAGTCACACCAGTGTGAAGAATGCTTCTGCAGCTTGGCTGTCAGAGAGCATATCCTCCCCAGCATTTCTCCTTGCCCTACCCCACTCCCAACACGCTTTTCTTACTCCTGACGCTGGAACCCTATCTCCCACCTCGCAAGCCGCACAGTACCTAAAGTAAATTCAGTGCAATGGTAGGCCTTAGAGCACTCGAATGCACTCTAGGCCTGCTTGATCCTACCTGCTCTTAAAGAAAGTTTGCTTTGGAGGTGATGGACACAGCAGGCCTTGAACGCACCTGAACATTCTAAAGCTCAGTGCCGCGCTGAATTTACTTCACATGCGTTGTTGCTTGGGAAGAGAGAGAGGATAGAGTTCCAGCATCATGGGTAAGGAGCATGGAGGAGGGAAGGGTGGGGTGAGGCAAGTTACCAGATGTCATGGGGGGGTGGAGGAGGGAGATGGGCTGCAGTATGGTATATTACAGGGGAGAATAGGAAAGGAGAAATGCTGGATACTGGAGGGGGGTTGGGGAAAAGAGAGGGAGATGCTGGACTTTCATACCATACACACACATGCATACCCCTGCCACTCTGTTGCACTCTTGCACCTCGCACTTATATTCATGTACTTCTGCTACACTAACATGCACACCTTTGCCACTCTGCTGCACTCGCACACACCAGACACACACACTCCTGCCACTCAGAAAAACATATTAATCTGTAATGCTTCTAACATTTACTTTCCAACTTGTTGTTTTGCATCTTATTCAATAGACCCCTTAATCCAAGTTAAGCTCTGTTTTTAATATACTTGAGCTGCTGGTGTAAGAGACTCTCTCTCTTTGCAGGATGTAAGATGAATAATATTAATGTAGTATACACACCATGGTCCAACCTGAAGAAGACAACAGACATGGACGTGGGGCAGATAGGCTTCCACAGGCAAAAGGAGGTTAGTGTTTCACATTTGTTTTTGCAATGCAATGTGTGCCTTCGAGTCCGTGCTGACTCTTGGTGACCCAGCAGCTCCTGGGTTTTCTTGACAGTGTGACTGGATGGAAAAAAGCATTTTTATTTCCAGTGTTCTTGAAACCTTTTATTTTTGTTTTTGTTTCAAATTTCCCTATACCTATTTAGATAGATAATTGAAGTTGATGTTAACTCTTGCTTTTGAGAGCCTCAGTTTGTGTGGTAGATAATTCTGAGCATGAGGTGTCTGCTTTAAAATAGTGGAACACTGTGTGAAAATGCTCTACAGTGACCTCTGTCCAGGTATAAGTATTGCATGCCTGGGTTATTGATAACAAGACTAAACCTATTCTGAAGAGGCATGGCCTATAATACCAGAAAAAACAAAAATGCAGAAAACTAAATTTAATTGTTGCTACTGACAAAAATCCACCACAAAATAAAAATCAAAAATAACCCCATATATCAATGGGAAAAAAATATATACTCATATAACTGAGGGAGCTCAAAATACTCCAGGCATAGAAATTTGTAACATGCTCCGCTCCTTTCATCAGTGCTCCCAGTTTTATTAATAAGTGTCCTTCCTTGTTTCCTTACTCTTAAAATCCCTTCTTCATTCCTCAAGGCTTTAATAGAAAAAATCAATCCAGTTTGATTCAAGAATCAAGGTAAATTAACCAAATTCAGCATTTATCTGTTACACTGAAGACTGTCGCCATGAGCAGGGGTAGACTACTACACAGTGCTCCAAAACGATGCTGCAACAAGCCCTCCACTGCCATATTTATATTTATTTTTTATATTTCTGTACCGCGCTCTTTAAAATCAGCGCGGTTTACAGTCGTCAGCAAATTGTACAGAGCAGCAGAACAATGCGGTGTACATTACAGATAACAGGATTTTGCAACTTGGGTTTAACAGGGGTAACTATATACAACTCTATACATTTGCGCTCTTCGTCGGCAGGTATGCCAAGATGTTACTATGGAATACACGGCACTCTCTGACTAATTACATATTGGGTAATCTGCACGTTTGGGCAGTCATATCGGGCTGTAGGTATGTATCATGGCCTGGGTATAATGGTGGTGTCATTGAGGTGAGTAGGGGGTAGGATTGGTTGTGTTGCTTTGCTGGTTAGGGAATAATATTGAAGGAATAGATGGTGCTTCAATGCCTTTCGAAATTGGGCGAGGTCAGTTATTGCCCGGATGGGGGTTGGGAGAGCGTTCCAGAGGGGGTAGGTGTGTAATATACAAAGGCTCTGTTCCTTGCTGACTGGGAGCACTTTGTTATTGCACCGGGGATTACAAGGGTGTTTACAGCGAATGACCACCTGGTCCTGTTTGCGGGTATGGGGAGGATAAGGTCTATTAGGGAATTGGAGGATAGGTTGTTAATGGCCTTGAAAGTTATTAGCAAGACTTTGAAGGTGAGTCTGCAGTGGATTGGTAGCCAGTGGAGGTGTTTTAGGATAGGGGTTATGTGGTCCCTTCTGGAGACTCCATGCAGGACTTGGGCGGCTGCGTTCATTGCCAGTTGCAGGGGGTTCTTGGGGAGTCCCTGTAGAATAGCATTGGCATAATCGAAGTGTGGGGTTACCAATGCTTGGTAAATTGTCCGAAAGTCATCTGGTTCCAGTAAGGGTCGCAGGTGGCAGACAGTTTGTATCTTATGATACATTGATCTGACTGTATTGCTTATGTGTGCCTTCATGTCGAGATGCTGGTCAAGGGTGATCCCCAAGTAGCGGACGGTGGGCTTGCTCAAGAGCTCTGCGTCTCTTACTCTTATTGATGTTGGTGGGGTGAAGGAGTGATTCTTAGGCAAAGTCCTGGGGGTGTATGTCTCATATCCCCAACTCTGGCCAGAGTTTCATCGCTCCACTGCTTCTTCAGAAGCTCATGAGTAACACAGAAGAATGTAAATCGACAAAAGGCTTGAAAATAAAAGTAAAACATAAGGAGTACATACTGGTAAGCCCGCAGGAGGACGGGTAGCATGCACCTTCCTTGTTTTTCAATTTACAGTATCTGATAGACCTTTGACAGAGGTCGAGCAGAGGGTAATGAATAGAGGATTGTCTATTGTACCCACCACCAGATTTGACCTTTTTCAGACCCTGGTGCAGCTGCAGCATTTTCCTCTGTGACTAAAAATAGCTTTTTTTTTTTTTTTTTGACAAATCATTTTTGGCCTCTACTACTAGCACTCTTCCTTTTCATTCTACATGGATACCTCCAGGTCCAGTGAACACAAGTATTCAAGCCTTTGAACAATTTTCTTATGAGAGATCTTGGGAAAATGCCTTTAGTACCTAATAAACATAACCTTTCTAGAGAACAATGGAATGCCCTCTGTGGTGTCTCTCGGGAGTCCACTATAGTAATAAAACTGGCAGATAAGGGGGCAGCGTAATAATTCAAAATCAGGATGACTATGCTCGGGAAGTCTTTTCACAGTTGAAAGTACCCTTTTTTTTATGCCCCTCTCCCCAGTGTCTGTACGGAGAGTGTTCAAGCAGAGATTTTTGAAGTTCTGGAATGGGCGCTTACACAGTAGTTGATCTCCAAGAAAGAGGGTTTTTTTTGTTTTTTATTAAGCATTTACAGTGAAATATACACCAAATCAGAAGAGGAAAATAATACAAATTACATAATTGGCAAGGAAACATAATACAATATATAGTCCACATCAAACGGTGCAGGCAAACTAACAAATTTAGAAAACACAAAGAAAACCAGGCCGAAGCCTACACTACTGGAGAAACTACCATCTATTCACCAGACTTACTTCCAATTCCAACACCTAAGCGGTCATTCACAAATTTCTCTAAATGAGTTATATCCATAAAAACATAAGAGGCCCCCTCAAAACCTATCAAACATTTACATGGAAATCCAAGAAAGAGTTTAATTTTTTGTTCACCAAACATCCAAGGATCCCATGTTTTTTTGTTGTACCAAAATTACATAAATCTGTTCAAAACCCTCCGCACCATCCAATAGTCTCAGGAGTGGGCTCTGTATTGGAGCCCTTATCACAATATATTCATATGTATTTATTACCTTTAGTCACCCAGGCATCTTTATATGTAAATGATTCTACTGAATTTTTAAACAAATTGGCCTCATTCACTGTGGTTCAACCCCACTGGTGTATGGTGACTATTTATATATCAGCTCTGTACACCAGTATTCCTCAGGGAGCACCAGTTTCTAAAGAAGAGAACTATTTAAGGGCCACAGAACTATCTCAGTAATGCCTTTTGTCCCTAGTTTCAGGGAGAAATTATTTTGAATTTCAAGGCGCTCTCTCTCTCTCTTTTTTTTTTTTTTTTTTTCTTTTCATAAAGTCCATGGGGGGTCACTATGGGAGCCATGGAAACTCCATCTGTAGTCTGCCTGTACGTGCATGCTTTTGAGAAGAAATATCTGTATACCTCCACTTTTCTGGAGGATGACTGAATTCTGGGCTCGCTATATTGATGATATTTTTATGGTGTGGAGTGGGACCTATGATACATTTGACAGAGTTCCTTCATTGGCTCAGTTTGCAGGATGAAAACCTTCAGCTCATTCCATCGATATCCTGTGATATTAATTTTTTGTATTTTCAAATTTCTGTAGTGGAAGGCACTTTTCTCACTTCAATTTATCGGAAGGAAACTGACTGCAGTAGCTTATTGGATTTTGGCAGTTGTCTTCCTTGTCGCCTGAAAGAAAACATTCCTACAGGTCAATTTTTGAGATTACGTTGCCTTTGTACCACATGGGAAGAGTATCTGGCTCAATCAGTCAATATGTTGGCACATTTTCGCTCGAAGGGTATCCTGAGCATGTCCTGCACTGGGCTAGAAAGCAGGCAGGCACTGTTAATTGGGATGTTTTGCTGCAACCCAAGAAATTGGAAGGGGATACTGGCCTGGTTTGTGTTTACCGTATATTACCCAGGCCTTTTACATCAAGCATCTTATCCAAAGACATTGGGAGGTGCTGAAGGTTCATTCGATTTTGCATTTCAATGGGGAAGGAATCTGCAAGATATTTTAGTCCATTCATGGTCAAGGGAATCTTATTGGCCTCATGAACCAGCAGGACACTCATCCTTTAGTCATTGTATAGTATGTGCTCATTCTTTGGCATTACAGCAGTTTGTTCATCTGCCGCTGCCAGGAGTCTCCACCCTCCCTCCAGCTCCCGCCCAATCCGGGCGGTGGGAGCCCGATATCGCAGCAGCCGCCGGGGATAAAAGCGGCGTCCCTGCCTGCAGAGACGCCGCTGCCAGGAGTCTCCACCCTCCCTCCAGCTCCCGCCCAATCCGGGCGGTGGGAGCCCGATATCGCAGCAGCCGCCGGGGATAAAAGCGGCGTCCCTGCCTGCAGAGACGCCGCTGCCAGGAGTCTCCACCCTCCCTCCAGCTCCCACCCAATCCGGGCGGTGGGAGCCCGATATCGCAGCAGCCGCCGGGGATAAAAGCGGCGTCCCTGCCTGCAGAGACGCCGCTGCCAGGAGTCTCCACCCTCCCTCCAGCTCCCGCCCAATCCGGGCGGTGGGAGCCCGATATCGCAGCAGCCGCCGGGGATAAAAGCGGCGTCCCTGCCTGCAGAGACGCCGCTGCCAGGAGTCTCCACCCTCCCTCCAGCTCCCACCCAATCCGGGCGGTGGGAGCCCGATATCGCAGCAGCCGCCGGGGATAAAAGCGGCGTCCCTGCCTGCAGAGACGCCGCTGCCAGGAGTCTCCACCCTCCCTCCAGCTCCCGCCCAATCCGGGCGGTGGGAGCCCGATATCGCAGCAGCCGCCGGGGATAAAAGCGGCGTCCCTGCCTGCAGAGACGCCGCTGCCAGGAGTCTCCACCCTCCCTCCAGCTCCCGCCCAATCCGGGCGGTGGGAGCCCGATATCGCAGCAGCCGCCGGGGATAAAAGCGGCGTCCCTGCCTGCAGAGACGCCGCTGCCAGGAGTCTCCACCCTCCCTCCAGCTCCCGCCCAATCCGGGCGGTGGGAGCCCGATATCGCAGCAGCCGCCGGGGATAAAAGCGGCGTCCCTGCCTGCAGAGACGCCGCTGCCAGGAGTCTCCACCCTCCCTCCAGCTCCCGCCCAATCCGGGCGGTGGGAGCCCGATATCGCAGCAGCCGCCGGGGATAAAAGCGGCGTCCCTGCAGGGCGCGCCCGCGCCTCGCGGGCCCGCGCCTGAGGGCCTCGCCAGAGGGCCCTTTGGCGTGGCCCTTAGGCGCGGCACGAGGGCGAAAAATAGAAAACATCCTAGGAACTCAGCAGCACCGACTGCATACCAACGGATCCCGACAGAGGAGCAGACCGAGGAGGACAGCAAAACCGCAAGTAAAACCCTCACAGAACATAACACATCACACACTACCAAACGCCCTCTTCAACAACACACTCCATAAAAGCTCCGGCCTCCCCCCCACGGAACAGGCTCCCGCACCAAGGCGACTGCCACAGGTCCAGCTCCACATCCGCGGGTCAGGCTCCCTCCTAGGGACAGGCTCCCGCACCGCAACAGATCTAGCTCCACACCCACGGGACAGGCTCCCTCCACGGGACAGGCTCCCGCACCAAGGCGACCGCCACAGATCCAGCTCCACATTCACGGGACAGGCTCCCTCCACGGGACAGGCTCCCGCACCGCAACAGATCCAGCTCCACATCCGCGGGACAGGCTCCCTCCACGGGACAGGCTCCCGCACCAAGGCGACCGCCACAGATCCAGCTCCACATTCACGGGACAGGCTCCCTCCACGGGACAGGCTCCCGCACCGCAACAGATCCAGCTCCACATCCGCGGGACAGGCTCCCTCCACGGGACAGGCTCCCGCACCAAGGCGACCGCCACAGATCCAGCTCCACATTCACGGGACAGGCTCCCTCCACGGGACAGGCTCCCGCACCAAGGCGACCGCCACAGATCCAGCTCCACATTCACGGGACAGGCTCCCTCCACGGGACAGGCTCCCGCACCGCAACAGATCCAGCTTCACATCCGCGGGACAGGCTCCCTCCACGGGACAGGCGCCCGCACCAAGGCGACAGCCACAGGTCCAGCTCCACATCCACGGGACAGGCTCCCTCCACGGGACAGGCTCCCGCACCAAGGCGACTGCCACAGGTCCAGCTCTACATCCCCGGGACAGGCTCCCGCAACAAGTACAGCTCTCCCCAAAGCAAACAACAGACGAAGACCTAAGGAGACAGGCGTCACCCTATCAGAACATCACAAACTACCAACATGCACACCACATACTTCCTCCCTCTATACCTACTAGTCACACAACTCCTCCCACCGACCACACACCTCCACTACCCTCAAACAAACACACCATGGTACCCTCCAACTGCACTGCCATATCTCGGTCCACAACACACACACAAAGAGACACTCGCAAACTCCCAAGCAAAGAGACCAAACAGACACAAATCAAACACCAACACCGGCTCAAAGGAAGCACATGTAGCAACAACCTCTTCCACAAAGACAACAACAATTGAGCTCATAAACGCCAGATCCGTCTGCAACAAGATACACACTCTGGTAGACCACATAGAAGAGCGACAGCCCGACATAATATGCATCACAGAGACATGGCTCAACCCTACCGACAGTGTACTACTCAACCAAATAGTACCGAACAACTACTCAGCATACAACTGCCCTCGCACCCACAAGCGTGGAGGAGGAGTCCTAATAATAGCAAAAACAAAACTCAAGTTCAAGACACAGAACCTCACAGATACACAGCAGTGTAACACAATTAGCATCAAGAACAAGAATATTGCAATCTGCCTAACCTACAGAGCACCCCGTGCTCCACCTGACGAACTAGCCTTCACACTCGAAGAAGCCTGTGCCATAACAGCAAACAACAAACCAGCACTACTAATCGGAGACTTCAACCTAAAGTCCGCCAATACAAAAGATGCAGAGGCCTTCCTTCAAGCAATGACCTCACTTCAATTCACACAGATAGTCAATGCACCAACACACAGACTTGGATCATCCCCAGACCTCATCTTCGCATCAAACTACCTAACTTCAAGAGACCTAATCTCTACACCCACCATCACCCCAGTACCATGGTCTGACCATTACTTAATCGAGACGAAACTGCAATCACAAGAAGACCAGACAAGCGAAAGAGTGAACATCCCACACACACAAAGACGATTCAAGTCCTTTGACAAGGACGTATTCATACAGGACACAATACAACACTTGAACATTGACTCAGAGGACCTGGAGGAACAAGTTTCCAACTGGAACAGCGTTCTAGCTAACGCCGCCAAACCATCCGATGACAGGACCGAGAAACAACACCACAACAAGAGACAGAACAAGCCATGGTACTCAACAAAAATACGACAGGAAAAGAGGGAGCTCAGGAAAATTGAACGGAGATGGAGAAAAAAACAAAACTACTTCCGACCAACATCTTTACCTAACAAAGCAAAAACAATACAATGAACACATCAACCAATCAAAGAGAGAATTCCACACAAACCTGATAAATTCTTCCATCAACAAACCCAGAGAACTTTTCGAAATAGTAAAAACCCTGACAAAAGAGCAAACAGCAGAAAGAGAAGTACAAGTGGATCCACAGAAATTCGCTGACCACATCAAAGACAAATTCCACTCCACAGAGCGCACAACACCCAGTGGAACCACAAGAACGAACGTACACCCCAAAACCTGGGGCACATTCTACTCTCCCTCAAAAGAACAGATATCCCACATCATCTCCACAATCAACACAAGTACTGCCCCTACTGACCCTTGCCCAGTGTCATGGGTCAAAGCCACCAAATCAAGCCTGATACCAACCATTCATAAAATGGTACACAACTCACTCACTCAAGGACTCATGCCACAGCAACTAAAGCTTGCCTCAGTAAGACCAATCACAAAGAAAACTACTCTCGACAAAAAGGACCCAGCAGCATACCGACCAATCTCCAGCATACCCTTCCTCGCAAAAATAATCGAAAAGACGGTTCAACTACAACTTCAGGAACACATTGACGAACACGGAACTCTCGACGACAACCAACACGGATTTCGTCCCAACCATGGAGTCGAAACTCTACTGATCTACCTCTTCGACAGCATCATAAGAATAATTGACAACACCAGGAATGGAATTATAATGATCTTCATCGACATCTCCTCAGCTTTCGACACAGTTGACCACAATATGCTCCTGGAGAGACTAAAGAACACTGGTATACACGGTACCACTCTGAAATGGTTCCACTCGTACCTAACCGAAAGACAGCTACAGGTCAAGGTGGGACATGACACCTCCCGACCCATAAACGTCCAACAAGGAGTACCGCAAGGATCCGCACTCTCAGCACTCCTTTTTAACATCTACATCCAACCAATATGCAACATTATGAAAGAGAACAACATCCAATACACAATATACGCAGACGACATCATGGTATACTCCCCGATATCAATCGACAACCCGGACTTCTTTAAGATAACAGACTGCCTTACCCAAATGACGAAGTGGTGCCAAAACAACAACCTTGCAATAAACTACAACAAGACCGAAGCTTTAATCATCACTCGGAACCAGAGCTTCATACACCCACCAAACATAAAGATACAAAGCACTACGATACCGATAAGATCAGAGGTGAGATACCTTGGGGTTACTCTGGACAGTAAACTCAACCTCAAACCACACATAGACAAAACAATCCAAAAAGCCTACTACAGGATGCGAATCATCAGGAGACTGAAACCACTCCTCGCCCCGAACACTTCCGTACCGTCTGTCAAGCACTGATAACCCCAATACTGGACTTCTGCAATCCGATATACCTTGGACTACCAAAACAAGCTCTCAAACCACTCCAGCTGGCACAAAACACTGCAGCTCGAATCATAGCCGGAACCGCAAGGCAGGAGCACATCACACCTACATTAAAGGACTTACACTGGCTCCCAATCAGTGCTCGCATCAGATACAAGACTATCATAAACCTATTTAAGATTAAAGAGCACACATCAGCCAACAGCCTCCACACGCTCATACAACCGGAAATCAGCGCACGTCCTAGAAGAAGTCAAACACGCAACCGAGTCAGTACCCCAAATGAATACAAGCACACACGCAAGGATACAACAAACAGAGCTCTCTCCATGGCTGCTCCAACAATATGGAACAATCTACCGGACGATCTAAGGGCAACTCCAGACCTCAAAGACTTCAGAAAACAACTGAAAACCATGCTGTTCATAGAGCACTATGGTCACATCACATAACCTAAGAGAATGGATAACAGCATTCCAATCCTCCTAAACAACTGTATGTATATAAAATGTGTTTTTAGCACCACTGTAAATAGCCCACCTTGTACATAGCTCAAACAAATCAAGCACCCAACACCGCCATCACACAACCAAGTTTCATCCTCACTGCATGTACAACACACACACTTTACCTGATTGCTTGCTGTGATACCACCTTGATTATTAAGATAAGGCGGTTTAGAAATACTGTTAAATAAATAAAATAAATAAATAATCTTATTTTGGGCTTAGTGGTAGATTTCCCCTAGAAAATAGGGGAAAGCCGACAGTCGCCCAGGAGCGCATGGTTCGGACGAAGGTATCCTTGAAGTATACTACCAAAAGCAGTGAGGTTCCAAAAAAGAGTATAGTAGCCCAAATGCCCTTGAGTAAGGTGCAGACAGAGCGTAAAGATTCCAAATTACCCATGCCTACCAATAGCCAGATTAATATTAATAAAATACAGTCTCTAAAATGCTTGTATGCAAATGCTAGAAGTCTAAACAATAAGATGGGAGAGTTAGAATATATAGCACTAAATGAGAGGTTAGATATGATTGCAATCTCAGAGACATGGTGGAAGGAGGATAACCAGTGGGACACTGTGATACCTGGATACAAACTATATCGTAATGATAGAACTGATCAAATTGGTGGAGGAGTTGCGCTCTATGTTAGAGAGGGCATTGAGTCAGAAAGGATTAAAGTTTTGCAGGAAACAAAATTTGCTGTAGAATCTCTATGGATTGAAATTCCATGTAAAAAGGGGAAGGCGATGGCAGAGGGAGTGTACTATCGACCGCCTGGCCAGAATGAACAAATGGATGATGAAATGCTCAAAGAAATCAAGGAAGCTAACAAACGTCAAAGCAGAGTAGTAATAATGGGTGATTTCAATTACCCTGGTATCGACTGGGTCAGTGTTACGGCAGGACAAGCTAGGGAGATAAAGTTTCTAGATGAAATAAATGACTGCTTCTTGGAGCAGCTGGTTCATGAACCGACCAGAGGGGAAGCCATACTGGACCTAGTCCTTAGTGGAACGCCAGATCTGGTGCAAGAAATAATGGTGTTGTGACCCCTTGGCAATAGTGATCATAGCATGATCATGTTTGATTTAATTAGTGGAGGGGGGATAGTAAAGAAATCCACAGTACTACCTTTTAACTTTCAAAAGGGAGACTATGATAAAATGAGGAATATAGTTAAGAAAAAACTAAAAGGAGCGGTTGCAAAGGTTAAAGACTTACAGCAAGCTTGGGTGTCATTTAAAAATACTATCCTCGAAACCCAGACCAACTGTATTCCACGCATTAAGAAAAGTGGAAGAAAGTCCAAAAAACTGCCAGCATGGTTTAAAGGTGAGGTCAGAGAGGCTGTTGCTGCCAAAAAAGCATCCTTCAGGAAATGGAAAAAAAGAGTCAAACGAAGAAAACTGGAAACAGCACAAGCACTGGCAAGTTAAATGCAAAGCATTGATAAGGCTCGCAAAGCAAGAATTTGAGAAGGAACTTGCTACGGAAGCAAAAACGCGAAATAAAGACTTTTTCAAGTACATTCGTAGCAAAAGGCCTGTGAGAGAGTCCGTTGGGCCATTAAATGATAGAGGGGTAAAAGGGGCAGTAAGAGGAGACAAGGCTATAGCAGAGAGACTGAATGAATTCTTTGCTTCGGTCTTTACTGAGGAAGATGTAGGGATGTTACCCAAGACTGAAGTGGTATTTAAAGGTGATACTGCAGAGGAATTGAGAGAAATATTGCTACACCGGGAAGATATATTACAACTATTTGATAAACTGAATAGTAGCAAATCACCTGGACCGGATGGTATACATCCAAGAGTGTTGAAAGAACTGAAATATGAGATTGCGGACCTGCTATTGGTAAACTGTGAACTTTCATTAAAATCATCTGTAATACCTGAAGATTGGAGGGTCACCAACGTAACACCAATCTTTAAAAAGGGTTCCAGGGGTGACCCGGGAAATTACAGACCGGTGAGTCTGACGTCAGTACCGGGGAAAATGGTAGAAACCATCATAAAGAACAAAATTACACAGCATGTAGATAGTCATGGCCTAATGGGAGACAGCCAACATGGCTTTAGACAAGGAAGATCTTGTCTTACTAATCTGATATGTTTTTTTGAAGGTGTGCATAAACAGATAGACAAAGGTGAGTTGGTTGATATAGTGTATCTGGACTTTCAGAAAGTTTTTGATAAGGTCCCTCATCAGAGACTTTTGACGAAACTAAAAAGTCATGGGATAGGAGGCAGTGTACTATTGTGGATCGGGAACTGATTAAAAGATAGAAAGCAGAGGGTAGGGCTAAATGGCCAATATTCCCAATGGAAAAAGGTGAATAGTGGAGTACCCCAGGGATCTGTACTGGGTCCGCTACTTTTTGACATATTCATAAATGACCTGGAAAAGGGAATAACGAGTGAGGTTATCAAATTTGCAGATGATACAAAACTGTTTAAAGTTGTTAAAACCCAAGAGGATTGTGGAAACCTGCAGGAGGATCTGGATAAATTGGAAGACTGGGCATCCAAATGGCAGATGAAATTTAATGTGGACAAGTGCAATGTTATGCACCTAGGAAAGAACAACCCACACTATAGTTACACAATGCAAGGTTCCACATTGGGAACCACCACCCAGGAAAAAGATTTAGGAGTCATTGTGGATAACATGTTAAAACCCTCTGCCCAGTGTGCAGTGGCGGCCAAGAAAGCAATTAGAATGCTAGGTATCATAAAGAAAGGGATGGAAAATAAAACAAAGGATATTATAATGCCTCTGTATCGTTCCATGGTACGACCGCACCTTGAATATTGTGTGCAGTTCTGGTCACCGTATCTTAAAAAGGACATAGCATTATTAGAAAAAGTACAGAGAAGAGCCACCAAAATGGTGAAGGGGATGGAAGGCTACTCCTATGAAGAGAGGCTACAAAGGTTGGGGCTCTTCAACCTGGAAAAGAGACGGCTGAGGGGAGATATGATAGAGGTCTATAAATTAATGAATGGAGTGGAGCAGGTAAACGTGGATCAATTGTTTATGCTATCAGAATATAGAAAGACTAGGGGACATGCAATGAAGCTACAGGGTAAACTATTTAAGAATAATAAGAGAAAACATTTTTTAACTCAACGTGTAATCAAACTCTGGAATTTGTTGCCGCAGGATGTGGTAAGGGCTGTTAGTGTAGCTGGGTTTAAAAAAGGTTTGGACAAGTTCCTGGAGGAAAGGTCCATAAACCACTATTAAAAAGGGACCCAGGACAATCAATGCTTGACCCAGTACAAGCATTGTGGAACCTGTGTCTTTTGGGGATACTGCTAGGTACGTATGACCTAGATTGGCCACTGTTGGAAACAGGATACTGGGCTTGATGGACCTCGGTCTGACCCAGTATGGCATATCTTATGTTCTTATTTGAGCTTAAATACTGTTTGAGTGCGGGGATAATCTATATGGTTATGTGTCCTTGTAAGCTTTTATATATTGGACACAGCACCCAAGCTTTTAAGACTCGCATGATTGAACATCTGTCATGTAGAGCACTGGCTTGGGAACCAAGAGACCAGGGTTTGATTCCCACCAGCACTCCTTGTGGCCTTGGACAAGTCACTTATCCCTTTATTTATATCTTTATCTTTATTCATGCGCTTGATATACCGCCCATGCACGGGCATTAGGGTGGTGTACAAAACATCAATACAGGCTGCAGGTGAAAACAAAAGAGAGAAAAGAATGCCAATGTATAACAGGAAAGAGATAAACAATAGAACAGAGAGAGCCAGAAAAATAGGCGCCAGGTGTACGAGGGGGGAAAGGTCTAAGCCAAAGGGGGGCTCAGACCAAGGGAGAAGGGGGCAGAGGAGTCAGGGAGGGGAAGGTCAAAAGCCTGGTGAAAAAGATGTTTGGAGCAAACCTTTGAACCTGGAAAAGGACAGCTTGGTACGGAGGGAGTGAGGGAGAGAGCTTCATTGCCTCTGAAGAATCCAAGTTATCAATGTCCCTGTTTAATGTACATTACCAAGTTTAAGTTACAATATAAATCGCTTTGACTGAAATGATAAAGCGGTATAAAAAAAACCTGTTAAATAAATGTAGGAACAAAAAAAGCACCCCACCTGCAGAAAAACAGCGCACAAAAAAGAAAGCAGGCAACGAGGAACCCTTGGAAGGAACAAAGTTTGAGGGGGTCAGCCCTACACGTATTTCGGCCGCACCGGCCTTCTTCAGGGGACTGTGTCCACTAGTAAACGTAAAAACACATAAAAACATGTGATAGATAAATTAATAAACGAGCACTGAAGACTTCTGAGTGTACAAAGTTAAATGATATAAAATTGTACATATAAATAATTAAAAACAACACAATCAAAGTCAATAGAAAATAAGAAATAAAAACATCATCTAATAATCGTTAAAAATAATAAAAAGCATAATAATCAAACAGCATGCTGCATGCAACAGGAAAGGATAAAAGTTAGAGGTAATAAATAAATAAATATATAATGGTACTTGAGAGTGCAGAATAAAACACTAAAGACAGAACATAATAAAAACTGTTAAAAAGAGCCTTGAAAGGCAGTATAAGAAGAAAGGGAACAGAACAATTTGGAAAGGAGGAGGGAACTAAAATTGTAAATCCATTGGCAAAAAGGAGGACAACCCAAGGTTTGTAAAGATGATATAAATCACTGTTGGTAAGAAGTCAGTGGAGTGGCCATGAAAGAGGCACCAAACTTATTGCAAAAAATGAATACAATAAAACATGGGTGTTAAAATAGAATTAAATGAAAGCCTTAGGATAATCATAGAGGTAGCATAGGACACACATGAAAATCTAATTATGTGAGCAGACACCGGTTGGTTGTGTTTTTATGTTTACTAGTGGTCACAGTCCCCTGAAGAAGGCCGGTGTGGCCGAAACACTTGTAGGGCTGACCCCCTCAATAAACTTTGTTCCTTCCAAGGGTTCCTCGTTGCCTGCTTTCTTTTTTGTGTGAAATAAATAAATGTATTCAGTGCAATAGAGTCTGCTCCACTAGTAGCACATTGGATGGCATATCAGCATTCAGTAGAAGAGTTATGCTGTTGCATGCTTCTACAGGTGGAAGGAGATGGAGGTGGAGATTTCTTTCAATGTCTGGCTCAGTGTGAGCAACGTTTTACTTACAGTTGGCATACATGTGCCCCTATTTCTATGACACTTGTTCTATTAATGTGACACCCCTGTTCTTACCACATTATAGTTTCTCTCTAGGGGATTTAAAAGGTGCACAAGCAGCATTTTTTCTGTCTTTTTGCAGCCATGCTACCTGTCGTCCTGTGGTCTTAATAGTAATAATACCACGGGATAGTAATAGTAAGTACTCCTTATGTTTTACTTTCAAGCCTTTTGTCAATTTACATTCTTCTGTATTAGGAACTCTTGAAGAAGCCATGGAGCAGTGAAACTCTGGCCAGAGTCAGGGATATGCAACATATGGTAGTGAAGAAAGCTTGTTGCAGCTCTGTTTAGCAGCATTGTGGAGTAGTCTGCCCCTGCTCATGGCGACAGTCTTCAGTGTAACAGATATGTGCTGAATTTGGTTAACTTACCTTGATTGGGAGGAAGTGATGTTGCCATGAGCAATGGTGGCTTTGAGTGTTGAGCCGCAGAGCCGTCCTTGGGAAAATGCTGCATATCCCCTCACGAGCAGGAGTTTCAAAAGCTGGTGAGTATGGGGAAACTGCTATGATGGCATCGCGGTGGGTGGGGGATCTTAAAAGTTTTGCCTATGCCAGAGAGAACACTGAGACAACAAAATGGCGGCTAGGGCAGCTGGGAGCTCAGATGCGGCAGCGCAGGAAGAGAGAGCATGAGGTGCTGAGACTGGAACTGTTACCCTTGTACAAGCGACTAAGGAAGAGCTCAGAGCTCGGTTTAGTGAGCTCAAAGAAAAATTAACAGTAGTAAAAGCAGAGCTGTAACTTTTGTGAGTGAAATTAAACAGGAGTTGGCAGATTTAGGCCGTTGTGTACGGTTTCATGAAGACCATCTTGAGGGACTAGTAGAGGACTATGAGGACATGGCAAAACACATGCAGGCCATGGAGGCATGGAAAAATCAATTGAGCCTAAAAGTGGAAGACCTAGAAAACCAGATACAGTGTGTGCAGGTGAAGTATTGCTGGTTATATCCATTTGGATTAGCTTTTACAAAAAGAAATTGCACGTGGAGGGTGCGGAAATTTAACAGAGGTGTTAAAGGCTTTGAGAAAGGTGGCGGTGCCAGTAGAGGATGAAGCAAGGCCCAACAGATGACAGCCGGAGGGCAGGAGAACTGCAGGATTGACACTAGTTGCAACGGAAAACAAGAATAAGAATCGGAAGGCATTACAGCAGAAGACATCAACTTGAGAACGTGGGAATTTGAGGCTGGGGACAATGTTCCTGCTGGATATTATAGACATACTGAATAGTTGAGTGTGAAGTGGATGCGAGTGTGTGAGAGATGCGGGGGTGGAGTGGGGGAGTGTGCTTGGGGGGGTGAGTAGGATGGTGGCATGATGGCAGTGTAGTGGGATGCGGAGTGAGTGAATGGACAGTGTAGGGATGAGGGGCTTGATGAGGGGGGGGGGATGGATAGGGGAGTTGGGCATGTGAACACTGCTCCAGATGAAGTCTCTGGGACCAGGGACTGTTGACAGAGGGAGGGGGAGAAGGGGATGGGGACCGGGGGGGGGGGGTTAAGGGGTGGGCAGAGGTGGAGGGGAAGGAGGGGTGAGAACTTATGGTGACAACAATCAATGTTAGACGGCTCAATTCATAGTCTAAGCATAGGCTTTTAGAAAAAGAGGGGTGGAGAATTAAGACAGATATTTTATGCATCTAAGAGGATGCACTTAAAGGTGGGGCAGGAACAGAGGCTACAATCTTAGCGGTATCCACGGGTGTTTTTGGCAGCAAGGCATGGGGATCCAAAGAATGGAGAGGTGGGTACAGTGTGCAGAGAAAGGGGGGGGGGTGATATATAATGGTGTAACTAAAGTTGGAAGGGATGGAAGTTCTGGTGTTTAGTGTATATGGTCCAAATGAGAATCAGGAGACTTTTTTTGTTGTTTTATTGGACGAGCTGGAAAGGAGGAGGGGGACTCCCATTATCATGGAGGGAGATTTCAATATAACGGTGAATCCCCGGGTGGACAACAGCGAGGGGGTTTCAGTGGGAGGGAAGAAAGCACATAGCAGTAAGCTACACCTGAAAGATGTTAGGATTGGTAGATGTTTGGAGGAGCAGACATCCGGGCACGCAAGGATATACTTTTAACTCTCATCCCCATAATTCTTATAGTAGACTGGATATGGTTTGGGGGGTGGATAAGTAAATTCCAGGAAGTGATCCACGGTTCCATAACATGGACAGATCATGCTCCAGTTATGGAAATTTTTGATATGGGGAGAGAGTAGGATGGGATTAAAATTTATTGATTAAATTAATCGGTATTAGAGGAAGAGCAGAACTTGAAGGTGCAGGACGTCATAGAGAAATATCTCTTGTTTAACAAAGGGGTGGGGGGGTAGAGTTAGGAATGGTTTGTGATGGTTCAAAAGTGGTCGTTTGGCATCATGGTATGGTATGGTAGCACAGGCAAAGAGAGAGAGGGGAGCTGAGGAAAAAGTCCTGGGTGAGAAATTGTGTGCACTGGAAGTGGATCATTAGAGTGACTGTGGGCGCTGGAAGCCATGAGCCAACTAAGAAGGGAGCTGGGTAGGCTCCGGGTGAGTCTGCTGGCCTGTCATCTGAATGTGCTTAAACAGGCACATTTTGAAGGGGGAACTAGTGCGGGTAGAGTGTTAGCTGCTCGATTGAGGTCCAGGGCCTGACAGAGCCAGATCACTAGAATTAGAGATGACAAAGGGGCGTTGATGTGTTTGGCAGCCCAGATTAGGAGGGCTTTTAGGGATTATTACACTACTTTGTGTCAGGGAGAGGTGTGGGATGGGGGGGGGAGCGAGGAGTGAGCACTTCCTCTAGGGCTGTGAGTGAGGAAGGTTAGATAAGGGGAAGACTGAGCAATTAGATAAGACTATAGGTGAGGGCGAAGTGATGGAGGTGATCAAATCCCTGAAGATAGGGAAGGCACCAGACTTAGATGGCTTATCTGCTAAATTTTAGAAAAAATGTCAAACCCACTTGATACTATTCTTAATGGAAGTTTTCAACGGAGTATTGACCAGTAAGAGGGTGGCAGGGTCCATGACCGAAGCAGGGATAACTGTTTTGCTCAAACCTGGCAAAGACCATACAGTGTGTGCTTTGTATAGACCAATTTCCCTCATCAATTTGGATGCCAAGGCTAACAGGCTTCAGGGATGCCTTCCAAAAGTGGTAAGTAAAGATCAGATGGGTTTTGTAAAGGGACGTTGGGAGAGACAACATTAGAAAGGTAATGAATTTGACATGGAAACTCCAGAGAGCGGTAGAGAGGGCAGTTTTCATGATGGTTGATGCCAAGAAAGCTTTTGACCATGTTGAATAGAGTTTTATGTTTAAAGTCTTAGAGGCTATGGACCTAGAGAGAAACGTTTTAGGCGGGATAAGGGCGTTATATGCTGTGCCCACTGTGTGAATTAGAATTAATGGTGGGTACTCAGAGGCATTTAAGTTAGAGAGGGGTACCCGACAGGTGTGCCCATTATCACCATAATTGTTTGTGTTGGTGATTGAATCATTAGCCACTCAAAATTGGGTGCAGGAGGATATTAAAGGGCTGAAGATGGAGGGGACAGTCTCCAAAATTGCACTATTTGCAAATGATGTGCTCTTTACCCTTTGAGAGCATTGACCTCTTTGCCGGTGTTGATGAGGGAGATATGGAGCTATAGTGAGGTCTTAAGGTATAAAAATAATTTTAGTAAAACGGAAATATTAGGCTTTAACTTGCCACTGGAGGACAGGCTCATTTTGGGATTTCCTTTTAAGTGGGTGAAGCAAACCTTTTGGTATTTAGGGGTACAGTTGGGTAACAACCTACAGCATTTAATCAAGTGGAATTATGGCCCTCTCATGGAAGGCTCTATGGTGAGATCTATATAAATGGAAGGGTTTGTGCTTATCTTGGTTAGGGATTGCCATTATCAATTTGAATATTTTACTACTTGAGGTGGTCCTCTTTATGTCTGCCATGTGAGGTCCCAAAGAAATATTTAAAGAAACTGCAAGGTTTGGTTATGGATTTTATCTGGGAGAGGAGGGTGCCTAAGGTTGCAAGGAAGATTATGTTCCGGAAGCATCGAGGGGGGTGGGGGGTGGGGCTGGGGATCCTGTACTTCGTTAGATATTATGAGGCTGCACATCTGAGGTCTGTACTTGCTTGGTGGGAGGAAGGGGAGGTCCCACAGTGAGTTGAGATGGAGAGGGGGAATGCAGGAAGGGGTGGGTTTGGGATGTGAATGGGGGGCATAAAGGAAGAGTGGGTGACAATCCAATGGTATGTGGCAATCCCCCCCCCCACACACACAAAAAAAATGGATGCTAAAAAGCCAGCTGCACAAAAATTAAAAAAACAAAACAAAACACACAAACACAGCAGAATGAAGTGCCCTGCGGTACCCCTGCCACCCCGGCAGAGCTCTCCTTTCAGTGCCAGCTGCTTTTCAGAGCCGCGAAGGGAGAGTTTCCCTTTCTCACGGCTCTGTTATTTGAGCCTGCCACCGCTGATGGGAAACAGGCATTTCCTGTTTCCCATCAGCGCCGGTGGGCTCAAATAACAGAGCCGTGAGAAAGGGAAACTCTCCCTTCGCGGCTCTGAAAAGCAGCTGGCACTGAAAGGAGAGCTCTGCCGGGGTAGCAGGGGTACTGCGGGGCACTTCATTCTGCTGCTGCCATGGTGGCAGCGGCTCCGGCTCTGATCGTTTTTTTTGTTTGTTTTGTTTTTTCTTTTGAAGGCCAAGTGAGGCGGTCTTTTTGGGGGCATTTTTTGCCGCCCCAAAAAGTTGCCGCCTGAGGCCACCGCCTCACTCGGCCTCATTATAGAGCTGTCCCCGGCACCAGTGTTTATATCTCCTGATGATATCATTGAAAGATGTTCAAAATGCCTTGTCATACGCTCCAAACTCTCTCCTCGATTCAAGGCTCAGTTAAAGAACTCTCTTCTCTTTGGCCTTCCCCTCTGGGAGCTAGTCTCCTCCTTTCTCTTTTTCTTTCTGTGGCTCTGGCCATAGCGCCTCCCTCCCCCCCCCCTCCCCCTTTTCCTACCCTTTCTAATGTTCTCCTTATTTTATTTTTGCTGCTGTTGTAACTTAGGCCCTCTCCTTTAGTTTCTTCCTTTCCTCTGTTTTTGAGATTCTCCTTCTTGTTGTTGTTGTCTTTTATTTATTTATTTATTTACATTCTCTTATATACCACGCTATTCTGCATCAGTGCGGTTTACATTGAACAAACTGAAATTACAGTGAACAGGGCATTATAACTTGGAGATAACTATTTTACAGGGAACATGGGCTTTTGTTTCCCCTTTTATCCCCCCTACTTATATTATGTTCTTGTTGTTTTGTAACCCGTCTAGCTGCTATCTGCCATAGGCGGTATATCAAATCTCAATAAACTAACTAAACTCTACCTGCTGACAAGGGAGTATAACCCACTTGTCTAGACTCGTCTAGCAGGATAAGGAACTTCCACTTCTTAACAATTTCAGTAGTTAGAAACATTGTTAACTGGCATCATTTAGAGATTATATTATGATTTTCACATGCTTTGTAAGAGTGAACTATCATTAATTTTCAAATGCTCAGACAGTTGCACAGAGAAACCCATGATTGTTGAAATACAGCCAGTCAGTAGAAGTGCTAAATATTTGTGCAACTGTGAAATTGTCTTCACTTGATTAACTGAAGGCCTAAAAACTATCACTAAACATTTTGGACCTTAATTCTTTTTTCTTTAAACAGTACTAAATAGACTCAAAAGGTTCCAAACGTTTGCAGCTGCCATATTCATTTTTGTTATTCTCAATCTAAACTCAGAAAATAAACAGTAATCATGCATTGCATGTTATAGAAATAGGACGGCAGATAAAAACCATATGGCCTAGCCAGTCTGCCCTTCCATAGTAACTTCTGTTTACTCATGGTTTCTTTGAAACATACAACTTATTTTTTCTTTTGAGAAGGGGCAGGTACCTTGCTGCTTTTTAGTATGTTTTTATCAATTTGATACAAAAAAACTTGCCCTTTTCCTCCCCACTTTGAGACTGTAAGACAATCAGATGTTTTCTGCTAAGAAAATGCTCAGTTACAATGAAATGTCATTGCCAAGACTTAAAAGTGGAGGCAAACAGATCCCGCTTCTTTTGAAGATATTTGCTGTATAAGATAAGTCATGCGGATATGATCTGTTTTTTTGCTTTCATCTATAGTTTTGTGGTGTTTCACAATGCAGGATGGTCATTGATGCAATAGGGCAACGGCATCTGGGTTTCCATATGCCTAACTAATGCCCATCAGGTCTGAGACCTCCGTTTCTTGTGAAATATGTGAACAAAGAAAACTATGGAAGCTCATGTTTTTCATCTTTGTGAATTGAATTGGACTGGACATAACAATTTTTTGATTTGTATGGAGTGTTTTTTTACTTTTTGATAAGACTTAAAAGTGTGTCAGACTTAGGGGAGGAAGAGAATGCAATTAATACAGGAATATAATGTCCTTTGTTACACAGAGAGCGTAGTTACTCACCTGTAACAGATAATCTCCAGGAACAAGCAGGAATGTAGTCTTCACATATGGGTATCGTTGGTACCGACAGAGCCTGCGCGAGAACGCTCCCCAGCGTCCAATAGGAACGCTTTTGGGAGCATCCCTCAGCACATGCACGCTGCCTTCCCGCCTTTCCAACTGTCCCTCTTCAGTTCTTCGTTTTCCACGGAGCTGACAGGATCTAAGCCCTGTCACCGCAGAAAATTCCGTCTTTAAATTTGTTTTCTTGCGGTCGCGTTTGCCTGCTGCACGACGCTTATCGGTACCGCCGGTTCCTTTCTTTTCTTTTTCAAAAAAAAAAATTTTTTTTTATACTTTAAACTGTTTCTCTTCGGAAACTTGCCCTTTTGGTGCTAGGCGCCATTTTGGGCACTAGGCCCCATATTCCTAAAACATGGAAAAAACAACTAGTGGCTTTAAAAAATGTACTAAGTGTGGCGGTACCATTTCCGTTACTGACACCCATGATTGGTGTCTGAAATGTTTAGGGCCTGAACATTCTCCAACTGAATGTCTCTCCTGTATGGGGATGACTAAAAGAGGAAGACAGAACCGGGCTGCAAAGCTCGGTACCCTCTTTTCTTCGGACTCCAGATCCATTGCATCGACATCATCAAGGGCCTCGTCTTCCTCCCATGGATCTCAGGTAACTAAACATAAAGGCCGGTCCTCAAAGGGTAGCTCTCCTGCTAAGCATCGAGAGGCCATTGGCATTGCCCTTGAGGGAACCACACCGGCAAAACAGCCGCAGCGGGAGGCTTCGGCTTCCAAAGCATCGATGGGGCTTCAGGATGTTCTCAAGGCCTCAACCTCGCAAGAAATACCTGTGCCATACTCAGGAGTTCCGGCCGTTTTTACCGGTACCGACACCCAGGCATCGGCAGCGTCGATAGACCAGAGGTTCCTCGTTATCGAGCGCAGCATCGCAGCTCTTCTTTCAGCTGCGGTACCAGTGGTCCAACGGGCACCGGTACCGACATCGACACCGATGCCAGTACCGACACCGGTACAGACACTGGTACCGACACCGACGGTACCGGCCCCGGTGGGAACTCTTCCCATGCCATCTCTGGCTGGAATCAACAGATCGGTATCGGGTCAGTTCGGTACCGTCTTCGATCAGTACCGGGACCGGGCTTTGCAAGAGCATCGGGGTCAGGAATACTTCGAATCCTCCGATTCCGAAGATTCTGACCAGTCTGCTGCTACTAGAGGGTTTCTCCCAGAAGATCCCTCTTCTCCCCAACGCAGAATGTCACCTCCAGAGGATATGTCCTTTCAGGATTTTATCCGTGATATGGCCAAAGGTCTTCCAATCACAGTAGCTCCTGAAGAGGAACCCAGAGCAAAGGAATTGGAAATTCTCCAATATCCTAAAGCTCCTAAGGAGGCGGCCACTCTGCCTATCCATGAAATTCTGCATAACTTGATGCTCAGAAGAATGTGGGAGACACCTCTGACTACTTCTCCTCACTCTAGGAGACTTGATACTATGTATCGAGTTCCGCCATGTCCTGGATTTCAGAAAACTCAGCTGCCGCACCATTCCATGGTAGTGGAGTCTGCCATGCGTAGGATGAAAAGTGCAAAGAGGCATGCATCCAATCCTCCAGGTCGTGAATGCAGGACTCCTGGATGCTTTTGGATGCCGGACTTTTCAAGCTTCCATGCTTTCAGCTAGGATCAGTTCATATATTCTATATATGGGAATGTTCCTCAAGTAAGTCACAGGAGACTTGGAACCTATGAGCCCATTTCTCCCAGATGACAAGAGACAAGATTTTCTTGCTCTAGTTAAGCATACTCAAGATGTCTCCAAGTTTTTGTAAATCGTGCAGCCTTTGACTGCTTCGAATGCATCAGCAGAACCTCTGCTATTGCCATTGGTGCATGACGGATTGCCTGGCTGCAGGCATCAGACTTGGAGACTTGGGTACAGGACAAATTAGGCAACATTCCTTGCACGGGGGAGAATCTCTTCGGTAAGAACTGGCAGGAAAAGGCTAACAAGTTAGATGCTGACAATACTACTCTAGATAGATAGATTGCTAAAATCTACAGCCACTCCAGCCAAAAAGAAGCCTTATAAAAAGCCCTCTTTCAGCAAAAAGAGGAAATTTTATCCTTCCTATACTCAGCAGAGTCCGACTCAGGGTCAGGTTGCCCAAAAGGGGCAAACTAGACAGCAAAAGAAGCCAAAAGGCCTGAGAGCCCAACCAGCCTCTCCAGGTTCAGCCCCCTCAAGGACTTTGACTCCTTCCTAGAGAGCTTTGCCATCCTGCCTCTGAGAGGTCCCCAACCTCCCAATATTCCGGGCAGGTTATGCCACTTTGCCAACAGATGGCATCAGATAACAGCAGAAGATTGGACTTTGTCCATTGTAGGAGAAGGGTACAAGCTTCATTTTCACAGCATGCCCCCTCCTACAATTCTAAAGCAATTCAAGTCTCAAACCTCCGCAGACAATCTGCTAGATCACGAGGTCTCGACACTTCTTGCCCAAGGGGCAATAGAGGAGGTACCCATTCTTCAATGGGGTGCAGGGTTCTACTCCCCCTATTTTCTTATTCCAAAGAAAACAGGAGGGGACAGACCCGTTCTGGACCTCAGAGAATTGAACTAGTATCTGTTTCGAGAGAAGTTCAAAATGATTTCTCTAGGAACTCTTCTGCCATACCTTCAAAGCCAGGATTGGCTTTGCTCTCTAGACTTAAAGGATGCATACACTCACATTCTCATCCATCCAGATCACAGGAAATTCCTACGTTTCCTTTTCAGGGGAAAACATTTCCAGTACAGGGTTCTTCCCTTTGGTCTAGCTTCAGCACCAAGGGTATTCACGAAATGCCTGGCAGTAGTAGCTGCATTTCTACGAACCCTGGGGATATTTGTCTTCCCTTACTTGGATGACTGGCTCATTTTAGCCCCTACAGTTGCAGAAGCCAGTACTGCACTGTCCCATACAATGCGAATTCTCCAATACATGGGATTAGTAATAAACTTCCCAAAATCCCAACTGGTTCCTTCCCAATGCCTGGAATTCATAGGAGCCTGTCTAGATACCAGGCAAGCAAAGGCTTTCCTTCCACAGGCCCGGTGTCTTCACATAATGCAACTAGCTTCTCAAGCAGCAGGCAAATCCTCCCTCACTGCTCAAGAGCTACTGCAGTTACTGGGGCATATTTCATCCACAGTTCATGTAGTCCCATATGCTCGACTCCACATGAGAGCAGCTCAGTGGACCTTATCCACACAGTGGACACAGGCCACAGGTCATTTGTCGGACAAAATAATAAACTCTCAATGACTAATTTTGTCCCTCCAATGGTGGCAGTCAGTAGAAAACCTGACAGTGGAGTCTCCTTTTCATCAACCCTCTTTCAGGCCACCCTAACAACAGATGCATCACAGGTGGGTTGGGGAGTACACCTGAATCATCTCAATAGCCAGGGAACCTGGACTCCACAGGAGGCTGGTTTACACATAAACCTCCTGGAATTAAGAGCAATCTATTTAGCTCTTCGAGTATTCCACGCCCAGCTCAGTTACAAGACAGTCCTAGTCCAGACGGACAATCAAGTAGCCATGTTCTATGTGAACAAGCAGGGCGGAACAGGCTCTCTGTCGTTATGCAGCGAAACTTTGCGACTACGGGCCCTCGCCAGAGAGTATCAAATTCACCTTCTAGTGGTATATCTTCCAGGCATTCAAAACCTTTGGGCAGACAAACTCAGTCGAATACTGCTGCCTCACGAGTGGTCCCTCCACCTAGATCAGGTGGCAAGGATATTTCATCTCTGGGGCACTCCAGACATAGACCTCTTTGCAAGTCCATTGAATGCCAAACTTTCCCGGTTCTGTTCCAGGATTCCAGCTCACAATTGTCAGGCAAGGGATGCCTTCCTCCTTCACTGGGGTCAGGACTTCCTTTATGCCTTCCCACCCATTCCCCTCATCCCCAAAATACTCTTCAAGCTTCAGAGAGACAGGGGTCGCATGATCCTCATAGCACCACGATGGCCACGCCAAACGTGGTATCCCCTGCTTCTACATCTTTCTCAAGCAGCACCTCTGGAGTTAGGGCATGCTCCAGATCTCCTTTCCCAGGAGAACGGGACGTTATGGCACTTGAATCCCCAGTCCCTTCACCTCATGGCCTGGTTGCTGAAGGCTTAGACCTCCAGGATCTCAACCTGTCCGAACAGGTAAAAGATATCCTTCAGGCTTCTAGGAAACTTTCCACAAGAAGATCTTATGCCTTCAAGTGGAAACGTTTTACTATATGGTGCTCCAAGAAGGGATTAAACCCCCTTGTCATACCCTTAGAATTGATACTAGAGTATCTCCTTCACTTATCGAATTCTGTTCTAAAGACCAATTCGGTAAGAGTCCATCTTAGTGCAATTGCGGCTTCTTATAAGCCTCTGAATGGACAACCAATTTCCTCTCGTCCTCTCATATCAAGATTTATGAGAGGCCTTCTATTAACAAAACCTCCCATCAAGCCACCACCGGTGGCATGGGATCTAAATCTAGTTCTCGGGCAACTCATGAAGCCGCCTTTTGAACCTTTGGCCACTACAGCCCTCAGGTTTTTGACCTGGAAGGTCATCTTCCTAATTGCAATCACCTCTGCACGTCGCATTAGTGAATTGCAAGCTTTAGTGGCTGATCCTCCTTATACTAGGTTTCATCATGATAAGGTTGTTCTTAGAACTCATCCTCACTTTATGCCAAAGGTGGTTTTGCCTTTTCATTTAAATCAATCAATTTATCTTCCTGTATTTTTTCCAAGGCCTCACGCCTCTAATGCAGAAAGAAACCTTAATACTTTGGATTGTAAAAGGGCCTTAGCCTTTTACATACAAAGAACACAGCAACATAGAAAGTCTTCGCAACTTTTTATAGCTTTTGACCCTACTCATTTGGGACTTCCAGTCTCCAAAAGAACTTTATCTAAATGGATTGCCCAATGCATATTCTTTGCTTATGAGAGTAAGGATCTTCCTTTTCAGGACCATGTCACAGCTCATAACGTGAGAGCCATGGCAGCTTCTATGGCTAATCTGCACTTTGTGTCTATCAATGACATTTGTCGAGCAGCCTCCTGGGCTTCGGTACACACCTTCACAGCCCACTACTACCTGGATAAAACCTCCCATCGGGGGATGCCTTCTTTGGCCAAGCTGTTCTTCAAAATCTCTTTCAGACCTAAATCAACTCCTACCCACCAACCCTGGTGGAATGCCAGAGATCCATGGGAGGAACGATTCCCACTTTCTAGGGTGGCACCTTTCTGAGGTCATTTTCTCTGGCATCTTCAGCTAGGGAGTCCCCATATGTGAAGACTACATTCCTGCTTGTTCCTGAAGATAGCGTAGTTACTCACCTGTAACAGGTGATCTCCGGGAACAGCAGGAATAAGTCTTCACAACCCACCCACCTCCCCTAGGAGTTGTCTCTCTATCTCTTTGTCTTTCCTCTCTCCCTCTATCCTTTCACTCAGCTACAAACTTAACTGAAGAGGGACAGTTGGAAAGGCGGGAAGGCAGCGCGCATGAAAGCAAGTTCTGCTATGAGGGGACATGAGATGAGGGTGAAGGGAGATAGATTCAGGAGTGATATGCGGAAATATTTCTTTACGGAAAGAGTAGTGGATCCGTGGAATAGTCTCCCAGTGGAGGTGGTAGAGATGAGGACAGTAACTGAATTAAAAAAAGCATGGGACATGTGCTGAGGGATGCTCCCAAAAGTGTTCCTATTGGACGCTGGGGAGTGTTCCCGCCCAGGCTCCATCGGTACCGACGATACCCATATGTGAAGACTAAATTCCTGCTGTTCCCGGAGATCACCTGTTACAGGTGAGTAACTACGCTTTCTCCAGGGGCAGCAGGAATCAGTCCTCTCACATATTGGTGACGTTGGTGCTGACAGAGTCCGTGTGATAACTTCTCTCCAGCTTTCAAAGAAAACCTCTGGGAGATGTACCACACATGCGTGGTCCCCTTCCCACCTAATGGTGCCATGTTACCCTCAGTATGATAACATAGCTTAAGACAGCAAAATGTCTTGAGCTATGTTATCATACTGAGGGCAACATAGCACCATTAGGTGGGAAAGGGGCCACGCATGCAGTACAGCAACTCCACAAGGAGGAGGAAGGGTTGTGAGGATCGATTCCTGCTGTCCCTGGAGAACACCTGTTACAGGTGAGTAACTACAATTTCTCCGGGAAGAAACAGGAAGTCGGTCCTTACATACGGGATTTCCTAGCTATAGGCTACCGAAAAAAAAACTGTAAAAAGCAATGGATGACCAGAAAAAGTGAACCGTGAGAAGCAGCAACTGAGTCAAGGACACTAGACCTATGAGTGGCCCCTGGTTTCAAGCAAGGAGCCAGTTCTCCGGTAGTCTGAGCACACAGAAGGGTAGGAGAAGTTGCCTTATACCTCAAACAAGTGACGAAGTACTACCTGGCCAAAGGTATTGTCCCATTGGGATCCCTTCTTCAGGCAGTAGTGAGCTGCGAAGAAATGGACAGACTAGGTGGTGGCCCAACAGATCTCCGGCAAGGGGACGGAGTGCACGTTTGCCACAGAGGCCGCCATGGCCCGGACGCTGTGCACCATGATCAGATGCTCCAGCAAGAGACCGGCTTGCTTGTAAGCGAAGGCAATGCAGTTCACCACCCAAGTGGACAGGGTATGTTTATAGACCGCTGTCCCCAGTCAATTTGGGTCATAGGAGATGAAGAGCTGTGAAGAGTGACAGTGGACCCGAGTATGCTTCAGGTAGAAGGACAGGGCCCGCTTACAATCCAGGGTAGGGAGAGCTGCCTCTACCCTACTAGCATGGGGGCATGGAAAGAATGTAGGATTCACCATTTCCTGATTGAGGTGGAAAGGGGACATCACCTTTGAGAGAAACTTGGGGTGCATGCGAAGCATGACCCTTTTATTGTAGAACCTCGTATAAGTTGGGTGAGCCACCAGGCTTGGAGCTTGCTGACCCTGCGAGCTGAGGTGAGTCCACAAGGAAGACCACCTTCCAGGATAGATACTTAAGGTGGCATGAGCCAAAAGGCTTGAACGATGATGCAGTGAGTTTTGAAAGAACTACATTGAGGTGCCACTCTGCCCCCAGGGGGCTAACAGGTGGCTTAGAGAGAAGTAGGCCTCCCAAGAATCAAATCACAAGGGGATGAGCGGAGAGCGGCTTGCGCTTGACAAGATGATGGTGCGCTGAAAGTGCGCAGAGGCATACACTGACTGAGTTGGACTTCAACCCTGCCTGGGAAAGGTGAAGTAAGTACTGGAGGACTAGCTGAAGCAAACAGGAGAAGGAGTTAACCCACCTCTCCGCACACTAAATCAAGAACCTTCACCACTTGAAGGCATAGACCCGGCAGGTAGAAGGCTTACAAGAAGCCAAAAGAACTGCTTCCACCTCGCTGGAGAGACAGAGGTGGGCCAAGGCTACCTTTTCAGCAGCCAAGATGTCAAAGACAGGGACCCCAAGTTCGGGTGCAGTAGGGAGCCTTCCTCCTGTGAGAGTAGGTCTGGGTTGCACCCCAGAGGGATTGAGGGTGCCTGGGACAGGCAGAGGAGCAGCGGGAACCATGGCTGCCGGGCCCACCAAACGGCCACCAGTATCACTGTGGCTCTGTTGAGCTGGACCATGAACAGTGTCTTGGCGATCAGTAGCGTGGGCGGGAAGGCATAGAAGAGGCCCTCCGTCCATGGGATGCGGGGATATGGTTGCCTGGAGCAGAAGAGAGCTAGCTGGGCATAGGCCAGGCTGTCGAAGAGGTTCACTTGCGAGAGCCCCCAGAGACAGAACAGTCAACTGGCCAACTTGGGGTCCAGCCATCACTTGTGTGGTTGGAGGACTCGGCTGAGCCGGACCACCAGGACATTGTCCTGGCCCTGGAGGTAGACTGCCCACAGGAGCATCCCGCTGCTGCTGGCGAAGGGGCAAAGGCTCACTGCCTCTTGGCACAGGAGGAACAACCCCATCCCCCTCCCTGCTTGTTGATGTAAAACATAGTCACCTGGTTGTCTGTCTGGATCAAAACCACTTGATGTTGAAGGTGGTGTTGGAAAGCCCAGAGGGTGAGTGCTATCGCTCAGATTTCCAAAAGGTTTATCTGCTGGAGGCTCTCCTTCTGTGATCAGCTGCCCTGTGTGTGGAGGTTGTCGCAATGGGCTCCCCAGCATAGGTTGGATGCATCCATGGTGAGGATACTCTGAGGGATGGGGGCATGGAAGGGCATTCTGGCCTGCAGGTACTAGAGTTGCTGCCACCAGTCAAGGGAGTCTGCCAGGAGGTGGGTCACGACCACTCTGTCCCATAGGCACCCAGTTGCTTGTGGCCACTGGGAACTGAGAGCCCACTGGACCGACCACATAGAAGTCAGGTGTCCGGTGTGATGTACACCGTGGATGCCATGTGGCCCAGAAGGCGAAGCATGAGGCATGCAGAGGCCAAGGATTGACCCTGGATGTGCCCTGCGAGCACTTGGAGGCACCAGGCCCTGTCCAAAGGAAGGAAGGCAGGCCTTGGCCTGGACAGTGTTCAGCATTGCCCCTATGAATTCCAGGCATTGCGTTGGCTGGAGATGGGACTTTGGATAGTTTGATGAACCCCAAATGTTTCAGAATGAGGATGGTGTGGGCCGCTGTCTGATGGGCTTCTGTGGTAGTGCCACCCTTTATGAGCCAGTCATCCATGTATGGGAAGATGAACACCCCCTGGAGATACAGCAAGGCAGCGAGCACTGCCAAGCACTTTGTGAAAACCCTTGGGGCAGAGGCCAGACCGAAGGGGAGAACCCTGTATTGATAGTGGTCTCCTCTCATAATGAAGCGGAAGTACTTCCTTTGACAGGGGTGGATAAAGATGTGTGTGTAGGCATCCTTTAGATCCTAGGAGCATACCCATTCTCCCTGCCGGAGGTATGGCAGCAATGTTCCAAGGAAGAGCATCTTGAATTTCTCCCTCACCAGCAAAACACACTTACTACTCTAATCTCATCTCCTCTTCAGCAAACTCCTTCCACCAACTGCTTCAAGTACTGAAGTCTCTCCACCATTCTCTTTCCACCGATCCCGCTCCT
The DNA here is from genome assembly GCA_033557465.1 of Ichthyophis bannanicus. NCBI lineage: Eukaryota > Metazoa > Chordata > Amphibia > Gymnophiona > Ichthyophiidae > Ichthyophis > Ichthyophis bannanicus. The sequence continues at coordinate 939,762,504 of CM066033.1, read as the reverse complement.
TGCATTCCTAGTTCCCCCGCAACTGGCTATCTTTTTGCAGGTAAGGCTCAGCCCCTTCGTTCCTCCTTTCCTGACTGCCCTCCCACACTCTCCTCCACTCCTCCCTCTCTCCCTTCTCAACCTCTAGCTCATACCTAGTCAACTTTCTCCTCGATCTCTAATATTATGCTTTCAAAATTCCTCCTCTCTACTAGAAAAACCACTTGCTGAGCCAATCCCATTCCCTCTGCCTGGCTCTCGGAGCCTTCCCTTGCACTTCTCCCCTTCATCCAGACCATGCTCAATTCCAGTTTTGCCTCGGTCTCTTTTTCCACCCCCTGGAAACATGCACTTGTCCGCCCACTTTTGAAAAAATCCACACTTGACCCGTCCGACCTGTCTCACTACTGCCCTGTTTCCAACCTCCCTTTTCTCTCCAAAATTCTTGAACAATTTGTTTTCGCACAACTTTCACAGCATCTGGGAATCTATTCATTACCTTCATCCTTGTCAGTCTGGTTTTAGGCCTGGGCACAGCATGGAACTGATCCTTCTGTTTCTGAACGAGCTTGCTCTCACAACTGTGGCGACGTCTCACTTGCTGTATCTCTCGATCTGTCATTTGCATTCGACTTGGTTGATCACTTCACCCTTCTCTCCCATCTCCATGATACTGGTATCTCAGGGATGGTCTTGCACTGGTTTCACTCTTTTCTCTCCTGTAGCTCATTCCCAGTCATCTCAGATACCTCTTCTTCAGAACCCATTCCCCTTCTGTGTGGTGTCCTTCAAGGGTCAGTGTTGGCTTATGTTTATGTTTATTGGCTTAATATACCGCTAAACGAAAAAACATATCGGTTTACATATTACAAATCAATAAAGAAAAGAAAAAGGAAAAGAAGTTACAATGGCAGATAGGAAAGCAAACCAGGCAGATTCATACAACAAGACAATAGAGAGGAGAGAGAGAGAGGGAAAAGGGGAAGGCAGTAACATGTGGGGAGGCCAGAAAGGGCAAAGACAGGACAAAATCATGTGAAGGGGTCAGGGAGGTCGAAGGCAAGGGCAAAGAAATGGGTTTTGAGGCTGTTCTTGAAGGTGGTATGTTCTGATTCGAGCCGGATAGAGGAAGGGAGGGAATTCCATAAGGCAGGGGCAAGGAAAAAGAACGCAGAGGAGCGGGTGGATTGGAGGCGAGCACAAGTGGGTGAGGGAAGATGCAGGCGATTCAGGTGGAGGGAGTGCAGGGAGCGAGCTGAGGTGTGGGAGTGGACAAGGTCTGCTAGGTACTGAGGTGAATGAGTGTGAAGAGCGCAGTGAAGGAGTACCAGGACTTTGAAGTGAATGCGGAATTTAATGGGGAGCCAATGGAGACGGATGAGGAGAGTAGTAATGTGATCACGCAGAGATGCATGAAAAATGAGCTGGGCAGCGGTATTCTGAATGCGTTGAAGGCGGTGCAATTGTGTGGCGGGGAGACCTGCTAGAATAGAGTTACAGAAGTCGATGCGAGATATAACCAGGGACAGAAGGAGGGTAGAGAGAGCCTGTGTAGAGAGAGAAGGTCTGATGGCGCGTATCTGACGTAGAAAGTAGAAGGAAGTCTTTGAGATGTGTGCGATGTGATCACGAAAAGTCAGGCCGGGGTCAAAGAGGACCCCTAGATAGCGAAAGGAGGAGACTAAGGGAATGGGTGAACCAGAGAAAGAGGGGGCGATCAGAGGGGGGGAACTATCACGGGAGAACCAGATGGCCAGGGTTTTAGTGAGATTAAGGTGTAGGCAGTGAGTGGTGAGCCAGTTGGCTACAGCTGTGAGACATGTGTTCAGAGGGGAGAGATCAATGGAAAGGGGGGAGGTATGATAGAGAAGGAGCAGGTCATCAGCGTAGTAGAAGGCGGAAATCCCATGTTGTTGGACCAGTAAAGAGAGAGGTGTGAGAAAGATGTTAAAAAGAAGAGGAGCTAGAACTGAGCCCTGAGGAACACCGCAGAGAAGGGGAGTGGGTTCAGAGACAGACGGAGGAGTAGAAGTGGAGAGAACAGAGTAGGACCTGGAGGAGAGAAAAGAATGGAACCAGTGAAGGACTGTGCTACATAGACCTGCCTCCCGTAGACCAGCTAGAAGAAGGGAGTGGTCAACAAGATCAAAAGCGGCTGACAGATCAAGGGAAACCGCCACCGAGAGATCACCACGGTTGTGGGCAGTGTGGATGTCGTTTAGGAAACCAAGAAGGACAGTTTCGACACTGTGGCCGGGGCGAAAGCCAGATTGGCGGGGATGAAGGAAATGAGTAGAGTCAAGAAAAGAGGAAAGTTGGGAAAAGACGGCTTTTTCAAGATAGGAAGGGAAGGTTAGAGACTGGACGGTAGTGCGCGGGAATCAAAGGGTCGAGTGAGGACCTTTTAAGGATAGGCCGGACCAGGGCATGCTTCCAAGGTTGGGGGAACGTACCTGAGGAGAGACTGGAGTTAATCATGGAAAGGAGTGGAGGGATAAAGGCTAAAGAGGGGGTAAGCAACCAGGAGGAGGGGACGGGATCCAGAGCACAGGAAGTTTTCTTAGAAGAGGAGATAAGTGCAATGAGCTCAGGAGAGGTGAGCGGATGGAATGAGTGCCAGACATGGGACAGTTGGGGGGAGGGAGGGGGAGAGCAAGGAGGGGGACTGGAGATGGGGGGAGGACAGTAAGGCAGAGTGTGTCTAAGAGTGGATATCTTGGTACTGAAATAGTTTGCTAGCTCGGAGGGAGCGGGTGATGGGACAGGAGGGGGAGGGGTGGTACGAGATTGAAGGGAAGTAAGAGATTGAAGTACAGAGTAGAGGTGACGGGTCTGGTTAGGGGCGGAAGAGATGGCAGTGGAAAAGTAGGCTTGCTTGGCTTTGTGAACGTGAGATCGGTATTAAGAGTGCTCAGACTTGAAGCGAGAGAGAGTGGAGGGGGAGGGGGCTTTACGCCACATGCGTTCAGCCCGACGGAGCTGTGCACGGAGGAGAAAAAGGCTGGAGTGAAACCATGGCTGAGAGGGGCGACGGGAAAGAGACTGGGGACGAAGGGGGGCAATGCGGTCTAAGGCAGCAGAGAGAGAGGAGGACCAGGTGGAGGCTTGGGAGGAAGGAGAGAGAAGGGGGAAATTAGCCGGAAGTAAATCGGATGCTGAGGGAAATAGTTGAAGGGTCTCAGGGGTGATACGCCGAGTAAGGGATGCAGGAATGGAAGGAGACGTGGGGAGGGAAAGGGGAGAGGAAAGAGTAAGGGGCTCCCTTACTCTTCAATGTCTTCCTTGCCTCTCTCACGTTACTCATCCAACAATCTGGTTTGTCAGCATACTATTATGCTGCTGATATCATCATATTATAATAACAGCTCTCCCGTGGCACAAGACGTTTCCCTGCTGAACTCCTGCCTTGTATGCATTTGACAGGCTTGTGTCCAACTTTCTTCACCTCCGTGCTCAAAAGACATTTGCTATTTGGTTCTCCTTTGGCAATCCCTCCCCATCCCTGGCTCCTTCTCTGTCTGATTCCCAAATCTCGTTTGTCACTTCCCTCCACTACCTCTGTGTCACTCTGGACTCTACCGTCTTTCCATGAACACATCTCATTGCTTGTACACCGTTCTTTTTTTCCCCTAAGGCAGATCAGGACTCTCCGCCCTTTCCTAAGCACTTCCTGTCTTAACACTCTTCTGTCCCTGGTGATATCACATCTTGATTACTGTAACTCCATTCTTACAGGTCTTCCTTAGTCCCAGTGCTGCTGTCTCCATCTGGCTCATCTCTCATGCCTCCCAATACGATCACTGTACACCATTTCTCATTGACCTTCACACACAGTGTTCAATACAAAATACTTATTACAGTCCACAAAGCTCTTTATAACCATACCCCACAAAACCTATCTGATCTTCTTCAGTTTCACACCCCTTCTAGCAGTCTCCATTCAGCTCACATCAACCAATTGCATCTCCCCTCCCCATCCTGTGCACACCTGGAATCCTCTTGCCACTCTACCTTTTTTCTTCTTGGATTCCTCCCTATGGAACTCCTTGCCAACTGACCTCCGCTTAGAACCTTTCTTCCCTAGGTTCAAGTCTCTCCTATTTCTTGCTGCCTTCGACCTCCCACCCCCACTTCCTTGACTACTTCTTCCTTTTCTTTTCCTCCCATTTTCCCAACTGTGTGATTGATAACCCTCTCTCCTATCCAAATATGTAGTTCCTTTCTTTTTCTTTGGCACTAATCATTTTCGTTTGTTTTATGAAATTGTAAACTGCCCTGATGTAACAGAGGTATAACAAATGTGAAATAAAGATAAAGAACCTGATGAGGTTTCACAGGTCTAGGAAAGGCTGAAACCCCCTAGTCCTTTTGGGTAGCAGGAAGTAACAGGAGTAGAACCCAATGTCTCGGAGTTGGAGGGGAACAGGTTCTACCACCCTGATGCTATTAGATTTGCGAGTTCCTGCTGAAGCAGGTCCCAATTTATTTATTTATTTATTTACAGTCTCTTTTATACCGCGCTATTTGACATCAGTGCGGTTTACAATGAACATTGAACTACACATCTCGGTTTAGTGATTTGTGCTTACAATAAACAGGTATAATAACTTGGGTAAACATTAAACAAGTTTCTTAACAGGGAAAACATGATAAATATATACAAGCCACTTTATGCAGCTATATAACGGGTTATATGAACTGCACAAGCTTCTCATGGTGGGAGGGGGTTAAAGTGTGATTGCGAGTATTCATTCTAAGAATGCTAGATGCATGAGCTTGAGGTGCTGCCTTGAGGTGTGAAAGTAGGTGAGTGTGAGGGGGAGGCTGAGACATCATAGTGAAGGAGAAAAAGGTGATGTTTCAGTGCCTTCTTGAATTGGGAGAGATCACTGATGGTTCTGATAGTCGCCGGTAGAGCGTTCCAGCAGGATGGTGCAAAGAAGGCAAAGGCTTTAGATCTGGTAACTTGGGAGCACTTAGTGCTTGCCTTAGGTAGAATAAGGGTATTTGAAGCATTCAATCTCCTTACCCGGTTAGGAGGTGTGATTGATACTAGGTCAGTAATGGCAGTAGCCGGGTATTTCTTGATGGCCTTGTGGGTCATAGTTAGAATCTTGAAAGAGATCCTGGCTTGTATGGGCAGCCAATGCAACTGTTTTAGTATTGGGGTAATGTGGGATCTTCTGGAGGCTCCATGAAGGATTCTTGCAGCTGAATTCATTGCAAGTTGTAAGGGGTTGGTCGTGCTCTTTGGTAGGCCATGTAATATCGCATTGGCGTAGTCAAGGTGAGGCATTATTAGGGCCTGAAAAACAGTTCGAAAGTCTTCAGGTTCTAACAGCTGACGAAGATGGCGGAGGGTTCGGATTTTATGATAGATCAATTTTGTTATGTTATTGATATGAGCCTTCATATTAAGCTGCTGATCAAGTGTAACTCCCAGGTATCTTACTGTAGTCTTGCATATGAGCTCTGCGTCACGAACTTTGATGGACAGGGGTGGAATAAATGCCGGATTCCTGGTGACGAAGAGAGCTTCTGTCTTTTTGAAGTTTAACTTAAGCCTTTGTGCATTTATCCAATCTGTGACTGCGTCAAAGCATTTGATTAGAGGGGAGAGGTCAAGATGTTCTGTCGAGATTGGCATGTACATCAAGACGTCGTCAGCATAGACCATGCAGTTGATGTTAAATGAGTGGATAAGGTCACAGATGGGTTGCATGTAAATGTTAAACAGCAAGGCAGATAAGGAGGAGCCTTGTGGAACACCTTTTGTTTGGAGGAAGGGGTCGGAGGTGGAAGGGCCAGAACGGACATGTTGCCAACGGTCAGTGAGGTATGACGCGCACCATGATAGAGCTGAACCGTGAACTCCCTTCTCTCTGAGGCATTGAAGGAGAACTTCAATGAAGGGGATGCATCAGGAGCTCTCTTGGAAAGAAGGGCACAGGCATCTGTTCGAGGTGGAGGTGTGGTGATGGCTTGCCAGTGGGTTAGCAAAAACCACCAGACGCCCCCCACCCCCTGGTGTCTGCAGGGTAGGCCCTCCCGGGGGAAGAGAGATTGTGCCTCAGGAGGAGTCAAACCCCCCCCCCCCCTCAGGTTGAGTCTGAGGCATGGGCTGGGGCTTGGGGGCCTTAGGCTTACGAGGGCCATGCCCATGTCCTGTTGGGGAGCTGGGAAGGCCAAGTGCTGAGGGGAGTTTCCATAAGCCTTCCTCTTTTTAGGATATAAGGGCTTTTTACCTGAAGTCTTCCTTCGAGAAGGATCAGGGGTCATCTTGGAGAGCCTGATCCTGGTCATGAACTCTAACTCCAGCTCGGCAGCCTTTTTAGTCATGGGTTTGCCAAAGAGGTTCTCTCCCCGACAAGGTACATCAACCAACTTATTCTGTACCAACTTCTCCAGGTCAGAAGACTAGCCAAGCATGGCCCACCGCTGCTACTCTAGCCGCCGACTCGAAGCCGTCATAGGCCACCCAAGTCATAAACTTGGAGCATTCCTTGATCGTGGAGACCAAGGTCTGGAACTGTTGAAGAGGTTCTTTGGAGAGCCCAGCTGCGAACCTGGAGAGTTCCTTGATGTGATGCCAGCATGCCCTAGATTTGTTATACTAAATTAGATACAAAACACAAATCCTTATTGTTTTCACAAAAGTAATGCAATACCAGAAAAACAAAATTGCAGAAAACTTAATTTAATTGTTGCTATTGACAAAAATCCACCACAAAATAAAAATAAAAAATAGCCCCATATACCAAAGAAAAAATATATACGAGGGTTGCTCAGAAAGTAATGGCCCTCATGTTTTTTCTCAGTCCAGAATGAAGATAGAGGTGTGAAATTGAAAGGGTAGTAACTTGGAACTTCAAAGGACACGTGTGTAATTTTACAGTCATCCGACAAATAGCGAGGCAGTAGTGATCCTTCAAATGGCATCTGTGAGTGACACACGGTACAAACAACGAGCTGTAATTGAATTCTTGGTGGAGGAGAAAGAAAGTGTGAGAAACATTCACAAACGGTTGTGTTCTGCGGTAGATAGGAGCACTGTTCGACGATGGGTGAAGAGAGTAAAGGCTTCAGGAAGTGATAAAACAGAACTGGAAGATCGTCCGCGATATATGGGTATCCTGCCTCAGCCACCAGTCCAGACAAGTTGCAGCGCGCTAATGACATTATTCATGCGGCTCGGCGCATCACGAGTCAGGAATTGTCCGTACAGCTTTCCGTCAGAGGTAGTGCAATGGCAATTATTGACTCTTTGGGATATTCAAAGGTGTGTGCAAGGCACACAGCAACAGCTTACAGTATTTTAATGCCTGCTGGCAGCTATCGCAGGGCGCTGCAACTTGTCTGGACTGCTGGCTGAGGCAGGGTGCTTGTGGAGGGCTGAAGAAGACCCAGTCTCTGGCTAGCAAGGTACAATAGGGCCTTTGAGTGCTGCAAAAGAGCCTCTCACCTAGCAGAAACCAGCAGCTGCTAAAACAGCTCCTCCAGCTGTCTTCAGTCTTGTTTAATTGCTTGATAACCCCCTTCACAGTGTGCTGGGGCCCCAATTTTTTTTATGGGGGAATCCAGGCTCTCACATGGCACTGGCACAGCCATTTCTAGGGCTACGTACCCTTGTCTAGCCCATCCACCCGGGCACTGCTCTGCAAGTCCTACTTTTATCCTCTGTGGGGGTGGGCTGGGCAGCGGAAGGTGAGGTTCGTCATTTTTGTGGAGGAAGGGAAATTCCCCTCGTGGAGGGTGCAATGCAGCGAGGGCTGATGAAAACCCAGAGGAGAAAAAGAAGCTGTTTTTCAGAGAAAAAAAGATGTGCACAAGTTGCAATATTCGCAGGAACCAGCTAGAGGGAGCAGGAGGGCATTCAGAGAGACTGAAGGGCCAGGCCCACCTGGTCACGAGGAACTGACAACTAGCTCCCAATCCTCAAAGGCAGGAGTGCTTTATAAGGGGAGAGTGGAAGACTGGAGAGGAGAGAGGTTGAAGTGGAAACCTGATTTCTCCGGAGCTAGAGGATCACCAGGAGTGAGAGGTGACTCACCAGGAGCTGAGGAAGGACCTAAGGAGGGACCAGCTCAAGATAGAGAGCGAGCTGTTTGCCCGAAGAGGCAAAAGCACTGTACTAATTGCAAGCAGAAGCCAAAGGAGGATCAGCTGGAGAAGCTAAGCCACGCTGAGCAGGAAAGCCAGGAGCTGGGCTTATGCAGAAGCAGGCGCTTACCAGGAGAATGGGTTCAAAGGCTGCAAGGTAAACCAAACTTTCAAAGAAAAGCATTTCATCAAGCTGCTGACTGTGAGAGGCAAGCAATTGAAGAAAGCCATTTACCTGCTTGTTCCTGCAATACAAGGTATGATAAATATATGCCTATGAAGAAAGCTATAAATGCTAAAGACTATGGTAAAGCTGCTATAAAACCTCTAAGAAGAGAGAACACATTTAATCCTAATACAGCATGCAATGAAGCTACAGGGTAAACTATTTAAGACTAATAAAAGAAAATATTTTTTCACTCAACGTGTAATCAAACTCTGGAATTTGTTACCGGAGGATGTAGTAAAGGCTGTTAGTGTAGCTGGGTTTAAAAAAGGTTTGGACAAGTTCCTGGAGGAAAGGTCCATAAACCATTATTAAGAAGGGACCCAGGATATCAATGCTTGAACCAATACAAGCATTGTGGAACCTGTGTCCCTTGGGGAAACTGCTAGGTACGTATGACCTAGATTGGCCACTGTTGGAAACAGAATACTGGGCTTGATGGACCTTGGTCTGACCCAGTATGGCATATCTTATGTTCTTATGTTCTTATGTGGCCGACGCCCTAGGCTAGGCCAAGGACATTGGCAAGTTCTGCAAGAGATATACAAAACACCTGGAGGTGTTTCCCAAGAAACTAGGGATACAGAGTCAGACATATCTGATTATGAGCCAATGCAAGTGGAACTGGCAGGAGAATTATCAGACCAGGAAATGGATTGTACTCTGTGTGTCTGGTAGCATAGAGTCTTTGCCAGACTTGTGAATTGCTTGAATTGCTAACCGAGCATTCTTTAAGTGACTAAGCACTGCTATTCCTGTGAAATTCAACAGTTTTGCTTTAAACCCTGAGTTTTCTTTCTTACCTGAATTAAGGACATTTACTTTGAGTTGTAACCCAACAATTGGAACCACTGTGTAAAGGGAATAAAAGCCTTCTTTTTCCCACCACTCTGCTTTAATGGTTTCTTTAAAGATTGGAGCTAAAAACTACAAGGACCAAGTGCCTTTTGGCCCTTAAAAGACTCTCCTATCTTAATATTAAAATTTTTATGTCCCACCTGCCCTAGCGTCCACTGGCCACCAGGGAGGCGTGCCGAAAAGGGAAGGAACTATTGGTGATCAGTCTTTTACTGGGAGTACCTCCCAGGATGCTACATTTGTGCTGAGACTCAATGAACCTGCAGCAGACCTGCCATCTAGAGAGAACCTCCATTTTGGAGAGCATCAGATGCCTGTCGGAGTTCTTCCCATTGAGACCAAGTCCAAAAATGTAGCACAAGGAAGGAAAAGCTTAAAAACTTTTTATTTGATACTTAAATGAGATTGCGTGCCAAAGACCCAACACAGGCTGTGTTTCGTCACACTTTCATCAGGGCTATTGGCATACTAAAATTATAAAACAAACATAATTAAATTGCATATAAATGACCATTTGAAAAGTACATTAAAAACATAAATATTGAACAATAAAATATTCAGTTATGTAAAAGAGGAACGGGAAATCATATAAAATAATGATACATGCACATATAAATGGTTCTGTAATGAATCAAATGAATAAATACATCCATAACAAACCAATAAATACATCAAAATATATATCATCAACAAACTTTATATTGATGAGACAACATCTTAAAAACACATACCTCTCTTGGCTGTATATTCTATATTCACAAATATCTTTTGGATAATTGCGCCTATTTGGCACGCAATAGGAAAATCCAAAGTTGGCCTCCAAGGATCTGAAGGCCCTGACTGGCCTTATATCTGCTGTGTTCAGGGCAAATTGGATCAGCTGTTTGGACTGCCATGAGTGGATGCCCTGGTCACAGCAGTGATGAAGCATATAATGATTTCAGTGGAAGGCAAAGAGGCTTACAGTAGATGGGTAGAAACTTTTCTGAATGCCTTCATGGCTTCAGTTTTGGGCTCCCAAACAGCTGAATCTTGTGGCACAAGCACTTCTGCTCTTGGTTCAACAGCTGCTGGATAGTCCTGAAGCAGCCAGAATGGAGTCGGGGGCCATATTTGTGGTGGACGCCTTATATAGGACTGGGGTTTCTAGTCCCACAGGTGCTCCTTGTGGTCTTGGGCAAGCCACTTAACCCTCCATAGCCCATGTTCCCTGTCAAATAGTTATCTCCAAGTTATAATGCCCTGTTCAATGTAATTTCAGTTTGTTCAATGTAAACCGCACTGATGCAGAATAGCGCAGTATATAAGAGAATGTAAATAATAAATAAATATGATCTGATCCAGTGGTGGTTAGGTGGTGGCTTTGGCAGTGCAACTGGTCTGTGGATGCTGCCTCCAAGTTGCATCTAAGCAAGTACCCTTTTGTGATGGGCTGCTGTTTGGAGAAGATCTTGAGAAATTAGTGAAGAACCTCGGCAAGGCCTGTCCTCAGAGGCTACTGGAAGAAAGGTCCAAGGATGCCTACTCGGCACCTCAAAGAAATTCTTGGGGAGCTGGAAATGCCTAAGGATGCCCAAAAGCTCTGTTTCCACCCATTTCCCCCCATGGGTCTTGGCACAGGAAGGGCCTGCCTTTTTGGGGTTCTCAGAATCCTCGGGACTCCTTAGCCCCTTCTGGAACCAGCAAATCTTTACATTTAGATCTGGCTGGTCTCTTCCAAGGCATAGTCAGTAGGGGCAAGGTGGCTCTGGCACATTCTCTCAGAAAGGACCTAGAACACTTCAGACCAGTGGGTAGTAGAGGTACTAGGTCAGTAGTACACATTGGAGTTCGTAAATCCTCTTGAGATACCTTTGTGGAATCTACCTGAGGCCCACTCAAGTGAGTGGTGGTCACAGATACATTACAGTGCTTCCTGAAGTTGCAGGCTATCATACCCATGCCTTCCGCAGAGTAAGGTCAGGTGTGGTACTACATTTACTTTGTGGTTCCCAAGAAAGGAGGGTTCTTTCAGCCCATCCTTGACCTGAAGGTGGTTAGTGCCAAGCTCAGGTTTCCCCATTTTTGGATGGAGACCATCCGCTCCATCTCATCTTTTCGTCTGGTAAAGTTCCTTAGCTCCCTGGACCTGGCTGAGGCCTAATTTCCTATCCCATTAGAACTAGCATCAGTGGTTCCTCCCCTTCTGTATCCTGGGCCAACATGTCTAGTTAAGAGCTCTGCCCTTTGACTTAGCCACAGCTCCCTGTACTTTCTTAAAAGTGGTGGTAGTACTGGTGGCATTCTTGCATGGCGGAGGATCCATATTCACCCTGATCTGGCTTATTGAAGAAGCAGAACGGACACGGCTCTAGTGATCCAATGATTGGGGCTGGTGATCAATTACCCCAGAGCAACCTCAAACTCTCTCAGTTGCTGGAGTGTTTAAGAGTGCATTTCAGTACTTTACAGGGACATGTGTTCCTCACGATGGAGCAGATGCTCAAGCTACAGACTGACTTGAGAGTTCTGTTTGTGATCTGCTCTTTGAGCTTGGGACTTTATTCAGCTTAAGAACATAAGATATGCTAGGTCCATCAAACTCAGTATCCTGTTTCCAGCAGTGGCCAATCTAGATTACAAGTATCTAGCAGTTTCCCCAAAAGACACAGGTTCCACACTGCTTGTATTAGGGCAAGCAGTGAATTTCCCAGGTCCCCTTTAATAATGGTTTATGGACCTTTTCTTCAGAAACGTGTCCAAATCTTTTTTTTTTAACCCAGCTACACTAAACAGCTTTTACTACATCCTCCAGTAACGAATTTCAGAGTTTGATTATGCATCGAGTGAAAAAACATTTTCACTTATTGGTCTTAAATAGGCTACACTATAGCTTCATTGCATTTCCCCTAATATTTCTGTTTATGCCATTAAAATATAATCGATCTACATGTACCCGTTCCACTCTATTCATTAATTTATAGACCTCTTTCATATCTCCCCTCACCAGTCTCTTTTCCAGGTAGAAGAGCCCTAACCTTTTTAGCCTCTCCTCATAGGGGTATTCTTCCATCCCCTTTACTATTTTTGGTAGCTCTTCTCTGTACTTTTTCTAATAACACTATATCCTTTTTAAGATACAGTGACCAGAATTGCACACAATATTCAAGGTGTGGTAGCACCATGGAACGATACAGAGGCATTATAATATCCTTTTTGTTTTATTCTCCATGCTTATGATTCCTAGATTATATTTGCTTTCTTGGCCACCACTGCACACTGGGTGTAGGATTTCAAGATGTTATCCACAATGACGCCTAAATCTTTTTCCTGGGTGGTGGTTTGTAACGTGGAACCTCGCATCGTGTATCCATAGTTTGGATTGTTCTTTTCTAGGTGCATAACTTTGCTCTTCTCCACATTAAATTTCATCTGCCATTTGAACATCCAGTCTTCCAGTTTATCAAGGTCCTCTTGCAATTCTCGTGGGTTTTAACAACTTTGAATAATTTTGTGTCATCTGCAAATTTGATTACCTCACTCGTTATTCCCATTTAAAAAGCAGCAGACCCAGCACAGATCCCTGGGGTACTCCACTATTCACCTTTCTCCATTGGGAAAATTGGCCATTTAGCCCTAACCTCTGCTTTCTATCATTTAACCAGTTCCTGATCCACAATAGTACACTGCCTCCTATCCCATGACTTTTTAATTTCACCAAGCTTCTCATGCAGGCCTTGTCAAAGGCTTTCTGAAAATCCAGGTACACTATATCAACCTACTCACCTTTGTCTACCTGTTTATTCACACCTTCAAAAAAACATAACAGATTAGTAAGACAAGGCCTTCCTTGGCTAAAGCTATGTTGACTTTCTCCCATTAAGCCATGACTATCTACGTGTTCAGTAATTTTGTTCTTTATAATGGTTTCTACCATTTTTCCCGGTACGGACGTCAGGCTCACCGGTCTGTAGTTTCCCGGATCACCCCTGGAACCCTTTTTTAAAAATTGGCATTACATTGGCCATACTCCAATCTTCAGGTATTACAGATGATTTTAATGATAGTTCACAGATTACTAATAGTAGGTTTGCAATCTCATATTTCAGTTCTTTCAACACCCTTGGATGTATACCATCCGGTCCATGTGATTTTCTACTCTTCAGTTTATCAAATAGCTGTAATACATCTTCCCGGTATATCAATATTTCTTTCAAATCTTCTGCGGCATCACCTTTAGATGTAGGGATGTTACCCATTTCAGTCATGGGTAACATCCCTACATCTTTCTCAGTAAAGGCCCAAGCAGAGAATTCATTCAGTCTCTCTGCTATGGCTTTGTCCCCTCTTAGTGCCCCTTTTACCTCTTTATCATCTAATGGTCCAACTGATTCTCTCTTCAGGTTTTTTGCTACAAATGTAGTTGACAAAATCTTTATGCATTTTTGCTTCCACAACAAGTTTCTTTTCAAATGCTCTCTTTGCCTGCCTTATCAATGCCTTACATCTAACTTGCCAGTGCTTATGATGTTTCTAGTTTTCATCATTTGGCTCCTTTTTCCATTTCCTGAAAGATGCTTTTTTGGCAACAGCCTTTCTGACCTCACCTTTAAATCACGCTGACAGTTTTTTGGACTTCCTTCCACTTTTTTTAAAGTATGGAATAAAGCTGGGCTGAGCTTCCAAGATAGTATTTTTAACCAACACCAATGAATGATGTAAATATTTAACCTTTGCAGCTGCTCCTTTTAGTTTTCTCTTAACTATTTTCCTCATTTTATCATAGACTCCCTTTTGAAAGTTAAAAGGTAATACTGTGGATTTTCTTGCCATCCTTCCTGCATTATTAAATTACACGTAATCATGCTATGATCACTGTTGCTAAGTGGCCGCAACACTCTTATCTCTTGAACCAAATCTTGTGTTCCACTAAGAACTAGGTCCATAATGGCTTCCCCTCTTGTCGGTTCATGAACCAGCTGCTCCAAGAAGCAGTCATTTATTTCATCTAGAAACTTTATCTCCCTAGCGCAGGGGTGTCAAACTCCAGTCCTGGAGGGCCGCAAACCAGTCAGGTTTTCAGGATGCCCCTAATGAATATTCATTACATATATTTGCATAAAATGGAGGCAGTGCATGCAAATATATCTCATGCATATTCATTATGTATACCCTGAAAACCTGACTGGTTTGCGGCCCTCCAGGACTGGAGTTTGACACCCCTGCCCTAGCGTGTCCTGCCATGACACTGACTCAGTCAATACCGGAGTAATTGAAATCACCCATTATTATTACTGTGCTGTAACTTTTGTTAGCTTCCCTGATTTCCTTGAGCATGTCATTATCCATTTGTTCATTCTGGCCAGGCAGTCGATAGTACACCCCCATTGCCATCGCCTTCCCCTTATTTATTTATTTAACATTTCTTATATACCGCCTTTCATGATATCAAGGCGGTATTACATTGAACAGGGCATTATAACTTGGAGATAACTATTTTACAGGGAACATGGGCAATGGAGGGTTAAGGGTTAATCCATAGAGGTTCTACAGTGTTTTTTGTTTCCTGCAAAACTTTAATCCTTTGTGACTCAATGTCCTCTCTAACATAGAGTGCGACCTATCCACCAATTTGATCTGCTCTATCATTGCAATATAGTTTATACCCAGGTATCACAGTGTCTCATTGGTTGTCATCTTTCCACCATGTCTGATATACCAATCATATCCAACCTCTCATGTAGTGCTATATATTCTAATTCACACATCTTATTTTTTAGACTTCTAGTTAAATACAGCTTCTGAGGTCCATGGTGCCAACTCTAATGTTGGTCCCATGGACCAAGGTGTACATGTCCTAGTTCAGAAGGACCATTTTGTTCCTCTGGTCTCTGTCCCCTCAGCTCTTCGAGCAGGCCCTTCCTTTCTGAGAGCTCAGAGAGTAGTTGTCATGATGGTGGAAGCCCGCCATCAGATATACAGCCATGTCCCTGGATGCCCTAGACTAGATGGTTCTGACAACTGATGCTATCTTGAAAGGCTGAGGACCTCGCTGCATAGGCCAGGTGATACAGGGGGTTTGAGCCCCTCAGGAGGCGGCATGACCCATCAGTGGACTGGAAGCCAGGGCAGTCTGTCTGGCCTTACAAGTTTCATCCCTTGCTGATGGGCAAAGCAGTCCAGGTCTTCTAAGACATTGCCACAGCAGTGGCATGTGTCAAGAAACAAGGAGGAACTTGGAGTGCCAGGATGGTACTCACTGGTTGCTCTGTGTAATTGGCTGGAAGAGCACCTAGTGGCTCTGTTGGCAGCCCACATAGCGGGTGTTAAAAACGTGCAGTATATCTTTTATCAGTTGGAACATGGTGGATCCCAAGGAGTGCAGGCGTTCACCAGGGGAGGTCAAGAAGGTGCTTTCCGCTTTCTTGATGTTGTCATTGGTCGACGTGGTTTTGTCACTCAGTTTCCTAAGGGTCTGATACAGAGTCCGGTATTCGTGCCTGGATGCTGCTTCTTCCAGTTTGGCTGTGACACCATTCCAGTAGACCTCTTGTTCTGCTTTCATCTTCTTTCTGATCTCTTTGTTCAGTCGCTGATATTGCTCAGTCATGTTTGATTCATTTCCGTTTATCCACCAGATCCAGGAACTCATCATCTGGCGCATGAAATGAGTTCATCAGCATGGAAGAAAGCTGCTATTGTGCCAATCCTAAAGAAAGGCAATAGCCGGGAACGTAAGAACTACCGCAACCTCAGTCTCCTTTCAATTGTTGGCAAGGTGTTCATGAAGATCATACAATCAAGGCTGCAGGAACATTGTGAACAGACCAGCCGAGAAGAGCAAGCAGGATTTAGACCATATCGGGGCTGCCCCAATCAAATATTCACTATTTGTCAACTGGTGGAGGAAAGGATCAGGCATGGAAAGCAAACCATTATCGTCTTCATTGACTTCAAATCCACATTTGACTGTGTTCATTTGCCTGCCCTCTGGAGGGCATTAGAAAACAAATATGTGCCACTGAAGATCATCCAACTTCTCAGAGTGTCATACAGTGGCTCAACCAGCAGCATGCGGATCCGAAATGAGTTATCCAAGGAATTTTCTATCCAAACTGGAATCCGCCAGGGAGATGTTGCTTCACCCCTGCTCTTCAATATTGTGATAGACGCAATAATGAGGAAAACATTCAAGGACAGATGCGGGGTCCAGTGCAGGGTGAACAACTTCCTGACCAACTTGATGTTTGCAGACGACAGTGCTGTATTTGCTAACATGGATATAGAGGCCACCGACATCCTTTTCCATATTGCCCGCATCGCCCAATCTTACGGCCTAAGAATCAGTGTGGACAAGATCAAAGTTATGACCACGGATGGATCACAGGCCATTGTCCACCTCAATGGAATTCAAATTGAGTAGGTCAAAGAGTTCAAATACTTGGGATCGCTGATATAGGATATGAAGGTGGCATCCACCACTGAAGTCCTCAGCAGGATTGGCCAGGCAACAGTAGTATTCATCTCACTCAAATGGTGCCTCTGGAAGAAGGCCAATATCCTTCACCAAGACCAAAATTTGCCTCTTCTGAATGCTGATTCTGCCAGTTCTCCTGTATGGATCGGAAACATGGACTCTGCTCAAACCTGACTTGAACAAACTCTAAGTCTTTCAAATTGCCATCGAAACAAGACAATTCTGACAAGGTGCAACCATAAATCCTCAGTTGAAGAAAAACCCAGAAACGCAGACTGCACTGGTTTGGCCACATTTGCAGGATGAACACCAGTCGGCTGCCAACCAAACTCCTCTGGCAAACTCCACTGGAGGATTTAATGAGCAGCACCAAAGAAAACGTGGCTCAAACACATTGAGGAAGACCTAAGGAACCAACGACTGCCCAGAAATGTTGCCACTGATCACAAAGGTTAGACGTGTATTGTGAGCCACACACACAATCCAGCGGCACCTAAAGTAGCATATTGGCTGAGAGGAGGCCTTCTCTCCAAATGCCAGCTAGGGATTAAAGAAGAAGGGAGCTAAGCCCTCGCGCGTTCATGTTCATGGTGTGTAGGTGGAATCCCCTAGTTTTTGATCTGTTGACCACACAAAGACAATGCCAAGGTGAGCAGTCCCTACTGGGACTCACAAGCAGTGGGCTTGGATGCTTTTTTTTCCATTCTGGGCCCCAAAAAGGAGTGCTCTGTCTCTTCTCCCTCCTCCCCCGTGCCCTCTGTGAATAGTTTCTTCTGCAGGATTTAGGCATATCCAGCCTTGATGATTCTGGTCACCCCAGACTGGCCATATAGGCAGTTGTACACTGACCTGATGGGTCTGCTAGCAGAGTCCCCAGTCTGGCTTCTGCAGAAGAGCCTTCTTCACCAAGGCATAATAGCTGTAAATAGCCCACCACGAATCAACACCAACTTACACGCACACTCATTCACTGTATAACACTGCATGCACACACAAATGTCAATATAATTCGATTGGTTGCTGTGTACACTTCCTTGATTACAGGAGAAGGCGGTATATAAATCCTTTTAAATAAATAACTAAAATAAAATAATGGAGGACCCCATTCTCTTGATTACAGCTTGGCCCTTGAGAGGTGAAAGCTAGCTAACCAAGGCCTTCTTGGGTGCAATCACAAATATTCTGCATTGTGAGGCTACTTTTGGATCCTGATTCCTTTAGTCTCCTGTTTAATCATGCCTTAAGTGTTTTATCATTTTCCTTGAACTACCCTGGCCCCTTATTTGTTCTGTGTTGCTGCGTATGCTTTATAGTGCTATACAAATTATCAGTAGTATGTGAGGGTATGAGTGTTTTGAGAGGTGGTGTTCTCAGGCCCTCTCAGTTGGGAAGATGGACATTGGCGCCATCTTAGCCTTTATGCAAGCAGTCTTGGCCCTGAACTTGCTTAAGGTTCAGATTGTGACCTTGGCATGCTACTAGGAAGCAGGTTCAGGGTCTGTCCTTGTTGAACCACCCTGATGTTGCAGACTTCCTCAGAAGGTTTAAACAGATTTGACCTCATAAGAATATAAAAATGTCATAATCCCCATTGATTCAAGGGTAAGATACAAGATGATAGTTACAACATTCAAATTATACAGCGGCATCTCTCCTTCCCACTTATCCACTCTGATACATCCACAAACTGACAACAGAATTGGAAAAAGTACAAAGAACCTCCTATCTATACCCACATCAATACGAAAAACCAAGCAAACTACCAGCAATAGGGCCTACAGGTACTCAGCTCCCACCCTTTGGAACTCTCTCCCCGACTCAAACCCTAATCTTCACTGAATATTATAATACCTTCTCATCCATTATTCCACTATTCTCTACCCCCCACCTCGATCCTCCTAGCTAACCTAAATACTGCTTAGCCACTGTAGATAACATGTGCTACTTAGGGGCATGTTTACTAACAGGCCGGTAAAGTGCGGGTCGCGGTAGAGTGAGTGTGCCGTATAAGGAGTGGGCGTTCCGTCGTGAAGAACAGAAGCTGTGATTGACAGATGCGCTAAGGTGCGCGGCGCCCGTGTGGTTAGTGCCCTGTGACATTACGGAGTTTGATCTGTGCACATGGTTCACACTGCTCACGGTTTTTGGGCTTCCACTATTGTGCTGCACATTGCTGACGGAAACGGTTTCTTTTCCCGGCACAGCACCTCTAACGCGAGTGTTTCACTGGCGTTATATTTCTTTGCAGATTCGGGCACGCTCCTGTGCGGCGAGTCTCTCCCCTCCCACATTCCGCCCACTGACCCCGTCTCTCCGCCCCTAGGGGGCCTTCCTCCGCCCTCATTTCGCCTTTGCACGCCTCTTTCGCACATTACCGCCCCGCAAATGTGCGCGTTGTCGGCGCACGCTTGCGGGACCCGTTAATGTGCCGCGCACTCGTACGGGGCGCTTAAGAGCACTTAAATACATCTTTTAGAGCGCTCATGTGCGCCCCGTACAAGTGCGCCGTTTAGTAAACAGACCCCTTAGTCTTTTAACTCCATTACTACCCTAATCCATTGATTGTATGCGTGTATCTCCAGGAACAAGCAGGAATGTAGTCTTCACATATGGATATCGTCGGTACCGATGGAGCCTGCGCGGGAACGCTCCCCAGCGTCCAATAGGAAAGCTTTTGGGAGCATCCCACAGCGCCTGCGTGCTGCCTTCCCGCCTTTCCCAACTGTCCCTCTCCAGTTCTTCGTTTTCCGCAGAGCCGACAGGTCGCACATCCTGTCACCGCAGAAAATATTCCCTTCTTATTCTTCTTTTTTGTGGTTGCGTCTGCCTTCCCTCAATGCTACACCGGTACCGCCGGTGGTTCTTTTCTTTTTTTTTTTTAAAAAAAAAACCAACTTTCTTTCTGGAGTCTCTTCCAGTAATTTTCTCCTCAGGTGCCACGTGCCATTTTGAGCACTAGGCCCAACCTTTTTCCTCAGGATGGAAAAACCCACTTCGGGTTTTAAAAAGTGTTCTAAGTATGGCGGTACCATCTCAGTCACCGACACCCATGAGTGGTGCCTCAAGGTCCTGACCACTCTATTTCAGAGTGTGTTACCTGTGGGATGATTTATTTATTTATTTTTATTTATTTACTTTTCTTATATACCGCGCTATTAAAATCAGTGCGGTTTACAATTGAACAAAAAACATACTGCAATGTCACACGACAATTGAGTTTTTACATTGAACATGGACGAGATAACCTGGAGGTAACAGGGGTAACTAATTACAGAGTAATTATTCATGGAGTATGGTGAGAAATTATACATATAGTATAGCTTGGTTTCAACATATTTATAAGAGGTTTAATCAATAAGATGTGTGATCAGTACCAATAATAAATAAGAGAGGGGATATGGTGGTAGAGCTAGTCATTTTCTTTATGGTGTTGGATTTTGGGTGGGGTGGAGTTAGGGTATGGGATGTGAGAATGGGTGGTTGTTTCTGGGATTGGATTCTGGGTAATGGATGAGGAAAAGGTGTTTGAGGGCTTTTCTAAATGACAATAGGTCTGGGGTGGAACGGAGCTCAGTGGGGAGGGCATTCCAGGTCATGGGTGCAAATAGGGAGAAGGCTCTATTGGCAGTAGCCTTTTTGCACTTAGTTAGAATGTTGGGGATCTCTGGAGTGTTTGCTTGATTAGATCTCCTGATCCTGTTGAACGGCCGTCTTTGAATGAGTTTGCTGATGGGTGAGGTGATCTGGTTCCTTAGGACTTTGAATGTTAGTACTAGGGACTTGTACTGGATTCTAGCCTGAAGTGGAAGCCAGTGGAGATCCATCATGACTGGGGTAATATGTTAAGCTCTTGATGTACCTGCAAGTACCCTTGCTGCAGCATTCATTGCAAGGCGAAGAGGTCCTAGTGTTGACTGAGGGAGGCCATGAAGGATAATATTTGCAAAGTCTAGATGTGGGAGCACCAAGGCTTGGAAGATAGTTCGGTAGTCATTAAAGTCCAATAGGGGGCGCAGGTGACGTAGTATCCGGACCTTATGGTAAATTGCTTTCGTGATGTTCTTCACATGTGTAAACATGTCGAGTCGTTGGTCAAGCGTGATGCCGAGATAGCGGATAGTTGATTTTGCTATCAACTCAATATTGTTTACTTTTAATGTGGGGGGTGGGGAGAACATCTGGTTCTTGGTGAGGAATAAGACATCTGTTTTACTATGGTTGATCCTTAAATTTTGTGTTGTAAGCCATTGTGATACAGCTTCAAAGCAGCTTGATATAGGTGAGGAATGGCTAGCAGAAAAAAGGAGGTGATAATGCCTCTGTATAAGTCTTTGGTGCGACCTCATTTGGAGTATGGTGTGCAATTCTGGAGACCGCACCTTCAAAAGGATGTGAACAGGATGGAGTCGGTGCAGAGGGTTGCTACCAAAATGATTAATGGGCTTCATTATAAAGCATATGAGGACAGACTTAAGGATCTTAATATGTACACCTTAGAGGAAAGGCGGGATAGAGGTGATATGATTGAGATGTTTAAATACCTCCGTGGCATAAATGTTCAGGGAGAGAGCCTCTTTCAATTGAAAGCAAGTTCTGCTACGAGGGGACATGGGATGAGGGTGAAGGGAGATAGATTCAGGAGTGATATGCGGAAATATTTCTTTACGGAAAGAGTAGTGGATCCGTGGAATAGTCTCCCAGTGGAGGTGGTAGAGATGAGGACAGTAACTGAATTCAAGAAAGCATGGGACCAACACAGAGGATCTCTAAAGGCAAAAAGTGGACTGTTGTAGTTGTTATGGAAGGACAGACTAGATAGGCCATGTGGTCTTTTTCTGTCGTCATATTTCTATGTTTCTATGTTTCTAAAAGTCAGGTTGATCAATCAGGAATGGTGAGTAATGTTGAAAAGGGGCCGGCAAAACCGAGCTGCTAAACTTAGCACCTAAACTTAGCACCCTTTTTCCCTCCGATGCAGCCTCCGTGGCATCGACGTCTTCCAGGGCTTCGTCTTCCTCCCATGGATCTCAGGTAACTAAACATAAATCTAGCCGGTCCTCAAAGGGTAGATCTCCTTCTAAACATCGAGATGCCTCTGGCGTTGCCCTTGAGGGACTTTCACCAGCAAAATTGCCCTGGCGGGAGGCTTCGGCTTCCAAAGCACTAACAGGGCTCCAGGATATTCTCGAAGCTTCAACCTCGGCAGAACTACTGGTGCCATGCTCTGGGGTTCCGGCCGCTTCATCCGGCACCGATACCCAAGCATCAGCAGCGTCAATAGACCAGATATTCTTGGCTATTGAATGCAGTCTGGCGGCTCTTCTCAGGGCCTCAGTGCCCCCGAAACCGCTTCAGACAATTCAACCGGTACCGGCACCGACTGCATCGACATCGGCATGTATTCTACCAGGACCGAGTCATGTGTTTCTATCCGGCATCGACAAGTCAGTACCGAACCACTCCGAGCCGACTTCGATCAGTACCGGTAACGTGCCTTGCACGATCACCCGGATCGGAGATACTTTGAATCCTCGGATGAGTCTGAAGACTCTGAAAGCTCTGCCGATACCAAAGTACTTCTTCCCGAGGATTCCTCTTCTCCTCAGCGTAGGATGTCTCCACCAGAGGATATGTCCTTTCAGGATTTTATCCGAGATGTGGCCCGAGGTCTTTCCATCACAGTGGCTCCTGAAAAAGAGCCTAGGGCAAAGGAATTAGAAATCCTACAATACCCTAAAGCTCCCAAGGAGGCAGCTACCTTACCTATTCATGAGATCTTGCGTGATCTTATGTTAAGGATGTGGGAGACACCTCTAACCACATCTCCTCACTCTCGAAGACTCGACACCATGTATCGAGTTCCTCCTTGTCCTGGGTTTCAGAAGACTCAATTACCACACCATTCAGTGGTGGTGGAATCAGCCATGAGACGGATAAAGAGTGCAAAAAGGCATGCATCTAATCCTCCAGGACGTGAGTGTGGGACTCTTGACGCCTTTGGACGTTGATCCTTCCAGGCTTCCATGCTTTCTGCTAGGATCAGTTCCTATATTTTGTATGTGGGAATGTTCCTTAAGGAAGTCACAGGAGATTTAGAGCTTATGAGCCCTCTCCTTCCTGGTGATAAAAGGCAGGATTATCTTGCTCTTGTCAAACATGTTCAAGATGTTTCCAAGTTTGTGAATCGTGAAGCCTTTGACTGCTTTGAATGCATAAGCAGAACCTCTGCCATTGCCATAGGTGCACGTAGGATTGCCTGGCTCCAGGCATCTGACTTGGAAATTTGGGTACAGGACAAACTAGGGAATATACCTTGCACAGGAGAGAATCTCTTTGACAAGAATTGGCAGGAAAAAGCTAATGAGAGAGATGCTGACAATATCACTTTGGATAGATTGTCTAAATCTACACCTGATCCTTCGAGGAAAAGATCCTCTAAGAAACCATTCTTCAGCAAGAAGAAAAAGTTTTATCCTTCCCATACCCAAAAGGGGCAGCAGCAACAACCCAGGCAAAGGAAGCCAAAAGCAGCTAAGCCTCAACCGGCTCAGCAGACTCAGCCTCCACAGGGACTTTGACTCCTATCTAGAGAACTTTGCCTTCCTGGCCCTGAACGGCCCAGAACCCTCCACCATCCCAGGAAGGTTATAGAAACAGAAACATAGAAATATGATGACAGAAAAAGACCACATGGCCTATCCAGTCTGTCCTTCCATATCAACAACTACAACAGTCCCCTTTTTACTTTTAGAGATCCTCTGTGTTTGTCCCATGCTTTTTTAAATTCAGTTACTGTCCTCATCTCTACCACCTCCACTGGGAGACTATTCCATGGATCCACTACTCTTTCCGTAAAGAAATATTTCCGCATATCACTCCTGAATCTGTCTCCCTTCACCCTCATCCCATGTCCCCTCGTAGCAGAACTTGCTTTCAATTGAAAGAGGCTCTCTCCCTGAACATTTATGCCACGGAGGTATTTAAACATCTCAATCATATCACCTCTATCCCGCCTTTCCTCTAAGGTGTACATATTAAGATCCTTAAGTCTGTCCTCATATGCTTTATAATGAAGACCACTAATCATTTTAGTAGCCACCCTCTGCACCGACTCCATCCTGTTCACATCCTTTTGAAGGTGTGGTCTATACTCCAAATGAGGTCGCACCAAAGACTTATAGAGAGGCATTATCACCTCCTTTTTTCTGCTAGCCATTCCTCTCCGTATGCACCCAAGCATCCTTCTAGCTTTTGCCATCACCTTTTCTACCTGTTTAGCTACTTTAAGATCATCAGACACAACCACGCCTAGGTCTCGCTCTTCTTTAGTGGACAAAAGTACTTCACCCCTATACTATATTGCTCCCTTGGATTGCTGCAGCCCAAATGCATGACCTTACATTTTTTAACATTAAATCCCAGCTGCCAAATTCTAGACCATTCTTCAAGCTTAGCTAGATCCCTCCTCATGTTATCTACACCTTCCTGGGTGTCGACTCTATTGCAGATTTTGGTATCATCCGCAAAAAGGCAAACCTTACCCAACAGCCCTTCCGCTATATCACTAACAAAGATGTTAAAAAGAATCGGAACAAGGACAGATCCCTGGGGCACACCACTGGTAACATCCTTCTCCTCAGAGTGAGCTCCATTTACCTGTACTCTTTGTCGCCTCCCGCCCAACCAATTTCTAACCCAAGCAGTAACTTTAGGGTCCATCCCTAGGGTGCTCAGTTTGTTTATAAGTCGCCTGTGAGTAACAGTGTCAAAGGCTTTACTGAAATCTAAATATACCACATCTAGAGCTCTCCCTCGGTCCAACTCATTTTGCCCCCAGATGGGGTCAGATAATAGCAGAAAATTTGACTCTGTCTATTGTAAGAAAGGGAGTACAAGCTCCATTTCCTCAGCATGCCCCCTCCTACAATGGTAAGACAGTTCAATTCTCAGACCTCTCTCAACGACCGGTTAGGTCAAGAGGTCACTGTGCTCCTTGCTCAAGGGACAATAGAAGAGGTACCCATTCCCCAACGGGGTACAGGGTTTTACTCCCCCTATTTCCTTATTCCAAAGAAAACAGGAGGACACAGACCCATTTTAGACCTCAGAGAATTGAACAAATTCCTGTACAAAGAGAAGTTCAAAATGATTTCTCTAGGAACTCTGCTGCCATACCTTCAGAGTCAGGATTGGCTTTGTTCTCTAGATCTCAAGGATGAGTACACTCATGTTCTCATCCATCCAACTCACCAAACGTTCCTTCGTTTTCTGTTTCAAGGGAAGCACTGCCAATACAGGGTTCTTCCTTTTGGCCTGGCCTCTGCACCAAGGGTGTTCACAAAATGCATGGCTGTGGTGGGAGCATTTCTCCGCACCCTGGGAATATTCCTCTTCCCTTACTTAGACGACTGGCTCATTCAAGCCCCTTCAGAGCCAGAGGCCTGGGTTGTGCTCTCTCCCACAGTGTGCATCCTTCAGTATTTGGGACTTGTCATAAACTTCCCAAAGTCCAACCTTGCTCCCACTCAATCCCTAGAGTTTATAGGAGCTCTGCTGGATACCAGACAGACAAAGGCTTCCCTTCCACAGCCCCGCTGCCTTCGCATTGTGCAGTTAGCTTCCCAAGCAGTGCTAAAAACTTACTTCACTGCTCGGGAAATGTTACAGTTGCTAGACCACATGCATCCACCGTGCATGTGGTTCCTTATGCTCTCCTCCATATGAGGGCAGCACAGTGGACTTTATCCACTCAGTGGACTCAAGCGTCAGGTTGCCTGTCAGACAAAATAGCAAACTCAGATTGCCTTATTTTGTCCCTCCAATGTTGGCAGTCACCCCAAAACCTTCTGGTGGGGTCTCCTTTTCAGCAACCCCCACCCCAAGCCACCCTAACAGATGCTTCACAGGTGGGTTGGGGAGCCCACCTACAAAGCCTCTCTACCCACGGTACCTGGACTCCACAGGAGGCCTATCTCCATATCAATCTCCTGGAACTCAGAGCAATCTTCCTTGCTCTTCGAGTATTCCACACCCAGCTCAGCTACAAGACAGTCCAAATTTCAAATGGACAATCAAGTAGACATGTTCTATGTGAACAAGCAGGGCGGAACAGGCTCTCTGTCGCTCTGCAACGAAGCTTTGCGACTATGGGCCCTCGCCAGAGAGCATCAGATTCATCTCCTTGTGGTGTATCTTCCAGGCATTCAAAACTCTTGGGCAGACAGACTCAGTCGAGTTCTGCTTCCACACGAATGGTCTCTCCATGCAGACCAGGTGGCCCACATTTTTCAAATTTGGGGAACCCCGGACATAGACCTCTTTGCAAGTCTGCTGAATGCCAAATTTGCCCGGTTCTGTTCCAGAATTCCTGCTCAGGGTTGTCAGGCCAGGGATGCTTTCCTCCTCCATTGGGGTCAGGACTTCCTGTGTGCCTTTCCACCCATTCCCCTAATTCCCAAAACCCTGTTCAAGCTTCAGAGAGACAGAGGTCATATGATCCTCATAGCTCCACATTGGCCACGGCAAATGTGGTACCCTCTGCTCCTCCATCTCTCTCAAGCTCCGCCTCTGGAGTTAGAATCTGCTCCAAATCTCCTTTCTCAAGAGAACGGGATGCTGTGGCATCCCATTCCCCAGTCTCTGCATCTCCGGGCCTGGTTGCTGAAAGCCTAGAACTTCACGGTCTTAACCTTTCCCAGCAGGTAAAGGATATCCTTTATGCTTCCAGGAAGCCTTCCACAAGACGCTCTTATGCATTTAAGTGGAAAAGATTTACCATATGGTGCTCGCAGAAGGGTCTTAACCCTCTTGCGATACCTCTGGAATCATTACTGGAGTATCTCCTTCATTTATCAAATGCAGGGCTTAAGACCAATTCAGTAAGAGTCCCTTTGAGTGCTAGTGCAACTTCTTTCAAGCCTCTAAATGGACAACCTATTTCCTCTTATCCTCTCATAGCGAGATTTATGAGAGGCCTTCTTTTGACTAAGCCTCTCATTAAGCCATCACCGGTGGCATGGGACTTAAATCTGGTTCTTGGGCAGCTCATGAAACCGCCCTTTGAACCATTAGCCACTACCTCTTTGAAATTACTTTCCTGGAAGGTCATATTTCTTATTGCAATCACATCAGCACGTTGCATCAGTGAATTGCAAGCATTGGTGGCTGATCCTCCTTATACAAGGTTCCATCATGATAAGGTAGTCCTTAGGACTCATCCACACTTTATGCCAAAGGTGGTGTCACCTTTTCATTTAACTCTCTTAGGTCAAATTTCCAGAGGGTTAAAGATCCAATATTACAGAGAATGCCCTCTAAAGATACTGAAAAAATTGGCTAAATGGAAATCAGACTATACTCCCTTCTCTTTTTTCTTTTTTTCTTAATAATTTTAATTTTTTCTATGTGTGTATGTATATGTGTGTATGTATGTATGTATATATATATATATATATATATATATATATATATATATATATATATATATATATATATATATATATATATATATATATAAAAGATGAATGCAGGTCTCAGACTAACACTGGCAATGCTCTGAGTTTACCCAAAGCAACATGCCTTATCGAATCAATGACCTTTAAGCAATCATCAGTCCACTAGAGAAACACGATATTTCTTGAGTTCCCATTAGACTTTTCTTCAATTTTTAACAGATTCATAAACCAAGTTGTTACTAATAGAAGATTGTGCTTATCTTATCATACTGTTGAAGATTGAACTCCCCGACGCCACCACATGAGTACCGCAAAATGCGTTTCGAATCCTTCTTCAGGGGGAAATTGATTCACACAGCACGATCTATAGAACAACAAAGAAGTGATAGACATAACAGTGCCACACTTGCAGTTTTAATCCAAAATATACTTTTATACGACAAATTCTTTTACACCTCAGCACACCGCGGGATACTGCATTCAAGACCACCAAAGCATTGAAATTCTGGAACTCATTCAGTGTGCAGCAAAAAACGCCGCGCATGCGGACCAGGTTGTTCAAGAAGATTTAAATAATGATGACATAACTACCGGCAACCAATCAACTGAATCAGCCAGTAGTATCACAGCACATACAAACTGTCCATATGAATGAATGAAATAAACTTCTAATGTTAAATACACGCTCGCCATTCAATTGAGCTGTTTAGACCAGTTGTACCTGTCGTCGCTAATCTAAAAATCCACTTTTGCTCTTGTATTGATAACGTTTGAGCCCACGTCTTTCCATTCCTGCCTACAGGGACCATTTCAATTATAAAACAGCGCAGTTCTTCAAAAATATGGTGATGAGCAACACAGTGAGCTACTATAGGAGCCTCTAGTGTTTTACACTTCAGCTTGCTGCAATGTTCACTAATTCTAATTTTAAATTGCCACTCCGTTTTACCAATATATAGGAGGTTACATGGGCATCGAATTGCATAGATGACATGGTCTGAAAGGCAGGTCCTGGACTGTCTTAAAAAATAATTTTTGCCATGATATACAAAGTAGGTTAACTCATCTGTCACTGCACAAATAGTACAACTGCCACAGGGCCTGTGCCCCGCTACTTCCATTTGGGGTATCTCCTGACTTGGCCTTAATCGGGTTGGACTCAGTTTTTCCTTGAGATTAGAATGCCTCGTCCAGACACATCTTATGGACTTATTTCGCAACGCTGGTACTGTGCTAAGGACATTCCGATGCTTCTTCAAAATCCGTTTAATTGCTCCACTAAGTGGGGAAAATTTGGTAACGAAATTGATAGTATCTTCATCCTCCAATGAATCTCTTGGGGCCCTGTTTACTAAAGGTCTTCTCCCATTTTGTGTCTATGGGAAAAATGCTTAGTAAACAGGCCCCTAGGTTTAGGTTGTAATAGCAAAGCCCTATTATAGTACAGTGCCCTTTTGTAGGCTTTCTGAATTATTGAGTGGGGATACCCCCTGTCCTGGAAATCCCTCAAGTTTTTCGCCTGCGTCTTATATTCTGAGACACTGGAACAATTCCTCCTATATCTAATAAACTGTGATAGTGGCAAACTGTCACGCAGTTGTTTCGGGTGATTACTTGTGTAGTGCAGAATGGTGTTTCTATCCGTTGATTTTTTATGAACGGACGTAAGCCAACCCTCTGGGCTCTTCTGGACTGCTACATCCAAAAAAACTATTTTTTGAGCATGCTAAGTGTGAGTGAACTGTATATTGGGATCCACATGATTCAACCAGTTGGTAAACTGCTGAAATTCTGAAACAGAGCCTCCCCATAACAAAAAAAAGTCATCTATGAATCTCCGCCACAGAATTAGATGATGTTGATACTGTGAACTAACCAACCATCGGCGTTCAAAATTCTGCATATATAAATTGGCTACGGAAGGGGCGCAAGTAGCACCCATAGCCACTCCGGACATCTGTTGGTAAATTTGTCCTTCAAACTCAAAATAGTTGTGAAAAATAGTGAGGTCTGCCAAATCAGAAATGAACGCTATTAGGTTTGAAGGTAAACTTCCTTGTTCACGTAATGAGGTAACAATAGCCTTGTGCGCCTCTCCCTGAGGGATATTCGTATACAATGCTGCCACATCCAATGTTGCAAGAAGTACATACTCTTTTGATGCCCATTCGGAGTATTCCTCCAAAATGGTTAAAAAATGAGGTATCCTTAATATACGACAGGATAGCAGGCATTAAAGGTCTCAAAAATGAATCTATATAAATAGATAAGGGTTCCAGAACCGATCCCTTTGTGGAAACTATTGGCCTTCCTGGTGGATTTAAGGCATCCTTATGTATTTTTGGAACTAGATATAGTCTAGCGATAGTTGGTGAAGGTTCATTGAGGAACCTCCATTCCTTTCGAGTAATGATAGCTGCCTCTAAGGCTGGTGTGGTGATACCTTTAATTTGTTGTTGTATACCTTTTGTAGGATCTTGTGATAGAACTTTATATATAGCACTCTGAGATAACTGTCGGTAGGCTTCTGCTAAATATTTATCCCTATCCATTACTATCGTGGCTCCTCCCTTGTCTGCGCGCCGTATTACTATATCTGTTCTAGCCTGTAATTCATTCATTGCTTTACATTCTGCTGTTGTCAATACCTGGGACTTAAAATGAAACTGTCGTTCTAAATTGCAAACATCTGCCAAAACCAGTTCCTTAAATATACCAAGCGCTAGCGGAGGTGGTTCTGGAGGTATCCACGAGGATCGGAAGGGTAATGGGACCCTATTCTGGACTTGAGGCACAGCTGGACTAGTAGTATCCAATGTATGAGTTGCAAAAAATGTCTTTAAGTGCAATTTCCGCATTAAATTTTCAAAATCAACTCGAAATTGAAAACTGTCAAAATATGTAGCTGGAACAAATGTGAGGCCTCTATTTAATATATTTTCATGTTCCATAGACAACGGCACCGTTGAAATATTGATTACAAGAGATTCACGCGGGGCTACTTGAGGAAATGATGGCTGAGAAATGCCAAGGGGTAAATTAATCAGTTGTCAAATTCGTTGGCGTCCTCTGCCTCTTCCTCGATATTTTCCCCTGTTGGAATCTTTCTTTTTTGCCTTTGCATCCTCGTCTTCTTGAAAATCCTCCTTTAGATGTTTTACCCGAATCTGATGAACTAAGATCTCCCGAGGAGATATCAAAATCGACTTTCTTATGCGATTTGTGTGGTTTCCTCAAGTTCATCCATGGGTAGACGTACCCAGACGTGTAGTCCCCATAATCCCGTTTCAATTTCCGTGTCTTAAGCTGTTTAACTTCCTCATGAACAATTTGCACTTGTGTTTCATTCTCCTTCATTTTATTCGTAAACTGAATTGCGGTCATCTCCTTCTTCAAATTGGTTGTCATGGTATCAATATCATGTCTCAGGGTTTCTAAACTTGCTGCTGTGGTTTCAGTGATTAATACCATAATATCCAAGGAACACTTATTGAGAATGCCATTCCATTTCTCAATAAATCCCGGACTGTCAAATAGTTTAGGCTCCTTATATATCCTGAGATCCCTTGGAATATGCTGGCGACGAATATACTCTATTGGCGACAAACGGTGTAATTCCATTCGTATTTTTCGTTTTTGTACCTTCAAAAGTGTTTCCCAGTCCGTAGTAAGATGTTCATCTGTCTCAATTCCCTCCAAAGCAAAAAGGGTCACTTCTTTAGAAATATCTGCAATGTGATTGGCATTGTAGCTATACACCTCCTTCCATGAGGAGTGACCTTCCATGATTTCGTGACCACACGACTCTCTTAGGTCATATTTCCAGAGGGTTAAAGATCCAATATTACAGAGAATGCCCTCTAAAGATATTGAAAAAATTGGCTAAATGGAAATCAGACTATACCCCCTTCTCTTTAATCTTTTTTTTCTTTTTTTATTAATAATTTTAATTTTTTGTATGTGTAATATATATATACATATATAAAAGATGAATGCAGGTCTCAGACTAACACTGGCAATGCTCTGAGTTTACCCAAAGCAACATACCTTATCGCATCAATGATCTTTAAGCAATCATCAGTCCACTAGAGAAACACGATATTACTTGACTTCCCATTAGACTTCACTGACTATCGCTAGACTATATCTAGTTCCAAAAATACATAAGGATGCCTTAAATCCACCAGGAAGGCCGATAGTTTCCACAAAGGGATCGGTTCTGGAACCCTTATCTATTTATATAGATTCATTTTTGAGACCTTTAATGCCTGCTATCCCGTCGTATATTAAGGATACCTCTCATTTTTTAACCATTTTGGAGGAATACTCCGAATGGGCATCAAAAGAGTATGTACTTCTTGCAACATTGGATGTGGCAGCATTGTATACAAATATCCCTCAGGGAGAGGCGCACAAGGCTATTGTTACCTCATTACGTGAACAAGGAAGTTTACCTTCAAACCTAATAGCGTTCATTTCTGATTTGGCAGACCTCACTATTTTTCACAACTATTTTGAGTTTGAAGGACAAATTTACCAACAGATGTCCGGAGTGGCTATGGGTGCTACTTGCGCCCCTTCCGTAGCCAATTTATATATGCAGAATTTTGAACGCCGATGGTTGGTTAGTTCACAGTATCAACATCATCTAATTCTGTGGCGGAGATTCATAGATGACATTTTTTTGTTATGGGGAGGCTCTGTTTCAGAATTTCAGCAGTTTACCAACTGGTTGAATCATGTGGATCCCAATATACAGTTCACTCACACTTAGCATGCTCAAAAAATAGTTTTTTTGGATGTAGCAGTCCAGAAGAGCCCAGAGGGTTGGCTTACGTCCGTTTATAAAAAATCAACGGATAGAAACACCATTCTGCACTACACAAGTAATCACCCGAAACAACTGCGTGACAGTTTGCCACTATCACAGTTTATTAGATATAGGAGGAATTGTTCCAGTGTCTCAGAATATAAGACGCAGGCGAAAAACTTGATGAGGGATTTCCAGGACAGGCGGTATCCACACTCAATAATTCAGAAAGCCTACAAAAGGGCACTGTACTACAATAGGGCTTTGCTATTACAACCTAAACCAAGAGATTCATTGGAGGATGAAGATACCGAATTTTCCCCACTTAGTGGAGCAATTAAACGGATTTTGAAGAAGCAAATGGAAGTAGCGGGGCACAGGCCTTGTGGCAGTTGTACTATTTGTGCAGTGACAGATGAGTTAACCTACTTTGTATATCATGGCAAAAATTATTTTTTAAGACAGTCCACGACCTGCCTTTCAGACCATGTCGTCTATGCAATTCGATGCCCGTGTAACCTCCTATATATTGGTAAAATGGAGCGGCAATTTAAAATTAGAATTAGTGAACATTGCAGCAAGCTGAAGTGTAAAACACTAGAGGCTACTATAGTAGCTCACTGTGTTGCTCATCACCATATTTTTGAAGAACTTCCCTGTTTTATAATTGAAATGGTCCCTGTAGGCAGGAATGGAAAGACGTGGGCTCAAACGTTATCAATACAAGAGCAAAAGTGGATTTTTAGATTAGCGACAACAGGTACAACTGGTCTAAACAGCTCAATTGAATGGCAAGCGTGTATTTAACATTAGGAGTTTATTTCATTCATTCATATGGACAGTTTGTATGAGCTGCGATACTACTGGCTGATTCAGTTGATTGGTTGCCGGTAGTTATGTCATCATTATTTAAATCTTCTTGAACAACCTGGTCCGCATGCGCGGCGTTTTTTGCTGCACACTGAATGAGTTCCGGAATTTCAATGCTTTGGTGGTCTTGAATGCAGTATCCCGCGGTGTGCTGAGAGGTAGAAGAATTTGTCGTATAAAAGTATATTTTGGATTAAAACTGCAAGTGTGGCACTGTTATGTCTATCACTTCTTTGTTCTATAGTTTCGTGCTGTGTGAATCAATTTCCCCCTGAAGAAGGATTCGAAACGCATTTTGCGGTACCCATGTGGTGGCGTCGGGGAGTTCAATCTTCAACAGTATGATAAGATAAGCACAATCTTCTATTAGTAACAACTTGGTTTATGAATCTGTTAAAAATTGAAGAAAAGTCTAATGGGAAGTCGAGAAATATCGTGTTTCTCTAGTGGACTGATGATTGCTTAAAGGTCATTGATGCGATAAGGCATGTTGCTTTGGGTAAACTCAGAGCATTGCCAGTGTTAGTCTGAGACCTGCATTCATCTTTTATATACGTATATATATATATATATATATACATAGAAAAAATTAAAATTATTAATAAAAAAAGAAAAAATAGAAGGAAGTATAGTCTGATTTCCATTTAGCCAATTTTTTCAATATCTTTAGAGGGCATTCTCTGTAATATTGGACCTTTTCATTTAAACCAAGCGGTTTACCTTCCTGTATTCTTTCCAAGGCCTCAAATGCAGAAAGGAATCTTCATACTTTGGACTGTAAAAGAGCTTTGGCCTTTTACTTGCAAGGGACACAGCAACATAGAAAGTCCTCTCAACTCTTTGTTGCTTTTAATCCTAGTCATTTGGGACTTCCAGTCTCCAAAAGAACACTGTCCAGCTGGATTGCACAGTGTATATCTTTTGCCTATGAGAGTAAAAACCTTCCTCTTGAAGGCCATGTCACAGCTCACAATGTGAGAGCCATGGCAGCCTCTATAGCTCATCTTCACTCTGTGTCTATCGACGACATCTGTCGAGCAGCTACTTGGGCTTCGGTTCATACCTCCACAGCCCATTACTGCTTAGACAAGGACTCCCACCAGGATGCCTTGTTTGGTCAGGCTGTTCTTCAACACCTGTTCCACACTTAATCAACTCCTAACCACCATCCCTGATAGGATGCCAGAGATTCATGGGGGGAAGTGGAGCCCTTTCACAAGGGCACACAACTTTCTGGGCCTATCTCCCTGGCATCTGCAGCTAGGGAGTCCCCATATGTGAAGACTACATTCCTGCTTGTTCCTAGAGATAGCATACTTACTCACCTGTAACAGGTGATCTCTTGGGAACAGCAGGAATTTAGTCTTCACAACCCACCCACTTCCCCTAGGAGTTGTAGCTCTCTATCTCTCTCTCTTTTGTCTCAGCTTTAAACCTAACTGGAGAGGGAAATTCCTCCTGTTCCCGGAGATCATCCGTTACAGGTGAGTAACTATGCTTTACTACCTCACTGCTTGTATAATGACATATTGCACAGCAGACAGGACTTATCATTAGACTTGAGTCTCATGGAGGGAGAAGATACCGACCAAAGAAAACAGGCAAGTTAAAGATACAAGATAAGGATCAAACACCTACCCCTACTTTGACACAATTCAAGCAGATCCCACATCAGTAATTCACAAAAATGTACTCCACTCCTTATTGCCCATCTTACATTCCTCCACGCATTCGCAACCTGCTCACAGGGCATCGGACCCAACTAGCAATTCCCCTTGCCCCACCTATATACCAATCAAACTGCATGGGCACTAGGCTCCTCCAGCCATAAAGAGCACAAGCATACTAAGCCTACAGCTCACAGACCGCATAATGCCGCACATACTACACCCAATAACTCCACAAACAAGGTACATACCAACCCAATCTTAATAGATAAAATTAAGTGTGCCTTAATAAACGCGAGATCAATTAGGAATAAACCAAACACTATCCTAGACCTCATTCACGATAAAAAAAACAAACAAACAAACAATATAATCTGCATCACCGAGACTTGGTTGGATGACTCTGACCAGGTAATATTAAACCAAGTAACCCCTACAGACTACTCTGCCTTCATTTGCGTCAGAGAACATAAGAGAGGAGGGTTGCTAATACTGGCCAGAAAGGAATACAGATTTAAAACAATCTCTAGCACTAATACAATTGAATCCAACACAATCACCATAGCTAACAAGTACTTAACCCGTTTTGGACAGCTCGCATATTCTTTCTCTGTTCTGGATGATTTATTAGATTTGTTACCCTCAAACAACTATGAAATACCGGCAATAATAAAAAAAATATTAAAACTTTGCAGAAAATAGAAGTTTCACATAGTGTGTGTTTTTCATACACTGGTCCAATATAGTATATTGTCTGTCTTCTGAAAAGATAGGATTCAGTTCCAATATTCATTGACATAAACATACTGTATGATACTATTGAAACTGCAGTTTTCATTTAAAACACTTTCTTATGATATAATATAGTTTGTCAACAGTCCATTCTCACAGCGGAATATGATACACGTGAAAACACTACCTTTTGTTTTTTGTTTTTTTTTTTATAAGCATTTTACAATAAGTCAAGAAAAAACTTGAACACAGAAAATAATAATACTTGCAGAAATATAGGTACAAAGAATACAAATTTTCCATCAAAGTTCAAGCAAGAATTATACTGTAGCCCACTAAAGGGGGGAGAAAGTAATAGCAATAAAGTATACGGGGATAAGCCCCGGTAATTAAACAAAGGAAAAACCAGATAGAGGCTGTGGTCGAAGGATCTCAAAAAAAAAAAAAAAAAAACAGATGGGTATACATTTATTTATTTATTTATTTAGCATATATTTGTATACCGCTACTTCCAGCGATCAGGAGCAGTTTGATAAAGTAAGCAAGGAGTGTCTGATCAATGACAAATTTCAAGAAATTACAGCGTGATTTAGAAGGTTATATGATGGTTATCAGAACAAAGCCAGTCATTTTCAATAATGTATACAGTTTGATTCATAGGATAAGCACAACACACAGTTAGGGGGGGGAGAGAGGGGGATTTACATATGTACAATTTTACACTTGTTTCATTTTGGGGTATAAGTACATTTCTACAATTGGCTACATTTTGGTGATGCAGCTGACGTTAGAATGTATTGATGTTCAGGACACGTTGTAGGCTTGTTGAAATAAGTATGTCTTCAGTTTTTTCCTGAAGACCATTAGGTCGTTGATTGAGCGCAACTCAGGCGGGAGTTGGTTCCAAAGTGAGGGGGCAGTGTAGGAGTATGCCCTGTTGCTTGTGGCTATTTTAACTGATCTTATACTTATTGGTACCTGCAGGTTGTTTATGGTGGTGGTTCTCCTATTTCTGTTAGCAGGTTGCAAGTTGATTAGGTTAGTGAGGAAGGTTGGTGCCAGGTTGTGGATGATTTTAAATGTGGTCACTAGGGTTTTGTATTTTATACGAGCTATGATGGGGAGCCAGTGTAGTTCAACTAGCACTGGTGTGATGTGCTCTGCCACACCTGTTTTAGTGATGATTCTGGCTGCGACGTTCTGTGCCAACTGGAGTATGCTTAGGGGTTTTTTTTGGAAGGCCCTGTAGAATTGCATTACAGTAATCGAAATGAGGTATGATGAGGGCTTGTGCTACTGTCCTAAAATCGGTAGCTTCAATGATGTTCCTTAGTGGTTGTATGACCCTGAGCTTGTGAAAACATACATAACCTAGTCAGGAAGAGGACAAAGGCAACTGAGTACTAATAAAAGCAGATAGGTCCTCAGGTGAAAGAAAAACATATTTATGAGAATTATGCATAATCAAACATTTACAGGGAAATCTTAACATGAAAGTAGCTCCAATACGAAGCACCCCAGGCCTTAATAACAAAAACGCCCTCCGACGCTTCTGGGTCTCTCTGGAGACATCTGGGAAAATATAATTTTTTTTCCCATAAAACAAACTAACTCTCTTTTTATAAAACAATTTCATGAGCCATTCACGATCCGACGATAATGCTAAGGTAACAAGCAAAGTAGAAACAGGCACATCCTCCTCTTTGGGAGTACCAAGCAACTCAGAGACATTAAGTGAGTCTAACTCCAAAGTACCCACATTTACTTTCCCATCCTTCTTCCCCGAAGGGAGATAATATATCTTTGAAACTGGAGGTAACAGATCAACAGGTACAGAGAGAGTACCTCATGCAAGTACTACTTAAATAAATCAAGAGGAGCCACCCCGGTAATAATGGGGAAGTTCAGCAGCCGAAGATTCAAAGACCGAACCGCATTCTCCAGTGACTCTGATTTAACTCTAAGAGCAATATTTTCCTTAACCAAAGAGGCAGTAAGATCAGAAACTTTTTCAAGCTTCTGGTCCAGTAACATCTGCTTAGCGTCAATTCCTTGAATATCTGTTTTCAGCACAGTCATGGACCCTTCAATACCGTAGACCTCGTAGAGTATGAAGATAATTGTTGCCCCATAACCTTAGATAAATGAGAGAGTGCGTCCCAAATGCTATCCAGAGTCACAGACTCAGGGCAAACCAATGAAGGAAATACAGGTCTGGAGATTGGGGACCCCTCTGCCTCGAAAGAAATTTCCACTTGATCAGGGTCTCCACCACTGGATGATAGAATCGCTGCAATGGCAGCCTGAGAATCCCCTGTTGAACCTCTGGGAGTCTCCGAAAACGAGACCCGCTCCGGTGCAACGGCAACCGCCACTTCGGAGTCTGCAGCTGCGTCTCTCGTGTTCCGGGCAACCACGGTAGCAGGGGAAGCAGGAGGAGCACGCCCATCCGGGGAGAGCGAGATGTCAAGGGGCAAAGACGCCAAAACACTTCCTTCACAGGCATCGGCTTCCAGGGGGAGTGGTTTCTTTCCAAGATGGCGGCAATGAAGGTTTAGCTGCAATGCCTAAGAGGAAGGGCAAACATAAGGCTGTTCCCGCAGCGCCATTGCCCAATGGTGAGGGACCCATGGATTGTTATGTGCAGCTTTCGAAGGCTCAGTTCTCGGGGATTCAAACGTGAAAACACTTCTGATGCAGTGCATCGATATTGCACCATTGAAACACCTAGAACAGAATGCTTGACAGCAATTAGTTTCGACAACATATTAGCCCAGCGTATGAAAAACATACAAGGCCGATATACGCACCAATAACTCTGACACTAAGTAACTTACAGTTATCTAAACCTATTTTCTAAAGTCTACAAATACTTTTTTTTGCAAAATAGTAGCTATTACAGCATTATAAGCTACTTACTATTTTTTGTGATCTTTTTATGCTGAGCCGCCAGTACCATCAAAATCAGCAAACTTCGAATACCTATTAGACTAACTAGATCTCAGATAAAAAAAATCTGTATATAACGCTTTTTGACATAACGATAATAGCTAAACATAGTTCCATTGAATTTATAACCATTAATTAGTAAACAGTTGAGGAGTAAGTATGGAAACCTTATGTATGTAAAACATACGCTGGTCCAAAACGGGTTAAGCTTCTTCCTCATCTACAGGCCTCCTGGAGCCACAGCTGAACATCTCACCATGGTACTTGAAGCAATATGTGCACATAACACAAAACATAAACCCCTCATTGTACTAAGACTACAACCTGACCTCTGCGCCCACCAAAGAAGCTGCAACATTCTTAAAAGCCATGGAGTCATTAAAATATAGCCAAACAATCAACGCCCCAACAAACCAGCATGGTACAGTACTGGATATGGTCTTCATTCCAATGCACTTGGTGGAACAGGGCAAAACCACAACCCCAACAATCACACCAGTCCCTTGGTCAGATCATTACGTGATAGAATTCACACTGGCCCTAAACAATTCCACCCAACACATAGAAGATGAGAGTATCACCAGACGATATAGAGCCTTCAATAAAGACTCATTCATAGATGAAATCATCCCACAACTCCAGCAAGAATGCGACACCCTGGACCTAAGCATAGAGAAATGGAACTCCATCCCCATAAAGCTACAAGCACGTAGGAGACTCAACGCCTCATGGTACTCAAATGATATCAGAGATGTAAAGCGCACTCTCTGAAGCCTGGAGAGAAAATGGAGGCGGGACAAATCGCATAACTCCCTGACTCTATATAGAGCTAAACTACTGGAATATAATAATCTGATAAAGGAGCACAAACAGCACCACACCAATCTAATCATGAAGTCTGTCAACAAACCAAGAGAACTATTCAGCATTGTCCAAAATCTCACTAGGGATACCACACAGCAATGTACCCATCATCTTGACCCACAGGAATTTTCTGACTACATGAGAGCAAAAAACCATACCCAGACATGCTCCAGCACAAGACAAATAGATGACTATGAAATGAAAGAGCAAAATCATACCTGGGAGGATTTCAGCATACCTTCAGAACATCAAGTAGAGGACATAATACATGGGCCCAACACAACAACCTCACCATCAGACCCTTGCCCAGTGGCTTGGATAAAAGTCACAAGAAGCCAGCTATCACGGCACATTCATAAAATTGTTAAAGATTCACTCCAAGGATACATGCCGCAGTCCCTCAAGCATGCCATGATACGACTAATACTTAAAGGCAATAACCTAAGCCCATCTGAATCAAAATCATACCGTCCCATCTCCAGTTTACCGTTCCTTGCGAAAATAGTTGAAAAGAGAGTGCAAAAAGAACTTCAGGACCACATTGACATGAATGCCTCACTGGACATTCATCAGCATGGATTTAAACCCTAGCACGGTGTGGAAACGCTATTCACATCACTCTTTGACAACCTCATAAGAGGTATAGATAATATAAAGAATGGATTCCTGCTAGTATTCATAGACATTTCGGCAGCCTTTGACACGGTGTCCCACACTAGACTACTACAGCGCCTGAAACAGATAGGATTGCGCAAGAACACTCTGAAATGGTTCACATCGTACCTGGAAGATCGAACACAGCAAGTCAAATGCACCCAAAAGAAATCATTGCAGTTCCCCGCAACACAAGGAGTACCTCAGGGATCTGCTCTGTCATCAGTGCTCTACAATATTTACATCCAACCCATATGCAATGTCATCAAACGACACAAACTCCACTATCACATATTTGCTGATGACATCATGGTGTATGCTCCAATCAATCTACTAGCACTTAACACCACAACAATAACTGAATGCCTTGAAGACATGAATGTCTGGCTTGCAGACAATAACCTGACGGTCAACTGCGATAAAACTGAGGCAATGTTCGTCACCAGGAACCCTAGCTTCATTCCACCACAGAATATCAGCATTCTAAACAAACTTATAGAAACATAGAAACATGATGACAGAAAAAGACCACAAGGCCTATCTAGTCTGTCCTTCCATAACAACTACAACAGTCCACTTTTTACCTTTAGAGATCCTCTGTGTTGGTCCCATGCTTTTTTGAATTCAGTTACTGTCCTCATCTCTACCACCTCCACTGGGAGACTATTCCACGGATCCACTACTCTTTCCGTAAAGAAATATTTCCGCATATCACTCCTGAATCTATCTCCCTTCACCCTCATCCCATGTCCCCTCGTAGCAGAACTTGCTTTCAATTGAAAGAGGCTCTCTCCCTGAACATTTATGCCACGGAGGTATTTAAACATCTCAATCATATCACCTCTATCCCGCCTTTCCTCTAAGGTGTACATATTAAGATCCTTAAGTCTGTCCTCATATGCTTTATAATGAAGCCCATTAATCATTTTAGTAGCAACCCTCTGCACCGACTCCATCCTGTTCACATCCTTTTGAAGGTGCGGTCTCCAGAATTGCACACCATACTCCAAATGAGGTCGCACCAAAGACTTATACAGAGGCATTATCACCTCCTTTTTTCTGCTAGCCATTCCTCTCCGTATGCACCCAAGCATCCTTCTAGCTTTTGCCGTCGCCTTTTCTACCTGTTTAGCTACTTTAAGATCATCAGACACAACCACGCCTAGGTCCCGCTCTTCTTTAGTGGACAAAAGTACTTCACCTCCTATACTGTATTGCTCCCTTGGATTGCTGCAGCCCAAATGCATGACCTTACATTTTTTAACATTAAATCCCAGCTGCCAAATTCTAGACCATTCTTCAAGCTTAGCTAAATCCCTCCTCATGTTATCTACACCTTCCTGGGTGTCTACTCTATTGCAGATTTTGGTATCATCCGCAAAGAGGCAAACCTTACCCGACAGCCCTTCCGCTATATCACTAACAAAGATGTTAAAAAGAATCGGACCAAGGACAGATCCCTGAGGCACACCACTGGTAACATCCTTCTCCTCGAAGTGAGCTCCATTTACTTGTACTCTTTGTCGCCTCCCACCCAACCAATTTCTAACCCAAGCAGTAACTTTAGGGTCCATCCCTAGGGTGCTCAGTTTGTTTATAAGTCGCCTGTGAGGAACAGTGTCAAAGGCTTTACTGAAATCTAAATACACCACATCTAGAGCTCTCCCTCGGTCCAACTCCCTGGTCACCCAGTCAAAGAAATCAATCAGATTTGTCTGACAAGACCTGCCTCTGGTGAATCCATGCTGCCTCGGATCCTGTAATCCGCCGGACTCCAGAAACCTCACTATTTTCTCTTTCAGCAGCGTTTCCAATAATTTAATTTACTCACCACTGAAGTTAAACTAACCGGCCTGTAGTTTTCAACCACATCCTTACTTCCGCTTTTGTGTAAAGGCACCACATGAGCCTCTCTCCAGTCCTTTGGCACCACTCCCGACTCCAACGAGGCATTGAAAAGGTCAGTCAGTGGAGTTGCTAGAACGTCCCCAAGTTCCCTCAGTATTCTAGGGTGTATCCCATCCGGTCCCATCGCTTTGTCTACTTTAAGTTGAGCTAGTTTCTCACAAACACAGTCTTCTGAAAATTGTTCAAGATGTCCCTCGCTTCTGTTCTTATTTGTGGGTGTTTTCTGAGGTCCTGCTCCTGGTTCTTCATCTGTGAACACAGAACAAAAATATTTGTTAAGCAATTCCGCTTTATCCTTATCAGCTTCTACATATTCCCCCCCTGCACCCTTGAGTCTGACAATACCACTTTTGCCCTTCCTCTTCTCACTAATATATCTAAAAAATGTCTTATCCCCCCATTTTATTGCATTGGCTATTTCCTCCTCCTTTTGAATCTTTGCCTTCTTGACTACTTTGCTAGCTTCTCTAAGTTTTTCCAAATACAGATGCCTGTCTTCCTCTCTCTGTGATCTCTTGTATTTCATGAAGGCCTCCCTCTTTTTCTTCACTTTTTCAGCTACTTCCTTCGAAAACCATAGCGGTCTCCTGTTCCTTTTGCCTTTATTTACCATTTTAACAAAAAGGTTGGTTGCCTTTAAAATACCCCCTTTCAGTTTTGCCCACTGTTTTTCTACATCCCCCAGCTGTTCCCATCCCACTAACGACTCCCTGAGGTATTGGCCCATCTTCGCAAAGTTAGTCTTCCTAAAGTCTAAGATCTTCACCTTGGAATGGATTCTAACAGCCCTAGTCCTAATACTGAACCACACCATCTGGTGATCACTGGATGCAAAATGATCTCCCACTACATCAGAAACACTTTCACCATTGGTAAGCACCAAGTCCAGTATGGCCCCTTCACGTGTGGGGTCTGTTACCAGTTGCCTGAATAGTTCTCCCTGTAGAGAATCCAGGATCTCCTTACTTCTAGATGATACTGCAGCAGGAATGTGCCAATCAACATCTGGCATATTGAAATCTCCTATCAGTAGCACTTCCCCTTTCCTAGCAATGCTGCGTATGTCTTCAATTAACTCTCTGTCCACCTCTTCCTCTTGTGAGGGAGGTCTGTATATCACACCAATGCAAATAGATTTCTCTTTCCCTCTTTCTAGTTTAACCCACAATGCCTCCTCTCTCCCTTTTAAGCTCTGTAATTCCAAAGCTTTAATAGTAGTTTTTACATATAGTGCCACTCCTCCTCCCCTTCTTCCTACCCTGTCCTTTCTGAATAAAGTATAGCCAGGTATAGTTACATCCCAGTCATGGTTTTCTGTGAACCATGTTTCTGTAACTGCCACTAAATCCAAGTCAGCCACTCCCACCAAAGCCAAGTCAGCCACTCCCACCAAAGCTTCAACTTCAGGGATCTTATTTCCCATGCTACGGGCATTAATACACACTGCTTTCCATATGTTACCCCTGTTACCCATTTCCATAAAGGTATTTAATGTATCACCTGCCTGGGGGCTTTCACTTACCTGGGGGCTTTCTTCACCCATCCCCAACGAATCTAGTTTAAAGCCCTCTTCAGTAGATTAGCTAGTCTACTACCAAAGATGCGTTGACCTTTCTTGGACAGATGGATGCCATCTCTGCTCTGCAACCCTTGGAACAGCATCCCATGGTCTAGGAAACCAAAACGCTCTCGAAGACACCATCCACGCAGCCATGCATTCATCTCCAGGATGCGAGCCTCTCTGCCTTGGCCTTTACCCTCAACAGGGAGAATTGAAGAGAACACCACCTGTGCACCTAACTGCTTCACCCTCTGTCCCAGAGCCATGAAGTCACTTTTGATACGTTCCGAGGTATATCTGGCAGTATCATTTGTTCCAACATGGATTAGCAACATTGGGTAATAGTCAGTGGGCTTGATGAGTCTCGGCAAACTCTCCGTAACATCTTGGATCTTGGCACCAGGCAGACAGCATACCTCTCTGGATATCAAGTCTGGTCGGCAGATGGACGCCTCAGTACCCCTCAGAAGAGAGTCTCCAACCACCACTACCCTTCGTTTCCTTCTGGTCACTGATTCCGCAACTATGGGGTACTTGAACTCTGGTTCTTCCCTTTCCAGGGATGCTTTCACCACCTCCACTTCCAGGGCTGCATAATGGTTCTTCAATTCAAGGGCTGGAGAAGTTGGATTGGTGATTTTTCAGGCTCTGGTGACTTTTGTCCAACCATCGACATTCTATTGGCAGCCATCTTCTCCTGTGCTGGAGAGCCTGGTTGCTGCAAGAAGCATCTCATCAATGTACTTCTCACTGTCTTGAATGCTCCTCAGCCTCGCCGCCTCCTCTCTGAGTTCCTCCACTTGTTTCCTCAGAGCTTCAGCATGCAGGCACCCTGCACATTGAACCGGTTCTTCAACTGGCATTAGGACCTCTGTCTCGACCGAGGCAGAAGCTGTAACGGGGGCAACAGCTTTAGCAATACGATTTTTCCCAGCCATTGTTCTGTTCGTGGAGCTTAGGTGTCTGTTAAAGCAAAAGAGAGAGATATACCAAGTACCAGCCGGTTTCGCAGCTGTCCTTTCAGAGAAAAAGCAGTTAAATCTCTTTAATTATATTCAAAATGTGCTGGTCCAATTCACTGTGATTTGTTAAAGGGGGAGGTGCCCTATAAAGCAAGACTGCTCACTAGGGGTGGGTGGGAGTCGGGGTGGGTAGGGAGGTAACTAACACCTGATTAGG
The DNA here is from genome assembly GCA_033557465.1 of Ichthyophis bannanicus. Classification (NCBI taxonomy): domain Eukaryota; kingdom Metazoa; phylum Chordata; class Amphibia; order Gymnophiona; family Ichthyophiidae; genus Ichthyophis; species Ichthyophis bannanicus. Next base: position 939,718,237 of record CM066033.1, on the reverse strand, counting down.
TGTTAGCAGTTTCTGAACCTGAGGAGGTTACAGAGTTCAGCAACCTACTGTGCTCAAGGAAAGTTCCCCTAAAACAGCAAAAATGAAAGTAACCTTGCTTTAAAAAAATATATATACACAAAACCCTTTTAAGAGCTCCCAGTCAGAGAGCTAGCAATGTAATATAATAAAACAAACAAAGAAACTCTCAAATCCTTACTGTTTGTTTGATCTGTGGATGAAAGATGAAGTTAAGTACTTGGGCATCACAATGGACAGAACTCTGTGAACATGAAATCTCATATCGCCAAAACCGCAAACAAGGCCTATCAACATTTGAGGACCATAAGAAAGATAAAACCGCTACTCCGCCTTGACAACTTCCGCACAGTATGCCAAGCACTCATCACACCTCTGCTTGATTACGGAAATCCTTTATATCAAGGCCTCCCCCAGCAGACCTTACACCCACTCCAAATGGTGCAAAACACTACAGCATGCATCATCACTGACACACCAAGATCAGAACACATCACCCCTATCTTACAGCAACTGTACTGGCTCCCAATGGTTGCCAGAGCAAAATTTAAAATCTTGATTATCTTCAAGATCATCCACCATCTTTCAGCAGAAGTACTACAAGAAATTGTAACAAGGAACATCGGTAATAGACCAAGAAGGAACAATTACAACAACGTGATCAGCACACCTTCAGGATATCACAAAACTAAACAAAATACGTCAAGAAGAGCTTCATCACTAATGGCATCCACACTATGGAACTCCCTCCCAACGAACCTAAGAGAATTAGAGGACATCACAGACTTCCGCAAGACCCTTAAAACTCTGCTCTTCACAGAAACCTACGAGCAGATAGACAACAGTCCCCACCAGATACACAACATCCCCCCCACCTGAGCGGGATTGCAATGTAAACTCCACTGCAAACTCAATACTTAACCAACCCAGCTAGACTTACGACACCTCCATGATAAATGTAACCCTCAAATTGTGTTGTCTTAATGTTGTTAAATACCCTCATGTTAAATGTTGTAAAGCACCCACATGTTAAATGTAACCCAATTGTGATGTGATGCAACCACTTTGATTGTATGTCTAAATAAATAAATTAATTAATTAATTTCCTCCCTCCCCTCCCCCCCCCCCCCCGGCAAGAACACTTCACTGTAGCCTGTTCTGCTGTTTATTGAACCTGTAAATAGTTTGGACTCATCTACCACGATACCTCTGTATAGGTGCATAGCTGGCATGTAAATAGTTCTTTGTATCATAGTTTTGATTATATTCTCTGTAACTGAGTTATTGTTCAATATAAACCACCCCTGATCGAAGGAAGGGGCGATATATAAAAATGTTTGAATAAATAAATTAAGTAAGTAAGTAAGTAGGGTCAGACCAAGGTCCATCAAGCCCAGTATCTGTTTCCAACAGTAGCCAGTCCAGGTCACAAGTATCTAGCAGGTTCCCAAAAAGGCGCACAAGTTTCGCAATGTTTGTCCCAGGACGAGCAGTGGATTTCCCGGATCCTCTTTAATAACGTTTTATGGACCTTTCCTCTGGGAACTTGTCCAAACCTTTTTTAAACCCAGCTACACTAACAGCCTTCGCTACATCCTCTGGTAACGAATTCCAGAGTTTGATTACCCGTTGAGTGAAAAAAATATTTTCTCTTATTACACTTAAATGGTTTACATTGTAGCTTCATTGCATGTCCCCTAGTCTTTCTACTTTTTGATGACATAAACAACCGATCTACGTTTACTCTTTCTACTCCATTCATTAATTTGTAGACCTCTATCATACCTTCCCTCTGCCATCTCTCTTCCAAATTGAAAAGCTTTTTTAACCTTTTCAAGCCTTTCCTCATAGGGGTATCCTTCATCCCATTCACCATTTTGGTGGCTGTACCTTTTCTAATTCCGCTATATCCAGTGCATTTGATTGATTGATTGATTGTTCCTTAGTGGAACCTCTCTTTGGTATTGAAGGTACTGAAAAATCGTCCTTTCAAGCCCATTTGCAAGGCCTCTCTTGAAGATTTGACTCTTAAAGTGTTTTTTCTAATGGCAGTTGCTTCTTCCAGATGGGTCTGAAGCTTTGAGCCTTGTCTTGTCACAATCCTTTTTTGCTAATTTTGACAGCTTCCATCATCTTGCAAATGATGCTATCCTTCCTTCCAAAGGTGACTTCCCCGATTCATCTAAATCCAGGAAGTGGTTTTGCCCTCCCTTTTTGGAGGACAGCTTCCAGCTTTTTGATTGTCTGACCATCTGTTTGTGCTTTTCAGTGGTCTGAAGAAAGAGGACTTCACTGCTGCCTGTCATATCTCCTACTGGATCAGAGTCCGTCAGTTCAGCATATTTTCTGGCCAGGAGTCAAAGCTTACTTGACTATGTTGAGTCTACCTTGGTGTCCCCAGAGGACGTCTATAAGGTAGCTACCTGGTCCTCCCCAAATACCTTTTGTGAAGCACTACAGGTTGCACTTTGGGGGCAAGTGCTGATGTAGCCTTTGGAAAGGCTGTTCTGGCCAGAGCATAGTCTTCCCACCCCCCTCCCCTGGTGTCCTGACTCTTTGGGTACATTCCACTTATCTGGACTGGTCTAGCAGGGTGATAAGAGAGGAGAAATTTTAATCATGCCTGATAATTTCCTTTCTTTGAATCCTGCTAGACCAGTCCAAGACCTGCCCTGGAAGACTTTGTTATGGGTTGAGAAATCCTACTGCCTTTGTATTTTGGTCTATTGCAGAGCCTGACCAGCTGTAAATTATGGTACGACAGCCAAATGCTAGTTCCAATTCTTTTAGTAGTTAACTGTTTATCTCCAAGTTTTTTGTCAGATTTGCTTTCTGCTTGGGAGGACTCTTACTAGGTTCTCTGTGCTGCACCAGTGGTTATACATCCTGTGATAGAAAACTGGTTGAATCTACAAAATGGAACCCACAGATCACTGCAGATGACCTTCTGAAAAGCTTAGCTAACACTTGAGTAGTTGTTCACAGACCCACAATACAGCTTTGCGTACAAAGCAGTGATCTGCTTGGGAGAGCTGTTGGAAGGAAACCGTTTCTACAACCTCATCACAAAGGTCATATTAACCTTTTTTGTAATTTAACTTTTATTGCAATTTGACAAAACAAAGGATGCTGCACACATCAATTCACCATTTCACCATTTCACAATATCACAGGAACCCATTGGAAACCTCATCAACAACCTTCACTATGCTGATGATACCACATTACTGGCTGAAAGTGAAGATTATCTGAAACATTTGCTTCTCAAGATCAAGGAACATAGTCTTAAAATGGGCCTGCACCTTAATATAAAGAAGACAAAGATCCTGACAACTGGCAAAATCAATAAATTCATCATTGATGGAGAAGAAATTGAAATAGTTGACAACTACTTGGATGAACTATCAATAAATAAGCAACAAGCAGTCAAGAAATAAGATGATACATCGCTCTTGGCTGGATGGCTATGAAGGACAGACAAGATTCTCAAGAGCAGAGCTCTCTCTCTCTACATACAAAGATTTGACTTGTTCAAGTAATGGTATTTTCAATAACATCATATGGATGTGAAAGTTGGACAGTGAAAAAGAAAAAACAGGAAGAAAATCAATGCCTTTTGAATTATGGTGCTGGTGACGAATACTATGTATACCACGGACTGCCCGAAGAACAAACCAGTCGGTAATAGAGGAGATCAAACCTAAACTTTCATTAGAAGCTCAGATGACAAGATTTCGACTTTCATACTTTGGACAGCAGATGCGAAGAGAGAGATCATTAGAGAAAGACGACATGCTTGGCAAGATGAAAAGAGGAAGGCCAGCAATGAGACGCTTCGATACAATAACAGTAGCTATGGGTGCCACTCTTATCAAAAATGAGCCGCCTGACTGAAGACTGAACTGTTTAGGACAGCTATCCAGAGGGTCGCCATGAGTCGACACAGACTCGACTGCACTTAACAACAAACAATGTTTCCGCAACCTGAAAACAGGCACCTGAAAACCATTCCCCTCCCCCCATATCACAATGATCCAGAAATGAAAACATAGAAACTGGATATTAAATAGAACACACCCTATCCCATTACTTTAATGGGGTCAGCTTAGGTCCTAAAGAACCAGAAAGGGCCTTCCCCACAACCCCCCGCCCACCCTAAACCAGACATAGCCCAGAGTTGCAAATAAGCCAAACGGCCACTGTATCCCCTCACCCTAATGCAAAAAAGTCCTTTCTCCAGGTTTTATAAGTCTCCCCATGTCTTCTCAAATTGGTCCAAGCAGTGATTCCAGAATGCTGTAATTTCACTCGTACAGAAAATAAAATCAAGTTGCTGAAGCAACTTTTCTCTTGTGGGTACTTCCACCTGCTTCCAGGTGGCAGCCAGCTCCATCCAAAACCAAACAGCCTTCCTATCCTTCCTTCTACCCCCTCATTCATCAAGGTCTGACCCACTCCCAAGGGATATCTTACTCCGAGGATCTCTCCCATCCAATGCAAAACACTCTCCCAAAAAACTTGAACCTTGGGGCACTCCCACCACATATAAAGATAATCTCTATCCAACCCACACCCTTTCCAGCACACATAAATCCGATATCTAACTTTTAAACTGTTCTCTAAGAGAGCTTCCAAGGCTGCCAATTTCCTAGTCCCTCAGTCACCCCCTTCCACCTCACCTCAACCACCCCCCCCCCCCAACTGGTACTTCCTGCTCCCACCTTTCAAAACATCATGGTTTGCTTATCTTAGGAAAGCAAAAGATTGTACCTCATAAATCTTCTCAAACCCCGTGTTCTTTTTACTAATATCTCCCCACACTTTCTCCTATCTCAAGAAATGCATAATTTTCCTAAAGTAAAATTTTCCCCCTTCCTCCAACCCATATTGTCCCCTTAAATCATCAAGTTGTGCCATAACTTCATCCCTTAAAAGCTGTCCAACTTTGACCAACCCTTTCTGTGCCCAAACCTGAAAACTAGTATACATCATTCTTTGGACAAACTCATCTTCTGGCAAATGTAAACAAAATGAGTACACCTTTCTGCCTAGCAAAAACTGCTTATGCTTCCCCCCAGACCTTCAATGTAGTCTGCAACATCGGGTTATCAATCCCAAGGTATTTTTTAGGTCCTTCCACATGCCAGCATATGGTCTCTAATGGTTGCTCCCCTCTGAAGACCCCTCTAACCTTACCTAAGCTTTCCATCCCACCTGTCCCCCCCCCCATTCAAAAAGAGCCTTCAATTGTGCAGCTTTATAATAAAGTCGCAAATTGCTTACTCCCAACCCTCCTCCCTCCCTCGCCATATACATGACCTTACGAGCTATCCTCAGAGGTTTCCCCTCCCAAACAAACCTAAACAATAACAACTGCAGTTCATGAAAATACTGACTCGGGACCTCTCAAGACAGTGACAGGATCAGGAAAAGCACTCGTGGTAGGACATTCATTTTAAGAATGGCTGTTCTACCTACCCATGACAAATACAGTCCTTTTCATTTAGCTAAATCCCCTTTAATCTCCTCCAGCAGTGGCATATAATTTTATCTGAACAGTTGGCTCAAGTCCTCCCCAAGTTTAATTCGAAGATAGCATATATGACCTATTATCCATTTAAAGGGAAATGCCCCTTGTATCCTGCACCTCAAATCATCCCCAATATTAATATCCATCACCTCTGTTTTTATCATATTATTTATATCCAGAAATCCCACTATACTGTTCTACCACCCACATTAAAACTGGTAACGAGACCAGGAGTGTCCTAATAGTAAGTATGACCATCATTCGCAAACAAGGACAGCTTATGACTCTTCCCCCCTCCCCCCACCTCTATGCCCTCAATATCTTCCTCCCCTCTAATCTGCTCCGCAAGCTGTTTGATGACAAGCGCAAAAAGTAGTGGAGACAGTGGGCATCCCTGACTTGTCCTCTCTAACGAAAATGCCTCTGAATACCCCCCCCCCCCCCATTAATGCATATACATGCCAAGGGGGCCGCATACGATGTTTGAACCCACTGAATACGTTTATCTCTCACCTGTATCCTGCTAAGCACTGAAAACATACATCCCCACCCATTCTAATGCTTTTTCAGCGTCCACCGTGATCAATAGCGTCTCCTTGCTATCCTTTTTTGCTCGTCTTATGAGATTCAGAACCCTGCATACATTATCACATACCTGATCGCCAGGGACAAAACCAGTTTGGTCCTCTTCAATCAATTTAGACAGATTAAACCTGCAACCGATTTACCAAAACTTTGGCAAGGAGCTTAGCATCCAAAGTTATAAGCGATACAAGCCAATATGACCCACACACACTTGCATCGTTGCCTGGCTTGGGTGAGACTGTTATCCCCATCGTGTGAATAGAACGCAGAACTCCATGCCCCTGTACCACATCATTATTTATTTATTTGAACAGTTTTCTATACCGCCCCTTCCATCGATCAGGGGCAGTTTACAGCAAACAAGCAGTTACAGAGAACATATTTAAACTATAGTACAATTAACTATATACATATCAGTTAACCACAAATACGGTTGTATAGGGGTAACTGGATATCGTTAACTATATACATGGTAGCTAGACAGAAAGTGGAGTTAGTGGGAAGAGAGAAGACTGCTGAAGAGAAGATGTATTACTTGGTGGGGAGTATTGGGATATGTGCGAGTAAGTACTGTTGGCCATGAGGGAGTGGTAGTGTTCAGAGAATAGAAACGTTTTTCAATCCTTATGGAGTTCCACCGCATGGGTGCTGTGTACCTGATATTGTGGAGTTTGACATTTGTGGGGGAGTGGGGGTGTCAGCGGATCCAACAGCTTGTTCTGAAATGTTTTATAAAATTGGGCCATGAAACCATCTAGACCTGGTGTCTTACCCACCTTAAGGGATTTAATCGCAGCCACCACATTTACAGTGGAGATATCTCTGTTAAGAAGCAGTACCTCCTCCTCAGAGAGTTCTTAATGCACACTCATGCAAGAATCCGTCACCTCCCCCCTTCCTCCTTTTCCACCTCCCCAACTTAGCATAAAATGTTTTAAACACCTCACTAATCATATCTGATCCGAAAACCAACTCCTTGTTATCCCTAATTCAGAGAACTACTTGTTCTTTAGCTCGTCCTTTGAGCCTCATCTCCTGCAGGTGACTAGCCTTATTCCCGTGTTCTGATGTTATAATGTAAAGTTCCAGTTTTGTTCTGTGTAAACTGCCACTGATCTTTGGAAGTGGCGGTATATAAGTTCTAATAAGCATTTTATTTTATTTTATTTGTTTGGCTTTTTCCAACTGAAAGGCAATCTCCCCTGCCCTCCCCCTCCCCAGCTCCCCCCCCCCCCAACCCTTCCTGAATTCTCTAGGCCTTTTTTCCTTTCCTGTGCTTATGCTCCCCCTTCGGCTTCTTTAATTTTCCCCAACTCCTCCTCCCCCTCATTATTTTCCTTTTCTTCTCTGTTGCCCCCACCCCTATTAAATGCTCTCTAATTACCATTTTAAACCCATCTCCATACCTCCTGCCAGGGTACCCCCACATTCAATTTAAAGTATTCATCAATTAGCCCTGAGAACTTTATCCCTACAACTCTTAATCTCTAAGAGTGACTCGTTTAACCTACAAATTTTGTACACCCCCCCTCCCTAACCTAATCTGCACACTCATCTGGGCGTGTTCAGACCATGAGATCTGCCCAGTCTCCATATTTAAAACACTTCCCACCCATAACGTGTTATTTCGACTATAGGAGTTATGAGGGACAGAAAATAAAGTGTGATCTCTCCTAGACCAATTATGGGCCCTCCAAATGTCTACCAAGCCCAGCATATCCATCATTTTTGCTAATGCCACCCTATGCTTTCACTCCCCCCCCCCCCGAGTTATCCAAATGCAAGTTCAGAGTAAGATTGAAACCCCCTCACAAAAGAATGGGTATCTCCTCAGATTCTGTCAATTTCTCTTTAAGCCACCTGAAGAATACTCCTTGCCTCTCATTTGGTGCATAAACAACACACATCACCACAACCTCCTGTCCCCAACACTAACCCACAAAAGTATATATCTCCCCTTTGGATCCTGCACCACCCCTTTTTTTTTTTTTAATCTCCACCATGTACCTCCTAGATATTAAGATCCCAACCCTTCCTTTCCTCGGGTGATCCTTGTTTGCCGAGATATACTGCAGGGAAACTTTATCACTAATAAACCCTCCTTCGGTACTCACAAATGGGTCTCCTGTACACTTAAGAAACAAGCTTTTAAACTCTCCCCTTCTCTAACAACTTTCGCTTGTACCACGTGTTGAGACCCTTGACATTAATGGATGCTAAAGTAATTTCTCTCCCCCCTCATCATCCTCTTATCCCCCACCATGACATCCAGCTCCTCCCTCTCCCCTCAACCATATCCTGTTTTAAACGTACCCCTCCCTTCCTCCTTTCCCCTCCTCTCAATACCTCCCCCTTCCCCTTGATACAATTCTCTATATTGGACCCTCAACAGACAGAGTTGTGACATCACCATCCCCCTGTCCCTCCCTCCACTTCAAACTTACCTCCCCTCGTTCTCAGTATATCCCTGCAACACACACCATAACTCCCACCCTACCCACAACCAACATTCTCACATTAACCATTTCCTTCACCTCCCGGCCCACAGAACCCATCCTGCACTAGACGTCCACCCCCTTCCCAATCTTTCCTTTCCAGAAGACTAGATCTACCACCCAAATGTTTACCAGTAAAAAAAAAAAAAAAAAAGCAAAAAAACAAACAAACAAAAAGGAAACGGTTCATAGTCACTGAAGCTCATGTGTGTTCAGTTCTGGGTTCACTCTTCTTCTATCTGTGTTCATCTTTAGCCACCTTTGTTCAGATCACTGTGTTAGCCCACTGTGTTGGTCTGGCCTATTTTGGAAAGTCCCCCACTTCAATTCCCGCCTCCAAAAAACTAGTTCAAGCCTCCTCTGATGTCTGAACTCTCCATGTCTGCCCTTCTTTTGTGAAGGCCAAACCAAAGGAATACAACCAACAGTATTTCATGTTCCCTGTCGCAGCTTGGCAGTCACTACTCCAAATTCTTTCTGACTTTGCAACGTACCAGCTGACAGGTCATCAAATACAGAGACCTTGTAACCCTGCCAATCATAGTAACATAGTAAATGACGGCAGATAAAGACCAGCATGGTCCATCCAGTCTGCCCAGCAATACGGCAAGAGTAGGTGCACCTGTCGCTCTGTGCAGGCCACCCCTCCCCATGCCTTTGTTTAGGGGTGGACCCACCACTCCATGTAGGACACCCCTATTTGTTGAGAAGTTAGATGGTTCAGTTTATTTTGTTTTTATCCTGTTGCTGTAAAGGGATCCACTGTGCTTGTCCCATGCTGTTTTGAATTCCGTCACTGTGTTTGGCCCCACCACTTCCATCAGGAGAGCATTCCAAGCATCCACCACCCTTTCAGTGAAAAAATATTTCCTGACATTGCCTTTCAATTTGCCACCTTGCAGCTTCATGTTGTGCCCTCTAGTTTTGCAGCTTCCCCGTCTTTGGAAGAGGTTTGTTTGTTCATCGTTCCTCTTTAAGTATTTAAAGGTCTGAATCATATCTCACCTATCCCTCCTCTCCTCCAAAGTGTACATATTTAGGTCTTCAAGTCTCTAGTCATAAGGCTTCTTATGCAGGCTCCAAATCATTTTGGTCGCCTTCCTCTGAACGGTTTCCAGTCTTTTTACATCTTTTGCAAGATATGGTCTCCAAAACTGAACACAGTATTCCAAGTGAGGCCTCACCAGCGACCTGTACGGTGGCATAAGTACCTCTTCCTTTCTGCTGGTAATCCCTCTTTGTATGTAGCCCAACATCCTCCTGGCTTTTGCCACCGCCTTGTCGCACTGTTTTGCCACCTTGAGATCATCAGAGATAATCACACCAAGGTCGTTCTCCTGAACCATGCACACCAACCTCTCGCCCCCTATTGTGTACATTTCCCTTGGATTTCTGCTACCCAAGTGCATGACACTGCACTTTTTCGCATTAAATCGTAATTACCAAGCATAAGAACATTCTTCCAGCTTTTGTAAATCTTTCCTCATGTTATCCACTCTCTCGGGGGAGTCCACTCTGTTGCAAATTTTTGTGTCATCTGCAAAAAGACAGACCCTTCCATTCAGTCCTTCAGCAATATCACTCACAAATACATTGAACAATGCCGGGCCCAGGACCGAACCCTGGGGCACCCTGCTAATCACTTTCCTTTCATCCGAGTGAGCTCCATCACCTTCTGTCGTCTGTCAGTCAACCAATTTCTAATCCAGTTTACCATCTTGGGACCCATCCCCAAGCTACTGAGTTTATTGACAAGCTTCCTATGAGGAACAGTATCAAAGACTTTGCTAAAATCCAGGTAGATGACATCCATCGCATGCCCCTGATCTAGTTCCTTGGTCACCCCAGTCAAAGAACGCAATCAGATTTGTTTGGCAAGACTGTCCTTCAGTAAAACCATGTTGCCTCGGATCTTGCAACCTATTGGTTTTGAGAGAGTTCACTATTCGCTCTTTCAGAAGCATCTCCATTACTTTTCCTGCCATCGAGGAAGGCTCAAGGGTCTGTAGTTTGACACTTCTTCCCTGTCACCACTTTTGTGTAGAGGTACGACATCAGCCATTCTCTAGTCCTGAGGAACCTTTCCTGTTTCCAAGGATCTGTTGAATACATCCTTTAAAAGCCCTGCAAGAACCTCTCTGAGCTCTTTCAGTATCCTGGGATGTATCCCATCCGGTCCCATGGCTTTGTCCACTTTCAGTTTAGCAAGTTGTTCCAATACCTCGTCTTCTGTGAATGGTGTGGTATCTACTTCATTCCCATTTTTATATTTGGGAGTCACAGCTGTTCCAGCGCCAGGATTTTCTTTAATAAAAACAGAGCAGAAGTATTTGTTAAGCAATTTCGCTTTTCCTATGTCACTTTCCACGAGACCTTTCCCAGCACTTCCGAGTCCTGCAATGCCATCTCTGATCTTCTTCCTTTCCCAAATATACCTGAAGAAAGTTTTGTCGCCACCCTTAACATCTTTAGCCATCTTTTCCTCTGCCTTTGATTTTGCTATCCTTATTTCTCTTTTTGACTCTGAGTTTGATCCTGTAGTCATTTCTGTGTTCTTCTGTTTGCAAGCTTTTGAATTTTGCGAAAGCTGTGTTTTTTGCCTTTATTTGAACAGCCACTTCTTTGGAAAATCAAATAGGTTTCCTTCTCCTCTTGTTTTAATTTACTTTTTTTTACATATTTATCTGTTGCCCCTTTTATTGCCACCTTTAGTTTAGCCCATTGCAATTCCACTTCCCTTATCTCCTAACACCCTGTCAGCTCCTCCTTTAGGTACTCGGCCATTTTATTGAAGTTGGTGTTTTTGAAGTTTAGGACTTTGAGCTTGCTATGTTTGGCCTGTACCTTGGCTTTTATCTCAAACCACACCGTGTGATGATCGCTGTTGCTCACAGGGGCACTCACGCAGACATTTGACACGCTATCACCGTTGGTGAGCACTAAATCCAGCGTTGAGCTTTACCTGGTGGTTCCATGACCATTTGTGTAAGTGATGCATCTTGGAGAGCATCTACAATTTTTTTTGCTTCTTTCCAGATCTGCAGAAGGAGTAATCCAATCCACATAAGGTAGATATAAGTCACCCAAAATGATCGCTTCCCCCTTTGTGGCTATCTTGGCAATATCTATAACACAGGTATATTACCAAAAAACTGCCTCCAGTTTTGCAACTGATTCCTATAGATTTTGGGGTGCTGAATCCAGGAAAAATAGCCAAAATGTTCCATCACGTCACGTTTTCTTGCAAAATTAGATTTCTTACCCATATAAGGAATGTTCACATAATTTCTTTTTAGCCGACTGCAGTTTATTTTCTTGGCCCAAAATAGAGGTTGTAATGGTTAACTAACTAGAAACACTCCCTCATGATATTTTAGAGTGTTTTGTATTCATTTTATACATTAACAGGACAATTGGGAGGCGGGGGGCTAAATCCAGTACTCGTGCTGGCGCATGTTCTTTCCTGTTCACCTCGCCTCGTTCGCTCGCTCAAACACGGTGGTTGCGACATGAACGTTCCTGTCAAATTTCAGTTTCTTGCAAGTTCATTATTACCTTTTGTTTGCTCAGTCGTAATCCAGCTTTATTCTGAAGTGGTTCACTACAGTTGTAGTTTGCAGTGCTGTGTATTTGTGATGGCTCACAGAGCCAGAGGTTGCGTCAACTCTCCGGACAGTTTTTGTTTTATTTGTGGGGAATATACCGTGAAAAAACGGCAGAGGAACATTTCTGCATTTATTAAAAAAGTATATTTCGCCTATTTCGGTTTGAAGTTAGGCGATCAAGACAAACCGTGGGCTCCTCACAAAGTGTGCAAGACATGTGAGGAAGATCTACGCTTATGGATGAAAGGTAAAAAACAAGCATTTCGTTTCGGAATACCTATGATGTGGCGTGAACAAAGAGACCAGAGCAGTGACTGCTATTTTTGCTCTTGCATTGTGAAGGGATACAACTTAAAAAATAAGAACGTAATAAGTTACCCCAACCTTCCCTCAGCAATTAGGCCTATGCCTCATAGCAACGAAGTACCTGTGCCTGAACCACCAAAATCTTTGGATCATATTTGTGTGGACGGTTCTGATCATGATGAGACTCATCAGATGGCTTTTCCCGATGAGTCCAGTACTTCCGAGTTTGAAACTGAACCAGATCCGAAACCTGAACTTTTCTCTCAAGCTGAATTGAATGATTTAGTCCGGGATTTAGGACTCCCAAAAGATGCTGCCCAACTGCTAGGTTCTCGGCTTAAACAGAAAAATCTATTGTCACCAGGAACAACTTTTTATTGGTACCGCAACCGCGAGACACAATTTTTGAAGTATTTCAGCAAAGAGGAAGATTTGGTATTTTGCAACGATATATACGGAGTGATGGAAAAGTTTAAACTCAAGTATGATCCTGCTGAATGGCGGCTGTTCATTGATTCGTCAAAAGACAGCATAAAAGGTGGTGTTCTTCATAATGGCAACACATTCGCTTCAGTTCCTATTGCTCACTCTGTTATTCTCCAAGAAAAATACGAGAATTTGGCCCTGATTCTTCAGAAGATTCGTTATGATGAGCATAAGTGGATGATTTGTGGAGACTTTAAAATTCTATCCATGCTATTAGGGCAGCAATCCGGTTTCACCAAATATCCCTGCTTCCTTTGCTTGTGGGATAGCCGGGCCCGCGACCTACACTGGGGGAAAAAAGACTGGCCAATTCGGGAGTATTTGAGACCCGGTGAGAAAAATGTTCTTCATGAGAGCTTGATACCTCGTGATAAAATTCTATTACCACCTCTCCACATTAAGTTGGGTCTCATTAAGCAATTCATCAAGTCCCTTCCAAAAGATGGTGAGTGCTTTCGGTACCTTTGCTCAAAGTTCCCCCGACTTTCTGAAGCAAAGCTAAAGGAAGGAGTGTTTGTTGGCCCTGATATAAGGAAACTCATTTCAGATGGAGCATTCGCTGAAACGATGTCTGAGAAGGAAAGAGAAGCCTGGGATTCCTTCAAGGACGTTGTTCTCAAATTCTTGGGGAACAGTCGGGATGAGAACTATAAGGATATTGTTGCCAGGATGCTCAATGCCTTCAAAGAACAAGGCTGTAACATGAGCCTGAAAGTCCATTTCTTGCACTCCCATGTGAACTACTTTCCCGAAAACTTGGGGGCGTACAGTGAAGAACAAGGTGAAAGGTTTCACCAGGACAACAAGGATGCAGAGAGAAGGTACCAAGGAAGATGGAACACCACTATGATGGCTGATTTCTGCTGGTTGCTGCTGCGGCAAACCCCAGATGAAAAATACGCCAAGCAGCGCACCAAGAGAAGCATTCGGGGGAAGAAGAAACGGGCCCACCAGGAGATTGATTGACCCAAGAATGACTTTAAAATCTAAACTATGTTGACAAATATCGTGTTTTTACTAAACATTGAAATAAAAATTTGCTAGTTATTACCACAGTGTTGTATCTCATTTATTAGAATTTTATTTTCACACCATCGGGTGTTTGTCTTCATGTATTGCAATGGTGCGGTTTGCGTTTTCTATTCTTACATACATACCTGTACAACATTTTTTGCACATTTCTTTGCTTTGCTTTGTGTCTAACCTCGCTCTTATATGCTCAATGTTTGTGCACATGTATGTGGCTGTTTTAAGTGCAGACAATTTTGCTACCATCACAGTGTGTTTTGTTGACATTACTCTATTCTTATGTGCTGCCTTGTTACAATTTTCTTTATTCTTATTTGAATAACTACTAAACAATTAGTATAAAGAATTCATCCAAGAAACTTTTATCTCGATCGCACTCAATCTGAAACGTTCACCTCAAACTGCTAACCCAATGTAGCAAAAAATCTGTACGTGATGGAGCAAATTGGTTACCAGATTTGGATTCAGCGTACCAAAAAACGTAAAAATCAATCGAAACATTAGAGGCAGTTTAAAAAAAATTTTTTTTAGTGTACCTGTGTAATCAATTCGTTATCTATCTCTTCAATTTGAGTCGGAGGTCTGAAGACTACAGCAGTATGGATGTCAGTGCCATCTCCTCTTTCCAACGCAATCCAGTGCGCTTCTTCTTTTCCCCATGCCCCCCTGCATTTCAATAGCTTTAATATTGCTTTTGACATACAAGGCTACTCCTCCTCCTTTTCCATTTTCTCTGTCTCTTCTGAATAGATTATAGCCAGCTATGGCTATATCCCTATCATGTGATTCATTAAACCATGTTTCTGTAATGGCCACAATGGTCCAAATCCATTTCCACCATTAGGGCTTCCAGGTCCGGAACTTTGTTGGCTAAGCTTCGAGCATTTGTGCTCATTGCTTTCCAGAATTTACCTGACTTGTTTGTTTTTGCATTGATTTTGTTCTGCCCACATCTTCCCACTTGTTTTTGATGTGTGGTTTAAAAGTGTGGCTGTTTCTGATGATCTGCTTTTGCAGGGGGTGGCGTGCAGGTCTTGACCTTCCACATCCGTCACCGCCTTTTCCTAGTTTAAATGCATATCCACATACTGCCTGACTTTTTCACTTAAGATTCTTTTCCCTCCGACAGAGAGATGTAGTCCATCAGCACAGTATAGTCTCTTGTTGATCCATCCGTTTCTCCAGTCGCCAATAAATCTGAATCCTTCTTGTTTGCACCAGGTCTGGAGCCATGTATTAAAGCTGTTAATGCGATGCAGACTTTTTGTCCCTTTACCAAGAACGGGCAGAACCTCTGAGAACGCAACAGTGTTAACAATGAGCTTGAGTTTCTCTCCCAGAGATTGGAAGTCCTTTTTGGACTGTAGAGGCACTGTTTCTAGCCAGGTCATTTGTGCCCAAGTGGATAACAACATCAAGTTTGGAGTGTTCACTTTTTGCGCTAAGTACTTCAACAACTTGGTTTGTATTCCTGCTGGCTGTCGAGCCTGGTAGGCACATGACTATCTTCTCTCCTTTGAACTGTGTTCCCAAGTTGGTGCCGCTGATGATGGAATCTCCAAGTAGTAGTAGTTTTCTGTTTGGTGAGGTTTTCTTCATATTTGGTGCTTTAGCAGGAGATTGGGCATTATCTGACTCATTTAAGGGCCCTTCAGTTTCATTGGATTGAGCATCCTCAGCCAAGGCAGCAAAGGCATTATGCAGGGATATCACTTCATGTATAGGATGTGTCTGCATTACAGGTCGCAATCTTCCAGAACCCACTGTGATCCATTTGTTCCTGGGGTGTTTGTTTGTGGGAGCGGTGGTGGACTTTGTTCAGTTTGTATCCTAGAAGAGGTGTGTTTCATTGCAGCCATTTCCTCCCTCAGTAGAGTCGCTTCTTTATGCATGGCAGATAGGTCTTTCCTTAGCAGATTCAGTTCGTCATGCATGACAGCTGACCTGAGGCACATATGACAAGTTCTTAGGTTCCAAATGATTCATCTTGGAATGAAAGTACCACAGTTATTGCACTGAATACACGACATGTTGTTTAAGCAGTACCAGAAGAGGAAGAAGAAAGAACATAAGATATGCCATACTAGGTCAGACCAAGGTCCATCAAGCCCAGTATTCTGTTTCCATCAGTGGCCAATCTAGGTCATACGTACCTAGCAGTTTCCCCAAAAGACACAGGTTCCACAATGCTTGTACTGGGTCAAGCATTGATATCCTGGGTCCCTTCTT
The DNA here is from genome assembly GCA_033557465.1 of Ichthyophis bannanicus. NCBI lineage: Eukaryota > Metazoa > Chordata > Amphibia > Gymnophiona > Ichthyophiidae > Ichthyophis > Ichthyophis bannanicus. The sequence goes on along the minus strand of CM066033.1, from coordinate 939,701,954 downwards.
AATAATGGTTTATGGACCTTTCCTCCAGGAACTTGTCCAAACCTTTTTTAAACCCACCTACACTAACAGCTTTTACTACATCCTCCGGTAACAAATTCCAGAGTTTGATTACACGTTGAGTGAAAAAATATTTTCTTTTATTAATCTTAAATACTTTACCCTGTAGCTTCATTGCATGTCCCCTAGTCTTTCTATATTCTGATAACGTAAACAATCGATCTACGTTTACCCGTTCCACTCCGTTCATTAATTTATAGACTTCAATCATATCTCCCCTCAGCCGTCTCTTTTCCAGGTTAAAGAGCCCTAACCTTTTTAGCCTTTCTTCATAGGAGTATCCTTCCATCCCCTTTACCATTTTGGTGGCTCTTCTCTGAACCTTTTCTAAAATCGCTATATCCTTTTTAAGATACTGCGACCAGAATTGCACACAATATTCAAGGTGCGGTCTCACCATGGAACGATATAGAGACATTATAATATCTTTTGTTTTATTTTCCATTCCTTTCCTTATGATACCTAGCATTCTATTTGCTCTCTTGGCCGCTGCTGCACACTGGGCAGAGGGTTTTAACATGGTATCCACAATGACACCTAAATCTTTTTCCTGGGTGGTGGTTCCTAATGTGGAACCTTGCATCGTGTAACCATAATTTGGGTTGTTCTTCCCTAGGTGCATAACTTTGCACTTGTCCACATTAAATTTCATCTGCCATTTTGATGCCCAGTCTTCCAATTTATCAAGATCCTCTTGCAATTTACCACAATCCTTTTGGGTTTTAACAAGTTTAAATAGTTTTGTGTCATCTGCAAATTTGATAACCTCACTCGTTATTCCACTTTCCAGGTCATTTATGAATATATCAAAAAGCAGTGGACCCAGCACAGATCCCTGGGGTACACCACTATTCACCTTTCTCCATTGGGAAAATTGTCCATTTAGCCCTACCCTCTGCTTTCTATCTTTTAACCAGTTCCTCATCCACAATAGTACACTGCCTCCTATCCCATGACTGCCTCCTATCCCATGACTTGATTTGTAGAAAGACGGTATATAAAAAATGTTAAATAAATAAATGACTCTTTAGTTTTGCCAAAAGTCTCTGAGGGACCTTGTCAAAGGCTTTCTGAAAGTTCAGATACACTATATCAACCGACTCACCTTTGTCCACCTGTTTATTCACTCCTTCAAAAAAAACATAACAGATTAGTAAGACAAGATCTTCCTTGTCTAAAGCCATGTTTGCTGTCTCCCATTAGGCCATGGCTATCTACATGCTGAGTAATTTTATTTTTTATGATGGTTTCTACCATTTTTCCCAGTACTGTTGTCAGGCTCACCGCTCTGTAGTTTCCCGGATCACCCCTGGAACCCTTTTTAAAAATTGGCGTTACATTGGCGATCCTCCAATCTTCAGGTATTACAGATGATTTTAATGATAGTTCACAGATTACTAATAGGTCTGCAATCTCATATTTCAGTTCTTTCAACATCCTTGGATGTATACCATCCGGCCCAGGTGATTTGTTACTCTTCAGTTTATCTAATAGTTGTAATACATCTTCCCAATGTATCGATATTTCCTTCAATTCTTCCACACCTTTAAATACCACTTCAGTCATGGGTAATGTCCCTACATCTTCCTCAGTAAAGACCGAAGCAAAGAATTCATTCAGTCTCTCCGCTATCGCCTTGTCGCTTCTTAGTGCCCCTTTAACCCCTCTATCATCTAATGGACCAACTGACTCACAGGTTTTTTGTTACAAATGTACTTGAAAAAGTCTATTTCGCGTTTTTGCTTCTGCAGCAAGCTTCTTCTCAAATTCTCCCTTTGCCTGCCTTGTCAATGCCTTGCATTTGAATTGCCAGTGCTTGTGCTGTTTCCAGGTTTCGTTGTTTTGCTCTTTTTTCCATTTTCTGAAAGATGCTTTTTTGGCAACAACAACCTCTCTGACCTCACCTTTAAACCATGCTGGCAGTTTTTTGGACTTCCTTCCACTTTTCTTAAAGCGTGGAATACAGCTGGTCTAGGTTTCCAAGATAATAGTTTTCAACAACACCCAAGCTTGATGTAAGTCTTTAACCTTTGCAACTGCTCCTTTTAGGTTTTTCTTAACTATTTTCCTCATTTTACATAGTCTGCCTTTCAAAAGTTAAAAGGTAGTACTGTGGATTTCCTTACTATCCCTCCTCCACTAATTAAATCAAAGGCGATCATGCTATGATCACTATTGCCAAGTGGCCCCAACAACCTTATCTCTTGCACTAGGACTGGGTCCACTAAGGACTGGTTCCACTAAGGACTGGGTCTAATATTGGTTCCCCTCTGGTTGGTTCATGAACCAGCTGCTCCAAGAAGCAGTCATTTATTTCATCTAGGAAGTTTATCTCCCTAGCATGTCCTGCCGTGACATTGACCCAGTCGATACCGGGGTAATTGAAATCACCCATTATTATTACTGCGCTGTAACGTTTGTTAGCTTCCTTGATTTCTTTGAACATTTCATCTTCCATTTGTTCATTCTGGCCAGGCGGTCGATAGTACACCCCCACTGCCATCGCCTTCCCCTTTTTACATGGAATTTCAATCCATAGAGATTCTACAGCAAATTTTGTTTCCTGCAAAACTTTAATCCTTTCTGACTCAATGCCCTCTCTAACATAGAGCACAACCCCTCCACCAATTTGATCAGCTCTATCATTACAATATAGTTTGTACCTAGGTATCAGTGTCCCACTGGTTGTCCTCCTTCCACCATGTCTCTGATATTCCAATCATATCTAACCTTTCATTTAGTGCTATATATTCTAACTCTCCCATCTTATTTTTTAGACTTCTAGCGTTTGCATACAAGCATTTTAGAGACTATTTTATTCATATTAATTTGGCTATTGGTAGACATGGGTAATTTGGAAAGAAAGGATGAAGAAGATGTGGACTGTTAACCCAAGTTAGAAAGGATAGATGGCACGTATGTGACCACTATAAAGGCAATGTATCCCCTGGGGTGGGCGGGGTGAAGGGTAGGGTGGGCGGGAACCTAAGTATCGGGCTCTGATTTTGCCTGTGATTCGTTCCTTAATGATGCAGACATGTGATAATATAACAAGGGAGATTATTGGTCCTAACGTCCGGTGTGCACAGTCTAGCTTAATGTCCAGGTCACCATCATTCTCTCCTTCCAGGCCCTGCAGTTCTTTAAAGATCTCGATCACCACTCGTTTACAATCTAGAAAGTCCGGATCCTCTGGTACATCTCAAATTTGTAGGTTCTCAGAGAACAAGCAAATAGTTCTCACGTATGGGTGACGTCCCTGATGGAGCCCTGTGTGGAAATGCTCTCCACCTTCCATTGGGAGTCTCCATCGCGCATATGTGCCTTCCTTTCCTGCCTGTTGCGGTGCCATTTTATTCTCTGTTGTCTTTTTCCACAGAGCCTCTAGCACGTGTTCCTGTTTCATTGTTAGAAAAAGTTGATTTTCAGCCCCTTCAGGTTTCATTCTTGTTTTCTTTGTAGTTTCCTGCCTTTTGTCGGTGCACCAGCTCCTGCCGGCACCGGCCTTTGAATTCTTTTGAGTTTTGTCCGTTCGGAATTCTCTTTTCCTATGCTAGTTTTTCGCTGGCTGAAGGCATTGAGCCCTTTGATTTTGCAGTGGCCATTTTTCCGGTCATGTCAAAACCATCCCCTCTCGAAATTTGTGCTCCGCTAACAAATTACTTCTATCAATGCCTTTCACCCACACCGTGAACTCCCGACTGCGCTCCTTTCACCTTGCTGCACCTTACGCCTGGAACAATCTACCTGCGTCTGTGCGCCAGGCATCCTCCCTGGCCGTCTTCAAATCCAGGTTGAAGACCCACCTCTTCACCGTTGCATTCAGATCCTGACTCCTTCCTCATCTTACCCTAACCCCCCCGTTAATGTTTATGACCAAACTACAGACCAAACTGTACTACACCGTACCTTGCGCAGAACTGACTAATGCTCTGTACTGTTCTAACTAGATTGTAAGCTCCGATGAGCATGACTCTGACGGGCAGGGACTCTCTCTTGTATGTTGACTACCTCTTGTAGGTTAGCTGTGCAGCGCTGCGTGTGTGGCGCTTTACAAGTGCTGAATAGTATTCAAGAAGTGCAGTCGGTGTGCATGCACCATCTTGGTCACAGACAGTCACAATTGGTGCCTTCAGTGCTTCGGCCCTTACCATGAGCCCTCCTCCTGTAATCTCTGCTTGCAGATGACCAGGAAGGGCCTCTAGGGCTGGGAGAAGCAGCATGAGTCCTTCTTTGGGCCATCGGACTCTGCGTCCTCGGCCCCTGCGTAGATATTGGTGTCGACGTCCTTGCGGGGCTCTGCTGAAGCCTCTGCATCACATGACGCCCATGCTCATTCGGATCCAAAGGGCCGCAGGACCATGGAATGGAAGCTCTCCATCGACCTCTGGTCAGAGTCACAGAAAGATTAATCATCTACCCCGTCAACTTCGAAGGGGGCTACCGAGAACCAGGCCAAGGACCACGGACATAAGCACTGGAGCCCTTCTCAAAGAGACATCAAGGGCGATGGCCGGGAGCACCCTGTTGAGGTGCCCCGGCAAGAGGAGTAGACTCCCAAAACTCTAGAGGGCCACCGACATTATCCCAATGTCCTGACCATTATGGAGTCCCTGGGACAGGTGCTGTTGACGGGTGCCGGAGTCAGTGGCTGAGGTTGTTGTACCAATCCAGACATCCTCGAACTGTCATGTTGACAAAGTATCTTTGGGCTCTCGAGGCTCACTTGGCGACTCTCCTGGTTGCATGGGCCCCAGTGGCCCTGCTGCCCTCTGTGGCATTGCCACCTGCTATGCAGCCAATCTTAGAGACTCATGCCCTCTCCATCAAGGCGGGTACATCTGGTCAGAAGTCAGAGTCCACACCAGCTCTGACTGCCATCTCACTGTTGAGCGTCTTGGGCTCCAATGCCCCAGCACCCTTGGGAAGACCACCATCTGTCCCATCAGCACCCGCCTTCTCCACCAGAGCAGCGGCATCTCCGGTACCAATACCCAAGCATCATTGGGCTCTGGATCAGTGTATCCTGGCTATTGAGCGGAGCTTAGCGGCTCTACTGATGACTTCGTTTCCGGTCAAATCTTTACCAGCAGTACCACCGACACCGGCATAGTCTATGGTACCAATGCAAACCACGTCTGCTTATATGCCACTCGATGCACTACCGCCCATGCCTGCTCTCGAATCCATCTCATTACTGGGGGTTTGTTCGGGCAGCTCCCTCACTCTGATGCCAACTTCAATCGGTATTGGAGCCTTAGCAGAGCAGGGACATCGGGCATGTCGATACTTTGAGTCTTCCGATTCCAGTTCTTCCGATGATGAATCGCCCAATTCCCAAAGACTTCAAAGTATACTGGAGGATCTTTCTCCTTCTCCGAAACGGCGCATGTCCCCTCCTGAGAATGTCTTTTCAAGAATTTATTTGAGACTTAGCGAGGGGCCTTTCCATAACAGTGACATCCGAGAGAGTCCTCAATACCCTACAGCTCCTAAGGAGGTAGCCACACTTCCAATTCACTGCATCCTCCATGATCTCATGCTCCGCCCCTTACTATTTCTCCACATTCTCGACAACTTGATATCATGTATCGAGTACCGGAGTGTCCTGGCTTCCAAAAGACGCAGTTGCCATACCACTCAATGGTAGTGGAATCCACAATTCGTCAAATTAAAAGTTCTAAGACACATTCTTCTAACCTTCCGGGTAGAAAATCGAGAGCCCTCAATGATTTTGAGCGTTGGTGTTTTCAGGCTTCCATGCTGTCAGTCAGAATAAGCTCATGCATACTCTTATATGAGTATGTTCCTCAAAGAGGTTACTAGGGATCTTGAGTCAATGTCCCTTCTTCTCTCTGATGATAAGAGAGCTGACTATCTCACCCTGGTCAGACATGCCCAGAACGTCTCAAAGTTTGTCAATAGAGCAACATTTGACTGCTTGGAGTGCACCAGTAGAGCCACATCAATCTGCATCGGTGCATGTAGAATTGCTTGGCTCCACTGTATATAGCCCACATTATACATAGCTCAAACCAATCTAGCTCACAATACAACACACACCCAACTAAATTTCCACCCTCACTGCATGTATAACACACTCACACTACCAGATTGTTTGCTGTGATACCACCTTGATTATTATGATAAGGCGGTTTAGAAATACTGTTAAATAAAAATAAATAAGACAAACTGGGTAATATTCCTTGCACAACCTTTTTGGCAAGGACTGGCAGGATAAAGCTTCTCAGTTAGAATTTGAGAATACCACATTGAATAGACTTTCTAAGACTACTACCAACCCTGCTAAAAAGAAAGCCAACTGCAAAGAAGTCTTTCTTTAGTAAGAAGAAAACGTTTTACCCTTCTTCTGAGCACCCCTGCTTCTCAATACCAACCTCAAGGTGCTCAGAAGAAGCCACAGGCTCCTTAGACTCAACCAGCTCCTGTTTTTTTACTTTTAACTAGAGAACATAGCCACTCTGCCTCTGGGGAATCCCCACCCCCTCCATATTGCTAGCAGACTCTGCCATTATGCCCAGCAATGGACGTTGACCATAGTGAAGGAGGGTACAGACTTCATCTTAAAAAATCTGCCCACTCCACCCTAGTAGGGGAATATCCTTCTCAGCCCTCTCTCACTGCTCTTCTACTGCAGGAGGTGACTTCTCTTCTATCGCAAAGTGCCATAGAGGAGGTTCCCACATCTCAACAGGGGATGGGTTTCTACTCTCCATACTTTCTCATCCCAAAGAAAACCGCTGGATACAGACCCACCCTGAACAAGTTTTTCGTCTGCGAGAAGTTCAAGATGGTCTTTCTGGGAATCCTCCTACCCTATCTCCAGTCAGGACTGGCTCTGTTCTCCAGATCTAAAGGAAGCTTACACTCATATCCTCATTCATCCAGAACACAGGAAATATCTACGCTTCATGTTTCAGGGAAGACACTATCAATACAAAGTCCTTCCTTTCGAACTCACCTCTGTCCTAAGAGTCTTCACAAAGTGCATGATGGTCATGGCTGCATATCTAAGATCTCTAGGAATATTTGTCTTCCCTTACTTAGACGACTGGCTCATAAAAGCAGGCACCTCCGAGGAGGTCAGCCTATTTCTCCCATACTGTGCAGGTACTGCAACATTTTGGATTTGGGATAAATCTTCCAAAATCCCATCTCTCTCCTACTCAAACATTTAGAATTAATAGGAGCTCTCTTAAACACTCAGCAGTCAAGGGCATTTCTACCCCAACCCTGCTGTTCTTGTCTCATTCAACTGGCATCTCAGGTACGTCTGAGACCATCTAACTGCCCAAGAAATGCTACAGCTTCTAGGTCATATGGCCTCAACAGTACATGTAGTACCATATGCCTGTCTGCATATGCGCACAGCCCAAAGGACTCTAACTTCCCAGTGGAAACAGGCCTCAGACTGCCTCGGCGACAAGATCAGTCTCTGCCCCCCTGGCCACTTCCCTTCAATGGTGATGTTCCCCAGAGAATCTCCTCATCTGGTCACCTTTTCAGATGCCTCCAAATCAATGTACCCTGACGATGGATGTCTCCAAATTGGGGTGGGGCGCCCATCTAGGGACTCTCTCAACTCAGGGTCTCTGGACAGAACAGGAGTCGCAACTCCAGATAAATTTGCTGGAACTTCGGGCTATCTTCAACGCCCTCAGGGTCTTTCAAGAGCATCTACAATCCCACAGGGTCCTGGTCCAGACATACAATCAAGAGGCCATGTTCTATGTGAACAAGCAGGGGGGAACAGGATTTTGGTCCCTCTGCAAGGAAGCTCTCCATCTCTTGTCCTTTGCCATTGCTCATTAGATACATCTCCAAGCTGTGTATCTCCCAGGGGAGCAAAATGTCTTGGCAGACAAATTGAGCCAGATTCTTCTTCCCTACGAATGGTCTCTCTATATGTAGACCTCATCCTTCATCTTTCAGACCTGGGGGACCCCAGAGATAGACCTGTTTGCCACTCTGCAGAATGGAAAGCTTCCTCGCTTCTGCACCAGGACTCCCATGTCAGACAAATCAGCAAGTGGATGCTTTTCACTTTCACTGGGGTCTAGGACTCCTGCATGCCAATGTTATCTTTGTCCTCCTATGTATGCTGTTTTACTGTGCTTATTTGTCTGCCTGATATTTTGTGTCTTCCCAGCCATTGCCCTTTCAGCTTGGGCCAGCCGTTTCCTGCACTCCAAAGGGGTCCTCCCCTTCCGGTCTCACCGCGGCCGCGTCCAGCAAAGTAGACTGCCTTGCTCTATAAAATACGAGCGCCTGCGGCGCGCAACAGGGGCACGCATCGAAGGAGCGCACCTAAGGAGCACGACGTGCTCCTTAGGTGCGCTCCTTGGGGCCACTCCGGGAGCGAAGGCCCCTTCTATGCTCTCCAGTTCAATTGGTATATGTTTTATTTTTCTTATCAGTTCTTTCTTTGGTGGGTCCTTTCTTCCTTCTTCTCCCCTCCCACCAACGTTCAGGCCTGTTTTTGACCCAGCCGCTCTAGAGGTACCTCTTCCTCACGGTCCCCCGTACTGTCCCCTTCCCTTTCCCATGGCTGCTATTCCTGCATTCTGGGGCAGGCGGCCTGCTAAACCCCTCAGTCAACGCTTCCGTTGTAGCACTAACTTACGCTTATGCTCCCTCTCATTCTCCTCCTCCGTCTTTGTTCCTGCCCTCCCCAGCTCTTCTCAAACTTCTTTTTCTATTGGCCTACTTAATTGTAGATCTCTGCGAAATGAATCTCTTCTTCTTCAAGATCTTGTTCTCAGGTCTGCTCCTGGCATCACTCTCCTCACGGAGACCTGGCTCCGTGATGGTGAGGATGCTCTTCTTGCACGCTGTCTCCCCCCCGGCTTCTCTGTTGCCTCCGTTCCCCGCCTTGGGCGGTCCGGTGGCAGTGTGGCTGCCATCTTTCACCCTTCTTTATCCTACACATCTATCTCCTCTCAGTCACTGCACTATGCTGAAGCTCTTCTCCTTCGTCTCCACACCTCTCCTCCTATTCACTTACTTCTCATCTACTCTCCTCCTGCTCTTCGCCTTCAACTATGGGAGGCCCTCCTACTAACTATCACTGATGTTTCTTTAGCTTTCCCCCAACTAATCATAGCGGGCGACTTCAATCTTCATATGGATTCCCCTTCTTCATCAAGAGAGCTCTCTTTTCTTTCGTTCCTCCGGGATCTCTCCTTAATTCAGCACGTCTCCATTCCTACTCATCAAGCTGACCACATCCTAGATTTGTTCCTGTCCCCTGCCGCCTCTTCTTTCACTTTATCAGTTCCAACCGCCACGTCCCTCCCTTGGACGGATCACTTCTATCTTACCTTGTCCTGCTCTCTCCCAGGAGTCTCTTCCTCTATTACCCCAGCTTCCCCTATGTCATCATCCCCAGTGCCTCTATCCCGGGCTCTTACCCCTCTCACTTTACAAAGATTCCCACCCGCCTCTGAGCTTTTGCCCAGTGATTTCTCACTCCTCTCACCAAACTCTCAAGCCGCTTGCTGGTTCTCTTCCCTTTCTGCTACGCTTGATCTACTAGCCCCTCTCCGTCCTCGTCCCCCCCCCCCGTCAGCGTCCTTCTCATCCCTGGTTCCATGGTGGCCTTCGACTTCTGCGCACTCACCTTCGAAGGGCCGAGCGCCTTTGGCGCAAGGACCCTTCCCCTGCTAATTTATCTGCTTTCAAATTCCACCACACCTTCTACCGCACTCAACTCCACTCAGCTAAGCGTGACTTCTTCTCTAATGCCATTTCTCAGGCACCCAATCAAACCCGGCACCTGTATTCCACCCTTCGCTCTCTCACTTCCCTACACACCCCTTCATCAACCACTACTATCCAGTCTTCCCCCTCCCCATCACAACTGGCCTCCTTCTTTACCTCGAAGGTTGTTTCCCTGAGGGATTCCCTTCCCTCATGTCCTGCTCCTATCGCCTCCCCCCCCCCCTTCTCTTCCCTCGCCTCCGCCTGTTTCTCAGCTTTCTCATTTCTGGGCTACCTTCTCACCCATCACTGCACCCGAATTCCATCATCTCATCTCCTCATCCCGAAAGACCTCTTGCTCGTCTGATCCTATTCCCTCCTCTTGGCTTCTCACCCCTTCCCTAGGTGTTCTCCCCTATATCCTCACTATTTTCAATTCTAGTCTTTCCACCGGGATTTTTCCTTCTCCCTGGAAGCATGCACTAGTCCGTCCCATCTTGAAGAATCCCTCTCTTGATCCCTCTCTTCCGTCCAACTATCAACCTGTTGCTAACCTCCCCTTTTTGTCTAAGCTCTTGGAGAAATTCGTCTTTGCACAACTTTCCCATCACCTTGATTCTATTAATTTCCTTCACCCCCGTCAATCAGATTTCCGTTCTGGGCATAGTGTTGACACTGTTCTTCTGGCTTTCACTAATGCGCTTCTTGTAGCTCACGATCGAGGTGATATATCGGGGGCGGTTGCTCTGGACCTCTCAGCAGCGTTTGATTTAGTTGATCACTCCCTTCTTCTTCACCGACTCCGTGAAGCTGGACTTTGTAGCACTGTTTATCACTGGTTCCATTCTTTTCTTTTTTCTCGCTCCTGCACGGTTCTTCCTTCTTCATCTGCTCTCCCCCCTTCTGATCCACAGCACACTCTTTGTGGGGTCCCGCAGGGCTCCGTTCTTGCCCCCCTTCTTTTTAACCTTTTTCTCGCTCCCCTTGCACTCCTTATCCAGCAGTCAGGTATCTCAGCTTTTTTCTACGCGGATGATATTCTCTTACTCCACCACACCTCTTCCTCCTGCCCCGATCTCACTCCTCTGAATTCCTGCCTTTCCTCTGTTGCTGACTGGCTCACTACCAATTGTCTCCATCTTAACCTCACAAAGACTCTTGCTATCTGGTTTACTTATGGTGCTCCCTCCCCCACTCTAGCCCCTTCCTTCTCCAATTCCCCAGTCCCACTGGTTTCTACATTCCGGTATTTAGGCGTCCACTTTGACTCGGATCTTTCCTTTCACTCTCACATCTCCCATATCACTAAAACCTCTTTCTTTTTTCTCCGACAAATCCGCTCAATCCGTCCTTTCCTCTCCCCTTCTGCTCTGACCACACTAGTACTGTCCTTAGTCATGTCACGGGTGGACTTCTCTAACGCACTGTTCCTTGGCCTCCCCAAAAACCAGGTGACCCGGCTCCAAAGAATACAAAATACTGCTGCACGTCTTATCACTTCTTCCGCTCTTCGAGATCATGTCACTCCCTTACTTTTCCATCTTCATTGGTTGCCGGTCCCATTCCGTTCCCAGTTTAAATTGCTAACTTTACTTCACAAAGTCTACCACACTGGTACCCCATCCTATCTGTCTGACCTTCTATCTTTCCACTCCTCACGTTACACTCCCCGTTCTTTCCATCTAAACCGTCTCGCCCTCCCCCCCCCCCTTCCCGTGCCCACCTTCAATTCACACGTCTATCTGCATTCTACTTTGCTGGTCCCGCACACTGGAATTCTCTCCCCCCTTCCCTCCGCCTGGAACCACAATACGCAATTTTCAAACAAAACCTTAAAACCCATCTCTTTTCACTGGCATTCAATATCCCCTCCCCTTTTGTATGAATCTGTTCCTGCTGTACCTACCCACCTGTTGTATCCTGTCCCGTACTTGCTGCATATTAGTCCCTATTCTTTTAAAAAAAATTGTACATTTCCTTTCCTTTCTGGCCATGGCCAAAGTTTTTTTATGTATTATGTTTTTATGTTTTGTATAATTTATCTATTTTATGTATTTTATGAATTTTTATGTATTTTACTACCTGTACACCGCTTTGATTACCCCAGAAAGGCAGTTATATCAAATGAATAAACCTAAACCTAAACCTTACATTCCCCTAATCCCCAAGATACTTTTCAAGCTCCAGGCGGACAGGGGCTGCATGATACTCATAGGCCTGCGCTGGCCACATCAACTGTGGTTTCCTCTCCTGCCACGTCTGTCTCAGACTCAACCCCTAGATCTCAGATCTGCTCCAGATCTCTTCTCAGGAGGAGAGGATGCTGCTCCATCCCAATCCGCAGTCTCCCCACCTCATGGCATGGCTGCTGAAAGCATAGCATTGCAAGATCTTAACCTTACTCAGGAGGTAAAGGAGTTCCTGTTAGCCTCTAGGAAGCCATCCATCAGACATTCATACACTTTCAAATGGCGTAGACTTTTTCACTGGTGTTTCCAGAAGGATCTCAATCCCTTCTCAGCTCTAGTGGAGGCCCTCCTCCAGTTTCTTCTCCACCTGTCCTCATCTGGTCTCAAGACCAACTCTGTAAGAGTTCACCTAAGTGCAATTGCAGCTTCTCATCATCCCTTGGATGGACAGTCCATTTCCTCACAGCTGCTCGTAGCGCGCTTCATGAGATGTCTTTTGCTGACCAAGCCTCCCATCAGACCACCACTGGTGACATGGGATCTCAGTGTTGTTCTAGGGCAACTTCTCAAAATGCCTTTTGAACCCTTGGCCACAACCTCGCTAAAGTTTCTAACATGGAAGGTCATCTTCCTTATTGCCCTCACTTCAGCTAGATGCATTAGTGAGCTTCAAGCTTTGGTGGCAGACCCACCCTACACACTGTTCCACCATGATAAGGTCGTGCTTAGGACTCTCCCCCACTTCATGCCAAAGGTGGTGTCTCCTTTTCATTTAAATCAGTCAGTTTACCTGCCTAACTTTTTTTCCTAGACCACATTTGTCTAGGGTAGAGGCAAACCTCCATACTCTTGACTGCAAATGTGCCTCAGCATTTTATCTTCAAAGGACTCAAGAGCACCGCAGGGCGTCTCAGTTGTTCATCTCCTTTCACCCTAGTCGTCTCATGTTTGCCAGTATCCTAATGTACTCTCTCTAAATGGATAGCAGATTGCATCTCTTTTGCTTATGATAAAGCCAGGACTATCCCTTGTGGGTCATGTCACTGTCCATAATGTTTGTGCCATGGCCACCTCGATGGCAAATCTGCGCTCTGTAGCCATTGACGGAATCTGCAAAGCAGCAACTTGGTCTTCCATCCATACCTTTGCTACTCATTATTGTCTGGACAAGGACTCACGCCGGGATGCCATGTTTGGTCAAGCTGTCCTCCAGCACCTCTTTCAGACTTCCTATCCTCTGTCCCAGAATTTAATAATACTAGACATCCATGAAGGATTCATGACCTCTTGAGGCCTACCCTGAGGCAAACCACCTGATTCTGAGGTCATTTTCTCTGGCATCTGTGAGCTAGGGAGTCCCATATGTGAAGACTACATTCCTGCTTATTCCTGGAGATAGCGTAGTTACTCATCTGCAACAGGTGATCTCTGGGAACAGCAGGAATTTTAGTCTTCATAACCCACCCTCCTCCTCTAGGAATTATACGTTTTTTTTCTTTTCTCTCCTTTTCTTTCAGCTGCAAACTCAACTGAAGAGGGAGAGTTGGGAAGGCGCAACAAGTGCAGTGTGATGCTACAAAAGGCTTTCCTATTGGATGTTAGGGAGCGTTCCCACATGCGCTCAATCTGTACCGAAGTCGCCATATGTGAAGATTAAAACACACACACACGCACCTATTAAAGGGTATGCAGTTAAGCCACTCTTCAAAACAGGTCTCCAGGTATAATGTTTAATAAGTGTGGGGAAATATGCATTATTTCAAAAGTTCTCTGCATTGCATAATGCCTCCCTAAAGTCTGCTGCTTTCAGCTTCTGAAAGACTGAGTGTAGCAATTTTTTTCTTCATCCAGGAGCATTAGTAATATGAGACACATTAGTCATCTTTCCTAAATAAGTGTGTTTTGTTCCTTTTTTTTAAATCACTTCTGTATCTCAACTTGATTGCAGAAATTTTAATTAGGATGAAAGTGCCAGTCTCTTAAGAAGGAACAGATTATATGAAGACTTACAATGTCAGTGATGACTTTTTATTACACTTGCACAAAAAACACAAATGTATAGTATCATAACATTCAGGGATTGTGGGGCAGTTGACTATATTATAATGTATTAGTTCATCTTCCCTGCTTTCAGGGATGGAAATCTTGATGTTTTTAAGGAGCATAGCTTTTTCTTCAGGACCAAGCAGGAAGTAAGTCCTCACATATGGAGTGACGTCATCGATGGGGCCTGTATGGGAACTCTCCCCAGCTTCAATAGGAAGCTTTTGGGAGGACCATTGCGCATACATGCTCGTCTTCTCACCCAAAAGGTGCCATCCTATCTGCCGTCTTTTTTTTTTTTTCTTTTTACGAGCCTGTCAGATGCTGTCTGTCCCTGGAAAATAATCGATACCTCACCGGTACCTTTAAGAATGTTCTTAGTATTTTCAGTCATGTGCTCCATCACAGTCTTCTTGCCCATTCCTAGGTCTGTCTGCCTCGGTACCACATTTTCCTTTGGAGTTCTTGTCTTTTTTTTTGAGACTTGGGAGTGTTTCTCGTGCACTCCCTGGTCGGCTGGGACACTGGAGTCCTTTGACATGGCGAAAGCCGTCTTCTCTATATGTCAAAGCTGGCCAGTGGCTTTAAAAAGTGCACCCAGTGTGGCATAACCACACTGGTGCCTTCAGTGCCTCGGGCCTTACAAAGAGCTCTCTACCTGCTCTCTCTGCTTTAAGATGGGGCGCAAGGGGCTCATGAATCGAGGAAAGCAGTGAGAATCACTCTTCAATTCCTCAGAGTCTTCGGTGTCGATTCTGCCATCGACATCAGCATCGGTGCCCTCAAAGACCTCTGCCAAGGTTTTGACTTTGCGTGGGGGCCAGGCCTATTCAGAGCTGAGGGGTCATGGAGAATTGGACCAGTGGCTCTCCTTTTGAAAAGGAGCACCTCCAGAAGGATCAGATTCCAGCCCCATTGACATCCAAGTGTGATGCAGAGTCCCAGGTGAAAACCCAAGGGTACTGTCATCGTAGCCTTCGATGAGACTCTGAGGGTGAGGGCTGGTAGCGGCCCCCAAGCTGCCCCAATGGGAGGAGCTACCTTCCAAGGCCATGGAGGGCCAGCAGGAGACTCCTGAAGCTGTCAGCATCAAGGAGTGTCCCTGCCAAGGGAACCAGCATCGCGGTCACGGAGACTGCACTTCTTGCACAGCGCATGGTTTATGGTTTATTAAAAAGCTTGATATATTGCCCCTCGACAAGGTATCGAGGCAGTTTGCAATAAAAAGCAATCGAGAAAAAGAATGCCATTTTAAAATAGAACAGAGCAAGTAAGTGTAAGGGATAGTCAGGGAGGGAGAGAGAGGGGTGGAGGTAGAGCTTCTAAGTGTTCTACGAGAATGATAGGAAGGGATGTTTTCATTGCCTGTAACCTTAGGTGATACCTGGATTATTATTGATGTTAAAGGCCTGCAGAAAAAAGTGTGTCTTTAGCGCTGCTTTGAATTTTAGGAATGATGATTCAAAGCGTAAGATTGGTGGAAGTGAGTTCCATGATGCTGGGCCAAGAAAGAAGGATGCAGAACTGCGGGTACTGTCTAGGTGGGCATTTGTTGGAGCCGGTAAATAGACAGTGGGCATGTATGTAACGAAGTGAAAGTGAAGGTGCATATGGAATAATTTGAGAGGATAAGTAAGCAGGAATACCAGAATTGAGAATAAGAACATAAGATATGCCATACTGAGTCAGACCAAGGTCCATCAAGCCCAGTACCCTGTTTCCAACAGTGGCCAATCTAGGTCATACGTACCTAGCAGTTCCCCAAAAGACACAGGTTCCACAGTGCTTGTATTGGGTCAAGCATTGATATCCTGGGTCCCTTTTTAATAATGGTTTATGGACCTTTCCTCCAGGAACTTGTCCAAACCTTTTTTAAACCCAACTACACTAACAGCCTTAACTACATCCTCCGGTAACAAATTCCAGAGTTTGATTACACATTGAGTGAAAAAATATTTTCTCTTATTAGTCTTAAATAGTTTACCCTGTAGCTTCATTGCATGTCCCCTACCTAGTCTTTCTATATTCTGATAATGTAAATGATCGATCTACGTTTACCCGTTCCACTCCGCTCATTAATTTATAGACTTCTATCATATCTCCCCTCAGCCGTCTCTTTTCCAGGTTAAAGAGCCCTAACCTTTTTAGCCTTTCTCCATAGGGGTATTCTTCCATCCCCTTTACTATTTTGGTGGCTCTTCTCTGAACCTTTTCTAATGATGCTATGTCCTTTTTAAGATACGGTGACCAGAATTGCGCACACTATTCAAGGTGCGGTCGCTCCATTTATTTTATTTATTTATTTATTTAAAGGGTATTTCTATCCCGCCTTATCCTTCAATCAATGATACAGAGGCATTATAATATCCTTAGTTTTATTTTCCATTCCTTTCCTTATGATACCTAGCATTCTATTTGCTCTCTTGGCTGCCGCTGCACACTGGGCCGAGGGTTTTAACATGTTATCCACAATGACGCCTAAATCTTTTTCCTGGGTGGTGGTTCCTAATATGGAACCTTGCATCGTGTAACCATAGTTTGGGTTGTTCTTCCCTAGTTGCATAACTTTGCACTTGTCCACATTAAATTTCATCTGCCATTTGGATGTCCAGTCTTACAATTTATCAAGATCCTCCTGCAATTTTCTACAATTCTCATGGGTTTTAACAACTTTAAATAGTTTTGTATCATCTGCAGGTTTGATAACCTCACTCGTTGTTCACTTTTCCAGGTCATTTATGAATATGTCAAAAAGCAGCGGACCTATCACAGATCCCTGGGGTACACCACTATTCACCTTTCTCCATTGGGAAAATTGGCCATTTAGCCCTACCCTCTGCTTTCTGTCTTTTAACCAGTTCCTGATCCACAATAGTACACTGCATCCTATCCCATGACTCTTTAGTTTTGCCAAAAGTCTCTGATGGAGGGACCTTGTCAAAGGCTTTCTGAAAGTCCAGATACACTATATCAACCGACTCACCTTTGTCTACCTGTTTATTCACACCTTCAAAAAACATAACAGCTTAGTAAGACAAGATCTTCCTTGTCTAAAGCCATGTTGGCTGTCTCCCATTAAGCCATGACTATCTACATGTTCAGCAATTTTGTTCTCTTTTTTTTTTTTATTTAATATTTATAAATTTCTACATACACATCAAGAATACTTCTTGAATAGAAACTGAGAAGGGTAAGGAAAACAATCACATAGAACTAAACAGTCCAACCATTACAACATGCGGTAGAAAATCAAATACCCAGCCCACTCTAGCCCCCAAGAAGGGAAGGATACAATAAGAAAGAAAGTTATAACAACCACTACATCTGAAAGGCAATTAAAGGTGTGCTGAACAGTTGATACCTATTATGCTCAGACAGAAGCAGAAGGGGGAGCATCTACCTCTGCAGGATGTTGGGCATTTATAAAGTCCAGCAATTGGAAGGCTCATAAAAAATAAAGGAATCAGACTGATACTTGATCAGACACTTACATGGAAATTTAGAAAAAAAAGGGCCCTCACAATTGCTGAACTCCAGGACGTAAAAGGAGAAAATCCTGCCGCCTCTTTTGGGTCTCCTTGGAGAGATCTGGAAATATACGGACAGTCAACCCCTTAAATAACATATGCCGCATCTTAAAAAACAACTCCAACAGTCATTCCTTATCAGAAAGCAATGCCAACATAATCAATAAAGGAGAGGGCACCACTTGCTCCTCCTGCAATAATTCAAACATTGCAGTTACATTTAGAACATCCACATTTGATATTCCTCTAACCACTCCCGAACCCTCATCTTTTTTCCCAGATGGCAAATAATACATTTTAGCAATAGGGGGTGGGATTCAGGAGGAATACCCAAATTCTTCACCGAATAAGTCCGGAACATGTCCCTCGCAGAAATCAATGGTACCCTAGAAAAGTTAACCACACGAAGACTCACAGCTCTTGAAGTATTTTCCAACATCTCTAACTTAAAACTCATAGGTAATACACTCTTATTAAGGCATTCCACCTCATTCTCAAGAGTCAGTCTTAATTTGGTTATCTGAAACAACCGCCTGGAGATCAGAAATTTTTACCATGTTTTCCTGGATAACCACTTCATTACCAGCAACCTGAGATGCCAGACTGGTCATCCGCGGCGCCAACTCTTCATGTAGCTGCATAATAGCAGCCCATATAGTTTCCAGCATTACCACCTCCGGGGCTTCCAAAGACGCTGCTGGGAAAGACTCCACCACTCCAACTAGAGATGATGCGCCCGACAACGGAGCTGATGCAGACAATCCAATCACAGGACCGTCACCTCCCTCTGCCATCCCGGCTACAACCTCTGCCCTCTGACGCCGATCTTGGGGGACAGCAGCATCCGGACCTTGCTCCAAGGCCAGGCGCTGCCTTCCAGGGGAGTCCGACGATTCAACACCCTCCACCTGATTCCTGAAGCCTCTGATGTCCTGACGAGGGACTTTCGAGGCCTGAACTGAGCCTGGGGAGCAAAGTTCACCGCCCGTCGCAGATGACGAGGATTCCACCTCCAACAGCTGCAAAGCCAAGCCACGCTCCCATTCTCCACTCAACTGTCTCGGTTTCTACCATTTTTCCCGATACTGATGTCAAGCTCACCAGTCTGTAGTTTCCCAGATCACCCCTGGAACCCTTTTTAAAAATTGGCGTTATGTTCGCCATCCTCCATTCTAGAAAGCGGAGCCTGGACTGACAAATTCGTAAGACTTGTTTATTGCGCCCCAACGCGTTTCGGCCACCGGCCTTCTTCAGGGGGTCTTAAAGAGCACACCTCAAAAAACAAATAAACATCAACATATAGATTAAATAGACAAAACATAATATAAAATACGCTGACATTTATCAATAAAAAGTAAAAAATAATAAATAAAAACTAAATTAAAAATTAAAAACATATGGTATTACTCAAACAAACAAAGGACAATCTATTAATCTATAAGAATAATAAAGACAACTTATAGATAAAAAATATAAAAAATAGTAATAAATGATAAAACCATATTAAACAACTATAGAGGAGGAAAGATAGACGAGGAGAAACAAAAAATAATTGATAATTAAATACCTTATTATGGTCAAATTGAATATTATCATGGATCGAACCTGTAAAATACTAACAGCTGACAATGGATAAATAAATAAGTCATTAAATAGGTAAATACACATCTATAAGACAAATATATAATGCTAAAATCAATAAGTCTATATTAATAAATATAACCAACTAATAATAAATAATTATATAAATAAATATACATATACATGAAATGTAAAAAATGTAAAAATATATAAAGAACATATATATAAAAAATTCTTATATAAAAATTCCATATATGGGCACCAAAAAGACACTTAAAAAACAAGAAAAGTATGTAAATATAAAACCATGTAAAAAATAATAAATTGTCTCTATCAAAAATGACCTAAAGACAACCAAGAGAAAATACATCATAAAACAAGTATATGAAAAGGTGGAGACGCTCTTAAAATGAAGGTCAATGCATTGAACATTACCGTATTGAAAAATCTTGCCAAAAGTTGTATATCTGAATTAAGTACCCTACACGGCATTTATGGCGCGCAGATTATATATCGTTTGTATAATCTGCGCGCCATAAATGCCGTGTAGGGTACTTAATTCAGATATACAACTTTTGGCAAGATTTTTCAATACGGTAATGTTCAATGCATTGACCTTCATTTTAAGAGCGTCTCCACCTTTTCATATACTTGTTTTATGATGTATTTTCTCTTGGTTGTCTTTAGGTCATTTTTGATAGAGACAATTTATTATTTTTTACATGGTTTTATATTTACATGCTTTTCTTGTTTTTTAAGTGTCTTTTTGGTGCCCATATATGGAATTTTTATATAAGAATTTTTTATATATATGTTCTTTATATATTTTTACATTTTTTACATTTCATGTATATGTATATTTATTTATATAATTAATTATTTATTATTAGTTGGTTATATTTATTAATATGGACTTATTGATTTTAGCATTATATATTTGTCTTATAGATGTGTATTTACCTATTTAATGACTTATTTATTTATCCATTGTCAGCTGTTAGTATTTTACAGGTTCGATCCATGATAATATTCAATTTGACCATAATAAGGTATTTAATTATCAATTATTTTTTGTTTCTCCTCGTCTCTCTTTCCTCCTCTATAGTTGTTTAATATGGTTTTATCATTTATTACTATTTTTAATATTTTTTATCTATAAGTTGTCTTTATTATTCTTATAGATTAATAGATTGTCCTTTGTTTGTTTAATACCATTTGTTTTTAATTTTTAATTTAGTTTTTATTTATTATTTTTTACTTTTTATTGATAAATGTCAGCGTATTTTATATTATGTTTTGTCTATTTAATCTATATGTTAATGTTTATTTGTTTTTTGAGGTGTGCTCTTTAAGACCCCCTGAAGAAGGCCGGTGGCCGAAACGCGTTGGGGCGCAATAAACAAGTCTTACGAATTTGTCAGTCCAGGCTCCGCTTTCTTGTTTTCTTGTTTTGTGCGGATCCTTAGCTCTTTTTGGTACTCTCGCCATCCTCCATTCTTCAGGTATTACAGATGATTTTAATGATAGTTCACAGATTACTAATAGCAGGTCTGCAATCTCATATTTCAGTTTTTTCAACACCCTTGGATGTATATCATCCGGTCCAGGTGATTTGCTACTTTTCAGTTTATCTAATAGTTGTAATACATCTTCCCGATGTATCGATATTTCCTTCATTTCTTTCGCACCTTTAAATACCACTTCAGTCATGGGTAACATCCCTACATCTTCCTTAGTAAAGACCGAAGCAAAGAATTCATTCAGTCTCTCCGCTATCGCCTTGTTGCCTCTTAGTGCCCCTTTAACCCCTCTATCATCTAATGGACCAACTGACTCTCTCACAGATTTTTTGCTACGAATGTACTTGAAAAAATCTTTATTTCGCGTTTTTGCTTCTGCAGCAAGCTTCTTCTCAAATTCTCCCTTTGCCTGCCTTATCAATGCCTTGCATTTAACTTGCCAGTGCTTGTGCTGTTTCCAGTTTTCGTCATTTTGGCTCTTTTTTCCATTTCCTGAAAGATGCTTTTTTGGCAACAGCCTCTCTGACCTCACCTTTAAACCATGCTGGCAGTTTTTTGGACTTCCTTCCACTTTTCTTAAAGCATGAAATACAGCTGTTCTGGGCTTCCAAGATAGTATTTTTGAACAACACCCAAGCTTGATGTAAGTTTTTTAACCTTTGCAACTGCTCCTTTTAGTTTAATCTTAACTATATTCCTCATTTTATCATAGTCTCCCTTTCGAAAGTTAAAAGGTAGTAATGTGGATATCTCCAGGAACAAGCAGGAATGTAGTCTTCACATATGGGTATCGGTACAGACGGAGCCTGCGCAGGAACGCTCCCCAGCATCCAATTAGAAAGCTTTTGGGAGCATCCCACAGCGCCTGCATGCTGCCTTCCCACCTTTCCCAACTGCTTCCTTCAGAATGGAAAAACCCGCCTTGGGTTTTAAAAAGTGTTCTAAGTATGGCGGTACCATCTCCGTCACCGACACTCACTCATGAGTGGTGCCTTAAATGTTTAGGTCCTGACCACTCCATCTCGGAGTGTGTTGCCTGTGGGATGATGTCGAAGAGGGGTCGGCAAAACCAAGCTGCTAAGCTTAGCACCCTTTTTCCCTCTGATGCAGCATCCGTGGCATCGACGTCTTCCAGGGCTTCATCTTCCTCCCATGGATCTCAGGTAACCAAACATAAATCTGGCCGGTCCTCAAAGGGTAGATCTCCTTCCAAGCATCGAGATGCCTCTAGCGTTACCATTGAGGGACTTGTACCGGCAAAATTGCACAGGCGGGAGGCTTTGACTTCCAAAGCACTATCGGGGCTCCAGGATGTTCTCGAGGCCTCAACCTCAGCAGAACTACTGGTGCCATGCTATGGGGTACTGGCCGCTTCATCTGGTACCGACACCCAGGCATCGTCAGTGTCAATAGACCAGAGGTTCTTGACTATTGAACGCAGTCTGGCGACTCTCCTTGCAGCTTCGGTGCTTTTGGGACCGCTTCAGATGGTTCAACTGGTATCGACACCGGTTCCGGCACCGATATCAGTACCGTTACTGATATCAGTACCGGTACCGCCAGCATCGACATCGGCGACTTCAATCGGTACCGGTATCGTGCTTTGAAAGAGCACCCGGACAGGAGATATTTTGAATCCTCCGATGACTGAGGATTCTGACAGCTCTGTCGGTACCGGAATACTTCTCTCTGAAGAGCCTTCCTCTCCTAAATGTAGGATGTCTCCTCCTGAAAGGATGTATCCTCTGGATTTCATTCGGGAGGTAGCTAGAGGTCTTTCCATCACAGTGGCTTCTGAAACAGAGCCCAGAGCAAAGGAATTGGAGATTTTACAATATCCTAAAGCTCCCAAAGAGGCAGCTACTTTGCCTATTCATGAGATCTTGCATGATCTCATGCTAAGAATGTGGGAAACACCTCTCACCACCTCTCCTCATTCTCGTAGGCTCGATACCATGTATCGAGTACCTCCTTGTCCTGGATTTCAGAAAACCCAGTTACCACACCACTCCATGTTAGTGGAATCAGCTATGAGAAGGATCAAGAGTGCAAAAAGACATGCATCTAATCCGCCAGGACGTGAATGTAGGACCCTTGATGCCTTTGGGCGTCAAACCTTCCAGGACTCTATGCTTTCTGCCAGGATTAGTTCCTACATTTTATATATGGAAATGTTCCTTAAGGAGGTTACAGGAGATCTAGAGCTTATGAGC
The DNA here is from genome assembly GCA_033557465.1 of Ichthyophis bannanicus. Classification (NCBI taxonomy): domain Eukaryota; kingdom Metazoa; phylum Chordata; class Amphibia; order Gymnophiona; family Ichthyophiidae; genus Ichthyophis; species Ichthyophis bannanicus. Next base: position 939,679,104 of record CM066033.1, on the reverse strand, counting down.
CCTCTCCTCCCTGATGATAAGAGGCAAGATTATCTTTCACTTGTCAAACATGCCCAGGATGTTTCCAAGTTTGTTAATCGTGCAGCTTTTGACTGCTTTGAGTGCATAAGCAGAACCTCTGCCATTGCCATAGGTGCTCGTAGGATTGCCTGGCTCCAGGCATCTGACTTAGAACTCTGGGTACAGGACAAACTGGGGAATATCCCTTGCACGGGCGAAAATCTCTTTGGCAAAAATTGGCAAGAGAAAGCTAATGAGCTGGATGCTGATAACACCACTTTGGATAGACTATCCAAGGCTACAGCTGATATTGCAAGGAGAAAATCCTACAAGAAACCATTCTTCTCTAAAAAGAAGAGGCTTTACCCCTCATATACCCAGCAGGAGCATTCTGCAGGTCAGTTTGCCCGAAAGGGACAGCAGCCACCAAAACAAAGAAAAGCAAAGTCTGCTAAGCCTCAACCGGCCCAGCAGACTCAGCCTCCACAGGGGCTTTGACTCCTATCTAGAGAATTTGGCCTTCCTGGCTCTCAACGGGCCAGAGCCCTCCACCATTCCAGGAAGGTTATGTCATTTTCCCCCCAGATGGGAGCAGATAACAGCAGAAGAATGGACTCTCTCCATTGTAAAGGAGGGGTACAAGCTTTGCGACTATGGGCCCTCGCCAGAGAGCATCAGATTCATCTCCTTGCGGTGTATCTGCCGGGCATTCAAAACTCCTGGGCAGACAGACCCAGTCGAGTTCTGCTTCCACACGAGTGGTCTCTTCGTGCAGACCAGGTAGCAAAAATTTTTCAAATTTGGGGAACTCCGGACATAGACCTCTTTGCAAGTCCGTTGAATGCCAAACTTTCCCGATTCTGTTCCAGAATTCTGGCTCAGGGTTCTCAGGCCAGGGATGCTTTCCTCATCCATTGGGGTCAGAACTTCCTATATGCCTTTCCACCCATTCCCCTAATCCCCAAAACCCTATTCAAGCTTCAGAGAGACAGAGGCCATATGATTCTCATAGGTCCTCATTGGCCACGGCAGGTGTGGTACCCTCTGCTCCTACATCTCTCTCGAGCTCCCTCTCTGGAGTTAGGATCTGCTCCAGATCTCCTGTCTCAGGAGTACGGGATGTTGTGGCATCCCGATCCCCACTCTCTGCATCTCACGGCCTGGTTGCTGAGGGCCTAGACCTTCATGGTCTTAACCTGTCTCAACAAGTAAAGGATATCCTTTGTGCTTCTAGAAAGCCTTCCTCAAGACGCTCTTATGCTTTCAAGTGGAAAAGGTTTTCCATATGGTGTTCGCAGAAGGGTCTTGACCCCCGGGCGATACCTCTGGAATCATTATTGGAATATCTCCTTCATTTATCTAATGCAGGGCTTAAGACTAACTCAGTATGAGTCCATTTAAATGCTATTTCAGCTTCTTTCAAGCCTTTAAATGGACATCCTATTTCCTCTCATCCTCTCATAGCGAGATTTATGAGGGGCCTCCTTCTAACTAAGCCTCCCATCAAGCCACCACCGGTAGCATGGGACCTAAATCTGGTTCTTGGAAAGCTCATTAAGCTGCCTTTTGAACCTCTAGCTACTACCTCCTTGAAATTCCTTTCCTGGAAGGTTGTCTTTCTCATTGCAATCACATCAGCACGTCGCATTAGTGAGTTGCAAGCATTAGTGGCTGATCCTCCTTATACGAGGTTCCATATGATAAGTTAGTCCTAAGGACGCATCCACACTTTATGCCAAAGGTGGTCTCACCTTTTTATTTAAACCAAGCAGTTTACCTGCCTGTATTTTTTCCAAGGCCTCATGCTTCAAATGCAGAAAGGAATCTTCATACTTTGGACTGTAAAAGAGCACTTGCTTTTTACTTATAAAGGACACAGCAACATAGAAAGCCCTCTCAACTCTTTGTTGCTTTTGATCCTTCTCATTTGGGACTTCCAGTCTCCAAGAGAACATTGTCCAATTGGATTGCACAGTGTATTTCTTTTACCTATCAGAGTAAAATCCTTTCTCTGGAAGGCCATGTCACAGCTCACAATGTGAGAGCCATGGCAGCCTCAATGGCTCATCTACACTCTGTGTCTATTGATGATATCTGTCGAGCAGCTACTTGGGCCTCGATTCATACCTTCACAGCCCATTACTGCTTAGACAAGGACTCCCGCCGGGATGCCTTGTTTGGTCAGGCTGTTCTACGACACCTGTTTCATACGTAATCAACTCCTACACCCACCATTCCCGGTAGGATGCCAGAGATCCATGGGGGGAAGTGGAGCCCTTTCACAGGGGCACACAACTTCTGGGGTCTCTCCCTGGCATCTGTAGCTAGGGAGTCCCCATATGTGAAGACTACATTCCTGCTTGTTCCTGGAGATAGCATAGTTACTCACCTGCAACAGGTGATCTCCAAGAACAGCAGGAATTTAGTCTTCACAACCCACCCACTTCCCCTAGGAGTTGTATCTCTTTTCTTTTCTTTCCCGCTCTCTCTCTTTGTCTCAGCTTTAAAACTCAATGGGAGAGAGGCAGTTGGGAAACGCGGGAAGGCAGCACGCAGGCGCTGTGGGATGCTCCCAAAAGCTTTCTAATTGGACCCTGGGGAGCATTCCCGCGCAGGCTCCGTCGGTACCGACGATACCCATATGTGAAGACTAAATTCCTGCTGTTCCCGGAGATCACCTGTTACAGGTGAGTAACTACGCTTTACTTACCATCCCTCCTCCAGTAATTAAATCAAACGCGATCATGCTATGATCACTTTTGCCAAGTGGCCCCAACACCCTTATCTCTTGCACCAGATCTGGTGTTCCATTACGGACTAGGTCCAATATGGCTTCTCCTCTGGTCGGTTCATGAACCAGCAGCTCCAAGAAGCAGTCATTAGTTTCTAGATGAAATAATCTCCCTAGCATGTCTTGCCATGACACTGACCCAGTCAATACTGGGGTAATTGAAATCACCCATTATTAATACTGTGCTGCAACGTTTGTTAGCTTCCTTGATTTCTTTGAGCATTTCATCATCCATTTGTTCATTCTGGCCAGGCGGTCGATAGAATACCCCCACTGCCATCGCCTTCCCCTTTTTACATGGAATTTCAATCCATAGAGATTCTACAGCAAATTTTGTTTCCTGCAAAACTTTAATCCTGACCCAATGCCCTCTCTAACATAGAGCCCAACCCCTCCACCAATTTGATCAGCTCTATCATTACGATATAGTTTGTACCCAAGTATCAGTGTCCCACTGGTTGTCCTCCTTCCACCATGTCTCCGAGATTCCAGTGATATCTAGCCTCTCATTTAGTGCTATATATTCTTACTCTCCCATCTTATTTTTTAGACTTCTAGCATTTGTATACAAGCATTTTAGAGACTGTATTTTATTCATATTAATCTGCCTATCGGTAGGCATAGGCAATTTGGAATCTTTAAGCTCTATCTGCTCCATACTCAAGGGTATTTGGGCTACTTTATTCTTTTCTGGAACCTCTCTGCTTTTGGTAGTATCCTTCAAGGATACATTCTTCCAAACCATGTGCTCTTGTGCGACTGTCGGCTTTCCCCTATCTCCTTTTTTAAAGGTTAATGCCAGCAGCCTGGTTCCATCTCAGTTAAGGTGTCGCCCATCCCTTCGGAAGAGCCCCTCCTTTCCCCAGAATGTTCCCCAGTTCTTAACAAATACAAAACCCTCATCCTTGCACCATCATCTCATCCATGCATTGAGACTCTGGAGCTCTGGCTGCCTTTTGGGTCCTGCGTGTGGAACGGGAAGCATTTCGGAGAACACTAACCTGAAAGTTCTGTATTTCAACTTTCTACCTAAAAGCCTAAATTTAACCTCCAGAGCCTCCCTACCACATTTTCCTATGTCATTGGTACCGACATGTACCAAGACAGCAGATTCCTCCCCAGCACTATCTAAGACCTTATCTAGGTGGCGCTTAGAATCTTATGTATTGTAATTAGCCGTTTATATTGAATACGATAAGGGATGGGAAACCAGTGGGACTTGATGGATAATGGGGTGACATGCTAGCAGCGGGGGGAATGATGAAGACACATGGCAGCATTTTTTAATGATTTGTAGGCGTTTCAACTGATATTGTGGGAGACCAGCATAGATGGTATTGCAATAGTCCAGCTTTGAAATGACTAGAGAAAGAAGCAAGGTGGTAATAGCAGTTGTGGGCAGAAGAGTGCGGATAGCTCGAACCTGGCGCAAAGCAAAGAAACATAGACGAATAGTAGAGCTGATGTGAGAGTGAAAAGTAAGAGCAGGATCAAGAACAGCCCCTAGGTCAGTGATGGCTAACCTTTTTGAGCCCGAGTGCCCAAACTGCCGCACAAAACCAAAGAATTTCCTCAAAGTGCCAGCACGTCAATTAAACCTTAACAACAATATTTTAGAGCCTTATAATGATGTTCCAGATCACCCATTTTGGGCAAGGATACTGGGGCGTTACAAATTACACAACACTTGTCTTTAACCATGATGAAGAAGTAGTCCATTTCCCATTCATCATGAAAGTGGTAGGTTTTGCTCTTCTTTGGAACCCAGCTCCCGCGCGGGTCCTATAATCTCGCGAGAGGACGGCGCACGAGCCCTAGCGTGCAGCTTCTCGGCGAGAGGCGCACAGAAGCTCCGACCGGAAGGGGAAGCGCGGGGCCGGGCTGGGACCTTTCTCCTAGCACAGGGGTCTGCAACCTTTAAGACATAAAGAGCCACTTGGACCCGTTTCCGAAGGGGAAAAAAAAACTGGGAGCCGCAAAACCATTGCGACATTTAAAACAAATCTAACACTGCATATATTGTTTCTTACAGTGTACCATCATAATCACAATCACAATCATAGCCTGAGGTAAATATGAGGGCCCAAATGTAATCCACATTATAAATATATTATTATATTGTCACTTTTCTTTTAATATTTTTTTGACCCCCCTCAGAACTACTTTTCATAGAAAACGTTAAATTTACTTACCGTATTTTCCGGCGTATAAGACGACTGGGCGTATAAGACGACCCCCTACTTTTCCTGTTAAAATATAGGTGTTTGGCCTATACTCGCTGTATAAGACTACCCCTCTTCCAGCACACACCAAAAAAAATACGCCGGAAAATACGGTTAATTAATCACAACAAGTAACAATATTTGATTTCAAAATTATGATGATTTTGTAGTCAAATCACTAATATGAAATAAAATTATTTTTTCTACCTTTGTTGTCTGACCAATTTATTCTCTGATCATGCTGGTCCCGATCTGAGGCTTCTGCTTTCCTGTCTTCTCTTAGCTCTGTTTCTGTGGTCTATGGTCCATCTGCCATTTCTTATCTCTTCTTTCGTTTTCTTCACTTCTTTCCATCAGCCTATTTCCAGTCCCAGTAACCCTCCCCAGTATCAGCCCCTTTCCAGTCCTCACTCCCAGTACCTTCCAATGTCAACTTGCATTCCCATGATTGCCACTGGTGTCCATTCCCTTCCAGTCCCCCTCCTTCCCCACTGACCAGTCCCTTCTAGTACAAATACCATGGCAGCCCCTCTCAGATCCACTCCCTTCCAGTTCCATTCTCCCATCCCCTCGCATCAGCCCATTTGTAGCCTTAGCCCCCCAGTTTTCTTCCAGGGCCAGCAGCTCTATCCTCCCCTCCCCACAATCAGCCCATTCTCAGTCAAAGCCCCCCAATCAGCTCACTTCCAGTGCTAATCCCCCCTCAACCCCATTACCAGTGCTAGCCTCCCCTAATCAGCCCAATACCACCAGTCCTACCCCCCCCCATCACCAGTCCTATCCCCCCATCAGCCCATTTCCAGTCCTAACCTCACCGATCAGCTCATTTCCAATGCTAGCCCCCCATCAGTCCATTATCAGTCATACCCCCCTATCAGCCCATTACCAGTCCCAACCCCCCCCCCCCTTGATCAGTCCATTCCCAGTCCTAGCCTTCAACCCATTACCAGTCCTAGTCCCCTCCCATTGCCCATTACCAGTGCTAGCTCCCCCATCAGCCTTATAATCCTAAGCCGCAATGTCTATCGCCTCTCTCCAGCATTTATCCCGTCTGTCCAGTATGTCCCTGTCTCTCCCCTTTGTGCATGCCAGCCCCCCTCCCTCCATGTCAGCCCCCATCCTTCCATCTGTCCATGTCAGCTCCCTCCCTCCCTGTCAGCCCCACTGTCCATGTCAGCCTCCCTCCATGTCAGTCCCCCCTCCCTCCATGTAAGCCCCCTCCTTCCATCCATCCATATCAGCTCCCTCCCTCCATGTAAGCCCCCCTCCTTCCATCCATCCATATCAGCTCCCTCCCTCCATGTAAGCCCCCCTCCCCCCCCATGTCGATGTTATCACCCCCCCTCTCCCAATGTCGATGGTAGCCCCCCCTCCCCCTCTCCCCATGTCTTCCTCCCTTCGTCTGCAGCCGCGGCTCCCTGCCTGTTAGGGAACCGCGGCTGTGCTTGTAAAATCGGTGCGGAGCCTGTCTTGACGGGCTCCGTGCAGCATTGTCCCGCCTCTAAAGGAAGTTGTACTTACAACTTCCTTTAGAGGCGGGACAATGCTGCACGGAGCCCGTCAAGACAGGAAGGGCTCCGCAACGATTTTACAAGCACAGCCGCGGTTCCCTAACAGGCAGGGAGCCGCGGCTGCAGACGAAGGGAGGCAGACACCTGTCCTAGCGGACCTTCCCGCGTGCCAGCTGCAAGGCCTTCGCGTGCCACAGCTGGCACGCGTGCCATAGGTTCGCCATCGCTGCCCTAGGTATTTGAGTGACTGAACGGTTGGGATGATAATAACTTCAAGAGATGACAATGCAGATGGAGATGGGAATGAACCTGAAAGCCACAAGGCAGAGATCTTTGGATTAAGTTTCAGATTGTTTATTTTCAACCAGGCAGCTACTAGATCAAGACATGTGTTTACTGAGGAAAGATCAGTGGAGGTGTGGGGTAGGTGTGAAAAAGCAGCAAGATGTTGTCCACTTAAAAATATGCAGGCACACCCAGCTGCTGGATAAGCAATGCAAGTGGGTTAAAAAAACATTGGGGTGACTGACCCCTGAGGAACACCGCAAGGCAGAGAAATGTGAGTAGAGTTAGCGGATTGAAAGGAGACATAATAGATCTGGGTAGCAAGAAAGGAGTGAAACCAATGAAGGATTGTGGATGTTAAGCCAACAAAGGAAAGGCGAGATAGAAGAAGAGCGTGATGAACCAAGTCGAAAGCACTGGAGAGATCGAATGATATTGCTAGTGAGATGTTACCTTTCTCCCAAGACATACGGACTTCATTGAGAACTGATAACAAGATGGTTTGGAAGCCTTTGTGCACAGCCTGTCTGTATTCCTGACCCAACAGTTTGTGCGAGACTCATACACATCTGGTTCCTCGGCACCAGCTGCCTCACCATCTGAGGTGCAGCCCATGCTGGAATTGCATATCCTCCATCGAGAAGATGGCAGTTCCAGGGCACTCTTGAGGTCTCTCTCGGAGCACAGCTTTTCTCCCCCGAGTGCTTCAGGGTCGGACCGTCAAGAACCTCTGTCTCCCTCCACTCCGGCTGTCTGCCACCGATGCCATGAGGAATCATGTCGGTACTTTGATTTCCTCTCAGAATCAGATTCCGATGAATGGCAAACTAAAGAGGAATTGCTGGAGACCATGCGGCATCGGGACATCCCTTCGATCCCGCGCTTCCATATGAACAGAGGAAGTCCCCTCCGGAGGACTTGTCTGTCCATGAATTTGTGTGGGACATGGGGAAGACTTTGGTGTTCACCATCGAGGCAGAGGAGGAACCCAGGGCAGAGGAGATGGATATCCTCCAGTACCCCTCTCCCCCGAAGGATGCCGTTATGGTGCCAGTGCATCAGATCCTCGAGCACCTTCTCTTTTGAATTTGGGAACCCCATTCACTGTTCCCCCGGTGAGCCCTGGCTTCAAGAAGTCGCAGCTTCCCCATAATCCTATGGTCATGGAGTCGGCCATGTGCCATATCAAGAGTCCAAAGAGACACTCCTTGGTGCTTCCCGGCAGGGAGGCAAAGACCATGGATGACATTGGCAGGAAGTGCTTCCAAGGCTTGATGCTGGTCGCCCGTATCCAGACCTACCAACAGTATATGGGATGTTCCTCTGAGATCTCATGAGGGTTCTTGCTGGATTCTTTGCTAGCATATCAGGGAAGCGGCTGCAGCAATATCAAGCCCTTGTCTCCAAGACATAGGAGTGCTCAAAGTATATTACTCAACCTGTATACAATGGATTTGAGTCGGTCGTCCAGGTGGCCGCCTTGGGAATCGGGGTGCACCGCCTTGCCTGGCTGCAGTCCTCAGAATTGGAACAATGGGTCCAGGATAAGTTCATTGATGTTCCTTGCAGGGATGAAAACCTTTTTGGAAAAGTAATGGAGGAGAAAGCTGGAGAGTTGGAGGGAGAACAACTCATGATGACCTGACTCTCTTGAAAGACATATGACCCTTCCAGACGAAACACCTCTGGGGGAAAAAGCCTTTTTTCCCCCCCAAGAAGTAGTACTGTGGTACCTACATGCCGTACCATTCCTACCAGGCGCCTCAGCAGGGATAGCAGCAACAAAAGGGCCAGGGCCAACGCCAGCAGCGCTAGCCGAAACCTCAACCGCAACCTGTTGGGGCTTTTGACTCCTTCCTCTGGAGCATTGCCCTTCTTTCCATTTCGAACATAGTTCCATCACAGATGGGAGGCTGACTGATTCATTTTGCCCACAGGTGGCCCAGCATAACAGACATCTGGGCCCTCTGGATCATCAGGGTGGGGGTATCAGTTACACTTCAATCCTCTTCCTCCTACCTTCTTCCCAGGGGAGTACCCCATCAACCCTCACCACCACCTCTTGCTCCAACAAGAGGTCTAGTCCCTCCTGTCCGACTTGGCCGTGGAGTTGATTCCTCTGTCCCAAAGGGGGCAGGGATTCTACTCCCGCTACTTCCTGGTTCCAAAGAAAACCAGAGACTTTTGGCCCATTCTGGATCTGTCGAACCTCAAAAGGTTCCTGGGGAGGGAGAAGTTCAAGATGCTATCCATGAGAACCTTATTGCCTTACCTCCACCGGGAAGATTGGCTATGCTCTTTAGATCTCAAAGATGCCTATACACATTCTCCAGGAACAAGCTGGAAGTTAGTCCTCATATATGGGTGACGTCAGCACGGTGGAGCTTACACGGAGCATTTCCCCAGCTTTCAAAGAAAGCCTTCGGGAATGCCACCACGCATGCATGGTCCTTTTCTCGCCCAAGGGTGCCATCTTACTCAGTCTCCCTTTTTCCGCAGAGCCCTTCAGACGTGTGTCTCGTCCCCGGAAAAAGGTTTTCTTTTTACTAATACAATTTTGTCTTTTCCAGCTAGTGCCAATTCCCTTTCCGCCATCTCGAGCACCACTGCCTTGGCTGTTGGTCTCAGGATCCATTGTTTTCCCTTCTTCGCCTTTTTGCGCTTTCGTGCCTTTTTTAACCACTAGCCGTGTCAAGGGTCTTCGACATTGCAGGGGTTCTTTTTGCCCCGATGGCCTCTGGTTTCAAAAAATGCGGTCGTCGTTCTAAGAACATGTCTCTCACAAACACCTATGACTGTTGTCTCCGGTGTCTGGGAGCTGACCACGGTCCAGAGGAATGCTCCCTCTGAAAAAAGATGTCTTCTAAAGCCAGCCAGAGTCACCGGCAGAAGCTAGATAGCATCTTCCATACGGCAGACTTGACCCCGGTATCCCTGGTAGCCTTGCACTCCATGGCCCCGCAACCCATGGAGTCTCCAAAGGCCCCCCCTCCATTGGCTCGCAGGCACTCTGACCAAGAGTTCCACAAGCATGAGCAAAAGAAAACGAAGGCCCTGAAGACGCAGTCCGGGATTCGGACAAGCGTGAGAAGTCACACGCACGGTCTCTCAGCCCTCTACGGCAGTCCAAAGAGTCGGAGAGGGAGCGGCCAAGAAAGGTATCTCGAATCGATGCAGAAGCCTCCGGTGATGGCACCTGTTCTCTCGAGGGTCGTCCCGGTGAGGACCTGCTCTCCTCCTTGATGGCCGACCCCCATCACCCCGGTGTCGGTGTTGCAGGGCCCCATTCGAGCGGGAGGCCCGTATGCTGACCTTGGAATACTACATTTCTGCGTTCCTCACTGCCCAGCAAGCACAGATGCCTGGCCCCACCGGTACGCACCATGAGATCGTAGGGACTTGGACTTCGACCTCGAGGACTCTCCGGGCCGCCGCAGTGACCCCCGAGAGCCAGATGCCTCGTGAGGGTCCTCGGCGAGGGTCTCGATCTCCATCTCAGTCTTCGGGCACGAAATCATGTCGGGCAAGCACTTCTGGCTCTGGACAGGCTCCGGCCCCCCCCCCCCAAACTGCCCGACCCTGAGTCCTCCACGGACTATTCGGACTGGGAATATGATGGGGAAATCTCACCAGAGACTCATCTCACCGAGACCTTTCCTCTGACCCATCCCTGCCAACCCAGAAGCAGTGGTCCCCTCCCGAGGACACCTCTTTTCTTGAGTTTGTCAGGGATATGATGCGAATCCTTGTGCACGCCACCGAATTGAAGGAGGAGCCCCGAGCGGAGGAGCTCGATATCCTCCAATATGAGGCGCCATAGAAGGAAACCCTTACGGATGCTGTCCCTTCCATCCTTAACTGGCTCCTTCTCCGTATTTGGAAGACCCTGGCTTCCATCCCCATCCTCAGCAAACACCTGGACTCTGTGTATAGGGTCCAGCAGGGACCGAGTTTCCCGAAGGCACAGCTTCCCCACACTTCCATGGTCGTCAAATCGGTCATGTGAAAACAGAAGAGCCTGAAGACTCACTCTTCGGTCCCCCCCCGGACAGAGAGTCCCATGCTCTCGACGCCCTTGGGTGGAAAGCTTACCAGAAGTTCCATGCTAGCATGCCGCATCCAGATCTACCAACTGTATATTGGTATGTTCCTCTGAAACCTCACTAAGGAGCTTGGAGGATTCATGGTGGGTCTCAATGGGGACCACCTCCAGCACTTCCAGGCACTCTCGAAGTCTGTCGGGGAGTGCTTTAAGTACCTCTCACAAGCGGCTTACAATAGCTTTGAGTCCTCCACCCGAGTAGCGGTGGCAGGTATCTGTGCTCTCCGGCTAGCTTGGCTCCAGTCATCTGACCTGGAGCAGTGGGTCCAGGAGAAACTCCTCGACGTCCCTTGCTCGGGGGAGCAGCTCTTTGGTAAACCAATGGAGGATAAAGCGGCCGAAATTGAGACAGAGTACGTCACCTGTTCTCGGCTCTCTCGGAAGACCACCTTCCTCCCCAGGAAGAAAAGGCAGGGCAAGAAACCCTTTTTCTCCAGAAAGGGGAACCCATACAGGGGCTATCCTCCGTATCTGTCTACACCGACCCCCAACCCAGGGTGGTCAGGGTAAGAGTGCGGACCATGGACCCTGCAAGCTTAAGGGACAAAAGACCGAGCCACCGACTCCAGCGCAGCCGGCCTTGGGGTTTTGACACCACCTTTCAATCGCTGGACGACCAGCTGCTGTTAGGAGGAAGGCTAATCCACTTTGCCCTCAGGTGGGAATCCATCACCACTGACGCCTGGGTTTTCCAGGTCATCCGGGAAGGCTATCTCCTCCATCTGGACTAGTTGCCTCCCCCTTACTTCCCCGGGGAGCCCCAGCATCTTTCCCTACACCAGGCCTTACTAACTCAGGAGCTCGCAGGCCTCCTCAAGGAGGGGTGGTGGAAACTGTCCCACCACACCTCAGAGGAAGGAGATTTTACTCCCCCTACTTCCTTGTCCCAAAGAGGTCTCCAACCCATCTTTGATCTGAGAAACCTGAACAGATTCCTGGTACAGGAGAAGTTCAAAATGCTCTCCCTTGGAACACTACTGCTCTACCTCCAGCAGGGCAATTGGCTATGCTTCTTGGACTTAAATGATGCTTACATCCACATCCTCGTCCATCCCAAGCACAGACAGTACCTGCGCTTTGTGGTAGAAGGGAAGCACTACCAGTATAGGGTGCTTCCCTTCGGGCTCACCTCTGCTCCACGGGTCTTCACCAAGTGTCTTGTGGTGGTAATGACCCACCTCTGTCTACAAGGCACCTTTGTCTACCCCTATCTAGACAATTGGCTCATAAAAGGTGACACGGCCTTGGAGGCCCTGCAAGCCATGGGCCGCACAATCTGGCTTCTGCAGTACCTAGGCTTCTTGGTCAACTACCTGAAATCCTATCTTACTGCAGTACAATCCCTGGAGTTCTTAGCGATTCACCTGGATACTCTTCAGGCCATGGCTTTCCTTCCCCGGGACAGGGCAAACCGCCTCAGTTACCTGACATCCAATGTACAAAGCCACTGCACGGTCTTGACACAATTGATGCTTTGCCTTTTCAGCCACATGGCCTCCACTTCCACGTCGTGCCCAATGCCTGCCTCAAAATGCAGGCAGCGCTGTGGATCCAGGTGACAGGCCGACTCGGAGACCCTATCTCTGTCACACCTTGATTGACAGAGTCCCTGACCTGGTGTGCAGGACACACGGAACCTGCTCTGAGGTATGCCCTTCCAGACCCCGACCCACCCAGACGGTCCTGATGACGGATGCCTCCCTCTAGGGCTGGTAGGCCCATTGCGAGGAGCTGGAGCTCTGAGCCGTTGTCCTCACGCTGAAAGCCTTCCAGCACCGCCTGCAGCATCGAGTGGTGCTTGTTCAGATGGACAACCAGGTCACAGTGTTCTACTTGAACAAAACAGGGGGGGTACTAGCTCTTACAGACTCTGCCAGGAGGCCGTGGCCCTCTGTTCATTTGTGGTGAGCCAGGGCGTAACCCTCCGAGCCATCTATCTCCCAGGCCAGGACAGCATCTTGGTGGACCGGCTGAGCAGAGTCCTCCAGCTGCATGAGTGGCACCTGTGCCCTGAGACAGCGCAGCGGCTCTTCTAGTGCTGGGGTACCCCAGACCTGGATCTCTTTGCCAGTCCCACAAACACACTGCTTCCCCATTTTTGTGGTTCCCTTCCGCACACGGGCAGGGTGGCCCCAGATGCCTTCCTTCTCTCGTGGGTGATGGGCCTGCTGTATGCCTTCCCCCCCCCCCCCCCCAATGCCACTCATAGCTTGGACCCTGCTAAGGTCCAGCAAGACAGGGCCTTGGTGATCCTTGTGGCCCAGACTACTGTGGTTCCCTCTGTTACTCTGTCCCTTGTTGGAGCCCCCTGTCCCTCTCGGGAGTTCACCAGGGCTCCTGATGCAGGAGGGAGAGCTGCTCCTTCACCCCAATCTTGGGTCTCTGTCTCTTACAGCTTAGCTACTGAGCGGGTCAACTTAGCTCCTCTTCATCTCCCCACAGAGGTCGAGGACATTTTATTAGCCTCTCGGAAAGACTCGACCAGGCGGGCGTACACCTTCAAGTGGTACCGGTTCTCAGTGTGGTGCTCGGAGAATAGAGTGAACCCGTTCTCCTCCCTATACACTCGGTCCTGTAATACTTGGAATAAATGGAGTGGAGGAGTAGCCTAGTGATTAGAGCAACTGCCTAGTACCCAGAAGATCAAGGGTTCAATTTCCACTGGCACTCCTTGTGACCTTGGGCAAGTCACTTTACCCTCCATTGCCTCAGAAAAATCCAAGTTATCAATGTCCCTGTTTAATGTACATCACCAAGCTGAAGTTACAATGTAAACCACTTTGATTGAAATGATAAAGCGGTATAAAAAAACTGTTAAATACTTGCTCCATCTCTTGCAGGCTGAACTGAAGTCTCTCTGTCAGGATTCACCTGAGTACTATCTCAGCGAACCACCATCCCATCGAGGGCAAATCCCTCTCAGGGCAACCCCTTGTCTCTCGCTTCAAGCGGGGCTTGCTCCTCTCCAAGCCCCTTATCCGCCTCCCACCAAATGGGACCTCAACCTGGTCCTCACGCCCCCAGGGTCTTGCCTCTGCCCCCAGGGTCTTCACGAAGTATCTAGCGGTCATAGCCGCTTTTCTCCACACCCAGGAGATCTTTGTCTTCCCTTACCTGAACGACTGGTTGATCAAGGCCGGGTCGCCAGAGGATGCCCGACATTCAGCGCAGCTGACCATACAAGTCCTGGAGCACCTGTGCTTCGTCATCAATTATCAAAGACTAGAGTTCATTGGGGCTCTACTTGATACTACCGTAGCGCAAGCATACCTACTGAAGGACAGGGCCCAGCATCTGGTTGCCCTGGCTAATGGCATTCAGTGCTGCCCCTTCATGACAGCTCGACAGATGCTAGGCCTCCTTGGACTATGTCATACCAGTGTCACGACTCTGCATGCATCAGGCACAGTGGACGCAGTGGCGCCAGGTGACCAACCGCCTTTGGGACAAGATCAGAGTGGCTCACCGCTCAGGGAGTCCCTCACCTGGTGGCAACAGCCCTCCAACCTTCTAGCAGAGCTGCCTTTCCAGGCCCCGTTGCATCAATGCATCCTAATGACTTATGCCTCCAAGGCAGGCTGGGGACTACACACACAGAGTCTCTGGATGGCTCAGGAGAGCCTCCACCAAATCATCTTCCTGGAACTCTGAGCTGTTGCCAGTGCCCTGAGGGTTTCTCAGCAACAGTTCTCCAACCACATACTCCTTATTCAGACAGACAACCAGGTGGCCATGTTTTATATCAAAAGCAGGGAGGGACAGGGTCGTACCTTCTCTTTTGGGAGGCAATCCACCTCTGGAACTTTGCCATCTCGCATGGCATGCTCCTAAGAGCCATTTACCTGCCAGGAGAGCTCAATGTCCTGGCGGATTGCCTCAGCAGAGTCCTTTAACCACACACATGGACTCCCAACAGGCAGGTAGCAAGCTGTATCTTCCATCTGTGGGGGTACACCAGCCATAGACCTCTTTGCCATTCCTCACAATGCCCAGCTACTGCAGTTTTGCTCCAGAGTGCACCCAATGCTTTTCTTCTGAACTGGAGCGAGGGCCTTCTATACACATATCCCCATACTCCTCTGATGGCCAAGACCCTCTTCAAATTACAGCACCACCATGATTCTCATAGCTCCGCATTGGCCCAGACAACCCTGGTTACCCTGCTGCTCCAGCTGTCCTTGGCAACAGCTGCTCAGGCTCAGCTGTGCTCTGGACCTGGTTTCTGAGGATGTGGGGACCCTACTGCATCCCAGTGTAAGGTCCCTAGCGCTCAAGGCATGGATGTTGAACACGAGGCCAGGAGCATGCCTAGAGAAAATGCTCCTGGCCTCGTGTAAAGACTCTACACGATGTGCCTATGCCTTAAGTGGCACAGGATTTCCATGTGGGGTGTGTGCAAAGCTTTAGAACCTTTCTCCTGTTCAGTAGAGTCCATGCTGTCTTATCTCTTACACCTCTCTGATTCTGACCTGAAGTCCAATTCAGTTCAGATGCATCTTAGTGCTGTGGGAGCTTACCACCACAACATAACTGATAAGTCCATCTCTGCTCACCCATTGATTGGTCGCTTTATGATGGGTCTCCTGCTATCTTGTCCACCCATTAGACCAACTCTGGTGGCATGGGATGTTAATGTCGTTCTGGGACAGCTTCCCCCCCCCCCCTCCATTTGAGCCCCTCAGCTCCTATCCGCTCAAAAGTGATCTTTCTCATGACTCTCACTTCTGTAAGCAGAATCTGTGAACTCCAGGCATTAGCGGTGTACTACACCAGATTTCATAAGAACAGAGTAGTTCTTCAAACTCACCCCAAGTTCCTACCTAAAGTAATTTCTGCTTTCCATATAAATCAGTCGGTAGTCTTGCCCACCTTTTTTCCAAATCTTTATGCCAACAGAGTTGAGGCTTCGCTACACACCTTGGATTGTAGGAGAGCACTTGCTTTCTATCTGGAGAGGATGAAAGCCCACCGCCGTTCCTCCCAGCTCTGTCTGGTTTGACCCCAACCGTCTGTGCGTGGCAGTTTCGAAACATACTCTTTTAATTTGGGTGGCAGACTGCATTTCCTTCACTTATACTCCAAGCCGGGCTTACTCTGGAATGCCATATCATGTTGCTCAATGTTTGTGCTATGGCTTCTTCAGTGGCCAACCTGCACTCTTGTCTCCACCGTAGAGATCTGTAGGGCTGCTACATGGTCTTCCGTCCACACCTTTACAGCCCATTACTGTCTGCATGGAAATTCCTGGTGTGACAGATACTTTGGCCATGCTGTACTCTGGCACCTCTTTGGGAATTAGAACAACTTCTTCTCATGGGCTCTTCTGTCTGCCCAAGTTACCGTAGAGTCAATCTGCTGTTGATGTCCTACTGGACCCTGACTCTTGGAACCTTTCAGCGATTTCTTATGCTGTTTTCTCGGTTCGTTTTTCTGGTTGCCGCATTGGGGTTTTTTTGGTAGCCTGTAGCTTGGGATCTCCATTAACTGAGGACTTCCTGCTTAGTCCCAGAGAAAACATAGTTACTCACCTGTAGTAGGTGTTATCTCCAGGAACAAGCAGGAATGTAGTCATCACATATGGGTATCGTCGTTCTCCAGGACCAAGCAGGAAGTCAGTCCTCACATATGGGTGACGTCGGCGCCGACGGAGCCCCCGTGCAGAGCATTTCCCCAGCTTTCAAAGAAAGCCTTTGGGAATTGCAGCACGCATGCGTGGTCCCCTTCCCGCCCAAGGGTGCCATCTTGCTCAGTCTTCTTTTTTCCACGGAGCCCGACGGACGTAGTTCGTTTTTCGCTGAGGAAGAAGTTGATTTCCCTGTTTTTTGTTCTTCTTCTTCGTTTTGACGCTGGATCCTTTTCCCGCCTGGGCCCGATACGCCGGTATCGAGCCCACACTCTATTTTTCGGTTTTTGTCCTTCGAGACAAGCGTTCGCGCCATTTTTCTCTTTTCACTGGCAGCCATGTCTTTTGACCTCGCAGGGGCCCTTTTTCCCCCGATGGCTGCCAGCGGGTTTAAAAAGTGTGATCGCTGTAAGAAACTTATGTCTCTTACCGACACACATGACTGCTGCCTCCGCTGCCTCGGACCCGATCATGACCCGATGATCTGTGGTCTGTGTGGCAAAATGTCCTCGAAGGCGTTGAGGAGTCGGCAGCACCAAAAGGATAGAATCTTCTCTGACTCCGCGTCCAGACGGGCCCAGACCTCGTCAGAGGCCTCGACGTCTCGGGACTCCGGCCCCGAGCAGCGTCGAGGTTCCTCTGAGCGGGGGTCTCCTTCGCGGGAGCAGCGCAGGAAGAAGAAACCCGCAAGGGCGGCGTCTGTGGACACTCCTGGTTCCTCGAGGGCCAGGTCGCATAGCCCCGATAGCCGTCCCGGGTCTTTGGAGTCGGAGAGGCCTGCCAAGCAACCTCGTCTCGAGATGGAGTCTCCTGGGCACGTGAGTACTGTAGTCCTCGTGGACTCTCCTCCAGGGGAGCCGACGTCGGGCCCGACGCTGTCGGGGCCCAGTTCGGGGGCTGCTGGGTCTCCTGAGCTCGGACTCAGGTTGACGGCCTTGGAGAGCAGCGTCGCTGCCTTCATGGAACAGCAGCGGGTATTGATCGCCGGTCTCACCGGTGCATCTGCCCCGACCACCGGGACATTGACATCCAAGTCGACCCCGGAGGCCGAGCCGATCCTCGGCCACGGTCTCCCTCGGCCTCCCGTTCGGGACCGAGGTCGTCGACGCCGGTACCCTCGGCGTCGGAGCGGAGGGCATCGGTACCCGCCCAACTGGAGCCGCTCGATTCCTCCTTCGAGGAGTCGGGCTGGGAGACGGAGGACGAAGAGTCACCCGACACCTATCGGACTCGGTGTGTCCCATCGGACTCACCGGAGTCCGAACCTCGGAGACTGTCCCCACCGGAGGATACCCGGTTCTCGGACTTCGTGCGGGATATGGCCAAGGCCTTGGCATTCCCCGCGGATCCCGAGGAGGAGCCGAGGAGCTCGAGGCCCTCCAGTATGACTCTCCCCCGAAGGAGGCCTTTACTGTACCGGTTCCTCTGATGCTGGAGTGGCTGCTCTTCCGCATGTGGGAGATGCCGGTGTTAAGCAAGTGGGTCGATTCCATCTATCGAGTCTGCAAGAGCCCCGGGTTCCAAAAGGCACAATTACCGCACCACTCCATGGTTGTGGAATCGGCCATGCATCGACTGAAAAGTCAGAAGATGCACTCCTTGGTGCCTCCCAGCCGGGAGGCCCGGAACCTGGATGCCCTCGGTAAGAAGTGCTTCCAGGGCTCCATGCTTGCTTGCCGTGTCCAGACATACCAGCTCTACATGGGCATGTACCTCCGAGACCTGGCAAAGGAGATTGCCGAGTTCTCTGCTGGTCTCTCTGAGGAACCTTTGCAGAGGTTCCAGGCCTTTTCCACGGGTATTCGAGAGTGCTCGAAGTTTATCTCTCGAGCAGCCTACGATGGCTTCGAGGCTTCGGCCCGAGTAGCCGGGGCCGGCATCGGTGCCCGCCGACAGGCTTGGCTACAGTCATCCGACCTCGAGCCATGGGTACAGGACAAGTTGGTCGATGTCCCCTGCCGAGGTGAAAACCTCTTTGGCAAGCCCATGGCTGAAAAGGCTGCAGAACTCGAGACCGAGACTCTGACCAGGACTAGGCTGTCCAGAAAAACCTCTGCCCCTTCTCAGATTAAGAAGGGCTCAGGAAAAAAGACCTTTTACCCGAGGAAGTCATCTGCCTATAAACAATACCCTCATTATCAGGCCTCTGCAGCTCCCCAACAGGGTCAGCAGGCCAAGGGGCAGGATCATGGGCCCCGTAGGCAGAAGGCCCCCAAGCCACCAACACCGGCCCCTGCTCAGCAGGGTGGGGGTTTGTGACTCAGAAGGCATAGCCTCTTCTCCTCAGCTGACTCACATCAGCACAGGAGGCCGGCTGGCCTACTTTGCCCATAGGTGGTCAGCCGTCACATCAGATACCTGGGTGCTCCATATAGTCCAAAAGGGCTAACTTCTCCATTTTCACCAGGTACTTCCCTCCTATTTTCCAGGGGAGCCTCCAAGACTCCCTCTGCACAGGGACCTACTCCTTCAGGAGTTAACAAGTCTGCTAAAGGAACAGGCTGTGGAACCGGTGCCCCACCACCTGAGAGGTCACGGCTTTTATTCCAGGTACTTTCTGGCACCTGGTCTCCACAGGAGACTCATCTACATATCAATCTCTTGGAGCTCAGAGCAATCTTCCTTGCTCTTCGAGTGTTCCACACCCTGCTCAGCTACAAGACAGTCCTCATTCATACGGACAATCAAGTAGCCATGTTCTATGTGAACAAGCAGGGCGGAACAGGCTCTGTCGCTTTGCAACGAAGCTTTGCGACTGTGGGCCCTCGCCAGAGAGCATCAGATTCATCTCCTGGCAGTGTATCTTCCAGGCATACAAAACTCTTGGGCAGACAGACTCAGTCGACTTCTGCTTCCACACGCGTGGTCTCTGCATGCAGACCAGGTAGCCAAGAGTTTTCAGATTTGGGGGACCCCGGACATAGACCTCTTTGCAAGTCCATCGAATGTCAAACTTCCCCGGTTCTGTTCCAGAATTCCGGCTCAGAAGGCTCAGGCCAGGGATGCTTTCCTCCTTCACTGGGGTCAAGACTTCCTGTATGTGTTTCCACCCATTCCCCTAATTCCCAAAACCCTGTTCAAGCTTCAGAGAGACAGAGGCCATATGATTCTCATAGCTCAACATTGGCCACGGCAAGTGTGGTACCCTCTGCTTCTACATCTCTCTCAAGCTCCCTCCCTGGAGTTAGGGTCTGCTCCAGATCTCCTATCTCAGGAGGATGGAATGTTATGGCATCCCAATCCCCAGTCTCTGCATCACAGGGCTTGGTTGCTGAAGGCCTAGATCTCCAAGATCTTAATCTCCCTCAGCAGGTAAAAGATATTCTTTTTGCTTCCAGGAAACCTTCCACAAGATGCTCTTATGCTTTCAAGTGGAAAAGGTTTACCATATGCTGTTCACAGAAGGGTCTTAACCCCCTTGCGATACCTCTGGAATCATTGCTGGAGTATCTCCTTCATTTATCCCATGCAGGACTTAAGACTATCTCAGTAAGAGTCCATTTGAGTGCTATTGCAGCTTCCTTTAAGCCTCTAAATGGACAGCCTATTTCCTCTCATCCTCTTATAGCAAGATTTATGAGAGGCCTTCTTCTAACTAAGCCTTCCATTAGGCCACCACCAGTGGCATGGGACTTAAACCTGGTTCTTGGGCAGCTCATGAAGCCACCTTTTGAACCTTTAGCTACTACCTCCTTGAAATTCCTTTCTTGGAAGGTCATCTTTCTCATTGCAATCACATCAGCACACCGCATTAGTGAGTTGCAAGTGCTAGTAGCTGATCCACTTTATACAAATTTCCATCATGACCAGGTAGTCCTTAGGACTCATCCACACTTTATGCCAAAGGTGGTCTCGCCTTTTCATCTGAAACAAGCGGTCTACCTACCTGTGTGTTTTTCCAAGGCCTCATGCATCAAATGCAGAGAGGAATCTTCATACCTTGGACTGTAAAAGAGCTTTAGCCTTTTACTTACAAAGAACACAGCAACACAGAAAGTCCTCTCACTCTCAACTCTTTGTTGCTTTTGATCCTTCTCAATTGGGACTTCCAGTCTCCAAGAGAACATTGTCTAACTGGATTGCTCAGTGTATTTCTTTTGCCTATCAGAGTAAGAACCTTTCTCTGGAGGGCCATGTCACAGCTCACAATGTGAGAGCCATGGCAGCCTCAATGGCTCATCTGCACTCTGTGTCTATCGATGACATCTGTCGAGCAGCCACCTGGGCCTCGGTTCATACCTTCATAGCCCATTACTGCTTAGACAAGGACTCCCACCGGGATGCCTTGTTTGGTCAAGCTGTTCTCCAACACCTGTTCCATACCTAATCAACTCCTACCCACCATCCCTGGTAGGATGCCAGAGATCCATGGGGGGAAGCGGAGCCCTGTTCTGGGACACACAACTTCTGGGGTCTCTCCCTGGCACCTAAAGCTAGGGAGTCCCCATATGTGATGACTACATTCCTGCTTGTTCCTGGAGATAGCATAGTTACTCACCTGTAATAGGTGATCTCCGGGAACAGCAGGAATTTAGTCTTCACAATCCACCCACCTCCCCTAGGAGTTGTATCTCTCTATCTATCTCTTTCCTTTCCCTCTCTCTCTCTTTGTCTCAGCTTTAAGACTCAACTGGAGAGAGGCAGTTGGGAAAGCAGCACGCAGGCGCTGTGGCATGCTCCCAAAAGCTTTCTAATTGGACGCTGGGGAGCGTTCCAGCACAGGCTCCATCGGTACCGACGATACCCATATGTGAGGACTAAATTCCTGCTGTTCCCAGAGATCACCTGTTACAGGTGAGTAACTATGCTTTCCAGGAACAACAGAAATAAGTCCTCACTACCCTCCCACCTCCCTGTGTAGTTGATTCTTTCTTTGCTTGCTTAAGCTATGTCTTCATACTGAGATAAGATGGCTCCTTTCAGGCGGGAAGACAAGCATGCATGCATGATGGTCCTCCCCAAAACTTTCTATGGAAGCTGGGGAGTGTTCCCACATAGGCTCCATTGATGACATCACCTCATATGTGAGGACTTATTCCTGCTGTTCCTGGAGAACCCCTGCTACAGGTGAGTAACTAATGTGTGCTTTTTTTTCTACAGGTGAAAATGGTGACAGTAGAGAAGAAAATGAATGAGATAATGAATCGCCTAGAAAAGACCAAAGATGAGCGCTTCCCTGATCTGGCTGCAGAGAAAGAAGCCCGTGATCGGGAGGAGAGGAACGAGAAGAAAGCTCAGATCCTGGAAACCAAGCGGAGAGAGAAGGAGGAAATGAAGAAGAAAAAGGAACTAGATGAGCTCAGGTGAGCAAGAGCTGGTATTTTTGGACAGGGCTGAGCAGGAAATCTTTTGAATCAGTATATGAATGCTAAAGAATGTTTTGTGTTAAAAACCCATTAATTATCCTCATGCTTGCTTCCTTCCCATCAGATTTTGACCATGCCATCCTGACAATTCATTTTTCAAGGGTGCTTTGAACTTCAATGTGTACTTTACTTATCTTCTCACTCATACTCCAAATCTCAGGCTTAATTAAAAGTATCTCTCATCTCATTACAGGTTCCTATTTAGCAATTAAGGTCTGAATTTTTATTTTTATTTTTAATTTTTTTTTCTGTCAGAACATTCTATTTTATTGAAGAAAATATGTATTTCCATCAAGTACATCTTTTAAAAAAATGAGAGGATGTTACAGTACAAAATAGTATGGAGACAGCTACATATAAATAGCCAAATCATGGAAACAAAAACAATCATGCATGATAAAAAATCAACTTCAAACAAAGCAGGCGGGAAATAGCCATATGATCATATCGGTAAATATAATAAAAAGAAACCGCTAAAAACAAAATTTTATTTTTAGTTTCTGCTTCCTGCTTTGGATTCCTCCCACTACCCTTTGGAATTGTATTTCTTTAAGCTATAAACAGGACGGATATTAACCCACATGGAGATGCATGTGGGAACTGTCACACACGTGCAGTAAAGTTTAAGAATTAAGAATTAACAGTTAAAATGAAAGCAGAGCTTTCCTTTGTGGGTTCCATTGAGTGATGTTTTGTATCCGTGCTGTTCAGAGATTGCCCAGTACAAGTAAGTAATTTGGTTTTCTCTGAGAACAAAAAGATATCCTTGTCTTGGCACAAAAGTGACATCTGATGGAAACCGATACAGATCATGCCTATTGAAAACTCAACCAGATTGCCCATCGAGAATATCATTATCAATCTCCAACCTTCAGGATATCCTTTGAGATCAGTGTAGTCTAACTCATTCCACGAGGGGAAAGACAGCTGGAATTTTATTCCAAATATTTCTTGATCACAAAGAAAACGGTGGGGAAACTGCTAGGTACTTATGACCTAGATTGGCCACTGTTGGAAACAGGATACTGGGCTTGATGGACCTTGGTCTGACCCAGTATGGCATATCTTATGTTCTTATCCTATCCCATCCTAGTCCAAAGGGCCTTGAACAAATTCCTCATAAAAAAAAAAGTTCATGTTAGTTTTCCTTAGGCACCTTAATCCCTTTTCTCCCAAAATGGAGACTGGCTGTACTCCCTGGATCTGAAGGAAGCTTATGCTTACATGTGAGATACATCTGGTGATTTGAGTGTATCTCTGTAATAGGGCAACTACTTCCACAGTCGCATATTTCCCTTTCGCCTAGCATCAGTCAGTGATACCTTCTTCCAAATTCTTTCAACTCAAATTGTACTAATTGCAGATATGTCAAAACTGGGCTGTAAACACATCTGCAATTATTATAATTTGAGTTTGAGGAATTTGGAGGAAAGCATCCCTGCTGAGAAGGGGATCATAGTTTGCGGGGACGCCTGTAAACTACACAGTGAAATGTCTATAGGCCTACAATGTGCATAACAATCCACAAGAGGGTGCTTAATCCTCAGATATCCACCAGAAAAGGAGCGAGTCTACTGTATTGGTGCTATGGAAACAAAGGATGGTACAAGTCTCTGAATACTGGAGAGAAGTAAAGAAGGAAGACCAAGGAACAAAGAACAGAGGAATCAACATAGAAAATGATCTCCACGGTATCATTTAGCATTTTTGTCTAATCTTGTCTACTTTGTTTCATATTTTGTATTTTGCTATCAATCCTCAACAAGTAAAACCTGATATGGATTTAATCTTTACTGGACTGCACTATTATTATTTGGGTTTCTTTTGACTAGAGAAAAAAAATACCAGGAGAGAAAGTTCCACAGGGAGGTAGTGTCCTTGTAATTAATCTATTCCATTGTTCAACATGGCTCCCCAGGGTGAGACATCTGGTAGCCCTGGTATGCAGCATCCCAACTACCTATGGATTCTCAGACCTACAGACGTTTCACTGTTTAGTTTACAGGCATCCCCCCAAATGCTGGTTGCCTTCCCAGCAGGGCTGGAAATGAAATAAGGACTCTTAACCCCTCCCAACCAGGACTTATATATCTCTCTTGAAATCATATTTCCTAGTTCTGAGATCATTAGTAAAGAGGAGGTTTTGTCAGCAACAGTGCAATGTCACCACTGAGAGCAGGCAGTTAGGATACTTGGCTGCTTTATGTACTGCTTTCTCCAAGTACAAACAGCAGGTCTAAGTTGGATGTAATTTGTGAGGCAAGTCTGTCTGAGTTTTTTTCCAGTTATAACTGAAAAGGTGAAACTTAAACTTGGTTGTTAATTCTCTTTCCTTGAGTCCTGCCATACCAGTCTAGACTAGTGGGTTATGTCGTAAGAACATATGCCATACTAGGTCATACCGAGCAAGGGTCCATCAAGCCTAGTATCCAGTTTCCAACAGTGGCCAATGCAGATCACAAGTATCTTTCAGGTTCCCAAAAGATATACAGATTACATGCTGCATGTCTAATGGGTAATCAGTGGATTTCCCCAGTCCTCTCTAATAATGGTTTATGGACTTTTCCTCCAGAAACTTGTCCAAACTTCTTTTAAATCCAGCTACACAAACTGTTTTTACTACATCCTCCGATAACAAATTCTAGAGTTTGATTACGCATTAAATGAAAAAATATTTTCTCCAATTATTCTTAAATGTGCTGCATTGTAGCATCTTTGTTTGTCCCCTAGTCTTTCTGCTTCTTGAAGGAGTAAACAATCAATTTACTTTTACCCATTCTACTCCATTCATTATTTTATAGACCTCAATCATATCTCCCCTCAGCCATCTCTTCAGAGTTGAAGAGCCTTTACCTTTTAGGCCTTTCCTCATAGGGAAAGCCTTCCATCCCCTAATTGCTGAAGGACTGAATGGAAAAGTCCATCTTTTTGCAGATGACATGAAAATTTGCAACAGAGTGGACTCTTCTGAGGGAGTGGATAACATGAGGAAAGATCTACAAAAGCTGGAAGAATGGGTCTAATGCTTGGCAATTAAAATTTAATGTGAAGTGCAGTGTCATGCACTTGGGAAGCAGAAATTCAAGGGAATCCTATTCAATAGAGGGCGAGAGGTTGGTGTGCACGGACCAGGAGAAGCACCTCGGAGTGATTGTTTCTGAGGATCTCAAGGTGGCGAAACAGTGTGACAAGGTGGTGGCAAAAGCAGAAGGATGCTGGGTTGGATATAGAGAGGAATTACAAGCAGAAAGGAAGAGGTACTAATGCCATTGTACAGTACAAGTCGCTGGGAGGCCTCACTTGGAATATTGTGTTCAGTTTTGGAGACCAAATCTCGCAAAGGATATAAAAAGACTGGAAACAGTTCAGAGGAAGGCTACCAAAATGATTTGGAGCCTGTGTCAGAAGACTTATGAGAAGAGACTTGAAGACCTAAATATGTATACTCTGGAGGAGAGGAGGGACATGGGAGATATGATTCAGACCTTTAAATACTTAGTGTATTAATGAACAAACAAACCTCTCCCAAAGACGGGGAAGTTGTAAAACTAGAAGGCATAACATGAAGCTGCAGGGGGTAAACTGAAAGGCAATGTCAGGACATAGTCTTTCACTGAGAGGGTGGTGGATGCTTGGAATTTCCTCCTGATGGAAGTGGTGGGAGCAAATACAGTGACAGAATTCAAAATGAAGTTACAGCTGCCACACAACTCCATATTGGTGAGGTTGGCCATGCATTGGCTAAAGAGCCAGAAGATGCACTCCTTGGTGCCCCTGGGTAGGGAGGCCCACAACTTGGACGGCTTCAGCAGAAAGTGCTACCAGGGCTTGGTGCTTATCGGCTGGATCCAGGCCTACCAGCTGTACATGGGTATGTATCTAAAAGGACCTGGTGAAGAAACTCGCCGGGTTCTTGGCTGAGCTCTGCGGGGAACCCCTGCAGCAGTTCAAGAACCTGTCCAAGGCTGTTCATGAGTGCTCCAAATTCATGACTTGAGCAGCCTTTGACAGCTTCGAGTCAGCGGCTAGAGTAGCCGTGGCGGGCATCAGTGCCTGACGCCAGGCCTGGCTACAGTCTTCTGATCTCAAGCAAATGGGTTCAGGACAAACTGGTTGATGTCCCATGCTAAGGGGAAACTTCTTTGGTAAACCTATGATGGAAAAGGCCGCCGAGTTGAAATCTGAGTTCATGACGAGGACCGGGCTCTCCAAGAAGACTGCTGCCCTTCCCCGATGGAAGGGCTCGGGTAAAAAGCCCTTTTACCCAAGGAAAGGGGCTGCTTACATAAGCTACCCACATTTTCAGGCCTCACCGGCAGAGTCAACAGGCTAAGGGACATGGGCAAGGCCCTCGTAAGTAGAAGGCTCCCAGGACCCGGCTTTGACCCAGCTAGGGGGAGTTTTTGGCTCCTTGAGCATAGCCTCTCTATCCCAAGGAGGATAGCAGCCCACAGGAAGACATCTAACCCTGTATGCCCACAGGTGTCCAGCAATCACCATTGATTCCCGGGCCCTCCAGTTGGTCAGGGAGGGTTACTTCCTCACCTGTTTGATACCTCCTCCTTTCTTCCTGGGAGAGTCCCCCAGGTCTCCCCTTCACCGGGACCCTCTATTGAAGGAACTCGCAGGCCTTCTCGAGGACAAAGCAGTAGAACCAGTACCCCATCATCTCAGGGGCAATGGGTTCTACTCCAGGTATTTCCTCGTGCCAAAAAGAACAGGAGGCCTAAAGCCCATTCTGGAACTACGCAACCTGAACAAGTTCCTGGTAAAGGAGAAGTTCAAGAGCTCTCCCTTAGAAATTGCTGCCTCACCTCCAGCAGGGAGACTGGCTATGCTTCTTGGATCTGAAGGATGCCTATACCCACATCCCCATTCACCCAAGCCACAGGCAGTACCTTCGCTTCATGGCGGGGGGTGGCCACTACCAGTACAGGGTACTACCCTTCAGCCTGGCCTCCACCCCAAGGGTTTTCACCAAATGCTTGGCAGTAGTATCCGCCTTCCTCCATCTCCAGGGGTATTTGTCTTCCCCTACCTCGATGACTGGCTCATAAAAGGAGGCACGGCCACAGAGGTGCAGAAGGCCCCAGCATGTACCATCCAAGTCCTGCAACATCTGGGGTTCATGATAAGCTACCCCAAATCCCACCTCCTCTCGACGCAATGCCTGAAGTTCATAGGAGCCAAGACACTCTTCAGGCAAAGGCCTTCCTTTCCCTGGACCGGGCAGACCATCTCAGGGTATTGGCCGGAGAGATACACCACCATTCCTCAGTGTCAGCTCAACTTCTACTGCGCCTACTCGGACCCATGGCCTCGATGCTCCATGTTCCCCTGGATACTCGTCTGCACATGAGGGCTGTTCATTGGTGCCTTTGGGACCAGTGGACACAAGCTATAGGCCATCTCCAAGAGAGTTTCAGTGACCCACCAGCTGGCGGAATATCTGACTTGGTGGTAAAAGCCCCGAAACCGGCAGGCGGGGATACCCTTGCAAACCCCAAGCCCTCTAAGGGTCCTCACTACAGATGCCTCCCTGCTGGGATGGGGAGCCCACTGCGAAGAACTCCACACTCAGGCAGCTGGTCTCAAGCCGAGGGCAACCAGCAGATCAGTCTTGAGCTTCGTCAATATATCTGGCCCGCCAAGCATTCTGTCACTGCCTGAGACACCAGCCGTGATGATCCAAACCGACAATCAGGTGGCAGTGTTCTATATGAACAAGCAGAGGGGCATGAGTTCTCGCACCCTCTGCTGCAAAGCGATGGACACTCTGCTCCTACACAGTTCAACAGGGAATACTCCTGTGGGCGGTATACCTACCAGGCCAGGACAGCGCTCTGTTGGAGAAGACTGAGCAGGGTCCTCCAGCCACACGAGTGGCAACTGGACCCCAAAGTAGCCAACCGGCTCTTTTGGCTCTGGGGGGACCCCATGGGTGGATCTCTTTTTGCCAGTCCGGACAACTACCAGTTGCCTCACTCCCGTTCTTAGCAGGCCCCACCCATCCCAGGTATCGGCAGATGCGTTCCTCATCCCATGGTTGGACGGCCTCATTTATGCCTTCCCACCCATGCTGCTGATTGCCAAAACACACTTCAAGGCTCTTTGCGACAAGTTGTTACTGATTCTGGTGGCCCAGGCAGCAATGGTTCCTACTACTCCTCCAGTTGTCGGTGGAGACTGCAATCCCCCTCGGGAACTCCCCAGGTCTCTTGCCTCAGGAAGAGGGCTCTTTCCTGCACCCCAACCTGGGGTCCCTATCACTAATGGCGTGGCTGCTGAAAGAGAGACCTTAGTCCCTTTCAACCTCTCGGGGGAAGTGGAAGAGATCCTGCTGGCCTCCCATAAGACCTCTACCAGGAGAGCTTATGCCTTCAAATGGCATAGGTTCTCCATCTGGTGTGCGGAACAGCAGGTGAACCAGTTCTCCTGCCTGGTGCAGCTGGTACTGCAGTGCCTTCTTCATCTCTCGCAATCTGGGCTCAAATCAAACTCCATGAGAGTGAACCTCAGTGCCCTGGCAGCCCATCACCATCCTGTTGAGGGCAAGCCCCTTTCAGTCCAGCCATTGGTGACCCGCTTCTTGAGAGGACTCCTGTTGTCCAAACCTCCTGTCAGCCCTCCAGCGCAGATCCTCAATGTAGTATTGGTGCAGATCACTCGCCCACCATTTGAGTCTCTAGCTATCTGCCAACTGAGGTACCTCTCATGGAAGGTTGTGTTCCTGTTAGCGCTCACCTCCACTCGTAGGGTGAGTGAACTCCAAGCCCTGGTGGCAGAGGCACAGTATACCAGATTCTGTAAGAATAGGGTCATGCTACGTACACACCCCAAGTTCCTTCCAAAGGTGGTATCTCCTTTCCACCTCAACCAGGGGGTGGTGTTAGTTACCTTCTTCCCAAGGCCTCACTCCAGCAGGGCGGATATTTGTCCTTCACACCTTGGATTGTAAGAGGGCCCTGTCTTTCTACATTCAGCGGACCCAGGACCACCGGAAAACTTCTCAGCTTTTTGTTTTTTATGATCCCATTCGGCTGGGGGAAGCTGTGACCAAACGGACACTGTCCACCTGGGTGGCAGACTGCATCGCTCTAGCCTATGAACATGCTGGGCTCACGCTGGATGGCCGAGTCACGGTTCACAGCGTCAGGGCCATGGTGGCCTCTGTGACAAACCTGTGCTCCGTCCCGTTGATGGACATCTGCCGGGCCGCCACTTGGTTGTCAGTCCATATCTTTATAGCTCATTACTGCCTGGAAAGGGAGTCCTAATAGGACAGCACCTTTGGCCAGGCCATGATCCGTAATCTTTTTTGGAGTCTAGGCAACTCCTACTCTCTGACCCTTCTGTGTTCAGGCTACCAGAGTGTTGGTTCCCATCGGACACACAGGTCCTACTGTAGTCTGTATCTGCGGACAGTTGCTGCTACTCACAGCTCCCCCAGAGGGCAACTGTGGCCTTTTCTGTGGGCTTTCAGTAGCCTGTAGCTAGGAAGTTCCCTAAGTGAGGACTGACTTCCTGCTTGTTCCCGGAGAAAGCATAGTTACTCACCTGTAACAGGTGTTCTCCAGGGACAGCAGGAATCAGTCCTCACAACCCTCCCTCCTCCCCTTGGAGTTGCTCCTTACTAACTTTTGTTTTTACCATCTTTAACTATGTCATCTGACTGAGCAAGATGGCACTCTTGGGTGGGAAGGATACAACGCATGCGTGGTGGCACCTCCCAAAGGCTTTCTTTGAAAGCTGGGGAAATGCTTCTGCGAGGGCTTCATCGGCACTGATGTCACCCATATTTGACAACTGATTCCTGCTGTCCCTGGAGAACACCTGTTACAGGTGAGTAGCTACACTTTATTGGAACCCTCTATGGGGATGCCGTGACTTCCCTGTTTTGCTAGTATTTTTCAAGGATACATTATTCCGAACCATGCGCTCTTGGGCGACACTCAGCTTCCCCCCATTATCTAGTTTAAAAGCTGCTCTATCTCCTTTTTAAAGGTTAATGCCAGCAGCCTGATTCCACCTTGGTTAAGATGGGGTCATGTGTTTGGAAAAGTCCCCCCCCCCTCTTCCCCAGCTTGTTGCCTAGTTCCTAACAAATCCAAAACCCTCTTCCTTGCACCATCGTCTAATCCATGCATTGAGACTCCAGAGTTCTGCCTGCTTTTTGGGGTCCTGCATGTGGAACAGGAAGTATTTCTGAGAACGCTACTCTGGAAATTAAGATATGTGAAGTTGCTAGGGGAATAAGGATACTTTAACCAATATAATTATACCTATCTAGTTCATCCCCTGTTGCCTTATGTACAAAGTTTACCTTGTTATTCTCTGTTATACAATATATAAGTTGATTGTACCTACTTGGTTCATTGTATTTCCAAACTGAACTGAGTTCACCTTGTTGTTTTGTGTAAACTGCTTTGACTAACCTGAAAAGCAGTATATAAAAAGTGTTAAATAAATAAATACTATGCCCTAACTGACTTAACACTCTGAATTTTAAAATATACAGATTTTATCAATATTAACCCAAATAATTCCCTTTACCCCAATATTTAGAGATTGTTTCAGGAGGTAAGTACTTACAAGTGCAGATTTCTTCCCAGCAGTAGCAGCCCTCTTGGTAGTCCTTCAAGACTACCCTCCTCCCTCCCCCCACCCTGCAAGTAGATGGAGATGGAGAAAAAAAGCTCTGAGTTGACTCCATTTGTCTCATAGGGGGTTTGGTGCTTCCTTCTGCTCTTCAGTATATTAGACCATAGCTGAGAACCCAGGGTGAAAGAAACCTGTTGAAGATGACAAAATAACTGTTTTGTTCAAGCTTGGGCCCAAAAATGTCTCCATGCTCAGTAATACAGAAAGGAGATACGATTCAAAAAACAAGGATAAAATTAGTCCCCAAAAAACTTCTGAAAGGGCAACAATGCATCTGCTTTTATTCTCAACTGCCATAATTGGGTGCTGGATTGGTCGGGTGCTGGTAGGACTCAAGGAAAGGAAATTAACAGGCAAGTTTTAAATTTCACCTTCTAGTCTATGCCAGACCAGTCCAAGCAAGTAGAAAGTACCCAAGCTCCATCTAGACTGGGCGAAAGGAAGCAATGATAGTTCTTGGGACGCTTGTGTCCAAAGAGAATACTTTCCTGGCCTGAACACCCAAGATTAAGTGCTTAGATTTGGAATGCAATGGGGACAGGGCCTCTGTCCTGCTATTATTTTCTGAAAAGAGATTTGGATTCCACCTACAAGGACCCCTGCGCTCTACTGGAGCCACTCATTGACCATCTGGTTTTTGCAAACTCTTGATGGTGCGGTTTGAGGCAGTTGCCTCCTTGACTCCTCCAGAGATCGATGTTTTAGAGATCACGGTAATTTTCGAGACCTATCCATAGCCAAAGGAACCTATTGAAATTAAGAAGAGCCTGTAAACCTACAAGAGTGGCCTATGCACATGGAAGTCCCTATTCTCGCCTAACTTCCTGCATTTGGAAGCAATGAGCCTGAATTCAGGAAAAGATATACTACCCTCTGAAGTCAAACTTGTAGAGATGATACGTTTTGAGACCGAAGAGGAAGAGAAGAAAGAGCCACCAAGACTAAGTTTGTGTTCTAAGAAAAGACCTCTTGAAGTGGGGTTCTCGTGCTTTCTATTCCCAAGGAAAATATCACCTCTGAGAGTAGCTAGGGAGTTTGTCCTGTCCTTGTCCTTTACTGTCATCCAATCTCCTCTGGAGGAAGAACCAGATTGTAATGATAGAAACTTCCTGTAGAAACATGGCATCCTCCATAAGTCTAAACTACAGAGCCTCTAAACCCTAACTTAGGACCACTGCATGGACTTCCTTGGCACCAATCAAAGGTTACAGATATCACCGCAGATAAACATCCCTGTGAAAACTGAGCCACTCACTGGCCAAGTTCCTAAGACAGAATGGAGAGGGGTATTCTAAGAAAGAGAGAAATATCTGACTAAAAAAAATGGAGGACAGTTCCCTGTTTGCATCCTCCTCCTTTGGTTGAAGAATGTGCCTCTCTTGGTGTTTTTGCCAGGTTGACTGGAGGAGAAGCCCTATTTGACATCCAGTAGAATAAAGGACACTTCTGCTAGCTCTTATGTTTTGGGGTGCCAAGGAAGTCTGTTCAAGCAAAGGTCCGCTACATCTAGACTTGGCCAGCTTATATGAACTGTAGCTAGGTTCTACAGGGGGTTGGGGGGGACTGCATTCTGGCCTTATAGCTGAAGGCTAGAAGGGCTTCACCTGCATATTTCCATCTGCTAATGGTATCACACAGATTGATATGTCTCAGGTTGCCTAATCCAGGGCTATCATCCAAGACTGCCAGAGCATAGAGTGCAGACTGTATCCCTGACCAAGCTTAGGCCATGCTTGCACAACGCCTTCCCTCCCCCTCCACTGAGATCAGTGCTATCTTGGAGGTTATCCAACAAGGACTCTCTCTTAACCTACAAGATTAAAAGCTGACGAGAAAATTTGACTAGAAGGGTATCCCCTGTTCCACCTCCCTCAGATGAAATCTGTGGAGAGCCACCTGAGTCCTAGGCTTTTTGGAGAGAGGAAGGGCACTGTGACTGCATGCATGGAGATCACACAAGAGCAAAATATGGGAGAAGCATGTGTACCCATGCCCAAGGTACTACATCGACGGCTGTCATCCTGAATCCTAGAGGCTGCAAAAAGGTCTGTGCACAGAGCAGGCATTTATAAAAGACCTGGAAACCAAGGATTGAGACTGAGTCTTTTCTTCCAAGGCTACAGAACATTTTCTTCCTTTTGGAGACAAAGAAACTCTCATACTCCACGGGTTGAGGAGGAGTAAAAGTCGTGCCTTTTTAAATCTATCAGCTATCCTATTTTTTCCAGCACCTGAAGGAAACCGCCCCCCTCCCTCCCACCCCCCCCCCCCCACCCCCCTGTATTTGGTCAAATTCTTCTCTTGTTCTGACTTGCTCTGCATAGCAGTCGACAGTTAAGGGAGGACCCAGAATCCTTCCCATTATTGGGAGACCTCTGTTAAGAACATAAGAAATACCATACTGGGTCAGACCAATGTCCATCAAGCCCAGTATCCTGTTTCCATCAGTGGCCAATCCAGGTCACAAATACCTAGCAGGTTCCCCAAAAGACACATAAGTTCCATAATGCTTGTCCTGGGGCACGCAGAGGATTTCCCGGGTCCTCTTTAATAATGTTTTATGGACCTTACCCCAGGAGCCTCGTCCAGACCTTTTTTAAACCAAGCTACACTAACAGCTTTTGCTGCATCCTCTGTTAACGAATTCTAGAGTTTCATTACACATTGAGTGAAAAAATATTTTCTCTTATTAGTCATAAATGGGTTACACTGTAGCTTCATTGTGTGTCCGCTAGACTTTCTACTTTATGATGGCGTAAACAATCTATCTACGTTTACCCCTTCCACTCCATTCATTAATTTATAGATCTCTATCATATCTCTCATCAGCCATCTCTTTTCCAGGTTGAAGAGCTCTAACCTTTTAAGCCTTTCCTCATAGGGCTATCTTTCCATCCCTTTTACCATTTTGGTGGCTCTTTTCTATACCTTTTCTAATTCCTTTATATCCTTTTAAAGATACGGTGACCAGAATTGCACACAATATTCAAGGTGCAGTCACACCATTGAACGACGATACAGAAGCATTATTATATCCTTTTGTTTGATTCTCCATTCCTTTCCTTATGATTCCTAGCATTCTATTTGCTTTCTTGGCTGCTGCTGCACACTGGGCAGAGGGTTTCAATGTGTTATCCACAATGATGCCTAAATCTTTTTCCTGGGCAGTAGTTCCTAATGTGGAACCTTGCATCATATAACCATAGTTTGGGTTGTTCTTCCCTAGATGCATAACTTTTCACTTGTCCACATTAAATTTGATCTGCCATTTTGATGCCCAGTCTTTCAATTTATCAAGATCCTCTTGAAATTTTCCACAATCCTCTTGGGTTTTAACAAGTTTAAATAGTTTTGTGTCATCTGCAAATTTGATAACCTCACTCGTTATTCCAATTTCCAGGTCATTTATGAATATGTCAAAAAGCAGCGTACCCAGCACAGATCCCTGGGGTACACCACTATTCACCTTTCTCCATTGGGAAAATTGGCCATTTAGCCCAACCCTCTGCTTTCTATCTTTTAACCAGTTCCTGATCCACAGTAGTACACTGCCTCCTATCCCATGACTCTAGTTTTGCCAAAAGTCTCTGATGAGGGACCTTGTCAAAGGCTTTCTGAAAGTCCAGATACACTATATCAACCGACTCACCTTTGTCCACCTGTTTATTCACACTTTAAAAAAAAAAATAACAGATTAGTAAGACAAGATCTTCCTTGTCTAAAGTCATGTTGGCTGTCTCCCATTAGGCCATGACTATCTACATGCTGAGAAATTTAATTCTTTATGATGGTTTCTACCATTTTTCCCGGTACTGACGTGAGGCTCACCGGTCTGTAGTTTCCCGGATCACCCCTGGACCCCTTTTTAAAAATTGGTGTTACATTGGCGATCCTCCAATCTTCAGGTATTAGAGATGATTTTAATGATAGTTCAGAGATTACTAATAGCAGGTCTGAAATCTCATATTTCAGTTCTTTCAGCACCCTTGGATGTATACCATCCGGCCCAGGTGATTTGCTACTCTTCAGTTTATCTAATAGTTGTAATACATCTTCCCGATGTATCAATATTTTCTTCAATTCTTCCGCACCTTTAAATACCACTTCAGTCATGATTAACATCCCTACATCTTCCTCAGTAAAGACCGAAGCAAAGAATTCATTCAGTCTCTCCACTATCGCCTTGTCACCTCTTTGTGCCCCTTTAACTCCTCTATCATCTAATGGACGAACTGACTCTCTCACAGGTATTTTGCTACGAATGTACTTGAAAAAAATCTTTATTTCGCGTTTTTGCTTCTGCAGCAAGCTTCTTCTCAAATTCTCCCTTTGCCTGCTTTATCAATGCCTTGCATTTGACTTGCCAGTGCTTGTGCTGTTTCCAGGTTTCGTCGTTTGGCTCTTTTTTCCATTTCCTGAAAGATGCTTTTTTGGCAACAACAGCCTCTCTGACCTCACCTTTAAACCATGCTGGCAGTTTTTTGGACTTCCTTCCACTTTTCTTAAAGCGTGGAATACAGCTGGTCTGGGATTCCAAGATAGTATTTTTCAACAACACCCAAGCTTGATGTACGTCTTTAACCTTTGCAACTGCTCCTTTTAGTTTTTTCTTAACTATTTTCCTCATTTTATCATAGTCTCCCTTTCGAAAGTTAAAAGGTAGCACTGTGGATTTCCTTACTATCCCTCCTCCACTAATTAAATCAAAGGCGATCATGCTATGTTCACTATTGCCAAGTGGCCCCAACACCCTTATCTCTTGCACTAGATCTGGTGTTCCACTAAGGACTAGGTCTAATATGGCTTCCCCTCTGGTCGGTTCATGAACCAGCTGCTCCAAGAAGCAGTCATTTATGTCATCTAGGAACTTTATCTCCCTAACATGTCCTGCCGTGACACTGACCCATTCGATACCGGGGTAATTGAAATCACCCATTATTATTACTGCGCTGTAACTTTTGTTAGCTTCCTTGATTTCTTTGAGCATTTCATCATCCATTTGTTCATTCTGGCCAGGCGGTCGATAGTGCACCCCCACTGCCATCGCCTTCCCCTTTTTACATGGAATTTCAATCCATAGAGATTCTACAGCAAATTTTGTTTCCTGCAAAACTTTAATCCTTTCTGACTCCATGCCCTCTCTAACATAGAGTGCAACCCCTCCACCAATTTGATCAGCTCTATCATTACGATATAGTTTGTACCCAGGTATCACAGTGTCCCACTGGTTGTCCTCCTTCCACCATGTCTCTGATATTCCAATCATATCTAACCTCTCATTTAGTGTTATATATTCTAAATCTCCCATCTTATTTTTTAGACTTCTAGCATTTGCATACAAGCATTTTAGAGACTGTATTTTATTCATATTAATTTGGCTATTGGTAGACATGGGTAATTTGGGATCTTTAAGCTCTGTCTGCTCCATACTCAAGGGCATTTGGGCTACTTTACTCTTTTGGAACCTCTCTGCTTTTGGTAGTATCCTTCAAGGATACATTCTTCCGAACCATCCGCTCTTGGGCGACTCTCGGCTTTCCCCTATTATCTAGTTTAAAAGCTGCTCTATCTCCTTTTTAAAGGTTAATGCCAGCAGCCTGGTTCCATCCCAGTTAAGGTGAAGCACATCCCTTCGGAAGAGCCCCTCCTTTCCCCAGAATGTTCCCCAGTTCCTAATAAATCCAAACCCCTCATTCTGCACCATTGTCTCATCCACGCATTGAGACTCCGGAGCTCTGCCTGCCTTTTGGGTCTTGCACGTGGAACTGGAAGCATTTCGGAGAACGCTACCCTGGAAGTTCTGGTCCTCTTGCAATTTCTCACATTCCTCTTGTGTTTTAACAAATTTGAATAATTTTGTGTCATCTGTAAATTTGATCACCTCACTCATTATTCCCATTTCCAGGTAATTTATGAATATGTTAAAAAGCAGTGGATATAGCACAAATCCCTGCGGTATTCCACTATTCACCTTTTCCCATTGAGAAAATTAGCCATTTAGCCCTACCCTCTGCTTTCTATCTTTTAACCAGTTCCTGATCCACAATACTACACTGCCTCCATGCCCATAACTTTTTAATTTCTCCAGGAGTCTCTCATGAGGGACCTTGTCGAAGGCTTTCTGAAAATCCAGATACACTATATCACCTTTGTCTACCTGTTTATTCACACTATCCTGTTAGATCAAGAAGAGAACCTGAAGCTGTGAGATACCCAGGAAAGTACATCCAAGAATCATTTAGTAGTAATCTATTGAAGGGAACAAATGGAAATGCTCCCAAAAGGCCCAGGACCATAAGAAATTTTCCTATCTTGCTATCCTGTTAAAGGATCACAGCAACCTCTGCCCAAAATGCCATGAGCAGATGGTACCATGTGTTTGACCACATTCTTATAGAGAAACGGGGCACAAAACCTGTGGTCCATTTAATCAGCCGAGTGCTCTAGTTGCGGTGGAAAACCTTATGGGTGACAGAGAATCATCCATAAACAGCGTCATATAACCTAGTAATTAAGACCCTCAGTGTTGTCATGAAAGAGAATACTCAGAACTCGACCTTCTACAACAGGGAAGGAGCAAATCCAAGTAAAACTATTCTCATGGGCCACCTTCCTGAGGAAAAGGGCAGATGCTCTTGGTCAGAAATCTCATAGCCCATTAAAATATCCAGGATTTTTCTAGAAGAAGCAAGTTCAATTTTACAAAACCTAAAAACAAACAAAATATTACCTTCAGAAGAGGAAAGTTCCCTTTTCTCCAGGACCAAGCAGGAAGTCAGTCCTCACTTATGGGTGACGTCGGCGCCGACGGAGCCCTCGCGGAGCAATTTTCCCCAGCTTTCAAAGAAAGCCTTTGGGAATTGCAGCGCGCATGCGCGGTCGTCTTCCCGCCCGAGGGTGCCATCTTAGCCAGTCTTCTTTTTTCCGCGGAGCCCTACAGACGTCCCCGTCTTGTCCCCGCGAAAAAGTCGATTTTCCTTCATTATTCTAAATCCTTTTTCCTTCGGTTCGATGCCGATCTTTTTCCCGCCCGGACTCGCGACGCCGGTCACGAGTCCTCTCACTTTTTTTCGGTTTTTCTGACTTTGTCAGCTTTCGTTTTCGATTTTCCCTGGCAGCCCGGTCCTTTGACCTCGCAGGGGCCCTTTTTCCCCCGATGGCTGCCAGTGGCTTTAAGCGGTGTGGTCAGTGTGACCGAAATATGTCAGTCACTGACACACACGACTTTTGCCTCCGCTGCCTGGGCCCGGATCATGAGGAACTGATCTGTGGGCCCTGCGGCAAAATGTCCTCAAAAGCGTTGAGAAGTCGGCGGCATCAGCGTGATCGAATCTTCGCTGACCCCAGCCGTACCCGGACCTCGTCGGAGGCCTCCGCGTCAAAAGGCTCCAGCTCGGACCGTCGCCGGAGTTCCTCCGACCGGGGTTCTCCCTCCGGGGACCATCGTCGGACGGTGAAACCCGCGAGGGCGGCGTCGGTGGACGCTCCTGGTTCCGCGAGGGCCAGGTCGCATAGCCCCGATAGCCGCCCCGGGTCCTTGGAGAAGGAACACCTCCCGAAGCGACCTCGCCTGGAGTCGGAGATGCCTGCTCGGGTAAGTCCTGTGGTCCTTCTGGACTCGCCTCCGCGACAGCCGACGTCGGGCCCGACGCCGTCGGGGCCCGAGTCGGGGGCTGCTGGGTCACCTGAGCTCGGACTCAGGTTGACGGCCTTGGAGAGCAGACTGTCTGCCTTCATGGACCAGCAGCGGGCACTGCTCGCTGGCCTCGCTGGCGCCGCTGCCCCGACCGCCGGGACGTCGACGTCCAAGTCGACCCCGGAGACCGAGCCGATCCTCGAGTCGATGAGAACTCGAGTCGATCCTCGGTCGAGGTCACCCTCGGCCTCCCGTTCGGGACCGAGGTCGCCGACGCCGACTCCCTCGGCGTCGGGGCGGCAGGCGCCGCGCCCTGCCCGGGCCGACCCCACCGAGTCCTCGTCGGAGTCGGTCTGGGAGTCTGAAGAGGAAGAGTCACCTGATTCTTTTCGGACTCGGTGTGTCCCCTCGGACTCACCTGAGTCTGAACCTCGGAAGCAGTCCCCCCCGGAGGATGCCCGGTTCTCGGACTTCGTTAGGGATATGGCCAAGGCTTTGGCCTTCCCTGCGGATCCCGAGGAGGAGCCTCGAGCCGAAGAGCTCGACGCCCTCCAGTATGACTCTCCCGCGAGGGAACACTTTACTGTACCGGTTCCTCCTATGCTGGAACGACTACTCTTCCGCATGTGGGAGAGTCCGGCCTCCTCGCCGGTCCTGAGCAAGCGGGTCGATTCTATCTATCGGGTCCGCAAGAGCCCTGGCTTCCAAAAGGCACAGCTACCACACCATTCCATGGTAGTGGAATCGGCCATGCATCGTCTTAAGAGCCAGAAGATGCACTCCTCGGTGCCCCCTGGCAGGGAGGCCCGTAACCTGGATGGCCTTGGTAAGAAGTGTTTCCAGGGCTCTATGCTCGCATGTCGTGTCCAGACTTACCAGCTGTACATGGGCATGTATCTCCGGGATCTGGCTAAAGAGCTAGCCGGATTCTCCGCTGGTCTGTCCGAGGAACCCTTGCGGAGGTTCCTGGCCTTGTCCACTGGCATTCAGGAATGCTCAAAGTTCATGTCCCGGGCAGCCTATGATGGCTTTGAAGCGTCGGCTCGAGTGGCCGCAGCCGGCATCGGTGCCCGCCGACAGGCTTGGCTTCAGTCGTCAGACCTTGAGCCCTGGGTGCAGGACAAGTTGGTCGATGTCCCCTGCCGAGGCGAGAACCTCTTTGGCAAGCCCATGGCGGAAAAGGCTGCACAAATTGAGACTGAGACTCTCACCAGGACCAGGCTTTCTAGGAAGACCTCCGCCCCTTCCCAGAAGAAGAAGGGCTCGGGGAAAAAGTCCTTTTACCCGAGGAAGGCGGCTGCCTACAAACAATACCCCCATTATCAGGCCCCTGCAGCTCCCCAACAGGGCCAGCAGGCCAAGGGACGGGGTAATGGGTCCCGTAGGCAGCAAGCCCCCAAGCCTGCACCACCAGCCCCTGCTCAGCAGGGTGGGGGTTTTTGACTCGCAAAGCATAGCCTCTCCCCCCCCGCTGGTTCCTCCCAGCACCGGAGGCCGGCTGGTTCACTTCGCCCACAGGTGGTCCAGCATCACCGCAGATGCCTGGGTGCTTCAAGTCGTGCGAGAGGGCTATCTTCTCCACTTCCACCAGGTCCCTCCCTCCTATTTTCCGGGAGAACCTCCGCGACCCCCTCTGCACAGGGAATTACTCCTTCAGGAGTTAGCAGGTCTTCTGCAGGATCAGGCGGTGGAACCGGTGCCACACCACCTGAGAGGTCAAGGCTTTTATTCCAGGTATTTTCTAATACCAAAGAGAACAGGGGGCCTCAGACCCATCCTGGACTTGCGCAACCTCAACAAGTTCCTTGTGCGGGAGAAGTTCAAAATGCTTACCCTTGGAATCCTTCTGCCCTACCTCCAGCAGGGAGATTGGCTATGCTCCTTGGATCTAAAGGATGCCTACACGCACATCCTCATCCACCCAAGCCACCGCCAATACCTAAGGTTTGTGGTGGCAGGAAATCATTACCAGTACAGAGTACTGCCCTTTGGCCTGTCCTCCGCACCGTGGGTCTTCACAAAATGTCTCGCGGTCGTGGCGGCCCATCTCCGGCTTCACGGCCTCTATGTCTTTCCGTACCTCGACGACTGGCTCATCAGAGCAGCGTCCGCTCGGGAGGTCACCAACGCCACGCGCCGCACGGTGACTCTTCTGCAGCACTTGGGCTTTGTCATAAACTTCGCAAAGTCCACTTTGCTCCCCTCACAGGATCTCGAGTTCATCGGCGCAAGGCTGCACACTCCTCAGGCGCGAGCATACCTGCCGCTCGACAGGGCTCAACGGCTCATGGACCTAGCCGACCGCTTTCGCAGCCAGCCCCTGGTCTCCGCCAGGCGCTTCCTGAGACTACTCGGCCATATGGCTTCCACCGTCCATGTGACCCCCAATGCCTGCCTGAATATGCGGTCTGCTCAATGGTGTCTCCGCCAACAGTGGCGTCAAGCCACCGGCGGCCTAGCAGACCTAGTGCGCGTCTCCGAGCCGCTGATCTCGTCTCTCCGGTGGTGGCTCCGGCAGCCGAACCTCATATTCGGAATGCCTTTCCAGTCACCTCAGCCGACCCGGGTGCTGACCACCGATGCATCCCTCCTGGGCTGGGGAGCACATTGCCAAGAGGCACGTACTCAGGGCCTCTGGACCACGTGGGAGTCTGCTCAGCAGATCAACTTCCTGGAGCTCAGGGCGATCCGCCTAGCTCTCAAGGCCTTCTCCCACCTGACTTCCCACCAGTCCGTCCTTGTCCAGACGGACAATCAAGTTGCCATGTTCTACGTGAACAAGCAGGGGGGCACGGGCTCTTTCCCCCTCTGCCGGGAGGCACAGAAGCTCTGCTCTTGGGCCGTCAGTCACGGCATTCTCCTCAAGGCAGTTTATCTCCCGGGCCAAGAAAACTGCCTTGCGGACAAACTCAGCAGGGTCCTCCAGCCGCACGAGTGGCGTCTGGATCCCTTGGTAGTTCAGAAGCTCTTCCTCAAGTGGGGCCTCCCCACGGTGGATCTCTTTGCCAGTCCTCACAACCGGCAGCTTCCTCGCTTCTGCTCTCGTCAGCCACACCTCCTTCGGGTTGCGGCGGACGCTTTCCTGATCTCATGGTCGGGGAGCCTTCTGTACGCTTTCCCTCCCATCCCGCTGGTTTCTCGGACTCTTTTCAAGGTTCTCCGAGACAAAGCCTTCATGATCCTGGTGGCCCCTCGCTGGCCCAGGCAGCCGTGGTTTCCGCTCCTACTGCAACTGGCGGTGGAGGATCCAATCCCTCTGGGGGTACAACCGGATCTCCTCACTCAGGATCAGGGGTCCCTACTGCACCCCAACCTCAGGTCTCTCAGCCTCATGGCCTGGCTGCTGAGAGGGTAGTCCTTGCTCCCCTTCTCCTGCCGGCGGAGGTGGAGGAGGTCGTCTTGGCTTCGCGACGGCCTTCTACCCGCAAATGCTACGCCCTTAAATGGCGTCGCTTTGCCGTCTGGTGTGCCCAACAGTCTCAGGATCCCTTCTCCTGCCCGGTGTCGGTGATCTTGCAGTACTTGCTACACCTCTCTAATCTGGGACTTAAGTCCAACTCCGTCAAAGTTCACCTCAGTGCTCTTTCGGCACATCATGTGCCGGTGGACGGTAGACCTCTCTCAAGCGACCCTCTCGTAGCGAGGTTTCTCCGAGGTCTCCTTCTACTTAAACCACCTCTGCGCCCGCCAGCGCCTGACTGGGACCTGAATGTGGTGTTGCAGCGGATCACCTGTCCGCCTTTTGAACCTATGGCTACCTGTTCTCTCCGTTTTCTGTCTTGGAAAACACTGTTCTTGA
Organism: Ichthyophis bannanicus; assembly: GCA_033557465.1. Taxonomy (NCBI): domain Eukaryota; kingdom Metazoa; phylum Chordata; class Amphibia; order Gymnophiona; family Ichthyophiidae; genus Ichthyophis; species Ichthyophis bannanicus. Next base: position 939,637,108 of record CM066033.1, on the reverse strand, counting down.
TAGCCCTCACTTCCGCTAGACGCGTAAGTGAATTGCAGGCCCTCGTGTCTGATCCCCCTTACACTAGGTTCTACAAGAATAGGGTAGTCCTACGGACTCACCCAAAATTTCTGCCTAAAGTGTTCTCCCCTTTTCACATCAATCAGGAGGTGGTACTTCCAACCTTCTTTCCCAGACCACACTCCAGCCGAGCTGAAACGGTCCTCCATACCCTGGACTGTAGAAGGGCATTGAACTTCTACCTTGACCGTACGCGGGAGCACCGTAAAGCTGCTCAGCTTTTTGTGTCTTTTGACCCCAATAAATTGGGGCTCCCGGTCTCCAAGCGTACTCTGTCCATCTGGGTTGCGGACTGTATCTCTTGGGCTTATGGGGCAGCCGGACTCTCCTTAGAAAGTCGAGTCACGGCTCATTGCGTTCGGGCAAAGGCTACGTCAGTGGCTTACCTCCGCTCTGTTCCGCTGGCAGACATCTGCCGGGCCGCTACTTGGTCTTCGAGCCAGACTTTTGCGGTCCATTACTGTCTCGAGAGGGAGTCCCGTAGGGACAGTGCTTTCGGACAGGCAGTCCTCCGTAATCTCTTTGAGGTCTGAGCAACTCCTACCCTCCATCCCGGATGTGGGCTACCGGTGGGTGATAATTCAGCGAAGATTCTATCCTTCTGTGCTGCTGAGCTAGAGGGAGCTCATTTTTGTGCTTAGGGTCTCCGGTAGCCTTGAGCTTGGGAGTCCCATAAGTGAGGACTGACTTCCTGCTTGGTCCTGGAGAAAGCGTAGTTACTCACCTGTAACAGGTGTTCTCCAGGAGCAGCAGGAATCAGTCCTCACTACCCTCCCTCCTCCCCTTGGAGTTGCAGTCGTCTGCTTATGTTCTTTTTGCAAATTTTTATGCTGTCTTTTTAGCTATGTCATCTGACTGGCTAAGATGGCACCCTCGGGCGGGAAGACGACCGCGCATGCGCGCTGCAATTCCCAAAGGCTTTCTTTGAAAGCTGGGGAAAATTGCTCCGCGAGGGCTCCGTCGGCGCCGACGTCACCCATAAGTGAGGACTGATTCCTGCTGCTCCTGGAGAACACCTGTTACAGGTGAGTAACTACGCTTTACCCAAACTCACAAGAGGACTCAATAGACTGTCATCTTTTCTTTCCCCAAGGATCCCTTAGGAGAACCCTGAAGGGTAGCCTTTCCAGCCACAGCAATTCTGCCTTTCCCTGGGCAGGATCACTTTGGGGGGGTGGGAGTAGGGGGCAGTTAAACCTCTGGTTCAAAGAGCAACAGTTTCTCCTCCCCACGAGGCATCTGCAACTCACAGAATTCCTGGTGCATTCAATCTTCAGGAACAAGCAGGAATGAGTCTTCACATATGGGTACGTCGGTACCGACCAGAGTCTGCGCGGTATGCTTCCCAGCGTCCAGTCAGAAAGCTTTTGGAAGCATCCCAACACGCCTGCGTGCTGCCTTCCCGCCTTCCCAACTGCCTCTCCTCAGTTTTCGTTTTTCCGCGGAGCCGGCAGGACGTCCTCCAGTCACCACAGAAAATTCTTCTTTTATTTTTTAGTTTTCTTGTGGTCGCGGCTGCCTTCCCCGACGCCACCGGTACCGCCAGTGTTTTTTTTCTTTTCTTGTAAAATATTTTCTTTTTAAGGAATATTTTTCCTTCTTAGTGTCTCACGTTTTTTTAGGCCTGCTAGGCCTCTCCACTTTCCTTCATGGAACCGCCAGCCACTATCCCCAAGAAATGTACAAACTGTGGCGGTACAAACTTAATTTTAGACACTCACAATTGGTGTCTAACCTGCTTGGGTCCTGACCATTTTCCTCTGGAGTGTCCCTCCTGCAATAGTATTGTGGGAAGAAGTTTTCAACATCGAGTTCCCCTCGACACGCGGTCCCCATCCAACTTCAGGGCACCGACCATATCTTCTATACAGGATCAGGTAACCCAAAAACAGTCTGTTAAGACTAGCCAGTCCTCGAGTGGCAGATCTCATGCACAGCATAGAGATGCCTCCGGCCTTGCCCTCGAGAATCCACTGGCTTCAAAACCCCGGTGGGAGTCTTCGGCCTCCAAAGCCCGTGCGGGGTTTCAGGTTGTTCCTGAGGTTCACCCCTCACAGAACATACCTGAGCCATGCCCGGTGGTGGCATCCGCTTCGAGCAGTACCGATACCCCGGCATCGGCAATGGTGTTGGATGAAACATTCCTCACCAAGGATCGTCGTGTGGCAACCTCGGTACCTACGGGGCCGTTGGATACGCTGCAGACCGATCTTCCAGTATCGGTACCGGTACCGATACTAGTACCGACGTCGGTACCCTCCAGATGTGCATCGATAGACTCGCTTCCTTCGCTTCCAGACGGTACCGAAGGCATGGTTCCGATGATCAAGGTCCAGCACTCTCGGTTTCTTCGATACCGTTAGAGTTGTCACCGGCTGGCTTTCATCCACCGGTATCGGATACGGTACCGAAGTCGGTACCGGTATCCACATTACCATTACTGTCGGTACCTTCCATGTTTCTCTCGTCAGGCTCGCTTCCCTCGATACCGAGTTTGGAATCGATCCCTAGCATGGACGATATGATACCAACTGTCGCTGGTCCCGACCTCCTGCGGTACCGGCGACCATCCTCTAAGGATCCCATACTTCACCATTCAGGATCTTCTATTCCTATAAAGTTGGATAGATCCCTCGGTGCCAACGCTAGTTCTTCAACAGATCTAGCCTATCCAAAGGAATTTCCCTCTGGGGATTCTTCTTTTCATGCTTTCCTCCTGGATATGGCAAAATCACTTGCCATTTCTATTCCTGGACAGGATCCTACACAAGGGAATACAGGATCCCTGTATATTCCTGGGAGAGCAAAGGAGAACATCATGCTTCCTTTGCATCATTCCTTGCAGGATCTCCTTCTACGAATGTGGGAAGCTCCTTTAAAGGTACCCCCACCTTCCAGAGCAACTGATCTATATCAGGTGCCCCCCTCTCCAGGCGTTCAAAAGACTCAACTTCCTCATCATTCCATTGTTGTAGAATCAGCAATGAGGCGGGTGAAGAGTACTAAATAGCACTCTTCTTATCCGCCAGGTCGTGAGTCTAAGACTTTAGATGCCTTTGGACGCCAAACCTTCCAGGCATCCATGCTTTCAGCAAGAATTCTCTCATATATTTTTTATATGGATTTATCTCTTGAGGAGGTCACAAAGAAATTACATTTTTTGACTCCTTTTCTTCAAGAGTCCAAAAGTGCAGACTATTCCTCACTGGTTAGTCATGCTCAAAATATCTCTAGGTTTTACTCGTGCTTCCCTAGACTCCTTTGAGTCTGTTAGCAGGACTTCTGCTATAGCTATAAGGGCACGACGTAAAGCCTGGCTCCAGGCTTCAGACTTGGACAAATGGGCACAAGAAAGACTGGGAAATACTCCTTGCACTGGAGAAAATCTAACAAGGAGTCTTTACTCCAGGTTGCTCAGTTGACCACTGACTTTCCTGTTTCCAGAGGCTGTTCTACGCCTTCTTCTCTCCCAGTTGGTAGGAAATGTCCTGCCAAACTTTCTTCCCCTAGGGGGGAGAAGGTTTTATCCATCTTCTGCCCATCATACAGATGTTCCCAAACAGGGGAAACATCGCCCTGGTCTGAAGAATCCACAACTTCAACAGGGTCAACAAACCCAGCAGTCGCAGGGTTTCAAATAGATCATCATTGTCCCTCTTGGTTGGTGGTTAGAGTGGCAGTCTGCTTCTTTTCATTTGCAGTATCTGCACTAAATTTATCCTAACCTTCCTAGATATCTCTTCATGAGACATCTTTTCTTTAACTCTAAGAGTCTTTATGATGATCATGCCCATACTTAACAGGTTTTTTTCTTCCTCTTGGAGAAAAGAGAAGTGACAGCTATCAATAGACAGTTGTTTCCCTGTACTGGCATGTATCATCTCACCTGTCAGAGACTTCCTCCATAGTCAGTCTCCTTTAACTCTGTCTTACCTCCCTCTTACTACAACATTTGGGTTGTAAGAGTGGCTCGTTTACACTGGTAAGCCCCTATGGTCCTCTACCTGTTCTACCGGGGGATTCTCCCTTCCGGAGTTGTCTCCCCCTTTGTTACCTTAGGGCAGCTCATCAGACAATAGGAGGTCCTACTATGTCTGTTTCTTTTTTCCCAATCTAAAAAAGGGAAGGGGAAAAGAAATTTTCTCCGCTGCCCTGGTAGTTGCTGCAGATACAGCAATTCCTAGTGGTTAAGCCACTGGTTCTGTTCACCACACAACCAGGGATTCCCCTCCACTAGCAATCCTTCTAGCCTCAGTGCTAAGTCCCAAACAGGTTATCAACCTCGTTTGGGAAACCCTATTATCACAGTCTGGTTGGTTAACTTCTATTCTTCGCCCCCTTGTCCTTGGCAGAATAGTTTGTTACCTGCTGGCTTTACACAGCCAGTTTTTTCTTCTAACCAACCTGCAGCATGCTCTCTGCAACTCTACAGAGTAGCTTTGCACTATGGGCCCTTGCTAGAGAGCATTAGTATTTTGCCTAGCAGATAACCCCAGATGGTTAGGAGGGGTTCCTCCAGTCATGTTCCATGTCTGGTAGGTATTCCCTACCCTTACCATCTCGTCTTAAATCTCTTTTGAGACATAAGACTCAGGCCTTTCATCACGTGAAAACCTAAAGAAGGGCCATTTCCCTGGCTTGGCCCATATTTTCTTTGGTCTTCTCGTCAGAGATAATTTTCTTTCAGTGGCAGCTAGAGGACGCCTAATACCCATCTTACCCTCATAGGCGGGTCACTATGGTATCTTCCTCCAGTAGCGTCCTCTATCCATTCTCCATACTGCAATTCTGGAGAGATCTGGACTTCCTGCCTGCAGACTGAAGTTATCCTCTGCATTTTTCACGTGGCCATCCTGGTTATTCAAGAGCTCAAATTCTGAAAAGAATCTAGACTTCTTCTTGTCATGGAGACCTTTCCTCTGACTCTGCCAGTCATAACCAGGAAAAGAGGATTCTCTATGTATCTATTCAAACAGGTATCAACCTTCTTGCTGTCAGATGAATCTTCCTCTCTCCCCATATCCCTAGGGGGGATCTGTATGGAACCTGGATAAGAAAAAGATAATAAGAAAAACAAAGGAAAAAACAAGGCTAAAACAGCCCACAAACTAGGAGGTAAATCATAACTACTTTAATAAGAACGGCTTCCTGATGAAAGGGTTCTCTTGCAGAGAAGAAAAGAGGAATGAGAGTAGTGGTGGGGAGTGGAAGCAGGATCTGACCCTCCTGATCCAGCTCTTCTATCTGCCTGCTTCAGACCAGAGGGTCACCATAGGCAGATGCCCAGGGAGAACACTTACCAGCACCCGATCTTCCAGAGATAGTTTAAAGCCAAACTCTGGAGGCATACCTACTAGTCCCTGCCCTACCAGAGGCAGCTAAAGCTGAGGAAAACCCCTGAGAGCCTGCTGAACTGAAGGCTGGAGCCCTGGGAGCAGCCATAACCATCTCTGCTCTACCAACGGTAGTTGAAAGCTGAATCTTGGAGCCTGATCAACAGGAGCCAGAGCCCCAGGAATGGACTTGCTCTATTAGAAGCAACCAACAGTCAACAGCAAAAGGCAGAGTCCTGAGAGCCTGCTCAACTAGAGGCCAGAGCCCTGGGAACACACTTAGTCCCTGCTCTGCTTGTAGAAACAGTACTCGCACTGTTGCTGAGGAGCTGGGAATCCTGTTTGATCAGGGAAATCAGCCCAGACTGTCATCCTTGGAGCTTGAAAAGTAACTTGCTTTGCCAGGGACCGATGGCCTGGAGACCACTGTACTGTGGCCTAGCAATCCTGCATCACCAGACTACATGGCTGTAGCATGTAATTGAGACTAGTGAAGAGTGGAAGGCAGCAACTGTGCCATGTAAGTGGAGGGAGTGAAGTCAGTTTTGAGCTTTTTTGCTTTCTGTCTACATCTGGACTGGTTTGATATGAACCATAAGGAAACAATTTCCTCATCGGGGTAGAGGGAGGAAGTTATTGGTGTGTTTCTTCTGCTATAACCAAAAATCCGAACCCCAAAATGTAACACATCTGTCGCCAGAACGAAGCTAGCATTCAAGATACACTAGAGCAGGGCTTGACAAACCCCAGGTGCCAGGTTGCCATGGTGACTAAAAAACTCTGTCCTAGTGCCTGGGGCTCAGATCACACATGCAGCTGCATCAGAATGGGAACACTGTCAGCTGCCCTAGCCTTGGCTCTGTTCTCCTACATGCCCAGCACCTCTAAATTCACTACAGAATGGCGGGAGGTTGGTTTTTCACTGCTGCATCTCTGGCCACCAGCACCACTGGAGGATTTAAAATCAGAACTACTACTTCCTGAATTGTGCAAGAAACAGGAAGGACTTGTTCTCTGCTTTCAAGTTCTGCGTGATGCCAGTGCCTGGAACCAGTGCAGGCCAGACAAACCGGTGGCAGGAAAAAAAAACACATCCTGCCACTCTGCAGTGACTTTGGAGGTACTGGTAGGTAGGAGAATAGGCTGATGCTGGGAACAGGACTGGGAAAAGGAGGCAGATACTAAGAGGTAAGGATGGGAGAAGGGGATGGCAGATGGTGGAGGTGGCAGAAGGGAGCTGATGCTAGGCCTGGGATAAGGATCTGATGCTGCGAAGAGGGCTTGGAACTAACATATGAGGACTGGGGTGGGAGAAAGGGCAGATACATAGGGATGGGGGTAGGAGAAGAGTTTTAATTCTAGGCCTCGAAGAAGCTGGGCAGAAGCTGGGGGCTGACAAGGGGGCAGGTGGGATAAGGGGCTGAGTTTGGAGATGGGTCCAATGCTGGGGCTGGAGTATATGAGTGCATGGATGGGTGGAAGATATACTAAGGTGGTTGGGGTGGGTGGGTGACGGGCTGAGGCCGCTGGGGTGCATATAAATAATACAATTGTTTAAGTCTGGCGTCTATATCCTAAGGGATTTTATCAAGGCCTGCACTAGCAGTATTAATTTATAAGTAAAAAGAAAATAGAATATATTTGATTTTATGACTTTTAACTAAAGCAGGCAACCAACATACCGCCAACAGATTCAGAGCAAAACCCCTGAATATGCACATTGTATCATGTTGTGTGATCGTGAAAACAAATTATTCATGGGTGGAAGAGTTTCAAAAACATTAATAGACAGCAGCCATTTTTTTATTTATTTATATTTAGCTCACGTCTTTCCAGTATGTTGCAATCATGTACCTTAGGTATTTCCATGTCCCCAGAGGGCTTGCATGCTAAATTTGTAGCTGAGGTTATGGAAGGTTAAGCGACTTGCCCAAGATCACACAGAGTGTTGGTGGGATCAGCCATCTTCCAGGCTGGTATGTAATATGTATGTTCAAATGTATTTATCTATTATTGTTTTATGGAACTACTTGTATATAGACTGCATTGGATAAAAATGTTTTCTCCCCTCTTAAAATTTCTACAGAATGTCCTATTTATGAAAGGTCTACATGTGATAGAAGAGAGATTGATTAAAGCTAAATGTTACATAAAAGCCAGTGAGAGGCTTTGAAGGGTAAAGTGTTGACAGACTTACCAGAAGCTCAGGTCTTATTGCTTAGATTCTTAGCTTTTGTTCCTCTTTCCTAAGTGGCACAGGCTGTTGTGTTGGGGGAGGGGGGGGGGTTACAGATATTGTCGTTTTCTCCACTTTTAGTGTTTATTACATGAATCTGGTGCACAAGGAAAGTTGGGTTGCTGTTTTGTGCATTGCATTGTCCACACCAGCACTAGTACCAGGCACTAGGGAGATCAGTCTGACATCACCAATTTGTTTTCTAACCCATTGAGGGCTTTTTGAGATGGTGACTGATTGTATTACCAGTGGTATTGCAAGCTGAATTTGAAGTTGCAACTTTGAACAAATAATAATAAGCTGGGTAGCTGGAAGTTTTAACATCGGGATGCATGAATTTTCAGTGTATTTTAGCTGAATTTGAAGTCACGTGAGAATGTCCTTGTGTAATAACAGGTTTGATTTAAGGGAAAACCACTATATATGTTTGAGATAATATTTGCATTACCTTTCCAGGAGCTATTCTTCACTGATGAAATTGGAGAACATGTCAACGAATCAGGTATGTACACCCCATCATGATTGCACATGACAGCAGCAACCATGAACTTAAGTCTCAAAACAGTAGTGCAATATTTCTTTACAGTTTAACAAATACTTAGCAAAATAATGTAACACTCGTCATCTCTCCTCTCTACATGATATAAAAATTTGCTCAAAGTATCCTTCTGCTTAGTCTCTTCCGCTCCATATTTAAGTATGTTGGGGATCTTGTAAATCTGCTTACCAGCATTCAGTGGCCACCATTACCTAATTAGAAATAAATCAAAGCTGAAGCAAGTGAAGCATCCCCTCAGAATGACAGATTTTGGGGAATTCTAGGAAAGTAACCATATGAGAACCTTCCCATGGTGGTTTTATTTTGAGACACTCTGGTAAAGTTGATCTAGAAGGTGTTGCATAGCATTGTACTTTGAGGAAAAAAAACACCATACAAAAACAAAAAACTTTTAGAAAATCAAGTCCTTTGTGAAAAACAGGACCTCCTTATGTAAGATTTAACTGTCTTTACTCCCCTTTAATTATTTGTCCTCTGTCGATAATGCTCAAATGAAAAATTCATGCAGGTTTTAAATCACTCCATTTTAAAATATTTTTTACTTCCCCCAGCAAGATGATGAAGCAAGAAATTTGAGGTATATTACAGTCTCAACATGAGGAGTGGAAATCCAGTGAGAGCTCCCTTACCAAAATCTGCATCAGAGAATAAACTCTGATATGAAGATTGTTTAAAGTATAGGCATACTATCCTGCTGATAAACATAATGAGCAAAAGCATAATCGACCAACCAATGAACTCAATTTTCAAGTTTATTCAGAATAGCCAATTGGTCATGTCTAATGCAATGTGAATTAATCTTTTGTTGATTCACTGTACAATTTATGGAACTTACAGAAGACTTATTTTTCAATGTTTTTGAATTTTGGCATGGTGGGGGTTTTTTTTAGGGTATAAGTCTTGCACAAAATCTTTGGACAAAGATAAAACTGAAAATTAGAAATAAAACTTAACAGAGGAAGATGGGCAAAGGAGCAGATACATTACTAAAATAAATACTATGGAAGTGCTACTGCTTCTGGTTTCTTCCTCAGAGAAACCTCTATTTTATACTTAGGGCATGCCATAAATGTATACAGTGATGCTATGTCTTTGTTATACATTCTCTACCTTTCCATATGCTCTGAAAGCAAAGTAAAGTAAGAGGTGATCATTGAATTTAAATCTAATTTTCCCGAATTTACACTTGTGTGATCTTTTCTCTCATCCATCATAGAGCCTAAATGTGGAGAAAATAACTGTTCATAATCAAGAATAAATCTCTATAGTATAGAGCCCTTTTTTAGCTAAATACCCTTATTGAGGCATGAAAAGGTGCTGTGATGGGAATAGCTCTAGGTAGCTAGCACTTTATATGGCTCAGAAATTTAACAGAATTAAGAAATCACTTCAGCTCCAGCATGTTTTTTGTAGCTCAGGGGTGTCCAACCTTTTAGCTTGCAGGGCCATATGGGCAATTTTTAAAAAAGGTTGCGGGCCAGAGCAGCACTATCACAAGTAAAACAAAATAAATTTTATTACAGCACTATTGAACTATAGTCCCTCGAAAAATAAACTGTTTGAGATAGCTAAAGAAATAGTGAGGTTATTATACATACGTTAAATATTACTCAGTTTTTGGAGAAGTCTAAGGCTATCAACAGTTTATCAAATATGAAAAATTATCCATATCCATTGTTTAGGCATCTCACATGGTCAGAAAACTAGTCCCAAATCATTCTACAAGGTAATTGGAGATTCCAAAAGGAGATTGCCACTCTGAGCTGTGATCCAGAAAAACGCCAATTTAGTGCGGGAAAAAGGAGAGAGGGAATGAGGATACATCAAACCAACCCACAACACAATCTAAAAGTTATATTTCAAGGTGGTAAAAGTAATTAAAAACTTTGAAAACTGATTGGCACTATGAGCTACGATCCAGAAGAAACGCCAGTTTATACAGGGGAAAAAAGGTGGGGAAAGAGGGAATGAAGATAGATCAAAACCACCCCACAACACAATCAAAAAGTCATAATTCGAAGTGTAGCAACATATAGCATGTGAATAGCATACCTTGAAAGAAGCATAAATCGTAACGAGGGGGAGCCTAGTTGTGAACTGTGGCATTTAAAGGAAAACTGCAAATTGAGTGATGTGAACCACTTATTATGCAGACCCAGGAGGCAATGCAAAGCCAAAAAAGTAAGAGAATATAAAATAATTGTGAAAGACCATCCATTGGAAAACATAAACATTCCCAGGGCATACCAAAAAAAAGATATATTTATTTTATTTATTTAACGGGTTTTATATACCGCTTTATCATTTCAATCAAAGCGGTTTGCATTGAAACTTAAACTTGGTAATGTACATTAAACAGGGACATTGATAACTTGGATTTTTCTGAGGAAATGGAGGATTAAGTGACTTGCCCAAGGCCACAAGGAATGCTAGTGGGAATCAAACCCTGGTCTCTGGGTTCCGAAGCCCGTGTTCTTAACCATTAGGCGGCTACTCCTATAATCATTGAGTAAACATTGATCATATGAAAAAATGTATATGTATATATTGGATAAACCCACTGTCTCACCACAATCTAAAAGCTGCTATCTCCAGGAACAAGCAGGAATGAGTCTTCACATATGGGGTACGTCGGTACCGACGGAGCCTGCACAGGAATGCTCCCCAGCATCCAATCAGAAAGCTTTTGGGAGCATCCCTCGCGCCTGCGCGCTGACTTCCCGCCTTTCGCACTGCCTCTCCTCAGTTTTTGTTTTTCCGCGGAGCCAACAGGACGTTCTCCTGTCACAGCAGAAACTTTTCTCTTTAAAATTCTTATTTTCCTTGTTTTTTTGTGGTCGCGGCTGTATTTCCCGCCGATACCGGTACCGCCGGTGCTTTATTCTTTTCTTTTCTAAACTTAGAGAATTTTTTCTCATCAGTTTTTGTTTTAACTTTTTGGGCCTACCAGGCCTCTCTAACATGGAGCCTTCTTCCCCTAAGAAGTGCCTTCACTGTGGAAACTTAGTTTTCTTTTTAGACTCCAATGCTTGGTGTCTAACCTGTTTGGGTCCTGACCCTTTTTTCCCTGATCCATCTTGCTGTATTATTGGGAGAAGACCTTCCCTTTTTTGAGTTTCCCTCGATACCATTTTTCCTCCTGAGGTGAGGACACCGGTTTATTCTTCTCTCCAGGATCAGGTAACCCACAAACAGTCTGTTAAGACTAGCCAATTCTTGAAGGGTAAGTCTCATGCTCAGCATGATGACGGCTCCGGCCTTGCCCTCAAGACCCCATTGGCAATAAAATCCCGGCGGGAGTCTTCGGGCTCCAAAGCATTTATGAGGTTTCAGGTTGTTCCTGGGGCTCACCCCTCACAGAACATACCTGAGCCGTGCTCAGGGGTGGTATCCGCTTCGAGCGGTACCGATGCACCAGCACCGGTGTCAAGTGCTCCACTCTTCACCAGGGATCGTCATCTGGTGTCCTCGGTACCTTTGGGACCGATCGATACGACCCAGATTGGCTTTCCTCTATCTCCGCCATGCTCGGGGTTGGTACCGGCTTCGAGCGGTACTGATACTCCGACATCGGCGCCGGTGTCGAGTGTTCCTCTCTTCACCAGGCATCGTCTTCGGACGTCCTCGGTACCTTCGGAACCGATCGATACGACTCTGACTCTCCTGTATCGGCATCGCCGATACCACCACCAACGTCGGTACCTTCTAGACATGCATCGATAGACTCGCTCCCTTCGATGCCGAGTCTAGAATCGATATCCAGTCTAGATGATTTGATACCGACGCGTTTCGGAACCGATCCATATCGGTTCTGACTACGCAGTACCGAGGATATTCACCAAGGTTCTCTGGCTACCTCGGTACCGCTTCAGCAGCCCCCGATTACTGCTTCGATGACATTATCGTCTCCGATACCGGTATCGATGTCGATTCCTGCAGTTCCATCGGTGCCATCGATCCTTTCTATGCCTAGCTTGGAATCAATACCGGGCACTGACGATGCAGTACTAACTGCCTCGAATCAGAACTGTCAGTATCACTGTCCATCTAGCAGGATTCTTTTTCTGCACCAGTCCACTATGTCTTCTGGTGCTCAAGCTGCTCCTTCAACCTCAGCCTACCCAGGAATAGTTCCTATTGGAGATCCTTCTTTTCAGAAATTTCTCCTTGACATGGCAACCTTTCTTGCCATTCCTATTCCTGGCTCTACTCTTGGCCAAGATCCTGCAGAAAAGGAAAATATAATGCTTCCTTTACATCATTCTTTGCAGGATCTTCTTCTGAGGATGTGGGAATCACCTTTAAAGGTTCCTTCGCCTTCTACAGCCATTAATGTTCTGTATCAGGTACCTCCCTCTCCGGGATTTCAGAAAAACCAACTTCCACATCATTCCATTGTAGTGGAATCAGCAATGAGGAAGGTAAGAAGCAAGAAGAAGCATTCTTCTTATCCGCCAGGTCGTGCATCTAAAGCACTTGATGCCTTTGGACGTCAAACCTTCCAAACTTCTATGCTGGCTTCAAGAATTATTTCATATATTTTTTATATGAGTCTGACACTTCAGGAGGTCACAGAGAAATTATCTCTTTTGTCCCCTTTTTTGTCAGAACCTAAGGCCACTGACTATTCCTTGCTTCTTAATCATAGCAGGAATATCTCTTGGTTTCTTTCTCGTGCTTCTCTAGACTCTTTTGAGTCTGTTAGCAGATCCTCTGCTATTGCCATTGGAGTACGTCGTACAGCCTGGCTGCAAGCTTCAGACTTGAGCAGATGGGCACAACATACACTGGGTAATTCTCTCTGTACTGGAGAAAATCTCTTCAATAAAGAGGCTTTACGTCAGGTTGCTCATTGCTCCACTGACTTCCCTGGTTCTGGAAACCATCCTAAGCCTTCTTTTAACCCAGGATGTAGGAAATGTCCTGCCAAACCTTCTTTTCCTAAGAAAAGAAAGTTTCACCTTTCTCCTGCCCATCCTCCAGATGTACCCAAACAAGGGACATCTCATCCTAGTCTGAAGTCTCCAGACTCTAGCCAGTCTAATCATAACCAGCAACCATAGGTTCCGGTATGTTGCTATCTACAGCTAACTTCTTAGCAGAAGTTTATTCCCAAACCCTACACTGTTTTTTTCCCTTTCAGTATGCTAAGCTGTTAGGATACTTTTGTCCATGGATTACAGAATTCTCCCCTTCTTACTACTACGAAGGGAGGTTACAACTATCCCATGATAGTTTCTGTCCCCACATGGACATCTTTTCCTTCAGCTGACTTGCCATATGGTAAGTCACTTTCCAACCCCCTCTCTTCCAGGGTTTCCCCTGCTTGGGTTGGTACCATACTGAAACACTTCTCTTTCTTCCAGTGTAGATTTTTTGTTATCCTTCAATGCATGCTCTGAACAACTCATCAGACAGGGACGTGAATATCTCCGCTCCCTTTACCTGTTTTCTCTCTGTTTTTTACAGGAGAATCCCCTCTGCTGTTTAGTTCAGCTGCTGTGTATGCAGGAGTTCCAGTGATTACTTTAATACTCATTGCAAGCTACTTTCAACTATCTTGCATAGTACTACTCACTGCAGGTTATCTTCTTCTAGCCATATCCTTTCCTAGGATGTGGCAACACACCTGACATCTGTCAGTATTCTCTTATAATTCTCCTGCACAATGCTCTCTGCAATCTTCAGAGAAGCTTTCTACTATGGGCCCTTGCTACAGAGCATTGAACTTTGTCTCTGAGGGTTTTTTCCCATATAGTAGAAAAAGTTTATATAATCATTCCATGGCGTGAATGTCCAAGGAGTTCCCAATCTTGCAGGAATCTACCCCTTTTTTCCTTGCAGCTTGGCTTTGTTTTTCTGCTCCACTTGGACAACGCATACTCTTTTGCTGTACATGATACCCCTGTGTCCCTTGGCTGGGTCATCCTGGTATTTATTTATTTTTATTTTTATTTACATTCTCTTATATACCGCGCTATTCTGCATCAGTGCGGTTTACATTGAACAAACTGAAATTACATTGAACAGGGCATTATAACTTGGAGATAACTATTTTACAGGGAACATGGGCTATGGAGGGTTAAGTGGCTTGCCCAAGACCACAAGGAGCACCTGTGGGACTAGAAACCCCAGTCCTTCCGGCCCAAGGTTGCTGTCCTCTAGTGGGATTTGAACCCCTGACCTTCCGGCCTGAAGTACCTTGCCCCAACCACTAGGCCATTCCTCCACTCTTAGTCTAAGCGTTTTTTTGTCCTTTGGACATGTCAGAGTCCTAAAGTACTCCTGACGTGCTCTTGCCAGACGGCTATTACCCTCTGTTTTTTCACGCAACCATACCGGTTATTCCACTGAACCACATTCCTGCACCGCAGAAATAGATTCTCTATATATCTTCAGGTGGCTTTTACCCCCTCATTATTAGATGAATTTTTCCCCTCACATTCCCCATGTGAATGTTTTTGTGGGCCTCAGTTGCAGGCATGTATCCTCAGACTTATATTCATGTGTGTATATGTCCTATACATACATCTTTCTGTAGTCTGTGTGGGCATAAGTCATGCCTATATATATAATCACACATATCTAGACATATATGCACATATATATAGCTAGGTATGTCCATATATATATATACATATATTTATGTGTGTGTATATGTATATATATATATATATGCCCATTGGGAGATGTCCATAGGACGCTAAGTATTACCTGCTATCTCCCTAACTGTCTGTGCTATAAAGTTTTCCCTTCTTAAGGGGTCCAGACAGTCCACTTGCCTACTCCCATACGGTTTAGTAAGTGGAAGCGGTTATACATACAATTATTGCTGTGATGTCAACAGCTTCTATTTTTGTTATAGATCTCCCTGTCTATGAAGTATCAAACTTCAATGTCTTTCTATCCCTTACCAGCTAGGAAAGACAGTGTACATCTTCAATATTTCTGAGTACACTTCTATTCTCCTTGGGAATAGGGGCTTTTCTCCATACCCCCTCTTCCCTTCAGGACTGGGCTAATTCTCCAGATCGGTCAGTCTTCTTCTTTTAGTCCTCAATGTTAATAACTCTGTACCTAAAAGAGTTTTCAGCTTTTTCCCATAAAGCTTTCCATTGAAGACATGCCGTTCTTCTCCTACCCCAGTTGACACCTGGGTCACCTGCCCATTCCAGGTTTGGAACTTCATCCTCACTACTGTGAAGTTCCCGGGAGGATTCGGCTACTGCATCTACAGTACACTCCATCACAGTTCTACTTCCTACAATCCAGTAGGTAAGCTCTATATTGTACTAGTTCATTAAATATTTTAATGATACTTGACATACATTCTAAAGACTCTTTTTCCCTGTAGTCTTTAGATTCGCTGTTCCTCTACAGCTCTTCTCTATTCAACTCCTACCCCCCATCCTTCAGGGGATGCCGGGGATCCAGGTTTGGGAAATGCCGTCCTGTTCCAGGGATACGCATTTTATGGGATCTCCCCTGGCACCCATAGCTAGGGAGTCCCCATATGTGAAGACTCATTCCTGCTTGTTCCTGGAGATAGCACAGTTACTTACCTGTAACAGGTGATCTCTGGGAACAGCAGGAATTAGTCTTCACAACCCACCCACCTCCCCTAGGAGTTGTATCTATCTATCTCCTTTCCTCTTTCTCTCCTTCTGTCTCAGCTATGAAACTCAACTGAGGAGAGGCAGTGCGAAAGGCGGGAAGTCAGCGCGCAGGCGCGAGGGATGCTCCCAAAAGCTTTCTGATTGGATGCTGGGGAGCATTCCCATGCAGGCTCCGTCGGTACCGACGTACCCCATATGTGAAGACTAATTCCTGCTGTTCCCAGAGATCACCTGTTACAGGTAAGTAACTGTGCTATATGCACACTGGTTAAAAGTCCTGAAAGAGACTTCCGGTGGCATGGTGGAGACTTCCGGTGGCATGGTGAGCTGAGTAGACGCGTCTGTCTCGGCTCCGGAGCCCGCGCCCTCCCCCCTACCGAATACATGCGCTAATTCTTTTACTTTTGTGCCATCGCGGGGGAGACGTTGTGTGGAAACTCTGAGGACCCATTAAATCTCTTCTCTGCTCTGAATCTGGTGTATGGCCACGAGAATCCCCCGCAGAACCAGGGCACGCGGTGGGGAAGACAAAATGGCGGAAGGTGGCCAAGAACCCCCAAGAGCTTTAGAAGCTCCGGCGCTGGTGGCGGAAGTGTCAAGAGCGGTGGTGGGAGCCCTGGAGGAGAGATTGGGGGGTCTATCTACCCAGATGAAAGAGGTGATCCAGGCAGTAGCTGATTTCACGAAGCGAATCGAACATACCGAGAGTCGGATAGGCTCCCTGGAGGATCAGCATGTACAGGACGTTGCCCGAATTCATTGCCTGGAGGAGACAATAGCCCAACATCAAGAAAAACTGGAGGATCTTGAAAACCGCAGTCGCAGAAACAATCTGCGGTTTATTGGAGTCGAGGAAACCATTGCGGAGCGGGACTTGAGAAGGCACCTGGAGCACTGGATTAGTACCACCCTGTCCTTACCGGACGATATCGGGCGCATAGTGCTGGAGCGCGCCCATAGACTGGGACCCTCCCGGGCAGGTGATCGTCGGCCGAGGGCTGTGATTGCCCGATTTCTAAACTCTATGCAAAAAGACAAGGTGCTGCGGGCCTCTCGGCAGTTGAGGAGAAAGGAAGCCTCTGCCACTTCGGTCCTGGTCTTCCAGGATTATTCCACCGGCGTCTCTCTTAGGCGTAAAGCCTACAAGGACATATGCAGCAAACTCATAGAACGAGGGATTCGCTTTGTGCTAGCCTACCCAGCGGTCCTGCGCGTTTTCAGTGATAAAGGGAACCGCGTGTTTAACTCCCCCGACGAAGCCCGGGACTTTTGCAATAGTCTGGGATGAAGATCCGGTGAGACTACAATAATCTTATGAATACTACAGCTACAGTATGCTCTCATTTTAAGTATTGCATGGATAATTTAATTCACTTACTGGTTTGTCTGGGCCTGGGGCCCGCGCCCTGTTGACTTAGCTGGAGGACGAGGAGCATCGCACTAAGGCCTCCCGGGAGTTTCCCAATTTCTACCACTCTGCCGTGCAACCGACTTTGATGCCTTCTTGGTGCCCGGGAGTGTGGAGGAGGTCGAATTTGCTCCATTAACTTGCCCAGGACATACCGTGTTACTTTGTACCCAGGCCCTGCTACTGCTACTTCCATGTCTACTTCGAGCTGGATACAATTGACTACAAATTGCCACAAGTTGCTATTGTTCATTGCTTTACACTGTTACCTGTTTTCAATTAATGGTGAGGCTGGGGACCCTTTCTGAATGTTTGGACATGTTGGGAATTAGGGGAAGTTTGGTATATTCGCAGCGGAAGAAGGGGCCTGATCTTTCAATCAGCTCTGGAAAACTGTAATCTGTCACAGGTCCAGGGGAGAAGAGGGGAGGGATTTCTGGTATTTGGCGCTCGGCAGGGGAGCTCGTGGGAGATGGGCGGGGGGGGGGGATGGTGGTGCCGCCACGGTAAGTGGAGGGTGTTGGCGGATCACTGACCCATCCTGTTACTATTACCGATATTGCTATTGATGTTGCTAATGCTATTGATCTTGATATCGGCACCCCCCTGATATTATTATTACTGTTTATCTGCTTATTGTTCTCATGTATGGCTATTATTTCTTGGTTGTCTGTACCTGTTGGAGTGTATAGGCTAAGCATGTAATAATGTGGAGAATGTGTGGAAGAGATCCTTAAATGCTCTGTTTTGTGTTTTGACCATGTTAAGGCATACATGAGCCCCTAGGAATGTACCACTGCATGTGGAAGTACGCTGGTGGGTGAGCCTGGGGGACCAGTCTGTTGTCACCCCATAGATGGGGGCGTTGGGTGGCGAGGGGGACACTATATGGATCTCTCGGTACCCACCGCTGCTCATTCCTCATAATTGCCGGGTAAGTGGAGGGAGGGGGTGAGGGGGCGGGTGGGGAAGATGCTTACTTTCAATGGGCAGGCTGCCCCACGGCCTGACTTTCGGGCTCTCCCATTTTTTCTACACGATTTGTGTATTCCACTTTCTGTCCGGTCTTTGAGACAGCAGGACATGGGAAGGCGCTTTGAATGGATGGCTCCGCACAACCTGACTCCCCGCTGGGAAGGAATAAATACTTTGCCCTATGTAAGTGGCAATGGGGTGGAGGATGAGTAGGGGGAATAGGGATGGCACCGAATAGGTGGGGAGGGGCGGGGGACCAACATGCTAAAGAAGTCTCGGTGGGACCAGTCCAGGCTGGTGAAAGGTTGAAAGGTGGGATTATGGGGTGGGGGGGAGAGGGTTGGTGGGGGGGGTTAAGGGGTGGTGCTAGGGGAGGGGGGAGGGGGGAATTTGGATCAGCCGAAGGGGGAGGAACTCAGTGTGCACATTTAGGCTATATCAGATGGAGAGTGAGGAGGGAGTGGAATCTACAGGGGGGGCTCTTGGCTGGGGGGGCCCCTTCTTTATAAGTTGTTGGATGAATACGTATAGGCTTTCTGACCTTTCAAACTCTTATGGCTGACATTACTCGAATAATTTCGTGGAATGTCTGTGGGCTGGGCTCCCCGGTGAAGCGTTCCAAGGTCTTGCAGCATTTGAGGCGCCATCGTGCGGATATTAGTTTACTGCAGGAGACGCATCAAACCGGGGCGGAGCACCACAAGCTGGGCTTAGGACTTAAGGCTCATGTTTATGGGGCTCCAGCAGTGGGGAAGAAACGGGGTGTGGTTGTTCTTGTAGCCAAGTCCCTTCCCTGGGAGGAAGAAAAGTCTGTTACTGACCCACAGGGTAGGTATGTCGGTGTGTGTGTGGGGACGTTTAGCTGGGAAGAAGGTGTTCCTTTGCTCTGCATATGGCCCCAATGCTTATGAGGCCTCCTTTTTTCAAGGCCTCTCTCAATTGTTGGCGGACTCTACGGGATATGAGGCCATCGTAGGCGGTGATTTTAATGTTACCATGGAAAGCGACCTCGACAGATCCAATCCCTTGGCATATGGGAACCCGCGGGCGCGATGTAGACTTAGGGGCCTCTGTGACGCGTATGACCTTCTCGACATTTGGAGGGTGCTGCACCCTGGCGATAAGGATTACACCCATCTGTCTCGAGCGCATGGCACCTGGTCGCGGATTGATTTTTTTTTAATGGCAGAATCCCTTTTCGGGAGGGTCTCCCAGGCCACTATTGGCCCTCTCGCTATTTCAGATCATGCTATGGTGATACTGGATCTCCGAGGGAATCGCCCCCCTGCTGGTAAGGTGTGGCGATACCCCCTGGAGCTTTGTGGTGACGCGCGCTTTGAATCCTTCCTGAGGGAGCGCTGGAAGGAGTATGAAATGTTAAATGCCTCATCGGAAATCTCTCCCGCGCTTTTCTGGGAGGCCGGCAAAGCGGTACTTCGGGGAGATATTATTAGTTATCAGAGCCACCGGCGCCGGCAAATGAATCAACGAATCATTGGGTTGGAAAGGGAATTGGGCCGTCTGCGCCGGGCGGCAGCGGGCTCTCATAGAGGGGCGCACACACAGAGTGAAAGACGTACAAGCAGAACTGGAGGCGCTACTTTATCAGCGAGCGTATAAATCCTTGTTATACTACCGTTATAAACTTTACCGATTTGGTAACAAGGCCGGTAAGCTGATGTCATCACTGTTGAAACCCCCTGGTGGCTCTCGGCAAATAGGGGCCATAAGACAACCTGATGGAAATGTTACCCGTGATTCTGCCAAAATTGAAAAGGTTTTCATTAATTTCTTTCAGCAATTATACGCCCATGAGGAGGCTGATGTCGCAGTGGGGCGCTCCTTCCTCGAGGGTTGTGGGCTTCCTAAGTTGACAGAAGAGCATTTGGGGGCTCTCAATTTGCCCCTGTCGGGCCAGGAGGTTCAAACAGCCATCCGACACCTTAAGAATGGGCGAGCCCCGGGGGTCGACGGTTTTCGAAGTGAATTTTATAAAACCTTGAGTGATGCTATCGTTGTGCCTCTTATTGGCTACTTTGAAGATCTTGTGAGCCACGGGAAGTTCCCGTTCGAACCCAATAAAGCCTTGATTACTATACTGCCCAAACCAGGGCGGGATCCACTTTTGCCGGGGTCTTATCGCCCCATTTCTTTATTGAATGTTGACATCAAACTTTTGGCCAAGATTATGGCGGACCGACTATCGCCTATACTACCCTCCTTCGTACATAAAGATCAGGCCGGGTTTGTCAGGGGGCGACAGGTAGCCTATAATTTACAGCGGATTCTACTATCCATCAGTGCCGGCCGATTGGCTGGGGAGGCATCGTTACTTATTAGTTTCGACGCCGAGAAGGCGTTCGACCGTGTTAACTGGGTCTTTATGCATCAGACGTTAGAGTTGATGGGATTCGCTGGCCTCTTTGTCGACGTGGTAAAACTGTTATATGCAGAACCTTTAGGGGCCATTATGGTCAATGGAGTTATGTCCCCTACCTTTGCCATTCAAAAAGGGACCCGACAGGGCTGCCCGCTGTCGCCTTTGCTTTTCGTGCTCTCGCTGGAGCTCCTGCTTTTGCGAATTCGAGCTGCCCCCCAATTTAGGGGCATCCGAGTTGGAAATGCGGAATTTAGGATCGCCGCTTTTGCGGACGACTTACTTGTGCATCTGGGGGACCCGCACAGGGGCTTGCCTCATCTGTTGCGGCTTATTCAGGAATACGGGATACCCTCCGGCTTGCGCCTCAACTTAGACAAGTCCGAGGCATTATATCTATCACCTGAAGGGCAAGCAGGCTGGCAGGGACCGTTTCCTCTACGATGGGCGGCCGGCCATTTTAAATACCTGGGCGTCTACTTACCGGCGCGATTGGAGGATCTCTATCAGTTAAATGTTAACAAAATCTTAGGTGAAATATCCAATTGTGTAGACCGCTGGAAGGATTTACCTTTGTCGTTGGGGGGCAGGGCTGCCTTATGCAAGATGTCCCTCCTTCCCAAAATCCTTTATCCCCTTCAGACCCTCCCACTGCTTATTAGACGGGTGGACCTTCGGCAACTGGAACGGTGTGTCTCAACCGATTCTTATGGCGGGGCCGCAGACCTCGGGTTCGCTTGGCAATATTACAACAACCTAGATCCTTAGGGGGAATGGGTTTTCCTGATGTTCGGCAGTACAATATGGCTTGTCTATTACGATATGTTCGAGATTGGCTGTGGGACCTCTCTGATTGGACCCCGAGGGAGCAGTTCGTGACACTGCTAGCGCCTCTTCATCCTCGGTACCTTCTGCATGCCCGTGCCCTTCGAGAGGTTGCACCGATTCTTCGTGACATTTTTTTGGTCCCATTTCGGAGGGCGTGGCAGTTCTTTTGTGCGGGGCGCCGGATTTCGGCCTCCTGCACGCCGTACCTTCCTCTGCGGGGTAACGCGGATTTTGCAGCTGGCATCGGACGGACCCGTTTCCAAACCTGGGAAGACTTGGGCTTGGTGAATCTCGAGCATGTGTTAACTCCAGAGGGTTCGCTGGTGCCGTTTGACGAACTTCGGCGCCGGTACCCACTGGGACTCTGGGATATGTTCCAGTATACGCAACTCCGCAGTTACCTTCGCACAATCCCGGAAGACGCATTGCGAGGAACAATCAGTTCAGAACTTGAGTTGGCTCTTCTGGGGGGGGCCTTGAAAACCCGCGTGTCGGTACTCTATCAAGTGTTGTGGGAAGGGGTACTGCCTGATGCTCTTGACACACTGGCGGCGGCCTGGACGGAGGACTTAGGTGAACATATTGGAGAAGAACCATTGCTGGCAGGACTGGCGGCCATTCCGACGGTGAGTACCCAGGTTCTGCATCGGGACACCCAATATCGTCTTATGCGTCGCCTGTACTTTGCCCCAGTTCGGGCATGGAAAGCCAAACTTACGGTGAGCCATTGCTGCCCCAGGTGTGGGGCCGCTAAGGCGACGCTGGGACACATGTTCTGGCGCTGCCCCAAGGTCCAGGCGTTTTGGGAGAGGGTGGTATCACATCTCGGTCGTTGCGTGCCGCATATGGATCCTCTTGCCGCACGCCACTTGGTATTGGATCTATGGGAAGATACCTGGGGGACTTCTATAGGGGGCTGGGAACTGCGTTGGCTGCGTCTGGTGTTGATGGCTGCACGAATGACTATTTTGCAGCAATGGTTAGATGTCAGGGGTCCACTATATGGGATGTGGCGAGTTCGACTTCATAGGATCCTTATGGAACGATTAGCGGCGGCTGGCAACGAGCGCCATTGGGCCCGTTTCCTCCGGGGTTGGGGGCCCCACCTACAGCTATTACCGGCTGGCACCCGACGCCGAGTCTTGGGGGGTTCCTGAGTCCGCAGTTTCTACAGGCGGCCACTCTAATCCTCCATTCTAATTTTCCTCTTTGCAGTTGGGGGGGAGGAGGGGGGAGGGGACTAGACCTGGGATGCCTCATACGGGGAGGTTGCTCTAGTATTTATTCTACTCTCTCTTTCTACTTGGGCCCAGCCAGACTGCCCGACGACTGGAGGTCTTGATACTGAGGGGCTTTCCGCCTTTGGTTCCTCTCCCTTCTCTTCTCTTTTTTGTTTTTTTCTTGTCCGTTCCTTTTTTTGTCCGTCTTTCTTTCTCTCATTTGCCCTCTTTTTATTGCTTCCTGTGCACACTAGATAGGGTTCACGTTGGGAGGGGTGGGAGGGGGGTGGTAAAACATTAGGATGGGGGTCATTGCTAGTTTACTATGAAAGGAGACGGATCTGGGAGAGGAGCACACCCTGGATCTGTCCACCGTATTTTGTGATTGTTATAGGGAGGGGGTGGGGGGGGGAGAGAACAGTATGTTTAGCAATAGTAGTAACAATTTTTTCTTTCTTTTTCCGGTATTAGTTGTACTTATGGCACCCTTCTGGCTCATTAATATGTTGCATTCATTTGCACCTTTATGGTTGATTTGTGATGCGAATGTCTACTGTTTCACTGTTTCTGTATGCCGAGTTGTTGGTGCTGATTGTGTTTTGTTTTGTTTTTATTGTTCCAATGTTTTACTGGATGGCCACTGTCTTGGTCTTTGTATTGCTTTTGCTGATAATAATAAAAAAAGTTTTGAACATAAAAGTCCTGAAATAAACACTGCAACAAAGGGAAATAGTGAAGAGCCCCCACACACCTGAAGAAGCTCGACCTCTAAGAATTGTCAATATAGAAAGTTGGAAATATTTTTTAAAAAGATAAAATAAAAATAAATAAATAAATGAATAAATGTTGTAAAAGGGACATAAGCGCTACAGCTGTCAATCATCTCAATTCTTCCTGCAGAACAACATAGCACAGTTATGTCCAAGGGAAACATTGATAATAAAAAGTGATTCTGGCCACAGCTAGAATGATTGTACCATACGACTAATGTAAGTTCCATAAATATAAACACAGACAGTCACCCGTTCTCCTGGCCGCTTCCAGCATGCATTTAGGTCTTTTCTCCAGTCTAGGCAGCAGTTTCTTGGAGGGCGGCACTCCGGCAGTATTTATTTCTGATTTTGCCGCCTCTGGCCTGCCACTGCCTTCCTGCTGTTTTTTTTTCTCATTCAGATGAGCTTGAGCGGGAAAAAGAGCAGTGGGAAGACAGTGGCATCCCAGAGGTGGCAAAATGAGAAATAAACACAGCCGGAGTGCCGTGCCTCGAGAAACTACCGCCTGGACTGGAGGAAAGACCTAAATGCATGCCAGAAGCGGCCGGGAGAACGGGTGACTGTCTGTGACCTCGGGCCGGATAGAAATGCCTAGCGGGCCGGACTCTGGCCCGCAGGCCGTTTGTTGGACACCCCTGTTATAGATCATGTGATTGCCTTGTGCAGGTTGCATTTTAAGCTGAACATGATATACAGCTGTTTGGTAAAGCCAAAAACCCCTAAATACTATTTTGTGTAGTAGGGTTGAAACTAAAAGGCCATACAAATATTGGTTTAGCACCACCTGCACATAGCTCCTGTTTTGGGACATTTTACTGTCGGAACTTCACTTAGAAACTGATTTTTTTTGTGTCTTTGTTTTCATTAAAAAGTGAATGCTTTACTTTTCAAATGAACTTTTTATAGGTTTCTATTTATTGTTTTTAAGTTTACAACTTTCTCTCATTTCTTGAATTCAGTTTGCTAAATGGAATAGTAATTTTATCTTTAGCATAGTAGCTGTCAAGCAAGTCCTTAAGGCACAACCAGCAAATCTGGTTTTCAGCATGTCCACAATGAATATGCATGAGGAAGATTTGCATGCATTGCCTCCTTGATATACAAATACATCTCATGTATATTGATTGTGGATATCCTGAAAAAGGACTGGATTGAGAACCACTGCTTCAGAGTATTGCTGTTTTTATATTTGGGATTTGTCAAAATGTCTTAAGCCTTTTGATGCTCTTGTAATTTTATTGCTTGTTCATAATCTGCTATGAGCATCTATTTTGGATAAGAAGATAAATTGGCTAAATATCAACTGCAACTTTAGCCTTCTTTGTTTAAAAAAAAAAAGTTTTATGTGTTTGTTTCGTAAGTCAAATTCATTGCAAGGAAACAAGAACAATAAACAATATAAAATGATATCTTTTTTTATTGGATTAAATATATAGTAGTTCTTAACTAGCTTTTGGGTTTTAGCATGCCTCTAACTTTGTTGCACATTTATTTTGGACCCAAGGAATAAAACATAAAGTCTCAAAAACTGGCCAAGAAATGTATTAGTCCAATTAAAAGGTTTGATCTGACAGAGTTGGCACTACAACTAGGTGGTCACCTAGAGCGCTGACCCTTCAATGGTGCCCCTTGCACTGATGCTGCCCCTTGCCGGCACCGGCAGTGGCAGCAACAGGCCCTCAAACCATGATGCAGTGCTTACTAGCACTCCAGCGCTGTGTCGTGTTTTTTTCCAGTTCAGAATGTGCTGTTTCTGCCCCCCTCTGATGCTGCTTCAGATTTCGGAGGGGTATGGAAATGGCACATTCTGAACTGGAGGAAACCACGACACAGTGCCGGATATTTGTAAGCGCTGCATCGCAGTTTGAGGATCTATAATTGCCGCTGCGGACTCTGGAGAGGGGCGGTGGCAATGGCAATGGGTGTGGGAGAGTCATGGAGGGCCCTCATAAGGCACTCCCAATCCTTGCACCATCCCTGCACCTCACAAATAAATTTTTGTTGAACTTTTCCCACATTTGAAAAAAAGGAAACTAGGCCTCAAGAGATGTTCACATATCTTATTTATTCCTCTTAGCCTTTGACAGACCGGTTCTGACGAATAGATGTTCCTGATCGTGTAACCAGTCTAGTCCCGAACCTCTGGGTTGCCTATCTCATCCAGCAGCTTGGAGACTGAGAAAATCCTCCTTTTGTGATGTCACTGGTATATCCTCCCGGGATCCGCCTCCTGTCACCAGTTACCTCAGTCTCCAAGCAGCTGGATGGATGGGGAGCCCAGAGGGCCGGGCTCACTGGAGGAACATTTGAGAATAGTTTAAATTAGTAGCCAAAAGAATGTGCTTAAAGTAAAACGGAGGGGCAAGAGTCTTTATTTTAAGGGACTGTGCCTTTAAAGTTGCCGGAGGCCTTCCCTCATCCTTTGCCTCCCCCCTCCCCCCTTACTCTCCATTCAGTTGCTGCTGTGAGTACAAGAAGAGCAGCAGGTACGTGGACAGGAGGAGCTCTGGTCCACAGGCAAGGGCAGGAGAGCAAAGTGGGGACAAACCAGAGCAGAGCTTAGCCAGTGCCGTACAGAAGTTCTTGACTGTCAGCGCGCTCTGGCGGCTCTCCGCAATCGTACGGAGGTGGGAGCGAGCTGAACAACGATCGCAGGTTGCTGCTGCTCAACGGCGGGGCTCCGGGGCCGGCAGCAAGCGCAGCGCGATGGAAAAGTGCTGCTACTTCGCTCTGTAGCCGGCGAAGGTAAGGGGGCCCGCTCGGTACCGTTTGTTTTAGCAGTGCGCTTTTGGCGCGAAGCGTTCAGTAAGCCCAGCCACGTGGCATAGACGCGGGAAGCGCCGCGTCGGCGTAGAGCCTTCTCAAGGGGGTTTGCTTGTTAATTGGGGGAACCTTCCTTGGACATTTTAGTCAGAATAGAGAACAACGTTAGGTTAGTTAAGAATAAAAAAAGAGGGGTTTCTGCTCAAGGCCTGCAGTGTGTTGCAGGGCCGTTTTCCCGGTGGGGGGGAGGGGTAACAGTCTAGGCGTACAGGGGACGGGCCAGCTGTTCTTTGAGCTGGGATGCCTTCTAAACCACAGTGTGTGGTATGTGGGGCAAGAAAGGGCACAGGTTCAGGAGTTTGTAAAAAGCCTGTGTGAAGGAAGCGTCTTCTGTGGAGCATACAGTGGAAGAGAAGGAGGAGGTTCAGGGGGTCGAAGCGGGGGGCTCGGCCTCGCAGTTATCTGAGGTAGCCCGGGTGGAGCCGGTGGCAGGGCCCTCTTTCGACTCAGACTCTCCCTCTTCTCAGGTGCTTTTGCCAAAAGGGCTGGCGTCCATTTTTTCGCAGGAGTTTGTTACGCTTCTGCAGCAGGCGATGCTTGGCAACAAACAGCAACGGAAAGGTATCTCGGACGGAGTGAAGAGACTCGTGTCTCACTTACAGGTGGAGGACTCCCCGCGCAGGGTCAAGAGGCCATGAGTCGAGGGGGAGCCTGGAGAGCAATCAGTGACTTCGGAGAGCCCGCTCTTGGATGAGGAAGGCCGCAGCATGAGCTTAGAAGAGGAGTTAGAGGAAGGTGAACGTTCAGAAAAAGAGGACCAGGCAATAGTGGTATGGGTCTTCTGAAGAGAGGAGCTCCCAGCTCTCATCATAGAGACGCTAAAGGTGCTGAATATGCCGGTCCTGGGGTTGGCAGAGGATGAGGCACTAGAGGACCCGTTATTGCAGGTTTTCCGGAGGAATTAAAGGGCTTTCCCGGTGCACAGGGTGTTTCAGGAGATGATTCAGGAGGAGTGGAACACTCCAGAAGCGCGCCTGAAGGGATCCAGAGTTATGAGGCATCTGTATCCGTTGCTGTATCAGGATAAGGAGGTGTTTAAGTTGCCCAAGGTAGACGCGGCCGTCTCAGCGGTGACGAAAAAGACCCCCATACCCGTAGAGGGCAGTACGGCCCTCAAAGATACTCAGGACAGGAAGTTGGACGCGTTGTTAAGACAAGTCTTTGAAGTGAATGCACTGTCGCTCCAGGCGGCTATTTGCGGAGCGTGGGTGGCTAGAGCCTGCCTTCGCTGGTCGCAGAGGATGCAAGGTGGACAGGAGAGTGAATTGTCCAGAGAGGCGTCCAGGTTAGAGTCGGGTGCGGCCTATCTGGCGGATATTCATTATGACATTATGCGTGGATTGTCAGAGAGCATGGCGTCAGCAGTAGCAGCGCGGCATTACTTGTGGCTGCGCAATTGGACGGCGGATAGCTCCTCTAAGGCTAGGTTAAGTAAACTTCCCTTTAAGGGGCGGCTATTGTTTGGGGAAGATTTAGAGAAGCTGGTCAAGGATTTAGGGGAGTCTAAAGGAGGTAGATTTACCAGAGGATAAACCTAGGCCAGGCCGAGCGATCCCTGCGGGCAGGGGACAACAGCGGGATTTTTGCCAGTTCCGTTTCCAGAGATTTAATTCAGGTAAAATAGGATGGTTCTCCAATAGGAATCAGGGGTTCCGGGGGTTTCGAGGAGCGGGAAGGGGCTTTGGGCCTTCCTCCTCCTCCTCTTCTTCCCTCAACCCCAGGAAGCCGCAATGAGATCAGGGGGACCCAGGCACCCTTGCTTCCCGTAGGGGGGCGGTTGCAGGAGTTTTATTCTGCCTGGGTCCGAGTCACGTCAGATCAGTGAGTGCTGGGAGACAGTACGAAGGCTGCTAGAACTCAAGGCGATAGTGCCAGTGCCGCCAGACCAATGCGGCTACGGTCGATACTCCAACTATTTCGTGGTACCAAAGAAGGACGGAGGCATTCGGCCGATTCTAGATCTCAAGGGAGTGAATCGTCTTCGAGTGTCGCATTTTCACATGTCGCTGCAATCGGTTATAGTGGCGGTACAAAAAGGAGAATTCCTTACGTCTCTAGATTTATCAGAGGCGTATCTCCTCATTCCCATAAGACCGGATCATCACAGGTTTCTTAGGTTTGCGGTGCCTTTCGGGCATTTTCAGTTCCGAGCGTTGCCCTTTGGACTAGTGACAGCTCCGCGAACTTTCACCGAGGTCATGGTGGTGGTTGCGGCAGCCTTTAGGAAGGAAGGAATTCTAGTACACCCTTACCTAGACAATTGGTTGATCCGGGCAAAGTCGAGGACCGAGAGCGAGACTGCTACGACCAGGGTGGTGTCCTTTCTGGAAAGTCTCGGTTGGGTAGTCAATCTGTCAAAGAGTCAGTTGGTCCCCTCACAGTGTCTGGAATACCTGGGAGCTCAGTTCGACACTCGAGTTGGAAAGGTTTTCCTAACACGACAGCGAGCGCAGGGCTTGCGGAAGCTGGTCGAGAAGTTCTTACGGTACAAGGCGCCCTCAGCATGGCATTATCTCCAGCTGTTGGGCACCATGGTGGCAACAATAGAGACGGTGCCCTGGGCAAGAGGGCATTGCTTCGGCGATGGTCGCATCAACGGGATTCGCGGTCCCGGAAGCTTCCCTGTCCGGAGGAGACGCGTCAGGCCCTACGATGGTGGTTGCTTCCCGAATCGCTGGAGCGCGGGAAGGCGTTGGAGTCACCGGACTGGGTGACCTTGATGACAGACGCCAGTCTTCTGGGATGGGGAACTCATTGTCAAGGCAGGTTCACGCAGGGACAGTGGAATGCTGAAGAAAAAACATGGGCAATCAACAGGTTGGAATTAAAAGCAGTTACGCTGGCTCTGCAGAATTTTCGGGCATCTCTCGAAGGGAGAGCAGTCCGATTGTTTTCCGACAACGTGACTGCTGTGGCCTATGTCAACAGACAAGGGGGAACCAGCAGCGTCACGCTAGAATCCGAGGCCGAAGTCCTGTGTGAATGGGCCGAAACCAACCTTCTGGATCTATCGGCGGCGCATGTAGCAGGGGTGGACAATGTGGAGGCCGATTTTTCTCAGTCGAGTAAGAGTGGACCCAGGGGAATGGGTCCTGCATCCAGAGGTGTTCAACATGATGGTACGCCGGTGAGGCTCGCCGGTCATGGATCTCATGGCGACTTTTGACTCTACAAAGGTCAGTCGCTTCTACAGCAGGCGAAGAGAGAGGATGTCAGAGGGTTTGGATGCTCTCGTTCAAGTCTGGCTGGTAGGGCAGCTACTTGTATGTCTTTCCACCATGGGTCTTGATAGGCAGAGTGGTGCAACGGATAGAGCGCTACAGAGGACAAGTAATTCTGATAGCTCCAGATTGGCCGCACCGGCCCTGGTACGGGGACTTGGTGAGGTTGTTGGTTGCAAAACCCTGGCGTCTTCCCCTTTGAGAGGATCTGTTGTCGCAGGGTCCCCTGTTGATGCCCCACGTGGCTCGATTCTCGCTTACGGCTTAGCTATTGAGAGGGCTCGGCTGAGGTCTCGGGGGTACTCGACGGCAGTCATTACTACCTTGTTGAAGGCCAGGAAGAAATCTACTTCGCTAGCATATGTTCGAATCTGGAGGGTATTCGAAGCTTGGTGCGTAGAGAAGAAGTGCGAGGCATTAAGATCCACCATCCCTCAGATCTTAGAGTTCCTGCAGGATGGATTCGACAAAGGGCTTGCTGCCGCGTCGCTACGGGTCCAGGTAGCAGTGCTGTCATGTTACAGAGGTAAGATAGGAGGTCAGACGCTCGGGAGTCAGTGGGATGTTAAACGGTTTTTAAGGGCGGTGTCTCTTTTGAGGCCGCCATGTAGACAGATCATTCCTAAGTGGCATCTGCCGTTCGTGCTAGATGCGTTGGAACGGGAGCCCTTCAAACCCTTGTCGCGGGCGTCTGTCAAGGATCTCACTCTAAAGGTGGTGTGTCTGGTGGCTATCTGTTCGGCGAGAAGAGTCTCTGAGCTGCAAGCCCTATCCTGTAGGGAATCCTATCTTTCGTTCTTTGAGGTAAAAGTAGTTTTGAGGCCTTTGCCGGCTTTCCTACCGAAGGTGGTCTCGGCGTTTCATGTGAATCAGGAAATTTCCTTACCAGTGTTCAGAGAGAGCGCAGGAAGCTCGGTGTCGAGGAAGTTGCATCTCTTGGATGTCCGGGCATTGAAGAAGTATCTTCGTAGGACAGCGAGTTCTTGCAAGTCGGACAGACTTTTTGTGCTGTTTGCGGGGCCAAGAAAGGGTGAAGCGGCGTCAAAGACTTCCATTGCAAGATGGATTAAGGAGGCCATTGCTTCGGCATATGTGCTGAAAGGTAGGCTGGTGCCGGAGGGACTTAGAGCCCATTCCACTAGAGCACAAGCTGCGTCCTGGGCAGAAGTGCGGTTGGTGTCTCTGGTGGAGATTTGTAAGGCAGCGACCTGGTCGTCTTTGAATTCGTTTGTTAAGCACTACCGGCTGGATGTGCAAATGGCGGAGGAGACCTATTTTGGATCAGCAGTACTTCAGGCTGGCCTTCCGGGTCCCTCCCGTGGATGATGTTTTCACTACTCTGGTACACAGACCCAGAGGTTCGGGACTAGACTGGTTACACAATCAGGAAGGTGAAATTAGACTTACCTGCTAATTGTTGTTCCTGGAGTGTAGCCAGTCTAGTCCCGTATCCCTCTCCAGTATTCTTATGCGAATAGAAGCCTGAGGTGCTATATGGATCACAGGGAAGAGGTGTTTTCAATTACAGGGCTTTGGTGGTCTGGGGGGGGGTCTTGTTTTGGGGACACTTTCCTTTCGGGCGAGGGAGTGGCCTCTTGAGGTTTAAAGTCATGGTACATAAGGGGAGTTGGTTCCCTCTGTAAAGCTTTATGGGTTCAGTTATTTCTTCTTTGTTAGTCAATTCTTACAGTTAATTCTTACTTGTTGCTCTGGTGAGTCTGCTTTGTCAATAGGATACTGGTGACAGGAGGCGGATGCGGGAGGATATACCAGTGACATCACAAAAGGAGGAGTTTCTCAGTTTCCAAGCTGCTGGATGAGATAGGCAACCCAGAGGTTCGGGACTAGACTGGCTACACTCCAGGAACAACAATTAGCAGGCAAGTCTAATTTCACCTTATTCTTCCTGCCAGTAGATGAAGCAGAGCTGAATTTATCCATCTGCTATAGACTGGTGTAGCCAGGTAGTCGCTCGGTATTCTCCCTATTCTAGTAGATGAACAGACACATAGATGAATGTAGCAATAAAGTAAGACGGGGCAGTTTCTCCATATGGGTTAGTTTTGAGCATAGATCAACCAAAATACACTGCACTAAGGGATACTAGAACACAAAAAAGAAAACCTTTAGACAAACTACAACTCACTGTGGCATAGGGATACAGCAGTCCAGCATTAGGGCAAGAAAGGTGGTACAAGATAATAGAATCTCCACTTTAGGAAATGCAAGAAGGATGTATCTTCTGTGAGGCCAGTTAGTTGTCGAGCATAGCGCTCATCTGTGCAGGCTCTGCTGAGCAAAAAATTGATGTAGATAGGACAGTTGATGCAGACTGCATGCTAATCATCGTGGAATGCACCAAGTAAGGACCAGCACTTAAGGCTGGCTGTACTGTGTCAGAGACAGCATTCATCAAGAAAACCTGTGCTACCTTCCTTCTTGAAGTGGGCATCTGATCTTAATGGGGCCTTATGGCTTAGAGGGCCATCCCTGATGGTCCTATCAGTTCAGATGAAGCCTATGGCTGAAGGGGAGGAGGAATGTTCAGGCTTTTCTCCAGGACCAAGCAGGAAGTCAGTCCTCACATATGGGTGACGTCGGCGCCGACGGAGCCCTTGCGGAGCAATTTTCCCCAGCTTTCAAAGAAAGCCTTTGGGAATTGCAGCGCGCATGCGCGGTCCTCTTCCCGCCCAAGGGTGCCATCTTGCTCAGTCTTCTTTTTTCCGCGGAGCCCTACAGACGTTGTTTGTAATTCCCCGCAGAAAAGTTGATTTATTTGTCTTTTTCTCGGTTTCGACGCCGGTTCTTTTCCCGCCCGGACCCGCGACGCCGGTTGCGAGTCCGTTCTTTATTTTTCGTTTTTTTGTCCTTCGTGACAGATTTCGCGCCTTTTTTACTTTTTCACTGGCAGCCCGGTCTTTTGACCTCGCAGGGGCCCTTTTTCCCCCGATGGCTGCCAGCGGGTTTAAGAAGTGTGATCTGTGTAAGAAGCTCATGTCTCTTACCGACACACACGACTACTGCCTCCGCTGCCTCGGACCCGATCATGACCCGATGATCTGTGGTCCGTGTGGCAAAATGTCCTCAAAAGCGTTGAGGAGTCGGCAGCATCAGCGGGAACGTATCTTCTCTGACTCCGGCCGGGCTCAGACCTCGTCAGAGGCTTCGACATCTCGGGACTCTGGTCCTGAGCATCGTCGAAGTTCCTCTGAAAGGGGGTCTCCTACCCGGGAACATCATCGGAAGAAGAAACCCGCGAGGGCGGGATCGGTGGATGCTCCTGGTTCCTCGAGGGCCAGGTCGCATAGCCCCGATTCCCGTCCCGGGTCCTCAGAGATGGAGAGGCCTTCCAAACATCCTCGTCTCGAGATGGACTTGCCCGCTCACGTGAGTACTGTTGTCCTCGTGGACTCACCTCCGAAGGAGCCGACGTCGGTCCCGACGCCGTCGGGGCCCGAGTCGGGGGCTGCTGGGTCTCCTGAGCTCGGACTCAGGTTGACGGCCTTGGAGAGCAGTCTGACTGCCTTCATGGACCAGCAGCGGGCATTGATCGCTGACCTCACCGGTGCTTCTGCCAAGACCTCTGGGACGTCGACCTCCAAGTCGACCCCGGAGACCGAGCCGATCCTCGAGTCCATGAGGGCTCGAGTCGATCCTCGGTCGCGGTCTCCTTCGGCCTCCCGTTCGGGACCGAGGTCGTCGACGCCGACTCCCTCGGCGTCGGGGCGAATGGCATCGATGCCCGCCCGACCGGAGCCGCTCGACTCCTCCTCCTCCGAGGAGTCAGCCTGGGAATCCGAGGAAGGAGAGTCACCTGGTTCTTTTCGGACTCGGTGTGTCCCATCGGACTCCCCCGAGTCCGAACCTCGGAGACGGTCCCCCCCGGAGGATACCCGGTTCTCGGACTTCGTGCGGGATATGGCCAAAGCCTTGTCCTTCCCCGCGGATCCCGAGGAGGAGCCTCGAGTCGAAGAGCTCGATGCCGTCCAATATGACTCTCCCCCGAAGGAGGCCTTTATTGTACCGGTTCCTCCGATGCTGGAACGACTTCTCTTCCACATGTGGGAGAGCCCGGCGTCATCGCCGGTGTTAAGCAAGCGGGTCGATTCCATTTATCGAGTCCGCAAGAGCCCCGGGTTCCAAAAGGCACAACTACCGCACCATTCCATGGTGGTGGAATCGGCCATGCATAGACTTAAGAGTCAAAAAATGCACTCCTCGGTGCCTCCCGGTTGGGAGGCTCGAAGCCTGGATGCCCTCGGTAGGAAGTGTTTCCAGGGCTCTATGCTTGCTTGTCGAGTCCAGACCTACCAGCTCTATATGGGTATGTATCTACGAGACTTGGCTAAAGAAATAGCCGGGTTCTCTGCTGGTCTCTCCGAGGATCCTTTGCAGAGGTTCCAAGCCTTGTCAACTGGTATTCGGGAGTGCTCGAAGTTTATCTCTCGAGCAGCCTACGATGGCTTTGAGGCATCGGCTCGAGTAGCCGCAGCCGGCATCGGTGGCCGCCGACAGGCTTGGCTTCAGTCATCCGACCTCGAGCCATGGGTGCAGGACAAGTTGGTCGATGTCCCCTGCAGAGGTGAAAACCTCTTTGGCAAGCCCATGGATGAGAAGGCTGCACAGATCGAGACCGAGACTCTCACCAGGACTCGTCTCTCAAGGAAGACCTCTGCCCCTTCTCAGAAGAAGAAGGGCTCGGGGAAAAAGCCCTTTTACCCGAGGAAGGCGGCTGCTGCTTATCACCACTACCCTCATTATCAGGCCTCGGCAGCTCCCCAGCAGGGTAAGCAAGCCAAGGGACGGGGTAATGGATCACGTAGGCAGCAAGCCCCCAAGCCTGCACCACCGGCCCCTGCTCAGCAGGGTGGGGGTTTTTGACTTCATCAGCATAGCCTCTCTCCCTCAGCTGGTTTCTCTCAGCACGGGAGGCCGGCTGGTCCACTTTGCCCACAGGTGGACCAACATCACTACAGATACCTGGGTACTTCACATAGTCCAAGAGGGCTATCTTCTGCACTTCCACCAGGTACCTCCCTCCTACTTTCCGGGGGAGCCTCTGACTCCCTCTGCACAGGGACTTACTCCTTCAGGAGTTAGCAAGTCTTCTTCAGGAACAGGCTGTGGAACTGGTGCCCCACCACCTGAGAGGTCAAGGCTTTTACTCCAGGTACTTTCTGATACCAAAAAGAACAGGAGGCCTCAGACCCATCCTGGACTTGCGGAACCTCAACAAGTTCCTCGCAAAGGAAAAGTTCAAGATGCTTACCCTTGGAATCCTGCTGCCCTACCTCCAGCAGGGAGACTGGCTATGCTCCTTGGATCTAAAGCAGGGGTCTCAAACACGCGGCCCGCGGGCCGCATGTGGCCCGCGAGACAACTTTGTGCGGCCCGCGATGGCGGAAAACCAAAAATCCCCCAAAACCCTGGCTTCTGCTGCTGCCGTTGCCGCCGTGGCAGCAGCAGAATCAATTGTCAAATTTAAAAAAAAACTGACTTCTGCTGCTCAAGCAGCTGTCCTGCGGCCCCTTTCCCTCTGCCCGGAGATCCGACTCTGCTCTCAGCGGCGTGCTTTTCAAGCCGCGAAGAGAGTATTCCCCTCTCGCGCGGCTTGAAAAACCGCGCGAGAGGGGAATACTCTCGTCGCGGCTTGAAAAGCACGCCGCTGATAGAGCAGAGTCGGATCTCCGGGCAGAGGGAAAGGGGCCGCAGGACAGCTGCTTGAGCAGCAGAAGTCAGTTTTTTTTTTTAATTTGACAATTGATTCTGCTGCTGCCACGGCGGCAACGGCAGCAGCAGAAGCCAGGGTTTTGGGGGTTTTTTGTTGGCCGTAATGAGCTATGGAGGGGCTGACTGAACTGGAAGTGGGCTATTGGCAGAGGGGGGAGGGGGGGGGGGTTATGACTGGTAATGGGCTGGGGGGGGGTTATAACTGGTAATGGGCTATGGTGGGGGCTAGGACTGGAAATGGGCAGAGGGGGGTTAGGACTGGAAGTGGGCTATTGGCAGGGGGGGTTATGACTGGTAATGGGCAGGGGGGGTTATCACTGGTCCTGGGCTAGGGTGGGGGCTAGGACTGGAAATGGGCAGATGGGGGTTAGGACTGGAAGTGGGCTATTGGCAGGGGGGGTTATGACTGGTAATGGGCTATGGTGGGGGCTAGGACTGGAAATGGGCAGATGGTGGTTAGGACTGGAGGTGGGCGGATAGGGGGGTTAGGACTGGTAATGGCCTATGAGGGGAGGAAAGACTGAAAATGGGGTGATGGGGTATACGACTGCAAGTGGGCTATGGGGGGGACTAGGACTGGTAATGGGCTATGGGGGGGTAAGACTGAAAATGGGGTGATGGGGGGGTAAGACTGGAAGTGCGCTATGGGGAGGTTAGGACTGGTTATGGGCTATGGGGGGTCTAGGACTGGTAATGGGCTGGGGGGGTTGCTAGGACTGGAAATGGGCTGAGTGGAAGGGGGGCTTGAACTGCAAATGGCTGATGGGGAGGGGGGCTTGGAATGGAAATGGGCTGTGAGGGGAGGGAGCTAGGATTGGAAATGGGCTGATGGGGGGCTAGGATTGGAAATGGGCTGATGGTGAGGCTAGGATAGGACTGGAAATGGACTGATGCAGGGACTAGAAAGGAGCAGATGCTGGGTGGGGCTGGAACTAGAAGGGAGCTGATGTTGGGGGAGGATTAGAATGGGATGGAGCTGGGAAAGTGAAATGGAGAGGGGAAAAATATTTTGTCTGGAAGAGAAGACAAATCTACAATTGGCCAGGTATTGGGAGAGTAAGTGGGGATTGAGGATGGAGGGGTAAAATTTGAGTGGATGAAATAGGAATGAGGAAAGAGCAAAAGGAGAAAGATTAGTATGTTAAAGCAGATGTAGAGAGAGAGAATGGAAAAAAAACTAGAAGAGAGAAGAAAGGACAAATGGACAGCAGACGATGGAGATAGCAGAAGACACGAAGAAACCAGAAGTGGCTGGAGCAATTGCAACTGAAAAAAAATGCACAAAAGGTAGAAAAATATCTCTTTATTTTGAATTTATTAACTGGAATATGTCAGCTCTGGGAAATGTGCATCATTAATGTCTGTGCTTTGGTACAAGAAATTATTTATAGTTTTATTTCTACAGTGCTGAGGTATTCTGTGTAATTCCTATTTGACATTGCTACTTGTTCTCTTTTCCCAGTAGGTCATGTATTGTTCTCTGAAATGTATTGATTTAATATTTGCAGTGTTGCCTTTTGATAGGTAGGGTCTGGTGCTTTGTGAGTCCTGGTAGTGCTGTTATGATACGGGGGGTTTGCTATGGGTTCCAAATGGGCAGTGTTAGTAGTAGTTCCTAATGTGCCTGGCGGTTGGCACTGGATTATAGTAATATAGAAATTTTCTAGTCTTTCTTTATCCATGCACTCATTATGCAACATTATGCAAATATTTATGCAAATGAGGCCCCTTATGCAAATGAGGCCCGTGTCTTATGCGGCCCCCGGGTTACTTTACAAGTCCTCATTCGGCCCTCAAAGCAATTTGAGTTTGAGACCCCTGATCTAAAGGATGCCTACACTCATCCTCATCCACCCCAGCCACAGACAATATCTCAGGTTTGTTGTGGGGGGCAATCATTACCAGTACAGAGTACTACCCTTTGGCCTATCCTCCGTGCCAAGAGTGTTCACCAAATGTCTAGCAGTGGTTGCGGCTTATCTAAGACTTCAAGGCCTCTTTGTATTTCCATACCTGGACGACTGGCTCATCAGGGCACAGTCTTCCCAAGAGGCCACTCACGCCACGCACCGCACTGTGGCTCTGCTCCAGCACTTGGGCTTTGTCATAAACTTCGCAAAGTCCACTTTGCTCCCCTCTCAGGATCTCGAGTTCATCGGCGCAAGATTAAACACGCTTCAGGCGCGTGCCTTTCTGCCTCTCGACAGGGCAAACAGGCTCATGGATCTTGCCAGCCACTTTCACAGCAATTCCCTGGTCTCTGCCAGTCAATTTCTGAGACTGCTCGGCCATATGGCTTCCACAGTCCATGTTACCCACAATGCCTGCCTGAACATGCGGCCTGCTCAATGGTGCCTTCGCACACAATGGCATCAGGCCACTGGGAGCCTAGCGGACTCTGTACAGATCTCTGACCCGCTGGTCTCTTCTCTTCAATGGTGGCTTCATCTGCCAAACCTAGTGCTCGGAATGGCTTTTCAGTCTCCTCCGCCTTCTCAGGTCCTGACGACCGATGCTTCTCTCCTGGGTTGGGGAGCACATTGCCAAGGGACATGTACTCAAGGCCTCTGGACTCCTTGGGAGTCTGCCCAGCAGATCAACTTCCTGGAACTCAGAGCTATCCACCTAGCTCTGAGGGCCTTCTCCCACCTCACTTCTCGCCAGTCTGTGCTGGTCCAGACGGACAATCAAGTTGCGATGTTCTACGTGAACAAACAAGGGGGCACAGGCTCCTTCCCTCTCTGTCGGGAAGCACAAACGCTGTGCTCTTGGGCCGTCAGCTGCGGCATCCTCCTCAAAGCTATTTATCTCCCGGGTCAAAAAATTGCCTGGCAGACAAACTGAGCAGAATCCTCCAGCCGCACGAGTGGAGATTGGATCCGTTGGTGCTTCAGCGGATCTTTCTCAAATGGGGCCTACCCACAATGGATCTCTTTGCCAGTCCTCTCAACCGGCAACTTCCCCAATTCTGCTCTCGACAACCGCATCCTCACAGAGTAGCGGCGGATGCTTTTCTTCTCTCCTGGTCCACAGGCCTTCTGTATGCCTTTCCTCCCATGCCACTGGTGTCTCGGACGCTCTTCAAGGTTCTCCGGGACAAAGTCTCAATGATCCTCGTGGCTCCTCGGTGGCCGAGGCAACCTTGGTTCCCGCTTCTAATGCAGCTGGCGGTGGACACTCCACTTCCTCTGGGGTTTCAGCCCGATCTCCTGACCCAGGATCACGGGACTCTCCTACACCCCAACCTCCGGTCCCTTCATCTGATGGCCTGGCTGCTGAAAGGGTAGTCCTGGCTCCCCTCCTGCTGCCTCCAGATGTGGAGGAAGTCGTCTTGGCCTCCAGGTGACCCTCCACCCGGAAGTTCTCCGTCTGGTGTGCTCAGCAGTCTCATGATCCCTTCTCCTGTTCGATATCAGTGGTCTTGCAATACTTGCTTTGCCTCTCCGAACTTGGACTTAAGTCCAACTCGGTCAGGGTCCACTTCAGTGCTCTTTCTGCGCATCACATGCCAGTGGATGGCAGGCCTCTTTCCAGCCACCCTCTAGTGGCTCGTTTCCTCAGAGGCCTCCTTCTCCTTAAACCACCTTTGCGCCCACCAGCCCCTGACTGGGATATGAATGTGGTTTTACAGCGGATTACCTGTCCGCCTTTTGAACCTATGGCTACCTGTCATCTTCGTTTTCTTTCTTGGAAAACCTTATTCTTGGTAGCCCTCACTTCTGCTAGACGCGTTAGTGAGCTACAGGCCCTAGTCTCTGATCCTCCTTACACTCGGTTCTACAAGAATAGGGTAGTCCTGCGGACTCACCCTAAGTTTCTTCCTAAAGTGGTTTCCCCTTTTCACATCAACCAGGAGGTGGTACTTCCGATCTTCTTTCCCAGGCCACACTCCAGCCGAGCTGAAATGGTCCTGCATACCCTGGACTGTAAGAGGGCGTTAACCTTCTACCTTGACCGTACGCGGGAGCACCGAAGGGCTGTTCAGCTCTTCGTGTCTTATGACCCCAATAAGTTGGGGCTCCCTGTCTCCAAGCGTACTCTGTCCATCTGGATTGCTGACTGTATCGCTTGGGCTTATGGGGCAGCCGGCCTCTCGTTTGGAAGTCGAGTCACGGCTCATCGTGTTAGGGCGAAGGCTGCGTCAGTGGCTTACCTCTGCTCTGTTCCATTGGCAGACATCTGCCGGGCCGCTACTTGGTCTTCAAGCCAGACTTTCGCAGCCCATTACTGCCTGGAGAGGGAGTCCCGCAGGGACAGTGCTTTCGGACAGGCAGTCCTCCGTAATCTCTTTGAGGTATAGGCAACTCCTACCCTCCGTCCCGGATGTTGGGCTACCGGTTGGGGGCGTACTCAGAGAAGATTCCTTCCTTCTGTGCTACTGAGCTTGAGGGAGCTCCTTTTTGTGCTTAGGCTCTCCGGTAGCCTTAAGCTTGGGAGTCCCATATGTGAGGGCTGACTTCCTGCTTGGTCCTGGAGAAAGAGTAGTTACTCACCTGTAACAGGTGTTCTCCAGGAGCAGCAGAAATCAGTCCTCACAACCCTCCCTCCTCCCCTTGGAGTTGCAGTTCTATGATTTTGTTTTTGCTAATTTTTGCTGTCTTTTAGCTATGTCATCAGACTGAGCAAGATGGCACCCTTGGGCGGGAAGAGGACCGCGCATGCGTGCTGCAATTCCCAAAGGCTTTCTTTGAAAGCTGGGGAAAATTGCTC
The DNA here is from genome assembly GCA_033557465.1 of Ichthyophis bannanicus. Classification (NCBI taxonomy): domain Eukaryota; kingdom Metazoa; phylum Chordata; class Amphibia; order Gymnophiona; family Ichthyophiidae; genus Ichthyophis; species Ichthyophis bannanicus. The sequence goes on along the minus strand of CM066033.1, from coordinate 939,597,239 downwards.
CGCGAGGGCTCCGTCGGCGCCGACGTCACCCATATGTGAGGACTGATTCCTGCTGCTCCTGGAGAACACCTGTTACAGGTGAGTAACTACTCTTTCTCTATGCCCTGGGGAAGGCTGTACTCCTTGTACAGCATGGTGGTGTCTTTTTTGATAGCAGACAGCTGACACTAGCCAGCATGGAACCTTACTATAGCTCCCTTAGCCTAGTTCAGGGATAGAGAGTTTGTTGCTAGGGCCAGGCTCTGTTACCCCTTTGGGACCTCATTTGCAAGCACTTGGTCTCCCAGAATGTGTGTGGGGGGGGGGGGAGAAGAAGGGATTGTCCCATACTATTGTTTTGATTGCAAGTAGCACATGAAATCCAGAAGACAATTAACTCAACAGATGTATTTGCTTCGTTTATGGAGAACTAAAGATGCCAGATTGATAGGGCCATGGCTACGTGCCTGAAAACTGAATCAAGTCTGTTGAATACAGACTTCAGCTCCCAGTGAGCTAATGGAAATGGTTTGGAACTCACTTTGCCAAGGCTCTTCTAGTACTGTATACTCAGACAGGTTCATGTGGAGCTTTAGAGCCTAATCTGTGGGAAGCCAGGTGGGAAAGGTGAGGGAAGAAGTATCCCTAAAACTTTACCCAGTTCCATTTTAAGTATAGTTCTCTATATCCATTTCAGTCAGTTAGTCATTCTGACTGGCCAGAGCCATGATAGAAGAGAGAGATTTTCATGGAAAAAAGGCAGATGACTTTGAATATGATCCCTGAAGTTTATGGCTGCTTTTAAGAATCCTGACAGGCTCTTCATTTTTTGAGGTACTACCTTTTAACTTTCGAAAGGGAGACTATGATAAAATGAGGAAAACAGTTAAGAAAAAACTAAAAGGAGCAGTTGCAAAGGTTAAAGACGTACATCAAGCTTGGGTGTTGTTGAAAAATACTATCTTGGAAGCCCAGACCAGCTGTATTCCACGCTTTAAGAAAAGTGGAAGGAAGTCCAAAAAACTGCCAGCATGGTTTAAAGGTGAGGTCAGAGAGGCTGCTGTTGCCAGAAAAAGCATCTTTCAGGAAATGGAAAAAAGAGCCAAACGACGAAACCTGGAAACAGCACAAGCACTGGCAAGTCAAATGCAAGGCATTGATAAGGCAGGCAAAGAGAATTTGAGAAGCTTGCTGCGGAAGCAAAAACGCGAAATAAAGACCTTTTCAAGTACATTCGTAGCAAAAAACCTGTGAGAGAGTCAGTTGGTCCATTAGATGATAAAGGGGTTAAAGGAGCACTAAGAGGCGACAAGGCGATAGCGGAGAGACTGAATGAATTCTTTGCTTCGGTCTTTACTGAGGAAGATGTAGGGATGTTACCCATGACTGAAGTGGTATTTAAAGGTGCGGAAGAATTGAAGGAAATATCGATACATCGGGAAGATGCAAGGAAAAATGCACTGCAGAGAACTAACAAACATACAAAACACAGGCATGCGCGCGCGCACTCACACCAGAGGAGTTGGAAAGAATTCCATGAGCCAAATTTTCCCCACTTGTTTTGAACTCCTACATACATATTTGATTGTTACATGAATGTTGCTGATATGTTAATAACCTGCCTCTTGAGTGTTAGCAACTAGGTATGTGCACAGGTCTGAAAAATTCAGTTAGTTGTTTTTTGTTTTTCACAAATGTTTCCCTGTTGGGTGTGTTTGGTTAGTTTTGCATATTTGTTTTGATATGTGAAGACTTTTCTTGCTGTCCATGGAGAACACTTAATACAGGTGAGTAACCATGCTTTCTTGGCATTCTTGCATGATCAGTTAATTTATGTGTTCCTTTCTTTGGCAGAAAATTAAATCTTACTGGCCATCGTAAGAAAGGGAGGAGAGAATGGAGAATAGAAATTTGTGTGGAAGATGGGGGGAAGAGGTAACGGACAGGAGAGTATATCAGAAGAGGGAAACAGAGAAAGTGTTTCAGGCATGAGGGATAGAGAATGGAAAGGGGAATTAGGACACAGAAGAAAAAGAGCTTAGGGGAAATCAGAACAAGGGGATGAGAGGAGGACCTGGATCAGAAGGGGGAGGAATGATTCCTTCACTCACCATCTCCCTACATAATTCCTCGACTCATCACACTGTCTTTCCCTACAACCTCCCTTTAATGCCTTCTCTCGCTGCACTTCGCCTCTGATCCCTAGATGATCCCATCTTACCTGTATTCCAGGTAAGATGTCTGCAACCACCAATCCGAGAGCCAGTTTTTCGTTTTCTTGGCTCTTCTCTCTAGGCCTTTCTGCAGTCTTTCCCCTACACCTCCAGGGCTCCAGAACTGATCCACCACATTCTTGGTGTGATTCCTGTAACTGAAGTACCTTTTGTTCCTTATCGTTCCTCCAGCTTAGTCCTCTACGTATGGGTTGTGCACCTCCTCCTGCAGCATGAAGACTGGACCAATCAAATTTCAGCATCACTGGTAACAGCATCCTGGCCATCTCATCCACCCCAGTGTGTCCAGTCTTCATGCAGCAGGAAGACGTTAGTGAGCCGGGCTGGGCTCACTAGTTGGTCAGTTAGGTCTTTAGACTGTAGCTAACCTTTTTGTTGCTAATTTTTTTTTAGCTCTATTAGAGCTTATTTTGATTTATTAAATTCGGGGGGTGCTTGTTTCTTTAAATTTAAAGTTCTAATCGGCACTCCGTGGGGGGGGGGGGGACCTGAGGGAGGTCTCTCTCCTGCTCTGCCTAAGCCGCTTATTTTTATTGCTCTGTCCTAGTTCTATTTTAGGATCTCTGCCCCAGGGCTATTCGGGGCAGAGCTCCGGCGGCGGCTGTACAGCAGCACACCACCGGGTGAGGTAAGGAGTGCGCTGGGGAAGTGCCGGTGTGTTCGGGCGGCAGAGAGCAGTACAAACGGTGTCTGTGGGAGCTTCCTCACCTCTGCTCGTCGGTATTTTTTTTATTGTTATCTGCTTCGTGCTGCACCCGCGTTACTTGAGCTGCGGGTATGGGGGAGGCCGCCTGAGGCGTTAGTTCTTCGGCCGGGAGTTTTGTTTCCCGGCGCCGAGAAAAAGCACGCCAAAAAGATTTCTGCTCTGCCGCGGCCATTTTGTGAGCCGCGGTTCCTTCCGTGTGCGGCACACGCGGCTGATTCCTTTCCCTGTAGACGGGATCGCCGCCAGAAGTATTCCCCTCCGGCGATTTTGTTTTATTTCTTTATTTTCTTTTATTTCTTTATTTCTTTATCTTGTTTTTTCCTCGGAGACGATACCTCGGGGGGGGGGGTCGTTGTTACTTCCCTGTCCTCCTTCTGGTGCAGAGGGCTGTCTTCAACTTCGCTGCTGTTTTTTGCTATCAGCAGCATATGGGCAAGCCAGTCTTGGCAATGGCATAAGAAATTGCTATACTACAATACCATAATAATCAAAAAAAAAAAAATCGAGGGGAGACAGAGCAGACCCACAGCGCCCTGGTTCAGACACTGACCAAGGGTACGGAGATCAGGGGTTCAGTTTCCCACAGTGACCACTGGATCACAGCTGACTGAGGCATTATTTACCATACGGCATTATTCCCTGCCTCCTGGCAGCTGCCCCCCTTCAACCTTGCGTACTAGTTCTTCTGGTGCAGGACCAGTTTTTTCCTTCTGATTCCGTAAGTACCTTGCCTGCACTTGTGGAGCTGTGGGGTGCGGCTCCATGCCTGCGGGATCTCTTTGTGTTATTTGTGGGTCCCGGAGGGGCGCGGCTCCGGAGACAGGCGTCTGTCACCGCTGTGCCTCTGTTTCCCTCACTATGGAGCAGCGCCTGGAAAGTTCCTTGGCTGCTACATCTCAGCCAGGTTCCGATGCTGTGGAGTTGGAATCCCCCCTGGAGGGGCCATCGGGGATGGCTTCTGCGGTGCCTTTGGGCGCAGGGGAGCAGGCAGAGCTCGGCGGTGCTTTGCCCTTGGAGGACTTTTCTCCCGATTTCATTTTGCTGATGCATCAGGCGTTCTGTCATAGGCGCCAGAGCATGGGCATTGGTTCCCTTCCTGTTCCAGGGGCGGCCGCGCAGTCTCCTGCACCGGTGAGTGCGTCCTCCGGTGCCAAAGCGCCCAAACGTCAGCGTTTGCACGAACTCTTTCAGTCTGAAGCGGATTGGTCGGAAGGCGAAGATCCAGATTTGGACCTGGAAGCGGATGGGGAGGCCTTAGAGGAAGGCGAGCTCCCGGAGCCAGAGGATCAGGCTAAGATTATTCGTGTGTTTCGCCGGGAGGAGTTGCCCGCGCTCGTCGCGGAAGCGCTTCAAACTCTCGGTTTGGCCCCTGCACCGCCGGCCGAGGAGTCTGACGGTGCCGACCCCATCATTCAAGCGGTGCGGCAAAATCAGGTGGTTTTTCCTATTCACAAGGTCATCGATCAGATGATTCAAGCAGAGTGGGATACCCCTGAATCTGGCCTCAAGGGGGTGAAAGTTATGCGCAAGCTGTATCCTATGGCAGACACGGACCTCGAACGGTTTCGCTCTCCTAAAGTAGATGCAGCGGTTTCGGCTGTGACTAAGAAGACCACGATCCCTGTGGAAGGGAGTGTGGCGTTGAGGGAGCCGCAGGACAGGAAAATGGATGGTCTTTTGAAGCAGTCCTTTGAGGCGGACGCGGTTGCGTTGCAGGCCTCCGTTTGTGGAGCATGGGTCGCTCGGGCCTGTCTTCGCTGGGTACAGCGGCTTCGACAGGCGCCGGCCTTGGAAGCCGAAGACTTAGGTGAGCTCCAGCGCTTGGAATCAGGTTCGGCGTATTTGGCGGATGTACACTATGACCTTATCAGGGCACTATCCAATAGCATGGCTTCCTTGGTGGCGACCCGCAGAGCCCTTTGGTTAAAGAATTGGGCGGCGGATGGTTCTTCCAAATTGCGGCTAGGCAAGCTGCCTTTTAAGGGTAAGCTGCTGTTCGGTGAGGATCTTGACCGGTTGGTCAAGGATTTGGGGGAATCCAAGGGCGGTCGTCTGCCGGAGGATCGGCCCAAAAGAGGAAAGTTCCTTTCTGCCCCTCGGGGTCAGTCTCGGGACTTTCGTAGGTTTCGCTCTCCCCGCTACGGGGGGTTTCAGCGAGGTAGGTATGTCTTGAGGACTTCGAGCTTTCGCGGCTTTCGAAGAGCCAGTAGAGGATTCGCAGCCGCTGCCCCTGCAACCGCCTGCAAGTCCCAATGAAGGGCAGCGGGTCCAGGCGGAGATTCCAGCGATCGGAGGGCGCCTTCGACGTTTTCTCTCTGCTTGGGCCCACATAACTTCCGATCAATGGGTCTTGGAGATCGTTCGAGACGGGTATGCCCTGGATTTGGCCAGACCCGTGCTCGATTCCTTTGTGGAGTCTCCTTGCCGAGGAGCTCGGAAGACTGCTCAAGTCCGACAAACCCTCGATCGTCTGCTTCGGCTGGGAGCGGTGGTTCCCGTGCCTCCGGAAGAATATGGTCTCGGAAGGTATTCCATTTATTTCGTGGTGCCAAAGAAGGATGGGGCTCTTCGTCCCATTTTAGATCTCAAAGGGGTGAATCGCTGCCTGCGGGTGCCGCACTTTCGGATGGAAACCTTACGTTCCGTACTTGTGGCCGTTCGCAGGGGCGAGTTTCTCACCTCGCTCGACCTCACGGAGGCTTATCTACATATTCCTATTCGGGAAGCGCATCAGCGCTATCTCCGGTTCGCTCTACCGTGGGGTCACTTCCAGTTCCAGGCTTTGCCCTTCGGCCTAGCAACCGCTCCTCGAGTGTTCACCAAAATCATGGTGGTCGTGGCAGCGGCGTTGCGCAAGGAAGGGGTGCTGGTGCATCCCTATCTGGACGATTGGTTGATTCGAGGAAAATCTCGTTCGGAGAGCTTGTCGGCGACAGCGCAAGTGGTAGGCCTACTGCAGTCCCTCGGCTGGGTAGTCAACCCGCAGAAGAGCCAGTTGGTTCCGACGCAGTCTCTCGAATATTTGGGGGTCCTCTTCGATACTCACAGGGGCTCCGTTTTTCTTCCCGACCGCAGGGTAGTGGGTCTTCGGACTCTCGTACACCGGTTTCGGCAAGTTCCAGCTCCGTCGGCTTGGCACTACCTTCAGTTGCTGGGAACGATGGCGGCTTCATTAGAGGTAGTACCTTGGGCTCGGTTTCACCTGCGGTCGCTCCAGTGGGCCTTGCTACATCGCTGGTCCAATCAGACCGATTCCCTGAACAAACGTCTTCGCTGCCCGACGGGTGTACGTCGGGACTTGAAATGGTGGCTTCGGCCGGCCTCGCTCCGCGCAGGGATGCCCTTGGAGCAGCTGGACTGGATTCCGCTGATGACGGATGCTTGTCTGACGGGCTGGGGCGCGCACTGTGGCGATCAAGTGACGCAGGGCCTCTGGTCTCCGGAGGAGAGCGGTTGGTCGATCAACCGCTTGGAACTTCGGGCAGTCCAGTTGGCGCTGCAAAGCTTCGAGACCCTGTTATCGCACAGGGCGGTGCGGGTTCTCTCCGACAACGCTGCGACCGTGGCGTACATAAATCGGCAAGGCGGCACCGGAAGCTTGGGCATGGAAATGGAAGCCCGGAAGCTGTTCGAATGGGTAGAGCCCAGGCTACTGTCCATATCAGCAGCACATATTGCCGGGAAGGACAACGTGACAGCGGATTTTCTCAGCAGAGTTCACGTGGATGCCGGAGAGTGGGAGCTCAATCCCAACGTGTTCGAGCAGGTGGTTCTGCGTTGGGGTCAGCCGGTTATGGATTTGATGGCCACGTTCCGGTCTGCGAAGGCGGCTCGGTTCTTCAGCCGTCGACGGGAGCCGATGTCGGAGGGCATCGATGCTCTGTTGCAGGTCTGGCCCTCGAAGGGCCTTCTTTACGTCTTTCCACCGTGGCCGCTTCTCGGGCGCGTGATTCAGCGTATCGAGTCTCACCGGGGTCGAGTGCTGTTGATAGCACCGGATTGGCCCCGTCGTCCTTGGTATGCCGATCTCATGCGGTTGGTGGACGGATCCCCCTGGCGTCTTCCCCTGGACCTGGATCTGTTGTGTCAGGGTCCTCTTCGCATGCCGCAAGTGGGGAGATTCTCTCTTACGGCTTGGCTATTGAAAGGGCGCGGCTAAGGAAAAAGGGTTATTCGAAAGCGGTCGTAGCGACTTTGCTTCAAGCTCGCAAGAGGTCCACTTCGCTAGCCTATGTCCGCGTCTGGCGTATTTTTGAGGATTGGTGTTTCCGGCGTCAGGTTCGAGCGGCTACGGCTTCTCTTCCTGTGCTGTTGGATTTTCTGCAAGACGGGTTTGCCAAAGGATTGGCCGCCAGTTCCTTACGGGTACAGTTGGCGCTTTCCTGCTACAGAGGTAAAATTCAGGGCGTAACGCTGGGTGCTCATGCTGATGTGGTACGCTTCTTGAGGGCTGTTTCTAGGCTGCGTCCGGCTCGCCGGATTTCTGTCCCTGCATGGGATCTCAACTTAGTCTTGCATGCTCTCAGTGCGGCTCCCTTTGAGCCTCTCTCGCGGAGTTCGGTGAAGGATCTGACCCTTAAGACGGTGTTCTTAGTGGCGATTTGCTCGGCTCGCCACATTTCGGAGCTTCAGGCTCTTTCTTGCAGGGAGCCCTTCCTTTCGTTCTCCGATCAGAAGGTGGTACTCCGCCCAGTGCCTTCCTTTTTGCCTAAGGTGTCTTCTGCCTTTCATTTGAATCAGGTGGTGTCGCTTCCAGTGCTTCCCGCGTCGGCGGAGCAGGGTTCCGATCGGGGTCTCAGTCGGTTGGACCTTAAGAGAGTTTTGCGTCGATATTTGAAAGTCACTAGCGCTTTCTGCAAATCGGATCGTTTGTTCTCTTTGGAGGGCCTCGGAAAGGTGAGGCGGCGGCAAAAGCTTCCATTGCCCGGTGGATTAAAGAAGCGATTGGCTCGGCCTATCTATTGCGAGGTCGGGTACCGCCTGTCGGTCTGCGGGCTCACTCTACCAGAGCGCATACGGCGTCCTGGGCGGAGTTTAGCTTGGTTTCGCCGGTGGAGATCTGTAAGGCGGCTACGTGGTCTTCTCTGCACACTTTCAGTAAGCACTATCGTCTTGATGTTTTGGCTGCGGGCGATGCCGGTTTTGGTTCCGCAGTGTTGCGTGCCGGCTGGAATAATCCCGCCCGTTGGTCTGCTTTGTTACATCCCATATGTAGAGGACTAAGCTGGAGGAACGATAAGGAAATAGTAATTACACTTACCTGGTAATTGTAGTTCCTTGAGAGACGACAGCTTAGTCCTCCTGCCCTCCCTTTGGTGTTTTGGCTCGGCACGCCTTTGGTTCAGATGTCGCTATTCACAGGTGAGTGTGTTCCTTGTTTCCTTTTTTTTTCTTTCTCTGGCTGCTTATGCTGCGGCAGAGGCGAGACCTTCTATTTGGGTCTGTTTCAATGGACTACTATGTTAAAAAAAAAAAAACTAATCCAAGGGTTCTAATTCTACTAATGGTTTCTCTGCTTAAAGGTTAGCTATTTCTTTGAGTTTGCTTTGACAGTAGTTCACTGGGGTGGATGAGATGGCCAGGATGCTGTTACCAGTGATGCTGAAATTTGATTGGTCCAGTCTTCATGCTGCAGGAGGAGGTGCACAACCCATACGTAGAGGACTAAGCTGTCGTCTCTCAAGGAACTACAATTACCAGGTAAGTGTAATTACTATATTCTGTCACTTGCTCATTCTCCTCCCTCCCCCTATATACAACTTGCAGCTCATCCAGTTTTTACTCACTCATGCCTAACATCCGTTCACTTTGACCTTCCCCTACACACTCATTATTTTGCCCCCTCTCATCCTTTTGCCCTTTCCTTCTCTCTCCATCCCCGTCACGCATACCATTCTTTCCCAGTAAGCTCTAGCCAAGCATAGCAGTCAATGGCTTCCACAGCCTCCTAAAATCATCTAGTTACCTCAGCCCTTTAATCCACTGGCCTTAATACCCATTCCTGTGCTCATCAGTGGTCTAAGGAGAATGATGGCAGTGCTGCACTGGCTGGTCTTCCCCTTCTGTCACCCTGATCCTGACTGCTTTGAACCATGTAATTCAAAGCAGCAATGGGGCCTGGAGCAGCAGAGAGGGAGAACATAGCTGACACAGTGGCACTCTTCCTTCTCTTCCTTTTACCCCCATCTAAGCAACATGGGAGACAATTTAAATGTGCCATTGGCCAGCATCCGCTAGACTTAGTTCCTGCATGACTCAAGCTGACCCGGCTCGATCTCTAGTCTCCCATGGCAATTCTGCAGGCAGGGACAGCTTTTGTGGCCCTTGCTGCAGAATCATGGAAGAGCGAGGTCTTTCCTTGATTATAGACTAACGCGTTTATTGAGGCATAATCTTTCTGTACAGTACCAAGTCTTTGTTGTTTTTGCTTCTTTAGAAATCTTACAAATGAGCTGCAGAAAGCTCTGTAGCAGTGATATTCATTCCTAGTCCTGGAAGGCCACTAGTGGGTCAGGTTTTCAGGATATTCCTTATATACATAAGAAAGATTCACATACAATTGAGGTAGTAGGCATGCAAATCTTTCATGTATATATAAGAATATCCTGAAAATCTGACCCAGGCATGGGAGTGAATACCAAGACTCTTATCAAGAAAACCCAGGAGCTGCTGGATCGCCAGGAGTCAGTATTGACTCTAAAGCACACATTGCATTTGCATAGTGTATGGACTCCGCTGTTCAGTTTTCTTGGAATGGGCAGATGATTTAAAAGTATTGTGTGTGAGATCTCTTCTCATTGTGAAAGATGCATTTATTCAACTCCTGAGCCTCAAAATGGTTATTCTGTTTCTGCCATTTTTGTTAAATAGCATATTTGTTTGTTTGTGACACATAAGATGATAGACTGTTATATTTAAATTGGATCAGATGTTTGTTTATTTATTTGATATACCGCCATTCAATAAAAAACAAAGCGGTGTACAATATACAAACTTACAAAGAGGGCCAGTGGCCAAGAAAATGAAAGGAAGTTACAATAAATGATAGGACAGAGGATAGTACAATCAGACATACAGTACTAGACAGAAGAAGGAACCAATGATTGAGAGAAAGATGGAATCACATGAAGGGAGATGTGAATGATTTAACCCTTTGAGAGGGCGTGATGCTCAGAATAGTCATCTCATGCCTAGTGTTTTTCATTAAGGCATGAGTAAAATGTGATTTGTAACAAGATATGTTCCACGCACTAGTCTGGTTTTAGTGTGGTTGTTCTGCTCTGGACTTGTTTTATCAGCAATATTTGCTTTGTACTATGGCGTGTCTTCTCTCTTCTTCAGGTTTGTTTCTTTCAAGGTTGTTTAAAAAATGAATTTGATGCAGTTTTCTGCATTAAACTCTAAGTGCCATCTTAGAGCAGCTGAGTACAAATGCTAATTATGTACTTTATTTGTTCAACTTATAACTGCCCTTTTCCAAAGGCAACAAAGCAGCATACACAGTAAAACACACAAAATCATTGTAGCATCATTATCCATATCAGTAAATATGAATAAGCTGGTGTTATTCCCCTGTCAATCTGTGTTCTTAGTCATTGCCAGTTGCCAAAAAACTATAGAAGAAATTTATAAAGATGTGTATCCCAGGCTATCATTTCCTTATCATCCCTCCAGTCCAGTCCCTACCTGTGAGTAGTGTCACCCCACCAGCAGCTTGAAAACTGAGCATGTCAAGATTCTTGACATCACACTGGATAGACAGCTGGCACCTCCCACCAGCCTCTAGTAGCTCAGTCTCCAAGTAGCTAGAGAGGTGTGATCCCTGGAGTCAGGGCTCACTGAAGGGAAAATAGGGCATAAAGCAAACAGTTTCATTTAGTTGTTAATGGCCTATTTGTCTGTATTTGGAAAAGGCTGCAGCTAGATCAGTAAAGGGCTGGAAAAACAACAAAACAACCCCCCCCCCCCCCCAAGGCAACGAGGAATTGTACTGCAGCACACCTCCCCATTCCTCACCACCCCCCCCCCCCCCCCCCCGTAGGGTAGAACTGCCTTTGGAAAATTCATACCTGACGGTATTCAGATCAACATCGTGGTGGCTCCTGATCCCTTAGGTGGGTTCAGGGCTGCATGCAAGGGTTTCAGTGTGTGACCTTGGTAAGAGTGCAGGAGTCTTAATTTCGTGGACCACGTGGCGATTGAGCGGGTCGGCAGTGGTGAACAGGAAAAGGTGCCATTTTCAGCACAGGCTGTTTTTAGTGGGGAGAGATCTCCAAAGTGGGTTTGGACACTGCGGGGGAGGGAGGGCCTCCTTAGCTGCATTTTCTTATTTTTTGGGGTTCTTGGAGTTAGTTAGCATGTTTAAAAAAAGCAAACAAAAAAAAACCAATAGCAGCGGAGTGCTTCTTCATTAGCTGGGGATTACTGAAGCTGTCAGGAAAGTGTCCCTGAAGCCCACGTGTGTAACTTGTGGATCATACAAGAGCTGTTTATCAGCGAAGGGGCTCTATCGGGTTTGTGAGGCAGAACCACACTTCACTGAGGGGGAGCTGTGAGAGGCATACTTGATCGAGGGAAGGAACCTCAAGCGGAGGCACAGGTTCTCTCTTGCTCTGTAGGCCCAGGGAGACACCGGCCCCACCTCTGCTGGAGCCTCAGAGCATGGCTATCCATTCTCCCAGGTCTTCCTCCTCTAAGGATGTGGTAACAGAGGGTTTTCCAGGGAAGAAGAACCCTTAGAGGATCCTCTGTTCCAGGCCATCCAGAAACTACAGAGGGTGTTTCTGCTGAATTAAACAGGTGATTCAAGACAAGTGGGACGTGGACTATGGCCTGGCTTTATACATTACTGGATCAAGAGAAAGAACTGCTGCACTCCTCTAAGGTAGACGCGGAGGTTTCGGCAGTTACAAAGACGACCACCATTCCGGTGGAAGGAGGGTCAGCACTTTAGGAGGTGCAGGATCGAAAGTTGGAGACTCCTCCTCAAGCAGGCCTTTGATATTAATGCCCTGACCCTGCAGACATCTGTTTGTGTGGCCTTTATCGCTCTGGCTTGCCTGCATTGTGTGCAGGCAATTCTGGAGAATAGTGGAGACTCCCAGTAGCTTCCGCCTGAGGTGGCTAAGTTGGAGTCAGGGGCAGCCTACATGACAGATGCCTTTTACAACCTAATCAGAGGCTTGGCTGAGCATGGCATCAGTGGTAGCTGCCTGGCGTTACATATGGCTGCAGAATTGGTCGTCAGATGCCTCCTCCAAATCCCGTCTCATCAAGCTCCCGTTCAGCGGCAAGCTCTTGTTCGGAAAAGATTTGGAGAAGTTAGTGAAGGATCTGGGGGAGTCCAAGGGAGGTTGGCTTCCCGAGGATAAGCAGAAACCGGGGCGCTCCCTGGCTTCAGCGCAGAGACACTGGGGTTTTTGGCGGTTCCATATCATGCGTTTTATGCCCTATCAGAGGGAGCACTTTCCCTCTTGGTGGCAAGGGTTTCGTGGATTTCACAGAACAGGCAGAGGGTTTTATTCAACTACCTCCGCATCCAACAAATAGGTACAATGAGATAAGGAAGGTCCCTGCTGGGGAGGTTCCCATGGGGGGGTCATCTCTGGGTGTTCTACTCTGCCTGGGCCAGCATCACATCAGAACATAAGATATGCCATACTGGGTCAGACCAAGGTCCATCAAGCTCAGTATCCTGTTTCCAACAGTGGCCCATCTAGGTCACAAGTACTTAGCAGTTTCCCCAAAAGACACAGGTTCCACAGTGCTTGTTTGGGGCAAACAGTGGATATTCTAGGTCCATTTAATAATGGTATGTGGACATTTCCTCCAGGAACTTGTCCAAACCTTTTTTAAACCCAGCTACACAAATAGCTTTTACTATATCCTCCGGTAACAAATTCCAGAGTTTGATTACACGTTGAGTGAAAAAATATTTTCTCTTATTAGTCTTAAATAGGTTATCCTGTAGCTTCATTGCATTCCCCCTAGTCTTTCTATGTTTTGATGGCATAAATGATCGATCTACATTTATCCGTTCCACTCCATTCATTAATTTATAGACCTCTATCATACCTCCCCTCAGCCGTCTCTTTTCAAGGTTGAAGAGCCCTAACCTTTTTGGCCTCTTCATAGGGGTATTCTTCCATCCCCTTTACCATTTTGGTGGCTCTTCTCTGTACCTTTTCTAATAACCGTATATCCTTTTTAAGATACGGCGACCAGAATTGCACACAATATTCAAGGCACAGTCGCACCATGAAACGATACAGAAGCATTATAATATCCTTTGTTTTATTCTCCATTCCTTTCCTTATGATACCTAGCATTCTATTTGCTCTCTTGACCGCTGCTACACACTGGGCAGAGGGTTTTAACATGTTATCCATGATGACGCCTTAATCTTTTTCCTGGGTGGTGGTTCCTAATGTGGAACCTTGCATTGTATAACCATAGTTTGGGTTGTTCTTTCCTAGGTGCATAACTTTGCACTTGTCCACATTAAATTTCATCTGCCATTTCGATGCCCAGTCTTCCAATTTATCAAGATCCTCTTGCAATTTTCCACAATCCTCATGGGTTTTAACAACTTTAAATAGTTTTGTGTCATCTGCAAATTTGATAACCTCATTCGTTATTCCCATTTCCAGGTCATTTATGAATATTTTAAAAAGTAGCAGACCCAGCACAGATCCCTGGGGTACTCCACTATTCACCTATCTCCAGGAACAAGCAGGAATGTAGTCTTCACATATGGGTATCATCGATACCGACGGAGCCTACACGGGAACGCTCCCCAGCATCCAATAGGAAAGCTTTTGGGAGCATCCCACAGCGCCTGCGTGCTGCCTTCCCACCTTTCCAACTGTCCCTCTCCAGTTCTTTGTTTTCTGCGGAGCCGACAGGTCACATACCCTGTCACCGCAGAAAATTTCATCTTTAATCTTTGTTTTTGTGGTCGCGTCTGCCTTCCTTCGACACCATACCGGTACCGCCGGTTCTTTCTTCTTTCTTTAAAAAAAAAATTATAGTTTCTGAGGTGTTTTTCTTTAGAAACTTTTTTTCCTTGGTGCTAGGCGCCATTTTGGGCACTAGGCCCAATTTTTTCCTTAAAAAAGAAAAAACCTACTTCAGGTTTTAAGAAATGTTCTAAATGTGACGGTACTATTTCCGTCACCTACAGCAATGATTGGTGTCTCAAATGTTTAGGTCCTGACCACTCTATTTCAGAGTACCACTCCTGTGGAATGATGTCAAAAAGGGGCCGGCAGAACCGAGCTGCTAAACTTAGCACCCTTTTTCCCTCAGATGTGGCGTCTGTTGCATCGACGTCCTCCAGGGCCTCATCTTCCTCCCATGGATCTCAGGTAACTAAACATAAATCTAGCTGGTCCTCAAAGGGTAGATCTCCTAAGTATCGAGATGCCCCTGGCGTTGCCCTTGAGGAATTTTCACCGGCAAAACTGCCCTGGTGGGAGGCTTCGGCTTCCAAAGCACTGATGAGGCTCCAGGATGTTCTCGAGGCCTCAACCTTGGCAGAACTACTGGCGCCATGCTCTGGGGTTCCGACCGCTTCTACTGGTACCGACAACCAAGCATCAGCAACGTCGATAGACCAGAGGAGTGGAGGAGGAGTGGCCTAGTGGTTGGGGCAAGGTACTTCAGGCCGGAAGGTCGGGGGTTCAAATCCCACTAGAGGACAGCAACCTTGGGCCGGAAGGACTGGGGTTTCTTGTCCCACAGGTGCTCCTTGTGGTCTTGGGCAAGCCACTTAACCCTCCATAGCCCATGTTCCCTGTAAAATAGTTATCTCCAAGTTATAATGCCCTGTTCAATGTAATTTCAATTTGTTCAATGTAAACCGCACTGATGCAGAATAGCGCGGTATATAAGAGAAAATAAATAAAATAAATAAATAAACCAGAGATTCCTTGCTATCGAACGCAGTCTAGCAGCTCTTCTCACGGCTTCGGTACCGTTGAAACCGCTTCAGACACCTCAACCGATACCAGTACCGACACTGGTACCGGAGCCGGTGCCGACTACATTAGCATTGGCAGGTATGCCATCCATACTGAGTCATGCGGATGTCTCCAGCATCGACAGATCTGTACCGGAACAACCCGATACCAACTTCGATCGACACCGGTCCCGTGCTTTGCACGATCACCGGGATCGGAGGTATTTTGAATCCTCTGATGAATCTGAAGACTCCGAAGACTTTGCTGATACAAGAGTACTTCTCCCCGAGGATTCCTCTTCTCCTCAGCGCAGAATGTCTCTGCCAGAGGATATGTCCTTTCAGGACTTTATCCGTGATGTGGCCCGAGGCCTTTCCATCACAGTAGCTCCTGAAAAAGAGCCTAGGGACAGATTACAAATAATTTTTATATTACACGTGGAACTAGACAGGGTTGTCCTTTATCACCATTGTTGTTTGTGCTTTCTTTGGATCCTTTACTGAGATTGATTTATGCTTGTGATGAAATACAAGGAGTGAAAGTTGGGACATGTATATTTAAGATTTCTGCTTTTGCAGATGTTTTATTAGTCATGTTGTTAAATCCTTGTGAATCTTTAAAAAGACTTCTAGATATGATTAGACGATTTGGGGAAATTGCTGGTTTAAGACTGAATATGACTAAATCAGAAGCTTTGGATATTAATGGGGGGTTACAGAGAAAATGGGGTGATGAGTTTCCATTAAAATGGGCTATTAACAAATTTAAGTATTTAGGAATTTGGTTGCCCAAAAATCCGAGCCATTTGTATAGGCAGAATGTTAGGCCTTTGATGCGAGATATACAAAATAAATTACAGGTTTGGACACCTTTGCCACTTTCATTAGGTGGTAGGATAGCTGCATATAAGATGATGATTTTTCCAAAAATTTTGTATATTTTACAATTAATTCCGTTGCGACTTTTAAGACAGGATGTGCAGAAATTAGAGAGATTGTTGCAGAGATTTTTTTGGAGAGGGAAACATCCAAGATTAAGAATTGATCGTTTGTATGGTTCATGGCAACAAGGTGGTATGGGGTTACCTTGTATAGAATTATATAATATGGGTTGTTTACTTCGTCACGTACGTGATTGGATAGGTGGTACTTCGGTTTATACTCCTTATGATTTTGAATCAGCATTAGTTGCTCCTTATTCTCTTCGGTCAATGTTACATGTATCGAGCATGAAGTTTCCTAAAGTATTTAAAAGTAATATATTATGGCAGGGGGTTCGATGGAGTTGGAAGAAGCTTTGTGAAATATTGGGTGTTTCAAGTGAAATTTCAGGTTATTTGCCACTGCAGGGTAATATTGACTTTCATCTGAGTACAAAGTCAATTTTATTTAAAGGTTGGGAGAAAAAGGGTCTTTTTCTGCTGTATCAAGTAATTAATGAAGAGGGTGTACTTAAACCATTTAGTGAATTAAAAAGAAGTTATGGTTTGTCTCAGGGGCATTTTTATGCATATCTACATTTAAAATATTATTTGATTTCCATAGCTGATAGGAGAATTGGTTTGAGATCAGAAAATTTTAGAAAATTGGAAGATTGGTTTACGTTGAAGGACAAGGAAAGGATAACTGTAGCAGAATATAATAAGGCTTTATTTAATTTAGTTCATGTCAAGAATTTTGACCATTTGAGTTTGCATTGGGGAAAAGAATTAGGAATCAATCTTGAAAGGTTTGCCTGGGAAAAGGCCATTGGGTGTATTCCTAGACAAATAGCGGGGGCAAAATTATGTGAAATGCAATTTAAGATAATAGAACGTGCTTACATATCACCATATAGAGCATGGAGAGGGGGCTTTGCTCAATGTAGTGAATGCCCAAGGTGTAGGATGGAGAAGGCACATTTGGGGCATATGTTCTGGACTTGTATATGTGTGAAGAAATTTTGGATTAATATTCAAAAATTTCTAAGTGGTATATTGAGGCAATCTTTAATTTTGACTCCAGGGTTTGCAATTCTTGATGTTCCAGATTCTTTAGGGCTTTCATTATCAGGGAATAGACATTTAGTGAGGAAATGTTGTCTGCTTGCTAAACAATGTATACTTCGGAATTGGAGAGATCCTAAAGGTCCAGAATTTTGGGAGTGGAGAAACGTATTACATCAATTGATTTTATGGGAAGGAGTATCTACTAGGAAACATGTGCGTAAAAGAGCTTATTTTTTAAATGTTTGGTCTCCTTATCTTGATGGGGTTTCAGCAAGGGCAAGGAATGATATTTTAACAATTTAAATTGGCTAAGTTAGAATTACATAAGGGTTAGGTTAGAATTGGTTTAGTAGGGAGGATGGGGATTGGAAGGGGAAAGTGTAAAAGGGTGAAGGTGCAGGAAGGAGAAGGGGAAATTATAATGTATTAATTGACTTTTTTTTTAAATGAATTATTATTGAGTGGGAGGGGGGATAAAGGTAAGGAATGGGAGGGAGTATGGGATGGGGGTGGTGGTATATGGGGGGGGAAGGGGATAAAGGTAAGGAATGGGAGGGAGTATGGGATGGGGTGGTGGATAAAGGGGGAGGAAGGGGAGAAAAATAAAATATGTTTAACATTGTTAATATGTATGCTATTTACATTGTTTCAATATGTATGCTTTTTAAGTTATCTTAAAGTGTATATTGTCTATAATGTTTCAATATGTTAGCTTCTTACAATGGAATCAAAATGTATGCTGTCTAATATGTAAACTATTTACAATAAATAAAAAGATTAAATACTAAAAAAGAGCCTAGGGCAAAGGAATTGGAAATTCTCCAATATCCTAAGGCCCCCAAAGAGGCAGCTACTCTGCCTATTCATGAGATTTTACATGATCTTTTGCTAAGGATGTGGGAAACACCTTTAACCACATCTCCTCATTCTCGAAGACTCGATACCATGTATCGAGTTCCACCTTGTCCTGGCTTTCAAAAAACTCAATTACCACACCATTCAATGGTGGTGGAATCAGCCATGAGAAGGATGAAAAGTGCAAAGAGACATGCATCCAATCCTCCAGGTTGTGAATGTAGGACTCTCGATGTCTTTGGGCGTCGATGCTTCCAAGCTTCCATGCTCTCAGCTAGGATCAGTTCCTATATCTTGTATATGGGAATGTTCCTTAAAGAGGTCACAGGAGACTTGGAGCTTATGAGCCCCCCTCCTTCCTGATGACAAAAGGCAAGACTATCTTACTCTAGTCAAACATGCTCAGGATGTTTCTAAGTTTGTAAATCGTGCAGCCTTTGACTGTTTTGAGTGCATAAGCAAAACCTCTGCTATTGCCATTGGTGCACATCGGATTGCCTGGCTTCAGGCATCTGACTTGGAAATTTGGGTACAGGATGAATTAGGAAACATTCCTTGCACAGGAGAAAATCTCTTTGGCAAGAATTGGAAGGAGAAGGCCAATGAGATAGATGCTGACAATATCACCTTGGATAGATTGTTCAAATCTACAGCCGATCCTGCAAGGAAAAAATCCTCTAAGAAACCATTTTTCAATAAGAAAAAGAAGTTTTATCCTTCCTATACCCAACAGGGACACCGTCCAGGTCAGACTGCCCGAAAGGGACAACAGCAACAACCTAGACAAAAAATGAAGCCAAAAGCTGCAAAACCTCAGCCACCTCAGTAGGCTCAGCCTCCTCAGGGGCTTTGACTCCTATCTAGAGAAATTTGCCTTCCTGCCTCTGAACGGTGCAGAACCCTCGACCATCCCAGGCAGGTTATATCATTTTTCCCACAGATGGCACCAAATAACAGCAGAAAATTGGACTCTGTCCTTTGTACGAGAGGGGTACAAGCTTCATTTTCACAGCATGCCCCCTCCTACAATTGTAAGACAGTTCAATTCTCAGACCTCTCTCGACAGTCTCTTAGATCAAGAAGTCACAATGCTCCTTGCTCAAGGAGCAATAAAGGAAGTACCCACTCCCCATCAGGGTACAGGGTTCTACTCCCCCTCTTTCCTTATTCCAAAGAAAACAGCGGGACACAGACCCATTTTAGACCTCAAAGAATTGAATAAATATTTGTTCCAAGAGAAGTTCAAAATGGTCTCTCTAGGAACTCAGCTGCCATACCTTCAAAGTCAGGATTGGCTTTGTTCTCTAGATCTTAAGGATGTGTACACTTATGTTCTTATCCATCCAAATCACAGGAGGTTCCTCCGATTCCTGTTTCAAAGAAAGCACTACCAATACAAGGTTCTTCCCTTTGGCCTGGCTTCTGCGCCAAGAGTGTTCACAAAATGCATGGCTGTGGTAGCAGCATTTCTACGCACTCTGGGAATATTTGTTTTCCCTTACTTAGACGACTGGCTCATTCGAGCCCCTACAGTGCCAGAAGCCATCTCTGCTCTGTTTCGCACAATGCAAATCCTTCAGTATTTGGGACTGGTCATAAACCTCCCAAAATCCAATCTTGCTCCCACTCAGTCCCTAGAGTTCAGAGGAGCTCATCTGGATACCAGACAGACAAGGGCTTTCCTTCCGCAGCCCCGCTGTCTTCACATAGTACAACTAGCTTCCCAAGCAGTACTCAAACCTTGTCTCACTGCTCGGGAAATGCTACAATTGCTAGGCCACATGGCATCCACCTTGCATGTGGTTTCTTATGCTCGCCTCCATATGCAAGCAGCCCAGTGGACTTTATCCACTCAGTGGACACAGGCCTCAGGTTGCCTGTCGGACAAAATAACAAACTCCAGTCTTATTTCGTCCCTCCAGTGGTGGCAATCACCCAGAAACCTTCTGGTGGGGTCTCCTTTCCAGCAACCCCTATCCCAAGCCACCCTAACAGATGCATCACAGGTGGGATGGGGAGCCCACCTGCACGATCTCTCTACCCAGGGTACCTGGACTCCACAGGAGGCCTGTCTTCATATCAACCTCCTGGAGCGCAGAGCAATCTTCTTTGCTCTTCGAGTATTTCACGCCCAGCTCAGCTGCAAGACAGTCCTAGTTCAAACGGACAATCAGGTAGCTATGTTCTATGTGAACAAGCAGGGTGGAACAGGCTCTCTGTCGCTATGCAACGAAGCTTTGCGACTATGGGCCCTCACCAGAGAGCATCAGATTCATCTCCTTGCGGTGTATCTTCCAGGCATCCAAAACTCTTGGGCAGACATACTCAGTCAAGTTCGGCTTCCACACGAATGGTCTCTCCATGCAGACCAGGTTGCCCAAATATTTCAGATTTGGGGAACCCCGGACATAGACCTCTTTGCAAGTCCGCTGAATGCCAAACTTCCCCGGTTCTGTTCCAGAATTCTGGCTCGATATTGTCAGGCAAGGGACGCCTTCCTCCTCCACTGGGGTCAGGACTTCCTATATGCCTTCCCACCCATTCCCCTCATCCCCAAAACCCTATTCCAGCTTCAGAGAGACAGAGGTCATATGATCCTCATAGCTCCACGTTGGCCATGGCAAACATGGTACCCTCTGCTCCTACATCTCTCTCAAGCTCTGCCTCTGGAGTTGGGATCTGCTCCAGATCTTCTCTCCCAAGAGGACGAGATGCTCTGGCATCTGAATCCCCAGTCTCTGCATCTCAGGGCCTGGTTGCTGAAAGCCTAGAACTTCAGGATCTTAACCTTTCCCAACAAGTAAAGGATATCCTTCATGCTTCTAGGAAACCCTCCACAAGATGCTTGTATGCCTTTAAGTGGAAAAGGTTTACCATATGGTGCTCGCAGAAGGGTCTTAACCCTCTTGTGATACCTCTGGAATCGATACTGGAGTATCTCCTTCATTTGTCAAATGCGGGTCTCAAGACAAATTCATTAAGAGTCCTTTTAGTGCTATTGCAGCTTCTTACAAGCCTCTAAGTGGACAACCTATTTCCTCTCATCCTCTCATAGCGAGATTTATGAGAGACCTTCTTTTAACAAAGCCTCCCATTAAGCCACCACCGGTGGCATGGGACTTAAATCTGGTGCTCGGGCAGCTCATGAAACCGCTCTTTGAACCGTTAGCTACTACATCTTTGAAATTCCTTACTTGGAAAGTCATCTTCCTCATTGCAATCACATCAGCACATCGCATCAGTGAATTGCAAAGCTTAGTGGCTGATCCTCCTTATACAAGGGTCCACCATGATAAGGTAGTTCTTAGGACTCATCCACACTTTATGCCAAAGGTGGTTTCGCCTTTCCATTTAAACCAAGCGGTTTATCTTCCTGTATTCTTTCCGAGGCCTCATGCCTCCAGTGCCGAAAGGAACCTTCATACCTTGGACTGTAAAAGAGCTTTGGCCTTTTACTTGCAAAGGACACAGCAACATAGAAAATCTTCTCAAATCTTTGTTGCTTTTGATCCTAGTCATTTGGGACTTCCAGTTTCCAAAAGAACTCTATCTAACTGGATTGTTCAGTGCATATCCTTTGCCTATGAGAGTAAGAACCTTCCTCTTGAAGGCCATGTCATAGCTCACAATGTGAGAGCCATGGCAGCCTCAATGGCTCATCTTCACTCTGTGTCTATCGATGACATCTGTCGAGCAGCTACTTGGGCTTCAGTACATACCTTCACAGGCCATTACTGCTTAGACAAGGACTCCCGCCGGGATGCCTTGTTTGGCCAGGCTGCTGTTCAACACCTTTTTCAGACTTAATCAACTCCTACCCACCGTCCCTGGTAAGATGCCAGAGATCCATGGGGGGAAGTATGGCCGTTTCACAAGGCCTAACAACTTCCTGGGGCCATCTCCCTGGCATCTGCAGCTAGGGAGTACCCATATGTGAAGACTACATTCCTGCTTGTTCCTAGAGATAGCATAGTTACTCACCTGTAACAGGTGATTGGGAACAGCAGGAATTTAGTCTTCACAACCCGCCCACCTCCCCTAGGAGTTGTGTATCTCTCTTTCTCTCTCTCTCTTTTCTCAGCTATAAACTCAACTGGAGAGGGACAGTTGGAAAGCCTGGAAGGCAGCACGCAGGCGCTGTGGGATGCTCCCAAAAGCTTTCCTATTGGACGCTGGGGAGCATTCCCGCGCAGGCTCCATTGGTACTGACGATACCCATATGTGAAGACTAAATTCCTGCTGTTCCCTGAGATCACAGGTGAGTAATTACACTTTCTCCATTGGGAAAATTGGCCATTTAGCCCTATCCTCTGCTTTCGATCTTTTAACCAGTTCCTGATCCACAATAGTACACTGCCTTCTATCCCATGACTTTTTAGTTTTGCCAAAAGTCTCTGATGAGGGATCTTGTCAAAGGCTTTCTGAAAGTCAGATCAGTGGATACTAGAGATCATCCAGGAGGGGTAGGCGTTGGAGTTCACTCGACCCCTGATGGATGCCTTCATCATTTTCCCCTGTAAGACACCTCAAAAGATAGCAGTGGTTGGGGATATGCTGTGACATCTGTTGGCCTTGCAGGTCATAGTGCAGGTCCCAAGAGACCAGTGTGGGTATTGTTGATACTCCATCTATTTTGTGGATCTCCAGGAACAAGCAGGAATGAGTCTTCACATATGGATACGTCGGTACCGACGGAGCCTGCTCGGGAACGCTCCCCAGCGTCCAATAGGAAAGCTTTTGGGAGCATCCCACCACGCCTGCGTGCTGCCTTCCCGCCTTTCCCAACTGCTTCTCCTCAGTTTTCGTTTTTCCGCGGAGCCGGCAGGACGTACTCCTGTCGCCGCAGAAAATTCTTCTTTTATTTTGTTTTTCTTGTGGTCGCGTCTGCCTTCTCTCGACGCCACCGGTACCGCCGGTGTTTTTTTTTTCTTCTTCCTACAAATTTTTCCTTTGTAGGGACTATTTTTCCCTGTTTAGTGCCTGACGTTTTTTTTGGCCTGTTAGGCCTCTTCACTTTTCTTCATGGAAACGCCAGCCACTATCCCTAAGAAATGTTTTAACTGTGGCGGTACGAAATTAGTTTGACACCCATAATTGGTGTCTACCATGTTTAGGTCCTGACCACTATCCGCTGGAGTGTTCCTCCTGCAGCAGTGTATCCAGAAGAAGTCTTCAGCATCGAGCTCAACTCAGACCCGAGGGTACCAGCTAAAACTTCTTCACGGGATCAGGTAACCAAACAAAAGTCTGTCAAGACTAGCCAGTCCTCGGGTGGTAGATCTCATGCTCAGCATCGAGATGCCTCTGGCCTTGCCCCCGAGCACAACTTAAAAATAAAACCCCGGCGGGAGTCTTCGGCCTCCAAAGCATTAACGGGGTTTCAGGTTGTTCCCGGGGGTTTTACCTCTACGAACATACCTGAGCCATGCTCGGTGGTGGTATCCGCTTTGAGCGGTACCGGTACCCCGGCATCGGCAATGGTGTTGGATGAAATATTCCACACCGATGATCGCAGTGTAGCGCTCTCGGTTCCTTCGGTACCGTTAGAGTCGCTGCAGACCGATCTTCCAGCATCGGTATTGATTCCGGTACCAGTACTGGTATCCACGTCGGTACCCTCCAGGTGTGCTTCAATAGACTCGCTTCTTTCGATGCCGAGTCTGGAATCGATCTCTAGCCTGGATGATTGGGTACCGACTCATCTCAGTACCGACCTCGGATGGTACCAAAGACATTATTCCGGTGATCAAGGTCTGGTGCTCTCGGTGCCTTCGGTACCACTAGAGTCACCACAGACTGATCTTCCGGTATCTGTACCGGCTACGATACTAGTGTCGGTACCGTTCTCTACGTTAGCATCGGTACCTTCCATGCTTACTTCCACAGGCTCGCTTCCTTCGGTACCGAGTTTGGAATCGATCCCTAGCATGGATGGGATGCTACCGATTTGTCGCGGTACCGACCTCGAGCGGTACCGATGACCATCCTTTCAGGACAATCCGATGCTCCACCCTTTGGAGTCTTCTAATCCAGTGGATCTGGATGAATCTATTGGTACCAAGGCTAGATCTTCAACAGGTCTAGCCTTTACTCCTCATGGTAGAGGATCCCCCTCTGGGAAAATTTTCTTTTCAAGCGTTCTTGCTTGATATGGCAAAGTTACTTGCCATTTCTATACCTGGTCAAGATCCTGCACCAGGGGATTCAGAACCTCTGCATATCTCCTGGCGTCCAAAGGAGGTCATCATGCTTCCTTTTGCATCAGACCTTACAGGATCTCTTACTTAGAATGGTATCCCCACCTTCTGCGGCAACTGATTATCTGTACAAGGTGCCCCCTTCTCCAGGTTTTCAAAAGACTCAACTTCCTCATCATTCTATTGTTGTAGAATCAGCAGTGAGGCGTGTTAAGAGTACTAAAAAGCACTCTTCATCTCCAGGAACAAGCAGGAATAAGTCCTCACATATGGGTACGTCGGTACCGACGGAGCCCGTGCGGGAAAGCTCCCCAGCTTCTTAGAATAGAAGCTTTTGGGACCTCCCACTGCACATGCGCACTGCCTTCCCGCCTTCCTGAACAGCTCTCCTCAGTTTCTCTTTTTCCGCGGAGCCAGCAGGTCGTGTTCCTGTCACCGCTGAAGAAATTGTTATTTTATTTGTTTCTTTAGACCGCGTACCTGCCTTCCCCATACCGATACCGGTATCGCCGGTCTTTTCTTTCTTTCTTTAAAAAATTATAATTCTTTTTTCTTATTTTTTAGCTTTTTGGTCACTTCAGAGAGGCCTCTCGGCCTACTCAATTTCTCCTCATGGAGAAGCCAGCCCCTGGATTTAAGAAGTGTACCAAATGTAATGCTGTTATTTCAGTCACAGACACCCATGACTGGTGTCTGAAATGTTTGGGGCCTGACCATTCCATACCGGACTGCCCATCTTGCTCCCACATGTCTAAACGTGGGCTGCAGAACCGGGCCAACAAATTCCATGTGCTGTTTGCTTCAGAGAATACAGCATCACAGTCATCCAGGTCTTCTTCTCCGGATGGATCTCAGGTAACCAAACCTTCTGTGGGCAAGTCCTCAAAGAGCAAATCTCCTTCAAAGCATCGAGAGGCTCTTAGCTTAGAACTTGAGGACCCTGCCCCAGCCAAACAACCCCGGCGGGAAGTCCAACTTCCAAAAACGCCAATTCAGGGGTCTCAGGTTGATATCGATGCTACGGCCTCGACAGATCACCTGTTAGCCTGCTCTGGGGTACCGGGTCACTCCGGTACCGACATCCAGGCAGCTATGGCGTCCATGGGCGATACTGTACAGTCCATGCAGCAGGCCGTCATGGCTTTCATTAAAGCTGCAACGCCATCGGTTCCGCTTTCAGCGGTTCCGGGCCCGATACCGGTATCGTCCGCCATGCCGGTATCGAGGCCGTCCACCTCTAAACGCAAGTCGGTACCGTATGGGCTTTCGCTCCATACCGGTTCCATACCCGATACGCCCGATATCGATACCGATCGGTACGCGTATCGTGCGTTAGAGGAAAGCACCGATTCCTCTGAGGATTTTCACTCCTCTGATGATTCTGCTGAGTTTTCACTCAACTTACCTGAGGAGCCCTCTTCTCCTAAAAGGAGAATGTCCCCTCCAGAGGATTTGTCCTTCCAGGACTTTGTTTTAGATATGGCTACAGCCCTTTCTATTACCACATCCTCTGAAAAGGAACCCAGATCCAAAAAACTGGATATTTTGGGATACTCAAAGGCCCCTAAGGAGGCAGTTACCCTGCCTATCCATGAAATCCTTCAAGAACAACTGATGGATTTCTGGGAAAATCCTTTGACTTTGTCTCCTTATTCCCGTAGGTTGGACACCATGTATAGGGTCCCTCCTTCTCCTGGTTTCCAAAAGACTCAATTGCCCCACCACTCTATTGTGGTGAAGTCTGCAATGAAGAAGATTAGGAGTACCAAAAGGCACTCTTCCACCCCTCCAGGACGGGAATGTAAGACTTTGGACTCTTTTGGTAGGAAAATTTTCCAGGCTAGTATGCTTATAGCCAGGATTAATTCCTACAGTCTCTATATGGGCATGTTCCTGGAGGAACTTGCCAAAAAGGTGCGGCATTTTGCCCCCTTTATCCCTGAGGATAAAAAGCAGGGTTTCCTTTCCCTAGTGAAACAACTCTTAGAGGTTTCTAAGTTCTCTAATAGGGCAGCATATGATTCCTTTGAGGGAGCCAGTAGGGCTTCGGGCATTGCTATTGCAGCCCGACGTCTTGCTTGGCTCCAGGCCTCTGATCTGGAACCTTGGGTTCTAGATGGCTTACGTAATCTGCCCTGTACAGGTGAGAACTTATTTGGGGAAGAGTGGCAAATCAAAGCCACCCAGATGGATGCTGAAAATGCCACCTTGGAAAGACTTTCAAAGTCCACTTCAATTCCTACTAAGAAAAAGTCTTTTAAAAGGCCTTACTATAAGAAGGCCAGAGTTGCTTCAAATACTGGCCAGCAGTCTTCTCAACCTCGCTATACTGCTAAGCGTCAGCAATCCAAACAAGCACGAGCTAAGCCTGCAGCAGCTACTGTAGCTCAGCAGGCTCCAACCCCTCAGGGGTTTTGACTTGCTCCTAGGGAACTTGCCACTTCTGGTTCTAACACAACCAGAACCTCTCACCATACCCGGAAGGTTGGTTCACTTTGCTCCCAGATGGGAACAAATCACAACAGAACAATGGACCCTCTCTATCATTCGAGAGGGTTACAAACTTCATTTCTCCAGCCTTCCTCCCCATCATATGGTGAGACCATTCAATTCTCCCCCATCTCTCCTAACCCTGTTGGGTCAAGAGGTTTCCTCTCTTCTTGCCCAAGGGGCCATAGAAGAGGTTCCTCTTCCTCAACAAGGGTCCGGTTTCTACTCCCCTTATTTTCTCATTCCAAAGAAGACAGGGGGATTCAGACCAATCCTAGATCTGAGAGAATTGAACAAATTTCTCTTCAAGGAGAAATTCAAAATGCTGTCTCTCGGCATTCTCCTTCCTTACCTCCAGGGTCAGGACTGGCTTTGTTCTCTAGACCTACAGGATGCGTATACACATATACTCATCCATCCATCCCACAGAAAGTATCTTCGCTTTCTGTTTCAGGGAAAACATTTCCAATACAGAGTACTCCCCTTCGGTCTAGCCTCTGCTCCAAGAGTATTCACAAAATGCATGGCAGTCGTAGCCGCATTTCTAAGAGGCATGGGAATCTTTGTCTTCCCATATCTGGACGACTGGCTCATCCGAGCTCCAACTCAGTCACAGGCCCAGATTTCCCTGGACCACACAAGGAGCCTTTTGCAGTATCTGGGACTGGTAGTAAACCTTCCCAAGTCCCAACTCATCCCTACTCAATCTCTAGAATTCATAGGGGCCCAGTTGGACACCATCACTGCAAGGGCCTACCTTCCACAGGTTCGAGGCCAGCGCCTCCTGAGTTTGGCCTCCCAAGCTCAGTCCAGCACTCACTTGACAGCCAGGGAAATGCTACGCCTACTGGGTCATATGGCCTCCACAGTGCATGTGGTGCCCTATGCTCGTCTTCATATGAGAGCAGCTCAATGGACCCTGGCCACTCAGTGGACTCAGGCGTCAGGAGCGCTCTCAGACCAAATACAAACCTCCGATCGTCTGTTTTGGTCCCTCCACTGGTGGACTTCCACCAAGAATCTGTTGTTGGGGGCTCCATTTCAACCATTGCTACCCCAAGCAACCCTCACAACAGATGCCTCCCAAACAGGGTGGGGAGCCCATCTGCAAACTCTCTCCACTCAGGGCACTTGGTCTCTACAGGAGACCACCCTTCATATCAATCTTCTGGAACTGCGAGCAATTTACCTTGCCCTCAAGGTCTTCCACTCCCTCCTAGCCAACCTCACTGTCCTAGTTCAGACGGACAATCAGGTGGCCATGTTTCACATAAACAAACAAGGAGGGACGGGCTCTCTGTCGCTTTGCAACGAAGCTCTAAGACTATGGGCCTTCGCCAGAGAGCATCAGATTCACCTGCTAGCAGTGTATCTCCCAGGAGTTCAAAACTCTCGGGCAGACAGGCTCAGTCGAGTTCTGCTGCCACACGAATGGTCCCTACATTTGGACCAAATAAACCGAATCTTTCAGGAATGGGGGACCCCGGACATAGACCTCTTTGCAAGTCCGTGGAATGCCAAACTTCCCCGGTTCTGTTCCAGAACTCCGTGTCAGGGAGCTCAGGCTACGGACGCCTTTCTCCTGAATTGGAATCAGGCATTCCTATATGCCTTTCCACCCATTCCTTTGATTCCCAAGACTCTGTTCAAACTCCAGAGGGATCATGGAACTATGATCCTCATAGCTCCACGCTGGCCACGCCAAGTGTGGTTCCCTCTACTTCTACAGCTCTCCCAGGGATCCTACTTGGATCTGGGAGCTGCGCCAGACCTCCTGTCTCAGGAGGAGGGGACTTTGTGGCACCCAAACCCCAAATCCCTTCACCTCAGTGCTTGGTTACTGAAGGCTTAAGCCTTCAAGACTTTCATCTTTCCCAACCAGTGAAAGATATCCTTTCTGCCTCTAGGAAACCCTCTACCAGGCGTTCCTATGCTTTCAAATGGAAACGTTTTTCCATTTGGTGTGCTCAGCAGGGTCTTGACCCTCTGGCACTTCCTTTGAATTCTCTTCTTGATTATCTCCTGCATCTATCCAATGCAGGCCTCAAGACGAATTCGGTAAGAGTCCATTTAAGCGCTATTGCAGCATCCTTGAAACATATAAATGGACAGCCTATCTCCTCTCATCCTCTTGTTGCAAGATTCATGAGAGGCCTGACTCTCACTAAACCTCCCATCAGACCACCCCCGGTCGCATGGGATTTGAATCTAGTGCTCGGTCAACTTATGAAGCCACCTTTTGAGCCAATGTTTTCCACCTCCTTGAAATTTCTTTCCTGGAAGGTCATCTTCCTCATTGCAGTCACTTCGGCTCGCCGCATCAGTGAGCTGCAGGCTTTAGTGGCTAATCCACCTTACACAAGATTTCATCATGATAAGGTGGTCCTTAGGACGAATCCCCACTTTATGCCTAAAGTGGTCTCGCCTTTTCATCTTAATCAAGAGGTATATCTACCTGTCTTTTTTCCAGCTCCTCATGCATCCAATGCAGAGAGGAACCTTCATACTCTGGATTGTAAAAGAGCTCTCGCTTTTTACCTTAATAGGACTCAGCCACATCGAAAGTCTTCTCAACTTTTTGTGGCCTTTGATCCTTCCCATTTGGGACTTCCAGTCTCCAAGCGTACACTTTCCAATTGGATTGCTCAGTGTATTTCTTTTGCTTACCAGAGCAAAAACATTTCTCTGGAAGGCCATGTCACTGCTCACAATGTGAGGGCCATGGCAACTTCTATGGCTCATCTGCACTCTGTTTCCATAGATCAGATCTGTCGAGCCGCTACCT
Organism: Ichthyophis bannanicus; assembly: GCA_033557465.1. Classification (NCBI taxonomy): domain Eukaryota; kingdom Metazoa; phylum Chordata; class Amphibia; order Gymnophiona; family Ichthyophiidae; genus Ichthyophis; species Ichthyophis bannanicus. The sequence continues at coordinate 939,568,046 of CM066033.1, read as the reverse complement.
GGGCCTCGGTTCATACCTTCACAGCCCATTACTGTTTGGACAAGGACTCCCGCCGGGATGCCTTGTTTGGCCAGGCTGTCCTCAAGCACCTGTTCCATTCCTAAACAACTCCTGCCCACCTTCCCAGAATGGATGCCTGAGATCCATACGAAGATGGCGAACCTTTACAGGGGATCCCATGCATCTAAGCTAGGGAGTCCCCATATGTGAGGACTTATTCCTGCTTGTTCCTGGAGATAGCACAGTTACTTACCTGTAACAGGTGATCTCTGGGAACAGCAGGAATTAGTCCTCACAACCCACCCACCTCCCCTAGGAGTTGTATCTTTTATCTATCTATCTTCCTGTCCTCTCTCTGTTGACTCAGCTATAAACTCGAAACTGAGGAGAGCTGTTCAGGAAGGCGGGAAGGCAGTGCGCATGTGCAGTGGGAGGTCCCAAAAGCTTCTATTCTAAGAAGCTGGGGAGCTTTCCCGCACGGGCTCCGTCGGTACCGACGTACCCATATGTGAGGACTAATTCCTGCTGTTCCCAGAGATCACCTGTTACAGGTAAGTAACTGTGCTTTATCCGCCAGGTCGTGAGTCTAGCATTTTAGATGCCTTTGGACGTAAAAGCTTCCAGGCATCCATGTTTTCAACAAGAATTCTCTCATATATTTTCTATATGGGATTATCTCTTGAAGAGGTCACCAAGAGTTTGCTACTTTTGACCCCTTCAAGAACTCAAAAGAGCAGATTACTCTTTACTGGTTAGTCATGCTAAAAATATCTCTAGGTTCCTTATTCGTGCTTCCCTGGACTGTTTTGAGTCTGTTAGCAGAACTTCTGCTATAGCCAAAAGGGGCACGACGCATGGCCTGGCTCCAAGCTTCAGACTTGGACAAATGGGTACAAGAAAGGCTGGGAAATACTCCTTGTACTGGAGAAAATCTCTTTAACAAGGAGGCTTTACGCCAAGCTGCCCAGTTAACCACTGACACTATTGCTTTCAGAGGATTGTCAACACCTTCCTCTATCCCAGTTTGTAGGAAATCTCCTACCAAACTTTATTCCCCTAAGGGGAAAAAGTTTTATCCATCTTCTACCCATCATACAGCTGTTTCCAAACAAGGGAAACATCAAACCAGGCTAAGGAAACCACAACCTCAGCCGGTTCAGCAAACCCAACAGCCGCAGGGTTTCTGATAGATTCTTCATTGAATCTTTCTTTCCTGTTTGAGGTTTAGAACCTGTAGTCTGCTTCTTCTCAATAGAAGCATCTACACCGGTTCCATCCTAAACCTTACACATGAATCTCTTCTAAAGACATATCCATTCTTTTAGCTCACAGAGCTTTTCAGGATGATCATGCCTTACAGGTAGCAGGGTTCCTCCTCTACCTTCTAAGGGGAAAACAGGACTAACAACTATCAATAAGGTTGGCTATGCCTTTACTTTTGACAGTTTTTCCTGTATGAGCACGTGTCACAGACAATAAGGGAGTCTTACCACTCCTACTTATGTCTGTAGGTCCTTTTTCCAATTTTGGGACCACTGCGTTAGCAATAGCTAGAAGTGCAGGATCTCCTAGTGGTTAGACCTCTGGCTTGCTGACCAAGTAACCAGGGTTCGATCTCCACTATCAATCCTTTCTGGCCTTAGTAATAAGTCCCAGACAGGTTAAGAACCCTTTTTGGACACTTTATTGTTGCAGGCACATCAGCTTACCTTCTATTCTTAGCCATCTCCAATTCTATGGGCTTTGGCAGAATAGTTTAGGTTACATACTGGCACTCAGTCAGTTTTTTCTTCTAACCAACCTGCAGCATGCTCTCTGCAATTATATAGAGCAGCTCTACACTATGGGCCCTTACTAGAGAGCATCAGAGTTTTTCCTAGCACATAATTCCAGATGGTTAGGAAGGGTTTTACCTAGTCATGCCCCCTCATGACTGGTGGGTTTTCCCTACCCTTACCATCTCCATTAAAGTCTCCTTTTAGAACAAAGGACACAGGCTTTAAATTACGTGAAAACCTAAAGAATTACTCAATTCCCTGGATTGGTTCACATCTCCAGTGGACCCCCTTCACCAGGGATATTTTTTTCTTTTCATAGCAGCCAGTCCTTGTCTAGTATTTTCCTTCCAATCCCAATTCTTCATTGGAAGCTCATATTGAGCGCAAGAACGCATGATACTCATCTTGCCCTCATAGAAGGGAAGACATGGTATCTCATTCCATTGCGTCGTCTTCTCCAGCTGCCATACTGGAGTTATGGAAGGATCCAGACTTACTTGCCTGCAGATTAAAGAGATCCTCTGGACGTTTTTCACGTAGGCCTCCATTCCTGGTTATTCAAGGGTTAGAATTCTTAAAGGAATCTAGACTTCTCCTTGTCAGTGAGAGCATTTCCTTAGCTCTCCCACTTATAACCGGGGAGAAAAGATTCTCTATACAACTCCTCAAGCAGGTATTACCCTTCTTGTTATTAGATGAATCTTTCTCTCTCTCCACATATCCCTATGTGGATGTCTTTACATATACATGTCTCTATCTAGATATGTAGGGACGTGTGTGTGTGTGTGTGTGTGTGTATATATATATATATATATATATATATATATATCTATATATATATATATATATATATATCTTGTCACGCCGTTGCTTGTCCCTTCAAGCTAAGGCGGGGTATTAAGCCGAGGCCTTGTGTTTAACCAGCCCAGAGATCTTGCTTGGCACTCTGGGATATGTAGTTTTTCTTAGGCCAGTCAAAAGAATAAGTTGTGGAAACAAGGTAAGGCTTAAACAGGTTTTATTCCCCTTCCGGGAGGATTCTTTCAGTGGTCAAAACAAAAAGGTAAACAGCCCCACTTTGGGAACAAACAAAGAAACAAAATGGAAACAGAAAAATGCTTATCTTCAGCTTTTAACATGCAAACAAAAGTAGTTAAACAGCCCTTTTCCAGCACACAAAAACCCTTTTCTTTGTAGCTTTAAGGCTTGGCAAGTATCACAACTTGTTCACCGCAAAGAAGATATATTATCAGAAATTGTAAGCGTACAGTCCATGTATTCATTACACGTTGTGTCCCCCTGTACCTCACACTGCATATCTTCTTCTTCTGCCTTTAACAATTCTTCTCTTGCACAGTTCGGCACATTATTAAACAGTCTCTCTTTGTTATTCAGAGATTCTCTTTCTCTCTCTGTGAGAATGTGTGACAGGCTACTACCACATTCACTGGAGTACTTAATTTGGGAGCCTTCCAAATGCTGAGGACCATAGGGGAAATTACAACATTCACCTTTCCCTCTATTAGCTACAATTGGTTTACCTCTTGGCAGTCTCTGACTCGGGCTTCTCTCTGCTGCTGCAGACACCGGAGTAACGTCAAGTGGAAGCTTTCCACGGCTCCTGCCTTTTGTCCTTCTCCCAGATACAAGATTATCTTCAGGTACAAAAGCTTTACTTTTCCTGTGCCAATTACTAGGGTAAATAGTTTCTTCAGGCTTCCTCCAACTAGCTTCCCAATTGAACTCTCCGTTACCTTTCAGATAACTTCTGCCGAGAGCTCTGACGCTTCTGTGCTCTGCCTTCCACCACAGGCACCTGGGTTCTCACTCTCTCCCTTGGAATAAAACTTTTTAGCTTTTACAGCTCTTCCACCGGCTTCATTCCAACCTGAGCTTTTCCCAGCATGTCCTTGGCTCTCTGAACACTCACGACTGCCTGTTCACGTGTTCCTTCCAGGTTCTGTTCTGCTTCTCCCTCTAACTCCATGTGCATTGAGTTTATCTACGTGTGTGTCAGCTCCACCCACTCCCAGCTGGCTTTCATCAGTTACTGATCCCTCAGCCTTTCTGCTGCTTGGGCGTGTTTCTCTAGCTCGTGACCTGATTTGTTTGGGTTGCCTATAGCAACATCCTGACATGTGCTCCTCTGAAATGTCAGAATCAGTTTCACTGCCTGCATCTTTACCTATTTCCATGGGCTCTGTTAAACCTACTTTGTGACAAAATATATATGTAGATACATACACCAATACACACATATATCTATCGGGATATATATATATAATAATGGGTAGATATGTATCTATATACTTATCTATCTGTCTGTCTAGGTTCATATATACATATATTTCCTATATGGCTCTGACTGATGGTCACTACCCCTATCAATGCTGCTCCAGCATGCTTAGGGTTCTACATAGACAACCACTTCCCTGTGGTAATTAGAAAATTCTTTTACAATAACCTTTCAGGTTAGGTACATCTGAAGCTCTCCATGTACCATCATTTTTCCTAAGTGACTTCAATTAGGAAAGACATTCCGAATCTTCGGAAAATAGGAGGCTACAACGCCTCATACTTCTGTCCTTATATTGTCATCGGATACAGGGGTCTTCAATACCCCTCTTCTCCTACAAGAACCATTTCTTCTCTAAGGTCAAAAGAACTTAAGCCTTATCTAACAAGACCACCTGCGTTTTCGCTGAAGTCCTACATCATTGAACTACCCCAGTTTCCTCTGGGACTACTTCTCACCCTTAAGGGTTCTGACCTCCACCTGTCTTTTGCAGTTTATTTACCTCTACTCTACAGTGAGGTACTCCTTGAGGATATTCTACTGGCTCATACTAGCAGATCCATATGAACCTCCATAAACGTTTTACAGTACCCACCAGGTGAGGTCCATATTAGTATATGGCAATTCAATATTTACTGCTAAATATCATCTGCACAGGGACTCTTATCTAGATGTCCTGTTTAGTCCAGCTGTTCCACAGCACATTCTTTTAGTTCAACTCCTACCCTCCATCCCCAGGATGCCTGAGGTTCTGAAGAATAGCATAGCCCATCTTAGATTCGCAGCATGCTGGGACTCCCTCCAGGCATCTTAGCTTGGGAGTCCCCATATGTGAAGACTCATTCCTGCTTGTTCCTGGAGATAGCACAGTTACTTACCTGTAACAGGGGATCTCTGGGAACAGCAGGAATTAGTCTTCACAACCCACCCACCTCCCCTAGGAGTTGTATCTCTCTATCTCTATCTTTCCCTTCTCTCTCTGTCTTTCTCTTTGTCTCAGCTTTAAAACTCAACTGAGGAGAGGCCGTTGAGAAAGGCGGGAAGGCAGCACGCAGGTGTGGTGGGATGCTCCCAAAAGCTTTCCTATTGGACGCTGGGGAGCATTCCCGCGCAGGCTCCGTTGGTACCGACGTACCCATATGTGAAGACTAATTCCTGCTGTTCCCAGAAATCACCTGTTACAGGTAAGTAACTGTGCTTTCCCAAAAAGGAAGGATTTTTCAGGCCCATTTTGAATCTCAAACACATGAACTGGTTCCTGAGGGGTCCCCATTTCCACATGGAAGCGCTCTGATCTGTCATAGCAGCCATAAGAAAAAGCGAGTTCTTGACCTCCCTCGATCTTACAGAGGCTTACTTGCACATACCCATCCACCACGAAAGTTAGTAATTCCTTCGGTTTGCGGTGCCGATGGGGGACTACCAGTTTCAGACATTACCATTCGGCCTTGCGACAGCTCCCCATAAGTTCACCAAGGTGGTGATGATGATGATGGTGGTGGCGGCAAAACTCCGCCAAGAGCAAATTCTGGTTCATCCCTACCTGGATGATTGGTTGATCCGAGCAAAGTGCAGAGCAGAGAACGAGCTCGCTACGGTGAGTGTAATAGAATTATTAGAAAGCCTCCGCTGAGTCATCACCGGACCAAGAGCCATCTTTAGCCCACACAAGACCTATTGTATCTGAGCGCTCAGTTTCGCACAGACACAGGGTGGGTGGCCCTGTCAGAGGCCAGAATGCACTCCCTGCAGCAACAGTTATGCCAGTTTCTGCATATGAAAAGACCAACAGCGTGGCATTATCTACAGGTATTGAGCTCTATGGCTGCATCACTTGAGCTAGCGCTTTGTGCTCAGGCGCACATATGGCCATTGTAGAGAGCGTTGCTTCAAAGGTTGTCGGCACAACAGCTACCGCTCTTTCATCCTTTACCCTGTCCAGGGATAGCGAGGGTTGCCCTATGGTGGTGGTTACATCCGAGCAGTCTTCTTGGGGGTATGCCCCTGGAGACTCCACAGTGAGTCTTGCTGACAACCGATGCCAGTCTGACAGGTTGGGGGGGCACATTACAAAGCCCAAGTGATTGAGGGGTTTTGGTCCCCGCAGGAGTGTGTGTGGCATATCAATTGGTTAGAGATGAGAGCAGTGCTCCTGGCACTACAACATTTTCAACCACTCTTGCAGGGGAGAACAGTGAGTGTGTTCTCGGGCAATGTCGCTACTGTGGCCTACATCAATCGGCAGCGTGGCATAGGCAGAGTGCAGCTAGAGGACGAGATAAGCTCATTGCTAGCATGGGCAGAGAACAACTTGCAGGCGATCTCGGCAGCACATGTGGTCGGCAAGGAGAATGTGGCAGCAGATTATCTGAGCCATTATCAGCTAGACTCTGACGAGTAGACTCTCAACGATGCAATTTTTGCATGGGTAGTGAGGTGCTGGGATCAGCTGATGATGGATCTCATGGCCTCCGTCGAGACAGCAAAGGCAGCATGCTTCCTCAGCAGGAGAAGGGAGGGAATGTCAGAGGGGCTAGAAATCCTGGTGCAGGCTTGGCCATCAGACGGCCTTCACTGTGTTCCCTCTGTGGCTGCTCACAGTCCGTGTGATGCAAAGAATTGGAGCACATCACGGCGCAGTCATACTCATTGCTCTGGATTGGCCTCACTGTCCATGGTGCTGCCTATCAGCCTCAACATCCTCAGCAGAGACATCAGGGCCCTTGTCAACCCAAGAAGCCCTAGGCTCCTAAGCCTCAACCAGCTGCACAGCCACAATCTACGCCTGGTTTTTGACTCTTTCCTAGAGAGCATTGCCATTCTGTCTCTGGTGGGTCCCCAGCCCCCCCCCCCCCCCTTACATAGCAGGCAGACTTTGTAACTAGTGGCAGCTCATAATATCAGAGCAGTGTATACTTCAGATTGTCCAAAGGGGTTATCAGCTTCACTTCAAAATCTTACCCGCCCACCAGTTTCACGGGGATTATTCCATGCAACCCCTTCAAAGCATTCTCTTAAAAGAAGAGCTGACCACCGTATTGTCCCAGGGTGCCATAGAAAGAGTTCCTCCTCCTCAAAGGATAGGCTTCTTCGCTCCATATTTTCTCATTCCAAATAAAACAGGAGGATTCGGGCCCATCTTGGATCTCAGAGAGCTAAACAAGTTCATGGTCTGAGAAAAATTCAAAATGATTTCTCAAGGAACTCTTTTACGATACCTCCAGAGATATGATTGGCTATGTTCTCTAGACTTGAATGAGACGTACATGCATTTACTGATCCATCTTCACACAGTTATTTGTGTTTCATGTTTCAAGGAAACCATAATCAATAGTGGGTTCTCCCGTTTGGTTTAGCCTTTGCCCCAAGAGTCTTCACAAAATGCATAGCAGTAGTCACTGCCTACCTACGCACCTTGGGGGTATTCGTCGTCCCTTACTTAGACGACTGGCTGATGAGGGGATACTCCCCTCAAGAGGTAAAATTCTCCCTTCATCACACCATCACGATGCTTCAACACCTGGGCTTTGTTATGAACTTCGCAAAGTCTCACCTCTCTCCAACCCAACAACTGGAGTTCATCGGAGCGCTCTTAGACACTCAACAGGTCCGAGCTTTCCTTCCACAGGATCGCTGTGCCCACCTCATCGAGCTGGCAAAGGGGGTGCAAAAGCAAAGCCAAGTAACAACTCGAGAGATATTACGGCTATTAGGACATATGGTCTTCATGGTCCATGTCATCCCCTACGCTGATTTATACATACAACAAGTGCAATGGATTCCGTCTTCTCAATGTACACATGCAAAGGGGTGTCTCAGAGACAAGATCCATATCACCCCTCACCCCATTAGGTCCCTTCAGTGGTGGATTTCTCCACAAACCTACTCATCGGGTCACCTTTTCAGATGCTCCCACCTCGATGCACCCTGACAACAGATGCTTCCAAGCTAGGTTGGGGGGTGCATCTGAACAACCTGAGCACACAGGCGCTCTGGACACCATAGGAATCTGTCCTCCAGATCAATCTGTTAGAACTGCGAGCACTGACAAATGCTCTTCAAGTTTTTCAACCCCAATTTTTGTGGCAATCTGTTTTAATCAGAACGGAAAACTAAGTTCTCATGTTCTACATGAACAAACAGGGAGACAGAGTCCCATCCCCTCTGCGAGAAAGCGCTTCACCTGTGGTTCTTTGTCATCTCACACTGCATTCACCTCAGAGCGGTATACTTCCCGGATGAACTCTATGTCCTTGTGGACAAGCTAAGCCGTATCTTTCATCCACACGAATGGACCTTGCATCAGGAGATGGTTGCTTGGATCTTCCAGACCTGGGGAACCCCACTCATAGATTTTTTGCCACTCCGCGAAAAACACTGCTTCTGCTCCAGGGTTCTGTTGCTGCACTGACAGGCCCCAGACACCTTCATTCTACATTGGGGACATGGACAGCTCTACGCATTCCCACCCATCCCCTTGATGCTTACAATGCTTTTCAAGCTACAGGCCGATAAGAGCTTGATTATTCTCAAAGTCCCCTTTTGGCCCTGTCAACCACGGTTTCCTCTGCTTCCTCGCCTTGCGCAAACTCTGCCACTCAGCCTGGTATGTGCACCCGTCCTTCTCTCTCAGGACCATGTGATTCTCCTCCATCCCAATTTTCACTCCCTATGTCTGAAAGCATGGCTGCTGAAGGGATAGTGCTCGTCGACCTCAGCCTACCACAGGTGGTCAAAGATGTCCTCCTTACATCTCGTAAGGATTCCACCAGGCAGTCATGTCTTTAAATGGCATAGGTTTGCCCTTTGGTGCTCCACAAAGGACCTTGACCCCTTTTCCTGGCCAGTGGAGTCACTTCGACAGGATCTCCTCCACTTATCCTTGACAGGTCTTAAGATGGGCAGCCTATCTCCTCACACCCCTTAGTAGCATGCTTCATGCCGAGTCTCCTGCTGTCCAAGCCACCCATTGAGCCACCTCTGGTGGCCTGAGATCTGAATGTGGTTCTGGCGCAACTTCTAAAGCCACCTTTCAAACCTTTAGCCACCACTTCACTGATGTTTCTATCTTGGAAGGTTATCTTCCTTATTGCCCTCACCTCAGCTCACTGCATCAGCAAGCTACAATTTCTAGTGTCAGATTCCCCCTATACTCTTTTACCATGACAAGATGGTTCTGCATACCCTTCTGCATTTTCTCCCGAAGGTGGTTTCTGCCTTCCATCTAAACCATTTTTCTTCCCTAGACTATACGTGTCTCAGGCTGAAGCAGCAATACACATTTTAAACTGCAAGCAAGCACTGGCCTACTACTTGGATTGCACTAAAGCTCAACAGAAAATCCTCTGTTTTTTCATTTCCTTTGATCCTAGTCACCTGGGCCTACCGGTGATGAAACGTACTCTAACTAGATGGATAGCAGATTGCATTTCTTTTGCTTATGCACAAGCAGGACTCTCATTGGAAGGTCATGTCACTGCTCATAATGTGCAGGCTATGGCAACATATGTAGCTAACTTCCGTTCAGTAGCCATTGAGGACATTTGCCGGACAGCTACATGGTCCTCCATTCACACTTTTGCTTCACACTACTGTCTAGACAGATACTCCCATTGGGATGCTATCGTTGGCTAAGCTGTGCTCCAGCACTTCTTTGGGACTTAAACTCAACTCCTACCCTCCGTCCTGGACTTCTACAAGATACCAGACTATCATTGGGTAGGATCGCCACCTGGAATCGAGTCCAATGGCCACAACTCTTCTAGATTCTTTGGCTACATGTTGTTTGCCTCAGGGATCGAACTACTCTCCCCCCCCCCCCCCCCCATGCCAATCTGGTACCAGTGAGCTAGTGAGTCCTGTATGTGAAGACTGCATTCCTGCTTGTTCTGGAGATAGCGTAGTTGCTCACCTGTAACAAATGATCTCTAGGAACAGCATTAATCAGTCTTCACAACCTGCCCTTCTCCCCTAGGAGCTGTAGTTTTCTTCTCAGCTACAAACTCAACTGAGAAGAGGTTGACAGGGTGGGAAGGCAGGCATGCCAGGCGCAGTGGAGTGCTCCCAAAGGCTTTCCTATTGGACGCTGGAGAGCATTCCCATGCAGGCATTGTTGGTGACATTCACCCATATGTGAAGACTGATTCCTGGTGTTCCCGGAGTTCATCTGTTACAGGTAAATAACTGCACTTTCTGTATAACTACTCCCTTCATGCTATTTTGGAATTGTATTTTTCTCTTTTTTTTTTTATTTAAACTATACCACCAAATTTGCCTATGATGCAGCATGGTTATGGCTGTCTTTAGGAAACCTAATAGACTGTTCATTCTATCCAGGGCACTGTGGAAAGGAGAGAAGATTTCTAGGAAAGCCAAGGCACCCACCTCTCCCAATGGACTACAAAGCAGCCCATTCCCAAATAACAAATTGACAATTTTGTTGCCACTGTAGAATGATGCTACCACTGGAGTTTTTAGCATTTGTTCCAATGGTTTTGTTCATCATTTAGGATATGATTTAAGAAATTAAGTGCCAAGGTGATTCACACTAATGGTCCGTCCCAAATAAGAGAGCCTACTTTTACTATTTTTAATGTTACATAAATGTTGCTCTTGAATGTCAGTTAGCTGTATTATCTGTGTATGTTTCTTAAAATAGATGATGATCTTAGCTATTTCACCAATAACGTACTTTCAGATTCCCAGTGATGTCATTTTGTAACATTTATTCAACTTGTTTAAGTAATTACAGTACTGTGGTTCATACCACAATGCAAAACTGGAAAATCGTGCATAAGCCAAATGTGTTTTATGTAGTACTGTCAAAAATACAGGATTCAACATCTTAGAAATCTGTTCCTGTCTGCCCAGCAACCACACTGTCGATCTCCTGAGTCTTAAAAGTAACCACCCAACTAGAAGACAATTATGTGACCTCCAAGAAGCGGGAGGTGGAGACAGCCATTTAGCTGAATAACTTTAGTTATTTCCAGATATATTGAATATATAGTTAGAGAAAAATATATTGTACTCCAGTGACTCAGCAACGTTGGAGGTCAGTTATACATTCAGAACATAGTAGCTTTTAATAGAGAAGCATCATACTAGACTGTATAATTAAGTACCTTTTGCTCTTATATCCTTTTGGTTTTGTTTGTTTTTCTCTTCACAGGATGGTAATGATTCAGATGACTTCATGTAATCCCAGGGCAAGAAAGGCTTGTTTGCGGAGAGTAGAGGAGACTTCAAATATGTGGATGCACATCAGGATGCCAAAAAATGAATCAATGTAACCAGCTTTAGATGCTTAAGAATCTGTTCTCATTTGCTGGCAATAAGCTATAGAATGAAGTGCCATGGACTTGACAGAGCTGTGTATTTGCCATGGAAATCCTTTATTTATATATTTTATGTATTTGTCCTTGCCACTCCTGAGAGATGAAATAAGAGCTTTTGAATTGCCATAATGCTTCTTTAGAAGCGGATAACTCTAGGCATTTTACAGCCTTCCCAATTTTCTTCCTGTCTTTAAATGCAAGGAGTCCACAGCAAAAGAAAGTCTCTCTTAAATGAGAAATTCACCTAGAAGAAATCAAAAACTGGAGCAGAAGATAAAACCTCTTCAATCGCCCATGAACCAGAGTTCAAACTGATGAAAGCACAAAATGTGTATGTCCTCAAATGATCCAGAGGAACAAAAAGGCAGTGAACATTAGCTAACCAGGGTAATATGTTAACTGACAAAACTGCCTGCTAGAATATTAACGGTTTTACCAAAGTATAAATTTGACATGTGGATGGACTGACTGTACAATGATTGCTTAAAATGGCAATTAAAAATATGTGCACATAGTGACAAATTTGTCCCATCTCCCTCTGGTTTTGATTTGATAATTAATTGTACATATTCATCTTTAACTGGAAGTTCTTTTGCCACACAACCTAGAGATGTAGGTCTCTTCAGCAACTATAACTAACGCATGTAGTGTACCTTTGAACAGTATGGGGCTTATTGGAAAAGGGATGGCACCGTCACTTTATCCTCACCCTCTTTCATATTAGTCTTCCTGCATTCTTCACTCTGGATACTCTGTAGAACCTTTTTATAAACATACACACACAAGGTGAGGTTAGAGACCCTATTAGCATGGATAAATTGCATCCTCTGTTCTTTCATTATTTTTTTCAGTATAGGTATATTTTACATATAATTCGTATTCCTGTTCTCTGCTGGAGAAGGGGGTGTAGCCAGCTAGTCTAGAGAAGTACACATTAATATAGAGCTTTGGGGGGGGAGGATTGGAGTATATTGTAGTACATTGACTGTGACACATTGACACAGAAAGGAGTGGATGTTCAGTGCATATTAATTTTTCTAGTGGAATAAGCCATTTCCCTTATTCTTGTAGGCTGCGTACAGGAAAGTGGAAAGGGCCTGTAAAATGACAGCCTGGTAATGAGTGCAAATTCTTAAATCAACATTCTTTCCTCTTCATCCTGCTAGAACAGTCCTGATGAGTGGATTATGCTTCCCCACCAGCAAATGGAGGCAGACCAAAGCAACCTTCAGTGATATCATCACCTTAATATGTGTTGGTAAAGCATTGAGGCTTGCCAGTACTGTATGCCTCCTGTAGATGGCAAGGCATGTGGACTGGTGCAGGAGTGCAAATAGGCTTGTCTAACTGACCCAGAAGAGTCTTGTGGTGTGTGTTTGTTGATATTTTGACCCAGCTTTGCTCGGAGCTTGGGTATGCTCATTGTTTGCTTGAGCCAAACCCTTTTAACCATAAGTTCCAGCACTGGTTGGCCAGAGTAGACAGGAGTACCTCACAGGGCCCTTGTGGGGAGCAATGTCCAGGCTCAAACCCCACCTTCCTCTCCCTGTCTTCCTCCTACAAGTTCTACTTTATTTATTTTTTCCTTTATCCTCTTCTTTGAATTGGATCTTTACTTTTGCTGCTTTAATAAAACAAAAATAAATCCTCAACCAGCCAGGCTTTGATCAGGGCTCTGTGGACAGTTGGGAAGGCCCTTCCAGATTACTACAGTCGGCCTGACAGGAGAAGGGTTTCCCTTTCCATTTTTATTTGTGTTTTTTGTTTTTGTTGGGGGGGGGGTCTTCATGCTTTTTTATTTTGACTGCTTCTGAGCTTTGCTGTGATGCCTTGTGCATGGAGATATGCTGCTTGTGGCTCCTGTCAGGTGAGCTCCACAACTGGACCTTTTTCACTGAATGAGGAGGAGAAGACTCTGTACTTTTTTTGGCAATTTCAGGATCCTCCTACAGGGGGGCCCATGCACAGTGCCAATTTTGCTGCTTCTGCCATGTCTCCCACAGTTTTTCTGCTTATCGAAACAGAGGTCATTTTGGATAGTTATCTTAGCTGAAAGGAAGCATGGTGAGATAGCCTCGAGCCAGAAGGCCCTTGAAGGTCCTTTGGGGCCCCTGGGCCCATTCTTCACTGGTTTTGAGCAGCAGCTACTGAGCAGCTATGGACTGTTTTCAGTTAGGTGACTGCATGGCAGCCTGCCTCATGAGGAGCTGGAACCCTGCCCTGCCCTCCCATATGGGGGACTCGGGGTCCTTGAGGGTTTCCCCCCTTGGATAGAATGGACAGGTAAAAGTAAAGGATCAGTCACAGGAGAGGCATGAGTGATACATCAAAATGAAGGGAACCCAGAACATCCACCAAGGATTCATCATGATATTCCTCAACATTTCCACTGCCTTTTGACACCATCAACCACGACACCCTCCCTACACCGCCTTCAGTCAATTGGGCCTGTCCATTCCTCTGGGAGCTCAGCTTTGTCTTCTCTGGGGAGAGATCAGAGAAGATGGGAGATTCCCTATCTCCAATGGGTGAGACAGCAGAGGAGGAAGAGCTTTCCTTGGCGGAGGGGAGGATTCATCAATGATCTGTTTATTTCACTGAAAGAACCTCTCTACCCTGATTTGGGATATCATGGCACCACTGTGTAATGTGGAACCCCCTCCTGAGGAGATTTCGTAGATGGACCCTATCCTGGAGGGTTTGTGACATCCCTCAGGTTTTTTTCCATTCCCTGAGCCCTTGCAAGACCTTGTAGTCCCTCAGTGGGAGACATCAGACCTGGAGCTCAGGGGTACTAAGTTCTGGCACAGCTGTATCCTCTGCCCCAGTAGGAGCTGTTTGGGGTCCCTAAGGTAGATGCCCTGGTCACAGCAGTGAGTAAGCATACAATCATCCAGTGGAGGGTGGTACCGCTCTGAAACGGACCCATGATAGGAGACTGGAAGCCCTTCTCAAGAATGCCTTCATGGCTTTGGCCTTGGGAACTCGGGAAATGCTTTATGTGGGTATGGTGGCCCGAGCACTCTTTTGTGTTGGATCCAGCAATTGCCAGATGGCCTGGAAATAGCAAGTTGGAGTCTGGGGTTTTATTTGTAGCTGGATGCCCTGTATGTTTTTGTTAAAACTTGATATATCACCCTTCACAGTATTATGACCAGTGTTGAAATTTTAAGAACAGGGTAGATGAGAGCTTTTTCCCATGCAGATGGAAAAATACCTGATGTTGAGTTGTTATTGATGTTAGAGAGGGTGGGAGGAAGAAGTGCAGGTAGAGGGATTGGGTCTGAGGGGCATGTGGTTTCCTAGAGGAAGTGGCAAGTGTGTCACTTGATCTGGATCACCTCTAAGTCCATGGCAGCTGCTGTGGACTCTGGCAGATGGTTCTGGCTCCAAAAGTGGTCTGCAGATGCTGCATCCAAATTGTGGCTGAGCAAATTCCCCTTTAAGGGTTGGCTGCCTTTTGGAACGGCCCAGGAGAAGCTGGTGAAAGGCCTTGGAGAAGCTTGCTTACAGAGGCTCCAAAGGTTTCTCACATAAGCCAACAGGGAGTGTGGGACTGTTTAGGACTGGCAAGAGTTCTGGCACAGCCTGTTCCTCCCATGGGTCTAAGAATAGCCCATCCTTTTGGGGATCCTAGCAATTTCAGGACTTAGCAGGTGCCTCTTTTGGAAGCAGCAAGCAGTCTCAATGAGATCCAGCAGGTCTCTTTCAAGGCACAGGTGGTTGAAGGACATCTCCAGCAGTTTTATTCAGGATGGACCCATGTCAAGTTGGACCAATGGGTCCTTGAAAGAGTTTGCAGCATCTGAGATACCTTTGTAGAATCTCTTTATGACTGCTTGGCCAAGATAGTAGTGGTCAGGGTCACTGCAGTGCATCCTGCAGTTGCCCGTACCTTCCACAGTGCTAGGTCAAAGGCTGTATTACATTTGCTTGTGGTCCACAAAAATGGGTCCTTCTGACCTATTCTGAACCTAAAAGCGGTCAATGCCAATCTAAGAGTTCCCCATCTTCGCATGGAGACCTCGTGTTTAGTCATTGCATCAGTCTTGTGAGGAGAATTTCTCACCAACTTCCACATTAACATTAGGGAAGAACATAAGACGTTCTTCCTTTTCTTTGTTTTGAGCTGCTGCACCTTCTCGAAGGTCATAGTGATATGAGGGGGAGACTGATAAGTCTCTGGCCTTGTAATGAAAGAGAAAGCTATGAGTATACTTCAATTCTGGTGGTCTGAATGATTGCTCTGCAGTTTTGTTTTATTTGTAACAAAATAAAACAAAACTATGTAAATCATTCAGAACACTGGAAAGTCAATATAAAGGTGCTAAATGGAAGGATAGGTGGAAGCTGATGGATCTGACAGATCCTTGCGCATCCTATGTGGTAGTCAGTGGGATGAGCATGTGGGAGGCAGCTGTATTGATTCAATGAGGGGTGCCCACGTAAAATGCTGTAATGTCAGTGTGTGGCATAGGATGTGGAAGACGTGCCCCCCTGTGGTGCCATAATCGCCACAATGTGTGCATCAAAAGGATGACTGAGTAGGAGTGATGACGTGCAGATCAGTCACAGGAGAGGCATGAGTGATACATTGAAATGAGGAAAGAGTACCTTTGCGGTCCATGGTGTAGAAGCTGGCAGAATACATGACTTCACATAGCCCGCAGAGGCAGATGAATGGGCTGAAGGAAGGATGGAGATAGATGAGAGTGTGGTATGGGTTTGCAGCACCGATGTACCTGATATGACATCACCAATGCAGTTGTAGTGTGTTAGAAAAAAGTGTGGCTGTGCCATTTATTTATTTATTTGGCTAAGTTTATATACCGCTTTTCACAGTGGTCAAAGCAGTTTACAGTGAACTGGAGATAACACAAGGAACGTTTACATTAGAACAGGTAACTTTGTACAATGAACAATGGGTAGGGCGATTGGGATATTTAACTATATACAAGATTAACTATGTACAGGTTGACAAACTGTGCATTCTTGTGTTGCTTGATATGTTGATTACGTGTGTATTTGTGAGCTGTCTACATATTCGTGTGGTGTTGGGTTTTAGGTGCAGACTGGGGAAGGTATTTATTTGGGGGGGGGGGAGTAAAGTGGAGGGTGAAGAGGTGAGTCTTAAGAAGGTCTTGAGGTGTTTCTTATGTTGGCCGGGAGGGAGTTCCAAGTGGTTGGGGCATATAATTCGAAGGCTCTGGCACAAGCTTGTTGAGTACTCTTTGTTATGGATTGGGGGGTGATTAGTGTATTCATGATGGAGGATTGCCAGGATCTATTTGATTGTTGTGGGGTGATGAGGGTGCTGAGGTGGGTGGATGACTGTTGGAATAGGACTTTGTGAGTAATTAGTAAGATCTTGTAGAGTATTCTACTTTGCAGCAGGAGCCAGTGGAGGTGTTTGAAGATGGGAGTGATGTTTTCGTATCTGGATATGTGTTCTTGCGGCTGTATGGAGCATTATTTGAAGAGGTTGGAGTGTTGATTTAGGGAGTCTGTGGTATATTGAATTGCAGTAGTCAGCGTGGGGTGTTGTGAGTGCGTTTAGGGCCGAGCAGAAGTCTGTTGGGGTGGAGGTGTTGTATGCAAATTTTGTGATAGATTGCTCTTGCTGTGTTCACTATTTGTGATTTCAACATGAGGTGGTTGTCGCAAGTGATCTCCAGGGACTTAACTTTTGGTTTGATTTGAATTTCAGTGTTGAGAGTAATGAAGTCGGGGGAGGGGGTGAAGGAGGTGTTCCTGGTGAGGAGTAGGGCTTCTGTCTTTTTCAGGTTTATGGATAGGTGGTTTTCAGATAGCCATTGAGAGACATCAGAGAAGCATTGCTGAAGTTCGAGGTCTGATTTATTGAGATTGAGTGGTATGTAGAGCATAATGTCGTCTGCGTAAATGTGGTAATTAACGTGTGTTGGGATGATGTTAGAGAGGTTGTAGGTAGATGTTGAAGAGGAGAGCAGAGAGGGTGGATCCTTGAGGGATGCCTTGAGTTTGAGTGTAAGGGGTTGAAGATAGTGACCCGACTCTTATCAGTTGGGTTCTGTTGTGAAGGTAATCTTGCAACCCGATTGACTGAAGGCATTGTAGGGAGGGTGTTGTGGTTGATGGTGTCGAAGGCAGCAGAAATGTTGAGGAATATCATGATGAATCCTTGGTGGATGTTCTGGGTTACCTTCATTAGGTTGTTGAGGAAAGAGGTTAGGAGGATTTCTATTCTGTGCTGAGGTCAGAAGCCGTGCTGTTGCGGGTCGAGTAGTGTGAGTGTCTTGAGGTGGTCCTGTAGCTGGGTTTGGACTCTTTTTTCTTTATTATTTTGGATAAGAAAGGTAAGCTAGCTATAGGTGTGTAAGAGGATGGATCTGAGGGGTCTAGGTGGGGCTTTTTTAGGAGAGGGCGAATTGAGGAGGTTTTTAGGCAGGCTCATAGGTAGCCATGTAGCAGTGAGCATTGAGTGAGTTTGGCTAGGAAATGTGCGAGTTCAGGTAAGGTGGCTTTGATCCAGCTAGGTGGACAGGGGTCGAGGTGGGAGGTAGTGGTGGTAAATGATGAGGAGATGATCTGGATGTTTTCAGGAGAGATTGTTTCAAAGGTGGTCCTTGAATGTATTGGCTTGGTAGGTGCTGCCAGTGATCATTTTAAGTAGCCCACCTGCAGCTAGTCACACCACACTGCTCCTGCCCTCCTCCTCCAGGGGCTGTGGGCACAGCTGCTGCTGTCTTTGACCTCAGGAGGGGGAATTGAGGATGTTCTCTGCTGTGTCTGCTGCTGACATGCTTGGTATCCACCTGACAGTGGCAACTGCTGCGTTGTACCTGTCACATAGCACCAGAACACAGATCTCTTCAGCTGCAGACTGCACCGCCACACTCACATTCTCGCAACACTGACATGGTATGATGGCAGTGGGGGTGGCAGAACACCCTTCTGACTGCGGCAGTATGTATGTGCGCTGCCGCTGTCACAGTGGAGTCATACCAGCCATCACAAATGTTCTCCCTAGGCAGCCACCTTGTCTGCCCAGTGGACCTGCCTGTCCCACAGTATCACCCTCCTTTGCCACACTGGCACCATCAACATAGTACCTGTCATAATAGGGCACTATGCTGTTGCTGCTCATGGAGCACTACTATCACTTTCTTGGGATCCCCTGTGTGTGCATCACATTGCAGACATTGATATAGGCCCTCTCACCTCTAAAGTACCCCTTTCTGTGAGGTTTTACTTAATGTTAGGGTTTCCAGCGCTGAGGGCTCTAATATGTAATTGTGCAAGCCTGCAGTAAGGGAGCACACGCTGTCAATGCCCATTCTCCACCTCCTTTTCCCTTAATGCTGCAGGCCCCTCTTAAACTCATTAATTTGTCATTATCGGCTTTTTCTGCAGCATTAAGGGTGCAAGGATGCCAATAACAGGTGTTAACTTGCTCCCTTAATGCTCTTTAATAAACATACCCCCTTGAATCTGAACACTGTGTGCTACCAAACCAATTACACCAGGAGTCTTTATCAAGGTTCAAGCCAGTTTATTGTGCACAAGGCAGTCTAAAAAGTGACAGAGCCCTGCTTTAGTGGAAACATGTTCTTTTTATACAGCCAAAACATTTTGATACATGAAAACATTCTATTGGTCTCATGCTAATTTCTACAAACTTTCTATTGGTCTGACATTTCCCTAAATTTGACCAATCAGGGTCTATGCTCTTTGCTCTGCTTTCTCCAGCTAGCTGAACAATGGCTTGGTTCAAACCTGGTTACTTTCCTTCATCAAGGTCATATCTAGCTCCTAAAATGTGTAACAATTCTAGAGTAACGATTTAACATACAGGCATTGTATTCACTTTGTGCAAACTTTGCTATAGCAGCATTTCATTCTAAAGCAATATTCAATTTTGTCTCTTAATTTTATGTCTCAGCACTACTGAAATCCAGACTTGTTTCTGAGGCCTGTCATTTTTCAGGTTCAGGCTTATGGCCTAGTCTATAGGTCTTGGCTACCACATTCCCCCCTTTGATTATTCTCACCCAGAATGTTAAGATGGGTGAGAAACAAATCACTTATACTTGAGTTGTTGCCATGTTATGTGGTATAGGCCGGTATCGTCTCATAGCTAGGAGCTTAGCTGTTGTCTTTCTTTCTACAATATTCTCAATGATTGCAGATATATTACGTAGGCAGAGGGGTAAAATGCATGGAAGTAGTAAACATGTTATTACTACTAGTGCTGCAATTACCAACATAATAATTTCTCTCCCAAGTCCCACATTTCTGATTATTGTTTCTGTTTATGGCATCGCAAGCATCAAAGTATAGAGCTGCAGGTTTTGTAGGGTCTTCAAGTTGTTGAGTAGCATTTAAGAGAGCTCCATCTTCATCATTCCATCGTATTTTTAGCACATAATAGGATGGATTCTGTCGTGGGTGAAAACGAGTTCTGTTCTTTCCTTTTGTGCAAATGTTCAGTTCTGTGCCATTATATATGCATTGACTTACTATACCTGTACAAGTATAGTAGGTGTGATAAAGCAAAGTCTGTGTAATCTTTTCTCCAGTACGGGTAGTAGTTATGCATGCAGCACAGGGTGGCAAGGCAAAAGTCAGTTCAAAGCATCTCAAGGCTGCTATCAAGATGAAACAGTAGAGAATCATGATGAAAAGTCTCTGAAGAATTAATGCAAGTCTTTGAAAAACCAGTGCAACTGTTGATAATTCTTGACCACGAAGTCGTCTTCTTCTTTACTATACGTTGATCTGTTTTGCTCTCAGTAGCATGCAACAGATGTAGCGTTGATTGTAGATCCTCAAGCTTCCGCTGTACATGACCTTACCAATTTCATTGGTAGGTGTGTAGAGCTGTAGATTCCAACGTATTTCAATAGACACAGTCCTTTTAGTTTGCACTGTCCTTGATCAAAATGGCACAAAGATTTTCAAATAATATAGTCCATAATACAGTCTCTTTCTGTTGATAATAATCTCTTCAGAATAAACAAATAGTCTCTTGGGATTCAGGAATTCTATATTAGCACAGTCTCTCTTAAAAATTTCCTGAATTTTTCAATTTGCTTGTCTTCGCAAAGTTAGCCGCAATGGAACTTCTGGATCATGTTCTGATGTCCACTGGTCTGGCTCTGGAGCTGCTGCTGATTTCACTCTGCTGTGATGAATCCAGGGTTTGAGTTCCGCAACTTTCACTGCTGTAGGTGTTGACAGGATGACAACATATTGTCCTCTCCAGTATGGTTCCAACGGTGTCTTCTTCCAGTCTTTGACCCACACCAAAGTACCGGGTTTGTAAGGATGCAGCGGTTCAGTCAGGTTGATGGGTAATTGGTCTTGTACCCATTTGTGAAGATTCTGCAAAATAGAACTTAGTGCTAATAGTTCTTGCCTAGTAATTTCAGATCCTATCTGCTTCATATCCCCTTTGATCCCTTTAACAATAAGTGAAGGTCTACCATACAAAATCTCATAGGGAGAAAGTCCTAATGACTTAGTAGGTGCTGAGCGTATCCTTAAAAGAGCTATTGGAAGTACCTGTGGCCATTTTAAATGTGTTTCCTGACAAAGTTTGGACAATTGAGATTTCAGGGTTCTATTCATACATTCTACTTTTCCTAAATTCTGAAATCTGTAGGCAGTATGTATCTGATAATATCAATATCTTGGGGCCATACTTAATGGACTTGCTTCCTGAGGTTATCCACCCTCATTCTTTGTACAGGGCCCCATGTGCATGCAAGGTTGTAAGGGCATACTTGGAATCTGGGTACACATTTAGACAGAGCCCCTTTTCCTATTGTCAGTGCTCTAGTAAGAGCTATCAGTTCAGCTTTCTGTGCTGAAATTCCTGGGGCCAGGGCTGAGGACTTAACTACCAGATCAAGGGTCACTACTGCATATCTGGCACAACAATATCCATAGTTTCTGAACAGTCATGATCAGGGGGTTCAAGACCAACTGATAACAATGTAGCAGGATTCAGAGCCTGACTGACCTTCAATTGTATCTGGGGATTTTCACATAGCATACTCTGATACCTCAACATTTGTGAATTAGCTAGAAATTTCCTTTGTGTTTCATTATGGTTAGAACAGAGTGTGGTACAGTAACTTGAAGATTGCTCACTAGGAGGGCTGTAGCTGCAACAGCTCTCAAACAAGGGGGCCATCCTTTTGCTACCTCATCCAATTGTTTTGACAAATAGGCTACTGGTCATTGCCAGGATCCAAGATGTTGAGTCAACACTCCTAGAACATTTCCTTGTGACTCATGAACATAGAGACTGAAAGGTTTTCTGGACATCTGGAAGACCTAAAGCTGGGGTTGACATCGGGGCCTTTTTCAGCTCCTGGAATGCTGCATCTTGCTCAGGTCCCCAGTCCAATGGAGACTTTTCCATTCCTTTGGTAGCTTGATACAACGGTTTTGCTAGCAGCGCAAAATTGGGGATCCATATATGACAGTACTCTGCGGCACCCCAGAAGGCTCTCACTTGCCTCCTGGTGGTTGGAGTAGGAATACTGCATACAGCTTCTTTGCGTTCTGGTCCCAGGCGTCTAATTCTGCTGGACAACTGGATTCTTAGGTATTTAACTTGTTTGACATAATTATGCCTTGGCTCTTGAGACTTTGTATCCAGCCTCATTAAGTAGAGTGCAAGAGTTCACTGGTGGCTTGTAGACATTCATTTTTCTGAGTTGGTGGTTATGAGCAAGTTGTCCACATACTGGAGAAGAACCCTTTCTCCTGGGTTCACATAGTAGCTGGAAAGATCTTGATTTAAAATAGTACTGAAGAGAGTAGGTGAATTCTTGAATCCTTGAAGTAATCTAGTCCAGGTGAGTTGGCCCCACCTTCCTGTTGTGGGGTCTTGCCATTCAAATGCAAATAGGAGTTGACTGTTGGGGGCTAGGCGCACACAGAAAAAGGCATCTTTCAGGTCCAAAACGGTAAAGTGAGCAGCCTCAGTGGGGATCAGTCCCAAGAGAGTATAAGGGTTTGGTACTACTGGGTGTATTGTTTCAACTGTGTCATTTACTCTTCTCAAATCTTGTACTGGGCGATAATCCCCTGTTCCAGGCTTCTTCACTGGGAGAAGAGGGGTATTCCATGGTGATTGGCATTCTTTGAGGAGTCCATACTGCAGTAGTTTCATCAGATGGTGGTGAATTCCTTCAATGGCTGGTCACATGCACTGGTTCCACTCCTAGCTTGAGGGTGACAATGACAGGGGCTATGTTCTTCACTAGGCCAGGTGGATTATCTTCTGCCCATACTTCAGGTGGGGCTATGAGGTTGGTGGGTATACAGGAACTAGCTGGCTTGATTGGAGATGCACTATAGAACCACTATTCTTCTTCTTGGGGAACAGTCAGCACCATCAATCCAACAGGCTTTAGGTTCACAGTCATTTGCATTTCTCCCCCTTCTGTAAAAGATATTTGGGCCTGGAGCTTAACAAGCATGTCTCGGCCCAGAAGTGGAATTGGACACTCAGGCATATACAAGAACTGGTGCGTTATTTTCTGTCCCCCTAGTTCACACATGTGGTTCTGCAGGAGAGGCTTTGTGGCCTTAGCCTCAGTAGCTCTGACAATGGTGATGCATCAAGAAAACAAAGGGGCTACTGGCTCTAGTATTTTGCTCCTGTATTCCCCATAAAGTCCATATATTGGTCCCCTATTTTCAGACTGACTCCTGGGGACCCAGGGAAATTTGGAGTCCGGCCTGGCCTAGTCTTCATCCATGCTTTAGCCCTCTTTGGCTGCCACTCACTCTATGGCTGCTTCCCTCTCTTTGCTGGAACACTGTGCTCGGTTTATTTTTTTTTAAATCAAGTACTCCCTCCTCCCCTCTTGGGGTGGAGTCAAGATACGGGCATTCACTTCTCTAACGTCCTTCTTCTCTGCAATGGGCGCACTGACTCGCACCCAGTGGGGGCCATCATTTTCACGACCCCTTTTCACTTCCTCTGCTCCTTCGATTAGGAAAACCTCCTCCACATCATTCAACTAAAGTATCAGCAAGAAGATCTGTTTTCTTCTTTATTTTAGATTCACTTTCTCTTTCACATTTATTTTCACAATTCACAAATACTTTCTGCGCTACTTCCATTAACTATCGTTCAATTTTGTGGCAGAAACAAAGCTGGTCAGCTGGCTAGTGCAAAACTGGCCCTGGACCTAGTGCAATGGGATTGCGTGACCCTCTCTTTTACTGGTAGTTGTACATCTGAAGGCATACGGCAATCAGGCTGAACTAGCAAATAAATCCCTGCTTGTAGTGTCATCGGTACTTTAAACTGTGCCGGGGCTTCTCTTCTCCTGCTGCGGAGGTGGCTAGTGACATTTGCAGGGAGGTATCCCCCCCCCCCCCCTTGCTCCAGGCTCTGCCCAGGATGATGGCAGAGCTGAGGGAACTGGCCTATAAAGATAATAAACGGGTAGGGGTTTTTTTTGTTTGTTTTCCTCAAACATTTAACCAAGAATCCTATGTAGTGGAAATGATCAGGGAACTACGAGGCCAGGAAGCAACTAACACTGAAATCTGCATGGACTCTGACCCCCCTTCCTCCCCCCATGGTGACGTAGTTAACAACAGACAGAGGGGGCGGCCAGTCAGGCTGCATTTTCCTATGGACTACGAATCAGAACTACTCTAATATTCCTCTGTGTGCACTTATTTAAAAAAAAACATATTATTGCTGTAAACAAAGGGTAGGCTGAAAACATAAGCATAGATTGATTGCAATAAGCATAATAGATGTGTGTGTGCTCATTCTAAACAGGAACAATTTAGATAAAGTCCTTAAAATATAAAACTATTATTTTGCAACATGTGATAACAACAATTCCAATAGAAAGAACCGAACATGACGACCACATATCTGTTACTTATGACTGTAATGATAATACTTGGCATGGAAGCTAACTGCCAGCCGTAATCCGCACTTAAGCTGAACAGCGTCTCTGCAAAAGAAAGTACTTTAAATCTTACAGTTTAGGAAGGAGATATTCAAAAGACATTCCGGATACTTTTTCAATAAAGTAGGTGGATATCTGGAATACATATACACTTTTTTCCTCATTTTATTTTTATTAACAATAAGCATGTCTTCTATGAGGTGCTTGCCGCAGTATATCAGGAACTAGAATTCAAGCACGATAAACTCCTTATTCACTCAGGATTTAAATCATTTTCAAGTCACGATCTGGTTTTACTGGCTCGGGAGGCTTCATAGTCTTGTCTCATGTTCTTAACCTCTACTTCGTAGGACAAAGGGAAAACAAAAGCAGTTTCCTGAATTTTTCTATCACTGCCTATTTAAACTATTACAGTGCTTACTGAAGATTTTGAACATAAACACAAAACAAAGCTAAGCCCACAACTGCATTATACCTATCTCACTTGGTCCGCACAAGTCCAGGAACTCGAACGGGGTTAATAAGAACTTAACCCTTTCCTAGGCTTAAGCCCAAAACTATCGGGATTCAAAATTCTGACTAAACATTCTTATTAAATGATATATAATACATGACCATAGCAGAAGGAACATCACTATTAAACACATTGAATAAAACAGGTACAATTTTCCTGAAATAAGCATAAATTAACTCAGCTATAGAACGCTGAAATCAAGCCTTCACAGGGTTAACAAGACACTGCACATTCCTGGTCTTCAAACACGCCCCGTCTCCTTCCCCACTAGCTGTGCTTGAAGGAACAGAAACTAAAATGAATGAAACAGCTTCTTGATTCTACAGTGAAGTGTTTGCCTCTTTTTCCTTTTCTTAATACTATTTCTTAATCGGTAAACTGTCACAAATTACTTAACAGAATAATCTTACATCATACCAGAAGGGAAACGTGCGGTTTTAACAGATAACAAAAATCAGAGACAAACAAAAAACAGTAAGACCGTACTCCGCTTTCGCTCGGCCTTTGTTTTTAAGACCTCTCACTCACTCATCTCACACACAAACACAATTTCATTTCCAAAAAGCCCAATCCTGACTATCTAGGCTTACCAAAAATTTTACCATTACCGTTAATCATGATTTTATGTTTAAATCTCTTTATTCAAAAATCAAAAGGTACAAACAATAAAGGGCAACAAGTACAGTTTTCCAAAAGACAAAGTCTTAGCATACAAATGAAGGTCAAACGCAACAGCCCTCCCATAGAACATAGTAAAACGGAACGGAACAAGAGCCCCCGTATACTTACACATCCTTACAAAGATAGAAAAGAAAAAGGAGAGGAAAGGCTGGGGCAAAATCAAGAACCATGAGAAAAATATGAGCTGAGATATCCCCCCACCCTCCCAACCCTCCACCCCTCCCTCACAACGGAACCAAGCCCCCCCTTACCCTTTCCCTCCTTTCCCTCCACCCGCCATGAGTATCCAGCGCCCTAAACAGTGAAGAAAAAAAAACAGGAGCAGGCCTAGGGTGGACTCTTCTCCCAGGCCTAAAACGGCAACATAGGAGCCATGACACTCATGGGTTCCCATAAACCGCCCCCCCTCTCACCCCTTCCCAACCCAAACCCCCCTCCCACCCTATCAACACATCACAGTCAAAGGAGTCTGCATGCACCCAGGGACAGCCAGCCATCCCCTTTGAAGATAAAGGAATAATAGAACACAGCTAACTTCACAGTGTCAGCGGCCACTCAGGATTCTGCTACGGGCCCTCCGTGGGAGCATATTCAGATGGGGTTCCCAGGCCTCCAGAAAACGTCTCCATTCCCTCTCCTTCCCGCCTGCGCGCATCCGTTCCATAAGCAAGATCTTATGCAGCTGCACCCTCCACGCCCCAGAAACAGGTCCCGGACATCTAACCAATATTGCAACACAAGCATTCGGGCGCTCACCAATACTAACCGGACCCACCGCAGGCCCACCTTCCCCAAGTTGTCCCCCCAAGAAGAATCCCCCCATAAATCCAGTACCATGGTCTTAGCTGTCGAGGGTATGGGCTGGTGCAGGCAGGCAGCCAAGTACCGCGAGACCTGTCCCCAAAACACCTGAACCCTCGGGCAATGCCAAAACATATGTCCCAGAGTGGCCCGAGGTGCATCACACCGTGGGCAACAGTTACTGGCCCCCACCCCCGCTCGCCACGCCCGAAGAGGAGCAAAATACAAACGGCGCAGTATCTTGAACTGAGCATCTCTATGAAGCACTAAAACGCTGAGAGAAGGTATAGCAGCCAACCCTTCAAGTATCTCCGCACCACAAACCCGTTCACCCAGATCCAAAGCCCAAGCTTCCGCTAACTCTTCCATGCCAATAGGCGGTACCCCATCCCATAATAGCCGGTGCAGCCCAGACACCCGGACCCCAGACTCGCCTCCAAGCAACGACTGCTCTAGAACAGAACACACCTCACCTCTCAGGGTTCCAGCCGGGATTCCCCGAATATAGTCATGAAGTTGCAGGTATTGAAAGAAATCCTTGTCCCTTAAATGATAAGCTCGTCGGAGTTCAGGGAAGGCAATCATCCCTCCTTCGGCTGACAGCACCTGCTCCAAATTGACCAGACCGGACTTCTCCCAAGCAGCAAAGTGAGACCGGCCCAAACCCGGCTCAAACTCGGCATTGCCCCGGATGGGGAGATAGGGTGTATGATGCGCCGAAAGCTGAAGTTTAGAGCAGAGGAACCGCCAGGCTTTCCGTATGGGGTCCAAAAGGGTCGTCTGAAGGTCTTCAGGCAGATGCCGAGCCCGCTTAGCATGCAAAAGATACCGAAAATGAAAAGGGAGCGCCACCGCTCTAAGCAGTCCCAGGGGGGAGCAATCCTCCAAGTCCCAAAGCCAAGCCCGAACCCACCGTAACAGACAAGCGATGTTATATTTCCGTATATCCGGAAAGCCGAGGCCACCTAGTGCAAAAGGTTGCTGAAGGATCTCCAAACGTACTCTAGGCCTACGACCGGCCCACAGAAAACGATTAAATAACTTCGTTAAGCGACGAAGATCCGAGTGTTTCAAGAGCAACGGGAGGGTCTGGAGTGGGTATAATATCTTAGGGAAAATGGCCATTTTGCAAAGGGCTACCCGTCCCCCAAGCGAGAGCGGCAAGTCACGCCACTTATCGACACTATCTGCGACAGCACGTAGAATTTTGGGAACATTAAGACGATACAAGTCTCTGAGATTCGCTGGTAAATAAATGCCCAGGTACTTAAAGTGACCCACCGCCCATTTCAGAGGGAAGTCTCCCGGCCAGTCTGGTTGTCCATCCGGCCCCACAAGCAGCGCCTCTGATTTATCTAGATTCAAACGGAAACCCGAGGATGCCCCATAGTCTCGGATAAGCCGCAGCAACTGAGGCAATCCGCTATAAGGATCTCCGAGATGGACCAGCAGATCATCAGCAAAGGCTGCAACTCTAAACTCATCCCGTCCCATCCGTATACCAGTAAAGTGCGAGGAAGCCCGAATCTGGATCAAAAGGGGCTCCAGCGTCAGAACGAAAAGAAGTGGAGATAACGGGCAGCCCTGACGAGTGCCCTTCTGAATTCGAAAGTCCGCGGTCATATCCCCATTTACCATAACGGCACCAATGGGATCAGCGTATAAAAGACGAACCACATCGACGAAAAAGCCCGTCACCCCCATAGCGGCTAAGACTTGATACATAAAATCCCACTTAACGCGGTCGAATGCTTTTTCAGCATCGAAACTTATGAGTAGGGATTGGTCCCCAGTCAGCCTCCCCGCACTTATGGAAAGCAAGATACGCTGGAGACTATACGCAGCGTGTCGGCCCCGCACAAAGCCCACCTGATCCGGGTGTACTAGGGACGGCAAAGAGATCGCTAGCCGGTCCGCCATGATTTTTGCTAAGAGCTTAATGTCCACATTTAGGAGTGAAATGGGGCGATACGATCCAGGCAACAGAGGGTCCCTACCAGGCTTGGGTAAAATAGTGACCACGGCCTTATTGGCCTCGAACGGAAACTGCCCCCGCCGCACCAAGTCTTCAAAGTACCCCACTAGGGGGGCCACCAGGGCATCGCCCAAGATCTTGTAAAACTCGCCACGGAATCCGTCGACCCCAGGAGCCCGCCCATTCTTCAAGCCTTTAATACCCATCTGCACCTCCCGCCCCGAGATGGGCTGATTTAGGATCTCCAGTTGTTCCACAGTAAGCCACGGCAAGGGACAGCCATCGAGGAAGCTAGGGCCCGCACAGGACCTCTCCCCTTCCTCTGCGTAGAGCTCCCGAAAAAAGTCAGTAAAAACGGTCTCAATATCAGCCACGTCACGTCGGATGGTCCCATCTTTATGCCGGATCGCCCCAATATGTCGTGGGCCACCGGAAGGCCTCATCAACGCCGACATCAGTTTCCCGGCCTTATTCCCATGCTGATACAGCTTATATCGATAATACAGCATGGACTTCTGAGCCCTCCTATGGAGGAGCGTCTCTATTTCCACCTGTAGCTCCCGCAACTTACGCTGATTGGACGCCGAGTGGCAACCTGCCACCACCCTCCGCTGCTTACCTAACTCCCGTTCTAAGAGGAGGATACGTTGAGTTAACCTCTTCTTCCGGAGACTACAATAGCTAATGATGTTCCCGCGTAAGACAGCTTTACCAGCCTCCCAAAGCAAAGCCGGGGAGACCTCGGGGCCGTCATTAAAGACCAAATAGTCCCTCCAGCAATCCCGCAAGTATGCTTCAAAGTGAGCATCACCGCAGAGGTCTAAAGGATACCTCCACATACGGCTTCTCGAGGGGCTACTACCCCGTAGTTCAAGGATGACCAGTGCGTGGTCCGAGAGAATAGGCGATCCAATCTCTGCCTTGGAGACACAACTAAAGAGCGAGTCCGAGATTAGGAAATAGTCAATGCGGGACCATGTGCCATGAGCGCGGGACATATGAGTATAATCCCTATCACCAGGGTGGAGAAGTCTCCAGATATCCAAGAGTTTCTGCGCCTCGCAGAGCCCCCACAATCGCCGGCGGCCCCGCGGACTCCCTGCCCCACCCACACCTGAGCGATCTAGTCCCACATCCAAAACTTCGTTGAAGTCACCACCCAGAATGACTTGATACCCATCGGTATCCGCGAGAAGCGTAGTGAGAGCCTGATAAAAGCTGGCTTCATAACCATTAGGTCCGTACACCAAGCAAAGGGCAACTCTCTTCCCTTCCAACATCCCCCAGACGCAAACATATCGTCCCTCCGCATCAGAGACCACACGTTCCTCCTGCCAATTCACCGAATTGGCAATGAGGATGACCACGCCCCGTTTCTTCCCAACAGCAGGGGCACCATAGACATGAGCAATAAAACCCCTACCCAGCTTAGAATGTTCCGCTGTAGATTGGTGAGTTTCCTGCAACATCATAACCCCCAGGCGCTGTCGCTTCAAATATTGGAGCACCTTATAGCGTTTCACCGGGGAGCCCAGGCCGCATACATTCCAAGACCCAAAGCGAAGCCCACTACTCATCACATAGAAGGGAAGAGGAATACCTAAAGAGACAGAGCCAAGCATTTACTTCGGCGAGGGCCCCCCCAGCCAAGGGCCCCCTCCTCACCTTCGAGAACCAGCCACCTCCGAGCAGCCACATCCACACAGACACACACCAGCGACCAAGCATTCTCCCATGCAGACCCAACCAGCCACAAATAAAACATACCCCCCTCACCCCCCTGCCCTTTCCCACCCCCCCAGCCCATCCCCCACCCCATGATCTACAAAATCCTTAACCCCCCCCATACTTCCCCTCCGCTCTAGCAGACTCCGCCTGCCTACCGGAGGCAGGTAACTTCCTATGGCCATCGGGCCCACCCCTCTAACAAACCCAAGCCCCCCCCCGCCAGACAGACAATGTACCCCGACTCCGAACATACCCCAAAAAAAACTGGTCCAAGTCCTACTTACAAAAACTCTACCACCCGACTGCACACGCCCAGGGCCTACAGCGTATCTTCCCAGGATAAGCTACCCAATCAAAGGAAGGAACCCCAATTAAGCTATAGACCCCACCATGCCCAGTGTGTAACCTAAAGATGTATCCAGCGTGAAAAAGTAACTTATTAACAGCAAGTAACATCAGATAAGGAACAAATGAGTAACAAGTAACAAGTAAACCCCTTTATTGTGCAGGAGCGGGGCTACTCAAGTGCATTCACACTGCTGGTAGCAACTGCGCGGCGATGTGCACAAGAAATAGACTGCGCATCACAATCGATCCTAAAGAGGTGCCTACTGCTGGGGCCCAGACAGCCTACCGGGCCAAGTGCCAAAACATCCAGCGCATCTACCCCCCTCTGTATTGAAAAGGGCGCCTGCTGCCCCATCCCGCCGTCCCGAGACCCACCGATCAGAAATCAGGCGGCCCCCAGTACTAAGGCCACAAGGGGGAGGAGTCAAGCCAGGTGCAGTATACTACCTAGTGCCCCAAAAAAGAAGGGATGCTAAAAAAACCGAGTTGAAATTAATTAAAATAGAATATTGGTAATAGTAAGGCTAATGCTATCCCTAGTGAGAATAGGAACAATAACGATAAAATAATAATAATAATAATAACAATAATGATGATGATAATGATAATGGCCCCCCCCCCAAAACCCCCAAGCCACTAATTCCCCCAGGCTCTCCCCCTCCGCCCCCCACACCGCCAATTCACAGCGTTCAAACCGTGATTCCAAACCAACCCCCCAGGAAGAGAGGTGAGAGACTCTTGCGGGAAGAGGAAGGGGGGGGGAGAGGAAAGAAACTCACTCGCCGGGGGAGGGGGGCAGAAAGTACAATTTAAGAAGAGTAAAATGAAAATGAAACATTAAATTAAATTAAACCGGCCCCACATTGGAATACCAGGCCAGTGCCAACCTCCCAGCCCAGCAACAGCCCAGTGTAGGGCGTAACAACACCGCTCCCCTCAACTCTTAGCATCACAATGAGGTAGCGCATGTCCGGGACAGGAACAGGTGGACCAAAAATTAAATGAATTAAAAATAAATTAAAAAATGCACAATACAAACTATAAGTAACAAAAATGAAAATTAAATAAGGAAAGGAAGAAATGCAAAAAGCAATATCTAGTGTCCCCGGGTCTAGTATAAGCAACGCACCAGTCTCCAAACAGTATCCCTACTGCAGCATGACAATCGCAGGGTTGACATCCGCCGCCTCAAGTAGCTGTTGCCGAGGGCTCCCCCAACCGCTCAAGCCACGAGCGCGCCTCTTCCAGAGACCCCATGATCTTCATTCGGCCTTGATGTTCGACGCGGAGTTTGGCAGGGTATAATAGCGTGAACCGGATAGCTCGATTAGCCAGCTGGGCACATATACCCGAAAAAGCTCGACGTTGTTGGCTGACAAGCGGAGAGTAGTCTTGGAATACCAAAAATTGTGTTCCGCCGTCCCCTCTTCGCCGCTGTGCTCGGGCCGCCCGGAGTACCATCTCCTTCTGTCGGTAATCGAGGAAGCGGGCTATCACCACACGTGGTCTCTGCGCCTCCTCACGCCGTGGGCCCAGGCAATGCACACGTTCAAGATGGATAGGGGGCTCCAAAGATCCAGCCACAAGCTGCTCCATCCAACCCTTAAGGTATGTAGAAAGAGTAGAGTCCGTCACCGACTCAGGGACCCCGATAATGCGCAAATTTTTTCTGCGGCCCCTGTTCTCGAGGTCCTCCAACTTATCGGCCTGTGTTTGTACTAAGGACTCCAAGGCCTGAACTCAGGCAGCTAGGGAGTGCTGGGCATCCTCCACACCCGAGATCCTCTCCTCTGCCTGCTCCATACGGCCCGTGAAATCCGCAATCTTTTGGGCCACCACGTTCAACTGGCTTCCCAGGTCGCAAAAACGCTCATCCAGGGCTTTCACTACGGCCGAGCTCACCTCCGCCACCATATTTAGCTCACCGTTAGATGAGGGACTTTTAGGAGCTCCGTCGGCCATTTTGGGTTCGGTGCCCCGAACACGCTCCCTCTTCGTAGGTTTTGTAGCCATCGAGTTGTGCCCAGAGATCGTAGTCAACGCCACTCCAGGCCCGCCGTGTTCTCCGTGACCGCGTGAACCAGCCAGGGGGTTTATCAGCTTATTTAAAATAAGGTAAGTTGCAAATTGGTGGGATGGGTCCCCGGAGCTGATCTACGTGCGTCAGATCAGCGCAGAGCCATACCGGAAGTCTAATCATGATTTTATTACCAGAAGGAGTCAGTGGTTTCCTCTTGTGCTCTTAATAGCCCTTGCAAGAGTACTCAGACCGCTCCGGACGTGATCAGTGTCCTTTTACCATTTTTCCCATTACCATATGGTTCCAGGTTCCAGTACTGTCTGACTTAATAATATAAAAACTCTATTCTCACCCAGATCTGGTACCCGTCCCCCAAGCCAGTGCATAGGTTGAAACCTGGACTCCCCTCCTCGGGTTCGAAGGTGTTTGCCTAGCCGGACCCAATGCCCGCCAAGGCTAGAACCCTCTCCAATGCAATGGACCGGTTGGCACTTGAGAATTCACACGTCGGTCAGCCGCAGTCCCAACCAGGCCAAACCTTGAGGCGAATTTCGTGGTAAATCAGTTTGATCACTCTCTACCACTACACCTTCCAGGCCAACGCACCAAGAATATGTAGTGGCGGAACGCCACCAAACCAATTACACCAGGAGTCTTTATCAAGGTTCAAGCCAGTTTATTGTGCACAAGGCAGTCTAAAAAGTGACAGAGCCCTGCTTTAGCGGAAACATGTTCTTTTTATACAGCCAAAACATTTTGATACATGAAAACATTCTATTGGTCTCATGCTAATTTCTACAAACTTTCTATTGGTCTGACATTTCCCTAAATTTGACCAATCAGGGTCTATGCCCTTTGCTCTGCTTTCTCCAGCTAGCTGAACAATGGCTTGGTTCAAACCTGGTTACTTTCCTTCATCAAGGTCATATCTAGCTCCTAAAATGTGTAAGTAACAATTCTGGAATAACGATTTAACATACAGGCATTGTATTCACTTTGTGCAAACTTTGCTATAGCAGCATTTCATTCTAAAGCAATATTCAATTTTGTCTTTTAATTTTATGTCTCACCACTACTGAAATCCAGACTTGGTTCTGAGGCCTGTCATTTTTCAGGTTCAGGCTTATGGCCTAGTCTATAGGTCTTGGCTACCACAGTTAGGGTTTCCAGCGCTGAGGGCTCTAATGTGTAATTGTGCAAACCTGCAGTAAGGGAGCACACGCTGTCAATGCCCATTCTCCACCTCCTTTTCTCTTAATGCTGCAGGCCCCTCTTACACTCATTAATTTGTCATTATCAGCTTTTTCTGCAGCATTAAGGGTGCAAGGATGCCAATAACAGGTGTTAACTTTCTCCCTTAATGCTCTTTAATAAACATACCCCCTTGAATCTGAACACTGTGTATGCCAGCCAGTGGGAGCTAAGTCTTAGAGAATACGAGCAAAGATGGGGCTGTCAAGGTAGTAAACTTTTTTTAAGCTGCAGGAAGGACCCATGAGCAGTGGGATTGGATGCCCTTCTGCAGGCATGGCCCAAGAGGAGTTTCTTGTCTTTCCTCCATTTGAGTTAGGTTCTATGCAGAATTCAGTCTCACCTGCGCTTGTTCATTCCGATAGTGCCAGACTGGCTGCACAGGCCATGTTAAATGGATCTCTTGAACTTGCTGGCGGGGTTCCATCCATTGTTACCTCAGGAGGGGGGATTCTTGAGGCAGGGTCCTCCTGGTCATAGAAGATACCATCCCCTTCTCACTTTCAGCCTGGCCTTTGAGAGGCAAAAGGTGTCTGAGAGGTTTGGTGGTTTGTTTGTTTTTTAAATTGATTTAGTATTTAGCTCATATCTTTACTTCCTTGGCCTACATCAGGGTCTGGAGGGTCCTTGAGAAGTAGTGTGTCTCTCTGGTCCTGGATGGCAGAATGGCAAACACAGTTGCCATTTGGACCTTCTTACAGCCTGGTTTTGAGCAGAGTTTGTCTCTAAACTCTTTCAAATTTCAGAGAGTCATATGGTAGCCATTGCATGCTACCGGGGGGGGGGGGAGAGATCAAGGCATTCCCCTGATGTGCTCTGCTTCCTTAAAGGGGTGAAGCAGATTTGCCCATCCTTGTATCTGGTCATGCCACCGTGGTGTCTTGCCCCCCCCCCCCCCCTGCTGGTGTTGAGGATGCTGAAAGCCCGCCCTCCCTCCTTCCCCCATTTGAGACCTTTAGGAAGGCCTTATTAAACAGTTTTTTCCTGAATGGTGATTTTCCTAGTGACAATTGTGCTGCTGGTTGGGTATCAGAGCTACAGGCTTTGTCTTGTAGGGAGCCTTTTCTGGTTATCTTGACCACCATCTGTCTGCTTAAAAAGCTACCTTCCTTTCTCCTAAAAGTGCTAATTCCATTTCATCTTAATCTTAGAGGATGATCTGCAGAGAGACCACCTGCCTCATGTATTGGATGTGAGGAAGGTATTGGTGAGGTATCTGGATATTATTACTCCCTTTCATTGGTCAGATCATCTTTTTGTCCTATTACTGTAAGTGATCCAAGGAAGGGGTAGACAGCAGCTATATCTTCAAGTGCCTACTGGATTAAAGAGGCCATTAGTTCAGCCTGCACATGTGTAGGGAAACTTGTGCTAGAGGGAGTCAGGGCTCACTCCACTAGGGCACAAGTTGCCTTCTGGGCTGATTTTGTCTTTTCAGGCAGCAACGTGGGCATCACTTTCCACTTTCGTCAAGCATTACCACTTGGATGTCCACCTGCGGGCAGACACTGCCTTTGGCTCAAGGGTTGTGTGAGATGCTTTCTTCTTCCCGCCCAGTGGAGTTGTAGCTTTGTTATGTCCCACTTGTCTGGACTGGTTTTGCATGATACTATAGAAGGTGGCATATTAAATTACCAGATAATGTTCTCTACTTGAGTCCTGCTAGACCAATCCAGGGTCTGCCTCTGAAACTGTGTTCTTTTGCTGTGGGTACCCTTGGGTCCACTATGACTTTTATACTTGGCTATGCAGGTTCATTTTCTACTAATGGTCTTCTGTTTTTGCTTTCCTGTACATAGTTCTCTACTGTTGATTACTCTTCGTTGCCCACAATTGAGGTTGTGTAAGGCTTGCAATGTTCTCCCATATGCTTTGGGATGGATATTGAAGAGACTTCTAGTGGCTAAGGTGGATAGAAGCAGGGGAGTGATGTCACTGAAGCTTGAACTTTTCATTGGTTTTTTGTCTTCACCAATCTACTGATAGGGGAACATAACCCACTTGTCTGGACTGGTCAAGCAGGATTCAAGGAAAGGACATTATCTAGTAACCTTAGTAAACATCAAAGTACGCTTATATCAATGATGCAATGATGCATTCAAGTACAAAAACTCCTATGAAAGAATTACTTCAGGCAACTCGTAGGTCTCAGACTTAACGGGCAAAACAAGCTCAAGTCAGTAACAACTGCTCGAGCAAAACCCTTTTTGCATCAACGACCTTAAATCTTTTAGTTGCTCTGAATTAGAGAAGCCAAAGAAAAAGCATCCGCTGACTCTTTAAACATGATGAACTTCATAAACTTCAAACTTCAAATGGTAAACGCAACTTGTAAATAAGAGAAAGCGGTCAGCTTGACTTAGCTTTAACAGGTGTTTGCTTGGAAAAGTGTTTGGCCATCGCCTTATCCCCTCGCCTTATCCCCAACGCTCTCACTCGCGCTATCTTGCGTTTCACCTAAGCTGGTTTCTTCAGGGGGTGGCTTAAACACTCATAGCAGTTTGATTGCAGACTATCCAGGCGTTACCAGCTGCTACCATTTGAAGTTTGAAGTTTATGAAGTTCATCATGTTTAAAGAGTCAGCGGATGCTTTTTCTTTGGCTTCTCTAATTCAGAGCAACTAAAAGATTTAAGGTCGTTGATGCAAAAAGGGTTTTGCTCGAGCAGTTGTTACTGACTTGAGCTTGTTTTGCCCGTTAAGTCTGAGACCTACGAGTTGCCTGAAGTAATTCTTTCATAGGAGTTTTTGTACTTGAATGCATCATTGCATCATTGATATAAGCGTACTTTGGGGTTAATTTTACAGAGTTTTTCTATTTTTGACATAATCTACTCTGTGTTCAATTTGACCATTATTACCTTAGTAAACATGCCACTATGATTGGGGACCATGCACCAGGGAGCCTTCCTGAAATCTGCAATCAAGGGTCCTAAGTTCAGCTAATAGGTGTCATTGTACAGTGACTGTGAGTACTGCTTCTAGAGCATCTCTGCCTGGACCAGGTACAGACTATCTGATCCAGGAATTGAACTCAGATCCTCTGCATGGCACTTGGTACTACCACAGGACCAGCCCAGGATATTCTTGCTGACTAAATTAGTGGACCAGGCTTTCTAGTAGAATTTGTTCATTATGTAAGGCTTAATTATCTGGTCTAGGAAATAATGAAAACTGATGCTTCTCTACAGCCAGGGAAGTGTAATTTTGACACTTTCATCATTGGACATGTAACTCTCAGAATTACATTAAAAAGTCATGGGATAGGAAGCCGTGTACTATTGTAGGTCAGGAACAGGTTAAAAGATAGAAAGCAGAGGGTAGGGCTAAATGGCCAATTTTCTCAATGGAGAGGGGTGGATAGTGGCTGCTTTTTAACATTTATTTATTTATCAAACCAGTTTTCTATACTGCCTTATCCTTCAATCAAAGTGGTTTACATTATGTAATCACTAAAAATAGGTACTGGATACATTCCCTTGTCCCCAAAGGGCTCAAAATCTATGTGTACCTTAGGCAACAGAGGGTTAAGTGGCTTGCCCATGGCCACAAGGAATGCCTATAAGATTAGAAACCCCAGTCCCTCCAGCCTGAGATTGCTGTCCCCAGGTGTGAATTGAACTCCTGGCTCTCTGGCCTGAGGTACCATGTCCTAACCTCTAGGCCACTCATAAATTTCCCGGAAATGGGAATAACGAGTGAGGTGATCAAATTTGCAGATGACAAAATTATTCAAAGTTTTTAAAACCCAAGAGGACTGTTAAAAATTGCAAGAGGGCCTTGATAAATTGGAAGACTGGACTCTCAAATGCAGATGAAATTTAATCGGACAAGTGCAAAGTTATGCACCTCAAAAAGAACAACCCAAACTATGATTACACAATGCAAGGTTCCACATTAGGAACCACCACCCAGGAAAAAGATTTAGGTGTTATCGTGGCTAACACATTGAAACCCTCCGCCCGGTGTGCAGTGGCAGCCAAGAAAGCAAATAGAATGGGAATAAAACAAAGGATATTATAATGCCTCTGTATCGTTCCATGGTGCAATGGCACCTTGAATATTGTGTGCAATTCTGTTCATATCTTGAAAAAGATATAGCAGAATTAGAAAAGGTACAGAGAAGAGCCACCAAAATGGTAAAGGGGATGGAAGGATACTTCTATGAGGAAAGGCTTAAAAGGTTAGGGCTCTTCAACTTGGAAAAGAAACGGCTGGGGGGAAGATATGCTAGAGGTCTATAAATTAATGAATGGACTGGAACAGATAAACATAGATCTGTTGTTTACACCATCAAAAAGTAGAAAGATTAGGGGGCATGCAATGAAGCTACAATATAACCCATTTAAGACAAATAAGAGAAAATATTTTTTCACTCAGTGTGTAATCAAGCTCAAATTCATTACCAGAGGATGTAGTAAAATCTGTTAGTGTAGCTGGGTTTAAAAAAAGAGTTGGACAAGTTCTTAGAGGAAAGGTCCGTAAACTATTATTAAAGAGGACCCAGGAAATCTACTGCTTACCCCAGGACAAGCATTATGGAATCTGTGTGTCTTTTTGGGAACCTGTTAGGTACTTGTGACCTGGATTGGCCATGGTTGGAAACAGGATACTAGACTTGGTCTGACCCAATATGGCATATCTTTTTATTCTTATGATATTATTAACCATTCTGGAGCTCCAATGTACTATGGAATTTTGGCCTCTTGGGAAAATGTTGACACTGATGGTGATCCTTATTTAAGGCTGTGATGCAAAACCTAGCTAAACTAATAAATCTTGATGGTGCCTTATGGAATGCTCATGTACATGGGAAGGACAGAAGGGAGAAATGAGGAGCAAGGATAAGGATAAGAGTAGCTGGAAAAAGAGGAGAGATGATGATGGTGGAAGAAACTGGAGAACAGAGAGCCATGTTATGTGCTGAGTTTGTGTGGGTCTGTGGGGGGAGAGGGGCCTTGAGGAAGAAAGGTTATGTGTAAGAGAATAATTGCTGACTTCTTTATACATACAAAAATAAAAATCTTTCTTTAGCTCTACTGTAATGTAAGCTATGCACAAATCCACAAAATTTGCCAACAACAGAGCCTTTTCACATTTCTCACTGGTAACCTGGAACAACCTCCCAGACAGTTTAAGATCAATTGACGATCTCATCACCTTCTGTAAAACAATCAAAACCCACCTGTTCACCTTACACTCTGGAAACAATAATAAAGAAACAACCCCATCCACTAACAACACACCAAACAATGCAGATACTGGATCAACCCAAAATAATCCAGAACCGATATAACCCTTTAGGAAACCCAGCACTCAAAGCATCCCAATGTATTGTAAATAGTTACTAATGGCCGTCTTGTAACTAATGACTGTTCATTATGTTACTTTGTTTGATTGTACTACTGCACACAGTGTTACTATGTTACCCTGTTTTACTGTACATAGTTAAACGTTCCATGTAAAGAATATGTACCTCCCTGTACAATTCAATTTTCTGTTTAATGTAAATCACATCTGAACCTCGGAAAATGTGGTTTAAAAATGGTAAATAAATAAACAAACAAACCTCTCTGGATTGGATGCAGCAGTGAATCTTAAGCTCATAAATGAGCTTTCTTCACTCTCACTGATGTGCAGGATTCTTAGGGCCTTTTTTGTTTATATTAGTTTTCTGTGGGTACCTAAAATTAATATTTTTCAGTGCTTTTCTTCCCACTACTCCAGCACCATCGTTCTCTCAAATCTGCATAGCTATCCTCTTATTCCCCTCCCTCCTTCTCCCTAAGCTTTATTGTTTACTCTCCTCCATCCTCTAGCTCCTTCAGCTGTTACAGATGGCAGAGGCATTTTTACCAGTTAATTTGTGCAGATAAGGAGATAACAGTTTCCAAGGGGTATGCAATGGAGCTGGGGTTTGATGAAGGGGAGATAGTGGTTAAAAGTACTGGAGTCAGTGTCGTTTACCTAGTAAATGCAGACTTATTTTTCATTCTTGGCCTGTTTTATTGGTCACAAATCTTAAAACAGAGGGGCCAATATTCAGAAGCCCTTATCTGGATAGTGTGGGGGCAGTCATAGGCAGGGCTGACAAGTATCCAGATAGCTGTGATATTCAGATGATATCTTGATAAATTCCACTCTCATAAAGCGTTCGACACAATAGACCACAACATCCTCATAACAAGACTCCAGCAAATAGGACTACATGGCACCAGAACTTCCATGGTAGCATTCTCCGAAATGCTTCCTGTTCCACGCGCAGGACCCAAAAGGCAGGCAGAGCTCCGGAGTCTCAATGCGTGGATGAGACAATGGTGCAGAGATGAGGGTTTTGGATTTGTTAGGAACTGGGGAACATTCTGGGGAAAGGAGGGGCTCTTCCGAAGGGATGGGCTTCACCTTAACCGGGATGGAACCAGGCTGCTGGCATTAACCTTTAAAAAAGAGATAGAGCAGCTTTTAAACTAGATATTAGGGGAAAGCTGACAGTCGCCCAAGAGCGGATGGTTCGGAAGAATGTATCCTTGAAGGATACTACCAAAAGCAGAGAGGTTCCACAAAAGAGTAAAGTAGCCCAAATGCCCTCAAGGCAGAGCTTAAAGATCCCAATTTACCCATGTCTAACAATAGCCAAATTAACATGAATAAAATACATTCTCTAAAATGCTTGTATGCAAATGCTAGAAGTCTAAAGAATAAGATGGGAGAGTTAGAATATATAGCACTAAATGAAAGGTTAGATATGATTGGAATATCAGAGACATGGTGGAAGGAGGACAACCAGTGGGACACTGATACCTGGGTACAAACTATATCGTAATGATAGAGCTGATCAAATTGGTGGAGGGGTTGCGCTCTATGTTAGAGAGGGCATTGACTCAGAAAGGATTAAAGTTTTGCAGGAAACAAAATCTGCTGTAGAATCTATATAGATTGAAATTCCATATAAAAGGGGGAAGGCAATGGCAGTGGGGGTGTACTATCGAGCACCTGGCCAGAATGACCAAATGTATGATGAAATGCTCAAAGAAATCAAGGAAGCTAACAAAAGTTACAGCGCAGTAATAATAATGGGTGATTTCAATTACCCCGGTATCGACTGGGTCAGTGTCACGTCAGGACATGCTAGGGAGATAAAGTTCCTAGATGAAATAAATG
This sequence comes from Ichthyophis bannanicus, assembly GCA_033557465.1. Taxonomy (NCBI): domain Eukaryota; kingdom Metazoa; phylum Chordata; class Amphibia; order Gymnophiona; family Ichthyophiidae; genus Ichthyophis; species Ichthyophis bannanicus. The sequence goes on along the minus strand of CM066033.1, from coordinate 939,527,225 downwards.
ACTGCTTCTTGGAGCAGCTGGTTCATGAACTGACCAGAGGGGAAGCCATATTAGACCTAGTCCTTAGTGGAACACCGGATCTAGTGCAAGAGATAAGGGTGTTGGTGCCACTTAGCAATAGTGATCATAGCATGATCGCCTTTGATTTAATTAGTGGAGGAGGGATAGTAAGGAAATCCACAGTACTACCTTTTAACTTTCGAAAGGGAGACTATGATAAAATGAGGAAAACAGTTAAGAAAAAACTAAAAGGAGCAGTTGCAAAGGTTAAAGACGTACATCAAGCTTGGGTGTTGTTGAAAAATACTATCTTGGAAGCCCAGACCAGCTGTATTCCACGCTTTAAGAAAAGTGGAAGGAAGTCCAAAAAACTGCCAGCATGGTTTAAAGGTGAGGTCAGAGAGGCTGTTGTTGCCAAAAAAGCATCTTTCAGGAAATGGAAAAAAGAGCCAAACGATGAAACCTGGAAACAGCACAAGCACTGGCAAGTCAAATGCAAGGCATTGATAAGGCAGGCAAAGACAGAATTTGAGAAGAAGCTTGCTGCGGAAGCAAAAACGCGAAATAAAGACCTTTTCAAGTACATTCGTAGCAAAAAACCTGTGAGAGAGTCAGTTGGTCCATTAGATGATAAAGGGGTTAAAGGAGCACTAAGAGGCGACAAGGCGATAGCGGAGAGACTGAATGAATTCTTTGCTTCGGTCTTTACTGAGGAAGATGTAGGGATGTTACACATGACTGAAGTGGTATTTAAAGGTGTGGAAGAATTGAAGGAAATATCGATACATCGGGAAGATGTCTTACAACTATTAAATAAACTGAAGAGTAGCAAATCACCTGGGCCGGATGGTATACATCCAAGGGTGTTGAAAGAACTGAAATATGAGATTGCAGACCTGCTATCAGTAATCTGTGAACTATCATTAAAATCATCTCTAATACCTGAAAATTGGAGGATCGCCAATGTAACACCAATTTTTAAAAAGGGTTCCAGGGGTGATCCGGGAAACTACAGACCGGTGAGCCTGACGTCAGTACCAGGAAAAATGGTAGAAACCATCATAAAGAATAAAATTACTCAGCATGTAGATAGTCACAACCTAATGGGAGACAGCCAACATGGCTTTAGACAAGGAAGATCTTGTCTTACTAATCTGTTATGTTTTTTTGAAGGAGTGAATAAACAGGTGGACAAAAGTGAGTCGGTTGATATTGTGTATCTGGACTTTCAGAAAGCCTTTGACAAGGTCCCTCATCAGAGACTTTTGGCAAAACTAAAGGAGGCAGTGTACTATTGTGGATCAGGAACTGGTTAAAAGATAGAAAGCAGAGGGTAGGGCTAATTGGCCAATTTTCCCAATGGAGAAAGGTGAATAGTGGTGTACCCCAGGGATCTGTGCTGGGTCCGCTGCTTTTTGACATATTCATAAATGACCTGGAAAGTGGAATAACGAGTGAGGTTATCAAATTTGCAGATGACACAAAACTATTTAAGTTGTTAAAACCCAAGAGGATTGTGAAAAATTGCAAGAGGATCTTGATAAATTGGAAGACTGGGCATCAAAATGGCAGATGAAATTTAATGTGGACAAGTGCAAGGTTATGCACCTAGGGAAGAACAACCCAAACTATGGTTACACGATGCAAGGTTCCACATTAGGAACCACCACCCAGGAAAAAGATTTAGGCGTCATTGTGGATACCATGTTAAAACCCTCGGCCCAGTGTGCAGCGGCGGCCAAGAGAGCAAATAGAATGCTAGGTATGATAAGGAAAGGAATGGAAAATAAAACAAAATATATTATAATGCCTCTATATCGTTCCATGGTGAGACCGCACCTTGAATATTGTGTGCAATTCTGGTTGCCGTATCTTAAAAAGGATATAGCGATTTTAGAAAAGGTTCAGAGAAGAGCCACCAAAATGGTAAAGGGGATGGAAGGATACTCCTATGAAGAAAGGCTAAAAAGGTTAGGGCTCTTTAACCTGGAAAAGAGACGGCTGAGGGGAGATATGATAGAAGTCTATAAATTAATGAACGGAGTGGAACGGGTAAATGTAGATTGATTGTTTACGTTATCAGAATATAGAAAGACTAGGGGACATGCAATGAAGCTACAGGGTAAACTATTTAAGACTAATAAAAGAATATATGTTTTCACTCAACGTGTAATCAAACTCTGGAATTTGTTACCGGAGGATGTAGTAAAGGCTGTTAGTGTAGCTGGGTTTAAAAAAGGTTTGGACAAGTTCCTGGAGGAAAGGTCCATAAACCATTATTAAGAAGTGACCGAAGATATCAATGCTTGACCCAGTACAAGCATTGTGGAACTTGCGTCTCTTGGGGAAACTGCTAGGTACTGTCACACCGCCCCCCTGGTGGCACTGGGATGTCACAACAGGGAGAGTGGACACAAAAATATTTTATGGTGGAGTTTAGCTCAAAGACAGGGCCCAGGTTTTTATAGTCCTGGTAGCCTTCTGGGTAACCAAAGCTCCGAAGAATATAACAGTCCGAGTGTAGGGAGAATAAAGGCTTTTATTTCCCATATTGCAAATAGGTGCAATAGCTCAGAATTTACATCAACACAAAAATGTCCTTGCTTCAGGTTGAAAGAAAAAGAAACATGAACTGAGTTAGACCTGTTAACTTCACAGCAGTACTATAAGAAACACAGATTCAAACCTTCCCCCAGACCACAGCTCTACTCCTCGGTTAAGGGCTCAAAGCTTTCTGCCAGGCAATAGCTGCAATCCATCTCTGGGTCCGAAAGGTCATCTGGGAATTCCACCTGCATTGGTTCACAGTCAGGAATATCTAGTGGCTCGCATTCAGGCTTTTTATACAATGTTTGTACAATGTCCCAATGTGCTGCATCCAAAGGTAAGCCTTGGTTTTGTACACTTCTAGAGTGAGGACAGTTTCTCTTGCCTACTGCTCTTATACTAGAAAATTTCTTGTTTGGCACAGGTTTGTATTTTGTAGCACAAATAGTTCTAGAAGGACAGCATTCCTCTAGGCCCTGCTCCTCCTGCGTCACAGCATTCATAAAATCACAATCAGTAAAATAGTGATTACCTTTCCTTTTGGGTTTATCACGGCCAAGTGAGGGTTGATGCTTGTTCCTGCTGTGGTTTGGCTTCTCTGACACCAAGGTAGGCCTCCAGTTCTCCGGCCAGCCTTCTGCTGGGGTTAAGCCACACTTGCACCACAGCTTCTTTCTCTCTGGCCAGGAATGTTACCTTTCAAAGTAACTCTTTCACCTCCTTCTTGGTTACTCCTCGTTGTGTCTTTCAAAGGTTGCTGGCCTCTGCCAGACTTAGGTCCAGGACTCTCTGGCACAGTCCTTCTCCTTCCAGGGTTAGCTTCTTCTTTGTATCTTTCCCACTTGGAAAGTGTATCCTCTCCCCTCTTGGGATATTTGAAGCGGATTCCTTCACCTGGTTCTGTTGAGTCTGCTGGGCCGGTTCCTTCTGTCAGGACTCCTATTCCCTGGTCCTTCTCTCCTTCCAGGGTTAGCTTCCTTTCTGTGTCCCTTGTGTCTCCTGTGTCTGGGCTTTTAAAAGGAATTCTTCCCTTTCTGGATTGGGTGCAGGCCGGTATTGCATCATTGGCTCTGGGGTGTGGCTCCTCAGTCCTCCAGAGGTCCCTCTTGCTCCCCCTATATGGCTCCTTGTGATGCTGCAGCCGGTGTCTGCCTCTTTTTTTCTAAGTTAAAAGCATTTTCTTCTGTCTGCAGAGGGTCTGCAGTACCACAGTACATATGACCTAGATTGGCCACTGTTGGAAACAGAATACTGGGCTTCATGGACCTTGGTCTGACCCAGTATGGCATATCTTATGTTCTTATGTTCACCTTGAACTGCTTCAACTCCTACCTCACAAACAGACAACTCCAAGTCAAATGCGGTCCCAACACCTCCCAACCAAAGCCAAACAGGGAGTACCGCAAGGATCTGCCTTCTCCGCACTGCTATTTAATATTTACATACAGCCCATCTGTGACATCATCAAGGAACACAACATACAATACTCCATCTATGCACTCGACATAATGATATACATACCGATTAACCTGGACAACCCAGACTACACAAAAGTAGCAGACTGCCTACAATGAATGACTAGATGGCTACTACAAAACAATTTGACAATAAACTACAACAAAACAGAAGCTCTACTAATGAGCAGAAACACCACAAAAACCCTCCCCCCCCCCCCCCCATCTACCATCGAACTCAACAAGGTCACAAAACCCATAAAATCAGAGATAAGCTTCCTCGGAATCACCCTTGACAGAGAGCTCAACCTCCAGTCCCAGATCAGCAGAACTGTCAAAAACGCATACTTCAAGATGAGAATCATCAGACGCCTCAAGCCAATCCTCTCCAAGAACATTTCAGAACGGTCTGCCAAGCCATCATCACACCGATCCTGGACTACAGTAACCAAATTTACCTTGGCCTACCAAAACACACACTCTGCCCCTTACAGTTGGAACAGAACACAGCTGCGCAAATAATAACCGGATCCACAAGGCATGACCACAACGCCCCCATTAAGAACCTCCTACACTGGCTTCCAAAAGAGTCTCGCATCTGCTACAAAACCATACTGAACCATTTCAAAATCAAACAGAACATCTCAACGGACAGTCTGCAACCAATCATCAGCTTTGACTCCAGCCTCAGACCCAGAAGGAGAGGTACCATGAATACCATCACAACCCCAAAAGAATTCACCAAAATGAGGCAAACCACTTCAAAGAGAGTTATATCCCTGGCAGCACCCACCATTTGGAACTCCCTCTCTGCTAGCTTAAGATCAATGATCGATATTAAAGACTTCCGAAAATCACTAAAAACAACTCTCTACACAGAGCATTACGGTGACATTACGTGACTCTAATATTTACGCAGTAAACCCTCCCTACCCTGCAACAGCCCCCCCCCCCTCCTTGTATATAACCCAATGTAGATAGCTCAAACATGTATATATTGCACTCCAATCAAGATGTACCTACCCACACACCCACGTATACTACCTTCACCACCACAGCATGCCGACACCCCACACCACCCCAGTTGATCTGTTTGCAGTGTAAACCGCTTTGATTCAAGGATAATGTGGGATATAAATCCTTTTAAATAAATAAATAGTCTATCCACATTATATTTTTTTTGATGGTGTGAATAAAACAGGTAGACAAAGGTTAACCGATTGACATAGTGTATCTAGATTTTCAGAAAGCCTTTGACAAGGTCCCTCATGAGCGACTCTTGGTGAAATTAAAAAGTCCTGGGATGGGAGGCAGTGTACTGTTGTGGATCAGGAACTGGTTAAAAGGTAGAAAGCAGAGAGTAGGGCTAAATGGCCAATTTTCTCAATGAAGAAAGATGAATAGTGGAGTACCCCAGGGATCTGTGCTGGGCCCATTGCTTTTTAACTTATGCATAAATGACCAGAAAATGAGAATAACGAGTGAGGTGATCAAATTTCTAGATGACACAAAATTATTCAAAGTTATTAAAACACAAGAGGATTGTGAAAAATTGCAAGATCTTGATAAAATGGAAAACTAGACATCCAAATGACAAGTGCAAAGTTATGCACGTAGGAAAGAACAACCCAAACTATGGTTACACGATGTAGGGGTCCAACATTAGGAACCACCACCTAGGAAAAGAATTTAGGCATCATCATTGAAACCCTCTGCTGAGTGTGCAGAGGCGGCCAAGAAAGCAAATAGAATGCTAGGAATCATAAGGAAAGGAATGGAGAATAAAACAAAGAATATTATAATGCTTCTGTATTGTTCAGTGTTGCGACCACAACTTGAATATTGTGTGCAATTCTGGTTACCTTATCTTAAAAAGGATATAGCAGAATTAGAAAAGGTACAGAAAAGAGTCACCAAAATGGTAAGGGGAAGGAAGGATACCCCTATGAGGAGAGGCTTAAAGGGTTTGAGCTTTTCATGTTGGAAAGGAGACAGCTGTGGGGAGATATGGTTGTTTACTCCTTCAAAGAGTAGAAAGACTAGGGAACATTCAATGAAGCAACAAATATTTTTTCACTCAACGAGTAATCACTCTGGAATTAATTACTGGAGGATGTAGTAAAAGTTGTAAACCCTTTTTTAAACCCACCTACATTAACAAGTTTTCTGGATGAAAAAGGTCCATAAACCATTATTAAAGAGGACCCAGGAAATACACTGCTTATCCTGGGATAAGCATTGTGGAAGACTTTTTGTGAACCTGACAGGTACTTGCAACCTGGATTGGCCACTGTTGGAAACAGGATACTGGGCTTGATGGATCGTGATCTGACCCAGTATGGCATTTCTTATGTTCATTATCTAGGACAGCAAAAAAGCTGTCTTAAGTGCTATCCAGCTAGGCTAGCTGAATAGTGACTGATATCTAAATAGTGGCTGGTATTGACCACTCTGGGTATTCAGTGTTGGCTTCTGTCTGGATACTGGGGTCAATATCCAGATAGGTTTTTTTAAGTGCTGCAGTCTGTACTTACTTAGCCCTTTAAATATTGGACTCTGAATATTGGTCCCAGAAGCCCTAAATATACTCCAGTCTGCGAATACTGAAACTGCAACTGTTAGACTGTGAACTAATTTGCACTTATTTTTAAATGACATTAATACTTTGCAAAAAAAACCCAAAACAACAAAAAAAGAAAGGACGTTGTCATGCCACTGTATGTGAGATATGCTGTCTGGATTATTTATTCCTTGAGTTGATTTTTGTCATTGTATTGATGCATGAAGTCTGCAGCGATATTTTTCTGTGTTTTTTTGGAGAGATGGATGTAACAGCAATCTCCAGGAACAAACAAGAATGTTCACATATGGGTGAATGTTACCAACATTGCCAATACTCCCCAGTGTTCAATAGGAAAGCCTTTAGGAGCACTCCACTGCGCCTGCGTGCCCGTCTTCCCAACTCCTCTCCTCAGTTCTTTGTTTTCTGTGGAACCAGTAGGATGCATCATCCTGTCACCACCAAAAAATGTCTCTTTTTTTGAGCCCTTCAGAGTACGTTGTACTTCTGCTTTCCCGTCGATGCCGGTTCTGTCGAATCTGACACCAGTCCCAATATTCTTTCTTTTTTATTTTCAATTTTTCTTTTCTATTAATTTCCACTGTGGTTCTCACTGCTAAATTAGGCCTCTAGGTCTCCATAGCCTTATCTTCAATCCTGAAGACAACTTTTCAGGCATGGAAAAGCCAATCAGTGGTTTTAAAAAATGTACCAAGTGTTCCAGTACCATTTCGGCCACTGAAACGTGACTGGTGTCTAAAATGTTTGGGTCTTGAACATGAACCCACCTCTTGTCTGTGCCAACAAATGACAGAGAGGCTTCAAGAACCAAGCCAGACAGTTTGGACCGTCGTTCGTTTTGGACTCCATCTCAGTGGCTTCCACTTCATTGAGGGCATTGACTTCTTCTCAGACTTCTTCAAAGAAGGTGGCTGTTTCCAAATCTTTAGCATCAAAGATCGATTCCAATGCCAGGGAAAGGTCCTAGCATAAGCATCAAGACTCTCTTAGAGCTGCTTCTGATGCAGACCTGCTAGCCAAATAGCCCCAGTGGGAGCATCTGTCCTCCAAAGCACAAGTGGGGCTCTGGAATGCTCCCGAGGCATCAGCCTTTGAGGAGCTACCAGTTCCATGTTCTGGGATAGTGGCTCAGAGCCCAGTCTGTGATTCCACCCAGACATCAGCCATCTCCCCAGACCAGCACATGAGGAGTTTGGCAGCACTCCTAGTAGTTTCAGTACCGATAACATCGAGAGGTTCAGGAGTGTAGGCTTTGGTACCGAGCCTACAACCAGGCATATTGAGCCTGATTCCAGCCCTTGAACCGGCATTGTCTGAGCACCCAAGACCGATTCCTCCTTTGGAACTGCTCGATGCCCCCGGTATCCAACAGACTCAGGCTCTCATGCCTCTCTATTCCAATATCTCTGAGTATCGGTATCGACCATCAACCTCTATGAAGCATTAAACCCAAGACCACTGATACTTTGAATTTTTTATGGACTCTGATTCAAGTGCTTCAGAATCTGATGGGGGGGGGGGGAGGGGCACTCGATTGCCAAGAACTTCCCAACATCCCTTTGGACCATTTGCTGTTTAGGAACAGTGTCAGTCCCCACCAGAAGATATGTCCTTTCAGGACTGCATAGTAACATGGCAGCAGAGCTCGCCATCACAGTAGCCTCGGAAAAGGAACTGAGGGCAGAGGAATTGGAGATACTCCAATACCCTCCCACACCCAAAGAGGTGGCTACCTTACCAGTGCATCATATTCTGCAGGATCTTTTGCTCTGAATGTGGGAATCCCAGCTCACTGTTCCACTTGTTAGCAAGAGACTTGATACCATGTACCGAGTTCCAGAGTTCCCAGGCTTCCAAAAACCTCATCTCCCCCACCACTTAATGGTGGTAGAATCAGTGATGCACCAAATAAAGAACTCAAAGAACTATACATCCATGCCTCCTGGCAGATACTCTAGTACACTCGATGCCTTCGGGTGTCTGTGTTTCCAAGCATGCATGCTGGCATCCAGAATCAACTCTTACTTTGCTATACATGGGCATGTTTCTGAAGGATGTCACCAGAGATCTGGAGACTTTCACCCTGCTGCTTCCTGAGGATAAGCTGAGTGCATGCCAGGCACTCTTCAAGCAAGGCCAGAACACTTCTAAATTTCTTACCAGGGCCTCTTGATGCTTTTGAATCCACAAGCAGGGCTTCAGCAGACTGCACTGGGGCTTGCAGAATGGCCTGGTTACAGGGATCAGACCTTGAGTAATGGGTCTAGGATAAACTGGCCAGTATCTTATGTACTGGAGAAAACCTTTTTGGCAAAGATTGGAGAGAAAAAGCAGGGTAGATTGAAACAGATGATCTCACCCTAAAACGCTTTTCCAGAAAAACAGCTGACCTATCCAAGAGGAAGGCTCTTCCCAAGAAATCTTATTATTCTAAAAAGACTCCCGGAGTAAGAAAATTCCTAAAAGACCGATCACCACTAAGGAATAATTTATCAAGCTGAGGCAATTCACATAAACGGGAAACACTCAAACTTCACAATCGGGGAGAAAAACACCTCAGAACAATGCCTCATCCACTATGTGGCAACAGTTGGCTGTAGGGGAATAGAGAGCTCAACATAATAGGCTGTACAAAAAACTCCCCATTAAATATGTTTATATAAATCTCTAAATCGTATACATTTATATATTCCTAACAATCCTTGGGTATTTAAAAGAATTCCTAAACAATACCCAATGCTTTCATAATATATAACAACATTACATAGAAATTTAATAAGATATAATTTAATGCAGCATAATGTAAAGCTATAGTAACAGAGCTCAAGAAGGAACTCCCAAATATCTGATGGAACAAAGGACCTGCAAATCAAACGACCAAGGTAAATAGGGTATCCGAAAATTCATTCCCATAGCACCCACAACCATTTACTTATCTCTGAACGGTAAACGTCACTTCACGCCAAAGGCCACAATGTAACCGACGCTGCGCTGTAGCCAATCCAACTATTTGTGCAACTTAGTCACAGCTCACTTCTCATAATACAGCTTATTCTGCTCTGGATACATCTCTTTCTGCTCTACAAAGATCTTTGTTTTGCTATAAAGAAGACTTCTTCAGGAGCAGGAAAATATGCCAGAAAAAATTCTGTGCAGAAAAATGGCTTATTCTGGCTTATTTTCCTGTCTATTACTGGCTGAAAGTGAAGACGATTTGAAAGATTTGCTTCTCAAGATCAAGGAATATAGTCTTAAAATGGGTCTGCACCTTAATGTTAAGAAGACAAAGATCCTGACAACTGGCAAAATTAATAAGTTCATCACTGATGGAGAAGAAATTGACAGCTTTAACTTACTTGGATCAAGAAAGGACTAGCAGTCAAGAAATCAGATGACATATTGCTCTTGGATATAATGGCTATGAAGGACCTAGACAAGATCCTCAAGAGCAGAGATGTCTCTCTCCATACAAAGATTCAACTTGTCCATGCCATGGTATTTTCAATAATGTCATATGGATGCGGAAGTTCGACAGTGAAAAAGACAGGAAGAAATTAGATGGATCGATACAATAACAGCAGCTATGGATACCACTCTATCAACAATGAGCCGCTTGACTGAAGACCGAACAAAGTTTAGGTCAACTATCCAGAGGGTCGCCAGTAGTCTACACCAACTTAATGGCACTTAACAACAACAACAAAATTATGTAAGCAGTGGGTATTGTTTAGGGATCCTTTTAAATACCCAATGATAGGAATATATACATTTATATGATTTAGAGATTTATATAAACATTTCATGGGGAGTTTTTTGTACAGCCTATGATGTTGAGCTCTCTATTCCCCTATGGCCAACAGTTGCCACATAGTGGATGAGACATTGTTCTGAGGCATTTTTCTCCCCAATTGTGAAGTTTGAGTGTTTCCTGTTTACATGAATTGTCTCAGCTTGATAAATTATTCCTTAGTGGTGATCGGTCTTTGGGAGTGTTTTGTGTAACAAGATTGTGTGGCTATTTTTGTGTATTATTCTAAAAAGAAGAGATATTATCCTTCTTACTCGGCTTCTGCTGCCTAACAACCTCAACATCCTCAGCAGAGGCAGCAAGGTCCTTGCCATTCCAAGAAGCCCAAGGCTCCTAAGCCTCAACCAGCTCCACAGGGACAACCTACACCTGGTTTTTGACTCCTCCTGTAGAGAGCATTGCCAATCTGACCCTGGAGGGCCCCCAGCCCCTCCACATAGCAGGTAGACTTTGTCACTATGCCCACAGGTTGCACCTCATAACATCAGAGCAGTGGATGCTCCAGATTGTCCAAAGGGGTTATCAGCTTCACTTCAAAACCTTACCCCATCCCCCAACTGCTTTACAGGGGATTATCCAGCACAACCCCTTCAAAGCACTCTCTTAAAAGAAGAGGTGACCAGCAATGTTCCCTCTAATTTTCTGTAGGCTGTGTGCGCATAAAATATCAGCTGTGTGCAGCTTTTGAAGGAAGGTTAAATTTTTGTGCGCCACATAATGACACTTGGAGTTATACACTTTAAAATTTGACTACACATCAGAATACAGTATGTACACCACATTGATTTTAATCAAATTAAATGAAAATAGACGATTACTAAATGAAGCGGGAAATTTCTAGTAATTACATTCATAACTTTTAAATTTTAAGACGTCTGTGTTGTTTTCTATCAGAATCAGAGCTGTAATTTTTGTGCGCTCTGTTGTAAAGTATGTGCGCTCGCTCGGCGAGGTGTGTGCGCGCGCACAGACGCACAGCTTAGAGGGAACAGTGGTGACCAGCCTGTTGTCCCAGGGTGCCATAGAAAGAGTTCCTGCTCCTCAAAAAAAAGTTGGGCTTCTACTCTCCATACTTCCTCATTTCAAAGAAAACAGGAGGCTTGATGCCCATTTTGGATCTCAGAGACCTAGACAATTTCATGGTCCGAGAAACATTCAAGATGATTTCTCTAGGTACTCTTCTGCCATACCTCCAGAGACACAATTGGCTATGTTCTCTAGACCTAAAATAGGTGTACACACATATACTGATACATTCCTTGCACAGATTGTACCTGCGCTTCATGTTTCAAGGAAACCATTAATCAATACTGGATTTTCCCCTTCGGTCTAGCCTCTGCCCCAAGAGCTTCACAAAATGCATTGCAGTCGTCACTGCCTACCTACGCATCCTGGGGGTATTCGTCTCCCGGGCAAACTCAATGTCCTAGCAGACAGCTAAGCCCATATCCTTAGTCCACACGAATGGACCTTGCATCGGGAGATGGCTGCTCGGATCTTCCAAACGTGGGGAACTCCACTTATAGATATTTTTGCCATACCACAAAACACGCAGATTCTGCTCTTCTGCTCCAGGGTTCCATCACTGCACTGACAGGCCCCAACTGCCTTCCTTCTGGGGACAGGAACTGCTCTATGCATTCCCACCCATCGCCTTGATGCCCAAGATGTCCTTCAAGCTACAGGCCATTAGCCATGGTTTCCTCTGCTTCTCTGCCTTGCGCAGATTCAGCCATTCTCCAGGACCAAGCAGGAAGTCAGTCCTCACATATGGGTGACGTCAGCACCGACAGAGCCCCCGTGTGGAGCATTTCCCCAGCTTTCATAGAAAGCCTTTGGGAATGCAGCGCGCATGCGCAGTCCCCTTCCCGCCCAAGGGTGCCATCTTGCTCAGTCTTCTTTTTTCTGCAGAGCCCGATGGATGTATATTCGTTTCACCCAAGGAAGAAGTTGATTTTCTCTGCGTTAACCTGTTTTTTCTTCGGTTCGAAGCCGGTTTCGCTTTCCTGCCTGGGTCCGATACGTCGGTATCGAGCCCGGATCTCTTTTTCGGTTTTTGTCCTTAGTGACTAGCGTTCGTACCATTTTTTCTTTTTTCACTGGCAGCCCTGTCTTTTGACCTTGCAGGGGCCCTTTTTTTCCCCGATGGCTGCCAGCGGGTTTAAAAAGTGTGATCAGTGTAAGAAACTTATGTCTCTCACCGACACACATGACTGCTGCCTCCGGTGCCTCGGACCCGATCATGACCCAATGATCTGTGGTCCGTGTGGGAAAATGTCCTCTAAGACATTACGGAGTCAGCAGCACCAAAAGGAAAGAATCTTCTCTGACTCCGCGTCTGGTAGGGCCCGGACCTCGTCAGAAGCCTCGACATCTCAGGACTCCGGCCCCGAGCAGCGTCGAGGCTCCTCTGAAAGGGGGTCTCCCTCGCGGGAGCATCGTAAGAAGAAAAAACCCGCGAGGGCGGCGTCGGTGGACGCACTTGGCTCCTCGAGGGCCAAGTCGCATAGCCCCGAGCGCCGTCCCGGGTCTTCGGAGTCGGAGAGGCCTGCAAAACAACCTCGTGGGGAGATGGAGTCCCCGGGTCATGTGAGTACTGTAGTCCTCGTGGACTCACCTCCAGGGGAGCTGACGTCGGCCCTGGCGCGGCCGGGGCCCGAGTCGGGGGCTGCTGAGTCTCCTGAGCTCGGACTCAGGTTGACGGCCTTGGAGAGCAGCTTGGCTGCCTTCATGGAACAGCAGCGGGCACTGATCGCCGGTCTCACCGGTGCATCTGCCCCGACCACCGGGACATCGACGTCCAAGTCGACCCCGGAGGCCGAGCCGATCCTTGAGTCCATGCGAGCTCGAGTCGATCCTCGGTCAAGGTCCCCCTCAGCCTCTCGTTTGGGACTGAGGTCGTCGACGCCGGTACCCTCGGCGTTGGGGCATATGGCATCGATGCCTGCCTGACCGGAGCCGCTCGATTCCTCCTCCGAGGAGTCCGGCTGGGAGACGGAGGATGAGCAGTTGCCCGACACCTTTCGGACTTGGTGCGTTCCTTCGGACTCGCCCGAGTCCGAGCCTCGGAGAAGGTCCCCGCCGGAGGATACCCAGTTCTCGGATTTTGTGTGGGACATGGCCAAGGCTTTGGCATTCCCCACGGATCCCGAGGAGGAGCCTCGAGCCGAGGAGCTCGAGACCCTACAGTATGACTCTCCTCCGAAGGAGGCCTTTACTGTTCCGGTTCCTCCGATGCTGGAATGGTTGCTCTTCCGCATGTGGAAGGCGCCAGCCTCGACATCGGTTTTGAGCAAGCGGGTTGATTCCATCTGTCAAATCCGCAAGAGCCCCGGGTTCCGAAAGGCACAATTACCGCATCACTCCATGGTTGTGGAATTGGCCATGCATCCTCTGAAGAGTCAGAAGATGCCCTCCTCGGTGCCTCCCGGCCGGAAGGCCCAGAACCTGGATGCCCTCGGTAAGAAGTGCTTCCAGGGCTCTATGCTTGCTTGCCGTGTCCAGACCTACCAACTGTACATGGGCATGTACCTTTGAGACCTGGCGAAGGAGATTGCCGGGTTCTCTGCTGGTCTCTCCGAGGAACCTTTGCAGAGGTTCAATGCTCTGTCCTCGGGTATTTGTGATTGCTCGAAGTTTATATCTCGAGCAGCCTATGATGGCTTCGAGGCTTCAGCCCGAGTAGCCGCGGCCGGCACCGGTGCACGCTGTCAGGCTTGGCTACAGTCATCGGACCTCGAGCCATGGGTGCAGGACAAGTTGGTCGATGTCCCCTGCCGAGGTGAAAACCTCTTTGGCAAGCCCATGGCTGACAAGGCTGCCGAACTCGAGACCAAGACTCTTACCCGGACAAGGCTGTCCAGAAAAACCTCTGCCCCTTCTCAGAAGAAGGGCTTGGGAAAAAAGACCTTTTACCCGAGGAAGTCATCTGCCTATAAACAGTACCCTCATTATCAGGCCTCTGTAGCTCCCCAACAGGGTCAGCAGGCCAAGGGGCAGGGTCATGGGCCCCGTAGGCAGAAGGCCCCCAAGCCTCCTACTCAGGCTCCTGTTCAGCAGGGAGGGGGATTTTGACTGCATTGGCATAGCCTCTCCTCCTCAGCTGGCCCCCATCAGCACTGGAGGCAGGCTGGCCCTGTTCGCCCACAGGTGGTCAGCCGTCACAAGGGATACCTGGGTTCTAAGTATAGTCCAGAAGGGCTATCTCCTCCACTTCCACCAGGTACCCCCCTCCTATTTTCCAGGGGAGCCTCACAGACTCCCTCTGCACAGGGACTTACTCCTGCAGGAGTTGGCAGGTCTTCTGAAGGAATAGGCAGTGGAACCAGTGCCCCACCACCTGACAGGTCACGGCTTCTATTCCAGGTACTTCCTGGTACCAAAGAGAACAGGAGGCCTCAGACCCATCCCAGATTTGCGAAACCTGAACAAGTTCCTGGAAAGGGAAAAGTTCAAGATGCTTACCCTTGGAATCCTGTTTCCCTACCTCCAGCAGGGAGATTGGCTATGCTCCTTGGATCTAAAGGATGCTTATACTTACATCCTTATTCATCCAGACCACAGACAATATCTCAGATTTGTAGTGGGAGGAAACCATTATCAGTACAGAGTACTGCCTTTTGGCCTTACATCCGCCCCCAGGGTCTTCACCAAGTGCCTGGCAGTGGTGCCGGCCTACCTCAGGGTTCAAGGCCTCTTTGTCTTTCCATATCTGGACGATTGGCTCATCAGGGGTCAGTCCCCGCAAGAGGCCAATCAAGCCACCCTTCGCACTGTTGCTCTGCTTCAGCACCTGGGGTTTGTCATAAACTTCGCAAAGTCCAGTTTGCATCCCTCCCAGAACATGGAGTTCATAGGAGCTCAACTGGACACCTTTCAGGCAAAGGCCTTTCTACCAGTGGACAGGGCCCACAGATTGATGGCTCTAGCCAGGCTATTCCACAGCAATTCTCTGGTCTCCACCAGAAAATTCCTGAGGCTCTTAGGCCACATGGCATCCACAGTCCATGTGACTCCAAATGCCCGTCTACATTTAACATCTTTGTTAGTGATATAGCGGAAGGGCTGTCGGGTAAGGTTTGCCTCTTTGTGGATGATACCAAAATCTGCAATAGAGTAGACACCCAGGAAGGGGTAGATAACATGAGGAGGGATCTAGCTAAGCTTGAAGAATGGTCTAGAATTTGGCAGCTGGGATTTAATGTTAAAAAATGTAAGGTCATGCATTTGGGCTGCAGCAATCCAAGGGAGCAATACAGTATAGGAGGTGAAGTACTTTTGTCCACTAAAGAAGAGCGGGACCTAGGCATGGTTGTGTCTGATGATCTTAAAGTAGCTAAACAGGTGGAAAAGGCGACGGCAAAAGCTAGAAGGATGCTTGGGTGCATACGGAGAGGAATGGCTAGCAGAAAAAAGGAGGTGATAATGCCTCTGTATAAGTCTTTGGTGCGACCTCATTTGGAGTATGGTGTGCAATTCTGGAGACCGCACCTTCAAAAGGATGTGAACAGGATGGAGTCGGTGCAGAGGGTTGCTACCAAAATGATTAATGGGCTTCATTATAAAGCATATGAGGACAGACTTAAGGATCTTAATATGTACACCTTAGAGGAAAGGCGGGATAGAGGTGATATGATTGAGATGTTTAAATACCTCCGTGGCATAAATGTTCAGGGAGAGAGACTCTTTCAATTGAAAGCAAGTTCTGCTACGAGGGGACATGGGATGAGGGTGAAGGGAGATAGATTCAGGAGTGATATGCGGAAATATTTCTTTACGGAAAGAGTAGTGGATCCGTGGAATAGTCTCCCAGTGGAGGTGGTAGAGATGAGGACAGTAACTGAATTCAAGAAAGCATGGGACCAACACAGAGGATCTCTAAAGGCAAAAAGTGGACTGTTGTAGTTGTTATGGAAGGACAGACTAGATAGGCCATGTGGTCTTTTTCTGTCGTCATATTTCTATGTTTCTATGTTTCTATGAGACCAGCTCAGTGGGGCCTCAGGACTCAGTGGCACCAGGCCACAGGAAGCCTCACGGACACAGTGAGGGTGTCCAGCCTACTACAGTCTTCTCTGCAATGGTGGCTTCATCTTCCGAATCTAGTACAAGGAATGCCTTTTCAGGCACCTCCACACTCTCAGGTGCTGACAACCGATGCTTCTCTTCAAGGTTGGGGTGCACATTGCCAAGGGGCATGTACTCAAGGCCTGTGGACTCCTTGGGAGGCCGCACAGCAGATCAATCTCTTAGAACTGAGAGCTATCCGCTTAGCCCTGAGAACTTTCTCTCATCTCATCTCTCACCAGTCCGTCTTGGTTCAGACAGACAATCAAGTGGCTATGTTCTATGTGAACAAACAAAGGGGCACAGGGTCTCACCACCTCTGTCAGGAAGCGCAGAAACTGTGCTCCTGGGCAGTCGATCATGGCATTCTTCTCAAAGCAGTCTACCTCCCAGGTCAGGAGAATTACCTGGCGGACAGATTGAGCAGGATTCTGCAGCCGCACGAATGGCAGTTGAACCCTTTAGTGGTTCAACAGATCTTCCTGAGATGAGGTCTTCCTACCATAGATCTCTTTGCCAGTCCTCTGAACCGTCAACTTCCCAGGTTCTGTTCCAGACAACCGCATCCTCTCTGAGTAGCAGCGGATGTGTTTCTCATTCCATGGTCTACAGGCCTCCTATATGCGTTTCCTCCCACGCCTCTAGTGTCCAAGACACTACTCAAGGTGATCCGGGACAAGGCCTCAGTGATTCTGGTGACCCCCCAGGTGGCCAAGGCAACCCTGGTTCCCACTACTGTTACAACTAGCGGTGGACACTCCTCTTCCTCTGGGGATGCAACCCGATCTCCTGTCTCAGGAGCAGGGATCTCTCTTGCACCCCAATCTCCAGTCCCTCAATTTGATGGCCTGGCTGCTGAAAGAGTAGTCCTAGCGCTTCTACTACTGCCTAGGGAAGTGGAGGACGTAGTCTTGGCCTCTAGGAGGCAGTCCACCAGAAAGTCTTATGCCCTTAAGTGGTGTAGATTCTCTTCCTGGTGTATTCAACACAACGAGAATCCCTTCTCATGCCTGGTACCGGTGGTGCTGCAGTATTTGCTTCACCTGTCCAACCTAGGCCTTAAGTCCAGTTCTGTTAGAGTTCATCTTAGTGCTCTTTCAGCGCACCACTCACAGGTGGAGGGTCAGTCTCTCTCCAGTCATCCTTTGGTGTCTCGCTTCCTCAGAGGCCTGCTTTTGCTTAAGCCTCCAATGTGTCCACCTGCCCCTGAAGGGGATTTAAATGTGGTCTTGCAACGGCTTACTTGCCCACCATTTGAACCTATGGATACTTGCCCTCTGTGTTTTCTGTCCTGGAAAACGCTATTTCTGGTAGCCCTTACCTCAGCTAGGCGAGTGAGTGAGCTTCAGGCCCTAGTCTCAGAAGCACCTTATACTAGGTTCTATAGAAACAGGGTAGTCTTACGGACTCACCCGAAGTTCCTTCCAAAGGTTGTCTCCTCCTTCCACCTCAATCAGGAGGTGGTTCTTCCGACTTTCTTTCCCAGGCCTCATGCTAGCCGGGCTGAGATGGTCTTGCATACCCTGGACTGTAGGAGGGCGTTGTCCTTCTACCTTGACCGTACGCGGGAGCACCGGAGGGCGGTTCAGCTCTTCGTCTCTTGTGACCCCAATAAGTTGGGGTTGGCTGTCTCCAAGCGTACCTTGTCCATTTGGGTAGCTGACTGCATTGCCTGGGCTTACAGGGCGGCCGGCCTCTCATTGCAGGGTCGAGTTACGGCTCACTGTGTCAGGGCGAAGGCTGCGTCAGTGGCTCATCTCCACTCTGTTCCGTTGGCAGACATCTGCCGGGCCGCTACTTGGTCTTCAAGCCAGACTTTTGCAGCCCACTACTGCCTTGAGAGGGAGTCCCGCAGGGACAGTGCTTTCGGGCAAGCGGTACTCCATAATTTCTTTGGGGTCTAGGCAACTCCTACCCTCCGGCCCTGGTGTTGGGCTACCTGTTGGGGGCGTTATCAGAGAAGATTCTGTTCTTGCATGCTGAGGCTCTAGAGGGAGCTCATTTTTCAGTTTGGGGCCTCTGGTAGCCCTAAGCTAGGGAGTCCCATATGTGAGGACTGACTTCCTGCTTGGTCCTGGAGAAAGGGTAGTTACTCACCTGTAACAGGTGTTCTCCAGGAGCAGCAGGAATCAGTCCTCACAACCCTCCCTCCTCCCCTTGGAATTGCAGTCATATGATTTATTTTTGCT
Organism: Ichthyophis bannanicus; assembly: GCA_033557465.1. Classification (NCBI taxonomy): domain Eukaryota; kingdom Metazoa; phylum Chordata; class Amphibia; order Gymnophiona; family Ichthyophiidae; genus Ichthyophis; species Ichthyophis bannanicus. Next base: position 939,508,580 of record CM066033.1, on the reverse strand, counting down.
ATTTTTGCTGTCTTTTAGCTATGTCATCAGACTGAGCAAGATGACACCCTTGGGCGGGAAGGGAACAGCGCATACGCGCTGCATTCCCAAAGGCTTTCTATGAAAGCTGGGGAAATGCTCCGCACGGGGGCTCCATCGGCGCCGACGTCACCCATATGTGAGGACTGATTCCTGCTGCTCCTGGAGAACACCTGTTACAGGTGAGTAACTACTCTTTCAACCTGAGATTTGCGCCCAACCTCCTCTCTCAGGAACACAGTATGCTCCTCTATCCCAATCTTCATTCCCTATCCCTGACAGCATGACTGCTGAAAGGCTAGTGCTCGCTGACCTCAGCATACCACAGGCGGTCAAGGATGTCTTCTTTGCATTTCGTGCAGATTCCACCAGGCGATCTTATGCCTTTAAGTGGCATAGGGTTGCCCTTTGGTGCTCTTCAAAGGACCTTGACCCATTTTCTTTCCCAGTGGAGTCGCTTCTACAATATCTCCTCCACTTATCCTTGACAGGTCTTAAGACTAATTCAGTGAGCATTCATCTTAGTGCCATTGCGACCTCTCACAGACCAGTGGATGGACAGCTTATCTCCTCACACCCCTTAGCAGTATGCGTCATGTAAGGTCTCCTGCTGTCCAGGCCACCCATTAAGTCACCTCTGGTGGCCTGATCTCTTGACGTGGTTCTGGCACAACTACTAAATCCATCTTTCGAACCTTTATCCACCACTTCACTGAAGGTTCTATCTTAGAAGGTCATCTTCCTTATTGCCCTCACTTCAGCTTGCCGCATCAGCGAGCTGTAAGCTCTAGTGGAGGATCCCCCCTATACTCTGTTCCACCATGATAAGGTAGTTCTGTATACCCATCTGCATTGCTTCCTGAAGGTGGTTTCCTCCTTCCACCTAAATCAGTTGGTAATCCTTCCAATTTTCTTCCCTAGGCCACATGAGTCTCAGGCTGAAGCAGCACTACACACTTTAGACTGCAAGAGAGTGCTGGCCCACTACGTAGATAGAACTAAAACTCACAAAAAAATCCTCTCAATTGTTCACTTCTTTTGATCTTAGTCACTTGGGCCTACCAGTGACGAAACGTGCTCTATCTAGATGGATAGCAGATTGCATTTCTTTTGCTTATGCACAAGCAGGACTCTCATTTGAGGGTCATGTTACTGCTCATAATGTGCAGGCTATGGCAACATCCATAGCTAATCTCTGTTCAGTAGCCATTGAGGACATTTGCCGGGCAGCTACCTGGTCCTCCATTCGTACTTTTGCTGCACACTACTGTTTGGACAGAGACTCCTGCCAGGATGCTGTCTTTGGTCAAGCTGTACGCCAGCATCTCTTTAGGACTTAAACTCAACTCCTACCCTCCGTCCCGGAGTTCTACAAGATACCAGACTATCATGGGGTAAGTATCGCCTCCTGGAATAGAGTCCAATGGCCCAGAATTCTTCGGCTACACCTTTTTTGCCTCAAGGATCGTACTACTCTCCCCCTCCCCCCCCACCAGTCTGGTACCTGGGAGCTAGTGAGTCCTGTATGTGAAGACTGCATTCCTGCTTGTTCCTGGAGAACACCTGTTACAGGTGAGTAACTATGCTTTAGTTTTTATCACCTGACTGGGAAATAAATGTGGATTATAATGTATTCATATCTTACTTTCTTCATACAGGATAATAGAAGGGACTATCACTATGAAGTTTTTACCATATTTATTGTATTTGCTAATATCAAAAACTACAAAATCTAGGAGCAGCAGTCCAATTGCTAGAGCAGCAGACTCCAGAACAAGGGAAGGTAGGATTTAGATCCTGTTCTCCCACTGATGCTCCTTCTGACAAGTCACGTCACCCTCCACTGCCTCAGGTGCAAAGGCTAGATTTACTAAAGTGTGCTATCTTGTTATTAATAAATACTGTAGATCTCTTCATATAAAATAGGGCTTACGGTAAGTAACACATTAATTTGTGTTAGTGTGTGTAGTGCCATCTTTTAGCAAATCTAGCCCATAGAATTTGTAACTGCTTTTGATCTTGGATTTGAAAAGGCAAGTAATTAAACGGAAGCTCCAAATCAAACTTTTTCTTTGGCCATTTTTCATTAAGTAGAAAAGAGTTAACTTCCTTCTCATAAGATTTGATTCAGTCCTTCTATTAGAAGATACCGTTTGGGTACTCACCACCACGACCTACTGTCCAAATCAATGGTATACAGGAAATGTACTTTCAGTACATCTACTGTGCGACTGGAGGTGAGAGAGCAGTCCTCATATAAATGCAATTCTTGGTCGTCAAGTGCCTTGTAAGCATAGGCATTCATTAATGCGCATTAAGGTGGAGGACCATTGCACCCTAAGTTACACACGGCAGCAAAATTACATGTTCTCATATGACAGCCCATGCTGTAGAACAGTTCACATATTCATGGCTTTCAGATTTCTTGCTTTTGAGATAGCAGAGCTGGAATAGATCATTTTTTGTCTAGTTAATGTAAAAAAATGTGATGTGTGCCTTTAAGTCCGTGCTGACTCCTGGCGACCCAGGAGCTCCTGGGTTTTCTTGGCAGTATCAAGTAGATTGCCAGGCCTTTCTTCCAAGGCAATGGAGGATTAAATGACTTGCCCAATGTCACAAGGAGTGCCAGTAGGAATCAAACTCTGGTCTCCTGTTTACCATGCCAGTGCTCTAACTACTAGGCTACTTAATATTTAAGGAATAAGAACATAAGATATGCCATACTGGGTCAGACCAAGGTCCATCAAGCCCAGTATCCTGTTTCCAACAGTGGCCAATCTAGGTCATACATACCTAGCAGTTTCCCCAAAAGACACAGGTTCCACAATGCTTGTACTGGGTCAAGCATTGATATCCTGGGTCCCTTCTTAATAATGGTTTATGGACCTTTCCTCCAGGAACTTGTCCAAACCTTTTTTAAACCCAGCTACACTAACAGCATTTACTACATCCTCCGGTAACAAATTCCAGAGTTTGATTACACGTTGAGTGAAAAAATATTTTCTTTTATTAGTCTTAAATAGTTTACCTTGTAGCTTCATTGCATGTCCCCTAGTCTTTCTATATTCTGATAATGTAAACAATTAATCTACATAGTTTAAGCTATCCAGCAATTGACTGCATTTCTGAGGTATGAGAAAGGCATGCATCCCATCCTGGTGTATTTCTCTTCCAGTACATCCAAAGTATAAATATTACTCAAGTGACAGATTTTGGAATAGTTATCTGTGATTTTTGGAATATATATAGTTTTTATTGTTTGGGTGCTATACCTGCCTTGAATATTTTATGAATTTGGTGGGTTATAAATACCTAAAATGAATAAATAAAATTGTGTCCAAAACAGACAGTGCATGCATTTGAATTAGATGGAACATGGGCATATATAAAGATACATTTAAATAACATAAGGATCCTAAAAACGTTGTCTGTTTAGCCTTTGGTTGATGTTATTTGAAGACATCTTTATATGTGTGTGTGTAATATATATATATATATATATATATATATATATATAAAAGTATTCTTTTCTTTTCTGTTGTTAAGCTGGGGAGATGCAGGCACAGTTGATAGTGAAGCCTGCAAGGTGATTTTTGTGCGGAATATTCTCCTGGCTTTAGTAAGTTGTTTTTTAAAAGACTTATGTAATGCACCCCCATAGTGCTATATAGTATTTTTCTCATGTGATATTTATGGGTTTCCTTTTGGGGCCCAGTCACTGACTTATCTGCTTGTTATGTGTGCTGTCATCCCAGTTCTGGGTGCATGCATTTCCACCAGGAACATGCACTATGGACTAACTAGCTGACTGTTTGCAGCTGGTATGTGTCTTGATGGAGTGCCTTGCAGAGTGCAGTGGCTGCAGGAGAATATCAGATAGTGGTGGGATGCAGCTTAGCATATACAGGCCTAATGTCTGTCTGCTATTGTGTTATGGTTATGTACAGAGCTGCATTGACTGCCCTGAAGGGTGTCTTTTCCCCAGCAGGACTGGGGTTGATGGTCCCCTCTACTGCCACCATTGCAGGGAGGTATAATGTGGATTCTTTGTTGGGAGACCCTGTTTGCCACCCTCAGCCCTGGAGGAGGAGGGTGGCGGTACATAATCTTCCTAGGGGTCCATAGGAGATACACCTGACTGAGACAGACAGAGATATCCAAGGTGTTTCTGCAGAAACTACCTATCTCACACATTAACACTGCTTTGGACCTCCAGCATGGCAGGTGGTGTGGACCTGGTGCTGGGCGCCTCACCGCACCCTCAGGGTGAGCACAGTACCCGCACAATGTGACGGTGTGTAGCTACTGTGTGCCACTAAAGCACACGGTCAGTACTCCCTACCAGGCCGAGGTGCTGTGGGGGTGCACATGGTCACTTCCCCCTACTAGGCCGAGGTGCTGTGGGGGTGCATACCCCATCTTTTGTTTATCTGTGGACAGCTGATTTGCATGTGCAGTGCATCATGGGTACGGGTGGGATAACCCTATCCTGGTGACCACAGCAGACTGTCTGTGTGGTGACGTGCAGGCTCTCTGCAGCCAGCCAGGGGCTTGCTAGCAGCTATAGAGCTGTAGCCCAATGGTTACTTCACTGCCTGTGAAGCAAGAGGTCATGGGTTCAAACCTACAGTGGGGTTATTTGATAGGGCTGGCCAAAGCATTAACTATTTTTAATGTACATTTTTGCTGCCAGCAAAAACACCCTCAGCGTACTGTACCCATAAGGTGCCTTTGAGGGCACTTTATAGGGCGCCCTATAGGGCACCTTATGGTTCCCGTCCATATGAAGTGCACTATACATTATCCTGTGACACAACTTATAGGGTGCCCTATAGGGGACATTTTAGGGTGCTGTGGCAGACAGTGCAATTTATAATGTGCCCTATGGAGTGCCTTATAGGGTGCCTTATACGGCACCTTCAATTACGGCACGTGAGGGCGTGTTTGCTGGCAGCAATTAATAAAATAAAAATAAAGTGCTGCAGGAAAAAATATGTACAATGCAAAGCTGATGCCACAGCCAGCCTTATGTATTAGGCACCCTGGGGAGCAAACTCATGACCCCTGTATCAGCAGTCAGTGCCTTAACCATTGTGCTCCACTGCTGCTCCTCCTTGCCTGTCAGCGCACCTACTTATGCTTTTCATTCCTTAAACTGCACAGTGCTGCCATAAAAAACAGTACTCTGACCTTGCGGTACCTCATATTGCACCCTCTAAAGCGCCCTATAAGCAACATTCTAGGGTGCCTTGGCGGACAGTGCACTTTAAAATGTGCCTTATAGGGCACCTTATGTTAAGACGCTTTGAGAGTGCGTTTGCTAGTAGTGATAATTAAAATAAACATAAAATGACTCCAAAAGCAATCTTCCCCATAATATGTAATGCCTCAGCCAGCCTTGTTCATTGGGCACTGTGGGGGATTGAACCCTTGATCCCTGCACCATTAGGTCAGTGTCTTACCCATTGTGCTGTGGTTCTGTTCTTGTGCTTGCACATTAACGCGCCGCCTTATGCCGCCCAATATTAAAAAGCCTCCTAAATCAATAGCACACCGCCTAATGCCCATCAGCATGCCGCCTTATGCCGCACAATATTAGACTAGCTCCTAAAGTAATGCCTCAGCCAGCCATCTACATTGAGCACTGTGGGGGATTGAACCCCTGATCCCTGCACCATTGGTCAGTGTCTTAACCATTGTGCTTTGGCTCTGCTCTTCTGCTTGCACATCAGCGCGCCACTTATGCCGCCCAGTATTAAAATGCCTCCGAAAACATTAGCGTGCTGCCTTATGCCCATCAGCGCGCTGCCTTATGTCGCCCATTATTTAAATGCCTCATAAATTAACGCCTCAGCCAGCCGTCTTCATTGGGCACTGTGGGGGATTAAATCCCTGATCCCTGCACCATTGGTAAGTGCCTTGACCATTGTGCTGTGGCTCTGCTCTTCTGTGTGCACATCAGCGCGCCACTTATGCCTCCCGCGCAGCTATCTCATGCGCTAATGTGCGGGGCACACATGGGCGCCGCGCACCTTAGCGCATATGTAAATTCCGGTTTTCTTTTTCAGCAAGAAACGCCCACTCCTTATATGGCACCCGCACACTACCGCGGCCCGCACATTAGCGGGGTTTTAGTAAACATGCCCCTAAGGGTCAATCTGCCAAATAAGAACAGTCGCTAGATTATAGTCCACTAGATTACCAGGAAATAAATGCCTCAGGGAGGGTCATGCGTTATTGATTGGGGGGGGGAGGTCATTTGTTCAATGGGTTAGGATGCTTTTTCTTTGGGTCACGGTTGTGTAAGTTGCTGCTGCAGCACAAATACACTTAATGCCACTTAAGGGCCTGTCTATTAAAGAAAAAAAGCCTTTTGTAGCTAACCTGGGGTATTAGCTGCAAAAGGCCCATGGTATCAGCAAAGGGGACATTCCCAGCATTTCTGCAGATACTGTGGAGGACAAGCTGGCCTCGTAGGGGACTGCTTCACCGATGCAGCTGTTGCTATCCATTCAGGTGGTGATTGCTGCATCTACAAAGCCTGCAGATCCGAGCAGCTACTACATAAGGCAATCACCTATGGCAACTGCTCCCGGCAAGCCCGCCCATATGCTGCTCTTATCCTGCGTTTGCCAGTAGATACAGCAGAAATTGCAGACATTGTGAAAATACTCTGCGCTCTCTGTATTTCCCTGTGTTAGCAGCTATTTTTGCATTAACCCCATGGTTGCAACTAACACCGTATAGTAGACAGACCCTGTATTGAGGTGGTGTTAAATGCATATGCACTTAACACAACCTTAATATCAGCAGCCCTGACAGTGTGCAGTAATGTACTATGCACTAGGTTTCAATGCTGTCAATAACTATCTCTGCCCATAACCTTCCCCAATCAGCACAAAGCTGTTAGTGCAGGATTTTTACTGCCTGATTGTATTTAGCAAACACTAGCCATTAGCGTGGGCTGGTCCTAGCAGTTAGTGTGTGCTAAAACCTGTGCTACTTGCTTAGTGCATTTTAGTAAGTATGCCTATTATATTTCAAAATAGTGAAATTGTACTGGGTTTATGCTATATTTCAGTTTTGCAATGCAGTGTGCTAACTCCTGATGACCTAGCAGTCCCTGGATTTTCTTGGCAAGATTAGACCGGACATAGATTGTCAGGCCTTTTTTCCAAAGCAATGGAGGGTAAAGTGACTTGGCCAAGGCTACAAGTAGTGCCAGTGGGAATCGAACCCTATCTTTCTTGAATATGATCAACTTAAGGCTAAAAAAATAAGTTAATGGTAGAAAATCAAGAAATGAAATAAATAGAGAAAAGAGAAAAATTACTAAATTTTTTTTTTCAACTATCCCAAAAATAAGCTGCCTGCAAAGGATACAGTGGGGCCATTAGAAAAAGAGCCTTCTAGTCATTTTACACAATACATTTAAAATCCTTAGCTGCATGTGCAGCAGCACTCACAGAAGCAAATTAGAATTAAATAGAAAACAAAACCAGATATCCCAGTGCCTTTACAGTATAATAACCCATATTATGACCACAGCTTAAGTATTGTGTGTAGTTCTCTTTTTTTTTGTTTTTGTTTTTGTTTTCTAGGTGTGTTTTGTTAAGGTGTAGTGCTTGTTGATGAGAGTTCAGCAGCAGAGAGATTGTCTTCCTGCACCACAATCAGCTTTCTGAATGGTGGAGCCTTTGGTAGCTTGATACAATGGTGAAATTGGGGATCCATATACCCTGCAGTCCCCAAGAAGGCTCTCCCTTGCCTCCTGGTGGGATTACTGCACACAGCTTCTTTGCGTCGTATTCCGCTGGTCAACTGGAATCCTCGATATTTAACTTCAGTTTAACATAATTGTGCCTTGGCTCTTGAGACTTTGTATCCAGCTTCATTTAGAAGGTGCAAGAGTTCACTGGTGGCTTGTAGATATTCACTTTCTGAATTTGTGGCTATGAGCAGATCGGTCACATACTGCAGAACCCTTTCTCCTGGGTTCACATAGTAGCTTGGAGGATCCTGATTAAAGCAGCACTGAAAAGAGTGGGTGAATCCCTGAATTCTTGGGGTAATCAAGTCCAGGTGAGTTGGCCCCGCCTTCCTGTTGTGGGGTCTTGCCATTCAACAGCAAACAACAGTTCGGGGGGGTTAGGTGTATGCAGAAGAAGGCATCTTTCAGGTCCAGGACAGTGAAATGAGTAGCCTCAGTGGGGATCAGTCCCATGAGGGTATATAGTATAGTATATACTATGGGTGTATAGGTTCGGCGGCTGCATCATTTACCCGCCTCAGATCTTGTACTGGGCGGTAATTCCTTGTCCCAGGTTTCTTGACTGGGAGAAGGGGGGGGGGGGATACTCCTTGCGAAGTCCATACTTCAGTAGTTTCATCAGATGGCAGTGGATACCCTCAATGGCTGGTCAAGGAAGAGGATATTGCTTCACATGCACTGGTTCCGCTCCAGGCTTGAGGGTGACGATGACAGGGGCTATGTTCTTCGCTAGGCAAGGTGGATTATCTTCTGCCCATACTTCAGATGGGGCTATAAGGTTGGTAGGTATACAGGAACTAATTGTCTTGGCTGGAGATGTACTATAGAACCGCTACTCTTCTTCTCGGGGAACAGTCAGCACCATCAATCCAGCAGGCTTTGGGTTCACAGTCATTTGTATTTCTCCTCCTTCAGCGAAAGATATTTGCGTCTGAAGCTTGGCAAGCATATCTCAGCCCAAAAGTGGAATAGGGCATTCAGGCATATACAGGAACTGGGGCGTTATTTTCTGTCCTCCTAGTTCAAACATGCGGTTCTGCAGGAAAGGTTTAGTGGCCCAGTAGCTCTGACAATGGTGATGCATCGAGAAGACAAAGGGGCTACTGGCTTTGCCACCACTGAGCGTTCTGCTCCTGTATCCACCATAACGTCCATATATTGGTCCCCTATTTTCAGACTGACCAAAGGCTCCTGGGGTGAACTTGGAGTCCGGTCTGGCCTAGTCTTCATCCATGTCATAGCCTGTTGCAACTGCCACTCCCTCAACAGCTTCTTCCCTCTCTTGCTGGAACACTGTGCTCCATGACTCTGAATTCAATCTTCTGTTCTCCAAGTACTCCCCCCTCCCCTCCTGGGAGTGGAGTCGAAAGACGGGCATTCACTTCTCTAATGTCCTTCTTCTCTGCAATGGGCGCACTGATTCGCACCCAGTGGGGACCAATCATTTTCACGACCCCTTCCACTTCCTCTGCTCGTTCGATTAGGAAAATCTCCTCCAGCAGCAACAAGATGATCTGCTTTTTTCTTCACTTTCTCTGTCACATTCATTTTCACGATTCACATACTTTCTGAACAACTTCCATTAACTATCCATCCATCCATTTTCTGTAATTTTCGCCTTATATCTCTCTGGGACTGACTGAAAAACTGCATTTACCATACGCAAATGCTCCTGGGCTGCTGGATCGCATGGGGTATATAGTGAGGGCTGCCTGCACTATTTGGATCCCACTTGGGGCCATCCAGGCTGATGGGTCTACATAATACTGTTCATTAGTTCAATCAAATCCTAAGGCTTCTCAGTGTAGGAGGCATAATGCATTTTTTCAGTTTAGTAAATCAGTGGCGGAAAAGGCACATAAACAGGCACATAAACAAGGCTGGTCGACTGGCTTTCGATATTAACGTGACCATCCCTTTTACTGGTAGTTGTACTTCTGAAGGTATATGGCAATCGGGACTTCATGTTCTCGGGCGCTGGCTGTGAGTGACCCTGAACTGGCAAATGAATCCCTACTTGTAGTGTCATCAGTGGACTGCGGGGACTGGCCTATAAAGATACTGGGAAAGAGTGGAATGTCTAGAGATTCTGGGGCAGAATAAATGGGCCCCCCTCCCTTGTGGTTGCTACTAATCCCCTACACTGTTCCTCATAGCAGCGCTGTATCCTCGCGACCTGGCAATGCACTAGTCAGGAGCCAGCACCTCTCATTCACACACGCAGACATTCAAGACAGAATAAAATCCGGACGTTCCCAAAAAACCTGACTGACGGACTGGCTGGGGGGGTTGGTGGGTTCAGTCTCTGCTTATACCTTTAAGACTTCTGAGACTTACTAGGACCGCCCCGAGAGGTGATCAGACTCTCAAGCGCTTATTCCAGAATCCCGACTGACTGACAGACTGACTGATTAGCAGAAAAGTTCTACTCACCGGATCATGGGTTAGATCCTGGACTCCCCTCGGGTTCAAGGTGTAGGCCAGCCGGAACCAGCCACCTGCGGAGGCAAGGAGGAGCCCTCCCCGATACAAGAGGATGGGTGGCGCCGAAGGCCCTCCTGCAATCAGTCAGGGGCGGCTCCAGCCGGATAAAGCCTTTTGAGGCGAGAGGTCATGGTATATCTACTGGAATACCATCACACTACTCACATTTCCTGGCCAATGCACCAAGACATGTGGCAGCGCTGATAAGCATGCAATAAATAATACCAGGAGTCTGTTCAAGGATCCAAGCCATTTATTGTGCACATGCCCAGTAAGTCAAGCTTCAAAAAGGACTGAGCAATGGCGAAGAGGAACAACTTCCTTATATACAAGATATACAGTTTGATACAGGCAGACTTTCTATTGGTCCCAACGCCCCCTGCACCCATCCAATCAGGGACCCTCTCTGGGCTATTGCTCCCTGTTCCCCCTTCTCAGGCTAGTCTGACAAAGGCACAGTTCTGTGTTATGGCTACACTTCTACTGCAAGGTCATATCTAGCTCGAGGAATGCAAAAGTATCCATTTAGTATGGAAGTATTGTGCAAGCTTTGTAATAAACTGATTTTTCTAACTTTTAATTCTTTGCTCTAACAACAGGAAGGTGGGGGTTAGAATCCAGGCCTATCACATCTATATAGGCCATCGCCTACCACATTTTGAGAGATCAACTCAAATTTGCTACCTCAGGTGGCTCTACCATTCAAAGAATTGATTGAGGGGCAGAAGTCTGAACTGCGGAAGCAGAATAGATGAGTAAATGATAGACTTGATGAAGGGGTATGAGAGAAAGTGGGTGAAGCCATGGGATCGGGGTAAGAGAGAGAGAGAGAGAGACACACACACACACACAATAAAGCCTTGGGCATGGGGGGGGGGGGTGTCTTACGAGAGAATAAGTGAAGCCTGGTGGGATCATATGAGAAAAAAAGAGAAACTGGAGGAAAGCTGAGGAGGGGGGGGGGGGGGCAGAATGGATGCATTATGTGTGAGAGAGAGAGAAACATACTAGAGGGAACCTGAGAAGAGGGGTCATGAGAGAGAGCGACATACAGAAACATGCATATATGCATGCAGCGCTTGACACTCCCCATGACACAAATGCATACACAAGGCCCTGACACTCCCCATGACCGACACATCCACACACATACCTAGCCACTGGTAGCCCTCTGAGACTTCCTATGAGACTCACACATGAACCCCCCACATGCCTGCTTCTGGAAATGGGGGAAAAGTGCCACTGTGCCAATCTGCTAGTGTATGCTATTAATTTATATTGATATCTGTCTATATATACTGTGTGTGTGTATGTATATATATATGTATATATTTCTCCAGGAACAAGCAGGAAGTCAGTCCTCACATACGGGTGACATCGGCACCGACTGAGCCCATGCGGAGCATTTCCCAGCTTTCAAAGAAAGCCTTTGGGAATGCAACCACACATGCGTGGTCCCCTTCCCACCCAAGGGTGCCCTCTTTCTCAGTCTCCTTTTTTCCACGGAGCCCAATGGACGTGGTCCTCTCCCGGAAAAAGTTCTTTAATTCCTTCCCTTTGTCCAGTTTGCATACCGGTTCTCTTCCTGCCTTGAGACGGCACCACCGGTGCTGATCTCGGCATACCTTTTTTCCCTGTGTTTCCTCGAGGTTCCACCTCGCCTGGCCTTCGTACCATTTTTTGCCCAGGGGTCCTCAACTCCGGCCGGTTGTGCTCCCACCATGACTCCCGGTGGGTTCAAGAAATGCGACCGCTGCAGTCAGACTATCTCAGTCACTAATACTCATGACTGCTGCATCCATTGCCTGGGCCCGGACCATGACAGTTCCACCTGCGACCGGTACCAGGCCATGACCCCTAAAACCAACAGGAGGCGGTCTGAGTTGAAGGGGAAGCTTTTCACAAGGTTTGACTCTGCCCCAGTTTCCCCATCACCGAGCCCCGAAGCCGGTCCTTTGCAAGAGGTATGGGCATCCTCAGAGTCCCATGGCGACGGCTTCTCTGGTGTGGCCCTGGATCCTCCCAAAAAGAAGAAGGAAGTGCCTCCAATTAAACCTGGCAAGGTCCCTCGACGGGACTCTAAGCAGCGCCCTCAGAAAGTCTCGGGCCAAGAGTACTTGGCCAGCGGAGACCGCGCCAGGACCTGTGAACCTATAGTCTTCCTCAAGAATGCACTCTCTGGAGTGCCGGCGTCGGACTGGAGGGCTTCGGTGTCCACGCTGAGTGCTGCACAGCCATCGGGCCTCAAGTCCCGCATGGCGGCCATGAAGCTGAGCCTCTCCTCCATCTTGGCCTTGCAGTGGGCATTGATGTTGGGCCCCCTTGCATCATCGACCCTGACATGAGGCCCCTCGGCTTCAGGGGAGCCTCTGGGTGTCAAACTTGGCACTGAGTGCCACCGGCCTCAGGTAAGTCCTCGGCATCAATTGAGGTCTTGATCATGCTCCTCAGGGTTCTGGTCTTTTCCGGCGAGGTTCCGGGAGTCTGACCCCAGATCCTCAGGGGGGAGAGGTCCCGGTTCCTTGAAGCTGCCCCCGGGCTGACTCCTCAACGCCCTCAGGCTCTGACTGGAAGACCGAGGACGAGGCCTCCCTGGAGACTTCCCGACACTGGGACGTTCCCTCCTAGCTGTCTCTCCGGAGCCTTGGCACCACTCCCCGCCTGAGGATGTGGCCTTTCATGACTTCATTCATGACATGGCCCGGGCTCTTTCGATCCAGTTGGAGGAGGACCCGCGCACTGAGGAACTTGAGATCCTACAATATGAGTCCCCTCCTAAGGAGACTCTCATGGTGCCAGTTCCACCCATCCTCGAGAGATTGCTCCTCTGGATGTGGGAGTCCCCGGCCTCGGTGCCGGTGGTCAGTTGGCGCCTAGATACCATCTATCATGTCCGAAAGGGTCCCGGGTTCCATAAGCCACAACTCCCTCACAACTCAATGGTGGTTGAGTCCTCCATGCAAAAACTGAAGAGTCAAAAGACATACTCTTCAGTTCCCCCTGGCAGGGCAGCCCAGGCCCTCGATGCCATGGGGTGCAAGTGTTACCAGGGTGCCATGCTTGGGTGCCGAATACAGGCATATGAATTTTACATTAGAATGTACCTTAAGTGCCCGATACAGGAACTCTCTGGGTTCTCAGTGGGCCTCGCCGGGGAACCTCTGCAAAGGTTCCAGTCCCTAGCAGGAGGCATCCAGGACTGTTCCAAATTCCTCTCCCGGGCCGGGTTCAAGTCTGTAGCCAGGATTGCAGCCGCTGGCATCAGCACCCAGTGCCAGGCATGGCTACAAACCTCGGACCTGGAGTAGTGGAAAGAACTTATTCAGGAAACCGATGTCTGATAAGGCTGTGGAAATTGAGGCCTAGGTAGTGATCTGGCAGAGGCTGTCCAAAAAGACCTCTGCCCTCCCAAGGAAAAGATCCTTGAGGAAAAAGCCCTTTCCCCAAGGAAAAAGGGCTACTCCCAGGCTGGCCACTACCAACCTTACTCAAAGCAGCCTTATCAGGCCTCACAGCCAAAAGACCAGGGACACCGGCCTAGGAAGCCCAAGGCTCCCAAGCCCCAGACACCAGCTCCCACCCAAACAGGGGGAAGCTTTTGACTCCCTAGGTTGGGCCTCCCCTCCCCTGGGAGTCCCACCTCAGCCCACAGGGGGTCGGCTGGCCTCTTTCACCCACAGATGGGCCAGCATCACCACAGACCAGTGGGTTCTGCGGTCTGCAGCAGAACCCTCCAGACCTCTTCCTAGGAGAGTTACCACAGTCTCTCCTCCACCAGGCCTTGCTCGCCACAGAACTCGCGGGCTTGCTCAGGGACAGGGTGGTGGAACCTGTACCCCATCGCCTCTGGGGAAAGGGGTTCTACTCAAGGTATTTCCTTGTCCCAAAAGAACAGGGGGCCTCCGGCCCATCCTGGATCTACGCAACTTGAACATGTTCCTGGTGAGGGAAAAGTTCAAGATGCTCTCCCTTGGGACACTGCTGCCCTACCTCCGCCAGAGAGACTGGCTCTGCTCCTTGGATCTCAAGGATGCGTACACCGACATCCTGATTCACCCCTCCCACAGGCATTACCTGAGATTCATGGTGGGGGGGCAGCACTACAAGTAAAGGGTGCTGCCGTTCAGCCTTGCCTCCTCTCCAGGGGTCTTTACAAAATGCCTGGCAGTCATAACCGCCCATGTGCGCCTCCAAGGGGCCCACATCTTTCCTTACCTGGATGACTGGCTCATCAGAGGCAGCACACCTCTCGAGGCCAGGCAGACCACAAGGCTCACTATCTATGCCCTGCAGCATTTGGGGTTCATCATTAACTACCCCCAGCCTCTCCCCTGCCCAAGTCCTGGAATTCATAGGGGCCCAGCTGGACACCCTGGAATTCATAGGGACCCAGCTGGACATCCTGCAGGTCAGGACCTTTCTCCCGGTGGAAAGAGCCCCACCGCCTGATGCAGCTGGCAAGGGCCATGCAGAGCTCCAGTTCAGTGCCAGCTTGCCTACTCCTCCACCTGTTAGGCCATATGGCCTCGACAGTTCAGGTTACACCTCTGACCCGCCTGCATATGCGGGAAGCCCAGTGCTGCCTCTGTTCCCAGTGAGCGCAGGCAACAGGCAGGCTTAAGGACAGAATGAAGGTCACCCACCAGCTGGCGGCCTCCCTCACCTGATGGCAGTCCCTACATCACCTCAGGGCAGGGATGTCCTTCCAGGCACCGACCCCTCAAAGGGTCCTGATGACAGATGCCTCCCTTGTGGGCTGGGGCGCACATTGCAAGGGCCAGTGTACCAAGGGCACCTGGTTCCCAGAATAATCCCTCCTGCAAATCAATCTCCTCGAGCTCAGGGTCATCTTCCTAGCCCTTCAGACCTTCCGCCACCTCCTGAGCGACCTTCCAGTCCTCATACAGACAGACAATCAGGTTGCCATGTTCTATGTGAACAACAGGAGGGTACGGGCTCCTACTCCCTCTGTCAGGAGGCAGTGGCCCTCCACTCCTTTGCAGTGTGCAACCATATACTTTAGAGGGCGGTGTACTTACCAGGCCAGGACAACTGCCTGGCAGACAACCTCAGCAGGGTCCTTTGGCCTCACGAGTGGCGCTTGAACCCAAAAGTGACCCAGATGCTTTTTCACCTCTGGGGAAGAACCTGGCTGGACCTGTTCGCCTCCCCAGACAACTCACAGCTGCCCAACTTCTGCTATCCTCAGCCACACCACAGGAGGTTGGCGGCGGTTGCCTACCTGATCTCCTGGTCCACCTGCTTGCCTACCTGCTTTATGCATTCCCACTGACACCTCTGACACCTTTTCAAGATCTAGAGCGAACATGCCTCAGTAATCCTGATTGCGCCCAGGCAGCCCTATCGGTGGCAACCCCAATACCACTGGACCGGGACCCAGACCTCCTGTCCCAGGAAGGGGGGGGGGCTCCCTGCTACAACCCAACCTGGGGTCCCTAACGCTGACAGCGTGGCTGCTTAAAGAGTAGCTCTGGCCCCTTTCAACCTTCCAGGTGAGGTTGAGGAGATCCTCCTGGCCTCCCGGAAGCCATCCTTCAGAAGGGCTTATGCCTTCAAGTGGAGGAGGTTTTCCAACTGGTGAGCAGAAAGGAATGAGAACCTGTTCTTCTGACAGGTAAAGCTCATGCTGCAGTACTTGCTGCATCTCCCACACTTGGGCTTGAAATCTAACTCAGTGAGGGTGCATCTCAGTGCTATAGCAGCTAATCATCACTCTATAGAGGGGAAGCCCCTCTTAGGCCAACCTTTGGTCTCCAGATTCCTCAGGTGCCTCCTGCTATCCAAGCCTCCTCTCCACTCTCTGGCAGCAGAATGGGATCTCGATGTGGTGCTCTCCCAACTCACTAGGCTGCCGTTCGAGCCTTTGGCCACCTGCCATCTGAGATACCTCTCCTGGTGGTGTTGACATCCACTCACAGAGTAAGCGAGGTGCAGGCCCTGGTGGCGAACCCACCCTATACCAGATTCTTTACGAACAGGGTGGTGCTTCATATGCACCCCAAATTCCTCCCAAAGGTGGTGTCCGCATTTCACCTCAGTTGGAAGGTAGTTCTGCCCACCTTTTTCCCATGGCTGCACACCGGCAGGAAGGAGGTAGTCTTGCATACCCTGGATTGCAAGAAAGCCCCGTCCTTTTATTTACAGAGGACCAAGGCCCATCGAAAAGCTCAGCTTTTCATCTCCTATGACTCTCCAGACTGGGGCTACCTGTGAGCAAGCGAACGCTGTCCACCTGGGTGGCGGACTGCATTGCCCTCACTTATGAGTGAGCTGGCCTCTCTCTTGCATGCCAGATCACTGCTCATCAGATGAGGGCTATGGCCACATCAGTGGCCAACCTACGCGCAGTGCCGGTGCAAGAAATCTATAAGGCCTCCATGTGGTCTTCAGTCCATACGTTCGCAGCCCACTACTTCCTCGAGAGTGAGTCCTGCAGGGACAGTTCCTTTGGCCAGGCAGTGATCAGAAGCATTCTTGGTGTATAGGCAACTCCAGCCCTCCATCCCTTCAGTGTTAAGGCTACTGAAGTTATGGTGATGCTGGATGCTTGGGTCTGCAGAGTCTCTTGGTAGGGACTCACCTTCTGCAACTTACGACCTCCCTTGTGTCGCCGCTGCTGCTGTTGTGGTTCGGGCTCTTGCAGCCTGGAGCTAGGGAGTCCCATATGAGAGGACTGACTTCCTGCTTGTTCCTGGAGAAAGCGTTGTTACTCACCTGTAACAGGTGTTCTCCAGAGACAGTAGGAATCAGTCCTCACACTCTTTCTCCTCCCCTTGGAGTTACCTCCTTTACCTTTTTGTCTTTTGCCTAAGCTATGTCATCTGACTGAGCAAAGTGGCATCCTTGGGCGGAAAGGGGACCACACATGCATGGTAGCATTCCCAAAGGCTTTCTTTGAAAGCTGGGGAAATGCTCTTTGCGGGCTCCATCCATGCCGAGGTCACCCATATGCGAGGACTGATTCCTGCTGCCCCTGGAGAACACTGTTACAGGTGAGTAACTATACTATATACACATACACACGCATTTATACCTTCTTCATAACACAGCAAGTACATCCAAAAGGAGTGTTTCCCCTCCTCATGTGTGTGTTTCCTTTTCCCCCACTCATAGCCATTGTGCACACATCCCTCTCTTTTGCATCCTCCAACATCCATACACTTTCACTCTCAGGCAGTCTCTATTGTCAGACTGTCCTGGAAATCAGTGAAGTGCATTATCTACTTGTTCTGTTAGATTTTTTTTCCTTACACTTTAACCACAACTGCTTGTCTGACAGTCATTCAGGCTTATTTTCTTCAACCAGCTGAAGTTCAAAGGATGCCATATCATGCATCGGTGATTTCAAACATTGGATTGGTTGTTCTGTATACTAATTCAAAATTTCAGAATGACTTTCTTGTCGTTGTGTGATTTTTGCTTGGCCGGTGTTTCTGGATTCTCTAACATAAGCTATATATACAATTCACTTTTGTATTTAATTATATATTCTCTAGCAGAATGTTCTTCCCCAGAGTCTTGCCAAATTATTAGTAAGACTGACCTGATGAAAGGAGGATAATATTAAGTTAGTCCAATAGAAAATGTATAACCCACAGCTTGTTGCTTGACTATTATTTCCATATGTCCAAGTGCTCTAGCAAATAGTTCAATCAAAAGTATGAATAATAGTAGTAGCATCCCTACCTAGTACCTCTTTGGAGTTCAAATCGCTCTATGAATGCCTTGCAAAAGTCGTTATATTCGTCTACATTTTTCACATCCTGCTGTATACAAAAATGTAATTCAAAATGCATTGACGTACGGGGGTTTTTTTTGTGTGGGGGGGGGGGAGGGGAGGTTCCCCTAAACTACACAAAGAACAATTATTCAAGAATTAAGAATAAGAAATCAAAATTTCTTGATTGCATAACGCTTCATACATTGTCATAGCAAATGCAAAATGAGTTGTGGTGCCAAAGACTGCCTAAATTGAACCATATCTGTCCAGTCACAATAGCTGAGCTGATATGAACTTTTTTAATTTTTATTAAGTTTTCCAAAATGAACACAGTGTAACTTAGGTTATTTTAAGCTATATGAGGTACTCAGCCCATAGTGGGGTTGATGGGGTTGTTTCCAGTTGATAGCCAGTTATCCTCTAGCATATTTCAAAATATCCCAACTCTTCTTATTAAACTGGGAGATATATTTATGCAGCAAAACATTTTTTTGATCTCTTTATAAAGTACAACCCATTATTTCCTCCATAATAGTGATGCAAGCTATCCAGCATAGCTGGGCATCCAGCCAATCCCACCACATGTGGAAGTAGGTACTCAGATCCCCACATCCTTTCCAGCATAGTTTCCCACCATGCCCATATATCTTATTAAGCTGCTTAGGAATTCAGTGCAGTTGTAAAGCAGTTTTAAGCCATTTTCTACCGGATTAACTGTAATATCATGAATATTCACAAAGATTTTGCACCATTCCTTAGTTTCACAGGTAGCCCCATGTCCTGCTCCCATTGCTGCAAATGTCTCTGGAGTGAATCTGGGAACTCCATGAAAGGGCCTGATAAATCTTGGAGTTAATGCTCTTATTCCCCAAATGCCCCTCACATATTACCTGAAAGAAGGTCTTACCCTCCCAATGGTTTTTATTTCCCGTCGTAATATAATGTCGCACCTGAAGACACCCATACCTGTCCTGTCATTCCAAACTATAAACCTCTCTTAATGATGCAAAGGAGATCACCTCCCCCTGATTAATGAACTACACCAACCTAGAGAACCCCTCCCTTTCCCATTTAATAAATAGTGAGGAGGTAAGTCCAGGT
Organism: Ichthyophis bannanicus; assembly: GCA_033557465.1. Classification (NCBI taxonomy): domain Eukaryota; kingdom Metazoa; phylum Chordata; class Amphibia; order Gymnophiona; family Ichthyophiidae; genus Ichthyophis; species Ichthyophis bannanicus. Next base: position 939,489,465 of record CM066033.1, on the reverse strand, counting down.
GGAAAATTTTTAATCCACATTCTGCAGCCGGGTTAATTTTTGCATATTTCAGGAAAATTGTACCCGTCTTATTCAATATTTTCTAATAGTGATTTTCCTTCTGCTATGTTCATGTATTATATACCATTTGATAGGAATATTTAGTCAGAAGTTTGGATCCCGAGAGTTTTGGGCTCGGCCTGGAAAGGGTTAATGGGCGCCAGGAAGGATACCTTCTTCCCATCCAAAAACTCACCCCCCTCAACCTACCCCACAATTCAAAATTAATGTAGGGATTTTTTGATGGGGTCTACAGAATGTTACTCATCCCTCTCCAAAGAGATTATCAACAGGCCCCTTTAAGACCGTCTTCAACCCAGAGTTGAGGACTAGGAGGGCATGGCTCACAGGGAGAGGTTAAGAACCCAGCAGACTGCAGGAAGGGGAAAAGCACATAGAGTCAGAAGTCCTCCCAAGCCAAAACGTTCAAGAGCATTCTGAGGTAGGAACTTTCAGGCTGGAGGAAGGGCCAGGAGAACCAGCTTTATGGAGGTTTAACAAGCTGGGACAGAATAAAAGTTGCTTTTGTTTTCCCTGAACTGCTGTCTGGCCTGTATTTTAAAGGAAACTTCTTCCCAGTGCATGCCACAGGGCACAAAGGCTTAAGGGGCGCATTTCAGCTGTCTGCTGTTGCCTGCTTCTGCCACTTTTTCTTCTCTAAGCAGTGGTAGGCAACGGCAGACAATGCACCTCTCATGGCACGCTAAGCAGGTCTGGTCCCTCCCTCTTCTGATATGGCATCAGAGCAGGGAGGGACAGATCTGCATAGCGCGCCGGCGACTTGCACATTGGGCGCGCCTCTTCTCTCCTGCCACCGTCCCGAAAGTGGCTAGATGGAAATGCGGGTTGGGGGGGCACGCACCCGATATGCAAGTTGCACAGGGCGTGATTCACGCTTGGTATGGCCCTGGCCACATGTACCATATGTGGTGGAAGTGGTGGGATTTCCTCTAAACATGTGACTGAGGGCAAATGCACGTCCCTCTGGGACTGGGCCTCTACAGCATGTCATAATTTTTTGTTTGTTTATTTGTTTGTGTGCACTGGAAGGATTAGCCTCATCCTAGTTATGGAGCTTGAAGTAGGTTTAGTCAGTGTTGGACTGGGAGGCTTTATTTTGGCCATTAGAGGATGCAAAAGGTTTGGGGCTGGAATACTGCAAGGTTAACTCAGCTGCAGAAAAGGACACTGGTGGTGTTGCAAGAGAACAGTGAGAAGCTAGGATGGAGAGACGACTCCAGATTCTGCAGAAGGGCAGCAGCAGCAGCAGCAACAACAGCTTCAACATGCCCTGAGCAACAGCAGTTGATTCAGGCCTTACAGAGACTGCAACTCCACCCTCCAGCGCAAGTGCTTCTTAAAATGATGACACAAGAACTGGACCACTTTTATGGTGAACTTTGAACGAACCTCTTGCATGGAAATGGCTGCAACCAGAGGAAAAGATGGCCCGAGATAGCCAAGATTGTGCTATTGGAGCAGTTTTTGGAGGGCTTCACCACCCCAATGAAATAGTGGGTACATCAGCACCCCAAGCTTACACTGAAGAGTGCACTGGAAATAGCCGAGGGGTATCATGAAGCCTAGCCGGTAACTGAAGTGGACAGTGAGAAGGGGAAGAAGTCACCCATTAGCCCAGGAGGACAGAAGAAGAAGCTGGAATGTCTGTTGGTTCCCATGTTCCAGCCCCTAAAGTCACCTCCTAGGTGAGGGCATGGCCCCAACCAAGCCTCCCCTCCCCCTCACCTGTTTTAGATTTGGAGCCCGGGGACATTTTGCTCGGGAATGTCCCCTGGGTATGGAAGAATCCATCGATGTCAGCCTAACCACCCCTCACACCTGCACATTTGTGGACACTACCCATCCAGGGGCACAGGAATTTGTGATTCCAATGCAGCTCGAGGAATCCTGTCTCCAGCCTTGATAGACTCTGGTGGCTACTATGGGGGAGGGATCCGAGGAGGGAGATCCTAGGAAAGAAACCCCTGGGGATAGCTCAGGGCTCTGCGGTAGTGACTCAAATATAATTGTCCCCTTCTCAGAAGGGGGGCTTGGGGAAGACTCAAGAAGCTTCAGGAGGGCCCAGTAAGAGGATGAGTCCCTTAAACATGCCCAAGGATGGATACCCTCTGGAAAGTATTCTCTTGGATGGGAATACCCAATGAGATCCTCACATATCAAGGAACACCCTTTGTACCCAAGGTGATGAAGCAAGTGTGTGCCTTGGTGAAGGTCAAGATAAAATAAAAATCTACCTATACTATCGTTCACAAATAATGTATATAGTTAATTATATAACATGTATGTTTGACATTACTTCATGTATACAGTTTCTCTATTTCATTGAGCTATCCTAATGTTCAAAAGTTATTATCTTACAGTTTTATGTATACAGTTATTATTGTTCTACTTATTGAGTTATCCTAATTTTATTTATTTATTTATTTAACAGTATTTCTAAACCGCCTTATCTTAATAATCAAGGTGGTATCACAGCAAGCAATCAGGTAAAGTGTGTGTGTTGTACATGCAGTGAGGATAAAACTTAGTTGTGTGAGGGATGTGTTGGGTGCTTGATTTGTTTGAGCTATATACAGGGTGGGCTATTTACAGTGGTGCTAGAATCATATTTTATATATATTCAGTTGTTTGGGAGGATTGGAGTGCTGTTATCCATTCTCTTAGGTTCTAATGTTCTAATGTTATTATCCTACAGTTTATGTAACTGCTAAATCTATGCAGAGTTAGATGTAAACCGCTGCTGATCACTGGAAGGAGCGGTATAAAAATGTGCTCAAATAAATAAAATAAATAAATAAAGATACTGTGAAAATCAGTATATCACCCACAGATGGATGGCCTCATTGAGAGATTCAATAAAACTCTGAATGGATGTAAAAAAAAGTTGTGCAGGAGGTCGGGAAGAATTGGGACAGTCTCCTACCCTATTTGAGTTTGTTGTGTGCGAGGTACCTCAAAGTTTCATGAGGTGTTCGCCTTTTGAGTTGCTCTTTAGAAGACGGCCAAGAGGCATATGAGATGCGGTAAGGGAAACCTGGGAGGAAGAGCTCTGTGCCAAGTGTAATTTGGTGGAGAACATTATACAAATGCAAGACCAGCTGAGAAAAGCCAGAGAGGTAGCCAAACTTAGTCTGGAAAAAAACCAAGCTGAGCAGGCCAGAGGCTATAATTGGGTAGCCATGTAGTGCACTTTCCAACCGGGAGACAGAGTTTTAGTCTTGCTGCCCTCATCCAAGGGCAAGTTACTCTGTAAATGACGGGCCCTATGAGATGGAAGAGAAAAAGGGGCCTGTTAACTACAAGATTGCCCAGCCAGATAAATGGAAGAAAGTCAAAATGTACCATATTAATCTGTTGAAAAAGTGGACTCCAGTGATGGCTATGGTGGTACGGAGATGATTTGGGGCTAGAAATTTCAGCCCCATCAGACCCAGCTCCTACACTAAATTACCATCCAAGACAAAACAAAACATCTCCTACCTCACAAATATCAACTCTCAATAGGGCATAACCCAAACCACTATAGGCCAAATCACAGATTAATATACATAGACCATCAAGCACACTCCTAAACAGCTCATTGCTATATACTCCACTAAGATTCACTCTAATTAATACAAGATCCATAAGAAACAAAATTCCACTCATTCACAAGCTTATTATAGATGAAAAAATAGATATCTTATGTCTCACAGAAACCTGGCTTTCTGACACAGACATGTCTTCATCAACCAACTAAAAGTACAAGGTTATAACCTTTTCAACTGCACCAGTGAACACAAATGAGGTGGTGTAGTTCTTTTGATTACTAAAGAAGAACTAAAACTTGTCCCCACCATTTGCAGCAACCATGAGGGTATAGACCTTCTAAAAGTCGAAAACAGAAACATAGCAATATGCCTTCTATACAGACCACCCACACACAATCACCAAAACATTACTACAATCTTCGAATCCACCTGCTCCTCTCCATTAAGGAAGCCACATATAATTCTAGGAGATTTCAATCTTCTATCCCTGCCACACACCCAAACAAATACATTTCTGGACTCAATGGATAAGATGGGTTACCAACAATTAATACAGCATCCCAAGGGAAACATGCTAGACCAGGCTTTTATCCCTTAGTCTGACCCAGTATGATATATCTTATGTTCTTAATGGCCCAATGAGACTAATTTCCTTTAAAGGCCATTGTGTCTGCAAATGCCACTAACTTGATCTCTGCTCTGTCCCTCCTGATAGCTCCCTTCTCAGCTGAGGCCAAAGAACATCTCTTTCCGCACTGAACGCCTTATTGCATTGTAAGTCCTTCCAATGATCTTTGACTTTCTTGATATAGCTTTTAGTTTTGTGAGGTAGATTCTGTTTCCCAGCTTCTTTAGGGCTCTCCAGGCTTTCTCAGCCATTCTAATATGCCGAGTTGCTCCATTGACAGTGCAGGAGTAGCTTAATGGCTAGGGCAACAGCCTGGAACGGGAAAGACCAGGGTTCAAATCCCATTGATGATCCTTGTGGCCTTGGGCAAGCCATTTAACTTTCCATTGCCTCATGTACAAACTTAGATTATAAGCTCTCTGGGGACAGGGAAATAACTACTGTACCTGAATGTAACTTGCCTTGAACATCTACTGGAAAGGCATGAGCTAAATAAACATGAGAGCAAAGGGGAAAAGTCACTTGTAGTGTATATTTGATTTTAATTCTAAGATTAGTGACTGCACTCAGTTCTCTACACATTTTAAGAGTCACAGCAGATAAATCTTGAAATATTTACACTTTGTGCCCTCTCCAATCAAAGGAGTTCTGCGGTCTCACTTGATGCATAATCTGTTCTTTTGTGGCAAAGTTGTGCAGGGGCTGGTTGTCTCTTCGCAGCCCCAGGCTCGGATGAGCCCAATCCACTTTTACAGCCTGCTCCGATGTGCCCCATTTGTCTCTATTGTCAATATCTCTCCACACAGATCCCAAATGGCACCCACCACATCTGTAAAGGCCTCCAATTTGGGAAGCGCCTAATTCTGTATATTATTCCTCCTCGATTAATTTTCTAAATGCTTGATCTTATCCTCCCACTTTTTCTGATCCATTTGCTTATGCAGTTCAGCGGTGGACTTCGCGTGGTAGGTCCACCCTCTTGTCTATCTCTGTTATGCGCTGGCCATTTCACTTACCTCATATTTCAGTTTGGTGACTACTCCTATCAGCTCCACTTTAACTTCAGCAATTTCCTTTTTAATCTCCACAAGCCAAAGCTGCATCTCATGACTAGTTATAGGCACTGTGTCTTTCTGCTCCTCCAAACTCATATCACTCTCCTCATTGGAGCATACTTCCGCCATCTTTCCCTTCTTAGTGGCTTGTACTGCCTTATTCTGACTACTCACTACACTAGTTCATGAATATTGGAAGACTTCCAGCTTTTTCCAAATGGAAATGATCGTAGTACACAATGACAGTGGGTTAAGAATTGTGGTGGAGAAGCAGCCGCTGAGGGCAGAAAAAAAAAGGGAAAACTGCCTTTTTTTTCTTTTACCCATAAAACTGCAGGCACTGAAAGGGTTAACACCAACACTAAAGGTAAAGATTTCTCACAGAGAAGTGCAGACCTAAGCACACGCCCTGTTCCCATGGAGATAGAGAGAGGAGAAGGGAGTGGTTTGTGGGCGGAGTCAAAGGGGATAGGACAGCCCCAAACATTTAGGAACGAAAGCTGCACTCATACAGCAGAGAAGGGGAGAGAGAAGGAGAAAGACCCGTATGAGAGAGAGAGGACACAGACACAGAGGACACGAGGGTTCCAGGAAGGAAGGACAAGAAACCCATGGAAATCCCTTGCACAGAAGCAATTGAGAACCAGGAGCAAAGAGCTGACAAGGCCAGTGGAAAGCTCAGGGGAGGAGTCCTCAGAGGAGGAAATATTCTGCAAGAGTTCATGGCTGAACTCTTCTCCTAGTAAAGAATCTATAAGGAGGAAAAGCAGCACTAATAAGGTGAGCCCTTTACAACGTTTGAAAGGCTTATTAGACAAAGAGGGTTTTTCCTGCCCTTCCCCCACAAGCTCACATACTGTTAAGGGTACCTGGGAGAAGCTCCTAAAGGCTGTGCAAGCTAGTGAGGCTTTTCAGGAAGATACCAGGGGAAACAGTGACCAAGAAGAGTCTAGTGTGGAGGATATGGACTTGGGAGACACTGTGGAGTTAGACAATGTCTCAGACATGGAAATAAGCTGTGCAATCTGTGCTAAAGAAGTATAAAAGGAACCAAATAGGGTTTGAAAGCAGAAAGAAACCCAGCTGGTCTTGATTACTGAATGCATCTGTGTTACCTTGTGCTAAGTAAAAGAACTGAAGGAAGTTGGTCATCTGGAATGAACCAAAAGTTCTTTTACAAGGACATTTTAAAGCCCATTACTTTTTAGCTGTGCTTTTAAAAGTAGCTGTCCTGTTTAAAGCTGCTTGGGAAGAAGCTGTGCTGAAAGTTTGTATTATGATTGGAAAAGAATTCTATTGCTTGTGAAAGTATCTAGGTGGGCCAGGAAGTCTTGCTACACCTACTGTGGAGTAACAGAGGGTGGCATAGCGCCTCCTGGAGACCAGGAAACAGAATACTGCTGAAAATAGAGTTTTACCAGAAAGCAAGTTTAAAAGCTGTATCAAGCCAAGGACTGTATAAAAGGCTTGTGTGCTGTTATTTGGAGAAGTATCCTGAATTTTGTTTTGGTCAACTTCAATCAATTCATGTCAAAGAATTGAACCGGTTAGGAAATCCTTGTTTCTTTACACTTGGCTCTAATCCTTTCGGGGACACAACTACATGCTATCGGGCTAATTTCAACAAAGGACAATCGGCACCTCCCCTGTAGCCCTAGGCCACCGCCTGGCCACACGGGGGCACGCCGACAGAATGCATACATGTACAAAGGAAGCTCTAAATCATATTTTGTGCCGATCTAGCTTGGAGCTTCAATTTCATGCAGCCATCACTCTCTGCGACATCGCTTCCTCTGGACATGCTTTTTAAAAAATATATCTCCTTTATTTTCAGTGATTAGCTCCAGTAACAAGGATATGAAGTGCCCTAAATGAACCTCATTCCTGGCACCCTCTTCTACTTGGCCTTTACAGCTGCCTCTTTAAATGTGCACTAATTTGTGCCTCTGATCAGCTGTAAAGGCCAATGTCTACATTTTTTCTAATGGATGTGGATTCCCCATCTTACATAGGAAATCCATATCTGTATTATAAGCCCATCCTAATCGCTCCCTCGCCCCACCTTCTTCACATCCCCTGGAGAGCTAAACATCCTCCTATTTGAATACCCCCATTCTAAAATGGCAGTTACATGGGTATGCCAATCTACACATGAACATGCTGCTGTTTGCATGTGGGGATGCTTCTAAAATAACCACTATTGATTCTTCAGCATCCCTCAGGTTTAGCCCAAATGACAAAGTAACAACATAATGAAGTAATAATTGGATAAAAAGCAGGATACATAGTAACATAGTAAATGACAGCAGATAAAGACCAGTATGGTCCATCTAGTCTGCCCAGTAAGATGGCAGGAGTAGGTGCACCCCTTCCCATGTCTCTGTCCAGGGGTGCACCCACAAGGAGTAGGTGCACCCCTCCCCATGTCTCTGTCCAGGGGTGCCCCTGCCACCCCGTGCAGGCCACCCCTTCCCATGTCTTTGTTTAGGGGTGAACTCACCACTCCCATGTCTTTGTTTAGGGGTGAACCCACCGCTCCATGTAGGACACCCCTATTTGTTGAAAAATTAGATGGTTGTTTATTTTGATTTTATTCTGTTCTATATAAAGGGATCCACTGTGTCTGTCCCATGCCATTTTGAATTCCGTCACTGTGTTTGCCCCACCACTTCTATCGGGAGGGCATTCCAAGCATCCACCACCCTTTCAGTGAAAAAATATTTCCTGACATTGCCTTTCAATTTACCACCTTGCAGCTTTCTTTCTGTGCTCTGCTGGCACATATGGCGGAAACAGATAAGATATCCATTTCCACCATATGTGCCAGCAGAGCACAGAAAGAAATCAATATGACTGTATAATTTGTGCAGAGCTGAGACACATGTATAGTCCTTAGCAGAAGGATGCTGCGCACTCCATATATTCTGCAACTACAAAGCAACTACCATTTCAGGGGGGTGGGGGAGGTACAGTCAGTCCCCCAGGAACCAGCAGATCTGTCTAATACTGGCTTAAAGCATGTGTTCCAGTCTCTCCTTATCGGCAAAGAGGCATCCCAAAATGCCTCCAGCACCTGACAAAGCTGCTGAAAAATTTCTTCCTGACCACTGTTAGGTACATACACATTCTCCAGGCCCGGCCATCAAGTTGCTATTGTAATAATCAGTAGCCCCAATATGACATTCTGGGTCAGCATATGCATAATGCACTGTATGAGGAAGGAACTTGTACAACAAAATGCGAACTCCCTTGCTCTTAGAAAAAGAGGGAGCCCCACAGACCTGTTCCAACCAGCCCTGCACCAGCTACTTATGCTCAGACTATGTGAGATGGGTCTCATATAGCAGGACTATCTATGCACAATGCAATTTCTAATAGTTAATAGATGCCTTCTTTTGACTGAGGTGGATATCCCTCGCACATTGAGGGACAATATATTATTTATTTATATATTTATTAGAGTCTCTTTTATACCGCGCTATTCAGCATCAGTGCGGTTTACAATGAACAATAAAATACACATTTCCGATGGTACTTTGTGTTTACAGTTGAACAGGTAATGCAACTTGGATAACAGGTAACTATTTACAATTTAAGACATAATTGGGAACTCTTTTGAGATGCAGATCATCAGCCATCGTACACCACACCAATATGTAATATACAAATCACCTGTAGTAGCAAATCACCTGGACCGGATGGTATACATCCCAGAGTGTTGAAAGAACTGAAATATGAGATTGCAGACCTGCTATTGGTAATCTGTGAACTTTCATTAAAATCATCTGTAATACCTGAAGATTGGAGGCTTGCCAACGTAACACCAATTTTTAAAAAGGGTTCTAGGGGTGACCCGGGAAATTACAGACCGGTGAGCCTGACGTCAGTACCAGGGAAAATGGTAGAAACCATCATAAAGAACAAAATTACACAGCATGTAGATAGTCATGGCCTAATGGGAGACAGCCAACATGGCTTTAGACAAGGAAGATCTTGTCTTACTAATCTGATATGTTTTTTTGAAGGTGTGCATAAACAGGTAGACAAAGGTGAGTCGGTTGATATAGTGTATCTGAACTTTCAGAAAGCTTTTGGCAAGGTCCCCCATCAGAGACTTTTGGCGAAGCTAAAAAGTCATGGGATAGGAGGCAGTGTACTATTGTGGATCGGGAACTGGTTAAAAGATAGAAAGCAGAGGGTAGGGCTAAATGGCCAATATTCCCAATGGAAAAAGGTGAATAGTGGAGTACCCCAGGGATCTGTACTGGGTCCGCTACTTTTTGACATATTCATAAATGACCTGGAAAAGGGAATAACTAGTGAGGTTATCAAATTTGCAGATGACACAAAACTGTTTAAAGTTGTTAATACCCAAGAGGATTGTGGAAAACTGCAGGAGGATCTGGATAAATTGGAAGACTGGGCATCCAAATGGCAGATGAAATTTAATGTGGACAAGTGCAAAGTTATGCACCTAGGAAAGAACAACCCACACTATAGTTACACGATGCAAGGCTCCACATTAGAAACCACCACCCAGGAAAAAGATTTAGGAGTCATTGTAGATAACATGTTAAAACCCTCCGCCCAGTGTGCAGCGGCAGCCAAGAAAGCAAATAGAATGCTAGGTATCATAAGGAAAGGGATGGAGAATAAAACAAAGGATATTATAATGCCTCTGTATCGCTCCATGGTACGACCGCACCTTGAATATTGTGTGCAATTCTGGTCACCGTATCTTAAAAAGGACATAGAGTTATTAGAAAAAGTACAGAGAAGAGCCACCAAATTGGTGAAGGGGATGGAAGGCTACTCCTATGAAGAGAGGCTAAAAAGGTTAGGGCTCTTTAACCTGGAAAAGAGACGGCTGAGGGGAGATATGATAGAGGTCTATAAATTAATGAATGGAGTTGAACGGATAAACGTGGATCAATTGTTTACGCTATCGGAATATAGAAAGACTAGGGGACATGTAATGAAGCTACAAGGTAAACTATTTAAGACAAATAAGAGAAAATATTTTTTCACTCAACGTGTAATCAAACTCTGGAATCTGTTACCGGAGGATGTAGTAAGGGCTGTTAGTATAGCTGGGTTTAAAAAAAGGTTTGGACAAGTTCCTGGAGGAAAGGTCCATAAACCACTATTAAAAAGGGACCCAGGATATCAATGCTTGACCCAGTACAAGCATTGTGGAACCTGTGTCTTTTGGGGATATTGCTAGGTATGTATGACCTAGTTTGGCCACTGTTGGAAACAGGATACTGGGCTTGATGGACCTCGGTCTGACCCAGTATGGCATGTCTTATGTTCTTATGTACATCTTTAGCTCTGTATATGTTCTCCAGACAACCCCTGCATCAGCATCATAACCATAAAGAAGGGGCACTCTTAGCCCCTGACCCATGAATGTGAAGAACCCATTATGGTAACACTCTGTGAACCAGTAATTTTCCAACTTCATTAAGGACGACCCCTACTCCCCTCCCCACTACATAAAACTTAAAATACCAACAGAGGTTTGCAGTCTACCACCTTGGCATCCATTTCCAAAATAAGCCTTCTATGCATCAAAAGCTTTGTTAAATTTCAAGTTAATCACATCCAGCACGTTCTTACAGTATAATCTAATTATCTGATGACCAAGCCAAAAACATCAGATTCACTTGACACAATGTCCCTCTTGTAAAACCATTCTGCTTTGGAGAAAAACCATGCTGCCTTGGATTCTCTATATCTCTTGGCCTCAGACAAGCAAGCTACACGTACAAAGCAAGCATGCAGGCTATGCCAAGAGTGTTACATCGCTCCCTCCATTGTTGCTAGCAGCCTCAAATTAAACTGTTCAAATGAATGGCATAAAAGTCCTGCATTCAGAGTCCAGCAAGTTCCATTCTGTTCCTCCTCCATGATCAGTTCTAGTCGGTAAATCTCACACATCATTGCTAATGCTGCTGTTTTAACTTGAAGCCTGAGGCCCCGCAGTAGGAGCTAGTCCATCAACAAAATCCTCAGCATCTTTCAGTGGAATAAACAGTTGCAAATTACCCCCTTGTTCCACTTATAATTCATCTGGGTTCATTAGTGAATATTTCAGACCACATGCCCTCAATTGCTGTTTAACCCAATAAAACGTTGGTGTGATTTCTATATCCCTCAGATAACTTATGAAAAGAGAAAATCCATTTGTTATGGTAGCTCACCTCACCCCTGTTCTGGGTGCTGCTAGAATATGGAACGTGTGTTGAAAATCATGTATGTTTGTATTATAGCTCTTGGCCAAAACCAATCCGCTGGCTCTGGGGTCAGATCACGGTGCATTCTATCAGACTTTATGTGGCCATGTTTCATGTCCATGCTCAAGTCTTCTTCCTCACCTACGGCATCCTCCTCCTTTCTGAATGGATGCGTTGTCCTACCAAATACCTTCTCTTGTAGTCCAGCTCCAATCTGAGCTTTCTGTTTTTCCAGATTGATTTATTTTCTACCATTCTACAGATCTTGGCTGATCTGTGTTTTTGATTGTGGTATTACCTACAGAATTATTAAAATGTAATTCTTGGTTGCGCTTCTCCGTTAATCTGATGATCTACTCTTTGTAACCTATGGAGTACTGCCCTTATCTGCTATCTGGTCCTCTACTTCTCCCAAGACATCAGAGAATTAAAGATGAGGCATGAAAGAAAAGTGCAGCAAAATATGTAAGCTCATGCAAATTATGCTAGGCCAGAGAAGTCACAGCTTCATAAACAGCTCCTACTTCTGTATTATGGCTTTTAAGTTATTGATCTATTCCAGCCATGACCTTCATTAAAGATGATCAGCTTTTGTCTACCATTTACTGAGCCATCAACATCATGCTTTATTATTTCAGTTATTTCTCATCCTCTGTTTTACTTTCGCACTGTTTTGAGAGATGTAGGAAATGAGACAGGGGGAGTTGAGTTGGTAATTTCTTGGGCCAGGATTTTATAAGACTGTTCTGCATTATTTCAAGGAAGAAAGCCCTTTGAGAGGCAATGTGTAGCAATTATGTTTAGCACACCAATTCCTTTGAGAACACAGATGGAGATTTGTTTTTTTACCATTCCTTTCTGATGTGTGTTTTACTAGTTTTGCACATGTTTACTCTGTGACCCATGCAGATAGCATGCTCTTGAGTTGTGAGCTGGGCTACTGACCAGGTTTCGGTTTGATGCTTGTCGTGTATTGTATTAACCACATTTGTGGTTTTGAGCTTGGTTGTGATTAGCGATGGTACCATGGGAGGTAATTTAATAAAGTAAGTCCCCCCCCCCAGCCACCACATACATACATAAGAAACCTCCTATAAAGGCGCATACTTGACCAGTGGGAATACAGGGGTGTGCACTAGTATTTTTAGAAAGACAAGTAGGCTCCTACAGTGCCTATGTAGGCAGCCTCTTCTAAAATTACTCTCCATATGCAGGTCTCTCAGGATAGCTATATCTTTCTAGTCCTTCCATATCTTTTCTAGAACTGGTTCATATAGTGTCACAGTATTATTATAGATGAATTTTACCTTTGCAGGGACCTGGAGGAAAAGCCTAATGGTTAGAACACTGGCTTAGGAACCAAGAGACCAGGATTCAATTCCAACTAACACTCCATATGGCCTTGGGCAAGTCACTTAACCCTCCATTAACGTAATGCCCCTGTTTAATGTATATTACCAAGTTTAAGCTACAATGTAAACTGCTTTGACTGAAATGTTAAAGCAGTATAAAATACCTGTTAAATAAATAATACTTCAGTGCTGTAACCCTGTGCAGTCTGGCATCATGGCCTGCCTGTTCTGTTATTATGAAATAGTGGTAACTTGGTGCCTTTATAGTTTGTATCTTTTTTCCTTATAGATTTTTATCAATTTTGCTTTATCTGCTTATTTCAAAATTTTAGCTACGACTGGGACAGGTATAGTATTTTGCTTCTAAGTCTTACATTTTTGAGGTGTATTTCTTTGAGTGTAAAATAGAGAGCTAATTAGTATAGCCACATCTATCTCTTCTTATGTGGATTTCAGGACTGCTCTTTGTGAATAGACTTTGATGAAATTTGTTAGGATAGACTTTTCCTAAGATTGTAGCTCACGCAACAAATTTCATCAAAATCCATCCACAGAGAGTGTTGTTGATACCTATGGATGGATGGAAACACACTTGACTTCCACTAAGGAGGCGAAGAAAATGAAGCTAGGTTGATGAGGAGGATTGGATTCAAGGTGAGGATTTGGGAAAGAGAAAGGATTGTAGGGGTAGATCAGAGCTTGGAGAAGAGGTAACTGAGAAGGGGATATGCTAAAGGTTTATAAAATCATGACTATGAATAGAATAGGCAAATAGGAAATAATTACTTTCCCTTTCAAATAATATTAAGAACTAGGGGACACTCAATGAAACTAACAGGTGCTGAATTTAAAACAAAATTGAGAAGGTGTATTTCCAGTCAATGTTCAATTAAGCTGTGAAGTTTATTGTCAGAGGATGTGGTCAAAGTTAATTACATGCCTGGTTTTAAAAACTGCTTGGATAAGCTTTTGAAGCACTGTCCCATTAGCACCTATTGACTAGACAAGCAAAGTGACCTGGGAATAAGCAGGAACATGATAATCTGTCTTCTTCCAAAGGATCTGGATTGGCCACTGTCAGAGAGAAGATGGTGGGCTCAATGGACCATTCAGCTTAAAATACCCTTTATTTATATTATGGTGCAATAAATATATCTACACACTACTTTTATAGGTTATGTATATGTTTTTGCAAATAGACTTTATATAAAAATGAATGAAGCCTCAAATGGTGTAGGGTTGGTGACATTTGGAAAGCCTAAAGATTGGCCATATGTCTGTCAACAGTTTGGGTAAGAGGTAGATCCAGACAGCTTGAAGAACTGAATCCTTTTGTTTGTTAGGGGTCTGCAGGCTAAAAAATTTCACTTGAAGGATTTTATGTTTTGTTTTTTAAAAAAGTTTTGTTTGGGGAAAATGTCATTAATAGAGTGCACTATCATTCAATAGTGCACACTGTCAGTAGTGCACACTATGAGTGCATGCATGTGTGAATAGTGGATGCATTCATGTGCAAATGTGCACATTATTTGTGTATGCAAGCACTATTGGTGAACAGTGTTCACTCTTGCTCAGTAGTGCACACTATTTATCCATAGCGCACACTATCGAGCAACAGCATACACTATTCATCAATAATGCTCATTAATTATGACATACAGAAAGTGATGAAATTTGCTGGATTTTTTTTTTTTTTACTTCTGTTTCCAATTGAAAATGATATGAAACAATATAGGAAATGTTGTTTCAAATGACTACGCATTCCTAATATTTACATTTGGTCTTGTTCTAGCCTTACTTTTTTCTTTGTATCCTTTTCCCTTTGTACATGAGATTGGCCCAAATCAAATTTTACAATAATATCAGAAGCCGGCCTGAATCTTGATCAAATTTATGAAGAATTGATCTTTACCCACTTAACTTGCACATTTATAATGCATTAATGAAACCTACAGAAGAATAGTTATAATGAAATGCAGGGGCTTTTAAGAACCACGTATCTCTTGACATCACACCTGAGAAAGGGAACTATATTGTTTAAAAACCTCTTTTACAACTTCAGCTTTAATCTTATGGTAGTCCACTAAAAAGCTGTTACAATCTTGAAAGAATCAAACAATTCCATTTTGTAGTCACCTGAAAATGAAATAGCTTTTGGACATGTTAGCTTCATTTTTTTTATTATTCACATTTGTTTCTTTGTCTATCTTCTCTAATTCATTTTTAGTTACTTTTCTGTACTGTAGTGTCTTCATCCCTGTCTCATTTATATCATTCTTTCATCTCAGTTCTCATCTTTCTCACCTCTTCTTCTTACTTCATCACCACCTCTTCACTTCTCTCATTTTTTTTTCTCACCTTCATTTTATCCTTTCTTGCTCCGTTTTCTTCCCATGGCTTTATCACTCATCTTCCAGATTCTCCATCCCTCCACCTCCCCATCTAATTTCTATTACCTCATCCTATTCAGTCTCCCTCTTCTTGCCAGCCTCCTTTTTGCTTTTCGCTTTTCCTCTGACCCCCTACCCATTTCTTTGTCCACTTTCCTTCATCCCTCCTTCTGCTTAAAGCAGTGACAGTACAGGTACAGTACAAAAACATTTCTTACTGTTCCTGTGGTCAACTTATCTCTCATTGCACACATTTCTGTTCAAGAATGGAAGTATGGACCACAGCAGAAGAGAAGACACTGTAGGGAGGAAACTCAGCGTAGGCATGGCACAGCCCTTCTATTGTCTCTCATCTTCCATCCTGTGGCAGCTGTTGTGGTGTAAATTCACTTCTTTGCCTGTGCCTCTGTTGCTGTGGTCCAGGAGACCCAAGTGAGACTCTGGAATGCAGGAGCAAAAGTAGACAACCTGAGAGTCTCCTGAATGATCCTGTGAATAGCACCTTTCAGTCAAACAGAATCCCATGTGCTTCTAAATCATATAGTTGTTGAGTGCCATTGAGTAGATGTTGACTCATGGCGACTCTGTGGATAGTTGTCCTAAAGTGTGTTTGATCTTGAGTCAGGCAGCTAATTGCTGATAGATAGAATTCCATAGCTGCTGTTACTTTATCGATCATCACATTGCTTGTCTTCCTCTTTTGCACTGACCTTCAATCTTGCCGAGCATGATGTCTTTCTCTAATGCTCTTTCTCTTTTCATGATGTGTCTGAAGTATGAGAGTCATTTGAGCTTCCAAGGAAAGCTTAGGTTTGATCTCCAGTACTGATTGAATTGTTTTTCAAGCAGTCCAAACTGCTTCAAATAATGCTTAAAGTTAATTGGGTAGGCAATAAATAGATATGAAAATTAAATACAAAAACAGCCATCTCTAAGAAGGATCTCATAGTGTGAAGGTCCAATGCAGGGTCAGTTTAAAAACACCACCTGGCAGATACTGAAAGATGAGAGAAGGTGAATTATTGTTGCTTTTACAGCAAGTCAAATTAACATACTGTAACAACTTACAGCAGGTCACTGAGAGTCATTGAATGAATGGAGATGATTATCTAGCAGCTCTGAGTCTAAGATGTTGACTTTAACTACTTAAAAGGACCCTGATTGACAGCACTAGTTTAAAAAAAATAATTTTCCGTCAAGTTATAACAGCAGCTAAACTTTCCTTTTGTATTTGACATGTGACTGCTGACAAATAACGAGAGTACAGCCAGCTGTGGACCTTGAAGGCTTCCTGGCCTGTCTTGGAAGCTATAATTCTGACTGGAAAACAAGAATGAAAGGAACCAGAAACAAAACGTGATATCTCAGCCCTTGAAGACGCCTCTGTTCCAGTGATTCATTACTGTTTCTCTCCAAATTTCTTCTAATTCTTCAGAAATATCTCAGGCCCAACTAAATCACCATTTAACAGAAAAATACAGTGCCTTGTAAAAATCTTCACACCCTCATACATTTTACACATTCTGCTGTCTAAAAGGTAAAATTCAAAATGCTTTAATACAGGAACGTGTTTCACTGATTTACACAACATACTCTACACTTTCATAGAAATATACAAGGGAGGGCTGATAGGTTTTTGGCCTTGTAACGAATCAGAAAGCTTTCTGTTTCATTACAAGGCCAGAGACTTATCAGCCCCCCCCCCCTCATAGAAAACGATAGCAGATAAAGACAATATGGCCTATCCAGTCTGCTCAACCATTATTATTCTTAGAGCTCGGCATGCTTAAAGGAAATGATAAGCTGCCTCAGCAAGCTTAGTCTGACAATCACATTTCTCAAAGTCAGAAACCATATTTGTCACGAGGAATGCTGCCTTCTCACCACCAAGCAGCCTAAATATACTAGGCAATAACATAGAAACTAAACAACATGTAAGATATCCTAGAGTAACCCTTGACCTTAAGCTTAACTTTAATGAACACATTAAAAGAACCACTAAGAAAGCATACTACAAACTAAGGACAATACAGAAACTAAAACCACTACTCAGTGACAATGACTTTAGAACAGTACGTCAATCTATGACAACACCTGTGTTAGATTACTGCAATCTAATTTATCAAGGTTCTTCCTATTAAAGCAATATACCCACTCCAACTCATACAAAACACAGCAGCACAGCTCATCACTGGGACTGGCTCCCAATCCATATCTGTCTGAAATTTAAACCTCTTCTAATCATTTTTAAAATAATTAATGCCCTGTCACCACCACTCCTACATCCTTTGATCACTATGGTAAATAATAGGCAAAGGAATTTACTAACTATCCCAAGGAACTGTACAAGAGTAAAGCAAGCAACATGCAACCATGCCATTTCCTTATTTGCTCCATCGCTCTGGAACTCTTTACTGGGATTTATAAGATCCACCTCTGACGTCAAAGATTTCAGAAGTGCTCTAAAGATGCATCTCTTCAGAGATTACTTTGGTATAGATAATTCAACATAGCCTCTCTCTTACTTAGTTTTAGTACTTTATACCCTATTTTGTTTGTTAATATTCCTTGTTCAATGTATATTGCCTGTTGCCTGTTTTTGAGTTTTATGTAGACAGCATTGAATTTTTGAAAATGCGATATAAAAATATAAACATGTTTAATAACTAAATAAATAAATAAATAGGTCCCTTCCTCACCCTCAGAGATCCTCTGTATTTGTCTCATGCTTTCCTAAATTCATATACATTTCTCGTTGCGCCACCTCTACTGGGAGGCTGTTCCATGCATTCGCTATCCTTTCTTGTAAAGAAATACTTCCTCAAATTAGTCCAGAGTCTATCCCTTTTCATCTTATTCTTATGACTTCTTATTCCAGAGCTTCCTTTCAACTGGAAGAGGGCCGCCTTCTGTGCATTTATACCATGGAGATATTTAAATGTCTCTATCTGAAATTGTTACAAAATAAAATAAAATAAAATCACCCCTCTCCAGCCTTTCCTTAAAAGTAAACTTATTGAGATCTGTAAGTCTATCCTTATATGCCTTATGATAAAGACCACTGACCATTTTTGTAGCTGCCTTCTGCACCAACTCCATCCTGTTTATATCCTTTTGAAGTTGCGGTCTCTTTCAACATGAAAGAACATGTATAGAAATATTCAAAAAGTAAATAAGGGTAAGGAACCAAAAGGTCTTCAGATCCCTTGATGCATTACTCGGCAGAGGCCACTTTTGCAGCAATAACAGCCATGAGTCATTTAGGATACGTGCCTACCAGCTTTGCACAGTGGGATGATGCAATTTTTGCCCATTCCTTTTGGCAGAATAGCTCAAGCACTTTTAAGTTGGCTGGGGATTGTCTGTGGACTATAGTCTTCAAGTGTTGCCACAGATTTTCTTTTGGATTTGGGACTGAGGTTTGATCGGGTCACTCGAGGAAGTTCACTTTCTTCTTGTTGGGACACTCCATTGCTGTTGTTGCTTTGTTTTGTGCTTAGGATTATTGTCCTGCTCAAAGATGAATCTGGAACAGGTTTTTGTCCAGAATCTGTCTGTATTTTGTTCACTCAACCAGTGCTTTTTTTGGCAAAAGATATTTGCCGGTACACACTCCTCAGGAGTCAGTTGTCAGTACACTTATTTCGAGCAATAGCCTATTTAATTAAACATGCCTAAGAAAACTCTAAAAATGGATCAATTCGTGCATTTTCTCATTTGCAAAAATAAAGCATGCCTCGACTAATTAACCTTGAAAATGTTATAGAAAACGACTCTAACCGGCCACACTGAGGTCGCGGCAAGCCTTCTCCGGACTCTCCTTCCCTTGGGCTCGCGTTGGAACGGCTCTTGTTGGGGCGGATCCGACCTTTGCCCTTTGCTGTTGCTCCTCAATGGCAGGGCCGTTCCAATTGCAGGGCTTCCGCCTCTCACTAGGGCCCTCCCCGAGTGACTTGGGCAGAAGAGGCTTCACTCTCTGCCCGTGCCCTATGATACTGCCTCTTCAGCAGGACTCTCCCCTAGGGGAGAAGAGGCTATCGCAATCGCCCCTAGTCCCAGTAGTAGGTTTTTCCTACTAAAGGGAAAAGGGTTTTATTTAGCCTACACATGACAACGTTCACCTTAAGGTCACACAGATACAAAGTTAATATCTAACCGGGACACACTATAGCGATCATCAGATGCAACCATTGAGATCAGCCTATAGTCTGTGGATTAGAGCCACAGTGTCCAGGTCCAACCCGTTTAGAGTGAAGTCACCCCGTTGCCTGTAGATGGGATATTACAGATGCTTCCTTAACATTTAACAGGAAGGTCCGATATGATCGACTACAAGCAGTGATAACTAAGCTACTTCGGCTCAGATAAGATCATAGCCGCCCTAGGCCATCTTAGTCTATTTGTGGCAGGTCCGCTACAGTTGCTTAGAAAAAATACGATATCTGGCTGTGAATGGTCAACAGTCTAAACAGTTAACAAAAAATACAGCTATAGTAAAAGCCGACACGTTCCCATTTGGCCCATCTATAAAATTTAAAAAATAAAATGTAGCAAAAATTCAAAATCAAAATGAAAGAGAGACGGCAATGAGATATACCTACTTAATATTTTTAATTTTTTTGGCTCAAGATTTTCTGGTACGCCGTACCGACCCGTACTGTCACAAAAAAGAACTGCACTCAACACATAATTGTTCCAGAATTCATTGCCAGAGGATGTAGTAAAAGCTGTTAGTGTAGTTTGGCTTAAAAAAGGTTTGGACATATTCCTGGAGGAAAAGTCCATAAAACATTATTGAAGTGGACTGAAGGAAATCCACTGCTTATTCTGGTCATTCCAGCCTTTGGAATGACCTATCTCTGGATGTCCACCATGAACCATCCTACACCAAATTTAAAATACAGCTTAAGACGCTTTGGGGTCTATTCTGAACCACGGTTGTGTAGGGAAGTTAGTTGGGGGCGGGGAAGAGGCAGCCCGGGGGCAGAGAGTGGGCGGGCAGTGGGCGGTCACCGACCCTGGCCGATTCTAATGTTGGCCCTGTACATCCAGGGCCAGCGAAATGTCCGGGGAAGTTGTTCCACCTCCGAGGTGGAATAACTTCCCTGGATGTGTTTTTTTTCATGGCCCGGGGTGTGGAAGGGCGGGGGAACAGGGTTTATTCCCTGCAGCCCGATCCTGGCCTTAGGAGGCCAGATTGGGGGTTGGGCTGCAGGGAATAAACCTTTGTCTGCAGCAGCCGGCATCGTGGCTTTTAAATGGAGCCGTGGTGCCATGGCAGCATGATGCTATGGTGCCGTGGCTCCTTTTAAGTGCAATAACTGAGTTAATCGGGCAGGGCATGTACTTGCAGGCCATTTGCAATTCTGATCCTGCGAGGCTAGATGTGCCCTGCAGGATCAGAATCACAATCTCCTTTGTACATCCAGCTCAGCCCGGACATACATAGAAGATCTAAGTCTGGGACAGAATCGGGCCCTCTTAGTTCATAAAGCCTTTGATATCCCCATCCCTTGATACTCCTAGGCAACCTAAGAACCTCCACTCCCCTTTCTCTTACCCCTCTCGTTTTCCTAGGTTATGTCTGTGATTCTCTTCTTTCCTATCTATTGATAGATTTCTGTTCCTTTTGTATTTTTTAAATTGTAAACCGCCCTGTTGCTTTGCAAAGGGTGGTATATCAAGCATCATAAACATAAAAACATGGAATCTGTTTACCTTTTGGAATCCTGCCAGGTACATGCCATGTGGAATGGCCACTGTTAGAAACAGGATGCTGGGCTTGATTGACCCAGTATGCATATCTTATGTTCTTATGAGTGGGCTGAGGGTAACCCGGGGGAGACAATGTGAGAGAATGAGAAAGTGGGGGCTGGAGAGATGAGGGGACATAGAGTAAAAAACAAGGGAAAGAGCGAGGTGTAAGCACAGGAATGAAGGGAGAGCATACAGAGCACAAGATGGAGAGGAGAGAAGAGAAGGATTTGAGAGAAATCACCTGAGGAAGTTGAAGAAGAGAGAGCAAAGCAGAAAGAAGGCAGGAGGTGAATTGGTTTAAAGTTGGAGCACAGAGCAGGCTATCCTGTAAAGAACTCTTCTGTTAATCAGCGGGTTGTGTTAATAGAGAGAGAGAGTGAGTGTGTGTATGTGTGTGTGTCTTGGGGGAGGGGGTATTAATCCTTTGCTTAATTTGTATGTACTGCAATACCTGTGTATGAGAATGTTGCACTCAAAATGGCCAACAGGTGGAGCTGCAGAATAGATGTTAGCTGGAACATGTCACATGGAAAAGTGTACAGTATTTTGTTACAGATTCATCAGCAATACAGAGCTGAAAAAAATATTGTGAACCTCCCAAGGATGGGTCTGTATTTTCACACAATTTATTCTTAAAGCATGTTTAGATCTTAATTTAAACCCTCATATGAGAAAAAGATAACCCAACGGATAAAATAGAAGACAAAAAGGACTTATTTTGATCAGGCCCAGATTTAGGAATAGACAACATATGGGCTCTTTCAGTAATGGGCGCTAGGATGTTACACCTAAGACGCCAAAAGCATGATGTATTAGATGCAATGCCACCATTTTAACTGTCGTGGAGGGGGGATGGTGTTGAAAGCATTTCATCGGCAGTGAACTCGGAGCGCTTTCCCTTAACACGGTGGCATTGGTGCGGATGCACTTAACTCCACCTATTGAGGTGGCATTAGGTAAACCTGCGCTAATACAGTTAGCATGTGGTGTGAACCTGGTGCTAACTGCGCTGAGCTCACCACGCCCACTCTCTGTCCTTAACCCAGCCACTCGTGACCCTAAAGTGGGTTGCACAGTTATTGCGAGACTTTGTCCTGGCAGTGGGAGATGCTTCTCCAGCTCCTGTGAAACAATGCTTTTCATGAAATGTGGCGCGGCAAACTTCTTTTAAATTAAGGGTTGTTTGCCAGCTTCCATATTTTACGTATTTAACTAAGGTTGCCAATTGGCTCCAGATGCGCCTGACAGGCTTGATCCAGTCCTGTGTTTACCCCATTGCATGCAGGGACTTGTAGTCTTGCTTTTCTGATTGAGTACAATGGAGAAATCAGAACTACATGTCCCTGCATGCAATGGAATAAACCCAGGACTGGATCAAGCCTGTCGGGCGCATCTGGAGCCAGTTGGCAACCCTATATTTAAATTTTCAGGGGAGGGAGGAAGGAGAACCGAGAGAAGTGTTCCCCACCTTCCCACCGCTGCCACAACCTCCCCAATGGGGGGCACTCGGCACAGTTTTGCTTGGGGGCTTTTCATTTGAACTTACATCCAGGGCCGCCCAAGAGTTTCTGCCACCAATTCCTTCTCAGGAGGAGGAGGCGGGCAGTGGCAGTATTTCCAAAAGTGATGGCAGCTGGCATGGGGGTGGGGGGGGGGGGGGAGGGAGGCAGCAAAGCCACCCAGGTGTGCCGCTGCCTCCCATGTGTGCCACTGCTGCTACTCACCCAGGCTGGTTGCCTATTGAACAGGCTGGCCCTGCTTGCGTCCTATTGAAATGTTGTGGCAAGACCTGAAGTGGATCGTTTATGCAAAGAAGGCTTCAAATGCCACAGAGCTGAAACAGTGCTGTATGGAAGAATGTGCCCAAATTCCTCAAGGGCGATGTGAGATACTGATCTGTTACTGAATGAAGGTGACACATAGCTTTTCACACAAAGATGATTATTATTGAATCTTTTTGAGGAATAAATAATCTAAATAAATCCTTTTTGTCTGCATTACTTATTCAAACCGGTTCTCTCTATTATCAGGGTTTCAGACTAAGATCTAATCATGTTCTGAGTATAAGCTGTGCTGCAATACAGACCATCCTAGGGAATTCACTAATTCTGAGCCCTGCATATTAATAAAAGCATAAAACGTCATGGGATCTAGATAGTCACAAAATGATAAAAGAAAATAACAGTGCAGGCAGGTATGAGAACATGGGGTAAAAGCAGGGCCCAGTCTATAGGTCCTGAAAAAATGGAGCCAGTTGACAATCCTATTAGACAGGGATGATGACCTTAGCCAAAGCTAGTGCCTTGAACACTGGATCCACAATGGATGCTAATGTCTATCATTATCACTTCTCAGAGACCATTCCGAGATGGTGTTTCATTTGTACTGCAAGATGCATCTGATGAAGCAGATTGTGATACTCAAACACTTATGCCTTGACAAATCTGTTAGCCTACAAGAAGCCAACGAAAAAAGAAAGATGTTACTCAAACACTTTGAAATGTTTTTAACTGCCAAGAAACAACATTTTAATTTTTAAAGTCTTAATTTTTTTGTTTTATATATAAGACATATCGTATACCATGAGCCTTATCTCTCAGACGTTCAGGCTACAGACCTGAGCCTCAGTGCTCAAGAAATATAACCATTTACCTCTAACCCATGTGCATACAGTTGTGGTCAACATTATTGGCCCCCTTGCAGTTCAACCCCTTAATGTCCAATATCTCCTAAATAAAAGTGACCAGTGAAATGGCTTTGGACTACATATGCACACATATTTGACACATAAAAGAATCAAATAAAACGAGACTAATTAAAAAAGGAAATAGTAGGAAATAGTATAAAAATGGGACATTGCCAGGAATTCTTAGATGTTATGGTTATGGTACAATCTGGCACTTTAACTACTTCACTTTATCAAAAACCTATTGACAGAAATACAGTTTGAAAGTGATCATCCTAGATGTTTGAAGGAAAGTCTGCCTACAGCCTGTGGCATATTTGTTCTTTGCTTCCTGAGTTTTTGGAGAAAGCGAATGAAGTAAACCACCTGCTGTGTCGCGGGTATCCCCATTCAGTTGTTATATGGGCTTTTAAAAGGGCTAGATATGCTCAGCGTGAATGGCTATTACTGCCTGTTAGCCCCGATCAACAGATGGAGTGACATATGGTATGTGTGTTATCACATTCTAATATGGCCCCTCGCATAGCTGGTGTGATCAAGCACCATTGGTGCACCCTGGGGCACTGGAGAGTGTGTCGGATTATACCTACTTGTTTTGCTTAGAAGCAAGGTAGGAATATCAACAACTGGTTACAAGGCAGATTACAATCTACTGAAGGGATCCATAAAGGTTGTGGTCAATGTCGATGGTGTGCCAGTATAATTGAGGGCTTGTTTTGGATTCATCCTATCACACATGAGCAATTTAGTCTACATTAAAATACCTCTTGAAATTCTAAATATGTTGTTTATCTTATTTGTTCTTGTCCCAAATTATATGTTGGGCATAGCATTAGAACAATTCGCAGACTTTCCAACAACACTTTATCAGCCCCTATGGTAGCTGATTTTTCTGAATGTGGACATCATGCAAAGCAATTCCATTGGATTGTGATTGATCAGGTAAATTTAGATTGGCATGGTGGGGATCCTTCTAAACATCTGAGCTATTTAGAACAAAAATGGATATATTGGTTAGGGTCATTGGAACCATCTGGTTTGAATAATGAAATTGAGTGTACTTCTCTAGCTTTAAATATGTAAGTGAATATGTAAATGGAGATGATTTAAGGTTGTTGGGGTATTGGCTTGAATACTGTC
This sequence comes from Ichthyophis bannanicus, assembly GCA_033557465.1. Classification (NCBI taxonomy): domain Eukaryota; kingdom Metazoa; phylum Chordata; class Amphibia; order Gymnophiona; family Ichthyophiidae; genus Ichthyophis; species Ichthyophis bannanicus. The sequence goes on along the minus strand of CM066033.1, from coordinate 939,464,631 downwards.
TATCTGCTTGAAGGAGCTGGTAAGCAGAGCTGGCCGACAATGGTGATTAACTTGCAGGCTGGTAGGGGAGGTGCTTGCTGGCTGATGGGGCCACCATGCATGGGTGCAGATTGGCTAGGTGCCCAGGCTAGTTGTATGGGGAAAAATGACTGATGGGGAGGAGAGAGAAAGGTAGGCTTGCAAGCCAGTGGGGACAAGGGAAGGGGCTGGCTGTGTGTTTGAGAAAGAGAGAGAGCAGAGAGATGCAAGAGAAATAGAGAGAACATGAAAGCTGGTAGCACCAAAGTAGGGTAGGGACACCCAGGGTTGGCGTTACCATTAGATGAACTAGGCAGTCTCCTAAAGTGCTGGGCCTCAAGGGGTGTTCATTGTTGCTGCTGTTGCCCCTCTTGGGATCTGTAGTGATGGCAATGGCTGCAAACAGTTCTGCAGCACTTACCTTGAAACTTCAGCACTGTGGGGCTGTTTGCATTCTCCCCCTTGGATCTCCCAATGCCAACTTCCTGTTCGCAAACAGCCCCTCGGTTCTGAAGTTTCAAGATAAGTGTTGTGTGGCTGTTTGTGGCCATTGCCACCACTGCACGTCCTGGAGTGGGGTGGCAGCTGCAGCAATGGGCACCGAAGGGGGAGAGGGTGCAAGGTATGAGCTTCGCCTAGGGCACCTCATCTCCTTGGTCAGTCCTTGGGACATCTACAGTACGTCTCTCCTCTCAATCTGGATTTTCACTTGCTTCTGGAATCCTCTCTCCCTTGCTCCATCCTCGAGCCTCCTCACCTCTCATCTGCCCTCCCTCTCTTCCCTCCATCTCTGGTTCTCACGCTCTTGGATACAGTATTTAGAAGGTGCAAGATTTATGGTGGGTTTGTCTTCGCATACAGGGGCATGTTTACTAAGGCCTGTGCTGGTAATGTACATGTGAGCTGTGCTTTCAGGATGAGGGGCCCCACTAATTTAAGGGGGTATGTGCATCCATCTCCTTGCAGTTAACATGAGTCCAAGATGCTGCGCCACTTCAGTTGGCATGCGGTTGCACTTGATGTCACCCATCGAGGTGGCATTGTGCACCTGCACTAAGGGCAGCAGGTGTGGTTAGCATTGGCTCCTAATGCCCGTGTTAGCTATGATGTGCTGGCAACACCTCTGTACTGCCCAGTCCCCACCCATCACGCACAATCTGGATACCGTAGGATTTTTGGTGCTGGGGTCTTCACTAAATTTTAGCGCCACACCCAAACTGCATGTTCAATCCCATCAGACTGGTTAGTGCACTTTAGTAAACAAGCCCCACAATGTCAAGAATAAACCTCATTCTTTAAACCAGGGTTTTTTTTGGGGCATAATCTCAATCTCATAGATTTCCGGCAAGTGTTTTTCTTAATACTTGCACTCGGGCCAAAGAGCTCCCTTTTAGAGCTTGTGCATTGTAATATATACAGTCAGCATGTAAAATGGCACTAGGAACTTCTTTTCTATCAAATCTATGGTGCTGAGTACAATAGAGATTATTTCTGCATCTTTATTTCATATTTTCCTGGTCTCTGATTGCATCTCTGATCTTCCCTCCCTCCATATGTAGAACAGAAGCGTCGCTTGGGTACTGACACTTCTATCACTAAGGCTGTTATTTGTTTGATATTCCATCTTCCTAGGATAAAGGCAAGGCAGATTACATTCACTTTTATTTAATTTATGTGAAGAATGCGTGCTGCCCTGAGGCAGGGATACATGAGTTTCTTTTTGGCATTTTTCTTTCTTTGCTTTTCTGCAAACGAGGGATATTAGGGTACAAACTCCCAGGCACAATGTACTGTACTAAAAGCGCTACAGTGTTTGCAAAATTTACAGACAGGAAGACCCAGAAATCAGTGGTAATATTTTGTCTATAAGATGCAGGACATCTCAGCAAATAGAAAGGCTACAATTGCTTTGGTTTATCTTTGTACCAGTCATTCCTGAGATAAACCTCAGGGTCAACAAAACTTGCAGTTCTTTTTCTAACTTAATTCTGACTTTTCTTTAAAGAGGAAGTGCAGCCCAACAAGGAGGCATGATAAAGTTTCTAGCTGCCCAAACTGGTGCATTCTTCCTGGATTGAATTACGTTAGGCGACTTGACGGTTGTGCTGGCCATGGTCGTTGAGCTGCTGCTCAGGCTTACCCCATATTTAGGACAAACCTGAGAGCCCCCAGAGAGGGCTATGAGCTAAGAGCTACTGCTCCATAATTCTGACTGCTCAAACAGGCTCTCTACAGGCTGCTGATACCTGATGGACTGAGCTAGATTTCTTGACATAAACTTCTGAGATCAGAAATCCACTTCATAGATCTTATGAGCAAAGATTTTTTAGGTGGTTCACCAATGAGGTAAACAACTTCCTCACAGTTTTACTGAATAAATTCTGTCCTCTTCCATTAATCCTACATGGTTCAATGCCTACCTACTGTTTTACAGTTGGAGGAGCATGGAAAAAGCCTTTTGTGACCAAATTCTTTGGTATCATCTGTTCATGATAACCGAGGCAAGCGTTAGAAATTATTTGCTTTATAAACACACGGGTAATATCCAGTGCCTTAATGCATTAAATCATAATAGTCTGATCAGTAACAACAGAGCTGCATAACCAGAGGACTCTTTAAATATTTACAGCCCTAGCATCACATTTGATGTTAGCCAAAATCCTCCGCTGGACCACACTATCCTCTTAGTTGTTTTTCTTTGTTGTTCTGTCTGTCTGTTTTGACTAGATTATAAGGACTGTGCAGCCTTTATAGGGGTAATTTTATAACATGGTATGGCTAAAATTTCAGAAATGTGCCGACTTTATAAATAGGATTTCCGATTCTGGCTTTTTTATTGTTTAGAATGTTGGGGGGTTTGTTGTTGAGGCCATCAGGGGCTTTCCCAGGGTCAGAAAAATATTTATTTGAAAAATTTTATATACGCTCTTAGTGATTTCTATCATTCAAAATGGTTTGCAAATGAAATAAAAATAATCACAGTTTGAAAAAAGTAGAAATAGACATAAACGATCCCTTAAGTCACAATAATAGAATCCTAAGTTATTTCTCCTGAGGAAACAACAAAGCTTTTACTCCCTTTCTAAAATTCGATAAGTTAGCTTCTAGTCTCAAATTTAAGGGTATCTTATTCCAGCATTTTGGACCCGCCACACTAAAGGCTCGAGTCCTCCAGTGAGCTTTACAATATAATGTCACATCTTGAACCTTTAAAAGATTTCAGTGAGAGGAACACAGTTGTCCTCTAGGCATATAACATCATAGCCTATTTTTCAAAGACAATGGTTTCTCATTTCTCAAAACCTCAGAAATGAACACTAGCAATTTACATCTTTCTCTAATAGGAAGCCAATGTCCTTAACATGGGACATACAACTTCCGTTTTCTTTCCCCTAAGTAAAAAACTAGCAATTGTATTTTCTACAATCTGCAACTTTTTGATAAGTGTTCTTTATAAAAAGTTACAAAAAAATATGGGTTTCTCAGTGTATTCATTTCACAAAAAATTTTGTTGTGGCTTTCCAGTGCCAGCCCCATCTCCTAGCCCCTGTTCCTCTTCTCCCTGCCCCACCATCTGTCAGCCTAGCCCCCTTCTCCCCAGCCCAACATCAGCCTCCCTCTCCCACCTTACCACTGCATAAATCCCCTTCTACCTCGCCCACCATCTGACAGCACAGGCCCCTTCTCTCAGTCCTAGCTTCAGACCCCATCTCCTGGCTGCTCCCCCAGCATCAGCCCCCTTCTACCATTCCCACTATCTACTAGCATAGCCCCTTTGTCCCTAGCTCCAGCCCAGCGTCTACCCCCTACTACCATTCACAATTCCCATGTCAGCACCCAGCCCCCCCCTTCTCCCACCCGATTCCAGCAATAGAATCCCTACAGACTGACAAGAGCTTGCTTCTTCACTCCTGCTGTTCAGCCAGCCTCTGAACCTCCCACTGCTGCCATGGGTAAATTCCTGTACCTCATGAGAAGTACCTGTTCTCATGATGCCGGCAGCCAGAAGTGGAGTGGCCAGCTGAGCTGTGAAAGCTAAAAAAAGCAAGCTCCTACAGGACCCAGCGAGAGAGAGTGGGGTGTCTTTCTAGACAGCCTGGTGCAGTCATCTGTGGACAACACATGCAGGGGATTCTGGCACTAGGCCCGATCTGAGAAAATCACCCAGCAGTGATGGCAGCTGCTGGGTGATGTCATCAGAGTGGCCAAGGAAGGACCATTTTTGGAGGCTTTTCCACATATTACCAGAAAACCCAAATTTCCCATCGGGGTATTTTAGTGGGGTCTTCCATTTATAATCAGAAGCCCTATTTATGAATGCTTCACCACTAAAAGGGTTTTGCTAAAGATAAGTAAGTTGGAATAGTTTTGTGTTTTTGTTATTATTGATATTTTGTAAGGTTATTTTTGATTTTTGAAAGAATGTTGAAGGGCTTTGATACAGAATTTGTTTTTGTAGTGGAGCTTTTTTGATTGGATAATCCAATTATTTTACTGAACATGATGTCAGTTAAACTCTTAATTAAAGCAAATGGAGATGGAGTAGGATGAACCTATGGAAAAAACTGGATTCGCTGGCTGAAAATAAGAAAGATTCCACTCCAAACTGGGTTCAGATCCTGTGAAACTGTAGAAAATAAGGGATCTGTTTCCTAAAGTGCACTAAGTTGTTAGTGAACGAGCGCAGGAATTGTTACTGATCAGACAAGACAGAGCTGCTAATTCGTATACTAACAGCATGTCATGTTATGGGGCAGGAAGTGGGCAGGTTATGGGTGGAAAATGGATGGACTGCACATTGAGTTAGCGCCTGGTACTTTACGTGCACTAACTCGCACAGCTGCTGAGGAGAGCATGAATGCACTTAACCCTTGCTCAAGAGGAGGCATTAAAGGCAGCCACACTACCAGCAGGAAGTTATTGGAACCTGCTATGGAAAAAAAATGATTCCCCCTCATCAGCATTCCAGTCCCCTGCTCCAGACCCCCCCATCTCCCAATTCCTCCCTGGCACTTACCCAGAATGTCTTTGAATGGTTAGTAGGGGGAGCAGGAGCGATTTCCAGATGCTCTTAATCTGTTGCCGGCTCACTTCCAAAATGGTGGCCTGACACCTAGCTGTGGGATTGTGAGTCTACTGCTGGGGTCAGAGGCGCCATTTTGAGCCCAGGCTGATAATGGAACAGAAACATACAGGGATCACTCCTGCCCTCTCCCTCATTAACCAACAGGGACACCCCTGGGAAGTACCAGGGGGAAACCAGGAGGTGAAAGGAGGGTCTGGAGCCTCATCAGAGGGGTTGCAGGAGGGGTTGGGATGCTGATTTTGAGAGGGAGTGGTGGGTCTGGAGCCCAATCATAGAGGGTCAGATTTATTGTATTTCTGCATGAATATACTTACTACATTGTCAGCTGTACGCGTTGATTTTTGCACTTAATCTGCAGGCAGTAAGTGGAAAACTTTGCTACATGTTAGTAAACAGATTCCTAAGTAAGTCTTCTTTGCTAATCTGTGTGAGGAAGTCATTCCCCTGTGGTTTTAGGAGAGAATTATAAAAAGCAATGTAAAGAGGGGTTAAGGGCCTTTCTTCCAAGTAACCTGTTTGAGGAAGACTGAGGAAGAAGAAAAGGGAGAGACTGAAGGAGCCTTGGGCTAGAGCAACAGCCTGGTAAGTGTGTCCTGGATTGCTGTTCAGGTGGTCACTATAGGAGCACTCCACCCTAGGCCTACTTAGCTCAACTGTAAACCTTTAGCTTAATACAGGAAAAGAAATGAGGATAGATCACATAGGGGATAAGTGCAGCAATACTAAGAAACTGTAGTCTAGGACTAAAGGAAGGCGGGTCTAGGAAGAACATAAGAATATAAGAAATGCCATACTAGGTCAGACCAAGGTCCATCAAGCCCAGTATCCTGTTTCTAACAGTGGCCATTCCAAGTCTCAGGTATCTGTCGGGTTCCCAAAAAGGTGCACAGATTCCATGTTGTTTATCCCAGGGGTAAGCAGTGGATTTCCCTGCTCCTCTTTAATAATGGTTTATGGACTTTTTCTCCAGGAACTTCTCCAAACTGCCTTTAAAACCAGCTATACTAACAGCTTTTACTACATCCTCCGGTAATGAATTCTAGGGTTTGATTAGTCATTGAGTGAAAAAATATTTTCTCTGATTAGTCTTAAATGTGCTACATTGTAGCTTCATTGTGTGCCCCCTAGCCTTTCTACTTTTTGAAGGAGTAAACAACTGATCTATGTTTACCTGTTTCACTTCACTCATTATTTTATAGATCTTTATCATATCTCCTTTCAGCCGTCTCTTTTTCAAGTTGGAGTCCTAAACCTTTAAGCCTTTCTTCCTAGAGCAGTGGTTCTCAACCTTTTTTGTACCACAACCCCTTTTTACCATTTGTCAACTTGTCATGACCCCCAATGATAAAATCAAATGCATCTCTCTTCCTTTACCGTTAACGCATTGTCGCTGTAATCATTTGTTGAATTATTAATATATTACAGGCCTTTGCAATATGTTTTTATTTATAAAATTTACTTATTTGAACCACAAATAACACACTACCAAATAACACACTACCAAAAAACTGCCTCCAGTTTTGCAACTGATTCCTATAGATTTTGGGGTGCTGAATCCAGGAAAAATAGCCAAAATGTTCCATCACGTCACGTTTTCTTGCAAAATTAGATTTCTTACCCATATAAGGAATATTCACATAATTTCTTTTTAGCCGACTGCAGTTTATTTTCTTGGCCCAAAATAGAGGTTGTAATGGTTAACTAACTAGAAACACTCCCTCATGATATTTTAGAGTGTTTTGTATTCATTTTATACATTAACAGGACAATTGGGAGGCGGGGGGCTAAATCCAGTACTCGCGCTGGCGCATGTTCTTTCCTGTTCGCCTCGCCTCGTTCGCTCGCTCAAACACGGTGGTTGCGACATGAACGTTCCTGTCAAATTTCAGTTGCTTGCAAGTTCATTATTACCTTTTGTTTGCTCAGTCGTAATCCAGCTTTATTCCGAAGTGGTTCACTACAGTTGTAGTTTGCAGTGCTGTGTATTTGTGATGGCTCACAGAGCCAGAGGTTGCGTCAACTCTCCGGACAGTTTTTGTTTTATTTGTGGGGAATATACCGTGAAAAAGTGGCAGAGGAACATTTCTGCATTTATTAAAGTATATTTCGCCTATTTCAGTTTGAAGTTAGGCGATCAAGACAAACCGTGGGCTCCTCACAAAGTGTGCAAGACATGTGAGGAAGATCTACGCTTATGGATGAAAGGTAAAAAACAAGCATTTCGTTTCGGAATACCTATGATGTGGCGTGAACAAAGAGACCACAGCAGTGACTGCTATTTTTGCTCTTGCATTGTGAAGGGATACAACTTAAAAAATAAGAACGTAATAAGTTACCCCAACCTTCCCTCAGCAATTAGGCCTATGCCTCATAGCAACGAAGTACCTGTGCCTGAACCACCAAAATCTTTGGATCATATTTGTGTGGACGGTTCTGATCATGATGAGACTCATCAGATGGCTTTTCCCGATGAGTCCAGTACTTCCGAGTTTGAAACTGAACCAGATCCGAAACCTGAACTTTTCTCTCAAGCTGAATTGAATGATTTAGTCCGGGATTTAGGTCTCCCAAAAGATGCTGCCCAACTGCTAGGTTCTCGGCTTAAACAGAAAAATCTATTGTCACCAGGAACAACTTTTTATTGGTACCGCAAACGCGAGACACAATTTTTGAAGTATTTCAGCAAAGAGGAAGATTTGGTATTTTGCAACGATATATACGGAGTGATGGAAAAGTTTAAACTCAAGTATGATCCTGCTGAATGGCGGCTGTTCATTGATTCGTCAAAAGACAGCATAAAAGGTGTTCTTCTTCATAATGGCAACACATTCGCTTCAGTTCCTATTACTCACTCTGTTATTCTCCAAGAAAAATACGAGAATTTGGCCCGGATTCTTCAGAAGATTCGTTATGATGAGCATAAGTGGATGATTTGTGGAGACTTTAAAATTCTATCCATGCTATTAGGGCAGCAATCCGGTTTCACCAAATATCCCTGCTTCCTTTGCTTGTGGGATAGCCGGGCCCGCGACATACACTGGGGGAAAAAAGACTGGCCAATTCGGGAGTATTTGAGACCCGGTGAGAAAAATGTTCTTCATGAGAGCTTGGTACCTCGTGATAAAATTCTATTACCACCTCTCCACATTAAGTTGGGTCTCATTAAGCAATTCATCAAGTCCCTTCCAAAAGATGGTGTTCTCAAATTCTTGGGGAACAGGCGTTTTTTATGGATACTGAGGGGCTGCCATGGTATTTGGACTAGAGTGACAGTGGGGAAGGAGGGGGAATGGAAGGGAATGGACACCAGCGGCAGTCATGGGAATGCAAGTTGACATTGGAAAGTACCGGGAGGGAGGACTGGAAAGGGGTAGATACTGGGAAGGGTTACGGGGACTGGAAATTGGCTGATGAAAAGAAGTGAAGAAAACTAAAGAAGAAATAAGAAATGGCATATGGACCATAGACCACAGAAAGAGAGATAAGAGAAGACAGAAAGCAGAAGCCTCAGATCGGGACCAGCATGATCAGAGAATAAAATGGTCAGACAACAAAGGTAGAAAAAATAATTTTATTTAATTTTAGTGATTGGACTTTGTTCTATCTTTATATTTTACGCAGTAGTGGGGAACTGCATCTCTTATTTATCTGATGTTACACTGCATGTGGACTCTGGCTTCTTGGGGTTTCAGTTTAAATTTTGTCTACATATTTTTATTTTTACTTTAGATTATGGTTACCTATTCTGTACTTGGTGAGAGTCGATGTTGTGAGTGTGTGACTGAGGCAGGTATTCTGATAACATGAAGATTGTACATAAAGATCTGTACTGTACTGTAGTAATTTGACTCGTTTAGCTTTTCAGATAGGTGTATGGCTGTTCCAGGGCCCACTGTAGTATTTACAGTGATGCTTTTTTTTGGATGGGCTCCTTATGTGAGTTTTGGAAGTTTGTGCTGTTACGGTATGGTAGGTTTGCTCTTTGTTGTAGGGTTTTGTATTAGTTCACAATATGCCTGGTATTGGAGAATAGTGGTTGTTGTTGTTGTTAGTGAAATGATCAGCATCAGATTTTTTTTAGCCTTGATTCCCATATCAATGAACATATTGAGTTCTGTGGGAGAATGTCCTGGTTCTGCTCTGCACCCACTGTGGATGTAAAATATATGTTGAAAAAGAAAAAGTAAGAACCATAACGCAGTTTATAACAACAAAATAAAAATGAGTTATAATTTAGTTTTATAAACTGTGCTGTTGGTTCTTGCTCTCTTTTAGTTCCTTGGTGTGCAAACAGGACCATACCTAGCCCTGTGCAAGCGGTGCAGCTGCACAGGGCGCAAAGGCTTGGGGGCGCATTTCAGCTGTCTGCTGTTGCCCTGCTGCCGCTGGCAGGACAATAGAAGGCAGCCAAAATGTGCCCCAAGCCTTTTCGCAGCACTTTTAGCAGGTCTGGTCCCTCCCTCCTCCTCCCCATACCTCCGTCCAGCGCTGCCTGCTCTTTCCCTGTTGCCAGTGCCGCCGTGAAAAAAACAGAGGGCGGCATTTTCTTTCTCCCCACCCCTCTTACCCCATTACTGGAATCGAGGACGGGAGGCTGCCAAACAGGTGGGAATTGGGGACACAGCTCTAAAATCAGGGACAATCCCCGATCGGGGAATCTGATAACCTCATCATAAGTTACAGCAGGCCATGTGCTTCCTTTGCTTTTCCTGCACCTGCTGGTCCTGTGCAGCACTAATACGGCAGGAGAGATCACCGGGAGAGGGCTTTGGGAGCAGCAACTGAAGGAGATGGAGTACAGCAATCAGCAGCATTTACATTCCCCGGTTTTCTGTCCTGCTGGCTGGGCCTACCAAACACCAGCTAGTTGGTAACCCTACATGAAGTACTGAATGCAATGCCTTTTTTCCTTCTTTCTTATATTGTGGTTCGCTTTCGGGTGAGGATTTCAGCCCCTCCACCTTTCTTATAAGAACTGGAAAAAGCACTGGTCATTTTTTGTTTAATGTTATTATGTTCCCACTGATCAATGCCATTGTCTTATCCACTCCTTAATCACCTCCCGTCTTGACGATTGTAATCTACTCCTTGCTGGTCTCCCGCTGAATCATTTCTCTCCCCTTCAATCTGTTCAACACTCTGCTGTGCAGCTAATCTTCAGCCAGCCTCGTCATGCTCATATTACCCCGCTTCTCAAGTCACTTCATTGGCTTCCTATCCGTTTCCGCATCCAGTTCAAACTTCTCCTGCTGACCTATTAGTGCATTCACTCTGCAGCTCCTCACTACCTTTCCTCTCTTATACCTCCCTACATCCCTCCTCGGAAACTCCGCTCTTCTGGCAAATTACTTCTATCTGTGCCCTTCTTTTCTATTGCTAACTCCAGACTTCACTCCTTTCACCTTCCTGCTCCTTATGCCTGGAACAAACTCCTGTGTGTGTACATCAGGCACCTTCTCTGACCCTTTTCAAATCCAGGCCGAAAACTCACTTCTTCACTGCCGCTTTCGGATCTTGACTCGCCTGATCTCCTTGTGTTTCCTTACCATTCCCCCTAGATGTCTACACCTATTGTGTTGTCTGTCTTGACTAGACTGTAAGCTCTGATGAGCAGGGACTGTCTCTTACATGTCTGTGCAGCGTTGCATACGTCTTGTAGCGCTATACAAATGCTCAGTAGTAGTAGTAGTAGTAGTGTCTTTTGGCAATAGAAGATGTCAATATCATCACTGGACTTCTAGAAAGCTCCAAAAGAGTGAGTTACTGCATGTGTCTGGAGGAGGGGCACCAGATTCGTTAGTCACACAGGGCACATTTCTAGCTTGATACGGTCCTGCTTACTTTATCCTCATCCTCTGCATGAAATATGAGGTGCCCTAATTACTATTGCTGTGTTCTGATATGTGTGCACGAGAGGTAATTTTACTGTTGCTTGCTACGTTTTAACCTGGGATTTTCTGCTGCTGCAAACCAGGACTGTCAGGGTTCATGTGCAGCTAGAAAATCTCCAAAGGAAAAAAGCAAATAAGCTACAAACTTGTGACAAGCTGCTGTGAGTCACTCTCTTCCCCCTCCCCCATGACCAGAGGTGATCCATTGAGGAGTGGACGCAGCACGCTGAGGAGAGGGATGTCATCATGGTAGGCAGAGACTCATTCTCCACAAGAAAGGTGGATAAGAGATCTGAGGATTCCCTGTCCCTTGGGTCTGGAAGTCTGCACTGGAACGATTCCTAAAAGTCTCTTGAGTGGCCTCCAAAGTCAGGACTAAGGTTTAGGGCTCCTACTAGCCAGTTCTTTCAAGATGGAAGCACCATCCATTCCTGCTGTTAGCACACACAAGAACCCTGGAGAAGCACTGAATGTGCAGGGTTTGTTTACATGTTTCCTTCAACACTTCACACATAGGCTTTCAACATTACTTCACCAGGTTCTTACAGAGCCTTAGTACATGAACACTTGCTTCAACAAGGTCTGAGCCTCCCCTGGAAACCTACTGCCTCTAGCTGCAGTTTACTATTTTTTAAGAGAAATTTTATTTTATTTATTTATTTAAAAGGATTTATATGCCGCTTTGTCCTAAAATCAAAGCGGTTTACACTTCAGACAATCAAAAGTCAGTATTAGTAGGGCTAGGCATGCAGTGTTAACACGGGTGAGTGTTTGTGTGAGTGAAGGCGATGATTTCTTGGAGTGCTATGTACGGGATGAGCTATGTACAGTGGGTTATATACAGAGAGGGTAAGGGGGTACTTAGGGGGGTCCGTTAACATTTAACCCCAGGCAGTTTAAATTAATATTAACTTCTACACAGAGCTTCAATTTTAAACAATAACATATACAAAGAACTATAAACTGTAAATGGTAACGTCATATTTTAACAACCTAAACAGACTAAAATAAACTTGTAACTTCATGTTCCTTTTACAAGGAGCATTCAGTTGTAAATAGTAGCATTGCATTTCAAAAACGTAAACAGTTTTGTGACTTCCTACATAAAATGTGAACAGTCTTGTAACTTCCTACATTAAGATTGAGATTGGTGGTCTTCATTGTAGTGTTCAATGAATAATGTCTTGAGTAACTTGCAGAAGTCTTTTAAGTCAGTTGTGGATCGTAGCTTTTCCAGAAGTGCATTCCAGATAGCAGGGGCAGCAAGGGATAAAGCCCGCATGGATGTGGAATTATTGGTTCTTGTGAATAAGCTAGGAGTTGGTATTATGTTTTTAGTGCTGTTTCTGTCCGGTCTTTTTTTTGTTTTGGTTCCGATGAGCTCTTGAAGCATTTCTGCTGACATGTTGTTTTTTGACACATGGGTGAAGACAGGAGAATAAAGAGGCAGAATCCAAAAACAGTCTGCAATTGAATAGAACCAGAGATGGAGCCTGATGTACCAACTCTGATAGTCTGTTCCGGGCATAGGGTGCAGCAAAGTAGAAGGAACGGCAATAAACAGCTGCAAGCCACACCTTTCAGTGCCACTGTAATTTGCATGCCAGTAGCTTACTGCATCAGGAGTCATTTTTTTAGCACGTGCATTCGAACGCTGTGCACTGAAGCTTAGCGTACCATTCTACTACACAACTTATTGCATCAAGGCCTCAGAGGAAGGCCTTTGAGTAGCCACTGCAGCAATGATTCCCAGCATTTGGATGGCTTCCCACAATACTTATTCCCAGTCTGCTGCTTCTTAGCACTTAGCTGGAAAAGCCTGTCAAGAGTTCCGACTCTCTTGCTTATCCTACCACTATTACTACCAATCATTGTACAGCACTACAGGCATAAGCCACACTGTACATAAGGCTACCAGATGTCCCCAATTTCTGGGGATTGTCCCCTGTTTTAAAGCTGTGTCCTCGACTACCAAATGTCTGGCAGCCTCCTGTCCCTGATTCCAGCAATGGAGACAGAGGGGATAGAAAAAAATGTATTTCAATTTAGTGATTTGAATATGTCCGTTTTTAGAATTTGCACCTATTATTTTCATATGTTGCACAGTACGGGGGAAATGCATCACTGTTTTTATTTCTCTGTTGATTTGTCTGTTTGAAGTGATATTGTTGTTGGGATGGATGGGGAGGGGCAGGATAATGACTCCTCTTCCCTCTTACACGCCTTGTAGTTCAAAACTGGAACAAAGGGGACCCCCTCCTCCATAAATGTTCTGCAAAAAATGTGGTAACCTTCGCTGTACCCAAACATGTAAGAGACATTAATGGGATCTGTGTTGGTAATGGTCCTAGTTCCTTGTTTGTTCTGTTTGTCTATCTTAGTAGATTGTATGCTCTATGGAGAAGGGACTTTCTCCTACATGTATGTTACAGTGTTGCAGATGCCTGGTAGCACTATATAACGAATAAACAGTAATAGTTTTCATTCTCTAATTGTATTCAGATAAGTCCAGCCAGCTGAAGTTGCTGCCCTGCCATCTGCAAAGACTGAAAAGGAAAGAATTATTTGCTAAAAAGTACAAAGCCCTCCCCAGTGCTTGATTGACACCCTAACAGAAAGAGAGAAGGGCTGGATGTGGGGGTTTTACTGCTAGAAATCACTGTATTTCTTGGGTCTTCAAGTCAGTGTGATCTCTTCAGAAAGTGAACTGTTTTGTTTGGGTTTGCAGATTTTGAGTTGAACTATCTGTGCTTTGTACTAGTATCATCGGAGACCATATGGTAAACCCCAGCATGAGTCCAGACCTTGCCATATGGTCAGTCACTGAAATTCTGCTGAATTTTCATCCTGACACTATCTGCAGAAGAGAAAAGCCCGGTGTCCAAAGTGCACAGACATTGCTGTTTTTTTCTGCTTCAAATAATGCACCTTCAGTGCTGTGAATAAGGAATGACTGCGGCATTCTGCTTCATGCAAGAGGGTAATTTTAAAAACTCCCTGGACTTTGCAATGTGTGTATTTCATGCCTATTTATAAAATAGGGGTGTAAGTGGTGAGTTATGCATGGCAAATCTAAGTACGATCACATATGCCTGCCCTAGGATTGGTATAAATGCCCGCACCTAGATTTGTAAAGAATGCATGTAAGTTATAGGATTTTATTACTTATGTGCATAAATTTGTGCTCCATTCCTGTGCATGCCCACACCAAAAGTATGTACAGTACCATTGGCCTGACACATGTACTTACAGAGTAGTGTTTGCCTAAAGTACGCATGTAAAGGCCCATCCGTGAGTGTACGTCATGTTAAATACACGTGTTGCTAATGCACGACTTTACACGGTTTCTTAGAAATTTACCTCCTTACTTCTCAAACCATAAACCTGCCATATTTGTGTAGAGACTACTTGGATGCGGCACTAGGAGCAGTGGCACCATTCAGTGTCCCTACTAATTATTGCAAGATGGAAAAAGAAAGATATAAACTTTTCCAGAACAGGGAGTCATTCCAGGCTGGGAGGAGAATCCATTGAGAGAAAAAGCCCACTAAGTATAAAAACCACACCCAGAGGCAGTTTCCTGTTTTTCGCATAGCCACTGCACAAGTAGGAGTGAGGTCTCTATCCTTAAGGTGCAGTGTCTGCGGCATCCAGTCATAGCATCTTAAGGGAGAAGAGGAGTCTTTTGCACCTTGCTACATCATATTATCTAGTCTAGAGAATGTAACAGGCTTAGAGCATCCTATAGAGAAGAGAGCAGAAGGTTGATTAGCTGTGCAAACTTTGCCAGCACCCCACTGTCCCACAAGGAGAGCAGCTCAGCATGAGAAAGAGATTCCAGATTCCAGCCGTCCAGATCACCAGAGCCAGGAGCCTTGAAGAGCAGTTCCAGGGACCTGCATCTACTGCAGCCACCAGCTCAGGAAGAGAAGGAACCCAGGCAGCTGTCTTACACCAGTGTCATCTCCAGAACAGCATCAGGAACTATGTCTGTCTCACATACAGATTAAGGTACCAAGGGACAAAAATACTAGAAAAAGAGGACAGAGGAATTTCCACTCAGGAAAACCAGCCTAAGTACTAAAGGTGCATAAGTGGCAAATAAGTAACGGGGCTGAAAGAGTGGAAAAGAAAGAAGCGACTGCTCAGAGTAATTAAAGGAAAGGTGGTAACCTTCCAAACTGGGAGGAGAGAAAGAAGTAATCTGCCTGTAACTATTTTTGACGAAGGAGGAGTTAACTGAATGTAACATAGTTCTTGTTTATTGATCCTGTAAATTGTTAAAGTTGTTTATCAGTGACCCTTGAACTTAAGTAAACCCTTGGTTCAGAACACAGTTTTTGGCCTGGACTCTTTTATTTGAGAAAGGTGTGTGGAATGTCAAGTCCCTAGTGCTGTCCTAACCATTGCCACCTGTATTGCCAGTCCCATCTCAAGAGAGAACCCCGAAACATCTAAATCCAGGAGCCGAGAGAAATTCTGGGTGAGCGCTCCTAGGACTGGTGTGCTCCCTCGTCCGCCAAGCACTTTACGAAGCATCCGTCTGCCTCACACAGAAAGGGGGGGCTACATTTGTATTGCTTCAATGCGTTCATAGGCACTTATCTGTTTTTCTTTTGACCATTCAATTACTTTATTGTTGTTATGATAGTTTGGCAAAGTGATACCTGCAGTAAAGATTTGGAGGTTTTCTTTCAGAGCTTGCCTCCACCTGGGTTCTTGAGCTGGGGGAAAACTAGAGTATTTCTTCTGGCAGCTACCTGATGTGCTTGCTGGTGAATATTTCCCTTCACCTGGAGGAGGGGGGAGGGGGATGGGGGAGGGAGGGACGGCAACCAAATTACTATGTTTTCTTTTCTGCAAATGTTTTTCTCTATGTGCATTTTAAAGTTTTTCTTTCCTTATTTCAAGTATGTGTATTTATTTCAGATTTTGCTGCTCTGCAGATCCAAGAAAAACTCGTTCCAAGCTGATCACACGGGCAGATGGATTTGCTTGTAATAATTATTCAGCTGCAAAAACTTATGCCCTATCTTTCCCTAAGGACCTGTCGGAAATTCTGGCTTGCCGTGCCACAGGTGGAGTCTATCAACCTGGAAAATATTGGAAAGCCCAATCACTCTATCAAAAAAAATGCAGCAATGTAATAAAAATGCAAACGCAGCGTGAATTCTCACCAGGGATGGGAAAAGAAAACCTTTTTACATCCTATGTCGAGGGCCAAGTTATTGACTCATGTCCGCTAAGCGCCAACATTCACAGGACCTCGAAGAGATTACAGGTGCAGTCTTGGCTAATTTATAGATGTCAAACTAGCTGTGAAGATGAAGGAAGTATCCGAATAATGTCCAAAGCAAGTTGCTGCACTGTGAAAAAAGCAGCCATTTCCCTCTGTTATTCTTCTTTCTATGTGCGTATGTATGGAAATGATTGTATCACCTGTAAAATAATCCATCTCACTGTAGCTGTGCAATAATGAAAAGAAGAAACAAAGCAAGCTGAATCAATATCAAACCTCTTCCAAAGTACTCACGAGGGCCTTAGGGTGTTTTATTTGGAGGATGGGAGGATAACTGGAGTACCTAACTTGCTGTACACCACCTTGCATGCATTTCTTTTTAAAGAAAGTTAATAAAGCTTAATAAATAAAATGTCCTGTTATCCACTGGAGAATATCACAAGAAGCAGTATGCACTTTAGCGCATTTGAAACACACCATTTATCTGCTCAGTATTAAGGCAAGACAGTTTTGTGAACAGCCTTCGCTCTGGTCATCCTGTATTCTACCATATAGTTGATCTCCAGGAACAAGCAGGAATGAGTCTTCACATATGGGTACGTCGGTACCGACGGAGCCTGCGCGGGAACGCTCCCCAGCATCCAAAAATAAAGCGTTTGGGAGCATCCCACACGCATGCGCGCTGCCTTCCCGCCTAAACACTTCCCTCTCATCAGTTTTCCGTTTTCCGCAGAGCCGGCAGGACGAATTCCTGTCACCGCAGAAAATTCTTTTTATTCTTACTTTTCTGTGGTCGCGTCTGCCTTCCCTCGACGCCACCGGTACTGCCTGTGCTTTTCTTTTGTTTTTTCTAAATAATTTCTTCTTGTCGACAGAAATGTTTTCCTGTTAGTGTCTGACAGTTTCTAGGCCACTAGGCCTCCATTTTTCCGCTATGGAAAAGCCAGCCACTACCCTTAAGAAATGCTCTAAGTGTGGCGGTACAAATATTCTTTTAGACACCCATACTTGGTGTCTAAAATGTTTGGGTCCTGACCATTGCTCACTGGAGTGTCTTTCCTGCTGGACTTCAAACAGAAGAAATCTTCAGAATCGAGCATAGCTCGATACCCGGTTCACATCGCATTCAATGTCACCAGCTAGAATATCTCCACAGAATCAGGTAACCAAACAAAAGTCTGTAAAGACTAGCCAGTCCTCGAGTGGTAGATCTCCTTTCCAGTATCGAGATTGCTCTGGCTTTGCCCTCAAGGACATTTTGGCAATAAAGCCCCAGTGGGAGTCTTCGGGCTCCAAAGCATTAACGGGCTTCAGGTTGTTCCCGGGGTTCTCACCTCGGTGAACATACCTGGGCCATGCTCGGTGGTTGTGGCCGCTTCGAGCGGTACCGACACCCCGGCATCAGCTACGGTGATGGATGAAACACTCCTCACCGATGAACGTAGTCTAGTGCTCTCGGTTACTTTGGTACCATTAGAGTGGCTGCAGACCATTCCTCCAGTATCGGTATCGCCTTTGTACTGGTACCGGTATCGACATCGGCATCGGTGTCGGTACCGTCCATGCTTGCTTCGACAGACTCGATTCCTTCGATGCCGAGCCTGGAATCGATCCCTAGCATGGATGATTCGGTACCGACTCGTCTCGGTACCGACTTCAGGTGGTACCGAAGACATCGATTTAGGGAAAATCCGATGCTTCATCCTTTCAAGTCTTCCGTTACCGATGATTGGGATGAGCCCATCGGTACCGAGGCTGAATCTTCAACAAGTCTAGCCTTTACCCCTCATTTTAGAGGGTCCTCCTCAGGGGAGATTTCTTTTCAAGCTTTTCTGCTTGATATGGTGAGGTTACTTGCCATTTCTATACCTGGTGAAGAATCCTTACCAGGGGATTCAGAGACCCTGCAATCCCCCTGGTTGCCAAAGGAGCTAATCATGCTTCCTTTGCATCAGATCTTACAAGATCTACTTTTAAAGATGTGGAAAACTCCATTAACGGTATCACCACATTCTGAGACACTTGAAACTACATACAAAGTGCCCCCTTCTCCAGGTTTTCAAAAGACTCAACTTCCTCAGTATTCTATTGTTGTAGAATCAGCACTGAGGCGTATTAAGAGTGCAAAGAAGCACTCCTCTTATCTGCCAGGTCGTGAGTCTAGGACTTTAGATGCCTTTGGATGTCGATGCTTCCAGGCATCCATGCTTTCAGCAAGAATTATCTCATATATTTTCTATATGGGATTGTCTCTTGAAGAGGTCACAAAGAGCTTAAAGCTTTTGAACCCTTTCCTTCAAGAGCATAAGAGAGCAGACTATTTCTTACTAGTCAATCATGCTCAAAATATCTCTAGGTTCGTTAATCGTGGTTCCCTAGACTGTTTTGAGTCTATTAGCAGAACTTCTGCTATAGCCATAGGAGCACGACGCCTGGCCTGGCTCCAAGCTTCAGACTTGGACGGATGGGTACAAGAAAGGCTGGGAAATACTCCTTGTACTGGTGAAAATCTCTTTAACAAGGATGCTTTATTTCAAGCTACTCAGTTAAACACTGATGCTCTTACTGTCAGAGGATTGTCAAAACTTTCCTCTATTCCAGCCAATAAAAACTCTCCTAAAAAGCTTTATCCCCCTAGGGGAAAAAAGTTTTATCCATGTCCTACCCATCATACAGATGTTTCCAAAGACAGGCAGCATCAAACCAGGCTAAGAAAATCAAGACCTCAACAGCCTCAGCAAGCCCAGCAGTCGCAGGGTTTCTGATATTTCTATTCTCTGTTTTTTCTGTGTGAGGTTTAGAACCTCTGAGCCTACTTATTTTTAACAGAAGCATCTAAGGTTCATCTCATCCATGCTGAGATACCAGTCATACATTGACTCAATCCTCGACTCTGGGCATGAATCTCTTACTACAAGGGAAATCCATCTTTTTAGCTCCAAGAGCTATTAAGGACCATCATACCCTAGAAATAACAGGTTTCTCCTTTTAAAAGAAAGGGAGAACTAACAACAAGGTGAGCTATACCCTTCACCTTGACAGTTTTTTCTGTACGAGGATATCTTATACTTTTAACCGCAAGGGGACCCTACCTCTTCAAAGACTTACCAAATTGTAAGTCCTCTCAACTCTGTATTACTTTCTATCCCTCTTAGTCCAGACTTTCAGTCTCTAAGAGTACTACTAATCAACTGGAGGGCTTATTCTCTAAGCCCATAGGATTTTTCTTCAATACCTACACCAGTGGGTAGTTTCCATACAGAGTTTTCTTCCCCTTTGTGGTTCATCTTCTTCTCTATGTATCTCAGATACTTCTTTAAGGCAGCTTATCAGACAGAAATTGAGTATTACCACTCCAAATTATGTCTGTCTGTCCTCTCCAACCTATAGGACCTACTTTTTCTGCTGCTTTAATAACAGATAACGCCAAGAGAGGTTACACTTTATTGTTGCAGGCATCAGGCCTGTCTACTATTCTTAGCCATCTTCATCTCTTTTTGGCTCCAACAGAATAGATTAGGTTGCACACTGGCAATTAAACAGCCAGATCTAACCAACCTACAACATGCTCTCTACCATTATATAAGGAAGCTCTGCAACTATGGGCCTTGCCAGAGAGCCTAAGAGCTACTCCTAGCAGGTAGCTTCCAGATGGTTAAAATGGCTTCAGCTGGTAGACTCTGCCCAGTCATGCTCCTACATGACTAGTTTGTTCCTACTCTTACCATCTTCCTTAAAAATTTTCTTTTAAGGAAAACTAACCAGGGCTTAGACCACGCGAAGGCGTAAAAAAATTACACGATTCTCTGGGTTGTTCCACATTTCACTGGAACTCCTATAACAGGGATGCATTCTTTTCACTGCAGTCGGTCCTTAATTACTACTTTCCTTCTAATTCCCTATACTTCATTGTGGCTTATAATGAATAAAAAAGATGCATGATACTCATATTGCCCTCATGGAGGGGCAAACATGGTATCTCCTTATATTGCATCTTTTTCTCCTGCTACTACCTGAAGTTATAGAAAGATCCAGACTTGCTGTCTTAAGACTAAGGATCTCCTCTGCACTCCTTCACGTAGGTCTCCAGATCTGGTTATTCAGGACCTAGATATTTTAAAGAAATCTAGTCCTCTCCTTGTAAGTGAAGAACATAATACCAATTTCGACGAAACTTTCACTATAGTTCTTCCATTTTTAACCAAGCAGAGATTCTCCATCAATATTCTCAAGTAGGTCTTAATCCTTCTTGTTATTGAGTTAATCTCTATACGATATCTGACTTTGGAAGATTTGCTATTGTCCATATTAATGCTGTCCCAGCATATCATAAAACTTAATGGACAACCAATTTCTCTGGTAAATTGGGAAATACCTTCTTACCGTAACCTTTTCAGTTACATCACATCTGAAGCTCTTCATGTAAAGTCATTATCATAAGTGACATCACTTATGAAAGATTTTTACTGATCTTCAAGAAGTTGGAGGACCAACGCCTAATACAAATAACTCTTTTTCTTTTGGATAAAAGGGGTCTTAAAGACCTACCCCTTTTTTCTGTAAGGGGTATTTCTACCTTTTCATCCAAACCAGTCAGATTTATCTCCACTCTTGCCTAGGGCCTTATTCTGCTCCAAGGACAAAAAGTTCAAACTTGCACTTTACAGAAGCTTTACCTAGTTCTCTAAAGTCCAACCCCATTAAACGTCCCCACTTCTTATTCTGGGGTTAGTTCTAGCCATCAAGAATTCTTATCTCTTCCTGTATTGCAAAATTTATTTTTCCTCTACTTCACAGTGAGGAAATTTCTTTGAGGATAATATACTGGCTCTCAATTACAGACCCATATTGGCCTAAACAAATGCTTTTCCAATATTTTGGGTAAGATCCACATTAGAAAATTGGAATTCAATATTTTCTGACAGTTATGATCTACACAAGGGCCCTCCTCTGGTTACCTTGTTTAGTCAAGCTGTTCCACAGCACCCTTTTTTCTTTTCTAATTCAACTCCTACCCTCCATCCCTTAGATGCCTGGGGTTCTAAAGGATAAGCATTGCCCATCCATCGGATTTGCAACATGCTGGGGCCTCCTCCAGGCATCTTAGCTTGGGAGTCCCCATATGTGAAGACTCATTCCTGCTTGTTCCTGGAGATAGCACAGTTACTTACCTGTAACAGGTGATCTCTGGGAACAGCAGAAATAAGTCTTCACAACCCACCCACCTCCCCTAGGAGTTGCTCTCTTTTTCTCTCTCTCTCTTTCTGATTTGTCTACTTCCCTCCTTCGGTCTCAGCTACAAACCCAACTGATGAGAGGGAAGTGTTTAGGCGGGAAGGAAGCGCGCATGCGTGTGGGATGCTCCCAAAAGCTTTCTTTTTGGACGCTGGGGAGCGTTCCCACACAGGCTCCGTCGGTACTGACGTACCCATATGTGAAGACTTATTCCTGCTGTTCCCAGAGATCACCTGTTACAGGTAAGTAACTGTGCTTTATTGTAATCAGAATTTGAATTGACCTACTTTTGCGACTGACCCCTGATGTAGGCCGCAGTGCCGAAACTTGGCCAAGTCGGGTTCTTTCAATAAATGGTTTGTTTTTTGAAGTCCAGAACATAAGAACATACGAAATGCCTTTACTGGCTCAGACCAAGGTCCATCAAGCCCAGTATCCTGTTTCTAACAGTGGCCAATCCAGGCCACAAGTACCTGGCAGGTTCCCAAAGAGGCATACAGGTTCCACAATGCTTGTCTTGGGGCAAGCAGTGGATTTTCTGAGTCCTCTTTAATAATGGTTTATGGATCTTTCCTCCAGGAACTTGTCCAAACCTTTTTTAAACCCAGCTACACTAACAGCTTTTACTACATGCTCCGGTAACGAATTTCAGAGTTTGATTATGCTTTGAGTAAAATATATTTTCTCTTATTAGTCTTAAATGGGTTGCATTGTATCTTCATTGTGTGTCCTCTAGACTTTCTATTTTTTGATGACATAAACAACCAATCTACATTTACCCATTCCACTCCATTCATTAATTTATAGACCACTATCACATCCCCCCTCAGTCGTCTCTTTTCCAATTTGAAGAACCCCAATATTTTAAGCCTTTCCTCATAGGGATATCTTTCCATTCTCTTTACCATTTTCGTCACTCTCTTTTGCACCTTTTCTAATAAGCTATATCCTTTTTAGGATATGGCGACCAGAAATGCACACAATATCAAAGGTACAATCTCACCATGAAATGAAACAGGCATTATAATAACCTTAGTTTTATTCTCCATGCCTTTCCTTATGATTCTGCACACTGGGCGGAGTGTTTCAATGCATTATGTACGATGACACCTAAATCTTTTTCCTGGGTGATAGTTTGTAAGCTGGTTGGTACCTTGCATCGTGTAACTATAGTTTAGGTTGTTCTTTCCTAGGCACATATCTTTGCACTTGTCCACATTAAATTTCATCTGCCATTTGGACATCCAGTCTTTCAGTTTTTCAAGGTCCTCTTCCAATTTTTCACAATCTTCTTGCATTTAAGCAACTTTGAATAATTTTGTGTAATCTGCAGATTGATTCTCATTTCCAGGTCATTTATTAATATGTTAAAATGTAGTGGGCACAGCACAGATCCCTGGGGTACTCCACTATTCACCTTTCTCCACTGAGAAAATTGGCCATTTAGCCCTACTCTCTGCTTGCAATCTTTTAACAGTTCCTAATTCACCATACTATGCTGCCTCCAATCCCATGACTTTTTCATTTTGCCAAGAGTCTCTCATGAGGGACCTTGTCAAGGCTTTGTGAAAGTCCAGATGTACTAAATCAACTAGCTCACCTTTATCTACCTGTTTATTCACACCTTCAAAAAAATATTGGCGTTACATTGGCCACTTTCCAAACCTACAGATTATTTTAATGATAGTTCACAAAATACTAATAGTAGGTCTGTAATCTCCTATTTCAGTTCTTTCAACACCCTTGGATGTATACCATCTGATCCAAGTGATTTGCTATTCTTTAGTTTATCAACGTTTGTAATAATCCTCCCAGTTTATTGATATTTCTTTCAATTCTTCCACTGCTGTCCTGAGCAATAGGACAGGGAGAGCTGGAGAGTGGTAAGAGGAGGCAGGGTCAGGCGGAGCCAGGGCAGGCTAGCCAGGCAGAAGATGCAGGGCTGATTCAGGTCATGGCCTGTACATCCTGTGGGGTCAGGGGGGACATGCTGCTTATTCTATGCAATTGGCCCCGGGGATCCCCCCCAGGGCTGGAACTGGCAGCCTTTATTTGTGCAGCCACTTCTTTGGAGAACCAAATAAGTTTCCTTTTCCCCTTGTTTTTATTTATTTTCCTTACATATGTATCTGTTGCACCTTTTATTGCCTCCTTTAGTTTAGCCCATTGCAATTCCATTTCCCCTCTCACCCTGCCAACTCCTCCTTCAGGTACTTGGCCATTTAACTGAAGTCAGTGTTTTGAAGTCTAGGACTTTGAGCTTGCTGTGATTGGATTCTACCTTGGCTTTTATCTCAAACTGCACTGTGCGATGATTGCTGCTGCTCACATGGGCATCCACCTGGATATTCGACACGCTGTCTCCATTGGTGGGCACTAAATCCAGCACAGAGCTCTCCTCTTCTTACCTAAAAGTCTAAATATGGCCTCCAGAACCTCCCTCCCACACTTTCCTATGTCATTGGTGCCAACATGTACCAAGACAACAGACTCCTCCCCAACACTATCTAAAACCTTGTCTAAGTGGTGCATGAGGTCCAATACCTTCGCACCAGGCAGGCATGTTACCAGGCGGTCCTCATGTCCACCAGCCACCCAACTATCTACATGTCTAATGATCAAATCCCCAACTATAACAGCTGTCCTAACCCTTCCCTCATGGGCACATGGCCCTGGAGAAATCTCAGTGTGAGAAGGTTTTACATCTCCTGGTGGACAGGACCTAGCTACAGGACTACTTCCTGCCACACCAAGGTGATGCTTTCCTTTCACGTGTCCTATCTCCTTCATGGCAACTGACAGGCTGCCAAATTGGAGGTAGGACTTAAGTACTATGTCCCTGTAGGTCTCGTCTATGTACACCTCTGTCTTCTTAGGGCCTCCAAATCTGCTACCCTGGCCTCCAGTTATTGGACTTGTTCCCTGAGGGTAAAGAGCTCCTTGCACCTAGTGCACACGTAAGACACCTCACCAACTGGGAGAAAATTGTACTGCTTTCTACATCTTAGTTTTAAGTTTTGTTTAGCTGTTTAAGTTGTCTACTTAAAGTTGCTTGGGAGACTTGTATTGATATAACTATACCAATTACCTTTAAGGGACTTTGGTTACCACAAGATTAATTAACATCAGGTCCTTAATCTATTCCTGGTGATGATAACCAACTGAACCTGAAAGTGACTTTGACCACTCTTCCCCCTTTAATAGGTTTAAGAATCTATAAAGCTAGGATTATTTATTTATTTATTTAACATTTCTTATATACTGCCTTTCATGATATCAAGGCGGTTTACATTGAATAAACTGAAATTACATTGAACAGGGCATTATAACTTGGAGATAACTATTTACAGGGAACATGGGCAATGGAGGGTTAAGTGGCTTGCCCAAGACCACAAGGAGCACCTGTGGGACTAGGAACCCCAGTCTGCCTGGGTGGGTGGGATTTGGGGTGGATGGGAGGGAACTCACACTTAGTAATGTTGTAATGTTGTAGTTGTAGTTGTTGATATGGAAGGACAGACTAGATAGACCATGTGGTCTTTTTCTGTCATCATATTTCTATGTTTCTAATGGCTGGCTTGCTACACTGGTCCCAGAACTGTGCTTCTAAGGTAATCTGTTAACAATTTCTTGGGTGATTCACACAGCCCTTGCTTTTATAGATACTTCTGGTGTGGCCATGGTTTCTCTCTGCTCTTGGGCTGGACTTTCAATGTTATACAGCCAGGAAAATTTCTTCCCAAAAATTTGAGTCATGTTACAACCAAAGCATCAGCAGCTGGTTCGTTTTTTAGCTACTATAAATGTTTGGAACTGGGTTTGTATTTATTAAAAATTTGATTATATGCTCAAGACCATCAGGCAATTAAATGCAGTACAAATAATTGTAACCAAAATAATTAGAATACAATCAAACAAAAGTAGTAATGTTTACAATAACAAATCAAAATTTACAACAAGAATACAACCAATACCTAACAAAAATAACAGTTATGATAACATAATAAGACTTAGGGGAATGTTTACTAAATTCCAGTCACCCCTCCCACCAACTAACCCCCAATCATTGTCACATCACAACAACACAACCTCTACAATAACCTGGAACAAATTTAATTCCCTCTCACTTGAGAACATAAGCATGGTCATTACAAATCTCAACGCCTCCCCCTCTGCTTTAAATGCATGACCAGTGTCCTGGATAAAGAGTGTCAAAGAATCCATCAGCCCATATATCCTACCCATAGTAAAAGCCTCCCTCCAGGCCAGCATTGTGCCAACACCCTTAAAAGGGACCTCAATTTGCCCCATCCTCAAAGGATTGAAATTGGACCCCTCATTGCCTACTTCATACAGACCTATATCAATTATCCCCTTTCTGGCAAAAATAACAGAAAAAATTGTGCAAACCCAATTGCAGAATTTCATGGATGATCATGCCCCCCTAGACCGCTTCCAACATGGCTTCAAAAGGAACCACGGTGTTTATTTATTTATTTATTTTATTTACAGCCTTTTTTATACCGCGCTATTCGGCATCAGTGCGGTTTACATTAAAACTGTAAACTTATACAGTGCGGGGATCTGCTCCATATTTACAATAAACAGGTGCTTAAACTTGGATAAACTGGGGTAACTATTTACATACAGGCATCACATCAGGTCAATATAGCAGATTATTCATGGTATGTTGGTGTGGGTGGGGTGGTTATTTGTGTGCATTCTTCCAGGTAGTGCTTAATGAAGAGGTAGTGCTTCAATGCCTTCCTAAATTGTGTTAGATCGGGGATTGCCCGGATGTTAGGTGGTAGGGCGTTCCAGCATCTGGGTGCGCAGAATCTTAATGCCCTGTTTGCTGTTGCCTGGGTACATTGGGTTACTGTCTTGGGGATTACCAGTGTTTTTATTGCCGCAGATCTTCTGGCCCTGTTGGGGGGGGGGGTAGTGTGGATGATTTCTTAGAGTGAGGCAGAGGAGAGCCCGTTAATAGCCTTGAAGGTCAGCAGTAGAGTCTTGAAGGATAGTCTGCTGTGGATAGGGAGCCAATGGAGCTGTTTCAGGATGGGCGTTACATGGTCACGCCTAGAGGCACCATATAGAACTCTAGCCGTGGCGTTAATTGCGAGCTGGAGCAGGAACAGCGTGGATTGTGGGAGCCCTTGAAGAATCACATTGGCGTAATTGAAATGTGGGATGGTCAGCGCTTGATAGATTGTCCGGAAGTCGTCCGGTACTAGCAGAGAGCGTAGGTATCTGAGTGTACGGATCTTATGGTAGACTACTCTTACCATGTTGCTAATGTGCACCCTCATGTCCAGGCGTTGGTCTAAGGTGACTCCAAGGTATCGGATTGTGGACTTGGTTTGCAGCTCCGCTTCCTTGAATTTTAGGTAGGCTGGGGGGATGAATTTTTGGTTCCTTGTGATAAAAAGAACTTCTGTTTTCTTGTGCTGTATTCAGAGGTTTTGGGTCTGGAGCCAGTTGGCCACTGCGTCAAAGCAGTCTGTGTCAGTGTTGAAACCCTAATAACATCCCTTTTAGACTCAGTGACCTTATACACCCAGAATCCCACTCAAGGTTGTCTACTAATTTTCCTTGATATATCCTCTGCCTTTGACTCATTCCCCCATGAGCAACTCCTAGTCAGACTTCATGAAATTGGTCTAAGAGATACAACTCTGAACTGGTTCTGCTCCTTTCTGGAAAACAGAACACAACAGGTACGCATAAATAACAACACCTCCCAGCCATTCATCCAAAAGCAAGGATCTAGTCTATCTGCTTTCCTGTTTAACATCTTCCTTCAACACCTATGCAGGATCTTTCAAGACTATGGAATCCAATACTAAATATACGCAGATGATATCATGTTCTTCACACCATTCAAGATAACAAACCCTAACTTTTCAAGTATAAGTAAATGCTTCACAAATTTAAGGAACTGGCTCAGACGTCATAATCTCCTAATTAATCAATCTAAAACAGAAGCTCTCCAATTTTTTTCCAACCCATCCTATACCCCGCTGAAAACTCTCACCCTCGGTGACTTCATCCTCTCCATAAAAAATGAAATCAAATATCATGGACTTATACTTGATCACCTTCCATGACCAAATAAGGAAAACATCAAATACAATCTATGCTAAATTATGAACTCTGAGAAATCTCCAACCTTTACTAAAGCCAGACTCCTTCTGTACTGTCTGCCATGCTCTCACCACTCCTACCCTTGACTATTGTAACCTCATCTACCAAGGTCTCCTTAAATAAAGTATCCACCCCTTCCAAATGGCACAAAACACTATAGCTCAATTAATTACAAATGCCTCTAGAGGGAGGAGTGGCTCAGTGGTTGGGATAGTTTACCTCAGGCTGGAGGGCCACAGGTTCAATTGCCAGGTAGGGACAAGTAACTGCAGGCCAGAGGGACTGGGGGTCTCTAGTCCCATGGCCACTCCTTAGGCAAGCCACTTAACCTTCCATTGCCTCAGGTACACTTAGATTTTGAGCCCTTTGGGGACAAGGGAATAAATAGTGCCTGTTAGCATATATCTGTAAACCACTTTGACTCAATGAAAAGCAGTATATAAGCACAGCTAAATGATAATAATAAATAATAGACATGCCCACATAGCCCCAATCCTCTATGACCTCCACTGGTTCCCTGTACTATCCAGAATAAAATTTAAAACCATCACACTTTTACACAAAATTATCCACGAATCAGCCCCATGACTATTCTCACTTCTATCTAAAACGAATAATACCAGATCATGCCAACCTAATACCAAAAACATCTTAAACATACCATCAATAAAGAAAAAGAATAAGCAAGCCACCTGCAACAAGGCCTTCTCTCTTTACGCCCCCTCTATATGGAACTCCCTCCCGTTCGAATTACATAATTGCTCTGACCATTGTGAATTCCGGAAGAAACTCAAAACCCAACTCTTTCAAGAACATTTTCCCTGCCTCCTTAAACTCCTCCTGCTCTATGCCCCACACCTCTCTACTGCCACTCATAGCATTCCTATCCCCCATCCCCCAGTTCCTTGCCTCTGCCTCTACCCAACTATCCCATTCACTAATTAATCTGTAAATATGTAAATAGTTCTCTGTTGAACCATTGCATGTTCATGTTTAAAAAGTTACCGTTCCATGTACAACAGCTATGTTACACTGTTATGTTATGTTCCTTGTAAACCGTCTTGAATTGTAGAAAGACTGTATATAAAAACAGTTTAATTAATTAATTAATTAATTTAATTTAATAAATCGGAGCCATGGCCCCATTGATTTCATTGGGGCCGCGGCTCCGATATCGCACGGAGTCCGCTACGGCCCTTTAGTAAACATCCTCCTTAGAGAGCTGTGGCTCCACGGTGCTGTGTGTTATGGCACAGAGATTCAAATTCAAGTCTCCTGCCTTTTGAGCCCATTGGGATTTGGGCACACTGTGGAAGTAACAGACTGGATCCTGAGGGATGAAGAGAAGGCAGCTGTCATGGTTATGATTATGGTTATATTTTATTTGATATACCACAGATCTGTAAACAAACTCTGTGGTTTACAATAAAAACACATTAAAATAAATAAATTAAAAAACATAAAAGCATAGCACAAAATAAAAGCAGAGGGAGGAGTGCCATTATATTGACAGGAAAGAGATGAATAAAAGAATACCCAAACGAAACTCTGGAGACACATCAGGGAAAAGAAGACGGGGTAGGGATTTATTATTTATTTATTATTTATTAACATTTCTTATATACCGCACTATTTGACATCAGCGCGGTTTACATGGAACAGAAACATCCTACAAAATTACATAGGGCCAAGCTTAGGGAGGAACTACAGATCGAGTACTACCAATTCTTAAGTACCAACAGCACTGTCTACCCAGGGGATATAGTAATTCCAAACTCTATTTCATAAAAGTATGTCTTTAATATCTCTTTAAACTGTTGAAAACTTAATTCCATGCATACATCAGCTGAAAGCGAGTTCCATATTGCTGGAGGCACAACAAAGAAGGTTGGCCAGAGGAGTGGGGCTGAGTGTTAGCCTGTAATGAAAATTTCCTTCAAACAACTTGGGGGAGCACAAGAGCCTACATATCACTTGGACATGTCACTTGCAGCAGTGGGGTTCACAAGCAGGAAAAATAGGAAATGTTTCTTAACAACTAAATGTTCACCACCTTTGGTAGTTACTTTGGTGTTGCTGTTTCGCTTGCCATCAGCAATATGCACTTGCACCGCTGTGTAACTGCAGCTCAGTTGTTCTCAACTTAGTCCTTGTGGCACTCCCAGCCTGTTGGGTTTCAGGATATCCATATCGATATGCGTAAGACAGGTTTGCATACCAAGGAGCCAGTACATGCAAATCAATCTCATGGATGCACATTGTGGAGATCCTGAAATGCTGGGCATACCCGGAGGGCTGGGTTGAAAATCAGTGTCCTAAAATACTGAGGCAGCTCAGAGAGGTTCTGGTGGGTCCTATAAAGTAATGCTTCTCAGCCCTCCCCAGGAGCACACCCAACCAGTCGGGCTTTTAGGATTACTACAATGAATATACATAAGATAAATCTGCATGCAAACAAACTAAGCAGATGAAAGACGAATGTGCAGGGATAGTCAATTCAAAGTTAAAAGTCAATAAAGATTTATTAACCACATATGCATGTAAAATAGAATAATCACAGTTCATCCAATGGCAAAGAGGCTGAGTCCTAGGTCTGTTTCAGGAGTAGCCCAACATGTTTTGGCAAATAGAACACCAGGGGCAAACAACTTGACAAATCACAAACTGGGTGCGGGTAGAACCCTGCCGCCTGATCCAGGCTCAGCTGCCCAGCCATGAGTCGGGTGGCGGGGAAGAAGAGGGTCAGCACCGTGGTGGCCAGGGGAGCCTGCAGGGGCGCAATTCTGTATGCCATGGGAATGTTTTGCTCCTACAGTACAGAATCAGGTCTTAATGGGCCCGTCCTGCTTGGGGCCATCCAGATGACCCAGACATGCCCCTTTCAGAATTGGGCTCCACATCTTGTGAGTAGCAGAGATGGATTTTGAGAATTGAGCAGCGGTAATTGGATGAAAGGATGACCAGATGTGGTATAGAGATGAAGATGAGGGAAGAGAGGGGAGAGGGGGAGATGACAAAGGAGGAGGACAGACAGGGAAGAAGGAGCGAAAAAGTTGATCCAGGGCAATAGATAGACAGGAATTCCAAAGGGAGACCTGTAAGTCTGGGGAGAGAGTAGAGAAATCAGAAGGCAGCAGCTGATCAGCAGGAGGGAACCGTTGTAAGGTAAAGGGAGTGATGTGCCAAGTGAAGCGAGAGGGAACAGAATGGGGAGAAGATCCTGAAGAGGGGCTCCCTCAGAAGAGGTCGAAGGGGGCTGAAGGAAAAAGATATTGCAATAATGGTCTGTCTAAGGCAGGGGTCTCAAACACGCGGCCCATGAGAGCATTTTGTGTGGCCCGCGATGCCACGACTTTTTTCGTGGGTTTTACTTGCTTTTTTCTCACCTTATGATTGCCGGCGCGGCTGCGTGGTGTTCGTCTTCTCTCTCCACATGACCCGAGTCACAAGCCTGCCCTCAACCAATTAGAGACAGGAAGGAGGGGGGGGGGCCCAGAAGCAGTCTCAGCAGCCAGCCGAACGCCACGAGGCACCACGCGCCCTCGAAGATCCATTTTGTAGTTATGCGGCCTGTGCTTCTAGCAGTGTGCACAGCTCTCCGCGGGCAGGTAAGGAGGCAGTCTGCCCTGCCCCCGGAATTCCCCGATGTTAGCCAGCCCTGCCTCCCTCAGTCCCTCTCCTCTTCGGCTTTCAGAGCCGCGAAGGGAGAGCTTCTCCCTCGCGACTCTGTTAAGCTCGCCGGGGCAGATGGGAAATTTCCCATAAGCCTCAGCGGGCTTAACAGAGTCACGAGGGAGGAACTCTCCCTTCGCGGTTCTAAGCCGAAGCAGAGAAGGACTGAGGCAGGCAGGGAGGGAGGGAGGGAAGCAAACAGGCAGGCAGGCAGGGAAGCAAACAGGCAGGCAGGGAGGGAGGGAGGGCAGCAAGCAGGCAGGCAGGGAGGGCTGGCTCTGGGGCCCCGCGGGACATTCGATGTTGCCGCGGCTGATGGGGGGGGGGGGGTTAGGACTGGAAATGTGCTGTGGGCTGATGGGGGGGTTTAGGACTGTTAATGCCACAGGGGGGGTTTAGGACTGTTAATGTGCTGTGGGCTGATGGGGGGGGTAGGACTGGTAATGCCCCACGGGGGGTTTTAGGACTGGGAATGTGCTGTGGGCTGGGGGGGGGGTTAGGACTGGTAATGTGCAGTGGGCTGATGGGGGGTTTAGGACTGTTAATGCCACTGGGGGGGGGTTAGGACTGGTAATGTGCTGTGGGTTGATGGGGGGGGGGTTAGGACTGGTAAAGTGCTGATGGCTGATGGGGGGGGGGGTAAGGACTAGTAATGACACTGGGGAGGTTTAGGACTGGTAATGTGCTGTGGGCTGGGGGGGGGTTAGGACTGGTAATGTGCAGTGAGCTGATGGGGGGGGGGTATAGGACTGTTAATGCCACTGGGGGGTTTAGGACTGGTAATGTGCTGTGGGCTGATGGGGGGGGGGTTGCTAGGACTGGAAATGGGCTGAGTGGAAGGGGGCTTGAACTGCAAATGGCTGATGGGGAGGTGGTTTGGAATGGAAATGGGCTGTGAGGGGAGGGAGCTAGCACTGGAAATGGGCTGAGTGGGGAGGGGAGCTAGGGTTGGAAATGGGCTGATGGGGGTCTAGGACTGGAAATGGACTGATGCAGGGACTAGAAAGGAGCGGATGCTGGGTGGGGCTGGAACTAGAAGGGAGCTGATGTTGGGGGAGGATTAGAATGGGATGGAGCTGGGAAAGTGAAATGGAGAGGGGAAAATATTTTGTGCGGGAGGGAAGACAAATCTACAATTGGCCAGGTTTTGGGAGAGTAAGTGGAGATTGAGGATGGAGGGGTAATATTTGAGTGGATAAAATAGGAATGAGGAAAGAGCAAAAGGAGAAAGATTAGTATGTTAAAGCAGATGTAGAGAGAGAATGAAAAAAAAAACTAGAAGAGAGAAGAAAGGACAAATGGACAACAGACGATGGAGAGTTAGCAGAAGACACGAAGAAACCATAAGAAAGTGGCTGGAACAATTGGAACTGAAAAAAAATGCACAAAAGGTAGGAAAATATCTCTTTATTTTGAATTTATTAACTGGAATATGTCAGCTCTGGGAAATGTGCATCATTAATGTCTGTGCTTTAGTACAAGAAATTAATTTATAGTTTTATTTCTACAGTGTTGTTGTACATTCCAAGTTTGGCTTTTGGGGTTCCCAATTTAATTATTGTCTTCCTGTTTCTAAATTGTGATTCCTTGTTTGGTGATGGTGTATGTTCTGCATGTGTAACTGAGCTGAGGTATTCTGTTTATGTAATTCCTATTTGACATTGCTACTTGTTCTTTTTTCCCAGTAGGTCATGTATTGTTGTTCTCTGAAATGTATTGATTTAATATTTGTAGTGTTGCCTTTTGATAGGTAGGGTCTGGTGCTTTGTGAGTCCTGGTAGTGCTGTTATGATACGGGGGGTTTGCTTGTGGGTTCTAAATGGGCAGTGTTTGTAGTAGTTCCTAATGTGCCTGGTGGTTGGCACTGGATTATAGTAATATAGAAATTTTTTAGTCTTTCTTTATCCATACACTCATTATGCAACATTATGCAAATATTTATGCAAATGAGGCCCCTTATGCAAATGAGGCCCCGTGTCTTATGCGGCCCCCGGGTTACTTTACAAGTCCTCATTTGGCCCTCAAAGCAATTTGAGTTTGAGACCCCTGGTCTAAGGCATAGGCTTGGTGGCTGTATTATGCTGCAGTTACTATCTGGGCTGTTTCAAAAATCCCCAGGGGGGGGGGAGGCTGGCTACACGAAGACTCTGCCCTGTCTGGAAATTATTCAACAAGGTACACTGATGGCCAGATAGACAGACAATGGCATTTGTGATAGGCAACTTGTTTGGTGGTGATACTGGGCTTGATTTCATATGCTAGAGGGCCTCCTCTGTACAGTTGATGTGGTAGTTTGCACGACATTGGGTGTTGTGATGGGAGATGAGAAGCTGGTGGATTTGAAAAATTGTCATATAGTGACAGAAATATAATAGCATCAGGTATTATCACTGGATTTGTTTGGAATTGCAAGTCTTAAATTTCCTTGGCCTCGGGGGCATTTCAAGATGGTGTCTGGGTAGAATATGTTTGTCTCCTGCTCTCGATTTCGGCTTACAATTTTCCTCTTTTCAAATCTTTGTATCGATGTGTCAGTGCCGAAACATAAGGTCAAGATGAAGGGAGTCCCTCCTCCCCTAAAATCTGAGGTTCTTGCTTCGGGGCAGTAGACTTTAGATAACTTTGCGAAGGCTAAGACATCGGTTGTACCTGCTCCTGAGGATGGGAAGAGCCCCGGCTTGGGGAGCGATGCGTCACTTAGTCCAGTTGGTCCTGCCACTCCTCCCTTTCTATTGATGGAGGTGGTATGGTGGCCGCGTGTGGCCTCTGGTTTGGCAATTCAGATGGTATTGGCTGGGGGGGGGGGGGACCTCTGCACCGTGCCTGTGAGAATTCCTGTCCAAGAGGGAGCGGCTCCCCCTACTGCTGAGGATTGTGACCAGAGTTGGAGACCTAGTGAGGTGTCTTTGGATGTTGTTTCCTCGTTGCAGTTCACAACAGCGTTATTACCACCTTTGACTTGTCCTCAAGAGGTGACTCTTGATTCTGTCTGGCAGGCCCTTGAAATATTATACAAGGTATGTGCTGGCTTTATATAATCTGTTACGGCTAATGTACTTTAAACGGATAATCTTGAGAACAGGCTGGATTCTTTACAATCAGAAATGACTGGGATTCAATCTTCATTAAAACAATATGAGGGATTACAGGAGACAATGGCTCAGGATAGGTTGATTTTACAGCAAAGGATTGAAAAACTGGAAAATCAGAATAGGAATTGGAACTTGCGTTTCTTAAATTTTCCTCAAGTTTCTTTAATGACCCCTTTTAACTATCCTGACTCCAGACTACTTCTGCTCCAGATTTATTCCCTTCCTAAGAACACACAGGAGCATCAGGGTGAAACTTCTCTTGTGGAGGTCTCTTTGGATAGCTTGGACTTGACCAATCTTACAGATACACTTGAGAAATCCCAAGATGAGGTAGAAACCAGATCTATACTATTTGTATCTTTTGTTTTTCTTTAAGATAAAGAAGTGCTACTTCGGTTGTACTTTGAAAAGTTGGATGTAGCTTTTCTTGGTAAGAAGATACAGATCTTTCCGGATGTATCGAAATAGACTCAGGAGAAAAGGAAGACTTTTGAAGAGGGCAGGCCCACCCACTAGGCAAACTAGGTGATCGCCTAGGGCAGCAACTTCCAGAGGGCAGCAAATGCAGGGCATTCAAAGCTAAATAATAGATTTTAACAACGAGAGGGGGTGTAAAGCTTGAGGTTTGCCTAGGGCACCAACACTTTGAACCAACTCTAGGGCTAGAGCTGGTTTTGAGCCTCCACCCTGAGATGGAGGTGTTAGGAGTGAACTATCTTCTTATATCAAAATAAGGTTTATCGGGCCCAAGATTCAGCAGCGGCGGCTAGCGCGAGTACTGCGCCTAGCCGTCACCGCTGGAGAGTTAACCTGGATATTCAATGCTGGGATCATATCCGCCACAGGCATTGAATATTTGGGTTTGCAGAAAATGTTAGGACAGCTTTTGCTGTACCTAACTTTCACCGCTGAGGGAAAGCCATCCCCAGAATGCCCCCATGCTGTGTAGCATCAAGGCGTATAGTGGCAGAGGCAGTTACATGTTTTACAGGTTTGTAAACCATGTAACTGCCTTTGAATATCGTGCCCATCATTTTCTGTTTGCATGCTAGACAGTTGAAGGGCTGATCAGAAGATCTAATTTTTGGGTCTCACGTATTTATGACTTGGTCTTGCCCTAATTGCTGTTTCTCTTTTTCTTAGGGGTATGTTTACTAAACTGCGGTAATCGTGAATAACGCGCGTTATGTAACGTTAACGATCGTTAGCGCATCATAACGCACGTTATGATGTGCTAATGATCGTTAACGTTACATAACGCGCGTTATGATATGCTAACGATCGTAATGCCCCGCGGTGCGGTAAAACACCGCAGAAGGTGGAGAGAGGGAGGAGAGAAGGGGCCAATGGGCGGAGAGTGGGTGGGGAGAGGTTCCCTTCACACTAACGCGCTGATTTTCAGAGCTGAATTCCAACGCGAATGAAAACCTGCCGTTAAATGACATTACAGGGGAGAGAAACCATTTCAGTGTCAGCAATGTACAGCCCAGGCAGGGAAACCAAATAAAAGTGATAAGTGTGATACATGTGCACAGAACAAAAGGGCACAGAAACACTGAAAATGACCCCAACAAACTGGAAAAAAACAATAACCAAGTTGGCCAATAGTGGTAGCAATGAGAAACATCAACCCCTCCCCCCCCCGAGTAAGCTCCATAGAACAGATATAAATCGTGGAAGGGTCTATACTCCGTCCCCATACAAGGTGAATGGGCCCACAGTGAAATAGCGCTGCTCAGGGTTTTCCCCACCATCGGACAGGGTTCCTATGGCATGCACATGTCCTGCAACATCAGGGCGGGCATGTCGGAATGGCAACTGGACAGATGCCGGAGAAGGGGATACAGAGGGCCGCAGGCTGCACATGCTATGGTGATGCCTAGGGTGGCCCAGACTAGGGTGATGCCTAGGTGGCCCATACGAATGCTGAAACAGCGGAGCAGCCAGACAGCAACTGCTGAAAGCCCAACATGGGCATGAGTGTGTTTCCCAAAGTGTCACAGGGGGTAGTATCCAACAGCAACCCCCAAGGGCACGGAACATTGGCAGGCGGGGCTGGGGGGGAGCGTGGATGTCTATGCAGGCACCCCTACCCCAGAACCCGCACCATAGGCAGCTGCCTACCTGCACACTGGATGGCCTGAGACTGCGCACCACCAGCTCCACCAGCAGAAGGGCAGGTCAGCATGGTGGCTGAGGAATACTGGTGGTGGAGGGGGCAGTGGCAGCTGCCCAGAGCAGACCGTGGTCTAGCCCTGTGTAGGTGGGTGCCGTGTACTTCAACAGACGGGCCCTGTCTGACGAACAGTCATGGTATCACCAAGGAATATACAGACTCTGTGGCAGCAAGGTGGTGCAGTGCACAAAACCAGTGTATTCAGAAGCAGAGGGTCACAGGTTCAAGTCCCAGCTGTGGTTCCTGCCAACCCAGTCCCCATATTTTACCCACTACTACAACATGCTAATACAGACAGCACCTTTATTGCAGATGATGTAAACATGCCCAAGACACCCACATTTTACCCTACAGAGCACGGACACCATATACATGCACATTACCTAGAGCAGAGTCTCCCAAATGCAGTCCTGGAGGTCAAAACACCATTCCGGATCCATGCTGCCTCTGATAAAGATGCATGTGCTGCATTTCTATGCGCCACCCCCATGGCACTGTTCCCTCTAAGCTGTGCGCGTGTGCGCGCGCACACACCTCGCCGAGCGAGCGCACATACTTTATAACAGAGTGCACAAAAATTACGGCTCTAATTCTGATAGAAAACACAGACGTCTTAAAATGTAAAAGTTATGATTGTAATTACTAGAAATTTCCTGCTTCATTTAGTAATCGTCTATTTTCATTTAATTTGATTAAAAGCAATGTGGTATACATACTGTATTCTGACGTGTAGTCAAATTTTAAAGTATATAACTCCGAGTGTCGTTAGGTGGCGCACAAAAATTTAACCTTCCTTCAAAAGCTGCACACTGCTGATATTTTATGTGCACACAGCCTACAGAAAATTAGAGGGAACATTGCCCCATGGTATGCAGAAGTATCTCATGCATATTCATGAGGGACAGCATGAAAACCCAAACAGTGTTTGGCACCGCAGGACTGGAGTTGGGAACCTCTGCCGTAAAGCAGCAGCCAACAGGGGCAGACACACCCGCACCCACAGGCCCCATTATCCAAAGCCTCCTCGAGAGGCAGGACTTTGGGCTCTGCGTGCATCTCCCAATACTAGCACTTGCATACCTTAGTAATGCCACCCTAAACCTGAGAATATGGTACACATCTTTAAAGAGGTTGCTATGATTACTGGCAGATAGCAATTCCTAGGTTAAGTACAATATTCTGAGTGAGCTGCATCATAGCAACCTTTCTGATGTCTGTGGAGTGTGCTACAGGTGTTGTGTCTGACAGTGTTTACCAACCTGGGGAGTGACTCCCACAGTATTGCGTACCATAGCCATGCCTGCCCTGTGCCCAGGACTGGTGTGGTGGCCTGGGCTGCCCAACACTTCTATAGTTGCACAATGCTGGCATAGGTGTGGGGAGTGTGTGTCTGTCTATCCAGTGTGTGGTGGCTGCCAACACCCTCCACAGCCCACACTGCTAGCTCTGTTGCCAGTATTGGCCTGCCAATGTGCATAATGAGGAGCAAGGTACTGTGGGAAAAGCCTGGATAGGGTGGCCTGGCCTGGCCGCATCTGCACAGGGCATAGGGCAATGGCTCGGACATTGTAGTGCCCGGTATCACCTGCACGGACAGGGTGGCCATAGCATGTCCTGCTGGGTGGTCACTCTCACCCTGACTGAGCAGTGACCATGGCATGGTTAGGTTCCCCCATAGTGCTATCTAGCATTTCTCTCATGTGATATATATGGGTTTACTTTTGGGGCCCAATCACTGACTTATCTGCTTGGTGTGTATGCTGACATCCCTGTTCTGGGTACATGAAGCTCCTCCAGGACCATGCACTATGGACTAGCTGGTGGACTGTCTGTAGCTAGTATGTGTCTTGCTGGAGGCTTGCTGCTGGAGAATGTCAGATAATGGTGGGGGGCAGCTGAGCATTTCCAGGCCTGTCGTCTGTCTGCTACTGCGTTACGGATGTGTACCGCTCTGTCTGTTCCCCAGCAGGACTGGGGTTGAAGGTCCCCTCTACAGCTACCATTGCAGGGAGGTAGACTGTGGATCTATTGGTGGGTGATCCTGTTTCCCACCCTGAGCCCCAGAGGGTGGATTGTGTGGTGGTACATGGTCTGCCCATGGGTCCATACACCCCCTCCCCTTCACCTACAGCAGGTAACCATGGCACCAACACAGGATATGCACTATTCTGGGTGCATCATCGCCCATAAGGAGTAAACATGACCGAGACATGCAGCAGGGCACAGATGTATCCTAGGTGTGTCTAACGGAACTGCCTATCACACACTGATGGGGACCTGCAATATGGCATAGTTCAGCCATGAATGGTGCTGTGGACCTGGTGCTGGGCGCCCCACCTCAACCTCAGGGTGGGCACAGTACCTGCACAATGTGACTGTCTGTGGCTACTCTGTGGCAGTACCACACATGGTCTGTTCCCCCTACCTGGCCGAGGTGCATACCCAATCTTGTGCCCATCTCTTGACTGCTGCTTTGCATGTGCAGTGCATCATGGGTACGGGTGGGTTAACCCTATCCTGGTAGCCACAGCAGACAGTTTGTGTGGTGATGTGCAGTCCTGCAGCCAGCCAGGGCTTTGTTCACAGCCTTATAAGGTGCCCTATAGGGGACATTATAGGGTGCCTTGGCGGACAGTACACTTTATAATGTGCCCTATGGAGTGCGTTATGCAGCACCTTCGGTTATGCCACCGTGCGGGTGTGTTTGCTGGCAGCACAAATTAAAATACATATCAAATGCCTCAACAATCACTACTTAAATGTAAAGGGTGCTGCCTCAGCCAGCCTTATACATTGGGCCCACTGGGGAATCGAACCCATGACTCCTGTACCATCAGTCAGTGTTGTAACCATTGTGCTACAGCTCTGTTGCTGTGATTGTATGTCTGCGTGCCTTCTTAAGATTAACGCACGGTAACATGCCCTGTAGCGCTCGTTCATTTATGGTGCCTTGTAGCGCGCGTTCTCGGCAACGATGTACCGCCCATGTCCTTATTTGGGGTTTCTGTCTCTAACGCAGCTCCTAACGCGAATCGCACTAACGCAGTTTAGTAAACATACCCCTTAGTTTCCATTTTCCTCTGGTGTCAATTCTTGGCTTATTATTATTATTATTAAAGACTTATAAAGCGTCGCAACATACGAAGCGCTGTACAAACATAGAAGAGAGACAGTCCTTGCTCATCAGAGCTCACAATCTAATAAACCCCCTTTCTGCGGGTCTGTGCATGCCCAGGAGTTGTTTTTCACTTTTCTCTGTTTTCATTGTATTTCTTTTTGCTTTTTTCCTTCTGTGAAATAGCATGTATTTTTCTTGTTTCAAAGATTATTCTTTAACACAAATTTGAAATAGTATAAATAAAAATTCCATGGCCTCTTATATGTTGGCATTGTACACTGACTCGGTATCAGCAGAAATCATTGGTTCAATGCTCCAGATTACTGAGTTTAGAGTTTTGTTTGGGCTCAGCAACTTTCTCCTCTTCTCCCTCATGCTGTGAATGCTATTTATGCAGCTGTTTTGTGTTACTAAAGCATCTGTAGTAAAAGTTACTGTTTATATCTCATCATACACCATTGCACAAGAAAACTGATATGACTGCAGCACCCTTGTGTAGCCCCTGCTGGTCTGGCAACCTTCACAGTGCGTACCAGGGGTACAAGTGCGTACGCCTTGTAGCACTATACAAATGATAAATATTAGTAACTGCTGGAAAGCAACAGTGGTTTTCTAGGGTTAACTCTCAGATTTCTGGATTCCCAATCAAGACCAGTCTAAACTGGGAGGCTGTTAGCACCTTAGGTCCACTCCCCTCACATCCAATAATTTAATCCAGGTCAGGTTTTGTTCTGAATGAGAAGTTTGTCATTCAAAATCAGGAAGAGCATAGAAAATATGGAACAAATAGAGATATCCTCCCTCCCTCCTGAAGGCTATCCCTGAAGCTGAGAACTCCTTTCTTGTCCTCTTTTGGAGTAAGTTTTGTAAGTGGAAGCTGAACTTGGATGTGATCACAGGAACTCTCCCTCTGTAGACCTCTGATCCTCCATGTTGCTGATCCCAAGGTGGTCCACGATATTCTCTCTTTCTTCCCTTTTGAAACAGTGGAGCCCTTGCTTCTCTGGAT
Source organism: Ichthyophis bannanicus (assembly GCA_033557465.1). Lineage (NCBI taxonomy): Eukaryota > Metazoa > Chordata > Amphibia > Gymnophiona > Ichthyophiidae > Ichthyophis > Ichthyophis bannanicus. The sequence goes on along the minus strand of CM066033.1, from coordinate 939,423,948 downwards.
GCACAAAAAGGTCTCCTGAGCTGAGTATTTATGCAAATTCAAATTTCCCTTTTAATGGAATCTCTTCCTACCCAAGGCGGGCCCCAGAGCCCCAGAGGTGGTTCAAGGTGTTGGCATCCTAGACAAACCTTAAGCTTTTTGCCCCTCCCCCTCCCCCCCCCAGTTGTCAGACTCTATTGTTTAGCTTGGAATGCCTTGCTCTTTGCACCCCCACAAGAAGCTGTCTCCCTAGGTGATTGCCTAGTTTTCCTAATGTTTGCCCCGGCCCTGTTCCCACTATTACCTCATTGGTGCAGGGAATTCTCCCTTGTTATAGAATTTGCAAGAGGCACAAAAGAATTACTCACCATTCTTTAGTAAAACCACTAAAGGTCTGCTGTCCAAACAGGGCAGAACCTTAAAGGTCTGTACACCAGAATCTCACAATCTAAGCGTCAACGTGACATCATGTGACTTGCTTAAGGTTATGCAGTAAGAAATGGATTGAACTTAACTGAGTCTTTAGATGTACTGTACCATACAATCCCACAGTGAAGAATTTAGTTTTTTGACACTCCAGTGCACTATCAGCGAGGTCCCACCCCTCCAGTGGATTTCCAAATATACTGTATTCTCTTCTTCTACCGTGTACTTCCAATTCCAATCTCCCTCTTTACCCTGCAGTTTTATTCGCTTCTCCAGTCACATACCTCCAATTTAATTTTCTCCCCAGCATACCTCCTTTCCACTTTCTTCTCTCCCCCTTGCATACTTCTAATTTCATTCTATCTGCTCTTCTCATGTCTGGATTTATTTAGCAGTGCAAGAACAGGAACTGGACTTGGGAGGTCTGCAGGGTGAGAAGAAGAGGGGATGAAATTGGAGGTCCACTGGAGGTGGAGGGAAATTGGATTAGAGGTCTAAACAGGGCGGGATTATGGTTTATATAGTGAGGGTAGGCAAGGATTTTGCCACACTCAGATTTTTGCTGCCTTAGAAATAAGTTTGGTACACTGATGCATAAATCCAGGCCTGCAACCCAGGAAGTTCTTTTGACAACTGGCAAGAAAATAAAGATGAAAAGTATATACTAGCAGTGTGACACAATGGCACATTTCTACTATTTCCAGAATCAGGCATGTTGGGGGTTTCATATGTGTGTCTCATAGCAAATTTTGGGGGGTGCGGCATCTGTGTGTGTGTGTCAAGGGCAATGTCAGGGGCTGCTTGCGTATGCACATGTCTGTATCTGTGTGTCATGTTGAGGACCGAATCTGTGTATGTGTGGGTCTGTGTATCATCGAGAGTGTCAGGGGCTGTGTGCATGTGAATGTGCCTCTCTCTCTCTCATGACCCCCTTCCTGGGCTTCCTCCAGTCTCTCTCTCTCACATACCGCCCCCCACCAGCCTTCCCTCGGTCTCTCTGTTTCTCTCTCTCATGACCCCCCCCTTTCACCAGGCTTCATCCAGTGTCTCTCTCTATTTTTCTCACTCATAACCTCCACCCCCAGGTTTCATCCACTCTTTCTCCCTCTGATACCTCCCACTTCATCCAGTCCCTCTTTCACTCACCCATTCTTGTCCCTGGCTGCGGCACTTCAAAAACATCACAGTTCAGGCTTCCCTCAGAGATCAGCACTCTGAATGGTAGAACTGCTTGGAGCAGGAAGTTTGGGTTGATCTCCTGGTTTGAAGTCTAGCGAGACTTCAGACTGCAAGATCATCCTGAATTTCCTGCACTACATTATTCCACCATTCACAGACAAGTCCATTCCAAAAAGTGACATCTGCTGCCCAATGAGTTACAGTAAAGGTGAAAGAGTGAGATTTTTCTGGATGAGTTCAGGATGTAACTCTGAAAAGATTTCAGTACTGTATTACTTTACAAATGAAATGAGCAAAATAAAATTATATTTACTTTCTTTGGTTTTCTTTAAACTAAATTCTTTAGTCCCATATGAACTCTAGGGGGTATGTTTACTAAATGGCGATAACGTTGCAGCGGCGATGTTATCACACGATAAGTGACGTTATCGCATGATAAAGTAACATTATCGTGCAATAACGTTACTTATTGTGCGATAACGGCCCCGGAAGCGTTAAGGCCCGCAGAGGGTGGAGAGAGGGCGGAGAGAAGGGGTCAGTGGGTGGGGAGTGGGCGGAGAGAGGCTCCTGCTAAACTAACGCTGTGAAATGAAGGTCCAAAAATTACCGCAAGTGAAAACCTGGTGTTAGAGGCACATTTGCAGGGGAGAGAGACCATTTCAGTCAGCAATGTACAGCAAAGGCAGGGAGACCAAGAAAAGTGATAGTAGTGATACATGTGCAGCAACAGCATAGTGCCCAAGTACGAAAGGGCACTATGGTGATGCTGTAAATGTGGTACAGGGGGCTGCAGGCGGGACATGCAGTGGGGCAGCTGGGGCACAGGGTGGGCTAGGCAGATGCCTAGGTGGCAGAAAGGAAAGCAGAAACTGAAAATCAGCAAGACAGCAACTGACCAAGGTCAAACATGCCCACGAGTGTGTGTCCCACAGTGTCCCAGGGGACAGTACCCAGCAGGTACCCCAAAGGGCACATAACATTGGTAGGCGGTGCCGAGGGGAAGCGCGGATGTCTATATAGGCACCCCTATCCCAGACCCCACACCATAGGCAGCTGCCTACCAGCACAGTGGATAGCCTGGGACTGCGCACCACCAGCACCACCGGCATAAGGGGATGTCAGCATGGTGGTGGAGGGGGCAGTGGCATCTGCCCACAGCAGACCAAGGCCAAGCACTGTTTAGGTGGGTGGCGTGCAGTGCAACAGACAAGGTCTGTCTGAAGAACAGTCATGGTATCCCCAGGGAATGACCTGCCACTGTGGAAACAGCTTGGTGCAGTACACACAGCCAGTGTGTTCAGAGGCAGAAGGTCACAGGTTCAAGTCCCAGCTGTAGCTCCTACAGACCATGTCCCTATACTTTACCCTACAGAGCACATACACCATAAACATGTGCACTTCCTAGAGCAGAGGTTCCCAACTCCAGTCCTGGAGGGCCAAACACCATTCAGGCTGTCCCTAATAAATATCCATGAGATGCATTTGCATGCACTGCCCCCTCTGTATGCAAATGTATCTCAGACCAAACCGTGGATTGCAATGGAAGGAAAAGGATTATTCAATTAAAAGAACCAGCCAAGGCCCGACACAGGCTGTGTTTTGCAACACTTTCTTCAGGGGCTAAATTGGCTAAACACAAAATATGGAACAAAAATACATTAACATAATATAAATAATTATAGAAAAGGACTGAGAACAATTTATAATGCACAAAAACAAGAAAAATAAATAAATAAATAAGAAAAAATAGATAAAATATATAAAAATACTATGAATTAGCACGCTTAAACCTGAATCGTGTTTGGCCCACCAGGACCGGAGTTGGGAACCTCTGCCCTAGAGCATCGGCCAACAGGGGCACAAACACCCACACCCACAGGCTCCACTATCCAAAGGCTCATGGAGAGTCAGGCTATTTGGCCCTGTGTGAAGCAGCAGCTACCACTATTAGCACCTGCATACCTTAGCAATGCCATCATAAACATGGAAACATGTTCCATATATATCAAAAGGTTGCTATGATTAATGTCAGGTAACAAATCCTAAGTTAAGCACAATTTGTTAACAGAGATTCATCATAGCAACCTTACTGATATATGTGTAGAGTGTTTCCTTTTTTGTTTCTGACAGTGTGTACCACCCCGGAGAGTGACCCTAACAATATTGAGTACCATAGCAATGCCTGCACTGTGTCCATGACTGGTGTGGCGGGCAGGGCTGCCAACCACCTTATCTTTGCACAATGCTGAAATAGGTGTGGGAGTGTGTGTATGTCTATCCAGTGTTTTGTGGCTGCCTACACCTTACTGAGCCCACAATGCTTGCACTGTTTCCAGTGTTAGCCTGCCAATGTGCATAATGAGGAGCAAGATATTGTGGGTATGGGCCGGACAGGGCGGTCTGGACAGGATGCATCTGCACAGGGCATAGGACAATGGCTGGGATATTGTAGTGCCCGACCACCACCTGCACGGACATGGTGGCCACAGCATGTCATGCAAGGAGGTCACTCTCACTCTGACTGAGCAGTGATCATGCAGCTTGTCAGGCCTGTCAGCTTTGTGTCAACACCCTGGAGGGGGTTGATTGGGTCAGTCCTACCACAGGCCGTAGGTATCGATTTCTAGGTGACAGCTCATGTATTAGTAGCTTCGTTGTATATTTGCTACGATGCCCCTGTGACTTGCTTTATATTGACCATATTAGTCGTCCGGTGAAGGATTGTCTCATTGAACATGCATCTTGGATTAGGACCTCTACACTCTCTGTCCTCTTAGTGGAACACTGTATCTCTTTGGGTCATGGGTTCCTGGATTTTAAATGGAGAGTGATTGATATGGTCCCAGAAGACCCGAGAGGAGGTGATCGGTTACAGCATTTGCAATGGCTCGAACAGAGGTGGATTTATCATTTGAGAACAGTAATCCCTGGAGGTTTAAATTTAGAATTAGAATGGGGGAGCTTGTAGGCACTTTTCTATGGACATTCATTTGTTGAAAGCTTTCTTCTTCAGATGATGTCATTTCAAGCAGCCAATCACAATATGTTTAGGCACTGTGAAATACGAGCCATGGGACTTAGTGTTTTTTGGCACCAGATTCTTTTCTCTGAAGCGGGTTGCACTTGAGGCAGGGCTAATCGGCCCGAAACACCCGTGTCTGCGGAATGTGGTAGCAGTGGATTCTGGACTGTTAAGCTAAGTTTAGCTACTTTCTAATTTCGTTTGGATCTTTATATTATTAAAATGGGTCACGCTCACATTGGGAGTTAAATCATAATTATCCTCCCCTGTAGTGTGAGACCCGAACAAAATGATTTATTGATTTGCTTGCACTACAGACAATCTTTGGAGTTTTTGTTTAGCTGAGTGGTTGTTCTGTGGCTCTTTTGGGGTTTTGGTCTTTTGGTGAGCAGTAACCATGGCATGTCTAGGTTCCTACATAGTGCTATACAGTGTTTCTCTCAAGTGATATTTGTGAGTTCTCATTTCTGAGGCCCAATCACTGCCATACCTGCTTGGTGTTTGTGCTTATATCCCACTTCTGAGTGCACATACAGTAGTTCTAGGAACATGCACTATGTATTGGCTAGCAGACTGTCTGCAGTTAGCATGTGTATGGCTGCAACACCTTGCAGGGTGCAGCAGGTGCAGACTGACTGTGCCCTCTGCTGGTGAATGTCAGATCGTGGTGGGGGGCAGCTGAGCTGACTAGGCCTACTACCTGTCTGCCAGTGGCCCTGTCACAAGTACCGATCTGCATCAACTGTCCGTTCGCCAGCAGGACTGGGGTTGCTGGCCCCCACAGCCCGTCATCATGTACCTCTACTGCCCCCATTGCAAACATTGAGAGTGTAGGTCTGTTGGGGGGCAGATCATGTCACCCACCCTGACCCCGATAAAGCAGTTTGCTATATACATCATTGTCATGTGAGTCCAGACACATGCCTGCTCCTAAAACAAGTGACCATGGCAAGCACACTGGATATGCACTATTTTGGGTGCATCATGGTCCACAAGGGCCAGACATGATTGTCAAATACAAATGGACACAGAAGGTTCCTAGGCATGTCTGCAAAGAATACCTGTCACACACTAGCACTGATGGAAACCTGCAGCAAAGCCTACTTCAACCAACCCAGGACTGCGGACCTGGTGCTGGCCACTCCACCTCGCCCTCAGGGTGAGCACAGAACACACACAACGGCATGGCCTGTAGTACTCTGTGCCAGTAACACGCACGGTCTGTCCCCCCTACCAAGCTGACATGCTGTAGAGGTGCATACCCCATCTAGTGAGCAGATGTAGACTGCTGTTCTGCATGTGCATTGCATTATGGGAATTGTTGGGGTTGCCCTATCCTGGCAGACAGCAGGCTTTTTGTGTGGTGCCCTGCAGTGTCCTTGTATGCAGCCTTTGCTGTGGCATTCATGTTGGTGGTGTAGCCTACTGGTTTGTCCATTGCCTTTTGTGCTAGTGGTCATGGGTTTGATTCCTCTCTGTTCTCCTTTTTTTTATGCCTGTCCTACACAACTACTTTTCATTCCTGTAACAGTCATATCTGTGCAGATCTGTGCTATCGGCACATTATACCCTCATCACAGTTGCCAACCATCCTTCTGTCTGTCTATCTGTGTCTGCCAGCTGTGTGGCATCCTGCCCTAATGTGCAGGCTACTACCCCATGTCCTGCACTGGTACCCTTTTCTGCATTGTGGCTCTTCATGCTTGCCTCTCCTGTGTCTGCTATGCATGGCACTGCTACTCCTCTGTCCTCCTGTCATTGCACTTATCCTGCCACCTCTACCTCCTCTGGTGGACACGTATTCCCATCCTCTGCCACACACTGTCATTGTTGCACTTTACATTACCATCACCCTGTGCATCGGTACAGCTGCCTCCTATATGTTTGTCCACTTTACCAGCTGCCACATGGGCTGCACGCAGATTTGGCAGGTACATCAGCTCCGACATCTACTTCCTTCCATCACTTGTTCATTGCCTTTCCTTGGTGGTCTGTGCAGTGTTAGGGTTACATCTGTGTTTGGGCCATACATTTTATGCTTGTCAACTTAGGGCACCTTACTGCCCTTGGGCACCATTTCTTGAGTTACCTTAACATCCTTGGGGTATCTTTAGCGGCACTTTAGGTTCCGGCAGCTTATGGGGCGCCTTATATGGTGCCTTGGAGGGTGCCAACCTACGGCGCCTCATAGGGTGCCTTTTAAGGCGCCTTAGGGTGGGCGCCCTATATGGTGCCCTATACAGCGCTTTGTCAGCCTTGTGATGCTTGGTTTGTCAGCTTTCGGGCCGCCCTCTAGGGCACTTTGTACAGCGCCTTGTCAGCCTTGTCATGTGCTTGGTTTGTCAGCTTTCGTGCCACCCTCTAGGGCAAATTATGACCCGCCTTGTCTGACGTGGCGCTTTATGATATGCCTTATGGGGCGCTCTAAAAGGTGCATTAGGTTACGGCACTGAGGTGAGGGGTTTTTTTGGCTGGCAGCACTGATTGTTGAGATGTGTCTGACTGTTACAAGCATGAAAAGGAATTGCCTTGGACAGCCTTATTAAATGAGCCCACTGAGGGATTGAACTCATGACCCTTGTCTCAGTAGTCACTGTATTAACCGTGGGCTACACCTCTATTGCTTTTATCACAGCACTGGCTGGCTACAGAGGGACTGCAGGTCACCGCATGAAATTAAGGTTACCGCGTGATAACGAGCCAAGGCGCCCTCTATCGCGCGATAACATGCCATTGCTACCTTGCCGCCGGAACGCCCACTTCCTTATATGGCATTTCTCATGTAACGCTGCACCTAGCACCGGTAACATTAGCATGGTTTAGCAAACATACCCCTAGGAGTTGTAAGGAATTTTGGGTATGCAGACTCATTTTTAACTTCCAAAGATTTTGGGGACCCTCAGTCTGCCCCTATCAGTCTCTCTCCCTCCTCTACCTACCAGTTTATTTATATACCACACTATTCTGCATCAGTGTGGTTTACATTGCACAAACTGAAATTACATTGAACAGGGCATTATAACTTGGAGATAACTATTTTTTACAGGGAACATGGGCTATGGAGGGTTAATTGGTTTGCCCAAGACCACAAGGAGCACCTGTGGGACTAGAAACCCCAGTCCTTCCAGCCCAAGGTTGCTGTCCTCTAGTGGGATTTGAACCCCCAAACCTTCCGGCCTGAAGTACCTTGCCCCAACCACTAGGCCACTCCTCCACTCCTGTTCAATTTCAGTTCAATTTCTTTCTCCAGCTCAGCCCTACCAGTCTCTATCATCCCACTAAGCTCATCCCCACTACTCTCCCCCATCACCTTATTGTTGCAGCCACTGATCTCCTGGTTACATGGCTGCCCCCTCAGATTCTGGCCACTACTGAGTTCCAGGCCTACTGCTGCTCTAGTCCCCAATTTTCCTGCTACAGTCTCAAGTCTCCAGTATCCATCGTCCTACCTCTTCCCATATTATTTGTTGCCAATGGTTACCTGCTAAGTCGAACGCTTGATAATAAAACCTGCATATGGCCACCGAAGATGCTATTGCAGGTCTTGGTGATTACTCACATACTGAATGGGTGATTATGTTCCCACAATTTCAATTCATTTAAATCTTAAATAACCTAGGAGCTCATCCCAAGTCATCGCTTTTCCAGATGTGATTGGGGATATTTTTAGCTGCTCTGGTAGAGGCGTCTCACATACTGGAGCACAAAACATGACCACACCTTTCATAGCCTAATAACTTGAAAATTCCTGTGGTTAAATTTGTCAGTTTCCTTTGCTTAGCAGCTGCCTATGATCTGACTGTTTTCAAATCAGCTTGTGTTGTAAGTGCTGCTTCCCTGGAGGAGGGGGCCATTGGCATGTGTCTGATATCATGGTGACAATTAGGAAGTGTTAAAATGAATGAAAAATGATCTTTCCTAAGGCAATATAGAAAGAACGATCATGCTGTTTTAGTTCAAGAGAAAAGTGACATTTCACTGATGAAATCTATACCTAACTGAAGGTCTTCACATTAAATAGTTTTGGTGTACATGGTTAATTTTTATATCATTTGGATATAAATATATATTTTAAATATCGTCAAAGCACATTAGAATAGATTTTAAATCACGTATGTGCATGTGGACATCAAAATCACAGACACAAGCAATAGAATTACATGTCCCCATTCAATCTCAGGCACGTCCATGTTTAAACCTGCTCCAGGAACAAATATGTATCAGGAAAGTGCTTGTTTTCACCTTAAAATATCCAGAGAGTGTGGTAACTAGCCTTAGATCACAAAGTCCCACACTGGGATTTGAACCCTAGCCACTCTGTTCTTAAGACATTACTTGAACCATTATACTATTAGGCATTTCAGTTCTGAAATGCAATCCTGGGGATGTCTATATAGATGCTGATGGATGTCCGTATCTTGCATGTCCATATTTCTGAAATCATGCCTGAACTTGCACGTGCCTACTTTTTTTTCAGGTGTTCTAGCTTTGACATCCCAGATTGCACTTGGACATCCCAATGTGAAATGTGCCTCTTTATGTGCATATATAGTGATATAAAACTTAATGGAAAAGTGCACAGATTTGCTAAATAATTGCTACAGAATATATCCCTTGCCACAGATTCAGACCATAATTTGCCTCAGGGTCCTGTTAATAACTTTCCGACCCTTCAGGGATAAGAACATTTTGGACCCCATTCTGATTGGGGCCCGTCCGGCCCATCTGGATGTCCAAAATCTGGACGGGCCAGATTTTCACCCGATTCTGCACCCGCAGGAGCTAGACGTTCCCACGGGAGCAGAATTGGGGCAAAGGGCCTGGACAGGCAGAACGTGCCCCGATTCTGTGCTGCCGGATGTCCAGTGAGATCCCTGGCTAGCCCAGCTGAAACATTTTCATGGAGCCTTGGCGCCGTGGCACCCATCGCCATGGCACCGGGATGCCATGCAGGAGCCCCGATCTGCCACACAGCCCCAAATGTGCTGTTCCCCATCGCCCGACGCCTGGAGGGGCCTGCCAAGGCTGGGATCGGGTGGCTGGGAGCCCCCTGCTGCCTCTCACCTTCAGGATGAGGTCCACCGGTGCCTTGCACCGCATTTGGGGGGCCTTATTCCACCTCCCAAGTGGAATAAGCCCCTCAACTATCTCCTCTACTCTGGACGTACAGGGCCGCGACCAGAATCGGCCCTTTATGTCCAGGGTCAGGGTCCCGCCCACGCTCCTCCTCTGGCCCTCCCCACCTAACCCCATCAAGAGCTCCCCACACATCTCCTTTGTATGTGTGGGGAGCTTTGGACACAGAATCGGCCCCAAGTGAATAGCGGGGCTCTCCAAACCAGACGTACATCCCCGCTATTGCAACATCAGAATGACCCCCATTGAGGATAATTTTAAGAAGTTTCAAATTCATAGAGTTCACCACCAGATATGAACCTCTGCAAAGCAAAATCACTCTTCAGTGTATGGAGACCACTTAAAGTATATTTATATTCAGTTTGGAACTGTGCCCTTATCCCGCTTCTGACCATGCCCGTTATTAGCTGGCACAGATGTTTGCCTGTCTGTATACTTTACTGCTATTTGAGCATTTATGGTAGAGAAATTGTGCAATCTTTCCACCCACTTTGTTGAAAAAATGTCTGCAATCTGCAGTTTTTAATATGTCACATGTTGTGTTGCTGAGAGGAGCTGTAATTTTAACTGTTCTTCTTGGCTAAGGATGCAGTATGCAATATTGTTAAACTGGAGCCAGGCTGTCCTGTGCTGCACAGAAAGTTCAGGGGAAGGGAGGTGCTGTTTTGATACAGCAGCTAAGAACTGCCAGAATGATTTTACGTTGGTTTATCCATTGATGGTGTCTGTTTTATGTTGTTGTACCCTGCTTTGGGAATATATTTTGGAAAAGTTGGAAGCAAATTGTATCAATAAATTAGCTGCCAGAATGGGCTTGGAAGGGGCACTAGCAGTAGCTTAAAATTGTATGTGTGCAAATATGATCTCTAGTAAGGGAATGGGGTAAATGCAAATCAGTAGTTTACTTTTACAAAAATCACAAAGACTAGAGGACGCGCAATGAAGCTATCTGGGGAAAGTCATTGCTTATCTCTGGCATAAGCAACCAGGGCCAGCCCTACCATAAGGCAAACTAGGTGGCTGCCTAGGCCAGCAGATCTGGGAGGGCAGCAAAGAGCAGAGCATTAAAAGCTACACCACAGATTCTGACTGCCAGGGAGCTATAAGGCTTAAGCTTTGCCTAGGATGCCAACACCTTGAACCACCTGTGAGGTCGGCCCTGTAAGCAGCATGGAATTTGTCTACCTTTTGGGATCCTGCCAGGAATGTGTGACCTAGATTGGCCACTGTTGGAAACAGGATACTGGGCTTGATGGGCCTTTGGTCTGACCCAGTATGGCAGATCTTATGTTCTTATGGATATCAGAAACATAACTTAAAAATAAATATCTGTTAGAGTCCTGAGGTGATACAACTGTTGGGAAGGAGAAGCTCCATCCACCCAAGTATTCCCTCATGCTAGATGAGTTCAGGCTCAGACACTTCTCATGACTCTGCCTCTCACTGGTAGTGTCATTAGCCCAGGATCCTTTAAAAACAGCCCAGCCTCTGGAGTTGGGACTCTCCAAAACAGGAGCACTTGAGGAAGTGATACGGGAGCAATTGGAAGGGGCAAGGTACAATGGGTTTATAATGGCTGTGATGAGGTTATTTACATTTCCATTGTTTTGCATGCATTAATATATAATTCTTTTCTGATCTACTGATTCAGTTGCTTTAATTCCTAGTGAGAGGCGGGAGGGAGGCATAGCTGGATCATAGGGTTTTACTTCATTATTTTATAATATATTGCATTTTATTAATGCATGTGATTGAATTTATGTGTTTGCATTTATTTATGTATTGCTTATTAACTATGTAAACCATTTTTGGGCTAAAAAGACGGGGTATAAATGTAAGGATAGATAAGAAACTAGCTGCCATCTCTGACTGGAGGAGCGGACTGCCAGTTGTGGTTGTCGAATGATGTGACACCTTTGAAAACTGAATGAAAAGACCATCCTTATTATTATTCAATTGAAGGTGCCTAAAAGGACACAACATGGATTGAACTGGCTTCCACATGATTTTCATAGTCGGTTACAGAGCTACCACAGGAATCCATTGAGGTCTTATGTATGTTTATGCACTCTAATCACTAGACCAATCCTCCTACCTATACTGATTTCCAACCAACAGGATATACATATCATAAGGTATATAATGGGCACACCCAGATCCAACCATATTACCCCCATATTAAAGGAATTCCATTGGTTACCTATTCATTGCCTGATTAAATACAAAATACTTACAACAATCTGCAAAATCTACCACAAATCATCTTTACTGTACTTGCAACAACAGAAAATAGGCTCAGAAGATCACTTACTCAAAATATGTTTGCACTTCCTCAAGAGTTGACAAAAAGGAACAAGGCCACCTGAGCCAGATCCTTCTCTCTATATGCCCTAAACTTCTGGAATGCTCTCCTAGAAGGCATCAAAACCAACTCAGACCTTATGACCTTCAACAATCTTTTAAAAACCTTTCTGCTTACCGATCACTTCAAAGGCATAACCTGAATCGATCGATGCACCTCACCAATCTCCCTAGGACATCCCCCACTCTAACTATTAACTAGATTTTCCATGGCCCTTCCCATGAGATATCACCACTCCCTGCTTCCCAGACTCTACCACCCCCTGCTGTCCCCTTACCCTATCACTACTTCACGATTAGTTTAATTTGAGTTACCCCATCCCATTTACAATGTCTCTTTATAGTTACATGTTGACTGTAATTGTTATAATGTTCTACTACTACGACTGAGCATTTGTGTAGTGCTACAAGATGTACGCAGCCCTGCACAGACACATGTAAAAGACTGTCCCTGCTCATCAGAGCTTACAATCTAGTCAAGACAGACAACACAATAGCTGAAGATACGGGATACATCTAGAGAGAATGGTAAGGAAACACAAAGGAGACAAGGTGAGTCAAGATCTGAAAGTGGCAGCGAAGAGGTGAGTTTTCAGCCTGAATTTGAAAAGGGCCAGAGAAGAAGCCTGACATATAGACTCAGGTAGCAGCAAGGTGAAAGGAGCGAAGTCTGGAGTTAACATTAGAAGAGATGGGCACAGATAAAAGCAATTTGCCAGAAGAGCGGAGTTCCCAAGGAGGGGTGAAGGGAGAAATAAGAGAGGAAAGGTAGTGAGGAGCTGCAGAGTGAATGCACTTATAGGTCAGCAGGAGAAATTTGAACTGGATGCAGACATGGATAGGAAACCAATGAAGTGACTTGAGAAAAGGCGTAATATGAGTATGATGAGGATGGTGGAAGATTAGTCACGCAGCACAATGTTGAACAGATTGAAGGGGAGACAGATGATTCAGAGGGAGATTAACAAGGAGTAGGTTACAATAGTCTAGATGGGAGGTGACTGAAGAGTGGGTAAGTGTCTTAGTGGTGTTATCAGAAAGGAAAGGGTAGATTTTGTTGATGTTATAAAGAAAGAAATGGCAGGTTTTAGCTATCAGCTGGATGTGTGTAGAGACGGAGAGAGAAAAGTCAAAGACGACCCCAAGGTTGTGAGCTGAGGAGACAGGGAGGAGTAGAGAGTTATCCACAGAGACTGAGAAAGGAGGAAGAAGAAAGGTTTAGGGGGAAAAATAAGTTCCGTTTTGGCCATGTTCAATTGCAAGCAGCGGTGAGACATCCAAGCAGCAATGTCAGAGAGGCAGGAAGAGATCCGGGCCTGGATTGCCGGAGAGATTTCAGGTGTAGAGAGGTAGATCTGGGAGTCATCAGTATGATGGTACTGAAAGCCATGGGAAGAGATGAGCGCACCGAGTATAGCGAGAGAAAAGGAGTGGACCCAAGACAGATCCTTGGGGTACATCAACTGAGAGTGGGATAGCAGCAGAGGATGATCCACCAGAACAAATACTAATGGAGTGATGGGAGAGATAATAAGGATAACACATACCCCTTAAAACCAAGCGAGAACAAGATATTGAGGAGAAGGTTGTGGTCAACAGTGACAAAAGCAGCAGAAAGGTCAAGAAGAATGAGGATCAAGTTTTGGCAAGAGCTGTTTCAGTGGAATGTAAAGGATGAAAACCAGATTGTAAAGGATCCAGGAGGGCTTGAGAGAAGAGAAAGTTGAGGCAACAATGGTGAACCACACATTCAAGTAGTTTAAAAATGAAGGGGAGGAGGGAGATGGGTCGATAGTTAAAAGGACAGATAGGATCTAGTGAGAGTTTCTTGAGGAGAGGTGTAACGACAGCATGCTTGAAGGCTGCAAGGACAGTTGCAGTGGGAGTGATAGGTTGAGAATATGAGAGATGGGAAGGGCAACAGTTGAGGAGATGGGGCTTAGGAGACGGGTGGGAATAGGATCAAAGGAGCGGGTAATGAGTTTGGACGAGGAACGAAGGTGTGTAGTTTCCTCCTCAGAGATCATAGAAAAGGAAGAAAGGGTAGCAGAGGTAGGGGGGGGGGGAGTTGGGAGCGAAGAAGGGGAGGAGGGGATGTAGCTGACCTCATGGGGAATTGGAGTGTGATCTTGTGAATTTTGTCTTGGCACTTTGAGGAGAGAGTTGAGAGTTGTAAAGAGACGGTGAGGTTCAGAGGCAAGAAAGTTAGTCAGATAGACATTATAGTTTTGTTTGCCTAGTGCTATGGCTGACTGGAAAGAAACAAGCATGAATATGAAGTGTAGAAGGTCTGCAAGGGTGTGGGATTTGAGCCAAGTGCACTCAACTGAATCGGCACAGGAATATCTATAGTGGGTGGTGGAAGACAGCCAGGGCTGGGGTATAGTACACCTCACAGGACGTGGTATGGGCGGAGCAAGAGCATCCAGAGCAGAGGAGAGTGCAGCATTATAGGAAGCTTCTGCCTCATCAACAGACTCAGATGACATAGTGGAAGAAAGAGGAAATGAAACAGTGGAGGAGAGAGCCAGAGGGTCAATAGCATAAAGATTTCTAAAGAGGTTGGAGGAGACAGTACGAGGATGAGGTGGCGGATCACCTTGATCTTTCAAAATGCAGTATATAAACCTGTTAAATAAATAAATAAATAAATAAATAAATATAATAACACAAGCTGCATTGCATATAATTATTACATCAAATATTGAGGGTGTAGATGATAGTTATACTCATGGCTATGTCATAGTGTTATAAAATGCTGTTGGATATGTTCATTGTAAATTCCTTGGATTTGGATTTAATTATCTGCCTTTACAAATCTGTGCTTAAGGTGAGTTATAATTCAGGAAGAGTTGGTGGGTGGAAGGTGAAGTGGCTTGCCTAAGGTCACTACGAACCTCTGTGGAAGCAGGCTTTGAACCCATCATCATTCACGCCCTTCTGAAGTTCCCAGAGGGTGCAGCCACTGAAGCAAGGAGAGAAGGACAAACAAATAGTTACTATCATGATTTGTATAGTGCATAGTGCTGTACAGAGACTGGATATAGAGGTATGGGGACTCTGGATTGAAATGTGCAAGATTAATAGTATCAAGGCAAAAAGTGAGAACTAGTTTATTGGCCTTGCAAACTGTTTCCAAAACAGAATACTTTACTTGCTCAATCACAGAAGTACATGGCATCGGGCCATCAGTTTCCCACTACTGCATTTCTCCATCCATTTCCCAAGAATTCTCTATGTTTTTATTAACATTTGTGGTATAAGGTTTTTTCACAAAATGAAAAATGTGCTTGCCTTAAAGCTGGATGCTAGCAAATGGGACTCCTAGGCCTGATTTACAATAAGGGGGTTTCCCATAGTCACAGGGAGAGTGGTTTTCTAAGACAGCGCCTAGGCTGTGAAGGTACCTATTTTATAAAGATAATATATGTGGCTATAGGCCTTTATAACAGCTTATCTGAAAGCTCCAGCACAATGCTATACCTTCTTCAAGGCAGGTGTAACTTTTTAGCTAGGTTTGCACGAATTCACATTTTCCAGTATATGAGCATTTCAGGCAACTCCATCCCAGCTCTACCACTCTCCATCCCTTAGAAGATCTATACATAAAAATCTGATATGTGCTATGCCATAGTGTGTATTTTTATAATTGCCTGTTTCCGTGTGCAAATTGTTGTTTTATGCACACAAAGATTTAGAAAATTACCCCTAAAATGTAAGGTTTTACAAATCAGACAGCATTTCTGTAATAGGCAAATGGGGAAAATATGTAGAGTGTGGTTCATAGAATTCTTTCCACCTCTATGGTGTGATAATATATCAAACTATTAGATGTCAATGAGAACAAATTTCCAAGGATGAATTTCCCAGTTTAACCACAGGGAGCTACAGCCTTTATTTGACAGCGTGATCCTTAGTAGTAGTGCTATGAGACCTATCAGAGCTAGCATTTTGAACCCTGGCATCAATGGTGGCAGGAGCATTGGGCGATCGCTTCTCCCCCTCCGCAGGAGCATTGGGCGATCACTTCTCCCCCTCCACAGGAGCATTAGGCAATTGCTCCTGCTCCTCCACTATACCACCAGAGAAAGCAGGGGGAGGTGGGGGAGGGCTCATTGCCTCTGTGGGGGAGGTCTTGATGCTAAGGGTGATGGTAGGAAGAGGGGGCCTGCATGCTGATGAGTCAGGGATTGGAGTGAGGGCATGGAAGCTGCTAGGATGGGGATTGGGAAGGGGATTGGAAGGTTGATAAGGGGGGCGAGGGTTGGGATGCTCAGTGAGGGATCAGGGTGCTTTAACATATGTGGCTGTGGAAGGTGCATCTGTGGGTAGCATGCATGGATGCACTTACTGTGTTATCTGCCGATAAATGTACCATGTGGTAACAGGGCTGGCTGAAAGGTTTCTGCCCCTTAGGCAGATCCTCCTGTGCTGCCCCCTCTGACCCACAGCATTGCTGCTGTTGCCGCCGTCATGCCACCACCCCCGGCATCCATCAACTCACCTGGGGGACAAGGGCAGCATGGTGGTTCCTTCCTTTCTAGTGGCTACTTCAGTGCTGTAGTGAGCTTTAAGGCAGCCGTATGTGGATTTATAGCTTGCCACTCCTGCCCCCTCCGATGCAACGTTTTGTTGGAGGGGGCAGGAGCAGCATGCCATGACTGCACGCATGTGCACTGCTGCTTTATGGTCTGCTGCATCACTGAAGCTATAGCCATGCCACCCACTAGAGTCTGCCACCCTAGGCAACTGCCTAGTGGAAGGGCCGGCCCTATGTTGTAAGTATCTGACAGTGCGATAAATGCAGGGCAGATGGTGGGCACGCCCCCAACATTTACTGCATAAGCTTTGCAATTAATGCTTGTTAATTTTTGCACTTAATGCACCATGTGCAGAAACTTAACTGCATTTTAGTAAACAGGCCCTGAATTAATTTAACATCCACTAATCGACATGCACCTTAATTCATCTTTTAGTATACATAAAAAGGGTAATTTTAGAAGTCCTGTTCATGATTTGCACATGTGAATACCACCACACATACACGGCCAAACAACCATTTTATAAAGGTCCGAATTTACACATGTCTGCCCGATTACATCTAAGTCACACAGGGACGCGGTGTGGACGGAGTGTCAAGATATTCATGTATCTCTGATTTCATATAGGGGTTGCATGTGTGTGATGGAAATTATGCATGTCTGGATTTAACCTGTTCCCCAGCATGTTTAGGTTTTACGAAAGTACAGGAAGGATTAAGGGGGACATTTCCCTTTATCTCCAATGTTTATTTCCCCCTCCACATTTTACTTTGGTAAAGACTGAATTATCCATAATTATGGAAGAGTGTCAGGATGCCAGATTTGTGGAATAGCAAGGATGCATATGTTCATGCTAATATTTATATGTGCGTGGTCTGAAATACAAGCACATACACACGCACGTTGCTGGGGTTCGTTTCACGACTTTTCACACGTGCATGTTTATAAACTTGCATCTCCCACTGCATACAGATGCCCATCCTGATGTGTACCTGTATTTCCTGGTTTAACACAAATGTCTAGTGCAAGGAGTGGAGATATCTCGATTTTAAAATTGAAATTTGAAAATTGACATAAAATTTGAAGATGTTTTCACTTGCAACTTTGCAACAACCACATAAATGGACCTATAATATCCCTTGAAATCAAATTAAAAATTCACTATTAAAACAAATATGTGAAACTAACTGAAAAAAAACAACAACAACTCAAAAATCAGGAAACATTCATGAAACAAATGAAAACTAACTGAATTTACCTGTGCACCTCCCTAGTTCCTTCGGTTTCACTTTACACATTTCTTTCAACTCTGGTATTCAGTTAAATCATTTGTGAGAAATTATGTCACAGGCACGGACAATCAAACTGATGAGGCAGGAAATTAATATGAAAACCAGGCAATAATACTTTATCCAATGAGTTGTCAATGGTTACACTCACATCTCTCCTCACCACATAGTTACAAAGTTATTTAGTTACATACATGGCTAGGCTGAAAGAAAATTCATTGTGATCCAGCTAATCCCACCTAAGAGCCTAAGAGCTAGCTTTGCAGGGTAATCCAGAGGGAGATAAAACCAAAAACCATGCACATTTTTCTGTCAACAAGCAGGACTGAGTCAGGCCCGTAAGTGAGTGACATCATCTGATGGTGTCAGGATGGAAATGCTCCTCAGAGCTTAGAAGTTAATGTAAAGTTCTGAGCAAGTACAGGCCTTCCTGAGCAGAGTGGTCTCCTCAGCGATTCAGCTACTTGTATTTTCAGTTCTTCCAAACAGATGTGAAACAAAGCTCTCTTTAAAAGTCTTTATGGTGTTGTTTAATCCTTTACTATTTTAGTTTATTATTTTAAAAAAATAGAATAATTATGTCACCAAAATTGGTGCTTCTCTGCCTCGGCCTTTACCCTTAACAGGGAAGATTATTGAGAACATCACTTGCGCACCTATCTGCTTCATCCTCTGTCCCAGAGCCATGAAGTCACTTTTGATACACTCAGAGGGATACCTGGAGTATCATTTGTGCCGACATGGATAAACAACATCAAATAATAGTTAGGAGGCTTGATGAGTCTCTGCAAGCTCTCTGTAACATTGCAGATTTTGGCACTTGGCAGACAGCATACCTCTCTAAACATCAAGTCTGGCCAGCAGATGGACACCTCAGTACCCTTCAGAAGAGAGTCACCAATCACCACTACCTTTTGCTTCCTTGTGGTCACTGATTTTGCAACTTTGGGGTGCTCGAGCTTTGATTCTTTCCTTTCCTGGGATGTTTTCACCTCCACTTGCAGGGCTGCATATTGGTTCTTCATTTCAAGGGCAGGGGCGCCCCAAGGGTGGTGCGGGGCCATGTGCGGAGACTTGGTGCGGGTCCTCATTTGCATAAGGGGCCTCATTTGCATAAATATTTGCATAATGCTACCATACACTAACTTTTAGTAAACATGCCTCTTCATGAGTGTATGGATAAAGAAAGACTAAAAGATTTCTACATTACTATAATCCAGTGCCAACTGCCAGGCACATTAGGAACTACTATAAACACTGCCCATTCAGAACCCATAGCAAACCGCCGTATCGTAACAGCACTACCAGGATTCACAAAGCACCATACTCTACCTATCAAAAGGCAACACTGCAAATATTAAACCAATACATTTCAGAGAATAACAATACATGACCTACTGGGGAAAGAGAACAAGTGACACTGTCAAATAGGAATTACATAAACACAATACCTCAACTCAGTTACACATGCAGAACATAGACCATCACCAAACAAGGAATCACAATTTAGAAACAGGAAGACAATAATTAAACTGGGAACCCCAAAAGCCAAACTTGGAATGTACAACAACACTGTAGAAATAAAACTATTAATTAATTTCCTCTTGTACTAAACAAAGCACAGACGTTAATGATGCACATTTCCCAGAGCTGACATATTCCAGTTAATAAATTCTAAATAAAGAGATATCTTTCTACCTTTTGTGCATTTTTTTTCAGTTGCAATTGCTCCAGCCACTTTCTTCTGGTTTCTTTGTGTCTTCTGCTAACTCTCCATCGTCTGCTGTCCATTTGTCCTTTCTTCTCTCTTCTAGTTTTTTTCCATTCTCTCTACATCTGCTTTAACATACTGATTTTCTCCTTTTGCTCTTTCCTCATTCCTATTTCATCCACTCAAATTTTACCCCTCCATCCTCAATCCCCACTTACTCTCCCAATACCCGGCCAATTGTAGATTTCTCTTCCCTCCCACACAAAATATTTTTCCCCTCTCCAATTCACTCTCACAGCCCTATCCCATTCTAATCCTCCCCCAACATCAGCTCCCTTCTAGTTCCAGCCCCACCCAGCATCCGCTCCCTTCTAGGCCCGCATCAGCCCATTTACAGTCCTAGCCCCCCCCAACAGCCCATTTCCAGTCCTAGCTCCCCCATCCATTTCCAGTCCTATCCGAGTCCCTCCATCAGCTCATTTCCAATCCCATCCCCCCATCAGCCCATTTCTAGTCCTTTCCTAGCCCCACCATCAGCCCATGTCAAATCCTGGCTCCCCTCCACTCAGCCCATTTCCATTCCAAGCCCCCGTCCCCATCAGCTATTTGCAGTTCAAGCCTCCCCTTCCAGTCAGCCCTTTTCCAGTCCTAGCAACCCAGGGCCTGGGGCTGTTTCCCATCAGCCCCAGGCCCCAGCAGGCTTAACAGAGCCACAAAAGGGAAACTCTCCCTTCGCGGATCTTAAAGCCAGCACGAGAGGGAACGGATGCAGGGAGGGAGGGCTCTGCCGGGCAGGGGGCCCCGCGGACACTCGATCCTGCCACTGCCACGGCGGCAGCGGCAGCAGCCAGCTTTTTTAAAAAAATTTACCTATGCAGAATGTTCTTTGTGCGGGGCCCCCTGAAATGCGGGGCCCTGTGCAAAAAAGATTCTCCCTCAATGGACGGGCCGGCCCTGTTCAAGGGCTAGTGGAGTTGGATTGTCAATTCTGCAGGATCTGGTGACTCTTGTCCAACTCTCTTCATTCTGTAGCCTCCCATCTTCACCTCTGTTGGACAGCTTGGATGTTTCAAGAAGCATCTCATCAATGTACTTCTCATTGTCTTGAATGCTTCTCAGCCTTGCCACCTCTTCTCAGAGCTCCTCCACTTGTTTCGCAAGGGCTTCAGCTCGCAAGCATCCTGCACATGGAACCAGTTCTTTGACTGGCATTGGGCTCTCTGTCTGGACAAAGGCAGAAGCTGTAATGTTGAAGTAAACAAGAGAGACCGACCAAAGACCCCAACTTTTCGTCAGCTGTTAAGAGAAAAAACAGTTAACTTCTTTTATGCGTGTTCTAACAGTGCTGTTCTATGTCCCTGTGTAGCTAACTCGGGAGTTGCCCTGTAAAGCTGGAATTCTCACATGGGGTGGGGAAGGAGGGATATAACACCTGATGAGGTCAGTGGCTTCAAAGAGGTCGCTCTGAATGGAAAGCTGGAAAAAGAAAACAGTGAACTCTAATAGGCAGAGCTTTACCCATCACCACAAAAAAATTCCTCTTTTGTAATGCAGAAAAAGATTTAGATTTTAAAAATGAAGACCAAAACCCCTTTATGAGCTCTCAGGCAGAGAGCTTGTATTTAAAAGTCACACAGTATTACCTTGCTTGCAATGGAGACCCTGTCTCGCTGTCTCAAATGCTTCTCAGCCTCGCCACCTCTTCTGAGATCCTCCACTTGTTTAAATATATTAGACATAAGAAAATCTAAAAATAAGACCAAGAAGGTTGCAACAGAGCTAGAAAACCATAGAACTCCTGTTTTGAAGAATCTAGGTCACATTTCTGCTTTAAAAGGACAGTTGGGATTGGTATAAGAAAAATACATTTTGGAAAGATTTGAAAGCCTTGCAGTTACTCTTTCTATGTTGTTTAAATGAAACCTTGTACTTTTTAGCTTTGTGGTCTTGTTTTCACTGTTCCTTTTTTTTAAAATGTAACTTTAATGGTATTGCACCTTCATCCTCCATGCCTGCATTGACTGATGGGGCATGTTTACTAAAGGTTAACACGCGTTAATGAAATGAATGTGCTAAGTGCCACTGCACTCATAGAAATAGCGCACATTAATTTTATTAACACATGTTAAAACCTTTAGTAAACATGCTCCATAGTCTTGTACAGTCTGAGAGTTAAACTTAAGGATTTGACAAAATCTTGACAATAAAAACCTCAGCAAAATTTTGAACATTTGTGGGTACAATGATTTTGTTTCCCTTTTTAGCAAGCTGAAAGGCAACAGCTAAAAGTGACTGCACAAAAAGGAGCAGTTGCCCCTTACAATAAAATGAAGCAATGCTGGATTCTTAATCCACTCCAGAAGACTTCTGGGTGAGTTATTTTTGCTTGACTTTTGCAAGATTTATGTAGATTTTGTCTAGCTTACATTCTACTTACTAAGTGAAGCAAAATATATATATATATATTTCATCCGCAAGAAGAGGTAAGTCACCCAATAAGACCAACAGAAGAGGAAAGAATTGGGGTTATTTCTCCTTTTTATTAAATTGTCAGTATTGACATAAATCTTAATTTTGCAATATTTCTCATGTTGCAATAAAAACATTTGAATTGGCTCAAAGGATATTCATTCCTCTCCTTTGGGAACATCTTCTTGTCCACAATTTTGTGCACAGTTTTTAATTTCCCAGAACAGCATGCAAAGGCAGATGGTGAAAAGGAGAAATGAAAGAAGGTCACCATGTTTGCAACATTGTGCTTTCACCAGCACTCCACATTGCTAATTCATCAAGGACATAGCATCCTTTACACTCAGATTACCAGGCCAAGAAACTCAAGAACACAGCAGAAAATTGAATAGTTTGGTGTGTGTTGTAACATAAGAACTTTTTCATCCTGAGTCAGACTAAAGGTCCATCATTCTGCCTTTCAGCAGTAGCTAACCCAGGTCACAAGTACCTGGCAGAATCTGTAGGGCAAACAGCTCTGGATGGTGTGTGCCATCAAGTCAATGCTGACTCCTGGCAAACCTGTGGATAGTTGTGATTAGCCCCTTGGTTTTCTTGGCAAAGTGTGATCAGAAATAGATTACCAGGTCTTTCTTCCACACAGTAAGCCTACAATACCTGATATTCCAAGGTGGTCTCCCATCGAAGTACTAAACAGGCCCAATGCTGGATAGCTTCTGAGATCAGGCTCACTCAGGGTTGCGTGAGCTCACTTATTGTTCCAAGGAGTATGCTTGCCATGCTCTTTTGGTTCTTTTTGCTTGTTGACAACAGATTATCAAAAGATGATGAGTTCTGCATATATTATGATTTATTATGATAGAAAAACAGCAATCTCACAAACTATTATGAAATAATACAGAACTGAGGTGGAATGATTCATAGCAACATTGATAGCAAACGCTTATATAAACAACTAATGAATCCTAAGATTAATTAACAATTTATATGTTCTGCTTTGTATTTAAACAGAAAATAAATCTTTCTGACTAACTGACAACCCCCCACCAGCCAAGAGAAAATGTAGAAACCAATGGTTTACAGCTTTGCTTGGAGGAGGGAACATAGTCAAGACAAATCTAGTTCCAAGAACAGCCTGGCTCCAGGAAAAGCAGATTCATTTGTTATGTAGGCTCAAACCCTGAAGACAAGCTGCATGTAGCCCAGGAATTAGGTTCCTCTCATGGACCAGGGGTAAAAGAGGACATGTAGTGCACTAGGTGCTTGCACCAATCTTTGGTTTGTCTCTCAATAAGGGCATACTAGCCATGGAGACAATGAGCTTCAGTGTCCACAGACAGGCATTTGGTCAGATGATGATTTCTGTGATGTTAGCAGGTCAGAGGCCTGTTCAGTGCAGGAATTCATGTCAGCTTTGGCTCAGCAGGCCGCAGACAGGTTGTAAGCTATGGTCTCATAGATAATGTTAAAATCCAGTCCTTTTTGCTCATATTCAGGGATAAGCAGTGGCTTTTCCAAGTCTACATGGTGAATAATAGTTTATGGACTTTTCCTTCAGGATCTTGTCCAGTCTTTTGTTTTAAATCCCAGCTCTGCTAAATTCTTTCACCATATCCTCTGGTAACAAATGCCACAGTTTAACTGTGCACTGACTGAAGAATATTTTATTTGATTTGCTTTAAAAGTGCCACCTATTAGCTTTATGCAGTACTATTTGAAAGGATAAAGAGTCATTTGCTATTTACTCATGCTACTCTACTCATGATCTTATAGATTTCTATCGTATCTCCTCTCAGCTGTCATGAATCCAGGCCGAAGAGTCCTAACCTTTTCCTTCTAAGGGAGCCATTCCATGCTCTATCATTTTGTTTGCTTTTCTCTGAACCTTTTCAAATTCTGTTTTATCCTGTTTGATATGGGGTGACCGGAACTACAGAAGTGCAGTTGCTTCATGATGCAGAAGCATTATGATATCCTGTGTTTTATTTCCCATTCCTTCCTTAATTTCTAATATCCTACTTGGTTTTCTTTTTATTCTGACACTGCATCTTATTTCCTATAAGACCTTTATGCCATTCCTATCATAAAATTGTTCATTTATTTATTTTATTAAATAAAAGTTCTATAACAGCACCCCTCACCAATTTGATTTACCCTATCCTTTTGATATAATTGGTATCCTGGTATCATAGTGCCCCACTAATTATCTTCTTTCCACTAGGTCTCTGAGATGCCTATTGAGGGTAATTTTATAAACCATTTTGATGTATAAAATACTGTTTTACGTGCGTAAAAGGCCTCAACTAAAATTAGGTCACATTTAACAGTACTCATGGTGCCAGCTGGCGCATACTTGTAGAGTAGGTACTCTCAGGATAGGAGTTTGCGTGAAGCATAGGCAAAGTTGCAATTTACACACACATTTTATAAAACAGGCATGTCCATGTGTATATTATATGTTAACATTACACTTGCTCTCAAGCAGACGGAATATCCATACCTTCAAACTGAGCACGATTTCTTCAGGAGTTTTGCTAGTATTTTATAAAGATACATGAGTGCCTTTGTATTTTTATAAAATAGGTACCTTTCTCCCCTATTAATCTAGCTGCCCCGCTCTAAAATAATCCCCTGGAGGGTAACTTTATAAGGGAGCCCCTAGTTTAAGTGTGTTTTCCGGTGGCTATATTAAGGCAATTTCATAAAGACAAGCAGGCACCTTCTAGCTTAAGTGGCAGATCTAGTTCCTACACTGCAGACGTGGACATTTAAACTAGCCCTGGAGATACTGTAAATGTCAGTGCCTGTAATTTTCAGGTATACATGCAAACTATAATATGTTATAATCTATGTGCATACTTAAGTGCTCTAGCATTCATTCTGAATCACTTCACTACCTATCCTCTCTTATCTCTCCCTACACCTCCCTCCTCAGAAATTTATTAATAGTTTTTTATACAGCTTTATCATTTCAGTCAAAGAAGTTTATATTGTAACTCAAACGTGGCAATGTACATTGAACAGGGACATTGACAACTTGGATTTTTCTGAGGCAATTGTGGGTTAAGTGACTTGCCCAAGGCCATATGGAGTGCTAGTGGGAATCCAATACTGCTCTCTTGGTTCCCAAGCCAGTGCTCTAACCATTAGGCTACTACTCCACTCTCTAAAAGTGGTTGGTCAATTTTATCTGTGCCCTTCTTTGCCACTGCTAACTCTAGACTTTGTTCATTCCACCTTGCTGCTCCATATGCCTGGAACAAACTACTTGAGTCAGTATGTCAGGCTCCATCTCTGGCCCTATTCAAATCCAGTCAAAGAACTCACCTCTTCGAGGCTGCTTTTGGATCCTGATCTCCTTATTCTGCTCATTACTTATCTGTAGCTTTCTCCAGGACCAAGCAGGAAGTCAGTCCTCACATATGGGTGTCATCGGCGCCGATGAAGCCCCAGCGGAGCATTTTCACAGTTTTCTATGAAAGCCTTTGGGAATGCAGGCACGCATGCGCGGTTCCCTTCCCGCCTAAAGGTGCCATCTTACCTCAGTCTCTTTTTTTCCGTGAAGCCCACCGGACGTGTGTCCTGTTCTCCCGGTTAAAATTAGATTTTTTCGGCGATTTTCGTTATTTTTTCTCCGGTTCAACGCCGGTTCCCCTCCCGCCGGGTTCGGTACACCGGTATCGATCCCGATTCTTCTTTTTCGTTTTTTGCCCTTTGTGGCTGGTGTTCATGCCCTTTTTTCCATTTTTCCCTGGAAGGCCGGTCCTTTGACCTCGCGGGGACTCTTTTTTCCCCGATGGCTTCCAGCGGTTTTAAAAAGTGTGATCGGTGTAAGAAATTGATGTCTCTCACCGACACACACGACTGCTGCCTTCGGTGCCTTGGCCCCGACCACGACCCTAAGTCGTGCGGGCCATGTGGAAAGATGTCTTCCAAGGCACTCAGAAGTCGACAGCAGCAAAAGGAAAGGCTTTTCTCGGACTCAGCCTCCGGCTGGGCCTGGACCTCGTCTGAGGCCTCGACATCTCGGGATTCCGATCCCGAGAGCCGTCGAAGCTCCTCGGACAGGGGGTCCCCCGACCGGGAATGCAAGAGGAAGAAGCGGCTCGTGAGGGCATCATTGGAGGAGGTCCCTGGCTCCTCGAGGGCCAGGTCTAAGACCCCCGACTGTCGCCCCGGGCCCGTGGAACACGAGAAGCCTGCAAACATTCCTTGCGTGGAGCCGGAGTCTGCTGGACACGTAAGCCCCGTGGTCCTCGAGGACTCTCCTCCCAGGGAGCCGACGTCGGGCCCGGCGCCACCGGGGCCCGAGTCGGTGGCTGCTGCATCTCCTGAGCTGAGTCTCAGGATGACAGCCTTGGAGAGCAGATTGTCTGCCTTCATGGAGCAGCAGCGGGCACTGATGGCCAGCTATGCCCTCCATTTTCACCAACTGCCTCCACCATATTTTCCAGGGGAACCTCCAAGGCCTCCCCTGCACACAGACCTTCTTCTACGAGAGCTTCATGGTCTGTTGGTGGACAGGGCAGTGGAGCCTGTGCCTCCCCACTTACAAGGTCACGGTTTCTACTCCAGGTATTTCCTGGTGCCCAAAAGAACCGGTGGCCTTCGACCCATTCTGGACCTCAGGAACCTCAACAAGTTCCTAGTGAAGGAGAAGTTCAAGATGCTTACTCTTGGGACACTTCTGCCCTACCTCCAGCAGGGAGATTGGCTATGCTCTTTAGATCTAAAGGATGCGTACACTCACATCCTCATTCATCCAGACCACAGAAAGTACCTCAGGTTCATTGTGGGAGGAAACCATTATCAGTACAGGGTGCTGCCTTTCGGCCTCACCTCCGCCCCCAGAGTCTTCACAAAGTGCCTAGCAGTGGTGTTGGCCTACCTGAGAAACCAGGGCATCTTTGTCTTCCCCTATCTGGACAACTGGCTCATCAGGGGTCAGACGTGCCAGGAGGCCAAACAAGCCACCCTCAGCACTATTGCTCTTCTCCAAAGGCTGGGGTTTGTCATAAACTTCGCAAAGTCCACTTTGCTCCCCTCCCAGAACTTGGAGTTCATAGGAGCAAGGCTGGACTCTCTGCTGGCAAAGGCTTTCTTGCCAGCAGACAGGGCCCAAAGGTTGATGGCCTTGGCACATCAGTTTCTCAGCAGGTCCCTGGTCTCTGCCAGACTCTGCCTGAGGCTTCTAGGCCACATGGCTTCGACAGTACATGTGACCCCCAATGCCAGGCTCCATATGAGGCCTGCACAGTGGTGCCTTCGGGCTCAGTGGTCACAGGCCACAGGCAGCCTCAGAGACAGGATAAGGGTGTCCAGACCATTTCTGAACTCCCTCAACTGGTGACTGCACCCACCCAATCTACTGAAGGGGGTGCCTTTTCAGATTCCAGGGTACACAGTAGTGATGACCACAGACACCTCCCTGCAGGGCTGGGGAGCTCATTGTCTGGGCAAGTGCACCCAGGACCTCTGGTCTCCCTGGGAAGCTGCACAGCAGATCAATCTCCTCGAACTCAGAGCTATTCGATTAGCTCTCAAAGCTTTCACTCCTACCCTGGCTCACCAGTCTGTCCTGATTCAGACAGACAACCAAGTTGCCATGTTTTATGTGAACAGACAGGGCGGAACTGGGTCCAGGATCCTTTGTCGGGAGGCTCAGGACCTTTGTTCTTTTGCCCTCAAGCACAACATGCTCCTCAAGGCTGTGTACCTTCCAGGCCGGGACAACTACCTGGCAGACAGATTAAGCAGAATACAGCAGCCCCACGAGTGGCAGCTGCATCCTTCAGTAGTTCAGAAGATCTTCCTGAAATGGGGTCTCCCTTTGATAGATCTCTTTGCCAGCCCAATGAACAGGCAACTGCCAAAGTTCTGCTCCAGGCAACCGCATCCTCTGCGGATAGCAGAAGATGCTTTTCTGATATCCTGGTCTCAGGGCCTCCTCTATGCGTTTCCTCCCACGCCCTTGGTGGCCTGAACCCTCTTCAAGATTCTTCAGGACAAGGCCTCGGTCCTGCTGGTGGCTCCCAGGTGGCCGAGACAGCCTTGGTTTCCTCTTCTGCTTCAACTGGCGGTGGCTCCTCCACTACCTCTGGGGTTGCAACCCGACCTTCTCTCACAGGAGCAGGGTTCCCTTCTGCACCCCAATCTCAAAGCTCTCAATTTGATGGCCTGGAGGCTGCAAGGGTAGTCTTGGCTCCCTGGGGCCTGCCTCAGGAGGTTGAGGAGGTTGTCCTAGCCACTAGGAAACAGTCCACTAGGAAAACCTATGCTCTCAAATGGAAGAGGTTTTCTGTGTGGTGTCAGCTACGTACAGAAGATCCTTTCTCCTGTACTGTGCCAGTAGTCCTTCAGTACTTACTGCACTTGTCAAATCAAGGTCTTAAATCCAATTCTGTTCGGGTCCACCTCTCAGCTCTAGCAGCTCACCACTCTCTGGTGGAGGGACATTCTCTGTCTGGTCACCCCTTGGTGTCTCGCTTTCTTAGGGGCTTGCTTTTGCTCAAGCCTCCTATCCGTCCTCCTGCCCCTGAGTGGGAGCTGAATGTGGTCTTGCAGCAACTGACTCGCCCACCTTTTGAGCCGATGGCTACTTGTCCACTACGCTTCCTCTCCTGGAAGACACTCTTCCTGATAGCCCTTACCTCGGCTAGGCGAGTAAGTGAGCTTCAGGCCCTGGTCTGTGATAGGCCTTACACCAGGATTTATAGGAACAGGGTAGTCCTTAGGACTCATCCAAAGTTCCTCCCTAAGGTTGTCTCCTCTTTCCACCTCAACCAGGAGGTGGTTCTTCCAACATTCTTTCCTAGGCCTCATGCAAGCTAGGCTGAAGCAGTCCTGCATACCCTGGACTGTAGGAGGGCCTTATCCTTCTACCTTGACCGTACGCAGGGGCATAGAAGGGCTACCCAGCTCTTCATCTCCTTTGACCCCAATAAGTTGGGGTTGCCTGTGTCCAAGCGTACCTTGTCCATCTGGGTAGCTGACTGTATCACCTGGGCTTATAAGGCAGCTGAACTTCCTTTGCAGGGTCGGGTTACGGCCCACCGAGTCAGGGCAATGGCTGCCTCAGTGACTCATCTCCGCTCTGTGCCCTTGGTAGACATCTGCAGGGCTGCAACTTGGTCTTCAAGCCAGACCTTTGCGGCCGATTACTGCCTGGAGAGGGAGTCCCGTAGGGATAGTGCTTTTGGCCAAGCAGTACTCCGAAATCTTTTTGAGGTTTAGGCAACTCCTGCCCTCCTGCCCTCTGTTGGGCTACCGGTGGAGGTTGTGTCCTTGAAAAGCCTTTCTTTGCTGCTGGGACTAGAGGGGTTTCTCTTGTTCAGCCTGGGTTCCTCGGTAGCCCAGAGCTTGGGAGTCACCCATATGTGAGGACTGACTTCCTGCTTGGTCCTGGAGAAAGAGTAGTTACTCACCTGTAACAGGTGTTCTCCAGGAGCAGCAGGAATCAGTCCTCACAACCCTCCCTCCTCCCCTTGGAGTTGCAATTGTACATAGTTTATTTTTCATTGTTGTGTGCTGTTCTTAGCTATGTCATTTGATTGAGGTAAGATGGCACCTTTAGGTGGGAAGGGAACCGCGCATGCGTGCCTGCATTCCCAAAGTCTTTCATAGAAAGCTGGGGAAATGCTCCGCTGAGGCTTCATCGGCGCCGATGACACCCATATGTGAGGACTGATTCCTGCTGCTCCTGGAGAACACCTGTTACAGGTGAGTAACTACTCTTTGCTATTCCCCAACATTTTCCCTAGTCCCCAGTTGTTGTATTTGATTGTAAGCTCTGATGAGCGAGGACTGTCTTATTTGGATATGTACAGCACAGCACGAGCCTTGTAGTGTTATACAAATGATAAGTAGTACTAGTAGTATCCAAAATCCCCCCCCTGTGAATGCCTAGCAGCAAAGTATGAGCGTTCATGTCAAAACACATACTTTTGTATCCTCACCTACCTTTAACTTGCTTTCTTTCCTTTCAGCCCTTTCCCTACCTCTCCCCCACCTTCTAACTTTAGGCCACCGACAGATATCTTTCTTCTCTGCTGCAGTTATGGACTTTTCCTCTCTGCTGGCGAGCCAAAGTTGAGGCTTCCTCCTCCTCTTCTGCTGGCAGACTTGGGTTTTCTTTGTTACCGTCGTGGCATCTCTCTCTTCTTCTGCCAGTGGGAAACGGGCCTCCTTCCCGGCACTTTAAATTGAGGTTGTGGCAGGGATGAAGTCCTGGCCTGCCTGTCTGCCTGCCTAAATCTGGACATTTGTATGGATATTTAAAAAAAAATAAGGCACCCAACTGCAAAACTCCAGGTTTTAATACTAGAAAAGGGATCCTCCACTTCTTAAAGAATAATTTCAAAATCCATTCTCTACCAAAGTTAAAGCACAAGATACTAATAATGTAGAGGAAATCAATGACCCAGACTGTGATTCCTCCAAAATAGCTGAAAAATTCAGTGTATCCATGGATGCAACTTCATTCCCCATTTGCTTCCTTCCAGTAGGAAGGTAAAATATATGAGATACCAGAGGAATTGCATCCTTGGGCACCTGCAATAGTTACCTATGAAACATTTCACAAGGAGATACAGTTGAGGATTTTGGAAAATTAATGAAACGCAGATTAGAAGCCCGAGAAGCGTTTTCAAGAATCTCTAACTTCAAACAAGCAGAAGTTAAATCCTTAATTGCCTGTCTAAATCTGAATACATAGGTTTGTTTATGCAAGCATCGACAGACAGACAGATAGACCTTCCCCAACAGGCGCTATTGCTAGGATAAAACATGCTAAAAAATGATCTTGATGAGTATCGATACAGAAGAGATAGGGAACAGTACAAGTCATATGAAAATAAAATAAAATTGCTGCTCATTTCTCAAGAATGACAGAAGAATTATTTTTATTTCTATTCAACTAGAGATAAAACACAGTATGTGTTTTGTTTTAAAATTAAATCATGCTTCCTCTGACTATTAGTGCCAAATAAAACCCCAGCTGTGTTAATACCAGCCATTCTGTCTCTCATTCTCAGCAACATCTGCTTTGAGTTAACCCTGGATCCCCAGGTCCCAGTTCACCGCTCTGCTCCATCGTTACAGCTACGTTTTCTGGAAGAGTCCAGGCAGGTCTGTTACAAACATGGCAGCGGCTCAACTGTTAGGGCTGCTTCTCCCCTTCCAAACATTCTCATTCCTTAAATGTGCAAACATTCTCACTTAAAAGTTAAACTTAGCATAATACATTTCTATAAGAATTGACATATTTTCACCAAAAGAATGGGACAGAGATGTTATGTCTCTCTCCTCGTATAAGTGGCCACAAATCTTCATGCAAGTTCAAAAACAAGATGAAAAAGAACCTAATATGGCTTTCCAAAGAGGAGGCTGAATAGATAAAAGCAACACGATTATGATTCAAAAGGTACAAAGGATCTCGGAAGAAGGAAGACAGGAAAGAATATGTGGAGAAATTGCGGAATATAGGAAAGATAAGACATGTAGAGTCTGATATTCAGTGATGGCAGCTAGCCGCCTCCACTGAAAATGAAACCTGGATATGCAAAGCCAGGGTCATATCCGGCCCCAGCGTTGCATATCCGAGTTGCCTGGTTCAGCAAGAAGCTAACCGGACAGGCAGCGATATTCAGCCATTGCCCGGTTAGCATCCGAGGCGAAAATAAGGCCAGCTTTTGCTGAGCCATACTTGGGCAGCAGCTCAATATCGCTGCTGCCCAGGTATCGATGGGGACTGGACCCGGAGCGCCACGATGCTAACTGGTTAACATTGGGTCTTGCAGCGCTGGCACCTGCAGATATTCAGTGCCACTAAGCATATTAGTACCGCTGAGTATCCTGCTTAGTGGCATTTACAGCTTTGCAGTTCTGCAAACCGTGTAAATACCTTTGAATAGTGGGCCTGTAGAGGATAATTTTATAACAGATCGCCTATGTATGAAAACCAAGTAGATGCCTATTTTATAAAGACGCATAGGGGGTCTTTCACTAACAGCACTCTAGCTAGCAGTGTGTGATCTAGTGCGTGCTGAAGACACACTAGGACACGCATTACCAGCTAGCACAGGGCCATGACAGTCAGCATGGGATGATTCCCGCGCTGTGCAACCCACTTTAGAGTCGTGAGTGGGCTGGTTAGGGGCAGAGAGTGGGCGCGGTGATCTCGCTGTTAATGTATAGGAGGACCGTCTTTGGGAAAAATTTTATAAAGCTTTTTCCATGGGTAAAGCCTGTTTTACATGCAGAAGAGACCTTTTAGAAAATTATACGACTGTATATGTGCATACAAAGTAATGAGAGAGGTAGGTGGCTCCTTAGGAGTGGAGGAGCAGCTTAGTGGCTAGAGCAGTGGTCTGCTGACCAAGAGACCAGCATTTGATTCCCACTGGCAATCCTTGTGGCCTTGGCCAAGTCAGTTTACCCACCAAATTCTGGTCATGTCTTACCAAGAAAACCCAGGAGTTGCTGAGTCAGCATTGACTCAACAGCACACATAGGTGGCACATAGACTAAACATCAAATACCAACCACTGTAAGAATTGCATCCTTTGTTGAAGTTCTATGCTATCAAAAAATAAGCATCTTTCAAAAAAATAATAATCATGCATCTCTTTCAAAAAAAATCTCTTTCAAAATAAAGGGGTAGATGTCAGAGAAGTCCCTTTAAAGTCTAAAAGCCATGCTATTCAGCAGCTAGAGTTTCAAAAGACTTATGGACTCATCCTCACTGGTCATAAAAACCCCTTAAAGTGCCAATCGGATTAAAGTGAGAAAGCAAATGGCATGCTCATTATCTTTGCCATTTTGTGGTACCTTGCAAAAATCTTGCAAAGCACATTTGCAGTCAATTGGATTCTTGACAACACACTCTTGAAGCAGCTCATCAGCAAAACGCAGCCACGTCAAGTGTAGCAATTCTGGCTGGATTAGAAGCTGACAGGCTCTTTCCATCCAGGACGTACAACCCCTCTGTACATCTGGTTTGACCGGACGTACAGAGGAGGTCATGACTCTGATCCCATGGGGCATGTCTAGCCCTGCAGGATCAGAATCGCGATCAGTCCTGTATGTGCAGGCCAGGACTGATTCAGCCTGACTTGCATGTATAGGAAAAGCCTGATTCGTAATTAGTCAGGGCAAGGGTGGCCAACTCCGGTCCTAGTGCATCACAATCCAGCCTGGTTTTCAGGATGTCCCTAATGAATATTCATGAGGTATATTTGCACCAACTGCCTCCCATTGTATGCAAATATATCTCATGCATATTCATCAGGGACATCCTGAAAACCAGGCTGGATTGTGGTGCACTAGGGCTGGAGTTGGCCACCCCTGAGTTAGGGCATATTGTCCAAGAAGTAGTAGTCTTTAAATATGTATATCTTTAAGGCCTTTTTGAATGTTGATGTGTCTGTAGTACTCCTCAAATGGTCAGGGATAGAATTCCATAATTGCAGTGCATAGAGAGAGATAGCTCTTTTCGAGCTGGTATAGGAAGTTTTTGTGAATAGCAGTGGTACATGTAGTAGATTCCGTGAGCTTGTTCGTCAATTTCTGGTACAAGGCGCCTACGTTGTCTTTATAAAACAGTCTTTAAATAGGGCAAAAGGAGCGCTAAGGCCATAGCGGAGAGACTGAATGAATTCTTTGCTTCAGTCTTTACTGAAGAAGATGAAGGGAAATTACCCAGGCCTGAAATGGTATTTAAAGGTGATGTATCAGAAGAATTGAAAAAAAATCAATAAACCAGGAAGATGTCTTACAACTATTTGATAAACTAAAGAGTAGCAAATCACCTGGACCGGACAGTATACATCCCAGGGTGCTGAAAGAACTGAAATATGACATTGCAGACCTACTATTAGTAATCTGTGAACTATCATCAAAATCATCTGTAGTACCAGAAGATTGGAGAATAGCCAGTGTAATGCCAATTTTTCAAACTACAGACCAGTGAGCTTGATATCAGTACCGGGAAAAATGGTAGAAAACCATTATAAATAACAATATTACTGAACATGTAGATAGTCATGGTTTAATGGGAGAAAGTCAATATGGATTTAGCCAACGAAGGTCTTGTCTCACTAATCTATTATACTGTAGATAAAGGTGAGTGGGTCGATATTGTATATCTGGATTATCAGAAAGCCTTTGACAGGGTCTCTCGTGAGAGACTCTTGGCAAAATGAAAAAGTCATGAGACTGGAGGCAGTATAGTATTGTGGATCAAGAACTGATTAAAAGACAGAAACAGAGAGTAGGATTAAATGGCCAGTTTTCTCAATGGAGAAAGGTGAATATTGGAGTACCCCAGGGATCTGTGCTGTGCCCACTACATTTTTAACATATTCATAAATGATCTGGAAATGGGAATAACGAATGAGCTGATTAAATTTGCAGATGACACAAAATTATTAAAAAAACACAGGAGAATTGTGAAAAATTACAAGAGGACCTTGATAAATTGGAAGACTGGACATCCAAATGGTAGATACAATTTAATGTGGACAAGTGAAACGTTATGCATGTGAAAGCACATTTTACAATGGGACATTCAAGTGCAATCTGGGACATCAAAGCCAGAATGTCTGAAAAAAAGCAGGCACGTGCAAGTTCAGGCACAATTTCAAAAACATGGACGTGCCTGATATAGGCGTCTACATAGAAGCCCCAATAAGTGCAGCCCAGAACATGGATTCTAATAGCATAATGGTTAAAGTCATAGGGGTATATTTAATAAACATAGAAACATAGAACAATGACGACAGAAAAAGACCACATGGCCTATCTAGTCTGTCTTTCCATATCAACAACTACAACAGTCCCCTTTTTTCCTTTAGAGATCCTCTGTGTTTGGTCGGTAAGGGAGCAGGTGTTATCGAGCATTAATGGCAGCAAAAAGTGGTTTTCCATGTGAAAAAGGCTCTGGGCATAGGAGGCGTTCTGGCGTTAAGGACACTATGGGCCATTTAATGTGCAGTAATGGGACATTGGGCATTAAGGTGTCAAGCATGCACCTTAACGTCTGAGAACGGCTGTGACCCTAACATTGGATAAAGGAGCAGAAAAGGAAGCCAATCTGAAGGTGATGGATGGAAGGACGGGGGGGGGGGGGGGAGATAATGGACCTGACAGATCCATGGACACCCTATGTGGCAGCCAGTAAAGTCGACGAGTTGAGAGACAGGTGTACCAGTGCACAGGAGGGTGCCAGTGTAATATGGTGCAATATTAGTGTGTGGCATAGGATGGGGAACACGTGTCCCCTAGCAAAATCAGAAGTGGCAGGATGTGTGCAGTGACAGAAGGACAGAGTAGCAGTGGTGACGTGCAGATCAGGTACAGGAGAGGTGGGTGTGTGAAGAGCCAAAATGTGGAAAAGAGTACCAGTGTAGGCCATGGTGTAACAGCCTTCATGAGAAGATATGACTGCACCCAGCTGACAGAGGTGGATGGCGGCGGAGGAGAGGGTGGTATGGGCTGGCAGCATCGATGTGTCAACAGCTCCATTGCAGTCCCCCACAAAAGGACCAAGGCAACACAACGGACCTGCAACAGAGCCTTTGAACTCTATGCCCCATCCCTCTGGAACTCTCTACCAAACCACATCAGGAACAACGGTGATCTCCCATCATTCAAAAAGCAGCTAAAAACCGTCCTATTCCAAGAACATCTCTGAATAAGAATCCCCCTATTTTTCCTCAAGAGCTCCAGACCAGTAACTATGCTACCCTGTCAGTCTCTATGTTCATCCCAAAATCATCAATGTTGAACCCCCGGTGATGGCCCCCCCCACCATTGATTCCCCCCCTTGTTATATGTCCCACCGCTTTGACCCGGTGAAAAGCGGGATATAAATACAGTTAAATAAATAAATAAATAAATAGGTGCCATCCCCAAAGTATCTGTACTGTGTGTGAAAATATGCGCCAGTGGCACCTGGAAGGTCTGATACCAGACATATGGGACACACACCTGTCCTAGCCACACAGCCACCATACATCTCAGACAAATGTGCAGATAACAACTAAACAGGTGTCATCCAAACTGGGCAAATGGGGTACGTATGGACATGAGCTGAGACCTGCAGGGGGATATCCAAAGGGTAGGATGTGTCTGCATGTACTGCAGAGATATAAGGGAGCCAAAGCTGTACAGTAACAGACATGATGTTACACATGGGTCATGTTTCCCAAGTAGGTAATAGCTGTATGCATGTAACTGCCTGTTAGTATACCGCTGAAGTAGTGCAGTCACATCGGGGCCCATCTTACCATCAATTTGCAATGTCTGATGATAACCAGGGATTGTACAGAACTGCAGTCAGATGAGCCAGTGGTGGGTTAAGTGATCTGCTCAAGTTCACAAGGAGGTGTTATCAATCCATGAAGGTTGTGGCAGACATAAAATGTGACAGTAACTCATTTCGAAATGTCACATAAGGAGTGGTAGTGGGCCTCAAACTGTGGTATCTTGGCCCCTAAGCCATTGCCATGACCATCATGCCATACCTCCAAGCAGGGTCCTGATATATGCAGGGTGAACATGTCAGACCCACTGCAATGGTCTGTATCAGAGGCAATAAAGCCATGCTGGCAGAAGGCCATGATGGGGAATAGCATGTTCGCTGACCCAAAGTGTGGCCAGAACACATAGCAAAGTAGAAGGATGAGTGTCTGCAAGTCACAGTAGAGCCAGGACAGTTACAGGCAGGAAAATGGCATGAGTAGCACACAGGCCCAAAATGAACATGTGGGAATCAAATCCTTGTCCTCTGTGTATAAAGGCATTGCAGTAACCAGTAGGCTACACCTCCACATAGCACTGTTAGGATTCAAAGAGCCTGCAGGTCACTGCCTAGACTGCCTTCTGTGTGTACTGGTATAGGTTAAGCCCTCCAGTACCCATGAGGCACTGCACAGGCAGAACAGCAGTCTGCCGCAGATCACCAAATGGAGAATGCACTGATCCATCACATCAGCTCAGTAAGACGCACTGACAGTGTGTGCGACATGCACAGAACAGCTACAAATCATGCTACTGAGTGGTTATAGCAGTCACCCTGAGGGTGAGGATGGGCGCCCAGCACCTGGTCCCCAGAACTTGCACTACTTGAGATGGTCTCTGCTGGTTGTCTGGTCTACATCACTGCTGGTGTATCATGCTAGTTGCATTGTTTCTTGCACAATTGTAGCATGCTGTAGGTCCAGTCACAGCTGGGGCCCTGTGTTCTGCGTCTGTTGGACAGAGATTCTCCTAGAACAGTGTCTGTTAGTGCTCAATGTTAAAAAGCTGTTTTCATGGATGCTAGAAGCAGAAGGGATCCTCTAGGCTTGTATGGGACTGCAGCTACTGTTCTACCATGACTACAGTGAGTGGGCCAGGAGCAACTGCTGTCCCAACCATCTAGGACTAACAATCCATGACAGCAAGCTCTTGTCAGACTGCACCTACTGCCCACCACTGGACTGTGTCAGCCATGCACATACTAACTGCAGCTGGTCAGCACACAATGCATGTGCATAGAGCTACCATGTGCACCCTGGCTTGGGGTTAACGACATGGGCACCCAGCATTTGGCTCAGTGATTAGGATCTCCAGACAGAGATTGCACCCACATCAATGGAGCCAGGCACTATACAGCACTATGTGTATACATAGCCGTGCCATAGTCACTGCTCGGTCAGAGTGAGAGTGCCCTCTCAGTATGACATGCAGTGGCCACCCAAGACATGCACATGGCAGACAGGCACTGCAAAGTCACAGCCATTGACCCTATCACCTTCTGGCCAAGATGTTGGCCTGGCGATCGCAGGGCATTTGCCTCGACTGATAAAGGAGGACCAGTCTGGGTTTATCCCAGTGATGCAGGCTAGTGATAATGTCTGCAAAATTTTACACTTGGTTTGGAAGGCTAGGCAAAAGAAACATTCATCGATATTGGTAGCGGTAGAGCAGGAAAAAGCATTTGACCGGGTGGAGTGGTCTTTTATGTTTGCAGTGTTAAGGCGAATGGGGATCAGAGAGTGGTTCATAGGGTGGCTGCAGTCCATCTACAAGGACCCCTGGATGTGAATTAGAGTTAATGACAGCTACTTGGATGAATTCCTGCTGGGAAGAGGCACCAGACAGGACTGCCTGCTTTCACCTCTCCTGTTTGCGATGGTAATTGAACCTCTAGTGAAGGAGGTTTGAAGTTTGTCGGATATAGGAGGGATAGTAGTAGGGGGTGAATGTAAAATCATTTTATATGCCAATGACGTTATCTTTGTGGTGCAGAACCCTCTGCTTTCTTTGTCATATTTGATGAAGGTTATTGAGTCTTATAGTAAGGTGTCTGGGTGTTAAATAAATCTGTTGATGACAGAGGTTTAGAAGTTGGAATTGAACCCCGGTCTGGAGGGGCATCTTTGGGATGCATTTCTGTTTAAGTGGGAGAAAGAAGCTATTAAATATTTGGGAATGCAAATAGGGTGGAATCTTCGGAAGCTGTATCAGGAAAATTATGTCCCTTTGATAGTGCAGGCACTCAGAGATCTAGTAGGCCAGATGGTGGGCCAGGTAGTAGTCAGAGATGGGTGGGCCAGATAGTGGTCATTAAGATGAATGTGTTTATGTGTGTTTATGTCTACTTTGCTTGATATACCACACCTTCGAAACAGCAGGATGGTGTACAATCCAAAAACTTACAAAGAAAATCAGAAAGAAGAAAGGAACACCATTATAAGACAGGAAAGGTATTAAACGAGCAGCAGATAGAGAAGAGCAAAGGAAGCAGTGAGACTAGTAGTCAGGTTGTGGGAGGTCAAAGGCAGTGAACAGATATGTTTTAAGTTTAGTTTTGAACTTTGGATAAGAGAGTTTGAGGCGGATGTTGGTGGGTAAGGAATTCCAAAGGGCAGGTCCGAGAAAGTATAGAGCTGAGGAACAAGTGGATTCTAACTGAGCATGTGAGACAGAGCGCAAATGAAGATGTTTGGCATGTAATGTACAGAGAACTCGAGAGGCAGACATGAAGGTAGTGGAGATCAGAGAAATAAGTGGGAGCACCAGTGTGAAGGACCTTGTGGACATAGGGTCAGAAGCTTATATTGAGAGCTATATTTGAGGGAAAGCCAGTGAAAGTGATTCAGAAGGGGGGTGACGTGATCAAAATGGGTGGCATGTGTGACAATACAGACCACAGTATTCTGGACGAGTTGCAAACGATGGTTTGAGTATTGAGGTAGACCGAGAAGAATGACATTACAGTAATCTAATTTGGCCATCACTAGGGTCAGAAGAAGAGTGGTGAGAGATGAGGGGGACAAGAAAGGACAGACAGCACGGATGCAATGAAGAGAATAAAAAACATGACGGATAACAGAGGAGAGATCGGTCTGAAAGTTGAGGGAGGAGTCAAGGATTACCCCAAGGTAGCAGAGGGTATCGACTACAGGGACTGAACTAGAGGGAAATGCAGGAGCTAGTGAAGATGGTGAGTCAGTAAAAGAAAACCAGATGGCGGCAGTTTTAGTAGGATTGAGGTGAAGAAAGTTTTCAGAGCCAGGTGGCAATATTGGAGAGACAAGTGTTCAAGGGAAGTAAATCAGGGGCCAAGGGATCCATATGGTGCAAAAGGATAATATTGTCTGCATAATAGTAGGCTGAATTCCCATGTTGCTGAATAAGTAGAGTGAGGGGAATTAAGAAGATGCTGAACAGAATGGGGGGGGGGGTCAGAACCTGTGGGGGACACCACAGGAGAGGGGGAAGCGTGGGAGGGAGAGGAACCACTATGAACAGAAAAAGACCAGTGACAGAAAAAAGAATGGAACCAGTGCTGAACGGTGTCATGGACACCAAGATCATGTAAACGGACAAGAAGAGTAGCATGATCAACAAGGTTGAAAGTGGAAGATAGATCCAGGGAGACAGCCAGAGAAAGGTCACCATAATCGTGAACCTGGTAGATTTAGTTCAGGAAAAAAGAAGGATAGTTTCTGTGCTGTGATCCATGCTAAAACCAAACTGATGGGCATGTAAAGCAAGGGTGGCACTGAGATGAAGAAAGCTGGGAAAAAAACATAAGAACATAAAAACATAAGTTATGCCATACTGGGTCAGACCAAGGTCTATCAAGTCCAGTATTCTCTTTCCAACAGTGGTCAATCTAGGTCACAAGTACCTAGCAGTTTCCCCAAAGGACACAGGTTTCACAATGCTTATATAGGGGCAAGCAGTGGATTTCCCGGATCCCCTTTAATAATGATTTATAGACCTTTCCTCCAGGAACTTGTCCAAACCTTTTTTAAATCCAGCTACACTAACAGCTTTTACTACATCATCCGGTAACGAATTCCAGAGTTTGATTACGCATTGAGTGAAAAAATATTTTCTCTTATTAGTCTTAAATAGGTTATACTGTAGCTTCATTACATGTCCCCTAGTCTTTTTATATTTTGATGGCATAAACATTTGATCTATGTACGTTTACCCGTTCCACGCCATTCATTAATTTACAGTCCTCTATAATATCTCCTCTCAGCCGTCTCTTTTCCAGGTTGAAGAGCCTTAATCTTTTTAGCCTCTTCTCATAGGCGTATCCTTCCATCCCCTTTACCATTTTGGTGGCTCTTCTCTGTACCTTTTCTAATAACGCTACATCCTTTTTAAGATACAGTGACCAGAATTGCACACAATATTCAAGGTGCGGTCGCACCATGGAACGATACAGAGGCATTATAATATCCTATGTTTTATTTCCTATTCCTTTCCTTATGATAGAAACATAGAAACATGATGACAGAAAAAGATCACATGGCCTGTCTAATCTGTCCTTCCATATCAACCACTACAAAAGTCCCCTTTTTCCTTTAGAGATCCTCTGTGTTGGTCCCATGCTTTTGTGAATTCAGATACTGTCCTCATCTCTACCACCTCCACTGGGAGACTATTCCATGGATCCACCACTCTTTCCATAAAGAAATATTTCTGCATATCACTCCTGAATCTATCCCCTTTCACCCTCATCTCATTTCCCCTCGTAGCAGAGCTTGCTTTCAGTGGAAAGAGGCTCTCCTCCTGTGCATTTATGCCACGGAGGTAATTAGACATCTCAATCATATCACCTCTATCCTGCCTTTCCTCTAAGGTGTACATATTAAGATCCTTAAGTCTTTCCTCGTATGCTTTATAATGATCACTAACCATTTTGGTAGCCACCCTCTGTACTGACTCTAGCTTGTTTATATCCTTTTGAAGGTGCGGTCTCCAGAATTGCAAACAATACTCCAAATGAGGTCGCAACAAAGACTCATACAGAGGCACTATCACCTCCTTTCCTTTGCTGACCATTCCTCTCCCTATGCACCCAAGCATCCTTTTAGCTTTTTCTGTCGCCTTTTCTACCTGTTTAGCTTCTTTAAGATCATCAGACACAATCATGCCTAGGTCCCGTTCTTCTTTAGTAAACAAAAGTCATTCACCCCCTATACTGTATTGCTCCCTTGGATTGCTGCAGCCCAAATGCATGGCCATGCATTTTTTAACATTAAATCTCTGCTGCCAAATTCTAGACCATTCTTCAAGCTTTGCTAGATCCCTCCTCATGCTATCTACACCTTCCTTGGTGTCTTCTCTATTGCAGATTTTGGTATCATCTGCAAAGAGGCAAACCTTACCCGACAGCCCATCCACTATATCACTAACAAAGATGTTAAAAAGAATCTGACCAAGGACAGAGCCCTGGAACATACCACTAGTAACCTCCTTTTCCTCAGATTGAGCTCCATTTACTTATATCCTTTGTTACCTCCCACTCAACCAATTTCTAACCAAAGCAGTAACTTTAGGGTCCATTCCTAGGGTGCTCAGTTTGTTTCTAAGTCACCTGTGAGGAACGGTGTCAAAGGCTTTACTGAAATCTAAATACACCACATCTAGGGCTCTCCCTCGGTCCTACTCCCTGGTCACCCAGTCAGAGAAATCAATCAGATTTGTCTGACAAGACCTGCCTCTGGTGAATCCATGCTGCCTCGGATCCTGTAATCCGCTGGATTCCAGAAACCTCACTATTTTCTCTTTCAGCAGCACTTCCAATAATTTACTCACCACCAAAGTTAAACTAACTGGCCTGTAAGAACATAAGAACATAAGATATGCCATACTGGGTCAGACCAAGGTCGATCAAGCCCAGTATCCTGTTTCCAACAGTGGCCAATCTAGGTCAAACGTACCTAGCAGTTTCCCCAGAAGACACAGGTTCCACAATGCTTGTATTGGGTCAAGCATTGATATCCTGGGTCCCTTTTTAATAATGGTTTATGGACCTTTCCTCCAGGAATTTGTCCAAACCTTTTTTAAACCCAGCTACACTAACAGCCTTTACTACATCCTCCGGTAACAAATTCCAGAGTTTGATTACATGTTGAGTGAAAAAGTATTTTCTCTTATTTGTCTAAATAGTTTACCCTGTAGCTTCATTGCACGTCCCCTAGGCTTTCTATATTCTGATAACTTAAACAATCGATCTACGTTTACCCATTCCACTCCATTCATTAATTTATAGACCTCTATCATATCTCCCCTCAGCCGTCTCTTTTCCAGGTTGAAGAGCTCTAACCTTTGTAGCCTCTCCTCATAAGAGTAGCCTTCCATTCCCTTTACCATTTTGGTGGCTCTTCTCTGAACCTTTTCTAATAACAATATATCCTTTTTAAGATACAGCGACCAGAATTGCACACAATAGTCAAGGTGTGGTCGCACCATGGAACGATACAGAGGCATTATAATATCCTTTGTTTTATTTTCCATTGCTTTCCTTATGATACCTAGCATTCTATTTGCTCTCTTGGCCACCGCTGCACACTGGGCGGAGGTTTTCAACCACATCCTTACTTCCACTTTTGTGTAAAGGAACCACATGTGCCTCTCTCCAGTCCTTTGGCACCACTCCCAACTCCAACGAGGCATTGAAAAGGTGAGTCAGTGGAGCTGCTAGATAGTCCCCAGGTTTCCTCAGTATTCCAGTGTGTATCTCATCCAGTCCCATTGCTTTGTCTTAAAATATTCCCTTTCAGTTTTGCCTACTGTTTTTCTACATCCCCCAGCTGTTCCCATCCTGTTAATAGCTCCCTGAGGTATTGGCCCATCTTGGCAAAGTTAGTTTTCCTAAAGTCTAAGACCCTCGCTTTTAAATGGATTTTAACAGCCCTAGTCCTAATACTGAATCACACCATCTGGTGATCACTGGATAGAAAATGATCTCCCACTATAACATCAGAAACACTTTCACGTGTCGGTTCTTTTATCATTTGCCTCAATAGTTCTCCCTGTAGAGAATCCAGGATCTCCTTACTTCTAGATGATACTGCAGCAGGAATGTGCCAGGCATATTGAAATCCCCTATCAGTAGCACTTCCCCTTTCCAAGCAATGCTGCGTATGTCTTCAGTTTATGTCTATGCCTAGCATTCTATTTGCTTTCTTGGCCACTGCTGCACTCTGGGTGGAGGGTTTCAACATGTTATCCATAATGATGCCTAAATCTTTTTCCTGGGTGGTGGTTCCTAATATGGAACCTTTGCATCGTGTAACCATAGCTTGGGTTGTTCTTTCCTAAGTGCAAAATTTTGCACTTGTCCATATTAAATTTCATCTGCCTTTTGAACATCCAGTCTTCCAATTTATCTAGGTCCTCTTGCAATTTTTTTACAATCCTCTTGGGTTTTAACAACTTTGAATAATTTTGTGTCATCTGCAAATCTGATCACCTCACTCGTTATTCCCATTTCCAGGTTATTTACGAATATGTTAAAAATCAGCGGACTCAGCACAGATCCCTGGGGTACTTCACTATTCACATTTTTCCATTTGGAAAATTGGCCATTTGGCCCTACCCTCTGCTTTCTATCGTTTAACCAGTTCCTGATCCACAATAGAATCCCGTCTCTTATCCCATGACTTTTTAATTTTGCCCAGAGTCTCTCATGAGGGAACTTGTCAAAGGCTTTCTGAAAATCCAGATACACTATATCAACTGACTCACCTTTGTCTACCTGTTTATTCACACCTTCAAAAAAACATAACAGATTAGTAAGACAAGACTTTCCTTGGCTAAAGCCATGTTGGTGGTCTCCCATCAAGCCATGACTATCCACATGTATAATAATTTTGTTCTTTATAATGGTTTATACCATTTTTCCCAGTACTGATGTCAGGCTCACCGGTCTGTAGTTTCACGGATAACCCCTGGAACCTTTTTTAAAAACTGGTGCTAGATTGGCCATCCTCCAGTCTTCAGGTATTACAGATGATTTTAATGATAGTTCACAGATTACTAATAGTAGGTCTGCAGTCTCATATTTCAGTTCTTTCAACACCCCTGGATGTATGCCATCCAGTCCAGGTGATTTGCTACTCTTCAGTTTATCAAATAGTTGTAATACATCTTCCCAGAGTATCAATATTTCTTTCAATTTTTCTGC
The DNA here is from genome assembly GCA_033557465.1 of Ichthyophis bannanicus. Lineage (NCBI taxonomy): Eukaryota > Metazoa > Chordata > Amphibia > Gymnophiona > Ichthyophiidae > Ichthyophis > Ichthyophis bannanicus. Next base: position 939,379,358 of record CM066033.1, on the reverse strand, counting down.
GGCATCACTTTTAAATACCATTTCAGCCATGGGTCTTTACATCTTCCTCAGTAAAGACTGAAGCAATTTCTTAAGAATTTTCAAAAGGAAAGGAAGGGTGGAGACATATTGAAAGTGAGCTTGAACATAAGAATCAAGGGAGGGGTTCTTCACAAGGGATCTGACTAAAGTGTGTTTCCAGGTGGAGGGGAAGATGCCTGAGGACAAGCTGTTGTTAAAAATAGACAAAATCAGTAGAGCCAGGGAGGGTTCCTTGAGCAAAGCTGATGGGATGTGGTCAGAGGGACAAGTGGTCTTGCGGGATGAGGATAAAACCTTATGAAGTTCATTGGAAGAAATTGCATGAAAGGTGGACCAAGTGTGAGGATGCGCAGGGAAGGAGGGGGAAGGGGAAAGTGGAGAGAGAGGCTGTGGGCAATTGTCAAAGGAAGAGCAAAGATTCTGAATCTTAGCTGAAAGTGGAGTTCAAGGGTAGTAGGGCTAAGGAGAGGGATCGAAGAAGAAGAAATGGAAGAGGTCCTGGTGCTGGAAAGAGAAAAGAGGACAGAGTAAAGCTGGCGAGTAGAGTTAGGAGCAGAAGAGATAGGATGATTGAAACATAGAAACATTTGGCAGAACAAGACCACATGGCCTCTCTAGTATGCCCTTCCATAACAAATACAATAGTCTCCTTTTTATCTTTAGAAATCCTTTGTGTTTGTCCCATGCGCATGATCATAGAAGGACCCTTTGGCAGTGTTCATGCAGAGGCGATAATGGTGGTGTCGATCTTTGAAAAGCTGAAGTGATTTAGGTGAAAGGTGCTTGTGCCACAGGTGCTCGGCATGGCGAAGGTGGGTGCAGAGAAGGCAGAGACACAGGTGGTACCAGGGCTGGGGAAGTTTTGATGACTGATGATGGTGACAAAGAGGGGAAATCCAGTTTAGGGCATCTGAGGAGGGGAAAAGTTCAAAGGAAAAGGAAGAGAGAGCGCGAGACAATGTTGTTTCTGTTTATGACCCTACCAATAGAGGTTCCAAAGCAGGACTTGCAGAGATTGCAGTGGCGGATCTTTTCATTTATCTGGAAGAGATGGCTGCCGAGGGTGAAAAGGGGGGGTGATGTGCTGGGCTTGATGGGAGGGGTGTATGGGGTCCCCAACTTAGGGAAGTATTATAGGGCAGCAGAGATGAGGGCCATATTAGATTGAAGAATGGGGCAGGGGGGATGCAGTGGGTTCAGTTGGAGTGGGCGGCAACAAGGGGTGATCCTCAGGATCTTTTGTGGCAGTGGAGAGGTGGGGCGGGAATTGGGGTAGGGGGACACCCAATCATTGGGCTCACTTGTGGAGTATGGAGAAGGGTGAAAGGGCAGTTGGCAACTGGGGGGGGGGGGGAGGCTGCATATCCAAACTCTTAGGGTGATGGAGGGCTTTTGGCACAGCAGGGGAGGTTTTTTGGTGAGAGGGGGACAGGGGATATGGAGGACGGGGTCCTGGAGGGCCAACTATAGCAAGGGGGGGGGGTACTGATCTCTGAAGGATTGAACTATAATTTTGTTTTGCCTCTGGAGAGATTTGTTTGTTTGGTTGTTGGTGGGTCTGTACTTGCAGAGGGTGGTTGGGAGTGTGGTCAGAGTGAGTGCCAGACTGTACAGCGCCTGGGTGGGAAAAATGGGGTGAGGTTGTTCACGCTGTGCAAGTTGGTAGATATCGGTCATCTGTCTGAGTTCTATATTGGAAATCAATAAATATAATGATGATGGTGACAAAGAGGGGAAATCCAGTCTAGAGCATCAGGGAAAATGAGATCTGAGGAGGGGAAACGTTCAAGGGAAAGGAGCCATATAAACTATAAAATCCTAGTCACTACTTTTAAACTAATCAAAGACATCTCTCCCTCATACCTCTCCTCTCTCATCACTAAGGAAACCCACACTCGCACACAACGTGACAGTAACAAAAATAAACTTGCAATTCCAATTGACTTCAGGAAATCAAGACAAATAACAAACAACAAGGTCTTCTCCCCCATTGCCTCTAACCTTTGGAATAACCTCCCAGACTACCTAAGAGAAATAAATGACCTACTGACTTTCCGCAAAAAACTCAAAACCTATCTATTCACCCAGCACTTTGATTCCCCAAATAAACATAATCCCTCACACCCCTCTGCTTAAACCCCCATTGAAATATCATCACCCACCCGCCACTCTGCCCCTGCTAAAATTCCATCTACCTAACAACCAAAATTTTATGTAGCTGCATGTAAATGGCCTCTTTATTGTCAATAACAATGTTAATGTACATAGCTATAAAAGTTCTATGTATATAGTTATAAAATGTTTCATGTAATTGAATATGTATCGTTCTCTGTACTATTCAAACGTTGTTCCTTGTAAACCGCATTTGATCTGTTGGAAAATGTGGTATAAAAATGTATAATAAATAAATATATATTTAAAAAAAATGGAAAATGGATGCAAGTGAAGAAATTAGAAAAGAGCAGAAGTACTGGGAAATTAGGTGTAAAATGTTAAGGCAGGCCAAGAGAGAATTTGGAAACAAGACTGCAATAGAGACAAAAAGTCATAATAAAACCCTTTTAAATACATTATAAGTAGGAAGCCTGTGAGAGGGGTGGGTTGGACATTTAGATGACCCAGGGTGAAATAAGTGCTAGGGAAGATAAGGTTATAGTGGAAAATCTAAATTAATTCTTTACTTCATTATTTTATTTACGACACCCAAGCCAGAATCAGTCTTTGGTGGTGATGATTTGGAGGAATTGAAGCAAAGCACAAGAAAAGCAAATGGAATGCCAGGAATCATAAGGAAAGGAATGGAGAATAAAATCAAGGATATTATAGTGCCTCTGTATCATTCCATGGTCCAACTGCACCATGAATATTGTTTACAATTCTGGTCTCCGTATCTTAAAAAGGATATAGCAGAATTAGAAAAGGTACAGAGAAGAGCCACCAAAATGGTAACGGGGATGGAAGGATACTCCTAAGAGGAAAGGTTTAAAAGGTTAGGGCTTCAACCTGGAAAAGAGACGGCTGAGGAGACATATGATAGAGGTCTATAAATTAATGAATGGAGTAGAACGAGTAAATGTAGATCAGTTACTTACTCTATCAAAATGTAGAAAGACTAGGGAACATGCAATGAAGCTAAAATGTAACCCCTTTAAGAGTAATAAGAGAAAATATGTTTTTCACTCAACGAGTAATCAAAAACTGGAATTCATTACCAGAGGATGTAGTAAAAGCTGTTAGTGTAGCTGGGTTTAAAAAAAGTTTGGACAAGATCCTGGAGGAAACCATTATTAAAGAGGACCCGAGAAATCCACTGCTTATCCCAGGACAAGCATTGTGGAACCTATGTACCTTTTTAGGAACCTGTCAGTTACTTGTGACTTGGATTGGCCACTGTTGGAAACAGGATACTGTGCCTGATGGACCTTGGTCTGACCCAATATGGCATTTCTTTTGTTATTATGTTCTTAAACCTGGAAGATGTCAATGCCCATTTTATATAGCACATTGAGACATCCAGGTCAGGACATGTACAATTTGCCTGCCATTTTACACAAGGTTCTGCCAAATGTGGAGCTATTTGTAAATTATTCACTAAAACTGCAGGAATGCAAGTGTAATTCCAGCAGTCCAGCTGGAGCAGTGATTTTCAAAAGTTTCATGTTGGCAAAAAACGGCATCCTGCTCTCCCCAAATGTCTTAGTATAATAGTTGCTCCTGACAGCATTGATCCCCCCATCCCAGCACTCCCCCCTGACTTCAATAGTGCATTACTGGATTCCCCTTGACATCATTAGTACCCCTCCAGACTCTTCCCCAAATCCCCCCGACAAAGGCAGACCTCCTGACGAACACCTCCATGCCCAACCCTTCCCCGGATCTTACTAGGGTTCTCCCTAATGTTGGAGGGCAGCAAGAGTGATGCCCAGTCACTCCTGCCCCATGAGGTGTGGAATTCAAAATGGCATCCACCAACACCTAGAAGTAGTCTTGAAGTACTTTCAGAAAGAGTCAAGCTGTTAAATAAGCCCCAGTCTGACACTTATTGGACATACTATGAGATTTGTGCTAGGGGTTGATGGGCATAATTTTTAACCCAGGACCTCATGGGGTAGGAGTGACAGGGGATCACTCTGTCCCTCACTAGACACCGGGGATCAAGAGTGCAATCAGGGCCGCTGCTACCATTAAGTGAATAGGGGGTTGTCAAGAGCACCAATAGTCGGAGGGCAGCCTATTGCCACCGCTGCCACCCCTCTCCGGGACCCGCACTGAGTCACTGTTCCTGCTTCCACCCCCTCCAAAGAAAACTTCCTGTTGGCCTGGGGGACTATAAGAAATGTTAAAAAGAGGAAGACTAACAACAATGTCTTAGAAGCTAAGGGAAACTGGTAAAGCAGTCAGGAAAGCAAAGACACAAAATGGACAAAAAATAGCTAAAACACCAAAACTTGGGGACGATTCTTTTTTTAGTTATGTTAGCAACAGCAGGAAGTACAAAGGTGGTATTATAAGATTCAAGTGTGAAGGGGAGGAATATGTAGAGGCTGATGAGGATAAAACGGAATTGTTTAACAAATATTTCTGTTCTGTGTTCAGATGAGGGCCAGGAATGGGATCTCAGAAAACAAACACAAATAGGAATGGAAGTGAGCTAGAACTCAAACGATTTTCAGAAGGTTGTGTTTGTGAAGAGCTAGATAAACTAAAAGTATTCAATATGATGGGACTGGACATGATTCATCCAAGGGTATTGAAAGAAGTTAGAGAAGTACTGGTAATTCTATTAGCTGACCTTTCATGCTTCTTTAGAGTAAGGACTAATCCTAGAGGACTGAAGATGGGCAAATGGGATTGTTTCCACAAAAATGGAAGTAAAGATAAGGTTGGTAACTACAGATTGGTTAGTCTGACCTCTGTAGTGAGTAAATGAACATAAATGTTGCTAAAGCAGAGATTGCACAGTTTCTGGAATTCAAGGGATTGTGAGATCTGAGACAGCATGGTCTTACTAAAGGTAGGTCTTGTCAGATGAATCTGATTGATTTCTTTGATTAGGTGACCAGAAAATTGGATCAAGGGAGAGCACTAGATGTGGTAAACTTAGATTTCAACAAGGTATTTGACACTATTCCACATTGGCGACTTATAAATAAACCGAGTGCCCTTGGGATAGACCCTAAAGTGACTGACTGTGTAAGAAACATTAAGTGGGAGGCAACATAGGATAGTAGCAAGTAGAGTTCATCCTGATGATAGGGGCTTTGCTTGAGGTGTGTCACAGGGATAAGTCCTTGGTCCTGTTCTTTTTAACAATTTTGTAAGCAATATTGAAAAGATCTGTTGAGAAAGGTATGCCTCTTTGCAGATTATACCAAAATCTGCTAAGGGACGTGTGGATAATATGAGGAGAGATCTACACAGCTTGAAGAATGGTGAATTTTGTAGCTAAGAGTTTATGCCAAAACATTCAAGGTCATATATTTGGGCTGCTAAACCCCAGGAAACAGTACAGTATATGGGGTAAAGTACTTCAATGACTGAAGAAGAGTGGGTCCAGGGACAGGCCTGGATTTATACATAGGCAACTGCCTAGGGCCCCAAATTTGGAAGATACTAGATACCTGCACTAAACAGAAGCTTGATTCTGCTTCCTTTATGATCATACTCTATGATCTCCCCACTGCTCTTCAGTCCTGCTATTGGGCGCCAGCATTTCAAATCCAGCCCTGTTTGGGCATGATTGAATCAGATGATTTTTAAGAGGCCAAACAGGTAGAAAAGGCAATTGCAAAAGGTACAAAACTGTTTGAGTGCTTAGAGAGAGGATTGGCCATCAGGATAAAGGAGGTGATAATGCCTTTGTATAAATCTCGTGACACCTCATTTGGAGTATGTGTACAATTCTGGAGACCACACCTTCATGGGAATATAAAGAGGATGGAATTGGCCCAGAGAATGGCTACTAAAATGGGCAGTGGTCTTCGTCATAAGATATATGGTGATAGACTTAAAGATTTCAATATGTATACTTTGGAGGAAAGACATGAGGGGATGAAATGACAGAGATATTTAAATACCTCCATGTTACAAAAGAAGAGGAGGTGGTCCTCTTCCAGTTGAAATATATCACAAGAAACGTACACTACGCCACTTATGACCTCTACTGGAACCCACAGATTTCAGAACCATCTACCAAGCCCTGGTGATGCCACACCTCGATTTCGCAAACGCAATTCTATACGGTCTCCCACAATCAACTTTAAATCCTCTCCAATTGGCAATGAATACTGCCGCCAGAGTACTCGAAGGAATATCAAAGGCAGACCACATAACTCCAATCCTAAAAAGGCTCCACTGGCTACCGATCAATGCCAGAATCCAACATAAGATCATAATCACCACTTTCAAAGCCTTAAACAATCAAGCACCCTCAACCATCACTGACCTATTACACACCCAGACCCCCAATAGAACCAGAAGATCAGCAGCAATAAATACCTTAACTATCCCAAAAGAAACAGTCAGATGCACTAAGGAAACATCCAAAGAGCCTTTAGCATTCATGCCCCAGTAGCATGGAATGCCCTCCTACCAGAATTGAGAGCCATAACCAGCCTAACACAATTCAGGAGAAAACTCAAGCACTACCTATTCTCAAGTAACTTTCCAGTATAAATTTTCCTAAGAGAAATAGTCACACCATGCACAGATCCAGAGAATTTCTACTGTGAATAACTGTAAATAGTTTGCCCTGTTTCCTCCAAGTTCTTAAACCCCTGTTACTTGTAAAATGCACTACAGTTACCCTGTATGTATATGCTCTGTTCCATGTAAACCGCGCTGATGGTAATAGTGCGGTATATAAGAAATGTTAAATAAATAAATAAAATAAATAAATAAAGGAAGCTCTGGAACGAGGGGTCATAGGATGAAGATTAAAGAGAGTAGATTCAGGAGTAATCTGAGGAAATATTTATTTACAGAAAGTGTGGCGAATGCATGGAATAGTGGAGTGGTAGAGACAAGGAATGTATCTGAATTCAAGAAAGGGACAAATACAGAGGATCTCTGAGGGAAAGGAAGGGACTGGAGAACTTAATAGTTCTTATGGATGAGCAGAATGAATAGACTGTATGATCTTTGCTGTCATTTTCTATGCTGCTGTGTTTCTATGATACTAGTGGTGGGGTTGAGGCTGCAGAACTGTCTCCACTCTTGACATTTTCTCTTGAAATGGATTTTGGGTGTATAATTTGTCCTTGAAAGAGCAGTGCCTATACATTATTGTTTTCTCCACAGAAGATATACAAAGTAACCTTTCTGCTGTCCTGTGTCCTCATGTCCTGGTTTCATGCAGTAACACAAAACCAGATATTTTGTGAAATAGCACAAATCGTTACAAAAGGTCACTCAAAGCCTATTACTGAATCTACCATGCTGAAGTAGCACTAACTCCTTGAAATCAAACTGCAATGACCTTACGTACAAAAAGACAGCCTTGAAAATATTACACCGGGTCCTAGAACAGCATTACTGTACTTCCCAGCAAGAAAAAGGAATGATGTAGTAGTTAGAGTGATGGTCTGGGAATTGGGGTGCAAATCCCATCACCTACTGACACTTCTTATGATCTTAATTAGGTCACTTTCTCTCTCACCGTCTCCGATTTAGATTGTAAGCTCTCTGGGACATGCACCTTATTGTCCTTGAATTCTAAAAATGGCATAATCCATCTCGAGTTTTATTTGGAAAGGCAGGTTAAAATTAATTATCAATACACTTCCTAGTGAGAACAGTGAATGAGCAGAATACCTCAAGCTGGTCACACATACGGAAGCCTGCAATCCCCTCACCAAAAGAGAATAAGCAACCACAAATTAAAATACACAGACAAAACCTACAGTAACTCTTGTGCATTCCTGCCTCACCCCTCCCCTTCTGTTCTCTGCCCACTGCCTGAAAGGGGAGAGCCTGGGGCAGGAATGAGAGGCTTATTCTTTGCTGCCAGAGAGAACTGAGGTAGACCCCCATGTTCTTAGGCACATCAAAGCCTTTGGTGATCCCTTGGAAGTACTGTGCTTTAGGCAATGACTTAGGGGCATGTTTACTAAACATTCATAATGTGCGGGGCCGCGGTAGTGTGCCTGTGCCATATAAGGAGTGGGCGGTTCAGGCCGAAAAAGGAAAAAAAAAGACCGTATGTGTGCGCGTCGCGTTAATGTGTGGGGCCCACATTAGCGCGTGGGAAGGCTAAGTGGGGCGCAGCTGTGCACATATAGGAATAGAGCCGTAGCACAACAGTGAAGACATATAACCAATGGTGCAGGGGCCACGGGTTCAATCCCCCAGTGTGTGCAGCCTAAAAAGGCTGGCTGAGGCACCACCTTGAATGTGGAAATGTGTGTCAGGAGTCAAAATAATTTTGGGGCGGCATAAGGTGGCGCACTCTTCATTTTGGGGTGGCATAAGGCGGCGCACTGTTCATTGTGGGGCGGCATAAGGCGGCGCACTGTTCATATTGGGGTGGCATAAGGCGGCGCACTGTTCATTGTGGGGTGGCATAAGGCGGCGCACTGTTCATTGTGGGGCGGCATAAGGTGGCGCACTGTTCATTGTGGGGCGGCATAAGGCGGCGCACTGTTCATTGTGGGCAGCAGGATGCGGCGCGCTGATGGCCACAAGGCGGCGCGCTGATGCTAAAGCAAAGGAACACAGCCACAGCACAATGGTTAAGACACTGACCAATGGTGGAGGGACCAGCGGTTCAATCCCTCACAATGCCCATTGAAAAAGGCTAGCTGAGGCAGTATATTTTATGTTGTGGAGTGCTTTAGGAGGCTTTTTAATGCTATTTTGTGATAACTACTAGCAAACGCACTCTCACAGCATGTTAACATAAGGCGGACCATAAGGCACATGTTACAGTGCACCGTCCGCCAAGGCACCCTAGAATATCCCCTATAGGGCAGCATGTATGTTGCGACACAGGATAATGTATAGTGCACCCTATATGGATGGCACCCATAAGGTGGCCTATAGGGCGCCCTAAAGAGCACCCTCAGAGGCACCTTATGGGTACAGTATGCCAAGGGTGTGTTTGCTGTCATAAAAATATGTACAGTAAACAAAGATAATGCTCTGGACAACCCTATCACAGAACCCCACAGTGGGCTTGAACCCATGACCTCTGGCTGCAAAGGTAGTGACGTAACCATTGGGCTACAGCCCTATAGCTGTCAGCAAACCCCTGGCTGGCTGCAGAGAGCCTGCACGTCACCTCACAGACAGTCTGCTGTTGTAAACAAGATAGGGTTAGGCCACCCGTACCCATGATGCACTGCACATGCAAATCAGCTGTCCACAGATGCACACAAGATGGGGAATGCACCCCAATAGCTACCCGGCCTGGTAGGGGGAATTGTCCGTGTGCACCCACATAGCACCTCGGCCTGGTAGGGGGTCCTGAGCGGGTGGACTACCAGCAAAGAGTAGCTACACACCGTCACATTGTGCGGGTACTGTGCTCACCCTGAGGGTGTGATGTGGCGCCCAGGACCAGGTCCACAACACCAGCCATGGCTGAATGAGGCCATGACAGAGCTCCAAACCAGTACTAACCTGTGAGATAGGAAGGTGCTGCAGAAACATCTTGGATATCTCTGTCTGTCTCAGTTAGTGGAAACCCCCATAGACCCCTAGGTGGTCAAGGTACCACACCCACCCCCCCCCAGGGGTGGCAAACAGATCCCCATGGCAGTAGAGTGGACCATCAAACCCCCAGTCCTGCTGGGGAACAGACACCCTACAGGGCAGTCCAAGCAGCTCCACACACATCCATAACACAATATCAGACAGACAGACTTTAGGCCTGGATATCCAAAGATGCACCCCAGCACTATCTGATATGCTCCTGCAGCAAGCCATCAGCCACTGCACCCTGCAAGGCACTCCATCAAGACACATACCAGCTGTGAACAGTCTACTGGTTAGCCCAGATGGAAATGCATGCACCCAAAACTGGGGTGGCAGCACACACAAGCAGAGAGTTCTGTTATGAGGCCCCAACAGGAAACCCATATATATCACAAGAGAGAAACACAATACAGCACTATGGGGGTGCCTAGCCATGCTGTCATCACTGCACACTCAGGGTGAGAGTGCTCCCCCAGCAGCACATACGGAGGTCACCCTGTCTGTGTAGGTGGTGGCTGGGCACTACAATGTCACAGCCAGTGCCCTATGCCCTGTGCAGATGCATCCTGGCCAGCCCACCATGTCTGACCTATTCCCATGGTACCTTGCTGCTCATTATGTACATTAGCAGGCCAATACTGGCAGTAGTGCTGGCAGTGTGGGTTGGGGAAGGTGTTTGCAGCCAACACACACTGTATAGACAGACACACACTCCCACACCTATGCCAGCATTGTGCTACTATTGAGGGGGTGATTAGCCTTGCCCACCACACCGGTCCTGGGCACGGCACAGGCATGGATATGGTACGCAGTACTGCTGGGGGTCACTCCCCAGGGTGGTGAACACCGTCAGAGGCCAGGCCTGGAGCACGCACCGCAGACACCAAACAGATTGTTCGGATGGGGTCAACTAGCAGTATGTGCGTAACGTAGGGATATCTATCAGCCTGTACACTTAGCAAACGTTTCAGAGCTGTGAACCTCAGGTGTAGGGTGACATTGCTAAGGTATGCAGGTGCTAGTATTGGGAGATGCACGCAGGGTCCAATGTTCTGCCTCTACAGGAGACATTGGCCAATGGGGCCTGTGGGTGTGGGTGTGGGTGTGTCTGCCCCTGTTGGCTGCTGCTTTACGGCAGCGCTTCCCAAATCCGGTCCAGTTTTGCATCACACTGTTCGGGTCTTCCTGCTGTCCCTCATGAATATGCATGAGCTACATCTACATGCCGTGGGGGTGGTGCATAGATATACAGCACAGGCATTTGTATGAGTGGCAGCATGGAACCTGACTGGTGTGTGGCCCACCAGGACTGCATTTGGGGGATTCTGCTGTAGGTTCTGCCCCTGTTCATGGTGTCTGTGCTCAGTGGGGTAAAAGATAGACGTATTAACATTGCATATGTCCTCGTCACAAAAGGTGTGTCCTTACTGTCACTGTTTATTTGTGGGAAAAATATGTAGGCAGGATTGGCAGTAGCCCCAGCTGGGCTTTGAACCTGAGACCTTATGGTCTTGCATGCACTGTCTGTGTGCACTGCACCACCGTGTAGTCACAGATTGCCTGGATTCCCTGGAATGTCCATGACTGTGGATCCGGCAGGGCCTGTCTGTTGCAGTGGACTGTGCCAGCCTGCACATGGCTAGACCTCTGTCTTCTGTGGCTAGCAGCCACTGCCCCCTGCACCACATGTACTCGTCCGCCAACATGATGCGATGAGCTTCTCGCATAAAAAGCAGATGACATGATTGCAATGTGGCAGTACGGGACTGCATTTGGGGGACCTGGCTGTAGGTACTGCCCATTGTTGTGGTGTGTTTGCAGTGTTGTGTAAAATATGGGTGTTTTCCCCATGCTTATGTTGCCTGCAATACAGGGGTGTCTGCGCTATCTTTGTTTAGTGGTGGGTAAAATATAGGGGCTGGGCTGGCAAGTGCCCTAGCTGGGATTTGAACCTCTGGTCCTAGAGGTACTGGCTATGTCCACTGCACCACACTATGGCCACAGAGAGTGCAGCCCCTGGAGGTAGTAAACCTGGCAGGATGGAGTCACAAACCCTGCTCTACGCATTTTTACTGTGGGCACATGCACCCTGTCTGGTGACAAACGTGCACATAAACCCACGGAAATGACCACAGAAACTGGGGGACAATATATCACCACGCTGGGCAACAGTGATATTAATGGTCAACCATAGCAAACACTCCCAGTAAAGCTCCAAAAGGGAAATTTGTTTTGGATGAGTCTCCGCTCCGTAGACCCTTCCAAATTCATTTGTTCTTTCTGGAGCTTTCCTGGGTGTGTTTTCTATATTTGCCCATTACTATAACTGTTCCCCAACTGAATTACTATTTGTGATATTTTTGTTGTGGTCACTTTATATTTTATTTTCACTTTTGTGCTGTGCACATGTATCACACTGCTCACGTTTTGCAGGTTTCCCCGGTTTTGCTGTACATTGCTGACGGAAATGGTTTCTCTTCCCTTTAAATGCCCTCTACCGCGAGTGTTTCACTCGCGCTATTTTTACATGCAAATTCGGGCCCGATAATGTGCGGGGAGCCTCTCCCCTCCCACTCTCCACCCATTGACCCCGTCCCTCCGCCCCTCCGGAGCCTTCCTCCGCCCTCCGTTAGCCGTTCCACGCCTCTATCGGACATTTGCGGGCCCGCACTTGTAAGGGGCCCGTTAGTGTGCCGCGCACCTCTGCGGGGGTGACACGCAAGATTGAGGGGCGTTTAAGCGCTCTTAAGTACCGCTTTTAGTGCGCTATTTTGCGGCGCGCAAATTAGTGGTTTTTAGTAAACATGCCCCTTAGATCTGTCTTTGCTTAATGGAAGAGCTGGTTCAGGAGAAGGGGAGAGGGGTATGAATGAAGGAGGGCAGAAGGGCAAGAAGGCCAGGGGAGAATCAAGGCTAGGAAAAGTAAGAAAAAGATAAGAGAACAGAGAAAAAAAACATCCACCAAACCCTGAGTAGAAACAAAGAATAACTGAAGGTTAGAAAACAGTTTTATGTTAACCACACTGATATTAAAGAGCGCGGTATAGAAAAGCTTTTTTAAATAAATAAATAAATAAATTTTAGCTTGTAATATTTTAATAGTAAGAAATAGCTACAGTTCATATTATGGTGTGTCTTGTTTAAAGGTAAATATGAAATATTTTTTGTCTGTGTGAACCTTAGGACCCCGATGCAATGCCAGAGGGAAACTTTGCTAGTTGCAAGCATTAACTTAAACCCTTTGCTCCCTTCTTAAGATTTGCAAAAATTACCATGGAATGACACAACTGCTTTTGATTCTGTCAAATTGACTTTGTGGGTCCCAGCACTGACACCTCCAGGGGATGGATTTTAGTGCTCTTCATTGCTATTTTAAATGCAGGAGAGACTTTTTAAATGACACAAGCTCAGCTATATAAGCACATTTTTTACAGCTCTGGAAGACATTAGGAAGACAGAAAAACACTGACTGAAAAAGTTCCTTAAGACAAAACAAAAGGCAAAAGCAAAAGGGCAAAAGACATTCCAGTAGAGAAGGACAATTTTCAAACACTAAAGGTTGGTTTCTTTTTCCTTAGTGGAGAGAGGTGAACTAATAGGAATATCTTTATGCTCTGAGTTCTTATTAAAAAGGCTGTAACCTTCTGCCCTTCACAACAGCTGCCACTCTGTCTTCAAGTGTAATCACGTCATTGATTTTTAACTCTGTCTATATAGCGTAGTTACTTACCTGTAACTGGAGTTCTCCGTGGACAGCAGGATGAGTCAGCCACACCTGGTGTCGTCCCCCGACGGCGCCATGTACGGAAGTGCTCTCAGAGCTCAGACTTTACTGAGCATGAGCCAGAGACCCCACCCACGAGCCCGCCCCTAGCCAGCCAGTGAGTATCTAGCTGTGCCCGGCATAACCGTGGCTAGGGGTGTGCGGAGGCTGACCTCGGCCTGGGGCGGTGGGCGGGAATGTGTGGCTGACTCATCCTGCTGTCCACGGAGAACTCCAGTTACAGGTAAGTAACTACGCTTTCTCCTAGGACAAGCAGGATTCATCAGCCACACCTAGTGCCTCCCTAGCTGCGAGGCAGCGCGGAATAGCAGTGGAGAGGGAGGCCGAGGCAAAGAGCTTTATTGTCAGTGCAACAACAGATTAAACATTCCAATTATAAGGTCATACAAGCACTAGTGAATAGTGGCCAACATGGCCAAGACACACGAAAGAACAGTGGCCAACATGGCCAAGTCATATAGGATTGATGAACAGTGGCCAACATGGACAGGTACACAAAATGAAGGCCAGCCAACATGGCCGTACGATAAGGCCATCATGGCCGGAAGAACTGGGCTATCATAAGACAATGAAAGAGTTTATGTGGCTGTACCCAAGTCATGTCCCGCTAGCGGTGGAGAGGATCGCTTGCCCGAAGGCGCAACGCGTCTGCGTGTCCAGGTCCAGACAGTAATGTTTCTGAAAGGTGTGCGTGGAGGACCATGTGGCAGCTCTGCAGATTTCGGTAAGTGGGATGGAGCGCAGGTTGGCTATGGTGGCAGCGAGCGCTCTGAGCTGGTGCGGCCCTACGTTGGGAGCCGCGTGTGTGCCTGCCATTTCGTGGCAGAAGCCGATGCAGGTCGAGATCCAGAGTGCCATCGTGCGCTTAGAGACCGGGCGCCCTGGCTTGTTGGGGTCATAGGAGACGAACAGCTGAGAACTCTGCCGGATGGGTCCTGTTCTGAGGATATAGGTCTGGAGGGCTCTGGTGCAGTCGAGAGTGTGCAACCTCTCCTCCTCGGGAGAAGAGTGTGGTTCTGGATAGAAAGTTGGCAGTTCGATGGTTTGATTTATGTGGAAATCAGAGGCCACCTTGGGAATGAACCTGGGATGAGTGCGAAGAGTGGCTCTGTCGTGGGACAACTGAGTGTATGGTGGGTGGGCCACCAACGCCTGAAGTTCGCTGATTCTGCGTGCAGATGTGATGGCGATCAGGAACAGAGTTTTCCATGTAAGGTACTTCATGTTGGCCGTGAGCAAAGGCTCGAAGGGCAGCTTGGTCAGCTGCTGTAGAACAAGGTTCAGGTCCCAGGCCGGGACGGGGGCGCGTATAGCAGGCCGTAGGTTGTGTAGTCCTTTCATGAAGCTCAAGACTAAGGGAGCAGAGGCAATTGATCTACTGTCCATGCGTTCATGGAATGCCGCAATGGCTGACAGGTGTACACGGACAGAGTTTGTTTTGAGACCTTGCTCAGAGAGCGAGGCCAGGTATTGCAGGACGTAAGGGACCGGGCAGTCAGAGGGGTTAATGCCTTTGGGAGCGCACCAGAAGCTGAAGCGTCTCCACTTGAGGCCATAAGATTTTCTTGTGGAGGGCTGTCTGGCCGCCAGAATGATTTGTTGTACCTCCTCTGAAATGCTCAGCGACGTGAGCGACATCCGCTCAATCTCCATGCTGTCAGCGCCAGGGACCCCAGGTTGGGGTGGAGCGTGAGCCCCTCGTCCTGTGTTAGCAAGGACTGGAGGAGAGGAAGGCGGAAGGGTGGTTCCTGGGAGAGGCGTAGCAGGGTCGGGAACCACATCTGTCTGGGCCAGTATGGAGCCACTAGGATAATCTGGGCTCTGTCTTGAATGACTTTCTGCAACGTCCTGGAGATTAGGGGAGTGGGTGGGAAGGCATATGCGAGAGACCACTCCTCCCAGCATATGGCGAAGGCATCCGACGCCACGCTGAGGGCTGACGGATGTTTGGAGCAAAACCGGGGACATTTCATGTTCTGCTCTGTAGCGAAAAGGTCGATCTCCGGTTGGCCCCAGCGCTTGAAGATGAGAGCGATGGCCTGTGGGCTCAGGGCCCATTCGTGTGGACTCAGTTGACGGCTCAATCTGTCCGCCAGGCAGTTCTGGTCACCCGGAAGGTAAGACGCTTTTATCCAGCAATGGTTCGTTAGAACTAGCGTCCATGTTTTGAGCGCCTCCCTGCACAGGCGTCTCGAGCCTGTCCCTCCTTGCTTGTTGATATAGAACATGGCCACCTGGTTGTCTGTCAGTATCAACACTGATTTGCCCTTGATATGTGGCAGAAAAACCTGTAGTGCATACCTTATGGCTCTGAGTTCCAGGAGGTTTATGTGGAAGTCCCTCTCTGTCGACGTCCATACTCCTTGCGTGCGAAGGTGGCGCATATGGGCTCCCCATCCAAATTGTGATGCATCGGTGGTGATGGTTACTTGATGACTCGGTTGTTGGAATCGTTTCCCCATCATGAGGTTTCGTATTAGAGTCCACCATCGAAGGCTCCTCTTGGTGCGGGCGTCGAGGGTGACTTTGACAGAGAGCGGTTGGGCGCGCTGGTTCCAGCAGGAACGTAGGCGCCATTGAAGAGTGCGCATGTGCAGTCTTGCTACAGGTAGCACATGTGTGGTTGCAGCCATATGGCCCAGGAGGCATAGGAGGGACTGGGCTGTTGATGTCATTTGAACAGAGGCCGCCATGGCTAGAGAGGCCAACCTCTTGGCCCTCTGGGTTGGAAGGAAGGCCTTCGCCTCGACGGTATCTATTTGGGCCCCTATGAACTCCAGGCGCTGAGTGGGGGCAAGGTGTGACTTCTGATGGTTCACCAGGAAACCGAGGGCAGAGAGTAGATGGATGGTCCGTTTGATGGCCCAGCGAGTCTCCTGTGGGGACGGTGAAGCTAGGAGCCAGTCGTCCAAGTATGGGAAGACCTGGATCCCCTGTTTCCGTAGGTGAGCCGCTGCAACTCCTACACACTTTGTAAACACTCGGGGCGCTGGTGAGAGCCCGAAGGGGAGTGCCTTGTACTGATAATGGTTCCCGAGGACTTGAAAACGCAGGTACTGCCTGTCCTGAGGGTGGATTGGGATATGCGTGTACGCGTCCTGTAGATCCAGGGAGGCAATCCAATCCCCTGGTTGGAGGAGGGGTAGGATTGAGTCCAGAGAGTACATGCGGAATTTCTCCTTGAGGATGAACTTGTTTAAATTCCGCAAGTCCAAGATAGGTCGCATCCCCCCCGACTTCTTCTTAACAAGAAAAAAGCGGGAGTAAAATCCCTGATTGATCTGATCCGGAGGCACTGATTCTATGGCTTGGATTGTGAGAAGGTGCAGCAATTCCGGGTGTAGAGGGAGGGATGCTATGCTGTCGTCGGGAAGCGGAGACGCACGTTGTTGATAGGGTCGGGACTGGAACCGTAGACGGTAGCCATCGCGAATGATTTGTAGGACCCATGCGTCTGATGAAATAAATTGCCAGGAGTCCCAGAAGGCGCTTAATCGTCAAAAGGACGGTGTGTTTTTGCCGGAGAGGGGCGTCCTCTTCTTTTGCTTCCTGTCCTGCGGCTTCTGATGATGTGTGGTCCCATACGCAGGTCTGTAGGGGGCCTGTTTGTAGCGAGGGGGCTGCCATTTGCGGTGCGATTGATACCCTTGGTGGCTGGCGTAGGATTTGCGGTTATATGCTCCTTTGTTGCCAGTCCAACGTTCTAGACCTTCATCAGCGAGTGTTTGTAGCGTCGAACAATGTTCCTTTATGTCGTTGACGGTATCAGCAACTTTGTCACCAAAAAGCGATTCGCCATTGCAGGGGGCATCTGCTATACGCTCATGAGTGTCTTCACGCAGGCCCGAAGCTCTTAGCCATGCTAATCTCCTGGTAGAGATGGCGGTGCCTGCTGTGCGTGTAGCAACTTCGAACGCATCGTGTATCGTGCTGATGAGATGTTTCCCGCATTCATTTAAGTCAGCAATCAATGCTAGCGCTTTTGCTTTCTCCTCAGTTGGGGCAGAAGCTAAAGTGTCCTTGAGGGTTGCCAGCAAGGCGTCCTGGAAGAGCATGTGCTGGAACTGGTGCGCCGTAATACGCGCATTCAGCATGGCACCTTGGAAGACTTTCTTTCCGACGTCATCCAGAAGTTTGGGGTCCTTGCCAGGCGGTGAGTTAGCGTGGGTGCGTGAAGATTTCACGCGCTTCAGGGCTGAGGAGACCACAATGGAGTGGTGTGGCAACTGGCTTTTTCCAAATCCAGGGGCTTGCTGGACTTGGTATTTGACATCCAATTTCTTAGGGCATGCATGTGAAGAGGCTGGGCTTTGCCATAGTTTCAGACGTGCATCCAGAAGGCGCTTATGTATGGGCAATGTAATGGGGGCCTTCGGAGCGTCGAGGTACTTGAAAACTTCAGGGCCATCCTGCTGAGGATCTGGGTTTGAAAGTTTAAGAGCGGCAGCCACCTTACGCAGGAATTTGGGGTATGTGAGGTCCTCCTGCGGAGGAATGGGTGTTGACCCTTCGCTGGTGCACGCCCCTGAG
This sequence comes from Ichthyophis bannanicus, assembly GCA_033557465.1. Classification (NCBI taxonomy): domain Eukaryota; kingdom Metazoa; phylum Chordata; class Amphibia; order Gymnophiona; family Ichthyophiidae; genus Ichthyophis; species Ichthyophis bannanicus. Next base: position 939,361,330 of record CM066033.1, on the reverse strand, counting down.
GATGGTGATTCCGAGATCTTTTCAGAAACCGCTGGGGTTTTTGGCTGCTCGGATCCAAGAGGCGTCAGTTCATCTTCCTCCCCGGAGCTGAGGGAAGAGGAGGAGGCATACTCCTCAGAGGCGCTGCTGTTGATGGTTTTCTCCAGGTCAGCAGGATCTGAGGGCTCAGCTAAGATTGTATCCCGAGTAACACACTGTCGGGTGTCTTCAGGGATGGTTTGGGCAGCGGGGCTGCTGGAGCCGCTCCGTAGAAGTTCAGTGAGGTTGGTAAGTAGTTGTAGAATGGCACCTTGATGGGGTAGTGCAGGCGTAGGGGAGACAGACTCAGTGCTTTGCATTGCTGTGTCTGAGTGTCTCTTGGCTGCCCTGGACAGGGAGCTGGGACTGCGGTGCTTCCGCTTATGAGAGCAATGAGTTTCATACTCGCTCTGTCTGCTGTGGTCCCGTTGTCTGTGCTGCTGCAACTTGCTGTGGCTCTTGCTGCTGCGATCGTGTTCTCTGTTCCGATCGCGTTGTCTGCCCCTCTGATGGCTGCTGCTGCTGCTGCTCCGTTGGCTCCTGTGACTGTCCCGGCTCCGATGCCTGCCCCGGCTCCGATGAGAGGCTGGAGACACGGAGCCGTTGTGGAGGGGCGGGTCAGAGTCAGTGCTGACATGGGAGGAAGCCCTGTGACGTCGAGGAGACTGATGACCAATGGGCAGAGGCTTGGAGGAGCTAGATGGCCCAATCGGGAGCATGTGGGAGGAGCTGGGGAAGTCCTGTCGCTGTCCAATAGGAGAGAGGGAGGCGGGACTCGCAGCGATGACGTCAACAAGATGGCCGCCCCCAGGTGAAACGTGGCTGGAGCATGGGGAGCCTCCCCGGGGGGTCTCCAGGGAGCGTTTGTGCTTCTTACTTTCAGCGCTTCGAGGGTCGGAAGGCTTAGCGGAGGCAGATAAAGCAGTACCTTTTGTGCCTCGGGCGTCCGAAATCCTCGTGGGGGGCAGCAGTTGTTTGTTGGGAGCTCCGGAGGTAGAGGGCTGGTCCGTGGCAGCGCGACCGGGGATGGAGGCCCCGGGGGGCGCATCCCGTGTCGGAGAAGAGGGCAGGTGACCTTCGGTTTTCTGTGCAGCAAGGAAGTCCTTAAGAGCATGGCCTCTGGACTTTAAGGCTCTGGGGGACATCCGGGAGCAGTGTTGGCAATCCTGTACCTGATGGCTGGCTCCCAGGCACCTAACACATTGATCGTGATCGTCTGAACTGCTCATCTTCCTAGAGCAGCAGCTGCACTTCTTGAAGCCGGGTTTTGATGGCATCTTCGTGGTAAGTGGTTTTTAAAATTTCTTCTCTGGCTAGAGAGAGCAGGATCCGCGTGTTGAAGGCACGGCGGAAGAAAAAAGACTGGGCTGGCTAGGGGCGGGCTCGTGGGTGGGGTCTCTGGCTCATGCTCAGTAAAGTCTGAGCTCTGAGAGCACTTCCGTACACGGCGCCGTCGGGGGACGACACCAGGTGTGGCTGACGAATCCTGCTTGTCCTAGGAGAATGGTGCCTTGCTTACTTACCACTGGGGTAGACCATCTCTCCTCTGCTTCATGAACTTCTGTCTTTCAGGGCTCTCTAGACTTTGGTAGCTGCTTCGGTGCCATGCAAGCTTTCTTATAATGTGGGAGTCTTTCTGGGTCAGTATTTTGCTGTGCTCTATGGTTCCCTGAACCCATGAGATGATAGACCTCCATGGCCTTTAATGAATCCTTGCATCGTGTGGTTTTAAACCATTTGTGAACATTTGGCTCATGAAAGCCACTACTTGATCAGTGAAAGAATGCAATAGAATTACACCAAACTCAGACCTTGAGGAAGGCTGCAAAGTCCACAGTGGCTGCACTGTAGCCAGATTGCTATTTAATCTCTCTTTAGATCAATTAGAATTTTGCTTCTTAGCCCTGTCTGCATTGCTGCTATGTTTTCTATCTGACTAATGCATCATGCAACTCTCCAGGGCTCTAGAAGCCTTCTTTGCTCGCCAGGATATGTATCACCAACTCTCTAGAGCAGTGTTTTTCAACCTTTTTTGTGCAAAGGCACACTTTTTTCATGAAAAAAATCACGGGGCACACCACCATTAGAAAATGTTAAAAAAATTTACCTCTGTGCCTATATTGACTATATATAAAGTAATTCTCTTGAATAGGAATCAAACACTCCCACCAACCCCCCTCCCCTGCTGGTTCACACCAACCCCCCTGTCACTTACTCACCCCTCCTGCTGGGTCACTCACTCACTTACCCCCCCTCCCCTGCTGGTTCACTCACACCATCGCCCTCCCCCCCTTGCTGGTTCACTCACACAACCCCCCCCCCTCCACTGCTGGTTCACTCACCACAACCCCCCTCCCCTGCTGGTTCACTCACACACACACACCCCCCCTCTGCCCAAGCCGCTGCTTCTGCTTTGTACAGAGCAGCGGCTGCACTACACTTACATTGAAAAGTAAAGAGAAACTGTGTCAGGAGCCCTCCGGTCATCGCAGAGCCCGAGAAAGTGATGTCATGGGGGCGGGCTCCTCACAGGCTGTCTTTCCTTTTCAAATTAACTTTATTGCAGCTAAAGTTAATTTGAAAAGGAAAGACAGCCTGTGAGGAGCCCGCCCCCATGACATCACTTCCTCGGGCTCTGCATGATCGGAGGGCTCCTGACACAGTTTCTCTTTACTTTTCAATGTAAGTGTAGTGCAGCCGCTGCTCTGTACAAAGCAGAACCAGCGGCTGCACTGCTATAGGGAATCGCGATCGCGTTCGCGCCGCGGACTTCGGCACAAAAGCCGGTTTTTTGCTCTGGCCGCTCCCGATCTTGCGGCCAGAGCAAAAAACCGGCTTTTCAATGGCCGGTTTTACAACTGTGCCGGCAGCCGGCCTGGCCATGGAAAAACCGGCCAGGCCGGCTGAAAACCGGCCTGTTGGCAACCCTAATTTGTGAGCCGAGGCCACATGTTACGGATGAAATTGGAATTTTTCCCACGGCACACCAGACAATATCTCACGGCACACTAGTGTGCTGCGGCGCAGTGGTTGAAAAACGCTGCTCTAGAGAGCTCCAGAAACCTATGCCACACTCTCCCGTGGTGAAAGGAATAACTCTAGGGAGTAGAAGATCTCTGGCAACCTTTCTGCTCTAATGGCTTACCTCATTGATCAACTTCCAGGATTGATGGAGCCTAGATCATAAGTCAGTAAACAAAACTGTTCAGTGTTCAGTAGTTTTAGGAACAATCCCAAACCATCACCAATCACCCAGAAATGCTGCTAAAGGCTATTGCTACATAACTTTGCTCCTTGAGAGCCCCACATTGGGTGCCAGTTTTGTATAACCAGTTACTCATGGTGTGGCTCATATTTTATTCCCTAGTTACTGGGATTCTTGAAAGGGTGGTTGAGCAGATGATGTGATGAACTTCCAGATGTTTCCGGATACCTTTTATTTACTGGATAGGAATATCTTCCCTCTATATTGAAATAGGTTTCTCCCCTCTAATAGGAGAATTTTATAACAGGCTGCCTATGTGTAAAGGCCAAGTAGGTACCAGTTTCAAGCCTATTTTATAAAGACACATAGGTACCTATGCTCTGTCCAAAATTGTGCCCTTGTATACACCTACACCCAAGACACAAAAAATCATGTGCATTCTTGCCACTGTGCATACTTTTACACATGGGGTAATTTTACAAACAGCACCTTAGACGCATATGCTGTCATGTATGCATGACATGACTTTATAAAATTACTCTCCATGTGAATAGCCTGTTTAGACAAGTACAGTTCTGCTGTCAACCTCTGCTGCACATGAACCCAAACTGTGGAAAAGAGTTCAGGGCAAACCATGGAATGGTGGTCCCAAAAATGTCTATTTTATTCAACAGAAACTTAGGGGTATGTTTACTAAACTGCGCACTTGTGCGGGGCGCACTTGAGCGCTCTAAAATCATGCATTTAAGTGCTCTTAAGTGCCCCGCACGCGTGTGTGTCACATTAACGAGCCCCGCACACGTGCGCCGAAAACGCGCACGTGTGCGGTGCGCTCATGTGCGATAGAGGCGGGGAAAGGCTAACGGAGGGCGGAGGAAGGCCCCCGAGGGGTGGAGAGACGGGGTCAATGGGTGGAGAGTGGGAGGGGAGAGGCTCCCCGCACAGGAGCGGGGCCGAATTTACATGTAAAAACTACTCGCGGTAGAGCCCATTTAAAGGGAAGAGAAACCATTTCCGTCAGCAATGTACAGCAAAAGCGGGGAAACCTAAAACCGTGAGCAGTGTGATACATGTGCACAGAACAAAATCGCTAATATAATATGAAAATGACAACAACAAATTATAAGAAAATTATAATCCAGCTGGGCAAGAGTGCTATCAATGGGCAACAATAACAAACACTCCCAGGAAAGCCCCAAAAAATAGAAATGATTTTTGGAAGGGTCTACGCTCCGTAGACGCTTTCAAAAGCACTGCAATGTAATGGAGCTTTCCTGGGAGTGTATTTCAGGTTGCCCATTGATATCACTGTTGCGCAGCTTGTTGTAATATTTTTACCCCCTTTTTTGAAGGGCATATTTGAGTTTTTTGTGCACCCTTGTCCCCATACAAGGTAAACGAGCCCACAGTAAAATTGTGCAGAGCAAGGTGTCTGACTCTTGCGGCCAGGTTTCCTATCTCCAGAGACTGTACTGTCTCTGTGGCCACAGTGTGTTGCAGCAGACACAGGCAGTACCTATAGGACCAGAGGGTCACAGGTTCAAATCCCAGCTGGGGCTCTGCCAACTCAGTCCCCATAGTTTTACCCACCACTAAACAGTGAGAGTACAGACACTCTTTTATTGCAAAGAACATAAACACGGTCCCAACACCTATATTTTACCCTACACCGCACACAAACCATAACAATGGGCATTACCTACAGCCGAGTCCCCCAAACTCAGTCCTGGAGTGCTACAACTCACTCAGGTCATATGTTTTTCCCAGATAGGGACATGTCTGCATGTTGGCTGAAGGGTACAGGTGGTGGAGGGGGCAGTGGCTGGAAACCACAGCAGACAATGGCCTAGGCCTAGGCCTGTGCAGGCTGGCACCATCCACCACAACAGACAGGCTTTGTTGGATGTACAGTCATGGACTCCCCAGGGAACACAGCATATCTGTGGCAACACAGTGGTGCAGTGCACACAGACAGTGTGTGTAGGAACAGAAAGTCACAGGTTCAAAGCCCAGCTTGGGCTACTGCCAATCCAGTCCACATATTTTTCCCACAACTAAAGCGTGATAGTAAGGACAAAACTGTATAGCTAAGAACATATGCATGGTTCATACGCCTATATTTTACCACACCAATCACAGACACCATAAACAGGAGCATTACCTAGAGCAGAGTCTCCCAAATGCAGTCCTGGAGGGCCCCACCCCATTCAGGTTCCATGCTGCCTCTAATAATGATGCCTGTGCTGCATAGCTATGCACCATCCCCATGGTATGCAGATGTAGCTCATGCATATCTATGAGGGACAGCATGAAAACCCGAACAGTGTTTGGAACACCAGGACTGGAGTTGGGAAACCCTGCCGTAGAGCAGCAGCCAACAGGGCCAGACAGACCCACACACACACCCACAGGCCCCATTGGCCAATGCCTCCTGGAGAGGCAGGACATTGGGCCCTGCCTGTATCTCCCAATACTAGCAGTTGCATACCTCTGCAATGCCACCCTACACCTGGGTATACGGTACACAGCTATCAAACGTTTCCTATGATAACTGGCAGATCTCCAGTCCTACGTAAAGCACAGTTTGTTCATTGAGCTCCACCATAACAATCATTCAGATGTCTGCGGTGTGTGTTGCAGGTCTGGTCTCTGACAGTGTTTACCACCCTGGGATGTGACCCCCAACAGTAATGAGTACCATATCCATGCATGTACTGTGTCCCTGACTGGTGTGGTGGGTATGGCTGCTGAACCCCTCTATAGTAGCACAATGCTGGCATAGGTGTGGGGGTGGCTGTCTGTCTATCCAGTGTGTGGTGGCTGCAAACACCTTCCACAGCCCACACTGCCAGCAATGTTGCTAGTATTGGGCTGCCAATATGCATAATGAGGAACAAGGTACCATGGGTGTAGGCCGGACAGGGTGGCCTTGCCAGGGTGCATCTGCACATGGCATAGGGCACTGACTGGGACATTGTGGTGCCCGGCCACCACCTACACAGACAGGGTGGCCTCAGTATGTCATGCTGAGAGATCACTCTCACCCTGACTGTGCAGAGACCACAGCATGGCTAGGCACCCCCATAGTGCTATATAGTATTTCTCTCATGTGATATATATGGGTGTTCTTTTGGGGCCCAGTCGCTGATTTATCTGTGTGCTGTGTATGCTGACATCCCAGTTCTGGGTGCATGCACCTCCACTGGGAGTGTGCACTATGGACTAACTAGCAGACTGTTTGTGGCTGGTATGTGTCCAGATGGAGTGGCTTACAGTGGCTGATGGCTTGCTGCAGGAGAATATCAGATAGTGGTGGGGTGCCTGTCTGCTATTGTGTTATGGATGTGTATAAGAGCTGCATTGACTGCTCTGTGGGGGTGTTTGTCCCTTGATGGGGTGGGGTTTTCTATGTTCCCCTCTACTGCCACCTTTGCAGGGAGGATCTATTGATGGGAGACCATGTTTTGCACCTGGGGGGTCCATGGGGGCAGGCAGAGATATCCATGCCATGGTGTTTGTGCAGACATGACCTATCTTACACATTAACACTGCTTTGGACCTCCTGCATGGCCTCCATCAGCCATGGAAGGTGTTGTGGACCTGGTCCTAGGCGCCTCATCGCACACTCAGAGTGAGCACAGTAAACGGACAATGTGACGGTGTGTAGGTACTCTGTGCCAGTAAAACACCCGGACAGTACCCCCTACCAGGGCGAGGTGCTATGGGGGTGCACCCGGTCACTTCCCCCTACCAGGCCGAGGTGCTGTGGGGGTGCATTCCCCATCTTGTGTTCATCTGTGGACAGCTGATTTGCATGTGCAGTGCATCATGGGTACTGGTGGGCTAACCCTATCCTGGTGAGCACAGTAGACTGTCTGTGCGGTGACGTGCAGGCTCTTAGTGCAATGGTTACTTCACTGCCTGTGAAAACAGAGATCATGGTTTCAAACCCACAGTGGGGTTATTTGCTAGGGTTTTCCAAATCATTATTTTTCTTTAATGTACATATTTTGATGCCAGCAAAAACACCCTCAGCGTACTGTACCCATAGGGTGCTTCACAGGGCACCCTATAGAGCACCTTATGGTTCCCGTCCATATAAGGTGCACTATACATTATCCTGTGATGCAACTTATAGGGTGCTCTATAGGGGACATATTAGGGTGCCGTGGCAGACAGTGCACTCTATAATGTGCCCTATGGAGTGCCTTATAGGGTGCCTTATACGGCACCTTCACTTACGGCACGTGAGGGCGTGTTTGCTGGCAGCAATTAATAAAATAAACATACGGTGCTGCTGGGAAAAATATGTACATTGCAAAGCTGATGCCACAGCCAGCCTTACGTATTAGGCACCCTGGGGAGCAAACCCATGACCCCTGTATCAGTAGTCAGTGCCTTAACCATTGTGCTCCACTGCTGCTCCTCCTTGCATGTCAGCGCACCTACTAATGCTTTTCATTCCTTAAACTGCACAGTGCTGCCATCAAAAACAGTGCTCTGACCTTGCGGGACCTCATACGGCACCCTCTAAAGCGCCCTATAAGCTACATTCTAGGGTGCCTTGGTGGACAGTGCACTTTAAAATGTGCCTTATGGGGCGCCTCATGTTAACATGCTTTGAGGGGGTGTTTGCTAGTAATGATAATTAAAATAAAAATAACATGCCCCCTAAAGCACTCATGCCCATAATATGCAATGCCTCAGCTAGCCTTGTTCATTGGCCACTGTGGGGATTGAACCTATGATCCCTGCACCATTGGTAGGTGCCTTAACCATTGTGCTGTGACTCTGCTCTTCTATTTGCTCAGCAGCGTGCCGCCTTATGCCGCCCCATATTGAGATGTCTCCTAAAACAACACACCGCCTTATGCCCATTAGCGCGCCGCCTCATGCCGCCCAGTATTCGACTGCCTCCAAAACATTAGCGTGCCGCCTTATTCTGCCCATTATTTCAATGTCACCTAAATTATTGCATCAGCCAGCTGTCTTTATTGGGCTCTGTGGGGGATCAAACCCCCTGTCCCTGCACTATTGGTAGGTGTCTTAACCATTGTGCTGTGGCTCTGCTCTTCTGTTTCCTCAGCAGCGTAACACATATGCCTCCCACGCAGCCATCTGATGCGCTAAGGTGTGGGGCGCACAAGGGCGCCGTGCACCTTAGCGCATATGCAAATCACGGATTTCCTTCTTCAGCGCGAAACGCCCACTCCTTATATGGCACCCGCACTCTACCACGGCCCGCACTTTACCGGGGTTTTAGTAAACATACCCCTTAGAGATGTGTTCAACCATTTCAGCTCTACAAGAATCCACAGTAAATGTTCAGATAGGCAGCAACACCTGTGCTAATGGCAGCAACTGCAGCTAGTGTAAGCCACTAATGCTTGTGTAAGCCATGACTTGCCATCAACACCTCTGTTCTGCCCCTGCCTCACCCAGTCCCCACCCCAACGCACTTTAGTAAACATGCCCCATAACCCATGCTGTTGAACCAAAATATCTATACTCACCAGTGCTAAGGTTCAATTTTGGTAGAAATTAAGGGTCATCACATGATTATTTATTTTTATTTCTACCTGTTTGTTATTTTTCCTTTTTATTTTCCTTTTTATGTTCTTATATTTAGGCTTTGTAAATAAGTTAATTTAATATAATCCCTGTTTGTTCCTTCCCTTGTTTTTTGTATGTTTTGAACTTCATTGTAAACCACTTTGATTTTAGGATAAAGCAGTATATAAATCCTGTTAACTAACTAAATAAATAAATATCTTGAAATCAGAATTCAAAGAATCAGAACCTTTTCAGCCTTGTGTAGCTGCACCCGATCCCATTATTTTGCTAATATGTTTGAAATTACAGTGCAGTTCTCATTTAACTTTCCCTCAAATGAGTTTTAAATATGTTCCATTTGTATTTCAAACAAACGTACTGAGAAATGATTTTGGAGTCAAATGGAATGTGCTATATAATCTTTATTTTTGCCATTCTTCTTATACAGTACTAACACCAAAAGAGCTGCACAATGCACCTTTGAAATTAATGTCCCACAAAGAATGTTGGAATCACCGTCAGATTCTTGCTATAAAAATATTGGAGAAATCCCACAGAACTGCAGCTCAAATGGTAATCTCGTCGTTTAGAACCTACCAAGGATGTACAGATTTGAGTCCAGAGGGTCCAAAGTTTCCATAAATGTAGTATATTCAGAAAATAAGTCAATCACTTCCCAACTGAATGTTCAGTGCAGTTTTGAAAGGAAACCCTGGCAGGACTTATGGAGAAACTGTGCTTCTCCAACAACCCTGATGGGCCAACTGGTTTCATAAGGAGCCTGAAGAAGGTAGCTAGAGAAAGCTGAACCAAATTTCAGTCCCTCCATCCAACATTTTAGAATAAAAGACTGGATAATTATATTTAGGTTGTTCCTTGGAACGCTTATGCAGTCACAATATTAAGCAATCCGATGTTTTCTTCTAGTTGGTTCAAGTCTGATTAAGAGCTGTCAGCTATCCATTGTGGATGGAGTAGTGTTTGCTGTTTTAGTCCACTTAGATAAGTAAAAATAAAGGTCAGCAAACAATTGGACTAATATATTTGTGACTAGTTTTTGCAAGTTCTCCTCTCTTTATTAGTTCTGTGCACTGTATTAGAAACGAATGGCCTGATATTTAAAATGCGCTGAACTTCATATAGATGCCTACATTTCTCTCCCTATGCGCCCGAGCATCCTTCAGGCTTTTTGCCATCACCTTTTCTATCTGTATGGCCACCTTAAGATCAACAGATACTGTACAATCACCCCCAGGTCCCACTTTTCTGCATGGAGTTTTGTAGCCCAAATGCATGACCCTGCATTTTTTAGCATTAAATCTTAGCTGCCATAGTCTAGAACATTCTTCAAGTTTCACTAGCTCCCTCCTCATGTTATCATGTTTGTTAGAAAAATGAGAGACACCTTCTTCATACAGCAGCATTGATGATATTGAACAGCCACTGAAATTACATGATAAAATCAATATATCTCAGTGCAATCTCCTGGCAACATTCAAATGAAAAGTCTTTCAAGATGACTTAAAAAACTGGGAAAAATAGACAGAGGATTGAATTTGGAAATGTCTTCCAAGTTAAGCCATGCAACCCAGTAGTGGTGAATTCTGTGAGAGAAACAGAGTAAGAATAGGATGACCACTTTCAAAGTCCAGAAGGAGCTAGATTTAGGAAATTTGAAGGAAGTTGCAGATTTTCCCCCTCCTGGTTGCCCCCATATCTTGTGGTGTGATAGCAGGTTGTGATATACATGGGAGGAAAAGGTTATTCTGGAAAAGGATGAACTCCAATATTCCAAAAACACTAATACATTTTCTGCAAATCTATGTTGGAAAGCATTCCCAAAGTCATGTCTCTGCATGCTTTCGCTACGTGTTAGTAACAAAGTACATAGCATTACTATAATTATTGGATTATAGGTTTCAAGCTTACCTTTCATGATGAAAATTCTGGAAATAACAGTACAGTTACAACTGCAGGATCATATCAACTCACACGCTCCCCTGGATCCACATCAACATGGATTCAAGCCAAACCATGATATTGAAACATTGCTAACAGCACTCTTTGACCACATTATCAGAGGAATAGACAATACAAAAAATGGCATTATACTGATATTTCTTGACATATCAGCCGCCTTTGACTCGGTGTCACACGTCATCCTGCTGAGACACCTAAAAGAGATTGGTCTCTATAATAACACATTAAAATGGTTCAAATCTTACTTAAAAGACAGACAACAGTATATCAGATGCAGTGGAGACACCTCCTCACCCTTCACTTTAAAGCAAAGAGCCCCACAGAGGTCAGCAACATCAGCCCTTCTATTTAACCTATGTTGTTGTTGTTAAGTGCCATTGAGTCGGTGTCGACTCATGGCGACCCTCTTGATAGTTGTCCAAACTGTGTTCAGTCTTCAGTCAGGCATCTCATTGTTGACAGAGTGGCACCCATAGCTGCTGTTATTGTATCGATCCATCTCATTGCTGGGCTTCCTCTTTTGCGTTGACTTTCTACCTTGCCAAGCATGATGTCTTTCTCTAATGATCTCTGTCTTCGCATGATGTGTCCAAAGTATGAAAGTCGAAGTCTTGTCATCTGAGCTTCTAAAGAAAGCTTAGGTTTCATCTCCTCTAGTACTGACTGGTTTGTTCTTTGGGCAGTCCATGGTATACACAATATTCGTTGCCAGCACCATAATTCAAAGGCATCAATTTTCTTCCTGCCTATCTTTTTCACTGTCCAACTTTCACATCCATATGACATTATTGAAAATGCCATGGTTTGAACAAGTCGAATCTTTGTATGGAGAGAGACATCTCTGCTCTTCAGAATCTTGTCTAGGTCCTTCATAGCCATTCTGGCAAGAGCAATGCTTCATCGGATTTCTTGACTGCTTGTTGTTTCTTTATTGATAGGTTAAAGTTGTCCACTATTTCAATTTCTTCTCCATCAATGATGAGCTTATTGATTTTGCCATTTGTCAGGATCTTTGTCTTCTTTACATTAAGGTGCAGGCCCATTTTAAGACCATGTTCTTTGATCTTGAGAAGCAAATGTTTCAGATCATCTTCACTTTCAGCCTAATGTGGTATCATCAGCATAGCGAAAGTTGTTGATAAATCTTCAACCAATCTTCACATCTCGGTTGTCTTCATACAATCCTGCTTCTCTGATGATTTGTTCTGCATATAAATTAAACAGGTAGGGGGAAGGTATGCAGCCTTGTCGTACACCTTTGCAGATTTCAAACCATTCTGTTTCTGCTTGTTCCATTTGAATTGTTGCTTCTTGAACAATGTAAAGGCTGTGCAAGAGAACAATCAGGTGTTCTGATATACCCATGCTTCTTAATGTGGCCCAGAGTTTCTCATGGTTTACACAGTCAAAAACCTTACTGTAGTGAATAAAACACATATAGATATCCTTTTGGTATTCTCTAGCATTTTCAAGGATCCATCTCACATCTGCGATGATGTCTCTCATTCCTCGCCCTTTCCTGAACCCTGTTTGCACTTCAGGCAGTTCTCATTCCAAGTATGGTTGTAGTCTCTGTTGAATAATCTTGAGTAGAATCTTTCTGGCATGTGGGATCAGAGCAATTAATTGTGCAATAATTTCCACAGTCAGTTGGATCACCTTTCTATAGCATTGGTATAAACACAGATCTTTTCCAAATTTCCTGGAAGAGCCTTGTAAGTATGGTAACAGTTGCATAAGATTGCTGTAATATTTCAATGGGAATGCCATCAATGCTTGGTGCTTTGTTTTTTGATAAGGCTTTCAATGCTGCTTTGATTTCTTCTTTCATCACCAATGATTCCAGATCATAAGGTACAGGTTGAAATGGCTGTTGGTCCACTTGACCTTTATGGTATAATGACTCTGTATATTCTTTCTACCTTTTCTTGATCTTCTCAGCATCATTCAACATGGATCCTTGAGCATCTTGTATCATTCCAATTCAAGGCTGGAATTTTTTCTTTAATTCTCGCAGCTTTAGGAAAGTTGATCTTGTTCTTCCTTTAATAGTTTCTGCTTCTATTTCCTTGCATGTATCATTGTAGTACTTCTCCTTGTCTTGTCTTGCTGCATGTTGGAAATCTCTGTTGTGTTCTGCGATTGCCTCTCTTTCTCCTCTGGGCAATTTTCAGAGTTTCTTCAGTCATCCATTTTGGTTTTTGCTTTTTCACCTTTTGTAGAGACTTCTCACTTTCTTCCAACACAACCTTCCTGATGTCATCCCATAACTCTTCTGGAGCTCTGTCATTGGTATCTAGATCAGCAAATCAATTTTGAAGGAAGTCTTTAAATTCTGGTGGTATGTTCTCAAGGTCATATTTTGTTACATTTATGAGTGGCTTGCTCTTTTTTCAACTTTAGCTTGAGTTTGTGTATTAGTAGTTGGTGATCTGTACCATAGTCAGCTCTTGGTTTTCTCTTTGCTTTTCCATCGTTGACTTACACAGATGTAGTCAATTTGATTTTTGTACAACCCATTGGGTAAAGTTCATGTGCACAGGCTCCACTTGTGTTGCTGGAAGAAGGTGTTTGAGATGAATAGATCGTTGGTCTTGCAGAATTCTATCAGTCTTTCTCCAGCTTCATTTCCTTTGCCAAGTCCATATTTTCTAACCACTTTGCCTTCTTCTTTGTTGCCAACTTTTGCATTACAGTCACTCAAGACTATTAGGATATCCTGTTTTCCTGTTTTGTGAATTTCAGCTTGCATTTGTTCATTGAATACATCAACTTCATCCTGTTCTGCAGCTGTTGTTGGGGCATACACTTAAATTATAGTTGTGTTGATGGGCATTCCTCATAGACGAATAGAAATTAAGCATTTATTGATTGCATTGTATTTCATTACATTTCTTGCAAGTTTCTTCTTAATTATAAATGCAACACCATTTGTTCTTTGTCTTTCATTTCCAGCATAGTAGACCATGTGATCATCAGATGCAAAGTGCCCGATGCCAGACCATTGCAGTTCACTGACACCCAACAGATCGAGTTGTACACGTTCCATTTCATTCTTGACCACCTCCAACTTCCCTTGGTTCATACCCTGTATGTTCCATATCCCAATATGTAAGACATCTTTGCAGCTTCTGATTCTCATTTCATGTGCAGCTACATCATCTGTCAGATATCCCGAGGGCTTTGATCCAACCACATCATAAATGCTGACTTTATTCTGAAAAGTCTTCGGTTCCTCCCCAATAGAAACATAGAAATATGATGACAGAAAAAGACCACATGGCCTATCTAATCTGTCCTTCCATATCAACAACTACAACAGTCCCCTTTTTACCTTTAGAGTTCCTCTGTATTTGTCCCATGCTTTTTTGAATTCAGTTACTGTCCTCATCTCTACCACCTCCACTGGGAGACTATTCCATGGATCCACTACTCTTTCCGTAAAGAAATATTTCTGCATATCACTCCTGAACCTATCTCCCTTCACCCTCATCCCATGTCCCCTCATAGCAGAACTTGCTTTCAATTGAAAGATGTTCTCTCCCTGAACATTTATGCCACAGAGGTATTTAAACATCTCAATCATATCACCTCTATCCCGCCTTTCCTCTAAGGTGTACACATTAAGATCCTTCAGTCTGTCCTCATATGTTTATAATGAAGACCACTAATCATTTTAGTAGCCACCCTCTGCACCGACTCCATCCTGTTCACATCCTTTTGAAGGTGCGGTCTCCAGAATTGCACACTATACTCCAAATGAGGTCGCACCAAAGACTTATAGAGAGGCATTATCACCTCCTTTTTTCTGCTAGCCATTCCTCTCCGTATGCACCCAAGCATCCTTTTAGCTTTTGCCGTCGCCTTTTCTACCTGTTTAGCTACTTTAAGATCATCAGACACAACCACGCCTAGGTCCTGCTCTTCTTTAGTGGACAAAAGTACTTCACCCCCTATGCTATATTGCTCCCTTGGATTGCTGCAGCCCAAATGCATGACCTTACATTTTTTAACATTAAATCCCAGCTGCCAAATTCTAGACCATTCTTCAAGCTTAGCTAGATCCCTCCTCATGTTATCTACACCTTCCTGGGTGACTACTCTATTGCAGATTTTGGTATCATCCGCAAAGAGGCAAACCTTACCTGACAGCCCTTCCGCTATATCACTAACAAAGATGTTAAAAAGAATTGGACCAAGGACAGATCCCTGGGACACACCACTGGTAACATCCTTCTCCTCAGAGTGAGCTCCATTTACTTGTACTCTTTGTCGCCTCCCACCCAACTAACCCAAGCAGTAACTTTAGGGTCCATCCCTAGGGTGCTCAGTTTGTTTATAAGTTGCCTGTGAGGAACAGTGTCAAAGGCTTTACTGAAATCTAAATACACCACATCTAGAGCTCTCCCTCGGTCGAACTCCCTGGTCACCCAGTCAAAGAAATCAATCAGATTTGTCTGACAAGACCTGCCTCTGGTGAATCCATGCTGCCTTGGATCCTGTAATCCGCTGGACTCCAGAAACCTCACTATTTTCTCTTTCAGCAGCGTTTCCAATAATTTACTCACTACTGAAGTTAAACTAACCAGCCTCTAGTTTTCAACCACATCCTTACTTCCGCTTTTGTGTAAAGGGACCACATGAGACTCTCTCCAGTCCTTTGGCACCACTCCCGACTCCAACGAGGCATTGAAAAGGTCAGTCAGTGGAGTTGCTAGAACGCCCCCAAGTTCCCTCAGTATTCTAGGGTGTATCCCATCCGGTCCCATCGCTTTGTCTACTTTAAGTTGAGCTAGTTTCTCACGAACACAGTCTTCTGAAAATTGTTCAAGATGTCCCTCGCTTCTGTTCCTATTTGTGGGTGTTTTCTGAGGTCCTGCTCCTGGTTCTTCATCTGTGAACACAGAACAAAAATATTTGTTTAGCAATTCCGCTTTATCCTTATCAGCTTCTACATATTCCTCCCCTGCACCCTTGAGTCTGACAATACCACTTTTGCCCTTCCTCTTCTCACTAATATATCTGAAAAATGTCTTATCCCCCCATTTTATTGCATTGGCTATTTCCTCCTCCTTTTGAATCTTTACCTTCTTGAGTACTTTGCTAGCTTTTCTAAGTTTTTCCAAATACAGATGCCTGTCTTCCTCTCTCTGTGATCTGTTGTATTTCATGAAGGTCTCCCTCTTTTTCTTCACTTTTTCAGCTACTTCTTTCAAAATCCATAGCGGTCTCCTTTTCCTTTTACCTTTATTTACCATTTTAACAAAAAGGTTGGTTGCCCTTAAAATATCCCCTTTCAGTTTTGCCCACTGTTTTTCTACATCCCCCAGCTGTTTCCATCCCACTAACGACTCCCTGCGGTATTGGCCCATCTTCGCAAAGTTAGTCTTCCTAAAATCTTAGATCCTCACCTTTGAATGGATTCTAACAGCCCTAGTCCTAATACTGAACCACACCATCTGGTGATCACTGGATGCAAAATGATCTCCCACTACAATATCAGAAATACTTTCACCATTGGTAAACACCAAGTCCAGTATGGCCCCTTCACGTGTGGGGTCTGTTACCAATTGCCTGAATAGTTCTCCCTGTAGAGAATCCAGGATCTCCTTACTTCTAGATGATACTGCAGCAGGAATGTGCCAATCAACATCTGGCATATTGAAATCCCCTATCAGTAGCACTTCCCCTTTCCTAGCAATGCTGCGTATGTCTTCAATTAACTCTCTGTCCACCTCTTCCTCTTGTGAGGGAGGTCTGTATATCACACCAATGCAAATAGATTTCTCTTTCTCTCTTTCTAGTTTAACCTACAATGCCTCCTCTCTCCCTTTTAAGCACTGTAATTCCAAAGCTTTCATAGTAGTTTTTTCAAATAGTGCCACTCCTCCTCCCCTTCTTCCTACCCTGTCCTTTCTGAATAAAGTATAGCCAGGTATAGTTACATCCCAATCATGGTTTTCTGTGAACCATGTTTCTGTAACTGCCACTAAATCCAGTTGAGTGCCTTCTGACATGGGGGTCTCATCTTCCAGCACCATTGGGTTTTCGTGGCAAGATACGGAAGTAGATTGCCAGGCCTTTCTTCCATGCAGTTTAAGTCTAGTGTTGTTGTCGTTGTCACAAAAATGTGATCCTCTGCCGCCAACACTGTCCCATTCTGCTGATGTCCAGATGGGTGGTTTGTCTTGGTCTGGCAATTGGTCAGCCAATTTGTGAGGAATGACTGTGGTCAATTGTTCTTACATATTGGTTTCTATGCTTTTCTGAAGTCTATATTTACTGTTGTATACACTTCATTCATTGTTTCTATATTCTGGGGTGCTGTGTTGATATTTCCACTTCCATGATAACACTTTCTTTGTATCCTCATTCACTTTCAGGTAATTTCTATGGAATATGTAGTTTTATTAGGTTTCTGTACAGTTATTATTGGAAGTCCCATCAGTTGAAGCAGGCTCAGTTATATCAATATCAATATATTAATATCAGGTTGATCTTTTTTTCAATAATTTTTCTCTCCTACAAAGAAGCACTGTGAGATGAAACACTGATTGAAGCTTTCCCTTCAGTAGTAGTAGTAAATTGCAAGTGCAAATGAAATGTACTGTTGAGTCAATGCTGACTCCTGGCAACCCAGCCCTGGGCTTTTTGATGAGGTACGACCTGAAATAACTTGCCAGGTCTTTATGTCACAGTGAGTTTCTAGCCCCTGCTATTCCAAGGTGGTTTCTGATCCAAGTACTAGCTAGACCCAACCATGCTTAGCTTCAGAGATTTAGCCAAGAGTAGGTTCATGTGGGACAGCTGGAGGCTGTTTCAAGTTTTCTAGTTCATTACCTATAAATATCATTTTTGGCATGGGTATCTCCACTACATCTTCTTCTGTAAAGACCAAAGTAAAGGATTCATGTGAAGGGGCTTTTTAGAAAGGACGTGGAGGAGGGAATTCCCATGTCCATCTCAATACATGGAGAATGATGACAGTATTTTACAAGAGGTTCTGCTGAATGTACAGCCCCTTGTAAAATAGCTGCAGGACTACATGGGGTATTCCCCTGCACACCTGCGAGGAGCAGTGATGTTAGTAAGCTGTAAGTGGGAAAAAAGCCATGGAATTCCCCCCCACTTAGAAATGGGAACAACCTCTTAAAATTGTTGAAATGGCACAGATGGCATATAGGTGTAGCATCAAAGCCCCCCTCTCTACATCCCTGACATCAGGACCCCCCCCCCCCAGCTGCCCTTGAGCAGGTATGTGTACCCCTCCAATGGCATATGTCCAATTCATAAGAAAATAAGAATATAAGAAATGCCTTACTGGGTCAGACCAAGGTCCATCAAGTCCAGTATCCTGTTTCCAGCAGTGGCAAGTCCAGGCCATAAATACCTGTCAGGTTTCCAAAAAGGCACACAGGTTCTACAATCCTCATTCCAGCATAAGCAGTGGATTTCCTGGGTCTTCTTTAATAATGGTTTCCTCCAAGAACTTGTTCAAACCTTTTTTAAACTCAGCTACACTAACAGCTTTTATTACTACATCCTCTGGTAACGAATTCCAGAGTTTGATAACCATTGAGTGAAAAAATATTTTTCTTATTAGTCTTACCTCAGTCATTTGGCCTCCCTTCCACCTTTTTAAAACGTTGAATACATTAAGTCTGGCCTTCCAAGATGGTATGTTTAAACAATTTTCAGGCCTGATGTAAACTCTTAAACTTTACAGTTGTTCCTTTTAGTTTTTTCTTAATCATTTTTCTCATTTTATCATAGTCTCTCTTTTGAAAGTTAAATGCTAGCACAGTGGATTTCTTTGCTGTCCTTCCTCCATTTAATAAATCAAATGTGATCATGTTATGATCACTATTGCCAAGTGGCTCCAACATCATTATCTCTCATACCAGATCCTGTGTTCTGCTAAGGACCATGGTGTGACTACATCTTGAATTTGTGTGCAGTTCTGGTCACCATAGCTTCCCCTCATATCAGTTCATGAACCAATAGCTCCATGACAGTCATTTATTTCAGCTAGAAACCTTGGACCTGATAATCAGCACCGGCAGCTAGTGTTCCTACAGTGGCTAGCTGCTGGCATTGAATCCTAGACCTGGATATTTATTGTTTAATATTGCCGCTGCCCGGATAGCTTCCAGGCTGTCCATCGACCCTGATATTCAATGCTGATGGCCGGATATGGCACTAGAATTGAATATCCAGGGTTAAACTTCAGCAGCAACAGCTATGCGCTTTAGAAGCGCTAGCTGAATATCCTCCCCCCCCCCAATGTTTCTAGATGAAATAAATGCTTCATGGAGCAGCTGGTTTATTAACCAACATGAGGGGAAGCTATTTTAGACCTAGTCCTTAGTGGAATGCAGGATCTAGTATGAGAGGTAATGGTGTTGGAATCACTTGGCAATAGCGATCATAACATGATCACATTTGATTTAATAAATTGAGAGAGGATAGCAAGGAAATTGACTGCACTGGCATTCAGCTTTCAAAAAAGAGACTATAATAAAAAGAGGAAAACAGTTAAGATAAAACTAAAAGGAGCAACTGCAAAGGTTAAGACTTTAGATCATTCCCAGACCAGATCTATTCCATGCTTTAAAAAATACTTATTTTTATCCTGTGATGTGGGCTGCTGCCGAAATGCTTAAGTAAGTGGTTCTTATGTTGATTTATATGGAATAGGATGATGTGTTAATATTCAGTGTGTCTTTGACATTTAATTTTGTTTTGTATTTGCAAAAGCTTAAATTAAAAAAAAAAGGTGGAAGGAAGGACAAACAACAGCCAGCATGGCTTAAAGATGAGGTCAGAGAGGCTGTTATAGTTAAGAGAACATTTTTCAGAAAATGGAAAATAAAGTCAAATGACGAAAACAGGTAAAAGCATAAGTACTGGCAAGTTAAGTGCAAGGCAAGAGAAAATTTGAAAAGAAGCTTGCTGTGGAAACAAAAGTGCATAATAAACATATTTTCAAGTATATTTGTAGTAAAACAACTATGAGGGAGTCAGTTGGACCATTAGATGATTGAGAGGTAAAAGGTGCACTGAGAGAAGACAGGCAAAATAGTAGAAACCACTATAAAGAACAAAATTACTGAACATGTAGATAGTTATGGTTTAATTGCAGAAAGCCAACATGGATTTAGCCAAGGAAAGTCTTGTCTCACTAACGTCTTATATTTTTTTGAAGGTGTTAATTGAGAGGTAAATAAAGGTGAGCTAGTTGATATAGTGTATCTGGATTTTCAGAAAGCCTTTGACAAGGTCTCTCATGAGAGACTCTTGGCAAAACTAAAAAGTCACTGGGTAAGAGGCAGTGTACTATTGTGGATTATGAAATAGTTAAAAGATAAAAAACAGAGTGTAGCTCTAAATGGCCAATTTTCTCAATGGAGAAAGGTGCATAGTAGAGTATTTGAGGAATCTGTGCTGGGCCCGCTGCTTTTTAACATATTTATAAAAGACCTAGAAATGGGAATAACGAATAAGGTGATCAGATTTGCAGATGACATCAAATTATTCAAAGTTGTCAAAACAGAAGAGGAGTGTGAAAATTACAAGAGGACTTTCAAAAATTGGGAGACTGGGTGTACAAGCAACTGGCAAGTGGAGGAGTAGCCTAATGGTTAGAGCACTGGCCTGGGACACTAGAGACCAGGGTTCAACTCCCACCAGTACTTCTTGTGGCCCTTAGATAAGTTACCGAGCTCTCCATTGCTTCATAAAAGTCTGAATTGTCATGTTTAATGTACATTACCAAGTTTGAGTTACAGTATAAACTGCTTTGCCTGAAATGATAAAGTGGTATAAAAAATCTGTCAAATAAATTATATAAATCTTGTGTGTACTTTACACTCTATCAATAGCTCCCTGTGGATAAGAGTGTGCGCTGGCTGAGTGATGGAGTATGAGAGCCAGAGAAGAAATTAGCTATGAGCAGGCCCTTGGGATATGAATTGCCCCATGAACAATTTATCTTACCAAACTCTAATCCCCAGTTTTGTGATGCTCTCTATCTTGATTAGATTGTAAGCTCTGATGAGCAGGGACTATGCCTTACATCTATATGTGCAATGCTGCGTACACCGTATAGTGCTATGCAAATGAGAAGTAGTAGTAGTGGGAGCCTAGTTACAGGTATATTAGGTTCAAGCAGACTTATTCTAGAAAGAGAGCAAGATGACAATGACATATAGTCAAAATAGACACCATTTCATGGTGAAAACGTGAAGGTGGTGGGATCCTAATGGCACTTTGGATATGTATCTGCTTAATGGTTCCGTTGATGTCTTGCAATATAGTGTGTGGTTTTATTTTACTGGATATGCTTGGTTCTAACTATAAAAAGTGTTAAAAAAAAAGAAATGAAATTCATAGTTTCTCTCTTCATACCTGTGTCCGAGTTGTAGATTCCCCAGTCTCTGGGATGCTGGTGTTGGTGCAGATGCTGGTCAATGGTGGTGGATGTGAATGCTGTTGCCAATGTACTAGTCACTTGAGCTACATTTGATTGCAACCAACACAGTTTAAGAGGATTCAGGAGTGTGCCAATCACTTGGGCTGTATTTAAATATAAAAGGGATCTTCCACCACTGCTATAAGTTAAAAGGAGGCACCCACCAGCTACCTGAGCTGCCAATATAATCAATCAGAGCCTTGAATGTTAGTTTTTAATGGTGTGCTCATATTTGTACATCATTAAAAGCCAACATTCATGGCCTCAACTGATGACATCAGCAACTCAAGTGACGGGAAGGCATACAAGAGCAACTTTCTTAGTTAATCCAATGCTGTGGGGAGGTCCAAAACATTGGTGTTGGTAGATTGGATTTGGCCTATAGGCCATAGTTTTCTTGTCCCTTCTTTAACCAAAAGAATACTCCTTCACTTGTTTTATAGCTCATAAAAATATGATTTATTTTTCTCTTTATGTTTATTATGAACTTCATTAGGTCCCAATCATCTTTTCTTTTTCGAAGAGCAGCTGTGTAGGAAGAGTTCATTCAAAACAATTACTTCCTTCAGAGTTTCTCCCATATGCACAATTATTTCCTCAAGTTGAAGATTTATTTTGTTTCACTTATTTATTTTGAAAGCTTTTCAGACTCTTTCCTTTCTCCTTGTTTTTGGAATTCTTCTTGGGCAATGAAGATGCTCCCTGGAGAACAAACAAAAATAGGCGTCTTCTTCTTTTGTCTCTTTTCCTTCAGTGCTTTTTTGGGCTCTGTGCCTATCCTTTGTTATTCCTAGAGGATCACAGTATTCATACGCCTAACTTTCATCTTGGGAGGCCTGATTGTAAATATTCTTCCAGCTATTGTAGGCTGATAGGAAATGTTCCTCCCATGACCTCAGTTCACATTCCCTGAACCACTGAAGGAGCACTGTATGATTTTTTTTGGCGGCTATTCTAAAAATGTTACAAGCTCACTTCGAAGAGTAGACTGGGTCTGCAGGCACCCAGAAAGAAGGTCTCTGAATTCCCTTGATGGCTTAGCAAGTTAATTTTTTTCCCAAAGTAGGACATCCCAAGGATTTACAAGCACATCAGGTAAGAATAGTGAGCCCCAAACGGAGTACCTGTTATAGGATTTGATTTAATTTAATTCAATTTAATATAAATTCTTATATTTAGCACATAACTCAATAGAGCTCTAGGCAGAACACAGTAATGCACAGCATAGTACTATATATCACAAATAGACTGTGGCATTTCTATTATATAAACAGAGGGGAACAATATTGATTAACATTTCTGAAATAGCCTCCTTTGGCCAGGGTGCCCTGGCCCACGTTGGGGGTCGATTGATCCTACCAATAGCATATGCTTGTCTCGAAGATTAAGCCAAGCTCGTGTAAATACACATGACCAGTACAGTGAAACTGCAAATGGCTCATTCAGTCACTTGTGGTTCCTTTGATCGCTCCATCTGTTTCTTAGATAACTGGCAATTCTAGAGTTAATAGATGCTAGGAAGTGCTGACCTACTGGGATATATGCATTTACCAGATCAGAACCAATCCAGGTTTGCCTGGCCACTTTCTAGATAACTCTGGACTGGTCACACGTCCCTGTGACAATGCCAATGAAGGATTTTAAGGCCTTCCTAAAATGCACCTGATAGGCTAGTATACAAATCATTCAAGGTAGCATATTCCATAAAGCTGGCCCAGTGCCCAGAATGGTTTTCTGTGCTGGTTCGATGAAAAGGTTAGCCTAAAGGCATAGTAACATAGTATATGATGGCAGATCAAGATCAGTATGGCCCATCTAGTCTGCCCAGTAAGGTGGCTAGAGTTGTAGAGTTGCATATGTCTGTGCAGGTTACTCCCTCTCTATGCCTTTGCTTAAGGTTGTACCTGCTGCTCCAGGCAGGTTACCCCTCTCTGTTTATGAAGTTATTTACATTTGCTTTGATTCCATCCTCTTGCTCTGTAGTGATCCTCTGTGTCTGTCCCTTGCCTTTTTGAATTCTGACACTACTTTTGCTCCCATCACCTCCTTCATGAGGGCATTCCAGGCATCCACAACCTTTCTGTGATAAAAGCATCAACAGATCTTAAATGCTGAGAATATTGTATCAACTTAGACACATATCCAGGTGCTAACCCATGTACGAGGGTTGCTCAGAAAGTAATGCCCCACATGTTTTTTTCCAGTCCAGAATGAAGATAGAGGTGTGAAATTGGAATTTCAAAGGACACGTGTGTAATTTTACAGTCGTCCGACAAATAGTGAGGCAGTAGTGATCCTTCAAATGGCGTCTGTGAGTGACACACGTTACATACAACGAGCTGTATTTGAATTCTTGGTGGAGGAGAAAGAAAGTGTGAGGAACATTCACAAACGTTTGTGTGCTGTGAATGGAATGGACTGCCTTTTAGTCTCTGGTTCATAGTGGTGAACCCAGGTTTCGTCACCTGTGATGATCCGGTACAAAAAGGCCTCCCCCTCAGCTTCAAAACGCTCCAACAAATCAGAGCAGATGTTTTTCCTTTGGCGTTTCTGTTCAGTTGTGAGACTTTGCGGAACCCATCTTGCACACACCTTTGAATATCCCAAAGAGTCAATAATTGCCATTGCACTACCTCTACTGACAGAAAGCTATACGGACAATTCCCGACTCGTGATGCGCCGATCCGCACGAAAAATGTCATCAGCGCGCTGCAACTTGTCTGGACTGGTGGCTGGGGCAGGACGCCCAGACAACGGCCGATCTTCCAGTTCCATTTTACCACTTCCTGAAGCCTTTGCTCTCTTCACCCATCGTCCAACAGTGCTCCTATCTACCTCAGAACTTCCATACACAGCACACAACCATTTGTGAATGTTTCTCACACTTTCTTTCTCCTCCACCAAGAATTCAATTACAACTCGTTGTTTGTAACGTGTCATGCACAGACGCCATTTGAAGGATTACTACCACCTCGCTATTTGTCGGACGACTGTAAAATTACACACATGTGTCCTTTGAAGTTCCAAGTTACTACCCTTTCAATTTCACACCTCTATCTTCATTCTGGACTGAGAAAAATATGTGGGGTATTACTTTCTGAGCAACCCTCGTATATTCAATAGCACTTTAAACTGTACCCTTGCCAGCACTGACAATCAGTGCAGTTGTTTTGGCAGTGGGGCAGCACTGTTTGACCTTAATCTTTTTAAAATCAGCATTGCTGTGTTTTGGAAGACTTGAAGATCTGATATCTGCAGGGCCAGTGTAAGGATTGGAGGCACTCTAGGTGGTCCTCAATCCTACTGCCCCCCTCACCCCTGCTGCACCCACACCCTCATTGCCACCCCTGCCTTCCCTCTTTGGGGCCTGCAGAGACAGAAATGGGATTGAAGTCACAGTACAGCACTTCCCTGAACTTTCTGGTGCTGTATCATAGTTCCTTCCCTCTATGACTTTTGACTTCTGCTCCCCCCCCCCAACACAGACTCCTGGTTTGCATAGAGGAGTAGTCTAGCGATTAGCGCAGCAGCCTGGTGACCAGAGAGACTGCGGTTCAACTCACACTCCTTGTGGCTTTGGGCAGTTCACTTAACCCTCCACTGCCTCAGGTACAAGCTTAGATTGTAAGCCCTTTGGATATAGGGGAAATACCTAATGTAACTTGTGTTGAACTACCACAGGAAAGGCATGAGCTAAATACTACTAAATAAAAGTAGTCTCTGATATGATATAATAATCTAAGAATAACAAAAAACTTTCTTCACTAGTGCTGCTATTTAATGTTCCATCCATAGGCAAGAATACAAATAAACCTTCGGATGGAAGCCTTGCCTCTCTTGATCCTACCCATAAAAGCTTTGTTTTATGTAGGTTAATTTTCATTTTTTGGGAAACCATCCAGAAGGATATCCTATTAAAGCATTAGATCAAACCTGAAAAAGATAGTGATTCGGATTTCTTAATTGGCACAATTACTAAAACATCATCTGCATGCAAAAATAATGAGACATTCAGGACTCTCACTGCTCCTTCCAATGTACCCAGGAAAATGTTAAATAAGATAGGAGAGATGATTGAGGGATTCCACAAGTCATTTGTCAAGATTCAGAGACCTCTTCCCTCCATCCCACATGAACCTACTTCTGTTTAAAAATCCCAAGAGCCAATCTCACTTGGTTTAGCAAATAACAGATCATGATTTACTATATGGAAGATGGAGGAACGATCGCAGTGCATCAAAACTACATTGTTTCCCTTTCAACATTTGATCATAGGTTGAGCTTGCTAAGTAGGTCCAAACATTATGGACTTACTTTGGGGAATGTGGAGAGAAAAAAAATCCTAACTCAACTGATTCTGTTCCTTGAAGTGCCTCTGATTTAACATGATCAAAGGCTGTGTGCTTATGTTCTTATGCTACAAGGTTCATAACAACAGAAATGCTTAAAGTAGAGTGGGCAAATACGAGGAGGTGCATTTAAAGACCTTTATCACAAAGAAAAAGACCCATCAGAATACAGTTGTGTAGATTTTTTTCATGCTGTCCAACATAAAAATTGTTCTTTTTTATATAAGGGGCTTCTTTTCCAAAAAGGATAATTGATCACATCAGTTTTAAAAGAGAAGGGGTGGGAAATATTCAAAGTGATTAGCAGACCCAGAGTAGAAGAGTAGCCTAAACCGCATTATCGTAGCAGATGCTACGTTAACGCGCATTAGGTGATGTTAACACGCGTAAAAGAAGGGGTCAATGGGCGGGGAGAGGCCCCTTCCACACTAACTAATGTTGGCACTGTGATCAGGACCAGTGTGGCGGGCAGGGCTGCCAACCATCCCTATCTTTGCACAATGCTTCAATAGGAGTGTGTGTGTGTGTGTGTGTGTGTGTGTATGTATGTATGTGTATGTGTATGTCTATTGTCAGACGGCTGCCTGGGTGAGAATGTTCACAGTCTTGGCAAGTGCATATATCAATATGATTTGCAAGGGATTGTGGGAAATGCAGTTCATTCACACCAGACACAGCTGCTCACAATAATTAGTTGTGTTTGAGTGTAAAGCCAATAAGATATTTATTTATGGGGTTATTTCTCCCAACACAGATATGCTTGGTAGCACATAAATCAGGATACTTGCTTTCAGTGTTAAACTTGGAAAAACAAAATCAGGAAAAACAACATTTGAACTTGTCAGGCAATCAAAGCAAAACAATAAAGACCTGGTTGGTAACAAACTGGTCTTTTCTGTAGGCTTTAGCTAATATTTTCTTAGCAGTGTATCAAACAACAAACAAAATCCACAAAGAAGGGAAAAACTGTTCTTTTCAGGTTAACTTCTTATATCTTCCCACATAGATTCAGAAGTGATTCCCTCAGAGCTCACAAGCAATTAGGTAAGGCTCAATTGCTAGCAGTTACCCAGCTGAAACCCCTTAGCTGGCTTGCTTTCTACTGCGTGGGTCAAATCCTGCTTCAGGAGCTTTCATGAGTAGATTAAAGAACAAGTTTGTATTTCTTTGTGATGGTTGCTGTACTTTATAACAGAAAATTACAAAAGGAGTTTAGACAGAGAGCAATCCATATAATCACTGCCTGTATCTAAGACCGCTCCTTCCCCTTCTTCAATAATCATGGGTTCAATATCATGGATTGGCACAGAGGAATTTCTCAATGTAGCACTCTCAGGAGAATACTTGTTTCCCTGCTGTCTTTCAAGGTTATAGCTAGGGCATAGATCAGTGTTCATACCTGAGCTTCCATTGCTGTTAGAGTTCCTCTCTAAATAGCCTGGCCAGTATGTAGTCCAGTTCTTATGTCCAGCCTTCCAATCCAGATCCCTGGACACTGGATCTCTCTTCACATACCTTCTGGCACGGGTCTTAGGGTCCCTTCCACGTGCAGCCGTCTCCCTCACAGGTACCCTCTGGAGATTCCTAGCTCTGCAGCACCATTCCTCTGGCTTTCCCCAGTCCAATGGTGTATGCTGGCCCTTGGAATGCTTTCCAGTATACGTACTGCTCTGGATTCCTTTAGTCCTCTCAAAGGCTTTTCTCTTCCTTCTTCCAAAGGGTTTCTTGCCCTCTCTGTCCGTCCGGTTTGGCTTCTGCTCCTGATGATCCTCCAGATGAAACTGAGGATATCCAAGTTGATCATGAAGATGATGATTCTGAGGATGAATATGAGGATAATTCTCTGTAGAATAAACTCTACCTTTATTCTGCTTAGATGAGTGCTCCTCCCTAACACAGCGCAGCTGTGCTGAATCAGGCCCTGCCCTTTGAGATGAGTGCTTAGGGATTACCTCATAGCCCTCCTGATTGAACACACATTTCCCCACTTCAGCTCCTCTAATGGCTGTTGGAAACCTGGTGCATTCTGGGACTGGTAGTCTTTTATGGGAAAATTCCGTTTTCTTATTTCTACCAGAACTGACAGGTTTCTTGTTCAGAGTCACTTCACCTTTTCTATAGCTCCTTCCTGAGCTATGATAAGCTTCATTATCACACTATCCATTGTTTTGTGGCTGCCCACACCTCACTGGCCCACAATGTCCCACTGTTACCAGCATTAGCCTGAATATGTGCATAATGAGGAGCAAGGTATTGTGGGTATGGCCCAGACAAGGCGGATTGGCCAGGATGCATCTTCACAGGGTTGGGGCAATGGCTGGGACACTGTAGTGCCCAACCACCTCTGCATGGACAGGGTGGCCACAGCATGTCATGCTGGGAGGACAGTCTCACTCTGACCGAGCAGTGACCATGGCATGTCCCACATAGCACCCTACACTATCTACCTCCAGTGATACCTGTGTGTTTCTAGTGCTGGTGCTCAATCACTGGGATACTTGCTTAGTGCACCTGTGAGTATGTACTATGGACTGGCTAGTGGACTGTCTTCAGTTAGACTGTACATGGTTAGAACACCTTGTAGGGTGCTGCAGGTGCAGCCTGACTGTGCCATCTGCTGGTAAAAGGTAGACTGTGGTGTGAGGCAGTTGAGGTTTTCCAGACCTAATCCCAGCATTATTGCTGGTCTGTCCCAGTCACAGGTATGGCTCTGGCTCACCAACCCTAGAGGGCTGTCTTATACCAGCAGGATGGAGGTTGCTTCACCAGGGCTTAGGCACCTGTCCCGTACCTACAAAAAGGGTGATTGTGGGTCCTTTGGGGTATATAGTGTATACCACTTGACCTATAGAGGCACTGCTACACAAACGGCATGCAAGTCTAGACACCCCTCTGCACTGTTAATAGATGCCCATGTCAGACAGACCCTAACAATGGGTACACACAAATCTGGGTGGTGTCTTGTCCCAAAGGACCACACGTGACTGCAGAACACAGGTGAACCCCAAATTACCTTCAGATGCACTGCAAGAAACACCTATCACACACTAGCAGCAATGGGAATGTACAACAGAACCTATCTCTAGCACCAAATGTACTGCGGACCTAGTGCTTGGCACCCATCATATCACTCAGGGTGAACACAGAACCTGCACAATGGCATGGTCTGTAGCTATTCTGTGCCAGTATCACGTACTGTCAGTTCCTCTTTCCAAGCTGAGGTACCGGAGAGGTGCAGACCCCATTTGGTGATCAGCTGTAGACAGCTATTCAGCATGTGCATTGCATCATGGGTACTGCTGTGACATACACCATGGAGGTATAGCCTACTGGTTAATACATTGCCATTCTTGGCAGTGTTCATTGGTTAAGTTCCTCATTATTCCCTCCTCTCATGTCTGTCCTACTCAAATAGTGTGCATGCCTGTAGAGGTCATATTTTTGCAGATCTGCGCTTCCAGCCCATAATACCCTCGCCACAATTGCCAACATTCCCTCGGTCCGTCTATCTGCGTCTGTCAGCTGTGTAGAGTCCTGTCTGAGTGTGCAGGCTGCCAGCCCATGTCCTGCACTGCTACCCTTTCCTGCATTGTGCCTCATTGTGCTTGCCTCGCCTGTGCCTGATCTGCATGGCACCACCACTCCTCTGTCCACCCATCATAGTAACTATCCTGCCACCTCCACCTCCACTGGGGGACACGTATTCCCATCGTCTGCCACCAACTGTTTTTCCGGTACTTTACATTGCCAACACCCTGTGCTGTGGTACAGCTGCCCCACCATGTTTGTCATCAGTACTGGCAGGCACATGGGATGCCCGCAGATATGGCAGGTCCAGCGGCTCCCACTTCTCCCTCTTTCACTCATCTGTTCATTGCCTTTCCTGAGTGCTCTATGTAAAGTTAGGGCTACATCTGTCTCTGTTCCGCACAGGTCATCCTGAGGCACCTTGCAGTCCCTAGGGCACACTAACCTAGGACACCATAACCTTGTTAGGCCACCTTAACCTATGGTTCCATAGCCCAGAGTGCCTTCTGCGGTGACTTGTCCAAGGGTGCCTAATATGGCGCTTAGCCTAGGAGGCCCTATAGGGCGCCTTCTGAGGCACCTTACAAGGCACCTTACAAGGCACCTTATAGGACACCTTACTAGGCACCTTACATGGCACCTTATAAGGCACCTTACAAGGCAACTTACATGGCACCTTATAAGGCGCCTTACAAGGTGCCTTGCAAGGCGCTTTACAAGGCGCCTTGTAACGCTCGTTATTCTAAGGCGCCTTGTAACGCGTGTTCTCTGTCAGCTTGCTGTAACGATGCACCGCCCATGCCTTTATATGGGCATCTCTACCTTTACCGCGGAACCTACCGCGAATGACATTATCGCAGTTTAGTAAACATACCCCTTAATTTCTTGTGTACACTTATTCTATATTTGGAACTACAAAATTTTGGTGAACTATGATTTTCTTCTTGAGAGACAGTATTGTGATCCCTTGATCGTAGTAGATACGCTCCTTCCCATTGGAGAATCCTAAATATAGAACTGCAATGAGTTGGACAGGGCTCAGCAGTACTCAAAAGCGGCCCCTTGCCAGTCTTTAGGGAGTACCCTGGAAAAAGAATGTCTGCTGTTGAATTAATACTCCCTCCGTAGGTTTTTTTGGCAAGGTGTAACCCAGAAGACAATGGAGAGTAAGGTGACTTGCCCAATATCCCAAGAAATGCTAGTAGGAATCAAATTCTGGCCTCTGAGTTACCAGGCTGCAGATCTAGCCATTAGGCTACTCCTCCACTCAGGAAAAGGTGAGTTAAATATATACATAAACATTTTTAAAAGTTTAATATTTGAAAGTTGTCAGACGGCTGCCTGGGTGAGAATGTTCACAGTCTTGGCAAGTGCATATATCAATATGATTTGCAAGGGATTGTGGGAAATGCAGTCCATTCACACCAGACACAGCTGCTCACAATAATTAGTTGTGCTTGAGTGTAAAGCCAATAAGATATTTATTTATGGGGTTAAACACAGATATGCTTGGTAGCACATAAAACAAGATACTTGCTTTCAGGGTTAAACTTGGAAAAACAAAATCAGGAAAAACAACATTTGAACTTGTCAGGCAATCAAAGCAAAAGAATAAAGACCTGGTTGGTAACAAACTGGTCTTTTCTGTAGTCTTTAGCTAATATTTTCTTAGCAGTGTATCAAACAACAAACAAAATCCACAAAGAAGGGAAAAACTGTTCTTTTCAGGTTAACTTCTTATATCTTCCCACATAGATTCAGAAGTGATTCCCTCAGAGCTCACAAACAATTAGGTAAGGCTAAATTGCTAGCAGTTACCCAGCTGAAACCCCTTAGCTGGCTTGCTTTCTACTGCGTGGCTAAAAATCCTACTCAGGAGCTTTTCTGAGTAGATTAAAGAACAAGTTTGTATTTCTTTGTGATGGTTGCTGTACTTTGTAACAGAAAATTACCAAAGGAGTTTAGACAGAGAGCAATCCATGTAAATACAGCCTTCATCTGAGACCGCTCCTTCCCCTTCTTCAACAATCATGGGTTCAATATCATGGATTGGCACAGAGGAATTTCTCAATGGAGCACTTTCAGGACAATACTTGCATCCCTGCTGTCTTTCAAGGGTATAGCTAGGGCATAGATCAGTGTTCATACCTGAGCTTCCATTGCTGTTAGAGTTCCTCTCTATATAGCCTGGCCAGTATGTAGTCCAGTTCTTATGTCCAGTCTTCCAATCCAGATCCCTGGACACTGGATCTCTCTTCACATACCTTCTGGCACGGGTCTTAGGGTCCCTTCCACGTGCAGCCGTCTCCCTCACAGGTACCGTCTGGAGATTCCTAGCTCTGCAGCACCATTCCTCTGGCTTTCCCCAGTCCAATGGTGTATGCTGGCCCTTAGAATGCCTTCCAGTATACGTACTGCTCTGGACTCCTCTAGATCTCCCAAAGGCTTTTCTCCTCTTTCTTCCAAAGGGTTTTTTGCCCTCTCTGTCCGTCCGGTTTGGCATCTGCTTCTGATGATCCTCCAGATGAAACTGAGGATGAGGATATCCAAGTTGATCATGAAGATGATGATGATGATTCTCTGTAGAATAAACTCTACCTTTATTCTGCTTAGATGAGTGCTCCTCCCTAACACAGCGCAGCTGTGCTGAATCAGGCCCTGCCCTTTGAGATGAGTGCTTAGGGATTACCTCATAGCCCTCCTGATTGAACACACGTTTCCCCACTTCAGCTCCTCTAATGGCTGTTGGAAACCTGGTGCATTCTGGGACTGGTAGTCTTTTATGGACAAATTCTGTTTTCTTATTTCTACCAGAACTGACAGGTTGCTTGTTCAGAGTCACTTCACCTTTTCTATAGCTCCTTCCTGAGCTATGATAAGCTTCCTTATCACATACCCCCCTGCTTAAGTTATTACGGACTGGTTTAACTGGTGAAACCTCTTTCCTACAGTCCGTAATACCTACAAGAGTGTTATCTTTTTGAAGCTCATTTACTTCCTGACTGGCTTCAGGGTCATTATTATTTACAGGCCTCTCCTTCCAAGACTTAAGTACATTAATATGGTAGGTCTGCTTACGCCCTCTTGCATTTTCTACCATATAAGACACTGGGCTCACTTGTTTAACAACCTTCCATGGCCCTTTCCACTGTACTTCAAATTTTGGGGCTGTACCTGCTACTTGAACCAAAACCTTTTCACCAATGCTTAATTGGCGGCTTTTGGCCTTCCTATCATACCACCCTTTCTGGCGCACTTGACTGTCCTGCAGGTTCCTCTCAGCAACCTGCGAGGTCCTTTTCAAACGTGCTCTCAGGTCACGTAGAAACTGTGGCACCTCCTGACTTCCTGGTTCAGGATCAATCCATTGTTCCCTCAAAATATCTAATAAACCCCGTGGAGCCCTACCATACATCAATTCATTTGGAGTTACACCTAGGGACACCTGAATTCTTTCCCTGCAGGCATATAAGGCAAAGGGCAATAACATATCCCATTCTTTTACCTCTCCTGCTAACCCCCTTCTCAACATTTGTTTGAGAGTTTGGTTGAATCTCTCCACCAAACCGTTTGATTGTGGATGGTAGGCTGAGGTTTTTACGTGATGAATGCCAAAGGCATCCCAGACCTGGGCCAAATATTTGGATACAAAATTGGACCCTCGGTCAGTCAACACCTCTCTTGGGAATCCCACTTCACAAAACAATTTTACTAGCTCTAAAGCTATTGTTTTTGCAGAAACATTCCTCAATGGTATGGCCCAGGGAAACCTTGTTGCCTGATCTACCATAACTAGGATGTATTGGAAACCTCGGGGCGTTTTGACTAATGGGCCTACAATATCCATGGCAATGCGACCAATTGGGTCTGTGATAATTGGCATGGGAATCAAAGGCACCACCGGTGGGTGAGCCGCTGTAACTCGCTGACACGCTGGACATGCAGCACACAACTGGGCAGTTTCTTTGAAAATACCTGGCCAGTAAAAACGCATAAGTATTTGATCCAGCGTTCCTTGCATCCCTTTATGACCTCCAACTGGATGATCATGTGCTAATCTAAGTACTAGCCCTTTGAAAGTTGTGGGTACCACCAATTGTTTACGTATGGTCCCATTCCTGGGGTCCTGACTCTCTCTATATAATATTTCATTATCTAGTCTGAATCTGGGCAATTCCTCCCTGACCTCCTGAGCATACTTAAAAGCTCGGGTGAGAGCTTGATCAGCTCGCTGCTCTTGTGGAAAGTTTGGAAACTTTGCCACTAACTCAGCTGGCACCCAGGGTAAACTTTGACCAGCTAACATCTCAGCCCTACCCTGTGTTCTGCAAAGTCTCTCACGGTGCTTTTGTGCTTTCAACTTTCTTACTTTACCAGATGATGGGGTTATTAAATCATCATGAGAGGGTAAGTCTCCTAATAACTCTGCCTGCTCCCCCTCCTCCTTCTGCTGGCTCTCTACCTTAGCCTGCGAGCGGGTGGATACAAGGCCCCTCTTATTACCTATAGTTTGGCCTTCTGGAAGCTTAACCATCTTTTTAGCTAGGGACTGAGGACTTCCAAAGAAAGGCCCGGGAGCTATTTCCATTATTCCTTCTCCCTCCTTCTTTCCTAGCCCTTCCACTAGACCCTGCTTAAATCTTGGCCAGTCTCTTCCTAGAACCAAATCAAAGGGTAGCCTAGGCACCACTGCTAACAGGACTTCCTCTTGTTCCCCCAGGCACTTAACCTTTAGCCTATAGGTGGGATATGATGTTGCAGCACCATGAATGCATCTGATGTGAACTTGGCTTTCAGGGGTTCTAGGCACAAATCCTTCTTGGGCCTCTATCCTCTTCCAAAGCCTTTTTGACATCATACTCTGGTCCGCCCCAGAGTCTAACAAAGCATTTGTGGTAATTCCTTGCACATCAACCATCAAAAGAAATCCTTCTTTGGGCTGTTTTAAATCCACACCCACTAAGCTAGTGTGTGTCTGACATCCTTTTTTTAAATGTCCCCCTTTTCCACACTTGAAACATTTCTTTTCACTCCATTGTGTCATCTGCTTTGGCACAGTACATTTACTTTCAGAAACATTTTTAATTATTTTCTTTTCTGATACAGCACAGCTTGCCTCAGCACCTATCTTCAGAGGGCCACCCATTCTATGGCAAGCCTGCGTGGCTTCCAAGAATCTCTCTGCTACATGGTTGCCTCTCCAAGATTTTGGCAATTTTGCTGTATAAGGAAAGTGTGCAAATCTTTAGGCACCGCAGACATAAATTGTTCAAGCATAATAATGTCTAATAACATTTCTACCGTCTTTTGCTCAGGCTCCAACCATTTCACAGCTAATCCTCTGATTCTCTGACTCAGAGCCCTGGGTGTTTCACCCACTCTCAATGTAGTAGCTCTAAACATTCGCCTATACTCTGAAATAGACAACCCTAGGCGATCTCTAATAGCAGCCTTTACATCCTTATAATTCAAAGCCTGGGCTGCTGGCATTGCTCTATAAGCTGCAAGCGCCTCTCCAGTTAATGAGGCTGCCAGCCTTACTGCCCACTGGGTCTCTGGCCATGCTAATGCTTGTGCCACTCTTTCAAAAGACTCTAGAAAATCATCAACATTATCATCTGGAGTTAGCTTCCCAAAACTAAATGCCCCAATTCCCTGATTGAGTCCCACACTGTCCACATGTGGTGTACCAGTATTTACTGCTGGTCTTGCATCTGGTCCACTTTGGTTCTGCAGTTTAACTAGGGCTTGCACCAGATCAAGCACTGGCCTCTACTGGTCCATTAAGGCTTTCATAGCAGCGTCCTGAGCCTGCTGTGCTAGCTCCTGTTGCCTGCTAAACTGGGCTGCCATCCACTGAGGTAGTTCCCTTGGATCCATCTTGATCCCTGCAAGAAACAAAGAAAAAAACAAAGTGCACCACCTTCCAAACAGGTGTTTTTTGTTTTTTTTTTACTTTTTTTTTTTCAATTACCCCTGTGCCTTACTCCCATCCACCACTAGACATGCCCAGGTACTTGTTACCTTATGGCAGTGATGAATCCAGCTCTGCACAGGGTCTTTTCCTCCTGGGACAGCTACCTGGAACATCCACTTCTCCACCAAAGTGCAGTTGAGGGAAAATCTTTTTTTCCAGCTTTAAACTTGAACGTTAGTTGTAATCCTTAGCAAGTAAATCCCTTCGTGCAAAAGCAATCCGAAAAACTACGCCATTTGTCAGACGGCTGCCTGGGTGAGAATGTTCACAGTCTTGGCAAGTGCATATATCAATATGATTTGCAAGGGATTGTGGGAAATGCAGTCCATTCACACCAGACACAGCTGCTCACAATAATTAGTTGTGCTTGAGTGTAAAGCCAATAAGATATTTATTTATGGGGTTATTTCTCCCAACACAGATATGCTTGGTAGCACATAAAACAAGATACTTGCTTTCAGGGTTAAACTTGGAAAAACAAAATCAGGAAAAACAACATTTGAACTTGTCAGGCAATCAAAGCAAAAGAATAAAGACCTGGTTGGTAACAAACTGGTCTTTTCTGTAGGCTTTAGCTAATATTTTCTTAGCAGTGTATCAAACAACAAACAAAATCCACAAAGAAGGGAAAAACTGTTCTTTTCAGGTTAACTTCTTATATCTTCCCACATAGATTCAGAAGTGATTCCCTCAGAGCTCACAAACAATTAGGTAAGGCTCAATTGCTAGCAGTTACCCAGCTGAAACCCCTTAACTGGCTTGCTTTCTACTGCATGGCTAAAAATCCTACTCAGGAGCTTTTCTGAGTAGATTAAAGAACAAGTTTGTATTTCTTTGTGATGGTTGCTGTACTTTGTAACAGAAAATTACCAAAGGAGTTTAGACAGAGAGCAATCCATGTAAATACAGCCTTCATCTGAGACCGCTCCTTCCCCTTCTTCAACAATCATGGGTTCAATATCATGGATTGGCACAGAGGAATTTCTCAATGGAGCACTTTCAGGACAATACTTGCTTCCCTGCTGTCTTTCAAGGGTACAGCTAGGGCATAGATCAGTGTTCATACCTGACCTTCCATTGCTGTTAGAGTTCCTCTCTATATAGCCTGGCCAGTATGTAGTCCAGTTCTTATGTCCAGCCTTCCAATCCAGATCCCTGGACACTGGATCTCTCTTCACATACCTTCTGGCACGGGTCTTAGGGTCCCTTCCACGTGCAGCCGTCTCCCTCACAGGTACCGTCTGGAGATTCCTAGCTCTGCAGCACCATTCCTCTGGCTTTCCCCAGTCCAATGGTGTATGCTGGCCCTTAGAATGCCTTCCAGTATACATACTGCTCTGGACTCCTCTAGATCTCCCAAAGGCTTTTCTCCTCTTTCTTCCAAAGGGTTTTTTGCCTTCTCTGTCCGTCTGGTTTGGCTTCTGCTTCTGATGATCCTCCAGATGAAACTGAGGATGAGGATATCCAAGTTGATCATGAAGATGATGATGATGATTCTCTGTAGAATAAACTCTACCTTTATTCTGCTTAGATGAGTGCTCCTCCCTAACACAGCGCAGCTGTGCTGAATCAGGCCCTGCCCTTTGAGATGAGTGCTTAGGGATTACCTCATAGCCCTCCTGATTGAACACATGTTTCCCCACTTCAGCTCCTCTAATGGCTGTTGGAAACCTGGTGCATTCTGGGACTGGTAGTGTTTTATGGACAAATTCTGTTTTCTTATTTCTACCAGAACTGACAGGTTGCTTGTTCAGAGTCACTTCAGCTTTTCTATAGCTCCTTCCTGAGCTATGATAAGCTTCCTTATCACAAAGTATAATGTTCAATTCTATGGGGTATGTTTACTAAACCGTCTTAATGTGCGCTCTGTGATGTTATCGCGCGATAAGGTACCTTATCGCATGATAATGGCGCTTTATTGGGCGCAGATGTACCTTAGCGCGCGATAACGAGTGCTGAAGGCGGAGAAAGGCTCCCGGAGGGCGGAGGAAGGCTCCCCAGGGGCAGAGAGAAGGGGTCAATGGGTGGAGAGTGGGAGGGGAGAGGCTCCCCGCACACTAACCCTGTGAAATCCGAGGCTGAAAACTAACGCCAGTGAAACCCTGGCGTTAGAGCTGATTTAAAGGGAAGAGAAACCATTTCTGTCAGCAATGTACAGCAAAACCAACAAAAAAGTGATAAGTGTGATACATGTGCACAGAACAAAAGGGCAAATAAACAGTGAAAATGAACAGAAGAAAATGGAAAAATAAAATAACCAAGCTAGGCAATAGTGATCTCAATGGGAAACATCAAAAACACTCCCAAGAAAGCACCCAAAAAAGGATATGAATTCTGGAAGGGTTCATGCTCCGTCCCCATACATGGTGAATGAGCCCACAGTGAAATTGCGCTGTGCAGGGTTTTCCTCTCCATCGGACAGGTTTCCTATGGCGTGCAAATGTGTGGCAACAGCAGGGTGGGCATGTCAGAACGGCCAACTGGACAGATGCTTGAAAATGGGATACAGAGGGCTGCAGGCGGCACATGCTGTGGTGCAGCTGGGGCACAGTGCGGACTAGGCAGATGCCTAGGTGGCACTTAGGAATGCTGAAACTGTGAAGCAGCCAGACAGCAACTGATGAGGGCCCAACATGGGCACGAGTGTGTTTATCACAGTGTCACAGGGGATAGTACCCAGCAGGTACCTCCAAGGGCACAGAACATTGGCAGGCGGTGTTGGGGGGAAACGTGGACGTCTATGCAGGCACCCCTACCCCAGAACACGCACCATAGGCAGCCGCCTACCTGCACACTCGATGGCCTGAGACTGCGCATCACCAGCACCACCAGCAGAAGAGCATGTCAGCATGGTGGCAGAGGGGTGCTGGTGGTGGAGGGGGGCAGTGACAGCTGCCCAGAGCAGACCATGGCCAGCCCTGTGTAGGTGGGTGCCATGCACTGCAACAGACAGGCCCTGCCGGACGAACAGTCATGATATCACCAGGGAATACACTGTCCCTGTGGCAACACGGTGGTACAGTGCACACAAGCAGCGTGTTCAGAGGCAGAAGGTCACAGGTTCAAGTCCCAGCTGTGGTTCCTGCCAACCCAGTCCCCATTTTTTACCCACTACTAAAACATGATAATACAGACAGAACCTTTATTGCAGATGATGTAAACATGCCCAAAACACCTATATTTTACCCTACAGAGCACAGACACCATAAACAGGCGCATTACCTAGAGCAGAGTCTTCCAAAAGCAGTCCTGGAGGGCCAAACACCATTCAGGTTCCATGCTGCCTCTAATAAAGATGCCTGTGCTGCATTTCTATGCGCCGCCAACATGGTATGCAGATGTATCTGATGCATATTCATGAGGGACAGCATGAAAACCCAAACAGTGTTTGGCACACCAGGACTGGAGTTGGGAACCTCTGCCGTAAAGCAGCAGCCAACAGGGGCAGACACACCCACACCCACAGGCTCCATTATCCAATGCCTCCTGGAGAGGCAGGACATTGGGCCCTGCGTGCATCTCCCAATACTAGCACTTGCATACCTTAGCAATGCCACCCTAAACCTGGGAATACGGTACATAGCTATCAAAAGGTTGCTATGATTACTGACAGATAGCAATTCCGAAGTTAAGTACAATTTTCTGATTGAGCTGCATCATAGCAACCTTTCTGATGTCTGTGGAGTGTGCTAAGGTCTTGTGTCTGACAGTGTTTACCACCCTGGGGAGTGACCCCAATAGTATTGCGTACCATAGCCATGCCTGCACTGTGCCCAGGACTGGAGCGGTGGCCAGGGCTGCCAAACACCTCTATAGTTGTACAATGCTAGCATAGGTGTGGGAGTGTGTGTCTGTCTATCCAGTGTGTGGTGGCTGCAAACACCCTCCACAGCCCACACTGCTAGCACTGTTGCCAGTATTGGCCTGCCAATGTGCATAATGAGGAGCAAGGTACCATGGGTATAGCCTGGACAGTGTGACCTGGCCAGGATGCATCTGCACAGGGCATAGGGCAATGGCTGGGGCATTGTAGTGCCTGGCCACCACCTGCACAGACAGGGTGGTCACAGCATGTCCTTCTGGGAGATCACTCTCACCCTGACTGAGCAGTGACCATGGCATGGCTAGGTTCCCCCATAGTGCTATATAGTGTTTTTCTCATGTGATATTTATGGGTTCTCTTTTGGGGCCCAATCACTAACTTATCTGCTTGGTATGTATGCTGACATCCCAGTTCTGTGTGCATCTCTTCCAGGAACATGCAATATGGACTAGCTAGCAGACTGTCTGCAGCTAGTATGTGTCTTGCTGGAACACCTTGCAGGGTGCAGCGGCTGGAGGCTTGCTGCAGGAGACTATCAGATAGTGGT
Source organism: Ichthyophis bannanicus (assembly GCA_033557465.1). Lineage (NCBI taxonomy): Eukaryota > Metazoa > Chordata > Amphibia > Gymnophiona > Ichthyophiidae > Ichthyophis > Ichthyophis bannanicus. The sequence goes on along the minus strand of CM066033.1, from coordinate 939,321,879 downwards.
GGGGTGCAGCTGAGCATTTCCAGGCCTAATGTCTGTCTGCTATTGCTTTATGGATGTGTACAGAGCTGCATTGACTTCCCTGTAGGGTATCTGTTCCCCAGCAGAACTGGGGTTGATGGTCTCCTCTACTGCCACCATTGCAGGGAGGTAGAATGTGGATCTGTTGGTGGGAGACCCTGTTTCCCACCCTCAGCCCCAGAGGGTGGATTGGGTGGTGGTACATAATCCACCTATGGGTCCATAAGGGCTAAACCTGACTGAGAAATACAGATGTGTATCCAAGTTGTGTCTGCAGGAACTACCCATCTCACACACTAGCACTGCTGGGGACCTGCAGCATGGCCTATTTCTGCCATGGAAGGTGCTGTGGACCTGGTGCTGGGCACCCCACCTCACCCTCAGGGTGAGCACAGTACCCGCACAATGTGACGGTGTGTAGCTACTCTGTGCCAGTAACACACATGGTCAGTTCCCCCTACCAGGCCGAGGTGCTGTGGGGGTGCATACCCCATCTTGTGATCATCCGTAGACTGCTGATTTGCATGTGCAGTGCATCATGGGTAAGGATGGGTTAACCCTATCTTGGTGATCACAGCAGACTGTTTGTGTGGTGACGTGCAGTCCTTCTGCAGCCAGCCAGGGGTTTGCTAGCAGCTGTAAAGCTGTAGCCCACTGGTTACTTCACTGCCTGAGGAGCCAGAGGTCATGGGTTCAAACCCACAGTGGGGTTCTTTGATAGGGCTGTCCAAAGCATTGTCTATTTTTAATGTACATTAGTGCTGCCAGCAAAAACACCCTCAGAGTACTGTAACCATAAGGTTCCTCAGAAGTACTATAACCATAAGGTGCCCTATAAAGCGCCTTCTGAGGCACCTTATGGTTACAGTCCATATAAGGTGCCTTATAAGGTGTCCTATGGAGCATCTTATAGGGTGCCCTATAGGGGACATTATAGGGTGCCGTGGCAGACAGTGCACTTTATAATGTGCCCTATGGAGTGCCTTATAGGGTGCCTTATGCAGCACCTTAGGTTACAGCACGTGAGGGTGTGTTTGCTTGCAGCAATAATTAAAATACAAATAAAATGCCTCAAGAAACAATACTTACATGTCAAAGTTGATGCCTCAGCCAGCCTTATGCATTAGGCACACTGGGGGATTGAATTTATGACTCCTGTATCATCAGTCAGTGTATTAACCATTGTGCTACACCTCTGTTTTGATGTTTGCATGTCTGGGCGCCTACTTAAGATTACCGCGCGTTAACGCGCTTAGTGGCGCTTCGCCCGATAATGTGCGCAGCAGCGTGCGTTATCGCGTGATAATCCCGTTTTGCTAGTTTAAGACTGAAACGCCCACTCCTTTTATGGCAGCCTGCACACTATCGCCGGGCGCACGTTAAGACGGTTTAGTAAACATACCCCTATGTTTTTACTGGATTTTTCTGGGAAGGGTAGTGCGGAATTACCATTATTGTTGAGTTTAATTATCAAAATTTCAAGGGGAGGGTAGGGAGTAGTTTAGAGAACCTGAAAATTAGTTAACTGAAGGTTTGCATAGGTTACGTAACACCCTTGAACGAGCTCTGCCCTAACTAGTATTTCTCTTTCAAATGTTCTTGGGTGATTTTGCCAGAGAAAAGCTACCGCCTTCTTAATATTCCACTGAAGCACATTCTTCTGAGACTTCGGAGAGCAAATATTCTGGCTAATGCTCCTGAAACCTTTGAAATAGTGCTTTATCAAGAGTGACCTTTAAGTAAGTTAAAATAACTGACACAAGCAGAAAGTGCAAACAAACTGGAAATGCAAGGCCTGCAGAGCCGATAGTTTGGTAAGATTCAAAGTCAAAACAGAGCTGAAACTGAGAGCTACCCGCTGGCTGTGCAAATACCACAGGAATCTGCAGCAGCTTCTCATTAAGAGTCCGTGACTGTCCTGCTCTAGGCAAAATGTGTAACCTCCGTCAGAAGATGAATAACACAAATTACCATCACAGAAGAACAGAACAAAAGATTCTGGCTCCTCTCACTGCCACCATTTCAGTCCCTTATTTGCACATCTAATAAGTGCTTCCTTACTAACACAGGACAATGGTCCAGCAACGCTTGGGTAGAAAAAGCTGTATAATGATTGTGAGTTGTCAGACCCCTTGCAGCTTGTGAGCATTTTTTCTTCCCACCCTTGAGGAAATTCTACATAAAAGCAGCTAGAAGAAAAGCAATGACAGAATTTGGATTTCGGGAATTCAGTGGAGACTAGTCAACTCAAGAGATTCTGATTCATTCCAGAAATCCAAAGGGTTTTTTTACTACAAGGGTAGTTTGGTTTCCCTTTACTTACTGTCTACAAAGGCTTTGCATTTGCAAATTTCGGGAGCAGAAAATAGCTGGACAATATTCCTGGATCCTCGCAATCTGGCTAAAAATGGACGGAGTAGATGGTTTTCAGACAGGCCACTTTACCTGGTTAAATCACTGCTGAAAATTGCCCTCCCCACGATAGAGATTATTTTGTTAGCTTATCTTTCCTATTTGCAAAGCATGTGTGTTCTATGCTCATTACATCATAATCATAAGACAACAACCATCTTCAAGATCATAATATTAATATTACACAAAATACAAAATACCAGAACAGATATGTAAGAGGGTTGCCATTCTTTTCCCTTCCTCCCCAGCTTCACTGTGGTATAACATTGAAGGATCCTATATGTTTAATGACAGCCTGTGTCTCTAAAGGGATGGGTGTGCCTGACACCATCAGAAACGAAACGTTACAGAGAGTAAAGGCAGTATAGAAGCATAGAAACATGTCAGCAGAAAAAGACCATATGGCCTATCTAGCCTGCCTTCCATAGCAAATACGTGCTATAGTCCCTTTTCCTTTAGAGATCTTTTCTGTTTGTCCCATGCTTTCTTGAATTCAGATGCTGTCCTCGTCTCCACTGCCTCCACTAGGAGACTCTTTCACGCAGCTACCACTCTTTCCATAAAGAAGTATTTCCACATATTACTCCTGAGTCTATTCCCGTTTACCCTCATCCTATGCCCCCTCATTACAGAGCTTACTTTCAATTGAAACAGGCTCTTCTCTTGTGCATTTATATGCCACGAGGTATAGTGTTTAAATATCTCTATCATATCTCCTCTATACTGCCTTTCCTCTAACGTATACACATTAAGATCTTTAAGTCTGTCCCCATATGGTTTATAATGAAGACCACTAACCATTTTAATAGCCAACCTCTGCACCGACTTCATCCTGTTTATATCCTTTTGAAGGTGTAGTCTCCAGAATTGCACATGATACTCCAAATGAGGTCGCACCAGAGACTTATACAGAAGCACTATCACCTCCATTTTTCTGCTGGCCATTCCTCTCCCTATGCAGTCAAGCATTTTTCTGGCTTTTGCTGTCACCTTTTCTACCTTTTTAGCTACTTTAAGATCGTCAGAAACAATCACGTCCAGGCCCCGCTCTTTCGTGGAAAGTATTTCGTCCCCTAAACTATACTTCTCCCTTGGCTTTTTGCAGTCCAAATGCATGACCCTGCATTTTTTAGTATTAAATCGCAGCTGCCAAATTCTTGACCATTCTTCAAGTTTAGCTAGATCCCTCCTCATTTTATATACTCCTTCCTGAGTGTCTATTCTATTGCAGATTTTAGCATCATCCACAAAAAGGCAAAATTTATCTGACAGCCCTTCCGCAAGATCACTAACAAAGATGTTAAAAAGAATCGGACCAAGGACAGATCCTTGCAGCACACCACTGGTAACACCCTTTTATTTATTTATTTACAAGCTTTTATATACCACCACTTCCATAGATCAGTGGCGGTTTACAATGAAACACAACCAAGTTACATTATAACATTCATGAACTTATGTACAAATAACATGTAATAAGATGCTTGACTGCATAGGGAGAGGAATGGCCAGCAGTGAGTTCCATTTACCTGTGCACTTTGTCGCCTCCCACTCAACAATTTTTAACCCAGTCAGTCACTTTAGAGTCCATCGCTAGGGTGCTCAATCTGTTTATAAGCCGCCTGTGTGAAACGGTGTCAAAGGCCTTACTGAAATCCAAGTACACTACATCTAGGGCTCTCCTTTGTTCCAACTCTCTGGTCACCCAGTCAAAGAAATCAATCAGATTTGTCTAACAAGACCTACCTCTGGTAAACCCATGCTACCTCGGATCCTGCAATCCATTGGACTCCAGAAACCTCACATGGAAGACAGTCCCTTCTCACCAGAGCTTGCAATAGATGCAAGACAGAAACACAACCCAAAGGGGATTAGAGATGGTCTTGACACACATTGGTGATAAACAAGAGCATAAAGAGTCAGAATCCAGGAGACAGAGCTGGCCATAATTCACAGTCAGTGAAGAGAAAAAGAAGACTCAGACTACTCTACGATGCTTTGTTAGATTTGTTTTGAGCTAACCAGGGGCGGCTCAAGGCAATCTGCTGCCTAAGGCGAAGGATGAGATGGCACCACTCCCCCCACCTCCCCCATAGAGGATGGGTGCTTTCTCAAAACTCCAATCATGGACTGAACCAAACTAAAAAGCTGATTAGTTTATATGGAGGAAATGCAAGATGTTTGCACACCAAGGAGCTAAAAGAGAGCGAGAACCACAGCACTGGTTACTAAATGACTGTGGAGGCAGAGGTTGTGTGTTCGATCCTGCAGTGGTGTAAGTTAATAAGACCGTCTGAGGCATTTCATTTTAATTTAAATCTGTGCTGCCATCAAAAACACCCTCACAGAGCCATAACCTAAGGTGCCTCATAAGGCACCCCATAGGGCACATTATAAAGTGCCCCGTCCGCCAAGGCACCTAATAATCTGCCCTATATGGCACTTTATAGGGTGCCTTATTAGACAGCTTAGGTTAGGGCACTGTGAGGGTGTTTGTGCTGGCAGCACAGATTTAAATTAAAAGGAAATGCCTCAGACAACCTTATTAAATAACACCACTGCAGGATCAAACTCATGATCTCTGCCTTGTCAATTATTGTAATAACCAGTGGGCTACACCTATATAGTTTCTAACACAGTGCTGGCTGGCTACAGAAAGACTGCAAGTCACCACACAAACTGTCTGCTGTGGTTACCAGGATAGGGTAAACCCAGCCGTACCCATGATGCACTGCACATGCAGATCAGCAGTCTACATCTGATCACAAGATGGGGTATGTGCCTCTATGGCACCCTGGCCTGGTAGGGGGAACTGATCGTGTGTGTTACTGGCACAGAGTAGCTACAGACCATGACATTGTTCAGTTCCTGTGCTCACCCTGAGGGTGAGGTGGGGCGCCCAGCACCAGGTCCGCAGCACCTGGCTTGACTGAAATAGGCTATGCTGCAGGTCCCTGTCAGTGCCAGTATGTGACAGGTAGTCCTTGCAGACATGCCTAGAATGCACCTGTGTCCGTCTGTATTTCCCAGTCATGTCTAGCCCTTGTGGACTATGATGCACCCAGAGTAGTGCATATCCTGTGCGGTTCCCATGGTCATTGTTATAAGAGAAGGGTGGTGTTTGGACCCAAACGTGCATTATGTAGCACCACCCAACCCGCCCTCTGTGGGTCAGGGTGGGGGACAGGATCTCCCACCAACAGATCCTCTTTCCATATCTCTGCAATGGAGGCAGTAGCCGGGACTATCAACCCCAGTCCTGCTGGGGAATAGGCACCCTACAAGGCAGTCAATGCAGATCTGTGTGTATCATATAGGGCATTGGCAGACAGACACTATGCCTGGAAAAGCTCAGCTGCTCCCCACCACAATATAACATCCACCAGCAGAGAGCACAGTCAGTCTCCACCCATTGCACTCTGCAAGGTGTTCCAGCCATACATATGCTAACTGCAGACAGTCTGCTAGGTAGTACATGTTCCTGGAAGAGAAGAACTGTGTGCACCCAAAGGTGGGATGTAAGGCAGGCAGGCAGGCGCACGCACACACACACACCCACCCCAAGCATGTCAGTGATTGGGACCAGGAAAGAGAACTCATAGATATCACTTGAGAGAAACACTGTGTAGCACTACGTGGGAACCTAGCCATGCCATGGTCACTGCTAAGTCAGGGTGAGAGTGACCTCCCAGCATGACATGCTGTGGCCACCCTGTCCGTGCAGGTGGTGGTGGGGCACTACAATGTCCCAGCCATTGCCCTATGCCCTGTGCAGATGCATCCTGCCCAGACTGCCATGTCCGGGCCATACCCACAATACCTTGCTCCTCATTATGCACATTGGCAGGCTAACACTGGAGACAGTGCAAGCATTGGGGGCTCAGTAAGGTGTAGGCAGCCACAAAACATTGGATAGACATACACACACTCCCACACCTATTTCAGCATTGTGCAGAGATTGAGGTGGTTGGCAGCCCTGGCCACCACACCAGTCCTGGGCACAGTGCAGGCATTACTAAGGTATGCAGGTGCTAGTATTGGTAGCTACTGCTCCGCGTAGGGTCCAAAAGCCTGACTCTCCATGGGGCTTTGGATAGTGGAGCCTATGGGTGTGGGTGTTTGTGCCCCTGTTGGCCGAGGTTCCCAACTCTGGTCCTGGTGGGCCAAACATGATTCAGGTTTTCAGGCTGTCCCTAATGAATATGCATGAGATACATTTGCATACAATGGGGGCACTGCATACCAATGCATCTCTTGCATATTTATTAGGGAGAGCATGAAATCCTGAATGGTGTTTGGCCCTGTAGGACTGCAGTTGGGAACCTCTGCTCTAGGGACTGCACATGTTTATGGTGTATGTGTGCTATAGGGTAAAATGTAGGGACATGGTCAGCTGGGACTTGAACCTGTGACCTTCTGCCCCAGAACACACTGGCTGTGTGTACTGCACCAAACTGTTGCCACATAGGCAGGTCATTCCCTGGGGATACCATTACTGTTCATCAGACAGACCTTGCATTCCACCCACCTGAACAGGGCTTGGCCTTGGTGTGCCACTGCCCCCTCCACCACCAGCACCCCTCTGCCACCATGCTGACATGACCTTATGCCGGTGGTGCTGGTTGTGCGCAATCCTAGGCCATCCAGTGTGCCGGTAGGCAGATGCCTATAGTGTGGGATCTGGGATAGGGGTGCCTACATAGACATCCGAGCTTCCCCCGGCACAGCCTGTCAATGTTATGTGCCCTTTGGGGTACTTGCTTGGTACTGTCCCCTGGGATACTGTGGGACACACACTCGTGGGCATATTTGACCTTGGTCAGTTGCTGTCTTGCTGATTTGCAGTTTCTGCATTCCTATGTGCCACCTAGGCATCTACCTAATCCACCCTGTGCCCTAGCTGCCCCACTGCATGTCCTGCCTGCAGCCCCCTTTACCCCATTTGCAGCCTCACCATAGTGCCCTTTCGTAGTTGGGCACTATGCTCTTGCTGCACACGTATCACTGCTATCACTTTTCTTGGTTTCCCTGCCTTTGCTGTACATTGCTGACTGAACTGGTTTCTCTCTCCTGCAAAAGTGCCTCTAGTGCGAGGTTTTCACTGGTGCTAATTTTCAGACCTTCATTTCACAGCGTTAGTGTGCATGGAGCCTCTCCCCGCCCACTCTCCGCCCGTTGACCCCTTCTCTCCGCCCTCTGGGGAGCCTTATTCCACCTTCTGTGTGCCTTAACGCTGCAGGAGACGTGTTCGCGTGAAACTGCACGCTATCGCATGATAATGTTACTTTATCGTGCACCAACGTTACGTATCATGCGCTAACATTACGTATCATGTGATAATGTTACGTATCGCGTGCAAACAACACCGCTGCAACGTTATCGCTGTTTAGCAAACATGCCCCTATTTAATGGTTCTTGACTTTTCTTTTTGAACATATATTTTGCATCCACAGAACCCTCTTCAACAGTGGGTGCAGAGCAGAACCAGGATATTCACCCACAGAACTCAATATCTTAAAAAAAAAATCTGATTCTGATCATCTCACTAACAACAAGAACAAACATTCTCCAGTACCAGGAATATTGTGAACTAATACAAAACCCTACAACAAAGTCACTGAGTATCTATAGAGCAAATCTACCATACCATACCATACTATATCAGCACCAACTTCCAAAGCTCACATAAGGAGCCCTTCAAAAAAGCATCACTGTAACTACTACAGTGGGCCTTGGAACATCCAAACACCTATTTGAAAAGCTGAACAAGTCAAATTACTACAGTATAGTATCGATCCCTATGTACATACTCCAGGTTAACAGAACACTTGGCCTCAGTCACACACTCAGAACACAGACGTTCATCAAGTACAGAATAAGTCACTACAATCTAAAATAAAAATAAAAATATGTAGACAAAAATTAAACTGAAACCCCCAAGAAGCCAGACTCTGCATGCAGTGCAACATCAGATAAATAAGAGATGCAGTTCCCCATACTGTGTAAAATATAAAGATAGCACAAAGTCCAATCACTAAAAAGTAAATATGTCTCATGCTTATTCATTAGCAATATTCTGAAAACCTGACCCATTGAAGGCCCTTGAGGATTGGGAGTAAACACCACTAGGTTATTGCAACAATCAGATAGTTCATTTACCCAGAATAAATTAAGGCCTGCCACTCAGCAGGAAATTCAGTGGCACTAACATGGTTAGTGTCACTGAATATCCACGGATGCCACTGCTGTACACCCCGATGCTAACTGGTTAGTTTCAGGGCATTCCAGGGGTGTTCTGGGGAGGCACCCATCATTAAACAGGCAGCGATGATATTGAGCTGCTGCCCGGTTAGCAATGCTGCAAAGGTCAGGCCTAACTTTCACCGCAGAAGCTAACCGGGCAGCAGCTGAATATCACCGCTACCCAGTTAGTTTCGTGGCAAAATGGGCAACCTGGATATTCAGTGCCGGAGCGTGGATATGGCCTTGGCATTGAATTTCTGGGTTTAAAGTTCAATGCCGGTGGCTAGCTGCTGTATGAGATACTGGGCAAATAGGTTTTTTTTAAGGTTTTGAAATATGCATACCAAAATAATCAAATAAAACATGCCATTGTAATATTACATTCTTACAAGGAAATATAGATAAGAATTGCTATCAGTCAAGCCCACATAATTGAAGATAGAGTGATAGAAATAGAGGAAACCTTCAAAGGGAAAGACCCTCTCAAAACCCCCAAACTCATCAAATTGTTCAGCACATTCTCCGATGATAACCTTCCAGCCAGGAATTAATTTGTACCTTCTTATCTGAATGAAACTTTTCCAATTATATTGGATCCAGAAAAGCATAATTACAGTACTTCCTTGAATGCTAACCAGGCATTTGCAAGGGAAATGTAAAAAGAACAGGTTGCATTTAAGGCAAGCGCCTGGAACTTCAGCTGAAGAAAAGTCTTCCTGCATAATTGAGTAGCATAACCCACATCTGGAAAAACCTGAACCTTTTGGCCACAGAACAATAGATCTTTCTTTTCCTTTTTTTAGCCAAGAATGAAATCAGCAAGGCCAGAGAATCATATATAACAGGATGCCATTCACCACCTGCCCTGCTGAGATGAAAAAATGACCCTCACATGAAGGCTGGAACCAACCAACCAGTGGAGTTCTGGCCACTGGCTTTTCATTCCACACTGCCTCTGCATGCTCTGCCAGACAGAGGTAAATAAACATATATGATGTCATGGTAGTATGCCCCTTCCAGTGGTTAAAATAGATACTTAACATCCCGCTAGGCCATATGTCTTTTATCTGCTGTCATTTTCTCTGTTTCAGTGTTTATGTTTCTAGGAGTGCCCTCCAGACCACAGTTATATTGGTGATGGTCTGATGTGCCTCATGATGCAGTCATTAAGCTGGCATTTACTCTCCTGCCACAGAGATGGACGGGTCAACAGCAAGCTGTCAACCATCAGAATCTGGAGCTTGTCATTATATGGGCCTTTGCCTGCTACCCCAGAGCCTGTGACTGCTGAATCTTAAGCCAAGTGACATAGATCTTTTCTGGAAACATAGAAACTGTTGATAAAGACCATACGGCCCATCCGTAAGAACTATTAAGTTCTACAATCCTTTCCTCTCCCTCAGAGATCCTCTCTACGTGTCCCATGTTTTCTTGAATTCAGATTCACTTCTCACCTCCACCACCTCCACTGGGAGGCCATTCCACACATCCACCACCCTTTCCATAAAGAAATATTTCCTCAGATTACTCCAGAGTCTATCCCCTTTCACCTTCACTCTATGGCTCCACATTCCAGAGCTTTCTTTCAGCTGGAAGAGAGTCACCTCCTGTGCATTTATACCACTGAGGTATTTAAATGTCTCTGTCATATTTCCAATCTCCTGCCTTTCCTCCAAAAAATACATGTGAAGACACATTTTAGATAGACATGGACATCAGAACTGAATGTGAGGTTAGGGCGCAGTTCTAATAGTGTTTTAGGAACAGGTCTGCTAAACGAAGAGTCATTTCTAAAATGCACATCCACCTGCAGTGGGGGGAGCCATTCCAGAAATTCACACAAGTGAAAAATCAATGGGGGGAACCCAGGAACTTACACGTTTAAGTACCGGGATCTCAGAAGGAACAAGTGCAAATATTACACATGTATCTTGGCCATTTTGCAAATCTAGACGTGCAGATGCTCTTAATTACAGAGGAATCTATCTTAATCCCATTTCAGTTTGGAGGGGGAAATAAATATTGGAGGATTAAGGGCACTTTTGAAAGGCCTGTCTGTGTCTGGGAGCAGATGTAAATTTGGATGTGCATTCCCTATATGAAATGAAGACTACACATGTAGATTTTGGTTTCACCCAGGCCACGCCCTGACACCCCCCTCCCCATGCACTTTGGATGTGGTATGCCTATCCATGTGTAAACTACACCCTTTCTAAAATAAAAAATCATAACAATTTGAAAGGAAAATTGTTTTCATATACAGGGTGGCCCAAAAAAAGTGAGAACATCTCGTAAATTAAAAGCTTAAATAGTTTACTTATTTACCATTTTTAGCTATATAACGTCTTTATTTCAACAATTTCCGGTCGTCATCTTTTTTTTAAAAATTTGTCAATCGTTTACATCTGTCTTTTTGAATTTTTAAATAACTTATATGCTATGATATGTTCTCACTTTTTTTGGGTCACCCTGTACATATGTAAATTTATTTATTTAAAGTTCATACCTCACACTCCTCGTAAATATCTCCAAAAGATGAAATGCATTCATAAAAGAAAATGAGGGTTATTTTAGCAGCTCTATTCATACTTTTGATGTTTGAAAACAGGCACAGAGGCATCCAAAGCACAAAGATTGTTTCCAGAGCCATTTTAGAAATGGACCGTGGGAAAGTCCCAATCGGAGGACATTGGAATCTGAACCAAAAACATCCAGAGTGTGTAGAGAAGAAAGCACTCTATCATTCCCACTGCTCAGCACAATTTTGACTATTGCAGTAGCAGGATGTGAACTCAGACAGGCCTGTTTGGAACCCACAACTCGAACCATTATGCTATCCTGGAAGTCTGGACTCTTGAGCATGGTTCTGGGGATGTCTAAGTAGATACCCCAGCAGACGTCCCTATCCAGCACATTCAGCTTTGTGAAATCACATCAGCACCTGGACATTCCTGCATTTTTTTCAGGCATTCTGGCTTAGACATCTCAGATTGCACTTGGATGAATCTTCTAAAATTCCCCTCCAAATGCATATATTGTTCACATCAATATACCTTAATTACCAAAAGATTGTCCAAAAGGAGGTCAAAAGTATAACATGTGCTCTAATACTCTCGTCATTGCCCCCAATATTTAATTTTTTATTTTCTTTTTCTTCTTGATACATCACAAAACAGTCACTCTCAGACCTCATTTATATCGTGCAAAATTGCATTCGCAAAGGTCACAAAAACTTATCTGTAAAAGTAGTCAGTAGTTGATAGTTCATTCTATTCTTTATATTAAATTCACTTCTCACAGAAAGGTATAAAACTTCCTATCCAACATCAACCAGTCTGTAGTTACCCTTTCTAAAATGGCCGTTTACACATGGCTCTGATTTACACATCTATATGGCCAATTATACACATGAAAAACAAAAATACGGCTTAAAAAATAACTCTCATTGAGATCTTTCAGTATATTACCATATGCTTTATGATAAACACCACTGACTATTTTAGTAACACACTGTACATACGAGGGTTGCTATTTATATTTCTGGCCTTAGCAACAGTAAGGGGTATGTTTACTAAACTGCGGTAAACGTGAATAACGCGCGTTGTATGACGTTAACAATCGTAAGTGCAGTATAATGCGCGTAATCACGCGCCAACGACTGTTAACGTCATACTACGCGCGTTAACCGTAGTTAACGATCGTAAAGCCCCGCGGCGTGTTAAAACAGCGCAGAAGGTGGAGAGTGGGCGGAGAGAAGGGGTCAATGGGCGGAGAGTGGGCGGGGAGAGGCTCCCCTCACACTAACGCGCTGAATTTCTGAGCTCAATTCCAACGCGAATGAAAACCTGTCGTTAAAGGCATATTAAAGGGAAGAGAAACCATTTCCGTCAGCAATGTACAGCAAAACCGGGGAAACCTACAAAATGTGAGCAGTGTGATACATGTGTACAGAACAAAATCTCACCTAAAACGTTAAAAATGACCACAAGAAACATTGTACAAATTATAATCCAGCTGGGCAAAAGTGATAGCAATGGGCAACAATGAAAAACACTCCCAGGAAAGCACCAAAAAAAAAATGATGTTTGGAAGGGTCTACGCTCCGTAGACCCTTTCAAAGATCATCTCATTGTAATGGAGCTGTCCTGGGAGTGTTTTGTAATGTTGCCCAATGATAGCATTGTTGCCCAGCTTGGTTATGGGTGTTTGCCCCTTTTTCGAGGTCTTTTCTGAGGTTTATTTGCACCTCTGTCTCCATACAAGGTAAATGAGCCCACAGTAAACCTGTGCAGAGCAGGGTTTCCGACTCGACAGGCCGGTTTTCCTATCTCCAGGGACTGCACTGTCTCTGTGGCCACAGTGTGGTGCAACAGACACAGCCAGTGCCTGTAAGACCAGAGGGTCACAGGTTCAAATCCTAGCTGGGGCTCCTGCCAACCCAGTCCCCATAATTTTACCCACCACTAAACAGTGATAGTAAAGACACTCCTTTATTGCAGAGAACATACGCATGGTTAATACGCCTATATTTTACCACACCAAACACAGACATCAGAAACAGGCGCATTACCTAGAGCAGAGTCTCGCAAATGCAGTCCTGGAGGGCCCCACACCTTTCAGGTTCCATGCTGCCTCTAATAAAGATGCCTGTGCTCAGGGCCGGATTTACCTATACGCCATGTACGCCATGGCGTAGGGCCCACAGCTGGCAGGGGCCCACAAAAAAAGAACAAGTTAATTTTTTTAAAAAATAAAATTTTAAAAAAAACCTGCTGGCTGCCGCCGCGGGGCCCCCTCTGCTGCCGCGGCAGCACCGACTGACCCGCGGGGGCCCCCTCTACAAGCTGAATCCGTCGGTTCGTTCGTTCCTCCCTCCCTCCCTCCGTGCAGGCTGTGAGAGACGCGAAAGGAGAGTGTCTCCTCGCATCTCTGTTAAGCCCGCAGGGGCTGATGGGAAATTTCCCATCAGCCCCTGCGGGCCTAACAAAGACGCGAGGGAGACACTCTGCTTTCGCGCCTCTCACAGCGTGCACGGAGGGAGGGAGGAAGGAATGAACCGACGGATTCAGCTTGTAGAGGGGGCCCCTGCGGGTCAGTCGGTGCTGCCGCGGCAGCAGAGGGGGCCCCGCGGCGGCAGCCAGCAGGTTTTTTTTTAAAATTAAATTTTACTTTAGGCCGACGGGGGTGGGGGGGGGGTAGGACTGGTAATGGGCTATTGGGGGGGGGGCTGGGACTGGAAATGGGCCGGGGGGGTTAAGGCTAGAGGTGGGTTGATGGGGTTAGGACTGGTAATGGACTGTGGGCTGTTGGGGGGGCTTAGAACTGGCAATGGGCTTTGGGGGGGTTAAGACTGGTAATGGGCTGTGGGCTGATGGGGGCTGTCTGGTAATGGGCTATGGGGGGCATAGGACTGGAAATGTGCTGGGGGGTTAAGACTGGAGGTGGGCTGATGGGATTAGGACTGGTAATGGGCTGTTGGAGGGGTTTAGAACTGGTAATGGGCTTTGGGGGGGTTAAGACTGGTAATGGGCTTTGGGGGGGGGGTTAAGACTGGTAATGGGCTGTGGGCTGATGGGGGCTGTCTGGTAATGGGCTATGGGGGGGGCTAGGACTGGAAATGGGCTGGGGGGTTAAAACTAGAGGAGGGATGATGGGGTTAGGACTGGTAATGCGCTGTTGGCTGATGGGGGTTAGGACTGGCAATGGGCTATGGGGGCTGACTGGAAATGGGTTGATGGGGTTAGGACTGGAAGTGGGCTGATGGGGGGTTAGGACTGGTAATGGGTTATAGGGGGGGCTTAAACTGAAAATGGGTTGATGGGGGGTTAGGACTGTAAGTGGGTTGATGGGGGGCTAGGACTGGTATTGGGTTGGGGGGTTGCTAGGACTGGAAATGGGCTGATGGGTGGCTAGGACTGGAAATGGGCTGATGTAGGGACTAGAAGGGAATGGATGCTGGGTGAGGCTGGAACTAGAAGGGAGCTGATGTTGGGGGAGGATTAGAATGGGATGGGGCTGGAAGAGTAAAATGGAGAAGGGAAAAATATTTTGTGTGGGAGGGATAAAAAATCTACAATTGGCCGGGTATTGGGAGAGTAAGTGGGGATTGAGGATGGAGGGGTAAAATTTGAGTGGATGAAATAGGAATGAGGAAAGAGCAAAAGGAGAAAGATTAGTATGTTAAAGCAGATGTAGAGAGAGAATGGGAAAAAATCTAGAAGAGAGAAGAAAGGACAAATGGACAGCAGATGATGGAGAGTTAGCAGAAGACACGAAGAAACCAGAAGAAAGTGGCTGGAGCAATTGCAGCTGAAAAAAATGCACAAAAGGTAGAAAAATATCTCTTTATTTTGAATTTATTAATTGGAACATGTCAGCTCTGGTAAATGTGCATCATTAACGTCTGCGCTTTGTTTAGTACAAGAGCAAATTAATGTATAGTTTTATTTCTACAGTGTTGTACTTTCCAAGTTTGGCTTTTGGGATTCCCAGTTTAATTATTGTCTTCCTGTTTCTAAATTGTGATTACTTGTTTGATGGTCTATGTTCTGCATGTGTAACTGAGCTGAGGTATTCTGTTTATATAATTCCTATTTGACATTGCCACTTGTTCTCTTTCCCCAGTAGGTCATATATTGTTGTTCTCTAAAATATATTGGTTTAATATTTGCAGTGTTGCCTTTTGATTGGTAGGGTATGGTGCTTCGTGAGTCCTGGTAGTGCTGTGGATACGGCGGGTTTACTATGGGTTCTAAATGGGCAGTGTTTGTAGTAGTTCCTAATGTGTCTGGCAGTTGGCACTGGATTATAGTAATGTAGAAATCTTTTAGTCTTTCTTTATCCATACACTCATTAAGAGGCACGTTTACTAAAAGTTAGTATATGGTAACATTATGCAAATATTTATGCAAATGAGGCCCCTTATGCAAATGAGGCCCCGCACCCCCCTTGGGCCGCCCCTGCTGGGTGCCCACAATTTTTGTTGGCGTAGGGCCTCACTCAAGGTAAATCCGGCCCTGCCTGTGCTGCCTATCTATGCACCACCCCCATGGTATGCAGATGTAGCTCATGCATAGTTATGAGGGACAGCATAAAAACCCGAACAGTGTTTGGAACACCAGGACTGGAGTTGGGGAACTCTGCCATAAAGCAGCAGCCAACAGGGCCAGACACACCCACACACATACCCACAGGCCCCATTGGCCAATGCCTCCTGGAGAGGCTGGACATTGGGCCCTGCCTGTATCTCCCAATACTAGCAGTTGCATACCTTAGCAATGCCACCCTACACCTGGGTACATGGTACACAGCTATCAAACGTTTCCTATGATAACTGGCAGATATCATTTCCTACGTTAAGCACATTTTGCTCAGTGAGCTCCACCATAACAATCAATCTGATGTCTGTGGTGTGTGCTGCAGGTCTGGTCTCTGACAGTGTTTACCACCCTGGGGAGTGACCCCCAACAGTCTTGCGTACCATATCCATGCCTGTACTGTGCCCAGGACTGGTGTGGTGGGTATGGCTGCTGAACACCTCTATAGTAGCACAATGCTGGCATAGGTGTGGGGGTGGCTGTCTGTCTATCCAGTGTGTGGTGGCTGCAAACACCTTCCACAGCCCACACTGCCAGCAATGTTGCCAGTATTGGGCTGCCAATGTGCATAATGAGGAGCAAGGTACCATGGGTATAGGCCGGACAGGGTGGCCTGGCCAGGGTGATCTGCACAGGGCATACAGCAGTGACAGGCACATTTTAGTGCCCGGCCACCACCTACACAGACAGGGTGACCTCAGTATGTCCTGCTGAGAGATCACTCTCACCCTGACTGTGCAGTGACCACAGCATGGCTAGGCACCCCCATAGTGCTATATAGTATTTCTCTCATGTGATAGATATAGGTTTCCTGTTGGGGCCCAGTCACTGAGTTATCTGCTTGCTGTGTATGCTGACATCCCAGTTCTGGGTGCATGTGCTATTGACTAACTAGCAGACTGTTTACAGCTGGTATGTGTTGTGATGGAGTGGCTTGCAGCAGGTGAATATCAGATAGTGGTGGGGTGCAGCTTCCATATCCAGGCCTGATGTCTGTCTGCTATTGTGTTATGGATGTGTACAGAGCTGCATTGACTGCCCTGTGGTGTGTCTGTTCCTCAGCAGGACTGGGGTTGCTGTTCCTCTCTACTGCCACCTTTGCAGGGAGGTAGAATGTGGATCTATTGTTTGGAAAACCTGTTTGCTGCCCTGGGGGAGAGGGGTGGTGGTGCATGGGGGCAACACCTGACTGAAACAGACAGAGAAATCCAAGGTGTTTGTGCAGAAACTACCTATCTCACACATTAACACTGCTTTGGACCTGCGCCATGGACAGTGCTGTGGACCTGGTGCTGGGCGCCTCACTGCACCCTCAGGGTAAGCACAGTACCCGCACAATGTGACGGTGTGTAGCTACTCTGTGCCAGTACAACACACGGTCAGTACCCCCTACCAGGCCGAGGTGCTTTGGGGGTGCACATGGTCACTTCCCCTACCAGGCCGAGGTGCTGTGGGGGTGCATTCCCCATGGTGTGTATCTGTGGATGGCTGATTTGCATGTGCAGTGCATCATGGGTGTGACTGGCACAATCCAACCCTGGGTAAATCCAGCACCTGCTCACAGGCTCAGAAACACCATAGGCCATCACACGTACATCTGTTAGCATAGTGCATAGGTGCAAGATACCCTAAAGAGTCTGTAATATAAGGTACCCACGCTGGTAAAAACACACGTACCCACGCACGCACCTACGCCCGTACCAACGCACGCCGCTATGCCCGTACCAACGCACGCAGCCACGCACGCACCAACGTACATGGCTACGCACACTGCGAGGGTGTGTTTCTGTAACCACTACTCAACGTAAAGAAAAACATGCCTCCTCATTCCCTATGTAATGTACAGGGTGATGCCTGGGCCAGCCTTCTGCTTTGGGCACACTGGGGACTCAAACCCATGCTGCCTGTAACAGCGGTCAGTACACTAACCATTGTGCTACAGCTCTGTTTCAGTGTTTTGTGTCTGTACGCCTTCATACGATTAACGCGCAGTAACACGCCACAGCGCCCTGTAACGCTCGTTAGTTTTGGGAACGCGCGTTAGTGGTTATGATGTCCCGCCCATCTCCTTTTTTGGCTTTCCTTTCACTAACGCGACTCCTAACGCGATTTGCACTAACGCAGTTTAGTAAACATACCCCTAAGTGTTGCCAGGCGCCATCCAATGGTTCCATTGGAACACTGACATTGTTGAACATAACCTTATGCATAACATTTTATCATTTGAGCGCGATTTGTTGTTTACAGTAACTTGAAAAATTCATCTCGGGCGAAAAATGGAATTAACTCGTGAACATTTTCGTGCGATTATTTTTCATAAATTTGACGTGGATTATCAAGACAAGAGTGCATCGATGAACTTAATTTTTTATACGGCGATAAAGCACCATCCTACCACACTGTAAAAAAACTGGTATAACGAATTCAATCATGGCCGACGTTCGCTCCAGGACGAATTCTGTCAGGGTCGTCCAAAATCGGTTGTTGTGCCAGAAAATATCGATGCTGTGTGTGAACTGATAAAGCAAGATCGTCATGTGACATACCATGAGATTGAGGCATCTTTGGGCATTAGTATGACAAGCATCAATAAGATATTGCATGATCATTTGGCCGTAAAAAAGATTTGTTCGTGTTGGATCCCGCATAATCTGACAAATGCTCAAAAGAAGGCTCGTGTCGATTGGTGCAAGGAAATGTTGAAAAAATACGTTCAAGGTGCATCAAAGACTGTGTATAACATCTACACAGGTGACGAATCATGGATCTATGCATATGAGCCTGAAACAAAACAGCAATCGACTGTATGGGTCTTCCAAGACGAGCCAAATCCAACAAAAGTTGTTCACGGAAGAAGCACATTGAAGCAAATGGTTGCCTGTTTCTTCAGCATTACCGGTCATGTGGTGACAGTGCCATTAGAGCAGAGCTACTCAATTCCAGTCCTGGTGGCCCGCAACCCTGCAGGTTTTTGGGATATCCCTAATGATATGCATGAGATATATATGCATTAGAGATAGCCTGCCAACCTGACTGGTGTTTGGCCCTCCAGGGCTGGATTTGGAGACCCCTGCCTTACACCTCTGTCATTTAAGATTGTAAGTGGGCAAGGTGCAGATGTCCAAGACATCAAAAAGGTTAGAATTTGTCACATTCCTCCTTGCTTCTCACCACCACCAAAATATTGTCTATTAGACAACTTTTTGGTGGTGTTGAGAATCTAGGAGGAATGTGACACATTCTATCTACCCTTTTGATGTCTAGAACATCTGTACCTTGCCCACTTACAATCTTAAATGACAGAGGTGTAAGGCAGGAGTCTCCAAATCCAGCCCTGGAGGGCCACAAACCAGTCAGGTTGGCAGGCTATCTCTAATGCATATATATCTCATGCATATCATTAGGGATATCCCAAAAACCTGCAGGGTTGCGGGCCACCAGGACTGGAATTGAGTAGCTCTGCATTAGAGCAACGTGGGATGGTCAATTCTGAATGGTACACGACCATTTGTTTACCAGAAGTCTTTGGAGAAATTCAGAAAAAGTCGAAGAAGAGGCGAATAATTCTTCATCATGACAATGCGAGCTCTCACACATCGTCTCAAACAAAGGAATTTTTGACCGGCCAAAACATCGGCAGGGCACAGGGGGGGGGGCGGGGCGGGGCAGGGCACGGGGGGGGGGGGGGGCACAACAACACCAGTCATGCTGAGGAACAGACACCCACACAGGGCAGTCTTTCATATCCATAACACAATAGCAGACAGACATTAGACCAGGATATGGTAAGCTGCACCCCACCACTATCTGATATTCTCCTGCAGCAAGCCATAAGCCACTGCACCCTGCAAGCCACTCCATCAGGACACATACTAGCTACAAACAGTCTGCTAGTTAGTCCATAGTGCTTGTTCCCAGTGGAGATGCATGCACCCAGAACTGGGATGTCAGCAGACACAGCACACAGATAAATCAGTGACTGGGCCCCAAACAGACACCCAAATATATCACATGAGAGAAATACTATATAGCACTATGGGGGTGTCTAGCCATGCTGTGCTCACTGCACAGTCAGGGTGAGAGTGATCTCTCAGCAGGACATACTGAGGTCACCCTGTCTGTGTAGGTGGTGGCCGAGCACTAGAATGTCCCAGTCAGTGCCCTATGCCCTGTGCAGATGCACCCTGGCCAGGCCACCCTGTCCGGCCTATACCCATGGTACCTTGCTCCTCATTATGCACATTGGCAGCCCAATACTGGCAACATTGCTGGCAGAGTGGGCTGTGGAAGGTGTTTGCACCCACCATACACTGGATAGACAGACAGCCACCCCCACACCTATGCCAGCATTGTGCGACTATAGAGGGGTTCAGCAGCCATACCCACCACTCCAGTCCTGGACACAGTACATGCATGGATATGGGATGCATTACTGTTGGGGGTCACATCCCAGGGTGGTAAACACCGTCAGAGACCAGACCTGCAGCACACAACGCAGACATCTGACTGATTGTTATGGTGGAGCTCAATGAGCAAACTGTGCTTACGTAGGACTGGAGATCTGCCAGTTATCATAGGAAATGTTTGATAGCTGTGTACCGTATACCCAGGTGTAGGGTGGCATTGCTGAGGTATGCAACTGCTAGTATTGGGAGATACAGGCAGGCCCAATGTCCAGCCTCTCCAGGAGGCATTGGCCAATGGGGCCTGTGGGTGTGTGTGTGGGTGTGTCTGGCCCTGTTGGCTGCTGCTCTACGGCAGGGTTTTCCCAACTCCAGTCCTGGTGTTCCAAACACTGTTCTGGTTTTCATGCTGTCCCTCATAGATATGCATGAGCTACATCTGCATACCATGGGGGTGATGCATAGCTATGCAGCACAGGCATCATTATTAGAGGCAGCATGGAACCTGAATGGTGTGGGGCCCTCCAGGACTGCATTTGGGAGACTCTGCTCTAGGTAATGCGCCTGTTTATGGTGTCTGTGATTGGTGTGGTAAAATATAAGCGTATCAACCATGCATATGTTCTGCGCTATACAGTGTTGTCCTTACTAACATGCTTTAGTTGTGGGAAAAATATGTGGACTGGATTGGCAGTTGCTGCAGCTGGGATTTGAACCTGTGACCCTCTGGTCCTATAGGTACTGGCTGTGTCTGCTGCACCACACTGTGGCCACAGAGACAGTGCAGTTTCTGGTGATAGGACACCTGGCCGCAAATGTCAGACACCCTGCTCTGCACAATTTTACTGTGGGCTCGTTTACCTTGTATGGGGACAAGGGTGCACAAAAAACTCATATTTGCCCTTCATAAATGGGGAGAAAAATAAAAATAAGGGGCAGTGTCTTCCTGTGGACTGGAAATATTACAACAAGCTGCGCAACAGTGATATCAATGGGCAACCTGACATACACTCCCAGGAAAGCTCCATTGCATTGCAGTGCTTTTGACTGAGTCTACGGAGCGTAGACCCTTCCAAAAATCATTTCTATTTTTTGGGGCTTTCCTGGGAGTGTTTGTTATTGTTGCCCATTAATAGCACTGTTGCCCAGCTGGATTATAATTTATTTGGAATTTGTTGTGGTCATTTTCATGTTATATTAACGATTTTGTTCTGTGCACATGTATCACACTGCTCACGTGGTTTAGGTTTCCCCGCCTTTGCTGTACATTGCTGACGGAAATGGTTTCTCTTCCCTTTAAATCACCTCTAACGCGAGTGTTTCACTTGCGGTATTTTTTGGGCCGAAATTCAGCCCTGCTCCTGTGCTGGGAGCCTCTCCCCTCCCACTCTCCACCCATTGACCCCGTCCCTCCGCCCCTCGGGGGCCTTCCTCCGCCCTCCGTTAGCCTTTCCCCGCCTCTATCGCACATGAGCGCACCGCACACGTGCGTGTTTTCGGCGCACGTGTGCGGGGCCCGTTAATGTGATGCGCACGCGTGCGGGGCGCTTAAGAGCACTTAAATGCATCATTTTAGAGCGCTCAAGTGCGCCCCGCACAAGTGCGTTGTTTAGTAAACATACCCCCTAGTGGAAGGAGGATAACCAATAGGATATTAATACTGTACCTGGGTACTAATTAAATCACAATGATAGGGTAGATCAAATTGCTGGAGGGGTGGAGCTATATGTTAAAGAGGGCATCGACTCAAACAGGATAAAGCTTTCAGGGAACAACATATACTGTAGAATCTCTATGGATAGAAATTTCATGTAAAAAGGGGAAGGAAATAGAAGTGGGGGTGTACTACCATCCATCTGGCCAGAATGAACAGATGGATGATGAAATGGTAACAGAAATTAAGGAAGCTAACAAAATTTATAACGCAGTAATAAGAATGGGTGAGTCAATTACCCCAAAACTGACTGGGTCAGTGTCACATCAGGGCATGTTAGGGAGATAAAGGGGCATGTTTACTAAACTGCGGTAATGTAATTCGCGTTAGGTTCCGCGTTGATGATACAGATGCCCATATAAAGGAGTGGGCGGGGCAGCATTAAAGCTGTGTCAGATAAGGCGCGTTATAAGGCACGTTAGAAGACATGTTAGAAGGCACCTTATGAGGCACAGTACAAGGCACGTTATAAGGCACCTTATTAGGCGCAGTACAAGGCACGTTATAAGGCACCTTATTAGGCGCAGTACAAGGCACGTTATAAGGCACCTTATGAGGCGCAGTACAAGGCATGTTATAAGGCACCTTATTAGGCGCAGTACAAACGCCGCAGTTATATCCAAGAAAATGAGGATGAACACTTTTTTGGCATTTTCCATTCCCAGAATGATTTTGTCAAACAGGACTTAAAGGAGTGTTTCAACTCCATGGAATGGTCAGAATCCATATTGTTTTTTCGTCTAGGGCTTCTGTTGTGTCTATGAAATCCTGGAGCTGGTGTTGAACAGCTTTCTCGATGATTTTAGCTACAAAGGAGGTGCTTGAAATAGGTCCATATGCAGCAGGATCTTCTTTGCTTAGGTTTTTATTTTTTAATATGAGACGGATTACTGATCTTTTGAGATCAGTCGGCATGATTCCCTGCTGGAGAGATTGGTTTATTATAAGTAAAAGGTAGGGGGCAATTTTCAGATTTTGTCGCTTTGATCCATGGAACTGGACATGGATCCAGAGGGGATGTAGTTGTGTTAATGTTTGTAATTATATTCAGGATTTGTCTCTTGTCAATGGTGTGAAATACATGCCAGCTGTTTGTATTAACTGGGTTATCAAGAGTTAACGGGAGAACTGGGGTACCTTTGTGGTTTAGCTTGCTAGCATAGAAATCAGCTAGAGTTTGGGGATGGATTGGAGTTTTGAGAGATGTTTCTTGAGGGGGCTTAGTAATTGTTTTTACTAGTTCACAAAGCTCTCTTGGGCGATTGATGGCATTATTTAATATGGTTGAGTGGTAGCTCTTCTTTGTTGCATTTATAGCATCTTTGTAATCCTTAAGTTTGGTCATGTAAAGGTTTTTGTTATCTGTTGTCTTCTTTCTGGATCTCCATTTACATTCAATTTTTCTTAGGTCTTTTTTTTTTATCTTTGCTAATTCTGGGGTGTACCATTTTTCCGAGGGTTTGTGTGAGTGTTTTTGGCGTTTGGGTGTTGGGTTAGCAGAAGAGGCTATTCTTGGGTTCCATTCTGTAATGAGCTTGTCAAGGTCAGTTTGTGTTGTGCTGCTATGGGTGTTAATTGACTTTACGAATGTGTCTTTATCAAATGGTTTAAACCTAGCTGTTTGTTGGGGGTTTGGTTGAGGTGTATGATCCCGGTGGTTTGATGGTAAATTAAATGAAAATTGGATCAGAAAGTGGTCTGACCAGGGGACTTGTGTTATATTAGGGGGGGATGAGGTTGCGTAGGCTGGTGTAGAACCTGGAAGGAACACCATGTCCAATATATTTCCCTTATTATGGGTAGGATAACGTATTATTTGTTGGAAACCCATCTGATCCATTGCCTCTAAGAATGAGTTTGCATGTGTTAGTAAGAGAGATGATAGGCTGAAATCGCCTAATACAATTTGAGGCTTTCTTATAGGGGATGTGCATACTGTTTCCAGGACAGATGACAAACATTCGTGGTCAGCAGAGGGAGGTCTATATAGTAAACAAACAGCTACATTTCTATTGACTATTTTGAGGATATCAATTCCATCATATTTATTGCATATACTGGGGGATACGTTTAGGGCTTCCTTGGCAATTATGATTACTACTCCTCCTCGTTTCTTGTCTCTGGGGCAGTTAAAGAGGCTATAGCCTGGGGTTCTTAGTTGGTTAAGATGAACTGTGTCTGTTTCTGTTATCCATGTTTCTGTAATACATGCAACATCCGGCCTCTCATCTCTGATAAGGTCCTGATTGATGGGGATTTTATTTCTGATGGACCTTGCGTTGACTAGAATAACGTTTAGCGGAACTACTAGAGGAGAGCTATGTGGTGTTACCATTGGTATTGTGTTTATTTGGATTATTTATTTATTTATTATTTATTTATTACAGTTTCTTATATACCGCGCTATTTAGAATCAGCGCGGTTTACATCATAACATAGTCTAGATTGTGGTTTCTTCTGCTTTGGAGAGGGTGTGCTGAACTGGAGGGTTCTGTAGGGGATGATATGGCAATTTTGTCTAGGGTAGAGAAAGTAGGTGGGGATAGTTAATGTCAGTAGCTGGGCATATTATGGCAGATAAAGACAAGTATGGTCCATCTAGTCTGCCCAGTAAGGTAATACAGCAATTTGATAAACAAATCAGTGGCAAATCAATTGAATTTTGAAAGAACTCAAAAATGAATGCAGACCTGTCATTAAAATTGTCTATAGTACCTGAAGATTGTAGAGTGGCCAATGTAATGCCAATTTTTATAAAGGGTTCTAGAGGTGATCTGGAAAACTATAGTCCAGTGAGCCTGACGTCAGTGCTGGGCAAAATGGTAGAAACTATTATAAAGAACAAAATTACTGAACCTATAGCTAGCCATGGTATAATGGGACCAGGTCAACATGGATTTAGCCAAAGGAAGTCTTATATGACTAATCTGCTATATTTATTTGAAGATATTGTAAAGGTGAGCCATTTGATATAATGGATCTGGATTTTCAGAATTCCTTTTGCAAGGTCCCTCTTGAGAGACTCTTGAGGAAATTATAAACTCATGGGATAAGGGGCAGTGTCTTACTGTGGACTGGAAACTGATTAAAAGATAGAAAACAGAGAGTAGGGCTGAATGGCCAATTTTCTCAATGGAGAAAAGCACTGACATAAATTCCTCAATGTGGGGGGCTAGAGCAAAAAGGGGGCCCATGCAGAGGCAGTGGCAGCAATGCATTAAACTTGCTTTAACATGTTTGCTGTGCTGGTCTGCTCTTGCACTGCAGGGAACACGGGCCAGGCAGCTAACACCTCAGCAGTGCAGTAGCTTCAAAGGGTCTTTTCTGCCTTCTCTGCTATTTTAACTTGAAGGCTAGTTGAAGAAAAAACAGCAGCAAAGGAAGCATTGCCTAAAACAGAAAAATTCCCTTCTGTAAACAGCTACAAAAAATAAACTATTAACTTAAGCAGCAAAAAATGTTATATGGTAAAATTAGCCCCCTTTTCTAAGAACTCTGAGGCAGAAAATTTGAAGTAAAAGTTAGAAAATGACCTTGCTTGAAATGAAGCTCCTCCTGCTTGTTCCCCCTTCTCCTTCAATATGCTGCTATGTGAGGAATAGGAATGCTGTGACTCCCTCCTTCTGTAACCTTTGATGCATCCAGATGTTTTTCACCATGATGCTAGCTCTAGCAGTTGTCCAGATTACATCCAGACCTGCTGCATCCACAAAGCCTGCATTGAGTCCTATAGGGTCTGCCTGTAATTCACACGGCACCTCAGCAATCACCCCTATGGTATCCTTCTTCCTCTGAGTTTTTATGATGCCTTGTGAAGGCACAGTTTGCAACAGAGGGCACAGCAGTGATATAGTATCCTGTAACCCACTGAAGAGCGTGCATTAGTGGCTTGTTAAGGGTCACAGTCATAGATCAGTCACCATCTAGGCCTGACAGGATGATGTTGTTAGAGACATGTCTGGTGCTCACGTGTAAAGTACTACTGGATCAATTGTGAGTGAATCTAGCTATCAATTGCAGTAGTCTCCCTGGCATAAGTGGGGGTATATGAGATCTCCCTTCTAATGAAGTGTTGATGTCCATTGGCACCCGATACTGCACAGCTGTGTTGTGCAGCAGGCAGCAGGCTAACACTGTTTGTGTTACCCTTTTAGGCTGTTTTTTAAGACACGCCCTGTCCAATCCAGACATCTGAAGCTGCTTTTCAACACACCAAAGATGTGTTCCATGATGTAGTGAGCAGCCTTGTGCACCTCTTGTCTGCTGGTGTGGTAGGGAGAGCAACAGGTGTCAGCAGCCAGTGTCTGCATCTTTACCTAGAGACACCTAGGGATTGAAAGCAATAAATAGCTCTTGGGGTTGGTTGCGGCTATTCCTGGGATGCACTCTTGGTTGGAAGCCTTAAAGGCCTCTTCAAGAACTTGTATGTACAGGCTGAGGTAGGGGATTCACTAAAGCTGTGCCTATAGGAGTCCATTAATGTGCTGTGGGCATTATAAGGTAGAGTCTAAGGGGTATGTTTACTAAGCTGTCTCTTTCCCAGGTTGATGAGCCCCAACCTTTGTAGCCTCTCCGCAAAGGGGTATTCTGCCATCCACAGTGACAGTGGCAGCATACAGTCCTGCTACTGCTGTAGAAAGGCAATGTGCCACCTGGGGTGGTCCAAGGGTCCTGGTACCCTAGGCAGAGATCCAGGCTGCTCCCCTGCTGCTGCAGAACCCAGTTGTGAGGGAAGAGGCCAATAGTGTCAGATGCTGTAACCTCCCCCCTGTGACGTATCATGGGCAGGCAGTGATGGGATCCCTGCAGAGGCATATGGTTGGGGAGGGGGCTATGTGGCCATCCATGTATGCCTCTGCTCCCCCATGTGGACCATGCACCCTAGTCACCCGCCAACCCACATGTTGGATGAGCTGGGACTGCACACCACCAACACGGACAACACATGGGCATGTCAGCGTGGTGTGTGGGTATTGGTGGAGGGGCCAGCAGTACCCACCTGCAGCAGACCAAAGCCATGCAAACATCCTGCCGCTTCTGCCTCCACTGGGGCACACGTCTTCCCCATCCTATGCCACACATTGACATTGCAGCATTTTACATTGGCACCAACCTGTGCATCAGTACAGCTGCCTCCCACATGCTTGTCTGCTTTACTGGCTGCCACACAGGGTGCCCACTAATATGGCAGGTGCATCAACTCCCACCTGTCCTTCCTTCCATCACCTTTACATTGACATTCCTTGGCGCTCTATCCAGCATTTGGGTTACCGCTGTTTTCCTGCCTTAAGGTGTATACTTTCCACCTTAGGGCACTTTGTCTCTCCTTAGGATGCCTTATCTCCTGTTCAGACGTCTTATTTCATGTTCAGATACCTTATTCCTGTTAAGACGCCATATCACCTCTTCAGACGCCTTGTCTCTCCTTAGGATGACTTGTCACTTTACTGCACTTTATCCTGTTGGCTCACGTTAAATGGCCCAAGGCACCCTAACGCTAGCATTGTCCCCTACCCGCCTTATATGGCTTCAGGCACCTTAATGCTGCCCTTACCGTCGGTGACTTTACTGCAGTTTAGCAAACATATCCCTAAGATTCAACGTCATGGGATTGAGAGTGAATTTCATGCTAGTTTCAGCTAAGTACCTTTTATTGTCATAATGTGGCTATTTTAGGTTAACAAACCATTTCAAGAAAGAAGCAGTGTTTATATATTTTTATTAAAGCGGACCACTTGGGTGACTGTGGCTCTTGATTTGGTACACGGTGTGAATTATTGGTCCTACACATAAAAGATGTTTTCATTTAAAAATCTTTTTGGGAAATAAGATTTCAAAACAGAATTCTTGTCAATCTCAGACAAGAAAGTAATCAAAAGAGTGGTTCGCGTTGATATGTTGTTCTGTGGTCAGGAGATTAATGTTTTCACAGATGTTTCTAGACCCACTCAATTACGATGGAAGGCTTTCCTAAAATTGAAGCCACAAGCTTTAACTCTGGGGACAACACTCTTTTTAAAATTGCCATGTAAACGTCTAATGGTGTTTCAAGGGAAACATTACTATTTCTTTGAACCAACACAACTCTAGGATTTTTTGAAAGGTAACAGTACTTAATTTTTGTATAGGCAGATAAATATGTTTGGGTTTGAGTCTTATTGGACACTCTGCTGCTTATGTTCTTTAATTTCCCTTTAATATTTGTATCTTTTTATGATTCTCTTTTCAGTCTCCCCTTAATGTGGGCTATATGATTATTCATTTTGTTGAGTCTCTTGTTGGGTTGCAAGATAGTGTGCAGCTTTTCTCCTTTCATATCTTGTAACAGATGTTGTGTAGTTACAATGAAATATTTAATTTAAAACATCTTTTTGTTATTAATGACAAGACTATGGTGGTGTTCGATTGTTGTGAACAAACTGAGACAAAGAACCAAACATCAGCTTTTAGTTGGATCAGAGCCACATTAAGGTTGAAAGATCTATGTCCCATAGAGCCAGAAGGCTTAGGCCTTGCAGGTCAGGATTAACTCTGTAGTGGGCCTCAGACAAAATATATATAAACACATTTTTAAACCATCACAAATGCGTGAACTTCAATAACTTAAGCTCTACTCCACTCCTTTGCATCATTGTATCACCCCATCATCTCCCTACCCCACCATGCCATATTTACCTTCATAATCCCCCCTCCCTCTTCAGCAAGCAGGAGCCAGCGAGCAGCACTTCTTACCTGCTACTAATTCCTCATCTACCAGTTTTCCTCTATAGGATGGGCCAGGGGTCTTGCAAGAGTATGTGGTCTTGTGTGGTTCCAACTGTACAGGAAAACTGACAGAGGAGGAAGCAGCAGGTAAGAAACAACTACAGGACTGGCAGCTGATTTCTCAGGGCAAAAATCTACCTTGAGAACCAATGAATTAGCACATCTGACAGGGCTTCCCACAAGGTTTGGGCCATAAGTATGTGCCTAATTTCTGCCTAAGCCTTGTTCTTGCACTGCTAAGAGGAATCCAAACATGGCTGGCAGCTTTAGGGCATTGCACTGAAGGTTTGTCCATGCAGCTTTAAGGCCTGTGGATTGTATTGTCTCTGTCTGAAGGATGCTCTGAGGCCTACCCATACCTTAGTGTGACCATGAAAATGACCGGAATAGGATAGGAAAGTTCTTTCTAAGCAGGCATTCATCTTGATATTGCCCCTACTCAAATTGTCTGAACTGTCTGTGAAGAAATCTTTAGGTGGTGGGGAAGTGCCTGGTTTGCAACAAGTGGATTCCTTAGATGTCTCTGCTATACTTGAGAGTTCTGTGTCTGACTACAGTTTCTTCTATGCCGTTGGTTACATTTGCTTTAACTACTGATCGTGAATTGCTTCTTTAAAAAGAGGAATATTTTATTTAAAAGCTTAATAGTTCAACTTTATCAGGACCTGTCAAGGGAAACTCAGTCGAGAAGAAGGGAATTTCTTTTGCTCCGTCCAGGTGTTCAGCAGCTGGGGGCTCTATTTTAACTTAAGTTTCCGTGCAAGTGCATGGTTAAATTATCAGTCAATTTCCTATGGGTTTATTTAGCCTTTCCAGCTGCTTGACTTTCTCAGTACTTGTAGACCTGTGGATCCAGGTCCTCCTGCCTCTAGTACACCGTGATTATATATGTTACTGGTTGTCTGGGCCTGCTTTGTTTCCTTGCCATGCACATATAGGTTATTTTTCGTCTGTTTGCTTGGATCTCTTGCTCCTTGTTTGTGGGCTATAGAGGAGTCAGTCTACTCGTGTCTTCCTTTCTGTCTTTGCCCTCCCTACGTACCCTTTTGACCCATCTCTTTCTATTTCTCTTTTTCTTCTTTCCTGTCCCAATTATGTATTTCCTTACTTGCTATAGGGCTTGTGCCCATCCCAGTTAGCTTGTATTATGTAAACCGCCCTGGTGTAATGAAGGGCGGTATATCAAGTTAAATAAACATAAACATAATAGCTATTTCAACCGTTGCCTTTTATTTATATTTCTAATGTTTTTTATTCATTCTGTTCCCTTATTTCTGTACAAGTATATATGCTTGGAAATATTGTAAAATGCATAAATACAAAAGAAAAAGAAAAAAAGAAAAAAGAAAAAACTTGAAATGGTTCAGAGGAAGGCGATAAAAATGATACGGAGCCTGCACCAGAAGTCATATGACAAATGACTTGAAGAAAGAGGAGAGGAGGGACAGAGGAGATATGATACAGATGTTTAAATACTTAAAGGGTGTTAATGCTAAAACCTATTTCAAAAACGTCACCAAGATTGCGAGCTGAGGAAACAGGGAGGACTATAGGTGTTATCCACAGAAATAGAGAAGGGAGGAAGGGGGGAGGTAAGTTTAGGGGGACTTTGGATATAGTGCTGCTTACAGCACTGTTCTTTGTAATTGTACGGAAAACATTTCCTCTTGCTACTGGCCTTGTACAAGATAATAGAGTCTGATTAATTTTTCAGACTGCTGGCTTGTGAATTTGCAATGGTTTCACTCATTCTTTCTCTCATTGACCTTGTGCATAGTGATGGAGTCTCCATGATGGCACCGTTTTCCTTAAATACCGAAAACGTAGACTTCCGGTGATGCGGTGAGCCCGAGCGGATGCACGCCGCTCGAGCTCTGGGCCCCCTTGCTCCTCCGGCGCCGCCAAATGCTCGTTCGGGGCTAAAATCGGGGTTCCCACACACACCCCGAGCTCCCTTACACAAGCCGCAGCCGGGAGAGATGATCCGGCGCTCCCCTCTCACCTGCGTTTAAAGATTTCTGGAGGCGGCCTGGACCAGCGCGGCTCATGTTGCAGGCGCCGCGCTGAGAGCCACGTGGTGGGGTGAGTAGGCAGTCGGCGACCCCAGACAACCTGCACGGGATTGCAGGGGGATCCCTGCGGCGGCCGCGGCCTTACGGCTGGTGCTCCTCCCCCCCCCCCTGTTTTTGCCTCCAGCTTGTCTCCAGCCTGTGCCCCGTATGGCTGCCTGACGCGGGAAAGATCGGGGGAGGCTAAGATCCCTTATTGGGCCCGGCTGTGAAATGCCCCTTGTTTTGCCTGCTTCCACCCCCACCCCAGGGGACCTGCAAAGGGCCGAGTAGATATGACCGGAGCCCTCCTCTCCCCTCCATCGGAGCCAGTGACCCATGCCTCTTTCTGCCAGCTGGGATCCTGAGATTTGTCCTTTTGCACTAGGACATACTGGACTGAATCCTGCCCCCCCCCTGCCTCTGGCATTCTGGAGTCTCTGACCTGAGCCCTGCTCTCACCATTGAAGAGTCTGTAACCTGCGCCCTGCACCTGGCCTCCGGTGTATAGGCGCCCGAGACTGAAGCTTATACCCCGCTGAGTGTAGGGGCCCGGGATTGGTGTTCCTTCTTCAGCGCACTGCCCCACCTTTGACACCTAGGGGCCTCAGAACTGTACCTAACTACGGGGCATCAGTACCCGTGGCCCAGGCTTTCCCTCCAGAGCGCCGCTGACCGGGATCCTTGCCTTTCATTTAGTGCCTCAGAGCCCTGAACCCATACTTTATCTCCTGTGTACAGAGCCTGAGTAGCCCCGGCGACACCTGAGGCTCGGATCTGGGACTGTGTTGCGAACCAGGGAGGTCGACGAAGGAGGCCCTCATCGCCCGGCGTGTGGAGCGGGGACGGGAGGGGGACCTCCCCCTCCCCCTGAGTGGATTACAACAGAGGCCTTGGTGATGGCGGCAAAGGGAGGCCGTCGGGTGGAGAAGGAGAAGACTCCCCTGCCGCCCAGGGGGGGGGGAGCAATCCTCACCGCTGAAGGGGGAGGCCAAGACCACAGCAGAGATGGTGGACGAAATTTCCATAGCTGTAGCGGGAGCGCTGTCTGCTCAGTTCGAGGACCTACGGGGCCGTATGGACCTTGTCCAGACCTCAGTGGAGGCCTTGGGCGGCCGCCTACAGGAGGCGGAGCACCGGATAGAGAAGTCCGAGGAGCACGTGCTGGAGCTACAGCGGGAGATGGTTCGGGTGAAAAAACTGCTTCGGGGCAGGAAGCCAAACTAGATGACCTAGAAAATAGATCCCGCCGTAACAACCTGAGATTTCTTGGGATCCCAGATACCGTCGAGGATCGGGACCTGCAACCTTACTTAGAAGATCTGGTGAAACAACTACTGGCGAATGAACCCGAAGGTGTCTCAGTACAAATAGAGAGAGCGCACCGGGTTGGACCCAGGAGGACTAACGATACCCGACCCAGGGTGACAATAGCACGGTTCCTGAGATTTCCACAGAAAGAAGCGGTCTTGCGTGCAGCGCGTAAGACAGGGACCATTCAGAAGGACAATGCCCGGCTACGTATTGTTCAGGATTACTCAGCAGCCCTAGGACAGCGGCGACGAGATTACGGACCACTGTGCCAGACCCTGATAGACAATAATATTAAGTTCATGGTGCAATATCCCGCCCGATTGGTCTTCACCCACGACGGGATCCGTCGGACTTTTGACTCCGCGTTAGCAGCAACGCCCTACGTGGAGGAGATACGGCGGAGGGCCGCAGTGGCAGCCGAGTCCTGAGGATCGGAGGAGAAGATTAATGCCCTGATGAACAAGCTCAGAGTTCCTTGCTTTGGACTGTAAAGTGATGGTGATGGTAATTGTTGTGGGGGTGGAGGGCTGCTGGGATTGTTTTGACTGCTTTAAGTAGAAATGTTGGTTTCCTCTGGGTGTGGGGGACGGGTGGGGAGCAGTCCGGGTGGTGGCTGTGTCTTTGGGGGCCGGGGGGGAGGGGTGGTTTGTAGTGGGATAGGGGCGTTGGAGGAGTGGGGGGGTACCGCACGCATCTAGGAATTCACTGAAGAGGAGAGGAGGATGGTAGTAGAATTAAGGAATCGAAAGGGGGTGGAGGGAGGGAGGGGGAGGGGTGGAGAGGGAGAGGCAGAAGCTAAGGGGGGGAAGGGGGGAAGAGGGGTAGGGGGAGGGGGGGAGTCGGAACACTGTATTTTTGGGGACCAGTTGAGGTAGTGACGGGCCGAGGACAGTCTTTGAAGGGCTATGGGGGAGGACCCCGGGCTGGGGGGGTGTCTTCCCTATATTTTGTATGGTACTTAACAGACATTTGTGTGCCCAGTTTAATAATGTATGCCACTTAAGATAATCTCTTGGAATGTTTGTGGCCTGGGTAGTCCGATTAAACGGGCAAAAATTTTGCAGGCCTTGGCTAGGCAGGGAGCAGACATCGCTATGCTTCAGGAAACCCACCAGACTGCCGACGAACACCGTAAACTTTGCCGGGAGTGGGTGGGACAGGTCTGGGGGGCCCCAGCGCTTGGTAAGAAGGGTGGGGTAGTGCTTTTGATTCACAAACGGGTAAGGATGGAGGTGGTGAAGGAACTCGTTGATCCGACGGGCAGATATGTACTGGTGCAGGGAGTCCTTGAGGGGAGGCCAGTAGTTCTTGGTAGCGTGTATTGTCCCAATGTACTTGATTTGTCCCTGTATGCGCGCATTGCCTCCACACTTGAGACGCTGCCGGAGCTCCCCGTTATTTTGGGGGGAGACTTCAACGGGGTCATGGATATCGATCTCGATACCTCTAAAGTGGGGGAGCAAAGAGAAAGACGGGCGACGGTTCAGGCACTGCGACGTTTCTGTTCCAGACTGGGGCTAGTGGACTCCTGGCGACTACTACATCCGGGCGAGCGGGATTACACACACCAATCCCGGGCCCACGGCACAAGTGCATGTATAGACTATTTGTTGTTATCCGCTGAGCTGTTTGCCAAGGTGGGGGACGCCCAGATAGGGCCTGTAGAGATATCTGACCATGCATTTGTCTGGATGGAAGTCTTCTGGAGTGGGAGTACGTCACGGGCCTTTCAATGGCGTTTTTCCATTGGAATTATACAGAGACGCCCAATTTCGCGCATTTATACAGCGGCGGTGGCGGAATTCGAGGCCGACCATAGGGGTCATCAAGATGACCCCGAATTGCTCTGGGAAACGGCGAAAGTCGTACTGAGGGGGGATATAATTGGGTTTCTTGCCAGAAAACGACGATTGAGGGCCGAACGTATTATGGTCTTAGAGCGATTGGTGACGAACTTGCGACGCCGCTGGGCTCATACTCCCACTGCGGGCTTAAAAAAGCAGCTATGGGATTCTCAAATGGAATTAAACGAACTTTTACACCAGAGAGCAAAGAAGTCAGTCTTGTATTATCGCTATCAATTGTACCGTTATGGGGACAAGCCGGGAAAGTTATTGGCTCGGTGCCTGCGTGGACCCAGGGGCTCTAAATTGGTGCCCGCCTTGCGAGATGATCTTGGGACTTTGCAAAGGGAAAGCCCGGCGATAGCGCGTGTCTTTCGCTCTTTCTTTCAGAAACTTTACACTGCGGAGGCGACTTCTCCCACGAAGATGGCGGATTATGTGAGGGGACTAGACTTGCCCCGCCTTTCCACTGAGCAAAGAGCTCAGTTAGATCAGCCAATTACGGTGGCCGAGCTGCAAGGGGCCATTTCCAAGGCCAGCTGCTACAAATCCCCAGGATCCGATGGTCTAGGTGCCGAATTCTACAAAATCCTCAAGGAACAGATTTCCCCAACGCTGACTGCTGTACATAATCGGTGAGCGCAGCAGGGCTCTTTTCGGTGGGGGGTTAATCATGCTCATATTGTTCTTATCCCCAAACCGGCCAAAGACCCTCTTTCTGCAGCCTCGTATCGTCCGATCTCCTTGCTCAACTTCGACCTTAAATTAATGGCTAAGATCTTAGCAGACCGCCTGGCGGAGTTTTTGGGGCAGTTGGTCCATGAGTCCCAGGTCGGTTTTGTTAAGGGGCGATACGCGGTCCGTAACTTACGTAAGATCATAGCGTCTTTAGAATGGGTTCAGTATAGACACCTGTCCTCTCTCTTGATTAGCTTTGACGCAGAAAAAGCCTTTGACAGGGTGGACTGGCAATACCTGAGATTCATCCTCCCTCAGTATGGTTTGGGGCCGTCGTTTTGTAACATGGTCGACAGTTTGTATGCCAATCCTACCGCAGCGATACTCTGTAATGGAGTCATCTCAGAGCCTTTTTCATTGCAGAGGGGGACCCGTCAGGGCTGCCCCCTCTCTCCTCTCCTTTTTGTTCTTTCTTTGGACCCTCTTCTACGCCGAGTGGCGGGTATGCGGACAATCCGGGGCGTAAGTATTGGCCCTCAGGTATTTAAGATTTCGGCCTTTGCCGATGACTTGTTGGTGCACTTGCTTTCTCCCGGGGATTCCCTACCCCCTCTGTTGCAGGAGTTCCGCGTTTTCGGGCAGATTGCGGGGTTTAGTATCAATAGGGATAAGTCTGAAGCCCTTGATGTTTCTGGCCGACTTCGGGGTAGCTGGGTGGGCGACTTTCCCCTCCGATGGGCTGAGCGCCAGTTCATATACTTGGGAATTGTACTGTCCTGTCAGCCGGGTCGCCTATATAGGACTAACCTGAGACGGATGCTGGCCAAGGTGAGGACTCAGCTGCAGGCGTGGCAGTCCCTTCCCATATCCCTTATGGGGAGGATTGCGGCGATCAAATTGGTCCTCCTGCCGCGGATCTTATACTGGCTACAGACCCTCCCTGTGTGGATCCTTCGTCGGGATATCAGGTGCTTTGAGGCGGAATTTCGGGGCTTTCTATGGCGGGGGTCGAGAGCTCGGGTCTCGTACCGTAGACTCATGGGGAGGATCCGTGGGGGGGGGGATGGGGGCTTCCAGATCTTGGTGCTTATGTGCTGGCTTGTCAAGCCCGCCATTTGGGGGACTGGCTCGGGGATAATGATCTTTATACCCCTAGAGCGTTTGAGGAGGCGTACGTGGCACCCCATTCTCTACAGGCCCTTTTGCATTTGGAGGTGAGTAGGTGGCCTACGCATTTAGCGGACAGCGTGTTATTGGCCCCGGTATATAAAACCTGGCGGAAATTGAATGTCTATTGGGGCCGACGGTGGCAGGTGTCGAGCTGGCTACCTATTTGGGGCAACGCCAATTTTACCCCGGGGACTGAAACGGCAGCGTTTCGTCAGTGGGGGGAGAGAGGAGTGCGGGCGCTGGGCCAGGTGGTGGACCTGGCGGGTAAACCTAAGCCCTTTCCCATGCTATCCCGCGAATATAAATTGGGGCCGCTACACTTCTTTGCATACATGCAAGTGGCCCATTACGTGGCTTCCCTTCCACGGTCGGAACTCTGTGGCGACCGCTCGGCCCAGATAATAGCGTTTTTCGGGTTTGGCGACGTTGAGCGGGCCGTCTATTCGGACCTTCCATCTTCGGTTGGAGCAGTTTCGACCACAGCCAGATTACAGCGGTGTGGAAAGAGCCTGGGGGGTGGAATTGGGTCGAGAGATTCCCCATGGTACTATTTTGGTGGCCCTCCGGAGGGTGGCGAGCCTGGCAGATGGTGCTCGCTGGCGAGAAATTCAAATTAAGTGTTTAACAAGGGTTCATTTCTCCCCGCGGCGAGCCCTTCGCTGCCATTTAACCGCAGATGGTAGTTGTCCACGCTGTGCGGAGCCCCTGGTGACCTTGTACCATATGTGGTGGGGCTGCCGGCGCATACGCCCCTATTGGCATAGAATTGCCCTCTATATGGCCGACCTCCTTGGACAACCTGTATACTGGGATGCGGCCTTGATCGTCTTGGATCTCCTGGGTCTCACCTCTCCAAAGGGGAAATGGAGTCGTTGGCTGGTGCGGAAGGCATGTCTGGTGGGTAAGGGCCCCATTCTACGTGGGTGGAGGGACAGCCACCCTCCCTCTTTTTGGGAGTGGCGGAACTCCTTCCATCAACTTATGCTCCTGGAGTGTCGGGCTGCACGAGGTCATGTGAAGCGATGGTCTGCTTTCTGGTTACTGTGGGAGCCCTATATTCAAAAGTTGAGTCCTCGGACACGTAATGTAACCCTGCAATTAGGCTGTTGATAGCCCTGGATGTATGTGGAGACCTACAGAGGTTCGGCACTGTTATATATGCTGGTCCGGGTGGGTATTGCATCTGGGTGGAGGGGGGGGAAGGTTTTATGGGGGGGGGAGGGTGGGGGGGGAGGGGGGGAAATAGGGGTATTATCTTAAAAACTATGTAACCATCTATGTATCTTGCACCTTGGGGATCAGAGCCCACCCCAGGGAGCGATTGTCTTATGCTCTGTATTTGATGTTCTGTTTGATGGTTCAAAATAAAATATTGAAAAAAAAAAAATACCGAAAACGTAAATAACAATTAGCTCTTTGTGGATGTGTACTTCTTTACATTCTACAGGCTTATATATTCATATTTTCCAACCTAAACTTGTTACTCTGCACTGTAGGATGCCACACCGAATCCCATTAATGAAAAGAAAGGGGATATCGAGATGATGACCAATGATGCACATTGTCTTGTAGTCCCATTCAGAGCATGTGTTTCCAATTAGGCTGAGAAGTAACAGGTAATCCTGAGAAATTATTGTTTGTTTTTTCCTGGCTCAACAAGCAGCCTAACATCTAGGGTTTAAGCAACTATTATTTTTGGGAAACATGCAGGAAACTGCCCTGCCAACATCAACAAAGAGCCTACACAACTGACTCCCATAATCCCAGAGGGCTGCTCTCCACAGGCCGGATTTGCAAACACACTTACAAATACTCAAAGAAACTCTCAGAAGCTGTGGGTGGACTTGGTTATCTTTTAACTTGAAAGAGAAAATGACTGAAACCTCCTTCTTGTCCCTCTTTGAAATTAGGCCGGGATATCTTCTGGATATCATTATGTGAGCTTTGGAGGGTTTTCAACAGAGGCTGCCAGTGGTAATCAAAGATACTTTGATTTAGCCACATGCTGCCTATGTCTTACTCTGGCCCTATGCTGTCAATTTTTTTCAGCAATAATCTCTCTGTCTTTTCAAGTCAGAACCCTCCTTCAATTAGGTGGGTCAATAAGGGATTGAAATGTATCCAGAATCACTTATTCTCCAATGTACTTGTCTGTAAGCCTCGTGGAGCAGGAACGGGCCTTTATGTGTGTGTTTACAGTGCTGCATGTGTCTAATAGCGCTATAAAAATGATGAGTAATAGTAGATAAGTAGTAGTAGTAATCAGTTCTCAAGAAATGTATTTGTTATCAAATAAGAACAAATAATTTCCTCCTTTCAAAATAATTTTCACGATTGGCCTTTCCCTACCTTATTTATTATTAGGTTCAGCAGACGAAACCTAGAAAATGACAGCAGAGGCCTCGGCCTGATAGGTCAATAGCAGTGGAAGACCTGGGATTCAATTCCTGGGTCACATCTTCTTCTTATAGACCTGACCAGCCCCTAGCCGTGGGGAGTGGAGGCTGGGGACAGAGGGTGAAGAGTCCTAGTCATTGCAAAATGGGGTGGAGGAGTAGCTGAATGGTTACGGTAGTAGCCTAAAAAAAACCAGGAAAGCCAGTGCTCAAATCCTGCAGACTCTCCCTGGGGTATGTCTACTAAAGGGTGTTAGCTGCTACTGCAGGGCCTTAATCCTGCATTAGCCTCATGGTAGCAGCTAACCCATGGATAGTCCTAGGGGCAGATGAGGGTGGCCATGGTTGGCAGCCACCGTGTGAAAAATATTTTGCATGGTGGCTGCCAAAATCGGGCCCAATCGCAGCAGCAGATAACACCACGTCAAGAGCTCCTGCACTTCTCATAGGCCCAAAAAAAGATGACTGCAATCTCGCTGTGCTGCCCCCTAGTGAAAGGCTAGAGGGCAGCACTTCATAATGGTGGCCATTTTGTTTAGGTTGCTAGATGGGGCAGGAGTGTAAAGGACTGCTCCTCTCCTGTTCTACTAGCCACCAGGGATTTTGAGGTATGTGCAGGGGGTGTCTGGAGGGGGGCCATGGGACCTCCCCTTGCCAGCTAGCTAGCTGGCATTTTTTTTCTTGTAAGGGAAGGTGGGAAGGGGAGGGAGGGCACCTCAGGGTCTCCCTCCCTTATAATTCTGCATCAGGTGGCAAGGAAGGGGGGCTTAGCTGACTGGCTAATTGGGACTCTTTTTAGCCTGGTGGGGGTGCACTGATCCCCCTGAGCAGCTACTGTTGGAGATCAGGAGCTGTCCAGGGGGGATTGGTGTTGAAGGGGGACCATCACTGTTATTTTTTTATATTGTCGGAGCCGCAGAGCACTGATAATATTGGGGGGGGGGGGGAAAGAGGCCTGATCATACCAGTTGGGGCCAGAGGACAGCTTTGGTACCCAATCGCTACCATCCCTCCCCATGGATTTACTGTGGGGAGCCGCAGTACCTGCTTTGGCAGGCATTGCGGGATTTTTCCCCATGGTATCTGCCAAGGCAAGTAACGTGGGATCACTGCAGGAAAACCAAACCTCTGCAGTATCTGCAGGACCTCCTCTGGCAATGCCCCCAGAGATACCACAGAGGTATGCTGCTTACCATGTGGTTTTGGTACATTAGCAGCCAAAACTAATGCAGTTTAGTAGACATACCCTCTTGTGTCAGCCCAAGTTAAACTGTTATGATTCATGTCAGCTAAGGTGCCATCTTGTCAAAGGTGGTAACAGGGAAGAAATCAGATGCCTTCCAGGACCAATATATAACATTGGTCTATCGGGGGTTCCAAATGAATTCTCTAGTCATGGGTCGCCTTGTGACCTCAACTTGGGGATACAGTGTCACCTTTATTTATAAATTTCCATCAAACAAATAAGCAAAAGAAAGAAAAACCTTTACCCTAACCCCCCTTCCATACTCCCGTCCCCTTGCAGGTATGGGATTTAGTATTTACCTTCCTCCTTTCCAGTAGTAGTTCAAGACAAAATCAGGCACATTGAGCAAAACAGCAAAAATCCCAATAACAAAAAGGAGAACGTGGAGTTTTATATGTCTCAGCACTACCCTCCTACCAGACACAAGATCATAGCTTAACGAGCTGTTTATTAGGAAAAAACAACCTGTTGAAAAGTGCATACTAGAGGCACCAGGCAAAGGTGCATTTCCCAACATTCACAACCTCCCCCTTTTCTTCGCTTTCCTGCTTCCCTCATATCCCTTTTCTTGTCCCCACTTCCTCCTCCCTTATACACGCCTTTCCCTTTGGTTTCCTCTCACCTTGTTGGTCTTCTTTTAATAGTAAAACTAAACCTGTATAGTCAAGATTTAATAACCCATTTATGAATAAATCAATATTTGTTGGACTTTGTCATACTCAAGGCCACTATATTTAGTAGATCCCAATCTAAGTCCATTTTACTTGTTTTATATATTGTTTTTATGCTTTAGCAGTTAACTATTGGTGATTATTTAGACCACAGCAGCTTGATACTTGTAGGAGTGCCCCACATTGTGTACTTTAACTATTCCTGCTTTCCTTTTCCAATGTTCAAGTGAAACTTAACTTCTATTTAAATTTTTCGGCATTCTCCTACATGTACTGTATACTGCATACCAACCACTGCTACCGCGTTTCGAAGATATAACCTTCTTCTGCATCAGGGTAACAACAGTTATCTTTCAATATCCACTTATCTGAGTTTAAAGGAAGTTCTTAGCATTTCAGAAGAATTCACCAGCTTATATTTCTTGGCAGAGCCTTGTAAGTACGGTAACAGCTGCATCAGATTGCTGTAATACTTCTATGGGAATGCTATCAATGACTGGTGCTTTGTTCTATGATAAGGCTTTCAATGCTGCTTTAACTTCTTCTTTCATCACCAATGGTTCCCGATCATAAGGTACAGGTTGAAATGGCTGTTGGTCCACTTGATCTTTATCATATAAAAACTCTGTATATTCCTTCCACCTTTTCTTGATCTTCTCAGCATCATTCAACATAGAACCTTGAGCATCTTGTAACATTCCAATTCGAGGCTGGAACTTTTTCTTTAACTCTCGTCGGTACTAGAGGAGATCAAACCTAAGCTTTCTTTAGAAGCTCAGATGACAAGACTTCAACTTTCATACTTTGGACACATCATGAGAAGAGAGAGATCATTAGAGAAAGACATCATGCTTGGCAAGAAAGAAGGTAAACGCAAAAGAGGAAGGCCAGCAATGAGATGGATCGTTACAATAACAGCAGCTACGGGTACCAGTCTGTCAACAATGAGCCGCCTGACTCAAGACCGAACACAACTTAGGATAGCTATGAGTCGGCTCCGACTTGACGGCACTTAACAACAACAACAACAACAGCTTATTTCTCCCTACATACAGCCTCTTCGATGTTCGACTTTCTGCTCCTGCGGTGAGTACTCCCAGTTTCACTCTTAAAATGGCCTTGGTGCCTTTTCATTCATTCAGTTCAGACAGTATATATAGAAGAATGCCAAGAAATTTCAATGAAAGTTAAATAGAAGTTGTGACTGTTAGAGAACGGATAGGCATGATTGCTAATGAAACATAATGAAGTTTAAACAGAAGCTCTTTTTCGCTTGAACACTGGAGAAGGAAAGCAAGAAAAGTTAAAATACACAATGTGATGGACTCCTACAAGAATCAAGTTGTTGTGGTCTAAATAATGACCAATTTTAAACTGCTAAAGCATAAAAACGATATGTATAAAAAAAGTTAAAAGGACTGTTAGATTGGGACCTACTGGATATATAGTGGCTTTGAGTATGACAAAGTCCAACAAATAATGATTTATTCATAGGTGGGTTATTTATTATTTATTTAATTTATTTATTTAACATTATTTATATACCATCTTTCTACATTTCAAGACGGTTTACATAAAACATGAGGTAACAGTGTTGACACAGCTGTTTTGCAGAGAATATCAACTATTTGGTTACAATGGTGAAATAAGTTCATTGGAACTATTTATATATTTACAGTGTGAAGTGGTTGGAAAAAGGGACATGGGAGGTGGACAAGGAATGAGGGGGGGGATGAGCTGGAAATTGGTTTTTATAAATTAGGAGGGCTAAGGATTAGGGGGGCAAGGCAAAATATTCTCGAAAGAGGAAGGTTTTGAGCCTTTTGCGGAATTCAGAGTGGTCAGAGCATCCTCTTAGGT
The DNA here is from genome assembly GCA_033557465.1 of Ichthyophis bannanicus. NCBI lineage: Eukaryota > Metazoa > Chordata > Amphibia > Gymnophiona > Ichthyophiidae > Ichthyophis > Ichthyophis bannanicus. The sequence goes on along the minus strand of CM066033.1, from coordinate 939,280,000 downwards.
CTAGTGGAAGGTTTAGCTTTGTGTCATGGCGCAAGGCAAATAGTGCCTATAAAAATAGATGAAAATGTGCAGGGCAGTTTTAAAACCGGCAGCTCAAAGCACATGGCTAGGGGTTGCCATAGGCAACCAACCAAAACACGAGCACCGGGTGTAGGTAAACGCCCAGGAGAAGCATTACATCATAGCTCATTAGATGAGCAGGAACAGCTGCAGGGACTTGAGCTGATGAGGGGCTCAAAGAATGACGCACTTAAAATAGAGTCAGTCTTGAGCAGAAACAGAACACGCAGAACAAGGACGAGAACAGAGGCAGAAACAGGAACAGGGAAGAGCAGAGCATATGAGAACCAGGATACATACCTGAGAGCTTCTGACAGAGATTCCATCAGCACCTCAGAGGAGTTTGCCCAGGAGGGATTACCCGAGGTCAGTGCTAAAGAGTTGGGCTGCACTGAACCAGAGTCCGGTTGGGGACCCAGAGGGATTCCAGGCAGCAAACGACGAGGAGCTGTGAGAGGGAACGCCCACGAGAGCAGGTACCTGGGGAATAGAAGCTCTTATCCAAAAGAGATTTCCTGGCCGAAAGAAAGACGTCCTGTGAGGGGAAGTGAAAGGGGGAAAAGTTTCCAGCTTCCTGGCTGCAAACGTTTAGGCAGAGCTAAGCCTGCAGAAAGACCAATTCCCTGGAATAGAAGGGCACCGGATTTTACCTGCACTAGTCCTGAGGTGTATGGCCCTCTAGAGGGAAAATCCACATTGCATGGTAACCTGCCTTTCCACGTTAATAGAGGGGAGAGAAGCCCTTGCCAGGAAGAGGAGGGATTGCTAAACACTGATACAAGTTACAGCCAGACAAGAGATAATAGCAAGGAAGCTCATGAGGCCATGGACTTTGATTTCTGTGGAGAAAACTCAGAGGATTTCCAGATGGACTGTACACTGGTGTTTTCAGATAGTGTGACCTCTTTCTGTTGAAGCATAAGAAAAGCCTGCAAAAGAGAAATCTGTGTAAGGGCACAGATTTCACTCTACAGCTTTTTGTGACGTAAAAAGCCTGTTTTTCACTTTGTTTTCCTTAAGGCTGAAAAGAAGCATTTCCTTTGTAATTTGTAGTACCCTCTTGTGTTGTGCCAGAATCATGGTTTACTTTCCTTTATAATTCCTGTTTGCAAAAGTTCTCCCGGGAAGGGAAATAAATACCTCTTTATAAGCATAGCTACTAGTCCATGACTACACTCTTATTGAATAGCTATTGGGACTTCAACTCCCAGGGGACACCACTAGTCCCTGCTACATAGGAGGAGCCTCACTGAAGCCCCAGGCCTTTCGCCTCCGGGGTAAGTAGGTGGGTGACAATTGGCGACGTTTTTGGATTTTTGCACAAGGATTCAAAAGGACAGCACAGAGGACTACAGTCTGCTGGAAGAAGGAAACTGTTGTCCAGAGGGAGAGAACCGTCTGGAAGATTCCTGCTGCCAAGTGCTGGACCCGGAGAAAACTTTCTCACAAGCTGATCCCTACATGAAGGCTCAGGTAAATGTACCTAGTCATACGTGGGGAGGATAAAAGTGAGAGAGGGGGCGCTGGTGGGCAGAGGAAGAGGCGGTGGAAAGAAAAAAAAAAATTTTGCGGTATCACACTTGGGTTTTTGTTTTTGTTTTCTATCTCTCTACAGGTACATCGAGGCTGAGGATGGAGCCACAAGATGTAGCCCATTGGATGAAGACACAGTGGGATAAGCAGGTGGAGCTTATTCATTACCTCCAGGAGCAGACTACGCGGACCATACAGGAACAACAGAGGCCTTTGATGGAGACCATGGACGCGCTTTTAAAGAAGCCGCTAGACGCCACAGCAGACGTCCCCATGGCATTCCCAGGAGCCGGACTGAGTTCGTATGGTGCCTTTTCTTTGGGACAATTACAACCGCAGGACAATTTAGATGACTATCTTGACGCTTTTGAGCAGATAGCTACCACCATGAAATGGCCAGAGGAGCAGTGGGCCACGAGGTTTGCCCTTTCGCTCACAGGCGAGGCCCTTTCAGCGTATAAAGCTATGCCAGCGGAGTTAGCCTCTAATTATATAGAGGTTAAGAAAGCAGTGAAGGATAGGTTGGGGCTCACACCTCTACATTATCAAAGAATGTTCAGGGAGGCAGTAATTAAGCCTCAAGAGACCCCTAAGGCCCTGACGCAGCGTTTAAAAAATATAGCCAGAAAATGGTTGCTAGCAGAGGGAGGTACCCTGGAAACAGTCCTTGATAAAATTGTGCTGGAACAATTTATGCAGGCTGTTCCCAGCGGTGTTAAAACTTTTCTGACACTCCAGCACTGCCAAACCTCGGAGGAGGCAGCCACTCTTGCGGAGCGGTATTTCGCTGCAGAGAGGACTGACACCTCAGGGCAAGGTATCTGGTCGGCAGCTGGTAGAAGAGATAGTGGCAGAAAAGAAAAAAATATGTATGATAAGCTGTACAAGCCTGAAATGTCTACTGTTAATGTCTCTGATGATAATAATGTCTTATCTGTACCCAAAGGAAAATGTTTTAGGTGTGGACAAAAAGGACATTTTCAGAGATCCTGCACAGAAAGAACAGTCCTGGTGACAGGGACAGAGGAGACAGATCAGGACGAATTCCGTATCCAGGTTCAAGTGGAAGGTATTCCCACACTGGCTCTACTTGACTCGGGGGCTGACCAGAGCATGATTTCAAAGAGGCTCTGGGAAGCCATTGAGAGGCACCGCCAGTCGCCCCCGAGTCAAGCAGAAGGCCAAGTACGGGTCAAGTGTGTGCACGGCGCATTTGTCCCTTATCCCCTACACAATGTTTTGGTACAAGGGTTGGGCACCATCAGAGAGGTGAGGGTGGCCGTAGTTCCCAAACTACCAGACGATGTTGTACTGGGGAAGGATTGGCCTCCCTTTTATCAAGACTTGGGTATTAAGTTAGGCTTAGTATCCACACACTCTCAAGCGGGACCCTCTGGGAGGGGAGAAGAGTCAGAGAAAAACACTGAGGAACCTGAAGGGGAGGAAAATGCTCAAAGGGAGGAGCCAGACGAGGAAGGGCTAGCTACCCTCCCTAAACATGACGATTTAATACATCCCCCTGATAAAGAAGGGAAAAAGGATACATCCAGGAAACGTAGGGAAAGATACTCTAGAACCCGGGGGAAGGCCGAGCTAGAAAGTGCTGTAGGGTTGCCCTGGGTACCGGCAGAGGTAGTCAAAAATTTTCCATCATTCCCCATGGAGCAGAGAGCTGACCCAGCTCTTAAAAGGGCGTTTGAGTGGGCTGAGGAAACCAGACAGACCCTACCAAGATTTTTCCTGGAAAATGATCTCTTATATAGGGAATGTATAAACCCCCACAATGATGCCATACGCAAGCAGCTAGTTGTACCCACGACCTTTAAAGCTAGCGTGTTAAGATTAGCCCATGACCACCCAGTGGGGTGTCACAAGGGGATCCAGGGGACGCTGGACCAAATCTTAGCTAGATTTTATTGGCCTGGGGTTTTTAAGGAGACACGGTAGTATTGCGAGGCATGTCCTAGCTGCCAAAGAGTGACAGCTATAAAGCCTAAGGCAGTACCCATGGTACCAACTCCCACCATAGCGGCTCCTATAAGCCGAATGGGAGTTGACATAATAGGACCGCTGGTGAAGACACCGAGGGGTTTTAAGTATATCTTGGTCATAGTTGACCATGCCACGCGGTTTCCTTGGGCCATTCCCCTGAGAAACACATCCGCCAAAATAGTAGCCTTAGAGTTAATCAAACTTTTCTGCGAGGTAGGTTTTCCCAGGGAAGTCCTGACTGATCAGGGAAGTAACTTCCTATCAAAACATCTAGCTATGGTCTGGGAAGCCTTCGGCATCCGCCATATACGGACATCTGCATACCATCCACAGTCTAACGGGCTCGTGGAGCGTATGAATCAGTCTATTAAACAACTGCTACGCAGAGGTTTGAAGGCGGGGAAATGAATGAATGGGATACATTGCTCCCATTCACGCTATATGCATGCAGGGAGCGCAGACAGGCGTCCCTGGGGGCATCTCCCTGTGAGTTGCTGTTCGGCCGCGCTCCAAGAGGAATCTTGGACATCCTACAGGAGCAATGGGTAGAGCCGAACATGCAAGAGGTCGGGGTACCCCAATTCCTGAAGGAGTTAAGACAACGCCTAGAGAGGACCTCCAAGGCCTCTATAGAGAATCTACAGGCCAGTAAACGTAAGCAAAAACAGTATTACGATAAGGGCACCAGACTGCGGCAGCTAAGCATAGGGGACAAAGTACTTATCCAAGTATCCGACCCCGGATCGAAATTCGAGTCCAGGTGGAAGGGCCCTGGTACAGTGGTAGAGAGGGTTGGCCCAGTATCCTAAAGGGTGGAAAATGAGAGGGGCCGCCAACAGGTCTATCATGTAAATGTACTAAAGCTGTGGAAGGACAGGTCTGCCACCGCCAGCCTGGTTACTGTAGTATACCGAGATAGGTCCCATACAGTATTACCCCGAGATAGGTCCCGTAAGGAGATTCCGGGCTGTCAGGAAAAATCTGCAGCCCGTAATATTTTAAGGGGGGGGGATCTGTCATGGCGCAAGGCAAATAGTGCCTATAAAAATAGATGAAAATGTGCAGGGCAGTTTTAAAACCGGCAGCTCAAAGCACATGGCTAGGGGTTGCTATAGGCAACCAACCAAAACACGAGCACCGGGTGTAGGTAAACGCCCAGGAGAAGCATTACATCATAGCTCATTAGATGAGCAGGAACAGCTGCAGGGACTTGAGCTGATGAGGGGCTCAAAGAATGACGCACTTAAAATAGAGTCAGTCTTGAGCAGAAACAGAACACGCAGAACAAGGACGAGAACAGAGGCAGAAACAGGAACAGGGAAGAGCAGAGCATATGAGAACCAGGATACATACCTGAGAGCTTCTGACAGAGATTCCATCAGCACCTCAGAGGAGTTTGCCCAGGAGGGATTACCCGAGGTCAGTGCTAAAGAGTTGGGCTGCACTGAACCAGAGTCCGGTTGGGGACCCAGAGGGATTCCAGGCAGCAAACGACGAGGAGCTGTGAGAGGGAACGCCCACGAGAGCAGGTACCTGGGGAATAGAAGCTCTTATCCAAAAGAGATTTCCTGGCCGAAAGAAAGATGTCCTGTGAGGGGAAGTGAAAGGGGGAAAGGTTTCCAGCTTCCTTGCTGCAAACGTTTAGGCAGAGCTAAGCCTGCAGAAAGACCAATTCCCTGGAATAGAGGGGTTCTGGATTTTACCTGCACTAGTCCTGAGGTGTATGGCCCTCTAGAGGGAAAATCCACATTGCATGGTAACCTGCCTTTCCACGTTAATAGAGGGGAGAGAAGCCCTTGCCAGGAAGAGGAGGGATTGCTAAACACTGATACAAGTTACAGCCAGACAAGAGATAATAGCAAGGAAGCTCATGAGGCCATGGACTTTGATTTCTGTGGAGAAAACTCAGAGGATTTCCAGATGGACTGTACACTGGTGTTTTCAGATAGTGTGACCTCTTTCTGTTGAAGCATAAGAAAAGCCTGCAAAAGAGAAATCTGTGTAAGGGCACAGATTTCACTCTACAGCTTTTTGTGACGTAAAAAGCCTGTTTTTCACTTTTGTTTTCCTTAAGGCTGAAAAGAAGCATTTCCTTTGTAATTTGTAGTACCCTCTTGTGTTGTGCCAGAATCATGGTTTACTTTCCTTTATAATTCCTGTTTGCAAAAGTTCTCCCGGGAAGGGAAATAAATACCTCTTTATAAGCGTAGCTACTCGTCCACAACTACACTCTTATTGAATAGCTATTGGGACTTCAACTCCCAGGGGACACCACTAGTCCCTGCTACATAGGAGGAGCCTCACTGAAGCCCCAGGCCTTTCGCCTCCGGGGTAAGTAGGTGGGTGACATTTGCTAGCACTAGAGTGGATTTTAGAGTCTTGTATAGAGTCCAAAGAGTGATTGGCTTCTTTTAATAGTAACATAGGGGGTCATTCTGTAGAGGACATCCCGGCCTCTGTGCATCCAGTCTGAACTGAATGCACATAGACGCGATTCTGATTCTGCGGGGCACATCTAGCCCCTGCAGAATCAGAATTGCGACTAGGCCTGTACGTGCAGGCTGGGACCCAATTCCCATCAGCCTGCATGTACAGGCCCCTACCTGGCTAACTCAGTCAAGGCTCCTGAATGGAGCCATGGTGCCATGGCATCCGGTTGCCATGGCACTGCAGCTCCATTCGGGAGCCGCGATCGCCAGCCACCGTCAATGTTCTCTTTTCCCTGCAGCCTGATCCCTGATCTGGCCTCCCATGGCCAGGGTCGGGCTGCAGAGAATCTCCTGCACCCCCTCGCCTCTTTGGTCCCGGCTGGACCTCCCATCCCCCGACATCTAGGGGGACTTATTCCACCTCGGAGGTGGAATAAGTCCCCTGTCCAGTCTGCCGGACCCGGACGTACAGGACCAACGTCAGAATCGGCCCTGTTCATCTGAGGCCGCGGACCAGCCACTACCCCCCTAACTCCACCTCTGCACCGCCCCTTCTCGCCCACGTCTAAGGCTTCCATACAAACACCTTGTTCGTACGGGGAGGTTAGTTGGGGACGGCAAAGGGGAGTGAATAGAGAGGATGGGCGTCGCGGGATAGAATGACACTGATAGTGTATGATGGCAGATAAAGACCAGTAAGATCCATCTATTCTGCCCGCCCAGTAAGGTAGCTAGAGTACTTGTACCTGCTGCTTCATGCAGATAATCTCCCTCTATGCCTTTGTTTAGGGTTGTTGCGCCATGCAGATCACCTCCTCTATTTGTTGAAGTATAAAAGATCTTTAAGTTTGTTTTGATTTCATCCTCTTGCTATAAAGGCATACACTATGTCTGTCCCATGCCATTCTGCGTTCTGTCACCATGCCATGCTGCTGTGTGCTGTCCCTCTTTCCTGTGCATGGGACTTGGGAAGCCTGGCATCACTGTGCCCTTTGTTGCTTGACTCTTCCTGTTCAATGAGTGCATGGAGGCACACATTCTGTAATGTGTACAGGGGGACTCTTTCTTTTTTGTGAAACACACCTAAAAACTTGTTTCTTTTCCAAGAACTAAATACTCTTAGCTGCTGATTTCTGTTGGACTGGGTAATACAAACTTTATTATTTGCACAGGGGTATATGCATCAATATGATGATTTAGGACTACATTTCTCCTGATGGTCATGGAGTGGGAGACTGAGCTGCAAGTTGAAGAAGCACTGGGGTAAGGAAGGGTGACTGAAGCTGGGAGGGGGGGGGGGGGGGCGTGCACCAGAAGGAAATTTCACTTAGGGCACCTGATATTTTTGCACTGACCCTGCTTACAAGAAATCAGGTTTACTGGAAAGATGATTCCAACAAGCTTGCTTCACACCCCTAGAAACCCAGAGGAGAGTTTTCAGAGCGAGATAATCTGTTTTCAATAAAGGCATCATGACTTTGGGATAATGCTTTACAGAGTGTGCTTTCCTTCCGATCTAACCACTGATACTCTGGAAAGCAAGCCCAATTTGGAGCCCCAGTAAGCGTCTTGCCATTTCCCGAAATATCTTCTCATTCCTCACTCCTGTCAGCAGGATTTCGGGGAGCTATATTTACTGGAAAAGAATCTTAAGACATTCTTCCTACCAAAAAATTGACTACAAGACATAATAGAGAACAGAATCCAAACTACATACACCAATGCTATTTCATATCCTTTCGTGCTTCTTTGTTGTATTGCATGACAAACATTACTCAAGCGTTTATCTACCATCACACTCCACTATTAAGCTAATCATAGTAAAGAAATTATCAATCTAATTAGGTTAAGATAAATTCAAAACATAGCAAAACATTTAGAACATATTACACTCTCTTGATTTGTGGTAAATGACTAATTAATATTATTCTTTCAACTAAAGCATTCACAATAATTTTAAAAAGTATTTCTGTGTTATTATTTCTATAAATGACCCCTAAACCTTCTTTAGTGGGTTAATGCTGTTTTATTTAACTATTGAACCTAGTTGTACACTGCTTTGGATGGTTGATATTACAGTAAATCTTGGGAAAGTGGTCTATAAATCACGGAGATGGAAGGTTACCTCTATAAGGAAAGGCTTAAAACGTTAGGGCTCTTCAGCTTGGAAAAAAGGCAGCTGAGGGGAGATACGATAGAGGTCTGTGAGTGGCGTGGAACGGTTTGTTTACTCCTTTAAAAAGTAGAAAGACTAGTGGACATGCAATGAAGCTACAGTGTACAACATTTAAGACTAACCAGAAAAAATATTTTATCACTCAACGTGTAATCAAACTCTGGAATTCGTTGCCAGAGAATATAGTAAAAGCTATTAGTGTAGCTGGGTTTAAAAATGGTTTGGACAAGTTCCTGAAGAAAAAGTCCGTAAACCATTACTAAAGAGTACCAGAGAAATCCACTGCTTACCCTGGAATAAGCAATGTGGAATCTGTGTACCTTTTTGGGAACCTGTCAGGTGCTTGTGACCTGGATTGGCCACTATTAGAACAGGATACTCAGCTCATGGACCTTTGGTCTGACCCAATATGGCATATTTTACTTTCTTATGTTCTTTGATGAAACGAAATATCTTGAGAAACTTTTCACATGTTGCCTAGGCTGGAAACTTCATGCATTTATGATTGTGGCAATGACACAATAAAAATCCCTTTGAACAGTGGTGCAGATTCTTAAGGGGTTGAGCCCCCCCGCCCCCAGAGGACCTCAATTTCCTATTGACCTAGAGCACCTTTACCTCCCCTGCCCTGCTCTGTGATTCAGTGTATGAAAAGTGGCCTCCACTAAGCCCTGCCCTCTCCCATGGAAGCTCCATCCCCTGCATTAAGAAACAATGCTGGGCTTGGAACCCTCTCTAGCCACATTGCTTCCCCACTCTAAGGCTTACCTAATGGTCAGAAATCCAGTAAGGGGAAGGAGTGCTCTGTGGCAACCATTTTGGAAAATGTTGCCTCCTGATCACTAATGGTACATGGGAATCGGCTGGGGGAACCACAATAATCTTGATCATTTGCTTACTTGCCTAATTTGATTACCATGGATCTTTGAATAAGAGAGGATGGGCCATGTTTACTCAATGTTAGTGCGTGCTATCTGCTGCAGTACCCATTTTATTACTATGGGCAGAATGGCAGATAACGTGCGCTAACATTGAGTAAACTTGCTCAAATAATTTTATTCTTTCCAATCCAATGGATGTTGGAAGGAAATTGTGTATAAGGGGTTGAGAATGTCTGTCTGTCTTTCTGTCTGTGGAAAAATAACTTTATGAAAATGTAACAGAAGGGCAAGGGTGAAAAATCAGTGGAAAGGCTCATTGAATTTGAAAATGGGCCAGATTAAACTGGGGGTTCCAGAGAAAAACGTTTCGCCCCAAAAATGGCCCACAGACATATATACATATACACAGAAACATATACACAGCACAGACACAACACACACACAGATACAAATACACGAACCTATGTAAACCACAAGTTCTGATTACCCCACATGATATGTTTACTCCAAGTCCTGCACCCTATTATATTGTTTATCTCCAAGTTCTCTGCCCCTGTTACAACATTATAACGTAAGTTATACTTTGAGTTTTAATGTAAACCGCTTTGAATTTATGATAAGGCGGTATAGAAAACCCTTTTAATAAATAAAATACAAAATATAAACAGCACAAATACAGACCCCATATACATACACACACATACAAACACAATCCCCCACACATATATATATACATACACATATACGTACACATGACACAGATGCACACACCCCCACATACATGCACAAACACACACACACACACACACACATATGCCACACAGTCACTTACACACATGCCACAAATGGGCACTTATACAAAAATACACAACACAGGCACACACATATACCTAGTCATCCACACAACACAGACAAACACATAAGCACCGACACAAAAAGAAAACATAGACACAGACACACACAAACATAGGGACTAGAAATGATTCCTTCAGGATGTCTACATGCTCCCCCCCCCTCATAAGGACATAAGAAATGCCTTTACTGGATCAGACCAAGGTCCATCAAGCCCAATAACCTGTTTCCAACAGTGGCCAATCCAGATCTCAAGTACCTGGCAGGTTCCCAAGGAGGAACATAGGTTTTACAATGCTTGTCCTGGGGCAAGCACTGCATTTCCCGGGTGCTATATAATAATGGTTAATGGACCTTTCCTGCAGGAACTAGTCCAAACCTTTTTTAAACCCAGCTACACTAACAGCTTTTACTACATCCTCCGGTAACAAATTCCAGAGTTTGATTACGCGTTGAGTAAAAAAATATGTTCTCTTATTAGTCTTAAATGGGTTACATTGTAGCTTCATTGCATGTCCCCTAGTCTTTCTACTTTTTGTTGGAATAAACAATCGATTTACGTTTACTAATTCCGCTCCATTAATTTATAGACCTCTATCAGATCCCCCCTCAGCCATCTCTTTTCCAAGCTAAAGAGCCCCAACCTTTTAAGCCTCTCCTCATAGGAGTATCCTTCCATTCTCTTTACCATTTTTGTCACTTTTCTTTATTCCTTTTTAATTCAGCTATATCCTTTTTTAAGATATGGCAACCAGAATTGCGCACAATATTCAAGGTGCATTTGCGCCATGGAACAATACAGAGGCATTATAATATCATTTGTTTTATCCTGCATTCCTTCCTTATGATTCCTAGCATTCTATTTGCTTTCTTGGCCACAGCTGCACACTGGGCGGGGGGTTTCAATGTATTATCCACGATGATGCCTTAATCTTTTTCCTGGGTGGTGGTTTCTATGGTGGTACCTTGCATTGTGTAAGCATAGTTTGGGTTGTTCTTTCCTAGATGCATAACTTTACACTTGTCCACATTAATCTGCCATTTGGACGCCCAGTCTTCCAATTTTTCAAGGTCCTCTTGCAATTTTTCACTATCCTCTTGCGTTTTAGCAACTTTCAATAAATGCATGTTATCTGCAAATTTGATCACCTCACTTGTTATTCCTGTTTCAAGGTCATTTATGAATATGTTAAAAATCAGCGGGCCCAGCACAGATCCCTGGGGTACTTCACTATTCAGCTTTCTCCTTTGAGAAAATTGGCCATTTAGCCCTACCTCTGCTTTCTATATTTTAACCAGTTCCTGATCCACAATACTACACTACCTCCAATCCCATGACCTTTTAATTTCGCCAAGAGTCTCTCATGAAGGACCTTGTCAAAGGCTTTCTGAAAATCCAAATACGCTATATCAACCAGTTCACCTTTGTCTACCTGTTTATTCACACCATCAAAAAAATATAGCATAAGAACATAAGAACATAAGATCTGCCATACTGGGTCAGACCAAGGTCCATCAAGCCCAGTATTCTGTTTCCAACAGTGGCCAATCTAGGTCATATGTACCTAGCAGTTTCCCCAAGAGACACAAGTTCCACAATGCTTGTACTGGGTCAAGCATTGATATCTTCGGTCACTTCTTAATAATGGTTTATGGACCTTTCCTCCAGGAACTTGTCCAAACCTTTTTTAAACCCAGCTACACTAACAGCCTTTACTACATCCTCCGGTAACAAATTCCAGAGTTTGATTACACGTTGAGTGAAAAAATATTTTTTTTTATTAGTCTTAAATAGTTTACTCTGTAGCTTCATTGCATGTCCCCTAGTCTTTCTATATTCTGATAACGTAAACAATCGATCTACGTTTACCCGTTCCACTCCGTTCATTAATTTATAGACTTCTATCATATCTCCCCTCAGCCGTCTCTTTTCCAGGGTAAAGAGCCCTAACCTTTTTAGCCTTTCTTCATAGGAGTATCCTTCCATCCCCTTTACCATTTTGGTGGCTCTTCTCTGAACCTTTTCTAAAATCGCTATATCCTTTTTAAGATACGGCGACCAGAATTGCACACAATGTTCAAGGTGCGGTCTCACCATGGAACGATATAGAGGCATTACAATATCTTTTGTTTTATTTTCCATTCCTTTCCTTATCATACCTAGCATTCTATTTGCTCTCTTGGCCGCCGCTGCACACTGGGCCGAGGGTTTTAACATGGTATCCACAATGACGCCTAAATCTTTTTCCTGGGTGGTGGTTCCTAATGTGGAACCTTGCATCATGTAACCATAGTTTGGGTTGTTCTTCCCTAGGTGCATAACCTTGCACTTGTCCACATTAAATTTCATCTGCCATTTTGATGCCCAGTCTTCCAATTTATCAAGATCCTCTTGCAATTTTTCACAATCCTCTTGGGTTTTAACAACTTTAAATAGTTTTGTGTCATCTGCAAATTTGATAACCTCACTCGTTATTCCACTTTCCAGGTCATTTATAAATATGTCAAAAAGCAGCGGACCCAGCACAGATCCCTGGGGTACACCACTATTCACCTTTCTCCATTGGGAAAATTGGCTATTTAGCCCTACCCTCTGCTTTCTATCTTTTAACCAGTTCCTGATCCACAATAGTACACTGCCTCCTATCCCATGACTCTTTAGTTTTGCCAAAAGTCTCTGATGAGGGACATTTTCAAAGGCTTTCTGAAAGTCCAGATACACAATATCAACCGACTCACCTTTGTCCACCTGTTTATTCACTCCTTCAAAAAAACATAACAGATTAGTAAGACAAGATCTTCCTTGTTAAAAGCCATGTTGGCTGTCTCCCATTAGGTTGTGACTATCTACATGCTGAGTAATTTTATTCTTTATGATGGTTTCTACCATTTTTCCTGGTACTGACGTCAGGCTCACCGGTCTGTAGTTTCCCGGATCACCCCTGGAACCCTTTTTAAAAATTGGTGTTACATTGGTGATCCTCCAGTCTTCAGGTATTAGAGATGATTTTAATGATAGTTCACAGATTACTGATAGCAGGTCTGCAATCTCATGTTTCAGTTCTTTCAACACCCTTGGATGTATACCATCTGGCCCAGGTGATTTGCTACTCTTCAGTTTATCTAATAGTTGTAAGACATCTTCCCGATGCATCGATATTTCCTTCAATTCTTCCGCACCTTTAAATACCACTTCAGTCATGGGTAACATCCCTACATCTTCCTCAGTAAAGACCGAAGCAAAGAATTCATTCAGTCTCTCCGCTATCGCCTTGTCGCCTCTTAGTGCTCCTTTAACCCCTTTATCATCTAATGGACCAACTGACTCTCTCACAGGTTTTTTGCTACAAATGTACTTGAAAAGGTCTTTATTTCGCGTTTTTGCTTCCGCAGCAAGCTTCTTCTCAAATTCTCTCTTTGCCTGCCCTATCAATGCCTTGCATTTGACTTGCCAGTGCTTGTGCTGTTTCCAGGTTTTGTCATTTGGCTCTTTTTTCCATTTCCTGAAAGATGCTTTTTTGGCAACAACAGCCTCTCTGACCTCACCTTTAAACCATGCTGGCAGACAAGACTTTCCTTAGCTAAATCCATGTTGACTTTCTCCCATTAAACCATGACTATCTACATGTTCAGTAATTTTATTCTTTATAATGGTTTCTACCATGGAGAATCCAAGGTGGCAAAGTTTTGTGGAGCTAATCTGAGGTGGCTGCTTTTTCATGGGTCTTAAGCGAAAGGCGCGGCAGTGTGCAGCCCTCACTAATGTCTTCTACCTTATCGCTGGTTACTTCAGGTCCTTTGGATTGTTTTCTTGTGTATACACCTCAGCTTCCAGTAGTTACAGGGGAGGTAATGCTGGTTGCAGTCTTGCCGGGGCTGGATGGTTCGGCTTTTGCCTCAGATCTTCCAACTCTCTCCCCTGATTTGCGTCCAGCGCCGAAGGTATCATGTTTCCAACAGGCCCCCGAAAGCCTGTTGCAAGAACTTCAACTCCTGGTGGGTGTGAGCTGAATGCATTGAGAGGGCCAGGCTTGGGGGCGAGTGAGGTGGGAAGTTTCCCTGCCCTGGAACAGCATTCACACGCCGACCTTTGAATGCCACTGGTTGGACAACAGATGTTGGGTGAAGCCACATCATTGAGAGGTACTCCAGCACCCTCGGGAATGGAGGCAGCAGTGGCACAAACAGGAGATCTTGGAAATTTTACTTATGTTTGACTAGAGAACTTTACATTGGAGGCCATTTGGAAGGCCATAGTTTCACTTGGGGAGGCTTTGATTTTTCATGTTTCATCTTTGGAGGTGTGAATCTCTAATAATGAGACGGATACAACACTTAACTCCTTCCTTGTAGTCAACTAAGAATGAGATGTCTGATGTTCGAATTAAACTGGTATCTTTGGAAAGTCAGTCTGAGGTGTTTGTTAAAAACTTTGGTGTGGTTGACAGGAAAATGGAGTACTTGGAAAATATGCATCGAACTAGTAACTTGCGTTTAATACTACTATTTCCTAGAGGGACGTGTTCACGGAATATTTGGTGGACATACTAGCAGTATCTCGGGACTCTCTCCCTCCAATAGTTAAATTTTTTTATCTTCCACCTGGTAGGAAGAAGCCTTTACCCATGACTCAACAACTGGATTTTTTAAATATTACTGATATCCTTGAGCCCTCTCGAGATGAGCAGGTGGTTCCTGCTACTTTGATTGTTACATTTTTGTTTCTTTCAGAGAGAGAGTGGTGTTTAAAACTTTTTTCATAAGAAGCATTTGTTATTTCATGGTCAACATGTGAAATATATCCTGATTTGGCTAAGGCAACCCAGTGTGGTCGTAAAGAGTTTCTCTTAATGCAGCCTGAGGTTTTGCAGCTGAGTGGGCTCTTTTTTTTTAAAACATCCTTGTAAATGTCTGGTGAAATATCAGTCTGTTTCATATATATTTAATGAACCCACTCAGCTGTGTACCTTCGTGAATGCAAGAAGACTGGAGGCTTCTATTGGTTCCATTCTGGATGAATCGCAAAATGTGTAATGGAATCTACTGGAATCTAACTCCTTTTTCTTTGTCTTTGGAGTAGGAGTATTTTAGTTTTGGATATCTCCTTTGTAGTGGGCTAAGGTGGGCAGGCAAGAAATGATATTGTGACTTTGCTTTGAATATTTTTTGGATTTGAATGTTTGCTGTGATGTACTGCTCTTTTTCTGTGCAAGATGGCTTTTGTTAACTTTCTTGGATTAATATGAAAATTCCATAAATAAATAAATTTATAATGGTTTCTATCATTTTGCCCGGTACTGATGTCAGGCTCACAGGTCTGTAGTTTCCCGAATCACTCCTGGAACCCTTTTTAAAAATTGAAGTTACATTGGTCACTCTCCAATCCTCGGTACTACATATGATTTTAATGATAGTTCACAGATTACTAATAGGAGGTCTGCAATCTCATATTTCAGTTCTTTCAACATCCTTGGATGTATACCATCCAGTCCAGGTGATTTGCTACTCTTCAGTTTATCAAACAGTTGTAATACATCCTCCCGACTTATCAATATTTTGGATACATCACCTTTATATAGCATTTCAGGCACAGGTAATTTCCCTACATCTTCTTCAGTAAAGATCAAAGCAAAGAATTCATTTAGAGGTATGTTTAATAAACTGCGGTAAGGTAACAGTGGTAACGGTAACACGCGTTAGGTAACGGTAACACGCGTTAGGTAACGTTAACACACGTTAATGTTACCTAACGCGCGCTAGCGTTCCTGGCCATGGTAAGCCCAGAAAAGGGTGGCGAGAGGGCGGAGAGAAGGGGTCAATGGGCGGGGAGTGGGCAGGGAGAGGCTCCCACGACACCAACGCAGGGAACTGAAGGGCTGAAAAGTAATGCAAGTGAAAACCTGGCATTAGAGGCACATTTGCAGGAGAGAGAAACCATTTAAGTGTCAGCAATGTACAGCATAGGCAGGGAGCCCAAGAAAGGTGATAGTAGTGCTCCATTTGCAGCAACAGCATAGTGCCCAGGTATGAAAGGCCACTATGGTGATGGTGCAAATGGGGCATGGGGGCTGCAGGTGGGACATGCAGTGGGGGCAACTGGGGCACAGGGTGAACTAGGCAGATGCCTAGGTGGCACATAGGAATGCAGAAAATGGAAACCAGCAAGACAGCAACTGACCAGGGTCAAACATGCCCACGAGCCTGTGCCCCACAGTGTCCCATCCAGGGGGCATTACCCAGAAGGTACACCAAGGGGCACATAACATTGACAGGCAGTGCCAGGGGAAGCATGGACAGCTATGTAGGCACCCCTACCCCAGAACCCACACTTAGGCAGCCACCTACGTACCCCCTGGATGGCCTGGGACTGTGCACAACCGGCACCGACAGCATATGGTCATAGTGGCATGGCAGGGGGGAGGTTGGGCATAGGCACCTGTCCCACCACACCCTCATCTACAAAAGGGGTGATTGTGGGCCCCTTAGGGTATATAGTGTATACCACTTCAACCCATAGAGGCAGTGCTACCTAAACCCTATGTGAGTCTAGACACCCTGCTGCCCTGATAATAGGTACCCATGGCAGCCAGACTTTAACACCACGTATGCACTAATCTGGGTGGTGTCCAGTCCCACAGGGCCACTTGTGACTGCAAAACACAGATGGGAACAGAAGTACCTGGGAGCACCTGTCACACATGGGTAGTGATGAAGATGTGCAGCAGGACCTATCTCTAGCATCACATGTACTGTGGACCTAGTGCTGGGCACCCATCCTATCCCTCAGGGTGAACACAGAACCTGCACAATGGCATAGTCTGTAGCTACTCTGTGCCAATATCACACACTGTCAGTCCGTCTTACCACGCTGCAGTACCCGAGAGGTGCAGACCCCATTTGGTGGTCAGCTGTAGGCTGCTGTTCTGCATGTGCAATGCATCATGGGGTTACCCTATCCTGGCACACAGAGCAGACGGTTTGTGCGGTGACCTGAAGTCCTTCTGTACCCAGCCATTGCTGTGCAACAAGCCATAGAGGTATAGCCTACTGGTTAGTACACTGACGTTCTAGGCAGTGTTCATGGGTTTGATTCCTCATTGTTCCTTCCTGTCCATGTCAGATTTTTTGCATGCCTGTGACAGTCATAACTTTGCAGATCCATGCTGCCAGCCCATAATACTCTCACCACAGTTGCCATCACTCCTTATAAGGCATTACAAGGCACCTTATTAGGCACAGTACAAGGCCCTTGCCTTGTACTGTGCCTAGTAAGGTGCCTTGTAACGTGCCTTATAACCAGGGCCGGCCCGTCCATTGAGCGAGAATGTTTTTTGCACAGGGCCCCACGTTTCAGGGGGCCCCGCACAAAGAACATTCTACATTAAAAGTACATTTTAAAATATATAAAAAAGCTAAAACTCTCCCTTCGTGGCTCTGAAAATGACGCGGAGAGGGACTGAAGCAGGGGGGAGGGCTCTGCCAGGCAGGGAGGTGCCACGGGACACTCGATTCTGCTGCTGCCGTAGCAGCAGTAGCAGCAGCCAGCTTTTTTTTTTATTTTAAATTTTCCCTGGGCTGATGGGGGGAGGGGGTATAGGACTGGTAATGGGCTATGGGGGGGCTAAGTCTGGAAATGGGGTGATGTGGGGTTAGGACAATTAATGAGCTATGGGGGGGCTAGGACTGGAAATGGGCTGATGGGGGGGTTAGGACTTGAGGTGGGCTGATGGGGTTAGGACTGGTAATGGGCTGTGGACTGATGGGGGGTTAGGACTGGTAATGGGCTATGGGGGGAGCTAAGTCTGGAAATGGGGTGCTGGGGAGGGTTTAGGACTGGTAATGGGCTATGAGGGGGGCTAAGACTGGAAATGGGCTGATGGGGTTAGGACTGGAAGTGGGCTGATGGGGGGCTTAGGACTGGTAATGGGCTATGGGGGGCTAGGACTGGAAATGGGCTGAGTGGAAGGGGAGGCTTGAACTGCAAATAGCTGATGGGGATGGGGGCTTGGAATGGAAATGGGCTGAGTGGAAGGGGGGCTTGAACTGCATTTAGCTGATGAGGAGGGGGGCTTGGAATGGAAATGGACTGAGTGGAAGGGGGGCTTGAACTGTAAATAGCTGATGGGGAGGGGGGCTTGGAATGGAAATGGGCTGTGAGGGGAGGGAGCTAGGACTGGAAATGGGCTGAGTGAGGGGAGGGATCTAGGACAGGAAATGGGCTGATGGAGGGGCTAGGATAGGACTGGAAATGGGCTGTTAGGGGGAGCTAAGATTGGAAATGGGCTGTGGTGGAGGCTTGGATTGAAATGGACTCATGGAGGGGCTAGAACTGGAAGGCTCATGGAGGGGCTTAGATTGGAAATGGGCTGAGTGGAGGGAAGCTAGGATTTGACATGGGCTGATGGTGGGGCTAGGAAAGGACTAGAATTGGGCTGATGGGGGCTGGGATTGGAAATGAGCTGATGGAGGGACTCGTATAGGACTGGAAATGGATGGGGGAGCTAGGACTGGAAATGGGCTGATGGGGGGCTAGGACTGGAAATGGGATGATGCAGGGACTAGAAGGGAGCAGATGCTGGGTGGGTTTGGAACTAGAAGGGAGCTGATGTTGAGGGAGGATTAGAATGGGATGGGGCTGGGAGAGTGAAATGGAGAGGGGAAAAATATTTTGTGTGGGAGGGAAGAAAAATCTACAATTAGCCAGGTATTGGGAGAGTAAGTGGGGATTGAGGATGGAGGGGTAAAATTTGAGTGGATGAAATAGAAATGAGGAAAGAGCAAAAGGAGAAAGATTAGTATGTTAAGGCAGATGTAGAGAGAGAATGGAAAAAAACTAGGAGAGAGAAGAAAGGACAAATGGACAGCAGACGATGGAGAGTTAGCAGAAGACATGAACAAACCAGAAGAAAGTGGCTGGAGCAATTGCAACTGAAAAAAAATACACAAAAGGTAGAAAGATATCTCTTTATTTTGAATTTATAAACTGAAATATGTCAGCTCTGGGAAATGTGCATCATTAATGTCTGCGCATGGTTTAGTACAAGAGGAAATTAATTTATAGTTTTATTTCTACAGTGTACATTCCAAGTTTGGCTTTTGGGGTTCCCAGTTTAATTATTGCCTTCCTGTTTCTAAATTGTGATTCCTTGTTTGGTGATGGTCTATGTTCTGCATGTGTAACTGAGTTGAGGTATTCTGTTTATGTAATTCCTATTTGACATTGCCACTTGTTCTCTTTCCCCAGTAGGTCATGCATTCTTATTCTCTGAAATGTATTGGTTTAATATTTGCAGTGTTACCTTTTGATAGGTAGGGTCTGGTGCTTTGTGAGTCCTGGTAGTGCTTTTACGATACAGCGGGTTTGCTATGGGTTCTAAATGGGCAGTGTTTGTAGTAGTTCCTGATGTGCCTGGCGGTTGGCACTGGATTATAGTAATGTAAAAATCTTTTAGTCTTTCTTTATCCATACACTCATTAAGAGGCATGTTTACTAAAAGTTAGTGTATGGTAACATTATGCAAATATTTATGCATATGAGGCCCATTATGCAAATGAGGCCCCGCACCGAGTCTCCGCACATGGCCCCGCACCCCCCTTGGGCCGCCCCTGCTTATAACGTGCCTTATGACGTGCCTTGTACTGTGCCTAATAAGGTGCCTTATAACCTGCCTTGTAACGCGCGTTAGCCTAAGGCGCCTTGTGATGCGCGTTACCTGACACAGCTTGCCCTAATGATGCACCGCCCATTCCCTTATATGGGCATCCAGGGAACCTAACGTGGGGAACGTTACCTTAGTTTAGTAAACATACCCCTTAGTCTCTCTGCTATGGTCTTGTCCTCCCTTAGTGCCCCGTTTACCACTCTATCGTCTAATTGTCCATCTGATTCTCTCACAGGAGTTTTGCTACAAATGTCCTTGAAAAAGTTTTTATTATGTGTTTTTGCTCCCACAGCAAGTTTTTTTTTAAATTCTCTCTTTACCTGCCTTATCAATGTATTGTGTCTAACTTGCCAGTGCAATGCAAGGTCCTCTAGTTAGATGCTGCCACATTCCTAGACATGATGGGCTGCTTCTTAGTGATTCAGATGTGTATTTCATTTTCTTTGATGTAAATTCTACTGTGAAACCAATTAACTGACCTGTACAACTTTCTTAATGGTTGCTATGAGTGTACTGCCAAATAATATCTGTTGCCGCAGGACAGAGGCCTTCTGTGCTTAAACTATAAACTCTAAGCTTTGAACTCTGTTGATAGTGACATCTAATAGTTTGATATATTATCAAACTTGGTTTCATTTTATTATTCTTTCCAAGCCAATACAATGTTTAGGTATCACTCCATTCTAACTATACATCCCTTCTTTCCTCAAATCAAAGACACACACAAGCATAGATACAACACAGATACAAACACACACATGCAGGCAGAGGAGTTGGAAAGAATTCCATGAGCCAAGTCCTGCATATAGTAAATGAAATGATGGCAGATAAAGACCAGTATGGTCCATCTAATCTGCCCAGTAAGATGGCAAGAGTAGGTGCACCTGCCGCTCTGTGCAGGCCACCCCTTCCCATGTTTTTGTTTAGGGGTGAACCCACCGCTCCATGTAGGACACCCCTATTTGTTGAGAAATTAGATAGTTCAGTTTATTTTGATTTTATCCTGCTGCTGTAAAGGGATCCACTGTGTCTGTCCCATGCCATTTTGAATTCCGTCACTGTGGTTGCCCTCACCACTTCCATCGGGAGGGCATTCCAAGCAGCCACCATCCTTTCAGTGAAAAAGTATTTCCTGACATTGCCTTTCAATTTACCACCTTGCAGCTTCATGTTATGCCCTCTAGTTTTACAGCTTTCCCGTCTTTGGAAGAGGTTTGTTTGTTCATTATTTCTCTTTAAGTATTTTAAGGTCTGAATCATATCTCCCCTATCCCTCCTCTCCTCCAGAGTGTACATAAAACATCAACAGAGTGTGGATGACAACATCAATTTTGGAGTGCTCACTTTCAGCGCTAAGTACATCAACAATTTGTTTTGTATTCTTGCTAGCTGTAGAGCCTGGGAGGCATTTGACTATCTTCTCTCCTTTGAACTGTGTTCCCAAGTTGGTGCCTCTGATGATGGAATCACCAAGTAGTAGTAGTTTTCTGTTCCATGAGTTTTTCTTCATATTTGGTGCTTTATCAGGAGATTGGGCATTGACTGTCTCATTTAAGGGCCCTTCAGTTTCCATGGATTGGGCATCCTCATTAACCAAAGCAGAGAAGGCATTATGCAGTGATATCTCATGATGTATAGGGTGTCTCTGCGCTACAGGTCGCAATCTACCAGAGTCCACTGTGATCCATTTATTCCTGGGATGTTTGATTCTTTGTGGGAGCAGTGGTGGACTTTGTTTGGTTTGTATCCTAGAAGAGGTGTGTTTCATTGCAGCTAGTTCTTCCCTTAATAGAGTCAATTCTTTATGCATGGCGGCTAACTTGAGGCATATAGGACAAGCTCTTAGGTTCCAGATGATTCTTCTCAGAATGAAGGCACCACAGTTATTGCACTGAATACAAGACATGCTTGGTCCTAGAAGGAGAAGAAGAGAAGGTGGACTTAACACCAAATTAAGAGGATAGGTGTCAACATATATGACTGCTATATAGGCAATGCAGCCCTGAGGTGGGTGGGGTGAGGGGTAGGGTAGGCAGGAACCTAAGTGTCCTTGGCCAGTAGACCTTACATGACCTGAGGACACACTTAGATATCTGATTTAAGGGCTACACAAGGAATGTAGGCAGTCAAAATATTCCCAAAAGTGAATGTAAAACCAACAGTTAAATTTTATATCAGCAGCAAACAACAACAAGACAGGCAAAAAGATACAAGGTTGAAAGCTTAGCTGTGTGGAGGCTCTGGAAGCTGTGGAAGCTGTGAAGACTAGGGTTGACCAGGTACTTGTGGAAGGGCGGTAAGATAATTTAATTAGCCCCGCCCTTTGAGCAGGCTTGCAGACAATTCAAACAATGGAAGCAGAAATAGTCAAACTGAACCTTTAACTTCTTTCTATCTGCCTACTGTGCAAAGGTCCCTGTAATTTTAAATGATACCTTTGCTTCTAAAGTAGGAGACTCAGGTATGACCAGGTCCCTGCAAATCAAAGTATTTCTATTCCAAGTAGCTTTATATCCCAAGTGTCCTTGGCCAGTAGCCCTTACATGAACTGAGGGCACACTTAGATATCTGATTTAAGGGCTACACGAGGAATGTAGGCAGTCAGAATATTCCCAAAAGTGAATGTAAAACCAACCATTAAAGTTTATATCAGCAGCAAACAACAACAATACAGGCAAAAAGATACAAGGCTGAAAGCTTAGTTGTGTGGAGGCTCTGGAAGCTGTGGAAGCTGTCATGCTTTCCCCACTTATTTATTTCTCCATTTTGAATATTATGACTGAGAGATTTCCTTTTATTCCTATCTTTTGCTTTTGTAGGACCCTATTGAATCCTCCTCTATCCATTATGGGTTTAATTCTGGCAGGTTGTACAGAATATAGGGCCCTTTTATTAAACTGCAGTAACAGTGAATGCTGCTATTATACACCTGTGAAAAACTGTTACCATGTTGACATTACTGTTAGCATGCACTTAGGACCGATCCAACCATTAGGCAAACTTGGCATTCACCTAGGGCAGCAGTTTCTGGTGAATGGCAAAGAACAGGGCATTCAAGGCTAAACAACAGATTCTGACCGCTGGAAGGGGGCATCAGGCCAACATCTTGAACCAACTCTGGGGCTGGACCTGCACACACTGTTTTGCATGCTAACCATATGCTATGGAACGTGGCAGCTTTGGGGTGTGGCAGCCATGTGGTAGCTGGCATTAAGTGCAGCCATGCTACAAGCAATTCAGTACCTTGGCAGCTGGCAGGCCCTCTGAGGTAATGACTCATTCAACCTCACTACCAAAGTCGTTTGAAGAAATGCCACAGCTGTGATGACCCCAGTATCTCCATACCTCTGATCGCATGCTCCCCACAACCAATAACCCCCACTAATCCAATTGCCAATATAAACAAATGTATGATCTTCCCAATCCGATCCCCCCACCACAGTTCATAAACCCCTTTCAGCACTATTACAATGAGAACCCCCCACACCAGAACTCCCTGTTTCTGATCCAGCCCCCTTGAAAAAGAGCCTCCCTGGAAATCCCCCTTTAATACCAGACCCCCCTACCCGGAGATACCCCCCACCATCCGTTCTCCTGTCCAGCCCACCTCAGGATTTACCTGGAGGATTCCCTGGTGTCTAGTGGGGCTGGGGCAGGAGCGATCTCCACTGTTCTTACCCTGACTGCTGCTGCATTCAAAATGGAAGCTTTCACCCCTAGCCACTACTGGAAAGGTCATTTAATGACTCATATATAACAGGTTATTGAAATGGTGCAGCAAAATTGATGAAGAGGTCATAGGGAACTGATGTTTAATTATAAAGAGCATTCTTGGATATTTTATTTGAAGACCATAATGCCAGAAGATCTCAAGTGAATGACACTGAAGTAGTGACTATGAGGAGACCAGGTGACCTGGATTTTAAAAAGATGCCAATGCCATTTTTTTCCACTTACTTGCAGGAATGTGAGAAGGGAGAGCTTTTTTGGAGTCCATGGAAAATATTGGAATATTATTGGGAACCTAAAAGAGTGACCAAGGGGCATGTTTACTAAGACCTGTGCTGATCATGCATGTGTGGGCTGTGTTACTAGCACAGGGGGTCAGTGTAAACTTCAGGGGGTGTGTGCTTCTGCCTCCTTGCAGTTAGTATGGGTCCAAGACAAGGCACTGGTGCTAAGGGTGGCAAGTATGATTAGCACAGACCACTAATTTGCACGCTAGCCGTGATGCACCAGCAATGCCTGTGTTCCACTGCTGTCCTGCCCAGTCCCCACCCCAATGCACACTACCAGAATAGAATGGGGTTTTTGATGAAAGAGGCCATGTTACCTTTTAGCGCTGCATCTAAACTGCACAATAAACCCTGCGTTTCCAGGTAGCGCACTTTAGTAGACATGCCCCCTTAAGTAGTATTGTCCCTAATGCAGATTTTAAAAAGGTGATGTCCCATCAGAGGAAGATTGCCAGAAGATATCGGAGATGTGAAAGTGCATTTTACAAATGATGCCCAAGTGCAATCTGGGATGTCCGAGCCAGAACGTCTTGAATAAAAAGCATGCATGTCCAAGTTCAGGCATGATTTCACAAATGTGGATGTACCCGATATGGACGTCTGTAGGGCGTCTACATAGACATCTCTGGAATAGTATGCAAGGCCCGCAACATCTAGAAATTGCCTAATGGTTAGAATAATGGACTAGAACTGTGGCAGCCGGAGTTTGAATCCCATGGCTGCTATCATTGTAGTGTGGAGAGTACTGCAGATGGTGGAGTGTCATCTTCTCTACATGTCTGCATGTTTTATGGCCAAAATGAGCACTTTCCTGATGACTATTCATGCAGGTCTAAACTTGTATTGGACTACAGACATCACCAATGTTTCTGAAATCAAGATAGGGCATCCGAGTCCATTGCACCACTCCGGAAACACCTCTGCCATGTCTCCTGCCTACTTGGAGGTCCTCACACTGGAGACATCTTTGAAAGTCATTTGTAAAATGACTCTGGGGTTGTCTCCATGATTTGGATGTCTGCATTCACATTTTTGGACATCCAGATCATGACTAATGCTTTTTAAAACGATCCCCATAGAAGATAAGCAATGGTTACTAAGGTTGATATTTTAAGGATATATTTTTGACACTTATATCTGTACAAAAATAGAAAACTGGACCAATGATGAGAAGAGTGAGACAATAGTCTCATAATATCCACTATTTTGCTCTCTGTGGTTTCAGATCCATTTAAATTTAGATAAAAATAGCAACGTGAAGACACATTTTACAATGGGACATCCACATGCAGTCTGGGACGTGAAAGCCAGAACGTCTAAATATAAAAGCAGGCACGTGCAAGTTCAGGCATGAGTTCAGAAACGTGGACATGTCAGATATGGACATCTATATAGACATCCCTAGAAGAGCATTGCAGAATATAGATATATAATGGCTAATGTAGTGGATTAGGTGCAGAGTAACCAGGGTTCGTATCCCAGTGTGGATCTTTGTAATCTTAGACTAGTCACTTAACTCTCCATCTTTTCTCCACTCTCTAGAAGTTTTAAGGGCAAAACAAGCACTTTCCTGATGCCTGTAGCAA
Organism: Ichthyophis bannanicus; assembly: GCA_033557465.1. Lineage (NCBI taxonomy): Eukaryota > Metazoa > Chordata > Amphibia > Gymnophiona > Ichthyophiidae > Ichthyophis > Ichthyophis bannanicus. The sequence goes on along the minus strand of CM066033.1, from coordinate 939,254,813 downwards.
GTCTAAACATGGTTGTGCAGGCAGACATCCCTGTCGTTCCTGAAATCAAATGGAGACGTGTAAGTCCACTGTGCCTCCACCGTGCCAACTTGGATAAACCTGCACCCGAGACATCTGTAAATGTCATTTGTGGAATGACTTTGAGACGTCTCCGTGATTTTGACATCTACGTGAACATCTTCAGAAGTCTTAAATCACAGTTAAGCCTTTTAAAATGACCCATATAATGTTTTACATTTTTTCAATTGAAAACAGATAGAGGAATGGTTCACAGAGGGATTTTATAAAATAAGCATAAAAGAGATACAGTATTCACATTTTTACTACTACTACTAATCATTTGTATAGCACTACAAGGCATACACAGTACTGTACATATAGATGTAAGACACAGTATCTGCTCATCAGAGCTTACAATGTAATCAAGATGAAAGACAATATTGCAAAACTGGGGACTAAAATATACCAAGATACACATAGGGGGTTATTCTGTGCCATGCCTTCCCCACCGGCATCTAACCTTCCACCAGTTGTGCGGGGAAGTTAGACGGGGGCGGGGAAGGGGCAGCTCGGGGGTGGAGTCTGGGTGGGCGGTGGGCAGTCACCAGCCCTGGATGTACAGGGCCGATTCCAATGTCGGCCCTGTATATCCAGGCAGCTGACATGTGCGGGGAAGTTATCCACCTCTGAGGTGGAATAACTTCCCTGGACCTGTTTTTTTTTAAATGCCGGGGCACGGATGGGGCAGGGGGGGGCTGGAGGACATTCCCTGCAGCTCGGCCCTGGCTTAGGAGGCCAGATCAGGGGTCAGGCTGCCAGGAATAAGCATATTTTTCCAGTAGCCGGCATCGCGACTTTTAAATGGAGCCGCGGTGCCATGGCAACCAGACACCATGGTGCCGCGGCTCCATTTAAAAGCCCTGACTGAGTTAGTCAGGCTTGTCATGTATGTATAGGCTGGACTGAATCACAGTCCCAGCTTGAAAATACAAGACTGATCGCGATTCTGATCCTACGGGGCTAGACGTGCCCCGTGGGATCAGAATCGTGAGCCCCTCTGTACATCCGGCTCAGACTGGACATACAGAGGGGCTTGACATCCGGGATGGAATAGGTATAGGTAGCAGAAAGATACAGAAATATTTCCCATTGTATAGGGAGCCACAGGCTTGATAAAGAAGAACTCCCAAGCACATCTTGACAAACTGCCCATACATGTTACATCTTACGAACTCCAAACGAAAGCTCTCTTTGCAAGTATTATGCTGAGCATTAGCAGTAAATTTGAGAGACTGAGAAATGAGGTTTCTCCAAACTAACCCATTTGGAGAAACTGCCCTGGTAGTGGCAAGGGAATGAGGAGCATCAGGATCCAAAAGCAGATTTAAAGAGGTGGATTTTCAGCCTGGAGTTGAATAAGACCAGAGAAGGAGCCGGGCGTACTGACTCAGGTAGTTTGTTCTAGGCATATGGAGCAGCAAGGTTGAATGAACAAAGTCTGGAATTGGTAGTGCCAGAGAAGGGCACAGATAAAAGGAATCTGCCAGAGGACTGGAGTTCCCAAGAAGGATTGTAGAAGTGTAAAGTGAGATATGAGAGGAAAGGTAGTGTGCAGCCGTAGAATAAATGCACTTGTAGGTAAATTTGAATGGATGTGGAAACTGATAGGGAGCCAATGAAGTGACCTGAGAAGAGGGGTTACATGAGCATAATGACACTGGTGAAAGATAAGCTATGCAGCTGACTTTTGAACAGATTGAAGGGAAGAGAGATGATTCAGAGGGAGACCAGTGAGGATCAGGTTACAATAGTTAAGGCGAGAGGTGACTAATGGGTAGTTGAGGGTCTTACTAGTGTGTGTAGAAAGGAAGGGACAAATTTTGCCAATGTTATAAAGAAGTGGCAGGTTTTAACTGTGTTGGTTATGTGCAAAGAAAGAGAGAATGGAGCCAAAGATGACCCCAAGGTAGCGAGCTGAGGAAATTGGGAGGAGGGTAGTGTTATCCACAGGAATAGAGAAAGGAGGAAGGGGGTGCTCAGTCTTCTGTTATTAAATTCCCTGCTATGTGCCTTGACAGCCGTGGTGCCCTCTTATAAAATTACTACCTACTGGATCATTTTTGGTGCCTTACCATCACTTTAAGTATCTTCTTCTAAAGTGAGAACAATTGGAGGCCAATTCTGTTCTGGGCGTCCTCGCCTGTCCGGGCACCCAGAATCTGGATGTGCCCCGGTTGTACCCGATTCTGCTCCTGCAGGGGCTAGATGCCCCCATGGAATCAGAATCAAGTGCAACTGGCCGGATGTGCATGCCATGCCCTGATTCTGGGCACCCGGATGTCCAGCCCACTACCCGGCTAGCCCAGCCAAGCTCCTGCATGGAGCTGCAGTGCCATGGTGTCCTGTTGCCATGGCACCATGCAGGAGCCACGATCCTTGACAGCCCTGAGACGTTCCTTCCCCCACCTCCTGACCCCCCCCAATTGGGCCTGCCATGGCCAGGGTAGGGCCGCAGGGAACCCCCTGTACCCCCTCACCTTCCTTTCTGGGCCTGGGTCTTCCATCCTCTGCTGTCCAGGAGGACTTATTCCACCTTCAAAGAGGAATAAGTCCCCCTTACAAATGGCTGACCCCAGATGCACAGGGCCAACCTCAGAATCGGCTCTGTATGTCCGGGATCATGACACTACTTACAGCCCGCCCTCACTCCACCTGTGGCCTGTCCCCTCCTGCCCACAAACAGAGCTCTCTGCACAGCTCAGAGCTACAAGTGGGGATCTCTGTTTCCAGGATGCAAGCAGGCATTTATTTTACTTTATATCCCACAAATAAACCCTCTTATAACAGCTGCTCTTTGGAAGATTCTAAGGGGCCGATATTTAAAGCGATTAATACTGTTAGCAGACCTACTAACCACGTTAATCCCCTTGGCAGGATAGCCAGTGGTTATCATCGGGACATTCTGGAGGTGGCATCGGTCAGTAGCTGGGCAGTGGTGATATTGAGCCACTGCCCAGTTATCAGCATGTGGCAAAAGTTGGGCGCAGTAAAGGCTTGCCTAACATTCACCGCTGAAGCTAACTGGGCAGCGACTGAATATCAACGCTGTCTGGTTAGCTTCAGAGCAATCTGGGCAACCCTGATTCAATGTCAGGGTCTGGTTATGGCCCTGGCATTGAATACTGTATCCGGCCCTAAAGTTCGGTGATAGGGACTAGCTGCTTTAGCAGTGCTAGCCACTGCTGCTGCACATCGGACCCACAATATCTAGCACTAGTCATCAAAAATGAGGCTGAATTGTACGTTGGATGTTTTTATTGGAAGAGGAATTGATTTTTATATGTTGATAATTATTCCCTATGTATTTTATTTGGGTTTAATGATTTGTCTCTTTCACAGTTATGTTCTTGTTCTAGTGTGTTTCAAAAACATGAAACGTACTATAAATTTTGAGCTGTGCATCTGTCCGCCTGTCCATCCTCCTGCCACAGGAACTGACCATGCTGCTGAATAGCAGTGACACCAGTGAAAAGGAGGGGAAAAGATAGGCAAAGATAAACCAGTTTTGAACAGGAAAGGATAGGGATGGAAGGATATGGTTTTGAGAAATGTATACGTAAGGGGCTGCTTTGCATGATATTGCATTAGAACAGCAAATTAATAATGAATCTGAATAAAACTTTGCCCATTGCAAGCTACAAATGGATTTTACTACAAACACCGATACTAAATATTTGCGAATAGTACGTCACATGGTAAAGGCTGAAATAGTACATCATCACAAATAATGTGTGGTACTGTGGCATTTAGCACACAAACACGCTATTTGACAGTATTTGACAGGTTAGTACATCAGCCTTTTTGTTTTATTGATCATGGTTTATATTTTCTTTCTAGAAAACCTTGTTTTAACTTCTGTGATTATTCTAAATAGTCTTCTTCCCTTGAACAAATTAATCATGATGGATAACTATTGCCTACTGAAAAGGAGTTTGCTGCTGTTGTTTTTCTATGGATTTTTCTTTGCAGTTTTAGTTGATAATCAATAAAAAGAGTTACACCAAGAAAATATATAATTGTTTTATCTTCATGAACTTTAAAAAATAACTCAAGATCTTCATTGCTCGATGTGCAGTTGAGGTCTGTCTTTTGTATTGTGAAAAGTAGTTTAGAAAACCCTGAGGCCAGTATTCAGTAATATCAAATCTGACTAAACTTATAACCAGATAAGTTATCTGATTAACTTTATTAAAAGAGATGGATAGTTAAGTTGGCAGCTTGTATATAGCTGGCAAAAGTTAACTGGATACCTTAACTAGTGTTTCTCAATCCTCTCTTAGACGCACACCTTCCAGTCAGGTCTCAGGATCACCACAGTGAGATCAATGAGACAGATTTGCATGTAATGGGTCTCTACTATGTGGAAATTTATCCCATGCATATTCATTATGGTAATCCTGAAAACCCGACTGAATAGGAGTGCTTCCAGGAGAAAGTTGAGAAGCTTTTCAATCATACAAGAAATATTTATTTAGCAGATGCTTGGTGAACAAGTCAGTCCATCGTTGAACTAAGTCACTTAGGGTGCCTTTTCTTCCCAGCAATCCTGTAAGGGGGGATTTGCTAAACTATATTCTGGTACTGATTTGCAAATCCCATGCTCTAATTGAATGTGCCCAATCACTTGGGAGGGAGGATCTCTAAAGTTAAAACGGGGACTACTTTAGTTGATATGGAATGGCAGACTAGATAGGACATGTAGTATTTTTCTGCCACCGTGTTTCTATGTTTCTAGTTCTATGAGATAGTTGCTAATGGGCCCATTTTTCCCATGGACACAAAATGGGAGAAGACCTTTAGTATACAAGCCCAACATGCATTAAGAGAATAATGCATGATTTTTGCCTCATGACAGCTATTAAAGGGCAGAACCATGTGTTACTCTACTGTAATAGGGTTATTCTACCTTCAAGTGCATTCCATAATAATAAAATGCAAAGCATTTAAATGCATATTAAAAACACCTCATTGCTATGTAAATCAAATAGCACAGTTTACACTGAACTTCACAAGTTGCATTATTCCAAGGAAAAATAATGCTAGCTCAAACTGGCATTATTTTCCTGGCCTGGAGCATTGGGCCCGATTCTCCTGACCACCATCTTAAAGGGGTTAGTATCAGGTCAAAGTGCATGGAAAGCACCCTATTCCCCCAATCAAGACCCTCATACCTCCAAAGTCACCCCATGGCCCCTCTCTTCCCAAAGACCCTCCCAACCTTGACACCCTCCCATGGAAGACCCTCCATCCCTCCCATAGGACCCCCTCTGGGTCTGCCTGATTAAATCCTTGGTGGTGGGTTTGTGTGCCTGCCCCTCTGGCACCACGTTCAACATGGCACCAGTTGAATCCAGCAGTAGTTTCATGGCAATATCACTAGGGTTCAAATTGCTATATAAAGGATTTATGTACTTATATGGTAGCATGAGCCTTAGTGATAGTACCATGAGACTACTGCTAGGGTTCAATTGGCACCATTTTGAACCCAACACTGGAGGGGGCAGGAGTGACTGGGACTCACTACTGTCCTAGAGCCTAGACCACTAAGGATTTTGTAAGGTAAGCTTGGTGGTACCTACAGTGGGGTAGGGAGAATTTTCTGGGGAGGGCGGGGTTGGGGGTCTTTTGAGGGGGGAGGGGTCTGCAGAGTGCAGAATCTATACAAAGGCATTATGATAGTCTCAGTATGGTTTTCCATTCCTTTCTGAATAATTCCTAACATTTTTTTATTTTTTTGACCACTGCTGTTGCCAAACACTAAACTGACCAATGCATTTTCCACAATTTATTTATTCGTTACTTTTATACTGCTCCTTCCTGAGATCAGCGCGGTGTACAATGAACAACATTATTGCATAGAACAAATTTTAACATTCTAAAATTCTAATAGTCAGAACTATGTACAAGGCAAAGTGTGTGCTTTCAGGAGCATTCTAACAGTCAGAATTATGTGCCTGTACAAGGGGTAGCAACTGAGACTATTTACAATTGGAGCAGAGGTGAGTATCATGGTATGGGTTGAGTTTGGGGTAATTCGAGGGACGAACCATTCCCTCGTATGACTCCAAGACCCTTTTCCTAGGTGGAACCCAGAAGATTGTGTAACTATAACCTGGAATATTCCTCCCCCTCCTCTGCTCCCCCCCCCTTTTTTCAGTTGTCCACATTTAGTTTTAACTCTCTTCTAGACACCTAGGGGTATGTTTACTAAGCAGTCTTAAAGTGCGCCCAGCGTTAGTGTGCAGGATGCCATAAAAGGAGTGGGCATTCCAGTCTAAATGTCACAAGCGCGTCAGCACGCGATAATGTGCGCTGCACACACTATCGTGCAATAAGGTGCGTAACGCACGTTAACTCGCGGTTAGCACAAGTAGGCGCACTGACCTGCAAACAGAGCAAAACAGGTGCAGTACAATGGTTAATACACCGACTGATGGTACAGGGCTCATGAGTTTGACTCCCGAGTGGGCCTGCAGAAGAAGGCTGTCTGAGGCAGTACCCACTGCTAGCTGAGGCAGTTCCCCTTTTAACTGAAATATGTGCTGCCAGCAAACACACCCTCAAAGTGCTATAAAAGAAGGCGTCTCCCAAGGCGCCCCAGAGGGCACCATTTAAAGTGCACTGTATGCCAAAAGGCACCCTATAATGTTGCCTATAGGGCACCCTAGAGGGTGCTGTACAGGGTGCCCTATGAGCCGCTGCAAGGGTACAGCACCACTTTGGATGGCAGCACTGCACATGGTAACCCCTGGTCATCCTAAGTAGGCGAGCTGACATACAAGCAGCAACAGCAGCATAGCACAATGGTTAATACAATGATTGATGATGCAAGGTCATGGGTTTGACTCCCAAGTGGGACTGCTGAAGAAGGCTGTCTGAGTCTGTACCCATTGCATCTACCCACTGCCAGCTGAGGCACCCCCTCCCTTTTTTAAAGTAAATCTGTGCTGCCAGCATACACACCCTCAAAGTGCCGTAAAAGAAGGTGCTGCAGAAGGCGCCTACCAAGGCGCCCTAGAGGGCACTTTTTGAAGTGCACTATATGCCAAGGCACCCTATAATGTTGCCTACAGGGCACCCTAGAGGGTGCTGCATAGAGTGCCCTATGAGCCACTGCAAGGGTACAGCACTGCTTTGGATGGCAGCACTGCACATGGTAACCCCTGGTCATCCTAAGTAGGTGAGCTGACATGCAAGCAGCAACAGCAGCATACCACAATGGTTAATACAATGACTGATGGTACAGGTTTCATGAGTTCAACTCCTGAGTGGGCCTGCAGAAAAAGGCTGTCTGAGGCAGTACCCACTGCTAGCTGAGGCAGTTCCCCTTTTATTTGAAACTGTGCTGCCAGCAAACACACCCTCAAAGTGCCGTAAAAGAAGGTGCTGCAGAAGGCGCCTCCCAAGGCGCCCCAGAGGGCACCTTTTAAAGTGCACTGTATGCCAGAAGATTTTCGATCTGTCTACCAAGCTCTTGTGACACCACATATTGATTATGCAAACACCATATTACACGGCCTTCCTAAAACCACCATAACCCCGCTGCAACTAGCCATGAATGCAGCAGCTAGAATTCTGCAAGGAGCATCAAGGAAGGACCATATAACACCAACATTAAAACAATTACACTGGCTTCCAATCTAAACCAGGATAACCTTCAAGGTGCTGACGCTTACATTCAAAGCCATTAACAACTGCTCCTCTACATCAATCACAAATCTTATCCAGATTACACCCCCCAATAAAGCGAGAAGATCAGCTGCTATAAACACATTGATTCTTCCAAAGCAGTTAACAAAATGCTCACAAGCTGCCAGATCCAGAGCTTTTTCGCTGTATGCACCTACCGCCTGGAATGCCCTCCCCCCCACTATCAGAGCTATCAAGGTCATCTCCCAATTTAGGAAGGCACTTAAACATCATCTCTTCCTACAATACTACACTGACCAAGGTCACTCCTCTCAACAAACCACGCCCAGCGACCCACATCAACAACCCATCAGTTGCAACCAAGTAAGACAGAAACCGAGCATGTCGGACACCGAACCTCCCGACAAATAGTAACCCTTCTCACACTAATATCAGCCAACATGCAGCTGAGCCGATAGGCACTGTGAGTCCTTTCCAAATGTATGCTGTAATTTACCTATATATAGTTGTATATAATGACCCTGTTATTATTACCTGTACATATACCCTTGTTATATTGTAAATCATGTTATCTGTACATATACCCACGTTATATTGTAAATCCAGGGCAGATCCTCTGTGCTGGACAGTTGTGTTTTGATGTAAACCGCACTGATGCAAAAGAGCGCGGTATATAAGAAAGTTAAATAAATAAATAAATAAAATAAATGCCAAGGCACCCTATAATGTTGCGTATAGGGTGCCCTATGAGCCGCTGCAAGGGTACAGCACCGCTTTGGATGGCAGCACTGCCCATGGTAACCCCTGGTCATCCTAAGTAGGTGAGCTGACATGCAAGCAGCAACAGCAGCAGAGCACAATGGTTAATACAATAACTGATGATACAGGGGTCATGAGTTCAACTCCTGAGTGGGCCTGCAGAAGAAGGCTGTCTGAGGCAGTACCCACTGCCAGGTGAGGCAGTTTCCCTTTTATTTGAAATCAGTGCTGCCAGCAAACACACCCTCAAAGTGCCGTAAAAGAAGGTGCTGCAGAAGGCGCCTCCCAAGGCGCCCCAGAGGGTACTTTTTAAAGTGCACTCTATGCCAAGGCACCCTATAATGTTGCCTATAGGGCACCCTAGAGGGTGCTGTATAGGGTTCCCTATGAGCCGCTGCAAGGGTACAGCACCGCTTTGGATGGCAGCACTGCACATGGTAGCCCCTGGTCATCCTAAGTAGGTGAGCTGACATGCAAGCAGCAGCAGCAGCGTAGCACAATGGTTAATACAATGACTGATGGTACAGGGGTCATGAGTTTGACTCCCAAGTGGGCCTGCGGAAGAAAGCTGTCTGAGGCAGTCCCCATTGCATTTACCCACTGCTAGCTGAGGCAGTTTCCCTTTTATTTGAAATCTGTGCTGCCAGCAAACACACCCTCAAGGTGCCGTCATATAAGATGCCCAATAAGGCATGCTAGAGGGTACAGTATAAAGTCCGCCAAGGCACCCTATAGGGTCTCCTAAAAGGCCCCAAAGGGTGCCTTATAGGGTGCCCAATGAGGCATGATAAGGGTACAGCACTGTTTCTGATGGCAGCACTGTGCATGTAAAAGTGTGGTAAGCCTAAGAAGGCCCCCCCCACCTGCAAATACAGCAACAGTGCTGTAGCACAATGGTCAATACATTGAGTGATGGCACAGGGGGTATGAGTGCAAGTCCCCAGTGGAAATAGAGGAAATTACCTCTTCTGTTATCAATCTGTGCTGCCATCAGAAACATAACCAAACCCGAGTGCCATAAAACCATGCACCTTTTCAGGGTGCACCAGAGAGCACATCCTAAACAACCATGTCAGCGAAGATGGGTTATGATGTGCTCCAGAGGCCATGTTGAAAGGTTGCAAACCCCCAAGGCACCATAGTAGGTACCCAAGAAGCTGTTGAACCGATGGTGTGATGCAAGATGCCCCAAGGATGTATAGGTGAACCCAAAAACATTGCCCAAGTGCAGTAAGGTCCCCCAATTTGAAGGGCAAGAGAGGTATGTGGCAAACAGACATGTAGCCCTAACACTACACAGAGCAACAAGGAAAGACAATGCATAAATAAAGGAAGGACGTAGAGCAGATTTGATGGACCAGACGAATCAGCGTCCAGCCCATGTGGCTGCCTGAAAGCTGCACAAACATATTGGGGGCAGCTGCAGCGATGCACAGAGGGAAGGTAATGTACCATGCAATAATGACAGTGTGTGGCAGAGGATGGGAAGATGTGTGCAGCAGAAGAGGTAGAAGTGGCAGGATAGGAGGGATGTCATGATGACAGTGGAGTAGCTGTGCAATGCAGAGGACACACAGGAGATGCAACCAGAGAGAGCCGCAATGCAGGAATGTATAGGAGTGCAGGATGTGGGGGTAGCAGCATGCACATCAGGGTAGGATGGCACACAGCTGGCAGACACACATAGATGGACAGAAGGATGGCTCACAACTGTGATGAGGGTACAATGTGCTCACAGCACAGATCTGCACAGATATGACTGTTACAGGGATGAAAGGTGGTTGTGCAGGACAGGCAGACAGATGAAAGAGAACAGAGAGGAGCCAAGCCCATGACCAGTAGCACAAATGGCAATGCATAAACCTGTAGGCCACACTACCAGCATCAACCCAGTAGCAAAGGCTGCATACAAATGTACTGGAGGGCATCACAAGACACCTGCTGGCCCTCAGGATAGGCACAGCCCCAACAGTAACAATGATGAAATGCATATGCAGATCTGCTGTGTAAAGAGCAGATCACAGTCAGTAACTGGGAGCACACACACATAGGGCCACTTGTACACACACAATGAAAGGTCATGGAGTGGATACAGCATGCAAAAGAGGAAAGAAAAGAATTCCCAAGGGCAGCAGAGGATGCTCTGTGGAGTAGGTGCATAATCTGTACCTGGAGAGGAGAGAAGTGAACCTGCAAACAGGTGCACTACACACCAGCTGAAACACAGCAATATGAAACCCCCAACCAGACTGCCATGTACACACCTTAAATAACGAGACATATATAACAGCTAATATGTGATGGGTAGGCAACTCAGAGGGCACACCTTGGTGTTCTGTGAAAGGATGGAGGTGTGTGTGTAGAGGTGATGAACCTGCTGGTAATTAGTGGTCATATTAGCACAAAAGCAAAAACAAAACACCATGAGGGGATCAAACCTGCAACCAATGGTGTTAGACCATATGCCGTAAGCAAATAATCCAAACAAACACAATGAGAACACAGAGCACAATGCCGAAATAGCCCCACAAGGGAAGGGTGTGTATGGGGACCTGTAATACCCAGTGATGTTGCAAATGGCTAGCAGACAGACAGCTGACACCATACAAGGATGTGAACACAGGTAGGCCATGTACATGACCAGAGAAATACTACATACAAGTGTTGGTGGGATGAAAGATTGTTGGAGTAGCCCAGTGGTGAGAACACTGTCAGGTTCACCAAGCAAACAGGGTTAAAATCCAACTAGCACCCCTTGTGGCCCTGGGCAAGTCACGTCACCTGCCAGCACCTTGGAAGAAGTGCCTGGCAAACCACCTCCAATGACACTGCCAAGAAAACCCTGGGGTCTCTGGGTAACAATGAGTCAGGACTGACACAAAGGCACACATGGGGCAATGCATGTTTGTCACCATGACCAAGCAGCAGCAGAGACAAATGTATGTAAAACACATATGTTCATTTGGAAAAGCATGACAGATAGTGTAGAGAAGGCCATCATACTATCAATGTGAGGGGATCCCTGGTGAAAGACGGGAACACATTTAGCAGGGTAGCTACCCACATCCCACAGAAAGGCCACTGGCCCACCCACAAATGAGGGGCAGGAGACACAATGTGCATCAGGTGCATGGTGTGAAGTATGCATTAGGCCCTGCCCCCTCCCTACTTTTGTACCTCTCCAATGTGCCACCCACATATGAGGGCACGAAGACAGTAGGACGTGCATGATGAGGGCCCAACACACATCAATCATGATTTGTGTCCACAAACATATCTATCCTGCAACACAGGAGGCACACAAATGGAAACAGCATGTGTTGAAACGTTGTAATTTTTTAAAAAATGATGAAACCTCATGTTACAGCACCCACATAATCCCTGACATAGGAATCCAAGATGCTACAATGTAACCGTAAACAATCAGCTAATGCACATTGAGGATATGCGAACAGGTAGCAGAGGCACATGAACACAGACAGCATCCAAAGGAAAATACCTGCAGAAACATGCATAGGTAGCACTGTGCAGGAGGTCCCCCTGCACTGGTTGGTGTATAGACAGTGTCTGTACACATATATCACGGTACATGGAATGCACAAGTGAAGGAAGACAGACACTCACAGTGTCACACTCCAAATATAATGTGCCAATGTGAGTGTAGTTACCTCAGGGCATACATAGGAATGTCCAGACATGCAATTCAAGGTTTGTAAATCAATGTGTATCGCCATGTCGGTACAGTTAACATACACAACAACTAGTATATAGAGATGGAAAGTAAGGGCAAACATGTTTCAGGGAAACACACAGAAACCATATTGCCTCGTGCCGTGTTTCCCCAACACAGTCAGCCATATGCAGATGCCCCATCCACATCCCAACATGATACAGTGATACCACACATGCAGGGAAACACCCTTGGTGATTGAGAACATCAATTCAGGATGGTGGTGTGTATGAAAGCAGTGTCGTGGCAAAACCTGCATCATGTCCAGGTGGAGAGTGTGTGGACATAGACAACATGACCTCTCCATTGCTCCCTCTATGCCACATGCATGGCTGTATGTTTGTGTTGAAACAAACAGATGCATGTATCCTGTGTCCCATGTCACACACATGGCTGAAACACATAAACAACACAATTGTGAAGGAATGTACAACATATGTTGACAATGGCAGCCCTTGCTGCACACGTGGGGACCAGTATACAGTGTCCAAAGTGCAAAGCGTATCTGCTATCCCACACGTAACCTAAATACTGTCCTCGCAACACTGGGCATGCATAGTCTAGTGCCACATCCCAATATGCTGCAGTCCATGAAAGTTCATGTGTGTATCCTGCAATGATCATGACTCCCAGCCAGAGCACGGCGGCAGTGTTGCATTGGACAGGTTTGTCATGTCCAAAGTTGCAAGTCAACAATAATAATGTCCATCCGAGGCATGTGTCCCACTCGCAGAGGTTGAACATCCTATGGCACCAAATTCCAGGAAAGGCTCCATGGTGTTGTGTACCCCAACAGGTGGCTGATGGAGACGCCAGATGCATTGTAATAGATGTGTCCTGTATGTCCTCCGCCCTGTGTCAGAGGAAGAAACATATTGTATTGGTATGCTGCTGTTAAAAGCAGCACAAATTGCAGAGAGTCTGACATTGAGAAAGACATAGGAAAGGGATGCACCGGCAAACATGACATTATCACAACATGAAGAACACCGCATGTGGGTGACATCCCGAACTGGAACAGCAGACACAGGTGTCACATGGATATGACATGTCCATGCCCGTGTCACACAGGTGTCACACTGCTCCACCCTATGTGCATCAGTGCCCGTGAAAAGAGATCACGCCAAATATGTATATGAGAAATAGTAAAGCACCAACATGTAAAGGCTAATGTCAGCACCAAGCAAACTATGATGAAAACTACCTTGTGCTTGCATCAGGTGTATGTCCTGGATCCCCAGAGCTGCTCAAAGGCTGTAACAGGTCCAAGTGATGGGAGGCATTGTTGCAGAAATGTGTAGAATCGCCAAGTCACCATGTTATGCCACTGTTGATGTATGTCCACGTGATGAAGCTATCTGTGATACAAAACAGCTGGTCAACAGTGGTCAGTCAGAACACAGGACATAGGTCTGCCCCCAACATGCAACACATGCCCACAATGTTCAGATGGGAAACATCAGTGCGGTATAGATAGCACACTCACCCCCGCCACTCAGGTGTCTAGCCACTCACAACACATGCGAATGTGAAATGCCTGCACACTGTACCATCACACAGCCAACCACAGAAAAAAGATTCACAAAGAATGTTAAGGGCAGCGTGCCAGCAGTAGGAGACGGCCTCAACGTGCATAAGTGGATAGTGGCTGACATACACGCCATGTGAAATACAATGATACACTGGTGTTAGCTGTTGGTACAATGTTGGCAAAGGGTGCAGGTGAAGCCCACCACCAAATCCCCTGGACCCACACACACATGCAGCTCTGTTGGTCATATCCCAGAGACAGTGTTGCTGAAGACCTACTGTGCAGGAACACATGGGGAATTGTGTGCGCACAGAACGATCTGGGGTATGGAGGTGCAGGGAAAAGAGGTCAATTACAAAAACAGGGCGATATGACATATCACGGAGGACATGTGTACCCCCTGTTTGCTGACACAGACAGGGCAGCCGTGTAGATCCACCTACCCCTGACCACGACCTGTTGGTCGACGCACAGTCACCAGCCAAAGCTCCACAGCACCCGGAGTTCCACCAACTATGTCCTGTGCATTGGAAAACACAAGGGCAATATACATCTGTTACGCCCCAGATGTGCAACCCACACTGCACCTTCCCATAACCAGCGTGCAGACCCACCAAACCCTGAACAGACTGTCTGTTCACCATCACACTGCACAGATCACACCCATGTGATGGTCATCATTGATGTTTCCCTGGCAAACCACAGGGATCCGTATGCTGTCTGTCCCTTCCCTCACTTCCCAGCTGCTGTACAGAGTGGTGGACAAAGGTGTTTGCTCCCCACTGTGTTGTGTCACGCCAGGGTTGCTGTTATATCCTGGCCCTTCCAAGCTGCTCTCTATGCTCCATCACTGTGTGTATTGCTGTCTCAATGTCCTTTCCTACCCTGCTGTCATGCCCAGTAACACAGGGATATATGTAGGGTCAACCCCCGTATCCCCTGTGCATACCCATATTCGTGCTGTGGATAGCCCACACCGTAGCTAACATTAACACCTGTGTGCTGATGCTATAATTTATTTATGTACATCTCCCATATCCCGCCCTATTAAAAGCAATGTGGTTCACAATGAACAGAAAATGTCTACAATGCGACATAACAGTGCGTCTACAGAGAACAGAGGTTGAACTGGGGAGAACTGGGGAAACCAATCACAGGTCATATTGAAATAACAGTGTATGCACAGTTGGATACAACAGGGTATTCACAGTTGGGCAGAGGTTGGTGGTACAGGAGAGGTGTACCAGAAGGTGTACGCTGACTATCCACCTCTCCTGTACCCCCAACCCCTGCCAAACTGTAAATACCCTGTTGTATCCAAATGTTGCTCCTGCCTGGTTCGCCTCTGTCTGTGTGTAACTAGGCGACACTGCAAGTCCTGGCTATTCAAAACCCCATATATTGGGCAACAATCCCCCCCCCCCCTGGCTGGACAATGCACAGGGCCCCTATCCGCCACAGCATCCAAGTCACGACGTCGTGATATCCTACACAGTCAGGCACACTGTAGTGTCCCCGTAATCTCCTTTACGGACCACACAGAACTGTAATCCACATACCACAGAGCACGAAGGTACCACAACATAGCAAATGGAGCGCCATACAAACACAGAACACACATGGACCCTGCAAGTTGGAGCATACCAACCTCACAAACAGCTTAGAGGACAAACTGATAAGCACACACATCTAGACAACTGGCCCAGCCATGCTCTTCTCCCCACTGTGACAGTCATACCATATGCTTGTCACCCCGCTGCAAACCATTTATCGAAACCAACAACGTGTGTCTGCACAGCAGCCCCTATCACATGCACCCACAAACCAGGTATGTCAGGCAGACACCTCCCACAAGCCTAAAGCAACACACACACACACACATACCACCTCCACCTGCTGCTGTACCCCACCCACAGTTACTGTGCATCAGGCATGAGTATATATGATGCTGGCATGGCTAGCCACCGTAAGTTACATGTCCGTGCAGTGCTGCATATACTGATACTGTGATACAAATGGACACTAGTAGTAGCTGTACACATATATTCAAACAAATGTAGGTGGTAACAAATTAAGTATGTACATGTGAAGAGCTCCGTAATCAGCTGCCTCCTGACTGCTGTCCCCTCGCGTGTGTCACCACAGGCACATGCTGGGGGGCACACAGGGTCATCCTCTAGATCCTCATTAATGTCGACAGGGATACGGTGCCTGAGAGCAATGTTGTGCAGGATGCAACAAGCTAAGATGATCTCTGCCACGGTCTGTGGAAGGTATTGTAAGGCACCACCTGTCCTATCCAGACACCTGAAGCGACTCTTTAATACGCCAAAGGTGCGCTCTATGATGGAGCGGCTGGTGGCATGGGCCTCATTGTACCTCCACTCTGCACGTGTCCGTGGATGATGCACAAGGGTCAGCAACCAGGGGCGACACCCATATCCTGCATCACCTGCAAAAAGAGGAATGTGTAATATTAAAGGAGGAGCGCATGCTCCCGCAAACTGACACAGGTACATATGTGCTAAACAAATGCATACCACAATTTCACATACACATATGACAACACATGATGGGACAGCACAGCTATGTATCAGGGTGCGAGGGCAGACACACAGGGCAAGGGCTAGGTGCACTGATTGGAATCAGTAACCACGTCACATATGCTATGCAGCCATTCAACTATTACGACAAAGCTCCATAGCAAGGCTGACTGTGAGGCCACCCCTATTAAGTCACATACAGTTGACATACCCACACAACAAGTCAGACATCTGCACATACGGTTAGTAACATGAACAACATGTGCACGTAAGAAATGAGAAATACACACCCAGCAATACACAGTCCCCATACTGTCCAGCCTCAAATTAAGTGAACAGTGCCGAGTTCTGCAGGATATAGGAGTCATGGGTGGACCCTGCAAACCTGGGAACCACATTCAGAATATGCTGATGTGCATCACAGACAACCTGAACATTCAGGGAATGATATTGTTTGCGGTTGCGGAATACTACCTCCCTGTCTCTGGGCGGGACCAGGGCAACATGTGTGCAATCAATAGCTCCCATCACATGTGGTATTCTGGCTAACGCCTCAAAGGCTTGGTTCAGGGTCCCCCACTGTTGCCTAGTGTGGGGAAGGGCTATGTAATCCCCCACCCGGCTGACCATGGCACGCAGTACCTGGTGGAGACAGCGTGAGAAGGTGGGGCGGCTCATGCCACCCACTGCAGCCACCGAGGACTGGAAACAGCCGGAGGCAAAGAAATGTAGGGCACCAAGGAGCTTGACCAAACCCGGTATGGCATGTGACCGACCAGTCAGGGGCTCGAGGTCAGGTCTGAGATCCTCGTACAGCTCCAGAATAGCTCCCGTGCTCAGGCGGTAGAGGGAGATGACCTGGTCCTCACGCATGCCGTGGAGCTGGGCCCTGGGCCTGTAGAGGTGAGGCCGGTGAGCCTGCACCCCTGCACGTCTCCTGCCCCGTGCGGGTACAGCCCCTGCCCAGCCTGCCCCCACAGCTGCAGGCCTGAGTTGAAGCGGGTCAACACCCATGTCCTGTGCCGCAGCCCCATCGACACCATCTCCCCCATCAGGCAACCGCAGCCCCTCCTCAACAGCAACCGCAACCGCAGCAAACGCAAAGGATGCCATACACACAACCTGTCCAAACGCACAATGACACACAGACAATGACACCCACCTCACTGACCAGGACACACAGACACACGCACAGGCCAAACAACACTCACAAACACAGCCACTACACATAAAAAAAGTCCTCCAACACTCGTCAACCTCCACAAACACGTCACCAACTCTGTCTCTCTCCAACACAATCCCATCAATGTGTCCCAGATGTGCAGCTGAATTTAAAGGGCAGAGATATGTTGCGTGCGTTGCGCATGAGCTGATACATGGGCGCGGCCGTTACGCGCATTACGCATGTGCTGAGATGTGGGCGCGGCCGTTGCGCGCGCACACAATGCGCGATATGTGGACTCACCCTATAAATACCTCTGCATACCTAGGCCACTTCGAGGGTTTTGTGTAGGAGAAAGAGACAGAGAGAGAGAGAAGGAGTGTGGTATTGGTTAGTGTTTGGTGGAGTAGTGTTGGTGGAGAGAGTCAGCAGCAGTTGGAGAGGAGTTACAGGGGGCAGAGGCAGGTGCAAAGGGTAGTGAGACAGCAGAGGAGAGATAGAGGAGGGGTGGTGAGCAGCAGGTGTGAGAGACAGCAGAGGGGAGAGGGGGCCAACAGGGGGAGGGGGGGTGGTGGGTAGGTGTGGGGGGAAGCCCTGTGGGTGGGGGAAGGGATGGCTGATCGGGAGGGGGAGGGGGCCCCGTAGGGTGCATGAGCACCAGCACATGGCTGGTCGGGAGGTGGGGCGGCCATCTGCTCATACAGGAAGGAGCGGTGGGCAGGGAGGGGGGGAGGCGGGCACATCAGGTGGGTCACAGCCCACACAGGGGCCCCCCACTGCCAAGAGAAGGAGGATCCCTGTGCCTGTTGCTGCACGGAGGAGGGCAGTGCGTTTCAGCCCCCAAGAGAACCACACCCTGCTGGCCTGTGTCCTCGAGCACTACGATGTTCTGTATGGGCGGCTCAGCAACAGCACCACGATTGCCACACGGACAGAGATGTGGGAGGAGGTGTGGGTGGCTGTGGCTGAGTTAGGGGGGCCACCAAGGGACCTGGACAGCCTCCGTAAGAGATTTAACGACATCAAGCGTGGGGTGCGAGCACACATGACTGCAGAGAGGCAACATGCTATGGGTATTGGTGGGGGTAGCCCCTTCACCCCAACCCTCACCCCCTTGGAGCAGGATCTGGCAGACAGACTCGGGCCAATCTACCTGCATGGCCTTCCAGAGGCCCTGGACACCACCCATCCCCGGGCAGGTACGTATGTAAGCCTGTGCACCCTCACCCTCACCCCCCACCGCACCTGCCGCTGCTGCACCCCCCCACCCCCCACTCCCCTGGTATGTCTCTGCCCCCACCTATCACATGGTGTGGCCAAAGTGTAACGTGGCTAACATGAGCTACGTCACCATCATTACTGGCCCCCAAACCCAACCTCTCACTCTGTGGGGGCAACCACCCACCCCTAACAGACCTCTCATGTTGGAACTGGGCCTACCACAATTCCTTAAATCCCATCCACATACCCCACCCCACCCCGCATGCCCTCCCCCCCCCCCCCCGGCCCCTGGAATGTGCACACAGGTACAGATGAAGTCGCCTTTTTACATGACTGTTTGAATGACGCTCCCCTCACCTCTCAACTCAGCTGCGACCTGGCCCCTGCCTGTGGGAAATGTTTCCACAGCCACACCGTTCAAAGGGGGCCTCCAGGTCCCTCGCACTTACTGGTCCTCTGGCCATGGCAGGGGCAGTGGGCCCCCTCTGTCTCCTACGGGTCACATACAGTCTCCACTCCCACCCCTAACTCTCCCCTCACACTCTGTCAGATTCCATCTGAGCCGCTGCTCCACACAAACACCACCCCGAGTAGCTGGTGTCCACCATCCCAACAACACCTCCAGACCCACCATCCTCTCAGATAGTGAGTAATGTCTCTCAACCCTCCACGCCCATCTCACCCGCAGTCATGGTGACATGAAAAGTCATGTCGCGGACACCTCCACCCCCAATGTTCACAACCCCCCCTGCTACCCCCGTATAGCCCCCTGCTCTCACCCATTGCACCAACACACCAGCAGGGTCATAGCCCTGTGCTGCCTGTCACCTCTAACTGTTCACCCCCCAACCGTTCTGACCCTGTGCCCCCTATACCCAACAACCACCTGTTAGGCCTCATCACTCCCCATCCCTAATATCAGCTGCGCACGGGATCCACTACTCTAAAGAGTGACTCCCCTGCCACTGACCCTCCAGCTCTCTCCCCCACTATGTCCACACCCCCTCATCCACTATGTCCACCAATTCCACTGCTGAGTCTGTGTCCCCCTTAACTGCTGTACCCACCGCTGTTGTGGCGCCTCCTGCTCCCCACATCCTGTGCCCTGTTAGGCGTTCACCACACAGCCATGCCTCTCTCATGTTACCCGCTATTTGCGTTCATGTGCCTGCTCCGCTGAGCAGGTCTGGCACACAACCTGCTCCAATGCTGACCATCCACACAGTAGATGCATGCCCCTGTCCTGACCATCAGCCATTGCCGCCTCCAAACAACAGGTCCTGGCCAGCTGGCAACCTCTCCTCTCTCCTCCCCGTCGTCTGCTGTGTACATGCGACCCCCCCTATGTGTTAACGCATTCCGGGCACCTACCTCCTGTTGAGCGCAAACTGTGGCATGGCGCCAACATGACCAAATCCAGGACAGCACCCTCCCTGTTCCCACCCCCTCCCCACCCTCCGTTCCCCACCCTTCATTCCCCCTGCCCCATCCTACCCCTCATGTCCCCCACCCCCTGCCCTCCTGTCACAGATGAGGATACAACACCCCTCCAACGTCCACTGGGCTGACCACCTGTCACTCCGATCCCAGGGCCACCCACCTCCCTAGCCACATGTGTAACACACCTGTCACTCCCCCATTACTCTGAGTTGCGTCCCGTTGCTCATCACTGCCAATGTACCATCTGACTAGCAGTATGCCATTGTCACGGCCCTGCCCATGAACCCCACATACAATCCCTCCCATCCCCTGACACCCATACCGAAAGAAATGCACTGGCTCCCAATCATCGCACGCAGCAAATACAAAGCTATAATGAACATCTGCACTATCATGCCACAGTCCTCCGCCATATGCCTACACACACCCATACAACCCGACACAAGCACACGGGCAAGAGGAAGAGGCACCTCCAATCGGGTAAACACCCCAAAAGGCATCACCAGGACACGCAAAGACACCGTACAATGAGAAATCTCCCTGGCTGCTACATCCACATGGAACGCTATCCCAGATGGTCTGAGACTAACCACAGATAGCAAGGACCTTTGCAACAGGCTGGTGACAAACCCTGTTCAGCGGTTACTATGGACATACCCCCAGAACCAGCAGACAAGCCTGTTCATCCACCCACCCCCTCACCCCCCATAACTGTACATATGACCGTATAATAGCTCATAATGTATAATAGCACACTATTTAACTACACCAAATCTAATCACATCCCCATCACCACACTGTCATGTGCAAACTACAGACCCATCTCATCTCCCTTGGCGTTGATCTGTCATCCCACCGTGTGTGACCCACTCCCTGCATCTCGTGCTGTCCCCCTCCCCTCCCGGTCTGCCATTGGACATTTGTGACCTCCTTTCCTCCTTCCGGCCCTGCGCCCCCTTGTGTGATGGTGTGTATACTGTATACCGCTACTCCCCTTCTAAGAGTGGTATAGCACATATACCAAACAGAAATATGCACAGTCAGCCACCATTGGGACTCTAACGCACGCAGATACGTCAGTTCGTTTATCAAATCATATTAACAGCAATGCATGTGCTTGACAGCGCCCTTTATTTGCAGAATCGTATTGGTCAGTGGCGTGGTAGTGCTGGGGTGGGACATGTTCAGGGCACCCCCAGGTGTACATTGCCGGGGGGGGATGTTTTGCACACGTGTACATATTTTGGAACCCGTGGTTGACCTGTCATCTGTATGCTCTCACCCAACCCAGGTGACTACAGTATCATGGGGGCACCTGCTGAGGAGGAGGAGGACAGGTCTCTGGATGTGGCCTGCCCTGAGGATGGCGTCTTGTGCGACATAGCTGCTGGGGAACAGACTCCAACCAGCCCAGAGGTGCCGGAGGTACAGGGCGGAACCACCTTTGCCGGCTCTGCAATGGGGGGCGTTGCAAGCCCCGAACAGGCTGGGCCAACCAGTGACCGCGGGGACAGCCCCCACCCCATGCAGGACCACGGTGCAGCAGTTGCAGCTCCTACAACATTGGAAAACATCCTCGCAGAACTGAGGGACTACGGTGCTGGTGGGTATCCCCAGACACACTGCTCCCCATGGTTGTGTGCCCAACATGCACAGGGGGTATGGCGTCTGCTGACACCGCTGATGATGACTGGGGTTGGGGGAGGGGTGTCATGTGCCAGGTGTGTCCTGCACCCCTGCCGGATGGTCTGTCCGGATGGCAGCATGTTCTAGGGTTTCAGGTCCACACCTACTACGACTGGCCATATACTCCAGGTGCTCAGACAGCGGTACACACTATTGACGGTCCACCCAAACACAATGGCCAGTGGGCACCCCTCCATGGGTACAGGACTGGGGCATGCTGTGTCCACATGATGTGCCCTATGCACACGCAGTTCAGGGGGCAGGGAGCCCTGATGTAAATATGTATGTGTGTGCACTGAGCCCTCACAGCACACGCCATACCTCTGACAAGCTGTGTGCACATGTGTCCTCATCAGCTCATACTGCCACACTGCCATGTGTGAGCCCTGTGATTCCCATGACCACGCATCATGACCACTATCAGGAATGTGGGTGGACCATGGGACACACATGTCTACACCTGGACATGCACTGTTGACTGAGCCATGCATGGCTCTCCCTAGACCTAGAACCACTTTGTTGCCTCTAGGAGCAAACCCTATTGCTGTGGAAATGTCGGTGAACTGTGCTCACCTCTCTACCACTTGTCCGTATGATGTGTTTACATCGGTACTGTCTCCACGAATGTTATTTTTGCTGTTCCAAGTCTGGGTCTACAACGCACAGCCTAAACTCCGGGCTCTGTATACTGCCCATACACTACGCAGCTGTTTACATCACTGTCCTTCCTTTCATTGTCACCCAATAGTCAGTCATGTCTTGTGCACTTTCTGTATACATTCCCGAGATATGCCATCATCGGGGTATGTTTAGACTGGTACGTGACATCTCCCCACTGGAGCCCCATATTGGTGTTCTCGCTGGCCGCCCAGGGATCCTCATCTGCATCCCTGAGTGGGCATCGCTAACACCAATAGTGAGCTACAATGGGGAGCTGACACGCACAGGTCCCAGCAAGACCCTGATGATGGCATTTCTAGGGAATGTATGCCCAAAATGCATAAACGTGGCAACATACTGCATACCTATTATAGGTGTGTCAGTGATGGTAACAACAGCGTACTGTACAGGCAGGCTACATAGCTTGACAGCAACGCTGTATGTGTATGACTGAGACCCGGATACACAGACATTAGCATTGCGGTGCAATAAGGTATGCGACGGACCTGCTATTTTCAAGTGTTGAGAGAGTGAGCACAGCTTGCTCTCCTTCCTCCATGCATGGCTGTGTGGAGGACTGATCAGGTGGCATGTGCGTGGCATGTGTATGGGTGACATATGGGTCGCGAGGGTATCTCACACATCACCTTGTGTCCCACCCACAGGCACTCAGCGGGCTCACCAGCTGCTACACGAGGATCTGGGGGCTATCACTCGTGAGCTGCAACAGATGAGGGCCGCAAGCACTATGATTGTCGATGAGCTGCAGCGGAACAGGGCCACAAACGCCATGATTGTGGAGGAGCTGCAGCGGAACAGGGCCACAAATGAACTTATGGTGGGGGTGCTCCTCAGAATTGCACGTGCACTGGAGACCAGAACGGACCTGATGCAGCAGCCTGCATCAACACCGCCACCGGAGGCTGCATCACCGGAACAACTACAGGGGGGTGGGCCACTACTTGGGCGGGCTGTGCAGGGCAGGAGGGGCAGGAGGGGCGGTCGGTGTGGGCAGCACGGCAGGCAACGGAGGTTGTGATCTAAACAAAATAAACTGTCATGTACCTGTACATACTGTGTGGTGTTTTCCGATTTTTGGGGCAGGGGTGCCCGATGACGGCCACACCGCATGTTGTTTCCCCGTCCACGTGGCCACCATCATGCCCCTCAGTGCAGGGGTGGCTGTACTGGCAGTTCCCAGCGCACAGTGGACCGGCCAGACCCTGTGTGTCATGGACGGTGTCAGGTCCCAGCCACCGGGCCCCAGCATTGGGTGAAAGCCATTCTCCCCAGATGCAAATGGCACATGTCCTGGTGCCACATGTCTGGTGCTTGGCCCTGTCGCAGTCACATACCCCCAGCTCCCCCCAGCAGGAGCCACACAGGTGCATACCATCTCCCTGGCCCCACACGGCCTACATGGCAGGCCTCCCATGTTAACCTGCTTGTAGCACTGACAGACATGGCTTGCTTACATAGGTCAGTTGCGCATTCCTGCATGTACCTATGGTCACCCATTGCCCATCCCTGGGACATGCATGTCCCTGGGGCACCTGCATATGCCATCCCCCTGGGCAGCTCCTTGGTTCAGAGGCACACCTTCCCCACAAACCACAGCCATCGCTATCAACCGGTTCAGCTATTGACACACATGCATCGTGCATCTGATATGGCTCTCACACTTTCTACTCAGCAGACACGTAACCTGGTTCTGTGCGACATGATCCACATCGGCACACCACAGTGTCTACAATGCACATACATGCCCGCACACATGGCCATTCCCCCCAGCCACATGTGGGGGCAGGACATGTCTGCTACACATGTCGCCCTTGCAGACACATACCTCCCGGAACACATGTCCCAGGATAATTTCCATAGCCTGTCTGGGGGAATGATGAAGGACCAATGGTTTTGGTTCAAACATGTTTTATTTATAAACATTTAAACATGTAACCTTGACATACATCTAACATAGCGCACTACATTTGTATAGCCTCTGTACAGGCATACCATGCCATGCGGTGTCACACCAGCTGCCGTGCAGGGTCGGGGAACACGGGACACCACAGTGTGTGGGTGTCACAGGAGACATCACATGCTCCTGGGATGCCCATCAGGGGATGGCCACCAAACGGGCATCTGTCCCATCTCGGCGGCCATCCACTGAACAGCCGCTGTCAGCCACCGGTTGCTGTGCACAACTTGATGCAGGGTGTGCTGCATGGCAACCAGGGCCACATGCATGTCATGCACGCACATGCCATCACACACACACATGGTGCCAGGTGTCTGCGTGGTGGCATGTGCATGGAGGCCGTGTGAGTCCATGGCTGGCATGTCCTCTCCCACCCATACATCCTGTACAGGCACACGCGGTGGCTGGCAGGGGCCCACGCCACCCTGTGGTGTCCTGTCTTCCCTGGCACCCTCCCAGGGCCCTGTTCCTCCCCCCCTGATACCTCATCCTCACTCTCTGCCTCCCCCATGCTCCCCCCTCTGCCCCACCCTCCCACACATCAGACGCACTCAATCCCTCCCCTTCCGCCCCACCCCGCAGCCCCTCCATGCCAACCTTGTCCCCCCCTGCAGCGTCCGCCATCTCCTCAGCCACTGCCTTGTCCTCTGCCTCTGTGGCTTGCTCCTCCTCCTCATCCTCGGTGGTGTGGCGGGCAGTGGGGCGTGGTAGGGGCTGCTCAGGTGCCGATGGGCCCTCACCGGCGGCATTGCGCTCTGTGGGGGATGACAGTCATTAGATCATTGACCTGTGAGTCACCTGGCACATGTACATATTGAGGCACCACAAAGGCTAGTGCGCCAGCGTGACATCCCTTATGGATCTGCATCAACAGCCCAACTCACCTACTCCTTGGGCCATCGCCATCCTTTGGAGGCGGTAGAGATACTCTGGATGGCACAGCCGTAGCTCCCGTGCCTTTTTCCTGAGATCCTCCACCTGTGCGTGGTGAGAAATGAGTGGGGGCATCAGTGACCATATATCTCTGGTGTGTGGCCGACACAACGCTAACCTCTCTGGGGGTGGTGTCTCCTGTCACACTGCTCCGTGTGTCAGGCCTTGGCTTTTGCCAGTGCCACCTCAATGTGTGGCTGTAGGTACGGGCATATCTGCAGTGACACCTATGTGGCCTGTGCACTTTACCCTCGCCAGACAGTTCAGTGTTCTTATGCTCTCTCTGCATGACATGGCAGCACCTTGTCACGTGTGGTTTGCCGTGATGGTGTCCGGTGGACCCCCTGACCCCTTCCGTGGCCATAGGCCACATTTGCTGTCCCCCTGTCCTGACCACTGCATCCAACGCATCCCCGATGGCAACACCATATCCCAGAACACATGGGTGATGTGCCCACACATGGAGCAGTGGCTGGGTGGCCCTGTGCACTTTGCCAGGGGTAACTAC
The DNA here is from genome assembly GCA_033557465.1 of Ichthyophis bannanicus. NCBI lineage: Eukaryota > Metazoa > Chordata > Amphibia > Gymnophiona > Ichthyophiidae > Ichthyophis > Ichthyophis bannanicus. The sequence goes on along the minus strand of CM066033.1, from coordinate 939,228,952 downwards.
CCTGCCATTTGTCCCTCTATTATACCTAAGGCACATGACCAGGGACCTGTCTAGGTAGGTCAATGGTGGTTGGCAGCCACAGGGGCCAAGGCATACACAATGGACTGACCCATTGCCAGCTGTGCTCCTGTCTGGGTGTCGGGCAGTGCAGTGCAGACCTGACAGGTGCATAGATCCTTCCAAAAGCATCTGTGATGTTCTTCTGCAACCAGGGGTGGCATTGCTGCCGAGTGGGTGGATGGGTGTCCTGACTCAGCATGCAGTTCTGAGGACATGGCTCTGTTACAGGCATCCATAGTCAGATCCTATTGCTCGTGGGGGTGGGGTGCTGCTCAGCACATTCACATCTGCACCCACCACACCATTGGGGTAACTCACATACGTGTGTGGAGTGGCATTCCCCCCATTCTAGGGGTTATATGCAACCTACCCCGGTATAGGTTAGACCCGGCGCTGAGGAACATACCAAACGTTGCATTCAGGTCCCAGGCACCCTCCGAGTCTGTTATCCTAGCACACATCAGCATCACACACCGTATCAGCAGGGTGAGTGAGAGTCCACTCTGTTGGGCCCTCAGCCCTCCTGGGGATATGGAAGATGTTTTAAACTGCAACAGCACACAAACCCATATCACCAGGGTGAGTGAGAGCCCACTCTGATGGGCCCTCAGCCCTCCTCGGGATAGTGAGGTTGCTTTAAACTGCAACAGCACACATACCCATGTCACCATGGTGACTGAGAGCCCACTCTGATGGGCCCTCAGCCCTCCTGGGGATATGGAAGATGTTTTAAACTGCAACAGCACACAAACCCATATCACCAGGGTGACTGAGCGCCCACTCTGATGGGCCCTCAGCCCTCCTGGGGATAGGGAGGTTGCTTTAAACTGCAACAGCACACATTTATTTATTTATTTATTTAGTACACATTTGTATACCGCAACTTCCTACGATCAGCAGCGGTTTACTTTACATATCAGGATGGACTGTACAGGACAGTAATTTGCAATGTACACAGTTTGATTAGAAGGATTTACACACAACACAGCAATTAGGTCACTGAATTTACACTTGATTGAGTGTGGGTGTCTTTACATATGTACATATATACATTATAGGTCTATAATTGCAGTTTCCCTTGACATAAGGTCGGAAGGGGTGGAACCATTTTGGTGCCGAGATAGTAGAAAGGGCTCCCTGCTTAGGTCAGGTTGTAATGAGCCTGAAATAGGTGTATCTTGAGCTTTTTTCTTTCAAGTCTTTCAAGTCTTTCAAGTTGCTTGTTGATCGTAGCTCGTGAGGCAGTCGGTTCCAGAGAAGAGGTGCTGCGTATGAGAATGATCTGTTGGTGACTGGGAGCCCACTCTGATGGGCCCTCAGCCCTCCTGGGGAAAAGGAAGATGTTTTCAATTAGAAAGACACACACACAACCGTATCAGCAGGGTGAGTAAGAGCCCACTCTGATGGGCCCTCAGCCCTCCTTGGGATAGGGAGGTTGCTTTAAACTGCAACAGCACACATACCCATGTCACCATGGTGACTGAGAGCCCACTCTGATGGGCCCTCAGCCCTCCTGGGGATATGGAAGATGTTTTAAACTGCAATAGCACACAAACCCATCTCACCAGGGTGACTGAGAGCCCACTCTGATGGGCCCTCAGCCCTCCTGGGGATATGGAAGATGTTTTAAATTACAAAGGCACACCCACAACCGTATCAGCAGGGTGAGTGAGAGCCCACTCTGATGGGCCCTCAGCCCTCCTGGGGATATGGAAGATGTTTTAAACTGCAACAGCACACAAACCCATCTCACCAGGGTGACTGAGAGCCCACTCTGATGGTACCTCAGCCCTCCTGGGGACAGGGTGGGTTATATGATTTCGACAACTGCATACACCATATCACCAGAAAGACTGAGTACCCACTTTCATTGGACTCTCAGGGCAACTGGGGGTAAGGCTGATGTGTCACCCTGGAAATGCAGACCCACCATATGGCGATGCTTTTTGGAACACCTCGTTAGGCATACATATGGGCTACCTGTGTTACTGTTATTGTTTGGACATCAACGGCAGCAGCTGCCATGACAGCAGGATGGCATCAGGGCCCCTGTAAACAGGGCTTTGGCCCCCTGGGTGATGGTCGGACCAACCAGATGTGCTACATAGACAATATGGCACATGGGTTTACCTGCTACACACAACTAATTGTGATAGACTACCTACACACACCAGCATGCACAGCTGCAGTCAACACTGGATATGTGTATGGTTCAACTGACCTGTCCCCATGCACTTACCTCCCGTGGGTATGCAGCTGCATGGTTCTAGCGCCGTGTGACTCTGTCCCATGCCCTTTTGACCCTGACCAGGTCCTGTCGCCTTGAGGATCCTGGAAAATGCTTCTCCTGCTTTAGGGCTATCAGCCCTGTCAAGTGCCGCAGCTCCTGCCTAGTGAAGGGAGGTTTCCGTGATGTGGTTGCCATATTCACCTTTGCCGTGCGTATGCATGCACGCTGCAACGTACGTGCGTCGCAACGCACGCTGTGCCTATGCGCTGCAGCGGCCATCTGTCCCCTGTACTATTCTCTGCTATGTGAGTTACACATGATTTGGTGTCGCCAACAATGTCTACATGGATCTCTGCTGCATACACACTTTTCACTAATATGTATGCCATCTAAAAACTACAATTTGCCATCTGTGCATTTATCTGGTTCCATACCCACCAGGGCCTGGAACCCATCACCACTGGTTTCTTGGGTAATGTCTTATCCGTTGTGCCATGCCTTTGCACATAGCAAGGACTGCTTACACAGAGACACTAAGGAGGACTTTTCACTGATCTGTCTTAACGTGAGCCCTGCAATAATGTGCAGAATGACGTTGGGGGGGGGCTGTTATCTGGCATACATGTTGGAAGCGCACATTAGGTGGCATGGCGCTCAGTATGGCACTATGGGGGTAGGCGTGCCACGTTAATGCATGTCATTCGTAGGTAGGTGTGCTGACATGAACTTAGGTTTAACGTGCATTAACATGCCACGGCACCCACTATCACGCGATACAAATTCTTGCTACCTTGCCACCGGAACGCTCCTTATATGGCATTCTTCACATTATCGCTGCAGCTAGCTCCGGTAACATTAAGACGGTTTAGTAAACATACCCCTTAGTCCTACTCTTTGGGGTATGTTTACTAAACCGTCTTAATGTTACCAGCACTAGTTGCAGCATTAATGTGAAGAATGCTATATAAGGTAGTGGGCGTTCCGGCGGCAAGGTAGCAAGAATCTGTATCATGCGATAGAGGGCGCCTTGGCTCATTAACGCACGTTAACCTTAAGTCCATGCCAGCGCTATGCTAGAAGCCATAGAAATGTAGCCCACTGGTTATGACAATGACTGTGGAGGCAGAGGTTATGCACTTGATCTTGCAGTGGTGGTATGTTAGAAGGCTGTCTGAGGCATTTCCTTTTAATTTAAATCAGTGCTGGCAGCAAAAACACCCTCACAGTGCCGTAACTTAAGGTGCCGCATAAGGCACACTATAAGGCACTCCATAGGGCACATTATAAAGTGCACTGTCCGCCAAGGCACCTTATAATGTGCCCTATAGGGCGCCTTATGAGGCACCTTAGGCTATGGCACTGTGAGGGTGTTTTTGCTGGCAGCACTGATGTAAATTAAAAGGAAAAGCCTCAGACAGCCTTATTAAACAACACCCCTGTGGGATCAAACCCATGACCTCTACCTCCACAGTCATTGAAATAACCAGTGGGCTACATCTCTATAGTATCTAGGGAACTGCTGGCTGGCTACTGAAAGACTGCAGGTCACCACACAAACTGTCTGCTGTGGTTACCAGGATAGGGTAAACCCACCCGTACCCATGATGCACTGCACATGCAGATCAGCAGCCTACATCTGATCACAAGATGGGGTATGTGCCTCTATAGCACCCCAGCCTGGTAGGGGGAACTGACCGTGTGTGTTACTGGCACAGAGTAGCTACAGACCGTGACATTGTGTGGTTCCTGTGCTCACCCTGAGGGTGAGGTGGGGCGCCCAGCACCAGGTCCGCAGCACCTGGCTTGGCTGTGCGGCATATCCTCATCAGTGCCAGTGTGTGATAGGTAGTCCTTGCAAATGCACCTGTGTCCATCTGTATTTCCCAGTTGTGTCTAGCCCTTTTGGACTATGATGCGCCCAGAATAGTGCATATCCTGTGTGGTTGCCATGGTCACATGTTATAAGAGAAGGGTGGTGTTTGGACCCCAAAGTGGATTATGTAGCACCACCCAACCTGCTCTCTGTGGGTCAGGGTAGGAGACAGGATCTCCCACCAACAGCTACACATTCTACATTTCTGAAAGGGTGGAAGTAGAGAGGACCATCAACCCCAGTCATGCTGTGGGAATAGGCACCCTACAGGGCAGTCAATGCAGATCTGTACACATCACATAGGGCAGTGGCAGACAGGCAGTAGACCTGGAAAAGCTCAGCTGCTCCCCACCACTATCTGACATTCCCCAGCAAAGGGCACAGTCAGTCTCTACCCTGCAAGGTGTTCCAGCCATACACATGCTAACTGCAGACAGTCTGCTAGCTAGCACATAGTGCATGTTCCTGGAGGAACTGTGTGCACCCAAAAAGGGGATGTGAGCACATACACCAAGCAGGTATGTCAGTGATTGGGCCCCAGAAAAGGAACACCATAGATATCACCTGAAAGAAAGGCTGCATAGCACTATGGGGGAATCTAGCCATGCCATGGTCACTGCTCAGTCAGGATAAGAGTGACCCCCGCCCCCCAACATGACATGCTGTGGCCACCTTGTCTGTGCAGATGGTGGTAGGGCACTACAATGTCCCAGTCATTGCCTTATGCCCTGTGCAGATGCATCCTGCCCAGGTAGCCCTGTCTGGGCCATACCCACAGTACCTTGCTCCTCATTATGCACATTGGCAGGCTAACACTGGAAATAGTGTAAGCATTGTGGGCTCAGTAAGGTGTAGGCAGCCACAAAACACTGGATAGACATACACACACTCCCACACCTATTTCAGCATTGTGCAAAGACAGAAGTGGTTGGCAGCCCTGGCCGCCACACCAGTCCTGGGCACAGTGCAGGCATTGCTATGGTACTCAATACTGTTAGGGTCACTACCTGGGGTGGTAATCTGAAACACACTCCACAGATATTAGAAAGGTTGCTATGATGAATCTCTGTCAACAAATTGTGTTTAACTTAGGATTTGTTATCTGACATTAATCATAGTAACCTTTTGATTAATGTGGAACGTGTTTACAAGTTTAAGAAGGTATTGCTAAAGTATGCAGGTGCTAGTATTGGTAGATGCTGCTCTGCGCAGGGCCCAACAGCTTACTCTCCCTAAGCCATTGGATAGTGGAGCCTGTGGGTGTGGCTGTTTGTGCCCCTGTTGGCCGCTGCTCTAGGGCAGAGGTTCCCAACTCCGGTCCTGGTAGGCCAAACATGGTTCAGGTTTTCATGCTGTCCCTAATGAATATGCATTGATACATTTGCATACAATGGGGGCGGTGCATACAAATGCATCACAGGCATATGTATTAGGGACAGAATGAAACGAAACCTGAATGGTGTTTGGCCCTCCAGGACTGCATTTAGGAAACTCTGCTCTAGAGATTGCACATGTTTATGGTGTATGTGCTCTGTAGGGTAAAATATAGGTGTTTATGGTGTGTTTATTTTATCTGCAATAAATGTTCCGTCTTTATTACCACAGTTTAGTACTGGGTAAAATATAGGGACATGTTCTGCAGGAGCCACAGCTGGGACTTGAACCTGTGACTTCTGCCCCTGAATATACTAGCTATGTGTACTGCACCAAACTGTTGTCACAGAGGCAGATCATTCCCTGGGGATACCATGACTGTTGGTCAGACAGACCTTGTCTGTTGCAGTGCACGGCACCCACCTAAACAGGGCTTGGCCTTGGTCTGCTGTGGGCAGATGCCACTGCCTCCTCCACCACCATCACCCCTCCGCCACCATGCTAACATGCCCTTGTGCCGGTGGTGCTGGTGGTATGCAGTCCCAGGCCATCCAGTGTGCTGGTAGGCAGCTGCCTATGGTGCGTGATATGGGGTAGGGATGCCTGCATAGACATCCATGCTTCCCCCAGGCACCGCCTGCCAATGTTATGTGCCCTTTGGGGTACTTGCTGGGTACTGTCCCCTGGGACACTGTGGGACACAAACTCGTGGACATGTTTGCCCTTGGTCATTTGCTATCTTGCTGGTTTTCCATTACTACATTCCTAAGTGTCACCTAGGCATCTGCCTAGTCCACCCTATGCCCCAGCTTCCCCACTGCATGTCCTGCCTGCAGCCCCCTGTACCCCATTTGCAGCCTCACCGTCGTGCCCTTTCATACTTGGGTATTATACTGTTGCTGCACATGTATCACTACTATCACTTTACTTGGTTTCCCTGCCTTCGCTGCACATTGCTGACTTAAATGGTTTCTCTCTCCTGCAAATGTGCCTCTAGCGCGAGGTTTTCACTGGCGTTAATTTTCAGACCTTCATTTCACAGCGTTAGTGTGCCTGGAGCCTCTCCCCACCCACTCTCCGCCCATTGACCCCTCCTCTCCACCTCTGGAGAGAATTACTCCACCCTCTGTGCGCCTTAACACCGCCAGAGATGTTATCGCATGAATAAGTAACGTTATCGCACGGTAATTTAACATTATCGCACGATAACATTACTTATCACGTGATAACATCGTCGCTACAACGTTAGCGCTGTTTAGTAAACATACTCCTTTGTTTCCTATCTTTTAACTGCAGTTACCAATGCACAGTAAAGCATTTATCATACACCTTTCTGGTAGCAGCTCAGCATGAATTACAACCAGATATTGTAGGTATTTCTCTGTCTCCAGAAGGTTTACAAGCCAGGTTTGTACCTGAGGTAATACAAGGTTAAGTGACTTGCTCAACAGCACAAGAAATACTAGTGAGATTTGAACATTGATCGTGTCAATTCCAGACCACTACTCTATCCACTAGACTACTCCTCCACTGTTGTTTATTGCATGGCTTTTTTGTTTCTTGAGAAAGATCTCATAAAGAACTTTATCAAAAGCCTCTGAAAATCCAAACATGCTGTATCAGCTGGTGCATCTTTCTCCACATGCTTATTCATACTGTTAAACAATTCTAATTACCGTATATACTCACGGATAAGCCGAGAATTTTAGGATCCAACATAGACCCAAAAAAATGGGTTCCATTTATCTGCAGGCCAGACAGAGCTCAAAATATTTTTAACACGTTGACTGCAGTGTTTATTTTCTATTTAATAATGGATGTACGCTTAACTCGGTGGCTCCCCTTTCCCCACATCCCCCCCCATGTCCCCCCCTCTCCTCTTCCCTTTAACAAACCAAACCAAATATATATTGGATATTAACCGGTCGCAGCTTTATTAACATTCCAACATTTTTCAAACTCATATTCCAACATAACCTCATAACCATCTCCCCCCGGCGGAGCCATGCCTCACCAGCCATATTATTAGCAAGGTGAACTCCTCTCCGCTTCCGCCGCGGACAAGCCCACGGCTTATTAAGTACCCACCCTTCTCCGGCATTGCCATATGATTAGCAAAGGCCATCCAGGGTTGTCCAGGTTGGGGGCGTCCCGCCCCCGCCCCAATCATACCTAAGGCTCCGGACCCCGGAAACCTCTGGGATCCCACCTATACCCCCCCCCCAGCTGCAACACCCCGTAACTCCCAACCCCCCACCAGACTCTGCAAAGGGAGGGAGGGCGGGACGCCGCTTGCTCTGTCCCTCAGCCTCGCCGACCCAATCCCGCTGTCGGCGCTCTATGCCCGCCTGACTCCCGAAGTGCTCTTCCCCCGTGATTGGCTCCCTCCACCTTCCTCACCCGGCGGGAGCCAATCACTTTGAAAAATGCCGACCGCCCGAGGCCATTCCGGCCTCGCTCTGCCCCCATGCACGCACGCGGGGCACCACCTGATCGCTCCTCCATTAAAGGTGGCCGTCCCGGACTGCACCGCGTGGCCTTGCTATAATGGATGTACGCTTAACTCGGTGGCTCCCCTTTCCCCACATACCCCCCATGCCCCCCTCCTCTTCCCTTTAACAAACCAAACCAAACACATATTGGGTATTACTCCTCTCTGCCTTTGCCACGGACAAGCCCACAGCTTATTAAGTACCCACCCTTCTCCGGCATCGCCATATGATTAGCAAAGGCCATCCAGGGTTGTCCGGGTTGGGGGCATCCTGCCCCCGCCCCAATCATACCTAAGGCTCCGGATCCCGGAAACCTCCGGGATCCCACCACCGGCCAAGCGACTCCCTGCCGCTTGCCGAACCCCCAAACCTAAATGCGACCAGCTAAAACTCCCATCTGACCACATATTCCAAGGCCTCCTGCCAGTCGTTGAGCAACAGATCCATTCCGACTGGGGATAAATGAACCCCATCCAGCCTATACAAGCTGGAACAACCCACATCTACCCTTGAGTGCAGTATTTGATAACCCCCGTGCTCACAAAGCCACCGCCCAATCTGACAATTGATTTTTGCCACCCCCCGTGACCACCATCACTGCGCACCACAGGCCGGCCTTGGAATAATGCCAGACCACAATAACCGTACATCGGGAAACATTTGAAGAACCTCAGCAAGATCCTTCTTAGCCGCTCGTATCAGCTGTCTACAAATCCATGCTCCCAGGTCATTGCCGCCCAAATGCAACAAGAGCATTGAAGGCTGCTTCCTCACACGCCCGTGGAACCGAAGCAAAGGCAATAATTGAGTCCATCGTAGACCCCTCTCGCTAAGCCATAGAACGGCCACCTGCATGATATTTAATCCCAAATTCAGCCCCATCGGCCGCACCGCAGCCCGTTGTCCAGCCCAGTACACAAAGGAATGACCCAGGAGACAGCAATCGAGCAGCATCCATCCCTTATCTGTAAGAAAAAATTATCGTTAATCCCCTTGCCAGCGACTACCCACCACCCATTTTAGGCCGCACATAGCCCTGAAAAGTCTGCGAACGCCAACGGCCTATGCGCTTTATCACCTCGTCCGATACCCCCGCTGAGGCTGCACTGGTCGCCGCCCCAATACGGAACGAATGCGCAGCAAACTGCATTGGATCCTCGCCCACCTGACGAAGTACCAAGTGCAGCACCACTGCTACCTGAAAGCGGGTTAATGGTGCCCCATCCTCATGCACAAACAACAAACCATCCCGTCCCGGCCTCAACCTCAAAAAGGCTCGCACAGCCGACACCGGGCAAGTCCACTCCCCCGGAATCTCCCACAATACCACTCCCGCTCCTTTGCCCAACTGATCCGTCTTGGATCTTGCTAGCAGGATATGCATGTGTCCTTCTCCAAAGCGTACATGCTGCCACTGCAGGCCGTTCCCCGCCGCCGCCCTGGCAGAGTTTGCGACTAACTCCCCCACCCTGAAAGCTCCAAAGAAGGCTAAACAAAACACAGCCTTAAACAGCGCAGCTTCATAAGGTGTCCATGTCACTGCTGGTACAACCACACACAGCCTCACGAGCAACTCGTGTGTAATAGGCCGCCTGCCATCACGAGCTGGCGGCTGGGATCTCTCTCACCCTTGCAACAGTCTGCGGGTGAAAAAGCCCCAAGCCGGGGTGCCCCACCCAACCGCTCTTGCAAAAAAGGCAAAACCCGCTATGTGCGACCGCACAGCTGTCCATGACACCCCTCATGCCTTTGCCTCAAGTACATATTACCCCATCAGGTGGTCCGCCACCTGTCCCGCTTGCCACCCTTGGGACCGGAGAAATTCCACAATCCTTTTACAGCCTCGCTGATACGCCGCCCATGTCGCCGCCGACAGAGAACTCTTCAGCAGCCTCAACATGTCTGGATGCCAAGTTGCCATAATCTCTCTGGGACATGCAGGCCCTCGACGTTCGCCGCTGGAGCCAACTTCCGAAACCGCTCCCACTGAAAGCGAGACAGTGCATCAGCAATCTCATTAGTGCTTCCCGGAATATGCCGTGCTCTCACATATACATTCAAACACAGGCAGGCGAATACCACCTCCCTCATTAAGGCAGCTACCCACCGGCACCGCGGTGCATAACGATTAATCACGCTAACCACCGCCGCATTGTCGCACCACCATATCAACTTGTGGTGGCGAAGCCGGTCCGGCCATAACTCGAGAATCACCAAAATGTGAAAAAGCTCGAGGAAAGCCACATTGCCAGATAAACCCGCATCCTGCCATTCCTGAGGCCAGGCACCCGCACACCAAACCCCACCAAAGTAGATCCCTAACCCCACTCCCCCTGCAGCATCTGTAAAGAGTTGCAAGTCCTCCAAGGACATTGCCGCCTCCCTCAATACGGACGTCCCATTGAAATCACGCAAAAAACGATCCCACACTTCCAAATCTGCCCGCATGCTCCTGGACACCCGAATCCGGTGAGGCGGTCTATTTACCCCTGTGGTCGCCGCTCCTAAACTCTGTACAAACAGCCTACCCATCGGGATCACCTTACAGGTGAAATTCAGAGAACCTATCAAGGACTGCATCTCCCTCAAACTTGTCTTCCTCGAAGCTACCACCGTCGCCACGAGCACCCTCAACTTCGCCACTTTCCCTGCTGGCAAATGAGCCACCATGGCCACCGAATCCAACTCGACGCCCAGAAATGTAAGATGAGTACTTGGACCTTCCGTCTTCCCCTCTGCAAGCGGAACACCCCATGACCCCGCCAAGGCAACAAAACTGTCCAGCAATTTCCTGCACTCTGAGGACCGCACCCCTCCCACAAACAGGAAATCATCTAAATAATGCACGACATTTGCACAACTCACCCCCTTCACTAACGCCCAATGCAAGAAAGAACTGAACTTCTCAAAATACGCGCAAGAAACAGCACAACCCACGGGCATACATTTGTCAAAATAACTTTTTCCTTCGAAACAAAACCTGAGCAAATGAAAAGCGGACGGGTGCACCGGCAATAAACGGAACGCTGACTCAACGTCCACTTTCACCATCAGACACCCCGGCCCACCTTTCCTGACCAACTCAACAGCCAAATCAAAAGAAGCATACCGCACCTTGCATAACCCGCGAGGGATGTGATCGTTAACGGACGCTCCCAACGGAAACTTTCCTGGCTCCTTCTTTGGTATAATTCCCAAAAGGGAAACCACCATATCGGGGAATGGGGGCTCCACAAAGGGACCTGCTATCTGACCCAGCTCCACTTCCCTCTGCAATTTATCTCTCACAATGTGTGCCCACCGCCGCACTGAAGGAGCGTTGTGTGCCACCGACACCAATACTGTCCCCTCCACAGGAATCCGAAAACCCTCCCAAAAAACGCACTCCAACAACCTACCATCCCCCTTCTTTGGATACTGGCAAAGCCAGAGCCGCAAAGCCTCGAGCCGGATCGGCGTCGGAGCCAAACCATGCTCGTCTCTACTACCTGGGTACTGGCAAGCTGCCCCCCCATCCCTTTCTTAACACATTTGCTGGCGGAGTGCCCCCCACTACACACTGAGCACGCATGTCGGAACTTACAATCGGGAAAACGACAGACAGACTTATTGAACCTCCAACAGACGTCCCCCAATCCACTCCCTCCTGCTTTTTGCTGCAGTGCTCCCCCGCCGGTCCGAAAGAAACGAAGCACCACTTGTGCTGTAACCGCCCTGCTCTGGCTCCCCCCACCCCCCCGCCTGATCTAGCCGACATCTGCGTTAGCCATAAATTTATGTCCTGCATTCCCCAAGACACCAATTTATTCTCCTTCATCCTATTCCTGAATTTTTCGTCGTAATTAAGCCAGGCCCAACTGTCATGTGTCTGGGCCGCCTCCAAAATAGAGTTGGCATAAGCCAATAACATCCCATAATCTTCTGGAGCATGCCGACCCCACACACTGGCTAATCTCAAAAAGGCTTGCGTCCAATTAACCGCATTCCGCGACACCTTCTTAACCCTACCCGCCTTTTTGTCCTATTTCCTCTTTCTCTTGCTCTCCCCCGACCGCCTTCTCCCTTCTAACAACTGAAAAATGTCTATTGTGACAATGTGAGCTGTAGTGAGCAAATGGAAATAGAGGAAAATAGGGACTACACCTTTAAGACAGAAGAAAGGCAAGGTTCCCAGAGAGCTCAAACTACAAACAAACTAGAGAAGCATGCTTTGGCTGAGGCAGAACCCCGCCCAAGCCCTAACGTAGGGTCAGGTTTGAGCTCTGATAACAAACACGTGTGCAGAGAGCAGGGCGTGGTGGCTGGAAAGCACCTTTTTAAACCTGCGTCACTGAAGTCAGAGAGGGCAGAGGAAGCTGGAAGAGCTGGAGGATCTGGAGAATCTGGAGGAGCAAAGGTAGCAGAAGGTTCAGAGAGAGCTGAGAGGTCAGAGTGGACAGAAGGCTCAGGGAGAGCAGGGAGCTCATGGCCAGGGTCCTGTTCAGAGGGAGTACTGAAGCCAGAGGGTTCAAAGGAGAAACCTGGTTTAAGGAAGCCCAGAGAAGGGAGACGTGGAAGGTTTTATTCCATGGGGAAATTTGGCTCCAGCAACAAAGGAAGCAATCCTTTTGAAAAAGGTGTGTCTGCTTCAGAGTCCAGCAGAAGCTTTGCTGAGGACGTTGCTAATGAACTGAGAAAGAGTGCAGAGCAGAGTGCTCCAGGAACCCGAGCTGCCAGAAGGTGGGTGAAAGCCATTACAAATGCTGATAACCAGAACCCAGCCAAGGGCAGTGAGACAGACCTGAACCTAATTGAAAAGCTAAGGCAACTGTTGCAGGATAGAGGAGCTTATTCTCAAAGCACAGCTAACCTTTCTCCAGGAGAGCAGTTTGTAAGGGAATTCCAGAAGCTTCTTCCAAACAGTAAGCTTGACTCTGCTAGTGAAAGTCCAGAGTGGGTCAGACAACTTGGAATACAGGAAGATATGCAAGTAGATTTGTGTATGCCTGAAACTGAGTGCAATGTAATACCAATGGATTGTTCTTATTGTAAGAAGGGAAGTTTTCACATGTGCTAGAAGAAAGACTATGAAGGGAAGTCTTTGCATAGCCTATGTCTCTTAGCTAGAAGAGAAACAGAAGCTTCCATTTGAAGTAAAGAACATTCCTGGAATCCTGAGTGTTAACTGAACAGTTTTGGATAAAGAGAAAAGAACTGTACCTGATTTAAAATTGAGGAAAGTAGCTGTGATTTTTCTACTGCTGAAGAATGGCTGGGAACAGCTACTGTGTGTGAAAAGGGTTTTACCAAGTTCTGATGTTCCAGACGCTTTATGTTCCTGTTGAGTTTTCTTTTGGAGAATAATCCTTTACTGCCTTGTGTTTTGAATTTTGATGCGAAAGGGGAACCCAGATCAAAAATACATTTTCTGTTTTGCCTTAAACAAACCGAGTGGTTGCAACTACTTTGTCTACAAGTAACTGTGAGAAACTACAACTCCCAGAATTCCCTGGTGAGAGAAAAATCTAGTGACTCTTTACTTAAAGGCAAATGAGGCCACCCTTCTGCCTATTGGCCTGGCCAGCAGGGGGAGTGTGACACTATATAGCGCCTCTTCCGAATATGGCGCCTTAGTTTCCTCGGTACGCTCTCCCACAACTCTGAAAACACCACCAGCGAAGTGGAAGCCCCCTCGCCCAGGTCTGAACTGCCTTGCCTGCAACCAGCGTAACCCCCCCCCCCCTGGTCCGCCCCGGATGCCGATGAACCCGACTCCGTAGACGATGAGGACGACTCGGAGCTATGCTTCCGCCGACATGCATGACGCCGCTTCTTCTGTACTTTTCCCCCTACCTGCAAGCCCCTCCCCCGCCCTTGCCCCTCCCCCGGATCCACTAGCAACTCACCTGCCACGGCCATCGACGCCATCGCTGCATCCATCCCAGCAAGCAGCTCATGCTCTTCAAGGCCCCCTTGTCCATCGCTCCCAGCTGCAGCCAGTCTCCCTGCACTCTTCCCAGCTGGTAATCCTGACGTTCCGTCCTCCGTCCGCATTTCTCCCACTCCCTGCGAGCCAATGGACACCTATGGGGATACAGAAAACACCGGAGGGGGAACCGCAGGAGCCCAAACAGATGGCCAGGCCCCCAGCCACCCCGCCCCTGAGGAACCCTGCCCACCCCCCAACCAATGTTCCCAAGCCCCCAGGCTGCCTACCGGATATCCCTGATTCAGCCTCATCGGATAGCCCCCCGCTCGGGCTGTCCCTTGCCCCCTTGTACCCGCCGACAAGCTACCACTGCCATAACCCATACCAGGCTGTAATGTTGCTTGATCAAACCCTTGCACCCCTGCCTGTCCCCAAGCATTAAACCAGGGGCATCCAGCATTACCCGCCTCTACGCTCCCCCCAAACTGCCCTTCATTCCCTCCAATTACTTCACCGGCTCCACTCAACAGGCCCCTCTCACCATTATCTTGGACAAACCCAGGCTCCCCAGTCTGCCCACGTGCCGTCCCTTGTGCTGCCAGGGAACTAGCACCTCTCCCCCTCTCTCTCGCCCTGCCCAGCCGAGGAACAGAACCCGAGCCCCTCTCACCCCTACCAATCCTGCCCCCCCGTGCAGCACCACTGCGATCCACGCTGCCCCGCTGCCCCCCCAGAGGCCTGATGTGCTGCCCCTGCCCCCCTCCCTGTCTTATCCTTACGTGGAGCCATCCTTCCCACCCAAATCCCAGCATAAGCTACTTGCCTGCCTCTCTGGATCCCGACATGTGGCCGACCTCCAGCACACACCTCTGCGTGCGTCTTTAACTCTCCCCGGTCCTCTGCTCCTTGGACTCCAAATCTACCTCACTCGCCTACCGGAGCCCCCCAGAGAATGACCGCCAACACGCCACTTGCTCTGTCCCTCAGCCTCGCCGACCCGATCCCGCTGTCGGCGCTCTGTGCCCGCCTCACTCCCAAAAGTGCTCTTCCCCCGTGATTGGCTCCCTCTGCCTTCCTCACTTGGCGGGAGCCAATCACTTTGAAAAATGCCGACTGCCCGAGGCCAATCCGGCCTCACTCTGCCCCCACACACACACGCGGGGATGCCACTGGATCACTCCTCCATTAAAGGTGGCCGTCCTGAACTGCGCCGCGCGGCCTTGCTATTACCAGAGGTGGAATTCAAACGTTCATTTATGTATACGGTAAATGATGAAACAGTTTGATGTTTCCTGCCTCGGCAATGCTCACATTTCTGATCAGGTTAGTGACTATAGCTCCACTTGTTCCAATAGAAAAATACGTTACATCAAATTATTCAGTAAAAATCATCAGATTTTGAAGGATTTTAATAATTTTTGTAAGTACAGTACTTTCAATAAACTCTGAAGGACTTTGTTTTTTTATCATATGTTGATGTATATTTCAATAAATTCTAAAGGACTTATTTTTATCGTATGTTGATGTTGTATATTTTAATAAATTCTGAAGCTTATGTTTTCCAGAACCAATTTCATTTTAAATTTTCACATTTGGCTTGTCTGCAGGTGACACATTTTTCATGGTATTTTGGTTACAAATTCAAGGATCGGCTTATCCACGGATCGGCTTATCCGTGAGTATATACTATAATTAACATTTTTTGGATCAAGTGATTTACAAGGAGGAGGGTGTCAAAGTCATGGAAGGGGGGCACCAAATTTAAGGTTCAACTCAGGTGATGAAATCCTGTGATGTGACCCTTCTCATGGGCCTGGAAGTGACATAGGGACTTTGAAACTTTGCCCCGTAAATGTAGAGGTGAGATGTCTTGAGTTGATCTAACTATCCAGCAGTTCCTCCTCCTCCCTGCAGAGAGTAGTGATTTATGATTAATAGGTCATTGGAGCTGGGCTGACTCAGAACCAGATGTACCCTTTAACCGATTTCGAAATGCAGTTGGAATAATAAGTCTCATGAGAGCCAACATTACCAATGTCTGAGAAGTTAGCAAGACTTGCTCCTGGAAGCTGACATTTCCTAGCAATCAGCAGATGGGAGAGAATCTGAAAGGTTTCTGACTCTTATTAACAAGGTCTGTTGCAAGACAGTAGTGGCTTAGCCTGTTTCATCAGGTTTCCTTCTCCCTTAACAAGCTAACACCTTTCCAAGAGACCCTTCATTATTTCTCACTTCCCTTTTTTTCTACTTATCCTTCCTCTGATGTCTCTTATTCTTTTAAACATAAATATCCACATTATCTCAATGAGTAATTTAATATTTTGGATGTCTGGAGATTCCAGAATGTGGATTGAAAATAATTTTTAGTTACCCTCTCATCTGCACCAGTCGATATTTGGAATTTACTGTTTTTTAAATCTTCAGTGGTTTGTTGCATATAGAATCAATAAAGACAAGACTGGTGTAGCCACTATGAGGCCTGTACAATAAAGCTAACATGCATGGTAAGGAACGTATATGGATGTTAAAAATAGTATTTCCATGAGCAAAACCAGCAAAAACAGGCTTTTGTGTAAATTATCGTCCTGATATATAGCTGAAAATATCTGCCTGTAAAGGCAGCTTTTATAAATGATGTCCAAGTGCAATCTGGGACATAAAAAAAGAAAGCAGGCAGGTCAAAGATATGGCATGATTTCAAAAACATGAACGTGCCTGATAGGGATGGTTGCGGGGCCATCTACATAGATGTACCTGGAATAGCATTCAAGGCTGGGGATGTCTAATAGTCTAATTAGCATAATAGGCCAGGACTAGGGAAGGCAGAGTTCAGATCCCACTACTGCTACTTGTGATCTTGGGCAAGTTGCTTAACCTTCTGTCTTCTCATACCCTCCAGGTGTTTTACAGCCAAAACAAGCACTGGCCCCATGCCTATTTGTGCCTGGAGCAGGTCTAAACATGGATGGGGCTGCAAATGTCCCCAGTGGGGCTATTTAAGTCCATTGCACTGCCCTAGACACACCCCCTACCTACTTGGACATCCCTCCACCTGAGACGTCTTTAAAAGCCATTTCTAGAATGGTTCTGGGGACATCTCTGTGACTTGGACGTACACATGTACATTTTTGGATGTCCAAATTGCAACTAAGGTTTTTAAAATAACCCCCAGCAAGAACATGCATTCACAAGGGTGGGGTTAGAACAAGGATTTCATTTGCATGCATACTTTGAAAAACCATGTGCCCAAATAGAGAGTGTAAATGTAAGTGCAGAGATTTCTTGGACTAATTTTATTTCAAATCATTTTTATTGAGATTTTCACACAAAATTCAAACACCAATAGAAAGGCAAACAGAACAACGTCCCCCGTCCAAAATACAAGCAGGGAGGATATCCCCCCTAACTCTGATTAGGCGAGCAGTCCCCCCCCCCCTTCCCGACAGCAAGCATAGGCATTCAACAAACCCAACATTAGGGACAGCAAGTGCACTAGTGAGAATTACATTGATGTCACTACAACATAGAGCATGAAAGCACAGCACATATCAGGAGGACCAGGAACCCCGCTCCCGTACTGACTATAGGCATTAGCAAGCTCCAGCACTCAGAGCAGGTGGGAGACTAAAACATTGTGGCATAGAGCTCCCCAAAAGCAGGGAATACCCATTTTAAACATTAAACACCCCACCCCGTTCCCTAGGGGACAACTGGGAAGTCATGGGGGACCATAATTCCAGAAAACCCTCCCAACTCTTACCCCCTTTCTGCTGCGCAGTCAACTTTTCCATACACATCAAGTCAAACATGAAGTTCTCCCAAAGTGCCAGACATGGAGAGGAGGGAGCCACCCATTGACACAACAAGGCCCTCTTAACCAACAGAAAACCCCGCTCAAGCAGTGCCCTGTGCCAGAAAGAAAACCTCTCACACCCCAACTCCCAATCATGAAACAGAGACAAACCTCTCTCTGCAGAACACATCCCGACCCCAGCCACCCCTGCAACTTATTACAGACTTGTACCCACACAGCACGCACCCTCGGGCACCCCCAAAATTTGTGCGTTAAAGTCCCAGTGCCGCGGCCGCACCACTGACAGGTAGCAGATAACTGCAACCCAACTTGAGAGGCCCATTTATCACTAGTATATGCACGCCATAAAAATTTATACTGCATTTCCTGCAAATACACCCATACCAGCCCTTTCAATATCCCCTCAAAGGCCACCCGCAGTATCTCCTCCGTCATTTCCTCGACCCCATCTTTCCGCCACCGTAGTGCGAGCTCAGTAAGAAATCCAGTACCACCCGAGGGCCGAAGCACCCTCCGAGAGACCGTCTCCCCCAAACAACGCTCCTCTAACTGTTCCAAGATTGCACGCGGGGACTCGGAAGCTAACCAAACTCCCCCTCCCCCATGAACAGACGCCAAATAAGATCGGACTTGTAAGTAGCCATAAAAATCCTGTTGTCGAATATGGAACCGGCGCTGAACCTGTTGGAAACTATCCAGAACCCCATTTTCACTAGAATATAAATCTCCCAGGCAAACAAGCCCCCTCTCAGCCCAAGCCCAAAAGATACTCGGTTGTGCGAACCCGGGTGGAAAGTCAGGATTACCCACCAAAGGCATCAGAGGTGGCTTACACCAATCCCACCCAAATCTCTGACATAGCACTTTCCAGGCAGCGCGCAAGGCCCCCATATAACTCCCGCCCACGCCAGCCCTGATCGCCATCGGCAACTGACCTGCATGTAGAAGATAGAGACCATGATACGGAGCCAGCACTTCCACCAACTGCCGAACCGGGGCACACCCCCCATCCCCCTCCAGCAATGCCCATAGATGTCGAGCTAAATGGCGTAAATTATAATTACGCAAGGAAGGCAGCTCCAATCCCCCCTCTGCTCTCCGACTCATTAAGGCTCGTAGGGAGATCCGCGCCCTACGACCCCCCCATAAAAATCCACGCAAACACTGTTCAAAACGCTTCCAGTCTTTGTCCAAAATCCATAAAGGCAGTGTACGTAACACATATAACCATCTAGGAAACTCCACCATGACAAACAACGCAATCCTCCCCTTCAAGGACAGAGGCAAACTCCGCCAGCTTGCTAAAGTTTTACTACTTCTAGCTAGCAAACCAGGTACATTAGCGCGATACAGATGTACAGATGTACAGGGAGTTGTATCCCCAGGTACTTAATCACCCCATCTGCCCACACCAACGGAAACACCCCTTTCCACCCCGGCCGTACTTTATCCCCAACATCTAACACTACCGACTTCATAGCATTAACTTTCAAACCCGAAAATCCCCCATATTCCTGTATCAACTGGAGCGCGCGCTCTAGAGACGTGGGTAATTTCGTAAGACACAGCAACATGTCATCGGCAAAAGCGCTAACTTTGATATCTTCCCCTCCCATGCATATACCAGCAATCTCCGAGTCACTTTGCAAAGCCCGTAACAGCGGTTCCAAGGCCAGCACAAAAAGCAACGGGGACAGAGGGCAACCCTGTCGAGTGCCCCTCTCCAACACAAAGGGATCCGAAAAGACACCATTAGAGCCCACTCGAGCCATGGGTTGCGCATACAACGCTTGAACCCACTGCACAAAACTCCCTTGCAATCCAAACGCGGACAGGGCATCCCACATATAAACCCAGGCCACCCTATCAAACGCCTTTTCAGCATCCAGGCTGACAAGAAGCAAGGCCTCATCCTTCTGCAGACAATGTTCCATGCCCAAAAGCAATTTAGCAATATTTCGAGAGGCCTCCCTCCCTTGCACAAACCCAACCTGCTAGGATCAATAAGCGACGGTAACAAAGGTGCAAGCCGGGTCGCCAAAACCGAAGCCAAAAGTTTCAAATCACAATTAATGAGAGAAATCGGGCGATATGAGGCCGGATCTGACAAATCCTTCCCGGGTTTCGGAATCACAGTTATATCTGCACAACGCATATCCCGAGGAAAGACACCGGTTGTACGGGCCGCCTCAAACATCACCACCATAGAGGGAGCAAGGCGCGGAGCCAGTATTTTATAATATTCCATACTAAAACCATCAGGCCCAGGAGCCTTATGAGATTTCCCCCGCTTAATACCAGCAAGAAGCTCCGGCACTGACAACGGCGCGTTGAGCTTTGCCAAGTCCTCGTCCGAGACCCTTGGGAGAGACAAATTGCGCAAGAATGCTGCCCCTTGCCCATAATCCCGCTCATCCTCACTGTACAGCTGCTTATAAAAGGCTCGGAAAATCCACGCAATGAGCGCAGGTTGATGCTGCAAGGTGCCATTCTGATCGCGAAGCACAGGGATAAACCTAGTGCCTCTAGGATCCCGGACAAGTCTGGCCAGTAACTTCCCCGCCCTATTACCATAAAGATGAAGTCGATGTTTATAATATTGCATCGAAAGCACAGCTCTCCACTGCAGTAAGTCATTGAGCGCCGCCTGCGAACGAGCATAGTCCCGCTGGAGAACACCACCTCTACCCCGACACAACTGACGCTGCATAGCCCGTAGAGCGCGCTCCGATACCAAGATACTACGGTCCAGATGTTTACGGCGCGAAGCAGTGTAAGAAATAATTGCTCCTCTCATCACCGCCTTACTAGCCTCCCAGAATAACAGCGGGGAACAGTGCGGGGTATCATTGAATAAAACATATTCATCCCACTGCTTTGCAAGATAGAGTTGGAAAGCTTCATCCTCCCACAAATATACGGGAAATCTCCACCCTACTCTCTCCGGCCCCTGGCACTCCCAAGAAATCCAGACCATCCCATGATCCGAAACGGCAATGGGTTCTATTTCCGCCTGCACTACTCGAGGGAGCCCTCCTTCACTAACAAGGATGTAGTCTATGCGGGACCAGGTAAGATGCGCTCTCGATTGGTGCGTATATTCCCGCATCCTGGGATGCAAGACTCGCCAAACATCCACGAGGGCCCCCACCCTACAAAGGTAACTAACCCCCCTACGGGTCCAAGCCCCCTCCCCCCCTTGATAGGACTTATCCAAACGTGGATCATGTGGACAATTAAAATCACCAGCCACAATGACCTTAGCCCTCTCAGCGTGCTTTAACAATCCTACCAACTGGGTAAAAAAGGCATGATCATAGACATTGGGTGCATAAACATTCAATAACCAAAGTGGTTCATTATACAACTTACCCTGCAACAGAATATATCGCCCATGGGGGTCTGTTTGCACTACATGCACTTCAAAAGGGACCCCCCGCTTCACTAACACCACCACCCCAGCTTTCTTCGTACCCAACTCTGCCCCATAGGACACCTCTACCCAATCCCATGCAAGTTTTCTATGTTCTATGGCGCTCAAATGTGTCTCCTGCAACAGGGCGATGTGTGCACCCTTTCTTTTGAGCCCCTGGAGTATCTTAGTACGCTTAACTGGAGAGCCTATGCCCCCCACATTCCAAGAAATTATCTTGACCTCGGGCATTCCACCAATACAAAGAATACCAGCAGGCAATGCCGCACACTCTCCACCCAGAGACGCCCAGCCTCATCTCCGGGACCCTCGCCCCTCCCCTGCACTGTGCCAAAACTTCCAAAGTGTATATACGCTCCTCCCACCAGCAGAGCTACCAAAAAATAGTGCTGTCCCCTTCTTATGCCCCCACCCTCCACCCCTCCCCCCTCCACTATCCCCCTCCCCCACCCTTCCCTCAATCCCCCTCTCCGCATCCCCCCTCCCCCTCCCACCCCCCCTCCCCCACCCCCTACTTCCCCCTTCCCCACTCCAACTACTCCCCACCTACCTACCACACCCCAACCCCCCAAAGATACTAACTTTCGTCCTCAGCTACTCGAGCCGAGGCTGGACTTCGAGTCAGGCACTGCAGGACCGCCCCAACCCACCCACCAAACAGTGCACAGCCAGGACACTCTCTGCCCTACCCAACGAACAGTATGCCGCACCAAAACAGTCTACACACTACCACAACCGCCTCCTCTGACCCCCACCTTCACAAAACCGGCACACCGATGCCCCCCCATACTCACAGTAACGAGCCCACAAATACACATTATACATGAGAAATAAAGGTGCCACAGTTTTAACTGTCCTCATGTCGGCTGCACCATACGGACATCCTGAGCCATAAACCTCCAGATCCTATGGCAAATCCTGGCATCCCAGAGCTTCAACCGCTCTCCTCTCAGACTGATGGCTCTGCCGGGTCGTCACCCAAAGTGTCCAAAAAGGATCTGGCATCGCCGACCGCTGTAAAAACATGATTTTTACCGGAGTGGGAAACTCTCAAGGTAGCTGGAAACGCTAGAATAAATCTCATTTTCCTCCGAAAGAGAGCGGAGCAAACCGGCGCGAACTCCTTCCGCTTAACTGCAACTGCAGCAGAGTAGTCCTGAAAAAGCAGAAGCTTTTGATTTTCAAATTGCACATCCCGCTTCCTCCGATATGCCTGAAGGAGTTGCATCTTGTGCTGAAAGTTTAAGATACGGGCAATCACCACCCTCGGCCGCAGGCGCGACTTGAGCTTCGGCCCCAGTCTATGAACCCGTTCCACCTTGAGATGGCCAACCAAGTCATCCAGACCTAAAGCTTTGGGCAACCAAGACTCAACCAAGGGCAAAAGCATGACATCAGTGGTGGATTCCGGTACCCCTACAATCCACAGATTGTTCCTTCGGGAGCGATTCTCGAGGTCTTCAACTTTCTCCAACAAGGCTGCCAGCTGCACACGCTGAGCCTCGTGCTCTCGAGACCTGCACCCCACATCGTCTTCCAGCGCAGAGACTCTGTGCTCGACCTTCTCCACCCTCTGGCCCATTTCAGCCAGCGCGGTACCCACAGAGTCCAACTTACTGAGTATGCGATCAAATTTAGGATCAAGGAGTTTAACTACCTCCTTCGCCAGCTCTTCTGTAGCGGAGTCGGCACTCTCCGTTCCCGGGGAGGCCGGATTGGATCCTCCGGAAAGCGCGGCCCCTGTCCGGGGAGCTTTCTCCCGCTCTTTCTTCGGCGGTGGGGGCATTTTCCGATGCGGTTTCGCTGCCACCGTGTCCACTACTGTTTCAGCAGTATTCTGCAGCCGACTTAAACGACTTCCACGGGCATCAATTGCAAAAAAAAAAAGTGGTTAAAGCTGAGGCGGCCCCGGAGTGAGCAGAGAACACGTCCTCACTCGCTCATGTGCCACCGGAAGTCCTGGACTAATTTTAAAGATGGAAATACATGCATGCTTGCACATAGAAATATCTGGCAATGTCTGCTCAGAGGAAGTGCAAGTTAGGCTGTTCCTCAGCACTTTAACGCTAAAATCAGAGTGCACCTTGCGTTCAGTCATCTCATGACTGGGTCAGAAAGGACAGGGCATTTTGGCTACAAATTCTTAAGCAATTTCCTTAAGAAATGTAAATAACAACTGGGAAAAGAGTTTGCAAGGGGACGTGACTAGGTGGAGGAAAAGAAGAAAAGCAGGTTTTAGTTGATGACTTGGGGACTGAGGCTACAATAACAAACCCCCTCCCGCCAAAATAGGAAGAATCATGCGCAGATGTTGCCATATCTATATACATGTCAAAACACGTTTTATTCTTTTTAGACTTTTAGAATATCAGGCTAATTAAACGTACTCCTGTCCACACACGGCAAGTAACAAACTCAGCCATGCAGGAAATCCATTTCCTTGGATGTGTAAAGACAGTAGGGACGGGGTCATATTTATTTATGTTAACAAGTCTTGATATATTCAATTACACAAATGTACTACAAACAGTACCAGGGTTGGAGGCTAGGAGTCCTCGATGTGTTTGGCTAAGGAATCCCAATTTAAAGGAAATATTAAGTCCTTCTCGGTTACGGCCTGTGGAGGTTATACACGAGAAACAGTTTGGACATGTGAAGTGTGGACACTGTGCTTTATGTGCAGTGTCTTGGGAAACGGATCGATTTTCGTATAAGGATAGAGAGTATGTTTTGAAGTCATTCACTTCATGTGAGTCTGATTTTGTTGTATACGGTATTTTTTGTCCCTGCAGATTATTGTATGTGGGGAAAACAGTCCATCCTTTTTGGGCTAGATTGGGAGAACACAAGAGTAGGATAAATTGTAAAAGGCATGAGGCCCCTATAGTTGAACATTGCCTACAGCAAGGGCATGTTTTTTCAGATCTACAATGTTTTTGCATAGAGAAGATAGGTTCAGGGTATAAGGAGAAGACGCGTGAGCAGTATCTTGCCTATAGGGAACAGCGTTGGATCTTCTCATTGGGGACCATGGTGCCCGAGGGGTTGAACTCCTGCATTGATTGGAGGGTTTGTATATGATATGTTGTGTTGTCATGGTTGCTTGCCTTAAAAAACAGTAGGAGGAGTTAATTTGGATATATCTACACCTGAGCAGCGTTTGAAAATTGAAAGCTGTGGTGTCGTGAGTGGAATAGTCATGACGCATGGAAAGAGGTCTAAATATTCCGGTGAGGCAGTATAAGATATGAGGTTTAAGAACGTTGGATGGGTGAGATGAATCTGATTTCAGATATTTAAAGGTGGTGGTCTTTGGAATCGTGGTATGTAAGTTATAGCAAAGGTTGTATTTGATTTTTATTATTTTGTAGTTCCATTCCCCTGAAGCAGCTGGGTGTGAAACGCTGGAGGGAAGTCCAAGCGGGCGTCGGGGCTGACCTACTTGCTTTGAGTGGTGGAAACTCTGTGCCAGAGAAGAATTAAATATATGATAACATAGAGGATGTATTAGAGATTAACTGAATAAGAACATAAGAACATAAGATATGCCATACTGGGTCAGACCAAGGTCCACCAAGCCCAGTATCCTGTTTCCAACAGTGGCCAATCTAGGTCATACGTACCTAGCAGTTTCCCCAAAAGACACAGGTTCCACAATGCTTATACTTGGTCAAGCATTGATATCCTGGGTCCCTCCTTAATAATGGTTTATGGACCTTTCCTCCAGGAACTTGTCCAAACTTTTTTTAAACCCAGCTACACTAACAGCATTTATTACATCCTCCGGTAACAAATTCCAGAGTTTGCTTACACGTTGAGTGAAAAAATATTTTCTTTTATTAGTCTTAAATAGTTTACCCTGTAACTTCATTGCATGTCCCCTAGTCTTTCTATATTCTGATAATGTAAACAATTGATCTATGTTTACCCGTTCCACTCCGTTCATTAATTTATAGACTTCTATCATATTTCCCCTCAGCCGTCTCTTTTCCAGGTTAAAGAGCCCTAACCTTTTTAGCCTTTCTTCATAGGAGTATCCTTCCATCCCCTTTACCATTTTGGTGGCTCTTCTCTGAACCTTTTCTAATAATGCTATCTCCTTTTTAAGATACGGCGACCAGAATTGCACACAATATTCAAGGTGTGGTCTTACCATGGAACGATATAGAGGCATACCTAGCATTCTATTTGCTCTCTTGGCTGCCGCTGCACACAGGGCTGAGGGTTTTAACATGTTATCCACAATGACGCCTAAATCTTTTTCCTGGGTGGTGGTTCCTAATGTGGAACCTTGCATCGTGTAACCATAGTTTGGGTTGTTCTTCCCTAAGTGCATAACTTTGCACTTGTCCACATTAAATTTAATCTGCCATTTTGATGCCCAGACTTCCAATTTATCAAGATCCTCTTGCAATTTTCCACAATCCTCTTGGGTTTTAAAAACTTTAAATAGTTTTGTGTCATCTGCAAATTTGATAACCTCACTCGTTATTCCACTTTCCAGGTCACTTATGAATATGTCAAAAAGCAGCGGACCCAGCACAGATCCCTGGGGTACACCATTATTCACATTTCTCCATTGGGAAAATTGGCCATTTAGCCCTACCCTCTGCTTTCTATCTTTTAACCAGTTCCTGATCCACAATAGTACACTGCCTCCTATCTCATGACTCTTTAGTTTTGCCAAACGTCTCTGATGAGGGACCTTGTCAAAGGCTTTCTGAAAGTTCAGATACACTATATCAACTGACTCACCTTTGTCCACCTGTTTATTCACACCTTCAAAAAAAACATAACAGATTAGTAAGATAAGATCTTCCTTGTCTAAAGCCATGTTGGCTGTCTCCCATTAGGCCATGACTATCTACATGCTGAGTAATTTTATTCTTTATGGTGGTTTCTACCATTTTTTCCCGGTACTGACGTCAGGCTCACCGGTCTGTAGTTTCCCGGATCACCCCTGGAACCCTTTTTAAAAATTGGTGTTACATTGGCGATCCTCCAATCTTGAGGTATTAGAGATGATTTTAATGATAGTTCACAGATTACTAATAGCAGGTCTGCAATCTCATATTTCAGTTCTTTCAACACCCTTGGATGTATACCATCTGGCCCAGGTGATTTGCTACTCTTCAGTTTATCTAATAGTTGTAATACATCTTCCTGATGTATCGATATTTCCTTCAATTCTTCCGCACCTTTAAATACCACTTCAGTCATGGGTAACATCCCTACATCTCCCTCAGTAAAGACCGAAGCAAAGAATTCATTCAGTCTCTCCGCTATCGCCTTGTCGCCTCTTAGTGCCCCTTTAACCCTTCTATCATCTATTGGACCAACTGAATCTCTCAAAGGTTTTTTGCTACGAATGTACTTGAAAAAGTCTTTATTTCGCGTTTTTGCTTCCGCAGCAAGCTTCTTCTCAAATTCTCCCTTTGCCTGCCTTATCAATGCCTTGCATTTGACTTGCCAGTGCTTGTGCTGTTTCCAGGTTTCATCGTTTGGCTCTTTTTTCCATTTCCTGAAAGATGCTTTTTGCCAACAACAGCCTCTCTGACCTCACCTTTAAACCATGCTGGCAGTTTTTTGGACTTCCTTCCACTTTTCTTAAAGTGTGGAATACAACTGGTCTGGGCTTCCAAGATAGTATTTTTCAACAACACCCAAGCTTGATGTAAGTCTTTAATCTTTGTAACTGCTCCTTTTAGTTTTTTCTTAACTATTTTTCCTCATTTTATCATAGTCCCCCTTTCGAAAGTTAAAAGGTAGTACTGTGGATTTCCTTACTATCCCTCCTCCACTAATTAAATCAAAGGCGATCATGCTATGATCACTATTGCCAAGTGGCCCCAACACCCTTATCTCTTGCACTAGATCTGGTGTTCCACTAAGGACTAGGTCTAATATGGCTTCCCCTCTGGTCGGTTCATGAACCAGCTGCTCCAAGAAGCAGTCATTTATGTCATCTAGGAACTTTATCTCCCTAGCATGTCCTGCCGTGACACTGATCCAGTCGATACCGGGGCAATTGAAATCACCCATTATTATTACTGCGCTGTAACGTTTGTTAGCTTTCTTGATTTCTTTGAGCATTTCATCATCCATTTGTTCATTCTGGCCAGGCGGTCAATAGTACAGCCCCACTGCCATCGCCTTCCCCTTTTTACATGGAATTTCAATTCATAGAGATTCTACAGCAAATTTTGTTTCCTGCAAAACTTTAATCCTTTCTGAATCAATGCCCTCTCTAACATAGAGCTCAACTCCTCCACCAATTTGATCAGCTCTATAATTACGATATAGTTTGTACCCAGGTATCACAGTGTCCCACTGGTTGTCCTCCTTCCACCATGTCTCTGATATTCCAATCATATCTAACCTCTCATTTAGTGCTATATATTCTAACTCTCCCATCTTATTTTTTAGACTTCTAGCATTTGCATACAAGCATTTTAGAGACAGTATTTTATTCATATTAATTTGGCTATTAGTAGACGGGTAATTTGGGATCTTTAAGCTCTGTCTGCTCCGTACTCGTTTGCTAGATGAAATGTTTTGCTAGATGAAATGTTATTAAGCTGTAGTATGGTGTATATGTTTGCCCATTGAATCCACTTTTTTGACAGAGGAAAGGTTTGAGCAAACCGCTGATGTGTTAAACTTAAGAAGGTACCTGAGCCCACTTCTGTGGTCTATAGGTACTTTTGAAGTTTTCTGAAGTTTGCCTTTTCCCCTTTTTTATTTGCTAAGTGAATGATACCATGATATGGTAAGAGAATAGAGCTGAAATTTCGTTTATATGAAGTATCATGTGTAAGTTCTGGATCCACGTTTTTGATGATATATTCTGTGGCAGCGGAGAGCACGATTAAAGCAGCTGGCCATTGCCGCTTTAAATTATGCCTGGATATTCAGTGCAGGGGCATATCCAGCTGGCGGCACTGAATATTTTGTATGCCTGGATAACAATTTATCTCTCTAGTCTGCAGCCTGATTTTTTTCAGCTTAACTTTAGCTGGTTAGAGTTAACCAGTTAGTGGTTCAATATTGCTGCTGACCAGCTAACCCTTGCTGCCGTCCCCATTGCACCTCTGGAACACCCTGACTCTACATGGTTAACGTCATGGTGTCCAGTGACACTACGAGGGGATATTCAGTAACACAAACCAGATATGTGGCGCTGAATATCCCGATCAGTGAGAGTAATGTGGTTAACCCATCTATTATCCGCATTACTCTCTTTGAATATGCTCCCCAGTGACCTCAATACATATGCAGAATTACCTAAACAGAATTACAGAGAGAAATATGTCAACATATAGAGGGGAATTTTAGTATAGATGTCCAAGTGCAATCTGGGACATCTAAGCCAGAACATCTGAAAAAAAAGCAGGCACATCCAGGTGCGGACATCTATCAAGGCATCTACATAGACATTCCCAGAACCTGGCTGTCTAGGATAGCCTAACGGTTAGAGCAGTCAATTAGGAACATGCTTCAGATCCTGCTGCTCTCATTGACATTGTGTTGAGTACTGGGGATGATAGAGTGCTTTCTTCTTTTCACCCTCATGATGTTTTTTTTAAGTTAAAAAGAGCACTGTTTAGGTGCCTGGAGCTGGAGCAGATGTAATTCTAGACTCAGCTGGACATCCATGATGATTCTGAGATCAGATGGGAGCATCCAGGATCCTGGAAAGTCCCTGGCCATGGCTCCAGATTCCTGGGAAGGCCTTGTCTTGCCCCTGTTCAGACTTGGACAGCCTCACGATGGCTTCTAAAATGGCTCCAGAGATATGTCTATGCTTTGGACATCTCTAAGCCTGTTTTTTGGATATCCAAATCATGAATAGAGCATCTAAACTGACCCCCTAGTGTCTCATTCATTGTCCTACTTCCACCAGATCTCTGATTTACCTAGTATATCTAGCTCTTCATTAACTGCCATCATTCTACTTCCATGCGTTTTAAATATTGAACAAGATTGGTGGAGTCTTTTATGAATGATTTGTATTTTATGAATGATTTGTATTTAATACAAATGTTTATTAGGTTGTGTGCTTGAGTTATATGTGGCAAGGGGGATGACGTTGGTTGGGGATTCCCTGTAAGCCACTCCTCTAATGATGACACCTTCTTATTAACCAGTCAGCAATCATTATAGCTACAAAAAGAACGGTTGGCCTTTGGCGTTTTTCAGGCGACTGGTTTAGCAGGATACCACTTGATACAGGACCCGGAGGGGCCTGAAACATGCATGTCATGTCATGGCAAAATGTGGATGACATGGATCGCCTGTGGAAGACAACAATTGTCTCTCTTTCAGATAAGTGAATGTTTTACTTCATAAAATTGGGTACGCTGTGGCCCGTTTGAATAAAAGGGTTCTTTCGGCATCGAGGGGAAAGGTTTTCCTCCTCCTTCTCAGGCCGATGGTCCCCGACAAAAATTGTGATTACGTAGTGGAGTATAATGCCAGTGATAGCTACTGGCTGAAGTTTTCAATGACTTGGTACCTGATTCTTGATCATTCTACTTATGGCTACTAAATCATGTCAACTATATTATATAGGAAAAACCATTCATGCTTTTAAAATTCAGATGGGGCAGTATAAGAGCAGGTTAGGGAGGGCTTGTTTGGAAGCTCCGAAATTTGCGCATTGTATAGTGGAGAAACATAGATTTGTGGATTTGGATTTTTTTTGTATTGATCGAGCAAGAGAGGATTGTATAGATCGAGACAAGCAGTTGGTATTATGTGAGCAAAGATGGATTTATAAGCTCTGTTCTGTTTTGCCAGAGGGGTTAAATACCCAGATAGAATGACTGCCTGCCTGTAGATATGGTTAGGCTCCAGTCATTTTGGTCTTGGTTTTGGGTGCTGTTTGCTTTGAGATTTTTTACTGTCCCCGTACTATAGAAACATAGAAATATGATGACAGAAAAAGACCACATGGCCTATCTCGTCTGTCCTTTCATAACAACTACAACAGTCCCCTTTTTTCCTTTAGAGATCCTCTGTGTTTGTCCCATGCTTTTTTGTATTCAGATACTGTCCTCGTGTCCACCACCTACACTGGGAGACTATTCCACAGATCCACCACTCTTTCCGTAAAGAAATATTTCCTCATATCACTCCTGAATCTATTCCCCTTCACCCTCATCCCATGTCCCCTCGTAGCAGAACTTGCTTTCAATTGAATGAGGCTCTCCCCCTGTACATTTATGCCGCGGAGGTATTTAAACATCTCAATCATATCACCTCTATCCTGCCTTTCCTCTAAGGTGTACATATTAAGATCCTTAAGTCTGTCCTCATATGCTTTATAATGAAGACCACTAACCATTTTAGTAGCCACCCTCTGTACCGACTCCATTCTGTTTATATCCTTTTGATGGTGCGGTCTCCAGAATTGTACACTATACTCCAAATGAGGGCACCAAAGACTTATACAGAGGCACTATCACCTCCTTTTTTCTGCTAGCCATTCCTCTCCGTATGCACCCAAGCATCCTTCTAGCTTTTGCAGTCGCCTTTTCTATCTGTTTAGCTCCTTTAAGATCATCAGACACAACCACGCCTAGGTCCCACTCTTCTTTAGTGGACAAAAGTACTTCACCCCCTGTGCTATATTGCTCCCTTGGATTGCTGCAGCCCAAATGCATGACCTTGCATTTTTTAACATTAAATCCCAGCTGCCAAATTCTAGACCATTCTTCAAGCTTAGATAGATCCCTCCTCATGTTATCTACACCTTTCTGGGTGTCTACTCTATTGCAGATTTTGGTATCATCCGCAAAGAGGCAAACCTTATACGACTGCCCTTCCGCTATATCACTAACAAAGATGTTAAAAAGAATCGGACCAAGGACAGATCCCTGGGACACACCACTGGTACCATCCTTCTCCTCAGAGTGAGCTCCATTTACCTTTGTCGCCTCCCACCCAACCAATTTCTAACCCAAGCAGTAACTTTAGGGTCCATCCCTAGGGTGCTCAGTTTGTTTATAATTCGCCCGTGAGGAACAGTGTCAAAGGCTTTACTGAAATCTAAATACACAACATTTAGGGCTCTCCCTTGGTCCAACTCCCTGGTCACCCAGTCAAAGAAATCAATCAGATTTGTTTGACAAGACCTGCCTCTGGTGAATCCATGCTGCCTCGGATCTTGTAATCTGCTGGACTCCAGAAACCTCACTATTTTCTCTTTCAGCGGTGTTTCCAATAATTTACTCACCACCGAAAAGGTATGTAGGGGTATGTAGTAGTGTGGTAGGAGGAGTTTGGTACTATGACTTGGATGGGATATGCTCAGATCATTGTGATTGGTTCGTGGGGCAGGTTGGTGATTGGTTGTGTCTTCGATTTAAGTGTGTGTGCTGGAGTGTGGCTGGTTTTGTTTGTTAATGGCCAGTGAGGTGTTTGTGTGAGGCTCTGTTGGTTTGGTAAGTAGCATATCTTAAATGGGATTTGTTGGATTGAGAGTTAGGACCTGTACATGTCTTGTGGGAGTGGGGTTTTTTGGGGGGGGGGGGGGGGATATTGCATAGGGTTTTGGTTTGCTGTGATGTTTAGTGTTATTTTTATTATATCATGCAGGTGAGCCTGATCAGTGGATATGAGTACCTTGAGAGCTGCTGAATGAGCATGCTGAGATTATAGGGTTGTTGGTCCCCTGAGGAAACTTATGTGAAATGCATTGGACATCCTTGGTGGCGTCAGGCTCAACATTCAGCTAAGCTATGAGTTGTAGAGGGCTTAGCATGCAGATAAGTTTTATGCTTGGGACTCAGAATTCAGTTAAGCAATGTACTCAAGAGGGTTCATCACGTAGATAAGATATATGCTTAAGACATGTCATGTGTTTAATAAAAGATGGGAAGATCAGTGCTCTGTTAAAAGAGTAAATGCTGTATGTTATAAGCCGTGGTATTGATTATAAGTTGAGATATTAAATGTTTTAGTAAATTGAAAAAATACCAGGTTCACAGCAATGTGTGGATTAAAAGGAATATTATATAGAAATGATATTTGTATCAGTTGGAGTTTTTTGGATCATTGATGTTATGGGGTCTATCCATGCCAAGATTTAGTAGCCAGGATCAATTGATCCAATGGTGCCGAGAATCTTTTTCTTCCCTAATTAGTGACTGATGATGACTGAATGTAATGTTTCTGACAGTGTGATATTGGGTGAGATGAAGTTTTGGTAATGATTTTGATTATTTTCTTCATCTTGATACTACTGGACTGCTCTGGTTGATCATTCTACTTCTGGCATTCGCATGTAGACAATTCAAAGTATGTTTTATTTATTTGTGTTTGTTTATTTGTTTATATTATGAGAGAAATCTGCAAACAATGGAAATAGTATGCATGCAAATCTCTCATGCATATCCTGAAATCTGACCTGTTGGTAGACCTTAAGTGGGAATAAATACTACTGACCTAGGCCATGGTCATTGCTTAAGGATGACACCGAATGTCTGAACTCAGGGTCCATGATTGCAGAATTCTGGAAGAAAGTTCTGTGCATGGGCCCGAGTCAAAGGACTGTCACTGTGATGACCAGAAAAGGCACAACGGGAGGGGGGTTTATAAAAGAGGGGGAAAAAATAAAGCAACATGTACCTGGTCAAGGCAGGTGGCTCTAAGCTGCTAGACATAAATTAAAGTTTTAACTGAATAGGGAAGTGAAAGCCTAGTCCTGTTTGTCAGGGGGATATAATGCAGTGTTGGCAGAGAGAGAAAAGAAATAGCAGGAAGTAAGACTGAATTAAACTTAGAAGATTTCTCAGACACAACACATGACCTGTCTGAGTAATATTTCAGTAGCAAAGCAGCTGTCAGACTAGGAAAGTGTCTATGCAGGAAGATGTTTTCCTGAAATGCTAACATTTGCAAGAAAAATCATATGCTAGCATTTAGCATATGATTCTAATGTGTTAGAAAGCCTACTTGGTTCTTATCGAAACATCATGCTCCTGTAATCTAGAAGCAGGAGATACATGTGTAGTGATAACCTAAGAGCTGCATCATGCATCAGTCAACCCCTGATGACATATAAGATGAAGTGTAGATGAGAAAAGGGGAAATCTCAGAAACTCTGTTACCACTGTCCTTTTTTCCATGTGCTGACATGATTAATATGCTAATTACGGGCCTGATTATATAACAGGACGTTTATGTGAGAAGTCTAAAAGGTACCTATTAGAAGTCTATGTGCCTTTAAAAAATAGGCTCCCAGAACTAGCCTCATAGTGCATAAATACTAAATACTATATTGGAAGCCCAGACCAGCTGTATTCCATGCTTTAAGAAAAGTGGAAGGAAGTCCAAAAAACTGCAGCCTGGTTTAAAGGGGAGGTCAGAGAGGCTGTTGTTGCCAAAAAAGCATCTTTCAGGAAATGGAAAAAAGAGCCAAACGACGAAACCTGGGAACAGCACAAGCACTGGCAAGTCAAATGCAAGGCATTGATAAAGCAGGCAAAGGGAGAATTTGAGAAGAAGCTTGTTGCGGAAGCAAAAACGTGAAATAAAGATTTTTTCAAGTACATTTGTAGCAAAAAGCCTGTGAGAGACTCAGTTGGTCCATTAGATGATAGAGGAGTTAAAGGGGCACTAAGAGGCGACAAGGCAATAGCGGAGAGACTGAATGAATTTTTTGCTTCAGTCTTTACTGAGGAAGATGTAGGGATGTTACCCATGACTGAAGTGGTATTTAAAGGTGTGGAAGAATTGAAGGAAATATCGATACATCGGGAAGATGTATTACAACTATTAGATAAACTGAAGAGTAGCAAATCACCTGGGCCGGATGGTATAAATACAAGGGTGTTGAAAGAACTGAAATATGAGATTGCAGACCTGCTATTAGTAATCTGTGAATTTTCATTAAAATCTTCTGTAATACCTGAAGATTGGAGGATCGCCAATGTAACGCCAATTTTTAAAAAGGGTTCCAGGGGTGATCCGGGAAGCTACAGACCGGTGAGCCTCACGTCAGTACCGGAAAAAATGGTAGAAACCATCATAAAGAATAAAATTACTCAGCATGTAGATAGTCATGGCCTAATGGGAGACAGCCAACATGACTTTAGACAAGGAAGATCTTGTCTTACTAATCTATTATGTTTTTTTGAAAATGTGAATAAACAGGTGGACAAAGGTGAGTCGGTTGATATAGTGTATCTGGACTTTCAGAAAGCCTTTGACAAGGTCCCTCATCAGAGACTTTTGGCAAAACTAAAGAGTCATGGGATAGGAGGCAGTGTACTACTGTGGATCAAGAACTGGTTGAAAGATAGAAAGCAGAGGGTTGGGCTAAATGGCCAATTTTCCCAATGAAGAAAAGTGAATAGTGGTGTACCCCAGGGATCTGTGTTGGGTCCGCTGCTTTTTGACATATTGATAAATGCCTAGGAAAGTGGAATAACGAGTGAGGTTATCAAATTTGCAGATGACACAAAACTATTTAAAGTTGTTAAAACCCAAGAGGATTGTGGAAAATTGCAAGAAGATCTTGATAAATTGGAAGACTGGGCATCAAAATGGCAGATGAAATTTAATGTGAACAAGTGCAAAGTTATGCACTTAGGGAAGAACAACCCAAACTATGGTTACACGATGCAAGGTTCCACATTAGGAACCACCACCCAGGAAAAAGATTTAGGCGTCATTGTGGATAGCATGTTAAAACCCTCGGCCCAGTGTGCAGCGGCAGCCAAGAGAGCAAATAGAATGCTAGGTATGATAAGGAAAGGAATGGAAAATAAAACAAAAGATATTATAATGCCTCTATATCGTTCCATGGTGAGACCGCACCTTGAATATTGTGTGCAGTTCTGGTCGCCGTATCTTAAAAAGGATATAACGTTATTAGAAAAGGTTCAGAGAAGAGCCACCAAAATGGTAAAGGGGATGGAAGGATACTCCTATGAAGAAAGGCTAAAAAGGTTAGGGCTCTTTAACCTGGAAAAGAGACGGCTGAGGGGAGATATGATAGAAGTCTATAAATTAATGAATGGAGTGGAACGGGTAAATGTAGATCTATTGTTTACGTCATCAGAATATAGAAAGACTAGGGGACATGCAATGAAGCTACAGGGTAAACTATTTAAAACTAATAAAAGAAAATATTTCTTCACTCAGCGTTTAATCAAACTCTGGAATTTGTTACCGGAGGATGTAGTAAAGGCTGTTAGTGTATCTGGGTTTAAAAAAGATTTGGACAAGTTCCTAGAGGAAAGGTCCATAAACCATTATTAAGAAGGGACCCAGGATATCAATGCTTGTCCTAGTACAAGCATTGCGGAACCTGTGTCTTTTGGGGAAATTGCTAGGTATGTATGACCTAGATTGGCCACTGTTGGAAACAGGATACTGGGCTTGATGGACCTTGGTCTGACCCAGTATGGCATATCTTATGTTCTTAAATGCCAGTGCAAACATTTACACTTGATTTGAAACAGGGGTGAATATATGCATGGACTTATGCCTGCATATTTTATAAAAATGCATGTATTGTACTACTACTATTACTACTACTACTAATCACTTGTATAGCGCTACAGGGCATACGCAGCACTGTACAAATAGATGTAAGACACAGTCCCTGCTCATCAGAGCTTACAATCTAATCAAGACAAAACACATAGTGAAACTGGGGGCTAGAGTATTAAGATACACAAAAGTAGTGGACAAGAGAGTGAGGAGCTTCACGATCCAAAAGTGGCTTGTACATTGCAGTTCCTCCTTTTCTTTACCCGAACTGTACCCCTAGGAACACCTACATGCAGTGAATGTGCGAGTATATGCTGTCTTGCCACGGCCCATACTTGAACATGTGTATAAATCAGGATAATTTTATAAAAAGCCTTTTCTGCATGTAAAATACACATGAAAAACCTTTATAAAATACTCACTTGATACTGGACTGGTGACTTATGTGACAAGAGCTCTGTACTGCCACTCAGCAGGTTCCCAGTTCAAGCCCCAAGCTGGGTTTTCCAATCCCTGGGATGGCTTGGGGGAGAGGAACTCATGGTCATTACTAAAGTTTGACACCTAGTGGCTGGTTTCAGGACCCATGATCAGGACCAGCTGAAAGATATCTGATGCCCTAGGTCAGGGGTCTCCAATTCCGGTCCTGGAGGGCTGCAAACAAGTCGGGTTTTCAGGACGACCCTAATATGCAGAGATATATTTGAATACATTGGGTGCAGTGCATGCAAATATATATCATGCATATTTATTAGGGATATCCTGAAAATCTGACTGGGGTACGGCCCTCCAGGACCGGAATTGGAGACCCCTGCCCTAGGTGAACCTTATACTATCCACCCCCCCATGGAATAGTTTAAGGCAATCTGCTACCTGAATTGGTGCTTCCTCCCTCCAAGGCACCCATAAGGGAAGGCCCTCTCTGAACTCTAATTAGGAAATGAGGAAGTAGGGAGGCTCCCTTTGTTCAGAACACTGACCGGGAGGTTGCCACAAGAAAAAAGAATGCAACAAAATTGTAACAGTTGAATTGTGTAGCATAGGATTCTGTTATGAAAAATACTGACCCCTGATCCTGAACACTGGACAGTCATGGTGATAATTGTAAACATATATTATGCATCCACAGAAATTCCGCTTGCCCAACAATAGGTGCAGAGCAGAACTGGAACTATTTCTCATAGACCTCATCGTACAAAAACTATGCCTGATCTGGTTTCATCTCAGTAACAACAATATAAATTCTCTCCAGTACTGTAGTTAAGTCCCGTCGAATCGGTGTCGACTCATAGCAACCCTCTGGATAGCTGTCCTAAACTGTATTCGTTCTTCAGTCAGGCACCTCATTGTTGATAGAGTGGCATCCATAGCTGCTGTTATTGTATCGATCCATCTCATTGCTGGACTTCCTCTTTTGTGTTGACCTTCAACCTTGCCAAGCATGATGTCTTTCTCTAATGATCTCTCTTCGCATGATGTGTCCAAAGTATGAAAGTCGAAATTTAGTCATTTGAGCTACTAAAGAAAGCTTTGGTTTGACCTCCTCTAGTACTGACTGTTTTGTTCTTCGGGCAGTCCATGGTATACACAGTATTCTTCGCTAGCACCATAATTCAAAGGCATCAGTTTTCTTCCTGCCTCTTTTTCACTGTCCAACTTTCACATCCATAAAATATTATCAAAGATACCATGGTATGGACAAGTTGAATCTTTGTATGGAGAGAGACATCTCTGCTCTTCAGAATCTTGTCTAGGTCTTTATTTATTATTTATTTATTTATTTTATTTACATCTCTTATATACCGCACTATTTGCGATCAGCGCGATTTACATAGAACAAACAATATCCGACAATAAACAAGAGTCAGGTCATTACAATGAACAGGAGCAGTAACTTGGATAACAGGGGAAACTATCTACATATGTGGAACATTGAACAAGGTAACTGTATATATGAGAGATGGAGTTATTGTGTGTTGCTCATACATGGTGGCTGGGGTTCGGGGGAGGCTGTGAGGTATTTAATGAAGAGGAAGTGTTTTAAGACCTTCCTAAACTGGCTCAAGTTGGGGATAGCTCTGATGTGTGGTGGTAAGGAGTTCCAGAGGCTTGGGGCACTCAGACTGAAGGCTCTGTTTGAAGTTGATATGGCGCATCTTGTCATCACTTTTGGTATTGCTAGCATGTTGGCTGTAGAGGTTCTTCTTATCCTGTTGGGTGTGGGTGGTTGTATGAGGTCACATATTGAAGAGGCGGATAACCCGTTGATGGCTTTGAATGTCATCACTAAGGTCTTGAAGCTAATCCTGGCTTGGATGGGGAGCCAGTGAAGCTGCATCAGGAGGGGTGTGATGTGCTCTCTCCTTGGTGCTCCAAAGAGGATTCGCACAGCGCAGTTCATGGCAAGTTGTAAGGGATGTAAGGTTGTCTGGGGGAGTCCTTGTAGGATGGCGTTTGCATAGTCAAAATGAGGGATGATGAGGGCTTGGTAGATGGTACGGAAGTCGCTCATCTCGAGTAGAGGGCGTATGTGTCTGAGGGATCTGATTTTGAAGTAGATTGCTCTTACTATTTTTGCTATGTGCTGCTTCATGTTGAGGTTCTGATCCAATGTGACTCCGAGATACCGTATGGCTGATTTTACTTGTAGTTTGGCGTTGTCTACTTCCAGTTGGTTAGGTGGAGTGAATTCTGGATTTCTAGAGATGAACAGGACCTCAGTTTTCTTATGTTGGATACGCAGATTTTGGGAGAGGAGCCATTCTGATATTGCATTGAAGCAGTTGGTTAGTGGGGTGAGGTCCGGGCAGTCCAGTGATATTGGCAGGTACAGTAGGACATCGTCTGCGTAAATCATGCAACTCACATTGAAGGACCTAATGATATTACAGATGGGTTGGATATAAATGTTAAACATAAGTGACGATAGGGAGGATCCTTGAGGGACTCCTTGACTTTGTAGGAATGGCTCGGATGTGGTCCCGTTTGTTCGTACATGTTGCCATCTTCCAGATAGGTAAGACCTACACCACTCAAGCGCTGTTTCGGTAATGCCTTTCTCTCTTAGTCGAATCAGGAGAATCTCGTGGCGGACTGAGTCAAAGGCTGCCGCAATATCTAGAAAGATAAGTGCGAAACCTGTACGTGAGTTGTCGATGCCTGAGATTATGGTGTTGAAAAGAGTAGTGAGTAGTGTTTCCACTCCGTGTGACTCTCTGAACCCGTGTTGTGATGAATCTAGAGGTGCGTTAGTGTCCACATGATCTTGTAGTTGCCTGTAGACTATTTTTTCAACGATTTTGGCGAGCATCGGGATACTGGATATGGGTCTGTAAGACTCGACCTTTTGAGGGTCTAATTTGGTGTCTTTAAGCAGCGGTCTAACGGAGGTCTGTTTGAGCGTAGATGGGAATGACCCGGTGCTGAATGATAATCCTATCATTTTAGCTAAGATTGGGGCAAGGTCGGATCGTAGATCTTTTATCCAGAATGCTGGACATGGATCTGAGTATGAAGTGGAGGTATTTAGGGTAGCAATGGTGTCTTCGATAGTTCTCTTAGACGGAGTAGTAAAAGAGGTTAGAAATGCTGTGCGTGCTTTGTCATCAGGAGGGTCTGGTATCATCATCTTGTCAGTCTTGCATAATTTTGATTGCATAAATACGGCGTAATCCTGTGGGTGTATAGATCCTGTGCGTTCCGGGGTCGGTTCTTTGGCAAGATATTTGACCAGGTTGAAGAGGTCATGCGGTTTGTTTAATGAACGTTTCAGAGTGTCAGTGTGATGTTGTTTCATCTTGTCTGTGACTGCCCTGCGATGTGTGTGTAGGAGTTGGATGTATGCTGCTTGGTCACTGCTGGTACGTGATTTCCTCCAGCGTTTT
The DNA here is from genome assembly GCA_033557465.1 of Ichthyophis bannanicus. NCBI lineage: Eukaryota > Metazoa > Chordata > Amphibia > Gymnophiona > Ichthyophiidae > Ichthyophis > Ichthyophis bannanicus. Next base: position 939,189,382 of record CM066033.1, on the reverse strand, counting down.
TCCAATCTTCGTAGGAGGGTTAGAGACGCCCTTAGGTCAGCTGTGAACCATGGTGCGGATGGTCTTTTCTTTGGGGCTTTGGATGTGGGGGGACGGATTGTGATCGAGCTGAGTCTGCTGTTCCATGTGGAGATTAGGACATCTAGGTCTTGTGAGGTGTTATCAAGGAGAGAGTTTGTTTCAGCCAGGATGCGTTCTTTGTTAAATGGGTGAAATCTTCTGGTATTTGCGGTTGTGTTTGTTTGTGAGTTCGTAATGGGTCTCAGTGACTTGATGGGGGTCGGAATTTGAAAGGAAATGAGTTTATGATCCGACCATGGAACTGCTGTTAGTGATAACGTGATGTTTTGTGCTTGCTGAAGCACCGTTTGTGGGGCGTATATCAGGTCGAGAACGTTGCCCTTTGTGTGTGTGGGTTCATGAACCAATTGGGTGTATCCTAAGCCATTTCATAGCCATTCTGTTTAGAACAATGCATCATTGGATTTCTTGACTGCTTGTCATTTCTTTATTGATTATTGATCCAAGCAGATTAAAAATTTGATTTTGCCAGTTGTCAGGATCTTTGTCTTCTTTACGTAAGGTGCAGGCCCATTTAAAGACTATGTTCCTTGATCTTGAGAAGCAAATATTTCAGATTGTCTTCACTTTCAGCCAGTAATGTGGTATCAGCATAGTGAAGGTTGTTGATGAGTCTTCCACCAGTCTTCACACCTTGGTTGTCCTCATACAATCTTGCTTCTCTGATGATTTGCTGTGTGTATAAATTACTCCATTAGCAACATATAAAAAATGAAGATTCTTGAGAAAGGAACTAAGACTTAATGTTTCAAGGCTCAGGGATGTCTCAGACCAGCGGTAAAACAAAGGCACCAAAGTGTCTTATAACGCCGTCATAGCATCAATGACTGTCCCTCTGCCAACGATGTATCTCAGCAATTTTTATATTAGTGATGAAATAATTCTAAAGCTCCTCTCTTGTCAGAAATATTCAACAAAATACTGACAATAGTTTGAAATGTAGTACTTAGCTTAAAAATGCCCCAACGCCAGCTATCACAGCGCCATTCAATGCGTTTCACTCAAACTAATGAGTTTCTTCAGGGGGATTTCAAACTTCAGGTATACACTGCTGCTGCCCATGTTTCATACAAAAAGCCAAGCTGAATCAAACAAGGTGCTCGCCAAAACGCCGCCCTGAAGAAACTCATTAGTTTGAGTGAAACGCATTGAATGGCGCTGTGATAGCTGGCGTTGGGGCATTTTTAAGCTAAGTACTACATTTCAAACTATTGTCAGTATTTTGTTGAATATTTCTGACAAGAGAGGAGCTTTAGAATTATTTCATCACTAATATAAAAATTGCTGAGATACATCATTGGCAGAGGGACAGTCATTGATGCTATGACGGCGTTATAAGACACTTTGGTGCCTTTGTTTTACCGCTGGTCTGAGACATCCCTGAGCCTTGAAACATTAAGTCTTAGTTCCTTTCTCAAGAATCTTCATTTTTTATATGTTGCTAATGGAGTAATTATTACATTTGGGATCACTTTCGATTGCTCTATAATTTGACCCATATATATATTTATATATCTGTGTATAAATTAAACAAGTAGGGGGAAAGTATGCAGCCTTGTTGTACACCTTTGCTGATTTTAAACTATTCTGCTTCTCCTTGTTCCATTTGAACTGTTGCTTCTCGATCAATATAAAGGTTGTGCAAGAGAACGATCAGATGTTCTGGTATATCCATGCTTTTTAATGTGGCCCAGAGTTTCTCATGGTTTACACCTGTGGTTCTCAACCCAGTCCTCTGGGACCCCCAGACCAGTCAGGCTTTTAGGATATCCACAATGAATATACATGAGATAGATCTGCATGCACGAGATAGATCTGCATCTGCTTCTATTGTTTTGCAGATATATGTCATGCATATTCATTGCGGATATCCCGAAAACCTGACTAGCTTGGGGGTCCCAGAGGACTGGGTTAAGAATCACTGGTTTACACAATCAAAAGCTTTGCTGTAGTCAATAAAATAAAGTGTTGGAGGTTCCGATGGTTCAGCATTGTCTTATGTTTAATCATTCGTTTGCTGATATGCGATGTTTTTCTATAGAACACATAAGATTTGGTCAACGGGGTAAATCCCGGGAGCAATGGTTAACTCTACGTGAGCAATATTGGATTTTTGAGTTGGGCTCGGTAGCGCCGGCGGGGCTGAATGAGAAGATTGAATGGCGGTCGTGTTTGTTTTAACTCCGATTTGAAGTTGGTTATTTAAGTAATAAGAATTTTGTGGAGGCTGTCTGTTTGACAGTGGGAGAGCAAAGAGGACAGTCTGAGGGTTTCTTTTTTGTTATCACTGAAGGGGAACATAATTGGCTTTTACCTTGCTCTCAAGGGACCATCTAGTGCGGCGGTTTTTGAATGAAATTTTTCGTTGAGCCCTAGTTGTCAGAGGAGGGCTTTAAATTTGCAGAGTGATCTGAAACCGCATGCGCGGCGTTTTTCACCAGTTGGATATGCTTGGATAGCAAGTATGGTGTAGAGCGAAAATGTGGGCAGCATCAAGTGAGTTTTAAATTACCCAAGGTTTTGGTGATAGTTGAAATAGTTTATGTATTGTAGAGGGTTTTTAGTTGTAGTTTTGTAACAGCCAAAGTGGTGTGTAATGTGATTGGTGTTGTTTGTTATTTTTGTTTTTGTTCTTTTAGACATTTGAAAAATAGCTATTAAGGAAGCTTGGCATTCAGTAAAACGTCCCCTGAAGAACCGCGAGGAGAAACGCGTCGGCAATGCCCATGAACGGCGTTGGGAGACAGATATCTTAAAAAACAGGAAGCTTTTATGCCAATTGTTTTATTGTAGCTTTTTAATAAGCAGAAAAAAATATATATACGCAAGTTTGAAGATTCCTCTATATGAGCAATTAGAGAATGGTTAGAGTGCACATTATTTTTGAAAGAGGTCATTGATGCAAATACGGGAGACTAGTAGGTCATTAAAGGCCACACTCTCTCAAGTCTGAGACCTCGTGTCTGCGAGTTATAGGTGCACTTTTGTTTACATTAAGCATCTACTGAGGAATGAAGAATTGTGCTTGTTACGACATTAGTGAGATATTTGGAGTGCATTTTGAGAACTGTAATTTTCACACTCTATAAAATTGCCCCTGAATTAGTAGTCAATAAAACACATATAGATATCCTTTTGGTATTTTTTTTATCTTTTCAAGGATCCATCTCACATCTGTAACAATGTCTCTCATTCCTCGTCCTTTCCTTGCATTGCCTAGATTCTTTAAAAGTCCTTAGCAGGGCTGGAATAACCAATAGGCAGACTAGATGCCACCTAGGGAAGCAGCTTCTGGAGCATGGCAAAGAGCAGCTGCAGTCAAAGCTAAACAACAGGTTCTGATAGCTACACAAACACAAAGAAACCAGTAGGATATATTTTTATCTGCCAGCATGGGCAATTTTCAAATAAGCCCGATTCCATCTCAGATGTAGAAGCCCTCTGTACATCCGGTCTGAACTGGACGTATAGAGGGTGTCATGATACTGATCCCGCAGGGCACATCTAGCCCCATGGGATCAGAATCGCAAACAGTTCTGTACGTGCAAGCCAGGACTACGATTCAGCCTGGCCTGCATGTACAGGACATGCCCGACTAACTCAGTCAGGGCTTTACAATGGAGCTGCAGCACCATGATATCTGTTTGCCATGGCACCGCGGCTCCATTGTAAAGCCGCGATTCTGGCCGCCGGCTCCTTCAAAGCATTCCCTACAGCCTGACCCCCCGATCCGGCCACCTACAGCCAGGGTCAGGCTGCGGGGAATGTCCTTGGTCCCCCTATGCCCCATCCACACCCCAGGCCTGTCGATCCATAACGTCTGGGGAAGTTATTCCATCTCGGAGGTGGAATAACTTCCCCGTACAAGTCGCCCCGGATGTAAAGGGCCTGGATGTAAAGAGCCCTATATGTCCCCGGATGTAAAGGGCCAACATTAGAATTGGCCCTATATGTCCAGGGCCAGCGACCACCCACCGCCAGCCCTAACTCCGCCCCCTCCCCGCCCCTGTCTAACTTCCCCGTACAACCGGCGCGGAAGTTAGATGCCGGTGGGGAGGGCCATGAATAGCCTATTTGTTCAGCTAAACGGCTTTTGGAAATTGCTCTCATATATGTATATATATTTACACACACATAGACACATATCTATACATACGAGAGCAATAGGCTATATGAATATATATAGGAGCCTATTGGTTAGAGCACTAGCTTAGGGAAACAAAAAACCAGGGTTTGATTCCCACTAGCATTCCTTGTGGCCTTGGGCAAGTCACTTAACCCTCCATTGCCTCAGAAGAATCCAAGTTATCAATGTTCCTCTTTAATGTAAATTATACTAAGTTTAAGTTACAATATAAACCCCTTTAACTAAAATGATAAAGCGATATAAAAATCATTCCCCCTAGATGTATCCCATGTCTACAGCTACTGTGCTGTCTGTCGACTAGATTGTAAGTTCTGATGAGCAGAGACTGTCTTTTACATGTGTCTGTGCAGCGCTGCAAATGTCTTGTAGCGCTATACAAATGTTAAGTAGCAGCAGTAGTAAAAGTATGAAATCTAATTATGCCTTTTTGCAGGATTGCTCTTGGAGGGTTAGTGCTGGGTTGCAGAGGCATAGCGTGGGGGGTGCAGGGGGGGCCGGCCGCACCGGGCGCAACATGGGGGGGGGGGCGCTCGCACTCGCAGCTCTCTGTTGCCGATGAGGGGGAAAGGCAGGTCCCTATGATACATGTTGGCGCGTATGCCATCTGGTGGTGGCACTGCAAAGAGGTTTGCGCTATAGCCCTCGAGCCCGCAGTCCTGGGAGTCGCATTGTTCTTGGCAAACCCTCGGCAACAAAGCGCAGGCGATGCGATTGACCCCCTCTAGGTAGCTATTTCACACAAGCTGCCGGGGCGGGGTGGGAGGGGGACTGTTTATCGCGTCGTCGCCCCTCGATCTCAATGTAAAGCTGGGGTTGGGGTCGGATCGCCCTGTGCGCTCGAGAAGGCGGAGCTGCAGGGCGGCATCGCGAGTTTCTGGTTCCGGATCTCCTCCTCTTCCCTGCTGTTGGGCGTTTAACCATGCTTGTCGGGCTCTTGCTGCTGTGCTGTTCGTTTCCCTGGACTCCGGCTCAGCGAGGTCAAATTACTTGCCTTGCCCCGGGTGCTGACAACTCACGCTACGCCACTGCTGGGTTGATCATGACTGAGTTTGGGAGGCTTGGAGCCCAAAAGTTAAATAAAGGGACTGCAAGTCTGAAGAGTTGCTTAGGTCACCTAGTATCTGCACTGGCCCTGCCCATTAGGTTTGTAGAGAAGTCTGAGATAATTTCAGTAAAAATAAAATAAAATAAAAAATCCCAAAACAAAACACCCATCCTTGGTCGTGAAATAGAACAATTTCTCAAACACAAAATATCTTTTACAGGCTTTCAACAAATAGTCAGTTAAGACCTTTCTCTATTTTCAGCTCTGGAAGACTCCTCATTTAGATAGTAATATAGGTCCTGATTTTGCATTGAGCAGGGCTAAACGCGTAGCCCTGCCTCCTGACCCCTTAACCCCAAATATTCACTTCCGCAGCAATGGAAGCGAATAGCCAGAGTTTGGCATACAGCCTGGATCTGCCGAGCCTAACCAGGCAGCAGGAAGTTTCCATATTGCCTGGTTAGCACTCTGGGGCGTAAAGATAGGCGAGGGTTTCCTAGCCTATCTTTTCAGCACAGAGTACTAACTGGGCGGCATGGAAAATCGCTGCTGCCTGATTAGCACTTGCCTCTGCCCCCGTTCAGTCCCAGAACACCCCCAACACACCCCATGCTAATCGGATAGCATCAGGACACATAGGGGACTTAATTGGGAATTTTCAAAGGCACTAGTCATGTAGGTGCCTTTGAAAATCCCCAATTAAGGCATTTACACGGTTAACATAGGCTGTTAACTATGTAAATGCCTTCAAAAATGGGGCCCATAGTAAATGATGGCAGATAAAATCAAAATGACCCATGTAGTCTACTCAGTTGAGGTTCATCCACTTTTGATAGATGTGCATAGAAGGTCCCAAATGCAACCTACGCTATATCCCGCTCACCCATGTCTTCCATCTAACTTCTCAACCCTCATCTCATGTCCAAAATCCATTACAGTGATGGCCTTACCCCATTACCAGATTATGATATAAAAATCTCTTATTGGTACTTCTCTCCTTCTCTCTCTTTCAAATATATGCTGTTATTTCCAAATGTGCGTTACTTGGATATTCAAACATAGTCAACCTTGATCCCAAAATCACCCGTCCACTCTTGCTTTACATTTTCTGGACTCTGGCAGAAAACGTCTCTTGGAACAATACTTTCAACTTGAAACTCCTGGGTTTGTAGAGTTTGTATTTTGCTAATCATACTCCTTCCTGAGATTTCTGTGTTTCCATTCTTCTCTCAGCTCAGCATGCTAGGGAATGCCAAAAGAACAAGCCTTACTCTTCCCTAATAGCTTATTCTGTACGCAGGATTCTCAGCTACAGCACTTCAGGGAACTTCATGTAGCATCCATCTCATATCCCCAGTTTGAAGGGAGCTTATGGGGCTGCAGGTTTATTCCTGAGCAGGAGGGAGAATAAAGTTCTAGATCTCTTGAGGTTAGACACTTGAACCTGAAAAATCACTCTTCAAGCTTAAAGGTGTTGCAACAGTACTTTTCTTAAAACGCTTTTCTTAAATTACATCTACATGGCAATGAATCCATTTCTCCATTTTACCGCTTCATAAAGGACACATTCAGAGTCCCTTGGTGGCTTCTTTGCAGATCTCATATCCAGACTTGGGTTGTTAGGAATTGTATGCCAAATCAAGTGGCAGAACATGCAAAGAGGCGTACAGTGACAAGCCAAAGTCACCCACAAAGATGCACAGCTGGAGGATGATGAAGAGTGGCCCAAAATAAACAAAGCACACTGGTCACAGAGCAACGCAGCAAGAAACATGGCATGAACCAGCTCAACCAGCAGGGGATGGACAAAGAGCAGCAGCGAGAGCAGTGAGCCATGAGAGCAGTGCCAATAGAGTGCGGCAGGCAGCAGGGCCAGAGAGAGGTATGGGAGAAAGGAGGTCTTTCTTTTTTTTAGTTTTGCCATGTGGGCCTTCAAGGATCCACTGGAAACGTGATAGCAGTCCTCGGAGAGGCTGTGAAGGCAGGAGCAGGAATGGCAACGGTTGTATTCCAGCAGAGGTTCGGATCACGAGAGCAGAAATGGCAGCACAGTGAGGCTGGTGTCAGCAGCAGAGGGAGACTTTTAAAAAATCTTTTTCTTTGATTTCCGTTTATTTTGTTTTTTGTTTCATGTTTTTTTCTGTCATGTTTTTTTCTTTTATTGCATAATCCACGTTGAACAAATTTCCAGTTTTGAATATGGTGAAATTATAAATAATACAATTCTATGGAATGGAATAAATCCAAAATCTCCTAATCTTGTGGTAGATCATTTTACTCCTGTATTCTGAAAATCTGAACAGTTATTCTATTTTCTTCCTTCTAGATGGTTCTCCTTCCATTGCCAAATGTCAGGTGGAAAACGACTTTTATCCATTGTGTCTGAGCCTTCCCTTAACCTCATAAGCATTTCCTTATCATTTTGGGTAGATACATACAGAGGGGGTCAGTCTGGCCATAGGTTTCAGTAAGGGGGTGTTAAGTAGTAGTAGAAGATCAAGGCGAGTAATAGGCAATCCGTTAATTGTAAATAGTTTATTTTGCAGGATTTGGTGCAGAAGGTAAATGTGGATCTTTTATTATTAACTTGAAACTTGGCTTAGAGAAGAAGGGGTTACCTTGAATGAATTATGCTCTCTGGGTCATCATCAATGAGCAAGTGTAGGGTTGAAGCAAAGGTTGGAGGTAGCTATGGTTTATAAAACCACTTTGGGATTTCTACAAGTAGACTGTTTGCAGCAGATGGCATGGAACGTGTACTAAGTCCAGGGGTGCTGGGTGGCCTAATGTTTTATATTAGTGTATTGTGTCCCCTCAGTCTCCAATGTAGGCATTGGAAACGCTATTTTCAGTTTATCATGGATATTGTTATCAGTCACTCTTTTTTAGTGGTTTAGGGGATTTTAATTGCCTTGGGTGAAATGGGCTTTTGCCAGCTGGTAGATTCACTGGCTCATGGGAAACAGAACATTTTAGAGTTTCTTTTTATCTCTTATAGTTTATTATGAGATACTGGCAATGAGAAGATTGTGACTCATATATGACTTCTAATTCTTTGTAACTAATTTATATATATCCTTATTTCCATGTACATAGCTATTACTTAAATCAGCTGTTGCTGATTTAAGTTAATTCTTTCCTTTTCCCCTATCACTTCCTCTTAAAATGTTACATGTATTTTTTGTTTAATGTATTGTTTAATCCTTTGAGTTCTCTGTAAACCGCTTTGATTCACGAAAAGCAGTAAATAAGCACAAATAAATAAATAAATATTGATCCTGTTCCACGGTCTGATCACTGGATTTTTTTTTTTTTACTTATTTTTTCCTAAAGGTACATTTTTTAAATTAGAAAGTCTGCACTGGATGTACCTAATAGGGTATAGTACATGGTGAACAGCTGGCTGCTGCTTTGCATACAGTACAGGAAGGTCTCAGTGTGCTGTCACCACATCAGCAAGTGGCGTGTTGGAATAAAGGGCTAGGTCAAGCAGTTTTGCATTCTGATTCTCATAAGGTGATTTCTTTCATACTAGGGAAATGTGGTCCCTGGTCAAGGCTGGCCCTAAAATTGGTCCCAGTATTGGTCTCCTAGGCAAACCTTAAGCTTTACACCCTCTGGCTGTCAACCAAAATGCCCTGCTTTTGCCAACCTCCAGAGGTTGCTGGCCTAGGCGACTGACTAGTTTGCCTAATGGTTGGGCTAGCCTTGTCCCTGGTACATGTAAAAGCAAATTTTAGATAGTACATGGAGAATGGAATTGAGACATCAAGGTCAGGGCACACATAGTAATGGCGGTATTTTAGAAAAGTCTCTGACAGACATGGAGCCATTTCTAAAATACATATAAAGATGAGCAGGAGTGCAAGCATATCTGCTGATACGTGGTGAAACGGAGAGACAGGGGAGCCATGTTACAAACCTACATGTCGGAAAGTTCAATGGTGGCCAGCACTGACATGCGTGAATTGGTATATTGCAATTTATAAGTGACTGCACTTGTGTATATGAGCCATTTTGCAAACCTATACATATAAATGCCACTTATTAATAAAAGAAGCTGCTATTTATACATATAAATGCCACTTATTAATAAAAGAAGCTGCTATTTTTCAATTTGGAGGGGGAAATAAACAACGGGACATTAAGGAGGATAACTCCCTTAATACTGCCTGTAAAGGACTGGCTGAAATAAACACTTTTTAAAAACCTAAATACACATTCATGACCTGCCCAGGCCACATCTTAATCCAACATGCCCCCTTGCAACTTCTACATATGGACATCCATGTGTAAATTTAGCTCTTTCTAGAATTGCCATTTCCTGTCTGGAGTGTAGGTACAAACATCACCAAAAGCATAGAAGGGAGTTACCTGCACAGAGCAGCAGATGTATCCCTACAACTCTAGTATCTTACTGGGCAGACTGGATGGACCATGCTGATCTTTATCTTTATGTTAGTATGTTACTATGAAGCCTGAGTATAGGAGGGCAATTTTGGCTGTTAAGCAAATTATTTTGCTGAGTATCTTACTAATTAAATTAGTAGATCAAAGGACATCCTTAAAGTCATTCATGAGTTGTTTGAATCTTCTGGGGCTTCTGTTGTTCATTTGTTATTCACAGTTACATTGTGAGGTCTTTGCCTCTTTCTTTATTTTTTAAAGCAAGGTTACTTTCATTTTTGCTGTTTTAGGGGAACTTTCCTTGAGCACAGTAGGTTGCTGAACTCCAGTAACCTCCTCAGGTTTAGAAACTGCTAACACCTAATCAGGAGTTAGTGGGCCTGTTTCCTGAGTGCAGTTGAAGCCTGCATAAAAGGCTCCAGTGCCCTGCCCTTTTGAGGCTTTCCTAACCAGGGCTCCACAGATCAAACAGTAAGGATTTGAGGGTTTCTTTGTTTGTTTTATTATATTACATTGCTAGCTCTCTGACTGGGAGCTCTTAAAAGGGTTTTGTGTATATTTTTTAAAGCAAGGTTACTTTCATTTTTGCTGTTTTAGGGGAACTTTCCTTGAGCACAGTAGGTTGCTGAACTCCAGTAACTTCCTCAGGTTTAGAAACTGCTAACACCTAATCAGGTGTTAGTTCCCTCCCTACCCACCCCGACTCCCACCCACCCCTAGTGAGCAGTCTTGCTTTATAGGGCACCTCCCCCTTTAACAAATCACAGTGAATTGGACCAGCACATTTTTATATAATTAAAGAGATTTAACTGCTTTCTCTCTGAAAGGACAGCTGCGAAACCAGCTGGTACTTGGTAGATCTCTCTCTTTTGCTTTAACAGATACCTAAGCTCCTCGAACAGAACAATGGCTGGGAAAAATCGTATTGCTAAAGCTGTTGCCCCCATTACAGTTTCTGCCTCGGTCCAGACAGAGATCCTAATGCCAGTTGAAGGACCGGTTCCATGTGCAGGGTGCCTGCATGCTGAAGCTCTGAGGAAACAAGTGGAGGAACTCAGAGAGGAGGTGGCGAGGCTGAGGAGCATTCAAGACAGTGAGAAGTACATTGATGAGATGCTTCTTGCAGCAACCAGGTTCTCCAGCACAGGAGAAGATGGGTGCCAAGAGAATGTCGATGGTTGGACACAAGTCACCAGGGCCTGCAAAATCACCAATCCAACTTCTCCAGCCCTTGAACTGAAGAACCATTATGCAGCCCTGGAAGTGGAGGAGGTGAAAGCATCCCTGGAAAGGGAAGAACCAGAGTTCAAGTACCCCAAAGTTGCAGAATCAGTGACCAGAAGGAAACGAAAGGTAGTGGTGGTTGGAGACTCTCTTCTGAGGGGTACTGAGGCGTCCATCTGCCGACCAGACTTGATGTCCAGAGAGGTATGCTGTCTGCCTGGTGCCAAAATCCAAGATGTTACAGAGAGTTTGCCGAGACTCATCAAGCCCACTGACTATTACCCAATGTTGCTAATCCATGTTGGAACAAATGATACTGCCAGGTATACGTCGGAACGTATCAAAAGTGACTTCATGGCTCTGGGACAGAGGGTGAAGCAGTTAGGTGCACAGGTGGTGTTCTCTTCAATCCTCCCTGTTGAGGGTAAAGGCCAAGGCAGAGAGGCTCGCATCCTGGAGATGAATGCATGGCTGCGTGGATGATGTCATCGAGAGCGTTTTGGTTTCCTAGACCATGGGATGCTGTTCCAAGGGTTGCAGAGCAGAGATGGCATCCATCTGTCCAAGAAAGGTCAACGCATCTTTGGTAGTAGACTGGCTAATCTACTGAAGAGGGCTTTAAACTAGATTCGTTGGGGATGGGTGAAGAAAGCCCCCAGGTAAGTGAAAGCCCCCAGGTAGGTGATACATTAAATACCTTTATGGAAATGGGTAACAGGGGTAACATATGGAAAGCAGTGTGTATTAATGCCCGTAGCATGGGAAATAAGATCCCTGAAGTTGAAGCTTTGGTGGGAGTGGCTGACTTGGATTTAGTGGCAGTTACAGAAACATGATTCACAGAAAACCATGACTGAGATGTAACTATACCTGGCTATACTTTATTCAGAAAGGACAGGGTAGGAAGAAGGGGAGGAGGAGTGGCACTATATGTAAAAACTACTATTAAAGCTTTGGAATTACAGAGCTTAAAAGGGAGAGAGGAGGCATTGTGGGTTAAACTAGAAAGAGGGAAAGAGAAATCTATTTGCATTGGTGTGATATACAGACCTCCCTCACAAGAGGAAGAGGTGGACAGAGAGTTAATTGAAGACATACACAGCATTGCTAGGAAAGGGGAAGTGCTACTGATAGGAGATTTCAATATGCCAGATGTTGATTGGCACATTCCTGCTGCAGTATCATCTAGAAGTAAGGAGATCCTGGATTCTCTACAGGGAGAACTATTCAGGCAATTGGTAACAGACCCCACACGTGAAGGGGCCATACTGGACTTGGTGCTTACCAATGGTGAAAGTGTTTCTGATGTTGTAGTGGGAGATCATTTTGCATCCAGTGATCACCAGATGGTGTGGTTCAGTATTAGGACTAGGGCTGTTAGAATCCATTCCAAGGTGAGGATCTTAGACTTTAGGAAGACTAACTTTGCGAAGATGGGCCAATACCTCAGGGAGTCGTTAGTGGGATGGGAACAGCTGGGGGATGTAGAAAAACAGTGGGCAAAACTGAAAGGGGGTATTTTAAAGGCAACCAACCTTTTTGTTAAAATGGTAAATAAAGGCAAAAGGAACAGGAGACCGCTATGGTTTTCGAAGGAAGTAGCTGAAAAAGTGAAGAAAAAGAGGGAGGCCTTCATGAAATACAAGAGATCACAGAGAGAGGAAGACAGGCATCTGTATTTGGAAAAACTTAGAGAAGCTAGCAAAGTAGTCAAGAAGGCAAAGATTCAAAAGGAGGAGGAAATAGCCAATGCAATAAAATGGGGGGATAAGACATTTTTCAGATATATTAGTGAGAAGAGGAAGGGCAAAAGTGGTATTGTCAGACTCAAGGGTGCAGGGGGGGAATATGTAGAAGCTGATAAGGATAAAGCGGAATTGCTTAACAAATATTTTTGTTCTGTGTTCACAGATGAAGAACCAGGAGCAGGACCTCAGAAAACACCCACAAATAAGAACAGAAGCGAGGGACATCTTGAACAATTTTCAGAAGACTGTGTTCGTGAGAAACAACTCAACTTAAAGTAGACAAAGCGATGGGACCGGATGGGATACACCCTAGAATACTGAGGGAACTTGGGGACGTTCTAGCAACTCCACTGACTGACCTTTTCAATGCCTCGTTGGAGTCGGGAATGGTGCCAAAGGACTGGAGAGAGGCTCATGTGGTGCCTTTACACAAAAGCGGAAGTAAGGATGTGGTTGAAAACTACAGGCCGGTTAGTTTAACTTCGGTAGTGAGTAAATTATTGGAAACGCTGCTGAAAGAGAAAATAGTGAGGTTTCTGGAGTCCAGTGGATTACAGGATCCGAGGCAGCATGGATTCACCAGAGGCAGGTCTTGTCAGACAAATCTGATTGATTTCTTTGACTGGGTGACCAGGGAGTTGGACCGAGGGAGAGCTCTAGATGTGGTGTATTTAGATTTCAGTAAAGCTTTTGACACTGTTCCTCACAGGCGACTTATAAACAAACTGAGCACCCTAGGGATGGACCCTAAAGTTACTGCTTGGGTTAGAAATTGGTTGGGTGGGAGGCGACAAAGAGTACAAGTAAATGGAGCTCACTCTGAGGAGAAGGATGTTACCAGTGGTGTGCCCCAGGGATCTGTCCTTGGTCCGATTCTTTTTAACATCTTTGTTAGTGATATAGCGGAAGGGCTGTCGGGTAAGGTTTGCCTCTTTGCGGATGATACCAAAATCTGCAATAGAGTAGACACCCAGGAAGGTGTAGATAACATGAGGAGAGATCTAGCTAAGCTTGAAGAATGGTCTAGAATTTGGCAGCTGGGATTTAATGTTAAAAAATGTAAGGTCATGCATTTGGGCTGCAGCAATCCAAGGGAGCAATACAGTATAGGAGGTGAAGTACTTTTGTCCACTAAAGAAGAGTGGGACCTAGGCATGGTTGTGTCTGATGATCTTAAAGTAGCTAAACAGGTAGAAAAGGCGACGGCAAAAGCTAGAAGGATGCTTGGGTGCATACGGAAAGGAATGGCTAGCAGAAAAAAGGAGGTGATAATGCCTCTGTATAAGTCTTTGGTGCGACCTCATTTGGGGTATGGTGTGCAATTCTGGAGACCGCACTTTCAAAAGGATGTGAACAGGATGGAGTCGGTGCAGAGGGTTGCTACTAAAATGATTAATGGGCTTCATTATAAAGCATATGAGGACAGACTTAAGGATCTTAATATGTACACCTTAGAGGAAAGGCGGGATAGAGGTGATATGATTGAGATGTTTAAATACCTCCGTGGCATAAATGTTCAGGGAGAGAGCCTCTTTCAATTGAAAGCAAGTTCTGCTACGAGGGGACATGGGATGAGGGTGAAGGGAGATAGATTCAGGAGTGATATGCGGAAATATTTCTTTACGGAAAGAGTAGTGGATTCATGGAATAGTCTCCCAGTGGAGTTGGTAGAGATGAGGACAGTAACTGAATTCAAAAAAGCATGGGACCGACACAGAGGATCTCTAAAGGTAAAAAGTGGACTGTTGTAGTTGTTGTTATGGAAGGACAGACTAGATAGGCCATGTGGTCTTTTTCTGTCATCATGTTTCTATGTTTCTATGTTTCTTTGCTGAAAAAAAAATTGAGATTGCATAAGGCTCTAGATTTGGTTGATGAGAGGCCCAAGCCATTGTTAACAATGCCATGTCCTCGGGGATTTTTCCCAATGACTTGAAGGTGGTTTCAATTCATCCTATTTTAAAAACCCTCTTTGGATCGCCAGGAGTTAAGCAATTATAGACCAGCCTTAAACTTAACTTTCTTATCCAAGGGGCTTGAGAAGGCAGTACTTTTTCAATTTCATGGGCAACTCAGATGCCCTAATCCTTGTCTAGGGAACAGGCATAAATATAGCACAGAAACTGCATTGATTACCATACAGGGTGATTTATGGTCTTCATTGGTTGAGGACAATGTCTTGTTAGTCCTATTAGATTTGAGTTTGGCTTTTGATACAATAGACCACACCATTCTCCTAGAATGTTTGGTTCACATTGGTATTGGAGGTTACGTACTGAAGTGGATGCAATCATTTTTGGTCGATAGTACGCAGTGTGTTATCATGGAGTCCAAGATATATTCAGCTCAAGTATTGTCCTGTGGTGTCCTGCAGGGTGCCTTTCTTCCCCACCCCCCCTCCCCTTCTATTTAAAATTTATGGAAAACCTCTGACTACCATACTTGCGGAACATGGTGTTAATTTTCAGATGTTTGCAGATGATACTCAAATTTATCTTTCCTTTAGACACACGAAAAGGTAACTTGGAGAAATTATCATGCTGTTTGACAGTGGAAATCCAATATGCTGTTTTTGAACCCTCAGGAAACTGGGGTGCTTTGAGTACATCGTGAGGCTTCTTCAGCAGTTTGTCCTTTAGTGGTTTGGGAAGGAGTCCAATTAGAAGTTAAGATTAAGTGCATTATGTTAAGAGTTATATTTACTGGAAGTTTAAATTATGAAAACAGGTCTCTTATGTGGTAAATAATTGCTTTTATTTGTGTCAATTAAGGAAGATTTGTTCATTCTTTGTTCTGAATGGTTTTGTAGCTATTAAATATGCTTCAAGTTTGACTTGTTCGGATTATTATAATGCATTATACACAGGGCTGCCAAAGAAGAATTCAAAGCGCTTGCAGTGAGTCCAAAATGTAGTAACTCAAGTTGTTGTATTAGTAGGGTTTAGGGATCATGTCATGCCTATTTTATGCTTGTTTCGTTGGCTGCCAATAGCCTGTCATATTCAGCTTACAATCTATTGTTAACAGTGGCCTTTAAAGTGTTTCATCAAATGGGGCCCGGTTATGTAAGAGTTTAGGGGGTCATTTTAAAAGTCTTAGATGTGATTTGGGCATCACAAGATGTGCACATAGACATCCAAATCATGGAGAGATCCCTGGAGCCATTTTACAAATGACTTTTAAAGACGTCTCCAGTGCAGGGACATCCAAGTACTGTAGGCAGATGGCATGGTAGAGATGCGACTCCTTGTGAATAGGCATGAGGAAAGTGTTTGTTTTGGCCCTAAAACTTCCAGAGGGTATAGAGAAGATGGAGAGTTAAGTGACTAGCCTAAGATCACAAGGAGCAGTGCTGGGATTTGAACCCTGGCCACTCTAGTCTTAACACACTACTCTAATCATAAGGCTAGTAGACATCCCTTTTCTGGTATGCTATTCTGGGGACATCTATCTAGACATCCCATAAATGTCCATATCAAGAACATCTATGGGGAGGGAGGAGTAGCCTAGTGGTTGGGGCAAGGTACTTCAGGCCGGAAGGTCGGGGGTTCAAATCCCACTAGAGGACAGCAACCTTGGGCCGGAAGGACTGGGGTTTCTAGTCCCACAGATGCTCCTTGTGGTCTTGGGCAAGCCACTTAACCCTCCATTGCCCATGTTCCCTGTAAGTATTAGTGTATGTGTCTCATATCCCTGCATGTTAAATGTATCCCCCAATTGTGTTGTGACCGCTTTGATTGAAGGATAAGGCGGTATACAAAAACTGTCTAAATAAATAAATAAATATGTTTGCGAAATTGTGCCTGAACTTGCACGTGCCTGCTTTTTTTTCAGATACTCTGACTTGGATGTCCCAGATTGCCCTGGGACGTTCTTTGTAAAATGTGCCTTCATGTTACATAGGCAGATGTCCTCTCAGAGTTTATGATCACAGGAGGAGCTTTGAGTAAACAAAGGCTGGAAAGAGAAATGGAGAAAAAAAGATGAAAAGGAAAAAATATTGGGCGACATTTTTGAAGGCATTTATATGACTAACTGCCCTAGTTGCTCGTGTAAATGCCTTATCCAGGAGTTTCGAAAGACACCTACACAGGTAGTGCCTTTTCAAAATCCCGGATAAGTCCCTAACGCACTCAGTTGCTATGCAGTTAGCATGGGGGCATGTTGGGGGAGTTCTAGGGTGGACCGGGGGAGGAGCAAAGGGTTAAATAGGTAGCAGCGATTTTCGATGCTACCCGCTTAGCCCTCTGCGCCTTAAAGATAGGTGAGGATTTTCCTTTCCTATCTTTTTCCGGCTAGCTCCTGTGGCTTTGACCCGCCTATGACCCCAGCATTGAAAATCCAGGTTAGACGGATGGCAGGCGGGCTATGCGCCGATGTGGCACATAGCATCGCACAAATGAAAATCAGGCCCATTGTCATCACAGATCTCCAGGAACAAGCAGGAATGCAGTCTTCACATATGGGTGAATGTCACTGACAGAGCCTGGGTGGAACGCTCCCCAGCGTCCAATGGGAAAGCCTTTGGGTGTACTCCACTGCGCCTGCATGCCTGCCTTCCTGCCTTCTCAGTTCCTCTCCTCAGTTCTTTGTTTTCTGTTACTGCCAAGCTTACAAATAACGAGCTGTAAGATTTTATTGTTTATCCCCTTTAATGCTATGCACAGTAATCTAAAACTGATTAGTTCCTTTGGAAATTCTTCCAGTTACAGTATATTAGCCAAATTATGACTTTCACTGCCTGTTTTCACAGGTGCAGATGAGCGAAAATATATTTCAACTTCTTGTAACTTCTATTTGTTTATGAGGCCTTGACATTTTAGGAGGTGCATCTGTTCTGTTGGAGACTAATATTTGTGTTAGCAAGAGCTTTTTCTGATATAGGTGTTCATTTACTCCCCAACCCCTCCTCCCACAGTTCATGGTCTTGGGTCAATGTCATTAGATATTCAGTTTAGCTTAGTACTTAAAGCAATGGGGGCTCAAATCCCACTGATGCTGCTTGTGGCCTTAGGCAAGTCCCTTCATCTTCTCTTGCCTTTGGTACAAATGTAGGTTGTAAGCCCTCGGGGCACAAGGAAATACCTGACTGTAACTCACCTTGAGCAATCGCTGAAAAGGCGTAAGCTAAATACAAATAATAAGCTTTTCTCCATGGCAATTGGAAATCATCAGGGATGATTTAAAGATATTTGCAACAGAGATGCCAAAGGATCACCCCTGGCACATGCCTCATAAAACAAGGGACCTCGAAGACCCACCTCACACTGTCATCCCAAGAAACCCCTGGGAAATCTACTCCTGGGACAGTTCTATGACTCCATGGATGGGGTTCATCAGTGGATAACTCGTTTTCTAGAACAGGGCTATTCACCACAGATAGTCAATGGGCTTATACGATCACTAAGTGGGCTCAGAGAATTACTCCTGCTTCCAATTATAAAACACTATTAACGTGGCAGATGGCGTAGCGTTAACAGATGATGCATGCAAAATGCAGATAAAGCAGCGATTTTCTCCTGCAAAACACGCGTTATTTGCGTTAGTGGGTGGGATTAGGGCAGAGAGTGGGCATGTCTGTAATACACGGTTACTGCAGACCTCAACAGCAAGCAGTAACCATTAGATTTAAAGATAGCAAGGGTGCTGCTAATGCCCCCTCATTCCAACCACACACTCTGCAAATTTGTTGCATTATCTGTTGAGGAAATCCTGTGCTTGCCCCCCGACAGCCCCCAACGGTATTTGCAGTGAACGCTGCACTATCTGTACTTTCTGCCACATTAGCTGCAAAAGCCTAATGCACTTTAGTAAACAGACCCCAAAGACTCATGCTGTTGGTATGTTCCCTTTTTCTCTTTAAGTTCTAACAGATTAAACAGAGGAATAGGCATCATTGGGCGGTATTGAAAGAACACCCTCTCCAAAAGATGCTCACTTCTACATGTCAGAGGGAAAGAAACGTTGGGAATCCTATGTCTCCAACTTCTAGCGACACTGGCTGTGAAGAAAATGCGAAACCCCTGTGGTTATTGTTGTTGCATTTGCATTCTAATGATGCTACTGTATTTGAGGCTTCTCTGGTTATTTTCTAGTTGGACAGTGAGTACTGTTATATGCGATATGGTTCTCTTGTAAGAAATTATATATTGAGAAGATTATGTCATCTCTATGCACAATGCTTAGAGAATGGAGAAGCTGCATTTGGGTTGGAAAACTTGTTGCTCTTCTAGTGGCTTCACTGCTTATCAACAGGGCTGGCCACAGAGTTGGTTCAAGGTGTTGGCACCCTAGGCAAAAGCCTTATACCCCCTGGCTGTCAGAATCTATTGTTTAGCTTTGGATACCCTGCGCTTTGCCGCTCCCCCCCCCCCCCCCAGAAGCTACCTTTGACGATGCTCTTGTTCCTGCTTTGGAAATCCCTGCTCCGAATTTACATAGGGAAGGACTTCATCCAGTGGTTGTTAACGGCCTGAGCACATGTCAGTTTATAAAATGGATTTGACGATGTCATAGGTGGTACTTTCATCATGATATCCTATTAGAATGTGGTCTCTATAATTTTTGATAGCATCTGACGCTCATTAGGCATGGATTGCAACATTTGGTAACTCATTTGTTCAAGTGCCATGGCTTTATTGACTGGTCAAATTTGGGCTTGTTTTAGGCCCTAGTGGATCCCTATTTAGATGGTAGTGTTTGCTCTTTGCGACTCTTCAGAATTTGGAGGTGCACACCCATTTTAAAATATAAAAGTACGCCCCACATTTTTCATACATAATCTTTAATGGTACCATAAATCCTAGACTACTTTTTTCAAATTTTATGTTGTAGTTTTTCTATGAAGTTATGAATTCTGCCCTTAAAACAGGCATCTAAGTGCCAAAACACCAGCAGTGCTAGAGATAATGTAAGGCATTTTCCAAATTTTAAAATTACATTTTGATGTGTATATTCAAAGCCCCTTGTGTTTGTTTTTCGAAAAATATATTCACCACAGCATGAAAAATATATTGCGGTCGAGTAGGAGGCAGTCACCATAGACACCCCATTAATGCCTTAAGGTGCCCCTGAACTGACCCTAAAGAGCTAATTCACTGATGCACTTATGTAGGTTTTACTTACCTCCTGGTTAGGAGTAAGGGCATGAAACTTAACATGCGGTAATTTAATGCATGTAACCTTTAGTAAATATGCCCTTAAATCTGATTGGGCCTCCCTTTTGCCAATCAGCTCTTGCTATATTCTGTGGGAGAAAGTTTGCAAATTATTTACTTTTCCTCCACTGGAACATTATAATTATAGGAGTCAAGCCTCACCACCATCTCTTCTTTCATTCTTTCCTATTCTATGTCCATAAAATGTGAAAACCTCAGGGCAGAGATCTCAAAGGTTCCATTTCCATAGCTTTTCTCACTGCTCTTAAAGGGACAGGAGTATTTTTTTCCTTTTGGAGACTGCAGCACTCCTTTTTTAAAAATGCTTTGACACTGCCTGCCTTCTGTACATTCAGACTAAACTTACCTCAATCTCATATTTTTTCTTGCGCACATATTCTGCCTCCATCCACACTGTAAATGGCCAACCAAATCCCTGCACTCATACCCCGCAACCATGTTCACACATAACAAGATGAACAATTTAAAAGGGTTGGGTGACATTTAAATGTGTGAAAAACTAGTCTGCATGTGAAAATGTACTGTTGAGTTGTGGATTTTAGAGAAGCTGTTACTTTCATGCATATATCTGAAGCATAAACAGATTTCAAGGGAGCGTGGGTGCGAACCTTTAGAACAGTAGAGCAAAACAGAGATGAAATGCCTTCCGAAACCACAGAGGTCCAAAAGCAGCAGACCACTAAAGAGAGGAAAAGAAACCAGGCTCAATAAACAAACTCCACTTGAATAATAAATAGATAAAACTTGAATTAGATCCAGTTACAAACGTATAAAACCCATCATGGCTAAGTTTCAGTTTTGCTGGGTTTTTGAAGTATACATATACAGTATTTCCCATTTTACCAGCAGAATGCATGTATATTTAAAAAAAAAAACAAGTCCCTGTCATTTCATTTTATTTATCATCTGCTTATCTTTATATCTTTAAGTGAGGAACAATTAAAACATACATAATATAACAAACATAATCCATAAAACAATGTAAAGATATTAGAGAAAGAGAATAATAACCAACAACAAAATTATGTTAAAAAATAAGACATCAGGTAAGCTAAAATTGAAAGGCAAGCTCAAAAAATAAGCTTTCAACATTTACATCTCCTCTGAATCATGCATAAGGGTTACCTACTCATTTGGACCTGGAGTTTTGAGAAGTGCATGAGGGGGCAATAGTGCCTATCTGGCCTTAAAAACTGCCTCAAACAGCCAAATATCTGAGATTTAGATGGCGCCAGTTGAAGAGGATCTGATACCTTCGGCAAACCTTAAACTGCGCACAGTGTCCAGCCCTTTGGAATCCAACATCTCCCCATCGCTTCCATACTCTTCTCCACTGCCATGACTAACATCTCTCCCTCCCCTCCCCCGCATGTCCAGAATTTCCCCTTTCCCTCCCTAGTTCCCCCAAGGTGAATAGTATTTCATCTCCTTTCCCTATCTCAACCCAGGTGGCTAACATATTATTTCTCCTTCCCTACTCCCATATGTGGCCAGCATCTCCCTTCCCTTCCCATCCCCCCTGGGGTCTAGCATTTCCTCTTCCCTTCTCTATCCTCCCTTAGTCCGGCATCTTCCCTTCTCTTCCCCATACCCAGCATCTCTTCCACTCCAAAGGCATACTCCTCTCCCCTCTGCTAGTTCCACTGCATGGTGCAGATTCTCTGAATGCAGGTGTGCACTCAGGCTCTGCTGGGACCTTCCCCCTCTAGCAGGAAGCTCGCGCCTGAAGGGATGGGACCCACCAGAGCTTGAGCGTTGGTCAGAGATCTAGGTCATGCGTGGTGGCTTACAGTGCCTGAGGGCAGCCCCGGCAAAGTAGAGTGGTGGCAGCAGCGATAGTGGAAGAGGGGAGGGAGCATATCCTACAACAGTGCTGCACCTGGACTCTGTTGCCCTAGGCAGACAGATAATCTGCCTAGCGGTAGGGCCGACCTTGGGCTTAGAACTTGGCTCTTCAATTGGCTCTTTTTGTATGTATAGCTTTGCAAAATCTAACCCCTGAGCAAAGTCGCTCTTCGCATCAGTTTTTTTCATAAAATGGCAATTCCTCCTTGTTAAGGGACTGGTTATTTATACCCTATTTTACCTGTTATACCTGCTTAATGCATACCCAAGTTTAATTTTCCTGTTTAATGTATACCCAAGTTATTATACCTGTTTCACTGTAAGCACAAATCACGAAATTGAGATGTGCAACTCTTATGTTCATTGTAAACCGCACTGATGTCGAATAGCGCGGTATAAAAGAGACTGCAAATAAATAAATAAATAAAACATGCCAGTAACAACATGTGCACTTCTCCATGCTCCTAGAAACATTCTACAAAAGGCTTCACATTCAGCAAGCTATTTGTAAAATGCCTGGGAAATTGTGAATGCCTAAAACTTGGTCCCTTTTCAGACCTAGAGGGTTCATGCAAAATGGAGCATAACACACATCAGAGAAGACAAAGACAAAGGGGTATGTTTACTAAAGGGCTCTATTTGCGCTGCTGTCAGGTTATCGCACGATAAGGCACCTTATCGCGCGACAATGGCGCTTTACCGGGCGATAAGGCGCCTTATCACACGTTTTTTAAAAAATTTATTTATCTGCATTTATATCCCGCTTTTCACCGGGTCAAAGCGGTGGAACATAGAACGTTAACGCGCGCAGAGGCGCAAACGAGCGCTGAAGGCGGAGAAAGGCTCCTGGAGGGCGGAGGAAGGCTCCCCAGGGGCGGGGAGAGAGGGTCAATGGGTGTAGAGTGGGAGGGGAGAGGCTCCCTGCACACTAACACTGTGGATTCCTGGGCTGAAAACCTTGCGTTAGAGCAGATTTAAAGGAAAGAGAAACCATTTCCGTCAGCAATGTACAGCAAAGCCAGGGAAACCTACAAAAAGTAATAAGTGTGATACATGTGCATGGAACAAAAGGGCAAATAAACATTGAAAATGACCTGAA
Source organism: Ichthyophis bannanicus (assembly GCA_033557465.1). Taxonomy (NCBI): domain Eukaryota; kingdom Metazoa; phylum Chordata; class Amphibia; order Gymnophiona; family Ichthyophiidae; genus Ichthyophis; species Ichthyophis bannanicus. The sequence goes on along the minus strand of CM066033.1, from coordinate 939,166,608 downwards.
CAAACTGGAAAAAAAACATAACCAAGCTGGGCAATAGTGACATTAATGGGAAACATCAAAAAACACTACCAGGAAAGCTCCAAAAAAAGGATATCAATTTTGGAAGGGGCTATGCTCTGCCCCATACAAGGTGAATGATCCCACAGTGAAATAGCACTGATCAGGGTTTTCCCTTTCTATTGGACAGGTTTCCTATGGCATGCACATGTCCTACAACAGCAGGGTGGGCATGTCGGAATGGGCAACTGGACAGATGCTGGAAAAGGGGATACAGAGGGCTGCAGGCGGCACATGCTGTGGTGCAGCTGGGCCACAGTGCGGACTAGGGTGATGCCTAGGTGGCCCATAGGAATGCTGAAACAGTAGAGCAGCCAGACAGCAACTGATGAGGGCCCAACATGGGCACGAGTGTGTCTCCCACAGTGTCACAGGGGATAGTACACAGCAGGTACCCCCAAGGGCACAGAACATTGGCAGGCGGTGCTGGGGGGAAGAGTGGACGTCTATGCAGGCACCCCTACCCCAGAACCCACACCATAGGCAGCCACCTACTGGCACACTGGATGGCCTGAGACTGCGCACCACCAGCACCACCAGCAGAAGGGCATATCAGCATGGAGACAGAGGGGTACTGGTGGTGGAGGGGGCAGTGGCAGCTGCCCACAGCAGACCATGGCCTAGCCTTGTTTAGGTGGGTGCCATGCACTGCAACAGACAGGCCCTGTCTGACGAACAGTCATGGTATCCCCAGGGAATGAACTGTCCCTGTGGCAACAGTGTGGTGCAGTACACACAGCCAGTGTGTTCAGGTTCAAGTCCCAGCTGTGGCTCCCTCCAACCCAGTCCCCATATTTTACCCAGTACTAAACCGTGGTAATAAAGAGGGAACCTTTATTGCAGATTACATAAACATGCCTGAAATGCCTATATTTTACCCTACAGAGCACAGACACCATAGACATGGGCAATACCTAGAGCAGAGTTTCCCAAATGCAGTCCTGGAGGGACAAACTCCATTCAGGCATCATGCTGTCCCTAATAAAGATGCCTGTGCTGCATTTCTATGCGCTGCCCCCGTGGTATGCAGATATATCCATGCATATTCATTAGGGATAGCATGAAAACCCGAACAGTGTTTGGCCCACCAGGACTGGAGTTGGGAACCTCTGCCCTAGAGCAATGGCCAACAGGGGCAGAAACACCTGCACCCACAGGCGCCATTATCCAAAGCCTCCTGGAGAGGCAGGATGTTGGGCCCTGCGTGCAGCACCATCTCCCAATACTAGCACTTGCATACCATAGCACTGCCACCCTAAAACTGGGAATACGGTACACATATATCAAAAGGTTGCTATGATTACTGGCAGATAGCAATCCCTAGGTTAAGCACAATCTGCTCATTGAGCTGTATCATAGCAACCTCTCTGATGTCTGTGGAGTGTGTTTCAGGTTTGGTGTCTGACAGTGTTTACCACCCTGGGGAGTGACCCCAACAGTATTGCGTACCATAGCCATGCCTGCACTGTGTCCAGGACTGGTGCGGTGGCCAGGGCTGCCAAAAGCCTCTATAGTTGCACAATGCTGGCATGGGTGTGGGAGTGTGTGTCTGTGGTGGCTGCCAACACCCTCCTCAGCCCACACTGCTTGCACTGTTGCCAGTGTCAGCCTGCCAATGTGCATAATGAGGAGCAGGGTGGCCTGGCCAGGATGCATCTGCACAGGACATAGGGCAATGGCTCGGACATTGTAGTGCCCGGCCACCACCTGCACGGACAGGGTGGCCGCAGCATGTCCTTCTGGGAGGTCACTCACCCTGACTGAGCAGTGACCACGGCATGGCTAGGTTTCCCCATAGTGCTATATTGTATTTCTCTCATGTGATATTTATGGGTTCTCTTTTGGGGCCCAATCACTGACTTATCTGCTTGGTGTGTATGCTGACATCCCAGTTCTGGGTACACGCATCTCCTCCAGGAACATGCACTATGGACTAGCTAGCAGACTCTCTGCAGCTAGTATGTGTCTGGCTGGAACACCTTGCAGGGTGCAGTAGCTGGAGGCTTGTTGCGGGAGAATGTCAGATAGTGGTGGGGAGCAGCTGAGCATTTCCAGGCTTTCTGTCTGCTATTGCTTTATGGTTGTGTACAGATAGGGGTAGGGTGTCTGTTCCCCAGCAGGACTGGGGTTGATGGTCCCCTCTACTGCCAACATTGCAGGGAGATCCTGTTTCCCACCCTGAGCCACAGAGGGTGGGTTGGGTGATGGTACATAATTTGCCTATGGGTCCAAACACCCCCCCCCCTTCCCCTTCCCCTTCCCCTTCCCCTTCCCCTTCATCTACATCATGTGACCATGGCACCAAGACAGAATATGTACTATTCTGGGTGCATCATAGATGTATCTTAAGTATGGCTACAGGAACTACTTATCACACACACTAGCACTGATGGGGATCTGCAGTTTGAAAAGTGCCATGGACCTGGTGCTGGGCACCCCACCTCACCCTCAGGGTGAGCACAGTACCCACACAACGTGACGGTCTGTAGCTACTCTGTGCCAGTAACACACATGGTCAGTACCCCCTACCAGGCTGAGGTGCTGTGGGGGTGCACACGGTCAGTTCCCCCTACCAGGCCGAGGTGCTGTGGGGGTGCATACCCCATCTTGTGATCTGTAGACTGCTGATTTGCATGTGCAGTGCATCATGGGTACTGGTGGATTAACCCTGTCCTGGTAACCACAGCAGACAGTTTGTGTGGTGACCTGCAGTCCTTCTGTAACCAGCCCAGGGTTCATTAGTAGCTTTAGCCCACTGGTTACTTCACTGCCTGTGGAGCCAGAGGTCATGGGTTTGATCCCACAGTGGGGTTATTTGAAAGGGCAGTCTGAGGTATTTTCTTTTTTAATTTAAATTAGTGCTGCCAGCAAAAACACCCTCACAGTGCTGTAGCCTTAAGGTGCCTCATAAGACTCCCTCTAAAGCGCTCTATAAGGCGCCCTATAGGGAACATTATAAGGTGCCTTGGTGGACAGTGCACTTTATAATGTGCCCTCTGGAGTGCCTTATAGGGCAGGGCGCCTTATGCGGCACCTTAGGTTACGGCACTGTGAGGGTGTGTTTGCTGGCAGCACTAATTTAAATTAAAAAAGAAAATGCCTCAGTCAGCACTGATTTAAAGTAAAGGGTAATATCTCAGACAGTCTTACTTATCAAGCCCACTGGGGGATTGAGCTCATGACTCCTGCTTCATCAGTCAATGTATTAATCATTGTACTACACTTCCGTTGCTGAGTTTGTAGGTCAGCGCACCTAATTAAGGCTAACGCGCATTAACGTACCACGGCTCCCTCTATCGCACGAAAAGTACTTTATCGCACGATAACTCTAATGCTACCTTAAGACCGGAACGCCCACTACCTTATATGGCATCCTGCACACTAACTCCGGCTGCACGTTAAGACTGCTTAGTAAACATACCCCAAAGAAGCCAAAATGCAAAAAACAATGCATTCATTCATTCATATTTATTTATGTCATGTGATTTACAAAGATATACTTGTAAAACTGTAAAAGAGTTAAAACATATACATAAACACTGAAGTATATGCTCTTGTAAATAAGAAGGTTTGACATTCTTATGGAAAGTCATAAAATCGCTAATCTGGCGTAAACCTATAGATAGTGTATTCCATAACTGTAGACCTGCAAAGGACAGGACACTGAAAATATTTTTTCAAGTCTGTTTTTTATAACCTCTTGCAGGGGTATATATATATGTTGTGCGTGTTTGACAGTTTTTTTTCTGCAAGCCATATGTAACTACATGCCCAATGATGAGCATTATCCTGCACTGTAGTAAACAACAGGAATGAGCAGGGCTTCATAGCATATAGTTTACCAAGTGTGGATGATGGATAAAATAAAAATGTAAGAAATGCTATTCTGGGTCAGACCAAAGTCCATCAAGCCCTGTTTCCAATAGTGGCCAATCCAGGTCACAAGTACCTGGCAGGTTCCCAAAAAGGCACACAGGTTCCACAATGCTCGTCCTGGGGTAAGCAGTAGATGTCCCAGATCCTCTTTAATAATGGTTTATGAACCTTTCCTCCAGGAACTTGTCCAAACCTTTTTTAAACCCATCTACACTAGCAGTTTTTATTGCATCCTCCAGTAACGAATTCCAGAGTTTGATTACGTGCTGAGTGACAAAAGTTTTTCTCTTGTTAGTCTTAAATGGGTTACATTGTAGCTTCATTGCATGTCCTCTAGTCTTTACTTTTTGATGCCGTAAGTAACCGATCTGTGTTTACCCGTTCCACTCCATTAATTAATTTATAGACTCTATCATATCCCCCTCAGTTGTCTCTTTTCCAAGTTGAAGAGCCCTAACCTTTTAAGCTTCTCCTCATAGTAGTGTCCTTCTATCCCCTTTATCATCTTTGTCACTCTTCTCTGTATCTTTTCTAATTCTGCTATATCCTTTTTAAGATACAGCGACCAGAATTGCACACAATATTCAAAGTGCGGTCACACTATGAAATGATACAGAGGCATTATAATATCCTTGGTTTTATTCCCCATTCCTTTCCATATGATTTCCAGCATTCTTTTGCTTTCTTGGCAGCCGCTGCACTCTGGGTGGAGGGTTTAAACGTATTATCCATGATGACACCTAAATCTTTTTCCTGAGTGGTGATTCCTAATGTGAAACCTTGTGTCGTTTGGGTTGTTCTTTCCTAGGTGTATAAGTTTGCACTTGTCCACATTAAATTTCATCTGCCATTTGAACGTCTAGTCTTCCAATTTATGGAGGTCTTATTGCATTTTTTCACAATCCTCTTAGGTTTTAACAACTTTGAATAATTCAATCTCATCTGTAAATTTGATCACCTCACACATTATTCCTCTTTGCAGGTCATTTATGAATATGTTAAAAATCAGCGGGCCTAGCACAGATCCCTGGGGTACTCCACCTTTTTTCTATTGAGAAAATTTGCCATTTGATGCTACTCTTTGCTTTCTATCTTTTAACCAGTTCCTGATCCACAATAGTACACTGCCTCCTATCCCATGATTTTTTAATTTCACCTAGGGGTATGTTTACTAAACTACGGTAAACGTGAATAACACGCGTTGTATGATGTTAACGATCGTTAGCGCGCTATAGCGTGCGCTATAGCGCATTAACGATCGTAAACGCGCTATAGCGCGCGCTATCACGCGCTAACGCGCGTAATGCTCCGCAGCACGGTAAAACACCGCAGAAGGTGGAGAGAGGGCGGAGAGAAGGGGTCAATGGGCGGAGAGTGGGCGGGGAGAGGCTAACGCGCTGATTTTCAGAGCTGAATTCCAACGCGAATGAAAACCTACCGGTTAAAAGCACTTTAAAGGGGAGAGAAACCATTTACGTGTCAGCAATGTACAGCCTAGGCAGGGAAACCAAAAAAAGGTGATAAGTGTGATACATGTACACAGAACAAAAGGGCACAGAAACACCGAAAATGACCCCAACAAACTGGAAAAAAACAACAACCAAGCTGGCCAATAGTGGTAGCAATGAGAAACATCAACCCCCCCTGAGCAAGCCCCATAGAACAGATATAATTTGTGGAAGGGTCCATACTCCGTCCCCATACAAGGTGCATGGGCCCACAGTGAAATAGCGCTGCTAAGGGATTTCCCCACCATCGGACAGGGCTCCTATGGCGTGCACATGTCCCGCAACATCAGGGCGGGCATGTCGGAACGGGCAACCGGGTAGATGCTGGAAAAGGGGATACAGAGGGCTGCAGGCGGCACATGCAGTGGCGCAGCTGGGCCACAGTGGGGACTAGGGTGATGCTCAGTTGGCCCATAGGAATGTGTAAACAGTAGAGCCAGACAGCAACTGATGAGGGCCCAACATGGGCACGAGTGTGTCTCCCAAAGCGTCACAGGGGAGAGTACCCAACAGCAACCCCCAAGGGCACGGAACACTGGCAGGCGGGGCTGGGGGGAGCGTGAACGTCTATGCAGGCACCCCTACCCCAGAACATGCACCATAGGCGGCCGCCTACCTGCACACTGCATGGCCTGAGACCACGCACCACCAGCTCCACCAGCAGAAGGGCATGTCAGCATGGTGGCTGAGGGATACTGGTGGTGGAGGGGGCAGTGGCAGCTGCCCGGAGCAGACCGTGGCCTAGCCCTTTGTAGGTGGGTGCCATGCACTGCAACAGACAGGCCCTATCTGACCAACAGTCATGATATCACCAGGGAATACATCATTTCTGTGACAACATGGTGGTGCAGTGCACAGAACCAGTGCATTCAGAAGCAGAAGGTCACAGGTTTAAGTCCCAGCTGTGGTTTCCACCAACCCAGTCCTCATATTTTACCCACTACTATAACGTGCTAATACAGACAGAACCGGTCTTGCAGATGACGTAAACATGCCCAACACACTCACATTTTACCCTACAGAGCACAGACACCATAAACATGCACATTACCTAGAGCAGAGCCTCCCAAATGCAGTCCTGGAGGGCCAAACACCATCCTGGTTCCATGCTGCCTCTGATAAAGATGCCTGTGCTGCATTTCTATGCGCCACCCCCATGGTATGCAGATGTATCTCATGCATATTCATGAGGGACAGCATGAAAACCCGAACAGTGTTTTGCACCGCAGGACTGGAGTTGGGAACCTCTGCCGTAAAGCAGCAGCCAACAGGGGCAGACACACCCGCACCCACAGGCCCCATTATCCAAAGCCTCCTCGAGAGGCAGGACTTTGGGCTCTGCGTGCATCTCCCAATACTAGCACATGCATACCGTAGTAATGCCACCCTAAACCTGGGAATATGTTACACAGCTATCAGAAGGTTGCTATGAGCACTGGCAGATAGCAATTCCTAGGTTAAGTACAATTTCCTGAGTGAGCTGCATCATAGCAACCTTTCTGATGTCTGTGGAGTGTGCTACAGGTCCTGTGTCTAACAGTGTTTACCAACCTGGGGAGTGACTCCTACAGTATTGCGTACCATAGCCATGCCTGCACTGTGCCCAGGACTGGTGTGGTGGCCTGGGCTGCCCAACACCTCTACAGTTGCACAGTGCTGGCATAGGTATGTGGAGTGTGTGTCTGTCTATCCAGTGTGTGGTGGCTTCCAACACCCTCCACAGCCCACACTGCTAGCACTGTTATTTATTTTATTTATTTATAGACTCTTATATACCGCACTATTAGGCATCAGCGCGGTTCACAAAAAACAGTGAGATACACAATTCAACAGTACTTTGTGTTTACAGAAAACAGGAGAATATAACTCGGATAACAGGGTATATAATTAATAAACATAGTCATAATATGTTGCCAGTATTGGCCTGCCAATGTGCATAATGAGGAGCAAGGTACCGTGAGAATAGCCTGGATAGGGTGGCCTGGCCTGTCCGCATCTGCACAGGGCATAGGGCAATGGCCAGACATTGTAGTGCCTGGTACCACCTGCACGGACAGGGTGGCCATAGCATGTCCTGCTGGGAGGTCACTCTCACCCTGACTGAGCAGTGACCATGGCATGGCTAGGTTCCACCATAGTGTTATATAGTATTTCTCTTATGTGATATTTATGGGTTTCCTTTTGGGGCCCAATCGCGGACTTATCTGCTTGGTGTGTATACTGATATCCCTGTTCTGGGTACATGCATTTCCTCCAGGACCATGCACTATGGACTAGCTGGCGGACCGTCTGCAGCTAGTATGTGTCTTGCTGGAACACCGTGCAGGGTGCAGCGGCTGGAGGCTTGTTGCTGGTGAATGTCAGATAATGGTGGGGGGCAGCTGAGCATTTCCAGACCTGCCGTCTGTCTGCTCTTGCTGTACGGGTATGTACTGCTCTGCATTGCGTGCCCTGTAGTGTGTTTGATCCCGAGTGGGACTGGGGTGATGGTCCCCTCTACTGCCACCATTGCAGGGGGTTGAAAGTGGATCTGTGGGCGGGAGATCCTGTGCCCCACCCTGAGCCCTAGAGGGTGCGTTGGGTGGTGGTATGTAATCTCCCTGGTAACCACAGCAGAATGTGGGTGTGGGGCCGTGCAGTCCTCCTGTAGCCAGCCATGTGTTTATTAGCAGCTCTAGCCCACTGGTTACTTCACTGCCCATGGAGCCAGTGGTCATAGGTTCACACCCACAGTGGGGTTCATTGATAGGGCTGTCTTAGGCATTGTCTATTTTTACTGTATATTAGTGCTGCCAGCAGAACCACCCTCAGGGTACTGTCACCTTAGGGTAGCTCAAAAGGCGACCTATAGGGCGCGACTTACGCGCCGCCCTATAGGGCGCACATTACACTTCACCCTATATTATATGTATTATATGCAATTTGAAAGGAATATTTAGGCGCTCCCTATAGGGCACGCCTTACACTTTGCCTTATAGGGAGCGCCTAAATATTCCTATCAACTGGTATATAATACATGACCATGTCAGAGAGAACGTCACTATTGGAACATATTTCATAGGAAGGGTACACTTTTCCTGACATATGCAAACTGTAACCCGCCTGCAGACTAAAATATTATAGTCAGCTTTCAAAGGGCTACACAGGATGCTTCAGCCTCAGCCAGCCTTACTCATTAGGCACACTGGGGAATCGAACCCATGACTCTTGTACCATCAGTCTGTATAGTAACCATTGTGCTACAGCTCTGTTTCTGTCTTTGGATGTCTGCGCGCTGTCTTAAGCATGTGCGCAGTAGCGCACGCTGTAACGCTCATTGCTGCGCTGTGCGCAATAATAACGCGCATTATTGCTTACGATGTCCCGCCCATGTCCTTTTTTGGCTTTCCTTTCACTAACGTGGCTCCTAACGCGAATTGCACTAACGCAGTTTAGTAAACATACCCCCAAGAGTCTCTCATGAGGGACCTTGTCAAAGGCTTTCTGAAAATCCAGATACACTATGTCAACTGGCTCACCTTTGTCTACCTGTTTATTCACACCTTCAAAAAAATGTAACAGATTAGTAAGACAAGACTTTTCTTGACTAAATCCATATTGGCTTTCTTCCCATTAAACCATGACTATCTACATGTTCAGTAATTTTATTATTTATAATAGTTTCTACCATTTTGCTGGTACTAACGTCTATCTCATCGCTTTGTAGTTTCTAAGATCGCCCCGGAACCCTTTTTGAAAACTGGCATTACATTGGTCATTCTCCATTCTTCCGGTACTACAGACTATTTTACTGATAGTTCACAGATTACTAATAGTAGGTCTGCAATCTCATTTTTCAGCACTTTCAACACCCTCGATATGCAGGGCAAGTCCTCAGAATCTTCATATATGAAAGGCATGAAACCTGTGGAAGCTCTGTGTAGAATCCTATATACAGTAAGAACATAAGATATGCCATACTGTGTCAGACCAAGGTCCATCATGCCCAGTATCCTGTTTCCAACAGTTGCTTATCCAGCTCAAAAGTATCTGTCAGATTCCCAAAAATGTACATGGATTCCGCGTTGCTTATCCTGGGGTAGGCAGTGGATTTCCCTGGTCCTCTTCACTAATGTTTTATGGACTTTTCCTCCAGGAACTTCTTCAAACCTTTCTTAAACCCAGCTACATTAACAGCTTTTACCACATCCTCCGGTAATGAATTTCAGACTTTGATTACCGATTGAGTGAAAAAATATTTTCTCTTATTAATCTTAAATGGGTTACATTGTAGCTTCACTGCATGTTCCCCTGGCTTTCTACTTTTTGAAGAAGTAAACAACCAATCTATGTTTACCCAATTAACTCCATTCATTATTTTATAGACCTCTTTCATATCTCTCCTCAGCCGCCTTTTTTTCCAAGTTGAAGAGCCCTAACCTTTTAAGCATTTCCTCATAGGGGCATTTTTCCATCCCCTTTACCATTTTGGTGGCTCTTTTCTGTACCTTTTCTAATTCAGCTAAATCCTTTTGAAGGTATAGTGGTCAGAACTGCACACAATATTCAAGGTGTGGTCTCATCATGGAACAATACAGCGGCATTATAATATTCTTTGTTTTATTCTTCATTCTTTTCCTTTGATTCCTAGCATTCTATTTGTTTTCTTGACTGTGACGGCATACTGGACAGAGTTTCAACGTATTATCCACTGAGGCCTAAATCCTTTTCTTGGATGGTGGTTCTTAATGTGGAACACTGAATTGTCTAACTGTAGTTTATGTTGTTCTTCCCTAAGTGCTTAACTTTGCACTGATCCACATTTAATTCCATCTGCAGTTTGGACGTCCAGTCTTCCAATTTATCAAGATCTTCTTGCAATTTTTTACAATCCTTTTGTGTTTTAACAACTTTGAATAATTTTGTCATCTGCAAATTTGATCACCTCATCCATTATTCCCATTTCCAGGTCATTTATAAATATGTTAAAAAGCAGTGTGCCCAGCACATATCCCTGGGGTACTCCACTATTCACCTTTCTCCATTCAGAAGATTGGCCATTTAGCCCTATTATCTGTTTTCTATATTTTAACCAGTTTCTGATCCACAAAAGTACACTGCCTACTATCCCGTGACTTTTTAATTTCACCACAAGTCTCTCAAGAGGGACCTTGTTTAAGGCTTTGTGAAAATTGAGATACACTATATCACCCGACTTATCTTTATTTATCTGTTTATTCACATCTTCAAAAAAATATAACAGATTAGTGAGACAAGACTTTCCTTGGCTAAATCCATGTTGGCTTTCTTCCATTAAACTATGAATATCTACATGTTTAGTAATTTTATTCTTTATAATGCTTTCTACCATTTTGCCTGATACTGTTGTCAGCCTCACCAGTCTGTAGATTCCTGGATCATCTCTGGAACCCTTTTTAAAAATTGGAGTTACATTGGCCATTCTCCAGTCATTCGGTACTACAGATGATTTTAATGATAGTTCACAGATTACTAATAGTAGGCTTGCAATCTCATTTTTCAGTTCTTTCAGCACCCTGGGATATATACTATCCAGTCCAGGTGATATGCTACTCTTTAGTTTATCAAATAGTTGTAACACATCTTCCCGACTTATTGAGATTTGTTTCAATTTTTCCGATATATCACATTTAAATACCTTTTCAGGCACAAGTAACTTCTTTACATCTAACATAACATTAACATAGAATATGACAGCAGATAAAGACCAGTATGGTCCATCTAGTCTGCCCCGTAAGGTGGCTACAATAGTACCCACTGCTCCATTCAGATTTCCTCCCTTTATGCCTTTTTTTAGGACCTGACGCTCCATGCAGATTACCCCTTCTATACTTTGCTTACGGTTGTACCCGCCACTCCATGCAGTTCACCTCCCTCTATTTGTTGAAGTCTTAAAGATATTTAAGTCATTTTGATTTTATCCTCTTGCTATAAAGGGATGCACTGTGTCAGTCTCATGCCATTTTGATTTCCAACACTGGATTTGTCCCTACCACCTCCATGCACCATCCTTTCAGTGAAAAAGTATTTCCCGCTGTTGCTTTTAAGTTTATCTCCTTGCAGGTTCATTTTATGCCCTTTAGTTTTACAGTTTCCCTTCTTTAAAAAAGGTTTAGTTGTTCATTAATACCCTTTAAGTATTTAAACTTCTGTATCATGTAGAAGCTGATAAGGATAAAGCTTAACAAATATTTCTGTTCTGTGTTGACAGATAAAGAACCAGGAGCAGGACCTCAGAAAACAACCACAAACAGGAACAGAAGCAAGGGACATCTTGAACAATTGTCAGAAGACTGTGTTCGTGAGAAACTAGCTCAACTTAAAGTAGACAAAGCAATGGGACCGGATGGGATACACCCTAGAATACTGAGGGAACTTGGGGATGTTCTAGCAGCTCCACTGACTGACCTTTTCAATGCCTCGTTGGAGTCGGGAGTGGTGCCAAAGGACTGGGGAGAGGCTCATGTGGTGCCTTTACACAAAAGCGGAAGTAAGGATGTGGTTGAAAACTACAGGCCGGTTAGTTTAACTTCGGTGGTGAGTAAATTATTGGAAACGCTGCGGAAAGAGAAAATAGCGAGGTTTCTGGAGTCCAGCAGATTACAGGATCTGAAGCAGCATGGATTCACCAGAGGCAGGTCTTGTCAGACAAATTTGATTGATTTCTTTGACTGGGTGACCAGGGAGTTGGACCGAGGGAGAGCCCTAGATGTGGTGTATTTATATTTTAGTAAAGCCCTTGACACTGTTCCTCACAGGCGACTTATAAACAAACTGAGCACCCTAGGGATGGACGCTAAAGTTACTGCTTGGGTTAGAAATTGGTTGGGTGGGAGGTGACAAAGAGTACGGGTAAATGGAGCTCACTCTGAGGAGAAGGATGTTACCAGTGGTGTGCCCCAGGGATCTGTGCTTGGTCCGATTCTTTTTAACATCTTTGTTAGTGATATAGTGGAAGGGCTGTCGGGCAAGGTTTGCCTCTTTGCGGATGATACCAAAATCTGCAATAGAGTAGACACCCAGGAAGGTGTAGATAATATGAGGAAGGATCTAGCTAAGCTTGAAGAATGGTCTAGAATTTGGCAGCTGGGATTTAATGTTAAAAAATGTAAGGTCATGCATTTGGGCTGCAGCAATCCAAGAGAGCAATATAGTATAGGGGGTGAAGTACTTTTGTCCACTAAAGAAGAGTGGGACTTAGGCGTGGTTGTGTCTGATGATCGTAAAGTAGCTAAACAGGTAGAAAACGGCAAAAGCTAGAAGGATGCTTAGGTGTATACAGAGAGGAATGGCTAGCAGAAAAAAGGAGGTGATCTCATTTGGAGTATCGTGTGCAATTCTGGAGACCGCCCCTTCAAAAGGATGTGAACAGGATGGATTCGGTGCAGAGGGTGGCTACTAAAATGATTAGTGGTCTTCATTATAAAGCATATGAGGACAGACTTAGGGATCTTAATATGTACACCTTAGAGGAAAGGCGGGACAGAGGTGATATGATTGAGATGTTTAAATACCTCCGTGGCATAAATGTTCAGGGAGAGAGCCTCTTTCAATTGAAAGCAAGTACTGCTACGAGGGGACATGGGATGAGGGTGAAGGGAGATAGATTCAGGAGTGATATGCGGAAATATTTCTTTACAGAAAGAGTAGTGGATCCGTGGAATAGTCTCCCAGTGGAGGTGGTAGAGATGAGGATAGTAACTGAATTCAAAAAAGCATGGGACAAACACAGAGGATCTCTAAAGGTAAAAAGGGGACTGTTGTAGTTGTTGATATGGAAGGACAGACTAGATAGGCCATGTGATCTTTTCTGTCATCATATTTCTATGTTTCTATGTTTCTATCATATCTCCCTTGTCCCTCCTGTACTCTAGAGTATTCAAGTCTCTTCTCATATGTCTTTTTCTGTCATCATTTTTCTCTGTTTCTATCAGAGGATCTCTAAAGGAAAGAAGGGGACTGTTGTAGTTGTTAATATGGAAGGATAAGCTAGATAAGCCTGCCATCATTTTTCTATGTTTCTATGTTTCTGGCACAGGCTCCAAATCATTTTGGTTGCCTTCCTCTGAAGTGTTTCAAGTGATTTTATATCCTTTGTGAGATATAGTCTCCAGAATTGAACAAAATACTCCAAGTGAGGTTTCACCAGTGACTTGTACAGGGGCATCAATACTTCCTCTTTTCTGCTGATTATTCCTCTCTGTATGCAGCCCAGCATCCTTCTGGCTTCAGCTACTGCCTTGTGACATTGTTTATTCACCTTGAGATCCTCAGACACTGAGGTCAATTCCGATCAGGGGACATCTGGCCCATTTGGATGTCCAAAATCTGGACTGGCCAAATTTGCACCTGATTTTGCACCCGCGGGAGCTAGACGTTCCTGTGGGAGCAGAATTAGGGCACTTGGATGGGCCAGATTTGCCCCGATTCTGTGGGCTCAGATGTGCTGCGCCTACCATGGCTAACCCTCCCCATGATCCTGCTGGAGCCACAGCATCATGTTGTCATGGCACCGGGACACCATGAAGGAGCCCCAATTTCCCGCACTACACAGTGAAGTCCTTTCCCTGCCACCTGACCCCCAGAGGGGCCTGTCAAGGCTGGGATCAGGTGGCGGGGCTCCTCCTGTGCCGGCTCACCTGTTTGCAGTTCTGGATGACCCCATTTATCTCCGAGGTCCTTTTCCTGGTTAGTACACACCAACCTCTCGCCTCCTATCGCATACAATTCCTTTGGATTTCTGCATCCCAAATGCAAGGCTCTGCACTTCTTCGCATTAAATCTTACCTGTCAAGCATTAGACCATTCTTCCAGCTTTTGTAGATCTTTCCTCATGTTGTCCACTCCCTCAGAAGAGTCTACTCTGGTGCAAATTTCCATGTCTGTAAAAAGGCAGACTGTTCACTTCAGTCCTTCAGCAATATCACTCACAAGTACATTGAACAGTATTGGTCCCATGACCAATCCCTGAGGCATGCTACTACTCACCTTTCTTTCTTCTGAGTGAATTCTGTTTACCACCACCTTCTGCCATCTGTTAATCAACCAATTTCTGATCCAGTTCATTACCTTGGGACCCATTCTCAGACTGCTCAGTTTATTGATAAGCCTCTTATGAGGAGCAGTATCAAAGGCTTTGCTGAAGTCTAGGTAGATCACATCCATCACATGCCATTGATCTAGTTCTCTGGTCACCCATTCAAAGACTCAATCAAATTTGTTTGGCATGATTGTCCTTAGATAAAACCATGTTGCCCAGATCATGCAACTCATTAGTTTCTAGAAAGTCCACTATTCTTTCTTTTAGAAGTGCTTCCATTACTTTTCCTGCCACTGAGGTAAGGCTTACCAGCCTATAGTTTGTCACCTCTTCCCTATTACCACATCAGCCCTTATTCAGTCCTGCGGAACATCTCCCATATCCAAGGATCTATTAAAAACATCCTTTAAAGGCTGTGCTAGATCTTCTTTGAGCTCTTTCAGTATCCTGGAATATATTCCATCCAGTCCCATGACCTTGTCCATTTCAGTTTTGCAAACTCTTCAAAAATATAATCTTTTGTGAACAGTGTGGTATCTACTCCATTCCCATTTGTATATTTGTAATCATACATGGTCCTTCTCCAGGATTTTCTATGGTGAATACAGAAGTATTTGTTTAGCATTTTCACTTTTTCAATGTCATAAGAACATAAGATATGCTATACTGGGTCAGACCAAGGTCCATCAAGCCCAGTATCTTGTTTCCAACAATGGCAAATCTAGGTCACAAGTACCTAGTATTTTCCCCAAAAGACACAGGTTCCACAATGCTTATATTAGGGCAAGCAGTGGATTTCCTGGTTCCCCATTAATAATGGTTTATGGACCTTTCCTCCAGGAACTTGTCCAAACCTTTTTTAAACCCAGCTACACTAACAGCTTTTACTACATCCTTTGGTAACGAATTCCAGAGTTTGATTCATGTTGAGTGAAAAAATATTGTCCCTTATTAGTTTTAAATGGGTTACACTGTAGCTTCATTGCATGTTCCCTAGTCTTTCTATATTTTGATGGCGTAAGCAATCGATCTATGTTTACCCGTTCCAGTCCATTCATCAGTTTATTTACCTCTATCATATCTCCCCTCAGCCATCTCTTTTCCATGTTGAAGAGCCCTAGCCTTTTTAGCCTCTCTTCATAGGTGTATCCTTCCATCCCCTTTACCATTTTGGTGGCTCTTCTCCGTACCTTTTCTAATAACGCTATATGCTTTTTATGCACACACTATTCAAGATGCAGTCGCACCATGGAACAATACAGAGGCATTATAATATCCTTTATTTTATCCTCTATTCCTTTCCTTGTGATTCCTAGCATTTTATTTTCCTTCTTGGCTGCCGCTGCACACTGGGAGGAGGGTTTCAACGTGTTATTCACCTAAATCTTTTTCCTAGGTTGTGGTTCCTAACGTGGAACCTTACATAGTGTAACCATAGTTTGGGTTGTTCTTTCCTGGGTGCATAACTTTGCACTTGTCCACATTAAATTTCATCTGCCATTTCGATGCCCAGTCTTCTAGTTTATCAAGAAGAGAAAGTCGAGGCAACGGCAGTGAACTGCACATTCAAGTAGTTTAGAAACGAAGGGGAGGAGGGAGATGGATCAATAGTGAGAAGGACAGGTAGGGTCTAGTGAGGATTTCTTGAAGGTTGCATGGGGAGCAATAGATTGAGAATATGAGAGATGGAAGGGACAACAGTGGAGGAGATGAAGCTTAGAAAATTTGATTTATTTATTAGTGCTTATTTACCACTTTTCGTGAATCAAAGCAGTTTACAGAGAACTCAAGGATTGAACATTACATTAAACAAAATATATATGTAACATCTTAACAGGGAGTGAAAGGGGAAAAGGGACGAATTAACTTAAATCAGCAACAGCTGATTTAAGTAATAACTATGTACAGAGAACTAAGCATATATATAAATTAGTTACAATGACCTTGAAAACATCTTGAAAAGTGTGAATGGGTAGGAATAGGATCAGAGGAGCAGGTAGTGAGTTTGGAGGAGGAAATAAGGCGTGTGGTTTCCTCCTCAGAGATCATAGAAAAGGAAAAGAGGGTAGCAGAGGTAGTGGGGGGAGGGGGCGGGTTGGAGTTGGGAGTGAAGAGGGGAATGAAGAGGGGAAGGAGGGGAAGTAGCTGACATCATGAGGAATTGTAGAGTGACCTTGTGGATTTTGACATAGAAATAGCCAGCCAGAATTTGGGCAGAAAGGGAAAGAGGGATCAGAGGAGAGAGTTGGGAGTTGTCAAGAGATGGCGAGGGTTAAAGGCAAGAAAGTTAGTCAGATGGACATATTAGTCTTGTTTGGTGAGTGCTATTGCTGACTGGAAAGAGAAAAACATGAATTTGAAGTGTACAGAGTCTGCAAAGGTGTGGGACTTGATCCAAGTGCACTCAGCTGAACGGACAAAGGAAGGTAGATAGGAGGTAGTGGAAGGCAGCCAGGGCTGGGCTATAGTATGCCTCACAGGACATTGCATGTGTGGAGCAAGAAGAATCCAGAGCAGAGGAGCGCCAGTGTAATAGGAAACTACTGCCTCATCAACAGACTTAAATGACATAATGGGGGAGAGAGTCAAAGGGTCAATAGCATGAAGATTTCTAAAGAGGTTGGAGGAGAAAGGGCGAGGTTGAGGTGGTGAGTGATGAAGAGTGAAGCTTAGCAGGTGATGGTCCGATAAGGGAAGAACTGAAGTAGAGAAGTTTGAGGGTAAGCAATTAGAGAAGAATACAAGGTCAAGGCAGTGGCCGTGCTGATGAGTGGGGGCAGTAGAGCAAAGCTGGAGGTCGAATGAGGAGATAAGGGAAAGGAGCTTTAAAGCATAAGAGTCAGAGGGGTTATCAATATGAATCGAGAGGAGAATAAGGGAAAATAAGAGGGGGGAGATGAATCCAGAAAGAAGGAAAGACATGAGTCAAAGTCAGTGAGAAAGGTAGAGGAGGTCAATAAATAACAGCTAACCAGACAGGTAGTGGATTAAAAAGGTGGATGGAGTGGACATCAAAGGAGGGAAAGGAGTGAGGCTGAGGTAGCAGGAGGGGTTGAAATTGGTAGGAAGGAGAGAGTAGAAGCTCAACACCACCACCATGGCCAGTGGGACGAGGTGTGTGGGAGAACTGATAGCCACCATAACAGAGAGCAGCGTCTCACGCCAAGTCTTCTGGGAGGAGCTAGGTCTTAGTTAGAGAAAGAAGATGGAGAGCATTAGAGATAAAGAGATCGTAAGTAAAGGCAAGTTTATTTGAGATGGAGTGTGTGTTCCACAAGGCACATGAGAAAGGGAGAGAGGAAGGGTAAAGGAGAGTGATATGAATATGATTTGAGCTGTTGCTTGAGGATCTGTTCTGGCAGTATGACAAACGTCTAGGGGGGGGTCAGGGTGGTTGATGTCTCTGGAAAAGAAAAGGAGAAGGAGTAGAAGAGTGCTGGGCAGAGAGGAGACAGCATGGTGGTAACAAGGGTGAGATTGTTTTAGAGAGAGAGGAGATGGCTGAATGACAGGGAGAAAGTGGTGAAGCTCAGGAGCTGATAGGGTAGAGGACAAGATGGTGGGGGAAGTGAGGATGGTAAAGGGGAGATGGAGGGGGGTTGAAGGTATTGGTAGGAGGGGAGACAATTAGGGAGTATGAGGAAGAGAAAGTGATGAGAAGCCATAAAAGAAAGAGAGATAGAGAGGAGAACAGAAGTCAGAAGAAATAAGGATAGGTGGGAGAGAGATCATTGGGAATTAGGTACACCTGTAAATAATCATGGAAATGTGCAGAAGATGGCTATAAGAGACCAAAGCCATGGGGTGGGTGGGTAGAGAGGTGGGAGGGAGGGATACAAGTTATGAGGATATGCAGAGACAGGTACAAATGGAGAAAACTGAACAAACATACAGATAAACAATGATACTAACAATGATAAAATAAATATATGGGCTCACAGGCTGGCAGGTAAATGTGCCCACGCTGGCAGCATAGCAGGTAAGCAGCTTCTTTGTGCTGAGGCAGAGAGAAATCTGCACATGGAAAACAAAACATGGTTAAGCAAAGCCTCAGGAGGGGAGGGGGGAGGGGTTAGTCTCTGAGGTAGAGTAAAGCAAGGGACAGGAAAATGGAAAATGCTGGATAAAACACCAGGATAGAGAAGAAATAGGTAATGGCCTCAACAGACAGAGACTAGAAAGTTGCAAAAAGTTATGAGGATATGCAGAGACAGGCACACTATGAATGCACTTGAAAAAGATTTTATTTTTCCTTCTTTTCACATTCTCCCTTTGCTTACCCCATCAATGACTTGCATTTAACTTGCCAATACTTATGATGTTCCCATTTTCATCCCTTTTTACACGTTTTCCATTTCCTGAAAGATGTTTTTTTGGCTAGAACAGTATCTTTGACCTCATCTTTAAACCATGCTGGCAGTCGTTTGACCTTCCTTCCATCTTTCTTAAAGCATGGAATACATTTGGTTTAGGCTTCCAAGGTAGTATTTTTAAATAATGCCCAAGCTTGATGTAAACCTTTAACCTTTGCAGCTTCTCCTTTTAGTTTGTTCTTAACTACTATAGTTTCCTCATTTTATCATGGTCCCCCCTTTTGAAAGTTAAAAGCTAGTGCTGTGGATTTCCTTGCTGTCCTCCTCCATTTATTAAATCAAATGCAGTCATGCTATGATCACTAGGTGTGGTAGAAATGGAGCCCATCTGCAGGCCTCATGGGACTCCATTTCTCTTGATCTCTACTTTTGCTGTCCTGCGGTGATGTGTCAGGTGCTGTTATTTCTCTGTGTCAAAATTCTGCTTAAACTGACACCCCTTTTGAATGTGGGCAGTCACTCTGTCTCCCATTGTCTTGGTATCCACTTAGAGCTAGAGAGAGAGAGCTAGCACATTAACTCATGCTATTGCCATTAACACGTTATTTTACCACAGGTCCCATTTTATACAATGGGACCTAGTTGCTAAGAATACGCTTTCATGGTGGAAGTGTGCAGTAATGCATTAGTGCACATTAGTAACTCATAGGGGTATGTTTACTAAACCGCGCACACGTGCGCGGCGCACAATAGCGTACGGTAATGATGCACTTAAGTGCTCTTAAGTGCCACGCACGCATGCGCGTCACATTAACGGGCCGGCACACGTGTGCGGGGTGCTGATGTGCGATAGAGGCGGGGAAAGGCTTACGGAGGGTGGAGGAAGGCCCCCGAGGGGCGGAGAGACGGGGTCAATGGGTGGAGAGTGGGAGGGGAGAGGCTCCCCGCACAGGAGCGGGGCTGAATTTCGGCAAGAAAAATACCGCGAGTGAAACCCTCGCGTTAGAGCCGATTTAAAGGGAAGAGAAACCATTTACGTCAGCAATGTACAGCAAAACCGGGGAAACCTGCAAAACGTGAGCAGTGTGATACATGTGCACAGAACAAAATAGCAAATATAAATTGAAAATGACCACAACAAATTCCAAATAAATTATAATCCAGCTGGGCAACAGTGATATTAATGGGCAACCATAAAAAACACTCCCAGGAAAGCTCCAAAAAAAAGGAAATGATTTTTGGAAGGGTCTATGCTCCGTAGACACGTTCAAAAAGCACTGCATTTTAATGGAGCTTTCCTGGGAGTGTTTGTCATGTTGCCCATTGATATCACTGTTGCCCAGCTTGGTTGTGGTTTTTTCCCCTTTTTCGGAGGTCATTTGTGAGGTTTAATTGCACCTTTGTCCCCATACAAGGTAAACGAGCCCACAGTAAACTTGTGCAGAACAGGGTGTCTGACTCGTGCGGCCAGGTTACCTATCTCCAGAGAGTGTACTGTCTCTGTGGCTACAGTGTGGTGCAGCAGACACAGCCAGTACCTGTAGGACCAGAGGGTCACAGGTTCAAATCCCAGCTGGGTCTCCTGCAAACCCAGTCCCCATAATTTTACCCACCACTAAACAGTGATAGTACAGACACTCCTTTATGGCAGAGAACATAAGCATGGTTCCAACACCTATATTTTACCCTACACCACACACAAACCATAACAATGGACATTACCTACAGCCGAGTCCCCCAAATTCAGTCCTGGAGTGCCACAACTCAATCAGGTCATATGCTTTTTCCCAGATAGGGACAGGTCTGCATGTTGGCAGAAGGGTACAGGTGGTGGAGGGGGCAGTGGCTGCAAACCACAGCAGACAGTGACCTAGGCCTGTGCAGGCTGGCACCGTCCACCGCAACACAGGCTCTGTCGGATGTACAGTCATGGACTCCCCAGGGAACACAGCATATCTGTGACAACATGGTGGTGCAGTGTACACAGACAGTGTGTGAAGGAACAGAAGGTCACAGGTTCAAAGCCCAGCTGGGGCTACTGCCAATCCAGTCCACATGTTTTTCCTACCACTAAACCGTGATAGTACGGACAAACCTTTATTGCTGAGAACATATGTATGGTTCATACGCCTATATTTTACCACACCAAACACAGACACCATGAACAGCCGCATTACCTAGAGCAGAGTCTCCAAAATGCAGTCCTGGAGGGCCCCACACCATTCAGGATCCATGCTGCCTCTAATAAGGATGCCTGTGCTGCATATCTATGAACCACCCCCATGGTATGCTGATGTAGCTCATGCATATCTATGAGGGACAGCATGAAAACCCGAACAGTGATTGGAACACCAGGACTGGAGTTGGGACACTCTGCCGTAAAGCAGCCACCAACAGGGCCAGACACCCCCCCCCCCAGGCCCCATTGGCCAATGCCTCCTGGAGAGGCAGGACATTGGGCCCTGCCTGTATCCCCCAATACTAGCAGTTGCATACCTTAGCACTGCCACCCTACACCTGGGTATATGGTACACAGCTTTCAAACGCTGCCCATGATAACTGGCAGATATCAATTCCTACGTTAAGCACATTTTGCTCATTGATCTCCACCATAACAATAATTGTGATGTCTGCGGTGTGCGCTGCAGGTCTGGTCTCTGACAGTGTTTACCACCCTGGGGAGTGACCCCCAGCAGTAGTGCATACCATATCCATGCCTGTACTGTGCCCAGGACTGGTGTGGTGGGTATGGCTGCTGGACTCCTCTATAGAAGCACAATGCTGGCATAGGTGTGGGGGTGGCTGTCTGCCTATCCAGTATGTGGAGGCTGCAAACACCTTCCAAAGCCCACACTGCCAGCAATGTTGCCAGTATTGGGCTGCAATGTGCATAATGAGGAGCAAGGTACCATGGGTATAGGCTGGACAGGGTGGCCTGGCCAGGGTGCATCTGCACAGGGCATAGGGCACTGACTGGGACATTTTAGTGCCCGGCCATCACCTACACAGACAGGGTGACCTCAGTATGTCCTGCTGAGAGATCACTCTCACCCTGACTGTGCAGTGACCACAGCATGGCTAGGCACCCCCATAGTGCTATGTAGTATTTCTCTTGTGTGAGAGATATGGGTTTTCTTTTGGGGCACAGTCTCTGATTTATCTGCTTGCTGTGTATGCTGACATCCCAGTTCTGGGTGCATGCATCTCCACTGGGAACATGCACTGCGGATGAACTAGCACACTGTTTGCAGCTGGTATGTGTTGTGATGGAGCAGCTTGCAGTGGGTGATGACTTGCTGAAGGAGAATATCAGATAGTGGTGGGGTGCAGCTCACCATATCCAGGCATAATATCTGTCTGCTATTGTGTTATGGATGTGTATAGAGCCCTGTGGGGTGTCTGCTCCTCAGCAGGACTGGGGTGGATGGACCCCTCTACTGTCACCTTTGTAGGGAGGTAGAATGTGGATGTACTTGATGGGAGACCCTGTTTGCTGCCCTGGAGGAGGAGGGTGGTGGATGTCCCACCTGGGGGTCCATGGGGGCTACACCTGACTGAAAAAGACAAAGATATCCAAGGTGTTTGTGAAGAGACTACCTATCTCACACATTAGCACTGCTTTGGACCTCTGGCATGGCCTCATTCAGCCATGGAAGGTGTTGTGGACCTGGTCCTGGATGCCTCATTGCACCCTCAGGGTGAGCACAGTACCCACAAAAATGTGACGGTGTGTAGCTACTCTGTGCCAGTAAAAGACACGGTCAGTACCCCCTACCAGGCCGAGGTGGTGTGTGGGTGCACATGGTCACTTCCCTCTACCAGGCCGAGGTGCTGTGGGGGTGCATTGCCCATCTTGTGTTCATCTATGGACAGCTGATTTGCATGTGCAGTGCATCATGGGTATGGGTGGGCTACCCTATCCTGGTGACCACAGCAGACTGTCTGTGTGGTGACATGCATGCTCTCTGCAGCCAGCCAGGGGCTTGCTAGCAGCTATAGAGCTGTAGCCCAATGGTTACTTCACTGCCTCTGAAGCCAGAGGTCATGGGTTTAATCTCACAGTGGGGTTATTTGATAGGGTTGTCCAATGCATTTTATTTAATGTACATATTTTGATGCCAGCAAAAACACTCTCAGCGTACTGTTCCCATAAGGTGCCTCTGAGGGTGCTTTACAGGGCGCCCTATAGGGCACCTTATGGTTCCCGTCCATATAAGGTGCACTATACAATATCCTGTGACGCAACCTATAGGGTGCCCTGTAGGGGACATTTTAGGGTGCTGTGGCGGACAGTGCAATTTCTAATGTGCCCTATGGAGTGCCTTATAGGGTGCCTTATACGGCACCCTCAATTACGGCACGTGAGGGCGTGTTTGCTGGCAGCAATTAATAACATAAAATTAAAGTGCTGCAGGACAAAATATGTAGAATGCAAAGCTGATGCCACAGCCAGCCTTACATATTAAACACTAATACCCTATTCCCGGTAAAACCAACCAAGTAAATAACTAACCCGGAAAATCCTAACACCGGTGAAATTAAGCAAATTATTTTTGTTGGAAGAGCCAACCCAGTCAAGGGGAAGAAAACCCCATACTGCCGTGGCAGATTCCTTTTTAATAAATATTTCTTTTTTAGAAAATTTTTCTTTGTTTTAAAAAAATCAGTGAGCACTTAACTGAAGTAACAGTCCTTCTTCATCCAGAGAGCAATGTAGCAGATGACGTGGCATGTTTCGGGGCCAATCATAATGTATGCCCCTGCTTCAGATCTAAGACTTTGCTCAATGAACTTGCATATTAGGCACACTGGGGAGCAAACTCATGACCCCTGTATTAGCAGTCAGTGCCTTAACCATTGTGCTCCACAGCTGCTCCTCCTTGCCTGTCAGCACACCTACTTACCTTGTTACCTTGTTCTATGTTCTTTGTAAACAGTTGTATAATACTGTCAGTTATGTTACATGTAAACCGTCTTGAATTGTAGAAAGACGGTATATAAAAACTGTTAAATAAATAAATAAATACTTATGCTTTTCATTCCTTAAACTGCACATTGCTGCCATAATAAACAGTACACTGACCTTGCGGTACCTCATACGGCACCCTCTAAAGCACCCTATAAGCAACATTCTAGGGTGCCTTGGCTGACAGTGCACTTTAATATGTGCCTTATGGGCACCTTATGTTAACACGCTTTGGGAGTGCATTTGCTAGTAGTGATAATTAAAATATGAATAAAATGCCTCCTAAAGCAATCTTCCCCTTAATATGTTCTGCCTCAGCCAGCCTTGTTCATTGGGCACTTTGGGGGGGTTGAACCCCTGATCCCTGCACCATTGGTCAGTGCCTTAACCATTGTACTGTGGCTCTGCTCTTCTTCCTGCACATCAGCGTGCCACTTATACCACCCAGTATTATAATGCCTCCATGAACATCAGCATGCCGCCTTATGCCGCCCAGTATTTCTGCGCCTCCTAAATTAACCCCTCAGCCAGCTGTCTCCATTGGGCACTGTGGGGAATCAAACCCCTGATCCCTGCACCGTTGGTTAGTGTCTTAACCATTGTGCTGTGGCTCTGCTCTTTTTCTTGTACTTTAGCGCGCCACTTATGCCTCCCACGCAGCTATCTCATGCGCTAAGGTGCGGGGCGCACATGGGCGCCACGCACCTTAGCGCATATGTAAATTCCGCCTTTCCTTTTTCAGGACGGAACGCCCACTCTTTATATGGCACCCGCACACTACCGGGGCCCGCACTTTACCGGGGTTTTAGTAAACATACCCCATAGTCAAGTTCCTTTTTAGTTGGCCCCATTATACCTGCATGTAATTTGTTGTACAGTGCCCTATCAATGGTATATATTCTATCCAAGCCACTCCTGCAGTGCAGGGAGCCCAGAGAAAGAGGAGGCCCATTTATAGTTGTCCACATATCTTCTGAGTTGGAGTCCCCCCTGCTTTGGGGCCCTTTTTGTATTTTGCTTGGAGCCTTCAATTTGAATTTCTACCACTGGGCACTATATAAATTTCATAAAAAAATAAGGAAATCAATGCAGAGACTAAATGGTCTGAGAGAGGCAAACGTCTGTTTTGCTAGCTGATAGACCAATGCTATGCAATGGGTGTCATTCAGTGATGTGAAAACTACATTGCAGAGAAGAAAAAAGGTGTTTTGTAATTTTTTTAGATATGCTAACATTCCATACTAGTAATTGTTGATGATATGCACCTTGTTAAACCACTGTAGATGTTTTTGAACTCTATGAAGACATTTTCTATAGGAATTTTGATGCTGGCTTTTCCCCATTATATCCTATAGAGTTGGGCTGCATTAAAAGGCTACTTAAATGAAAGAGGGCTATGAGTGACAAGTGGGCATTTTTTACTTCTTTTTAGATTGTGCAGACCACTCTTTCAGCATGTTTCATTAGCTGTCTCCAGGACAGTCCTATTCCTTGGGTTTCAGAACTCCAATCGTTAAGGGTGTTTCTCGAAGAGGAAAGAATTGTTCTTAAACTGTTTATTAAAGTTACTAGTTCTGACTTTTATAAATTGAGATTGGTTTGCCAATTAAAACCATATTTGGGGAAAAGAAAGTACAATTGATTGCACAGTCACTTCTGTTAAGTATTCTTGACTATTGTAATGTGCTATATGTGGGTCTTAAAGGAAAAGGGTTAAAAAGGTTACAAATTAAACAAAATACAATAGCCAAGATTTTATTAGGCGATAAGACATGTGAAAGTGCTCAGCTGTTGCTGAGGAAATTCTACTGGCTCCCAGTTAAGGAGCGGTGTAGCTTCAAATTATTGGGGTTAATTTTTAAGGCAGTAAGAAATGGAAAAAATAGATTACAAGGGTATATACCAAACAGACTATTATGTTCCTCCCAAGGTAATTGCTTGCAAATTCCAGGCACAACCTTCATGTATGTGTGTGTGTGTGTATATGTGCCATCAAGTCAATGCTGACTCCTGGTGACCCAACAGCCCCTGGGTTTTTTTTGCCTGGATCATAATAGGTGCAAATTTTCACAATCCAGACTTTTAACTGGACTAAAAAGAGGCATTTCCAGGCACATGTTTAATTTGGGGGGAGTAAAATAACATGCGTGTTTGATGTTTGCAAAAGTACATATGCTATCTGAGCTCCTCTCAGCTGTCTGTGCACTGAGTCAGGTACACTGTAGGTGAGTGATATTACTGAGTATAGTTTGAGACTGCTCATTTTTATAGGGGGATGATATATATTTTTGTCAATTTGAAAATTTACTGTAATGCACATGGACTAGAAGTGCATTATAAATAACATGGGCAATTCAAAATTGCCCCTTAAGTCTCACCTCCTGGGGCCTATGATGAGGACTCTGCTTTTCAGATGAAACCTGCAATAAGACCTCATAAAGCCCTTCAGAGAAAACAGCCGTGCTCAAATGTTTTTCAGCAAGTGGTGCTCACCCATTTGAAATAAGCAATTCTTTTAACCATGTTTTTCATTTTTAAAAGTGAGCAAAACCACTTTTTGACCTGTCTGAAAAGTACAGTATTTACCTTGGCCTGTAGCAGAAGTGCAGTATGTGCCCAGCTAGGGTGGAGAACAGAGTAGAGACAAGGGGAATGACTGCCAATAGGCACCATCTGCTCAGTTTTCAAATCTGAAGTAGGAAAAACACACCCAGAATAAACATTTTCTTATTCATTCTAAGATTTCACACAAGGTCTTTTATTCTTAAGTCCATTGAAATTAGTTCAAATCAGATATAATAAGTAAGAATAAACAAGACATTTGCTACATGCTCAATTAGATTGGATATATTTTTCTTGAACGTGCACTGAACAGTTGTTGAACAGGTGCCACACATTACATACAAGATATTAAGTATAACCCCTGTTTAAAGAGCTCAGTTTATTTCACCACAAGGGGTTCAGTAGCAACAAGAAATGATTTACCTAGAAGCACTGAGCGAGGGATAGAAACCTATTGAGCTTAATTCACCCAAAATGTTTTGGTCTCTGAGATGTGAGTAGTGCAGACAGTACAGTACAGACAAACTCAAGCTCATGGCACAACTTAGAGGTCCATAGGTAAATCGAGGCGATATCATCATAGACAACCAACATATCACACTTCCAAGCAAGGCATCTTCAGCAGCAACTAGGCAACATAAAACGCCTAGAAGCTGTCCCTTCAACTGGGACCAGATAGTCAGCGGCAGAACATATCCGGTTTCTACTGCTAAATATTTGGGTTGACTGGCCAGCGGAGATGCTAACTGGTTAGCAGCGATATTCAGCACTACACGGTTAAAGTTAGGACAGCTATTCTTCTGTCAGGATCCTTATTCTGCTCATAGACCGCTACGATTTTAAGTGAGCATTTGTTCAGCAGTCTGTGGGAGATATTAAGTGATTAGTGCTGCTTGAATATTGCAGAAACCGCTTTTTAGCTGGTTAGCAGCTCTGGACGAATTGCTTCTGCCCCTATGCAAAAGGAAGACTGTATCAGAGGGGGCAGAAGCACAGAAAGCATGCAGTGCCGGAGATTTTGGTAAGAACTGTGATGCTGTTTAATATAATTTTCACTGCTGCAGGTCCTGGAGAGGATAGCAGCAGTGGCAATGGGCCACCCTCGGACTATTATTGCTCTAGGCGACTGCCTAGTACCAGCCTTGTGCACCACACAGCCTACTATTGTCTCAAAGCTCACAGCAATGAGCCCTGCACTCAAACCTGAAAAGTTGGTCAGCTGGAAAAAAAAGCTGCCTAGGGGACCCCATATCCTTGCACTAGTCCTAGTGGTACAGCTATTGTAGTATCTTCACTAAAGGGTTCTTGTAGAGAAGGGACTAGTCAGATGTTAGCTCTGCTCTGAGACAGGCTGGCTGCCTAGATTCCTCCCTAAACCTTTCCCATGCATACTCATTTTTTTTTGTCCCTAACTACATTCTCTAACATCACTCTTTGAAGATCCTTACTACTACAGAAGACAGATGGTTGTAAACATGCGGTCATGTCAGTGTCTGCTTTCCTAGAACATTCTGCCCTTCTTTTGACCTTCTCATCTGGATTTTAGTAGGTCTTTAATTTCTTCTCTTTGCACTATGAAGCAACTCCCATGTGCCAAGTTTGGTTGTATTTTTTTTTAAGTACTGTTGAGTCAGTGCTGACTCCTGGTAACCCGGCAGCCCCTGGGTTTTCTTGGCAAGGTGTGACCAGAAGTAAATTGTCAGACCCTTTCTTCCATGGTAGTGGAGCATTAAGAGACTTGCCCAAGGCCACAAGAAATGCCAGTGGGAACTGAACTCTAGGCTCTTGACTTCCAGGCCACTGCTCTATGCCAGTGGGAACTGAACTCTAGGCTCTTGACTTCCAGGCCACTGCTCTATCTACTACTTCAAAATCAGAAGTAACCAAGAAACCAACAAATAGAGGACACCATAGACACCCTAAATACAACGACTTTGCCTTCTGACCCTTGCCCAGTGGAGTGGATTAAGAACACCAAGGATAAATTAGTACACCACATTCACAAAATGGCGGACTCCCTTCAACAAGGACACATGCCACAAGTGCTCAAGCATGCGATGATACAACCCATCCTCAAGTACGCAAGACTAGATTCCTCCGAACAAAAATCCTACCACCCCTTCTCAAGCCTTCCATTTATAGCAAAGATCATTGAAAAATCAGTACAGAGACAACTGCAGGATCACATTGACCTACATGCCCCGTTAGACCCACATCAACATGGTTTCAAGCCACAGCACAATGTGGAGATCCTGCTTACATCCCTCTTCGACAACTTCCTGAAAGGTTTGGACAGCCTGAGAAATGGATTCATGCTAGTCTTCATAGACATCTCAGTGGCCTTTGACACCGTGTCTCACTCCATAATGCTAAACCGACTGCGGGAGATCAGGCTGCGCAACAATACCATAAAATGGTTCACCTCATACCTGAACAATAAAACACAGCAAGTCAAATGCAACCAAATGAAATCAACTCAGTTTACCATCACCCAGGGGTTACCCCAAGGATCAGCACTGCCGTCCATCCTATTCAATTTATATATCCAACCCATCTGTAACATTATTCAATGCCACGGACTACACTACCACCTATATGCTGACGGCATCATGATGTACGCCCCAATAGACACTCTGGCACTTGACACGATCCGTATGACCCGATGCCTTGAGGACATGAACAACTGGCTGACTAACAATAACCTGAAAATTAACTTTGACAAAACAGAGGCAATGTTCATTTCCAGGAACCCCACCTTCAACCCACCTCAAGTCATCAACGTCCTAAACAAAACAATATCTACAAGGGATGAGGTAAAATACCTAGGCATCATCCTGGACAAGAATTTGAACTTACAGTCACATATAAAGAAAACCGCAGCAAAGGCATACCACCATTTAAAAATCATCAGGAGGCTCCGACCAATCCTCAATCAGGACAACTTCCGCACTGTGTGTCAGGCAGTAATCACCCCTATACTGGACTATGGGAACTCGTTGTATGAAGGACTGCCCAAGCAATCCACCCACCCACTTCAAATGGTGCAAAACACTGCAGCACGCATCATCACTGGCACAGCAAAACATGAACACATCACACCTGTACTGCAGTAACTCCATTGGTTACCCATAGCAGCACGGGCAAGATTCAAGACAACACTAAATATTTTCAAAATCATACATAAATGCTCAGCAAATCTTCTGCACAACACATTGATCAGAGAAACAACTAGCAGACCTTGAAGAGCCAATGGCATCAACAGACTCCGCACACCCACCGGATACCAGAAGACAAAGCAAACTACCTCCAACAGAGCCTTATCTTTCTCGGCGTCAGCTCTTTGGAACTCCTTCCCAGATGAACTAAGCGACATCAAGGACTTCCGCAAATCACTCAAAACCCTCCTGTTCACAGAACACTTTACACATCTAACCTAGGATACCAAGCTTCACTGACATGCATAGAAGAGAATAAGTACCAAATGTCTGAAGTCTGTATGTACGACTCGTTGCCCCACCCCTCCCGTTCAATGTAGACCCATTGTGTTGTCGACCAAATAAATAAACAAGAGAAAAAGAGGATTGAGCATGCTCATTTTCGCATGATCATGCTATATATTGCACACTTGGGGGTATGTTAACTAAACAGCAGTAAGGGAGCAGTCTTTGCTGTGCGTTAACGGCAGCGATAAGGGGTTACCGTGTGGTCAGTGTGCTGGGCGTGTCAGAGGCGTTTCCGGCATTAAGGGGTGCTAGTGGACACTTACCGAATGGTAATAACACATGCTGCCTTAAGGGGTAGTAGTGGACACTTACCGTGCGGTAATAGCACATGCTGCGGGAAGGTGTCTGGCATATGCCTTAATGCAGAAAAGCCACTGAAACATTGAAAGGAGGGCACAGAAGCTATTGGAGAAGGTATGGATGCAAGCACAATTGGTAGCTGGAGTTGATTCACCTGATGCCTGTCAATGTGGCAGCATGTGTGATGAGCATGTTTGACTATACAGCAGGCCTATGGTCAGTGTGGGTGTTGGCTGTGTCATGGATGGGTGGCAGTGGCAGTGGAGTCAGCGGAGGGGATGCAGCAGTGGGGGTGCTGTGACAGGCATGCAGTCCTAGATGCACCTGAAAGCATACACCGTGCTGTAAGCTACATTATAGTGTCTGTGAGGTATGGACATGTATCTAGATGTACTGTCAGTGTGTGGCATGCCATAGGCCAGGACAGTGTCTGGTTGGAGGCAGCATATGCCTGATGTAGGCAACAAAGGGAGGATTGTCCATGAGTGTGCATGTGGAGCAGTCACAAGAGAGGTGTGCATGATATGGCTAACTGCTGCAAATGACCCCTGAGAGCTATGGTGGGGCAGCTTACTGCCAGTAAACTGCCCCACCATGAATCTCCCTGATGGTCAAATGAGTGCAGGGCTGTGCCATGAATCATCCAAGCAGAGAATTTGCATTGTGTGTGGTGGGTGAATGTATGGGATCATACAGGCCAATAGCATTTGGTGTGTGTGAACCAAAAGTAGCAGTGTCATAGGGTACATGAAACACCGTTTGTGCAGGTGGGATTGGTGCCTCAGTCTTTGCAACTGTAAAACAATACACCCGACAGAGTGGAATGATAGAAAGGGACAAGTTGAGCCCATTTGCTCCATGTGAGCAAGTAATGATGCCAGAACAGTGCAGGAGATGGCTATGCAACGAGTGTTAGGTGCCTGAATGTATGGGATATATCCTCTTTATGTAAAGCTCGGAAGTCACAATGACGGCAAAACAGAAAACTCATCCATACCACCTGACCCAGACATCTGCTGTGTATACATTACTGACCCCTGCAATGCGCCGCAGCAGATCAACTAAAGCCATGCTCACAGATGTCCATGATGGGGAATGCCATGTTGGGCTACCCAACATGTAGCCATAATGCATAGAAATGTAGAGGAATGATTGTCTGCAGGTCACAGCAGAGGCAGGACTGTGCAAGCGCACCCAGGAACAAAATGAGCAAGTAGGAATCAAACCCTGGACATTTGACCATAAAGACATTGCACCAACAAGTAGACTACACCTCTGCACAACTCTAGGTAGATATATAGAACCTGCAGATCTCTGCTCCATCTGTTTGCTCTCTGTGCCGGCATAGGTTGGACTGCCACTTCCCATGAGGCACTGCACATGCAAAACAGCGGTCTGCAGTTGAAGAACCAATGGAGAATGCACTGATCTAGCATATCAGCTCAGTAATGCTGCGAATGCTACATGCACATAACAGCAAGCCATGCTGCAGAGCGGTTTCAGTTGTCACCCTGAGGGTAAGGAGTGGTGCCCAGCACTTGGTCCACTGAACCTGCACTGTTAGTGATGATTTCTGCTGGCTGTGCTGTAGGTCCACATCACTGCTAGTGTGTGGCAGGTATTATCTGTAACATTTTATGCTTTTCTCCTTGTTTTCTGCATGCTGAGGGTGACGGTGACCGTGACAGCAACAGCTCAGCTCTGTGTTCTGTCCATGTTGGACACTAATCCTCTGATAGCAGTGTAGGTTAGTGGCCAGTGTCAATATGCTTCTGCCAAGAACAGCCATTGCAGTAGGGGTGTATAGGCTGGTGTGGGACAACAGCTACGGTCCTGCGGGCAAGTAGGCCATGACCCACTGCTGCCCCAACCATTGAGGACTAACAATTAACTACAGCACAGACAGAAGACAGCCCCTGCTGTTCTTCACTGGGCTGTGTCAGCCAAGCACAAACCTACTACAGTTTGTCTGCTGGTCAGCATGCACGGCATATGGT
The DNA here is from genome assembly GCA_033557465.1 of Ichthyophis bannanicus. Lineage (NCBI taxonomy): Eukaryota > Metazoa > Chordata > Amphibia > Gymnophiona > Ichthyophiidae > Ichthyophis > Ichthyophis bannanicus. The sequence goes on along the minus strand of CM066033.1, from coordinate 939,134,468 downwards.
AGTGTGACCACGAGCACTCTGCCTTGGTATACTCAGCATTGACACCCAGCCGTTTGCTCATTCATTGGCATTTCCAGATAAAGAATGCATCCACACCACTGGAGGCAGACATCATAATAGTTCTATGTGGATACATAGCCGTGCCATGATCACTTAGAAACATAGAAACATGATGACAGAAAAAGACCACATGGCCTATCTAGTCTGTCCTTCCATATCAACCACTACAACAGTCCCCTTTTTTCCTTTAGAGATCCTCTGTGTTGGTCCCATGCTTCTTTGAATTCAGATACTGTCCTCATCTCTACCACCTCCACTGGGAGACTATTACACGGATCCACCACTCTTTCCGTAAAGAAATATTTCCGCATATCACTCCTGAATCTATCCCCTTTCACCCTCATCTCATTTCCCCTCGTAGCAGAGCTTGCTTTCACATGAAAGAGGCTCTCCTCCTGTGCATTTATGCCATGGAGGTATTTAAACGTCTTAATCATATCACCTCTGTCCCGCCTTTCCTCTAAGGTGTACATATTAAGATCCTTAAGTCTGTCCTCATATGCTTTATAATGAAGTCCACTAACCATTTTAGTAGCCACCCTCTGTACTGACTCCAGCCTGTTTATATCCTTTTGAAGGTGCGGTCTCCAGAATTGCACACAATACTCCAAATGAGGCTGCACCAAAGACTTATACAGAGGCACAATCACCTCCTTTCTTCTTCTGGCCATTCCTCTCCCTATGCACCCAAGCATTCTTCTAGCTTTTGCTGTCACCTTTTCTACCTGTTTAACTACTTTAAGATCATCAGACACAATCACGCTAGGTCCCGCTGTTCTTTAGTGGATAAAAGTACTTCACCCTCTATATTGCTGCCTTGGATTGCTGTAGCCCAAATGCATGACCTTGCATTTTTTTAACATTAAATCTCAGCTGCCAAATTCTAGACCATTCTTCAAGCTTAGCTAGATCCTTCCTCATGTTATCTACACCTTCCTGGGTGTCTACTCTATTGCAGATTTTGGTATCATCCGCAAAGAGGCAAACCTTACCCGACAGACCTTCCGCTATATCACTAACAAAGATGTTAAAAAGAATCGGACCAAGCACAGATCCCTGGGGCACACCACTGGTAACCTCCTTCTCCTTAGAGTGAGCTCCATTTACCTGCACCCTTTGTCACCTCCCACTCAACCAATTTCTAACCCAAGGAATAATTTTAGGGTCCATCCCTAGGGTGCTCAGTTTATTTATAAGTTGCCTGTGAGGAACAGTGTCAAAGGCTTTACTGTAATCTAAATACACTAAATCTAGGGCTCTCCCTCGGTCCAACTCCCTGGTCACCCAATCAAAGAAATCAATCAAATTTGTCTGACAAGACCTGCCTCTGATGAATCCATGCTGCCTCAGATCCTGTAATCCACTGGACTCCAGAAATCATACTATTTTCTCTTTCAGCACCATTTCCAATTTACTCACCATCAAAGTTAATCTACTGGCCTGTAGTTTTCAATCACATCCTTACTTCCGCTTTTGTGTAAAGGCACCACATGAGCCTCTCTCCATTCCTCTGGCACCACTCCCGACTCCAACGAGGCATTTACAAGGTCAGTCAGTGGAGCTGCTAGAACGTCCCCAAGTTCACTCCGTATTCTAGAGTGTATCGCTTCCAGTCCCATCGCTTTGTCTACTTTAAGTTTAGCTAGTTTCTCACGAGCACAGTCTTCTGAAAATTGTTCAAGATGCCCCTTGCTTCTGTTTCTGTTTTTGGGTGTTTTCTGAGGCCCTGCTCCTGGTTCTTCATCTCTGAACACAGAACAGAAATATGTGTTAAGCAATTCTGCTTTATCGTCATCAACTTCTACATATTCCTCCCCTTCACCCTTGTGTCTGACAATGCCACTTTTGCCCTTCCTCTTCTCATTAACATATCTGAAAAATGTCTTATCCCCCCTATTTTATTGCATTGGCTTTTTCCTCCTCTTTTTGAATCTTTGCTTTCCTGACTACTTTACTAACTTCTCTAAGTTTTTCCAAATATAGATGCCTGTCTTCCTTTCTCTGTGATCTCTTGTATTTCATGAAGGCCTCCCTCTTTTTCTTCACCTTTTCAGCTACTTTCGAAAACCATAGTGGTCTCCTTTTCCTTTTATCTTTATTTACCATTTTAACAAAAAGGTTGGTTGCCCTTAAAATACCCCTGTCAGTTTTGCACACTGTTTTTCTACATCCCTCAGCTGTTCTCATCCCGCTAATGACTCCCTGAGGTATTGGTCTATTTTGGCAAAGTTAGTTTTCCTAAAGTCTAGGACCCTCGCTTTTGAATGGATTTTAATAGCCCTAGTTCTAATACTGACTGACACCATGTGGTGATCACTGGATGCAAAATGATCTCCCACTATAACATCAGAAACACTTTCACCATTGGTAAGCACCAAGTCAAGTATGGCCCCTTCACTTGTGGGGTCTGTTACCAGTTGCATGAATAGTTCTCTCTGTAGAGAATCCAGGATCTCCTTACTTCTAGATGATACTGCAGCAGGAATGTGTCAATCAACATCTGGCATATTGAAATCTCCTATCAGTAGCAGGTCATAGTGAGAGTGCCAGCATGACATACAGTGGCCACCCAGGCAATGCACGTGGCAGACTGGCACAATGGTATCTCAGCCAGTGACCCTACCATTGTGGCAGACACATCCAGGCCAATCTGCGCTGTTTCAGGTGATACCCACAATCCTCTGCCTTGCCTTATTCACATTTTCCAAACAAGCTGGGAAAAACAGATAATGTGAGCCAAAGTGCAGTGCAGAAAGCCGCAGGACAAAAGGGAGCCATACCCCCCCACACACATATGCTCTCTTTGGTGCACTGTGCAAAAATGGAGATGGTTTGCATTCCTGCTTGTCACTCCTGTCTCAATGTCAGCTCAAGGATTGATAATGTGTGCTCTGTTTGCAGTTGCTATTACTTTGCCTTGGCCTCACCATACCTTGTGCTATTAGCCTCCAACTAGCTGTAGATAGTGGAGCCTGTCAGTGCTGCTGGTGGGTGTTTCCACCCTTGCTGACCATCTCCTTGGGGGTTGCACATGCTGTAGCTGTACTTACAGTACACTGTCAACTAAACCTTGTCCACAGGAAGATGCAATATTGAAACCACAACAAGGACCTGAACCTGTGACTTTCTACACATACACACCAATTGTGTGTGTTGCACCACAGTATTGCCATATGGGGATAACAGTTCCTGTTGCTGACATGTTTCCCTTCAGATGGCCTTTGGCACATGCTGCAATGCACGTGGTGCACATGTCCAGTATAAGGCTTCTATCTGCTGCAGGTTGGTACCACTTCCCATGCCACCACCAACACCCCACCATGCAGACATGCCCATGCACTGTCAGAAGTGGTGGTCGCAATCCCAGCATGTTAAACATGTGGGTTTGGCGGGCGCCTTGGGCATAAGGTCCAGATGGGGGGGCAGGGGCACACATGGACAGCCATGTAGCCCCCCACCAGCTGCCCATGCAGGGGCCCCATCACCACCTGCCACCGATACGCCTCGGGGGGAGAATGGCAGCCACTGCTGTAGTATTTCCCTGGGCACCTGCATTTTCCAGCTACCTGGAGGGCTACAGCGTCTGGCACTTTCGGCCTCTTCCCTCACAGCTGGGTTCTGCGGCAGCATGGGGGGGGGGGGAGGCAGCCTGGATCTCTGCCTGGGGTACTAGGACCCTTGGACTGCCCCATGTGGCACATTGTCTTTCCACAGCAGTAGTAGGACTGTGGGCTGCCACGGTCACTGTGGGATCATGATGAACATCACAGATTGTACTGCAGATGGCAGAATACCCCTTTGTGGAGAGGCTAAAAAGATTGGGGCTCATCAACCTGGGGAACAGATGTCTGAAGGGGGATATGATAGAGGTCTATAGATATTGACCGGAGTGGAACAGGTAAACATAGGTCACTTTTTTATGGCATCAGACTGTGGACAGACTAGGGGACCTGCAATGCGGCTACAGTGTAACCCATTTGGACCTTCTAGGTGAAAATATTTTTTTCAGTCAACACGTAATCAAATCTTGCAATCCATTACCAGAGGATGTGGTAAAAGCTTTCAGTGTAGCTGGGTTTGGATGGGTTCCTTGTTAATGGTCCATAAACCATTGCCAAAGAGGACCTGAGCTATGCACTGCTTGCGCCATTACAGTTATTGAGGATCCTGTGTGTCTTTTGGGGAAACTGCTAGGTACTTGTGATCTAGATTGTGCACTGTTGGACACAAGATACTGGGCATGATGGACCTTGGTCTGACAGTTTGGCATATTTTGTAGTCTTATGTTCTTATGTGCCATCTAGGCAGCTGCCTGGTCCCCCCTGTGTACCAGCAGCCCCCACTGCATGACCCATGTTCCACCTCCTTAGCCCCCATTTGCACCATCAACATAGTGCCCTTTCATACTTGTGCACTATGCTGTTGCTGCTAATGGAGAACTACTGTCACTCACTTGGAGAACTACTGTCACTCACTTGGAGAACTACTGTCACTCACCTCTCTGTGCATCACATTGCAGATGTAAAATAGGCTCTCTCTCCTCAAACACCCTTTCCGCGAGGTTTTGAATTGCGTGAGGGTTCCTGCCATTAAGGTGCCTGCGTTAAGGGAGCAAGCCTTGTTCCTGCTCAGTCCCCGCCCATTGACCCCCACTCTCCACCCCGTGCACGCCTTCTCTCCAGCCACAGGTACTGTTAGCGTGCACTAAAGTGGATTTTTGCATGCGCTAAGGGTGCACATGCACAGTTAGCACGCACTAACGGTACACTTGCTCCTTTACCACAGTTTAGTAAACTCACCCCTTGGTAAGTAACGCCATCATACTATTTAGCCAATGCATTTTTTGGGGTGTTTACTCACGAGAGCAGTGTGGCAGTGCTATTGCTGACATTTTTTACTGTAAGCATGCTAAATGTTTTTTACGTGGATTATAATTTAACTATATAATGAGCCCATTAGATCTGCCCACACTAAAATTAGCTTTTAATGAGTTTAGTTGCATAGGCCCCTAAACAAGAAAACACATTTCCTAAGAAAATATGACACAACTGAGTGATCCATCGAGATACCTCATCATGTTAGAAAGCGAGAGAACAGATGTGGGAAGCTTAAAACTGATGTAGCTATTTCTGTAAGGGGTTTAGTCCTAAATCATTCTTAAGCTTTTCACATTTCGACCTGTCAGCTGAATATCTATAATGACACAGAAAATAGCTAGAGAGTTTTATGTTGCCAAAACAAATATGTGCTTGTAATAAAATGAAGTCATGTAGAAAATTTGATAATACGTATTTGGTCCTGCCATTATGAAATAGAGTAGAACATAACGTGAAATATGATTGTAAAACACCATTTTCGGTGGGCATCAGCTCATATTCATTGCGATACTCCTCATTTCTGAACACTGAACCAAGACATCAATGTACAAAACAAAAGGAGAAAGTACAAACCAGTGCAGTGTGTGCAAAAGTGGTTACATGTTCCCCTGCACTTTGACTCAAAGTCAATGGGTTTGTTAAACTGGGGGAATCTCTTCTGGTCAAGAAGCTTCCTCACACCTCCCTATTTGACGCCTTCTATTAGGAAACACCCCCCCCCCCAATCTCTTCCCTCTTTTATTCCCCCCATTAAGAAATACCTCTTGCCTGATGCTCCTCCTTCTTCCAATCGATTCTTGGTCTAAGACCCTCCTTTCTCCCCCTCAATCTGAACAAAAGTCAAATCCCAGCACCCCTTGTCTAAACTCTCAATTTCCCCCTTCACAAAAATGTTGCTTAGAAGCTCCTCAAACGTTTGAGCCACATGTGCATGGTCAATTTTCCAGCAGTCTACTACATCCTGGGCAGGAGCTATATTTCACAGATTGAAAGTCTGCATTAAATGCAGCGCCTGATAGTGTGTCCTTAATAAGTAATGATTAATGAAGCCATGACCATGGGGAACGAGGATGAAGGTGAAAGGAGATAGACTCAGGAGTAATCTGAGGAAATGTTTCTTTATGGAAAGGGTGGTGGATTTGCGGAACAGCCTCCCAGTGGAGGTGGGGGAGGTGAGAACTGTATATTTGAATTCAAGAAAGCATGGGACAAATTCAGAGGATGTCTGAGGGAGAGAAAGAGATTGGAGAACAATAGTTTTTATGGATGGGCAGACCGGATAAGCCATATGGTCTTTATTTGCCGTTGTTTTCTATGGTTCTATGTTGTTAAATACAGCGGGCCTGTTTTTCAATTAGGCAGGCTATGCGCTGCGTCGGCACATAGTCTGCCTGCCGACCCCCTTAACCCAGATTTTCATTTCCATGGTGACGGAAATGAAAATCGGGGTCATGCTGCACAGGCAGCAGCTGCCAAGGCCAAGCGGGTAGCAGCGATTTTCGATGCTGCCTGTTTAGTGCCATTCCCTGCCTCTGCTCCGCCTTAGAACGTCCCTAACATGCCCCATTGCTAAGCGGATAGCATCTGGGTGTGTTAGGGACTTAACTGTAGGTGCCTCTGGAAAATCCCAGTTAAAGCATTTACATGGGTAACATGGGCTGTTACCCGTGTAACTGCCTTCGAAAATCAGGCCCAGCAAGTTTTGGTCTGAATCGGTAGCTATCGATCTGATAGCCAAAAAAAACTGAGCACCTAAAATTGAGGAAGGCACATTTTACAAAAGATGTCCAAATGCAATCTGAGACATCCAAACTAGAATGTTCCTAAAAACGACGACTACATCCAAGTTTGGGTAAGATATGGATGTCTGCAGGGATGTCTCCTGTATAGTATTTAATACCAGGGACATCTATGAGACCTGCAGCAATGCTGCAAACCCAAAAAAGGTTTCCTAAACACACGCAACATAACATTGTCATTGTGAAGAGTACTGAGCGTAGTGTGGTGCTAACTTCTCAACACATTCCAGAGGTGTTCGTGCCAGAATGAGCACTTTGCTGATGCTTATTCATGCCTGGAGCAGGTCTACGTTTGGACATGTGCACAGATGTCCCCGAGAGATCAATGGGGGACATCTATGTCCATAGCTCCGCCCCGGACACACCAACGTCACACCCCCTGCCTATTTAAATGTCCCCATAATGGAGGCATCTAAAAATCCTGTTGTTTAAAACGCTCTGGGGATCTCTCCATGATTTGGATGTCCACGTGCACATTTTCAGACATTCAAATCACATCTAAGCGATTTAAAATGACCCCTTAGGCACTTAACTTAGATTCCTGTTTTCTGCTGAATTTAAGGTCCCACGTTTTGGGCTAAAAATGGGTGCCTAAGGTTAAGGGCCTAAAACTGAGACTCTAAATTCAGGCCTTCTATTCATTCATCTAACCTTAAGATTCCTAAGTTAGGTACCTACAGTACTGCTGGAAATCAGTACTGAGCACCAAATTTTCATTCCCTGTTACCTGGTACCACCATGTTTTAGGCACCCAGGAAAAAGTTTCATTTTGTTAGATTTAGGTGTCTTAAGTTCTTAAGTGCCTAGATTGTTTGCATACTGACTTCTTAGAAAATGCCACATTATGGCGTCAGCACTTTCCAGCCATCTTTTTCAAAGGCCAGTGCGGGGGGAAAATTATTCCACACATACTTTCTAAATGAGGGCCCTGATCAATTTCTAAAGAGAGGTTTTCTGCAGATAAACATCTGTTTACCTGCTGAAATTTCCTGAAAAATGGCCTCATGGAGGATAACTTTATATAGGTCAGGCATTGTAAGTCAGGCTGTGCACAGAAAATGTGGTTACTATGCCAGTATTATATAAGCTATGGCAGGACCTGCAATTTAAAAAATATATGTATCTGTGTCCCCTGAAGCTCACATGTACTGCAACATGAGTGCGCAGTCATCCATAGCACCTAATCTATTATAGCCATTTAGCTGAAAATATACCTCACCGAAACCTTATAAAATGATTCCATGGGGATGATGTAACAAGCGGTGTCATCCGTTAGCACAGGGTTTCCTTGCTTTTTCTGTGGATTTTCCCATACTGATGTTAGTACCCAATATAATGGTAGGGTTACCAGACGTCCCCAATTTTCAGGGATTGTCCCCGATTTTGGGGCTCTATCCCCAACTCTTGCCTTTCTGGCCTCCTCCTCTCCCTGATTCCGTCACCACCGCTGCCGCTGTTTTCTCACTAGCTCTGCGTCAAGGGCAGCGGCAGAGGTGAGCTGTCAGTATCAAAAAACAAAAGCGTGGGCTCTTTGCGACTCCTGCATGCTCAGAGGTTATTCATAGTTCCGCTCCCTCTGATGTGAAAAGCATGTGTCAGAAGGAGGCCGTCAAGGACTTCTGAGAGAGCAGGAGTTGCAAAGACCCACGCTTTTCTTTTTTTAAATTGCCATCACTGCTATAGACATAGAGGCAGTGGCAGCGAAGGGCTGGGGGCAAGAGAGAGTGGAAGATACTGAACAAGGGGCAGGGAGAAGGCACATGGAGAGAAGGGGGACTTACTGAAAGGATGGGGGAGGAGGGAGGGAGTTGAGGAATGACTGGGAGTGCTTGGGTGAGGAAAATGAAAACTTTAGGTAGATACAGTAGAAAAGGGGGAGACTGAGAACTGATTGATGAGGAGGGATGAAAGGAACAGAAAAATAAATGGAAGGAACCTAAAAGATCAGCGTCATGAGGTAGGGGAGTAAGTAAAGTTGGGAGGTGAGAAAAAAATGTCAAAGGGGCCTTGGGAACAGTGTTGAGAGAAGGGAGACAGATAAAGTGAAAACCAGACACTGGAATTGAGATGAGTTAAAAATGGTCAGTCAGCAAAGGTAGAAAAAATAATTTTATTTTCAGTTTATTGACTGGAATATGTCAGTTTTTGGAATTTACAGCTGCTATTTTTATATTAGTTTGCATTGTACGTGGGGAAATGCATCACTATTTCTATTTCTTTGGTGATTCATTAGTTTGAAAGTAATATTGTTCCCTCCCCCATTCCCATCCAATCCTGGAACTAAGGGGAACTCTTCCCCCCCCCCCCCCCCCAATCCCAGCTTTGGATAAATGTCCCAGATTTGACTGCAAAAAAATCTGCTAATAGTAGGGATTTTAGCATGGCAGAAAATCCAATACACTGCCCTAAGAAATGCTATACTGGATCAGGCCGAGGGTCCATCAAGCCCAGTATCCTGTTCCCAACACAGGCCAAACCAGGTTACAAGTACCTGGCAGGTTCCCAAGGTATACGGATTCCTTGCTGCTTCTCCCATGGGTAAGCAGTGGATTTCCCTGGTCCTCCTTAATAATGGTTTATGGAATTTTCCTCCAGGAACTCATCCAAACCTCTTTTAAATCCAACTACACTAACAGCTTTTACTACATCCTTTGGTAATGAATTGCAGAGTTTTATTACGTGCTAAGTGAAAACATATTTTCACCGATTAGTCTTAAGTGTCTTACACTGTAGCATCATTGTGTGTCCCCTAGTCTTTCTACTTTTTGAAGGAGTAAACAACCAATCTACATTTAACCGTTCCACTCCATACATTATTTCATAGGCCTCTATCATATCTCTCCTCAGCTGAGCTCTAACCATTTACTGTAGGCTTTCCTCACAGGGGTTTCATTCCATTCCCTTTCCCATTTTGGTGGCTCTTCTCTGTACCTTTTCTAACTCTGCTATATCCTTTTTAAGATATGGTGACCAGAGCTGCACACAATATTCATGGAGCGATACAGCGACATTATAATAGCCTTCATTTTATTCTCCATCCCTTTCTTTATGATTCCTAGCATTCTATCTGCTTTCTTGGCCGCCGCTGCACACAGGGCGGAGGGTTTCAACATATTATCCACAATGACATCCACATCCTTTTCCTGGGTGGTGGTTCCTAATGTGGAACCTTGCATCATGTAATCGTACTTTGGGTTGTTCTTCTCTAAGTGCATAACTTTGCATTTGTCCACATTAGATTTCATATGCTATTTAGATGCCCAGTCTCCCAATTTATCAAGGTCCTCTTGCAATTTTTTACAAACCTCTTGTGTTTTAACAACTTTGAATAATTTTGTGTCATCTGCAGATTTGATCACCTCCTCATTATTCCCACTTTACAGGTCATTTACTGTATAAATGTTAAAAAGCAGCGGACCCAGCACAGATTCCTAGGTTACTCCACTATTCTCCTTTCTCCATTGAGAAAATTGGCCATTTAGCCTTATTTCCTGTTTTCTATTTTTGAACCAGTTCCTGATCTACAATAGAGCATTGCCTCCTATCCAATGACTTTTTAATTTCCCCAAGAGTTTCTCATGAGGGACTTTGTCAAAGGTTTTCTGAAAATTGAGATACATCATATCAACTGGTTTACCTGTATCTACCTGTTTATTCACACCTTCAAAAAAAATTATAAGAGATTAGTAAAACAAGACTTTCCTTGGCTAATCCATTTTGACTTTCTGCCATTAAATCATGGCTATCTACATGTTCAGTAAATTTGTTTTTATAATGGTTTTTACCATTTTGCACAGTACTGACATCAGGCACACCAGTCCATAGTTTCCCAGATCACCCCTTGAACGCTTTTCAAAAATCGGCATTAGGTTCCAATAAAAACAAAAGTAACCCAAATACCCTTAAGTAGAGATCAGACAGAGTTTAAAGATTCCAAATTACCCCTGCCTACCGCTAACCAGATTAATATGAATGAAATATAACCTCTAAAATGCTTGTATGCAAATGCTAGAAGTCTAAAAAATAAGATTGGAGAGTTAGAATAAATAGCACTAAATAAGAGGTTAGATATGAGTGGCATCTCAGAGACCTGGTGGAAGGAGGACAACCAGTGGGACACTATGAAACCTGGATACAAATTATATCACAATGATAGAGTAGATCAAATTGGTGGAGGGGTTACACTCTGTTAGAGAGGGCATTGAGTCACACAGGATTAAAGTGTTGCAGGAAACAAAATACACAGTAGAATCTCTATGCATTGAAATTCCATGTAAAAAGGGGAAGGCGATGGCAGTCGGGGTATACTACCGACTGCCTGGCCATAATGAACAAATGGATGAAGAAATGCTCAAAGAAATCATGGAAGCTAACAAAAGTTGCAATACAGTAATAATAATGAGTGATTTCAATTACCCCCATATCAACAGGGCCAGTGTCACAACAGGACATGCTAGGGAGATAGAGTTTCTAGATGAAATAAATGACTGCTTCTTGGAGCAGTTGGTTCATGAATGGACAAGAGGGGAAATCCTTTTGGACCTAGTCTTTAGTGGTACACAAGATCTAGTGATAAGGGTGTTGGGGCCACTTGGCAATAGTGATCATAGCATGATCACATTTTATTTCATAAATGGAGGAAGGACAGCAAGGAAATCCACAGTACTGCCTTTTAATTTTCTAAAGGAAGACTATGATAAAATGAGAAAATAGTTAAGAAAAAACGAAAAGGAGCAACTGCAAAGGTTAAAGATTTACATCAAACATGGGCGTTGTTTAAAAATAGTATCTTGGAAGCCCAGACCAGCTATATTCCTGGCTTTAAGAAAGGTGGAAAGAAGTCCAAAAAACTACCAGTATGGTTTAAAGGTGAGGTAAGAGGCTATTGTAGCCAAAAAAGCATCTTTCGGGATATGGAAAAAGGAGCCAAATGATGAAAACTGGAAACAACATAAGCGCTGGCAAGTTAGATGCAAGGCATTGATAAGGCAGGCAAAGACAGAATTTGAGAAGAAGCTAGCTGTGGAAACAAAAACGCATAATAAAGACTTTTTCAAGTACATTCATATCAAAAAACCTGTGACAGAGTCAGTTGGACCATTAGATGACAGAGGGGTAAAAGGGGCATTAAGAGGGAACAAGTCATAGCGGAGAGACTGAATTAATTCTTTGCATTGGTTTTTATTGCAGAAGATGTAGGGAAGTTAGCCGTGACTGAAATGGTATTTAAAGGTGACGCATCAGAAGAATTGAAAGTAATATTGATAAACCGGGAAGATATAATACAGCTATTTGATAAACTAAACAGTAGCAAATCACCTGGATTAGATGGTATATACTCAAGGGTATTGAAAGAACTGAAATATGAGATTGTAGACCTACTATTAGTAATCTGTGAACTAAATCATTAAAATCATCTGTAGTAACTGAAGATTGGCAAATAGCCAATGTAACGCCAATTTTTAAGAAGAGTTCCATGGGTGATCCTGAAAACTACATGCCAGTGAGCCTGAAATCAGTACCAGGCAAAATAATAGACACCACTATAAAGAACAAAATTACTTAACGTGTAGAAAGTCAAGCTTTAATGGGAGAAAGCAAACATGGTTTTAGCCAAGGAAGGTCTTGTCTTACTAATCTGTTATTTTTTTTTGAAGATGTGACTAAACAGGTAGACAAAGGCGAGCTGATCGATATAGTGTATCTGGATTTTCAAAAAGCATTTGACAAGGTCCCTTATGAGAGACTCTTGGCGAAGTTAAAAAGTCATAGGATAGGAGGCAGTGTACTATTGTGGATCAAGAACTGGTTAAAAGACAAAGCAGAGGGTAGGGTTAAATGGCCAATTTTCCCAATGGAGAAAGTGAATAGTGGGGGACACAAAAAGCAAGAGGTATGGTGGTCACATGCGTTTCTTTATTAATAAAGCACATGTGACCACCATACCTCTTGCTTTTTGTGTCCCTGAGGTTATCTGCAAGTAGGTGCTCTTTTGTTTGAAAGTGAATAGTGGACCACCCCCGGGATCTGTGCTGGGTCTGCTACTTTTTAACATATTGGTAAATGACCTGAAAATAATGAGTGAGGTAGTTAAATTTGCAGATGACATAAAATTATTCAAAGTTGTTAAAACCCAAGAGGATTGTGAAAAATTTCAAGAGGACCTTGATAAATTGGAAGACTGGATGTTCAAATAGCAGATGAAATTTAATGTGGACAAGTGCAAAGTTATGCACCTAGGAAAAGAACAACCAAACTATGGTTACACGATGCAAGGTTCCACATTAGGAATCACCACCCAAGAAGAAGATTTAGGTGGATAACACGTTGAAACCCTTCGCCTAGTGTGCAGCGGCAGCCAAGAAGGAAAATAGAATGCTAGGAATCATAAGGAAAGGAATGGAGAATAAAGCAAAAGATATTATAATGCCTCTGTATCATTCTATGGTGCAACCGAACCTTGAATATTGTGTGCATTTCTGGTCACCGTATCTTAAAAAGGATATAGCGGAATTAGGAAAGGTACAGAGAAAAGCCACCAAAATGCTAAAAGGGATGGAAGGATACCCCTATGAGGAGAGGCTTAAAAGGTTAGGGCTCTTCAATCTGGAAAAGAGACAGCTGAGGGGAGATATGATTAGGTCTATAAATTAATGAATTGAGTGGAATGGGTAATCATAGATTGATTATTTATGCTATCAAAAAGTAGAAAGATTAGGGGACATGCAATGAAGTTACAGTGTGTAACCGTTTAAGACTAATAAGGGAAAATATTTTTTCACTCAATGTGTAATCAAACTCTGGAATTCGTTACCGGAGGATGTAGTAAGAGCTGTTGGTATAGCTGGGTTCAAAAAAGGTTTGGACAAGTTCCTGGAGGAAAGATCCATAAACCATTATTAAAGAAGACCCAGGTAATCCACTACTTGCCCCAATGCAAGCATTGTGGAACCTGTGTCTTCAGGGGAAACTGCTAGGTACTTGTGACCTGGATTGCCAACTGTTGGAAAGAGGATATTGAGCTTGATGGACCTTGGCCTGACCCAGTATGGTATTTCTTATGTTCTTATTGGCCACTCTCCATTCTTTGGATACTACTGATGATAGTTCACAGATTTCTAATAGTAGTTCTACAATCTCATATTTCAGTTCTTTCAGCACCCTGAGATGTATGCCATCTGGTCCAGGTGATTTACTGCTCTAGTTTATCAATTAGCTGTATTACATCGTCCCAATTTATCGAGATTTATTTCAATTCCTCTGATACATCACTTTTAAATATAATTTCTGGCATGGGTAAGTTTCCTACATCTTCTTCAGTAAAGACTGAAGCAAAAGATTCATTCATTCTCTCTGCTATGGCCTCATCCTCTCCCAATGCACCTTTTACCCCTCTATCATCTAAAGGTCCAGCTGACTCCCTCACAGGTTTTTGTTATGAATATACTTTCAAAAGTTTTTATTATGCATTTTTTCTTCCATGGCAAGCTTCTTTTCAAAAATTCTCTTTGCCTGCCTTTTCAGTGCCTTGCATTTAACTTGCCAGTAATTATGGTGTTTCCCGTTTTCCTCATTTGACTCTTTTTTTCCATTTTCTAAAAGATTCTTTCTTAACTATAATCGTCTCTCTGCTCCCTCCTTTAAGCCATGTTGGCTATTGTTTGGCCTTCTTTCCATCATTTTTAAAGCATGGAATACATCTGGTCTGGGCTTACAAGGTGGTATTTTTAAATAACGCCCAGGCCTGATGTAAACTCTTAACCTTTGCAGTTGCTCCTTTTAATTTTTTATTAACCATTTTCCTCATTTTATCATAGTCTCCTTTTTTGAAAGTTAAAGACTAGTACAGTGAATTTCCTTGCTATCCTCCCTCCATTTATTAAATGAAATGTGATCATGTTATGATTGCTATTGCCAAGCGGCCCCAAAGTAGTTACCTCTTGTGCTAGATCCTGCATTCCACTGAGTACTAACACTAAAATAGCTTCCACTCAAGTTTCATTCATTGCTATATATTCTAACTCTCTATCTTATTTTTTAGACTTCTAGAATTTTCATACAGGCATTTCAAAGTTTATTTTTTGTTGATATTAACAGTCTTGCAATTTGATTACAGGGTTAATTTGGAATCTTTCAGCTCTGTCTGATTTGTACATAAATGAACCTGGGTTACTTTTACCTTTATTGGGACCTCTCTATCGGGATGACCTGACTTCTCTGTTTGCTAGTATCCTTCAAGGATACATCCTTCTGAACTCTATAGGAGACTATCGGCTTTCCGTCATTATCTAATTTAAAAGCTGTTCTATTTCCTTTTTAAAGGTTAATGCCAGCAGCCTGGTTCCATCCTTGTTAAGGTGGAGCCCATCCTTTTGGAAAAGCCCCCTCCCCTTCCTCAGAATGTTGTCCAATTCCTAATAAATTCAGAACCTTCTTCCTAGCACCATCATCTCATCCATTTATTGAGACTCTGGAGTTCTGTCTGCCTCTTGGGTCTTGTGTGTGGAACGGGAAGCATTACTGAGAACACTACCCTGGAAGTTCTGGTTTCAACTTTCTACCTACAATTCTAAATTTGGCCTCCAGAACCTCCATCCCACATTTTCCTATGTCATTGGTACCAACATGTACCAAGACAGCAAGCTGCTGCCCACCACTGTCTAAAATCTTGTCTAGGTGGCATATGAGGTCTGCTACCTTTGCACCAGGCAGGCATGTTACCAGGTGATCTTCACGTCCACCAGCCACCCAGCTACCTACCTGCCTAATGATTGATAGTGTATTGAGAATGGAAATGCATGTAAAGGAGCTGCCTACTCAATCACTCCCAAATCCATAAATGACATTACATTTTAGTTTGTTTAATTACTTTCTGCTTAGTGCTGGAGTACAGATTTCAACATGGAAGTTAAAGGGTCACATGAAGTGATGGCCGGGCTGTACCAATCTATAACTCTATAGGACCATTCAGCTGTACCAATCTATAAATCTATAGGCTCTACCAATCTATAAATCTATAGGATCATTCAGCAACTCAGACCCCTCATTGACATTGGAGATTTCAGAACGGTTGCCCAGGCACTTATAATGCCACACCTAGATTTCTGCAATGGTTTATTTCAAGGTACATCTAAGAAAAACCTCCACATACTACAAATGGCCCAAAATGTTACTGCTCGGATTATTTTCAAAGCCAAGCTATCCGACCACATCTCTCCAATTCTATACTCTCTCCACTGACTACCTGTTGCCAGTAGGATTCAATATAAAACATTAGTCACTATATTCCAGCTCATTAACGAAATAGCCCCTTCTCATCTTGCAACCCTAATCCCGACCCCCACAGAAAACAGACTGAGAAGAAGGGTGAACCTTAACATGCTTCTAATCCCTGACTCTGTAAGAAAAATGAAGCAGGTAACAAGCAATACTGCCTTCTCTTATTATGCGCCCAGTCAATGGAACAAACTACCATGCAACCTAAGAGAGATTAAAGACCTTCTAACCTTCAGGAAGGAACTTAAAACATACCTTTTCACCCAGCACTATTACAACTTACAGCTCACCCCGAGCAGATGTCACAAGAGTACACAAATCACCTAACACAAGTTTACCCTACCTAACTCATGTCCCACTCTCCCTTGCACTTTCCCACTGATAACCCTGCTATACTCCTTCCACCGAACTATAGTCAGTCCTGTTCTGGCTGTTGTAAATAGTTAATATGTTTAATCTCCAGGAACAAGCAGGAATGTAGTCTTCACATATGGGTACCGTCGGTACCGACGGAGCCTGCGCGGGAACGCTCCCCAGCATCCAATTAGAAAGCCTTTGGGAGCATCCCACAGCGCCTGCGTGCTGCCTTCCCACCTTTCCCAACTGCCTCTCTCCAGTTCTTCGTTTTCTGCAGAGCCAGCAGGTCGTTTTTCCTGTCACCACAGAAATTATCCCATATTTTTCATTCTTTTTTGTGGTAGCGTCTGCCTTCCTCGACGCTATACCGGTACCGCCGGTTCTTTCTTAAAAAAAAAAAATTCTAATCTTTTATCTGGATTTTCCAGCCTTTTTTCTCTCGGGTGCCACGTGCCATTTTGGGCACTAGGCCCAATTTTTCCTCAACATGGAAAACCCCGCTTCGGGTTTTAAAAAGTGTTCCAAGTGTGGCGGTACCATCTCCGTCACCGACACTCACGAGTGGTGCCTCAAATGTTTAGGTCCTGACCACTCCATCTCGAAGTGTGTTGCCTGTGGCATGATGTCGAAGAGGGGTCGGCAGAACCGAGCTGCTAAGCTTATCACCCTTTTCCCCTCCGATGCAGCATCCATGGCATCGATGTCTTCCAGGGCTTCATCTTCCTCCCATGGATCTCAGATAACCAAACATAAATCTGGCCGGTCCTCAAAGGGTAGATCTCCTTCCAAGCATCGAGATGCCTCTGGCGTTGCCCTTGAGGAACTTATACCGGCAAAATTGCCCCGGCGGGAGGCTTCGGCTTCCAAAGCACTATCGGGGCTCCAGGATGTTCTCGAGGCCTCAATCTCGGCAGAACTACTGGTGCCATGCTCTGGGGTACCGGCCACTTTGTCCGGTACCGATACCCAGGCATCGGCAGCGTCAATTGACTAGAGATTCCTGGCTATTGAGCGCAGTCTGGCGGCTCTCCTTGCGGCATCGGTGCCTTCGGGATCGCTTCAGACAGTTCAACCGGTATCGACACCGGTTCCGGCACCAATATCGGTACCGGTACCGACAGCATCGACATCGGCGAGTGTGCTTCCAACACCGAGTCATGCTATTTCCTCCGGTATCGACAGGCCGGTACCGGACCCCTCCGGTACCGACTTTGATCGGTACTGGTATCATGCTTTACAAGAGCACCCGGACAGAAGATATTTTGAATCTTCCGATAACTCTGAGGACTCTGACAGCTCTGTCGATGCCGGAGTACTTCTCTCTGAGGAGCCTTCTTCCCCTAAACATAGGATGTCTCCTCCAGAGGATATATCCTTTCAGGATTTCATCAGGGAGGTAGCTAGAGGTCTTTCCATCACATTGGCTCCTGAAACAGAGCCCAGATCTTGCATGATCTCATGTTAAGAATGTGGGAAACACCTCTCCTCATTCCCGTAGGCTGGTTACCATGTATCGAGTGCCTCCTTGTCCTGGATTTCAAAAAACTCAGTTGCCACACCACTCCATATTGGTGGAGTCAGCTATGAGAAGGATCAAGAGTGCAAAAAGACATGCATCTAATCCTCCAGGACGTGAATGTAGGACTCTTGATGCCTTTGGGCGTCGAACATTCCAGGCCTCTATGCTTTCTGCCAGGATTAGTTCCTACATCTTATATAAGGGAATGTTCCTTAAAGAGGTTACAGGAGATCTAGAGCTTATGAGCCCTCTCCTTCCTGATGATAAGAGGCAGGATTATCTTACACTTGTCAAACATGCCCAGGATGTTTCCAAGTTTGTTAATCGTGCAGCTTTTGACTGCTTTGAGTGCATAAGCAGAACCTCTGCCATTGCCATAGGGGCTTGTAGGATTGCCTGGCTCCAGGCATCTGACTTAGAACTCTGGGTACAGGAAAAACTGGGGAATATCCCTTGTACAGGCAAAAATCTCTTTGGCAAAAATTGTTAAGAGAAAGCTAATGAACTGGATGCTGATAACACCACTTTGGATAGACTATCCAAGGCTACAGCTGATCCTGCAAGGAGAAAATCCTACAAGAAACCATTCTTCTCTAAAAAGAAGAGGTTTTCCCCCTCCTATACCCAGCAG
This sequence comes from Ichthyophis bannanicus, assembly GCA_033557465.1. Taxonomy (NCBI): domain Eukaryota; kingdom Metazoa; phylum Chordata; class Amphibia; order Gymnophiona; family Ichthyophiidae; genus Ichthyophis; species Ichthyophis bannanicus. The sequence goes on along the minus strand of CM066033.1, from coordinate 939,115,949 downwards.
GTGCATTCTGCAGGTCAGTCCGCCCGAAAGGGACTGCAGCCCCCAAAGCAAAGGAAATCAAAGACTGCTAAGCCTCAACCGGCCCAGCAGACTCAGCATACACAGGGGCTTTGACTCCCATCTAGAGAACTTGGCCTTCCTGGCTCTGAATGGGCCAGAGCCTTCCACCATCCCAGGAAGGTTGTGTCATTTTGCCCCCAGATGGGGCAGATAACAGCAGAAGAATGGACTCTTTCCATTGTAAGAGAGGGGTACAAGCTTCATTTCTTTAACATGCCCCCTCCAACAGTGGTAAGACAGTTCAATTCTCAGACTTCTCTCAACACTCAGTTGAGTCAAGAGGTCAGTTTACTTCTTGCCCATGGGGCAATAGAACACGTACCCATTTCCCAACAGGGTACAGGGTTTTACTCCACTTATTTCCTTATTCCAAAGAAAACAGGGGGACACAGACCCATTTTAGACCTCAGAGAACTGAACAAATTCCTGTTCAAAGAGAAATTCAAGATGATTTCTCTGGGAACTCTGCTGTCATACCTTCAGAATCAGGATTGGCTTTGTTCTCTAGATCTCAAGGATCCGTACACTCATGTTCTCATCCATCCAACTCACCGAAGGTTCCTTCATTTTCTTTTTCAAGGAAAGCACTACCAATACAGGGTGCTTCCTTTTGGCCTGGCCTCAGCACCAAGGGTGTTTACGAAATGCATGGCTGTAGTGGCAGCATTTCTCCGCACTCTAGGAATATTCGTCTTCCCCTACTTATACGACTGGCTCATTCGAGCCCCATCAGAGTCAGAGGCCAGAATTTCCCTATCTTGCACAATGCGTATCCTTCAGTATTTGGGCCTGGTCATAAACATCCCAAAATCCAGCCTAACTCCCACTCAGTCTCTAGAGTTTATAGGAGCTCTGCTGGATACCAGAAAAGCAAGGGCCTATCTTCCAAAGGCCCGCTGCCTTTGCATTGTGCAGTTAGCCTCCCAGGCAGTGTTAAAAACTCATCTCACTGCTTGGGAAATGTTACAACTACTAGGCCACATGGCATCTACCGTGCATGTGGTTCCCTATGCTCGCCTCTATATGAGAGCAGCCCAATGGACTCTATCCACTCAGTGGACTCAGGCATCAGGCTGCCTATCAGAAAAAATAGCAAACACAAGTCGCCTTATTTTGTCTCTACAATGGTGGCAGTCAACCCAAAACCTGTTGGTGGGGTCCCCTTTCCAGCAACCCCTACCCCAGGTCACTCTAACAACAGACGCCTCACAGGTGGGTTGGGGAGCTCATCTGCAAGATCTCTCTACCCAAGGCACCTGGACTCCACAGGAGACCCACTTACATATCAATCTCCTAGAACTCAGAGCAATCTTCCTTGCTCTTCGAGTGTTCCATACCCAGCTCAGCTACAAGACAGTCCTAATTCAGACGGACAATCAAGTAGCTATGTTCTATCTGAACAAGCAGGGAGGAACAGGCTCTCTGTCGATTTGCAATGAAGCTCTGCGACTATGGGCCCTCGCCAGAAAGCATCAGATTTATCTCCTCGCGGTGTATCTGCCAGGCATTCAAAACTCTTGGGCAGAAAGACTCAGTCGAGTTCTGCTTCCACACGAATGGTCTCTCCATGCAGACCAGGTAGCAAATATTTTTCTAATTTGGGGAACTCCGGACATAGACCTCTTTGCAAGCCCATTGAATGCCAAACTTCCCTGGTTCTGTTCTAGAATTCCGGCTCAGGGTTCTCAGGCCAGGGATGCTTTCCTCCTCCATTGGGGTCAGGACTTCCTATATGCCTTTCCACCCATTCCCCTAATTCCCAAGACCCTATTCAAGCTTCAGAGAGACAAGGGCCACATGATTTTCATAGCTCCACATTGGCCACGGCAGGTGTGGTACCCTCTGCTCCTGCATCTCTCTCAAGCTCCATCTCTGGAGTTAGGATCTGCTCCATATCTCCTGTCTCAGGAGGACGGGATGTTGTGGCATCCCAATCTCCACTCTGCATCTCAGGGCCGGCTGCTGAGAGCCTAGACCTTCATGGTCTTAACCTTTCTCAACAAGTAAGGGATGTCCTTTGTGCTTCCAGGAAACCTTCCACAAGATGTTCTTATGCTTTCAAGTGGAAAAGGTTTTCCATTTGGTGTTCGCAAAAGGGTCTTCACCCCTCTGCAATACCTCTGGAATCATTACTGGAATATGTCCTTCATTTATCTAATGCAGGATTTAAGACTAACTCAGTAAGAGTCCATTTAAGTGCTATTTCAGCTTCTTTAAAGCCTTTAAATGGTCAACCTATTTCCTCTCATCCTCTCATAGCGAGATTTATGAGGGGCCTTCTTCTAACTAAGCCTCCCATTAGGCCACCTCCAGTGGCATGGGACCTGAATCTGGTTCTGGGGCAGCTCATGAAGCCGCCTTTTGAACTTTTAGCTACTATCTCCTTGAAATTCCTTTCCTGGAAAGTTATCTTTCTCATTGCAATCACATCAGCACGTCGCATCAGTGAATTGCAAGCATTAGTTGCTGATCCTCCTTACATGAGGTTCCATCATGATAAGGTAGTCCTTAGGACTCAACCACACTTTATGCCAAAGGTGGTCTTAACTTTTCATTTAAACCAGGCGGTTTACCTGCCTGTATTTTTTCCAAGGCCTCATGCTTCAAATGCAGAAAGGAATCTTCATAGTTTGGACTGTAAAAGAGCACTTGCCTTTTACTTACAGAGGACACAGCAACATAAAAAGTCCTCCCAACTCTTTGTTGCTTTCGATCCTTCTCATTTGGGACTTCCAGTCTCCAAGAGAACATTGTCCAACTGGATTGCACAGCGTATTTCTTTTGCCTATCAGAGTAAGAACCTTTCTCTGGATGGCCATGTCACAGCTCACAATGTGAGAGCCATGGCAGCCTCAATGGCTCATCTACACTCTGTCTATTGACGACATCTATCGAGCAGCTACTTGGGCCTCAGTTCATACCTTCACAGCCTATTACTGCTTAGACAAGGACTCCCGCCGGGATTTTGGTCAGGCTGTTCTACAGCACCTGTTCCATACTTAATCAACTCCTACCCACCTTTCCTGGTAGGATGCCAGAGATCCATGGGGTGAAGTGGAGCCCTTTCACAGGAGCACACAACTTCTGGGGTTTCTCCCTGGCATCTGCAGCTAGTGAGTCCCCATATGTGAAAACTACATTCCTGCTTGATCCTGGAGATAGCATAGTTACTCACCTGTAACAGGTGATCTCCGGGAACAGCAGGAATTTAGTCTTCACAACCCACCTACCTCCCCTAGGAGTTGTATCTCTCTTTTCTTTCTTTCCCTCTCTCTCTCTTTGTCTCAGCTTTAAAACTCAACTGAAGAGAGGCAGTTGGGAAAGGCGGGAAGGCAGCACGCAGGGTCTGTGGAATGCTCCATAAGTTTTCTAATTGGACGCTGGGGAACGTTCCCATGCAGGCTCCGTCGGTACCGACGAGACCCATATGTGAAGACTAAATTCCTGCTGTTCCCGGAGATCACCTGTTACAGGTGAGTAACTATGCTTTATCGATGTGCAAATTTGTCCTACTCTCTGTAAATAATGAATATGTGCTCAATCTGTGTAAAATAGTTAATATTTTCTCTGTAAAATAGTTATTATGCGCTCAAAAATGTTCTATGTAATTGATATTTACCATGTTCTCTGTAAACCGCCCCTGATCTCTGGAAGGGGTGGTATAGAAAAGCGCACAAATAAATAAATAAATAAATAAAATAACTGCACCTTGTGCGACTTGCAAACCTGGTGCCCCCCCCCCCCATGACCTCAGTTGGCAACTTTGGAGATGAGTATTTATATTAAGAAATGTTTTCTGAGTGGTGTTTTCCCTGTAGCAGAACTGTGCTAATTCACCAATAGTTCAAAGCACAATGCTTACCTGCTCTTGGCCGGCTCACTCCCATGCTGCTTTCCACTTGCTCAGCAGGGCTCTGCGCTTCTTCTGTGGAGCAGGTGGTGGCTGTGACTCCCCCCTCCCCCCAGTACCTGCTCTTCCTCATCGCTGGCCGACACTGCTCTTAAGCAGGGAGCAAACAAAGCTGGCAGTGCACAGGGAGGCGACATGGGCCATATCTTCCTGGCAGAGGGAGAGAATGGTAGGCGGGGTGCCATCTCCGAAGATGTTATTTCATAGCAGCGAGGCAAGTGGCAGCGGCAGACAGAAGACAGAGCACCGTCCTGCCGTCTGCTTCTCTTCTTACTGCAGTCCTGCCAGCACGTGCAGCTCTTGGATGCTCACAAGCCAGGCTAACTGCCCACAGCAAACGTTTAAAGAAGTTTGCCGCACTGCTCTGTGCCCTCTTTCTTTCTGTAAAGTGCTGCCCGGTGGTAGCCATAAGCCTGAGAAACCATTTCCCTTTGAGGGGCCAAAATCTTGGGTATTACGAGACTTGGGCCCATCAGTGGGAAATGCTTTCCTGGGCCTCTGGCTGCCACGGGGCAGCACTTTACAGAAAGAGAAGGGGTGGGGCACGGAGCTGAGCAGTGCGGCAAACTTCTTTTGATGTAAGCGTGAAGACGTTTGCCACTGTCATTGCGGCTTCACTTCTGATGGAGGGTTTCTTTGACTTCCGGTTCAGGTTCAAATGCACTCCAACGTTTTTGCGTCCTGTGCGGCTGCACCGCTTGCGCCAGCCTAGCTACGCTCCTGGGTGATGGGCAGCTCTTCAGCTCTGATTAATGACAGGTTGCTGGAAGGATTGCAGCCATAGTAAAGAATCATCATTAAACGGAAATTTAAAAACCAAGCCAAAATTTAGCATGGTTTATTGCCTTAGGAGTAATTGGACATGCAGCTCATTTGCATCAGTTTCCATGCTCATCATGCTATCTTTCGGCATGATGGTTTATTCATTTGATTTTCTGTACTTAACCTACAGCTACTTAACATGTTTGAAGACGTAAGCAGTACTGAACAGACACACATAAGACAGTCCCTGCACCACCGAGCTCACAGTTCAATCCAGGCAAATGTACATGACAAACAAGAGTCTAGGCCCAGGGGAATGCATTATAGAGAAGGGGTCAAGCTGTAAAGGAGCCTCAAAAAGGTGAATTTTTCATTTGGATTCAAATATGGCCTGAGAGGAGGCATGAGGAAAATGTACCTACAGATACTTGCATCTACTTTTAACCAAAACAAAATGTGCAGTTTTAAAAATCCCCTGACCTCACCCTACTCTGAGAATTTTACCAAACCCAAAGAGGACGATTTTCAGATTTTTCTTGGCAATAGATTTGACAAGTACTCTCCTAATTGTTGAGATCTGGGGGCAATGGTAAATAAGGCACAGTAGTAGTTTTGGGGAAAAACTCTGCCCTTGCCCCACTTTCACAAAGGCAGGACAGAGCCTTTCCTCTAGCTATCCAACGCTAATTTCTAAAAGAAATCTCTACTACCTACAGTACAAAAGCAGCTAACATTCCCGAATTAACTGACAGCAACACTTCCCGAGTCATTTGCAAAGGAGCTTGCGAATGGGTGACCCGCTTTGGGAACGGCCAGTCCCTGCAGCAGCCTGTGGCTTGACATCAGGCCACAATGATTTTAGTGGGGGAGGGGCAGAGTCCTCCGTGGAATGCATTCTGCATATATTTAAATATAAAAGAAGGCAACTACAGTAAAGGAAGCCTCTCACCTCCCCCAAGAATTACCAGTAGGAACTGTTATGAGCTTTGTCAGCAGTTACCGAAATATCAGTTTGCTTGGGAAATCCTTTCTCTTTCACGTGTAACGAGTAGAAGTGGAGCTGACTCACAAGAGAAATGAACAGAGGTAACGTGAATCTGGAACCATGACAGCTAATCTGCCATGGAATGACCCCTCTCCATTACAGTTAGTATAGCATTTATTGGCGTGACTAATTTACCACCAGTGCTATTGCAATCGATCGTGTAATATAGTAACATAGTAACATAGTAACATAGTAGTTGACGGCAGATAAAGACCAGCATGGTCCATCCAGTCTGCCCAGCGAGATGGCAAGAGTAGGTGCACCTGTCGCTCCGCGCAGGCCACCCCTCTCCATATCCTTGTTCAGGGGTAAACCCACCACTCCATATAGGACACCCCTATTTGTTGAGACGTTATATGGTTCGGAAGTTAGATGGTTTGGAAGTTAGATGGTACCGTTTATTTTGGTTTTTTTTTTCCTATTTCTGTAAAGGGATCCTCTGTGTTTGTCCCATGCCTTTTTGAATTCCGTCACCGTGTTCGCCCCTACCACTTCCATCGGGAGGGCATTCCAAGCATCCACCACCCTTTCAGTGAAAAAATATTTCCTGACATTGCCTTTCAATTTACCCCCTTGCAGTTTCATGTTATGCCCTCTAGTTTTACAGGTTCCCCGTCTCTGGAAGAGGTTTGTTTGTTCATCATTTCTCTTTAAGTATTTAAAGGTCTGAATCATATCTCCCCTGTGCCTCCTTTCCTCCAAGGTATACATATTTAGGTCTTCAAGTCTCTTCTCATAAGGCTTCTGACGCAGGCTCCAAATCATTTTGGTCGCCTTCCTCTGAACAGTCTCCAGTCTTTTTACATCCTTTGCAAGATATGGTCTCCAAAACTGAACGCAGTATTCCAAGTGAGGCCTCACCAGTGACCTATACAGTGGCATAAGTACCTCTTCTTTTCTGCTGGTAATCCCTCTTTGTATGCAGCCCAACATCCTCCTGGCTTTTGCCACCGCCTTGTCGCACTGTTTTGCCACCTTGAGATCAGCAGAGATAATCACACCAAGGTCTTTTTCCTGAACTGTGCATACCAACCTTTCTCCCCCTATCTTGTACATTTCTCTTGGATTTCTGCTACCCAAGTGCATGACACTGCACTTTTTTGCATTAAATCGTAGTTGCCAAGCTTTAGACCAGTCTTCCAGCTTTTGTAGATCTTTCTTCATGTTAACCACTCCCTCAGGGGAGTCCACTCTGTTGCAAATTTTTGTGTCGTCTGCAAAAAGACAGACTTTTCCATTCAGTCCTTCAGCAATATCACTCTCAAATACATTGAACAGTGCCGGGCCCAGGACCGAACCCTGGGGCACCCCGCTAATCACCTTCCTCTCATCCGAGTGAGCTCCATGTACAATCACCTTCTGTCGTCTGTCAGTCAGCCAATTTCTAATCCAGTTTACCATCTTGGGACCCATCCCCAAGCTACTGAGTTTGTTGATAAGCCTCCTATGAGGAACAGTATCAAAGGCTTTGCTGAAATCCAGGTAGATGACATCCATTGCATGCCCCTGATCTAGTTCCCTCGTCACGCAGTCAAAGAACTCGATCAGATTTGTCTGGCAAGATCGTCCTTCGGTAAAACCATGTTGCCTCGGGTCTTGCAAGCTGTTGGTTTTCAGAAAGTTCACTATTCGCTCTTTCAGGAGCGCCTCCATTACTTTTCCTGCCACCGAGGTAAGGCTCACGGGTCTGTAGTTTGACACTTCTTCCCTGTCACCACTTTTGTGTAGAGGTACGACATCAGCCATTCTCCAGTCCTGAGGAACCTCTCCTGTTTCCAAGGATCTGTTGAAGACATCCTTTAACGGTCCTGCAAGAACCTCTCTGAGCTCTTTCAGTATCCTGGGATGTATCCCATCCGGTCCCATGGCTTTGTCCACTTTCAGTTTAGCAAGTTGTTCTAACACCTCCTCTGCTGTGAATGGTGTGGTATCCACTTCATTCCCATTCCTATACTTGGGAGTCACAGCTGGTCCATCCCCAGGATCCTCTTTAGTAAACACAGAGCAGAAGTAATTGTTTAGCAATTTTGCTTTTTCAGTGTCACTTTCCACGAGTCCTTTCCCAGCACTTCTGAGTCCTGCAATTCCAACTCTGATCTTTTTCCTTTCCCGAAAATACACTTCGCAAGTCATTGCACTGGCTTCCCATCTGGTCGGCATAAAATGTGATGGGCTGCTATTAAGCATATTGTGGGCAGTTTTATTTTTAAATGTCGGTTGCCAAGGTTTCAAATTTCTGGATATTCAGCACCGGTATCCAGATACTGGCTGGCGCGAATATCTGGACCCTGCGGCGTGTAGCAAGCAGTATCTAGATAATGGCAATATTCAATGATCCCGTCCAAGAGCGCACACCCTTGCAGATCAACGGAGAAACACGCAAAGCAGCAAGGTAGTAACAGCAGCTGCTGTCTGAAAAGCAGAGATGTGCATAGTTGTCCGAAAACTGCTACTATCTGGAGGCCTCTGTCCCGGCTCAACCTCCGGATGATCCCACTTCCACATAGTGCTTAGATGGTCTGTAAAAGTGTTCAGCAGCTCTGTCTGGATAATGCCGCTGGATATCTCTCTCAGTGGGACTTATCCAACTAGCAGGTGCTGCTCTGGGATAAATCTCTTTAAATAGCAGGAATTGCGTTTCATATGCTCCAAACAATTTGTGACTCCATGCTATTTTTACTCTCTCAATCTCCCAAACACCTCATTCCAGACTTTGCTCATCAGAAAATGCTGCACTTATATGAATCTTTCTCTCATCATCCCTCAGTCCTGTCTCTGTGCTTCCCACCTAACAACATTGAATGTCTGGAATGGTCTTCCTGAAAGCATGTGCCAGGATTCTTCTCTTACCAGATTCAAACTCAGCCTGAAAGTTCACCTCTTTGAATCTTCTTTCAATCACTTGAACCCCAAACCTTCCTACTCATATAACAGAGTTCTAAATTTGGGGTCTACCTTGGCAGTGCATCATTCAGTTTCTTTGACAGAACTGACATTGCTCCCTATTTCCTACTCTCTCTCCTTCTTAGATGGAACTGAGCCTGACCGACTTTACATTATCTCTTTGTTTTTTAAACAAACTGGGCCTGATGTTCCATATCAGTGACACACTAAATGAGAAGAGGCTGATTAGCAACAACTGACAGAATCAGAGTTCTGCTTGAAACATTTTCAACCTGTGGAGGATAATTTTATAACAGGTTGCTTAGGCAGGAACTGCAAATAGGTGCCTATTTTGGGGCTATTTTATAAAGACACAGACTCCTATGTGACTTTCTAAGAGAGCTGTACAAAACCTACAAATATGGAGGCCAATTCCATAGGTGCATGTCTGGGCTGTCCGGATGTCCAGAAATCTGGATGGCCTGGAGATGCACCCAATTCTGCTCACACGGGGGCTAGACAGCCTTGCGGGAGCAGAATCGCAGCATAGGGCCTGGACGTCCAGAGCTCAGTCTGGCTCCTGCATGGAGCCACGGTGCTGTGGCATCTTTATCTTTATTTGTCTTTTGATATACCGCTCTAAGCTCGTGCACCTGAGCGGTTTACAATCCCATTGCCATGGTACCACGGCTCCATTCCAGAGCCCTGATCACCGGTGCAGCATTGAATCACCTGTTCCCCGCTGCCCGACCATCGATCGGGCCTTCTGAAGCTGGGATTGGGCTGTGGGGAACACTCTGACCCTGCTCACCTTCTTTGCTGGTCTCACTGCTGTCTGCCATAAACCTTGGGGGAACTTGTTCCACCTCCAAGGTGGAATAATTCCCCATGTAGATGGCCAATCCTGGACATACAGGGCTGACACTGAAATTGTCCCTGTAAATCCGTGGTCAGGGTCCCGCCTACTCCCCATCCTCGCTCCTCCTCCGGCCCACCCCCATCCAGAGCTCCCCGCACATCTCTGCAGTACATACGGGTAGCTCTTAGGTGGGAATGCGAGCCTGACATTTAGCGGGGCTCATACATCTGCCTTGGATATATATCCCCGCTAAACCGGGGTCAGAATGACCCCCATCATAGATAAGTACATCTGCTTATGCTTACACTTACTCAGGATTAGGGATAAATGTACACATGTCAAGGACACATGCTACTTTCTATTTTATAAAATATGTATATAGGCCCATTTCAACAAGGCGCTGAGGCCTGCCATACCTGCAGAAAGTTACCGATTCAGGAAAAGTGCTTGAATCATGAGTCATGCGCCTCCAAAATGGGTAAGCAATGAAAATCCAGCAGAAACCAAGCACAGTGGCAGGTGCCCATCGCAGCATAGACGGGTAGGCGCAGGGCCCGGAACCCGGACTCTGCGCCTAAGGTTGACCCGTGATACCCATGTATGTGTCCAAACCAGCAGCCAGAGAAGCAGGATGGCAAGTATGCATGAACCCGTGTATCACCCATCCAGCATACCCGTGCATAGACAACACCGTCATGCAGGCCCTCCGGGCTGCCTGTGCAAGAGTCCCCTATGGCTGGGCAGATAGACCCCAGAGGCATGACGGTGAGGAGAACCGTGAATTTCAGCCCCGTTGAGAGTGAGAGCCTTGCCTGATCCATACTGCAGCATGAGGGGGGTACTATATGCTAGGGGGGCCGGCGGCCAAACCTGCTGCTGTCTACAGCCATATAGAGGGGCATCCAACTCCAGCTGCGCAGGTAAAGAGGCCTCAATGGGTGGGGCAGGGGGACCTGAGCACCATACTAGGCCACATACACCCTGAAAGGCAAAGTTGTGTGTCTGCACAGAGAGACAGGGCTGTGGTGGCAAGCCACATGCTGGTGGCAGTCGCAATGTATGCCAAACAGGTATGGGTGGGGGGACGGGTCATGCATTGCTACAGGTGCCAGCCCTGGTTGCCCACAGCAGGTGGCATACTAGATGGGAAGGCCGCTGCACCCCCTGGTGGAGGTTGGCAGCAACACTACAGGGCATGCATGGCAATGGCAATGCCTGGTGTAGGGGGAGCTGTGGTCAGGCTGTCCATCCCAGGGGACCCCACCAGCCAGTGTGGATACTCTGGACACCTGCCCCACCCCCAGCCCCTGTGACCCTGGTGCAGGGATCCGAGGGGGCCAGCACCAGGTTCCTCTGCACCACCACCCCCTTGTCCATCCAGTGACTGGGCTCTGGCTGTCCTGATGGTGGAGGTGTAGCTCCTCAGGGAGGAAGTGCACATTGCGGCATGTACCATCATGGAGTACATGGATGCCCTCACCAATTCAACAAGAGGGCTCAAGCAGAGTCCCCCTGAACTATTGGCCATCCCCATACCAGTGTATGTACTACAATGGGCAGCAATGAGGCGGTCTGTGTTATGTATTGCTGTTGATTGTATTTTGCTGTTGCCACCAATGTAACAGTTGTGACAGGTTTGTTAATAAACAGTTCCCAATTTGCAAACATGCTGTGTTGTCCGTTTTGTGGGGGCAGGGTGACATGACTTCATGTGTGGTGCAGGGGACCGGGGGAGGGGGTCTGGGGTTTATGGGTATGTGGTGTGTGCCGTGTGCATGGGTATGGCACTGAGGCACCACACATGCAGAAGTGCACAGGCACAGCTCTGCATGGGTGGCACCTCTGTGTCATACCCATGCAGAAAGGTGAGGGCACAGTTCTGCACAGGTGGTGCCTCTGTGCCATACCTGCACATAAGGGCATGGGCACAGCTCTGCATGGGTAGCGCCTCTGCCATACCCACACAGAACAGGCTACAGGCAGCACAGGTGTGGCACAGTGGTGCTACACATGCAGGGCGCCCCTGCCCCACAGAGACACACAGTTGGAGTATCACTGTGTGCCTATCTGCACGCTGCATTGGCCATGCCTGAATACTGTGCTATCTGACCTCCACAGGTATTCCACTCTGTGCGTCCATGCACGTATATGTTGCTGTCGCACAGTGCTGTGTGACTATGGTGTCCTACAGTGGCTAGCTGTCATGCAGATTTTTGAAACTGCGCTCATGAGCCTATGTAGGTACCAGATATGCTTTTGCACATCATGACTGCTTATGTGTAAAAGGACCTATATGGGAATCCTAACACCACCATAGCGCGTGAGCTACACATTGGCAGACACGGCACTGAGAGTGGCAAAGCGAATTTGGAAGGTGAACTTCACACCCTCTGAGACTGCTATGTCCCCGGGACTCTTCCTGAAGCATCACGCTACCATCTTCATGGCAGAGGATGCCAGCACTCAGCTGATAGCATGGCATGACATCGTCAGGAGGGTCAATGCCATCCACCAGCACAATAGGGACATGAAGGATATAAAGAAGAAGTGGTGGATGGTATGGCAGGCAGCGAAGGAGAAGAGGGCCAGCAACAGCAGACTTACCCCTCTGGAGGAACACATGCTGCAATTCATGGAGGAGGTTGCCATCTCATTGTTGCAGGCTTTGACAGCTCCACCACAGGCACACAGGAGGATGAATAGGGGTGCCACATGGCCTGGGTGGCATCGTGACGGCCATATATGTGTCTCCACCATGGTTATGTCCATGGTTCTGTCCATCCAGGGCCTGCCTGTTTGTCAGACCTTGGGTGCTGTGTGGGTTGGGGATGGTGCACACCGCACACCACCTGCCGGTTCCATAGTGGGCCTGGTGCCACGTCATAGGCCAACCTGGCAACCCATGTCACTAACCTCTGCCACTTTTGCTCTCCCACAGACCTGCCAGGGACCCTACCCTCCCAGCCTGGGACAGATGTGTCAGGGGGAGCCTAACCAACCACTGCAGATGATGCCAGTGCACAGCCAGGATGCAGCACAGCCATAGGGGCTGGTGCGCCTGCCAGGGCAGAGGAGCAGTCCAGTGTGCCACCAAGGGCAGAGGAGAAGTGTAGTGTGTCTGTCAGTGCTGGGGAGCTGGAGATGGATGACGCCCCACTCACTGAGCTACAATTCGCCATCCCGGATGACACTATGGATTCAGAGGGCACAGATCTGAACCAGGAGCTACTGCAGGAGAGTGCGCACCTGGTAGCCAGCACAGAGGGCATACTGTTCCGAGCTGCACAGTATCCAGCAGGACCTGAAGGCTGCAGAACAGATAAAGGAGGTGGAGCGTAAGAAGTGGCAGAACCACAGATTGCGCATGGAACACCTCATGAAGGGCACCTGTGACTGATGAGGGAGATGGCAGCATACCAGACATCAATCACTGGTTCCCTGAGCAGTTTGATGGGCCTCATGTGGATGCAGTGGGTGGGTGCTGGGGATGTCAGTGCACCAGCACAGCCACTTGTTAGCCATGACCCATGTCCATCAGCCTGCCCTGCTAGGGAGGGTGACAACACTGCCAGCACGTCATCAGACATCGCTCCACTGTGTCACAATGCACATGTCAGCAAGAGCCTATGGCCCAACCATATATACTAGCACTAGCACTGGTGTAAGGGATCGTGCCTTAACACACATTCATACTCGATTTTATAACACAGGCATAAAGTATACACATGAAAGCTCTTATTAACTGGGCACCAGTTTATAAAATTACCCTCAAAATTTCATATTTGTCCTTAATTTAAGCCCACCTACCATAAAATTCTCAGTCATAGACTTACTGTCTTATTTAAGAGCTCCTTTTGTTTTTTTGTCCTGTGTTCTGACTGCCTTGAGCAGACTGTAAGCTCCAAGGAGTAGGTACTGTCTATTATGTGTCTGTAAGGTGTTGAGTATGGCTGGTGTGTGCTGTAGAAAGCATGAAAATCATAATGATGCAGAGCAGACTTAAATCCAATGGAGGCACTTGCGAAGGAAACACCATACACCATAGTGTATACAGCCCCAGCATTAAATCTATTGCTTTTCCCACATGCTGCTTATGATTTTATTCTTCTTGACAGTTTTTCTTGATGGTTCATGAAATAAACCAAAATCTACAGTACAATGAAAAAGCTGAAGAGACAAACATCTTGGTTTTGGGCAGGGTGGTCTTGATATAAATTCAAGAAGAGGAAAGGTACCAAAGGATGGTGCAGAATAGAAACCATGCTGTATCTTTTCATCCAGGTAAAGGATCTAGCTGTCATTGTAGATAATGAGGGTTATTTTAGAAGCATCTCTGTGTGTAAATAGCAGCATTTACATATGTAAATGAAATTACAGAAAGCCACTCTTTACATGTGGATAGAAATTCCAAGGGGATGTGGTTCTAGTGTAAATTGGGCTTGTCCTGGGAGAGCCAAAAATCCACACATATATTCCCTATTTTACAAAGGGAATCCACCTATATGGCTAAACATTTTCATCCCAGAATTTAAACTTGTTTTGTGTCATGAATAGATTTTTTTCAAAAGTGCTCGTTTCAACCAGGGCTCTATGCAAGGGTTTAAAGGAGTTATTCTCCTTAATCTCCTCTTGTTTATTTCTTCTTCTAAAATGAAAATGATCCTAAATTGCAAGTTTGATACATCATTGGTAGCAAAATGACCCATCTGCACATGACATTAATGGCACCTCCATGAGGAAGCTGCCCTGCTAGGTATGCTCAGTTTAACCATGTGTGGATTGGTAAAAGAGCTCCTCCCTCTGTATATGGTAGCAAATACATATGTACATCTGCATCTCCTTATACAGCATTTACAAAAGGCTCCACGTTTGGCAGAGCCTTTTGCAAAATACTGCCAGAATTCAGTATGTCTTGACCTTGATATCTCAATTCCGCTCTCAATGTGCTATGTAAAACTGGTTTATATTGGGGGTATTTTAGAAGCTCTATTGTGACTTGGATGTCTGAAAATGGGCACTTAGAGGTCTGTTTACTAAGCAGTGCTAGCAGCTTCTGTGCAAGATTGGAGCCATGGCCCTGATTTCGCACAGAAGTCACTAGCATCGCTTAGTAAACAGATCCTAGACTCTCGAGGCTAAAGAGGTTTGGGTTCTTCAGCTTGGAGAAGAAATGACTGAGGAAAGATATGACAGAGGTTTATAAAATAATGACTTAGAGTGAAACAGGTAAATGCAAACTGGTTGTTTACTTTTTTAAAAAGTACAAAAAACTAGGGGACCTGCTACAAAGTTACTAAATAGCATGTTTAGAACAAAAAGATTTTTTTTTCACACAACACTTAATTAAGCTTTGAAATTCATTGCTGGAGGATGTGGTAAAAGCAGTTTAGAAAAAGTTTGGATAAGTTCCCGGAGGAATAGTCCATAAACTGTTGCTCAAGGTAAGCATGGAGAAAGCTGCTACTTATCCTCAGGGATAAGCAGCATGGAATCTTCCTACTTCAGGGGATCATGCCAGGTACTTGTGACATTGAATAGCCACTGATGAAACAGATCTTTGGTCTGACCCGGGATGACAATTCTTAATTCTTGTGTTTAACAATGTGTTACAAAAAGAGTTTCCTGTGTTGTCACTGGGACCTTAAATATTGTTCCATATCTGGGTATGTTCTACAGTCTGGCTTTGTCAGATGAAACCCTGCAAAATTCTGTTTATTGTTTGTGTCTCCCTATGCCGGGTAAGTTTAGTTCTGACATTTCTGCCACGATTTTAATATCATTACTAGCAAGAGCCTGCCTCCCTCACAGGAATTGCATCACACATGGTTCCATTTTGTCCAAAATAAGCACTTAACTAATGCTCTGACAAACTGGACGTAAACACTCTCAGATTTCTTTGATTTTTTTGTATGCCAATTAAAAGAGCTGCATGTTCGATCATTTTTAAAAAAAGATATGATGAGATCCAAAATTTGCGAGTACTTTATAGCAGAATTTCATGCTTAGTACTTATAGAATCCCTATCGGCAGAGTTGCATTTTATTTTATCTTTTGTCTGTATGGACAGGCTCTGGCAAATCCTCTGTTTGGAAAGGCAGATTCTAGAGTTATATACACAAGGCTTTATCTTTATTGGTCCTGGGAGCACAGGGCAACTGTTCTCCATGGTCTTACGCCACTACTCAATCAGTGTCCAGCCCCAGTCTCCGTGTTGGGCAGCTCAAGTCCATTTTCCTACAAATAAGTTCACAGCATATAGGGATTATTTACTGAACTCCAACTTAAACATCAGGAACTTCAAATTGTTACAGTATCCTCCCAGAGGACCCAAGGAAAGGTATAATACAGTTCTGGCAACAGGTTTAGATAAGCCTTTCTTCCATATTCAGAGTTTTTTCCGTTCTACCTCTGTCACTTTTTCATTCCTTCATCCCTTTAGGGAGGATGTCACTTTCTACCAGGGTCTCACCATCCATCAATGGACCATGACAGTCAGACAAACTCAAAGAACCATCAGCACATACCTTTACCTGCAAAGACAGCAGGCAAACACATACATGCAAAGCAAACTTGAATATTTAAAGGCGCCAAATATTTTGCAGTGGCCCTGCTGCGTCATCTGATTCCCATCATACATTCATTGGAGGAACAAGCAGCATTTTCCTATTATTGCTTCAAAGGATGAAAGCAGAAATGGCTAGTAACTCCTCTGACTAACATTTTAAAAGTCTTAATTTTCCTTGTGTTATAAAGAAGGCGGTGGGGAAAAGTATTGATGGAATTGTGAAAGCATCAGGACATACACAGAGGATCATTAAAAGGCAAAACATCGAAACCAAACACTGAGTGCCTCAAGCCAAACCAACTGCAAAAGGACTTTTGCACTTCTTAAGAAGGTATTGGGAGTAAACTGTATGGAATAGGAGGGCAAGGAGGTAACCTGCATAGAGTGGCAATTATAACCTGAACTACCTTACTGGGCTATTTTGGTCTTAAGAACATAAGAACATAAGATATGCCATATTGGGTCAGACCAAGGTCCATCAAGCCCAGTATCCTGCCTCCAACAGTGGCCAATCCAGGTCACAAGTACTGTACCTAGCAGTTTCCCCAAAAGACACAGGTAAAAGAATGAGATGGTTCTTTGAGTTTGTCTGGCTGTCATGTTCCATTCATTTGATTTGACTGCTGCTGTTCTTTGGTGCCCTAAGCCACTGCCTGGTCTTTCTTAATGGTTGGCCCGCACCTAAGGAGCAAAGCATACTGTTAGTGCTGCTGTGACCTCTCAGAGCCTTAACAAAATGGTACAGCAAACTGCATAAACCCTTTTAGCTGTCAACCCCATAGATTTTGTTTCTGCATTACCAGAGTGGGTATGGGGGTTCCATTTTTCTTTTCTTCTGGTGATTATGTAAGCAGTGGATTTCCTGGGTCCCCTTTAATAATGGCTTACAACCTTTCCTCCAGGAACTTGTCCAAACCTTTTTAAAACCCAGCTATACTAACAGCTTTTAGTACATCCTCTGGTAACAAATTCCAGAGTTTGATAATGCATTGAGTGAAAAGCTATTTTCTCTTATTAGTTTTAAATGGGTTGCACTGTAGCTTCATTGTGTCCCCTAGTCTTTCTACTTTTTGATGGTGTAAACAACCAATCTATGTTTACCCGTTCCACTCCATTCATTAATTTATAGACCTCTATCAGATCTCACCTCAGACTTCTCTTTTCCAGGTTGAAAAGCCCTAACTTTTTTAGCCTTTCTTCATAGGAGTATCTTTCTATCCCCTTTACCATTTTGGTGGCTCTTCTCTGTATCTTTTCTAATTCTGCTATATCCTTTATAAGCACATCATAGAACAATACAGAGGCATTATAATATCCTTTGTTTTATTTTCCATTCCTTTCCTTATGATTCTTAGCATTCTATTTGCTTTCTTGGCCACCACTGCACACTGGGTGGAGGGTTTCAACGTGTTATCCATGATGATGGCTAAATCTTTTTTCTGGGTGATGGTTCCTAATGTGGAACCTTGCATCGTGTAACCATAGTTTGGGTTCTCTTTTCCTAAGTGCATAAGTTTGCACTTGTCCACATTAAATTTCATCTGCTATTTGAACGTCCAGTCTTCCAATTTATCAAGGTTCTCTTGGGTTTTAACAACTTTGAATATCTATTGCCATCTACTCTGTTACTATGGGGGTCATATTAGAGCCCTATTAGTGATTTGCATGGCTGAAAATGAGATTTCACACATGCAAATCACATCCGCATCCTGAAAGCCATTTTAGAAAGTCCCACATTCGCCTGTCTGTTTCAATCACATACAAGTCACATGGGAGCGTGTCAGCAGGTTTGATTATCAATTCTCTCTGACAATTGCGCTAAAACTTGATGTTCAGCTACTGTTAAATTATTATAGTGCCATGTGGTTGTTTTTTTGTTTTCCGGTGTTGTAAGGTCTCTCAGTACTAAATCCCTGAAAGCTGCTATGTGGGCATCAATGGGTCCTGGTGGGATCCATTGAGATTTTGGTCGAAACAAAGACATGGGAGCTTCATTTTGTGGTTGATCAGCAAAATATAGCTTGATCTGTAGATTACATGCAATCCAATGAAGATCCACCCTAGCTTGAAAGGGATCATATCGGGAAGTCGTAAAAAATGGCAATCCCTTATTAAGAAGTGATTGTTGTACCTTAGTTAAACTCACTTGTGAAAGATTAATCACTGTTGAACTTGTTTGCTGCATAAATGGGTGATTGGATGATTGTGTTCTCTCTCAGGGCTGTAATGAACTATTGGCCACCGAGTGCCCCGTCTGCCCCTGCAGTCAAAATAGTTTCCCCGCTGATGTTGTGACTGACCAGACTTTACTTTTTTGAATTTTATTAGTAGTCTCTTCTGCAGTGGATACGCTGGAAATGTCTTCTGAAGACCTTGTATTGGGTAACTCCACTCGTACAGTATTACCTTGTTGCACTGACCAGGAATAAACTTGGTTGGAAGTGTAATCACTTTGATCCCAACGAAACTTCTTAATTTTTCTCTGGCATAGGATAGACTGCTAACTATCAAGTTCTTGTTGGAAATCTTCAATAAGCTTATCCAGTTTTATGGGATCCTCATGTGTCTCTGAACTACGAGCACACGTTTCAGCCGTAGCTGTCTGTGCTTCCAATTGAGTTTGAAGAGATTCTGTTAGAAGTAACCTTAGGTCAGTTGAACACTTGTTCAAAATCACTGTCTACTGTTTAATGAAAGCCTCATTATCTACAAACATTCGAGGAGCTTTGTCTAACCTTAATCCTCTCGGAATAGTTTGTGTTTTGACATATTCTAATAATGGACACATGTGAATATGATACGAACCACAATATGGTTCATATCATATTTCTCCAAGCCATTTTCCATGCAGGTTTTAAACCTTCCACATCTGTAGTCACTGCTTCCATAGTATCTTAAAATGACATAGCCTGCATCACTTTATTCAAATGTTCTTGTGAATAGCTGAAAGTTTGCATAAGTGTCGCCGCCTCCGTACTTCATATGGGGTGCCAGTTGTATTACTACAAATGCAATAAAACCCCCAATTATCCCTTACATTAAATAACACACCACGAAAAAAGGGGAAAAATGTATAAATATTAAATGACTTGTCTCAGATGCTTGCAACCAAAACAGTGTATTACTGCCACTCACACTATCCCACTCCTAAAGTGTGGCAATGACCCCCTCCTTACTCAAGTAAGAACTTCTCAGTCAGTGTTCATTGCCACACTCTAGGAATAGGATAGTGTGAGTGGTGGTAATACACTGTTTTGGATGCAAGCATCTGAGACAAGTCATTTAATATTTACACGTTTTTTCCCTTTTTTCATGGTGTAATACTCAAACAATTACTTTGGCTGCCACTCAGGGCCGGATTTACCTTGAGTGAGGCCCTACGCCAACAAAAATTGTGGGCCCCCAGCAGGGGCGGCCCAAGGGGGGTGCGGGGCCTCATTTGCATAAGGGGCCTCATTTGCATAAATATTTGCATAATGTTACCATATACTAACTTTTAGTAAACGTGCCTCTTAATGCGTGTATGGATAAAGAAAGACTAAAAAGATTTCTACATTACTATAATCCAGTGCCAACTGCCAGACACATTAGGAACTACTACAAACACTGCCCATTTAGAACCCATAGTAAACCCGCCGTATCCTAACAGCAACTACCAGGATCACAAAAGCACCATACCCTACCAATCAAAAGGCAACACTGCAAATATTAAACCAATACATTTCAGAGAACACACAATACATGACCTACTGGGGAAAGAGAACAAGTGGCAATGTCAAATAGGAATTATATAAAACAGAACACCTCAGCTCAGTTACACATGCAGAACATAGACCATCAAACAAGTAATCATAATTAGAAACAGGAAGACAATAATTAAACTGGGGAATCCCAAAAGCCAAACTTGGAAAGTACAACACTGTAGAAATAAACTATACATTAATTTGCTCTTGTACTAAACAAAGCGCAGACGTTAATGAGGCACATTTACCAGAGCTGACATATTCCAATTAATAAATTCAAATAAAGAGTATTTTTCTACCTTTTGTGCATTTTTTCAGCTGCAATTGCTCAAACCACTTTCTTCTGGTTTCTTCGTGTCTTCTGCTAACTCTCCATCGTCTGCTGTCCATTTGTCCTTTCTTCTCTCTTCTAGATTTTTTCCATTCTCTCTCTACATCTGCTTTAACATACTAATCTTTCTCCTTTTGCTCTTTCCTCATTCCTATTTCATCCACTCAAATTTTACCCCCTCCATCCTCAATCCCCACTTACTCTCCCAATACCGGCCAATTGTAGATTTTTTTTATCCCTCCCACACAAAATATTTTCCCTTCTCCATTTTACTCTTCCAGGCCCCATCCCATTCTAATCCTCCCCCAACATCAGCTCCCTTCTAGTTCCAGCCTCACCCAGCATCCATTCCCTTCTAGTCCCTGCATCAGCCCATTTCCAGTCCCTAGCCACCCATCAGCCCATTTCCAGTCCTAGCAACCCCCAACCCAATACAGTCCTAGCCCCCCATCAACCCACTTACAGTCCTAACCCCCCATTCAACCCATTTTCAGTTTAAGCCCCCCTATAACCCCATTACCAGTCCTAACCCCCCATCAGCCCACTTCCAGTCCTAACCCCATCAACCCATTTCAAGTCAGCCCTCCATAGCCCACAGCCCATTACCAGTCCTAAACCCATCAGCCCACCTCCAGTTTTAACCCCCCCAGCCCATTTCCAGTCCCAGCCCCCCATAGCCCATTACCAGACAGCCCCCATCAGCCCACAGCCCATTACCAGTCTTAACCCCCCCAAAGCCCATTACCAGTCTTAACCCCCCCCCAAAGCCTATTACCAGTCCTAACCCCATCAGCCCACCTCCAGTCTTAACCCCCCAGCCCCTTCCAGTCCTAGGCCCACCCATAGTCCATTACCAGACAGCCCCCATCAGCCCACAGCCCATTACCAGTCTTAACCCCCCCAAAGCCCATTTACCAGTCCTAACCCCATCAGCCCACCTCCAGTCTTAACCCCCCAAGCCCCTTTCCAGTCCTAGGCCCCCATAGCCATTACCAGACAGCCCCCATCAGCCCACAGCCCATTACCAGTCTTAAGCCCCCCCCAAAGCCCATTGCCAGTTCTAAGCCCCCCCAACAGCCCACAGTCCATTACCAGTCTTAACCCCATCAACCCACCTCTAGCCTTACCCCCACCAGCCCATTTCCAGTCCCAGCCCCAGCCCCCCCCCCCCAATAGCCCATTACCAGTCCTACCCCCCCACCCCCGTCGGCCTAAAGTAAAATGTAATTTAAAAAAAAAAACCTTCTGGCTGCCGCCGCGGGGCCCCCTCTTGCTGCCGCGGCAGCAACCGACTGACCCGCGGG
The DNA here is from genome assembly GCA_033557465.1 of Ichthyophis bannanicus. NCBI lineage: Eukaryota > Metazoa > Chordata > Amphibia > Gymnophiona > Ichthyophiidae > Ichthyophis > Ichthyophis bannanicus. The sequence continues at coordinate 939,094,487 of CM066033.1, read as the reverse complement.
GGCCCCCTCTACAAGCTAAAGCCGTGGGGTCGGGTCGGGTCGTTCCTTCCTCCCTCCCTCCGTGCACGCTGTGAGAGGCGCGAAGGGAGAGTGTCTCCGTCGCGCCTCTGTTAAGCCCGCAGGGGCTGATGGGAAATTTCCCATCAGCCCCTGCCGGATTAACAGATTCAGCCTGCATGGTGGGAGTGAGGGAGGAAGGAACAGCCTGCACGGAGGAGAGTTGGAGGGAAGGAAACAGCCTGCACGGAGGGGAGAGTTGGAGGAAGGAACAGCCTGCACGGAGGGAGAGTTGGAGGAAGGAACAGCCTGCACGGAGGGAGAGAGGGAGGAAGGAATGACCCGACCCGACCCGACCCGACGGATTTAGCTTGTAGAGGGGGCCCCCCGGTCAGTCGGTGTGCTGCGCGGCAGCAGAGGGGGCCCCGCGGCGGCAGCCAGCAGCTTTTTTTTTTTATTTTATTTAAAAAAAATTAACTTCTTCTTTTTTTGTGGGCCCCTGCCAGCTGTGGGCCCTACGCCATGGCGTACATGGCGTATAGGTAAATCCGGCCCTGCTGCCACTAACAAGTCAAATAAGATACAAGGTTTTAATAAGCATATTCAAGATCATACACAATATATCCTCAACATACCTGAAAACCACCATTCATGAAACATCAAATATTTATTTATTTATTTTATTTAAACAGTTTTGTATACCACCTTATCCTTCAATCAAAGTGGTCACAACACAATTGGGGGATACATTTAACACATGGGGATATGAGACACATACACTAATACTTACAGGGAACATGGGCAATGGAGGGTTAAGTGGCTTTGCCCAAGACCACAAGGAGCATCTGTGGGACTAGAAACCCCAGTCCTTCCGGCCCAAGGTTGCTGTCCTCTAGTGGGATTTGAACCCCTGACCTTCTGGCCTGAAGTACCTTGCCCCAACCACTAGGCTACTCCTCCCTGCAAAAATAGAAGCAAAAGAAAATGCATGCAAAACATGCTAGCCCTACCATCAGAAATAAAAAATAATCAGGCAACATGCAATAAAGCTTTCTCTATGTATGCTCCAGACCTCTGGAATGTCCTTCCTGAACAGCTGAGAGCTACTGTACAGCTGTTTAGTTGTTATGGATCCTGAGGGGTAGGGGTGAGGTGGCTCTCAAGTCCCTATGCCTAGGACCCAACTTCTTACCTTTATTGTGTCTTCAAGCTCATTCCTCACAGTTCACATCCACAAAAAAACAGTCATACCAGCGATAGGTAAAAATATAGGGCCTGAGGTTGTGTGGCATGTGGTGGGAAAAGGTTTTCTGTACAGCACAGGCCATTCAGCAGTTCAGGAAAAACAAAAGCACCTTTACAGGAAGAATTACTCAGGCATCTGGTAACAGAACCCACACGTGGAAGGGGCCATACTGGCTTTGGTACTTACCAATGGGGAAAGTGTTTCTGATATTATAGTGGGAGATCATCTCACATCCAGTGATCACCAGATGGTGTGGTTCAGTATTAGGACAATGGGATATGTTTATTAAGCAGTGGTAGTGGCTTCCATGCGATATTGGAGCTGCAGCCCCAATAAATTCAATGGGGCCGCATCTCCGATATCGCATGGAAGCCGCTACCACTGTTTAGTAAACATACCCCTAGGGCTGATGAAATCCATTCAAAAGCGACAGCTTTAGACTTTAGGAAAACTAACTTTGCCAAGATGGGCCAATACCTCAAGGAGTCCTTAGCGAGATGAAAACAGTTGGTGGATGTAGAAAAACAGTGAGCAAAACTGAAAGGGGATATTTTAAGGGCACCCAACCTTTTTGTTAGAATGGTAAATAAAGGTAAAAGGAAAAGGAAGCCGCTATGGTTCTCAAAAGAGTAGCTGAAAAGGTGAAGAAAAAGAGGGAGGCTTCATGAAATACAAGAGCACAGAAAGAGGAAGACAGGCATCTATATTTGAAAAAACTTAGGGAGGCTGGCATAGTAGTCAAGAAAGCAAAGATACAAAAAGAAGATGAAATAGCCAATGCAATGAAATGGGGGATTAAGACATCTTTCAGATATGTTAGTGAGAGGAGGAAGGGCAAAAGTGGTATTGTCAGTGGTATTGTAGAAGCTGATGAGGATAAAGCGGAATTACTTAACAAATATTTATGTTCTGTGTTCACAGATGAAGGGCTGGAAGCAGGACCTCAGACAACACCCACAAACAGGAACAAAAGCAAGGGGCATCTCAAACGATTTTCAATAGACTGTGTCGTGAGGAACTAGATAAACTAAAAGTAGACAAAGCGATGGGACCAGATGGGATACATCCGAGAATACTGAAGGAACTTGGGGACATTCTAGCAGCTCCATTGACTGACCTTTTCAATGCCTCTTTGGAGTCAGGGGTGGTGCCAGAGGACTGAAGAGAGGCAAATGTGGTCCCTTTACACAAAAGTGGAAGTAAGGATGTGGTTGAAAAATACAGGCTGGTTAGTTTCACCTCAGTGGTGAGTAAATGATTGGAAACGCTATTGAAAGAGAAAATAGGTTTCTGGAGTTCAATGGATCACCAGATCTGAGGCAGCATGGATTCCCCAGGGGCAGGTCTTGTCAGACAAATCTGATTGATTTCTTTGACTGGGTGACCAGGGAGTTGGACTGAGGGAGAGCCCTAGATGTGGTGTATTTAGATGTCAGTAAAGCATTTGACACTGTTCCACACAGACAACTTATAAACAAACTGAGCACCCTAGGGATGGACCTTAAAGTTACTGCTTGGGTTGAATGGGAGATGACAATGGGTACAGGTAAATGGAGTTCACTCTGAGGAGAAGGAGGTTACCAGTGGAGTGCTGCAGGGATCTGTCCTTGGTTCAATTTTTAAAAAAAATCCTTCTTAGTGATATTGTGGAATGGTTGTCGGGTAAGGTTTGCCTCTTTGCAGATGATACCAAAATCTGCAACAGAGTAGACACCCAGGAAAATGTAGATAACATGAGGAGGGATCTAGCTAAGCTTGAAGAATGGTCAAGAATTCAGCGCTGAGATTTAATGCTAAAAAATGTAGGGTCAGGCATTTGGGCTGCAACAATACAAGGGAGCAGTCCATAAAAGAAGAGTGGGACCTGGGCGTGATTGTGTCTGACAATCTCAAAGTAGCTAAACAGGTAGAAAAGGCGACAGTGAAAGCTAGAAGGATGCTTGGGTGCATAGGGAGAGGAATGGCCAGCAGAAGAAAGATGGTGATAGTGCCTCTATATAAGTCTTCGGTGCAACCTTATTTGGAGTATGTGTGCAATTCTGGAGACCGCACCTGCAAAAGGATATAAACAGGTTGGAATTGGTGAAAGGGTGGATACTAAAATGGTTAGTGGTCTTCATTATGAAGCATATGAGGACAAACATAAGGACCTTAATATGTATAGTTTAGAGAAAAGGAGGGACAAAGGTGATATGATTGAGACGTTTAAATACCTCCGTGGCATAAATGCACAAGAGGAGAGCCTCTTTCGATTGAAAGCAAAATCTGCTATGAGGGGACATGGGATGAGGGTGAAAGGGAATAGACTCAGGAGTAATATGCAGAAATATTTCTTTAGGGAAAGAGTGGTAGATGCGTGGAATAGTCTTCCAGTGGTGATGGTAGAGATGAGGACACTATCTAAATTCAAAAAAGCATGGGACAAACACAGAGGCTCTCTAAAGGAAAAAAGGGGACTCTTGTAGTAGTTGATATAGAAGGGCAGATTATAGGCCATGTGGTCTTTTTCTACTGTCACATTTCTATGTTTCTGTCCCAGCTTGTTAAACCTCCACAAGCTGGTTCTCCTGGCCCTTGTTCCAGTTCCAGTTAAAGTTCCTACCTCAGAACTCTTCCGCACAGTTTGCCTTGGAAGGACCTCTGGCTCCACAGGCTTCTTTCGCTCCTTCAGCCTGCTGAGTTCTTAACCTCTCCTTGTGTGCCATACCCTCCAAGCCCTGAACTCTGGGCTGCAGACTCTCTTAAAGTTGCTTTTGAGAGGGACAGGCAACATTCTATAGACCACATCATACACTCTCCCCCTCAGCTCAACCATGCTCCGTTGAGCACCTGCCTCACCTGGGACCCCCACCAAGGAAAGGACGTCTGCATTAGGTGAGTCCAACCAGACCTATGATGGACCTGAAATTGGTAGTTGGAGACTCAAAAAACATGTCTGTTGGACTTCTTATGCTGAGCCAGCCACTTGAGGGGTTGGTGCATAAACATGTAGAAAAATGTGAGCCGGTTGATATAGTGTATCTGGATTTTCAGAAAGCCTTTTTCAAGGCCCCTCATGAGAGACTCCTGGCCAAATTAAAAAGTCATGGGATGATCGGACCCAAGATGGCCACGTAGGTAGTTATGTCTCCAGATGCAGGTTACCATTATGCTGAAGAGGAAGGGGACGTTTCATAAGGAGCCTCCTCAACTTGCCAAGACCCCTTCTCCTGTGGGTTCCTCCATAAGACCTTTACTAAAAAACAACAAGCTCGACCCTCAGAAGCCAGAATCATATAGACCAATATCAAGCATACCATTACTGGCAAAAATAATGGAAAAGGAAGTACAAAGACAAATCCAAGATCACATAGAAACCAATGCACCACTGGACCCATGCCAACACGGTTTTAGAGAAACCCACGGTGTTGAAACACTTCTCACCACACTCTTCAGCAGCATATTAACAGGCATTGACAACATCCGCCAAGGGTTCGTCCTTGTCTTCCTAGACATTGAGGCAGCGTTCGACTCCGTGAGCCACGAGCGCCTCCTGGAACGACTCAAGGAGAAGGGAATCACCGATAAAGCACTTGAGTGGTGCAGGTCCTACCTTTCTGACAGATGGCAGCAGGTACGATCCAGCAATTCATCATCAGATCCGTTCCACCAAAAGCAAGGTGTCCCACAAGGGTCCTTCCTCTCCGCCTTGATGTTCAATATATACATGCAGCCTATCTGCAACCTGATCCGGTCCTTCAGTGTCAACTGCCTGATATTTATTTATTTATTTATTTATTTATTTAACATCTCTTATATACCGCACTATTGTCATCAGCGCGGTTTACATGGAACAAATATATACATACAGAGAACTGTAAGATTGCATTTTACAAAATCACAGGGGTTTTTGAACTTGGGATTAAAGGTAAACTATATAGACTAAGTAACTATTTACAAAAAAAACGCTATTCACAGTAGTCATTTCTTGGTTATCATTTGGGATTATCTTGGTCAGACAGGTGTAGGATAGTATTTTCCTATGCAAAGATTAGATTGGGAAATAGATTAAGAAGAGGTGTGTTTTGAGGCTTTTTCTGAATTGTGTGTTAGCTGGACTATAGCTCCAATTAACTGGTCCTCAATTCTGGTGGAGGGGCATGCCAGGCTATTGGGGCATGGATACTGAAGGCTCTTTGGTTGTTTCCTTAGTGAGATCTGATTGTTGTTTTCGGGATTGTAATGTATTTATAGCAGTTGATCTTCTGGGATCTATGTGGGGGTTTGTAGATGTACGAGGTTGATGATGTTTTGATGGTGCTTGGTTGTTTAGGGCTTTGATGTAGTGATCCCCAGGATCTTGTAGTGAATTCTCGCATTGGTTGGTAGCCAGTGGAGTCTTTTAGGGGACTGGAGTTATGTGATCTGTCTTTGATATAGCTTCAAGTACTCTGGCAGCGGTGTTCATCGCCAGTTGGAGAGGATTTAATGAGTGTCTTGAGGGAGCCCGTATAGAATTGCATTTGCAACAGTTCGATGTGAGGCATTATCAAAGCTTGATAGACGGTTCTGAATCTGAGGGTTCCAATAAGGGTCGGAGGTGGCTTAGTGTGGCGTATCTTGTGATAGATATGTTGTTGTTATTTTTTTATGTGGACTTTTCATACTGAGACGCTGGTCGAGGGTGATACCTAGGTATCGTATTGTAGGTTTACTGTTTAATTCCTTGTCCTTATCTTTAAGGAAGTAGGAGGTATGTGAAGCTTTGGTTCTTTGTTATAAAATCACATCATTTCTTACTGTGGTGGATTCTTAGGTTTTGTGAGGTGCAGCCACTCTTCTCCTGCTTCAAAGCATTTTGTCAATGGTGTAAAAATCAGGGTGGTCGAATGGAGAATGGCATGTATAGTAGAAGCTCATCCGCATATGCTAAAACAGGTGACATTAAAGGAAACGAATGACGGTCGCAGGGATAGGTTGCATATATATATTAAACCATCAATGCTGATAGAGAGGATCCCTGCGGTACTCCTTGATCTTGGAGAAATGGTTCAGATGCTGTTTTCACCAATTGCGTACTTGTTTGCCAGCGGTTATTAGTAGATAAGATATACACCAGTTCAAGTGCAGCAGCATCAAGGATTCCTTTTTCTTTAAGGCGATCGATAAGTATTTGGTGGCTTACTGAGTCGAACGCAGCTGAGATGTCCATGAATATAAGGATGAGAACCTTGGTGAATGTTATCTATTCCTGTGATGAGTGTATTGAATAGGGTGATGAGGAGGGGGTCTCCACTCCATGAGCTTCTCTAAAAGCCGTGGCTTGTGCAGAGTCAAGTGGATCTGCAGTGTCAATGTGTTGTTGTATTGACGTTGAACCACTTTCTCAATATTTTCGCTAAGGGAGTGGGGGGGGCGGGAATACTGATATTGGCCTGTAGGATTCTACTTTTAGGGGGTCTAACTTTGCTGTTTTTTCAATAATGGTCTAATTGAAAGTTTGCTTGAGGCATTGGGGAAGTTCCAGTTGAAAAAGATTGTTCCAGTATTGTTCGTATGAAGGAAGCTTACTTCATGTCTAAGGTCTTTTATCCAGGCGCTGGACATGGATCACTGCAGGCAGTGGTAGCATTTATTGATGCAATAGTGTTTTCGATTTCTTTGATTGTTAATATATTAAACTTGGTTAATGTGGTGCTGTGAGAGGTATGTCAATCTTTGTTGGTCCAGAGGTGCAAAAATGTTGGATGTTTTGTCCATCTTGATTTTAGGTAGTTTTTAGCATAGTCTTGAGGGAGTATTGTTTTGCGTCTGTTGGGGTGTTGGTTCCCTTTGCCATGTTCTTACAATGTTGAAGAGATCATGATGTTTATTTAATGATTGTTTCAGAAGATTAGTAGGTATTGTTTTCCTTCTATCTGCAATTTCATGGCGATGCTTTTCTAGGTAATTGCAATAGGTGGTGTATGGCCCTCAGTAGAGGTGATCTTCTCCAGTGTTTTCAATTTCCGAAGATGGAGGAGGGATGTTCTTAGCTCGTTGGAATACCAAGCTACTTGTGTGCGGTGCTTAGTTTTTCTTGTCAAGTTTTGATGGTTGAGGAATTGGCTCTGAGAGTGAAGTTCCAGGTGTTGGATTAGACCTGTCCAAGTCAGGTTCAGAGGAGTGTAGCTGCTGGGAGAAGATTATGAGTACTTCCTCTTTGACCCAAAGGGGCGGAACCTCCTAGCTGTTGGTTTAGCATTGAGTGGGTTTGGTAGTTAGTGGGATTGGAGGAGTTGGGAATTTGGAACTAACAATGAGATCGTGGTCGGACCATGGTACTGGTAGTTATGGAGAGGTTGTAATTGTGGATGATGTTCTGAGGTAGCTGTGGAACAAAATATCAAGGTCAAAGTTATATTCCCATAGTATGAGTGGGAGCTTGAATATTTGGTCGTATCCTAGGTTTGTCAATTGCTTCTATAATGCTTCACGGTTTGCGGTCATGTAGGGAAGGGAGGTTGAAAATCTCCCCACTATCCAATTAGATAGGTCGTGGTTTGTCAGTGTTGCAAGCTCTATCAACTATCGTTGGCAGATCAGCAGCTGTTGATGTTGGAGCTCTATAGACTAGGTTAATTGAGTGCCTCACTGTTTTGGATATATTTACGTATGTTTAGGGTTTGTTTGAACTAATACTGTTGTCCATCGGAAATTGTAGTTTGGGTTATTAGAGATAATGAGTACTCCACCCTCCTCTTGTTGATTTCCATGACATGTGTGGATTGAGAAGCCTGGGGGTAGCAATCTGGTTAAGAATGACATTGTCAGAGTCAGTTAGCAGGTTTCTGTGATCATCAGATGTCAATGTTATATGTTGTTAGGAGGTTAGGGTATCAAAAGGACACTTTGTGCGACATGGACCTTATATTGATAAGGGCGCAGTGCAATGGTGGATGGTACTGTTGTTTAGGTTGAGGTTTTTTGGTAGTTTGAAGGGCAATATGCAAGTAGGTAGATGTGAGTGGTGGTTGTAAATAGGGTGTGTTTGGTTTGTTGAGGTCTTGTTTGACCATCTCTTCATTATTTCGTAATATTGGTATGGATTTTGGTCCACGTCTTAACGGCATTTGATTGGCCAGCTAGTGCGGTGAGTAGGTAAGTAATGATGAGGGTTACTAATGGTATGCATTTTATATGGGACATTGTGTGTAGGAGAAACAGTAACGTTGGGCTGGCTGCAGTGATTGAGGTGGACTATGATGTTGGGGTTGAGGTTTTGTAGCATGGGACCTATCTATGGTGAAAATAAAGGTAAAATACAGGGAACACACAAAAACCGGTATCTATCTAGCTACTGAGAACAGTATTTGCAGTTAATGGGTACTGACAACAGTATATCTAGCTAATGAGAAAACCAGTATTTTGCAGTTTAATGGGGTACTGACAACAAAAGTATATCTAGCTACTGAAGAAACAGTATTTGCTGTTAATGGGTACTGACAAACAGGGTATAATCTAACTAGTAGAAAACTATCACAGCTAAACTAGCTACTGAGAAAAATAGTATTTGCAGTTAATGGGTACTGACAAACAGAAAAGTATATCTAGCTACTGAGAAACAGTATTTGCCTTTTAATATATTGTATGGGTACTGACAACAGTATATATCTAGCTACTGAGAATAGGATTAGTAAAACTGATGAGTACGTTGTCAACAGTATATCTCATAATAGGACCAATAGATGTATATAGCTGCTTGGAATATTTAATGATTTCTGAAATAACAGTATACAGGCTTATGAGCGATGGTGGCAAAACATCAGTTCTGGATTAGTTCATTTACGTGTAGTATACTAAATTTACTTGCTGTTGCTGTGCCATGAGGAAACAAGTTTTAGGGAGAGAGCGAGCTCAAACGTGAGGGAGCTCCAGCTGCTTGATCTTGCTTGTAGTTTAGGGACCTTGTGCGTTGTTGAGGCGTTAGACTAGGTTCTTTTTTTTTTTTTCGCCTGTCGTGCCTCCGCCTAAGGGCCCACGCCAAAGGGACCCTCTTGCGAGGCCCTCAGGCGCGCGTGCCGCAAGGCCGCCCCAAGGTGGTCGGGCACGCCTGATGCCCCGGCAGGCGCTTTTTCAAGCGTTTGCGGATAGGACCTCCACAGCCTCGATAGGCTGGAGTTGCAGGAGCCAGGAAAGCGTGCTTGTTGGAATGGCTGGCTGACCTCGTGCTCAACCCCGACTGGGGAGCTTCCAGGTGAGATAATATCGCCGAAAACTGAGGGGGGGGGGCGGGGGGTAAGGAAAAAAGACCCCCCCCCCCCCCACCCCCCCCCCCCACAAGGAAAAAGCACTGAACAACACAATCAATAAGTCTCATATTTCCGAGTCTCGACTTGTAAGTGTCCAAGCAATTCTTTGACAGCACTAAGTTTATTAGCCTGGGACAACTTAGGGTTGGATTGAACTTGTACAATTAAACTATCTGCTGCACCAATACGGTACCCAAAGAGGAAATCACCATCCAAATGGACTCCAAAATAAATGTTGTAGTACACTCCAAGGTAAAAGAAAAAGCTGACACCAAAATGGAATTCGTAACAGACCCAGCGGCTACAGAGGGAACTTGCTGCACCTCAGGCCGGGCTTGCCCCTGCGCGCCTCCTTTCACTTCCATCGGCAGGGAATTCCTTCTGCAGTCAGCCCAATGATGGTAGACACCGACTCCATCCGCTCATCTGTAAAACGCAGCAATCAAAAAAAAAAACATCATGCTGCAAAAAAAGGAAAAAAACAAAAAAGATAAACCGTGCTGGGAGGGTCATGGGGGAGAGGTGATCGCTGCACCCTGCTCGGGAGAACGCGAGGGCGCAAGCTCCTTCAAACTACACACGATTCCCACTTATTGATCCCGCTACTGTGGGGTCGGGGGCTGTCATTATCTAACTGACTGGGAAAGACCAGTGGGCAAAGTGGAAGGCAAACGCAGCTCCAGCATGATGTATTGGTGCAGCAGATAGTTTAATTGTACAAGTTCAATCCAACCCTAAGTTGTCCCAGGCTAATAAACTTAGTGCTGTCAAAGAATTGCTTGGACACTTACAAGTCGAGACTCGGAAATATGAGACTTATTGATTGTGTTGTTCAGTGCTTTTCCTGTACGTCTGGTCCCCCCCCCCCTTTTTCCTCTGGTCTTTTGTGTCCTTTGGTGTCCTTGGTCTAGTCCTGTGATTATAACTTTTGTGCCCTATCCTTTCTTTTGCTATCTTGTTATTTTATGGAGTTCTATTCTCTTTTCTATGATTTGCTGTGCTGACCTTTTTATTGTACACCGCTTTAATGCTTCGGCCAAAGCGGTTTATCAAATGCTGAAATAAAGATAAAGATAAAGATTATACTTCGATTATTAAAGATGTATCTAATTTGAGGTTTAAGAATGAATTGCTTGAGAATCAAGTTCATGCTATGAATTTACGGCTTGTAAATTTTCCCCGCTCTCCCTTGGTAGTGGCTTGAGACAAGTTGAAATTGTACCTGCAAGATGTTTTAAGGGTTCCCCCCCCGAGTCCTAGTTGCCTTGTTCCAAAGTATATTTTATTCCAACTCAAAAAAAAGTTAGGGCTGAGACTCAGCAGGGTTCATTAGACCTACAGCATGATGATATTTTGAATGTATCTAATATCTTGGAATCTTCTGAATCTGAAACTGTTATACCAGCTACTTTATTAGTTTCCTTGGCATTATCGTCTGATCGTGAATGGTTCTTTAAGTTATATTTCAAGAAGCTCCCCTCCCCTTTAAGGGAATGTTAGTTTCTAAGTATCTGGACCTGGCCCGTAAGACTCAGAGGAGATGAAGGAATTTCTGTTGCTTAAGCCAGGAGTAGTCCAGCTGGGGGGAGGGAGGGGGGGGGGTTGTATTTCCTGAAATTTCCTTGTAAATGTCTTGTGCATCTGCATTTCTCTGAATTGTTCTTCATGATCCCCCCCAGCTGGCTGCCTTTGTTAGCTCTCTTCTTCCCCTTCCACCTATGGAGGAAATCTGTTAGGGATTATTAAGAGAGTGCAGCAATAGATAAGGTTTTGGATTAAACGGCCTGATTTATGCTTTCCGTGCATGTTTGTAATATTGTTATGATTTTCCTTGTTTTTGGGTCCCAGTACTATGGGGCTAGTGGGTATTCTGGTGAATTTTTATTCTGTCTCTCTATTTTCCTTGTTTTTTTTTTTGTAACCTGAGTGCCTTTTTCCTTACAAGTTTTGAAACTTGGAAGATTCGTAAAATTCATAAATATATTTCTAAAAAGGTCATGGGATAGGAGGCAGTGTATATTGTGGATCAGGAACTGGTTAAAAAATAGAAAGCAGAGAGTAGGGCTAAATGGCCAATTTTCTCAGTAGAGAAAGGTGAATAGTGGAGATCTGTGCTGGGCCCGCTGCTTTTTAACATATTCATAAATGACCTGGAAATGGGAATAACTAGTGAGGTGATTAGATTTGCAGATGATACAAAATTGTGCAAAGTTGTTAAAACACAAGAAGATTGTAAAAAATTGCAAGAGGACCTTGATAAATTGGAAGACTGGACATCCAAATGGCAGATGAAATTTAATGGAGACAAGTGCAAAGTTATGCTTCTAGCTTATGCAACCCAAACTATGGTTACACGATGGAAGGTTCCACATTAGGATCCACCACCCAGGAAAAAGATTTAGGTGTCATCATGGATAATACATTGAAACCCTCTGCCCAGTGTGCAGATACCACTAAGAAAGCAAATAGAATGCTATGAATCATAAGGAATTGAATGGAGACTAAAATAAAAGATATTATAACGCCCCTCTACAACTTTCCATGGTGCAACCGCACCTTTAATATTGTGTGCAGTTCTGGCCACTATACCTTCAAAATGATTTAGCAGAATTAGAAAAGATACAGAGAAGAGCCACCAAAATGGTAAAGAGGATTGAAGGATACCCCTATGAGAAAAGGTTTAAAAGATTAGGGCTCTTCAACTTGGAAAAAAGATGGCTGAGAGGAGATATGATAAAGGTCTATAAATTAATGAATGGAGTGGAACGTGTAAACGTAGATCAATTGTTTACACCATCAAAAAGTAGAAAGACTAGGGGACATTCAATGAAGCTACAATGCAACCCATTTAAGACTAATAAGAGAAAATGGTTTTTCACGCAACGCGTAATCAAATTCTGGAATTCGTTACCAGAGGATTTAGTAAAAGCTGTCAAGTGTAGATGGGTTTAAAAAAGATTTGGACAAGATCCTGGAGGAAAGTTCTATAAACCATTATTAAAAGGGACTCAGGAAATTCATTGCTTACCCCAGAATGAGCATTGTGGAAGCTGTCGACTTTGGGTACCTGGATTGGCCACTGTTGGAATCAGGATACTGGACTTGATGGATCTTGGTCTGAGCTAATATGGCATTTCTTTTGTTCTTATGTTAATAGCAACAGTATCACTAGCAACAGCAGTTTAAACGTGTCTTGCTGGAAGGGCAGCAACAACAGCAATAGCAGATACGGGATCTTATTCAAGCACAGGGGGAGCTACAGAAGAAATACCTAGCTCAGTTGACCCAGGCCCTGCAGAGAGTGCAACTCTGCCCTCTGGTACAAGTACTTCTTAAAATGACGGCAGAAGATGAACCGGACCACTTTTTGATGAACATTGAATGAACCGCCCAAATGGCTGGGTGGCTGGAGGTGAAATGAATAACCTAGTTGGGGAATCTGCTGATGGGCAAAAGTCAGGCTGCATTCCAGGGCGCCAACCCAGATGGCCGAGCTACATATGCAGCTGTCAAGGCTACCATACTTGAACAGGCTGACTGCACTCTAGAGGTCTACTGCCAGTGATTCAGAAAGGGGGGGGGGGGGATCCAGATAAAAGAGTCTTTGGAGGTCCCTCTATTGGTTGAAGGATCTCACATGGAAGTGGTTGCAACTGGAGGCCCGAGATAGCCAAGATTATGCTAGAGGAACAGTTGTTGGAGGGATTGACTGCCCTGATGAAACAGTGGATACATCAGCACCCCAAGCTTACACTGGAGAGTGCACTGGAAATAGCCGAATAATATCATGAAGCCCAGCCGGTGACTGAAACGGACAGTGAGAAGGGGAAGAAGTCACCTGTCGGCCCAGGAGGACAGAAGGGGAAGCCATAATGGATGTTGGCTCCCATGTTCTGATCCCCAGTCACCTCCTAGGCCAGGGCATGGTCCCAATCATGACCCATTCACCTGTTTCAGGTCACAGGTGTGGAGCCCTGGGACACTTTGCTCGGGAATGTCCTCTGGGTACAAAAAAAACCATGGATGTCAACCTAACCATCCATCACATCTGCACTTTTGTGGACACTCCCCACCCAGGGGCAGAGAACTTTATGATTCCAGAGGAGCTTGAGGAAAACCACCTCCAGGCCTTGATAGACTCCGGGAGTGTGCAGACCCTCATTCGTCAGGAAACTTTAACCCAATTTCAAATTGACTATGCAAAGACCGTAACACTAGCCTGTGCACATGGAGACCAGAGGCAGCATCCAATGGCACAGATTTCACTTAAGACTCCATTAGGGCAAGCCACGTTCAACGTCGTGGTTCTGCCCTGGCTCTCATATCCAGTGCTGATCGGCTGAGACAATCCAAAGTTTGGAGCAATATGGGCCCAGCTAACTGATGGCTCCACTAGGTCAGACCAGAGATTTTCCCATTGGAAGACTCAGATCTAAATGTTGAGAATGCCAAGCCTGCTAAGTCCTGGAGTTGGTATTGCCGGGAAAAGCTACACTACCAACAGAATCTGGGGGTGGTTATGGGGGGATGGATCTGGGGAGAGAGAGCTTAGGGAAGAAACCCCTGGGGAGAACTCAGGGCTCAACAGTAGTGACCAAAATAAAATTGTCCCCTTCTCAGAGTGGGGGCTGGGGGAAGATCTAGGGAGCTTCAGGAGGGCCCAGCAAGAGGATGAGTCCCTTAAGCATGCCTTAGAGCAGGTTTTGGAGGTGTGTGGTGTTCCAGTAAGTAACAGAGAGTCACTTGCAAGAACCTTTCCCTATTTTGTCCTAAAGGGAGATTTATTATACGGAGGATCCAAGGGGGCCCTAGAGGAGGAAGAGGTAGAACAACTGCTAGTTCCCTAGCCCTGTCATTAGCAGGTGTTATTGTTGGCCCATAGTCATTTATTAGGGGAACACCTGGGAGTGGAGAAAACACAAGAGTGTGTTTTAACCTGATTTTTCTGGTCTGAGGTCCATAAACAAATGCAGTTATATTGCCAGTCATGCCTCACCTGCCAACTTCATAACCCTGCCAGAGTATGACCAGCCTTGCTAGTGCCTATGCCCATCATTGAAACTCCATTTGAAAGAGTGGCCATGGATTTGGTAGGACCTTTGGAGCAAACCACTCAAAGCAACAAGTATATTTTAGTCATACTGAACTATGCTACCTGATATCCAGTGACCACTGCCCTAAGGAATATAAAGACTACTAATGCCCTCTGGGAAATATTCATGGGTGGGAATACCCAATGAAATCCTCATAGATCAAGGAACACCCTTTGTATCCAAGGTGATGAAGCAAGTGGGTGCCTTGGTGAAGGTCAAGATGCTGCAAACATTGGTATATCACCCACAGAATGGATGGTCTCATTGAGCAATTCAATAAACTCTGAAACAGATGATAAAGAATTGGGACATTCTCCTACCCTTTTTCATATTTGCCATCTGTGAAGTACTTCAGAGTTCCATGAGGTTTTCACCTTTTGAGTTGCTCTTTGGAAGATGGCCAAGAGGCATATTAGATGTGGTAAGGGAAACCTGGGAAGAAGAACCCTGTGCCAGGCGTAATTTGGTGGAATATATTATACAAATGAAAGAACAGCTGAAGAAAGCCAGAGAGGTGGCCAAACTCAGTCTGGAAATACCCAAGCAGAGCAGGCCAGGAGCTATATTTGGGTAGCCGGGCACCGCCCCTACCAACCGGGAGACAGAGTTTTAGTTTTATTGCCCTCTTCCCAGAGCAAATTACTCTGTAAATGGCAGGGGCCCTATGAGGTGGAAGAGAAAGTGGAGCTTCTTAACTACAAGACTGCCCAGCCAGATAAATGGAAGAAAGCCAAAATTTACTACATTAACCTTTTAAAAAGGTGGACTTCAGTGACAGCTATGGAGGTACAGGGAGATAATTTTTGGCTGGAAATTTCAGTCCCATTGAATCCAGCTCAAGAATCAATTGGAGCCAGCTCTCTGCTGCCCGGAGAAAAGATCTAGAAGATTTGGTTGACCGGAATCTAAAGGTTTTCTCTGGGCACCCGGGACAAACCCACCTCATTTGTCACAATATCATTACTGACCCTGGGGTGGGTATCCCGCAATGATCCTATCGGATTCTGGAGGCGCGGAGATAGGCTGTTGCCAAGGAGCTGGAGGAGATGCTTAACCTGGGAGTTACAGAAGAGTCTATGAGTGACTGGTCATCACCCATCGTCTTGTTTCCTAAATCCGACAGATTCTGCATTGACTTCTGGAAGGTTAATGCAGCTTCTAAACTAGAAACATATCCCATCCCCAGAGTAGATGAACTAGTCAAGCGACTCAGTAAGCACACTTTATATCAACCTTGGATATGACCAAGGGATACTGGCAGGTGCCCTTGACTCCGGTTGCCAAGGAGAAGACTATTTTTTCGACACTGCAAGGTCTGTTCCAGTTTACAGCACTGCCCTTTTGATTACATAGGGCTCCTGCCACATTTCAATGCCAGGTCGACCGCCTAGTCACACCGCTCAAAGAGTATGTAGCTGCATACCTTGATGACATCGTCATCTATAGCAAAGACTGGACCATTCATCTAACCCAAGTACAAGCCATGCTAACCAGTCTGCAGAAGGCCGGGTTGACAGCCAACCACAAGCTCTTTGCTGATACTAGGCCCTGGCTAAGTATTAAATTTAAACTAGAAGCTCTCTGCTGGGTTTTAAATTTAAACTGAAAGCTACTTGCTGAATTTTTGATGTAAACTAAAAGCTCTTTGCTGGGTTTTAAATTGAAACTGTTCTCTGATGGGTTTTAAACTTAAACAGAAATCTACCTGCTGAGATTTTAATTTAAACTAAAAGCTCTTTGCTGATACTAGGCCCTGACTGATTTAACAAATACACTGGATATTAATTTACAGATTAATTAGCTTTAATCGAAAGAATTCCTTTATCCCCAAGATTTAGAAAAAATCCCAGAAGTAAATGCTTACAATTGCAGATCTCTTTCCAGAAATAGCAGTCTGTTTTTGTATCCTTCAAGACTATTGCTGACTATTGCTGCTGACCTTCTGCCAGAATCTGGAGGAGCCACTCCATTCTGGCTTGTCACTGTTCTCTTGCAACACCACTATATCTTCTTCTTCTGCAGCTGAGTTAACCCTGCAGTATTCCAGTTCCAACAAACTTTTAGCAGCCTCTAGTAGCCAAAACAAAGCCTTATTATTCAGCACTGACTATACCTTCTTCAAGCTCCCTAACTAGGGTGAGGCTAACTCTCTTAGTCCATACAAACAAAAAAATAATCCTGCTGCAGAGGCCCTGCCCTGGAGGGACATGGACTTTATTTATTTACTAGGCTTATATACTGCTTTTCTATGAGTCAAAGTGGTGTACATTCAGGTACTGTGTAAGGGCTCATAATCTGTTTTTGTACCTGAGGGTTACGTGGCTTGCCCAAGGCCACAAGGAGTACCTGTAGGACTAGAAACTCCAGTACTTCTGGCCCAAGGTTGCTGTCCTCTAGCAGGACTTGAACCCCTGCCCCTCAGGTTGAGGTAGGCTATGGCCTAGCATAGCCTGCTACTATGAAAGGCCTGTAAGTTAGGCATGGATCCTAATTTCCATTATAGCTAGAAAAGAACTATAAATCTGTGAAAACTAAGAAAGATGTTTTAAAATGCTAAATAAGAAGTTTTTATGAATGCATAAGTCTTCTATTATTCTCTTGTATGTGAAAGAACAGAAAAGTAACAGTATATGCATTCCTGGAGCTGAAGTTAACCTTGCAGTAGAAAAGTTACCAAGTTAAGACTATACCATTGTTCAAGCAATCCTAAGGGAGGGGGCCGGTTGCTAGGCTCCGGAGGGATTTCTAATTGGACAAATGAAGGGAATGTATAACCAATGAGAAGTTTGTATGTATCGAGCTAGAACCAATAGAACATTTTCATGTATCAAACTGAAAAAATGGTATAAAAAGTTATGTCTCTGTATAAACCTTTGCTCAGTACCTTTTTGCTGCTTTGACTGACTGGGCCTTGTGCACAATAAACTGACTTGGACCCTGTCAATCGACTCCTGGACTTATTCATTGATTGCACTTTGCTACAGCATATTCTTTGTGCATTGGCCGGGAAGTGCGAGTGGTAAATGGTATTCAAGTGAGTAATCCACGTAATTCGCCTTGAGGTTTGGCCCGGTTGGAACCGTGTCTGTCCGACCGCGGGGGAGACCTCAGGCGCCACCGGCCCCTTTGAGACGGAGAGGGTTCCGCCTGCCTCGGCTGGCCATCGGGTCCAGCTGGCCAACACCTCCGACCCGGGGGAGTCCAGGTTCCAACTCAGAAGCTGGTGAGGTATCGGGGACCGGATCCGGTGAGTAGACATTTTTGTAATTAAATAGTCAGAAAGAACAGCCTGGGACAGCGTCTTGCGAGTGCGAAACCAATTTGGTAAATTTGGTATAGACTAACTGGGAAATCTGGGAAATCTCGCATGAGTGTGCGCGAGACAAAGGAGCCTGATCACCTCCTATAAGGGCGGTCCTAGTAAACTCTGCGTAAGGAAAGCGGAAGCTGAAACTATCGACCCTTCTTGTTTGTTTGGAATAGTCAGTTAGTCAGAAAACCTGGGCACTTGAAATATTGAAATATGATATCTTGTTGCTTGTGTGCGTGTGAGTGAGAGGTCTTGAAATACAGACCAAGCGAAAATTGACTCCTAAGTAGCGCAGTTCCTGGCCGGGCGACCGCGCCCAGGTCGCGAACAGGAGGAAGCGAGTGGCGTTTGTCCCCCCTAGTGTTCTGTGGGCTGTACGGACCCCTTACCTACAGCCATACTACCTATCCTTATTGTACGTTGTCTTGTACGTCATTACGTGTACGTAGGGACGTAGGGTACGTAACGTACGCAGGTACGTTGAGTACGTAGGCAGCGTAGGCAGGTACGTTTACATTATGGGAGGGACGGAGTCCACGCAAACTCCGTTGGCATGTATGATCAAGAATTTCCGTAAAGGAGTTTCGGACGATTATGGTATAAAAATGACTTCATCCAGATTAAAAATGTTATGTGAAAGGGAGTGGCCCGCATTAGCTGCTTCATGGCCCCGAGAGGGCACCTTTGATTTTGAGACAGTTTTACAAATTCATCAGCTTATACTGAGAGTGTATCCCGACCAGTTCCCCTATATAGATTCCTGGTTGAGTGTATGCGAACAGCAGCCCTCATGGATGAAGCGCTGTTATGAGGAGCACTGTAAAATATTTGTAGCTACTACTAGGGGAGCCACAAAAGCTAAGGAAGAGAAGCCACCAGTATATTCGGACCCAGAGTCCTCAGATATTCTGGATAATTTACCCTGGCACCCACAGAAAATAGTCCCCACGGCCCCACAACTTGAGGTAGAGCCCGATGAGGAGCCCCAGAAAATACCAAAGCTACAGCCTAAGAAGCGCCCTACCCCAAGTGAAAGTTCCGGGTCAGGCCCAAGTACAGCAGGGGGACTTGAATCATCTGATGAGATAGAAAGTGGAAGCTCTCCTACCAGTTTAGGGTCACCCACCAAGGAAACTGGTGCTCGAGAACCTTATGAGTTAAGAAGCGTAACTCCCAAGAAAAAGGAGAAAGCAGGGCATCTAATGCCATTACGTCAAGTGCCTGGAATTCCTGTTTTGAATGATCAGGGCCAGATGGTGCCAGGACCAACCAGCTTAGTTTATGTACCCTTTTCTATCACAGATTTATTAAACTGGAAAACGCATTGTGCTTCCTATACAGCCAAGCCTCAGGAATTAACAGAATTAATGTCTAGTATTATGCAAACCCATCAGCCTACCTGGGCCGATTGTCGCCAGCTCCTGTCCACCCTTTTCACTACTGAAGAGCGAGGCCGGATCGGGCAAGCAGCCCTCCGGTGGTTAGAAGAGAACCCTGTAGAAAGGGGGGCAGTAAATCCCCCGCAGGCCGCAGCTGCAGAGTATCCCAATGAAGATCCCGGGTGGGACCCGAATGATGAAAGGGGGGCGGCGGCCCTAACCAGATTTCGCCAGGCCTTAGTGCAGGGCCTGAAGAGGGGAGGCCAGAGGGCCATGAATATTGGAAAAGTATCGGAAGTTCTCCAGGGTCCGGATGAGAGCCCAGCGGCCTTTTATGAACGATTATCTGAAGCTTATAGACTATATACCCCATATGATCCCGCTGCTCAGGAAAATTTACGCATGGTAAATGCGGCATTTGTTAGTCAGTCCCAGAGAGACATAAAACGAAAATTGCAGAAATTAGATGGATTTGCGGGCATGAATACAACTCAGTTAATGGAAGTCGCTCAGAAAGTATTTGTGAATCGTGAGAATGAACGAGACAAAGAAAGTGAACGAAAGATGAAGAAGAAGGCAGATCTTCTTGCTGCTGCTATAACCGAACGACGTGGAGGAGGTTTCCCTAATCAAAGGACCAGAGGTCGTGGAAGAGGCCGCGGAAGCGACAGGCCTCCATTAGGTGCAAATCAATGCGCCTACTGCAAGGAAGAAGGACATTGGAGAAATGAGTGCCCGCATTTGGACTCCGCCCCTGCGAGGGGAGGAGGGAGTCCCTGGTGGCCAGGAGGACGATTTCGAAGGAGAGGAGGAATGAATCGAACGCAATTCCAACAAGAGAGGGAAGAAGCCATTGAGGGAGTGGCAGTAGCAACGGGCTATGACCTGGATGACATAGATGAAGACTAGGCCAGACCGGGCTCCAAGTTCACCCTGGGTCCCCAGGAGCCTATGGTCAATTTAAAGATAGGGGACCAATATATGGAATTCATGGTAGATACAGGAGCAGAACATTCAGTAGTAGCCAAGCCAGTAGCTCCACTGTCCTCACGATCTGTCACCATAACAGGAGCAATTGGAAATAAAGCCACAAAACCATTTTTACAGAACCGCATGTGTGAGCTAGGGGGACAGAAGATAACGCACCAGTTCTTGTATATGCCTGAGTGCCCTATTCCACTATTGGGCAGAGACATGCTTGCCAAACTCCAGGCCCAAATATCCTTTGCTGAAGGGGAGAAATGAAAATGACTGTGAACCCAAAGCCTGCTGGATTAATGGTGCTGACTGTTCCCCGAGAAGAGGAGTGGCGGTTCTATAGTGCACCTGCAATAAAGTCCACCAGTCCCTGTATACCTACCAACCTTATAGCCCCACCTGAAGTTTGGGCAGAAGATAATCCACCTGGCCTAGGGAAGAACATAGCCCCTGTAATTGTCACCCTCAAGCCAGGAGTGGAACCAGTACATGTGAAGCAGTATCCTCTCCCTCGACCAGCCATTGAAGGAATTCACCATCATCTGATGAAACTGCTGAAGTATGGACTTCTCAAAGAATGTCAGTCACCATGGAACACTCCCCTTCTCCCAGTAAAGAAGCCTGGGACAGGGGACTACTGCCCAGTACAAGATCTAAGGCGAGTAAATGATGCAGTTGAAACTATACACCCAGTAGTACCAAATCCTTACACTCTCTTGGGACTGATCCCCGCTGAGGCTACTCACTTCACCGTCCTGGACCTGAAAGATGCCTTTTTCTGTGTGCGCCTAGCACCTACCAGTCAACTTTTATTTGCTTTTGAATGGCAAGACCCCACAACAGGAAGGCGGGGTCAACTCACCTGGACTAGATTACCCCAAGGATTCAAGAATTCACCTACTCTCTTCAGTGCTGCTCTGAATCAGGATCTCTCAAGTTACCCAGTGGACCCAGGAAAAAGGGTTCTTCTTCAGTATGTAGATGACTTGCTTATAGCCACCAACTCAGAAAGTGAATGCCTGCAAGCTACTAGTGAACGTTTGTACCTTCTCAAAGATGCCGGATACAAAGTCTCAAAAGCCAAAGCACAACTATGCCAAACTGAAGTCAAGTATCTAGGATTCCAGTTGTCCAGTGGGATCCGACGTTTAGGACCAGAACGCAAAGAAGCTGTATGTAATATCTCCACTCCAACCACTAGGAGGCAAGTAAGAGCCTTCCTGGGGGCAGTAGGATATTGTCGCATATGGATCCCCAACTTTGCCCTGATTGCAAAACCACTATACCAAGCCACCAGAGGAATGGAAAAATCCCCACTAGATTGGGGACCTGAAGAAGATGTAGCATTCCAAACTTTGAAAAAGGCCTTGATGTCATCTCCAGCTTTAGGTCTCCCAGATGTTCAGAAGCCTTTCCATCTTTTTGTCCATGAGTCACAAGGAAACGCATTGGGAGTATTGACCCAATCTCTTGGATCCTGGCAACGACCAGTAGCTTATCTGTCAAAACAATTGGATGTAGTTGCAAAAGGATGGCCCCCTTGTCTGAGAGCGGTTGCAGCAACAGCTCTCCTAGTGGGCGAAGCAGACAAACCTACCCTGGGACAAACTCTTCAAGTCACCATGCCACATTCTGTCCTGACTCTCATGGAACACAAAGGAAATTTCTGGCTAACCAATGCACGAATGTTGAAGTATCAAAGCATGTTATGTGAAAATCCTCGGATACAGTTGAAAGTTAGCCAAGCTCTGAATCCTGCTACACTGTTTCCAATTGGTCCTGGGCCACCTGATCATAATTGCCATGGACACTGTATTCTCAAGTCGCCCTGATTTGACTGATGTCCCTCTAGAGGACCCAGAACGGACTTTCTTTGTAGATGGAAGCAGTCTGGTCATCAATGGACATCGTTGTGCTGGATATGCAATGGTGACCCTTGATCTGGTAGTTGAGTCCTCAGCCCTGACCCCAGGAACGTCTGCGCAGAAAGCTGAATTGATAGCCCTCACTAGAGCCTTGACATTAGGAGAAGGACTCCGCATAAATGTGTACACAGATTCCAAATATGCTTTCACTACTTTGCACGCACATGGAGCCTTGTACAAAGAATGAGGGTTAATCACCTCAGGGGGTAAAGACATTAGGTATGGGCCCGAGATATTGATGTTATTAGATGCTGTATGGGCCCCCAAACAAGTGGCAGTCATGCACTGTAGAGGTCACCAGGCAGGAGCAGGAGAAATTGCTCGAGGGAATAGATTTGCAGATGTCACAGCCCGAAAAGCAGCTACCACAGGACAAGTAAGGACCCAAGATACTGTAATGCAAGCAGCCCTATTCCCTGTGCCCCTTAGTTCATGGGCACCCCGATATACTACGCAAGAGTTAGACTATTATTGTGAGAAAGAGGGAGGAGTCTTAACAGAACAAGGTTGGATAATGCTACCACCTCCAGAAGATAGTCCACCCCCAGGTCCTACAGTCATCCCTGAAGCACTAGGACCAGCCTTTGTCCAAGCATTCCACAAAGCCACACATTATGGAAAAACAGCCATGGAGAAAGCCCTAAGACCCCATTTCTGTATTTCATTGCTAGGATCCCTGACTGCCTCAGTGGCGCAACAATGCCTGACATGTGCCAAGAACAATGCTAAGCAAGGTCCTGTTCCACCCCCAAGAATTCAGTCAGTAGGGGTGACCCCCATGAGTGATATACAGATAGACTTTGCTGAAATGCCTCGTGCAAATGGATATCACTATATGTTAGTGTTAGTCTGCACATTTTCAGGGTGGGTAGAAGCCTACCCCACTCGAACTGAGAAAGCCCAAGAAGTCACTAGGGCATTGCTCCATGAGATCATTCCCCGATTTAGAATTCCATCAACTATTGGGTCAGATAATGGTCCATCATTTGTATCTCAAGTGACCCAACAGTTAGCTCTAGCTTTGCAAATAAAATGGAAATTACACACTGCTTACAGATCCCAGAGTTCAGGGAAAGTAGAACGCATGAATAGAACCCTGAAAGCTCAGTTATCCAAACTTTGCCAAGAAACACACTTGAAGTGGCTCCAGGTTTTACCCATAGCCCTTCTCAGGATACGTTCAGCTCCCACCAGATCCTTAGGAGTCTCCCCTTTTGAGATTTTGTATGGGCGATCTCCACCCATAGTGCAAGGAATAAAGGGAGACATGAGACAGATAGGATCTGAAATAACTAGACAAGAACTATTAGCTTTAGGTTCTGTTTTGCAGAAACTCCAAACATGGGTACAAGACCGATTACCCATCAACCTGACTGAACCTCTGCATCCCTTCAAGCCAGGAACGTCCGTGTGGGTGAAAGAGTGGAAAAAACCCCACTGGCGCCGCATTGGAAGGGACCATATGTCGTCATCCTGTCAACACCCACCGCAGTGAAAGTTGCAGAATTCGAACCCTGGATCCACCACAGTCGAGTGAAGCCAGCAGCTGCTCCTGATCCTGGCCAATGGACATCAGCAAATGATCCCGAGACTCCATTGCGACTCACCTTGAGGAGACAGCCAGTATTATAGAAGAAACTTCAGAATCTACCTATGTCACGTGAAAGTGACCATCACAGCAGAAACAGAAGCAAGCTCAACACAGATCATCACCCTCAACTTTCCAGTTAACTTCCAAAGACTGTAATCATCATGTTCTTCCACTTTTGCCTTGTGGGAGTGGTGATCCTGGGAATCCTGGAAAAGACTTTTGCTCTACCCCCTTGTGCAGCTTGTATAACCACCACTCGAACTGGACAGAAGATTACTCAGACTTTGCTCTATCATTCTTACTATACTTGCACTGGTACAGTCAGCCTGTGTGTTTATAATGGTACTGAATTGAACATTTGCACAAAGGGGAAAAGTAAGAATTGTTATAACCCCCGACAGAATCCATCCTACTATACATTTGAGATAAGCTGGAATGATGAAGATGGAGCCATCTTGAATATAACTAAACCTCTCACCAACCCCATAAAACCTATCATCTTGAACTGTGATGCTTGTGGTGCCATAAATAACAATGCTTACCACAGATGTGCGTCTTGGTCATGGGAGCGAGCATACTACCATGATGATAAGTACATGTGTCCAGAGGGAGTCTATGGATGGGGAAAATGCACTGGGAAAAGTACAACAGCCACCATCTACACCACTGCATCTCGACATGATTACTTTTGCCCAAAATGGGAGTGTGTGTATTTTGCTACCTGGAAGAACGCACCAACGGGACAAGATGGAGATCATCGAAAAGGCAGCCTAAGAAAGATTAGACTGTCAGAGCCTACAAAATGTCAGAAAGGAGCTTGTAATCCTTTACAACTCCTCATAGCCAATCCCAGCCACTGGAAGCAAGGATACAAGTTTGGGTTGCGTATAGCAGGAGGAGGTGTAGATCCGGGGACTATTTTATATCTACAATTAAATACCAACACCCATGTATCCTCACCCTATCGTATACATCATTCTTTCTATGAAGCCATGAAATCAGAGTTTGAAATTCCTCCTGCTTCCCAGAACTTATTTCTTGAATTAGCGGGAGCAGTCGCATCTGGTCTCCATGTTTCAGATTGTTTGTTTTGTGGAGGAACAACAATGGGAGACCAATGGCCTTGGGAGGCACAAGAACTGAACTATTCTGTTCCATATAATCAGACCAATATACACAATACCACAAGTGAATGGGTATTGGCTCACTCCATTATGGGTAACTTATGTTTTTCTCGTTATGGACCCATGTTTAATATGGAAGTGGGGCAGCTGGTCTGTCTCAATCAGAAGTTCTACAACAGTACCACTAAGAAGACATCTTGGTGGTCCGGCGTCAACACTACTGAACCTCCCAATCCTCTTGTTCAGTTCCCCAAACTTGCCAGTATCTGGACTAATTTAGCAGCATATAATTCTTGGCAAGCACCACCTGGACTGTATTGGATTTGCGGAACCCGAGCATATGCCAGACTTCCTCATCACTGGCGAGGTGCATGTGTATTGGGAACCATACGACCTTCCTTTTTCCTTCTGCCTACATCCCAGGGAGAACAGCTGGGATATCCTGTGTACAGAAGTTGACAGCTGAAGGAGGCCTTGAAAATAGGCCAATGGGACAAATGGGAAGGTGATGAATGGCCACCGGAAAGAATCATTGCATACTATGGACCTGCTACTTGGGAGCAGGATGGGACTTGGGGATATCGTACCCCTGTTTATATGATCAATCGAATAATACGTTTGCAAGCAGTTGTTGAAATAATAACCAATAAAACCAGTAAAGCACTAACCCTTCTAGCGAAACAGAGTACACAAATGCGTACAGCCATTTATCAAAATCGTTTAGCTTTAGATTATTTGTTAGCAGCTGAGGGTGGAGTATGTGGGAAGTTGAATCTAAGTAATTGTTGTTTACAGATTGATAATAATGGGCATGTAGTTGAAGACTTAGCCATCCAGATGAGAGAGCAGACATTTGTGCCTGTCCAGACATGGCACAGTTTAAAGATAGATGGGTGGTTTGGGTCATTGTTTTCTTGGATTGGTGGTCTGAAATCCCTTATGTTGATTGTCTTATTCATTTTAGCCATGTGCCTATTGCTCCCTTGTCTCCTACCCCTTTGCTTACGTATGATAACATCATCACTTGATAACACTATAGAGCGGAAGGCAGCTGCGAAAGTATTAGCTATGTGGCGATATCACCCTATACCCCATAATGCTGATGCTGTTACACCTGTATACTGTGTTAATTGACTAATGAGTGATTTAATTCTCACCCTTCCTCACTTACGGGTGAGAATAATCAAAGGGGGGAATGAGGTAGGCTATGGCCTAGCATAGCCTGCTACTATGAAAGGCCTGTAAGTTAGGCCTGGATCCTAATTTCCATTATAGCTAGAAAAGAACTATAAATCTGTGAAAACTAAGAAAGATGTTTTAAAATGCTAAATAAGAAGTTTTTATGAATGCATAAGTCTTCTATTATTCTCTTGAATGTGAAAGAACAGAAAAGTAACAGTATATGCATTCCTGGAGCCGAAGTTAACCTTGCAGTAGAAAAGTTACCAAGTTAAGACTATACCATTGTTCAAGCAATCCTAAGGGAGGGGGCCGGTTGCTAGGCTCCGGAGGGATTTCTAATTGGACAAATGAAGGGAATGTATAACCAATGAGACGTTTGTATGTATCGAGCTAGAACCAATAGAACATTTTCATGTATCAAACTGAAAAAGTGGTATAAAAAGTTATGTCTCTGTATAAACCTTTGCTCAGTACCTTTTGCTGCTTTGACTGACTGGGCCTTGTGCACAATAAACTGACTTGGACCCTGTCAATCGACTCCTGGACTTATTCATTGATTGCACTTTGCTACAGCAAGGTAACTTGCCAAACCACTAGGCCACTCTTCCCTCAGTTACATGGTTAGAGTAAATCCCACCACTGCCACCATGTGTGGCGTGTGATGAGAAGGCATTTTCTGTACAACACAGGCCAGAGAGCAGTTCAGGGAAAGCAAAAGCAGGTTTTTTTTATTCTGTCCCAGCTTGTAAAACCTCCATAAAACAAAACTCCGAACAGAGAGCAGATCAGGAAAAACAAAAGCAGCTTTACTTCTTTCCCAGTTTGTTAAACCTCCACAAACTGATTCTCTTGGCCTTCCTCCAGCCCCAGTTAAAGTTCCGACCTCAGAACTCTGTACGGCTTGCCTTGGAAGGACTTCTGGCTCCACAGGCCTCCCTCCCTCCTGCAGTCTGTTGGGTTCTTAACTTGTCCCTGTTAGCCATTCTCTCCCAGCTGTGAACTCTGGGCTGCAGACTGTCTTAAAGGGGACTGCTGATAATTGCTTTGGAGAGGGACGGGTAACATTCTATAGACTCCATCATAGGGCCCAATATTCAAAGTGATTAACATGGTTAGCAAACTTGCTAACCATGTTAATCCCTCTATGCCCCAGTGCCGCTATTGCATGCCCTGATGCAAACCAGTCAGCATCAGGGCATTCTGGGGGCAGTTCAAGGGTGGCACCCAGTGATAACCGGGCAGCAACGATATTAAGCTGCTGCCCGGTTATGGCAGAATGGCGAAAGTAAGGAACAGCAAAGGCGGGCCTATCTTTCATCGTGGAAGCTAACAGAGCAGTGGCTGAATATTGCCGCTGCTCGCTTAGCTTCTTGGCAATCTGGGCATCCCAGATATTAAATGCCAGGGCCAGATATGACCCCAGCATTGACCATCCTGGTCTAAGTTTCAGCAGGGCAATTAGCTGAGTTGGACTGTCCAGCACCACCACTGAACATCCTCCCCATGATATACCGGGCATTAAAATTTCAAGAATTTACTTTAAAGACAAAAATAAATAAAGGAAACAACAGACACTGTTCAGAAGCTGGGGGTGGGATGGTGGGGGGGGGGGGGGAAGATATTCAACGGTGGCAGCTAGCTGTCATCACTGAAACTAACACCAGATATTGAATATCTGCGTTAACCAGAGAAGCAGAAAGCTGACTGGGAAGCGGCGATATTCAACCGTTTCCTGGTTAGCTTCTGTGGCGAAAGTTAGGCCGTTCTTTCAGGTGACTAACTTTCTCCACTTCGCAGTAACCGGCAGCATCTCAATATCACTGGGTGCCGCCTCCACTCTGTCCACGAAATACTGTTGCTAGCGGCTAGAAGCGGGCGGTACAGCAGCAGCACCCGGGTATATTCAGCGGCACTAACTGCGTTAATTACATTGAATATCCCTCATTGGTATTTTAATTCCTGGGTTTTCTCCCGTAAAATCCTCTCTTTATTTCTCCTGCCACCTGTGAGCTTCTCAAATACCTCATCTTAGATCCTATGAATCTACAAAATACCCCTCTCACTCTCTCATGGCTGTGGGATACCTAAACCTTGGGACAAGATTTGGTTCCTTTCCCAAAAAATAGGATCAGGCCTCTCCTAGCCCTTAATATTAAGACTGCATGCATTCTCCCTCAGTTTTCCCCGCTGCATCTAGGCCCTCAAGCAGTATATTTGCTCAGGAAGGTACAAGGTTGGTAGGTGTGGGGTTTCCTTCTTTAAATTTTGGGGTAACAGCATCTCTGTTTCCTCGTTCTGTCAGCCAGGTTGGCTTGATGAGAGTCTACTCTGGCCTTCTGCTTCTTAAACCTCTGCCTGGTTCTTGGGAAAAATCCTTTTTTTGGTACGTTTCACTTAAATGATAGCACCAATTGAGGAGGCTCCATCTGTCTGTGTGTCTGTTTGTCTGTCTGTCCATATGTATCTGCTTGTTTGGGCCTGCGCAAACAGATGCGCACAGCTGCACTAGAATTCCCATGGTCCCCAGTGGCATCATGAAATTAAGTGTAGCAGCAGATAAGCATGCAATAAATAAATCCAGGAGTCTTTTCAAGGATCCAAGCCAGTTTAATGTGCACATGGCTCAAGCAATAAGCAATTTCAAAATGGCTGAGCAATGGCTTCTAGTAAAACAACAACTTTTATAGCTTTCTTGTCCATTCTAAGCATAGGCAAACTTTTCATTGGTCCCAGTACCCCTCTCACCCATCTATTGGTCCCCGGTACTGATATGGCTACCCAATCGGGACTCTGGTCTGGGCCCAGCACCTGGTTGCCCCCCTTCTAGTCCCAATTACAATGGTCAGTGTCTCCAACTTGTTACTTCTCTCCTCCAAGGTCGCTGAGCTTGTTAAAACATATGGGAAGCAGGGCACTGTAACCTTGCTTTTTGCAGAGTTAATTAATTCCATAGAAGCTGTGCTCTCTTATCAGTACCAATTAGAGCTGTTTTCTGTCTTTTATAAGTTTCGTTTCTGCTTAGCTATGTTCAGTTAAACTGAGTTAAGTTTCAATTCTATGGTGTCATCATTCAGGGGGGTTTTCATTCCTCTGGGCCTAACTACAGGCTTCAGTTACAGGTCAAGCTGCTCAGGCCTGTCTGCTTAGTTCAATTAGCATGGATCATAGGCCGTCGCCTACCACATTCCCCCCTTTGATTATTCTCACCCGCATGTTAATAAGGTGTGAGAATCAAATCACATAATACTAGGTAAAGGTATCACTCTGTGGTATAGGGTAGTAAGTTCACATAGCTAGCATCTTTGTAGCTGTCTTACGCTCTACAGTGTTATTAATAACTGAAGTTATCATTTGCAAGCAAAATGGCAAGAAACAAGGGAGCAACAGGCAGATAGTCAAAGTCCATAGTTTGGCAAGAGTGGGAAAAAGAACTAAAGGATTAGAAGGTTCGGTTGCATCTTTGTTGTGCTGTCGTAAAGCTTCTGATTTAGACAGACCAGCTGTCCATCCTTCGTAGTAGATTGTGGTCCAGTCCGAACAAAACACAAACTGTCAACAATGGGGTGGGCCAATACCCACTCACTAGTAGTATTATGTAAATCAGTCTGATTGTATAGGATAGAATAGTTCAGTTCTTGCGTCTCCCAGGGCCACTGATCTCCCATCTTAGTTCCTCCACAATAGAAACAGTCAGAAGTGTGGAGACTAGATGCTATTGCTCCAGTAAGTTCAAGAAACAAGTTCTGGTGGTGGTATGAGGAATTGCAACGGTGGCTTGCATAGCCTTGTAGAAAGTCAAGATCTAGAACAACTTTTGGATTGGAGAGTATACCAATGCAAGTATAGGAAGAATGATAAAACAAGGTCTGAGTGACCTTCGGTCCAGTTCATGTTGTACTTATACAGGCTGCCCAGGGAGATAAGGCAAAAGTCATTTCAAAGCACTCCAAGGCTGCTGCCAAAATAAAGCAATAATAATAATTCATAATGGGCATAGTCTCTGGAAAATTGGTGGAACTGTCGACTTCCACAACAGATAACAGATGTAGGGTTGATTGTAGATCCTCAAGCTTCTGCCGTACGTAGACCTACCAGCGTTTTGGCAGGAGTAGGGCTGTAGATTCCAAAGTATCACTGTCCTCTGGGATGTCTCAATTTCTTAAAATATCATAGCATAGTCTCTTAGGCTATTATTGCTTCCTTAGAGCAGTTCACTCTTTAGGAGATCAAAACAGTCTTTTCAGAGTATTTAAACACAGTCTCTTAGAAGATTCAATTTCTTAACACAACACAGTCTCTTTCTGATGATTGCAGGTTTTTTTCAGATGCGAGGCTTACCTTCAGATAAACAAACAGTCTTGAAATAGTGCAGTTTCTGAGGGACCAATAAGTCTTAGGGCCGTGGTTGTTGTCGTAGGGTGAGGTGCAATGGAGTCTCAGGATGCTGTACAGTAGTCCAGTGATCAGGTTCAAGAGCAGCTGCTGGCTTCACTTGATTATGATGGGTCCAAGGTTCAAATTCTGCGACTTTTACTGCAGTTGGAGTTGTTGACAGGATGACGACATAGGGTCCCCTCCAATGCAGGGCTAACAGTATCTTTCTCCACTCTTTGATCCACACCGAGACTCCAGGCTTGAAAGGATGCAGGGGTGCAGGCAAATTGATGAGTAATCGATTTTGTACTCAGGTATGAAGACTCCTGCAAAACAGAACTTAAAACCAATAGTTCATGTCTAATAATTTCAGATCCTATCTGTCTCATATCTCCTTTTATTTCCTATACAATAGGCAGGGGTTGCCCATACAGAATCTCAAAAAGGGAGACTCCTATAGACTTAGCAGGGGCTAAGTATATCCTAAGAAGGGCTATGGGAAGAACCTGGGGCCACTTCAGGTAAACCTCTTGGCAAAGTTTAGACAACTGAGATTTCAGGGTTCTATTCATACATTCTACTTTTCCTAAATTCTGAGATCTATAGGCAGTATGTATCTATTAATATCGATATCTTGGGCTATACTTAATGGACTTGCTTCCTAAGGTTATCCACCCTCATTCTTTGTACAGGGGCCCATATGCATGCAAGGTTGTAAGGGTATACTTGAAATCTGGGTACACATTTAGACAGGGCTCTTTTCCTATTGTTAGTGCTCTAGTGAGGACTATCAGTTCAGCTTTCTGTGGTGAAGTTTCTGGGGCCAGGGCTGAGGACTCAACTACCAAATCAGGGGTCACCACTGCATATCTAGCACAACAATGTCCATTGATGATGAAACTGCCTTCAGCCACAAAGAAAGTCTGTTCAGGGTTCTCCAGAGGGACATCAGTCAAATCCAGGTGGCTTGAGAATACAGTGTCCATAATTTCTAAACAGTCATGATCAGGGGATCAAGACCAACTGATAACAACATAGCAGGATTGAAAGCTTGACTGACCCTTCAGTTGTATCTGGGGTTTTCACACAACATACTCTAATATTTCAACATTCATAGATTTGTTAGCTAGTAATTTCCTTTGTATTTCATATTGGTTAGAACAGAGTGTGGTACAGTAACTTGAAGATTCTGTCTCAAAGTGAGCTTGTCAGCTTTGCTCACTAGGAGGGCTGTAGCTTGCAACAGCTCTCAAATAAGGGGCCAGCCTTTTGCAACTACATCCAATTGTTTGACAAATAGGCTACTGGTTGTTGCCAAGGTCCAAGAGATTGAGTCAACACTCCTAGAACATTTCCTTGCGACTCATGAACATAGAGACTGTAAGGTTTTCTGGACATCTGGTAGACCCAGAATTGGTGACAACATCAGAGTGTTTTTTTCAAAGATCAAAAGGCTGCATCCTGTTCAAGTCCCCATTCCTCTGGAGACTTTTCCATTCCTTTGATAGCTTGATACAATGTGATACAATGGTTTTTGCTAGCAGCGCAAAATTGGGGATCCATATACAACAGTACCCTGTGGCACCCAAGAAGGCTCTCACTTGCCTCCTGGTGGTTGGAGTAGGAATACTGCATACAGCTGCTTTGCGTTCTGGTAAGGGTTCCAGGCGTCAAATTCCGCTGGACAACTGGAATCCTAGGTATTTAACTTGTTTGACATAATTATGCTTTGGCTCTTGAGACTTTGTATCCAGCCTCATTAAAAAGGTGCAAGAGTTCACTGGTGGCTGGTGGACATTCACTTTCTGAGTTGGTGGTAATCTTGTCTAGGTGAGTTGGCCCTACCTCCTTGTAGTGGGGTCTTGGGCTAAGCGTATACAGAAAAAAACATCTTTTTAAGTCCAGAATGATGAAATGTATAGCTTCAGCAGAGATCAGCTCCAAGAGAATATAAGGATTTTGGTACCACTGGTTGTATAGTTTCAGCTGCATCATTCATTCTTTCTTAGATCCTGCACTGGGCGGTAATCACCTGTCCCAGGCTTCTTGACTGGCTTGAGGGTGACAATGGCAGGGGCTATGTTCTTCGCTAGGCCAGGTGGATTATCTTCTGCCCATCCTCCAGGTGGGGCTATGAGGTTGGTAAGTGTACAGCTTGTTGCTTTGGATGCAGGTGAATAGAACCGCCATTCTTCTTCTTGGGGACAGTTAACACCATCAGGCCAGCAGATTTTGAGTTTCATTTTTTTCTTCCTTCAACAGAGGATATCTGTGCTTGAAGCTTTGCA
This sequence comes from Ichthyophis bannanicus, assembly GCA_033557465.1. NCBI lineage: Eukaryota > Metazoa > Chordata > Amphibia > Gymnophiona > Ichthyophiidae > Ichthyophis > Ichthyophis bannanicus. The sequence continues at coordinate 939,061,730 of CM066033.1, read as the reverse complement.
AGCAGGTCTCGGCCCAAAAATGGAATAGGGCATTCAGGCATATACAGGAACTGGTACATTATTATTATTATTTTTTTCTAGTTCACACATGTGGTTCTGCAGAAAAGGCTTTGCGAGAAAAACACAGGGGCTACTGGCTTTAGTATTCTGCTCCTGTATCCCCCATAAAAGTCCATATATTGGTCCCCTATTTTTCAGACTGACTCCTGGGGACCCAGGGAAACTGGAGAGTCCGGTCTGGCCTAGTCTTCATCCATGCTGTAGCCCTCTCAGGCTGCCACTCACGCTATAGCTGCTCCACTCTCGTGCTGAAACACTGTGCTTGGTTTATTGTTTTATGACTTTGCAATCAAGTACTCCCTCGGGAGTCAAGATACGGGCATTCACTTCTCTAATGTCCTTCTTTTTCTATAATGGGGCGCACTCACACCCAGTTTTCACATCCGCTGCTCCTTCGATTAGGAAAAGCTCCACATCATCCAACTAAAATATCATTCACTTTCTCTGTTACATTTATTTTCACAATTCACACACCCTCTGATTAACTTTCATTTAACCATTATGCCCGCAAATTCATCCAGTTCTTTGCAATTTCCGTTCATTAGTTCAATCAAGTCCTAAAACTTCTCAGTGTATAATGCAGTTTTTTTTCAGTTCTAAACAAGTCTGGTCAGCTGACTTTCACTTCTAGTCCGGAGGGGGTGGACATTCCCCTGTTGCAGAGGTGGCTAGCAAACTACTTGGGAATCTGTAGTCCCCCCCCCCCCCTCTCCTGGATTCTGTTTCTCCTAGCAATGCTCTATCCAGGAGGTTGATTTTTTTTTTTTTTTTAAAAGGATCCACTTCTCTGCTGTGGGCACATTAGTTCACGCCCACCGGGGGGGTGACATCATCGGTGGAATGGGCTCCATCCCCCCCTTAAGCACTCTAAACGGAGCTACTTACAGAGAGAGAGAGAGAGAGACGAGACAGGATACCTAGAAATTCTGGGGCAAAATCCTGATTGGGACAGAGACATTTCATAATCTTCAGTAAATCCCTTACTGAAATTCTTGATCATACTTGAAAAGACACTTATTATTTCTGTAAACATAGGGCAGGCAGGAAACACTTAGATGAGCACCTACCTCCCTTATGCTTCTTATAGAGAGAACTATAGCTATCTGTCAGCATGTCTCTGCAAAAGAAATTATTTTTTTTAGTTCAGGAAGCAAATATTTAAAAGACATTCCGGATATTTTTCATAAAATACAGTACACCTTTCCCTTTTTTTTTTTTAAATACAGAAAAGCTAACTGATTTGTTCATTAGTAACCAGCACAGAGGGGAAGCATGCATTCAAATGACTTATACTCATTCATAAAAAGATAAACTTTGTTTTTAAAACTTTTGGTTAAACAGAGCTAGTGAAACCAGAGAAAAAACTAATTATAAATTCATCACGCTTCGATTAAATGAAGAGACTTTTCAAATCGGCAGTCCCTTTTCATTCCTAGGAGAAATTTCCTGCAGTCTCCAGCTGTCTCTCCAGAACCTTTTTTTTTTTTTTTTTTTTTTTTAAGGATATGTGGAAGCCACACCCCTCTGCTCGCGGGGAAACAATTGAACTGTGCTCATAAAAAGAGACTTCTCATTCACATGGACAGAGATGCCAGAAAAAAACAATTTAAATCAATGTTAAGTCGTGATCTAATTACTTTGTAGATCAAAGGAAAAACAAAAACAGTTCTTTATCATTTCCTATTTGAATCATAAAACACAGGGCAAAGCTAAGCCCACAAATATATTATACCTATCTGACCGGAATAACTAATCTTACCCTACACACTATAACTGAACTAAACCCGTCACCTCCTGGATAGTTCTGCAAAGTAACAGCAATATAACAGGCTCAATTGACTTAGAAATGCAGACAGAGCAGAGAATATAACTAAAAACTGTTTGCGGAGCTCTGATGATTAATACAACCTTCAAAACTAAAATTCTGACTAAATATTCTTATTGAATGGTACACAATACATGACCACAGCAGGAGGAACATTACTATCAGAACAAAGTGAATAAAAACAGGTAGAAACAGGTATAATTGTCCTGATTAGTCCAGCAGCAGATCGTTGAAAAACATGCCTGCATAGGGTTAAACAGCACCAAACATTCTCCTGCACAGACACGCCCCCTGTCAGCTTTTTCACTGTGCTAAAACCAACTGGGTGAGACCAGCTTTTTGATTTCTAAAAATGACCGTAGGTGTTTTGGGTCTTCATTCTGCTCTATTAATACAATTTCTTAACCAGTGAACTGTCACAAAGTACTCAACATAATAATCTCACATTTATAACAGAAGGGAAACTCGTGGTTTCAACAGATAACAAAAATCAAATACACAGGACGGACAATACATCAAACGCTTCATCCGTTTCGCGACCTAGACGCAGTCACCCGACTAGGAACTGCGCTAGTCCAGAGTCCACTCTGCTTGGTCCGTGCTGCCAGACCTCTCATTCACACTTCATTCACATAATCATGCTAGCAACGTATCTTAGAATGCATTCCTTTCTATCTATTCTGACTAGTCTTTTTCCCAATTACAAAAAGGATGAGGGTTTCACCCGGCGAATTCCCATGCGGGGTTACTCGGCCCTTCCTTGAGAGCTCTCTTACCAATTCCCAATATCTCGAGATTACAAATTCCAAGTTCCACTGGCAGTACTGCTCTTTCTATTTCTGTCTAGACATACCAAAAACCCAGTCCTGTCTGCTCTGACCAGGCTGAATCATGATTCTCTATAACAACTGTACCTAGCGAATACTCATGCAAGGATTTTCAAACAAAGACTTAAGTCTTACCAAAGTTTGCAAACTGCAGTTCTAACTCATCTGTCTAGACAGGTTTTCAAAACTATACTTACCAGATCTGGTTCCCAAGCTTCTGAGTTGGATCCTGGACTCCCCCGGGTCGGAAGTGTTAGCCAGCTGGACTCAGTGCCTGCCGAGGCCAGGCAGAACTCCCTCCGATACAAGAGGATCGGTGGGCCCAGGGAGATTCCCCTGCGTCGGATTGGCATGGTTCCAACTGGACCAAACCTCAAGGCGAATTACGTGGATTTATTCACTTGAACACTATCCATCACTCGCACTTCCCGGCCAACGCACCAAGAATGTAGCAGCAGATAAGCATGCAATAAATAAATCCAGGAGTCTTTTCAAGGATCCAAGCCAGTTTAATGTGCACATGGCTCAAGCAATAAGCAATTTCAAAATGGCTGAGCAATGGCTTCTAGTAAAACAACAACTTTTATAGCTTTCTTGTCCATTCTAAGCATAGGCAAACTTTTCATTGGTCCCAGTACCCCTCTCACCCATCTATTGGTCCCGGTACTGATATGGCTACCCAATCGGGACTCTGGTCTGGGCCCAGCACCTGGTTGCCCCCCTTCTAGTCCCAATTACAATGGTCAGTGTCTCCAACTTGTTACTTCTCTCCTCCAAGGTCGCTGAGCTTGTTAAAACATATGGGAAGCAGGGCACTGTAACCTTGCTTTTTGCAGAGTTAATTAATTCCATAGAAGCTGTGCTCTCTTATCAGTACCAATTAGAGCTGTTTTCTGTCTTTTATAAGTTTCGTTTCTGCTTAGCTATGTTCAGTTAAACTGAGTTAAGTTTCAATTCTATGGTCACTTAAATGATAGCACCAATTGAGGAGGCTCCATCTGTCTGTGTGTCTGTTTGTCTGTCTGTCCATATGTATCTGCTTGTTTGGGCCTGCGCAAACAGATGCGCACAGCTGCACTAGAATTCCCATGGTCCCCAGTGGCATCATGAAATTAAGGAGACGTCAAAGTGCCGGCAGGAGCCCCTAGCAAATGCTTGCAATTAAGAGCAGAGCATGTGACAGCAAAGTGCAAGAACCCGTGGGAATCCCCAGCTCCCACTGGCAAAAAAAAGGCAGAGTAGCAGCCGCAGCCAAGTTAAAGAACCAGCAGTAGTCTCCAGAGCCAGCCGGTGAAGAAAAAGCAGAGGGGCAGCGGCGGCAGCTGGATTAAAGATCTGTTGGGATCCCCAGCTCCCACCGGCAAAGATTGACTGAGGTCTGAAGAAGGTCCAGGGAGGAGGTGAAGCATAAGGGAGGGCGGGAGGAAGAGGATAATGGCAGGGGTGGAGAAAAGGGGGAAGGATTAGAGGGGAGAGGAGGGCATGGGGTGGAGCTTAAGGGAGGTGGTGGGGTGAGAGAGCAGGAAAGGAGACGGATAGGGCGAGGGGGCAGAGCATAAGGAAGGAGGTGAGGTTAGAAGAAAGGAAAGGGAAAGGGGGAAGTACAGGGAGAGGGAAGAGTGGAGGGGAGGAGGGAAATGGGACAGCGCATGCTCGGGCAGGGAAGGTATGCTGAGAGTGCAAGAAAGGAGAACGGGAGTGAGTGAAAACGTGTGCAGGGAAAAAACAAAGTGCAATGATGGGTGGCAGGGCGATGAGGGAAGGGAGAGTGGGAAAGGATGGGGAGGGGGAATAGTGCAAGAGGTTGAGGGCAGGGACTTTATGCAGGAGGACAGAGGAAAGTTCAACCGAGAGATAAGCCTACATGCCACGAGCCATGCATGCACACCCACCTATACCTTCCCACCGAAACACACACACAGCCCCATGTAGACACGCACACCTACTCTCCCTGATACACAGTAGCAACATGCACATCTGCAACCCCACCCCTCCTCCGCACACTCACTTCCTCTTGCTCGCAGACACACCCATGACACACACATGCACAGTCCCTGACACACACTGCTAATACACACGCATGAATCCCTCACCCTCACATCTCCGGAGATAAACTGTTCCCGTGGAGACAGATACACATATCATAATATTGGTTCACACACACAGGCACTTCAAATACTGTACACCATCGGTCACTACCCCTAATATGCTCTTCCTCCAGACACCCACTTACACATGCGCTGCTACCCTGTGGGGACTCGCACTTTACACTGACAAGCCTGAGCCTGTGAATGAAGGGGAGGGGAAAAGTGCCATTGTGTCTCACTGTAAGTGTGCTTTTTTCAGGTTGTTTCCTATTGCCCTCTGCCTTAATTGCAGCTTGAGAACAACCCCACATGTCCAGTGCCCTGGACCCTACTGAAAGGGAAAGCTTTTCACCCTCTTAGAATAGTTTGGCAGAAAGAAGTTGCAAGAAAGACAATAAACTCCTTTCTTAGGGGTGTTTCATTCTGGAATGCACTTGGATCAATTCTTCCTCGTTTATCCCAAGGCTGAGTTCGGTGCTTGGGATCCTTCACCCCTCAAAAGCCTGAACCACCTCTGTTGCTGAGCAACCAGTCTGCTTCTAGGAAGTAGAAAAGACACAATTCCTTTCAAAACATTCCCTTTTATTATCTCTGCTACATCTCTCCTCCTCTGGCCTTCCTGATTAGGAAGCCCATTAGAAAATTCCTAATTAGTTATACCTCCATAGACGGACTGGAGTAAGTATGTTGTCCTTGGTGCTATATTGTGCTTAGAAACAATCTCTCACTATTTTTTAACGCATTCCAAAAAAGTCCTTAACTTATTTCCCAACGCCGTCCTTCGGAACCTCATCCGCGTTTCACAGTTCCTGTTTCCTCAGGGGCTTTTCAAAGCACACAATTCCAAGTTATGAACGATGCTGCACACGTCCTGTTTTACCCTAGAATCGGGCTCTTCACAACACTTGCGTTTCACGTTGGGAAATAAGTTAAGGACTTTTTTGGAATGCATTAAAAAATAGTGAGAGATTGTTTCTAAGCACAATATAGCACCAAGGACAACATACTTTTTGGGGAAGGTCGTTGATGCGAGCAGGCACAATTAGTTGACAGCTTTGCAGTTAAGACCAGTGCCGTGGGGTCTGAGACCTTCCTCAATATATTAAAGAATTTGTCCACTTAAGACGTGTGTGGACTTAACCATAAGGAATACTCTTCAGTACATCTGTACTCTTCAGTTACATTTTGAGTGAATATGTAATATTTGATTGACAGTAATATCACTCAAGGAGTAGACCACATATAGCTGTTTTAGGACTGGGATACGTGGCACAATAATCAGTGCTCCTAATCCATTTCAGACATAGGGTATATCCTGAAATACAGCTCAACACTAGGGCACTTAGTGGATAGATAAGCCCTTGGAGAAGCTGCACAGGTACTTTTATCAACAGAAAGCTGCTATTTACATGTTGCGATCCATAGCACACAGGTTGCTTTTGTAAAATTTCTTGCTAATGTAAACGGCCCCACCCGGACATGCCCTTTTCTACTAAGGCACCCAACATAAACTCAAGCTCCATGCTGTTATACCTTAGTTCCACCAGATCCCAGGTTGTATTGGGGACAACGTGTAAGACAAGATCAGGGTGAATCCCAGTTAAGAGTGGAAGATAAAATTCAGAAGGTCTTGGAGGGAGAACAAAAAGAAAAGAAACTGCTGAATACATGAAACAAATGATTAAGTGAACTGATTTCTTCTCTCTGAACCAGAAGTGAATGAATTTATTGTTTTATTTACTTTCCCTTTTTAAAGGTTCTCAGGAAGTCGCTGTAAACATCAATCCAAACAAAACAAGCTGAAACAAATACCGCATTAGCTGACAAAGACTGTCTTGAGATAGCGTTCCCTAGGGAGGTTATCTACGCCCCTATCTAACCCTGCTGGTGACCACAAAGTATTTCTCTGGCCCAAAAGATACCTCAAAGAGCAATTTATTTATTTCTTCCAAAAAAATAGGGCACATTTTTAAATAGGGCACATAAAGTGCCTTGTCCACAAAGGCACTTTATAATATGCCCTACAGGACACCCTATAAAGCGCCCTATACAGAGGCAGACAGGGCGCCCTATAGGGCGCTTTATAGGACACATTATACAGCGCTTGACTGACAAGGCACTGTATAGTGTGCCCTATAGGTTACGGCACTGAGGTGAGGATGTTTCTGTTGGCAGCACAGATTGTAGAGATGTGTCTGACTGTTACAGGTAGGAAAAGGGATTGCCTCTGACAGCTTTATTAGATGAGACCTCTGAGGGATTGAACCCTCAGCAGGCAGTGTAGTAACCAGTGGGCTATGCCTCTATAGCAGTTATCATAGCACTGGCAGGCTACAGAAAGACTACAGGTCATGGCATGAAATGTCTGCTGTGGTTACCAGGATATGGTAAACCCACCAGTACCCCTTGATGCAAAGCACATGCAGAACAACAGTCTACATCCGATCACAGGATGGGGTAAGCGCCTCTACAGCACCTCAGCCTGGTAGGGGGAACTGACTGTGTGTGTTACTGGCACAGAGTAGCTACAGACCGTGACACTTTGCGGTCCCTGTGCTCACGATGAGGGTGAGGTGGGGTGCCCAGCATCAGGTCCGCAGTACCCGGCCTAACTGAGATAGGTTGTGCTGCAGGTTCCCATCAGTGCCAGTGTGTGACAGGTAGTCCTTGCAGACACACCTAGGATACTTCTGTGGCCATCTATATTTCCCAGTCACGTCTAGCCCTTGTGGACTATGACGCACCCAGAATAGTGCATATACTGTGTGGTTGCCATGGTAACTTGATATAAGAGCAGGGGGACCCACATGCAGATTATGTAGCACCACCTACCAACCTGCCCTCTCTGGTCAGGGTGGGGGACAGGATCTGCCCCCAACAGAATCACACTTTACATCTTTGCAAGAGAGGCAGTAGAGAGACATGATAAAGGGCTGTGGGACCAGCAACCCCAGTCCTGCTGGGGAAAGGGTGCCCTTCAGCGTAGTCAATGCAGATCTCTATGTATCACATAGGGCACTGGCAGACAGGCAGTAGGCCTAGAAAAAGCTCAGCTGCTCCCCCCTGACATTCACCAGCAGAGGGCACAGGCAGTCTTCACCCACTGCACCCTGCAAGGGGTTCCAGCCATACACATACTAACCGCAGTCTGCTAGCTAGTACATAGTGCATGTTCCTGGAGGAACTGTGTGCACCCAAAAGTGGGATATAAGCACAAACACCAAGCAGGTATGTCAGTGATTAGGCCCCCAGAAAAATGAACTCCTAAATATCACTTGAGAGAAATAGTGCTATGTGGGAACCTAGACATGACATGGTCACTGCTCAGTCAGGGTGAGAGTGACCTCCCAGCATGACATGCTGTGGCCACCCTGTCTGTGCAGGTGGTGGTCAGGCAATACAATGTCCCAGCCATTGCCCTATGCCCTGTGCAGATGCATCCTGCCCAGACCGCCCTGTTCGGGCCATACCCACAATACCTTGCTCCTCATTATGCACATTGGCAAGCTAACACTGGAAACAGTGCAATCACTGTGGGCTCAGTAAGGAGTAGGCAGCCACAAAACACTGGATAGACCTCTATAGCAGTTATCACAGCACTGGCTATGACATACACACACTCCCACACTCCCACTGGCTACGACATACACACACTCCCACACCTATTTCAGCATTGTGCAAAGATAGAGGTGGTTGGCAGGCCTGGCCGCCACACCAGTCCTGGGCACAGTGCAGGCATTGCTATGGTACTCAATACTGTTAGGGTCACTCTCTGGGGTGGTAAACACTGTCAGTAACAAAAAATGAAACACACTCCACAGATATCAGAAAGGTTGCTATGATGAATCTCTGTTAACAAATTGTGTTTAATTTAGGATTTGTTATCTGACATTCATCATAGCAACCTTTTGATATATGTGGAACGTGTTTCCATGTTTATGACGGTATTGCTAAGGTATGCAGGTGCTAGTATTGGTAGATGCTGCTCCATGCAGGGCCCAACAGCCTGACTCTCCATGAGGCTTCGGATAGTGGAGTCTGTGGGTGTGGGTGTTTGTGCCACAGCTGGCCGATGCTCTAGGGCAGAGGTTCCCAACTCCGGTCCTGGTGGGCCAAACATAATTCAGGTTTTCATGCTGTCCCTGATGAATATTCATGAGATACATTTGCATATAATGGGGGCAGTGCATACAAATGCATCTCAAGCATATTTATTAGGGACAGCATGAAAACGTGAATGGTGTTTGGCCCTCCAGGAGTGTAGTTGGGAACCTCTGCTCTATTGACTGCACATGTTTATGGTGTATGCGCTCTGTAGGGTAAAATGCAGGGACATGGTCTGAAGGAGCCATAGCTGGGACTTGAACCTGTGACTTTCTGCCCCTGAACACACTGGCTGTGTGTACTGCACCAAACTGTTGCCATAGAGGCAGGTCATTCCCTGGGGATACCATTACTGTTCGTCAGACAGATCTTGTCTGTTGCAGTGCACGGCACCCACCTAAACAGGGCTTGGCCTTGGTCTGCTGTTGGCAGATGCCACTGTCCCCTCCACCACCAGCACCCCTCCGCCACCATGCTGACATGTCCTTATGCCTGTGGTGCTGGTGGTGCGCAGTCCCAGGCCATCCAGTGTGCCGGTAGGCAGCTGCCTATGGTGTGTAATCTGGGGCAGGGGTGCCTGCATAGACATCCATGCTTTCCCCTGGCACCGCCTGTCAATTTTATGTGCCCTTTGGGGTACTTGCTGGGTACTGTCCCCTGGGATACTGTGGGACACACACTCATGGGCATGTTTATTTATTTATTTATTTATTGAACAGTTTTATATACCGCCTTTCAGAAAAATCAAAGCGGTTTACATAGAACAAGACTTGAACATTACATTGAAACTTATTCAAACAATTGAAATTACAGTGAACATTAAATTGTATATAATAAAAATGGTAATTTGAGGGTTACAATGCTGAGTAAATGCTGATTAGGTATATAGATAGTTTAAACATATATACAGATTTAAATATTTACAAATTTCAAAAATCTTATCTTATCTGAGCAAGGAAAAATGTATTGTAGTTCACTAGAATTATTCCGTAAAGAGTAAATGTGATAATGTGTAGAATTGAGTATTGTAAGATAGAGTAAGAAAAAGGAAAAAGTAAGTTGTGAATTAATGAATATGAGTATACATGAGTTTAAGTGGGAAATATTTCATCTATTGAGAATGAGTCTCCAAAGTATTCTATAAATAGGTGAGTTTTAAGATCTTTTCGAAATGCTGAAAGATCTGTGATATCTCTGAGTTTATCCGGCAGAGCATTCCATATTAAAGGAGCATTGAAGCTGAATGCCCTATTTGTTGTAGTTTTATTGAGTTTTGAAAAGTTGTTTGGAACAAGTAGTGTGTTCAGGTTCCTTTGTCTCACTGTTCTGGACCTCGAATGAATTGTCAGTAGATCAGTTAGATATGATGGGGCTATATCTCTTATCAGTTTGAACGTTGTTATGATAACTTTATATTTTATCCTACTTTGTATAGGTAACCAGTGAAGTTTGTACAGTATAGGTGTTATGTGTTCAGTTGGACCTGCATTTATAAGCATTCTTGCAGCAACATGTTGTGCTACTTTTAGTTGGTGTAAAGCATGTTTTGGAATACCTTGAAGAATTATGTTACTAAAATCTAAGTGAGGCAGGATCAGGGCTTGAAGGACTGATCTGAAGTCCAGATTTGATAATAATGGTTTTAGATTTTTAAGATATCTTAATTTATGTTTGACCTTGGTCAGTTGCTTTCTTGCTGATTTTTCGTTTCTGCCTTCCTATGTGTCACCTAGGCATCTACCTAGTCCACCCTGTGCCCCAGCTGCCCCACTGGATGTCCCGCCTGCAGCCCCCTGTACCCCATTTGCAGACTCACCATAGTGCCCTTTCGTACTTGGGCACTATGCTGTTTCTGCACATGTAGCACTACTATCACTTTTATGCGTCTCCCTGCCTTTGCTGTACATTGCTGACTGAACTGGTTTCTCTCTCCTGCATTTGTGCCTCTAAAGCATGGTTTTCAAACACGGTAATATTCTGCCCTTCATTTCACAGCGTTAGTGTACCTGGAGCCTCTCACCGCCCATTCTCCGCCCATTGACCCCTTCTCTCCGCCCTCTGGAGAGCCTTACTCCACCCTCTCTGTGCCTTTACGCCGCTGGAGATTTTATCGCGCAAAAAGTAACGTTATCACACGATAATGTTACTTTATCGCACGATAACATTACGTATCGCGCAATAACGTCGCCGCTGCTACGTTACCGCAGTTTAGTAAACATACCCCAAAGCCTCTGTTTTGTCCCAATTGATTTTGAATCCTGACACTCTGCCAAATAACTTCAATTCCGCCATAAAAATCGGCAGCGCCAATAGTGGCTGTGTAACAAACAACAAAATGTCATCCGCAAATAATGCCACTTTATGAACTTCTTCCCCAATTTGTATGCCTGTCGCATCCCTATTTTGTCTCAACTGTTCAGCCAAGGGTTCCATAACTAGGGCAAAGAGTAATGGAGATAAGGGGCACCCCTGTCGTGTACCCCTCTCTAGTGGAAAAAAATTCAGAATACCGCCCATTTATCTTCACCGCTGCCACCGGTCACTCATATAATGCCTGAATCCACAACAATAGTCCTAGTCCCATCCTAACTTACACAAGATGGAAAACATAACCCCCCACTCGACCCTATCAAAGGTCTTTTCTGCGTCAATTGCCAATAATAACATTTCTTTCTTTAATTTCTTGGCCGTCCACATTACCTGAAGAGCCCACTGTATATTATCACCCGTATTCCGTCCCTGAATGAAACCAGTTTGATCTGGTTGCACCAATCTGGGTAGTACTCGTCCTAGCTGAAGAGCCAAGATTTTTGCTGATATCTTGCCATCTTTATTTAAGAGGGAGATGGGTCTATATAAGACCCGCATAGAGCTGGATCCCTACCTGGCTTCACGAGGACCGATATTCCTGCCTGTTTCATTGATGGCGCTAACTGGCTCCCTTGCAACACTTCATTAAAGAGCCGCTGCAACACCGGGCCAATCTGCTCCCCAAATATTTTATAAAAGATCGCAGGAAGGCCATCCAAACCCGGGGATTTATTTACTGCCATCTCCTTTATTACCCTGTTTATCTCTTCCAATCCGATCTTCTCGTCCAAAACCTCTCTTTCAGTCACAGTAAGCTGTTTCAGTCCTTCCCCCTCCCTTAGATATTCCTCCACCTCAGCAGCGGAACTCCTGCTCTCACTAGTTTACAACCTTTTATAATACTGCACAAACTGCTCTCTAATATCGCCGGTCCGGAAAATCAATTGGTCTCCCAAACCCTTAGTTTTTATTATATTGGTCCGCCATTCGCGCGTTCTCAATTTCCAAGCAAGAAGTGTACTCGCTTTATTATTAAACTCGTAATACTGCTGATTTACTCGTTGAAGCTGATAACATATAGTCTCCATCTGCAGCTCCACTAATTCAGCCCTTGCTTGTTCTAATTTCTGCCAGATCTTTATCCCCCCTCCCTTCTTATGTTGTTGGTCTAATTCCGCAACTCGTCGTAACAGACTTTTAGCCCTCCCCTGTCTGTCCCGCTTTTTCCGAGCTCCCCATTTCAATAAAATACCCCTTATAACCGCTTTCAACCCTTCCCACAGAATCCCTCCTGAAATTTCCCCTGTATCATTCACTGCCAAATAATTTGTGATTTCTTCCTCTACATTAAGTAATATCTTTTTGTTGTGCAACAAGCTTTCATTGAGTCGCCAAAAGGTTCGTCCTCCCTGTTCCACTCCTTCTATAAATTCCCCCCAAATCGGCCCATGATCCGTCCATGTTGGAGGTTCAATCTCCACCCGCAGCACCCTCTGGGACCATGACTCATTTCCTAGGAGTAGGTCAATCCTGCTATAACTTTGATGTACCGTAGAATAATATGTATAGTCGTTTCTTTGCGGATATATCTGACGCCATAAATCTTATAGCCTGAAACGATGTAATAGCTCAATTAAACTGTCCCTCCCCCTACGTCCCCCTTTACTTGCTAAACCTGATTTATCCAATTTGGGGTTCAAAACCTCGTTTAAATCTCCCCCCATAAGTAGGGCCCCATGAACTTTATCCTCTAACCATTCTCCGAGTTGTTCCCAAAAGCCCGCCCCAGATTCGTTTGGACCATATATATTGACAAAGGTGACCTCCTGGCCCTGTAATTCCCCCCATACCAATAACACGTGCCCTTTGATCCCTTTTATCACCCCACCCAGTTGAAAAGGTGCATCTCTAATCAAAATCGCTACTCCCGCCTTTTTAGATGTGCCCTTTGCATTAAAAAACATGTGAGTAAAAGCCCCACGCCGCAACATGTGTTCATCCTTTGATAACAAATGTGTTTCTTGTAGAAAAACTACTTGCCATTGCCAGCTCTGTACCTCCCTGAAGAGCACTTTTCGCTTCTGTGGGGTGTTCAGTCCCCTGACATTCAGGGATCCAATTCTAAGTCCAGCCATCCTAACCACCATAAAAACTCGCCATTACCCCCATTCCATTCTTGCCTTCTATCTCCTTTCTGACCCCTCCCCCAGTTCCAATCCTCTCTCTATCCCCCGTCCCCCCGCCTTTCCCCCCTTCAACTGCAAAACTAACCCCCCTCCCCCCCCACATCCCACAGGCCACTCCCCTGCGACTCCTATCTTAGAGAACGTAACCCCCATCTCCCGGGACCCCCCCCCCCGTCACCCCTTAACTGGCCCCCTCTTATATCATCACATTTATTATTTATTTATTTATTTAGCTGTATTTATATCCCGCTTCCACCCCACCCCATATACTATATCTCTTGAACATTTGAACATTACATCAATAACTTTCTAATTTGAACATTATACATAACTAACATTCCCCTCTGCGAATGCCATCCATCCAGCAGTGATTAGGAGAGGGAAAGGGGAGCTAAGTTCATATTTCCCTATTATCTACCCCGTTTCCTCTCCCTACTACTACTACTACTACTATTTAGCACCTGTATAGCACCACGCACACGGTGGTGTACAGCTAACCTACAAGAGGCAGCCACAATACAGAGACAATCCCTGCCCGTCAGAGTCATGCTCATCGGAGCTTACAATCTAGTCAGAGCAATAGAGAGGAGTGGTCGGTTAAGTGCAAGGCACGGTATGGTCTATACAATTGGTCACCAACAAGGTCTTCCCCTCCCCAACCAATATCATATTTAGAAGGTCAATTCCTCCAGTTCATGTGGGTGTTGCTGAGGTGCTACTCTCGTCCTCCCTCCATGTTGTGTTGTCCCTCGAGAGGCGTCGCAGTCAGTGGCCCTTCTCGGGGATCCATTGCCATTTTAGTTTATCCAGCAAGTTCGCGTGATTCCTTTCAGGTTCCGGAGATCTCCGATTTAACTGGGGTAGATTGGGTGCATTACTCTTCTCCAAAATCTCCCATGCTTCCTTCTCAGTCCTTACCCTCTTAATCAGTCCCTTAATTTCAAACTGCACCCCAAATGGGAAAAGACATTTATATTTGATGTTTTTCTGCCATAAATATGTAGTCACTGGTCGCATGGTTCTTCTGCACTGTAAAGTAGATGGCGCCAAATCCTGGAAAATCTCCACAGTCACATTCTCCCAGATCATCTTTCCCTTCTTAGCTGCCGCTCTCATAATCTCTTCCTTTAGCTGATAGCTAGATAAACAAGATATGATATCTCTGGATCGCGTTCCAAGCTGGGGTCCAAGAACCCTATGCGCTCTTTCCAATCTGATAACCGGCCACACCTCCCTTTGGCCCACACCACCTTCCTGCAGCAGGGCCATGCAAATTTCTTTAACCACTTGTCCCGCTTTCGGAAATCTCTCACCCTCCGGGACGCCCTTGAATCCTGATATTACAGCATCATGATCTGTTCTCCAAGTCTTCCGGTTTATCTCTCAATTCTTCCCTCTCTTTCTGCCAGCTGAGAATAGATTCTTGAGATCTTTGCACCACCATCACCACCTCCTCCACGTGCTCTTCTAGGCAATCAACCTGCTGTCACAGCGCTTGTAAGTCTTGCCGCAATTCCTTCACCACCTCCTTCAACTCTTTCTTCCCTGCGATTACCTCTTTTTAAATTTCTTTACACCGGCACCAGAGATCGCCCCTCGTGCACTGCTCCTCTGCATTTTCAGGCTCCTCTTCCGTGTCTGTGTCGGCCCTCTCTCCTTGGTCAGCCTGCGTCAACAATGTGGCATAGGAGGACCGAAACTTATCCAATTTCTTCCTCACTGACATCGTGAGCTAATCAGCCTTATTCTCCCAAAATTAGACTTTGAAGGGGGCCGCGTGCACTAGTTAGTAGCAACTATTCTCTCCGTCCTGAAGAGAGCTCTGTATTCCGGTTGGTGACGTCACGTCCTCTCCGTCCTGCTCTTCTTTAGTGGACAAAAGTACTTCACCCCCTATACTATATTGCTCCCTTAGATTGCTGCAGCCCAAATGCATGACCTTGCATTTTTTAACATTAAATCCCAGCTGCCAAATTCTAGATCAAGCTTAGCTAGATCCCTCCTCATGTTATGTACACCTTTCTGGGTGTCTACTCTATTGCAAATTTTGGTATCATCCGCAAAGAGGCAAACCTTACCCGACAGCCCTTCCACTATATCACTAACAAGGATGTTATAAAGAGTCGGACCAAGGACAGATCCCTGGGGCACACCACTGGTAACTTCCTTCTCCTCAGAGTGAGCTCCATTTACCTGTACCCTTTGTCGCCTCCCACTTAACCAATTTCCAACCCGAGCAGTAACTTTAGGGTCCATCCCTAGGGTGCTCAGTTTGTTTATAAGTCACCTGTGAGAAACAGTGTCAAAGACTTTACTGAAATCTAAATACACCACATCTAGAGCTCTCCCTCCGTCCAACTCCCTGATCACCCAGTCAAAGAAATCAATTAGATTTGTCCGCTAAGACTTGCCTCTGATCCAATAATCCGCCTGGCCAGAATGAACAAATGGATGATGAAATGCTCAAAGAAATCAGGGAAGCTAACAAAGTTACAGCACAGTAGTAATATTTAGGTGATTTCAATTACCCTGGTATTGACTGGGTCAGTGTCATGGCAGAACATGCTAGGGAGATAAAGATTCTAAATGAAATAAATGACTGCTTCTTGGAGAAACTGGTTCATGAATCGACCAGAGGGGAAGCCATTTTGGACCTAGTCCTTAATGGAACACAAGATCTGGTGCATGACATAAGGGTGTTGGGGCCACTAGGCAATAGTGATCATAGCATGATCGTGTTTGATTTAATAAATGGAGGAGGGAGGGTAAGGAATCCACAGTACTACCGTTTAACTTTCAAAAGGGAGACTATGATAAAATGAGGAAAATAGTTAAGAAAAAACGAAAAGGAGCAGCTGCAAAGGTTAAAGACTTACATCAAGCTTGGGTGTTGTTTAAAAATACTATCTTGGAAGTCCAGACCAGTTGAATTCCATGCTTTAAGAAAAATGGAAGGAAGTACAAAAAACTGCCAGAGAGGCGGCTGTTGCCAAAAATGCATTTTTCAGGAAATGGAAAAAGAGCCACATGACGAAAACTGGAAATAACAGAAGCACTAGCAAGTTAGAAGCAAGGCATTGATAAGGCAGGCAAAGAGAGAATTTGAGAAGAAACTTGCTGTGGAAGCAAAAATGCATAATAAAGACTTTTTCAAGTACATTCGTAGCAAAAAACCTGTGAGAGAGTCAGTTGGACCATTTGATGATAGAGGGATAAAAGGGGCACTAAGAAGGGACAAGGCCATAGCGGAGAGACTGAATGAATTCTTTGCTTTGGTCTTTACTGTGGAAGATGTAAGGATGATACCCATGACTGAAATGGTATTTAAAAGTGATGCTGCGGAAGAATTAAAAGAAATATCAATACACTGGGAAGATGTATTACAACTATTTGATAAACTGAAGAGTAGCAAATCACCTAGACTAGATGATATACATCCAAGGGTGTTGAAAGAACTGAAATTAGTAATCTGTGAACTACCATTAAAATCATCTGTAATACCTGAAGATTGGAGGATGGCCAATGTAACACCAATTTTTAAAAAGGGTTCCAGGGGTGATCCGGGAAACTACAGACCGGTGAGCCTGACGTCAATACTAGGAAAAATGGTATAAACCATCATAAAGAACAAAATTACTGAACATGTAGATATTCATGGCTTAATGGGAGACAGCCAACATGGCTTTAGCCAAGGAAGGTCTTGTCTTACTAATCTGTTATATTTTTTTGAAGGCGTGAATAAACAGGTAGACAAAAGTCGGTTGATATAGCGTATCTGGACTTTCAGAAAGCCTTTGACAAGTTCCCTCATGAGACACTTTTGGTAAAATTAAAAAGTCATGGGATTGGAGGCAGTGTACTATTGTGTATCAGGAACTGGTTAAAATATAGAAAGCAGAATGTAAGGCTAAATGGCCAATTTTCTAAATGGAAAAAGGTAAATAGTGGAGTACCCCAGGGATCTGTGCTGGATCTTCTGCTTTTTAACATATTCATAAATGACCTGGAAATGGGAATAATGAGTGAGGTTATCAAATTTGGAGATGACACAAAACTATTCAAAGTTGTTAAAACCCATGAGGATTCTGGAAAATTGCAAGAGGATCTTGATAAATTGGACGACTGGGCATCCAAATGTCAGGTGAAATTTAATGTGAACAAGTGCAAAGTTATGCACCTAGGAAAGAAACCCCCAAACTATGGTTACATGATGCAAGGTTCCACATTAGGAACCACCACCCAGGAAAAAGATTTAGGCATCATTGTGAATAACATATTAAAACCCTCCGCCCTGTGTGCAGCAGCGGTCAAGAGAACAAATAGAATGCTAGGTATCATAAGAAAAGGATTGGAGAATAAAACAAAGGATATTATAATGCTTCTGTATTGTTCCATGGTGCGACTGCACCTTGAATATTGTGTGCAATTCTGGTCACCGTATCTTAAAAAGGATATAGCGTTATTAGAAAAGGTAAAGAGAAGAGCCACCAAAATGGTAACAGGGATGGACGGATACCCTTATGAAGAGAGGCTAAAAAGGTTAGGGCTCTTCAACCTGGAAAAGAGACTGCTGAGGGGAGATATGATAGAGGTCTATAAATCAATGAATGGAGTGGAACGGGTAAATGTAGATTGGTTGTTTACGCCATCAAAATATAGAAAGACTAGGGGGTATGTTTACTAAACAGCGCCAACATCGCAGCGGCGATGTTATTGCGTGATAAGTGACGTTATCGCGCGATAATTACCATGCGATAACGTCACTTATCGTGTGATAACGTCTCTGGCAGCGTTAAGGTGCACAGAGGGTGGAGTAAGGCTCCCCAAAGGGTGGAGATAAGGGGTCAATGGGAGGAGAGCAGGCAGGGAGAGGCTCCAGGCACTCTAACGCTGTGAAATCAGGGTCTGAAAATTAACGCCAGTGAAAATCTCGCGTTAGAGGCACATTTGCAGGAAAGAGAAACCATTTCAGTCAGCAATGTACAGCAAAGGCAGGGAGACCAAGAAAAGTGATAGTAGTGATACATGTGCAGCAACAGCATAGTGCCCAAGTACAAAAGGGCACTATGGTGAGGCTGCAAATGGGGTACAGGGGGCTGCAGGCGGGACATGCAGTGGGGCAGCTGGGGCACAGGGTGGACTAGGCAGATGCCTAGGTGACACATAGGAATGTAGAAACGGAAAACCAGCAAGACAGCAACTGACCAATGGCAAACATGTCCACGAGTGTGTGTCCCACAGTGCCACAATGGACATTACCCAGCAAGTACCCCAAAGGGCACAGAACACTGGCAGGTGGTGCCAGGGGGAAGCATGGATGTCTATACAGGCACCCTTAGCCCATATCACGCACCATAGGCAGCCGCCTACCGGCACACTAGATGGGCTGGGACTGCGCACCACCAGCACCACCGGCATAAGGGCATGTCAGCACGGTGGCAGAGTGAAGCTGGTGGTGGAGGGGGCAGTGGCATCTGCCCACAGCAGACCAAGGCCAAGCCCTTTTTAGGTGGGTGCAGTGCACTGCAAAAGACAAGGTCTGTCTGACAAACAGTAATCGTATCCCCCAGGGAATGACCATCCTCTGTGGCAACAGTTTGGTGCAGTACACCCAGCCAGTGTGTTCAGGGGCAGAAGGTCACAGGTTCAAGTCCCAGCTGTGGTTCCTACAGACCATGTCCCAAATTTTATCCAGTAATAAAGAAGGAACCTTTAATGCAGATAAAATAAACACACCATAAATGCCTATATTTTACCCTACAGAGCACATACACCATAGATATGTGCAGTCCCTAGAGCAGAGGTTCCCAACTGCAGTCCTGGAGGGCCAAACACCATTCAGGTGTCTTGCTGTCCCTAAGAAATATGCTTGAGATGCATTTGTATGCACCGCTCCCATTGTATGCAAATGTATCGCATGCATATTCATTAGGGACAGCATGAAAACCTGAATCGTGTTGGGCCCACCAGGACTGGAGTTGGGATCCTCTGCCCTAGAGCATAGGCCAAGAGGGCCACAAAAACCCACACCCACACCCACAGGCTCCACTATCGAAAGACTCATGGAGAGTCAGGCTGTTGGGCTCTGCGTGGAGCAGCATCTACCAATACTAGCACCTGCATACCTTAGCAATGCCATCATAAACATGGCAACACGTTCCACATATATCAAAAGGTTGCTATGATCAATGTCAGATAACAGATCCTACATTAAACACAATTTGTTAACAGAGAGTCATCATAGCAACCTTTTGATATATGTGGAGTGTGTTTCATATTTTGTTACTGACAGTGTTTACCACCCCGGAGAGTGACCCTAACAATATTGAGTACCATAGCAATGCCTGCACTGTGCCCAGGACTGGTGTGGCGGCCAGGGCTACCAACCACCTCTCTCTTTGCACAATGCTGACATGGGTGTGGGAGTGTGGATATGTCTACCCAGTGTTTTGTGGCAGCCTACACCTTACTGAGCCCCCAGTGCTTGCACTGTCTCCAATGTTAGCCTGCCAATGTGCATAATGAGGAGCAAGGTATTGTGGGTATGGCCCGGACACAGCGGTCTGGGCAGGATGCATCTGCATAGGGCAATGGCTGGGACATTGTAGTGCCCGACCACCACCTGCATGGACAGGTGAGAGTGACCACCACAGCATGTCATGCTTTGAGGTCACTCTCACCCTGACTGAGCAGTGACCATGGCATGTCCAGGTTCCCACATAGTGCTATACAGTGTTTCTCTCAAATGATATTTGGGAGTTCCCATTTCTGGGGCCCAATTGCTGGCATACCTGCTAGGGGTTTGTGCTTACATCCCACTTCTGGGTGCACACAGTTTCTCCAGGAACATGTGCTAGCTAGCAGATTGTCTGCAGTTAGCTTGTGTATGGCTGGAACACCTTGCAGGGTGCAGCGGATGAAGGCTGACTGTTCCTCCTGCTGGTGAATGTCAGATTGTGGTGGGGGGCAGCTGAGCATTTCCAGGCCTGTCTGCCAGTGCCTTATGTGACATGTACAGATTGGCATTAACTGCCCCGGTGGGCACCCTTCCCCTGCAGGACTGGGGTTGATGGTCCCACAGCCCTTCATCATGTCCCTCTACTGCCTCCATTGCAATGATGTAGAGTGTGGTTCTGTTGGTGGCAGATCCTTGCCCCACCCTGACCCAGAGAGGGCAGGTTGGTAGGTGGTGCTACATAATCCGCTTGTGGGTCCCGACACCACCCCTGCTCTTATAACAAGTGATCATGGCAACCACACAGTATATGCACTATTCTGGGTGCATCATAGTGCACAAGGGCTAGATGTGACTGGGAGATACAGATGGCCACAGAAGTATCCTAGGTGTGTTTGCAAGGACTACCTGTCATACACTGGCACTAATAGGGACCTGCAGCACAGCCTACCTCAGCCAAGCCAGGTGCTGCGGACCTGGTGCAGGGCGCCCCACCTCACCCTCAGGGTGAGCACGGGAACCGCACAATGTCACGGTCTGTAGCTACTCTGTGCCAGTAACACACATGGTCAGTTCCCCCTACCAGGCCGAGGTGCTGTGGAAGCGCATACCCCATCTTGTGATCAGATGTAGACTGCTGATCTGCATGTGCAGTGCATCATGGGTATGGGTGGGTTTACCCTATCCTGGTAACCACAGCAGACAGTTTGTGCAGTGACCTGCAGTCTTTCAGTAGCCAGCCAACACTGTGTTTATAGAGATGTAGCCCACTGGTCAGGGCCGGATTTACCTTGAGTGAGGCCCTATGCCAACAAAAATTGTGGGCCCCCAGCAGGGGCGGCCCAAGGGGGGTGTGGGCCTCATTTGCATAAGGGGCCTCATTTGCATAAATATTTGCATAATGTTACCATATACTAACTTTTAGTAAACGTGCCTCTTAATGAGTGTATGGATAAAGAAAGACTAAAAGATTTCTACATTACTATAATCCAGTGCCAACTGCCAGACACATTAGGAACTACTACAAACACTGCCCATTTAGAACCCATAGCAAACCCGCCGTATCCTAACAGCACTACCAGGACTCACAAAGCACCATACTCTACCAATCAAAAGGCAACACTGCAAATATTAAACCAATACATTTCAGAGAACAACAATACATGACCTACTGGGGAAAGAGAACAAGTGGCAATGTCAAATAGGAATTATATAAACAGAACACCTCAGCTCAGTTACACATGCAGAACATAGACCATCACCAAACAAGTAATCACATTTTAGAAACAGGAAGACAATAATTAAACTGGGGATCCCAAAAGCCAAACTTGGAATGTACAACACTGTAGAAATAAAACTATACATTAATTTGCTCTTGTACTAAACAAAGCGCAGACGTTAATGATGCACATTTACCAGAGCTGACATATTCCAATTAATAAATTCAAAATAAAGAGATATTTTTCTACCTTTTGTGCATTTTTTTCAGCTGCAATTGCTCCAGCCACTTTCTTCTGGTTTCTTCATGTCTTCTGCTAACTCTCCATCGTCTGCTGTCCATTTGTCCTTTCTTCTCTCTTCTAGTTTTTTTCCATTCTCTCTCTACATCTGCTTTAACATACTAATCTTTCTCCTTTTGCTCTTTCCTCATTCCTATTTCATCCACTCAAATTTTACCCCTCCATCCTCAATCCCCACTTACTCTCCCAATACCCGGCCAATTGTAGATTTTTTTATCCCTCCCACACAAAATATTTTTCCCTTCTCCATTTTACTCTTCCAGCCCCATCCCATTCTAATCCTCCCCCAACATCAGCTCCCTTCTAGTTCCAGCCTCACCCAGCATCCATTCCCTTCTAGTCCCTGCATCAGCCCATTTCCAGTCCTAGCCACCCATCAGCCCATTTCCAGTCCTAGCAACCCCCCAACCCAATACCAGTCCTAACCCCCCATCACCCCATTTTCAGTTTAAGCCCCCCCTATAACCCATTACCAGTCCTAACCCCCCATCAGCCCACTTCCAGTCCTAACCCCATCAACCCATTTCCAATCAGCCCCCCATAGCCCATTGCCAGTCCTAACCCCCCCCATCAGCCCATCAGCCCACAGCCCATTACCAGTCCTAACCCCATCAGCCCACCTCCAGTCTTAACCCCCCCAGCCCATTTCCAGTCCTAACCCCCCCCATAGCCCATTACCAGACAGCCCCCATCAGCCCACAGCCCATTACCAGTCTTAACCCCCCCCAAAGCCCATTACCAGTTCTAAACCCCCCCAACAGCCCATTATCAGTCCTAACCCCATCAGCCCACCTCCAGTCTTAACCCCCCAGCCCATTTCCAGTCCTAGCCCCCCCATAGCCCATTACCATACAGCCCCCATCAGCCCACAGCCCATTACCAGTCTAAACCCCCCACAACCCCTTACCAGTTCTAAACCCCCCCCAACAGCCCATTACCAGTCCTAACCCCATCAGCCCACCTCCAGTCTTAACCCCCCCCAGCCCATTTCCAGTCCTAGCCCCCCCCATAGCCCATTACCAGACAGCCCCCATCAGCCCACAGCCCATTACCAGTCTTAACCCCCCCAAAGCCCATTACCAGTTCTAACCCCCCCCCAACAGCCCACAGCCCATTACCAGTCCTAACCTCATCAGCCCACCTCCAGCCTTAATCCCCCAACCCAATTCCAGTCCCAGTCCCAGCCCATTTCCAGTCCCAGTCCCAACCCATTTCCATCCCCAGTCCCAGCCCCCCCAATTACCAGTCCTACCCCTCCCCCTCCCCCGGCCTAAATTAAAATTTAATTAAAAAAAAAAACCTGCTGGCTGCCGCCGCGGGGCCCCCTCTGCTGCCGCGGCAGCATGGACTGACCCGCGGGGGCCCCCTCTGTAAACTCGGTCCCTCCCTCCGTGCCTCCGTGTCTCCCTCCGTGCAGGCTGTGAGAGACGCGAAGGCAGACTGTCTCCTTCGCGTCTCTGTTAAGCCCGCAGGGGATGATTGGAAATTTCCCATCAGCGCCTGCGGGATTAACATAGACGGGAAGGCAGAAGGAGACAGTCTGCCTACGCGACTCTAACAGCCTGCACGGAGGGAGCCACGGAGGCACGGAGGGAGGGACCGAGCTTACAGAGGGGGCCCCCGCGGGTCAGTCCATGCTGCCGCGGCAGCAGAGGGGGCCCCGCGGCGGCAGCCAGCAGGTTTTTTTTTATTTTATTTAAAAAAAAAAGCCTAACTAGTTCAATTTTTGTGGGCCCTTTGCAGCTGTGGGCCCTACGCCATGGTGTACATGGCGTATAGCTAAATCCGGCCCTGCCACTGGTTATTACAATGACTGTAAAGGCAGAGGTCATGAGTTCAATCCTGCAGTGGTGTTATTTAGTAAGGCTGTCTGAGGGATTTCCTTTTAATTTAAATCAGTGCTGCCAGCAAAAACACCTTCACAGTGCCATAACCTAAGGTGCCTCATAAGGCGCCCTACAGAGCGTGCAATAAAGCGCCCTATAGGGCACATTATAAGGTGCCTTGGCAGATAGGGCTCTTTATAATGTGCCCTATGGGGCGTCTTATAGGGCGCCCTATAGGGCGCCTTATGAGGCACCTTAGGTTACGGCACTGTGAGGGTATTTTTTCTGGCAGCACTGATTTAAATTAAAAGAAAATGCCTCAGACAGCCTTCTTACATAACACCACTGTGAGAATGAACCCATGACCTCTGCTTCTGTAGTCATTACAGTAACCAGTGGGCTACATTTTTACAGCTGCTAGCACTGCGCTGGCATGAACTTAGGGTTAACGGTCGTTAACATGCCACGGCGCCCACTATCGCGCGATACCGATTCCTTGCAACCTTCCCTCCGGAATGCCCACTACCTTATATCGCATTCCTCACAGTAACATTAAGACAGTTTAGTAAACATACACCTAGGGGACATGCAATGAAGCTACAGGGTAAACTATTTAAGACTAATAAGAGAAAATATTTTTTCACTTAACACATAATCAAACTTTGGAATTTGTTACCTGAGGATGTAGTAAAAGCTATTAGTACAGCTGGGTTTAAAAAAGGTTTGGACAAGTTCCTGAAGGAAATGTCCATAAACCATCATTAAAGGGGACCCAGAATATCCACTGCTTGACGCAGTACAAGCATTGTGGAACCTGTGTCTTTTGGGGAAACTACTTGGTACTTGTGACCTAGATTGGCCACTGTTGGAAACAGGATACTGGGCTTGATGGACCTTGGTCTGACCCAGTATGGCTTATCTTATGTTCTTATGTACTATACCCAGTCCCCTGGTGCACTCGTGTCTTCCAGTACCATCTTTATGCTGATGACTCCCAGATCTACCTCTCTACATCTGAAATCTCTCTGGCAATCCAGGATCTCTGCCTGCCTTTCTGACGTTGCTGCTTGGATGTCTCACCGCTGCTTGAAATTGAACATAGCTAAAACTGAGCTTCTTATTTTCCCATTAAACCATCCTCTCCTCTTCCTCCTTTCTTATTTCTCCCTTCTCCCTTCATCCAGAGTGGAGGAGTAGATTAATGTTTAGAGCATTAGCTTGGGAACCAAGAGACCAGGGTTTGATTCCCACTGGCTTTCTTTGTGGTTTTGGGCAAGTCACTTCCCTTCCATTGCCTAAGGAAAAATTCAAGTTATCAATGTCCCTGTTTAATGTACATTACCAAGTTTAAGTTACAGTGTAAACTGCTTTGATTGAAATGATAAAGAGTATATAAAAGACTAGTGAAATAAATAAATTCTCTGTGGATAACTCTCTACCCTTTCCTATCTTCTCAGCTTGCAACCTTGGGGTTATGTTTGACTTCTCTCTCTCCTCCATACACATCCAACTGATAGCTAAAACCTGCCATTTCTTTCTCTACAACATCAACGAAATTTACCCATTCCTTTCTGAACGTCCTACTAAGACACTTATTGACTCCTTAGTCATCTCCTGTCAAGACTATTGTAATCTACTCCTTGCTAGTCTCCCTCTAAATCTTCTCTCTCCTCTTCAGTCTGTTCAACACTCTGCTGCAAGACTAATCTTCCGCCATTGGCTTCGTATCTGTTTCCGCATCCAGTTCAAACTTCTCTTTCTGACCTATATGTGCATTCAGTCTGCAGCTCCTCACTACCTTTCCTCTCTATCTCTCCCTACACTCCTCATCGGGAACTCCGCTCTTCTGGCAAATCGCTTCTATCTATGCCCGTCTCTTCTATTGCTAACTCTAGACTTTGCTCCTTTCACCTTGCTGCTCCTTATTCCTGGAGCAAACTATTTAAGTCTGTACGTTAGGCGCCTTCTCTAACCCTTTTCAAATCCAGGCTGAAAACTCACCCCTTCGCTGACGCTTTCGGATCTTGACTCACCTAATCTCCTTTGTGTTTTCTTACCATTCCCCCTAGATGTATCCCATGTCTACAGCTATTGTGTTATCTGTCTTGACTAAATTGTAAGCTCTGA
This sequence comes from Ichthyophis bannanicus, assembly GCA_033557465.1. NCBI lineage: Eukaryota > Metazoa > Chordata > Amphibia > Gymnophiona > Ichthyophiidae > Ichthyophis > Ichthyophis bannanicus. The sequence continues at coordinate 939,035,903 of CM066033.1, read as the reverse complement.
TGTGCAGGGACCGTCTTTTACATGTGTCTGTGCAGCGCTGTATACATCTTGTAGCACTATACAAATGTTCAGTAGTAGTACTTTGGCTTTTATTTCATTGATTCTCATTATGACTGGTAAGAGTCAGTTGTAGGGGGGTAAGGAAAGGGGATAACTTTGGAAAATACATCTGTAAGTAATTTGGTTAGCCATGGTGCATGTAAGTGCCTTCACACATCATGGTGCCTTCTTGTTACTTATTTTTTGTCTGTCTGATGCTCTAATAAACACTTTATACCATAAAATGAATAACTTTGGCCATTTAGCAGTTAAAATGGCCAAAGATATATATAACTGGCCTGGATTTTGAGAAGTTGGCACCATCTCCAGTTGCATAACTGTTTTTAAACATTGACCAGATAATTTCCTTTCATTTAAAGTACTGCTTGTCCAGTGGTGTTTATTTTTTCTATATTTCCTAGGTTCTGAAAAGCTTGGAGATGTCTCAGAAACCTGGTGTTTGGGATCTACACCTGGAAACCTGAGATCATACCCAGAGGATTTGCAGCTATGTTTATCTGTTAGCGATTTTCAGGTTCCCTGTTTTACCAATCTCGATGGTGCGTTTTTAGGATACCAAACACATATGAATACAGAGCACTGTGCAGATCTTTTTGATGCTTTTCTATAAACTGTTTACAGAAAATTATTTTTACGTGATCAGAACATCTGGTAAGGGAGACATTACATCAGAGGGCAGTGGAAACTGCACGTCATTGACTAGTTAGATTTATACTCAGCTGATGCACCGTGGCAAGAGGATGGAAGCACCTTGAAATGAGTGAAATAGTTCAGGTGTCTGTCCTGTCGTTCCTTGAAATGATTTTGAAAGGCAACAGTGTAGTTATGAAGCTCCCTCTGATTGTTCTGAGGTTTCATGTCAGTAAGAACCCAACCGTATAGTAGAGAGGCCAATATTCAAAGGGTCTATGCTCCTAAATTGGCCTCTTTGAAAATTGACTTGCTAACTCTCAACCTTTTGAATATCCCTCTCTAGTGGTCTCTATTGTTTCTGTGTGTCTACTTTTTGCCTGTGTATAATACTGGGAATTTTATAAGCACTACTTTGTTTAGTGCAGATGTTTTGTGCACAGCTTATTTGCATGATGTTTGCTTAGCTCTGCGTTAGGAAACCCTGTGCTAAGCTTTAGCGCAGGCCTTTAACTCAGAGTTTCTGCATTGTCCTGAGAGAGTTAAAGATGCGCAAGTGATTTATAAAACTATCCCCTAGGTGTCTACATGGATGTAGATGTGATAAACCTTTGTTGCAAAGCGAGAATGGTTCCAGTGCTTCCCTTTGAAAAGCCTGGGATACTTTCCATTGATCCAACTATTTTTGAATGTAAGCAAAACATGAATGCGTCAGCCCCTTTCTCAGTTTCTTTTTTTTATGCAGAACCTATGTAGAGGGGTGCTATTTGTGTGATCATTAGTGCACAATGGTTAGCTGCTTGCTTGTTGCACTAAATAATGGAAGCCAAAATATTAAATAGATTTGAATTCATTACTGGGTCAGTTGTTCTACAGTTGTCTGAATTCATCATACACTGAGAAAGGAGGGGTACCCTAGTGGTTAGAGTGGTGGGCTGAGAATCAGGGAATTCAAATTCCGCTTCGCCCGCTGATGCTTGACCTTGCCTAAGTCACTTAACCCCTCTCCACTATTACCTCATGTACGAACACTGATTGTAAGTTCTGCGTGGAAGGGAAATATCAGTTGTACTTGAATGCCACATACCTTGAGCTGGGAAAGGCATGGAATTAAATGTAAAATCTGAATAATATGAAGAAGTGGTGCAGCAGGCCTCTGTTGCAGAAACAAGCACATACATTTTGAAATGCTTAAAACAGTACAACTCTGCAGATCTTGACAGACACAAAAAGGAGTTCATGCAATTTTCTTGTACATTAATTGCTTTATTAATCCAAGAATACATTTGGCATTACATGTGGATACCAAGCTAACAATGAAAGAAAAAGTTGTGCAAACCAGTTGCACATGTGCAAAAAAATAAAAAAGAATTAAAAAATAGTCTTTTACACATTAAGACAAACAGTACAGGAGCATACAGTCTTTAGATAATTTATTCATAAAGAGGAAATTAATACTTTGTATGTGTAGATGACTGCACTACCTGTATGATGGCTTAGTACATTTTTAGCCCACTGAGAATTTTGCAGTTGACTGAAGACTGATGTTTGTTTTTTAAATTTAGACTACACCATGGTTCACTTGAATTTTTGTCCCATCTGATTTTCATTTATGTCCATTCTCTAGGCTTTCTTGGATCGGGTAGACTTGAATTAAGGAAAAGGACTTGAACTACTTTCAGGGTGAAACTTGAAGAAACCAGAACAAACAAGACAGAAACTATCAGATCATTCCACTGCAACTTCTTTTGTCATGTGTCTGAAATGATGTACTTTAACATTTGAGCAATGCATATAAAGTATATGTTTTAAAGTCACAGCACACAATATAGTCTGCCCCAGCACTTGAAGGTACTGTTTTAGAGCTTCTGGATGCAGCAATTCGACTTATGGCATTGTGTATTTTAGTGAAATTTATGTGTACTGTATCATCACAACTGATCTCACATGGAACCCTAATGACACCAACTGTTGCACAGTTGATGACATCACTGGTGATTTAACTAGAGGGTAGAGTCCTAGGGGCATGTTTACTAAACGGCGCACCTGTGCGGGGCGCACCTGAGCGCCCTAAAATGATGCATTTAAGTGCTCTTAAACGCCCCGTACACGTGCGGGTCACATTAACGGGCCCCGCACACGTGCGCCGAAAACGCGCACGTTTGCGGGGCGGTAATGTGCGAAAGAGGCGTGCCAAGGCGAAATGAGGGCGGAGGAAGGCCCCCTAGGGGCGGAGAGACGGGGTCAGTGGGCGGAATGTGGGAGGGGAGAGACTCGCCGCACAGGAGCGTGCCCGAATCTGCAAAGAACTTTACCGCCAGTGAAACACTCGCGTTAGAGGTGCTGTGCAGGGAAAAGAAACCGTTTCCGTCAGCAATGTGCAGCACAATAGTGGAAGCCCAAAAACCGTGAGCAGTGTGATCTATGTGCACAGATCAAACGCCGTAATGTCACAGGGCACTAACCACACGGGCGCCGCGCACCTTAGCGCATCTGTCAATCACAGCGTCTGTTCTTCACGACGGAACGCCCACTCCTTATACGGCACCCGCTCGGTACCGCGGACCGCACAACACCGGCCTTTAGTAAACAGACCCCCTAGTTGCTCTACTGGTCTTGGAGATAATGGAACCTTAGCATCTTGTAATTCCCGTTCCTGGACCAAAAAATGATGATCCCAACAAAAAAAGCACGATTCCACGTGCAAACGAACAACCCAGTAAGAAACGTGGAATGAAAAAAGGATGTAGAAAAATAATAACTTTTATTTAAATATACCACTTCAGCCGCTGGCCCAACACAGGCCGATGTATCTCATTTACTTCAGACTGTTCAAAACTGTTTTGAACAATCTGAACTAAATGAGATACATCGGTCCAGTCAAGCAGCGGTGTTCTTGACTGAAGACGCACTTTATTTATTGTTTGGATTGAAGAGCCGGCGTTTTGCATGATCTGAATTGAATGAGGCTCTATCAGTCAAGTTTAGCAGCGTTGTTCCTTGACTGAAGACGCATTTTATTTATTTATTTATGAAATTGACCGGATACGCAATTTATCCGTTTTTTGGATTCAATACAGATGAAATTTAACAGAAGCAACACATATACAGCCAATTAAGCCCCTGAGGAAGGTTTTACGAAACACGGCCTGTGTTGGGCCAGCGGCTGAAGTGGTATATTTAAATAAAAGTTATTATTTTTATACGTCCTTTTTGCATTCCATGTTCCGAAAAATGATGATGTCATTAAATGAACTTTCGAGATCACAGAATTTCTCCTTTTCAGATGCAACATCAGGGGTCTATGTGCTCTTTTGTTGAGGCAATGAAATATATCACAACCTACAGGGATTCCATTTATTTAACTGAACTGGTTTCCATATACTCGATGATTTGTTCTTGAGTGGCTAAAGCACTGATGCAGTGTTATTAATCTGCAGAATTAAACTTGATTTTGAAATCGGCTGAGTGAGTATATCATTAGAAATATAACTGGAGAATAAAAATATGAACAATGTCCTTCAGTGATGTCTTATCCATTACATATGAGCACTCCTGTAGCAAATGACAGTACTTCCAATCACATTTGAAGGTCAGAAAGGACCTGCCTTTCCTCTGTATTTGCAGGTATTTTAAGGGAAGACATTGAAGAGCAAAGAATTCTGGGACTTGTAGTTCTATCTTCTCATAGTCCCAGAATTGTTTTAAATGGGACTAGAAACACCTTTTGTATTCAACATCCTGTGTAATGACAGAAAGTAACAATGTACAACAAAGGAATGGAATTAGTTTGTATGTGTAATCAGCAGATCTGGTAGCTGTGGATTGAAAAGAAAGTTAAAAAGTGTGTTAGAAGCATAGCAGCATATGGAACATTGATCGGATTTTGAGTTAGAGGTCAGCATTCTCAGTGATACACATTTGCTTACAGTTCACTTACAGACTAATATCATTTGCAAGCCTTGATCAGTTAGGACTGTATACTGAGTTCTGGTGACTACCTTGAACTTTAATAACATAATCCTTACAGAAGAAAGTTGCGCGTATTTCAGAAGGACGGGTGCCGCTCTATATAATTCAGAGAAAGAATGAAGTTTCCCACATAATCCTTTTTAAATGTGCATCCAGTCCAGTGATTTCCCATGAGAATCTAGGAGGGATCCCCTTTTCAGCCTAAAGCATGCATCCCGTTGAGCAAGCTTGGACAACACATATGGCCTGGAAAAATAAACACTGCTTTAAAAATGATAGATGACAGCGATGCGGCAGGGAGTAACCCTGCAACGTTCATTGCAAACCAAGTCATTTAGAACAGTTTCAGATAGGCTACACTGTATGGATTTAAGTATCCCACTAAACAAAAATACTGCTTGTTAATCTTCTGTGCCTGCTGTCCAGTTATGACAGATTACTCTTTTACATGCACAGACTTGGATAGGAGGATAATGCCATCTTGTTAACCTATAGTATACTTCTCCCTCTACATTTTGAGGGCAATTTTAACACAGGGCGCCTAGGATAAGAGGGTAAGCAGGCGCCTATTTTAAGTCTATTTTATAAAGACACAGAGGCACTTGTTTGTCTTTATTAGGTGTGTTTTGCTAATGCAATAGTGTCTATTAGCGAGGTTCCATCCCTGTGTCTGTTTGCGCTTGCCATGGAAGACAAACATATGCGTAAGGGCAGGCAGGAAGAGGTGCAGAAGGAAAAGGTCTGCAGTGGTGGCAAAGAGCCCCTGCACCCAGTCCATCAATAACAACAACAACAAAAAAAGAGCCGCTTCTGTAAGCAGCGACAGCAGTGAGGCAAACTAAAGAGCCAGCAGGAGTCCCCACCTCCTCCAAGCGACTCAGAAGAGAAGAGTGGTGACAGCAATGCAAATTAAAGAGCTGGCGGGAGTCCCCACCTCCCACAAGTGAAGCCAAAAGAAGAGCAGCGGCAGCAGGGAAAATTAAACAGCATCAAATAATGTTTAATGTGCTTCCCTTTCACTTCTCTCGATTGTTTTACTGCTATTTATATGTTCTTTGTTTTATTATTTATTATTTTAGTTTTTAGCTATCTGATTTAATGAACTATACATGCTTTTATTTGAATTACCAATAGGTGATTATGTTTGATTTTTAATGTTTTGGATGTATTTCAGTGTTTATGTATTTACTTTATTGTATTACTTTTTATATTAGGGTTTGCCCCTTTTTATATATGTTTTATATGATATTTGATTGGTGTTATCATTTGCTTCTTAGAGTCCTGTATCCCTGACAATGGCACCGCCGAAACGCGGCCATGTTGGGTCCTCTGACTCTTAGCGTTGACCTCAATAAACTATTACTTTGGTAACCACCTCACTCCTTTGGTTGTGCAAAACTACTACTACTACTATTCATCATTTATATAGTGCTACACGGCATACACAGCATTGTACAGACACATATAAAAGACGGTCCCTGCTCATCAAAGCTTAAAATCTAATCAAGACAGACAATGCAATAACTGAGAACAAGGGTACAAATAAGGAAAGGAAGGAAAGCGAGGGATCAGGATTCAAAAGCAGCCTCAAAGGGGTGAGCCAAAGGGGTAGCCTGATGTATAGACTCAGGTAGTTTATTACAGGCGTATGGAGCAGCGAGGTGAAAGGATCGAAGTCTGGAGTTGGCAGAGGAAGAAAAGTGCATAGAGAGAAGCAAGCCAGTAGAAGAGCGGAGTTCACGAGGAGGGGTGTAGGGAGAGGGGAGAGAGGAGAGAGGAAAGGTGGTGAGGAGTAGTAGAATGAGTGCACTTATGAAAAGGGCACGGGCGAGGTCCCGGTGCCCGAATTTAACCGGGGGCGAGCCTCGACGCGGCCCCTTTTGCTAGGGCCGGAAGTGGAGGATAGAGGCAGGGGGAGTGAGGGGGGGGAGAGGTGGATGCGCGGCTGTGCGGTGACGCAGGGCGCATCATTTAAAGAGATTGGTTCCGCCGTGGGATGCGCGCGGCTGGAACCAATCAGGGAGTGAGCTGAGCCATGTGCAGCGGTTGCGAGTTCGCCCGCTGAGCACATGGTGGGAAGGAGGGAGACTGGCCGGTGTTTTTGGCGTTTCGTCGGCGGGCTCAGAGTGCTGCGATCCCTGGTCGTGCAATCTGCGGAGCAGCATCTCGGCGAGTGGGCAGTGGCGGGCTGTTTTTTCCGTTGCCGCTTCCTTTGATGGCCGCGCCGGCGTGAGCACTGACTCTGCATCTTGGACGGAGGTCTGGAGCGGCGGCGGCAGAGCAGCTGTGCGAGTGAAAGTTTTATCAGGCGAGTGGGGGTACATTTGTGGGTGGGTGCCTTTGATGTTTCCTGGTTGGGGAGTGCACAGAGCAGGGCTGCTTCATTAATTGCAGTTTTATTCTGTGACAGGGTTGTGAGATGACTGGGGGAAAAGGGGGGCAGAGAAAGGCCAAAGGGGGGCATGGACAGGGTAGGGGGAGTTCGCGGGGGGCTCAGAGAGGTAGGGGTGAGGAAAGGGGGAGGAAGGGCAGGTCTGCGGGTCCATCTAGGGGCCGCGTAGCTAGTGCTGAGTCTGGTGGCCGCAGGGCCAAGGGTTCAGAGCCACGAGGTCTTCCTAGCCATAGGCCATGTCCTGGGTCGCGGAGCCGGCTTGGGGGCCGCGGCACCGCCCCATCCAGAGGAAGGGGGGAGGTTAGGAGTGCCGAGGGGTGTCACCCTGAGGAAGTGGGTCTTGACAGGGGGAGTGCTGGCGAGGAGAACGCGGATTCCGCTCAGGGGAGCGGGTTAGGTGCAACTGGAGGAGAGAGTGGTATTTTTCGTCCAGCGTCTTGGTGGGGGACTCATGGAGGGGAGTTGAGGACAGGGGTTTTCCCGGCGGGAAGTGTTTTTAGGCCTGAGAGATATGGGGCTATTGAACAGCAGGCGTGGGATCAATGGCAGCGTGGGGGGCTAGGCTCGTCCGGAGCTAACTGGTTAGGGGCTTGGCAACCTGCGTGGTCAGGTGTTTCCCCCTCTCCTTTTTTGCCTTTTCTTTCTCCACAGAATCCGATGGCTTCGTCTGGATCACCGTTTCCTGGACCGCAGCAGTGCGGAATACCACGCGACGACGTTCACAATTTGGGGACCCCAAGTAGTGCTGTGAGGGGGACGGGTGTTCAACCACATCCGGATGGGATTCAGCTTGCGGTCGAGCGGACGACTGTGACGGCTACAGATGGTGAGTTACCTCAAGGGCATCAAGGGGGGGTGGTGTTGTGGAATGGTGATCGAGCCGGGCGGTCGGGGAAAGCGCGTAAAAAAGGGAAGCGTTCTTCTAGGCGACGCCGGCACTCGGATTCGTCCACTTCCTCGTCCTCTAGTTCTTCCTCTAGTACTCCAAGTAATGAGGGGGGAAGTGAGGTGGTAGGAGGGGCTGTTTCGATGGGAACCCCTGCCGTGGGGGGCGCTGCGGCGGTGACTCCATTATCTGAATTGTGGGAGGGGGTGCCTAAGAAGTTGAGAAATAAAATTAGGAAACGGCGATATATTGACATCTTCCGTTTATTGGAAGGTCGGAAGAGGTCTGGCGAAAGTAAGAAAAAACGTAAAGAGGATGAGAAGGCGGGGAGGGTTCGTAAAGTGACTCGGTCGGTGGTGAATTGGGTCAGGGCCTTTTTGCGTTTGGCTAGTGTGTGGGGGCAGACGTACCCGGGGCAGTACGGGATGTTGCTGTCTTATGCGGACTCAATCTTGGAAGCCTCGCAGGCCCATGAGGGCTGGTCTTGGCTCAATTATGACGAGAAGTTCCGTGACAAAATGGAGGAGAACCGGTTTTTGACTTGGGGTACACAAGACATCAACTTGTGGCTCACCCAGATGTCTGCACGTTCAACTGCGGTAGGGGGATTGTCTACGTCCGGCAATAAGTTCAGTGGGGGGCCTAATTCCGCTGGGAGCCGGTCCTTTCGAGTTGGGGGGGTGGGAATGCCTGGTAAGTCAGGGACAGGAGGAGGCAGCGATGTATGTTGGCGATTTAACAAGGCCTCCTGCCCATTTACGGATTGTAAGTTCCGGCACGCTTGCTCCGCGTGCGGCGGAAGTCACTCAGCAGCTAAGTGTACAAAGAGAGGTGTCGGGGGTGTACCCCCATCAACCTCTAAGTGAGGGTCCCAGCTTCGGCAGAGCCCCTTCGCCCATTAAGGTGGAGTTATTGCGCGAATGGCTTTGCTTATACCCAAAAAAGGGGGATAGGGAATTTTTAAGGGAGGGGTTCGAAAGGGGGTTTGTTATTCCAGTTCAGGGCAAGGTGCATGTGCAGGCCACAAGGAATTCCCCGGCTGTGCGGCGGTTCGAAGCGGTTGTCCGGCAGAAGTTGGAGGCGGAGTTATGCTTGGGGCGGATAGCCGGTCCTTTTTCGGAACCCCCTTTCGAAAATTTGGTGATTTCCCCTTTGAGTATTGTCCCTAAGAAAGAGCTGGGAAAGTATAGGCTTATTCATAATCTATCCTTCCCAACAGGATTGTCAGTTAATGATCACATTCCCCGAGAATACTGCACGGTCCGTTATGCCTCTTTCGACAAAGCGGTTCAGTTAGTCCGGATTGCAGGCCAGGGGGCTCTAATGGCGAAGGTGGACGTTGAAGCCGCTTTTCGTTTGTTGCCTGTTCACCCCTCTTCTTTTCATCTGTTGGGTTTCCGATTTGCGGAGGAGTTTTATTTTGACAAATGCATGCCCATGGGTTGTTCAGTGTCGTGTGCATGTTTTGAAAAATTTAGTACGTTTTTGCAATGGATGGTTATGAAGCGGGCAGGTGCTAAGAGTGTTGTCCACTACCTGGATGATTTCTTGTTCGTTGGACCTGCACGGACTTCGCTGTGTGGGGATTTATTATCAGTCTTTCTGGGTGTTGCGGACGATCTAGGGGTGCCGTTAGCTGAGGGAAAAACGGAGGGGCCCTCGACTAGGCTTACATTCTTGGGCATTGAACTGGACTCTGAGGTTATGGTGGCTCGTTTGCCGCCAGCAAAAGTAGACCACTTACGTGCGTTGGTATCGAATGCGTTGGTAGCTTCGAAGTTCACGCTAAAAGAGTTTCAGTCTTTGATAGGGTCCTTAAATTTTGCATCTCGTGTGATACCGATGGGGCGGATATTCATCAGACGTTTGGCGGCGGCCACGTCAGGTGTCCGTAAGCCTCATCATAGAATTCGACTGTCCCGGAGCATCAAGGAAGATTTGCGGGTGTGGGATGTTTTCCTAAGGGAGTTTAATGGGTCACCCGTACTCATGGAGTCTGCATGTTCTACTCAGGAGTTACAGTTATATACGGATGCAGCGGGGGCTGTGGGATTAGGTATTTACTTTGGGGGGGCGTGGTGTGCGGATCGGTGGCCACCGTTGTGGCACCAGCAGGGGCTTCTCCGGAATATCACATTTTTGGAGTTGTTTCCGATTTTAGTGACGTTGGAGTTGTGGCCGGACAAATTGCGGAATAAGAGGTTGGTCTGGTGGTGCGACAACGAAGCCGTAGTGAGCGTAGTTAACCATTTTACGCCATGCTGTAGACTGGTAGCGGATCTGATGAGAAGAGTGGTCTTAGCCTGTTTGCGGCTGAATGTTGGATTAACGGCGCGACACATTCCGGGGTTGCACAATGGTATAGCTGATGCTCTTTCCCGTTTGCAGTTGGATCGGTTCCGGCGACTGGCACCGGAGGCAGACGAGAAGGGGCTTCCGGTCCCTTGGAAGTTATGGAACAGTGGCCTGCTGATATGAGAGAGATGTTGAAGAGATCTGTAGCGAAGAAAACCTGGGACGACTACTGTCGGGGTTGTGGTAATGTGGTGGAGTTTTTGTGGGCTCAGGGATGGAGATCGGGGACTGTGTCCGATCGTTTATTGGCACAGTACATACTGGGGGCTAAAAGGGCAGGTGTCACTAGGGCAGTGGTGAGGGGCCATTTGGCGGGCTTTGCATTTTTCGCGAAGGCCGTGGGGTGGGGCCCATCCGGTGGGGGTTTTTTGGTGCGCAAATTGTTGCAAGGGTGGGGGCGTGAAAACCCTCCTCAGCCGGATCAACGACGACCGGTCACGCATGACCTTCTACACGGACTTTGTGAGGTTTTACCGGTTGTTGCGAAGTCTGCGTATGAGGCCACGCTTTTTAAGGCTGTTTTCTCTTTGGCCTTTTTTGGGGCATTTTGGGTCGGTGAATTAGTAGCGGATTCAAAGTCGGGCAATGCGGGGCACAGTTTGCAGTGTCAACATGTGCGTGTCGAGGGCGCACACTTAAAGGTCCTTTTGCAGAGGTCTAAGACGGATCAGCAAGGACGGGGTATCTGGGTAGTGCTGCAGGCGATAGGGGGGCTTACGTGCCCGGTAGCGTCCATGAGGGAGTATTTAGATCGGCGCCCTCGGGTGGAGGGTGGGCTATTTTTACATGAGGATACAGGGTTGGTCACGCGCTACCAGGTCACTGCAGTTTTGCGTTTGGGGTTGCAGTGCATGGGGGAAGACGCGGCTCTTTATGCGGCGCACTCTTTTCGCATAGGGGCGGCGTCTAGTGCGGCGGGTGCTGGGTTGTCGGGTTGGCACATACGTTTGATTGGCCGGTGGAGGTCCAAGGCTTTTCGAGGTTATGTCCGTTTATAAGCAAAAAAAAAAAAAACAAAGAACAAAACAGTAAAGCTGTGCGCATGCGTTTGTTAACTGCTGTTTTTCGTTTCAGGTGGGGGCGGCAGTTTGCTGGGCTCTTGGATGCTGGGGCATTCGTTTGTGTTTTGGGCTGCACGACGGGCAGAACTACGGCCTATCGGGCTTAACCTTGGACTGGAGTCTGATGTGGTGTCGGTGTTATGGCTGGGCGAGCGGGGTCTGCGTTGGATGCAGCTGTTGCCTTTGCTGCGACACCATGCGCGATTGAAGACTCCACCGGGGATTATTTTACTGCACCTTGGAGGCAATGATCTCGCAACATGGACCTGTAAACAACTCATTAATGCTGCGAAAAAGGACATGGAGCTGATATTAAGGATGTTTCCTGGTGTTGTGCTTATTTGGTCGGATGTCATCCCGAGGCCAGCGTGCTGGGGACAGCGGCGGTGGTCTCGGGGATTGACGAAGATCAATAGGCAGATCGGAAAATGGTTATGTGCAAAAGGGGGTTATCAAGTGCAGCACGAGTGGGTGGATGTTACTTGTAAGGGTTTGTATCGAGGTGATGGGGTGCATCTGTCTCCAGTTGGGGTTGACTTGCTCCTCAACGACTGGCAGGAGGTTTTGGAGCAGGTTGTACGGGTTCTTAAGAGCAGGTCGCAGCTTTTGCTCCTTAATGGGGGTGGGGGGGGCGGCAAAGGCACGGGGGTGCCTGTGCCGGTGGCGGGAACCCGGAGGTTTCCGGGGTCCGGAGCCATAGCTAATTGGGGCGGGGCAGGGTGCCCGCGGCCCGGTGAACTCCTAGCAGACTTTTGCTAGTGACATGGCGAAGTCGGGCAGGGGTGGTTGTAACTTGTCCGGTGGTTTGACCGGCTAGGTGCGGTAGTGTTGTCACCTTGCTAGTCATATGGCGGGTGAGGTAACGCTCCGCACCGGGTTTGTGTTTTGGGTTGTTATACATGTTTAAAGTGTTAAGATGTTATGGAAAATTAAAGCTGCGACCTGTTGTTATACCAATTCATGTGTGGTCTGAAAATTTCTGGGAGTGGGATAAGGTTGGGGTTATAGTGTTGGTGCTGGACAGGGCAAGCGCTCGGTGCAGCTCCCCGGTTATAGGTCAGAAGGAGAAATTTGAACTGGATATAGAAACGGAAGGGGAGCCAATGAAGTGACTTGAGAAGAGGCGTTATGAGTATAACACGCTGTTAACTTCACCCCAATACACACACACACACAGCCTCATGACAAACCCCCCCCCCCCCCCACATATACAAACACCCCCATACACAGTCTCCGAGACAATATCAAACACAAACACCCCCAACACACATACCCATTCACATGCACACACACACACACACACAGATGCATATACACAGCCTCCAACACACACTGCCAGCACACACACACACACACACACAGACTCATATACACAGCCTCCAACACACACACACAGGCACACACATGCGTGCATGGATGCATCTCCCAGCTTTTGACGTCCAAGTATCACATGCCCACAGATAAACTCGGCCCACGGAGATAAATATATACATTAAGCCATTGCTTCACACATACACACATGAGACTGTCATGCCCATACTCTCCTCCCCTTCCCATTAGCTCTCATCTCTCATACATACAAATACAAACCTCTCATACACATGTGCATCCCCCACATACACCCTGACTCACACACACAACCTTTACCTGCAGGCTTCGTGCTCCCTTATCCCTATCATTTTTGCATGCTCACCCATCCGCCCGCTCTCCAGAAAAAACACCAATATAGACACAATGGGTGTCATTCCGATCCTCATTTAGCGGGCCTGGACACCAGGATTGCACTGGTGGCCACAGAGCTCCCTTCACATATAGCAGACTTGTGCGGGGAGCTATGTTTGTGGGCAGGAGGGGGTGGGCTGGGGGAGGAGCAAGGACGGGTGTGGGTGGAAATGTGACCCTAGACATACAGGGCCGATTCTGAGGTCGGCACTGTATGTCTGCGGTTGACCAGTTAGATGGGGGACTTATTTCACCTCTGAGGTGGAATACGTTTCCCTGGATGTTGGGAGGCGGTGGTGCCGAGGGATGACAAGGAGTTGAAGAGGTGCAGGGGGTTACCCGCAACCCGACCCCGGCCATGAGAGGCCCGATCGGGGATTGGGCTGCAGAGAACAGGCCAGATACCACTGCCGCAGGGGATCGCGGTTCCATGAAGGAGACTGGCTGGGCTAGCCAGGGAAGTGGCTGGACATCCAGGGTGCCTGAATCAGGGCACCCACCTCCCAGACATCCAGCCACTGTGATGCAATTCTGTTGCTGCGGGGATGTCTAGCCCCCCTGGGAGCGGAATTGGGTGCATTACCAAGCCGTCCAGACATCTGAACGTCCGGATGGTCCTGAGACGCACATGTCGGAATGGGCCTCCACATCACTCAGGCCATCTTGTACACACTCTTTAGTCTGTCACAGTTTTTGTCTCATACAAATGAGCCCATTAGCTATGCAAAATTTAGCACAATTATAACTACTTTGCATGAAATTTAACTCTTTTCTAAGTCAGAAGGTTTTTGCAAATGACTCTGCATGTGAAAATAACCAGTAATATGTTGTTGTTGATAAGTGCAGTCAAGTCAGAGTGGACTTATGGCGACCCGCTGGATAGTTGTCCTAAACTGTGTTCGGTCCTCAGTCAGGTGGCTCATTGTTGATAGACTGACATCCATAGCTGCTGTTATTGTATCGATCCATCTCATTGCCGTCTTTCCTCTTTTGCATTGACCTTCAACCTTACCAATCTCTCTCTTCGCATAATGTGTCCAAAATATGGAAGTCAAAGTCTTGTCATCTGAGCTTCTAAAGAAAGCTTAGGTTTGATCTCCTCTAGTACTGACTGGTTTGTTCTTCGGGCAGGCCATTGTTACACAGTATTTGTCACCAGCACCATAATTCAAAGGCATCAGTTTTCTTCATCTCTATCTTTTTCACTAACTTTCGCATCCATATGACATTATTAAAAATATTATGGCTTGGACAAGTCAAATCTTTGTAATGTAGAGAGACATCTCTGCTCTTGAATCTTGTCTAGGTCCTTCATAGCCATTATGCCAAGAACAATGCATCATCTTTTTTGTTTTTTTTTTTGACTGCTTGTTATTTCTTTATTGATCCAAGCAGGTTAAAGTTGTCCACTATTTCAATTTCTTCTTCATTAACAATGAACTAATTGATTTTGCCTGTTGTCAGGATCTTTGACTTCTTTATGTTAAGGTGCAGGCCCATTTTAAGACTATGTTCCTTGATCTTGAGAAGCAAATGTTTCAGATCATCTTCACTTTCAGCCAGTATTGTGGTATTATCAGCATAATGACGGTTGTTGGTGAGTCTTCCACCAACAACCTCAGTTGCCTTCATACAATCCTGCTTCTTTGATGATTTGTTCTTCATATAAATTAAACAGGTAGGAGAAACGTATGCAGTCTTGTCATACACCTTTGCTGATTTTAAACCATTCTGTTTCTCCTTGTTCCGTTCAAACTGTTGCTTCTTGATCAATGTAAAGGTTGTGTGAGAGAACTATCAGGAGTTCAGGTATACCCATGCTTCTTAATGTGGCTCAGAGTTTCTCATGGTTTACACAGTCAAAAGCCTCGCTGTTAGTCAATAAAACACATATAGATATCTTTTTGATTTTCTTTTGTCTTTTCAAGGATCCATCTCACATCCATGATGTCTCTTGTTCCTCGCCCTTTCCTGAACCCTGCTTGCATTTCAGGGAGTTCTCGTTCTAGGTATGACTATAGTCTTCACTGAATGATCTGCAGTAGAATCTTGCTAGCATGTGGGATCAGAGCAATTGTGTGATAATTTCCACAGTCAGTTGGATCACCTTTCTTCAGTATTGATATAAACAGGCAGTGGCGGCACAAGGGTTTCTGCCGCCCTAGGCAGACCCTCCATGTTTGAGCCTTCCCAAAGACTGCACCTCCATCCATCCCATCATGCCACCCTCACCTTGCACTGAAAAGGCAGTGGCAAAACTGCCACTTCAGCACTGCATTGGGCCTTAAAGTGCCCTTGCGCATGTGCGCTCATGGCCTACCGCTCCTGCCTCCGATGCAACTTTCTTGAAGGGCAGGCAGAAGCAGCAGGCCAGAACTTCACACACGTGTGCGGGTGTTTTAAAGCCCAACACAGCACTGAAGCAGCAGTTCAGCTGCTGCTTGCCGGGGGTTGGGTTAGCTATGCCGCCCACCAGAATCTGCCACCCTAGGCAACCGCCAAGTTTGTCTAGTGGACCGGCCAGCCCTGAATACAGGTATGAACCAGTAATATACAGTATCACAAATAACACATGCTATTTGATGTTTTTGCATGTGAGGTGGCTTCTTTTCTTAGCACATTGGTCTCAGTTTGAACTGCAGCTGGCTCTGATTCAATGCATCTGAGAACAAATCTAGAGTCATGTGACTTTGTTTTTCCAAAATCTAAACTAATTCCAAGTTGATCTCAGCTTCCATTTCTGACGTAGCACATTGAGCCAGGACACGGGTGGCTCTAATTTGGATGCTTGCTGAGAAGTAAGTTTATACCTTTGTTAATGCATTGCAAGTGCACATATAATTTTCCCTGTGTGGACTTTGCAAAATTTTCTAATTAAACACGTGTGCACTTCTGTTTTGAAAATTACTACAGTGAATTTATATGCTTACAATTATGTCTTTAATTTAACATGGACAGTTTTTCTGGGTTAACTATGTGCATAAGGCAAAGTTTGAAGTAAGCAGATGTGAAGGAACATTTCAGAAAGGCCATGTGGCATACTTATGTATATAAGGAGCTCGTTCACATACATATCTGTCCATTCAGTGTTTCTACAAATATGTTTTATGATTTTAATGTTGTTATTTATTCATTTGCCATTATTTTTACATAATGTTTGATTAGAATGTATTTATGTTTTTATTTGTTTTCCAGTATCTCATAGCTCCTGAAGAAGGTCAGGCCAAAACACAAATGCTTGAGGCACAAATGGTGGAAAGTCGTACATGAATTGACCCAGTCACCCAAACTAAATGCATTTCTATGATATATACGTGTAGTCTCTCTACATCAGTAGCATATGTACTTATTTGCCCATGGCCCAAGCTGTATATAGGGTGCACTAGCCATACGTTAACTCTCATTTCACTTAACGACAACAACAGCCATACGTTGAAAGTACATTTGGCAAAACATAAATCCTGATTAAAGTTGGAGTGACATCAGCACCGATAGTACAGCACTGTCTTGATATGAAACACCCATTTTCCTCGTTACAATGGAGGGTTTTGGATCAGGTGCAAGTGCTGGAACGAGGTGGAGATTATGAATGAATGTTAAATTATTGAGAACCTTCAGGCTGTCTCCCCTAAAGGTCTAACTAGAGAGATTGATTGGGTATCCTTGTTTTAATTGACAGATTCTAAGTGGGAAATGACATATGCACCAAGTTTTAAAAGCAGGAATGGAAGCAGTGGACTGACATGTCGGAATAGAAGAACACTGAGGTGTCCACATGAAGTTCCTTAAAGAAGGTGGCTGGACTTGAGAATAAAGGACTTTATTGCTCAATGAATGGCTATATTTTGCCTTAAAGCGGGATTGGCAAGATAAGTTTATGCTGTCCGAAGCATAGTGCTATGTCGCATTTGATGTTTGAAAATTATGTAGCCGGTTAGAGTTTATTTTATGCTACCAGTCTTGTGTTATGATTTTTATGATTTGCAGAATAAAAAGGACTTAAGGAATTTGGTCTGGGTGACAAACTTGTTTATAGTTGTGCCATTCTTACAGGTCCGACAAAAAAATTGCTTAATTGCACATTTGTTTTCCTGAAAGGTCAATTGGGAAGTTGGACTATCCAGATTGATTTGACCTTACATCGCCAATCATTTTTAGGTTTCCCAAATGAAGCCATCAAACTACGCCCATGGTAGCGGGAGACGAAGAGAAGTGCTTCTTGCTTCTGTAGTGCTTCTTGCTTGCAGCCCTAAAGCTGATTTGGAAGCATGGAACTCGGCCTCAGGTAGGAAATGAAGTGAGCTGGCACAGGACATTCATCAGGCTACCCTGTTAGTGGCAGAAAAGGTCCTCACCAAGCTGTTCTTACACTTTGTGTTGCAGGCGGCCTAAAGGTCCCCTCTCCACATTGGCCCCGGAGCAGGTGCCCCCTTTTCCTTCAATACCATTACCTCTGCAGGTGAACTTTAACTGGTTGCACAGTGCAAGTGGCCATATTTCAATTGCACAGATGCTGGCCTGCTGAAATTGGTTGGGCCAGGGCCAGGGTGACTCACCCTGTTCAGATGCCCAAACATTGACATATCCCTAGAATACAGGACTTCTCCTTGGCAAGCTAGTCACATATGGAGAGAATGCATATGTACTTCCAGTCTCTGTGGCTCTTGTACTTCCTTGTCTTATGCTTTCTGATTATAAAGAAGGCATGCGCCATGACCGAAGAGCAGCTGAGGGGACAGGGAATACGTCCTCACTCTGCCCTCCTCCCATTGTTGGCCTGTTACTACTCAGCACATGGTATTGTGCCCCAAGAAACTGAGAAGAACCTAAATGAGAAGCAGAGAGCGTTAAATCTGAAAGCGGGATAATAGAAAGAAATCTGAAGAGGAAGAGGCTGATGGAGAAGAACCTGGGGAGAGGAAGAAGGGAAGCGATAGAGAAGAGTATAAGGGAAAGAAAGAGAGAAAAAGAGATAGAGCGAGAGAGGAATGAAAGGGCGGGAAGAAATGAAGAGAAAGAGAAACCTGTGGACATGTGAGCAGGAGACAGAAAGGAACCTAGAGAGGAGGGAGGAGGACAGAGAAAGGAACTCAAGGTGGGAGACAAGTGTGCGATGAGAAATAGATCTATTTTTGGGATCTGCTATGTACTTGCGACCTGACCATGGTCAGGAGACAGTTTGATGAACTCAGGGCTTATCTCATGTTCTTATGGGAAAGAAGATGAGGGAAGTACCTGAGAGAGAGAAGGGGGACATAGAGAAGGACTTGTGGAAAGCAGAAAATATGTGAAAGGTGAGTGGAGAGCAAGCCTGTAGGGAGGAAAGGGGAGAAGACACAGATAATCCTGGAAGAAGAAGAAGAGAGGGGAAGAAAGACTGGAGAAATGAGAAAGAGGAAAAGGGAACAGGCTCGCTGAAGGTGGAACTTTATGTAAAATACATATAATATTACTATAGCATTCTAGATATTCAGGTACTATATGTTCCATCACTAAAAAGCTTATGATCTAAGTGGGAGAGAAACTGATATGCCCAAGGTTACAAGGAGCGTCTGTGGCAGACATGGGAATTGAACCTTGGCTACCACGGGTCTCTTCCCATTTCACTAACCTTCAGGCCGCTTCCTTTCCCATCTATAAGGAAGTGTGTAGTGCATGCGTCGTTGCCAGAAAGTAGGCGGGGAACATTCATTTGCCAAAAAAAGCATTTGTAAAAACAGAGCAGCTTGACTTGGGATGTTACCATGCGTAAGTAGCATTACTTACACGTGTAGATGCTGATTTTGGCACTTACACACAGCCTCCCTGCTATGCGTAAGTGCCAGATCCTGTAAAGTGTGCATACAAGAGGGGCCAATGTAGGAGCCAAATTTTAAACCTCATAATTTTGGTTTTTTTGAGATGATTTTTAAGGCCACAGAGATAAGCACAATTGGCCCCTTCTCACTCTTCGAAACCCAAGGTGCAAACCAGCAATTAGTTCACACTAAATGAGCTGACAGGGAAATTTTGTGGAATATAAAATGGAAAGTATATGAATGTTTTAAAAATCCAGCTACAACACACCCAGAACATGCCTCCTTGAACTCCATGTGTGCTGCGTGCTGCAGATATGCCCAAGTAAGTAGCAGCTTTTCTAAGATCACGCCTTACACGGTATTCACATTTACCCATGTAAGCCACCTTTCTGCATATATAAATGGCACCTAGCCCTTCTGAGATTATCTCCACAGTTTAGGCTTTGATAACCTATGAAAAAAGATAGTTTTTCTCAGGGACGTGCTTGTGTTATCTTGCATACTTCACTAAGCTCTTCACAGTTCAGCAGATCATGTGGTTTAGTTTGATCAAATAACAGAGATGCTGAAAATCAAAAGGCATGAAACAGTACAGTCTGTGAGAGGCCAATGGTCCATCTAAGCCCTTGGGGATTGCATGATAAATTATGACATAAGGTGCAAAATAAACACAGGCTTTGCACATTCTACAACGAAGAGTCTGGGAACGTGAACACCATCAGCATCATAAACACGTTACAGATTATGCTGAATGCTCAGTTGTGTGTTCTGCTGTTTAAAATTGTCATTATTTTTCTGGGAGAATTCATAGCTCCATTATACATTCCCCATTCTCACAAGCAAAATTCCGCAGATAGATTGCCTTTGACTTGCTTCTTAACTCAACAAATCCAAATCAAGATGGCCTTAGCAGTGACCGTTCTCCTTTTTAGTTAGCAAAAGGAATATATGAACTATTGCCATCAATGTATGCAGGCAAGGATGAACGCAAGCAACAGAGTCAAAATGTTCCCGCTGAGCATAGGTGTAACCCTTTCTTGGTCATACCCTCTGGATTCGGAAGAGCATGGGAAGAAAGGATACTGCAAGCTCTGTTTGGATTCTCGAAGCCAGATGGCATGTGTTTTTAATTGATATTTGCTGAATCAGTTCTGGCGGAAGCAAGAAGACAATAATGTCTTCATTCATAAAGTAGAAAAATGCTTCATCCTCTTACAGACACATTCACCTGAGAACAATATGCTGAAGACCCCCACCTTCAGTTCTGCAGATGACAGGACTCTATTGCTGTAATCTCCAGTTCAAACAGCTGGTGGTCCAGGTGGACCAGGTGGTCCACGCTCTCCAGGAAAGCCTTCAATGCCCCTTAACCCTGGTGGCCCTGGTGTCCCTGGGACTCCAGGAAAGCCAGGGGGACCATCTTTTCCAGGCTCTCCTTTTGCTCCAAATTGTCCTTTTGAGCCAGGAGGCCCATCTGGGCCTTTAGGTCCCATGTCACCTTTTGGCCCCATTTGTCCTTTGGGACCAGGCATGCCAAGTCCTCCTTTAGCACCTTTCACACCTGGCATGCCTTTCAAACCCATTGGGCCTCTTTCACCTTGAGGGCCAGGATCGCCAGGATGACCTCTGGGTCCTTGGGTACCTGTAGAGCCCAGATCTCCCATATCACCTTTTTCGCCCAGAGGTCCTGTTGTTCCTTTTGGTCCCAAATCTCCTTTGATTCCTCTTGGTCCTGGAAGGCCAGGTAAACCTGTTGGTTTAAATGAAACATGGCACATTAAATTGATGATAAATATAAAGATATTTTCCATTTCCCATGTTCTTTTTCTGCACTAATGGTGAGATACGGTATTCTACTTCAAAAGGTGATTGCGGTATTATGGGAAGCTGGTGACTTTTCAGTACATCACTCGTATTTCCTAAACTGCCACATCAGCAGATTTCTGCAAGTTGAGCAGGCAAAATTTTAGAGGTTATAAGTTTTCGTAAATTTATATCTAGATTTTTTACCTGCACAAAGACAGCTACAGCTACAGCTAATCAAGCTACAGCTACAGCTTTACCTGTTCAGCTACAGCTAATCAAGTTCATGGTACAGGCCTGAGGTTTATCAAATTGCTTTGCACTGGGAGTCACAGACTGTTGCCTGTGCATCCCCCCAGGGCTGGAGCCAGGGCTGGGGATGCTACAATGGCAGTCTTCAGAGTGCCTGAGGAAATGGATCATGTTTTGTTTACATTGGTATTCACCTTTCTGTATTGTATTTTTACTGACTTGCATAATTCGCTGAGATCATTAGACTTTATCAGCAGAGAATAAACATGCAAAAAGAAATAAACCAACACACATTTCATCACACAATGGTGTACCTAATGGCCATATTCAGGGCCCTTGTAATTGTAGGGCTCTGGGGGGGGGGGGAGCTGTGATGTATGATCCCAGGTACAGGATTCTTACAATGAGTGGAAGAAAGCTATGTCAATAGGGGATATAATAGCGGAAAACATTCCCAAAGTAGCTGTGAATGAAAGCTCGTAGCACCATATCTCAGCCCTGGTTGCAGTTCAAAGGAGCAGGAAAATGACTGAGGCAGGTGGCAGTTTATAGATGAACCAGTTGACTGAGGCCTGGTTCATCATCTTTGTCAGCTCATGCCTTAATCAACTGGCTAGTGCAGTGGTTCCCCAGCCAGTTGGATTTTCAGGATATCCACAATCAATATAATATACATGAGAGAGATTTGCATACAATGGAGGCAGTGTATACAAACCTCTCTCATGAATACTCATAATGAATATCCTGAAACCCCAACTGGCTGGGGAGCCCCCAGGACAGGTGTGGGACATACTGGGCTACTCTATGAAATGCAGCCTTCCTCTGTCAGGTTTGCTCCTCCATATCTCGCCCTCTGAAAATTTTCATCAAAGGAGCAGGAGGCAACCGATGAGAAAAAAAAAAGCTTTGAGCCAACATTCAAAGGGAATTATTTGATGAACAGCAGTCATTATCTGGAGAAGTCCCCTAGGTGGAACTGAAAAGCCTTACAGAACATTTTACTACAATCCCGATAGTGCCGGGGCGGTGTGTGGACAAAGTGTGAGCGAAGCATCAGGTTATCCGGAGAGAGCTGTTGTACGTCTGCGCAGTAAGTTATTCCGACAGCGGGCTGTATGTCTGCTTCAGCACTGACCCCACTTTCCATGTACATTCAGAGCTTGCTATCCACGTAATGGCGCTAAATACACAAATTGCATTTAAACAGCACAGCAGGCATTTAAAAATAAAGCAACCACAGCATTTCAATGTCTACCTGATTGTTCTTTGCCTGTGAGAACACTAGTTCCTTATATCTACAGTATTTCCATTACTGAGAGATTAATAGCCAGAAATAACCTTTTGTTCTCCTGAGATACCACTGAACGGTAATCGTGCACCTTCTTTCCTTCCTAGCTGGACAGAGCCTTACTACCTATTTCCCCTAGATTCTATGCAGGACGGTTACTTCCTAGGTGTTTATTTTGAAAGGCCACAGCTGCAAAGGTGAACAGAGTGGGCTTTATATTTGCCATTTACCTCTAGCCCTCAAGTGTGTGTGTGCAGTTATGGATCATTGCTTTCCCCATCTGGTTGGCTGCCCGCTAGTCCCTAGTGGTCCCCCATATTTTCATGATGTCAGTTGAGCTCAGTGAAATGTCAAGACAATTACTAGAACTGTATTAGGGGCAGATCATTTAAGAGGTCAAGCTTCCAGGTCTAAGAACTTTCTTTTTGACAAAATTACAAAAAACCAAAATCATTGTGGTAAATGCTTTTATTCTAACAAAAATACGTACCTGATAACTCAGGCTGTTTGGGATGAAAGTGGAACAGGGTGGTATATGAGTTAGAAGTTCTAGGTCTCTGTGAAGCTGAATGAATGTGCCGCATAAATCACAAGTCTACCTTATAATATGCATTGCTTTCTCCTAGTGACATAGAGCTACAGATCTGCCTTGCCAACATCGATCTGAATAAGTAACCATTGGCAGAGTACCCTACCTTTCTGTCTCTGGTGCTCCTGTTCTTCAGAACTAGTGCATTCACTTGCAGTTAGGGTGACCATGCAACTCAATATCAAAAATGATAGTCTCAATCAATCCAAGTCTTACTTCCATTGTAACGGCAAGTCCAATGCATGCAATGGGAGTATCATTACCAGTACAGCTGCAACTGACCTTCTGTATAGTGCTGCAGGACATATGCAGTACTGTCCAAATACATACAGCAGACAGTCCCTCTCAAGAGGGTTTACTGTCTAGTCAAGACCAGCATAGTGGAAAAAAACACTTTGGGAATTTCAGTTATTAAAACAATGGTTAAAACCAACGAGGCTGTGATCAGGAGAAAAGGTATTTAAGGCAGCCTCAAGAAAGTGAGTTTTACAAATGGATTCGAAAAAGGCTATACAGAGAGCACGATGCACCGACTCGGGAAGGCTACTCCAAGCTTATAGCACAGCAATCTGGAAATCACACAGTCTAGAGTTGGCAAATTGAGGAGAAGGGCATGGGCTTAGATAAGAGTGCCTTACCCGCTGACCAGAGTTTATGAGGAACGGTGCAGGGAGAGAATGAGAGGAGAGGCAGTGAGGAGCTATAGAGTAAATGCATTTATGGGTAATTAGGAGAAGTTTGGACTGTATGCTGAAGCAGGTAGGGCCCCAAAATAGTGACTTGAGAAGAGAGTTATACAATATGAGGGCGATTCAGAGAAAGATGTGCAGGGCGGAGGTAAACGCATAACACGTGCGCGTCCCCACCGGAGACGGTATTCCGTGCCTATTTACAATGACGTGCAAGCACGCATGGAATACAGCAATGGACGTTTTCACCATTGCACGTATAGTGCGCATCCAGGCCCACGCGCTGTGACCATGCAAATCACACGTGCAGGTCCGGAACCATGCTGATAACATGTAAGTCCGAAAACATGCCCACCTCCACTGTCTCCCAAGTGCAATAGGAAACAGGATGGAGTGATGACCCCCCCCCCCAGCCACAACAAGACTCATACAAAATCTCAGAAAATAGCAACACGCCAAGTAAACTTCTCCAAGCCAGAGACCTGTCTGCTCTGCAGGCTGGTTATTGAAAATGAGCGTGCCCTGCTCCCTATGATGCACAGATGGCTAGCCCTAGCTGCAGCACACAGGGGCTGGGAGCACATCAGGAGCACCCTAGTGCAGTAAGTAGGTCAAAGCAGGAAAGGGGGGAGGCAGGGGAAATGCATGTGGTGGGACAATAACATTGCAAAGAGCCGGGAAGTAGCTGCAAAGTAAAAGACCAAAACGAGCAAGGGTCAGCTGAAGCCACCACACAACCAAATGTCTGTAAACACACAACTGGGCCCTCTACAGGAAACAAGCAAACAGAAACACAGTGGCCAAGAGAAAAGCATGGTGGCAATGCAGACACAAAGGACAAAGGGGAAAGAACATACTGAAAGGAAACATAAGCACAGTGAAACATACCTACCATGTGTAACAGTGCAGCAACATGGCCTGATAATATCAGCCAAAACACAGCATAGTAGAAGCAAATAAACATGAAGGTAGAAAAATACCACATGGCCTAACTAGTCTGCCCTCCCATATCAACCACTACGGTAGTCCCCTTTTCCCTTGAGAGATCCCTTTGTCTGCCCCATGCCTTATGAATGCCAAATACAAAAAGAAAGAAAGAAAAAGAAAAAACTCCTAACCTAAGCAGAAAATAGAAAAACTTTCAATATGCAGTCAAAAAGAGCATCTAAAACAAAAACAAAACAACACACTGTGCTCACATAAAGAGGAAAAGACCTCAGTTGCCCTCTTATTCAATGAAATGAAGGTGAGCCAGTCAGTATGACTCAAATTCACAATGTCTGACTGGACTCCAAAACATCAGTGGTCAAAAGCCTCTTAATGAGAAGGAAATACAAAAATCTTCCCTAAGAAAGTCAAGACAAATCTCAATCATTCTGAATGCTTAACTTCCATACAGGTTGATTATTTCCACAACTAATGATTCTTACGCAGTGAATGCACAGTGCTCATGCACTCACTGTGGCTTGTTCAATAATAGAATACATTTCTGAACTTCATAGGGCATGGTAACCCCATTCAACTACAAAAAACCCTCTCTAGGTGCTCATGCACTCACTGTGGCTTTGCACAGTCACACTGCATGGATGCCTCAGAATGACCCCCAAGGTGACTAAAGAGTGGACAAGTGGCTTAGTAGTGTGTTCAGAAAGGAAGAGGCAAATTTTCCCCCGCTATTCATGCCTCTTCCCGGTCCCGTTTACCTTCCCCACGTTTTGTATGGGGAAAGTAGACAGGACGGAAAAAAGGCAGATCAGGGGCAGAGTTAGGGTGGGCAGTGGGCGGTCACTGGCCCCGGACGTACAGGGCTGATTCTAATGTTGGCCTTGTACATCCGGGGCCGGCGACTTGCACGGGGAATTTATTCCACCTCCGAGGTGGAATAAGTTCCCCTAGTTGCCAGGGATCGGCGGGCTTGGGGCGCAGAAGGGAAAGGGGGGACCGAGGTCATTTCCCGCAGCCCAACCTTGGCCTTAGGAGGCCAGATCGGGGGTTGGGCTGTGGGGAAATCAATGTTGGAGCCGGCGGTCGGGGATCACAGCTCTTCAAGAAGAGCCCTGACTGAGTTAGCCGGGGAGGACATGTATGTGCAGGCATGACGGACTAGGGGTCCTGGCCTGCACATACAGGCCTGTTCACGATTCTGATTCCGCAGGGCTAGACATGCCCCGCTGGATCAGAATCGCGACTCCCTCTGTGTGTCTGGTTCTGGCCAGATGCACAGAGGGCCCAGACATGCAGGATGGAATTGGCATCCTCCTGTCTAGACTATTGCAACATCTTCCTTGTTGGTCTCCCTCTGTCTCATCTCTCTCCTCTTCAATCTATTCTGAACTCAGCTGTACGACTAATCTTCCACCAGCCCCAATATACTCATATAACCCCTCTTCTCAAGTCACTTCATTGGCTTCCCTTCCGTTTCCGTATCCAGTTCAAACTTCTCCTTCTAACCTATAAATGCATTCATTCTACTGCTCCTCACTACCTTTCCTCTCTCCCTACACCCCTCCTCTTGAACTCCACACTCCTACTGGCCTGCTTCTCTCTATCCCCTTTTCTTCGACTGCCAATTCCAGGCTCCGCTCCTTTCACCTGCTGCTTCTTATGCTTGGAACAAACTACCTCCATCAATACGTCAAGCTTTCTCTCTCCCCTTTTCAAATCCATGTTAAAAGCTCTCCTCTTTGAGGCTGCCTTTGGATCCTAATCTCCTGTTTTCCTTGTGACTCCTCACCTTCTCTTTGTACCCTCATCCTTATCTATTGTATTGTCTGTCTTGA
The DNA here is from genome assembly GCA_033557465.1 of Ichthyophis bannanicus. Lineage (NCBI taxonomy): Eukaryota > Metazoa > Chordata > Amphibia > Gymnophiona > Ichthyophiidae > Ichthyophis > Ichthyophis bannanicus. The sequence continues at coordinate 939,009,626 of CM066033.1, read as the reverse complement.
TTAGATAGTAAGCTCTGACAAGTAGGAACCATCTTTTATATATGTCTGTACAGCGCTGCATATGCCTTGTAGCGCTATATATTATTATTAGTAGTAATAGTGTAGTGATACTGATGATTGATAAATATCTTTCGACATGAAAAGAAAAGGTCACCTTATTTGTAGGCATTGTTTATTTTGTTTTTCTTTATTAGGCTTTTTATAAAAGGCTTTTTTAAAATTAGGTTTTATAAAAGGTTTACAATATACAGCATTCTGTCTTAATAATAACTGTCATGAAATAATAAAGAACATAGGAAAGAGAAAGCAAACAAATAATACACAAATAACCAGTACTATTTTTGAGGGGGTATGTGGTGGTCGGAGTACTGGCACCTTTTTCATTGCTTGCTAAAACTGACCCATGGTCCTCCTGTATTAATGAAAGAGCCCTGCCTATGAGTACCTGCACCTTTTTTTTTCTAGGAGAAATACACTGCAAATAACTATTCAAAATAGAACAATAGCAACCCCATACCTTTAGGTGAAAAAAATACTTCTAATTAATCATAAGAAAACCCAAACAAGAGCACAGGCCATGGAGTGGGAAATAGAATTGAAAAGTGGCAAGGCAAAAGGGTTCCACATTTGGAAACACCATCCAGGAATAAGATCTAGGCATCATTGTGGATAATACATTGAAATCGTCTGCTCAGTGTGCAGAGGCAGCCAAGAAAGTTAATAGAATGCTAGGAATCATAAGGGAATGCATGGAGAATGAAACCAAGGATATCATAACACCTCTGTATCGCTTCATGGTGCACTTTGAGTATTCATGTGCAGTTCTGGTCACCACATCTAACGAAACGTCTAATGGAATTGGAAAAGCTACAGAAAAGAGTGACCAAAATGAAAAAGGGGCTGGAAGATACCCCTATATGGAAAGGCTTAAATGTTGAGGGCTCTTCACAAGGGGGAGGGATGGCTGAAGGGAGATTATGATAGAGGTCAATAAAATAATGAATAAAATGGAATGAGTAAACGTGGATTGGTGATTTACTTCTTCAAAAAGTACAATGAAGCTACAAAGTAGTACATTTAAGACTCATCATAGAAAATATTTTTTCACTCAATGTGCAATTAATTTCTGGAATTCATTGCCAGAGGATGTAGTAAAAGTATAACTTGGTTTTAAAAAGGCTTGACAAGTTATTGGAGGAAAGGTCCATAAACCATTATTAAAATGGACTGGGGAAAATCCACTGCTTACCCTGGGATAAGCAGCATGAAATCTGTCTACTTTTTGGGATCCTGCCAGGTACTCGTGACTTGGGTTGACCACTGCTGGAAAACGGATACTGGGCTTGATTGATCAATGGTCTGACCCAGCATGGCAAATTTTGTGTTTTTGTTCTTATGGGTTACTGGAGACCAGATGTAGCCCAAAGATCATTAAAATGTCTAGTTAATAAAATATTGACCTTTAAGGCAAGAAAACTATTAGGGCACAAGTTCAAATCTCCTCTCTACTGCTGATACCATATACTTTACGATCCTCCCTGAGTCACTTTGCCTGCATTAAAGAATTGACTCTACTAAGGGAAGAATTAGCTACTAAGAAATAAACCTCCCTCAGGGTACAAGTTAAAAACAATTCACCACCATTCCCACAAAGAATCAAATAACCCAGGAATAAATAGATCACAATGTGCTCTGGTAACACGGAGACACCCGCCTCTGCATAATGCCTTTTCTGACTTGGTAAATGAGGATGCTCAAAGAATGGAAACCGAAATGGCCTTAAATGAGAAGCATAACACTCAATGTACAGGTAATGCCCCAGACATTAACAATAAAAATCACAAAACAGGAAACTGTTTCTGCTTGGAGGCTCAATCATCAGAGGCATTAACTTGGGACACAGTTCAAGGGATAGAAGGTGGTCAAATGCCTCCCAGGACCTTCAGCCAACAGGAATACAAACCAAATTGTCAGTGAACTCAGAGAGGAAAGTAAGAATTCCAAAACTGATGTTGTTACCCATCTAGGAACAAATGACCTAGCTAGAAACAGTACTTCTGCAGTACAAAGAGACTTTGGGAGACAGAACTTGCTAGAGCCATCGCCCTCCCAACCCTGCCCGCCAACCCACCCACCCCCAACTCTATGGAGTTGTAGTGGCTCTTCTGAAAGATGCTGGCCTTCCATCCCAAAGCTTTCTGGTGAGGCCAGCCTGGCCTGGGACAAAATAGGGGAACCTCAATTTCATATTTTTCAGATTGAAATGAAATAGAGCATTTTGTTGTTATTTCCCATTTTGTTTCAAATGAATGCACATCCCTATTGTAAAATGCCATGTGGGCCAACAGAAGAATTTTGAATTTGATGCAGTAGAAAACCGGTAACCAGTGATAATCTTTCAGAAGAAGGGTAACATGGTCCTATTTCTTTGAATGGGTTATTAGTTTGATTGCTAAATTTTGAATTAATTGGACAGCCTGGGGACAGGGTTGTAAACTGGATCAGAAATTAGTTGATTGACAGATGACAGAGGGTGGTGGTAAATGGAATTCACTCAAAAGAAAGGAAACTGAGTAGTGGAATGCTTCTGGGACTGGTACTATTCAATGTCTTTATGAGTGAAATTTCAAAAGGATTGAAAGGAAAAGTCTGCCTTTTTGCAGATGACACAAAGATTTGTAACAGAGTGGACACCTTTGAGGGAGTGGACAACATGAGGAAAGATCTACAAAAACTGGAAGAATGGTCTGATGCTTGTAATTAAGATTTAATGCAAAGAAGTGCAGAGTAATGCAGAAATCCAAAGGAATTATATTTGATAGGGGGTGAGTGGTTGCTGTGCACGGACCAAGAGAGGGACCTCGAACTGCTAGTATCTGAGGATCTCAAGGTGGCAAAACAAGGTGGCGGTCAAGGTCAGAAGGATGCTGAGCTGCATACAGAGAAGAATAACCAGCAGAAAGAAGGTTGTATTAATGCCCTTGTACAAGTCATTTGGGAGGCCTCACGTGGAGTATTGTGTTCAGTTTTGGAGATCATATCTCACAAAGGATATAAAAAGACTTGAAAAGGTTCAGAGGAAGGTGAACAAAATGATTTGGAACCTGCATCAGAAGACAAATGAAAAGAAAATTGAAAACCTAAATACTGTATGTATACTCTAGAGAAGAAGAGTGACAAAGAGATCCGAAGTTTAAAATCTTCAAGGGTTTAATGAACAAACAAACCCTTTTCAAAAAAGGAAAGCTGTAAAACTAGAGGGCAGGAAATGAAGCTGCAAGGAGGTAAACTTAAAAAGAATGTCAGGAAATACTTTTTCACGGAAAGTGTAGTGGACGTCTGGAATGTTCTCCTAATTTAAGTGGTAGGAGCAAAATCAGTGACAGAACTCAAAAAGACATTGGACAGATACAGAGGATCCCTACAAAGCACTTCAAAAAACAGAGATAGAACTCTAAGCAAAGGCATCAAAGGATGTCACCTGCACATAATAGCAGGTACACCCTTAAATAAAGGAATAGAGGGGGGGGGGGGTTTGACCTGCATGGAGCAGTGAGTATGACCCTAAACAAAGGCACAGAGAGGGTAATCTGCATGGAAAGGCATGCACGCCTCAAACAAAGGCATCAAGAGAGATAGCCTGCTCAGAGCGGCAGGAACCACCAGAGCCAGCGCTTCCATTTGGCAAACTGGGCGGTCACCTAGAGCTCTGGCCCTCCGGGGCATCTATTTCCACTGCTGCTGCTCCTCTCTGGGACAATATCTCAGATACCATGAGGCAGCACTTACTTTAACTCAGAAGTGTGCGTTGGTGGGGCGCGGAAGAGGCCGATGGTAGATAGCAGATGCCGCGAGGCAGCACCGGTGAGTTAAAGTACAATAAGTGCTGCCTTATGGTTTCTGAGCTATTGCCATCACTGGAGGCCTCTGAGAGGGGCAGCCATAGTGGCAAATAGGGGCAGAGGGGCAGTGGGAGCAGCAGGATGGAGGGTCCTGCCTAGGGCACCTCCAGTCCTTGCACTGGCCCTGGGCACCACTCTAGCAACCTTCTTAGACAGACTAAATAGACTATATTGGTCTTTATCTGCCATCATTTACTACATTACAATGTTAAAAATGCAGTCCAATCTAGGACAGCTGGTCAGACAGCATATTACTGGGAAGGGGGAGAAGGGTTAGTATCGAGCACAGAGAGAAGTCCAATCGTTCAGTGAGTCAATAGTAGAGAACAGATTCAAATTCATACTTCTGTCATTGCTCTGAGTCAGTTTACTGCTTTAGTCATTAGAGATTTTACAGAGATATTTAATTATTTATTGGCTTATCTATTTAGGTACATTTATTTCACGCCTATTCACAACAAAGCAAATACAGCAAAAACCATTTGTGAGCGCTTTTATTAAAGTGCGCTACACCCATGGTAACTGCATGCTCTGGCCCACCATAGCTGTTAATGAAGAGGCATGACAGCACAGGCCGATTTCCATGCTAACTGCGACTCACGCCTTGGAGGCGTAAATGGGTGGGTTGGGGCCAATGTTCCCTCTAACTTTCTGTAGGCTGTGTGCGCATAAAATATCAGCTGTGCAGCTTTGGAAGGAAGGTTAAATTTTTGTGCGCCACATAACGACACTCAGAGTTATATACTTTAAAATTTGACTACATGTCAGAATACAGTATGTACACCACATTGATTGCACTAGAAAATATTGTAGAACTTGTGAAAACCATAAATACACAACAATTTTTAAATTTTAAGATGTCTGTGTTGTTTTCTATCAGAATCAGAACCGTAATTTTTGTGCGCTCTGTTCTAAAGTATGTGCGCTCACTCGGCGAGGTGTGTGCGCGCGCACATGCGCACAGCTTAGAGGGAACAGTGGTTGGGGCAAAGAGTGGGTGTGATGAGCACAATCAGCATGCAGACTTTTGCAATTAGCATGGGTGCAATTACCTCCACCTCAATAGGTAAAGTGCATCCATGGTAATAGTACCCTGCATTATACTACAGTGCCATGCGTTGATTGTCGGAAACATGTTGACCATGCTCCCAACTTTAACGTGGAGGCTTTGCACTTAACACGTGTGAATTTTGCACACTATTGGCATGTTAGATGCAAAACCATAGCACACTTTAGTATAAGGGCCCCTTGATCTTCGTAAACACATAATTTGTGAAAAAGTCTACTTATGCAGATTTTCCGTCCGAGGACATAATGTGAAAATTAATTAAGAACAGATATAAAATCGGTAGTATCCCTCCTCCTGCTTTTATTTTAATTTTCTTAATAGCAAAATGATGAGCATAAAGATGAATTTTTCCCATTTTACTCCTCTGATACAGAAATCCTCTCATTAAAATCAATGGTAAATTTAGTGGAAAGTTCCAGAGCAGTAGCCATATTGGCTGGTAGTAACAAAAAGGATACAGAGGCAGCACCTTAAAAACTAACAGATTTTTTGAGGCATAAGCTTCTAAGTACAAGCATCCATTTTGTCAGATGCATGAGTCTATATCATGGTGCTTTGTGGAAAATGTCCATGAAACAAAAATTGCAGTTTACACACATCCTTGCTAATCACAATCCTCTCACCTCCTCCACTGCTCCTCTAAAACATCACACTCAAAATTGGCAGAGGATTAGCTCTCTACCTCTCAAATAAAGCTAGTGTAACCTCTAGGCCTGTAGTACATTCAGTAAAAAAAAAAAAAAAAGAAATAGAAAGCCAAATATAGGACTACATTTATAATTTATCCCTTTGCATAAAATTATGCAAAATGAGATCATTAGGGCTTTTTAGTGCTCCAAGGGTCTGATTTAACTCAGCTTGTTTTCTCATAGACACAGAATGGGAGAATCTGGCCTCAGGTCTAGCAGCAATGGGTGGTCTAGAAACTCATCACTAAAGATATTTTAGTCTTTACCACTGGCCTGTGTTGCTGCTTTGTGGAGGTAGGAATCTTGCCAATTCTGTATCTCAGGAAAAAAAACAACACTTGCTGACCTTATTGCAGCATGATCACAGCTAGCTCGGCTCGTTGGCAAGGATATGAGCAAAAACTCCAGAACTGCCTGCCAATGACTAAACAATGAAGGCCGAAAAATACAAGCAAAAGAAGAAACTAAGCCACAGTACCAAGGGTACCAAGTAGGTTTTGAAAGAATAAATAACATATGCAGAAAACAGCCAATGCCCTACTTGTCCTCTGGATTGTAAGAATCAGCAAGGAAAAGATAGTCATGGAAAGAAAGTGACGCACATCTCTTCACCTCAAATGATCTAGGCATTGGGGAAGGCCCCCGATGCCATCAACACAGCATCAGGGGACCAGTGCCCCCCCCCCACTGACGCTGTCCCCCCAACAGAAGCAAAACCATAAGTGGTCCGGTGGGCCCCAATCCCCCCTCATAAAAATTATTGGGGGCCCTGTAGGTCCCAATCTCTCTCCCCTCCCTTCTCAGAAACAATCATCGGTAGCCTGTGGGCTCCAATGCAATCCCACCACCTTGCTAAAATTATTGGTGGCCCATGGGCCTCCATTAACCTCCCCCCCGCCCCCCCCCCCCCCCGCAGCAATGCCTACACACTCCTGTCTCCTTTTTACAAAATGACGGTGCCTGAACTCATGTGGTGCATCCTGGCGATGCATGTCCCAGGGGGGAAGGGCCCCAATTTGATAAATAAGGAAGAAAATTCCTTATTTGATAAACTGACACCCCCCATGGCACATCCTGGGACGCATAGCGCAGGATCAGCAGACTGATTGACTCCCATGCTGTGCATCCCACCTCAGCAGAAGTACGATCACTATTCATTGTCACCATAGTTTTCTCAAGGTTAGTCTGAGTCAGGAGGAGAACGACCCAGGATGTTCCGAGAGTTGCATGATGTCACGAAGCTCACCCTAGAAGTGCACAGGAGCAGCCCCAAGAGAAGAGAGAGCGCTAGCAGAGGTGAGTCACTGAGAAACCTTTTCTTACAGAAACTTAGTGTAAATATCAGGAGCAATTCCTTTCTTAGAAGGCATTATCTGGCTGCAAATAAAGAGTTCTAATGGTCTTAAACAACTGCTAAGGAAAATTTTCTAGGAACATAATTGTCCAGGAGACAGTCATTACAGCACATAATGCGCATTAACCTTTAGCAAACATGTCCCTTAGTCTTTCTTGGCTAACCTAATCAACGGTCTCTACTTAGCAAGTAGCCACTGGCATGTCTGAAGAAAGTCGAGGCTCCTCTTCCACTAACATTAACGTTCAATTACATGAATCGTTGATTTAAAAGGCCTCAGATCACTGGTATACCTTGGGGAACTTTCCTTAGTAGGGTCACAGCATTGAGATCCTTAACCAAACCTGTGGACAAATTCTGAACTTTTACATCTACTGGTGCTGGCTAGAGTCAAGAGAAGGAAGCAGACAGGCCTGAAAAAGGATCTTGACCTTTAAGGATTTAAAATTCCAGAAGGTTTTGAAGCCCTGGAAGAGCTGGTGTCTTCTTGAAGTTGAAAGGTGATTTGGAAAAGTTTATACAAGTGGATCAGAGAGCGCTTGATACAGGGGTTTTCCCCCGAAACGTGCACGTCGCGCATGGTTATCCAGATAAGTGCCGTTTTCATTTGGATTTGGTCTTCTGAGAAGTTTTATTGAATAACCTATTGGTTTGAATAAAAGGGATATGTATTGTGTATTGGGGCAAGGGTTTGCAATGCCTGCCCTACACGATTTATGTCCGACAAAAAAATTGTAAATTTGCTGAGGGATTCACGGGATCTGTTTTCTTATCTCATTATATTGATCACCGTTTGGGTTTATAGAATTTATTAGTATTCTTGAAGCATGTGACATAATGGCATGTACTTTGCTGGTAGGCATGTGCAGGGGTAGAGTTTGGGCAGAGTGTGCAAGTATGAATGTAGAATTTAAAATACCATAACATACACGCATACCAAAAATTATAGATGCGGATATTTAAACCAGCTCAGGGCTGGTGTAAACATCCAAACCTGCAATGTAAATATGAAATCTGCCTCTTAAGCTAGCATTTTATAATAAGAAACAGGTGAATACTTCTCTTTATAAAAGAGCCTTAATATAGCACCTGAAAAATGCTTAAACTAAGCGCCCCCTTTAAAATTACCCCATTGTATAACTTAAAACTCTCAAAAGTTATACAAATCAGACCTGCTGACCAGGATATCCAGCGGCATTAACCCGGTTAGCACCATTGAATATCCACCCCAAGTGATTTAAAGCCCTGGTGTTATCCAGATAGCATTGGTGTATTCGAGGGGTGGAGCAGGAGTGGCGCTGTTAGCTAGCCGATTAGTGGTGATATTCAGCCATTAACCAGTCAGCTAAATGGCATAAAGTTAGGTTAGGTGAACAGCTGTCCTAACTTTATGTGTTATGGGGGTCATTTTGAACTGCAAATAGCGGGGATGTACGTTCGGTTTGGACGTACAACCCTCGCTATTCGCTTGTGCCGTATTCAGAGCCCCTGATTCCCCGCACATCTAGCAGCATTGTGCGTGGAGCGCTGGATGGGAGTGGGAGGGGGAGGGCTGGAGGTGGAGAGTGGGCGGAGCGGGAGCGGGTCACATAAGCTGGACATACAGGGCCTATTCTGCTTCTGGCCCTGACTATGGAAAGATGTACGTGGGACTTATTCCACCTCGGAGGCTAAATAGGTCCCATCAACATCGGTGAATGGGCCTGGCAGCCCCTCACAATCCAAGGAGCCGTGGAAGGTGAGGTCCCACACCCAATCCCAGCCCTTGCAGACCCCGCTGAGGGTCGGGTGATGGGAAAACAATGATCTCATCGGAGTATGGGCCTTCGGTGCTCCTGCTCGGCATCCTAGTGCCATGGCAACAGGACACCATGGCACTGGCACACCAGAAGCAGCATAGGGCGGGCTGGCTGGGTAGGGGAATGGATGTCCCGTGCTGCTGAATCAGGTCAATACCAGGCCGTCCAAGTGCCCAATTCTGCATCGTTCCCGCGGTTGCAGAATCGGGTACAATTTGGGCTCGTCCATTTTCTGGCCATTCGGATGGCCCGGATGTGCCCCAATCAGAATCAGCCTCTATGTCTTTTTGTAATCCAGCTTGTGACTGAATATTGCCAATAACTGGAATGCAAAATAGCAATTTGGCAAAATCAGATATTCAGTACCGGTCACCAGAAATGCCCCAACACTGAATATCCAGGTTTAATTTAAAGTAGTGATGGCTACTGCTGAAATGTCCCCCAAAGTTTTTCCAACCTTTTCTATTAGAGCTTTCATTTTCCCCAGAATATTCTCAGGCCCTTCTCTATTTTCATTTTGTCTGTGATCTCTCTTTTCCATGATTCTTTTTTTCCATTTGTATCTCCCGCCCTTTCTTTACATTTGTCTTTCTGCCATTTTCCTCTTCCATATTGTTTCTAGCTTTCTCTCATTTTTTCATCTCTCATAACTTCTTGACTTGGCTCATCTCCCTTTTCTTTTATCCTTTACAGTATCTATTTGTATTCTCTTCCCCACCTTTTCTCCTTCCCACCTCTCGTCCAATTACACTTTCTCCATCTCTTATCCATTGCCTTATCCAAGCCCTGCATCTCTAATCTCCCTCCTCGATCCCATCGTACTCTCTCTTATCTTCCTCACAGTCTTTTTCTCCCTCTTTCTTCCTCTTGACCCTCCTCCATATACTCTTCTCCACCCTATCATTCCTATCTCAACCCCACAATAGCCTCTGTCATCTCCTTTCTCACTTCCTTATCCCTCTCTTATAGGGCCACAATATCACTGTGTCTCTTCCTCTTATCAGCACATGGGGAATGGTAGGAGGATCACCATCTGAACATGGAAGTTCATCAATGTTCCTTTAGTCTAATCTGATATGTCCTATTTTAATGTGAAAAATTCCACTAGCGCCCTTGAAGAACTCCATCTTACCTCTTAGAACAGTGACATTCTGGAGAATTTCCCCATGCTTTTTATCCACTATTTTCATTTCCTCCATGACCATGGACAAGTTTTGAATGTCAAAGTCCAAACGGATGTTCAGGAGACTAAATCGCTCCCTCAGCAAACCAGTAGTGTACTCCATAAGCGACACAGACTTATTTAAGTAATACAGTTCCTCAGCATGCGAGTTGTAGCCCAGTGTGCAGGACAACCGCACATCATCGAGGTACTTGAGCATACTGTGTACGTGATTGTCCGTTGCATTTATGTTAGTGAAGATAGTGCCTATTTCTACTTCATGGGAAGACATACGTCCCTCCAAGCTTTCAAACCTCTCTGTCGTCCGATTTTCTGAATACTTGGTGTGGTACTGAAAATCCTGCATGCTCTCCTCATGGTCATCCAGGAAAGAGGAGATGTTGTCCAGGTGTAACTGAAAACCCATAACTTGCAAGACCAGATCGTGCATGGCTTCTGAGTTCTGGGTAATCCGCTGCATAGCTGTACTGACACTAGTTTGGACGGTTCTGACCAGTTCACTAGTTTTGGACGATGTGGTTCTTAGAGCACCAAAAAGTCTAGTGTAGTTTTGCCAATCAGTCACAATTTTTTGCAGTGTCAAAGTCTCCTCATCCGTTTTCTTCTGGATAACCTGGACCCATTCTGAAGTTTGCCCAACAGTAAAGTTAATATGCTGCAAAGTAGTCCTGATATCATAGCGCTCTTGGGTCATACTCTTCATGGACGCATCCAGCTCAGCTGTTGCTGTCTGCCAACCTTTCACCTGTGTTAGGAAAAGCTCAAGTGTTTGATTGATCTGTCTAATGGAAAACGTGGTGTTGTCAATCTCACTGCTGATTTTATTGGCTGTGGATGCAAGCATATAGTAGTTTTGTGAAGTTTGATCCAATGAAATCTCTTGGCCCAAAAGCATCTGTTGAATTTGTTCCAGCTCTTTCTGGAGTTTGTTAATTTCCTGTTCCAAGAGGCTAGCATCATAGCAGAAGGAGCAGTTTCCCAAAGGTTTCTGATCTAAATTAGAAAAATAATTTCAGTTATTAGCTATAGCCCCAGGTTGTAGCTAGCTTAAGATATTTAACATATCTTATACAGCATGATTACGACTGTAATTTCTGGTTTCCATTCTCCTAGTAAAGTATCATCATTGTAAACATTAACAGGGAACATTAATAAGCTATTCAGGTTTATTCTGCAAAGGTTGATATTATTTTGGCATCTAAAAGCAAGTTTAGATTCAAAATGTTATCACCTTGTTCACTACAGGCTTATTTTGGCAGGCGAGAAAGAAAGTTTATAGGAATAACAAGTTTAGTCGTAGATGGAGGGAGATGTGTCCGTATGTATGTAAATTAACTTTTTACGTAAAATTATTCACCTGGCATTCAGTCTCTAAACTGTGACACAGTTGCGCAGCATTGAAATGAAATTGCAAGAAGGCACCTATTGCTAGCCTATTTCATAAAGACATGTACCTATGCATCTTTATAAAGTATGAGCACAAATTCTGCAGAAATAGCACCTAAAATGAAGCTGTCAACATTTACGCCTGCTCAGAAACAGACATCCATGTTCACACATAAAGTACGATCAATTTTGTGAATTTTATAAAATATGCATGTAAATCATGAGTCCGCCCCAAAAGACATGTATATCTGGGTTGTGTAAAAGGATGTGCATTCTGGTCATTGCATGCTGCTTTATGTCTGGGATCATTTTATAAGAAGTCTTGTATATGCATATAGTAGCATATATGTGCAAACGGCCTTATAAAATTACTCTTCACGTTGTCTGTCAGTAGAGGAGAGCTCTATATTTTCCATAATAATTTAGACATGTATACTTTCCTGACATACTGTAATTATGTGGGTTAAAAATATAAAAAATTAAAATATGTTAAAATGGATGAAAATATATATATTTTTTTGTTCAATACATTAAAAATAATGTAAATAGATAAGCTACCTTTTCAACATGCATAGGAACACCCTGATAAAAGAACTACATACAGTATAATGACAATTTCAAAGCCATTTACTTGTGTAAAAAGCAATTTGCTCGGGTAAAATAACTTAACTGAAAATGACTCCCTTTACCCAGCTAAACATATGTGTGTACATCCATAGCTTGCATATTGTTTGCCAGGCTTAAAAGAAGTGTTCCTGGAGTTGTGTAGAGGTCAGCGGAGGAAAGCAACCTCTGTACTTTTGAGTTTTAAATATGCACGTGCAATTTTGCCAACTGCTGCCCTCAGGACATTCGGATAAACAGGAGATGAAAAGCAGAATGCCAGTTTGTGGCTGTTAATTTTTAAATTTCATCATGCGTGATCTGCCTTTGAAACTGTGTGTGGCCAAAGTACTTCATACATTGCAAAAAAGATGAACTAATCAAACTGGCCCCTGTATAGGTCTATCTATAGGACTCCAGTGCTAAATGTTATATGCAGTCTTTACCTTACCCTCAGGAAAAAACAGTATCAGTAGCCACAAATCACTTTAGGTGTCATAATTCAGTATGAACAACCTAAATTGGTCAGATTCATGGTGTTTTATTTTGCATGCTTAATTTTAACAGCTACTTTGAAAAATAAGATTTGCCTTAACTTTGAGCCCCCTTTTGAATAGACCCATCAAAGCTTTATGGGTGGTATAAATGCAAACACAACACTTGAAATTATTCTCTGTCCTTCTTCATAGAAATTGGGGAATGGATGTTCAGTTGGGCCAGGCACATATAAAATCACTAGTTAAAACTTAGGGGGTCTTTTAGTAAAGCACATTAAGCTGATAAGGCAGGAATTAGCACACGCTGATGATTAGCACAAGGCTGTGCTAATGATTAGCATGGCGACTTGACAGTGCATGCTATTTCTTGTATTAACTGCATAGCGTGGAATGGGGTGGGGAATGGGCAAGGAATGGGTGTGGACTGCACCTTGCATTTAATGCATGGTAACCTGCATGTTAACTGTTACCAAAGCGGATAATGCAGATCACTTAACACAACCTCAACAAGTCAGTCTTGCATCATCCTTGATGTCATATTCCTTGATGTTTTTTTTCCTTCTGCTACGCTATTATAGTTCTCTATGCTCTGACTTCTCCATGCCTTAATCTCTGCGTATATTTATTGCTTTTAACAGTCCTTTCCCAGTCCTACCATTTCCTTCAATTCTGAAACATGCTTTAGAGAAATACAAAGAACTTGTACTTGATAATCCTAAATGACAGCCCAAGCTAGGATGGGCAAACTACAACCTCTGGGACAAAAATGTTTCACCATTCACTTTTACTGGCCTACCTAGCATTGATACAATTGCATCACTCCAGCCCACCATCATTAACTCCAAGTTTGCTCTTGCAGCGTTATCATTCAAATCCTAAAATGTCTACTTTTGATGATATGCTGATAGTCGTGTCAGCAAAGATGAACATTGTCAGCCTTCAGTGATAACACTGGAAGAGCAACCATAGAGATGAAGGTTGTATTGCAGGATTTTGGCACAAATTTTGATTGCTGCCACCCCAGTGAGTACAACTTATTAGCTCTTTGGACCTTTTCCCCTCTTGCCTCAGATATCCACTAGGATCGGGGACCTTCCCCACTCCTTAGATCCCTTGTGGTCCCTCTAATCCTCTCATGGCCCCCAAATTGGCCCTTGGGCTGAAAGGTTTGCTCAACCCTGGCTTAATCCCTTAATTTCTGCTTTTCTCTTGGAGAACATGTCGAATGAATTTGGTTTCCTCTGTTTGTGTGTTTTGTTGTTCGTTGAACTTCCCTGGTCAAAAAGCCTTACTGCATTGCAGTAACTGAAAAGATGCTCCATATTCCAGATGAGATTTTAACAACAATTTATACAATTATAAAATCCTAAACTACCAATGATCATCCTTTTCTAACACGCAGAGGTACTTAATGCATTTCTGAGCAGCAATTGGCTCTGTACAGTCATCTGTAGCTTGTAGTTGAATTATGAATGTATACAAAAGATGCATGAATGATGCCAACCAGGGTTGAAGCCTTAAAGATTGGTTCTAGTGCGTACAAGTTACAAACTTGTGCTAACAAGTCCCTTTTTTGAATATTTTAATATGCAGTGGTAGCAGATTAATATTTCTCATGTTAATAAGAGCATAAGAAATGCCAAACTAGGTCAGACCAACAGTCCATTGAACCAAGCATCCTGTCTCTGGCAATAGCCAGTACTGTAGATCTAATAGGAAAGCCCTTTTCATATTGCACATTCCCAGGGGTAAGTAATAGAGACACCGAAATCTATATCACTAATCATTATTTATGGATTTGTCCTCCAGAAACGTTTCTAAACCTTTTTTTTAATTCAGCTGGGGAAAGGAGGGGCTTTCCTGAAAGGATGGGCTCCACCTTCACCGTGATGGAACCAGGCTGCTGGCATTAACCTTTAAAAAGAAGATACACTAGATAATAGGGGAAAGTCAACAGTCACCCAGGAGCGCATGGTTCAGAAGGATGCATCCTTGAAGGATACTAGCAAAAGAGGGAAATCAGGGCATCCCAACAGAGAGGTTCCAATAAAGTCACAGTGTAGAAACCCTACACACATCACTACTGAACACTCCAATCAAAGGACTGGAAAAATGGCAAGGCTTTATACTAATATTCATAGACATCTCAGCCATATTCGACTCCATAAATCACAACAAATTCATTGTGCGCCTAAAGGAAATTGGGATATGAGAAATGTCTCTAGCATGGTTCCACTCTTAACTCATACCCAACAAGTCAAGATGGGAACCCAAATATCACCCAAGTTCAACCACCTTCAAGGAATACCCCAAGGCTCCTCACTTTCTGCACTCCTATTCAACTTCTAGCTGCAACCAATCTGTAATATCTGAAATATAAGTGCATTCACTCTGTGGCTCCTCAGTACCTTTCTTCTCTCATTTCTCCCTGTTTCCCCCTCGTGTACTCTGTTCTTCTTCCCAGTTGCTTCTTGCTATGCCCTTCTCCTCTATTGCCAACTCCAGATTCTGCTCTTTTCACCTTGCTGCTCCTTACGCTTGGCATAAACTGCCTTTGTCTATACGTCAGGCATCTTCTTTGCCCCTCTTCAAACTCAAGTTAAAAGCTCATCTTTTCGCCTCTGCCTTTGGCTCTTGATTTGTCTGTTCTCCTTCCTTCCCCTCTTTTATTTCACCTTTCTTTCTTCCTCTTGCACTTGTTCTTACCTCTTTCCTTTGTCCTGTCTCTCCTGCTCTTGTCTCTTTGCCCTTGTTCTTATCTTTTTCTACTCCTTTTCTTGCTTTGTCTTTTTAGATTGTAAGCTCGTTTGAGCAGGGACTGTCTTTTTGTGTTTTCATTGTACAGTGCTGCGTGCGCCTGGTAGCACTTTATAAATGGTTAGTAGTAGTAGTAGTAGTAATATTATAAAGCAACACAATATACTTTACCACCTCTATGCAGGCGACCTGATGTTATATGCCCCTTCTCTACAAAACAATCCAGTCCACATGACAATCATAGAGTGCTTCAAGGCAATAACATGGTGGCTAACTGACCACAAACTCATGATTAGTTACTCCAAAACTGAAATTCTGCACATAACCAACGACCCAACCTACACACTCCCAACAAGCATCATGATCAAAAACAAGGAAATAAAAGTAAAACCAGAAGTAAAATACCTGGGAGTCATATTGGACCAGTGAATATACTTCCAACTCCACATCAAAAAAACTATCACAAAGTATACAAAATCAGGACCCTCCGCAGGCTACATCCCCTCCTAGCTGCCAACCACTTCAGAACAGTATGTCAAGCTCTATTAACTCCAAATTTCAACTATTGTATCTCAATACTCCAGGGACTCCCAAAACTTACATTACAACCCCTATAATTAGCCCAAAACACAGCAGCTTGCCTAATCACTGGAACACAAAAACAAGACCACATCATACCCATCCTTAAGACACTACACTGGTTTACAATCCAAGCACGGATCAAGTACCCAACAATAATGAATGCATAGTAACATTGTATATGATGGCAGGTAACGACTAGTATGGTCCGCCTATTCTGCACAGCAAGGTGGCAAGAGTAGGTGCACCTGCCGCTCCGAGCAGGTCACCTCTCCCCATGCCTTTGTTTAGGGGTGTACCCACTGCTCCGTGTAGGTCACCCCAATTTGTTGAGATATAAGAGATAGCTATGTTTATTTTGATTTTATCCTGTTGCTATAAAGGGATCCACTGTGTCTGTCCAATGCCATTTTAAATTCTGTCACTATATTTGCCCCCACCACTTTTATCGGGAGGGCATTCCAAGCATCCACCACCCTTTCAGCAAAAAAGTATTTCCTGACGTTGCCTTTCAGTTTACCCCCTTGAAGCTTCATGTTATGCCCTCTAGTTTTACAGTTTCCCCGTCTTTGGAAGAGGTTTGTTTGTTCAATAATACTCTACTATTAATACTCTACTGTGATTAATACTGAATCACATCTCCCCTGTCCCTCTTCTCCTACAGAGTATACATATTTAAGTCTTCAAGTCTCTTCTCATAAGTCTTTTGATGCAGGCTCCAAATAAATTTTGGTCACCTTCCTCTGAACCGTTTCCAGTCTTTTTATATCCTTTGCTAGATATGGTCTCCAAAACTGAACAGAATATTCCAAGTGAGGCCCCACCAGTGACTTATACAGTGACATTAGGACCTTTTCCTTTCTGCTGGTGATTCCTCTTTGTATGCAACCCAGCAAAATTCTGGCTTTTGCCACTGTCTTATCACACTGTTTCGCCACCTTGAGATCCTCAGAAACAGTCACTCTGAGGTCCTTCTCTTTGTCCTCACACACCAACTTCTTGCCCCCTATCACATACAATTCACTTGGATTTCTGCTCTCTAAGTGCATGACACTGCACTTCTTCACATTAAATCTTAACTGCCAAGCATTAGACCAGGGGTCTCAAACTCAAATTGCTTTGAGGGCCAAATGAGGACTTGTAGAGTAACCCGGGGGCCGCACAAGACGCAGGCCTCATTTGCATAAGGGCATCATTTGCATAAGGGCATCATTTGCATAAATATTTGCATAATGTTACCATACACTAACTTTTAGTAAACATGCCTCTTAATGAGTGTATGGATAAAGAAAGACTAAAAGATTTCTACATTACTATAAACCAGTGCCAACCGCCAGGCACATTAGGAACTACTAGAAACACTGCCCATTTAGAACCCATAGCAAACCTGCCATGTCCTAACAGCACTACCAGGACTCACAAAAGCACCATACCCTAACTATCAAAAGGCAACACTGCAAATATTAAATCAAGACATTTCAGAGAATAACAATACATGACCTACTCGGGAAAGAGAACAAGTGGCAATGTCAAATAGGAATTACATAAACAGAATACCTCAGCTCAGTTACACATGCAGAACATACACCATCACCAAACAAGGAATCACAATTTAGAAACAGGAAGACAATTAAACTGGGAACCCCAAAAGCCAAACTTAGAATGTACAACTCTGTAGAAATAAAACTATAAATTGATTTCCTCTTGTATTAAATAAAGTGCAGACGTTAAAGATGCACATTTCCAAGAGCTGACATATTTCAGTTAATAAATTCAAAATAAAGAGAGATTTTTCTACCTTTTGTGCATTTTTTTTTCAGTTGCAATTGTTCCAGCCACTTTCTTCTGGTTTCTTCGTGTCTTCTGCTAACGCTCCATTGTCTGCTGTCCATTTGTCTTTTCTTCTTTCCTAGTTTTTTTCCATTCTTTCTACATCTGCTTTAACATACTAATCATTCTCCTTTTGCTCTTTCCTCATTCCTATTTCATCCACTCAAATTTTACCCCTCCATCCTCAATCCCCACTTACTCTCCCAATACCCGGCCAATTGTAGATTTTTCTTCCCTCCCACACAAAATATATTTCCCCTCTCCATTTCACTCTCCCAGCCCCATCCCATTCTAATTGTCCCCCAACATCAACTCCCTTTTAGCTCCTGCCCCACCCAGCATCCGTTCCCTTCTAGTCCCGGCATCATCAGCCCATTTCCAGTCCTAGCTCCCTCCCCTCACAGCCCATTTCCTTTCCAAGCCCCCCTTCCCCATCAGCCCATTTCCATTCCAAGCCCCCTTCCACTCAGCCCATTTCCATTCCAAGACCCTGTCCCCATCAGCTATTTGCAGTTCAAGCTCCCCCTTCTACTCGGCCCATTTCCAGTCATAGCCCCCCCCCCTCATCAGCCCATTTCCTTTCCAAGCCCCCCTCCCCATCAGCCCATTTCCATTCCAAGCCCCCTTCCACTCAGCCCATTTCCATTCCAAGACCCTGTTCCCATCAGCTATTTGCAGTTCAAGCTCCCCCTTCTACTCGGCCCATTTCCAGTCCTAGCACCCCCCCCAGTCCATTACCAGTTCTAGCCCCCCCCCATAGCCCATTATCAGTCCTAAGCCCCCCCAACAGCCCACTTCCAGTCCTAACCCTTCCATCACCCCATCTTCATTCTTAGCCCCCCCCCATAACCCCATTTTCAGTCTTAGCCCCCCAATCAGACCACCTCCAGTCCTAACCCCCATCTGTCCATTACCAGTCCTAACCCATCACCCCATTTTCAGTACTATCCCCCCATCACCCGGGGATGGGGGGATAGTACTGGATCTGTTTTCTAAGTCCTCCAGCTTCAACTGCACTTACTCAAACCACTCCTTTTCCTTCCTTTTCATTTCCCTCTCTTCTTGCCATACCTCCAGCAGGTTCTCGTGGTCCCCCATGCGGAATGTCAGCTCTGCCACCTCCTCCTTTATTCCAGCCAGCATCTACCCAGCTCGGTTTTTGCAGAGTGTACCTCAGCCTTCAGCTCCTCTATCCACTCTCGCAGCTCTCTGGTCACCGTTGCCCCTGCTGCTCCATTCCGCTCCTCCTCCGGGCCTCCACTCGCTCTCCCCTCTTTCTCCACGTGTTCTGCCTGCACGTTGTCCATCTGCGCCATTCTCCTTTCCCCCGCAGCTACATTCAGGCCGGCGCACGCATAGTCGCAGATGTCCGTGGCTTTTTTCCGGGTTGCCATTCTCCGGTCCCTCTCTGTCTGCTTTCCTGCACTAGGAGATGCCACAAAACCCCTCTGCAGAGTTTTGTTGCTGTTTTGCTGCAGGCTGGCCCTGGAGCTCTCCACTTAAGCCACCATCGCGGTGGGTGACGTCACTTCCTCCCACCCACCTCTGTTCTAACGGCTGTTGCAGGTGTCGGTAATATGTCGGCAGCAGAAGCCGGGGGGAGGTTTTTGTTTCTTCGGCATCGCGGGCCGCACAAAGGTCTTTCGCGGGCCGCATGCGGCCCGCGGGCCGCGTGTTTGAGACCCCTGCATTAGACCATTCTTCCAGCTTTTGTAGATCTTTCCTCATGTTATCCACTCCCTCAGGGGAGTCCACTCTGTTGCACATTTTCGTGTCATCTGCAAATAGACAGACTTTTCCATTCAATCCTTCAGCAATATCCCTGACAATAACATTGAATACTACCGGTCCCAGGACCAAACCCTGGGGCACACCGCTAATCATCTTTCTTTCATCTGAGTGAGTTCAGTTTACCATCACCTTCTGTTATCTGTCAGTCAACTAATTTCTGATCCAATTCACCACCTTGGGACCCATCCCCAAGCTGTTGAGTTTATTGATAAATCTCCTATTAGGAACAGTATCAAAGGCTTTGTTGAAATCTAGGTAGATCACATCCATCACATGCCTTTGATATAGTTCTCTGGTCACTCAGTCAAAGAACTCAATCAGATTTATTTGGCAAGATCGTCCTTTGGTAAAACCATGTTGCCTCTGATCATGCAACCTGTTGATTTTGAGAAAGTCCACTATTCACTCTTTCAGGAGTGCCTCCATTACTTTTCCTGCCACAGAGATAAGGCTTACCGGAATGTAGTTTGTCACTTCTTCCCTATTACCACTTTTGTGAAGAGGTACCACAGCAGCTCTTCTCCAGTCCTGTGGAACTTCTCCTGTATCCTAGGATCTATTAAAAACATCTTTTAAAGGCCCTGCAAGAACCTCCCTGAGCTCTTTCAGTATCCTGGGATGTATCCCATACGGTCCCATGTACTTGTCCACTTTCAGTTTTGCAAGCTGTTCAAGCATATCATCTTCAGTGAATGGTGTGGTATCTACTCCATTCCCATTTGTATATTTGTCAGTCATAGGTGGTCCTTCTCCAGGATTTTCTTTAATAAAAACAGAGCAGAAGTATTTCTTTAGCAATTTCGCTTTTTCAATATCACTTTCCACGAGTCCGTTCCCAGCACTTCTGTGTCCTGCAATTCCACCTCTAATTTTCCTCCTCTCCCGATCATACCTGAAAAACGTTTTTGTCGCCACACTTCACATCTTTAACCATCTTTTTTTCTGCATTTGTTTTTGCTATCCTTATTTCTCTGTCTCTTTTAGTTTGATCCTATATTCTTTTCTGTGTTCCTCCATTTGCGAACTTCTGAATTTTGTGAAAACTGTGTTTTTTGCCTTTATTTGTGCAGCCACTTCTTTGGAGAGCCAAATAGGTTTCCTTTTCCTCTTGTTTTTATTTACTTCCCTTACATATGTATCTGTTACCCCTTTTATTGCCTCCTTTAGTTTAGCCCATTGCAATTCCACTTCCCTTATACCCTCCCACCCTGCCAACTCCTCCTTCAGGTACTTGGCCATTTTACTGAAGTCAGTGTTTTTGAAGTTTAGGACTTTGAGCTTGCTCTGATTGGACTCTGCCTTGGCTTTTATCTCAAACCACACCATGTGATGATCACTGCTGCTCACATGGGCACCCACCTAGATATTAGACACGCTATCTCCATTGGTGAGCACTAAATCCAGCATCAAGTTTTCCCTGGTCAGTTCAATCACCATTCGTCTAAGTAATGCATCTTGGAAGGCATCCACAATTTTTTACTTCTTTCCAAATTTTCAGAAGGAATGCTCCAATCCACATCAGGTAGATTAAAGTCACCCACTATGATCACTTCCACCTTTGTGGCTATCTTTGCAACTTCAATAATCAATTCGCTGTTCATTTCTTTGGTTTGAGTTGGAGGCCTGTAGACTACATCAGTATGGATGACAGTGCCATCTCCTCTTTCCAACACAATCCACAGTGCTTCTTCTTTCCCCCACATCCCCTGCATTTCAGCAGCTTTAATATTGCTTTTGACATATAGGGCTACTCCTCCTCCTTTTCTATCCTCTCTATCTCTTCTAAATAGATTATAACCAGCTATGGCTATATTCCATTCATGCCACTCGTTAAACCATGTTTATGTAATGGCCACAATGTCCAAGTCCATTTCCACAATTAGAGCTTCCAGATCAGGAACTTTGTTGGCTAGGCTTTGAGCATTTGTGCATAGTTGACTGGCTTGCCTGTATTTTGCATGGATTTTGTTCTACGCGCCTCTTCCCACTTGCCATTGATGTGTGGTTTAAAAGTGTGGCTGTTTCAAATGCTATTATGCTTTTGCTGAGAGTGAAGTCCTGAATTAGTGCTTCTCCTTCCATCACCCCCTTTCCCTCAGTTTAAATGCCTGTCCACATACTGGCTGAATTTTTCACTTAGGATCCTTTTCTCTGCAATGGAGAGATGTACTCCATCAGCACAGTATAGTCTCTTGTTGATCCATCTGTTTCCCCAGTCGCCTATATATCTTAATCCTTCTTGTTAGCACCAGGTTTGGAGCCATGTATTAAAGTTGTTTATGCGATGCAGCCTTTCTGCCCCCTTACCAAGAACAGGTAGAACCTTTGAGAATGCTATAGTGTTAACAATGGGCTTGAGTTTCTCTCTCAAAGCCTAGAAGTCCCTTTGAACTGCAGAGGCACTGTTTCTAGCCAGGTCATTTGTACCCAGTGGATGACAACATCAATTTTTGAGTGCTCACTTTCTGCACTAACTATACCAACAATTTGGATTATATTCCTGCTGGCTGAAGAGCCTGGGAGACATTTGACCATCTTCTCCCCTTTGAACTGTGTTCCTAAGTTCATGATGGAATCTCCAAGTAGTAGTAGTTTTCTGTTTTGTGATTTTTTTTCTTCACATTTGGTGCATCAGTAGATTGGGCATTGACTTTCTCATTTAAAAGCCCTTCAGTTTCCATGGATTGTACACCCTCATTATCCAAGGCAGAGAAGGCATTATGCAGGGATATCTCTTGATGTAAAGGGTGTCTCTGCATTACAGATCGCAACCGACCGGAGCCCACTGTGATCCATTTGTTCCTGGGCTGTTTGATTCTTTGTGGGAGTGGTAGTGGATTTTGTTCAGTTTGTACTTTAGAAGAGGTGTGATTAATTGCAGCTAATTCTTCCCTTAGTAGAGTCAATTCTTTATGCATAGCAGCTAACGTGAGGCATATAGGGAAAGCTCTTAGGTTCCAAATGATTCTTCTAAGCAATCCACAATCAAGACAATCCACAATCAATCAACAGAATACTTGCAAACTCTCCTCCAGAAGAATTCAGACACCAGAACAAGAAGACAGATGCACCAAAACCTATTCAGCATACCAATCTGCAAAACTAAAAGGTCACAGACCACCTGCAACGGAACCTTCTCAATCTATTTATTTATTTAACATTTCTTATATACTGCCTTTCATGATATCAAGGCTGTTTACATTGAACAAACTGAAATTACATTGAACAGGACATTTTAACTTGGAGATAACTATTTTACAGGGAACATGGGCAATGGAGAGTTAAGTGGCTTGCCCAAGACCACAAGGAGCACCTATGGGACTAGAAACCCCAGTCCTTCCAGCCCAAGGTTGCTGTCCTGTACTGGGATTTGAACCCCTGACCTTCTGGCCTAAGGTAACCTGCCCCAACCACTCTCCCAAGCAGTTTAAGAGCCATCAATGACTCAACTGAATTCCAAAAGAAACTAAAAACACTGCTTTTTCATGAATATTTTGGATCTGACACCTAAAACTCCCACCTGTAAACCTCCCACCTCCCCTGTCCCCCATTCCACAACCACCGCATGCATCCAAAACTCAAACCCACCCCATCGACCCATCCCTAGAGAATCTGTATGTAAGTTGACTTTATACAGTTATAATATTCCCAACATACCCCTTCCCAAATGTTGTCTGTAAAGTGGTATAGAAAAACTTGTAAATAAATAAATAAAGATAAAAGTAACCCAGATGCCCTTAAGTAGAAAGCTGAAATATTCCAAATTAACCCTATCAACTGATAATCAGATTAATATGAATAAAATACAAACTCTAAAATGCCTTAATGCAAATGATAAAATTCTGAAAAATAAGATGGGAGAGCTAGAACATATAGCACTAAATAAAAGGTTATATGATTGGGAAGGAGGACAACCAATGGGACACTGATACCTGGGTACAAACTATATCGCACTGATAGGGTAGATCAAATTGGTTGGAGGGGTTGCACTCCATGTTAGAGAGGGCATTGAGTCACATAGGATTAAAGTTTTGCAAGAAACAAAATACATTGCAGAATCTCTATGGAAAGAAATTCCATGTAAAAAGGGAAATGTGATGGCAGTGGAGGTGTACTAACAACGGCCTGGCCAGAATGAACAGATGGATGATGAATGCTGAAAGAAATCAGGGAAGTTAACAAAAGCTACAACACAGTAATAATGGGTGATTTCAATTAACCCGGTATCGATTGGATCAATGTCACAGCAGGACATACTAGAGAGATAAAATTTCTACATGAAAAAACTGACTGCTTCTTGGAGCAGCTGGTTCATGAACCGACAAGAGGGGAAGCTATTTTGGACCTAGTCCTTAGTAGAACATAGGATGTGGTGCAAGAGATAAGGGTTTTGGGGCTACTTGGCAATAGTGATCATAGCATAAATGGAAGGAGGACAACAAAGAAATCCACAGTACTACCTTTTAACTTTCAAAAGGGAGACTATGATAAGGTGAGGAAAATAGTTAAGAAAAATCTTAAAGGAGCAGCTGCAAAGGTTAAAGATTTATATCAAGTATGGATGTCACCTAAAAGTGCTATCTTGGAAGCCCAGATCAGATGTATTCCATGCTTTAAGAAAAGTAGAAGGAAAGCCAAAAAACTGACAGCATGGTTTAAAGGCAAGCTCAGAGAGGCTGTTGTAGCCAAAAAAGCATCTTTCAGGAAATGGAAAAATGAGCCAAGTGACGAACTTGGGAAACAAAATAAACATTGGCATGTTAGATGCAAGGCATTGATAAGGCAGACAAAGAGCGAATGCTAAGGGCACCCTGTGCTCTGGACTTCTCTTAGCGGTCCAGTGCACAGGGTGCCCTTAGCATTGGGCCTAGTGGCTCCTGGAAATCTATCAACCCTGCTCACAAATAGCAGCAGCCACAAGGAAAGATAATATTCCTCCCTAAAACACACAGACAATTGAGAAGCCCCCACTCCCTCACCAGAAAAGTCTCAGGCCAACAGAGAACATAGACAAATATGGGATACAAAATGAACATCACATGTATCTCTTTATTAATCATTATACTATTAATTAACCACTCATACTCACTCAGCAGCCTCAAAAAATCCCAGTCATATACCAACAATTTCGCCCCAGGACAATAGTGGATACCAACAGATACTCAATAGTACATTGTAGCCTGAAACAAAAGTACATCACTATAAAACTTCAAAACCACCCATGGAGTCCCAAGACCCATGACTCGGATAGCTCAAAAACACTAAGCTGATACCTTGCGAATGCCAGATCAATAAGGAACAAGACTCCCATTATATATGATCTGATCACAACTCTTAAGCCTGACATTGTTTATATTACAGAGACCTGGCTCTCTGATATAGACACAGTACTCCTCAACCAAATCAAGCCACCAGATTACAGCATCCTCCACTGTGTTAGACAGAATAAAAAAAGGTGAGGGCATGCTCATACTATGCAAAGCTGAACTAGGGCATAATACACCTCATCTGCAAACATAGATGGTCTCGATATCCTAATGATACAAAACAAATGCCTAGCAATCAACTTAATACACCCCCAGCATCAGAGCCCAACACATTGGATAGCATTCTAAACTCAGCATGCTTTGATATCTCAGTAGGCAGAGACCACATCATACTAGGCAACTTCAATCTCTTCTCAATAAATAAAACACAGAGCTCATCCTTCCTCCAAGCCATGGAAGACCTAGGCTACCAACAGATAATTGGCATACCTATGCACTCAAAGGGTAATGCATTGGACCTTGTATTCTTACCCAAAGAATGAACAAATAACACTCAGCAACATCAATGCAAACACAACCGGTTCCATGGACAGACCACTACCTAATATATTTTATTATTGAACTAAACTCATACACATGTAAAGCACACTACAGAGAACAGATGCGATACCACTTCAGGAAATTTGATAAAGAGACCTTCCTAAAAGACACCCTACCCAAACTGACAAATGATCAAGATGACCTAGATGTTACCTAGGGATGTAACCCATGACTGAAATGGTATTTAAACGTGATGCAGCAGAAGAATTGAAAGAAATATTGATACACCGGGAAGGTGTACTATAACTATTTGATAAATTGAAGAGTAGCAAATCACCAGATGGTATACATCCAAGGGTGTTGAAAGAACTGAAAGATGAGATTGCAGACTTACTATTAGTAATCTGTAAACTATCATTAAAATCATCTGTAATACCTAAAGACGGGAGGATGGCCAATGTAACACCAATTTTTAAAAAGGATTCCAGGGATGATATGGGAAACTACAGACCAGTGAACCTGATGTCAATACCGGGAAAAGTGGTAGAAACCATTATAAAGAACAAAATTACTGAACATGTAGATAGTCATGGCTTAATGGGAGACAGCCAACATGGTTTTAGCCAAGGAAGGACTTCTCTTCCTAATCTGTTATGTTTTTTTGAAGGTGTGAATAAACAGGTAGACAAAGATGAGTCAGTTGATATAGTGTATCTGGATTTTCAGAAAGCCTTTGACAAGGTCCCTCATGAGAGATGCTTGGCAAAATTAAAAAGTCATGTGATTGGAGGCAGTGTACTACTGTGGATCAGGACTGGTTAAAAGATAGAAAGCAGAGGGTAGGGCCAAATGGCCAATTTTCCCAATGGAGAAAGGTGAATAGTGGAGTACCCCAGGGATCTATGCTGAGTCCGCTGCTTTTTAACATATTCGTAAATGATCAGGAAATGGGAATAACGAGTGAGGTAATCAAATTTGCAGATGACACAAAATTATTCAAAGTTGTTAAAACCCAAGAGGATTTGTCCACAAAATAAGGCTGCCTTCACCTTAAAGAACGCCTTCAAAATGCGTTGTTTAACCGAGATGTGTCTCATAGCACTCAGATGCGTCGCCGACAGTTTCTTTCTTTAAAGTCGCGCGTTTTAGCTCTGGATGCTACATTTTTCCTAAAATTTCCCTGTAAGTGCCTGATCTTTTATGAGGGCGCTTCTTTTGTTTTTCTTGAGGTCTCACATTTGGAAAGATTTTTGCTTGACAAGCCGGGTTCAATTGGGTCTCATAGTGTGGTTGTTTCCTCCTAATATGTAGTCAATTGACTTGGTTTCTATAGTTTGTACTTTTTTGTTATTTTATCAACGGTTAGCTCCCGTGATGTGGACTGTAACATCTGTTGTATTACATTTTACCTTGTTTATTTTGTATTGATTATGTTCTTTAATATGTATAACATCAGTAATTTGTCTTATTCTGATTTGGTTATTGTATATGACTAAAAGACCTTAAATTTAAAAAAAAAACAAAAAAACCCCAAGAGGATTGTGAAAAATTGCAAGAGGACCTTGATAAATCGGAAGACTGGATGTTCAAATGGCAGATGAAATTTAATGTTGACAAATGCAAAGTTATGTACCTAGGAAAGGACAACATAAACTCTGGTTACACGATGCAAGGTTCCATATAAGAAACTACCACCCAGGAAAAGGATTTAGGCGTCATCATGGATAACATGTTAAAACCCTCTGCCCAGTGTGCAACGGCGGCCAAGAAAGCAAATAGAATGCTAGGAATCTCATAAGGAAAGGAATGGGGAATAAAACAAAGGATATTACAATACATCTGTATCGTTCCATGGTGTGACAGCACCTTGAATATTCTGTGCAATTGTGGTCACTGTATCTTAAAAAAGATATAGCATTATTAGAAAAGGTACAGCGAAGAGCCACCAAAATGGTAAAGGGGATGAAAGGATATCCCTATGAGGAGAGGCTAAAATGGTTAGGGTTCTTCAACCTGAAAAAGAGACAGCTGAGGGGAGATATGATAGAGGTCTCTAAATTAATGAATAGAATGGAATTGGTAAACGTAGATTGATTGTTTATGCTATCAAAATATAGAAAGACTAGGGGACATGCAATGAAGCTACAGTGTAACCTATTTAAGACTAATAAGAGAAAATATTTTTTCACTCAATGCATAATAAAACTCTGGAATTCATTACTGGATGATGTAGCAAAAGCTGTTAATGTAGCTGGGATTAAAAAAGGTTTGGACAAGTTCCTGGAGGAAAGGTCCATAAACCATTATTAAAGGGGACCAGGGAAATCCACTGCCTGCCAAAATATAAGCATTATGGAACCTGTGTCCTTTGGGGAACCTGCCAGGTACTTATGACTTAGATTGGCCACTGTTGGAAACAGGATACTGGACTTGATGGATCTTGATCTGACCCAGTATTGGCATATCTTATGTTCTTATGCCCTCCTAAAGAACTGGAACACCACCTTAGATAAAGAGTCCTCCATGCCCACCAAAAAAGCACCACAGAAATACAGAAATTCACAACCATGGTATTCCCAGACTCTAAGGTCAATAAAGATAATATTAAGGAAAACAGAAAGAAAATGGAGAAACACAAAATCCATGACTGAATTAAAGCAATATACAGACACCCTCAAGCTATATCGTTCCATCAATGACCTAAAGAAGGAATACTACTCAAAAATACTTATGAAGTCATTAAATTGCCCCAGATAGCTCTTCCTCATTGTACAAGGATTAACCCGAAATCCAAGCAAAGATAATCCCAACAATAGTGAAATGAACTATTGCTGCTTGGGGCAGTTTACATGGAACACAATGAACTATTGCTGCTTGGGCCAATTACTACATAAAGAAGTTGAGATGCCCAATATCCCACCCGAGGAAAAAAACAATCAATGATCTAGCTGATACCAGTCCATGGAAGTCATTCTCTCTAAGCATTCCTGAACAGATTGAGCAATCCATCAAATCTATCAAAACAGCTTCCAGAGCCTCCACACAGCTAAGCTTTCAGCTTTCTATCTTTTTGCCTGTTGCTAATATAGAATTTAACTGTTATGCATTACTTTTTGGGAATATTCTGACTGCCTACATTCCTTGTGTAGCCCTTAAATCAGATATCTGAGTTTGCCCACTGTTCATGTAAGGCCTACTGGCCAGGGACACTAGTGATATAAAGCTACTTGGAATAGAAATACTTAAATTGCAGGGACCTGGTATTTTACCTGAGTCTCCCACTTACTTTAGAAGCAAAGGTATCAGTTAACGTTACAGGGACCTTTGCACAGTAGGCAGATACAAAGAAAGAAAAAGTTCAGTTTGACTATTTCTGCTTCCATTGTTTACATTTTCTGTTTGACTATTTCTGCTTCGATTGTTTGAATTTTCGGTTGCAAGCCTGCTCCCAGGGAGGGGCAAATTAGATTATCTTACAGCCTGCCACAAGTACCTGGTCATATCCAGTCTACACAGCTTCCAGAGCCTCCACACAGCTAAGCTTTCAGCTTTCTATCTTTTTACCTGTTGCTAATATAGAATTTAACTGTTATACATTACTTTTTGGGAATATTCTGACTGCCTACATTCCTTGTGTAGCCCTTAAATCAGATATCTGAGTGTGCCTACTGTTCATGTAAGGCCTACTGGCCAGGGGCAGTTAGGTTCCCACCCACCCTCCCCTCACTCCACCCACCCCAGGGCTGCATTGCCTATATAGTGGTCACATACGTTGCCATCTATCCTTTTTAATTTGGTGTTAAGCCCATCTTTTCTTCTTCTTCTCCTTCTAGGACTGATTAATCAGCATGTGACTCCCAAATATAAAAATAGGAATGAAGTAGATACCACACCATTCACAGAAGATGAGGTGTTAGAACAACTTGCTAAACTGAAAGTGGACAAAGCCATGGGACCAGATGGGATACATCCCAGGATACTGAAAGAGCTCAGAGAGGTTCTTGCAGGAACGTTAAAGGATGTCTTCAACAGATCCTTGGAAACAGGAGTCGTTCCTCAGGACTGGAGAATGGCTAATGTTGTACCTCTACACAAAAGTGGTGACAGGGAAGAAGTGTCAAATTACAGGCCCGTGAGCCTTACCTCGGTGGCAGGAAAAGTAATGGAGGTGCTTCTGAAAGAGCGAATAGTGAACTTTCTCAAAACCAACATGTTGCAAGATCCAAGGCAACATGGTTTTACCGAAGGACGGTCTTGCCAAACAAATCTGATTGAGTTCTTTGATTGGGTGACCAAGGAACTAGATCTGGGGCATGCAATGGATGTCATCTATCTGGATTTCAGCAAAGCCTTTGATACTGTTCCTCATAGGAAGCTTGTGAATAAACTCAGTAGCTTGGGGATGGGTCCCAAGATAGTAAACTGGATTAGAAATTGGTTGACTGACAGACAACAGAAGGTGATGGTACATGGAGCTTACTCGGATGAGAGGAAGGTGATTAGCGGGGTGCCCCAGGGTTTGGTCCTGGGCCCGGCACTGTTCAATATATTTGTGAGTGATATTGCTGAAGGACTGAATGGAAAAGTCTGTCTTTTTGCAGATGACACAAAAATTTGCAACAGAGTGGACTCCCCCGAGGGAGTGGTTAACATGAGGAAAGATCTACAAAAGCTGGAAGACTGGTCTAATGCTTGGCAAGTACGATTTAATGTGAAAAAGTGCAGTGTCATGCACTTGGGAAGCAGAAATCCATGGGAAAAGTACACGATAGGGGGTGAGAGGTTGGTATGCACGGTTCAGGAGAAAGACCTTGGTGTGATTATCTCTGATGATCTCAAGCTGGCAAAACAGTGCGACAAGGCGGTGGCAAAAGCCAGGAGGATGTTGGGCTGCATACTAAGAGGGATTACCAGCAGAAAGGAAGAGGTACTTATGCCACTGTACAAGTCACTGGTGAGGCCTCACTTGGAATACTGTGTTCAGTTTTGGAGACCATATCTTGCAAAAGATGTAAAAAGACTGGAAACTGTTCAGAGAAAGGCGACCAAAATGATTTGGAGCCTGCGTCAGAAGCCTTATGAGAAGATACTTGAAGACCTAAATATGTACACTTTGGAGGAGAGGAGGGACAGGAGAGATATGATTCAGACCTTTAAATACTTAAAGAGAAATGATGAACAAACAAACCTCTTCCAAAGACGGGGAAGCTGTAAAACTAGAGGGCATAACATGAAGCTGCAAGGTGGTAAATTGAAAGGCAATGTCAGGAAATATTTCTTCACTGAAAGGGTGGTGGATGCTTGGAATGCCCTCCCGATGGAAGTGGTGGAGGCAAACACGGTGATGGAATTCAAAATGGCATGGGACAAACACAGTGGATCCCTTTACAGCAACAGGATAAAAGCAAAATAAACGGTACCATCTAACTTCTGAACTATCTAGCGTCTCAACAAATAAGGGTGTCCTACATGGAGTGGTGGGTTCACCCCTAAACAAAAACAAAAACATGGGGAGGGGTGGCCTGCACAGAGCGACAGGTGCACCTACTCTTGCCATCTTGCTGGGCAGACTAGATGGACCATGCTGGTCTTTATCTGCTGTCACTTACTATGTTACTATGTCGTGTATTCAGTGCAATAACTGTGGTGCTTTCATTCTGAGATGAATCATTTGGAACCTAAGAGCTTGTTGTATGTGCATCAAGTCAGCTGCCATGCATAAAGAATTGACTCTACTAAGGAAAGAACTAGCTGCAATGAAACGCTCCTCTTTTAGGATACAAATAGAACAAAGTCCCTCAAGAATCAAACATCCCAGGAACAAATGGATCACAGTGGGCTCTGGTAGATTGCGACCTGTAACGCAGAGACATCCTATACATCAAGAGATATCTCTACATAATGCCTTCTCTGCTTTGGTTAATGAGGATCACCAATCCATGGAAACTGAAAGGCCCTTCAATGAGTCAGTCAATGCCCAATCTCCTACTAAAGCACCAAATATGAAGAAAAACTCACCAAACAGAAAACTACTACTACTTGGTGATTCCATCACCAGAGGCACCAACTTGGAAACACAGTTCAAAGGAGAGAAGATAGTCAAATGCCTCCCAGGCTCTTCAGCCAGCAGGAATACAAACCAAACTGTTGATGTACTTAGCGCAGAAAGTGAGCACTCAAAAATTGATGTTGTCATCCACCTGGGTACAAATGACCTGGCTAGAAACAGTGCCTCTGCAATTCAAATGGACTTCCAGACTCTGGGAGAGAAACTCAAGCCCATTGTTAGCACTGTAGCATTCTCAGAAGTTCTACTTGTTAATGGTAAGGGGGCAGAAAGGCTGCATTGCATAAACAGCTTTAATACATGACTCCAGACTTGGTGCAAATGAGAAGGATTCAGATTTATTGGCAACTGGGGAAACAGATGGACCAACAAGAGACTATACTGTGCTGATGGACTACATCTCTCTGTCACAGGGAAAAGAATCCTAAGTGAAAAATTCAGGCAGTATGTGGATATGCATTTAAACTAGAAAAAGTGGGTGACGGATGGAGAAGGACTAGTTCAGGACGTCACTCCCAGCAAATGCAGAACAACATCAGAAATAGCCACACTTTTAAACCACACATCAACGACAAGTGGGAAGAAGTGGGCAGAACAAAATCAATGCAAAATATATGCAAGCCAATTAAATGCTGGAAAGCAATGAGCACAAATGCTTAAAGCTTAGCCAACAAGGTTCCAGACCTGGAAGCCCTAATGGTGGAAATGGACTTGGACATTGTGGCCATTACAGAAACAAGGTTTAATGAATTGCATGAATGGGATATAGCCATAGCTGGCTATAATCTATTCAGAAGAGGCAGAGAAAGTGGAAAAGGAGGTGGAGTAGCCTGTATGTAAAAAGCAATATTAAAGCTTCTGCAATACAGGGGGCATGGGAAAAAGAAGAAGCGCTCTGGATTGTGTTGGAAAGAGGAGATGGCACTGTCATCCATACCGCTGTAGTCTTCAGAACACCGACTCAAATCGAAGAAATAGATAATGAATTGATTATAGATATTGCCAAGATAGTTACAAAGGGGGAAGTGATCATATTGGGTGACTTTAAGCTACCCGATGTGGATTGGAGTACTCCTTCTGCGAATCTGGCAAGAAGCAAAACAATTGTGGATGCTTTCCAAGATGCGTCACTTAAGCAAATGGTGATGGAACCAATCAGGGAAAGCTCAATGCTGAATTTAGTGCTCACCAACGGTGAGAGCATGTCAAATGTCTGGGTGGGTGCCCCTGTGAGCAGCATCGATCATCACACGGTGTGGTTTGAGATAAAAGCCAAGGTGCAGTCCAATCATGGCAAGCTCAAAGTCCTAAACGTCAAAAACACTGACTTCAGTAAAATGGCCAAGTACCTGAAGGAGGAGTTGGCAGGGTGGGAGGGGATAAGGGAAGTAGAATTGCAATGGGCTAAACTAAAGCTGGCAATAAAAGGGGCAACAGATAAATATGTAAGGAAAGTAAAAAACAAGAGGAGAAGGAAACCTATTTGGTTCTCCAAAGAAGTGGCTGCTCAAATAAAGGCAAAAAACACAGCTTTCAGCCTTAACTCGGTGGCAGGAAAAGTAATGGAGGCGCTTCTGAAAGAGCAAATAGTGGACTGTCTCCAAACTAACAGGTTGCATGATCTGAGGCAACATGGTTTTACCAAAGGACGATCTTGCCAAACAAATCTGATTGAGTTCTTTGACTGGGTGACCAGAGAACTAGATCAGGGGCATGCGATGGATGTCATCTACCTGGATTTCAGCAAAGCCTTTGATACTGTTCCTTATAGGAGGCTTATCAATAAACTCAGTAGTTTGGGGATGGGTCCCAAGGTGGTGAACTGGATCAGAAATTGGTTGACTGACAGATGACAGAAGGTGATGGTAAATGGAGCTCACTCGGATGAAAGGAGGGTGATTAGCGGGGTGACCCAGGGTTCGGTCCTGGGCCCGGCACTGTTCAATGTATTTGTGAGTGATATTGCTGAAGGACTGCATGGAAAGTCTATCTTTTTGCAGATGACACGAAAATTTGCAACAGAGTGGACTCCCCTGAGAGAGTGGATAACATGAGGAAAGATCTATAAAAGCTGGAAGAATGGTCTACTGCTTGGCAGTTAAGATTTAATGCGAAGAAGTGCAGTGTCATGCACTTGGGAAGCAGAAATCCAGGGGAAGTGTATGCAGTAGGGGGTGAGAGATTGTTGTGCACGGACAAGAAGGACCTTGGTGTGATTATTTCTGCAGATCTCAAGGTGGCAAAACAGTGTGACAAGGCAGTGGCAAAAGTCAGGAAGATGTTGGGTTGCATACAAAGAGAAATTACCAGCAGAAAGGAAGAGGTCCTAATGCCTCTGTATAAGTCACTGGTGAGACCTCACTTGGAATACTGTGTTCAGTTTTGGAGACCATATCTTGCAAAGGATGTAAAAAGACTGGAAAAGTTTCAGAGGAAGGCAACCAAAATGATTTGGAGCCTGTGTCAGAAGCCTTATGAGAAAAGTCTTGAAGACCTAAATATGTACACTCTGGAGGAGAGGAGGGACAGGGGAGATATGATTCAGACCTTTAAATACTTAAAGAGAAATAATGAACATACAAACCTCTTCCAAAGATGGGGAAGCTGTAAAACTAGAGGGCATAACATGAAGCTGCAAGGGGGTAAACTGAAAGGCAATGTCAGGAAATACTTTTTCACTGAAAGGGTGGTGGATGCTTGGAATGCCCTCCCGATGGAAGTGTTGGGGGCAAATACAATGACAGAATTCAAAATGGCAGTGGGATAGACACAGTGGATCCCTTTACAGCAACAGGATAAAATCAAAATAAACTTAACTAATTTCTCAACATACAGGAGTGTCCTACACGGAGTGGTGGGTTCACCCCTAAAACAAAGACATGGGGAGGGGTGGCCTGCATGGAGTGGAAGGTGCACCTACTCTTGCCATCTTACTGGGCAAACTAGATGGACCATACTGGTCTTTATCTGCCGCCATTTACTATGTTACTATGTTACTATGTTATAACAACATCCCACCTTGACCCTTACCCAGTAAATTGGGTTAAAATAAGTAGAGCCAAATTAACACCCTTCATCCAAAGATTAGTCAATCACTATCCCAAGGAATCATGCCAAAATCTCTCAAGGAAGTGACTATCTGCTCCATCCTAAAACACCACTCATTCGATAAGCACTGCCCAGGCTCTTATAGACTGATACTGAGTCTTCCATTTATATCAAAGATAATTGAAAAATCAGTCCAGAGGCAATTACAAGATCATCTTGATACATACACACTGATACATACACACTGTTAGACCCACATCAATATGGATTCCGACCATACCATGGTGTTGAAACACTCCTCGTCTCCCTGTTCGACAAAATAATTCAAGGAATCGAAAACACTAAACAATCCTACATACTTATCTTCTTAGATATAACGTCAGCATTCGACTCCATCAGACATGACATCCTAATAACTGGATTTCAACAGTTGGGCATTGGAGGCACTATAATCCAATGTTTTATATCATACACACAAAAGGTCAAAATTGGTCATTCTCTCTCAAGTACATTCAATCAGACCCAAGGAATACCCCAGGGCTCAGCATTATCCACATTACTCTTTAACGTCTACCTTCAGCCCATCTGCGAAATAATCAGAGCACCCAAAATTAATTATAGAATATACGCAGATGACATAATGATTTTCATGACACACAAAACATTGGAACCAAACTACCAGCAAATCATCGAATGCTTCAACAATGTGTCACACTGGCTCAACTCTGCCAAATGTTATCCAGGAGAAAGGAATTCTCACCACCGCAGATACTACAAGTAAAAGGGGCCTCACTAGAGGTGCAAAAAGGAAATTAAATACTTGGGTATAATATTGGACCAGAACCTCAGCCTGACAAAACACATAAACATTACAACACGATCTATCTATAATAAAACGTGAATGATACAAAACCTAGACCTCTTCTGTCAACCGATGACTTCCGCTGAGTTACTCAAGCAATTGTATGCCCCCACTTTGATTTTGCTAACAGTATCCTCCAGGGCCTCTACAAACAAACCTTGAGCATCTTACAGATGACACAGAACACTGTTGCATGCACCATCATGAAAACAGCCAGGACAGAGCATAGAACACCCATCCTACACCAACTACACTGGCTACAGGTCACACAGAGGATCAGCTACAAAACACTAATGACAACCTTCAAGACAATAAAGAAAACAGCACCAATATATTTCAATTCATTAATTCAAATGCATCCAGAAACAAGACAAAGAAGGGAATGAACACAAAACTCACTGACAATCCCCAAGGAATTCAGGAAAGCAAATCAGTCAACAGTCAACAGAGCATTTACCTTCTATTCCCTGACCATCTGGAATGCACTCCCAGCCAGCCTAAGAGAAATAAATGACCTAACCACATTCAGAAAGAGAATCAAAACACATCTATTCACTAACTATTATCAGTACAGAATCGAAGAACTGAAATTGTACCCAACATAAATCCTAATACTACTGCATTCATATACCTCTCCCCACAGATATTATATAATTAATTTATCACTCATAATGATAAAATTCATAACACTGTATGAACCATGACACAGACCTGGGCAATATACATAGTTATATATATATATATATATATATATATATATATATATATATATATATATATATATATATATTTCTTCCTATCCTCATTGGATACTAAAGGCCTGTTGAAATTTTATATCTTCAATTTGAAGTTGTTCAATGTAATATTGCTTTGTTTTCTTCGTGTTCTTTGTGTTCCATGTAAACTGCCCCGAGCATCAATAGTTCATTGAGTTCCCTGTAAACCACCTTGATTCCATGGATAAAGCGGCATATAAAACAAAAAATAAATAAATAAAAATAAAATAAAATTTGAAAAGAAGCTTGCCGTGGAAGCAAAAATGCATAATAAAAACTTTTTCAAGTACATTCGTATCAAAAAACCTGTAAGAGAGTCAGCTGGACCATTGGATAATAGAGGGGTAAAAGGAGCGCTAAGGGAGGACAAGGCCATAGTGGAGAGACTGAATGAATTCTTTGATTCAGTCTTTACTGAAGAAGACACAGGGAAGTTACCAGTGTTTGATATGGTATATAAAGGTGATGTATCGGAAGAACTGAAAAAGCTATCGATAAACCGGGAAGATATATTACAAGTATTTGATAAACTGAAGAGTAGCAAATCACCTGGACCAGATGGTATACATCCAAGGGGGTTGAAAGACTTGAAAGATGAGATTGCAGACCTACTATTAGTAATCTGTAAACTACCATTAAAATTATCTGTAGTACCGGAAGGATGGAGAATGGCCAATCTCTTCTACTTTGGATATCTCTGTTTTTTTGGAGTCATCCAAAGATGATATATCTACACGTGCTACGTTATTGGTTACATTTTGTCAGAAATAGATAAGGAGAAGGTTTTGTTTGCTTATTTTAAGAAAAAGGCAGAGAAATTTTGTGGGCAACCGTTATAAATTTTCCCTGATGTCTCCAGAGCCACGCAGAAACGCCGGAGGGCTTTTTTGGAAGTACGCCCGCGTGTGTTGGCTCTGGGGGCATTATTTTATTTGAAGTTCCCCTGTAAATGTCATGTGGTATTTCAAGGGAAACGATATATCTTTTTTGCAGTGGAACAATTATTAGACTTTTTGAAAGGTAAGAACTGATACAAGGTATGGATTTGTGTTAGTTATTTTGTGCTTCTTGACTAGTTTAAAAGGAGTTTTTTTGTTTTTGTTCAGGAACCAGTGAGTGGCTTGTTCTATTTATGCAATGTATCACCTCCTTGATGTGGGCTAGGTTTATATGCGATGTATCATGTACGTATAATGATGCTTCATGAATGTATAATAATGTCGCAATAATTTCTTTATGTAAATGTAAAATGTTCTATAAATAAATAATAAAAAAAAAAAATTATCTGTAGTACCGGAAGGATGGAGAATGGCCAATTTTACGCCAATTTTTAAAAAGCGGTCCAGGGGTGATTCAGGAAACTACAGATCAGTGAGCCTGTCATCAGTATCGGGCCAAATAGTAGAAATCATTATAAAGAATAAAATTACTGAACATGTAGATAGTCATGGTTAATGGGAGAAAGCTAACATGGATTTAGCCAAGGAAAGTCTTGTCTTACTAATCTGATATTTTTTTGAAGGTGTAAATAAAGAGACAAAGGTAAGCCAGTTGATATAGAGCCTGATTCCCTTAGGGGCAAGTCTGGGCCGTCTAGACAACTCTGAGCAGGATGGGCCCATTAGGACTCAATTCTGCACCGCAGGAGCTAGACATTTCCGCGGACGCAGGATCGGGCCCTGAGATGGCCCGGCATGACCCTGCTTACCCGCGGGAACATCCTCCCCACCTACCGCCTGACTCCCGCAGTGCTGACCCCCTGTTTTCCCACTGCCTGACTCAAGGCTGGGCAGCCAAGGTCAGATTGGGAGGCAGGAATGTACTTGCCCCTAGCCCCAGCCATTAAGGGGGGTTCCGGCACTGATCGCCCCGGTCCAAGCTGCTTATTCCACCTCCAAGGTGGAATAAGCAGCATGTTCCCCCTGACCTGCGGGATGTACAGTACCATAACCTGAGTCGGCCCTGTATTCCTGCTGCCTTGGCCCGCTCCTGCTCCGTCCACACTCAGCCCCCTCCTGTTCCCCGCCGGCTCTCCCCATACTGCAGCTCTGGCTGTGTGGGAAGAGTTGGAGAGGAAACATGGGTCAGGGAGGAGTGGCCTAGTGGTTGGGACAAGTTACCTCAGGCCAGAAGGTCAGGGGTTCAAATCCCACTAGAGGACTGCAACCTTGGGCTGGAAGGACTGGGGTTTCTAGTACCACAGGTGCTCCTTGTGGTCTTGGGCAAGTCACTTAACCCTCCATTGTCCATGTTCCCTGCAAATAGTTATTTCCAAGTTATAATGCCCTGTTCAATGTAATTTCAGTTTATTCAATGTAAACCACCTTTATATCATGAAAGGCAGTATATAAGAAATGTTAAATAAAATAAATAAATAAATAATAAATAAGACAAATTGCAGGGCTGCATGTCACCTTGCAGAGTCAGGGCCACAGTGTATCTGGTTTTCAGGAGGCCTTTAACAAGATTACTCATGAGAGACTTTTGGCCAAATTAAAAAGTCATGGGATTGGAGGCAGTGTAACATTGTAGATCAGGAACTCGTTAAAAGATAGAAAGCAGAAAGTAGGGCTAAATGGCCAGTTTTCTCTATGGAGAAAGGAGAACAGTGGAGTACCTCAGAGATCTGTGCTGGGCCCACTGCTTTTTAACATATTTATAAATGACCGGGAAATAGGAATAACAAGTGAGGTGATCAAATTTGCAGATGACAAAATTATTCAAAGTTATTAAAACACAAGAGGATTGTGAGTAATTGCAAGAGGACTTTGATAAACTGAAAGACTGGATGTCCAAATGACAGATGAAATTTAATCTGGACAAGTGCAAAGTTATGCACCTAGGAAAGAACAACCCAAACTATAGTTACACTATGCAAGGTTCCACACTAGGAACCGCCACCCAGGAAAAGGATTTAGGCATCGTCATAATACATTGAAATCCTCTGCCCAGTGTGCAGCAGCAGCCAAGAAAGCAAATAGAATGCTAAGAATCATAAGGATAGGAATGGAGAATAAAACAAATGATATTATAATGCTTAATTAACCTTTAAAAAGGAGATAGAGCAGCTTTAAAACTAGATATTAGGGGAAAGCCAACAGTCGCCCAAGAGCGGATTGTTCGGAAGAATGTATCTTTGAAGGATACTACCAAAAGCAGAGAGGTTCCACAAAAGAGTAAAGTAGCCCAAAAGCCCTCAAGTATGCAGCAGACTGAGCTTAAAGATCCCAAATTACCCATGTCTAACAATAGCCAAATTAATATGAGTAAAATACATTCTCTAAAATGCTTGTATGCGAATGCTAGAAGTCTAAAAAATAAGATGGGAGAGTTAGAATATATAGCACTAAATGAAAGGTTAGATATGATTGGAATATCAGAGACATGGTGGAAGGAGGACAACCAGTGGGACACTGTGATACCTGGGTACAAACTATATCGTAATGATAGAGCTGATCAAATTGGTGGAGGGGTTGCTCTCTATGTTAGAGAGGGCATTGAGTCAGAAAGGATTAAAGTTTTGCAGGAAACAAAATCTGCTGTAGAATCTATATGGATTGAAATTCCATGTAAAAGAGGGAAGGCAATGGCAGTGGGGGTGTACTATCGAGCGCCTTGCCAGAATGACCAAATGGATGATGAAATGCTCAAAGAAATCAAGGAAGCTAACAAAAGTTACAGTGCAGTAATAATAATGGGTGATTTCAACTACCCCGGTATCGACTGGGTCAGTGTCACGTCAGGACATGCTAGGGAGATAAAGTTCCTAGATGAAATAAATGACTGCTTCTTGGAGCAGCTGGTTCATGAACCAACCAGAGGGGAAGCCATATTAGACCTACTCCTTAGTGGAACACCAGAACTAGTGCAAGAGATAAGGTTGTTGGGGCCACTTGACAATAGTGATCATAGCATGATCGCCTTTGATTTAATTAGTGGAGGAGGGATAGTAAGGAAATCCACAGTACTACCTTTTAACTTTCGAAAGGGAAACTATGATAAAATTAGGAAAACAGTTAAGAAAAAACTAAAAGGAGCAGTTGCAAAGGTTAAAGACGTACATCAGGCTTGGCTGTTGTTGAAAAATACTATCTTGGAAGCCCAGACCAGCTGTATTCCACGCTTTAAGAAAAGTGGAAGGAAGTCCAAAAAACTGCCAGCATGGTTTAAAGGTGAGGTCAGAGAGGCTGTTGTTGCCAAAAAAGCATCTTTCAGGAAATGGAAAAAAGAGCCAAACGACGAAACCTGGAAACAGCACAAGCACTGGCAAGTCAAATGCAAGGTATTGATAAGGCAGGCAAAGGGAGAATTTGAGAAGAAGCTTGCTGCGGAAGCAAAAACGCGAAGTAAAGACCTTTTCAAGTACATTCGTAGCAAAAAACCTGTGAGAGAGTCAGTTGGTCCATTAGATGATAAAGGGGTTAAAGGAGCACTAAGAGGCGACAAGGCGATAGCGGAGAGATTGAATGAATTCTTTGCTTCGGTCTTTACTGAGGAAGATGTAGGGATGTTACCCATGACTGAAGTGGTATTTAAAGGTGCGGAAGAATTGAAGGAAATATCGATACATCGGGAAGATGTATTACAACTATTAGATAAACTGAAGAGTAGCAAATCACCTGGGCCGGATGGTATACATCCAAGGGTGTTGAAAGAACTGAAATACGAGATTGCAGACCTGCTATTAGTAATCTGTGAACTATCATTAAAATCATCTCTAATACCTGAAGATTGGAGGATCGCCAATGTAACACCAATTTTTTAAAAAGGGTTCCAGGGGTGATCAGGGAAACTACAGACCGGTGAGCCTGACATCAGTACCGGGAAAAATGGTAGAAACCATCATAAAGAATAAAATTACTCAGCATGTAGATAGTCATGACCTAATGGGAGACAGCCAACATGGCTTTAGACAAGGAAGATCTTGTCTTACTAATCTGTTATGTTTTTTTGAAGGAGTGAATAATCAGGTGGACAAAGGTGAGTCGGTTGATATTGTGTATCTGGACTTTCAGAAAGCCTTTGACAAGGTCCCTCATCAGAGACTTTTGCAAAACTAAAGAGTCATGGGATAGGAGGCAGTGTACTATTGTGGATCAGGAACTGGTTAAAAGATAGAAAGCAGAGGGTAGGGCTAAATGGCCAATTTTCCCAATGGAGAAAGGTGAATAGTGGTGTACCCCAGGGATCTGTGCTGGGTCCGCTGCTTTTTGACATATTCATAAATGACCTGGAAAGTGGAATAACGAGTGAGGTTATCAAATTTGCAGATGACACAAAACTATTTAAAGTTGTTAAAACCCAAGAGGATTGTGGAAAATTGCAAGAGGATCTTGATAAATTGGAAGACTGGGCATCAAAATGACAGATGAAATTTAATGTGGACAAGTGCAAGGTTATGCACCTAGGGAAGAACAACCCAAACTATGGTTACACGATGCAAGGTTCCACATTAGGAACCACCACCCAGGAAAAAGATTTAGGCGTCATTGTGGATACTATGTTAAAACCCTCGGCCCAGTGTGCAGCAGCGGCCAAGAGAGCAAATAGAATGCTAGGTATGATAAGGAAAGGAATGGAAAATAAAACAAAAGATATTATAATGCCTCTATATCGTTCCATGGTGAGACCGCACCTTGAATATTGTGTGCAATTCTGGTTGCCGTATCTTAAAAAGGATATAGCGATTTTAGAAAAGGTTCAGAGAAGAGCCACCAAAATGGTAAAGGGGATGGAAGGAAACTCCTATGAAGAAAGGCTAAAAAGGTTGGGGCTCTTTAACCTGGAAAAGAGACGGCTGAGGGGAGATATGATAGAAGTCTATAAATTAATGAATGGAGTGGAACGGGTAAACGTAGATCGATTGTTTACCTTATCAGAATATAGAAAGACTAGAGGACATGCAATGAAGCTACAGGGTAAGCTATTTAAGACTAATGAAAGAAAATATTTTTTCACTCAACGTGTAATCAAACTGTGGAATTTGTTACCGGAGGATGTAGTAAAGGCTGTTAGTGTAGCTGGGTTTAAAAAAGGTTTGGACAAGTTCCTGGAGGAAAGGTCCATAAACCATTATTAAGAAGGGACCCAGGATATCAATGCTTGTGGAACAAGCATTGTGGAACCTGTGTCCCTTGGGGAAACTGCTAGGTACGTATGACCTAGATTGGCCACTGTTGGAAACAGAATACTGGGCTTGATGGACCTTGGTCTGACCCAGTATGGCATATCTTATGTTCTTATGTTCTATATCGTTCCATGGTGCAACCTCACCTTGAATATTGTGTGCAGTTCTGGTCACCATATCTTAAAAAAGATATAGCAGAATTAGAAAAGGTACAAAGAAGAACCACCAAAATGGCAAAGGGGATAGAAGGATACCCCTATGAGGAGAGGCTTAAAAGGTGAGGCTCTTCAACTTGGAAAAGAGACAGCTGAGGGGAGATATGATAGAGGTCTATAAATTAATGAATGGAGTGGAACGGGTAAACGTGGATTGGTTGTTTACACCATCAAAAAGTAGAAAAACTAGAGGACACGCAATGAAGCTACAATGTAGCCTATTTAAGACTAATAAGAGAAAATATTTTTTTACTCAATGTGTAATCAAACTCTAGAATTCATTACCAGAGGAAGTAATAAAAGCTGTTAGTGTTGCTGGGTTGAAAAAAGGTTTGGACAAGTTTCTGGAGGAAAGGTCTAAAATCCATTATTAAAGAGGACCTGGGAAATCCACTGCTTTTCCCAGGATGAACATTGTGGAACCTGTGTGCCTTTTTGGGAACCTGCCAGGTACTTGTGACTAGGATTGGCCACTGTTGGAAACAGGATACTGGGCTTGATGGACTTTGGTCTGACCCAGTTTGGCATTTCTTATATTCTTATTACCTTGTCCACATTCTCTGGCAATGCATTCTAAAAGTAACTTCAGAAAAAAGTAGGGATTCATGTCTGCAAATTCCCTATCTGAAAAAATGGCCTCCCTTAATACAACTAAATGTTGTATACTGTCGTGACCCTTGCCTGGGCCAAAGGCTTACAGGCATAGGGCTGCCAATGTTTGTCCTTAAATAAAGAGTTGCTATCCTTGTCTCCAGCAGGGAACTCTTGGACTTGTAGTTGATTCTTTTACTCAAAGACAAAATAGTGTGAGACCATTGGTTTTTAAGGCAAAACAAGAATTTTTATTTAGGTTCCCATAAGCACTAAGGTTCAACGCAGACATAAGGATTATTCTCCAAGTAAATAATAACAGGAAACATATGCAACTGGAACTGAAGAAACTGAAAGAACCT
Source organism: Ichthyophis bannanicus (assembly GCA_033557465.1). NCBI lineage: Eukaryota > Metazoa > Chordata > Amphibia > Gymnophiona > Ichthyophiidae > Ichthyophis > Ichthyophis bannanicus. Next base: position 938,966,332 of record CM066033.1, on the reverse strand, counting down.
TTAAACATGTGCAGCTGTTTTCAGCAAAAACATTTCAGCAAGTAAATCACAGCTTCCTTTGTTCGTCCAGCACAGCTAAATTTCTTCATTTATCATGTGCTGCTTTGGTTATCAAACTCTAGGTTAAGCAAGGGTTCTTTACCTTAGAAGAAGTTCCGGGCATTCACATGGCTAGGTAAAACCCTGCTTCTCAAAAGCTACTTCTCTTAACACTTTTTATCACCAACTTTCAAACTTCCTTCTTACACAAAGAACAGTCCATAGGAGACTCCTCAGTAACAGAATCCTGCCCAAAAGAGTCAATTTGCATTTCTTCCTGTGCTACAAAATGCTTGTCTGTCTCTGGGTTTTCGTTAACTCCTTCAAGCTTACTGTTCTGTAGGAACTTCTGAATTTCCTTCCACAGCTGCTCTCCCTGATATGGAATATTTGTACCTTGAGAGTGGGGCTTCTTTCCCTGGATCAATTGCCTCAATGCTTCAATCGTGTTCAACTCTGGTCCTCTGCCCTCGGCTGGGTTCTGGTCACTTCCAGTTGTAACCGTATTCACCCACCTTCTGGCAGCTTGAATTCTCTGAGCTGGTTCACGAACACTCTGCACTGCAATCTGTTCCTCGTTGTCAGCAACTCTCCCAGCCACCCATCTGCTGGTTTCTAAATTAAGAGTACCTCTCTTACAAGGACTGCTTCCTCTGTTGCTGCTTCCTTTCTTGCTGGAGCCGTTCTCCAACTCGAAGTCAAACTTCCCACTTCTCCTTTTCCTCTCCTCTGAACAGGGCTTATAAAGCTGTTTCCTAACTAACACTCCCCTGTCTCTGCACAGGTGATTATCATTACCCTCCAAGCCTGCACTTACGTTAGAGCTTGGGTGTGGCTTGGCTTCAGCAACTACGTGCTTCTTTCCTTTGCCTGCAGTCTGAACCCTGTGAATACCTTGCCTGTCTCTCACCTTAAAGGCATATTCACTGTTTTCTTCTGTTTCCCTCGGCTCAGCACAGCTCTCATCATCACAATACATTGATCCACAACAAATAGAGTTTCACCTGCATTTAGGCCATGTGAAAGAGACCTGACACAGAAACATGGAGATAGATGAAACCGCGTAGTGGAAGGCAGAGTTTGCACTGAAGAAAGGTTTGAATAGAGCTCTTCATGAGCAAGTACAGGAGAAAATGAGAACTGAAGACTGATTTCTGAGAGCCACTGTAAACAATTAAGGGAAAAGATGAAATGACGCCATACCAAGAGATGTGGAATAAGTACAAGTTAAGGTAAAAGTGAAAAAAAGATGGAATCAGACTGGCCAAGCGGAAGTAGAGCAGAACATAGCACATCATGGTAATTAGTGGCTGACATTCTCAAAAGAATAAATATGAAACACAGTGAAACAGCTGTTGTGAAGCAAAGCTGAAAACAGTGCAGAGCTAAGCATGGTTTATATACGCCTTTGGCAAACAATATTTGACTCCAAGCACACAAACAGATTATATTCCAGTAATTATGCCACCCATTTTCATTTACTTTACGAAACAATTAGGTTTTCTTAGCATGTATAAAGCATACAAGATCATCTGAGGCTCAAAAGTTTCAAATTCATAATCTAGCAGTGCAAATATGATGAATGGTGAGTCAGTTTGGAGAGGTGATGGGTTGGCAGGGGAGGAAGATTTCAGTTAACAGCAGAGTCAAACTCCTTTTAACCCTGGTTTGGATCACATTAAAATTTCTTTGTTGCAATTTGTTCTGAAGTTCATGAAATTTTTTTCAGAAATGAAAGATCAAAAGTTGACCCTTTGTCTCAGTAAATGCAAGTGGGATGAACCTGGATAAAACCAGATTCCCAACAAGTCAGTTTTGTTCAGGTCAGTTGTGATTGAGATGACATTAGGAGAAATCTCCTTTTCTTTCATTCTCCCAGACATACTCCACACTCTTTCCACCTCAACCGCCTCACCCTTCCCTCTCCTTCCCGTGCCCACTTGCAGTTCACTCGTTCCTCTGCCTTCTTTTTTGCTAGTCCCACCCTCTGGAATGCTCTCCCCTCTTCCCTCCGTTTGGAACCCCAATATACTACATTTAAACAAAACCTAAAGACCCACCTGTTTTCCCTGGCGTTCGATGTTCCCTCTCCTTTCGTATGATATTTACCTTTCCCCTCCCCTCTTGCAAGTTTCCCTACTTATGTCTAGTCTTGTCCTCCCTGCTCTCTTTACTGTCCTCTTATGATATTGTAAACTTCCTTTCCTTTTTCATTGGCTATTGGCCTTCTTTTATTGAATTTTTTTTATTGTACACCGCCTTGGTTACTGTAGAAAGGCGGTTTTTTATCAAGTGTAATAAACATAAACATAAACATAAATTTCAAGTACTGTTAATTTCCTTTCCTGGAATCCTGCTAGACCAGTCCAGACAAATGTTCCCCTGCCAGCAGATGTTGGAGACAGAGAAAAACTACCAGAAGCTTGATTGGTTGAGCCCTGGTAGACATATAGCTGTACCCCTAGAGGTCACCCTCAGTATACTCTGACAAAGTCATGAAACAGTCACTGAATAAGGCATGATACCCGAACAACTGAGCACTGCTCTCATGCAACGGCCAGAACTATAGATTATAGTTCAGTTTACTTGATATATGGCCTATAGCAGGCAGCAGCTAGGTTGTCAAGGAAGTGACATGAAGCAACAACCCTTCATGAGGTGCAGCAATGAATGAACTGCAACATAAGAATGTGAGCTGTCGAAAAGTACCCAGAACGGGTGGGTCCTGGACTGGTCTAGCAGGATTCCAAGAAAGGAAATTAACAGTAAATGAAATTTCTCCTTCCAAGTCATCCTGCTAGACCAGTCCAGACAAATGGGAAGTACCCAAGCTAACCCACTTCAGGGCGGGAAAAGACAGCAGCTGCCACCACACTGACACCAAATTGCACCACATCGTATGCTTGGAGATCAAGGTGACGGTGTCCAGGTTGTGAGCCCTTTGCTCATGGTGCTGCTTGAGACCAGGTAGAACTGGCCGTGAGCCCCACGGGCACCAGCTTACCCTGGAGGATGTAGTCCGACTCAGTGGTTGTGGAGAGCCATTTGTAATGGAGGCTGTGGAGGCCGCAAGGCCCTTCTGAGGCCCCGCAAATAGTACAAATGGAGATCGGATTTGCAAAAGGAATTGGTGATCCCGCAGAGCGCTGTAGCACCCCACTGACATCTATGGTGTGAAGTCCTATATTGATGCCCACATTGTTTTCTTGAAAGGCAGGAAACAAAATCATCCAGTTTGAGTGAAAAGGTGTAACCACCTTAGGCAGGAAGGAAGGCAGCACCCAGAGGGACACGCAAAGCGGAGACTTTCCTGGCCAAGATTAATGGCTACTAGTAATGCCGTCTTGAGGGATGAGTTCCGGAATGAGGTATGTTTGAGCGGCTCGAAGGATGCCCGGACAAGGCCCTGAGGATCAAGCACCCACATACCCCTGAGAAAGCTAGCAACTTCTGCAAGAGATACCATTCAGCGTCCTTCAAACAGGTTAATGCAGAGACGTGAACCCAGAGAGAACTAGGGCCAGACCAGAGTTGAGGGCATTCTGAAGGAATTACAGAATGTCCAGGATCTGAAAGGCGTTGCCAAAAGCAACAAGACTCAAGGATGCCACATTCTCATATAGACTAAATATGTAATGGGCCATCCTGCCTTGGACAGGAGAGCCACTACCTGTGTTGAGTGACCTCTGTAATTCACCCAGCGTCTTTCAAGCGCCAGATCATAAGCGAGTAGGGAGCAACATCGGCCATGGTGATTGGACCTTGCCACAAGAGACCTTTCTGAGGAAGGGAGATGACTGGGTTAGTCGAACAGGATCAGAATACTACGGCCGTTGAAGCCAGTCGCATGGCATGAAGATCACCATGCCAGAATGAGTTTTGATCCAACGGAGAACCCTCCCAAGCAGGACACAAGGAGGAAACATGCACAACAGGGGAGCGGAAGGCCAGGAATGAACTAACGCATCCAGGCCCCAAGGCCCATGCTCCTTCCACTGACCGACAAAGGCCTGTGTCTTGGCGTTCTGTGCTGACGGCCTGAGATCCACTATGGGCGACTCCCAGGTGCAAGCTATTTGTGGAAATGCCCAGGAGGTTAGTTCCCAATTGTCGGACTCTACAATGTGACAGCTGACGTAAGCTGCTTGTATGCTGTCCATCCCCACAATGTGCTGTGCCGACTTGTCGATGACACTCCATCCAGGGGAAGAGAAGAGCCATCTCCCTGGCCATTTCTGGACCATTTGTCCCGTGCTCGGTTTAAATAGGACACCGTCATAGCATTGTCAGAAAGAAAGTAGACCACCTGGGATCGAAGGAGAGGCAGAAAGTGCAGCAAGGCAAGGTGGACTGCCCGGGCTTTTAAGCAGTTGATCGTACAGCATGCCTCCTGAGGCGACCAGGTCCTCTGAGCCGTCTGGGACTGGCAAAGTGCTCTGTCGCCTGAGAGACTGGCATGAGTTTTTACTAGAATCCAGCAAACAGCCTGCAAGAGAATGCCCCAAAGCAGATGGGCCGCTGAATGCCACCATAGAAGACTGCGTCATGTAGCGTAAGGGGGGAGAGGCGACAGTCATAGACCACGGAAACCAGGGACAGCGGGACGGACAGGAGTGTTGAAGGCTCCACATGTGGGCTCTGGTTCATGGGATAAACGATGGTGGCCACCATGGACCTTAGGGTCTGAAGACAGTCACACAAGCACGTGCGCAGCTCTGTAGGAGAAAGAGTTGAAGGTGTGCAGAGTGCTTGAGAAAATGTTCTTGCGTCAGGGATACCTTGCCCAGCCAGTTATCGACTAGTGCTCCGAGAAACTCCACAGTTTGAGGTGGCCAGAGGTAACCCTTGGAATAGTTGACCACTCAACTGAGGCTCTCTGAGAAGTTGACCAGCCAGGAGACCGTCTTCCGACATGGAACTTGCATGAATGAGCCAGTCATCCAACTATGGGAGGACTTGAATGTGCTGTCTGCGCATGGCTGCCGTGGCCACCACAATGACTTTGCAGTCATCAGGCCAAATGGCAGAACGCAAAACTGAAAATGCTGCCCGAGCGTGGCAAAGCACAGAAAATGCCGGTGATCCTCCCAAAGAAGAATATGTAAATATGCTTCTGCTAGGCTAGACGAGGCAAGGAATTATCCCATAAGGGCTGCTTGAATTATTGGACACATCATTTTCATGTGAAAAACTGGTACATGAAGGGCCCAATGGACCTCCTTGAGACCCAGACTCTGCTGAAAGGACCCCTCCTTATTGGATACCATAAAGTAAATGGAATAACGAGCAGAGTCCCTCTTTGCGAGTTGGACCGGTCGAATGGCTCAAAGAAACTGCAGACGTTGGAGGGTGGATTGTATGGCTGCCCTCTTTCGTGACACTCCGCTGGGCGAAACTAGGAAGGCTTCTTGGATGAGAGAGCATAGCCTTGGCTGACGATGTTGAGGACCCACTGTTCGAAGACCATATGGGCTCACTGCTGGGAAAAGGCATCCATCCTCCTTGTAATGGCGGCGACATAGGCATCCCATCATTTCCTGACTCCCCGAAGGACTGTGACCAGCATGAGGTCACAGCAAAAGGCCTTTCTGCAATGTGTAAAGGACTGAAGTTTGCCTTCCAATAGCCTCTGTGGCTTGACTTCCCCCAGGTCCTTGACAAGCTTGTCAAGGTCTTCACCAAGGAGCCACTTGCCTTGGAAGGGGAGCTTAGAGAGGCGTGCCTTAAAGGCTAGATCAGCCGACCATTGACAAAGCTAGAGCAATGTAGGAGGGCATAGGCTGCCAGACCTCTACAAACTGATGCCTGAGTGGAGTTTCATATCCTAATGATCCGAAAGGGCCGCACCCCCTTCGACCGGAATAGCGATGTGCTTAGTGACGGAAGTCACCAGAGCAGCCATCTTCGGATATGCAAAGCACCTGTCCAGATCCACTGGAGACCAAAGATAGCACTGTCCCTAAGGTAGTGCTGTCCCAGATGGCGAGCCGTATGCATCAGGTGAATTGCACTTCTGAGATACCATCTGCTAGGGCTCCGGTGGGAAAGGGAAGACCCTGGAGGGCTTTTGATTGCCCCGCAGGAGAGCCCTGGCAGGATAAAGAAGGCCCTGGTGGGCTTTGAAATACCCCGCAGGACAGCTCCGGCGGGAAAAGGCTTTTGAATGCCCTGCAGGATCAGATCAGCCTGAGAGAGAGCCTGAGGCTGACTGTGCTCTAGAGGATCGGTGAGGTGTAAGCCGTCCACTACTTGAACCATCAGAGCAGGGATTTCAACCTTGCGGAAAAGGCGGATATCCTGTGTGCTGTCTTGCTCGTCAGCTCACCATCCTCCCAGTCAGAGACACCCAGGCTATCCTCTGCTGACCAGGCTTCTTCATCTGGGAAATCAGGTGCACAGGCAGCCACAGCCCAAGAAAAGTTCCTTGAGAGGATGCCCCATGTTCCTAAGAACTCACTCCTTCCGAGAACACTTCCGGGACCCCAACATAGAGTCTAGCCAGGTTCTGTGGACTGAACAGGCCTCCAAGCCAGAGATGACAGGGTCCACGTGCCAAGGGTCCAAGCCTAAGGAGCACTAGAAATTGTTGTGAATCTTGGTTCTGAGAAGACTGAGATGGGCTTTGAGGTAGCAGCGTCTGAGCCGGAGGATCAGCAGACTGAGGGAGGAGGAGGCAGGAACGAGTGACCCTGGAGACCACTGGGGGTGACAGAGCAGCGGGACCTCCCATCGCTGCCTACTGACTGTGCGAGAAGACTCATCTGGGTAAGCGTAACAGGCCAAGCACCCCCTGTGATGTAAGTATTTCCACTTGTAGCTGTAGACAGTACACTTCTGAAGGAGGAGGGCACTGTAAATAAAACATTCCCCCGAAATAATGTTACATAAAGGAGAAAGAAAATGCTGCGGCTCTCGCAGGCTGCACAGCTAACTTTCCCGCTCCAAACCAGCCACCGTGGCTGAGAATGCCGTGAGGCTCTGACATTTAAAACGGACGCTGCACCCCCCGTGGCTGAGGAAATTGCTGCCGCACACGCCGGATCAGTCCGAACTAAAAGGCGGGAAGCAGAGAAATGGAAACACAGCAGTGTGGAAAGCAGGGCAGTGCAGCCGCAGCAGTCTCGAAGTAAAGAAAAAACCACGGTGTGTCTGCGATAGTGGCAGCGCGACCCAGCACTGGCGGGGGGGGGGGGGGGGTGGAATTCAAACTCTCTGTGTCCTCCTGGAGAAGCAGGAGAGCCAAGGCAGGAGCAGTATTGCAAAAGACTGACTCAGAGCGCTTATCAAAAATAAAAAGGATCCCCCTGCTGCCGGCCTACTAGAACTCCCGCTGTACAAGCGCCCGGAGCCTCCGTAACCCAGAAGGTAAAGAAGAGCAGCAGACCTGGGGGAGGAACTTACTCACTGTGCCCCATGCAATCGCAGAAGTAGTAGAGCAGGGGAGCCAAGGCAGATGCTGCAAGAAGGCTGACAAAAACTGCTGCTGTAGCTAAGCTCTATCAGAGCAATGAAGGCTCCCACTGCTGCCGGCCTACCAGGTCCTTGTGATCAGGAGGCGGCCTTCCCCTCGCATAATGGGAGCTTGATTAGTCCTCTTGACCAGGAGCTCAACCAGATCCCCAAGGTGATGAGCTGGGAATTTCAGAGGGGCAACTCCTGTGCACCCTGAAAACGTCTAGCTGAAATTACTAACTTAAAAGAAAACCTGAAGAGAAAAACAGAACACCAGCATCTGCTGGAGACAGAAAATACTGAGGGCGACCTCTAGGGGTACAGCTATATGTCTACCAGGGCTCAACCAATCAAGCTTCTGGTAGTTTTTCTCTGTCTCCAACATCTGCTGGCAGGGGAACTTAACCCATTTGTCTGGACTGGTCTAGTAAGATGACTTGGAAAGGCAAAGGATAACTTCCCTGGCCTTGAACTGGGTTTGTTCAGGGCACAGTTGGTGTGCCTTCTGAGGAATCCAGATTCAGATTGCTGCTAGCCTGCTGGGTGGCTCCACCTCTGAGGATCTAGCTGGTCCTCAACACATTCAAACAGGATGACGACACAGCAGCAAGGCATTTCCAACATTTTGAAAGCTAGGACAGAAACTGTGTGGACCCTGGTGCAGACCTGAGAACGAGTGCTGTGTTTCTTAACCTGGACTGGATGCATGGACTAGATGTATGGATTTGCCCCCAACTGTGAGTGTTTGTAGCCCTGTCCTCAACCTACCTACTCCTTTGTTAGTGCGGCAACTGTAAGCCACGTTCTAATTATTTTCAGCCAGTAGGTGAATAAACTAACATTTAAATATAACTCCCAAGCGACTGATGCCTGCAGAAACCCCCAACCTAACAAGTGATCTACTGGAAGCATGCAGCATCCATGACAGCCAATGCACCCATCACTCAGAATCCTAAAAGTAATACTCACCAAGTTCTTGGACATTTTCCTGAACTGAAGTTATCTTCTTTTCATAATGGGACTGTGCTTTACTGATATCATCACTTATGGAATTAATCTTCTTAAAAACTGTAGAAACATGACAGAACTGAATGAGAAGGGGTGAAAATGGCATAGTCCATTTTTGGGAAATATTCAAAGGATGTTATATGTTCACCAGCAGCTAGTGAAAGTATAAGTTCCTTATCTATCAATTTTCAGCCACTATATGGATCGTATCGGGCTGAAAATCCCTCTAATTGGCCAAATACTATCCATATAGTGAAGTGCTGGGTTTGGAGTGGAATGAGGCCAAGGAAATTTTATGGTTAGCCACTATTCAACTAAGTTCTCCATTTGGTTTAGGTCTCCAGAATAGCAGGCCTAATGCAAATGTATAATGGAGATGGCAGTCACCACATTCCACATATATTCAATGCTGCTGATTATAGTGGTGATTTGAGAAGTCCTCTTCATGAATTGCACGTGTGAAAATAACCATTCACACCAGCAAATTACATCCATATCCAAAATGCCATTTTAGAATGCTCAGAATTTACACGTGTCTGTCCCGATCATGAACTAGTCACACGGGGGGGTGTCAGAGGCATGGTTCAGGCATGGCATGTTTATTTTCCCCCTCCACATGATTCTTTGGCAGCCATTAACCCATCTAGAATTGATGATGGGTGGTGTAACATTTACATTTCTAAAATAGACAAGTTTACATTCAAATGTTTACATGCCAACATTTGCACATGCGCATTCCAAATACCGGCACTTACACGTGCCATTTGTTGGTTCCCTTGTGCAAATTTCCCACATGTATGTTTGGAAAATAGCATTGTTTGCTGCACATGGATGTCCACATGTACAGCCTTTTAAAATGTACCTTCACATATGCAGTGACACTGAATATATGTATTATTTTAAACATCAGCATTGTTGTTTAAATTAATCCTATGGCCACTGCTATTTAATATTGGGTTCTTTGTATCTATTTACTAATTTAAGATTAAGAGGCCACAAGTTCAATCAGTATTCTGTTTCCCTTCTCACTTAGGCATCTATTCTGGAACTGTGTTTAGTGGTTCTGGTCGTCTGATCTGGACATCCAGTCCCGCTAAAGGCTGGCCTGCATCCTGGAAACAGAGCTCCCCACTCGTAGATCTGAGCTATATGGAGAGCTTTGTTTGTGGGCAGGAGGGAGTGGACTGTGGGCAGAGCGAGGGTGGGCTGTGGGTGTTGCCATGACTCCGGATATACAGGGCCGATTCTGAGGTCAGCCCTGTACATCTGGGTACAGCCATTTGTAAAGGGGACACTTATTCCACCTCGGAGGTGGAATATGTTTCCCTCAATGGAAGAGGATGATGGATCCGGGGCCAGGAAGTCAGGTGAGGGGGTTCCCGCAGCCGACCCTGCCATTGCTGCTGGGAATCGTAGCTCCTGTATGGACCCGTGGTGGCATGGTAACAGGATGCCATGCCACCCCCACTCCATGCAGGAGCCAGGCTAGGCTAGCCAGGGGAGTTGATTGGATGTCCAGGTGGCCAGAATTGAGACATGGCCTGCACATCTATCAACAGACCCAATTCTGATCCCAAAGGCACGTCTAGCCCCCGCGGGATCAGAATCGGGTGCACCGGAGCATGTCCTGATTCTGACTGGCCGGACAGGGGAAGTCGCATACAACAGAATTGGCCTCCATGTCCTTACTCACCTATCGAGGCAACTACAACAATAGCAATTATCATTATCACAAAGAACACATATAAGGCCTTCACGGATTTCTGCAGTGACAGATTCTTCTGGCATCTTGTGCAATCTGTTCTGGCCCTGCCTGAAAAAAAAATTATATACACTAGTACCTTTCATTTTGTCACATTGTTATTGGAACAAAAATGATATCAGTATGAAGCACGTAGAGCTGCACATGCTGCAGGGTGGAGGAGAGGGGGCATACATTTTAAAATAGGGAAACCAAGGCTGCATATTGTACTCAAGGAACGGGGTCATTAAGGTTCTGAGATCAACTGAAACGGAAACTTTAGTATCATCGCAATGGTTTACACAAAGGGAGAGTTTCCGACCAATGCCCTGATGTTGAGGGCATCATTATCTGTGATATGAGCGGTAAATCAAGGTCCTTTCTCTTCTGTGCATATTAAAGATCCCATAGGCCCCTTGCAAGGGTGCGAATGCTAACCTTGGTACCATGGTCAATTCCTGCACATTCCAACAGAAGGAATTTAATTACCTCATCAAATTATCCCTTTGCCAAACACTATCAGTCCTTAAACATTCCAACTCCTGTTTCTCAGAGTGTTGCATGAGTGTGTAGCTGGCACTATTAGCATAAATTTCTAGAAAATCACATACATGGACTTACTGTTTAGCCTGTTTCTGAAGGATCGCATATCTTCCTCCTCTCCAATAAGCTGTTCTTCTGAAATATAGAAAGAAATGTGTTTCCCTCTATGGCCATCATCTTCATATTCATTCAGAGGTGCAGTGCATTGAATAAGGGGAGCAGTCCAAGAGGAGAGTATAGAATGGAAGTAAGTGAATGAGTGCCGCCTTCTCTAGCTCGTTGGAGATCTACCACAACACTGAAGGAACTCGAGTTCTTTAACAAGGGTATTAGTGTCAATTTTGAAAAAGATGCTGAACGGATAAGATAAATTGGCTAATTTTAGCTGGTTATCTTTAGGTAAATTTTTAGCCAAATGCAACCAGAAAGGTTTCCTGCTGAAAATTCTCCCAAATCTGGCCAGTCAAAATTTGATATGGTTCTTCATGTTACAATGTGCCCGCATGCCATCTCTCCCCCCACATTTTACGTTTCACTGTAAAACATAAGAGTTGTAATGCAAACCATAAGAGTTGTAATGCAAACCACTTTGACTTAAGGATAAAGTGATATAAAAAAACCTGTTAAATAAATGAATAATATATGGCCGAATGCACTAAGTAACCGTGGCTTAAATTTACACCCATCAGCGGCCACTTACGCTAGTACTCTCGCATAGATTTGACTTTATAAAACAGGATCTACGCATATAATAACAAGTGTTAACTACATGCTCCTTACAGAATTACCCTCCAATTGCCATAGCCCTGCCTCAAGAATGGCCCTCAGGGCTGCCCCTTTTATGACTATTTAAATTTAACCAATCAATGAGGGAAACCTTTAAAAAGTAGGGGCCCGATATCAAGTTGGGCAGGCATAGCCTCTGCATCTTAAAGATAGGCAAGGTTTTTCCTCACCTATCTTTAAGGTGCAGAGGGCTATGCGGGTAGCAACGAAAATTGCTGCTACCCATGTAGCCCCATCTTCCACCCCCATTCCACCCTGAAATGCCCCTAACATGCCCCAATGCTATGCGGATAGCATCGGGGCGTGATAGGGACTTAGCCGGGATTTTCAAAGGGCACTACCCATGTAGGTGCCCTTCAAAAATCCTGGTTAAGGACTTTACACGAGTAAGTAAGGAAATTACCCGTGTAAAGGCCTTTGAATACTGGGCCCTAGAGGTTTAACCAATGAACTCCCAAAGTTGACAATTAGCCCTTTTGAATATCCACCCCAAAAATGGCAGCATAATACAGTACTGGAGTGGAGGAGTGGCCTAGTGGTTGGGGCAAAGTACTTCAGGCCAGAAGGTCAGGGGTTCAAATCCCACTAGAGGACAGCAACCTTGGGTCAGAAGGACTGGGGTTTCTAGTCCCACAGGTGCTCCTTGTGGTCTTGGGCAAGCCACTTAACCCTCCATAGCCCATGCTCCCTGTAAAATAGTTATCTCCAAGTTATAATGCCCTGTTCAATGTAATTTCAGTTTGTTCAATGTAAACCACACTGATGCAGAATAGCACAGTATATAAGAGAATTAAATAAATAAGTACTGAATTGTTCAACAAAAAGATTTACAGTGCATTCTGTTAGGTTCCATAGTAACATAGCATATGACAGCAGATAAAAAGACCAGTATGGTCCATCTACTCTGCCCAATAAGGTGGCTAGAGTGGTTGTAACTGCCGCTCCATGCAAGTCACCCCTCCTCCATGCTTTTGTTTGGGGATGTACTCGCCATTCCGTGCAGGTCACCACCCCCCTCTATTTATTGAAGTATAAGAGATAAAATTTAAGTTTGCTTTGATTTCATCCTCTTGCTATAAAGGGATCCACTAGGTCTGTCCCATGCCATTTTGAATTCCTTCACTGTATTTGCCCCCACCATCTTCAGCGGGAGGGCATTCCAAGCATCCCCCAACCTTTCAGTGAAAAAGTATTTCCTGATGTTGCTTTTAAGATTACCGCCTTGCAGCTTCATTGTGTGCCCTCTAGTTTTACAGCTTCCCCGTCTTTGAAAACGTTTTTTGTTCCTTAGTACCCTTTGAGTATTTAAAGATCTGTATCATATTTCCCCTGTTCCTCCTCTCCTCTAGGGTATACATATTTAGGTCTTCAAGTCTCTTCTCATATGTCTTCTGGCGCAGGCTCCAAATCATTTTGTTCACCTTCCTCTGAATGGTTTCATGTCTTTTTATAACCTTTGTGAGATATGGTCTCCAAAACTGAACACAATACTGCAAGTGAGACTTCACCGACGACTTGTCCTTTCTGCTTTGTGTGCAACCCAGCATCCTTCTGGCTTTGGCTAACACCTTGTCATACTGTTTTACCACTTTGAGATCCTCAGACACTAGCACTCCAAGGTCCCTCTCCTGGTCCGTGCACACCAATCTCTCATCCCTATCGCATAAAATTTGTTTGGTTTTCTGCATCCCAAGTGCATGACTCCGCATGTCTTCAGATTAAATCTTAATTGCTAAGCATTAGACTATTCTTCCGGTGTTTGTATATCTTTCTTCATGTTGTCTACTCCCTCAGAAGTGTTCACTCCGTTGCACATTTTCATGTCATCTGCAAAAAGACAGACTTTTCCCTTCAATCCTTCCACAATATCACTTACAAATACATTGAAGAGTGTTGGTCCCAGGACTGATCCCTAAGGCACCCCACATACACCTTCCTTTCTTCTGAGTGAGTTCCATTTACCACCACCTTCTGACTCAGAAGAAAGGAAGGTGTGTAGTGCCTATGAAATTCAAACATGTTTTAAAGTTATTTGCAAATAAGCTAAATAAGAACCTTTACATTTCCTGGCTTGACCTGGTCTATCTAGAAAAGTTTAACTCATCTCTAGGTAAAACAGATTCCTTTCTCAACCAAACTTTCAGAAAGAAAGGCTTTGGCGAGACTTTCAAACAAAACTAATGTGTTAAGTCTGAGCATTTTTTACCTGAACAGTTTACATCAATTTTCAAAGGAAAAAGTTTTTCTTTGATCAGTGGCCTAAGGGATAATTCCATTAAGACTATAGTATCTAACTGGCAATGTGGCAGGCACAACTTGTCTTTGAAAAGTGACCCAGGGAAAGTATACTTAATACAACTGAACCTACTATTTGTGTGGGTGCCTTTTCCATGAAAACTGGCGTTCATGCTTTCAGAAATCCAAAATATGTTTGGACATGCTCTCTCCATCTCAACCCCACTCCCTAAGTATGCCTTCTCAATATGGGGGTTATTTTAGAAGACCTATTCGTGCTTTGGATGTCTGAAAATGGGCATAGAGACATCGAAAGCACAGAGATATCCGCAGAGCTATTTTAGAAGCTGGCTCTATGCTGATAACAAACACTGTTAGGGACTGAGGCCTCATATTATGATTTTCCCATGCTTCTAGACATCCCGTTATGGTAGCATGCATGCGATGGATGTCCCCCAATGCTTTCCAAAGGAGGAAGTCTGTGTGGTCACTGGCATGGATGTCCACGTTGGGGACACCTATTGTACTAACATCAGGCAGAGACATAAATGCCCCTGCCATTTTTTCAGCTCGTTCTGTCCTTGGCGTCCCCAATTGAACTTGGACATCCTTTACAAAATGGTTCTTCACATGCGGATGAATTACTTCACATGCATATATCTGCACACAAATAGCAGATATAACTTAAAAAAGATAACTAATCTATTCAAAGTTATGTGTTTAGGCTTGCTGAAAATCCATATTGCTTTAAAAGGACGACTTAACTATTTCAGGTTATATGACATCCATCCATCCTATATCCATACCATGAAATGTATGCTGGTAAAAGAACTCCATACATTATAATCATCACTTTTATTTATTTCTTTTTTATACTGTGCTCTTTAGAATCAGTGTGGTTTGCATATATACTAACGGGTACTTTTTATTCCCTTGTCCCTGAAGGTCTCACAATCTAAGTGTACCTGAGGCAATGGAGGGTTAAGTGGCTTGCCCAAGGCCACAAGGAGTGGCCATGGGACTAGAGACCCCAATCCCTCTGGCCTGAGGTTGCTTGTCCCCATGTGGGTACATATGAGCATGACCAGGCTGGTGGAAGATTAGCTGTGCAGCAGAGCGTTGAACGGATTGAAAGGGAGAGAGATGATTCAGAGGGAGACCAGCAGGGAGTAGGCTACAATAATCTCTAGGGAGGAAGTGACTAAAGAGTGGTTAAGTGTCTTAGTAGTATGTTCAGAAAGGAATAGACAAATTTTGTTAAGAACATAAGAACATAAGAACATAAGATATGCCATACTGGGTCAGACCAAGGTCCATCAAGCCCAGTATTCTGTTTCCAACAGTGGCCAATCTAGGTAATACGTACCTAGCAGTTTCCCCAAGGGACACAGGTTCCACAATGCTTGTATTGGTTCAAGCATTGATATCCTGGGTCCCTTCTTAATAATGGTTTATGGACCTTTCCTCCAGGAACTTGTCCAAACCTTTTTTAAACCCAGCTACACTAACAGCCTTTACTACATCCTCCGGTAACAAATTCCAGAGTTTGATTACACGTTGAGTGAAAAAATATTTTCTTTTATTAGTCTTAAATAGTTTACCCTGTAGCTTCATTGCATGTCCCCTGGTCTTTCTATATTCTGATAAGGTAAACAATCGATCTACGTTTACCCGTTCCACTCCGTTCATTAATTTATAGACTTCTATCATATCTCCCCTCAGCCGTCTCTTTTCCAGGTTAAAGAGCCCCAACCTTTTTAGCCTTTCTTCATAGGAGTAGCCTTCCATCCCCTTTACCATTTTGGTGGCTCTTCTCTGAACCTTTTCTAAAATTGCTATATCCTTTTTAAGATATGGCGACCAGAATTGCACACAATATTCAAGGTGCGGTCTCACCATGGAACGATATAGAGGCATTATAATATCTTTTGTTTTATTTTCCATTCCTTTCCTTATCATACCTAGCATTCTATTTGCTCTCTTGGCCGCCGCTGCACACTGGGCCGAGGGTTTTAACATGGTATCCACAAGGACGCCTAAATCTTTTTCTTGGGTGGTGGTTCCTAATGTGGAACCTTGCATCGTGTAACCATAGTTTGGGTTGTTCTTCCCTAGGTGCATAACCTTGCACTTCTCCACATTAAATTTCATCTGCCATTTTGATGCCCAGTCTTCCAATTTATCAAGATCCTCTTGCAATTTTCCACAATCCTCCTGGGTTTTAACAACTTTAAATAGTTTTGTGTCATCAGCAAATTTGATAACCTCACTCGTTATTCCACTTTCCAGGTCATTTATGAATATGTCAAAAAGCAGCTGACCCAGCACAGATCCCTGGGGTACACCACTATTCACCTTTCTCCATTGGGAAAATTGGCCATTTAGCCCTACCCTCTGCTTTCTATCTTTTAACCAGTTCCTGATCCACAGTAGTACACTGCCTCCTATCCCATGACTCTTTAGTTTTGCCAAAAGTCTCTCATGAGGGACCTTGTCAAAGGCTTTCTGAAAGTCCAGATACACAATATCAACCGACTCACCTTTGTCCACCTGTTTATTCACTCCTTCAAAAAAACATAACAGATTAGTAAGACAAGATCTTCCTTGTCTAAAGCCATGTTGGCTGTCTCCCATTAGGTCATGACTATCTATATGCTGAGTAATTTTATTCTTTATGATGGTTTCTGCCATTTTTCCCGGTACTGATGTCAGGCTCACCGGTCTGTAGTTTCCCGGATCACCCCTCGAACCCTTTTTAAAAATTGGTGTTACATTGGCGATCCTCCAATCCTCAGGTATTAGAGATGATTTTAATGATAGTTCACAGATTACTGATAGCAGGTCTGCAATCTCAAATTTCAGTTCTTTCAACACCCTTGGATGTATACCATCCGGCCCAGGTGATTTGCTACTCTTCAGTTTATCTAATAGTTGTAAGACATCTTCCCGATGTATCGATATTTCCTTCAATTCTTCCACACCTTTAAATACCACTTCAGTCGTGGGTAACATCCCTACATCTTCCTCAGTAAAGACCGAAGCAAAGAATTCATTCAGTCTCTCCGCTATCGCCTTGTCGCCTCTTAGTGCTCCTTTAACCCCTTTATCATCTAATGGACCAACTGACTCTCTCACGGGTTTTTTGCTACGAATGTACTTGAAAAGGTCTTTATTTCGCGTTTTTGCTTCCGCAGCAAGCTTCTTCTCAAATTCTCTCTTTGCCTGCCTTATCAATGCCTTGCATTTGACTTGCCAGTGCTTGTGCTGTTTCCAGGTTTCATCATTTGGCTCTTTTTTCCATTTCTTGAAAGATGCTTTTTGGCAACAACAGCCTCTCTGACCTCAGCTTTAAACCATGCTGGCAATTTTTTGGACTTCCTTCCACTTTTCTTAAAGCGTGGAATACAGCTGGTCTGGGCTTCCAAGATAGTATTTTTCAACAACACCCAAGCTTGATGTACGTCTTTAACCTTTGCAACTGCTCCTTTTAGTTTTTTCTTAACTGTTTTCCTCATTCTATCATAGTCTCCCTTTCGAAAGTTAAAGGGTAGTACTGTGGATTTCCTTACTATCCCTCCTCCACTAATTAAATCAAAGGCGATCATGCTATGATCACTATTGCCAAGTGGCCCCAACACCCTTATCTCTTGCACTACATCTGGTGTTCCACTAAGGACTAGGTCTAATATTGCTTCCCCTCTGGTCGGTTCATGAACCAGCTTCTCCAAGAAGCAGTCATTTATTTCATCTAGGAACTTTATCTCCCTAGCATGTCCTGTTGTGACACTGACCCAGTCGATGCCGGGGTAATTGAAATCACCCATTATTATTACTGCACTGTAACTTTTGCTAGCTTCCTTGATTTCTTTGAGCATTTCATCATCCATTTGTTCATTCTGGCCAGGCGGACGATAGTACACCCCCACTGCCATCGCCTTCCCCTTTTTACATGGAATTTCAATCCATAGAGATTCTACAGCAAATTTTGTTTCTTGCAAAACTTTAATCCTTTCTGACTCAATGCCCTCTCTAACATAGAGCGCAACCCCTCCACCAATTTGATCAGCTCTATCATTTCGATATAGTTTGTACCCAGGTATCACAGTGTCCCACTGGTTGTCCTCCTTCCACCATGTCTCTGATATTCCAATCATATCTAACCTCTCGTTTAGTGCTATATATTCTAACTCTCCCATCTTGTTTTGTAGACTTCTAGCATTTGCATACAAGCATTTTAGAGACTGTATTTTATTCATATTAATTTGGCTATTGGTAGACATGGGTAATTTGGGATCTTTAAGTTCTGTCTGCTCCATACTCGAGGGCATTTGGGCTACTTTACTCTTTTTTGGAACCTCTCTGCTTTTTGTAGTATCCTTCAAGGATACATTCTTCCGAACCATGCGCTCTTGGGCGACTGTCGGCTTTCCCCTATTATCTAGTTTAAAAGCTGCTCTATCTCCTTTTTAAAGGTTAATGCCAGCAGCCTGGTTCCATCCCGGTTAAGGTGAAGCCCATCCCTTCGGAAGAGCCCCTCCTTTCCCCAGAATGTTCCCCAGTTCCTAACAAATCCGAACCCCTCATCTCTGCACCATTGTCTCATCCACGCATTGAGACTCCGGAGCTATGCCTGCCTATTGGGTCCTGCGCGTGGAACGGGAAGCATTTCGGAGAACGCTACCCTGGAAGTTCTGGATTTCAACTTCCTACCTAAAAGCCTAAATTTAGCTTCCAGAACCTCCCTACCACATTTTCCTATGTCATTGGTACCAACATGTACCAAGACAGCAGACTCCTCCCCAGCACTATCTAAGACCTTATCTAGGTGGCGTGTGAGGTCCGCTACCTTCGCACCAGGCAGGCATGTTACCAGGCGATCCTCACGTCCACCAGCCACCCAGCTATCTACATGCCTAATGATCGAATCACCAACTATAACTGCTGTCCTAACCCTTCCCGCATGGGCACTTGGCCCTGGAGAAACCTCCTCGGTGCGAGAGGGGTTTACATCACCTGGAGGACAGGTCCTAGTTACAGGATCACTTCCTGCCACACCAGGGTGATGCTCTCCTGTCACGTGACCTCTCTCCTCCATGGCAACAGGGATGCTGCCAGACTGGAGGTGGGACTTCAGGACTATATCCCTGTAGGTCTCGTCTATGTACCTCTCTGTCTGTCTTATGTTTTCCAAGTCTGCTACTCTAGCCTCTAGAGAACGGACTCGTTCCCTGAGAGCAGAGAGCTCCTTGCACCTAGTGCACACGTAAGACCTCTCACCAGCTGGGAGAAAATCATACATGTGACACTCAATGCAAAAGACTGGAAAGCCCACATCCCGCTGCTGGACTGCTGTCTGCATCTTAGTTTTAAGTTTGTGTTTAGATCTTTAAGTTCTATATGTACTAAAGGGTGCAATGGATATTTATACCACTAAAACTGTACCTAAGAAGTTTAATATACCTTGTTCACCTGAAGCTTAATTAATCTCAGGTCCTTGGTGTATGACTGATTTGGGTAATGAGCTTCACCTGAGAGCACCTCCTGTCTTTTAAGTTGTGCAAGTACCTATAAAGCTGTGATTTTCCCAGGGGAGGGTGGGTGTGGGGAGGGAGGGAGGGATATAACACTTATTAAAAAAGGGCTGCTACACAGTACCTTGTCCTGTGCTGCTGAGGAAAACTATATTCTGATTTGATTTAAATTATAGCTCTTTGCTGCTACTAGGCTCTAACCTATTATGAAATTTAAACTACAAGCTCTCTGCTGGATTCTAAATTTAACCAGAAAGCTCTCTTCTGTGTTTTAATTTGAAACTAAAAGTACTTTGCTGATGCTAGGCCCTGAGTGACTATGAAATTTAAACTACAGCTGTCTACTGGGTATGAAAGGTAACCAGAAAGTTCTCTTCTGTGTTTTTAAATTGAATCTTAAACTGTTGCTACTAGGCCCTGACTGATTTAACAAAACAAATAGTGGGTTCACAGATTAATTAGCTTTAAAAGAAAATAAATTCCTTTCAGAAAAATTCCCAGAAGTATATACTCACAATTTCAGATTTCTCTCCAGAAGTAACAGCCCCCCTTTCCAGTCCTTCAAGATGTTGATGTTATAGAGAAAGAAATGGTAGGTTTTAGCTATCGATTGGATGTGTGTGAGAAGGAGAGAGGGAGTCAAAGGTTGTGAGCTGAGGAAACAGGGAGGAGCAGAGAGTTATCCACAGAGACTGAGAAAGGAGGAAGGGGAGAGGAGGGTTTAAGGGGAAAAATAAGAAACTCAATTTTGGCCGTGTTCAATTTCAAGTGGCGGTGAGACATCCAAGCAACAATGTCAAAAAAGCAGGCAGAGATCAGTGTTTACTAAAGGTTAATGCACGTTAAGTAGAGTTAACGCAGGTTAAGTGCTGCAGTGGCCATGGAAAGGAATGGGCAGTGGAAGCACTGAACGCTCGTTAACCTTTAGTAAACATGCCCCTAAGTGTCTTCTTGGACAATAAAAGGCACATTTTATAAATGATGTCCAAGTGCCATCCAAGCAGGCATGTCCAAGTTGACACGATTTCACAAACATGGATGTGCCTGATATGGACATCTGCGGGGCCATCTACATAGATGTCCCTGGAACAGTATTCCAGACCATGTATGTTTAGGAATAGCCTAATGGGTAGAATAGTGGGCTAGGACCATGGACGTCAGCATTCAACTCCTACTGCTATTATGATTGTGCAGAGTAGTGGGGATAGTAGAGTGCCATTTTCTCTACACCCTTTGGATTTTTTATGGCCAAAGCAAGCACTTTCCTGATGCTATTCATGCCTGGAACAGGTCTAAACTTGGACAGCGTCACAGAGGTCCCTGACATTTCTGAAATCAAGTAGGGACATCTAAGTGGAGTGGAGGAGTAGCCTAGTGGTTGGGGCAATGTACTTCAGGCCAGAAGGTCAGGGGTTCAAATCCCACTAGAGGACAGCAACCTTGGGCTGGAAGGACTGGGGTTTCTAGTCCCACAGGTGCTCCTTGTGGTCTTGGGCAAGCCACTTAACCCTCCATAGCCCATGTTCCCTGTAAAATAGTTTTCTCCAAGTTATAATACCCTGTTCAATGTAATTTCAGTTTGTTCAATGTAAACCGCGCTGATGCAGAATAGCGCGGTATATAAGAGAATGTAAATAAATAAATAAATAAATAAGTCCATTGCACCACCCCAGACATGCCTCTGTCACGACCCCTTCCTACTTGGATGACTTGGCACTGGAGATATCTTATAATCCATTTGTAAAATGGCTCCGGGGAGGTCTCTGTGATTTGGGCATCAAAATCATGGCTAAGGCTTTTAAAATGATCCCTAAGTAACTAAGTTTGTGCTGACCCCTTGTTGATGTCCCTTAAGATTTTAAGCACATTTATTCTAAAAGTCTTGCCCCGGTTGTGTTTTGTTTTCTATTTTGCCTTTATAAAAACAGCCATGGTTTTGAAATGTTCATAGTTGTCCTGCTATAAAATTACTGCCCACTGCTTGTTGTACTAATTTGGGAGGCCTTAAGCACTGGTTATCAAGCAAGGAATTACTCAACTGTGGGAAAGTCAGAAGGTTTGAAACTAGATTACAAGATAATCCTCCCTAAGAAAATGATAAATAGAGCAGGATATTTTTGGAACTGTAATCTAACTGTCAGCTTTAACTATAATTTATGAAAATATCTGCAGTTTGCAAATGTCTAGCTTTCATCACTCAAAAACCATGTGAGAAACATCTGCTAATTACAATTTGCTACAGTGTAATAGTCAACTGGTGAGTCTCCTCAATTTGCCATAACAAGTGGGTCTTTGGGTTTTCTCATGACTTATAGCAGCATTTCCAGTCAAACAGTACTGTTAAAGTGTTTACATTGTGTTAATCAAACAAAATCATTGAGAGCTAACTTTTCTTGTTTTGACTTTTATTTCGTTCTTCAAGAGAAATATATGATTCGAGCTTTTTAAATCTGAGAGCAAATAAAAACACCTGAAATGATGGGTCACACTGATTTGCCAGATGATTTTAAAAGCTGAGGAACCTAAAGATGGAGGGGAAGAGCTCCCTGAATCACCAACTATTTGAAGGGCTTCCATAGATTCCTGGTATTGTAAATAGTATTTGGTCTCCATGAATTAAAACTATATCTGAAAATATTCATGAAATAAATGTAGCCACTGGAAGGAACACTGGCCAGGTAGGGTATGTCAAGTGCCCTGTACATACATTTGGCACTATTCGTGCAGTTGAGTTTGGTAAGCTGATTTGCATGCTTTTTAATGCTCTGTCAGGTTATGCTTCTGAGCCACGTTCCCAACAAAAGGTCAACTAACAGAGAACAGACATCCTTCTTGACTAATGAGCTTGTTTAAGCGTATGACTATCCACTTTCACTAAAAATTCTGCAAAGATGACTTCTTTCCTGTATAACCTCAACATCTCTTTTTTCTCTGTTCACTCCCACTGAGATCCTGAGGTCCTTAACTGCTGTCATATTTTCTATTTCAGTAATAAACGTCCCCATAATTTCACAAGTTCACTGTCTTTGCTTCATCAGCTTGTTCTACATCTTAACCTGCAACTCTGTTTGCTTGCCTAGGGATGAATTTTTTCTTGCAATGTGCTCATAAATCAGTGAACACAGTGTTAGTCATATTTTTTGGGAAATGTGCAAATGATGGAATATTTAAACTTCTTTCCTTTAGTAGACTGGCTTCATTCACTCATTCCTCTCCTGTGCCCCCACCCTATTTTCTTCCTTACCAAACCGATTACTCTTGGGAATGTTTGCCAGCTGCAACTGCACATGTGTTTTGGAACATGAGACCACCTATGGAAGTGTACTACAGTTCCCATAATGCATCAGGATAGGAATGTCAGAAATCCAGAACTGGCCTGGAATCTCCCTCTAGGAATTGGGAAACTTGGTAGCTCTGCTCTGGACCTGGTCCAGTCCACAACACCATCTTTGGTTACTAGATTCTTTGACCACATTCAAAAGTATCTGATAATCAGGAAAGGGACGGGGATGTCACCTTCACAAGTAGTTACATTTTGTGTGCCTCAAGCTGGAGGTTACAGAAGCCAGTTGAGAGCTCACCAGGCATAAATAAACCATAAATCTGATATTTTTCCTAATTAGTAGCACACAATTAAGGGAAAGAGAGAGATGTTGTTAAGTGCCGTCGAGTTGGTGTCGACTCATAGTGACCTTCTGGATAGTTGTTCTAAACTGCGTTCGGTCTTCAGTCAGGCGGCTCATTGTTGACAGAGTGACATCCATAGTTGCTGTTATTGCATTGATCCATCTCATTGCTGGCCTTCCTCTTTTGCGTTGACCTTCTATCTTGCCAAGCATGATGTCTTTCTCTAATGATCTCTCTCTTCTCATGATATGCCCAAAGTATGAAAGTCAAAGTCTTGTCTTCTGAGCTTCTAAAGAAAGCTTAGGTTTGATCTCCTCTAGTACTGACTGGTTTGTTCTTCAGGCAGTCCATGGTATAAACAGTATTTGTTGCCAGCACCATAATTCAAAGGCACTGATTTTCTTCCTGTCTCTCTTTTTCACTGTCCAGCTTTCACATCCATATGATGTTATTGAAAATACCATGGCTTGAATGAGTCGAATCTTTGTATGAAGAGAGACTTCGCTGCTCTTGAGAATCTTGTCTAGTTCCTTCATAGCCATTCTGCAAAGAGCAATGCATCATCGGATTTCTTGACTGCTTGTTGTTTCTTTATTGATAGTTGATCCAAGTAGGTTAAAGTTGTCCACTAGTTCAATTTTTTCTCCATCAATGATGAACTTATTGATTTTGCCAGTTGTCAGGATCTTTGTCTTCTTTACATTAAGGTGCAGGCCCATTTTAAGACTATGTTCCTTGATCTTGAGAAGCAAATGTTTCAGATCATCTTCACTTTCAGCCAGTAATGTGGTATGATCAGCATAGCGAATGGTGTTGATGAGTCTTCCACCAATCTTCACACCTCTGTTGTCTTCATACAGTCCTGCTTCTCTGATGATTTGTTCTTCATATAAATTAAACAGGTAGGGGGGAAGTATGCAGCCTTGTTGTACACCTTTGCTGATTTTAAACCATTCTGTTTCTCCTTGTTCCTTTCAAACTGTTGCTTCTTGATCAATGTAAAGGTTGTGCAAGAGAACAATCTGGTGTTCTGATATACCCATGCTTCTTAATGTGGGCCAGAGTTTCTCATGCTTTACACAGTCAAAAGCCTTGCTGTAGTCAATAAAGCACAAATAAATATCCTTTTTGTATTCTTTAGTTTTTTCAAGGATCCATCTCACATCCGCAATGATATCTCTTGTTCCTCACCCTTTCTTGAACCCTGCTTGAATTTCAGGCAGTTCTCATTCCAGGTATGGTTGTAGTCTCTGCTGAATAATCTTCAGTAGAATCTTGCTGGCATATAGGATCAGAGTGATTGTACAATAATTTCCACAGTCAGTTGGATCGTCTTTCTTTAGTATTGGTATAAACAGAGATCTTTTCCAGTCAGTTGGCCATGATGTGGTCTTCCAAATTTCCTGGCAGAGCCTTGTAATAGCTGCATCAGATTGCTGTAATACTTCAATAGAAATGTCATCAATGCCTGTTCTTTGATAAGGCTTTCAATGCTGCTTCAATTTCTTCTTTCATACCAATGGTTCCAGATCATAAAGTACAGGTTGAAACAGCTGTTGGTTCACTTGATCTTGATCTTTAACATATAATGACTCTATATATTCTTTCCACCTTTTCTTGATCTTCTCAGCATCATTTAACATGGATCCTTGAGCAACTTCTAAAATTCCAATTCGAGGTTGGAATTTTTTCTTTAACTCTCACAGTATTAGGAAAGCCGATCTTTTTATTTCTCTAATCGTTTCTGCTTCTATTTTCTTGCATGCATCATTGTAGTACTTCTCCTTGTCTTGTCTTGTAGCATGTTGGAAATCTCTGTTGAGTTCTGCAATTGTGTCTATTTCTCCTCTGGCTTTAGATTCTCTGAGTTTCTGAGCAATTTTCAGCGTTTCTTCGATCATCTATTTTGGCCGGTTTTGCTTTTTCACCTTTTGTAGAGACTTCTCCCTTTCTTCCAACACAACCTTCTTGATGTCATCCCATAACTCTTCTGGAACTCTGTTATTTGTTTCTAAAGCAGCAAATCGATTTTTCAGGCAGTCTTCATATTTTGCTACATTCATAAGTGGCTTGCTCTTTTTCAACTTTAGCTTGAGTTTACATACTAGAAGTTAGTGATCTATACCACAGTCAACTCCAGGTTTTGTCTTTGTTGATGTTATAGAGCTTTTCCATCATTGACTTCCACAGATGTAGTCAATTTGATTTTTGTACAATCCGTTGGGCAAAATCCATGTGCACAGTCACATCTTGAGTTGTGGGAAGAAGGTGTTTG
Organism: Ichthyophis bannanicus; assembly: GCA_033557465.1. NCBI lineage: Eukaryota > Metazoa > Chordata > Amphibia > Gymnophiona > Ichthyophiidae > Ichthyophis > Ichthyophis bannanicus. The sequence continues at coordinate 938,941,095 of CM066033.1, read as the reverse complement.
AGATGAATAGATCATTGGTCTTGCAGAATTCTATCAGTCTTTCTCCAGCTTCATTTCTTTTGCCAAGTCCATATTTTCCAATCACTTTGTCCTTCTTCTTTGTGTCCAACATTTGTGTTCCAGTCACCCATAACTATCAAGATATCCTATTTGCATGTTCTGTCAATTTCCGTACTTGTTCATAGAACTCATCAACTTCATCCTCTTCTGCAGCTGTTGGGGCATATACTTGAATTATAGTTGTGTTGATGGGCATTCCTCATAGGCAAATAGAAATTAAGCATTATCTGATTGCATTGTATTTTATTACAGTTCTTGCAAGTTTCTTCTTAATTTTAAACACAACACCATTTCTTCTTTGTCTTTCATTTCCAGCATAGTAGACCATGTGATCATCAGATGCAAAGTGCCTGATACCAGTACATTTCAGTTCGCTGACACCCCACAGATTGAGTTGTACACATTCCATTTCATTCTTGACCACCTCCAACTTCCCTTGGCTCATGCTTCGTACGTTCCATGTCCCAATATGTAAGACATCTTTGCAGCTTCGGACTCTCATTTCATATGCAGTTACATCAGCAGTGAGATGTCCTGAGGGCTTTGATCCAACCACATCATAAATGCTGAATTTACTCTGAAAAGTCTTCATCTCCTCCCCAGTAGCCAGTTGAGTGCCATCCGACTTGGGGGTCTCATCTTCCAGCACTATAGTGCAATTTGTTTTGTTGTAACTATCCATTGAGTTTTTGTGGCAAGATACGGAAGTTTAATTCTAGTGTTGTTGCTGTTGTCACAGAAATGTGATCTTCTGCTGCCAACACTATCCCATTCTGCTTATGCCAAGAAGGGTGGTTTGTCTTGGTCTGGCACCTCAGCTGAGAACTGTCCATCTTGGGAGACCTCAGCATCACTGATGCGCATAAGCCCTCACACACGAAAGTTGCAAACCAAGTGAGGCTGATGTGGTTTTAAATTCAGGAAACTTTATTGCCTTGATATTTTGTACCTACAGTATGTTGCCAAAGTAAATATATAACTGATGCAGGAAACCTCTGCTGTGCTTAGCATATCTGCTTTGGGTATTATGTTTGCTGATTATGTGCTACAAGGAGTGAATTTTATAAAGCTTTTTCTCTGTGTGTAAGCAGGCTGTTTTATAACTATTTGAATGAATGTCATGCAGACGTACAAAATCTTGCTATTTTCCAATAGGAATGTTATGAATAATCTTGAGAACTGGAGGATTTGAGGCTATATTTCCCTCATGAAAAATACTGGCTAGCATAAAAGGTCACTTTATGCTGTTCTTTAGGAGGATGGGTCCCTGAGCTGCTGATCTGCTCTGCTCTGCACTCTTCTCTTTTTTATTGCTTTCTCTCTTTTTAATTTGCTTACGTTATTAACTTTGCTCTTTTTGTAAACCACTTTGCTGCAACTTGCTAAAGGCAATATCAATATCAAGCAATAAATAAACCATAAACCGTATATACTTGGTAGAGCCACTAGAGATCTCTGCACCCATAATGGAAAAGTCAGGGTCATCTTTAGGCTGGAGCAGGGCCTGATGTGGTAATGAAATCTAGTGGCCACTGGTGACCTTTTGCCACCATACTCACCTAGCATCAGGGCTGGTGCTACCTTTAAGTGAATTAGGCAGTTGCCTAGAGCACCAGCCTCTGGTGGATGCCCATTGTCACTGCTACTGCCCCCTCTGGAGCCTGTAGCAGCAGCAATAGCTCAAAAACCATGAGGCAGCACTTAACTTAACTCACCGGCACTGCTTCATGGTTTCTGCCCTGTACCATAGTTTCTTCCATCCCTCTCCGACACAGACTTCAAACCAGAAGCCTGTATTGGGGAGGGGTGGGGGCAGAAGAGACCAGTGGTAGAGGACAGAAACCACAAGACAATGCCAACAAGTTAAGATAAGCACTGTGTCACAATTTGTGGGCTATTACCACTACTGCAGGCCCCAGAGAGGGGCAGTCATGGGGGCTGGGGAGTCAGCAGGATGAAGGGCCCGCCTATGGTGCCTTCAATCCTTGCATCAGCCCTGCCGCTTAGCAACTGTGCCTTCGCCATTTCACACCCTTGCGGGACTTGCCTAGGCTGAAGACTGAGACAATTGCTGTATAGAAAACCGCTGCTGATCGCTGGAAGTAGCGGGATACAAGTGTACACTAAATAAATAAAATAGTATTGATCTGGCACATCTTTTATAAGCCAACAAGCAAAACCTCAGAGATCAAAACTTAGGTTTACAGGAGTACAGATGCTAAGAAGACAGAATAAAGAAATACCAAGAGTAGGTGTTCGAAACTTAGATAATTTGCAAGTCTGCTTTAGAAATAACAGCCATGTTTCTGTCTGGTTAGCAACAGCTCTATTATTATTTTATTTATTTACATTCTCTTATATACTGTGCTATTCTGCATCAGTGTGGTTTACATTGAACAGGGCATTATAACTTGGAGATAACTATTTTACAGGGAACATGGGTTATGGAGGGTTAAGTGGCTTGCCCAAGACCACAAGGAGCACCTGTGGGACTAGAAACCCCAGTCCTTCTGGCCCAAGGTTGTTGTCCTCTAGTGGGATTTGAACCCCCAACCTTCTGGCCTGAAGTACCCTGCCCCCAACCACTAGACCACTCTTCCACTCCTTATTGGTTAGTTCATAAAGTTTATGCCACATCACCAAGATCAAGCAAATTGTTATGAACTCTTGACCAATATCCAACCTCTCCTGCTCCTTTTTCATATCTGTTCATAGGCCCATCTTGGTCTAAATATAGACATGTTTCTTTTTCTTTTGGATTTTCCTTTCCTTCTAACAGAAGCCTGTAACAGTAGTAGCACTTAACAATTGAATAAGGATAAAGCAAGCTTTTAAACAATATTATCCCTCAGAAGTAATTACAGTAGCTATTCAGTGCCAATGCAAAGAAGTATGCAGAAAACCAAGAGGCTGAGCTCAACGCTGGGATTTTAATGCAAGGTCTGAGGACATATAAAGGGTTAGCTGGTCTGCGGTCAGCGTTAGTGAGGAATTTATGTCTGTTTCTTCTCTGTCTTGAGTGTTCAGGAGCAGCAACTTTTTTCTAGCTTTGTTGAAGAGTATGGCGAAAAAAAAACAGGGGAGGTCTGCTGGAATAATGTTATGCACATCTTTTGGAATGCTATTTGGCACATAAACATCAATATTCTGTGCAGAATTTCTGAATAGAATATTATCACTGTTTTTGAACACCAATATTATTCTGAGCAACATTTCTGCACAGAATAATATTACTGTTTATACACCAGAAAGCATTCCAGCATATGCACACAAATGTCTTAACAATTTTTTTTCTGCACAAGGTAAAAGTGCTGCTAACACAGATCCCTGTGCACGTGTCTTGCTCTCCTTTAGTGCAAACATTTTGCACATAACTTATTTACGTGCTGTTTGCTTATAGCTTCAGTGAGCAAAACATCTGTGCTAAACCTGCATTAGGGATCCTAAGCTAAGCTAAGCTAAGCTTTAGCGCAGGGCTGTAACGCAGGGTTTCTGCATTGGTCTACCTGTGACTGCAGCATCAATCCGGTGCTCCACCCCCACAGTCTTCCCATTGGCTGGAACCTACCCACAGTCACTGTTGCTAGCTACATGAAAGCAGGCAGGGCAGGATCACTCATACAGTGGGAGAGGATTAGAAAACTGCAGATAGAGGTTTTAAACACTAAAAAATGTCCAGATATTGTAACCATCCTTCTACCTTCCAGACATTAAAATAAAAATCTGTAGAACCTTGAAAAAAAGCAAGATGGTTGTTGATCTTAACCTCCTGACTCCTGAGTACAGCTGACAGTGGCCTCCCTAAACTTTTACTGGGCAGAATGTGAAGAAAGTCACTGAGGATGTCTATATTTCGACCCGATTTTAAAAACATAGACATCCATCTGGATGTCCGCACTATGAAACTATGGGGCGGGGTGCCCTCTCAAGCAAGGTTGCAAACAGGGACTTCCAGTGGCATGGCAAAATGAAAACATGAACCCCCGTTCCTCATCAGTGTTTGTTGTTTAATTGTAAAATAAAGGGGATATGGGTGTACCTCCTTCTTTACACCCTCCAGACTTTTGTTGAACAAACCGAGCACTTTTCAGATGCCTTTTTGTGCCTGGAGCAAATCTTTGATGCAGCTTAGGATGTCCAGGATGTTTCTGAAATAGGGTGAGAACATCCAAGTTCTTGGAAAGCCTCAGCCACACTTACACCTTGCCCCTTTTCCGACTTAGACATCCTCATGCTAGGGACGTCTACAGGTCCAGCTTCTAAAATGTCTCCAAAGCATGAATAGGGTTTCTAAAATAACCCACTAAGGCCCTCATTCTATAACGTGGGTTGTGGGGCTGTATGTCCCGCTGGGACATGCAGACCCGCAATCCGCCTAAACCATATTCCTCCAGTGGCTCTCCCTATACGTCCTGTGCTTCAGGATGGGGAGAGCTGGTGGGGGGCGGGATTGGGGGTGGGCTGCCCAGCAGCATATACTGGGCCAATTTAGGTCATGGCCCTGTACGTGCTGCTGGGCCTGCTGGGCCATACTGCTTATACCACCTCTGAGATGGTATAAGCATTTTTTTCAGTAAATCGTAGCATGGCAGCCACCACTGAGGCTGGAGCAGGGTGCAGAGGGTCCCTGCCGCCCAATCCAGATCGTGGGAGGCCAGCTATGGCTCAGGCGGCAGGGATCTTGTGGTCCGGAGCCACAGCAGTCTGGGGCGCCTGTGGGAAGGATGTCCCTGCAGGCCAGAGGGACACGCTGGGCCGTCCTCTGGCACGATTCTGGCTCCTGCGGGAATGTTTTGTTCCTGTGGACCAGAATTGGGTCCTAATGACCCCGCCTTCAGTGGGGATGTCTGGATGTCCCGCTGCCAGAATCGGGCTCCACGTTTCAAATTATTCCCCAGACATTTTATTGAATATTCATCCAGTTTGCTTATATCTTATTAATCAGACACACAGCAGTAAATGCATGTGAGATATGGAATGGCTGTCCTTACTGCTTGTCAGTGGGATGACAGTACCATGGGAGATGTGCTTGCGCAATATCAGGATTAGTTCTGTCTGAGCCATTGGAACTTAGATTCTCCAAGTATTTTCAAAACTGAAGGTGACAGCAGCAACCAGCTGCTGATTTGTCAGGTACAGAGTCAACCCGTTATGACCGCATTAGCGCTCCTTGCACAAGCTGCCACACAGTAACCGCATTGCCTAACAAAATTCACTATGGAAAACAAGAACCTAAATATGTTCCCTCTGCCTCTGTCATATCATGTTTAATTTGCTTGCCACCCATGGTATGTTTTCGTCAGCCCTGGGTGGTGGAGACCTAAATGAAGCTTTGCCAGGCTCCTATATATATTGCAGCAGAACCCAGGATTCCAAGCTGAGGACATGATTTCCTGTTGATATCTGATGATGAAAGACCACAACCTGAATATCTCTAGTGAGCCTGCTTCTGTGGTGCCCTAAAATCTTAATTTGACCACCATAGAGCATAAGCATTTAATATATTTATAAAAGCCTTATATACTATTTTCCGGGGCAAGCCCATCCAAAATGCTTTACAACCATTGCAAAACATAGACTCAGTAAAGAAATAGAAAAGCCCTAGAAATGCACCTACAAACAGAGCATGAAACGTGCAGAGGGAAAGCACAGTGTCTGCTAGATTCATATGACTGGTTTGCCCTTTAAAAATGGCTGTTTGGTGGATCACAGAGTTGCTAAGTACACACGGCCCTTTACAAGAGAAACCACAGTGTGATTTGCCCATAGAGCTAGTGTGACTGGTGGAGGTAGTGTGACCCAGGCTTCAGTATGCAGTGCTGGGAGCACCCTGCTATGCTGCCAGTTTTTCTGTTGCTAAAGAGATATGAAGAATCTGCCTACCGAGGATGCACCAGGCTTAAAAACCACTTACTGTACCTGAATACAACTTGCCTGGAACTTCTGAGGAAGGCACGAGTGAAATTCAAATCCAATCTAAAACATCCAATCCGACAGCACCCCCTGCTCTGTGCACCGCTGCCTATTTCCCCATGCCTCCCTTCTGTGTTTGGTTCTCCATCAGATCAGTGTTTCAGTATGTTCCGCTGAGAAGAAGCAGCTAACCAGAAGCTGCTGCTGTCCATCCTGTGGTCCTCTCCTCATGCTCCCAGCTCCAAAGCACACGTAACAAAAGACCGTTGTTCCTCTTTGTCCCTTTAGCAATCTGTGACAGCCTCACTTCCACATCCATAAAAAATAACAGCATCACAAAAGCAGCACCAAATAAAAGAAAAAGAAAAAAAAAGACAACTGGAACATATAAATAAATAATGGAAAATGTACCTTTCATCGCCCCGTACGCTTAGGCAGAGGTTTCAAGTTGCTGCGTCTCCAAATCCTGCTGTTGTTTAGTCCAGGTAAACAATTTCTATTTGAAATACTGGGTTTTGATGATTTATTTTTCCTTCCGCTAAAGCAGCGTTTTCAGGATATCCCACAGTTGCCTTCACACTTGAGCATTTTCCAAATTCAACATAAATGGTGAATGTGTGGGGGGGGGGGGACTAGTGTGATTAGAGATACCCAAGTACTTTTCCCTCTAGGAGCTCCTACTGCTGACTTCTCTCTGTGCTCTCAAACATAACTCACTGTTATTCCACTCTCTTTCCTCCCAAGCACTAACCATCCAAAATCCTATTTTCCCATTAGTCTAGAACCTAATTCGAATTCCTTGATATTTGAAACTATTTGAAAAGAGAGAGAGAAAGAGACCAGTGCAACCTATGTCTTCCTCTGCCTTTACCGCAGAGTCTGGCTACAAACACTCCAGCTACTTTTCCTTGCAAGCTAAGGGAACTATGACGTGCTGAAGGATGGAGGAGCCCCCCCCCCCTCCATTGGCTGACATTAATTACAAACATATGTGCAGGCTTGCACTGACTGCAAATCCGGCTCTTTAAAAAAGGGAGACTGAGCAGCTGGAGTAGCTCAGGCCTCCGTTCACAGTTCAATCAACGCGGTTCCCTTGTAAATAGAGGTTTGCCCTCTCTCTGAAAATTCTCTGTATGTCAGGTCTTCTGCCCAAACCATGAGAAAAAATATCCAGGACAAGTCTTTGGAAATATGCATGCAGCCATGTCCAGGTTGGAAATTAATGTGCTCTAATTTTTGTTGGTACAGAAGGACAAACAGAGAAACGTGAAGAAGACCATATGGCCTATCTAGTCTGCTCTTCCATATCAAATACTAGCCCCTTCTTTTCCTTTATAGATTGCCTGTGTTTGTTCCATGCTTTCTTGAATTCAGATACTGTCTTCGTTTCTACTACCTCCACTGGGAGACTATTCCACGTCTACCACTCTTTCCGTAAAGAAATATTTCCACATATTACTCCTGAGCCTATCCCCTTTCACCCTCATCCTCATAGCAGCTTGCTTTCAGTCGAAAGAGACTCTCCTTCTGTGCATTTATGCTATGGAGGCATTTAAACATCTCTATCATATCTCCTCTATCCCGCCTTTCCTCTAATGTATATACAGTATATTAAGATCTTTAAGTCTGTCATCATATGCCATTTAATGAAGACCACTAACAATTTTTGTAGCCACCGTCTGCACCGATTCTATACTATTTATGTCCTTTTGAAGGTGCGGTCTCCAGAATTGCACACAATACTCCAAATGAGGTCACACCAGAGACTTATACAGAGGCACAGTCACCTCCCTTTTTCTGCTGACCACTCCTCTCCCTATGTACCCAAGCATCTTTCTGGCTTTTGCTGTCACCTTTTCTGTCTAGTCACCTTAAGATCATCAGAAACAATCATGCCCAGGTCCTACTCTTCTTTTGTGGACAGACGTACTTCACCCCTTCACTGTACTGCTTCCTTGAATTTTTGCAGCCCAAATGGATGACCCTGCATTTTTTAGCATTAAATCTCAGCTACTACCACTACTACTATTACTGAGCATTTGTATAGCACTACAAGTCATACGCAACACTGCACAGACATGTAATAGACAGTCCCTGCTCATCAGAGCTTAAAATCTAGTCAAGACAGAAAACACAGAAGGGATAAACAGGGGGAAAGGAAAAGAAAAAAGGAGATCAGGTGAGTCAAGATCCAAAAGCAGCAGCGAAGAGGTGAGTTTTCAACCTGGATTTGAAAAGCATGAGCAATCGCATGTTGAACCAAAGGAGCCGAAAGAACTCTAGTGCGAATCCTCGAGGCATGCTCAGCTAGATGCACCTTCAAAGGACGGGTAGTGCGGCCAACATAACTTAATTCGCCTTAAGAGTTCTTTCGACTCCTTTAGGTTCAACATGCGATTGCTCATGATAATTCTTTTGAACAGTTTTCTTGAAGGGTTATTGATTGGATTCCCCCATCTGTTGTGGGGGCAATAGGACATATAAATTACAATATGCTGAACAACGCTGGATTTACAGATTAGATACAGTTGCTCCAAAAGGTCTAAATCTGAAGTTAGACTGGCATAGTTTGCTGTAACGTCTGTTTTCAGAGGCATTAGCATTTTGTTGCTTTCGTCCCCGGATTGGGTGAGCAGTAGACATGAGATTGGCCTTTTACGTCAGACGCCGGTTTTTAAAGTTGCCTCCTTTGATATGTTCACCTTGGCGTTCCTTCTGTTTGGTGGTGACAAGAGCTAACCTGAAGAAGGGTACTTAAATTTTGAACCCGAAACACAGGACTGTGTCATGTTTGTTCACCCGTGTTGGAGTTTGCTTCGCCATTTTCCGCACTTAAGTACAAAAAATTCAACGTTTTTTGCCATTTAAGTTTATCTGGCCATTATGTCTAACTGCACTTTTTGTGATTAAAATGGACATGTCTATACCCTTACCATAGCTTTTTTAATGGTTATAGCTTTGGTGGGTAGACTTACTGTCCGACAAAAATATTTTTGGTTTTGGTTACTTTGGGGGAAGTTGTTCTTTTGGGGTCCACTCCTTCTTTGCTTGGATTATAGAGAAAGAAATGGCAGGTCTTAGCTATCAGATGAATGGGTCTGGAGAAGGAGAGAGAGGAGTCAAAGACAACCCCAAGATTGCGAGCCGAGGAAACAGGAAGGAGTAGAGAGTTAACCAAAAAACAGCAAACCGCCATGTGGGCAACCAGAAACCAGTCAGGAGACATGGCAGGAAGTTCTAAAATTGCCTTTATTGTTCCACTTATGGTTCCACGGATCAAGTGTGCCAACCCGACACAGGCCGTGTTTCGTATACCACTTCTTCAGGGGTTAGGGGCTCACTAAAAAACATACATGTACATGTTAAATAAAACCACAACAAATAAAACATGCATAATAAAACAATGAACACAAAAGAGTTGATAAAATCCATTTCATCATAATAATTAAAACAATAAATACATAGTTATAATGTGATAAACCATTGATAAAATAAACATGTTGCAATAAATAACAGATAAATAAAAGATAGCAATATCCACTGCATCAATATAAAAAAACGGCACTAAGAGTACATATACTATAACACAATATACAATAAATACTCTAAAATCAAAACTAAGAAAACAAAACAATGAAACAACAAATAAAATCTCAAGAACAACGGGGGGAGAGAGAGAGAGAGAGAGAGGAGGAGGACTAGAGGACCGTACCCTACGATACTATCCATTATATAAGTGTAAAAAACTACTACACACCCAATTTAAAAAAACAAAAATGAAAATGAAAGAAAGGAGGAGGGAGAGGAGTGAATCAGTAAGATGCATAAAATTAATTAATCTGAACGGCCATCTAAAAAATTTTTGTAAAATATAACTACATAAAACACTCATCAAAATATCAATCAAAAAACCTACCACTGTAACCAGCCAATATAAAACACAAACTCTTAATGATTGGCAGGAGATAAAGAGATAAAGAGACAGTGGAAGAGAGAACCAAAGGATCAACAGCATGAAGATTTCTACAGTAAATAGGTTGGAGGAGAGAGGACGAGGTTGAGGCACTGGGTGATGAAGATTGAAGCTTAAAAGGTGATGATCAGATAAGGGAAGAACTGAGCTATAGAAGTTTGAGGGTAAGCAACTAGAGAAAAATATCAGGTCAAGGCAGTGGCCATGCTGGTGAGTTGGGGCAGTGGAGCAAAGCTGGAGGTCAAACGAGGAGATAATGGAGAGGAGCTTTAAAGCATAAGGATCAGAGGGGATATCAACATGAATGTTGAAATCCCTGAGAATAAGAGTGGGGGAAGAGGAATCCAGAAAGAAGGAAAGCCACAAGTCAAAGTCAGTGAGAAAAGTAGAAGCAGACTTGTCAGGAGGTCGATAAATAACAGCTACCCGGAGAGATAGTGGAGTGAAAAGGTGGATGAAGTGGACTTCAAAAGACGGAAAGGAGTAAGACTGCTGCCAAATTCTAGACCATTCTTCAAGCTTAGCTAGATCTTTCCTCATGTTATCTACTCCTTCCTGGGTGTCTACTCTATTGCAGATTTTGGTATCATCTGCAAAGAAGCAAACCTTACCTGACAGCCCTTCCACTATATCACTAACAAAGATGTTAAAAAGAATTGGACCAAGGACAGATCCTTGCAGCACACCACTGGTAACCTCCTTCTCCTCAGAGTGAGCTCTATTTACCTGTACCCTTTGTCGCCTCACACTCAACCAATTTCTAACCCAGTCAGTCACTTTAGGGTTCATACCTAGGTTGCTCAATTTGTTTATAAATTGCCTTTGCAGAACGGTGTCAAAGGCTTTACTGAAATCTAAGTACACCACATCTAGGGCTCTCCCTTGGTCCAACTGCCTGGTCACTCAGTCAAAGAAATCAATCTGATTTGTCTGACAAGACCTGCCTCTAGTAAACCCATGCTGCTTCAGATCCTGCAATCCACTGAACTCCAGAAACCTCACTATCCTCCCTTTTAACAGTGTTTCCAATAATTTACTCATCACAGAGGTTAGACTAACCAGCCTGTAGTTTTCAACCTCATCCTTACTTCCGCTTTTATGTAAAGGGACCACATATGCCTTTCTCCAGTCTTCTGGGACTACTCCCTACTCTAAAGAAGCATTGGTCGGTCAGTGGAGCCACTAGAACGTCCCCAAGTTCCTTCAATATTCTCAGATGTATCCCATCTGGTCCCATTGCTTTGTCTACTTTTAGTTAACTAGTTCCTCATGAATACAGTCTTCTAAAATTCATTCAAGATCCCTATCACTTCTGTTCCTATTTGTGGGTGTTTTCAGAGGTCCTGCTCCTGGCCCTTCATCTGTGAACACAGAACAGAAATATTTGTTAAGCAATTTCACTTTATCCTCATCAGCTTCTACATATTCCTCCCCTTCACCATTGAGTATGACAATACCACTTTTGCACTTCCTTCTGTGGGCCTGGTTTCCCCACACTTGTCTCACTAACATAATCTAAAAAATGTCTTATCCCCCCATTTTATTGCACTGGCTATTTCTTCTTCTTTTTGTATCTTTGTTTTCCTGACTATTTGCTAGTTTCTCTAAGTTTTTCCAAATATAAATGCTTGTCTTATTCTCTCTGCGAGAGGATTACATAGAGAGAAGATACATGATAAACTGAATCTCTGAAGACTGGAAGGCTCTCCCCTTATATCACAGGGCCTATCAAAGGGTTCACTTTTCCCTTCTTGATTTGGATTTGCAGCAGAAAAGAATTCAGTGGAGTAATATGTTGCATTCATTTGTCCCAGTGGTTTTCTTTTGCTTACGGATGTGGATCTGTTCATATACCTTTGGTATGTTAGCATGCCTTAAAAACGTTAAATATGTAAACACCGTGGCGATCAGCTGTGGCATTTAAATATCCCCTCGATATTCAGGGGCAGCTACTAGTGTATCTGGATACTGGCACTGAATATCCAGAAAATATCTGGACTGTGTGGCCACTATTCGGATCATTATCACCATTTATCCAGAAAGCTTATCCAGATAGTAGATGAAAATCACTGCTATCCAGATAACAGCGGCAATTATTTCATTCTCCCAGCCCACCTAGCACTCTCCAGATACTGCCAAGGCATTCTGCGAAGATATTCATCCATAGAGTGTCTTTGAATATTTGTCAGAGTGCCCTTATCTGGATAACCTCCCTGGTTATCTGGATGATAGCTTTTGAATATTGACTCCTTTGTGCTCACAGAATCAATTAAACAAGTGTTAACCTATGGATTTATGCATGAACAATAGATATGCATGCATGAAATGGCCCTGAGAGGATGGACTCCCCACACTTGTGTAATCTTTAAAAATGTAATCTTTCGCCGCTGCCTACTTTCGGCTACTCTCCGTTTGGTCCTGGGTTCATTTCACAGAGACAGTAGGGTAAGTAGCCCAATAAGACAACCAAAACTCGTGTGGCTTGGAAAAAGGGTTTTATATAGAAATAGGCTTATTACAAAGGTACAGAGCAGAGATATAAGGTTGTTACAGAGCTGCTTCCATGTATATCAATGAGACTGTGTGTGGGTGCATGTGTGTGTGAGAGAGAGAGAGGGGGGGGGGGCAAGAAGTGTGTGTCAGAGCCTTATAGTAAGAAGTGTCCCATGAATGGAGAGAGAGAGAGAACAAAAGGGGGGGGGGGGTAAGTAGAAGTGGGTATAAGGAGTGTCCGATGAAATAAGAAGAGAGGAGAGAGAAGGGCGGGGTGTCTGATGAATAGGAAGAGAAGGATATTTTGTGTTTCTCTGTATTTATAGTGAAATTCTTCAGCACCTCCCTTTGTCATAATTTGGTTTGTTTGAGGTCTGCTATCACTTGATTAGCAAGGAGGGGCTGTTGTCTTACTAACTAATCTCATCAAGCAAACTAAGACCATCAAGTCTGGAGACATCCTATCTGACATCACCAGGGGGTCAGAGCTGATCTCATCATGTCTGGGAATGTCATGCTGATATATGTTGACAACTCGGTAGATAGGGAGTGCATCTCCTTAGAGCCATTTCACGTGTGGTCATTTTTATTAGTATCAGTATGCATTGACTGACAGTTCTTGGATTCATACTACTGGAAAGTGATATGAACACCGGGGCTTTACCAACTGTGACTCCACATGGGTAGTGTACATGATCATGTGCCCTTGTTCGCTGGTGTATGGGAGATACTCACTGAACGAGCACAAAAACTGGATCCTGAACAAACTGGAGCCAGCCCCGTTGGTGGCTCATTGGACACAATCTAACCATGCCATTACTGATATCTGATGGTGAGTGCTTAATCAACAGGTGCAATCCTGGAGAGGTGGGTATCATGAGACAAGATTGAATGCTAAAGAATATTCTTTGATTTTTCAACTGAAGTCTATGGTGCCTAATGGGTTAAATCAAGCAATTCATTGGATGGATTTAATCTAATCCCATTGAAGGATGTATGATTCATTGTGTGGTATGTGATTGGTTATAGAGTGCATGTGACTAAATGTAGCCATCCTTTTTATTCTCTGGTGTTACTGTTGTGGCGGAAAGAGTTGTTTACCAGATCCGTCTATCTACAGCTGGTTGGAGTTTGAAAGAAAATGGATCTATATTGGAGCCTACTCAGTATATGGTTTCAATGAATCCCTGATGCAGATAAGTTCTTTGAAGCACAATATTGTGTTGGGTTTGTTCTTATGAGTATTTACTGATCTGGAATGAACTTTTTCTTGAAAAAAACTCTGAGAAAGGATCTTTTCATGAGTATTCATTGGTCTTAAATGAACCCTTTTTAATGAACTTTTCAGAAAAAGATATAAAAGATAATAAGGTACAAATTATAAATTAAATTTAGCTATGGGTGATGGAGCATATGATGAACCAATGATTACATACAGTTGTGGTCAACATTATTGGCACCCTTGCAGTTCAATCCCTTAATGTCCAGTATCTCCTAAAATAAAGTGGCCAGTGAAATGGTTTAGGACTATATATGCACACATATTGACACATAAAGAATCAAATAAAACAAGACCAATTAAAAAAGGAAATAGTAGGAAATAATATAAAAAATGGGACATTGCCAGGACATGATTATTCCTATAAAAGAAGGTGCACATAGACCAGTCAAATGTTTGACAAATCTGTATCCCCAAATAAAGCAGACAGAATCTAATCACTAAATTATTTTTTTAGTCAGATCGCCTGTTATGAGGATGATAAATCACTCTCTTGAGACAGGCCCTCCATTTTAATCAATTTTTTAAAAAAGGCCACCTGCCCCAAATGCGTGAGGCTATGTGTTCCCCAGAACCAACCACCGCAAAATTCAAACAGTGCTTTTATAAAAAAGCTAAAGATCATTCAATGTCTCACTTGATACGCCCAGAAATATGGTGCAATCACACCCGCTGCACTAATATACTCATCTGGAACACATTGAAGACAAAATGCAATCAATTTGACTGCCGGTTCCTCCAACGGCGCTGCCGTGCTGTTGGGTGCTATTGTCAGTCTGTTGGGCACCGCAACACAATCATTGTGTTTCAAGCCTGTACTTCCCATGGCTCTTTATCAAGCAACGTTAACCCAACTTCCTTCTCTGATGACTACGTAGTGACGTCAACAGGGATTACTTGTTACCATTAGGTCATGATGGACCTAAAGACACTTAAAACATAAAGCTTAATGCAGGGACCACCATTCTACTTTGGTATTTAAACCACCAGGAGAAGTGGACTGAAGCAAATAGATCCATCGTTGTTCTTTATAGCGAAGCCGACCTTACCGGTCACCCCCTCTAGATTGCAGAGGGACCATATCCAGTACCAGCCATTTTAAGTGACAGAATGAATGATCATACTGTATAAAATGCTGTACCAGTGGTGCTGCCAAAACTCTAGTATTGATCCGAGAACGATGTTCATCTAAACGCTTTTTCACTGCCCGCGTTGTCATTCTGACATATATTTTTTCACAGGGGCATATTATCAGATAAACAACAAAAGACAAATCGCAATTAGTAGCATGACACAATCTGTATCTGCGTTGCGACTGTGGGTCGCACCATTCAGTGCCTTCAACAGTGGTGGAACAAAAATCACAGGAGCCACAAGCATGATGTCCCCCTCCCGCTCGTTGAACTTCATATGGAGGAGAGCTAGTGTGGACCACTCGATCAGCTATATTAGTGCTCCGGCGATAAGCTAATATGAGAGGAAGCTGAAAACAGTCATGCAGGGTTAAAATATGCCAATGAGATTTCAGAATGTTTGAAATTGCTGCAGTATGAGGCATATAAGGAAGCACGCCCAGAAAATGCGCTTCATTCTCCGCTGAATGACCATCTGTATTATCCCACCACTCCGGGTGAGTATATAGGGCGCACTTGTATGCCCGATTTATCAGCTGTGAAGGATACCCCCGTGTTGATAACTGCTATTTTAAATCACCTGCATGCTTCCGAAATTCCAATTCTTCTAGCCGAGCACAATGCTACTAAGAAGGCGGTCTTCCAAGAGAGCTCCCTCAGCGCTACCACCCCCCTCCCCTTCGGGCTCAAAGGGAGCCTGCGTCAACGCCTGCAGGACCAAATTTAAATCCCAAGGCGGCACTATCGGCCTTACTGGCGGCCTCAAGTTCTTGACTGCTTGCAGAAATCTCAGAATATCTGGATGTAGAGACAAACTACTGCCCTGTACCTTGCCCCGATAACAAGCCAGAGCTGCCATGTGGACCTTTAGAGTGCTGAACGTTAGACCTTTATCCAGCCCCCCTTGTAGGAATGACAAGACATCCGATACTGTCGCCGACCCAGGCTGAACTCTACCCCTCTCACACCAACCTTCAAAAATGCGCCAAATACGGACATAAGCCAGAGATGTAGACCTTCTTTTTGCCTGCAACATTGTATTGACTACCGCCGTGGAATAGCGTCTACGCCTTAAGCGTTCCCTTTCAAGAGCCAAGCCGTAAGCAAGAAGCGGTCCACCTGTGGCATAAGAATTGGCCCCTGGTACAACAGATTGACCCGACTCGGAAGTCTCCAAGGACGGTCCACCAGCAGATGCACGAGATCCGCATACCATGCTCTCCTCGGCCAATCCAGTGCTATGAGAATCACCTTGCCTTGGCGACCTGCTATTCTGCGAATGACTCGACCAATCATCAGCCACGGAGGAAACACATAAAGAAGCTCTACCGACGGCCAAGGCTAAACCAACCCATCGAGGCCCTCCGACATGCGTTCCCTGCACCTGCTGAAAAAACACGATGTCTTGGCATTGCCAAACGTGGCCATCAGATCCATAACTGGCTGACCCCAGCACCGCTTAATGTCGTGAAAGACCGCATCGTTCAACTCCCATTCGCCTGGATCCAATATATGCCAGCTGAGAAAATCGGCCTGCATGTTGTCCTTCCCTGCTACATGAGCCGCCGATAGGGCTAACAGGTGGCCCTCTGCCCACTGCAACAACCCTTGGCTCTCCTCTAACAAGACTGCACTGCCTGTACCTCCTTGCCGATTGATATAGGCAGGGCCAGCCCGTCCATTGAGCAAGAATGTTTTTTGCACAGGGCCCCGCGTTTCAGGGGGCCCCGCGCAAAAAACATTCTTCATCATCCCAAGTTTTTAAAAAAAACAAAACAAAACAGCTGCTTCTGCCGAGGCAGTATCAAGAGTGCCGCCGCGGGGCCCCCCCTGCCCGGCAGAGTCTCCCTGCATCGTAGGCTAGCGTTGAATCCCCGAACGCGGGCTTCTTTCAGAGCCGCGAGAGTTTCCTTTCTCGCGGCTCTGTTAATCTTGCCGGGGATTTCCCATCAGCCCTGGCAGGATTAACAGAGCCGCAAGAAAGGAAACTCTCGTGGCTCTGAAAGAAGCCCACGTTCGGGGATTCAACGCTAGCCTACAATGCAGGGAGGCTCTGCCGGGCAGGGCAGCGGCGGTGGCGGCGGCGGCGGCACTCTTGATGCTGCTGCAGCAGAAGCAGCTGTTTTTTTTTATTTTTTAATTTGGGATGATAGGGGGAAGGAGGTTTAGGACTGGTAATGGGCTATGGGGGGGAGGCTAAGACTGGAAGTGGGCTGATGGGGGGGTAGGACAGGTAATGGGCTATGGGGGGGCTGACTGGAAATGGGCTGATGGGGGGGTTAGGACTGGTAATTGGCTATGGGGGGGCTAATACTGGAAATGGGCTGATGGGGAGGTTTAGGACTGGTAATGGGTTATGGGGGGGGGCTAAGACTGGAAGTGGGCTGAGGGGGGGTTAGGACTGGTAATTGGCTATGGGGGGGCTAAGACTGGAAATGGGCTGATGGGGAGGTTTAGGACTGGTAATGGGTTATGGGGGGGGCTAAGACTGGAAGTGGGCTGATGGGGGAGGGTTAGGACTAGTAATGGGCCATGGGGGGTGCTAAGACTGGAAGTGGGCTGATGGGGAGGTTTAGGACTGTTAATGGGTTATGGGAGGGGTTAGGACTGGTAATGGGCTGATGGGGGGTTAGGACTGGTAATTGGCTATGGGGGGGGCTAAGACTGGAAATGGGCTGATGGGGAGGTTTAGGACTGGTAATGGGTTATGGGGGGGGCTAAGACTGGAAGTGGGCTGATGGGGAGGTTTAGGACTGGTAATGGGTTATGGGAGGGGTTAGGACTGGAAGTGGGCTGATGGGGGAGGGTTAGGACTAGTAATGGGCCATGGGGGTCTAAGACTGGTAATGGGCTGATGGGGAGGTTTAGGACTGGTAATGGGTTATGGGGGGAGCTAAGACTGGAAATGGGCTGATGGGGGTTAGGACTGGTAATGGGCTATGGGAGGGGTTAGCACTGGCAATGGGCTGATGGGGGATTAGGACTGGTAATGGGCTATGGGGGGCTAAGACTGGAAATAGGCTGATGGGGGGCTAGGCCTGGAAATAGGGTGATGGGGGGGTTAGGACATAATGGGCTGATGGGGGGGTTAGGACTAGTAATGGGCTACGGGGGGGGCTAGGACTGGAAATGGGCTGATGGGGGTTAGGACTGGTAATGGGCTGGGGGGGGGCTAAGACTGTTAATGGGCTGGGGGGGTTGCTAGGACTGGAAATGGGATGAGTGGAAGGAGGGCTTGAACTGCAAATAGCTGATGGGGACGGGGGCTTGGAATGGAAATGGGTTGTGAGGGGGAGGGAGCTAGGACTGGAAATGGGTGAGTGGGGGGGGGCTAGGACAGGAAATGGGCTGATGGAGGGGCTAGAATAAGACTGGAAATTGGCTGTTGGGGGGGGGTGCTAAGTTTGGAAATGGGCTGTGGTGGGGGTTTGGATTGAAATGGACTCATGAAGGGGCTAGAACTGGAAGTAGGCTCATGAGGGGCTGGGATTGGAAATGAGCTGATGGAGGGACTCAGATGGGACTGGAAATAGATGGGGGAGCTAGGACTGGAAATAGGCTGATGCGGGGACTAGAAGGGAGCGGATGCTGGGTGGGACTGGAACTAGAATGGAGCTGATGTTGGGGGAGGATTAGAATGGGATGGAGCTGGGAGAGTGAAATGGAGAGGGAAAAAATATTTTGTGTGGGAGGGAAGACAAATCTACAACTGGCCGGATATTGGGAGAGTAAGTGGGGATTGAGAATGGAGGGGTAAAATTTGAGTAGATGAAATAGGAATGAGGAAAGAGCAAAAGGAGAAAGATTAGTATGTTAAAGCAGATGTAGAGAGAGAATGGAAAAAAACTAGAAGAGAGAAGAAAAGACAAATGGACAGCAGACGATGGAGAGTTAGCGGAAGACACAAAGAAACCAGAAGAAAGTGACTGGAGCAGTTGCAGCTGAAAAAAAATGCACAAAAGGTAGAAAAATATCTCTTTATTTTGAATTTATTAATTGGAATATGTCAGCTCTGGCAAATGTGCATCATTAATGTCTGCGCTTTGTTTAGTACAAGAGCAAATTAATGTATAGTTTTATTTCTACAATGTTGTACATTCCAAGTTTGGCTTTTGGGATTCCCAGTTTAATTATTGTCTTCCTGTTTCTAAATTGTGATTCCTTGTTTGGTGATGGTCTATGTTCTGCATGTGTAACTGAGCTGAGGTATTCTGTTTATGTAATTCCTATTTGACATTGCCACTTGTTCTCTTTCCCCAGTAGGTCATGTATTGTTGTTCTCTGAAATGTATTGGTTTAATATTTGCAGTGTTTCCTTTTGATAGTTAGGGTATGGTGCTTTATGAGTCCTGGTAGTGCTGTTAGGATACGGCGGGTTTGCTATGGGTTCTAAATGGGCAGTGTTTGTAGTAGTTCCTAATGTGTCTGGCGGTTGGCACTGGATTATAGTAATGTAGAAGTCTTTTAGTCTTTCTTTATTCATACACTCATTAAGAGGCATGTTTACTAAAAGTTAGTGTATGGTAACATTATGCAAATATTTATGCAAATGAGGCCCCGCACCGAGTCTCCGCACATGGCCCCGCACCCCCCTTGGGCCGCCCCTGGATATAGGACACCGTTACCACATTATCGGAGAAAACTCGCACCGCTCTTCCCTTCAGAAGAGTCTCGAACTCCTGTAATGCCAGCTGTACTGCTCTCATCTCCAGCTGATTGATGGAGCAGTTGGTCATCTCTACTGACCATCGGCCCTGAGCTACCTGGGCCATACAATGCGCTCCCCAACCAGGGGGACTGGCATCCATGGTGACCAACACCCACTCTGGTGTCTCCAGTGGTACTCCTGCCCGAAGATGTGTGGGATTCAGCCACCAATGCAGACTTTCGCTGACCCTTGAAGGATAAACCAACCTTTCACTTAGCGGATGCTCCTGCGGAGACCAACGGGACAGCAACGATTGCTGGAGAGGCCGCAAATGCACCCTAGCCCACGGCACCAAGTCCAAGGCTGCTGCCATTTAGCCTAGGAGCTGCATGGTGCCATAGCCAGTCTGAACGGCAATGCCCGGAACTGAAAATGCCCCATGGGCACTGCAAAGCACAAGAACTTTTGATGCTCTGGTCTGATGGGAATGTGTAGATACGCTTCTGTTAAATTTATAGAGGAAAGCACCTCGCCCGGCCTTACGGACCGGAGCACAGACTGCAGTCTCCATCCGAAAATGCGGCACCCTCAAACAACGGTCCACATGTTTGAGATCGAGAATTGGCCAAAAAGATCCCTCTTTTTTGGGAACCACAAAATAAATTGAGTATCAACCTAAGTGGTACTGGTCTTGAGGAACCGGAATGACCACTTGAAGATACAGCAACCGTTGAAGCGTGTCATTCACCGCCTTTGCCTTTGCTGGAGAACCGCACGGAGACACCACGAATGCTTCCGCTAGTGGCTGCTCGAACTCCAAAGCATAACCTTCATGAATGATCTCCAATACCCATCGGTCCATAGTCATCATGGTCCAGACGGAGTGGAAATCCTGCAACCGACCTCCTATTGGAACCTCCGCCTGGACCACCCACCTTTCATTGTGGTTTCTTAGAGGAGCTTGGCTGGGGACCGCCATACCCCCTTCCGAAGCCCTGAGCTCCACGAAAGGACTGTCCTCTGGCTACAAACCGGCCTCTCTGATAAGGAGCAAACTGAGTCCCCCTGAATCTTTGAAATTCTCTGCCTTGACCCCTCTGCGAAGATCCAGGTTTTGAACCCTTTGGACGGTCCTCTGGCAGCCAGCCACCTTTTGAGTCTCCAAAATCCTTTACAATCTTTTCCAAAGCTTCCCCAAAGAGCAGCTTACCCTTATAAGGGAGATTACTAAGGCGTGCTTTAGAAGATGTGTCTGCCGCCCAATTCCTCAGCCAGAGGAATCTCCGAGCGGTTACCACCAATGCCATTGATTTAGCTGAAATCCTTACCAAATCATAGAAGGTGTCGGCGAGATATGCCAACGCCGATTCTAATTTTGCTCCTTCTGGAGTCGAAGCCCCCTCCGTCTCTGGAGCAGACTCAGCCTGAAGCCACCTAATCGAAGCTCTGGAAACATACACTCCGCAGATGGAAGCCTACAACGCTAGCGCACTTGTGTCAAAAGCTTGTTTGAGTAGCGACTCCAGCTTTCTATCCTGCAGATCCTTAAGAGCTGCTCCGCACTCTACTGGGATAATAGTTTTCTTTGTCACTGCTGATACTAACGCATCCACTTTTGGCATACGCAGCAATTCCCTCTCTTCCTGAGGAACCGGATACAGGTGGCCTAAGGCCCTCCCCCCCCCCTCCCCCCAAGGTGGCCTCTGAACATTCCCATTCCGACTCTACCATCTGTTTAATCACCCTGTGGACCGGAAAACACTTCTGTTCTGCTCTAAACCTTGTAGCAGAGGGTCCTCCAGGGGCTCTGCCTGTACTGCCAGCAAAAAAATATTTAGAGCCGATAGTGAATGGGTAATCAGAGCCCCTAGTTCTTCCTTATGAAACACTCTGAAAATATTCGGGTCTTCCCCTGCCCCCAGCTCACCCTCTTCTAGCTCTCCTGGCCACTGATCCATATCAGACTCTGAAGGGATTTCTCCCTCTTCCGGCCCCTGAGAGTCAAGGCTCTGTTGCCTGAGACCTTCGGCTGCCGCCACGGTCGTCAAGCCACCTTTTGAAGATCCTTCACCTGGGTCCCCTGCCGTATCATCCATCTGAGCCAAATCAGCCAGGTTAGAGGAACTACCTTTGCTCTGCACCTGCTCCAGCTTTAAGCAGTATGCCTTATGGAGGGAAAGAATAAAATCTGGAGAGAACACTGATTGAAAACTACCTGGAACCTCTGAAACTGGTGCGGGGTCCACAACTACTGCTGGGGCCGACTTTCTTGATTTAGCCTTCTTTTTCAGCGTTTTCTCCTGAAGCGCGGGAGAGATGGCTGTGCCCCCTAAAATGGCGGCCGTTCCCACTTTTCTGCCACGGTGTGAAGCTTTAGTGAAGAATCCTGTGCTGCTGATCTCTCCTCCATTCCGCCGCCGAATAAGCACTCCAACGTGCTGCCCCTTTGCACACAGAAACGACAAAGTCCCGGAACGGACAAACCCCGGCGGCTCCCGCACTGCGCACACACCGCCGAGCCTGGCAGCATGCGCACACTCTAAGCACCGCTCCCCCAGCTTCCTGACGGTCGCGGCTCACCACAAGAACATAAACCTACAATTCTTAACGCACCTGCACAGCTCATTCTCCTACCCGAACTCTCAGTCACTGCTGCTAGCGGCACAGTAAGCTGGGCCTCCGGAGGCAGAGGGCTGGACTCTGGGGCTCCCAGTTCCTACCTCAGCACTCCGACGGCTCTAGTCCCCGAGGCAGGCTCTGCCTCTGCTGCCCCTGCAGCCCGATGAACTGGCAGCTGACCACCGTCCTAAATCTTTTTTTTTTTTTAAGTAACTTTAATTACAGCAGTTCTCCTGGCTCTAACCCTGCTAGGGTCAGTGAGGGAAATCTCCTGCTATTTGAATTCCTGTTCTTTCTCCTCGGAGCCTGTCAGCAACACGTCTTTCCAGCTGCTGAGGACTGAAAGACTGGCTCTCTGACACCAGGGGGAGCTAGGTAGGCTGTCAGCAAGTCTTTGAAGATTTCAGTCCTCAGCTGCTGAAGGAGTCGACTACCCTACTGTTCTTGGACTAGCCCGAAGAGATGAAGAGGAACACCACTTATAACATCCAAAGAGCTTAAAGCTGACCTGGAGCAATCTGGAGTGGTGGTTAGAACCCGCAGCATATGCCATGCACTAAACAAAGGACTTCATGGGCAAAGGCCAAGGAGGACCCCCATGCTCAAAGACAGACATAAAAAGGCATGCTTGATCTTTGCCCAAACCTACCTTGAGAAACTACAATCCTTCTGGGAAAATGTTCAGTAGACAGATGAAACCAAACTTGAGCTCTTTGGCAATGCAAACCAACGATACATTTACAGGAGAAGAAATGAAGCTGATAAGGAAAAAACACCCTTCCTACAGGTAAATACGGTGGAGGTTCCATAATGTTGGGGGGCTGTTTTGCTACCTCAGGAATTGGAGGCCTGGAACGTATTAAAGGAATCATGAAGTCAGAGGACTATCAAGGTACTTTGGAGCAAAATGTGCTACCTAGTGTCAGAAAGCTAGGTTTGGGTCGAAGGTCATGGGCTCTCCAGCAGGACAGTTATCCAAAACATACATCCAAAAGTACAAAAGAATTATTAAAAAGAAAAAAAAATTGACTTTTAAACTGGCCAGCAATGAGTCCTGATCTCAGTCCAAATGAGAACCTTAAGAAAGAGTTGAAATCTGCCATTGGTAAAAGGAATCCTGGAAACATTCATGAGCTGGAACAAATTGCAGTTGAAGAGTGGAGAAACTACCAGCAAACAGCTGTACAAAACTTATAGATGGCTACAAGAAATGTTTGGAGGCTGTCATCACTGCCAAGGATTGTGCAATCAAATATTAGTGAAGGGTGCCATTAATCCTGTCCAGTTGTCAAAAGAACTCATTCTATGAAAACAAAAAACTGTTTCTCTATTGAAAATAACACAATGTTTGTCCATAAACTATCACAAACCAAGGTCTCAGCATTCACGGGCATATGGTAGATATGATCAAGAACTGAATCAAGGTCCCTACCAGAAAACATAAGCCCAATAACATCAAGGACCTTTTAATCCTATCCAGGTCAGAAATTACTATGTCTACGTTGCACAGTCATCTCCTATTTATTGTATACTATTAAAATATTATGATGACATACAGTTAGAATATTTCCAATTATTTCTCAAGATATTCCACATAACATACCTAAAATACAAGGATGCCAATAATGTTGACCACAACTGTAAGAGTAACTCTGACTCTATGGCCTTAAGCTCCTTTTGGCTCTATTTCTGGAATTATAAGCTCACTATATTTAAAGTCCATTTCTATAAATGAATAATTTGTGCTATTATAGCTTTATTCATGGGATGTGCTGTATTTATTGTATTGTGACACCATTGTAAATGGCACAACACTGGATTCCCAGATGAATATTGTTGCAACTTTTAAGTTGATGCTGTTGGTGCATAAAAGCTTTTATACAGAGAACCCATGCTATCTGTCAGATCCCTTGGCTGAGTAGTATGTAACCCATCTAGATAGAATATTACTTGACCAACTTGATCAAGCAATGAAAATCTTTGTCATATTTCACCAATGCCACTAGTGGGTTAAAGCAGTGGAATCGACTTGACAAATTGCTTATTTCTTTTTGGCACTTGTTTCAATAATTGTCTGTCTATGCAACAAATCTTCTTATAAGAGGTTCAGAGAAGGACTGAAGAGTTTCTATTTTACTATGGCATATGGAAACTAGCAATTCTTCCCTTACCTCCCACCTCTATTTTGTGTTTAATTGGAAGCCATTATGTTGCTCTTTCTAGACGTTATTGGGTTTTTGTGTCATTTTCCTTATGTTTTGCACATTTTATTGTATATGCTATTTGTGATGCCATGTTAATAAACTGCTTTTCTGTACCTTGTTGTTGCTGTTACATGCCATCAAGTCAGTGTCAATCAATGGCAACCCTCTGGATAATTGATCTAAACTGTCTTCAGTCTTCAGTCAGGCAGTTCACTGTTGATAGAGTGGAATCCATAGCTGCTGTCATTACATTGATACATCTCATTGCTGACCTTCCTCTTTTACATTGACCTTCAACCTTGCCAAACATGATGTCTTTCTCTAATGATCTCTCTCTTTGTATGATATATCCAAAGTATGAAAGTCAAAGTCTTGTCATCTGAGCTTCTAAAGAAAGCTTAGGTTTGATCTCCTCTAGTACTGGCTGGTTTGTTCTACGGGAAGTCCATGTTATACACAGTATTCTTTGCCAGCACCATAATTCAAAGGCATCAATTTTCTTTCTGTCTATCTTTTTCACTGTCCAGCTTTCGCATCCATATGACGTTAGTGAAAATACCATGGCTTGGACAAGTCAAATTTTTGTATAGAGAGACATATCTCTGCTCTTGAGAATCTTGTTTAGATCTTTCTTAGCCATTCTGCCAAAAGTAATGCATTATCAGATTTTTTGTCTACTTGTCATTTCTTTATTGATTATTGATCCAAGTAAGTTAAAGTTGTCCACTATTTCAATTTCTTCTCCATCAACAATGAACTTATTGATTTTGCCATTTGTCAGGATCTTTGTCTTCTTTATGTGAAGGTGGAGGCCCATTTTAAGACTAAGGGCCCGATTTTGAACTGGGCGGTGCTATGCGCCGTGTTGGCACATAGCCTGCCCCCCTTTCTGCCTAACCCGGATTTTCAGCACATAGGGATCTATTCTGTCCCTCGAATAGCGGGGATGGATGTCCCATTGAGATGGGAGCAGGAAGGGGTGGTGCAGAGGCGGAGTTAGGGTGGGCAGTGGGTGGTCCGTGGCCCTGTATGTCTGAGGCTGGCAGACTGGACAGGGGACTTATTCCACCTCAGAGGTGGAATAAGTCCCCCTAGACATCGGGGGATGGGAGGCCCAGCCAGCAACAAAAAGGTGAGGGGTGCAGGAGATTCCCTGCAGCCCAACCCTGGTCATGGGAGGCCAGATTGGGGGTTGGGCTGTGGGGAAAGGATAAAGTGGTTGGCGGCCAGGGATCGCAACTCTTGAATGGAGCAGCATTGCCATGGCAACCAGATGCCATGGCACCACAGCTCCATTCAGGAGCCTGACTGAGTTAGCCAGGCAGAGGCCTGTACATGAAGGCCGATGTTAATTGGGTCCCGGCCTGCATGTACAGGCTTAGACGTGATTCTGATCCCGGGGGGCTAGACTTGCCCCACGGGATCTGAATCGCGTCTTCCTCTGTGCGTCCAGTTCTGACCCCCAAGACAGAGCTCCCTGTCCTGGACACCTCAAGCCAGGAACCTGGCATTGGAAGACCCTCAGCTAAAGGGTCCCCAAGTCTCTGGCACCCCTCATGCCTGAAGGAACAATAATATTTGCCTAGTCCCAAGAGGATATCAGCCATTCTCTCCGTACCACAAGCATCTCCGAAAATTGTGCCTGTTTGGCTGATTTCAATGATGTCAGCTAAATGTCAAATGATATGAGCCAAATCAATGTCATTTTCAGAGATGACTGCAATGCAAAGAGAACAGCTGAGGCTTCCCCAATACCAAATAAGTATTATTGGTCCATTGTTGGGGGGGGAGGGAAAAAGTGCTGGATGTTTGGAGACTCTCTGGTTGAGGTCCCCCCTGTGCTGGAGGCCCAGGCAGATGATGCTTAGATTTGGGGTGCCCTAGGCCAGACTGCCCGGGCCAGGGGTGCTCAAGATTCTAGGGACCTTGGGTCTCCAACTCAGCAATCCCATCTCTAGAGGTCCTCAACTAGAGAAATCGATACTAGCTGAATTTTTAACTTACCATTGATTTCAACTGAAGTTAATAAGAAGTTAAAACCTTAACACAGTTTACTGTATCAGAAGTAATTCCATATGCAACTCATTTGCATGCATTCCATGCTAATTGTACTAAAATTAGCACAAAGCTTGGATGCATTAAGAGTGAAGTCCATAACTTCCATCCAAGAGAAGCAGCTGGAAGGCAGTCATTCTATAGGTCCGTAAAGGATCTAGCAGAGCAGTCTAAAGAATAGCAAATTTGAAGTCTGACTGCATAACTGTGAAGATCAAACTCAAAAGAAAACATTCAGCAAAGGTTGTGAACAAAATTGCTCTGGGGCATTCTATATTACTAGCAGAGGAGAGAGAGGTCCCTTCTCTGTTAACACTGACTGTGCTCAGGCAGCTAGTCATAGTACAATGAAAAAGATTTCCTACAGCATGCCTTTGTCCAGTAAGGAAGTAGCTTTGCTTGACTGTTGCCTCTCAGTGGTAGATAGCACAAATGAATTTTTGCTCATTGAGGTTTGGATGTTGGCGCAGGGGTGGGACTGCGTGGGCAACTCTTCCGTCCCGTCATTTAAGGCACTGGGGAGGTGACGGGGTTTGGGGCCACTGGCCCATCAGGGTCTTGTTTCTGTTAGGTGGGGGGGGGGGGGGGGAGAATCTGGGCCACCAGGCCACCAGGGTTTTGTTTCTGTTGGGGGTGGATTAGGGCCACTGGGCCACAGGTCTTTTCATTTCTGTTGGGAGACCATGTCTGGGTGGGCACACCAGCCCCCCAACAGTGTGCTGATGGCATCAGGGGCTTTTCTCAATTCCTGGATCATCTGAGGTGAAGTGTCAAACTTCACCTCAGATGATGTTTTTGCTCCCAGCTGGATCTTTATGCCTGCCTGAAGCTGATGTGAAGATACAACATTAAAAACAGTATAAAAAACTGTGCTGTCAGTGCAGTTTTTTTTTTACATCGGGTGTGATTTGCATGCCCAGTATGCTGCAATTTAGTGTGGCTGGTTTTTTTTGGAGGTGTTTTTCTGCCATTTGCTTTATTTCTGCATCAGAGAGCAAGCCTACCATGGAAAAAGCACCAGAAAAATGCCACGCTAAGGTTTTCTGCATCAGCCTCTACGTTTGTTCCAGAGGCAATGGAGAGTTGTTGCCTAAGGCCCCAATGCGTGTCCATGGGATTTGAACTTTATTTCTCTTTTTTAGCCCACTGCTTTAATCTCTAGGCTAGGAGAACGTTTTCTAAGTGATGGTTTTCTGTGTGTGCTTTTATATTTGTTTGTTTCTTTTTTTTCACTTCTCTTTGATGCCATTTAATTAGCAATAGCCAAAAACATGGTTAGTTCTACTGGAATGTGACTTAACCAAGGCTATGACTAAGGCACATATGGAATGAAATAAGGAAAACGGTGTTTAAATGTGCTCAAGATGTTTTGTTCAGCTGTTGCTGCTGCGCAGGATGTATTACATCCCCTATAACATGTCTGCGTTCTAACTGTGATTTACGATACATAAAAGAGTTTTTAAAAAACAGCACTCAGGCAGATTTGAATTAGGTCAAAAGTGACTGATTATCTGCATAAATCCAAGTCAAATATTCACCTATCTAAGGGGCTTGTTTACAAAGCCGCAGTAGCGGCTTCCGCCTGATATCGGAGCCGCAGCCCAACTGAATTCAATGGGGTCGCGGCTCCGATATCGGGTGGAAGCCACTACCGTGGCTTTGTAAACAAGCCCCTAAGTCTTCAAATAAGGTGGGTTTGAGGAAGCCTGCCCATCCCTAATATTTACTGTTCACTTTCTTAATGTTGGTGTGTGTGTAATAACTTTGGGCCCAGTTCTGACCCACGAATAGTGGGGATGGACGTGTCCTCCCCGTCAGAGTCTGACCCACGAATAGTGGGGATGGACGTGCCTTCCCCGCCACTGGTTTTGCGGGGAAGTTAGATGGGGGCGAGGAAGGGGCGGATTGGGAGCAGAGTTAGGGCCGGCAGTGGGCGGTCGCCAGCCCTGGACGTACAGGGACGATTCTAATGTTGGCCCTGTATATCCAGGGCCGGTGACTTGTGTGGGGAAGTTATTCCACCTCTGAGGTGGAATAACTTCCCTGGACATTTTTTTTCATCAGGCCCGGGACGTGGATGGGGCAGGGGGGCCCGAGGACATTCACCGCAGCCTGACCCTGGCCTTAGGAGGCCAGATCGGGGGTCAGGCTGCGGGGAAAGCCTTTGTTAAGCCAGTGGCCTGGATCACAGCTTTACAATGGAGCCGCGGTGCCATGGCAACCGGACGCCTTGGCACCGTGGCTCCATTGTAAAGCCCTGACTGAGTTAGTTGGGTTTTTCTTGTACATGCAGGTGAGGCTGAATCGCAGTCCCAGCCTGCATATACAGGACTATTCGCGATTCTAGTCCCGCAGAGCTAGACGTGCCCCGCAGGATCAGAATCGTGTCCCCGCTGTATGTCTGAGACGAAATCGCGCTCTTTGTGTATTCTGCATACATCTGAGGATATACTGCATATGTAAAGGGATGTACATATATTCATATGTGCAGAAATGTAAGCATATTTGAGGTAGTTTAGTTGAGTTTATTATATATTTAATTTATTGCCTTTCCTAAGGTACAGAAGTGGAGGAGTAGCCTAGTGGTTAGAGTAACTGCCTCATACCCAGAAGATCAAGGGTTTGATTCCCACTGGCACTACTTGTGACTTTGGACAAGTCACTTTACCCTCCATTGCCTTGGAAGAAAAGGCTGGCAATCTACTTCTGATGATACATTGCCAAGAAAACTGGCTTGCTATGAGTCAACACTTACTTGATGGCACTAAAAAAAAAAGGTACAGAACCCTCACTTGATTTGCAGCTTGTTATGCTATGAGGGCTTGTGTGCATCAGTGATGCTGAGAGCTAAGCTATCAGTAGCTTAACTACTGGGAGTGTCTCCCAAGATGGACAGGTCTCAGCTGAGATGCTAGATTAAGACAAACCACCCATCTAGGCAACAGCAGCTTGGGACAGAGTTGGCAATGGAGGATCACATTTCTGTGTGACAACAACACTAGCATTACCTGCATGGAAGAAAGGCCTGGCAAACTACTTCCATATCTTGCCATGAAAACCCAATGGATAGTCAAAACAAAACAAATTGCACTATAGTGCTGGAAGATGAGACTCCCCAAGTTAGAAGGCATTCAACTGGTTATTAGGGATGAGCTGAAGACTTTTCAGCGTACGGCCAGCATTTAAGATGTGATTGGATCAAAGCCCTTGAGATGTCTGAATGTTGATGTAGCTGTGCATGAAATGAGAGTCAGAAGTTGCAAAGATGTCTTACATATACTGGGACATGGAACATACGAAGCATGACCAAAGGGAATATGGAACTTATGAAGCATGAACCAAGGGAAGTTGAAGATGGTGAAAAATGAAATGGAATGTGTACAACTCGATCTGTTGGGTGTCAGTGAACTGAAATGGACTGGCATCGGGCACTTTATATATGACCATCACATGGAGGAGTGGCCTAGTGGTTGGGGCAAGGTACTTCAGGCCAGAAGGTCGGGGTTCAAATCCAACTAGAGGACAGCAACCTTGGGCCGGAAGGACTGGGGTTTCTAGTCCCACGGGTGCTCCTTGTGGTCTTGGGCAAGCCACTTAACCCTCCATAGCCCATGTTCCCTGTAAAATAGTTATCTCCAAGTTATAATGCCCTGTTCAATGTAATTCCAGTTTGTTCAATGTAAACTGCACTGATGCAGAATAGCACGGTATATAAGAGAATGTAAATAAAAAAATAAACATGGTATACTATGCTGGCAATGAAAGACAAAGAAGAAATGGTGTTACATTTATAATTTAGAAGAAACTTGCAAGAACTGAAGTGAAATACAATACAATACACTGAATGCTTAATTACTATTCATCTACGAGGAATGCCCATCAACACAACTATTACTCAGGTATATGCCCCAACAACAGCTGCAGACGAGGAAGAGGTTGATGAGTTCTATAAACAAGAACAAGCTGAAAATGACAGAACATGTAAACAGGATATCCCAATAGTCATGGGTGACTGAAACACAAACGTTGACAACAAAGAAGGTGGCAAAGTGGTTGGAAGATATGGACTTCACAACAGAAATGAAGTTGGAGAAAGACTGATAGAATTCTGCAAGACCAACAATCTATTCATCTCAAGCATCTTCTTCTAGCAATACAAGCGGTGACTGTATACATGGACGTCACCCAGTGGACCGTACAAGAATCACATTTGCTACATCTGTGGAAATCAACAATGGAAAAGCTCAATAACATCAACAAAAAACAAAACCTGGAGTTACTGTGGTACAGATCACCAACTACTAGTATGTAAACTCAAGCTAAAACTGAAAAAGAGAAAACCACTTATGAGTGTGGCAAAATATAACCTTGAGAATTTAGCACTGTAATTTAAAGATTGCCTGCAAAATTGATTTGCTGCTTGGGATACAAATGACAGAGTACCAGAAGAGTTATGGGATGACATCAAGAAAGCTGTTGTTGAAAAAAGTGAGAAGTCTCTATAAAAAGGTGAAAAAGTAAAAATGGCCAAAATGATGATCGAAAAAACTCTGAAAATTGCCCAGAAACTCAGAGAAGCTAAAGCCAGAGGAGAAAGAGCAGCAATCACAGAACTTAGAGAGATTTTTGATGTGTGGCAAGACAAGACAAGGAGAAGTACTACAATAATGCATGCAAGGAAATAGAATCAGAAATTATTAGAGGAAGAACAAGATCAGCTTTCCTAAAGCTATGACAGTTAAAGAGAAAATTCCAGCTTTGAATTGGAATGCTAGAAGATGCTCAAGGATCCATTTTGAATGATGATGAGAAGCTCAAGAAAAGGTGGAAAGAGTATACAGTGTTATTATACCATAAAGATCAACTGGACCAACAGCTGTTTCAACCTGTACCTTATAATCAGGAATCATTGGTGATGAAAGAAGAAGTACAAGCAGCATTGAAAGCATTATTAAATAACAAGAACTGGGTATTGATGACAATCCCATTGAAGTATTACAGCAATCAGATGTGACTGTTGCCATTCTTACAAGGCTCTGCGAGGAAATTTGGAAGAAAACATCAAGCCAATTAACTGGAAAAGATCTGTGTTTATACCATTACTGAAGAAAAGTGATCCGATGTGACTGTAGAAATTATCACACATTGGCTCTGATCCCACATGCTAGCAAGATTCTACTCAAGATCATTCAGCAGAGACTACAACCATCCTGGAACGAGAACTGCCTGAAGTGCAAGCAGGGTTCAGGAAAGGGTGAAGAATAAGAGACATCATCGAGGATGTGAGATGGATCCTTGAAAAGACTAAAGAATACCAAAAGGATATCTATATGTGTTTTATTAATTACATCAAGGCTTTTCACTGTGTAAACCATGAGAAACTCTGGGCCACATTAAGAAGCATGGGTATACCAGAACACCTGATCGTTCTCTTGCACAATCTGTACATTGATCAAGAAGCGGAAGTAAGGATGTGGTTGAAAACTACAGGCCGGTTAGTTTAACTTCGGTGGTGAGTAAATTATTGGAAACGCTGCTGAAAGAGAAAATAGTGATGTTTCTGGAGTCCAGCGGATTACAGGATCCGAGGCAGCATGGATTCACCAGAGGCAGGTCTTGTCAGACAAAGCTGATTGATTTCTTTGACTGGGTGACCAGGGAGTTGGACCGAGGGAGAGCTCTAGATGTGGTGTATTTAGATTTCAGTAAAGCCTTTGACACTGTTCCTCACAGGCGACTTATAAACAAACTGAGCACCCTAGGGATGGACCCTAAAGTTACTGCTTGGGTTAGAAATTGGTTGGGTGGAAGGCGACAAAGAGTACAAGTAAATGGAGCTCACTCTGAGGAGAAGGATGTTACCAGTGGTGTGCCCCAGGGATCTGTCCTTGGTCCGATTCTTTTTAACATCTTTGTTAGTGATATAGCGGAAGGGCTGTCGGGTAAGGTTTGCCTCTTTGCAGATGATACCAAAATCTGCAATAGAGTAGACACCCAGGAAGGTGTAGATAACATGAGGAGGGATCTAGCTAAGCTTGAAGAATGGTCTAGAATTTGGCAGCTGGGATTTAATGTTAAAAAATGTAAGGTCATGCATTTGGGCTGCAGCAATCCAAGGGAGCAATACAGTATAGGAGGTGAAGTACTTTTGTCCACTAAAGAAGAGCGGGACCTAGGCGTGGTTGTGTCTGATGATCTTAAAGTAGCTAAACAGGTAGAAAAGGCGACGGCAAAAGCTAGAAGGATGCTTGGGTGCATACGGAGAGGAATGGCTAGCAGAAAAAAGGAGGTGATAATGCCTCTGTATAAGTCTTTGGTGCGACCTCATTTGGAGTATGGTGTGCAATTCTGGAGACCGCACCTTCAAAAGGATGTGAACAGGATGGCGTCGGTGCAGAGGGTTGCTACTAAAATGATTAATGGGCTTCATTATAAAGCATATGAGGACAGACTTAAGGATCTTAATATGTACACCTTAGAGGAAAGGCGGGATAGAGGTGATTTGATTGAGATGTTTAAATACCTCCGTGGCATAAATGTTCAGAGAGAGAGCCTCTTTCAATTAAAAGCAAGTTCTGCTACGAGGGGATATGGGATGAGGGTGAAGGGAGATAGATTCAGGAGTGATATGCGGAAATATTTCTTTACTGAAAGAGTAGTGGATCTATCGAATAGTCTTCCAGTGGAGGTGGTAGAGATGAGGACAGTAACTGAATTCAAAAAATCATGGGACCAACACAGAGGATCTCTAAAGGTAAAAAGTGGACTGTTGTAGTTGTTGTTATGGAAGGACAGACTAGATAGGCCATGTGGTCTTTTTCTGTCATCATGTTTCTATGTTTCTATGTAAGAACAGGGCCGGATTTACCTATACGCCATGTACGCCATGGCGTAGGGCCCACAGCTGGCAAGGGCCCACAAAAAGCTGCCGCGGCAGCATGGACGTTCCCGCGGGGCCCCCTCTGCCCTGCCGAATCCCCGGCTGAGCCCCTCCGTGCCGGCTTTGAGAGGCGCGAAGGGAGAGTGTCTCCCTCGCGTCTCTGTTAAGCCTGCGGGCTTAACAGAGACGCGAGGGAGACACTCTCCCTTCGCGCCTCTCAAAGCCGTCGCGGAGGGAGGGATTCGGCAGGGCTGAGGGGGCCCCGCGGGACCGTCCATGCTGCCGCGGCCTTGGTAGCAGCCAGCGGTTTTGTTTTTTTAAAATTGACCTCAGTATCTTCTGCTCAGAGTCCAGATGCTGCCCCCGAGTCTCTGATACATCCAAAGAAGGTTAGATATGGAAGAACAAGAGCCTTCCCTCTACACAAGGTATTATACTCTCACATTACATCATTAATTTCCCTCTCCCCTTCCCATTAGAATAGGCAATTTCTTTTAACACTCCTACTACCACTTACTGCTAATCAGGGGCTATAGTGTCCCTGAAGTCACTTCTAGTTGTAGGAATTGATTGCAGTTTTATCTGCATTATGTTATATTTGTTGCTCTTTTGCAGGGAGGCAGAGAGTTTCTCTATTTTGTGTTTCTTTTAGTTTCTAGAGGGATCCATTTGATATGTATTTTTATTACCAGGCGCTATCCAGAAGGAGCGGTTTGGTATTTTCCATTTCCTTTTGTGAATGTTCCATAATGACAATATCCTAAAAGTGGATAAAAAGCCTCCTTCATATTATAACCAGGGCCGGATTTACCTATACGCCATGTACGCCATGGCGTAGGGCCCACAGCTGGCAAGTCCCACAAAAATGGAAGTTAGCTTTTTTTTTTAAAATAAAATTTAAAAAAAAACCTGCTGGCTGCCGCCGCGGGGCCCCCTCTGCTGCCGCGGCAGCATGGACTGACCCGCGGGGGCCCCCTCTGCAAGGTCGATCCGTCCCTCCCTCCCTCCGTGCAGGCTGTGAGAGGCGCGAAGGGAGCGTGTCTCCCTTGCGTCTCTGTTAAGCCCGCAGGGGCTGATGGGAAATTTCCCATCAGCCCCTGCGGGCTTAACAGAGACGCGAGGGAGACACGCTCCCGTCGCGCCTCTCACTGCCTGCACGGAGGGACGGATCAACCTTGCAGAGGGGGCCTCCGCGGGTCAGTCCATGCTGCCGCGGCAGCAGAGGGGGCCCCGCGGCGGCAGCCAGCAGGTTTTTTTTTTTATTAAATTTTGCTTTAGGCCGGGGGGGGGGGGGTAGGACTGGTAATGGGCTATTGGGGGAGCTGGGGCTGGGACAGGAAATGGGCTGGGGGGGGTTAAGGCTGGATGTGGGCTGATGAGGTTAGGACTGGTAATGGGCTGTTGGGGGGGGTTAGAACTGGTAATGGGCTTTGGGGGGGCTTAAGACTGGTAATGGGCTGTGGGCTGATGGGGGCTGTCTGGTAAGGGGCTATGGGGGGGCTAGGACTGGAAATGGGCTGGGGGGTTAAGACTGAAGGTGGGCTGATGGGGTTAGGACTGGTAATGGGCTGTGGGCTGTTGGGGGGGGGTTAGAACTGGTAATGGGCTTTGGGGGGGTTAAGACTGGTAATGGGCTGTGGGCTGATGGGGGCTGTCTGGTAATGGGCTATGGGGGGGGGCTAGGACTGGAAAGAGGCTGGGGGGTTAAGACTGGAGGTGGGCTGATGGGGTTAGGACTGGTAATGGGCTGTGGGCTGATGGGGGGTTAGGACTGGCAATGGGCTATGGGGGGCTGACTGGAAATGGGTTGATGGGGTTAGGACTGGAAGTGGGCTGATGGGGGGTTAGGACTGGTAATGGGTTTAGGGGGGCTTAAACTGAAAATGGGGTGATAGGGGGTTAGGACTGTAAGTGGGTTGATGGGGGGCTAGGACTGGTATTGGGTTGGGGGGTTGCTAGGACTGGAAATGGGCTGATGGGTGGCTAGGACTGGAAATGGGCTGATGCAGGGACTAGAAGGGAATGGATGCTGGGTGAGGCTGGAACTAGAAGGGAGCTGATGTTGGGGGAGGATTAGAATGGGATGGGGCTGGAAGAGTAAAATGGAGAAGGGAAAAATATTTTGTGTGGGAGGGATAAAAAATCTACAATTGGCCGGGTATTGGGAGAGTAAGTGGGGATTGAGGATGGAGGGGTAAAATTTGAGTTGATGAAATAGGAATGAGGAAAGAGCAAAAGGAGAAAGATTAGTATGTTAAAGCAGATGTAGAGAGAGAATGGAAAAAAACTAGAAGAGAGAAGAAAGGACAAATGGACAGCAGACGATGGAGAGTTAGCAGAAGACACAAAGAAACCAGAAGAAAGTGGCTGGAGCAATTGCAGCTGAAAAAAATGCACAAAAGGTAGAAAAATATCTCTTTATTTTGAATTTATTAATTGGAATATGTCAGCTCTGGTAAATGTGCATCATTAACGTCTGCGCTTTGTTTAGTACAAGAGCAAATTAATGTATAGTTTTATTTCTACAGTGTTGTACATTCCAAGTTTGGCTTTTGGGATTCCCAGTTTAATTATTGTCTTCCTGTTTCTAAATTGTGATTACTTGTTTGGTGATGGTCTATGTTCTTTATGCATGTGTAACTGAGCTGAGGTGTTCTGTTTATATAATTCCTATTTGACATTGCCACTTGTTCTCTTTCCCCAGTAGGTCATGTACTGTTGTTCTCTGAAATGTATTGGTTTAATATTTGCAGTGTTGCCTTTTGATTGGTAGAGTATGGTGCTTTGTGAGTCCTGGTAGTGCTGTTAGGATACGGCGGGTTTGCTGTGGGTTCTAAATGGGCAGTGTTTGTAGTAGTTCCTAATGTGTCTGGCAGTTGGCACTGGATTATAGTAATGTAGAAATCTTTTAGTCTTTCTTTATCCATACACTCATTAAGAGGCACGTTTACTAAAAGTTAGTATATGGTAACATTATGCAAATATTTATGCAAATGAGGCCCCTTATGCAAATGAGGCCCCGCACCCCCCTTGGGCCGCCCCTGCTGGGGGCCCACAATTTTTGTTGGCGTAGGGCCTCACTCAAGGTAAATCCGGCCCTGTGTAAGAAGCAACAGTTTGAAAGGAACTAGGACAAACAGAATGGTTTAAAATAAGCAAAGGTGTACGACAAGGCTGCATACCTTCCCCCTAGCTCTTTAATTTATATGCAGAAGAAAGCATCAGAGAAGCAGGACTGTATGAAGACTACCGAGGTATGAAGATCGGTGGAAGACTGATCAACAACCTTCATTGTACTGATGATGCCACAATACTGGCTAAAAGTGAAGATGATATGCCACATTTGCTTCTCAAGATCAAGGAATATAGGGTCCAATTTTCGAAGGCATTTACACGGATAACTGCCCTAGTTACCCGTGTAAATGCCATATCCGGGATTTTCGAAGGGCACCAACACAGGCAGTGCCCTTTGAAAATCCCGGATATGTCCCTAACGGGCCCAGATGCTATGAGACATATTCCCTAAGGCAGAGGATCTCAGTTTCAGAATGCCCAGGACATGGGATCCCTGTCTTGGGGGTTCTGGGGCAGGGGTTCCCTGACATGGAGCATCACTGAGCAGGGAACCCTGAACCAAAGAGCCACTGATGTTAACTTAAAGGTACATTAGCTTTAACTTTACTTCCAATTTAACACTGAAGTTAAAATTTACTTTGAAGTTAACTTTTGTTTTAATGCATTACCTTTAGTTTAGTGCTATTTTTTATTTTACTTCCATTATGGCATTGAATTTTTACTGCACTGCTTTTTGCATATAATTGGCTTATTACATCAGAAGTAAAGTAAAAGATCAGTGTAGAAGTAAAACAAAGTTAAAAATCTAATGCTGACTTTTAACACATTTATTATGTGAGGCTATAAGTTAGGTAAAATGCTTCTTCCAGTGAAACTCCAGGTCCAAAGCTTTATTGTAGTCCTAGGCACAAATAAATACACAGGGTATTAAGTGCTTAGAATGAATTTTACCATGCTGCAACCATTAGTATGAGCCCTCGTTAATGGTTATCACATGCTAAAAACAGTGCCATTGTAAGAAACCCACACTAAGGGCCCAATATGCAGCTAGGCAGGCTATGCACCGTGCCAGTGCAATATTGACGCTACCCGGTTAGTGGCAGTCTCTTCCTCCGCTCTGCCCTGGAACATCCCCAACATGCCCCTATGCTAACCCCAGAGCATTGGGGCATGTAGCAGGCTTGGAAGGGGATATTCAGTGGCACTAACCATATAAGTGCAGTTGAATATCCCGATTAAAGGCATTTACATGGTTTACTGGACTGTAAACCATGTAAATGCCTTTCGAATATTGGGCCCTAAGTGTTTAACGTGGGATTGTGGTGGGGTTGAAGTGAGGGCGGGGCACCCTGGGCTGGCTGGCATGACCGCTGCATTAACAGTGGCATTAAGTGTAGCCATGCTATCAGCAGTCTAGTAATACAGCAGTTGTCTTTGACCAGAAATATTTTTAAAAACTGCTGATTCACAGTGGCACTAGTCTTCCCCCGATCCAATTGCCTTCAAAGAGTTAACCCCCTGATCAGATCTCCCCTCCCTAGAGATTCCCCCTTGTATCAGGACCCCCCCCCCCCCCCCGATTCAATCCCCTACCCATTTAGCACCCTCCTGGCTGACAGCAACACCCCCCCCCCCTCACTGATGCAGATCCCCAATGGCACATTCCCTACCACCATCAGGATGTCGCAAAAGGCACATACCCTCCAATAGAAGCCTCCCAAAGGCATACCTCACCCCCAGTAGACGCTACCACCCCTGATCCCCCCTGGGACTCACCTGAGGGTTTCTTTTTCCCCTAGTGTGTAATGGTGTCAAGCAGTAGTCCACCTCCGCTCCTGCCTTGTTGTCAGTCAGTCTCAAAATGGTGGCAATAACCACTAGTAGTAGTCTTGCAGTACTATCGCTAGAAGATTGACCCCCAAAGGTAGTAATGCAAAACTACCCCTAGAGGTCATCGCTGCCATTTTAAGACCAGTCAGCAACCCTGTGGAAGACAAGGAGGATTATTTACACTCAACACCACTAGAAACTAGGGAAATCCTGGGTAGTCTCAAGGGGGTGGGTCCAGGGATGGAGGAAGGTGGGAGTTGTGTCTGTGGGTGGTGGGGCAGAGACTTTTATTTGGGGGATGTTTCTTTGAGGAGACATCCTGGTAGTGGTGGGGAGCATACCATGGGGAGTAGAGGTCTTCATAGCTGGGGAGTGCTGAATGGAGGAGGATATTAGATAAGGGGAGGGGGATTCAATCAGGAGTGTTAACTCTTTGCATGCAGAAGGCTTGTTCCTCCGTAGTAGCAGCAGCTTTTTTCATATTTGGTTTTTAGTATCGAGGACTGTTTTACATGCTTCGGTAGTTGCCAAGGCATGTAACGAAGGCCCATGCATAAATTCTGCTTTGTATGGTAAATTCAAGTCATATGCTGGTCACACTGCCTGCATTTACCGCAAAAGCTTTCCACCTATCAACTCTTAATTTTTGCAGCTGGAGTTTAGCTGTATGCACATTAGTAAACATACTCCTTAGACTTTTACACAATTTGTTTGTTTTTCCTTCCCATTCTGTGGTTCACTTATAGTGCTGCTGTCGGTTCTGTTTTTCTGTTGCTGCTCCTCCTTTGTGGAATGTGCTACCTGCCGAAATTCATCTAGAGTTTTCCCTTCCTAAGTTGGAGGCTACTCTTAAGATATTCTGTTTTTGCAGCCTTTCCCACCAGGTTGACTTTCTGAAGAAAATCCTTTTTTTGTGTCTTCGGCTGAGATTTGCTCCCCTTTTCCTTTTGTATACTCTGGTGGCCATTGTAATTTCCTTTCGCTTTTCACCTTGTCTACCCTTGTAGTTTCGTATTCGTTTTCCCCTGCATTTTTGCCTTTTGTAAACCGCATAGATACTTGAATTTTGATTTTCAGTATATAACATAAATAAACTATAAACTATTTGTGTTGCTACTTGTGATATATGGTAGTCAAATGTAGGAGCCAGTATACCAACTATGTGGTATAGACTCTATTTTTCTATAATGTACCATATAATTATATTAAGGACTTATTTTGTATCATTTTCTGATACAAATTCAGATACTTGTGCCTGATTCAGAGATGCGGGCTTTGGAACTGCATGTCCCAGTGGGACGTGCAACCCCGCATGCCATCAGGACCCTACTCCCCCTCCTGCTCTCTCCACATGTCCTGAGCAGTAGGACGGGAAGAGTCAGTGGGGAGTGGGAGGTGGCAAGCGGGGCAGAGCAGGGGCAGGCCAGCTTGGCAGGACTTACAGGGATGATTCAGGTCATGGCCTTCTACGTCCTGCGGGGTCCTGGGGACGTGCTGCTTATTCCACCTCGGAGGTGGAATAAGCAGCACTGATTCGGCCATCCTGGCCGGGGATCACTCTCCAGGGCCAGGGCCGGGTGCAGGGGGGATTCCAGCTGGCGAACTGTGGGTTGAGTGGTGGTGAAGAGGGGGGCCTAAGCCACGGGAGTTGGGGATACCTGTGGGGAGGACATCTCCGCAGGCGGCAGGGGCATGCCA
This sequence comes from Ichthyophis bannanicus, assembly GCA_033557465.1. Classification (NCBI taxonomy): domain Eukaryota; kingdom Metazoa; phylum Chordata; class Amphibia; order Gymnophiona; family Ichthyophiidae; genus Ichthyophis; species Ichthyophis bannanicus. Next base: position 938,901,235 of record CM066033.1, on the reverse strand, counting down.
GGCCATCCACAGGCCTGATTCTGTGCACCGTGGGAATGTTTTGTTCCCACGGTTCACAGAATCGGGTGCTAACGGGCCCATCTTCCTCAGGGATGTCCGGATGGCCCTGACGTCCACCTCTCTGAATCGGGTTCTATGTGTCTTCTTCTGTTTATTGTTGTTTTGCCCTGCACCTTGGGACAAAAAAATTAATTTAGGGGCCTATTAACTAAGCCACGTTACCTGTGGTAATTTCCGCATTAACAATTAAGGTGGAATGGGAAGAAGAATGGGTGGATAATGGGCAAAGACTGTGTCTTACATTTATCATGTGAGAAGTTGCCAGGCATAACCTGTTAACATAACCTATAACATGGCTGAATAGATGCAGCTAACTACATTGTGTTATCTACCATTCAATTAACACATGGTGAAGAACTTTTTTATGTTTAACTGAAAGGCAAAACATTGAGAATGTCCCCATCGCTTAATGTGGGGGCTTTGCAGTTACTCCCTTAATTTCAGCCGTTAACCCGCAGTCAGGGGCGGCTCTATAATGAGGCTGAGTGAGGCGGTGGCCTCAGGCGGCAACTTTTTGGAGGCGGCAAATTTGCCCCCAAAAAGCCCGCCTCACTCGGCCCTCAAATTTAAAAAAAAACAAACCCAATCGGAAGAGCAGTGGCAGCAGCAGAAGAAAGTACCCTGCGGCCTCCCCGGCAGAGCCCTCTTCTCTCCTTCATCACTGGCTTTACAGAGCCGTGAAGGGAGAGTTTCCGTTTCTCGTGGCTCTGCTAAGCCCACCGGCGCTGATGGGAACCAGGAAATGCCTGTTTCCCATCAGTGCCGTTAGGCTTAACAGAGCCGCGAGAAAGGGAAACTCTCCCTTTGCAGCTCTGCAAAGCTGGTGGTAGTGCTGAGGGAGAGAAGAGGGCTCTGCCAAGGCGGCCACAGGGCACTTTCTTCTGCTGCTGCTGTGGTGGCAGCAGCAGCGGCTTCAGCTTCAGCACCAGTTTCTTCAACTGGGTTGATGGGGGGGGGGGGATTAGGACTGGTAATGGGCTATGGGGGGGGGCTAGGACGGGAAATGGGCTGATGGGGGGGTTAGGACTGGAAGTGAGCTGATAGGGGGTTAGGACTGGTAAGGGGCTATGGGGGATCTAGGACTGGAAATGGGCTGATGGGGAGGTTAGGACTGGAAGTGGGCTGATGGGGTGGATTACTACTGGTAATGGGCTATGGGGGGGCTAGGACTGGAAATGGGCTGATGGGGGGTTAGTACTGGAGTGAGCTGATGGGGGAGGGGTTAGGACAGGAAGGGGGCTGATGGGGGGTTGGACGTAATGGGCTAAGGGGGGGCTAGGACTGGAAGTGAGTTGATGGGGGGTTAGGACTGGAAGTGAGCTGATGGGGGGATTAGGACTGGAAGTGGGCTGGTGGGGGTTTAGCACTGATAATGGGCTATGGGGGGGCTAGGACTGGAAATGGGCTGATGGGGGGTTAGGACTGGTAATGGGCTATGGGGTGTTAGAACTGGAAATGGGCTGATTGGGAGGGGGCTAGGGCTGGTAATGGGCTATCGGGGTGGCTAGGACTGGAAATGGGCTTATGGGGTGGTAGAAAAGGAAATGGGCTGATTGGGAGGGGGCTAGGGCTTGTAATGGGCTATAGGGGGGGCTAGGACTGCAAATTGACTGATGGGGTGGGGTTAGAACTGGAAATGGGCTGATCGGGAGGGGGGCTAGGACTGGTAATGGGCTGATTGGTGGGATTAGGCCTAGAAATGGGCTGATTAGGGGGACTAGGACAGAAAATGGGCTGATTGGGAGGCTAGGACTGGAAATTGACTTATTGGGGGGGGGTTAGGACTGGTAATGGGCAGATGGGGGGCTAGCACCGAAAATGAGCTAGGACTAGTAATGGGCTGATTGAGGGGCTAGGACTAGAGTGGGCTGATAAGGGGGATAGGACTGGAAATGGGCTGGGAATGGACTAATGGGGGAGGGGAGGAGAGTGCTGCTGGCCCTGGAAGAAAACTAGGGGCTAGGGCTAGAAATGGGCTGATGCGGGAGGATGGTAGAATAGGACTGGAAGGGAGAGGATAATGAAAGGGTCTGCCAGGGGAAGGAGGGGGCAGGAAGGGAGCTGACACAGGGGAAGAAGGGGGCTGGAAAGGAGTTGACACCTGGGATGTACTGAAGGGGGACTGGAAGGGAGCTGACACTTGGGGATGGGAGTGGTAGGTGGTTGGGTAATGGGGAGGAGCCTGGAAGGGAGCTGACATGCAAATGGCAATGGAAGGGGGATGGACAGATGGTAGGGCGACTGGAAGGGAGCTGACTGGGGGGGTGGCACTGAGCGTGGACATAAGCTGATATCTGGGATGGTATTTGGACTAGAAGGGGCTGGACAGTGGGGAAGGAGGGGGACTAGAAGGGAATGGACACCAGTGGCAGTCGTGGGAATGCAAGGCAGTTGACATTGGAAGGTACTGGGAGGGGAGGACTGGAAAGGGGGCTGATACTGGCGAGGGTTACTGGAACTGGAAATGGGCTAATGGAAGTAAGTGAAGAAAACAAAAGAAGAGATAAGAAATGGCAGATGGACCATAGACCACAGAAAGAGAGCTAAGAGAAGACAGAAAAGCAGAAGCCTCAGATCGGGACCAGCATGATCAGAGAATAAAATGGTCAGACAACAAAGGTAGAAAAAATAATTGTATTTAATTTTAGTGATTGGACTTTGTGCTATTTTTATATTTTACACAGTACTGGGGAACTGCATCTCTTATTTATCTGATGTTGCACTGCATGTGGACTCTGGCTTCTTGTGGTTTCAATTTAAATTTTGTCTACATATTTTTATTTTTACTTTAGATTGTGGTTACTTCTGTACTTGGTGAGGATCGATGTTGTGAGTGTGTTACTGAGGTCAGGTGTTCGGTTAACATGGAGTTTGTACATAAAGATCTGTACTGTACTGTAGTGATTTGACTTGTTCAGCTTTTCAAATAGGTATATGGATGTTCCAGGGCCCACTGCAGTATTTACAGTGACGCTTTTATTGGATGGGCTCCTTATGTGAGTTTTGGAAGTTGGTGCTGTTACGGTATGGTAGGTGTGCTCTTTGTTGTAGGGTTTTGTATTAGTTCACAATATGCCTGGTACTGGAGAATAGTGGTGTTGTTGTTAGTGAGATGATCAGAATCAGATTTTTTTTTTTAATATTGAGTTCTGTGGGAGAATGTCCTGGTTCTGCTCTGCACCTACTGTGAATGCAAAATATATGTTGAAAAAGAAAAAGCAAGAACCATAACGCAGTTTATAACAACAAAATAAAAATGAGTTACAATTTAGTTTTATAAACTGTGCTGTTGGTTCTTGCTGTCTTTTAGTTCCTTGATGTGCAAACAGGACCATACCTAGACCTGTGTAAGCGGTGCAGCCGCACAGGGCGGAAAGGCTTGGGGGGGGGGGGGCACATTTCGGCTGTCTGCTGTTGCCCTGCCACCGCTGGCAGGACAATAGTAGGCAGCCGAAATGCGCTCCCCAAGCCTTTTCACAGCACTTTAAGCAGGTCTGGTCCCTCCCTCCTCCGACGCAATGTCAGTGTAAGGAGGGACAGATCTGCTTAAAGTGCCAGTGCCTTTCAGATCGGGCGCATGTCTCCCTCCTCCTCCCCATACCTCTGTCCAGCGCTGCCTGCTCTTTCCCTGCTGCCGGCGCCGCCATGAAAAAAACTGATGGCGGCAGCAGCAGGGAAAGAGCAGGCAGTGCTGGACGGAGGTATGGGGGGGAGGGGGCGTGAGCCCGAACTGCAAGTTGCACAGGGTGTGATTGCAGCTCGATACGGCCTTGTGTGCAAACATCTTGCATTTCCTCCATATAATCTAATCAGCTTTTTGGTTTGGTTTAGTCTCTGATTGGATTTCTGAAAAAGCCCCTCCCCCTCTAGGGTGGGGGTGGCGCCATTTCATACTTCGTCTCAGACAGCAGATTGCCTTGAGCCGCCCCTGCCCGCAGTAAATACAAAATCTTACCGCGTATTAGTAAATACAAGCCTAAATGAAAAGAAACTGTTATCTGGCAAACTGCAAATTACCTGCCATTAAAATACATTTGAAAAATAATTTTACATTGCCGCTCAATTGGATGGCAAGAAATGGGGGGCTTGTGGACCTGTCTGGATATGACAGACCCTGCATTTTCAGTCAAGCTCTCTCTTGCTGGGCTACTGATGCATCAGGTTATGACTTTGATGAGCTTTAGAAGCCTGGCTCTGATTTCTTTTGCAAAAGTCAAAATATATTCCAACTAGTTCAGATTCATACAAGTTCCAATTATTCTAAATATTTGAAGAAACATTTATTCAGCTTTAAATTTCTAGAACTATCCAGATGAATGCTCATTTGTGACTTTCAAATCTAACCCAAGTCCAGCAAATGTGGAGCAGAGTCACAAATGGTTAAGCTTTATTCAAGTTGATTGGAGAAACAAGACAGACTGTACATGCTATCTGCCGTGTGGCATGCCGCTGACTGTCAGCAGAGTGGAGAAGTAGCCTGGGAACCAAGACCAGAGTTTGAACCCCACTGAGGTTTCTTGTGGCCATGGGCAAGTTACTTAACCCTCCACTACCTCAGGTACAAACTTTGACTGCAGGTTCTTTGGGGGCAGGGAAATTACCTACTGTACCTCACTGTCACTGTGGAAAGATGTGAGCTAAATAAATGTCAGAGGTGGCATTCTGTTTGCTTGTTTTTGTGATGTGTTGTGTTAATGCTGGTTTTCAATTATTGTAAACTGCTCAGATGCTGGGGTTGGCAGTAGAAGAGAAGGGCACACATAGAAGGCATCTGCCAGAAGAGCAGAGCTTCCGAGGAAGGGTGGAGGGAGAGATAAGAGAGGAAAGGTAGTGAGGAGCAGCAGACTGAGTGCACTTAAAGGTCAGTACGAAAAGTCTGAACGGGATCCGGAAATGGATAGGGATCTAGTGAAGCGATTTGAGAAGAGGAGTTACATGAGCATAACGAGGCAGGTGGAAGATTAGCCGGGCAGCTGAGTTTTGAAAAGTTTGAAGGGGAGAGAGATGATTCAGAGGGAGACCAGCAAGGAGGAGGTTGCAATAGTCTAGGCATGAGGTGAGTAAAGAATGGATAAGTGTCTTAGTAGTGTGTGTGTAGAAAGGAAGGGACGAATTTTGCCAATGTTATAGAGAAAGAAGCAACAGGTTTTAGCTATCTGTTGGATGTGTGCGGAGAAAGAGAGAGTAAAGTCAAAGATGACCCCAAGGTTGTAAGCTGAGGAAACAGGGAGGAGTGTAGCATTATACACAGAAATGGAGAAAGGATGAAGGGGGAAGGTGGGTTTAGAATGAATGATAAGAGTTCAGTTTTGGCATTGTCAGTTTCATGCAGCAGTAAGACATCCAGGGTAGAAATATCGAAGTCTGGAGATGGCAATGGAAGAGAAGGGCACAGATAGAAGGGCCAGAAGAGCAGAGTTCCAAAGGAGGAAACAGACAAGATACCAACCAGGGCAAGGTTACCCAAGGCCCCAGGCAAACAAATACTTTGGAGCCTCCACCCTAATATAAATACATTTTTAAACCCCTCTATTCCCCCAACCCCTGGCTCCCACTGAAACCTGGTTCTTACCAGATGGTACTACCTCAGCTGCTGCACTTTCACTTGGCGGCTTCCACTTCTCTCACACTCCTCAGCCACATGGTCGCGGTGGAGGTGTTGGCCTTTTACTTTTTCCTTCTTGCAGATTTCAACCTCTGTTGTTATCTCAGTCTCATTCCTCTCCCTCCTTTGAGGTCCATTCTGTTCTTTTTTTCCATCCTCTTCCACTTCAGATTGCTGTAATCTACAGACCACCAGATAAGTCAGTTTCTACATTCCTCTCTGACTTCGACTCCTGGCTCCGTTATTTTTAGATCCTTCTTCACTTTCTGTCATTCTTGGTGATTTTAATTTTCATGTTGATAACCCCTCTGACCCATATGTTTCAAAGCTCCTTTCACTTACCTCCTCTTACAACTTCCTTCTCTGCTCCTCCTCACCTACTCATCAGCTTGGTCACTGTCTCGATCTTGTCTTCTACTCTAATTGTTTACCCTCTAATTTCTTCTCCTCTGTTCTTCCTTTGTCTGATCACCATCTCTTAAGCTTCACTCTCCATTACTCCCCATGTCAATCTTGGCCTATTTCTTCCCTTCTTTTTAGGAATCTACATGCTATTGACCTATTAACTCTATCATCTACTGTCTCTTCACTTCTTCATTCCACTTTGTCCTCTAATTCTGTTGGCAAGGCCATCCTCCACTATAATACTGCTCTCTCCTCTGCTCTTGATGCTGTTGCTCCACCCATATCTCGTCCTGTGAGGCATTCTTCTCCTTAGCCCTGGCTTTCTCATACTTCCCGCTATCTCCGTTCCTGTGCCCGTGAAGTGGAGCACATTTGGCTTAAATCAGGCTCCTTTTCTGACTTCCTTCACTTTAAATTCATGCTTCTCTCTTACAAGTCTGCTCTTGCCCTTTCAAAGCAAAACCATTTTATTCATATGACTGACTGTCTTGCCTCCATTCCCCGTCGTCTAGTCTCTAACCTCAATTCACTTCTTATCCCTCCACTGACACTAATCCCTCCTTCCCTCTCTGCTCAAACCTAGCTAACTTTTCCATGACAAAGTCTCTAAGATTAGTCTTCTGTTGTTGTTAAGTGCCATCAAGTCGGTGTTGACTCATGGCGATCCTTTGGATAGTTGTCCTAAATTGTGATCAGTCTTCAGTCAGGCTGCTCATTGATGACAGACTGGCACTCGTAGCTGCTGTTATTGTATAAATCCATCTCATTATTGGTCTTCCTCTTTTACGTTGACCTTCTATCTTACCAAGCATGATGTCTTTCTCTAATGATCTCTCTCTTCGCAAGATGTGTCAAAAGTATGAAAGCCAAAGTCTTGTCATCTGAACTTCTAAAGAAGACTTAGGTTTGATCTCCTCTAGTATTGACTGGTTTGTTCTTTGGGCAGTCCATGGTATACACAGTATTTATCGCCAGCACCATAATTCAAAGGCATTGATTTTCTTCCTGTATATCTTTTTCACTGTCCATCCTTTGCATCCATAAGATGTTATTGAAAATGCCATGGCTTAAACAAGTCAAATCTTTGTATGGAGAGAGACATCTTTGCTCTTGAGAATCTTATCTAGGTCCTTCATAGCCATTCTGCCAAGAGCAATGAGTCGTCGGATTTCTTGACTGCTTTTTGCTTCTTTATTGATTGTTGATCCAAGTAGGTTAAAGTTGTCCACTATTTCAATTTTTTCACCATCAACAATGAACTTATTGATTTTGCCAGATGTCATCATCTTTTTCTTCTTTACATTAAGGTGCAGGCCCATTTTAAGACTCTGTTCTTTGATCTTGAGAAGCAAATATTTCAGGTCCTCTTCACTTTCAGCCAGTAATGTGGTATCATCAGCATAGCGAAGGTTGTTGATGAGTCTTCCAACAATCTTCACACCTCTGTTGTCTTCATACAATCTTGTTTCTCTGATGATTTGTTCTGCATTTAAATTAAACAGGTAGGGTGAAAGTATGCAGCCTTATTGTACACCTTTGCTGATTTTAAACCATTCTGTTTCTCCTTGTTCCATTCGAACTGTTGCTTCTTGATCAATGTAAAGGTTGTGCAAGAGAACAATCTGGTGTTCTGATATACCCATGCTTCTTAATGTGGGCCAGAGTTTCTCATGCTTTACACAGTCAAAAGCCTTGCTGTAGTCAATAAAGCACAAATAAATATCCTTTTTGTATTCTTTAGTCTTTTCAAGGATCCATCTCATATCCGCGATGATGTCTCTTGTTCCTCGCCCTTTCCTGAACTCTGCTTGTAATTCAGGTAGTTCTTGTTCCAGGTATGGTTGTAGTCTCTGTTGAATAATCTTCAGTAGAATCTTGCTGGCATGTGGGATTAGAGCGATTGTGTGATAATTTCAACAGTCAGTTGAATCACTTTTCTTTATTTTTGGTAGAAACACAGATCTTTTCCAATCAGTTGGCCATGATGTTGACTTCCAAATTTCCTGGCAGAGACTTGTAAGAATGGTAACTGCTGTATCAGATTGCTGTAATACATCTATGGGAATACCATCAATGCCTGGTGCTTGTTCCTTGATGAGGCTTTCAATGCGCTTCAACTTCTTCTTTCATCACCATTAGTTCTGGATCATAAGGTATAGGTTGAAACGGCTGTTGGTCCACTTGATCTTTATCATATAAAGACTCTGTATAATCTTCTCACCTTTTCTTGATCTTCTCAGCATCATTCAACATAAATCCTTGAGCATCTTATACCATTCCAGTTTGAGGCTGGAATTTTTTCTTTAACTCTCGTAGTTTTAAGAAAGCCGATCTTGTTCTTCCTCTAATAGTTTCTGTTTCTATTTCCTTGCATGCATCATTGTAGTACTTCTCCTTGTCGTGTCTTGCTGCATGTTGGAAATCTCTGTTGAGTTCTGTGATTGCTTCTCTTTCTGGCTTTAGCTTCTCTGTGTTTCTTGGAAATTTTCAGAGCTTCTTCGGTCATCCATTTTGGCTGTTTTTCCTTTTTCACCTTTTGTAGAGACTTCTCGCTTTTTTCCAACACAACCTTCTTGATGTGATCCCATAAGTCTTCTGGAGCTCTGTCATTTGTATCTAAAGCAGCAAATCAAATTTGCAGGCAGTTTTTAAATTCCAGTGGTATGTTCTCAAGGTCATATTTTACTGCATTCATGAGTGGCTTGCACTTTTTCAACTTTAGCTTGAGTATGCATACTAGTAGTTGGTGATCTTTACCACAGTCAGCTCCAGGTTTTATCTTTGTTGATGTTATAGAGCTTTTCTATCGTTGACTTCCACAGATGTATCAATTTGATTTTTGTAGAATCCATTGGGTGAAGTTCATGTGTACAGTTGCCTCTTGTGTTGCTGGAAGAAGGTGTTTGAAATGAATAGATCATTGGTTTTGCAGAATTCTATCGGTCTTTCTCCAGCTTCATTTCTGTTGCAAAGTCCATATTTTCCAACCATTTTGCCTTCTTCTTTGTTGCCAACGTTTGTGTTCCAGTCAGCAATGACTATCAGAATATCCTGTTTGCATGTTCCGTCAATTTCAGTTTGTACTTGTTCATAGAACTCATCAACTTCATCCTCTTCTGCAGCTGTTGTTGGGGCATATACTTGAATTATAGTTGTGTTGATAGGCATTCCTTGTAGATGAATAGAAATTAAGCATTCACTGACTGCACTGTATTTTATTAAAGTTCTGCACATTTCTTCTTAATTATAAATGCAACACCATTTCTTCTTTGTCTTTCATTTACAGCATAGTAGACCATGTGATCATCTGATACAAAGTGCCCGATGCCAGTCCATTTCAGTTTGCTGACACCCAACAGATCAAGTTGTATGCGTTCCATTTCATTCTTGACCACCTCCAACTTCCCTTGGTTCATGCTTCATATGTTCCATGTTCCAATATGTAAGACATCTTTGCAGCTTCTGACTCTCATTACATTACTCTTCTATTTCCTCCTATTTCTTCCTTTCCTCCCCTTCCTCCTCTCCATAATCAGCTTTTCCCTTCATCTTCCCCTCCCCTTTTCTTATTTTTCTATAATCTCTTATGAAGAAACTTCCCTTCTTCTTTCAATCTCCAAACCCACCACCTATTCTCCTGATCCTATTCCTACCCATCTCCTCAGTTCTGTCTCTTCCTCTGTTACCCCTTCCATCTCATATATTATTAATCTTTCATTCTCTACTGCAACCTTTCCTGCAGCCTTCAAAGATGCTGCGATCACTCCTATCCTTAAAAAAGCCTTCTCTCGATCCTTCAACTCCTACCAGTTATCGTCCTGTTTTGCTTTTTCCTTTCATTTCTAAACTTCTTGAGCGAGCTGTCCTTCATCGTTGCCTTGGATTTCTCACCTCTCATGCATTCCTGGATCCACTCCAGTCTGGCTTTCATCCTTTTCATTCCATTGAAATGGCTCTTACCAAAGTCTCTAGTGATTTATTTTTTAGCAAATTCCAAAGGCCTCTATTCTGTCCTTATTCTTCTTGACTACAGCTTTTGATACTGGTTGATCACTATGTCCTCCTTGACACATTATCTTGTCTGGGTTTTAGAAACTCTGTACTGCCTTGGTTTGCTTATTATCTTTCGAATCACTCTTTTAGTGTTCGTTCTCATGGTTCCTCCTCTTCTGCCATCCCTCTCTTAGTTGGTGTATCTCAAGGGTCTGTTCTAGAAACTCCCCTTTTCATCCCTCAGTGCCCTCATTTCTTCCCATGGTTTTCACTATCATATTTATGCTAATGATTCTCAAATCTAAATTTCCTTACCTGATATTTCTCCTGTACTCCAATCCTGTATCTCCACTTGCTTGTCTGACGTCACTGCCTGGATATATCTCTACTGTCTGAAATTGAACATAGATAAAACTTAGCTGCTTATCTTTCCTCCTAAGCCCTCCTCCCCCCTTCCTCCTTTCTCTATTACTATTAATACTATCCTACAACCTGTCTCTTCAGCCCGTAACGTTGGAGTCATTTTTGTCTCCTTGCTCTCCTTCTCCTCTCACATTCAACAGATTGCTAGAACTTGTCATTTCTATTTGTTTAACATTAGCAAAATTCAACCCTTCCTCTTTGAAGATACTACTAGGACCCTTATTCACTCCTTAATTACTTCCCGTTTTGACTATTGCAACCTTCTCCTTGTTGGTCTTCCTCAGTCCCACCTGTTTCCTTTTTGATCTGTTCAGAACTCTGCGGCACGACTGATTTTCTGCCAGCCGCGTTACCCTCATGTGACCACTCTATTGAAATCGCTTCACTGGCTTCCCTTTCGGTTCCATATTCATTTCAAACTACTTCTCCTAACCTTTAAATGCATTCACTCTACGGTCCCTCATTATCTTTCCTCCCTCCTCTCTCCCTCGTGAACTCCGCTCTTCCTCTGGTCTCCTTCTCTCTAGGCCCTTCTCTTCTAATACTAACTCCAGACCGCTCCTTTCACATTGCTGCTCCTTATGTCTGGAATAAGCTTCCCCTATGTCTATGTCAAGTCTCTTTCTCCCTTTTCAAATCTTTGCTAAAAACATACCTCTTTGAGACCACTTTTGGATTATGATCTTTGTTTTCCTAGTGTCTCCTCTTCCCTTTGACCTCATGCTTCTTGTATTGTCACGTCTGTTTTGTCTTTTAGATTGTGAGCTCTTTGAGCAGGGACTGTCTTTCTCTGTGTTTGTACAGCGCTGCATACGCCTTGTTGCACTTAATAAATGAATAATAATAGTAATAATAATAATAAACACATCACCTCCGTCCCCCATGCGACTGCTATAATCACCTTCATCACCCTGATTCTCTTCAGCAGGCAGGAGTCAGCAGGCAGCACTTCTTATCTGCCGCTACCTCGTCCCACAAAGCAGAATTCTGACAGCAGAGGAAAGCCAGCAGAGATGGGTCCAGCAGCAGGTAAGTGCTCCTCACTGACTCCTCCTACCAGCTGGAGGACAACACCAAATGGTAGGGAGGATATAATTCTGTAGAAGGCAGTTGACTTACTGGGCCAAATTCTGATGGCAAACCTATTGGAAACCATTGAATATGGCATGTGTCTATCTGACAATGCCTTAATCCTTCCTTGATGTTACAGAGTCACATCACAAGCTGTGAACACTTTGGAAAGATTTTATTGCAACAATGCAGTTAAGTTAAAAAAGACCAACAAAGCATCTGGGTAGATGGTACCCTAATGTATGTTTAGAAATGCAAACTTTTGAAACTCCCAAGGTCCCTTTCTCAGGCAATATCATTGGTCATCCCAGATGACAGAGTTGCAACTTTAAACATTTTATCCTTACATTCCTGGCGGGAGGGAGAGTCATTACTTCAGTTTTATTAAAGTCAGAAGCATAAGACAAGAAGCAATAGTAAACATTTTTAAAATGAGATTAGCATATGGATCACTGAATCTGTATTATAAACACAGCCAAGCAAATTATACCAGATGTTTTATATATACACAAATACAAATATTTCCTTTAACTCAGATTTCATTTTTGAATTAGAAATTTCCTTAAGAAGTTACAGCAGACATTGGCAGTGAAATGCATAGGGGGTCATTCCAGAACACAAATAAGCTGGTTAGATGTGAGGGATAGATGTGTTCCTTGCGAAAACGTCTAGAACCATATGCTGAAACCACACAGCCCTGCATGTACACAGCGCTAGCATGGGTATCTCGGAACGTAGGCGGGAAGGGGCGGAACAGGGATGTGGCCAGCCACAGAGACGTACAAAGCATATTCAGGAGAGGCCTGTGTAGGTATTCAGTGTTTCCTGCATATGCCCAAGTTAATCCTGCAGAAACATAGAATAAGGAGAGGACTTAGAATAATTTCTTCTCTGCTCTGCAATGAAACCCATATTGAAGAATGGCTGTGACAAATAAGTTTGTGTCTGCAGTCTGGAAAAACAGAAGGCGCTGTTTTACTGAACAGACAGCAGAGGAGAGGGAAAGTTGAAAAGTAAAGAAACATTAATAAACACTCCCACAGACATATTCAGAAGAGCACTGGTGTTTATCCTGGCTATGCTGACATTTGCTGTTTGCGCTAAAGGAGCAAATCTAGGGTTCTCTGACAATTCCTATTTCCTGAAAATTGGGACTGCTGATGGAGTCCTGGGACTGCATGCTATAATGTCATACCAGCTGTTGTTGATTGGTGCAGGGCCTCTTTTTGGCAGACGTATGTTTTGTTGAGACTGCAAGTGAGAGTGTGTGTGTGTGTGTGTGTGGTTTGTGTGTTGCATGGGGGGATCTAGTGTGCTCACCCACAAACCTGGGAGAGACATGATTAACTGGCCAGTACCTGGACCATAGGGATGACTGCAGCGTCACCAGGTGCCAGTGTGATCAGCCAGGGAAAATCATTACAGGTTCTCCATTGCTAAATGTCAAAACACATCCCTGTCACTAACAAGGGACCCACAGAGTGGGATCATTCAACAGTGCAAACAGCACTAATACATGCACAAAAGCACCATTATTGGGTCTCTACAAATGTATGTCTATGAACATGATTCTGTACCCGTAGCTGCGTCTATCCCCACATCTGCAGAATCAGGGTCCATTCATGCACATTTTCAATTTGGATGAGCCCACGGGCCAGATGTGCACATTATGGAATCGGCCTCATAGTCTACCTTGCTGCAACATTTCTGTATCTTCCGCTTTCATGTGTAGTTTTCATCTGCACAACACTGTCAGTAAGCACAGAAGCCTAGGAGATGCATGTTTTACAGAGGGGGCGTGGCCATTTGCAGATATTTAGCAGAGACAGACAGGATTTAAATGTCCATCTTTTCAGAATACGGTGAGCGCAGGGACGTACACAGCCATTTGCCACATACACCCATCTCTTGTACTCCACATTGCTTTGTTCGTGCCGCTCTGAAGACGTCTATGTCCCCAATTCTGGAACTGCAGCTGCGTCTCCCTCCACGGCTGTGGAATCACGTTTAAATCAGGCCCATTTTCGATTTAGACATGCCTGCGGGCCAAATGTGCATGTTCTGGAATGAGCCTCATAGAGTAAAGAAAAAGAAAAGAGAAAGAGAGAGGTAAAAACTTTGGGCTAAATTTACTAAACTGCATTACTGCATTAGTCTGCTCAAATGCCGTTAACATGTGATATTAATAAATAGGTCCATTTGCATAAAATGGGACCTATGACAAATGACACACATTAATAATGTGTGTTAGCTGCAGAAGCACCTTTAAGTAAAACCAGCCCTTAGACTGTAAGCCCTCTAGCTACAGAGAAATGCCTACTGTATTGGAATGTAACTTGTATGAACTAAATCTTAATAAATAATATTAATAATCAGGGCCAGCCAGAGAGTTTCTGCTGCCTTAGGCAGCCCCTCCATGCCGCACCTCCCAAGGATTGCGGCGCTGCCTGGCATGGCGATCCCTCCACTGCGACATGCTGTAAAGTGCCCATGTTACCCACACAAAGCCCTTTATAAAACTCCAGCCCCCGTGTTTTGCTTGCTTTGTCTTTGAATGGGTGAACTGATCTATTGGAGAAATGTATAATATAATACATGCTAGGGATATTGCATAAGAGTTTGACTGTCTAGTTTAGAAGGTCAGGAAGAAATTGTTACTAAATGATCAATGCATACTGGTTTCTGATTCTGGGCCATTAGACTCCACAGGACAGTGCAACAACTTTCTCAGAAGAGAGATAAAGTAAATAGATTGTTTCAATTGACAAAAGTAGTAAATCTGATCCTATGAGATCAATATTCAAAAGTACTTATGAGGTTGGTGGTATACGGATTGCATAAGTGCTTTAAAAAAATATCCACACAGATATGTACTTCTGGATATGTAAATCATTATATGTCCAAAAAGGGACAGGAGTTGGGGTGTTTGGAGGGTGGTGACACTTAGATGTATGCGGGGTTATTTTAGAAATCTTATTTGCAATTTACACATGTAAATATGACCACGTACATATGTAAATTGCATCCACATGTACCAATTTGATCTGCTCTATCATGATGATATTGTTTGTACCTAGGTATCAGTATCCCACTGGTTGTCTTCCTTCCACCATGTCTCTGAGATACCAATCATATCTAACTTCTCATTTAGTGTTATATATTCTAACTCTCCCATCTTACTTTTTAGACTTTTAGCATTTGCACAAAAGCATTTTAGAGACTGTATTTTATTCATATTAATCTGGCTATCGGTAGGCAGGTGTTATTTGGACTCTTTAAGCTCTGTCTGCTCCGTACTCAAGGGCATTTGGGCTACTTTTGTCTTTATTGCAACCTCTGCTGATATGCCCTAACTTCATTCTTTTGGTAGTATTCTTCAAGTATACATTGTTCCGAACCATGTGCTCTTGGGCCACTGTCAGCTCTCCCCTATTATTTAGCTGAAATGATGCTCTATCTCCTTTTTAAATGTTAATGCCAGCAGCCTGGTTCCATCATGGTTAAGGTGAAGCCCATCCCTTCAGAAGAATCCCTCCTTTCCCCAGAATGTTCCCTAGTTACTAACAAATCCAAATTCTAGAAAGGAGCCATTTTAAACGTTAATTTCCACATCAGGTCTAAATTACACAGGAGCATGTTAGGGGCATATTGGTAACGTCATCTTGGATCACTCAAAACACCGGTCAGGTGGTTGACTCAAGAAAACAAAAAGCAACATAATCCCAAGCTACGCGATTTTTGCAAAACTTTGCAATGCTGTTTATATGCAGCAAAAATTGTAGTGGTTTAATTATGTAGCCTGGGAATCTAATATAAAACAAATTGGCTTCTGACACTCTACACTGGATCGGCACAATATTACATGTAACTATATGTATGGTCTGCAAAAAACAAAGGAAATGCAAGGCAAGCAAAAAGAAAAAGGAGAGAACTACAACACAGGTTACACAAGGTAACACCAAAATAAAATCATTATAACTAATTTTATGTTGGTGCTGTAAACTGCAGTGCGGTTCTCACTTTTTTTTTAAACATATATTCTAAATCCAACAATGGGTGCAGAGCAGAGCTAGGACATTTCCTATAGAACTCAGCATACCAAAAATAATTTCTGATTCTGGCATCATCTCAGAAACAGCAATATAAACCTTTACCAGTACTGGGCATATTGCGAAGTGATACAAACCATACAAGATCACTCAGGACCTATAAGGAAAATCCACCATATCATAACAGCATTAACTTCCAAAGCTCACACAATGAGCCTACCCAGAAAAGAATGGCACCATAAATATTTCAGAGTGCCCTAGAATGTCCATACACCTATTTGGAAAACTGAACAAGTCTGATTGATACAGTACAGATTCCTATATAGAAGCTCCATGCTAACAAAACATGTAGCCTCACTAAGTACAGAATAAGTAACCACAAACTAAAACAGAGACAAAAATTAAACTGAAACCCCACGAAACCAGACTCTGCATGCAGTACTCCATCAGGGAAATAGAAAGATAAGTAGACACTCCTGTACTGTGCATAATATAAAAACTGAACATGTAATTTACGTTCCAAAGACTGACATATTCCATTCACTAACTTGAAAATAAAATTCTCTTTTCTGCCTTTGTTGTCTGGTCATTGATCCCATGTTCCGCTTTCCTCTGTCTTCTATTAACTTGCTTTCACTTTCTAAGGTCTTCAGGCCATCTGCTACTGCTCTTCCCTCCTGTCTTCTTCACTCCCTTCCATCTCTGACATGGATTTTTTCCTTTCAGCTTTCTTCCATTTACTTTTCTCTCTATCAACTCAGATTTCACTCCTTCTTATCATCCAGTCCTCAGTTTCCATTTTTTAATGTATTTACCTATCATTTTTCAACCCTTAACACAGCCCTCTTATTCCCCATCTTTCCCTCCTTTCCCAGTCTTTAATTCTCCCCCTTCTCTCTATATCCCCCCCATGTGCAGCATCTCTCTCCTTCTCTCCTCCCCATCCAGTGTTTCCCCCATTACTAATACTACTTATCATTTTTATAGCACTACAAGGCATAGACAGTGTTGTACACGTACATGTATGAGAGGGTCCCTGTTCAATAGAGCTCACAATCTATTCAAGACAGAAAGACAGGCAAGCACAGCAAACAGGGAACTAGGGTAAAACTACAGAGAAATGAATATAATCCAGTGTCTTCCTCCTGTCCTCCCATCCAGTGCTTCCCGCTTTTTTTCTAACCCCATCCCCCATGTGCAGCATTCCTTCTCTTTCTCCTTATCCCCTGACTCCATGTCCAGCATCTCCTCTCTCTCCCTATCCCCCATGTCCAGCATCTTCTCTGTCTCTCTCAGTCTCTTGTTCTCGCTTTCTCTCTCTCCTTATTCTCCCATGTCTAGCATCTCCTCCCTCTCTGTCTCTCTCTCTATCCCTGTCCCCCATATCCAGCATCCCTCTCTCTCTCCCTGTCCTTCTCATGCCCAGCATCCCCCTCGATCTCCCTATAAACCCCTCCCATATCCATCATCCCTGTCTTCCATTTCCAGCATCCTCTTAGGCCTGTCTATTCCCCTGCTCCCCTCCATGTCCTGCATCTCCCTCTGTTTCTTTATGCTGCCTCCCCCCCCCCCATTTCCAGTATTCTCTGTCTCCCTATGGACCCTGCATGTCCAGCATCCCCTCCATCTACCTATGGCCCCCCTCCCATGTCCAGCATCCCCCCATCTAGTTATTGCCCTCATGGCTGGCATCCCCCTCCATCTGCCTATACTTCCCTGCTCTCCCATGTCCAGCATTCCCATCCATTTCTCTATATTTATTTATTTATTTATTTATTACAGTTTCTTATATACCGCGCTATTTAGAATCAGCGCGGTTTACATCATAACAAAACGACCATAACGACAAACTGTCAGGTTTTACATTGAACAGGAGTAAAAACTTGGATAACTGGGTTAACTATATACATAAACTATCTACACTGCAGTGTGAGGGCATTTCTAGATTGGGTCATTTCTTGGAGGGGATATCTAGTTCAGTTGCTGTCTGGGAAATATTGGCAGAAAAGGTATGTTTTATATCCCTTCGTCCGTGCAGGGTGGACATATCCAGCATCCTCCCTGCATCTCTGTAAGGCCCCCTTTCATTTCCAGCATCCTTCCTCTATCTCTGTAAGGCCCCCTTTCATGTCCAGCATCCTTCCTCTATCTCCCTAAGGCCCCTCCTGTGATCAGCATTTGGTGGTAGCAGCAACAAGCGGAATCCTAAGCATGGAGTCTTTGAGACTCTTGTGTGCTTTCAGAGTGGAGAGGGACCAGCAGGGCCTCGAAAGCGCATGAGTGTGTCACGGACTCCATGCTTAGGGTTTAGCTGGGGGCATAGGCACATGGAGGACCTGAGGGTAGTATGTAAGCAAGGGCAGATGGAGGGGGATGCTGGACACTATGTGCCCGATTCTGTTAAATGCGCGTTTTGGCCGCGGGTGCTTCCAAATCCTAGACAGAGCTGATTCAAACGTGATTCTGCAGTAGACGCACATAGAGCTTTAGAATACAGACATACACATTTTTGGCGCTGCACAAACAAAGCACAATAGAGTACAAGACATACCTATACGCAGCACATGGTTTTATATCATCTCCACACCCACCATATTTTGAAAGATTAGACATATGCGAACCTGCACATCTCTCCCAGGAACCTGCGATCAGGCACGCCCCCGTGTAAAATGTGTATCTCTGGAGCTGCTCCTGTAAAATGTGCATCTACTAAGCTTCTGCACTCACTGGCAGTGGTGTACCGATGCAAACCACACATGAAAACGGATGATACAGTGACACAAACTAGATCATCTACACCAGTCTGTAGCATGCCCAGAGCACTGCAAACACAGCTCTGCGCACTCTATGATAGTCGAAAAATAGATGGAAAGTGATTTGTTTGACATGACATACCTCGCATCACAACATACATGACAATAGAAGACACCCTTAGGTATGCTTGCATTGGTCATCTCTGCAAACAGTCTGTGCAATGCTCAGTATGGCCCAAAGAAAATCAGAACAGGGTCTCTATAGCAAAACATCACAACATATCCCTGTCACTGACAAGGGACCCTCAGAATGGGACTATGCAACAGTGCAAACAGCACTAATAAATGACCAGAAGCACCATCATTTCTCTCTACAATTGTGCACAGTTCTAGAGACCTACGATATTGCCCCTGGGCATGTAATAGTTCTATCTGCATTATTGACTGCTCTCATTCTGAGGAGCTCTTATTAGTGACAGGGATATGCTGTGGCGTTCTGCTATAGTGAACCTCTTCTGATTTATCCTCCCCGATCACACTGGTACCTGGTGAAGCTGCAGTCATCCCTACGGTCCAGGTACCAGCCAGGCAATTATGTCCCCCCAAATTAGTGAATGAACAGGACAGATCCTCCTGTGCAACATTCAGACCACACACACACACACACACACACACACACACACACACACACACATACTCTCACTTGCAGTCACAACTCCCATCCTCTGCCGAAACCATGCCCGGCATCCATACACAAATGCTGTGAAGCCATGATGGTGTGGCACCTCAGGACACCACATCTGATCTGCATTTTTCAGGCAAACACAATTCTGTTCCCTACTAACTCACATGCCATCTCTACATCTACATTCACATTGTTTCAGATGCTGGAATTGTTAGGGAAGCCGAGAATAGCTCCTTTGGCGCAAGCAGCAAATTTCAGCATAGCCAGAATAACGTCTATTGCAGTGCTTTCTATTTCTGTTGGGGTGTTCGTTATTGTTCCTTGACCTTACAAAAATCCCTCACCTGTGCAATCCATTCCTTACAACTGCATCTTGTGCCCTCCCAGACAGCAGCCACACCAGTTCAGTACAGACGTGTCACAGCCACTCATCTCTAGGGGACGCATTAGTGGATCAGAGCAGAATATTTCTAAGTCTTGGCCTTATTCCACGTTTCTGCAGGTATAACTTGAACGTCCACGGGTAACGCTGAAGACGTACATGGGCCTCTTCAGAATATGGTTTATATGTCTCCGTGGCTGGCCACGTCCGGTCCCGCCCCCTCCCGCCCATGCCCAGAGATCCTCGTGCTAGTGCCGTGTACATACAGATACGTGTGTTCTCAGAATATGGTTTTAGACATATTCGGGGGGGGGGGGGACATGTCTATCCAGCATGTTTAACTGGCTTATTCGTGTTTCAGAATGACCCCGTATTTGTACGATAAGTTGATTAAATACATACCATGCATTTATTGAAATTTCATTCCAAAGCCTGAAGGTGGTGAGATCTATGCATATTAGGCATAATACATTTTTAGTGATGGCACCACTGATGTGGAATGCCTTTCCACGAAACCTATGATGACAACAAAATCTTTTGAGCTTTTGGAAGCAGCTGAAGCCTCTCCTGTTTAGCCAGTCATTTTTCCTTGTATGATGTTGTAGTGTTGAAATATTTTCGAAATCTTTTTCTGTCTAGACAAACTTTACAGATGATGATGGTTGCTCTACTTGAATTTATTGTATATGTAAGTGATTGTGTTCACCTTGTTTGTGAACTGCCACTTCAAGAAAAGCACTCAATCCCTCCCTCATTCTCAGCAATCACTTTCTTTCACTGTTTCTCTCAGCACCCACGAGTCATTTTCTCTCTCAGTCAGATTCCTGTCCCCAGCACTCTCTCTTTCCATCTCTCATTCCCTCTATCTCTCTGTTACCCTCATTATCTCTCAATCCCCTTTCTCTGTCACCGGCAGTCATACAATCTATATCTTAATCCCCTTTCTTTGTTCCCCAGGAGTCACACGCCCTCTGTCTCAATCCCCTTCCCTGTTCCTCACAGTCCCATGCATTCCATGTCAATCCGCACCACTCTTTCCCCCAGAAGTTACTATCATACTGCAGCCAAAGACAGGTTGGTTACTCCAGTATGGCACATGAAAGACAGGACCTGCTTCCCCCACATCCTGTATGGCCAAAGACAGTACGTCCTCTGGTACTGCTTGTGCATCTCCTGGCATTTCCCTCCTTTCCTGGCCACCAAAGATTCCCTTACTTTATTCTGTCTTGGTGGAGTCTTGTGGTGGGTATGCATGTGCGTGCTACCAGCCAGTGAGAGAGAGACAGACTTGATCTGCAAAATATATAGATCAATAGTTCTTAACCTTTTTTTATTCATGGACCCCTTTGAGAATCTTACAGAGATAGACTATATAGTACTAAATAAAAAGATAGCTACAATTGGTATCTCAGAGATCTGGTAGAAGGAGGATACCCAAAGGAACACAGTGATGCCAAGGAACAAATTAAATTGAAATGACAGAGCAAATCATATTGGTGAAATATTGGCACTATATGTCAAAGATGGCAAACAGGATAAATGTTTTGCAAGAAGCAAAATAGGGCCATACCAATCGTGAAATGCGCTCTGTGAGACTTGCGCATTGGGTGTGCGTCCTCCTCCCCACACCTCCATCAAGCCACTTTATGGGGGTGGGCGAGAAGAGGCGCGTACCCAATGTGCAAGTCGCCGGCACGCTAAGCAGGTCTGGTCCCTCCCGGAGGGACCAGACCTGCTTAGTGTGCCGCGAGAAGGCTTAAGGGGCGCATTTCAGCTGTCTACCATTGCCTGTCGCCGCTGAGAGAAGAAAAAGTGGTGGCGGCAGGCAACAGCAGACAGCCAAAATGTACCCCTTAACCCTTTGCGCCCTCTGCGGCCGCACCGCTCGCACAGGGCTAGGTACAGTCCTGAAGCAAAATACACTGTAGAATCATTATGGATAGAAATTCCATGTGAGAAGGGGAAGGGAATAGCATTGGGGGTATACTATCATATGTTTGGCCAGAATGAACAGACAGATGATGAAATGCTAACAAAAATTAGAGAAGCTAACAAAATTGGTAACATGGTAATAATGAGTGATTTCAATTACCTCGGTATTGATTGGGTGACTGTCATATCAGGACATGCTATGGAGATAAAGTTTCTAAATTAAATAAATGACTGCTTCATGGAGCAGTTGGTTCAAAGACTGACACAAAGGGGAGCTATTTTTGATTAATCTTTAGTTGAATACACGAGCTAGTACTAGAGGTGACGGTGTTGGGCCCACTTGACCATTGTAATCATAACATGATAAACTTTGATTTAATAAATGGAGGGAGAACAGAAAGGAAATCTGCTGCTCCAGCACTTAACTTTGAAAAGAGAGACTATGAGAAAATGAAGAAAATAAGAAAAAAACTAAAAGGAGCAGCTGCAAAGGTTATATCAGGCCTGGTCATCATTTAAAAATACTGTCTTGGAAGCCCAGACCATCTGTATTCCATGCTTTAAAAAGATTGGAAAAAAGGTCAAATGACTGCCAACATAGTTTATTGGTGAAGAGAGAGAGATTGCTAAAGCCAAACAATGCATCTTTCAAAAAATGAACAAAAGATCCAAATGAAGAACATAGGAAGAATCATAAGCACTGGCAAGTTAGATGCAAAGCACTGACAAGGCAGTTGAAGAGAAGATTGCTGTAGAAGCAAAAACTCATAATAAAAAGGCTATTTACCACCATCTCTCAAACATGTTCAAATACGACCAATACTCAAAAATAACACTTTAGACAAATTATCCCCAAAATCATACAGACCCATATCAAGTATTCCCTTCATGGCCAAACTTATTGAAAAAATAGTCCAAACTCAACTACAGGAATTCATCGATACATTGAACCTCCTCGATGAACATCAATATGGCTTTGGACCATTTCATGGGGTAGAAACATTACTAACAGTCCTTTATGACACATTACTAAGAGGAATTGATGACACTAAACAATCCTTCATCCTAATATTCCTTGACATCTCTGCAGCATTTGACAGCGTCAATCACTTAATAATGTTAAGTAGACTTCAACAAATTGGAAAAACCTCTACAGTTTATAACTGGTTCAATTCTTACCTATCAAACAGAACCCAAACAGTGAGAATATTCAACCAAACATCTACCACTTTCAAACAAACACAAGGCCTTCCACAAGGATCCGCACTATCAGCACTACTATTTAACATTTACCTACAACCAGTCAGTAGCATTTTTAAACGCCACGGCGTCCATTACCATATTTACGCCGATGATATAATGTTCTACCTCCCATTTAAGATCCCGCACCCACCACTACAACAAATAACAGAATGTTTTATGTTTAAATCTTTTTATTCATTTGAAACATGGTAAAACATGAAACATGGTAAAACATGAGAAGCAGCTTACATATAAAAACATTGGTAATAGAAAGCATAATGAAGCATTGTGAAGCAACAGACAATGTAAAACTCTGTAAGCAGCATACTGATTAAACCCCTCCCCCCAACATTGTAGGCCGTATACATTATGAAACATTGGAAACCGCATACATATGAAAACATAATAAACTACAATATCGTAGCCCACTGTAGGAAATAACTTACATTTTCTCTCCCCCCCCCCCCCTTTATCTTTGGTTTTTTGTTGGGTTGTTTTATAGGAGAAAAAAAAATCCAGTTTATTGATAATCAACTACACGCCACTGGAGGGGCACCGTATAAGCAGTCAGAAAACATCAGAACTATACAACAAATCCATTAACACACTAAGCATACCAGCACTCAAACAGATGAGCTCTAGTTTTTCCAATCTGTATCTTATGTATTTCTCTTATTTTTGGAGTAAACCTCAGAGTACCCCCCCTTCCACTCCACCCCTCCCAATGCCCCCTCCCCCCCCTCCCAGAAACAAACATACGGGTTTACACCTATACTCCCCCACTGGACTCTAACACCCTTCTCCACCCAAGATCCGACTCCTCGCTTTGGCGGGCATACACTGAAGATGAGGACCCCAGCCCTTCAAAAATGTTTCCCAACGCTGTGGGTGACCCCGCGCCCGATATCGCTCTAACCACAACAGACCATGCAATCAAACCCTCCATTGCCCATACAACGGCCCCCTGGGATACACCCAAGTTTGCAAGATAGTCATGCGGGCTGTAACAAGCACCAAACGCAACCAATCCCACTGTACCTTATTGATATCATGCCCTATCTCCTCCCTCCAAACATCAACCACCAGATTTACAGGTGTCAACATCAACACTGTGTCCAAGCATTTCCCCAAATAGCCAAGAACTTTACCCCAGAAACTCCGTACCCCAGAACAATGCCAAAACATGTGGCCCAGGGTAGCATGCGCAACCCCACACCGTGGACAGCAGTTCGTCCGCACTATCCCCACCCTCCAGGCCCGGTTAGGTGCAAAATATAACCTACGAATCAACCGATATTGCATGTCATGATAATTCACCGACAATGTTAACTGGGGGATACGCGCTATGGCAGTCACCACCTCCTCACCCATCAAGAGCTCGCCAAGGTCTCGTACCCAGGCCGCCGCCAATACGTCCTCCCTCCCCGAAGGCTCCAGCCCCAGAAGGGACTTATGTAGGTGAGCCACTCTAGCCACCTGCTCCCCTCCCAGCAGAGACTCCTCCATCCGGGAGCATATGTCACCCTTCAGCGAGGCCACAGGCAGTGTACGAATGTAGTTCCGAATCTGAACATACGGGAACACATCCCCACTCGTCCAAGAATACTGCCTACTCAATACAGCAAAGGATTCAATAATCCCCTCCCCCGTGAGCAACGATTCTATAGCAGTAATTCCCAACCGATCCCATCGCACAAAGCTTTGATCGGTCAGTCCGGGCACAAAATCTTTGTTCCCGCGTATGGGAAGACATGGAGAGGAAGAGGCCGAACAGCCCAATTGTCCACAGAAATACCGCCAGGCTCGCACGATGGGAGAGAGCAATACCAACCACACCCACTGGTCTAAACCTTTCACCCCTTTCATATGTAAAATGTATGTAACGCGCAGCGGCGCAACCAAGGCTCCAATCATCTCGATCGGGGTATAGTCACCAGACCCCCATAACCAGTCCCGCACGTGCCGGAGAAGGCACGCCCGGTTGTAAAGTTTAATATCGGGAAGACCCATCCCCCCCCTTACTCCATGGGCGCTGTAACACCGCCAGGCGAACCCGGGGACGCCTGCCCCGCCAGAGCAGAAGATTAATCTGCTTTTCCATCAGCAGGAGATCCTTCCGGTGCACCAACAGAGGGAGCGTCTGCAAAACCTATAGCCACTTGGGAAACAATGTCATTTTATACAAGGCAATCCGGCCTCCCAAGGAGAGCAGTAATTCTTTCCACTTTTGTACCCTATCTGCTAAGTGCTTCATCAACAAGTTGACATTAATACGGTAAAGGTCACGCAAATCCACTGGCAAATAATTCCCCAAGTATTTAAACCGATCGCCCACCCATTTCAAGGGGAAGGTACCCGGCCAGCACTGAACAATATCTGCAACAAGCGGCAGGGCCTCAGATTTGTCCAAATTTAACTTGAATCCAGAAGCATGACCTGAATGAGCTTCAACAATGCAGAGAGTCCTTCCTCTGGCTTATCGATATGCACCAAAAGGTCATCGGCAAAGGCCGCGACCCGAAACTCCGTCTTCCGCACTGGTATCCCCAGAAAATCTGGCGAGGTTCTAAGCTGACTCAATAAGGGCTCTAAAATTAGCACAAACAAAAGGGGAGAGAGGGGACAACCCTGTCGAGTCCCCTTCTAAATCGCGAATTCGGGAGACATGTTACCGTTAACCAAAATCGCCCCCTTAGGGTCCGCATACAACAACCTTACGACTTCCACAAAAAAACCCTGAATCCCCACCTTCTCCAAGACTTGATACATAAAACTCCAGTCGACCCTGTCGAAAGCCTTTTCGGCATCAAAACTAATGAGCAAAGAACGCCGTTTATCTTTTCTGCTAGCGCACATGGAGGTTAGTACACGTTGTAAGCTATAGGTCGCATGTCTACCCCTCACAAAACCAACCTGATCCCTATGTATCAGGGCAGGAAGGAACCTGGCCAACCTCTCCGCCATAATCTTCGCTAGGATTTTTATGTCAACATTCAACAGAGAGATAGGCCTATAGGAACCAGGTAAGAGCGGATCCTGGCCCGGCTTGGGCAACACAGTAACTAGGTCTTTATTCGCCTCATAAGGAAACTGACCCCTACGAATCAAGTCCCCGTAGTAATCCAATAAAGGAATCACCACCTTGTCTTCCATGATTTTATAGAACTCCCCCCGCAAGCCATCTATGCCGGGGGCCTTCCCACGCTTTAAGCTCCTAATCGCATGCTGCACCTCCTGCGCCGACAATGGCGCATTCAACACCTGCAATTGGTCCGACGTTACACTCGGCAGGGCACAGGCCTCCGGGAAGTCCCGTCCATCCCCCTGAGCCCCACCCTCCCGCGCATACAATTTTTGGTAGTAGTCACAAAAGATCCGTTCAATATCCTCCGCGGTGGACCTAACCGTACCATCCTCATGGCGAAGCACCCCAACCCATCTGGGACCCCCCTCAGCTCGCACCAAAGCGGACAGTAACTTACCAGCCCGATTCCCATGCCTATACAACTGAAATTTATAAAACATCATGGATTTCCTAGCCCGTTGTCCAAGCAACAGCTCCAGCTCAGATTGTAGTTCTCGCAACCGTGTCCTAGCCTCCCCACTCTTACTTTGTGCATGCCAGCGGCGCGCTTTCGCCAAGGCTTTTTCTAACTGTAAGATACGACTATTCAATCTCTTCCGCTTCTGACAGTGATAACTAATAATCTCCCCCCGCATCACAGCTTTCCCCGCCTCCCAGAAGAGAGCGGGATTGTCTGTATGTTGGGAATTGTTCTGCGAATATTCTACCCACTTCTCCTGGATGTATTTCACAAACGCTACATCCCCTCCAAGATCCAAGGGATATCTCCAAAGCTTCCTAGTCCCCCTATCCCGTTGCTGCATTTCCAAGACCACCATAGCATGATCAGAGAGAACGGGAGGTCCAATGTCCACCCAGGAAACCCAACCAAACAGGTCCCTAGAAATAAGGAAGTAATCAATTCTCGACCATGTCCCATGAGCCCGAGACAGATGCGTATATTCTCTGTCTCCCGGATGCAGTACCCTCCAGACATCCATAAGATCATACCCCTCACACAGCCCTCTCATTCTCCGGGAGCTCCGCTGGTCCCGCACCCCAAACCCCTTGGACCTATCCAGTGTATCATCCATGACAGAATTAAAGTCACCCCCTAGATACAAATGGTAGTTCCCCAAGTTGGTCAACATTCTTGACATCTGTCGGAAGAACCGGGCCTCAAAATCATTCGGCGCATAAACAGACCCCAATACCACCTGCATACCATCTAGTGTCCCCCAAACAAACACATAGCGCCCCTCGGGGTCATTTTCCACTCGTTCTTCAACCCAGCCCACCGTTTTAGCAATTAAAATTGCCACTCTTCTCTTTTTCCCCACTGCTGGGGACCCATAAACTCTACCAACCCAGCCTTTACACAGTTTCGCATGCTCCACTGAGGATTGGTGCGTTTCCTGTAGCAGGGCTATGTCCACCCTCTTGGACCGCAGCTGCTGCAGCAGCTTATAGCGCTTTATAGGGGATCCCAAGCCACACACATTCCAGGATGCCAATTTCAAGGTCTTACCCATTGTCCGGGGGCCCCCACACCACCATAGACAGAAAAAGCTCGCTCATAGTTGGTACAGACCCCCCCAGCCTAGGGTCCACACCGCCCCCGTCCTCCGCCCAGCTCAAAGTCCAGCAATTGCCTTGTAGCAAACCCGTATCTAATTGCCACAAACCCGCCAACCCCCCCACCCCTCTCGATCTCCACCCCCACCCTCCTCCCATCCTTATCAGATCACTCCAATTAACCCCCCCGGAACATCTACCCCCCCTACCCCTTCTCCCCCCTCCCCTAGTTCCCCTCCCCTGTCCACCATCTCCGTCCCTTAACACCTGGGACCCCGTACCAATGGCATTCGAGTCTACCCCAACTACTAAAAATAACCAACCCCCCCAACATAACCCCCCACCTCCCGCAAGCCCTAAAGGATTCAACTTCCCTCACCCAGGCCTCCCCGCCATGCACTGCCACCCCTCCCCACTATCCTTCCATCCACTCATCTGCACCTGATCACAACATCAGTACACAAAACCATGCAAAGAGAACCAAAAACACAGAAAATAGCAAGTATACAAAACTCTACGTTCATACAACAGTGAATGTAATAGAAACAGCATACAACCTATGGCAGCCATAGGTAACACTGTTTGCCTCAGAATCCTGAAAACAGGCTATTCCCGGCCTCCACCACAGCTCACACATACTGCCGACCACATGCCGGTACTCCGAGGCCTAGCCGTCCTCAAGGGGCCGATCCTCCACCAAGTTGCTCCACAAAAGCTTGTGCCTCCTCGGGAGTTGAAAAATACTTCATGCGTCCATTGTGGTCCACCCGCAACTTTGCTGGATACATCAAAGCAAAGCGCAG
Organism: Ichthyophis bannanicus; assembly: GCA_033557465.1. Lineage (NCBI taxonomy): Eukaryota > Metazoa > Chordata > Amphibia > Gymnophiona > Ichthyophiidae > Ichthyophis > Ichthyophis bannanicus. Next base: position 938,873,193 of record CM066033.1, on the reverse strand, counting down.
GTCCCGGTTAGCCAGTTGCCCACAAACAGCATTAAAGGCCTTGCGTCGCTGACTCACTAATATGGAGTAGTCTTGAAAGACCAAAATCTGGGGCACATCCCCCGGCTGCCGTCGTCGTCCACGAGCAGCCCGCAAGACCTCCTCTTTCTGCCGGAATTCCAAAAATTGAGCAATGACTGCACGTGGCCTGCGAGCTCCATCCTGGCACTGGCCCAGTCTATGCACATGTTCTAACTTGAGTGGGCCTGTAACTATGTTAGGGAAAGTCTGCGCGATCCAAGTCTCCAAAAAGCCAGTAAGCTCCCGGTCTGTGACCGACTCCGCGATGCCCACGAAGCGCAGGTTCTTCCTCCTACCCCGATTTTCGAGGTCGTCTAACTTTTCCCGCTGCTGCTGCGCTATAGTCTCCAAGACTGTCACCCATTCCTGCAAGGTACGCTGCGAGTCCTCCACATCCGAGACCCTCGCTTCCACTTGCTCAATGCGCCCCGTAAAATCTCCGATGCTTTGGCTGACCTGGGTGAGTTGCTCCGCTAAGGAGCGGAATCGGTCATCGAGGGCACTGACCACCGCAGCGCTCACTTCAACCACCATGGCCTGATGCGTGTCAGCAGCAGGGATGGCCGGCAGCTCATCCGCCATCTTGTTCTCTGGGAGCCGACCTTTCTCCTTCCGACCTGGTTTCGAGGCCATCGAGGTATTTCAGGAGACCGGAGTAGAGTTCACTTCTCCCACCTCACCCTCCGCTATTCGTACGGGAGCCAGATATGAGCTCACCCCAAGCTGGAAGGGGGTTTCTGTACAATTAATTAGGGGTGTCCCCGGAGCTGATCCACTTGCGTCCTACCAGCTCATTGCCACCGGAAGTCTCGATCATAACAGAATGTTTTAAAGAACTAACAATATGGCTTACACATCAATTTCACAAAAACTGATGTACTATATATCACTAAAAATCAAACATACACACCCCCAAGCACCATTACCCTAGATAACCACGAGATCAAAATAAAAAAAGAAGTAAAATACCTAGGTGTGATACTTGACAATAAACTCAACATGGACTCACACATAAAAAACCTGACAAAAAATATACATTACAAACTCAAGACATTGAAACAATTAAGACCATTGATTCACTTACAAGACTTTATAAATATAATTCAAGCTATCATAACTCCACACTTTGATTTTGCAAATATAATCCTTCAAGGCATCACAAAGCAAAATATTAAAAAGATACAACTAACTCAGAATATAGCAGCAAGGATTATAATGAATGTAAGTTCAATAGAGCATATTACACCGATTCTGGCTAAACTCCATTGGTTACCAATTTACAGCAGAATAAAATACAAAATTCTAGTCACCACTTTCAAATTAATAAATAACCTAACACCATCTGCACTCAATACACTCATTAACGTAGAAATAGATAAACGATCACAAAGGAGCAGAAACACAAACACTATAGCAATACCAAAAGACTACACAAAAGCTAGAAAACAAACCAACAAGAGGGCCTTCTCACATTCAGCACCTATCCTCTGGAATAATCTGCCTGATAACATTCGCCTACTGTCAGACATAAAGGAGTTTAGAAAAAAATTAAAAACTCACTTATTCACTTTACACTACACTACACTCAGGGGCGGCCCAAGGGGGGTGCAGGGCCATGTGCGGAGACTCGGTGTGGGGCCTCATTTGCATAAGTGGCCTTATTTGCATAAATATTTGCATAATGTTACCATACACTAACTTTTAGTAAACATGTCTCTTAATGAGTGTATGGATAAAGAAAGACTAAAAGATTTCTACATTACTATAATCCAGTGCCAACCGCCAGGCACATTAGGAACTACTACAAACGCTGCCCATTTAGAACCCATAGCAAACCCGACCCGCAGTATCCTGACAGCATTACCAGGACTCACAAAGCACCATACCCTACCTAACAAAAGGCAACACTGCAAATATTAAACCAATACATTTCAGAGAATACTGGGGAAAGAGAACAAGTGGCAATGTCAAATAGGAATTACATAAACAGAATACCTCAGCTCAGTTACACATGCAGAACATAGACCATCACCAAACAAGGAATCACAATTCAGAAACAGGAAGGCAATAATTAAACTGGGAACCCCAAAAGCCAAACTTGGAATTTACAACAACACTGTAGAAATAAAACTATGAATTAATTTCCTCTTGTACCAAACAAAGCGCAGACGTTAATGATGCACATTTCCCAGAGCTTTCATATTCCAGTTAATAAATTCAAAATAAAGAGATATCTTTCTACCTTTTGTGCATTTTTTTTCAGTTGCAATTGCTCCAGCCACTTTCTTCTGGTTTCTTCATGTTTTCTGCTAACTCTCCATCATCTGCTGTCCATTTGTCCTTTCTTCTCTCTTCTAGTTTTTTTTCCATTCTCTCTCTCTACATCTGCTTTAACATACTAATCTTTCTCCTTTTGCTCTTTCCTCATTTCTATTTCATCCTCACAAATTTTACCCCTCCATCCTCAATCCCCACTTACTCTCCCAATACCCGGCCAATTATAGATTTTTCATCCCTCCCACATAAAATATTTTCCCCTCTCCACTTTACTCTCCCAGCCCCATCCCATTCTAATCCTCCCCCAACATCAGCTCCCTTCTAGTTCCAGTCTCACCCAGCATCCATTCCCTTCTAGTCCCTGCATCAGCCCATTTCCAGTCCTAGCCCCCCATCAGCCCATTTCCAGTCCTAGCTCCCCCATCCATTTCCATTCTGAGTCCCTTCATCAGCTCATTTCCAATCCTAGCCCCCCATCAGCCCATTTCTAGTCATTTCCTAGCCCCATCATCAGCCCATGTCAAATCCTAGCTCCCCTCCACTCAGCCCAATTCCAGTCCAAGCCCCCCCCCCCATGAGCCTACTTCCAGTTCTAGCCCCTCCATGAGTCCATTTCAATTCAAGCCCCCACCACAGCCCATTTCCAATCTTAGCTCCCCCCAACAGCCCATTTCCAGTCCTATCCTAGCTGCTCCATTAGCCCACTTTCAGTCCTAGCTCCCTTCCCTCACAGCCCATTTCCATTCCAAGCCCCATCCCCATCAGCTATTTGCAGTTCAAGCCTCCCCTTCCGCTCAGCCCATTTCCAGTCCTAGCAACCCCCCAACCTATTACCAGTCCTAGCCCCCCGTCAACCAACTTCCAGTCCTAAACCCCCCATCACCCCATTTTCAGTTTAAGCCCCCCATCAGCCCATTACCAATCCTAACCCCATCAGCCCAATTCCAGTCAGCCCCCATAGCCCATTACCAGTCCTAAACCCCATCAGCCCACAGCCCATTACCAGTCCTAACCACATCAGCCCACCTCAAGTCCTAACCCTCCCCAACAGCCCATTTCCTGTCCTACCCCCCCATCCCCCATTATCAGTCCTAACCCCCCCATAGCCCATTACCAGTCCTACACCCCATCACCCCATTTCCAGACAGCCCCCATCAGCCCACAGCCCATTGCCAGTCTTAACCCACCCCATAGCCCATTACCAGTCCTAACTCCCCCATAGCCCATTAGCAGTCCTAACCCCCCCATCAGCCCACAGCCCATTGCCAGTCTTAAACCCCCCATAGCCCAGTACCAGTCCTAACCCCCACTCAACCCATTTCCAGACAGCCACCATCAGCCCACAGCCCATTGCCAGTCTTAACCCCTCCATAGCCCATTACCAGTCCTAACCCCCCTTCACCCCATTTCCAGACAGCCCCCATCAGCCCACACCCCATTGCCAGTCAGAACCCCCCAAAGCCCATTAGCTGTCCTAACCCCCATCACACCATTTCCAGACAGCCCCCATCAGCCCACAGCCCATTACCAGTCCTAACCCCCCATCACCCCATTTCCAGACAGCCCCATCAGCCCAAGCCCATTGCCAGTATTAACCCCCCCCATAGCCCATTACCAGTCCTAACCCCCATCACCCCATTTCCAGACAGCCCCATCAGCCCACAGCCCATTACCAGTCTTAACCCCCTCCATAGCCCATTACCAGTCCTGACCCCCCAGCGCCCCATTTCCAGACAGCCCCCATCAGCCCACAGCCCATTACCAGTCCTAACCCGCCATCACCCCATTTCCAGACAGCCCCCATCAGACCACAGCCCATTGCCAGTCTTAACACCCCCCCCATAGCCCATTACCAGTCCTAACCCCCATCACCCCATTTCCAGACAGCCCCCATCAGCCCACAGACCATTGCCAGTCTTAACCCCCTCCATAGCCCATTACCAGTCCTAACCCCCCCCCCCCCCCCATCGGCTCATGGAAATTAAAATAAAAAAAAAGCTGGCTGCTGCTGCCGTGGCAGCATGGAGTATCCCGTGGGGCCCCCTCTGCCCGGCTGAACTATCCCGGCGCGGCTGAGGCCCTCTGCTCCGGTTTGCAGATATGCGAAGGAAGAGTGTCTCCCTCGTGTCTCTGTTAAGCCCACAGGGGCTGATGGGAAGCAGGGGCTGATGGGAAATTTCCCATCTGCCCCTGCGGGTTTAACAGAGACGCGAGGGAGACACTCTCCCTTCGCGTATCTGCAAGCTGGAGCAGAGGGCCTCAGCCGCGCCAGGAGAGTTCAGCCGGGCAGAGGGGGCCCCGCGGGACACTCCATGCTGCCGCGGCGGCAGCGGCCCGTTTTTTTTTTTTAAATTTCATTTTTAAAAAAAGCAGAATGTTCTTTGCGTGGGGCCCCCTGAAACGCGGGGCCCTGTGCAAAAAACATTCTTGCTCAATGGACGGGCCGGCCCTGACTACACTACCTAATCAGAATACACAAAGTGACACAGGTTAACAACCATACTACATAACAAATAACAAATAACGACATAACTACATAATACTTAACCATACCACATACACATACAGATGAAGAATCTCACAATCTTATAATTATGTGCTTAGTCACATTTAAAATAATTTAAGCATTTAAAATGATCATCTCACCCCCCTCATATAATTGAACCATGATATAATTTGTAAGTACCTACAATGTAAATCTGTTATAATATTTTATTGTTCAAACGTTATATTGTTACTTGTAAATAGTTCACTTGTTCTATGTAAAATGACTAGTGTGATAAGGAAGCTTATCATAGCTCAGGTAGGAGCTATAGAAAGGATGATGTGACTCTGAACAAGCAACCTGTCAGTTCTGGTAGAAGCAAGAAAACAGAGTTTTCACATAAAAGACTACCAGTCCCAGAATGCACCAGGTTTCCAGCAGCCATGAGAGGGGCTGAAGTGAGGAAATGTGTGTGCAATCAAGAGAGCTATGAGGTAATCCCTAAGCACTCATCTCAAAGGGCAGGGCCTGATTCAACACAGCTGCGCTGTGTTAGGGAGCAGCACACATTAGAACAGGATAAGAATAGAGCTTATTCTTCAGATAACAGCTTCAGGGAGAGCTTCAGCAAAAGCTACAGAGGGAGGAAGAGATACAGAGACAGCAACGGCTACAAGCACCAGTATCACCTGGAGAAACAGAAGCCAAGCCAAGCAGATAGAGAGAGAAGGAAACTCTCTGGAAGGAAGAGAAGAAAGGCCATTGGAAGGTCTGGGAGATTCCAAGGCAGTACTCATACTGGGAGGTATTCCAAAAGCCAGCAGAGTCCATTGGACTGGATTCAGCCAGAGGAATGGAGTGGCAGAGATAGGAATCACCAGTGGCTACCTGGAAGAGAGAAGACTGCATGTGGAAGGGACTTTCAGACCAAGGCCAGAAGGTATGTGAGAGAAGATCCAGCGTCCAGGGATCAAGATTGGAAGGCTGGACATCAGAATTGGATTACATATTGGCCAGGCTATACAGAGAGGAATAATGATAGCAGGAGAGGCTCAGGTATGAACACTGATCCAGACCCTATCTATAATAGAGAATGGCAGCAAGGGAATAAGCATTCTCATGATAGTGCCTTAATGAAAGACTCATCTGTGCCAATGTATGATATTGACCCTATGATTGTTGATGCAGGGGGAAATACAGCAGATGAAACTATTTACATGGACTGTTCTTTATCTAAATGCTATTGCTAGTTTTCTCTGAGCAAACACATCAGCCATCACAAAGAAACCTAACTTTGTTCTTTATTTCCACTGCAAACAGCTCTTAAAGCAGGATTTGGGCTCACACAGTAGCAGCCAGCCAGCTAAAGGCTTTCAGCTGGTCCATTGATAGTAATTAGGGCTGCACCTGATTGTGTGTGTGAGCAAGGGAGAATCACTGCTGAGATCGGCATGGAAAATAAGCAGAAGTTAACCTAACCAGCAAAGTTCATTCTTTACTTTGTGCCTTTGTATTTGGTAATTATTTGCTAAGAAAACATTAGCTAATTGCCTGACAAGTTGAAGGTTGTTTTCTGGTTTACTTTGTGACTTTTTGTTATCCCTTTAAACACTGCAAGCAAGTAACCTCATTTATAGTGCTATCAAGCATACATGTGCTGGGTGAATTAAACCCCATCAATAAAAGAAGTATTTTATTGATCTTACCACTTGGTTTCACAACTCAAATTATTGTCATCAGCTGTGTTTGGGAGTGAATGAACTACAATACCCACAATACCTTGCAAGAATCATATGAATATATGCATCGTCAAGATTGTGTAAGTTCTCACCCTAGGCAGCCGTCTGACACTAGGTATGCACTATCACATACCATATAATTTACTGTTCCTTGTAAACCGCACTTGATACTTGGGAAAGAGCGGTATAGAAATAACTGTTAAATAAATAAATAAATAAAACCTTTCTTCAGGTACTTTTGAAACACAAAGCCTGCGAGGGACCATTAGATAACAGGGGAATAAAAGGGGCATTAAGAGAGACAAGGTCAGAACAGAGAGACAAAATTAATTCTTTGTTTTGTGTTTTACTGAAGAAGATGTAGGGTATATATCCATGCCAGAAATGATATTTAAAGTTAACAAATCGGAGAATTAAAACAAATCTTGGTAAACCTAAAAGATGAAATTGGACAATTTGAAAAACTACAGAATAGCACATCAGCTGAACCAGATGGTATACATCCCAGGGTACTGAAAGAACTCAAAAATGAAATTGCAGACTTACTATTAATAATTTATAAGCTATCATTAAAATTGTACCTGAAAATTGGAAAGTGGCCAATATAACAACAATTTTTTAAAAGAATTCCAGGGGTGAGCCGGGAAATTACAGGCCGGTGATCCTGACATCAGTGCTAGGTAAACTAGTAGAAACAATTATGAAGAACAAAATTACTGAACATGTAGATAGTCATAGTTTAATAGGACAAAGCCAACATGAATTTAGCCAATGGAAGGCTTGCCTCAGCAATCTGCTACATTTTTTGAAGATGTTAAAAAACTGGAGGATAAAGATTAGCCAGTAGATATGGTGTATCTGGATTTTCAGAAACCCTTTGACTAGGTCCCTCATGAGAGACTCTTGAGAAATTAAATAATCATGGGATAGGAGGCAGTGTCCTTTTGTGGACTGAGAACTGGTCAAAAGATAGAAAACAGAAACTAGGGCTAAATGGCCAATTTTCTCAATGGAGAAAGGCAAATAGGGAGTAGTGCAGGGATCTGTGCTGGGCCCACTACTTTTTACATATTTACTGTGTATACCATGGACTGGCCAAAGAATGAACCAGTCAGTACTAGAGCAAATCTAAGCTTTCTTTAGAAGCTCAGATGGCAGGACTCTAACTTTCATATTTTGGACACACATCATCCCCAGACCTTGGTCCACTCAACCTTTGTCTGTCCTCTATCGCCTCCTGGTTTGAGTCCAACTTTCTGCATGCCAATCCTGCAAAATCCTCCGTACTTTGGATTTCCTTTGGCCTTCCACCCCCCACGCTGCTGCCTGTCATGGGCTCTCATTCCATCCCTTTGGTACCAACCCTTCGTTACCTGGGCGTTACCCTTGACCCATCCCTTTCTTTCCACGAACATATCTCCTCTTTTATTCGTTCTTCTTTTTTCCACTTACGTCGTGTCAAGGCCGTTCGTTCCATTCTTCCCCCGTCCTCAGTCGTTACTCTCGTTCTGTCTTTGGTTATCTCTCGTCTAGACTACTGTAATGTTATCTATGCCGGCCTTCCATCTTTTCAACTCCGTCGTCTCCAACTTGTTCAGAATGCCACTGCCCATCTTGTTACCTCGTCCTCTATTCGTTCTCATGTGTCGCCGTGTCTCCTTTCTTTGCACTGGCTCCCAATTAAGTTCCGATTTATCTTCAAACTACTCATCCTCGCTCACAGGGCTCTTCACTCCAATACTCCCCAGTATTTAGCCAACATTATTCATCTTCAGCCCTCTCCCCATCTTCTTTGTTCGTCTCACGGTAATCACCTCTTCCTCCCCTACCCTACTCAGGCTCACCTCGAATCCACCCGTCATTCCGCCTTCTTTTTCTTAGGTCCCGCCCTCTGGAACTCTCTTCCCCTCCCACTCCACACCGAACCGTCCTACACTCGTTTCAAAGCCCTCCTCAAGACACACCTTTTCTGCCAGGCTTTCGATCTTCCCCCCCCCCTGCTGATGGTGCCTCATCCCCCAGTCGTGCCCTCCATCCCCCTTGATTTTCCCATGTTCCTTCCCCCTCTTCCCCTCCCTTCCCTCTTGCCCTTCCGTGGGCCCTCTCTGTTCTCTATCTGTTTTACTGTCTCTCTCTCTGTCCTATTATTTCTGGCGTTCCTTTCTTTCTTCATTCCCAGCGGCTGTCATTTTTTGTTATTGTACACCGCCCTGATGCTCCGGCCTGGGCGGTCTATCAAGTGCTTTAATAAAGATAAAGATAAAGATCATGCAAAGAGAGAAATCATTAGAGAAAGAAATCATGTTTGGCAAGGTTGAAGGTCAGCGCAAAAGAAGAAGGTCAACAATGAGATGAATCAATACAATAATAGCAGCTATTGACGCCACTTATCAACAATGAACCGCCTGACTGAAGACTGAACACAATTTAGGACAACTGTCCAGAGGGTCGCCATGAGTCAACACTGACTCATCAGCACTTAATAACAACAATATAGATGACCTGGAAATAGTGATCAAATTTGCAGATGACACAAAATTTTTCAGTGTTGTTAAAACACAAGAGAAGTGTGAAAAATTGCAAGAGGATCTTGAGAAACTGGGAGACTGGGCGTCCAAATGGCTGATGAAATTTAATGTGGACAGTGCAAAGCTAGCCACTTAGGAAAGAACAAGCCAAACTACAATTACACAAATGCAAGGTTTCACATTAGGAACCACCACGTAGGAAAAGAATCTGAGCATCATTGTATCTGCTCAGTGTGCAGTGGCAGCCAAGAAAGCTGATAGAATGCTAGGAATTATAAGAAAAGGAATAGAGAATAACACAAAGGATATCATAATGCCTCTGTATCGCTCCATAGTGCAATTGCGCCTTTAGTATTGTGTGCAGTTCTGGTCGCTGCATCTGAAAAATGATATAGTAGAATTGGAAAAGATACAGAGAAGGGCAATGGAAGGCTATCCCATGAGGAAAGGCTTAAAAGGTTAGCTTGGAGAAAAGATGGCTGAGGGCAAATAAGATAGAGGTCTATAAAATAATGAGTGGGGTAGAATGAGTAAATGTGAATCAGTTGTTTACTTCTTCAAGAACTATAAAGACTAGAAGACATAGAATGCAGCCATTAAATAGTACATTTAAGATTAATCAAATAAAGTATTTTTTCATTCAATACATAAGTAAGCTCTGGAATTCACTGCTGGAGAATGCAATAAAAGCTGTTAGCATTGCTCAGTTTAATAAAGATTTGGACAAGTTCCTGGAGGAAAAGTCCATAAACCATTACTGAAGTGGACTGGGGGAATCCATTGCTTATCACTGGGATAAGCAGCATGGAAACTGTCTACCTTTTGGGATCCTGCCGGGGACTTGTGACCTGTATTGGCCATTGTTGGAAAAAGAGATACTGGACTTAAAAAACCTTTGTTCTGATCCAGTATGACAAATCTTAGGCTTTTATGTCCTTATGGATCCCCTCCCCAGAAAAGGCACATACATACATACATACACACACACACAGGATCTGTAAAAAGGTTTGAGCTCACAAATACCCTGCAGTAAGTGCCTTTGAAAATCCCCCCCTAAGTTTTGATTTTAAAATTCATAGTGACCCAATGTAAACAAGCACAGATGTCCATAATCATAAAGGTAGTGTATGGGTTCTTTAATTCTAGATGTCATAACATGTTGACAATGACAATTGTATGTTACCTGGCCGTGGACATAGCTTCTCACTTGTTTGGAGTGAAATAATATCTTAATAACATAATTCAACTTAAAAATTATTTTTCACAAAGACAATTTTCATAACAGGAAGAAAATTGAAAAAAAAATCTTTTTTTCCCTGCATTTCATTCATAGATTCCCTGAAGTCCTTTCATGGATCCCAATTTAGGAACCCTTGATACAGATTATCACACTTAGGCAAACTCATAGCTGAGGGAAAAAAGTAACTTACTGAAGGACACATAAAAAGTCAAGGTCAGGACTGAACTTGATTCCAAAAAGCTTACAACCCTAGAAATGATTTTCAGTCTTCCTGGTATAAGAGGAGTTACCTCATCTATTAGGGCTGAGACACAGATACTACTTTGGCCAAACTCTTTAATTATGCAAGTGTATTCAGTCAGAAAGTGGAGCGTTTACACCTTCCCTCAGCTAGCAAACTTGAAATGTAGACTAATCCTTAACTCAATGGTCTTTTGATTCCATTATTCAGTGAGCTGGATAAATTAAAGCCAGAGAAAATGCCTCCGTTTATACATTTTAACATTCTCCTTCTTCTCTTCAGCCTTATTCATGAAACCAGAGAACTCTGCTGCCACCATGCTGTACTCTGATGAATATTTATACAACAGAAAAAATTTACATGAGGTCTTTCACAGGTTTGAGTCCAATATGCTCTTTTCATGAAAAGAAATTTGCATAAGAAGGCCAGTAATGTTAAATTATGCTTTTGGGACCAGTGCTTAGAAGCTAACTTAAGGTCCCAAGCTCAACTTTCATTTCTAGGAGACGGCCAAAATATGAGTCAGTATAGAAGGAAAGTGCTGAGCACTTTCCTTCTAAGGGACATGACATCCAAAGGGGAGCTTTCTGGCCCATTCTATGTCTCATGTCAAGTGCTGAAACAATGATTTCAGCTTTCTAAAACTAGAAATCCCAATCTGACAAAAGCCTGTTCTCATTTTTTTTTGTGCAGAAGGAAACCATTTGATAAATCAGGTCCCCAAAGGGTACTGCAGTTCTTTTCCATGTTCACGAAAGAAAATCTTGGAGAAGGATTGTGCATGATTGCCAAAGCTACAAGCGGGAATGGAATAGATACCACAGCATTCACGGAAGAAGGTGTTTATGAACAACTTACAAAATTGACAGTGGGAAAGCTATGGGATTTGATAAGATACTGTACATCACAGGATATTGAGAGAGCTCAGAGAGGTTTCAGCACACATGGCCTGCGGCTTCCAACCCTCCTCCGACAGTAAGTTATGTCGGAGGGGGATCAGAAGCAGCAGGCCATGTGTGCTGAAGCACATGGCCTGCTGCAGGCAACAAAGTGACGGCACAAAGCTGCCCACCAATGTCGACCACCCTAGGCAGTCGCCTAGCTTGCCTTGTGGACAGGCTGGCTTGAGATACTGTGGAAAGAAAGGATAGTGGAATTTCTGGAATCCAATGGATTGCAGATCCAAGACAACATGACTGTAGCAAAGCAAGATCATGCCAAACAAATCTGATTGATTTGTTTGACTGGGTGACCAAAGAACTGTACCAAGGTAATGAAATGGATGTGATTTACTTGGATTTCAGTAGCACCTTTGATAATGTTCCTCACAGAAGGCTTATGAATAAACTAAGTAGCCTGGGGATGAGTCATAACATAGTGAAATGGATCAGAAACTAGTTGCTGAGACTTCTGGTGACGTTGCAGAGCCTGATGGACGCAGCTTAGCTCAGCTCCATCTGATTCCCGCGTGCAATAAGTGAGTAAAATCCACCCCAGGGCATAAAGAGAAAAAAGGAGGGAGGCTGAGATTCCCTGATGTTGGTGTGCAAGAAATTGGAGGTTTTCCAGTAGGCATACGCGAGAAGGGCAGCAAAAGCAGAGATTGACATGGCACGGCAAACAGGTGCAAGCGGCTCAGAGAAGTCCAAAGAGAAGAGATTGGAGGGAAATGCAACAGCGGAGGGGGCCAAACTCAAGGGCTGGCTGCAAACATTCAAAAAGGAAATCCAAGTCGATTTAAAAGCTATGCGGCTGGATATTAAAGCAATGCTGCTTACCATACAGCAAGACTTGAGGGTCTTGGGACACCGAGTAGAGGAAGTCAAAGAGAGCATGGACAGACACACAGTGGGGCTGCAGGAGCTGGAGGCAGACCAGGCAAAGATCCGGGCCCAAAAGGAGGAGCTGCAAGAAAAGCTGGAGGAGACTGAGGATAGAACATGTCGCTGTAACCTACGGGTAAGAGGAATCAGACAGATGGAGGAATTTAAGGACTGCAACCGAGTGGCCCAGAGGTTGGATGATGGAGGAGGTGATGTGGTGGGCCCTGTGGGCATTGAAAGAGCACACAGGAGTCTGATTACATGTTTAAGTTCCTTCTCGGTCAAAGAAAGCATTCTCAATGCTGCAAGAAACTATGAGTGTATAGCATGGGAGAACTGTGATGTGAAAGTATTTAATGACCTGTCCAGAGGTACCTTGGAGAGGCGGTGAGCAATGAGAGAAGTGATGGCATATCTATGACAGAGAGGACTGTGCTACCAGTGGATGTTTCCATTTGGACTAATGGTAATGGTGAATAGGGTGTCCAGGAAGGTAAACGCAGCAGAGGAGGCATGGACTGTACTGCAGGAGATGGGCCATGAGAGTCTGCCTAAGCCAGTGGAGCAGGGGAGATAACAAGAGGATAATAAGATAATGTCCATGGCTCAACCACACTTGCAATGGCAAAGAATTGCGGTGAAAGGGAGAAGATTGAAGATGCTCTTGCAGGAACAGAAAGATGATTGAGCAAATGCAGGACCTTGAGGTCCAGAAAAGGACTCTGGAAATGGGCACTCTGGCTAGCAGGGTCATGAAACCCCAGATACTGGACTCATAGGGCAACCTAAGGGGGGACAGGGGTGTTATATAGTTTTGGTGGGGGAAGGTGGAGGGGAAGATGCGAGGGCATTAACAGTGGGGATGTATGCATGCAGGAATGTATGAAGGGGATTAAGGCTGTGAAATATTGCCTGGGGATAGGGGGAACTGGGTATGGAATGGGAGTGGAGAGATGATAAGGGGAGGGTTGGGGCTACAGTGGGGGTGGATAAAGGAGGATGGGAGAGGCAAGACGTGACTAGATGCACTGGAAAGGATGATCTGGGCCGGTAAGGGTATGGATCGGGTAGAGGGAAGGGGGATAGGAAGTGGGACAGGAGGGCGAGAGGGGAGGGAGGTGAAAGGAGGGTGGGGAGGCGGAGGACAGGGGAAAGGGGGAAGAGTGTGAATAGAGGTAAGACACAAAGGCAGTGATGGGGGAAGGGCTAAAGGATATTGGGGATAATTTGAATTGGATCGTTGAACGTTAAGGGGTTGAATTCTCCGATGAAACACCTGCAGCTCTTTCGGGAGTCTGAGAGGAGTAAGTGGGATATCCTTTTATTACAGGAAATTAATCTGAGGAAACGGGATGAGAAACAGATGAGAAATAGAAGGTTCCTGGACCAATTTTATTCAGGAGATAAAGCAGGGGGACGTGGGGGGGGGGGGGGTAGCCATATTGATTAGGCAGGGCTGTGGGATTCAAATTCAGGATAGCTTTTGGGATCTAGAGGGAAGAGTGGTGGAGATCAGGGGGAGGATAGGGAACGAGGAGCTAACTATAGTGTCGCTATATGGACCAAATGGGGATCAGTTCACTTTTTGGAGGAGGGTGAAGCAATTGCTGGATGAGTAGGTGCAGGGAAAGTTACTACTAGGGGAGGATTTCAATGTAGTGATGTGCCAAGAAGGAGGGGGGTGCAATAGGATAAGTCTGCACCAAATAATGCGATATCAAAACTTAGTGGATTCATGGCGGGAGCTTAATCCAGAGGGTCGAGAATATACCTTTTACTCAACACCGCATAACAGCTTTAGCAGGATTGATATGATCTTGGTCAATAGGGAATAGATGATGGAAGTGCAGACAGGGGATATAGAGCCAATAATATGGTCTGATCATGGGACTGTATGGCTGAGGTTTTGGTGGAAACGTCAAGGGGGTATAAAATTTTGGAGTCTAAATGAGAGCCTGTTAAAACAAAAGGAGGTGATAGAGGACATATGGGTAGCGATTACGGAATATAATTTATTAAATGATATAGAGGAGGCCAAGGATATTACTCTCTGGGAAGGGCTCAAAGCGGTTATCAGAGGAAGGTTCATTATGTGGACAGCAAAAATTAAAAAGAGTAGAACACAATGAGAAGATTTGCTAATGAAGGCTATTAAACTGGCTGTTCTGAAATATCAAAAAATGAGGGCCAAGAAGGAGTGGAGCAAGGTAGGTCAGCTGCGATTGGAATTGCAATGTTTACAATTAGAAATGATAGCATTTGCAATGCATCAGGTGAAGCAGATCAACTATGAATCTGGGGACAAGCCGAGTAGAATGTTGGCTCGGATGCTGAGGCAAAAGAAGACTCAGGCCATGATATAACAAATTAGGGGGAGGGATGGGATAATATATAGGGAGGAACAAAAGATCAGGGTGAAATTTGTGCAATTTTGCCAAGAGCTCTATACACAACAGCAGGAGATTAGAGAGGAGCAAATCAAAAAGTACTTAGAGAGGGTGACATTACCTATTTTACCAGAAGAGGCCCACCTTAGCATGGAAGGTGAGATTATGGGGGATGAAATTGGGAGGGCAGTGTGGGAAATGGCAGTGGGGAAGGTGCCAGGGATAGAAGGTCTCCCAGGAAGTTTTTATAAACTGTACCTGGAGGAAATGGTGGGCCTATTGGGACAAGTTTTCAATGGGATATTAGAGGAGGGGTGGGGGCTGATAGGGACAATGCTCATGACTGCTATCACTGTGCTACCAAAACCAAGGGAAGACCCACTGCAATGTGGTTCATATTGGCCAATATCATTAATCAATGTGGATGTTAAAATTCTGGCAAAATTTTGGCCATGCAGCTTGCCCTTTGGATGAGAGGGTTGATTCATCAACACCAAATGGGGTTCATCCCAGAGCCGCAAGCAGCAGATAATAACAACCCTTTCGCGTCCACATAATTGTTTTGTAACTGAAATTTTTTTTTGTTTTTTTTATTAAGATTTGAGCTAAATGATGCAGAATATAAAGTTTTTTTGAAAAAATGTATTTCTAAGAAACAATATTTACTGTTGCCATATGGCAACTACGGTCCTGAACGGCTGAAAATTAAAAACAGTCTTGGCATCAGTTTCATTTACTGCTGGGTGTGATAGTTTAAATAACAGTTGTTTTCAGATGTCAAGCACAGATACACATCACATTTCGCACACAGTGTGCGGAATTTTTGGAAATATAGAATCTGGTGAAATATTTGGGGGAAAATTTGAAGGTTGCCATATGGCAACAACAGCCATGAAAGGGTTATGAGGGCAGTGGAGGTGGTATGGGCTGCACAGCAGGGGCAGGGAGAGCTTGTGCTACTATCTATTGACACAGAAAAAGCTTTTGATAGGGTACATTGGGCTTCTCTAATGGCAGTGATGGAAAAGATGGGCTTTGGCCCAAACTATGGGACGTGGGTGCAGGGAATTGTATGCGGGGCTGCGAGCACAGGTAAAAATGAATGGAAGCTACTCTGAGGTGTTTGCGTTAGAGAGGGGGATGAGGCAGGGGTGCCCGAAGTCACTACTATTGTTTGCTCTAGCTGTGGAACCACTCACACAGCAAATTCGGGGGAACTGTCAAATCCAAGGGTTGGGGAAGGGGGGACAGGAACACACTGTTTCGATATTTGCTGATGATATTTTTCTATATCTGCGGAGACCTCAGCAGACAATCCCGGTGGTCGTGGACGAGCTGTATAGTTATGGTGGGGTGTCTGGCTTCAAAATAATATCGATAAAATGGAGGCATTGAATGTCATGGTCTCCCAGGATATGGAAACCTAATTAAGGGCACAGTATCCAAATCGATAGGCGGCCAAACCGCTTATATATTTGGGAGTGCAAATACCAGCTAGATATGAAGATTTATATGATGAATTATCCACAGCTATTTCCGACCCTTGGTAAAGAGTTGGACGGGTGGATACACTTGGAAACGTCTTGGTTGGGTAGAATAGTGGGAGTCAAGATGAATATCCTCCTCTGATTACTCTATCTATTTTAGACCTTGCCTGTATCGGTACCAGATATGGCATTGCGAGCCCTGCAGAGGTAATGTATGCCTCTAGGGGGGAAGGCGGGCTGGGGGTACCAAATATTAGGGACTACTACCGGGTGTCCCAAATAAGGCATGTAATGGATTGGAGACAGAGTGGAGACCATAAACAGTGTGTGGACTTAGAGAGATCTTATATACGAGGGGGCACATTGGAGGTATGGCCTTGGTTAACTGGTGGTGATCGGAGACAGATGGGGATGGGCATTCTACATATGTGACAAGTGGTGGGAATTTGGGATCAGGTGCGAACTCAGGAAAACCAAGGGAAGAAAGACTGTTTTTTTATTACTGACCCCGTTGAGGGGACAGCAGGATTTTATGCCCGGTTGGGAGGAGGGGCCTTTGAAAGATGGCGGGATAGGGGGTTAATATGCTTTTATCAATTGGTAGAGGAGGAGGAGATTAAACCATTTGATGAACTGAGGGAGGAGTATGATTTACAGGAAAGGGGCAGATACCAATATAACCAAATATGCCATTATTTGAGAGGAGAGGAGGGACAGAAGAGTATGGTGAGGGAATTATCGGCTATGGAAGTAATTCAGTATAGTAAAAAAACATAGGGGGTTGGTCTCGGCACTCTATAAGGGGATATAAGCAGGGGGAAATAAGGTCTTCAAATATATGCAAGATTGGGAAAAGAATTTAGGGGGAGAATCATGCTTAAAGACTGGAAACAGATTCAGATCAGACGGGCTCCCTGGTCTAGTAGTATTAGAGAAAACTGCTACGATATTTTGCTCAGATGGTATTATACACTGGAGAGGTTACATAAGATGTTTCCCATGGTCTCACCGAGCTGCTGGTAGGCATGTGCAGGAAAAGGGACCTTTTGGCACATATGGTTGGCTTGCTTGAAGATACAGGGGTTTTGGAAAAGGGTACAGGGCTGGATGAAGGGGAGGTAGGGATGGTGGTGGAATTGGATCCTAGTATCTATTTGCTGTCCTGGTGGAGAGAGGATCATCAGGGGAGTAGGAGTAGGACGGTGATAGTCTACTTGAGTGTGGCACGGTGCAAAATTGCAGCAGCATGGAAACAGGTGGAGGCGCTAGGGGTAGAGAAATATGAGGAGTGGCTTAGATAGATAGGGCTCATGGAGAAATTCACAACGATCCAAAGGCAAAAAGTGGATCGCTTTGAGGAAGAATGGGGGATTTTGCTGTGTATCTTGGGGGGGGGGAAGGGGAGATGAGAGGGGGGGCAAGGGGGAAGATTGGAGATGCAGGGGAGGAGGTGGGGGGAGGGGAACTAAAAAATTAAAAAGCTAAAATAGTTGGATGATCTTATGCAAAAAGTCCAAAAGATGGGGGGGGGGAAAACTTTCAGATAATTAATAAAAAACAGAAAAATGTTAACAACCAGATGGTAATGGGCAGTACAGTATAAGCAGATAGAGGTCTGACTAAAGATGGAGCTAAAGACAGGCTATAGCTTAAACTTTTTATTACGGATCCATAATGGAACTGAGAAATGTTGTTAACATAGAGAATAATATTCAAAATCGTTTTGGGTTGTCTTTATACACAGTATTAGATGTTATTAGTTACAATATGTTAGTGGAATGAATGCCACAGCACATGTGTATGTTTATGTTAAGGAAATATTGGACAATAAAAACTTAAATAATAATAAAAAAAAAGAAACTAGTT
This sequence comes from Ichthyophis bannanicus, assembly GCA_033557465.1. NCBI lineage: Eukaryota > Metazoa > Chordata > Amphibia > Gymnophiona > Ichthyophiidae > Ichthyophis > Ichthyophis bannanicus. The sequence goes on along the minus strand of CM066033.1, from coordinate 938,855,060 downwards.
GATTGATAGATGACAGAGGATGGTGGTAAATTGAAATCACTCAGAAGAAAGCTAGTGAGTAGTAGAGTGCCTCGGGGATCGGTACTGGGACCAGTACTGTTCAACATCTTTATTGCAGAGAGATTGCAGATGACATGAGGATTTGCAACAGATTTGACACCTTGGAGGGAGTTGACGACATAAGAAAAGATCTACGAAAATAAGAAGAAAGGTCTAATACGTGGCAGTTAAGATTTAATGTGAAGAAGTGCAGAGAGAAGCACTTGGGATGCAGAAATCCAAGGGAGCAAAGCGATAGGGGGCGAGAGACTGATGTGCACAAACTTGGGTGATAGTATCTGAGGATCTCAAGGTGGTAGAGCAGTGTGACAAGGCGGAGGCCAAAGCCAGAAGGATGCTAGACTGCATTCAGAGAGGCATAACCAGAAGAAGGAGGGAGGCACTAATGCCCCTGTACAAGTCATTAGTGAGGTCTCACTTGGAGTATTGTGTTCAGTTTTGGAAACTGCACCTCACAAAGGATATAAAAAACTTGAAATGGTTCAGAGAAAGGTGACCAAAATGATATGGGACCTGCACCAGAAGACGTATGAGGAGAAACTTAAAGACCTAAATATATATGCCCTGGAGGTGAGGAGGGACACGAGTGAAATGATTCAGGCTTTTAAAGGGTATTCATGAACAAACTAGTGGAAGAGTTGCCTAGTGGTTAGAGCACTGGCTTGTGTAACCAAACAACCAGGGTTCAATTCCTGCTAGCACTCCTTGTGGCCTTGGGCAAGTCACTTAACCCTCCATTGCCTCAGAAGAAAGACCTGGCAATCTACTTCCAGTGACACTGCCAAGAAAACCCAGGAGCTTCTGTGTCACCAGGAGTCAGGACTGACTCAAAGGCACACATTGCATTTGCAATGAACAAACTAACATTTTTCAAAGACAGAGAAGCTGTAGAACTAGAGGGCATGAAATGAAGTTGCAAGGAGGTGCACTCAAAAGCAACATCAGGAAATACGTTTTCACAGAAAGGGTGGTGGATGCCTGGAATGCCCACCCCATAGAGGTGGTGGGGGCAAAAACAGTGATGGAACACAGAGAACCCCTTTATGGCAAGAGGAATCAAAGCAAAGTTAAGTAACTTTTAAACTTCAAAAAATAGAGAGGGGTAACCTTCAAATCCTAAATAAAGGCACAGAAGGGGATAACTTGAATGGAATAACAGGTACAACCTGCACGACCTCACTGGGCAACCTAGATGTACCATGCAGGTCTTCATCTGTCATTATTTACTATGTTACTACACTAGTTGCAAAGTAAGAGGAGCAGACTGGGACAGTAAAGGCTGCCGGGAAATGGTAAAACCACAGGGACCTGCTTGCTTTTGGTGCTAGATGACACCTGCCACTTTTCAGTGGCTTCAGTGGACTGTGTTATGTTCATGTGGGCTAATTGCACTAAAGGTGAACTAAAGCAAAAAGCTGCTAATGTTTCTCCAGATGCTTGAAAGCATATCCCGCCAATTACTACTAAACATTTTTCCATTAAACTCCTTTACTCGTAAAGCTCTTGTAATAAGGCCCCAAAATCTTCCTCTAAACTATGTCAGAGTGAGAAAGTTTCTAGAGCCCTTGCTACTAATCTGTACTAAGCGATGTAATGAAGGATGCAAGAGGATGTCCATCTGAGTAAGGCTTGGGCCTGCAGTAAGGAGCTGTTACTTTTCAAGGCTGGCTAGACCTTGAACTAGAAGAGGAGGTGTCCCCCAGGCTGGCTAGACCTTACAGAGGAATAAAGTGTGAGAGACGTGCAGATCTCAGGGGTCTGGAGATTTTTCAGGCATCCAGCTAGTGTCAGAAATTTATGTTTTCAGCAAGAAGTCTGGAGGAACCCGGTTTGGGAACACTTGAGGATTTCAGTTGTGTAACATCCTTGAGGAGTTTCAAGGCCCCAGAAGGCACATCCTTTGGGTTACCAGACATCCCCAGTTTGTGGGGATTGTCACCGATTTCAGGGCTCTGTCTATAACTCCTTTTTGGCAGCCTCCTGTCCCTGATTCCAGTAATGGAGAAAAAGGCAGGAGCAGCTCTATCCCCAAAATATCCTAGCAGTGGACACTTTATTCTCCCTTTTTCTTAAAAAAAAAAAAATATATATATTTTTTTTTTTAATTCAGGCTGTTGCTGCAGCTTCTGTCGGGTCTGCAGCAGCAGCAGCAACAGCAAGGACATGACCTCCCCTCTCAGTGCCGCTGCTGCCACGGACTCAGACACAATGAGAAGCGGCAACAAACTTTCAAAATGAAACGAATTAGCCCAAAGCAAAAGTGCTGGGTCTTTGCGACTCTGGCATGTTTAGAAAGCCCTGGTGGTCCTGCCCCCTTCTGACCCATATTTCACGTTTCATTGATGTACTTGCCACCACTGCCACAGAGGTTGTGTGAGGAGACAGCAGAGGTGGCGGTAGGCTGGGGGGCACGGGAAATATTAGAGAAAGAGATTCTGGATGTCAGTGGGGGGGGGGGGCATGGAGGACAGGTACTGGACACTTGATGGGGTGAGGGACAGATGCTGGCCATGAGGTGAGAGGAGCAGAGGGAAGCTGCTGGACATGGGGTGAGGGAGGGCGGAATAGGGAAGATGGTAGCAACAGGTGGAGAGGGGCAGAGGGAAGATGCTGACCAAGGCCAGCTGTTAACATGGAGTTTCTATGTCAGGATTGGTAGCAATCCATCTTGTTCAGTCTTCTGAATAGGTTTATGGATATTCTATGGCCCATTGCAGTATTTACAGTCCTCCTCTTTTCTGGATAGGCCCCTATGTGAGTTTTGGAAAGTGATGCTATTATGGCATGGTAGATTTTCTCTACAGGTCTTATGCAATTTTTGTAAGGTTTAGTATTACTTCACAATATGCCCTGTACTAGTGAGGGTTTATATTGCTGTTACTGAGATGACACTAACATCAGAATTTAATTTTGGCATGTTGAGTTCTGCTCTACACCCAATGTTGGGAGAGGGGTTTCTTGGGATACAGAATATATGTTCAAAACGAAAAAAACAAGAACCACAGCACAGTTTAAAGCAGTGGTTCTCACTTTTTCTTTTTGCTCCTTCGTATGTCCTTTGTCTTTTGCAGAATACACATTTAGATGAAATACCATGCATGTCCAGTGTGCAGTGTCACGAGTCTATGGGCCTGATATTCAAAGGCATTTATACCTCAAACTGTGTAAATGCCACAAAGCGGGATATTCAGCGGCACTGACATGGTAGTGCCACTACGTGCTCTGATGTTAACCGGTTAGTATCGGGGCATTCTGGGGATGGCACCCGGGGATAACCGGTCAGCGGTGATTTCCCTCAGTGGCTAAAGTTAGGCACAGGAAAGACTGCACTAACTTTTGCTGCCGAAACTAACTGGGCAGTGGCTGAATATCACCGCTGACCGGTTAGCTTCCTGCTTCGTCAGCAAACCCGGATAGTCAATGCCAGTGGCCGGGTATGAACTTGGCATTGAATATCTGGGTTTAGTGTTCAGCAGCGGCGGCTAGCCACTGTAATTGCTATAGCCGCCACCAGTGAATATCGAGCCCTATATTTTTTATATTAGAGTCCCAGGCTACATAATTAAACTGCTACAATTTTGCTGAATATAATCATTTCAAAGTTTAAAAAAATAATATAGGTTGGGAAAATGTGGCTTTCTTTATTCTTGAAGCAACCACCTGACTGGTGTCCTGAATAAGGGGACCCCCTGTTCCCTGACTAGAGTGCTGAAGAGGCCCTTCTATTTTGGCTGCTGGGGGGGGGGGCACCAACTCATATCTTGCCTCAGACAGCAGATTGTGTTGAGCCACCCCTTGATAGAGGTGCCATGCCAGATCTGTGGCGGCAGCGTCACCTCCCATCACTACTGAAGGCCGCGATTGCGGCCAGGACCTGCCGTGTCTGCCTAGCCTGGGGAGGGCAGACAAATGAAGAAATTTAAAGTGACAGTAGCTTTTTACTAAATAGTAAATGGTAGGGGGAATGGAGGGCAGCGGCTAAATGCAAGAGGGGAATGAGAAGGGGAGAGAGTCTGGAAAGGACAATATAGTAACATAGTAAATGACGGCAGATAAAGACCAGTATGGTCCATCTAGTCTGCCCAGTATTCAGTTTATTTTGATTTATCCTGTTGCTGTAAAGGGATCCACTGTGTCTGTCCCATGCCATTTTGAATTCCATCACCATGTTTGCCCCAACCACTTCCATCGGGAGGGCATTCCAAGCATCCATCACCCTTTCAGTGAAAAAGTATTTCCTGACATTGCCTTTCAATTTACCACCTTGCAGCTTCATGTTATGCCCTCTAGTTTTACAGCTTCTCCATCTTTGGAAGAGGTTTGTTTGTTCATTACACAGGTCTGCGACTAAAAAGCTGTTTGATTATTTTCATCTAATTTCCATGTATTTTGGTGTGCTGAAAACAAATAAAATATTGAAAAAACTCCTAGACGTCATGATTTGCCACAACATGCAAAATTGTCTTCAAATTTATCAAATCTTTTCAAATTACTATTAATTAATTCACATAAGTGCATTTAAGATATAAAATGCCAAAAACACCTTAAAGGGGTTGTCCAAGTTATGTAAAAAAAAAAATATAGCACTGTAAATCTGATGGTCAGCAATATATACATAAGCTAAGCAAGTTTTAAGTCCGTGCTTCTAATGGTAGAAGGGGTTAATCTTTCCTGAAGAATTCAGTGGGAGGGAGACACAGGGCAGATAGCAGCAGCTCCGGTCAGTGCAGGGGTCATGGCCAGCACTGTGACGTCTCGTGTACAGACACAGAACTGCTCTCTCCTGCATGCCACACTTGTGCACGAATCATCATCAGGTTCTTGGTTCTAGGCTGTTCACACTTTTTCATCGCAATTCGTGTTAGCTCGTCATTCCTCAACCGTTATGTTATGGCTCCGCGAAAGTGTATTAATTCGCCAGACAGTTTCTGTTTCATCTGTGGTGAATATAAAGTGTTGAAGCAACAGCAGAATATTACAGACTTTGTGAAAAAAGTATACTTTGCATACTTTGGACTAAAAATTGGAGATCAAGATAAAGTCTGGGCGTCTCATAAAGTGTGCAAACGGTGTGTTGAGGACCTCCAAAACTGGTTCAAGGGTAAGAAAAAATCTTTCCGTTATGGGATTCCTATGGTATGGCGAGAGCAAAAGAACCATAGTGACGACTGTTACTTTTGTTCATGCGATGTGAAAGGGTTTAATTCCAAATGGAAGCATTCCATTTCATACCCCAATCTTCACTCAGCAATTCGTCCCATCCCCCATGGCACAGATATACCAGTACCCAAGCCCCCTGCTACCTTGGAAGAGATACCTAGCTCCGATGAAGGTGAAGTCATATCTGAACCAGATGACGAATCAAGTTCTGACTTTGAAGATGATACAAGACCAAAATTGTTTTCTCAGGAGGAGATGAATGATTTGGTAAGAGACTTGAATCTTCCCAAAGATGCCGCTGAGTTACTCGGATCAAGGCTGAAAAGCAGGAATTTATTGTTGCCAGGAGTGTCATCTTCATCGTTCAGACATTGTGAAAAGGAGTTCGTTCCTTACTTCACCCAGGAAGACAAGTTGGTTTATTGCATCGATGTCGAAGGTCTGATGGGTCAATTTAAAATCCAATATGATTCAGAGCAATGGCGTCTTTTTATAGATTCTTCAAAAAGAAGTCTCAAAGCAGTTTTACTCCACAATGGTTTTTATGCTTCCATACCTGTAGGTCATTCCGTACACTTGAAGTAAACCTACAAGAACTTGGAATTGGTTCTTCGTAAACTTAAATATGAAGACCATGGTTGGCAAGTGTGTGGGGACTTGAAGGTCTTGTGCATGCTGCTCGGGCAACAAGCTGGGTATACCAAATATCCTTATTTTCTGTGTCTATGGGACAGTCGAGACCGACAAAATCACTGGACCAAGAAGAGTAGGCAGCCGAGGGTGCTAACAGTCAGTGAAAAAAATGTCCTCCGAGAAACTTTGGTACCTTCCCATAAAGTTTTTCTACCACCTCTCCACATAAAATTGGGATTGATGAAGCAATTCGTAAAATCACTTCCAAGAGATGGAGAATGCTTCAAATACTTGGTCACCAAGTTTCCAGGCCTGTCGGAGGCAAAATTGAAGGAAGGTGTGTTCGTCGGACCAGACATTAGAAGGCTTATAGTTGATCAAGAGTTTGTCAATACCATGACGGATCCTCAAAAAGAAGGGTGGATTGCATTTAAAGAAGTCGTACAGAAACTTTTAGGCAATAACAAAGATCCTCACTACAAAAAGATCGTCGGACAAATGCTGAAAGCATTTCAAGCTTTAGGTTGCCTGATGAGTTTGAAAGTGCATTTCCTCCAGTCCCACCTTGACTACTTTCCTGAAAATTTGTGAGCTGTGAATGAGGAACAAGGTGAAAGATTCCACCAAGACATTAAAGAGATGGAAAGGAGATACCAGGGAAAATGGAGCATTACAATGATGGCAGACTACTGTTGAATGCTTCAGAGAGACATTCCAGATGCTACTCACAAGCGTAAATGCACCAAGAGGAGCCTCACACGGAAGAAGAATCGAGTTTAGTGTGTGTAGGTGAGCTCATTTCAGTTCAAAAAAGGATTTTCATGAAAATATTGTAATAAAACTTTAATTTTATAAGTCTATTTCCATTTATTTTGAGGTATTGCCTTATTTAACATAGTTACCTAAATTGTCAGGAAACGTGATGTCCTATGACAAAATGGAGGTCATTTTCGGATTCAGCGCACCAAAAAACATAAAGATTACGTGGAATAACCAAAACAGCTCTCGAAAAAAGTTTTTTGCAGACCTGTGAATTTCTCTTTAAGTATTTAAAGGTCTGAATCATATCTCCACTGTCCCTCCTCTCCTCCAAAGTGTACATATTTAGGTCTTCAAGCCTCTTCTCATAAGGCTTCTGACGCAGGCTCCAAATCATGTTGGTCGCCTTCCTCTGAACAGTTTCCATTCTTTTTACATCCTTTGCAAGATACGGTCTCTAAAACTGAACACAGTATTCTAAGTGAGGCCTCACCAGTGACTTATACAGTGGCATTAGTACCTCTTCCTTTCTGCTGGTAATTCCTCTTCATATGCAGCCCAACATCCTCCTGGCTTTTGCCACTGCCTTGTCGCACTGTTTTGCTACCTTGAGATCTACAGAAATAATCACACCAAGGTCTTTCTCCTGATCTGTGCACACCAATCTCTCGCCCAACAGAGTTGGGGGTGGGAAAGCAAAATCAAGACACACTATACACACATGCATGCATGAACATTTTAGGCTGCTTCCTAGTTTTCAAGAAAATTTGTTAAGGCCTGGCTTACACTGCAGTTCACCACCACTGCCGCAGACATTGAGAGGCAGCAACAGAAGTAGGCCGGGGGAAGTGGCAGGTAGTTGCTGGCCATGGGGTAGGGGAGGTGGAAGACAGATAAAGTGAACATGGGATGGGATGGAGGGCAAATGCTGGGCTAGAGATAGGGGACATGCTGGGAACAGGAAGAGGGAGAGAGAGGGAGAGAGAGAGAGAGATGCTGGACACCTGAGTGAGGAGATGCTGGATACCTAGGGGGTGGATACTGATGGGAAAGGGAGATGATGGACCCCTGGGGGGTGGTAAGGAAGGAAACATGTTAGACACCTCGAGGAGGGGGCAAGGAAAAATACTAGACTAGGAGGGTGGGGAAGGGAAGTTGAAATACTAGATAGCAGGACTGTATCTAGCCCTATGCAAGCGGTGCAGCCGCACTGGGCGCAAAGGCTTCGGGGATGCATTTCGGCTGCCTGCTATTGCCCTGCCCCTACCTCCCCTTCATCCAGCCGTTCTCTCAGCAGCAGCAGGGCAACAGTAGACTGCTGAAATGCACCCCCTAAGCCTTTTTGCAGAACTTTAAGCAGGTCCGGTCCCTCCATCCTCCGACGTGATGTCAGAGTAGGGAGGGACAGATCTGCTTAAAGTGTCGGCGACTTGCAGATTGGGTGCACCCTCCTCCCCCCCCCATAACTCCATCCAGCACTGCCTGCTCTTTCCCTGCTGCTGGCACCACCATGAAAAAAAACAGAGGGCGGCAGCAGCAGGGCAAGAGCAGGCAGCAATTGGACGGAGGTATGGGGAGGAGGGGGGGGGGCGTTGCGCCCAATGTGCAAGTCGCACAGGGCATGATCTCAGCTCAGTATGGCCCTGCTAGATAGGGAGAAGGGAAGAGAAAGAAAAATGCTGGAGATGGAGAGAAGGGAGAGTTAGTGAGAGGGTGGGGAAGGAGGGAGAGAGATGGGAAATGGAAGGAATGGGGTGAGGGAGATGAAAACTGTAGGTAGATGCAGTAAAAAAGGGAGAGATTGAGGAGGAGGGGCAAATCAGAATGGACAGAGAAGCAATAAAATAAATGGAAGAAAGCTGAAAGATCAATGTTAGAGATGAATGTAGGAGAGGAAGTGAAGACAGGAGGAGAGAAAAGAAATAACAAACGGACAGGACACCCTGGGAACAGCGTCAAGAGAAGACAGACAGACAAAAGCGGAAACCAAAGACTGGAAGCAAGATGATGAGCTAAAAATGGACAGACAGGCATAAAAAATAATTTTGTTTTCAATAAAATGATTGGAATGTGTCAGTTTTAGGAATTTATATCTGCAATTTTTACATTTTGCATAGTACAGTGGGGAAACGCATCACTGTTTCTATTTCTTTGGCGATTCATTGCCTTGGACGTGATATCATTGCTGTCATGAGATAGTTTTGAGTTTGTTTAAATCTGGGAGTACAACTGAGGTCTTTTTTTCCTCTTATTTATAGTTTCTCTGTTCTTACTAGAATTGCCTTTTTCCATAATTTGTTGATTGTGAGTGGCGTCTGTTTTACATTATTTCATGAGACAGTTGTGGACTACAGAATGACTCTTCCTTCCTTCCCACCCACCATTGCACAAGCCCAGAACGAAGCCTCACCTGCTGCCACTGGATGAGGGTCGCAGATTTGCCTCCAAAAATCTGGTAACCTTACACATTCTACTACGTTGCCTGGGAAGTTCCAGGCGAACTTGTGGAAGACTGAACCCTGGGATGTCCCTTAGAGATAGGAAGAAAAATTTTGGAAGTATGTAAAATTGCTCCTGTGCTTTTTTCTCAAACTACAGAGTTGCAGAAAAGATGGTATTTTTGTGGAGTCATTTTGTGTGCGTAGTCAGGTAGTGAGGGTCTTGGGGGAAGTTACTTCCCCTAACCCACAAGGACCCCCATTTTTTCCTTCACAGCAACTCCTGCAGCATAGACAAAATGTCTCACGGAAACAAAAAGAATTGAAAATTGTTTTAGCATAATTTTGGAGTGGAACCAAGCTACATTTCCTCTCATCCTTCTATCTGAAAATAACACCCAAAGTGACCCTATCCTTTGTATCAGCATGCTGGATACTGAAGTGCTGGGAGGCCGCTGCATGCAGACGGAGACTCAGAATTTGCTCTGAAAGAATAATGGTTTTTTGACCACCTGTTTATGATAACTGGATCCTCTATTTTTATGGCCTCTGTGACCATTTAGAAATTGGATTTCTTCAACACTGACTGGCTCAGTATTGTGAGTGGTATTTTTTATCTTTCCTGGTTGTAAAAACTTTTATTTAACTGGGGAATGCAGAACACATCCTTGAGCAGAGAAAAGAAGATGGGACACTGCCAACCACTGAAAAAAAGCCACTGCTACAGTTGGCAGAAGGTACGCTTTGTGCCTGGCAACGCCACTTCAGCTACCAAGAACATCCCAAGTACCTACTGTACCTGAATTTGGGGGCATAGCTACCACTGAGCAAGCCTGGCAAAAAGCCAGGAGCCACCCACTGGTACAGCTGCTTGCTGCAGGACTGGCATCAATTTAAAACAAGTGCAGAAAAGAATTCTATACAATAAGGCATTTGCCAGGGAAGTGCAAGTAAAAAGAAGCAACTATTTGAGTTACCCCTGGCTTAAGCAAAATTAATTGCGGTGTTTTAGGGTCTATTTCGCAATATCCGGGAAACTAGAAATCTGAAAGTCACAGAAGGACAAAGAACTTTTTTATAAAACATTTTAAGGATCCAGCCTCTATCTGCAGGATGAACACAAGTAACTAACAAGGTAGCAGGTGGACAATTCTCAGAACCCGAAACATTCAGTATATTGGAAACATTTAAGACTTCCAATTTGGAATCCATAACGGCAGCAAATGACTTTCTTGCCAAGAGGTAAATAGTATGCTTTGGTCAAAGGCAGTATGAGGTACAAAAGGATGAGTAACGTCTCCATATTTCGTAAACATTTCCATACCAGAAATCCCACGTGACTTTGGAAAGTTTAAGACCCGCAGGTTAACTGCGCGAGCCAAGTTTTCAAGGGATTCAAAGCAATGCTATCTTTCACAAGAGCTGCATTTGTATCAGATAAAGTAACCAACTTTTGGTCATGGCTCTCTACTTTAACTTTAGCTGATCAGAAACAGTTAATGTACATTGCCAGTCGATCCGAGTTAACTTGAACTCTTGCTGAAAGTTCGGTAGTCTGATGAGAGATGTTGTCAGAGAGATTGGTAATAGCCTCCCATATGGTTTCCAGAGTTATCCTCTTAGGCTGTGGGAGAGACCATGATAGTGGGGTAGACACTACCTGGAATGCTTCAGATGATGGATCCATGCTAGGACCATTGGCCGAGGGCATCCCAACTGCCAACACTCCGCCCGAGGTGTCTCCAGACGAACTAGACCCCTCTAACCGGCATGAGGTCATCGAGTCCCTACACTTGGCATCCAACACAGTGCCGACCTCCGATGCAGCAGACTCCAATTCTGAGGACAATAGGGCAGGTTCTCCCAGGCGAGGCATCGTCAACCGTGCATCAGGAGACAGGGTGGTATCAAGTTCGGAAGGCTGCGGGGTCTCCTCCTTACCCTCAGCAGCCAAGCCCGAATGAATCTCCCAAATAGCAATCGTGGAGACTTGAACAAATCAGTCCATGGGGCTGATAACTGGTAGCTGAGGTTCAGAAGGATACGCCTTAGCTTTCCCCTTACGCTTAGGCATCAGGAAACAGAGCAGTCAACTCACACAGCCATCTTGGTAGCCACGCGCCCCCCCCCCCCTTACATATATCTTTTTTCATCTTGGGGATCTGTTAACCTTTTTGAATGCCAGGATACCTGTGCCATCTGCTACCGCTGACCAAGTGTGGCATGATTACCGTGTAAAGATATTTAGCCTTGGGCTCTCCACAGCCATGTTTATTATTGTAATAATTTTCCTTGTTTTCGGGTTTTCCTCCTGCCTAAGAATGTATTCATGTGCACTCCCCCTCATTTGTGGACTATAATAATGTTCATTTGGGAGTTTGTTTATGTGCTTATTTTCTTGAATGCTTTCTTATGAGATTCCTTGCTGTACAAGCATTGTCTCGATTTGGCTGAAAATTCAATAAATATTAAATTTAAAAAAAGTGGAGAAAGCATGCAGAGCATAGCTCATGGAATACTTTCCAACCCCTGTGTGTGTGTATGTGCATGCACATACCTGTCTGATAAAATCCAGATAGTTGTGGTCCATAACCAGGAGGTTAGGAATCACATCTGACATGGCCCACCCACTCAACTTTTGATTCTAGGTATGCTCCCAGCTTGAAGATCCTTAATCTAGTCCTGCCCATGGCAACAGAATTATTTGGCAGTACACATAGAAGCCAGTAAGAAAGCAGTAAAATTCAGTCCATAACTTTCACAGTAGAAAATGAAATGTATATGTGAATAATTTCAAATGCAGTACATCACAGCTAGAGAATCATTATTAATCTCTGTGAGGGTGTGTGTATGTATCTGCGTGCTGCGTATGTGTGGTATCTGGGTGGGGTATCTAATGGTGGTGGGCATTTCTGGGTTATCTTGTTTTGGGAGGGTCAGATGAGGTAGGGGGTAGATTTTAGGGATGAGGGTCATCTGCACAGTGGTGTGGCGATTGCAGGATGATAAGATATTTGGGGTGAGGAGACTTTGGGGTGCTGGGGCAAATGTAGAGCAGACAGTTTGCAAGTTGGTGAGACAATTGGGGTAGTTTTTGGGGGTGGGATAGAGTGCAAGGTGGGGGGGCAGTTGTAAAGGAGCATGGGTGGATATTTAGCAGCAGCGGCTAGTGCTTGTAAAGTAGCTCGCCGTCAGCACTAAATTCTAACCCTGGATATTCAGTGCCGGGGCCATATCTGGCCACTGGCATCGAATATTCGGGTCACTGAAGAGCCCGGAAACTAGCGGAGCAGTGGCGATATTCAGTTGCTGCCTGGTTAGCTTCCGCGGGTAAAGTTAGGCCAACCTTTGCCACGCCTTACTTTACCAGCATGTTGCTAACCGGGCAGCAGTTCAATATCGCTGCTGCCCGGATAGCAATGGCGCAGCCTCCGCTCTGCGCTGGAATGCACATGACGCGCCTCGAAGCTAACCGCTTAGCACCAGGGCATGCAGTAGCAGCGCCCGCGGATATACAGAGGCACGTATCGCGTTAGTGCCACCGAGTACCCCGTTCAGCAGCATTTACAGGGCTTGCAGGTCCGCACCAGGAGCTAGCAAGGTGCCACACTAGGGACCGCACCAACTGCAGCCTCCAGCTCGGAAACTACTCTGACAGAAACTAGTGCAGGCAAGAGGATTCCCACTCCGGGACAGCCGCCACACAGTAAGGAGAGAGATCTGAAACTGCCTGTAATATATTTTGTCTCTGCCTTTATCTACATTTTTGTTCTGTCAGTGACCCCTAACTAATTTTAAGTAAACCCTTTGGTTCAGATCAAATCTTCTGGCCTAGGCTCTGTTATTGCAAGAGAGGGAGTGGAGTAAGTGGAATTAAGATGCCAGTAAGGCCTCCCAGTGTATCGTGGCCCTATCTCAAGAACCCTAATAGTTCCCAGGAGCTAAGCCTGCAGGGACAGTATTTTGTCTTGGAAGTTGTGCCCTCAGTCTACCAGACAGAGTGCACAGCTGCTGCAAGGGGCTCCCAGACCAGCAGGGATTAAACAGCGTGTTTCAAAAAGAATGACCCAATTCTGAAATGTTACATTTATTGATTAGAGCGCATTGCAATAATGGAACAAAGTGCAAAATACTAATATAATAACAACGTTTCAATTACAAATGCTCTATATGTCCTCCATCAGCAGCACGGACAACATCAAGACGATAGCTAAACTCGTCCCACACTTTTCGCAAGGTAACTTCTTCGACTGAATTCGCTGCTGCTGATATCCTGTTGTTGAGCTCGTCTAGGTCACGGTTACTTAGCAAAAATATCAGTATAAAAGAAAATAGACATTTAACACTTGCTCAAATAGCCAGGTCTTACTGTCATCCTTAAATCCTGATGGCTGAGATATAATAGACTTGTGTATGTCAGGGGTAGAGTGGAGAGTGATGTATGGGAGGGCGTTCCTTCTACAGCGCCCCCATGCAGTCTATCAGCACACAGGAGAGTAGGGTGGCGATCTCTAGCTAAACGGCTGTCACAGCTCTCAGGTTGAGCACTACTCTTGTAGCTATTGCTATACGTAAGGAGCTCTGCCGTCAGTTTCAATCCATCCTGTAAGACAGCTAGAGAATCTGCTGCCAGTCACAGCCCTGACGGCCCCTGCTCTGCACATTACACAACTCTGAGCATTAATTTTATGGATAGATAATATACTAACCACACAGCTTACCCACAATATCTGTTACAGGAAATGGAACATCCTGAGCTCTGTATTTTGTAATATCTCATTGCAGAAGTTATGTGAGTACAAATGGGAAAGATTTGTACTGTACACACTTCTTGGACCAGGGGCTTACTCGGTTCCACAACTAAGTACCATGGACTCCATCCAAATCCTGGTGTGAGTGCTCTGATGGAGGGAAGGGATTCTGCAATCTAGGGACCAAAGCATATGGTCTTTAAGTACAAGGACACACTTCAGACTCAGTGGTGTTCCAAAATAAAAATCTATGCTGGGAAAAATTACTTAAAATAAAAAAAGTCACTGGCAACTGGTTCAGCTACAATTGCACAATCTATAAGAATGTTCCAAATGCTTCTGGGTGCCCCTTCTTCCCTTCCTTTTGACTTTGGGATTTCCTCTGGACCTTGAGCGGAGTCTCTGACTCACCATGGATCCTTTTGGCATTTAGCACTCCAAATGCTTGAATCTCTGCTCTTTTCTCCTGTCCTCCTGTGGACTTCTGGATAAAGTAGCCAGTTGGGCAGCTCTATCCTTTTCTCCTTGCCGCATGGCTGGGGCTTCTGCATAGGCAACTGACACACACTCCTCATGTGTACATCTTCATTCCCTCTTAGACCTCTTCTCTCGGGTCCCAGAGCTACCAAGCGACCTAATTCCAGGAGAAAAATTGTTGGCCAGCCCTGGTTTTGAATTGCCATCCCAAAGCAGCATGGTGTTTGCAGTCCCTGGTGCTATCCATTGAAATCAGTGCTACCAATGCCCTAACGGCCAGAAATCCAGGACTGGTCTAAAATCTCCCTCCTGGAACTGGATAACTTGGCAGCTCTGTCCGAGTGGGAACACTCTCTCCTCCATCGACAGATCCCTCATGAATGATGGAAAAAAGAGAGGCAAGCGGAGATGGTGATGGGGGGGGGGGGGGGGTGCGGAGCCACAGAAGTGAACAGGTGATGAAGACAAAGGGAACACAATAAAACGTGATGGAAGGGTAGATGAGGACTGGAAAGCTGATGGGTTAGAGCAGGGGTCTCAAACACGCGGCCCGCGATGCATAGGGGGAAAAAAAAAACACCCCGGCTTCTGCTGCTGCTGCCGCCGCTGCCGTGGCCGGCAATAGCAGCAATATCGCAAGTCCCGCGGGCTCCGCTCCCCCCCCCCTTCCTTCCCTGCTTGCCTGCCAGTTCTCCGCTTCGGCTTCGCCTTTCAGAGCCGCGAAGGGAGAGCTTCTCCCTCGCGACTCTGTTCAGCCCGCTGGGCAGATGGGAAATTTCCCATCTGCCCCAGCGGGCTGAACAGAGTCACGAGGGAGAAGCTCTCCCTTCGCGGCTCTGAAAGCCGAAGCCGAAGCGGAGAACTGGCAGGCAAGCAGGAAGGAAGGAAGGAAGGAAGGGGGGGGGGGGAACGGAGCCCGCGGGACTTGCGATATTGCTGCTATTGCCGGCCAGTGACCCCCCCTTGGGTTTGAACGTGGAAGTCAAATGGTCAAGCAGCAGCAGAAGCTGGGTTTTTTTTAAAGTTTAATTTTCCCGGGGGGGGGGGGAGGGAGGGAGGGAGCAGGACTTGATGGGGGGAGCAGGACGGGGGGGGGGCAGGACTTGATGTGGGGGGGGGAAGCAGGACTTGATGTGTGGCTGGGGGGGGTAGTAGGACTTGATGTGTGGCTGGGGGGGGGGTAGTACTGAAAAATGGGGTGATGGGGGGTAGGCCTGGTAAGGGACAGATGGGGGTTAGGACTGGAGGTGGTCTGATTGGGGGGCTAAGACTGAAATGGGGTTATGGGGGGGCTAAGAATGAAGATAGGGCGATGGAAGGGTTAGGCCTGGAAGTGGGGCTGTTGGGGGGCTTAGGACCGATAATGGGCTAGGGGGGGGGCTAGAACTGGTAATGGAATGGACTGGGGGGGGTGCTATGACTGGGATGGGGCCGAGGAGAAGGGGGAGCGTGAACTGCAAATCGCTGATGGGGACAGGGTCGTGGAATGGAACTGGGCTGAGTGGAAGGGGGGTTGGAATGGAAAGGGGCGGAGGGGGAGGGGGGCTTGGACGGGAAATGGGCTGGGGGGGGGGGGAGGTCGGACTGGTGATGGGCTGATGATGCGGGACTAGAAGGGAGCGGATGCTGGGTGGGGCAGGAGCTAGAAGGGAGTTGATGTTGGGGGACGATTAGATGGGATGGGGCTGGGAGAGTGAAATGGAGGGGGAAATATATTTGTGTGGGAGGGAAGAAAAATCTACAATTGGCCGGGTATTGGGAGAGTAAGTGGGGATTGAGGATGGAGGGGTAAAATTTGAGTGGATGAAATAGGAATGAGGAAAGAGCAAAAGGAGAATGATTAGTATGTTAAAGCAGATGTAGAGAGAATGGAAAAAAACTAGGAAAGAAGAAAGGACAAATGGACAGCAGACGATGGAGAGTTAGCAGAAGACACAAAGAAACCAGAAGAAAAGTGAATGGAACAATTGCAACTGAAAAAAAAATGCACAAAAGGTAGAAAAATATCTCTTTATTTTGAATTTATTAACTGAAATATGTCAGCTCTTGGAAATGTGCATCTTTAACGTCTGCACTTTATTTAATACAAGAGGAAATCAATGTATAGTTTTATTTCTACAGTGTTGTACATTCTAAGTTTGGCTTTTGGGGTTCCCAGTTTAATTGTCTTTCCTGTTTCTAAATTGTGATTCCTTGTTTGGTGATGGTGTATGTTCTGCATGTGTAACTGAGCTGAGGTATTCTGTTTATGTAATTCCTATTTGACATTGCCACTTGTTCTCTTTCCCGAGTAGGTCATGTATTGTTATTCTCTGAAATGTGTTGATTTAATATTTGCAGTGTTGCCTTTTGATAGTTAGGGTATGGTGCTTTGTGAGTCCTGGTAGTGCTGTTAGGACACGGCAGGTTTGCTATGGGTTCTAAATGAGCAGTGTTTCTAGTAGTTCCTAATGTGCCTGGCGGTTGGCACTGGTTTATAGTAATGTAGAAATCTTTTAGTCTTTCTTTATCCATACACTCATTAAGAGGCATGTTTACTAAAAGTTAGTGTATGGTAACATTATGCAAATATTTATGCAAATGATGCCCTTATGCAAATGAGGCCTGCGTCTTGTGCGGCCCCCGGGTTACTCTACAAGTCCTCATTTGGCCCTCAAAGCAATTTGAGTTTGAGACCCCTGGGTTAGAGGGTGCTTTGCAGGTTCCACTGCCTCTCCCCCTTCCCTGTTTTGACCACTTGTCTTCTCACCACTATTTCAGGTTCTGCTTGATTACCTCCGGTTTTCCTCTTGTCCTTTTCCCCTTGGGTTCCTTTACTCCCCACTCCATCTATTTCAGTTTTCTATTCTTCCATTTTACCATCAAATTCTTCTTCTTTTCAGGACCCTCTCCTTCCTTCCCCGCTTCGCTCTTCTTCTACATTCCCATAGGCAGTCGGTGACTCACTTTTTGGGAGAGGCTGAAGTAGAAGAGTAGAGAGGAGCCCTGAGGTTCCCTCTGTATCTTTACTGGGCTCCCGACTCAGTGAAATACCAGAACAGCACCACAAGGACGTTACTATTCAATTCTTTACATGCCCTGCTGGACGCCAGAGACAGCAGTCAGGCTTCTTCTTTAGCCCTAAAGCCATTCTTTTCATTTACTACACCGCCTTTTAAACATATGCAAAGCGGTTTACAATTCTAAATCTAAGCAAGGCATGAAAGGAACGCCATAAATGTTTGATAGACATAGAGGCGAGAGAAACAAGGGAAGCACATATCTCACAGATCTGAGAGGAAGAACTATGAGATTGCATGTCTCTTCCAGATGAGGCTATCACATATTTCTGAAGGCCTGCTTAAAAAGGAACAGGAGACTGACCTTTTCCTTCCCTGTGCCAACATCCTTCTCAGAGACAGTAGATCAATGTTCTCCTTCTCAAATCTAAACAGAATCTCCACCTAAATCTCTGATCAAATCCTAAGAACATAAGATATGTCATTCTGGGTCAGACCAGGGGTCCATCAAGCCCAGTATCCTGTTTTCAACGGTGGCCAATCCTGAAAAGGTATACAGCTGCCCATACAAATGAAATGTTCCCTGTCCGTGTTGGTGCCCCCCCCCCCAAGTCCCACTTGCACCCCCCCAATCCAAGTCCCCTCCTGCACACACCCTGTACTGAACCCTCCTGTGTGCCCCCTTCAGCACCACCCCGGTCTGACAGCAACCTAATGCATAGCCCCCAACCAAGACCCAGTATCCCCAAAAGCACCAATAGGCCTACAACTGGGACCCTCCCCCCAAACTACCCCAGGTCTTACCATAGGGATTCTTGGTTGTCCTAGTGGTGTATCAGTCAGAAGCAGCCCCTCTCTCTCTTGCTTTCCTGGCTCCAGCAGCTTTCAAAATGGTGCTGGAAACCTCTAGCAGTAGTCTTGTAATACTACCGCTAGGGGTCAGTACTGCAAGACTACTGCTAGAGGTTACCAGCAGAATTTTGCGAGTCGATAGAGCCAGGGCAAGAGTGGAGTGGGACTGATCCTGCCCAATACACCAGTGGGTGGAAGGGTCTTGCTTAGATGCCTCTTGGTAGGGGGACCCATCGGTGGTGTGGGATCTTCAGTGGAGCCTATGATTTGGGTTGCTTTCCAGTGTGGGGATGGTGCTGAAGGCAGGGGGTGTGTAGGGTGAGCCTAAAATAATGGGGTACACAGGGGGATCTTGAACTGGAGTGAGTCGATCATGGCAAAACATTGCAGCTGCAACAGTTTGTTTTTTCTTTGGGGTGTGGTTATTGAGCCTGAGTTCCCCACCTTAGCCAGTAGTGCAGGGAATGTGGGCTTATGTGGTAAGTGTCTGCTCTGTGGGTATAAATGGCAGATTCTGGGCACAGTCCTTGCATTTTTGCACAGGATCTGGCATAAGGGTTTTTTGGTGGAAAACCCGTGGTTACTGCTAAACCTTAGTAAAAGGGCCCCTATGTTTCACTGAGGCAACACACATACAAACTTTGTAATGCCAAAAACGTTTCTTGAGTCTGAATCTGAGAAAAGCACTAATGGGGGATGAGGGGACTGAGAAAGAGAGAAAAGCACCACTGTCCTCGCTCTCTACCTCCCCGCCCTTGGTGCTTTTCCATGTCATGACAGTGGCAGAGGAGCTGCCAGGGAAGATCCTGCTGTGACTGAGATCTGCAGACAACTGAGGGGGTGAGGCTACTGTCCCCAAGCCTGCCCTGCACAGCATCTGAGTAGTTCCTTCCAGAAATAAAACACTAAATAATGATGTACTGTTTATCTCAGAGCCCTTTAGCTGAAAATAACTAGGATTACAGGACAAGCCCACATTTACAAGAACCCTAAAAGAAAACCTAGATAAGACTTTTTAGATTAACAATATATTCTTTTTTATTTTTTGTAAATCAATAGATCTATAAATGGCATCCCAATGTGGGTGAGCCATAGCTCTACCTAACAAGGTTAATTTTGTACACCATGAATGTTAACATATTTGGAGCTTAACAAAGACAGATCTGCGCTTATTCCGCTTCCACGCAGAGAAGCCCGAGAACTGTAAGCAGAAAAACGGATTCATGACAAATGGCGCACCAAAGCTACTTAAAAATTTGAACCTGCTTGCAAATGGCCAGTGTGCTGTAACCTTGGAAGTACATTTCTAGAAATTCCGTAGCCACCAAATCCCATCCAGTGATCAAGCAAGGCGAAGGCAGCACCGGCAGGGGCGATCCCAGGGAGAAAGGCAATGCTGACCACTGGAGGATGGACAGAGCGCGCAGTCCATTACTGTCATGATAAGCGCAGCACTAAAGCATCCAGAGACGCTGCACGAGCCCAGTCCCTAAAACCAGCCCTTTCTCAAGCCATTCAGCTCCAAGTAAAGAAGAGATACAGCATAACCTTGACACTCTGCAGAAGTCTGCTGGGGGGGTGGACCCTTCTTCCCCGTTACTGAGGCACATCCTGTGCAAGAGCGCCCACTGATGGCCAGGCGTGGGCGTGAGCCGGTTCCAGAAAGCTCCAAAAGCCACTGCTGCATTCTTTGCTGATGACTCACAGTAGGTTGCGGCAGACGGACAGAAGGGGATGAAAAGTATGATATAAATATCCGGCGCGTCCCGCTGGAGCTCACTCTGTGCGCGTGTTGCGGGGAAGGAACAGACGCCTCTACCACACGCACCACAAAGGTGAGCTTCATTTCTACCCCTAGATGCCGCTTCATGCGCTTATCTATCCCTGTACTGGCTGTGCCCCAGGGTATCCGGCTGCTGCAGGCAGAGTACTTAGCTGCCGGCGGCAGGGCAAGAGGGGCACTTAATTTTGGCCAGGGTTCTTATGTTACTGTCTACACAGAAACGTGTATCTGCATTTACAGCTGGAAAACCTTAGAGGCACAGCATCAAAATTGCAATCTAAAACGGTGTCTCACCACTGCAGTGTCTTTTTGGTAAATATAGATAATAGGTTTAGAAAGACGTAGGAGCGCCTAGAACCGGTATTAACTGGCAGGATAGAAATCGTTAAACAAAAATAGCTGCATATGATGTTTAGCTGCTTTTTAATCGGTGCACGAAATCATTAAAACGATGCAAATCCACACAGAGCAATTAATTTTGAATGGTTATGTGTAGATCTGCGCAGTAGCTACCTACAAAACACAGTGGACTTAGGTTCAGTTCTCAGCTCATGACCGGGGAGGGAGTGTTCCGAGTTTCTGGCTAGGGGAGAGGCGGGAGGTTATCCATCATCTGCAATGGTTACCCCCCTGCTAGGACGCTCTGATGCGCGGTCCCTAGCTGACGATTCTCGTTGCACTGACTAGGCTACAGTAAGATGGTAGGGGGTAGAAAATAGGAGAAACATTCCCCTCCCCTGGTGGTTTTGGCACTAGATCCCAGCTGTGTTTTCAGTAAGGTAGGAGGAAAAGGGCTGGGTGAAAAACACCAAGACAAAACTGAAGGAGAGATGAAACTGCAGTCAGGTCTGTGAGACGTCCAGACACTCTCATGCCTTAGAGAAGGTGTTTTTCTCCTAACCATTCCTTCTACTGTTTCTGTAAGGACAAGCAAAGTAGTGAAAGTCGACTTTTTATGCTGCTGGAAATGGGGGAAACATTGACAATAAAAGGACAATACAATTCTACCAATTTGTAATTTTTTATTTTATTTTTTTTGTATTTTTACCCCAAATGATGCTCCAAGTGGTTAGAATTCAGGAACAATAAGTCCCATCCCAGAAAGAGCTTAACGTGTAAGTGGGTACTTTAGATTATAAGCACTTTAGGGTTTATTTAGCCAGCATATTGTTTTCCTGAAGGAACTTAACGGGGAAGAGTGCAACACTGGCTGTCAGGAGAAATCGTGGATATGAGAAGGTAATAAGGAACGGGAAAGTCAGAGAAGTGAATATGGTGTATTTCTTCATTGTTGCATCATTTAAGAGTCTGTTTTCATTTCATTTCTTGCCCATAGCTTGTCTTCTGTGCTAGACCAGTGCTTCCGAGCCCTCTCCTGAAGGTACACTTTGCCAATCAGGTTTTCATGATGACTGCAATGAATAGGCATGAGACAGATTTGCATATAATGGGCTTCTGCTATATGCAGATATATCTAATGACTTCATTTTAGTCATCCCAAAAACCAGGAGAAGGTTGAGAAGCACCAAGCTAGTATAGTTTGAAGAGACTCATATCTTAAAGGAGTTTTGTAATGACTGTTGGTGTTTGAGAGTTAGTGGCAGGACTCCAGACAAGATGTAGTGAAGCCCAGAAAACTGTAAGTGCAGAAGAATCATCTCTATGAATCGCACCATGAAAATACAGAAGGACCTTGAAAGACCTTGCACCATTGGTTTCCCTCACGGCAGCGTCTCTTTAGCAGCTTGGCATTAGCAAGTTGATGCTATGAAAGGACAGTCTCAGTTCTATCCAGTGGGGAGGAGTAAACTCTTAACCCTTTCGGGATCAGATACCAGCATCAAGGAGATACAGCAGAAGGGTATGAGATGAAGGAAATGTTCCCCAAATAAAAAAATTCACAAACATTGTCTACTCTACATAGTTAACCGAGTTCAAGATTTGGCTGTAGATATCATCACAGAGCAGTGTCAGATACTCAGCAATATGTAAGCTGTCTGAAATAATTCCCAGAGCCATTTTCTGAGAACTTACAATAATTTTAAAGAAAACGAAGTTCATTGATCTTTCCCTTTCATATTTTTCTCATTTCTCTCTTCCCTATTGGTCTGTCCACTCTAGTTTCATATTTCCTTGCCCCATCTAAACCTCCAGTCCTC
Source organism: Ichthyophis bannanicus (assembly GCA_033557465.1). Classification (NCBI taxonomy): domain Eukaryota; kingdom Metazoa; phylum Chordata; class Amphibia; order Gymnophiona; family Ichthyophiidae; genus Ichthyophis; species Ichthyophis bannanicus. Next base: position 938,832,989 of record CM066033.1, on the reverse strand, counting down.
AGTCTCCCTTTTATCTACCTACCAGATAGATCTCCCACTCTCACCGCTCCCCAATGCACCCATTTCCTTCTTCTGTCCCTCCTTTTCCAGTTTTATATTGCCTCTTTCACCCATCCCCAGTCCCTCATTCCTACGCTCTCTATTCACTTCTTCCCCAACCTTCATCTACCTTCTTCTCATCCCCTCACTGTTACTTAGGTCCTCCACCCTTCCTCCCTGTCCTGTCTTATCTTCCCCCTCCACCTCGTGTCCCGACTTCTCTTTTTCCCTCGTTGCCCTATTTTATATCTTACTTTTTTGTACTGTTTTGTTTTTACTGTGAACCGCCTAGTTGCATTGATATATCAAGCCACATAAACGGTAACGGCAACTGTAAGGGGCATGTTCACTGAAGCTGAACACTAGTAGCGCAGGTTTGGGCCACATTACTAGCATGGGGCACAGTGCCCGATGCAGGGGGAGGAGACGACCATTTCCCTGCTCCTTTTGTCAGTAGCATTGTGCTGGTGGTAGTTGCTCCCCACCAAGCACTGTTGGCATGGGCTTTTAAGTCTTGCCCTAGCGGTGCCATGGCTGGAACGCCTCTGCCCTGCTCAAATGTTACTTAGCACAGGGCGCCATGCTACCTTTTAGAGAGGTGCCAAAATGCATGCTACACTGCAGCACACTTTAGTAAACATGCCCCTAAATTTATAACTGAGATAATGAAGGGGTGAGTGACTTGTCCAAGGTTACAAAGAGGAACAGGGCGATTTGAACCCACTTCTCTAACTTCCGTTTACCTCCTCCCCAGCTCCCTCATTTTCCAACTTTTTTTACCTTCTTCAGACCTGCCTCTTTCCTCTGTTTCTCATCTCCTTCACCGCACTGGCCTTTTTCTTTGCCAACCCTTCCCCAGTCTCAGTCCTTCGTACCATTTTTCCACTCCTCCCTATCTTTCTGCACCCTCAGCCTATCTAACACACCTACTCATATTCCCCACCCAATACCTTGGCCTTTCATCCCTGAGTTCCTATTCAGTTCCTGAGCCCCTACTTTTCTCTCAGTTGTAAATTCTGCTTTTCTACTATGTCACCAAATCTCTCCCAGCCAACTTTCATTCTTCCTACTCCCCTCTCATCGCTCTCATTTCCCTTTCTTTCTCTTCCCCTCCTCTCGCCTTGCCTTCTGCTTTCTTCACTCCCACTCCCCCACCCCTTCCTCTCTTACAACCAACCTTCTCCTTCCTATTTCTATCCTCATCTTCCCAACTCGCCTTTCTCAGTACTCTCCTGCCTCCCTGCTATTGCGCTCCTTCCCATTTTTCTCCTTTCCCTACTCTCCCTTCTTCCTTCCAGTCCTTACCTTCCTCTTCCCTACCCTCCTGTCACCTCCCTTCCCATCTTTATCTTCCCCATCTCTTCTTCCTTGTAATCTCCTCATCTCCCCCCTCCCCGTGGAAAATATCCCTCGCCATCCAATTTTCCTTCACTATTCTGAGCCCTTCCCACATCCCCCCTCCCCCCCAATATCTTAGCTTTAGCGTAGGGCAGTCAGCCCAGCAGGTAGGGGGCGACAACATTCTGTGATACCTGCTGTCTGGCTTTTTTTGCAGAACAGACAGTGGAGAAATTATAGCAGTGTGTGCTGTGTAGAGCATGCACATTGCTGCTGGTTCTCATGGATCCTTCCTGTGTTTACATAGCATGCATCCTGTTTCAAAATGGGAGCACATGGGGAAGATGAAGAAGGGGCCATAAGGACTTGCAGCACTACCTACTCGTATTTCCTATGGCACCCACTGCCGTAATCGTTTCTTTGTCCATGCTGCAGACAAATATGGAAATCGGGTATTACAGAGAGTTGCCGCTCCTGCCTACTAAGCCAGCTGCTGCACACTGAAGCAGGGAAATTGCGTTGTCACTCTTTACTCCTTCCCCCATATTGATGCCACTGCATGGGGAGCAAAGGTAGACTTAAGCCAAGATATCCAGGTTTCACAATTGCTCCCTTCAGCCAGTGGTATGTCTCAGATCTGAAAGCTAGTGGAATTGATAAAGTGGCCAACTGATTCCTGGTGACCCACACGGTAAGTCTACAGCACGTGGTATTCCAAGGTGGTCACCATTCCAAATACTAGCGAGGCCTGACCCTGCTTCACTTCTGAGAGCAGGCTCATTCAGGGCAGCGAGAAACTGAAAAGGGAAAGAGAGAAAGGTAGTCTTAGCTGCTGGGAAATCTCTCTGCTGCAATGAGTAGGGCGATACCTTTTTATTGGACTAACCCAATCCATCTGTAGCTACCTTTTCAGAGTTATGCTTCCTTCATTAAGTGACAGGTCGGTGAAGAAATACTGCACTTACACTGGGATTAAGTAGTACAGTCAAATACGTCGGGGCTTGAGAGGGGGAAGAGACAGTAAATTTTAACATTTCCAGGGGGTCTATGTCTGATAATGGGTGGGAAATTGAATGTTCCTTTTAAGTAGTATCATGCTTAGTGTTTGATCATCTTAATTTCAGATGTTCTGCATTCTATTCTGAAATTCCCTTTCAAGTTACCTGACTGCAGGGGTGGACATTCAGGGAGTGTCCTTCCCCTGAGAAATGTTCACCTACTGAGGTGCTCTTCTCTGCAAGGTGCTAGGTTATATCTGTGAGGCCTGTTCTTGTCCTTAAGTTTTATTATGACTCACTGATGTAGCATCCCTCTTCATCCAGAAGAAAATGGCACAAAACCCTGTAATATACCATGATGTAAACTGATCCAGCCATTAACCCACACGAGACATTCAGTAGAAAGGGTTCGCATTCATGATCCTCTGTGAATGTAGTAGACATAATCCAATGCAAACAATGTAACAAGGGAACCAAATGAAAAATTAAGGACAAGAATAAACTTCCACAGAGAGAAAAACTGACCTATTGCATAGAAGAGAAGAGGGATAGTGGCTTGCACATCCTTTATCAGACTGAGGTTTCTTCACCGTCTTTGCTCTCTCGACCACCATTTCCTCTTTCCTGAGCTGTATGGAGGGACCCGAGTCTTCCATACTACCGCCAGATGGGCTGCAACATCCAACTGCACCTTGGGATTCCAGGAGGCCCAGGTTGGGAGGAGCTGGAAGTATTTGTGGCAGCAGTGACCCACACATTTCCCCCTCACCCCCATTGCATTCCTCCTTCTCCGTGCAGATCCTGCTCTGCAAGGAGGAAGAAAGCAGTGATGAGGCGCTTTGCTCTGTTTCGTCCTTCCCCTCTGTCTCTGACGGCTTTGAAGCATATGGTGCTACAGGGTCCCCCATCATTCACAACGCAATATTCCGGCCTCAAGCAGCTCGTGGAATCAGGCTGTCACTGCCTGGCACCAAGCCCAGATCGGTAGGGGAAAGAAAGGACAGCAGATCAGTGTGGGGTGTGGGTGGAAGAGGGGTTTAGGAATAATGCAAGGTGGGAGTGTGGTCAAGAGATCAGTCTTTTGTGAGGAATATTAATAGATGAAGCCCTTTTCCATCCCCTCTATGTGTTACGGGACTGGGAAGGGGTTGGTTGGGTGAGAAGCTAGGGGGAGAGGAGAACATCCTAGTGGGGTAATGATGGAGAGAGTAGGGAAAAATTTAATGAATGAGTGAGTGAGAGAATTGGAGGAAGTGTGGGGTTAATATGTGAGTGAGGGAATCGGAGGAGGTGTGGGGTGAACCTGTCTATGCATGAAGGAAATGGAGGAGGTGTGTGGGATGAATGGGTGAGTGAGGGAATTAGTGGGGGGTGGTTAGTTCGTGGGTGAAGGAATTAGAGGGGTAGGGTTATTTTGTGAACAAGGGAACAAAGGAGGTTTGGGGTATTTGAGTGAAGGTGTGAGTGAGGGAATCAGAGGGTGTGCGGTAGGGATGTGCAGGTGAAAAGATTTCATTTTTCTTTTTTTGTTCCTCAGATTTGTTTCCTTCTTTATGCAGAAGCTATGCTTACAGGTATCCGTTTATACGCATGTGTCTGCACCTCTAGTGAGGGGATCAGCAGGAGGTGAAAGTGAGTGAGAGGATCAGTATTCGGAGGAAAGGTGTGAGACAGTGGATTTGCTCGCCCTTCCTCCCCTGATTCCAGATCCATGTCTCCCCCTATTCCCCTTCCCCCATCTTTGCTTTCCTTCCCCATCCTTTTCGCCATTTCCTTTGCTCAGTTTCCCCCATCCTCAGTCCTCCATCCCATTGCCACTCTCCTGAGATCCCTGTTTCCATATCCCCCTGCCAAGATCCCTTTTCGCTCCCCTCCCGTTTTCCCTTCCCAGCACAGATCATGAAGGCCCCTCTTCACAGTTATCCGGACACCCAAGAAATGTTATAGAACAATTATCTTTAATAAAGTAAAATATACCAATGCATTATTTAGCATACAAATCTATTACATAATTGCAGCAGAATTTGGGAAGCTTTGCCTCAGAATTTCACTTGCCAGTAAAGCAACCTTTGAGCTGGAACAAGAAACTGAGGGCTGTGGCTAGAAGCAGAAAACCTCTGGGTCAGTGTTCGGCCACATCCGCCGCACCGTGTCAGTGGCCAGCACTAAATATCCGGGTGATACTGTCGGTGCTATCTGGATAACTTAGGACAGCCTTTTCCCTATCCTAAGCAGGGTCGCTGCAAGGACATGAGGTACCCTAGGCAAACCTCATTCCAAATGCCCCTCTGCTCCTGCCCCCGTCACCATTGCTGCCCCTCTTTGGGACGTGCAGTGGCAGCAATTACTTCTTACCAGAAACTCCAGCGCTGTGTCGCTGTTCCTGATTCTGTCCCTGATGCAGACTTCCTGGACCAGCTGCTTCTGCCCTCATGCAAACAGGAAGCCTACACCTGAGGAGGCAAAAGCAGGAAAAGCGTCCCTCAACAAGATGCAAGGTGAGAAAGCTGAAACTCGTGATAAACAAATGATTTAGCAGGATGAGTTTCTTGCTTCTGATCCACCCTGTACGGCCGTGTTTCGGCTGAGCCTTGTAGGGTGGGTCAGAAGCAATAAACCCATCCTGAGAAGTCATTTGTTTATCACGAGTTACCGTCTTTCTCGTCTTGCATCTTGTGGTTGGACGCATTTGGATTGGCAAGTGATAGTGCTCTTGTGACTTTGGAAGCAGGAAAAGCACCATAGTTCCAGATGTTTTGGTAAGTGCTGTGGTGGTGTTTCAAATCATTGTCACTGCTGATGGCCTCATAGAGGGGCAGCAGCAGGCCACCATCACACCATTGATACTCTAGACCGGGGGGGGTGGCCACCCCCTAATGAATATTCATGAAGCATATGCAAATACACCTCATGAATATTCATTAGGGGAGCCTGAAAACCAGGCTAGATCATGATGCACTAGGACTGGAATTGGCCACCCCTGCTCTAGACGATCGCCTAGTTCGAATAACGTAGTGCCAGCACAGTCCTTTGTTATCTGGATAAGTTCTGAGTTGGTGAAGAGAATATCACTGCTGTATGGAAAAGCTCTGAGACCACCCTCACTCTGCCCACACTCCGTTTCACCATTATTTCGATAATGCCAGGGCAGTCAGTCATATTTCTAGTGGCATTATCCGGCTACTGCTCCTGAAAATATCCCAGTTAGTGGCACTTACTCTGAATAGTAGGTACTGCAATCCGGACGTGCCAGTGAATATTGGGCCCTCATGTTTAGCTGGCTCTGTGTGGTATTTAAACCCAGGGTAGCTGTGCTATTTGTTTTGCTGATATAATGAGGTTACCTGGGGTTTTTTTGGGGGGGGGTTTGTTTTTTTTTTATAGGCAAATCTGGGAAACCTATCTGATGTGTAGTGGTGGTGGGGGAGAGGTGGGAAAGGACACCTTACTTTCATGTTTAAGCAACAAGGTGTGGAGGAGGGAAGAGGAGTCATTACCTTGCCCCCCCCCCCCCCATCGATCGCATGACAGCAACAGTATCACTTCCAAGCAGACAAATCAACAGAGAAATAGAAACAGTGATGCGTTTCCCCCGTACTGGACAAAATATAAAGGTAATGAAAGTGAATTCTAAAAATGGACATACTGAAATCACCCAATTGAAACGGGCATACTCAAATCACTCAATTGAAAATAGTTTCTTTTTACCCCCTCTGTCCCCCATTGCTGGAAGTGGGGACAGGAGGCTTCCAAACAGGAGGGAGTCAGGGACACAGCTCAAATATTGGGGACGGTCCCTGACAATCCAGAACGTCTGGTAACCCTACGTAATGAAATGGGCATCTCTCTCAAAAGCTAGTGCAATAGCACAGTATCGCTCAGAGCTTGTTTTTGACCTTTTTTTTTCTACATATTCAAGTGCAGTAACCATAAAGCAATGTTGACATAAGTAACCCTAGCCCATACTTAAGGTTTGTAAATCCCCCCCCCCCCAGCAGTTAAGATTTCCCAATTAATAGTTTTGTTTTTATTTAATAGCATTTCATGCTGCTGTAGATGAAATTTCAACAAGACAAGCAAGCTGGTCTTGCTACTTGCTATTTTCCTGTTTTCTCTCTATATCACTCATTGTGGCTTTTCTGTTTTCGGACACTGATAATTTACACTTCCTATTCAGCCTACTTTCCCTGTTTATTTTTTATGCAGAGGAAAACCATGACTCAAAGCAGCGCCCTTTCCCAAACAGTGACCAGCGGCGTGGGGCAAGAGTTCCGTTTAAAAGTGTTTGAGGTGTGGGATAAATCCAATTGCACTGGAGTTTATGTAATTCTTCCTGCTCGGTGGAACAAATTGCATAACCAGTGAAATCCAGGCTCTGCTCCCAGTTCCGAATGTCACGCTTTTTCAGCTTTATTTTGCTAAGGTCTTTGAGAACTGAGGCATTACTGACTCCGGACTGGGCAGTGGGGAGTGGAAAAGAGGGAGAGCAGCGTGCATTTTCAGGTGGAACGCCATCATTTGTATATGCACATTACAAAACGGTACAAATGAGGTATACATGGCAAACATTTAATTTCACCTTTTTATAAGTTGTCCATCTATTTTGTTTGTTGTTTGTTCATGTTTGCTGTATTTTCGGCATGTGCTATTTTCTGCTACATGCACACTTTTGCAATTAGCACACATTAAAACAATTCAGCACCCACAAAAAACATTTTCTGTGTGTGGTTTGCACAATTCCACATGTAAATATAGCACTCTAAAATGACACGAAAAAAAAAAATTTTTTGGAGGTAAACCTGACAGAAGAACCTGAATAATATTGGCTATATCAATTTATGTTTTAAAAAAACACATCCCTAACTGAGCCCAATTAAAAACCCAGCACCCAAATTTTGAAGGCCTTTACACGGGTAACTTCCCTAGTTACCCATGTATTGGCCTTATCTGGGATTTTTGAAGGGCACCTACATGGGTAGTGCCCTTCGAAAATCCTGGATAAGTCCCTAATGCACCCGATGCTATGCGGGTAGTATTGGGGGCGTGTTAGGGGCGTTCTGGGGCAGAGGAAAAGGCTACCCGAGTTGCAGCAATTTGTGATGCTACCTGCTTAACCCTCTGCACCTAAAAGATAGGCAAGGTTTTCCCTCCTGTATGGCACAGAGGGCTAAGCAGATAGCAACGAAAATCGCTGTTACACGTGTAGCCTCTGCAGCTGCTGGAACATCCAGACAAACCCAGATTTTCACGTCCTCCACCACAGAAGTGAAAAATCCGGGCTAAGGCAGGCTAATCGGGCCCCTAATTTTTAGTAAACACATTGCACACGTCAACAATGATACATAAAATATCATACATATAAGAAAAGGCACACATGTTAACATCAAGCACAGTAAGAATCACATATCAATAAAATCAGTATAGTATCAATCACATATCAACTAAAAGCCCGACATGGCAATGCTTTGTCACTGGGACTGCCTCATGGATTCATATATATACATAAATAGATTGTATTTTTATATATGCAGGTGGAAGCACAACCCAGAGTTAGATCAGATCTCTAATACAAAGCTAAAACAAGAAAAGAAAGGGAGAAGGGAAAAAAGGCTTTTTCTTAGAGTGTTTTATAACTCATTCCTTCCCAAGTCCCTTTACGTTAATCTTTAGCAATTGGTTTCTTCCACACCACTCTTCCCTTTTAATGTACCATCCTCAGTACCTGTTCTCCACCACTTACACACTTGACCAGTCTAATTCTCTTAAAGAATTCCTTTTCTCCTCTATCGGTGTCCCTCCTGGAGTACTTGAATATCAAGGTGCTACATTCACAGTTTCCCAGACCTTTGCTTGAGTATTCTTGGTATACAACATGTGTTGGGTTCCTTCTCCTGAATGGGTAGCTGCTGAAGATGCAGCTCTCCAGAGTACTGATCCACTTGGGCTCTTGACTCCTGTGGTCTGAAGGGTTGGTGCAGGAACATTCCTGGAACCTTCTATTAGGCTGTGCCCTCCTCTTTCCCCAAGGTAGCAGCTCCACACCGGTCCAATTTCTTCTCTGGTCATAATGGCTGGGTGCAGATACTCCTCCTTGCAAGATAATTGCTCTGGCTGAGTTCCAGGCACATGCCTATTAAGGGCAGACTCTACTTACAACCTCATAGTATAATGACTAGGAGCCAAATATAGTATTCTGCCTTTGGGAGTGGCTTTTATACTAAGGGAAATTTTCTCTCTCAGTCTGACATGACTGGCATTAAGAGCCTCCCCTGTTCTAGAAAATGTTAAACTTTTTCTCTACTTTTAATATTTAGTAGGGAGACTGGATGGTGCTACTGCTCTTAGTACAGCATCCAAGTAGTTTCTGCAATAGAATATGGGCAGTGAACAGGGGGTGGGGAAACAAGGGGTGGGGATATTTTTGGGGGTGGGGCATTTTCAGAGGGGGAGGAGGATTTGCAGAATAGGGAACAGGGAGAAGGAGTTGGAAAGAAACAATTCCCTAACTACTGTGTTTCACTGTATGTATGTTTCTATGCTACAGAAGCTGGAAACTCCTTTTATAGAAATTCATTGGGCAAGATTTTGGGGAGCTTATTTCTCTGGAACCCCTAGTCTGATTTGGCCCATTTTTGAACTCAATATGTCTTTCCGTCTGGTTTTTTTTCACATATAAAGTTTGATCCCTTTCTGTTAAATTTTCAGAGTTATTTTGCCTCCACAAAGAGAGAGAGATGAAAAGACATTTTCAACCCCTTTTATATAATTTTTTCCAACTTCTGTGGGGATAGCAAAATATAAAAATTTGGTCAAATAGTGGCTCTATGCTTAGAGGCACATTTCACAATGGGATGTCCAAGTGCAATCTGGGACGTCAGAGCCAGAACATCTGAAAAAAAGCAGGCACGTGCAAGTTCAGGCATAATTTCAGAAACATAGACATGCCTCATATGCACATGTATCAACCATCTATATAGATGTCCCCAGGATAGTATTTCCAAACTAAGATGTCTTAATAGCATAGGGGGTCATTCTGAGCAACGAATAGCGGGGATGATGTCCCATTGTGATGTCCATCCCCACTATTTGTGCCCTTTCCCGGGCCCGACTATCTTCCCCGCGTGTTGTATGGCGAAGTAGATGGGGGCGGATTGTGGGCGGCATTAGGGTGGGCAGTGGGCGGTCGCCGGCCCCAGACGTACAGGGCCGATTCTAATATCGGCCCTGTACATATGGGACCTGTGACTTGAACAGGGAAGTTATTCCACCCCTAACGTGGAATAACTTCCCCGATGCGGCAGGATCGGTGGGCCCGGGACTGGGAAGGGGCGGCAGGGGCAGAGGGCATTCCACGCAGCCTGACCCTGGCCCTGGGAGGCCGATCGGGGGTTGGGCTGCGGGGAAAACAATTTGGAGGCCAGCAGTCAGGGATTGCAGCTTTTAAATGGAGCCGCGGTACTATGGCAACCGGACGCCAGGGCGCTGTGGCTCCATTTAAAAGCCCTGACTGAGTTAGTCGAGCAAGGCCTGTATGTGTAGGCCGTGCTGAATCGCAGTCCCGGCCTGCACGTAGAGGCTTGTTCGCGATTCTGATCCCGCAGGGCTAGATGTGCACCGCGGATCGGAATTGTGGCTCCCTCTGTGCATCTGGTTCCGGCCGGGCACACAGAAGGCTTCTACGTCCGGGATGGAATTGGGCTTATAATGGTTAGATTAGTGTTTTTAAGAGCAGAGTGGTCAGGGTTCAAATCCCAGTGTGGGCCTTTGTGATCCAAGGCTGGTCACTTAATTCTCCATCTTCTCTATACACGTTTTAAAGTGAAATCAAGCACTTTCCTGATGCCTCTTTGTGCCTGGAGCAGGTATAAACAGTGATGTCCTGGACGCTTCTGAGATCGAACGGGTATGTGTAAGTACATCGCCACTCCCCAGATGCCTTCACCACACCCCCATGCTTGCTTGGATGTCCCTGCGCCAGAGACGTCTGGGAACATCATTTCTGGAATGGCTATGTAAACATGTCTGTGATACGTCCACATGCATGTCTTCAGATGTCTAAATCATGACTAAACGTTTTAAAATGACCCTCTTAGCCAAAACTGTCAAAGAGCTCACAGTCATACAAGCTGTCCTATAAAAAAAAATGAATACTAAAATCATAAATAAAAAAAAAAAGCAAAAACATTTACTGAACCCAAGATTGCACAAATATCAATATTACCTTAATCAAATCGCAAGATAGGTGATGGGACAGGCAACAATTAGACCAAGGATCAACTGTTGTATGTTCCTTTTAAGAAAACCGACTGTCAAAGGCAGAGAGGCATTTAAATAGACTGCTGAAGTGGATTTCAAACATGCTGAATTGTACAGTACTGCTATTTAAAAGTATAAAACAATGTTCCCTACACCAAAAAGCACACTTATATTAAATTTATTGGATTTGAAAGTGCTGCTGGAGGCTCAGTTTGCAAGGAAAACCACCTCATCTGAGGGGCGGCCAAGAGCAGCAACAGCAGTCAAAACAGACTCCAACAGCCAGGCAAACTCAGTCATCTGCACATACTTTTACCTGTAGTAAGATCAGATGCACACAGACATACAAAGTAAAGCTTACTATTTAAAAGAATGACATCCAGTTGTGCATTTTTACAAGTTTGTTGCGGGATTAGTGGTGTTTCATTGATTATGGTTGTTGATTTTTAACTATGAAAATGTCAAGGGAGAGAGGAGCAATAACACTGAAGGTTCGCCTAGAGCACACAATACCCTTGCACCGGACCTGCATCTTAGGTGTTAATCTTTTTTTGTTTATTTGACATGTTGCTTTTACTTGATGATTTTCCGAAAATGATCCTTTCAGTGAAGAATCACACATTACCTCAAGCGAGTTAATTGTTTAATAGTGAAAATACTCTTTAGCTTCCTTTATCCAAATTTATTATCAGGTGTTTTGTACTGTTTTATCATTTCAATCGAAGCAGTTTGTATTGTAACTTAAACTTGGTAATGTATGTTAAATAGGGTCATTGATAACTTGGATTTTTCTGAGGCAATGGAGGGTTAGGTGACTTACTGAAGGTCACAAGGAGTGCTAGTAGGAACTGAACCCTGTTCTCTTGGTTTCCAAGCCAGTGCTCTAGCTATTAGGCTACTTTGCTACTCCAAATGGAAAATAACAGCTTTGTATCCAGGCAGCCATCTCTAGGGTTGACAATCTTGTAGGAGTAGAGGCAACGTTCAAATCATACTAGCACTCCTTGTGGCCTTGGGCAAGTCACTTAACCCTCTATTGCCTCAAAGGTTATCAATATCCTTGTTTACATTGTAACTTAAACTTGGTAATGTACATTCAATCACTTTGACTGAAGGATAAAGCAGTATTAAAAAAACTGTTACATTTCCAGACATCAAGATGCATGAGAACTGCATATGGAGAAAAGGCAGAAGGAAGGACTATGCTATTAATTGCAAAGAACTTGTAGAGCAAGATTAGAGCCATGGGACAGGAGGGAGATTTTTTTTCATGTTGGGTACTTTGGCATAACTGGCTTATATCAGTGAGAAGTACACCATGGGCCTCATTTGATTTCCCATAGTAATATGGTATATGATGGCAAATAAAGACCAGTATGGTCCATCTAGTCTGCCCAGCAAATTACCCTGAGCTCATTTTTAGAGCCAATCCAGTACCACTGCTCTCACCCCACTTGGGATTTAAACCCACAATCTCAAGCTTAGAAGGCCAATACCTTATCCATTAGGCCACATGAAATGAATTGGAAATGCATTCACTGTTGGTTTTGAGTGTCTTTGTTCTAACATCCTTGAAATGCAAATAGAATGCTTTATAAACTCAGACAAGGGAAAGTTAAATGAGCGTGGTATGCTAAGTTCTATTTTTTAAGTCCTGAAATGGTCTCCAGCTTTTTTGGGACCTCTAGTGCAATCAGAACCAGCCTCTACTTTTGGTCATGTTACCACAGCCCTTCATTCGTAACTGTCCGTCAGGAAGGGATTCCCCATTTTAATACTTTCTCTTCTAGGTCAACCATTGCAGTGATAGTCTCAGACCAGAGGCAGCAGATCACAGCTATCCTTGGAACTCAGTACAGTACAGAACTCGGTACTGTACAAATTTGCTGTTGGCTGTAAACCGAGCTGATTTTAAAGAGTGCGGTATAGAAAAGACTTTAAATAAAATAAATAATAAAAATAAATGTGCATCCAAGTCCAACCATTAGGTGTCACCATTGTGCAATGACGGAGACTCCCTCGTGGGATCAGTGAATGCTTTCGCTGCAGCATCCCTTGCATTGCATGGCCCAAGGAGTAGAAGCCTGGCTAAGAAATTGAACCCAGCTCTCCTGCAAGACAGTGTGCATCACTGACACAGAGCTACTCCTTTTTAACTTAGGTAATTTATTTGTTGACTGCCTCCTTTGCCATTAATGGATTTGTTTTATATGCTTTTTTTTAAATTTGCATTTAGCTCACACTGTGGTTGCTCACAGTCTATAGACCACATTTACTAAACTGCACTATCACCTTATTGAACACTAATGCATACAGGACCTCTTTACTAATAGCACAAGTGAATGGCATTAACACACACTAATGCAGCACATTTAGTATATCTAGTTCTAAGTTTCTAGATGAGGCAATGGAGAGTGAAGTGATTGGCCCATGGTCACAAGGAACATCAGTGGGCTTTGAACCCTAGCTTCCCTGTTGCTCTAACCACAAGACCAGTGAGTGCCAGTCTGTGGTCCATGGATTGCTTGGGGGTCTATGAGGGGTCCGCATGACACAGAATAGAGAGAGGCTTTCATGCTGCTATAGTCCTGGTGAGCTGGCTGGGGAGGGAGAGAGACTGAGACTGGTGGGGACGGTGGTGGGAGGGAGAAAGAGTTTGAGATTGGTAGAGTCAGGAAGAAGGGAGATAACGGTAGCTAATGGGGACAGGATTGGCGCTGAGGAGAGGGGTCCTGGAATAGTGGTGGGGATGAATGGGGGGAGTCCCTAGATATTAGGGACCCAAACAATCAAAAAGTTGGGAACCTCTGTATTAGGCTACTCTTGCACTCCATGTTAGCATGTACGTATGAGAGAGGAGCCATCAGTAGCTCTGTGAGGTGACTCTATAGAATTCTGCAAGGGCCCGATAATGAGATGAAACAAGTCTGTCTTGTCTTTTACACAGTTAACGAGCTGTAAATGAATTTTGGGTGAGAGCACAAGAGACATTTGAAAAGTGTTTTTTAAAAAGTGGGAGTCAAAGATTGATCCATGGATTCTTTTTTTTTTTAAGGGATCTTTTATTCTGCTAACAGAGCTTCAGTACACAAGGGTATTAAAGTTAAAGGGTATTAAAGTTTTGCTATTAGCACTATGCAGGTAATGCATATCGGGTGTAGGTAGGGTTGCCAACTGGCTCCAGATGTGCCCGACAGTGTCAATCCAGTCCTGTTTACCCCATTGCATGCAGGGATATGTAGTTCTGATTTCTCCATTGCACTCCATAAGAAATGAAAAACTACAAGTCACTGCATGCAATGGGGTAAACACAGGACTGGATCAAGTCTGTCGGGCGCATCTGGAGCCAGTTGGCAACCCTAGGTGTAGGCAGCGCTTTACTGTTTACGCATACTGTTCAGTAGACAGACTCTGGTTCTTGAAGCTTACAGTCTAATAAAAACAGACGAAAACCATAGTGCGAGAGCCTTTTAAACTACACTTATGTTGGCCTTGGTCACTTAACTCTCCACCACCTCAGGTACAAGCTTACGGGCCGATGCAGAAAGACTAGTGCACCCTTTGTGCACAGATAACGCAACTTATATGCACAACTTCCACTAAATGCAGAAAAGAGATTGATGTATGTGTAAACAGCAAAAGAAAAGTATGCGCACACAGCAACGCCAAGCTTATTTAAATATGCAAATGAGCTGCACATATTTAAAATGGCATGCTAATAAGGTCTGCGTCCAATGCAGAGAAATGTGTAGAAGATTAAATACAGGGTGGCCCAAAAAAAAGTGAGAACATCTCGTAGCATATAAGTTATTTAAAAATTCAAAAAGACAGATGTAAACGATTGACAAATTTAAAAAAAAAAAAAAAGATGGCGACCGGAAATTGTCGAAATAAAGACGTTATAAAGCTAAAAAAGGTAAATAAGTAAACTATTTAAGCTTTCAATTTACGAGAAGTTCTCACTTTTTTTGGGCCACCCTGTAATCAGCAAGAGTGCCAATATCTCTACGCCTGGTCTGAGATGTCTTAAACATCTTGCTTATCTAGGGAAAGACTTGGGGTATGTACCGTTGAACATTTACCTTTGACATGAAAATTTTCTGCGTGTATCTTTCAGCATATAAGCAAAAGTTCGGTATTCAAGAACAAATGTCTTTTGCTTCTTATCCTTGTGTGTTTTTTGGACTCGTTATATCATTCTCCATTTACTGTTAGGTCTCTTTGTGATTTCATAAAAAAGTGTTTTTGGGCAAAATAGCGTTGATTATTATGGGATTGAGCGCAAAAAGAACTTGCATGTCGCGTGCACATAACGTGAATGACATTTACGCGAATGTGCACACGGCCACTTGTAGCGCATCTGGGCATGCATGTGTTGGCTCCCGTCCTTTCAACTTTACGTCAAAGTTTTGCGTACAGCTCATTTGCATACACGCCCTTTGCTGCATACCACCGCTGATGTCTCACGCTGTCAGCACACTATAAATGTGTACACAGCTAATAGTGCGTGACTTCAGCGTCGGCTTTCTGCACTGGCCTGGTAGATTGTACAGGAAATAACTACTATCCCTGAATGTAACTCACTTTGAACTACTATTAGAGAGGTGTGAGCTAAATACTAGTAATAAATAATAATAATAAATGTTTGCTGCAGGGCCAGCACAACAACTGGGCAAACTAAGCAGGCACCTAGGGCAGCAGCAGCTTCTTGGGGTGGTACAAAGAACAGCTACAGTCAAAACAAAACAATAGCTCCTGGCAGCCACAAAACCTCAGTCATCAGTGCAATACTTTTCCCTGCAGGCAGTAAGGGTAATATGCAAATAGTCCATTTATCCTTGCAAGTGGCCTTTTGAAATTTCCCTCATTAGGCATATATTTACAAAACAAAGTTTAATAATTCGAAGTGTGATGTCCAAATATGCATTTTTATAGGACTGTTCTGGGAAAGATGGTGTTACTGTAAGATGATGATAATTGAATTGAATAATCTAAATATTGGGAAGGGGCAGTAGGGGGTCTATAAACCAATTGCAGGGGGCCACAAGACTGAAGTTTTGCTAGCCTTGCTTATCTGCAAGCAGTTAGGCCTCTTGAGTGAGGAAGGAGAAGGAAAGCAAAGGAAGGAAGGAGCCCAAAATCATGCCAGGCCGTGAGAGAGCACAACAAGTGAGGCAGAGTCCCGAGAGGGGAGCCAGGCCTCAGTCAGCACTACAAAGATGGAGGGAATGAGGGAGAGGTCTATCGGAGACGGACTCTGCATTTCACAGGGAGGAAGTGAAAGGGAGAGAGGGGGTGTCTTGGGTGGTTTGCAAATATTTATTTATACATGCCCAGGCCAATATTTAAAACAAATTATGCGTTCACCAGCATATGCATATTTTATTTATCCATGTATTTACAAGAAACATACACATAGGAGTCTCTTTATTAAACAGCGATAGAAGCAACCATGTGAAATCGGTGCCGTGGCACCATTGAATAAAACGGGCCATGGCTCCAATTTCCCGATTTCCCCTTATCGCTGCTAAGTAAGCCCTGGCGATAGTACTGGGGCTGTTTAAATTGCTAAATGGCAAGATACTATCCATATATTTGTGGCCAGGTTAGGGGTGGCCTAAACATTATCTGTTAAGTGACAATATTCAGTTGTTAAATGGATAATTTGTTTAGGTCTGTTTAGTGCAAGTGTGATCACCAGTCAATCCGTAGATTCAGTGCTGCTACTTATAAGGATTGATGCTTAATTTAATTCAGTCATGGTCAGGGGCGGCCCAAAGGTGATGCAGGGCCGTGTGCAGAGACTTATTGCAGGGCCTCATTTGCATAGCCACTGGACCTCATTTGCATAAATGTAATTTATTTTATTTTAAAATGTATATGTTGCCCATCTAAAATTTTAGGCGGCTTTCAAAGGAGCCCTTCAAAAACCTCTTTTTTTTTTTTTCTCCTGGCAATGACGTATTAATGCACATTAAGTGCCACTGTGCCAGTAGAAATAAATGGGTGTTCCTTATCGTCCCTCCAGTCCAGTCCCGCACTTCTGGGTAGTGCACCTCTTCCAGCAGCTTGGAGACTGAGTGTGTCAACTTTTGATGACACTAGTGTACTTCTGCAGTTGGCACCGCCTACCAGCCCCGCTATGCTCAGTCTCCAAGCAGCTGAAGGAGGCAGTGAGCCAGGGTGCTGGACTTACGGAAGGGACAGCTAAGTTTAGGTTTTTAAGGTTGTGGGTTTTTTTCTCCCTTTTGAATTGGAAAATCTGCTATATAAAAAAAAAAAAGAGAGAGAGAGTCAGAAGCTCTTGGGCCGGCAGGAATGGAAAATCCCCTCCTCCCCCCCTCCCCCACAGATCCACCAGGTGCTAACAAGGAGGCTTCAGGGGAGGGGAGTGTGACATCCAAAAAAAAGGCCTATCAGGAGAAAGGAGCAGCTCCCGAATGCCACTTTCATGGGCAGTGAGGATAAAGGGAGACTACCAAATTTCTGTATTACTATGCTCCAGTGCCAACTGCCAGGCACATTAGGAAGTACTGTACACCCTGCTCATTTAGAGCCCATAGCAAACCCACCGTATCATAACAGCACTACCAGGACTCACAAAGCACCAAACCCTACCTATCAAAAGGCAACACTGCTAATATTAAACCAGTACATCTCAGAGAATACCAATACATCTCCTACTGGGGAAAGAACAAGTAGCACTGTCAAATAGAAAATATATAAACAGAATACCTTGGCTTGGTTACACATACAAAACATAGATCGTCACCAAACAAAGAACAAGGGATTGCAATTTAGAAATAGGAAGACAATAATTAAACTGGGAACACCAAAAGCCAAACTTGGAATGTACAACAACACTGGTGAAATAAAACTATAAATTAATTTCCTCTTGTACTAAACAAACTGCAAAGATGTTAGTGATGCACATTTCCCAGAGCTGATATATACCAGTTAATAAATTCAAAATAAACATGTATATTTCTACATTTTGTTATTTGGGCATTTTATTTTTCAGTCATAGTTGCTCCATTCGCTTTTTTTCTGGTTTCTTTGTGTCTTCTGCTAACTCTCCATTGTCTGCTGTCCATTTGTCCTTTCTTCTTTTGCTCTTTCCTCCATTTCTTTCTTTATTCCTTTTTCATCCACTCAAACGTCACCCTCCATCCTCAAGCCCTACTTACTCTCCCAATACTCAGCCAATCATAGATTTTTCTTCCCTCCCACACAAAATATTTTTCCCCCCCTCTGAGGTACATGGCCATGTGAGGGCAACATTCCCGTACAGTGGACTGGCTGGCCCTGGTCATGGCACCAGTTGAAAATCCAGTTCATAATGGGGATCATGTTAGAAGCCCTATTTGTGCTCTGGACATCCAAGAACAGGCATAAAGATGTCTCCAGAGCCATTTTAGATGCCAGCTCTGAGGGCGTCCCCACCGTGGTGATGTCCAAATCTGAATGGCGGCATGAAGGAGGCATGGCCAAGGCATTCCTAAGAACCAGGAGATCCCTGCCTGATCACAGAAACATCCAGTGTCATGTCTAACTTTAGACCTGCTCCAAGGTGCAAATAGCAATGAACAAGTACTTGTGTTAGCTGAAAAACATCCCGAGATTGTAAAGAAGAAAGCACTTGATCATCCCCAGTACTCGGCACAATATCAATGATGACAGCAACAATGGGACTAGAACCCTGGTTGCCTTGTTCCTAGCCAACTACTCTATTAGGCTGACCTAGACAACTGGGTAGACACACTCTCAGACATATCCGGCATGTCCGGGTTTGTGAAATCACGTTCCGCACCTGGACGTGCCTGCATTTTTTTTCCGACATTCTGTCTTAGATGTCCCAGATTGCACTTAAATAATTATTCTAAAATTCCCCTCAAAATGTATACCATTTGTAGCCAATGCTAATTTCAAGCCATGTACACAATACAGTGTAATGACAATCAACTCAAATTACAATTAAAGACATAGCAATTTACATTAAAACATAACAATAAAAATGTAAAACACTGTAAGCTAACAGAAAATCATTACAAAAGAAATAAAATAAAGTCTTCAGTTTTTTTACAAACATCAGAGGGTTGGTTTCCTGATGCAGTTCAATCGGTAAATATCCACAACTGTGAAAAAGCTATTGTCCCCTGGAAATCAGCAATCTAGAAGGGACTGCCAGCTATCACCCTTGGCTAGATCTTAATGCTCTGTCTGTATTATATCACACTAAGCAGCCTTCAAGTGGTATGTTTGGGCTAGGAATTCCGGGCTGCGAAGTAGCAGAGCTTGAGGAGAGCAGGGTAGGAAGGAATTCAGAACTGTGATACGAGTTATCAGTATAAAGTACTCTAATGGAGAGTAGTTATGGCTGGAAGAGGAGCAAAGGTCTGGGGTAATTTTATAAGGAGTCTTCTAGATTTACTGTAGAAACAAATTAATAGCACTACAGGTATATGTAGTTAAAAACAATTTAATAATGAACACATTATACATAAAAAGATGCTATATGACCATGTTTCAGGGGTCATGCAATATCTATTACTACTACTACTACTGATCATTTGTAAAGCGCTCTGATGATAAAACAGAAACAACCACTCTATTCCTCACAAACAGATTTTGTGCAGAACAAGTCAGCTGTCAATTGCCAGAACTAGCAAAAAATGTCATCCAAACAAATAAAAGGATCTGTCGGTACCACAAAATGGTGTTTTGACAGCTGATTTGTTCTGCCAAAGATTTGTATGACCCCTGAAGCAAGCAGTCGCCGAAACATGGTCATATAGGGTCTCTTTATGTATGTTGTTAAATTGTTTTTTACTACATATATTTGTGGTGGGATTGCTTTGTGTCTACGTTTTTTGTGTGCAATATTTTGCCACTCTTTTGGACTCATAGGTGTGTAAATGGGTTCTTATAAAATGCTGACTAGCGTAAACATATGTGCGTAGTTTGCATCGTTCATACTTTCGGTGTGGGCATGCAGAGGGGTGGAGTTTGGGCAGAGTATGGGCAGGGCGCAAAGTTATGCAGTAAATTATAAAATAATTTACATGCGTTTTAAGAAATCTAGGCATGGGCATTAACACTAGCTCTGGGGCTGATGCGCTTTAAATTAACATATGCTTTTTGACAACTTATGCTAGGCATCTACTTGTCTTTATAAAGTAGCACTTAAGTAGGCTCCTCCTTATAAAAGCACCCTCATAATGGGGGCACTTTTATAAGAGGGCATTTATGAGATGTTCAAAAAGGCGCCTAGTTATAAAGGCAACACAGACATCTATGTGCCTTTCTATAAAATAGCCTCCTACAGTGACCTCCAGTAGTGCACCAGTGCTTATGCACAAATTCACACCTGCTCCGAAGGAAGTGGAAATGTGTGCATGCACTCCTTGGATAGTCGCATCTTTTCTCAAGTAGGTACATACGTGGCAACTACACCCCCGCTACGTCCCTGGGAGTGCCTTCGCATAACACAAGTTTAAGTGTGCACCATCTTTTAAAACCTGCACATCCAGTAGGCAGATATAGCCTGGACACGTGTAAATTTACCCGAGCTGAAAACAGGCATTCCCCGCAGAAGGGCTGGCATGGGTTTGTATTTACAGAGGCACTTTATGCACCTAAATTAAGCCTGAACATTTGGGTGTGCCTAAGAGCAGGTATTTGGAAATGCAAGCGTATAAATCCCTTGGGGTAATTTTTGAAGCAGGAGTATGCTCATAGTTTCACTTTGAAAGTCGCCAAAGATTGCACAGGGAAAGGTATGCGTGCACTTTTTGTGCGCGTACACAGTTAGAAAATTATCTTCTAGATTATTTGTCCACTTTTTGTCCACAACTGATTGTATTCATGCTTTTAGGGAGAGAAAATGTTCTGATGGGACGGAGAACAAATGTGAAAATCTATAAATATCACAAAACTTTATTTTCCAGATTTTTAAGATCCTGGCATTCCGCAATCTTGGAAAATGGCAATCTGCCTGTCATTTTTGCTGATGGGCCTCCTGCTGACCCTGAGTGAAGCGCTAGTTTCTCCGGAGACTCTCAAAAGTAAGTTACCAAACATTTCCAATAAAAGAGCCTGGTGTGACCTCTTTTAGTGGGTACGAAGGTGCTGTGCCTGTCCTAAAATTAGATGCCTTGGTCTGGGGACAAACTTGGAAGAAATCACAGAGAAGAGAGAGATGGGTCTTCATTAGGGAACTGCCAGGCTGTAACTACATAATAAGAATTAAGCTCATAATTTGGGATTAGCTGTCACATGTCTGCCAATTATACTGTTCACTCGCACTGTGATCCTGTGAGAGTCAAGTTCTCGCCTCTCTAACAATCTGTGGTGACCCAGTTTCGTCTGTGTTTCATTGTCTTCAATATCTTCATGGGTTGACTACCATACTATGGTGCAAACCCCAAAAACACTGCCCAATCAAAGTAGAGTGAAGCCGCAAAAAAAAAATATAAAGCATCAAGTCTTCTTCATAGAGGAGAAAAGAATTAGGAGGAAAAGTATCTTGGGTATCTACAAGCACCTCAAAATGTCTGACAACAAGAAGTGTAACAGGCAGGGCATGACTTACCACATCATAGATCCTGAAAAAGCTCCATTATGGTGATCTACATTCTATGATAACTTCAGTTCTTAAATAGAAACTCTTCTAGAAAAACAAACAATGAAGTGTATTTTTTTTTAAATTTAACTTTTATTAGAGTTTCAACCAGGTTACACTACATACATCTGACACCCTTGGCTGCATTCCCACCTCTCTTTACATTTCACACTGCATCACAGAACTAACCCCCCTCACCGAACAACAAACAGTCCCACACCCTAGAGCCCCCTCCCCCATCCCATCCCACCCCATACCCCATCTCCCCCTTTGCAATTCCAACTTCAATACAAATAACTTCTTCAAAACTCACAAACAATATACATCAAACATAACCCAAGTCCTCACACACCTAGTCCCCCCCTTACCCAGTCCATGCCCCAATGATTCCCATTGGTACCACTAATTTACCCTCCAGCCATATCTGCTTCCCATCTCGGCACTACCCTACACCATAGTTGCTCTTTACTACCCCTCTTAAGAAGCCCCCCTCCCTCTCCGTCTCTCCCTCCCCATTCCCTACCCTTGCCCCCCCATCCCTCCCCCACTTACTCCACCTCTCCTCCCGCCACACCTCATATGCACTCCAGATATCCCCATGTTTCACTCTCTGACTCCTATGCACACCCACCGAGCTCATATACCAAAGATACTCTATTCTTCCCATTATTTCCCCCATCGTAGGACCCTCTACCGCTTTCCACCATTGCAGTATAGCCAGTCGACACGCCACCACACAATAATGCCAAAACCTGGTATGCCCCGGGGTTCCCCCTTCCTCCCCCTCCAACAGACCTATACCTCCCCTATCCATCTTTACTCTCACCCCAGTCACCTCCTGACAGAGCTTTCCCACTTCCTGCCACACCCTCTGTACTTTGGGGCATGCCCAAATCATATGCATCTGGTCACCCCATTGCCCACACCCCCTCCAACATTTACCATCGCTGTTGTTACACACGGCCTTAAGCCGTGCTGGGGTCCATACCATTCTCAACCGAATTTTTAAACAATTCTCTACCAGCGCTGTGCCCCACGCTAGTCTGCGCTCGCTTTCGTACATATCCCTCCATCTTCCCTCCTCCCATGGGCCTTCAATTTCCGCCTCCCATTTCTCTTGCCACCCTACTTTACCCTCCTCTTTACTATTTAGGAGTTTATACAGTCTTGAAACCATGCCTTTAAGATCATCTCTTTTTTCCATGAGCTCTTCAAACCCTGTACTCCTCCTTGCTAGATCCCCTCTCCCCGATACAAGAACTGCCACAGCTGTAGTACGCATAGTACTCCTTATCTAATACCCCAAACTTTTCCTTTAATTCCTGAAAGGGTGCGATCCGCCCCTGCCTATCCACCACCTGTCCCACTCTAACCAAGCCTCTATCTGCCCACTCCCTAAATACCCCCCTCTCATCCCAGGCTCAAAACCGGGCATATGCTGCAAATGCATCTCCCGCGACCAGCTCTTATCTTGCATCAGAAATCTCTTCCACTTTCTCCATACGTCCCATGTCACTTCCTTATTTGGGTTCCTCCCTCTTTTTCCCCCTTTATCTCTTAAACTCCCCCATACCTCCGCCTCTAAGTTCTCCCCTCACTCCCTTTCCATATACACCCATTGCGGTGTCTCCCCCCTATCCCTCCACACAAACACAGCCTTCAACTGCGCCGCCGCATAGTAATGCGCTAAATTCGTTACCCCCAGCCCTCCTTCCTCCCTGGCTCTAGACATCGTCACCCGACTCGCTCTAGGGGCCTTCCCTGTCCATATGAACCTCATAAGCAAGTTCTGGAGTTCTTTAAGACTCTGTCCTGTGAGTTTACTCGGCAATGCCATAAAGAGAAACAGGATCCTCGGCAGGACATTCATCTTAATTGTGGTTATCCTTCCTAACCAGGATAGGTGCATCCCCTGCCATCTGGCCATATCCTGTCAAAGGTTCTTTATCAAGGGCCTATAATTCCAGTCATTGAGGTCTCTCAGGGAATTACCCAGCTGTATACCCAAGTATCTAAAACTGCCCCTCACTCAAAAGGGAATGCCGCTCTTAACCTCTGTTCCAGCCCCTCCTCCAGGCTGAACCCCAGAATCTCCGTCTTGCTAACATTCAGCTTATATCCCGCTACCTCGCTATATCTCCCAAGAGCTTTCATCAGATTTGGCAAACTCCAAAATGGTCTGCTCAACGTAAAGATCACATCATCCGCGAACAGTGCCACCTTACTGAGCTGGTCACCCACCCTCATCCCCTCTATATCAATCTGTTTCCTGATATACGCTGCCATGGGCTCAATAACAAGTGCAAACAACAGGGACGACAGCGGGCACCCCTGCCTCATCCCCCTGCCCAAACTAAAACTGTCCGAGTAGCCCCCATTTATCCTTATCCTTGCTCTCGGCCTCCTATACAGTGCTTTTACCCAGCCCAGGAACTGCCTTCCTAAGCCCATTTTCTCCAGCACCTGCCACATAAACCCCCACTCCACCCTGTCAAATGCCTTTTCGGTGTCCACTGTTAAGAAAACCGCCCCCCCCCTTGTCCCGTAGCCCCCATATCACATTTAAGAGCTTTCTAATATTATCCCCTCCCTGTATCCCCTAAATAAAGCCTGTTTGATCCTTATACACCAACTTCTGCATTACCCTCTGTAACCTAGCTGCCATTATTTTGGCTAGCAGCTTCGCATCTAAGTTTATAAGGGATATCGGCCAGTAGGCTCCACAAGTCGTGTGGTCCTTTCCCGGCTTAGGAATGACAGTTATGCCCGCCTCTGCCATGGATCGAGGCAGCTCCTCACCCCTTAGAACCCCATTAAACATCCTTGATAAGAAATCCTTAATATCCTCCTGCGTCACTTTATAAAATTTCGCTGTTAACCCGTCTAATCCGGGTGCCTTCCCTTCCTTGAAGGATTTGATGGCCACTCTCACCTCTTCCATGTCCACTGGCCTCCCTAACTCCTCTGCCTCCTCTTGCGATGCACTGGGTAGCTGACACTCCGCCAAAAACTCTGCCCCCTTCCCCTCTCCACCCTGGACATCACTTCTATAAAGCTTCTCATAATATTCCACAAAAACCTTCCGAATCTCCGTGGGTTTATAGACCATTTCACCCTGTTTATTATGAATTCCTCCAATATTGGCCCTCTGCTGTTTTGCCTTTAACCGGCTTGCTAACTTCTTTCCTATTTTGTTCCCCCTTTCAAACCACCCCTGCTTTAACCGCGCCAAGTTGTATGCAATTTCCACAGCCCCCAACTGGTTCAATTCCCCCCGTAACTTTCGCAAATTGGACCAATATTTTGGGCTCCGCCCTTTCCTGGTGTTGCCGTTCCAGAGCTCCAATTTTTTGTACTAACTCCTCCACTTTCTTCCTCTCCCTCTTCTCCTGTGCTGCTATACAAATGAGATGCCCTCTTACCATCACCTTCATACCATCCCACGTCACCCCTAGTGGCACTTCCCCCCCTAAGTTATACTTCATATGTTCCTGTATAACTCCCCTCAGGCTTTCCACATGCTTCTGCTGTTCTAAGAGCCCCTCATTCAGCCTCCAGAATTTGATGCCCGCATCTTTTTCCCCTAAATTAAACACAATATTCACCGGTGCATAGTCTGACCAGTTTATACTTCCGATTTCAACTCCCATTGTCTTAGCTTGCCATTCCCCACTTACCCGTATCATGTCCAGTCTACTATACGACCCAAGGGCCGTAGAATGTGCATCCCTTTTCCCCTCGATCCCTCCCTCTCCACATATCTGCTAGTCCTAACCGCTCCTTTAGCCGCAGAAGACTCCGTCTATCCTTCCTCCCCCCGTATTATCCAGCTTTGGACTAACAGTGATATTGAAATCACCCCCTATAATAATGGGTGCAGTTCCCCACCCCTGCACTTCAGACAGCAACTTATCAAAAAACTCCCCCCTTTGTACGTTAGGAGCATAGAGGCTCACTATCCAAACTTGTTCATCCTTTACCCTTACCCGGACTGCCACCCACCTTCCTTGCTTGTCCCTTCTTTCTTCCAGCACCACGTCCTTATACGCTTGCCCTATCATTATCCCCCCCCCCCCCTTTCCTGGGCTGTGCCCTTTGTCTGGCTAGCAGTACCCTGGGAAACGTATTAGAGCAGAGAAAACCCTCCTGACCCACCCTCAAGTGCGTCTCTTGAATGCACAGGAAATCTGCTTTCATCCGCCCCCTCCCTTTCAAGCATGCGTCTCTTTTGCCATGTTTGCAAACCCTTAACATTCATCGTTCCCACCACCAACTTTTCCTTATCATCTCCCTTCCCCCTCCCCCTCCCTGCCCCTCAGCTTCCCTCCCGCCCCCACTCCCCTTCCCTCGCTCCTACTCGAGGTTATCCTGGAGCTGTGTGCCACCCACCACCCCCAGTCCCCCCCAACCCTCTTAAAACTCCCCAACCCGCCCCTCCTCTGCCCCACCTCCTTCCATCTTCCCCATCCCGCTTCCCTTGTCTAGTCCCCTCTAACCCCCCACCAGCCATCCCTCCCCACCCCTTCCCCCCTCTCCCTCTCCACCACTCTTCTACCAGACCCCATCATAGCCCCTCAACCACCTCTCTCACCCCCACCCTCCCCTCCATCACGTAGACCTCTACTCCACAGCATGCCCCATGTCCACCCTCCTCACCCCCCCTCCCAATTCCCCGGGGACCCACAGTATTATCTTTCTATCCAATTCCAACGTCTCTTAGCAAGGCACTCAGCCCCTTAATCTCTCTTCAGCTGATCAACGCTTAGCGCCTCTCCGTTGTGATCTCCACTGGTCTCGCTCCATCGCCATCCGTTGCTCCCCAGGTTCCTTCTCCCGGAGCTTCCGTTGCCCTGCTTCCGGGTCATGCCGTAGTTCTTCACCATTCACCTCTTCCTCAGCATCACCACCTTTGCCGCCTTCATTGCCACGTAGGTCTCCTCCAGAGTCTTTACCTTCCATGTCTTTTCCCCCTTGGTGAACACAAGACCAAAGGGGTATAGCCATCGATACCGCAGTTCCTGCTTCCTCAGCTGACTGGTGATTGGCGCTATAACCCTCCTCCTCTGTAGAGTTCCCAAGGCTAGATCTGCATATATGGCTACAGAGTACCCCTGCCACAGAAAGGTGCTTAAACCCCACATCTTAGCCGCAATCCTTTCTTTCTGCTTATAATCTCGTAAGCAGACTACTATGTCTCTGGGCCTGTTATGTACGGGGCCCAAGGCCCGGTGCACCCTATCCAGATGGATTTCTTCCGCCCCCCCCCCCTCCTCACCTCCTTGTTTCAAAGCCTCACGACAAACTGCTTCTGCCACTTTAGCACAGTCCCGAAATTCAACTTCTTCTGGCACTCCTTTTATCCTCAGATTGTTCCTCCTGGAACGGTTCTCCAGGTCCTCTATCTTCATCTTAATTTACTCCTTCCAGTCCTCCTCAGCTTTGATATGAGTCTCCCACTCCTCCTGCTGCATTTCCAGCATTTGTAGCCTATTTTCATGGTCTCCCATCCTTTGGGTAACTTCTGCCACCTCCTCCCTCAGGCCGCTCATTATGTCGCCCAACGCCTTCTTCGCTGATTGCATCTCCGCCTTCAGCTCTTCAGACCACTCTTTTAACTCTTCTCTCATCGCCACATGGCTCCCCCTCTCACTTGCGCCTCCCGTACACCTTACAGTGTCTGCACCGCGCTGCTCCGCTGGCTCACTCCTCGCACCCTCCTCGCCCGCCATTTTGGCTTCAGCAGCTATCCCGCTGACACTCGCCACCCCAATGGCATAATCCTGCAGATCTGCAGTCTTCTTTCTTGTCGCCATGTGCTCCTTCACTTGTGGGTGCCACTACCGCCGCTTCCGCAGCTTTCTGCTCCTGTTAAGGGCACGTTTTCCCACTCTTTCTCTGGGTTGGGTCTGGAGCTCGCCTCTCACACGGCCATCATGACGGGTGATGTCACTTCCTCCATGAAGTGTATTTTTTATGAAAAATTATTTTCAATGTGCAGGTTGGATCAATGTGCAAGTTTGTTTCCAGGTATAGGGACATAGGAAATCAATTGTATATATCCCCGAGCACCCCGATGCTAGTGGCGGTGCTGGAACATTTCGCTCAAAGCTTCATCAGGGAGTGATCCTGGATGCCTAATATTTTTTAGCTATGCACATGCATACAGAATTTAATGAGCAACCTGGAAGGGAAAGATATTTTCATTATGTAAGGGTCTTCTCAGCCCTCAAGTACTGTAGCTGCACTGTTTGGAAGATTGATGCCCTTTGGGAACGCGAGGGTAATTTTATAAAGGGGATGCCTTGTTAAAGTGGGTTGGAAGGTGTCTAGCTAGGGTAAGGCTGTTTTATCAAGACAAGCAGTTCCCTACTTTATAAAATGCTAGCATAAGTGGCCCAATGCATGCCTCCATTGCAGCGGCAAGTACGCATGAAGTTTATAGTATTTGTTAACGCACATGCATGCTTGTGAATTCTGACCAAAGTCCCTCCATATGCTGGGGGATTCTGGCCAAGACCCGCAGTAGGTTCTCACCAGTGAAGTTAATTTCAAACTCATTGTCCATTTAGAAACATAGAAATATGGCGACAGAAAAAGACCACATGGCCTATCTAGTCTGTCCTTCCATATCAACAACTACAACAGTCCCCTTTTTTCCTTTAGAGAGATCCTCTGTGTTTGTCCCATGCTTTTTTGAATTCAGATACTGTCCTCATCTCTACCACCTCCACTGGGAGACTATTCCATGGATCCACCACTCTTTCCGTAAAGAAATATTTCCGCATATCACTCCTGAATCTATCCCCCATCCTCCTCATCCCATGTCCCCTCATAGCAGAACTTGCTTTCAGTTTAAAGAGGCTCTCCCCTGAACATTTATGCCATGGAGGTATTTAAACATCTCAATCATATCACCTCTATCCTGCCTTTCCTCTAAGGTGTACATATTAAGATCCTTAAGTCTGTCCTCATATGCTTTATAATGAAGACCACTAACCATTTTAGTAGCCACCCTCTGCACCGACTCCATTCTGTTCACATCCTTTTGAAGGTGCGGTCTCCAGAATTGCACACTATGCTCCAAATGAGGTCGCACCAAAGACTTATACAGAGGCACTATCACCTCCTTTTTTCTGCTAGTCATTCCTCTCCGCATGCACCCAAGCATCCTTCTAGCTTTTGCCGTCACCTTTTCTACCTGTTTAGCTACTTTAAGATCATCAGACACAACCACGCCCAGGTCCCGTTCTTCTTTAGTGGACAAAAGTACTTTACCCCCTATACTATATTGCTCCCTTGGATTACTGCAGCCCAAATGCATGACCTTACATTTTCTAACATTAAATCCCAGCTGCCAAATTCTAGACCATTCTTCAAGCTTAGCTAGATCCCTCCTCGTGTTTTCTACACCTTCCAGAGGGTCTACTCTATTGCAGATTTTGGTATCATCCGCAAAGAGGCAAACCTTACCCAACAGCCCTTCCGCTATATCACTAACAAAGATGTTAAAAAGAATCGGACCAAGGACAGATCCCTGGGGCACACCACTGGTAGCTTCCTTCTCCTCAGAGTGAGCTCTGTTTACCTGCACCTTTTGTTGCCTCCCACTCAACAAATTTCTAACCCAAGCAGTAACTTTAGGGTCCATCCCTAGGGTGCTCAGTTTGTTTATAAGTCACCTGTGAGGAACAGTGTCAAAGGCTTTACTGAAATCTAAATACACCACATCTAGGGCTGTCCCTCGGTCCAACTCCCTGGTCACCCAGTCAAAGAAATCAATCAGATTTGTCTGACAAGACCTGCTTCTGTTGAATCCATGCTGCCTTGCATCCTGTAATGCGCTGGAGTCCAGAAACCTCACAATTTTCTCTTTCAGAGACCTAGACCCTCTTATGAATCTTGAGGATACCCCTCCCCCCCCTTGCGCTGGTTGACATTTTATAAGAGGTCATTTATGTGCGTATGTGGCTACATACGCATGGGAATAACTTTATAAAATGTATCTCCAGAGCGCCTGATTTCATTTGCTAGAGTATTCTTTTAGTTTCCCACCAAAAACAGTTTTCTAATAGCCTTAGTTGAAGACGGACAAAATGCAATAAAATAAAGAATTGGAAAAAAAAAATAAAAAAAAATTACTCCCAGGATGCAAAGGCAGCAATTTTCTCTGTGCATCACCTGGGTAATAATGGCTTCATGCATGTGAAATGGCATTCTGATGTAGGTCCAGCCTCTGTATATGCAAAAGTATCTGTCGCATTTAATGCATGCATTTGACTCACTGAGGGAAGTGCTGTGCCGGTCTGCACATTTGTCTCTCTGCTGGGCAACAAAGCTTGGTTAACTGAAAACCGGGCCCTACCTCCATTATCTTTGTATTTTGCGCAATACGGGGGATGCATCATTGTTTCTAATTCTCTGCCAATAGGTCTACTTGGAACATGCCTTGTTCAGACCTGTAACTAAGGAGTCCCTTTCTCTCCCCACCCCACTACACACACTTTGCATGTGTCCAAATTTGCCTGCAAAAAATCTGGTAACCTTAGTCTAAAAACATTACCTAATGAATTTGAAATAAGAAGTTGCTGAAATTCTTAGAATTATTGTGAGCATGGAGTGTATCTGTAGAGATAGGTAGAAGCTTGGTAATTTTATAATGCCAAATAACATAAAACTCCATATTTCTCTGTTAAGTTCTGCATTTAGAAGACCTTGACCTCTGTTGAAATAAACAAAACCCCTCCCCTAATTTAGCTTGTTATTGCGTATCTCCCAGAAATGTCTATGGAGGGAAGCATGTATATAAACGCAGAGATTGAAAATGCTGTGAATGGAGTGAAGAAAATGAAAATCCTGATGGACCAGACAGGCAAAGATCATCAAGACATCCTACGCACATTAGAAGAGACAAAGAAGAAGAAAGAGGTGAGAATACAGCAGAGAGAACTATAGAGCGCCTTGCATTCATATACGCCTCCAAAGTGTTTTTCAGTCTAGAAGAGTATAATGAACCTCGCCTAATGGCTAGCCTTAAAAAAATCAAAATTAAAGGCCATATTTATTAAAAGTTAATGCTCTTTAACAAACATTAATGCGCCCTAAAAGTGCCACTGCTTCCCATTCTTTTTCTAGGAGTATGGTGACACTTAGCATGCATTAACACCTGCTAACCTTTAGCAAATATAGTCCTAAGTGTTCTGTTGCCTCTGCTGTAAGATAAATTATTTTAAATCAAACGCTGGGCAGCTTGGCTAAAAGAAGTTATCAGTCTACTAAGTTTAATATTCTTCTTGTACTGTTCCAAAGACTGGGGCAATTATACTTGGTGATATACGGGAAGATAGAATTCCATTTAGGACTTAGTCAAGTATGCAATCCTCCAGGTAAAATATCTTGGCATAACATAAGAAATGCCATGCTAAGTCAGACCAAGGTCCATCAAGCCCAGTATCCTATTTCCAACAGTGGTCAATCCAGGTCACAAGTACCTGGCAGATTCCCAAAAGGTACATAGGTTCCACAGTGCTTGTCTTGGGACAAGCAGTGGATTTCCCGGGTCCTCTTTAATAATGGTTCATGGATCTTTCCTCCAGGAACGTGTCCAAACCTTTTTTAAACTAACGGCTTTTACTGCATCCTCCGGTAACGAATTCCACAGTTTGATTACGCGCTGAATAAAAAAATATTTTCTCTTATTAGTCTTTAAATGGATTACATTGTAGCTTCATTGCGTGTCCCCTAGTCTTTCTGCTTTTTGATGGTGTAAGCAATCGTCGTACCTCATGAAGTCGAGTCACTTCAGTTCATATAGAAGAGGGAACCAGTCACTAATTAAAATGATCTTTGCGGACTTCATCCACATAGGATCTTGTGTGCAAAACCTACTACTTCATCTTGAAAGATTTCTACTTCTAATATAAAATAAGTTTGTGTTCATCCACTTGCAGGAAGCTCTGAAATTAGCAAAAGACTCAGAACAGCAGCTGACTGAGAAGCAGGACATTTGTAATGAAACCATGCTGGCCCTGTGGGAGGAGTGTAAGCCTTGTCTGAAGCAGAATTGCGTGAAGTTTTACTCAAAGATTTGCAGGAGTGGCTCAGGCCTTGTAGGCCGACGGGTAAGTGCATTTGGACATGTAAGAAACACCTTTCTCATAGCAGTGAAACTGATCACAAATGCTATGATCAATATTAAAGGTACATAACTTATAGATATTCAGCTGTTGCCAAATATTAACTGGCATTGAAGCATTTTTGGGAGAGAAATTTGAGGCTATGTGGGCCTAGCAAACGTGAAGCATATTAAGAAGTTGTTCAAGGCTTCTAGCATGCTCACTGCTTTCTTTCCGCCTTATCCAATAGGGACCCAATGTCAGCAGCATGACTTTCCGACTTCTAGAAGATAGAATGAGGTTTCTGCATATTATAATGCAGCTCAGAGACAGTCTGGTCACAGCTGCCCCATTATATGCTCATTAGCATCTTAATCGCCACTGTTTGGCCTTCCATGTAATCTCTTCTCAAATTCAGAATTACGTCTTCACAGTTCACCCATCCCTTCCAATTATCTGTTTTCAATGCATATCTTTTCTGGCTTCAGTTGAGTGAATCACCCTCATTTTTCATTTTTATCTTTCAGTCCATCTGTATTAATTTCACATTCTATCTTAAACTATGTAAGCCCTTTTTTTGTAAGTGATGCACTATCTATGTTTGCCTTCAGAGGCTGTAGCACTAACAGTCTGCAGTGTTCGGGAATGAATTCTGTGGGTGGCAAGAGTTGGAAGGTGTAAGGCCTGAGGGATCAATCCTCCTTCTCATCCTACTCCAAAGAAAAGTTCATCATCTGAGTTTTGCTCCAAAACAGCGATTTTACAGATCAGATCAAACCTATAAAACACAGCAGCTCAGCAGGTCAGATATTTGATACTTGCACATAGCTGAAGGAGAGGGCTATGGTGGTGGGTGGGGGTCTTCTTCAGCAGGGGTCAAGGTAGGGGGAATTTCTACAGGGAGTGTGGGAGATGATCCTTGGGCTGTCTTCAGCGAGGTGGGGGCTCTTTACTTGGAGTCTGAGGAGTCTTCTGGGGGGTGGGACATCTTTGAGGGGTTCTACAAAATTTTCGCAAGCTGCCAGTCCCTTTAATATGGCACTCAATCCTCCTGGGCAGGAAACATGCCAGTTTTGAGCTGACATTATTTTTCCAGGAATAACACGGTTTGCAAAGTTCAACAGAAGCTGTGTTATTTTATATGCATAATATTGAGGTGTTTTGCATGCATTTCCATTCTTTGCATATCATTAGCATGCAGCATGCATTGCAGTAAAATAACACAATTCTTTGCTCATGAATGTGTGCTAAGAGGCAAAAATTGTGTATTCTCTTAACAAATGTTAGGAAGTACTCACGGCAATCATTAGGCAGACTAGGCTTTGGCCTACAGTGGCAGCTTATAGTTGAGCAGCAAAAAGGAGCTGCATTTGAAGCAAAACAATAGGTCCTGACTGACACCAAACTCAAAGAACCATGTGTGTTCATGTTTATAATTTTATGCATTTTTACAGGATCATTTTAGGAGTCGTGGTATTGAGATGATCATAATTGAATTTAATTATTGAAATCTTAGAGAGGATCCTATAGGCCTAAAGGTTAATTGAGAGGCACAAGGCTCAGGATTTGCCTAGGGCACGTAATATGCTGCACCAGCCCTAATATGGACAGTTCCACCAAGAAATCTAGGGGGGTGATATTCAGTGGCAGCTACTAGGCCTCTTATTTTTTTTAATTAGGCTTACTGAACCATTAAGCATACTGGGACCAAGCCCCAAAAAGACAAAAATCCAAAATTTTCAAACTTTCACTCTTCAGTTCCTCAGCCATCCTGACTTTCAGGGCCTTGTCTTGATAATCCAGTTACTCTGGCCTTGAGTGCTGACCATACCCAGGAAGGATTTCAGGGCACAAACACAACTTTTCCAAGCTTCTCAGACTTAATCTTCAAAGGGGTTATTCTGAACCACGAATAAGCCGACTGTATATGCGAGAGAGGTGTTTCTTGCAAAAAAGTCCAGAACTGTATTCGAAACCTCTGCGGCCCTGCATGTAAACAGCACTTACACGGGGATCGCAGAACGTGGGCAGGAAGGGGAGGAGTGGTGGCATGGTCAACCTTGGAGACATGATGCATATTCCGGTCACACCCGTGTAAGTCTGCAGTTGGCCCCGCAGACATCCAGGTTATACCTGCAAAACCATGGAATAAAGGTATGACTTAGAAATATTACTGCTCCTCACCCCAATGCGGCCAGTAGTGGTGACTAGATATTTAACCTACACTGTGCACTGGTGTGACTGCAGTTCGGAAAACCACAGCATGCAGTGTTACAGAACAGAAAGCAGAGGAGAGGGAGGATGCAAGTCAAAGCAGCAGAAATAAACATCCCCACAAAGGCATGCAGTGTTATATTTATATACATTCTCTTATATACCATGCTATTCTGCATCAGTGTGGTTTACATTGAACAGGGCATTATAACTTGGAGATAACTATTTTACAGGGAACATGGGCTATGGAGGGTTAAGTGGCTTGCCCAAGACCACAAGGAGCACCTGTTGGACTAGAAACCCCAGTCCTTCTGGCCCAAGGTTGCTGTCCTCTAGTGGGATTTGAACCCCTGACCTTCTGGCCTGAAGTACCTTGCCCCAACCACTAGGCCACTCCTCCACTCCAGCAGTTGTGCTCAATCTGGCTATGCTGGCATTTGCTGTGTGAGCCAAAGGGGCACAGCTAGGTTTCCCTAACGATGCCCATGTCCTGGCAGTGATACTGGTGATGGAGTCTTAGCACCCCATGTGAACATGTAAGCCCAGCCATTGGTGCTATGTGCAGCACCCAGCCAGCTGGAGTGTTGCGCTCCACAGAGTGGATCCCTACAATATGCTTTGTGCAATGTGTACAGTTCCCTGATGCAGATAAGGGCATATGTGGATCCTATCGCAACACTATACTGGGGATATCATATGTCAGTGGCTATATGGCACATATCTTGTGCCATTGTTTACATATGTGGGCTTATGGTGTGTAATGCACATACATGCATACAGAGTTTGATCCTTGAGGCTGATACACTGGAAGGGCTGTTTGGGCCTACTGCAGCTCTGTATCTGTTAGAGGTCCACTATTGTAATTAGCATGTATGTAGGTAGCCACATAGACATGCAGTGAGCAGGCTTGATGCTGGATTGGAAGTATTGATTGCTATGGTTTCCTTTCCATCAGCTAAGACATTCGGTGCAGGGCAGTCTTTTGGCAGACAGCTGTTTCTGTTTGACTGCAAGTGAGAGTGCGTGCATGTGCATGGTTGGAGGGCTGCACGGGGGCGTCTAGATTGCTCATCCACATATCCGGGGGGGACAGGTACGCCTGGCAGGTATCTGGACCATAGGGCTGTCAGCAGCATCACCAGGTGCCAGTGCAGACAGACTGGAGTGAGCAGGACAGTTCTGCAATCACTTCCCTGTCGAGGCCCTTCCCTGTCAGTACTCAGGGGAGCTCAGAGGGAGGGTGTGCAACAGTGCAGAGTGCAGTACGCCATTCACAGGGGCACCAGCATTGGTCTCTACAGATGTGCACAGTTGTAGGGGACAACAATGGTGTCTCTGGGCATGTTTGTGTGGTGCTTGCACTACTGACTGCTGTCATTCCAATGGCCCTTTAGTAGTGCTGGGAGAGAGTTGGGTGGTTCGATACTGGGTGCCTGTTCTGCTAGGATCATGTCCTTAGCATTGTACAGTCATGTTCCTGAAATGCTCACAATGTGCATACATCGGGAGGTCATCTATTGCCATTTATGTAATGCTGCACTGAATCTTGTGCCAGTAGGTTCACTCTCTCCCTGTCTTCCTGCTACATTACTGTGCACTGCAATTGCTTTGTAGTGGTCTGGGCGCGCCACAGACTAGTTTCTATTGTCTAACTTGCATCCAGCTTTAAGTATCGCCAACTTTCATTGTCATCCAGCCTCATTA
Source organism: Ichthyophis bannanicus (assembly GCA_033557465.1). Taxonomy (NCBI): domain Eukaryota; kingdom Metazoa; phylum Chordata; class Amphibia; order Gymnophiona; family Ichthyophiidae; genus Ichthyophis; species Ichthyophis bannanicus. Next base: position 938,797,707 of record CM066033.1, on the reverse strand, counting down.
CAGCACTGTCCGTGCCCACAGCAGCTTCATAGCTGCATGTTTTAAGGGGGGCGTGGCCATTCACAGGTCCATTGCAGAGACGAGCAGGGTCACAGATGTACATCTTTTCAGAATACGGTGAGCGTGGGAACATACAAAGCCATGGTCGGGATATACCCATCTTCATACACCATTATGATGTGTGCAGGTTGCGGCTAGCACGTCTGTGGTCGATTCTGTGCACATAGCTGCATCTGTCCCCGCATGTGTGAAATCATGTTCTATGTCCTGCACGTTTCCATTTGGATGTGCCCACTGCCCAGACATGCACATTTTCAGAATTGGCCTCCAAAGCTCTGGTGACCTGACCAGAGCTTTACTCCACTGAGTCTGGCAGCTCTAGCTGTCAGCTCCAACCATCACCTGAATGGGGAAGAAGGGAAACTATTTTTCTCTTTTTTTTTTGTTCTTGGACCAGTTTCTTGCTGATAACCTGGTTGGCATTAGGAACTCCTGAGGTCTAGACTCTCTGCAAAAGATAGAGACAAACACCCTTCCTACTCATTGGGTTATATACTGTTACATGACATGACATTTTCTCTCTGCTCCTATAGCACTCTGTCAGGAAAGCTCTCTGCATGTAATATACACCTCTGCTCCTTTTCCATGGCTAGGGAGAGATTGTATCCCTGAAGCCACCAGAAGCACTAGTTTTGCAACACCAGAAGAGGCCGAGATCATCTCTGAGGCACAAATACTCAAAATTGACTTCATCACAAAGAGGCTTCTCTTACGTTCCCTGGCATAACGTATTGTATCATGTCTGATTTTTGTAATCAGCTTTATAAAATAGAAAGGTGGATAATGAAGTGTGACTCAGTAAATAAACTCAATTCTTACTTTGTTACTGAAATGGTACAGCTACGCTATTCCTTGAGGGATTTGCAGCCCAGCGGTCTCTTCTGATTTTTATTACTCTAGGGGTTAGTCCTCTGTTACCTTCGAGGATAATCTGAAAGCTCTTCTGTGTTAATTAGTTACAGTTGATCTGTTCATCAGACTCTGGGATCCTTCTGCTCATTCTCATTTCGTTCACAAGCTTGTCCATGTTCTCTTGTTAGCTTTTTTTCTGTCACTGGTTTTGTTATTTTCTGCAACACAACTTCATGTGCATGTACACATTTCTCCCCTCATATGTTCCATATCCTTGATTCCATTCCCTATATCACTTTACCTCTTTTTTTGTTGTTGTTTTTTTTAAGGTTTGGCACCTTATTTAAAGTACCTTTCTTCAATGCTGAGCTTTTCCAATGTAAGGTTATTTAGCCAGGCTTTCACATCTGGGACCATTGCTTCTCCCTTCCTGGTCTCTTACATGTCAGTCTCCTTCAGGTGACCTCTGCAAGCCATATGCACATTCCTGATCCAAGGAGCTGAAGAATTCCTTAAGATCAGAACTTCTCCCATCATTTGCCTTCTATGCGCTATATAAAGGGTTCTAGAACTTTCTCCCCATTGTCTTGATAATCAAAGCAGATGGTTTATTGCAGTGGAGCTCTGTTTTAGATGCATAGAGATAGCACTGCCTACAATTGATTGCTTCATTTGGTTTGATTTTTAGCATGCTGGATCATTTGCAAATACTCCCAATGGATGACAGCAGAAGAAATGATACTACAAATGGCATTAAACAGTTTTTAAAATAGAAAAACCCCCAATATAATGTAACCAAATTTATCTTTGTTGGACAAACATTTATATCGATCATCCTATAAATGCATGATCTATCTAGTATCGTCCATTTTACTTTATTAGAAAAGCAAATCATGTGTGTGTGTGTGTGTCTGTGTATATATTATATATATCATGCTATTTTGGTTTAGAAATTTTCACTTTTCTAATAAAATAAAATGGTCTATACTGGATGGGTCATACCGTTTATAGGATGATCGGTATAAATGTTAGTCTGTCAAAATAATTTTGGTCACTTTATATTGGGGATTTTTCTATTTTGAGTATTTGTGGATCACTTGTTATGGACTTTTGGAACATCAATCATTCTTTGAGAGACATAAAATAAAATACATAAAGGGCCCAATGCAGAGAATCAAATAGTGGGGTTGGACGTCCTGGTAGGACGTCCAGCCCCCATTTCATTCCGACACTCGATCCTGCCCTGAGGGTTAGTGCGGGGAGTGCTGGAAGGTGGCGGGAGGTGGAGGGCCGGAGGTGGGGAGAGGGCAGAGTATGGAGCATGCTGAAGCACCTAGATGTACAGATCCTATTTAGGTCATGGCCTTGTACGTCTGGCGGGAGAGAGTTAGATGTGGAATTTATTCCACCTCTGAGGTGGAATAAGTCCCACTGACTGTGGGGCTGGTGGATGCAGGGGTGTCCCTGCTGCCCGATCCCAGCCCTGGCCGGGCTGGGTGGCATGGAAAGGATCTTTCTCTCCTTTGCGGCATTTCAGCGTTCCTGCTGGGTGTCCTAGTACCTTGGCGATGGGACGCTGCGGCATTGGCACACCAGCAGGAGCATAGGGCAGGCTGAATGGGCTGAGAGGAGGACGTCCTCCTCCACTAAATAGTGGCTACGCCAGGCCATCTAAGTGTCTGATCCTGCAACCGTGGGACCGTTTAGCAGAATCAGGTGTAATTTGGGCACATTCATTATATGGACCTAAGGATGACCCGGATGTGCTCCAGTTGGAATAGGGCCAAAAGTATCCAATACAAAGATACCGTTCACATCACGGGGTATTCAAAGATCTCTATCTAACATATCCATTTAACCTCCTGGCACTCAGTGCGCCGGCGGGCTTCCTTTTATCACAACTGCAGGAGAGAAGGCAAACGCCACTCTTTACTCCCGCAGCTGTTCAGAGGTGAGCTGGGGCTTTGGACCTCCCTGGCTTCCTCTGCAGCTGGTCAGGCGCGGGGCCCCCGGAGGTGTGGGGCCACGTGTGGGCAACATTCCTGCACAACAGGCCGGCCTGGTCATGCATTCCTGCACATCCTTACACATATTTTGCAAAAGGCTCCACATTCAGCAGAACCTTTTGTAAAACGCTGCTAGAATCGAGCATGTGTTAACCTCACGTCTCAATTTTAATCACAATATGCTGTACAAAATGGCCTTCGTATTACTTGTGCTTTCTTTGACTTGTAATCTTAGGCTAGGGATTTGGATTAGCAAGGAAAACGCTTATTGGCTGGATGGTGAGTTCAAATCCATGAGCTTCAGACAGGAGGGAAGAATTCTCTGTAACTGGTGATTCAGACATGGTTTAATTTGTACTCAAAAAAGAAAAGGAAACTGAGGGGCGGGGAAAGATGAGGCCAGGATTGGAAGGGACTGATGGGGGTGGGGCTATGTGTGAAATGACTCAATCCCAAACACACCTCTTTAGAGCCTTTCTAGTCTGACCAGACCTTCTTCTTATCCCCTCTGCTGTTCTATATGGGCAGAAGCAATTCCAAAATGGTGCTGGTCTCAGTCTGACCACCGTCATTTTGAGAAAGATCAGCAACAGGGCAGGATCGAGAGAGAATCCCTCCTGTCCTTAGAGGATGGAAGATGGAGTAAGGGGAGGAGGGGGTCTTGGAGCATGTATAGAGCCTGAAGAGGGCTTTTTTTGAAATAACTTTAGTGGTGGCAACAGAAGCTTGGGGAGGGCAGGGGACCAAACTTCCTGTAGCTCATATTTAAAAAAAATAACACACACCTCCATCATCAAATGCCATCATTCTGGTGGAAATCGCTCTAGGTCCTCGGGATAAATTCTTGCATGCTCTGATTTTCCAAATTTCACAATTTTGGAGAAGGCTCATGATAAATGTAGACTTTTATTTTAAAGTCCTAAGCCATTTGCATATTCAGTTCAGATTGGTTCAACAAAGTTAGAATCTAAGCATGATAAATACCTGGGTTGCTCATTCTTGCAGTGCTGCTAAAACCTGTCTGAAGGATGCATCTTATTAAAAAATAAATATTTCCCTTGTCTTCTCTTTTTGCATCATACCAAGTAGGGTTTTCCCACTTGTAAGTATCTTGTAATAGACTAGCGTCATACATGGAGATTGCTGTAGAAATGGCTAGTTCTATGTTAAATATCTTGTACACACTTTAAAACGACATGCTGGAACTTTATTGCATTTGTTAAGTGTTTTTTGTTCCCTTTCTGTAAGTTTGAAGACTTTCTGAACCAGTCCTCCCCCTTCTCCATCTGGGTGAACGGAGATAGAATAGACACTCTGACAGAAGAAGACAAACAGCAAGAAGAGAGGTTTGAGGACCTGGAAGAGAGCTACAGCATCATGGAGGATGGTGTCGATAGCATCTTCCGAGACAGTATGAAGGCTTTCCGGAACATGCAGTCCCTCTTCCGAGTTCCTTTCATGGGAGGCTTCCGAGAGGCCATGAGGTCACCGTTCTCTTTCCCACGTCTCCACTCCTCCTTCTCAGAATCGGGCTTTGCTAGAAGGGACAAGCCATCCTTCTTCCAGGGAGATTCCCATGGCCCCTTTCATAACCTGTTTGAAATGACCCAGAGAATGATGGAGGATGTCCATCAGTACATGGGAAGACCCAGACCATGGATCGACACCGAGGATATCTTTGCAGGTAGTATAGTGGAATTGTATTTCAAAGTAGCCACAACACCAGCATATGCAAAGCTTATTCTGATCTCCCCACTTCCTCCTTTCCCGCCATAATATGGGCATAGGGGAGAAAGTGTAAGGAGCTTGCACTAATAGAGATGAAGACTTGTTTCCCATTGTTTAAAGGAAAAATGTCATCAGTAGGAAAAATAATTACAGTATGACTTCAGTCAACGTTACCAAATTAATTTAAAACGGTTGCGAAATTATTATAAAACAGAAAACAGTGTGTTACTGAAATGCTGGCTTGCTAAAGGTGAAAAAATTAGAGGGCTGTGCTATACATATTCAGGGCAATGTTTAAACTCTGTGGTTGGAGTTTAAATAAAATCTGAAAATTCAGTTCTGGTATCCTAATAAAAGGCACTGAATATCTGGATTCAGCACTGGCTGTCGGCATTGTCCAGAAGGCTCCAGGTCAATGACAGACGTTTCTAAGTGAACAACCTGGCATGACCTAACAGAAAATCATTATTGACAATGTGTCAGATAAAATAAGCGTATAAGGGGAAGAAGCAGTGTCTTGCATACATACGATATATAAATCATCGGCCTGATATTTAGTGACACTTAGCAACACCTGCTAGCCAGATAATTGCCGCTGCGACCATGCTGTTCCTTGGCACTGTCTGCATCGTGCTGATGAATATCACCATAGATCACCTTGGCATGATCCAAATAGTGCTGAGGCGGTCCAGGTGCAGACTTGGGGCAGAACAGGAAATTCTGCGGATAGCAATCATTTTCAGCCTGCTATTCGGCTAACCTATCCAGTGAGCTTAGTACAAGATGAAGAGCATTCAGATGTGTGGTTCTAGTGTTACGAAATAAGCTCCTTGTGCATATACAGGCATCTGATCATTAATTGACATTATTTTTGTCAATATGAATTCTTACTGTTTTATATTTCAATAATGGTTAGGAAATTCAGATCTCCATTTGTGGATGCTTTTGTATAGCTTTTGGTGAACTGCAAAGGCAAATATGATTTGTATGACAAGGGTTGTGTGTTTGTGGTATGGTGTGATGTATTGTGGTTTTATTTATAATGTTGCTTTTAGATTATTTTGACTGGATATATGTGTTTCTTATTAATGGGTTGATGTGAAAAGCCCTTATATAGTCAGCAATTGATGCCAACTGCATAAGGACATTAAAAAAATAAATAAATAAAAATCTGACACTTGCGCGGGTAAATTTTGGTCATTACATGGTCAAATTGTATCTGTCCAAAATGGGACCAGGCAGAATTATGTTAAAAGAGCAACAAAATTCAGTCACTATCCATATAACTTAGGTGTTCAACCTTCAGTGCAGAAGTGGCAGGAATAGCTTTATATTGCTAGATTTATCTGTATAGAGGCTGATTCAGCACCCTGCACGTCCAGGCTACCTGATCCTGCAACTGCAAGAGCTAGACATTCCTGTGGTTGCAGAATCAGGGCATGAAGACGGCCCGGCATGCAGCCTATTCTGGGGAGGAAGGCTTCCAGATAGTTGCCTGGCCAGCCCCCTCAGCACTCCGGCTGCTGTGCCGCTGCTGTGGCGTCCTGTCGCCATGGCACCCGCACATCCAGCCAGAGGTACAGAATAGCAGGACCCCATGCTGCCCCATCACCCCACCACCTGACCTCTGCTTTGGGCATCTATGGCTGGGATCGGGTGGATGACGCTCTCCCACGGTGGTGTGATGGTGCTTGGGGCGGGGGCTGCAGGCCACTTTTGCAGGGATGCCCAACACTTATTCCACCTCTAAGGTAGAATAAGCTGGGTGTCCAGTATGAGGCTGCCGGGTATACAGAGGCCCAACCTGAATGGCTTCTGTATGTCTAGGCGCTTTGCTTCACCCCCTCTCTGCCTCCATGCTGCCCACTCCTGCCCCCATCCTGCGCTCCCCACACAAATGCCTAGTATATGTGGGGAGGCCAAAGGATAGAATCGGGAGCATGAGCTGAGTGTGGGTTGTACATCCAAGCCAAACATGCAACCCCGCTTTTGGGAGAGCAGAATCAACCCCATAATGTTTTGCCAATATTTTCGGCATTCAGGGTCTGAATGCATAGCTTGGAGGAAAAACTGCATAAATTATCTGTATGACTTTGTGTTTGGCAGCAGACTAAGTATTTACTCCTACAGTTTCATTGCAATTTGACGTTCTGTTTTGTAATTCATCCTGAGCATGTGATTGTTGGGTGAGAAGTTAAACATAAATAAGTGGAGAAATGTTTGACGTGTTTCCAGAAAAAGAAAATGCTACTGACAATCGAATGGTATGCCGGGAACTCCGCCGCAATTCAGCCGGCTGCCTGAAGATGAGGGAGAAATGTGAAAAATGCAAAGAGATCCTGTCTGTAGGTGAGTAGCAAAAGGAATAAAAAGCCAGACATGTTGCTAACCTATATTCAGGAAACAGGGGCTTACTGTAAACCAGACTTTCCAACTCGTGCACTTCTCCAGGCCTATCATTAACCCACATCATGCAGCATTAAGTACTCTGCACGTCACAAGTGATTATCTGTATAGTAGAGAATAAAAAAAAAATCCTGGGGGTGGCATCTTCATTTCAAGGCTAGCCTGTTGCTCTCTTTTGCCATATCATTGGTTTCTGTGGACCTCAGCATAATGGATGCCAGAGGTAACTCCATTATCAATTCATTACCATTGGCTTCCTCTCAGATCTTGCATGCAGTTTAAAATCTTAACACTTGTTCACAAAGCCATGCACGATGCGACACTGGACTACATCTCCTCATTAATCACTTTATATGCTCCTGTCTGCTCACCTCGTGGCAACAGACTTCATATCCCACCACCTTCCAAATTTCAATACAAATCCACCCAGCAATCTGCATTCTTCGCCCTAGCCCCCTCCCTCTGGAATAGTCTGCCCACCCCCTTACACCTGGAATCTAACTTTAAACACTTCAAGAAGGCGTTGAAGATGAATCTGTTTGAATCAGCTTTTTGAATCTCCCAAAGTTTGGGCACCACTGGGTCGCTATCAGGTAGAGCATAACTCCTCCTCCTCTCGTGCTTGGACCCCTCTACTTATTCCTTCCAATCCTGTCTTTTTTTTATTTCTTTCTCCATATTTCCTAATACTGGCAATGGAGTTCCTTTTCTTTCAAGCTTAGCTAGTAGTTTTGTAAACCACATTGCTTGCTCGCATAACTGCGAGGCAGACATAACCATAAACAAGTACCGGTTGCCTGCTAGTCTACTCTACATTTAAATGTGGCCAAGTGCAAAGTTCTGCACCTAGGAAAAAAACAACCCAAGCTGTGGTAACACAATGCAAGCTTCCACATTAGGAGCCACCACCCAGGAAAAAGATTTAGGCATCATCGTGGATAACATGTTGAAACCCTTTATCCAGTGTGCAGTGGTGGCCAAGAAAACAAATAGAATGCTAGGAATCATAAGGAAAGGAATGGAGAATAAAGCAAAGAATATTATAATGCCTCTGTATCGTTCCATGATGCGACCGCACCTTGACTATTGTGTGCAATTCTGGTCGCCATATCTTAAAAAGGATATAGCAGAATTAGAAAGATACAAAGAAGAGCCACCAAAATGGTAAAGGGGATGGAAGGATACCCCTATGAGGAGAGGCTAAAAAGGTTAGGGCTCTTCAACCTGGAAAAGAGACAGCTGAGGAAAGCTATGATAGAGGTCTATAAATTTAATGAAAGGAGTGGAACGGGTAAATGTAGATTGATTGTTTTACACCATCAAAATATAGAAAGACTAGGGGGCATGCAATGAAGCTACAGTGTAACCCATATAAGACTAATAAGAGAAAATATATTTTCACTCAATGCATAATCAAACTCTGGAATTTGTTACCGGAGGATGTAGTAAAAGCTGTTAGTGTAGCTGGCTTTCTACACTTCAATTTCATGCTTTTCTCTTTCCGGTCAGCTATAGCTCTTGCCAAACAAGATTATTATGTCCATCTGACTAGCTCTCTTACCTCTGACCCTCGCCGTCTCTTTACTACTCTCAGCTCTCTCCACAAAGTGCCTCCACCTCCGACCCCTCCTTCCCTTTCTGCCCAAACCCTGGCTATTTCCATGACAAAATCCATAAGATCACCCTTCAATTCCCCACAGTCAGCTACTTCCCCTCCTCCCCCTCTTCACTCCCAACTTTCCCCCTCTACAGTACCTCTGCTACCCTCTCTTCCTTTCCTGTGATCTCTGAAGAGGAAACTGCACACCTTCTTTCTTCCTCCAAACTCACTACCTGCTCCTCTGATCCAATCCCCACCTGTCTCCTAAGCCCCATCTCCTCCACTGTTGTCCCTCCCATCTCTCATATTCTCAACCTATCGCTCTCCACTGCAACTGTCCCTGCAGCCTTCAAGCATGCTGTAGTTATACCACTCCTCCAAAAACCCTCACTTGATCGCACCTGTCCTTCTAATTATCGACCCATTTCCCTCCTCCCCTTCATTTCTAAACTACTCAGACTCTCAGTTCACTGCCGCTGCCTTGACTTCCTCTCCTCTCATGCCCTCCTGGATCCTTTACAATCTGGCTTTTGTCCTTTACACTCTACTGAAACGGCTCTTGCCAAAGTCTCCAGTGACTTGTTCCTGGCAAAATCCAAGGGCCTTTATTCTGTCCTCATCCTTCTTGATCTCTCTGCTGCTTTTGACACTGTTGACCACAATCTTCTCCTCGATACTCTGTCCTCTCTTGGTTTTAAGGACTCTGTAATATCCTGGTTCTCCTTCTATCTCTCCCATCACTCTTTCAGTGTTAGTTCTGGTGGCTCCTCCTCTTCTGTCGTCCCGCTCTCAGTTGGTGTACCCCAAGGATCTGTCTTGGGTCCGCTCCTTTTCTCTATATATATCCAGTCCCATGGTGCGCTCATCTCTTCCCATGACTTTCAGTACCATCTTTATGCCATTGAATCCCAGATCTAGCTCTCTACACCTGAATTCTCTCTGGCAATCCAGACCCGGATCTCTGCCTGCCTCTCTGACATTGCTGCTTGGATGTCTCGCCGCCGCTTGAAATTGAACATGGCCAAGACTGAGCTTCTTATCTTCCTCCTTTCTCAGTCTCTGTGGATAACTCTCTGCTCCTTCCTGTTCCCTCAGCTCACAACCTTGGGGTTGTCTTTGACTCCTCTCTCTCCTTTTCCACACACATCCATCTGATAGCTAAGACCTGCCGTTTCTTTCTCTATAACATCAACAAAATCTGCCCATTCCTTTCTGAACACACTACTAAGACGCTTATCCACTCCTTTATCACCTCTTGTCTTGACTATTAAAACCTATTCCTTGCTGGTCTCCCTTTGACTCATCTCTCTGCCCTTCAATCTGTTCAACACTCTGCTGTGTGGCTAATCTTCTGTCGGCTATGTCATGCTCATATTACTCCTCTTCTCAAGTCACTTCATTGGCTCCCTATCCATTTCCTCATCCAGTTCAAACTTCTCCTGCTGACCTATAAGTGCATTCACTCTGCAGCTCCTCACTACCTTCCTTCTCTTATCTCTCCTTATGCCCCCAACTCGGGAACTCCGCTTTTCTGGCAAACTGCTTCTATCTGTGCCCTTCTCTTCTATTGCTAACTCCAGACTTCGCTCCTTTCACCTTGCTGCACCTTATGCCTGGAACAAACTACCTGTGTTTGTTCGCCAGGCACCTTCTCTGACCCTTTTCAAATCCAGGCTGAAAACTCACCTCTTTGCTGCTGCTTTTGGATCTTGACTCGTCTGATCTCCTTTTTTCTTTACCTTCCCCCCCTTGTTTTATCCCTATCTACACCTTCTGTGTTGTCTGTCTTGACTAGATTGTAACCTCTGATGAGCAGGGACTGTCTCTTACATGTCTGTGCAGTGCTGCATACGACTTGTAGCGCTATACAAATGCTCAGTAGTTGTAGTAGTACTACTGGCTTTAAAAAAAGGTTTGGACAAGTTCCTGGAGGAAAGGTCCATAAACCATTACTAAAGTGGACCTGGGAAATTCACTGCTTGTCCCAATACAAGTATTGTGGAACATGTGTCTTCTGGGGAAACTGCTAGGTACTTGTGACCTGGATTGGCCACTCTTGGAAACAGGATACTGGCTTGATGGATCTTAGTCTGATCCACTATGGCACATCTTACATTCTTTTCTTTCTGAGAACTACAGCACTCTTACTAGCAAATAAGCATCAGAGGTGCTGGACTGGATGGCTCAGTGAATTGACACACGAGTACAGTACTTAGAAGATTTTAAATATTAAAAAATGAGGGTTTAGTATTGAAGTGTGGACTGGCTGTATCTGCTTTAAGTTCTTCAATAGTGACTGTAATGTTATATTTTAAAAAACTGATTATCCTGAAAGTCTGATTGGCTAGGTGTGTCCCAAGAGCTGAGTTGGGTCTAGATTATGGTCATTATGTAACTTGTATTGGCACTGATAATCGTAAGGACAAGTGAAAAAGGCCTTTCAATGAGCCAAAACATGAACTTGCTGGTTAAGTGAAAACCCTTATCGTCGTTAGTAACTTTTTAAAAATTATTGCCCCAAAGAGTTGCTAATTCCTCTTTGGCATTAAAAGCATGCTACAGGCCGTGCATATTTTCTCTGAACTTATTCCCATCTCCTCTTGAAGACATGATTTCCCTTGAGGCCCTTTTCCTGCATCCCGGTAAGGCTGTGCTCTTAATGTGCATTTGTAACAAATGTTAACTGCAAAGGCTCCGCATTAACTATCAGCACGATTGACATGTTCCCAGGGGTTAACATGCAGCCGAGTATGTTAACTTGTGGTGCAGTTAACATGGATGCAGATCCATGCTAATGGCTGTGTTAACGATGATTGTGTGCTAATCCTTGATTTTAGGATAAGGCGGGATATAAATCCTTTTAAATAAATAAAAAATAAAATAAATAAAAAATGTGCTCTCCACGCTCACACTCCGGTATTATCCAGTCCACTCTCCTCAGAAGCACAAGTGCTATTTAGCATGGATTTTGGCAGTCAGTAGCTTGCCTGCCCACACATTAGCATTCCCCAGGGCTAGTTGCTCTGCGCTATAACACACATTAACTGGTTAGCGGCACTTAGTAAAACAGCCACTTAGTTTGTTAGATTTTCACGTATGAGAACTTGTGTTCAATAGAGCATCCTCTGCTCTGTGTCTGAGAAAATACTTTTGACAGTAGCGTCCCATGGTGTTTGGTAAATGTATTTGGCAAGTTTCTTTATAGCAAGAATTGTGAATATCATGAAAGAGAAAGTTAACAGTGGTAGATGCAGCTAATGAGTTTCAGAAATTGAAAAAGCACAGAACTGTCATTTCCTTGTGAAGAGGTATGCAGTGTAATGCACTAGGGCAGACAACATGCAAAAGCTCACTTGTACCTCATCCTGGAGCATGTATGATAGGAATAGGAGACATTTCAGCAAGGCCTATTAAGATATGCTGGACTAGATGAATGGTTTTCAAGGACAGATCAGAAAAATGGGGATGTTTTATGTGAAAGGTAAAGAGGCTCTTCTTCCAAATGCAGGGCAGTTCTTTGTCCTGTAGGGGGATGTTAAGGAGGTGGAGAACAGGGCTACTGAGATTTAATTTGGAAGAGAATGTCTAGAGCTGCCTCTGTGAAACCGTTTAGGGAGCAAGTAGAAGTAGAATTTTAGTGTATGCTGAGCCAGTTAAGTCACTTGACTGCAATTCTACCAATTTCTCTTTTTTGACCCTTGAAGACTGCTCTGGGAAAGGAAGCTTGCAGAGACAACTGCAGGAGCAGTTTGAAGACTCTATGAGACTGGCCGAGAAATTCACAAGTCTGTATGAAAGCCTGCTACAGAAATTCCAGGAGGAGATGTTAAATACCACCAACATCTTGGATCGGCTCAATGAACAATTTGGGTGGGTTAGCAAGTTCGCCAACATGACAGACAACAGCAATGGAATACTCCAAGTGTCCACTGTAAGTCCATCCTGTTGGGTTTTATCTGTTTATTCAACCTTATAAGGTATTTCTTCCTAATCTTTCCTAGACTGCTCTTGCCAGAAGCCATCCTGTCCAAAATCTGGTGTACCATATCCATAAGGGCTATCTGTAAATTCCACAGCTGTTTTTATAGTTTGCAAACCTCTACAAACTGAAGACTCCAGTATTTAGCCCTTTGTATATGGTTTTTAGACACTCTTTTTCATGGGTTTTTATTTCTTGTTTGGATATCGTAATAGTCTGCTGGATGGCTCTCTGACCCTTCTGGCTGTCCCCTTCTGATTCTGCAAAAGTCCATTGCGCATATTTCTTGTCTTTGTCATAACTGTCATGTTTGAAATGTTTCTTCCCTTCTCTCTGACCTGTTATAGTTCCTGTTATACATTGCTTAGACCAAGGGCTCTCAACTCAGTCCTTGGGACACATCTAGCTAGTCAGGTTTTCTGATAACCACGTTGAATATGCATGAGAGAGATTTGCATTGGAGACAATGCATGCAAATGTCTCTCATTCATCTTCACTGTGGTTATCCTGAAAACTGAACTGACTAGGTGTGTCCCAAGGATTGGGTTGAGAGCCTTTGGGTTAGATCCTTAAATGCATTCACAGTCTATCTCACCTCTCTTACTGCACTTCACACCCACCGAGCCTCCTTCCATTTTCAGACCTGTTCCCTCCTTCCACTGGAAATCCAGGATGCACTGTTAACCTATAATAGCCCAGTGTGTACAAAGTATGCAGACTTTCCACAGGCTTTGAAAGGGAAGCAATCATGTAATTTCCCTTTCAAAAAGAGCAAGTGTGAAAATATGCACCCTAAAAGCATCCGAATACTTTGAAACTGCTCTTTATGTGGATGGATGAATGGGTGTGTACATTTGAAAATTCCATGTTCGCATGCTCTTTCCCTCCCCTTGATCCAGACATGTCCAAAAAAAAAGCTTCTTACGACAGATAAAAACATGCGCTCTCTGCAAGCTATGCACAAGTTGAGCAGCATTTAAGCACATTTGAATTCTCACCATTGTACTTCTGTAAATGCCTAGCAAATGAGAGAAGATAAAGACCACCAGCACAGTCCATCTTAGTCTGCCCAGTAAGGTGGCTAGAGGTATACCTGCCGCTCCATGTGGGTTACTCCCAAATATGCCTTGGTTAAGGGTTGAACCTGCTGCTCCTCTGAAAACTGCTTTCACAATATTGTTTGTAATAGTGAAAGTGATACTGCAAATGGACATGTCGTAAGAGTTTTATAAGTATCTCACTAAAGGCACTGTGTTCGCATCATCCACCTATATCACTTAAATACTTACTTATTTTCCTGGGCATTTATCTGCCTCCCTAATCCAGGGCATCTTGCAATAAATTGGTCAACAAATTTTTACAAAAGCCATGTTACTGAAATAAAGTCATTTCTTATCAATTTTTATATGCTGAACACGAATATGACAGTGAAATTGCAAAGTTGGCTCTAGTTTTTTGTAATCTACAAGAATTAATGTTTACATCACGAAATGCATGTCAATAGTAAATATAATAGGCCTTCGGTTAATACCTGTAAAAAACCAAGTCATAGACTACTTCTTAGATTTTTTCGCCTGTCTCTTGTACAGCTGTTCGGGAGCTTCTCTGGGGAGTGTCCAGCAGTAGTCAGACAGCATTGTAGTGGACCATTTTCCCTGGTATCTTTGCTCCATTGTTGCGATATCCTGGTGAAAACATTTGCCCTGTTCATCACTAACCATACCACAGTTGTCAGGAAAGAAATCGAGATGGGAATCAAGGAAATGGATCTTTAGAGACATATTGCAGCCAAGTTTCTGATACTGCATCAGCAGGTCTTCTACTAGTTCCTTGTAGTTTTCTGCCCTAGCATTCCTGAGAAAGTTTGTTGACACTAGGCGAAAAGCATTCCATGCTTGTTTCGCATCACCCTGCAGCAAGTTGTTGAACCGGTCATCTTTGAAGAGCTCTCGAATTCTTTGGACCCACAAAAACTCCCTCTTTAATCTTTGCTTCGCTGAGTCGAGGGAATTTTTCATGCAGGTATCAGAAAGCTGGCGAAGTGTGGTCCATGGCTTTCACAAAGTTTTTCATCAAACCTAGTTTGATGTGAAGGGGTGGTAGCAGGATTTTGGGAGCCTCAACCAGAGCTGGGTGCTGGATATTCTTCTCTCCAACTGTTACATTTTGTCTGCGATTCCATTCCTTCCGCAAGTAGTGCCAATCCCTTGCTCGGATATCCCATTCACATAAGAAACACATGTATTTTATATATCCCTGCTGCAGTCCCATTAAAAGGGCAACTACCTTCAAGTCACCACAGAGGTGCCAGCTGTACTTGTTATAATTAATGGAAGTCAGTAGATGCTTTAAGTTATCGTATGTCTCTTTCATGTGGACGGCATGCGCTACTGGAATAGATGGAAGATGGTTTCCATTGTTCAAAAGCACAGCCTTCAGACTCAGTTTCGAAGAGTCTATGAATAGTCTCCAGTCTTGTGGGTCATGAGTGATTTTTAAGGCATTCATGAGGCTTTCAATACCGGAACAGAATACCAGCTTACTTTCCTTTCCGACTGCGTATAGTACACTGCTGACGTCAGATGGCTTCAGCAGCCGTCTGGCAGTAGTATTGCATTGCATCAAAAAATGATGCAATCAACTCTGGATGATGTGTGTATGCAATGTGATGCAATATTACATCATTCAAGGCTTATTTGGGATGTTGTTAATGTCCTACTGGATAATTTACACAGTGAAACGTCAAAAATGAACTACATGCAATATCTTCAAAACGAGAGCCAATAAAGTTTTTTTAATGTTATATTCATGTTCACACTCACCAAGATACTACAGATTAGGGCCTTTTAAAGTCAGTAATGATTTCAATGTTGACCAGTGAATCGAGTAGTCTAGGGCTGTGTTACATTATATAAAGAAAGTAAAATCAGAGCACAGTAGGATTAGTGCAATGCAACGTGGAATCGGTAGGTTTGAAGATTAGCTTTAAAAACCTGAGGTACTCCTCATTCTGACCAAACACTATAGTCCTTTATCTGGGTAAAAGGGCTTCTGAAAAACTGCTCCCCCCCCATATGTGGGGAGCAGTATGCATGCGCCTGCACACTATGGGAGGTAATTTTATAAGGGAGCACATACTTTTACTCATTAATGTGAGTATGTATCCACATGGGTGTGTTAATGACCACTGTAAAAGTCAATGCATTGTTTGATGGTGCATAATTTGCCAGTAGGCCTGTGCATAGACAGAATTTGGGTGGTGCATACAAGTGTGCATGTAGATAATAAAACACTATAACTTATGTGTGTTCTTGCTAACATCTAGGCGGGGCCATTTACACCAGCTCTAGGACTGGCATAAATGTTCAAGCCTTCATGGAAGATATGATTGCTTCAGGAACAAGCAGGAAGTCAGTCCTCACATATGGGTGCTGACTGAGCCTATGCGGAAGCATCTCCCCAGCTTTCAAAGAAAGCCTTTGAGAGATGCACCAAGCATGCATGGTCCACTTCCTGTCCAAGGGTGCCATTTTACTCATCTTTTCTGCAGAGCCCTTTGGACGCTGTCCAATTTTCCCTGGAAAAAGACTGATTTTATTCTCAAGTTTTGTCTAGTTTGCATACCGGTTCCCCCCAACCCTACACCAGCTCACCTCGACGTCGCTCCTCTGTTTGGTTTGTTCATTTTTTCCTATTTTTTCACATAGGTCCCCCCTTGACTGGCGTTCACACCCTTTTTCAGCCAAAGGCCTTGGACCCCTGCCAGGAGGCAGGGACCCCCTTTTTCTGATGGCCTCCAGTGGCTTCAAAAGTGTGACCGGTGTGTCAAAATGTTGTCACTCACCGACCCACACGACTGCTGCCTTCGATGCTTTGGTCTGGAGCACAACAACTCCGACTGCGAACTCTGCAGAACCATGACCCCAAAGGCCTTAAAGAGCCACCATCAGCAGCAGGAAAAGTTCTTTCAGAAGTCATACTCCTCCCCGGAGTCTCAGGTGACATCACGCTCCAGAGCCCCCTCCGATACCTCTGCCTCACAAAGCCAGAGCCTCTTTGGTGTCCCACAGCTGTGGTTCCTCCGAGCAGAAGTCCCCAGAGGTGGAGCATAAGAAGAAAAAATCCTCGAAGATCACCTTGGAGGATATATCTGGGAAGAAGGTGAAATCCCATCCCAGGTCCCACAGTCCCAGGCATGAATCTGGGGAGTCAGGGCAGGAGCAGCCCGCCAAGATGCCCCACAAGGAGTCGTCAGCTCCCACTGACTGGCCTTGGACCTCCGAGGCCATCTTCATCAAGGACTCTCCCTCGACAATACCGATGCCAGTCTCGAAGTACTCAGTGCCCACGTCGAAGGCTGCAGAGCCAACTGCCATGGAGACCAGAATGGCAGCCCTAGAGAACAGTATATCTGCCCTAGTGGCCATTCAGCGGGCATTTATGTCCAGCTCATCTGTTCAACTGCCCTGATGATGGGACCCTCGACATAGAGGGCTTCCCCGGACCTTGAATCAGTCCTCGAGCACCATCGGCCACGAGAGAGCCCCCGGTCAAGGTCCTGATCCCATTCCTCGGGACACCAGTCCTCCCCGGCGAGAGCCCATGGTTTTGACCTATGATCCTCCAGAGGTCATGCATCACAAAGAGCGGTCCTTGACTGAGGTGATAGTGCAGCATCAGATTCGTACTCTGACTTCAAGTCCAAATGGGTGACCAATGATGAGTCCCTGGACATGAGGTGCCACTGCGACGTGCCCTCAGACCTGTCTCCCCTGGCAACCCGATGCCATTCGCCTCCCAAGGACATGGCATTCCTCGATTTCGTGAGGGATATGGCCAAGGCTCTCACTATCGAGACCAAGGCTGAGGAGGACCCGTGAACCGAAGAATTGGAGCTCCTCCAATATGAGGCACCCCTGAAGGAAACCCTTGCGGTCCCAGTGCCCCCAATCCTCGACCGCCACCTCCTATGCATGTGGGAAACATTGATGTCAGTAACAATCATTAGCAGGCACCTTGACGCCATGTACCGGGTACACCGAAGCCCTGGGTTCCAAAAGACCCAGCTTCCCCACACCTCCATGGTCATGGAGTCGGCCATGAGCAGGCTTAAGAGCCAAAAAAACATTAGTCGGTGCCACCCAGCAAGGAAGCCAGAACCCTCAACACCCTCGGCTGGAAAGCCTTTTAGAGCTTGATGCTAACATGCCAAACCCAGTCCTACCAGCTCTACATCGGCATGTACCTGAAGGAACTGTCGAAGGAGCTCTGGATTCTCGGCAGGCCTTGATGGCAAACCCCTGCAGAAGTTCAAAACCCTAATCTCAGCAGTTAAAGAATGCTCAAAGTTTTTGTCTTGAGCAACCTACAATGGCTTTGAGTCATCGGCCAGGGTGGCCGCGGCCAGTATCGGGGCACAACACCAAGCATGGCTACAGTCATCCGAACTGGAGCAGTGGGTACAGGACAAACTAATCAATGTCCCCTGCATAGGTGAAAACCTATTCGGGAAGCCCATGGTGGATAACAGTGGAGATAAAGACAGAGTATGTCATGAGAACCAGGCTCTCAAAAAAGACCTCTGTGCAACCCTGAAAGAAAATCCCAGGAAGAAGCCCTTCTTCCCGAGGAAGAAAGGGAGCTTTGATAGTACTCTGCACTTCCAGGCCTTCTCGGCCCCTTAGCAGGGCCAACAACAGAATGGCCAGGGACATGGTTCCAGGAAACAAAAAGCCCTGAAACCACAGGCTCAGGCCCAGCCCAGGGGAAGCTTTGGACTGCCTGGGTATGACCTCCACTCCCCTAGGAGGTCCTCTGCTGCCCACAGGGGAATGCCTAGCCCTGTTTGCCCACAGGTGGACAGCCATCACCACCGATATCTGGGTGCTATAAGTGATCAAGGAGGGCTACCTCCTCCACCTACATCAGTCACCACCCTTGTACTTCCTGGGAGAAGCCACCAGGCCTCTCCTCCACCAAACCCTGCTCCTCATTGAGCTAGCAGGACTACTCCGGGACAAAGCAGTGGAGCCGGTGCCAAAACCTCTCTGGGGCACCGGCTTCTACTCCAGGTATTTCCTTGTCCATCTTGGACCTGAAAGAGCACAACAAGTTCATGGTCAGGGAGAAGTTTAAGTTGCTCTCCCTTGGAAAACTGCTGCTATTCCTCCAGCAGGGAGATAGGATGCTAGGGTAGGCATCCTTTAGGTCTAAGGAGCAAAGCCAAATTCACCTCAGCCACAGAAAATGTCTTTGGTTCATGGTGGGGGGGGGGGGGGACAGCATTACCAATACAGGGTGCTGCCATTTGGTCTGGCCTCATCTCCAAGGGTCTTCACAAAGGGCCTTGCAGTGGTCACAGCCCACCTCAATCTTCAAGGGGCCTTTGTCTTCCCTTATTTGGATGACTGGCTCATAAAGGTGGACACAGCTGCAGAGGCACAATGCACCACCAGACACACTATAAACACCCTGCAGCACCTTGGGTTTGTCATAAACTACTCCAAGTCCCACCTCACTTTGGCTCAGTGCCTAGAATTCATAGAGGCAAAGCTGAATACCCGTCAGGCAAAATCCTTCCTCCCTCAGGAGAGGTCAGAACATCACAGGGAATTAGTCGCAGAGGTGGAATGGTGCAGGACACTACCCGCCCGTCTTCTCCTCCGCCTACTGGGACACATGGCCTCCACAGTCCACATGACACCAAATGCCCGCCTGCACATGAGAGCAGCCCAGTGATGCCTCTGCTCTCAGTGGGCCCAAGCCACAGGCAGGCTCAAGGACAGAGTGTAGGTTACCTGCCAGTTAGCAGGCTCCTTCGGATGGTGGCAGAACCTATGTTACCTTCAGGCTGGGATGCCCTTCCAGGCACCCACCCCCCAGAAGGTACTCGCCACGGACACCTCTCTAATGGGCTGGGGAATGCATTGCGAGAGTCTTCAGACACAAGGCTGCTGGTCCCAGAGGGAATCTGAAATGCAGATCAACCTGCTGGAAATCAGGGCGATATTCCTGGCCCTCAGAGCCTTCCGCCACAAACTATAGCACCACACAATGCTGATCCACACTGGCAATCAGGTCATGAACAAACGGGGGGGAAAGGGTCATACCCCTTCTGCCAGGTGGTGGTAGCCCTCTGCTCCCATGCAGCACACAGTGGGATGCACCTAAGGGCAGTGTATTTCCAGGACAATGTCTTAGCGGACAAACTGAGCAGAATACTCTAGCTGCAGCGGCTGCCTGGACCGGGTGGTAGCCTCATGGCTGTTCCGGCTCTGGGGCATCTCGGTGATGGATCTGTTCGCCAGTCCGGACAATGCGCAGTTGCCCCCTTTCTGCTCCCGCTGACTGCACCCGTCTCTGTCTCAGGTAGCAGCAGAAGCAGAAGCATTCCTCATCCCGTGGATGGAAGGCCTCCTGTACACCTTCCCTCCAATGCCACTCATAGTCAAGACCCTGTTAAAGGCTGAGCGTGATAGGGTGTCGCTAGTGATAGCCCCTCGGTGACCCAGACAGTCCCGGTTCCCACTGCTGCTCACCCTTTCAAAGGTACCGCCGATACTCCCAGGACTACTCTCGCATGAACACGGCTCCCTCCTACACCCCAACCTGGGGTCCTTCTCGCTTACGACTTGGCTGCTGAAAGGGTAGCATTAGCCCCCTTCAATCTCACACAAGATGTGGAGGAGATTCTCCTGGCCTATCGTAAGGCCTCCACGAGAAGGGCTTACACCTTCAAGTGGTGCCGTTTCCCATTGTGGCACACAGAAAAGCGGACGAACCCATTCTCCGGCTCAGTGCATATGGTACTCCAATACCTGCTCCACCTGTCGCAGATGGGACTGAAGTCCCAAATCTGAGTACACCTGAGCGCTATTGGAGCGCATCACTACTCCATCAAGGGAAAATCCCTCGCGGCTCAGCCACTTGTGTCTCGGTTCCTATGGGGCCTCATGTTGTCCAAACCCCCCGTCCGCCTCCAGCGGTGGAGTGGGACTTTAATGTTTGGGTCTCGCAGCTCACCAAGCCTCCGTTTGAGCCTCTGGCTACCTGCGGTACCTTTCCTGGAAGGTCGCCTTCCTGGTAGCACTCACATCAGCTTGCAGAGTCAGCGAGCTCCAGGCTCTGATGGCAGAACCTCCTTACTCGAGGTTCTACAAGAACAGGGTGGTGCTCCTCACACACCCCAAATTTCTGCCGAAGGTGGTATCCCTATTCCACCTTAATCAGGAGGTGGTGCTCCCACATTCTTCCCAGGCCTCATGCCGGTAGGGCAGAGACTGTTCTCCATACTCTGAATTGCAAGAGAGCTCTGTCCTTCTACCTGCAATGGTTTCAGGGCCTCAACAGCTTTTCGTATCATATGACCCCAGCCGTCTGGGGCTCCCAGAGTCTAAGTGGACTCTGTCCACTTTGGTGGTGGACTGCATTACCCTGCCTACAAGCAAGCGTGGATCCTACTGGACCAAAGAGTCATGGTCCAAGGCTACTTCCATGGCCAATCTGCGTTCCATCCACATGACTGAGATTTGCCGGGTTGCCACCTGGTATTCCATCCACACCTTCAGAGCTCACTATTGCCTGGAGAGGAAGTCCCAACAGGACATTGCCTTCGGCTAGGCCATACTCCTAATCTTTTTGGGGTGTAGGCAACTCCTGTCCTCCGACCCTGCTGTGTTCAGGTTATCGGACTGCTCACTGGATTCTCACTGGACACTTGAGTCTTATGAGAATCTGTCTTGGGATTCAACTGCTGCTAATTACGGTTTGCCTTTACAGGTTGCCGTGGCATTTTCTACAGGTTTCAGTAGCCTATAGCTGGGGAGTCCCATATGTGAAGACTGACTTCCTGCTTGTTCCCGGAGAAAGCATAGTTACTCACCTGTAATAGGTGTTCTCCGGGGACAGCAGGAGTCAGTCCTCACAATCCTCCCTCCTCCCCTTTGAGTTCCTTCTTTACCATCTTTTCTTTTTCTTTTGCCATCTTAGCTATGTCATTTGAGTGAGGCAAGATGGCACCCTTTGACAGGAAGTGGACCACATGTGTGGTGCATCTCCCAAAGGCTTTCTTTGAAAGCTGGGAAGATGCTTCTGTGCAGGCTCTGTTGGTGCCAATGTCACCCATTTGTGAGGACTGATTCCTGCTGTTCCCGGAGAACACCTAGTACAGGTGAGTAACTACACTGTAGGTGCCTAAGACAAGTGTCTCTGAAAAGTGCCCTTATAAAATCTCCCTCCATGTGTAAAATTTGCTCTCATTGAACAGAGGCATTTGCAGGGTCGGGGTTGCAATAGCATGCACAGTTTTGCATATTATATAGGAGAGAGAAAGTGGAACTCACACCCTAGTACAACCAACGCCTCAATTAAAGATATATAAATCTAAACTCCTAAAAATTCATCAACAATATGAATGGTCACATTTGTTAATATTCAATTGTATGGAGGAAAAAAGTGAGAAAAAACAGAATTCTGTGAATTACTTGAAAAGTGCCAGGGTCTTAAGCTTGATCGGGTCAATATTGAACTGCTATGGACAATGTTAAATTAAATATGTATAATCAGCACCGCTATCTGGATAGCAGCCAATACTGAATATACATGTGAAGGCAGACTTTAAACGGCACGTGGAGATTGGAAAGGATACGTGGAGGTCCTGACATACACAATTCCAGCAGTAGGTTGGAAAAGGTCCTGCTGAATGTGGAACTTTTTCTAAAATAGTGCAGGAGTATTTAACAATATGTGGAGTTGTAGGAGCCATTTTGGAAATCTACATGTGTGAAAAATCAATGAGAGAAACTCGACAACTTCGCCCTGGAAGTGCTGGCGTTTACACGTGTATGTTGCCCATTTTGTAAACTTGCATATATAAATGCTGCCAATTAACTACAGATGCTGCTGTCTTTATCTCATTTCAGTTTGAAGGGGAACATAAACAGGGTACTTATGAGGATAACCACCTTAATCCCTCCTATAAAGGCCTGGCCAAAACAAACACTTTTTAAAAGCCTACACGTGACAGAGAGCAACTTGCAAATCCCAATGGGGACAACGGCAGTCATAGATAGTTATTCCTTATATGAAATGAGGAGTGCATGTCTAGATTTTGACCCATCCAGGCCACAACCTAAACAGGCATCCAAAATGCTCCCTTGTAATTTCTATGTAATAAGGACACATGTCAATTCTGCCTTTTTTAAAGTTGCCATTTCCACATTTAAATGCCAGATTTTACATATGGAAATTGCAAATAAAGTTTCTAAAATAGCCCCTGTAGTATGGTCACCACAGGAATTATCTGAATAGTTTTGATAGTCAGTCCTCTACCTGCATAAACTAGCCAGATAACTTAGAGCATTTTTTGCTCTCCTGAGTTATCCAGGCTGGTCTATCCGGAATAAGTGCTGTCAAGTTGATACTGACGCTAGGCGATGCCTAAGATAGTTGAGGATTGAATATTGCTGTGCTCCAGATAATTCCTAGCACAGTCCATGTTCAAATAGTGCAGTTGAAAATTGCCAGATAGCAGGTGCTGCTATCCAGGCAAATGCTTTTAAGTATTGGGCTGGGCCCAATGTAACCAGCTTGTAATATCATCACAAGTATCAAAAAAATCCTCTGAAATGTATCAAACTCATCTACCTTATGCAGACTTATTAACCAGTATCAAAGTATTCATAAACATAAAGCCCCAAACAAAAAACTGAACTTGCAGTCTGAGAGGCTTCCACTTATTTAAAAAAATGCCAACAATGGCCAAAGTTTCACTCTAACAAGCTGCTTCAGGGCCTGTCGTCTTGATCATAGGCAAAGTCAATGTGACTTCTGCATCGGCATTAGCTGAGTGAAAATGCTTCCCTGACGTTGCAGGCCATGTAGAGATGAGGGAACTTGTGACACAGCATAAAATGGGTCCTGTGGCAAACAAAGTACGTTAACGTCATTAGTGCAGTCTGTTAATAAATGACCTCCTTGGTATTCATGAAGTCTGAGCACAAGGAGATGAAATGATCTAATGAAGGACACATGGGAACTAGGGAATGGGGAATGAAGTCTGTGCCTCAGTCTTCGCCACTCTGTACTTT
This sequence comes from Ichthyophis bannanicus, assembly GCA_033557465.1. NCBI lineage: Eukaryota > Metazoa > Chordata > Amphibia > Gymnophiona > Ichthyophiidae > Ichthyophis > Ichthyophis bannanicus. The sequence continues at coordinate 938,773,989 of CM066033.1, read as the reverse complement.
AATCACTTTACCACAGTGTCAGACCCTACATGCCTCTTATTGGTGGATACTTGTTCTCTATTAATGTTGGTTTTATTCTGGTTGGGGTTTTCTTTGTCTGTATTTTGCTCTGTTTTCTGAGGCATAGGCAATAATAGCAGTGATTGAAGGTTTGTACCTGAGTAAAGACTTAGTAGATCTTTACTGTGTTCCTTCTCTCATTAGGTAATTCTTTCCAGAGCAAAGACAGATGAGGGCTTGTCTGACACAACTGTGACGGTTCAGGTCTTTGATTCTGATCCATTCACCTTCACAATCCCGGGAGATGTTCCAGTCGAGGATCCCAAATTTGCAGAGCTTGTGGCCGAGGAAGCCTTGAAGCAGTATAGGAAGGAGGGCATGTAAGTTCCAGCTTATGTTTTTGCACATTTTTTATACTAGATCTGACATTTCCAACCTGTTTGGTTGTGTGGATCTCTTATTAACCTCCAAATAGTTTAGGGACTCCCAATTCATACCCATCACTCTTCCCAGAATTTCCGTCTCCTCACTGCTAAGCCTGTCCCTCTAGCCCTCTTATCAACCTTCCCCTTCCTGTCCCCACCACTCTCTGTCCGCCAACCAGTCCCCATTAGTCTGTCTCTGTCTTCCTCTCTGCTGCCAGATCCCTCTATTCTCTCTCGCTTTTCTCTTCCCCTAGCAAGTCCCTACCAATTTCTCTTTTATCCACAGCCAGCTTCTCTCTTCTATTTCATTTCTGTGTCCTGCAGACCCCCTGTAATGGTCTCATAGATGCCCAGGGGGATGCCTAGGGGTCTGTGGAGCACAGGTTGTGAACCACTGCACTAGATGATCACCTCTGGGAATTCTTGGCCATTAAGTACAGGCTACTGCAGTGTTGGCTCTTTCTCTGTCATGTTACACATCTGTGGGTACGCTGGAGGGGGGCTTAGCAGGAAAAAGTAAAGGCCCCTTTAAGGCATATGCCACCCTAATGCCACACATAGATATATCTAAACACATTTGGTCATTATGGTGTATCATTTGACTGGGAAGCATCAGATTTCTATCAATATATTAAGATAAAAGTCAAGTTCATCTGATACAAGCTGACAAAAGAATTTTCAGTGGTTTGACAACATTTATAGACGAGGATCATAAGACTAATGACAGCTGAAAAGGTGTGTTGCTATGCTTTTGGTCGAAGAATAGTTTTGCTGCACAGCATACTGGATTTGTGGGTCAGAAGAATCTGTATGGATAGAATTATTGTGGTGAGCAGTTATACAAACTGCACTATCAGTGAGCCACAAAAGAAAATCAGTGGCAGAATACTGTAGTGAATAGCCTGTCCTAGAGTTAAAAACCCTACAAAAGAATGTCAAAAGGGTTTACACATCAATGTTTGTAAGAATAAATTCATCTGACAGCAAGCAAGACTCATTTGAAATTAAAAGGAAGTGAACAACAGGTAAGAATATCCTCCATGGAAATCTGCATGAGGAAAGTGAGACCATGGAAGGAGGAAGCTGTGGATTTTTCTCACAATCTGTGTTTTGAGGCATTTTCAGTCAGGACCAGCCTACCCCTTATGCGAACTAGGCAGTCATCTAGGGTGGCAGGCCCTGGTGAGCGGCACGGCTGCTGCTTCAGTGCCGTGATAGGACTTAAGGCAGCAGCGTACATGCATGCAGCCACAGTGTGTTACTCCTGCCCCCTCCAACAGGCAGTTACGTTGGAGGGGACAGGAGTGGTAGACCGTGAGCATGTATGCGGCTGCCTTAGGGCTCGCCACAGCTCTGAAGCTGCTGCTGCAACAAAGCGTGGAATCGCCATCCCGCCCTCCTCCCCCAGGTGAGAAGATGGATGGGGGAGGGGTGGCAGCAGCAGCAGCACCACAGTAGGCCAGGGAGGAGTGCGGTGGCACGGTGGCAGCAGCAGCGCAGTGGGCCAGGGGAGCTGCCTAGGGTGGCGGAAACCCTTGGGCTGGCCCTAATTTCAGTGAACATGGCCGGCATTCAAGCTATTTATTCTATGCATCAGCAGCTCACACTTGTCCTGGACATTGTCAGCTGGAGCAGAAATACTTGCCTAAAGGTTTTGCCCACTAGCCAAACAGTGGAAAAGGAACTTACGACCAGTGAGAAGTTTTTGCATTGAGAACCAATGAATCCACCTCCATCCCACCAAGCTACAGGACTGCCAGCAGTTACAGGGTAATTTTTATAAAAAAGCTCCTGGGTTAATACAGCAGGAAGGTGCTTATGTTAAACTTATTTTGGAAAGACAGATAGGCACTTATCTTTGTAAAATACTAGCTAAAATCCTTGCACAAAACACTTCTAGACTGCAAGCACAGGCATTACGTGTCTTCCACGTGTAAGTGTCTATTTCAGAAAATTTATATGTACTTGGTGACTTCATCCAAACTGCTTTGTGCACGCCTACTGTTTAAAGTACGTGTCAGCTTGCACTGCAGGTACTTCTATGCTCAGCCTAATTTAGAAGAGCCTATTTATGCACCTGAAGCACTGTTTTAGGCTTGAATATAGTTTAAAGTACCCAATTACAAAATAAGCTACAAAAAATCCTTTAAAATCTGTTTAAAATTGTGAAAAATAGCTGTCAGAAAGTTAGCGATTATTGGAGGAAGATAGGGGCTATCTTTAAGGAAATAATCAGAACAGACCTAGGGCAAGAACCAAACTAGCTTTTGCTAAATGTAATGCCGGATGATAAGGAGATATCTTTAGCATCAAGTGCACCTGCGTTAAGGGCAGCAAGCGCAGTTAGGGTAAGGTTCTAATGCCAACGCTGTACATTGCTGTCAGTGCTTCTGATTCACCCTGTCCCTCCCCCATCGTGTGCTGCCTGGTTATCGCAGGAGTTTTAGCCCAATGCTCTTACTGCGTGCTAAATCCCGCACTTCTGGGTAATGTGCTTTAGTAAATATGCCCCTGTGAGCAATAGTAGCCAGACTAGAACTGGCACAAGTTTGGAAGCAAGTAAATACGAGGCCTAAAATGGAAAAATAGACTTTTGACAACTGGATTTTATAGGTAGAGTGCCTGAAATTACTGCTTACAAGAACCATACCATTGTAGCTTTTTAAAAATTATGGTCATCAGAGCTAGCATAAGAGGCTTGTTAGATGAAGGATTAGGTAAGAATTAAAGCTGACTAAGAAGGGAGAGGGGAGGAGAAGGTGGGTGGCTAAGGCAGGTGCAAAGTTAAAAGATTTAAAGAAAATGTAATGCGCCAATGGGCTGTGAGCTTGCACATCCAGTTTTCTCCGTGAATAAGCAGGAAGTCAGTCCTCACATATGGGTGACGTTGGCACCGATGGAGCCATTGTGGAAGGATCCCCCCAGCTTTCAAAGAAAGCCTTTGGGAGATGCCACCACACATGCATGGCCCCCTTCCCGTCCAAGGGTGCCATTTTGCTCAGTCTCCTTTTTTCCACTGAGCCCTTCAGACGTTTGTCTGGCTTGTCCCCGGAAAAAGTTGATTTTCTCTACGAGTTTCGTACTCACCTCCGTTATTGCACCGGTACTCTTCCCGCCTACCGACCTCGTTGCCTCAGCATCTAGTTCGGTCTGTTTATGTAGTCTTTCATTCTTTTCTTTACCTGGCATCTTCACGCCTTTTTTCTCCCACTGGCAGCTCAGAGAGTCTTCGACCTCGCAGGGGTACTTTTTTCCACCATGGCTACCAGTGGCTTTAAGAAGTGTGATCAGTGTTCTAAAATCATGTCTTTGACTGACACACACAACTGCTGTCTCTGCTGCCTTGGGCCGGACCACGAGGATGTCCAGCAAGGTCCTCAAGAGCCGCCAGCAGCAGCACGATAAGTTTTTTTTTCTCATGTCCCCAGTGCCTCCAAAGGCCAGGGTCTCGTCTGAGGCTCCAACATCTTGGGCGGAACCCTCCAAACCTAAGCCTCATTGTGGGTCCTCAGAAAGGGGGTCTCCCTTGAGGGAACCCAGGAAGAAGAAGAAACCCTCGAAGGCGGCGACCTTGGATAGTTCCGACCAGCTGGGTACTCCCCAGGCCCGGTCCTGCAGTCCAAGATGCTCCTCTGAGGCGTCAGAGAAGGAGCGGCCTGCGAAAGTCCCCCAGAAAGATCCGACCGTGGACCAGCCTTTGTCCCCAGACACCATCCTCGTCGAGGATTTCCCTTCAGGGGAGCCTGCTTCAGGCCTGAGTTCCTTGGTGCCCACGCCAAAGGCTGCGGAACCTTCTGGTCTGGAGTCCAGAATGGAGGCCCTGGAGCGCAGTTTGTCTGCCTTCATGGACCAGCAGTGGGCACTTTTTGTCTGGCACGACCGGTTCATCCGCCCCAACTACCGTACCCTTGATGTCCAAGACATCCCCGGAGGCCGAGCTGATCCTGGAGGTCCTTAACGACCTCTGCCGAGGATCGACTCAAGGCCGATCTGAGTCCCACTCGATGGGACCGTGGTCATCCCCGGCACTGGCCACAGTACATAGGAGGCCCCGAGGCCCACGGAGCAGCCCTCCTACGAGTCCTCGAAGGACTACTCCAAGTGGGAGATGGAGGACGACAAGTCCCCCGATACCCATTGCCTCCACAACGTCCCTTCTGACTCCCCTGTCTCAGAGCCTTGACGGCGGTCCCCATCCAAGGATATGGGCTTCCTTGATTTTGTCAAGGACGTGTCTAAAGCCCTGGCATTCCCGCCTGAGTCTGAGGCAGTTGAGTTGGAAATCCTCCAGTACAAGGCCCCTCCATGGGAATCGCTCACAGTGCCCATCCCTCCCATCCTGGAACGGCTGATGCTCTGAATGTAGGAGACACCGGCTTCGGTGCTGATGGTGAGTAAACAGCTTGACTCGATGTATCAGAAGCCCGGGCTTCCAGAAGTCACAGCTGCTGCATAACTCCATGTTGGTGGAGTTGGCAATGCGTTGGCTGAAAAGCCAGAAGATGCACTCCTCAATGCCCCCCGGCAGGGAGGCCTGCACCTTGGATGCCCTTGGCAGAAAGTGCTACCAGGGTTCAATGCTCATCGGCCGCATCCAGGCCTACCAGCTGTACATGGGCATGTACCTGAGAGACCTGGCGAAGGAACTTGCCAGGTTCTCAGCTGGTCTCTGCAAGGAACCCTTGCAGCAGTTCAAGAACCTGGCCAAGGCAGTCCTTGAGTGCTCCAAATTCATGTCTCGAGTGGCCTATGACTGGTTCGAGTTGATGGCCCGAGTAGCCATCGCCGGTATCGGTGCACGCTGTCAAGCTTGGCTAAAGTCATCTGACCGAGAGCAGTGGGCTCAGGACTAATTGGTCGATGTCCCCTGCCAAAGAGAGAACCTCTTCAGCAAACCCATGACAGACGAGGCTGCCAAGCTGGAGACCGAGTTCATAATAAGGACCAGGCTCTCCAAGAAGACCGCTGCCCCTCCCCGACAGAAGAGCTTGGGTAAAAAGTCCTTTTACTCGGGGAAGGGAGCTGCTTACCGAAACTACGCATCTTATCAGGCCTCCTCATCTCCCCAGCAGGGTCAGCAGGCCAAAGGACATGGCCTGTGTAAGCAGAAGGCTCCAAAACTCCAGGCACTGGCCCCAGCCCAGCCAGAGTGGCGTTTTTTACTCCTTGAGCATAGTCTATCTACCCCAAGAAGGTCAGCAGCCCACAGGGGACCGTCTGGCCCTCTATGCCCAGAGGTGGATGTCCATCACCACCGATTCATGGGCACTAAGGGTGGTCAGGGAGGGTTACCTCCTCCATCGAACTCAGACACCTCCTCCTTATTTCCCGGGAGAGCCCCTCAGTTTTCCCCTCCAGCGGGACTTTCTTTTGAAGGAGTTGGCAGGTTTTCTCAAGGACAAAGTGGTGGAACCGGTGCCTCATCATCTCAAAGGCAAGGGGTTCTACTCCAGGTACTTGCTCGTGCCAAAAAGGGCAGGGGGCCTAAGGCCCATCCTTGACCTGCACAACCTCAACAAATTCCTGGTGAGGGAGAAGTTCAAGATTCTCTCCCTTGGAACATTGCTGCCATACCTCCAGCAGGGAGACTGGCTATGCTCCTTAGACTTCAAGGATGCTTATACCCACATCGTTATCTACCCCAACCACAGGCAGTATCTGCAGTTTGTAGTGGGGGGCAGGCATTTTCAGAACAGGGTGCTCCCCTTTTGGCTTAGCCTCTGCCCGAAGAGTTTTCACAAAATACCTGGCAGTCATGGCCATCTTCTTCCGGCTCCAGGGGGTCTTCGTCTTTCCCTACCTGGATGACTAGCTCATAAAGGGAGGCACAGCCTCAGAGGTGCAGCAGGCCACTGAATGCACCATCCAGGTTCTACAGCACTTGGATTTTGTCATAAACTACCCCAAGTCTCACCTCCTCCCCACGCAGTGTCTGGAGTTTATTGGGGCAAAGATCGACACTTTCCAGTCAAAGGCTTTCTTGCCCAGGGACTGAGCCGATCATCTCAGGACTCTGGCTTGGGACATACCGTGCCATCCCTTGGTGCCCGCCCGGCTTCTGGGCCTCCTCGGGAACATGGCCTTCATGGTCCACGTCGCCCCCGACGCTTGCCTACCACATGAAGGCGACACAGTAGTGTCTCCGGGACCAGTGGTCTCAGGCCACCGGCCGCCTCCGAGATGGGGATTCCATGACCCGCAAATTGGTGGATTCTCTGGTCTGGTGGCAGTCTCCCCAGCATCTGGAGGCGGGCATGCCTTTTCAAGCCCCAAGTCCCTAAAGGATCCTCACTACGGATGCCTCCCTGCTCAGCTGGGGAGCCCACTGTGGAGATCTCCTCACTCGGGGCAACTGGTCACTGGATGAGAGCACCCAGCAGATCAATCTCGTGGAGCTCCAAGCCATACACCTAGCCCTGAGGGTCTTCTGTCACCAACTGCGTCATCAGCTGGTCCTAGTCCAGACGGCCAACCAGGTGGCGATGTTCTACGTGAACAAACAAAGGGGCACGGGGTCTCGTACCTTTGTCAAGAGGCTCTGGTCCTCTGCTCATTCGCATTCCAACAGGGTATCCTCCTGTGTGCAGTGTACCTGCCGGGTCAGGACAACCTGCTGGCCGACAGGCTCAGCAGAGTTCTCCAGCCACACAAGTGGCAGCTGGACCCCAGGGTAGCCAGTCGGCTTTTCAGGCTCTGGGGGGAACCCGTGATGGACCTGTTTGCCAGCCCGGACAACTTCCAGTTGTCCTGCTTCTGCTCCTGTCAGGCCCACCCCTCCAGGTTGGCTGCGGATACGTTTCTGGTCTCATGGTCAGGAGGCCTCATGTACGCCTTCCCTCCTACCCCACTGATCACCAAGACCTTGTTCAGGACCCTCCGCGACAGGGCTTCTCTCATCCTGTTAGCTCCTCGGTGGCCCAGGCAATCGTGGTTCCCGCTGTTTCTACAATTGATGGTGGATACCCCCATCCCCCTGGGGACTGCCCCGGGACTCCTTTCTCAGGAGGGGGACTCTTTCCTGCACCCCAACCTGGGATCCCTGTCGCTGACAGCGTGGCTGCTGAGAGGGTGACTCTGGCCCCTTTCAACCTTCCGGTTGAAGTGGAGGACATTCTGCTGGCCTCTTGCAAGGCCTCTATTAGGAAGGCTTACGCCCTCAAATGGCACAGGTTGTCTGTTTGGTGCGCTGATCACAGGGCTGACCCTTTCTCCTGTCCGGTGGCTCTGGTGTTACAGTACCTTCTGCCCCTCTCTCAGTCTGGGCTCAAGTCTAACTCCGTCCGAGTGTACTTTAGTGCCTTGACAGCGCACCACCATCCAGTGGATGGTAAGCCCCTCTCAGTCCAGCTGTTGATGAACAGTTTTCTTCAGGCCTTGCTCTTATCGAAATCCCCGGTTCACCTTCCGGCAACCGAATGGGACCTCGACATAGTGTTGGGGCAGCTCACTCACCCGCCCTTCAAACCACTGGCTACTTCTCTTGGAAGGTAGTTTTCCTGGTCGCGCTTACCGCTCGCAGAGCTAGTGAGCTTCAGGCCCTTGTGGTGGAGGCGTCTTATACCAGGTTCTACAAGAACAGAGTGGTGCTTTGCATGCACCTCAAATTCCTACCGAAGGTAGTATCGCCCTTCCATCTCAACCAGGAAGTGGTGCTCCCTACCTTCTTTCCATGACCTCACTTCAGTCGGGCGGAGATAGTCCTACACACTTTGGACTATAAGAGCTTTGTCCTTCTATATCCAATGCATTCAGGGCCACAGCAACGCTTCTCAGCTTTTCATCTCCTACGACCCCAGTCGGCTGGGGGAGGCGTTGACCAAGCATAAGCTGTCCACATGGGTGGCGGACTGTATTGCCCTCTCTTATGAGCAGGCAAGGCTCCGTTGGAAGGCCGCGTCACAGCACACCGTGTTAGGGCTATGGTGGCTTCGTTGGCAAAATTGCGCTTTGTCCCGATGGTGGACATCTGCCGGGCCACCACCTGGTCTTCAGTCCATGCATTCGCAGCCCATTACTGCCTGGAAAGAGAGTCCGACGGGACAGTGCCTTCAGCCAGGCTGTGCTCCGTAATCTTTTCGGAGTTTAGGCAACTCCTACCCTCCGACCCTTCTGTGCAGAGGCCACCGGAGTGCTGGTTTCATTGGACACACTGTGGTCTGTGGACACAGATTCATTTGCTGCTGCTTGCAGCTCCTCGTGAGGGAGTCCCTATTTTTGCTATGGGCTTTCAGTAGCCTGTAGCTGGGGAGTCCCATATGTGAGGACTGACTTCCTGCTTTGTTCCCAGAGAAAGCGTAGTTACTTACCTGTAATAGGTGTTCTCTGGGGACAGCAGGAATCAGTCCTCACAACCCTCCCTCCTCCCCTTGGAGATGCTCCTTTATCATCTTTAATTTTTGTCATCTTTTAGCTATGCCATCTGAGCAAGATGGCACCTTTGGGCGGGAAGGGGACCACACATGCGTGGTGGCATCTGCCAAAGACTTTCTTTGAAAGCTGGGGGATGCTTCCGCAAGGGCTGTGTCGGTGCCGACGTCACCCATATGTGAAGACTGATTCCTGCTGTCCCCAGAGAACATCTGTTACAGGTGAGTAGCTATGCTTTTTGGTTAAGGTCCTTAAATAAGACAGTTACCAAAGTTATAGTCTTGTCATGATATTATTGGTATAGTGAATGTCAAATTGATGTAATCCAGGTTTTTGGATATTGTAATGGATGTCTGTTGGATTGGATAAGTAGCATATGGATTTGCTGTGGTTGGTCTAGCTTTTTAATAAAATACAAACGTTAAGTAAGTTGTTCTCATCCTAGATCCCATTCTCAGGTATAAGATTTAAATGGATGCTTTCGTAGATAATTTTGTAATCTGATAGATGTTTGCATCCTTGCCTGTTAAGATTTACAGAATTACCCTCTGCATGTCCTGGTAGTGTTCTGCAGCGCTAAGACGTTTACAGATAGACTATTTGTTCTTCATTGAAATGCAGGACTCATATCAGTTTGGCTTCAAGATGTAAGACCTGACTATGCTAATATGTATTTGCTAGAGGCAGGGGTGGCTCTACTATTAGGCCATGTGATGCAGCTGTCTCAGATGGAAGACTTGAGGGGCATTTCTTGTGCTGCTGCTGCTGCTTCCAGGGACATGCAACAGTGGCAAGCAGAGAAAAGGTGCCGAGCCATCCAGCTTGCATGTGCAGCTAAAGTCCCTGTCAGTCCTGTCCCTCAGAAACAGGGCCGGCCCGTCCATTGAGCGAGAATGTTTTTTTCACAGGGCCCCGCGTTTCAGGGGGCCCCGCGCAAAAAACATTCTGATCCAAAAGTAAAATGAAAAAAAAAAGCTGTCTGCTGCCGCTTCCGGGGCCGCCGCGGCAGAATCGAGTGTGCCGCGGGGCCCCCCCCTGCCCAGCAGAGCCTGCCCTCCCCTGTATCCACCTCTCTCTTTCAGCTGCAGTCAGTCACACGCGCCGGCTTTCAGAGCACGAGGGGAGAGTTTCTCCCTCGCTGCTCTGTTAAGCCCGCGGGGGCTGATGGGAAGTTCCCATCAGCCCCCGCGGGCTTAACAGAGCCGCGAAAGGGAGAAACACCCTTCGCGCTCTGAAAGCCGGCGCGTGTGACTGACTGCAGCTGAAAGAGAGAGGTGGATACAGGGGAGGGCAGGCTCTGCTGGGCAGGGGGGGCCCCGCGGCACACTCGATTCTGCCGCGGCGGCCCCGGAAGCGGCAGCAGACAGCTTTTTTTATTTTAAATTTTTCCAGGGCTTGGCTGGGCTGGGGGGGGGGTTAGGAGTGGTGATGGGTGATGGGCACTGGGCTGGGGGGGGTAGGAGTGGTGATGGGCACTGGGCTGGCTGGGGGGTTTAGGAGTGGTGATGGGCGCTGGACTGGGGGGTTTAGAAGTGGTGATGGGCGCTGGGGGGGTTAGGAGTGGTGATGGGCTATGGGGGGGCTTAAACTAAAAATTGGGTGATGGGGGATTAGGACTGGAAATGGGCTGGTGGGATTAGGACTGGAAGTGGGTTGATGGGGGTTAGGACTGGTAATGGGCTATGGGGGGGCTTAAACTAAAAATTGGGTGTGGGGGATTAAGACTGGGAGTGGGCTGATGGGGAGGTTAGGACTGGTAATGGGCTATGGGGGGGTTTAAACTGAAAATTGGGTGATGGGGGATTAGGACTGGAAATGGGCTGGTGGGATTAGGACTGGGAGTGGGCTATGGGGGGGCTAGGACTGGTAATGGGTTGGGGGGGTTGCTAGGACTGGAAATGGGCTGTGTGGACGGGGGCTTGAACTGCAAATAGCTGTTGGGGACGGGGCTTGGAATGGAAATGGGCTGAGGGGAAGTAGGGGGCTTGAACTGCAAATAGCTGATGGGGACGGGGCTTGGAATGGAAATGGGCTGAGGGGAAGTGGGGGGCTTGAACTGCAAATAGCTGATGGGGAGGGGGACTTGGAATGGAAATGGGCTGAGTGGAAGGGGGCTTGAACTGCAAATAGCTGATGGGAAGGGGGGCTTGGAATGGGCTCTTAGGGGAGGGAGCTAGGACAGGAAATGGGCTGATGGAGGGGCTAGGATAAGACTGGGAATTGGGTGTTGGGGGGAGCTAAGATTGGAAATGGGCTGTGGTGGGGGCTTGGATTGAAATGGACTCATGGAGGGGCTAGAACTGGAAGTAGGCTCATGGGGGGCTTGGATTAGAAATGGGCTGAGTGGAGGGGAGCTAGGATTTAACATGGGCTGATGGTGGGGCTAGGAAAGGACTAGAAATGGGCTGATGGGAGGCTGGTATTGGAAATGAGCTGATGAAGGGACTCGGATAGGACTGGAAATGGATGGGGGAGCTAGGACTGGAAATGGACTGATGGGGGGCCAGGACTGGAAATGGGCTGATGTGGGGACTAGAAGGGAGCGGATACTGGGTGGGGCTGGAACTAAAAGGGAGCTGATGTTGGGGGAGATTAGAAGGGGATGGGGCTGGGAGAATGAAATGGAGAGGGGAAAATATTTTGTGTGGGAGGGAAGAAAAATGTACAATTGGCCGGGTATTGGGAGACTAAGTGGGGATTGAGGATGGAGGGGTAAAATTTGAGTGGATGAAATAGGATTGAGGAAAGAGCAAAATGAGAAAGATTATTATGTTAAAGCAGATGTAGAGAGAGAATGGAAAAAAACTAGAAGAGAAGAAAGGACAAATGGACAGCAGATGATGGAGAGATAGCAGAAGACACAAATAAACCAGAAGAAAGTGGCTGGAACAATTGCAACTGAAAAAAAATGCACAAAAGGTACAAAGATATCTCTTTATTTTGAATTTATTAACTGGAATATGTCAGCTCTGGGAAATGTGCATCATTAATGTCTGTGCTTTGTTTAGTACAAGAGGAAATTAATTTATAGTTTTATTTCTACATTGTTGTTGTACATTCCAAGTTTGGCTTTTAGGGTTCCCAGTTTAATTATTGCCTTCCTGTTTTTAAATTGTGATTCCTTGTTTGGTGATGGTCTATGTTCTGCATGTGTAACTGAGCTGAGGTATTCTGTTTATGTAATTCCTATTTGACATTGTCACTTGTTCTCTTTCCCCAGTAGGTCATGTATTGTTATTCTCTGAAATGTATTGGTTTAATATTTGCAGTGTTGCCTTTTGATAGGTAGTGTATGGTGCTTTGAGTCCTGGTAGTGCTGTTAGGATACGGTGGGTTTGCTATGGGTTCTAAATGGACAGTGTTTGTAGTAGTTCCTAATGTGCCTGGCGGTTGGCACTGGATTATAGTAATGTAGAAATCTTTGTCTTTCTTTATCCATACACTCATGAAGAGGCATGTTTACTAAAAGTTAGTGTATGGTAACATTATGCAAATATTTATGCAAATGAGGCCCCTTATGCAAATGAGGCCCCGCACCGAGTCTCCGCACATGGCCCCGCACCCACCTTGGGCCGCCCCTGCTCAGAAACAGGAAGTGTACATTGGGGGACAGAACCTTTTAGTGGCACATGCAGGCTGGATGGCCAAGGATTTCTCTCTCCTTGATTGGGCTGCTACATGTTGCAAGAAGTAGCATTGCAGACAGCAGAGAGAAGGAGGAGTAATGCTAGATCGGCACAGGAGTGGAAAAGAGGAGATGCTGGATCGCAGCAGGAGCAGGGAATAGGAGATAATGGATCAGAGGGAAGAAGGGGAGCTTGTAAACAGGGTGAACAGAGTAAGAGAAGGGAGATGCTGGATCAGGACGGAAGGAAGAGAGGAGAGATGCTGGGAAATTATGGATGGGGAGGGGGAAATGGTGGAGATTGGAGGGGATAGAGCACCAGAATGGGATGCTAGATGGTGTTGTTGTTGTTAAGTGCCGTCGAGTCGGAGTCGACTCATGGCGACCCTCTCGATAGCTATCCTAAATTGTGTTCGGCCTTCAGTCAGGCGGCTTATTGTTGACAGACTGGTACCCATAGCTGCTGTTATTGTATCGATCCATCTCATTGCTGGCCTTCCTCTTTTGCGTTGACCTTCTATCTTGCCAAGCATGATGTCTTTCTCTAATGATCTCTCTCTCCGCATGATGTGTCCAAAGTATGAAAGTCGAAGTCTTGTCATCTGAGCTTCTAAAGAAAGCTTAGGTTTGATCTCCTCTAGTACAGACTGGTTTGTTCTTCGGGCAGTCCATGGTATACACAGTATTCGCCGCCAGCACCATAATTCAAAGGCATCAATTTTCTTCCTGTCTATCTTTTTCACTGTCCAGCTTTCACATCCATATGATATTATTGAAAATACCATGGCTTGAACAAGTCGAATCTTTGTATGGACAGAGACATCTCTGCTCTTGAGAATCTTATCTAGGTCTTTCATAGCCATTCTGCCAAGAGCAATGCGTCGTCTGATTTCTTGACTGCTTGTTGCTTCTTTATTGATAGTTGATCCAAGTAGGTTAAAGTTATTCACGATTTCAATTTCTTCTCCTTCGACGATGAACCTGTTGATTATGCCAGTTGTCATGATCTTTGTCTTCTTTACATTAAGGTGCAGGCCCATTTTGAGACTATGTTCTTTGATTGTGAGAAGCAAATGTTTCAGATCATCTTCACTTTCCGCCAGTAATGTGGTATCTTCAGCATAGCGAAGGTTGTTGATGAGTCTTCCACCAATCTTCACACCTCTGTTGTCTTCATACAATCCTGCTTCTCTGATGATTTGTTCTGCATATAAATTAAACAGGTAGGGGGAAAGTATGCAGCCTTGTCTTACACCTTTGCTTATTTTAAACCATTCTGTTTCTCCTTGTTCTGTTCGAACTGTTGCTTCTTGATCAATGTACAGATTGTGCAAGAGAACGATCAGGTGTTCTGGTATACCCATGTTTCTTAATGTGGCCCAGAGTTTCTCATGCTAGATGGTAGGGGGAGATAAAAAGATAGAAGATGCTACACGTGGAGGGAGGGAAAATTAATAGGACTTCCATTGTTTGGACAGTAATCTAGTGTGTGGAGCATGTTTACAAAACTGTGCTAAGCGTTAGTGCAAGGTTCAGTGCATGGTAAGCATGTGTGGGGGCCCGTGCTAACTGGCTAGTGCGTGATTGCATCAAGATAGGGTTGGCTGGGGGAAGAATGTGGGCATTGACAGCACATCATGAGTTAGTATGGGCGTTATAGCCATGCGCTAATCTCAATTGTTGCCATTAGCATGGGTGCACTTAATGCCACCTCAATGGATGGTGTTAAGTTCACTCACATGCTGGTTTGCATGGTACCGTGCATTAGCAACATGCCAACGACGGGAAGGGGGACAGATGCACATGCCTGCTGAAGTTGGCACAGGCTTCCATGCTAGTCTTATGGCCCACCCGCACCCTTTAATAAACATGTCCCATAATATATTAAAGATGTCAATAGGCTGAGTTGATGGGGAGAAGTGGCTTCAAGACGGCCGCAGTTAGGCGTTTGTAGGTGCTGCATGTTCTGCTTATGGGCAAAAGGAAGGTTAGAGGGGGCAAGAAGCCCTCCGGGGCTTCCTCTGTTTTACATTCTGTTTCCTTGGGTCCACTGGATTTGTTTTCTTGTGCGCACACCACATCAGGCTAGCAGTACACCAGCAACATTGTCCCCAGCTGTCTGCCCGTTGGAGCCGGGAAGCTCGTCGAGCAGTTTGGGGCTCTATCATTCGTTGCTGGAGCAGCAGCGTGTGGCAAAGATCTTTGTGTTGGAGTCGTCTGGTTCAGGGAACTTGGCTTCGTTTGGCGCTCCTATTCTTGGCGCTCCGATGGATCAAGGAGGGCAGTTTTCCGAGCAGTTGCCGGAGGAAATGGGTCTTCTTCTGGGTTATTGCTCCAACGCTCAGGCCTACGCTCTCCCAGCTGGGGATTTGGAGAATCCAGGAGGAATGGCTTCTGCAGTAGTTTCTTCGGGGGCTTTGGAACCGACCTCGGATGTGACAGATGGATTTCTGGCTTTCCATCTATCGCATCCTGCTGTGTTTACCCTGAAGTCGATTTGGTCGGTGATTCAGCAAATACATCCCACCAGGTAAAATCTCTTTCTGCTCAAGTGCAGTTAAACGTGAATTCTATGCAACAGTAGATGGAAGAGTTATCGGAGTTGCGTAGGGCTATATCCTCAATGGAGGACTCTGAAGTTGCTTTGACTAAGGACGCTATGGGGATAAGAACTCGATTGGAACTTTTGGAGAACTTTTCGAGATACCAGAACCTAAGGCCTATTAATTTTCCTAAATCACCATATGTTAGTGCAAGAGATATGTTTAAGCGATATATGACTGAAGTGTTTGGTGCTCCTACTGAGTCACACCCCCATGTTACTAGATTGTATTATTTTCCAACTGGACGGAGATCCTCAGGGGATGTGGCTATTCCAGGGGTGCGGTGGGCAGACTCGCTAGATGTCTCAGCGATATTGGTGAGGAAACCTGTAGCTCTTCTACCCTTTTGGTGACTTTTTCATTATCCCATGATAGGGATAGGTTTCTGAAAATGTTTTTCGGAAACGTTTGACTAAGTTTAGAGGGGTTCAGGTTTACCCAGACTTATGTCGGGAAACCCAGAAACAGAGGCTAGAGTTTCTTCTTCTATGTCTGGGGATACTACAGCTGTGGGGTCGGTTTTTCTTAAAATTTCCATGTAAGTGCACTGTTAAGGTATAGGCAGTTTCCTATATTTTTTATGGCCCTTCCCAGCTGTCGGCATTCCTGAGTGCCCGGAGAGTTACTGAGGCAGAGACAGGGAATGCTGCTATAACTTGATAGTTGCTAGTCGGAGTCTTTCTGAATACCTTTTTCCTTCATTTTTGGTTTGTTTGTTTTATACCCATTCTCCCCCATTTTTGTGGGCTAGTGGGTGGTGGTCTTTATTTGTGGTTATTTCCTGAGTATGTTTTATGTTTCTTCTTTTTATTTTATTGCTAGACTGCTTTCTTTTTCTTTGAGTGTATATGTATGCTTGAATTTATTTTAAAATGCATAAATATTAAATTAGAAAAAAAAAGAGAAGATGTCAATAGCTTGGGTAAATCACTTTTTAAAGAGGAAGAGGGAATATGAAACAGATTTTTCTCTACTGGCAGAATGGAAGGAGTTGAGGCGGAAGAAAACAGGACTTCTACTGTTTCATCAAACTTGTCATATGCCTTTATTGTTCATGAATGTTCCTGAAGCTCTTCCAAAACAGATTCATTTCAATTCTGCATGACCTGGCTAGTGAGGTGGACAATAGGGACCTATATCATAGCTTTGCTTACTCTAACTCAGGGGCTAGCAATGTTTTGGCAACCCCCCTTCCCCCCCCCCCAAAAAAAAAAAAACAGCAACATCCCCTATCGAGATGTTGATGTGTCAGGCAAAGGAGGTGTCTTTTAGGTAGGGTCGTAAAATTCAACGTAATTTATTGATTTCTACACTGCATTTTCAGATTAATACTCTGTGCAAAATGGAATACATTGTGCTTTGAAGTCAGTGCTGGTTATTTCCTTATACATTCTATTCACACAAAAAAAGATGTCAAAGTCCACAGGGACTTTTGGGCCTGCGGCATGTTTCATAGTGAAAATATGCACGTCCTTTCTATTTGAAACTTAGCATAAAGCCCATGGAGGAGGGTTTCTCAAACATGTCCAGATGACGGATATCCACAGAGAATATGTAAGAGATTCAATTTGCATATATATCAGGCATCCAGTGTATGCAAGTCCCTCTCTTGCAGATTCATTTTGGACATTCTGAGGACATGATTAGCTGTTGGATCACTAGGATAGGTTTGAAAAGCTGTTCCATGAATAGAAAATTCCTGTGGACTTTGTCTCAAAGCAGATAGTCTGAAAATTGCCCTCATGGAGAATAAAAGCCCATGTAGCTAACATATATATTGTTATATGTGTATTTCATGCCTGTTTTATAAAATCAAGAATGCACATTCTTAACTTTATAAAATTCTAGCATACATGGCTGAAAATGTGTTAATTTAAGGAGCGATCGCTTGCACCAGTCCGAGGGCTTGTGTACATGCCCACACCTAAATTTATAAGAAAGGCACATACAATATCAGATTTCATACTTTATACACAACTTTGTGCTCCACCCGTCTCCACCCCTGTGCACAGCCACAGTGAAAGCACACATGATTGGATATGCATATTGTCAGACGGCTGCCTGGGTGAGAATCTTCACAGTCTTGACAAGTGCATATATCTATATGATTTGCAAGGTATTGTGGGCAATGTAGTTCATTCACACCAGACACAGCTGCTGACAATAATTTAGTTGTGCTCTTGGGTAAAGCCAATAAGATATTTATTTATGGGGTTATTTCTCCCAACACAGATATGCTTGGTAGCACATAAATTAGGTTACTTGCTTTCAGTGTTAACTTGGAAAAACAAAGTCAAAATCAGGAAATCAACAAATGAAAAGCCACAAAGCAAGAAACTGTTCTTTTCAGGTTAACTTCTGATTACTTCCCACATAGATACAGAAGTGATTCTCTCCTAGCTCACAAGCAATTAGGTAAGGCTTAATTGCTAGCAGTTATCCAGCTGAAACCCCTTAGCTGGCTTGCTTTCTACTGTGTGGGTCAAATCCTGCTTCAGGAGCTTTTCTGAGTAGATTAAAGAACAAATTTGTATTTCTTTGTGATGGTTGCTGTACTTTATAACAGAAAGTTACCAACGGAGTTTAGATAGAGAGCAGTCCATATAAACAGGATCCTCATCTGCTATTATTCCCCCTTGTTCAACAAGCATGGGTTCAATATCATGGATTGGCACAGATGAATCTCTCAATGGAGCATTTTCAGGAGAATACTTGTTTCCCTGCTGTCTTTCAAGGTTATAGCTAGGGCATAGATCAGTGTTCATACCTGAGCTTCCATTGCTGCTAGAGTTCCTCTCTATATAGCCTGGCCAGTATGTAGTCCAGTTCTTATGTCCAGCCTTCCAATCCAGATCCCTGGACACTGGATCTCTCTTCACATACCTTCTGGCACAGGTCTTAGGGTCCCTTCCACGTGCAGCCGTCTCCCTCACAGGTAGCCTCTGGTGATTCCTAGCTCTGCAGCACCTTTCCTCTGGCTTTCCCCAGTCCAATGGTGTATGCTGGCCCTTGGAATACCTCCCAGTATACGTACTGCTTTGGACTCTTCTAGACCTCTCAAAGGCTTTTCTCTTCCTTCTTCCAAAGGGTCTCTTTCCCTCTCTGTCCGTCCGGTTTGGCTTCTGCTTCTGATGATCCTTCAGATGAAACTGATGATCAAACTCAAGCTGATTCTCAGGATACTGAGGACAATTCTCTGGATATCCAAGGTGATCATGAAGATGATCATCTGAAGAATAAACTCTACTCTTATTCTGCTTGGATGAGTGCTCCTCCCTAACACAGTGCAGCTGTGCTGAATCAGGCCTTGCCCTTTGAGATGAGTGTTCCATCCTAGCACAGCGCAGCTGTGCTGAATCAAGCCCTGCTCTTTGCAATGAGTGCTTGGGGATTACCTCATAGCCCTTTTGATTGAACACACGTTTTCTCACTTCAGCTCCTCTCATGGCTGTTGGAAACCTGGTGCATTCTGGGACTGGTAGTCTTTTATGGCAAAATTCTGTTTTCTCATTTCTACCAGCACTGACAGGTTGCTTGTTCAGAGACACTTCACCGTTTCTATAGCCCCTTCCTGAGCTATGATAAGCTTCCTTATCACAATATGCACTTACAAAATAAAGACTCTGTCATTCACCTGCATGTATGACTAAACTACTTACTTTTATGTGTGCTGTTTGTGCATAAATCTAGGCGACCTGCTAGAACATTATCCCCTTAGGGACTCCATAACAGCAATTCCATCTAAGCTGGGTCAACGTTCGAAATTATGCATGGATATCAGTCTGCCAAAACATTACAAAAGGATTTGAAAAATGAATGATTTCCTCGTCCCTGCCATATGACACATTTCTTCTTACATGCTTTTCTTTCCCTTCACAGAATCGCTTGATGCCACAGTCTGGAAGATGGCTGGAAAGATCAAAGCTTCTGCAACACCTTTGAATGTCAAACCGAATAATTCAAACTGCTAAGCTCCTGTAACACTGCTGAGGAGGCAGAAACACTGTCCTGACAGTTCCTGAGATCCACGTCTACCTTAACACACTAAATACAGCATTAACTGTACTCTCTGCTGCAAAGTACTAGGGATCAATTAAGAAAAATAAATAGACCATAGACAAGAGTCTCAAAATGTGTCATTGTTTGTTTTGTTTTGAGAGCATGGAACTTTCAAATAAGGAGCATGCCAAGGTTTCCCACATGATCTAAGGTCAGATCTGCCAAGTTTCTAACCTCCATCCCACGCAGTCCTGTTTTTGCACTAAGAAAGAATGACTACAATTCCCAGGATGCCTGGGGATGGGAGAAGAAATTTCATAGGTCACTTGGCTCAGCTGACAAATGAAAAGGGCAACGCTGGGTTTACTACTGCTATATCCACTTCAAAACATTTTGGGATCTATATTTCAGCTTTTCCCTATGAATACGGGCTATAAATCAGTTGAAAACAGAAATGACAAAGTTACCTCAGAAGGTAAAAATCAGGGTGCTGTATATACTCTAGATGCTTCTGAAGCTGTGTGTCCTGGTACTCTGCTGTGTCCTCAGACCCATCAAGTGCACCATGGAAAAGTAAGTCACCAATGCCCGACGCTCAGAATCAGATTGAAACATGACCTCCACTTTCAGCACCTTGCAGCACCAAGCGATAGCACCAGTGGCTCTTAAACGTGCAGGAACGCCCTTCTGAGCACATATGTAGCCATACAAGCCTCTATAAGCCCTGGAGCGTGTGAATTAACAGGCAGCATATGGTGCATGGATGGCTGGGCCCTGCTTTGTGCAGCACAGACATTGCACATAACATCTCCTGTTCTTTTCCCTTCCTTTGCATCCTTCCAGCCTCTAGTGGGCTTTCAGTTCTTTTCTAGTTTTTATTTTAGACACAAATTGTCTCCCATGTCCACATTGCCACACATTTTTGAAAATGTTGGTGAACCTTGGGCTTGAAAAGGTTGGAAAACAGTACACTAGATAGAAGGGGTAAGCAGCTTGGATAGATAAAAGATGTGATGCTGGAGGGGAAAGAAATTTTGTGTGGGAATGAAGTAAACTAAGTGTTAGAGCTCTGACCACTATGTTAAACTGCTGCTGGCCATATATGTGGAAAAGGAAGAACTGACCCAGGCCCTAGAACAAGATTGGAAACTATAGCATAAACAGGATGATCCATACGTATATAGGTTACCTTATCGCTCAGAAGCTCATCAGTTTCTGCTATAGTTTCCAATCTTGTTCTAGGGCCTGGGTCAGTTCTTCCTTTTCCACAGTCCTCCCTTTGGTTCTGCTCAGAACCACATCCCTCATGGAAAGGCAGTTCTCGGAGCAAATCCCCAGAACTGGGAACACTTCGTAACCTAAGGACTGCAATTGTATTTGTGGTCTTAGCCATATATGAAGTACAACATTTCATAAGTTTGGAGATGACACTTTAAAAAACAGTGCTAGCACAAACGTATTTTGGAGTAATTGGACCCATTGATATATGCATTCTGAATGTGCTATAGGACTACATCTACCAAGGCATGTCTGAGTGCTACTGTCTTCTAGTATGTATCAACACATCACCAATACATACTCCGATTGTCATTTAGCCAAGCAATTAAATATTTGGTAGAAGCTTCAAATCTACTTGCACCTTCTCGGGGAACAGACACAAGAACCGTTTCCAAGATTTCCAAACCAGCATACACCTCAAAAGGATTACATTTTCTTTTTTCTTTTTTTTTAAATTAAGGTTTACAAGATTTATACAATCAAGATAAGTACAAAAGACATGTGAAATAACTAATCCAAAAGGGAAAGAAAAAAATAAAAGGCAAATCATACAATCAAAGCATTAGTCCACATTACAGGAAGACAGAGAGTAATATGACAAGGAAATAATATGAAATAATAATCATAGGAGGTCAGCAGGGAGTAACCTCCTATCAGACCAGCGAGCATTCGACAATCAAAGGGTTCCTAGCACTACAACTTTCGATCCAGTAGAAATTTCTCTAAACTGAGATAAATCAAAAAAGCTATATGTAACTTCTTGCAATGTAGTGGTAACGCAAAAAAAAGTTGCGCCCAATTCCACAACCTTAGATTTCAGAGCTAAGAAACCCCATCTGCGCAGTTGAGTACTCCTAGACACGTCTGGGAACATAATCATTGACCACAAAAAGCTTCTCCTTATTTTTAAAGAAGGATTTCAAAACTCTGCCACAGTTAAAGAGGAAACTAACAAAGTAGCCCTCAAGAAAATTGGTTAGATCCCAATCAAGCGACAGAACATCCACCTCTCCCCGCCCACATCTGGCTGCTGCTTACCAGAAGGGAGAATAAAACATTTCTGAATTGAAATCGTCTCAGGAAATAAATATTTCAAGGAAGTGCTATTATCAACAAGAATTTTGGCAGATAATAGTGATCTCATTGGAAAATTAAGGAAACAAAGATTATTAACCCTGGATTGATTTTCCAGGGCCTCTAATTTACAATGAACAGAGAGGGAATCATTAACAGCAGCAACAATGGTTTGCTGCAAATTATGCAGCTGACCACCCATTTTAGTAATATTGGTAAAGACTTCCATCAACCTATCATCCACTTCTTTAAATTTCTGAACAGATTCCTGAGTAAATACACACAAAGAATTAACAGTAACAGACATTTCTGAATCAATATTTGCAATAGTCAACCACAAATCTTTCAATGAATTGTCCTGAGGAGGCATGTTCATATTACTAACACCTTCTAGGGCAATCTGCTTTGGCAAAGAGCCAAGAGAACAAGAAAGTACCAACTCTGGGAATATACCCAACAAAACAGTTGAGGAGAGTAGTGGAATGGGACAAGAAGATGGGGACCTCACCGTGGAGCTAATTGATGCCCCCTCAGGGGATAGTTGCTGGCCCGGAAGAGTAAGAATATGCGTATCGAGCTGTCCAACCACCTTCTGCTTAATAGTGACCAACGATACTGATCCATATGCAATCTTCTTACTTTTCTGTTTCCCATTACCTACACAAATACTCAGCTATCCAAATATAAAATAAGATAGTCAACAGTGCCTTCTCCAGGAAAAAGCAGGAAGTCAGTCCTCACATATGGGTGACGTCAGCGTTGATGGAGCCCGTACGGAAGCTTTTCCTCAGCTTTCAAAGAAAGCCTTTGGGATATGCTACCACAGATGCGTGGTCCCCTTCCCATCAAAATGTGCCCTCTTGCTCGGTCTCCTTTTTTCTGCAGAGCCCAACGAACATGAGTCCTGCTCCCCCAGAAAAATTCCTGTATTTCCCTTAAAAGTTGAGTTTTTCAAAGTTAGCAACCAGTTCCTCTTCCCAACTTGAGCCAGTGCCATCCCTGATGCCGTTCTCTGCTCCATTTTTCATTGAGGTCTCCTCAACCGGTGTTCGTGCCTTTTTTTCGCCTGGGGTTTGTCTACCCCATCTGGGTGCCACCCACCATGTCTCCCGGTGGGTTCAAACAATGTGTCCGCTGCAGTCAAGCCATGTCAATAGCCGACACTCATAACTGCTGCTTGTGCTGTCTGGGCCCAGACCATGACAGCACCTTCTACGAACTCTGCCAGGCCATGACACCTATACTAACAGAAAAAAAGGTCGAAGTTGCAGGAGAAATTGTTCCCTAGGTCAGACTTCGCCCTGGTCTCCCCGGCATCAAGCTCCAAGCCTAGCACATCCTGTGAGGCCCGAGCATCTTCAGAGTCCTACGGCAGCAGCTTCTCTGAGAAGACCTCGGATCCAGAGAAGATGAAGAGGTCTTCGAAATCCACTGGTGTTGCAACGGAGAAACCTGGTAAAACCGGCCAGAGAGACTCCGGTGACTCTGAGAAGGGCCCCACAAAGGTCCTCAAGAAGGATTCCTTCACCTGTGGAGACTGTGTGAGGTTCCTCGAGGCCATAGTCCTTGTCGAGGACACACGCGCAAGAGTGCCGGTGCCGGGCCTGGGATCCTCAGTGCCCGTGCTGAAGGCTGCAAAGCCTTCTGGCCTAGAAACCAGAATGGTGGCCTTGGAGCAGAACATCATTGCTATCCTGGCCCTGCAGCAGGCAATGATGGTCAGTTTGTCTGACTCATTTGCCCCGATGACCTAACCCTCGACTGCGAGGGAGTCCCCGGTCATCAAGCTGAGCTCTGAGCACCACCAGCCTTGAGTAAGCCCTCGGTGCCAGTTGAGGTCCTGGTCCCATTCTTCAGGCATCCGGTCCTTGCCGGCCAATGTCCATGACTCTGACCCCAGGTCCTTGACAGGCCACTGGCCTTTCGATGTCGGCCTTGAGGCAAGGATCTGCAGGGCCTCGAACTTGTTGTCACTGCTTGACTCTAAGTGGGAGACGAATGACAAGGCCTTTCTGGACACCAAGCGGCACCGAGACATTCCCTTGGACCTGGCGCCCCCAGCGCCACTCTCCTCCTGAGGACGTGGACTTCCATGACTTCATCAGGGACATGGCCAGAGCCCTCTCAGTGCAAACTGAGGCAGAGAAAGACCTGCGCACTGAGATGTTGGAGATTCTTCAGTATGAGTCTCCATCCAAAGAAACTCTCACCATGCACAGGCAGCCAATCCTTGAGAGACTGCTTCTGCAAATGTGGGAAATGCCGGCATCTCAACGCCATGTACCATGGGCCCAGAGTTCCACAAACCCCAGCTCACACATAACTCCATGGTCGTCAAGTCGACCATGCAGAAACTCAAAAGCCAGAAGACCTACTCCTCGGTTCCCCCAGGAGGGAGGTCAGAGCTCTCAAAGCCCTCGGGCGCAAGTGCTACTAAGGCTCTATGCTCAGGTACTGGATCCAGGCCTATGAACTTTACATAGGCATGTACCTGAAGACTCTGGCCCAAGAACTGTTGGGATTTGTGGCAAGCCTCATCAGGGAACCCCTCCAATGATTCCAGGCCCTGAGCTCAGGGATCAAGGACTGTTCCAAGTTCCTCTCCTGGGTAGCCTAAGATGGCTTCGAGTTAACAGCTCTGGTTGCTGGGGCAGGCATCGGGGCTCGATGCCAAGCTTGGCTACAATCCTCCAACCTCGAGCAATGGGTCCAAGACAAGCTGCTTGATGTTCCTTGCACCAGGGAGAGCCTGTTTAGCAAGCCCATGGCCGACAAGGCAGCTGATATCGAGGCTGACATGGTGATCCGCCAGAGGCTCTCTAAGAAGACCTCATCCCATCCCCCGCAAAAAGCCTTCGGGAAGAGGCCCCTTTTCCCGAGGAAGAAGGAGTCCTTTGGGCAGAGTCATCAATATCAACTCTTCTCAGGCCAGCAGCAGTAGGCTCCTCATCCCAGAAGGCAAGGGCACAGGGCTCAGAAGGCAAAAGCACCTAAGCCCCAGACCCCAGCTCCCACCCAGCCTGGGGGGAGCTTTTGACTCCCAGGGCAGGGCCTCCCCTCCCCCAGGATTCCTTCACCAGCCCACAGGGGGGTGTCTGATGCTCTTTGCCCACAGATGGGCTACAATTACCTTGGACCATTGGGTACTGCAGGTGGTCAGGAAAGGATACCTTCTCCACATACAGCAGATTCCACCCAGGTTCTTTCCTGGAGAGCCAGTATGACCCCTCCTTCACCAGACCCTGCTGCTCACAGAACTTGCAGGTCTTCTCAGGGACAACACAGTAGAGCCTGCACCAAAACACCTATGGGGCAGAGACTTCTACTCCAGGTACTTCCTTGTCCCAAAGAGGACTGGGGCCTCAGGCCCATCCTAGACCTGCAAAACTTAAACAAGTTTCTGGTGAGGGAGAATTTCAAGATGCTGTCCCTTGGAACACTGCTGCTTTACCTCCACCAGGGAAACTGGCTGTGCTCCTTGGACCTAAAGGATGCGTACACACACATCCTAATCCTCCCCTCCCCTCCCAGAGGCAGTACCTAATGTTCGTGGTAGGAGGAGAATACTACCAGTACAGGGTGCTAGCCTTCTGCCTCACATCCTTGTCAAGGGTCTTCATGAAATGCCTAGCAGTGGTAGCTGCCCACCTACGTCTGCAGTGAGCTTTTGTCTTCCTCTATGTAGATAACTGGCTCATCAGAGGCAGCACACCTGCAGAGGCCAGGCATGCCGCAGGATGAGCAATCCTCCTGCTGCAGCACCTGGGATTCATCATCAACTACCCCAAATCCCACCTCTTGGCAGCCCAGACTCTGGTTCATAGGTGCTCAGCTTGACACATTACAGGCCAAGGCAATCCTCCTCAGGGAGAGGGCAGAACGCCTCAGACAGTGGTAGAAGTTCAACACCGCCAGTCAATGCTGGCTCGTCTCTAACGCCTACTGGGCCATATGGCCTCCACAGTCCACCTGACCCTGCTAGCCCGCTTACACATGCGGGCAGCTCACTGGTGCCTCCACTCACAGTGAACGCAAGACATGGGCAGACTGCGAGACAGGATCAGGGTAACCCACCAGCTGGCAGACTCCCTCAGCTGGTGGCAGCTTCTCTACCACCTCCTAGAAGGGATGCCCTTCCAGACAACCATGCCCCAGAGGATCCTGACAACAGAGACCTTCCTCCTAGGTTGGGGCTCACACTGCGGGGGCAGCCACACACAAGACAGATGGTCCCAGGTGAAATCTCAGCTACAGATCAATTTCCTGGAGCTCAGAGTGATCGCCCTGGCCCTATGCGACACCAGTCCATACTGATCCAAAGTTGCCATGTTTTACATGAACAAACAGGGGGGCACGAGGTCATACTCCCTCTGCCAGGAGGTGGTAACCATCCTTTCCTTTTCAGTTCACAGCAACATGCTCCTACAGGCGGTTCACCTCCAGAGCCAGGACAACCTCCCAGCAGACAGACTGAATAGGGTCCTCCGTCCACACGAGTGGTGCCTAGACCCCAGAGTGGCCGCTTGTATCTTCCGCCTCTGGGGCAGGCCCATGATGGACCTATTCACCACCCCGGACAACACCCAGCAGGCCCACTTCTGTTTGCGGCAACCACACCCATGGAGGATGGCGGCGGATGCTTTCCTGATCCCGTGGATGGAAGGCCTCCTCTATGCCTTTCTGCCGATCCCTCTGATTGCCAAGACCCTCTTCAAGGTTCAGCGTGAGGAGACATCGCTAATACTAATTGACCCCAGGTGGGCCAGACAGCCCTGGTTCTCACTGCTCTTCTCCCTGTTGGCGGCACACCCAGTCCCGCTAGGCCATGCCCCAGACCTCCTGACACAGGAGGGGGGGCTCTCTCCTGCACCCCAACCTGAGGTCTCTAATGCTAACAGTGTGGCTGCTGAAAGGATAGCATTGGCCCCTTTCAACCTCCCAAAGGAGATCGAGGAGGTCCTGCTGGCTTCCCGAAAGCCCTCCACCAGGCAAACGTTCGCCTTTAAATGGCAAAGATTCTTCATATGGTGTGTGGAGAGACAGAAAAACTCGTTCTCTTGCCAGGTACGGTTAGTGTTCCAGTACTTACTGCATCTGATGCACAATGGGCTGAAGTCCAACTCAGTGAGAGTGCACCTGAGTGCAATAGCCGCACACCACCACTCTATTGAGGGAAAACCCCTCTCAGGTCAGTCCCTGGTCTCTCGATTCCTCTGAGGCTTCTGTTATCTAAGCCCCCTGTCTGCCCTCTGGTGGCTGAGTGGGACCTCAACGTGGTGCTTTCGCAGCTCTCCAGACCACCATTTGAGTCGCTAGCCACTTGCCATCTGCAGTATCTTTCATGGAAGGTTACCTACCTGGTGGCCCTCATGTCTGTCTGAAGGGTAAGCTCTGCACCCACCCCAAATTCCTCCCAAAGGTGGTATCTCCTTTCCACTTCAACCAAGAGGTAGTTCGTCCCACCTTCTTCCCACAGCTTCATGCCAGTCGGGAGGAAATTGTATTCCATACACTGGATTGCAAACAGGTCTTGTCCTTCTACTTACAGTGGACAAAGGGCCATCACAAAGCTCCTCAGCTTTTCATTTCTTACAACCCCAACAGACTAGGGCTTCCCATGACTAAGCAAATTCTGTCCACTTTGGTGGCGGACTATATTGCCCTCGCCTATGAGCAAGCTGGGCTTTCCCTGGAACACCGGATCACAGCACATCGCATGAGAGTGATGGCCACATTAGTGGTGAACCTGTGCTCAGTGCTGGTGACGGAGATCTACAAGGCCACCACATGGTCTTCATTTTACATGTTCATAGCTCACTATTGCTTGGAGAGCGAGTCCCGTTGTGACAGTGCCTTCGGCCATGCAGTACTCTGCAATCTGTTCAGGGTGTAGACCACTCCTGCCCTCCAACCCTTTTGTGTTCAGGCTAAAATAGTGATGGTGCCACTGAATGCCAGGGTCTTGCAGAGTCTCTCAGTTGGGGACTCATCTTCTGCAACTCATGGCTACCTGACTTGGACGCTGTTGGTGCTGTCATGGTTCAGTCCTCAGCAGCCTGGAGCTAGGGAGTCCCATATGTATGGACTGACTTCCTGCTTGTTCCTTGAGAAAGCACAGTTACTCACCTGTAACAGGTGTTCTCCAGGGACAGCAGGAATCAGTCCTCACAACCCTCCTTTCTCCCCTGGGAGTTGCCTCCCTCCTTGTTCCAGTTTTTAACTACCATCCTAGCTATGTCATCTGACTGAGAAAGATGGCACCTTTGGGCGGGAAGGGGACCATGCATGCATGGTAGCATACCCCAAAAGATTTCTTTGAAAGCTGGGGAAATGTTTCTGCACAGGCTCCATCGGTGCTGATGTCATCCATATGTAAAGACTGATTCCTGCTGTCTCTGGAGAACACCTGTTACAAGTGAGTAACTAAGCTTTATAGGAGGGGAACCAACAGCAACACTGTAGCGCCTTTGAGGTGCCGAAGGGGCACTAAAGGGACATGTCAAACCCCTTTGGACACACTTCTTTGGGCCATGGCCCAGAGGGCCTCAGGGCCTGATGAAATAGGGCAGTAGGACCCTCTGCCTGATGACAGGGAGTGTAGGTATGTGGACCCTCAAATACCTGTGGCAGAAACACTCTCACGGGTGGAATTTCCACACGGCAACTCTGCTCCAGCATGGCCCACTTCACTGCTGCTCACAGTCTTCCACCAGGATTACATTACATTTTCAATGTGACATCTAACTGCAAAGTTACACATCTGCTTTTCAATCCACATAAAACCAGCTTGTTTTCAAACACAAGGTATACCCCTAGGGCGTCCACTGAGAAAATGTCTGTGGACGCCCAAAGATGGTCTATATTTTAGCACAATTTATACTCAAAATATGGAGGAGCAGTAGCCTAGTGTTTAGAGCAGTGGTCTAGTGACTGAGAGACCAGGGTTCAATTACCAAGGCACTCCTTGGGCAAATCACTTTACCCTCACCTTGCCAAGAATACTCAGGGGCTGCTGGGTTGCCAGGAGTCAGCATTGACTCAACAGCAGACATTGCATTTTGCATACTCAAAACATGATTAAATCTTAATTGGGCCCTGATAAGAGAGAAAATGAACCAGTGAATAAATAACTGAAAGAGGAATATTTCTTGGAAAAATATGTGAACCAGTCATTCAGTAACTTGTGGAACCTCTTTTAGAAGCAATAACTTCAACGAAATGTTTCCTGTAACAGTTAATCACCCTTTCACATCACTCTTGAAGGATTTGCACATTCTTTCATATAGAACTGATTCAGCTCTGAGACATTTGAGGCCTCCTTGCGTGAACGAGTCTTGATGCAACATTTCAATAAGCTTTCAATACAGGAAAATCTTTTTTTCTCCAGAGTTGCTTGATAGCTGCATGACCCAGTTTCAGCTCAGCTTCCGCTCACAGATGGATGACTTGACATTCTCTAGAATTTTCTGCTATAAAGCATAAGTCCTGGTTCTATTAATGAGAGCAAGCTGTCCTTGACCTGACTGCAGGCAGGGAATGTTTGGCTGAAAAAAAATTGGTCTGCCAGCCTGCCCCACAGACCATTGTTTGAGAACCCCATTGTCCTTGTTAAAAACCTTTACTAGGGAATGGCGATCGTCACACACCTTAACTGCAAGCCAGATTCCTCCACGTGGCTTTACTGCAGAATGGACCTCCTCATGTACACCTTGTGCAGAGGAGACTTCTGTGTGTGCTGATCTTTGGAAACGGATTACCCATCTATATAGTATTGTGTTAACTAGGACCTTTGTTGTACTGTTACCGGAGAAGGAAACTTTTTAAGACACTTCTTGACAGTCAGGATGAGCATCCTACTTTGGTAGTCAGTGTTTGGTTTTAACAAATGTTAAAGTTAATGTTAAAGGCCGACAGATGAGCATCACTTACTCTGTTTCTTAGAATCTCTGAACTATTTTTTGATCATGGAATGATAAGTTTCCACTAACTTATAATGAAGACCAAACAGAAAACCTTTTGCACTTTTATATAAAAGTCAGGCTGCCCAAATTCAGTTTGCAGGTTTTCTCCAGGAACAAGCAGGAATTCAGTCCTCACATATGGGTGACATCAGCGCCGATGAAACCTTGTACAGAAGCATCTCCCCAGCTTTCAAAGAAAGCTTTTGGGAGCTGCACCATGCTGCGTGGTCCCCTTCCTGCCCAAGGGTGCCATCTTGCTCAGTCTCCTTTTTTCCACAGAGCCCACTGGACGTGTGTCTGATTCCCCTAGAAAAAGAAGTTAAATTTCATCTTATTAAGTGGCATTCTGTCCAGGACATCCATGCCCTTGTGCGCCCTGAATGGAGCCGCAGTGCCATGGCATCCAGTTACCATGGAACTGCGACTCCATTTGGGAGCCACGATCCCCGGCCGCTGACAACTCGGTGCTTTCCCTGCAGCCTGACCCCCGATCCGGCCTTCCATGCCAGGGTTGGGCTGCGGGGAATCTCCTGCGCCCCCTCTACCCTTTGATGCGCCCCAGGCCTGCCGTCTCTCCCTCCCCCCCCAGGGGAACTTATTCCACCTCAAAAGTGGAATAAGTTCCCCGTTCCATCTGCAGCCCTGGACATACAGTGCCGACAGCTGAATTGACCCTGTACATCTGGGGCTGCATCCTGCCCTGTCTCCGTCTCTGTGCCCCCCCCCCTTCCTCACCCCCATCTAGCCTCCCCATACAAACTCCCTGTTCATATGGGAAGGTTAGTCAGGAATGGCAGGGGGGGGGGCCAAATAGCAGGGATGGATGTTCCAACCGGACATCCATTCGCGCTATTTGTGGGACAGAATGACCCTGATAGTGTTTTGTTTTTCTCCAGCTGTGACCGGTTCCTTTCCCACCATTCAAGCCCCTGGGTACCTGCCATCTGTGGTACCTCTCTTGGTGGCACTCAAGTCAGCAAGTTTCAGGCCTGGTGGCGGAGCCACCCTATACCAGCTTTTACAAGAACAGGGTCATGCTAAGCATGCACCCCAAATTCCTTCTAAAAGTATTTTGTCTTTTCATCTCAATCAGGAGGTGGTGCTCCCTGCCTTCTTTCCACAGCCTCACACCAACAGGGCGGAGACTGTCTTTCATTAAAGTTGTCAAAACCCAAGAGGATTCTGGAAAATTGCAAGAAGATCTTGATAAATTGGAAGACTGGGCATCAAAATGGCAGATGAAATTTAATGTGGACAAGTGCAAAGTTATGCAACTAGGGAAGAACAACCAAAACTATGGTTCCACGATGCAAGGTTCCACATTAGGAACCACCACCCAGGAAAAAGATTTAGGCATCACTGTGGATAACATGTTAAAACCCTCAGCCCAGTGTGCAGCAGCGGCCAAGAGAGCAAACAGAATGCTAGGTATCATAAGGAAAGGAATGTAAAATAAAACAAAGGATATTATAATGCCTCTGTATCGTTCCATGGTGAGACCGCACCTTGAATATTGTGTGCAATTCTGGTCGCTGTATCTTAAAAAGGATATAGCATTATAAGAAAAGATTCAAAGAAGAGCCACCAAAATGGTAAAGGGGATGAAAGGATACCCCTATGAAGAAAGGCTAAAAAGTTTAGGGTTCTTTAACCTGGAAAAGAGACGGCTGAGGGGAGATATGATAGAAGTCTATAAATTAATGAACGGAGTGGAATGGGTAAATGTAGATTGATTGTTTACGTATCGGAATATAGAAAGACTAGGGGACATGCAATGAAGCTACAGGGTAAACTAAGACTAATAAAAGAAAATATTTTTTCACTCAACGTGTAATCAAATTCTGGAATTTGTTACCGGAGGATGTAGTAAAGGCTGTAAGTGTAGCTAGGTTTAAAAAAGGTTTGGACAAGTTCCTGGAGGAAAGATCCATAAACCATTATTAAGAAGTGACCCAGGATATCAATGCTTGACCCAATACAAGCATTGTGGAACCTGTGTCTTTTGGGGAAACTGCTAGGTATGTATGACCTTGATTGGCCACTGTTGGAAACAGGATACTGGGCTTGATGGACCTTGGTCTGACCCAGTATGGCATATCTTATGTTCTTATGTTCATACTCTGGACTGTAAGAGGGTCCTGTCCTTTTACCTAGAGGGTACCAAGGGCCACCGCAAATCCTTCCATCTTTTTGTCTCCTGTGACTCCTGTCAACTGGGGGAGGCAGTGACCAAGCGGACTGCATCGCCCTCGCCTACGAACAGGCTGGGCTCCAGCTGGAGCACTGCATCCCGGCACACAAAGTCTGGGCCATGGCGACTTCTGTGGCAAACTTGCACTCTGTCCTGATAGCAGACATCTGCCGGGCTGCCACCTGGTCTTCAGTCCACACCTTTGCAGCTCACTACTGCCTGCAGAGGGAGTCCCAACAGGACAGCGCCTTTGGCCAGGCCATACTCTGTAATCTTTTCTGGGTCTAGGCAACTCCTACCCTCCGACCTTCTGTGTTCAGGCTACCGGAGTGAGGGTTCTCCCTGGGCACTGGGGTCCTTCCAGAGTCTGTCCTTCGGACTCACTTGCTGCTGCTCACCACTTGCTGTGGTTTTTTACAGGTTCTCTGTATCCTATAACTAGGGAGTCTGGAGTGGAAGAGTGGCCTAGTGGTTGGGGCAAGGTGCCTCAGGCCAGAAGGTTGGGGGGTTCAAATCCCACTAGAGGACAGCAACCTTGGGCTGGAAGGACTGGGGTTTCTAGTCCCACAGGTACTCCTTATGGTCTTGGGCAAGCCACGTAATCCTCCATTGCCCATGTTCCCCGTAATATAGTTATCTCCAAGTTATAATGCCCTGTTCAATGTAAACTGCCTTGATACCATGAAAGGTGGTATATAAGAAATGATAAATAAATATATATATGAGGGACTTCCTGCTTGTTCCCAGAGAAAGCATAGTTACTCACCTATAACAGGTGTTCTCTGGGGACAGCAGGAATCAGTCCTCACAACCCTCTCTCCTCCCCATAGAGTTGCCATAGTTGTAACATTTTTTGCTGTCTTAGCTATGTCATTGACTGAGCAAGATGGAACCCTTGAGTCGGAAGGGGATCATGCATGCATGATGCATCTCTCAAAGGCTTTCTTTTGAAAGCTCGTTAGATGCTTCTGCGTGGGGCTCTGTCGGCGCTGACATCATCCATATGTGAGGACTGATTCCTGCTGTCCCCGGAGAGCACGTTTCAGGTGAGTAACTATGCTTACTCTGCAGGGTGATTCATTTGTTACCTAGTTATTTAAGTACCTGATTCTAAGAAACCAATTAATTTTGCTAATTGTGAATTAAGTCTCATTGATGATCATATTATAACAGAGCTCCTAGGTTTAGAAGTGGAGAAAGTCTATTTTCTAAAGATGCTTAGGTGCCTTTGTGTCTTTAAAAAATACTAGCACAGATTTTGCAAAAATAGTGCCTAGATTGTAGGCACTGACATTTATGTCTGCTTGGGAAGAGGCGTAAACATTAGCATGTGAAGTACACACATATGCACACATTTTATAAAATAAGAACATAAGAACATAAGATATGCCGTACTGGGTCAGACCAAGGTCCATCAAGCCCAGTATCCTGTTTCCAACAGTGGCCAATCTAGGTCATACGTACCTAGCAGTATCCCCAAAAGACACAGGCTCCACAATGCTTGTATTGGGTCAAGCATTGATATCCTGGGTACCTTTTTAATAATGGTTGATGGACCTTTCCTCCAGGAAATTGTCCAAACCTTTTTTAAACCCAGCTACACTAAGAGCTCTTACTACATCCTCCGGTAACAAATTCCAGAGTTTGATTACACATTGAGTGAAAAAATATTTTCTCTTATTTGTCTTAAATAGTTTACCCTGTAGCTTCATTGCATGTCCCCTAGTCTTTCTATATTCTGATAGCATAAACAATTGATCTATGTTTACTCGTTCCACTCCATTCATTAATTTATAGACCTCTATCATATCTCCCCTCAGCCGTCTCTTTTCCAGGTTGAAAAGCCCTAACCTTTGTAGCCTCTCTTCATAGGAGTAGCCTTCCATCCCCTTTACCATTTTGGTGGCTCTTCTCTGTACCTTTTCTAATAACGCTATATCCTTTTTAAGATACGGCGACCAGAATTGCACACAATATTCAAGGTGCGGTCGTACCATGAAACGATACAGAGGCATTATAATATCCTTTGTTTTATTTTCCATTCCTTTCCTTATGATACCTAGCATTCTATTTGCTTTCTTGGCCGCCGCTGCACACTGGGCGGAGGGTTTTAACATGTTATCCACGATGACTCCTAAATCTTTTTCCTGGGTGGTGGTTCCCAATGTGGAACCTTGCATCGTGTACCATAGTGTGGGTTGTTCTTTCCTAGGTGCATAACTTTGCACTTGTCCACATTAAATTTCATCTGCCATTTGGATGCCCAGTCTTCCAATTTATCCAGATCCTCCTGCAGTTTTCCACAGTCCTCTTGGGTTTTAACAACTTTAAACAGTTTTGCGTCGTCTGCAAATTTGATAACCTCACTCGTTATTCCCTTTTCCAGGTCAATTTTGAATATGTCAAAAAGTAACGAACCCAGTACAGATCCCTGGGGTACTCCACTATTCACCTTTTTCCATTGGGAAAATTGGCCATTTAGCCCTACCCTCTGCTTTCTATCTTTTAACCAGTTCCCGATCCACAATAGTACACTGCCTCCTATCCCATCACTTTTTAGTTTTGCCAAGAGTCTCTGATGAGGGACCTTGTCAAAGGCTTTCTGAAAGTCCAGATACACTATATCAACTGACTCACCTTTGTCTACCTGTTTATTCACACCTTCAAAAAAACATATCAGATTAGTAAGAAAAGATCTTCCTTGTCTAAAGCCATGTTGGCTGTCTCCCATTAGGCCATGACTATCTACATGCTGTGTAATTTTGTTCTTTATGATGGTTTCTACCATTTTCCCCGGTACTGAAGTCAGGCTCACCGGTCTGTAATTTCCCAGATCACCCCTGGAACCCTTTTTAAAAATTGGCGTTACATTGGTGATCCTCCAATCTTCAGGTATTACAGATGATTGTAATGAAAGTTCACAGATTACTAATAGCAGGTCTGCAATCTCATATTTCAGTTCTTTCAACACTCTTGGATGTATACCATCCGGTCCAGGTGATTTGCTACTATTCAGTTTATCAAATAGTTGTAATACATCTTCCCGGTGTAGCAATATTTCTCTCAATTCCTCTGCAGTATCACCTTTAAATACCACTTCAGTCTTGGGTAACATCCCTACATCTTCCTCAGTAAAGACCGAAGCAAAAATTCATTCAGTCTCTCTGCTATAGCCTTGTCTCCTTTTACTGCCCCTTTTACCCCTCTATCATCTAATGGTCCAATTGACTCTCTCACAGGCCTTTTGCTACGAATGTACTTGAAAAAGTCTTTGTTTCGTGTTTTTGCTTCCATAGCAAGTTCCTTCTCAAATGCTCGCTTTGCCTGCCTTATCAATGCTTTGCATTTAACTTGCCAGTGCTTGTGCCGTTTCCAGTTTTCTTCGTTTGGCTCTTTTTTCCATTTCCTGAAAGATGATTTTTTGGCAGCAACAGCCTCTCTGACCTCACCTTTAAACCATTCTGGCAGTTTTTTGGACTTTCTTCCACTCTTCTTAATGCGTGGAATACAGCTGGTCTGGGCTTCCAGGATAGTATTTTTAAACAACACCCAAGCTTGATGTAAGTCTTTAACCTTTGCAACCGCTCCTTTTAGTTTTTTCTTAACTATATTCCTCATTTTATCATTGGGGTATGTTTACTAAACTGCGGTAATGCCATTCGCGTTAGGATCCGCAGTAGAGGAAGAAATACCCAAATAAGGACATGGGCGGTACATCATTACCGATAACGCGCGTTACAAGGCGCCATAAATTAACGAGCGTTACATGGCACGTTACCGCGCGTTAGTCTTAAGAAGGCGCACAAACATGAAAACCCAGAAACAGAGCTGTAGCACAATGGTTACTACACTGACTGATGGTACAGGGGTCATGGGTTTGATTCCCCAGTGTACCTAATGCATAAGGCTGGTTGAGGCATCACCCTTTATGTTTAAGTAGTGATTGTTGAGGCATTTTACTTTTATTTTAATTAGTGCTGCCAGCAAACACACCCTCATGGTGGCGTAACCTAAGGTGCCGCATAAGGCACCTCATAACGCACTCCATAGGGCACATTATAAAGTGCACTGTCCGCCAAGGCATCCTATAATGTCTCCTATAGGACACCTTATAAGGCGCCCTATAAGGCACCTTAAGGTTACAGTACTCTGAGGGTATTTTTGCTGGCAGCACTAATGTACATTAAAAATAGACAATGCCTCAGACAGCCCTATCAAATAACCCCACCATGGATTTGAACCCATGACCTCTGGCTTCACAGGCAGTGAAGTAACCAGTGGGCTACAGCTCTATAACTGCCAACAAACACCTGGCTGGCTGCAGACGTACTGCACGTCACCACACAAACTGTCTGCTGTGGTTACCAGGACAGGGGTAACCCACCCGTACCCATGATGCACTGCACATGCAAATCAGCAGTCGACAGATGGGCACAAGATGGGATATGCACCCCCACAGCACCTCGGCCTGGTAGGGGGAACTGACTGTGTGTGGTATTGGCACAGAATAGCCACAGACCGTCACATTGTGCAGGTACTGTGCTCGCCCTGAGGGTGAGGTGGGGCGCCCAGCACCAGGTCCACAGCACCTTTCATGGCTGAAATACGCCATGCTGCAGGTCCCCATCAGTGTGTGATAGGTAGTTCCTGCAGACACAACTTGGATACATCTGTGTCCTTCTGTATTTCTCAGTCATGTCTAGCCCTTATGGGCTATGATGCACCCAGAATAGTGCATATCCTGTGTTGGTGCCATGGTGTAGGTAGGTGTGGGGTGGTGTTTGGACCCATGGCAGATTATGTACCACAACACAACCCACCCTCTGGGGCTCAGGGTGGGAAACAGGATCACCCACCAACAGATCCATATTCTACCTCCCTGCAATGGTAGCAGTAGAGGGGACCATCAACCCCAGTCCTGCTGGGGAACAGACACGCTACAGGGTAGGCACTGCAGAGCTGTACACATCCATAAAACAATAGCAAACAGACAGTAGGCCTGGAAATGCTCAGCTGCCCCCCACCACTATCTGACATTCTCCAGCAGCAAGCCTCCAGCTGCTGCACCCTGCAAGGTGTTCTAGCAAGACACATACTAGCTGCAGACAGTTTGCTAGCAAGTCCATAGTGCATGGTCCTGGAAAAAATGCATGTACCCAGAACTAGGATGTCAGCATACACACCAAGCAGATAAGTCAGTGACTGGGCCCCAAAAGGGACCCATAAATATCAAATGAAAGAAATGCTACATAGTACGATGGGGGAACCTAGCCATGCCATGCCATGGTCACTGCTCAGTCAGGGTGAGAGTGACCTCCCAGCATGACATGCTGTGGCCACCCTGTCCATGCAGGTGGTGGCCGGCCACTACAATGTCCGAGCCATTGCCTTATGCTATGTACAGATGGATCCAGGCCAGGCCACCCTATCCTGGCTATTCCCACAGTACCTTGCTCCTCATTATGCACATTGGCAGGCCAATACTGGCAACAGTGCTGGCAGTGTGGGCTGTGGAGGGTGTTTGCAGCCACCACACACTGGATAGACAGACACACACACCCACACCTATGCCAGCATTGTGCAACTATAGAGGTGTTTGGCAGCCCTGGCCACCGCACCAGTCCTGGGCACAGTGCAGGCATGGCTATGGTACGCAATACTGTTGGGGTCACTCCCCAGGGTGGTAAACACTGTCAGACACAAGACCTGTAGCACACTCCACAGACATCAGAAAGGTTGCTATGATGCAGCTCAGTCAGCAAATTGTGCTTAACTTTGGAATTGCTATCTGCCAGTAATCATAACAACCGTTTGATAGATGTTTACCGTATTCCCAGGTTTAGGGTAGCATTGCCAAGGTATGCAAGTGCTAGTATTGGGAGATGCACACAGGGCCCAATATCCTGCAGCTCCAGGAGGCATTTGATAATGGAGCCTTTGGGTGCAGGTGTGTCTGCCCCTGTTGGCCACTGCTTTAGGGCAGAGGTTCCCAACTCCAGTCCTGGTGGGCCAAACACTGTTCGGGTTTTCATGCTGCCCCTCATGAATATGCATGAGATACATCTGCATACCATGGGGGCAGCGCATAGAAATGCAGCACAGGCATCTTTATTAGAGGCAGCATGGAACCTGGATGGTGTTTGGCCCTCCAGGACTGCATTTGGGAGACTCTGCTCTAGGTAATGCACATGTTTATGGTGTCTGTGCTCTGTAGGGTAAAATGTAGGTGTTTTGGGCATGTTTACGTCATCTGCAATAAAGGTTCTGTCTGTATTATCACGTTTTAGTAGTGGGTAAACTATGGGGATGGAGGAGTAGCCTAATGGTTAGAACACTGGCTTGGTAACCAAGCAACCAGGGTTTAATTCCCACTAGCACTCCTTGTGACCTTGGGCAAGTCACTTAACCCTCCATTGCCTTGGAAGAAAGGCCTGGCAACCTACTTCCAGTAAAACTGCCAAGAAAACCCAGGAGCTTCTGGATCACCAGGAGTCAGGACTGACTCAAAGGCACACATTGTTTTGCAAAATATGGGGACTGGGTTGGTAGGAATCACAGCTGGGATTTGAACCTGTGACCTTCTGCTTCTGAATACACTGGTTTTGTGCACTGCACCACCATGTTGTCACAGAGTCAGTGCATTCCCTGGTGATACCATGACTGTTCATCAGACAGGGCCTGTCTGTTGCAGTGCATGGCACCCACCTAAACAGGGCTAGGCCACGGTCTGTTCTGGGCAGCTGTCACTGCCCCCTCCATCACCAGTATCCCTCTGCTACCATGCTGACATGCCCTTCTGCTGGTGGTACTGGTGGAGCGCAGTCTCAGGCCATCCAGTGTGCGGGTAGGCGGCTGCCTATGGTGCGGGTTCTGGGGTAGGGGTGCCTGCATAGGTGTCCACGCTTCCCCCCAGCACCGCCTGCCAATGTTTCGTGCCCTTGGGGGTAGCTGCTGGGTACTATCCCCTGTGACACTGTGGGAAACACAGTCGTGCCCATGTTTGGCCTTCAGCAGTTGCTGTATGGCTGCTCTGCTGTTTCAGCATTCGTATGGGCCACCTAGGCATCACCCTAGTTCGCACTGTGGCCCAGCTGCACCACAGCATGTGCCACCTGCAGCCCTCTGTATCCCCTTTCCCAGCATCTGTCCAGTTGCCCATTCCGACATGCCCACCCTGATGTTGTGGGACATGTGCACACCATAGGACACCTGTCCAATAACAAGGGAAAGCCCTGATCAGCGCTACTTCACAGTGGGCTCATTCACCTTGTATGGGGACGGAGCATAGACCCTTCCACAATTAATATCTTTTTTTTTTAGCTTTCTCGGGGGGGGGGGGGGGGGTTGATGTCTCCCATTAATATCACTATTGGCCAGCTTGGTTATGTTTCTTGTTGAGGTCATTTTCAATGTTTATGTGCCCTTTTGTTCTGTGCACATGTATCACACTTATCACTTTTTGTAGGTTTCTCTGCCTATGCTGTACATTGCTGACACTTAAATGGTTTCTCTCCCCTGCAAATGTGCATCTAACGGCAGGTTTTCAATCGCGTTAGGATTCAGCTCTTCAGATCAGCGCGTTAGTGTGAATGGAGCCTCTCCCCACCCACACTCCGCCCATTGACCCCTTCTCTCCACCCTCTCTCCACCTTCTGCGGTGTTTTACCGTGCCGCGGAACGTCTACGATCGTTAAGTAACGTTAACGCGCGTTATGAGACGTTAACGATCATTAACGTCTCATAATGCGCGTTAACATTACTTAACGATCGTTAACGTTACATAACACGCGTTATGTAACGTTACCGCAGTTTAGTAAACATACCCCTTAGTCTCCCTTTCGAAAGTTAAAAGGTAGTACTGTGGATTTCTTTACTATCCCTCCTCCACTAATTAAATCAAACACGATCATGCTATTATCACTATTGCCAA
Source organism: Ichthyophis bannanicus (assembly GCA_033557465.1). NCBI lineage: Eukaryota > Metazoa > Chordata > Amphibia > Gymnophiona > Ichthyophiidae > Ichthyophis > Ichthyophis bannanicus. Next base: position 938,734,536 of record CM066033.1, on the reverse strand, counting down.
GTGGTCCCAACACCCTTATTTCTTGCACCAGATCTGGTGTTCCACTAAGGACTAGGTCCAGTATGGCTTCCCCTCTGGTCGGTTCATGAACTAGCTGCTCCAAGAAGCAATCATTTATTTCATCTAGAAACTTTATCTCCCTAGCATGTCCTGCCGTGACACTGACGCAGTCGATACCGGGGTAATTGAAATCACCCATTATTACTACTCTGCTGTAACTTTTGTTAGCTTCCTTGATCTCCTTAAGCATTTCATCATCCATATGTTCATTCTGGCCAGGCGGTCGATAGTACACCCCCACTGCCATCACCTTCCCCTTCATACATGGAATTTCAATCCATAGAGATTCTACAGCAAATTTTGTTTCCTGCAAAACTTTAATTCTTTCTGACTCAATGCCCTCCCTAACATAGAGTGCAACCCCCTCCTCCAATTTGATCAGTTCTATCATTACGATATAGTTTGTATCCAGGTATCACAGTGTCCCACTGGTTATCCTCCTTCCACCATGTCTCTGAGATTGCAATCATATCTAACTTCTCATTTAGTGCTATATATTCTAACTCTCCCATCTTATTGTTTAGACTTCTAGCATTTGCATACGTACAAGCATTTCAGAGACTGTATTTTATTAATATTAATCTGGCTATTGGTAGGCATGGGTAATTTGGAATCTTTATGCTCTGTCTGCACCATAGTCAAGGGCATTTGGGCTACTTTACTCTTTTTTCGAACCTCACTGCTTTCGGTAGTATCCTTCAAGGATACCTTCTTCTGAGCCATGTGCTCTTGGGCGACTGTCGGCTTTCCCCTATTTTCTAGTTTAAAAGCTTCTCTATCTCCTTTTTAAAGGTTAATGCCAGCAGTCTGGTTCCAACCCGGTTAAGGTGAAGCCCATCCCTTCGGAAGAGCCCTTCCTTTCCCCAGAATGTTCCCCAGTTCCTAACAAATCCAAAACCTTCATCCTTGCACCATTGTCTCATCCACGCATTGGGACTCTGGAGCTCTGCCTGCCTTTTGTGTCCTGCACGTGGAACAGGAAGCATTTCAGAGAATGCTACCCTGGAAGTTCTGGATTTCAACTTCCTACCTAAAAGCTTAAATTTAGCCTCCAGAACTTCCCTACCACATTTTCCTATGTCATTGGTACAAACATGTACCAAGACAGCATACTCCTCCCCAGCACTATCTAAGATCCTATCTAGGCGGTGCGTGAGGTCCGCTTCCTTCGCACCAGGCAGGCATGTTACCAGGCGATCCTCATGTGCACCAGCCACCCAGCTATCTACATGCCTAATGATCGAATCACCAACTATAACAGCTGTCCTAACCCTCCCCTCACGGGCACATGGTCTTGGAGAAATGTCCTCAGTGCGAGAGGGTTTTACATCACCTGGAGGACAGGTCCTAGTTACAGGATCATGTCCTGCCACACTAGGGTGATGCTCTCCTGTCACGTGACCTCTCTCCTCCATAGCAACAGGGATGCTGCCAGACTGTGTGCAAATCCTAACTCTGCCTATGCTCTGCCTAAACTCTTCCCCTAAGGATATCTACTCTACCAGCACACATCTACTTGCACCACATGTCTATTTCAAAGAGGTCTTTCGTAAATGTAAATCAGTGGTTTGCATGCAAAAAAGGTTTAGTAAATTATCTTAATTTTTCTTACTTTGTATATATTTCTGTCTCAAGAAACATGGAATTGTTTAATTTAGTTCCTCTTTATTACATAAAATATTCACTTCAATTAAAGGTGTCATGGTAAGAATTTGTAATTCTCATTATACTAGGGATTCACAATGTTTTTCTCAGTGCTGCATAGAGCCTCTTTTACAACCAACCTAAACTACAACACACACTAATTCACTTTCCTGATGCACTGACAGGTCCTATCATAGACACTAGCTCCATGATTGTTTGAGCACCTCCAATATTCTCTTTTGAATTTCTACAGACTGTGAACTAAAAGCTCCATACTCTAGACTGCAGAAGAGAGGAAGGAAGTATTTCTGTTTCCTTGGCTTCTGGCTGATTGTTCGACCAGTGCACCGCAGGGGTAGGAGGGAGATGCAGCAGCCTGGGATAGATGCAATTCCTGTCTGCAGCTCAGGAGTGGAAGCTGTACTTAAGAGTCTAAGAAAGAGAAAAGGAATGGAAAAGTGCTTTTTGGGAAACGGCTAGAGGGACTAGGACAGGGTTAAGGGGACTGAAAGGGAATACTGTCTGGGAGAGATTATGCTGCTGTGAAGACATTAAAAAATGAATCCCATGATGAGGAAAGCGGGGTTACTTACCTGTAATAGGAGTTCTCTGTGGACAGCAGGATAAGTCAGCCACACCCGGTGATGTCCTCCAACGGTGCCGAACGGAAGTGCTTTCCTGAGCTCAGAAAGGTAAACCTTTCTGAGAATGAGCCAGTAGCCCAACCCACTGGCCCACCCCTAGCTAGCCAGTGTGTCCCCAGTTGCGCCCTTGTGCCTTTGCGGCTAGGAGGCTGGCCATGAGGAGGCAGACTTCATCCAGGGGAGGTGGGCAGGACTGTGTGGTTGACTTATCCTGCTGTCCACAGAGAACTCCCATTACAAGCAGGACAAGCAGAATTCGTCAGCCACACCTGGTGCCTCCCAAGCTGCGCGATTGCGCGGTATGCTGCAGTGGAAGAGGGAGGCCGAGACAGAGTAGGTGAAGTTCTGGCTTTTATTGTGATATTTTCCAACATCACTAACAGTGCAGGCGAATATCAAACAAGCAGATTGAGGCAAGGCCAACGTGGCCTGACAACATTAATCGAGGCCAACATGGCTGAACAGTACCATACAAAGAACGTGCACACAGAGGCCACATGGTCTAGTAGTAATGGCAACACCCTCGGTTGTCATGGAGGATCATGGTTCCTGAGTAGTTCAAGGAAGAGAGCAGCGCTTAATCCGCTTCTATCCTTTGGGTGAGTCCATCAGTGGCTGTGGAGAGGACTGCCTGACTGAATGCGCATCGCGCCTGAGTGTCCAAGTCCAAATGGTAGTGTCTCTGGAAGGTGTGGACGGAAGACCAGGTGGCAGCTTTGCAGATGTCTGCCAGGGGAATGGAGCGCAGGTTTGTAATGGTGGTAGCCAACACTCTGAGTTGGTGTGCCCCCACGTTGGATGGGGCTTGATCGCCCATCTGGTTATGGAAGAATGCAATGCAGTCCGATATCCATTGCAACAGTGTTTACTTCGTGACTGGTTGGCCTGGTCTGTTGGGATCATAGGAAACAAAAAGCTGTGAGCCCCGCCTGAGTGGTCCTGTCTTCAGGAGGTAGATGTGGAAAGCTCTAGGACAGTCCAGTGTGTGGAGTCTCTGCTCTTCGGCAGAGGAGTGTGGTTCTGGATAGAAGGTGGACTGCTCAATGGTTTGGCTGATATGGAAGATGGATGCCACTTTTCGATAAACGTAGGGTGTGTACTCAGGGATGCTCTGTCCTGGAGGAGCTGCATGTATGGAGGGTGCACCATGAGGGCTTGGAGTTCACTGATGCGTCGAGCAGATGTGATGGCAATTAGGAAGAGAGTCTTCCAGGAAAGATGTTTCATGGAGGCGGAGAGCATAGGCTCAAAGGGTCTCTGTGTCAGATGCTGCAGAACAATGTTGAGGTCCCATGGTGGAACTGGAGGTCACACTGTGGGTCGCAAGTTGTTGAGTCCTTTCATGAAGCTCACCACCAGGGGTAACGAGGTGATGGAAACTTTACCTACACGGTCGTGGAAGGCGGCGATGGCAGAGAGGTGCACTTGAATGCAAGTTACCTTGAGGCCTTGGTCAAAGAGGGAGGTGAGGTATTGTAGAACAATGGTCACCGGGCAGGAGACTGGGCTCACCCCCTTTGAGGCAGAATATATACTGAACCTTTTCCATTTAAGTTCAGAAGCGTTTCTGGTGGACGGATGCCTGGCTGCCGGGATGACGCGCTGGACCTCCTCTGGCATGTTGAGTGAGGAAAGGGTCATCTGCTCAACCTCCAAGCTGTCAGTGCTAGTGCCCTCAGGTTGGGGTGAAGCGTGCGTCCGTTGTCCTGGGTAAGGAGGGATGGGTGGAGGGGAAGGCTGAGTGGCTGGTCCCATGAGAGACGGTGAAGGGATGGGAACAACATCTGACGAAGCCAGTGTGGAACCACCAGGATGATCTGTGCCTTGTCCTGTACCACTTTCTGCAGTGTTTGGGCGATCAAGGGAGTGGGGGGAAAGGCGTACACAAGAGACTACTCCCCCCAGCACACATCGAAGGCATCCTAGGCTATGCTGTGTGCTGATGGGTGCTTGGAGTAGAAGAGGCAGCACTTCTTGTTCTGCTTTATGGCAAACAGGTCGACTTGAGGGCGACCCCAGCAGAGGAAGATAGCTTCCTAAACCTCGGGGTCCAGTGTCCACTCTTGGGGGCTCAGTTGTCGGCTCAGCCTGTCCACTAGTGAGTTCTGTTCGCCGGGGAGGTAGGACGCTTGCAGCCAGCAGTGGTTCGCTAGGGCTAGAGATCATATGGCGAGTGCCTCCCTGCACAAGGTCCATGATCCTGTGCCCCCTTGTATGTTGATATAGAACATGGCCACCTGGTTGTTTGTCTGTAGGAGAATTGATTTGTGTTTGATATGTTGTTGAAAGGCTTGTAGGGCATATCGGATAGCCCTGAGTTCCAGTAGGTTTGTGTCGAGTTGCCTCCAATGCTGTCCAGGCTCCCTGGGTGCATAGGTGTAGCAGGTGGGCTCCACAATCTGTCCTGGATGCGTCGATGGTGATGGTGATCTGGTGGCAGGGTTGTTGGAGACTCCTTCCCACCGTGAGATTCTGTTTGGTGATCCACCAGTGAAGGCTCCGTTTAGTTCGTTCATCAAGTATGACACGCATGGACAGGGGTTGTATGCATTTGTTATAGCATGACCGCAGGTGCCACTGTAGCATGCGCATGTGTAGTCACGCCAGTGGCAGCACCTGAGTAGTTGCGGCCATGTGGCCCAGAAGCTGCAGGAGAATCCAAGCCATTGTAGCTGTCTGAAAGGCGACCTCCCGGGCTAGTGTGGAGGTCTTCTCCACCCGTTGGGCAGGGAGGAAAGTTTTTGCTGCTACGGTGTCTATGTAGGCCCCAATGAAATCCAGGTGTTGAGTTGGGGAGAGATGTGACTTCTGGTAGTTCACCAGGAATCTGAGGGAGGTGAGAAGGCGGATTGTTTCCTTAACTGCCACCTGTGTTTCCCGCACTGAGGGTGGTGATAGAATCCAGTCATCCAAGTATGGGAAGACGTGGATTCCCTATTTGCACAGGTGCACCACTGCAACTGCTACACATTTGGTGAACACCCATGGGGCTGGGGAGAGGCCGAATGGTAGGACTCTGTACTGGTAATGATTGCCCAGAGCTTGAAATTGTAGATATTTCCTGTTGGCTGGGTGGATTGGGACATGAGTATAAGCATCCTATATGTCCAGGGACGCTATCCAATCTCCAGTTTGGAGGAGAGGTAAGATCGAGCCCAGTGAGTACATATGGAACCTCTCGTTATAGATGAATTTGTTCAGTTTCCGGAGATCGAGGATGGGGCGTATCCCTTCTGATTTCTTGGGAACCAGGAAGAACCTGAAGTAGAAGCCATTGTTGATTTGGTCGGTGGGAATAGGCTCGATCGCTTGTGCTGTCAGCAGATATATCAACTCTATGTGCATTTGCAGGACAGCGTCCGTGGAGACAACGTGGGTAGGTGCTGGCAGGGTGGGGAGATGAAGCGCAAGTGGTACCCCTCTCGTATAATCTGCAAGGCCCATTTGTCTGTAGAGATGAGCCACCAGGACTTCCAGAAGGCCGACAATCTACCCCCCACTGGGAGCAATGCCTGTGCAGCTGGGGGCTGTTTGTCAAAAGGATGGATCACTCTTGGGGGGGGGGGGGGCCTGTTTCTTTTGCTTCCTGTCCCTTTGGTGTTTTTGATGAGATGTTCCGTATGAAGATTGATATGTAGCTTGCTTATATCGCAGGGGCTGCCATTTGCGGTAGTAGTTGTATTTCCTGTGCGTGGAACAAGGCTTGCAGTTGTAGCTTCCTTTTTGTGTGCTGGAGCTACGCTCTAAACCATCCTCAGTGAGGGTCTGGAAAGTGGTACTATGATCTTTCATGCCATTGACTGTATCCGTGACCTTTTCACTGAAAAAAGATTTGCCATTGCAAGGGGCATCGGTGATGCATTCATGGGTATCCTCACACAGACCTGATGCATATAGCCATGCTAGATGCCTCGTGGAGATGGCAGTACTGGGGGTGCATGTGGCAGTCTCGAAAGCATCGTACGCCATACTGATCAAGTGTTTTCCACATTCTTTGAGATCTCCAAACATAGCCATAGCTGTTGCTTGAGCTTCCTGTGGTAAAGAGGTGATGGTATCCTTTAAGGTTCCCAGTAGAGTGTCCTGGAAGAGGATATGTTGGAACTGGTGTGCTGCAATCCTTGTATTCGGCATCGCTCCTTGGAACACCTTTTTTTCCATGTCGTCCAAAAGTTTTGGGTTTCTGCCAGGTGGAGTTGGCGTGGTTGCGCGATGATTTAATACGCTTCAGGGCAGAGGATACGATGATGGAGTGGTGAGGGAGCTGGCTCTTAATGAAGCCTGGGGCCTGCTGGACTTGATATTTTGTGTCCAACTTACAGGGGTATGCAAGGGCCGATGCTGGGGTCTGCCAGAGCTTGGATTGTGCGTCCAAAAGGCATAGGTGAATTGGCAGGGTCACTGGTGTTTTTGCTGCATTCAAGTACTTGAGGAGCTCAGGCCCTACTTGGTCTGGGGAGTCGGAGGGCGTAAGGGCCAAAATAGTTGCCACCTTGTGCAAGAATGTCAGGTAGGTAAAGTCTTCAGGAGGTGGAGTTGATGGGGGCAGATCAGAGCCTGTGCCTGATGCCATGGTGGACTCCCCCGTTGAATTCCTTGGAGTACGGAGTCGGGGTCCTTTGCTGGGGAGATCTGAGCCCAGCAGGGCTGCCCCTTCCTCCTTGCTGAGAGGGGACGGTAAGTCCAAATCAAAGTCATCTGTCGCATCAATGACCTGCTGGCCAGTCTTGCAAGTTGCTCCCCTGTCCTTCCGGGGCTTTCGTACACTCTGCGTAAAAGGCTCTGTCTGTCTCTGGGACTGGAGTAGCTTGGAGGTTGGTGAGGTTAGAGAGTAGTTGCAGGATGGCCTCTTTCTTAGGAAGAACCTCAGCAGTGGTAGTATTGTCTTTGCTGCCCTCAAAACTGCTTCCCTTGATGGCAATAGAGACGAGGGGGGAAGGGTTAAGGCTTAGAGCAGGGCTGGTGCTTGCTCTGTGCTTACCTCTTTTACCTTGGTGCCATCTGCCACTCTCTTCTGAGCAGGGGCTGCTGGATCTGTGCCTTATCTTATGGTGAAGATGCCTTCTATCAGCTTCCCCACTGCAGGGGCTGTGAGCTCATTTGTGGCGGCTCCTGTGACCTCCTTTATGGCTCTGATTGTGGCTCTAACGCGTGTAGGATCGAGGACCCGGCGCTGATGGCAGTTCCTTCCTGCAACTGCGTTGAGGGGAGATCTCAGCTTTGGCGCGGAGAGAGGAGGTCTTCACAGCATCATTGCCCACAACACCTAACAAGATACAATGAACTGCAAGCTATATACCATGACACAATAAACAACCACAAGAGAGAATACCACTCAAACCTAATAATGAGCTCCATCAAAAGACCAAGAGAGCTCTTCACCATAGTAAATACTCTAATAAAAGAACCAATGGAACCATATGACTCGAACTCAATATCACCACAAGACATAGCACACTTCATGCAGCAGAAGTACACCAAGACATCACTTGAGAAGCCACACAAAGCTAACTCATTCCACACCACAGATATCACATGGGAAGAATTTCAAGTAACTACAAGAAAACAGCTGGATATGATCATAACTAATATCAACACAACAACTTTACCCAATGACCCATGCCCTGTTAGCTGGGTCAAGCAAACAAGAGAGTTCCTAATACCATACATACATATGATCATGGAATCATCACTTACCCAAGGATACAGCGTGTAAACACTAATTACATCACTTATAGATACTGTTGTCATGGGCACTGACAACATACTACATGGCTTCATTCTATGCTTTATAGATATCACCGTTGCTTTTGACTGTCAACCACAACACACTACTCCAGAGATAGGGATAAATGGTACAGTGCTAGACTGGTTTCTCTCCTACTTGTCACACCATAACCAATGAGTGAGAACCAAAAACAAACAATCAAAACCGTTTAGACAATACCAAGGTGTTCCACAAGGCTCTGCCCTCTCCAAACTGTTATTTAATATATATCTTAAACCAATATGTAACATCATAAAACAACATAACATCTACTATAGAATTTATGCAGACAATATAATGATATTCACCCAAATCAACATCAATTGATATTCACCCAAATCAACATCAATAAACCGGATTACTCCCAAATCACAGCATGCTTTGAAGCAATGTCCGAGTGGCTCAAATGACATAATCTTCTCATTAACTTTAAAAAATCTGAAATAATGCACATCACCAGAAATACAAAATTCTCCCCACCAGACTCACTCAAGATACACCCTAACCAACAACAAAAAAAAGAGGTCAAATATCTTGGAATAACTTTTGACCAACAACTCAGCTTCCACAGCACATACTGAAAACAACCAGATCAGCCTACCACAAGTTGAGGACTCTCCACAAACTTAAACCACTGCTAACAGACAATGACTTCAGAACAGTATGTCAGGCCATACTAACTCCTATAATAGATTACTGCAATGTGATATATCACGGACTTCCAAGGAAAACAACACTCCCTTTGCAACTTGTGCAAAACACTGCTGCGAGAATCATTACAGGAACTGCAAAATACAATCATATAACCCCAACACTTTACCAACTACACTGGCTTCCTGTTGCTGTACATGCTAAATACAAAAACATATTAATAATTTTCAAAATACTAAACAACCTATCCCTGCCGACTCTTCAATCATTGATCCAGAAATCAAGTCCAACCAGAACAAGAAGTACAGACATCAACATCATCAAAATCCCAACAAACTACAGATCATCAAAGCAATTCACTTGCACCAGAGCCTTCTCTCTGTATGCTCCCCAACTTTGCTCGTATTGGGGCAGGCAGATGATGCCAATCAAAGACCTACTTGACTTTAGAAAAGCCATCAAGACCCATCTATTCCTCGAATACTACAGTCCCACCAAGTATAACAAATGCCACAGTGAGATATTACAAATGTATATAATGGACAACTGCTAAATGTAGCTATATCACCTCAATCTGCAACAATGTTACTGTACAGTTAGCCATTGTTAAATGTATCCACTACCCCATATATTCCTCCAAGTTCCTACTCCCTGTTCTATGTAAAAGCCTATTGCTAAATTTGTTTCATGTGAACCACCTTGAATTAATGATAAGGCGGTATACAAAATCTGTTAAATAAATAAATAGCATTGAGGGGAGAACCCGATGACCTTCTGATGATCGCGGTGTCAGCCAATCACTGTGGAGTCAGTGGAGCTTGGAGGAGCTGGGAACTCAGCAAGATGGTGGCCTCCAGGTGAAGCATGCTTTTTCAAAAGAGCAACAGCCAGCGAACACTCCCAATGGGCTCCTGTAGAGTTGCCTGGAACCTTTTCAGAGGATTTCTCAATCATGGCAGCATTGGGTCTCACCGGGACGGTGTGACCGGAGATGGGGGCCTCTGTGGGTGCATCCCGGCTCGCGGTCAGATCAGATGTCACATGGGAGGTCCCTGGAGAGGGGAGAGCTGACAGAAAATCCTGCAAACCATGGTTCCTCGATCTGCGGGCTCTGGGGGACATCCTACAGCAGTGCTGGCAGTCGGCAACCTGGTGATTATCCCCCAGGCATCGTACACACAGATTGTGTGTGTGTCCATGCAATTCATTTTTCTGGTGCAAAGGGAACACTTTTTAAACCTGGGTTTCGCCGACTTTGGCAATTTCTGACCTGTAAGTAGTGTCCTTGTTATTGAATTGTTTCTGAAGATGCTTCTTTTTGTTTCCTTCCTTTCGGATGGTAGATGATGGTAAGAAGAACAGAAATCCATGTAGTAAGCACGGCAGAAGAAACAAGACTGGCTAGCTAGGGGAAGGCCAGTGGGTTGGGCTACTGGCTCATGCTCAGAAAGGTTTACTTTTCTGAGCTCAGGAGAGCACTTCTGTACGGCGCCGTCGGAGGACGTCACTGGGTGTGGCTGACGAATCTTTCTTGTCCATGGAGAAAAAGTCTGGAAGTTGAGCTGTGTAGGAGGAGTAGAGAGGACACAGGACAGGAACTGTTAGAAGGGGACATGATCCTTGAGATAGGAAGAAAAGGCAGAGGGGCTGAAAGAGGGAACAGAAACTGAAAGAAATGAAGAGCTGTGTAGGACTGGGAAAGGAAGGAGCTGAGAGAAAGGTTGTGAGTGGAAAGTAGGATTATGGTAGAGAGAAGAAACATGAAGGTAGCAAAAGAGAGAGAAAGAAAAGCCAGAAGAGGGACGGAAATGGCAGGAGGGGATCAGGCTAGAAAGAGAAAAGACGAGATAAGCTATGGAGAGGGATACCCACATGGAGGGAAAGATAAATTATAGAAAATAAGAAACAGACTGAAAAAGAATTCTTAACAATGAAGGGTTGTGAAGGCAAATAAATTTAGAGAAGAGAAATATTTCATTTCATTTTATTCTGTACATAAAATCTCAATGTGGTTTCCATAAAAGAATAAGCAGAGAAAGACAATAAAAGCTACGCCAAAAGATAACTCCAATAACTTTTGTTTGGTTAATATGTACTGCTGGAAATATTCTCCATGTTATTTATTTACCTGTGAAATGTAAAGCGCATGCACCTAACTTTTACTGTTCTATGCCCTTTGTTTTCTGTAAACCATCTTGACTTGTAGAAAGACAGTATAAAGAAGATGTTAATAATAAATAATAATAATAATAATAATAAAGTACTGGCACAAAGGTTACGTTTACGAAAGACTTCTGCACTAACTGTTTTGGGTCAAGGGAGGAAGCAGCTGGTATTTGCCCTTCTCCTCCAGCCGTGTGGTCACCAAGATACATAATGCATTTTACTGGAAAAACATGGAGGACTTATAGATTACTGCGATACATGATTTTAAGGTCCTCGTTGGCATCTGTGTTATGGAGGGGACCTAAAGTCACGTCTCAAATTGGGAGGGCAATGGAGAGGAACACCATCTTCCTTTTTAACCAAAATAAAACAAAATCATTCCCCTGTTGCATCTCATGGAAGGCAACGGTGGCAGGCCAAGCGGGATCATTGGTCTATAGCAGCCCAAAGACACAGCATGACAGCAGCAGGAAAAGAGGACAGGAGAGATGGGTGAAGTTTGGAAGGGGGCGAGGGATACCCCCCACCCCAAACCATATGTGTTTCATGGTTTAGTTTCCCTCCAGTTCAGCTACTGAGTCTCTGTTCTCTCCCAACACAGTTCTGCTGCTTATCTCCTGACTCACCTCATGGCCAGCTTTTCAGATGTGTAACCTGTGCAACTGCACAGGATGCCATGAATACCCAACACCCAGGTACTTCCACTTCACATGGGAAGGGGGAAAGAGAGAGGGTTGGGGAGATAATGGTGAGGTAGAGGGTTAGGGAGAAAGAAGGGAATGTTCTGTAGGAGACAGAAATTTGGATACTGTGCTGGAGTCACCACCATTCATAAAGGAAATATACAAACATGACAGCAGAAAAAGACCACATGGGCTATCTAGTCTGCCTTTCCATATCAACTACTACAATAGTCCCTTCTTTTCTTTTAATGATCCTCTGTGTCCCAAGCGTTTTTGAATTCAGATACTGTCCTCATCTCTACCACCTTCACTGGGAGACTATTCCATGCATCTATCACTCTTTCCGTACAGAAATATTTCTGCATATTACTCCTCATGCTTTATAACGAAGACCACTAACCATTTTAGTAGCCACTCTCCGCACAGACTCCAACCTATTTATATCCTTTTGATGGTGTGGTCTCCAGAATTGCACACAATACTCCAAATGAGGCTGCACCAAAGCCTTATACAGAGGAATTATCACCTCCTTTTTTCTGCTGGCCATTCCTCTCCCTATGCACCCAAGCATCCTTCTAGCTTTTGCTGTCCTCTTTTCTACATGTTTAGCTACTTTTAAGATCGCCAGATACAATCACGCCCAGGTCCCACTCTTCTTTTTTGGACAGAAGTACTTCACTCCCTACACTGTATCACTCCCTTGGATTTTTGCAGCCCAAACGCATGACCCTGCATTTTTTAGCATTAAGTCTCAGCTGCCAAATTCTTGACCATTCTTCAAGCTTAGCTAGATCCCTCCTCATGTTATCTACTCCTTCCTGGGTATCTACTCTATTGCAGATTTTGGTATCATCCACAAAGAGGCAAACCTTACCCGACAGCCCTTCCATAATATCACTAACAAAGATGTTAAAAAGAATCGGACCAAGGACAGATACTTGCGGCACACCACTGGTAACCTCCCTCTCCTCAGAGTGAGTTCCATTTACCTATACCCTTTGTAGCCCCCCACTCAACCAATTTCTAACCTAATAAGTAATTTTAGGGTCCATCCCTAGGGAGATCAGTTTAGTGATAAGTCACCTGTGTGGAATGGTGTCAAGGCTTTACTGAAATCAAAGTACACCACATCTAGGGCTCTCTCTAGGTCCAACAACCTGGTCACCCAGTCAAAGAAATCAATCAGATTTGTTTGACAAGGCCTGCCTCTAGTGAATCCATGCTGCCTCCAATCTTGTAATCCTTTTGACACCAGAAACCTCATTATTTTCTCTTTGAGCAGCGTTTCCAATAGGTTATTAACCAGAGGTTAGACTATCTGGCCTGTAGTTTTCAACTACATCCTTACTTCCACTTTTGTGTAAAGGGACTACATGTGCCTCTCTCTAGTCCTCTGGCACCACTCTTGACTCCAAAGAGTCACTGAAAAAGTCAGTCAGTGGAGCCACTAGAACATCCCCAAGTTCCTTCAGTATTCTCGGATGTATCCCTTCTGGTCCCATCGCTTTGTCTACTATTTAGTTTAGCTAGTTCCACATGAAGAGTCTTCTGAAAATCGTTCAAGATCCACGTCGCTTCTGTTCCTATTTGTGGGTGTTTTCTGAGGTCCTGCTCCTGGCCCTTCATCTGTGAACACAGAACAGAAATATTTGTTAAGCAATTCCGCTTTATCCTCATCAGCTTCTACATATTCCTCCCCTTCACCCTTGAGTCTGACAATACCACTTTTGCCCTTCCTCCTCTCACTAACATATCTGAAAAATGTCTTATCCCACTATTTTATTGCATTGGCTATTTCTTCTTCTTTTTGTATGTTTGCTTTCCTGACTACTTTGCTAGCTTCTCTAAGTTTTTTAAAATATAGATGCCTGTCCCTCTCTCTGTAATCTCTTGCATTTCATGAAGGCCTCCCTCTTTTTCTTCACTTTTTCAGTTACTTCTTTTGAGGAGAGGGTGCTGTACAAAAGTTGCCACGACCATGGGGGATGCCAATTTCCAGTTTTGCAGAGAGCATCAGTTATCCTAGAGGCAGTCCTAACTCAGATTCCCAGGCCATCCACTCAACCTGACCATTAGCAATTTATCAGGTGGGCTGGCACATAGTGGGTCAGTATGAATCCAGGGCTTCTGGACTGTATCAAGATTTCCCATGGAACATGTGATCTCTGGAGTTTGCAGAGTGAAGGCAGGAAGCACCATGTATAGCTGTGGCCCTGGGAAGAGGTGTCAGAATGCTATATTCCATGGGGGGGGGGGGCAAGCCCTGCCCCTGGGTCAGCTGAACTCCATGCGGATACGATCGCTGGCCTTCCCCTCCTGTCTGCCCGCAGGGATCTGTTCCACGATCGCAGTGCTCTTCTGTCTGTGGGGGATGGATCCCCACAAGCAGCCTGCTGTTTGCCGAGTCAAGATCGCCGGCCTTCCCCTACTTCTGCTAGCTGCTAGTGCGAGATAAGATCTCCACGGGCTGAAGTAGGAAAAGCCTCAATTGCAGCAGCAAAGTTTTGGTGGGACCAGGGCCCCTGTGACCCCCCTCTTTCCGATGCATATGGCCCTGGGACTGTGGAGCTGCTGACTGTTGAGCTTCCATGGCTTGGGCATGCAGGTGGAGAAGCAGCTTCTAGGGATTTGTTGGGTGTGAAACTGCCACTGTCCTGAAGTCTGTGAGCTCCAGAAGTGCTGCAGGGGATGTAGAGAAAGGAATGGTCTTTGGGAACAGAGATGTGCTGGGGCTCTGGGAAGGTGATCCATGCCTGTGGGGAGCTCAGACGACAGAGAAATGAGCCTAGCTTGCAGGGTAAAGTGCTGGCTAGAAAGAGGTGAGAGGGGAACCTGATGAGGGCAGCACAGCAGGTCAGATAAGAAGGAAGTAAAGAGCAGAGAACTTTAGGATGAGGGAGAAGAGCAGTAGGGAGTATTAAGCACCCTATCCCCAAACATAAGTTCAGAGCGCTGCCATCAAAAGCCCACAGCCCCGATCGGCATTGGCAGCAGGGAGAAGAAGGTAAGCTCCTCCTGCTCCCCACTACCAACCACCAATCAGAGCTGCTGCACTGGGAACTTTGAATTCAGAGCGCCACAGGCGCGCTCACGCCTGAGAGCCTTGCCAGTTGGCATGGCCCTTAGGCGAGGACCAGGAGACACCCTCCAGCACAGGACAACCCGCAATTATCACAAAGGTAGGAAGCAGACTACACAACACCTCCCTGCTACCCCACACCAAGCCAACTGTGTGGCAGACAGCAGCTAAACTAACTTGCTCCCAGACACCCTTCCAGCCCCAGCCGGAACAAACTCAACCACACCAAACATCACAGCCAGCTAAACTGAAGGACAACACTATCATAACTCACCAGCTACCCTCCAGTTAAGCAACAATTTCCAGCCTATCCCTGATCACCATCACCGACATCAACATGCCCTTCATAAACACAATCATCTATGCCCTGATAACCCTTATAGCTCTAACCTTAACCTCCAATGCCTACATCTTCCCCCACAGCCACTTCCTAATCAACCCCTGTGTTTCATTTTATGCACCCGCCCCTCCTTATGCATACACCCAACCAAGGAAACCCCCCCGCCTCATACACATTCCCACCCTCCCTCACCCTGCAAACACACACCCCTCCCACTCTTACACCCCCCACACACTAAACTGTGCATTAATAAATGCCCATTCAATCAAGAAAAAGATCCAAGTAATCTGAGACCTCACCACGACTTAGACATCGTTTGTCTAACCAAAACCTGGACACAAGAAACAGATTCAGTACTACTAAATCACCTCACCATCCAGAGATACCAATTACATCACAACTCACAACTCCATCGTCAAGGAGGCAGAGTACTCATCTTTGAAAGCTATAGCACAACTTCAGCACCCAAGCCTTCAGCAACACAAGCAGCTACGACACTTTCACCATCTCAAATAAGCACATCACACTATGTCTCGTTTACCGGCCACCATAGTCCCTTTCCTCTGACCTAACCAGCATCCTGGAACATGCTCTCACAACCACCAAGACAAACAAGGCCTCCTTATTTCTAGGAGACTTCAACCTACCCTCTCTCCAACAAAATCAAGCCACCACCTTCCTAGATGCCATGAAAGCCATGGAATTTGACCAGATAGTACATTCCCCCACCCATGACAAAGGCAACATCCTCGACCTAATCTTCATCAACAACCGCCATCCTTCTCCAATGCCTCAGATCCATCGGAATCCAGAACACAGTATTGAACTGGTTCCACTCCTTTCTGTCCAACCGCCAACAGAAAATCAAACTGTGTGGTATCTCTTCCACACCATTCACTCAGACTCAAGGCATCCAACAAGGCTCCGCCCTCTCTGTCCTGCTTTTCGACATATACCTTCAGCCACTCTGCTCGTTATCAAATCTCACAACCTACTCTATCACCTCTACGCTGATGATATTCTCATCTACACCCACTTCGACACCAAAACAACCTACCTTCACAAAACTATTTATTTATTTGCTTATTTTATATACTACTTTATCCAAGTAATCAAGGCAGTTTACAGGGAACAAAGGGAATAATACTGCTCTTGGCAGTTTGCAGAAAACAGTTTACAAGGAACAAGAAACATATTTAGCTGTAACAATACTCAACATTATAACAATATTTCACATCATGTGCAGTGATGTACAACAACTATTTACATTAATTTATTTACAATAAGAAGGAGTGTTATGTTACAGATA
This sequence comes from Ichthyophis bannanicus, assembly GCA_033557465.1. Lineage (NCBI taxonomy): Eukaryota > Metazoa > Chordata > Amphibia > Gymnophiona > Ichthyophiidae > Ichthyophis > Ichthyophis bannanicus. Next base: position 938,718,193 of record CM066033.1, on the reverse strand, counting down.
ATTAGCATTTTACAACCAGGGGTAAGACTGTGAGTGAGGTGAGCGTGTGTTCAATGAGTAGTATTTTCTTATATATTTAGATAATCTATTGTGGGTTGGTCATGTTGGTAGTATTCAGCAAATAGGAAGGTCTTGAGGTGCTTTCTGAACAATGTTAAGTCTTTTACTACAGCTTTGCTTCGCCAAAATCACACAATGGCTCACAAATAACCACCTCTCCATCAACTACAAAACAACTGAAGTCCTCTTCATCCCTAAAGACAGTACATTCACCCTCCCCCCTGCAACCATAATCCTAAACAACACTCCTATGAAAGTAAAGCAAGAAATAAAATACTTCGGCATCACTCTGGACCACAACCTCCCCTTCAAACAAGTGATGAAAATGGCGAACTCAATCTTCTATAAGATCCGCACTCTCTAACACCTCTGCCCAATCTTAGACACCCCCCCCCCAGACATCAGATCAGCACTACAAGCAGCTATCCTTCCAATCCTCAACTACTGCAACTCCATTTACCAAGGTCTCCTGCAATCAACCATCCTCCCACTACGTACAGCTTTCCATACCGCTGCACGCACTCTTCTAGCAGCTCCTAAACAAGAGCATATAACCCCCATCCTCAAGCAACTCCACTGGCTTCCCCTCAACAGACGCATGAAATACGAAACTTTGATGAAAACCCACAAAACACTTCTGGGCCTCTCCTCCTCACACCTTCTCAGCCTTCTCCACCCCTTCCAACCAAACAGAGCCAGCTGCCAATCTACTAGCAACACCCTTATCATCCCCCACTCAAAAACCAAGAGCACCCAGCAAGCCTGTGCAAGAGCATTTGAACTGTATGCACCTACCCTATGGAACTCTCTCCCTGCCACCATCAGATGCATCAAAGATCTCTCCTCATTTGTGAAGCACCTGAAGACTCATCTAGTCATTGGTTTGCTTTTGTTGGGATGTGTGTGGAGGTAGGGTTAAACTGCAGGACCAATGTATATAGTTAAGTTATTTGTATAAACCAGTTACATAACTAAGTTATCGGTACATAGTTCGTATACGTCCACTCCATGTTTTTACTGTAACTTTCAGGTGATTGTAAATCGCTTTGACCCAGCGAAAAGCAGTATAAAAGCACAGTTAAATAAGTAAGTAAGTAAGTTAAACTGTGCATAGGGGTAAGAAGCAAGGGAAAAGAAGGATAAGAAGATGAGATGAGGAAGAAGAAATTAAGAGAAGGGAAGAGGTTGGGAAAGAAGAGGGGGTGCTCTGGGAGAAGAACAAGGGTGTGGTGTAGCAGGCTAAGTAAAGGAGAGAGACTGAGGAGAACAAGCTGAGGGTAGAAATGGGCCAGGCTGGACTGGAAAGGATATCATGTGTGTCATGTTGATGAGATGGGGAGGGGGAAAAACGTAAGGTGGGGTAAACTGGTGCAGGTGAGCTGAAGTTGAGGAGAAAGAGGACTGTCAGTGTTTCCCTAGCTCTTTCTTTGACCACACTATTTATTTAACAAGGTTTATATACCGCTTTCTCATTAAGTCAAAGCAGTTTACATGGAACATTAACAGCAGGAAAACTGCTTTACAAAGAAATAGGCTGAAAATATAGAACTGAGAATATACATAGAACTGGGTTGGGTAGGATGGGTAAGTAACAAGGTTTGGGTTGGGGTGGCGTTAACTGGGGACACCTAGAGATAACATGGTGGTCAAGGTGTTACAAGTACATCAGGTTACTAGGTGTTAGGGGCAGAGATTTGGGGGGATCATGTGAGTTATCATGGTTCATCATGTCCAAAGAATTTGGTGAAGAGGTGGGTCTTGAGCTTTTTTTGTAGTTCAGGTATGGTTTCTACTGCTCTTAGGGTTTCCAGGAAGGCGTTCCAGATAGTGGGTGTAAAGAGGGTGAAGGCTCTGTTGCATGATTGTTGGGAGCTCTTTTTGAGGGCTGGTATCGTGAGCAAATTTTGCTGGTTGCTTTGTCTTGATCTTGTGTTTGGAGCTTTAATTAGGGTTTGGAGACTGGGAGCTAGTTGGTCTTGTAGCAATTTGAAAATGGTGAGCATTGTTTTGTACATTATTCATTGGGTTATGTTTATTATTATTTTTTATTTAACAGTTTTTTATACTGCTTTATCATTTTAATCAAAGTGGTTTACATTGTAACTTAAACTTGCCAATGTACATTAAACAAGGACATTGATAGCCTGGATTTTCTGAGGCAATGGAGGGTAAAGTCACTTGCCCAAGGCCACAAGTAGTGCTAGTAGGAACTGAATGCTGTTTTCTTGGCTCCTAAGCAAGTGCTCTAACCATTAGGCTACTCCTCCACTCCAGTGGTAGCCAGTGGAGTCACACTAGTCTGCCATGTCTGTGTATGCAGCACCTGCTGTGGTCTACATTGAAATGCGATCTGACCAGTTATGCAGATGACCCACCATGCTTTGTTTTTCTTTTTATAGCCATGTTGAGTTGAGTATCCCCAATCATTTTGAAAAGTTGACTCCTATGGGGTCTTATAGCACATGTAAAAATTTGAGAGGGTCTACTGTTGGAACAGGAACATGAAAAAGAAATTCAACATGACAAACCTTTCAGTCATAATCCTGAGTCTTGAAAGTACCCAAGCCTAAACTCCGAAGTATCAGTTCATTCCGTTGGACAGTTTCACTCTTGACTCTAGGCCACAGACAGACATACTGATGGATACAGTCTCTATATAAAGGCATTCTTTACTTTGTACTATAGAATGCCACACATACAGCTTTGCCTCAGTATAGTTCAGGTTATGGACCTGCTCATCTCTGCTTCACACAGTTCAAAGCGAAGTGTCCTGGATTTTTGTGTAACAGATTGTACTGAACTGCTAATTAAACAGGGGTCTGTGTTTTACTCTTGCCGAGCAGTAGCAACTGCTGTATATTGGAAACCACAGACGACACTGCAGCTGTGTTCATCTGACAGTTGTACAGTCCATATCCCTCGGAAAACCTGCAGTCCACTATGTTGACAAGGGCACTGTGTTGGATCTGACTCCGGCTGTCTGTATAGAGAATCAGATTTTGATTCGGAGCATGGTGCATCACAACCAACACAACCTTCCGGTGACCTACGAAATGGGAAACAAAAGCAGACAAAGCCATTGCGAGGAAAACGATAAAATGTGGGGAGGAGGGGGCAGGACAGGGCCAACCCAACCATTAGGCAAACTAGGTGGTTGCTTCTTGGAGGGGGGGGGGCAGCGGCACACAGCAAGCCATTCAAAGTTGAACAACAGATTATGCTAGTCGGGGGGGAGGGGTTAAGTCTTAAGGTTTGCCTAGGGTGCCAACACCTTGAGGCCGGCCTTGGGGGGAGGGGTGGAGAGGGCGGAACTTATTTCATGTAATTATTTTCTGATAAGGTAGCAATATCCAGCTCTCTCCCACCCCTTGGATAATGAATGTCCTTTCCTTTAAGCTGTCGATTGTTGGTGGATGTACTAGATACACTGCTTCAAAAAATAGGCAAATTTAAAAGTGGATGAAAAAGTAAATCCTGAGTCAGGGCTGGTGCTACCATTAAGCAAACTAGGTAGTCAGCTAGAGAGCCAATGGTGTGAGAACAACCCATTGCCACCCTTCTCCAGGACTGGCAGCGACAGCAATGGCTTTAAACAGCACTGTATCACTTACAGTTATGGTTAATATTATTGGCACCCTTGCAGTTCAACCCCTTAATGTCCAATATCTCCTAAAAGGTGGCCAGTGAAATGGCTTTGAACTAGATATGCACACATATTTGACACATAAAAGAATCAAATAAAATAAGAGCAATTAAAAAAGGAAATAGTATAAAAACTGGGACATTGCCAGGACATGATTATTCTCAAATTAAGGCCTCTCTAAATAAGACAAATCTATCAAGTTCTAATTTTTTTGTCGGATCGCCTATCTTGAGAGGTCTTCCTCTCCCGTAGTAGGCCCTCCTTTTAATCAAATTTATAAAAGGCTAAATAGCCTAAAAACACTCCAAGGGAAGACACATGAATGCGCCCCATCAGCTATCCTTTAACTGAAAAGATGTGTATCCTTAACTCTCCATGTCAGAATTATTTTAAACTACCGCATTAATGAACTTAGCTTGACGGTTTGAAATTCCTCGTCGTAAGTGGTCTGACTTTATCTTCATATACAAAAGATTCTTTCCACTTCATTACATTATTACAGACTATACAGGAGTGTAGACAGTCCATATTGGTAACAATGGATATGGTAGCATTGTACACCAACATACATCAACAAGAAGCCTTGAATATCATGGCTGGCTTACCAATTTTATTGCCAGCTAGGGTTCCGAAGGAATTTGTTTTAAATTTATTAAGAATACTGTTGGAATGTAATTATTTTCTATATGTCTCCACATTTTATATACAACATTTTGGGGTGGCTATGGGAGCGACAGTGGCTACGTTATAGATGTCACATTTTGAAGAACATCTTTATGAGTCATTCTGGTTCCGGGCATATATCATTCTGGAAACGATTTTTTGATGATATATTTTTCATTTGGACGGGTTCACAGAAGGATTTATTAGCGTTTTTCAGTTGGCTTAACACTAAGGGAAGAGGGGTCTAGTGGTTAGGACACTGTACCTCAGGTCAGAGAGCCAGGGGTTCAAGTCCCACCTCAGGATAACAATCTCAGGCCAGAAGAACTGGAGTTTCTAGTCCTATAGGCACTCCTTGTGGCCTTGGGCAAGCCACTTAACCCTCCATTGCCTCAGGTACACATAGATTATGAGCCCTTTGGGGACAAGGGAATGTATCCAGTACCTGTTTGTAGTGATTACATAATGTAAAACCACTTTAATTAAAGGATAAGGCAGTATAGAAAATTGGATAAATAAATAAAGAAGGAATAATATACAATTTACACCAAAGTTTCATAGAGAGCAAATTGAGTTCTTAGACTTTTGGATTTATAAAGATGAGAAAAGGTTATCTGCCACCTTATATCGGAAACAAGTTCAACATAATACTTTATTACAATATGCTAGTTATCATTCAGGCTCTTTACGTAGGGGGTTGCCTTTAGGTCAATTCTTAAGGATTTGTCGGTTGTATACAACTCTTTTGGAATATCATAAGCACGCCAAGGAATTAAGCCTCAGGTTATGAGATTAAGGTTACCCCTTGTCTTTGATTAACAAAGCCTTATATAAGCGTGCTTTGTATAATTATCCTGATCAGTGGCAAGGCAAAAGAGTCGTGGAGGCTGACAAAGAGAAAGCCAACAGATTTATAGGCATACTTCCATATCTGCCAAATACTGTGGAGGTAACTCGTATTTTGAAACACCATTGGTCTATACTGACTCTTCATACTTGCTTTCAAAGACCTCTTATGATAGCTTGAAACACTATGTTGTGTTGCAGTACCTGGTCGAGTGATACTTGGAACATTGGCGATCCTTGACATGAAGTTACTCCAATGCTGTTTACATGAAGATAAAGTCTGACCGCTTACGACGAGGAATTTCAAACCGTCAAGCGAAGTTCATTAATGCAGTTAGGAGAAGAAGTTTGAACTGGATATGAAAGCGGACAGGGAGCCAGTGAAGTGACTTGAGAAGAGGAGTAATGTGGGTATACCGAGGCTGACGGAAGATTAGTCGCGCAGCAGAATGTTGAATAGGTTGAAGGGGAAAGAGATGACTCAGAGGGAGACCGGCAAGGAGCAGGTTGCAGTAGTCAAGACGAGAGGTGACTAAGGAGTGGATAAGGGTTTTAGTAGTATGCTCAGAAAGAAAGGGGCGGATCTTACCAATATTGTAGAGAAAGAAACAGCAGGTCTTAGCTATGAGCTGGATATGTGTAGAGAAAGAGAGAGGAGTCAAAGAAAACCCCCAGATTGCGGGCCAAGGAAACAGGAAGGATTACCGAGTTTTCCACAGAGACTGAGAAAGGAGGAAGAGGAGGGGAGGTTTTGGGGGGAAAGATAAGGAGTTCAGTCTTGGTCATGTTCAGCTTCAGGCGGCGGTGAGACATCCATGCAGCAATGTCAGAAAGGCAGGCAGATATCAGGCGTAGAGAGGTAAATTTAGGAGTCATCGGCATAAAGATGGTACTGGAAGCCATGGGAGAAGATAAGCATACCAAGGGATTGGGTATAGAGAGAGAAAAGGAGCAGACCCAGGACGGAACCCTGGGGGACTCCAACTGGGAGCGGGGTAGCAGAGGAGGAGGAGCCACCAAAACACACACTGAAAGAGAGATGGGAGAGGTAGGAGGAGAACCAGGATAGTACAGAGCCACTAAAGCCAAGCGAAGACAGGGTAACAAGGAGAAGGTTATGGTCAACAGTGTCAAAAGCAGCAGAGAGGTCAAGAAGGATGATAACAGAGTAGAGGCCCTTGGATTTCGCCAGGAACAAATCACTGGAGACTCTGGTAAGAGCTGTTTCAGTAGAGTGTAAGGGACGAAAGCTGGACTGTAAAGGATCCAGGAGGGCACGAGAGGAGAGGAAGTCAAGGCAGTGACGGTGGACAGCACGTTCAAGTAGTTTAGATATGAAGGGAAGGAGAGAGATGGGTCGATAGTTAGAAGGACAGGTGGGATCAAGTGAGGGTTTCTTGAAGAGGGGAGTGACCACAGCATGCTTGAAGTCTGCAGGGAAAATTGCAGTGGAGAGAGAAAGGTTGAGAATATAAGAAATGGGGGGGGGGGGGGGGACAACGGCGGAAGAGATGGGGCTTAGGAGGTGGGTGGGGATAGGATCAGAGGAACAGGTGGTGAGTTTGGAGAAAGAAAGAAGGAGTGTGGTTTCCTCATTAGAGATGATAGGGAAGGAAGAGAAGGTAGTAGAGGTATGGGGGAGGGTAGAGAGTGAAGAGGGGAAGTAGATTAAGTAGTTGGAATAGTGGGGAATTGGAGGGTGATCCTGTGGATTTTATCATGGAAGTAGTCAGCCAGGGTTTGGGCAGGAAGGGAGTGAGGGACCAGAGGCGGAGGTACCTTGAGGAGGGAACTAAGAGTAGTAAAGAGATGGCGAGGATCAGAGGCAAGGGAGTTAGTCAAATGGACATAGTAGTCTTGTTTAGCAAGAACTAAGGTTGACTGGAAAGAGACAAGCATGAATTTGAAGTGTAGAAGGTCAGCATGGGAGTGGGATTTGAGCCAGACATGTTCAGTTGGGGCACAGGAACGAAGATAGCGGGTAGTAGATGTGAGCCAGGGCTGGGGTGTAGAACGCCTCACAGGACATGGGATGGGCGGTGTGAGAGCATCCAAGGCCGAGGAAAGAGCAGCATTATAGGAGGTTACTGCCTCATCAACGGAATTAGATAACAAAGTGGAAGAAACAGGTGAAGAAATGGCGGAAGAGAGAGCTAAGGGATCAATAGCATGAAGGTTTCTAAATAGGTTGGATGAGACAGTACGAGGCTGAGGCAGAGGGTGATGAATATTAAGGCTTAAGAGGTGATGGTCAGATAAGGGAAGCACAGAGTTACAGAAGTTAGAGGGTAAGCAGTTAGAAAAGAATATCAGGTCCAGGCAGTGACCAAGCTGGTGAGTGGGGGCAGTGGAGCAGAGTTGGAGGTTGAAAGAGGAGGTAAGGGAGAGGAGCTTTAAAGCATGAGGATCAGAGGGATTATCGACATGGATGTTGAAATCCCCAAGAATAAGAGTGGGGGAGGAGGAGACAAGAAAGACGGATAGCCATGAGTCAAAATCGGTAAGAAAGGTAGAAGCAGACATGTCAGGAGGACAATAAATAACAGCAACACGGAGAGGAAGCGGAGTGAAGAGGCGGATGGAATGGACTTCAAATGAGAGGAAGGCGTGAGATTGAGGTAGGATGAGGGGTGGGAATTGGCAGGAGGGTGAAAGTAAAAGCCCAACACCACCACCACGACCAGTGAGACGAGGCGTGTGGGAGAACTGAAAGCCCCCATGACAGAGAGCAGCCGTAGATGCGGTGTCATCAGGGAGAAGCCAGGTCTCTGTTAAAGCAAGGAGGTGTAGGGCATTAGAGATAAAAAGATAATGGGTAAAAGCAAGTTTAGAAGAGACAGAGTGTGCTTTCCACAAGGCACATGAGAAAGGGAGAGCGGAAGGGGAAAGAAGAGGCATATTGATAAGATTAGACATGTTGCGAGAGATCCTCTTCTCAGAGTGAGAGAGAAATCTAGGGGGACCAGGATTAGGGTTGATATCACCGGCTGAGAGGAGGAGAAGGAGTAGCAGAGTATGGGGTAGAGAGGAGACAGTGCGGCAGAAATGTGAGTGAGAAAGCCTTAGAGAGAGTGGGAAAGGTTGGATGAGAGGGAGAGAGTGATAAAGCCGGAGAGCTGATGGTAGGATAGAAGAAAGAATGGAGGGGGCAGTAAGGGTGGGAAGGGAGGGATGAGGAGTGAAGGAGTGACGATGCTGGTAGGAGGGGAAATAATTAGGGAGAATGAGAGAAGGGAAGACAATGTGAAATGGAGCCATAGAAGGCACTGAGAGGGGCTATGCAGCAAATGTTATCTAACAAGCAGAGAAGCAGCAATGCAGCGTAGTTATTATTAACAAGCCTCAGTTGAGTCTACGGCTATGCATTATGTTAATACAAACAGCAATGGTGTCAAAAGGGCAAGCAGCAAGAGTTATTCAAGCATTATCAGCAAAGTCCCCATACTTAAAAGTACTAGTAGCTTTCCTGCTACATCAAGCATTCCTGGCTGCCCTTCACTGCAGTACTGACACTCATTTTCTCAGTAGTTACTCTAAAGATGATGTTCCCACAGAAATTTAACAGGCCCAAGAGAAAGCAACTCTACATACAGGAAATCTTCTCCAGTGCATAGTTGATGTCGGTCCCAGCACGTGACACAATAGGACAGAAAAGCAGCAGCGGTCCTTCTGATGTAGCGCTATAATCCTCTCTCTGGAGGTGGATCCCACAGCTCTCGAGGCGCTGGGCAACTTGGTCTAGGAACTGCTGATCTGAACTAAAAGTCTTCCCAGTAACACATACCTGTAGGGTGATGACTTACATAAAATATGTACACAAGAGAAACATTATATGTTAATGATATGCGCTGGCTTTTATTTTATGTAGTTTGTTTTTAGCAGGAGAAAAAAACACCATGTGTGACAACAGTAACCTCCAGTAGCACACAAGTCTGTAGTCTGAAGAACACAGTGGAGGAATGGCCTGAGCAGCAGACTGAGAGCCAAGGAAGCTAAAGTTGAAATCCCACGACTCCTACTGACATCCCTTGCAGTCTTGGGCAAGTCACTTCACACTCCATCACTTCAGATGGAAATTAGATTGTAAGCACTCTGAGGAAGGGACCTACTGTACTTGAATTACAATTTGCCCTGAGAACAGGTTTAGAGAGGCGAGTAAGTCAATCCAAATCCTGAGTCCCCTCTCACCATAGATGTTCTTTTGCTTTTTAGATGTCCTGGAATTGGCATATTGTTTCATTTTAAAGGTGTGCATATTGTTATATTGATATTTTTTACATTTCTGTTGTATGTCTTCTTATTACTTTATTGTTCTTTATTTTATGACTTTTTATTTTATTTTTTATTGTATTTTGTTATGAGCTATGGGTTGGAATAGTGGAATCTAAATGTTGCAAATAAATGCTTAAAATAAAGAATGCAGTCCATTACCTTTCAACACATGCTCACAGCTTAGTGCTGTGGCTTGCCTGTATATGGAAGGGTGGAGAGAGGAAACAGCTTAACATCAAATTTTGTTAAATGTGTCACTGAGGTTAGGATATAACAGCCCAATTCCATCCCATACTTAGATCCCTCTGTATGTCCGGTCTGAGCCATACGTACAGAGGGGATCGCAATTCTGATCCCACAGGGCATGTCTAGCCCCACGGGAACTGAATCACGATCAGGCATGTAGATGCGGGCTGGAAATGTGATTCAGTCCGGCCAACTCAGTCAGGGTTTTTAAAAAGAGCCACGGCACCATGGCCTCCTGTTGCTATGGCACCGCGGCTCCATTTAAAAGCCACAATGCCAACCGCCTGCAACAAATGCTAATTCCCCGCAGCCCGACCCCAATTCTGGCCTCCTAAGGCCAGGGTTGGGCTGCAGGGAATGTCCCCTAGATCCTCCTGCCACGTCCGTGCCCCGGCAGCCGCAAAACTAAACGTCCAGAGAAGTTATTCCACCTCGGAGGTGGAATAACTTCCCCGAACATGCTGCCAGCCCTGGACATAGAGGACCGACATTTGAATCGGCCCTGTACGTCCAGGGCTGGTGACTGCCCACTGCCCTCCCCCAGGCCGCCCATTCCCCAACCCCATCTAACTGCCCCGCACAACCAACGGGAAAGTTATTATGGGGCCGGAGAAGCAACGAATAGCGTTGGGACATCCTTCCCTGCTATTCGTGACTCAGAATAACTCCGTAAGTGGCTGGCAGAGAAGTTTGTAATTTATTCATGATTTTTAAAGAAATCCATGAATATTACTGAGAATAGGAATAAAGGAGACATTTTTCTTGTTCTCCACAGAGGCTGCAGGTCTGGCAATAATTTTTAACCAAGGGACACTACTTTTTTTTTTTTTTAAAAGGGAAACACTCTTCCTTCCCCTTTCTCCCATGCAGTTTTTCCCTTCCAATATCTGACCAATAAAGTAAATAGATAGAAAAGTAGACATAGACTCTGCATCTGCTCTTTGCACTGGCTGGATCTGAAAGGAAAAGTATACTTTAAACATGTAAAATACTTTCGGCATTAGCTGCTACTATGGGGATAACACAAATTGAAAGCCTCATAGTAGCAGCTAACCTGCCAAAAACATCAGATATTGTAAGCAATTTTCTGCGATATCAGATATTTGCATGGGGTTATTCCCCAGAGGCCCAATAACATGGAAGTGTAGCTGCTGCAAATCAGCAGCAGATGTTTGCCCTGGAGGTGATCGGGCCTCCCCCCTTTTCTACAATATAGTTGGTGCTATGGTGTTGCGATCCACAGTATCCACAATATTGAAAAAAAAAAAAGCACCGATCCCTCTGAGTAAAACACCATGCCAAATAGCCAGTCGGGCAAAGCCCCCTCCCTCCCCACCCCCGATCCACTGGTTGAAGGGGGGCCCCTATGGTCCCCCTCCTCCCTCCCCCTCCCACTGTTTCATTACCAATAAGATTCCCAGCTAGCCAGCCATCAAAGGGGGGGGGGCACTCCTCCTACCACCTCAAAAGCCTACTTTTCAAAATTCTGGTGGTCTAGTGGAAGACGAGGCAGGAATGGTCCTCTTTGCTCCTGCTGCCACCATCAGGTCATCTCAAAATAGACAGGATCACAGGGTGCTATCCTCTAGTCTCACGCTAGGGGGCGCACCGCAAGATTGTGGCCATCTTTGTTAGGTCCACTTTGGAGGGCAGGAGCACACCTTCCACTAGATCAGCAGGATTCTGAAAGGCAGGCCTTTGGGGGGAATTAAGGGGGGAGGGGCTGGCTAGCTGGGAAACGTATTGGTAAAGGGATGGTGGAAGGCGGAGAGAGGGTGATATGGGGCTCCTCCTTCAACCAGTGGATCAGAGGGTGAAGAGGAATGAGGCTTTGCCTGAATGGCTAGCCGGGATGGTGTTTTGCTCCGGGTGGGGGGGTGCACTGATCTCTATGGGCAGCTCCCAATGTAGATCGGGAGTTGTCCAGCGAGGGATCAGAGCTGCAGGGGAGGGGCAGCACTTTTTTTTTTTTTATATTGTCGGTGCCACGGATCGCAGCACCACAGCACCGACAATATTGTGGAGGGGGGCCAACGATGCATTTGGGGACAGCATGGTAGCGATCGGGGCACAGAACTACTGACAGCTCTGTGCACCAGATCACTACCATCAATCCCCTTGGATTTACCATGGGGGACCTGCAGTACCTGTTTCGGCAGGCACTGTGGGACTTTTTCCACGAAACCTGGTAAGGCAAGTAATGCCAGGTCTTCGCGTGAAATCCAGTCCTCCGCAGTATCTGCAGGGGCTACCCCAAAGCCCCCTGCAGATACCTTGGGGCACCGCGATAACTGCCAAACCCTAATGCAGTTCAGTAGATATGCTCCTTTGAAAAAGCATAATGTGTGTTCTGAAAGGCAGACGTTAGGAGTCTTTATTAGTTCAAAATATTAAAAGTAGTATGCCACACTTTCTGAAATGCTGCAGTACTGCATAATGCGAGGATTTCATGGATGCGCTTTCTGATCATCTTACTATTCGGGAGATAGGCAGAACATAAATAGTTTTAAATAAACATTCAGATCATCAAGAAAAAAGCTACTTGGCACTCACTGTCTTTCTGGGATTGTTCTTCATTTTGTGTTTGCAATGTGTCTGAAGCACCAGAAGATTCCTTTAATACATAAAAACAAATAGGAAGAAAATAAACCACAATTATATGTTGTATTATATGATTCTGAGCAGGGCCGTCCCAACCATTAGGCAAGACGAGGGCACCTAGGGCAGTACTTCTCAACCTTTTTTATTCTGTGACAGACTTCTGAGCTCTATCAATCCTCATGGCACACTAAAACAAATTCTGCATGATCCTCAACCCCGTTTCCTGCCACCAACAGGAATGCTTCATTCTGCTGGCCTCACCTGAACATATACGTCTAATGGGGCCTGCAAGATTACAGGATCCCAGGCTTTGCCTACTTGAAGCCAGGAGAGCAGCTACACATGTGGAAAGTGTTGCTCTCTTCCTCCCAGTAGGGAAGGGAGGATAAAATTACCGGTTTTCTGATGGGTCAATCTGTGACTTGTTCCCCATAGTGCCAGTGGGGAGTGAAGAGTTATTTTTTTAGGAGGGGGCAAATCCAAGGAAAACTGTAGAATCTACTTGCAAACTATACTTAAAACCAAATATTTTATGCTTTCTTGGTTACTACAAAATACTTTTGAGCCCAATACAAAAGACGCAGGACTCGTGAGTATGTCCTGCCTACAAGAGAAATAAATAAACACCAGAAAAAGAAATAACATTTCCATCATTTCCAAAATATAGATTTTGTGTGGATGTAATATCCAGTTTACTCCAGGAGTCGTGTACTTATAGTACTAGATCACTGCATTATTTATTCTGCTGACACCTAATCAGGAGTTAGCGGGCCTGATTAGCCTGTGAATGAACTGAGAGCAGCTGAGGCCTGCATAAAAGGCTTCAGAACCCTGCCCTGTTGAGGCATTCCAAACAGGGGCTCTACAGGTCAAACAACGGTAAGGATTTGAGGGTTTATTTTTATTAAATTGCTAGCTCTCTGACTGGGAGCTCTTAAAAGGGTTGGGGTATATTTTTAAAACATTACATTCTTTTTGGTGGTTTAGTGGCAATATTTTCTTTAGCAGAGTAGGTTTAAACTCCAGTAACCTTCTCAGCTTTTGGGACCTGCTGACACCTAATCAGGTGTTAGCTGGTTGGGTGGGAGGCGACAAAGAGTACAGGTAAATGGGGCTCACTCTGAGGAGAAGGATGTTAGCAGTGGTGTGCCAAAGGGATCTGTCCTTTGTCCAATTCTTTTTAACATCTTTGTTAGTGATATAGTGGAAGGGCTGTCGGGTAAGGTTTGCCTTTTTGCGGATGATACCAAAATCTGCACTAGAGTAGACACCCAGGAAGGTGTAGATAACATGAAGAGGGATCTAGCTAAGCTTGAAGAATGGTCTAGAATCTGGCAGCTGGGATTTAATGTTAAAAAATGTAAGGCCATGCATTTGGGCTGCAGCAATCCAAGGGAGCAATATAGTATAGGAGGTGAAGTACTTTTGTCCACTAAAGAAGAGCGGGACATGGGCGTGGTTGTGTCTGATGATCTTAAAGTAGCTAAGCAGGTAGAAAAGGCAACGACAAAAGCTAGAAGGATGCTTGGGTGCATACGGAGAGGAATGGCTAGCAGAAAAAAGGAGATGATAGTCCCTCTGTATAAGTCTTTGGTGCGACCTCATTTGGAGTATAGTGTGCAATTCTGGAGACCGCACCTTCAAAAGAATGTGAACAGGATGGAGTCGGTGAAGAGGGTGGCTACTAAAATGGTTAGTGGCCTTCATTATAAAGCATATGAGGACAGACTTAAGGATCTTAATATGTACACCTTAGAGGAAAGGCGGGATAGAGGTGATATGACTGAGATGTTTAAATACCTCCGTGGCATAAATGTTCAGGGAAAGAGCCTCTTTCAATTGAAAGCAAGTTCTGCTACGAGGGGACATGGGATGAGGGTGAAGGGGGATAGATTCAGGAGTGATTTGCAGAAATATTTCTTTACGGAAAGAGTGGTGGATCCGTGGAATAGTCTCCCAGTGGAGGTGGTGGAGATGAGGACAATAACTGAATTCAAAAAAGCATGGGGCAAACACAGAAGATCACTAAAGGAAAAAAGGGGACTGTTGTAGTTGTTGATATGGAAGGACAGACTAGATAGGCCATGTGGTCTTTTCTGTCGTCATATTTCTATGTTTCTATGTTTCATCACTGAAAATAAAATGCCTTTTCTACCTTTGTTTAGGTGTTTTTCGCCCCTAATCATGTTGGTCCCAGTCTTTTCTGATTATTCTTCTTGTCTATTTTGTCCTAACTCCTTCTTCAGGCTCTCCTTTCCATTTTACTTTTCTTCTGTCTGACTTCATCATTTCCTGCTTTATCTCTCTCTAACCTCAATATTTTTCCATTCTAAATCTCTCCCAAACAGCAGCATCTCTTTAGACTCATTGCAGTCACAGCTTGATCTCACCTCTCTTCTCCTTTCCTAACTAGGTTGCTTCTCCATCAATCTCCTACTTTCTGGTTCCTTTCTTGACCAACAGCTATCCCTAATGGCTGCATTTTGACTCTCGGACAGAAGAGAAAGGAGTTGGAACCGCTATTGTAGGTCCTGTTCTTTGCTCTGCAGTGTCTGCTCTAATCACACCTATCTCCTCTCATCCTTGAATAACAGGAATAAGGGTGGATTAGGGAGTAGAGTAGATATCCATTGGTGTTAAGATGACCATGTTTGTTGAGTTTAATTAACAAAATCTTGGGGGGTGGGGAAGAGGGCAACGGTAAGACTGAAGGTTTGCCTAGATCATTCAGTATCCATTCTTGCATCAGCTCTGATTCTAAACAATCTGACTGGTCAGAACACAAGATGGCAGCTTTCAAGAGTCATCCGATTTCATGAGCTTGGTGAAAACATCACTGTCTGCTGATCTTTCCGTTAAATACAAATTGCACATTGTCTCACTTCAGCAGCTCTCCCCTTTGGGCAAAGAATTTATTGATGATTGGCAGCCTCAGAATTACCAAGAGATCCAGTTCAAGGAGAACGATTTTGGCCACTCCCTTTATCCCAGTGTGCTGTGGTATTTTCAGTCTCTGCTTCTTCCATTTGAAATCAGTGCTGCGGGTATTAGCATGCATTAGACTGGTCTAAACCCTCCCTCCTTGAACTGGCTACCTGGCATCTCTGTGCTCTTTTTGGTTTAAAGGTGCTCAGTTTTTGCAGATAAGGAATTACTGGCTCATCAACGCTGTCTGTTCTATAACAGAAAATTGTCCGTGTTGTTCTGAACAGCAGTTGCAAGAATGCAAACATGTATGACCAGTGTAACAGAGTATCTGTAGGCAGTCTTAATATGTAAAATAGGGCTTCCCAAACCTGCTCTGGTGACCTCATAATGTACATAAATGAGATACAGTTCCATACACTGAAAGTCCACTATCTCTTTTATTTGTTTATTTATTTATTTATTTAAAGAATTTTATATCTTGTCATCTCCATTTCTAAGAGGCTTCCAAAAAAACCCACACAGAATCATAGTTTCACATATCAGTAACATATAGACAGCAGTCAAACAAAATATAAAACAATCAATGGTCATGGAATCATAGCTAACCTAACCAACATCTCAGTGTTGTTAAGTGCCGTTGAGTTGCTCGACTAAATAAGAATGTCCTCACCTGCTTGTGAAGAAATAAGAGATCGTTATTGAATCTCAGTTCATCTGGAAAGAAATTCCAAATGCATGGCACAAAAACTGAGAATGCTCTATTGTGAGTAATCTGATTAGAAGCTTATTTGACTGAAGAGATATATTCAAATGACATGACCGAACCAACCGTGAAGAATTGTACAACTGTAATAGTGGAAATAGACAATCAGCAAACAAACCACAAATTAATAAAACACATTCATTGCAACCTGGTATCTAATACAAAATTTAACGGGCAACCAGTGCAGTTTATTTATTTATTTTATTTTATTTACCATGCTATTCTGCATCAGTGTAGTTTACATTGAACAAACTGAAATTACATTGAACAGGGCATTATAACTTGGAGATAACTATTTTACAGGGAACATGGGCTATGGAGGGTTAAGTGGCTTGCCCAAGACCACAAGGAGCACCTGTGGGACTAGAAACCCCAGTCCTTCCAGCCCAAGGTTGCTGTCCTCTAGTGGGATTTGAACCCCTGACCTTCTGGCTTGAAGTACCTTACCCCAACCACTAGGCTACTCCTCCACTCCACTAATTAATAGGGTGTAATATGATCTGAACTGGCCACATTTTGAGCTCACTGTAAGGCTTTTAATGTGAATGCAAGCACCACAGTTAAAATAAGATTACAGAAGTCAAAGTGTAAAAATCAGAAAAAAATCTAAATAAGGATGCAACAGGCATTGAATACAAATTTATTTATTCAGCACTCTCTGGTAGGGTCTCTCAAGATGGACAGGTCTCAGCTGAGGTGTCAGGCTAAGACAAACCACCCATCTGGACAGAATGGGATGGTGTTGGTAACGAAGGATCATATTTCTGTGACAATGACAACAGTGACATTTTACTTAACAGATAATGTTCTTTCCTTGTATCATGCTAGACCAGTCCAGACAAGTGGGTTGTGTTCCCACAGTAACAGTATATAATGGCAGATAAAGACTAGTATGGCCCATCTAGTCTGCCTAATAAGGTGGTTAGAGTAGGTATACCTGCTGCTCCGTGCAGGTCAACCCTCTCTATGCCTTTGTTTAGGGCTGTACCCGCCACTCCGTGAAAGTCACCTCTCTCTATGCCTTTGTTTAGGGTTGTACCTACCACTCGGTGCAAGTCACCTCTCTGTAATTGTTGAGATATAAGAAATAGTTACGTGTATTTTGATTTTATCTTCTTTCTACAAAGGGATGCACTGAGTCTGCCCCATGTCATTTTGAATTCCATCACTGAAAAGGCGATGGCGAAAACTAGAAGGATGCTTGGGTGCATAGGGAGAGGAATGGCTAGCAGAAGAAAGGAGGTGATAGTGCCTCTATATAAGTATTTGGTGCGACCTCATTTGGAGTATTGTGTGCAATTTTGGAGACCGCACCTTCAAAGGAAAACACATAGGTTGGAGTCGGTGCTACTAAAATGGTTAACGGTCTTCGTTATAAAGCATATGAGGACAGACTTAAGGAGCTTAATATGTATACTTTAGAGGAAAGGCGGAATAGAGGTGATATGAACGATGAAAGGAAGCTTGTCTGTACAGGGCTGTGTACACTGTGAGGATACTTAATAATACTATATTACTGAAAGCCCTCAGAAAGATTTAACACCACAGATTCAGTAGCTCAGATATTCCAGGGCCTATTACTTAGCTAAGAACCTTGAGAGACTCTACTGAAAAAATATGCTGAACTTTCACAGAACAGAGAAACTAGGTTTGTTTATAATACAGAAAGTGCAGGGAAGAACTTTCTCTTCAGTCTTAGAAACATAGAAACATAGAAATATGACGACAGAAAAAGACCACATGGCCTATCTAGTCTGTCCTTCCATAACAACTACAACAGTCCACTTTTTGCCTTTAGAGATCCTCTGTGTTGGTCCCATGCTTTCTTGAATTCAGTTACTGTCCTCATCTCTACCACCTCCACTGGGAGACTATTCCACGGATCCACTACTCTTTCCGTAAAGAAATATTTCCGCATATCACTCCTGAATCTATCTCCCTTCACCCTCATCCCATGTCCCCTCGTAGCAGAACTTGCTTTCAATTGAAAGAGGCTCTCTCCCTGAACATTTATGCCACGGAGGTATTTAAACATCTCAATCATATCACCTCTATCCCGCCTTTCCTCTAAGGTGTACATATTAAGATCCTTAAGTCTGTCCTCATATGCTTTATAATGAAGCCCATTAATCATTTTAGTAGCAACCCTCTGCACCGACTCCATCCTGTTCACATCCTTTTGAAGGTGCGGTCTCCAGAATTGCACACCATACTCCAAATGAGGTCGCACCAAAGACTTATACAGAGGCATTATCACCTCCTTTTTTCTGCTAGCCATTCCTCTCCGTATGCACCCCAGCATCCTTCTAGCTTTTGCTGTCGCCTTTTCCACCTGTTTAGCTACTTTAAGATCATCAGACACAACCACGCCTAGGTCCCGCTCTTCTTTAGTGGACAAAAGTACTTCACCTCCTATACTGTATTGCTCCCTTGGATTGCTGCAGCCCAAATGCATGACCTTACATTTTTTAACATTAAATCCCAGCTGCCAAATTCTAGACCATTCTTCAAGCTTAGCTAGATCCCTCCTCATGTTATCTACCCCTTTCTGGGTGTCTACTCTATTGCAGATTTTGGTATCATCCGCAAAGAGGCAAACCTTACCCGACAGCCCTTCCGCTATATCACTAACAAAGATGTTAAAAAGAATTGGACCAAGGACAGATCCCTGGGGCACACCACTGGTAACATCCTTCTCCTCAGAGTGAGCTCCATTTACTTGTACTCTTTGTCGCCTCCCACCCAACCAATTTCTAACCCAAGCAGTAACTTTAGGGTCCATCCCTAGGGTGCTCAGTTTGTTTATAAGTCGCCTGTGAGGAACAGTGTCAAAGGCTTTACGGAAATCTAAATACACCACATCTAGAGCTCTCCCTCGGTCCAACTCCCTGGTCACCCAGTCAAAAAAATCAATCAGATTTGTCTGACAAGACCTGCCTCTGGTGAATCCATGCTGCCTCGGATCCTGTAATCCGCTGGACTCCAGAAACCTCACTATTTTCTCTTTCAGCAGCGTTTCCAATAATTTACTCACCACCGAAGTTAAACTAACCGGCCTGTAGTTTTCAACCACATCCTTACTTCCGCTTTTGTGTAAAGGCACCACATGAGCCTCTCTCCAGTCCTTTGGCACCACTCCTGACTCCAACGAGGCATTGAAAAGGTCAGTCAGTGGAGCTGCTAGAACGTCCCCAAGTTCCCTCAGTATTCTAGGGTGTATCCCATCCGGTCCCATCGCTTTGTCTACTTTAAGTTGAGCTAGTTTCTCACGAACACAGTCTTCTGAAAATAGTTCAAGATGTCCCTCGCTTCTGTTCTTATTTGTGGGTGTTTTCTGAGGTCCTGCTCCTGGTTCTTCATCTGTGAACACAGAACAAAAATATTTGTTAAGCAATTCCGCTTTATCCTTATCAGCTTCTACATATTCCCCCCCTGCACCCTTGAGTCTGACAATACCACTTTTGCTCTTCCTCTTCTCACTAATATATCTGAAAAATGTCTTATCCCCCCATTTTATTGCATTGGCTATTTCCTCCTCCTTTTGAATCTTTGCCTTCTTGACTACTTTGCTAGCTTCTCTAAGTTTTTCCAAATACAGATGCTTGTCTTCTGCTCTCTGTGATCTCTTGTATTTCATGAAGGCCTCCCTCTTTTTCTTCACTTTTTCAGCTACTTCCTTCGAAAACCATAGCGGTCTCCTGTTCCTTTTGCCTTTATTTACCATTTTAACAAAAAGGTTGGTTGCCCTTAAAATACCCCCTTTCAGTTTTGCCCACTGTTTTTCTACATCCCCCAGCTGTTCCCATCCCACTAACGACTCCCTGAGGTATTGGCCCATCTTCGCAAAGTTAGTCTTCCTAAAGTCTAAGATCCTCACCTTGGAATGGATTCTTACAGCCCTAGTCCTAATACTGAACCACACCATCTGGTGATCACTGGAAGCAAAATGATCTCCCACTACAACATCAGAAACACTTTCACCATTGGTAAGCACCAAGTCCAGTATGGCCCCTTCACGTGTGGGGTCTGTTACCAATTGCCTGAATAGTTCTCCCTGTAGAGAATCCAGGATCTCCTTACTTCTAGATGATACTGCAGCAGGAATGTGCCAATCAACATCTGGCATATTGAAATCTCCTATCAGTAGCACTTCCCCTTTCTTAGCAATGCTGCGTATGTCTTCAATTAACTCTCTGTCCACCTCTTCCTCTTGTGAGGGAGGTCTGTATATCACTCCAATGCAAATAGATTTCTCTTTCCCTCTTTCTAGTTTAACCCACAACGCCTCCTCTCTCCCTTTTAAGCTCTGTAATTCCAAAGCTTTAATAGTAGTTTTTACATATAGTGCCACTCCTCCTCCTCTTCTTCCTACCCTGTCCTTCCTGAATAAAGTATAGCCAGGTATAGTTACATCCCAGTCATTGTTTTCTGTGAACCATGTTTCTGTAACTGCCACTAAATCCAAGTCAGCCACTCCCACCAAAGCTTCAACCTCAGGGATCTTATTTCCCATGCTACGGGCATTAATACACACTGCTTTCCATATGTTACCCCTGTTACCCATTTCCATAAAGGTATTTAATGTATCACCTACCTGGGGGCTTTCACTTACCTGGGGGCTTTCTTCACCCATCCCCAAGGAAACATACATGTGAAAACTGCTTGTGTTAGAATTATTGTTTAACAAGTTATGTCTGGGAATATATGTATGTCTCCTCCTGATGACCTATACTAATAAGATCTGACCTGTGACATAGAGATGCACATTATGAATATACGTGATGTTTGATGTAGAATAATAAAGGTGGAAATTATGCTGTGAGATGGAATTTTGACCAATAAAAACAATGATCGAAGTAGGTGCAGTCAGAGAGAGAAGGTGCAAGCTTCTACTCTCTCTCCCAAAGCTTTAGTTTTGTATATAATACAATAGTGTGTGAACTGTAATGGTTATTGCTTCCTTATCATTGCTCTGAGTGTGGAAATCCGTTACCGGTGAGGGGAGGAGCAGAGTACACTTTCAATTGCGACGTTTAAATACCTCCATGGCATAAATGTTCAGGAGGAGAGCCTCTTTTGATTGAAAGAAAGCTCTTCTACGAGGGGACATAGGATGAGGGTGAAAGGGGATAGGCTCAGGAGTAATATGCGGAAATATTTCTTTACGGAAAGAGTGGTAGATGTGTGGAATAGTCTCCCAGTGGAGGTGGTAGAAATGAGGACAGTATCTGAATTCGAAAAAGCAGGGGACAAACACAGAGGATCTCTTAAGGACAAAAAGGGGACTGTTGTAGTGATTGATATGGAAGGGCAGACTAGATAGGCCAGCGATGGCGAACCTATGGCACGCGTGCCAGCTGTGGCACGCGAAGGCCTTGCAGCTGGCACGTGGGAAGGTCCGCAAAAGAAGAAAAAGCTGGCTCTGACTGCTGCCGCGGACGCGGCAAGGGCAGAATGCAGCGTCCCGCGGGGCCCCCTCCGCCCGCTAAGCCCCTCTGCAAGGGCTTTCAGATTCGCGAGGGAGAGCGTCTCCCTCGCGTCTCTGTTAAGCCCGCAGGGGCTAATGGGAAATTTCCCATCAGCCCCGCGAGGGACTGATGGGAAATTTCCCATTAGCCCCTGCGGGCTTAACAGAGTCGCGAGGGAGACGCTCTCCCTCGCGAATCTGAAAGCCCTTGCAGAGGGGCTTAGCGGGCGGAGGGGGCCCCGCGGGACATTGCAATCTGCCGCGGCGGCAGCCAGAGCCTGCTTTTTTTTAAAAAAAATTTGCCAGGGGGGGTTAGGACTGCTAATGGGCAGGGAGGGGGGGTTAGGACTGCTAATGGGCAGGGAGGGAGGGGGGGTTAGGACTGCTAATGGGCAGGGAGGGAGGGGGGTTAGGACTGCTAATGGGCAGGGCAGGCAGGGAGGGAGGGAGGGAGGGAGGGGGGGGTTAGGACTGCTAATGGGCAGGGAGGGAGGGAGGGGGGGGTTAGGACTGCTAATGGGCAGGGAGGGAGGGAGGGGGGGTTAGGACTGCTAATGGGCAGGGAGGGAGGGAGGGAGGGGGGGTTAGGACTGCTAATGGGCAGGCAGGGAGGGAGGGGGGGGTTAGGACTGCTAATGGGCAGGGAGGGAGGGAGGGGGTTAGGACTGCTAATGGGCAGGGAGGGAGGGAGGGAGGGAGGGGGGGGTTAGGACTGCTAATGGGCAGGGAGGGAGGGGAGGGGGGGTTAGGACTGCTAATGGGCAGGGAGGGAGGGAGGGAGGGGGGGGTTAGGACTGCTAATGGGCAGGGAGGGGGGGGTTAGGACTGCTAATGGGCAGGGGGGGGTTAGGATGGGCAGGGAGGGGGGGGGGTTAGGACTGCTAATGGGCAGGGAGGGAGGGTGGGGTAGTACTGCTAATGGGCGGGCAGGGAGGGAGGGAGGGAGGGGGGGTTAGGACTGCTAATGGGCAGGGAGGGAGGGGGGTAGGACTGCTAATGGGCTGGGGGGGTTAGGACTGCTAATGGGCGGGCGGGCGGGCGGGCGGGCCGGGCGGGCGGGGGGGGTAGGACTGCTAATGGACTGGGGGGGTAGGACTGCTAATGGGCTGTGGGCTGATGGGGGCTGTCTGGAAATGGGGTGATGGGGGTTTAGGACTGGAAGTGGGTTATAGGGGGGCTTAAACTGAAAATGGGGTGATGGGGGTTTAGGACTGGAAGTGGGTTGATGGGGGGGGCTAGGACTGGTATTGGGTTGGGGGGTTGCTAGGACTGGAAATGGGCTGATGGGGGGCTAGGACTGGAAATGGGCTGATGCAGGGACTAGAAGGGAATGGATGCTGGGTGAGCCTGGAACTAGAAGGGAGCTGGTGTTGGGGGAGGATTAGAATGGGATGGGGCTGGGAGAGTAAAATGGAGAGGGGAAAAATATTTTGTGTGGGAGGGATAAAAAATCTACAATTGGCCGGGTATTGGGAGAATAAGTGGGGATTGAGGATGGAGGGGTAAATTTTGAGTAGATGAAATAGGAATGAGGAAAGAGCAAAAGGAGAAAGATTAGTATGTTAAAGCAGATGTAGAGAGAGAATGGAAAAAAAAAACAAGACAGAAGAAAGGACAAATGGACAGCAGATGGAGAGTTAGCAGAAGACACGAAGAAACCAGAAGAAAGTGGCTGGAACAATTGCAACTGAAAAAAATGCACAAAAGGTAGAAAAATATCTCTTTATTTTGAATTTATTAACTGGAATATGTCAGCTCTGGGAAATGTGCATCATTAATTTTTGCGCTTTGTTTAGTACAAGAGGAAATTAATTTATAGTTTTATTTCTACAGTGTTGTTGTATATTCCAAGTTTGGCTTTTGGGGTTCCCAGTTTAATTATTGTCTTCCTGTTTCTAAATTGTGATTCCTTGTTTGGTGATGGTCTGTTCTGCATGTGTAACTGAGCTGAGGTATTCTGTTTATATAATTCCTATTTGACATTGCCACTTGTTCTTTCCCCAGTAGGTCATGTATTGTTGTTCTCTGAAATGTATTGGTTTAATATTTGCAGTGTTGCCTTTTGATAGTTAGGGTATGGTGCTTTGTGAGTCCTGGTAGTGCTGTTAGGATACGGCGGGTTTGCTATGGGTTCTAAATGGGCAGCGTTTGTAGTAGTTCCTAATGTGCCTGGCGGTTGGTACTGGATTATAGTAATGTAGAAACCTTTTAGTCTTTCTTTATCCATATACTCATTAAGAGGCATGTTTACTAAAAGTTAGTGTATGGTAACATTATGCAAATATTTATGCAAATGAGGCACCTTATGCAAATGAGGCTTTAATTGACGTGCTGGCACTTTGAGGAAATTCTTTGGTTTTGTGCGGCAGTTTGGGCACTCGGGCTCAAAAAGGTTAGCCATCACTGAGATAGGCAATGTGGTCTTTTTCTGCCATCATGTTTCTATGTATTCGCCCTCACCACCTCCATCAGAAGGGCATTCCAAGTATCCACTAACCTTTCAGTGAAAAAGTATTTCCCGCTGTTACTTTTAAGTTTGCCTCCTTGCAGCTTCATTTTATGCTCTCTAGTTTTACAGCTTCCCCTTCTTTGAAAAGGGTTTGTTTGTTCATTAATACCCTTTAAGTATTTAAATGTCTACATCATATCTCCGCTATCCCTCCTCTCCTCTAGGGTATACATATTTAGGTCTTCAGGTACCTTCTCATGCATCTTCTGGTGCAGGCTTCCAATCATATTGTTTGCCTTCCTCTAAACAGTTTCGAGTGTTTTTATATCCTTTATGAGATATGGGGGTCTGTTTACTAAAAGGCGCTAGCGGCTTCTGTGCGAAATCGGAGCCACAGCTCCGATATCACACGGAAGCCACTAGCACCGCTTAGTAAATAGACCCCATGGTCTCCAAAACTGAACACAATACTCCAAGTGAGGCCTCCCCAACAACTTGTACAGGGGCATGAATACCTCCTCCTTTCTGCTGGTGATTCCTCTGTATGTAGCCCAGCATCCGTCTGGCTTCTACTACTGCCTTTTGACATTGTTTAGCCACCTTGATATCCTCAGACACTATCATTCCGAGATCCTTCTCCTGGTTGGTGCATATCAACCTCTCGCCCCCTATCGCATACAATTCCCTTGGATTTCTGCATCCCAAGTGCATTACTCTACACTTCTTCATATTAAATCTTAACTGATAGGCATTAGTCCATTCTTCCAGTTTTTGTAGATCTTTCCTTATATTGTTCACTCCCTCAGAGGAGTCCACACTGTTGCAAATTTTCATGTCATCTGCAAAAGGCAGAGTTTTCCCTTCAATACTTCAGCAATATCACTCACAAATACAGTACCTGTCCCAGGACTGATCTCTGGGGCACACTACTAGTCACCTTCCTTTCTTCCAAGTGAATTCCGTTTACCAATTCTGTCGTCTGTGAGTCAACCAATTTCTGATTCAGTTCACCACCTTGGGACCCATCCCCAGGCTGCTCAGTTTATTGATAAGCCTCCTATGAGGAACAGTATAAAAAGGCTTTGCTGAAATCTAGGTAGATCACATACATCGCATGCTCATCTATTTCTCTGGTCACCAAGTCAAAGAACTCAATCCAGTTTTTTAGGCATGATTATCCTTTGTACATGATCCTTGGATCATGCAACCTATTGGTTAATAGAATGTCCACTATCCTCTCTTTAAAGAACACCTCCATTACTTTTACCACCACTGAGGTAAGGTTTACCAGTCTATAGTTTGTCCTCTTCCCTATTACCACTTTTGTGAAGAGGTACCACATCAGCTCTTCTCCAGTGCTGCGGAACCTCTCCCATCTCTAAGGATCTATTAAAAACATCCTTTAAAGGCCCTGCCAGAACCTCTCTGAGCTCTTTCAGTATCCTGGGATGTATCCCATCTGATCCCACAATCTTGTCCACTTTCAGTTTTTCAAGTTGTTCAAACACATCATCTTCATTATCATCCCTCCAGTCCAGTCCATATAAATGGGTTATGTCCCACCACCAGCAGATGGAGACTGAGCATGCCAATTTCTAATGATGTCATAGTATAAGAGTTCTGTGCATCTCTCATCAGACTATTCTCAGTCTCTAACAGATGGTGGCGGGCTTCCATGCAGACTGGACTTCTCTGAAAGGCATTTAAAAAAAAAAAAAAAAAGCAAGCACAGGCTAGGGTGACTGGCTGCAAAAAAAAAGAGGCAATTATTTTTAAGCTTTCTTGTCAAGGGCGCTTTAAGTGAGTAGCAAAGGCTACTTTGTGAGCACTGGAAGCCGTTGAGTCAGCAGACAGTAGCTCCACGTAGGAAGAGCAAAACCTGGTAGTCTGGGTCCGTCTCCCACTATGAGATTCTTGCCTGCACCGTTCTCTCTGTCTACACTAGGGGTTCTCTTAGATTTGTTGGCACTGTTTAAAAAAAAAAAAAAAGGTAAAGTGGGCTCCGGGTGTCGGTTGATCAGCGGACACTGGCTTGAACAGTAAGGCTTCAGGTATTTACTAGTTAGCAGTGTTTGTGTCCAAGTAGCATGGTTGGCTTTTGCCCCGAGGGGTTTTCTGGACTGATAGCTGCAGTGGGAAGGCACTCATGCCGGCAAGCAAACCCATTTGTGCGGCAGGCGGCAGCCACTGTGGCTCTCTCTCTCCTCAGCAAGAATTTGTTGGGGGTATGAGGAGGAGGGTCAGGTGGTGGAGGAACAGTTGGAGGCCAGTAATTCTACTACTACTACTACTGATCATGTGTATAGCACTACAAGGCGTATGCAGCGCTGTACAGACACATGTAAAAAAGACTGTTCCTGCTCATCAGAGCTTACAATCTAGTCAAGACAGACAACACAACAGCTGAGGACAAAGATACATCTAGGGGAATGGTAAGAAAATTCATAGAAGACTATGCAGATCAAGATTCAAAAGCGGCCTCGAAGAGGTGAGTTTCCAGCCTGGATTTGAAAAGGGACAGAAATGAAGCCTGATGTACAGACTCATGTAATTTGTTCCAGGCATAAGGAGCAGCAAAGTGGAAGGATCGAAGTCTGGAGTTGGCAGTAGAAGAGAAGGGCACAGATAGAAGGGATCTTCCAGAAGAGCAGAGTTCCCAAGGAGAGGTGTAGGGAGACAGAAGAGAGGAAAGGTAGTGAGGAGCAGCAGAATGAGGGCACTTATAGGTTAGTAGGAGAAGTTTGAACTAGACATGGAAATTGATAGGGAGCCAATGAAGTGACTTGAGAAGAGGGGTTATATAAGTATATCGAGGCTGGTGGAATATTAGCCACGCAACTGAGTTTTGAACAGATTGAAGGGGAGAGAGATGATTCAGAGGGAGACCAGCAAGGAAGAGGTTGCAATAGTCAAGACGGAAGGTGACTAAAGAGTGGAAAGTATCTTAGTAGTGTGTTCACAAAAGAAGGGACAAATTTTGCTAATGTTGTGGAGAAAGCTAAAACCTGTCGTTTCTATCAGCTGGATGTGTGTGAAGGAGAGGGAGGAATCAAAGATGATCCAAGGTTGCGAGTCGAGGAAACAGGGAGGAGCAGAGCGTTATTCAGAGATTGCGAAAGGAGGAATGCGGGAGGTGGTTTTAGGGGGATAATAAGAAGTTCTTTTTTGGTCATGTTCAATTTCAAATAGTAGTGAGACATCCAGGCAGTAATGTCAGACAGGCAGGAAGAGATACGAGCCTGGATTGCCAGAGAGATTTCAGGTATAGAGAGGTAGATCTGAGAGTCATCAGCGTAAAGATGGTACTGAAAACTGTGGGAGGAGATGAGTGCACCAAGGGACTGGGTATATAGAGAGAAAAGGAGTGGACCCAAAACAGATCCTTGGGGTACACCAACTGAGAATGGGATAGCAGTAGAGGAGGATCCACCAGAACAAATACTGAAAGTGCAGTTGGAGAGATAAGACGAGAACCAGGATAGCACAGAGCCCTTAAAACCAAGCAAGGACAAGGTATCGAGGAGAAGGTGGTGGTGAACAGTGTCAAAAGCAGCAGAAAGGCCAAGAAGGATGAGGTTGCTGGAAGAAGGAACAGGTTGCTGGAGACTTTGGCAAGAGCCGTTTCAATAGAATGTAAAGGACGAAAGCCAGATTGTAAAGGATCCAGGAGGGCTTGACAGGAGGGAAAGTCAAGGCAATGGTAGTGAACCGCACATTCAAGTAGTTTAGAGATGAAGGGGAGGAGGGAGATGGGTCGATAATTAGAAGGACAGGTAGGGTCAAGTGAGGGTTTATTGAGGAGAGGGGTAACCCAGGATGCTGGAAGGCCGCAGGAACAGTTGCAGTAGAAAGCGATACTTTGAGAATATGAGAGATGGAAGGGATGATAGTGGAGGAGATGGAGTTTAAGGAGATGGGTAGGAATAGGATCAGAGGAGCAGGTAGTGAGTATGGAGGAGGAATGAAGATAAGTGGTTTCCTCCTCAAAGGAAGAAAGGGTAACAGAGGTTGAGGAGAAGAGTTGGAAGTGGAGCAGACCTGGTGGGGAATTTGAATCTTATGGATTTTTTTAATGGAAATAGTTAGCCAAAGTTTGGGCTGAGGGTCAGGGGCAAGAGAGTTAGTCTTGTTTGGCAAGCATGAATTTGAAATGTAGAAAATCCACAAGGATGTGGGATTTGAGCCAAATGCATTCAGCTGAGCAGGCACAGGAACATAGATAGTGGGTAGTCAAAGACAGCCAGGGCAGAGATACAGTACGCCTCATAGGACATGGCATGGGAGGACCAAGAGCGTCCAGAGGAGAATGCAGTGTTATAGGAAGCTACTACCTCATCAACAGATTCAGATGACATAGTGAAAGAAAGAGTGATGAGACAGTAGTGGAGAGAGCTGATGGGTCAATAGCTTGAAGATTTCTAAAGAGGTTGGAGGAGACTGGGTGAGATTGAGGTAGGGGGTGATAAAGAGTGAAGCTAAAGAGGCAATGGTCAGAACAAGGAAGAACTGAGGTACGGAAGTTTGAGAGTAAGCAATTAGAGAAGACGACAAGGTCCATTAGCTACAGCTTCTCCTCAGTCGTGGGAGCTTTCCCATGCTTTGGGGGGTGGTGGCCATTTTGAAAGCACAGCAAATGAACGTGGCAACAATCTCAGGAAACCAACAGTTGGTTCCCACATGGGCCAAAATGCGGCAGTTCGTGCTGGAAGGCCCCATAGCAGGTGGCTGTGCTCAGGGAACAAGGGCTTTGCCCTTTTCTCTGGAATTTGTATTGCTTCTTCACCAGGCCTACTGCATGAAGCAAGGCCTGGAGGAGAAGCTGATGGCAGCTGCAGTAGCAGATAGTTTGGGGTCCCTAAGAAGTGCATCGGAACCTCCTAGTAAGTATTGCAGGATAGATGAGGAGCCAGGAGAGTCAGAAGGGCACGCCTTGGGTCACTCAGAAGGTTCAGAGGACCCTTTGGAGGGGCCTTCTGGTCTCTATGGAGAACCCACGGCATTGGAGTTTGAGGAGGGAGCAATCCCTCCAGGAGAGGATCCTACTATTGTCCATGTTTTCTGAAAAGAGGAGTTGCTTTCTCTGATTTTGTCGTCCTTGATAGCTTTGAAGATTCTGTTTGGAGCCACTGAGGAGGAGATTACATTGCAGGATCCATTAGTGCAGAGAATTCTTTTCCGGTCCAGAAGGACATCATGCAGATGACAGAGGCAGAATGGGACTTGCCAGAAGCGAGCTTGTGAGGTGATCGTACAATGACCCATCTCTACCCCACTCCTCCAGGAGAGAAGGATCTCTTCCGGGTGCCAAAGGTGGATGACTTGGTGTTGGCAGTGACTAAGAAGACAACTATCCCGCTTGAGGGTGGAGCAGCCTTGAAGGATGCACAGGATAGGAGGCTAGAGACTGCTAAAGCAAGCTTTTGAAGTTAATGTCCTCACATTGCAGGTTCCATTTGTGGTGCGTACATGACGCAGGCTTGCCTTAGATGGGCTCAGGCATTGCCCGAGCAGGGGCAAAGCTTGCATCTAGAGTCCGTGGAGGCCGTCAAGTTAGAGTTAGGTTCGGCCTATTTGGCGGATGACTTCTACAATTTGGTATGATCTTTGGCTAAGAGCATGGTCTTGGTAGTAGCTGCCTGAATTTTCTTTGGCTCTGCAACTGGTCAGCAGATGTGTTGTCCAAAATTAGGCTCAGTAAACTGCCCTTCAAGGGAAAGTTGCTTTTTGGGGAGGCTTTAGAAACGTTGGTAAAGGACTTAGGCAAGACCAAAGGACCCAGGCTTCTTGAAGATAAACCTTGGGGAGGGAAGTCTTTGACTCCAGCCAGAGGTCAAGTTAGAGATTGTTGTTCTTTCGGGCGACCCATTTTGCCCCGGTTCAGCATGGCAGATATCCTTTTCGGGGACAGTCCTTTCATGGCAGAGGAATGGTTAGAGGCTATTATGTGGGATCTGCAGCAGCCTCTAAAATCACAATGAAGTGAGGGAGGCTCAAGTGGAGTGTGTATCAGTAGGCAGTTTCCTCCAATGTTTTTACTCTGCTTGGGCCCAAATTACATCCGACCACTGGGCCTTGGAGGTGATACAAGAAGGATATGTGTTGGAGTTCGCTCATCCTATCTCTGATGCATTCATGTTTTCCCTGTGCAAGTCTCCTGTCAAAGCACGGGCAGTAAAGGAAATGCTAGAGGTTCCTGTGGTTAGATGAGGTGATCAAGGTACCAGAAGAGCAATGTGGCTCAGGTCGATATTCCATCTATTTTGTGGTTCCCAAAAAGAAGGGTTCATTCCATCCGGTTCTTGACCTGAAGCACATCAACAGAGCCTTGAGGGTTCCACGCTTTCACCTGGAGACACTGAGATCTGTGATTACAGCTGTTCAAAAAGGGAAGTTTGATGGCTCTAGACCCCGCAGAGGCATACTTGCATATCCCCATAAGGCCAGAGACCTAGAGGATCCTTCAGTTTGCAGTCCCACTGGGGCATTTTCAGTTTCAGGTAATGCCCTTCAGATTAGCAACAGCGCCGAGAACCTTCACGAACATGATGGTAGTCATGGCAGCTGTACTACGAAAGGACGGAATCTTAGTACATCCCCACTTGGACAATTGGCTAATCCAAGCAAAGTCACAAGCAGAAAGTTAAATGGTAATGCAAAAAGAATGACCTTTCTGCAAAGTCTCAGCTGGGTGATCAATGTCGCCAAGTGCAAGTTGGTGCAGTCACAACAGCTGGTATATCTTGGCTCCTGGTTCAACACAGAAAACGGAATAGTATCGTTGCCACCAAAGAGGATAGCCAAGCTGCAGGAGCAGCTCCACAGGTTCTTGTGGATGAAGGCACTGTCGGCGTGGCACTATCTATAGCTACTCAGATTCATGGTAGCGGTGCTGGATCTGGTCCATGGGCCAAGGCGCACATGAGTCCGCTTCAGAGGATGCTGCTGTCAAGATGGCCGCCGCAGAATCACCTGCTCTCCAGGTTGTTGCAATGTCCGTGGGAGGCAACAGTGAGCTTAAAATGGTAGTTGGATCAGCAGAACTTGGAAAAGGGGATATCACTGGAGATTTCAGACTCAGTGATGGTGACTACCGATACCACCTTTCAGGTTGGGGAGCTCACTGCGAAGCGCAGGTGGCGCAGAGAGGATGGTCTCAGGAAGAGAGTACATGGTCCATCAACTGCCTCAAGATGAGGGTGGTGTGGCTAGCCTTGCTACATTTTGCGCCTCTACTGCAACAGAAGGTGGTCAAGGTGTTCTCGGACGCCTCCACAGTGGCATATCTATTTATTTATTTATCTGAATTTATATACCGCCTTTCGCCAGGTCAAGGTGGTTTACATAAAACAAGATAAATAGCAATTACAGAGAACATTGTGTGAGAAACAGTAACGATTTAAGTTTAACTTTTTAACATTTAAACCATGTACAGCATGCAACAGGTGGCTGGGAATGGGACTGTATATATATATGAACAGATCTAGCATGGGGTGAATATGTATTGTTGTCCAGTTTACAGCGAGTGAAGTATCTGGAGGGTGGGGGATTATTTGGTGGGTGGTGAAATGTTCAGAGACAAGGTGTGTTTTGAGGTGTTTTCTGAATGTATTGAGGTCGGATATGTTCCATAGTTCGTCGGGTAGGGTGCTCCAGATAGAGGGAACATACAGCTGAAATGCTTGTCCAAACACCTGTTGATTGGATTTGGTCCTGGCATGTGGGTTGATTAGTGTATTCCTCATAGATGGGCATCTTGATCTGTTTAGTTGGGATGTTTGCAGTAGCGTGTGGAGGTAGGTGGGGGGGATCAGAATGGATAGTCTTGTGTGTCAGTAAGAGGGTTTTGTACTTTATACGGCATCTAAATGGACAAGGCGACACAGGAAGCATTGTGTTAGCAGCTGAGGTAGCTCCAATTCTTCAGTAGGCAGAGGCGAACCTCCTGGCACTCTCAGCTGCTCACATGGCAGGCAAAGAAAACGTGCAAGTCAATTTTCTCAGCAGACATCAGTTGGATCCTGGGGAGCAGTCTCTGGAACTCGGTGTTTTGCAGCATAGTCTGATGATGGGGTCAGCCAGTAACGGATTTGATAGTGTCAGCTTTCAATGCCAAAGCCAGTCGATTCTTCAGTTGCCATCAAGAACGGGTGTCTGAGGGCTTAGATGCTTTAGCTCAGCCGTGGCTGAACATGGGACTCCTGTACGTGTT
Source organism: Ichthyophis bannanicus (assembly GCA_033557465.1). NCBI lineage: Eukaryota > Metazoa > Chordata > Amphibia > Gymnophiona > Ichthyophiidae > Ichthyophis > Ichthyophis bannanicus. Next base: position 938,686,046 of record CM066033.1, on the reverse strand, counting down.
CCTGCCTTAGCTTCTCATTGAGTTACTTCTCTAAAGGAGAGAACAATATAGAGGTCGAGTGATCCTGGTGGCCCAAGATTGGCCTCGGAGACTGTGGTATGCGGAACTCGGCCATCTAATGATAGGCGGACCGTGGTGTCTTCCGACCAGGCTTGGTCTATTGATGCAGGGCCCAATATTCATGCCTCAAATGGATCGATTCTCACTTACGTCTTGGCTGTTGAGGAGCAGAGGATACTCTTCTCGAGTTATAGCCACACTATTATGGTCCTGAAAGCGGTCAACTTCTTTGTCGTATATTAGAGTATAGTGAGTGTTTGAAGACTGGTGTGAGGAGCACAGTCTGAGGGTGCTGTAGGTGTTCATAGTGGACATCATGGCCTTTTTGCAAGCAGGACTGGACAAGGGCTTTGCCCTAAACTCCTTATGAGTGCAGGTGGCGGCCTTGTTTTGTTACTGCGATAGAGTGCAGGGAGTGTTGATATTGTCTCATCTGGATGTGATAAGTTTTCTTCAGGCGATCAAGCAGGTTCACCCACCAATATGACCTTGCATTCATTCCTATGATCTGAATCTGGTCTTACCAGCTCTGATGGAAGCTCCTTTTAAGCCGATTGAAAGTGTGACCTTAAAGGATCTGACACTGAAGGTCATCTGTTTGGTGACCATTTGCCCCGCACGCAGGATATCTGAGCTTCAGGCCCTGTGCAGAGAGAAGTTTCTGATCATTTCTAAGGAGAAGGTGGTTCTCAGACCGGTACCATTCTTTCTTCCTAAGGTGGTCTCTTCCTTTCATGTGAATTAGGTAGTGTCGCTTCCGGTGTTTATGGGCAAGAGTGGTGGATCCAATGACTGGCAGCTACATTGGTTGGATATCTGAAATCCTTTCAAAAATCATATTGTCTTTTTGTGGGTCCACATAAGAGTGAAGCGGCTTCCAAAGCTTCTATAGCCCAGTGGGTGAAAGAAGCTATCGCATCAGCATACCTGCTTACATACAGGCCCCTGCCTCTGGGCTTACGTGCACATTCCACAAAAGCGCAAGCAATATCATGGGCTGAGTTGAATCTCGTGCCACTATTAGAAATTTTTATAACTTTTGCATATCTCTGCATACCTCTACAAGACACTACTGTCTGGATGTCCAAGCCAGACAGGATGCATGTTTCAGATCATGGGTTTTAAGGGCCAGGCTCGCAGGTCGCGACCTGGTATAAGTAGTGCTGTGGTACATCCCATTGGTCTGGATTGGACTGGAGGGATGATAATGAAGGTGAAATTAGATCTTCCCTGCTAATTTTCTTTCATGGAGTCTCTCCAGTCCAGTCCAGAACTCGCCTGTGTCTTTTAGTTGTTGTTGGTGAGCCCAGAACGGAAGAGTTGGGGGTTCCAGTGGAGTGCGCGAAGGAGTCACAGGAGATCGGTGTTGGTTCACATTGTTAGTCTTTCTACTTTCAGCAGAAGTGCTCTTGACAAGGTCAATTTCTTTTCTGTAGTCTATACAAAAAATAATAGAGATATGGAAGTGAATAGTTCAAAGTTATTTGTTTCAGCTGAGTTTAAAGTATATTGTTGGTTCTTTTTCTAGTCTGCTTTGTCAGTAGGATACTGGTCTGATGAGAGGTGCAGAGAGCTCTTATAATATGACATCATCAGAAACTGGTATGCTCAGTTTCCATCTGCTGGTGGTGAGCAGAGTGGCCCCTACGTGCTTACAGGAGCCATGCTGTAAACTTACGATGTGGCTCCTATAAGGAGATGGTTAGCATGTAGGGGTTACTCTCCGGCGGTGGTTTTCCACTCTGCTCAGAGCCCAGAGGAGGTCTACCAACCTGGCTTAAGTGCAGGTCTGGTACCTTGAGTGCTGGTGCGGTGCATGGCAGCTAGCTCCTGAGGTGATCAAGATGCCGTTTCTGTTGATCTGTTCTTCAGAAGGCAGTCAAGATGCCGTCTCACCCAGGTCCTTTCACAGCTCCTCCAAATCAGACCCAAGAAACACATCCCTCTAAGGCAAGATGGACAACCAGGCTTTGAAAGATGAGTCCACTGCCTTGACAGGACATAATTTCTGGCTGCTAGACGTACCAGGCCATACATGGCATCAGAAAGGAAGGCCATAGCAGACTCCAAAAGAGGGGTAGAATCATCTGGCGGAAGAAACTGAATCCACTGGAGCAGGGCTCCAGATGTCAGGCCTGCACATACTACAGCTGAAGAACAGCAGAACATAAGAACAAGAAATGCCATACTGGGTCAGGCCATGGTCCATCAAGCCCAGTATTCTGTTTCCAACAGTGGCTGATCCAGGTCACAAGGACCTGGAAGGTTCCTAAAAGGCACACAGGTTCCACAATGCTTGTCCCAGGGCAAGCAGTGGATTTCCCAGGTCCTCTTTAATAATGGTTTATGGACCTTTCCTCCAGGAACTTGTCTAAACCTTTTTTAAACCCAGCTACACAAACAGCTTTTACTACATCCTCCGGTAACGAATTCCAGAGTTTGATTACACATTGAGTGAAAAAATATTTTCTCTTATTAGTCTTAAATGGGTTACACTGTAGCTTCCCCTTTTGTCGGTTTATGAACCAGCTGCCCGAAGAAGCAGTCATTTATTTGGAATGGAAAATAAAACAAAGGATATTATAATGCCTCTATATCGTTCCATGGTGAGACTGTACCTTGAATACTGTGTGCAATTCTGGTCGCCGTATCTTAAAAAGGATATAGCGTTATTAGAAAAGGTTCAAAGAAGAGCCACCAAAATGGTAAAGGGGATGGAAGGATACCCCTATGAAGAAAGGCTAAAAAGGTTAGAGCTCTTTAACCTGGAAAAGAGACGGCTGAGGGGAGATATGATAGAAGTCTATAAATTAATGAATGGAGTGGAACGGGTAAACGTAGATCGATTGTTTACGTTATCAGAATATAGAAAGACTAGGGGACATGCAATGAAGCTACAGGGTAAACTATTTAAGACTAATAAAAGAAAATATTTTTTCACTCAACGTGTAATCAAACTCTGGAATTTGTTACTGGAGGATGTAGTAAAGGCTGTTAGTATAGCTGGGTTTAAAAAAGGTTTGGACAAGTTCCTGGAGGAAAGGTCCATAAACCATTATTAAGAAGGGACCCAGGATATCAATGCTTGACCCAATACAGTTTCTTTTGGGGAAACTGCTAGGTTCGTATGACCTAGATTGGCCACTGTTGGAAACAGGATACTGGGCTTGATGGACCTTGGTCTGACCCAGTATGGCATATCTTATGTTCTTATGTTATGTTCTTATTTCTTCTAGAAACTTTATCTCTCTAGCATGCCCTGCAGTGTCATTGACTCAGTTGATACCCGGGTAATCAAAATCACCCATTATTATTACTGTGTTATAACTTTTGTTAGCTTCCTTGATTTCTCTCAGCATTTCATCATCCATCTGTTCATTCTGGCCAGGCGGTCAGTAGTACACCCCCACTGTCATCACCTTCCCTTTTTTACATGGAATTTCTATCCATAGAGATTCTATAGTGTATTTTGTTTTCTGCAGTGAACCGATTCTTCAATGTTGACCTTTCATTATCCTTTAAGGCCATCTTCCCCAGGAATGGTGGTCCAACTGATAAAAGCTGTGACCTGCGCATCCACCTTGGAAATATCAAACCACACAATGGACTCCTCCAGGAGAGTATGCATCTTCTTATAAACCCTTAGCACCTTAGGTGAGGTGTCAGAGAAATCCCACTCCAAGTGGAACAGGCCCTTGAGCACCTCTGGGAATAGGAAGACAGGAGTCGATGCATCTTCAGTTCCTGCTCTATGCCTGGAGCATCCGCCAAGCTCAAGGTGGATAAGACTCTGGGAATCAATGCCTCTGATTCCTCCTTCCGGAACAGGAGGATAACATCAGCCCCCTCACAGTCCTTGCCACCTGGAATAGGGCAGATAGGGCAGAACCCCATGCTTCACATCAAACCAAGTAGATTTACAGCATAAACTCACTTGCTGGGTATGTTCAGTCACATAAGACTGAAACCAAGTAAGGACCGTAGAGACAAGTCCAAACAATCATAATCGGTAAAGAAGGATAACATGGTTAATGGAATCAAAGAAAGAGGCAAGGTCTAAAAAAAATTAACAAAACCTTCAATATTATGAATTCCATGAAAACTTTGATCTGTCCGAGAGATCATTACAGTTTGCACACTGTGGCCTCACCTCATAGCTGGCTGCAAAGTGCTAATGGCAGAAAATATCTATAATGAAAGACACAATAAAGTAGCATGTCTCATCCATTAGAAACTCTGCAAGCACTACAATATCACTGTACTAGGAAAGAAGAATGAAGAGATTATGATCACTGGGATACTCCCATTCCGACTGATAAAAAGATGGATGCCAGGCAGTAAAGAGAGAAGAACACCAGAATGGCAGGTGTCAGTTCCAATTGACTATTCTGTGAATCTCGTTGAGAGGAAGGAGATCCTCAAGAACCAAGAAATGCAGTCATAGACCAAGAAAATGTGGCAGAAAGATACTGAGCTATTTCCTATCATGTTGAGTGCCACAGGCTTGATTAAAAATAATTTCCAAGCACACCTTGATAAAATTACCCACACGGAGGGAGGCTCTCTTTGGCAAATACTACACCGAGCATTAGCAGTACATTTGAGAGACTGAGATCATACTCCACATACCCTGACTTAGGAGTGAGGTTCATGACTGTCATGGTATGCGTAAAACTAACCTTTTTGGAGAACTTGCCCCTGGCCTCTCCTGAAGTCATGCTGCTGTGGCTCATCTACAAAATTTTACAGCTGATACAGAATCACACATTCAATGGACTTTGCAGAGAAGGGGAGCCTAGAAATAGATTGAAAAGAATTCAGACTACCAAGATCTAAAACCAATTTCAACACTGGGAGTGCATTAGCCTTCTTTCAGTCATTTTAATCCAGCCAACAGGACATGAATCTAATACTGTATCAGCTGCTTCCACCCCATACATCGGAAAGGTTGGGGGAGCACAAAGAGCCTTGCAATGCTGGTCGTTTAATTAAGCGTTCTGGGGCTGTTTGAAGTCATTGACTCCGCAGCAGATCTTGGAGAGAGGTGGAAGCAACAGCAATAGGAGCAAGGGTGGGAGCAGGGGGCACAAGGAATGTGGTTCACTTAGGGCACCTCACGACCTTGCACTGACCCTGAGAGCAGGTGTGTGTGGCCAGAATGAACAAATGGATGATGAAATGCTCAAAGAAATCAAGGAAGCTAACAAACGTTACAGCACAGTAATAATAATGGGTGATTTCAATTACCTCGGTATCGACTGGGTCAATGACACGGCAGGACATGCTAGTGAGATAAAGTTTCTAGATGAAATAAATGACTGCTTCTTGGAGCAGCTGGTTCATGAACCGAACAGAGGGGAAGCCATATTGGACCCAGTCCTTAGTGGAACACCAGATCTGGTGCAAGAGATAAGGGTGTTGGGGCCACTTGTCAATAGTGATCATAGCATGATCGCGTTTGATTTAATTAGTGGAGGAGGGATGGTAAGAAAATCCACAGTACTACCTTTTAACTTTCGAAAGGGAGACTATGATAAAATGAGGAAAATAGTTATGAAAAAACTAAAAGGAGAAGTTGCAAAGGTTAAAGACTTACATCAAGCTTGGGTGTTGTTCAAAAATACTATCTTAGAAGCCCAGAACAGCTGTATTCCACGCTTTAAGAAAAGTGGAAGGAAGTCCAAAAAATGCCAGCATGGTTTAAAGGTGAGGTCAGAGAGGCTGTTGTTGCCAAAAAAGCATCTTTCAGGAAATGGAAAAAAGAGCCAAATGACGAAAACTGGAAACAGCACAAGCATTGGCAAGTTAAATGCAAGGCAGGCAGGCAAGGCAGGCAAAGGGAGAATTTGAGAAGAAGCTTGATGCAGAAGCAAAAACACATAATAAAGGACTTTTTCAAGTACATTCATAGCAAAAAGCCTGTGAGAGATTCAGTTGGTCCATTAGATGATAGAGGGGTTAAAGGGGCACTAAGAGGCGACAAGGCGATAGCGGAGAGACTGAATGAATTCTTTGCTTCGGTCTTTACTGAAGAAGATGTAGGGATGTTACCCATGACTGAAGTGGTATTTAAAGGTGCAGAAGAATTGAAGGAAATATTGATACATCAGAAAGATGTATTACAACTATTTGATAAACTGAAGAGTAGCAAATCACCTGGACCGGATGATATACATCCAAGGGTGTTGAAAGAATTGAAATATAAGATTGCAGACCTGCTATTAGTAATCTGTGAACTATCATTAAAATCATCTGTTATACCTGAAGATTGGAGAATGGCCTATGTAACGCCAATTTTTAAAAAGAGTTCCATGGGTGATCTGGGAAACTACAGACTGGTGAGCCTGACGTCAGTACCGGGAAAAATGGTAGAAACCATCATAAAGAACAAAATTGCTGAACATGTAGATAGTCATGGCTTAATGGGAGACAGCCAACATGGCTTTAGACAAGAAAGATCTTGTCTTACTAATCTGTTATGTTTTTTTGAAGGTGTGAATAAACAGGTAGACAAAGGTGAGTCGGTTGATACAGTGTATTTGGACTTTCAGAAAGCCTTTGAGAAGGTCCTTCATCAGAGACTTTTGGCAAAACTAAAGAGTCATGGGATAGGAGGCAGTGTACTATTGTGGATCAGGAACTGGTTAAAAGATAGAAAGTAGAGGGTAGGGCTAAATGGCCAATTTTCCCAATGGAGAAAGGTGAATAGTGGTGTACCCCAGGGATCTGTGCTGGGTCCGCTGCTTTTTGACATATTCATAAATGATCTGGAAAAGGGAATAACGAGTGAGGTTATCAAATTTGCAGATGACACAAAACTATTTAAAGCTGTTAAATCCCATGAGGATTGTGGAAAATTGCAAGAGGATCTTGATAAATTGGAAGACTGGGCATCCAAATGGCAGATGAAATTTAATGTGAATAAGTGCAAAGTTATGCACCTATGGAAGAACAACCCAAACTATGGTTACACGATGCAAGGTTCCACATTAGGAACCACCACCCAGGAAAAAGATTTAGGTGTCATTGTGGATAACATGTTAAAACCCTCCGCCCAGTGTGCAGTGGTGGCCAAGAGAGCAAATAGAATGCCAGGTATCATAAGGAAAGGAATGGAAATAAAAAAATGGATATTATAATGCCTCCGTATCGTTCCATGGTGCGACCGCACCTTGAATATTGTGTGCAATTCTGGTTGCCGTATCTTAAAAAGGATATAGCATTATTAGAAAAGGTTCAAAGAAGAGCCATCAAAATGGTAAAGGGGATGAAAGGATACCCCTATGAAGAAAGGCTAAAAAGGTTAGGGCTCTTTAACCTGGAAAAGAGACGGCTGAGGGGAGATATGATAGAAGTCTATAAATTAATGAACGGAGTGGAACCGGTAAACGTAGATCGGTTGTTTATGTTATCAGAATATAGAAAGACTAGGGGACATGCAATGAAGCTACAGGGTAAACTATTTAACACAAGAGAAAATATTTTTTCACTCAGCATGTAATCAAACTCTGGAATTTGTTACCAAAGGATGTAGTAAAGGCTGTTATTGTAGCTGGGTTTAAAAAAGGGTTGGACAAGTTCCTGGAGGAAAGGTCAATAAACCATTATTAAAAAGGGACCCAGGATATCAATGCTTGACCCAATACAAGCATTGTGGAACCTGTGTCTTTTGGGGAAACTGCTAGGTACGTATGACCTAGATTGGCCTCTGTTGGAAACAGAATACTGGGCTTAATGGACCTTGGTCTGACCCAGTATGGCATATTTTATGTTCTTATGGGAGGATTGAGGAGGGGGCTGTGTGATCTCTTGTGCCGTCTTTGATATGGTTTACAGAGGTTGAATACTGTTCTGCCACGATTGATGCAATTATTTGCTAGGGGTGGGACAGGGTGGGGAAGCGAAGGGAGGGGAGGGGCATGGGCAGAGACGGTAGGGTGGGGGTTTTGTTTTCAAAAATTTGACATCCCTAGGGGTCATCTTCCCCCACTGCCTTCCACCCAGACCTCTGATGCACAACTGGTACAAAGGGTTACAGGTATCCCAGATTCACAAGGAGAGGGAAAGGAAAGTGATTACTCTAAAGGAATATAAGGAGAATGGGAAGGGAAGTGATTATGCCAGAGGCTGGGAGGGAAGGAAGGTGTTGGCATTAGTGGGGTGAACGGAAGATGAAAGAGTACGTGATTATGTCAGGGGAGCAGGGAAGAGAAGGTGATTATAGAGGAGCAGGGGAGGGAGGAAAGGTGATACTATACATTTACTGAATTCTCTACTTTGAATGTCATGGCAAGCCACTGATAACAAACTAGAACTAATGAACAACTGTTGCCAAGATAAACCTGATTCACCTCTCCATATTCATTTTGAGAATCCCCTGTATGTTTTTCAGCAGAGTTGCTTGCACCAGTCTCCTTCTAGAGAGTGGTCTCAGTTCCTTGAGACTGCAAATCCAGGACGTTCTTTACATTTTAAGGAACGTTGTCTTTGTGCATATTTGCGAAGCGAAGTTTCATAAAAGTCGATGTGATACAAAAATTCTTTCATTTTCAGGGTGCTGTCTTACCTTAATCTGCTGGGATGAAGTTTGCCTTCTCGTGAAGCTGTCCCATATCATCCTTATTAAATCCATTTCTGACTATTCACCCGAAATTCCTCTTTACTGATTACAGGCTTCCTTCACGTTGGTCACAATTTCATCAGCAACAGAAAGTGAAACCAATGACGTGAGGAAGAGGAGGGGTACTTGTGGGACAAAACTATACTTCTAGTGCCCTCTCCAGGGCTCGTTTTGTATTTGCTTTTATTTATTTTTTTGAATGATTTTCCCTTTTTTTGCAGCAAAAGCATTAGCTTTCAGTATAACATAGTTAACTCCAAAATGCCTGTTCTAATTTAACAGCTGCAGAGGACAGCAGTAGGAAACCGTTTAACATACAGCACTAAAGGTTATGAAATCACAACGCATCCATAAATAGAACATCAAAATAGAGCACAAAAGAAGAGAACTCAAGAACTGTCCTTTACAAACAAGTAACATCTTGAAACAGAGAATAACTGGAAAAACTATAAAAACTGCTAAGCCTGTACTGATAACTACCTGAAAGCCCGAAGGCTTTACTGTAACACCTCCAGGAAGCGAAGACAAGAATGGCCTGATTTTCGAAAGGCTTTTACACGGTTTACAGCCAAACCGTGTAAATGCCTTAAATGGGGATATTCAATGGCACTTACACGGTTAGTGCCATTGAATATCCCCTTCTAACTCTCCTGTGCGCCCCCATGCTATCCGATTAGCATCAGGGCATGTCGAGGACGTTCCAGGGCAGAGCGGAGGTGGCGACAAAAAATAACCGGGCAGCAGCGATTTTGCATGCTGCCTGGTTAGCGATCTGTGCTTTAAAGATAGGCAAGGACAACCCTTGCCTATCTTCAGGGGCGGCCCAAGGGGGGTGCGGGGCCATGTGCGGAGACTCGGTGCGGGGCCTCATTTGCATAAGTGGACTTATTTGCATAAATATTTGCATAATGCTAACATACACTAACTTTTAGTAAACATGTCTCTTAATGAGTGTATGAGTGTAGTTTTTTTCCAGTTGTATCTGTTATGTACTATATTATGTACGTTAACACCATTTTCTGTTAGTTAATTGTTTTAACTCAGTTCCAGTTAAATTTGTTTAATTTATGATAATTTAAGATGTTCTATGTATATCTAAGATGTTCTATGTAAAACAAATTTCGATTTGTTAATAGTTGTTATTTGTACACCGCAACTGATCTCTGGAAGATGCGGTATAAAAATGAATGTTAAATAAATAAAATAAATAAATAAATAAATAAATAAAAGATTTCTACATTACTATAACCCAGTGCCAACCGCCAGGCACATTAGGAACTACTACAAACACTGCCCATTTAGAACCCATAGCAAACCCGCCGTATCCTAACAGCACTACCAGGACTCACAAAGCACCATACCCTACCTATCAAAAGGCAACACTGCAAATATTAAACCAATACATTTCAGAGAACAATACATGACCTACTGGGGAAAGAGAACAAGTGGCAATGTCTAATAGGAATTACATAAACAGAATACCTCAGCTCAGTTACACATGCAGAACATAGACCATCACCAAACAAGGAATCACAATTTAGAAACAGGAAGGCAATAATTAAACTGGGAACCCCAAAAGCCAAACTTGGAATGTACAACAACATTGTAGAAATAAAACTATAAATTAATTTCCTCTTGTACCAAACAAAGCGCAGACGTTAATGATGCACATTTCCCAGAGCTTTCATATTCCAGGTAATAAATTCAAAATAAAGAGATATCTTTCTACCTTTTGTGCATTTTTTTCAGTTGCAATTGCTCCAGCCACTTTCTTCTGGTTTCTTCATGTTTTCTGCTAACTCTCCATCATCTGCTGTCCATTTATCCTTTCTTCTCTCTTCTAGTTTTTTTCCATTCTCTCTCTCTACATCTGCTTTAACATACTAATCTTTCTCCTTTTGCTCTTTCCTCATTCCTATTTCATCCACTCAAATTTTACCCCTCCATCCTCAATCCCCACTTAGTCTCCCAATACCCGGCCAATTGTAGATTTTTTATCCCTCCCACACAAAATATTTTCCCCTCTCCATTTTACTCTCCCAGCCCCATCCCATTCTAATCCTCCCCCAACATCAGCTCCCTTCTAGTTCCAGCCTCACCCAGTATCCATTCCCTTCTAGTCCCTGCATCAGCCCATTTCCAGTCCTAGCCCCCCCATCAGCCTACTTCCAGTCCTAACCCCCATCAGCCCACTTCTAGTCAGCCCCCCATAGCCCATTGCCAGTCCTAACCCCCCCATCAGCCCACAGCCCATTACCAGTCCTAACCCCATCAGCCCACCTCAAGTCCTAACCCCTCCCCATCAGCCCATTTCCTGTCCTAGCCCCCCCATAGCCCATTATCAGTCCTAACCCCCCCATAGCCCATTACCAGTCTTAATCCCATCAGCCCACCTCCAGTGTTAACCCCCATCAGCCCATTTCCAGTCCTAGCCCCCCCATAGCCCATTACCAGTCCTAACCCCCCCCCAACAGCCCACATCCCATTACCAGTCCTAACCCCATCAGCCCACCTCCAGTCTTAATCCCCCCAGCCCATTTCCAGTCCTAGCAACCCCCCCAATTCATTACCAGTCCTAGCCCCCCATAGCCCACTCCCAGTCCTATTCCCCATCACCCAATTTTCAGTTTAAGCCCCCCATACCCCATTACCAGTCCTAACCTCCCCATCAGCCCACTCCCAGTCCTAATCCCACCAGCCCATTTCCAGTCCTAATCCCCCTCACCCAAGTGTTAGTTTAAGCCTCCCCATAGCCCATTACCAGTCCTAACCCCCCATCAACCCACTTCCAGTCCTAATCCCATCAGCCCATATAAAGACTTAGCTCCCCCATAGCCCATCACCACTCCTAACCCCCCCATAGCCCCCCCATAGCCCATCACCACTCCTAATCCCCCCCCCCAGCCCAGCCCAGCCCAGCCCAGAGAAAAGTAAAAAAAAAAAAAGCTGTCTTCTCGAGCTGCCGGGGCCGCCGCGGCAGAATCGAGTGTGCCGCGGGGCCCCCCCTGCCCAGCAGAGCCTGCCCACCCCCGTATCACCTCTCTTCATAGCTGCAGTCACACGCGCCGGCTTTCCGAGCGCGAAGGGACTAGTTTCCCTTTCGCGGCTCTGTTAAGCCCGCGGGGGCTGATGGGAACTCTCCCCTCGCGCTCTGAAAGCCGGCGCGTCTGACTGCAGCTATGAAGAGAGGTGATACGGGGGAGGGCAGGCTCTGCTGGGCAGGGGGGGCCCCGCGGCACACTCGATTCTGCCGCGGCGGCCCCGGCAGCGGGAGAAGACAGCTTTTTTTTTTTTAAAATTTTACTTTAGGATCAGAATGTTTTTTGCGTGGGGCCCCCTGAAACGCGGGGCCCTGTGCAAAAAACATTCTCGCTCAATGGATGGGCCGGCCCTGCCTATCTTTAAGGCACAGGAGCTAACTGGGCAGCATTTGCGGCGATCCCCAGATATCCAATGCCATCGCCGCAGCATTGAATATCCAGGTTAGAGGTCGGCGGGGAGGGCTATGTACTGACGAGGCGCATAGCCTTTTGAAGATGCGTACAGCTCAATATCGGGCCCTTACATCCTAAGGAGGCAATTTACCCAGCACTTTTATGAGAGAAATACCAAAAGGTAGTGGTGTACTGTGGTCTCCAGCACCCAGGGGCCCATGTTTACTTGTGACCCCGCCTTCCCACCAGTGATCCAGTATACGCTGACATTTAGTTATGTTCCTGAACAGGTGTCAATGCTGACAATTTGAGCATTGTTTCTGTAGAATTTGTGCTAGTATTTTATAAAGACACATCCAATAGGCACCTATGTCTTTATAAAAGCAGACTAATTTTAGGCACCTTCTTCACCTCCAAACTTAGGCACCCTTTTGTAAAATTATCCTTAGTTAAGGTTGGCCCCAACACTAGATGGACTAGGCATCTGCCTAGGGTGGCAAAAATCAGGAGCAGCATTTCGAGCACTTCCCAGACCTCCCTCCTCAGTTGTCAAGTTCTCCTTCCCTATCCCCTCTTCCTGCATGCCCTCGCCCCACCACTGCAGTTGATATAGCGTTACTCACCTGTAGCAGGTGTTCTCTGGGTACTACAGGAATAGGTCCTCACATATGAGTAATGTCACTGACGGAACCTCCCCCGCTTCCATAGGAAGCTTTTAGGAGGACCATCGTGCATGCGTGCTCATCTTCCCACCTGAAAGGAGCCATCTTACCTCAGTATGATGACACAGCTTAATCAAGCAAAAAAGAGGCAATGCTTTGGGGAGGAGAGAGGTTAGTGAGGACTTATTTCTGCTGTTCCTGGAGAACACCTGCTATAGTTGAGTAATTATGCTTTCTCCAGGACCAAGCAGGAAATAAGTCCTCACATATGGGACTCCCAAGCTACAGGCTACCAAAAAAACTTGTAAAAAAGCCCAATAGGGGAACCAGAAAAACGAATTGAGAAAAACAGCATGAGAAATTGCTGAAAGGTTCCGAGAGTCAGTGTCCAGCAGGAACATCAACATCAAATCAACTCTACGGTAGCCTGGACAGACAGAAGGGCCGGTGGGAAGGAATTGCTCTAGCTCCCAAAGAGATGCCGGAGTACGACTTGGCTAAAGTTGCTGTCATACTGGGAATCTCCATCCAGACAGCAGTGGGCTGTAAAGAGATGGACAGAAGACTACGTAGCAGCCCTATATATTTTATTTATTTAAAGTTTTTCTATACCGCGCTCTTTAAAATCAGTGCGGTTTACAAGTAACATTTATATGTACAATGCAGGAAGTAACCTGCATTGTACTTACATTGAATGGGTATTGTAACTTGGATATATCTTCACCATGGAGACAGAATGCAGGTTGGCCATCAAAACAGCCATAGTTTGGATGTTGTGTGCCGTGACATGGCATTCTAAAAATAGCCCAGCCTGAGTATAAGCAAAGGAGATGCAGTCCGCTACTCAAATTGAGAGGGTGTGTTTCGATACCACCATGCCCAGCTTGTGGGGGCCAAATGAGACAAAGAGCTAGGAGGAACGGTGGTGGGCTTTCATCCTCTCCAGGTAGAAAGCTTGTGCTCTCCTACAATCCAAGGTGTGCAATAAGGCCTCTGCCCTTTTGGCATGAGGCTTTTGGAAAAAGGTGGGCAATACCACTGACTGATTGACGTGAAAAGCAGAAACTGCTTTAGCCAAGAACTTAAGGTGAGTTCAGAGAACCACCCTGTTCTTATGAAATCTGGTGTAGGACAGGTGCACCACCAACAACTGCAACTCATTGACCTTACATGCAGAAGTGACTTTCCAAGTGAAGTATTTGAGCAGACAGGAGCTAAGCGGCTCAAACGGGGAGGAGAGAAGCTGCCCCAGTACCACATTGAGGTCTGAGGTCCCAGGCAACTGGAGAGGGCCTAATGGGGGGATGAGATAGCAGGAGGCCCCTCATGAAGTGAGCATTCAACGGGTGAGCAAAGATCGGCTTATCAGCCATAGTGTGGTGATAAGCAGCCACAGCACTGAGGTGCACCCTGACCGATTTGGACATTAGGCCAGAGTCGGAGAGGTAGAGCATGTAAGACAGTACTGACTCAGTTGAGCAGCTGAAAGGATCCAGAACCTTGTCCTTGCACCATATGGAGAACTGGTGCCATTTGAAGGCGTAGGCACGATACATAGAGTCCTTATGTGAGGTGAGGTTCTCTACTGCTTCTAGCAAGTGGAGGGATGCAAGCACTACCTGCTCAGCATCCATGCTGTGAGTGCCAGGGATTGTACGCTAAGGTCCCCTCATCCTGAGAGATCAGCCCCTTTCTCAGACCCTTACCATCTGCAAGCATAATTCCTCTTCTCCCATCTTCAGCAACTGCCTCTTCCCATCTCTCTCTCCCCCATGTCTGGCATCTGCCCTCAGTCTCATTCCCTACTCCCCCCCTCCATGGTCCAGCATCTTCCCATCCTCTTCCCTCTTTCCCTACCCTACTCCACTCCACTCCATGATCCAGCATCTACTCTCTCTCTCTTCCCTCCAATCTATGGTCCAACATCTCTACATTCTCTTCCCTTTCTTACCCACACCCTCCTCACTCCATGGTCCAGCATCTCCCTGTTCAATTCCCTCTCACATCCATGTCACTCCTCTCCATGGTCCATCCAGTATCTTCCTATTCTGTTCTCCTCAAGCACTCTATAAGCCAGAATCTCCCCTCTCTTTTCTTCCCCTCACCCCCATGGCTCAGCATCTCCCCTCTCTCTTTCTTCTTCTCCCACCCTTTAGCCCTGCATAATCTCTCTCTCTTTCCTCTCCCTCCACTTGGTGTTGCAGCATTTCCTCCCTTTTCTTTCCGCTCCCCCTCACCACCTTGTGGCCCAGCATCTCCCTCTCTCTTTCCTCTTCTCCCCCCCCCCATCTGTGGTCAGGCATCTCCCCTCTTTTCCTTAGGCCACTCTCCAACATGGTCCAGCATCATCCCCTCACTCTTTTCTCTCTCCCTTTGCCCCTTCATAAGAACATAAGAAATGCCCAGTATCCTGTTTCCAGCAGTGGCCAATCCAAAGTACCTAGCAATTTCCCAAAAAGGCACACAGGTTCCACAGTACTTGTATTGGGGCAACAGCTTTTCCTACATTCTCCGGTAACAAATTCCAGAGTTTGAATACGAGTTGAGTGAATAAATATTTACTCTAAATAGTCTTAAATAGGTTATACTGTAGCTTAATTGCATGTCCTCTAGTCTTTCTACTTTTTGATGGCGTGGACAATTGATCTACATTTACCTATTCTACTCCATTCATTAATTTATAGACTTCTATCATATCTCCACTCAGCCATCTCTTTTCCAGCTTGAAGAGCCCTAACCTTTTAAGCCACTCCTCATAGGGTATTCTTCCATCCCCTTTACCATTTTGGTGATTCTTTTCTGTACCTTTTCTAATTCTGGTATATCCTTTTTAAGATATGGCGACCAGCACAGTACAGCATTTTCCCTCCACTCTCCCTCCCCCTGCTGCAACCCCGTTAACTGTCCCAGCCAGTGGCATCAAAAGCAACAGAAGTAGCACGAATAGCAAGGAAGTGAGTGCTGGGGAGGCTTCACAGTCCCATGATCTCCAGAGTCCTGATGCATCCTGCCCCTCTGATGCTACCTGCTGTTGCCATAGGAGCAGGATGCATCAGAGTTTTGGAAAGCATAGGAGCACCAAGACTCCCTGGTGTTCGTTGCTTTACTATTTGTGCTGCTTCTGCTGCCTGCCTGTCCAGTTGAAGTGAGAAAGGAAGGACGGATTGCGCCTTTATGATTTATTAAAATTTGATAACATCGCCCTTGGAGGTTAAAAGAACAGTAAAGAACTCCAATAATATTTTACATATAGAGAGATACTGTAGGATTCATTGCATAATGCAAGGGAAAGAAAGAGGTGGGAAGAACAAAAGGGAACTCAGGCAAAGTTGTACATATAAAATAATAGAATCAATTGCACAATACAGAGGGAAAGGATGTGGGGGACAAAGACCAAGCTGGTCAGATAACTTGATTACAGAGGTATGAGATTAAATGCTCTCTGAAAAGGATATGTTTTGAGGGCAGCTTTGAATTTTTGATAGGAAGGTTCTTGAAGGAGATCCAGAGCAGACTGTGAGCATGAAAGTAAAAGGCATGGAGCCCAGTTCCGTAACATGTACACATCCTGGCAATGGGCACTTATAGATGATAAACGTGGCTATCCCTGACTGAATTCAGGAACTGCGCGTGGCGACGCACACGCGGCTAGAGAATCAGGGTGAAGACATCCACAGTGCTGCACACACAGTACATGCATACGCGAGATACCCAGGGCATGTGTGTGTAGCTGCACAGCGTCTAAAATGCATCCATGTATCACCAAACACAGGTATGGTGTGACATACACAGGTTCGGTGTGCCAGTTCGCCGACCCAAAAATGCCTCCAACAACGTGTACCCCTGAAAACGGATCCACCCTCATGGGGTGTGGCAGATGAGGGTATGTGGACCTGTACCTTGAGCCCCTGGAGGATGCTGATCTGTAGGGGGATGGGAGGGGGATGGGAAAGAGGCTGGGGTGGGACCCAGTAAGGGTGGTACAGATCTGGGGGAGGCTTGTGTGCAGCGGGGCCATGGGAGTGGGGAGGCTGAGAAGTCTTGGCTCGAACAGGGGGATGGGAGCAGGAAGAGTGAGGAAGCCTGGTTGGGGCAGGGTGATGGTGCCAGGGAGGAGGAGGAGTCCTGTGTTGGACAGGGTGAAGGGAATGGGGAGACCAAGAAAGCCTGGTCAGGGCAGGGCGATGGGGCTGTGGAGGAGGGGGCCTGGCAGGGTTAGGGCGATGCGAGCATGGTGAGTGAGAAAGCCTATTCGTTGCCGGGCCAGGGGAGCGGGGAGGAGGAGGGGGCCTGGCAGGGGCAGGATGATGTGAGCAGGGAGAGTGAGAAAGCCTGATTGGGGCAGGGCAATGGGGCCAGGGAGGAGGAGGAGGCCTGGCTGGAGTAGGGTGATGGGAGCAGGGAAAGTGAGGAAGCTTGGTTGGGGCAGGGCCAGGCAAGTGGGGAGGGGGAGGATACTAAGATGGTGGTGGGGGTTGGAATGGAGAGAGGGAAGAGGCTCTGTTGGGGAAGAGTTAAGCGACTGAGAAGGGTGAGGAGGCTGGGATAGTGGTGGGGGATGGGAGTGGTGAGGGGGAGGAGACTGTGTGGGGGCTTTGTGGGGGACGTGGAGGAGTGTATGACAGTGCTGATGGATGGGTGTAGGGATGGTGAGGAGGCAAAAGTGGGTCCTGGGGATCGGAGGGGGGTAGGGTGGGAAGCTGGGACCAGGGTGCCGCAGGACACCTGCCATCCAGCTGTGGTGCAGCACGAGGAGGCAATCTTGGTCTGTGTACTTTGCGAGACCCTGCATTGTCTAGCTGCCATGGAGCAGTCGATATTGCATGGTCTTGCTGACTTATGCTGGCCACTGGACCTTGTCATGCTGCACTTACAGGGCCTGTGAGGGGAGGTGCATGGACTGTGGGAGGAGTTGCGTTGCCTCACCCAGCCACACACTTCCCCTCCAGACCCTCCAGCTGGCGGACAGGATGATGATTAGGCAATGGGCAGCCACTGTGCAAGGGCTCTTTTTCCAACTCCTTCTACCAGCTCTACTCTGTTTTCCATTCCCTGTCAGCTCCCCTTACTTCCCCCCCTCAGCCCTCGCCACTGCTCCCCCCAGTCCTGCCCTCCTAGCAACCTATTTCAGTGAAAAGGTGCAGACTCTCTGCTCTACATTCCCTGCTTGTTTCCCACCTCTCTCCCCACCTCCTCCTCCCCTGGTCTTGCCTCCCTCTCTTCCCACCCCATCTGCTGAGAATCCTTCCCTCTCTCATTGTTGGATTTCTTTTTGCCCTGTTTCTCTCATTGGGCTGACTCTCCTCTTCCCACAAAACCACCTGCCTGCTTGACTCCATCCCCTCCCGTTGGCTTGGTGAACCTTCCCTTACCCTCCTCCCCTTCATTCTTGCCATCTTCAATTCCAGCCTCTCTTCAGGACTTTTGCCTGCTCCGAGGAAGCATGCCATAATTTGTCCCATTCTCAAAAAACCCTCCCTGGATCTCTCTGTTCCCGCAAACAGACACCCTGTTTCCAATCTCCCTTTTTTCTCTAAACTCTTGGAGAAACTAGTTTTCAACCAGCTTTCTTCCCACATCTACACCACTCTCATTCTGCACCCCTGTTAATCTGGTTTCCACCCCAGGCACAACACTAAAACTATTCTTCTTTCTTTCCTTAACAAGCTTCACTCTTCTCATGATCGGGGGCTCTACTCTATCACGGTCTCTCTGGATCTGTCCTCTGCCTTTGATCTCGTCATCTCACCACACTTCTCACTTGCCTCTCTGAAGCTGGGATTGGTGGTGCCATCCTTTCATGGTTACATTCCTTTCTAGCGTCTAGATCCTTCTCTGTTCCCACTGTCCTCTCTTCTTTGCCCGTTACTCCCCTGCCCTATGGTATCCCTCAGGGCTCTGTCCTTGCCCCTCTCCTATTTAATGTTTTCCTAACCCCTCTTACCTTTCTAATCCAACAGCACTGCATCTCTTCATATTACTACGCAGATAACATCATTCTACTTCACTACACTGAACCCACTACCCCTGATATCATCCCCCCTAAATAGGTGTCTTTCCAGTATTCATTCCTGACTTTTCTCGAATTTCCTACACCTCAGCTTGGCAAAAACCCAGGCCATCTGGTTCACTTTTGGTAGTCCGACTCCCTCCCTAGCTCTCTCTCTTTCCTCCTCCTCCCCTATCTCTCTGGTCCTCACGCTGCGCTACCTAGGTGCCACCCTAGATTCAGCCCTTTCATTTCATGACAACATGTCCTCCATAATCCACTACTCCTTATGCCAAATCCACGCTGTCTGTCCCTTCCTGGCCACCTCTTCCCTGATTACCCTTCTTCTTTCCCTAGTTATGAGCAGGATTGATTATTGTAACATTGCCCTTGCCGGACTTCCCAAATACAAACTTCGTAGACTCCAATTACTACAGAACACAGCAGCCTGTATTGTCATGCACGCCTCACGCATGGATCATGTCACGTCCCTACTTATTCACCTCCATTGGCTTCCCGTCGCCTATAGGATCCAGTTTAAGGTCATAACTTTTGTTCACAAAGCCTACACTCTGGTTCACCTCAGTACCTCTCAAACCTGGTTCACCTTCACACTTCCCATATTCATGCAAATCGTATGTCTCTCCTCTCCCCCTCTCTGGCCCATCTAGAGTCCACACAAAACTCTGCTTTCTTTCTTCCTTGGTCCCAAACTCTGGAACTCTCTCTCCCTCGACCTCTCACTTGAACCTTCTTTTTCCAAATTCAAATCACTGCTAAAGACTCATCTCTTCTTCACTGCCTTTAATCTCCCCCTCCTTCTGTCCTCAGCTGAGGTTCCTCCTGTTTCTCTCCTGGCCCTCTTTTCCTGTGCTCTATCCCTTCTTTCCCTGTCCCCTCTCTCCCCATCTCCTTCTCCTTCCTGTTCTCTTGTCTCTTTTCTTTCCTGTCAAATTTATCGTGTGCTTTTCTTTTTCTGGCATTTTGCTTTTTGTACTCTGTAAACTGCTCTGATGTGCTTTTGTAGAGCGGTATATCAAGAAAGGAAATAAAGATAAAGATAAAGATGGGACTGATGGGGATGGAGGGAGGGCATAGGGGTACAGCTATGGATCAACCACCAGTATCATGAAGTGCCCATGAGATGCATGCAGGGATTGCAAGCTGCACATCACAAACAGTACAGTGCCCCTCTGCAACCCTGCATGAGGTGCCTGCAGTGCCAACTGGGGTGGTGGGATGGCATGGAAGTGCAGGCTACCATGACCCCTGGGGTGGGGTCATGGGGGGCACAGTGTTGACCAGTCAAGGCACATCAATGGCTCAGGGCATGTTGTGGTTGCTTTTCCCTGATTGGATGTGTTTACATGATAAACAGGTGCACACATCTGTGGAGACATCAACAGGGATGCCGGGGCATTTGCCTGTCTCTGATCAGTTGTGTGTATGCATTAGCGGTACGTACACGTGTGCGTAGACGTCCATGAAGACATCGGGCATGATGCGGTTGCCTGTCTCTGATTGGACATACCTACGCGAAAGAATGAAGATGAGGACAGACTCACCTCACCTTGCACCTCTCCACCTGGCACATTTCACCCTGTTGCTGCCTGTGGCAAGAAGTGGACATGGCACCCAAGGCACCCTCTCAGAAGTACAGCTTTTCAGAGGGCAAGCTCAACATGATGCTGCAGGAGATCCTGGACCATCTGCATTTCCTCATGGGTAATGAGGGAACCTGTGTGGAGGCATATGAGAAGCAGTGGCAATGCCTGTCCATCTGCAGAAAGCTGAATACAATTTACCATATTAAGCGAGATATTGAGGACCTGAAGTGCAAATGGTGGCAGGTGAGGTGTGATACAGCTAAGAGGTCCCATCAGGTGGGGCCAGATAGGCAGCCATTGCCACTGACTGACCTCGAGCAGAGGGTCCTGACCTCTATGGACACAGCTGCCATAGAGGGTGTTGGGACCCTGGATACCTCAGAAGCCTCAAGGAAGCCAGGTAAGTAGCTAATATGTGTCAGTGGCCTGCTCCTCATGTTTGCCTCCCCACCACGGTCCTGTGGTTCCACTGTACAGTCACCCATAGCATCTACATTGTGCCCCTCAACCTTGTCCTGGTGCCTCTGACAAATGCAAGGTTTGGCTTGATGTGTGGAGCGTGGCCATGCCTTTGGCACCCCTGCCATGCATATGTTATCCTCTGTGCACACTTGTCCAACACATAGCAGTGGCATCAACTTGCGCACATGCACCTTGTCAGTGTGGGCCTTCAAAGAACAGATGCTGGGAGAGTGTCACCTGACAACTGCTATGCCATCCTGGGACTACCCACCTCCCCATCAGCTTGGAGTGGAGGGGGTGGCCTAATGGTGAGAGCACAGGCCTGGGAACACATCAACTGGGGCTTGATTCCCACTTGCACTCCTTGTGGCTGCAAGGAAGTCGGTTATCCTACATTGCCTTGTTGTTGTTGTTAAGTGCCGTCGAGTCGGAGTCGACTCATGGCGACCCTCTGGATAGCTATCCTAAATTGTGTTCGGTCTTGAGTCAGGCGGCTCATTGTTGACAGACTGGTACCCATAGCTGCTGTATCAATCCATCTCATTGCTGGCCTTCCTCTTTTGCGTTGACCTTCTATCTTGCCAAGCATGATGTCTTTCTCTAATGATCTCTCTCTTCGCATGATGTGTCCAAAGTATGAAAGTCGAAGTCTTGTCATCTGAGCTTCTAAAGAAAGCTAAGGTTGATCTCCTCTAGTACCGACTGGTTTGTTCTTCGGGCAGTCCATGGTATACACAGTATTCGCCGCCAGCACCATAATTCAAAGGCATCAATTTTCTTCCTGTCTATCTTTTTCACTGTCCAGCTTTCACATCCATATGATGTTATTGAAAATACCATGGATTGAACAAGTCAAATCTTTGTATGGAGAGAGACATCTCTGCTCTTGAGAATCTTATCTAGGTCTTTCATAGACATTCTGCCAAGAGCAATGCGTCGTCTGATTTCTTGACTGCTTGTTGCTTCTTTATTGCCTTGGATAACTGCATTTTGAGCAATCCTTTAAGACCTGTTATTGATGATACTATGTTCCAGCGATAACAATCACCGTTCTGTCTTAGATGCTACAGCAGTGTGGACATACTGTCACATACAGATGTAGGTCATGACACCCAGCTAACCTCGCTCCCCAGGCTATGCTGCAGCCCTGCAGCTATAGCCCTACTCCACACCGAGATGGTGAACAAGATGGGTATTGCACAGCAGCAGTCATTGCTGTGCTGTCACATTCCCATATCCTGGCCCAGCCAGGATAAGTATGCCATGTCCTTAGGCATTTAAGCCACAGAAATTCAATTACTCCAATTGTATGTAAATATTTCCCGAACCAATCACCACGTTTTCTATCTCATTTGGATTTGTGAAACCGAGTCAGACTATTAGGGAGCTATTGTGATAACAAAACCACTCATTGCTCCTTGTTTGCATCAATGACCCATTTTTGTATTCACTCGATTCCAAGTTTCTTTAAAGTTGCATACTAAATAAACAATATGAAAGTCAGGCTTATCTTTTTGTTGATATCCCTCAGGCTTGACTTTATGTTGATGTCCCAACGCCAGACTCAGCGCCTCTACGTTTCACGAAAGTTTTCGTTTCTTCAGGGGTTTACAAGGGCTTACAAGCCGACTTCAAATATTACCAACAATTTCAACTGCTTTTTACCCGAGAACATGCGCCTCAACAGATACAAAAAACGCCGCGCATTAAGGACAAAGGTATAGCCATCTCTGGGGCTGTATATTATGTGAGCTACCATGGTGTGATGTTAGCTGCCCTGGCACGGAGGGGGGCATAGCACTATGTGACTGCATAGTCCATCCAGTTAGGTGGGCCAGCTCTGAGGTGATAGACCTTATGCCTGTGATATATCATTCCCTTATCCCAGCTCCCCCCCCCCCCCGCAATGTGTGATAAGCAGGTTCGTCCATGTGGCTTACATGATATGTCTGTGTCTTCACAGGAGATGAGGACGCTGCACAGGATACACCACGGCCTCCAGGTGACCCCCAGCATTTCCCCCTGTGACACAATCTACCTCTTCTGCCAGGCTGTTGGTCACAGGGAAGGGGGATGACCCAACTGATGGCCATAGCCAGGACACCCATCTGTCAGCTGAGAGAGACAGTGTGGATGAGGATGAGGATGTGGCATACAGTGCACCATCCCCTGTCCCATCAGCACAGTGAGCTGCGGCAAGTCCAGAGGAACAGCTGATGAGTGGAGGTTCCCATCAACTGCTCTGTAGCATAGAGCAGCTATTGGCTGTCAGGAGGAGAGATGCACAGTCATGGACCAAGCTAGCCCTATTAGAGGAGAGCATGGCCCTGCAGCGCTGCCAGCTCCAGGCTACAGCACAACTGGAGGATTCCATCCGGGTCCTCGGGAGTACAGTGGACTCTACCTGAGGACCCGAATGGAATCCTCCAGTTGTACTGCACTGCACTGACACAGACCCCTGCACATGCCAGCCAGTTGCCACTGCAGTCACCGCCTCATCCAGCACTGCGACCTGCACCATGATATCCACAGTTGCGCCTGGGACCTGCAGGGTGCCCGCGGACCCCACCACAAGGCAGTCCACTGCTTCTGGCAGAAATATAACTGAGCATAGACACATTCTTGGTCCTGTTCCACATGCTGGTGGGACAGGACTGGTTTTCCCACCATTCTATGCCAACATTGAGGGGGGGGGGAGTGGGAGCGTGGGGAGTTCGGACCCAGATGCCAACCTGCCCTCAGCAGCATCTATTAGTGTCACAGTTTACCTGTGTCAAGTGCCCTCTGTGAGGGAGAAGGGCAATGGGCAGGGCAAGGGCCATGGAAGGGGCAAGTAGGGAGTCTAGGTTGCTTCGTTGATCCAGGTGCCAGAGAGGTTATGCAGTGTCAGGGTGTCTAGGTGATGGTGCTGCATGTGTGAGGTGGGTTGTGGGGATGTCTGCTGTGTGGGAGACTGGCTGTGTTGGGTTTGGGATGCAGAGGGAAAGGCTTGGAGCCATGTACGAGCAGCGGCTCTTGTGTCATTGTCTATGTGGCAGTCATAGGGAAAATGTTTTATTTCAGCTACACTAGCTACCAATCACCTCACGAGCCAAATACAAAACAGCATTAACCATTTTTAAGATCAGAAACGATATGTCAGCTGGAACTACAGGCACTACTATGCTCAGAACTAAACAATAAACCCAAGAGACAAAACACCAGAGATACTATACCAACTTCCAGCTTATACACTAAAGCCAACAAGATTACAATTAAGAGGGCTCTCTCACTAGCAGCACCTGCCGTCTGGAACTCCCTGCCAGAGAAAATAAGGACAACCAAGGACATTAAAGACTTCAGGAAACAACTAAAAACTTTCCTGTTCTTTGAGCACTTCAGAGAGGACAGCCAGTACACAACCTCATGATACATGCCTATACAAAACTGTACCTATATACATCATTTGTAAATAAGTTATGCTCCCGAGCATCTCCTGCATGTTACCCCCTACCAATGTTCCCGCTAACCTGCGCTGGGTCTGCCACCAACATTCCTGCTGGCGGTGGAGGGGTGGGGTGGGGTGCAGAGCGATCTACGCTCCGCCCCTTCCCCCACCGACAGGAATGCCAGCAGCGAACCCGACGCAGATTAAAGTGTACATTGCGAGGGTGCTGCGGTGTGTGTTAGACCCCGTGTAAACTGTTTTGATTTCAACATAAGGCGGTATAGAAAACTTGTTAAATAAATAAAAAAAAAATTAAATATATCCTGATCAGTTTCACAGGACACATCCTCATAACAACACTATGGACACTGTCCCCAGGCTGTTATGTTGGTCGTCACCATGACAGTCCTCCACCTGTATTGATGGCACAACCCCCCTCCACCCCCCCCCCCCGGTACCACTTGGTGCCTGGGTGTCTTCAGGTACCTCCATGCACTCTGTATGTGGCAGTGCAGATAATAGCATGTGATGCTTGCCTTGCATGCAAAAATGACCCAAGGGTTTCTGCATCCTAGGCAGAAACCCCAGCCTCACCGTCTCCCCCATCTGCCACTGATTCCATCTCAGGAGGGGGAGGCGGGCAGCAGCAGCGGCAGTATTTCCAAAAGCAGTGGCTTTTTGCCACCGCTTTTGGAAATACTACCGTTGCCCACCTCCCCCCAAACAGAATCAGTGGCAGCTGGGGGGCAGCACAGCCACCCATGTGTGCCACTGCTGCCGCCACCCACCCAGGCCAGCCACCCTAGGCAGCTGCCTAGCTCACCTAGTGGACAGGCCAGCCCTGCATGTATGGATTGTGTGTTTGTGATCTGGGCTATATGGGATGCCATGGGGTGATGGGTTGTCAGTCATACAGCTCTGGAGTTTCAAATTGGAACTTACGAGGGTCATTTTTAAAGTAAGAACCATTTCGTAATGGAGTAAGAGAAACTTTATTTATGAACATAAACTGTATCACAAACTACAATGTGCACATATATTCACTTTTCAACATAGTCACCATGAACATTTAAGCATTTGTCAAGTCGTGGCACCAGCTTTTGGATCCCAGCATCATAGAACTCTGCCGCCTGACCTTTAAACCAGTTAGTAGCAGTGTCTTTCAACATGTCATCATTTTCCAAGCGCTTTCCACCAAGGAATTCCTTAAGCTTTGGAAAGAGATGAAAGTCCGATGGTGCTAAGTCAGGGCTGTATGGTGGATGATCCAGTAATTCCCAATTAAACTTGTTCAGTTGCGCCTTTGTTCTTGCTGCAACGTGAGGCCGAGCATTGTCGTGCAGCAGAACGACGCCGCTAGAGAGCAGTCCCCGCCGGCGATTCTGAATTGCGCGTCTAAGCTTTAATAATGTTTCACAGTACCTCTCAGCAGTTATTGTCATTCCTCTTGGCAAAAAGTCTAACAGAAGAATGCCTTTCCGGTCCCAAAAAACCGTGGCCATGATTTTCCGTGTTGAAGGTTCTTGTTTGAATTTTCGTGGTTTCGTCGGGGAGCGTGAATGATGCCACTCACTGGATTGACGTTTATTCTCTGGGGTGTAGTACGCAATCCACGTTTCATCACCGGTCACAATGTGACTCAGGAACTCGTCACCATCCTTGTGATAGTGCTCCAGAAAGGACAAAGAATGTGCCATTCGCTTTGTTTTGTGTTCCTCTGTCAACATTTTCGGCATCCATCTCGCACACATTTTTTTGTAGTGAAGTTTGGCAGTAACAATGTGATAAACTACTGATCTTGACACTTGTGGAAATTTCTGATGAAGCTCGTCAATAGTGAAGCGCCTGTTTTGGCGAATTTCCTCATCAACTTTTTCTGTCAAGTCTTCATTCATGACAGTAGGCCATCCAGATCGTTCTTCATAATGCACATTTCTCCTTCCTTCATTAAACAGCCTACACCATTTACGCACATTTCCATCATTCATTACACCTTCACCATACACTTCAACAAGCTGCCGATGAATTTCAGCAGGATGAACTTGTTTTGCATTTAAAAACCTAATAACCGAGCGCACTTCACAATCGGCGGGATTACTGAGTGACATGGCGACAAACGAAGCAGTATACCAATACAACCAACACCGGCAGAGACGTGAAACGTAATGGCGGCGTAGTGGGAGACTGGCCAAGAGTGGCTGACCTTGAAATGCAATGATGTCCATGATTTCACCCTGAAACAACTATCTGTGGTCTTCTCCTGAGCGATGATAACTTAAAAGACACCTATGTAAATGCTCAATGTTATCGCATAGAACCAAAACCAATAATTTTCTTTTAAAACAATACTATCATTTCTGGTTACTATTTAAAGCATTTAACATTATTGTTAGAGGTCTCAGACTTTTGACACTTCTTTTTGGACTTATGGTGTGACCAACATTAGTGTCTAATAGCATCAATGACCTCCAACCTCTTCGTAGCCAAGACTGAAAGCATATCAATGAGAGCATATGAGACTAATAAATCACGATCACTACTCAAATCCTGACGCTATTCTGTGAACTTCAAGACCACGCTATTTTTTCAATACTTAATGGATATAGAGTGCTTAACTTCTGTTTTTGCTTCTGCTTCTCGCTCTCTGATCCCTACGCCTCCCCCAGGAGCCGTCGTTGCGTTTAACATCAATTGTTTCTTCAGGGGATCATTTATCATTTTTATCTCGACTTCTATCTCTATAAGATAAAACACATTTCTGTAACCATTCATTATCATGTCCCTCATTAAGATAAACCTCTCCTCTACATGCCCATATCTATCTAAAACAAATTCACCTACCACAATGCTGCAGAGTCTCATATCAATCCTATTTTGGCGGCTCTAACAGGTTGAAACCTTCAAACCAGTGGCCTCAAAAGAACGCCGCGCATGCGGGCTTGAACATTAAAACCATCCCTTCTACCTTTTGATTGGCGGTATCATGGCCCCTCCTTCAATGACATCATCCACATCATTGATACTTTCTCCTCTCACTTTATCAAAGGGACACGTGTTCGCCGTTGATATTTTAAGGCGAAACGTTTTGTTTTCTACTGTTCTATTGCCTCACTTAACTAATAATTCTCATATTTATGACTCTTTATTCCCTGACCATCTAAATATCGTATATAACGATGGAATTTTTAAATGTCTCCTAGTCTTGTCCCATTTTTACATTACGCAGTTTTTAGATCCCAGCCCACTGATATTTTTCATTGCTTTCAGACAGCCCATGTATATAACTAACTCCATATTCTCTTTGTCGCTCCCATATGTTTTAATTTTATATACACGACGACCAGTCTATGTTGATATTAAGACCTGCGGGTGCTACCAATTTTAAAATGAATATCCATTTCTGCTCTCTAACAAGCAAAGATTGTTCTTGTGATTTGCCTGCTATTCCTGAATCCACTTTATCAATACAGAAACATCTCAATTGTTCAAAGATATGTCCCATCCTTATACAGTGTTGGACCAATGGTGCCTCCTTTACTTCACATTTAAGTCGACTTTTATGCTCTCCCATTCTAACTCAAAAAGGGTGGATTGTCTTGCCCACATAAATTAATCCACAGGGGCATTGTACGATGTACATCACATTAATGGAATCACACGTCGTATGCTGTCTTAGTGGGTATGTAGATCCCTGGTGTACAAAAGTATCTATTTCCATAGTGATGTCACAAATGTTACAACCTCCACACTTTCTATGTCCCTTCACGTTATCTGATGAAATTCCTATTGAAACAGGAGATTTCAACACTGCAGAACTAAGTTTTTCTTTTAAATTACGATTGTGTAGCCACAGGCACTGTATTTTTTTGTTTTCTAACCCAGGGATGACTCTCAAAATATTCCTATGCTTTCTTAATATCCTTTGAATACCTGAACTCAATGATGAAAACCAGGTAATCAAATTAATATTAATGGGATCATTGTTTTTTATTTTCTTAGTCTCCAATAACAGACTCCTGTTGTTATTCCGGGCCCTTGAGTATGCTCGTTTCACTACTGTTGCAGGGTACCCTCTTTCTCTAAAATTTTCTGATAATTGTTTTGATAGCCTTGATCCTCAGAACAATAGCCTTTGATAGCCTTGATCCTCAGAACAATTTTGCCTATATCGCAAAAATTGAGAGAAAGGGAGACCTTCTTTTAGTCTCAGGGGATGTGCACTTTCAAAATGTAAAAATGTATTACGGTCTGTGATCTTTTGATAAACCGATGTTGACCATTCTCCTTGTCCTCTACTAATGAGTACATCCAAATAAGCTAATTGCTCTCTATGGTAAGTATACGTGAATTTTATATTGTCATCACACTGATTAATCCATTGTAAAAACAATGTTAATTTCTCTTCTGTACCTCTCCACAACATAAAAACGTCATCTATATAGCGATTCCATGAAATAACATTAGATACAAATGGAGATTGAGGTAACCATTGTTCTTCTAATCTACCCATGTAAAAATTTGCTATTCAGGGGGCGCAAGTCGCTCCCATAGCCACTCCAGATGTTTGCTGATAAATAACTCCTTCAAAAATGAAATGATTTTGATAAATAGCTAAATAAGCCAATTGTAATAAAAATGTAATCGGTGGCTCTGAAAGATCTCGTTGATGCAAAACCTGTTCTACTACCTGATATGCTGCTAATTGGGGAATACTTGTATAAAGAGACGTTACATCCATAGTGACCAATAATGTGTCTGAACATGCTGCCCATTGTGTTAGATACTTCAAAATATTTTAAAAAAATGTGTAGTGTCTTTTATGTATGATGGAATATTCAATAATAATGGGCGTAAATATGAATCCAAAACGTAGAAAAAGGTTCTGTGTTTGGTGCCTCTAGTGGAGACAATCGGTCTACCTGGAGGTTTTTCAATACTCTTATGTATTTTAGGAACTGTATAAAATTTTGCCATCGTACCGGTAGGTGCTGCTAAATTGAGATAACGATACTCCTTGCAGGTAATTAATTTATTATGTACAGCAATTTGTGTGATACCTTTAATTTCTAATTGTAAAGAACTCCTGAGATCTTCTGTCAAAATTTTATATGTTGTACAATCTTGTAATTGTTGTAGTGCCTCTGATACACAATATTCTCTACTTAGCACAACCACTGCTCCACCTTTATCTGCCCTCCTGATTACTATATCAGTCCTTTGTTGCAGATCTTTCAAAGCTCTTTGTTCTTGAATTGACAACGTAGTAAAATGATTTTTATTGGACTTTTCTAAAGATTGTACTTCTTTTAGTACCAATTCTTTGAAAATTGCTAGAGCTGGATGTAATGGACCTGGTGGGGACCAGGTGGATTTCAGTGGTAGTTTTATGCGTTGTATCTCTCGATCTTCCTGTATTATTGCATCTGATGGTTTCTCCTCATGTGTTATTGCATCTAATAGTTCTTCCTCATGTATATGGGATGCAAAAAAGTTTTTTAAACTCAGTTTTCTAACCAAACCTTCGAAATCAATCCGAAACTGAAACGCATCAAAAATAGCATTCGGAACAAAAGACAATCCCTTGTTTAATAAATCTATTGATTGTTGACTATGGATGTAATGTCTCTTTATACAAGTATTCCCCAATTAGCGGCATATCAGGTAGTAGAACAGGTTTTGCATCAACGAGGAAATCTTTCAGAGCCACAGATTACATTTTTATTACAATTAGCTTATTTAGCTACGTATTTATCGAAATCATTTCATTTTTGAAGGAGTTATTTATCAGCAAACATCTGGAGTGGCTATGGGAGCGACTTGCGCCCCCTGAATAGCAAATTTTTACATGGGTAGATTAGAAGAACAATGGTTACCTCAATCTCCATTTGTATCTAATGTTATTTCATGGAATCGCTATATAGATGACGTTTTTATGTTGTGGAGAGGTACAGAAGAGAAATTAACATTGTTTTTACAATGGATTAATCAGTGTGATGACAATATAAAATTCACGTATACTTACCATAGACAGCAATTAGCTTATTTGGATGTACTCATTAGTAGAGAACAAGGAGAATGGTCAACATCGGTTTATCGAAAGATCACAGACCGTAATACATTTTTACATTTTGAAAGTGTACATCCCCTGAGACTAAAATAAGGTCTCCCTTTCTCTCAATTTTTGCGATATAGGCAAAATTGTTCTGAGGATCATGAATTGAAAAGGCTATCAAAACAATTATCAGAAAATTTTAGAGAAAGAGGGTACCCTGCAACAGTAGTGAAACGAGCATACTCATATATTTATTCTATGACTCCAGTGTGTAAATAGTTTCCCCTGTTTATCCAAGTTTACTGTCCTGTTATGTAAACTCAGAACTATGTTTCACCTTCTGATTTCTCTGTTCCATGTAAACCGTGCTGATGCCGAATAGTGCGGTATATAAGAAATTGTAAATAAATAAATAAAATAATACTCAAGGGCCCGATATAACAACAGGAGTCTGTTATTGGAGACTAAGAAAATAAAAAATGATGATCCCATTAATATTAATTTGATTACCCGGTTTTCACCATTGAGTTCAGGTAATCAAGGGATATTAAGGAAGCATAGGAATATTTTGAAAGTCATCCCTGGGTTAGAAAACGAAAAAATACGGTGCCTGTGGCTACGCAATCGTAATTTAAAAGAAAAACTTAGTTCTGCAGTGTTGAAATCTCCTGTTTCAATAGCAATTTCATCAGATAACGTGAAGGGACATAGAAAGTGTGGAGGTTGTAACATTTGTGACATCACTATGGAAATAGATACTTTTGTACACCAGGGATCTACATACCCACTAAGACAGCATACGACGTGTGATTCCACTAATGTGGTGTACGTCGTACAATGCCCCTGTGGATTAATTTATGTGGGCAAGACAATCCGCCCTTTTAGAGTTAGAATGGGAGATCATAAAAGTCGACTTAAATGTGAAGTAAAGGAGGCACCATTGGTCCGACACTGTATAAGGATGGGACATATCTTTGAACAATTGAGATGTTTCTGTATTGATAAAGTAGATTCGGGAATAGCAGGCAAATCACAAGAACAATCTTTGCTTGTTAGAGAGCAGAAATGGATATTCATTTTAAAATTGGTAGCACCCGCAGGTCTTAATATCAACATAGACTGGTCGTCGTGTATATAAAATTAAAACATATGGGAGCGACAAAGAGAATATGGAGTTAGTTATATACATGGGCTGTCTGAAAGCAATGAAAATATCAGTGGGCTGGGATCTAAAAACTGCGTAATGTAAAAATGGGACAAGACTAGGAGACATTTAAAAATTCCATCGTTATATACGATATTTAGATGGTCAGGGAATAAAGAGTCATAAATATGAGAATTATTAGTTAAGTGAGGCAATAGAACAGTAGAAAACAAAACGTTTCGCCTTAAAATATCAACGGCGAACACGTGCCCCTTTGATAAAGTGAGAGGAGAGAGTATCAATGATATGAATGATGTGAATGATGTCACTGAAGGAGGGGCCATGATACCGCCAATCGAAAGGTAGAAGGGATAGTTTTAAATGAGGACGGTAATTTTCAAGCCCGTACGCACGGCGTTCTTTTGAGGTGACTGGTTTGAAGGTTTCAACTTGTTAGAGCTGCCAAAATAGGATATGAGACGTCTGCGGCATTGTGGTAGGTGAATTTGATCTAGATAGATATGGGCATGTAGAGGAGAGGTTTATTTTAATGAGGGACATGATAATGAATGGCTACTGAAATGTGTTTTATCTTATAGAGATAGAAGTCGAGATAAAAATGATAAATGATCCCCTGAAGAAACAATTGATGTTAAACGCAACAACGGCTCCTGGGGGAGGCGTAGGGATCAGAGAGCGAGAAGCAGAAGCAAAAACAGAAGTTAGACACTCAATATCCATTAAGTATTGAAGAAATAGCGTGGTCTTGAAGTTCACAGAATAGCGTCAGGATTTGAGTAGTGATCGTGATTTATTAGTCTCATATGCTCTCATTGATATGCTTTCAGTCTTGGCTACGAAGAGGTTGGAGGTCATTGATGCTATTAGACACTAATGTTGGTCACACCATAAGTCCAAAAAGAAGTGTCAAAAAAGTCTGAGGCCTCTAACAATAATGTTAAATGCTTTAAATAGTAACCAGAAATGATAGTATTGTTTTAAAAGAAAAAGTCTTGTTTTTGGTTCTATGCGATAACACTGAGCGTTTACATACATGATTTCACCCTGGCCATTGCACACAGCTTGCATATTGTGGTACATGCCTCACTCAGTTGTGGGGGCCTGAGGGTCATATGGATGTAGTCAATGACACCCAGCACTAATGGGAAACCAACCACCCCATGAAACTCCTGCATCATCTGGTGCCTCTGCTGCTGTGTGTACAGGAAGGTGAGGTATAGCGGGAGGCACCTCATGAAAGCTGTCAGGAACTGCTTCAGGCACCTGGAGACTGCAGGCTGGCTCAGGCCTCCTGCAGTTGCCAGCATTGCATGGAAACTACCTGTTCCCAGAAAGGCTAGTTCTGTGATGACCTTCATATGCGGCGGCAGGGCCTGTCCCCTATGTGTGATCCAGGTACTGGCTATTGACCAGAGCTTTTGTATATGTCACACCCTTGGTAACTCTTTCTAATACATGCTGCCAGCTGTGTGTTGCAGAATGCTGTCTCACCACTTTGTGTGATTCTCCTGCCGCTCGGTGGTATAGACTGAGTCTTGGAAATTTCACCCCTCCCTGCTCCCTTGCCTGAGAAATCCTGGATTGGCCACTGTTGGAAACAGGATACTGGGCTTGATGGACCTTGGTCTGACCCAGTATAGCATTTCTTATGTTCTTACAATTGTGGTCTTGAAGGACTACCAAAAGGGACTGCTACAACTGGAAGTACATCTACACTTGTGAGTATAATCTTCAGGAATACACTCTAAATCCTGGGGAAAAAGGGACTTCTTGGGGTTAGAGCTGACAAATCTGTGTATTTTAAAATTCAGTGTTTTTGCTGAATCAGTAAGGTCTTAGTACCATCAGAGAGCTTGTATTTAAGTCAAAACAGAGTATAGCTTAGCATAGAATATAAAATAAGAGTAAATAGACTGAAATAAATTTGTCTCGAGAGCTTTTCATTTCAATCAAATCTGAGAATAGCTTAATCTAGAAAGTAAAATAGAATAAATAGTTACTGAAATAAATTTTGTTTCTTGAGAGGTTTTTTATTTAAATCAAATCAAATATTATTTCATTCAACACATAATCAAACTCTGAAATTTGTTACTGGAGAATGTAGTAAAACTGTTAGTGTAGCTGGGTTTAAAAAAGGTTTGGACAACTTCCTGGAGGAAAAGTCTATAAACCATTATTAAAGGGGACCCGTGAAATCCACTTCTTGCCCCAGTACATCGTGGAAACTGTGTCTCTTTAGGGGAAACTGCTAGGTACATATGACCTAGATTGGCCACTGTTGGAAACAGGATACTGAGCTTGATGGACCTTGGTCTGACCCAGTATGACATATCTTATGTTCCCTTGCATTTTAGGTATGTTGTGTACAGTATCTTGAGAAATAATTGCAAATATGTAAAAGGGTTCAGGGGTGATCCGGGAAACTACAGACCGATGAGCCTGATGTCAGCAGCAAAATGGTAGAAACCATTATAAAGAATAAAATTACTGAACTTGTAGATAGTTATGGTTTAATAGGAGAAAGCCAATATGGATTTAGCCAAGGATGATCTTACCTTATTCTTTTGAAGGTGTAAATAAACAGGTAGATAAAGATGAGTTGGTTGATATAGTGTATTTTGATTTTCAGAAAGCCTTTGACAAGGTCCCTCATGAGAGACTCTTGGCGAAATTAAAAAGTCATGGGATAGGAGGCAGTGTACTATTATGGATCAGTAACTGGTTAAAAGACAGAAAGCAGAGAGTAGGGATAAATGGCCTAATTTCTCAATGGAGAATGATGAATAGTGGAGTACTCCAGGGATCTGTGCTGGGCCTGCTGCTTTTTAACATATTCATAAATGATCGGGATATGGGAATAACGAGCAAATCAAATTTGCAGATAAGACAAAATTAGTCAAAGTTTTTAAAACATAAGAGTATTGTGGAAAATTGCAAGAGGACTCTGATAAATTGGAAGACTGGATATCCAAATTGCAGATGGAATTTAATGTGCTAGTGCAAAGTTATGCACTTAGGGAAAACAACACAAATTATGGTTGCACAATGCAAGGTTCCACATTAGGAACCACAGCTCAGGAAAAGAATTTAGGAGTCACCTTGGATAATACGTTGAAACCCTCTGCCCAGTGTCCAGCAGCGGCCAAGAAAGCAAATAGAATGCTAGGAATCATAAGGAAATCATATGGAAAGAAATGGAGACTACAATAAAGGATACTATAATGCCTCTGTATCTTTCCATGGTGCGTCCACACCTTAAATATTGTGTGCAATTCTGGTCCCAATATCTTAAAAAGGATATAGCAGAATTAGAAAAGGTACAGAGAAGAGTCACCAAAATGGTAAAGTGGATGGAAGAATGCCCCTATGAGGAAAGGCTTAAAAGGGCTCTTCAACTTAGAAAAGAGACAGCTGAAGGGAGATATCATAGAAGTCTATAAAATAATGAAGGGAGTGGGATGTGTAAACATAGATCAGTTGGCATGGGACAGACACAGTGAATCCCTTTACAGCAGCAGGATAAAATCAAAATAAACTGAACCATCTAATTTCTCAACAAATAGGGGTGTCCTACATGGAGTGGTGGGTTCACCCCTAAACAAAGACACGGGGAGGGGTGGCCTGCACAGAGTGGCAGGTGCACCTACTCCTGCCATCTTACTGGGCAGACTAGATGGACCATACTGGTCTTTATCTGCCGTCATCTACTATGTTACTCCTTCAAAAATTAGAAAAACTAGGGGACATGCAAAGAAGCTGCAATGAAGCTACAATGTAGCCCATTTAAGATTAACAGGAGAAAATATTTTTTCACTCAACGCATAATCAAACTCTGGAATTAGTAGATTCTCAAGAGCAGAGATGTCTCTCTCCATACAAAGATTCGACTTGTTCAAGCCATGGTATTTTCAATAACATCATATGGATGTGAAAACTGGACAGTGAAAAAGATAGACAGGAAGAAAATTGATGCCTGTGAATTATGGTGCTGGCGGTGAATACTGTGTATACCATGGACTGCCCGACGAACAAACCAGTTGGTACTAGAGGAGATCAAACCTAAGCTTTCTTTAGAAGCTCAGATGACAAGACTTTGACTTTCATACTTTGGACACATCATGCGAAGAGAGAGATCATTAGAGAAAGACATCATGCTTGGCAAGATAGAAGGTCAGCGCAAAAGAGGAAGGCCAGCAATGAGATGGATCGATACAATAACAGCAGCTATGGGTACCAGTCTGTCAACAATGAGCCGCTTGACAAGACCGAACACAATTTAGGATAGCTATCTATAGGGTCGCCATGAGTCGACTCCGACTCGACGGCACTTAACAACAAAGAGGACCAGGGAAATCCACTTCTTACCATGGGATAAACAACATGGAATCTGTGTACTATTTTGGGAACCTGCCAGGTACTTGTGACCTTGATTGGCCACTGTTGAAAACAGGATACTGGGCTTGATGGAACTTGAACTGACATAATATGGCACATCTTATGTTCTCATTTTCTATGCTTTACTGAGATTTCTGCTTTTCTTAACACTGGCCATGATAGATTTATTCAGCATTAACTGGTCTTTGGTTCCATGTACTCCACTGTTATTGCTCTTCTGTTTTATTGCCATAGAGCATTTTAGATATACTGTGTACAGTATATTGAGAAATATTCCTTCTGTGTGTCTTCATAACATTTTTAATAGTATGTTCATAGGTATACAATAAAAAAAGATGTCTGTGCAACTTAATGTAGTAATTTCTGAGAAAAAAACAAAACAAAATATGACCTGGACAGCATTAATGACACCCTTCACTAATATTTGGTTGCACAACCCTTGGCAGTGATGACAGCTTCCAAACATTTCCTGTAGCCATCTATAAGTTTCATATATCTGTCTGCTGGTAGTTTCTCCCAGTCTTCGACTGCAATTTGCTCCAGCTCATGAATGTTTCCAGGATTCTTTTTACCAATGGCAGATTTCAGCTCTTTCCAAAGGTTCTCGATTGGATTTTATTTATTTATATTTATTTAACAGAATTTAATAACCACTTTTCTACTAGTGAAATCGGTTTACATGGAACTTAGGGTTATGTTTACTAAACAGTGGTATTGGTTTCTGTGTGATATTGGAGCCACTGCCCCATTGAATTCAATGTGGTTGCGGCTCTGATATCGCACGGAAGCCGCTACCGCTGTTTGGTAGACATGCCCCTTAGTTTTTATAGGGAACAGGTTTAAATCAACATTGGAACTTGCACAATAAACATAGAGGATTCAGAACAATGAATGTTGTAAGGCTATTAACAAGCGTAACTATATACAGTGAGTTGAGAGGTTAGCAGGAATGGGGTCAGTTGGGTTTCAAGAGGGTGGTGAGGAGTGGGATCATGGGGTTTCATGAGCGAGGTCACGAAGGCTGCTTATTGTCAAAATGCATTTTGAAGAAGTGGGTTTTGAGTTGTTTACGAAAATAATCAGTGGAGGACCCGATGTTTCAGATTTCTGGGGGTAGCGCATTCCAGATGGTGGGGGCATATAATGAGAAAGTTCTTGATCTTGTAGACTGCTTGCAATTGCGAGTCCGTGGTGGGATACAGAGGAGGTTTTAGGTGCTTTTTCTTCTTGGTCTGGTAGAATTTGAGGTGTAAATTAAGTCATGTAGTTTCACTGCTGAGGAATTGTTCAGGGTTTTGTGGATGAGGCTTAAGACCTTGTACTGTATTCTTGAGTTGATGGGGAGTCAATGGAGATGTTTGAGTATGGGTGTGATGTGGATGTGCCATGAAGTTTGTAAGATGGTTCTTGCAATGGTGATTGTGTTTTTAGGTAGACCTTGATAAATGGAGCTACAGTAATCAAAGAGAGGTGTTATGGGCCTGGCAGACTGAGCAGAATGTGTCGGTGGATAGGAGGGGGCGCAGAGTTCGGATGTTTTTTAGCTTGTAATATACCGTGAAATTGTTCCTTGAAGTTAAGTTGCTGATCGAGTATGATCCCCAGGTACTTTGTGTGTGAGCTGACTCGGATTTCAGAGTTGCTGAGTTTGACAGAAGCAGGAGGGGTGAAGTTGGAGTCCTTGGTTACATGAAGGAGTTCTGTTTTACTGAGATTGATGGAGAGGTTATGAGGGTGGAACCAGTTAATAGTTTTAGTGAGGCAGCTTGACAGCGTGGAGTAGTCTGGTGTGGAAGTGGAGAATGGCGTGAAAACCATTATATCATCGGCTTATATCAGAAACTGGACTGGGAATGGCTGGAGGATTGAGATTAGGACTCATTGCTGGCCAGTTTAAAACAGTCCATTTGTTCCTTTTTAACCATTCTTTTCTCCTTTTTTATGTATGTTTTGGATCATTGTCCTGCTGGAGGACAAATGACCTTTGACCCAGACCTAGCTTTCTGACACTAGATAGCAAATTTTGCTCCAAAATACCTTGGCAGTCCCCCGACTTCAAAATTCCTTTAATAGGTTCCAAGCATCCAGTTCCTGATGCAGCAAAACAGTCCCACAACATTATGGAACCTTCACCATATTTAACTGTAGGAAAGGTTCTTTTCCTTATAAGCTTAATTTCTTCACCTGTAAGTGTATCGCTAGTCTGCATTGCCAAAGAGCTCAAATTTGGTGTAATCTGTCCACAGCACAATTTCTGAAAAGGATTGTGATTTCTCAAGGTGGGCTTGGGCAAAGATCAGGAGTGCCTTTTTGCGTCTCTGTCTTTGAGCAGTGAAGTCCTCCTTGGCTTTCGTCCATGAAGTCCTTATTTGTTTAACACACGGCATAAGGTGCAGGTTGAAACCACCATTCCAGATTGCTCCAGGTCAGCATTAAGCTCTTTGGAGGTTGTGTGCGATGTTTTTCTAACAGTTCACACTAACCTTTGAAGACTTCTTGGATTAATTTTCCTCTTCCCATCATGTCCTGGGAGGTTCTTGACAGTTCCATGAGCAGAAAACTTCTTAATAACATTACAAACTGTAGACACAGGAATCCCAAGGTCTTTGGAGATGACCTTGTACCCCTTTGAAGTTTGATGTTTGGTGATAATGGCTTTTCTGATGGTCTCGGGCAATTCACCATTGTGAAAATGGAACAGGGAGTGAATGTGACCATTTTAAA
Source organism: Ichthyophis bannanicus (assembly GCA_033557465.1). NCBI lineage: Eukaryota > Metazoa > Chordata > Amphibia > Gymnophiona > Ichthyophiidae > Ichthyophis > Ichthyophis bannanicus. Next base: position 938,647,449 of record CM066033.1, on the reverse strand, counting down.
CATTACAGCCATCATTCATTGGTTGATTCAAGTCATGTGAGTACTGATAACTGATCACAGGTGTGTCTAATATTACTGCAGTGGGAATGTGGTTCTTTTATTTAAACTGATTTGAATTATTTATAAAGGTGCCAGTAATCATGTCCTGGCAATGTTCCCATTTTTATACTATTTCCTTTTTTAATTGGTCTTGTTTTATTTGATTATTTTATGTGTTAAATATGTGTGCATATATAGTCCAAAGCCATTTCACTGGCCATTTTTTTTTACCAGATATTGGACTGCATCTATGGTAGTGAACAGCTTATAGATGGTAAGTATACAAGTTATTGGTCTGTAATTTTTAGGAATATTACTTGGATCCCCCTTTGGAAGGAGAAGTGTTCTTCCTGTTATAAGCTATTGTGGTGGTAAGTCTGGCTCCTTGACCAATTGATTTTTGCAGTTTGCTAGATCTTGGTGGAGGGAGGTTAATTGTTTGAGCCAAAAGTTAGTCAGTCCATCTGGGCTGGGGCTCTTCCAATTTGGGGCTTTTAACCAGATTTCCAGCTGTTTTGTGGTTACTTCCGGGAATTCCACAGGTTTGATGTTTGCTTCTTCTAAATTCTCCCATCTGCAGGGTTAACATTCTGCTTCTCAGTTGTGTTCCACAGGGTCCTGGAATATTTTTCTCCAGGGGGTTTCCGTTTGAGCTATGGTTGGTGGTGCTTTTACCATATGAATGCTCTTTTCTAATTCACCGAAGAATTGTTTTGGGTTCTTACTTTTCTTCACATCTTTGGAACTTTTGACTTCTGCTGCCTTTGCTTTTCCTGCTGGCCTATGCAATTCATCGAGCTATTTGAACTGTGATGTGCCACAAGCCACACACAATTCAAAAAGCTGAGGATGAACTGTGTAGGCTGCAGGACAGCAACGGGTGGGTGCATACGTCTGTCTCTGTTTCTCCCCAGCTTGGCAGCTTCTTCCATCACCTGCTTACCCAATGAATGAATGATTAAGGAAACTGCCAATTATGCTGTTGTGATTGAACGCACCTCTCTACCTAATAGTTTCACGTTCAGTAAGAGACCTGTATTTGTTAGTACCCAACCCTTATGACAAGCCCACATGGTGTGCTGCTATTGTATAGAATTTACTTAAATGAAACATGACTCCTATAAAATGCTTTTGATGCTCCTTTTCTTGCACATTAAGACACACAGTGAAACTATTTAAGGGAGAGAAATGCTTATTATTTTCTTATGTCACTGACTCCCTAGACCACTTTGCCCACACATGTCACGGCTGAAAGGCACATACTGCATGTAATTTTATAAAGGATTTTGCACACATAAAGCTTGTCTTACACATGGAAAAAGGCTTTCATAAAACTGCATAGCCACAGACGTGTGTATAAGCATGTGTGCCAAAGAGATCACATGTAGGCACTCCTGGGACATGTGGTTTGGGCAGAGCAGGGCTGGAGCTGCATGTATAAGCGGATTTTATAGATAATGTGGGTACATACAAAGAGAGTAATTTTATATTAGGTGGCCTATGTGTGAAGGCCACAAATGCGCCAATTTTGTAAAGACAGGCGTAAACCAGCATAAATAGCTGCTGAACTGAAGCTGCAGACATTTACACCAGCTCAGGAGCAGATGTAAATGTTACATGCAAAGTACAGGCACATTGTACAAAATACACCTGCAAATCACAATTCTACCTGTGCTCTGCCTACATGCAGGTTGCATATGAATGTGCACTTTCTTGTCACTGCACATACATCTACGTGCGTTATCTCCTGGGATAGTTTTCAAAACCCCCTTTCTGTGTATAAAAAGTCCCAGACTCATGAAAAACCATTTATAAAAATTGCCTGCATAGAGTGCTTATACACATTTACCCCTTCTTTCGACCGGGTGGAAATGTGTGCACTACTGAGGCTGATTATGGGTGCTTATTTTATAAAGGCACAGAGCCACCTTTTCATTTGCTTGGACATAAGAGCGCTCTGATAAAATGACCCCCTCTCTGCTAATGGCACAGATTAGTTACAAACATACTAGAACCTTTATTTCATTTAGTAATTTATTTGCGTTGATTTATATACCTCTTTTCCACAGAATGCTCAAAGTACAGTACAACCTTAGTTGGAAGATAGATGCTGATGGGCTATAAATCAGTCCCACTATCAGCGATTCCAACCAGCCTTCTACCAAAAGCTTGTAGTGAAAGGCAGTGTCACTCGACTGTCGAAAGGGAAGCTGTGGTACTCATTTGCTTGCTTCAGATGCTGAACGGAAAGGGTGACTGCACGTATTATGATGACCAAAGGATGGGTCTGAGTAGTTGCTCTCTAGTGCAGTGAATTTTCTCATTCGAGAATTTTCTCTTCGAGACCACTGTGCCGCTGTTGTATGATGGAAGCCACGGACATTATTGCTTCGGTGTTCATCTTGCATCTGTAGAGACCACACCCTTCTGAAAAACGACAGTCCACTCTGTTGATGAGGGAGCTATGCTGAATCTGGTTGTCGTTCAGATACAATGGCAGACTTTGATTCGGAATACAATGCATCACCACCAAAATAACCTTCCTCTGATCTGAAATACAGGAAACAAAAAAACAAAACTCATTCTGCATAAAAGAAAAATGTTACAGAGTTGGGCCGTGATTCTAAAGGGTAGTGCTAAAACATTGTGCATACAGGATCAAGTAAAATGGTCAAAGGTTTTTCCCTCAGAGGGCAGTACTTTTATAAGTGAGCACGCATATGCTTTCCTTATGTGGAGATTGCTGAATTTCATAACAAAGGTATACAGTGTACCTGAGATACCAGACCTGACAACACCCTTCTTTTCCTTTATTTTTTCGTTCTATCTAGTTTGTCTACTCTGTAGCAACAAAGTGTGTTGTTATATACTTATCCAAAAGTAGCTAAGGGCTTACAATTTTTTGATTAGGAAAGTAAATAAAAAAAAGAAAAAAAGAACACCAATGCAGTTTTCAGAGGAGTTAGCTGAAAAACATTAAGACAAAAAGACAGGCATTCAAAAGGTACAAAGGATTTTTGGAAAGGTTATCTGGTAGAGCTGAGAGAAGCAAGATATTTAATTTGACTTCCATTCCATGATTCCAAATGGCAAATCCATTCAATGAAGATTACAAAAAAAAATTAAGATAGCCTACATAAGATTTATAAAAATGCAGGTGGCGGGCATAATAGTAGCATCAATTATTATATTCAATAAACATCAAATAAAAATAGAGGACCCCCAGGTAAATTATCATCCCCAACTCTCCATGCCCTTGTGGCCCACCCACTTTCCAAAATGAAGAAGTTCAGGAACGTAACCTATCCGACCAAAAAAAAAATATCTCCCCCACATTCTCACCCTCCTTGCTTAAAACTATAACCTTAAGAGCCTGCCAACACTCTGATAATACATCCAGAACAGCTATCAAGCTGACAGTGAGCCCTCAACAGTCAGCATTCTTATAAACGATGGTCACGGTGGATAAAAAATCTGGATATTCAATGGCAATATCTAGTTAGTGGCTCCCGCTGAGTATCTGGAGGTTTGGAGAGAAGAAATTATAGGGTGCTGATGGGGACTGTGTTGGGGAACGGTTAGGATGGTGGGATGTGGTGGTTGCGGTAAACAAGCCTCAGGAAATGGGTTACCGTGGTTGAAGGTTTCTGGAAGGGTTCATGTGTTCATCATGTATATTGGGAATGACAGTGCATCAACTTTGTATACAGCGTAGTTACTCACCTGTTACAGGTGTTCTCCAGGGACAGCAGGAATCAGTCCTCACTTATGGGTGATGTCGGCACTGATGGAGCCCACGCGGAGCAATTCCCCAGCTTTCAAAGAAAGCCTTTGGGATTGCTGCCACGCATGCGTGGTCCTCTTTCCGCCCAAAGGTGCCATTGAGTGGAGGAGTGGCCTAGTGGTTGGGGCAAGGTACTTCGGGCCAGAAGGTCGGGGGTTCAAATCCCACTAGAGGACAGCAACCTTGGGCCGGAAGGACTGGGGTTTCTAGTCCCACAGGTGCTCCTTGTGGTCTTGGGCAAGCCACTTAACCCTCCATAGTCCATGTTCCCTGTAAAATAGTTATCTCCAAGTTATAATGCCCTGTTCAATGTAATTTCAGTTTGTTCAATGTAAACTGCACTGATGCAGAATAGCACGGTATATAAGAGAATGTAAATAAATAAAATAAAATAAATAAATCTTGCTCAGTCAAGTCCCATAGCTAGAGCCCTACTAAGCAGATGGCAAGGGAAGGATAAAAATAGCGACTCTTCAGGGGAGGTGGGAGGGTAGAGAGGACTGATTACTGCTATCCCTGGAGAACACCCGTTGCAGGTGAGTAACTATGCTTTCTCCAGGAACAAGCAGGAAGTCAGTCCTCACTTATGGGACTCCCCAGCTACAGGCTACCGAACCTGTAAGCCAAAAACACCTCCGCGAGGCCATGAGCAGAAGTCCATGCCCGAAGGAGCCTGAGTCTTCAGGTCCCTGGGGCGAAGCTGTAGGAAGCCATCGAGAAGGGTCAGAGGGCAGCAGTTGCTTATACCCCCGAACAGATTATGGAGTACAGCCTGGCCGAAGGCACTGTCCCGGCGGGATTCCCTCTCCAGGCACTCTCCTGGTGTTTGCTGAAGACCAGGTTGCAGCCCGGCAGATGTCCGTCAGGGGTACTGAGTGGAGTGAAGCCACTGAAGCCGCCTTGGCTCGGATGCCGTGTTCGGTGGCTCGCTGATCCAGCGGGGCACCCGCCTTTGCCTGGGTGAAGGCGATGCAGTCTGCCCAGAGGGAGAGGGTGCGTTTGGTGACTGCCTGCCCTTAAACGATTGGGATCGTAGGCTGCAAAGAGCTGACCAGACTTGCGATGAGCCTAGGTGCACTGGAGGTAGAAGGCAAGAGCCCTCTTGCAGTCGAGCGTATGTAATATTGCCGATGCCTGATCAGTATGAGGTCTCGGGAAGAAAGCCGGCAAGACCATCTCCTGATTTAGATGGAAATCCGAGACAACCTTCGGTAGGATCTTGGGGTGGGTGCGGAGGACCACCCTGTTCCCATAGAACCTGGTGTAGGGAGCCTCAGCCATGAGGGCCTGAAGTTCGCTGACTCGGTAAGCCGAAGTCAAAGCCACCAGGAAGACCATCTTCCAGGAGAGGTGCCGAAGTCAACATGTCGCCATCGACTCGAAGGGTGATCGTGTAAGCTGCACGAACACCACGTTGAGGTCCCACTCTGCCAGAGGAAGCCAGATGGGAGGCTTGGAAAGTAAGAGGCCTCGCATAAAACAGGAAACCAAGGGCTGCCCCAAGAGGTGTTTCCCCTTGATGGGGAGGTGGTTCACTGAAATGGCACTCAGATACACCCTGACCGAATTGGATTTCAGCCCTGCCTTCGAGAGGTGGAGGAGGTACTGGAGTACCCACCGGGTAGAGAAGGAGAATGGGTAGATCTGGAGCTCAGAGCACCAGGTCGAGAAGCGTCGCCACTTGAAGGCGTATGCCCGTCACTCCGAGTCCTTCCTCGACGCGAGAAGGACCTCCTCAACCTCCTCCGGGAGGTGTAGCGGGGCTAAGGCGACCTGTTCAGCTGCCATACTGTAAGGGACAGCGAGGCCAGGTTTGGATGGAGCACCTGACCCTCCTCCTGCGTTAGCAGGTCTGGGGCACAGCCCAGTGGGACTGGATTCTCGGACGAGAGCCAGAGCAGAAGTGGGAACCAAGACTTTCGAGGCCACAAAGGAGCCACGAGGATCACTTAGGCTCATTCCTGCTGAATCTTGTGGAGGGTCCTCGAAATGACAGGAGTGTGGGGGGGGGAAGCGTAGAGAAGCCCGGAGGTCCAGCTTAAGAGGATGCATCTGGGGCCACCCTACTTGGGTGTGGGACTGGGCCGCAGAATTGGGGAAGCTGCATGTTCATCGGGCTGGCGAACAGGTCCATGGATGGGGTCCCCCACCGATGGAACAAGAAGTCAGCGACCTCCGGATTGGTGTGGGTGGAGGATCCTGCTGAGTTTGTCCACGAGAGTCATCACCCGGTGAGACGCAAAGGAGCAAAGGAGGATCACTTCCCGACAGAGGAGGCGGGATCCCGTTCCCCCTTCCTTGTTCATGTAGAACATGGCTATCCAGTTGTCGATCTGCACGAGCACCGACTTCCCCTTCAGGCGGCCCTTGAAGGCCTGCAGGGACCACTGGACTGGCCGGTGCTCAAGCAGATTGATCTGCTGCTGAGACTCTTCGGGTGACTACTGCCCCTGGGTGCACAAGTCACCGCAGTGGGCTCCCCAACACAGCAGGGAAGGTCGTCAGGATGAGCTCGTGCTGTGGGGGCTGGAAGAGCATTCCCCAAAGGAGGCTTTGGGGGTCCCGCCACTTCTCCAGGGAGTTGTGGAGACTGCAGGAGACTCGGACAAGGTCTCTGAGGTGACCGGAGGTCTGGCTCCATTGCGCCTTGAGGGACCACTGAGCTGTCCACATGTGCATGCGGGCGTGCGGGACCACATGGACGGTGGAGGCCATGTGTCCTAGGAGGCGCAACATGACCCGAGCCGTGATCCGAGCCCTGCTCTGGACCTGGGCTGCCATGGCATGAAGGCAGTCTGTGGGGTCCGTGGGTAGCAAGGCGGTCGCTTGCACCATGTCGAGGCGTGCACCGATGAACTCCAAGGTCTGCACCGATTCGAGGTGGGACTTGGAATAGTTGACCAAGAAGCCGAGGCATTCGAGGAGAAGGATGATGCGCAACACCGCCAGGTGGGCTTCCCCGGCCGAGGTCCCCGTGACGAGGCAGTTGTCGAGGTAGGGGAAGACGGGTATGCCCTGCCGCCTGAGTAAGGCGGCAGCCGCGGAGAGGCACTTTGTGAAAACCTGCGGCACCAACGCGAGCCCGAAGGGGAGCACCCTGTATTGGTAGTGCTCTCCCTGCACCCTGAAGCACAGGTATTGCTTGTGCTGGGGGTGAACTAGGACGTGGGTGTAAGTGTCCCTGATATCTGAGGAGCATAGCCAGTCACCCTGCTGGAGTAAGCGCAGCAGGATGCCAAGTGATAACATTTTGAACTTCTCCTGCACCAGAAACTTGTTCAGGTTCCTTAGGTCGAGGATGGGGAGTAGGCCCCCTGTCTTTTACGGAACGAGGAAGTAGCAGGAGTAAAACCCCCAACCTTGAAGATGCAGCGGCACCACCTCAACTACCCGCTGGGTGAGGAGGTTGGACAGCTCTCGCTGCAAGTAAGTCTGGTGTGCAGGAAGCCGAGTAGGCTCCGCTGAGGAGAAGGGAGGAGGGCGCCTGTAAAGGGAAATACGATATCTGTCTCGGACCACCCAGAGGACCCGGGTGTCTGACGTGATCGACACCCACTGTGGGGCAAAAAGGGACACACGTCCCCCCACCGGCGGAAGCGCTGTAGGAGGATGAGAGGCTATGGGGTCGGCGTCAAAAACCCTGGGCAGATTGGGTGGCCCTTTAGGCTTGTGGTGGCCCTGCACTTTCCCCTTTCCCTGGGTGCCGGAGGCCGGTGCAGGGGTGGGCGGGAAGGGTGGGCATTCCCGACAGGTGAGCCCCTTTCTTTGGAAGAACAGCTTCTTGGTTTGCTGCTTCTTCCGAGGGAGAGAAGAGGTCTTACGCAAGAGGCGAGTCCAAGTCACGAACTCCGTTTCTATCTCGGCGGCCTTATCCTCCATGGGCTTACCGAATAATTGTTCGCCGAGACAGGGAACATCCAGGAGTTTCTCCTGGACCCACTGCTCCAGGTCTGAGGACTGGAGCCAAGCCTGGCATCGGGCCCCGATGCCGGCTACCACCACTTGGGCAGAGGACTCAAACCCATCATATGCGGCACACAAGAGGTACTTTGAGCACTCCGTGACAGATCTCAGGAGGGTTTGGAACCTGAAAAGGGGTTCACCCCCGAGACCTGTGGAGAACCCAACGAGCTCCTTGGCGAGGTCATGCAGGAACATGCCCATATACAATTCATATGCCTGAATGCGGCATGTGAGCATGGATCCCTGATAGGCCTTATGCCCAAGGGCATCGAGGGCTCTGGACTCCTTGCCCGGCGGGACCAAAGAGTGTGACTTCAGGCTCTTTTTCTTCCCCATGGAGATATGCAGAAGCTGGATCTTCCGGAAACCTGGGCCGCGCTGGACCCTGTACATGGCATCAAAGCGTTTACTCACAATGGGGACCAAAGCAGGTGTCTCCCACATGCGGAGGAGCAGCCTGGAAAAAATGGGAGAAACTGGGAAGGTAAGAGACTCCCGAGCCAGGGACTCATACTGTAAAATGTTGTGCTCTTCAGCTCGCGGTTCCTCTTCAGCCTGCGTAGCCAAGTTGAGAGCCTGTGCCATGTCCTGCACGAACACTAGAAAGGATGTGTCCTCGGGTGGGGACGGGTTGGATGGGAGGTCCCTGTGGGCATGGGTCTCCAGGGATGTATCCCTGTCTGACTCCCAACCCGAGAGGTCCGAGAAGGAGTCCGACTCGGGTTGGTCGCTCCGTCCAGCGGCCGAAGTCCGCTTGGAGCCAGAGGCCTTGGAGGATCTCGTTCCTGAGGAACGGGAAGGTGAGGGAGACCGACGCTGAGGATCCTCATGAGGCCCGCGGCTCTCAGGGGTTTCCAGGGTGGGTTTTGATGTCCCTCTCAAGGGAACCTTGGTCTCGAGGCATGGGCCAGCCGTGCTGGGCATGAGCACCTGCTGGGCAACTAAGAAGGCAGAAAAGCTGCGCTCCAGTGCCAGCATTCTTGACTCCCACGTGGATGTGGGTCCCTGCGATGCCGATACCAGGGCTACCGGGTCTGGCGTGGAAGAGGAGAGGGGGTCCTCACCGGGACAACCCTCAGGAGACCGAGTGCCATCGCCGGAGGCCTCCGTGTCTGAAAGAGGTACTTTTCAATGTCGCTCCTTGTCCAACTCTCGGGAACGCCGGGGGGGACGACTGAGTGACCAAGTGCGGGAGTGCTCGCGCTTGTCTAGACCCCCGACAGTGACTTTGAGGTCATCTTCTTCTTTCACCTCTCCACTTCAGGGGACCCGTTATCGGAGTGCCGCCTGGAACGCAGGGCCGAAGCGGGAGATCCTGCCGGTGGAGGGACAACCGAGGGTGCCACCAGGGATTCCGGGGCCACCTTCCGGGAAATGTCATCGGACTTCTGCTTATGACTCAGCAGGGCTTTGGAGGAAATTTTCTTGCAAAGAGAGCAGAGCTCTGGGTCATTGTCGGCCCCAAAACACCGCAGACAGCAGTCATGAGTGTCCGCGAGTGACATGTTCTTGCAGCATCTGTCGCATTTTTTAAAACTGGTGGCCATTGGGGCAAAAAGGGCCCCCACTAGGTCGAAGACCTTTGCGGCCAGCGATTGGGAACAAGGGACAAGGGTGCGAAGCCCACAAAAGGAAAATTTCACAAAAAAAATACGTCCCCTTGCTCAAGGGAAAAGAAGAGCAGGGGAAGGACGGGTAGAGGACCGGTGCTACTGGAAAAAAAACACTTTTTCTAAGGGACAAGGATGTGCATCTGATGGGCTCTGTGGAAAAAGGGAGACTAAGCAAGATGGCATCTTTGGGCGGGAAGAGGACCATGCAGGTGTGGAAGCAATCCCAAAGGCTTTCTTTGAAAGCTGGAGAATTGCTCTGCGCGGGCTCCGTCAGTGCCAATGATACCCATAGGTGAGGACTGACTTCCTGCTTGTTCCTGGAGAACTATACTATACCTCTGCCCAGCTGCATGCAATGGATGATGAGAAATCACCACTATACTGGAGAGTCTGTGGGCTCTATTTTCTGGTGCTTATCCCATTTTGGAGGGGAGTCAGGAAGGAGATAGAGAGGATGATAGGGACTGAGGTTCCTGAGGATTTCAGGGTTTTTGTTCAGTCCCCATCAGCTTCTTCTAGAGTTGACAGGCACAAAGAGACAGCAGTCTAACCCACATAGGAATAACGGAGATAAGGGAAGGCTGATTCAGAAAATAGGATGGGGGGGTAGAAGGGAAGGAAAGATAGGGCAGCATCTCAGGAGAAAAGAATATAGGTCTGGAGGGGACAAAAGATTCAAATCCACTATTCCTTTTTCAAGAAGCACGGGCAGGAGGGTAGGGTGAGAATAGTTTGGGTGAGGACAGAGGGGCATAGGTGAGGGCTAAGACTGGATCAAGGTAGGGCTTTAAAGGCTCTGGGAAGGGCTTAGCTCAGCCATTTTTCCCACTTTGGCGTGCCTGAAGATATGGTTTGCTCTTTCTTCTCAGTGGTCTTTTTACCAGGCCAAAGGAGTTTCTGTGGAAGTCAATTCTATAACATCCATGTCCAACCCACAGATATGTCCAAATCAAAAACGGGCCTGATTTGACCCTAATTATGCAGCCACAGGAACAGACGTGCCCGTGGTTCCGGAATCGGAGACATAGGCGTTTCCAGCGTGGCACAAGCAAACCACTATGGAGAAACACGGGCCCCACTGTTATAATGAGACATGGTTATATGCAGCAAATAGTTTGGACGTCCCAGCACTCACCATATACTGAAAAGGTGGATGTTTCCAATCTGCCTGTCTCCGCCATATACTCATGGATGTCTCTGAAGGCCATGCCCCCTCTGTTAAAATGTACAGCTGCTAAGCTGCTCCCCTCACTGACAGTGTTGTGCTGATGCAAACTACACATGAATACTGAGGATACATAAAAGATGATGCAAAATAGACTAGATATACTAGTCTGTTGCATGCCCAGAATAGTGCAAGGTGATCTCAGTGCACTCAAAGATATAATAACAGCAAGTAGAAAGCGATATGTTTGTCATCAAAACATATATGGCATCAAAACCTGGCATCAAAACATATATGGCAGCAGAAGAAACAGTGAAATTAGACCTTACTTGTTAATTAGCGTTCCTTGAGGAACTCCAGTCCAGTCCCGCACCTCTGGGTAGTCAACCTCTGGCAGCTTGGAGGCTGAGCATGACATCTTTTGATGACATCAGTGTACTTAGGCTGCTGGCTCCTCCTTCCAGCTCCAGTAACCTACTGACAAAGCAGACTCACAGGAGTAACAAATCAGTAGGAAAAACATTCCAAAAAACAGAGACTAACTATCTAACTTAAGTCACCCCCCCTCTCCAACTGCAGGAGGGGCCCTCTTTCTCCCCCAAACAAAGGGGACTGACCTGTGGACTGCTGAAGTCCCACAAATAAAAAACAAATGGTCAACCATATACTTTGCTTGCCATAAAAAAAAAACCAACAACAGACTATCTGAAGGACTGCACCACTGCAGAACTCCCCTCATCCCTTGGGATCTCTGAGCCCCATAAACCCCTGAACCATACCGTTTCCTAATATCCTTCTTCAGGTCCGGGGTCGTGTGACTGATTCCTTTGGCATCAATGGGGGGGGGGGGTGTTTCTAGAAGTTCCTCAAGGAACGCTGGCCTGGAGTTCCTCAAGGAACGCTAATTAGCAGGTAAGTTCTAATTTCACTTTGCTTATCATCCCTCCAGTCCAGTACCACACCTCTGGGATGTAACAGAGCAGTTCCATCAATAGGCGGGGTCCACGATTCCAGCCTGAAGCACCGCTGCTCCAAATCTCCTGCCGCCTTTATATTCAATCTATAATGCTTTGCAAAGGTATGAAGGGAAGACTAGGTCGCTGCCCTATAGATCTTGGCCAGTGGTACCACGGAATACTCTGCCCACAAAGCTGCCTGAGCCCTGGTCGAATGCGCCCACAGAACTGTTGGCACTTGGCACCAACTTTCACTTCAACAGATACACCGAGGCAATAGCCTCTCTGATCCACCTGGAAATGGATGCTTTGGCTGCCACCTCACCCTTGCGTGGCCCTCCAAACAAAACAAACAACTGATCCGAGTTCTAAAACTGGGCCATTCTCTTCAAATAATGGCACAACACTCTCCGTATATCTAAGCAACGCAAGTGCAGATCTGCATCTGCTTCCCGCCCTCCTGAGAGTGCCGGCAGTGAGATTGTCTGATTCATGTGGAACATCGAGACCACCTTTGGCAAGAAGGACGGAACCAGCCGAAGCACCACCTTCTCCTTTGAGATGGATAAAAAGGACTCCCTGCAGGAGAGAGCCTGAAGCTCTGAAATTCTCTGGGCCATGCAAATTGTCACCAGAAACACTGTCTTGAGAGTCAAATCTTTCAGAGAGGCTCAAAGGGCTCCTTAGCCAGAGCTGTCAACAACAGATTAAGATCCCAAGCAGGGACGGAGGTTCAAATCGGTGGACAGATATGCTTAACCGCTTTCAGGAACCATACAATATCCGTGTGAACTCCCAAGGAAACTCCCTGGATCCTGCCCCTATAGCATGATATGGGAACTTGCAGCCAAACCTTTCTCAAGCCACTTCTGAAGAAAAGCTAACATGTCCAGCACCGAAGCTGAGAACGGCTGACACTGCCTCTCTGCATACCAGGATTCAAAAACACACCAGATCCGTATATACGACAGAGAGGTGAACCTCTTCCTGGCCCTCAACAACGTTGCAATAAACTGGCCTTTTCAACCGCGCCCTCTCAAGAGCCAGGCCGTAAGCGAGAATCGAGCCACGGGGCATGCGCAGAGGCCCCTGAGTCAATAGGTCCTCTCGACTTGGCAGCCACCATAAGAACATAAGATATGCCATACTGGGTCAGACCAAGGTCCATCAAGCCCAGCATTCTGTTTCCAACAGTGGCCAATCTAGGTCATACGTACCTAGCAGTTTCCCCAAGGGACACAGGTTCCACAATGCTTGTACTGGTTCAAGCATTGATATCCTGGGTCCCTTCTTAATAATGGTTTATGGACCTTTCCTCCAGGAACTTGTCCAAACCTTTTTTAAACCCAGCTACACTAACAGCCTTTACTACATCCTCCGGTAACAAATTCCAGAGTTTGATTACACGTTGAGTGAAAAAATATTTTCTTTTATTAGTCTTAAATAGTTTACCCTGTAGCTTCATTGCATGTCCCCTAGTCTTTCCATATTCTGATAAGGTAAACAATCGATCTACGTTTACCCGTTCCACTCCGTTCATTAATTTATAGACTTCTATCATATCTCCCCTCAGCCGTCTCTTCTCCAGGCTAAAGAGCCCCAACCTTTTTAGCCTTTCTTCATAGGAGTAGCCATGGTCGATCTGTCCGGAATCATACTAGGTCAGCATACCATGGTCACCTTGGCCAGTCCGGGGCAATCAGGATAACCAACACCCTGTGAGCCTTTATCCACTGCATTATCCGACTTATGAGTGCCCATGGAGAAAACACATATAAAAGGCCTTCCATGGGCCACTGCTATACAAGGGCATCAAGACCCTCAGACATCCACTCTCTTCATCTGCTGAAAAATCTGTTCACTTTTGCCAATGCATATGTCGCCATTAGGTCCATCACTGATGTGCCCCATCTGCTCGCCACCTGCAAGAACACCTCTTGGCATAGGGACCATTCCCCAGGATCCACCTGCACTTGACTGAGGAAATCCACCGTCACATTGTCCATTCCTGCAATGTGCACTGCCGACAGGGTTTGCAGATGCTCCTCGGACAATAGCAGCAGTGCCTCCACTTCTTCCTCAAGGCCTATGCTGCCCGTCCCTCCTTGTCGATTGATGTAGGCCACCGTGTTCGCATTGTCCGAGAAGACCTGGACAGCCTTGCCTTGCAACTCCATCTGGAAACTCCAGAATGCTAGAGCGACCGCTCTCATCTCCAATCAATTTATGGACCACCCGGTTTCATGCCACGTCCACTGACCTTGAGCCAACTGCCCTTCGCAGTGAGCTCCCCATCCTGACAACCTCATGTCAGATGTTAGTGGGATCCAGCCTGGTGCCTCCAGGGGCATCCCCGCTGCCAGCTTCGCCAGCTGGAGCCACCATAGGAGAGCTTCTTTGGTCTCCGCCGGGCAGGGCAGCCCCTGAGATAAGGGATGCTGCTGGTGAGATCATCTGTGCAGCACTCTCTATAGTGGCCACATGTGTGTTCTTGTCATGGCACGAGTTTGAGCGTCGCCACCATAGTCCCGAGCAGCTGAAGATAATGCCACACAGTCCGGGCCTTCCTCTGCAGGAACTGCTGCACCAGCTATTGCAACCCCTGTGCTCACTGCACCAGGAGAAAGACTTTTCCCCTGAGGGTGTTGAAGTGCGCCCCGAGATACTTGATCTCCTAGGATGGTACCAAGCGACTCTTGGCTCTGTTGATCACCTGTCCAAGACTCTGCAAAATGGCCACCACTCTAGCTGTTGCCTGTTTGCTCTCGCTTCGCGACTTCGCGCTTATGAGCCAGTCGTCGAGTTAAGGGTGGATAATCACTCCCTCCTGGCATAGAGATGCCGCCACCACCACCATGAATTTTGTGAAGATACGAGGGGCTGTCACTAGTCTGAACGGCAAAGATCGAAACTGGAAAAGACTCATGGGTACGGCGAAGTGCAGGAACTGCTGATGCTCTGGTCGAATTGGAATATGCAAGTATACCTCAGTGAGGTTGAGGGATGTCAAAAACAAACCCAACCTCACCGCCACAATGACTGTTCGCAGTGTCTCCATGTGAAACCGGGGAATGCGCAAGCTGCAGTTTACACGCTTGAGGTCAAGAATGGGTCGGAAGAAACCCTCCTTCTTGGGAGCCACAAAATAATTCAAGTACCGACCTAATCCGCACTGGTGCCTGGGTACCAGCACCATGGCTCCCAGCTGCTGCAGACGCAACAGTGTCTCTTACCGCTGCCACCTTTCCCTGAGCCTTGCAGGGAGACTTCACAAAGGACGGGTCCAATTTGGGCAAACTCCAGCACATAGTCTTCCCTGATAACCTCTAGCACCCACTGGTTGGAAGTAATCTGCACCCAGGCAGTGTAAAAGTCCCATAGCCGACCCCTATAGGCTGCACAGCCACCTAGGCCCCCCTTACTTCACTGTGACTTCTTAGGCCCCGAGGACAAGGAGGCATAGTAGTAACCCCTTGCAGCTCCTCAAAACCCCCGAAAACTGTCTCTTCGAGGAGAAATGGCCCCTTCGGGACACTGTAAATCGTGAGCTACGAAAATGTCGGAAGTCCCACGGCAACCCTCGTGCTGGCATTGTGCTGCGGGTCAGTTTAGACTTATCTTTGGGAAGGTGGCCGTCCTCAGACTCTGCAGGTCCTTTACCAATTTCTCCAACCCTTCCCTGAACAGCAGCTTCCCCCTGAATGGAAGCTTGGTAGGCCGGGCCTTGGAAGAGCTATCTGCCGCCAAATTTTGCAGCCTTAGATAGCGCTGAGCCGCCACCATCGAGGCCATACTCTTGAATAGGGCCTTAATCAGATCATAGCAGGCATCCGCCAGATACGTGGTTCCCGATTCCATTTTTGCTGCTACCCCTGTCGGCTCCAGAGGCCTCCACTGGCTCCTGCATGCCTTGTGCCCACTGCAGGCAAGCCCTAGCCATCCAGGCCCCACAAACGGAAGCCTGCAATGAAAGGGCATTAATATCAAAGGCCTACTTCAGCAAGATGTCTAACTTCCTATCCTGGACATCCATGAGCGCTATACTGCCCTCTACTGGGAATGTTGTTTTCTTTGTAATGGCTGAGACTGTGGCATCTACTTTTGGAGAATGGAGAGCCTTTCGTTCCTGTTCCGGGAGCGGGTGCAGACAGGTCTCAGTCCTTATCCCCCACAGACACGCTTCCGGAAGGTCCCACTCATCTTGGATCATCTGTTTGACCAATCTGTGGATGGGAAACACTTTCTGCGTCTTGCGAAACCGCCTGGAGCAGCGGCTCCTCTAATGACTCCTCCTCCACTGGGACGCCCACTGGCATAATGAACATCTTCAAAGATTCCGTGATGAGCGCCGCCAACTCCTTTTGGTGGAAGATCCGGATTATCCAGGATTCGTCCTCCTGTGGAATTTCTCCTTCTTCCAAGTCCCCTGCCTCAATTTCCAAGTCTATCTCTGGACCCAAGCCCGGTTCCTCCAAAGGCAGAGACTGTTCCTTTGTCCTGGCCTCCTTGTTGCAGCTGCGGCAAAGGCTGGTCTCTGATACCGATCCCCTGCAGATTCCACAGGCCATACATTGAGGCCTTGTAGGCATGGTCTGCTCGTTTTCCCGGTCTGAGTTCCTGCCCTTGAGTAGTCCCGGATCATGGATTTCACCACTGCTGCCCACTGTGGAGAAGCTGCAGGAAGAATTTTCCTTCCTGTTTCTTTGCTCTGTTTTTTAAATTTTTTTCATGAACTATGCTTTTGCCTTTTTCTGGCTGTGAACAGCCCCCCCAGAGGAAAAACCCTGCAGGAGCCATCCCCTAATGCCCCGCCAGTCCTCCCTCAGAGAGGAGCAAGTTTTAAACAAAATGGCGCCTTCCAGCTGTGAACGAGCTGACGACAACCCATGTGGACTGGAGGAGAAGGAGCGCCACAAGACTTGGGAACTGACCGGACACCTCCCCTGGACTGCTAGATTGCCACCGACTGCTCCCGCAGCTAAAAGAACTCACCAGCAAAGGCAGGAGAGGAAGTGAACATAACGAAAGCAAAACTCTTCAGCTGCTGATCTTCCCATCCCTTGCGCTCAGCCTCTCCTGAGGGCTTCAGCGTTGAGACGGGAGAGCTGGCGTATTGTTACTATGCTGCAGTCCTCTGCTGAGCAGGGGCTCCTCTCCCGATCATGGGATCGGGAGCCGCTAACAGTGCCTTGCCTTGAGCAAAGCCCTGATTCCCCTAACTCTCTCCTTTGGAGAGGGAGAAGGAAGGAGGGGGCGGGGGAGGAAGAGGTCCTTGTTTTAGCTTGCCTCTGCTCCCAAGGCACTGCTCCCTTTTAGCCTTCTCCTTAAAATAATGTGGGTCCAGTCTACCGGGACACCCCTAAAGCCTGTCCTACACTAAAAGCCTTATTTGTCCCTAAAGCGAGTCCAGCCTCTCTGGATCACTCCTCCAGCTGCTTGGAGACTGAGCTTACTGGAGCTGGAAGGAGGAGCCAGCAGCCTAAGTACACTGATGTCATCAAAAGATGACATGCTCAGTCTCCAAGCTGCTAGAGGAGGCTGACTACCCGGAGGTGCGGGACTGGACTGGAGGGACAATAAGGAGCCTTAGTTATTCTTTCATTGGTCATTCTAAAAACAGTCTTTACAATGCTAAGTATAGACCCTTACCAATCTCATTCAAATTTCCAATTCCCCAAAGGATGCATTGGATTGCTGAGTGACGTAACAATGCTCTTCAAATAACTATGGTTGTCTGGTCATGGCATCTTATTTATTTAACATTTTCTTATAACATTTTCTTATATACCGCCTTTCATGATATCAAGGCGGTTTACATTGAACACACTGAAATTACATTGAACAGGGCATTATAACTTGGAGATAACTATTTACAGGGAACATGGGCAATGGAGGGTTAAGTGGCTTGCCCAAGACCACAAGGAGCACCTATGGGACTAGAAACTCCAGTCCTTCCGGCCCAAGGTTGCTGTCCTCTAGTGGGATTTGAACCCCCAACCTTCCAGCCTGAGGTAACTTGCCCCAACCACTAGGCCACTCCTCCCTCCTCCCTGTTTCCCACATCAGGCAGGTTTCTGTAGTGTAGTGGTTATCATGTTTGTCTAACATCCAAAAGGTCCCTGGTTTGACACCAGGCAGAAACAGTTCCCTTTTGGGCAGACTAGATTGACCATGCTTGTCTTTATCTGTCGTCATATACTATGTTATGTATGTCACATATCTGGGTACTGGCATTTCACATAGCAGCTCCCTACATGTGGCTACACCTGTCCCATAGAATGTCCGCTCTCTGTCCTGGCTT
Source organism: Ichthyophis bannanicus (assembly GCA_033557465.1). Classification (NCBI taxonomy): domain Eukaryota; kingdom Metazoa; phylum Chordata; class Amphibia; order Gymnophiona; family Ichthyophiidae; genus Ichthyophis; species Ichthyophis bannanicus. The sequence continues at coordinate 938,629,628 of CM066033.1, read as the reverse complement.
ATGTTGGTCTGTCTACATCTGCTATCTGTGGGGCAACACTGCCTGCCTTCCCACAGTCTGCTGTGTTGCAGTGCTCCCCTGGTCAGGCCTGTGTGGGCATGGAAGGGGAGATCCCTGTGCCATCATACTAGGTAGCCAGCCTCCAGATATACCACCACTCTTACAGCTCTCATAGATCCTGGACTGGGTAGGGATGTAAGCTTCATGGCACAATCTGGGGAATGTTGGCACAATATAAGTCTTGTCTCCCAGTTTGTGGCACAGCAGATATATGGCTGCCCTCTCACACTGCCAACAATATATGATCAGAAAAAAAATCACAAAAGGTTCTCCATAGCTAAATGTCAAAACATATCCCTTTCAATAAAAAAGACCCTCAGAATAAGAGTATTAACTGTGCAAACTGCACTAATAGAAGCCCAAAAGCACTTTCATCATTCTCTATAATATGGAGCTTCTGGAGATGCTTATTAGAGAGCTTCAGTAGCAAGTTGGACAGCATGGCCTGCTGTCAGACAGTGCCTCGGAACCACTGTGTAATAGGATATGCTGAATTATTGATTTTGCCGGATTCAGATAGCACTTTTGCTGAGATACAAAAACTGTAATGAATGAATTTGTCAGCTATAAAATGCTGACACCCTTCATCTTCCTAATGACGAAAGTTTACTTGAACAAAGGCCACCTGATAGATCTGCCAGAAGAAAAAGTGGTCCACAGGATCTGATAATGGCTGAAAGAGAATGGATAGTAAATAAAAAGGTCTGGACATCTCTTTCTTGCTTTTTTGTGATTTGCATGTTTTAAAGCAAGAGCCTTCAAGGATTAGGCACACCTTTTCTGCATTGATAATTAGGAGTCAAGTACCAATAATCTCTGATGTAATAATCTAAATATTCCTGAAAGTTTCTCCCTTTGAGCTGTTGTATGGAAGACCGCCTACTTTTTACGCACTGGAGCCTCACATTTGACCTCTTATATTTCCTAGCAGCAAAGGCAACTCTCTTCCCCCCAGAGGTATGCTCAGCAGTTCCAGTCCCTTCCACTAGATGTCGCAGCTCATTCCTTTCAACCCAGAGACTGGATCCTGGTAGACATACCGCCAGAATACGCTACAAGCCCCATTCCAGGTTCTTCTGACAACAGCGACTGCAGTGAAGGTGGCGGCTAAAAGATCCTGGATCCATTACCCTTGCTGTAAACATTCTCCATCTCCAGATCAGGCTCCAGGACCAGGATGAGAAGTAGCTGACACCGGGGCAGCCAAGGCCCTAGCAACTGGACAGGGAGAGGAGAAGACTCCTGAAGAAAAGTGGCTATCAGCCTGAAGGTAAAGTTGAAGAGGATACAAAAATGACTGTTTCCTGTTGCCTTTTTGGCAGACCTGCTGATATACTCGTAGAGTCCCCTTCGGTAATGGGCGAACCGGGAAGCTTAGAGTGGACAGGATTTATTGTCATATGTTTAATTTCTGTTATCATTGTAATCTTGCTATTATTTACTTGAGATGCTGCTCTTTCTCTTTCTGTTGTGTATTAGTAAACCTACCCCCCCTCCATGAGACTATCCCAGTCCTCCTTGAAAAAACCTTAGTTGTCAGGAAGAGAGAAATTACACTGAATGCCCTTCCAATCTGGCAGCAATGACATTTCTTTCCCCTTCCAGCTCCTGTGCTGCTACTTTCAATGCCTACCCAACTTATTGCTGTCCTGAAGGCCTGCATTCCTACATCCCCCCCAACTTATCCTCACTGAACGTCGGATTGCAGAGCTAGAGGCACATGTACAAATGGAATGAATGCTGCAACAAGAAGAATGGATGCTGCAAGAACCTGGTCACCTGCACTTCTGTCCCCGAAGACCCCAAATGCCTGGTAATAGGCACAGAACCCAGGGAATCCAGCAATCACCTCCTCTGGTCTGTAAAGACCTTGACTTTAACGAAGATCAACCTATTAGACAGGTGATCTTCAAAGGGGGGAGTGTGAAAAGTGTAAAGCAGATTGGGCCTTCAGCAGACCCTCCATCTTGCTTTTCTCTCTTTCCCCTCTTTTCTCCTTTCTATCTTAAAGTTTATTTTATTAATACATACTAGGACACACATAGAGAATTGCCATCTAGAATAAGCAGCAAAGATATAATTCATTTATGGTTTAAGTTTAGTACGTTTTATTATTCTGCTTCTAAGGATACATTAGAATTATAAAGAAATTCTGCTCTTAGGCCTTAGAAAATAATTATGCTGTGAGCATATTCCTGATGCAATTGTAGGCTTGTTCTTTCTACAAAAACACTGTATTGTTTACCAAAAAACAGATACTGATACATAGAATAAGAAGCATAAGGCCTGACACATTTTAGCTCATGCAAACTTTCTCAGCCCAGACCTGAATGTAAGATGTCTCTCATTCCCCCCTCCTCTCTGAAGATAACAGGCTAGAGACATAGCTGGTCTTCACAAACAAAGACAATTATGTTCAAACTACCAGTAAATGGTCTACATGCACCTTATCTCTGTAAGAGGCCCAGCTGTTCCTGAGAAGGGAGTTCCTTTGAAGAAGCAATCCCTTGCATAAACCTCTCTTCCTCTCTTGATCAATCTCTCCCACCACCACCCTCTCTTCTTGTGTAACTGTGGCAGTGGGCCCGGGGAAGCAGAGGGGCGTCCTACCCTGGCAAGGGACAGCCCCCTTGCTGGAGGGAAACAGGTCCTGGAACAGCAGCGAGAAGCTAGCAAATGAGGGGACTGAGAAAGGGGAACTGTCCGTGATACAAAATGCAGGCGAAGATAGCAGAGGAACATGTTGCAAGCAGCCAATCAACTAGGAACCTGTATGACTGTTCAGGGAGGGGTGTACAGGTGTATAAAGGAGACCATGCCCCACTGGATGGGGCTCAGTTTTCTGGAAGTGATTCCACTGAGTCTGTGCTAGCACACAAATAAAGTTGGCTTGTTTTCCCTCAAAGACTCTGGGTGTCCTTTCCTGACTCCTTCACTGCTACATTTCTGGTGCATTGGCCGGGAAATGCTTGGCGTTTGCCGCCTCCGGGTTTGGACCAGTCGGAACCGGGGAGTGGCGATCGCAGGAGGAGACCTCAGGCGCCACCGGACGAGCTTGCTCTGGAGAGTATCCCCTCTTGTTTCGCATGCGCCGGCCAACACCCTCTTGGAGTTCGGGAACCAACCCTGTCCTGTTACCAGCACCGGATTCGGTGAGTACCATTTTTATATGCTGATAGTCAGATTTCCAGGTCGGGTACTTTTGCGGGAGCCTGATCACCTCCCCAGTCGGTCCAAGTAGGTCGCTTCATGCAGCCAAAACCATCGACCCTTAGTCAGCCAGTTAATAACCAGGTTTGAAGGGAAGTGTCTGTTTAACTGTTTTGTGTACGCATGAGAGGTATTGGAAAATACTAGGTGAGAGTTGGCTCCTGAGTAGCGCATTTCCTGGCCGGGTGACCGCGCCCAGGTTGCGAAAAGGAAGTAGAGAGCATTGTTTGTCCTACCCCGATTTTATCCAGGACTGAATGGACCCCTTACTGCCAGTCCACCCACCCTTTCCCTACTGTCTGTAATCCATGAAGACTGTAATATTATGGGGGGGAGGTCGGAATCTACTTTGACACCACTACGGTGTATGATCAAGAACTTTAAGAAGGGTTTTTCTGGGGATTATGGTGTCAAAATGACTGACAGAATTGCAGAAACACTGTGAAAGGGAATGGCCGGTGCTGTGTCGCACATGGCCACCGGGGGAAGCCTTTGACTGTGATTTGGTGTCTTTACTACATACTGAAATTGTTAACCATCACCCCGATCAGTTCCCATATATAGATTCATGGCTGGATATATGCAGGAACTGGCCCCCTGGGTCAGGAAGTGTTATGAAGAGCAATGTCGGATAATGTTGTCTAAAACTGTTAAGCCAGGTATACCTGCCAGACCACCAGTAATCAACTCCCCCGACACCCCTGGATCCCTTCCCCCACCATCTTCCTTCGTGTATCAAAGCTGGGTGCCTGCCCTCAACCCCCCCCGGCATACGCCCCTCTTAACAGTCCCCACTGATCCTACTGCTCCCCCCATTTCTCTCTCAGTCCTGGGGAAGGGGGGGGGGCGAGGTCTGTTCCGAGTTTGACCCCCAGGATTTTTATGATAGTTCTGAAATACCCTCCTCCACCGATGAGTCCAGTTGCGACTCGTTCACGGGTCACGGGTCAGCCACCGCATCTGCAGTCCGCATGGTCAATGATACACCTACCGACCCTCCCTCCAAGCAACACTTGCAACATAATATGAGTACCCGCACCGACCGACGAAGGTCCTTCCTCTGTGCAAGGTTCAAGGCCTACCCACCCTGGATGCACAGAATGAACTTGTCCTGGGCCCTCGCAACTTCGTCTATGTCCCTTTTTCTACCACAGACTTGCTGAAATGGAAAACCCATTACGCCTCCTATACAGAGAAGCCCCAGGACCTTCATGTCCTCCATCATCCAGACCCACCAACCGACCTGGTCCGAATGCCGACAACTACTATCTACACTATTCAGTACTGAAGAGCGGGGCCGCATTGTGAGAGCCTCCCTCAAGTGGCTGGAGAACCACCCCCGAGATGGAGTTAACAGCGCTCCTCAAGGGGCTGCCCAGGACTTTTCAGACCAAGACCCGAAATGGGACCCCAATACTGTTGCTGGTACCCTAGCTCTGCAAAGATACCTTAATGGAAGGACTCAAGAAGGGGGGCCAGAAAACTATGAATATTAGTTAAATCTCTGAAATATTACAGAAACCGGACGAGAGTCCGGCTACCTTCTACGAACAACTGTGTGAGGCCTACCGGTTGTTTACCCCATTTGACCCAGAGGCTCCTGAAAACCAGCATATGGTAAACGCTGCATTCGTGGGACAGTCCCAGGGAGATATCAGGAGATAAGTACAGAAACTGGATGGGTTCGCAGGCATGAATGTGGGACAATTAATGGAAGTCGCCCAGAAGGTATTTGTGAATCGTGATCAAGAACAAAGGAGAGAGAGTGATAGGAAGTTGAGCAACACCAGGGAGGTCAGCCAGGCAGAAGGACCAGTGGAAGAGGTCATCTGATACACGACCCCCCTTAGGCGCAAATCAATGTGCCTATTGTAAGGAAGAAGGACACTGGAAAAATGAATGCCCGAACCGCAGACGGCCCAGAGCGCCAGGGAGAAGATATACTGAAAAAGAGGGGAGGGGACCCCGCAGAGTCCAAGTTTCTGTTAGGTCCCCAGGAGCCTATGGTCAAGCTAAAAATAGGGGACCAAACCATGGATTTTATGGTGGATACGGGAGCTGAACACTCGCTAGTAGCAAGGCTGGTGGTGCCCCCGTCCACCCAAACTGTTACTGTCATCGGGGCCACCGGCAACCGAGCAACCAGGCCATTCCTCCGAGCCTGGGTCTGTGAATTGGGTGGCCAGAGGTCTACCATCAGTTCCTGTACAAGCCAGAGTGCCCTGTACCGCTCCTGGGACGTAACATGTTGACAAAAATGCAAGACCAGATATCCTTCACTGACTCCGGAAGAATGGAAATGACTGAAAGATAGACCCTCTGGCCTGTTGGTCCTAATGGTGCCCCAAGAGGAGGAATGGCGAATGTAAGGCCCAGTCCCCGAAGCGTCCTTTGTGCGCCCCTGCCTAGCGGAATCCTGAATATACCCGGGGTATGGGCGGAAGGAAACCCCCCCTGGCATGGCCCGGAATGCCCCACCGGTGATAGTGGAACTCAAGCCAGGAATGCTACCAGTTCATGTCCGACAGTATCACCTTCCCCGTCGGGCAGTGGAAGGCATCCACCACTACCTGGAGAAATTATTGAGCTTTGGGCTCCTGCAAAAATGCCAGTCACCCTGGAACACTCCCCTCCTCCCTGTAAAGAAACCTGAAACGGGGGACTATCGGCCTGTAGAAGATCTGAGAAGGGTGAATGACGCAACAGTTACCATACACCCTGTGATTCCGAATCCCTACAACCTCCTGGGACTGATCCCCGCTGAAGTCACCCACTTCACTGTATTGGATTTAAAGTATGCCTTTTTCTGCGTACGTCTGGCCCCCAAGAGTCAACCGTTGTTCGCCTTTGAATGGGAGAATCCTGTATCAGGTGCCCGGGGCCAACTCACCTGGACTCGATTACCGCAGGGCTTCAAGAACTCGCCCACCCTCTTCAGTGCTGCTCTCAGTCAGGACTTGGCCACGTTTCCTACTGCACATGGTAAGCAGATTTTGCTGCAATACATCAATGATCTTCTGATAGCGGCAGACTCAAAGGAAGAATGCACAGAGGCCACCAACTGCCTGCTGCATTTACTTTGGGAAACCAGATACCGGGTCTCGAGGAAAAAGGCCCAATTGTGCCAAACAGAAGTAAAGTACCTGGGCTTTCACCTGTCGGAAGGGAGGCGATGCCTGGGCCCCGAGAGGAAAAGAGCTGTGTGTGAGATCCCCACACCGCGGACAGGGCGCCAACTGTGGGGGTTTCTGGGGGCCACAGGATACTGCCGGATCTGGATCCCCAACTCTGCGCTGGTGGCGAAACCCCTCTACGAAGCTACCAAAGGACCAGCCCCTTTGGAGTGGGACCTGGAACAGTCTACTGCCTTCAAGGCTCTAAAAAGGGCCTTGATGTCCTCGCCAGCCTTGGGCCTGCCTGATGTCCAGAAACCATTTCGCCTCTTTGTACATGAAGCAAGGGGAATGGCAATTGGAGTGTTGACTCAAACCCTGGGGTCGTGGCAACGACCAGTGGCATACCTCTCGAAACAACTACACTCAGTTGGTGTGTGAACATCTTGCATTTGCTCCACATTATCTAATTGGCTTGTTCAAGATTTTAAATGTGAGGAGTATGGTCTTGTTTAAGATTCTTGCTTGTAGTGGGAGCCAGTAGATGCATTTCAGAATGGGTGATATGTGGTCTGTTCTGGTGGCCCCCTGGATTGTGCAGGCAGTGGTTTGCAGGACTGTTTGTAGAGGGTGGAATGTGCGAGTCCTTGGTATATAGTGTGGCAGTAGTCTATGTGTGGGATGGTGAGGGTTTGTAGGGCTAATCTGAAGTTAATTGGTTCTAGCAGTGGGCAAAGGCGTTTAAGGGTCTGGATTTTGAGGTAGACAGGTTTTGTTGTCTTTGCGATATGTGGTTTGAAGGTAAGCAGCCAGTAGAGGATGACTCCGAGGTATTTGACTCCATTCTTGACTTGTATTTTGAAGTTGAGTGTGATGGTGGGGGGTGGAATGAATGAGCTATCCTTAGTGACGAATAAAGCTTCTGTTTTGTTTAAGTTGATGGAGAGGTGATTTTGTTCAAACCATTTAGAAACATCTGAGAAGCTCTGCTGGAGGGGGAGGATTGAGGGGTGGTTGGTGTTGAAGGGTGTGTATAACATGATGTCGTCGGTGTAAATGTGGAAGTAGACGTTGTGAGATCGGAGTGTTTTGCAGAGTGGTTGCATGTAGATGTTAAAAAGTAGTGCAGAGAGAGCGTAGTTACTCACCTGTAACAGGTGTTCTCCAGGAGCAGCAGGAATCAGTCCTCACATATGGGTGACGTCGGCGCCGACGGAGCCCTCGCGGAGCAATTTTCCCCAGCTTTCAAAGAAAGCCTTTGGGAATTGCAGCGCGCATGCGCGGTCCCCTTCCTGCCCAAAGGTGCCATCTTGGCCAGTCTGATGACATAGCGAAAAGACAGCAAAAAATGTGCAAAAACTAAATCATATGACTGCAACTCCACGGGGAGGAGGGAGGTTTGTGAGGACTGATTCCTGCTGCTCCTGGAGAACACCTGTTACAGGTGAGTAACTACGCTTTCTCCAGGACCAAGCAGGAAGTCAGTCCTCACATATGGGACTCCCAAGCTCAAGGCTACCGGTGACCCCAAGCACAAAAATGAGCTCCCTCTAGCTCAGCAGCACAGAAGGAAGGAATCTTCTCTGACTAATCTCCAACCGGTAGCCCAACATCCGGGATGGAGGGTAGGAGTTGCTTAAACCTCGAAGAGATTACGGAGGACTGCCTGTCCGAAAGCACTGTCCCTGCGGGACTCCCTCTCGAGGCAGTAATGGGTTGCAAAAGTCTGGCTCGAAGACCAAGTAGCGGCCCGGCAGATGTCTGCCAATGGAACAGAGCGGAGGTAAGCCACTGACGCAGCCTTCGCCCGAACCCGATGAGCCGTGACTCGACTCTCCAACGAGAGGCCTGCCGCCCCATAAGTCCAAGCGATACAGTCAGCTACCCAGATGGACAGAGTACGCTTGGAGACAGGGAGCCCTAATTTATTAGGATCGTAAGACAGGAAGAGCTGGACAGTCTTACGGTGCTCCCACTTACGATCAAGGTAGAAGTTCAGCGCCCTTCTACAGTCCAGGGTATGCAAGACCATCTCAGCTCGGCTGGAGTGTGGCCTGGGAAAGAAGGTCGGAAGCACCACCTCCTGATTGATGTGAAAAGGGGAGACCACTTTTGGAAGAAACTTAGGGTGAGTCCGCAGGACCACCCTGTTCTTGTAGAACCTAGTGTAAGGGGGATCAGACACTAGGGCCTGCAGTTCACTAACGCGTCTAGCGGAGGTGAGGGCTACCAGGAATAAGGTTTTCCAAGAAAGAAAACGGAGAGGACAGGTAGCCATGGGTTCAAAAGGCGGACATGTAAGCCGTTGCAAAACCACGTTCAGGTCCCAGTCGGGGGCTGGGGGGCGCAAAGGTGGTTTAAGGAGAAGGAGACCTCGGGAGAACCGTGCCACAAGAGGGTGGCCGGAAAGAGGCCTTCCTTCCACCGGCACATGATGTGCAGAAATAGCACTGAGGTGAACCTTGACCGAGTTGGACTGCAGTCCAAGATTGGAGAGGGAAAGCAAGTACAGCAAGACCACCGACACCGAGCAGGAGAAGGGGTCTTGAGACTGTTGAGTACACCAGGTGGAGAAGCGACGCCATTTAAGGGCGTAGGATTTCCGGGTAGAGGGTCGCCTGGAAGCCAGCACGACCTCTTCCACCTCAGGAGGGGAGCAAGGACTACCCTTTCAGCAGCCAGGCCATCAGATGAAGAGATCTGAGGTTGGGGTGTAGGAGAGACCCCTGATCCTGGGTCAGGAGATCTGGTTGAAACCCCAGAGGCAACGGAGTATCTACCGCCAGTTGCATCAGAAGCGGGAACCACGGTTGCCTGGGCCACCGGGGCGCTATCAGGATCATCGAAGCCTTGTCCTGGAGAACCTTGAAAAGTGTTCGAGACACCAGCGGCATGGGAGGAAAGGCATACAGAAGGCCCGTGGACCATGAGAGCAGAAAAGCATCCGCCGCTACTCGGAGGGGGTGCGGTTCCCGAGAGCAGAACCGAGGAAGTTGCCTGTTCAGAGGACTGGCAAATAGATCCAGCGTGGGGAGGCCCCACTGGAGAAAGATCCTTTGAACCACCAACGGGTCCAATCGCCACTTGTGTGGTTGGAGGATTCTGCTCAGTTTGTCTGCCAGGTAATTTTCTTGACCTGGGAGGTAGACAGCTTTGAGGAGGATCCCTCGGCTGACGGCCCAAGTGCAGAGCTTTTGCGCTTCCCGACAGAGAAGGAAGGAGCCCGTGCCCCCCTGTTTGTTCACGTAGAACATGGCCACTTGATTGTCCATCTGGACGAGGACGGACTGGCGAGTGGTAAGGTGGGAGAAAGCCCGGAGAGCCAGGCGGATCGCTCTGAGCTCCAGGAAGTTGATCTGCTGGGCAGATTCCCACGGGGTCCAGAGACCTTGAGTACATGCCCCTTGGCAATGTGCTCCCCAACCCAGGAGAGAGGCGTCGGTCGTCAGTACCTGAACCGGCGGGGGAGACTGAAAAGGCATTCCGAGCACCAGGTTGGGCAGATGAAGCCACCACCGTAGAGAAGAGACCAGCGGGCCGGAGATTCGTACTGAGTCCGCTAGTCTCCCCGAGGCCTGACGCCATTGTGAGCGGAGGCACCATTGAGCAGGCCGCATATTCAGGCAGGCATTGGGGGTCACATGGACCGTGGAAGCCATATGGCCGAGCAGTTGCAGAAAGTGCCTGGCCGAGACCCGGGAATGGCTGCGAAAGCGGCTGGCGAGGGCCATGAGCCGTTGTGCCCTGTGAGGGGAGCAAAGTGGACTTTTCGAAGTTTATGACAAAGCCCAAGTACTGGAGTAGAGTCACAGTACGTTGCGTGGCGTGAGTGGCCTCCGTGGAGGACGGTGCTCTGATGAGCCAGTCGTCTAGGTAAGGGAAGACAAAGAGGCCTTGAAGCCGGAGATAAGCCGCTACCACTGCGAGACATTTTGTGAAGACTCGTGGTGCGGAGGATAGGCCAAAGGGCAGTACTCTGTACTGGTAATGATTGCCTGCCACCACAAACCTTAGGTATTGTCGGTGGCTTGGGTGGATGAGGATGTGAGTGTAGGCATCCTTTAGATCCAAGGAGCATAGCCAATCTCCCTGCCGGAGGTAGGGCAGCAGGATTCCAAGGGTAAGCATCTTGAACTTTTCCCTTTCCAGGAACTTGTTGAGGTTCCGCAAGTCCAGGATGGGTCTGAGGCCCCCAGTTCGCTTTGGTACCAGGAAGTACCTGGAATAAAAGCCTTGACCTCTCAGGTGGTGGGGCACTGGTTCCACCGCCTGTTCCCGAAGAAGACTTGCCAACTCCTGAAGGAGTAAGTCCCAGTGGAGAGGGGGTCGCAGAGGCTCCCCTGGAAAGTAGGGGGGAGGTACCTGGTGGAAGTGTAGAAGACAGCCCTCTCGGACTATGTGAAGCACCCAGGTATCGGACGTGATGTTGGACCACCTGTGGGCAAAGTGGACCAGCCGGCCACCCGTGCTGAGAGACACCAGCGGAGGGGGAGAGGCTATGCTGAAAGAGTCAAAAACCCCCACCCTGCGGAGCAGGGGCCGGTGGCGCAGGCTTGGGGACTTGCTGCCTACGGGACCCGTTACCCCGTCCCTTGGCCTGCTGACCCTGTTGGGGAGCTGCTGAGGCCTGATAATGAGGGTAGTGTTTATAGGCAGCCGCCTTCCTCGGGTAAAAGGGCTTTTTCCCCGAGCCCTTCTTCTTCTGGGAAGGGGCAGAGGTTTTCCTGGAGAGCCGAGTCCTGGTGAGAGTCTCTGTCTCGAGCTGTGCAGCCTTCTCGTCCATAGGTTTGCCAAAGAGGTTTTCACCTCTGCAGGGGACATCGACCAACTTGTCCTGCACCCAGGGCTCGAGGTCGGATGACTGAAGCCAAGCCTGTCGGCGGGCCCCTATGCTGGCTGCGGCTACCCGAGCCGATGCCTCAAAGCCATCATAGGCTGCTCGAGAGATAAACTTGGAGCACTCCCGAATACCGGTGGACAAGGCCAGGAACCTCCGCAAAGGTTCCTCGGAGAGACCAGCAGAGAATCCGGCTAGTTCTTTAGCCAGGTCTCGGAGATACATGCCCATGTAGAGCTGGTAAGTCTGGACCCGACAAGCAAGCATAGAGCCCTGGAAACACTTCGTACCGATGCCATCCAGGCTGTGGGCTTCCCTGCCGGGAGGCACCGAGGAGTGCATCTTCTGGCTCTTGAGCCGATGCATGGCCGATTCCACCACCATGGAATGGTGCGGCAGCTGTGCTTTTTGGAAGCCAGGGCTCTTGCGGACTCGATAGATGGCATCGACCCGCTTGCTCAACACCGGCGACGCCGCCGGACTCTCCCACATACGGAAGAGAAGTCGTTCCAGCATCGGAGGAACCGGTACAGTAAAATGCTCCTTTGCAGGAGAGTCATACTGGAGGGCATCGAGCTCTTCGGCTCGAGGCTCCTCCTCGGGATCCGCAGGGAAGGCCAAGGCCTTGGCCATATCCCTCACGAAGTCCGAGAACCGGGCATCCTCCGGAGGGGACTGTCTCCGAGGTTCGGACTCGGGGGAGTCCGAAGGGACACACCGAGTCCGAAAAGAATCAGGCGACTCATCCACCTCAGATTCCCAGGCGGACTCCTCGGAGGAGGAGTCGAGCGGCTCCGGCCGGGCGGGTACAGACGCCGTCCGCCCCGACGCCGAGGGGGTCGGCGTCGACGACCTCGGCCCCAAACGGGAGGCCGAAGGCGACCGCGACCGAGGATCGACTCGAGCCCGCATGGACTCGAGGATCGGCTCGGTCTCCGGGGTCGACTTAGACGTCGACGACCCGGCGGTCAGGGCAGAAGCGCCAGCGAGGCCAGCGATCAATGCCCACTGCTGGTCCATGAAGGCAGCAAGGCTGCTCTCCAAGGCCGTCAACCTGAGTCCGAACTCAGGAGACCCAGCAGCCCCCGACTCGGGCCCCGACGGCGTCGGGCCCGACGTCGGACCCCTCGGAGGCGAGTCCACGAAGACAACAGCACTTACGTGAGCAGAGGAGTCCATCTCCAGACGAGGCTGTTTGGACGGCCGCTCCAGCTCCAAAGACCCGGGACGACTGTCGGGGCTATGCGACCTGGCCCTCGAGGAGCCAGGAGCGTCCACGGACGATGCCCTCGCGGGTTTGCTCTTCCGGTGATGTTCCCGAGTAGGGGACCCCCTCTCAGAGGAGCTCCGACGGTGTTCAGAGCCAGATTCCCTGGACACCGAAGCTTCTGACGAGGTCCGGGTACGGCTGGGGTCAGAGAAGATTCTGTCCCGCTGATGCTGCCGACTCCGCAAGGATTTCGCGGACATCTTGCCACAGGCCCCACAGATCATTTCTTCATGATCTGGGCCCAGGCAACGGAGGCAGCAATCATGTGTGTCGGTAAGAGACATCAGTTTCTTACACTTAACACACTTCTTAAAGCCACTGGCGGCCATCGGGGGAAAAAGGGCCCCTGCGAGGTCGAACGAGCGGGCCGCCAGGGAAAAGAGAAAAAGTGCGAATTTGTCACGAAGGACAGAAAAACCGAAAAAGAAGGGGAGGCCTCGCAACCGGCGTCGCGAGGCCGGACGGAAAAAGGACCGGCGTCGAACCGAAGAAATACTTAAAATAAGAAAGAAAATCAACTTTTCCAGCGGCGACTGTTAGACAACGTCTATAGGGCTCCGTGGAAAAAAGAAGACTGGCCAAGATGGCACCTTTGGGCGGGAAGGGGACCGCGCATGCGCGCTGCAATTCCCAAAGGCTTTCTTTGAAAGCTGGGGAAAATTGCTCCACGAGGGCTCCGTCGGCGCCGACGTCACCCATATGTGAGGGCTAACTTCCTGCTTGGTCCTGGAGAATGTGGATCCTTGTGGGACTCCTTGTGCTTGAATGTACTGGGCAGAGGTTCAGTCCCCAATCTTAACTTGTTGTTTTCGGTTTTTGAGGTAGGACTGTAATAATTTTAGTACGGTTCCCTCTATTCCTATTGCCTACAGTCGTAAGCTACTAAGATGTCTAGAAAAAGGAGGTTGAATCCGGAGTTTGGTTTTTGGATATCTTTGATGAGTTTACCAATCAGGGATGTCAGTAGTGTTTCCACTCCATGGTTGGTCATCCAGTATGTTATGATTGTCCAGGTGGTCTTGTAGTTGTTGCTGTATGGTCTTCTCAATCACCTTGGCGATGAGGGGAAGGCTGGTGATTGATCTGTAGGCTGATGGGTCGAGGGGATCCAGGTGTGGCTTTTTGAGAATGGGGCATATTTTTATTTTATTTATTTAACAGGTTTTATATGCCGCTTTATCATTTTAATCAAAGCGGTTTACATTGAAACGTAAACTTGGATTACATTAAACAGGGACATATGGATGACAATTTCAAGCTGTCTGGCATATAGCCTTGGTCAAGGGAGGTCTGTGCAAGTTTTGTGAGTAGGGCGAGATTTCGGTGTCAGTTTCATCCAGGTGACAGGGCAGGGGTCTAGGGGGGAAGTAGTTGTGTTGAAAGTTTTAATGATAGACTCAGTTGTAGTATTGCTTATAGTTTCGAAGGTTATCCAGGGTGGTATGTGTGTGTTTGTGGATACTGAGATGGGGGAGTGTGAGTGGGGTTGTTGGTGGTGTGAAGAGAAGACTGCCAGTTGGTGTGGGGAGATGGGATTGCTGTGGGATTTATTGGGGGGGGGGGGGATAAGCAGCGACGTCCTTGACTATGCTGAAGAGTTCCCTTGGGCGGTTAAGGGAGGTCTTTATCTGCTTGGAGTAGAAGGTGTGTTTGCATTGATCGGTTTCAGTGTGGTATTCTGTCATGCAATCCATATACTTGTCGCGGTCTGATGTGTGATTTGTTTTCCCCCAGCGATGCTCTAGTCGTTGGAGCTTTCTTTTGTATTCACGGAGCTGTGTGTTCCAGGCTGAGAGGAAGGTGTCTAGATTTTCTAGTTCAGAGTAAAGAAGGAGTTTGATTCAGTTGATGAAGGCTTCTTTGTCGAAGTTCATGAATCGTCTTGCTGTCGGGAGGGGGGGGGGGGTTGGGTAGGGGTTGTTGGTATTCAGAGTGGAAATGTAATCCCTTTGGGTATCCTTTTCAGATAAAGTAAAAGGGACACCCAACCTTTCATTATTTTGCTGACAATAAAGCTACTCGTAGTGTAAGACCAGAGGTGCCTCATAACTCATGAGTGCCTGATGCTTTTATTGGGCATGTTAGAGAGGATCTGTTTCAATGCTTACGAAGCCTGCATATTTAGATGCACATTTACACTTGACTTTTTTGATGTCATGAAGGTAGGGGAACTTGTTGCTGAATAAAATGCTCCAATGACCCATCCAGGCTCAAAGTAGAGGATGTCTCTTTATAGCACAATACCCTAGAGATCCTTATTTGGTGGTCCAAAATGGACACATAAAAATGGAACCTTGCTGTCATGATTTCAGTTCACATGGGTACTAAAATGAAGCCTTTCCACACTTGGACTCAATAAGAGTCTCTGTGGTATGCATTCCTTTAGAAATGGTGCAGCTATCACAGCAGCAGCCCTTGGCCTTGCACAAAATCAGGTCATGTCAATAGGCAGGTGTACTTTAACAGATACAGGTTATATGTTGGATCACTACACAATTCTCTCTTAGCCACTTCAGTGTTTTGCCAATCCATTTAACAAATAGTAATGTTGTCTACCTTAGCTACCCCCTAAGGTTCTCCTGCTCACTAGGTGCAAAGGACATTGGCTAGACCTCAAGGGTATAACTTTAGTCTGTTCAGGGTAGGCTTGTGAGGTATGAGGTGGGACTAGCTAGTTCCAACCCTGCTGCAGAAAAAAAGAGATCATACCCTCCTCCCTGGACATTAATTATATCTTTGCATCTATGCACAGTGTTATGCTTATTCAAAAGATGCAAAAAGATCTTATTACTTTAGCGGAGATATTCCATACCACCCACTTAGTCTGATCCTGCATCATCCCAAGGAGGGTATGAAAAGAGGAGAGGCTATAAAGAAAACTAAAAAAGTCAACAAATGGATGTTCATGTTTATGGTTTCAATTTGGGGATTCTCCATAATGATGTGCTGATAACAGAGGCTTGCCCTGAACTTTATCACACCGATGGAGTCTATCTCCTGAAGCAGGTTTAGATATCTTTAACAAGACTTCATTGAAATTTTGTTCATCGGGGATGGCCTCAGCTGAGTCCTTTTGGGGGCTCTCAATAAGTGAGGATTCGCTATCAGAGTTATGGCCAGTGACTGAGCACAAAGTAGCAGTAGGTGAAAGGGAGAAATTGTTGGGACTTCAGGTAATTTTCCTCTACACCCTCATTTGTACCACATTGGCAGCAAGGTTAATATGTTTCCAGCTTCTATGGTGGGAAGCAATGAACGCGTTATGCTGCAGAATATGCAGCAGGAGTATGGGATCTTCTACAGGTCAGGTAAGAAGCTGGTATTGACCTAGTTATGCGTGGTTTTAACTTCAGTGGGGGGAGAGGTTCTTTGGCAGCAACTCTCCTCAGTTACGGGTGACTTCCATAGTATGAACCTCCTTTGGGGCCAAAATTTATGATTTGCATGGCAACAACTGGATTCTAGGGGCTATGTGTGTCTTGGGAGGCCTAACAGCTTTGTGAGTTATTAGTTGCATGTGCATTGTAATAAGTAAGCAATGCATATAACAATGAGTTATGGATTTAATTGTTCTTTGCAAGTTGTTCTGTGGCCTTGATAACAAATTCCACCAATATATTTCTCTCAAATGCGTGTGGACTCTTATTTGAAATGTGGGTTCAGTCACTTTGGGCAACAGCAGGAGAATGGGAGAGAAAAGTTGTGGGAAGGGGCAGGGGTTTGTTTGGGACAGTATGGTTAGTTTGGGGGGGAGTGGGTTGAGGGCAGGAAGGTGCGTAAAGCGTAGTTACTCACCTGTAATAGGTGTTCTCCGGGGATAGCAGGAATCAGTCCTCACATATGGGTGATGGCACCGACAGAGCCCACACAGTAACCTCTCCCCAGCTTTCAAAGAAAGCCTTTGGGAGATCCACCACACATGCATGGCTGCCTGCCTGCCTGCCCAAGGGTGCTATCTTGCCTCGGTATGATGACATAGCTCAAGACGGCAACAAAAAGAAAATTAACTTCACGGGGAGGAGGGAGGGTTGAGAGGACTGATTCCTGCTGTCCCCGGAGAACACCTGTTACAAGTGAGTAACTACGCTTTTTTTGGGAAGAAGGAAGTCAGTCCTCACATGTGGGACTCCCTAGCTATAGGCTACTGACAAAACCCGTAAGCCACGGGCAGCCCCAAAAAAATAAACCATGAGGAACAATAAGAGTACAGTTTGGTCGCAAGACCTCAGCAGTGACCCCATTGTCAACTAGGGAAACCAGCTCTCTAGTAGCCTGGACACACAGAAGGGCTGGAGGGAAAGAGCTATCTTAAACCTCAAACAAATGACAAAGTATTGCCTGGCCAAAGGTGCTGTCCCATCGGGACTCTTCTTTCAGGCAATAAAGTGCTGCAAAGATGTGAATTGAAGACCAGGTGGCGGCCCGGCAGATCTCTGTTTAGAGAACTGAACGGCAGTTCGCCATAGAAGCCGCCATGGCCCAGACACTGTCCGCCGTGATGCTCCAGTGAAAGACCGGCTTGACTGTAGGTGAAAGTGATGCAATCTACCACCCAGGAGGACAGAATACACTTGGAGACCACTACGTCCAGGTGATTATGGTCGTAGGAAATGAAGATTTATTTATTTGACTGGTTTTTTTTATACCACTTTTCACCGGGGCAAAGCGGTGTACATTATAACAAGTTGTTATACATAGAACTATGGAACTTATTTACATAGTTGTGTCACAAGCACAACGCCAAAACCACTAGTCTCTAGTTGTTGAGGGCGTGGTGGTTGATGTATCCTTCCTCTATCAGCTATATTTATGCTTTGAGTAAAAGGATTGTAGTTGAGACAAACTGTGGGTAAGGCTTTATGACAGAAAAAGTTTATTTTAAACACAAGAGAACAGATCAGGTTCAAGGTTCCATTAACAGGATAAATTATAGGCTTTTGCTTAAGGTTCAGCAAACTGGTGGCAAAAACAAACAGAACTCAACAATGGCTTTTCAAAGTCCTCTTAAATGTAGAAGCTTAGCCTTTTCACAGATAACAGTGTGCCACTTTCCTTATAGTCCTTTGTTAATCATAGCACTCAGCCTCAATTCTCTGGGCTGCACTTCCAGGTGAATATGAAACAAACATCCAAAATGTCCTCAAATCTCTTAGGCTTTTCATATAAAACAAGAGCAACAGCCCCAATTCTCTGGACTGCACTTCCAGGTGAATATGAAATAAGCATTTAAAATGTCCTCAGAACTCTTAGCAGGCTTTTCATATAAAAAACAGGAGCAAAGCACAAACTCTTAAAGAAGCCAATTAGCTTTCTTGCTGTTGCAGAGTTCTAACACAGCTGATAATCAGGCATGAAATACAGCTTCCTCTAGAAACTTATGTGGCAGTAAATTCCCTTTCCAAAATACACAGGAATTTACCTCCTTACTGCTTATGCTTTAAAGTTACCTTTGCAAGAGGAACAATTCTTTCAAGGCTGGCTTTTCTTCAACATTTCAATTCTAAAGCTTGACATAAAGAACAATCCATAAACATGTCTTCCTCCCCCACCTCTGGCTCTGGTTCTCCCAATTGCATGGGCTCTGACTCACTCACTTGATCAGACTGCTCAGCTGACAATTTCTTTGGTGGTCTGAAAGCTTCTCCACTTCCTGGCTTCCACCCCTGTTGCCAACCTGATTCAGGGAAAACAGCTCTCACAGCTCTGGGTAGCTCATCCCTTCTACAGGAGTTAGCACCTGCTTTGGCTTCTCCAGCTTTCCATCGTCCTTGCTGCTCTGGACTCTGTTCCTCTCCCCATCTGCTTCCTCTGCTGCTCCTCTGGTTTCCTCTCCTGCTCCTCCCCTGCCCATAATCTAACCAGGGTTTATACTCACTGGGATCCAACCCCACCTCTTTCTCTCCCAGGTGTTTGTAATCTCCCTGCCTTCTGAACTCAGAATAATCAGTGCACTTGTTAAAGTAAGGGCTTTGGTCCTCGTGCCTGCAATCTCCCCCTCTTACTCTATCAAGCATTTCCTGAAACCTATTCCAGCTGGGGTTTTTCTGCTTTTGAAACGTGGCTCTGGACTTCTGACCCTGCACACCTAACAAAGGCCCTTTGATTAAGGTGAATTCCTTATGCTTTTCACCTCCCCCATGCTCTGGATGGCTGACCTTGCCACAGTTGTTAACATTTGTTATCAATATTGCATTGAACAGTGAAACCTATATATATTATAATACCTTGGTGGTATAACATATACATTGAGGTTCTCAAAAGGAGTGGTAAGTAAGTTATAAACAGGTCAATTGACTATTATGGGCAGGTGGGAGAGCAGGGGGTTATGTGATGTGACCGAAATGTTCATTAAATAGGTGCATTTTAAGCAGTTTTCTGAATGTGGATAGGTCTGCAAAGAGCGGCGTTCTACTAAGAGCAATAAATCTGTGAAGAGTGGCGATGGGACTTGGTCTGCTCTAAGTAATAGGCCAATGCCCGTTTACAATGTAGTGCATAGAGAGTCCTACTGGCTTGAGGATGCGGGAAAAAGGTGGGAAGCATTACTCCCTGGTTGAGGTGGAACAAACAGACCATGTTAGGAAGGAACTTAGGATGCTTCCGAAGCACCACCCTGTTCCTGTGAAAACTGGTATAGGGGGCATAAGTCACCAGAGCCTGGAGCTCACTGATCCTGTGGGCAGACGTGAGCGCCACGAGGAAGACCACCTTCCAGGATAGATACTTGAGGTGACAGGAAGCCAGTGGCTTGAAGGGTGGAACGATGAGCTTTGAGAAGACCACATTGAGATCCCACGCCGCCACTGGCGGATGAGTGGTTGAGAGAGCAGGAGGTCCCTCTGGAAGCGAGCCACGAGAGGCTAAGCAGCGAGGACTTCCCTTCAATGAGGTGATGGTGTGCCGAGAGCGCACTGAGATGAACGCTGATGGAGTTAGATTTCAAACCAACATTAGATAGGTGCAGCAGGTACTGCAGCACCAGCTGGACCAAACAGAAGGGGTTGGCACCCCGAAATACACCAAACCGAGAAGCAAGGCCACTTGAAAGAATATGCCTGTCAGGTGGAGTCCTTGTGTGAGGCCAGCAGGACCTCCTCTACTTCTCTGAGCAGGTCGAACTGGGCCAGGGCTACCCTCTCAGCAGCCTGGGTGTCAGAAACAGGGACCCCAGCTTGGGGTGCAGGAGAGAGCTGTCCTCCAGGGGAACGGGGGTGCCCAGGACAGGCTGAGGAGCAGCAGAAACCAGGGCTCCTGGGGCAACCGGGGTGCTATGGGGATCAGGGTGACCTGGTTGAGCTGGACCTTGAAGAGGGTCTTGGCAATGAGCGGCATGGGAGGGAAGGTGTAATGGAGGTCTTCCATCTACGGGATGAGAAAAGCATTGGCCGCCACCTGAGAGGAGTGCAGCGTACTGGAGCATTAGTGGGCCAGCTGAGCACTGGATGGGCTGAGCATTGGCAGAACAGTTGGCTGGCCACCCGCAGGTCGAGCCTCCACTCGGGCTGAGAACCCAGCTCAGGCTGTCCGCCAGAACACTGTCCTGACCGGGGAGGGGGGAGGTATACTTCCCTGAGAAGCATCCCGCTCTCGCTAGCTAATATGCAGAGATGGATTGCCTCTGAGCACAGGAGGGATGATCCCGTACCCCCTTGCTTAGGATAGCCTGGTTGCACAGATTGTGCTGAAAGGCCCGGAGAGCACAAGTGATCGCTCGGAGCTCTAGGAAGTTGATCTGTTGGAGGCCCTCCTATGCTGACAGGCCCTAAGTGCCGCAATGGGCTCCCCAGCCCAACATGGAGGCATCTGCAGTGAAGACCCTCTGAGGAGTTGGGACCTGAAAGGGCATCCCAGCCTGCAGGTTCGATGGCTGCTGCCATCTGCTGAAAGACTCAGCAAGGTGAGGATGATGGTCACTCTGTCCTGCAGGCGCCCCGTTGCCTGAGACCACTGGGAGCAGAGGGCCCACTGGGCCGGCCGTATGTGGAGAAGGGCATCAGCTGTGATGTGCACTGTAAAGGCCATGTGCCCTAGGAGGTGCAGCATGAGCCGGGCAGAGGCCAACGTTTGACCCTGAACCTTCGTTGCGAGGGCCTCTAGGAATTGAGGATTTTTGTTTTTTTACTGCTGCGTGACACCTCAATATATGCTCCAACCCATTCAATTTAATCAAGCAGGACAACTGGTCTATAATTTAAATACAGCTTTATTATTAACAAGGGATACAAAAGCAAGTTAGTACTATAGTGCAGCAAATAAGTCTAACACCTTTCAAGTGATCCTGCTGAGCAGAGGCAATGTCACTCATCTGAGTTTCAATTACTGTCTGCTCAGTCCACAGTCTGTCTTATCACACCCTTTATACAATTTTTTAATAGGCTTACGTGACTAAGTGGTCATAGCTAACGTCTTTGTTCTCTTTATTTTCCACATATTTCATTTTCTTATCTATCCCCTCGGTAACTGCCTAAACCTATGTTTCATATCATATCCACCCACCCAGTATTCATATCAATACTTATTACTGTATTTTCCACTTCCTTTGGCTTACTGTTTCTGCTTGCACTTTTGCACATCTGTTCTTCTTTTGCACATTGTGTGCCGTGGGATCCTAGCCTCTGTCAGAAGGTAATGCTGCAGACTGTAGTTGTTTTTGCCAAGTTACTTAGTCTGTACATGCTCCAAGGACAGGATAGGGATCAAGGTAAACGGCACTTTCTCCCACTGGGGCAGCTTGGAGGGCCGCTCCCAGCTATCACCCTTGGCATCAGGCTAGGGGCTCTAATGCCGGTGACCATGGTACTGACCCATGGCTCTGGTGTCATCTGCCGAAAATGCCACCAACAGCGCCTGGCTCTTTGGGGGATGGCCCTCAGATGAGGATCCCCTGTCCGATACCCCATAACCTCAGGGCTCAGAATGGGCACGGTTGTCAAGCGAGGCCAAGGCCCTGCCGGCTCCACAAGTGATGCTGGGGTTGAAATGGAGGTCTTCCCGAACATGGACTCTTGCTGTGTTGTACAGTTCTTCCGTTCTTTCCTCACAGGAGGAGTCAATGAAGACAGCAATCATGTGGGTCTGTGAGGGACATGGCGTGCCGCAGCAGTTACACTTCTTGAATCCACGGGTCAAGGACATAGCGGGGAAGATGGCGCCTGCAAGATCAAACTCAAGCTTCCTGACCAGGGAGGGCACGAAGATTCCCGCGCACTGAGAAGAAGACCCCAAAAGGCAAAAAGACTCGAGAAAAATGCAATGCCGAGGCAGCAGTGGAACCAGCAGGATGAGAAGGCACTGGTACATGTACCGGAGAAGGAAAAAATGAGGAAAGAAAAAAAAGAAAATCAACCTTTTCAGGGATGCAGACAAATATTTGATGGACTCCGCGGAAAAAAGGAGACTGAGGTAAGATGGCACCTTTGGGCGGGAAGGCAGTCACACATGTGTGGTGGATCTCCCAAAGGCTTTCTTTGAAAGCTGGAGAGAGGTTACCATGCAGACTCCATCAGTGCCGACATCACTCATATGTGAGGACTGACTTTCTGCTTGTTCCTGGAGAAAGGTTTATAATGGGGAAAATATTGCCTGCATGGTGAGTGTACTTTTGGCATCTGAGAGAAGGGGAAGAAGAGGCAGGAAAAGTGGTAAAGAAGATGTTGATAGTAGGGAGGTGGGTGTTGTTAAGAATATGGGTGCAGATGGTCCCCCCTTTGGTGGATACAAATGCTTAGTAGTAGTAGTGGATGAGTGGACAAAAGAAGTGGGGGGGTGTTGGTAGAAATGGAGCTTTTGTGGGCCAGGAGATGTGGTAAAGGGGAGGAATGTAAAAAACAGTGGATGATGGTTTCATCTGGAAATGGCATGAGCATATCGTTTGGGACAGTAAGGTTGATTGGATGATGGCTGTGAGGTGGTAGGGGAGTTAAGGTGTTAGGTGAGTGGGATGGGGGGGCTTGAAAAGGGGGCTAGGGGGTGACTTTTGAATGGTGCATATTTTATGCTAGTTTATCGGGGATTTAAACATGTTCTTGTGATGTTAATGGTGTTGTGCAAGAAGTGGAGGAATTCTGTGCTGTGCCCAGTTGCTGATGCTTGCTGTTCAATTTTGAATGAAATGCAAGTTTGAAAACAAAAGTCAAATTGAAGAAAATATTTTTTTTTCACTCAATAGACAATTAAGATGTGGAATTTGTTGTTGAAGGGTAATGTTAAGGCATCTAACAAAGCTGGATTTAACATGGGTTTGGACAAAGTCCTAGAGTTAAACAATTACTGCATTAGCCAGGTAGACTTTGGAAAGTCACTGCTTATCCCTGGGAATGAACTAAAAGGAAGGGATCTACACTTTGGGATTGACTGGGCACCACCTAGTGACCCATTTGGTCATTGCCAGAGACAGGATGCTGGGCTTGATATACCTTTCGCCTTGCTCAGCATGATACCCTATTATCCCATGATGCAAAACTAACTAATAGTGCCCCTGAGATATTTAGCCTATGCATGGAAGCAGGTAATAAAAATATAGAGGATCATTTCCAAAAGCATTTCTGCAGGTAAAACCGTGCTTTATCCGTATAAACAGGCTTTTATATGCAAGTAAACATACATATGGACTACCTGTATGCACTTAATTTGATCTGGATCAAGCAGAGGCATTGCCGGAGACAGGGTTGGGAAGGGATTTGCATTTATGCACATACTTTGGGAAATCTGAACGTATGTGTGTAAATTAGCTAGGAAACTTTGTGCATGAAAATGAGCATGTGTAAATGTAAGCAATTTCTAAAGTGGAAATATGAGCATACATTTACTCTGAAAGTCTTGCCATACTGCACAAAGAAAACTTTCCATATGTGTGCATATTTCTAAAATGCCCCCCATAATCTATTAACATAGCAGAGCTGAAAGGTTTCTGACTTGAAAATAATCAATTATAAAATTGCTACTTACTAGAAATCTTCTCCAATGCGTGGTTGATATCTGTGCCAATCCGTGAAGTGACGGGACAGAAGAGCAGCAAGAGTTTATCTGAAGTGGGGGTATAGTCCTCTTTCTGGAGCTGGATTCCAGAGTCACGGAGATGTAGCTCGACCTGACTTAGGAACTGCTGCTCTGAGCCAAAAGTCTGTCCAGTGACAAGTACCTGCATGTTACAGACTTTAGAACACAAAAAAACAATTAATGTAATAGGACTGACTTCCTGTAAAATTCATTTCTATTGTAATATCAAACTTATTTATATATTAGTTTCAGTTTATTAGGCACTTAATCAAAAATTTCTCCAGAGAGCAGTCAATAGATACTGCCAAACAAGGCAGTTTGACAGGTGAACTGAACCAAAACAGTAAAAGTCAATTTAATTAACGCAGTAAAAAAAATCAAAAGTAATATATAAAAAAATTTATTCTATTACTGTGTTCTTGGCTCTATTTATCATCTCGGTTTATTTCTTCTTTTCTAGGTCTTTTGCATTTCACTTCTGTCTTTCTATCATGTCTCCAGCCTCTTCTTGTGTCCCCATTCTCTTTCCTCCATTTTACTGTTTTGATCTCTTGCTGCGCCCATCTGTCTCTCCAATTTCTTCCTCTCTAGAACCCTTCTCAGTCCCTGATATTTGATATATATTGCCAAAATATAAGGATTTCTCACAGATAAGAAGTGCTTATTTTTAGGATTTAGAGAAGCCTTAGATACCTAAGATTTATTTTTTAAACCTTCTTTATTTATAAATTTCTTAGATGAAATGGTTTACACACTATGACATCAATATATTCTATAATACAAAGATAAGCAACTGTAACATCTACTCACTTCTTCTTTT
This sequence comes from Ichthyophis bannanicus, assembly GCA_033557465.1. Classification (NCBI taxonomy): domain Eukaryota; kingdom Metazoa; phylum Chordata; class Amphibia; order Gymnophiona; family Ichthyophiidae; genus Ichthyophis; species Ichthyophis bannanicus. The sequence continues at coordinate 938,605,320 of CM066033.1, read as the reverse complement.
CCTAATACACATCCTACTATTAAAACTTCACCCATACAAACATTTACTACTACTACTCCCCCCTCCCACCCACAGGAAGTCAGCATAGTATAGCCTAGTATAGGTTAGTGTGGTTAATGTTGGCAATGGCAAGATAACTAAAGCTTACATCTTAACATTGAGGAGTTGGGACCTGCTTCCAATAACATATTATTTATTTATTTAGACAGATTTGTATGCCACCTTATCCTTCAATCAAGGTGGTCACGTCACAATTGGAGGGTTACATTTAACATTAGGGTACGTGTAAACATTTAGACAGTACAGTTACTTATTAGCATTTAGACAGTACATTTGAAGGTAAAATTTAACATGAGGGTACGTGTAAACATTTAACATTAGGGTACGTGTAAACATTTGGACGGTACAGTTACTTATCGGCATTAGAACATAAGAACATTTCTACAAACAATGCCAAAAAACAATACCATGCGAGGATTCTAAATAAAGCCATTAACCGCCCCAGAGAATTGTTTGAAATAGTAAAATCATTATCTAAAGCTCCCATAGATAACCAACAACCAGCCTCAATTAACATACAAGATATGGCAGACTACTTTGCCAGCAAACTTAAATCATCAATGATACCTATACCATTCAATACTATTCCATCTACTAGTAATCACACCTGGAACGTTTTCCACCCAATAGATAAGAAGCAACTACTCAATATTATATGGAATATCAATACAACTACATCCATACTTGATCCCTGCCCAGTTCTCTGGATCAAACAAACAAAACAAGAACTAGCACCCTTTATTCTAAATATAGTGAACCAATCACTCTCACAAGGGGTATTACCCAAAGAACTAAAATTATCTGCAATCCGCCCTATATTAAAAAACAAGACTTTGAACGAAAATGACCCATCATCCTATCGCCCGATAGCTAGCATCCCCTTCATAACTAAAATCATAGAAAAAGCTGTACAACTACAGTTACAAGATCATATAGATACATTTGCCCCACTAGATGAACATCAATACGGTTTTCGCCCTTTTCACGGCGTAGAAACCCTACTCATTACACTTCTTGACACTCTTAATAAAGGTCTAGACAATACTAAACATGCATTCCTTATGGTTTTCCTTGATATATCAGCTGCATTTGACAGCATCAACCATAACATACTCATCTCAAGACTTAAACAAATAGGATTACAAAAAACCACACTCGAATGGTTTAAATCATACATATCCGATCGTTCACAATATGTTCAGTTTAACCAATTTTCATCATCCCCTTTCCCTCAAGAACAAGGTGTACCCCAAGGCTCAGCTCTGTCTGCTTTATTATTTAACATATACCTCCAACCAATATGCTCCATTTTCAAAAAATACAAAATTAATTATTCTATATATGCAGACGACATTATGTTATTCTCTGAGTTTAATGTAATTAACCCAAACCACAACAATATAATAAACTGTCTAACAGAAACTGAAAAATGGCTCCTTTCAAACAATCTAACTATTAACATAAAAAAAACTGAAGTCCTGATTGCAACAAAAAACACAAAATATACTCCCCCAACTAACATTAATATCCTCAATGCCACTCTTCCAATCAAGGAAGAAATAAAATATTTAGGAGTTATCACTGACAAAACGCTCAGTTTTACAACACACATCAAGAAATTAACAAAAACAATCTATTACAAATTACGTTCTATCCAACAACTAAGACCACTATTACAAGACAATGACTTTAGAACTGTTACTCAAGCCTTGATCATACCACATTTTGATTTTTGTAATAGCATACTACATGGTATAACCAAGAAGAACATCAAAATCTTACAAATGGCCCAAAATGTAACAGCTAGAGTTATACTTAAAGCCAAACTATCAGACCATATCACCCCTATTCTATTCACCCTACACTGGTTACCTATATCCAGTAGAATTCAATATAAAATACTGTTAACCACATTCAAATTAATTAATAATATCGCCCCATCATACTTAACCACCCTCCTTCACAGCCCACCCGAAAATAGGATAAGACGGAGAAAAAACCTCAACACCTTAGCAGTTCCAGATATAATAAGAAAATCTAAACACTCAACAAGTAACAGTGCCTTTTCGCTAGTTGCTCCGATACTGTGGAACAATCTACCAGATCAACTAAGAGAAACAAAAGATCTTCTAACATTCAGGAAAACACTAAAAACCCATCTATTCACACAATACTACACCAATGGAGAAACAGGTATAGCTTCCCAACCTCCTTAAACTGAATCAATTACATTAATAAACTATTATTTGTAATATAGTTCAATAATGTTATGTTATACTGTAATACATTTATACTAGTATCGCATTATACAATACCTGTAATAATGTAATACCTGTAATAATGTAAACTAACTCATAAAGTTCTGAATCAATTGTATCGATATTTGATTTGTTATAATGTAAAATGTTCCTAGTTCTTAAAAGTTCAATGTACCTGTTCTGTTTGTTATAATGTAAACCGCTGCTGATCCTTGGAAGCAGCGGTATATAAAAGCTGTTCAAATAAATAAATAAATAAATAAACATAAGATATGCCATACTGGGTCAGACCAAGGTCTATCAAGCCCAGTATTCTGTTTCCAACAGTGGCCAATCTAGGTCATATGTACCTAGCAGTTTCCCCAAGAGACACAAGTTCCACAATGCTTGTACTGGGTCAAGCATTGATATCTTCGGTCACTTCTTAATAATGGTTTATGGAACTTTCCTCCAGGAACTTGTCCAAACCTTTTTTAAACCCAGCTACACTAACAGCCTTTACTACATCCTCCGGTAACAAATTCCAGAGTTTGATTACACGTTGAGTGAAAAAATATTTTCTTTTATTAGTCTTAAATAGTTTACCCTGTAGCTTCATTGCATGTCCCCTAGTCTTTCTATATTCTGATAAGGTAAACAATCGATCTACGTTTACCGGTTCCACTCCGTTCATTAATTTATAGACTTCTATCATATCTCCTCTCAGCCGTCTCTTTTCCAGGTTAAAGAGCCCTAACCTTTTTAGCCTTTCTTCATAGGAGTATCCTTCCATCCCCTTTACCATTTTGGTGGCTCTTCTCTGTACCTTTTCTAAAATCGCTATATCCTTTTTAAGGCGACCAGAACTGCACACAATATTCAAGGTGCGGTCTCACCATGGAACGATATAGAGGCATTATAATATCTTTTGTTTTATTTTCCATTCCTTTCCTTATCATACCTAACATTCTATTTGCTCTCTTGGCCGCCGCTGCACACTGGGCCGAGGGTTTTAACATGGTATCCACAATGACGCCTAAATGTTTTTCCTGGGTGGTGGTTCCTAATGTGGAACCTTGCATCGTGTAACCATAGTTTGGGTTGTTCTTCCCTAGGTGCATAACCTTGCACTTGTCCACATTAAATTTCATCTGCCATTTTGATGTCCAGTCTTCCAATTTATCAAGATCCTCTTGCAATTTTCCACAATCCTCTTGGGTTTTAACAACTTTAGTTTTGTGTCATCTGCAAATTTGATAACCTCACTCGTTATTCCACTTTCCAGGTCATTTATGAATATGTCAAAAAGCAGCGGACCCAGCACAGATCCCTGGGGTACACCACTATTCACCTTTCTCCATTGGGAAAATTGGCCATTTAGCCCTACCCTCTGCTTTCTATCTTTTAACCAGTTCCTGATCCACAATAGTACACTGCCCCCTATCCCATGACTCTTTAGTTTCGCCAAAAGTCTCTGATGAGGGACCTTGTCAAAGGCTTTCTGAAAGTCCAGATACACAATATCAACCGACTCACCTTTGTCCACCTGTTTATTCGCTTCTTCAAAAAAACATAACAGATTAGTAAGACAAGATCTTCCTTGTCTAAAGCCATGTTGGCTGTCTCCCATTAAGTTGTGACTATCTACATGCTGAGTAATTTTATTCTTTATGATGGTTTCTACCATTTTTCCCGGTACTGATGTTAGGCTCACCGGTCTGTAGTTTCCCGGATCACCCCTGGAACCCTTTTTAAAAATTGGTGTTACATTGCCGATCCTCCAATCTTCAGGTATTAGAGATGATTTTAATGATAGTTCACAGATTACTGAAAGCAGTTCTGCAATCTCACATTTCAGTTCTTTCAACACCCTTGGATGTATACCATCCGGCCCAGGTGATTTGCTACTCTTCAGTTTATCTAATAGTTGTAAGACATCTTCCCGATGTATCGATATTTCCTTCAATTCTTCCGCACCTTTAAATACCACTTCAGTCATGGGTAACATCTCTACATCTTCCTCAGTAAAGACCGAAGCAAAGAATTCATTCAGTCTCTCCGCTATCGCCTTGTCGCCTCTTAGTGCTCCTTTAACCCCTTTATCATCTAATGGACCAACTGACTCTCTCACAGGTTTTTTGCTACGAATGTACTTGAAAAGGTCTTTACTTCGCGTTTTTGCTTCCGCAGCAAGCTTCTTCTCAAATTCTCTCTTTGCCTGCCTTATCAATGCCTTGCATTTGACTTGCCAGTGCTTGTGCTGTTTCCAGGTTTCGTCGTTTGGCTCTTTTTTCCATTTCCTGAAAGATGCTTTTTTGGCAACAAGAGCCTCTCTGACCTCATCTTTAAACCATGCTTGTGTGTGTGGGTAGGATGGGTGCGTGCTTGGTTGGTGGCGGGAGTAGTATTTCAGTTTGGGTATGGGGTGTTGCCTGGATGCTCATATGTTTCTATAAATAAAAATGTTTTGAGGTTTTTGTGGAAGTCTGTGAGGTCATCTAATGTCCTAAGGCTTGTTGGGAGGGAGTTCCATAGTGTTGATGCCAGTAGTGATGGTGCTTTTTTTGAAGTTGTTTGTTTGGTTTTGTGATAGCCTGCAGGTGTGCCGATAATGTTGTCGTTATTGGTTCTTCTTGGTCTGTTGCTGATATCCCTTGTTATAACGTTTTGGAGTACGTCTGCTGAGAGGTGGTGAATGACTTTGAAGATGATCATGAGTGTTTTATATTTAGCTCTTGTCACCATTGGGAGCCAGAGTGATGTGCTCTGTCCTTGGTGTGTCTGTAATGATGCGTGCTGTGGTGTTTTGTACCATCTGTAGTGGGTGGAGTGTCTGCTGAGGAAGGCCTTGATATAGTGAGTTTCCATAATCAAGGAGTGGTGTAATGAGTGCTTGGCACACTGTGCGGAAGTGGTCCTGACGGAGCATTGATTTGATTTGTCTGATTGTTTTCAATCATTGATAGGCCTTGTTTGCGGTTTTGGTGATGTGGGATTTCAGGTTCAGAGCTCTGTCTAGTGTGATGCCCAGATACTTAACTTCTTCTTTGACTACTGTTTGTCTAGGATGCTGATAGATTGTGGGGGTATGAAGGTGGGGTTCCTGGTGACGAACATTGCCCCAGTTTTATCATAGTTGACTGTTAAGTTGTTGGCTATAAGCCAGTCATTCATGTCTTCGAGGCATTTGGTCATTGTTGTGGTGTTTAGTGCCAGTAGGTTGATTTGAGCGTACACCATGATGTCATCAGCATAAATGTGATAGTGAAGTTTATGTTGCTTGATGATGTTGCATATGGGTTGTATGTAGATGTTAAAGAGCATTGATGATAGAGCTGAGCCCTGAGGTAGTCCCTGCGTGACGGGGAATTGTAGTGATTTCTTTTGGTCGCATTTGACTTGTTACGTTCGCCCTTCTAGGTATGATGTAAACCACTTCAGGGTGTTGTTGCATAGTCCTATATGTTGTAAGCGTTGCAATAGCTTGGTGTGGGACACAGTGTCGAAGGCCGCCGAGATGTCCATGAACACTAGCAGGAAGCCGTTTATGTTGTCCATGCCTCTTAGGAGATTGTCAAAGAGGGAGGTGAGTAGTGTTTCCACGCCGTGTTGAGGCTCTTATCCATGCTGATGTATGTCCAGAGGGGCCTTTATATCAATATGGTCCTGAAGTTGCCTTTGCACTGCCTTTTCCATGATTTTAGCAAGGAATGGTAGGCAGGAGATGGGACGGTAAGATTTTGGTTCGGAGGGGCTCAGGTTGCTACTTTTAAGTATTGGTCGTATCATTGCATGCTTTAGGGGTTGTGGCATGTATCCTTGTTGGAGTGAATCTTTGACGATTTTTTGAATGTGACGAGAGAGTTGGCTTTTTGTAGCTTTGATCCACGTCACTGGGCATGGGTCTGACGGTGAGGTTGTTGTGTTTAGTTCAGATATAATGTCTTCTACTTGCTGCTTTGTTGGTAAGTTAAAGCTCTCCCATGTTTGATGTTGCACTTTTATCATATGTTCGTTTGTTTGTGGTGTAGTAGTGCATATTTGGTTTTTTGATTTCATGTAGTCTGCGTATTTTTGTGGGTCAAGATGGTGGGTACTTTGTTGCGTGTCATCCTTGGTGAGCTTTTGGACAATGCTAAAGAGTTCTCTTGGTCTATTAGTAGATTTCATGATTAGGTTGGTATGGTGTTGCTGTTTACGCTCATTTATTAGGTTGTTATATTCCCGTTGTTTGTCTCTGTATTGGGTTAGGAGGTTGTGTGATTTGTTCCGTCTCCATTTTCTTTCCAGTCTTCTGAGTGTGCGTTTTGCAACTCTGATTTCATGTGAGTACCATGGGGCGTTTGGTTTCTTGCGCGTTTGTGGTTCTTTGATGGTTGGGGCAGATGCTGCGCTGGATATTATTGTGTTCCATTCTTTTATGTTAAGGTCAAGTGTGTTGTGTTCTTGTTGAAGTTGTGGAGTAATTTTGTTTATGAATGAGTCTCTGTTAAATGTTTTGAACCGTCTAATTGTTCTTTCATCTTCTTTGCGTTGGGCGGGGTTGTTTAGGGTCATGGTGAATTCATTCAAATGGTGGTCTGGGACTGGCATGATTGTTGGTTTTGTGGTCTTGTTCTGTTCCACTAATTGCATTGGCATAAAGATCATGTCCGGAGTTGTACCATGTTGGTGCGTTGGGGCATTAATTGTCTGGCAATATTTTAATGACTCCAAGGCTTTTAAGAATGTTGCGGCTTCTCTGGTGGGTGCAGATGTTAGGTTGTAGTCTCCTAGTGCAATGAGAGGTTTGTATCTTCTGTTATGTGCGCATATCATTTCTATTACTGTGGATAGGTGTTCAGTTGTGGTTCCAGGTGGTCTGTATGTGAGGGAAATGCTTAGGTATTTGTTGGATATAGTGAGTGTGTTAGATTCAATTGTGTTAGTGGTGGTGATTGTTTTGAATCTGTATTCTTTTCTGGTAAGTATTAATACTCCTCCTCCTCTCTTTTGTACTCTGATGCAGTTAAATGCTGAGTATCCTGTTGGGGTAACTTGGTTTAGTATGACCTGGTCTGAGTCGTCTAGCCAGGTCTCGGTGATGCATATAATATCCAGCTTCTTGTCATGGATGAGGTCAAGGATAGTGTTTGGTTTGTTCCTGATAGCTCTGGCGTTTAGAAGAGCACACCTGATGTTTGTTGTTATGATAGGGTTTGTGTGTTCGTTATTTGTGTGGTGTGTGAGTGTATTACGTGTGGCCTTGTATGGTTTGTGGGCAGTATGCTTTTGTTGTTGGCGTTCTTTGGATAGGTAAGTTGCTGGTGTGTATCTGGGTTGGGTGGTATTTAGGTTGATTAAGGGGATTTGCTTGTTGAGTCTGATGCTATATGTGGAAGGTGCGAACATATGAAGGAGTGTGAGGTATGCCATGAAGTAGTGGGTAGTGGAGTGCATTTTGTAATTTGTATTTTACTGACCTGGGATTAGGTTTGTGGTTTACTGACCTGGGTTAAACTTGAGTGAGGTCATATAGTTGTAGTTCTGCATTGGTAGTGTTGTCTTTACTCTGTGTGTTGTGTTACATGTGGTTGGTTAGCAGTCTATCTATGTGGTAGTGCTGGGATTAATAGGGTTAATAGGTTATGCAGCGTGAGTTGTTTTTCAATGCAAACATTGGGTAGCAAGATCTATGCAAATAATCTACAAGCAATAGCAATGCAAACAGTGGGTGGTAAGTTCTATACAATTAATCTAAGGTAGCGGAATTAGCTTGCAAGCAATGGATTGTCTAGGCAAGGTAGCAGAATTAATCTACAAGTAATAGAATGTCCAGGCAAGGTAGCAGAATTAATCTACAAGTAATGGAAGGTCCAGGAAGGGTAGCAGAATTGATCTATAGGATGGTTTGTCCAGGCAAGGTAGCAGGATTAACTTACAGGCAGTGGATTGTCCAGGTGACGTAGCAGGCAGCAGAGTAGCAGGCAGCAGAGGCAATGTGTATGGGAGGGGCCCGAGATGCTGATCGTTGGCCGCTATTTGGTCCGCGCCTAAGGGCCACGCCAAAGGGTCCTCTGGCGAAGCCCTCAGGCGTGGGCCCACCAGGCGCGGGCGAGCCCGATGGCGTCTTCTCCTTATATCCCTGCAGTTGTCTGATTGGATACCTGCTGGGGCTGTGCAGAGGTGCCGGGGTACCGGGCTCGACCCTGATTGATCAGGGGAGGCTGGTGAAGTGGCTGGCGGTCTTTTCATGCCTGATGGTGTCTTCTCCTTAAATCCCTGAAGCTGTCTGATTGGACGCCTGCTGGGGCTGTGCAGAGGTACCGGGCTCGACCCTGATCGATCAGGGGAGGCTGATGAAGTGGCCGGTGGTCTTTTTGCGCCCGATGGCGTCTTCTCCTTAAATCCCTGCAGCTGTCTGATTGGACGCTTGCTGGGGCTGTGCAGAGGTGCCAGGGTGCCGGGCTCGACCCTGATTGATCAGGGGAGGCTGGTGAAGTGGCCGGCGGTCTTTTCGCGCCTGATGGCGTCTTCTCCTTAAATCCCTGCAGCTGTCTGATTGGATGCCAGCTGGGGCTGTGCCGGGGTGCAAAGCTCGACTCTGATCGATCAGGGGAGGCTGATGAAGTGGCCGGCGGTCTTTTCGCACCCGACGGCATCTTCTCCTTAAATCCCTGAAGCTGTCTGATTGGACGCCTGTTGGGGCTATGCAGAGGTGCCGGGGTGCCGGGCTCGACCCTGATCGATCAGGGGAGGCTGGTGAAGTGGCCGGCGGTCTTTTTGCGACCGATGGCATCTTCTCCTTAAATCCCTGCAGCTGTCTGATTGGACGGCTGCTGGGGCTGTGCAGAGGTGCCGGGCTCGACCCTGATTGATCAGGGGAGGCTGATGAAGTGGCCGGAGGTCTTTTTGCACCTGATGGCGTCTTCTCCTTAAATTCCTGCAGCTGTCTGATTGGATGCCTGCTGGAGCTGTGCAGAGGTGCCGGGCTTGACCCTGATCGATCAGGGGTGGCTGGTGAAGTGGCCGGCGGTCTTTTTGCACCTTATGGTGTCTTCTCCTTAAATTCCTGCAGCTGTCTGATTGGATGCCTGCTGGGGCTGTGCAGAAGTGTTGGGCTTGACCCTGATCGATCAGGGGTGGCTGGTGAAGTGGCCGGCGGTCTTTTCGCACCTGATGGCATCTTCTCCTTAAATTCCTGCAGCTGTCTGATTGGATGCCTGCTGGGGCTGTGCAGAGGTGCTGGGCTTGACCCTGATCGATCAGGGGTGGCTGGTGAAGTGGCCGGCGGTCTTTTCGCACCTGATGGCATCTTCTCCTTAAATCCCTGCAGCTGTCTGATTGGACGCCTGCTGGGGCTGTGCTGAGGTGCCGGGCTCGACCCTGATCGATCAGGGGAGGCTGGTGAAGTGGCCGGCGGTCTTTTCGCGCCCAATGGCGTCTTATATTAATATATTAATATATATATATTAATTTCTATGAGGGTCAACTTCTCCAGATGTTTTAATGTCCCTGGGATATTTTGATCTCTCTGTATTGACCACAATCAGGCAACAGAGGGACATGGTCTGAACAGCCCTGCCCCCCCCCCCCGTATCACCGCAGGGCTAAATCCTCCCTTAGGTATTTTTTTGGCCCTCAGTGAGCCATCTACAGTACGGGTTCCAGAGATCTTCATATGTATCTTGATGTATCTTGTTGACCCTTGATGGTTGCCACCAGGCAGTCCATATTCTTTAGCTCAGACACTTGGGCCTTCCAGTCCCCAGGGTTGGGCCTTTGTGGCCTTTCCAGCAACGTGCTATCACCATACGGGCCCCCAAGAGGAGCAACTCCACCAATCTTCTAGAAACAGCCGCCACCCATTCCCCTTCTCTCTCTCTTCTCCCCCACCTCATACACTCCCCAACACATGCTCCATTCACATACCCTTCCACACACCCCTGCTGCATTTCCTTCCCTTATCCCCAGGATCTATAACAAACTGTATGTAACAACCAACAAAATCCTTTTTTAACATTTTGCAAACATTGTGCTTCCGTCTTCCTTCTTTGTGCACTCTGCTTGGGTCCTTAATCAGTATACCAACCATTGCATACTCCCCCACAATTCCCCCTCCCTCTCTTTATATAAAGGCCTTTCCAGTCAGAGACCCAAGTCCATCAGGTCGCAGAGTGGTTGGATGGCGCTTATCAATGTCATTTTTAATACTCCCCAGCCAATATTCTGTCCCATACTGTCATGTACTGGGTGGCCATTAAATATTCATAAAGGGTTCATTTACTTCTCAAATCACCCCGGCAGATCCTGAGTTCCATCAGATCTCTCGCAATGGTTTGTTTTGTCTGCCAGCTCCACCCCTAGTTGGGATGTTGAGGATAGCGGGGAGGAGTGCTGGCGGTAGACACCGATGGTGGTGTTGAGCTACCTGACCTCACCGGGCTCCTCTGAGGCTTACCACTCTGTCCTAATTGTGGTAGGGTACCTCCTGCCTTGCACCCTGTGCTCACATGTGCGAGAAGGTCGTTCACCTTTTCGGGGGATTGAAGGAGTCTCTCTCCCTGAAAGATGGCAGTGATGTGGGCACGATACCACACCGTGGCTTTATGTCCTGCTTTCAGGAGTCTGTCCCAGTATGGAAGGAGCATTTCTGCTTCTTAGTGGTCACCGCACTGACATCTGAAAAAGCAGAAACAGTCCAGTTTTGATAGCACATCACCTGATTTCCGCGCTTCCATGATTATAAAGTCCTTTTCATAATATCGGAGCATACGAATTATCAAAGCCCGTGGGCACTTCTCCGGTGGAGGCTTGGGTCTTGTCTCCCGATGAGTACGCTCAATTTCATATGCTGGGTCAGCGGTTTTAGTGGGAAAACAGACCTGGAGTAGTTGCTGCACAAAAGCCCTGGTATCCGGCAGTTCGGCACCTTCCGGTATCCCAAAGATGCGGAGATTCTGCCACCGATCCCAGTTTTCATGCTCCTCTGTTTTAGCCTCCAGCCATCGTACCACCCACCGGAGTTTCTCCATTTCTTTATTGCTTTGCGATTCACGGTCTTCTAGTTGTCCAACCCGGTCCGCCACTTCCGTCACTCGTTCCAATAAGGTTGCAAATTGTTCAAGAGACTGTATTAATTATTTCCAGCTTGGATGCCCATATTTCTGCCAGCAACTCTGCCGTTCCTCCGATGGGGTAATCTTCATCGCTGATCTTTTCGTTCCCACCAGATGCCGCCATCTTAGCCTGAGTGCTCGAGCTGCTAGCCACTTGCGGTTTTATTTTCTCCACTTCCCCTGTTCTGCTTGTCTTATCAGGGTGCACTTGGAGTGTTTTTGGTATCTTCCTGCACCCTTCCAGACCCCGTGGCAGCTCTCGGAGAGGGGAAATGATCAGGTTTTAAAGGCTCTGATCCGGAGCCCCGCTCAAGCACCTCCGCTCACATGCGAACCGGAACTGGAAGCCCCCAGATTTATTTTTTTTTTATTTATTTATTTATTCATAGTCACGGTCCACATTATCCAAGGGTCTAAGTGGGTACAGTAAAAACATATATAATAAGACCTAAAACAAAATCACTGTAAAACACGTCAAAAGCGTAAAATAAAACTATGAATTGGCAAAGACAGACATCACATAAAGCCAATAATACACAATAAAATCAGGTTCATAATAGTACCAGCCTAATACATTTCTACCAAGTCAAGATTTTCCTGGTGGCTCAATTATTTCTGGGAGTAATTTGTTTATTTAACCTTTTCTCCACACTTACTGATCTAGGGAGTTATTTTAGAAGCATCCCCATCTACACATGCAAACAGCAACTTCAGAAAGTGGCTATTTACATGTGGAGAACCGCACCGCGTGTAGACTGCAAGGAAGCGTGGTTAGGGTGGGCCTAAAATATCAACACATTTGCCCCATTTTACAAGAGGAATACGTGTGGATGTTAAAAATTGTCGATGTCAGCATTTACAGCTGTCCTGAACCATGCGTAAGTGCCCGCTTGAAGAGACAGGTGTAAAGATCAAGATCAGCACTCCTCACTGTGATCATCTTCCCCTCCGACTTCACTAATCCTTCCCGATTACCCTCCCCCAACATCACATATCCTTCCTGATCACCCCCATCACATACCCCAATAAGTATTTCTGGACCTCCACTGACATTAGGACTGCTTCCACCCCCCACATGACAGCAATAACCCCTCTGATTTGAACCCTTCCCATGGCCAGTGCTCCTACCCCTGCCTCTACTGTGGGTCCCTGGTGTCTAGTGAAGTCTGGGTTCAAAATGATGCCAGTGACTTCCAGCAGTAATCTTGCAGTACTAAGGGTCAGGTGGTCAACTGAGGGCATTTAGTGGTAGTACCTCCTTGTTTGGGCCAGGGCACTGAAAGCCAGCTTGAATAGGTACAAATTTGAGTTTTGGAGGGCGATTCCTTAATTGGCTCATCTTGTACATATAGTTTTGTAAAGTCCGCTGCCTAATTGTATAAGAGGTGGTATATACACATATAAGCATAGTTGTTAGGCACTGAGTAGTATTCTGGGAAAAGGGCCAGCCTATTCTGAACGGATGGGCTCCAACTTGATCAGGATGGAACCAAGCTGCTGGTGCTAGTGTTTAGAAAAGAAACAGAGCAACTTTTAAACAAGAATTTGGGGGAGAGTGTACAGTAGCTCAGGCGTGCATGATTTGGAGAAAGATATCTTCAAAATGCATAAGTTAGAATATTCTGATAGAGAACTTATGATAAAGGTTGAAGGAGCCCAGGAGTATTTAAAAAACAAAAATAACTGATTACAAATTACTCCATCAACTACAGAGTTCTGATGAATACCCGTACATTGAAAAATTTGCACGGATTCGCATGGAGTACACAAACACTTTATCTCTGCTTCAGAGCAGGTGTAAATTTATATGAGGGCTTTTGTGCACAATTGGGAATCATTCTGGGAGTGTATCTTACAACAAAACATAAGTTCTTATGTTGTCCTTATAAATTAAGTGTGCAATGTTTTTTAAAAATTCTTTTAGATTCCCTGTTATTAAATTGGGATTATGTTATAACAGAGCATGTAAGCAGCACATGGACTTCACCCAATGTATTGTATAAAAATCAAATTGACTACATCTGTGGAAGTCAACGATGGAAAAGCTCTGTAGCATCAACAAAGACAAAACCTGGAGCTGACTGTGGTACAGATCATCAACGATTAGTATGCAAACTCAAGCTAAAGTTGAAAAAGAGCAAACCACTCATGAATGCAGCAAAATATGACCTTGAGAATACACCACTGGAATTTAAAGACTGCCTGCAAAATAGATTTGCTGCTTTAGATACAAATGACAGAGCTCCGGAAGAGTTATGGAATGACATCAAGAAGGTTGTGTTGGAAGAAAGCGAGAAGTCTCTACAAAAGGTGAAAAAGCAAAAACGGCCAAAATGGATGATGGAAGAAACTCTGAAAATTGCCCAGAAACGCAGAGAAACTAAAGCCAGAGGAGAAAGAAAGACAATCGCAGAACACAACAGAAACTTCCAACGTGCAGCAAGACAGGACAAGGAAAAGTACTACAATGACACTTGCAAGGAAATAGAAGCAGAAACTATTAGAGGAAGAACAAGATCGGCTTTCCTAAAGCTACGCAAGTTAAAGAAAAAGTTCCAGCCTCGAATTGGAATATTACAAGATGCTCAAAGTTCTATGTTGAATGATGCTGAGAAGATCAAGAAAAGGTGGAAGGAATATACAGAGTTTTTATATGATAAAGATCAAGTGGACCAACAGCTGTTTCAACCTGTACCTTATGATCGGGAACCATTGTGATGAAAGAAGAAGTAGAAGCAGCATTGAAAGCCTTATCAAAGAACAAAGCACCAGGCATTGATAGCATTCCCATAGAAGTATTGCAGCAATCTGATGTAGTTGTTACCATACTTACAAGGCTCTGCCAAGAAATATGGAAGACAACATCATGGCCAACTGACTGGAAAAGATCTGTGTTTATACCAATACTAAAGAAAGGTGATCCAACTGACTGTGGAAATTATCGCACAATCGCTCTGATCCCACATGCCAGCAAGATTCTGCTGAAGATTATTCAAAAGAGACTACAACCATACCTGGAACAAGAACTACCTGAAGTGCAAGCAGGGTTCAGGAAAGGGCGAGGAACGAGAGACATCATTGCGGATGTGAGATGGATCCTTGAAAAGACTAAAGAATACCAAAAGGATATCTTTTTGTGCTTTATCGACTATAGCAAAGCTTTTGACTGTGTAAAGCATGAGAAACTCTGGGCCACATTAAGAAGCATGGGTATACCAGAACACCTGATCGTTCTCTTGCGCAATCTGTACATTGATCAAGAAGCAACAGTTTGAACGGAACAAGGAGAAACAGAACGGTTTAAAATAAGCAAAGGTGTAAGACAAGGCTGCATACTTTCCCCCTACCTGTTTAATTTATATGCAGAACAAATCATCAGAGAAGCAGGATTGTATGAAGACAACAGAGGTGTGAAGATTGGTGGAAGACTCATCAACAACCTTCGCTATGCTGATGATACTACATTACTGGCTGAAAGTGAAGATGATCTGAAACATTTGCTTCTCACAATCAAAGAACATAGTCTCAAATGTAATGTAATGTAAAGAAGACAAAGATCATGACAACTGGCATAATCAACAGGTTCATCGTTGAAGGAGAAGAAATTGAAATTGTGAGCAACTTTAACCTACTTGGATCAACTATCAATAAAGAAGCAACAAGCAGTCAAGAAATCAGACGACGCTTTGCTCTTGGCAGAATGGGTATGAAAGACCTAGATAAGATTCTCAAGAGCAGAGATGTCTCTCTCCATACAAAGATTTGACTTGTTCAAGCCATGGTATTTTCAATAACATCATATGGATGTGAAAGCTGGACAGTGAAAAAGACAAAATCAGTACAAAAACGTGGAGTACTTAGAAGGATGAAATTTTTATTGAAAATTCATATGCCACTGATACTTGCAGCACACCACTGGTAACCTCCCTCTCCTCAGAGTGAGCTCCTTTTACCTGTACCCTTTGTCGCCTCCCCCTCGACCAATTTTTAACCCAATTAATAACGTTAGGGTCCATCCTTAGGGTGCTCAGTTTGTTGATAAGTCACCTGTGTGGAACGGTGACAAAGGCTTTACTTGCACATCCAAATGATAATGCTTCACAAAGAAAGACAACAAAGACCAGGTAGCTGCTCTACATATCTCTACAGGTGGCACCAGACTAAACTCCTCCCACGACTCTGCTTGGGCACGAGACGAATGTATTCGCAAACCAATGGGAACCTGCCTTTGCCGCAACAGATAAGCTGAGGAAACGGCCTCTCTAATCCATCTAGAAATGGATGCCTTGAAAGCCACCTCACCCTTCTATAGGCCTCCAAATAACACAGACAGGCGCACCGACTTTCGGAAGGGTTCAGTGCACTTTAAGTACCTTCTCAACACCCGGCGCACATCCAGTCGGCTGAGGAGGGGATCTGGCATAGCTGCCCCCTCTGATGACATGAAGACTGGAAGGGACACCGTCTGGTTCAGGTGAAACACTGAGAGTACCATCAGCAAAAACTAGGGTACCGGCCTTAAGACCACCTTATCCCTGGATATCATGAGATATGGATCTCTGCACGACACTGCCTGGAGCTCTGAAATCCTACTGGCTGAACAAATGGCTACCAAAAACACTACCTTCAACATCAAGTCCTTCAAGGTGCAGTCCCCCAATGGTTCAAAGGGCGGCCCCATCAGGGCGGACAACACCAAATTGAGATCCCATGGTGAGATGACTGAACATACTGGCAGTCTCACCTGTTTCACCGTTCTGAGAAAGCGCACTACATCTGGGTGCGAGGCTAAAGGCACCCACCTAACTGTGACCCTATAGCATGAAAGGGCTGCCACCTGAATCCTCTGCGAACTGCAGGCCAAGCTCTTATCCATTCCGGCTTGCAGAAACTCCAGAATCTCGGGCACCAAACACCTCATCGCAGAACACTGCCAAATTTAAAATACTCTCCCAATTAAAAAAACAGGGTTCTTTCTGTGAGTCCTATCAAAGGGATTCACGTCTCTCCAGCTGCTTGGAGACTGAGATACTGGAGGATGGGGCAGGAGCCAGCTGTCTATCTAGGGGGAGGTCATAAAAATCATGACATGCTCAGTCTCCAAGCTGCTGGTGGGGCGTGAATACCCAAAGGTGTTGGGACTGGACTGGAGGAACGAAATGAAGAAATGTTTGTAAGCTGTAATCACTGTCAAGGGTTGTGCAATCAAATATTAGTGAAGGGTGCCATTAATCCTGTCAAGGTCATATTTTTTTTTTTTCTCAGAAATTACTATGTCTAAGTTGCACAGACATCTTTTTTTGTTGTTGTATACTTCTAAACAGACTACTAAAATATTATGGCGACATAGTTGGAATATTTCCAATTATTTCTCAAGATATTGTACACAACATATCTAAAATGCAAGGGTGCCAATAATGTTGACCACAACTTTATCTCTAAGATGAAAACCAAAAGTAGAAACATCTTTGGGCCTTACAATAGTGAATGGGCTCAGCTGGGGCCCACAAAAATAACCAGATTTTCTATGAAACAAAGCCATTTAAATGCTTACCTGCACTTTGAAAACAGGACAGTGTCCCCTGACCTTGTGAGCTGTGGACTTTTTCATAGCTTGTTAATTCATCCAGTGGAGTTTGGCAATTATCTATGTGCTCATCTCTCTTGCTGGCTTCCAGAGAGGACTCTTCTGTTTGATGATTTTGTTTTCTGACCTGCTCACTTTCCAGGGAGTGCTGATTAGTCTTAAATAGGAATTTTAAGTAGATTCTCACTTGTTGCGTTAGTCCACTGATGAGGTCCAGAACCAAAGGATCTACACGTTTCCTTAAATGCTACAAATTATAATGTTACATTATAAAGGGAAGAAAAAGCAGTGTCAGTACGTACAGTCAAATTATATTATAAAATACATATAGGGCATGAAAAAAATACATGTATTTGGCATCATGCATGTCAGAAAAAGCCATTTTACAAAAGAAAATCTACAAAAAAGGATCAGTATCACTTAGACTATTATATGTGCAAGTGTTGGATTTTGCAAACTTGCACATGCAGGGGGAGTCAAGGCTCTGAAAGTTACATGTTTTGTATTTCAAAATTATTTTTAACGCAGAGAAGTAAATATGATTCCCCCCTCAAGTTCTCCTCCAAATCCCAGGTGCAGCCAAGCTGTTAGCTGGCAGTTATGCAGCTCTCAAAGCAGGTATGAAGGCAGACATGGAAATCTGCCCAGTTATATTTCTGTAAGGAGCAGCTTTTCTAAATGTGCATGCCAGTTTATGCGTGTGAATTAGCTTTCTACATGTGTAAAGAGTGCCTAGTCCTTCTAAAATGAGCTCCTTTATTTCTTATGAACTACTTTTCACTATTTCAAAATTGCAGAGGCTTTGCAAAATTTTTATAGATTTGTCACGCACAGGAAAAGGAGGCTTTGCAATTGCCTGGTCTTTTTATCTCAGAGGCTCATTTTTTAAATCAACAATGCTCTGAGTTCAATGATCCTTTTATAAAATGCTATTGTAGTTTTTCATGCATGGACCTAATTGTCACTTTTGTGATCTAGACGTCCTATACAAGCTTAGGCTGAAATCCGGTTCAGGGCAAATATTTGTGAAAATAAACACACACCTGGTGAACAATGACATTCTAGGACTTTACCCTAATCCTTAAATGTGACCTCGAATGTTTCCATGCTGCCTTGATGTAAAGTTATAGCACCAAAAAAGAATAAAATAACAGTGATTGAAAGTAATGAAGGACACAAACTCGGTCGTCATATTTTTTTAAAGATTGACTTTTCAGCAGGCCTAAAGTAACCACATAAGATATACATATAGCAGCTCAATATTGCTGCTGCATGTATAATTTTGTGTTTCTGTCTAGGCACTATGAGAGTCATTTTGAAAGGTTTAGTCAGAGTTTGGACTTCTACAGACATGCAGGTGGATGTCAAAATGCTGGCCACGTCTCTGTAACCATTCCACTTGCAGATATCTCCAGTACGGGGATGTTCAAGTAGGCACGGGACTATGGTGGAGGCATGTCTGGGGAGGGCAATGGACTTACACATCTCCGTTCAATTCCAGAAGCAGCGGAGCCATCTGCAGGATGTGCATGTTTATTCCTGCTCCAGGCATGAATAGGTATTAGGAAAGTGTTTGTTTTCACCTTAAAACATCCAGAAAGTCTGGAGAAGATGGGAAATTAAGTAACAAGCTTTAGATTACAAAATCCCACAATGGGATTTGGATTTGAACCCTGACCACCCAGCTCTTAAGCCACTACTCTAGCCATTATGCTATTAGACATTTTGGCCCTGAAGCACTCTCCTGGGAACGTCTATATAGACAATTGATCATGTGCACTTGGACGTCTCATTTGGCATGTGCCTCTATATGGATAGTTATGGTTAGAGCAAATGTCACTGGCTCAATCCATATGAAGGATAATTTCATAAGGATCAGCAAAACTGACATGCATTTTCATGCATATATTTCACACCTAGTTCATAAAGTAAGGTTCACACGTATTTTACTTTATAAAATAGGGGCGTAAGTGATGGAAAATGTGCATCAATTTCAGGCATGAGCACTTATGCCAGCCCTATGGTTGGTGTAAACACTACACAGACATTTTCCTAGAACGCATATAAATTATTGTATTTTATAATTTACTTGTGTAAATTTGTGTTCCACCCGTGCTCTGTTCCTTGCTCGCCCACAGTGCAAGTACATGCAATCGTTCCAATGCGTGTACCACCTAACATACATGCGGAAGTGCCCATTTGCTTATTGATTTGTTTTATTTATTTATCAGGTTTTATATACCGCTTTTGAAACCAAAGAGGTTTACAGAGAACAATATAAAACAAATTCAAATAAGTTAAAAATAGGATAGCGTTACATAAAACTTAAGGAATGAGCAACTTGGAAGTAACAAATTGGGGAGGTAAACTTAGTCAAACATGACATACTTAGAGATTTGAAGTTAGGTGATTTCATCTGACTCATAATGTTCTATGAAAAGGTGAGTCTTTAGCTTCTTTTTCAGGGCTTGAATTGGTTGTACTGATCGTATAGGTTCTGGGAGCGAAATCCAAATTTATTTATTTATTTAACAGGTTTTCTATACCGCCTTTTCCTTAAATCAAAGCGGTTACCAAGACACAAGAAGGGAGAACAGAGACAGGGGGGCATACACTGACTAAACTAAAGAGTGAAGGTAAAATTGGGATACACAACATCAAGGAACCGTTACAGTAAAACAAGTTACATGCAGGCTATAATAATAGAGACTGTTAGATGTCTGTGCCATAGTACTCAGTGAAGAGTACAAATTTCAGTTGTTTTCTGAACTCCTTTAAATCATCCATGGATCGCACATCGGGAGGGAGAGAGTTCCATATAAGTGGGGCCGATAAGGAAATTGCCCTTTGTGTAGTACATTTACACGCTTTTCTGAAACTACTTGGGGTGCTGAGGGTGTTTGATGTAGTTATTCGTCTTGGCCTGTTGTTATTCTGGAGTAAGAGATTATGAAGGCTAAAAGCAGAGCATTTATGTCTGATCTTGAATATTAATTACCATCTTGTATTTGACGCGCTGGCTTATTGGAAGCCAGTGGAGCTCTTTGAGAGTAGGGGTAATGTGATCTTGAGATGCTGAGCCAGCAATAATTCTGGCTGCCGTGTTCTGAGCCATCTGAAGAGGTTTAAGTGAGTGTTTTGAAAGACCGTAGTAGATAGGATTACAAAAGTCCAGAATAGGAGTTATTAAGGCTTGGCAGACAGACCGGAAGTGGTCATATGAGAGTAAGGGCTTGAGGCGTCTAATCACTTTCATTCTGTAGTATGCAGACCTCACAGTTTTTCTGATGTGTGACTGGAGGGTTAGACCTTTATCGAGGGTAATTCCAAGATATCTAACTTCATCCTTAACTGGTATTGTAATGTTGTTGTATTTAATGAAAGGTGGGGGGTTGAAGTCGGTGTTTCGAGTGACAATAAGCGCCTCTGTTTTATTGTAGTTTAAGGCAAGGTTATTGCATGTGAGCCAGGAAGACATGTTGTCAAGGCAATTTGTGATCTTGCTGTAGTCGGGGTTGATGAGATCAATCGGTGTATAAATCATGATGTCATCTGCATAAATCGTATAACTTATTTGATGGGCTGCCATAATTTGACAAATTGGCTGAATAAAAATGTTGAATAGAAGGGAAGAAATTGTAGGAGCAATGAGCGAGAAGGTTCTGCAGCTGGTCTGTTGCATGAATCTTGTTATGAGTGGGGGATAAATAGCAGATTCTGATTTATTTGTGAATTAGGGCTGCCAGGCAGAGGGCTGAAAGGTAGCTTATGCACATGAACCACTAAAATGCTTTGATAGAGGTACATAAATGGTGCGTACCTTTACGCGTCTCTATAAATAAATGACCACATCAGCAGCTTGAGGCGTCACAAGTTTACCAGCCAGTGGTACATGCATAACTCCTTTTAAAAACTGATCTACTTGCATATAAAAAAATGTAATGCAAATATGACAGCAGAAACTTCTGCTTGATTTACAATTCATGCAGCATTCAACAGCAACATATCTGGCCTTTGATATTGGAGCTCAGATGCTTTTTCATGACAGTGAAGGATGGAAGAATATGTCACTGACATCACAATGCACATTCTGGCACCTCCATCCTAGAAAATGCATTTGAAGAATAGCAGTGACAAAATAAACAAATGAAGTATTGTATCGATAGAATTAAATAATTCATCCCATCCTCCACTGCCTTGTGAACAAACAAAAATCTTAAAAAGGGATTTCCTATGGGAAACACAGCATTTTAGGTATAGAAATGTCCTTGTCTAATACTGCCCAGAGCAGTGGCATAACTGTCATTGAGAGTCCAGAAAAAAAGCCTAATGTCACCTGCCAGTAAAGGTTGCCTGCTGCTAAGGGGAACTAAATTGTTGGGGAGCTAGGGAGGCTTGAAAAGGTGGGTAGTTTCTATAAGCAGCCCCTTTCCTCGGATAGAAGGACTTTTTACCCGAACCCTTCCATCTGGGAGGGGCAGCAGTCTTTTTTGAGAGTCTGGTCCTTGTCATGAACTCTGTCTCCAGTTCGGCAGCCTTGTCGGTCATAGGTTTGCCAAAGAGGTTCCCTCCTTGGCATGGGACATCAACCAATTTGTCCTGAACCCACTGCTTGAGGTCAGACGACTGTAGCCAAGCTTAGCGTCATGCACCATTGCCCGCCGCCGCTACTCGGGCCGCCGACTTGAACCCATCATAGGCCGCCCGAGACATGATCTTGGAGCACTCACGAACTGCTTTGGCCAGGTTCTTAGACCACTGCAGGGGTTCCTCGGAGAGATCAGCTGAGAACCCAGTGAGTTCCTTTGCCGAGTCTCTCAGGTGCATGCCCATGTACAGCTGGTAGGCCAGGATGTGGCCGATGAGCATCGGGCCCTGGTAACACTTTCTGCCGAGAGAGTCCAAGGTGCGGGCCTCCCTGCTGGGGGGCACTGAGGAGTGCGTCTTCTGGCTTTTCAATCGACGCAAAGCCAGTTCCACCACTATGGAATTGGGTGGCAGCTGTGATTTCTGGAAGCCCAGGCTCCGGCAGACTCGATACATCGAGTTGAGTTGTTTGCTCACCGCTGGCATCAACGCCGGTGTCTCCCAGATCCAGATCATCAGCCATTCCAGGATGGAAGGGATGGGCACCGTGAGTGATTCCCTCGGAGGAGCCTTGAACTGGAGGATTTCCAATCCATCTGCCCGAGGGTCCTTCTCTGACTCCGTAGGGAATGCCATGGCCTTAGACATATCCTTGACAAAATCGAGGAAGCCCATATCCTCCGGCAGGGACCGCCATCGAGACTCTGAGATGGGAGAGACTGATAGGACGACAGGTATCGGGGGAGTCCTCATCCTCCGTCTCCCACTCGTAGTCTGTCGAGGACTCATAGGAAGGCTGCTCATGGCTGCCTATACTTTGCGGTCAGTGATTGGCACATCTGCCGGGGATGATCGCAGTCCCATCAAGCGGGAATTGAATCGAGACCTCAATCAAGGATCGACTCGAGGCTGAAGGACCTTGAGGATTGGCTCGGCCTCCGGGGATGTCTTTGAAGAAAAAGGCCCAGAGGTCGGGGCAGATGAACCGGTCATACCAGACAACAGTGTCCACTGCTGGTCCATGAAGGTAGACAAACTGTGCTCTAGGGCCGCTATTCTGGACTCTAGGCCAGAAAGCTCTGCGGCCTTCGGCGCAGGCATCAAGGGACTCTGGCCTGGCGCCGGCTACCCTGAAGGGGAATCCTCGATGAGGATGGTGTCTAGGGACCGAGGCCAGTCTGAGATTGAATCCTTCCAGGGGATCTTTACAGGCCGCTCCTTCTCCGATGCCTCAGACGAGTGTCTCAGACTGCGGGACCCAGCCAGTTGGATCCATCCAAGGATGCCGCCTTCGAGGGTTTGTTCTTCTTTCTGGGATCCCTTGAGGGAGATCCCCTTTCTGAAGACCTATGGTGGGACTTGGGCTCGGAAGGGTCTGCCTGAGGTGTCAAGACTTCAGATGAGGCCCTGGCCTTCGGGGGCACCGGGGATTTGTGGAAAAACTTATCATGCTGCTGCTGGCGGCTCTTGAGGGTCTTGCTGGATATCCTCTTGCAAAGACCGCATGCTGCTGGGTCATGGTCTGGCCTGAGGCAGTAGAGACGGCAGTCTTGTGTGTCAAAGATACAATCTTTGAGCACCGATCACACTTCTTAAAGCCACTGGTAGCCATGGGGGAAAAAAGTACCCTGCGAGGTCGAAGACTCGCCGGGCTGCCAGTTGGGAAAAAAGGTGCGAAGATGCCAGAAAATTAAATAAACTAAAAACTACAGAAACAGACTTGAACTCGACACAGAGGCAGTGAGGTTGGGTGGTGGGAAGAGTACAGATGTGTTACCGGAGGCAAGTATGAAACTTGGAGAAAAAAAAAATCAACCTTTTCTGGGAACAAGCCAGATGAACGTCTGAAGGGCTCCGTGGAAAAAAGGAGACTGAGCAAGATGGCACCCTTGGGTGGGAAGGGGACCACACATGCGTGGTGGCATCTCCCAAAGGCTTTCTTTGAAAACTGGAGGTATTCTTTCATGAGGGATCCATGGGTGCCGATGTCACCCATATGTGAGGACTGACTTCCTGCTAGTTCCCGGAGAACTCACACACTACCCATTGCCCTCTATATCCATTCACATAATGCCTGCTATAGACACTCCCTCAGTTCCCAAACATACCAAGATACCACTTCCTGAATTGAGCGCTGAGGGGGACACCCCTAGCTCCCACTACCTTGGGCAACAATGTGTTATAGTGGCCCATCTTAATTTCTTCCTCCGGGGCCCATTCAGTCCTAGCTATGCCACTGGTGCAAGGTATATACACTTAAACCTATGCATATGTAGGGTATGTCTGACCTAGACTGAGGCATTTCCAGGGCAGAGTCTGGACTTCTTAAAATGCATACATATGCATTCAAAATGGGAAATTTCGGTGCACCAAAGTCACCAAATGTATGCATGTACTTTCAATGGGGTAATATTCAAAGGGAAACTACCTGCATACTTTCCCTTAGAAAACTGATGCACCATGGGCATGTCTGCCACACAAGTCAGGCAGCTTGTTATAATATTATTTTCTTAGATCATAAGCCCTCTGGGACAGGGAAATATCTACTGGGCCTGAATTGTACCTCACCTTACCTCACATGTTCATGATATTCGGGATCTGGATCTAATCACCTAAGGAAACCCTTTCTATCTTTGCAACAGTATATTCTGTGATGTGATATATCATTCCATGGACCGACAACAAATGGCTCCAGCAAATAGCTAAGCAATTGCCAGTCACATCAGTGCTGTAGGAAGGGTCTTTTCTGTTTTAATTGAACATAAGAATTAATGTTAACAGCTACATGCTTTTAACAGTCATGTGAAATGCTTTTAAATCTTGTTTGTATGTTTTAGAAAAGGCGACTCACCCCAACTTCTGAGATCAGCTCTTCTGTTTTGGTTTCAATTTCTTGCACGGTGTCAAGCTGCCTCTGGGAATGTCCCTCAAGGCTTTTGTTCTCAATGCCGCCATGCTGCAAGAGGTATAAGACAGAATTCTTTTGGAAAATCCATGTCTTTCACTCTGAAGTAGATAGTTTCCTATTAACTCAGGGCTTGAATTAATAAATTTATTCAGCTAAAATAAAATAGGCTAAAAATAGATGCTTAAGTGCCCTCACACATAGATGACCTGTTATAAAATTACCCCCTTAAAGGGGTTGCCTAGCTTAGGAGGGTAAGGGGCTTTATGTTTAGCCTATTTTAGAGGGAGACAAGTGCCTCTGTGACTATAAAATACTAGAGTAAACCAACAGAGATCACAGCTACATTGAAGCCATTGACATTTTTCCAAGTAACAGAAACATACGAAATGGCAACAGATAAAGACCATACAGCCTATCCAGTCTACCCATCCATAGGAATTAATAAATTCTACAATCCCTTCCTTTCCCTTAGAGATCCTCTGTACTTGTCCCATGCTTTCTCGAGTTCAGATTGCTTTAGAATGGCCACTGTTGGAAACAGGATACTGGACTTGATGGACCCTTGGTCTGACCTAGTATGACTATTTTTGTGTTATGCTTATGTTATGTTCAGATACAGTTTGAGTCTTCACCATGTCCTCTGGGAGGCTGTTCCACACACCCACCACTCTTTCTGTAAAGAAATATTTCCTCAGATTATTCATGAGTCTATCCCGTTCCACCTTCATCCTATGACCCCCCATTCCAGTGCTTCCTTTCAACTGGACAAGAGCTGCCTCCTGTGTATTTATATCCTTTTGCAAGTGTGATCTCCAAAATTATATACAATATTCCAAATAAGGTTTCACTAAAGACTTATGCAAAGGCACTATCACATCCTTTTTTCTGCTGGCCATTCCTCTCCCTATTCACCCAAGCATTCTTCTGGCTTTTGCCGTCATGTTTCTATCTGTTTGGCTTGTTTTATTTGATACAATCACCTTCACTCTTCTTTCATGCATTGAAGTATTTCATCCCCTGTATTCTACAGCTCCCTAGGGTTTTTACAACCCGAATGCATGTCCTTACATTTTTTAGCATTAAATCTTAGCTGCTTTGCTAGAACACTCTTTGTGTTATCCACGCCTTCCAGCATGTCTGCCTAGATTTTGATATCTACAAAGAAGCATACCTTTTCTGATAGACTTTCTACAATGTGTGTGTGTGTGTGTGTGTGTGTGTGTGTGTATGCTATTGAGTCAGTGCTGACTCCTGGTGACCCAGCCACTGGGCTTTCGTGGCAAGGTGCAACCAGAAGTTGATTGCCAGGCCTTTCTTCTGTGCCGTAAGTCTATAGCACCTGAGGAGGCGTAACGTGTTAGATTATAGGTTTGCAGCAATGCTAGTAAGGAATTTTATGGTGACATTTTACTTACCAGATAATGCCCTTTCCATGAGTCCTACTAGACAAGTCCAGACAAGTGGGTTATGTTCCCCTACCAACAGATTGGCTTCCATATCATTCTGCTAGACCAGTCCAGACAAGTGGGTTGTGGTCCCCTACCAGGAGACTGGTAGAGACAAAGAACCAATGTAAAGCTCAGGTTTTAATAACATCACTCCCATGCCTCTATTCACCTCAGCCACCAGATGTCCGTCCCTTCAGTATTCATCTCAAAGCATATGGGAGAAACATGGCAAGCCTCACACAACCTCAACATAGGCAACAATGAATAGCGAAACAGCAGAGAACTATTTACAGGAAATAATAACAGGACGCTGTCAGTGAAAGATGAACCTGCAGAGCCAAGTATAAAAATCATAACAGACCTAAGGAAACTGCAGCAGATGAACAAAGCAAATACAGTTTCAGGGGCGGGCCCTGAACTGGTCTAACAGGACATTATCTGATAAGTAAAATGTCACCTTCCATATAGTCCTGCTAGACCAGTCCAGACAAGTGGGATGTACAAAAGCTACAAATCCACTGGGCGGGAAGAAAACACACCAGCTCACAAATCCCTGAGCCAAAAGCCATGTCCGCCCATGCATGGACATCCAAGCAGTAAGCTTGACAAAAGTGGAAAATGATATCCATGTTGCTGCCCGATAAATGACTGCAGAGGCTACCGAGCTCTGCTCTGCCCATGAGGACGTTCGTGCTCAGGTAGAATGAGTGCGCAAATCTTCTGGAACCAGCTGGTTCTGCTACAGATACAGAGGCAATGACCTCTTTAATCAAGTGCCCTAAAGTCGACTTGACTACTGCATCACTCTTGCATGGGCTAGCAAACACAAAAAAAGATGATCGGACTCATGAAAGGAATTTGTAATCTCCAAGTACCAGAGAAGCACCCTCCGCACATCCACAATGCAAAGATCCTTATCCTTCCCCCGACATTGTTCCTTATAGGAGGGCAGGCAAACCATCTGGTTCACTTGAAGGGGAGAAATCACCTTAGACAAGAAGGAAGGCACAGGCTGAATGGAAATGGACTCCTTAGAAAAAGACAGATAAGGATCTTGGCAAGATAGAGCCTGTAGCTTGGAAATCTGCCTGGCGGAACAAATCACAACCAAAAGGACCATCTTGAGTGTCAAAAACTTTAAGGCAAACCAAGGGCTGTGTGAATCACCCAGGAAATTGGTAAGCCTTTACCTTAGAAGCACAAGTATAAATAGGTCAGCCAGAGCTCTGTGAAGCTCAGTCTTGAAGGAATACCAAAAGGGACTTCTACAACTGAATGTAGATTTACACTTGTGAGTATAATCTTCTGGAATAAACACTAAATCTTGGGTTAAAAGGGACTTCTTGGGGTTAAAGCTGATAAATCTATGTATTTTAGAATTCAGTGTTTTTGCGAGTCATTCAGGTCATAGTACCATCAGTGAGCTTGGTATTTAAGTCAAAGCAGAGTATAGCTTAGCATAGAAGATAAAATAAGAAGAGTAAATAGACTTTGAAATAAATTGTTTCTAGAGAGCTTTTCATTTAAATCAAATCAGAGTATAGCTTAACCTAGAAAGTAAAACAGAGTAAATAGTTACTGAAATAAATTTGTTTCTAGAGATCTTTTTTACTCAAATTAAATCAGAAAATAGCTTAGCATACAAGTAGAATAGTCTCAGAGTAGAAAGAAAAATAAACTTGTTTCTAGTGACCTTTACAAAGAGCCCTTCCAATTAGGAGGCAAAATATCTGTGAAGTTGCCTTAACTAGGTGTTAAATACAAGTGATAAATCAAAGGGGCAATTTAAAAGGCCCCTTATATCAAAACAAGGGCTGTGTGAATCACCCACAAAACTGGTAAGACTTTACCTTAAAAACACAGGACAGGGCACTGTGTAGCAGTCAACATTTAATAAGTCTTCTTTCCCTCCCTCTCTTTCTGACTCCCAACCACCCCTGGGATAATTGTAACTTTATAGGTGCTTAAACTTCTTAAAGAGAAGGAGGTGCCCATATTCATTCTCAGGTGCAGCTGTTTATCCTCATCAGGCATACATTAAGAGCCTGAGATTAATTAATCTTGAGGTGAGCAAAGTCCATAAAACTTATTCAGGGTCATTCTAAGGCACAAATAGCGGAGATGGACGTCCCGTTGGGATGTCCATCCACACTGTTTGGCCCCTCTTCTGACCCCCAACTAACTTCCCGGCACATTGTACGGGGAAGTTATAAGGGGGTGGAAAGGGGACGGGAAAAGGGTGGAGTTAGGTTAGGCAGTGGGCGGTCATCAGCCCCAGACATACAGGGCCGATTCCAATGTTGGCCCTGTATGTCTGGGGCCGATGGCCTGAAAGGGAACTTATCCATCCCTAAGATGGAGTAAGTTCCCATAGTTGGCAGAGGACGGAAAGCCTGGACATCAGAAAGGGTAGGACGGGGCAGAGAGGATTCCCCACAGCCCAACCCTGGCCTTGGGAGGCCAGATTGGGGGTCAGGCTGCGGGGAATAAAGAATTTTGCCTGGCAATCGGGTTTTGGCTCCATTGCCGTGGCAACTGGATGCCATGGCACTGCAGCTCCATTCAGGAGTGCTGACTGAGTTATTCTGCCAAGTCCTGTAAGAGCAGGCCGGCCAGAATCAGGGTCCCGGCCTGCACGTACAGACCTGGACGCGATTCTGATTCCGCGGGGCTAGACATGTCTCGTGGGATCATAATCCTGGCTAAATCTGTGTGTCCAGTTCCAAATGGGCGCACAGAAGGCTGGGACACCAAGAACAGAATTGGGTCCATTAAGATTGCCTGCAAAATCAATATGCTGCTTTAGATACAAATGACAGAGCTCCAGAAGAGTTATGGAATGACATCAAGAAGGTTGTGTTGGGAGAAAGCGAGAAGTCTCTACAAAAAGTGAAAAAGCAAAAGCGGCCAAAATGGATGATGGAAGAAACTCTGAAAATTGCCCAGAAATGCAGAGAAGCTAAAGCCAGAGGAGAAAAAAAGACAATCGCAGAACTCAACAGAGATTTCCAACGTGCAGCAAGACAGGACAAGGAAAAGTACAATGACACATGCATGGAAATAGAAATAGAAGCAGAATCTATTAGAGGAAGAACAAGATCAGCTTTCCTAAAGCTATGAGAGTTAAAGAAAAAATTCCAGCCTCGAATTGGAATGTTACAAGATGCTCAATGTTCTATGTCGAATGATGCTAAAAAGATCAAGAAAAGGTGGAAAGAATATACAGAGTTTTTATATGATAAAGATCAAGTGGACCAACAGCCATTTCAACCTGTACTTTATGATCTGGAACCATTGGTGATGAAAGAAGAAGTTGAAGCAGCATTGAAAGCCTTATCAAAGAACAAAGCACCAGGTATTGATGGCATTCCCATAGAAGTATTACAGCAATCTGATGCAGCTGCTAACGTACTTACAAGACTCTGCCAAGAAATTTGGAAGACACCATCATGGCCAACTGACTGGAAAAGATCTGTGCTTATACTGTCGCGAGCACCGCCCTGGCATATAAGCAGCGCTTGCGCATAAAAATTATGGGGAGAAGATTGGCCAGTAATCCTGCGGCCTACTTTACTTTTGGGCCTTATTTGTTTCCTGGTCCTAATCCTCAAAGAAACATGCACGAGTGGTAGGGAAATTAAAGACGTTTATTTCCCTTTACGCTAAGGTCAAAGGGTTGGTTAACAACAATGCAAAAGAGTCCTTCATTCAGGTAAGAAAAGTAACCAAAAACTTCAAGACACACTGTTATCTGCACAGTAGTGCTGGGCTTCAATTACACAATATTCTAAGTGATAATTCATGCAGCATATACCTCTGGCACAGACTCTAGGCTTCCACTTGTACAATACGTGCAATCCATTTCATAATCCGAAGCCTCACTGGCCAGGTCCACTTGCATCTGCTCGTAGCTAGACACCTCGGACTCTGAGTCCCTGGGTTCTGATACCCTATACTCAGGCTCTCCGTATATCTTCTCTAGTACAGCCCAATGTTCTAGAGTATTCTTTGGGTGTTGGCTTCATGCTACTCTACATGGAGAAAAGTTTTCTCTTCTGGGAGCTTTTGTGGCAGTTCTATGAAAACATCTATTATCCAGGCCCTTCTTATCACAGAGGCTTTTTCTATATCTGGATTCAATAAAAGTTTTACCTTCAGAGCTTGGCCTCCTGGACTCCAGCGGGGGTTGAGGCCTATACCAGTCCCTCCTTTGGCTGGCCTATTGAGTGTGTCTTAGAGCTTCCTGCTGTGGCCCTGGGGATTCTGGACAGCCACTGTAGTAATGCTTTGACTGCTTTGGACAAACAGCTTTTTCCTTTCTAGGAGCTGAAACCTCCTCCAGTTCCTCCTTAGGTATCAGACCACCACCTTTCCCTTTAGGTGATCCTTTGGCAAGGGGATACTCGGGTTTGCTTTCCAATCTTCCCTCAGACTTGCCTTGCTTGCAGCTGTACACAGTCCTGCTGCATTTATTCTGGCTATTTCCTCTCCAGCCGTCACTCCACTTATCTTCACAGCTGCCTTTCCATCTGCTGCTGCTTCCTCTGCTCCCTTTGCTCCTGCCACGGCTCTCTTTGCTGCCACCACTGCTCTCTTTGCTCCTGCCACCACTGCTCCCCTTGCTCCTGCCACCACTGCTGTCCTTGCTGTCTTCCACAGCCTCCTTAAGAAGTTCCTCTGTGCCCCTGGATTGGAAGCTAGCTGGGATTACATCATGCTCAGTAGGGCGTGGTTCTGTAGTGGCTCTGGAGTCTCTCTGGCTCCCTCTACCTGGTTCCTCCAGATATTGCGGCTTATGTGCACTTTTTTCTACATTTAAAACATTTTCTCTTCTTTCAACCAGGTCTGCTGGGTGACAATACCAATACTAAAGAAAGATGATCCAACTGACTGTGGAAATTATCGCACAATCGCTCTGATCCCACATGACAGCAAGATTCTCCTGAAGATTATTCAACAGAGACTACAGTCATACCTGGAACAAGAACTACCTGAAGTGCAAGCAGGTTTCAGGAAAGGGCAAGGAACAAGAGACATCATCGCGGATGTGAGATGGATCCTTGAAAAGACTAAAGAATACCAAAAGGATATCTATTTGTGCTTTATCGACTATAGCAAGGCTTTTGACTGTGTAAACCATGAGAAACTCTGGGCCACATTAAGAAGCATGGGTATACCAAAACACCTGATCGTTCTCTTCCACAATCTGGACATTGATTAAGAAGCAACAGTTCAAACGGAACAAGGAGAAATAGAATGGTTTAAAA
Source organism: Ichthyophis bannanicus (assembly GCA_033557465.1). Lineage (NCBI taxonomy): Eukaryota > Metazoa > Chordata > Amphibia > Gymnophiona > Ichthyophiidae > Ichthyophis > Ichthyophis bannanicus. The sequence continues at coordinate 938,574,128 of CM066033.1, read as the reverse complement.
TAAGAAAAGGTGTAAGACAAGGCTGCATACTTTCCCCCTACCTGTTTAATTTATGTGCAGAACAATTCATCAGAGAAGCAGGATTGTATGAAGAGAACAGAGGTGTGAAGATTGGTGGAAGACTCATCAACAACCTTTGCTATGCTGATGATACCACATTACTGGCTGAAAGTGAAGATGATCTGAAACATTTGCTTCTCATAATCAAAGAACATAGTCTCAAAATAGGCCTGCACCTTAATGTAAAGAAGACAAAGATCTTGACAACTGGCAAAATAAACAAGTTCATCGTTGAAGGAGAAGAAATTGAAATTGTGGATAACTTTAACCTACTTGGATCAACTATTAATAAAGAAACAACAAGCAGTAAAGAAATCTGACGATGCACTGCTCTTGGCAGAGTGGCTATGAAAGACTTAGACAAGATTCTCAAGAGCAGAGATGTCTCTATCCATACAAAGATTCGACTTGTTCAAGCCATGGTATTTTCAATAACATCAGCTGGACAGTGAAAAAGATAGACAGGAAGAAAATTGGGGAGGAGTGGCCTAGTGGTTAGGACAAGGTACTTTGGGCCAGAGGGCCGGGGGTTCAAGTCCCACCTGGGGACAGCAATCTCAGGACAGAGGGACTGGGATTTCTAGTCCTATAGGCACTCCTTGTGGTCTTGGGCAAGCCACTTAACCCTCCATTGCCCATGTTCCCTGTAAGTATTAGCATATGTGTGTCATATCCCCTCGTGTTAAATGTATCTCCCAATTGACCGCTTTGATCCGGTGAAAAACGGGATATAAATACAGTTAAAAAGAAAAAAAAAATTGATGCCTTTGAATTATGGGCTGGCAGCAAATACTGCATATACCATGGACTGCCCGAAGAACAAACCAGTCAGTACTAGAGGAGATCAAACAAAAGTTTTCTTTAGAAGCTCAGATGACAAGACTTCAACTTTCATACTTTGGACACATCATGCGAAGAGAGAGATCATTAGAGAAAGACATCATGCTTGGCAAGATAGAAGGTCAACGCAAAAGAGGAAGGCCAGCAATGAGATGGATCAATACAATAACAGCAACTATGGGTACCAGTCTGTCAAAAATGAGCCGCCTAACTGAAGACTGAACACAATTTAGGCAACTATACAGAGGGTTGCCATGAGTCGACACCGACTCGACGGCACTTAACAACAACAACAGGTATAGTTTTATTAGTATAAGTATCCCCCGCAAAACTAGGTAAGTAAACAACCTAAATACCTAAACACAACCTTAAAATTAAGATGCAGACAGCAGTCCAGCAGCGAGATGGGGGCTTTCCTTTCTTGTGCATTGAGTGTCACATGTATGATTTTCTATTGGTTGGTGAGGGATCTTACATGTGTACTAGGTGCAAGAAGCTCTTTGTTCTCAGGGAACGAGTCCAATCTCTGGAGGCTAGAGTAGCAGACTTGGAGGACATAAGGAAGACAGAGAGGTACATAGACAAGATCTACAGGGATGTGGTACTGAAGTCACACCTCCAGTCTGGCAGCATCCCTGTTGTCATGGAGGAGAGAGCTCATGTGACAGGAGAGCATCACCTTGGTGTGGCAGGAAATTATCCTGTAGCTATAACCTGTCCTCCAGGTGATGTAAATGCCTCTCGCACCCAAGGAAGTTTCTCCATTGCCATGTGCCCATGAGGGAAGGGTTAGGACAGCTGTTACAGCTGGCATGTAGATAGCTGGGTGGCTGGTGGACGTGAAGATCGCCTGGTAAAATGCCTGCTTGATGCGAAGGTAGTGGACCTTATACCCCACCTAGACAAGATCTTAGTGTCAGGGAGGAGTCTGCTGTTTTGGTACATGTTGGTACCAATGACATAGGAAAGTGTATTAGGGACGTTCTGAAGGCCAAATTTAAGCTTTAAGGTAGGAAGTTGAAATCCAGAACTTCCAGGGTAGCGTTCTCCAAAATGCTTCCCATTCCATGCGTAGGACCCAAAAGGCAGGCAAAGCTCTGGTGTCTCAATGTGTGGATGAGATGATAGTGCAAGGAAGAGGATTTGGGATTTGTTAGGAACTGGACAGCATTCTGGGGAAAGGAGGGGCTTTTCCGAAGGACTGGGATCCACCTTAACCGGGATGGAACCAGGCTGCTGCATTGACCTTTAAAAAGGAGATAGAGCAGCTTTTAAACTAGATAATAGGGGAAAGCCAACAGACGCCCAAGAGCGCATAGTTCGGAACAATGTATTTTTGAAGGGTACTAAGATAAGACTGGAGTTAGGGCATATCAACAGAGAGTTTCCAGTAAAGACAAAAGTAACCCAAATGTCCTTAAGTACAGAGCAGACAGAGCTTAAAGATTCCAAATTACCTCTGCCCACCGATAACCAGATTAAAATGAATAAAATACAGCCTCTAAAATGCTTGTATGCAAATGCTAGAAGTCCAAAAAATAAGATGGGGAGATAGAATATATAGCACTAAATGAGAGGTGAGATTTGACTGGTATCTCAGAGACCTGGTGGGTAGAGCAGATCAAATTGGTGGAGGGGTTGCACTCTATGTTAGAGAGGGCATTGAGTCACAAAGGATTACAATTTTGCAGGAAAGAAAATACACTGTAGAATCTCTATGGATTGAAACTCCATGTAAAAAGGGGAAGGGGAATGCTATGGCAATGGGGGTGTACTATCGACCGCCTGGGCAGAATAAACAAATGGATGAAGAAATGCTCAAAGAAATCAGGAAAACTAACAAACGTTACAGCACAGTAATAATAATGGGTGATTTCAATTACCCCAGTATCGACTGGATCAGTGTCACGACAGGACATGATAGGCAGATAATGTTTCTAGATGAAATAAATGACTGCTTCTTGAAGCAGTCGGTTCATGAACTGACAAGAGGTGAAGCCATTTTGGAACTAGTCCTTAGTGAAACACAAGATCTGGTGCAAGAGATAAGGATGTTGGGGCCACGTGGCAATAGTGATCATAGCATGATCATGTTTGATTTAATAAATGGAGGAAGGACGGCGAGGTATCCACAGCTTTCAAAAGGGAGACTGATAAAATGAGGAACAAGGTTAAGAAAAAACTAAAAGGAGCAGTTGCAAAGGTTAAAGATTTACATCAAGCATGGGTGTTGTTTAAAAATACTATCTTTGGAAGCCCAGACCAGCTTTATTTCATGCTTTAAGAGAAGTGGAAGGAAATCCAAAAAACTGCCAGAATGATTTAAAGGTGAAATCAAAGAAGCTGTTGTTGCCAAAAAAGTATCTTTCAGGAAATGGAAAAAGGAGCCAAATGAGGAAAACTGGAAACAGAAGCTTGCTGTGGAAGCAAAAACACATAAAAAGACTTTTTCAAGTACATTTGTAGAAAAAATCCTGTGAAAGAGTCAGTTGGACCATTAAATGATAGAGGGGTAAAAGGGGCACTAAGAGGGGACAAGGCCATAGCGTAGAGACTGAATGAATTTTTTGCTTTGGTCTTTGAGGAAGATGCAGGGATGTTACCCAAGACTGAAATGGTATTTGTTGTTGTTGTTGTTAAGTGCCGTCGAGTCGGAGTCGACTCATGGCGACCCTCTGGATAGCTATCCTAAATTGTGTTCGGTCTTCAGTCAGGCAGTTCATTGTTGACAGACTGGTACCCGTAGCTGCTGTTATTGTATTGATCCATCTCATTGCTCTTCCTCTTTTGCGTTGACCTTCTATCTTGCCAAGCATGATGTCTTTCTCTAATGATCTCTCTCTTCGCATGATGTGTCCAAAGTATGAAAGTCGAAGTCTTGTCATCTGAGCTTCTAAAGAAAGCTTAGGTTTGATCTCCTCTAGTACCGTCTGGTTTGTTCTTCGGGCAGTCCATGGTATACACAGTATTCGCCGCCAGCACCATAATTCAAAGGCATCAATTTTCTTCCTGTCTGTCTTTTTCACTGTCCAGCTTTCACATCCATATGATGTTATTGAAAACACCATGGCTTGAACAAGTCAAATCTTTGTATGGAGAGAGACATCTCTGCTCTTGAGAATCTTATCTAGATCTTTCATAGCCATTCTGCCAAGAGCAATGCGTTGTTTGATTTCTTGACTGCTTGTTGCTTCTTTATTGATAGTTGATCCAAGTAGGTTAAAGTTGTTCACAATTTCAATTTCTTCTCCTTCAACGATGAACCTGTTGATTATGCCAGTTGTCATGATCTTTGTCTTCTTTACATTAAGGTGCAGGCCCATTTTGAGACTATGTTCTTTGATTGTGAAAAGCAAATGTTTCAGATTATCTTCACTTTCAGCCAGTAAAGGTGATGCCGCAGAAGAATTGAAAGAAATATTGATACACCGGGAAGATGTAGTACAACTATTTGATAAACTGAAGAGTAGCAAATCACCTGGACTGGATGGCATTCAACCAAGAACGTTGAAAGAACCAAAATATGAGTTTGCAGACCTACTATTAGTAACCTGTGAATTACTGTATCATTAAGAACAAACGTAACAGAGAATGATGGGAAGATGGCTGATGTTACGCTAAGTTTTTTTTAAAAGGGCTCCAGGGGTGATCCGGGAAACTACAGACCAGTACTGGGAAAAATGGTAGAAACCATTATAAAGAACAAAATTATTGAACATATAGTCATGGCTTAATGGGAAACAGCAAACATGGCTTTAGCCAAGGAAGATCTTGTTTTACTAATCTGTTTTTTTGAAGGTGTGAATAAAGAGTTAGACCAAGGGTGGTTGGTTGATATATAGTATCTGGATTTTCAGAAAGCCCTTGACAAGGTCCCTCATGAGAGACTCTTGGCAAAATTAAAAAGTTATGGGATAGACCAGTGTACTATTGTGGATCAGGAACTGGTTAAAAGATAGAAAGTAGAGAATAAGGCTAAATAGCCAATTTGTCCATTGGAGAAAGGTAAATAGTGCTGGGTCTGCTGCTTTTTAACATATTTGTAAATGACCTGGAAATGGGAATAATGAGTGAAGTAATCAAATTTGCAGATGACACAAAATGGATCAAATTTGTTAAAACCCAAGAGAATTGTGAAAAATTGCAAGAGGACCTTGATAAACTGGTAGCCTGGTTGTTCAAATGGCAGATGAAATTTAATGTGGACAAGTGCAAGTTATGCACCTAGGAAAGAACAGCTCAAACTATGGTTACATGATGCAAGGTTCCACATTAGGAACCACCACCCAGGAAAAAGATTTAGACATCATCGTGGATAACGTGTTGAAACCCTCCGCCCAGTGTGCAGTTGTGACCAAGAAAGCAAATAGAATGCTAGGAATCATAAGGAAAAGAATGGAGAATAAAACAAAGGATATTACAATACCTCTGTATTGTTCCATGGTGTGACTGCACCTTGAATATTGTGTGCAATTCTGGTCGCCATATCTTAAAACGATATAGCATTATTAGAAAAGGTAAAAAAAAGAGGCACCAAAATGGAAGGAAACCACTATGAAGAGAGGCTAAAAATGTTAGGGCTCTTCAACCTAGAAAAGATAAGACTGAGGGGAGATATGATAGACATCTATAAAATAATGAATGGAGTGGAACGAGTAAATGTAGATCGATTGTTTACGCCATCAAAATATAAAAAGACTAGAAGACATGCAATGAAGCTACAATGTAATCTATTTAAGACTAATAAGAGAAGATATTTTTTCACTCAATGTGTAATCAAACTCTGGAATTTATTACTGGAGGATATAGTAAAAGAGGTTAGTGTAGCTGGGTTTAAAAAAGGTTTGGACAAGTTCCTGGAGAAAAGGTCCATAAACCATTATTAAAGAGGACCCGGGAAATCCACTGCTTGACCCAGCACAAGCATTGTGGAACCTGTGTCTTTTGGGGAAACTGCTAGGTACTTGTGGCCTAGATTCATCAATATTGGAAACAGGATACTAACCAAATATGGCATATCTTATGTTATGCTCTTATGTAGGTAGGATGCTTCAATGGCTCAAAAGCACTGCCATCAGGGCACTATGCACTAGACGCAAATCCCAGGAAGAGATCACAGACCAGATGGGAGGACGGAGATGTCTAACCTCCTGGAGAAAGCTTGAGACGTCCGGGTGCAAGGCTAGAGACCTATCAGCCAGCATAATAGGCCTAAGCTGTCATCTGAACTTTCAGGGAGCCAAAGGAAAAGCCCTTCTCCAGCCCGTCCTGTAAAAAGGCAAACAGAAATGGCACTTTGGTTACCTCAGGAGCCAATTGCCGAGCACCGTATCATTGCTCAAGAGGCACAAGATCCACACACATATTAGCTTGGTAGACCTCCTCCGGGCTCCTAGCAGAATAGAGACCCTGCTGGAGAGTAGCCCCTATGCACTAGCCATCTCCTTTCAAGAGCTAAACTGTAAGTGAGAAGGGAATTGGATCCTTCAGGACTATCAGTCTCTGCTGCAAGGGGCCCCAAGATGGAGGTAACTGAAAACAAGGTGTCTGCAGGAGCCGCATTAGGTCTCCAAACCATGCTCTCCTCGGCCAATCTGGCGCCAACAGAACAATCCTACCCAGGTAGAGTTTTATACGCCAAATAACAAGCCCCATCAGGGGCCACGGAGGAAACATGTATAGCAGGTGCTGACTCGGCTGACTGGGTCAGGGCATTGATGCCCTCGAACCCCATCTCTGTGTGGCGACAGAAAAAGCAGCAAATTTAGTGGGTCACCACCAGACTTATTTCGTGGCAATCCCAGTGGCACAGAATCAACTGAAAGTTTCTGAGACTCAACTCTCACTCTTCAGGATCCAGAGAGTGCTGGCCGAGGAAGTCCACTTCCACATTGTCCCCCCTGGCAATGTGCTAAGCTGACAAGGCTAGGAGGTTTTTCTTTGCCCAGGTAAATGGGAGAGCCATCTCCAGAGCTATTCTGGCACTCCTCATGCTGCCTTATCGACTAACATAAGCCATCACCATGGTGTTTTCTAAAAACACTCCTACTACCCAGCCCTTGAGCAGGGGCTGGAAATGCAGAAAAGCCATCCTGATGGCCCTTGACTCAAGACGGTTGATGGACCACACTGCTTCCCTGTGGTTCCAATGGCCCTGGGCCTACAGTATTGGCAATGGGCTCCCAGTCCGAGAGATTGGCATCCGTTGTTAGGAGGATCCAGGAAAAATTGTTCAGCGGAATGCCATTCCTCATATGACAGGTCTGCTGCCACCACTGCAGGCTGGACTCACCATCAATGGTAGCAGGAGCCTGCGCTTGAACTTCTGAGAACTCCACCATGAGCTTGAAGAATGTCCTTGCGGTGGTGGATTGCCTCGGCCAGATCCAGAGAAGCCATGAACCCCCCTTGGTGCACTGCTTGAATTACGGAGTGCAAGGTTTCCATCTGGAAGCACAGGACATGCAAGTGCATGTTGACCCCTTTGAGATCCAGAAAGAACAATCCTGTTTTGGGCACCACAAAATAGATGGAGTATCTACCCTTACCTGGTTCCACTGGCAAGATGGACACTACTGCCTTTAAGTGCAGCAACGTCCAAGATGGCCTGCACAGTGGCACTTTCAATCACAGACCCAGAAGGAGAGATGATGAAGGCATCTGGAATCGGCTCTTGCATCCCAGGACACAGTCGAACTGAACAGTGCCTAGCACCCAGCAATCCTTGGTAAAGCGGGCCCATTCCTGTAAGAAAAGGCAAAACCTGTCTCCAACCGGAAGAACCAAGGAATGGGCCCCCAAACCTTCAATGTACAGCAAGGAGGGTGTCCCTGGGTCCATGCGCTCCACAAAAGGACTAAGAATGAGCCTGAAGCCCAGAAGCAGAGGGGAAGAAAAGGGGGTTTTTTGCAGATCGATAATGCGAGAGTCCCGAGACCCCCATGGATCCAGCCAGCGCGCCCTCAGGTGACGGGTGGAGGCTGATGAAAAAGGAGCACCAGCCCACTTCATAGGACCCTTCGACCTGGGATTTTGCTTTGCCCAGATCCTTCACCAGCTTCTTCAAATTGGCTCCCAAAAGAAGCTTCTCCTTAAAAGCCAGGTGGGCCAACCGAGCTTTGGAAGATGTGTCTGCTGCCCAGTGTCACAGCCATATTCAATATCGTGACACAATCATTGGGGCACCATCCTTGGCCGCCAACATACCAGGTCATACATGGCATCAGAAAGGCAGGCCGTAGCTGACTCCAAAAGAGGGGTAGAATCATCTGATGGAAGAGACCAAATCCACTGGAGCAGGGCTTGAGACATCAGGCCTGGAACATACCGCAACTGAAGAATAACAGCTACCGCGAAGAACTGGTTCTTCAATACGAATCCACATTTTGGTTCAAAGTATCCTTTAAAGTCAATCTGCCTTCCACAGGAATGGTGGTTCATCTGGTAACCGCTGTGACCAGCATATCCACCTTGGAAATATCAACACATAATGCACTCTCTCTCCAGGAGAGAATGCATCTCCTTATACACCCTTAGCCCCTTAGGTGGGGAGTTGAGTGGAATCCCACTCAGACCAGAACAGGCCCTTCAGCACCTCCAGTAACGGAAGACAATAATAGATTTCTGCACCCCTTGCAGGAGTGGATGCCTCTTGGAATCCTGCTCCATGTCTGCGGCATCTGCAAAGCTCAAGGTGCATAAGACCCTGGGATCCACGCTTACAGTTCCTACCCCTGGGAAATGTGTGGATAACATCGGCCTCCTCACAAGCTTCTGAAGATGAGAGTACCTCTTCATCCACATCAAACATCTCAATCCAAGTCACCCAGCTGATCCCCATCTCCAGAGTGTGCCCCCTGCCAGGGATGCTTAGCCATCAATCGAACAGGGCTTCCACTTTCAGCCTGCCCCTCATGAGACTGCGCTCGGGGGAAACTAGAAGTCATAGGGCCTGAATTTCCATGCCAGCATAACCTGGCCTGCTGTAAAAGGAAAAGAATCCTGGTGAGGACAATTCGGACTCCAGAAGCTCTCCTCGCAGAAATGACCCCCACACACTAAGGGGCATCGTTGCTGTCGATCCCCTAGATTACCCTAAGTGCCATCCACTACCTCCTGTCCTGAGGCAGGCAAGGCTGGACTAACTGCATCCCTGGCTGAGAGAGGAGGTCCTCCAGCGATGACTCAGAAGCTGCCATACAAGAAGAGCAGAGTCCAGAATCTGGAGATGAAACACCTCGCTTGCCACAGTTGAAACAATGTTTCTTGGAAGGAAACAGAAAGTTAAGGCAAGTATCACAACAGAGCAAGCTAAAGCCATGGTGGCCCAACAGTGCACTGTAATTGCGCTTTTACTGTGCTGCGCATTAACTGCGCTTTTATGGCAGTGCACGTAAATTGTGCTCTTTAGTGCAATGCGCATTACAGCCGCTAGGGGAGGAATGCACGTTGGAGCCACTTGGGGTGGAATGCAAGTTAGGAACATGCGACAACCAGGCACACATTAGGTAAAAATGCTACTAACGCATGCAGAAAACAGCAGGAACCCCCCACACGGTGCCAACAGTCACTGTTGGTCCACCCTGAATTGCATCCTAGACAGACGAAATCGGGAGAACCCAACAAGGACAGTGATGATGTCCTTGGTACTCATCCCCTGAGAGCCCCAGAACGAAAATTCATGCTGGGTTCAGCTTTACTCCCCAGAAACTGTTTCTCTGGCTTACAGCACTATGTTTAAGGTGGCTGGCAGGCAGACCCCTCTGAGAACCTTCTGGAATCTTCGGGAAAGAGCAGGGGGGGCAGAGGAGGAGGGAAGGGGGCACTGAGGTTATGTGAGGCCATTGTGCTCTTCCAGATCCTTCCAAATCCTTTCAATTTCTGGCTGTTTAACAGGCTCTTATCCAGGGTAAGAGTGTAGGGCTAAACCAAATTTCTCTCCTCCGACTGGCTACTAAAAAGACTGCAGTCTAGTGGAGACTCCCATGTTGCACTCCAATGAGAAATCAATCTGCAGACTGTCGTTCACAAGCATTTCAAATCAATCTTTTCCTCTCAAATCCTCAGAATTTTCTTCAGAGAGGAGAAAATCCATCCACCATCTGCTGGAGACAAAGAAATACTGAAGGAACCTCTGGTGGCTAAGGTAAATAGAGGCATGGGAGTGATAGCATAGTTACTCACCTGTAACAGGAGTTCCCCAGGGACACCAAGAATCAGTCCTCCCTTATGAGAAACGTCGACACCGATGGAGCCCGTGCGGAGCAATTCCCCAGCTTTCAAAGAAAGCCTTTGGGATTACTGCCAAGCATGCGTGGTCCTCTTCCCGCCCAAGGGTGCCATCTTGCTCAGTCAGGTCCCATAGCTAGAGCCCTACTAAACAGATGGGAAGGGAAGCATAAGAATAGCAACTCTTAAGGGGTGGTGGGAGGGTAGTGAGGACTGATTCCTGCTGTCCCTGGAGAACACCTGTTACAGGTGAGTAAGTACGCTTTCTCCAGGACAAGCAGGAAGTCAGTCCTCACTTATGGGACTCCCCAGCTACAGGCTACCAAGACCTGTAAGCAAAAATGCCTCTGCAAAGCCATGAGCAGATGCCGGCGATCCAAAAGGAGTCTGAGTCCTTGGAGGCCAAGCTTCCGGTAGCCGCAGAAGAAGAGTCGGAGGGCAGGAGTTGCTCATACCCTGAACAGATTATGGAGTACAGCCTGGCCGAAGGCACTGTACTGGCGGGATTCCCTCTCCAGGCAGTAATGCGAAGTGAAGTTATTCGCTGAAGACCAGATCACAGCCCAGCAAATGTCTGTCAGAGGCATTGAGCGCAGCGAAGCCACTGAAGTTGCCTTGGCACGGACACCATGCGCAGTGACTCTCCGATCCAGTGGGGCCCCAGCCTTTGTCTGAAGGCACAGCATGGCCCATGCTGAGAGCCTGGACTGACTTTGGACCTCGGCAGCCAGAGCACGGAGGCGGTCCATGCGTGCTCAGGGAAGGAAGGTGGTCGCCCGTTCCATGTCGAGCAGAGCGCCGATGTACTCCAGTGTTTGAGGTTGGACTTGGAGTAGTTGATTAGGAAACCCAGGCGTTCGAGGAGGAGGACTGTGCGCGATGCTGAAAGGTGAGCCTCCTCTGCCGATGTGTCTGTGATGAGTCAGTCATCTAGGTAAGGGTAGACGGATATGTCCTGCAGCCGGAGGTGGCCTGCGGCTGCTGACAGGCATTTTGTGAAGACTCACGAAGCAGACCGGAGCCCGAAGGGGAGCATTCTGTACAGAAAGTGATCCCCCTGCACCCTGAAACGCAGGTACTTCCTATGCTTGGAGTGGATAGGGATGTGGGCATAAGCGCCTCTGAGATCCAAGGAGCATAGACAATCGCCCTGCCAGAGGAAGGGCAGCATGATGCCAAGCGATAGCATTCTGAACTTCTCCCGCACCAGAAATTTGTTTAGGTTCCTGAGATCGAGGATGGGGCGCAGGCCCCCTGTCCTCTTTGGAATGAGGAAGTAACGGGCGTAAAACCACCGACCTCGAAGGTGCGGGGGGACCCTTTCAACCGCCTGTTGACCGAGGAGGTTGTTCAACTCTTGCTGTAAGCAAGTCTGGGGTGAGGGGAGTCGAGTAGGCTCTGATGGGGAGAAGAGAGTATGTCCAGATGAAGACGATAAACGTCCCGGACTACCTGGACAACCCAGGTTTCTGATATGATGGCCTCCCACTCGGGGGCAAAAAGGGACAGACGTCCTCCCACCGGCGGGGGTGCCGCCGGGAAGTGAGAGGCTATGCATTTGGTGTCAAAACCCAGGGGTTGGCTGGGGTGACGCCGGTGGTTGGGTCTTGGACCCCTTAGGTTTCCAGTGACCCTGAGCTCCCCCTTTGCCTTGGCCGCTGGGCGCCAGCACAGGGGCAGGCAGATAGGGTGTGTATCCCTGGTAAGGGAGCCCCTTACTCTGGAAGAAGGGTTTCTAACTGTGTTGTTTCTTCCAGGGAAGGGAAGAGGTTTTCCGAGAGAGACGGGTATGGGTCACGAACTCTGTCTCAATCTCAGCTGCCTTTCCTGCATGGACTTGCCGAACAGTTGTTTGCCGAGGCAGTGAACATCCTTGAGCTTCTCCTGGACCCACTGTTCCAGATCTGAGGACTGGAGCTACGCTTGACGCCAGGCTCCGATGCTGCTGCTGCCACACGGGCGGAAAACTCGAACCTGTTGTATGCGTCGCGGGAAAGGTACTTCGAGCAGTCCGCGACTGATCTCAGGAGTGTCTGAAATTTGAGAAAGTGTTCACTTCTGAGGCCTGTGGAGAAACCGCCAAGCTCTTTAGCGAGGTCGCGAAGGAATATACCCTATATAGTTGGTATGCTTGGATGCGGATTGCCAGCATGGATCCCTGGTAAGCCTTGTGCCCGAGGGCGTCAAAGACATGGGATTCTCTACCAGGCGGGACCGAAGAGTGTGACTTCGGGCTCTTCTGCTTCCACATCGTGGATTCCACTACCATGGAGATATGGGGGGGGGGGGGGGGGGTTGGGTCTTTCGAAATCCAGGGCCGCGCTGGACTCTGTACATGGCATCAAGTCTTTTACTGACAATAGGAACCGAGATGGGTGCTTCCCACATGCAGAGGAGCAGCCGGGTCAGGATGGATGGCACAGGGACCGTGAGGGACTCCCTAGGGGGAGACTCATATTGCAAGATGTTGAGTTCCTCTGCCCTTGGCTCTTCCTCGGTCTGCATGGGCAGATTGAGGGCCCGAGCCATATCCTGTACAAATACCAAGAATGAGGTATCTTTGGGAGGTGACTGCCTCTGCAAGGCGGGCAGGGACAGGTTGGAAGGAAGGTTCCTATGGGCAAGGGTTTCAGGGGATGTGTTCCCGTCCGATTCCCAGCTTGAGAGGTCCGAGACGGACTCGGAGTCAGGCTGAACCCCATGTCTGGTGGCCGAGGCCCGCTTGGAGCCAGAGGCACTGACTCTGGAAGACCTCACCCCTGAGGAATGGGACAGCAAGTGAGAACGGAGCTGAGGACCCTCACGAAGCTCATGGTTCTTGGGGGTTTCCAAGGCAGTTTTCAGAACCAGTCGAGGGACCCTCGGTCTGGAGGTGTGAGCCAGCCATGCTGGGCAAAAGCACCTGCTGGGCAGCTAGGAAGGCAGAAACGCTGCACTCTAGTGCCAGCATATGGGACTCCCACACATAGGTGGGTCCCTGTGATGCTGATGCCGGGGTTACCGGGTCTGGCTTGGAGGAGGAGAGTGGATCCTCACCGGGACGATCCTCAGGAGAATGGGTACCATCGCCGGAGGCCTCCGTATCTGTATGAGGTACCTTACGAGGCCACTCCTTGTCTGACTCTCATAACACCTGGGGGGGGGGGCCTAAGGGAATAAGCATGAGACCGTGCACGCTTATCCGGAGCCCCCGACAGTGACTTTGAGGTCTTCTTATTTCGCAGTTCCACCTCGGACGAACCATGGTCGGAGTGATACCTGGGACACGGAGTCACTGCAGGGGACCCCGCAAGTGGTGGATTGGTGGAGCGGGGCGCCCCCAGAGATCCCGGGGCTGCCTTACGGAAAATGTCATCCTATTTCTGCTTACAGTTAGCAAGGCTTTCGCAGACATTTTCTTAAAGAGCGAGCAGATCTCTGGGTTGTGGTCAGCCCCCAGTCACTGCAGACAACAGACATGGGTGTCTGTAAGCGACATATTTTTGGAGCATCTGTCACATTTTTTGAAGCCGGTGGCCATGGGGGCAAAAAGAGCCCCTACGGTTAGAAAAAGGGCGCAAAAAGGGCTCAAAGGAAGAAAAACATGAATCCCCTGGCCCACAGCCGAAGCGGGGGTGATGGGGAAGACGGGAGAAGACCGGTGCAACCGGAAAAGGCCGAAGGGCCAGAAGAGAAAAATCTTTTTCCGAGGGATGAGGACGTGCGTCCAAAGGGCTCCGCGGAAAAAGGGAGACTGAGCAAGATGGCACCACTGGACGGGAAGAGGACCATGCATGCTTGGCATCAATCCCAAAGGCTTTCTTTGAAAGCTGGGGAATTGCTCTGTGTGGGCTCCGTTGGTGCCAATGTCACCCATAAGAGAGGACTGACTTCCTGCTTGTTCCTGGAGAACACCTGCTACAGGTGAGTAACTACGCTTTCTCCGGGAACAAGCAGGAAGTCAGTCCTCACATATGGGACTCCCCAGCTACAAGCTTCTGAGAACTCATAGCAAAAAACAGGGCTCCCTCATGGGGAGACACAAGCAGCAGCAATTTAGTCCGTGTGTACAGACCACAGTAGGACCCCTGTGTCCAATGAAACTCCGGTAGCCTGAACACAGAAGGGTTGGAGGGTAGGAGCTACCTAAACCCCAAAAAGGTTACGGAGCACAGCCTGGCCGAAGGCACTGTCCCATCGGGACTCTTTCCAGGCAGTAATGAGCTGTGAAGGTATGGACTGAAGACCAGGTGGGAACCTGGTAGATGTCCACCATCTGGACAGAGCGTAGGTTTGCCACCAAAGCCGCCATGGCCCTGACACAGTGCGCCGTGACGCGGCCTTCCAGCAGGAGCCTCGCCTGCTCATAAGCAAGGGCGATACAGTCACCCACCCATGTGGACAGCGTACACTTGGTCACCGCCTCCCCCAGCCTACAGGGGTCATAAGAGATGAAAAGCTGAGAAGCTCTGCTGTGGCCCCGACTGCGCTGGATATAGAAGGACAAGGCCCTCTTACAATCCAGGGTGTGAAAAACCATCTCTGCCTGACTGGAGTGAGGTCTTGGAAAGAAGGTAGGGAGCACCACTTCCTGGTTGAGATGGAAGGGCAACACTACCTTCGGTGGAATTTGGGGTGTGTGCAAAGTACCACTCTGTTCTTGTAGAACCTGGTATAAGGCGCCTCCGCCACGTGGGCTTGGAGCTTGCTAACTCTGCGAGCGGAGGTGAGCGTGACCAGGAAAACCACCTTCCAAGAGAGGTAGCGAAGGTGGCAGGTAGCCAGAGGCTCAAAGGGTGGGCGAGTGAGCTGCCCTAACACAACGTTGAGGTCCCATTCGGTTGCCGGAGGGTGAACCTGGGTGTAACACCAGAGCCACCAGGAAGGAGAAAGGATCACCAAGCAGACCCGGTGCACCAACCAGAGAACCTACGCCATTTGAGGGTGTAAGCCTTCCTAGTAGAGGCCTTGCGGGAGGCCAGCAGAATGTCCTCTACCTCAACAGGAAGGTTGAGAGGGGCCAGAGTCACCCTCTCAGCAGCCACGCTGTCAGCGATAGGAACCCCAGGTTGGGGTGCAAGAGAGAGCCCCCCTCCTGAGACAGGAGTCCCGGGGCAGTCCCCAAGGGGATGAGGGCCTCCATCCTCAACTGCAAGAGCAGTGGGAACCACGGCTGCCTGGGCCACCGAGGAGCTATAAGGATGAGCGAGGCCCTGTCGCAGAGGGTCCTGAACAAGGTCTTGGTGATCAGCGGCGTCAGAGGGAAGACGTAAATGAGGCCTCCAGACTATGAGACTAGGAAAGTGTCCACTTCCACCCTAGAGGTGTGGGCTTGCCGGGAGCAGAAGCGGGGCAACTGAAAGTTGTCTGGACTGGCGAACAGATCCATCACAGGTTCCCCCCAGAGCCAGAAAAGCCAACTGGCTACCTTGGGGTCCAGCTGCCACTCGTGTGGCTGGAGAACTCTGCTGAGTCTGTCGGCCAGCAGGTTGTCCTGGCTTGGCAGGTACACTGCCTGCAGAAGGATACCCTGTTGGATTGCATACAAGCAGAGGACCAGTACCTCCTGACAAAGGGTACGAGACCCCGTGCCTTCCTGTTTGTTCATGAAGAACATCGCCACCTGGTTGTCCGTCTGGACCAGCACCAGCTGGTGATGCAGGTGGTGACAGAAGACCCTCAGGGCTAGGTGTATGGCTCGGAGCTGCAGGAGGTTGATCTGCTGATTGTGCTCATCTGGTGACCAGTTGCCCTGAGTGCGGAGATCTCCGCAGTGGGCTTCCCAGCCGAGCAGAGAGGCATCTGTGGTGAGGACCCTCGAGGGGCTTGAGGCCTGAAAAGGCATGCCTGCTTCAAGATGCTGGGGTGACTGCCACCAGACCAGGGAGTCCGCCAACTCCTGGGTCACTGAAACTCTGTCTCGGAGGCAGACTGTAGCCTGAGATCACTGGTCCCAGAGACACCACTGCGCCGTCCTCATGTGGAGGCGAGCATCGGGGGTGATGTGGACAGTGGAGGCCATGTGCCCAAGGAGATGCAGAAGAAACCGGGCAGGCACTGAGGGACAGTGCTGTACGTTCCGCACTAGGAGCCTGAGACAATTGGCTCGGTCCTTGAGCAAGAAGACCTTCGACTGGAGAGTGTCGATCTTTGCCCCAATGAACTCCAGGCACTGTGTCGGGAGGAGATAAGACTTGGAGTAGTTTATGACGAAGCCTAAGTGTTGCAGAACCTGGATGGTGTGTGTGGTGGCCTGCTGCACCTCAGAGGCTGTGCCTCCCTTTATGAGCCAGTCATCCAGGTAGGGAAAAACGAAGACCCTCTGGAGCCGGAGGAAGGTGGGCACATCTTCCAGGCATTTTGTGAAGACTCTTGGGGCAGAGGCCAGGCCGATGGGGAGCACCCTGTATTGAAAGTGCCTGCCTCCTACTACGAACCGCAGGTACTGCCTGTGGTTGGGGTGGATAAGGATGTGAGTGTCAGCATCCCTGAGGTCTAAGGAGCATAGCCAGTTTCCCTACTGGAGGTATGGCAGCAATGTTCCAAGGGAGAGCATCTTGAACTTCTCCCTCACCAGGAATTTATTGAGGTTGTGCAGGTCGAGGATGGGCCTTAGGCCCCTGTCCTCTTTGGTACGAGGAAGTATTAGGAGTAGAACCCCTTGCCCTTGAGGTGGTGGGGCACCGGTTCCACCGCCTTGTCCTTGAGAAGACCTGCCAACTCCTTCAGAAGAAGGTCCCGGTGTAGGGGAGACCTGAGGGGCTCTCCCAGGAAATATGGGGGAGGTGTCTGAGCCAGGTGGAGGAGATATCCCTCCCTGACTACCTTTAGTGCCCAGGAATCGGTGGTGATGGCCACCCACCTCTGGGCATAGAGGGCCAGATGTCCCCCTGTGGGCTGCTGATCTCCTTGGGATAGAGAGGCTATTCTCAAGGAGTCAAAAGCTTCCCCCTGGCTGGGCCAGGACCGGAGTCTTGGGTTTTGGAGCCTTCTGCTTGCACGGGCCATGGCCATGTCCCTTGGCATGCTGACCCTGTTGGGGAGCCAGGGGGGGCCTGATAGGGTGGGTAGTTTCGGTAAGCAGCCCCTTCCTTTGGTAGAAAGGTTTTTACTCGAGCCCTTCCGTCGGGGAGGGGCAGTGGTCTTCTTAGAGAGCCTGATCCTTGTCATGAACTCGGTCTCCAGCTTGGCAGCCTTGTCAGTTATGGGCTTGCCAAAGAGGTTGGCATGGGACATCGACCAATTTGTCCTGAACCCACTGCTCGAGGTCAGATGACTGAAGTCAAGCTTGGCGACGTGCACTGATGTCTGCCACAGCTACTCGGGCTGCCGACTTGAACCCGTCATAGACCGCTGAAGACATGAATTTGGAGCACTCATGGGTGGCTTTGGCCAAGCTCTTGAACCGCTGCAAAGGCTCCTCGGAGAGATCAGCTGAGAACCCAGCGAGTTCCTTCGCCAGGTCTCTCAAGTACATGCCCATATAGAGCTGGTAGGCCTGGATGCGGCAGATGAGCATTAAACCCTGGTAGCACTTTCTCCTGAGGGCATCCAAGGTGCAGGCCTCCTTGCCGGGGGGCACCGAGGAGTGCGTCTTCTGGCTTTTCAGCCGACACATGGCCGACTCCACCACCATGGAGTTGTGTCAGTTGTGACTTTTGGAAGCCCGGGCTCTGGTGGACTCGATACATCGAGTCGAGTCATCTGCTCACCACCGGTGTCTCCCACATGCTGAGCATGAGCTGTTCCAGGATGGGAGGAATGGGCACCGTGAGCGATTCCCGCAGAAGGGCCTCATACTGGAGGATCTCTACTTATCTGCCCAAGGGTCCTCCTCCGACTCGGTCGGGAACGCCAGGGCCTTAGACATGTCCTTGCAAAGTACAGGAAGCCATTGTCCTTGGGTGGGGTCTGCCACCGAGGCTCTGAGATGGGAAAATCCGAAGGGACGTCGCGATGGCAACGGGTATCAGGGGACTCCTCGGAGTAGTCCATCAAAGACTCGTAGGAAGGCTGCTCTGCGGGCCTCAAGGGCCCCGATGCCCTACAGCCATGCCCAGTAAACTTGCTGGGGATGACCGCGGTCCCGTCAAGCGGGACTCGGAGCACGACCTCGGCTAAGGATCGGCTCGGTCTCTGGGGACGTCTTGACATCGAGTGCCCGGTGGTTGGGGCGGATGAACTGGTCGTGCCGGACAACAGCGCCCACTGCTGGTCCATGAAGGCAGACAAACTGCGCTCCAGGGCCACCATTCTGGACTCCAGACCAGAAGGCTCCGCAACCTTCGGCGCAGGCACCGAGAGACTCAGGCTCAACGCCAACTCCCCTGAAGGGGAATCCTCGATGAGGATGGTGTCTGGGGACTAAGGCCGGTCATTGGTCAGATCCTTCTGGGGGCCTTCGCAGGTCGCTCCTTCTCCGATGCCGCGGATGAGCGTCTCGGACTGTGGAACCGGGCCCGGGGAGCTCCCAGCAGTCAGAATCATCCAAGGATGCTGCCTTTGAGTGTTTCTTCTTCTTTCTGGGTTCCCTTGAGGGAGACCCCCTTTCTGAGAACTCATGACGAGGCTCGGATTCGGAGAGTTCTGCCCAAGATGTCAGGTCTCAGACAAGGCCCTGGCCTTCGGAGGCATTGGGGACTCAGGTAAAAACTTATTGTGCTGCTGCTGGCAGCTCTTGAGGGCCTTGCTGAACATTCTCTTGCAGAGACTGCAGGCCACCGGGTCGTGGTCTGGCCTGAAGCAGCGAAGACAGCAGTCATGTGTGTCAGTCAAAGACATGATTTTAGAGCACCGATCACACTTCTTAAAACCACTGGTAGCCATGGGGGGAAAAAGTACCCCTGCGAGGTCGAAGACCCTCCAGGCTGTCAGCGGGAGAAAAAAGGCGCAAAGGCGCCAGAAAAGAAAAGAATGAAAAACTACAAAAATTAAACTGAACCGGACGCCGAGGCACCGAGGTTGGTAGGCGGGAAGAGTACCAGTGCAATACCGTAGGCGAGTTGGAAACTCGGGAACAAAATAATCAACTTTTTCCAGGGACAAAGCAGACAATGTTTGAAGGGCTCCGCGGAAAAAAGGAGAATGAGCAAGATGGCACCCTTGGGCGGGAAGGGGACCACGCATGCGTGGTGGCATCTCTCAAAGGCTTTTTTTGAAAGCTGGGTGGATGCTTCCGCGAGGGCTCCTTTGGTGCCGATGTCACCCATATGTGAGGACTAACTTCCTGCTTGTTCCCGGAGAAGCCACTGAAACCTAAGCTTTTCAATGGTTCTTTGGCTCCACCAATCTGCTGGTAGGGGACCACAACCCACTTGTCTAGCAGGATGATATGGAAGCCTCTTTCTTCAGCATATAGCACCTGCAACTTAAGGGAGTGGTGAAAAAAATGGCAAAGGAGGTGTGCCGGAATGCTATGTGGCACTAAATATTAATATTCTGCACAGAAGAAAAATGTGGTGCCCCATATTCAAAGAGATTAATACGGTTAGTAGACCTTCTAACCGTGTTAATCCTCTTATCCAGGATATTCAGCGGCCTATCACGTGATCATGCTTAGGATCGTATATCATAGGCTGGCTTCTAAGTCTGGTCATGGTGCACCCCCCCCCCCTACCAGGCAGGAATATTGGCAGAGGACTCCTGCACAGCTTCAAGCTGCTTAGCAGGAACATTGCTACCAGTGATCCTGTGGCTAATATCCCATGGAAATCTTGCAGTGAAAGGCAATGTCACTCGTCTGCTGAAATGCTGGAAGGATGGTATTGACAATCTGTTTATTCTGGATGCAGGAGGAAAGGAGATTTTGCCTGTTATAATGGTACTGGGATGGGTAAGAGTAACAGCTCTATAGTGCAAGTATTGCCCCATACCATGTTCTCTATTGATGGTCTTGCCTGCTGTTGTATTTTAGAAGCCACAGATATGATTGCTTTGATGTTCATCTCACATCTGGAGAGACCAGAGTCCCTTGAAAAACGACAGTCCACTCTGCTAATCTGGCTGTTGTTCAGATACAATGACAGATTTTGATCTGAAATGTAGTGCATCACCACTAAAATAATCTTCCTCTGACCTGAAATACAGGGAACACAAGGGAAAAAAACAAAACTAAACTCTTCTTTATTATGGAAAGCATTACAAACTTCAGCATTCATTCCATAAGGTAGTCCTAAAACACCAGGAGGCAGATTTTCAAATGTTTCTAGCCAAGTACTGTAACTGTGGGAGTTTACTTGTTAGACCTGACTTTTAGAAAATTTACCTCTGTGTCATGGTTATAAAACACACAAGTATTTCATTGTAAGTGTACATTTTTATGTATAAAAAGCATAGTTACTCACCTGTAACAGGTGATCTCCGGGGACAACAGGAATCAGTCCTCACATATAGCGTGACATTGGCACTGACGGAGCCCTCGCAGATCCACTCCCCACCCTTCAAAGAAAGCCTTTGGGAGTTACACCACGCATTGGCGGTCACCTTCCCACCTAAGGGTGCCATCTTACCTCAGTACAATGGCATAACTTAATCAAGCATAAAAAGAGAAAAACAACTCCACGGGGAGAAGGGAAGGTTGTCAGGACTGATTCCTGCTGTCCCCGGAGAACAACTGTTACAGGTGAGTAACTATGCTTTCTACGGAAATAAGCAGGAAGTCAGTCCTCTCAACCTACAGCTACAGGCTACCAAAACTATAAAAAGCCAGAGGTGACCCAAAAAGCAGACTGTAAAGGACAGCAGGGAGCACTGGTTGGCAGGAAGTCCGGCACTGCAGTACCAACATCGAAGATGCAATTCCCTCTCTGGTAGCCTGGACACAGAGGGCTGGAGGGAAGGAATTGCACTATTTCCCAAAGAGGTGATGAAGTACTGTCTGTCTGAGGGTGCTACCACGCTGTGAGCTCTCCTCCAAACAGTAGTGCACTGTGAAGGCATGCACAGAGTACCAGGTAGCGGCCCGGCAGATGTCCATTAAAGGCACCGAATGCAAGTTGACCACAAAGGCCGCCATGGCGTGTACATTATGCACTTTTACATGATGTTCCAGAGAAAGCCCAGCCTGCCTGTAGACATAGGAAATGCAGTCAGCCACCCAGTGTGAGAGGGTGCACTTGGACACTGCCCCTCAAGCCGACTGGGGTCAAAGGAGATGAAGAGCTGCGCTGAGCAGCAGTGGGGCTGCGACCTCTGGATGTAAAAGGACAGAGCTCTCTTGCAGTCAAGCATGTGCAGGGAGGCCTTCCCCTGGAGAAGTGAGGCCTGGAAAGAAAGTGGGGAGCATCACCTCCTGATTCAGATGGAACGCAGAAACCACTTTCGGTGGGAACTTGGGGTGGGTCTGAAGGATGACCCTGTTCCTGTGAAATCTAGTGTAGGGCGCATGGGCCACTAGCGCCTGCAGTTTGCTCATGCATCTGGCAGCAGTGAGCACCACTAGGAAAACTACTTTCCAGGAGAGGTACTTGATATGACAAGTAGTCAGGGTTCAAATGGAAGGGGGGGGGCCATGAGCTTCTCCAACACCACATTGAGATCCCATGTCACTGGTGGCGGACGGATGGGGGGCCGGCACAGGAGGAGTCCTTGCATGAAGCAGCCAACCAGCGGGTGCACCGAAATGGCCTGGTCATCCACCCTGTGATGGTGAGCTGAATTGGCACAGAGATGCACTCTGACCGTGTTGGACTTTAGTCCAGCTCCGGAAGGATGCAAAAGGTAATACAAGAGATCTTGCACAGCACAGGAGAAAGGGATGAGATCCCCACCTGCTTACTACAGGGAAAATCTTCACCACTTAAACGCATATGCCCAACGCATGAAATCCTTACACGAGGCTAGCAGGACATCCTCCACCTCCCTCGAGAGGCGGTGGTGCACTAAGGCTATCCTTTCAGCATCCAGGCCATCAGGG
This sequence comes from Ichthyophis bannanicus, assembly GCA_033557465.1. NCBI lineage: Eukaryota > Metazoa > Chordata > Amphibia > Gymnophiona > Ichthyophiidae > Ichthyophis > Ichthyophis bannanicus. The sequence goes on along the minus strand of CM066033.1, from coordinate 938,552,107 downwards.
CAAGAGATGGAAGATTTGGATGCAGCAGCATTCCATTCTCCTGAGATGATAGGTCTAGAGAGCTCCCCAGTGGCAATGGGGCCTTCTGGAACAGCTGCAGGGGCAGGGGGAACCAAGACTGCCTGGGCCATCTGGGGGTGATGAAGATGACTGAGGCTGCATTCGCCGAGGAACAACTGGGGGACCAGGGCCACGGGAGGAGAAAAGCATCTGCCGCCTCCCTCCTCTGGTCCATCCTCCGAGAACAGAAGCGCAGTAGTTGCGTGTTCTCTGGACTGTCAAAGAGGTCTATCTCTGGGGTTCCCCAGTGGCAAAAGACCTCCCCCAGCACTGCTGGATTCAGCCACCACTTGTGGGGCTGAAGGATCCAGCTCAGGCGGTCGGCCAGGATGTTGTCCTGACCTTGCACATAAATAGCCCTGAGGGAGATGTTCTTCCTGGCTGCAAAGTTCCAGAGGCGCATGACCTTCCAGCAGAGATGGTACGAGCCTACGCCTCCCTGCTTGTTGAGATAGTACATTGCCACATGGTTGTCCATTTGGACCTAAACCACCTGCCCTTCCAGCTAAGTCTGGAAAACCTGCAGGGCATGATATACTGCTCTGAGCTACAGCAGGTTGATCTGCATGGCACTCTTGCTTGTTGACCACGGCCCCTGCGACCGCAGGTAACCGCAGTGGGCCCCCAGCCCAGTTTGGATGCATCCGTTGTGAGGATGTGTTGGACTGGGGGAGGCTGGACCAGCTCTGAGGTTGAGGGGGTCCTGCCACCAGGTGAGAGATGCCACTAGGGCCTGGATGATCTGGATCCTGTCCTCCAGGCAGCCAGAAGCTTGCATCCACTGGACCTGCCACATGCAGAGGTGGGCAAAGGGGGTGATGTGAGCTGTAGATTCCATGTGCCCCAAGAGGTGGAGCATCTGTCTTGCAGTCACTGCTGAGTATCCCTGCACTGTCTGTGCTAGGGCAGATAGGCACAGTGCTCAGTCCAGAGGCAGGAAGGTCCATGCCTGGGTGGAGTCCAGTAGAGCGCCGATGAACTCCAAGTTCTGGGTCGGCAGCAGGTGTGACTTCGGGAAGTTGACCACAAACCCCAGACACTGGAGCAGTCCTATGGTGTGCTGTGCTGCAGTGCACATCTCCTCCAGTGAGCTGGCTGTTATCTGCCGGTCATCTAGGTAGGGGAAGATGAAGACCCTGAGGAGCCGGAGGCGTGTGGCCAAGACTGCCAGGCATTTTGTGAATACCCAAGGCTAGGTTGAAGGGAAGCACCTGTATTGATAGCGTCGTCCATCAACGACAAATCGGAGATACCTACGGTGCCTTGGATGGATCAGGATGTGGGTGTAGGTATCTTTGAGATTCAAGGAGCATAGCCAATCTCGCAGCAAGAGGTAAGGCAGCAAGGTTCCAAGGGATACCATTTTGAACTTTTCCTTGACCAGAAAGTAGATGAGGTCCCGCAGATCCAGGATGGGCCTGAAGCCCCTTGCCTTCTTGGACATAAGGAAGTAGCGGGAGTAGAACTGCTGGCCCTGTAAAGGCTGAGGGATGGGCTCCACTGCCTGATCTTTAAGTAAGACCTCGAGCTCCCTTAACAGAAGTTCCCTGTGCAAGGGGTCCATGGGTAATTCCCCTGGAAAGAAGGGAGGAGGCAGCTGGAAGAAGCGGAGGAGGTATCCCTCCCTGATCCATGGTGATGTTCAGCCAGAGGTGTGCAAAGTGGACCAGCCATCCTCCCGTGAACCCTGAGCCTTTTACCTCCTGGGGTAGGGAGGCTATACCCAAGGAGTCAAAAGCTCCCTCCCCCCGAGCTGCGGCTGGAGCACTGTTTGGGTTTTGGGGGCCTTTGGCTTACGGGGGCCATGCCCCTGGCCTGCTGCCCGAGGGGGAGCGTGATAGGTCTGAAACTTGGGATAGTTCCCGTGAGCCTTCTTGGTTTTCAGGTGGAAGGGCTTTTTCCCCAAAGTATTCCTGCGGGAAGGTTCAGACACCTACTTGGACAGCCTGGTTCTGGTCATGAACTCTTTCTCCAGCTCGTTGGCCTTCTCCATCATGGGCTTGCCGAAAAGGTCTCCCTCCAGCAAGGGACATCGGCCAACTTGTCCTGAACCCACTGCTTCAAATCGGAGGACTGTAGCCAGGCGAGGCAGCAGGCACTAATGCCCACCGCAGCTACCTGAACCACTGACTCAAAGTCGTCGAAGGCCAACCGAGTTTGAAACTTGGAGCACTCCTTGACTGATGACACTAGGGTCCTGAAGCACTTGAGAGGTTCGCCTCATAAACCAGCCAAGAACCCGGTGAGTACCTTTGTCAGGTCTTGCAGGTACATGCCCATGTACAGCTGGTATGCCTGGATCTGGGCTATAAGCATAAAGCCCTGGAAACACTTCCTGCCAAAGGCATCCATGGTGCATGCCTTCCTGAGAGTGTCGTCTGGCTTTTAATGCGATGCATGGCCAACTCCACCACCCATGGAGTTGTGTGGCAGTAGTGTCTTCCGGCCGACTTGAAACTATGAATCAAGTTGACGGTTCACAACCAGCACTGTCACCGGGGTCTCCCACATCCTGAACAGTAGCCACTCCAGGATGGGGGGATGGGCACCATCAGTGCCTCTCAAAAAGGTGCCTCATATTGCAGGATCTCGAGAATCTTGGTACGTGGTTCATCCTCGGGCAACGCCACGAAGGTGAGGGCCTGGGGCATCTCCCTCACAAACTCCAGGAAGGTTAGATCCTCCGGAGATGATTGACGCCAATGGTGCGGCAGAGACGGGTCAGAGGGGATGTCCCTGTGGAGGACGGTATCGGGAGACTCCTCGTCCATCTCCCAGGCCAACTCAGAGTCGGAGGCATTGGTAATCACTTCGTGGTCATTGGACCAATTTGCCTTCAATGACTCCAGGCATCAGAGCTCCTGTGCCACTGAGCCTTGTATCGTGTTGGGCCTCGAGGCGGTCACTGACAGAATTGGCACCGCTTGAGCCAACCTCTTGAGGATGGGGGGAGCATCCTCCGGGGAAGTCCTCATTGAGGATGTCCCTGTGGTTGGTGCCAATGATCTGGAGTTACCAGGAGTCCATCCCCGCTGTGCCTCGAGGAACGCAGCAAAGCTGTGCTCCAGGGCCACCATCCTGGCCTTGATATCAGTAGGCTCTGCAGCGACATGTGCGGCCTCCCTTATAGTAATCACGTGGGGGGCCCGACCCGATCACCTGAGTCCATGGAAGACTCCTCCCACCGAGGCTGCTTCGAGGGACGCTCCTGGCCATTGTCACCGGCGTCAAGGTGAGGACTCCATGCCCGGACCCCAGAGAACTTACCCACCGGGCTGGAGTCGGATCTCGACTTCGGCTTTGATGAAGCCCACGATGCATATGGAAGGTCCTCCGAGAACAACTCCAACTCGTGATGACCTCAGGGTTCCAACTGAGTGCTAGCACGTGATGATGAATCGCCTGATGCCGGCGTCAAAGGCAGGGATTACACCCCCGATGCCAATCCCAAGGCAGACTTACCAAACAGCTCCCCCTGCTGCCTTTCAATATCCTTCTGGGTCTTAGCCGACATCAAAAGGCTGAGTGGGCAGGAAGACACGTCATGGTCCGCACTGAGGCAGTACAGGACATAGTGCAGTTGCACTTGCCACACTGCTTAAATCCGCTGGTCGAAGACATAGCGGGAAAAATGGCCCCCGTGAGATCAATCTCTGACATCTTGACCAGCTAAGCCACAAGCAAAAATCCCACGTGCCAAAAAATAAAGAAAAAAATATACGTACCCGAGCGAAAAGCCTGATGCCGAGGCGGTGGACTCGGGCAGCGGAAAGGTGATCGATACAAAAAATCCCAAAAGATTATACCGAAGGATGGTGGAAAAACTCAACTTTATCCAGGGTGCACAGACAGCATGTCTGCAGGGCTCTGCGGAAAAAAGAAGACAGAGGTAAGATGGCACTCTTGGATGGGAAGGTGACCATGCATGTGTGATATAACTCCCAAAGGCTTTCTTTGAAAGGTGGGGAGTGGATACGCACAGGCTCCATTGGCGTTGACATCACCCCATATGTCAGGATGGACTTCTTGATTGTTTCTGGAGAAATAAGTATTCTCAACAACTCATTTACGTTGCAGGTGAAAACTATGTATATATATTGGGTTTTCCAAAATATACTCCTACATAAGTTGTTGCACAAAAACAGCAGATGCAAGGATATGCAAGTACTTTTTACTTAAAATTTACCTGAATGTAAATTGCCTTGAACTTCAGAGAAAGGTGAAAGCTAAATCCAAGTCCTTTTCTCTTTTCTCTGAGGTCCTGCACCATCTACGACTTAACATCTCTAATGGACAGTCAGCAGAGAGGAGTGAGATATGTTCAGGGAAAGATGCCTTCGGTGGTGATGCTTGAGATAATGGACAATGCAATTTTACAAAAGAGTGCTCCACTGGAGGAGCTGTGTGCAATTTCAGTGCATAAGACGTCAGCATCTGCTAGCAACCTGAAGCTTACTGGTATCAGTTCTTCTGTCTTGAGAAGATGCCTCCTGCCAACAGCCATTCCTACAAAGGGTGAGATGGTGAAACCTCTCAGAACTTCTAGGAAAGTGTCTCTTGAGGATATCTGGGAGGTGCTTACCAGAATGGAGGCTAGCCTTCATCTTCAACTGTTTCAACATCTGTGCTTTCCAAAGAAGCTGTGGCCAAACTGTTGGTGTAATATGAGGGGAGACTAGGAAGTGTGGAACAGCATGTGACCATTTGTTCAGGGGAAGAGATACCTCTTCAGGTTTTAGGGACAGCTGACATCTAGGACAGTTTGGTCTGGCATAACAAGATAGAGTCCTTGGAGAATGTGATCAGGTCAAAAAACCTGAGACTCCTAAACTTTCTTAAAACAAAGTTCCTGTCTATGCGAGAGCTTTAGAACATAAGAACATAAGATATGCCATACTGGGTCAGACCAAGGTCCATCAAGCCCAGTATTCTGTTTCCAACAGTGGCCAATCTAGGTCATATGTACCTAGCAGTTTCCCCAAGGGACACAGGTTCCACAATGCTTGTATTGGTTCAAGCATTGATATCCTGGGTCCCTTCTTAATAATGGTTTATGGACCTTTCCTCCAGGAACTTGTCCAAACCTTTTTTAAACCCAGCTACACTAACAGCCTTTACTACATCCTCCGGTAACAAATTCCAGAGTTTGATTGCACGTTGAGTGAAAAAATATTTTCTTTTATTAGTCTTAAATAGTTTACCCTGTAGCTTCATTGCATGACCCCTAGTCTTTCTATATTCTGATAAGGTAAACAATCGATCTACGTTTACCCGTTCCACTCCGTTCATTAATTTATAGACTTCTATCATATCTCCCCTCAGCCGTCTCTTTTCCAGGTTAAAGAGCCCTAACCTTTTTAGCCTTTCTTCATAGGAGTATCCTTCCATCCCCTTTACCATTTTGGTGGCTCTTCTCTGAACCTTTTCTAAAATCGCTATATCCTTTTTAAGATACGGCGACCAGAATTGCACACAATATTCAAGGTGCGGTCTCACCATGGAACGATATAGAGGCATTATAATATCTTTTGTTTTATTTTCCATTCCTTTCCTTATCATACCTAGCATTCTATTTGCTCTCTTGGCCGCTGCTGCACACTGGGCCGAGGTTTTTAACATGGTATCCACAATGACGCCTAAATCTTTTTCCTGGGTGGTAGTTCCTAATGTGGAACCTTGCATCGTGTAACCATAGTTTGGGTTGTTCTTCCCTAGGTGCATAACCTTGCACTTGTCCACATTAAATTTCATCTGCCATTTTGATGTCCAGTCTTCCAATTTATCAAGATCCTCTTGCAATTTTCCACAATCCTCTTGGGTGTTAACAACTTTAAATAGTTTTGTGTCATCTGCAAATTTGATAACCTCACTCGTTATTCCACTTTCCAGGTCATTTATGAATATGTCAAAAAGCAGCGGACCCAGCACAGATCCCTGGGGTACACCACTATTCACCTTTCTCCATTGGGAAAATTGGCCATTTAGCCCTACCCTCTGCTTTCTATCTTTTAACCAGTTCCTGATCCACAATAGTACACTGCCTCCTATCCCATGACTCTTTAGTTTTGCCAAACGTCTCTCATGAGGGACCTTGTCAAAGGCTTTTTGAAAGTCCAGATACACAATATCAACCGACTCACCTTTGTCCACCTGATTATTCACTCCTTCAAAAAAACATAACAGATTAGTAAGACAAGATCTTCCTTGTCTAAAGCCATGTTGGCTGTCTCCCATTAGGTCATGACTATCTACATGCTGAGTAATTTTATTCTTTATGATGGTTCCTACCATTTTTCCCGGTACTGACGTCAGGCTCACTGGTCTGTAGTTTCCCGGATCACCCCTGGAACCCTTTTTAAAAATTGGTGTTACATTGGCGATCCTCCAATCTTCAGGTATTAGAGATGATTTTAATGATAGTTCACAGATTACTAATAGCAGGTCTGCAATCTCATATTTCAGTTCTTTCAAGACCCTTGGATGTATACCATCCGGCCCAGGTGATTTGCTACTCTTCAGTTTATCTAATAGTTGTAATACATCTTCCCGATGTATTGATATTTCCTTCAATTCTTCCGCACCTTTAAATACCACTTCAGTCATGGGTAACATCCCTACATCTTCCTCAGTAAAGACCGAAGCAAAGAATTCATTCAGTCTCTCCGCTATCGCCTTGTCGCCTCTTAGTGCTCCTTTAACCCCTTTATCATCTAATGGACCAACTGACTCTCTCACAGGTTTTTTGCTACGAATGTACTTGAAAAGGTCTTTACTTCGCGTTTTTGCTTCCGCAGCAAGCTTCTTCTCAAATTCTCCCTTTGCCTGCCTTATCAATGCCTTGCATTTGACTTGCCAGTGCTTGTACTGTTTCCAGGTTTCGTCGTTTGGCTCTTTTTTCCATTTCCTGAAAGATGCTTTTTTGGCAACAGCCTCTCTGACCTCATCTTTAAACCATGCTGGCAGTTTTTTGGACTTCCTTCCACTTTTCTTAAAGCGTGGAATACAGCTGGTCTTGGCTTCCAAGATAGTATTTTTCAACAACAGCCAAGCCTGATGTACGTCTTTAACCTTTTCAACTGCTCCTTTTAGTTTTTTCTTAACTGTTTTTCTCATTTTATCATAGTCTCTCTTTCGAAAGTTAAAAGGTACTACTGTGGATTTCCTTCCTATCCCTCCTCCACTAATTAAATCAAAGGCAATCATGCTATGATCACTATTGCCAAGTGGCCCCAACAACCTTATCTCTTGCACTAGATCTGGTGTTCCACTAAGGACTAGGTCTAATATGGCTTCCCCTCTGGTCGGCTCATGAACCAGCTGCTCCAAGAAGCAGTCATTTATTTCATCCAGGAACTCTATCTCCTTAGCATGTCCTGACGTGACACTGACACAGTCAATACCGGGGTAGTTGAAATCACCCATTATTATTACTGCGCTGTAACTTTTGTTAGCTTCCTTGATTTCTTTGAACATTTCATCATCTATTTGGTCATTCTGGCCAGGCGGTCGATAGTACATCCCCACTGCCATCGCCTTCCCCCTTTTACATGGAATCTCAATCCATATAGATTCTACAGCATATTTTGTTTCCTGCAAAACTTTAATCCTTTCTGACTCAATGCCCTCTCTAACATAGAGAGCAACCCCTCCACCAATCTGATCAGCTCTATCATTACGATCAGCTTTGGAAGATGTATTTGAATGACACACTAAAAATATCTATTTGGATGTCAATAAGGGTCTCTAAAATATTCTACATGCTACCAGGTAGGTGTGTAGAAAATTTAGATGAAGGTGAGATAGACCAAATAATATCTATGGATAGTTTGGATGTGTCTGCCTTTTTAGAGTCCTCTTGATATTACATCATGAGCAACCTTATTGGTCTCATTGTGTTCTGAGTCTGATAAACATCTGATCTTCAAAAGTGACTTTAAAGATATTCCATTTTATGACCAGAAGCTGGCCTCTGCTCTCTCCATGATAACATAGGCTTTTATAGTTTTTGCAATAAAAAGTTGACTTTCAGAAAACACATTGTGGACCTACAAGTGTCCACAAGAGATAGCTTTAACCTTCACTGTTCCTGCACATACACCTTATGTAAAACACAGCGCTTAATCCACTGTAACAAGAACACAAATTTGGTTTCCATTGTAACCACAACATAGAGTTTGCATATATTTTGCGCTTCTATACTTAGGGATTTCTAACTTTAAATTTAGGTGTTTATTTTTCACCTAATTAGGGGTTCTTTGAGGGTATTTATACAGTACAGATATTATTGCTGGGCACCTTTTTCAGTTGAATTAATACATATACTTGTACAGCTGAGGCATCATCAGCATGAAAAAAAGGCATGAAACCAGTGGAGGATCCAAAGAAGACAAGAGGAGAAGGGAGAGAGGAGGGGGAGGGAAAGGAAAGGGAAGTGGTGTTTTCAGATTTTATCCAATAAACACATTTTTTACATTTTTTGCACTTGGGGTGTTTTATCAGTGTTTATCGGTTAAAACTTAAATCAGAAGTCCTAATATGTTTCGCGGAAGAGTAGCCTTGTAGTGGTTAGAGCACTGGTTTAGTAACCAGGGTTTGATTCCCAGTAGCACTCCTTGTGGCTTTGGGCAAGTCCTCTAGATATAGAACAAGGCATGCTTGCAGTCCAGTGTGTGCAGGGAGGCCTCCGCCCTAGAGGAGTGAGGCCTAGGAAAGAAGGTGGGTAATACCACCTCTTGATTCAAGTGGAATGTCGAGACAACCTTTGGCAGGAACTTGGGGTGCGTCCGGAGGATGACCCTGTTTTGTGAAACCTGGTGTATGAAGCATGGGCCACCAGCGTCTGGAGCTCACTGACATGCCTCGCGGATGTGAGCACCACCAGGAACACAACCTTCTACGAAAGTTATTTGAGATGGCAGATGGCAAGAAGCTCGAAAGGGAGAGCCATCAGTTTCCCTAACACCACTTTGAGGTCCCAGGCCACCAGTAGTGGCTGGACCGTGGGCAGTGAAAGGAGTAGAGGAGTATGAACCTGCCCACCAGGAGGTGGACTTTGACGGCCTGGCCCTCCACCATGTGCTGGTGGGCTGAAATGGCGTACAGGTGCACTCAGACCATGTTGGACTTGAGTACGACCTGGGAGAGCTGGAGGTGGTACCTCAAGATGTCTGGCACTGTGCAGGAGAAGGAGTTAAGGCCCTCATCCATGCACCAGCACAAGAACCAGTGCCACTTAAAGGCATATGCTTGCCATGAGGTGAGGAGTATATCCTCTACCGCCCTGGAGAGGCAGTGGTTTGTAATGGCTATCCACTCAGCATCCAGGCGGTCAGAGCTAACACCTGAAGGCTGGAATAGAGCAGTGTTCCTCCCTCCTGAGAGAGGAGCTCAGGGGAGCTCCCAGTGGCAGGGTCCGCCCGGACAGCTGCAGGAGCAGGGGATACAGGGCTGTCTGGGCCAGTGTGGTGCGATGAGAAAGACCGAGGCCCCCTCTGCCTAAATTTTCAGGAGGGTCCTGGGGATCAGGGGTGTGGGTGGGAATGCATACAGGAGGCCCACGGACCACTGAAGGAGGAAGGCATCCGCCATCGCCTGACCTGGATCTGGTCTCCATGAGCAGAAGCGTGGCAGCTGTGCATTCTCGGAGCTGGTGAAGAGGTCTATTGCCAGTGTGCCCCAGTGCTGGAAGATCCCTTCCAGAACCACAGTGTTCAGCCACAACTCATGGGACTGATGGTCCCTGCTCAGCCAGTTGGCTAGGACATTGTCCTGTCCCGACAGATATACTGCCCTGAGGGAGATGTTGTTCCTGGCTGCGAAGTTCTAGAGACATATTGTCTCCTAGAAGAGGTGGTAGGAGCCCGTGTCTCCCTGTTGTTGATGTAGTGCATCGCCACCTGGTTGTCTGTCTGGATTTGGATGACCTGCCCCTTCAGGTGGTTCTGGAAGACCCGCAGGGCATGGTAGACTGCACGGAATTCTGACAGGTTGATCTGAGAGGCACTCTTCTCCGCTGATCAAGGCCCCTCAGAATGTAGGTGGTCGCAGTGGGTGCCCCAGCCCAGCTTGGATGCATCTGTAGTCAGAACACAATGGACTTGTGGGACCCAGAAGGGCAGGCCTGCTCTGAGGTTCTGGAAGCCCCGCCACCTTGATAGGGATGTAGCCAGGGCCAGGGTGACCCGGATCCGATCATCCAGTCTGCTCGAGGCCTGGGACCATTGGGTGCTGAGTGTCCACTGGGCCTGCTGCATCCGTAGGTGGGTGAGAGGTGTCACATGGACCGTGGATGCCATGTGCCCCAGGAGGCAAAGCATTTGTCAGGCGGCGACCACCTCCTTGCCCTGCACTGCCTGTGCCAGGGCAGTTAGTCGTTGTGCCCGGTCCAAAGGCAGGAAAGCCTTTGCTTGAACTGAGTCGAGTAGGGCCCCGATGAACTCCAAGCCTTGTGTGGGCAAGAGATGAGACCTCGGGAAGTTCATCACAAACCCAAGGCTCTGGAGCAGTTCTACGGTACGGCATGCTGCCTCGCTCACCTCTCCCAGTGTGCCAGCTCATATGAGCCAATTGTTCAGGTAGGGGAAGACAAACATCTTCCCTAGTCAGAGGCACTTTGTAAAGACCCTGGGCGCGAAGGCAAGACCAAAGGGGAGTACCCTGTACTGGAAATGCCATCCTCTGATGACAAATCAGAGGTACTGACGGTGTCTTGGATGGATCAGGATGTGGGTAAAGGCATCTTTGAGATCCAAGGAGCATAGCCAATCTCCCTGCAGGAGGTAAGGCAGCAAGGTTCCAAGGGAAACCATGTTGAACCTTTCCTTGACCAGGAAACGATTGAAGCCCCACAAATCCATGATGGATCTGAAGTCGTCTGTTTTGTTGGGCACAAGGAAATAGCGTGAGTAGAACCCCAGCTTTGCAGGGGATGGGGTACAAGCTCCACCACTTGATTCCTGAGCAAGACCTTGAGTTAACTTAGGAGGCGTGTCCTGTGTAAGGGGTCCCTGGGGGGTTCCTCTGGGAAAAAATGAGGAGGCAGCTGAGGAAAGTGAAGGAGGTATCCCTCTCTGACCACTTGCAACACCCAGGCATTTTTGTGATGCTTGGCCACCACTGTGCAAAGTGTATCAGCTGGCCTCCCATATAACTTGGGCCTGTTACCGCCTGGGGGAGAGGGGATATGCCCTAGGAGTCAAAAACAGCCCCAGGTTGTGGCTAGGGCGCTGTCTAGAGCTTGGGAGCTTTCTGCTTACAGGGTCCATGCCCCTGTCCTTTTGCCTGCTGCCCCTGGAGGGGGAGCTTGGTAGGCCTGGAACTTGGGGTAGGTCCCGTAAGGCTTCGTGGCCTTCGGGTGAAAGGGCTTCTTTCCCAAAGCCTTCCAATGGGAGGGTTCTAACACTTTCTTGGACAGCCTGGTTCTGGTCATGAATTCCTTCTCCAGTTCATCGGCAAGAGGCTCTCTTCCCAGCAAGGGACACTGGCCAACTTGTCCTAGACCCATTGCTCCAGGTCGGAGGATTGTAATCAGGAAAGGCATGGGGCACTAATGCTCACCATAGCTACCCAAGCCACTGACTCGAAGCCATCAAAAGCTGACCGAGACTGAAACTTTCAGCACTCTTTGACCGAGGATGCCAGGGTCTGGAAGCACTCCAGAGGCTCACCGGCCAATTCAGCCAAGAACCTAGCAAGCTCCTTTGACAGGTCCCTCAGGTACATGCCCATGTACAGCTGGTATGTCTGTATCCATGCTGTGAGCATGGAGCCCCTGAAACATTTCCTGCCAAAGGCATCCATGGTGCATGCCTCCCTACCCGGGAGCACCGAGGAGTATGTCTTCTGGCTTTTAATGCAACGCATGGCCGACTCCACCACCATGGAGTTATGAGGCAGCTGTGCTTTTTGGAAGCCTGGGTTCTTGGTGGCACAATTTTGTGAATCAGATTGACGGTTCACAATCGGCACCGTGACAGGCATCTCCCCCATCCTGAACAGCAGGCACTTGAGGATGGGAGACATGGGTACCGTTAGTGCCTCCTGAGGAGGTGCCTCATACTGGAGGATCTTGAGATTCTCGATCCGAGGCTTGTCCTCAGGCACCGCAATGAAGGTGAGGATCTGGGATATCTCTCTTACAAACTCCAGGAACATGAGGTCCTCTGGAAGCGACCTTCACAGATGATGCGGCGGCAGCAACGGGTTGGAGGGGATGTCATGATGCTGGGCAGTGTTGGGAGATTTGTCATCCATTTCCGAGTCCAACTTGGGGTCGGTGGAATCGGCTAACATTCCATGGCCGTCGGATAAACTCGGCATCAACGACTCGCTACATCGGGTTACCGGTGCCAAGGTGCTTGGTCCCACGTTGAGTCTCAAGACGAGCGCTGCTGAGGGCGGTGTCATTAAGGCTAACCTCTTGAGGAGAGGAGGGATGTACTCAGGGGAGGTCCCCACCAAGGAGAGGCCCCTTTGTGTTGCCAATGACCTCGGTGTGCCTCGATGAACGCTGTGAACATGTGTTCGAGGGCGGCCAGGAGGCTCTACTGCAGTGGGAGCCAGACCCAAGGGTGAGGCTAGCGTCGGGTCCCTGTTAGGGGAATCCCTAATGGTGATTGCACCAGGGGACCCAATGTGATCTCCCCTTGCAGGCTCATCTTGCCAGGGTTGTTTCGGCAGTCAGTCTTGGCTATCACCGTCGAGTCGGAGGCTCCGCACCCGGGTGGTGTAGCTTTTACCTTCCGCACCATTGCTGCCCTTTGGCTTCGACCTTGACTATGTCCGTGATGTTGTGGGGATTTCTGCCTCCGATGCCAGATGACTTTGGGGCCCTGACCGAGCCCAAAGGCGCAATGCAGAGTCACCGGAAGCTGGAGTTGAAGGGAGGGATTCTGCCCCTGATGCCGATCCCGACTTGCCAAAAAGCTCCCCCTGCCATTTTTCACGATCCTTGCGGGTCTTGGCTTTCATGAGAAGTCAAAGAGGACAGGAAGACACCTCATGGTCAGCCCCATGGCATTTCAAGCAAGAGTTGTGGTGGTCAGTCCGAGACACGGTATGCTTGCACTTGGTATACTGCTTGAAACCACTGGGTGAGGATGTGGTGGGAAAAACAAGCCCTGCGTGGTAAAACACTTGACGTCCCACCTAGGAAGAATGTGAGTAAAAACCCGCATGCCGAAAAACAAAAATTAAAACAATAACCCGAACAAAAAAACCTACGATACTGAGGCGGAGGTCGTGGGAGGAGGAACGGTGACTTTGAGAAAGAAATTACCAATAATGGTGGAAAAAACTAACTTTCTCCAGGGTGAACAGACAGCACGTCTGCAAGGCTCCACATAAAAAGAATGATTGAGGTAAGATGGCCCCTTTGGGTGGGAAGATGACAACGCATGCACAGTGTACATCCCAAAGGATTTCTTTTGGGGATTGGATCCGTGCGGGCTCCATCAGCACCGATGTCACCCATATGTGAGGACTGACTTTCTGCTTGTTCCTGGAGAACAACTATTCTGCAGAAATCACTTTAAAAATTACCTTCATAATATATTCCAACATAAAAGAGATGGAAGAAATCAATTCTAAAATCAGTACTTACTAGAAATCTTCTGCAATATGTAGTTGATATCTGGGCCAGCCAATGAAGTGATGGGATAGAAGAGCAGCAAGAGCTTGTCTGAAATGGGGGTATAGTCCTCTTTCTGGAGCTGAGTCCCAGAGCCACGGAGACATATCTCTACTTGATTTAGGAACTGCTGCTCTGAGTCAAAGGTCGGTCCAGTAACAAGTACCTGCACGTTACAAACTTTAGAACACAAAAAAAAAAGACGAGTAATTTAATGAAACTTATAATAAAATTAATTAATTTTAAAATTAAAAAAGTGAGCAAGCAGGAACTCTGATAGGTGAATCTAATCAGGATAGAGCAAAGACATGAAGTCTGGCTTGGTTCTGACAGCAAAAATGCGCTGAACAAACTTAGGGGTCGATGGAGAAAGCCGGTGCCGAAGTCTCATGCTATCAACTATGTATGTCTCTATATAGCATGCTGATAGCGCACGACTTCAGCGCCGGCTTTCTGCATCGGCCCCTAAGTTTGTGCAAAAAGGGGTGCATAGGCAAATTAGTCACAAATTAAATTGTGGTGCAAATGTCAGCAGTAAACTGGAAGAGCAAGCCAAACCATGCACACAGAAGTTGGCACAATTTTGGCATGCTCTCCCAAAGGAACAGTGTCATCTGATGGAAACTTTGACACCACCTTAGATGATCCAGATGCCCCCGATGTCATCAAAACACTGTCAGGGGACGGTGCATAGATCATCTGAGGTGAAGTGCCAAACTTCCACTCAGATGAACCAGGCATTGGGGAAGGCCCCCAATGCCATCAAAATACTGTCGGGGGGCTAGTGCCCCCAACACTGACCCCCCAACAAAATGATGGTGCAGGTGTGGAAGCACATGGGCAATGCTCCTGCTCCTCAGTAAAGGTACCAGGAGGGGGGTGGAGGGATTTGGGGGCCACCGGGTCTTTTTTTTATTGGGAAGGTGAGGGGATCGGGGCTGCTGGGCCATTAGGGCTTTTTTTATTGGGGATCGGGGCAACTAGGCCACCAGGCATTTGGTTTCTGTGGGGGATTGGTGTTAAGGGTACTACCCCCCCCCCATAGTATTTTGACACTTCACCTCAGATGATCCAGGCATCGGGGAAAGCCCTTGATGTCATCAAAATACTGTCGAGAGCACTGCAAGATGTTTAAGCCACCTCAAACCAGGCGCAGAGATATTGGCGCTTTGGCTGGTTATGTAATGCTCTTTGTGGTTCTCTGCATCGGGCACAAACAATATTAGCATGCCATTTTAATAGGCAAAGCTCATATGCATATAATTTAAATATGCTTGGCGTTACTGTGCTCGCTTGCTTGTGCTTTGCTGTTTATGCGTGCATCAATCTCTTTTCTGCATTTGGGGTGTTGGAACTTGTGCATATAAGTTGCATTATCTGCGCACAAAGGACACGGTAGTCTTTATGCATCGGCCCGTTAATTAGTTAAGAAAAGATATATAATTATAACTAAGAACAGAATTTAAAAAATTGCTTTTTTCCTACAAATGTTTTGGTCACTGATTTTATTTATCGTATCTCTATTTATTTCTCTTCTAGGTCTCTTCTTTATCAGTTCTCTGTCTCTTCCTTTGCTCTTTTGCAACTCTTCATCTTTTTTTTAATTTATTTAGTCTCTCTTGTTGCATTCCCATTTTATCTCCTCAATTTCATTGTGTCAATTTATTGCTGTCCTACCTGCCTTTCCATTCAAGGAAGGAATGTAAGACCTGACCTACAGATTTTTGAAGGAGCATTGTTAGGGGAGTACTGGTACTACTTCTACTTATTTGTAAAGCACTACAAGGTGTAGGCGGTGCTGTACATATAGGTGTAAAAGACAGTCGCTGTTCCTCAGAGCTTAGAAATCTAATCAAGACAGACAATGCAACAAACTGGGGACCAGGGTAAATCTAGGAGAATGGTAAAAATATACATAGGTAGTGAAAGGGGCCAACGTTACCCTTTCAGCAGTCACACCATTAGCGTTAGCGACCCCAGGTTGGGGTGTAGGAGGGTGCCCTCATCCTGGGACAGGAGGTCTGGGGCCTGGCCCAGTGGCACTTGGAGTGCCACCAACAGTAAAAGCAAAAAAGGAAACCATGGTTGTCTGGGCCACCTAGGTGCAATCAGTATAACTGATGCCCTCTCACTCTGGACCTTGAAGAGGATCTTGGCGACCAGGGAGGTCGGTGGGAACACAGAGTAGGCCCTCTGACCACGAAATCAGGAAGGCGTCTGCTGCCACTCTCCCTAGGTGTGGCTGGCATGAGCATAAGTGAGGCAGCTTTGCGTTGTCTGGGGAGGCTCAAAGATCTATCATGGGACTGCCCCAGCAGTGGAAGAATAGCTTCGTTATCCTGGGATTCAAGCGCCATTCGTGTGGGTGAAGGACTCTGTTCAGCCTGTCCACTAAGCAGTTGTCCTGGCCTGGCAGGTATACCGCTCACAGGAACATGCTGTTGCACACTGTGAAGGACAGGAGGGCCACCACCTCCTGGCAGAGGGAGTACGAACCCATACCCCCTGCTTGTTGACATAAAACATGGCCGCCTGGTTATCCGTTTGGATCAGCACAGGTCGGTGCCGCAGGCGGTGGCGGAACGCTCGCAGGGCCAGGAAGATTGCCCTGAGTTCTAGGAGATTGATCTATAAGAGTGACTCCTCCTCTGACCAACTGTCTTGCGTGCGGTTGTCACCACAATGCGCCCCCAACCCAGGAGGGAAGCATCTGTTAGGATCCTCTGCAGTGCGGATGCCTGGAATGGCATTTCCATCTGGAGGTGGCACAAGTCTTGCCATCAGGTGGGGGACTCCGCCAGTTGGTAAATGACCCTGACCCTGTCCCGTAGTCTGCCCATGGCTTGTCCACTGTGAGCAGAGGCACCATTGGGCTGTACGTATGTGTAGGTGGGCTAATGCTGTAACGTGGACCGTCGAGGCCATGTTGGCCAACAGCGGAGAAGGAGGTGAGCTGGTACTGACAGGCAGCGTTGCACCTCTCCTGCCAGTTGTATGAGGCGAGCTGGTACTGATGGGCAGTGTTGCACCTCTCCTGCCAGTTGTATGAGGTGGTCTGCCCTTTCTCTTGGGAGGACAGCCTTGACCTGTAACATGTCCAACTGTGTCCCTATGAACTCCAGACTTTGGGTTGGAGAGAGATGGGATTTGGGGTAGTTGATGATGAACCCTAGATGCTGCAGTAGGAGTGTTGTACGCTTTGTGACCTGACCAGTCTCTGAGGCCGTATCACCCCTGATTAGCCAGTTGTCTAGGTAGGAGAAGATGTAAGCCTTTTGAGCAGCTAACACCGCCAAGCACTTTGTAAAGACCCTTGGCACGGAGACCAGACGTAAGGGCAGCACTCTGTACTGGTAGTGCCCTCCTCCCACCACAAACCGTAGGTACTGCCTGTGGGAGGGGTGGATCAGGATGTGAGCATACGCATCCTCTAGGTCCAAGGAGCACAGCCAGTCTCCCTGGTGGAGGTAAGGCAGCAGTGTTCCAAGAGAGAGCATCTTGAACCTCTCCCTCACCAGAAACTTGCTTAAGTTTCGCAGGCCCCCTGTTCTCTTGGGGACACGGATGTACATTGAGTAGAAATCTTTTCCCCACAGATGCTTGTGTACAGGCTACACTGCATTGTCCATGAGCAGACCTGTGAGCTCTGAGAGCAGGAAGGCCTGGTGAAGGAGAGGTCGCACTAGCTCTCCTGGAAAGAACATGGGTGGTAACTGTTGTAAGTGGAGAAGGTATCCCTCTTTACCACCTGCAGCACCCACTGGTCTAAAGTGACCTTGGCCCACTTGTGGGCGAAGAGTATCAGGTGGCCCCCTGTGGGCTGATGAAGGTCTCCCAGAAAGGGGAGGCCCTGCCCTGGGAGTCAAAGGCTCCCCCCTGGTTGGGCTGGAGCCGGGGCCTGGGGCTTCTGAGCTTTGGGCTTCTGAGCTCCTTGGCCCCTGTCGCTCAGGGTGAGAACCCTGTTGCTGGCCCAAGAAGGGCTGGTATCGGTGACTCTGTTGGAAGTACTCCCTTTTCTCCAGGAATAAGAGCCTTTTCCCTGAGGGTTTCTTGCGGGGGAAGGAATAGGTCTTCTTTGAGAGCCTCTGGAGGGTCACCACTTCAGCTTTTATCTCGGCTGCCTTGTCAGCCATGGGTTTGTCAAACAGAATCTAACCGCTGCAGGGGACATCGAGCAGCTTGTCCTGACCAATGTTCCTGCTAACCTGCGCTGGGTCCGCCGTCAACATTCCTGCTGGCGGGGGGAGGTGCAGAGCGATCGACGCTCTTCCCCTCCCCCCACCGGCAGGAATGCCAGCAGAGGACCCGGCGCAGATTAAAGAGAACATTGCGAGGGTGCTGCGGCGTGCGTTAAACCCTGTGTCTAACGCATGCCGCAGCACCCTCACAATGTTCTCTTTAATCTGCGCCGGGTCCTCCGCCGGCATTCCCCCCGCTGACAGGAATGTTGGCGGCGGACCCAGCACAGGTTAGCGGGAACATTGGTTCTGACCCATTGCTTGAGGTCTGAGGATTGTAGCCAGGCCTGGCATTGAGCCCCAATGCTGGCCGCTGCTACTTGAGCCACTGACTTGAATCCGTCGTAGGCCTCCCGGAACTTTGAGTAGTCCTTGATCCCGGAGATCAGAGCTTGGAACCAATGGAGAGGTTCCTCAGCTCCTGGGTCATGGCCTTCAAATACATATCTATGTATAACTCATAGGCCTGGATTCGACACCCCAGCAATGAACCCTCGTAGCACTTGTGCCCAAGGGCATCGAGGGCTCTAGCATCCCTGCCAGGGAGGACAGAAGAGTAAGTCTTCTGACTTTTGAGTTGCATGGTTGACTCGACAACCATGGAGTTATGTGGGAGATGGGGCTTGTGGAACCCTGGCCCCTTCCTGACGCAGTATATGGCATTGAGGCGAGAATGGTGCCGTGTCTGGCACCGGCTTAAGGCGGGAAGGGGAACCGGTACGCAAACTGGGAATAGCTAATTTTTAAGGATATAGCAAGGATTTTTTCCAGGGAAATTGGCTGACGTCCATTGGGCTCCATGGAAAAAAGGAAACTGAGCAAGATGGCACCCTTGTGCGGGAAGGGGTCCACGCATGCGTGCTAGCATGTCCCAAAGGCTTTCTTTGAAAGTTGGGGAAATGCTTTGCACGAGCTCCGTTGGCGCCGATGTTGCCCATATGTGAGGACTGACTTTCTGCTTGTTCCTGGAGAAATATGAATTTCTAAGAAGGTAGCAGAAATAGTAAGCGCAAAGAGGTTATTATTTAAATGATGCAAAAGACGTAAGCAGAGGAGGGCAGGGAGAATAATCAGAAAAAGAAAGAGAGGAAGAGAAGTGGAGTGAAGGGAACAGACTCAAACAGAGAAGAGGCCCACTTGATGAGATAAAACCTTCTTCAGATACACAAGGGAGAAGTGTAGAATTAGAGGGAATACATAAGATAAAGGGAGAAAATGGGATTTGAGGAGAATTTGCAAAAGACAGAAATATTAAATAAGCTGTTTAAATCACTATTTACAAACGATGAGGAAGGCAAAAGAGCTAAAATGTTGATAAATGTGAAATGATTATAAAGCAAATTACAGAGGAGGAAGTAACTTGAAAGAGAGCCCTAGATGTGATGTATTTGGATTTCAGTAAGGCCTTTGACACTGTTCCTCACAGGCGACTTATAAACAAACTGAGCACCCTAGGGATGGACCCTAAAGTTACTGCTTGGGTTAGAAATTGGTTGGGTGGGAGGTGACAAAGAGTACAGATAAATGGGGCTCACTCTGAGGAGAAGGATGTTACCAGTGGTGTGCCCCAGGGATCTGTCCTTGGTCCGATTCTTTTTAACATCTTTGTTAGTGATATAGCGGAAGGGCTGTTGGGTAAGGTTTGCCTCTTTGCAGATGATACCAAAATCTGCAATAGAGTAGACACCCAGGAAGGTGTAGATAACATGAGGATGGATCTAGCTAAGCTTGAAGAATGGTCTAGAATTTGGCAGCATGGATTTAATGTTAAAAAATGTAAGGTCATGCATTTCGACTGCAGCAATCCAAGGGAGCAATATAGTATAGGGGGTGAAGTACTTTTGTCCACTAAAGAAGAGCGGGACCTAGGCGTGGTTGTGTCTGATGACCTTAAAGTAGCTAAACAGGTAGAAAAGGCGACAGCAAAAGCTAGAAGGATGCTTGGGTGCATACGGAGAGGAATGGCTAGCAGAAAAAAGGAGGTGATAATGCCTCTGTATAAGTCTTTGGCCCAACCGTGGTTGCTGTCACTCCCAACCTTCCCTTCTTTGCACATTTGCCCCATTCTTTGGTCCCAAGTATGGGATAACAAAACCTCTCACGAACCCATCCTGTAACCAATCTGCTTCCTTAATATCATAATCCACTAATTCTCCTCTAGATGGTCTAATGCAGGGGTCTCAAACTCAAATTGCTTTGAGGGCCAAATGAGGACTTGTAAAGTAACCCATGGGCCGCATAAGATGCAGGGCCTCATTTGCATAAACATTTCCATAATGTTACCATACCAAGCGCAGACGTTAATGATGCACATTTCCCAGAGCTGACATATTCCAGTTAATAAATTCAAAATAAAGAGATATTTTTCTACCCTTTGTGCATTTTTTTTCAGTTGCAATTGCTCCAGTCACTTTCTTCATGTCTTCTGCTAACTCTCCATCGTCTGCTGTCCATTTGTCCTTTCTTCTCTCTTCTAGTTTTTTTTCCATTCTCTCTCTACATCTGCTTTAACATACTAATCTTTCTCCTTTTGCTCTTTCCTCATTCCTATTTCATCCACTCAAATTTTACCCCTCCATCCTCAATCCCCACTTACTCTCCCAGTACCCAGCCAATTGTAGATTTGTCTTCCCTCCCACACAAAATATTTTTCCCCTCTCCATTTCACTCTCCCAACCCCATCTCATTCTAATCCTCCCCAAACATCAGCTCCCTTCTAGTTCCAGCCCACCCAGCATCCGCTCCCTTCTAGTCCCCTCATCAGCCCATTTCCAATCGTATTCTAGCCCCACCATCAGCCCATTTCCTGTCCTAGCTCCCCTCCCCCCACTAAGCCCATTTCCAGTCCTAGCTCCCTCCCCTCACAGCCCATTTCCATTCTAAGCCCCCCTCCCCATCAGCTATTTGCAGTTCAAGCCCCCCCCTTCCACTCAGCCCATTTCCATTCCAAAACCCCGTCACCTTCGTCACCGGCACTGAGCAGAGGTTGGCCACCGACGCGACTATCGCCCTCACGCATTGCGTTGTGATCTGCTGCTTGAGGGAGAGGCCAGCTCGCTCATAGGCAAGGGTGACACAGTCTACCACCCAAGTGAACAGGATTCTCTTGGTCACAGGAAGTCCCAGCCTGCTGGGGTCATAAGACACGAACAGCTGTGGAGCCTTCCAGTGGGTCTGGGTCCACTGCAAATACAAGGATAGGGCCCATTTGCAATCCAGTGTGTGAAGCACTAGTTCCTCCTTGCCGGCATGCAGCCGCGGGAAGAAGGTGGAGAGGACCACTTCCTGGTTGAGGTGGAAAGGGGACACCATCTTCAGAAGGAATTTGGGGTATGTGCATTGCACCATCCTGTTTTTATAGAACCTTGTATACAGCAGATCTGCCACCAGGGCCTGGAGCTCGCTCACTCTTCGAGTTGACATAAGGGCTACCAAGAAATCCACTTTCCACAACAGGTACCTCAGGTGGTAACTGGCCAGAGGCTCAAACGTCAGTCTGGTGAGCTGGGAAAGCACCACATTAAGGTTCGATTCTGCTGCCGGAAGGTGGAATGGGGGCTTGGATAGCAAAAGGCCCCGGAGGAACCTGGAGACTAGGGGCTGGCTGGAGAGGGTTTCCCCTTGATGGGATGGTAGTGAGCGGTTATGGCGCTTAGGTGCCCCCATACCGAGTTAGATTTCAGCCCAGTGTACGATAAGTGCAGCAGGTACTGGAGAACGAGTTGCACATGGCAGGGGAAAGGAATCTCTCCCTTTTCAGTGCACCAGGCAGAGAACCTCCTCCACTTAAAGGCATATGCCCTTCTGGTAGAAGGCTTCTGGGAGGCCAGAAGGATCTCCTCGACTTCCCCTGGAAGATTGAAAGGGGATAAAGCTACCCTTTCAGCAGCCACATTGCTAGTGTCAGGGACCACACGTTTGGGTGCAGGTGGGAGCCCCCCTCCTGGGACAGGAAATCCAGGGCCCGGCCCAGAGGAACTGGGAGTGCCACCGACAGGGAGAGCAGCAGTGGAAACCAGCATTACCTGAGCCACCTGGGGGTAATCAGGATTACTGATGCCCTGTCGCTCTGGATTTTGAAGAGAGTCCTGGCGACCAGGGAGGTCAGTGGGAACACATAGAGTAAGCCCTCAGCCCACAAGATTAGGAAGGCATCTGCCGCCACTCTCTCCGGGTGTGGCTGATGAAAGCAGAAGCGGGGTAGCTGCATGTTGACCAGAGAGGCAAAGAGGTCCATCACGGGCCTGCCTCAGAGGTGGAAGAGCTGTCTCATTACCCTGGGGTGCAAGCGCCACTCGTGTGGCCACAGGACTCTGCTCATCCTGTCCGCTAGGCAGTTTTCCTGGCCCGGGAGGTACACCGCTTGCAGGAGCATGTTGTGGTGCTCTGCAAAGGAGAGAAGGGCCACCGCCTCCCAGCAGAGGGAGGACGAGCCCATGCCCCCCTGCTTGTTGATGTAAAACCGCCTCCCGGCAGAGGGAGTATGAGCCCGTACCCCCCTGCTTGTTGATGTAAAACATGGCAACCTGGTTGTCCATCTGGATCAGCACCAGTTGATGCCGCAGGTGGAAGTGGAAGTCTCATAGGGCCAGAAGATTGCCCGGAGCTCCAGGAGATTGATCTGTAAAAGAGACTCCTCCGGAGACCAGCTGCCCTGCATGTGTTGATTTCCGCAATGCGCTCCCCAATCCAGGAGGGAAGCATCTGGTCAAGGTCCTTTGTGGTGTGGGTGCCTGGAAGGGCATTCCCGCTGGAGGTTCTGCCATCAGTTGAGTGAGTTTGCCAGTCGGCAGGTAATCCTGATCCTGTCCCTCAGCCTGCCCGTGGCTTAAGTCCACTGTAAGCGTAGGCACCATTGGGCCATTCGCATATGTAGGCAGGCTAAGGGCATGATGTGGACCGTCGAGGTCATGTGGCCCAGAAGACGGAGGAAGAGACGTGCCGGACTGACAGGTGGCGCTGAACCTCTCCTGCCAGTTGCTGGAGATGTGCTGCCCTTTCTCTTGGAAGGACCGCCCTTGCTTTCAGCATGTTCTACTGAGCACCTATGAACTCCAGGCCTTGAACCGGGGAGAGATGGTATTTGGGATAGTTGATGATGAATCCCAGCTGCTGCAGGAGGCGGGTTGTCCACCCTGTGGCCTGGCTGGCCCCGAGATCCGTACTGCCTCTGATGAGCCAGTCGTCCAGGTGGGGGAAGATGAAAGTCCCTTGTAGGCACAGGAAGGTGGCTACTACCACCAGGCACTTTGTAAAGACCCTTGGCGAGGAGGCCAGGCCAAAAGGGAATTCCTGTATTGATAGTGCTCTCCTCCCACCACGAACCTTAGGTACTGCCTGTGGAAGGGGTGGATCAGGATATGGGTTTATGTATCCTTCAGATCCAAGGAGCACAGCCAATCTCCCTGGTGGAGGTAAGGCAGCAGTGTTCCAAGGGAGAGCATCTTGAACTTCTCCCTCACCAGAAACTTGTTCAAGTTTTGCAGGTCTAGTATGGGCCTGAGACCCCCAGTTCTCCTGAGGACAAGGAAGTACCTGGAGTAGAAGCCTTTTCTCCATAGGTGTTTGGGAACAGACTCCACTGCATTGTCCCTGAGTAGACCTGTGAGCTCTGAGAGCAGCAAGGTCTGGTGAAGGAGAGGTCACCCAGGCTCTCCTGGGAAGAACCTTGGGGGTACCAGGTGCAGGCAGAGGAGATACCCCTCCCTTACCACCTGAGAACCCACTGGTCCAAGGTGACCCCGGTTCACCTGTGGGCAAAGAGTGTCAGGTGGCCCCTTGTGGGCTGGGGAAAGTCTCCCGGGGGAGAGGAGATCCTGCTCCAAGAATCAAAAGCTCCCCCGGGGTTGGGTGGGAGTTGGGACCTGGGCTTTCTGAGCTTTTGGCTTTCTGGGCCCATGGCCCTGTCCCTTAGGCTGAGGGCCTTGTTGTAGGCCCGAGAAGGGCAAGAGTGACTTTGATGGAAGGACCACTTTTCCCTGGGAAAAGGGGTCTTTTCCCCGATGGTTTCTTGTGGGGGAGGGCTGAGGTCTTCTTGGAGAGCTTCTGCCGAGTCACGACCTTGGCCTCTATCTCAGCCGCCTTGTCGGCCATGAGTTTGCCAAACAAGTTTTCTCCAGTATAGGGGATGTCGAGCAATTTTTCTTGGACCATTGCTCGAGGTCCGAGGTCTGCAGCCAGGCCTGGTGCCGGGTGCCGATGCTGGCTTTTGACATGAAGCTGTCAAAGGCGGCTCGGGAAAGGAACTTAGAGCAGTCTCTGATCCTGGCTGTCAGGGACTGGAACCACTGGAGAGGTTCCCCGGCGAGCCCAGCCAAGAAGCTGGAGACTCCTGGATTAGGGCCTTGAGATACATGCCTATATACAATTCATAGGCCTGAATCCAGCACCAGAGCATGGAGCCCTGGTAGCATTTGCGCCTGAGGGCATTAAGGGCCCTAGCCTCTCTGCCCGGGGGGACAGAGGAGTAGTTCTTCTGGTTCTTGAGTTTCTGCATGGTTGACTCTATCACCATGGAATTATGTTGGAGCTGAGGTCTGTGGAACTCAGGGCCCTTTTTGACGCGGTAAATGGCATTGAGGTGTTGGCTGACCACCAGCACCAAGGCCAGGGTCTCCCACATTCTAAGGAGCAGCCGCTTGAGGATCAGCTGTACTGGCACTATGAGAGTCTCTTTGGATGGGGACTCATACTCTATTCGCACTGAGCTATCTTTCCCCCGGTTCAAAGTTCTTCTTAAGACCTATCTCTTTTGTCAGGTCTTTGATCTTCCTCTCCCTCCGGATTTCCCTAATCGGCCAGATACACTCCTCACCAGCGTCCCCCCAACAGTCTAGACTCCCTAGCACCCGCTCCACTCCCCCATCCCTCCCCAATGTACCTATCCCCCTTCCCTACCCCATCATTGTCACAAAGTCGTTTATCGATGTTATGTAGTCCACTGTGTTTCATGTTGTCCGCCATTTCGTCCGGTTGTCCATCATTTGATTTGCCGCTTACCACATGTTGTGTTATCTGTTGTTCTTTATTACTCTTTTCTTCCTGCTCTCTCCATTACTTTCCTATCCATTTACTGGCATTCCTTTCTACCTTTCTTTAAGCAGTTTTAATTTTTTTATTGTACACCGCCTTAACACTCCGGTATTAGGCGGTATATCAAGTGTGTCAAATAAAGATAAAGATAAAGATACTAGAGAATTTCCAATTTTTCTGTGCGCAGGTCCTCCTCTAACTCGGTCAGGACTGACAGGGCCCGGACCATATCCCGAACGTAGTCATGGAAGGCCACATCCTCCAGAGGAGAATGGCGCTGAGGCGCCGGGGGAGACAGCTCTGAGGGAAAGTCTTGGTGCCGACTGGTTTCCGGGGAGGCTTCGATGTCGGTCATTCACTCGGAGTTGGAGGGTGTTGACAGTTCCGAGGTTCTGCAGTCTCTTGCCTCGAGGCTTGCCCTGAGGAGCCAGGGTTCTCCAGAGTACCTTGGGTTCAATTTCTGGAAAGTGGCTGGGGAGGACCAGATACCCGAGGAATGGGACCGGGA
This sequence comes from Ichthyophis bannanicus, assembly GCA_033557465.1. Classification (NCBI taxonomy): domain Eukaryota; kingdom Metazoa; phylum Chordata; class Amphibia; order Gymnophiona; family Ichthyophiidae; genus Ichthyophis; species Ichthyophis bannanicus. The sequence goes on along the minus strand of CM066033.1, from coordinate 938,526,642 downwards.
CCTCGACCGGTGCAGAGGACTCACCCAAGGCCGTTGGCGCTCGAAGCTTGGCTCGATGCCTGGAGTCTCCCCTGCAGTTGGGGGCCTGGTTGTTGGAGCAGATGATGCGGATGAACTGGCCATCATTGCCTGCTGCAGGGCCAGGATAACAGAAATATTCTATTCCAGGGCTGCCATTCTGGTTTCGAAATTGTACAAAAAATTGCTCCAATTCACACAATACAGAAATTACCATAATCAGGGAACAGGTCTCAGACTTGAAGGTTTCGAGGCTAGAAGGCTCTGCAGCTTTCAGCATGGGCACCGAGGGTCTCGGGCCAGATGCCGGCACTCTCCTGAGTACATCCCCCTTGGGGGGCTTTGCACGGTCTCCACCGGCCGAGGACTCCCTCTTAGAGACCTTAGTGGGGCGCTGCTCAGAGTCGCCCGAGTCCCTATGTGGGACTTTACCAGGTTTCACTTGTGGAACTTTGATGGGCTTTGAGGATTTTTTCTTTTTTCTCTTGAGGTCTGGTGTCTTCTCAGAGGAGCCACCACTGTAGGACGTGATGGACTTGGAGCTTGGCGTCGGACCTTGGGAACATCTTTTCCTGCAACTCCGGCCTTTTCTTGTTGGTTTTTGGAGTTATGGCCTGGGACAGGTCACAAGTGGTGCTATTTTGGTCTAGGCCCAGAAAACGTAGGCAGCAGTTGTGAGTGTCCGTAATAGACATTGTTTGACTGCAGTGGTCACATTTTTTGAACCCACCAGGAGACATGGTGAGAGACACCTGGCTGGGGTTCACGACCCCCAGGCAACAAGTGGTGTGAACGCCGGTTGAGGCAAGCCTCGATCAAAAAGGAAGGAAGGAGCCAAGAACGGCACCGGAACTGGTGATGGCTCGAGGCAGGAAGAAGAACCAGTATGCAACCGGGAAAAAAACAACTTTTAAGGATATTTAGGAAGATTTCTTTTACAGGGAAACAGGACAGACGTCTGTTGGGCTCCGTGGAAAAAAGGAGAATGAGCAAGATGGCACCTTTGGGCAGGAAGGGAACCATGCATGCATGGTAGCAAGTCCCAAAGGCTTTCTTTGAAAGCTGGGGAAATGCTCTGTGCGGGCTCTGATGGCACTGATGTCACCCTATATGTGAGGACTGACTTCCTGCTTGTTCCTGGAGAAATCCCAGCTACAGTATCTGCCCTCTGGCACAGCTCCCTGCTGTCCAAGCTCAGGGGCTGAGTGAGATGCGAATCAAAGCCTGCCAAATTCCATGGTCACCCTGCTTCTCCCCAACGCTGGTTGAATCTGGCTCGGGTAATATTTAAGGTAGCCCTTGTCAGCCTCAACACCAGTGATAACAAAGGCCCTTTACTACTGGGAACAGCTGATGCTTGCATCCTCCTATGTTGCTTCTCTCCCTGCTGACTGTGCATTCCGAAGCCAAGCCTCCACTATTGTGACGCTGTCCTTTAGTGGTGCTGCCCTTTTCAATTTGGACTGTAGTGCTGACATCACTGTAGTCTCCACGTGCGGCCTGTAGCATCTTGTCTGCTGTTGGGATCGGAGCTGTTGCAAGGTTAAGCCTGCTGCTGAGTCTGACCCCCACTCTTAACTGGTGCTGTGGCTAAGCTGGTTTCTTCTGCCTCCATGTTATTCTGCCTGCATCCTGCTGCTGTTCATCCCATTGATTGATGTACTTTCCAAGGTCTTGGAAGTGGGAGAAGCTAGTCCCGGGTTGCTATCCAGCTTAACGCTGCATTCTGGGCCAATTCACTGCCCTGGCTTTCGCCCCGCCTCTGCAGTCTTCTTTTATGCTTTTTCACCAGCCACTGGATGTTCCCCAGTGGACCTGATAGAAGACTTAACTTCTTCTGCCAGCAGCAAATTTATAAAATCCAATGGCCGCTCACCAGCCCCTGTTCTCCTTTGTGACACTGAGGGCTCCCAAACTTTATCCTGATCATGTTACACTGGCCTGCCCTAAACGGCCCAGCCTTTCCCTTCTTGAGGGAGGTGGGTTTTGGTACTGTTCTGAGAAGGCATATCTAAGAAGTGGGAATAAACGGCCAATAACCCAACTGTTGCAATTTCTTTTTTGCCTAACTTTTCCAGGCCAATAAAGGGCAAGATAGTGGTGTAAATTCTGTCGAAGCAGTCATGAAGAAGGCAGCCTAGCTGCACCCAGAGAAGGCAGCCTAGCTGCACCCAGATCATCTGAGGTAGACTCACTCACTCTGGGGGCCCCTTACCGTAATTGTTGCTTGAATATCTTCCATTGGGGGGAGGGTATCACAAAGGAATTTCTTAACTCTTATTGTTTATTCTTTTCAACCCAATAGTAGTTGGAAAGAATTATATAAAAGGGGTTGAGAGTGTCTGTCTGTCTGGGGGATACACTGAAAATTTCATAGAATGGGATGAAACTTGGCATGTGGGAAAAACTGATATAAAGACATATCATGTTCAAAAATGGGCCAGATAGGAGCAGGGATTCCAGAGAAATGAGTCCTCCAAAAAACTAATTAGGTGAAAGAGTTCCATCTTCTGTAGCATAGACACTTACATACAGTGAAACATAGCAATTAGATAATTGCCCTTTTCAAACTCCCTCTCCCAGTTCTCTACTCACCCAACCCCCTAAATTGTCCCACAGTCCAAAAACCACCCCTCCTCCACAATTAGCCCATCACACCACACAATCCTCCCACCCTCAAAAATACTCATTTGCAATTGCCCTATCAACCCACCAAATGCTTCCATACCGAAAAAATACATCAACACAACTCCTCACTAATCTGTAAACTACTCTACCCAAAAATATGATCTCTTGTAACTGCCTCACCAACCTGCAAACTGGCCCATCCCCCCAAAGTAACCTTAACAACTGCCCTACCACCCCGCAAACTGCCCCACCAGCACAACCTAACCCCTCCTGCAACAGCCCCACTATACCGTCAGTTACTCCACCCCAAAAACTACCCCAGCCCAACTGCCCCACCAACTACCCATCCCCAAAAACTATCCACCCAAACTGCCCTACAAACTAACACCTCCAAAATATACCCCGCCCTAACTGCCCAGCTAACCCCTGCAACAAACTACCCCCTGCAACTGCCCCACTGCCCCACCCCCAAAACATATTCCCCCCACAACAGTCCCAAAATTGCAATGTGTGCCATCAAGTCAATGCTGACTCCTGGCGACCCAGTCCTTGAGTTTTCTTGGCAAGGTGCAACTGGAAGTAGATTGCCAGTCTGCCCCTTGCCTCACAAACTAACTTCACCCCAAAAAACTACACCCTTGCAACTGCACAACTACTCTGGAAACAACTCTCTCATGGCTCTGAAACTACCTAACTCCCCCAAAAAACTACCCTGCAACTGCCCCACCATCCCACAAACTACCTCTACCACCGAAAACAAAACCCCTGCAACTTCCTCACAAATTACTCTAACCCCAAAACCATTCCCTTGCAACTGCCCCACAGCCCCGGAAACTACCCCACTCCCAGAACTATCCCAGAAGTGGTCCACCACACCGCAAACTACCCCATCCCCAAAACTACCCAACATCTGCCCCACCACTCCGCAAATTACCCCATCCCTAAAACTACTCCCTTGCAACTGTCCCACAGCCCCACAAAGTTCCTTATATATTTTGGTTGCAATAACTTGGCATTTATGTGTCAAACATATTCTATTACATCGAGTATATATCTCTGTGAAGAAAGTATCTGAATTTTAAGATCACAGATAGTAAAATATTTAGCAATTGCTTATTACAAGCAGAGATATATTCTATTATTGCGATAGATTTGAAAATAATAATTTGAAAAGAAAAGCTCACTTTGGATATTCAATAAGGGGGTTATTTTGGAAGCCCTGTTCGTGATTTGGACGTCTGAAAATGGGCATAGAAACAGCCAAAGCATAGAGACCTCTAAGTCTGAATGAGGGCATGGCCAGGGCAAGCTTAGACCTGTTCCAGGTACGAATAAGCATTAAGACAGTGCTTGTTTTGGCTGAAAAACATCCAGAGGGTGAGGAGAAGATAGTGCATCATCATCCCCAATACAATCACAATGACAGCAGCAGTGGGATTATGAACACTGGTTTTGCTCGTCCTAGCCCACTACTCTAACCATTAGGCTAGAATATTATTAAATAGACGTCCATATCAGACGCATCCACATTTGTGAAATCATGTCTGCACCTGGACATGCCTATTTTTTTGTTTCTTTTTTGACATTCTGGCTTAGGTATCCCAGATTGCACTTGAACATCCTTTCTAAAATGCCCCTCCATATCTTTAAGCATTTCCCATATCCCCATCTCAAATTATCTTGTGCTAGAGACATAACATATGTGAGAATGTCCCTATGCCTGTGTGGCACGACTCAGCATATACTGTCTTTCCGAGAAATGAATTTGGAGATTTTTATAGGTGTCCAGACTGCCCTGAGCTGTAAAATTTATTTATGTGACAGGTTCTGTATACTGCTTTGTCATTTAGTCAAAGCGGTTTATACTGTAACTTAAACTTGGTAATGCACATTAAACAGGGACACTGAACTTGGACTCTTCGGAGGCAATGGAGGGTTAAGTGACTTGCCCAAGGCCACAAGGAGTGCTAGTGGTAATCAAACCCTGGTCTCTTGGTTCCCAAGCCAGTGCTCTAACCATTAGAAATAAAAGAGTTGAATGAGGGATGATGACACTGAAACCCACAATGGCTGTCCTGACCTGAAGAAGGTTTTAGCCTTCGAAAGCTAGTCTAATATTGTATTACGTTAGTTCAATTAAAAGATATCACCTTATTTTCCTTTTTTTGTTTTTTTCTTTTTATTTAACTATTATTGCTAAAAAAGCACATTGCACTAGTTCCATAGAGAGCTCTAAGTCCTTGTTCCACTTTTTTTACCCTCCACATGCCCCCCTATAAGTACATTTCGCAAACATTGAGAATCTCAAATCCACTTTAGAGGATAATCTATCTTATCATAAGTTTTAAAAAGTTGTGCTATATCTCGCAGTGAATAGGTAATAATTTTCTCTGCTAACTGCCTTAACTGAAGTCTGCAAATCTTTAAGATCCACCTAGTTTTAATTTCATCCTTATCTGTGGGGAGGTCGCACACGCTTTTCCTTTTAAACTCCCAGTCAACATTCATATACCTTGTCTTTCCTGCTCATGCCAATGAATTAAAGAACTGTTAACTTAAAATACTGGACTGTAATAGTGGAGCATTTTGGTAGTAACTTTCAATTTTTTCAACTAATTATCCAGTTTTCGGTCTTCCCATCTAGTTAACCCTATAGTCAAATTTAAGGCAACTTTCTATCCTGCCAGTGGAGAATGCACATCTGTTTGAACAATAATTTTTAGACTCAAGTACACTGTGAACTAGTGTATCTCACAGTGTGTCCCCTGTTGAACAGCTGCTCCCACTGTGTGTGCTGCCAAATACTTGCCTGTTTCTCACAGACTTATAGGTATTTTACAAGGCTCCACTTTGCTAATTGTAAATGTCCCAACTTGGATGCCTCTTTTCATATCTAGATAACCTCTGCAAACTGGACTTCAAATCTGTAAGGTAATGAGCATAGATAGAAATGTCTTTGGAGGACTTCTGGTGACGTCACCGGGACGAATGGTGGTGTAGTGTTCAGCTCCGCCGCCATAAGCCCGTCAATGGGGGGAATATACCCCGAAATGTGTGAGTTGTGAGGAGCACGGAAGATGGGGCAGTAGCGGAACACCTCTAGAGGGGGAGGGGCAAAGAGGAGCGATTTAAGCGCAGGAGTGCTGGGCCATACGACGGAAGGTAGAGAGTGGCCGAGCCGGAGGACCACGAGGCGAGTGGAAGAGAGGAGTTGCTGAGTGGAGAAGGCCTGAGTACGGTGGGTGAGTCAGTGAGGGCTGGAACGAGAACTCCTGTCCCGGGAAGAGAGAGAGGAGGCGGCTACTAGAAGAGCAGGAGTGAACACAAGGGAGCACGAGCTGTGCTCTACAAGAGCGGAGGATCGGAAGAGCTGGGAAGACACGTGGCAGTCCGGCGAGGGTGAAGAGAACTGGCAGTGAGAGAGTGCCTACAGGGTAGAACCAAGAGCGCAAAGCACTAGATTCCGGAGTGCAGCGACGGTGAAGGAGCAAGACAAGTACCAGGTCTTGCAAGGGGGCACAACCACGGAGACACAAATAAAGCTGGAGTACAGGGGAGAGTTGTCGCTGGGCCCAGGACTATAAAAACAAAAATATAAAAAGAATAAAATTTATATAAAAAAAAAAAAACGGAGCGGAGCCTAGCAGATGAGAAGTGATGCTGCTATGAGATGAGAAGGAGCCTACCAGATAAACAAAGACAACAGTCACATAAAGCAGCAGAAAGACGGGCAGGCTATACAAAAAAAGGACACAGAGCAATGGGGGAAAGACAGCACCCCCTGAGAGAGCACAAGGAGTACGTGGAGGAGTAAACACTTGGGGGAGAACCCACTGAATTGCCTAGAGATTGGGGCACCTCATCCTAGGGGAAATAAAGGGAACATGGATAAACTAAAAGGTGGACAATCCGCAAAGAAGAAATTGGCGGAATTCAGATCCTCATATGTATCACCAAGAGGAGGGAAGGAGGGGGAGAAGGAAGGAAGAACAGTGCCGGACCGCCCACCGGAGCAGGAAGAGGAGATTGAGCGGGCCTGCAGCCCGGGAGTAGCTGCAATGCTCAAGATGTGGCTATTAGAGATGAAAGAGGAAATCAAGTTGGAGATCAGTGGAGTCAAACATGAATTAAAAGAGTCTATACAATTTTTGCGACAGGACATCGTAGAAATGGGGACTCGAGTAGCAGAAATGGAGAATCAGCTGGAGCAGCAAGAGGTGGCAACAGAGGAATTACAAAAAGGATGGGAGGAAGTGATGCGAGGTCAAGAAGAGCAGCAGAGGAAAGTGGAAGATTTAGAGGATCGCTCCAGACGAAGTAACATCCGGATACGCGGGCTCCCAGAAGAAGCTCAGTGGAGGAGTGGCCTAGTGGTTGGGGCAAGGTACTTCAGGCCGGAAGGTCGGGGGTTCAAATCCCACTAGAGGACAGCAACCTTGGGCCGGAAGGACTGGGGTTTCTAGTCCCACAGGTGCTCCTTGTGGTCTTGGGCAAGCCACTTAACCCTCCATAGCCCATGTTCCCTGTAAAATAGTTATCTCCAAGTTATAATGCCCTGTTCAATGTAATTTCAGTTTGTTCAATGTAAACTGCACTGATGCAGAATAGCGCGGTATATAAGAGAATGTAATAAATAAATAAATAATAATAAATATAAGAACTATGACAAAGTGGCTACTAAGATATTTAAATCCCTGCTCTTGGCTGCAGACCCAGTAGAGGGCGAGGTAGATGAGCATTTACAAATTGAGAGGGCTCATAGAGGTCTGGGACCTGTAAGAGACAACAAGCCACGAGATATTGTGGTGTGTTTAGGTTCGTTTAAAACAAAAGAGAGGCTGCTGAGGGCGGCTAGAAAAGTGCGACAGTTTACATGGGAAGAGCACACCCTGGAATTGTTTCAAGACCTTTCTATGGGAATGCTCCAGCGCAGAAGAAACCTTAAGGAGGTAACAGCATTTCTGAGGAGGGAGGACATGCAATATAAGTGATTGCTTCCATTTGGACTTCTGATAACAGTCAAGGGAAGGTCAAGGCGAGTGAGGTTGTGTGAAGAAGCCTGGAAAGCACTTAAGGAGCTGGGTCTATCCAACCTTCCCGAGGGCGGGAGAAACCAGACCAGAACAACAAGTACAACGCCATCAATCACCAAGAGGGACAGTTTACGATGGCATAGAGTACCAGCGGAAGGCAGAAGGTTAGCGAGAATGGACAAAGAGTGCCCTGCAGCGCAAGTGGCAGAGCAAGGAGCTGGCTGAAGTGGAGGACTTTGTGTAATAGGGTAAAGGGGGAAGAAACTATTTAGGGGGCGGAGGAGGGGAAGGGAGGCAGGTTAGGATTGAGTGTCTGGATAGGAGGGGGTTCAGGGGGGGCAGGGGGAAGAGGAGGGGGACAAGTGTGGCTTAGGAGGGGGAAGGGAAGGGGATCATAGTGGAGTGGGGGGAGAAGGGGGGGGTGATGCGGAATGGAGGGACAAGGGACGGGTAGCGGGTTGATAGTGAGTCACCGTAAAGGAAGACAAATTTCCCTTGAGGAGAGGGGGGATGAGGGAGGGGGAGGAGGGGGGAGGGAAAAAAGCAGGGAGGAAGGGGGGAGTATTGTTAAGTGGTGATTTGAAAATTGTCACGTTGAATGTGAAGGGGTTGAATTCACCCTGGAAGAGACAGAAATTGTATAAAGAATTAACAAGCCATAAATTGTAGTGCAACCTAAGGGATATAGAGACTGCATTTTTGCCTCAAACTTAAGGGAAAGGAAGAAAGGAGGGGTGGTTGTTTTCATCAGTGGGGAGCATAAAACCGAGGTTCAGTCTGTGACAAGGGATAAGGGGGGGAGATACCTACTACTGCGTGTGAAAATAGGGGAGGAGTGGTTTTGTGTGGTAAATGTCTACGCGCCCACGGGGTCCCAGAAATATTTTTGGGAGGAGTTAAGTGAGCAGGTTACTTTAATGGGGGAAGGAGCGATGATTTGTGGAGGGGACTTCAATATGCCCTGGGAGGTGGGGAGAGACACGACGGGTAAGAGGGAAGGGCGAGGGGCAGCTAGACAGAGATATCACAGGTTCGTGAATGAGAATGATTTGATAGATGCATGGCGCTTGATGAATCCAGGTAGGCAACAGTTTTCCTTCTTCTCAGCAGCTCATGGCACATATTCAAGGCTAGATGTTATCTGGTTAGGGAAGGAGTTGGCGGGCAGGATAAAGGGAGGAGAAACTGAGCCTATAACGTGGTCAGACCATGCACCAGTGGTAGTACAGGTGAGGGTGCGCGGTGAAAGTAAAGGGGTGCAATATTGGAAACTAAATGAAGGCTTACTGGAGGATACCAGGGTGGTGAGAGAGGTGGAAAATTTAATACCGGAGTACTTCGAAAAGAATGGGGAGGGAGAGGTAAAAGAGGGGGTAGTATGGGATGCATTCAAAGCAGTGGTGAGGGGGGTGCTGATAAAGTGGGGAGCACGGATAAAAAGGGAAAGGGAGGAGCAGGAATGGCAGCTAAGGCACCAACTAATGGTTCTGGAGGGAAAAGATGCTCAGGGGGGTAGTGGACAATATCGGGGTGCAGTATTGGAGACGAGGGCTAAACTGAATGTGTTGGAGAGGAACGGATAAGACATCACCTGCAATTGCTGAGGCAGAATTTCTTCGAAGGGGGTAATAAAGCGGGGAAGTATTTGGCACGGCGGTTAAAAAAGAGAAAGGAATGGAATAGAATCATACAGATTAGATGATCACCAGATTAAAGAAGAGTTTGTAGCGTTTTATCAGAAGTAATATGCTGCTCAATCAGAGGGCCCAGCGGGGACTATCAATAATTATTTGGGAGAAGTGGGGTTGCCATGGTTGGAAGAAGGGGAACAGCAGAATCTAGACAGGGAGATGGGAGCAGAGGAAGTGATACGGGTGATCAAGGATATGAAGCTAGGAAAGGCCCTGGGTCTAGATGGGCTGACGGCGATGTTTTATAAGAAATTTGGGGGTCTGTTAGTACAACCCTTAATGAAAGTATTCAATATGCCAAGGATTGGGGAGAAGTTGGCGGAAACGATGGGCCGGGCAGGCATTACCCTTATACATAAGGAAGGGAAAGACCTGCAGGAGTGCGCATCATACAGGCCAATATCGCTTTTAAATATTGATGCGAAGCTGCTGGCAAAGATACTAGCGATGAGGCTTAATAAAGTACTGGGTAAGTTGGTTCATGATGACCAAGCAGGTTTCATACTGGGGCGGCAGGTGGCGGATTATATCAGGAAAGTACTAAATGTGATTTGGAAAGCAAGGTGCTCAAATGACCATGTGCTGTTGGTATCGCTTGACGCTGAAAAAGCATCTGATCAAGTGTCATGGAAATTTGTATTTTCTGTGCTGGAGGCTATGGGGTTCGGGGCAGAGTTTGTGAATTGGATAAAAGCTTTGTATGTGAGTCCTAAAGCATGTGTGAGAGTAAATGGGGGGTACTCATGCTTTTTTCCTCTGGGGAGGGGAACTCGGCAGGGCTGCCCTCTATCGCCACTGCTTTTCGCGCTCTCATTAGAGCCCCTGACAGCGCGGATAAGGGCGAGTCAGGATATTAAGGGGGTAAGGGTGGGACAAAGGAGTGGAGGAGTGGCCTAGTGGTTGGGGCAAGGTACTTCAGGCCGGAAGGTCGGAGGTTCAAATCCCACTAGAGGACAGCAACCTTGGGCCGGAAGGACTGGGGTTTCTAGTCCCACAGAGGTGCTCCTTGTGGTCTTGGGCAAGCCACTTAACCCTCCATAGCCCATGTTCCCTGTAAAATAGTTATCTCCAAGTTATAATGCCCTGTTCAATGTAATTTCAGTTTGTTCAATGTAAACTGCACTGATGCAGAATAGTGCATTATATAAGAGAATGTAAATAAATAAATAAAGGGAGTATCGCATGTTGCTCTTTGCAGATGATATACTGTTAACGATCACAAGACCAGGGGAAACATTGCCAGCAATTATGAGTGAGGTATAGGCCTATGGGGAAGTGGCGGGGTTCCGGATCAATTGGGGAAAATCAGAAATATTAAGTTTGGTAGGGGAGGAGGAACTCCAAGTGGGGCTGCAGCAGCGCTTTCCTTTTAGGTGGGCAAAGCGGTCAATTCGGTACTTGGGGGTGCAGGTGGGGAGGGCACTGGAAGACTTATTTGAATTAAATTATAAAAAGCTCTTGGGGCAAATGGAGATACAGTTGAGGGGGTGGAGCAGGGGATACTATTCTTGGTTTGGGCGGATGGCGATTGTCAAAATGATGTTGCTTCCCCAGTTCCTGTTCTACTTTCAAGTATTACCAATAGCGATACCGAGAAGAGTATTGAGGAAGGTACAAAAACAAGTGGACGGTTTTATCTGGGGGGGCAAGAGGCCAAGGGTGGCGGCGAGGACATTGCAAGTTGAGGGAACAGAGGGAGGGATGGGTGTACCTAATTTTACATTGTACTATAAAGTAGCGCAGATGAGGGAGGTATATTCATGGTTACGGGAACCATACAAACAATGGGTAATGATGGAGGCAGTTGATTTTGGCCCCGGAGAGTTGGAAAGGGTAGTCTGGGGGGGGGTAGGGAGAGAGGGAAGACAACCCCTTGGTGGGGCACACCTTAAATGTGTGACAGCAGCATAGGCAGAGGATGGTGGAGGATAAGAGATGGTCACACACAATGTCCTTATAGGCATATTGTGAAGAGGGAGTAGGCCCGAGTAGAGTAGTTTTACGAAGATGGGCGGAGCAGGGACTAAGTTAGGTGTCACAGATACCAGTAGGGAAAGAGGTAAGGGGTTTTGAGGGTATACGAGATTTGTATCAGTTGCTGGAAGCAGACAAGTATGCGTATGCGCAAATGGGTTCTTTGGTTCGACAGAGGAAGTGGTGGCAGGATATCGGGGGGGGGGGGGAAGTTGAATGGTTTGAAGGGGCATGTTCGGGTTCCTTGGGGCAGAAGGGCATGCTGTCTAGAATATATAAAGGGTTAATTGCGAGGGGAGCGGGGGGTTAATTGTGAGGGGAGTTATATGGAAGTGTGGGAAAGGGATTTAGGGGTGCAATGGGAGGTGGAGGAATGGGAGGGAGTAGCGATGGGAATTGCTAAATTCTCTATAACTACATCACTGCGTGAGAATGGGTTCAAGGTGCTGTGCAGGTGGCATCTCACACCAGAGCGATTGCACAAAGCGGGTGTAATGAAGACGAATGAATGCTGGAGGCAGTGTGGCGCAGGGGGAACATGGATGCATATGTGGTGGTCATGCCCAGTTGTTCAAAAGTACTGGGGGAAAATTGGGGATAATATTAATAAAATTGTGGGATCACGTATAGAGCTTACTCCTGAAATGTGTTTCCTGCAAAAGAAGGATGGGAAGTGGGAAGGAGAGTGGGATATCATTTGGTACTTTATCACGGCAGCTAGATGTGAAATAGCATGGTACTGGAATAGAATGTGTTTACCATCTATGGACAGTTATGCTAAGCGGATGTCATAAATATATCTTATGTACAAAATAATGGGGAAAAAGAAGGGCAGAGGAGGACAAATGGCGAAACGATGGGAGGGGGTTTGGAGAAGGTTAAGGGAGCGTATGTGGAAGGATGGAGCAGCAGAGAATAAGGTTGGGGGAAAGGTGCAGTTGGAGTGAATGATTTGGATTAGAGTTATGGTTAAAATATGAGATTTTCGTTTACAGGAGAGAAGTAGGGGGGTGGAAGGGAGGCAGGAAGGGAGAGAGGGAGGGAAGGGGGGAGGGAGGGGGTTTATAAGTTATAAGTTGGTAAGCTCAAAGCAAAGGGCAGGACGGGGGTAGGTTGGGATACTGGAGACGGTGGAGGTGGCATTAGGTATAATGCCACCTCCTGTTAAATGTAAAATGTACTACAGTTATCCTGTATGTATATGTTTTTGTTCCATGTGAACCGCGCTGATGACAATAGTGCGGTATATAAGAGATGTTAAATAAATAAATAAATAATGAAGGGAGGGGTTGAATGTACATGCAAATGCTTACTGTAACTGTAATTGTTGGTATAAGTTGTGTGTGAAAATTTCAATAAAGTTCAAGTTTAAAAAAAAAAAGAAATATCTTTGTAAATGAATTATGGCCAGTAGACACTTTACTGGTCCTTGCTTCTTTTTAAAGCAGTGATTAGGGCTCAGACGGGAGCCCACTAAAATAACCAGATTCTTTAGGAAACAGAGCCATTTGAGGGCCTACCTGCTCTCTGCGAACAGGACAGTATCCCCATATCTTGTGAGCTGCAGCCTTTTCCATAGCTCGTTAAGGCATCAAGCGAAGATCGGCAATTCCCTTTGTCTCCTCCTCCCTCCTCGGGAACAGCTTTGTCTTTGAGAGAGGAGTCCTCTGTTTGATGATTTTGTTTGGGGACCTGCTCACTCTCCAGGAGTTGTCGATTGGTCTGAGACAGGAGTTTGAAGCAAGTTCTCACTTGTTGTGACATAGTACTGATGAGGTCCAGAACCAAAGGGTCCCCACATCCCTTTAAATGCTACAAACAATAATTTTACATTATAAAGTGAAGGAAGAGAGAATTTGTCAGATTATTACTGGCTTATAAAAAGGAAAATAATCTCATAAGACCAGAGAATTGCAGTCTTCCATTTCTGTCAGCTATACCTCAATCCTTCACCTAAATGTTCATGCTTTAAAATAAATAATGTGTGTCATGGTGATATGTGACGCACTGTTTTATGGTCCACAATGCCATGCTATACAGTAATGACCCGATTGATGTAATGTGCACTTTTTGCAGAAGAACTCACCACACAATTATCTTTTGCACGTACACTGAATTTTGCATTTGCACCAAATGTAATATTCAAGCATGTTGTTGTTGTTAAGTGCCGTCGAGTCGGTGTCGATATTCAAGCATAATGAGCACAAAAATGCGCAAATTTGTAAAAATGCTGCAAACCTCATACAAGTGTTTCTTAAGGGTAAATCTGGCATGGGACACATGGTAAAATGCTCCTAGAGAATGACTGAAAGTAGTTGTTTTGTCCTCCCCGATCTGCAGCAGCAACATGCTGAACTCCTCCACAGCCCCCCCCCCCCTCACGGGTCCACCCTTACAAAAGGGTGCCAGTGCCACCGATCTTCTGATAAGTGGCACAGACACCAGGGAAGGCCACCAACACCCTTTCAGCACCCCCCATCGGACAGCACCCCACAGAAAGCTAAGATCCCAGCCAGCCAGCCAGCCGGGACCCCACTGCTCCCTGCACCCCATCCCCAAGTCCATATCTAAAGGTTCCATGGTGGTCCAGCAGCAAAGGGGCTGGGGCAGTCCCCCTGCTCCTGCCCCTGTCTCCGATGCTATATAAAATGGTGCTGGTCTCATGGTGCTGCCCCCTAGCGAGAAGACATCAAAGTCAGTGTCTTCTCACTAGGAGGTAACACTGCAAGAGTGGCACCATTTTCTATAGCGCCAGGGATGAGGGCAGGAGCAAGGGGGACAGCTCTTGTCCCCATGCCACTAGACCACCATGGAACCTTTAGGTAAGGGCTGGGGGGGGGGGGTCCCAACTAGTTAGCCAGGAGCTTTGTTTCCATGGCTGGCCCCGAAGACCCCCCTCCCATAGTCAGCATCCCTTAGGGGTTGGATAAGGTCTGGGTTGGTGGTTGCTAAAAGGGGGGGTAGCCTTCCATGGTGTTCCCTAGCTTCCATGGGGGGAGATGGGAGGGGGGACTCAGCTGGCTAGCCAGGAGCTTTGTTTCCATGGTGGGCCCCAAAGACCCCCCCCCCCGATAGTCAGCATCCCTTAAAGGTTGGATGAAGTTTCATTCAAAAACAGAAGTCCTAATTGTAACAAAAAGCCAGTCATATATCCCTCCAACCCACATAACAATACAAAATCATGACATTAAAATAAAAAACGAAATAAGATACCTAGGTGTTATACTAGACACACATCTGACGATGACTACTCATATCAGAAACACTATAAAGAAAATATACTTTAAACTCAAAATCCTTAAACAACTTCGCCCATTAGTACACCTACAAGACTTCATTAATATAATCCAGGCTACAATAACCCCGCACTTTGATTTCGCTAACCTAATTCTTCTAGGAATAACAAAACAAAATATCAAAAGAATCCAACTAGCACAAAATACAGCAGCTAGAATTATAATGAAAGCACACTCATTCCAGCACATAACACCAATACTAGCTTCCCTTCATTGGTTGCCAATTCAAAGCAGAATAATATATAAAACTACAATAACTACTTTTAAAGCATTAAATCACATGGCCCCAATCCCTCTAAATAACCTAATCAGTATGGAACCTCAAAAAACTACACACAGAAAAGGACACTCAAATAAACTAAACTCCCCTCATGATTTCATAAAAGCAAATAAATTAACTAACAACAGAGCTTTCTCTCATGCAGCCCCATCCACCTGGAATTCCCTTCCAGAGGACCTAAGATCTATAAAGGAAATTATGGAACTCCGTAAAAAACTAAAAACTTATCTATTCTCCATGCACTACGGCAACATAGATAACCCCTTGATTTACTCAGATAATGGCTAAAATCACCTGACTGAGTAATACTAAATCTTACAATTTAACAGAAAAACCACTGAACTAAAAACGCTATGATTAAACCCTAAAGTACCACTACTTGTATCTGTATATAGTTTATCTGTATATAGTTTATTGTACATAGTTTAAAAGCAAGTTTCATGCTGTTATGTATTAGCCTATGCTGTTAACCAATTTATTGTTTATTGTTACATAATGTTCGATGTAAAACAAAGCTCTTGCTTTGTGGATTTTGTTTTATTGTAAACCGCAACTGAACTCTGGAAGATGCGGGATATAAATGTTTGTTAAATAAATAAATAAATGAAGTCTGGGTGGATGGGTGCTAAAAAGGGGGATGGCCCTTCCTGGTGTTGGTGCTGCAGACTGGAAGATCCGCAGTACTGGTGCCCTTTTGCAAAGGGGGGCCCAAGGGGTGGGCCACAGGGGGAATCAGCATGTTGCTGCTGCTGTAAATTGGCAGCGGTGGTGAAGTGGCAATGATGGCTCAGATGAAGATGTAGCAATTTGGGCAGCTAACATGCAACAACAGTTTGCACACTAGCTGCCCTTAGCACTAAGCCTTTTCCCTGCCCCGATTCCACTTCCCTCTCATTTTCCACATGAAAGGCAGTTACTGCGGAAAACTGCCTGTGGTAGCGGCATTTTGACCACATTAGCTGTCACCGTGGCTCGATTTTTACTGCATCAGCGCTG
Organism: Ichthyophis bannanicus; assembly: GCA_033557465.1. Taxonomy (NCBI): domain Eukaryota; kingdom Metazoa; phylum Chordata; class Amphibia; order Gymnophiona; family Ichthyophiidae; genus Ichthyophis; species Ichthyophis bannanicus. The sequence continues at coordinate 938,510,726 of CM066033.1, read as the reverse complement.
CAAAACACTAATGCCTTAACATATACCAGGCCTCGGTGCTGTTAAATATAAGGTTATATATTATTCATAACTTATTGCCCTAAAGGTAGAATATTTCTGAAAATTGTTGTTCTTGTGTCTATGATACGGTATATCCTCCCTGTTGTTAACTGCACTCCTGGTTTCTGAAATAATCACTGTTTTACCTTGGTGCTCATTAGCTGAGAGGTAAAGGGGCTGGGGCACTATTAGAATACTCATTTCAAGGACAGCTTCTTCGGAAGTCTTCACATTGGAGGAATCCATTATTATACAGATCACACCTCTGGGTGAGGTAGAGCCCCACCAAGGGCTGTGCAAACAGCGTAGCTGCACAGGGCACAAGTACAGAAGGGGCTCTAATATCATTTCTGGGTTTCCAGGAAGCTTGACAAGAGTGGGTTCCTGCATGCATGGTGGGGGGGGGGGGGTGGGAGCACCAGGTTTGTGACTCGCACGGGACACATTTCTAGCTTGGTAAGGTCCTGAGTGAGGCTATATACCCGAGTCTCTATCTCTACAACTGTACACCTTCTCATGTGCTGGTTCCTCCATGTGCAAAGCACCAGCACCTGACGGCTCCACTGCATTGAAAACCTCAGTTGCCAGCTGCATGGCTGTTGTGTTAAATGTTAACATCTACATGCTTGTAATAGTCATGTGAAATCATTTTAGTTCTTGTCTCGCTGGTTTAGAAAGGGAGACTCACCGCTATTTCTAAGATCAGCTCTTCCGTTTTGTTTCCAATTTCTCGCACGGTGTCAGGCTGCTTCTGGAAATGTCCCTCAAGGCCTCTGTTTTCTAAGCCTCCATGCTGCAGGAAGTACCAGAAATTAGCTTTTTCGGAAAGGCCATGTTGTTCCTCTTTAGCAAAAAACTTTTTTCTTGAATTAATAAACCCAATCATCTAAAATATTTATTTTCCCAGTATATACTTAGAAAACCAGCAGGATATTGTTGGACCATCACTGCAGGATTTGACAATGAGAAGTCACACTGTAACAGCATAACAATACTAAAATGACTAAATGTGTTTCAAACTGCAATCCTGGAGGGCCACAAACCAGTCTGGTTTTCAGGATATACCTTATGAATATATGCATGCAATATGTCTGCATACAATGGAGGTAGTGCATGTAAATATATCTTAAGCATATTCATTTGGGATATTCTGAAAACCTGATTGGTTTTAGGCCCTCCAGGATCGCAGTTTGACATCCCTGCATTACTGTAACAGGCAGCACAGTAGAACATTCATATAACAGATCTGATACTCACAATGTCAACGCAATGCTATGAAAAATCTTAATAAGCAATAAAGGGTACAACTGCAATTAGGACATATAGCTAGACAAGATGGGTAAGACAAATGCACTGGAATAAACAAAAATGGGTGGCCAGGTGGAGGGCAAATTATAACAATGTAATAGAAAAAGTTACGAGGATCTAGTCTCAGTTACAGGGAGTGTGGCAAGCTCGACTTCACGCAGTATAGTGAAAGAATAGTCAGTCACCAGAGCCATTAAAGGCTTGAGAGCCAGGCTTTCACCTGCTTCCTGAAGCATAGCCCCTCTGGGAGCGAGTTCCAGACTATGGGGGCTACGTGAAACCTTAATGGCATTTACATGCTTGTGTACGGTTGGCCAGAATTAATTCTACAGTGCTGCACGCTTAAAGATGGCGACTATCTAATGGCAGCAGCCACGAGTGAAGCCCCTGAAATCAGAGGCTGTAGCCGCGGATGCACATGCCAAAGTCTGTGGGATACATTCCCTTTAAGAGGAAGGCACTACAGTATGTAGCACTGAACAATATATTTATTGATTGATTTGTAAAAGGTATATACTGCTCTTCTGGGCCATTAAAATGGTTATAAAAATCCTCGAGGCCAATATTTAAGAAAACCTGAGCGTCTAAATTAGGTATCTAAGATTTAAAATGGAAATTCTTCTATATTTAGGGCCTAAAACATGGGATCATAAATATAGCCTTACAGTTCATTTGCCTAGATTTAGGAGATGATTTTAAAAGGCTTGGCTACCCCATTCCCGTGTGTAAAAGAGCTGAATCGCACATGTAAATGGTCACATGTATGTAAGCAGTGAGTTTAAGAAAACAATTAATTATATGTGTACACCCACAGCATGTACAGATTTGGAGGCACATGTTCTGGGCATGGTTTTGGTTGACCCATGCCTGGAATTTGGTGCTTATGACACCAGATTTTGAAGGCACCAAACACCTGGGTTAAACTTGAACCTGATCATGCTCTATGATCTCCCCACTACTCTCTGCTCCTACCTATGGGCACCTACATCTTAAATCTGGCCCTGGGTGGACTTTGGGAGTAGATGTATGGTCCATATTATGCAATGGAAATGTTTTGCTATTTGCATTTACACCTGCTCGGAGGTATGTACAACTCAATTAACTGCTTATTTGGAGGAGCGATTGAGAGAGGAACTGTGTTCAAAACTTCTTCAAATAGCAAAAAAAAAAATGCGTTTTGGAGCATGGCTCTCCTTGGATGTTTAGTTGTGCAAAATCCAGTACTTATTAAATTTAAGTGCACATAATTAAAATGTGCAGGTAGCAAAATCTACTCCTTACACATGGAGATGACAAATCGAGGTGATACTTTTTTGTGAAGTATTTGTTCCTGCTGAATGCGCCTTCAAATACACACATCTTCCCCGCAGACTTAGAAGTATTTTACAGCGAATCTTTTGTAAAATACACTGCAAAGTGTGAACAACTCACCTTTGTGCCCCTTTTCCACCTAGACAACCTAAGCAAAATTGGGCATTATGTATCTTAAGTTAGGTGCCCAGTGTTGAAAATCAGTGTTAAGTACCTAGCTTTTCTCCACTCTAAATTCACCCTACCAGTACCCACATTTAGGATCCTATGGGTTGATATTCAAAGGCATTAATCCAGATAATGCCTGTCATTATCTAGATAAATGTTTTAGTTGCCAATATCTGTTGATATTCAGCAGCACTACTGGGATAGTGCCACCGAATGTTCTTGCAAACCCCCTCGGCACTACCTAGATATTGTCAAGATGAAATGTAGATGGAGTAACAAGTTATTTAGAGAGCGGCGATAATCAGACTGCTATTTGGATAAATATAGGATAGCGAAAAAACAGTCCTAAATTTATTCAGATATCTATCTGGATAGCGGACTCAATATCGCCAGTATCTGGATAGGTTCCATACTGACTGCTCTAGGTGGTTATCCAGAACTACCCGCAATGCAGATAGCCATGCTGAAAATCTGCATTAGCTTTATACACTATAGACCGTGTTTAAAAATACATTGACCACGGTGTTTAAATATTGGCCCATTAGTGATTTTAGGCAGTCAGGCCTAGTCGGTTTTCAGATATTAAGATTGGAACTTCCACTGTTAGGCTCCTAAACCCTTTAAAATCAACCTACCTATCTCTCCCCTTAAGAGCTCAGAATATGAGCTCAGACAAAGGGCAAGTAAGTTCCAAGTAACAATGCCTGTGTTCCAAGCGGAATTTCAATTAGGAACTCCAGCTCCTTATCTCCAGGGCCGACGAAGAGTATTGGGGGTCTGGCAGGAACCTTTAGCCTTATGCCCCCCTCCCCATAGATCTCAATAATTAAACTCAACAACTATGATCATCTCAACCACTCCTCCCACAACAATCCTGTAAAAATGCATAACTGGATATCATATTTGCTAATATTCAGCTTGCTTTGTATGTATATGCATGCCCACTCTGCCTGCAGGTAAAAGTGCTGATGGATCTGAGTTTGTCTGGCTGTCGGGATCTCTTTTTTTGCTTTGACTGCTGCTGCTCTCGGTTCCTGCTGAGAAGATATCGCCCTAGGAGATCCCCTAGTCTTGCCTGATGGTTGAACCAGCCTGGCTTATCTCTATTCTAACTATGCTTCAGCATACTATATGGGTCATATCCACTACGCTCCTCACAAATTAAAAACCCCAAATCAACTCTATTTTCAGTAATATAAGAGCTTGAACAGAGCTGATTCTGCACACATATGGAGTAGTGCTCCTCAAGGACCTCTACAGAAAGACACTCCATGAGTCATCAGGCCAATTTTGAAATAGGAACTCCTTCCACTGGGGCAAGACACAAATATCTAGTGGCAGAAACAGTGGAGTAAGCTGTTGCTTTATAGAATTTACATTAATAGAAAATAGATGCCCTTAAGATAGTGTTTCCCAACTCAGTCCTGGAGACAAACTAAACCAGTCAAGTTTTCTAGATAGTCACAATGGTTATATATGAGATATATCTGCATACATTAGTTTGTAAACCACTTTGTATACTTGGCATAAGGCAGTATGGTAAGCTAAATAAACCAGAAACCATAAATCAATGGCATGCATATTCATTACAGATATTCTGAAAAGCAGACCAGTTAGACATGCCTAATGGACAGGCTTGAAAGTTACTATCTTAAGGTGCTCCCGATCCTTCTTTTCAAGACAAACTGGGAGACAATTTAAGTAAGCAATGCTTTGAATGAATAAAGCTGTTCCATACATTTTATTATCTTACGTCCAGGGGTGGCTCTGTCATTAGGAGAGTGAGGCGGCTGCAAAAAAATGCCCCCAAGACAGTTCAGCAGCAATTGCCTCACTCTATTTAATCGTTAAAAACAACAATGACAGGACATGCTTCTGCTGCTGCCGCCGCTGCTTCACCTGGGTCAGTGGTGGCCGCAACATCACCCCTCCTCTTGCCATCGATGCTGTCCCAAAAATGCTAAGAAGAAATGCGGCGGTAGTGGCAAGATATTAATTTTGAAAAAAAAAAATCCCAAAGCGCAGGGTCTTAGCGATTCCAGTGCTCTTCGAAGGCCCTGCTGTTCCAGCCCCCTTTTTGTATCAGAGGGAGGTGGGTCGGCAGGGCCTTCGAAGGTTTTGTGATTGCTGGAGCTGCTGCAAGATTGAAAGAGGCAGTGGCAGAAGGCTGGGGGGAAGTGATTTATATATATATATTTTATTTTTTTTTTTTTACCTCTGGGCCATTGGGTGATCCCGGGCCTGCTGTGCTCACGGGTCCGCAGTGCAGATCAGGCAGCCTGAGTTGTTCTTTTCTCTTGGGGCTGCGGCAGTGTGGTTATTTTTCATGTCTGCCCAATCTGCACCGCAGAAGCCACAGCAGCCCAGAGATAAAAAAAACCACATTATTCCTTGGATTAAAGTTGGGAGATGGGTGATGCTGGATGTAGTTGCTGGGAGCATGGATGTGGGGACAGATGCTGGCCCTGGGGTAAGGGGGGGGGGTGGGGGGGGAGAGGGCAGATGATGGCCACAGGGTGGGGGAGATAGAGCATAGATAGTGGACATGGGATGGGGATACAAAGCAGATCCTGGACACTGGATGGGGTACATAGGGGGATGAAGACCAGATACTGGGCATGGGGGGAGAATGAAGTGAGAGGACAGATGCTGAATATGAGGTAGAGTGCAGATGGTGGCCATGGGGTGGTGAGGTTTGGGGCAGAGGGCAGATGGTGGCCACAGGGTGGGAAAAGTGGAGGGCAGATGATGGACATGGGATGTAGGCAAATGCTGAACTCAGGGCAAATGCTGAACTCAGGGTAGGGGTGCATAGGGGATGGAGAGCAGATGCTGGACATGGGGTGGAGACGGAGGAGAAAGGGCAGATGCTGGCCACAGGATGGGGGTAGAGGACAGACAGGTGCTGGTTTTGGGGTGAGGGGGCAGAGGGAAGATGGTGGCTACAGGGTGGGGGAGGCAGAGGATAGATAATGGTCATGGAATGAGGGTAGAGAGCAGATGCTAGATTCAGGGTAGGGGGCAAAGGGGATGGAGAGCAAATGCTGGACATGGGATGAGATGGGGAGAAAGGGCAGATTCTGGAAATGGAATAATGGAAGGCAGAGAAATGGGAGATGTTGGATATGGGGGGAGAGAAAGAGAGAGATGTGGACATGAGGATGGAATGAGAGAAATGGAGAAATGGTGGACACGAGGATGGAATGAGAAGGGGAGAGATGGTGGACATGGGGAAGGAATAAGAGAGAGGGGAAATGGTGGACAAGGGGAGTGAATGAAAAATGGAATGGTGGACACGGGAGGAAATGAGAAAGGAGAGATGGTGGACATGGGGAGGGAATGAAAGAGAGGAGAGATGTGGACATGGATAGGAAATGAGAGAGGAAAGATGGATAGAGGAGAAGGAATGAGAGAGAGGGGAAATGGTAAACACGGGGAAGGGAATGAGAGAAGAGAGATGGTGGACACAGGAGGAGGGAATGAGAGAGAGGAGAGATGGTGGACACAGGGGGAGGAAGATGTGAAATGTTGGACATGAGGTGTGGGGAGAAAAAGAGGGATATATTGGATACTGGGGAGGAATAGAGAGAGGGGGAATAATGAACATGGTGGGGTGAGAAAAGGGGTGTGAGGTGCTGGATGGAGGAGAGAGGGTAGAGACTCTGGATAGGGAGACGTGGGGGAGGGAGAGAGAGAAAGGGGAGAGTTAGTTAAAGACTGGGGAATAAGAGGCTGAGGAAGGAGAGGGCAATGTTAAGGACTGAACAGTGGTAGGTAAAGTAGTAAGAGAGGGGACTAAGGACTCGATGGCAAGAGGGAGAAGTAAAATCTGAGTTGATAGAGTGAAAAAATACATGGAAGAAAATTAAAAAGATAAATGCCAGCAATGTAAGACAGTGAACAAGACAGGATGGGAGAGAACTAGTAGATGGGCCAGAGACTTTAGAAAGTGTTAAGAGAAGACAGAGAAAAGCAGAAACCAGAGACTGAGATCACCATGATTAGAGAATAAAATGGCCAGTCAACAAAGATAGGAAAATAAATGTTATTTTCAATTTAGTGACTGGAATATGTTAGTCTTTGGAATTTATATATTTTATCTTTATATTTTGCACAATAAGAACATAAGAACATAAGAAATGCCATACTGGGTCAGACCAAGGTCCATCAAGCCCAGTATTCTGTTTCCAACAGTGGCCAATCTAGGTCACAAGTACTTGGTAGGTTCCCGAAAAAGCACACAGGTTCCACAATGCTTGTCCAGGAGCAAGTAGTGGATTTCCTTGGTCCTCTTTAATAATGATTTATGGACCTGACCTCCAAGAACTTGTCCAAATCTTTTTCAAACCCCGTTTTGCTTTTACTACATCTTCCAGTAATGAATTCCATAGTTTGATTACACATTTAGTGAAAAACTATTTTCTCTTATTAGTCTTAAGTGGGTTACATTGTAGCTTCATTGTGTGTCCTCCTAGCCTTTCTATTTTTTATTCCATTCATTAATTTATAGACCTCTATCATATCTCCCCTCAGCCATCTCTTTTCCAAGTTAAAAAGCTCTAACCTTTTAAGCCTCTCCTCATAGGGGTATCTTTCCATCCCCTTTACCATTTTGGTGGCTCTTCTCTGTAATTCTGCTATATCCTTTTTAAGAAATGGTGACCAGAATTGCACACAATATTCAAGGTGTAGTCACACCATGGAACGATACAGAAGCATTAGAATATCCTGATATGGATTCACCAGGGGTATATGCATCTCATTCTATTTCCCTGGTGTTGTACTGCCCTGTCCTGAATGAACCTGCTCTTGTATGATTTCTGAATCTAAGCAGTGATGGGCCTGGCTAGTACTTGGATGCAGAAGGCCTGGCAACCAGTCGTTCCACTGGTTAGCCCTGGGATAAGCTGCATGGAATCTGTAGACCTTTTGTGAATCTGACAGGTTCTTGTGACATGGATTGGCCACTGTTGGAAATAGGATGCTGGGCTTGATGGATCCTTAGTCTGACCCAGTATGGCATATCTTATGTTCTTGCCAAGAAAACCCATGGACTGGTTTGCCAGAAGTCAGCATTGAGTTGACGGCATGCCATCATGTCTAATTTTAGTTTGTGTAATTCACTCCCTACTTGATGAGCAGCTGCGAGCAGCTTATGATAATTAATCACATACAAGCGAGAGAGAGCCCTAGGAACGATCACTTCCAGAAATTTAAACAGATCCACCACCAAAAAACCTGATACGAAGCCTCCAGCCAGCCCACCAACCAACCTGGTCCAACACATCATCAGAGAAGATTTCTGCCAGTTGACAAAAAAGCCAGAAACTCTACCAAAGTGGGAAATAATATCCGTGACTTTGGGGTGTGACACTGCTGGTTCACAGAGACAGATCAAAGTGTCATCTGCATATATAGAGATTGCATGTTATTCGCTCCCTACCACAGCACCCAATTCCTGCACTCTTGCCTAGACATGCACCGCAAGAGTCTCACTTGTCAGAGCAAACAAGAAGGGGGATAATGAGCATCCTTGTCTCGTACTCCGTGCAAGATGGAAAGGGGACGACTTAACCCATTAACTAGCAATGAGGCTTCAGGACAAGCATAGATGGCCTCAATCAACCTGCAAAAGTCTGATCTAAAACCAAGGTGCTGCAAAGGACAGCTTGGGGGACATCAGCACCCTTAAACGAATGACGAATATTAATCAACCAATGAACATGCTCAAAACCAAAACGATTCTTCATGAATCCCTTTTGATCATGATGAATCAGCGACTGCATCTGACTATCAAGATGTGCACACAGAACTTTGGTAAAAATCTTATAGTCAATGTTTAAGAGGGAGATCGACCTATAGTTACTACATAGCAAGGAATCTCACCTTTCCTTCGGGATAACCATAATAGTCGCTTGATGAAAGAATGCCGGGACAGCCTGTCGCATAAGCACTTCATTAAAGACCTTAATCAGGGTGGGCACAAACTGCGCTCTCATACACAACTCCTGCAGATCCGACATCACCTGAGCAGGGGGAATATACACATTAATAATAGAATAGGAGGTAATATGCAGATTCCCATTCTGAATGAGAAATTGACCCTCAACATCCAGGACCACATTGATAACCTGAAATGGACAATCCTTACTAATAAAAGTCACCTCTCTCTTCCCAGGTTAGGCTTGCCCGGCACATCTTGCTGAAGGAAGTCCACCATATCTAGTCAATCATCAAGCTCAACTATTACATGTTGCACGTTGTTGTTGTTAAGTGCTGTCGAGTCGAAGTCGACTCATGGCGACCCTCTGGATAGCTATCCTAAATTGTGTTCGGTCTTCAGTCAGGCGGCTCATTGTTGACAGACTGGTACCCGTAGCTGCTGTTATTGTATCGATCCATCTCATTGCTGGTCTTCCTCTTTTGCGTTGACCTTCTATCTTGCCAAGCATGATGTCTTTCTCTAATGATCTCTCTCTCTGCATGATGTGTCCAAAGTATGAAAGTCGAAGTCTTGTCATCTGAGCTTCTAAAGAAAGCTTAGGTTTGATCTTCTCTAGTACCGACTGGTTTGTTCTTCGGGCAGTCCATGGTATACACAATATTCGCCGCCAGGACCATAATTCAAAGGCATCAATTTTCTTCCTGTCTATCTTTTTCACTGTCCAGCTTTCACATCCATATGATGTTATTGAAAATACCATGGCTTGAACAAGTCGAATCTTTGTATGGAGAGAGACATCTCTGTTCTTGAGAATCTTATCTAGGTCTTTCATACCCATTCTGCCAAGAGCAATGCATCGTCTGATTTCTTGACTGCTTGTTGCTTTTTTATTGATAGTTGATCCAAGTAGGTTAAAGTTGTTCATGATTTCAATTTCTTCTCCTTCAACGATGAACCTGTTGATTATGCCAGTTGTCATGATCTTTGTCTTCTTTACATTAAGGTGCAGGCCTATTTTGAGACTATGGGGCTTGTTTACAAAGCCGCGGTAGCGGTTCGCGATCGTTATCGGAGCCGCAGCCCCACTGATTTCAATGGGGCCGCGGCTGCGATAATGATCGCGAACCGCTACCGCGGCTTTGTAAACAAGCCCCTATGTTCTTTGATTGTGAGAAGCAAATGTTTCAGATCAACTTCACTTTCAGCCAGTAATGTGGTATCATCAGCATAGTGACTGCACGTTATCTAACTCAAAAATCAAGGCAAAAAGGGAACCCCAACGATAGCGAATCCCATGTTCCTGCAGGAGCTGAGTAAGAGATTTAAAGATTTTATGCCTCTCCAACATGTACTGCAAAAGATCCTGGAAGATGCGGACTTCATGACCCTGGAAAGACAAGGCTCTCTTTCCAATAAGGCTTTGAAGTAGCTCAACCTTGTCTTTGAAACACACCACAATAGGCTGAGGATACCAATTACCACCAGACCTAGGGCCCACTCCTCTGTGAGCTCTGTCCAGTCGAACCATGCCAGGGCCCCGGGAACACAAAAGGTGAAAAGCTGCTGTACCAAATGACCAGTGTCCTCTCTGTCCCCCTTGGTTTCAGGCAGACCCAAAATCTGAATGCTGTTCTGTCACTGGCAATTCTGTAGATTATCATGCCACTCCCGCGTGAGCAATCCAATTTACAGAGCTTAGACTGGAAAACAGTAGTAGCTTTAATATGTTCACTAATGTTGATCTCATTCTGAGTAACTATCATCTAGAGACGTAATTTCCACCTTGATATCATTTACTGCTTTTCTAAAGTCTGCACAGATGAGCCAAAGCTCCTGTAGAATTTCCACGAGGTCAGCCTTAGTCGCAGACAAGGTGGCTGCCTCATAAGACACTTCCAAACTGGGCTCAAGGCCACTGAAGCCCCATTCACAATGGACATGCTGAGATTCATAGATCCAGAGTCTCTGGCAAGCTGGGCTAATACAGCTGCATAAGAGAGCTTATCAGTCATATAGGGCACAGCAAATCCAACAAAGAAGCCAGATGAGACACAGGTAACACCTGATTGACGTGTTTCCTGGAGGAAAGTACCAAAGAAGCAAGAATCTTCCCCGCAGATCCATCACACCTACAGCATACTCACAACATACCCCTCAGTTCATGGTAAATATTGATGTGTTAAGGTGAAATTAAAATCATCTGTAATACCTGAAGATTGGAGGATGGCCAATATAACGCCAATTTTTAAAAAGGGTTTCAGGGGTGATCCGGGAAACTACAGACCGGTGAGCCTGACGTCAGTACCGGGAAAAATGGTAGAAACCATCATAAAGAACAAAATTACTGAACGTGTAGATAGTCATGGCTTAATGGGAAACAGCCAAAATGGCTTTAGACAAGGAAGATCTTGTCTTTCTAATCTGTTATGTTTTTCTGAAGTGTGAATAAACAGATAGACAAAGGTGAGTTGGTTGATATAGTGTATCTGGACTTTCAGAAAGCCTTTGACAAGGTCCCTCATCAGAGACTTCTGGCAAAACTAAAAAGTCATGGGATAGGAGGCAGTGTACTATTGTGGATCAGGAACTGGTTAAAAGATAGAAAGCAGAGGGTGGAGCTAAAAGGCCAATTTTCCCAATGGAGAAAGATGAATAGTGGAGTACCCCAGGGTCTGTGCTGGGTCCGCTGCTTTTTTTAATTATTATTTTTATAAGTTTACAACCTTAACCACTATACAACTCAAACATATACAATTATAACACCCACACAACTTAACCCCCCACCCCCCTGCTCTCTGAGGTACACCCCCTTATGATCCACTTAATTTGTTATTCTCCAAAGTTTACCCTTAAAAAAGGAAGACAAAATGAAAAGAACACTAACTAACTAGACAAAGGTAACCTCCCACAATATATGGGAGGAAGATGACAATATATTTCAAATGTATTAGGACTTAGCCATCTGCACAATAGTTTTAGATGTATACTCATCTAAGGCCAGCCACTTTTTAAAATTAGAAACAGAATTCTCCAGGTAATGTATCTTGTTATAAAGCTTTTCGTGGCTAGCACTTTGAGAGACAAGATTCCACCATATCTCATAATTTAATTTTTGAGAATCTTTCCAATTGGTGAAAATGACTTTCAAAGCAACTGCTACCATGAAGTTCAACAGGAAGAATTTATCCTTAGATAGGCCATCAATATTCCCTAAAGATCTTAAACATACTATTTTCCATGTAAGTTGTGCTGAGAAGCCCAATACTTTCTGTATTTTAAACCAAACCCACACCACAATCTCCATACAAATGGGCAGTCAAAAATCATATGAGTAAAAGTGTTGATAGCCCGCTGACAAGACCAGCATATATCTTTTGACTTTTTATCCCATCTGGCTAATTTTACCGGGGTGATGTAACCGCGATGTAGGAAGAAAAACATAGACTGCGGTATTGCTGCTGATCTAGATACTCTTGTTATTGGGCCCCACAAAACTTTCCAATCTTTAGTTTCTAGAGAACAATTTAGTTCTGATTCCCAATTTTTTAATAGTCCCACCACATTAAAAGACAGGGTATCCCTGAAGTATGCATATATTGATGAAGCAGCTCCTGCTTTCCCCGCTAAATTTTTAATGTTTTCAAACAAATGGTCCTCGGATGCAATATCTCCAATATCAATATCTGTTGCCGATATACTTGACTTAAGCTGGAGCCATTGCAGACAAACTGAACTGGGAAGCGAATATTCTACCACCAAAGAAGTAAAATCTTTCCACCCATGAGCTTCTAGTAGTTGGTCCAGTGTCCAAATACCTCGCTCTTGCCAACTCTTCCAAGCGACCATCTTGCCATTTATTTTTACCTTCGGATTCCACCAAAGTGGCATAGTCTTAGGGGAAGGCTTTTTGTTACCTGCTACTTGGATTAGTGTGAGATAGGCTAATTGAGTAGCAATAACAGCGTTCCCTGCTGAAGATCCCTCTGGATGTTTCATACCAAGGAGATATGTTAAAGGTCAAGGCGCTACTAATCTATGCTCTATTTCAACCCACTTTGGCTTTGACAATGACTCGGTATCTGCCCAAACTGCCCCTTGCTTTAACAAGAAAGCACAGTGATACCAGTGAAGGTCTGGAAAATGTACTCCCCCTTTATCTTTAGGAGCTTTCAATTTTTTAAGAGCTATCCGCGGTTGCGAATCACCCCAAAGAAATTTACAAAGACTCCTTTCTAATACTGAATATGTACTCGGCGGAAGTATATAAGGAAGCATACCTAACACATAATTTATTTTAGGCAATAATGTCATTTTGATAGTTTCTAGTCTGCCCCACCAAGTCAAGTGAAGAGGGGCCCAAGTCAGTGTCTTTCTCCGAATCATGTGAAGTAATTCTTCAGTATTAACTTGTATAGTTAAGTCTGGAGAAGTACAGTATTTAACTCCTAAGTACTTGACACTGTCCTTTTCCCAACAAAAGGGGAAAGTTGCCATCAAATCAGAAGTAGCAATATTGTGGAGGCGGAGCCTGGCGCAGAGCAGGACGGCGGTGTAGAGTGGAGCTCCGGCGGGGCCTAACATTGAATCCGGCGATTGTGCCTACTTTTGGAGTGCAAACGAAGCGTCAGCGGCTGTAAAGGAGCACTGCGATGTCCGTCTCTAAGCCGGCCCGCTTAGATTTCACCGCGGGTCAGAGCGGGAGCGTGAAGAGGTCCAAGACGGAGCCGCCGTCTCCGCAAAAGATGGCGGCTATGCGTGAGACTCCCGATGCTCTCCAGGAGTTGTTGGTGGAGGTGCGCGCCATTAAAGTGATCGTGACGGCGAATAGCGAGTCACTCTCTGCAGTGCAAGAGGAGATCGGTAGGCTTAAAACCAACTTTGAGACTCTTAATCTGAGACAAGAGCAAATGGAGCAGAAGGTGGCTGTGCATGAGGAGCGCTTGAAGGCAGTCAGTAAACAGGCCAAGCAGATCCAACAACTGCAAAGGGAGCTAGAGGACAACAATAATCGCTCCCGAAGGAATAACATTCGTATTGTTGGAGTGCCTGAGGGGGCTGAAGGGAAGGATATCTACGGCTTTTTGCTCAAAATGATCCCTGCAGTGTTAAAGCTTGTGTTTGACATGCCTTTTGAAATAGAGAGGGCGCACAGGGTTCCCTCGCAGGTATTCCCTAACAGCACTAGGCCTCGGCCGATTATACTGAAAGTCCTACGTCATCAACAAGTACTCAGAATCATGGAGGCTGCGCGTTCTCGATCTCCAACTGAGTTTGAAGGGCACAAGTTGCTGTTTTTCCCGGATCTAGCCAAAGTGACTGTGGAAAAGAGGAAGCGCCTCCTGGAGCTACGGCCCCGACTACAGCGGCTGCAAGCGCGATTCGGGTTGCTTCATCCGGCGAGAATGAGAGTCACCCTCCATAACAGCACGCGTACCTTTGAGGATCCGGATGCTTTGCTGGCCTTCATTGATGAAAGGGAGCAGGAGCTGATGCGTTGATGTCTCTGGAGCGCTGGCTCTTTTGTGGACCTTTGCTGTGGTACTGAGACTGTGTGCTGCACGGGAGGGTTGCGGGAAGGAGGCTCTGTGCGGCCTTGCCCTGTTGGGCTACAGCTGCTGAAAATGTATATGTATGTTCAGAGTGATTTATCTATATTGGTGGTAATGCGAACGTAATTTGCAGTAAGGGAATGGGATTTGTAATGTTTTGGAGGGCACAATCCATTAGGTGCTTTAAGGGGGATGGCTCCCTGCACATGTTCTGCCTGTGTGGGTTCACCCGGTTGGTTTTTGGGTTCTCTCCCCTCCCTAAGTTCCACCATGCTTGGGTATGTCTGCAATATTTGGTGGTGGTTTTGCAGTGTCACTATGGATGAGATAGGATGTGCTAGGATTTGGAGTGTGATGAGGGCGACGGATGCTAGACGGGTAATGAATGTATGTGGGTGTTTGATTGGGGAGCCTATTGGGCATAGCTATAACCACAACTTGGTACAGTGGGTAAGGATTAATATATATCTACTGGGGTATGGCATCTATTAGGATTTTATCCCTTAATGTAAAGGGTGTAAATAACCCCATCAAACGGAAAAAAATTGTTCTTTATGGTAAGCAGGAGCAGGGAGATATCTTGATGTTGCAGGAGACTCATCTCAGTGCGCGTGAGTCCTTGAAACTAAACGTCAAGCCTTTCTCACTGGTCGCTTACTCTGCAGCAAGGGGTAAACATAATGGGGTGGCTATTTTGATTCGGAAGTCCCTTAGTTTTACGGTGCTCCAAACAAGAGCGGACCAGGAAGGGAGATGGGCCAAGGCTCATATTACATTGGGGTCCCTTGAGGTAATCCTAGTAACTGTCTATGCCCCCAACAAAGACTGCCCTGAGTTTTTCCGTGTACTGGCCGAGGAGATGTGTGCGGATCCGGGGATTCCGAAGGTTCTGGGTGGGGACTTCAATTTGGTTTTGGATGCCCTGGTTGATAGGAAGCCTCCTAGGTCCGTTGGGCCCTCCCGGGCGCAGAGGGTCCTTGCCTCTATGATTGCAGAGATTGGGCTAGTAGATGTTTGGCGTATATGTCATCCGGAGGAGTCGGGGTTTACATTTTATTCACCGCCTCATAAATCTCTATCGCGGATTGACTATTTTCTGATCTCCAAATCTTTGACCCCTACTATGCTGGCGGCAGAGATCTTTGCGGCTCATATCTCAGATCACGCTGCTATCTCAGTGGTGATACAGGACAGTGGCTTAGACTCCCCATCTGTTAGGTGGACTTTTGATCGAACTCTGTTACACAGTGAAGAGTTTTGTCTAGGAGTGAAGGCGGCTATTGCGGAATATTTTTCTTTTAACCCCCCCCATTTGACCTCGGGGTGGGCCAGATGGGAAGGCTTTAAAGCCTCCCTGAGAGCAGTTGTTACAAGCTTTGGCATAGGACGAGCTAAACAGCATAAGGCGCAGCTGCGCGTGTTAGAGACTCAGATAAGGGCTGGTGAGCGTGTGCTGGCCAAACGGGCAGATCCCTGTATTCTTCTGCGACTTCAGAGGTTGAGGTTTAGCTATAATCAAGCCCTAACTTCTGAGGCCTCTCAGAATGTCAAGGCTCAGGAAGGGCTGTATTACCGAGAGGGAAACAGAGCTGGAGGGCTCCTGGCCAATACTCTGAAAGCACGTAGAGAGGCTAGCCGAATTGCCGCCATACGGGATCAAGGTGGCCCAACGCTCTTGGTATCTGACTCCGCGATCGCCGAATCTTTCAGAGACTTTTTTGTGCAGTTGTATGCCTCGGAGACGGCATGTTCTCAGGCAGCCTTTACGCGGCTGGTAGATGGCCTTCAACGGCCCAGTTTGGAGTTGGCGGAGGCTGCTCTGTTAGATGGGCCGATTTCTTTGGAGGAAATACAGCGGGCGATTGAGGCCCTGGCGACTGGGAAAGCAGCTGGACCGGATGGTTTCCCTTCGGAATTCTTTAAGGTCTTTGCCAAGGACCTGGGGCCGTTTTTGCAACAGTATTTTCAAGCGTTATTGGTGGAGAGCCCTCGGGTAGGCTCCTTTGCTTCTGCGAATGTGGTCGTGCTAGAAAAGGCAGGGAGGGATCCCCAACTAGTTGGTAATTATCGTCCAATTTCACTATTGAACGTGGATTATAAGATATATGCGACAGTGCTAGCAGAGCGTTTGGCGAAGGTACTCCCGGCCCTGATACACTCCGATCAGTGTGGCTTTGTGGAAGGTCGGTCGACGGCTGACAATGCCAGACTTCTTTGTCATGTTCTTGTAGGTGCGGAGAACTCAGAGAGCCCGTTAGTGGGACTGTCTCTGGATGCCGAAAAGGCTTTTGATAGGTTGGAATGGGAGTTTTTGTTTTCTACGCTCAAGTGGTTTGGCTTTGGTGATGGCTTTCTTAGTTTAGTCAAGGTGCTGTACGCTCGGCCATTAGCACGTATCTGCGTTAATGGCACCCAGTCCCAGGAGCTTCTGCTGGGCCGTGGTACCAGGCAAGGGTGCCCGTTATCCCCAATGCTCTTTGATATAGCGCTGGAACCTCTCGCTCTACTGTTGCGACAGCATCCCCGTATTCAAGGCTTTACTATGATGGGCAAAGAGATTAAACTGTCAGCTTATGCTGATGATCTTCTCCTATTTACCACTCCCGGATCAATCGGGGAAATCTTAGATCAGATTGGTCGGTACTCGGAGCTATCGGGGTACAAAATCAACTGGTCTAAGTCCGTGGCGTTCCCGCGCTTAATTCTCATGTGTTTAAAGGTGACTTGGCCCAATTTCCTTTTGTTTGGGAGTCAGCTCCAGTGAAATATCTTGGAGTCTACTACTGTTTTCCCTTAGAAAAGGCAGTCAGTTATAACATTGAAGTTTTACTATCTACAGTGAAGTCAATGACCACCAAGTGGTCCCCCTTGTTGTTGTCTTGGTGGGGGCGACTAGAGACAATCAAAATGGCAATTGTCCCCAAAATAAATTATTTCCTGGAAATGTTACCTATGTATCTCCCGCTGCAGGTATATCGGCAGATGGAGAGACTTTTGAGCGTGTACTTATGGCAGGGTAAACCCCCTAGAATTGCTCTTACTAAATTGAAGGCGAGCAAGGAGGCGGGTGGGGTAAATTTCCCAGATTTTCACCTATATCATAGTGCCTTTATGATGAAGCAGGGAGTCAGATGGATGGAGGGGGTAACTGAACAAAGCCCGGTGTGGCTAAGTTTGGAGGAAAAACTTGCCGCCCCCTTTCCGCTGTATCTGATCCCGGGTATGGTCTTTGGGTGTTCTCCTCTGCGGCCCAAGATGCTGGTGGACACGCAGAGAGCTTTTCAGGCATTACTTCAAGTGTATGGCCCTGGGACTGAGAGTGCTATGACCTCGCCCCTGTGGTACAATCCCCTTTTTAAGATTCAGCATAAAGTCTTTGCCTGGGAGTCATGGTTCAGCAGAGGTGTGTGGACTGTAGGCCAATTGGTTGAAGCTGGCAGGTGGAAAAGCTTTGAGAAGTTACAGCTGGACTTTAACCTCCCTGGGTCGGCCTATTTCCAATGGGTCCAGTTGCGGCACTGTGTTGGGGGAGCTCTTGGAGATGTCCAGCACTGGACAGCAGAGGGGGCATTAACGGCCACGATCATGCAGGTGCGGGAGGGCTTGCGCAAGGGTAAAGCCTCGGCCCTATACAGGGAGTTGAAACGATACTGTCCCACTCGTCCGGAGAGTCTGGGGGGGGCGTGGGAGAAAGACACTGGAATAGGTCTGTCAGGTAAGGGCTGGGAGAAATTCTGGTCCGCCATTGTACGGGTCTCGAAGTCTGCTTCCCTTACTCAAACGCTGTTCTTTTTTGCCCATAGGGCCTACATTACCCCAGTGCGGGTGAGTAGATGGGACAAGTCTGCTAACGGTATGTGTTGGCTGTGTCAGTCGGATCTTGGTACCTTCCGACATGTAGCCTATGACTGTGTGAATGTTCAGCCCTACTGGCGGGGGGTCTGGGATCGTATTCAACAGATACTGGGCCTGCGGGTACCCCTCTCTTGGGAAGTCATTGGTTACCGCTCTGCTCTGGAGTCCTCGTTAAGGTGTCGACGAGACGCCTTTCTGCTTGACTTCATGGTGGGGATTGCTATATGTCACCGTATGCGGAATTGGAAGGATACTGCTGACCTGCATTGGCAAGCATGGTGGAACCAAGTCTGTGTTTATAGTAAGTACGAGTTGATGCCCCGAAAAGGTTTATTGCCTTCCCTGGCGAGTAGAATTAAATGGAAAACTCTGCTAGAGTTCGGGGAGGCGGCGCAATGTTAAATTGGTCTCTTTCTGAGGACTGTAAACCACTTTGTCAGGGAATTGATTAGCGGGATCGGTTTTGTATAAGTGTCTAGTTACCCGTTGCTGGTGGTCCTTGGGGGGGGAGGGGGGGGAAAGGGTGCGGGATTATAGGGGTTTTGTTGGTTGTGCTTGTTGGTTGTCTGTTATGTTTATTTGTATTGTTTGCTAAAAACTTAAATAAAGACTTTAAAAAAAAAGAAGTAGCAATATTGTTCATCGGGAAAGCCACGGATTTGGACCAATTTATTTTATAACCAGATAGCTCAGAGTAGCGTTCAATCAAGTCAAGGATCTCTGCAACATCTGAGTGGGGGGGGGGGTAAACAATAACAGATCATCGGCATAGGCCAAAATTTTAACCTGTAAATCGCTGATAACTAGGCCGGAAATGTGCTCATTTTGTCGCAAAGCTATTGCCAGTGGCTCTAGCGCTAGGTTGAAAAGCAACGGAGATAATGGGCATCGTTGCTGGGTGCCTCTGTGAAGTAAGAAGGACTGAGAAAGGACCCAGTTTACCCAAATACGGGCGTTGGGGATGGTATATAACATGGAAATCATATTTATGAAGACAGGACCAAAACCAAACCATTCAAGAGTTCTGAAGAGAAAAGGCCACTCTAGCCTATCAAACGCCTTTTCAGCGTCTAAGGAAAGGGCTATGTATGGAGAGTTACTAAGAGAGGCTCTATCAAGTAGCTTACACAGCAGTCTTGCATTGTCTGAGGCCGCTCTTCCAGGGATGAAGCCGCACTGGTCAGAGTGGATCAGTTCTCCCATGACCTTTGAAAGCCTGTTGGTGATCACCTTCTCTAAAACTACTATTGTAGCTTCTGTAAATTTCCCTTTATGATCCAATGATTTCCAAAGATCCTCAAAACAAATTAACATTTCTGGCACCAGCTCTATTTCAAATGTTTTATATAACTCAGAGGGAATCCCATCTGGACCCACGGCTTTCCCTGAAGGCATGCTTTTGATTGCCTTACAGATTTCTGAACTAGACATAGGTTTATCTAGCTCTCTAATCTGTTGCTCTCCTAGTTTAGGGTGGTCTAAATTTTTTATAAAATCACCGAAGGCCTTGGAGTCTGTAGATATTTCTGAGGAATAAAGTTTGTGATAATAAGCTGCAAAAGCTTGTGAGATTTGATCATGAGTAGTTAAACTTCCCAGATTATCGTCTATAATAGTCAAAATACTAGTCCTCACCTGCTTTCCTTTGAGCTCATTTGCTAAAAGTTTACTTGCTCTGCATAATATCTAGTGGGTTGTTTGATCATGACTTTTTTGTCTTCAGAACTTAGAATTTCATTGTATTGAAATTTCAGATTCTGGAGTCTCAACATGACACCTGCATCCGGCTGTTTTCGCCAAAGCCTTTCACCGGCTTTAATTTGGGCATCTAGGGCGGCTAAGTGGGCTACTTTCCGTCTATTCTCCTTGATTGAATAACTGGTAATTGTAGCCCTTAACCAAGCTTTAAATGCCCCGACCATGCCCATGAGGCTGTATCACCAAATTTGTTTATACAAAAATACTCCTTGATGGCAGATTTCAATGCTTTTTGGAATAACGGATCTGCCAACAATGATCTATTGAAGGACCAGGACTGCTTGGTCTTGACTTCCTCCGGCAGAGAAAGCTTGAATGTGACTGCCGCATGATCAGATATATGCATACCTCAGATTTCCGCCTCACAAGAAGCAGAGATCAACGTTTGAGAAATTAAGAAATAATCAATTTGAGAGAAAGAGTTATGAGGTGGCGAGAAAAAGGAAAACTCTTTATCTTTAGGATGGAGCAACCTCCATATATCAATTAACCCAGAGGACTCAATAAGGGCTCCAAGAGCCGTCCTTGCTCTAGTAATTCTCTCTATCCTACCTGGATTCTGATCCAACACAGAATCTAGTACCACATTATAATCTCCGCCCATAATGAATGTCCTCCTGAAGTACTCCAGAAACCTCTTTAAAAAATTTGGGATTATCAATGTTAGGACCATAAACATTAACAACTGTCACTTTAGTCTCCCCAATTGTGATCACCACTTTTACCCATCTGCCTTCTACATCGTTTTGCTTGGCTACTGATTTAATCCCTATAGATTTACGTGCTAGTATAGCAACTCCATTCTTTTTTTGAAAGGCAGCGTAATGCCCAATTAAACAATAATGTTTATCTTCTAATTTTTTAGTTTCAATCGAAGTCAAATGTGTTTCTTGTAGCAAGATTAAATCAGCATGTTGGTGCCTACAATATGCCATGATTTCTTTCCTCTTAGCTGGGGTCTTAATACCTTTTACATTCAGAGACAAAATGTTTATGACACTAGCCATACCACCATTTCAAAAACTTACAAACTGTGATCATATATATCAGGAGAATACACACCCAATGAATTTTACCCTCAGAGAGCAACCCAACGTCCCACAAAAATGGAGACCCCATATAACAGATGAGGCAACCCAGAAAGGGAAGAATAACGTAAGAAGGGAGAAAGAAAGAGGAAAACAAAAGGAAAACAAAAGGAATAAAGCAGTTAAGAAAAGGGAAAGAGCTCTGGCCAAAGCTCCCCTCTGACCCCGATTAATGTAAAGGGAAAAAAAGCTCTGTATATCATATAATCCTACAGTAAATGTGCTGGAAAGTTAGAATTTCTACTGAAAATCGGCAAAATTGCTACACTTTTTAGTCAATCTGTTGGTCAGATCAATATCTCCAAGGACCATTCTTCTGTTCCTGCTGCAATCAAAGAAAGCCTTGTGAACTGCAGGGTCTTCTCCCCAGTTTCCATTGCCCCTTGTAAAAGCTGAAAGCTATTACCAAAAACTTAGACAGTACTTTTCAGAAAAGCCGGAGAGACTGTAAGTGCATGTTCTGAAGAACTCCAGAAGAACATATATGCACTCCACTGACCCAGGGCAAAAGAGTAGACCGTATGAGTAACCAGCCAGCTACTTTAGTGCATTAGTAATGATTCTTGCTCTACAACAAACTGCTCCAGTACCGACGGGTCATCAAAAGTTCTTGTGGAGTTGTTCAACGTTACCTTGAAATGGGCCGGAAAGAACAGTCCAAATCGGGCTTGTAGACACTGTAATCTAGGTCTGAAGGATAAAAATTGTTTCCTTTTGTCCACCATTGTTTTACTGAGGTCTGGATAGAAAGCGATTTTATGGCCTTCGAATTGAAGGGAGACCGAAGCTCTAGCCGACGCCATGATTTGCATAACTTGCTGGTATCTCAATACACAGCAAATCAGAGGTCTCGGATTCTTGTTCTGCTGATTTACTACCGTCGGGATTCGATGAGCCCTTTCCAGCTCAAACGGTAAGGCAAATTTAATATTTAATAGTTTGGGGATCCACCCCTGGAGAAAGGCAATTGTATCCTTTCCTTCGGCGCCTTCAGGGATTCCAATTATCCGGATGTTATTTCTCCTGGCCCTGTTGCTTATATCCTCCAGACTGTGTATCAGAAGATCTATTTTATTTATTTATTTAATGTCTTTTTTATACCGCGCTCTTTAAAATCAGCACGGTTTACAGAAAACAAATTTGTGCAGTGCAGGCAGGACCTACACTGGACTTACAATGAACAGGGATTTCTAACAAGGCGAACAGGATAACTATGTACAAACAAAACTGGCTGTCACTGGCTACGTGGGCAGCTCACAACTATTTACAGGTTGGCCTGACTATATACAGATTGGCAGGTTAGAGTAGGTATACATTGTTCCTGCCGGGGTATTGGAGTCTAAAGGGCGGGGCTGCAGATGGGCATAGTGGATGCTTTGGGGATGTCAGCCTGGTTCCTGAGTGTGACAGGCTGTGAGATGGCATCTAGGTCGGTGAAGTGCTGGAAGAATAGATAGTGCTTCAGTGACTTCCTAAACTGGACAAGGTCGGTGATGGCACGGATGGCTGGGGGCAGGGCGTTCCAGCATGTGGGTGCAGATAGTACGAACGTTCTGTTTCTTGTTGCCTGAGAACATTTCGTAATCGTCTTCGGGAGTACCAGAGTATTGGCAGCGGCTGATCTCCTAGCTCAGTTGAGGGGGGTGGTCTGGATAAGGTCCGTGAGGGAGGTGGAGGAGCACTTGTCGATGGCTTTGTAGGTCATCAAAAGAACTTTGAAGGAGAGTCTACAGTATACCAGCAGCCAGTGCAGATGTTTCAATATAGGGGTTATGTGCTCTCTCCTGGCTCCGTGCAAGACTCTGGCAGCTGCATTCATTGCCAACTGCAGAGGATTCAGCGTGTTCTTCGGGAGTCCGTGTAGTCAAAATGGCCTTGGCATAGTCAAAATGTGGGATTACTAGGGCTTGATAGACTGTCCGGAAGTCTTCTGGCTCGAGTAGCTGTCTCAGGTGGCGGAGTGTCTGAATTTTGTGGTAGACCGCCTTGACCATGTTGCTTACCTGGGCTTTCATGTTGAGCTGTTGGTCTAGCGTGACCCCTAGGTACCGTACTGTGGGCTTGCTAAGGAGCTCCGCATCCCGTACTTTCAGTGAGGTGGGCGGAGTGAAATCTGGGTTCCTGGTGATAAATAGGATCTCCGTTTTGTTGAAATTTATTCTAAGCCTCTGCGCGTGTAGCCAGTCTGTGACGGCACCAAAGCAGGTGGATAGTGGGGAGAGGTCTGGATGCTCTGTTGATATAGGCATATATAGCAAAACATCATCGGCACAGACTAGGCAGTTGATATTGAAGGAGCGGATCATGTCGCAAATGGGCTGCATGTAAATGTTGAACAGTAGGGCTGAAAGCGAAGATCCCTGTGGTACGCCTTTCTCTTGTGGGAAAGGTGCGGAGGTAGAGGAGCCGGTTTGAACATGCTGCCATCTGTCTGTTAAGTACGATGCACACCAGGTTAGCGCTGTACCGTGGACGCCCTTCTCCTTGAGGCATGTTAGGAGTATTTCATGGCTAATGGAGTCAAAGGCTGCAGCAATGTCCATGAAGATCAGGGCAAACCCTTGTCTGATATTGTCCAATCCGATGGTCAATGAGCTGAAAAGAATGGTCAATAGGGTCTCAATGCCATATGACTCCCTGAATCCAAGCTGGCATGGGTCGAGGGGTTCGCTAGACTCGATGTGGTGATGTAGCTGGCGTTGGACGACCTTCTCAATAATTTTTGCCAGAAGGGGGATACTCGAGATTGGCCTGTAGGAGTCCATCCTGGCAGGGTCCAGCTTGTTGCTTTTTAGTAGCGGTCTGATAGCCGTTTGCTTCAAGCTTCAAGGGAAGGTCCCAGTAGAGAATGAAAGCTCTATGAGTTTAGTCAGGAAAGGGCTGAGGTCAGCATGCAGTGATTTTATCCAAAATGCTGGACAAGGGTCATTAGGTGCTGTGGTGGTGTTTATGGCTGTGATGATGTCTTGAATGCCTTTCTCTGTTGGGGCTGAGAAAGCGGTGATGACGTGCTGGGTGTCCTTCGTGGCTGGCGTCAAGGTAGGTGAGGTGGTTAGTGGTCTCGCTGGACTGGCTCGTTTTGGCCTTTAGGTAGTCAGCGTATTCCTGTGGGTCAGGAAGGCTTGGTTGGATAGGGAAAGGCTCTTTTGATAGGGTCTTGATTAGGTTGAAAAGTCTGCGTGGCTTGTTCAGGGAGTGCTGCAATTTCTAAGCATGGAATTGCTTCATTCTTGCTGTTACTGCTGCACGATGCCGTCCTAGATGAGCAATGTATGATTTGTGGTTCTCAGCTGAACGTGATTGGCGCCAGTGTCTCTCAAGTTTTCTGAGGTGGAGCAGTGACGTCCATAGCTCAGGGGAATACCAGGGAGCATTCTGTTTCCTTCCTGAAGGTTTATTAGTGGGAGGTAGATGGACAATGGCATCCAGGCTCGTGTTCCAAGTGGAGATCATTTTGTACAGACTGTGTGCTGGCGGGTTACGGAGAGGCTAGGCTTTGTCCAAAATTTCCTCTTTGTTGAATAGTCGGAAACATCTTGAAGATACTGCGTGGGCCTTAACTGCGGACTGGGAGCTAATGTGGTTGGGGTGTGTTGGCATCTGAAATCTTAACAAGCTGTGATCTGACCATGGCACTGGGTTGATGGATAAATCAAGGTTGTGCCTGGGGTCAAGGACTGCCCGTGGGGCAAAGATTAGGTCCAGCATGTTTCCCTTTACATGAGTGGGGGCGTTGATTATCTGTATATATCCAAGCTCTTCAAAAGCCTCAAGGAAGGCCTTGGTATGGGTGTCTTGGAGGGCAGGGAGGTTGAAATCACCCAGCACCCAATTGGGTATATGAGTGTTCTTGGGCTTACAGGCGAGGTCGATTATTGTGGACAAATCCTCCGGAGAAGGGGAGGGAGCTCTGTAAACCAGGTTGATGGTGCTGTCCTTATTCGCTATGGTGATGGAGTCGAGGTGTGTCGTGCTGCTGGAAGAGATCAGCTGGAATTGTAGATCCATCTTGGTCAGGATGAGTGCTCCTCCACCTCTTCGGTTGGCTCTGTAGCAGGAGTGGGTGGAGAAGTTGGGTGGGACAATCTGGTGAAGGAGGACTGTGTCTGTAGTGGACAACCATGTTTCAGTGATAAATAGGATGTCCAGGTCATGTGCGGATACCAGGTTGGCTACGGCTGGCCATTTCTTCCGGACCGAGCGTGCGGAGATGTGTGTGCTTCTCCCGCTGGGGAGGTTTGGCCTGCTGAAGGGAGACATAGATGAGGTGTGGGCATGGCATGCACCTACCCCCATCTGTTGGATGCTGGGGGGGACAAGGCCACTTCCTCCCTGAGCCCTGTAGGACCGGAATGGGGTTGTGGGAGGATGTGAGGGCGAGAGCACCGTGTAGGAGACCTAAGAGAATGCAGCATCTGGTTAAGGCACAGGGGTAAGATGTCATCTTGGGTCTTACCATTGTGGAGCAGGCAGTTAGTGCATCAGGTAGTGTTTTAGGCAGATGGTACAGGTCTAGTATGGGATAAATAGATAACACTAGATAATACAGGTCTAGTTTGGTATAACTACACAGCACTATATAGCACAGGTCTAGTTTGGTATAAAAGGACAGAACTAGATAGAGTATTTGACAATATATCAGATAGGAGTTATAAATTGAACTGGTATACTAGAGCAGTCTCACAAACTCACGAATGGGGATCTGGTCGGTATCAGCAAACGCTCACTCAGGGACTCAGGTGGAAACTTCGTGCAGCTGTCGTTGGGTCAAGCTCTGCTGCCCTCAGTACTTGTCTGTTTCGTGCGGGGTTACGGTGGCTTCGTTGGGGACCCCGCCTAAGCGCCACGCCAAAGGGTCCTCTGGCGAGGCCCTCAGGTGCAGGCCCGCCGACGCAGGCATACCCAGCAGGGACGCTGCCTTTTGTGTGGCTCCCACTGCCTCGATTGGGCAGGAGCTTCTGACCGGGACAATTTCCCGCTCAGGCGTTCTACCCTGATCGGGGGGAGCTGGTGCCATCGGCGATGTGCGGCCGGGTGGAGTATGGGCAGCCCAGCAGGGACGCTGCCTTTTGTATTGCTCCCACTGCCCCGATTGGGCAGGAGCTTCTGAGCGGGACGATTTCCCGCTCAGGTGCTCTACCCCAATCGGGGGGAGCTGGTGCCATCAGCGGTGTGCGGCCGGGTGGAGTGTGGGCAGCCCAGCAGGGACGGTGCCTTCTGTGTTGCTCCCACTGCCCCGATTGGGCAGGAGCTTCGGAGCGGGATGATTTCCCGCTCAGGCATTCTACCCTGATCGGGGGGAGCTGGTGCTGTCGGCGGTGTGCAACTTTCTGCATTGTTTGAGCACATTTTTTTGAGACACTCCTCGTGAGCTAGCACAGCTCTTTCATTTTTCTCGACTCTACTCGTCAACAAAAGTAACTGTTCTTTCATCTCTTTAAAATCTGTTTGCAATTCAGAAAGGGATTCCCAATTTGCCTCCACTCGATTGCGAACTATACGGATTTCTTTTAATATTTCTTGTGTCTCTGTAGTCAGGTCTTGTTGCGGCGCCATCTTTAGTGGAGATAGTAGATCCGACTTCGTTCTCTTCGCACCTGATCCTTGCGGGTTTGCAAAGTCCAAACGCATCTGTTTACTGTTAGCCATGTTTACCAATCACCTGCAATAATATCCTTTCCCGAGCCCAGAAAGAAGGTTTAACTGACAGGGTCAGAGGGAGTTCACGTTCTAAGCGGCCATTTTGGAAACTCGGTTGGCTCCGACTCGGGTCCGCTGCTTTTTGACATATTCATAAATGACCTAGAAAAGGGAATAATGAGTGAGGTTATCAAATTTGCAGATGATAGGAAACTATCTAAAGTTGTTAAAACCCATGAGGATTGTGGAAAATTGCAAGAGGATCTTGATAAATTGGAAGACTGGGCATCCAAATGGCAGATGAAATTTAATGTGGACAAGTGCAAAGTTATGCACCTAGGAAAGAACAACCCAAACAATGGTTACACAATGCAAGGTTCCACATTAGGAACCACCGCCGAGGAAAAAGATTTAGGCATCATTGTGGCTAACATGTTTAATCCCTCCTCCCAGTGTGCAGAGGCGGCCAAGAGAGCAAACAGAATGCTAGGTATCATAAAGAAAGGAATGGGAAATAAAACAAAGGGTATTATAATGCCTCTGTATTGTTCCATGGTGCGACCACACCTTGAATATTGTGTGCAATTCTGGTCACCGTATCCTAAAAAGGATATAGCATTATTAGAAAAGGTCCAGAGAAGAGCCACCAAAATAGTAAAGTGGATGGAAGGATACCCATATGAAGAGAGGCTAAAAAGGTTAGGGCTCTTCAACCCAGGAAAAGAGACGGCTGAATGGAGATATGATAGAGGTTTATAAATTAATGAATGGAGTGGAACGGGTAAACGTAGATCGATTGTTTACATCATCAGAATATAGAAAGACTAGAGGACATGCAATGAAGCTACAGGGTAAACTATTTGAGATTAATAAGAGAAAATATTTTTTCACTCAACGTGTAATCAAACTCTGGAATTTGTTACCGGAGGATGTAGTAAAAGCTGTTAGTGTAGCTGGGTTTAAAAAAGGCTTGGACAAGTTCCTGAAGGAAAGGTCCATAAACCATTATTAAAAGGGACCCAGGATATCACTGCTTGACCCAATAAAGCATTGTGGAACCTGTTTCTTTTAGGGAAACTACTAGCTACTGTGATAATGACAGCTCTGTAGAGCGAATGCAATGGGAAGAAAATGAGCAATATACCTTTAAGAGTAAAGGCAAACAAGGTTCCCATAGAAACCTCAAGCTTCTAGCTAGAACTGAGCCCGGTCATAGTAGTGACGTAGGAGCTGAGTGGAGCCCTAACGAGTTTCACATGAGCAGCTAGAAGGGTGTGGCTGCTGAGGAAAGCCGTTTTAAACCTGCCTCAGAGTTCAGTGCAGGAGAGCAGCAGAGAGGGAAGCAGCAGGGAAGGCAGCAAGTGAAGCAGCAAGAGCAACGAGGAAAGCTGAAGCCACGAGAGAAGCCAGCTGAACAAGGAAAGCTATGGAAGACAGAACACGCTAAGAAGGATTCTGGAAGGTCTGTTTCCTATATTCCAGGAACACTGGAAGCAAACCCAAAACCTCTGCTAAAGCAACCCAAGGAAAAGGTCAAGAAGTTTACCTTCACACGGGGAGAGAGCTCTGATTGCAGAGAGGGCATTACACATGAGAAAGGTACGTCTGCTATAATCCCTAGCAAGAGATATGCTGAAGATATTATACAGCAGTTAAAGACCAGTGCTAACTAGAGCCAAGATAGCACTGCAGTGAAAACAACTCCAGTCAGAACTAGAAACATTCCAAGTAAGTGTTATGAGACAGATTCAAAGTCTATAGTTAAAAGCTTACGAAGGAATCAGTTTCCTGCCTTAGACAAAGTGACTGCAAACCAGAGGGAACAGTTTATAGAACAACTGCAGGAAGTTCTTAGTAACCTTCAGTCTAATTCTGGTTTTAAAAGTTCCCTAGAGCAGAATGATAATGGAGATGGTGAGGAGATGATAATTGATGTAGAAGAAACTCCTGATATGAATAACGTTTGTGAAATGGATTGCTCTTTCTGTGAGACCAATCACCTGGACTTATGTTAAACAGCCTTTGCATGAGAGGAATGCAAAGCTGTTTTCTGACTCTCTGAAAGAAGGACATTGTGCTGAAACAATTAACTCTGCCTAAGCGTTTGCTGTGAATGAAACAGTTTACCTATGCTTTATTTCTCAACTTTAATTGCTCCTGTTTTTCCTATTATTTTGAGCTGTGAATTCTATGTGAAAGGGAAAAACCCAAATAAATGTATCTGTTGCCTGAAACCTCGAGTCACAACACTTTTGTTAGATAGTAATCAAGACTACAAGTCCCAGCATCCCTTGCTGGCACAATAGCCAAGGACATTACTTGAAGACAAAATAGAGGTCGCCCTTGCCCTTGAGCCACCGGCCCTAGGCGGGGGTAGGACACTACTTATAACCTAGATTGGCCACTGTTGGAAAGAAGATACTGGGCTTGATGGACTTTGGTCTGACCCAGTATGACATATCTTATGTTCTTATGTTCCTAGCTAAGGAGATCCACAGCAGGGGGAGAGAAGAGACCATATGATGAAGTGATGCAGGCTGGCGGGAGAGCCAGGGTACAGGGCAACAGTAGAGCACATACCAGCAACCAAGACTACAGAGCCAGTTACTGCGGTGGACCACACATCACAGAAACAGCATGTCCTTGAGGTCCCCACTTTCCAGGGCCAACCGGGACGTGCACTTCAATGTTCTGAGTACAGTGCCTGCAGACTTCCCTTCCAAGGGCCACTGCCACGCCGTGCTAGGGAAAACCAAGCCAACCAGCAAAGAAAGCCCCACTCAGTCTCAGAACTGTCAGAATCAGCCAGCCGTGTCCCTCTCAGCAGCAGAGCATGGAATGAGGGAAGGAGGAGGGCGGGCGCAACTCCAGGAGCATGGTCATCAAGCAGCTGACTACGCCCAACTGTTGCCACATGTCTCAGTGCCTCCGAGGCTCACCTAACATCCTGGTTTAATCAGCTGCAGCAACTGCGGCCCACCAAAACTGCCCAGGTAGGTGCAATGAAGACAGACACCAGCAAGAAAAACAGCCCCGAGGAAGGCAGAGCAAAGGGCTTAGGTGGCCATTTTGCTAGGGCTCCCAAGCACATCCCCCCGCCCCCCCATCCCTTCGCTTTTTGTATTTTTGTTCCTGTGCTGTGCTAGGGCCACTAAATGTAGATGGCACATGCTGATGGCGATATACCAGTCCTACTATGAGTGATCCTGTGAGAAACATTCAACTTGAAGTGAAAGGCAGTGTTATTTATCTATTGACATGCTGTAAGGAAGCTGTGGAACTCATCTGCTTACTTCAGATGACGGGGCAAAGGGAACTATGGATGTTATAAACGGCAGTGGGATGGGAATGATAGTTTTGTAATGCAGGGAATTGTCCCATACCATGTTCTCTCTTGATTGCCTTGCCTGATGTTGTATTGCGGAAGCCACGGATATTATCGCTTCTCTGTTCATCTCACAGCTGTAGAGACCAGAATCCTTTGAAAAGCGACAGTCTACCGTGCTGATGAAAGAGGCGGGCTGAATCCAACTGTTATTTGTATACAGTGGTAGAGATTGATTTGGAGTAAAATGCATCACTACTAAAATAACCTTCCTCTGATCTGAAATACAGATAAGAAAAATAAAAAAGAAAACAAAACTTATTCTCAGCTAAAGAATAATATGAAAGTCTTTTCCATTCACTCCATAAGGTAGTTCCAAAACATGGCAGGCAATTTTCATCAGAGCTCAGCTTTAACTGCATATCCTTGTCAATTATGTGGTGGAACCAATTAACTCAAAATATACCCCTGCTTTAAAGGTACAGAGTGTGTACTTATTTTGTAGCAATCATACTTTAACCGCTTAAAAATAAGCATTACCGTGGGTGTGTTTAGACTGTGCATATATACTCTACATGATCTGCAGAGCAGTAAAGTGTGTAAATGTGGCTCAACGGGATATCGACCTGCCCGGTAATCTTCCAGGCTCTGTGGCCGACCCGGACATTCAATGCCAGTGACCAGATATGACCCTGGCATTGAATATTGGATCTAAGGTTCAGCCCCTGGTGACTAGGTGCTGTAGCAGCACTAGCCAACAGCGCTGAATATTGGGCCCTTAGATTGTAAGCCATCTGGTGACAGGAAAGTTACCTGAAAGTAATTCACCTTGAACTTCTGAGAAAAGGCATGAGCTAAATCCGATTTCTTTTCCCACGTTTTATCTTCATAAGTCAATGTGAAAAAAGCAACCATACATATATGTGGGTAATTTCAGAGGATAATTTTAGAAGCATTCTAGCCACATAAAAAGGATTAACATGACTAGAGTGCCCCTTCAGGAAACTCCCAGCATAAAAAGCAGTGTGGATTTTCACAAGATGTCTGCTTGTAGCTGCACTCAACGGTGGTGTCCCTGGAGTTGGGCAAGGGAAGCAATACTAAATTAAATGATCCTTTTGCCTTTTTAGCTCCAGAGAAAACTTTTCCAAGTAGTATGTATCAGAAGCAAGCTTCATGTTTTATTACTACTTGTGTCTGCTAAAATGACTGATGGAGCACTGCGGGAGTAAGGTATCTGGAGCAATCAATACAAGGGATGGGAAGATTGCAAGGTGTAATTTTTATTCTTCTGTTATAAAGTTTGCTAAAAATAAATACAAACAAATGTGCAGAAAGGTGGTGAAAAGGCTGCTTATTCTGAATCAGAACATAAGGGAAACTGAGACTTTAATTAGTGAAGCTTGGGATGTAGAGAGGAATTTGAAAATCTCCAGAAAATTTATAATAGTATTGAATCGATTGCAACTTTTAGTACCTCCAATAGCTATTTTTTTATGACCAGCTTTTAATCAGGTAAATATTGATGAGTTAAGGTGACATTTTATTTACCAGTTAATGTCCTTTTCTTGAGTCCTGCTAGACCAGTCCAGACAAGTGGGTTGTGTTCCCCTACCGGCAAATTGGTGGAGACAAAGAATCAATGAAAAGCCCAGTTTTCAAAGACATCACTCCTATGCCTCTATTTGCCTCAGCCACCATAGGTCCCTTCAGTATTTGTCCCAAAGCATATAGGAGAAACATGGCAAGCCTCAATCATGGACAACAATGAATAATTAACAGTAGAGAACTATGTACAGGAAAGCATAAAAGGAAGGCTGTCAGTAGAAGATGAACCTGCAAAGCCAAGTACAAAAATCATAGTGGCCCAAGAGTACCGCAGAAGGACAGAGCAATATAATTTCAGGGGTGGACCCTGGACTGATCTAGCAGGACTCAAGGAAAGTACTTTAACTGGTAAGTAAAATGTCATCTTCCATATCGTTCTGCTAGACCAGTCCAGACAAGTAGGATGTACCAAAGCTGCAACTCCACTGGGCGGGAAGAAGACACAGTAGCTCTCAAAACCCTTGAACCAAAGGCTGTGTCTGCCCATGTGTGGACATCCAAGCAGTAATGCTTGACAAAAGTGGAAAGTGATGCCCACGTTGCTACCCAACAAATGTCTGCTCTGCCTCTGAGGACACCTGCGCTTGGGTAGAATAGGCGCACAAATCCTCCAGAACTGCAACAGATACACCAATGCAGTGGCCTCCTTCATTCAGCACCCAAGTTGACTTAGCCGCCATGTCAGCCTTGCTTGGGCCAGCAAACAGCACACAAAGATGGTTGGATTTACAAAAGGAATTCGTAACCTCCAAGTACCAGAGAAGCACCCTCCAAACATCCACAAGACGAAGATCCTTATCCTTCCGCCGAAACTGTTTCTTAGAGAAGGAGGGCAGGCAGGCAGGCAGACCACCTGGTTCATGTGAAAAGGAGAAAGTACCTTAGGCAAGAAGGAAGGCACAGGCTGAAAAGAAACTGCCTCCTTTGAAAAGGACAAATAAGGATCTCGGCAAGATATAGCCTGCAGCTCGGAAATCCATCTTGTGGAACAAATTGTGACCAAGAAAACCATCTTTAGCATCAAATCCTTCAAGGTAGCATGCTTCAACGGCTCAAAGGGCACTGCCATCAGGACCCTGAGCACCAGACAGAGATCCCAGGAAGGGATCACAGATTGGAGGGAGGATGCCGACGCCGAACTCCCTGGAGAAAGTGCGAGTCATCTGGGTTCGAGGCTAGAGACTTATCAACCACCAGTCCTCGAAAACAGGCCAAAGCTGCCACCTGAACTTTCAGGGAGCTATAAGGGAAAGGCCCTTCTCCAGACCATCCTATAGAAAGGCCAACAGAGATGGCACCATGGCCGCCTCAGGAGTCAACTGCCGAGCGTCGCACCATTGCAGAATATGCAAGTGTCAAAGAGGCACTAGATCCACACATATGCTAGCTTGGCAGACCTCCTCCAGGCTCCGAACAGAGTAGCCCTTATGCACTAGCCGTCTCCTTTCAAGAGCCAAGCTTTAAGAGAGAAGAGAACCGGGTCCTCCAGGATGATTGGTCCCTGCTGCAAAAGGTCCCAAGACAGCGGCAACCGAAGAGGAGGGGACTGCAGAAGCCATATCAGGTCTCCGAACCACACTCTCCTCTGCCAATCTGGTGCCACAAGAGCAATCCTGCCTGGGTGGCGTTCTATATGCTGAATCACATGCCCCACCAGAGGCCACAGAGGAAACATGTACAGCAGGTGCTGACTTGGCCAAGGCTGGATCAGGACATCGACCCCCTCGGACCTCATTTCTGTGTGGTGACTGAAGAAGTGGCAGACTTTGGCACTGGAGCAGGTCACATCAGATCCATTTCGGGGCAACCCCAGAGGTGCAGAATCAACTGAAATGCCTCCTGACTCAACTCCCACTCTGCAGGATCCAGAGAATGATGGCCAAGGAACTCTACTTACACATTGCTCACTCCGGCGATGTGCTGAGCTGACAAGGCTAGGAGGTTCTTCTCTGCCCAGGCAAACAGAAGAGACATCTCCAGAGCTACTCTGGCACTCCTCATGCTGCCTTGCTGATTGACATAAGCCACCCGCCATGGCGTTGTCTGAAAACACTAGAACTGCCTAGCCCTCGACCAGGGCCAGAAATGCAGATCAGTCAACCTAATGGCCCTCACCTCGAGGTGGCTGAAGGACCATACTGCTTCCCTGCGGTTTCAACAGTCCTGGGCTGTACAGTCTTGGCAATGGGCTCTCCAGTCCGAGAGACTGGCACCCATCATCAGAAGGATCCAGGAGAAATTGTCCAGTGGCATGCTCCTCCTCAGATGACAGGGCTGCTGTCACCACCGTAGGCTGGTCTTCAACATCATCAGGAGCGGAAGCCTGAACTCCTGAAAACTCGGGGACCACCAGGTCAACAAGGATGCTGGAAAGGTTGCATGTGAACATGTGACAATGGCAGCATCTCTATGGTAGCAGCCATCAATCCGAGGAGCTGAAGATTATCCCAGACTCTGAGAGCCTGCTGTGCACAGAACAGCATCAGGTAATCCAACAGTCTTTTGACTTTCTCCTCTGGCAAGAAAACTCTGCCCATTCGAGTGTTGAAACGTGGTCCAGGAACTGGGAATGCTCTTTCCCCAATTGATCACCCAGTTGAGGCTTTCTAAAAAGAACACCACTCGGGACGCCACCCGGGATGCCTCTAAAAGGGAACCAGTCATCCAGATAAGGATAGACACAGATCCCTCGGTGCTGCAGTGCTGCTGCCACCACCACCACCACCATGACCTTGGAAAATGTCCTTGAGGCAGTGGATAGCCCAAAAGGGAAGGCAGAGAACTGATAGTGAGAGTCAAGTCCGGCAAAACACAGATACTTCTACTGATCTGCCCAGATTGGGATATGAAAATATGCCTTGGCCAGATCTAGAGAAGTCAAGAATTCCCCTCAGTGCACTGCTTGAATCACAGAGCGGAAGGTTTCCATCCAGAAGCGCAGAATAAGCAAGTGTTTAATGACCCCCTTGAGGTTCAGAATGGGTCGTAAGGAATTGTCCTTTTTGGGCAACACAAAATAGGTGGAGTATCTGCCCTTGCCCCACTTGTCCAGGGGCATGGGCACCATCACCTTTAGGCATAGCAACTTGTCCAATGTGGTCTGCACAGCGGCACATTGATCACAGACCCACAAGAGGAGATAATGAAAGCATCCGGAATCTTGGCATTCCAGGACATAGCCAAACTGAATGGTGTCTAGCACCTAGCGATCTTTGGTTACACGGGCTCATTCCTGAAAAAAAAAGGCAAACCTGCCTACATCCGGAGGAACCAGGGAATGGGCCTCCAAACCTTCATTGCACATTCTGGGAGGGTCCTTCTCTGAAGGGGACAGAGTCCCTGGGTTTACATGCTCCATGAGAGGACTGAGAATGAGCCCGAAGCCTGGAAGCAGAGGGGAAGAAAGATTTTCTAGGTCAGTAATGACAAAAATCCCAAGACCCCTGTGGATCCAGTCAGTGTGCTTTCAGTGGAGGGGGCACCAGCCTGCTTCATAAGCCCCCTGGACCTGTCTTCTGATATGCGGTAAGATTTTGTCTCGCTGGTCCTTCACCAGCTTCTCCAAATATTTTCCAAAAAGAAACTTCCCCTTAAAAGCCAATTGGGCCAACTGGGCTTTGGAAGATGAGTCCGCTGCCCAGTGCTGGAGCCAAATCCAGCACCATGACACTGATGTCAGAGCACCATCCCTGGCCGCCAAACGCACCAGGTCATACATGGCATCAGAAAGAAAGGCCGTAGCTGACTCCAAAAGAGGGGTAGTATCATCTGGTGGAAAAGACTGAATCCACTGGAGCAGGGCTCGAGACAGATTGGCAAATATCACCAGCTGCAAAATAGCAGCTGTCATGGCAAACTGGCTCTTCAACAACGAATCCACCTTATGGTCCTGAAAGTCCTTTAAGGTCGAACCGCCTTCCACAGGAATGGTGGTCATCTGGTAACTGCCGTGACCTGCATATCCACCTTGGGAATACCAAACCACTCGATCCATTCCTCTGGGACAGCATATATCTTCTTACACACCCTTAACTCCTTAGGCAGGGAATTAGAAGAGTCCCACTCCATCCGGATCATATCCTTGATCACATCTGGGAACGGGAAGACAGTAATGGATTTCCATACCCCTTGAAGGATCCTGCTCCATGCCAGAAGGAACCAGCAAGTTCAAGGTGGATGAGACCCTGGCAATCAATGTTGCCATCTCTTCCTTCCGGAATAGGCAGATCACTCTGAATACAATCTTCTGAAGGTGAGAGTACTTTGTCATCCACATCAGAGCCCAGTACTGAGCCATCTAAATCGCAGCCATAGTCCAAATCTCGGACAGCTCCCAGCTGTTCCCTATCTCCAGGGGTGCCCCTCACCCCCCTCACTGGGGATGCTTAGCTAAAGGCAATCGAACAGGGCTTCCACTCTCCGCCTGCCCTGCAAGAGACTACACCTGGAGGCTCCCAGAGGCCACAGGGCTTGAATTTCCATGCCAGAAAGACCAGGCCTGCTGCAAAAAAGAAAAGAATTCTGGGGAGGACAATCCGGAGTCTGGAAACTCTCCTCTCAGAAATGACGCCAACACCAGGAAAAAGGCCATTGCAGACCCCTACAGGATGAGGAGCGGCTCACAGCATGGTCGCCGGATCCTCGGCTGGCTGGATATCCTTACCCATTTATTTATTCCATGTATTTAACAGTTTTTATATACTGTCTTTCTTCGATTCAAGACGGTTTACAGAGAACATAACATGACAGTATATTTCAACTGATTACATAGAACCGAACTACATAACAAGAGTATATATGGTTAATATAAGTAACTTTTGTACATGAGGAGTCTTCATGGACAAGAACTATTTACATGCTTATTTACAGGAGAGATTAGGGTTAGGTTAGGTTAGATTATCCATAGCACCATCCGTCACCTTCGACCCTGAGGCAGGCAAGAACATAAGAACATAAGATATGCCATACTGGGTCAGACCAAAGTCCATCAAGCCCAGTATCCTGTTTCCAACAGTGACCCATCTAGGTTATAAGTACCTAGCAGTTTCCCCAAAAGACACAGGTTCCACAATGCTTGTACTCGGTCAAGCATTGATATCCTGGGTCCCTTCTTAATAATGGTTTATGGACCTTTCCTCCAGGAACTTGTCCAAACCTTTTTTAATCCCAGCTACACTAACAGCAGAGTGGAGGAGTAGCCTAGTGGTTAGAACACTGGCTTGGCAACCAGGGTTCAATTCCCACTAGCACTCCTTGTGGCCTTGGGCAAGTCACTTAACCCTCCATTGCCTCAGAAGAAAGGCCTGGCAATCTACTTCCGGTGACACTGCCAAAAAAACCCAGGAGCTTCTGGGTCACCAGGAGTCAGGACTGACTCAAAGGCACACATTGCATTATTACACTAACAGCCTTTACTACATCCTCCGGTAACAAATTCCAGAGTTTGATTACACGTTGAATGAAAAAATATTTTCTTTTATTAGTCTTAAATAGTTTACCCTGTAGCTTCATTGCATGTCCCCTAGTCTTTCTATATTCTGATAACGTAAACAATCGATCTACGTTTACCCGTTCCACTCCGTTCATTAATTTATAGACTTCTATCATATCTCCCCTCAGCCGTCTCTTTTCAAGGTTAAAGAGCCCTAACCTTTTTAGCCTTTCTTCTTAGGAGTATCCTTCCATAACCTTTTCTAATATCGCTATATCCTTTTTAAGATACGGCGACCAGAATTGCACACAATATTCAAGGTGCGGTCTCACCATGGAACGATATAGAGGCATTATTATATCTTTTGTTTTATTTTCCATTCCTTTCTTTATGATACCTAGCATTCTATTTGCTCTCTTGGCCGCCGCTGCACACTGGGCCGAGGGTTTTAACATGGCATCCACAATGACACCTAAATCTTTTTCCTGGGTGGTGGTTCCTACTGTGGAACCTAGGTCGGACTAACTGCATCCCTCAGGTGAGAGAGGAGGAGCAGGCCCTCCAGGGATGATTCAGAAGCTGCCAAGCAAGAAGAGCATAGTCCAGAATCTGGAGAAGAGGCACCTCGATTGTCACTGGTCAAACAACGTTTCCTGGAAGAAGACAGACATTTAAGGCAAGAATCACAACAGTGTGCGCTAAGGCCACGGCGACTTGAAGGCACGAGTTAACTGTGCTTTTACTGTGACGCACGCTAACTGCGCTTTTACTGCAGCGCACGTTAACTTCACTTATACTGCAAAGCACAGTTACTTACCTGTAACAGGTGATCTCTGGGAACAGCAGGAATAGTCCTCACATATGGGTCAACCCCTGCCACCATCTGCAGCTCTCCCCAGTCGGGGGATAGAGCCTCCGGCGGCAGGGAACAGCACCATCTCTCATCGGGACTTCCTGCACGGCTTTAAAAGTTCGCGCCATCGGGCGCGTGGTCCAGTCAACCCCTGCCACCATCTGCAGCTCTCCCCAGTCGGGGGATAGAGCCTCCGGCGGCAGGGAACAGCACCATCTCTCATCGGGACTTCCTGCACGGCTTTAAAAGTTCGCGCCATCGGGCGCGTGGTCCAGTCAACCCCTGCCGCCATCTGCAGCTCTCCCCAGTCGGGGGATAGAGCCTCCGGCGGCAGGGAACAGCACCATCTCTCATCGGGACTTCCTGCACGGCTTTAAAAGTTCGCGCCATCGGGCGCGTGGTCCAGTCAACCCCTGCCACCATCTGCAGCTCTCCCCAGTCGGGGGATAGAGCCTCCGGCGGCAGGGAACAGCACCATCTCTCATCGGGACTTCCTGCACGGCTTTAAAAGTTCGCGCCATCGGGCGCGTGGTCCAGTCAACCCCTGCCACCATCTGCAGCTCTCCCCAGTCGGGGGATAGAGCCTCCGGCGGCAGGGAACAGCACCATCTCTCATCGGGACTTCCTGCACGGCTTTAAAAGTTCGCGCCATCGGGCGCGTGGTCCAGTCAACCCCTGCCACCATCTGCAGCTCTCCCCAGTCGGGGGATAGAGCCTCCGGCGGCAGGGAACAGCACCATCTCTCATCGGGACTTCCTGCACGGCTTTAAAAGTTCGCGCCATCGGGCGCGTGGTCCAGTCAACCCCTGCCACCATCTGCAGCTCTCCCCAGTCGGGGGATAGAGCCTCCGGCGGCAGGGAACAGCACCATCTCTCATCGGGACTTCCTGCACGGCTTTAAAAGTTCGCGCCATCGGGCGCGTGGTCCAGTCAACCCCTGCCACCATCTGCAGCTCTCCCCAGTCGGGGGATAGAGCCTCCGGCGGCAGGGAACAGCACCATCTCTCATCGGGACTTCCTGCACGGCTTTAAAAGTTCGCGCCATCGGGCGCGTGGTCCAGTCAACCCCTGCCACCATCTGCAGCTCTCCCCAGTCGGGGGATAGAGCCACCGGCGGCAGGGAACAGCACCATCTCTCATCGGGACTTCCTGCACGGCTTTAAAAGTTCGCGCCATCGGGCGCGTGGTCCAGTCAACCCCTGCCACCATCTGCAGCTCTCCCCAGTCGGGGGATAGAGCCTCCGGCGGCAGGGAACAGCACCATCTCTCATCGGGACTTCCTGCACGGCTTTAAAAGTTCGCGCCATCGGGCGCGTGGTCCAGTCAACCCCTGCCACCATCTGCAGCTCTCCCCAGTCGGGGGATAGAGCCTCCGGCGGCAGGGAACAGCACCATCTCTCATCGGGACTTCCTGCACGGCTTTAAAAGTTCGCGCCATCGGGCGCGTGGTCCAGTCAACCCCTGCCACCATCTGCAGCTCTCCCCAGTCGGGGGATAGAGCCTCCGGCGGCAGGGAACAGCACCATCTCTCATCGGGACTTCCTGCACGGCTTTAAAAGTTCGCGCCATCGGGCGCGTGGTCCAGTCAACCCCTGCCGCCATCTGCAGCTCTCCCCAGTCGGGGGATAGAGCCTCCGGCGGCAGGGAACAGCACCATCTCTCATCGGGACTTCCTGCACGGCTTTAAAAGTTCGCGCCCATCGGGCTCGTGGTCCAGTCAACCCCTGCCACCATCTGCAGCTCTCCCCAGTCGGGGGATAGAGCCTCCGGCGGCAGGGAACAGCACCATCTCTCATCGGGACTTCCTGCACGGCTTTAAAAGTTCGCGCCATCGGGCGCGTGGTCCAGTCAACCCCTGCCACCATCTGCAGCTCTCCCCAGTCGGGGGATAGAGCCTCCGGCGGCAGGGAACAGCACCATCTCTCATCGGGACTTCCTGCACGGCTTTAAAAGTTCGCGCCATCGGGCGCGTGGTCCAGTCAACCCCTGCCACCATCTGCAGCTCTCCCCAGTCGGGGGATAGAGCCTCCGGCGGCAGGGAACAGCACCATCTCTCATCGGGACTTCCTGCACGGCTTTAAAAGTTCGCGCCATCGGGCGCGTGGTCCAGTCAACCCCTGCCACCATCTGCAGCTCTCCCCAGTCGGGGGATAGAGCCTCCGGCGGCAGGGAACAGCACCATCTCTCATCGGGACTTCCTGCACGGCTTTAAAAGTTCGCGCCATCGGGCGCGTGGTCCAGTCAACCCCTGCCACCATCTGCAGCTCTCCCCAGTCGGGGGATAGAGCCTCCGGCGGCAGGGAACAGCACCATCTCTCATCGGGACTTCCTGCACGGCTTTAAAAGTTCGCGCCATCGGGCGCGTGGTCCAGTCAACCCCTGCCACCATCTGCAGCTCTCCCCAGTCGGGGGATAGAGCCTCCGGCGGCAGGGAACAGCACCATCTCTCATCGGGACTTCCTGCACGGCTTTAAAAGTTCGCGCCATCGGGCGCGTGGTCCAGTCAACCCCTGCCACCATCTGCAGCTCTCCCCAGTCGGGGGATAGAGCCTCCGGCGGCAGGGAACAGCACCATCTCTCATCGGGACTTCCTGCACGGCTTTAAAAGTTCGCGCCATCGGGCGCGTGGTCCAGTCAACCCCTGCCACCATCTGCAGCTCTCCCCAGTCGGGGGATAGAGCCTCCGGCGGCAGGGAACAGCACCATCTCTCATCGGGACTTCCTGCACGGCTTTAAAAGTTCGCGCCATCGGGCGCGTGGTCCAGTCAACCCCTGCCACCATCTGCAGCTCTCCCCAGTCGGGGGATAGAGCCTCCGGCGGCAGGGAACAGCACCATCTCTCATCGGGACTTCCTGCACGGCTTTAAAAGTTCGCGCCATCGGGCGCGTGGTCCAGTCAACCCCTGCCACCATCTGCAGCTCTCCCCAGTCGGGGGATAGAGCCTCCAGCGGCAGGGAACAGCACCATCTCTCATCGGGACTTCCTGCACGGCTTTAAAAGTTCGCGCCATCGGAGGCCTTGGTGGAGGCCTATAGTTAATACAGGCCTGACAACTGGAAATCCATCTCACCGTTACATAACGCTGCGAGGACCGAAAAAGCTGCTCCAGATGACCGCTGAACCACATCCACCTCCAGACAGACAGCGCTCCCAAAATTTACTCTCACCCAGCCTCAAAAAACCATACCGTGGAACCAGATGCATGAATGAAGAAACAACGCTGAGTCCAGCAAACATATCCAAATACAGCTGAGCTCCCACATGGTCGAGCTCGCTTACTTCACCCTCTCAACTCACAGCAAGTATACTATCCACACGTAGACTCATCTGACTATTCTCTTACAGCCTAACCATTGTGTACACCATATACCATAACTATTCTCCCCTAAGCAACTGTATTTATACCATTGTAAATGTACTAGTGCTATCAGTTAGGAAACACAAAGGAGCAAGATACGAAGATGTGGATGTTGGTAGAGCCTTTAATGGTGATGGTCAGAGACCCCGACGCGTTTCGGCGTGGGACGCCTTCTTCAGGGAGTACAAAGCTTAAAAACAGGGGAATAGCACATATTGTTAAATTAAAAATATAAATAATTAGTGAAATGAATAATACAACAAACAATACATGGAAAACATAAACAATTAGATTAATACCATATATACATTAAAAAATAATAACAAGTAAATCATTGCAATTGCCAAAGTGATTACCCTTATAACTGTGTAAACTGATATAGAGCAGTGTACATTAACTATGAGTCTTTTTGCTCCTTCTTGTGTTTTTCCTAGTGCTATCAGTTACATACCATATAGGAATGTATTATTACTGTTGTCAGTAGCAATTTATCACTGTTGCCAGTGTCCTTATTTATACTGTTGCAATTCAATTATTACTGTGGTCAGTAACATTCAATTAATACTGTTGCCAGTAGCACCCAAGTTAAAGTACCTACAACCTCTCTACCATCCCAGGACTACGCCATGGCTACCCTTACTTGTTCACTCCTGCTCCTCTCCATCCTCTCTTGCATATTACATATTTCCTCTGCTCTAACATCTGATTTCAACCTTATACCTATTCACCAAACCCATAATAGGAAACACCACCAAAATTATCCACAAAGTACATACTATAATAGGCACAACTACTGTATATATGTACCTCTTGAAATTACAAATAACAAGAAACCTAATCTAAGA
The DNA here is from genome assembly GCA_033557465.1 of Ichthyophis bannanicus. Classification (NCBI taxonomy): domain Eukaryota; kingdom Metazoa; phylum Chordata; class Amphibia; order Gymnophiona; family Ichthyophiidae; genus Ichthyophis; species Ichthyophis bannanicus. Next base: position 938,468,645 of record CM066033.1, on the reverse strand, counting down.
ACTACTCCACAGAATCTCAAGTGTGCTCTCATTAATGCACGCTCAGCCCGCAACAAATGGCCAGCTATCATTGATCTTATATCAAACCTCACACTAGACATCCTATTTATCACAGAAACATGGCTGTCTAATACCGACAATGTCCTAATGAACCATCTAACCCCACCTAACTACACCATCTATACCTGTAACAGAGAAAATAGAAAGGGAGGAGGAGTTTGTATAATAGCAAGAACAGATTTGAAATATCACGTAATATCTACCAATACCACAAACCACTCAAATACGCTATCCATCTCCAATAATAGCAACACCATAAATCTCATCTACAGAGCCCCAAATGCTCCAGCTGACGATCTCTCAACCATAATTGATATTGCCATCAACCCATTGGATATCAACAAACCTAACTGGATCCTTGGAGATTTTAATCTTGCCTCCACACCACCTTCAGTGTCCAACTCCTTCCTTGATGCCATGATCAACTTACACTATGATCAAATCGTAAAAACATCCACTCATAAACAAGGAAATCTTCTTGACCTCATATTTGCACCATCAGTACACCCGAATCTGATAAACCAACCTGAGCCCCTATCAACCCCCGTCCCCTGGTCTGATCACAAACTTATCTCATTCATCATTCCATCTACTGAATCTCCAAACAAGTCACCAAATGCTTACCTACCACCAAAACCAGCACGATTCCAACCTTTTAACATGGATACAATCACCTCCCTTACCATGCCAAAACTCTCCACTATACCTAACAACATCGACGACTCTGTATCAAACTGGAACAATGCTCTTCGACTATCAGCACAACCTACCACTAAACAAGACAAAACCTCTACCAACTCTTCTATCGCCAAGAAAAAGAACGCACCATGGTTCTCATCAGAGTTACGAACCTCCCTTCAACAACTGAGGAGATTAGAGAAGAAATGGAGACACTCCCTAAACCCTCATGATCAGTCCATTTACCTAGCCAACTTAAAGTCCCATCGTCAGCTAATCTGGGATAAGAGAAGAGAACACCATACAAAGCTACTTAGCCGTTCCCTCAACAAACCAAAAGATCTCTTCCAAATAGTAAAATCCCTAACTACTGAACCTCCCTCACCACAACAGGAATTTATACACCCACAACTATATGCTGATTACATTCAATCCAAGGCAATCAAGACCACTGAATCAACCACAAGTGTAACCAAGCAATCCTCCAACATCCAACTCACACTCAATAATTTCTCATCTCCAACTCCAAAGTCTATTGAAGAAATTATTACATCCATCAATGCCACTACCGCTCCAAATGATCCATGCCCGGCCTTCTGGATCAAATCACTGAAAACAGAACTTAGCCCATACATATCAGCATTAGCTGACCAGTCCCTTAGATCCGGGATATTTCCATCAGCTCTCAAGCACACCTCCATCCGTCCTCTACTGAAGAACAACAAACTGGATCCGAAAAAGGAAGACTCCTATCGCCCAATTTCAAGCATTCCTTTATTAGCCAAGATCCTAGAAAAAATCGTACTCAGACAAATTCAACAACACATTGATTCCGAGGCACCACTAGATCTAAACCAACATGGCTTCAGGGAAGCCCATGGAGTTGAAACTCTTCTAACTTCTCTATTGAACACACTCATTAACACAACAGACAATATCAGAAATGGAGTCGCTATGATCTTCCTAGACATAGCAGCAGCATTTGATTCTGTCGACCACAACCAACTACTCACCAGGCTCCACGAAAAAGGAATTCAAGGAACGGCACTGAATTGGTGCAGATCTTACCTAGAAGATCGTTGGCAACAAGTACGGACTGCGGAGACCACATCTCAACCTTTTCATCAGAAGCAAGGAGTTCCACAAGGTTCCTCTCTTTCAGCCCTTCTATTTAACATATATATGCAACCTCTCTGCAACATCTCCCGCTCATTCGGAGTATCATGTCTTATCTACGCAGATGACGTGCTCTTATTCACTCCAATCAATGTATTAAAACCTGACTACACTACTCTAATCACCTGCTTCAACTCAATATCAGATTGGCTACTCACTCAAAACCTCAGAATCAATTTTAAAAAAACCGAAGTCCTGATTGTCACTAGGAACAAAGACTTCTCTCCCCCACCAACTCTAAAAACACGTGATGCTGATCTACCACTCAAAACCTCAATACGTTATCTGGGTGTTATACTTGACCAACGACTTGAATTCAAAGAACACATAAAAAATACTGTAAAAGCCATTTACTATAAAATCAAGACCCTTCGACACCTCAGACCTATGCTTGAACCATCTGACTTTCGTACAACCTTCCAGGCATTAGTCACTCCTCATTTTGACTATGCAAATATCGTTCTTCATGGCCTACCCAAGAGCACTCTAAACCCGCTTCAATTGGCCATGAATACAGCGGCCAGAGTTCTTCATGGATCCCAAAAGAGTCAACATATTACTCCCATACTATTTGACCTCCACTGGCTCCCACTAGCTGGCAGAATCTTATACAAAGCTCTCATCCTTACCTTTAAAGCATTCCACCATATCTCATCATCCTCCTTATCTGATCTCCTCCAACACACACAGAACACCAGATCTAGACGTTCTGTAACAGAGAACTTGCTAACAATCCCAAAAGACAGCAAAAAACTCACTCAAACAACCACTTTAAGAGCATTCTCTTCCTTCGCCCCTAGATGCTGGAACACGCTACCACCTAGTATTAGAGCACAAAAGGACCTGTCCCAGTTCAGAAAATCCATAAAAACATATCTCTTCCTACAACACTTCTCTCAATATACTGACCCCCCTCCCACACAGACCATTGACCACGGCTAGCCAAATAAGCTCCTGAAATCTTACCACTTGATCTAGACCAGGCCTCACAAACCCTACCTTTAAAACTCAAGCATTTAAGAACCTATTGTAAATAATTGAAAATATCTGTTAATCGTTAATCCCTGTTATCCATGTTTTTATTCCCTGTTCTCTGTAAACTTAACATTTGTTTTTATGTTTAAGTACAAAACTTGTTAAAATGTAAACCGCGCTGATGTCAAAAGTGCGGTATATAAAAGCTGTTAAATAAATAAATAAATAAATAAATATGGGTACGTCGGAACCGACGGAGCCTGCGCGGGAAAGCTCCCCAGCTTCCCAGAAAGGAAGCTTTTGGGGCCTCCCACAGCGCATGCGCGCTGCCTTCCCGCCTTCCTGACCAACTCTCTTCAGTTCGAGTTTAAAGCTGAGACAATAGAGAGAGGAAAGGAAAGAGAGAGAGAGAGAGAGATACAACTCCTAGGGGAGGTGGGTGGGTTGTGAGGACTAATTCCTGCTGTTCCCAGAGATCACCTGTTACAGGTAAGTAACTGTGCTATCTCCAGGAACAAGCAGGAATGAGTCCTCACATATGGGGACTCCCTAGCTAAGATGCCGGGGAGATCCCCCCCCAAGGGTTCCTCATCTTCCTATTGATCTCAGGCATCCATTCAGGGAAGGTGGGCAGGAGTTGTTTAAGAATGGAACAGGTGTCTGAGGACAGCTTGACCAAACAAGGCATCCCGGCGGGAGTCCTTGTCCAAGCAGTAATGGGCTGTGAAGGTATGAACCGAGGCCAAGGTGGCTGCTCGACAGATCTGATCAATGGATACAGAATGAAGATGAGCCATAGATGTGGCCATGGCTCTGACATTGTGAGCTGTGACATGGCCTTCCAGAGAAAGGTTCTTACTCTGGTAAGCAAAAGAAATACACTGAGCAATCCAACTGGACAGTGTTCTTTTTGAGACTGGAAGTCCTAAATGAGAAGGATCAAAAGCAACAAAAAGTTGAGAAGACTTTCGATGTTGCTGTGTCCTGTGGAGGTAAAAGGCAAGAGCTCTTTTACAGTCTAGAGTATGAAGGTTCCGCTCTGCATTTGATGCATTAGGAGCTGGAAAAAAGACAGGTAAATATACCTCTTGATTAAGATGAAAAGGTGAGACCACTTTAGGCATAAAGTGGGGATTTGTCCTAAGGACTACCTTATCATGATGGAGCCTAGTATAAGGTGGATTAGCCACTAAAGCCTGCAGTTCACTGATGCGGCGAGCAGAAGTGATTGCAATAAGGAAAATGACTTTCCAGGAAAGGAATTTTAAGGAGGTAGTGGCTAAGGGTTCAAAGAGTGGCTTCATAAGCTGACCAAGAACCACGTTTAAGTCCCATGCCACCGGAGGAGGCCGAATAGGAGGTTTAGTTAAAGTTAGACCTCTCATGAATCTTGCAATAAGAGGATGAGAGGAAACAGATTGTCCATTGATAGGCTGAAGAGATGCTGCAATAGCACTCAAATGGACCCTTACAGAATTGGTTTTAAGTCCTGCATTGGAAAGATGCAGGAGATATTCGAGTAAAGAATTCAAAGGTAGTGCTAGAGGGTTAAGACCTTTGTCAGCACACCAAATTGAAAATCGTTTCCATTTAAAAGCATAAGAACGCCTGGTGGAAGGTTTCCTAGATGCATGGAGGACATCCTTCACCTGTTGAGAAAGATTCAAGTCTTGAAGGTCTAGGCCTTCAGTAACCAAGCTCTGAGGTGAAGGGACTTGGGGTTTGGGTGCCACAAAGTCCCCTCCTCTTGAGACAGAAGGTCTGGAGCAGCTCCCAGATCCAGGGAGGGTGCCTGGGAGAGATGCAGAAGTAGAGGGTACCACACTTGGCGTGGCCAGCGTGGAGCTATGAGGATCATAGATCCTTGATCCCTCTGAAGTTTGAATAGAGTCTTGGGAATCAAGGGAATGGGTGGAAAGGCATATAGGAAGGCCTGACCCCAATGAAGGAGGAAGGCATCCTTGGCCTGAGCTCCCTGACACGGAATCCTGGAACAGAACTGGGGAAGTTTGGCATTGTACGGACTTGCAAAGAGGTCTATGCCCGGGGTCCCCCATTCCTGAAAGATTCTGAGTACCTGATCCATGTGCAGGGACCATTCGTGTGGAAGCAGAACTCGACTGAGTCTGTCTGCCCAAGAGTTTTGGATTCCTGGGAGGTACACTGCCAGGAGATGGATCCGATGCTCTCTGGCGAAGGCCCACAGTTTTAGAGCTTTGTTGCAAAGTGACAGAGAGCCAGTCCCTCCTTGTTTGTTTATGTAGAACATGGCTACTTGATTGTCGGTATGAACAAGGACTGTCATGTTGATGAGGAGGGTATGAAAGACCTTGAGAGCAAGGAAAATTGCTCGCAGCTCCAAAAGGTTGATATGAAGGGTGGTCTCCTGTGGAGACCAAATGCCCTGAGTGGAGAGGTCCTGGAGATGAGCTCCCCAACCTGTTTGGGAGGCATCTGTAGTGAGAGTTGCTTGGGGTAACAAAGGTTGGAAGGGGGCCCCCAACAACAGATTTTGAGTGGATATCCACCATTGGAGAGACCAAAAAAGACGTTTTGAGGTTGCTATTTGGTCTGAGAGAGCTCCTGATGCTTGGGTCCACTGGGTGGACAAGGTCCATTGAGCTGCTCTCATATGTAGGCGTGCATAAGGCACCACATGAACTGTGGATGCCATGTGGCCTAGCAGTTGTAGCATCTCCCTGGCAGTCAAGTGGCTTCTGGACTGAATTTGAGAGGCCAAGTGCACTAGACGGTGGCAACGGGCCTGAGGAAGATAGGCCCTTGCAGTGGTAGTATCTAGCCAGGCCCCTATGAATTCTAGGGACTGAGTAGGGGTGAGTTGAGACTTTGGCAGATTGATGACAAGTCCCAGATACTGCAGTATGCGTCTGGTGTGGTCCAGGGAAGTCTGAGCCTCGGACTGAGATGGAGCTCGGATGAGCCAGTCGTCCAGGTATGGGAAGACAAAGATTCCCAGAGTGCGTAGAAATGCAGCTACTATTGCCATGCATTTGGTAAATACCCTTGGAGCAGAGGCTAGACTGAAGGGGAATACTCTGTATTGGAAATGTTTTCCCTGGAACAGAAACCGTAGGAATTTTCTGTGGGATGGATGGATGAGTATATGTGTGTACGCATCCTTGAGATCTAGAGAACAAAGCCAGTCCTGACTCTGTAGGTATGGAAGGAGAGTGCCTAGAGAAAGCATCTTGAATTTCTCCTTGAATAGGAATTTGTTCAATTCTCTGAGATCCAGAATGGGTCTGTACCCCCCTGTTTTCTTGGGAATAAGAAAATAAAGGGAGTAAAAACCTGACCCTTGTTGAGGAAGAGGAACCTCTTCTATTGCCTTTGGGGCAAGAAGAGTGGTCACCTCCTGGCCCAACAGGTACAGGAGAGATGGGGGAGAATTGAATTGTCTCACCATGGTATGGGGAGGAAGGCTGGAGAAATGTAGTTTGTAGCCCTCTCTGATGATAGAGAGGGTCCACGGTTCTAATGTGATTTGTTCCCATCTGGGAGCAAAATGAGCTAACCTTCCTGGAATGGTGAGAGGTTCTGGTTGTTGCAGAGCCAGAAAGGTTAAGTTCTCTAGAATCAAGTCAAAAACCCTGAGGGGGTTGGGACTGCTGGATTGTAGCAGCCCCTGTAGACTTTGTTCTGGCCTGTTTAGTTTGCTGACGCTTAGGAGCAAAGCGAACTTGGGAAGATTGCTGGCCAGTATTTGTGGAAAATCTGGTCTTTTTATAGAAAGTTTTCTTAAAAGGTTTTTTCTTGGCAGGGGTAGAGGTAGACTTAGAAAGTCTATCTAAAGCAGCATTCTCTGCATCCATTTGAGTGGCTTTGATTTGCCACTCTTTGCCAAACAGATTTTCACCTGTACAGGGCAGATTCCCCAAGCCTTCTTGTACCCAGGGTTCCAAATCAGAGGCCTGGAGCCAAGCCAGTCTGCGAGCAGCTATGGCAATGCCAGAGGCTCTGCTTGCCCCCTCAAAAGAGTCAAAGGCTGCTCTGTTGGAGAACTTTGAAACATCCTGAGTGTGCTTTAGCAAAAGAAGGAATTCCTCTTGCTTATCCTCTGGGATAAAGGGGAGAAACTGACGTATCTTTAATGCAATCTCTTTCAAAAACATGCCCATATAGAGGCTGTATGAATTGATTCTGGCAATAAGCATGCTAGCTTGGAAGATTTTTCTCCCAAAAGCATCCAGAGTCCTACATTCTCTTCCTGGAGGGGTAGAAGAGTGTCTTTTGGTACTCTTTATCTTTTTCATAGCAGACTTCACCACAATGGAGTGGTGAGGAAGCTGAGTCTTTTGAAAACCAGGAGAAGGAGGAACCCGATACATGGTGTCCAAACGTCGAGAATGTGGAGATAGGGTGAGAGGAGCCTCCCACAAGTCCATCATGTGTTCTTGAAGAATTTCATGTATGGGTAAGGTGGCTGCCTCTTTGGGAACCTTAGAGTATCCTAAAATATCCAATTTTTTTGCTCTAGGTTCCTTTTCAGAGGATACAGATATGGAGAGTCCTTTAGCCACTTCAATGATGAAGTCCTGAAAGGACAAATCCTCTGGAGGAGACATTCTCCTTTTTGGAGAAGAGGGCTCCTCAGGAAGAGTAAAAGAGACGTCAGCAGAATCATCTGATGTATCAGAATCTTCAGAGGATTCAAAGTATCGTCTATTTGCTTCCAGAGATGGATACGCATACCGATCGGTACCGACATCGGGCGTACCGGGAATCGGAGCGGTATCGAAGAAAGCTCCGGAACCGGAGACCGGAACCGGCATGCTACTGGAAGTAGATGCCCTGGGTACCGGTATCGGTTGCGGTACCGGAATCGGAGTCGGAACCAATTGTCGCGGTACCGATGGCGGTGCAGCATTAATGAAAGCCAGTAAGGCCTGCTGCATGGATTGTACCCTAGTACCCATAGTCGCCACAACTGCCTGGAAGTCGGTACCGGTGTTAGCCGGTACCCCAGAGCAGTCTAACAGGAGATCGGTCGAGGCCTTGCCATCGATGTCTACCTGTAACCCCATAGGAGGAGCTTTGGAAGCCGGAGCTTCCCGCCGGGGTTGTTTGGCTGGGGCAGGGTCCTCAGGGTCAAATGCAAGGGCCTCTCGCTGCTTAGAGGGAGATTTGCCTTTTGAGGACTTGCCTGAAGAATGTTTGGTTACCTGAGATCCATCAGGAGAAGAAGACCTGGAGGATGTTGATGCTGGAGTATCGGTAGAAAACAGCATATGAAACTTAGCTGCTCTGTTCTGTAAGCCCCTTTTGGACATCAGAGAGCAGGATGGACAATCCGGAATGGAATGGTCAGGCCCCAAACATTTAAGACACCACTCATGGGTATCTGTAACTGAAATAGTACCGGTACACTTAGTGCATTTTTTAAAACCAGAAGCTGGTTTTTCCATGAGGGAGACCTGAGAAGGCCTAGAGGCCTCACAGAAAAAATACACCAAGTGAAGAAAAAGTAATTATTATTATTATTTTTTTAAATAAACGAAAAAACGACCGGCGGTACCGGTCCGGAATCGGGGAAGGCAGACACGCGGTCAAAGAAACAAATTAAAATAACAATTTCTTCAGCGGTGACAGGAACACGACCTGCTGGCTCCATGGAAAAAGAAGAACTGAAGAGAGTTGGTCAGGAAGGCGGGAAGGCAGCGCGCATGCGCTATGGGAGGCCCCAAAAGCTTCCTTTCTGGGAAGCTGGGGAGCTTTCCCGCGCAGGCTCCGTCGGTTCTGACGTACCCATATGTGAGGACTCATTCCTGCTTGTTCCTGGAGATCACATGTTACAGGTACTAGGGTAGGAATGTGCGTTAGAGCCGCTTGGGTAGAATGTACGTATGTACAGACTGCGCGACCGCTAGTTGCACAATAGGAGAAAATGCTACTAATGCATGCAGAAAACGGTGGGAAACTCCACAAACAAACCATCGGTCAACAGCAGTCCACCCCGAATTGCATTCCATGAAGATGGAACTGGAAGCCCCCAACAAGGACAATGACAAAGTCAAGCCTTAGTACTCATCCCCTGAGAGCTCCAGGCAGAAAATCCATGCTAGGCTCAGCTCTACTCCCCTGATACTGTTTTACTGGCTGTTGCAGCACTGCGTTTAAGGTGGCTGGCAGGCAGGTCCTACTGACAGTCTTCTGCAATCTTCAAGAGAGAGCAGAGGGGAACAGAGGAGGAGGGAGGGGGCGTTGAGGTTGTGTGAGGTTGCTGCACTCTTTCAGATCTTTCCAATTTCTGGCTGCTAAATAGGCTCTTATCATGATAAGCGCATGGAGCTCAACTAATTTTCACTCCTTCTATGGCTACCAAAAAGATCGCAGTCTAGTGGAGCCTCCCACATCACGCTCAAGTGAAAGAGTTACCCTGAAGGTGGTTGTTCATGAGTGTTTAATAAATCTTTTCCTATCAATCTTAGATTTTCTTCAGAGAGGAGAAAATCCATCCACCTTCTGCTGGAGACCAAGAAATATGGAACTGACCTCTGGTGGCTGAGGTGTATAGAGTCATAGGAGTGATGTCATTGAAACCTGGGCTTTTCATTGGCTCTTTGTCTCTGCCAATCTGCTGGTAGGGCAACACAACCCACTTGTCTGGGCTGGTCTAGCAGGATGATATGGAATGATGTTTTTGACTAAAATAAGATTTACTTCATGAATATTAAATCCTTGCCCCTCATACTGTTTGAAGGCGGCTGATAAGAAACTGGTTAGCCATGGCTGTCTAGGCATGGCAGTAAATGCCTCCATTTTAGAGAGACATTTCCCTGCTAGCCTAGACAGCCTAACTGTTCATCCAGTTCTGATAAGGTTTAGCTTAATTGTACGTTTATGTGAGAATTTTAGATCTATCTATAAGTTAACATTTTGAAGCAAGATTATTGAAAAGGTCATTCATCGGCTACTGGATTATTTGGAAAAAAATGATTTTTGTAATCTCCAGTTAATGATGTGGTATTAGTTTTGTTAGATGTCAGTGCTACTTTCAAATAAGGTACCTCGCCAAACTTTGTTGAACAGGATGCAGAATCATAGATGTGGTGGACTGGTTCTCAAATGAGTGTTTTTCTTCTGACCAGAAGTCTCAGAGAGATATTTGGAATAGGAATCATCTTCTGTTTCTTTGGATTTTGGAATCCCTCAGTGACAAGCACTCTCTCCTGCTCTGACATCTATCTGCGCCCTTTCACTGATATTATTAGAAGCTATGAGGTCTACATTTGGAAATTCACCAAGTGGGTAAGATATCCAGATAAAATCATCGGAATCACTTTATCTGGCTATTTTGCAGGATTTATTCAGATAAGTTTGCCACTGAATATCTGGACATCCTTAGGCCTGTTCCTTGTTCAGAACCCACTACCCGCACAAATCTAGTAAGACAGTGCTCAACATGGTGCTATCCAGCTAAGTATAAGCCTGTTCTTATCACACTTCCACACCTTAATTGTAATTTAGCTCACACCTTTCCAGTGGTAGTTCCAGGACAGTCACATTCAGGTACAGAAGTTATTTTCCTATTCCAAAGGACTTACAACCTAAAGGCAACAACTAGCCATTGTAAAGCAGCTAGCTGCCATCGCTGAACCAAAGGCCTGGATATCCAATGCTGGGCCACATCTGGCCACTGGCACTGAATATCCAGGTTTGGTCAGATAGGAAAAAAGCCAACCAGGCAATGGCAATATTCAGCCACTGCCTGGTTAGCTTCCGCGGCAAAGGTTAGGCCACCCTTTCAGGTGCCTAACTCCCATTGCTTAGCGATAACCGGAGAGCGGCTCAAGATCGCTGCTGCCTGGTTATCTCTGGATGCCACCTCTTCCCTGCCCCCAGAATGCCCCGATGCCAGCTGGCTATCACCAGGGCACCTGGGGATATTCAGCGGGACTAACATTGTTATCTGAATATCCAGCCAACACAATTGCTCTCAATGTCAGGCCCTAAGTTTTTATCTGAGGCAATGGAGGGTTAGTGACTTGTCCAAGGTCACAAGGACAGCAGTGGGATTTGAACGTTGGTTTCCCTGGTTCAAGCCCAGTGCTCTAACTGTTGGCTATGCCTCCACTCCTGTCTAGGTAGCTTTGTCTACAAAACAACTTTGGACAAAGGGGAGAGATTTTAAAAGGGACAGACTTATGGGGGCAAAAGCCAACTGTATCCACATAAATCTTTTGCATATTGACTTCTAGGGGTACAATTTCACTTCTTTGCTATTCAGCTACTAATGCCCCTTTGGATCTAATTTAGCTGATTTGATCTCAGCTATTAATTTGCTATTTGCATTTCATAGCATCATTGAGACTTACAAATAAGCTAAACCTGAATCCTCGAAAACACAAAGGGCCCGATATTCAAAAACATCCAAGCTTATAAATTTGTGCCCTATTTTCAATCAAAGGAGCCAAAGTTGTCAGCTGAAAATTCATCTTAATTTTGTTTATGGGGTTGATATTCAAACTATAGTGGTCAGTGCTTGACAGCGCAGCCAAAAATGAAATCAGTATTTAGCACCATTGGATAGCTTACCCGGTGTCTAGTGCTGAATATCCTTTTTGCCGCCGACTGCAGTGGCTATCTTGTTAGTGGTGATATTCGGCTGCTAATCAGATAGTAAACATACCCATCTGTGCGATTGCGCTAACATGTACTACCCAGGTAGTGCGGGATTAGCATGTGGTATCTGCACCACATTAAAAAGCAGTGCGGGCCCTGTGCTAAAATCCCCAAACTACCTGAAGTATTCTGGATGGGACAGGGGCATTCTTGCCAAAGCGCTGCTAGTGCAAGAACAACTAATGCTACCTCAGTGGGTGATGTTAGTTGCTATCGCTGTGGGTTTACCAGGACGATACGCTCTAGCTGCCCCCCTACAGTTAGCATGAAGCCCTGTATTAGTAATGGGGCCCAACCCCATGATATCAGTGCTGGGCTTAGTAAACATGCAGCAAAGCTAGGACAATCACCACTCAGTAATCCTATGCTATCACAGAATCATGCCCACTTTCTTCAAGCTGTACCGTTCTCCTGAAGCAGCCAGCAGAACCCACAGGCAAAACTCGCGTCGAGGACTGGCACAGCGAACATCAACAGCTTTACAGAATTTTCAGCCACGTTGAGCTAAGTACTTTTTAATTTGCATATCTGAACATGAAAAATGTACTTGAGCATATAAGGACCAAGAATGAAACATGTGAGGTTAGCCACATTAGTCCACTATCTTCGATAAGAGTAGCATTGGCACACCAAATTGGGGTCTTTTCTCACAAAACCTTTTGAAGTATACGTTTGGAGGTCTTTTCTATGATAGCATAAGATTACTGAGTGGCGACTGCTGTTGTTCGGGCAATAGAAGTATGCACCACTGTTTGGAGTTCTCTCATTAGTGGTTCCAAAGTTAGGAGAGCTATTGACCACCCATGGACTGCTCTGAAACTAATGGGACATTTTTAGGGTGGCCTATGGGGATATTCTGCAGCACTTATTGGTTAGTGCCACTGAGTATGAGGATCGTTGGGGTCCTGCAAAACATATAAATCCTTCTGAATAGTAACCCCTGTGTTTATACATTTAGGTCTGCTTTTCATTGGTTTAGTTTTGAGACTAATTTATGAGCCTAGTGCAGATCAGTGCTAAACTCCTAATTTTCCCTGCCCTAAATCCCTGTAAGGCGCAACTAGAAATCTGCACTCTGTGGTAATAGCATGTGCAGATGCTGGGCTTTGCGGTTACTACGAGGTAATTTTTGCGTGCAATGTGTGGTAACTGCAAAACTTCGCCACACTTTAGTGAACAGGCCGTTAAATTTTAAAAGTATGCCCCGGGCACGCTCTAACTTACCTATTTATTGTGGTGCAGCAAAATCTACCGGTATGTGTAGCACAATTGTGTGCACATAAAATTCAGCCAGAGGGGGAACTATTCAACAGACTAGATTTATGCAGGTAAAAGCTGATTGAACTGCACAAATATTTTGAATTCTGAGCTCTAATGTATTAAGATAAAAGAACTGAAAACATTCTGACATGCAAGAAATGAAACTTAAAATCACTACTTACTAGCAATCTTCTCCAATGCGTAGTTGATATCTGAGCGAACCTGTGAAGTGATGGCACAGAAAAGCAGCAAGAGTTTATCTGAAGTGGGGGTATAGTCCTCTTTCTGGAGCCGGATCCCAGAGTCACGGAGACGTAGCTCTACCTGATTTAAGAACTGCTGATCTGAGCCAAAGGTCTGTCCAGTAACAAGTACCTGCACATTACAGACTTAAAACATATGAAAAGAATTAACATACTCAGAATGATTTTTGTTCTAATATTCAAATTTATTGTAACATCAAAGAGAAAATAGCAAACCTCAAAGTTGGTAAGCAGGATTCAAAACAACCCATTTGCCCTAAGTCAGGGGTCGGCAACCCGCGGCTCCGGAGCTGCACGCGGCTCTTTCTCACCTTTGCCGCGGCTCCGGAGCACACTGCCCGCCCGGTGACAGGCAATAGTGTTGTAAGCTCCCTCCCTTCTTCTGCAGCCGCGGCTCCCTGCCTCTTAGGGAACCGCGGCTGTGCTTTTAAAATCATCTCGGAGCCCTTCCTGTCTTGACGGGCTCCGTGCAGCATTGTCCCCGCCTCTAAAGGAAGTTTGGAGGCGGGACAATGCTGCACGGAGCCCGTCAAGACAGGAAGGGCTCCGAGATGATTTTAAAAGCACAGCCGCGGTTCCGTAAGAGGCAGGGAGCCGCGGCTGCAGAAGAAGGGAGGGGAGCTGACATGGAGGGAGGGAGCAGATATGGATGGAGGGAGGGGGGCTGACATGGAGGGATGGAGGGGGCTGACATGGAGGGAGGGGGGCTGACATGGAGGGAGGGAGCTGATATGGATGGATGGAGGGAGGGGGGCTGACATGGAGGGAGGGAGCTGATATGGATGGAGGGAGGGGGGCTGACATGGAGGGAGGGGGGCTGACATGGATGGAGGGAGGGGGGCTGACATGGATGGATGGAGGGAGGAGGGGCTGACATGGAGGGAGGGAGCTGATATGGATGGAGGGAGGGGGGCTGACATGGAGGGATGGAGGGGGCTGACATGGAGGGAGGGAGCTGATATGGATGGATGGAGGGAGGGGGGCTGACATGGAGGGAGGGGGGCTGATATGGATGGAGGGAGGGGGGCTGACATGGAGGGATGGAGGGAGGGGGGCTGACATGGAGGGAGGGAGCTGATATGGATGGATGGAGGGAGGGGGCTGACATGGAGGGAGGGAGCTGATATGGATGGAGGGAGGGGGGCTGACATGGAGGGAGGGGGGCTGACATGGATGGAGGGAGGGGGGCTGTCATGGATGGAGGGAGGAGGGGCTGACATGGAGGGAGGGAGCTGATATGGATGGAGGGAGGGGGGCTGACATGGAGGGATGGAGGGGGCTGACATGGAGGGAGGGAGCTGATATGGATGGATGGAGGGAGGGGGGCTGACATGGAGGGAGGGAGCTGATATGGATGGAGGGAGGGGGGCTGACATGGAGGGATGGAGGGGGCTGACATGGAGGGAGGGGGCTGACATGGAGGGAGGGAGCTGATATGGATGGATGGAGGGAGGGGGGCTGACATGGAGGGAGGGAGCTGATATGGATGGATGGAGGGGGATGACATGGAGGTATGGAGGCTGCTGACATGGAGGGATGGAACTGATATGAATGGAGGGAGGGCTGCTGAAATGGAGGTATGGAGGGGGCGGACATGGAGGGAGGGAGCTGATATGGATGGAGGGAGGGGGGCTGACATGGAGGGATGGAGGGGGCTGACATGGAGGGAGGGAGCTGATATGGATGGAGGGAGGGGGGCTGACATGGAGGGATGGAGGGGGCTGACATGGAGGGAGGGAGCTGATATGGATGGAGGGAGGGGGGCTGACATGGAGGGGGCTGCCATGGAGGGATGGAGCACTGGTAATGGGGTTGAGGGGACTAGCACTGGAACTGAGCTGATTAGGGGAGGCTAGGACTGGTAATGAGCTGATGGGGGGTAGGACTGGTATTGGGCTGATTAGGGGAGGCTAGCACTGGTAATGGGGTTGAGGGGGGATTAGCACTGGAAGCGAGCTGATTGGGGGGCTTTGAATGGGCATGGGCTGATTGTGGGGAGGGGAGGATAGAGCTGCTGGCCCTGGAAGATAACTGGGGGCTAAGGCTGCCATGGTATTTGTACTAGAAGGGACTGGTCAGTGGGGAAGGAGGGGGATTGGAAGGAAATGGACACCAGTGGCAATCATGGGAATGCAAGTTGACATTGGAAGGTACTGGGAGTGAGGACTGGAAAGGGGCTGATATTGGGGAGGGTTACTGGGACTGGAAATAGGCTGATGGAAAGAAGTGAAGAAAACGAAAGAAGAGATAAGAAATGGCAGATGGACCATAGACCACAGAAAGAGAGCTAAGAGAAGACAGGAAAGCAGAAGCCTCAGATCGGGACCAGCATGATCAAAGAATAAATTGGTCAGACAACAAAGGTAGAAAAAATAATTTTATTTCATATTAGTGATTTGACTACAAAATCATCATAATTTTGAAATCAAATATTGTTACTTGTTGTTGTGATATTTTCTGGCGTATTTTTTTTGGTGTGCGAAGGAAGAGGGGTAGTCTTATACGGCGAGTATAGGCCAAACACCTATATTTTAACAGGAAAAGTAGGGGGTCGTATATAGCATTAAGGTAAGAAACAATATATGCAGTGTTAGATTTGTTTTAAATGTCGCAATGGTTTTGCGGCTCCCAGTTTTTTTTTTCCCTTCGGAAACGGGTCCAAGTGGCTCTTTATGTCTTAAAGGTTGCAGACCCCTGCCCTAAGTGAATGAATTTTCATGACAGACAGGCAGAGCTGAATGGGACTGGGAGAAAACAGTCTTCAATCCCAAAGGCCATGTTAGCTTCAGCTCTGACTGGGACTGGGAAGAAGTTACAGTGTGGTACAGCAGCAGCAGCTTTAATGCAGGTGTGAGCAAATCTGTTTGACATAAGGCCACTTGTCGGCTCTCACGTGCACCAGAAGTAGAGGGCAGTTCCTTTTGGAGGTCTGAGTGGGGAGATACACCTCAGAACACAACACAAGTCAGGCACAAGAGGTTACCTTCTGGACCACTATATTACAAAACATACTGATCAATAATTAAACTGTAGAGGGAATTTTTTTAACAAGCACGATAACCTACCTAATGAAAAAATTGAGACTTAGCTTCATTTCTACTCAGAAGAGACAGTAAACCATTACAATTACAGTTTAGCTAGCTTCAAACATCTTAATTTACTACAATGCAAGAGTCAAAATGTAGGACAGTAAATTAAAGTTCATTTTGCTTCAAGCATCTTATTTGCACTGGTTTGCTATCTTAAATGGTGCTGTATTCAAGTGTGATCTTGTAATGGAGAGCAGGGGAATGGGGTCCTGACAGTTTTCTTGTTTGCCAGATTTGTTTCTTCTGGGGGCTTTAATGCAGCTGCAGAGAGCAGGGGAAAGGGTCATAGCGTTGGCATTCGTATGTGTCCACTTCTTTTCTTGCAGCAGGAAGAAGGGAAACAAGTGCAGCAGTGATGTGCTTTTCTTTGCTAGTATGATCCTTAAAGGCCTCTACTTTCTGTGCAGAGATGTGAAGGATGTCAGGCCTTTGCTAATGATATTGCCAAGGACGCACACAACAGCTGAGCATCAGCAGGCTGGTACATACAGGGCCAGCCCAACCATTAGGCAAACTGGACAGTCGCCTAGGGCAGCAACTTCTGGGGAATGGCAAAGAGCAGAGCATTCAAAGCTAAACTATAGATTCTGACAGCCAGGGGGAGCATAAGGCTTAAGGTTTGCCTACGGCGCCAACACCATGAACCAATTCTGGGGCCAGCTCTGGATACATAAAACCAAAAAAGCGTAGTTACTCACCTGTAACAGGTGTTCACCTGGGACAGCAGGAATCAGTCCTTACATATGGGTGACATCGGCACCGACGGAGCCCGCGCTGAGCATTTCCCCAGCTTTCGAAGAAAGACTTTGGGAACACCACCACGCATGCATGGTCCCCTTCCCGCCCAAGGGTGCCATCTTGCTCAGTCAGGTGCCATAGCTACAGCCCCACCAAGAAGATGGCAAAAGAATGGACAACAACTCCAAGGGGAGGAGGGATGGTTGTGAGGACCGATTCCTGCTGTCCCCGGAGAATACCTGTTATAAGTGAGTAACTACTCTTTTTCCAGGAACAAGCAGGAAGTCAGTCCTCACATATGGGATTCCCTAGCTACAGGCTACCGAGGACCTGTAGGAAAAAGCACGGCCAAGCCGTGGGCAGTCACAAGCGAATCTGAAGACAGGCCCGGTGACCCCAAGTCCATGGACAGCCATGTCTCCGGCAGCCTGAACAAGAAGGGTCGGAGAGCAGGAGTTGCTTAAACCCCAAACAGGTTACAGAGTATTGCCTAACCAAAGGCCGAGTCCCAAAGGGACTCCCTCTCCGGGCAGTAATGGGTCGTGAAGGTATGAGTGGAAAACCAGGTAGTGGTCCACCAGGGGAAATGAGCGGAGGCTTGCAACCGATGTTGCCATCACCCGGACAATGTGCGCCGTGACCCAGCATTCCAGTGGCAGCCCATCCTAGGCTTGGGCGAAAGCGATGCAGTCCACCACCCAAATGGACAAGGTTCGCTTGCTGACCGCTGTCCCAGATGGCTGGGATCGAAGGAGACAAAGAGCTGCCCAGCTTTGCGGTGGCCCTGAGTCCGCTGCAAGTAGAAGGATAGAGCACTCTTGCAGTCCAGGGTATGGAGAATGGCTGATGCCCAGTCGGTGTGGGGCCTTGGGAAGAAAGTGGGCAACACCATCTCCTGGTTGAAATGGAAGTCCAAGACAACTTTCAGGAGGAACTTGGGGTGGGTATGAAGGACCACCCTGTTCTTGTAAAACCTGGTGTAAGGTGTCTCAGCCATCAGGGCTTGGAGTTCACTGACCCTACGGGCGGAAGTGAGTGCCACCAGGAAGGCCACCTTCCTGGAGAAGTGTCACAAGGAGCAAGTAGCCAGGGGCTCTAAAGGCAGCTTGGTCAGCTGTGTGAGGACCACATTGAGGTCCCATTCCACAGTGGGCGGATGGATGGGAGGCCTGGATAGGAGCAGGCCCCATATGAAACGAGAAATGAGGGGCTACCCTGAGAGGGGTTTGCCCTCGATGGGGTGGTGGTTCGCCAAGTTAGACTTCAGACCCGACTGTGAGAGATGGAGCAAGTATTGCAGAACCGAGTGTATAAGGGAGGAGAATGGGTTCACGTGGTTCTCCGAGCACCACAGCAAAAACCTGCACCACCTGAAGGCATATGCCCGTCTTATCAAGTCCTTCCGAGAGGCCAACAGGATGTCTTTGACCTCCTTGGGGGAGATTGAGCGTAGTTAAGGCAACCAGTTCAGCAGCCAAGCTGTGAGGGACAGGGACCCTAGATTGGGGTGGAGGAGCAAGCCCTCCTCCTGAGTCAGGAGCTCTGGCGACTTCCCAAGAGGGTCTGGGGGCTCTGTCGAGAGGCGGAGCAGCAGAGAAACCATGGCTGTCTGGGCCATCTTGAGGTCACAGGGATCATCAAGGCCCCATCCCACTGGACCTTGAGAAGGGTCCGTGCTAACAGTGGCGTGGGAGGGAAGGCATATAGTAGGCCTGTTGACCACAAGAGGAGGAAGGTGTCCAGAGCCACTCGGCCCAGATGAGGGTAGGGACCACAAAACTAGGGCAGCTGAGTGTTGGCTGGACTGGCGAAAGAATCCAGATCTGGGGTGCCCCAGAGCTTGAAAAGCTGTTGCACCGTCGTGAGGTTCAGGCGCCACTTGTGTGGCTGGAGGACTCTGCTCAGTCAGTCCGCCAAGTCATTGTCTTGGCTTGGGAGATAGATGGCTCTGAGGGTAATGTCCTGGCTCAGTGTGTAAGAGCACAGGGTCACTGCCTCATGACAGAGGCTGTAGGAGCCGCTGCCTCCCTGTTTGTTCAACCTGGTAGTCTGTCTGCACGAGCACCACCTGGCGCCATAGCTGGTGCTGAAATGCCTTCAGTGCGAGGAGGACGGCTCAGAGATCCAGCAGGTTATTCTGCTGCCAACCCTCCTCGGGGGACCAGGCCCCCCTGGGTGCACAGCTCCTCGCAATGGGCCCCCCCAATCCGAGAGGCAGGTGTCCGTCATCAGGACCACCTGGGGGGCCGGGGCCTGGAAGGGTATGCCTTGGAGCAGGTGCTAAACATCCTGCCACCAGATCAAGGACTCTGCCAATCAAGGCAAGATCAAGATGGGGTCCTGGAGCTGGCTCGTCGCCTGGGCCCACTGTGTGCGGAGGCACCACTGCACTGTCCGCATGTTGAGGAAGGTGTTGGGCATGACGTGGACCATGGAAGCCATGTGGCCGAGGAGGCGAAGCATTGACCGAGCTGAGACTGAGCTGCGACTCCACATGTCAGACGCCAGGGTCACAAGGTGATCTGCCCTGTCGTGGGGAAGGAAGACCTTGGCCTGGCGTGTATCCAAGCAAGCCCCTATGAACTCCAGAGATTGTGCTAGAGTAAGGTGGGATTTTGGGTGGTTGACCACAAAGCCAGATGGTGCAGCCTGTAGCGCCTCTGAGGCTGTGTCTCCCTTTATAAGCCAGTCTTGCAGATAAGGATAAACGAAGGCGCCTTGGAGACGGAGGTGGGCTGCTACCACTGCAAGACACTTGGTGAAGACCTGTGGTGCGGAGGCAAGA
Organism: Ichthyophis bannanicus; assembly: GCA_033557465.1. Taxonomy (NCBI): domain Eukaryota; kingdom Metazoa; phylum Chordata; class Amphibia; order Gymnophiona; family Ichthyophiidae; genus Ichthyophis; species Ichthyophis bannanicus. The sequence goes on along the minus strand of CM066033.1, from coordinate 938,448,978 downwards.
CCAAAGGGAAGCACTCGGCATTGGTAGTGATTGCCTCCTACCATAAACCGCAGGTATTGCCTATGGTTGGGGTGGATGAGGATGTGGATGTAGGCATCCTTTAAATCCAAGGAGCATAGCTAATCGCCCTGCTGGAGGTAAAGTAGCAGTGTTCCAAGGGAGAGCATTTTGAACTTCTCCCGCACCAGGAATCTGTTCAGATTCCGCAGATCGAGGATGGGCCTAAGGCCTCCTGTTCTTTTTGGAATGAGGAAATATCTGGAGTAGAACTCCTTTCCTCGTAGGTGAGGTGGGATGGACTCCACCGCCCTATCTTAGAGGAGGCTTGCAAGTTCCTGAGTTAGTAAGGCCTGGTGCAGGGGAGGCCGGCGCCGTTCCACGGGGAAGAAGGGGGGAGACGGCTGGTCCAGATGGAGGAGGTAGCCTTCCCCAATGACCTGGAGAACCCATGTGTCGGTGGTGATGGAGTTCCACCTGTGGGCAAAGTGGACCACTACCCCCCCCCCCCATCAACAGCTGGATGTCCAGCCGTCGAGAGGCTATGCTGGGGGAATCAAAACCCCGAGCCCGGCTGAGCCGGAGCTGGTAGCTGGGTCTTTTGCCCTTTAAGCTTGCAGGCCCATGGCTAGAGCCCTTACCCTGACTGCCCTGTGGCGGGGTCGGTGTGGTTGGGTAGGGGGGGTAACCCCTTTAGGGTTGGCCTTTTCTGAGGAAGAAGGGTTTCTTCCCTTGTGGCTTTTTCCTAGGGAGGGTGGAGGTCTTCCTAGAGAGCACAGTACAGGTGACATACTCCGTCTCAATCTCAGCCGTTTTGTCCTCCATGGGCTTTCCAAAGACCTGCTCCGCGAGGCAAGGGATGTCGAGGAGTTTCTCCTGGACCCACTGCTCCAAGTCGGAGGACTGCAGTCAAGCCTGCCAGTGGACGCCGATGTCGGCTGCCACCACTCGTGCGGTGGACTCAAAGCTATTGTAGGAGCATTCACCGTTCGACCTCGAGAGCGCCTGGAAGCACCGGAGGTGGTCCTCATTGAGACGTGACACAAATCCTCCGAGTTCCTTAGTGAGTCTTGGAGAAACATACCAATGTAAAGTTGGTAAACCTGGATGCGGCAAGCCAGCATGGACCCCTGATAACATCTGCGTCTGAGGGCATCGAGGACGCAAGACTCCCTGCCAGGAGGCACTGAAGAGTGAGTCTTCGGGCTCTTTTGCTTGCACATGGTCGACTCGATGACCATGGAGGTGTGGGGAAGCTGTGCTTTCTGAAACCCCGGTCCCTGCTGGACTCTGCATACAGAGTCCAGGCATCGACTGACAATCGAAACAGAGGCCAGGGTCTCCCACATGTGGAGAAGGAGATGGTTGAGGATGGGGGGGACAGGAACCGTGAGGGTTTCCCTCGGTAGTGCCTCATATTGGAGGATATCAAGTTCCTCCGCTCGAGGCTCCTCCGACGACTTGGTTGAAAGCGCGAGGGCACTTGCCATATCACGGACAAACTCAAGGAAAGAAGTGTTCTCAGGAGGGGACTGCCACCTCTGGGTTAGCGGGGAAGGGCCTGAGGGGAGGTCTCGGTGAGCCCGAGTCTCCGGTGAAGTGTTCCCATCAGATTCCCACTCTGAATAGTCTGTGGAGGACTCGAGGTCGAGCAGTTAAGGTGGGTTGGTGATCCGCGCTGGGGCCTGTCTGGAGCCATAGGTGCTCTCCCGAGATGATCTCGCACCCGAAGAATGGGAAGGAGATTGAGACCCTCGCCGAGGTTCCTCACAAGGCATCTGGCTCTTGGGGATCATTGCAGCAGCCTGGGAAGTCCTCAAGGTCGAGTTCCCTGCGGTATCATGGCGCTTTTCGGCAGGGCCAGACATCTGCGCCTGCTGGGCAGCGAGGAATACAGAAATGCTGCGTTCTAAGGCCAGCATTCGGGTCTCCCACTCAGGAGTGGGACCCTGGGACACTGATGCTGGGGTAACCGGGTCAGGTGTTGAGAAAGAGAGGAGGTCCTCGCCGGGATGACCCTTGGGAGACAGGGTGCCATTGGCAGTGGCCTCCGCATCGGTTCGAGGTACCTTTTGTAGCCACTCCCTCTCAGACTCCTCAGACTGCCGTAAGGGGCTGAGGGACCTGGCGTGTGACTTCTCACGCTTGACTGACCTCCCGGACGATGTCCGTGCTGCCTTCTTCTTCTTTTTCCTTTCACAATCAGGGGACTCCTGGTCAGAGTGCCAGCAGGCCTGCGGGGGAACCTTGGGCGGCTCCGATGGTTGTGGGTCCTTGGAGCTTAAGGCTACCGGGGATACCGGGGTCAAGTCTACCTTATGGAAGATATAATAGTAACATAGTATATGACGGCAGATAAAGCACAGTTATTTACCTGTAACAGGTGATCTCTAGGAACAGCAGGAATAAGTCTTCACATAAGGGTACGTCGGTACCGACGGAGTCTGCGCGGGAACGCTTCCCAGCGTCCAATCAAAGAGCTTCTGGAAGCATCCCACCACGCCTGCGTGCTGCCTTCCCGCCTTTCCCAACTGCCTCTCCTCAGTTAAGTTTTAAAGCTGAGACAAAGAGAGAGAGGAAAGGAAAGATAGATAGAGATACAACTCCTGGGGAGGTGGGTGGGTTGTGAAGACTTATTCCTGCTGTTCCCAGAGATCACCTGTTACAGGTAAGTAACTGTGCTATCTCCAGAAAAAAGCAGGAATGAGTCTTCACATATGGGGACTCCCAAGCTGAGATGCCTGGAGTCCCAGCATGTCATAGGTTGGAACATGCTATCCCCCACAACACCAGGCATCCTGAGGATGGAGGGTAGGAGTTGAAGAGAGAAAGGTGCTGTGGAACAGTTAACCTAGCATAGGATTGCAGACAAGGAGTCCATATGTGGATGATAATTGTCATCAATGATATTGCAAAGAAAAAATATTGCAATATGGACCTCCCCTAACAGGACTTCAGTGAAGTATGGAGGTTCATGGGATCTATTGGGGAACCCAGTAGCGGAATCTCGAGAAGGACCTCACTGTAAGTGGAGGTAGTAACCCTGTAGGAAAAGCAATGGAGGTCAGAATCCTGAAAGGTAACAGGTAACCCCAGTAGGAAAATCTGGGGTAGTACAAAAACGGTGGGCCTTCAGCGGAAGGCTTTATGATAAAAGCCGAACTCTTTTGCAGCAGAGTGGCTCACTCTTAGGAACAAAAAGAGAGAGGCTAACCGATTTGGACAAACAGGCCCAGTCCTTGTGGGATAAAGGGTATGGGAACCCCTTGTATCCCAAAAGAAAGGACAACGCCGGAGGCGTTAGAGCCTGTGATTAGCTGAAGATCCGCAATGTCTCTCCTAACTGAGGTCAGCTGGGAGAGATATTGGAACATGGAGAGCTTCAGGGGTACATAACCTTAAGGTTATGGTAGGTGTTAACTACCACGAAAGTGGTTGTGAGTGTAGGACCCTAAAACATGCTGGATAGCATAAGTATGGGTAAAGCCCATCTGTCAGAATCATATAGCTATATGAGCCTCGACAGTCAGATAGATAAAGCAGAATACATATCTACCGATAGTAAAATATCTCGACAGATACATATAGATATAGATATATATAGATATACATATACATACATATATATATATATATAACCTATAGATATATGAGAATATATCTATAGTGAGATATGAAGGGCATAAAATACACACAAATGATAGACACAGACATCTGTAAGATGTGTGCTATAGGTATGAATATAAAGGCCTCTATATGGAAGTCTGCAAAGAAGCAGACAGAGATATGCCTACAAAAAGGTATTCACATAGGAAAATGTGGAGAGGAAAGATTCATCTAATAACAAGAAGGTGGAACCTACTTGAGAAGATATATAGAGAATCAATTCCCACTGGTTATGGCTACAGGGATGCTAGGTAGTAGAATAACCAGGATGGTTACGTGAAAAGCAGAGGATGATATCAGTCTGCAGCCAGCAAGTCCGGAGTATTCTAGAACTCTAGCATGGTAAGTGAACAGAAGACGCATAGGAATGAGATACCATGCTGACCTGAGCTGGAAGGAGAAAACATATTCCCTATTGGAAATACTATGGACCAAAGCAGGGAATTAGCAACTCCTTAAGCTTTCACGTAAGAGGAGGCCTATGTCCTTTATATTAAAAAGGAGAACTTTTCTAGTCATGGGAGACATGACTGAAAAAGCCTTTTTCAACCATCTAGTATAGCTGTTGGAGAAAAAGCCCCCCATGCTCTCTAGCAAGGGCCCATAGTGGAGAGCTTCTCTGTAGAATTGCAGAGACCATGATGCAGGAGAATGAGGAGATAGGTACTGGCTCTCCTGCAGCCAGTTCTATGTCAACTATGCTGCCAAACCCAGGGGAATGGAGATGGCAGAAAGAGAAGACAATCCAACAAGCTTGTAGTGAAAATATTTCCAAGACAGATGACAGCACTGACTTGGAGCCACTACTAAGACCAGACAGAATGCTAGTGGAGGACAAATCTGGTTGCTGGTGGACAAGAACCAGTGGACCAAACATTAAGGCTCCTGCATTGGCAGCTGCTAGCCAGACAGCAGAAGAATGGTACTGTTTAAAAACAGAAAGAACAGACAAAACAAGAGTAGAAAACTCTGGACGTGTCTGATGAACTGCTTCAAAGTAAGATTGAAAAGAGGAGTCAACTCAGAGAAGAGAACTCCGCACTGGAAAAGTAAGAAAACTAGAGAGGCTGAAGAAAAAGCCCTCCAGTGAAGCAATACCGCTCTTACAGAGGAAAAACCTGGTAAGAGGGTAAAGAGAATGGAGCTGAAGAAAACTTACAAAGTAGTAAGTTTATAGAAAGGAAAAAAGACATGCTGGCACAGGAAACTATCGTTTGATAGTGGATAGACCTCTTTCCCTAGCAGGAAAAAGAGGAGAACCCTGTGACCTAGAAGCATGAACATCCTGACAGCTCATAGAAGATAGAAAGAATGGATGTCTTTCGGGAAGAGATCCATGTTTAGGATTAAGAATGACAGCAGTGGATTGTCTCTATTGAGAAGAAGCAACTGCAGATTCTAATCCCAAGAGTCACAAGCATCTGATGGATTGATCAGAAACCCTGTGGTTGCTGGGTTTGCTGAGCCTGGTGAGAGGTTGAACTCTGCAGACCAGGACAATGCTTCCCCTGTTTGGGAACATCTGTATGATGGGCAGATGATTTATTTATTTATATTCTCTTATATACCACACTATTCTGCATCAGTGCAGTTTACATTGAACAAACTGAAATTACATTGAACAGGGCATTATAACTTGGAGATAACTATTTTACAGGGGACATGGGCTATGGAGGGTTAAGTGGCTTGCCCAAGACCACAAGGAGCACCTGTGGGACTAGAAACCCCAGTCCTTCCGGCCCAAGGTTGCTGTCCTCTAGTGGGATTTGAACCCCTGACCTTCCGGCCTGAAGTACCTTGCCCCAACCACTAGGCCACTTCTCCACTCCAATGCATGATGATGCATAAAACCTTCTTCTCCTATGGGAAGAAAGTTTGGCAGGACATTTCCTACCTACTAGGACAGAACATAAGAACATAAGAAATGCCATACTGGGTCAGACCGAGGTCCATCAAGCCCAGTATCCTGTTTCCAACAGTGGCCAATCTAGGTCATACGTACCTAGCAGTTTCCCCAAAAGACACAGGTTCTGCAGTGCTTGTACTAGGCCAAGCATTGATATCCTGGGTCCCTTTTTAATAGTGGTTTATGGACCTTTCCTCCAGGAACTTGTCCAAACCTTTTTTAAACCCAGCTATACTAACAGCCCTTACTACATCCTCCGGTAACAGATTCCAGAGTTTGATTACACGTTGAGAGAAGAAATATTTTCTCCTATTTGTCTTAAATAGTTTACCCTGTAGCTTCATTACATGCCCCCTAGTCCTTCTATATTCTGATAGCGTAAACAATTTATCCACGTTTATCCGTTCCACTCCATTCATTAATTTATACACCTCTATCATATCTCCCCTCAGCCGCCTCTTTTCTAGGTTAAAGAGCCCTAACCTTTTTAGCCTCTCTTCATAGGAGTAGCCTTCCATCCCCTTCACCAATTTGGTGGCTCTTCTCTGTACTTTTTCTAATAACTCTATGTCCTTTTTAAGATACGGTGACCAGAATTGCACACAATATTCAAGGTGCGGTCGTACCATGGAGCGATACAGAGGCATTATAATATCCTTTGTTTTATTCTCCATCCCTTTCCTTATGATACCTAGCATTCTATTTGCTTTCTTGGCCGCCGCTGCACACTGGGCGGAGGGTTTTAACATGTTATCCACGATGACTCCTAAATCTTTTTCCTGGGTGGTGGTTTCTAATGTGGAGCCTTGCATCTTGTAACTATAGTGTGGGTTGTTCTTTCCTAGGTGCATAACTTTGCACTTGTCCACATTAAATTTCATCTGCCATTTGGATGCCCAGTCTTCCAATTTATCCAGATCCTCCTGCAGTTTTCCACAATCCTCTTGGGTTTTAACAACTTTAAACAGCTTTGTGTCATCTGCAAATTTGATTACCTCACTAGTTATTCCCTTTTCCAGGTCATTTATGAATATGTCAAAAAGTAGCGGACCCAGTACAGATCCCTGGGGTACTCCACTATTCACCTTTTTCCATTGGGAATATTGGCCATTTAGCCCTACCCTCTGCTTTCTATCTTTTAACCAGTTCCCGATCCACAATAGTACACTGCCTCCTATCCCATGACTTTTTAGCTTCGCCAAAAGTCTCTGATGGGGGACCTTGTCAAAAGCTTTCTGAAAGTCCAGATACACTATATCAACCGACTCACCTTTGTCTACCTGTTTATGCACACCTTCAAAAAAACATATCAGATTAGTAAGACAAGATCTTCCTTGTCTAAAGCCATGTTGGCTGTCTCCCATTAGGCCATGACTATCTACATGCTGTGTAATTTTGTTCTTTATGATGGCTTCTACCATTTTCCCTGGTACTGACGTCAGGCTCACCGGTCTGTAATTTCCCGGGTCACCCCTGGAACCCTTTTTAAAAATTGGTGTTACGTTGGCGACCCTCCAATCTTCAGGTATTACAGATGATTTTAATGAAAGTTCACAGATTACCAATAACAGGTCTGCAATCTCATATTTCAGTTCTTTCAACACTCTGGGATGTATACCATCCGGTCCAGGTGATTTGCTACTATTCAGTTTATCAAATAGTTGTAATATATCTTCCCGGTGTAGCGATATTTCTCTCAATTCCTCTGCAGTATCACCTTTAAATACCACTTCAGTCTTGGGTAACACCCCTACTTCTTCCTCAGTAAAGACCGAAGCAAAGAATTCATTCAGTCTCTCTGCTATAGCCTTGTCTCCTCTTATTGCACCTTTTACCCCTCTATCATCTAATGGTCCAATTGACTCTCTCACAGGCCTTTTGCTACGAATGTACTTGAAAAAGTCTTTATTTCGTGTTTTGCTTCCGTAGCAAGTTTCTTCTCAAATTCCCGCTTTGCCTGCCTTATCAATGCTTTGCATTTAACTTGCCAGTGCTTGTGCTGTTTCCAGTTTTCATCATTTGGCTCTTTTTTCCATTTTCTGAAGGTTGCTCTTTTGGCAGCAACAGCCTCTCTGACCTCACCTTTAAACCATGCTGGCAGTTTTTTGGACTTTCTTCCACTTTTCTTAATGCGTGGAATACAGCTGGTCTGGGCTTCGAGGATAGTATTTTTAAATAACACCCAAGCTTGCTGTAAGTCTTTAACCTTTGGAACCGCTCCTTTTAGTTTTTTCCGAACTATATTCATCATTATATCATAGTAACCCTTTTTAAAGTTAAAAGGTAGTACTGTGGATTCCATTACTATCTGTCCTCCACTGATTAAATCAAACATGATCATACTATGATCACTATTGCCAAGTGGTCCCAACACCCTTATTTCTTGCACCAGATCTGGCGTTCCACTAAGGACTAGGTCCAGTATGGCTTCCCCTCTGGTCGGTTCATGAACCAGCTGCTCCAAGAAGCAGTCATTCATTTCATCTAGAAACTTTATCTCTTTAGCTTGTCCTGCTGTGACACTGTCCCAGTCGATACCGGGGTAATTGAAATCACCCATTATTACTACTCTGTTGTGGCTTTTGTTAGCTTCCTTGATTTCTTTGAGCATTTCATCATCCATTTGTTTCATTCTGGCCAGGTGGTCGATAGTATACTCCCACTGCCATCACCTTCCCCTTCATAAATGGAATTTCAATCCATAGAGATTCTACAGCATATTTTGTTCCCTGCAAAACTTTAATCCTTTCTGACTCAATGCCCTCTCTAACATAGAGTGCAACCCCTCCACCAATTTGTTCAGCTCTATCATTACGATATAGTTTGTATCCAGGTATCACAGTGTCCCACTGGTTATCCTCCTTCCACCATGTCTCTGAGAGTGCAATCATATCTAACCTCTCATTTAATGCTATATATTCTAATTCTCCCATCTTATTGTTTAGACTTCTAGCATTGGCATACAAGCATTTTAGAGACTGTATTTTATTAATATTAATCTGGCTATTGGTAGGCATGGGTAATGGGGAATCTTTATGCTCTGTCTGCTCCTTACTCAAGGGCATTTGGGCTACTATACTCCCTTTTGGAACCTCACTGCTTTTGGTAGTATCCTTCAAGGATACCTTTGTCCGAACCGTGCGCTCCTGGGTGACTGTGCATAACAGCCCCTAGGAACAGGTAAGTCAGTGGAGAACCAAGAGATATTCTGGAGATGCTTGAGCAGTGAAGAATAGTGTGCACTTTTGGATTCTGGAAGGGAAGGAGTCAAAAGATGCAATTGCTTTGTGACCTCCTCAAGAGATAGACTCATATAAAAAATATATGAGAGAATTCTTGCAGAAAGCATAGATGTCTGGAAGGTTTGACGTCCAAAGGCATCTAGTGTCTCAGACTCACGACCTTGCGGATAAGAAGAGTGCCTTTTCTTGCTCTTTACCTGCCTCATTGCTGATTCCACAACTATGGAATGATGAGGAAGTTGAGTCTTTTGAAACCCTGGAGAGGGGGGCACCTGATATAAGAGATCAGTTGCTCTGGAAGGTGGGGGTACCCTTAAAGGTGTTTCCCACATTCCTAGAAGGAGATCCTGCAAGGAATGATGCAAAGGAAGCATTATGTTCTCCTTTGCTTTGGTAGAAAGAGAGTCCTGTGCAGGATCATGTCCTGGGATAGGAATGGCAAGAGATCTTGCTATATCCAGGAGGAAACTCTGAAAAGAGGGTTCCCCAATAGGAATTTCCCTTGGACAGGTTAGATCTGAAGAACTAGCCTGAGCAGCGACAGAGCTATGCAGATATATAGGAATAGAAGATCCTGCACAGTGCAGTGTGGAATGCTTAAAGGATGGCCGCCGGTACTTGCTGTCAGGAGCAGCGACCGTCATTACCACATTGTCCATGCCAGGTATCGACTCCAAGCTTGGCATAGAAGGGAGCGATCCTGTTGAAAAAAGCATGGTAAGAGTTGGCCACGATGCTACTGTGGATACCGGTAGCGATGCCAATACCGGTACCGATGTCAGAGTCGAGCCCGACAAAGACATCGGAGCAGTCATCGGTGACAGTTCAATCGGTACCGAGGTAACCGAAAACCTCTGGGTGCTATCCTCGGTACCGAGCCACCGGTATCAATCGGCGTCGGTACCAAAGTGTATTGGTACCAAGTCTTCCAGACTAGAGAGCGATTCTAAACTCAGCATCGATAAGCGAAGCATGGAAGGCACCGACCGTAAGGGTAATGAGGACATCGGTACCGACTTCGGTACTGTGTCTGATACCGGTGAATGAAGGTCAGCTAGTGGCAAATCAATCAGCCTCGGGGGAACCGAGAGTTGCAGATCCGAATCATCGGAACTGAGCCTTCGGTACCGCCGGGAGCCGGTACCAAGGCGAGTCGGTACCCAGTCCTCCAGACTGGAGAGCGATTCCAGACTCGGCATCGAAGGAAGCGAGGCTATCGATGCACGTCTGGAGGGTAATGACGTCGGTGGTAGTATCGGTGCTGGTACCGATAATGGAAAGTCAGTCTGGAGTGTATCCACCGGTCCCGAAGGCACCGAGGACGCCAGATGACCATCCCTGGTGAGGAGTGTTTCATCCAACACCAGTACCAATGTCGGGGTATCGGTACCGCTCGAAGCGGATGCCACCACCGGACACGGCTCAGGTATGTTCTGTGAAGGGTGAACCCCAGGAACAACCTGAAACCCCTTATACGCTTTGGAGACCGAAGACTCCCGCCAGGGTTTTGAAGCCAGTGGGCCCTCAAGGGCAAGGCCAGAGCCGTCTACATGCTGTGCATGAGACCTACCACTCGAGGGCTGGCTAGTCTTAACAGACTGTTTGTGGGTTACCTGATCCTGTGTAGAAGAAGAAGGGGACGGTGCCCCGAAGCTGGAGGGAAAAACCGTGTATCGAGGGAACCTCGATATTGAAGACCTCTTCTCACCAAACTGTTGTCAGGACCCAAGCAGGTTAGACACCGACTTCGAGGGTCTAAAAATAAAGTTGTACCGCCACAGTTTGAACATTTCTTGGAGAAAGTGGCTGGCGGTTGCATGAAGGAAAAAGAAGAGGCCTAAAAGGCCTAAGACACCGTGAGACACTATGAAGAAAAAATATTCCTTGAACAAGGAAGATTTTACAAGAAAAGAAAAGAAAACACCGGCGGTACTGGTGGCATCGGGAGACAGCCGCGACCACAAGAAAACTAAAGAAATAAAACAAGAATTTTCTGCGGTGACAGGAGGACGTCCTGCCGGCTCCGCGGAAAAACGAAAACTGAGGAGAGGCAGTTGGGAAAGGCGGGAAGGCAGCATGCAGGCATGGTGGGATGCTTCCAAAAGCTCTTTGATTGGACGCTGGGAAGCATTCCCGCGCAGACTCTGTCGGTACCGATGTACCCATATGTGAATACTCATTCCTGCTTGTTCCTGGAGATAGACCAGTATGGTCCATCTAGTATGCCCAGCAAGGCGGCAAGAGTAGGTGCACCTGCCATTCTGTGTAGGTCACCTCTCCCCATGCCTTTGTTTAGGGGTGTACCCACTGCTCCGTGTAAGACACCCCTATTTATTCAGATATAAGAGATAGTTATGTTTATTTTGATTTATCCTGTTGCTATAAAGGGATCCACTATGTCTGTACCATGACATTTTGAATTCTGTCAATGAGTTTGCCCCCACCACTTCCATCAGGAGGGCATTCCAAGCATCCACCACCCTTTCAGTGAAAAAGTATTTCCTGGCATTGCCTTTCAGTTTACTCCCTTGCAGCTTCATGTTATGCCCTCTACTTTTACAGCTTCCCCGACTTTGGAAGAGGTTTCTTTGTTCATTAATATTCTTTAAGTATTTAAAGGCCTGAATTATATCTCCCCTATCCCTCCTCTCCTCCAAAGTGTACACATTTAGGTCTTCTTCTCATAAGTCTTCTGACACAGGCTCCAAATCATTTCTATCGCCTTCCTCTGAACTGCTTCCAGTCTTTTTATATCCTTTGCGATATATGATCTCCAAAACTGAACAAAATATTCCAAGTGAGGCCTCACCAGCAACTTGTATAGTGGCATTAGTACCTCTTCCTTTCTGTTGTCAATTCCTCTCTGCATGTGGTCTTTTTCTGTCATCATTTTTCTATGTTTCTATGCAACCCAACATCCTTCTGGCTTTTGCCACCGCCTTCTCACACTGTTTCATCACCTTGAGATCGTCAGAAACAATCATTCCAAGGTCCTTCTCCTGGTCCGTGCACACCAATCTCTCGCCTCCTATCGCATACATTTCCCTTGGATTTCTGCTTCCCAAGTGCATGACGCTGCACTTCACATTAAATCTTAACTGCCAAGCATTAGACCATTCTTCTAGTTTTTGAAGATCTTTCCTCATGTTCTCCACTCCCTCAGGGAAATCCAATCTATTGCAAATTTTGGTGTCATCTGCAAAGAGACAGACTTTTCCATTCAGCCCTTCAGCAATATCACTCACAAATATATTAAACAGTACTGGTCCCAAGACCGAACCCTGGGGCACACCGCTAATCACCTTCCTTTTATCCGAGTGAGTTCCGTTTAACGTCACCTTCTGTCGTCTGTCAGTCAATCAATTTCTGATCCAGTTCACCACCTTGGGACCCATCCTCAAGCTGTTGAGTTTGTTGATAAGCCTCCTATGAGGAACAGTATCAAAGGCTTTGCTGAAATCTAGGTAGATCACATCCATCGCTTGCCCCTGATCTAGTTCTCTGGTCACCCAGTCAAAGAACTCGATCAGATTTGTTTGGCAAGATCGTCCTTTGGTAAAACCATGTTGCCTCGGATGGTTTTGAGGAAGTCCACTATTTGCTTTTTCAGGAGTGCCTCCATTACTTTTCCCACCACCGAATTAAGGCTTACTGGCCTGTAGTTTATCACTTCTTCCCAACTAGCACTTTTTTGGAGAGATACCATATCAGCCCTTCTCCAGTCCTGTGGAACTTCTCCTGTCTCCAAGAATCTATTAAGAACCTCTTTGAGCTCTTTCAGTATTCTGGGATGTATCCCTTCTAGTTCCATAGCCTTGTCCACTTTCAGTTTTGCAAGCTGTTCTAACACATCATCCTTTGTGAATGATGTGATATCTACTCCATTCCCATTTGTATCTTTGTCAATCACAGGTGGTCCTTCTCCAGAATTTTCTCTAGTGAAAACAGAGCAGAAGTATTTGTTTAGCATTCTTGCTTTCTCAATGTCACTTTCCACGAATCCGTTTCCAGCACTTTTGAGTCCTGTAATTCCACTTCTGATTTTCCTCCTCTCCCAAATATACCTGAAAAACGTTTTGTTGCCACACTTCACATCTTTAGTTGTCTTTTCTTCTGCCTTGGATTTTGCTATCCTCATTTCTCTTTTTGTCTCTTTAAGTTTGAGCCTGTATTCTTTTCTGTGTTCCTCTGTTTGCGGGCTTCTGAATTTTGAGAAAGTTGTGTTTTTTGCCTTTATTTGTGCAGCCACTTCTTTGGAGAACCAAATAGGCTTCCTTTTCCTCATTTTTATTTACTTTCCTTACGTATGTATCTGTTGCACCTTTTATTGCCTCCTTTAGTTTAGCCCATTGCAATTCCCCTTCCCTTATCCCCTCCCACCCTGCCAACTATGTTCTTTGTAAACAAGTTCTGTTCATTGTAAACCGCCCGTGATCACTGGAAGTGGCAGTATATAAAAACATTTAAATAAATAAAATAAAACAAACTCCTCCTTAAGGTATTTGGCCATTTTACTGAAGTCAGTGTTTTGAAGTCTAGGACTTTGAGCTTGCTGTAACTGGATTCTACCTTGGCTTTTATCTCAAACCACACCGTGTGATGAACCCTACTGCTCACATGTGCACCCACCTGGATATTCGACATGCTATCTCCATTGGTGAGCACTAAATCCAGCATGGAGCTCTCCCTGGTCAATTCCATCACCATTTGTTTAAGTAACACAGCCACAATTTTTTTACTTCTTTCCAGATTTGCAGAAGGAACACTCCAATCCACATTGAGTAGATTGAAGTCACCCAATATGATCTCTTCCCCTTTTGTGGCTATCTTTGCAATATCAACAATCAATTCACTATCCATTTCTTCGGTTTGAGTTGGAGGCCTGTAGACCACACCAGTACGGATGACAGTGCCATCTCCTCTTTCCAACACAATCCATAGTGCTTCTTCTTTTCCCCACGTCCCCTGCATTTCAGCAGCTTTAATACTGCTTTTGACATACTCCTCCTCCTTTTCTACCCTCTTTTTCTCTTCTAAATAGATTATAGCCAGGTATGGCTGTATCCCATTCATGCGACTCGTTACACCATGTTTCTGTAATGGCCACAATGTCCATGTTCACTTCCGCCATTAGGGCTTCCAAATCAGGAACTTTGTTGGATAGGCTTTGAGCATTTGTACTCATTGCTTTCCAGCATTTGTTGAATGGCTGGCTTACATTTTGCATGGATTTTGTTCTACATGCATCTTCCCGCTTGCCATTGTTGTGGTGTTCAAAAGCATGGCTGTTTCCAATGTTGTTTTGCTTTTGCTGGGAGTGATGTACTGAACTTGTCCTTCTCCATCCATCACCCCCTTTCCCTAGTTTAAATGCCTGTACACATACTGCCTGAATTTTTCACTTAGGATCCTTTTCCCTGCAGCAGAGAGATGTAGCCCATCAGCATAGTATAGTCTCATGTTGATCCATTTGTTTCCCCAGTCGCCTATGTATCTAAATCCTTCTTGTTTGCACCAGGTTTGGAGCCATGTATTCAGGGGCGGCCCAAGGGGGGTGCGGGGCCATGTGCGGAGACTCGGTGCGGGGCCTCATTTGCATAAGGGGCCTCATTTGCATAAATATTTGCATAATGTTACCATACACGAACTTTTAGTAAACATGCCTCTTAATGAGTGTATGAATAAAGAAAGACTAAAAGACTTCTACATTACTATAATCCAATACCAACCGCCAGGCACATTAGGAACTACTACAAACACTGCCCATTTAGAACCCATAGCAAACCCGCCGTATCCTAACAGCACTACCAGGACTCATAAAGCACCATACCCTAACTATCAAAAGGAAACGCTGCAAATATTAAACCAATACATTTCAGAGAACAACAATACATGACCTACTGGGGAAAGAGAACAAGTGGCAATGTCAAATAGGAATTACATAAACAGAATACCTCAGCTCAGTTACACATGCAGAACATAGACCATCACCAAACAAGGAATCACAATTTAGAAACAGGAAGACAATAATTAAACTGGGAATCCCAAAAGCCAAACTTGGAATGTACAACACTGTAGAAATAAAACTATACATTAATTTGCTCTTGTACTAAACAAAGCGCAGACGTTAATGATGCACATTTCCCAGAGCTGACATATTCCAATTAATAAATTCAAAATAAAGAGATATTTTTCTACCTTTTGTGCATTTTTTTTCAGCTGCAATTGCTCCAGCCACTTTCTTCTGGTTTCTTCGTGTCTTCCGCTAATTCTTCATCGTCTGCTGTCCATTTGTCTTTTCTTCTCTCTTCTAGTTTTTTTCCATTCTCTCTCTACATCTGCTTTAACATACTAATCTTTCTCCTTTTTGCTCTTTCCTCATTCCTATTTCATCCACTCAAATTTTACCCCTCCATCCTCAATCCCCACCTACTCTCCCAATATCCGGACAATTGTAGATTTGTCTTCCCTCCCACACAAAATATTTTTTCCCTCTCCATTTCACTCTCCCAGCTCCATCCCATTCTAATCCTCCCCCAACATCAGCTCCATTCTAGTTCCAGTCCCACCCAGCATCCGCTCCCTTCTAGTCCCCGCATCAGCCCATTTCCAGTCCTAGCCCCCCATAAGCCCATTTCCAGTCCTAGCTCCCCCATCTATTTGCAGGCCCCTCCCAGTCCCTCCATCAGCTCATTTCCAATCCCAGCCCCCCATGAGCCCATTTCTAGTCCTTTCCTAGCCCCACCATCAGCCCATGTCAAATCCTAGCTCCCCTCCACTCAGCCCATTTCCAATCCAAGCCCCCCATGAGCCTACTTCCAGTTCTAGCCCCTTCATGAGTCCATTTCAATCCAAACCCCCACCACAGCCCATTTCCAATCTTAGCACCCCCAACAGCCAATTTCCAGTCCTATTCTAGCCCATCAGCCCATTTCCTGTCCTAGCCCCCCCCCTCACCCATTTCCAGTCCTAGCTCCCTCCCCCTCACAACCCATTTCCATTCCAAGCCCCCGTCCCCATCAGCTATTTGCAGTTCAAGCCCTCCTTCCACTCAGCCCATTTCCAGTCCTAGCCTCCTCATAGCCCATTACTAGTCCTAACCCCCCATCAGCCCATTACGTCCTAACCCCCCATCACCCTATTTCCAGTCCTAGCCCCCCATCAGCCTATTTCCAGTCTTAGCCCCCTCCCATAGCCAATTACCAGTCCTACCCCCCCCCATCAGCCCATTTCCAGTCTTAGCCCCCCATAGCCCATTACCAGTCCTAACCCCCCCATCACCCTATTTCCAGTCCTAGCCCCCCATCATCCCTATTTCCAGTCTTAGCCCCCCCATCAGCCTATTACCAGTCCTAACCCCCCCATCACCCTATTTCCAGTCCTAGCCCCCCCATCAGCCTATTTCCAGTCTTAGCCCCCCCCCATAGCCAATTACCAGTCCTACCCCCCCCATCAGCCCACTTCCAGTCTTAGCCTCCCCCCCCATGGCCCATTACCAGTCCTAACCCTCCCCCCCCATCAGCCCATTACCAGTCCTAGCCTCCCCCCCCCCATGGCCCATTACCAGTCCTAACACCCCCCCATGGCCCATTACCAGTCCTAACCCCCCCCCCCATGGCCCATTACCAGTCCTAACCCCCCCCCGGCCCATTACCAGTCCTAACACCCCCCCCATCAGCCCACTTCCAGTCTTAGCCCCCCCATAGCCCATTACCAGTCCTAACCCCCCCATCAGCCCATTTCCAGTCCTACCCCCCCACTTCCAGCCTTAGCCCCCTCCCCATAGTCAATTACCAGTCCTAACCCCCCCCCCATCAGCCCATTTCCAGTCCTACCCCCCCACTTCCAGCCTTAGCCCCCTCCCCATAGCCCATTACCAGTCCAAACCCCCCCATCAGCCCACTTAGCCCCCCCATAGCCCATTACCAGTCCTAACCCCCCCATCAGCCCACTTAGCCCCCCCCATAGCCCATTACCAGTCCTAACCCCCCCCCCCATCAGCTCACTTCCAGTCTTAGCCTCCCCCCCATGGCCCATTACCAGTCCTAACCACCCCCCCCCCCCCGCCCATTACCAGTCCTAACCACCCCACCCCCCTGGCCCATTACCAGTCCTCACCACCCCCCCCCATCAGCCCACTTCCAGTTTAGCCTCCCCCTCCCATCAGCCTACTTCCAGTTTAGCCTCCCCCCCTCCCATAGCCCATTACCAGTCCTAACCACCCCCCCCCCCTCCTATCATTCCAAATTAAAATAAAAAAAAAACCCAAACCGGCTGCTTCTGCCGCGGCAGCTTCAAGAGCTCTGCCGCGGCAGCATCAAGAGCTCTGCCGCGGGGCCCCCCCCTGCCCGGCAGAGCCTCCGTGCATCTTCAGCTCTTCACGTCCAAAACGCGGGCTTTTTTCAGAGCCGCGAGAGTTTCTTTTCTCGCGGCTCTGTTAATCCCGCCGAGGGTGATGGGAAATCCCATCAGCCCCGCGGGATTAAGAGAGCCGCGAGAAAAGAAACTCTCGCGGCTCTGAAAGAAGCCCGCGTTTTGGACGTGAAGAGCTGAAGATGCACGGAGGCTCTGCCGGGCAGGGGGGGGCCCCGCGGCAGAGCTCTTGAAGCTGCCGCGGCAGAGCTCTTGAAGCTGCCGCGGCAGAGCTCTTGAAGCTGCCGCGGCAGAAGCAGCCGGTTTTTTTTTTTTTTTTTTTTAACTTGGGATGCTTAAGAATGTTTTTTGCGCGGGGCCCCCTGAAACGCGGGGCCCTGTGCAAAAAACATTCTTGCTCAATGGACGGGCCGGCCCTGCATGTATTAAAGTTGTATAAGCGATGCATATCGTCAAGCTTATGCCGTCGACTCTGGATGGCCTTAGAGGGCATCTTTTTACATAAGGAGCATTGCTCCGGATCATGATCAGCACCTAGACACCTGAGACAACAGTCATGGGTGTCTGTGAGAGACATGTTTTTGGAGCACTGATCACATTTCTTAAAACCGGAGGCGACTGGGGCAAAAAAGACCCTACGAGGTCGATGACCCTCAATGTGACCAGTGGTTAAAAAGGGTACAAAAGCACTAGGGAAAAAAAGAAGAGAAAAAAGGGGATCCCAAGCCTGACCGTCGAAGCAGCGGTGCTCAAGAGGTGGGAGGGGAACTGGCACTAGCCGGAAAGACAAAAAATAAGGTTAGAGAGAAAAAACTATTTCCGGGGATGAGACGCACATCTGGAGGGCTCTGCGGAAAAAGGGAGACTGAGCAAAATGGCACTCTTGGGCAGGAAGGGGACTATGCATGCGTTGTGGCATTCCCAAAGGCTTTCTTTGAAAGCTGGGGAAATGCTCCATGCAGGCTCCATCGGTGCCGATGTCACCCATATGAGAGGACTGACTTCCTCCTTGTTCCTGGAGAATGGCATTTTAGAAAAGAAGGTGGCGAGCTAAAAGGCTCTGTGGGCTGTAGCTTGCTCACCTTGACATCTGACATAAGAAGTAACATGCTTGATCAGACGAATGCACCATCAAAGCCCATCCTGTCTCTCACACTAGCTAATCTGCATTACTTTAGAAGTAATATCCTAAGGTGGAGATCCAGCCCCTATTGCTCACTCCCATAAGAAAGAGGTGGCAATCCTTCTGTTTGTCTGGCTAAAAAATGATAATGCACTTATACTCCAGGAACTTATCAAAACCTTTCCAAAAACCTAGCTATAGTATTAACTTTGACCACTTTCTCAGCAACGTATTCCATAGTTTAATTTTATATTAAATTCAAATAAGTATTTTTTTCAATTATTTTAAGTCTGCCATTAGTTACTCTTTATTCCCTACTTACCCCTTCCACCCTCATGATTTTATAAACCTCTTTCATTTCCCCTCTCAGTCATCTCCAAGCTGAAGAGCTCTAACCTGTTTAGCCTCTGTTCATAAGGGAGCCGTTCCATCCCCTGTATCATTTTTGTTGACTGTCTCCGAACCTTTTCTAGGTTCACTATATCTTTATTGCAATGGGGCAACCACAGCTGCACAAAGAACTTAGGTGAAGTCACACCATGGACTGAAGGAGGCATTATGATATTCTCAGTTTCATTCTTTAAATAAATTCCAGTATTATTCACAAGACCTTTTGAATGGGCACATCCGTCTGGCTGATTTTACAGACCTCCTGATTTACTTAATCTGATGAATTAACATGGCAAAATAATAAGCAGGAATGGAAAAATGATTTAAAGATTTTGTAATTAATAATGTACTTAAAAAAATATAACAGCATACATAAATATAATAGGAATGAATTTGATACTTGACTTTGAAACAGTGACAAATAGAAGCATCGTATATGGAATCTCCTAAAAGAGGACTAGCTCTGCTATTTGCTGCTGGCTGGCTTATTGTGAGGCTCACCCAGCCACTCCTTCATGCCACCCGGCTGGCAAAAATGTTTCGGGAGAACACTGTTCTATCTGCATTCTTTACCACTGCCACACATTGAGATGAGGAATCCACATATTGTCCATGCTTACTCAAAGTCTTTTCTAAGTAGTAACTCTGAATATAATATGAGGCATATAATTAGGATTTTTTCCCCCTATAGTCTCCATTAAATTTCATTTGCCATTTAGATGCTCAGTTCCTCAGACTCTCAAGGATCTCTTACAATACTTCACAGTCTGCTCAGGTTTTATAAATTCTGAATAACTGTGTCACCAATATGATCACCTCACTCTTTGCTCCCTTTTTCATATCGTTGACAAGTTAAACAATACTGTTCTCCATACAGATCGCTGGGGTCTTCCATTAATCATCTTTCTCTATTAGGAAAACCACTTAATTCTACTCTGTTTCCTATCCTTTAACCTGTTACCGATCCATAATAGGACATCACTTTTTAAATTTCCTGAGAAGGCGGATCTCATAAAGGATATTGTCAAATGCCCTCTGAAAATCTAGACACATTGGGCACAATATTTGAAAGGCATTTATATGGTTTACAGCCCAGTAAACCGTGTAAAAGCCTTAAATGGGGATATTCAACAGCACTTACCTGCTATCCGGTTAACACTAACACAAAAGAAATCCAAAACACACCAGAAAATCCCCTCAGTGGTTTACACATGAATTTTTGTCGGAGCGTGTCAACTCAGTGTCCAAGGAAGGAACCAGAGACACCACCGTGACTGCTCCTTTTATTCTATAAATTTAATAAAAAAAAAAAAAACAGTTCAAACTTAGCTGTTTTCAAAAAGCACCGCCAGAGCGCCAAGCACATCCAGTAAACGACGTGGCTCACGTTTCAGCTGAAGATTCGCCATTTGCCGATCTATCTAACCTGAAGCAGGGTTTCTTCTTCGTTGGGCAAAACCCGAAACGTGAGCCACGTCGTTTACTGGATGTGCTTGGCGCTCTGGCGGTGCTTTTTGAAAACAGCTAAGTTTGAACTACTGTTGTTTTTTTTTTTTTAATTAAATTTATAGAATAAAAGGAGCAGTCACGGTGGTGTCTCTGGTTCCTTCCTTGGACACTGAGTTGACACGCTCCGACAAAAATTCATGTGTAAGCCACTGAGGGGATTTTCTGGTGTGTTTTGGATTTCTTTTGTGTTAGCTTTGAGCTTAATCCAATCGGGTCCTTTTTTCTTTTCATCCGGTTAACACTGGCATATGTCAGAGGCTTTCCGTGGTGGATCAGAGGCGGCGACAAGAGCTAACCAGGCAGCAGTGATATTGGATGCTGTCCGGTTAACGATCTGTGCTTTAAAGATAGGCGAGGAAAACCCTCGCGAGGTAACTGGATAGCATGCAATATTGCTACTGCGGCTTACGGCTTTTGCGGCAATCCCTGGATATTCAATGCTGGGGCATTGTATATCCAGGGTTAAGGGTTGGCAGGCAGGGCTATGCGCTGTAGGGGCACATAGCCTGCCCAAATCAATATCGGGCCCATTATACTGATTGGTTCATCCTTACTCAAATGCTTATTCACACCTTCAAAAGAATTCTAACATATATATCGGCTCTTCCCCATATTTATCAATATTACCTGCAATTTTGGGGCTTACATTATCTGGGTATTTTCTCTGTTACGGAATATATGGATATTTTAGGCATGCTAAGATGTGCGGCCAAGATATCTGATCTGAAGCCCTATTTATTTATTTATTTATTTAGTAAACACTTGTATACCGCTGCTTCCTACGATCAGCAGCGGTTTACTTTACAGAATCATAATGTATTGTACGGTACATTGAGATTTCAGTTTTACATTTTGATTAGTCAATGATTACGTAACACGGGACAAGCATTTGGACACGATACACATTTGATTAAAGCACACAGATCAAGGTATACATTTGATTTCAGTAGATTGGGGGAGGGCCCCATATATACAATTTGTACAGAATTAGTTGCCAAGGTGTACAGACTATACATGGTTATATACAATTTGTACGGAATTAGTTGCCAAGGTGTACAAGTTATACATGACAATATACTATTAGATTATATGCTGCCGAGTGCAGCAGAGGAGATCTGGTTGAGGTAGGGTATCGCAGTTAGATCAAGTTGTAGTGGGTTTGAAACAGATAGGTTTTCAGTTTTCGTCTAAATTCGTTCAGGTTGTTTGTGAGCCTTAATTCATGCGGTAGTTGGTTCCATTGGATTGGCGCTGAGTATGTGAACGCCCTATTGCTTGTTTCGGCCTTGACAGATCTTATGCTGGTCGGGATACATAGGGTGTTGAGATTCATAGTTCTCCTGCTCCTGTTGCTAGGTTGAATAGTGATTAGGTTATTGAGGTAGGATGGTGCGATGCCATTGATGAGTTTAAATGTTGTGATGAGTAGTTTGTAGATGATGCGGGTGGCCACTGGGAGCCAGTGCAGATCCATTAGAACTGGGGTTATGTGGTCGGTGACTTTCTTTTCCATGATGACTCTTGCAGCCACGTTCTGAGCCATTTGCAGGATGCTTAGTGTGCTCTTTGGAAGCCCTTGTAGAATGGCATTGCTGTAATCCAGGTGGGGAATGATTAGTGCTTGAGCAACAGACCTAAAGTCGGATTTCTCGAGGATATTGCGGAGTGGTTGAAGGATTTTGAGTTTGTAAAAGATGGCTCGGTTAACTGTTCTGAGGTGTTTGTCCATCTTGAGGTTGCTGTCAAGTAGGACTCCTAGATACTTTATTACAGGCTTTGTATCGTATATGTTTTTGTTTAGTGTGACTGTGGTGGGCGGGATGAAATTGGCTTTCTTGGACATGAACATGACCTCTGTTTTTTTGTGATTTATTGACATGTTGTTTTGCTGAAGCCATGATTGGAGCATGTCAAGGCATTCTTCTAGTGGACTGAAGTTAGGCTGTGTTATGTCGAGCTGTGTGTATAACATCACATCGTCGGCATATATGTGGTAATTTATGTTGTATTTCTGGAAAATACTGCATACCGGCTTTATATACAAATTGAACAGTAGGGATGAGAGGGCAGACCCTTGAGGGATCCCTTGGGTTTGGGGGAAAGCATCAGCTCTGTCGTTGTTGAATTGCACTTGTTGCATCCTATTGGATATGTATGATGTGAACCATTTCAGGGGGGTCCCTGTTATACCTAGCGAGGCCAGGCGGTCCAAAAGGGTGGTGTGATGTACTGTATCGAATGCCGCTGAGATATCGATGAATATGAGTATGAACATGGAGTTTTTGTTCTCGAGGCCCCTAAGTAGATTGTCAAGGAGTGCCAGTAGTAGTGTTTCCACTCCGTGATTCTGACGGAATCCGTATTGATGTTCATCTCGGGCTTTTATCTCGTCCATGTGGTCCTGGAGTTGGTGCTGGACCGCTTTTTCAATCATCTTTGCTAGGAAAGCTATGCTTGAGATTGGGCGATATGATGCAGGGTCACTTTTGTTGAGCGACTTGTTTTTTAATATGGGTCTAATAATTGATTTCTTGAGATGAGACGGCATGATTCCTTGTTTCAGAGACTGATTGACAATGTGCGCGATGGGTTTTGCGTTGTCTTTCTTGGTTGCTTTCATCCAAGCGGCTGGGCATGGGTCGAGGGGGGAGGTAGTGGTGTTTAAGTTGGTTAAGATGTTTAAGATTTGTTGCTCACCTAATTGCTGGAAGGTGTTCCATTCTGTTTCTTTTCTGGGTCTGCTTGAGGGGCAGTTGTGGTTTCTCGAGTGGTGAGAGCTAGTGGCATGCCTTTGGTCATGCTTGTGGGAAGTTTCGGATTTAGCTTTTTGGCGTAGTGGTCGGCAAGCGTCTGGGCCTTTATATCGTCTGCAGAGATGGAGTTTTGTGAAGTTTTGGTCAGAGATTTTACGAGTTCAAAAAGTTCTCTGGGTCTGTTGAGCGCTTTGTTGAGTAGATTAGTGTGGTGTGTCTTTTTAGCGAGGTTTACCTCATTCTTGTATCTTGCGAGGAGTGTTAGGTATAGTTGCTTGCATTCTTCGGTTTGCTTTTTCCTCCATTTCCTTTCGAGTTTGCGTAGTTCTCTCTTCATTTTAGATAGCGTGGGAGAGTACCATGGTTCGGTTCCTGTCTTTGTTGCAGCGTTTGTGTTCTTCCATGTTGGACTTGCAGCTGCTTCGATCCCTGAGTTCCATTGGTCTACCAGCTTGTCTAGGTCTGTGGTGGTGTACTCAAAATGTGTAGATATAGAAGTTACCAAAGCTTCGCTATTGAATTTTTGGAATTTCCTCTGTTGATGTGTTTTTGGGTCGGCTTGAGGCTTTACCTTTTGTGGAGGTAGGTGGATTTCAATTTCGACTAGGAAATGGTCGGACCATGGGACTGGGGTTACTCGAGGTTTGGTGTATTTTTGGATGTTGTGTGATAAGAACACCATATCAAGGGTGTTACCTTTGTTATGTGTGGGTTCTTGTATGATTTGTGTGTAGCCGAGCTGATGCATGGCTTCAAAGAATGCGTCTGCCTGTACAGGGGGAATCGATGGGAGATTTAGGTCGCCCAGAATGATGCGCAGTTTTTTGGTTGCAGAGGTTGAGATATTTTCTAGTGCGGTGGCCAGGGTTTCATGATGGGCTGAGGGGGGTCTGTAGATTAAGCAAAGTATTGATGTTTTGTTTTCGATCTTGAGTATATCAATGCCTTTGGATTCAGTTAGGGAGGGGCTTGAGAACGTGAGGGAGGTTTTGGCAATGACAAGTACTCCTCCTCCTCTCCTGTTGTGACGGGGGCAGTTAAATACTGTGTAGTTGGGATGGGGTAATTGGTTTAGTATTGCTGGGTCAGTGTCAGTGATCCAAGTCTCGGTGACACAGAGGATATCGGGTTTGTTGTCTGTAATGATATCGTGTATGATGTGGGTTTTATTTCTAATGGATCTGGCGTTGATGAGACAGATTGTGATGGGGGTTTGTGATAATTGGTGTGGTTGCTGTTGCTTGTTTCTGGTCTTTGTGGCTGTCGGTTTCCTATGTTTATTATGTTTTGTTTTGGAGCTACGTCTTTTATGGGGTTTTTCAGTGACCTTTAACGCAGTGTTCAGGCCTGGGTTGAGTAGGGTTTCATCATGGGCTATGTATGTTGGCCCTAGCGGAGTTAGTAGGGGTAACAGTATTTGGCCATGGATAAGGAAAGGATGCCATCCTATTGCCTGGTGTTGCGTCAAGTGTGGTAAGTATGCGTTTGCGGCTAGGGATACGTAGAGGCAGAGAATTACCATATAGGTGATGGGTGCCATGGTTTGTGTGGTTGGGTGTGGTGCAGAGTTTGTTATGGAAATCCTTGGAGGAGAAATTCTGTGCGAAGGTGGCAGAGGTTATTTACTTGTAGTTTAGGGTCATTTGTTAGTTGCCGCACATGTGATGTCTCAATCAGTATATAAAATATAAGTATAACGGGAAAAACTTCTGATACCATGTGATAGATGAGCAATAAGTGGTTTGGAATTGCAGGTATTACAGAGAGGTATTGCAGGTATTTGGCATAGGACGTCTAGATCAGAAAAGAGATTTCCAAGTTGGCACATTCAAAATTTCCTGGGTATTCTACAAAAGGCTCAGTGAGCATTCAACATTCAAAATGACTTGTCCACTCTGCTTGAATCACACATTTTAGATTCAAGCAAACTGTGAGCTAGTTTTTCTCACAGGAAATTCTTTACTACTCTAGTGGTGATCCCTGTATCTCTTAAGGTGAAAACTAGGGAGAGAAACACCTTTGGACATTAATTATGGCCATTAGACTTTCCCTTAGGCCTTCTATTTAAAGCAGTGATTAGAGATTGATTTGGGCCCACAAAAATAACCAGATTCTTTAGGAAACAAAGCCACTTAAGTGCCTACCTGCTCTCTGCAAACAGGAGGGTAACCGTAGACCTTGCAAGATGCAGTCTTTTCCATTGCTCGTTAAGGTATCCAGTGGAATCTGCCATTTTCCTTCATGTCCATCTCGCTCCTCAGGAACATCTTTGGCTTTCAGAGAGGATTCCTCCGTTTGATAATTTTGATTGAACTTAGACAGGAGTTTTAAGTAGGTTCTCACTTGTTGTGTTAAAGTATCGATGAGGTCCGGAACCAAAGGGTCTGTATATTTCATTAAGTGCTACAAATAATAATCTCACATCAGAAAACGAAGGGAATGTACAGACTGCCTATGCTTCCCAGATTATTGCTGGTTCATAAAAAGGAACTCTAAGTGCCAAAGACCAGGAAAGAATCTCTAAATAAAAGAGGTCCCTCATACTTGTTCAGACTACCTTCCCTTTACGAACGGAGTGGTAAGTTAAAATCCTCTTTCCTATAATGCAAGGAAATGAAAACTGCTCAAACTGCTTCCCAGCTTAGATGTGATATGGGAACTAGACTCACCAGAGAGCACTCACTGACTCAATTAAAACTGGCTTTAAGGAAGCAGAAGAAAATCCTAGCCCCTTATAAGCTATGTATAAATGGCTGCATCAGTACTTGGGGTCACTGGGTACTACAGAAGATGGAAATTACTATTGCAGCAAACACCCAAGGGGGTCGTTGTAGTGAAATGGTATACTCCTCTATCTATATATCACCCTTTACCCTTCCAAAAGGGCTGCACTTCTTTAACTGGGACACAGATGTGCCTAATAAGTAGTAAAAACACTTTACATTGTGCAGTCATACAGTTAAAATACACAGTATTTTCCTAGCAAAAAAGGGGCCGGTACTCATATGCAAGGCTCTTTCTTTAATACATAGGACTATGGGTCAATTTTAGCAGGCAATAAAAAAGGTACCGGTATACAGTACAGAGTATCCTCTCAAAAGAAGCCCTGGTTAAATCTGTTCATAGTATTCAGTCTTTGGATCTACTGTATATACCTGAAGAAAGCTTCCTTATGTTTACAACAGTAACTCTGCACACTCATATTCAAAGTCTCACACCCTATGCCAGCAACAAATGGTTCCACTGTACTGAGCTATGTAATCGTTAGTTGGCCATTTCCTAGTTGCTGTGAGGTGGGGTTTTTTGGTGTTTGCTGTGCATTAGTATAGATGTTAATTCTTGTTTGTATTTAAAATGTAGCTGATATTTTTTAAATCTTGTCTGTGTGCTGTGCTCCAGTGGAGGGACTCACCTCTGTTTCCATAATCAGCTCCTTTGTTCTCTTTCCAAGTTCTTGGACGTTATCAGGGTGCTCTTGTGAACTTCCTTCACAGTTTTTGTTCTCCGCCCTTCCATGCTGTAAGAAATATAAGTAAAAAAATGTTTTTGGAAAATACACCTCTCTTGGCAGGACAACCTGCAGATTGACTTTAAAATGGAGGTAAACTTCTACAATTTATTTTTTTAGTTTACATTTAGAAAAACTAGATACGGCAGTAACCGCCAGTGTTAGTGTAGCTGCTGGACCATCTCTGCAGGATTTGCCAGTCAGATATCGCTAGAACTCTTGATGGTATTTACAGGCTCATGTGCCACTGGCCATAGTTAATTCAACAGTGCTATGTGCTTTAGGATAGTGACCATCTGATTGTAGCAGTCGCAGGTGATGCCTCTGATATCAGAGGACATGCTCATGTCTGTGGATCTGATCACTCGCTTAAGTGGCACTGTACAAGATTTATTTATTTTTTTTATACCATGCTCTTTAGAATCAGTGCAGTTTACATGTATACTAACAGGCACTTTTTATTCCCTTGACCCCGAAGGGCTCACAGTCTAAGTGTACCTGAGGCAATGGAGGGTTAAGTGGCTTGCCCAAGGCCACAAGGGGTGGCCATGGGGCTAGAGACCCCAATCCCTCCGGCCTGAAGTTGCTTGTCCCCATGTGGGAATTGAAGCTCTGGCCTTCCGGCCTGAGGTCACTTAGATAATTACTAGTCATTCCTATGATGCTGCTAGATGTACACAGTGCTATGCAGACATGCATAAGAGACAGTCCCTACCCCAGGGAGATTAGTCTAATCAAAACAGAAATACAGGACACAGAAGAGGATTCATGAGATGGATTTATTAGCAGTTAACGTGGTTAAAATGGTAGCATGATTATAAAATCCTTCATCCCTGCCCTTAAGTCACAGAGATAGAAAGTGACATACTCCAGATAACAATGTGTTTGCTCTACAGGGGATTTCAAGCTGTAACATTGCTGTTTTATAGCAGCCTATGAACTAGTAACAACTGGACCAACACTTGAGCAGTGTTAAAGGTGCTTCAAACGATCTGAAAGCACAAAGGAGCTGGAGGAAACCAACTGACCATAAATACATAAGGAAGTGAACGATAGCTTTTTACAAATCATCAAAACTGCTGTGATGTATAGAACAGTAGCCCTGCATTTTATTTTCTAAAAATAACAAGAACAGTATTTTATTTTCTAAAAATAACAAGAATATACTCCGGGAAAAAAAAGCTGAAAAGTGGATAGTGTAAAGTCTCTGCTCAGCTAAATAACAGCATCCATGAGTTGTTTCAATTTGTTAAAACTTTAACTGCCCTGCCTTTCACCCTCTGAAATGAATTACCCCTGGAGCTTTGGATCTTGCAAGATTATTTGGATTTTAGAAAGTATTTAGTTTAGGAGTTGGATAAAGTATGTCTCTGTTAGGATGTGTTTTAATTTTGCATAGGTTTTATTAATATGTTTACTGAGTTTTCTTTGTTATGTGCTTCTCATAATATTTCTTATGTTTATACTGTAAACCACAGAGATTGTACCAGATCCGTGTAGAAGCTTTGGAAAAAATAAATAAAGTGATCTTTAAGGAAGAAATTTCAGATGTACAGACGCCTTTTTGTTCACCTCCTCAGGACTCCCCACTGACCCCCTTCTGTTTAATATAGCATAGTTACTCACCTGTAACAGGTGATCTCCGGGAACAGCAGGAATTTAGTCTTCACATATGGGTATCGTCTGTACCGATGGAGCCTGCACGGGAACACTCCCCAGCATCCAATAGGAAAGCTTTTGGGAGCATCCCACAGCACCTGCGTGCTGCCTTCCCGCCTTTCCCAACTGTCCCTCTCCAGTTGAGTTTACAGCTGAGACAGAGAGAGAGAAAGAGAGAAAGAGAGAGATAGAGAGATACAACTCCTAGGGGAGATGGGTGGGTTGTGAAGACTAAATTCCTGCTGTTCCCGGAGATCACCTGTTACAGGTGAATAACTATGCTATCTCCAGGAACAAGCAGGAATGTAGTCTTCACATATGGGGACTCCCTAGCTGCAGATGCCAGGGAGAAACCCCAGAAGTTGTGTGCCCTTGTGAAAGGGCTCCACTTCCCCCCCATGGATCTCTGGCATCCTACCAGGGATGGTGGGTAGGAGTTGATTAAGTATGGAACAGGTGTTGAAGAACAGCCTGACCAAACAAGGCATCCCGGCGGGAGTTCTTGTCTAAGCAGTAATGGGCTGTGAAGGTATGAACCGAGGCCCAAGTAGCTGTTCGACAGATGTCGTCGATAGACACAGAGTGAAGATGAGCCATAGAGGCTGCCATGGCCCTCACATTGTGAGCTGTGACATGGCCTTCCAAAGGAAGGTTTTTACTCTTATAGGCAAAAGAAATACACTGTGCAATCCAGTTGGACAGTGTTTTCTTGGAGACTGGAAGTCCCAAACGACTAGGATCAAAAGCAACAAAAAGTTGAGAGGACTTTCTATGTTGCTGAGTTCTTTGCAAGTAAAAAGCTAAAGCTCTTTTACAATCCAAAGTATGAAGATTCCTTTCTGCATTGAGGCGTGAGGCCTTGGGAAGAATACAGGAAGGTAAACCGCTTGGTTTAAATGAAAAGATGACAACACCTTTGACATAAAGTGTGGACGAGTCCTAAGGACTACCTTATCATGATGGAACCTTGTATAAGGAGGATCAGCCACAAATGCTTGCTATTCACTGATGCGACGTGCTGATGTGATTGCAATAAGAAAGATGACCCTCCAGGAAAGGAATTTCAAAGAGGTAGTAGCTAACGGTTCAAAAGGTGGCTTCATGAGCTGCCCAAGAACCAGATTTAAGTCCCATACCACCGGTGGTGGCTTAATGGGAGGCTTAGTTAAAAGAAGGCCTCTCATAAATCTCGCTATGAGAGGATGAGAGGAAATAGCTTGTTCATTCAGAGGCTTGAAAGAAGCTGCAATAGCACTCAAATGAACTCTCACTGAATTGATCTTAAACCCTGTATTAGACAAATGAAGGAGATACTCCAGTAATGATTCCAGAGGTATCGCAAGAGGGTCAAGACCCTTCTGCGAGCACCATATGGTAAACCTTTTCCACTTGAAAGCATAAGAGCATCTTGTGGAAGGTTTCCTGGAAGCATAAAGGATATCCTTTACCTGCTGAGAAAGGTTAAAACCATGAAGTTCTAGGCTTTCAGCAACCAGGCCCTGAGATGCAGAGACTGGGGATTGGGATGCCACAGCATCCCGTCCTCCTGAGACAGGAGATCTGGAGTAGATCCCAACTCTAGAGACGGAGCTTGAGAGAGATGTAGAAGCAGAGGGTACCACACTTGCCGTGGCCAATGTGGAGCTATGAGAATCATATGGCCTCTGTCTCTCTGAAGCGTGAACAGGGTTTTGGGAATTAGGGGAATGGGTGGAAAGGCATACAGGAAGTCCTGACCCCAATGGAGGAGGAAAGCATCCCTGGCCTGACAACCCTGAGCCGGGATTCTGGAACAGAGCCAGGGAAGTTTGGCATTCAGCGGACTTGCGAAGAGGTCTATGTCCGGGGTTCCCCAAATTTGAAAAATATTGGCCACCTGGTCTACATGGAGAGACCATTCGTGTGGAAGCAGAACTCAACTGAGTCTGTCTGCCCAAGAGTTTTGAATGCCTGGAAGATACACCGCAAGGAGATGAATCTGATGCTCTCTGGCGAGGGCCCATAGTCGCAAAGCTTCATTGCAGAGTGACAGAGAGCCTGTTCCGCCCTGCTTGTTCACATAGAACATGGCTACCTGATTGTCCGTTTGAAGTAGGACTGTCTTGTAGCTGAGCTGGATGTGGAATACTCGAAGAGCAAGGAAGATTGCTCTGAGTTCCAGGAGATTGATGTGTAGATAGGTCTCCTGTGGAGTCCAGGTACCCTGGGTAGAGAGGCCTTGCAGGTGAGCTCCCCAACCCACCTGTGAGGCATCTGTTGCCAGAGTGGCTTGGGGTGGGGGTTGTTGGAAAGGGGACCCCACCAAAAGGTTTTGGGGTGACTGCCACCATTGGAGGGACAAAAAAAGACGATCCGTGTTTGTTATTTTGTCTGACAGGCAACCTGATGCCTGAGTCCATTGAGTGGATAAAGTCCACTGGGCTGCCCTCATATGGAGGTGAGCATAAGGAACCACATGCACGGTGGATGCCATGTGGCCTAGCAATTGTAACATTTCCCAAGCAGTGAGGTGAGGCTTTAGCACTGCTTGGGAAGCTAACTGCACCATGCAAAGGCAGCGGGGCTGTGGAAGATAGGCCCTTGTCTGTCTGGTATCCAGCAGAGCTCCTATAAACTCTAGAGACTGAGTGGGAGCTAGGTTGGATTTTGGGAAGTTTATGACAAGTCCCAAATACTGAAGGATATGCATTGTGCGAGATAGAGAAAGCCTGGCCTCTGGCTCTGACGGGGCTCGAATGAGCCAGTCGTCTAAGTAAGGGAAGACGAATATTCCCAGGGTGCGAAGAAATGCTGCCACCACAGCCATGCATTTTGTAAACACCCTTGGTGCTGAGGCCAGGCCAAAAGGAAGAACTCTGTATTGGTAGTGCTTCCCTTGAAATAGAAAGTGAAGAAACTTTCAGTGAGTTGGATGGATGAGAACATGAGTGTACGCATCCTTGAGATCTAGAGAACAAAGCCAATCCTGACTCTGAAGGTATGGCAGCAGAGTTCCCAGAGAAATCATTTTGAACTTCTCTTTGAACAGGAATTTGTTCAATTCTCTGAGGTCTAAAATGGGTCTGTGTCCTCCTGTTTTCTTTGGGATAAGGAAATAGGGGGAGTAGAACCCTGTACCCTGTTGGGAAATGGGTACCTCTTCTATTGCCCCTTGGGCAAGAAGCAAAGTGACCTCTTGACCTAACTGGGCGTTGAGAGAGATCTGAAAATTGAACTGTCTTACCATTGTAGGAGGGGGCTAGCTGAGGAAGTGAAGCTTGTATCTCTCTCTTACAATGGACAGAGTCCAACTTTCTGCTGTTATTTGCTCCCATCTGGGGGCAAAATGACATAACCTTCCTGGAATGGTGGAAGGCTCTGGGCCATTCAGGGCCAGGAAGACAAAGTTCTCTTGATAGGAGTCAAAGCCCCTGTGGAGGCTGAGTCTGCTGAGCAGGTTGAGACTTAGCAGCTTTTGATTTTCTTTGCCTAGGCTGTTGCTACTGTCCCTTTTGGGCAGACTGACCTACACGATGTCCCTGTTGGGTATAAGAGGGGTAAAACTTCTTCTTACTGAAGAATGGTTTCTTGTAGGATTTTTTCCTTGCAGGATCAGCTGTAGATTTAGACAATCTATCCAGGGTGATATTGTCAGCATCTATCTCATTAGCTTTTTCCTGCCAATTCTTGCCAAAGAGATTCTCTCCTGTGCAAGGAATATTCCCCAGTTTGTCCTGTACCCAAAGTTCCAAGTCAGATGCCTGGAGCCATGCAATCCTACGTGCACCTATGGCAATAGCAGAGGTTCTGCTTATGCACTCAAAGCAGTCAAAGGCTGCACGATTTACAAACTTGGAAACATCCTGAGCATGTTTGACAAGTACAAGGTAATCCTGCCTCTTATCATCAGGAAGGAGAGGGCTCATAAGCTCTAAATCTCCGGTGACCTCCTTAAGGAACATTCCCATCTATAATATATAGGAACTGATCCTGGCAGAAAGCATGGAAGCCTGGAAGGTTCGACATCCAAAGGCGTCAAGAGTCCTACACTCACGTCCTGGAGGATTAGATGCATGTCTTTTTGCACTCTTGATCCTTCTCATAGCTGATTCCACCACCATGGAATGGTGTGGTAGCTGAGTTTTTTGAAATCCAGGACAAGGAGGAACTCGATACATGGTGTCGAGCCTTCGAGAGTGAGGAGAAGTGGTTAGAGGTGTTTCCCACATCCTTAACATGAGATCATGCAGGATCTCATGAATAGGTAAAGTAGCTGCCTCCTTGGGAGCTTTAGGGTATTGCAGGATTTCCAATTCCTTTGCCCTAGGCTCTTTTTCAGGAGCCACTGTGATGGAAAGACCTCGAGCCACATCTCGGATAAAATCCTGAAAGGACATATCCTCTGGAGGAGACATCCTACGTTGAGGAGAAGAATCCTCGGGAAGAAGTACTCTGGTATCAGCAGAGCTTTCAGAGTCTTCAGACTCATCCGAGGATTCAAAGTATCTCTGATCCGGGTGATCGTGCAAGGCACAATACCGGTACCGATCAAAGTCGGTGTCGGAGGGATCCAGTACCAACTTGTCGATACTGGATGGGTAAGCTTGACTCGGTCCCTGTAGAATACCTGCCGATGTTGAAGCAGTCGGTACCAGTACCGATGTCGGTGCCGGTACCAATTGAATTGTCTGAAGCGGTTTCAAGGGCATTGAGGCCGTGAGAAGAGCCGCCAGACTGCGTTCAATAGCCAAGAATCTCTGGTCTATCGACGCCGCCGATGCTTGGGTATCAGTACCGGATGAAGCAGCCGGTACCCCAGAGCATGGCACCAGTAGTTCTGCCGAGGTTGGGGCCTCGAGAACATCCTGGAGCCCCGTTAGTGCTTTGGAAGCCGAAGCCTCCCGCTGGGGCAATTTTGCCGGTACAAGTCCCTCAAGGGCAACGCCAGAGGCATCTCGATGCTTGGAAGGAGATCTACCCTTTGAGGACCGGCCAGATTTATGTTTAGTTACCTGAGATCCATGGGAGGAAGACAAAGCCCTGGAAGACGTCGATGCCACAGACGCTGCATCGGAGGGAAAAAGGGTGCTAAGTTTAGCAGCTCGGTTTTGCCGACCCCCTCTTCGACATCATCCCACAGGCAACACACTCTGAAATAGAGTGGTCAGGACCTAAACATTTGAGGCACTACTTATGGGTGTCAGTGACGGAGATGGTACCGCCACACTTAGAACACTTTTTAAAACCCGAAGCGGGTTTTTCCATGTTAGAGGAAAAATTGGGCCTAGTGCCCAAAATGGCGCGTGGCACCTGAAGGAAAAAGTAGCTGGAAGAAATTCCAGAAGAAAGGGTTTTTTTAGAAAAGGAAAGAAGAAACTGGCGGTAATGGTATAGCGTCGAAGGAAGGCAGTCGCGACCACAAAAAAGAAGAATAAACGGGAATATTTGCTGCGGTGACAGGATGTGCGACCTGTCGGCTCCGCAGAAAACGAAGAACTGGAGAGGGACAGTTGGGAAAGGCGGGAAGGCAGCATGCAGGCACTGTGGGATGCTCCCAAAAGCTTTTTTATTGGACGCTGGGGAGCGTTCCCGCGCTGGCTCCGTCGGTACCGACGATACCCATATGTGAAGACTACATTCCTGCTTGTTCCTGGAGATATATGGATCCAATCTTGGGGGCCTGATACAGGGACATAATATTGTCCGCTTTTCCTACACAGATGATTTTCAGTTGGTGATGCCCATATTGGATTCTTTGCAGGCAACTGTTCTTAAATTATCTTTTTGCTTAAACAGTATTAATAAATGAATGGATAATAACCAATTAAAGTTAAATTTGGAGAAGACTGTGGTTTTATGGGTGGGGAAATATTTGAAATATTTACCATCTGAAAGGGTGAAAAATGGGGGAAATGATATTCTACTCCAGTCACAGATTAAAAGTTTTAATTTATTTTTTTTATGTTTGGAAACATATCTTTTTTAGAAACTCATTTTTAATGCTGTGTATCATGAAACAGATCCACTCCTTGTTGAAAGAGGAAGATTTGAGACAAGTTATAAAGCCAGTGGTTCTCCTGTGCTTGTATTACTGCACTTTTCTGTACTCAAGAAACTTTTAGGAAAGCTGCAGTTGCTGAAGACCAGCAGCAATGGTAGTCTGTCGGGGATAGAAGTGGGAAAGAGCTGTCCCTTTTTTATAAGCTTACATTAGTTACTTTTAGATTTGAGAATAGTTTAGAAACTTCTTGTCAGGCATGTTTCGCATAAATACATGTGTTAACGCTCATTGTCGAGAGTTCAGGGCTTCAGGCAGCAAAGAAATTGTCTGTCCATACACATGTTTGTTTGTGTATGCATGAGTAAACAAACATGTTTGTGTACCCCAAGAAAATGTGACAGCACAGTTCTCCCACTGTGATGGACTCTCTCCATGGTTGAGCCCCATGGTGGAGGAAGTGGCTGATCTCGTGGTTTGAAGTCTTGTGAGATTTCAAACCAGGAGATCAGCCTGAACTTCCTTCACCGAGGGGCTCAACCCTGCAGAAAGCCCATCACAATGCAGGAACTGTGAAATCCTATGTTTTTAGAAGCTACAGCCAGGGTGAAGAATCCGTGAGTAAAAGAACTACAGGATAAAGGGGGGGGGGAGAAAGAGGGAGACTTGGGGAAGCCTGAAAGGGAAGGGTATGGGAGAGAGACTGGGAGCAGCAGCATGGGAAGGGGTATGACAGAGATACTGAAGGAGGAGGGGTAATGAAAGACAGAGAGAGACATGCACACAGCACCTGACATTACCCATGAGACACACAAATACACAGCACATGACACAGACCCATCCACTCACTAACACGTCCCATAAAACATGGGTATTCTCACCTCTTCCTCCCGTTATGATCATGTCACCCCCCTTCTTGCCCATCTCCATTGGCTGCCAGTATGCTTCAGGATTCCGATTAAAATACTTATCTTTGTGCATCTGACCATCCACTCCTCCACACCTCAATATCTTGCAGACCTTCTTCATCACCACACTCCTCACCGCCATCTGCGCTCTATCCATAACTATCGTCTGGTACTTCCCTCCCCCCCACCCAGGCGCACCTTGAATGTACTCGCTCTTCTGCTTTTTTCTTCCTTGCCCCTTCCCTCTGAAACTCACTTCCGCTCAGTCTCCGTTCTAAACCCTCCTTCACCCGGTTCAAGGTAGGCCTGAAAACACATCTGTTTCAGCTAGCTTTCAATCTCCCACATATTACCCCTTGAGTATTTTCAGTTCTTGTTACTTTCTCTCTCTGACCCTCTAAATTTTATTTTTATTTATTTTATTTATTTATATTCTCTTATATACCGTGCTATTCTGCATCAGTGTGGTTTACACTGAACAAACTGAAATTATATTGAACAGGGCATTATAACTTGGAGATAACTATTTTACAGGGAACATGGGCTATGCAGGGTTAAGTGGCTTGCCCAAGACCACAAGGAGCACCTGTGGGACTAGAAACCCCAGTCCTTCCGGCCCAAGATTGCTGTCCTCTAGTGGGATTTGAACCCCTGACCTTCCGGCCTGAAGTACCTTGCCCCAACCACTAGGCCACTTCTCCACTCCAATCTCTTCTCCCACTGTCCTATTAATTATTGGCGTTCCTTTCTTTCTTTCTGTTATTAAGCAGTCATTTTGTTTATATTGTACATCGCTTTTATGTTCCGACCTAGGCGGTATATCAAGTAACTGAATGAAGATAAATAAAGATAAAGATGCAAGCACGTACCCGCAAACACTCCCCATGACACACTTGCACGCACCCTCGACACCCTCCATGACATGTACTCATGCACACATGCATCCCCCTACACTCCATCGATACACACACTTGCCTGATTCTGAAAATAGGGGAAACACGCCATTGTGTCACACCGCAAGTTTACACTTTTCAACTTGTTTTTCAATTCAAAATTCTGCTTGGGATAGGCCCAAGTATATTTCCAAGTCTGTGACTCTTTACCATCCTGTTAGAGTACTTTAGTCTCAGTTTGATTACCAAGTAACTTCCTTCGGTGACTGTGGCCATGCTACCCTATGTGTGCTTGACTTCAGAAGCTAAGCAGTGTTGGGCCTGGTTAGTACTTGGATGTGAGACCACCTTGAAATACCAGCTGATCTTATCCGTCTACACACTCCCTATCGCCATCTTCGATCTATCCACGCAAACAGCCTATTTATACCTTCACCTTCACAAGCCCATCTTGAGCACACCCATAATTCTGCCTTCTTTTTTTCTTGGCTCTGCACTCTGGAACTCCCTGCTTCCTCATTGGGCCTGGAATCATCATATCAAAGATTCAAATCACATCCGATATACCGACCCACACTAGCCCATCTGCAGCCACCTACTCCCCCCTTTTGCCCCTTTGCCCTCTCAGCTCTACTGACTCGACTGTCTCTCTTCTGTCCTGTTGATATTTGGCGTTCCTTTCTATTTCCTGACCTTGCAGCATTGTTATTTTTGTAAAGCACCTGATGCTGTTGCCTGGGCGGTATATCAAATGCGCAAATAAAGATAAAGATAAAGGTGCTGTAGGCTTACTGCACAGAAGACAGGCCTGACAATCTACTTCTGGTCGCATCTTTACAAGAAAACTTAGGGAACAGTCACAACATAGACAACTATCCACAGGATCACCAGGAGTCAAAACTGCTCAATGGCACTTACCAAAAAAACATTTCTTCAATGGAATTGAAATTGGTCTCTATAAAAGATTGAATAATTAGTGGTAGAGCATCTTTGCTCAGGAATTGGCTACTGTTTGTTCTTAAAGTCGAGTCACACTAGCCTTCATTTAGGAAGAAACTAAAGACTTGGCTTTTCAAAGAATTACTGACAAGACAAAAACGTGTTATTCTGATGTCCATTATGGAAAGCAGTTTACAACAGTAATCTGAGGGCTTACGTTCAGCTGAAGATAATAAGCCTATTGTAAGGTAAACATTTTGGGATTGGTAGGGAGAATTTGTGTTATTTGTTAAAGATTAATGATTGTATGGGAACTGTGTATCATTCTTATGCTTTGTTAACTGCCTAAATCTCATGTTGAGTATGGCGAGGGACATAAATATCAAATTAAATTGAATCTGGGTCTGAGCTTCTCCTTTTGCTAAGAGCTAGGGATGAAGGATGATGAGTAGGCTCTTATTACAGCCATGCTGAGTCTGAGTTTTTCTTAGTGAGGAATTAGATTATTTTTCATACTACAAATATCAGTCACGTTTTATAACCCAGAGTAAACTGGGGATGGTCGTTCAAGTTTACCAACCTTTGAGAGCACACAAGGGCAAAATGGTTCTGGTGGGCAGAAGGCAGATGCCCCAAGGCTCTCAGCAGCGGTTTCTCAAAAAATTACAAAAATCATTTCCATCCAATCAAAAGAATTCAAGTCCATTCCAAGAATAGGGGGCCCGATATTTACTGTATCTGTCTGCAGTTTGTAAGGGCCATGCGACTCGTCAGTGCATAGCCCTCCCCGCCAACCTCTAAACTGGATATTCAATGCCACGGTGACGGCACTGAATATCTGGGGATCGCTGCCAAAGCCGGAAGCTGCCGAACCTAACTGGGCAGCAGCGATACTGGATGCTGCCCAGTTAGCTCCTGTGTCTTAAAGACAGGCGAGGGTTTTCCTCGCCTATCTTTAAGGTGCAGATCACTAACTTGGTAGCAGCCAATATCGCAGCTGCCCGGTTAGCATCATTTTCCACCCCGGAATGCTCCCAACATGCCCCGATGCTAACTGACTAGCATTGGGGCGCACAGGGGACTTAGATGGGAATATTCAATGGCACTGATTGTATAGGTGCCTTTGAATATCCCCATCTAAGGCATTTATACAATTTACTGGGCTGCAAACCATGTAAATGCCTTTCGAATATCGGGCCAAGGGTATTTACATAACCAAAATCAAAAGCACAGAGGCAAAAGTGGGCAAAAATCAAATAGCTACAGGCAGGGATAGCGCTCCCATTAGGCGAACTAGGCAATTCCTAGGGCGCCGGGCCTCCCACTGCCACTGCTATCCCCCCTCTCTGGGACCTGCAGCAGAGGCAATGGCCACAAAAAGCTCTGTGGTGCTTACCTTAAAAATTTGGCACTGTGGGAGGGGGCGGAGCCTGATGTCCAGCGGGTAGGACGCTTTGCGTTGAAGCTCCCGAGAGGCCTACTTAGAATCCTGACTTAATACCTATACAAATTTACTATTTCGCTCCGAGCTGACCGGGGCACCTTGGGGGGGATGGCGGCCCATAAACCAGCGCGCTTGGACTTCGGGTCTCCTTCTTCTTCTCACGGAAAACGCTCCAAAACAGAGGTGTCCTCCCCACAGAAGATGGTTCCATTTCGTGCAAACCCCGAAATGCACCTGGAGATTTTGGAGGAAATACGCGGCGTGAAGGAATTGGTGCAGTCCAATGGAGAAGCGCTTCGAGCCATGCGAGAAGACTTTGGAGTGCTCCAGGACCGACTTGAAAGTCTTTCATTACGGCAGGACAACATGGCGGGGGTCCTCGACTCGCACGAGGTGCGCTTGGGCAAACTGGACAAGGCTGAGCGCCAGATACAGAATCTTCAAAAGGAGTTAGAAGATAGCAATAATCGAGCCCGTCGCAACAATGTGAGGCTCCTCGGAATGCCGGAGGGGGTGGAAGCAGGAGATATAAGAGAATTCTTGCTCAAAACTCTTCCCTCCTTGCTGAAGATCACTTTTCACAGAGAACTGGAAATCGATCGAGCACACCCGTGTTCCTGCCCACATGGCGCTCAACCGCACGACCCCCCGGCCTATTATCTTTAGCTTGCTACGATATCAACAAGTGGAACAAATTTTACATGCTGCCCGAGCGAATCATCATTTGGAATTTGAAGGTCGTAAGGTCTCCTTCTTTCCTGATTTGGCAAAGCCTACCGTTGACCGTCGGACGAAACTCCTTGCTTTTCGCCCTCGACTTCAACAGCTACAGGCTCGCTTTGGCCTGTTGTATCCAGCGAAGCTCCGAGTGACTCTCCACAACCAAACCAGGACGTTCGAAGATCCTGATCTACTATCAACATTTTTAGACTCCAAAGAAGCAGAGCAGATGCGCTGATCCCAAATCTTGGACTCTTATCTGCCGGCTCTATCCGCCATTTTGAAGGGCCCGATGCGGCGGTCATAGCCAAGCACAGAAATGGCCTGGACTTTCTTTCTTTCTCTATATGACTTTTGTTTTTTGGTCTCCTATCCCTTCATGATGTGTGCCTCGGTCGGATTCGGAGCACGCACAGTCCTACAGGTTATGTGTTTTTTCAATTTCGGCCTTCTCTGGGGTTTCTCCCCGCAGACACATGGTCGCCAGTAATTTTGGGGTTTTGCTTCTCCTCTACCGTACTGCGGTTTTCTTTGTTAATGTGGGGCGCTTCATTGTATTATATTAGCTTATTTTTCCTATGTCATGTGTACAGCCAGATACAGTCAGTTTGAGGGACATAGTGAAATTATGTGTGCTATCATGCTCAGAATTTTTAACTTTTTTGAATGGCCTTATGTAAAATCTTATCATTCACCGTCAAAGGCATTAATGGTCCACTCAAAGGAAAGAAAATCCTTAGCTATCTTAGCCATGAGCATGTTGATTTAGTGTTTCTTCAGGAAACGCCTTTAAACTCTGCTGAAACACTGAAACTCAATGACTATGTACATTTTGTTAAATGCTCTCATCTGACTGTCTAACTTTGTATATATCTCTGTCCCATGATCATGCTGTATTGTAGATACTCTTTTGATCGTTTGATGTATAATCACTGTTAATTGGAAGCGCTCACATGCTGATATAATCGGGTAGAGAAGAAGCATCGGGGTGGGGGGTAATGGGTTTACTTTTCCTTATTGTATACTTGTTTTGTCTCTTTTGGTGTGTTGTTTCTTTTGTTTGTTGCAAAATGAAAATAAAAGTTTAAAAAAAAAAAAAAAAATTTGGCACTGTGGGGCTGTTTCCTTCTGCCCCCTCGGACCATCCAAATCCGACTTTATTTGTTGGAAGAGGTTGTGATTGGTGATCATAACCTCTTTATTTTCCATGATTCTCTTATGATCATGATCCCAATGCTTTTCCTGTAAAGCAATGTTGTAGCGTTAGCAAAGTTTCCAGTAAATGAGGTGTGCCACCTTATTCTGCATTTCTGTATAGAAATTTTCTCCCATAAGAACTTTAAAGACAGCTACAAGAGGAACTGTTTCATGCTCTTTCTTACAGAATCTATGAGTCAATCTTCCCAGTTTCTTCTTTGCTCGCTGTGAACCATCTCATCCATAACCCACTATCCTGAACTGCTATTATCAATCTCTTATCTTTAGGTTTCAGTTTCTCTAACACTCATGTGTCCTAGTTGGATCGACAAATGATTCCTGAAGTGATATTCTGTATTTCCCACTGTATTTAGGCATTTGCCACTCATTTCTTTTTTGTTTGCCAATCTAATTCTCTGGTTTTGCTTATTCTGTTGCTTCCTTCTCATCCACTTCTTCAATTCGTCAGAATGCCTGTCCGAGGGGCATGTTTACTGAAGTGGTAGGGCAGGGTTTAGCGGCAGCAAGGAGCATGCGGCCCAAAAGCCATCATGCTAAAAATCCCACACTAGCTGAAAAGTGTGTGAATAGGCGGGGTTAAGGCGGAGATGGGGCAGAGCCAAGGCATGAGGCGGGGCTGGTCCAGTAGTCGCGTGTTATCTGCACAAACACACCGCTAGAGCAGCTACAACTAACACCAGCCTCTGACTAGGTGCTAGCTGCACTCATCATGCTCATGTGCTTGGGTTGTGTGATTCGGACATGCATGTTATGAAATATGAAGAGCAGAAGCAGGGCAAACAGATAAGAAGGGGATACGGACAAAAGGAGAAGTGAACAGAACAACAAGGTACCTGCCTAGGATACCGATTTCGAGAAACTGTATGGTGCAGCTGACATGGCAGTGGACCACCATGGCCTGAAAAGCACAAAGTCAGAGTCTGCAGGTCAGGGGTAGCCCTGCTGGGAGAGTGGGCAAACAGCTACAGACACATCAACAGTTGTTCTGATGGACTGCTGCTCACATAAGAGGGCACCTGGTGCTGTGTGCTGTGGAGGAGTCGGGAGATAGGGCCTGTGCTCT
This sequence comes from Ichthyophis bannanicus, assembly GCA_033557465.1. Taxonomy (NCBI): domain Eukaryota; kingdom Metazoa; phylum Chordata; class Amphibia; order Gymnophiona; family Ichthyophiidae; genus Ichthyophis; species Ichthyophis bannanicus. The sequence goes on along the minus strand of CM066033.1, from coordinate 938,407,690 downwards.
GTGCTACAGTCAGTGCCGGCCTCATAGCCAGAGCTGTAGTCAGCAGAGAACAATGGGGGGAAGGGGGAGGGACATTTAAATTAGATGATGTACTTACTAGCAACATGATGGTGTTTTCAGCAAAAGAGTCGTCTGACGCCTGCTTTCTCTGCATGTGGGGGTATGTTGCAGTGCATACATTCATTTATTTGTGAGTTTTATATACCGCTTTCTCAGTATAATCAAAGAGGTTTACATATAACATTTGGACGAACTTAAAATGGTTTACATTGAAACAAGGTGTTCTGAACAATGCAGCGAAGCAAACAAAGCAGACATAAGTAAACTCAATAATTTAAACTTATTTACACATGCAGAGTAGATGTTTTCATGGACATAAAACAAACAACTTTCAACAGTGTTAAGTAGGCCTATCTGCAGGTGCAATTAGAGTGTTGTGTGTAAGTGGATTGCTTATGAGTTATGTGGGGAAGATATTCTGACCTTCTATTTTGTTCTGCTATTAGTCCGTAAATAGGTGTGTTTTAATTCTTTTCCAGAAGGTGAGTAGGTCGTTTATAGTTCTTTGAGGTAGCGAGTTCCAATGGATTGGAGCATGGAAAGGGAAAGCTCTGTTGCTCATTGTTTGGCTTGTTCTCCTAAAGACTATAAGTAATATCAGAGTTTTGGGTACCACCTCTTCTTTGCCTTGTTTCAGGTAGGATAGTTATTAAGGAGGTTAGATGTGCTGGGGCTAGGTCATGTAGTATCTTGAATGTGGTTACTAAGGATCTGTACATGTTACAGATCACCAGTGCAGTTGGAAGAGGATGGGTGCGATATGTTTGGCTTTATCCACCTTGTTTATGGTTCTTGCAAGAGTATTTTGTGCTAATTGTAGTTGATTTAGTGATTGTTTTGGCAAGTCTTGTAGTATGCTGTTGCAGTAGTCAAAGTGGGGGCTGATCAGCGCCCGTAGAACCATGCGAAAGTCCCGAACTGAGAGTAGTGGTCTTAGGTGTTGAGGCATCCTGATTTTATTGTATATTGTCCGGGATTTTGAATTAATGTGTTTAGATAGGTTAAGATTCTGATCTAGGATCATTCCTAGATATCTAACTTCATTCTTGACTTCGAGGCTTGCATCTCTGACTTGTATTTTATCTGGTGGAATGAAGCCTTATCTCTAATGAAGAAGAGGACCTCCGTTTTGTTAAGGTTTATGCTGAGCTTGCAGGAGTCTAGCCATTGCCATGCTTCATTGAAACAGTTTGGAATCTGTTCCAAATTGTGTTCCTTTGTATGCATGGAATGTCTTGCAAATTGGCTGCAAGTAAATATTGAACAATAGTGCCAATAGGGCAGACCCCTCAAGTAATTCTCGATGCAGACTGTATATTTTTGATGTTAGATTTCCTATTTTCACTTGCTGTGTCCATTCTAAAAGGTATGACTTGAACCATTGGAGTGTGGTACCATTGATGCCATTCTGTTGAAGCCTTACCAATAATATATCATAGTTGATTGAATCAAATGCTGCGGTTAGGTCTAAGAATATTAATATGTAGGCTTGCTTGGTTCTTTGTATGCCACGTATGAGCTTGTCAAAGAGTGTAATTAGCAGAGTTTCCACTCCATGGTGTGGCCTGAAGCCATGTTGATGCATGCCCAGCAGTGCATGTGTGTCTAGGTGGTCCTGTACTTGTTGTATGTTTTTTTTTCCAATAATTTTGGCTAAGGATGGAAAGAATGGGCCTATATGAATTGGGGCAATTCTTATCCATTGTGAACTTTTTTAGAATAGGACAGATAATTGCTTCCTTTAATGTCTTTGGCATATAACTCTGTGATAGGGAAAGGTTCATGATTTTGAGGATATAGAGTGCCATTTGAGATCTTCTAAGACCCAGCTTACCACACAAGGATCTTGATGGGAAGTGGTTATATTTATCGCTGTAATAGTCTAGAGTAACTGGTCAATGTTGATACAGGAAAAGGTATTCCATGAAGTGACACTTTTGCTGTTATCAGATTTGTCGATCACTAAAGCTGGGATTGGTCTAAGTAGTTTGATCTTGTAATGGTCTGCTATCACCTGCGGGTCGATGTTGGATTTGTGGTCAGGTGTGGTTGGAGATCTAGTTAATGACTTTATAATATCAAAAAGTTCCCTTGGGCGATTAAGAGATTTCATTAGGTTCTTTGAATAATGCTCTCTCTTTTGATCATTTAAATTTGGAAGGTGCTCACATATAGTGTCCTATCTTCCTGTGATTTGGCAATTCTCTATTTTCTTTCTAGTTGTCTTAGTTGTCTTTTCAGAGATCTTAATTCTTGAGTATACCAAACCTGTGACCCTCTTTTTCTCATTTCAGTTGATGGGTTGGTATGCAATGAAGCTACAGTGTAACCTATTCAAGACTAACAAGAGAAAATATTTTTTCACGCAATGCGTAAAAAAACTCTGGAATTAATTACCGGAGGAGTTGTTAGTGTAGCTGGGTTTAAAAAAGGATTGGACAAGTTCTTGGAGGAAAGGTCCCTAAACCATTATTAAAGGTGACCCAGGAAATCCACTGCTTGCCCCAGTACAAGCATTGTGGAAACTGTGTCTTTTGGGGAAACTGCTAGATACTTGTGACCTAGATTGGCCACTGTTAGAAACAGGCTCCTGGGCTTGATGAACCTTAGTCTGACCCAATATGGCATTTTTTATGTTCTTAAGGCTGCTTTACTTACCACGGTGTTCCAGTTGCTCAGTATCTCATCAATGTCAGTTACAGCTCTATTTGCATTCAAGTGCATTCAAGTCTCAAGTATAAAGTTCTCTTTATCAAATCTTTTTTTTTATTAGCTTTATAATTCAAATACTTTACAAACAGGTATACAAGAAACTTAATAGCAATTTAGCACATAATGAAAATAATAATAGCATCAAAGGCCAAGAAATACAACCACAGCACTAAACCCACATACTAGGGAGAAACAACAAAAGAAATTAATAATACAAAGAAAATTAAGCTTTGCTCAAACATGCAGCTATCAATTTATATCACCCCTTTTTACCTCACCCACGAACATCTTTTGTTTCCTTAGTAGTCAAAAACACCTCCAGCTGAGAAGAATCCACAAAAATAAACCTAACATCTTGCAAAGTAATAACACACTTACAAGGGTAACGGACAAAAAAGGTTGCCTCCAGGGCCAACACTCTTAGTTTCAGGGCCAAAAAGGCCCTTCTCTGGAGTTGTATGGCCCTGGAGACATCTGGAAACAACTGCATCTTTGTCCCACAAAATAGGGCATTCTTATTTTTAAAGTAAGCCTTAAAACAGATACTTTGTCCTGTTCTGATACAGAAGTAACTAATAAAGTTGCCCTAGCAGTTATGGAATCCTGCGAGTCTTCAAGAAAGCTAGTCAAATTAATATCAGGAGATGCTTGTAACACATCAAACCCCTCTGGTTACTCAGAGGAAACCCTCCTACCAGTTAAATAAAATAATTTTGAAAAACCCATCGAAGCAGCCCCAGAAAGAGCCAGGACCTCACAAAGGTATTTCCGTAGCAATATCTCTGGTGAAAGTAATCGACATATAAGAAAATTTAGAAAACGAACATTCTTTGCCCTAAATACATTTTCATATACTTCCAATTTATGATGAATAGACAAACTTTGATGCTAGAAGCATAAGTTGCCTGTAGGGAATTACAAGGACTTTCACATTTAGAAATTTGAGTGGTCAAGGATTCAACTTTCCCCTCAAATTTAGTCAGGTTTGTGGCTATCTCCTGAGAAAAGACACAAAGCTGAGCCACCATGGTAACCAAAGACTGTTCAGTCTGAGTAACAACTCTCCATATATCCACCAAGGAAACCTCTGATTCAGAGACAACCTTGGTGTCAAATGAGGGAGGAGACCAAAAGACAGGTTTCAGCATTTCACCTTGTTGCAAAGGGATACTCTGCTGAGAAGGTTCCTCCACGGCTGTTGAGGTGGATGAGATCCGTGCAAATGGGGGAGGAGGCGGGGTTCGATCCGGAGAATTCAGTGTTTTACCCAGGGTTTGTAAAGTAAGAAAATTTGAGTCTACAGGAAAATTTTCCTCCACATTTACCTTAACATGCCGATCCATTGGCCCTATAACAGGCTCAGCAGGCAGCAGCTTCTTCTTTCGCTTACCCATAAGGAACAAGCCTCTGTCACCGGCATAGTAACTGCGCCTCCTGCGATCCTCCAAGGGGCTCCCAAGGGGCAGGTAAGCCCCTTGTATCACACTCCTTAGATCGCGCCCACTGCAAAGCACCTACGGCTGTGCCTAAGACTGGAGGAAATATATATAGCGCAAGCCCCCGATGACATCAGGGCCTCCTGGAGCTCAGCCTACGTCCTCCAACTGCTCCTGGCTGCCCGGTATACTCCTGATGAGAAGGCAAACACGGCAAGATTTTAAACCAGCCCCAGATGATGTTGGGGCCTCCCGGAGCTCAGCCTGCATCCTCCAACTGATCCTGACTGCCCAGTATGCTCCATATCAAATGTTTTAAACCAACGTTCGGCAATTTCGCTTCCTAAAGCTCTGTGGTTGGTCAGATTGTATTTGATGAAGAAATGTATCAAGTGGCAATCTGACCATGGTATAGGTTGTATCTGTACAGGAACATTCTGAGATGTCATATGTAATTCATTAGGAAAGAAAATGAGGTCTAATTTGTTTTCCTTAGTATGTGTGGGCACATGAATGATCTGTTGAAAGCCCAGATTTTCCATAGCATTCAGAAATGTTGATGCATGAGTATGGTGCATGGATGGCAGGTAAAAATCACCTAGCAGAATAAGATGCTTATTAATTGGCTTCTCTGAACAGGTTGATTCCAGGATTGTGGAGCTGCTATTTGTATCTGAGGCTGGAGATCTATAGAGTACATGCACTGGGTGGCCCATGCTGCTGCCAGGGGCCATGCACCTGTGGGTAGATGGCCTCTAACCCTGACCGAGGGAGGATATGCCAAAGGCCTACTAGCTCTGAGCTGCTACATAACACTTCTATCAGTGATTGTGGGCCCCCACTGCTGGAGCTCAATGATTGGTGTCCCCTTCTTGGCCAGGGGCTGAGACAATCCACAGACCTAGGTTGTGGTGGGCTGTGGTTGCCAGGACAGCTGTTTGGTATTCATCACCTCCATTAGGTGTTCTTCCAGAGACCCTCCAGGTAGAAGGAGCCCCCTCCCCCACATGCTGTTGAGGAAAGACCACAGGGGATGCTGCCTGATCCTAATGCCCTCATTTGCAGACTGCTCTGAGCAAGTGTGCAGGTTGTACTTGGTGTCCAGACCCTCTGGCACTCACGCTTTCCTCAACATTGGGGGAACACACTCCACAATGTCACACTCCACAATGGCTATGGTGCCGTCCAAGCTATGATCAGTGGAGGGAATGAGACAAAGAGCCCATCCCATTCCCTGCAGCCTAGGTGCACCTTTGGCGCCCTACGATGAGGGGGTTCATAGCCCTGTCCCCCATGATGGTCACTGTGGACATCCTGCCTGAACCCATGCAGGGCCTCTACATCCCCAGATGCCACATTTGCACCCTATCTCCCACAGTTAGGGGTGCAGCACATATTCTCTGCATGTCTTTGCTGATTTGCATGGCCTGCCCTCTTGTATTTAGCCTCTATGCTTTGAGCTGTGCAGGCACTTGGGCCCATTCCTGGTTAAGCCTTTGTATTCTGAACTGGCCAGTTGAGACCTTCCCGTATGTGTGCTTGGGGCACAGTTCCTACTGTCCACAGCGTTTCCTTTGCTTCCTGCTTCTCTATTATTCGACTGTAGCTTTCCTTTCCCTGATACGTGGTGTGACTACATGCACTGTGCACATGCGCTGATGCTGTGTGTTCGCTACTTCCATGCTAGTGACATGACGAGGCTGCCGTAGTAGCACTACCATGCCCCTGGTATACTGGGGCCACTGGGCTCCAGTGTGATGGGAACGTGCAAATTCTGTGCATTAACCTTACGCTCCCTGCCACACTTTAATAAACATGGCCCTTAGACTATAAGCCGTCTGGGAATATGAAAACTACCTTCTGCACCTGAATGTAATATGCCCCGAACTGAGGAAGGCACAAGCTGAATCCCGTTTCCCTTCTTTTTCCCATCTCAGAAGCTCTTCACTACATGGAGTTTTCTAAAAATTGTTGGCCCCTGGAACTGTAGAGCTTCAAGTTATCTACAAATAGTAAATATGTTATCTCTGGATTGTTGCCATCTTTAGGATTAAGGCTTAATGAGAGGACTCAGCAGATTAAGCACTATATAGAACAAAAGTGGCAACAAAGAGTCTCTGAAATATTCCTCACTGGATTTTGATGTTAGGGATGATGAACTGTCCTACTTCAGATGGAGTGTAGCTTGCCACATTTTCATGGTGAACTTGTACATCTCAAGGCAAGTAATTATCCAAGAATACAGGATACTATCGAATGTATTCTTATTGTCAATCCATGCCACCCAGATTTCTGCTGTTCTTAGCACTGGCCATGATGGCTTTACTCAGAATTAATGGGTCTTTGATTCCATATGCTCCCCTCTTATTGTATTTCTGCCCTATTAACATGATGTTATTGGAATCTATATGATTGCATCTATTGCAAAGAATAGCTTATGGATTATAGGCAGGCATGTTATTGTTCTATAACTGTTAGGGACATTATTTGGATTTCCCTTTGGAAGAAGAAGTGTTCTTCCTGTTAGGCTTTTGCAATTTACCAGTTCTTGGTGGAATAATGTGAACTGTTTGAGCTAAAAATTGAGCATTCCATCTGGACCAGGACTCCTCCAATTTGGAGCACATTTTAACACACTTTCCAACTCTTTAGTTGTTACTTCAGCCATTCCATTGGTTTGATATTTTGCTTTGGCCAAATTTTCCTGTATTCAGGGTAACCATTCTGCTTCTCAATTGTGCTCTATAGGTTCCTCATATAAGTTTCTCCAAAATCCTACTGTTTCTGCTTCATTGGTGGTATTTTTATCACACTAATGCTTTTCCCCAGTGCCCTGTAGAACTGTTTTGGGTTCTCTCAAAATAATTTATTTTGATATCTCTTTTTTTCTGTTTTTTTCATATTTCCGAAATTTTTGCGCCTCTGCTGTTATTTCCAATTTATTGTTGTAGCATATGAATTTAAGGTCTTCTATTGTTAAATGCAGCATGCTTCAGTGTGATGTTTTGGATCTTCCTCATTATCTTTGATGATCTTAATCCTTTCAGATGCCCTTCTATTAGGGACACCTCTGTGCGCAATGATTTTATTTTGTTTTCAATGTGCTTTTTCCAAGGAAGAGTTGTCTTTCTCTTTCGGCCCTGCATTTTCATTGGTAATAAATTTCTGCGGCGCAATATTGTATTTGAATTATTTCTGTAATGCCAATAGATAGTCTCTTCATATAGGTTATAACTTTTATTTATTTTAATTATCATACTCCTGTCTTCTAGGAACTCAACCGCTAATTCCTCCTCCTCTGGGTCTTTTTCTGCCTTTCTTCCTCCTTTTTAGTTAACTTCTTGGCCTGTTCCTCATTCTCCTGCATTCCTGGATCCCTTATCTCCATTTTGATCTCAGCCTCTGACTGTCTTGCCTCTGACCCTTATCATCTCTTTGCTATGCTCACTCTTTCCTCAAGGTCCCTCCTCCCCCAATCACTCCTTCACTGATTGACCGGATCTTGTCTAACTGCAATGCAATGCAATGTGTGCCTTTGAGTCAGTCCTGACTCCTGGTGACCCAGAGGCTCCTGGGTTTTCTTGGCAGTGTCACCAGAAGTAGATTGCCAGGCCTTTCTTCCGAGGCAATGGAGGGTTAAGTGACTTGCCCAAGGCCACAAGGAGTGCTAGTGGGAATTGAACCCTGGCTGCTTGGTTACCTAGCTAGTGTTCTAACCACTAGGCTACTCTTGTCTAACTACTTCCATGAAAAGGTCCAGAAGATTACTCTTGAATTCTCTAGTGGGTTACCTCCACCTCATCTTCCTCCTCTTTTTATTTATTTTATTTCATTTCTGTGTTTTATATATCGCTTTATCCATGTAATCAAGGCAGTTTACAGGGAACTCAATGAACTAACACTGCTCTAGGCAGTTTACAAGAAACTTAACCCGTTTTGGACAGCTCACATATTCTTTCTCTGTTCTGGATGATTTATTAGATTTGTTACACTCAAACAATTATGAAATACGAGCAATAATAAAAAATATTAAAACTTTGCAGAAAATAGAAGTTTCACATAGTGTATGTTTTTCATACACTGGTCAAATATAGTATATTGTCCGTCTTCAGAAAAGATAGGATTCAGTTCCAATATTCATTGACATAAACATACTGTATGATACTATTGAAACTGCAGTTTTCATTTAAAACACTTTATTATGATATAATATAGTTTGTCAACAGTCCATTCTGACGGCGGAATATGATACATGTGAAAACACTTCTCTTGCAGTGCGTCGATACTGCACCATTGAAACACCTAGAACAGAATGCTTGACAGCAATTAGTTTCGACAACATATTAGCCCAGCGTATGAAAAACATACAAGGCCAATATACGCACCAAAATCTCTAACACTAAGTAACTTACAGACTATTTTCTAAAGTCTACAAATACTTTTATTTGCAAAATAGTAGCTATTACAGCATTATAAGCTACTTACTATTTTTTGTGATCTTTTTATGTTGCGTCGCCAGTACCGTCAAAATCAGCAAACTTCGAATACCTATTAAACTAACTAGATCTCAGATAAAAAATGTGTATATAACACTTTTTGACATAACGATAATAACTAAACATAGTTCCATTGAATTTATAACCATTAATTAGTAAACAGTTGAATAGTAAGTATGGAAACCTTATGTATGTAAAACATACGCTGGTCCAAAACGGGTTAATGAACTCACTGAACAATTACAGTAAACATCATTATAACAATTTTGTAACTAGCATGCAGACCTTTAGGATACAAAGAGGTTAGGCCGAACTATTTGCAGTTAATTATTTATATTATGATGGTCTGTGCTATGTTTTGCTGTATGATGAGGTAAGGCTGAGGTATATGAGTGGTGTTTTCTTATTTATTTGGGGTTTAGGTTTTCCATTCTGGTTTGGTAATATTCTGCAAACAGAAAAGTCTTGAGGTTTTTTCTGAACATAGTTAGATCTTTTATTCCTCTTAGGCTGCTGGGTAGCGCATTCCATAGGAGTGGAGAGTAGAAAGTGAATGCTCTATTGGCTGTTGATTGGTTTGAGTTTCTGAAATCCTCTTTAATCCCATATCCTTTCCTCGCCTTTGATCACCCTTTATTCCTTTTCTGAAGTGTCTCCTCCTCCAAACTGACTACCTGCTCCTCTGATCCCATCCCCACCCATCAACTAAGCTCTATCTCTGCCGCTGTCATCCTTTCCATCTATCATATCCTTAACTTATCGCTTTCCACTGCAACTGTTCCTGTGGCCTTCAAATATGCTGTGGTTACATCTCTCCTCAAAGAGCTTTCACTAGATCCTACCTGTCCTTCCAGTTATTGACCAAGCTCTCTTCTCCCCTTTGCTTCAAAACTACTTGAATAAGCGGTTTACCACCGCTGTCTTGACTTTCTTTCCTCTCAAGACCTTCTGGACCTACTGCAATCTGGCTTTCGTTCTCTACATTCCACAGAAACAGTTCTTGCCGAAGTCTCCAGCAACTTGTTCCTCGCCAAATCCAAACGCCTTTACTTGATTCTCATCCTTCTTGACCTTTCTGCTGCCTTTGACATTGTTGATCACCACCTTCTTCTCAATATCCTGCCTTTGCTTGGATTTAGGGGCTCTGTTCTGTCCTGGTTTTCTTCTTATCTTTCCTAAAGCACTTTTAATGTCTGCTCAGGTAGTTTCTCCTCTACCACCATCCCCCTCTCAGCTGGTGTACCTCAGGGTTCTGTCTTAGGACCTCTCCTTTTCTCTCTATACACTTGGTCCCTTGGAACACTTATTTCCTCCCATGGTTTTCAGTACCATCTTTATGCTGACGACTCTCGGATCTACCTTTCTGTGCCTGAAATCTCTCCAGGAATCCAGGCCCATATCTCTGCTTGCTTATCTGACATTGCTTCTCGATGTCTCACTGCCATCTGAAACTGAACATGGCCAAAACTGAGCTCCTTATCTTTCCCCCTAAACCCACCTCCCCCTTCCTCCCCTCTCTATTTCTGTGGATAACACTACACTCCTCCCTGTTTCCTCAGCTTGCAACCTTGGGCTCATCTTTGACTCTTTTCTCTGCACACATCAAGCAGACAGCTAAAACCTGTCTTCTTTCTCTTTAATATTGGCAAAATGTGTCCCTTCCTATCTACACACTACTAAGACACTTATCCACTGTTTAGTCACCTCCCATCTAGACTACTGCAACCCCCTTGCTGGTCTCCCTCTGAATTATCTCTCTCCCCTTAAATCTGTTCAAAACTCAGTTGCGCTAGCTTCTATATGCTCAAATAACCCCTCTTCCCAAGTCTCTTCAGTGGCTCCCTATTCTTTTCCATATCCAGTTCAAACTTCTACTGACCTATAAGTGCACTCATTCTGCTGCTCCTCACTACCTTTCCTCGCTTGTCTCTCCCTACATCCCTCTACGGGAACTCTGCTCTTCTAGCAGATCCCTTCTATTTGTGCCCTTCACTTCTACTGCCAATTCCAGACTTCGATCCTTTCACCTTGTTGCTCCTTATGCCTGGAACAAACACCTGAGTCTTTGCAACAGGCTTTATCTCTGGCCCTTTTCAAATCCAGGATGAAAACTCACCTCTTCAAGGCCACTTTTGGATCCTATCTGCTTAGTTTCCTATGTGTTTCCTTACCGTTCCCCTAGATATATCCTTGCCCTCAGCTACTGTGTTGTCTGTCTTGACTAGATTGCAAACTCCAATGAGCAGGGACAGTCCTTTGCATGTGTCTGTGCAGCACTGCGTACGCCTTGTAGCGCTATACAAATGATAAGTAATGGTGGTAGTAGCAGTAGTAGCAGCCTTAGCCTTCCTGTTACTGCTCTGTTCAAAGTCTCGTCTTTTTCTTTCATCAACGTTTTTTCTGATGTTCCTTTCCAGATCATTTCTTTCTCACTCTTTCAGTTGCTCTTCTTGTGCTCCTTTCTGAATCCCTTTCTTCACCATTTGCATCACCCTTTTTTATAGTGCTCCTTTCCCGACACCCTTCTCTCAACCTACAACAAGTTTTCTTCTGTTTCTTTCTGAGATTTCTTCTGGTGCTTCTACCTAGATCTACTTTCTCTCTCTCTCTCTCTCTCTGCAGAAGCCCTCAGTTGGTCTAAGGTGTCATCACTCATGTCCTTTGCTTTGATTTTAAACTTAAGGATCTTAAGTTTATATCATTTACATTTTGCTGCACCAATATGCCCCTTTCTTCCAGTTTTTGGCAGACTCTCTTTGTATATCCTCTTGGTTTAAAGATAGGGTTTGTAGCATTATGTTCATCTACAAGGGTCCAGAATCCTCTTAATTTTCATGGTTTATTTTCTGCCACAGTGGGTCCATAAACAAGTTCATGATGGCAGAGATATTATCTTCATCTGAAGTATCTACACTATCATTATCACCATTTCTGGCCATAGTACATAAGATAGGGATAGGCAACTTTTTATCCTAGACAGCTGTGAATCCTCTGATAATTGGGGGGTTTTATTTCTGTGATGCCAACTGGCTGGTCCCTTCTCGCCTAGTGTTTTCTGGGATCCTTGGATATACACTTCCTCTTCTTCTTTCTCTAGGAAATGCTTTTTTAAAAAGTATACGTTAGTACTTGTGTTACGTACAAAATGATCTTGTGCTCTAGATGCTGCACAAAAAGCCAAAAAGGCACACCTCAAATCCATCTAAAAATCTCTCAAAATTCCTCAGTGGGAAAATACTGCCAATACGCTCAAAATCTCTCCTCACCATCTGCTTGGAAAGCAGTGGGGTTCCCACTAGGTAAGATGGGATGCACCATATTGGTCCCACTAACCTCCTGAGGGCAAACCACAAAAATCCTTCACGGAACCCCACTAGGAACACTTGTCTAGGAAAATTTGGCAGAGTTCCTTCAGAATTCTGCAGCTTTTAATTTATTCATTGATTAAGATTTACAAACTGCCTTTATGAAGAAATTCACCAAAGGTAGTGTACAACAGGTGTTTAGTTTTATTTGGATTTAGCTCATCCTTTTTTCAGTGGCAGCTTAAGGCGAGTTACATTTGGGGACGGTATTATTTTTATTTATCTTTATAATCCACGGTATCTGATGCTCTAAGCAGAGTACTCTATTCCAGGCTCTCCTTAGGTCTGTACTCTTTTCACTCTTTATCTGTCTTCTAAGCCAATCTAAGGGACCTGCTCTTCTTTCTGATAGCCCTGTTGGTCATAGAGAGAGGCAGCTCCTTTGCTACTTCTTGGTAGCTATGAGACTCTTGGGCTCAGGCAAACCCCAGCAGTAATATACTACTACTACCTAAGCCCAAAATAAGCAGGGCCTCTCACAGTTCCCTCTAAAACACAGGATAGGAAACACCCATTGACAATGGTGGATGCCCAACCTCCACTATATCATTTGAAGCACACAAACACACAAAAGTGAAGACTCCAGAACTTCCTCATTGTAAATACTGTATAGAGGACACTTTTTGGGGTCCTACAAATCCCTCCTCAGATCTGAGGGAATCAAAATTTAAAGAGAAAAAACATAAGTAGTAGAATTATATTTGAAACATGAAATCGCTCTTTAATCTCATTTTCAGCAGCCACCAACAGCTCCTCCTCCCCTTCTGGAGAGCAGACATTCCTACATTTGGAAACACCCAAGAAGGAGTTAAGAAGAAAATATCGACAATATCTTGTTCTTCCATTCAAATGTACTAGACTCAGTTATTAGAAGGAACCTGTGAAAAGGCGAGGATGTTTTTAAAATAATTTCATTTTACCGCACACATGAACAAACTGATTTTGCAGAGTAACAGCTTGTAAATGCAGCAGCAGGAGATAATCAAATATAGCTGGTAATTTGCAGAGACCATAAGTCACTTCACGCAGCAGTAGACTGGATATTGATCCAACCAACCTATCATAAAATCCAATCATGTCAACACATAAGAGGAGAAAAATGTGTAACAAATCCTCTTAGACCTTGCCCTTTTTCCTTTAACATAATAAAATAGTCTTTTGGCACTATTTCAGGTTTGTTTCCTCCAGTGTGTCATTTTTGATGTGTACTTCCAATGTGATGCTAATGTAAAGTTGCTTGGTAGAATCATCTAAGACACCAGGCTCTTATGTTCTGCAGGATAACAGAGTCCCCTCGCCAACCCAACAAACCAAGCAGAGGAAGATATTAAGTGGAATGTTATCATCCTGAAAACCCCTTCCTCTATTATCCCCCCAGAACTGAGATATGAGCCTGCATGTCCACTGCATATCCAGAAATGATCCCACCCCACCCTAGCCCCTCCAGCAGACAGAGGCATCAGCATCAGACTTAGCACAGAAACATGATCCGTATGTTTTATGTAGCAACCTGACCATAATCTTTACACTCCTGATACATACTGGGATTTTGTGAGTGAACATCCAGATTTTTTTTTCCAGTTGTTTTTATCTAGGTCTGAACCCAGGTCTTCATTCTATTTGCCTAATGATCCAGGGAAAGCTCAACCCCATACTTAGCCTGTAAAATTCACCTGTAAATGTAAGAAATTTGCTCTGTGTACCCATCAATGTGGGTATGGTAGACAGTGAGTTGCTGATTGCCTCCCCTCATCTCCTGCACCCAATTGGAGACCAAGAACCTGTCTGAGCAGTAAGTAGATGTGCATCCCACAATATTCTCTATTGCACTACCTCGGGTCAGGAGTTGAGAGCTCCATGCTGCAGGGCCCACAGGAGAGAGAAGGAAGGACGTTTATTTTGCTTCTGCTCCTGCTCCCAACCACCCGTGCAGCCTCTTGAATGGTTAAGGAATGTCTAACCAATGGGCTACAGGAGAGAAAGGTGTAGCAGCAGTGTAGGTCAGAGGCTTCCTGCCTTTGGCTTGCCAGGGAGAGGGGAAGAGATGCTGTCAGAGGTACTGGAAAAGGAAATGGGAAAAAAACCAGGAAATGATAGGACAGGAGATGGGAAAGAAAGCCTGAGGGGGCAAAGGACCTATGAAGTGGGTGATAGAGGGGTTGCAAGAGTACAGGCAGAGATGCTATTAAAGGGGTTTGAGAGAGAAGTGAGGCTACAAAAGGGGGTAGAAATTTGGAGTTATATTGTTGTGAGAATCTGGGAGAGGAACTCAAAGAAAAAAACTGTGGCTGGGAGAGGAGGAGAAGAACCGAGGGAAAGGTGATCAAGAAGGAGGTCAAAACTAGGGCTGAGAGTTAAAAAAAAAGGATAGTGTCACACCCTTAGCCCCTTACAGACAGTATGGAGGGGCGTGCTTGTCATAGGAGAGATTCACCATTTAGCCTTTATCTGACTGACTGCCTTGTAATGCCTCATGGGAAATGTAGTCCAGTCAGAAGGTACTTGGCTTTAGGTAAAAAAAACACATTTGTAGTCGGCTTTGAGTGGTAAAGCTTTTGACAGAAATTTATTTATGGGGAAAACGCTAGGTTCACAAAATATCACCTTTGGATTGTTTCTCCAGGATTCTTTCAAAAATACATCAGGATATAACTGAACTCAAAACAAAACAGCTTATAATGTTCTTCAGCATAAAGAAAAGTCCTTTCAACAGCCAATGCTATCAGATATGGCTAGCAGTGCTATTTTAAAACAAACAGAAACAGCTTTTCCTAAAGCAGGTTTCTTTTCTCTCAGTCCAGAACACTTCCCGGCTGTTTGTCTCCTTAAGCACAGTAAAAACTTTCAACAAGAAGTTTAACTCTTCATAGGCAAACAATTCTCTATGCAAGGTTTTTAGGAATAGTGAAAACACAATCAAAGCTTTTCTTACTTTCACTGTCAGCATGGCTTCAGGCTGTGCACTGCACTGGCTAGCAGCTGTTTAACACGTTTTAATTAGACGGCTTCAGCTTGCTCAGCAAAGGTATTTCTCCTTTAATGCAGGACTTTCACAAGTTATCTACAGGCTCTCAGGGTTACCGGACACTGGAGGTTTTCCTTACGGTTGACTCCCTTCCAAACCCTCTGTATTTGAAGATTGGCATAAAGAGCAATCCATGTATGAGTCTCCTTCTTCTACAGCTAGGTCCTGTTCACCCAGTTGCATAGGCTCTACCTTCGTTTCTAGCTCAGAGGGCTTGGCTGACTGCCTTCCATTAGGGCAAAAGCTGTCTCTTGCAACTCTGTAGTGCTCCAAATTAGACAAGCTTCTAATGCTCATACCTGGGTCAAGGCTTGTATCAGCTTCTCCTTGCTCATGCTCTGGCCACCATTCACCTGAGCTTCCTCGTCCTGTCCTCCAACTTGTGTTCCTTGTTCCTGCTGTTCTTACTGTTCCAGCTCCATTCCTCTTCCAGTAAGCATTCCTACTCCTCTCCCCCTCTGGATAATCTGACCTAGACTTAAACCTCTCAGGCTCCAGCCCCACCCCTTCTCCTCTCAGGTGTTGGAGATCAAACTGCCTCGTGGCAGCTGAGTAATTGGGGAATTCAGTGACGTAAGGGTTCCTTACCCTGGGCCTGTATTCCCTCTCCTTTTCTCCACTAGGGGCATTCTGCAACCTATTGCAGCTAGGAATTACCTGCTTTCTAGGTGCAAATGGAGTTTTGTGTCTCTGACCTTGTAAAATAGGTCCTTTGATAAGGGTGAATTCCTTCTCTTTATCCCTGTCTCCTAGGTCATGATAAGCTTCCTTATCACATACCCCCCTGCTCAAGTTATTACGGGCAGGTGGAGGTTGCGAGTGTCCCTCCGAACAGTCCGTAATTCCTGAGAGAGCATTGCTATTTTTGTGCAGTTTTTCTGCTGGCTGTTCTGCGCTGGGGATATTATCTGTCGCAGATCTCTCTTGCCAAGACCTAAGCACATTTATGTGGTAAGTCTGCTTGCGCCCCTTAGTATTTTCTACCACATAAGACACTGGACTCACCTGCTTGACCACCTTCCAAGGCCCTTTCCACTGTACTTCAAACTTGGGTGTGGCGCCTGCTACCTGCACCAGGACTTTTTCTCCCAGGCTTAACTGGCGAGGCTTGGCCCTTCGGTCGTACCGCTCCTTCTGGCGCACTTGACTGTTCTGTAGATTCTTCTCAGCTACCTGTGAGGCCCTATTTAAATGTGCTCTTAAGTCCCGTAAAAATTGAGGAACTCCCTTGCCCTCCTGTTCCGGGTCTAACCACTGCTCCCTTAATATGTCTAAGAGACCACGAGGGGCTCGACTGTACATCAGCTCATAGGGAGATACGCCCAGGGAAATCTGAATCCGTTCCCGGCAAGCGTATAGGACAAAAGCTAACAACATGTCCCATTCCTCCATGTTTCCTGCTAACCCTCTTCTTAACATTTGTTTTAAGGTTTGATTTAACCTCTCCGCCAAACCGTTCGACTGGGGATGATAAGCGGATGTTTTTATGTGATGAATTCCGAAAGCATCCCAGACCTGGGCCAAATACTTTGATACAAAGTTGGTCTCCCGGTCTGTTAACACTTCTCTGGGGAAGCCTATTTCACAATACAACTTTACCAATTCTAAAGCTATTGTTTTTGCCGAGATATTTCGTAAAGGAACGACCCAGGGAAACCTGGTAGCCTAATCCACCATGACTAAGATGTACTGGAAACCTCGGGGTGTTTTAACCAGTGGACCTACTATATCTATAGCGATACGCCCTACGGGATCCAATATGATGGGTGTTGGAATCAGAGGCACGACTGGGGGTCGTGCGGCTGTAACTCGCAGGCACGCTGGGCAGACGGCACAGAACCGGGCAGTTTCTTTAAAAATGCCAGGCCAATAAAAGCGTATCAGAATCTGATCTAATGTCCCCTGCACCCCTTTATGGCCACCTACTGGATGATCATGGGCAAGTCTCAAAACTAACCCCTTAAAAGTTGTAGGTACGACTAGCTGTTTTCTGATCGTTCCAGTACAGGGGTCCTGACTTTCCCTATACAATATCTCGTTGTCCAACAGGAATCTGGGAAGGACATCCCGTACCACTCGGGCATACTCAAACGCTCGAGTGAGAGCCGGATCGGCTCGCTGTTCCTGGGGAAAAGTTGGAAACTTTTCTACTATTTCGGCTGGCACCCAGGGCAACCCTTGGCTAAACTCCATCTTAGCCCTTCCTTGTGCCCTACAACGCCTTTCATGACGTTTTTGCGCTTTCCCCTTCTTAACTTTTCCAGATGGGGAAGCCACCAAGTCATCGTGTGAAGGTAAATCTCTTAGTGACTCTGCTTGGGTCTCATCTTCTTGGGTATTGGCCCTAGACTGGGATCGGGTGGAAATAAGGCCACTCTTTTGCCCTAAGCCTTCCTCTAATCCCTGTTTGAATTGGGGCCAGTCTCTTCCCAATATTAAATCATATGGGAGTTTGGGAACCACTGCCACTGGGATCTCTTTCTGCACCCCTAAACCCTTGACCATTAACTTATACGTAGGGTAAAAGGAAGCAGCCCCATGAATGCATCTAATTCGTACATTACTTTCGGGCTTTCTATGCTCGGAGTTGTTCTGGGCCTCTATTGCTTGCCAAAGCCTTTTAGATAACATGCTTTGGTCCGCACCAGAGTCCAAAAGAGCATTTGTAGTAATCCCTTGTATGTCAACCGCTAAAAGAAAACCTTCTCCAGGCCGTTTTATATTGGTACCCATTAGGTTAGTGCGGGCTTTGCAACCCTTCTGCAAGTGACCCCATTTCCCACACTGGAAACATTTTTTCCTAGCCCACTTCCCATCTTGGGTAGGCATACAAACACTTCCAAATTCAGTATCCTTTCCATTCTTCTTTTCTGATGCAGCAAAACCCACCTCAGCACCTATTTTCAGAGTGCTACACTTTTGCTGATAAGCTAATTCAGCTTCCATAAAACGTTCAGACAAAAGGGTTGCCTCTCCCATGCTTTGGCAATTCTGCTGGATGAGAAAGGACTGTAAGTCTTTTGGCACTGCTGCCATAAATTGTTCTAACATTATCATATCCATAATCATTTCTACATTTTTCCCTTCAGGAGCCAGCCATTTCAGTGCTAATCCACAAATCCTCTGGCTTAAGGCTTTTGGCGTCTCGCCAACTCTCAGGATTGTGGCTCTAAACATGCGTCGGTATACTGTGGCAGTTAACCCTAAGCGGTCCTTAATGGCACTCTTTACAGCCTTATAATCTAAAGCTTGGGCTGCCGGCATGGCTCTGTAGGCGGCAAGTGCCTCTCCGGTTAAAGATGTAGCCAGATGCACTGCCCCAGGCAGAAACCTCGGCCACGCTGCCCTCCTCCATACGCCTAGCTACTCCCACTGAGCTGTGCCACCACCACCCCTGATGCTGCTGATTCTGTCTTGGGGGGGCAGGTGGGTGGCGGCGGAGGCAGTATTTTAAAAACAGCAGCTTTGTGCCTCCGCTTTGTTGCCCATAGTAGATTATGTGCTTCAGCACACATGGTCTACCGCTTCTGACCTCCCTCCGATAGTAAGTTGCATCAGAGGTGGATCAGAAGCAACAGGTCATGTGTGCCAAAGCTTGATGGACCTTTAGTCTAACCCATCAAGGCAGTTCTCATATTCTCACATACAGCTCTGACCCTTGTTGATCTCCCAGGGTACAAGACATCTCATGTGGACTCTGCGGACATGGGACTGCCACTGAACTGGAATATATGAGTGCTGGCAGAAGTGTTGCATGAAAAGGGGAAGTAGGAGCAGCCACAAAAAACACTGAAATGTCTGGGCTCAGGGAAATGATCCAAGGCTGTGAGGAGGGAGGGGAATCAAATATTAAGAGGTAATTAAGTCTGCCGATTTTTTTTTTTTCCAATTTATATTTTGCCAATCTGAGGAGAAAATCCCCTACCCTAGGCAGATGAAACTGTAACATAAAAACATAAATACATGTAAACAATCTAACCAAGACTTAGAACAAGAAAATGCATGCTCAATAACAGTTCAAGATCTACTATCCTTCTAATTCTCAGTAAATAAGATGGTGTTTAATTTCCATAAGAATATCAAAAACGCAGGCCCGCTACCAGGATCTTAGGGTAACATACTTCACATAGACAAACCTGCAATGGAGGAAGCTTTAGATCAAGTATTTGCTAATTTTGCCTCTGTACCAGTCATCAGAGATTTTCCTGCAGAGCATAATGATCGAGCTGTTTATAAGGTGTTATTAGATCTTTAAGGTAAGAGGAGGTGTCATCATATGTTGTTCTAAACATCAACACTAAAAAAACCCAAACCCATGTCTGCTGGCAACTAGCAGCCAATGGAGGAACACCAAATCTTCATCAGACAAAACACTGTATATGAATACTCTACAAATATATAAAGATTATATTAATATTAGAGAAAAATAATACCACACTACAATCCTCACACAATCGATTAATCAACCTAGGGAACTGTTCTGCATTGTTAAATCCCTAACTCTAACACCCACCCCGGAAAATACTCATATTAAACCACAGATCTTAGCTAAATATTATACGAATAAACTAAAATGCCAAGATACAGAGATTATTCCACTCATCAACACTCAATCACAAATCACAAGCAAGTGGCATACCTTCTATTCCATTGACCAAAAACAAATGAAATCATAATATCCAGTATAAACACCACCACATCACCGACTGATCCCTGTCCAGTAAACTGGCTAAAAGCCACAAAAGCTGAACTTGCCCCATTAATTCTAACCATGGCCAACAAATCACTTATGCAAGGCTACATGCAGGGGCAGCCCAAGGGGGGGGTGTGGGGCCATGTGCGGAGACTCGGTGCGGGGCCTCATTTGCATAATAGGCCCCATTTGCATAATGTTACCATACACTAACTTTTAGTAAACATGCCTCTTAATGAGTGTATGGATAAAGAAAGACTAAAAGATTTCTACATTAATATAATCCAGTGCCAACCGCCAGGCACATCAGGAACTACTACAAACACTGCCCATTCAGAACCCATAGCAAACCGCCGTATCGTAACAGCACTACCAGGACTCACAAAGCACCAGACCCTACCTATCAAAAGGCAACACTGCAAATATTAAATCAATACATTTCAGAGAATAACAATATATGACCTACTGGGGAAAGAGAACAAGTGGCACTGTCAAATAGGAATTACATAAACAGAATAACTCAGCTCAGTTACACATGCAGAACATAGACCATCACCAAACAAGGAATCACAATTTAGAAACAGGAAAACAATAATTAAACTGGGAACCCAAACTTGGAATGTACAACAACACTGTAGAAATAAAACTATAAATTAATTTCCTCTTGTACTAAACAAAGCGCAGACATTAATGATGCACATTTCCCAAAGCTGACATATTCCAGTTAATAAATTCAAAATAATGAGATATCTTTCTACCTTTTGTGCATTTTTTTCAGTTGCAATTGCTCTAGCCACTTTCTTCTGGTTTCTTCGTGTCTTCTGCTAACTCTCCATCGTCTGCTGTCCATTTGTCCTTTCTTCTCTCTTCTAGTTTTTTTTCCATTCTCTCTCTACATCTGCTTTAACATACTAATCTTTCTTCTTTTGCTCTTTCCTCATTCCTATTTCATCCACTCAAATTTTACCCCTCCATCCTCAATCCCCACTTACTCTCCCAATGCCCGGCCAATTGTAGATTTTTCTTCCCTCCCACACAAAATATTTTTCCCCTCTCCATTTCACTCTCCCAGCCTCATCCCATTCTAATCCTCCCCCAACATCAGCTCCCTTCTAGTTCCAGCCCCACCCCAGCATCTGCTCCCTTCTAGGCCCCGCATCAGCCCATTTCCAGTCCTAGCCCCCACCCATCAGCCCAATTCCAGTCCTAGCTCCCCCATCCATTTCCAGTCCTATCCGAGTCCCTCCATCAGCTCATTTCCAATCCCAGCCCCCCCCATCAGCCCATTTCTAGTCCTTTCCTAGCCCCACCATCAGCCCATGTCAAATCCTAGCTCCCTTCCACTCAGCCCATTTCCATTCCAAGCCCCCGTCCCCATCAGCTATTTGCAGTTCAAGCCTCCCCTTCCACTCAGCCCTTTTCCAGTCCTAGCAACCCCCCAACCCATTACCAGTCCTAAGCCCCCCCATCAGCCCACTTCCAGTCCTAACCCCCCTATCACCCCATTTTCAGTCTTAGCCCCCCCATAGCCCATTACCAGTCCTAACCCCCTATCAGCCCACTTCCAGTCCTAACCCCATCAGCCCATTTCCAGTCTTAGCCCCCCATAGCCCATTACCAGTCCTAACCCCATCAGCCCACCTCAAGTCCTAACCCCCCATCAGCCCACTGCCAATCCTAACCCCCCATCACCCCATTTTCTGTGTTAGCCCCTCCATAGCCCATTACCAGTCCTAACCCCCCATCACTCCATTTTCAATTTTAGTCCCCCCCCATCAGCCCATAGCCAGTCCTAACCCCTTCCCCCCCATCAGCAAAATTAAACAAAAAAAAAAAGCTGGCCGCTGCCGCAGCGGCAGGATCAAGTGTCCGCGGGGCCCCCCCTGCCCAGTAGAACCCTCCCTCCCTGCATCCGTTCCCTCTCGTGCTGGCTTTCAGATCCGCGAAGGGAGAGTTTCCCTTTTGCGGCTCTGTTAAGCCCGTTGGGGCTGATGGGAAACAGGTATTTCCTGTTTCCCATCAGCCCCAGGCCCCGGCAGGCTTAACAGAGCCATGAAAGGGAAACTCTCCCTTTGCGGATCTGAAAGCCAGCGCAAGAGGGAACGGATGCAGGGAGGGAGGGTCCCGCGGACACTCGATCCTGCCACTGCTACGGCGGCAGCAGCCAGCTTTTTTTTTTTTTTTTTTAAATTTACCTATGCAGAATGTTCTTTGTGTGGGGCCCCCTGAAATGTGTGGCCCTGTGCAAAAAAAAACATTCTTGCTCAATGGATGGGTCGGCCCTGGCTACATGCCTAAGGAACTAAAACACTCCCATCTTGAAATCAAATTCATTAGTCAAGCAGCTTCCAAATTCTTACAGACCAATCTCCTTTCTTCCATTCATGGCCAAGGTGATTGAAAAAATCGTCCAGAACCTGCTAAAAGATTACATCGATCTGAATGCCCCCTTAGATGAACAACATGGTTTTAGGCCATTCCACAGTGTAGAGACCCTCATGTTGGCTCTCTTTGACAAACTTATATCAGACAACCATAGACATGCCTTCGTATTAGTGTTTCTGGACATTGCCTTTGCTTTTGATAGTATAAGCCACAAAATCCTCATCGCAAGATTACAACAGATAGGCATAAAAGGTTCAGTAATCCAATGGGTCAAATCTTACATTTCAGACCACACCCAACAGGTTCAAATAGCGCAATCTACCTCAGAAATCTTCAACCAGGACCAAGGTATTCCCCAAGGATTTGCCCTATCATCACTTTAATTCAACATTTATATCCAACTAATCTGTAATAACAGCAGCTACGGGTACCAGTCTGTCAACATTGAGCCGCCTGACTGAAGACCGAACACAATTTAGGATAGCTATCCAGAGGGTCGCCATGAGTCGACTTCGACTCGACGGCACTTAACAACAACAATCTGTAATATCTTCAAAAAGCACAAAGTGAACTACTATATTTACACAGACATTATGTTGTATCTCCCATAGATATAACCAATCCTAACCATCAACAAATAATTGAATGCCTTACTGAATCAGAGAATTGGTTTGCCACACACAACCTAAAGATAAACTATACTAAATCTGAGGTACTATACATAACCAGAAATCAAAACTTCATCCCTCCAATGGAACTCCCCATATGTGGGACAGAGCTTAATGTCAAAAAGGAAGTCAAATACCTTGGGGTCACCACTGATCAGTCCCTGAAAGTGCTAACCCACATGAAATTACTTACTAAAACCATATATTATAAATTATGCATGATTCAGCATCTGACTGCTTCTACATAGTCATGATTTTAGATCCATTCTCCAGGCCCTGATCATACCATGTTTTGATTTCTGCAACAGAATTTTACAAGGACTACTCAAAAAAGCAATCAATTAGCTTCAACTAGCACAGAATCTTGCAGCACAAATCATTTATAAGGCTCACCACACAGTATACAACACTCTTCTCCTCTACGAGCTACACTGGCTACCCATAGCCAGTAGAATAAAATATAAATACCTGATGACCGTCTTCAAACTTATTAATAACACTGCTCCCTCCTACCTATCATCCCTTCTTAACACCCCCACTACTACAAGAACTTGCTCATAAAACACTATTGAAATGCTCTTAGATTTCCGTAACTCCAAACAAATTACTAGTAGTAGAGCATTCACATATGTTGCCCCTAACCTCTGGAATGCTCTTCCAGACAAAATAAGAGCCATCAACAACCTTCAAGAGTTCCGAAAGGAGCTAAAAACGTGCCTGTTCATTGAACCCTATGGCAATCTGACACATAATAAAGATATTTATCCAACATAAAATAAATCAGGACTTGGCAATACTTCCTATCTCATGACTTATTCTCAACATTCCAACTAACCCCTTCCCTTATTTACAAACAATAGATTATTACACAAATACATATCTACTTACATGAATCAAACCAAGCAACATTCACACCACCCCTCCATAGGCAGATATAACTACAATAACAACCCCCCACGTTATTACCTTAACTTCTTTGCATTCAAGATTATTTCAATTAAGTCCTCTGTATATAGTTATCATGTACATAGTCTCTTTTCTTTTTGCTTATGTTACACTTTGTATCTCAAGTTTTAATCTAACTTCCATGTTCAATGTTCATTGTAAACTGCCCCTGATCTATGGAAGGGGTGGTATAGAAAAGCTGTTAAATAAATAAATAAAAAGCCTTAGGACAGGATGTCAGCTGATGATGATACAAACATTCCATGTGCTGCCAAATTCTGATTCATCAGCCTCACATGAACTGGTGATTTAGAAAAACCCAGACTATATTGCATTAATCCTAATGGTTTCCAGATCAAGTTTAAAATTTTGATGCTCACCCACAAGGTTTTTAATACAGGCTTGCCACTCTGTGCCCCATGTTATTCTTTATCAGCCTAGTCATACTCCCAGATCCTCTCAGGCTAACTTCCTCACTATGCTGCTCCCATCCAAAACTAGATTGGAACTGACCCATAGAGCAGCCTTTCTTTACCCTTCCTCTGGAACTCCTTGTTCCCTGATGTATGGGCAGAGAACAGGATTGGCCCAAGGGTTTCTGACACCCTATTTTCAGCCATGCCCCGCCCCCAACACATACATACAACGAACTTTCGAAAATTAATATTAGGCATTAGTATGAATATATTTTCAGAAATGTTTCTGCATTCATTTCTACATGAAAAAGGACAATAGAACTAGATATTTTAAAATAACATGCACAAGACATACTGTAGATGTTCATCAAATGTATAAATCAATTTCAAAGAACAATAGTCTGAGGTAAAACTATTACTTATAACACGTGTATAAAATTGACATGCACTGTTGTGATGATAACTAAAGCAATGACTGAAAACCTTGCAAAAACATTTGGTACTTACATAGAAAATATGCCATAACAAAACAATACTAACTTTCAGGACTCACACAGCATTGTTAATATTATACTGAGCCACAGTCCACCAACACACCTCCTACTGGGAAAATAGAAGAAGCCAGAGTGTGAAGAACCCTACAGGAAAACTACACATTAGAAGAGTCCTTCATCACAGGCACACATGCAGAACACAGGCAGACCCTCATCAAATGCAGAATATGGGACCACACATTTGAGGGGGGGAGGGGGGCTCTGTTCAGCTCAGCTCTCATATACTCCTCCTCAAGCCTCCCCCAGATGTCCATCGATGGAACAAGAAACAAAAGTCCATTCTTCTACAGCAGACTGCTCTGCCGGCTCATCTCTTCCATTCCAGCATGCATCCCTGATACTTTTCAGTACTCATGGTTGGGACTTCATGCTGATTGTTGGTGATCAACAGGAGATTACCAAAATTTCAGTTTTAGAGTGGCTAAGAGCGAACCAGTTTTCTCTAAGCCAGTCTCCCACACAGGGCTGGTGTAACCATTAGGTGAACTCGGCAGTCGCCTAGAATGCCAATGGTCCAAGGATGGCCTATTGCCACCACTGCCACCTCTCTCCTGGACCTGCAGCAATGGCAATGGCTTCAAATATCTCAACTGTGCTTAACTAAATCTCCAGCGCTTGCAAAGCTGATTGTGCTTCCACTCCTTCTAATGCCCAATGCAGACTTTCTTTTGCATGGGGGTTTCACCCTCCTATCATGAGACTCCTTCAGTGTAGCACCCCCTTCAACCTTGATGGTCATGAGCTTTGTCATGGTCATGACCTGATGTATAAATTAATAAGTTCCCCCACAGTACGGTGTAGAAAAATATTTTTTTGTCGGACTACCACATAAAACGGTCATCCAATCCAGGGCTGATCTATCCCAAACAATCCATTTTAATTTTTTAGAAAGGTTAATAAATGATGAATCCTATGCATACTCCCATAACCAAAGGTACTGCCGACACAGAGCCTATGTTTCGAAATGCAAATATTCAAACAGCTCTGCTTCAGGGCTGGACCCCTGGGGAAAACTGCTAATCACCTAATATGGATTACAATCACTGTTTTTCTCAATTTAAGTGGTGTCTGATAGACCATATGCCCCTAATTTGGGGTGGGGACTGTGAATGTTGGCTGAACTATAAACAATAATCTTGGATCTTTCATTTAAGGACATTTCAATCTATTCTATGGAACTTCCTATAGAACAAAATAGGTCAGTGTCCAAAAGATCTTCACTTCATCATCAAATGAGAGACAACCAATCCACTTCCATATTGAGACCAACAAGTTGAAATGTCCTTAAATGAAAGATTCAAGATTGTTCTTTATAGTTCAGCCAACATTCACAGTCCCCACTCCAAAGGAAATGGGGTATATGGTCTGTGACAAGGAAGCCTGTTTTGAGCCTATGAGTATAGAAAAGGCCAATGACTTTAACTTAGAGAAAGGAGAAATCCCTGCAGGGCATGGATTTCAGGCCCCTCATAGAGAAAGAAACCTGAGGGAGAGAAAGTTCAGGCAGCCACACCCTAATTCCTATGATGTAACTGCAGGCTTGAAAGGTGATTACAATCACCTGGGAGGAGTGGAGGAAGGGCTGGAGCCCTGGAGAGGGAAATATAAACCCCTGCTAAAGCAGAGGAAAGGAGAAGCTCAGAGGAAAGGAGAAACTCAAAGGAAGGAAGAAGCTCTGGGGAGACAGAGGTCTCAGGAGGTTCGGAAGACTCAGAGGATTCAGGGGAATCAGGAGTGGAACCAGGAGCACCTGCAGATCTCCAGGAGAGAACCCAGAGAGGAATACAGAGAGCTGTTCAAGAGAGGCTGGAAGGAGACAAGGAACTGTAGCGAGCACAACCAGGGAGAACTGCCCAGTGCTTCAGGTACTGACTGTCTTTATCGGGGAGAGTTGAGCTCAGGGGAGACATTAGAACCCCCAGGGAGGCTGTATTATGAGCACTGTGTCCAGAACTCAGAACAGGACACACTGCCCTAACAACACCAGAGGAGATGCAGATTGAGTTGGCAGGGGAGGAATTGCAAGATCTAGATATCCCCATGGACTGTACCTTGTCAAGCTACAAGCATGGAATCATTATGCTAAAGGCTAGCATTGAATGAGAGTCTCCTAGAAGCAGGTAACTGGAATTGAGCCAGGAACTGGGTTTGAAGAAAACTCCACCTGTTTGCATTTCTCAGGAAAGTGCTGAGTCACGCTGAAGAGAAAGCTTGTGAATGTTTCTTACTTGTTTTCTTATTTTTGAGTTTAAAACCTATCTTGAAAGGAAGGAGGGAAAGAAGAGGTTGTTCCAGAGGAACTGAGTTATTCTTTTGCTATTAAGTGCTTCACAAACACAAGGTTAAAAAGAAGTATTTTTACCTTGCTGAGCAGAGCTGTTTCTCTAAGACTGAGCAACCTTGTTAACCAGCTGCATGTGTTTAAAAGACTGTGAAGCAGTTATACTGATCTAAATGCTCTGTTGCAAACAATCCTGAATGGACAAAATTCCTGTGTACAGTTTACTTGAACCTTTACTTTAAAATAAATTCTGTCATTTGCCTTAACATCGGACCATGACTACACTTCTTCTTAAGAGCCAAACTACATGTCCCAGAATCCACCTGAGGAAAAGCTAGTTTATTTGAGCTCATCAAGAGAAGTTCTCCGTTACCTTGCCCCTCTAAGGCAGAGGCCAGGGGCAAGGGCGTGACAGGTCTATCAGATCACTTCAATTGAGAAAAACAATGATTGTAATCCATCTTAGGTGATTAGCGGTGTACCCCAAGGTTCGGTCCTGGGACTGGTACTATTATGTTTATTTTGATTCTATCCTGTTGCTATAAAGGGATCCACTGTGTCTGTCCCATGCCATTTTATTTATTTATTTATGTATTTATTTATTTAATGCCTTTTATATACCATCTTTCTACGATTTAAGATGGTTTACACAGAGCATAGGGTAACAGTGTTAACACAGCTGTTTTAAAGAGGACAATAACTTCTTGATCAAAACGGCAAATTCAATAATTAACTTTTTACATATTTACAGAAAGAAGGTGAGTAGACAAGGGGGACAAGGAAGGGGGTGGGAAGGAAGAGGAGCGAGGCAGAGCATATGGAGAGGGTCAAGGTGGGGTGAGTGCAGCATAATTGGTTTACGTTAGATTAGGGTAGGTGTGGTTTAGGGGGGAAGGCAAGGTATTCTTGAAAGAGGAAGGTTTTGAGCCTTTTGCGGAATTCAGAGTGGTCGGAGCATAAGTCAGGTAAGTAAGTCAGGTGGAAAGGCATTCCATACAGAAGGGGCATAGATCGGGAGGGCATTCCAAGCAGCCAGTGGTGGGGGCAAATACAGTGACAGAATTTAAAATGGTATGGGACAGACACAATGAATCCCATTATAGAAACAGGATAAAATCAAAATAAACTTAACTGTCTCTGATATCTCAACAAGTAGAGGTGACCTGCATGGAGCGGTGGGTACACCCCTAAACAAAGGCATGGGGAGGAGTGACCTGCACAGAGCTGGGCAGACTAGATGGACCATGCTCGTCTTTTTCTGCTGTCATATACTATGTTAGCATATATTTCTGTCTAAATTTGCCTTATACAGCCTCTGCTACTATTAACAAGACACACTTTATCGTCTCTCTTCAAACTCTTCCACCCTCCCCAGACATGTTGTTGTTGTTAAGTGCCGTATGAATTTGCAAATGGAGGAACATCAGTGGAGAATAGAATCAATGGGGTGGGAGGATGGCATGAGGGGGTCAAAGCCACTGTCTCCCAAAATTATGGCCTGGCTTCTAAATCCAAACAAAATTTGTTCAGGCCTGACTTAAGCTACTGCTCCTCACAGATCTCTCAGTTAACCATTTCTCCATTACTACTACTACTTACTTATTTATTTATTTATTTATTTGCAGTCTCTTTTATACCGCGCTATTCGACATCAGTGCGGTTTACAATGAACATAAGAGTTGCACATCTCAATTTCGTGATTTGTGCTTACAGTGAAACAGGTATAATAACTTGGGTATACATTAAACAGGAAAATTAAACTTGAGTATGCATTAAGCAGGTATAACAGGTAAAATAGGGTATAAATAACCAGTCCCTTAACAAGGAGACACGATGAATAAATACAGTCTACTTTACGCAACAATATAATGAGTTATGCGGCACTGCATAAGTTTCTCATGGTGGTTGGAGGGGAAGGTGTGATTGCGAGTGATCAGTCTGGGAATGTGACGTGCATGAGTTTGAGGTGCTGCATTGAGATGTGAGAGTGGGTGAGTGTGGGGAGAAGACTGCATCATCGTAGTGATGAAGAAAGAGGTGCCGTTTCAGTGCCTTCCTAAATTGGGAGAGTTCACTGATGGTTCTGATAGTTGCTGGTAGTGCGTTCCAGCAGGATGGAGCAAAGAAGGAGAAGGCTCTGGATCTAGTGAATTGAGAACACTTCGTGCTTGCCTTAGGTAATATGAGAGTATTTGCGGCATTCGATCTCCTTGCTCGATTGGGAGGTGTGATTGAAATTAGATCAGTAATGGCAGTAGCAGGGTATTTATTGATGGCTTTATGGGTCATAATTAGGATCTTGAATGAGATCCTGGCTTGTATGGGTAGCCAGTGCAATTGTTTTAGTATTGGGGTAATATGAGAACTTCTTGAGGCTCCATGAAGGATTCTTGCAGCTGAATTCATTGCAAGTTGTAAGGGGTTAGTCGTGCACTTAGGTAGACCATACAAGATCGCATTGGCATAGTCAAAGTGAGGCATTATTAGGGCCTGAAAGACAGTTCGGAAGTCATCAGGTTCTAACAGTTGACGCAAATTGCGGAGGGTCCAGATTTTATGGTACACCGACTTTGTTATGTTTTTGATATGAGCCTTCATATTAAGTTGCTGATCATTTCTATAGCACGACTAGGACTATGCAGCACTCTACACATATGCATAAGAAAGACAGCCCCTGCTCCACTGAATTTACAATCTGTTCAGTGGGGCAGGATAAACAAGAGAACAATTTTCTTTTTTTTAAGTGCTGTCAAGTCAATGTTGATTCCTGGTGATCCAGCAACCCCTGGGTTTTCCAAGGCAATGGAGGGCAAAGTGACTTGCCCAAAGTCACAAAGAGTACCAGTGGAAATTGAACCACTAGGCTACTCCTCTACTGGTACAGTATTTATTTAGCAATGCTTATATACCACTTTTCACCAAATCAAAGAGGTGTACATTCAGATGGTGTTGTTAAGTACCATCGAGTCTGTGTCAACTCACAGACCTTCTAGATCAGTGATGGCTAACCTTTTTGAGCCCGAGTGCCCAAACTGCCGCACAAAACCAAAGAATTTCCTCAAAGTGCCAGCACGTCAATTAAACCTCAGCTCAGTTACACATGCAGAACATAGACCATCACCAAACAAGGAATCACAATTTAGAAACAGGAAGGCAATAATTAAACTGGGAACCCCAAAAGCCAAACTTGGAATGTACAACACTGTAGAAATAAAACTATAAATTAATTTCCTCTTGTACCAAACAAAGCACAGACGTTAATGATGCACATTTCCCAGAGGTTTCATATTCCAGTTAATAAATTCAAAATAAAGAGATATCTTTCTACCTTTTGTGCATTTTTTTTTCAGTTGCAATTGCTCCAGCCACTTTCTTCTGGTTTCTTCATGTTTTCTGCTAACTCTCCATCGTCTGCTGTCCATTTGTTCTTTCTTCTCTCTTCTAGTCTTTTTTTCCATTCTCTCTCTCTACATCTGCTTTAACATACTAATCTTTCTCCTTTTGCTCTTTCCTCATTCCTATTTCATCCACACAAATTTTACCGCTCCATCCTCAATCCCCACTTACTCTCCCAATACCCGGGGAAATTGTAGATTTTTCATTCCTCCCACACAAAATATTTTTCCCCTCTCCATTTTACTCTCCCAGCCCCATCCCATTCTAATCCTCCCCCAACATCAGCTCCCTTCTAGTTCCAGTCTCACCCAGCATCCATTCCTTTCTAGTCCCTGCATCAGCCCATTTCCAGTCCTAGCCCCCCATCAACCCATTTCCAGTCCTAGCTCCCCCATCCATTTTCAGTCTGAGTCCCTTCATCAGCTCATTTCCAATCCTAGCCCCCCATCAGCCCATTTCTAGTCATTTCCTAGCCCCATCATCAGCCCATGTCAAATCATAGCTCCCCTCCACTCAGTCCAATTCCAGTCCAAGCCCCCCCCCCATGAGCCTACTTCCAGTTCTAGCCCCTCCATGAGTCCATTTCAATTCAAGCCCCCACCACAGCCCATTTCCAATCTTAGCTCCCCCCAACAGCCCATTTCCAGTCCTATCCTAGCTGCTCCATCAGCCCATTTTCAGTCCTAGCTCCCTTCCCTCACAGCCCATTTCCATTCCAAGCTCCCTCCCCATCAGCTATTTGCAGTTCAAGCCTCCCCTTCCACTCAGCCCATTTCCAGTCATAGCAACCCCCCAACCCATTACCAGTCCTAGCCCCCCATCAACCCACTTCCAGTCCTAAACCCCCATCACCCCATTTTCAGTTTAAGCCCCCCCTATAACCCATTACCAGTCCTAACCCCCCATCACCCCATTTCCAGACATCCCCCATCAGCCCAAAGCCCATTACCAGTCTTAACCCCCCCATAGCCCATTATCAGTCCTAACCCCCCCATAGCCCATTACCAGTCCTAACCCCCATCAGCCCACTTCCAGTCGTAACCCCATCAGCCCATTTCCAGTCAGCCCCCCACCGCCCCTTGCCAGTCCTAACCCCCCCCCATCAGCCCACAGCCCATTACCAGTCCTAACCACATCAGCCCACCTCAAGTCCTAACCCCTCCCCCTCAGTCCATTTCCGGTCCGAGCCCCCCCCCCTTAGCCCATTATCAGTCCTAACCCCCCCCATAGCCCATTAGCAGTTCTAACCCCATCACCTCATTTCCAGACAGCCCCCATCAGCCCACAGCCCATTACCAGTCTTAACCCCCCCATAGCCCATTACTAGTCCTAACCCCCCCAACAGCCCACAGCCCAACCAGTCCTACCCCCACCCCATCCGCCCCTTTCCTGTCCTAGCCACCCCCCTATAGCCATTTATCAGTCCTAACCCCCATCACCCCATTTCCAGACAGCCCCCATCAGCCCAAAGCCCATTAGCAGTCTTAACCCCCCCATAGCCCATTACCAGTCCTAACCCCCATCACCCCATTTCCAGACAGCCCCCATCAGCCCAAAGCCCATTAGCAGTCTTAACCCCCCCATAGCCCATTACCAGTCCTAACGCCCCATCACCCCATTTCCAGACAGCCCCCATCAGCCCACAGCCCATTAGCAGTCCTACCCCCCCTAGCCCATTAGCAGTCCTACCCCCCTTAGCCCATTAGCAGTCCTACCCCTCCCCCCAGCCCATTAGCAGTCCTACCCGCTACCCCCCCCTAGCCCATTAGCAGTCCTACCCCCCCCCAGCCCATTAGCAGTCCTACCCCCCCCAGCCCATTAGCCCATTAGCAGTCCTAACCCCCCCCCCCCCCATGGCATAATAAAAAAAAAAAAAAAAGCTGGCTTTGGCTGCTTCTGCTGCCGCGGCAGCGGCAGAATGCAAT
Source organism: Ichthyophis bannanicus (assembly GCA_033557465.1). Taxonomy (NCBI): domain Eukaryota; kingdom Metazoa; phylum Chordata; class Amphibia; order Gymnophiona; family Ichthyophiidae; genus Ichthyophis; species Ichthyophis bannanicus. Next base: position 938,375,333 of record CM066033.1, on the reverse strand, counting down.
GTCCCGCGGGGCCCCCTCCGCCCGCTAAGCCCCTCTGCAAGGGCTTTCAGATTCGCGAGGGAGAGCTTCTCCCTCGCGTCTCTGTTAAGCCCGCAGGGGCTAATGGGAAATTTCCCATCAGTCCCTCGCGTCTAAAGGGGCTGATGGGAAATTTCCCATTAGCCCCTGCGGGCTTAACAGAGACGCGAGGGAGACGCTCTCCCTCGCGAATCTGAAAGCCCTTGCAGAGGGGCTTAGCGGGCGGAGGGGGCCCCGCGGGACACTGCACTCTGCCGCGTCCGCGGCAGCAGCCAGAGCCAGCTTTTTATTTTTTGAGGACCTACCCGCGTGCCAGCTGCAAGGCCTTCGCGTGCCACAGGTTCGCCATCGCTGTTCTAGATAGTTGTCCTAAACTGTGTTCGGTCTTCAGTCAGGCGGCTCATTGTTGATAGAGTGGCAACCATAGTGCTGTTATTGTATGGATCCATCTCATGGCTGGCCTTCCTCTTTTGCATTGACCTTCTACCTTGCCAAGCATGATGTCTTTCTCTAATGATCTCTCTCTTCACATGATATGTCTAAAGTATGAAAGTCAAAGTCTTGTCATCTGAGCTTCTAAAGAAAGCTTAGGTTTGATCTTCTCTAGTACTGACTGGTTTGTCCTTCGGGCAGTTCTTGGTATACACAGTATTCGTCGCCAGCATCATAAATCAAAGGCATTGATTTTCTTCTTGTCTATCTTTTTCACTGTCCAACTTTTGCATCCATATGACTTTATTGAAAATACAATGGCTTGAACAAGTCAAATCTTTGTATGGAGAGAGACATCTCTGCTCCTGAGAAGCTTGTCTAGGTCCTTCCTATATAGCCATTCTGCCAAAAAGCAATGCGTCGTATGATTTCTTGACTGCTTTTTGTTTCTTTATTGATAGTCATCCAAGTAGGTTAAAGTTGTCCACTATTTCAATTTCTTCTCCATTAATGATGAACTTATTGATTTTGCCAGTTGTCGTGATCTTTGTCTAGTTACATTAAGGTGCAGGCCCAATTTAAGACTATGTTTATTTTATTTTATTTAAAGGGTATTTTTATCCCGTCTTATCCTTTAATCAAGGCGGTGAACACAGCAAACAATCAATAGCATTGGTGTTTGTGTTAGGTATGTTTATGTACAGTGAGGGTGTATGAGTGTGGGTGGGATGATTGGGGTGAGCTACTTACAGCATGTGCTTTTTACAGCTATATACATGGGTTTTTTGCAGTCTCTACAGTGTGCTGTGGCTGATCTTTATATCGAGTCCGAGGTTCTGTTATGTGCTTGATCTGTTATGTTCCTTGATCTTGAGAAGCAACTGTTTCAGATTGTCTTCACTTTCAGCCAGTAATGTGGTATCATCAGCATAGAGAAGGTTGTTGATGAGTCTTCCATCAATCTTCACGTCTCTGTTGTCTTCATACAGTCCTGCTTCTCTGATGATTTGTTCTGCATATAAATTAAACAAGTAGGGGGAAAGTACGAAGCCTTCTCATACGCTTTTGCTTATTTTAAACCATTCTGTTTCTCTATGTTCCATACGAACTGTTGCTTCTTGATCAATATGAAGGTTGTGCAAGAGAACGATGAGGTGTTCTGATATTACTACTACTACTATTTAACACTTATAGAGCACCACACACGCAGCGCTGTACAACTAACCAACAAGAGTCAGCCAGAATACAAGAGTCCCTGCCAATTAGAGTCATGCTCATCGGAGCTTACAATCTAGTACCCATGCTTCTTAATGTGGTCCAGAGTTTCTCATGGTTTACACAGTCAAAAGCCTTGCTGTAGTCAATAAAACACATACAGATATCCTTTTGGTATTCATTTTGTCTTTTCAAGGATCCATCTCACATCTGTGATGATGTCTCTCGTTCCTCACCCTTTCCTGAACCCTGCTTGCACTTCAGGCAGTTCTCATTTCAAGTATGGCTGTAGTCTCTGCTGAATAATCTTGAGTAGAATATTGCTGTCATGTGGGATCAGAGTGATTGTGCAATAATTTCCAGTCAGTCGAATCACCTTTCTTCAGTATTGGTATAAACCCAGATCTTTTCCAGTCAGTTGGCCATGAAGTTGTCTTGCAAATTTCCTGGCAGAGCCTTGTAAGTATGTTAACAGCTGCATCTGATTGCTGTAATACTTCAATGGGAATATCATCAATGCCCGGTGTTTTGTTCTTTGATAGGGCTTTCAATGCTGTTACGACTTCTTTCATCACCAATGCTCCTGATCATAAGGTACAGGTTGAAATGGCTGTTGGTCCACATCATTTTTATCATGTAATGACTCTGTATATTCTTTCCATCTTTTCTTGATCTTCTCAGCATCATTCAACATGGATCCTTGAGCATCTTGTACCATTCCAGTTCAAGGCTGGAATTTTTTCTTTAACTCTTGCAGCTTTAGGAAAGCCGATTTTGTTCTTCCTCTAATAGTTTCTACTTCTATTTCTTTGCATGTGTCATTGTAGTCCTTCTTGTCTTGTCTCAATGAACATTGGAAATTTCTGTTGAGTTCTGCAATTGCCTCTCTTTCTCCTCTGGTTTTAGCTTCTCTGCATTTCTGGGCAATTTTCATTTTGGCTGTTTAGCATAATTATTCACCTGTAACAGGTGTTCTCCAGGGACAGCAGGAATCGGTCATCACATATGGGTGACGTCGACAGAGCCCCCATGCGAAGCAAATTCCCAGCTTTTGAAGAAAGCCTTTGGGACATGCTACCACGCATGCACGGTCCCCTTCCTGCCCAAGGGTGCCATCTTGCTCAGTCAAATGACATAGCTAAAAAGACGGTAAAAGGATAAAAATTAATCAAAGGACTGCAACTCCAGGGTAGGGGGGTCGTGAGGACTGATTCCTGCTGTCCCTGAAGAACACATGTTACAGGTGAGTAACTACGCTTTCTCCAGGAACAAGCAGGAAGTCAGTCCTCACATATGGGACTCCCTAGCTATAGGCTGCCAAGAACCCATAACTGAAAAATAGGCTCCCTCTAGAAGAGCCGCAGCAGCCATGACAGAAGTTCAACCGAGAACACAACACTCCGGTAGCCTGACACCAAACAGTCGGAGGGTAGGAGTGCTTAAACCGCGAACAGATTACGGAGTACAGCCTGGCCGAAAGCACTGTCCAATTGGGACTCCCTATCCAGGCAGTAATGGGCTGCAAAAGTCTGGCTTGAAGACCAGGTTGCGGCCTGGCAGATGTCTGCCAACGGAACAGAGCGGAAGTGAGCCACTGATGCGGCCTTAGCCCTGACCCGGTGCGGCTTTAGCCCTGACCCGGGAGATCGGCCGCCCTGTATGCCCAGGCAATGCAATCTGCCACCCAGGTAGACAATGTACGCTTGGAGACAGGCACCCCCAGCTTACCGGGGTCATAGGAGATGAACTGTTGAGGAGTTCTTAGATGTCCCCATGTATGCTCTAGATACGCTCCGCCAACGCCCTCTTTACAGTCCAGGATATGCAGAACTGCTTCTGCCCGGCTAGCATGGGGCCTGGGGAAGAAAGTCGAAAGCACCACCTCCTGGTTGAGGTGGAATTAGGAGACCACTTTCGGCAGGAACTTGGGGTGCGTGCGAAGCACCACCCTGTTCCTATAGAACCGTGTGAATGGTCTATCGGACATCAGAGCTTGCAGCTCACTCACTCGTCTAGCCGATGTGAGAGCCACCAAGAAAAGCGTCTTCCAAGAAAGGAAGCAAAGATGGCAGGTAGCCATCGGCTCAAAAGGTGGGCAAGTAAGCTTCTGTAAGACATTCAAGTCCCATTCGGTCGCCGGAGGGTGGACCGGGGGTTTCAGCAGGAGCAAGCCTCTCAGGAACCTGGACACCAAGGGGTACACAGAGGTTGTCCTTCCACTGCAGAGTGGTGTGCCGATAAAGCACTAAGGTGAACTCGGACTGAGTTGGACTTGAGGCCTAATTCTGAAAGGTGAAGCAGGTACTGCAACACCACAGCCATTTGACAGGAGAATGGGTTCTCACTCTGCTGAGCACACCATACCTCAAACCTACGCCACTTAAATGCATAGGTTCTCCTAGTCGATTGCCTCCTAGAGGCCAGCAGCACATCCTCTATCTTTTTAGGGAGGAGAAGTGGTGCAAGGACTACCCTTTCAGCAGCCATGCCATCAGGTTGAGGGACCTGAGGTTGGGATGCAGAAATGAGCCCTGTCCTGTGACAGGTGATTGGGTGAAATCCCCAGAGGACTTGAAACCTCCTCCACCAGCTGGAGGAGGAAAGGAAACCAAGGCTGTCTCGGCCACCTGGGGGCCACCAGGATGACTGAGGCCTTGTTTGAAGAATCTTGAATAAGGTCCGAGCAACCAGTGGCGTGGGAGGAAACGCATATAGGAAGCCCACAGACCATGATATCAGGAAAGCATCTGCAGCCACCATGTGTGGGTGCGGCTGTCTGGAACAAAACCGGGGCAACTGGTGGTTTTGGGGGCTCACAAACAAATCTATGGATGGCTGCACCCAACACTGGAAGAGTTGCTGGGCTATGTTGGGATTCAGTTACCACTCGTGCAGCTGGAAAATTCTGCTTAGCTTGTCGGCTAAGAAGTTCTCCTGACTTGGCAAGTAAACCGCTTTGAGGTATATACCCTGGCTGACTGCAAAGGAGCATAGGTCCAGGGTTTCCTGACATAGGATGCAAGAGCCCATGCCCCCTTGCTTGTTCACATAGAACATTGCTACTTGGTTGTCTGTCTGAATCAAGACAGTGATAAGCCAGGGTTTGGCAGAAGGTCCGCAGAGCTAGGTAGATCACTCGAAGCTCTAGAAGATCGATTTGTTGTGTGCTCTCCCACAGAGACCACACCCCCTGAGTGCAGACCTGCTGGCAATGAGCACCCCATCCCAGCAGGGATGTATCCGTAGTCAGCACCCTTGAGTGCATGGGCGGCTGAAAAGGCACCCCCTTCAGAAGGTTGTGAGGCTGAAGCCACCATTTCAGCGACTGTATCAGGCAGTTGGACACCTTGATGTTGTCTCTGAGCCTGCCTGTGGCTTGTGTCCACTGGTCTCTGAGGCACCACTGAGCTGTTTTCATGTGTAGTCAAGCATTGTGTGTCACATGCACCGTGGAGGCCATGTGACCCAGGAGACGCAGAAAGTGTCTGGCTGGATGCGGGATCTGCGACTCACTTGCTGTACTAGGGCTACCAATTTTTGTGCCCTTACCTCTGGCAGATAAGCCCTTGCCTGAAGGGTATCTAACCTTGCGCCAATGAACTCCAGTCCCTGAGAAGGAACCAGAGTGGACTTTGTGTAGTTGATCACAAGGCCTAGGTGCTGGAGCAACTGGATACTGCGGGACGTGGGCTATTGGGCCTCCAGAGCTGAATGGGCTCTGATGAACCAGTCGTCTAGGTAGGGGAAGACAAATATCCCTTGAGTCCTTAGAAAGGCCGCCACCACCGCAAGGCACCTTGTAAATACCCTGGGTGCTGAGGCTAGGCCAAAGGGAAGCACTTTGTACTGAAAATGGTTTCCTCCCACCACGAATCTTAGATATTGTCTGTGGTCTGGATGAATCAAGATGTACGTATAGCATCTTTGAGATCTAAGGAGCACAGCCAGTCTCTCTGGCAGAGGTAGGGCAGCAATATTCCAAGGGAAAGTATCTTGAACTTTTCCCTCACTAGGAACTTGTTTAGGTTTCGCAGGTCGAGGATAGGCCATTTTTCTTTGGTATCAGAAAGTACCTGGAGTAGAAGCCTGTGCCCTGCAAGTTGTGAGGCACCGGTTCCACTGCCTGATCCTCGAGAAGACCTGCCAACTCCTTCAAGAGGAGGTCCCTGTGAAGAGGGGGTCTGAGAGGCTCCCCTGGAAAGTAAGAGGGAGGCACCTAGTTGAAATGTAACCGATAGCCCATCTGGACTATCTGGAGAACCCAGGTGTCTGTTGTAATCACTGGCCACCTCTGGGCATACAGGGTCAGCCTTCCTCCCGTGCAGGGCCTTGTGTCCGTTGAGAGAGACACTATGCTTTGGGAGTCAAAAAGCCCCTCCAGGCTGGGTCACAGCCGGTGCCTGGGGTTTGGGGGTCTTGTGCTTACGTGGGCCTTGCCCCCGTCCCTTGGCCTGCTGCCCCTGCTGGGGAGACCTGATACATGGGGTAATTTCGGTAAGCTGATCCTTTCCTCGGGAAAAAGGGCTTCTTACCCAAGCCCTTCTTTTTAGAAGGGGGAGATGTCGTCTTCTCGAGTCTTGTCCGGGTCAGGTACTCGGACTCGATCTCAGCAGCCTTTTCAGTCATGAGCTTGCCAAAGAGGTTTTCACCTCAGCAAGGGACATCGACCAACTTGTTCTGAACCCATGGGTCCAGGTCGGACGACTGTAGCCAAGCCTGGTGTCATGCACCGATGCCGGCCACCGCTACCCGGGCTGAAGCCTCAAAGCCGTCCTAGGCTGCTCGAGTCATAAACTTCAAGCACTCTCGGATCCCCGTGGACAAAACTAGGAAGCACTGCAAAGGTCCCTCGGAGAGACCAGCTGAGAACCCGGCAATATCCTTTGCCAGGTCTTGCAGGTACATGCCCATGTACCGCTGATACATCTGGATTCGGCATGACAGCATGGAACCCTGGTAGCACTTTCTGCCAAGAGCATCCAGGTTGCGGGCCTCCCAGACAGGAGGCACCAAGGAGTACGTCTTCTGGCTCTTGAGCTGGCGCATGGCCGATTCCATAACCATAGAGTTGTGCAGCAGCTGTGCTTTTTGGAACCCGGGGCTCTTGCGAACTCGATAGATGGAATCGATTCACCTGCTGAGGACGGGCATCGAGGCCGGCGTCTCCCACATGCGGAGCATCAGCCGTTCCAGAATGGGGGGCACCGGTACAGTAAGGGCTTCCTTCAGAGGAAAGTCATCCTGAAGGACCTCGAGCTCCTCAGTTCGAGGCTCCTCCTCGGCATCCGCCGGGAATGACAAAGCCTTTGCCATGTCCTGGACAAAGTCCAAGAACCGGGTGTCCTCCGGGGATGACCTTCTCGGAGGTTCAAATACCGGGGAGTCTGACGAAACGTACTTGGTACGGTGGGTGTTCGGGGGCTCCTCATCCTCTGTCTCCCAGCTGGACCCCTCCGAGGAGAAGTCGGTCGGCTCCAGCCTCAAGGACTTCGGTCTCGACCACCCCGACACCGAGGGAATTGGCATCGATGACCTCGGCCCCAAATGGGAGGTCGAGGGAGACCTCGGCCGAGGATCGACCCGAGACCTTAATGTCTCGAGCATCGGCTTGGCCTCCGGGGTCGACTTGGATGTCAAAGTCCTGGTGATCCGGGCGGATGGACATGTGAGATCGGCCATCAGCGCCTGCTGCTGGTCCATGAAGGCAGACACGCTGCGCTCCAAGGCCGCCAACCTGAGACCAAGCTCAGAAGGCTCCGCAGCCCCTGGGTCCGGTCCCGACACCATTGAGTCCGACGCTGGCTCTCCTGGAGGAGAGTCAACGACGAGGACAGTGCTTACCTTCCTCGGCATCTCCGGGTCCTTTCAAGGGAGTTTGGCAGGCCTCTCCGACTCTGAGGATCCGGGGCGGTGAGCTGGGCTCCGCGACCGATCCCGTCAGGGACCAGGCCGTTCGGAGCTCTCAAATGACACCGCCCTCACAGATTTTGTCTTCCTCCTTTCAGAGGACACTCGACGCTGCTCGGGGTCAGACAGCTCCCGAGAGGTCGAGACCTCTGACGAGGTCCGGGCCCGGGTGGGTGCGGACTCGGGAAACATCCTGTCATGTTGCTGCTGCCTGCTCCTCAATGCCTTGGAAGACATCTTTTTGCACGGGCCACAGACCACAGGATCATGGACGGGCCCGAGGCATCGGAGGCAGCAGTCATGTGTATAGGTGAGAGACATTAGTTTCATGCACCGATCACACTTTTTAAACCTGCAGGCAGCCATCAGGGGAAAAAGGGCCCCTGCGAGGTCAAAAGACCGGACTGCCAGCTAAAAAGAAAAAAAAGAGCGTGAACGCTAGTCATGAAGGACAAAATCAAAAAAATAGACCGGACTCAATACCGGTGTACCGAGCCGCAGGCGGGAAGGGGAACCGGCGTTGAACCAGCAAAGCAGAAAAATTAATTTCCAACTTTTACTTCTTTTTTTCCCGAGGGAACTAGGATGACGTCCGTTGGGCTCCGCGGAAAAAAGGAGACTGAGCAAGATGGCACCCTTGGGTGGGAAGGGGACCGCGCATGTGTGGTAGCATGTCCCAAAGGCTTTCTTTGAAAGCTGGGGATTTGCTCTGCATGTGGGCTCCGTCGATGTCACCCATATGTGAGGACTGACTTCCTGCTTGTTTCTGGAGAATCACTTTTTCACCTTTTGTAGAGACTTCTCATGTTCTTCTAATACAACTTTCTTGATATCATCCCATAACTCTTCTGGAGCTCTGTCATTTGTATCTAAAGCAGCAAATCAATTTTGCAAGCAGTCTTTAAATTCTGGTGGTATATTCTCAAGGTCCTATTTTCCTACATTTATGAGTGGCTTGCTCTTTTTCAAATTTAGCTTGAGTTTGCATACTAGTAGTTGGTGATCTGTATCACAGTCAGCCCCAGGTTTTGTCTTTGTTGATGTTACAGAGCTTTTCCATCGTTGATTTCCACAGATGTAGTCAATTTGATTTTTGTACAATCCATTGGGTGAAGTCCATGTGAACAGTCGCCGCTTGTGTTGCTGGAAGAAGGTGTTTGAGATGAATAGATTGTTGGTCTTGCAGAATTCTAGCAGTTTTTCTCCAGCTTCATTTCTGTTGCCAAGTCCATATTTTCCAATCACTTTGCCTTCTTCTTTGTTGCCAGCTTTTGCATTTGAGTCACCCATGACTATCAGGATATCCTGTTTGCAGGTTCTGTCAATTTCAGCTTGTACTTGTTCATAGAACTCAACTTCATTCTCTTCTGCAGTTGTTGTTGGGGCATATACTTGAATTATAGTTGTGTTGATGGGCATTCCTAGTAGACAAATAGAAATTAAGCATTCACTGATTGCACTGTATCTCATTACAGTTCTTGCAAGTTTTTTCTTAATTATAAATGCAACACCATTTCATCTTTATCTTTCAATTCCAGCATAGTAGACCATGTGATCATCGGATGCAAAGTGCCTGATGCCAGTCCATTTCAGTTCGCAGATACCCAACAGATCAAGCTGTACATGTTCTATATTATTCTTGACCACCTCCAACTTCCCTTGGTTCATGCTTCATACGTTCCATGTCCAAATATGTAAGGCATCTTTGCAGCTTCTATCACTTCATGCACAGCTACATCAGCAGACAGATGTCTCGAGGGCTTTGATCCAACCACATCATACATACTGGCTTTACTCTTCCCCAGTTGCCAGTTGAGTGCCTTCCAACCGGGGGGGGTCTCATCTTCCAGCACTATAGTGCAATTTGTTTTATTGTGACTATCCACTGGGTTTTCGTGGCAAGATACGGAAGTAGATTGCCAGGCCTTTCTTCCGTGCAGGTAATTCTAATGTTGTTGTCATCATCACAAAAAATGTGATCCTCCGCCGACAGCACCATTCCATTCTGCTGTTGCCCAGAAGGGTGGTTTTTCTTGGTCTGGCACCTTAGCCGAGACCTGTCCATCTTGGGAGACTGCCCGTAGTTAAGCTACCAATAGCTTAGCTTTCAGCATCATTGATCACAGACGTCCTCACAGCACGACAAGCTGTAAACCAAGTGAGGTATGGTATATATTTCCCTTGTCCCTGAAAGGCTCACAATCTATGTTTTGTATCCGAGTCAACGGAGGGTGGCTTACCCAAGGCCACAAGGACTGCCTTGCAGAAGATAAAATGATCTTGGCAAGTCATTATAACTCTCCATTGCCTCAGCTACAAATTTGGGTCTGACACTCAAAGGCAGACCTGCAAACTGTACAAGTTCCACCATGTGGGATATTTAGCGGGAATATCTGTGGGTGCCTCCACTGAATGCCCCAATGCTAACTGGTTAACATCGGGGCATGCCAGGGGCGTTCCCTGGCAGCACCCATTCATAAACAGGCAGTGGTGATATTGAGCCACTGCCCGGTTAGCAACACTGATGAAAGTAAGGAGCAGCAAAGGCTGACCTTACTTTCACCACAGAAGCATGAAACATTCTTGGAGAAATTAAAGTCACGGGATAGGAGGCAATGTATATTATGCATCATGAACTGGTTAAAAGATAGAAAGCAGCAGGTAGGGCCAAATGGGCAATTTTCTCAATGGAAAAAAGTGAACACTGGAGTACCCCAGGGATCTGTGCTGGGCCCACTGCTTTTTTACATATTCATAAATAACCTGAAAATGGAAACAAGAAGTGTGGGATCAAATTTGCAGATGACACAAAAATATTCAAAGTTATATAAACCCAAGATAAATTGGTAGACTGGGCGTCCAAACGGAAAACAGAATCTAATGTGGACAAGTGCAAAGTTATAAGCTTAGGGAAGAACAACCCAAACTACAGATACACAATGCAAGGTTCCACATTAGGAACCACCATACAGGAAAAGGATTTAGGCGTCATCGTAGATAATACACTGAAACCCTCTGCCCAGTGTTCAGCGGCAGCCAAAAAAGCAAATAGAATGCTAGGAATCATAAGGAAAGGAATGGAGAATAAAACAAAGGATATCATAATGCCTCCGCATCGTTCCAAGGTGCAACCCCATCTTGAATATTGTGTGCGATTCTGATTGCCATATCTTAAAAAGCAGGCCTTGACAAATTTTGTGCAGATTTAGGAGCCATGCCAAAATCTTAGCAGCCAGTGCTCGTGACCCCCTCCCTGGTTCTCTAAAGCTGGTCTCATATTCTCGAGTCTTGTGAGACCAGCGCCAGAGTTTCTACACCATACATCATCTTTAAATAACAACAGCTAGTATAGTTTCAAATAGCAAGTGTCTAAGTGGGTGTGTGCATCTTTTTCTTTATTGGGTTGCTTGATATACTGCCCAACACCCGGGCATGTGAGCGGTTTACAATAAAAAAATTAGGAGCTGCAAGAAAAGAAAGGAAAAGGGAGGCCATATCAGGATCAGAAAAGAAAGATAAAAGAAAAGGGGGGAGAGAGACTGGTGGGAGGGGGGTGGAAAGAGTACAGACTGGGGGAGATGCGGAAGGATTAGGTAGTGGGAGGTGGAAGGTCAAAGGCGACAGTAAGAACATAAGAACATAAGATATGCCATACTGGGTCAGACTAAGGTCCATCAAGCCCAGTATCCTGTTTCCAAAAGTGGCCAATCTAGGTCATACGTACCTAGCAGTTTCGCCAAAAGACACAGGTTCCGCAATGCTTGTACTGGGTCAAGCATTGATATCCTGGGTCCCTTCTTAATAATGGTTTATGGACCTTTCCTCCAGGAACTTGTCCAACCCTTTTTTAAACCCAGCTACAATAAACAGCCTTTACTATATCCTCCGGTAACAAATTCCAGAGTTTGATTACACGTTGAGTGAAGAAATATTTTCTTTTATTAGCTTTAAATAGTTTACCCTGTAGCTTCATTGCATGTCCCCTAGTCTTTCTATATTCTGATAACGTAAACAATCGATCTACGTTTACCCGTTCCACTCCATTCATTAATTTATAGACTTCTATCATATCTCCCCTCAGCCGTCTCTTTTCCAGGTTAAAGAGTCCTAACCTTTTTTGCCTTTCTTCATAGGAGTATCCTTCCATCCCCTTTACCATTTTGGTGGCTCTTCTCTGAACCTTTTCTAATAACGCTATATCCTTTTTAAGATACGGCGACCAGAATTGCACACAATATTCAAGGTGCGGTCTCACCATGGAATGATATAGAGGCATTATAATATCTTTTGTTTTATTTTCCATTCCTTTCCTTATGATACCTAGCATTCTATTTGCTCTCTTGGCTGCCGCTGCACACTGAGCCGAGGGTTTTAACATGCTATCCACAATGACGCCTAAATCTTTTTCCTGGGTGGTGGTTCCTAATGTGGAACCTTGCATCGTGTAACCATAGTTTGGGTTGTTCTTCCCTAGGTGCATAACTTTGCACTTGAGCACATTAAATTTCATCTGCCATTTTGATGCCCAGTCTTCCAATTTATCAAGATCCTCTTGCAATTTTCCACAATCCTCTTGGGTTTTAACAACTTTAAATAGTTTTGTGTCATCTGCAAATTTGATAACCTCACTCGTTATTCCACTTTCCAGGTCATTTATGAATATGTCAAAAAGCAGCGGACCCAGCACAGATCCCTGGGGTACACCACTATTCACTTTTCTCCATTGGGAAAATTGGCCATTTAGCCCAACCCTCTGCTTTCTATCTTTTAACCAGTTCTTGATCCACAGTAGTACACTGCCTCCTATCCCATGACTCTTTAGTTTTGCCAAAAGTCTCTGATGAGGGACCTTGTCAAAGGCTTTCTGAAAGTCCAGATACGCTATATCAGCAGACTCACCTTTGTCCACCTGTTTATTCACACTTTCAAAAAAACATAATAGATTAGTAAGACAAGATCTTCCTTGTCTAAAACCATGTTGGCTGTCTCCCATTAGGCCATGACTATCTACATGCTGAGTAATTTTATTCTTTATGATGGTTTCTACCATTTTTCCCGGTACTGACGTCAGGCTCACCGGTCTGTAGTTTCCCGGATCACCCCTGGTACCCTTTTTAAAAATTGGCGTTACATTGGCGATCCTCCAATCTTCAGGTATTACAGATGATTTTAATGAAAATTCACAGATTACTAATAGCAGGTCTGCAATCTCATATTTCAGTTCTTTCAACACCCTTGGATGTATACCATCCGGCCCAGGTGATTTGCTACTCTTCAGTTTATCTAATAGTTGTAATACAACTTCCCGATGTATCGATATTTCCTTCAATTCTTCCGCACCTCTAAATACCACTTCAGTCATGGGTAACATCCCTACATCTTCCTCAGTAAAGACCGAAGCAAAGAATTCATTCAGTCTCTCTGCTATCGCCTTGTCACCTCTTAGTGCCCCTTTAAAGCACAGTTAATTACCTGTAACAGGTGATCTCTGGGAACAGCAGGAATAAGTCTTCACATATGGGTATCGTCGGTACCGACGGAGCCTACGCGGGAACGCTCCCCAGCGTCCAATAAGAAAGCTTTTGGGAGCATCCCACAGCGCCTGCGTGCTGCCTTCCCACCTTTCCCAACCGCCTCTCTCCAGTTCGAGTTTAAAGCTGAGACAAAGAGAGAGAGAGAGAGAGAGAGAGGGAAGGAAAGATAGATAGAGAGATACAACTCCTAGGGGAGGTGGGTGGGTTGTGAAGACTTATTCCTGCTGTTCCCAGAGATCACCTGTTACAGGTAAGTAACTGTGCTATCTCCAGGAACAAGCAGGAATGAGTCTTCACATATGGGGACTCCCTAGCTACAGATGCCAGGGAGAGACCCCAGAGTTGTGTGTCCTTTAAAAGGGCTCCACCTCCCCCCATGGATCTCTGGCATCCAACCAGGGTAGGTGGGTAGGAGTTGATTAGGAATGGAACAGGTTTTTGAGAACAGCCTGACCAAACGAGGCATCCCGGCGGGAGTCCTTGTCCAAACAGTAATGGGCTGTGAAGGTATGAACCGAGGCCCAGGTGGCCGCTCGACAGATTTGGTTGATGGACACAGAGTTTAGATGAGCCATTGAGGCTGCCATGGCCCTCACATTGAGCTGTGACATGGTCTTCCAGAGAAAGGTTCCTACTCTGGTAGGCGAAAGAAATACACTGAGCAATCCAGTTGGACAGTGTTCTCTTAGAAACTGGAAGTCCTAAATGGGAAGGATCAAAAGCAACAAAGAGTTGGGAAAACTTTCTATGTTGCTGTGTTCTTTGTAAGTAAAAGGCGAGAGCTCTTTTACAATCCAAAGTATGAAGATTCCTCTCTGCACTTGATGCATGAGGTCCTGGAAAAAAGACAGGTAAGTATACCTCTTGATTCAGATGAAAAGGCGAGACCACTTTGGGCATAAAGTGTGGATTGGTCCTGAGGACTACCTTATCATGATGGAACCTTGTATAAGGAGGATTAGCCACCAAGGCTTGCAACTCACTGATGCGACGTGCTGAGGTGACTGCAATGAGAAAGATAACCTTCCAAGAAAGAAATTTCAAGGAGGTGGTGGCTAAAGGTTCAAAGTGTGGCTTCATAAGCTGGCCAAGAACCAGATTTAAGTCCCATGCTACTGGAGGTGGTCTAATGGGAGGTTTAGTTAAAAGAAGGCCTCTCATGAATCTTGCTATAAGAGGATGAGACGAAACAGGTTGTCCATTGAGAGGCTTGAGGGACGCTGCAATAGCACTCAAATGGACTCTGTGATAAGGAAGCTTATCATAGCTGAGGAAGGAGCTATAGAAAAGGTGAAGTGACTCTGAACAAGCAACCTGTCAGTTCTGGTAGAAATAAGAAAACAGAATTTTTCCATAAAAGACTACCAGTCCCAGAATGCACCAGGTTTCCAACAGCCATTAGAGGAGCTGAAGTGGGGAAACGTGTGTTCAATCAGGAGGGCTATGAGGTAATCCCCAAGCACTCATCTCCAAGGGCAGAGCCTGATTCAGCACAGCTGCGCTGTGCTAGGGTGGAGCACTCATCTAAGCAGAATAAAGGTAGAGTTTATTCTACAGAGAATCAGCTTGGACTGCTTCATCGTCTGGAGGATCATCAGAAGCAGAAGCCAGAGCGGACGGACAGAGAGAGCAAGAAACCCTTTGGAAGAAAGAAGAGAAAAGCATTTGGGAGGTCTAAAGGAGTCCATAGCAGTACGTATACTGGGAGGCATTCTAGAGGCCAGCATACACCATTGGACTGGAGGAAGCCAGAGGAGTGGTGCTGCAAAGCCAGGAATCTCCAGACGGTACCTGTGAGGGAGACGGCTGCACTTGGAAGGGACCCTAAGACCCGTGCCAGAAGGTATGTGAAGAGAGATCCAGTGCCCAGGGATCTGGATTGGAAGGCTGGACATAAGATCTGGACTACATACTGGCCAGGCTATTTAGAGAGGAACTCTAACAGCAATGGAAGCTCAGGTATGAACACTGATCTATGCCCTAGCTATACCCTTGAGAGACAGCAGGGAAACAAGTATTCTCCTGAGAGTGCTCCATTGAGAAATTCCTCTGTGCCAATCCATGATATTGAACCCATGATTGTTGAAGAAGGGGGAGAGGTTGTAGATGCAGGCTGTGAATACATGGATTGCTCTCTGTCTAAACTCCTGTGGTAATTTGCTGTTACAAAAATACAACAACCATCACAAAGAAATACAAACTTGTTCTTTAATCTACTCAGAAAAGCTCCTGAGTAGGATTTGAGCCACGCAGTAGAAAGTAAGCCAGCTAAGGGGTTTCAGCTGGGTAACTGCTAGCAATTGAGCCTTACCTAATTGCCTGTGAGCTTTGAGGGAACACTTCTGAGTCTGTGTGTGAAGAGATAAGAAGTTAACCCTGAAAAGAACAGTTTTTCCCTACTTTGTGGGTTTTGTTTGTTGATTGAAGCACTGCTAAGAAAATATTAGCTAGAGCCTACAGAAAAGACCAGTTTGTTACCAACCAGGTCTTTATTCTTTGATTTGATTGCCTGACAAGTTCAACTGTTTTCCTGATTTTGTTTTTTCTAAGTATAACACTGAAAGCAAGTATCCTGTTTTATGTGCTACCAAGCATATCTGTGTTGGGAGAAATAACCCCATAAATAAATATCTTATTGGTTTTACACTCGAGCAAGCACAACTAATTATTGTGAACGGCTGTGTCTGGTATGAATGGACTACATTTCCCACAATCCCTTGCAAGTCATATTAATATATGCCTTTGCCAAGACTGTGAACATTCTCACCCAGGCACCCGTATGACAAATGGCGTAGTTTTTCGGATTGCTTTTGCGCAAAGGATTTACATGCTAAGGATTACAACTGAAGTCTGAAGAAAAAAAGAAAGTTCAAGTTTAAAAGCTGGAGAAAAAGATTTTCCCTCAACTGCACTTTGGAGGAGAGGTGGCTGTTCCAGGTAGCTATTCCAGGAGGAAAAGACCCTGTGCAGAGCTGGATTCATCACTGGCACAAGGTAACAAGTACCTGGGCATGTCTAGTGGTGGATGGGAGTAAGGCACAGGGGTAATTGAAAAATAAAAGGTAGAAAAAAACACCTGTTTGGAAGGTGGTGCACTGTGGGGGGTTTTTTTTGTGTTTTCTTGCAGGGATCAAGATGGATCCAAAGGAACTAGCTGAATGGATGGCAGCCCAGTTTAGCAGGCAACAGGAGCTAGCACAGCAGGCTCAGGACACTGCTATGAAAGCCTTAATGGACCAGCAGAGGCCAGTGCTTGATCTGGTGCAAGCCCTAGTTAATCTGCAGAACCAAAGTGGACCAGATGCAAGACCAGCAGTAAATACTGGTATACCACATGTGGACAGTGTGGGACTCAATCAGGGAATTGGGGCATTTAGTTTTGGGAAGCTAAAACCAGATGATAATGTTGATGATTTTCTAGAGTCTTTTGAGAGAGTGGCACAAGCATTAGCATGGCCAGAGACCCAGTGGGCAGTAAGGCTGGCAGCCTCATTAACTGGAGAGGCGCTTGCAGCTTATAGAGCAATGCCAGCAGCCCAGGCTTTGAATTATAAGGATGTAAAGGCTGCTATTAGAGATCGCCTAGGGTTGTCTATTTCAGAGTATAGGCGAATGTTTAGAGCTACTGCATTGAGAGTGGGTGAAACACCCAGGGCTCTGAGTCAGAGAATCAGAGGATTAGCTATAAAATGGTTGGAGCCTGAGCAAAAGACGGTGGAAATGTTATTAGACATTATTATGCTTGAACAATTTATGTCTGCTGTGCCTAAAGATTTGCACACTTTCCTTATACAGCAAAATTGCCAAAATCTTGGAGAGGCAACCATGCTAGCAGAGAGATTCTTGGAAGCCACGCAAGCTTGCCATAGAATGGGTGGCCCTCTGAAGATTGGTGCTGAGGCAAGCTGTGCTGTATCAGAAAAGAAAATAGTTAAAAATGTTTCTGAAAATAATTGTACTGTGCCAAACCAGATGACACAGTGGAATAGAAAGAAATGTTTCAAGTGTGGAAAATGGGGACATTTAGAAAAGGGATGCCAGACACACACTAGCTTAATGGGTGTGGATTTAAAACAGCCCAAAGAAGGATTTCTTTTGATGGTTGATGTGCAAGGAATTACCACAAATGCTTTGTTAGACTCTGGGGCAGACCAGAGTATGCTGTCAAAAAGGCTTTGGAAGAGAATAGAGGCCCAAGAAGGATTTGTGCCTAGAACCCCTGAAAGCCAAGTTCACATCAGATGCATTCATGGTGCTGCAACATCATATCCCACCTATAGGCTAAAGGTTAAGTGCCTGGGGGAACAAGAGGAAGTCCTGTTAGCAGTGGTGCCTAGGCTACCCTTTGATTTGGTTCTAGGAAAGGACTGGCCAAGATTTAAGCAGGGTCTAGTGGAAGGACTAGGAAAGAAGGAGGGAGAAGGATTAATGGAAATAGCTCCCGGGCCTTTCTTTGGAAGTCCTCAGTCCCTAGCTAAAAAGATGGTTAAGCTTCCAGAAAGCCAAACTATAGGTAATAAGAGGGGCCTTGTATCCACCCGCTCGCAGGCTAAGGTAGAGAGCCAGCAGAAGGAGGACGGGGAGCAGGCAGAGTTATTAGGAGACTTACCCTCTCATGATGATTTAATAACTCCATCATCTGGGAAAGTAAGAAAGTTGAAAGCACAAAAGCGGCGTGAGAGACTTTGCAGAGCACAGGGTAGGGCTGAGATGTTAGCTGGTCAAAGTTTACCCTGGGTGCCAGCTGAGTTAGTGGCAAAGTTTCCTAACTTTCCACAAGAGCAGCGAGCTGATCAAGCTCTCACCCGGGCTTTTAAGTATGCTCAGGAGGTCAGGGAGGAGTTGCCCAGATTCAGACTAGATAATGAAATATTATATAGAGAGAGTCGGGACCCCAGAAATGGGACCATACGTAAACAATTGGTGCTACCCACAACTTTCAAAGGGCTAGTACTTAGATTAGCACATGATCATCCAGTGGGAGGTCATAAAGGGATGCAAGGAACGCTGGATCAAATACTTATGCGTTTTTACTGGCCAGGTATTTTCAAAGAAACTGCCCAGTTTTGTGCTGCATGTCCAGCGTGTCAGCGAGTTACAGCTGCTCACCCACCGGTGGTGCCTTTGATCCCCGAGCAGTTAAATGGGACTTTAACTGTATTTGGGAGGCTAACTGCACCAAGCGTAGGCAACGAGCCTGAGGAAGATAGGCCCTTGCAGTTGTGGTATCCAGGACAGCCCCTATAAACTCCAGAGATTGAGTAGGAGTGAGATTGGATTTTGGGATGTTTATTACCAGTCCCAAATACTGAAGGACACACATTGTGCAGGTTAGAAAAGTCTTGACCTCTGACTGAGAGGGAGCTCGAATGAGCCAGTCGTCCAGATATGGGAAAACGAATATTCCCAGTGTGCGTAGAAATGCAGCTACTACTGCCATGTATTTCGTGAACACCCTTGGTGCGGAGGCCAGACCAAAAGGAAGCACCCTGTATTGGTAGTGCTTTTCTCCAAAAAGAAACCGAAGGAACCTTCTGTGTGTTGGATGGATGAGGACATGGGTGTACGCATCCTTGAGATCTAGAGAACAAAGCCAGTCCTGACTCTGAAGGTATGGAAGCAGAGCACCGAGAGAAATCATCTTGAATTTCTCCTTGAATAGAAATTTGTTCAATTCTCTGAGATCTAAGATGGGTCTGTAGCCCCCTGTTTTCTTTGGACTAAGAAAATAAGGGGAGTAGAACCCTGTGCCTTGCTGAAGAAGAGGTACTTCTTCTATTGCCCCTTGGGCAAGAAGGGTGGCAATCTCCTGACCCAGAAGGTCAAGGAGAGATGTTGGAGAATTGAACTGTTTCACTATGGTGTGAGGGGGAAGGCTTAAGAAATAAAGCTTGTACCCTTCCCTTATGATAGAGAGTGTCCATTGCTCTGCTGTGATTTGTTCCCATCTGGGAGCAAAGTAAGTCAACCTTCCTGGAATGGTAAGGGGCTCTGGTTCTTCCAGAGCCAGAAAGGCTAAGTTCTCTAGTTGCAAGTCAAAGGCCCTGAGGAGGCTGAGGCTGCTGGGTCATGGCAGGCCTAGCAGCCTTTGATTTGGCCTGTTTAGGTGGTTGCTGACGCTTTGCAGCAAAACGACCTGCAGAAGATGCCTGCTGACTATAAGCAGGATAGTATCTTCCCTTTTTGGAAAAAGATGTCTTTTTGAACAATCTTTTCTTAACAGGAGCAGAGGTAGACTTTGAAAGTCGATCCAAAGCAGAGTTTTCAGCATCCATCTGATTGGCCTTTGCTTGCCAATCCTTACCAAAAAGGTTTTCACCTGTACAAGGGATATTCCCTAATTCATTTTGTACCCAGAGCTCCAAATCAGAAGCTTGTAGCCAAGCAATTCTGCGTGCCCCTATGGCAATAGCCGAAGCTCTGCTTACACACTCAAAAGAGTCAAAGGCTGCACGGTTGGAAAATTTGGAGGCATCTTGGGCATGTTTGAGCCAAGTGAGAAACTCCTGCCTTTTATCCTCCGAAATGAAAGGGGTTAAAGTCTGCAGATGATCTGTGACTTCTTTTAGAAACATCCCTATATAGAGACTATAGGAGTTGATACTGGCAGCTAGCATAGAAGCTTGGAAAACCCTTCGGCCAAAAGCATCTAGGGTCCTGCATTCACGCCCTGGAGGATTAGATGAGTGTCTCTTTGTACTCTTTATTTTTCCCACAATAGAGTGGTGAGGAAGCTGAGTCTTGTGGAAGCCAGGACAAGGAGGGACACGATACATGATGTCTAGCCTGCGAGAATGGGGAGAGGTGGTAAGAGGTGTCTCCCACATCCTCAACATGAGATCATACAGAATCTCATGGATAGGTAAAGTAGCTGCCTCTTTAGGAGTTTTAGGATATTGTAAAATATCTAACTCCTTGGCTCTGGGTTCTGACTCAGGGGCCACTGTGATGGAGAGGCCCCTAGCCACTTCCCTAATGAAGTCTTGAAAAGACAAGTCTTCTGGAGGAGACATTCTTCGTTTAGGAGAAGAAGGCTCCTGAGGAAGAAGTATCGATGCCTCGACAGAACCCTCAGAGTCATCTGAGTCTTCAGAGGAATCAAAGTATCGCCTGTCTGGATGCTCCTGTAGATCGAGTAGGATCGGTATCGGGAGTAACCGGTACTGGTTCGGTACCGATGGGTATCATAGGACAGGGTACCGTTGCAGTCGACACCGAAGCCGATGCCGATGCAATTGGTACCGGCACCGGGAGTGATGCCGGTGTTGGAGCCGGTACCGACAACGGGGATTGTTGCGGTACCGGAGGCGTCGCAGCCTGTCTGAATGCCGACAGGGTGCGCTGCATAGCCAGAATCTTCTGATCCATCGATGCCACCAATGTCTGGATGTCGGTACCTGTGGGAGCCACCGGTACCCCAGAACACGGCAACAGATGATCTGTCGAGGCTGAGCCATCGATGTCAACCTGTGACCCCATAGATAACGCTTTGGAAGCCGGAGCTTCCCGCCGGGGTAATTTTGCCGGTGCAGAATCCTCAAGGGCAAGTCAATGCTTGGAGGGAGATCTACCCTTCGAGGACCGGCTAGATTTATGCTTGGTTACCTGAGATCCATGGGAGGAAGAAGAAGCCCTGAAAGACGTCGATGCCACCGAAGCTGCATCAGAGGGAAACAGGGTACTGAGCTTGGCTGCTCGGTTCTGCCGACCTCTTTTAGACATCATGGTACAGGACATACAATCCGTGATGGAATGATCAGGCCCCAAACATTTTAGACACCAGTCATGGGTGTCGGTGACAGAAATAGTACCGCCACATTTTGTGCACTTTTTGAACCCGGAGGCGGGCTTCTCCATGAGGAAAAAAAAAATTTTTAGGCCTAAGGCCCAAAAACTAAAAATGCACAGTGAAGAAAAGATAAATTGTATGTTTTGGGGGTTTTTTTTGAAAGAAAAAAGAAAAGACCGGCGGTACCGGTCTGACGTCGAAGAAGGCAGATGCAACACAAAAGAATTAAGAAAAAATAAAGAATTTCTTCTGCGGTGACAGGAACACGACCTGCTGGCTCCGCGGAAAAGAAGAACTGGAGAGAGGCAGTTGGGAAAGGTGGGAAGGCAGCATGCCGGCGCTGTGGGATGCTCCCAAAAGCTTTCTTATTGGACGCTGGGGAGTGTTCCCGCGCAGGCTCCGTCGGTACCGACGATACCCATATGTGAAGACTCATTCCTGCTTGTTCCTGGAGATCTCCTCTATCATCTAATGGACCAACTGACTCTCTCACAGGTTTTTTGCTACGAATGTACTTGAAAAAATCTTTATTTCGCGTTTTTGCTTCCGCAGCAAGCTTCTTCTCAAATTCTCCCTTTGCCTGCTTTATCAATACCTTGCATTTGACTTGCCAGTGCTTGTGCTGTTTCCAGGTTTCGTCGTTTGGCTCTTTTTTCCATTTCCTGAAAGATGCTTTTTTGGCAACAGCCTCTCTGACCTCCCCTTTAAACCATGCTGGCAGTTTTTTGGAAATAGATGGGTTTTCAGCATTGTCTTAAATCTTGGAAAAGAGTACCAGGCGGTGGTCAGGTGGGAGGGAGTTCCAAAGAAGGGGCCAAGAAAAAAGAAAGCAGAGGTGTGAGTGGATTCAAAATGTGCACGGGAGACAGGTGGAAGGAATAGGTGATTGGAGTACACCTGTTGGAGGGAACAGTGAGAAGTATGGAGATGGATCGGATCAGATCAGATCAGAGAGATATTGGGAGGTGTTGGTTTGAATAGTGCAGTGGACCTGGGTAAGGATCTTATAGTGAACACAAAATTTTATGGGGAGCCGATGTAAATTAATAAGCAGAGGGGTGATATGGTCTGAGTGAGAGGCGTGGGTCAGTATGCGGGCATTCTGGAGGAGTTACAATCTGCGGAGTTGATATTGGGGGAGGCCAGCGAGGACAACATTGCAATAGTCAATGTAAGTCATAACCAGAGAGAGGAGAAGTGTTGGCAGAGAAGAGGGGGTAAGAAAGGGCAGACAGAGCGGATCTGATGCAGGGAGTTGAAGAAGCATTGAATGACGGAGGAAAAGTGCTCGTGAGAAAATAAGGAAGAATCGAGTGTGACCCCAAGATTAGTGGAGGGAAGAGACCAAAGGGATAGGTGTCAATGCAAGAGAGGCTGCCACAGAGGGGGCCAGTGCAGAGAAGGTAGACCAGATGGTGAAGGTATGTGGTGGTAGGAGCCTTTGTGTGGGTGGGGTGCAGGGCTGCAGTACATATGTGCACGTACTGCAGAGCTTCTGTGTGTGCGGTGCAGAGGTGAGGATCCTCTGTGTGTGTGTGTATGTATGTTGTGTGGAGCTAAGGTACATGTCTGTCCTACAGAGGTGGGGTGCTTGTGTGTGTATGTGTTCTTGAGGGAGGGGAATGCACCATTCGGTAAATAGGCACTGTGCCCTTTTGTCCTCATGCATTCAACCCTTTAACCTTGCACACCCTCCATCCCTCTCCCCATTTTGTTCCCTTTCCAGACTATCTTCTCCTTCCCCCTAGTATGTCCACCTCCCTACCCTCCATTCACCTCATCCTCTTTCCTATTTTCTTTTTAAAATTTTTGTAGTGCACTCTCCCTCGCCCTCCTGTCTAATTGTTTTTTTTTGTTTTAATTGCAGGCCACGACCGGCTCTCCTCATCTGCCCACAGGTGATGGCATCACGGCCCTCCCCTCCTGATCTGCCCAAGGGGATCCCATCGCATGGGGGCAGAAGAGAAGACGAAAGCCATAATTGTAGCCCAGAAGCAAGCTGTCTGCCCGCGGGGATCCCATATCCTGCAGACAGACAGCTTACATCTGAGCTGTGATCATGGCCTTCAACATTCCTGCCCAAGAGGGATGGGATTCCCAAAAGCAGCCAAAGCCAGTCCCAGGAGCCCCTGGAGCCAGGTCCAATTTTTTAATCATCATGGCGATCTTGTGCTCCTAGGGTTTGTTGAGCCATGTTAAAAAGGATATAGCAGAATTAGAAAAGGTACAGAGAAGAGCTCCCAAAATGGTAAAGGGGATGGAAGGATACTCCTATAAGGAAAGGCTTAAAAGGTTAGGGCTCTTCAATTTGCAAAAAGGACAGCTGAGGGAAGATATGATAGAGGTCTATAAATTAATGAATGGAGTTGAATGGGTAAACATAGATCGGCTGTTTACTCCTTCAAAATGTAGAAAGACTAGGGAACACGCAATGAAGCTATAATGTAGCATATTTAAGACTCATAGGAGGAAATATTTTTTCACTCAACGTGTAATCAAAATCTGAAATTCATTACCAAAGGATGTAATGAAAGCTGTTAGTGTAGCTGAGTTTAAAAAAGGTTTAGACAAGGAGGAAAAGTCCATAAACCATTATTAAAGAGAACTGGGGAAATCCACTGCTTACCCCGGGATAAGCATTATGGAACCTGTGCACCTTTTTGAGAACCTGCCAGGTACTTGTGACCCGGATTGGCCACTGTTGCGAAAAAGGATACTGGGCTTAATGATCTCACCCACTATGGCATTTCTTATGTTCTTGCTAACTGGGCAGTGGCGGTAAATCGCCACAACCCGGTTAGCTTCCAGGTTCTGCAGCCAACCCGACATTCAATGCTGGTGGCTCGATATAGCCCTGGCATTGAAGATCCAGGTCTAAGATTCAGCAGCAGTGGCTAGCCACTGTAGGAGTCCTAAGTGTTGGTGCCGAATATCGGGCCTTTAGATTATAAGCTCTCAGGGACAGGAAAATGCCTACTATATCTGAATGTAAGTCGCTTTGAACTTCTGAGAAAAGGTGTAAGGTAAATCCAATTCCACATAAAGTTCCAGTTTCTCCTACTCCCCTAAAAGTGCAATGGTTTTGCAACTCTTCATTGCCACTCCTCTGCCTCCCCCTCCTGATCTCTGCTCTCACAAATGAATTATAATAATAATGTTCATGTGATCTTTACAAGAAAATGCTCAAAGCCAGGTACAAATAAGATACAGCTCCAGAGCAGAAATATAACCGGGTATCCATCTTGAATTGTATCTATCCTCTGTGCCATTCAAATCAGACAAAACGCTTTCCAAATTTTTACATCTGGTTCTTCTGGATTACGGCTTTGCTGACTTTATAAGACGAATATTTCCTGACACTTCCTATTTGTCTTGCCTATGTGTCTTGACTAAATGATAAGCTCCATAGAGCAGAGATCGTCTCCTATATCTATGTGTACAGTGTTGCATGCATCCCTTCTAGTAGTGCTATAGAATAGAAATGAAAAGTAGACGTAAGTAACAGCAACAGGAGGAAGAAGGGCGTTTGCGAGGAGGGAGTATAAAACCTTCTCCACTCCTATTTACTCACACGCCCTTTGCTCCGGTCTTCCCATTATCCGTCTTGATTACTGAATTTCACTTCTGTTGGTGCCTAAAAGAATTTCAAAAGTAACATGGAGACACAGGAAAGAAGGAAACGTTTCCTTGGGAGTGGGGATAATTAAATAATCGCTCCTAGCTTTCTGGATTGCTAGCAGCCGGGTTATTGGCATTTTCCCTTACCTGCCGTGGCTGCTCGAACAGCTGGCTCAGTCCTGCAACGGGATACTCTTGCTTGAATAGATTAGCTCTTGGTGACTTTTCGAAGGAGCTCCTTCTCTTTTGTCCCCCTCGTTCAGAGTTTATGTGTGTCTTCCACCAGGCCATTTCTCAGACAACAGAAAGTGAAACCAAAACTGACAATATTACAGGATATTGTGACCTGTAAAATGTCAAGCTAACAGTGACCCCTAAAGGCAATAGTTACAACTTCAGCCCTCTCTTGCTTAAGACTGGAATATGACTGTTAAGTCATAAATGTCCTGTTCTGGGCTCTGTTTTGAGTTCTGACTTTGTGCTAAGTACAGGCTGTACATCCAGCGTTAGAATACATATGAAGATTAAATAAAACAAAAAGTGCAATTTACATTTAGCTCACACCTTTCCAGTTACAGTAGTTCAAAGGTAAACATTCAGGTACAGTTGCTACAGTATTTCCCTGCATCTGGAGAGCTTATAAAGGGCACGATAATTGCTGCCGCTTGCACATTGGGTTGCTGAATGGGCAGGATAGGGGCGTAGAGTGAGCATGATGAGCACATTAGCATGAGGGGACATATGTAGTGCTGTCACTGTTGCCATTAGCACAGGTGCAGGTAACACCTCAATAGGTGGAGGTAAGTGCGCCCGTAGTAAAAGCCTCATGCACAGATTAACTGTTGGGCATGTGCTGACCATACCCCCAACAGTTACTGCAGAGGCTTTGCCTTAGTGAGTGGTAGGGGTTTGCATCTAACAGACATTAAGCATGCTGTAAAAACTAGTACAGTGTCATTAAAGGGCCCTTGTGTTTGTATCTGAGACAATGGAGGGTTAAGTAACTTGCCCAAGGCCATGAGAAGCAGCAGTGGGACTTGAATCTGGCTTCCCTGGTTCTCAGCCTACTCTGACCCGCTAGGCTACTGCACCCCTGCACTGCTGCTTGTGCTGTGTAACAGCCAGTGCAGATGTGCAAACGGACATGATAGAATGGGACAGAATACTTTTTCACTGAAAGGGTGGTAGATGCTTGGAATGCCCTCCTGATGGAAGTGGTGGGGGCAAAGCCAGTGACTGAATTCAAAATGGCAAGGGACAGACACTGTGGATCCCTTTATAGCAACAGGATAAAATCAAAATGAACATAACTATATCAACAAATAGAGGTGACCTACAGGGAGCGGTAGTATACCCCTAAACAAAGGCATGCAGAGGGGTGACTTGCTTGGAGTGGCAGGTGCACCTACTCTTGCCGCCTTGCTGGGCAGATTAGATGGATCATACTGGTCTTTATCTGCTGTCATATATTATGTTACTATATTTACAGTAAGTGTTGTAGAGAAATATTGTTTCCATATTTCTCTCTTAATATAAGCATTTATGATTGACTGATGCAGTGATTGCTGGTATAAACATTCAAGTTCAAACAAAAATTCTCCTGTTGTTAACTGTAGCCACTCCTCTTTCTAAACACTCAGATCCCAGCCCCTAAAGATCCACGGGATGTGAAGACCCTTTTACCGATCGTGACAGGCACAGGCCCCCTTGCTACCTCCTTTATTTCACCAAGCTTTTAATATAACAATGTGTTTTATTAATGTAGTTATATATTTGAAGTTTCAGATTTTATTGAATATTAATATGCATATCTTATCTTAATTATGTATGTCAGAGTGTAACCCTCTCAGCAGTGTAACCAAGGGGTATAAATTTAATACATTTAATTGTTTTACCTCATAAGGGCCGTTGCAGCCAGCCCCACTATTGGAAGAACAGATGCAGAAATCAAACCAGAACCTACTGCACTTGCACAAAGGGAAATAGCACTTACCATTTCTTGATGTTGCCTCCCAGTTTACCCCCTTGCAGCTTCATGTTATGCCCTCTAGTTTTACAGCATCGTTAGAAGAAGTTTGTTTGTTCATTAATACTCTTCAAGTACTTAAAGGCCTGAATCTTATCTCCCCTGTCCCTCTTCACCTCCAGAGCGTACATATTTAGGACTTCAAGTCTCTTCTCATAAGTCTTCTGACAGAGGCTCTAAATCATTTTGGTTACTTTCCTCTGAACTGCTTCCAGTCTTTTTATATCCTTTGCAAGATATGGTCTCCAAAACTGAACAAAAATATTGCAATTGAGGCCTCACCAGCAACTTCTACAGTGGTATTAGTACCTCTTCTTTCCTGCTGGTAATTCCTCTCTGTATGCATCCTAGCATCCTTCTGGCTTTTGCTAAAAGATTTCCTATATCTAAACAGCCTTCAAGGAAGGAAAAAGACCTCACTTCTTGTTGACCCACCAACTGGGTTCGTTCAAGTGCCCCGAGAGAATGAAGTTTTCTCTTCAAGTTCTGCTGAATACCTTCATGTAGCAACCCACTACATAAAATCTATATCCAGTCTCAGCAAGTGAACACCACAACTGAAGTATGGTAGGAAAAAAAAAGGAATAATATATACTGGCCACACAGCACCCAAGATAAAAAGTACCCACCACTAGCTTATGCACTAGGGGCTAGAGATGGTAGTAGTGATAGTGCACACACCTCAGGTGTAAATAACATCTCTGCCACAGATAAAGGCCATAGTGAACTTGTTCATGGACCCACTATGGGATGAGATAAACCACAGAAGTTAAAAAAGTTAAGAGGATTAATTACACTTAAATGGACTCCTGCCAATAAAAAGGAGATAAAAAGTAGTTACACACCTTAGCAGGTGCTCGCTATGGACAACAGGAATATGTCCTCCAATGCAATCCATGTGGGAACACTCCCCAGCTTCTATTGGAAGCTTTTGGGAGGCTCCACCATGCCTGCATACCTCCTTCCTGTCTTCTGCTGCTGCATCATCTTTTTTTTTTTCAAATATCTTTTTATTAAATTTTCAATCAAAAACATGATAAACAGGTCAATCAAATAAAACAATACATATAGCAGGCCAATAACAGACTTGAAAGAACAAAATATACATGGTCTAGTCCACATCAAGAGAGCATTTTAAAGCAAAAGGAAATAAAATACCAACATTAGAAACCTAGACCCTAAGGTCCACAAATATGGAAGGTGATTATCATCTAACTGAGCTGTCTCCTCCTAAGCCCTGTCTATCCTGTAGAAACTTTTCCAGGTGAGAAGGATCCGTAAAAATATAAGAAGTGCCATCAATCCCAATAGCGCACTTGCAGGGGAATCTCAGAAAAAAAGTCGCACCAAGAGCGAAAACCCGAGGTTTTAACACAAGAAACTGCCATCGACGCAATTGAGTAACACGTGCCACATCTGGAAAGACCTGTACTACTTGTCCACAAAACTTAAGTGCCTTTACTTTGAAATAAGCTTTGAGAATACGCTGTTTAATAGAAACTGAAGGAAAGGTAACTAGCAATGTGGATCTCAAAGTGATAGTGTCAGAGGAATCCTCAATAAAAGCGGTGAGGTTAGCAATATTAGGAACAATCTCATCCAGTGCATCCTCAGCAATGTTTTCCCTTTTAGAGGTTGAAGGAACGTAATAAATGTGAGAAACTACTATAACTTCCGATATCATCAACACTTCCTTAAGATATTTTTCCAATAAGATAGGAGCTGAAAGTAAAGAAGACTGAGGGAAATTTAAAAATCTCAGGTTACAACGACGCATAGAGTTCTCCAAGGCTTCCATTTTGGCATGCAAAACTAAGGAATCCTTAATAGTAGAAGCATGAACAGATCGCAAAATAGGAACTTGAGACTCTAATTTAGAAACTACAGTGTCTAATGAAATTACCTTCCTATCCAGGTGCTGCAACACAGTAGCAGTCTCCTGGGTAAAGGTAGCCAGGGAATTTAACTTCGTGGATACTTTTAAATCAATAATTTTAACAGCCTTCAAAACATCTTTCAGGGTCACATCAGCTTCGAGGGACGGATCCGATGCCTCCGAAGGGGCACCGAGATCTAATCCCTGAACTGGATTAGGAATAGTTATACCAGAACTCACCGCACAAGAAACATCAAAAGGTACCTTTGACACTAAAGAAACTGCGGAACCAGGGCAAAGTGGAGGGGATCTTCCATCGGGGCTTAAAGAGACCCCGTCGGGAGAGGACTGTGCTAATGGTAGAGGAACTACGTGTTTGTCTAAGGGGCCAACCAGTTTAGTAACACCGGTTCCAGCCTCCCGAGACTTGGAATCAACCTTAGCCTTCCTTTTGCCCATCGTATGGAGTCAAGAATTAAAAGTAATACAATTTCACCAATAGAAAGGAAACAAATAAAACTCTACAACTTACGATGAACAAACAATGGAACAGCGAGATAATGTTCATACAGGTAGTTTCTACTCCTTGAGGAGCCGAAATCGCAGAACGTCGCAGTGGCGTCGAAGGGGCGTCTAAGGGGCAGGACCTGCCCCTTTAGACACGCCCCTTCAGTAAACGCTCCGCAGTCGCGGAGAGAGCAAAGGAGAATTTAAACAACCTGGTCCTACCAAGAGCAAGGTGTCCCGGGCGTGCCTGCCCGATATTCTCAGGGCAGCGTCGGCTTCACAAGAGCAGTCCCAGCTCAGCCTGAGCACGAGTAGAGCTCAGCACACCTCCACACTCCTTCCAAAACGCTCTCCCGCTGCTGCATCATCTTGATTCAGTCTGATAACACCTAGCTGTAGCAAAAGACAACGCCTTGGGGAGGTGAGGGGGTTGTGAGAACTTATTCCTGCTATTTACATAGCACACCTACTACAGTTAAGTAACTATCTTTTCTCCATGGACAAGAAGGAAGTAAATCCTCACATATGAGTCTCCCAAGCTACAGACTACTGAAAACAGAGGAGGACACCGAAAAGCCCAACAGGGACAACTCAACTGCGAAATGGCAAGAGGCCAAAACAACTCAATCACCAACTATGCACAAAAAAAGTGAATCTCTCTTCCCTGTCTTATTTATATAATTAATTTTTTGGTAGCCTGGACAGAGACAATGGGCCTACAGGGGATGGAATTGGATTCTAATCCCCAACACAATTCTGGAAAAGAGATTTGATGAAGTTACTGTTAACAGGAATCCCCATCTAGACAATAGTGAGATTTGTAAGTATGGAAGACCACAGCACAGCCATGCAGAACTCCTCCAGGGAGACCAAGCGTAAGCTGGCCACCAATGCAGACATAGTCCTGAACTTTTGAGTGTTGATATGACCATTAAGGCTCAGGCCTACTGGAGCATAAGCAAAAGGGATAGTGTCCAACCAAATTGAAAGAACGCACCTGGAAGCAGCAATGCCTAGCTTGCTGGGGCCTAAGAAACAAGAGCTGGAAGCACTCTCTATGACCTTCATCCACTCCACAAAGAAGTTAGAGGCTCATCCACTGCCACAACTGTACAACACAGTTTCCCCCTTGAGGGCATGAGGCCTCAGAGAAAATGTTAGTGGAACAGTTGACTGAATAGATGTAAATCCAAAACCATCCCTGGCAGGAATTCAGAATGAGTACAGAGGGGTAGACTAGTATTAATGAATTTAGTGGATAAAGTGTTGGAGCCTGAAGTTTTCTCACCTTGCATGGTGAAGAGACTGCCACCAAACAATACCTCCAAGACCAAACTTGAAAGGTCAGGAATAGAGAGAATTCAAGGGAGCTATCAAGAGCTGCCTAGGAAACACACTGAGGTCTAAAGACACTGCAGGAGACCTGCAGGGAGGCTTCCAGAGAAGCAACCTCCACATGGAGTAGAACCCTAAATGCCATACCGAGATAGACATCCATTCCACACCCCTGTGGTAAGCTCCAGCTGCCGTTAGGTGAACCTTACTGAAATCCTAACATGGCGAGGTACAGAAAATATTCCAGCAGTTGTTGGGTTTAATAGACAAAAGGATCTAGGGCCTGGCCTCCCACCAGACAGCACACCTCTGCCATTTGCAGGAAGAAAACCTTTTCATATAAGTCCTCCTGAAGGTCAAAAAGACGCCAGTCACACTAGCCCACAGGTTACACACAAAGAATTTGCAAGGCAACTGCAGCCCTCTGCGCTCTTGTTTTGTTTTTTCTTTCAGGAAAAAAACAGAAAGAAAGAGATCCAAAGCTTCTCCCATCACACTCTTTAGTTACAAAGCCAACCAAGAACACAGAAGGCATGGATCAAGGTCCTCTCCATAAGTTCTTAGGAGTTCTGAGAACATTTTTTTTTCTTTTTTTTTCTGGCAAGAGAGCCCACAGAAAACCCTTGAGATAGAAAACAGAGAGAGTCCTTCCTACTCATAGGTACCAGCAGCAACCCTGGAATCCAATGCAGAGAGGACACTCTTGGCTAGAACAAATATCTCCTCAGAGAGGCAAAAACCCCAAGTGGAGAAAGCTAGTTACTCACCTGTAACAGGTGATCTCCGGGAACAGCAGGAATTAAGTCTTTACATATGGGTATCATCAGTACCGACGGAGCCTGCATGGGAACACTCCCCAGCATCCAAAAGGAAAGCTTTTGGGAGCATCCCACCACACATGCGTGCTGCCTTCCCGCCTCACTGCCTCTCTCACTTCAGTTGAGTTTAAAGCTGAGCCAAGGAGAGAGACAGAGACAACTCCTAGGGGAGGTTTGTGGGTTGTGAAGACTTAATTCCTGCTGTTCCCAGAGATCACCTGTTACAAGTAAGTAACTACGCTATCTCCAGGAACAAGCAGGAATGTAGTCTTCACATATGGGGAACTCCCCAGCTGAAAGATGCCAGAGGAATGACCCCAGTGAGCTGTGAACAGGGTCATACTTCCTCCCATGGATCCCTGGCATCCTACTGGGATGGAGGGTAGGAGTTACAGTAAGTCTGAAAGAGATGCTGTAGGACAGCCTGGCCAAACAAGGCATCCCGATGGGAGTCTTTGTCCAGACAATAGTGGGCTGTGAAGGTATGTACTGAAGCCCAAGTAGCAACTCCACAGATATCATCTATAGGCACAGAGCAGAGATTAGCAACTGAGGCTGCCATTGCTCTCCTCGAGGGAAAGTCCTTTACTATCGTAAGTGAAGGATATGCAGTTTGCAATCCATTTAGATAGGGTTCATTTGGAAACTGGAAGTCCCAAATGACTAGTATCAAAAGCAACAAAGAGTTGAGAAGACTTCTGTTGTTCAGTTCTTTGAAGGTAAAAGGCTAAAGCTCTTTTACAATCTAAGGCAGGGGTCACAAACTCAAATTGCTTTGAGGGCCAAATGAGGACTTGTAAAGTAACCCGGGGGCCGCATAAGACGCGGGGCCTCATTTGCATAAGGGGCCTCATTTGCATAAATATTTGCATAATGTTACCATACACTAACTTTTAGTAAACATGCCTCTTTAATGAGTATGGATAAAGAAAGACTAAAAGATTTAGAAACAAGAAGACAATAATTAAACTGGGAACCCCAAAAGCCAAACTTGGAATGTACAACAACACTGTAGAAATAAAACTATTAATGATGCACATTTCCCAGAGCTGACATATTCCAGTTAATAAATTCAAAATAAAGAGATTTTTCTACCTTTTGTGCATTTTTTTCAGTTGCAATTGTTCCAGCCACTTTCTTCTGGTTTCTTCATGTCGTCTGCTAACTCTCCATCGTCTGCTGTCCATTTGCCCTTTCTTCTCTCCTAGTTTTTTTCCCATTCTCTCTCTACATCTGCTTTAACATACTAATCTTTCTCCTTTTTCTCTTTCCTCATTCCTATTTCATCCACTCAAATTTTACCCCTCCATCTTCAATCCCCACTTACTCTCCCAATACCTGGCCAATTGTAGATTTGTCTTCTCTCCCAGACAAAATATTTTTCCCCTCTCCATTTCACTTTCCCAGCTCCATCCCATTCTAATCCTCCCCCAACATCAGCTCCCTTCTAGTTCCAGCCCCACCCAGCATCCGCTCCCTTCTAGTCCCCCCATTAGTCCATTTCCAGTCCTATCCTAGCCTCACCATCAGCCCATTTCCAATCCTAGCCCCCATCAGCCCATTTCCAATCCTAGCTCCCTCCCCTCACAGCCCATTTCCATTCCAAGCCCCCCTCCCCATCAGCCATTTGCAGTTCAAGCCCCCCTTCCACTCAGCCCATTTCCAGTCCTAGCAACCCCCCCAGCCCATTACCAGTCCTAGACCCCCCATAGCCCATTACCAGTCCTAACCTCCCCATAGCGCACTTCCAGTTTTACCCATCACCCCATTTTCAGTCTTACCCCCCCATAGCCCATTACCAGTCATAACCCCCTGCCAATAGCCCACTTCCAGCCCTAACCCCCATTACCCCATTTCAGTCAGCCCCTCCATAGCTCATTACCAGTCCTAACTCCCCCCATCAGCCCACCTCCAGTCCTTCCTAACCCCCACCTGCCCATTTCCAGTCCTAGCCCCCACCATAGCCCATTACCAGTCATAACCCCCCTGCCAATAGTCCATCTCCAGTCATAACCCCCACCCCCTGCCAATAGCCCATCTCCAGTCATAACCCCCCCTGCCAATAGCCCATTTCCAGTCATAACCCCCCCCGCCAATAGCCCATGTCCAGTCAAACCCCCCCCCCCAATAGCCCATTTCCAGTCCTACCCCCCCTTCCCATAGCCCATTTCCAGTCCTACACCCCCCCCCAGGTAAATTTAAAAAAAACCTGGCTTCTGCTGCTGCAGCAGAAAATCAGCTGTCCCGCGGCCCCTTCCCCTCTGCGCGGAGAGCCCTGAGTGTGCTTCATCTGCGGCATGCTTTTTAAGCCGCGAAGAGAGTGTTTCCCTCTCGCGCGGCTTAAACCTAGTCACTTTTCAAGCCTCGCGAGAGGGAAATACTCTCTTCGCGGCTTGAAAAGCACCCGCTGATGGAGCACTCTCGGGGATCTCCGGGCAGAGAGGAAGGGGCCGCAGGACAGCTGATTTTGCTGCTTGAGCAGCAGAAGCCAGGTTTTTTTTAAAAAAAAAATTGACCGTCGATTCTGCTGTTGCCACGGCGGCAACGGCAGCAGAAGCCGTCACGGGCCGCACAACGTTCTCTCGCGGGCCGCGTGTTTGAGACCCCTGATCTAAGGTATGAAGGTTCCTTTCTGCACTGGAGGCATGAGGCCTAGGGAAGAATACAGGAAGGTAACCCGACTGGTTTAAATGAACAGACGAAACCACCTTTGGCATAAAGTGTGGATGAGTCCTGAGGACTACTTTATCATGGTGGAACCTTGTATAAGGAGGGTCAGCCGCTAAAGCTTGCAGTTCACTAATGCGACTAGCAGAAGTTATTGCAATTAGGAAAATTACCTTCCAAGAAAGGAATTTTAAAGTTGTAGTGGCTAAAGGCTCAAAAAGCGGCTACATAAGCTGCCCAAGAACCAGATTCAGGTCCCATGCCACCGGTGGCGGCTTTATGAGGGGGCTTTGTCAATAGTAGACCTCTCATGAATCTTGACACAAGTGAATGAGAAGAGATTGGTTGTCCATTTTGGGGCTTGTGAAAAGCTGTAATAGCACTGAGATGGACTCGCACTGAATTTGTCTTAAGACCAGAATTTGAAAGATGGAGGAGATACTCCAGAAGCGACTCCATGGGCACAGAAAGGGGGTTAAGCCCCTTTTTTGAACACCATATAGAAAACCTTTTCCATTTGAAAGCGTAGGAATGCCTTGTGGAAGGTTTTCTCCAAGCCTGAAGGATATCCTTCACTTGCTGAGAGAGGTGGATATCTAAAAGTTCTATGCCTTCAGCAGCCAGGCCCAGAGGTGCAGGGACTGAGGATTGGGATGCAGAAGCTTCCCGTTCTCCTGGGAAAGGAGATCTGGAGCATATCCCAACTCTAGAGGAGTTGCTTGAGAGAGACGCAGAGGATACCACGACTGCCTTGGCCAACGTGGAGCTATGAGAATGATATAACCCCTGTCTCTCTGAAGCCTGAAAAGAGTTTTGGGAATTAGAGGAAAGGATGGGCAGGCATAGAGGAAGTCCTGACCCCAATGGAGCTGGAAAGCATCGTTTGCAAGACAGTATTGAGCCGGAATTCTGGAACAGAACCGGGGAAGTTTGGCATTCTGTGGACTTGCAAAGAGGTCTATATCTGGTGTTTCCCAGGTTTGGAACACTCGAGCAAGTTGGTCTGACTGGAGAGACCACTCGTGTGGTAGCAGTATTCGACTGAGCTTGTCTGCCCACAAGTTTTGAATGCCTGGAAGGTATACCACTAGAAGGTGAATTTGGAGCTCTCTAGCGAGGGCCCATAGTCGCAGAGCTTCGTTGCATAGCGAGAGAGAGCCTGTTCCGCCTTGTTTGTTTATGTAAAACATGGCAACCTGATTGTCGGTTTGGACCAGAACTGTCTTTTGACTGAGCTGGGCCTGAAATGCTTTTATAGCATTGCAAATGGCTCTTAGCTCTAAGAGGTTTATTTGAAGAGAGGCCTCTTGTGAGGTCCAGAGACCCTGAGTGGAAAGATCATGCAAGTGGGCTCCCCAACCCAGTTTGGATGCATCTGTTGTCAGGGTGATTTGGGGCAGTGGTTGCTGGAAGGGGGAACCTACCAGGAGATTTTCGAGGGACTGCCACCACTGTAGGGACAAAACAAGACGTGTTGAATTCTTGATTTTGTCTGTTAAGCGACCTGTGGCTTGTGCCCACTGCGAAGAGAGGGTCCACTGAGTCGCTCGCATGTGTAGGCAGGCATAAGGGACCACATGTACAGTGGATGCCATATGCCCCAGCAGTTGACATTTCCTGGGCAGTTAGGAGGGTTTTCTTTACTGCTTGGGAAGCCAATTATATTATTCGTAGACAGCACGGCTGTGGCAGGAATGCCTTTGGCTGCTGCGTGTCTAAGCGAGCCCCTATGAATTCTAGGGATTGAGAAGGGGTGAGGTGAGACTTTGGGTGGTTGAGTACCAGACCCAAATATTGGAGAATTCTCATGGCACAAGACACAGCTCGTTCTGCTTCTGGAGCTGTTGGTGCCCTGATGAGCCAATTGTCTAAGTAGGGGAAGACTAATATCCCCAGAGTTCTCAGGAATGCTGCTACTACAGCCATGCATTTTGTGAAGACTCTTGGGGCAGAGGCCAGCCTGAATGGAAGGACTCTGCATTGGAAGTGGTTTCCTTGAAAGAGAAATTGAAGGTACTTCCTGTGATTTACATGGATGAGGATATGCGTGTACGCATCTCTTAGATCTAGAGAACATAACCAATCCTGATTCTGAAGGTATGGTAAAAGTGTTCCGAGGGAGATCATCTTGAACTTTTCTCGGAACAGAAATTTGTTCAATTCTCTGA
This sequence comes from Ichthyophis bannanicus, assembly GCA_033557465.1. NCBI lineage: Eukaryota > Metazoa > Chordata > Amphibia > Gymnophiona > Ichthyophiidae > Ichthyophis > Ichthyophis bannanicus. The sequence continues at coordinate 938,339,423 of CM066033.1, read as the reverse complement.
AGTCCAGGATAGGTCTGTATCCCCCTGTCTTCTTTGGGATAAGAAAATAGGGGGAGTAGAACCCCCTCCCCCATTGGGATATGGGGGACCTCTTTTATTGCTCCTTGAGCAAGAAGTGAAGAGACCTCCAGACACAGGATGTAGGTGACAGGGCCTTGAGAATTGAATTGTTTTATGACCGTAGGCGGGGGCATGCTGAGAAAGTGAAGTTTGTACCCCTGTCCTATAATGGATAAAGTCCAGTTTTCTGATGTTATTTGTTGCCATCTTTTGGCAAAATCTGCCCGGAATGGTCAAGGGCTCTGGACCCTTCAGAGGCAAAATGGTTAAGTTCTCTAGGTAAAAGTCAGAGCCCCTGTGGAGGCTGTACTTGCTAAGCCAGTTGAGCACTTTGAGCTTGCGGCTTTCTTTGTTGTCTAGGTTGCTGCCCTTTATGGAGAGCATGAACTGAACAATGAATTGGATAGGAATAAGAGTGGTATGATTTTTTTCTTTTTGTTAAAGAAAAACTTCTTGCCTGTTTTTTTCTTTGATTGGTTGGCTATAGACTTTGATAGTCTATTAAAGGTGGTATTGTCAGATTCAATCCGATTAGCCTTGGTCTGCCAATCCTTCCCAAATAAGTTTTCACCTGTGCAAGGAATGTTTCCTAACTTCTCTTGCACCCACTCCTCTAAATCTGATGCTTGGAGCCAGGCAATACGCCATGCTCCGATTGCAATAGTAGAGGTTCTGCTAATAGCTTCAAAGCAGTCAAAAGCTGCACGGTTCACAAATTTGGAGACATTTTGAGCGTGCTTGAGCAGAGTGAGGTACTGACCCCGTTTATCTTTGGGAAGAAGAGGGCTCATGCATTCCAGATCCACTGTAACCTCCTCTAGAAACATTCCCATGTAGAAGGAATATGAGCTAATCCTAGCTGCTAGCATGGAGGATTGAAAGCATCGATGCCCAAAGACATCGAGTGTCCTCGATTCATGGCCTGGTGGGTTGGAAGAATGCGTTTAGCACTCTTTATTCTCCGTATGGCTGATTCCACTACCATGGAATGGTGTGGTACCCAAGTCTTCTGAAACCCTGGAGAAGGTGGGACTTGGTACATGGTATCGAGGCGTTGAGAATGCGGTGACACCGTTAAGGGGGTTTCTCACATTCTGAACATAAGATCTTGAAGGATCTGATGAATGGGCAGCATTGCTGCCTCTTTGGGAGCCATAGGGTATTGCAGAATTCTTAGTTCTTCTGCCCTAGGTTCCTTCTCAGGAGTAACCGTGATTGAAAGCCCCTTAGCTACATCACGTATAAAATCAGGAAAAGACATGTCTTCTGGAGGAGACATTCTGCGCTCAGGAGAAGGAGATGGGTCCTTCAACAAAACTGCTCTTGTATCGGTAGAGTCATCGGAATAGTCATCGGAGCTTTGCATCGACTGATGCTGTATCGATCGATGCTGGTACTGATGAATATCGGTACCATGGTGTTTTGGTTCCAACCCTTCGATGCCAGAGAAACTTTCGAGGCTCGGCATGGGAGGAAGCCGTCCCACCTGAGTGGGTGCCACTGGAGCCGGTACCGGTTTCGGTACCGAGCTCATTTGAACCGTTTGTAGCGGTCTTAGCGGTACCGAGGCAGCTAAGAGGAACGCTAGACTGTGTTCAATAGCAAGGATTCTCTTATCCATTGCTAATGCCGATGCCTGGTTGGTACTGGTGGAAGCAGCTACGATCCCAGAACATGGCAACAGAAGTTCTGCAGAGGTGGAGGCCTCTGGAACATTCTGTGACCCCGTTTGTGCTTTGGAGACCAAAGATTCCCGCCAGGGAAATTTTACCGGTGTACTTTCCTCGAGGGTAGTGCCAGTGGCATCTCGATGCTTTGCAGGAGATCTACCCTTCAAGGACCGGCTAGTCTTTACAGACTTTTTTTAGTTACCTGAGATCCATGAGAGGAAGATGAAGCCCTGGAGGACGTCGATGCAACTGACATCGTATCAACCGTGAAAAGGGAACCGGCCTTTGCAGCTCTGTTCTGCAGGCCCCTTTTGGTCATCTTTCTACAGGAGACACACTCCACTGGACAATGCTCAGGACCTAAACATTTGAGACACCAATCGTGGGTGTCAGTGACGGAAATAGTATCGCCACAGTTTGAACATTTTTTTAAAACCACTAGTTGGCTTCTCCATGTCTGGAGATTTTTGGGCCTAGTGCCCAAAATGGCGCCTAACCCCAGGAGGGGTGAGGCACCGAAGAAAAGAAGTTTCTTTTTTTTTTTTTTTTTTTAGAAGAAAATAAGAAAAAAAAAAATAAGAGAACCGGCGGTACCAGTAGGCGTCGAATGAAGGCAGACGCGACCACAAAAAACAAGAAAGAAGATAAAATTTTCTGCGGTGATAGGAGAGGTGTCCTGTTGGCTCCGTGGAAAACGAAGAACTGAAGTGAGAGGGGCAGTGAGGCGGGAAGGCAGCATGCATGCACTGTGGGATGCTCCCAAAAGCTTTCTTTATGGACACTGGGGAGTGTTTCCGCGCAGGCTCCGTCGGTACCGACGATACCCATATGTGAAGACTACATTCCTGCTTATTCCTGGAGATTACCGTGCTGAACCAAGATAATATACGTAAGACAAGCAAGAAACTAGCCAGGCATAAAGACACTCCATTTCAGATACCCCTCACTCTCTTGTTCACCACTTGTGTATCTTACCATACTCTAGTTTCCAGTTTTGTGATGTTTGTCGTCTTGGTTAGACTGTAAGTTTTGATGAGCAGGAACTGTCTCTTACATCTATATGTACAGCTTTGCATATTGTAGAGCTATACAAATGATAAGTAGTAGTAGTAGTATGGAAGGGCAGACTGTATTGGCCATCATATTTCTACATTCACTGAAAATATTTCTGCATACTTACAGGTATTCCTGGAGGACAGAATTTGGGTACAGCAGCGGTGGAGTTTATTTAATGTGCATATTTCGCATAGTTACTCACCTGTAACAGGTGATCTCCGGGAACAGCAGGAATTTAGTCTTCACATATAGGTATCGTCGGTACCAACGGAGCCTGCGCGGGAACGCTCCCCAGCATCCAATTAGAAAGCTTTTGGGAGCATCCCACAGCGCCTACGTGCTGCCTTCCCGCCTTTCCCAACTGCCTCTCTCCAGTTGAGTTTTAAAGCTGAGACAAAGAGAGAGAGAGGGAAAGGAAAGAAAAGAGAGATACAACTCCTAGGGGAGGTGGGTGGGTTGTGAAGACTAAATTCCTGCTGTTCCCGGAGATCACCTATTACAGGTGAGTAACTATGCTATCTCCAGGAACAAGCAGGAATGAAGTCTTCACATATGGGGACTCCCTAGCTACTGATGCCAGGGAGAGACCCCAGAAGTTGTGTGCCCTTGTGAAAGGGCTCCAGTTCCCCCCATGGATCTCTGGCATCCTACCAGGAATGGTGGGTAGGAGTTGATTAAGTATGGAACAGGTGTTGTAGAACAGCCTGACCAAACAAGGCATCCCGGCAGGAGTCCTTGTCCAAGCAGTAATGAGCTGTGAAGGTATGAACCGAGGCCCAAGTAGCTACTCAACAGATGTCGTCAATAGAGACAGAGTGTAGATGAGCCATTGAGGCTGCCATGGCCCTCACATTGTGAGCTGTGACATGGCCTTCCAGAGAAAGGTTCTTACTCTGAAAGGTAAAGGAAATACATTGTACAACCCAATTGGACTATGTTCTCTTGGAGACTGGAAGTCCCAAATGAGAAGGATCAAAAGCAACAAAAAGAGTTGAGAGGACTTTCTATGTTGCTGTGTTCTTTGTAAGTAAAAGGCAAGTGCTCTTTTACAGTCCAAAGTATGAAGATTCCTTTCTGCATTTGAAGCATGAGGCCTTGTAAAAAATACAGGCAGGTAAACTGCTTGGTTTAAATGAAAAGGTAAGACCACCTTTGGCATAAAGTGTGGATGAGTCCTAAGGACTACCTTTTCATGATGGAACCTCGTATAAGGAGGATCAGCAACCAATGCTTGCAGTTCACTGATGCGACGTGCTGATGTGATTGCAATGAGAAAGATAACTTTCCAGGAAAGGAATTTCAAGGAGGTAGTAGCTAAAGGTTCAAAAGGCGGCTTCATGAGCTGGCCAAGAACCACATTTAGGTCCCATGCCACTGGTGGAGGCCTAATGGGAGGCTTAGTTAGAAGAAGGCCCCTCACAAATCTCGCTATGAGAGGATGAGAGGAAAGAGGCTGCCCATTTAAAGGCTTTAAAGAAGCTGAAATAGCACTTAAGTAGACTCTTACTGAGTTAGTCTTAAGTCCTGCATTAGATAAATGAAGGAGATACTCCAGTAATGATTCCAGAGGTATCGCAAGGGGGTCAAGACCCTTCTGCGAACACCATATGGAAAACCTTTTCCACTTGAAAGCATAAGAGCGTCTTGTGGAAGGTTTCCTAGAAGCATAAAGGACATCCCTTACTTGTTGAGAAAGGTTAAGACCATGTAGGTCTAGGCTTTCAGCAACCAGGCCCTGAGATGCAGAGCGTGGGAATTTGGATGCCACAACGTCCCGTCCTCCTGAGACAGGAGATCTGGAGCAGATCCAAGATCCAGAGATGGAGCTTGAGAGAGATGTAGGAGCAGAGGGTACCACACTTGCCGTGGCCAATGTGGAGCTATGAGTATCATATGGCCTCTGTCTCTCTGAAGCTTGAATAGGGTTTTGGGAATTAGGGGAATGGGTGGAAAGGCATATAGGAAGTCCTGACCCCAATGGAGGAGGAAAGCATCCCTGACCTGAGAACCCTGAGCTGGAATTCTGGAACAGAACCGGGGAAGTTTGGTCTATGTCCGGGGTTCCCCAAATTTGAAAATTTTTGCTACCTGGTCTGCATGGAGAGACCATTCGTGTGGGAGCAGAACTCGACTGAGTCTGTCTGCCCAAGAGTTTTGAATGCCTGGCAGATACACCGCAAGGAGATGAATCTGATGCTCTGGCGAGGGCCCAAAGTTGCAAAGCTTCGTTGCAAAGCGACAGAGAGCCTGTTCCTCCCTGCTTGTTCAGATAGAACATAGCTACTTGATTGTCCGTCTGAATTAGGACTGTCTTGTGGCTTAGCTGGCTATGGAACACTCGAAGAGCAAAGAAGATTGCTCCGAGTTCTAGGAGATTGATATGTAAGTGGGTCTCCTGTGGAGTCCAGGTGCCTTGGGTAGAGAGAACTTGCAGGTGAGCTCCCCAATCCACCTGTGAGGCATCTGTTGTTAGAGTGACCTGGGGTAGGGGCTGCTGGAAAGGGCACCCTACCAACAGGTTTTGGGTTGACTGCCACCATTGGAGAGACAACATAAGGCGACTTGTGTTTGCTATTTTGTCTGATAGTGGACTCAGGCATCTGGCTGCCTGAGTGGATAGAGTCCATTGGGCTGCTCTCATATGGAGGTGAGCATAGGGGACCACATGCACGGTATATGCCATGTGGCCTAGTAATTGTAACATTTCCTGAGCAGTGAGATGAGTTTTCAACACTGCCTGGGAGGCTAACTGCACAATGCGAAGGCAGCGGGACTGTGGAAGATAGTCCCTTGCTTTTCTGGTTCCAGTAAAGCTCCTATAAACTCTAGAGACTGAGTGAGAGTTAGGCTGGATTTTGGGATGTTTATGAACAGACCCAAATACTGAAGGATACGCATTGTGCAAGATAGAGAAATCCTGGCCTCTGACTCTGATGGGGCTCGAATGAGCCAGTCATCTAAGTAGGGGAAGACAAATATTCCTAGAGTGCGAAGAAATGCTGCTACCACAGCCATGCATTTCGTAAACACCCTTGGTGCTGAGGCCAGGCCAAAAGGAAGCACCCTGTATTGGTAGTGCTTTCCCTGAAAAAGGAACTGAAGGAATCTTCTGTGAGTTGGATGGATGAGAACATGAGTGTACGCATCCTTGAGATCTAGAGAACAAAGCCAATCCTGACTCTGAAGGTATGGTAGCAGAGTTCCCAGAGAAATCATCTTGAATCTCTCTTTGAACAGGAATTTGTTCAATTCTCTGAGGTCTAAAAGAGGTCTGTGTCCCCCTGTTTTCTTTGGGATAAGGAAATAGGGGGAGTAAAACCCTGTACCCTGTTGAGGAATGGGAACCCCTTCTATTGCCCCTTGGGCAAGAAGCATAGTGACCTCTTGATCTAACAGGTTGTTGAGAGAGGTCTGAGAATTGAACTGTCTTACCATTGTAGGAGGGGGCATGCAAAGAAAGTGAAGCTTGTACCCCTCTTTTATAATGGAGAGAGTCCAATCTTCTGCTGTTATCTGTCCCCATCTGAGGGCAAAATGACACGACCTTCCTGGAATGGTGGAAGGCTCTGGTCTGTTGAGGGCCAGGAAGGCTAAGTTTTCTAGATGGAAGTCAAAGGCCTTGTGGAGGCTGAGACGGTTGAGGCTTAGCAGTCTTTGCTTTCCTTTGTTTAGGTGGTTGCTGACCCTTTTGGGCAGACTGACCTGCAGAACGTCCCTGCTGGGTATAAGAGGGGTAAAACCTCTTCTTTTTGGAGAAGAATGGTTTCTTGAAAGATTTCTTCCTTGCAGGATCAGCTGTAGCTTTGGATAATCTATCCAAAGTGGAGTTATCAGCATCCAGTTCATTGGCTTTCTCTTGCCAATTTTTGCCAAAGAGATTCTCACCTGTACAAGGGATATTGCCCAGTTTATCCTGCACCCAGAGCTCCAAGTCAGATGCCTGGAGCCAGGCAATCCTACATGCACCTATGGCAATGGCAGAGGTTCTGCTTATGCATTCAAAACAGTCAAAAGCTGCATGATTGACAAACTTAGAAACATCCTGGGCATGTTTAACCAGTGTGAGAAAATCCTGTCTCTTATCATCAGGAAGGAGAGAGCTCAAAATCTCCAAATCTCCTGTGACTTCCTTAAGGAACAGTCCCATATATAAAATATAGAAACTGATCCTGGCAGAAAGCATGGAAGCCTGGAAAGTACGACGTCCAAAGGCATCCAAAGTTCTACACTCACGTCCTGGAGAATTAGAGGCATGCCTCTTTACACTCCTGATCCTTCTCTTTGCTGATTCCACTACAATGGAGTGGTAAGGAAGCTGAGTCTTCTGGAAGCCAGGACAAGGAGGCACTCGATACATGGTATCCAGTCTACGAGAGTGAGGAGAGGTGGTAAGAGGTGTTTCCCACATTCTTAACATGAGATCATGTAAGATCTCATGAATAGGCAAAGTAGCTGCCTCTTTAGGAGCCTTGGGATATTATAGAATCTCCAACTCCTTTGCTCTGGGCTCTGTTTCTGGAGCCACTGTAATGGAAAGACCTCGAGCCACCTCTGGAGGAGACATCCTACGTTTAGGAGAGGATGGCTCCTCCGGGAGAAGTACTCTGGTACCGACCGAGCTGTCAGAATCCTCAGACTCCTCCGAGGATTCAAAGTACCTCCTATCCGGATGCTTCTGTAGAGCACGATACCCGTACTGACCGAAGTCGGTGTCGGGGGGAATTGGTACTGGTCTATCGGTACCGGAAGGCATAGCATGACTCAGTGCCGGCAATGCCGATACCGATGTCGATGCTGTCGCTACCGGTACCGATACCGGTGCCGGTTGAAGTGTCTGAAGCGGTTCCGAGGGTATCGATGCCGCAAGGAGAGCCGCCAGACTGCATTCAATAGCCAGGAATCTCTGGTCTATCGACGCTGCCGATGCCTGGGTATCGGTACCGGAGAATGTAGCCGGTACCCCCGAGCATGGCACCAGTAGTTCTGCTGAGGTTGAGGCCTCGAGAACATCCTGGAGCCACGATAATGCTTTGGAAGCCGAAGCCTCCCGCCGGGGCAATTTTGCCGGTGCAAGTCCCTCAAGGACAATGCCAGAGGCATCTCGATGCTTGGAAGGAGATCTACCCTTTGAGGACCGGCCAGACTTATGTTTAGTTACCTGAGATCCATGGGAGGAAGACGAAGCCCTGGAAGATGTCGATGCCACAGAAGCTGCATCGGAGGGAAAAAGGGTGCTGAGCTTAGCAGCTCGGTTTTGCTGTCCCTCTTCGACATCATCCCACAGGCCATACACTCCGAAATGGAGTGGTCAGGACCTAAACATTTAAGGCACCACTTGTGAGTGTCGGTGACAGAGATGGTACCGCCACACTTGGTACACTTCTTGAAACCCGAAGCGGGTTTTTCCATAGTAAAGGAAATTTTGGGCCTAATGCCCAAAATGGCGCGTGTACCTGAAAAAGAAAAAAATTATAATATATTTTTTTTAAAAAAAGAAACAAACTGCGGTACCGGTATAGCGTTGCGGGAGAATAGGAAAATTTTCTGCAGTGACAGGAACGATAACCTGCTGGCTCCGCGGTAAACGAAGAACTGGAGAGAGGCAGTTGGGAAAGGCGGGAAGGCAGCACGCAGGCGCTGTGGGATGCTCCCAATAGCTTTCTAATTGGACGCTAGAGAGCATTCCTGCGCAGGCTCCGTCGGTACCGACGATACCCATATGTGAAGACTACATTCCTGCTTATTCCTGGAGATTACAGAATACTCTAAAACACGCACACATTTACACCTGCCTTGGAGATGTCAATTTGTGCATGACTGAGAACAGTTATGGGGGCTTTTTTATAAAGCCACCCAGGAACTTATATTGACTTTATAAAAAAAGCGCCTTTTTTGGACTTTCACACGTGCGCCCCATTATAAAATTACCCCCATAAACAGCAATCATAAGGTGGCAGGCTGGAGCTATTTCCCCAGTAACTAGAGACTCCTGTAAATTTCAGCTTATAAGTTTGGAGGAGATATTTTTAAAAAATTACTTTTAGGACATGAATGATGGCAGATGATTTATCTGATCTATTTGAATACTTTATGAAACATAGTTACTCACCTGTAACAAGTGTTCTCCAAGGACAGCAGGAATCAGTCCTCACATATGGGTGACGGTGCCAATAGAGCCTGCACGGAGCATATCCCCATCTTTCAAAGAAAGCTTTTGGGACATACTACCACGCATGTGTGGTCCCCTTCCTACCCAAGGGTGCCATCTTGCTCAGTCAGATGACATAGCTAGGATGGCAGTAAAAACTAAAAGAAGATAGGGAGGCAACTCTCAGGGGAGGAGGGAGGGTTGCGAGGACCGATTCCTGCTGTCCCTGGAGAACACCTGTTACAGGTGAATAACTACACTTTCTCCAGAAACAAGCAGGAAGTCAGTTCTCACATATGGGACTCCCTAGCTCCAGGTTGCCGAGGATCGAACCACGACAGCACAAACACGACCAATCGGGTAGCCATGAGTTGCAGAAGGTGGGTCCCCACTGAGAGAGACTGCAGATCCTAGCCTCCAGCGACATTATCACTCTGGTAGCCTGAACACAGAAGGGTCAGAGGGCAGGAGTTGTCTACACCCCGCGAATATTACGGCGTACTGCCTGGTCAAAGGCACTATCCCTGCAGGATTCGATCTCCAGGCAGTAGTGAGCTGCGAACGTATGAATTGAAGACCACGTGGTACCTTGCAGATCTCTGTCACCAGCACTGAGCAGAGGTTGGCCACTTACATGGCCATCATCCTCATTTGATGCACTGTGATCCAGTGCTTGAGGGAGAGGCCAGCTTGCTCATAGGCGAGGACAATACAGTCCGCCACCCAAATGGACAGAGTTTGCTTAGTCATGGGGAGCCCCAGTCTGCCGGAGTCATAAGACACGAAAAGCTGAGGAGTTTTTTGATGGGCCTGAGTCTGCTGTAAGTAGAAGGACAGGGCCCATTTGTAATCTAGTGTATGAAGTCCTAGTTCCTCCCTGCTGGCGTGGGACCGTGGGAAGAAGATGGGGAGGACCACCTCTTGGTTGAGGTGGAAAGGAGACACCACCTTGAGGAGAAATTTGTGGTGTGTGAGCACTACCCAGTTCTCATAGAACCTTATAGATGGTGGATCTGCCACCAGGGCCTGGAGATCACTCACTCTTCGAGCGAACATGAGGGCCACCAGAAAGGCCACTTTCCAAGACAGTTACCACAGGTGACAAGTGGCCAGGGGCTCGAATGGTGGTTTAGTGAGCTGGGAGAGCACCATGTTGCAGTCCCACTCTGCCGCTGGAGAGTGGAGAGACGGCTTGGATAACAGGAGGCCCCAGAGGAACCTGGGGGCTAGGGGCTTGCTTGAGAGGGGTTTTCCCTTGATAGGGTAGTGGTAAGCGGCTATGGTGCTCAGATGTACCCTCACAGAGTTAGATTTCAGCCTGGTGTGGGACAGGTGCAGTACGTACTGGAGTACTAGTTGCATATGGCAGGAGAAGGGATTCTCCTCCCTTTCCGCACACCAGGCAGAGAACCTTCCCCACTTAAAGGCATAAGCCCATCTGGTGGAGGGCTTTAGGTAGGCCAGTAGGATCTCCTTGACTTCTCCTGGAAGATTGAAAGGGGCCAACGCTACCCTTTCAGCAGCCACACTGTTAGCATTAGCGACCCCAAATTGGGGTGCAAGAGGGAGTCCTCCTCCTGGGGCAGGAGGTTTGACACTTGGCCCAGTGGGACTGGGAGTGCCACCAACTGGGAAAGCAGCAGATGGAAAAAAGGTTGCCTGAGCCACCTGGGGGCAATTAGCATAAATGATGCCCTTTCGCTCTGGACCTTGAAGAGGGTCCTAATGGCCAGGGGGGTTGGTGGGAACGCACAGAGTAGGCCCTCCGACCACAAGATCAGGAAGGCATCTGCCGCCACTCTCTCCAGGTAAGGCTGACGGAATTAGAAGCGGGGTAGCTGTGTATTGTCCGGAAAGGCAAACAAGTCCATTATGGGCCTGCCCCAGAGGTGGAAGAGCTGCTTTGATACTCTGGGGTTTAAGCGCCACTCGTGTGGGCGAAGGACTCTGCTCAGCCTGACCGCTAGGCAGTTGTCCTGTCCCGGGAGGTACACCGATTGCAGAAGCATGATGTTGCATGCTGCGAAGAACAGGAGGGCCACCACCTCCTGGCAGAGGGAGTATGAACCCATGTCCCCCTGCTTGTTGATATAAAACATGGCACCAGCCGGTGTCACAGGCAGTGGCGGAACACTTGTAGGGCCAAAAAGATTACCCTGAGCTCCATGAGATTGATCTGTAGGAGTAACTCCTCCTGGCACCAGCTGCCCTGTGTGTAGCGGTCTCCACAATGTGCCCCCCAACCCAGGAGAGAGGCGCCTGTCATTAGGGTCCTCTGCGGTGTGGGTGCCTGGAAGGGCATTCCCACCTGGAGTTGGCACAAGTTTTGCCACCAGTTGAGGGACTCTGCCATTTGGCGGGCAACCCTGACCTGTCCCAAAGCCTGCCCGTGGCCAGAGTCCACTGCAAGCTGAGGCACCACTGGACGGTCCGCATGTGTAAGCGGGCTGAGGGCGTGATGTGGCCTGCCAAGGCCATATGGCCCAGCAGGCAGAGGAGATGATGAGCTGGCACTGACCGGTGGCATTGTACCTCTCCTACCAGTTGCCTGAGGCTTTCTGCCATTTCTCTTGGGAGGACAGCCTTGACCTGTAATGTATCCAACTCAGCACCTATGAACTCCAAGCTTTGAGCTGGAGATTTGGAGTAGCTGATGATGAACCCCAGGCATTGCAGGAGGGTTGCACGCTCTGCCGCTTGACTGATCTCTGAAGCCATACTGCCCCGATGAGCTAGTCATCTAGGTAGGGGAAGATGAAAGCTCCTTGCAGGTGCAGGTGGGCGACTACCACTGCCAGGCATTTAGAAAGACCCTTGGCGAGGAGGCCAAGCTGAAGGGTAGCACCCTCCCCCACCACTAACCGTAAGTACTGCCTGTGGGAGGGGTGGATCAGGATGTGAGCGTACGCATCCTTTAGGTCCAGGAAGCACAGCCAATCTCCATGGTGGAGGTAAGGCAGCAGTGTTCCAAAGGAGAGCATCTTGAACTTCTCCCTCACCAGAAACTTGTTTAAGTTTAAGTTTCTCAGGTCTAACATGGGCCTGAGGCCTCCAGTTCTCTTTGGGACAAGTATGTATCTGGAGTAGAAGCCTTTTCCCCATAGATGTTTGGGTACAGGCTCTACTGCTTTGTTCCTGGGCAGACCTGCAAGCTCTGAGAGCAGAAGGATCTGATGAAGGATAGGTTGCATTTGCTCTCTTGGGAAGAACTTGGGTGGTACCTGCTGTAGGAGGAGGTATCCGTCCTTTACCACCTGCAGTACCCACTGGCACAAGGTGACCTTAGCCCACCTGTGGACAAAGAGTGCCAGGTAACCCTCTGTGGGCTGGTGAAGGTCTCCCAGCTCCCACCCTGCCCTGGGAGTCAAAAGCTCCCCGTGGTTGGGTGGGAGCTGGGGCCTAGGGTTTCTGAGCTCCCTGGCCTTGTCTTTTAGGGTGAGAACCTTGTTGTTGGCCCAAAAAGAGCTGGTAGTGGTGACTCTGAGTCTTTCCCCGATGGTTTCTTACGGGAAAAGGATGAGGTCTTTTTGGAGAGCATCTGTCGAGTCACCACGTTGGCCTCCATCTCGGCCGCCTTGTCAGCCATAGGCTTGGCGAACAGGCTCTCCCCAGTGCAGGGGATGTTGAGCAGCTTGTCCTGGACCCATTGCTTGAGGCCGGAAGACTGCTGTCAGGCTTGGCGCTGATGCTGGCTGTTGCTACTCGTGCCACTGACTTGGAAGCCATCATAGGCCACCCGGGAAAGGAACTTAGGAGCAGTCCTTGATCCCGGAGGTCAGAGAATGGAACCATTGGAGGGGTTCCCCAGCAAGCCCCACTGAAAACCTGGACAACTCCTGGGTTAGGGCCTTCAAGTACATGCCTATGTACAGTTCATAGAAACCAGCAACCCAGCATGGAGCCCTGGTAACACTGGTGCTCAAGGGCATTGAGGGCTCTAACATCCCTTTCCGGAGGGACAGAGGAATGGGTCCTTTGGCTATTAGGTTTCTCCATGGTCAACTTGACGACCATGGAGTTATGTGGGAGTTGGGGCTTGTGGAACCCGAGGCCCTTCTGTACACGGTGTTTCCCATATTCTGAGTAGCAGCTGCTCGAGGATTGGCTGCACAGGCACCCTGAGAGTTTCCTTGGATGGAGACTTGTACTGGAGAATCTCCAGGTCCTCGGTGCACAGATCTTCCTCTGCCTCAGTTTGCACCAAGAGGTCTCTGGCCATATCCTTGACAAAATTTGTGGAAGGCCACATCCTCCTGAGGAGAATGGCACCAGGGGAGACTGGTCCAAGGGAATATCTCATGCTGTTTGGTTTCCGGGCATGCCTAGTCATCGATCTCCCTCTCTGAGTAAAGGGATGATGACGAGTCCGAGGACCTGCGATTCATAATGTCGAGGCCTGTGCCAAGTGGCCGGTGGCCTCCGGAAGACCTGGGATCTGAGTCGCGCAATCTGGCCAGGGAGGATCGGATGCCTGAGGAACAGGACAGAGACCTCAACCGGCACAGACGGCTTACCCGAGGCCGGTGGCGCTCGGCTTGATGACTGGGGACTCCCCCACAGTTGGGGACCCGGTCGTCGGGGCAGATGATGCGGATGAACCGGCTATCATTGCCTGCTGCAGGGCCAGGTTAACAGTGATGTTCTGCTCCAAGGCCGCCATTCTAGTTCCCAAGCCAGAAGGCTCCGCAGTTTTGGGCATGGGCACTGAGGATCTCAGGCCCGGCGCTAGCACTCTCACGAGTGCATCCTCAACGAGGACTATGGTCTTAAGGAACCTTACAAGGTCTCCGCCGGCTGAGGAATCCTTCTTGAGGACCTTGGTAGGGCGCTTCTTGGAGCCGCCCAAATCCCTCCGGGTGGTTTTTACCAGGTTTCTCTGGTGCCACCTTGGCGAACTTGAGGATTTTTTCTTCTTTCTCTCGGGGTCCAGGGTCTTCTCGGAGGAGCCGCCACCGCAGGACTCCGAGGATGCCCGGGCCTCATGGGAAGTGCTGAGCTTGGAATCGGTGAGACCAGTGCCGAGTCGGACCTGGGAACAGTTTTTCCTGCAACCCCAACCTCTTTTTATTGGTCTTAGGCGTCATGGCCTGGCACACGTCGCAGGAGATGCTGTCATGGTCTGGGCTCAGGCAGCAGTCATGGGTGTCTGTAACTGACATGGTTTGACTGCAGCAGTCGCATTTTTTAAGCCCACCGGGAGACATGGTGGGAAAACACCCGGCTGGAAAATACCCGACGAAAAAGGGCACGAAGCAATCATCGTTCAAAGACGACAAAAGGAGCCGAGAACAGCACCGAAGTCAGCGCCAGCTCGAGGTGGGAAGAGGAACTGGTACGCAAACCGGGAAACTAATCTTTTTTAAAAGATTAGCAAGGATTTTTTTCTGGGGAAACAGGACAGACATCCATTGGGCTCCACAGAAAAAAGGAGACTGATCAAGATGGCACTCTTGGGAGGGAAGGGGACCACACATGGCCCAAAGGCTTTCTTTGAAAGCTGGGGAAATGCTCTGCGCGGGCTCAGTCAGGGCCAACATCACCCATATGTGAGGACTGACTTCCTGCTTGTTCATGGAGAAAGAATTTCAGAAGTATGTGTTGCACAGAAAGAAAAAAAACAAAACAAAACAAAACAAAACACAAGGCAAACCGTGATACTAGTCTGGTGAGCATGAATTCTTGAAAATCCTTCAAGGTTGAATATGATTTCCTTTTTAATTTATTCGGATTAGACTTTACATTGATATGTATGCACTCCTTTCAGTCTAATAACATAATTGTCAATCTCCTGCATCAAAGCACTTTACATTGTCACACTAATGAGGCTTGTATAGTGCAACGGTATCCATTTTATTTCATATCTTTACCACTTAAGTGGATTCAGTCATTCCATCCTCCTTATAGTTCTAGAACTGAACTAAGCCGGGTGCGTCCAAAGAGTGGCCCACTTGAGATTTTTACCAAAAATAATTTACCTAATTTATAAGTACACATGATTTTGAAACATTATAGAGCTATTTGATGGACATGAAATCAATATGTCAGAAGAAATTTATACATTTTGATGAGTATAAATCATGCCATACAACAGGCTAAAATATTCATGCGACCCACAAACATGGATTTCTGATTATGTAGCCCATCACTGAAAAGACCTAGATGCCCAGGACAGACTTTTAAAAAGGACTAATATCAAAGTCACAAAATATCATTAGCCACGACGAGATGACAATCCAATATAAAGCAAACCTCTCTCAAATGAGATCACCATTTTGTACAACTGCCATGACATAACGCCTAGCAGTATATTATTGGGCATGAATTGTCCTACTGTTACAGTGCACACCTCAGTTGAAAGGATGGAGGCCACATAACCTAAGTGGCTTAGAAAAAATAATTGTGGAAGAATTTTGCAGTACACACCCTGAGGGAACTTTTCCTATCTTTGGTGTTAAAATGCTTTTCTTGTATCTTATTTTAAATAGAACAGTTTCTAGAATGTGAGACCAATTAATTTTATGAGAATAAGCACTTAAGTCAAATCTATAAAACACAGTACTACAAAAGTATAGGGGTTTGAGCACCATCAGTCTCATCACTTGATTTTATTAGAAGGCAGAGTGTACTAATATTCTTCGCTTTCTCTTAGAATACTGTTCTGCAAGAGAGACAGGGCCTGTTCCTGAAGAGGACATCAAGATCACCGATGGATACACTTACACATACATATACACAGTGCATTATCTGGATCTTCTCCCCCTCTTTCAAACATCAGCAGAAGGTTTGTTCTCAGTGTTCCCTCTGAATCACTTATTTCTTCCAATGTATTAAGGAAGTCCTAAAGAAAAAGCATAATTGTGAAATCTCCTTTCATCAACTTGCATCATTGATAGGAGCCCGGTCAGTGCCCAGGAGGCTCTCCCTTTCAGCAGGGTCATTCTGGGTTGTCTTACACCATGGGAGCTTGTCAAGCAATGGTTGATGTAGTCCATTATAGAGAGCTGTTCCAACCAAGAGAATCAAAAAGCCCAAAATCTGGAGGGAGTGGAACACCTCCCACCCTACAGCCAAGCTAACAATCCAAATTGCTACCGTTCGCAAGCTGTCCAGCACCATACGTGTGGTGGCACTAATCTCTTTGGTCACACTGATGCCAGCAAAGTTGAAGAAAGCAATGCTGCTGATATTGCCCAACAAAGCTACGATGATGAGAGGTTGGCTGCCCATTTGGCAAAAGGCATCCAGGGTATCTTCGAGGACATGCCGGTCATTGTTGCTGAAGTTATTGGCTGGAATGTAGTACATAGGAATGAGCAGCAGGGACAGGATGATGAAGCCGAAGAATCCTAAAAAGACACAAAATTAAAAAGTTTAGAAAGGGTAACAAATTTAAAATCCCATTTTTACCACTTAAGTTGAGCAACTTGCTTCACTGAATTCTGGGACAAGAAAATAGTATCACTAATTTTGTCTTGTAAAATATGGTATACACTGGATATGCTGTATAACAAAAAGACTTGTTAACATGGCATTAAAACTGATTTTGCACATGTGGATTCACCAGCAATAAAATTACAAAAATTGGCCTCTTACCAAACAAGATTTATATGTAGTATTCTTAAGATCAGAGGGTAAACAGTAAGATTAGCAAAAATAAAATGCCTGAAAAACTACACAGTAGTATGGCTGGAAATATATTATCAGGTATGCTAGTTTCTTCATGATCTCTTGTAATTTGATTAGAAGTACCACAGAGGGTAATGGGATGACTTTTCTCAGTTAAATGACTGACTTTGTATCAGGGTTTTCCCATGTATGTTCTACATTATCCACAGAGTATTTAGCAACACTATTGTTTTTGTCCCAATTTCCTTAGACACTCCAAGAAAACACATTTTTGCTAAGTAAAAGGAAACCTTAACATACAAGGCCTGATTTGGAAAGATTCTATTACATGAACAGCTCTAGTTGCACTGTACATGCATAAATCAGTTATAGGACTCCTCATAGAAGTCACTCACACCGAGGATGTAAACAGACTATACGGTCAAAGGTACAAAAGGAAAAACAGACAAAGAGCCAGCGAGTAAAGGGAAATGTAAGGAAATTGAAAGGTAATTCTCATTTCAAAAGATGGCACTTTAAATCAAAAGCAGATGTCAGAGAGGGATACAGTCCTTAACTTTGTGAGGAGGGAGATGAGAGAACCCTATTTCAAAGATACTGGACTAAGAGGGTATGTATGTTAAAACAGAACAAATGTAGTTTATAGCAAGGTACTATGAGTCAGGGATAAGGAACCTAATGAACTGAAGAGCAATTAGCAGCAAATGAAAGACAAAACAAAAAAAAAAAAAGGTAGATAGGTCAAGACGGGGCATCCACTTAAAGTTAAAACCGTGCTTTTCAAATGGGAGTGATACTTAATAGAAAAATCAGTAAAGAGAAGAAAAATATGTAGAAGTGTGGAGTAGCTGAAAGAAGCTATATGCTATGGCATGGGAAGATGTTGAAGCGGTTGAAGAAAGCAGCGAGCATAATCAGAAGACTTAAAATATGAATTGGAAGATTAAGGAGAGGAAGGGACTAATTTTATAATGCAGAAAAGACAAAAAATATAGTTGGAACCACTGTTCCCTCTAAGCTGTGCGCGTGTGCGCGCGCACACACCTCACCGAACGAGCGCACATACTTTACAACACAGCGCACAAAAATTACGGTTCTGATTCTGATAGAAAACAACACAGACGTCTTAAAATTTAAAAGTTGTTAAGTATTTACGGTTTTCACAAGTTCTACAATGTTTTCTAGTGCAATTAATGTGGTGTACATACAGTATTCTGATGTGTAGTCAAATTTTAAAGTATATAACTCCGAGTGTCTTTATGTGGCGCACAAAAATTTAACCTTCCTTCAAAAGCTGCACAGCTGATATTTTATGCGCACACAGCCTACAGAAAATTAGAGGGAACATTGGTTGGAACACAAGATAAACCAAGGATTTATTTATTTTTATTTTTATTTATTTTATTTTATTTTTATTTAGACAGTTTTTGTATACCGCCTTATCCTTCAATCAAAGCGGTCACAACACAATTGGGGGATACATTTAACACGCGGGGATATGAGACACATACACTAATACTTACAGGGAACATTGGCTATGGAGGGTTAAGTGGCTTGCCCAAGACCACAAGGAGCACCTGTGGGACTAGAAACCCCAGTCCTTCCGGCCCAAGGTTGCTGTCCTCTAGTGGGATTTGAACCCCCGACCTTCCGGCCTGAAGTACCTTGCCCAAACCACTAGGCTACTCCTCCCTGATGACCTTTGCTGCATCAGAAAGAGTGGAGTGAAAACTATAGCAATGAACCCTTAAGAGGGACAAAGCACGCAGTCAGATGGGAAAACAACAAACACTGTTTTGGAAGCAGTCAAGGGGTAGCGCGAAGCCATCCATGAAAGAGGCAGAAGGAAAGTATGATACACATGGTAGAAGTATAAAACAATGAAAGCCTGCGTCATCCAAAAAGTAGCGGTAAAGACAGCTGAAGGAATAAATTGGAAGGAGTACAAGTGTTAGCAGAAAAAAAGATGGGCAAGTTGGACGTCTCGGGACACTGACAGAGAAAGAAAAGGAAGAGGTAGGAGATTCTGGGACTTGGCCAAAGAGGAGCTGAACCAGCAGCAAGCGTAAGCAAACATGCTGACCGAGGCAAGGTCTTATTTTACGAATAGGGCAAACTATGTTAAACTTAGAGGGACTGGGAAAACTGCTAGTGGAGAGACAGGGACTAAAATGGCAGATAAAGAAGAAGACATTTGAGGTGAGGGAGGAGTGAAGACAGTGTCAAAATTAGAGTTGTGGGCTTTGTGTTTAGAAACGGTTTAATGAGAAACAAGGGAGGAGGAGAAAAATTAGGTAAAGGAAAAGCAAACAAGGGGAGTGATGACTGACCTGTAAGGGGCCAAGGTGGAAGATGGCCAAGAAAGAGTGGACTGAAGACAGACTTTACTGAGCAAGAAGTAGAAGAAAGAAGAAGGGAACAGAAAGAGGAATCAGGGTAATGGATAGGCACAAGACCAAATGATGTTCTTACGACACTGCTGGTTCATTGGAGACTGCATACGAGACTGATAATAGTATGATTTGAGAGAGAAAGAGCAGTGGTAAATGCACTGTGGAGGGGACACGAAGCTGACAAGATCTAAGCTGCAGGACTGTGGCGTTTTAAACATAGAATCTTTCTATTGAAACCTTGTATTACATAAAAACGGTACTTTCCATGTATGTACTTTGGCAGTAATAACCCTTCCTTAAAAGGTGATATTTTTTTTCTTTTTTACTTGTAAATTCTGTCCAATACATGCCAGTTAACAAGCTTTCAATGCTCTTCACACCTTCCAGGTGATGCTCACCACCCCTGTACCAATCTGATCGTCACTTCCTTTCCTATCTACTAGGCCACTGTTCAGCATCCAAGCCCTCAGGGGCTTCCAGCAATGATTCTTTACTTTCTGTCCCTTACTATAACTATTGCACCTGAATGTAACTCGTCTTGAACCTCTGCTTTGAGAAGGCATCAGCTGAGTATTTACGAGGTACGGTCAAAATGTATTGAGACTTGTACAATAACACAAGAAGTATAACACTGACAGTTACTGCATTCAGTCTCCTTCAAAGTAGTCCCCTTCTGATAAAACATACTTCCTCCAGCGTTCCTGCCACTGCTGGAAACAATTTTGAAATGCCTCTCTATGCTGTGAAGCTGCTGTGTCAAATTTTGCTTCCAAGTCATTGAATTTACTTCCTTTCAGTGGTAATTTCAGTTTTGGAAACAAGAAAAGGTCACAGGGTGAGAGGTCAGATGAGTATGGAGGCTGATGGACTTGTTCAATTTGGTGTTTGGCCAAGAACTGCTGGACAAGATGTGATGCGTGAGCTGGGGCGATATCGTAATGAAGTAACCATTCCTAGAAACATAGAAGAATGACGATAGAAAAAGACCATATGGCCTATCTAGTCTGTCCTTCCATATCAACCACTACAACAGTCCTCTTTTTCCTTTAAAGATCCTCTGTGTTTGTCCCATGATTTTTTGAATTCAGATACTGTCCTCATCTTTACCACCTCCACTGGGAGACTATTCCACGGATCCACCACTCTTTCCATAAAGAAATAGTTCCACATATCACTCCTGAATCTATCCCCCTTCACCCTCATCCCATGTCTCCTCATAGCAGAACTTGCTTTCAATCAAAAGAGGCTCTCCCCTTGTGCATTTATGCCACGGAGGTATTTAAAAGTCTCAATCATATCACCTCCTCATATCCCGCCTTTCCTCTAAGGTGTACATATTAAGATCCTTAAGTCTGTCCTCATATACTTTATAATGAAGACCACTAACCATTTTAGTAGCCACCCTCTGTACTGACTCCATTCTGTTTATATCCTTTTGAAGGTGCGGTCTCCAGAATTGCACACCATACTCCAAATGAGGTCGCACCAAAGACTTATACAGAGGCACTATCACCTCCTTTTTTCTGCTAGCCATTCCTCTCTGTATGCATCCAAGCATCCTTCTAGCTTTTGCTGTCACCTTTTCTGTTTAGCTACTTTAAAGATCAGACACAACCATGCCTAGGGTCCCGCTCTTCTTTAGTGGACAAAAGTGCTTCACCCCCTATACTATATTGCTGCCTTGGATTGCTGCAGCCCAAATGCATGACCTTGCATTTTTTTAACATTAAATCCCAGCTGCCAAATTCTAGACCATTCTTCAAGCTGAGCTAGATCCCTCCTCATGTTATCTACACTTTCCTGGGTGTCTACTCTATTGCAGATTTTGGTATCATCATCATCCACAACTCTGGCCTCTTACGACAAAGTGCATCTCTCAGACGAGACAGAACTTGGGACGTAGTACTCCTTATTGATGGTTTGGCCTTTTGATGAATACCCCAGTAGTCAATGAACAATGATGAACAATACCCCGGTAGTCAAAGAAAACAGAGCATGGCCTTGACATAGCCCGTCAGGTGAGGAGCATTCTTGGATCTGGGAGAGTTTGGAGTCTTCTTTTGTGAAGACTAAGCCTTAGTTTCTGGGTCATAACCATAAACCCATGATTCATCGCCAGTAATAATCTTTTTGATGAAATCCGAGTTATTTTCAACACATTCCAACAACTCCCTGGCTGCAGACAGTCTGTCTATCTTTTTGTTCAGGGGACAGGCGTTTCAGCATGAATTTTGCAGACATACGTCTCATCCCCAAATTGACAGTAAGAATGGACTATACCAACCTGAAACTGATGTCCATGTCCTCAGCAAGCTCCCTGATAGTAAATAGAAAATTTGAGCATATTGCAACACGCACTGCTTCATTCCTGCTCATGAATGGCCTGCCAGAACATTCGTCAATGTCAACACTTTGGCAGCTCTCTTGGAAATGTTTGTACCAATCAAACTTGAGCACGACTCATGCATTCATCGCCATACACTTACTGTAACTCGTCATATGTCTCTTTGCATGACTCTCCAAGTTTATGGCAGAATTTAATATAAATTCGCGGTTTAATTTTTTTATTCATCATAAATCTGATGAACTGCTTTTACGTGATATCAAACATCACGTGATTAAAATACATACAGGTGTGCTGCAGCCACGCTACACTTTGCGCATGCAGAGCACATGACTAGGTCACTGTATGCTTAATAGCATCATGGTGCGACAGTTTTTTATAGCTACACAACAAGACTTGATACTTTTTGATCACACCTTGTAATTTAAAAATAAATAAATACTAGGATCCGAGGCATTGTATGGTAGGATTCAAGAGGCAATATGGCAGTAGCAAAACTGCTAGTGGGGAAAGATAAAGACCAGGGTTATAATTCAGACATACATACACCACATCATCTTAACACATGGAGGTGGTCAAAAGACAAAGAAGGAATTAAGCCCCTCCGACACTCCATTTCACGCAAAGGCTTGTCCTCAACTCAAGTGTTTGAATACTTTTATTTTTTATTCTGTTTAAAAACTTGTCAATCTTTTTGTTACTGAGTTAAATCAGATGTCGCAGAGGTCCCAGTTTCCATAAACCATCCAGGATGCACCAAATTTCTCCTGAGATGGAATCTACTATTGTGTGAATACCAGAAAAGACCTCTTGCCAGTTTGCCTACGTACCCTCAGTGCCTACAGCTCGGAGAGGGTGCACATCATGTTTGTAAACAAACTTCTCCTCTAGGACCATCTGAATAGCCACAATCACTTGGGCCAGGATGATGAGGAGATCGCCTAGGGGAGAAAGGCAAAGAAAAAGAAAAATAGTCACTTTATTATTCCTGAACCCAAGAGCTACTAGAAATCCTGAAAGAAAAGTCGAATGGTCAGCAGTTCATTTTCAATTTGCTTATCTCAGTCACTCCTAATTTTTCAAATGTAGTTTCACAGTCTTTCACTTTGTACAAACTCCCAGTGCCCTTTGTAGCAAACCGTGGAAAAACAAAAATGATTAACTCACCTCTTCCCTCTGACCTTAAGGTCAGATGCTCATTCTTGGAAATGTTACAGAGCAGTCAAGGAGTTCAAACAAAAGTAGTAGTTTGGAAAAGAACTAGGTCTGGTCTCCTATCACAAATATTTTTAAACTAATACAAAATGGTGTCTCTTGAGGAGCAGCCTGAGCTGTCAAGTGGCCGTGTGGTGCAGAGTCATGCAAGAGACCAGTCAGTACAGGAAAAGTGCAGAATCACCTCTTTAGTACAATACACTATGAAAGCTCTTAACTCCATGGTCTCTGGTTCTTGCGGTCTTTAGTTGAGTGAAGGATGGGATTCACATGATGGCTAACTTCTCCTCAATGGCTACAAATCTGAGACTTGTGTTCAAACCTCCAGCCCATCATTAACCATGCAATCATGGGCAAGTTACTTAACTGTACTGCAGTCAAAAGTTAAAATGTTTTAGGCAGAGACATTGTAATTCAAGTTCAATGTAAACCGTTTTGAATATGAAAGGCGGTATATAAAAACTGATAAATAAATAAAATAATGTGAATTATCATATGCAGTTTACACTAACAGTACTAGAGAAGTTACACTACTTTCTCAAATTCAGTGAAAATGTTTTTCACTTAATGTGTAATTAAACTCTGGAATGTGTTACTGGAGGATGTAGTAAAAGCTGTTAATGTAGCTGGATTTAAAAGAGGTTTAAACAGGTTCCTGAAGGAAAAAAAAATCAATAAACAATTATTAAAGTAGACTGGGGAAATCCACTACTTTCCCCTGGAACAAGCAACATGGAATCTGTATACTTGGAAACTTGACAAGTACTTGTGACTTGAATTGGCCACTGTTAGAAACAGGATACTGGCCTTGATGGACCCTTGGTCAGACCCAGTATGGCATATCTTATGTTCTATTATGATTAGCATATTCAAGATTCAGCATAAAAAAGTGACCTTTTACTTACCAGATAAATATCCTTTCCTCGTGTCCTGCTAGACCAGTCCAGACATATGGGTCTTTTTCCCCTATCAGCAGATTGGTGGAGACAGAGAACCAATAAAATGCCCAGGTTTCAATGACATCTCTCTCATTCCTCTTTTAGCCTGAGCCATAAGAGGGCAACTCTGTATACGTCCAAAGCATATGGGGAAAAAAGGCAAACCTCACACAATCTCAGTGATGGCAACAAGGATTAATCAAACAGTAGAGAAACTATGTACAGGAAAGCCGTCAAATAGGATATGGACCTACAGAGCCAAGCATGTAGATGTGAGCAGATCAGCGCTGCATCACAGTCAACAGAGCACTATCCCTAGCTGCTAGGTGGACGAGTCATACATGGCATCAGAAAGGAAGGCTCTAGCCAACTCCAAAAGAGGGGTATCATCATCTGGTAGTAGACATTGAGTCCACTGGAGCAGGGCCTGACAAGTCAAGCCTGAACACTGCCAATGGCAGAATAGCAGACACCGTTGCAAACTGGTTTTTTGGCAAAGAATACACAGCATCCTTCAATGCCAATCCGCATTCACTGGAATGGTGGTCTGTCTCAGAACTGTTGCGACCTGTGCATCCATCTTAGGTGTGCCAAACCATGCAATGCACTCCTTCTCTGGGAGAGCGCACATCCTCTTATACACCTTCAGCCCCTTAGGCGGGGAGTAAGGAAGATCCCCACTCTGACCGGATTATGTCCTTGATAATCTCTGGAAACAGGAAAGCTGGATTTCTGCACTCCCTGCAGGAGTGGATGGACCTTTGGCTCCTGCTTCGTACCTGGAGCAGCCACCAAGTTCAAGGTGAATAAGACTCTGGCAATCAACGCCATCAGTTCCTCCTTCCAAAAACAGGCAGATAATGCTAGCCTCTTCATAATCCTCTGAAGGAAAATGGTTTCTTCCTCCACACCAAAGCCTACTGCCAAGACATCAGAACCAAAGTCCCAGTCCAAGTCCAAGTCTTGGACAGACCCCAGCTGATCCACATCTCCAGGCAACCTCTGTCATGGATGCTTAGAAACAGGCACCCCAACAGGGATACCACTCTCTGCCTGACCCTCACGAGACTGCACTTGAGGGAATCCAGAGGCCACAGGATCTAAGTTTCTACACCAAAATAACCAGGCCTGTTCCAAAACGGAAAAGAATTCCAGGGAGGACAACCCAGATTCCGGGAGCTCCCCTCTACAAAATGAACCCCCAACTACTGGGGACACAGCCACCACTGAACCCTTAGAAGAAGGGGAGCGGATAGAAGCACAGTTGTCGGAACCTCCGGCCAGCGCCGACACAAAAAGTGCACGTTAACAGAGTGCTTACAATATCACGCAAAAAGGGTGCTTGAGCAGGAACGAACGGCAGACCTGCATGCCCACAAGTTGCAGCAGAGAAAGCATAGTTACTCACCTGTGACAGGTGATCTCCGGGAACAGCAGGAATTTAGTCCTCACATATGGGTATCGTTGGTACCGATGGAGCCTGCGTGGGAACGCTCCCCAGCGTCCAATCAGAAAGCCTTTGTGAGCATCCCACAGCGCCTGCATGCTGCCTTCCTGCCTTTCCCAACTGCCTCTCTCCAGTTGAGTTTTAAAGGAGAGAGAGAGAGAGAGAGAGAAGAAAGGAAAGAGATAGAAAGATACAACTCCTAGGGGAGGTGGGTGGGTTGTGAGGACTAAATTCCTGCTGTTCCCAAAGATCACCTGTTACATGTGAGTAACTATGCTATCTCCAGGAACAAGCAGGAATGTAGTCATCACATATGGGGACTCCCTAGCTTTAGGTGCCAGGGAGAGACCCCAGAAGTTGTGTGTCCCTGAAAAGGGTTCCACTTCCCCCCATGGATCTCTGGCATCCTACCAGGGATGGTGGGCAGAAGTTGATTAGGTATGGAACAGGTGTTTGAGAACAGCCTGACCAAACAAGGCATCCCGGCGGGAGTCCTTGTTCAAGCAGTAATGGGCTGCGAAGGTATGAACTGAGGCCCAAGTGGCTGCTCGATAGATGTCATCAATAGACGCAGAGTGCAAATGAGCCATTGAGGCTGCCATGGCTCTCACATTGTGAGCTGTGACATGGCCCTCCAGAGAAAGGTTTTTACTCTGATAGGCGAAGGAAATACACTGAGCAATCCAGTTAGATAGTGTTCTCTTGGAGACTGGAAGTCCCAAATGAGAAGGATCAAAAGCAACAAAGTGGACTTTCCATGTTGCTGTGTTCTTTGTAAGTAAAAAGCTAGAGCTCTTTTACAGTCCAAGGTATGAAGATTCCTTTCTACATTTGATGCATGAGGTCCTGGAAAAAAGACAGGTAAGTAGACCTCTTGGTTCAGATGAAAAGGCGATACCACCTTAGGCATAAGGTGTGGATGAGTCCTAAGGACTACCTTGCCATGATGGAACCTTGTATAAGGTGGATTAGCTACTAACGCTTGCAACTCACTAATGCGGCGTGCTGATGTGATTGCAATGAGAAAGATAACCTTCCAAGAAAGGAATTTTAGGGAGGTGGTAGCTAAAGGTTCGAAAGGTGGCTTCGTGAGCTGCCCAAGAACCAGGTTTAAGTCCCATGTCACCGGAGGTAGTCTAATGGGAGGCTTAGTTAGAAGGAGGCCTCTCATAAATCTTGCTATAAGAGGGTGAGAGGAAATAGGCTGTCCATTTAGAGGTTTAAGAGAAGCTGCAATAACACTCAAATGGACTCTTACTGAATTTGTCTTAAGGCCTGCATTAGATAAATGAAGGAGATACTCCAGCAAAGATTCCAAAGGTATCGCAAGGGGGTTAAGACCCTTTTCCGAACACCAAATAGTAAACCTTTTCCACTTGAAAGCATAAGATCGTCTAGTGGAAGGTTTTCTGGAAGCATAAAGAACATCTTTCACTTGTTGAGAAAGATTAAGATCTTGGAGATCTAGGCCTTCAGCAACCAAGCCCTGAGATGCAGAGACTGGGGATTGGGATGCCATAACATTCCATTCTCCTGAGATAGGAGATCTGGAGCAGACCCTAACTCTAGGGAGGGAGCTTGAGAGAGATGTAGAAGCAGAGGATACCACACTTGCCGTGGCCAATGTGGTGCTATGAGAATCATGTGGCCTCTGTCTCTCTGAAGCTTGAAGAGGGTTTTGGGAATTAGGGGAATGGGTGGAAAGGCATACAGGAAGTCTTGACCCCAGTAAAGGAGGAAAGCATCCCTGGCCTGAGCCCCCTGAGCCGGAATTCTGGAACAGAACCGGGGAAGTTTGGCATTCCACGGACTTGCAAAGAGGTCTATGTCCGGGGTTCCCCAAAGTTGAAATATCCTGGTCACCTGGTCTGCATGCAGAGACCACTCATGTGGAAGCAGAACTCGACCGAGTCTGTCCGCCCAAGAGTTTTGAATGCCTGGAAAATATACTGCCAGCAGATGAATCTGATGCTCTCTGGCGAGGGCCCACAGTCGCAAAGCTTTGTTGCAAAGCGACAGAGAGCCCGTTCCCCCCTGCTTGTTCACATAGAACATGGCTACTTGATTGTCCGTATGAATGAGGACTGTCTTGTAGCTGAGCAGGGAGTGGAACATTCGCAGCGCCAGGAAAATTGCTCTGAGTTCCAAGAGATTGATATGTAGACAACTCTTGTGGAGACCAGGTGCCCTGGGTGGAGAGGTCTTGCAGATGAGCTCCCCAACCCTTTGGAGAAGCATCTGTTGTGAGAGTTGCTTGGGGTAAGGGTTGTTGAAAAGGGCACCCCAGCAACAGGTTTTGAGTGGACCTCCACCATTGGAGGGACAAAATGAGGCGACTTGTGTTTGCTATTTTGTCTGACAGGCACCCTGATGACTGGGTTCACTGGGTGGATAAAGTCCACTGAGCTGCCCTCATGTGGAGGTGAGCATATGGAACCACATGCATGGTGGATGCCATGTGGCCTAGTAATTGCAACATTTCTCGAGCAGTTAAATGAGGCTTTAGCACTGCTTGAGAAGCTAACTGCACCAAGCGAAGGCAACGGGCCTGGGGAAGATAGGCCCTTGCCCTTGTGGTATCCAGGAAAGCTCCTATGAACTCTAAAGACTGAGTGGGAGTTAGACTGGATTTTGGGATGTTTATTACCAGCCCTAAATACTGAAGGATACGCATTGTGCAGGATAGAGAAGTCTTGGCCTCTGACTGTGTAGGAGCTCGAATGAGCCAGTCGTCCAAGTAAGGGAAGACGAATATTCCTAGAGTGCGGAGAAATGCTGCTACCACAGCCATGCATTTCGTGAACACCCTTGGTGCTGACGCCAGACCAAAAGGAAGTACCCTGTATTGGTAGTGCTTTTCTTGAAAAAGGAACCAAAGGAACCTTCTGTGGGTTGGATGGATGAGGACATGGGTGTACGCATCCTTGAGATCTAGAGAACAAAGCCAATCCTGACTCTGAAAGTATGGTAGCAGAGCTCCGAGAGAAATCATCTTGAATTTCTCTTTGACAAGGAATTTCTTCAATTCTCTGAGATCTAAGATAGGTCTGTATCCCCCTGTTTTCTTCGGAATAAGAAAATAAGGGGTATAGAACCCTGTGCCTTGTTGATGAAGAGGTACTTCTATTGCCCCTTGAGCAAGAAGGATGGCAACCTCCTGACCTAACAGGTTGATGAGAGAGGTCGGAGAATTGAACTGCCTCACTATTGTGTGAGGGGGCATGCTTGAAAAATGAAGTTTGTACCCCTCCTTTATGATGGAGAGTGTCCAATGCTCTGCTGTTATTTGCCCCCATCTGGGGGCAAAATGACATAACCTTCCTGGAATGGTGGACGGTTCTGGTCCCTCCAGAAACTGAAAGGCTAAGTTCTCTAGCTGAAAGTCAAAGGCCCTAAGGAGGCAGGGGCTGCTGGGCCGGCGGAGGCCTAGCAGCCTTTGCTTTCTTCTGTTTGGGTGGTTGCTGACGTTTGCATGAAAACTGACCTGCAGAAGATGCCTGCTGACCATAAGCAGGATAAAATCTTTTCTTTTTAGAAAAAGATGTTTTCTTGAACAACTTCTTTCTAACAGGATCAGCAGTGGACTTGGATAGTCTATCCAAGGTGGAATTTTCAGCATCCATTTCATTGGCTTTTTCCTGCCAATCTTTACCAAACAGGTTCTCACCAGTACAAGGGATATTTCCCAATTTATCTTGTACCCAGAGCTCTAAATCAGATGCCAGGAACCAAGCAATTCTACGTGCACCTATGGCGATAGCCTAGGTTCTGCTTATACACTCAAAGCAGTCAAAGGCTGCACGGTTAGAGAATTTAGAAACATCTTGGGCATGTTTTTTTTTTTATATTTAAATCTTTATTCACAACAGGTAATAAACAGATACAAACGGCTCTTGCAGGTGGGGTTACATATAAAACAGAATATTAAGTAGCATGTCAATACAATACCGCTCCCCATCTAAGCCCTTATCCCCCCCATACAACAGCTAATCCACTCCTTCCCTGCATATCCAGCACTACTGTTGTGGGAAATTTTTTGGGATTAACCCTCCCCACCTCCCCCCCACCGGTATCCCCCCCCCCCACTTCCACCCCCCTCTCCTCCTCCCGGCCGCTCTCTCCCCTCCACCCCCTGTCCCCCCCTCTCTCCCCCCCATCCCACTCCCCCCCTGTACGCCCCCCCTCCCCCTCCCCCCCCCCGCACTCACTGACACTGGGGATCTTTGCTTAAGTATTGCATGACCCTCCCCCACCACCTGTCAAAGGCGTCAACCCGTTGACGCCGCGCTGCGGTCAACTTTTCCATCAGGTACACCTGGCGCAGGCGCTCCTCACAGTGCCCTACCTGCGGCTCCTCCCGCTGTTTCCAGCGATAAGCCAGCTCACAGCGGGCCGCACTCAAACAGGCCTGAATTTGCCGCTGGTCCTCTACCGGGCCCCCTTCCCTCCACCACCCCAATAGAAACCCACCTGGATCTAACAGCACCTCACGTCCCACCACCTCCATAATCCACCCCCGTATCCGCCTCCAATACAGTTGTATCTTCGGGCAAGTCCACCAAATGTGGTAGAACGTGCCTACCCCCCCACATTCCCTCCAGCAGAGATTAGATACCCCGGGGTACATCCTATGCAAGCGTTCAGGCGTATAGTACCATCGCATAATTACCTTACACCAATTCTCGCGAATGGATACCGACCAAGGCAGCAACCGCTGCTGATCAAACACCTGCTTCCATTGTCCTTCCTCAAGTTCCACTCCCATGTCCCCTTCCCATTCCCTCTGGTATCGATGCTTCCCCCTCAAAGGCCCCTGGATCGCCCGGTAAAGGCCCGGGGATGTCCTCTTCCCATACCAGACCACCTCCAGGGGGGTATAATCTCGAGCCAGTCCCTCTTTCCCCAGTTTCTGCCGGAGATAGGAGATGACTTGCCCATAATAGAAGCGGTCCCCCTCTTTCAGCCCAAATTGCTCCTGCAAGGTTGCAAACGGTATCCACTCCCCCCCATCAATAAACTGGTAGAAACAGCGCAAGCCCCCCTTTGCCCACCTCCTGTACCCTCCCCCCTCCTTCCCCGGAAGAAAGTCCGCCGTGTGGCACAATTCCCGCATCACAGAGAAACCCCTTCCCCCTCCCTCCCCCTCCCCCTTCCTAGCCTTGTCCCACTCCCCCAGCACATGGCGCACATACGGACTGTCCCCCTCCCCCAGTTCCCGCTCGCCCTTGCTCATCCAGGGGAGTCCCGCCAAGGACCCGCCCCTACGACTAGTCTGTTCCAACGCCACAAAAGTCTTTCCCTCCCCCCCCCCCCGCCAGTCCATCACATGACGCGCCTGGGCAGCCCAATAATAGGCCTGCAAGTTGGGGACACCTAAACCCCCCTCTTCCCGCCGTCGATACATGACGGCACGCGCAACCCTTGGGGGGCGCCGCCGCCATATGTACTGGTTCACCTGTCGCTGCATTCGCCTCATGTGAAGCCCCGGAATAGCCACCGGGAGGGCCTGGAAGTAATATAAAACTCGGGGGAGGATATTCATTTTTACAGCAGCTATCCGGCCCAACCAGGAGACCTCGAAACTCCCCCACTGCTGTAAGTCCCTCTCTATGTCCTTCCATAATTTACCATAGTTGGCCCAATACAGTCCGCTAGGTTTCGCAGTAATATTAACCCCCAAATAGCGAATAGCTCCCTCTTTCCACCTAAACGGATACGCGCGCTGCAGCCCCACCAGGCGGGCCGCCGGCAAGGATAGGTTCAGAGCCTCTGTCTTGTCTGGGTTCATTTTAAACCCAGACACCGCCCCATAGCTCCGCAGCACGTCAAGAATCGCAGGCAGGGAGTCCTCCGGCTGTGTGACCACCAAAAGGACATCATCAGCAAACAGTGAGATCTTATGATGACCCTCCCCCATCTGTAGCCCCTGCACCCGGTCATTAGTTCTAATGGCACAAGCCAAGGGTTCAATGGCAATGGCAAATAAAAGAGGGGAAAGCGGGCAATCCTGTCGAGTTCCCCTCTCCAACTCAAAGGCCCCTGTGTATCTCCCATTAACCTTAACCCTAGCCTTAGGGCCCTGATAAAGGGCCTGCACCCATCTCAAAAATTTTGGGCCTATCCCCATCCGTTCCATCGTTAAAAATAGAAACCCCCAATCCACTCTATCGAACGCTTTCTCAGCATCAATAGACAGCAGCATAGCCTCCTTCCTCTGGTCCCGCACCCCCCATACCACTTCCAGCGCTCTTTTAATATTATCCGAGGCTTGCCGCCCCTGGATAAAACCAGTTTGATCTAGCCCGATCAACCCGGGCATCCTCGGTGCCAGCCTGTTGGCCAGGACTTTAGCAATGATTTTAACATCTACATTGAGTAAGGAGATAGGCCTATAAGATTCGCAATGTAGCGGGTCCCTGCCCGCTTTGGGCAGCACCGTTATCCCGGCAGTAAGCATATCCGCTGATAGGCCCCCACCTTCCCCCTGCACCCCGTTCGCCACCCGAACCAACCGGTCTATAAGTTCCTCACGAAAGACTTTATAGAAGGCCCCCCGTCAATCCATCTAACCCCGGGGCCTTCCCTGCCGGCAACCCCTTGAGGGCTAGTCCCACCTCCTCCCTAGTGATGTCCTGTTCTAAGGCTTGTGTCGCCTCCCCATCTAAGCTCCGCAGCTCTATCCCCGCGAGGTAAGCCTCCCTTTCCCCCCCCCCCCGGTCTCCCGCCTCATTCCGATAAAGAGCCCTATAGAATTGGCAAAAGCGCTCCCCAATCTGCTGCTCCGTCGTCAGCTGTTCTCCCTTTGCCCCCACTAGCCCCTTGATCGAGGACTGGGCCTCCCGCTTCCGCAGCTTATTAGCCAGTAAGCGACCGGCTCTATCTCCCCATTCATAATAACGCTGCTTTAGCCGCGCTAGCTGGAACCCAATCTCGTCCACCTGTAATTTATTCAGCTCCATCCGCAGCTGATTAAGACGCCGAAGGTCCCGCTTGTTACCCCGCCCTTGGTAAAGCTCCGTTACCCGTTTGATCTCAAGTTGAAGTGCCTCCTCTTTCGCCACCCGCTGTTTTTTAAAATGGGAAGACCACATCACTAGACGCCCTCGCACCACCGCCTTCATCCCCTCCCACAGCCCCACCTCCCCCACTTCCCATGTGTCATTGAGCTCCCAATATTCCCGCAGGCACCCCTTCACATCCTGCAATACCTCCGCATTCCGGAGCAGGCTCTCATTGAGACGCCAAAATCTTGCCCCCCCCCCCTTTCCCTAGCTCCCCCCATGCTCACCCAGGTCGGGGCGTGATCCGACCACGTGAGATTCCCTATTTGTGCATCAGATACCCGGGGTTCCCACTCCTCCGGGAGCAGAACATAATCAATTCTGCTGAAGCTATCATGAGGAGCAGAATAAAAAGTGTACTCCCTGCAACCTGCGTGCAATTGACGCCATACATCCCGGAGACGGTGCTTAGCCACAATGCGCTGAAGGATCTTCCGGGCCCCCCCCTTTCCCATCGCCCCCTCCCGCCTGTCTATCCCACCGTGGGTGTAGGGCCAAATTAAAATCGCCCCCCATAATTAACTTCCCCTGAGCATGCTTAGACAGGAAATCCTGCACCTCTCCCCAAAATTCCGCAGGGTGTGCGTTAGGGGCATAGATATTTACCAGGGTAACCCGTTCCCCCTGCCATTCCCCCCTCAATAAGAGCACGCGGCCAGCCTCTCCCCTCTCCACCCTGTCCACCCGGAAGGTGCTGTCCCCACGAATCAGCACCGCTACACCCCCCTTTTTACCTGCCGCCGCTCCCCTTCCGCTCCCAAAATATTGCTGAGGATAGCGGGCGTTCTTCAATAAGTGCTCATGCTTCCTACGCAGGTGGGTTTCCTGAAGTAGCACCACTTCCCAGTCAAGCCGTGCGACCTCTCTATAAAGTAGCCGCCGCTTCTGGGGGTGATTAAGCCCTTTGACATTGAGGGATCCTATCTTCCCCATGCCCTCCGATCTTGCACCCCCCCTCCTCCCCACCCAGTGTCAGCAACCTGCGTTTGTCTATGCCTTTCCCCCTGCCCCCGCCCCCCCTCCACTCCCCTCCCCATATCCCCTCCCCCACCCCCTCTCTCCCCTCTCCCCCCCCCTTCATTCCAACTCCCTCCAGAGTCTCCCCAACCCCCCAGCAACCCTCCCTGGGCGCAACCACTTACCCCCTACCCCTTATCAACCTACTCCCCCTCCCTTCCCCTCCCCCCCCAACAGCAGCAGAATCCTGATCCCCACCTGCACCAAGGTTCCCCGCACATAACTTCAACAATATGTACTAGTTGAGCGGCAGCTACATATAAACACATCTTACAACCTATCCAACATATTACAACTTACTGTCCCCCCCACCTCCCCCCCAGTGTCCCCCGAGCGGATACACACTGTATACATGCGGGGGCTCCACCGCCCTATGGACGCCCATCCAAAACAGTGAAGTTGGGTCTTATTCCGGAGTCAAATGCAAAGGCAAATGCCCCAGGGCCCCAGCATAAAGCCGGGCACCGGGCCCTGCCCTAGGGCTGCCCAAGAACTCCCTCCCACTCCACTCTCCAAACCTCACCCTTTCGGGGAGAGGAAGTTACGTCCAGAGTCCAGAGTCCATAGGCCCTGCACCTCCCGCACCTCATATCTCACCATCCCCCTCTTCTGCAATTATAATCCCCATGTCCCGAGGAACAAGAGTCACTGGGTCAGGTCTCCTACAACCCCCCCCCCCCCCGCCCGGCTTACCCCCGGCCCTCTCAACCGGGCTCTGGGTTCAGTCTCAGACAGCCCCAATAGGAGCAACTAGAAGGCTGTTCAGGCCCCTGGATCCTCTTCCACCACAGTGCTCCCTTTGCCTCCAGACATCCTGGTAAGTCGCCGGCTCTTGCTCTTGCTCCCGACCCTCTGCCATTTCGCCGGCGCTGCCCGTGCTGGCTGTCGTTGGCTCTGCAACTTGTTCTGCAGCCGTCCCTCTGGAAGGTTATCCACCCCCATCTCCTGGAGGGTCTGCCAAGCCCCCTCCACGCTCTGGATGCGTCTGGTAGCCCCCTTAACGGTCACCAACAAGCCGAACGGGTAGAGCCACCTGTATCTCCATCCCTCGCGGCGGAGCACTGATGTGACTTCGCGGAGCTCCCACCGCCGCTGCAGGGTGCCAGCCGAGAGGTCTTGGTAAAGCTCGACCCTGGCCCCCTCCCATTGATAGGGGCCCAACTTCCGCGCCGCCATCAAGATTTTCTCTTTCTGTTTATAAGAGCTCAGGCATGCGATCACGTCCCGGGGCTTATTATCCCGTGGTGGACCAAGGCTTCGGTGGGCCCTGTCCATGAGCGGCGGACTGCTCGCCCCCTCGCCCTCGGGATCGGCCTCTTTCAGGATGGCGGAGAACAGCCGCGTCAGAGTCCCTTCACAGTCCTGAAAGCGCTGCTCCTCAGGAAGGCCCCGCACTCTCACATTGCTCCGGCGAGATCTATCTTCTAAGTCCTCGGTTTTCATCCGCAGGGCCTCCTGCGCCTGCCGCAGCTCCACCCATCCATTCCGCAATTCGGTTACCCCCTCCTCGTGCTGCTCGATGCGCTCCTCAGCCATCTCCACTCGGGTACCGATCTCCTGTACCTCCTGCTTGAGCACCGACAGTGTCTCCCGCATCTCTTTTGCAAGGGAGCCCATTGCCGCCTTCATCTCCTCCTTAAACTCCCTTTTGAAGGCCGTGAGCCATTCTTTCAAGCTCTCCAGTGTTTCCAGCCCGCCATCGGGATCGCCCTCAGAATCGGGCCCCTCCGTCTCCACGCTCGCCACGTGGTCGGCGAGGCCGCTTTCCTCCTTCCCTCTCAGCGGATCGTAGGAGGAGCGGAAAGCGGACAGCTGCCCCTTCACCGACATCGTCTCTGAGGTCGGGAGTACCGGACTCTGCCTGGGGACCCTGCCAATCGGGTATGGGTTATGCTAATCGTAGCTCTTTGCACCAGCGCCCCGGAGCTCCCTCAGAGAGCAGCCACCATGCTCCCCGACGTCACCGGAAGTCCATCTTGGGCATGTTTGACCCAAGTGAGAAAGTCCTGTCTTTTATCCTCAGACATGAAAGGACTTAAAGTCTGTAAAATTATCTGTGACCTCCTTTAGGAGCATTCCCATATATAGAGACTATAGGAAGTGATTCTTGCAGCAAGCATGGAAGACTCTACGTCCAAAAGCATCCACGGTTCTGCACTCATGTCCTGGAGGATTAGAGGCATGTCTTTTTGCACTTCTGATCCTTCTCATAACTAACTCTACCACAATAGAATGGTGAGGAAGCTGAGTCTTATGGAACCCAGGACAAGGAGGGACTCGATACATAGTATCCAATCTACGAGAATGAGGAGAGGTGGTAAGAGGTGTTTCCCAAATCCTCAACATGAGATCATATAGAATCTCATGAATGGGTAAGGTAGCTGCCTCCTTAGGAGTTTTGGGATATTGTAAAATTTCCAACTCCTTGGCCCTTGGCTCTGTTTCAGGGGCCACAGTAATGGACAGGCCCCGAGCCACCTCCCTGATGAAGTCTTGGAAGGACATGTCCTCTGGAGGAGACATCCTGAGTTTAGGGGAGGAGGACTCCTCTGGAAGAAGCATCGCTGCATCGACAGAACTTTCAGACTCCTCAGATTCTTCTGAGGACTCGAAGTATCGTCTGTCCGGATGCTCCTGCAGAGCCCGATACCCGTACCGACCAAGGTCGGTACAGGGAATAACCGGTACCGGAGAATCGGTACCGGAGGGCATCGGAGGACAGGGTACCGGCAGAGCATACACCGATGCCGATGCTCTCGGTACCGATACCGATGCCGATGCCAGTGCAGCTGTCGCGGTACCAAGGGCGTCGATGCTGCAAGGAAAGCCGCCAGACTGCGTTCCATAGCCAGAATTCTCTGGTCCATGGACACCGCCAATGCCTGGATGTCGGTACCGGTGGAGACCACCGGTACCCCAGAGCATGGCACCAGGAGATCTGTCGAGGCCGAGCCATCGAGAACATCCTGGAACCCCGATAGTGCTTTGGAAGCCGAAGCCTCCCGCCGGGGTAATTTTGCCGGGCAGAATCCGAGGGCAACGACAGAGGCATCTCGATGCTTAGAAGGAGATCTACCCTTCGAGGACCGGCTGGATTTATGTTTAGTTACCCGAGATCCACGGGAGGAAGAAGCAGCCCTGGAAGACGTCGATGCCACCGAAGCTGCATCAGAGGGAAACAGGGTACTGAGCTTGGCAACTTGGTTCTGCCGACCTCTTTTAGACATCATGGCACAGGACACACAATCCGTGATGGAGTGGTCAGGACCTAAACATTTTAAACACCATTCATGGGTGTCGGTGACGGAAATGGTACCACCACACTTGGTGCACTTTTAAAACCTGAAGCAGGTTTTTCCATGTTAAGGAAAATGTTTTTGGGCCTAAGGCCCAAAAAAGGCATGTGCACCTGAAGAAAAGGAAAAAAAAAAATATATTTTTTTACAGAAATAAGAAAAGAAAGACCGGCGGTTCCAGTAGAGCGTCGAAGAAGGCAGACGCGACCACAAAAAGAAAGAAAGAAAAAAGAAATTCTTCTGCGGTGACAGGAACACGACCTGCTGGCTCCGCAGAAAAAGAAGAACTGGAGAGAGGCAGTTGGGAAAGGCGGGAAGACAGCACGCAGGCGCTGTGGGATGCTCCCAAAGGCTTTCTGATTGGATGCTGGGGAGCGTCCCACGCAGGCTCCGTCAGTACCGACGATAACCATATGTGATGACTACATTCCTGCTTGTTCTTGGAGATAATGCTACTAATGCACGTCAGAAAAGGCGGGAAACCTTCACACTGCACCAACGGTCACTGGCAGTCCACCCCAAATTGCACCCCAGATGGATAAGAATCGGGAGCCCCCAACAAGGACAATGCAAAGTCAATCCTTGGTGCTTACTCCCTGGGTGCCTCAGGCATAAATCTCATGCCATGCTTATCGCTACTCCCTGAAATGGTCTCTTGATTTTCAGACAATGTACTTTGAAGTAGATTGCAGGCGGATTCCTCCAAGAGTCTTCTGTGATCTTCGGGGGGGGGGGGGGAGGCAGCAGGGGGGAAGAGAGGAGGCAGGGAGGGACACCTAGGATGAGTGAGGTTGCTGATTCCTTCCAATTTTCTGGGTGCTCAACAGGCTCTTATCAGGATACGAGTGTGGAGCTGAATCAATTTTCCTTCCTCCTATGACTACCAAAAAGACCTTCATCAAGTGGAGCCTCCCATGTTATTCTTAAATGAGAGTCATCCCCAAGGTGGTTGTTCACGAACAAAATCAAATCTTCTGGAGCCCTCTAGTGGCTCAGGCTAATAGAGGCATGATAGTGATGTCATTGAAACCCAGGCATTTCATTGGTTCTCTGTCTCTACCAATCTGCTGGTAGGGGAAAACCATCCACTTGTCTGGACTGGTCTAGCAGGACGATATGCAATATATATTAAAGAACTTGTGGTCTCCCCCCACATGTCAAAGCTTCTATCTCCCTGGTACTTGAGGGGATGCATTGGCTACCTATGCTATTCTGAGTTCACTTTAAGATCATAACTTTGGTTTTGAAAGCTGTAAAGTTGCATATGCCCCATTATTGGATTGTGATTGTGCTACATGATATGAGCACCATCTGTAAAGGTGGTGAAATTTGCAGAGATTTGGAAAATCAGCATTCTCCTGTGTAGGGCCAGTTCTTATTTGGGTTTCTGGAAACATTACAAGCCCTGGCTTTTTATTTTTTTGACCAATCCTTCCCAATATGGACTGCTCTCATCTCTGCTTGAAGTTAAAAGGCCACAGAGGTGGGTGTCCTATATGGTGGGCTATGGGAGTCCTTCTCAACCCCATATGATAGAGGTACTGGCTGGCAGGCTGCCCAGAGCATGTATTCCCCCCCTCCCTTTCATCTGTGTGTTCAGTGTGTGTGGCCTTCTGATTCACGTGCTCTAGCACCCCCATTTCTCCTACATAAGGGACACACTCCACAATGGCTAGGGACATATTCATGCCATATAGAGAGGTGAATAAGAGCAAGGTTCCCTCCCCATCCACCAGGAACCTTGTACTATGTTCCTTGCAATCTAGTGAACAGGCATATAGCCGATCCACATGATGGTCACTGTGGGCACCCTGCCTGATCCCATACCAGGCCCCCAGTACAGTCAGAAGCCACACTGGTACCCCATCTCCCATAGTTTGGGACGCAGCACAGATTCTCTGCTTGTGACTGCACCTGTGAAACCCATTGTATATTGTGTAACTGCACCACGAGATTCTGTAAGCAAGCTTTCATTGTTATGAAACTTCAAAATTCTTAACAGATGTCTGCATCAGAGCTTGTGATTTCCAGGCACTGCTAGTTTTAAAGTCTCACTGCTTGACCTGGCATGAACCTGCTATACACATACCTGTAATAACTCTGCTGAGCTGCCGTTTTTCCTCAGAGCCACTTAACAAATCTGCCAACCCCACCACTACCAGGCCAGCAATGGTGACAAAAATACCGATCCACTGACTCCACCTCAGCTTTCGTCCCAGGAAGGCAACAGAAAGTTGCCCCGTGAAGACAATGACTGCTCCACGCAGCATCTGGAAACTAGAAGCACTAGTCATGTTCAGAGCTGCAGAGAAGGAAATAAAAAACAAGAATTTAGATACTTTTAATTACTTTGTTATGTTGCTCTGTAAGCCATCTCTTGTTTTTTTAGTATCGAAATGTGTGTGTGTGTGTTTCGTCTCATCTTTGTCCACTATAATCCTCACCGTGTACACTACTTTATTGGCCCCAACAGAAAGGCAGTTAAATAAACCTTAACCTCAAAAGGCAAAGTGATACTGGAAGTATTAGCAAGGCTGAGCAATCTAGTACTACAGGTTAAACGTGCTTTAAGAAGTTTATGTTATATAAGTTTCAATGAACTATGGAAAAACTTTACTAATTTATATTAAAAAAAAAATAAAAATATATATATATATATATATATTTTTTTTTTTTTTTTAATTGTTACTAGTGAGGCCAAGACACTCCTTGGAGCAGGTTTCTCATGTAGTTGTAGGGGTGCACAGACAGGCAACAATGAATAGGGAATAGAGTAGAGCTTCCCCAAATCTGTCCTGGGGGACTTCACAAGTTAGGTTTTCAGGTTCTCCATAATGAATATACACGAGCTAAAGATGTAGCAAAGCAAAGTGACAAACTTACAAGTTTAACAAATCATCAGAACTAGATAGTATTCACCCCAGAGTTTTTAAGATCCAAATACAAAAGGCCTGATTCTGACCCGAACGTACATCCCTTTTGTACGTCCAGTCTGAGCCAGATGTACAAACAAAAGCACAATTCTAGCCCCACAGGATCAGAATCGCGATCAGGCCTGTATGTGCAGGCCAAGATTGCAATTCAGTCACGGCCTGCATGTACAGGCACTGCCCGGATAGTTCAGTCAAGCTTTTAAATGGAGCAGCGGCACCATGGCTTCATGTTGCCATGGCACCTTGGCTCTATTTAGAAGCCGCGATGCCGGCCACCAGAAACTGAAGTTTATTCCCTGCAGCCCGACCTGGCCTCTTAAGGCCAGGGTCGGTCTGCGAGGAATAAACCCTGGTCCCCTCCAGCCCTTTCCGCGGCCCAGGCCAAGAAAAAAAAACACACACGTCCAGGAAAGTTATTCCAACTTGGAGGTGGAATAACTTCCCCAGCCATTTCGCCAGCCCTGGACGTACAGGGCCGGCGACCACCCACTGCCCGCCCATTCTCCGCCCCCGGGCTGCCTCTTCCCTGCCCCTGACTAAACTTCCCCGCACAACCGACAGGGAAGTTAGTCAGAGGCTGCAGTTGGCACGAATAGTGGGGGATGTACATCCTATTGGGATGTCCATCCCCACTATTCGTGTCTCAGAATAACCCTCTAAGTGTTTATTAGTAACCATTCTATCATTTTAAAACAGCTATAATGCTGTAGGATTGAAGGGTGACCA
Source organism: Ichthyophis bannanicus (assembly GCA_033557465.1). Lineage (NCBI taxonomy): Eukaryota > Metazoa > Chordata > Amphibia > Gymnophiona > Ichthyophiidae > Ichthyophis > Ichthyophis bannanicus. The sequence continues at coordinate 938,299,493 of CM066033.1, read as the reverse complement.
ATGTAAAAGCCAATTTTGAAAAAAGGGCTCAGGGATGATCCATGAAAATAGAGACCTCTTAGCCAGACCTCAATTCCGAGCAAAAGGGTAGAAACTAATTCTGAAAAAAAAAAAAAAAAAAAAGGCGCCGAAACTACTGACTGTATAGACGCACGCAGCTTAACGGGAACAAGCCAGTATGAGTGTAGCAAAAGCAAGTCTTGCCTTACCAAATTAGACTTAGATTTTTTTTTTTGAAGGTGTAAACAAATGTGAATAAAAAGGCGAGCTGGCTGATCATGCATTTTGTAAGCGTCCCTCATGAAAGAGTTCTTAGGAAACTAAAAAAGGTAATGGGCTAGGAAGCTGGGTCTTATGAGTTGATAACTGGTTAAAAGACAAGAATGGGAGGAACCTCCAGTTCATGGCGGATCCCAGATGAAGTTTGGCAATGTTTTCCTTTGCTATGGGCAAGAGGAAGGGTAAGGTGGCTTCCAAACCTGACATCGTGGCAGCCATCGGCCCTCTTTCCACTGCTTCCCTTCAATCGATGGAGTTTCTTTGGTCGCTTGAGCATTCAGCAGGATACCTCCATTGTAGGTCTGGCTATCTCGACGCCGAGGCCTGATGACACGGCGTCGAGTTTTGGCAAACTGTTATCTTTATCTCCCAGAGGACCAGTTCCCTCTGGTACCACTAGCTGCAATGTCTCCAGAAAGGAAGGGGCTCCTCCTGGCACCCGAAGAGTGTTTGCCCTGGTTGGCGGGCAGCACTCTGCTGAAGTCACGGGGACTGAAGCCTCCCTGTGGGGAAACCTTCAAGCAGCTGGAGAGGAGGGCTGGAGTGTTGGGGCCACAGGAGTTGGCCCCGAGGTTCTGGAACGCTATCCTGTGGGGAAGCTGTGGCTTCAGCGAGCAGTAAACCAGGCTTTCCTTTGCCAGTTTCTCTTTGTCAAGACCAGTCAAGCTTTCCCTTGAAACAATATCACTATCTAAAGTCCGAGGGCAGCATTAGTCCCACAAGTTAAAGAGTTGAAAATGTTAAGTGTAAGGCAACATTGTAGCTATTGCCAAGAATGTTGAAAATGTGTTCACTGTGCCACTTGATAAGAAGGTGGAGGCTATTGGGTCCTGTTCTGATGGTATATTGAAGGATTTAAAACAGCAGTCAAGTTTAAAATGGAGGTACTAGAGAATGTTTCTCGTGCATCAAACTTAAAGTTGATGAACTTTCCTAAGAATCCATTAACCTCCCCAAGAGATATGTTTAAAAGTTATCTAACTGATATTTTGGGAGTACCTGTAGAATCCCACCCCCGAGTTGACACAGGTTTACAATTTACCTTCTAGGAAAAAGCAAGTGGGTGCTATACAGGTTTCTCCTGGGCAACCAATGAATGTTTCTGCTATCTTGGAAGGATCAAATCAACAGGTAGTACTGTCAACTTTATTAGTGACTTTTGCTTTGTCTTCTGATAGAGAATAGACACTAAGGATGTATTTCAAAAAGCATAATGTGACCTTTTAAAGATCTGTGTGTCCCTATGTTTCCTAACTTGTCAGGAGAAAGTCAAAGGCAACATAAGGAATTTCTGGTGCTTAAGCTTGCTGCTGTTCAGTTGGGCCGGCTAATTTTTTTCTCAAATTCTCATGTAAGTGCTGGATAAAGTACCATTTTATTAATTATGTTTTCTACGAGTCATCCCGACTTTTCTTTTATCAACTTGCAGCTCCCTGGAGCAGCACAGAGCCAAACACCTAGTCCGATATGAGTTAACCTGCTGTATCTTGGTTCATCCTTTACCTTTGGATATTTGTAGTAATTTATTTTCCTCTCTGCTTCCTCCAATGTTTCGGGCTTGTCCGTTGAGAAGATATTGAATTAGTTTTATTTTTACTTTCATGGTTACTGATTGATGTATTTCAGTCTCTCACTGTTTTTCTTACAAGTGTTCATGTGCGTTTATTTTGAAATTGCATAAATAAAAAATAAAGAAAAACAAGAAATGGACAGTAGGACTAAATGGTCAGTTTTTTGAATGGAGTGGCCCAAGAATCTGTACTGTTAGAAAACAGGTTAGTTTAAAAAGTCTGTAAATACAGTGACATTACTAGTAGGATAAATTACCTTATGGAGAGAACATTTTTGCAAGAGTCCTTTCTATCAGAAGGTGACAGAACTGTAACATTGTTTTGAACATATTAACTAAAGCTTTGAGAGAGAGAGAGATAGAAAGGCATTCAATGGAAAGAGTCATTGTTCAACTGCAGTATGAACCAAAAGAATGTGTTAGAAGAAACTATCCTAGAAGCCAAGATATATGAGAAAAAAAAAAGATACGAGCTCTGTTTTTAAGAATACAGATAAGCAAATGTATATATTCACTGGTCATTGGTAAACACAGAGCTTGCTTTAAATACTGGCACCACAAATGTCCGTGTTTGACTAGAAAGGAGGCTGCTTCAGATGTGGCCCATTTTCCTGATGAGGTTTAGTGAACGATACATGCTGGACTTGCTGTGATCATCCGAGGCAGGATGCAAACCTTCTCCTACAACAGTAGACACTCCAGTGATAATGGATAGGATTAATTCCTCTAGAGGATGATGCAGATGGTTGAGCTACTGCCAAGAGGTGCTGTAAAGTAGAACAGGACGATGACGCTATCTAAAGACTTCTTAATTACATCATAAAAAAAGCATTGGTGCAGGGTTCAACTGCTAGTCTACTGTGAACATCTTCACAAAAGAATAAAGCATGCGGCCTTGCAAGTTGTCTGGCAATGATGGCAGAAGCAGGAGAATCAAAAAGGTGCTGAATAAGTCATACATTGAGCATGTAAGATACTGCATATGTTACACACCCGTGTGCCTCCTCAAGAGTTGCTGCCAGTTCAGACTGACTGGGGAGACGATCTGGACAAAAAGCCTTAGACATGTTGGAAGATGGCGTATATATATTGAACCATGCAGAGTTGACGGGCTGCAATTATGCAGATTTAACATGGCACTCAAATACTTTTTCCATCTTCCTTCAATCCAGTTCAGACTGCACAGATGACAACCTCCATCTGCTGGAGACTGACACTGGCGAGGACTCTTATACCATGGGATCATCAAACCAATGATTCTGTTTCCATTGTCTGGTGGGGAGGCATAACCCACGTGTCTGGACTGGAGGGATGAGGAGGAATAAGTTCATCTACTTTGTGGACCTATCAGGTGCTTGTCAAACCAGCTACTTTCTGAGACAGGATGTTTTGGGGCAATTTCTCCAAATGGATTAATTTTGCACATTCCATGACCATCATGAACTTCACTTCTAAGTCAGATTTCTCACCACTAACAAACTGCTTCGATGCTGTCACTGAATGGCTACATACACAGAGGCTCAGAATCAATTTCAACAAAACGGAGGTCCTTTTTATCACCAGGAACCAAGCATTTACTCCGCCCACCTCACTGAAAGTACGAAATGCTGAGCTCCTCAGCAAGCCTACGGTACGCTACCTAGGGGTCACACTAGACCAACCGGAGCGGAACGGGTAAACGTAGATCGATTGTTTACCTTATCAGAATATAGAAAGACTAGGGGACATGCAATGAAGCTACAGGGTAAACTATTTAAGACTAATAAAAGAAAATATTTTTTCACTTAACGTGTAATCAAACTCTGGAATTTGTTACCGGAGGATGTAGTAAAGGCTGTTAGTGTAGCTGGGTTTAAAAAAGGTTTGGACAAGTTCCTGGAGGAAAGGTCCATAAACCATTATTAAGAAATGACCGAAGATATCAATGCTTGACCCAGTACAAGCATTGTGGAACTTGTGTCTCTTGGGAAAACTGCTAGGTACATATGACCTAGATTGGCCACTGTTGGAAACAGAATACTGGGCTTGATGGACCTTGGTCTGACCCAGTATGGCATATCTTATGTTCTTAAAGCCCATATAAGCAACATGGTCAAAGCAGTCTACCACAAGATACGGACAACCCGACACCTACGACATCTGCTTGAGCCAGACAACTTCCGAACAATCTATCAGGCCCTGGTAATCCCCCACTTTGACTATGCCAATGCAATACTGCAAGGACTCCTGAAGAACACGCTGAACCCACTGCAGCCTGCAATGAATGCAGCCGCTAGAATCTTGCACGCAGTCTCCAGGAGGGAACACGTAACCCCAATCTTGAAACACCTTCATTGGCTGCCGGTTCATGCAGACTTTCCTTTAAAATCCCATTGATGACCTTCAAAGCCGTCAACAAGTGCTCCTCCACCTCCTTCTTCACAGACCTCATCCCCCCCCTCCCCCCCCCACCAACAGAGCCAGGAGATCATTTGCCGCCAACATTCTGATAATCCCAAAGGCAATAACAAAATGTTCACAAGCAACGAGAAACAGAGTCTTCATATTCTATGCACCCACATGCTGGGACGCCCTTCCACCTGCCATCCGTGCCATCACTGACCTCGTCCTATTTAGGAAGTCACTGAAGCACCATCTTTTCCTCCAGCTCTACTCCCATACAAATGACACATCACAACCAGCCACACTCAATAACCAGGACGTCACCCCTAGTGCACCCACTCAATGCAATTGCAGCCCCACCCTCTAGCTCAATGATACACCCAGCAGGTTGAATGTGTCTATAGTAACCTAATACTGTAAATGATCACCAATGTGTAATAGATGCCAATATGTATATAGCCACCCAATATCACATATAGTCGCCGAGCAATACTGTACATCCACACTCTGGCGATCAATCTGTATATAGTTAGACAACCGGTAAATGGTTGCAAGTTGATCCGGTCACCTGCGACTGATCACCTAGCCTGTATATAGTTACCCTCGTTAGTCCCAAGTAGTAACACCTGTTCATTGTAAGTCCAGTGTAGGTCCTGCCTGCTCTGTACAAATTTTGTTGACTGTAAACCGCACTGATTCCAAAGAGCACGGTATAAAAAAAAGACATTAAATAAAAAATAAAATAAATGTGGCTCTGTGGACCCTGAACTGAGAAAGCATGGCTTAACACATTCTGAAGACTTCTCAAGAAGCTGGCATTTCCCTGTCCTGATGCAGCCCAGCTAGAAGTGACAGGCGAAACTCGAGTCTGCGCTTGTCCAGCTTGTTAGACATCTAGCCTTTGAGGAGAGTAAATTACAGCCTTCTAAGAGATACTGCTGCTAAGCTAAGCGTTTTCTAGAGTTTTTAAATGCATTTAGAAAATTGTAAGACACATTTTGGCCTATGAATGATATTTGAGGAAAGTGGGTGTTGTTGGCTTGTGGCTTACTGTCTATGTTGCTAACTTTTCTCTCGCACCCCTCCTGTCTGAGGCCTTTAAATAACATTGGCAGATTTCTCTAGTTGGCTGTCTTATATGTGTTTAGGTGCTGTGAAAGTCAGATCACCACTTCCCCTTCATTGCTTACTGTTTGGACTCGGTGACTCTTTTTATATTGGCTGCTTGAGTGAGTGAGGGGTCCCAGAAGATTTATTTCATGTCTTAATACCCACAGTATAACTTATTTTTTCTCATTTGAAAACAGTTCTTCTGTTTACTGCAGGAAAGATACAGAAGTCTCATTATTTAAAGGAATGTTTCCAATCGTGGATTTTAAACTTGTTCAGAGGCTTACCTATCAGGGACCAAATGTATTCTCCCCACCATTTTTTGCAGGGTGGGGGGTAAAGGGGAAGGGCAGGCTTATATAGCAAATAGATTTCTTCTCTAGCAAGCACATCCATCCAAATCCAGCCCCCTTGCAGTTTCTCTCTCAAATCCTACACCCTTCTTAGTATGGTCCTCACCAAATACCTTCCTTTCTCTCCTAGCTCCATGGCAATGCAATGTGTGCCTTTGAGTCAGTCCTGACTCCTGGCGACCCAGAAGCTCCTGGGTTTTCTTGGCAGTGTCACCCACCGGAAGTAGATTGCCAGGCCTTTCTTCCGAGGCAATGGAGGGTTAAGTTGTGGCAGGCTATGGCCTAGAGCAGTCTGCAAATATGAAAGGCCTGTAAGTTAGGCCTGGATCCCAACCCCCATTATAGCTAGAAAAGAACCAAAAATCTGTGAAAAATGAGAAAATTGTTTTAAACTGCTTAATAAGAAGTTTTACATGAATTCATAAGTCTTTCATTATTCTCTTATGTGCAAAAGAAAGAAATGTTTCAATAAATGCATTCCTGGAGCTAGGGATAACCTTGCAGTAGAGAAGTATCAAACTTAGAAACTGCACCAATGTTAGAACAGTCCTAAAGGAGGGGGACTGGTTGCTAAGCCCCGGAGGGATCTCTAATTGGACAGGTGCAGGGGGCGTTGGAGCCAATAGGAAGTTTGCATGTATCAAGCTAGAACCAATAGAAAGTTCTCATTTATCAAACAGAAGAAAAGGGTATAAATGAGTATGTCTCTGTAAAAACTTTGCTCAGTTCCTTTTGAAGCTTTGACTGACTGGGCCTGTGCACAATAAACTGGCTTGGATCTTTGAACAGACTCCTGGTTTTATTTATTGCATGCTTATCAGCTGCTACATATTCTTGGTGCGTTGGGCCGGAATGTGCGAGCAGGGGATGGTATGCAAGTGAATATACCACGACTTCTCGCCTCAAAGGTTTGGCCCGGTTGGAACCATGTCTGTCCGACCGCAGGGGAACTTCTCAGGCGCCGCCGATCCCTTTGTATCAGAGAGGGTTCCGCCTTGCCTCGGCAGGCCATCAGGTCTAGCTGGCCAACACCTCAGAACCCGAGGGGAGTCCAGGGTCCAACCCAAGAACTGGTTTGGTATCAGGAACTGGATCCGGTGAGTAGATATTTTCTTGTTTAAAAGTCAGTGCAGCCTGGGGAAAAAGTCTTGCATGAGTATGCGCAAGACTGATTTAGTATAGACTAACTGGGAAAATCTCACATGAGTATGCGCGAGACAAGAGAGCCCGATCACCTCTCATAAGGGTGGCCCTAGTACGCTCCGCATAAGAAAAAGTGGAAGTCGAAGCCATCGACCCTTCTTGTTTGTTTGGAAGAGTCAATTAGTCAGAAAACTTGGGCACTTGAAAAATGATTTTTGTGATAATATGATTGCCTGTGTGATTGAGAGGTCTTGAAATACAGACCGAATGAGAGCGGACTTCTGAGTAGCGCAGTTCCTTGCCAGGCGACTGTGCCCAGGTTGCGAAAAGGAGGAAGCATTTGGTGTTTGTCTGTCCTTACTGTGTATCTGATTTTTGTTATCTGTTGAAACCGCGAGTTTCCCTTCTGGTATAAATGTGAGATTATTCTGTTGGGGTAATTTGTGGAACAGTTTACCGATTAAGAAATAGTATTAAGCAGAAAAGAAGACAGAAGGAAACAAACTCAGTTGTCACTTTTTCAGTAAAGAAGCTGTCTCATGATTTCCAGTTTTTTTCCTTTCGCACAGCATGAAGCTGGCTAGCGGAGAGAGAAGGGGCGTGTCTGAAGAAAAGAATGTGCAGTGTCTTTTTAACCCTGTGAAGGCTTAAACACTCTGTAGTTGGGTTAATTTGTGCTTATTTCAGGAAAAAATTGTACCTGTTTTATTCAATATGTTCTAATAGTGATGTTCCTTCTGCTATGGTCATGTATTATATATCATTTAATAAGAATGTTTAGTCAGGATTGTGGGTCCCGACAGTTTTGGGCTTAGCCTGGAAAGGGTTAAGTTCTTATTAACCCCTTTTGAGTTCCTGTACTTGTATGGACCAAGTGAAAAGGATTTCTGTAGGGCTATAGTTATAATGCATTTGTGGGCTTAGCCTTGTCTTGTGTTATTTATGATCAAATCTTCAGTAAGCACTGTAATGGTTTAAATAGGAAATGATAGAAAAATTCAGGAAACTGCTTTTGTTTTCCCTTTGTCCTACGAAGTAGAGGTTAAGAACCCTGACAGGACTATGAAGCATCCCGAGCCAGTAGTACCAGATCGCGACTTGAAAGTGATCTAAATCCTGAGTGAATAAGGAGTCCATCGTGCTTGAATTCTAGTTCCTGATATACTGCGGCAAGCACCTCATAGAAGACATACTTATTGTTAATAAAAATAAAATAGGGGAAAAAAAAGGGTGTATATGTATTCCAGATATCCACCCACTTTATGAAAAAAAGTATTCGGAATGTCTTTTGAATATTTGCTTCCTAAAACTGTAAGATTTAAAGTAATTTCTTTTTCAGAGACATGCTGATTACTTAGCATGGAAACTAACTGCCAGCCGTAATTTTATTCCAGTCATACGTAACAGATATGTGGCCGTCATGTTAGGAGCCATAGTTTTTTCTATTGGATTTGTTGTTATAACATGTTGCAAAATATAGTTTTATATTTTAAGGACTTTATCTAAATTGTTCTTATTTAGAATGAGCACACATCCATTATGCTTAGTCCACAGGAAAATGCAGCCTGACTGGTGGGGGGGGGGGGGGGGGGAGGGGGGTCGGGGGGGGTCAGAGTCCACGCAGATTTTGTTGAAATGTATGACTAGGAATTTTATCTCTACAGACTTAAAATGTCTCCGTCCCTATTAGAAATGCTCTGTGGAAGGGGGTGGCCAGTGTTAGCTACTTCATGGCCCCATAGTTTCCTGTGTTCATCAGATTGTACAGAGAATGTTCCCTGATCAGTTCCCCTACATAGACTCCTGGTTGAATGTTTGTGAGGAAAAAATAAAACCTGCCCGTTTATTATCTTTATAGGCCAGTTCCCTCAGCTCTGCCACCACCCCGGGCAGAGCCTGGGGCAGGGGGGGGGGGGACACCTCCCTGCAAATGTACCCCAAGTAGTTCACCAGCCACCTCCGCAGCAGGACGTACACCCCCTCTTGACCGAAAGCCCCGGCACAGTTTAAAGTACTCAGAGTGGGCCACAGTCCACCGATGACACTACAAGCAGGGATTCATTTGCCAGTTCAGGGTCACTCACAGCCAGCGCCCGAGAACATGAAGTGGAACCCAGACAGTCCCGATTGCCGTATGCCTTCAGAAGTACAACTACCAGTAAAAGGGAGGGTCACGTTATCCCATTGTACTAGGTCCAGGGCCAGCTTTGCACTAGCCAGCTGACCAGCTTTGTTTCTGCCACTGATTTACTGAACTGAAAGCTGCATTATGCCTCCTACACTGAGGAACCTTAGGATTTGATTGAACTAATGAACAGTATTATACAGACCCATCAGCCTTGATAACCCCAAGTGGGATCCAAGTAGGGCAGGCAGCCCTCACTATATACCCCATGTGATCCAGCAGCCCAGGAGAATTTGTGTATGGTAGATGCAGTTTTTGTCAGTCAGTCCCAGAGAGATATAAGACGAAAATGAATGGATTTGTGGGTATGAATACAGCACAGTTAATGAAAGTTGCTCAGAAAGTTTGTGAATTGTGAAAATGAATGTGACAGAGAAAGTAAAGAAGAAAACAGATCTTCTTGCCGATACTTTAGTTGAATGACATGGAGGAGGTTTTCCTAATCGAAGGAGCAGAGGAAGTGGAAGGGGTCGTGAAAATGATCGGCCCCACTGGGTGCGAATCAGTGCGCCCATTGCAGAGAAGAAGGATATTAGAGAAGTGAGTGCCCGTATCTTGACGCCACCCCCAGGAGGGGAGGAGGGAGTACCTGATTTTAGAAAGAATAAACCGAGCACAGTGTTCCAGCAAGAGAGGGAAGCAGCTATAGAGAGAGTGGCAGCCGAAGAGGGCTACAGCATGGATGAAGACTAGGCCAGACCGGACTCCAAGTTTCCCTGGGTCTCCAGGAGCCTATGGTCAGTCTAAAAATAGGGGACCAATATATGGACTTTATGGGGGATACAGGAGCAGAATACTAAAGCCAGTAGCCCCTTTGTTTTCTCAATGCATCAGCATTGTCAGAGCTACTGGGGCTAAGGCCACAAAGCCTTTTCCTGCAGAACCGCATGTGTGAACTAGGGGGACAGAAAATAACGCACCAGTTCCTGTATATGCCTGAGTGCCCTATTCCACTTCTGGGCCGAGATCTGCTTGCTAAGCTCCAGGCACAAATATCCTTTGCTGAAGGGGGAGAAATGAAAAATGACTGTGAACCCAAAGCCTGCTGGATTGATGGTGCTGACTGTTCCCCGAGAAGAAGAGTAGCGGTTCTATAGTGCATCTCTAATCAAGCCAGCTAGTTCCTGTATACCCACCAACCTTATAGCCCCACCTGGAGTATGGTTAGAAGATAATCCACCTGGCCTAGCGAAGAACATAGCCCCTGTCATTGTCACCCTCAAGCCAGGAGCGGAACCAGTGCATGTGAAGCAGTATCCTTTTCCCCGACCAGCTAATGAAACTATTGAAGTATGGACTTCTCAAGGAGTGCCAGTCACCTTGGAACACCCTCTTCTCCCAATTAAGAAACCTGGGACAGGGGATTACCGCCCAGTACAAGATCTAAGGCGGGTAAATGATGCAGTTGAAACAATACACCCTGTAGTGCCAAATCCTTATACTCTCCTGGGACTGATCCCCGCTGAGGCTACTCATTTCACTGTCCTGGACCTGAAAGATGTCTTTTTTTCCTGCATACGCTTAGCCCCCCACCAGTCAACTTTTGTTTGCTTTTGAATGGCAAGACCCCACAACAGGAAGGCGGGGCCAACTCACCTGGACTAGATTACTTCAAGGATTTAAGAATTCACCTACTCTCTTCAGTGTTATTTTAAATCAAGATCTTTCAAGCTACTATGTGAACCCAGGAGAAAGGGTTCTTCTCCAGTATGTGGACAACTTGCTCATAGCCACCAACTCAGAAAGTGAATGTCTATAAGCCACCAGTGAACTCTTGCACCTTTTTAATAAGGCTGGATACAAAGTCTCAAGAGCCAAGGCGCAATTATGTCAAACAAGTTAAATACCTAGGATTCCAGTTGTCCAGCAGAATTAGATGCCTGGGACCAGAACGCAAAGAAGCTGTATGCAGTATTCCTACTCCAACCACCAGGAGGCAAGTGAGAGCCTTCTTGGGTGCTGCAGAGTACTGTCGTATATGGATACCCAATTTTACGCTGCTAGCAAAATCATTGTACCAAGCTACCAAAGGAATGAAAAAGTCTCCATTGGAGTGGGGACCTGAACAGGATGCAGCATTCCAGTCTCTAAAAAGTGCTCTGATGTTATCACCAGCTCTGGGTCTACCAGATGTCCAGAAAACCTTTCAGTCTCTATGTTCATAAGTCACAAGGAAATATTCTAGGAGTGTTGACTCAATCTCATTGGATCTTGGCAACGACCAGTAGCCTATTTGTCAAAACAATCGGATGTAATTGCAAAAGGCTGGCCCCCTTGTTTGAGAGCTGTTGCAGCTACAGCCCTCCTAGTGAGCAAAGCAGACAAGCTCACTTTGAGACAGAATCTTCAAGTTACTGTACCACACTCTGTTCTGACCAATATGAAACACAAAGGAAGTTTCTGGCTCACAAATTCACAAATGTTGAAGTATCAAAGTATGTTGTACAATTGATGGTCAGTCAAGCTCTGAATCCTGCTACGTTGTTACCAGTTGGTCTTGATCCCCCTGATCATGACTGTCTAGAAACTATGGACACTATATTCTCAAGCCGCCCTAATTTGACTGATGTTCCTTTGGAGAACCCTGGATGGACTTTCTTTGTAGATGGAAGCAGTCTTGTCATCATTAATGGACCTTGTTGTGCCAGATATGCAGTGGTGACCCTTGATCTGGTAGTTGAGTCCTCAGCCCTGGGCCCCAGAACTTCAGCACAGAAAGCTGAACTGATAGCTCTTACTAGAGCACTAACAATAGGAAAAGGGGTTCTGTCTAAATGTGTACCCAGATTCCAAGTATGCCCTTACAACCTTGCATGCACATGGGGCCCTGTACAAAGAATGAGGGTAGATAACCTCAGGAAGCAAGTCCATTAAGTATGGCCCCGAGATATTGACATTATCAGATGCATACTGCCTACAGATCTCAGAATTTAGGAAAAATAGAATGTATGAATAGAACCCTGAAATCTCAGTTGTCCAAACTTTGCCAAGAAGTTCACCTGAAGTGGCCCCAGGCTCTTCCTATAGCCCTTCTTAGGATATACTTAGCCCTTGCTAAGTCTTTAGGAGTTTCCCCTTTTGAGATTCTGTATGGGCGACCCCCGCCTATTGTATAGGAAATAAAGGGAGATATGGAACAGATCAGATCTGAAATTACTAGACAAGTATTATTGGTTTTAAGTTCTGTTTTGCAGAGTCTTCATACGTGGGTACAAGACCAGCTGCCCATCCATCTAACAGAACCCCTGCATCCTCTCAAGCCTGGAGTCTCGGTGTGGATCAAAGAGTGGAGAAAGACACCGTTGACACCGCATTGGAAGGGACCTTATGTTGTCATCTTGTTAACCCCAACAGCAGTTAAAGTTGCAGAACTTGAACCCTGGATTCATCACAGTTGAATAAAGTCAGCAGCCATTGATAGCAATGTAGAAAGGAAGGCAGCTACAAAGATATTAGCTATATGGCAATATTACCCTACACCCCAAGGTGATGCTGTTACACCAGTGTAATATATGATCTAATTAATGAGTGATTTAATTCTCACCCTTTCTCACTTGCGGGTGAGAATAATCAAAGGGGGGAATGTGGCAGGCTATGGCCTAGAGTAGTCTGCAAATATGAAAGGTCTGTAAGTTAGGCCTGGATCCCAACCCCCATTATAGCTAGAAAAGAACCAAAAATCTGTGAAAAATGAGAAAATTGTTTTAAACTGCTTAATAAGAAGTTTTACATGAATTCATAAGTCTTTCATTATTCTCTTGTGTACAAAAGAAAGAAATGTTTCAATACATGCATTCCTGGAATAACCTTGCAGTAGAGAAGTATCAAACTTAGAAACGGCACCATTGTTAGAACAGTCCTAAAGGAGGGGGGCTGGTTGCTAGGCCCCGGAGGGATCTCTAATTGGACAGGTGCAGGCGGCGTTGGAGCCAATAGGAAGTTTGCATGTATCAAGCTGGAACCAATAGAAAGTTCTCATGTATCAAACAGAAGGGTATAAATGAGTATGTCTCTGTAAAAACTTTGCTCAGTTCCTTTTGAAGCTTTGACTGACTGGGCCTGTGCACAATAAACTGGCTTGGATCTTTAAACAGACTCCTGGTTTTATTTATTGCATGCTTATCAGCTGCTACAAAGTGACTTGCCTAAGGCCACAAGGAGTGCTAGTGGGAATCGAACCCTGGTTGCTTGGTTACCAAGCCAGTGTTCTAACCGATAGGCTACTCCTCCACTCCATGGCAGCAACCTCCTTTTCTTGGGGCTCTGTTGCCAATTGAGGAAACCCACTTGCTCTTGGTTAACTGGGTTTCTGAAGCCCTATTTTTGACGGTCAGTCAACAGAAAAAAAAACCTGTCTTTGCTGATGAAAAGCAGTTGCTCAAAAACAAAGAACATGTAGAACGAGGCAAAGCAAATCTTAACCTAGCAAGATAGGATAGGCTTGCGAGGTTGGATAATAAAAGCTTTCATAATTCCCTCTAAACAGATTAAGAAGCCTCTGCATTAATCTTTCAAAATCTGCTTAGTCATGTTTAGGACCTTTGCAATAACTTACCCACATACATGATGCTGGTGCCCGTCATGTCACACAGTGCAGGTGGTAGAAAGAGAAGCCAGTTAAAGGGTCGAGAAGATGTCATGCTGGGCTCTGGTCTTCGTCTGTCTCTGCACAGTAGGAGGTAGAAGGCTGCCATACAGGAGAGCTCTCCTAAGAACATGCCTGTAGCCTAGCACAAAAAGAAAAGCCGTGTGTTTCCCCAAAGAGACAGTTTGCAGACCGGAAGTAAATCTGCAGATTTCTCACATTCATGACTGCATAGACCCAGCTTCATTTTACAGATTCACGTCTAGACACCATCTACAAGGTACCAGATAAAAAACACACTACATGACAGAGATGGCACTTTACTTTGGTATCCCGAGTTTCCAACCATTCCTCAACTTTTAGAGTAAGAAAGCATTGGCTCTAAACACTCTTAATATCAGCATTGAGCTATAAGAGGAATAGGCCAGTCTCCCAAGAAGGGGCAGAATGCTTAGCAATGATCAGTGCAAAAACAAGGCCTAATGGTGAGAAGGCAACCACTGCTAGTTCTATGTACTCATTGAAAATCCAATGCCTTGTAAAAAGTCTTCATTCTTTTTTTTTTTTGAACAGCAGAATATAAAAAAACCTACAAAGTTCAAAATGCATTAAAAGTCAGAATGTCACCAACCTACACATCATACTCTACACATTCGATATGAGAGAACAATTATTAAAATATTCAAAAACCACATAATAAGAAATCAGAAAAGGTCTTCATTGCATAAGTCTTCACATTCCCTGACTCAATACTTGGCAGAAACCTCTTTAGAATAACTAATTAACTGTCTACCGACTCTGAACAGCGGGGTGGTACAGTTTTTGCCGTCTTCTTGGCAGACCAGCCCGAGCTCTTTCAGCCTGTCATTACTGGGGATTAGTCTGCCAAAATTGTACCCACTCTGGACACGCTCATAGCTCAACTATGCAGGGTGGTGCAGCTGGACTGCAGTCTTCCACAATTTGGCACAGCTTTTCTATTGAATTCAGATCTGAGATTTGAATGGGCCCCTGGAAGGCATTAACTTTCTTCTTGTTGATTCAGTGCATTGTTCTGCTTTGTGTTTAGGATCATTATTCTGCTGAAAGGTGCATCTACTCTCCAATTCCAGGTCGATGGCAGGGTGAACAGCTTTTCCTCCAGGATCCGTCTGTACTTTATGCCATTCATTTTTCTGTTAATCTTCATGAGCCTCACTGCCCCCACTGCTGCAAAGTATCCCTATGACATAATGCTGTCACCACCATGCTATATCGTAGAGATGGTGTTAGCAAGATGCAATGCACACTGTTTGAGACTAAAGTTACACTTTAGTCTTATCAGACCCCATGCAATGTTCAGGTATTTTATTTTTCTATATAGCACATCATGGAGGTAGTTTTATGAAGGACTTTTCACACATATGCACCAATATACACACGTAAATATATGCACAACGCAATTAGGCACATACTTGCATGCAACTTTATAGTAGGTATTTTCAGGAGAGGAGTTTGGACAGAGTCATGATTTAGGCACGTATTTATAAAACATGGGTTAATATTTATGCCTGGTCCTGTAAATATCCATGACTTTAATCTAGCTGCTATTCTTGCCTGATTTGTGTCATAAGAAAATAAATGCCATACTGGGTCAGACCAAGGTCCAACAAGCCCAGTATCCTGCTTCCTACAGTGGCCAATCCATGTCACAAGTAGCTGGCAGGTTCCCAAAAAGACACACAGGTTCCACAATGCTCATCCCAAGGTAAGCAGTGGATTTATGGACCTTTCCTCCAGGAACTTGTCCAAACCTTTTATTAACCCAGCTACATTAACAGCTTCTACTACATCTTCCGGTAACGAATTCCAGAGTTTGATTAAGCGTTGAGTAAAAAAATATTTCTCTTATTAGTCTTAAATGGGTTACATAGTAGTTTCACTGCATGCCTCTAGTCTTTCTACTTTTTGATGGCGTAAACAACTAATCTACGTTTACCTGTTCCACTCCAATCATTAATTTATAGACCTCTATCATATCTCCCCTCAGCCATCTCTTTTCCAAGTTGAAGAGCCCTTACCTCTCCTCATAGAGGTATACTTCCTTCCCAATTACCATGTTGGTAGCTCTTTGTATTTTTTCGAATTCCGCTATATCCTGTTTAAGATACTGTGACCAGCATTGCACACAATATTCAAGGTGTGGGCGCGCCATTGAATGATATAGAGGCATAATAATATCCTTGGTTTTATTCTTCATTCCTTTCCTTATGATTCCTAGCATTCTATTTGCTTTCTTGGCCGCTGCTGCACACTGGGTGGAGGGTTCAACTTATTATCCACGTATTATCCTGGGACTGGAATGCAAAAGTTGGCAACAAAGAAGAAAGCAAAGTAGTTGGAAAATATGGACTTGGCAACAGAAATGAAGCTGGAGAAAGACTGATAGAATTCTGCAAGACCAATGATCTATTCATCTCAAACACCTTCTTCCAGCAACACAAGCGGCGACTGTACACATGGACTTCACCCAATGGATTGTATAAAAATCAAATTGACTACATCTGTGGAAGTCAACGATGGAAAAGCTCTGTAACATCAACAAAGACAAAACCTGGAGCTGACTGTGGTACAGATCATCAACTACTAGTATGCAAACTCAAGCTAAAGTTGAAAAAGAGCAAACCACTCATGAATGCAGCAAAATATGACCTTGAGAATATACCACTGGAATTTAAAGACTGCCTGCAAAATCGATTTGCTGCTTTAGATACAAATGACAGAGCTCCGGAAGAGTTATGGAATGACATCAAGAAGGTTGTGTTGGAAGAAAGCGAGAAGTCTCTACAAAAGGTGAAAAAGCAAAAACGGCCAAAATGGATGACGGAAGAAACTCTGAAAATTGCCCAGAAACGCAGAGAAGCTAAAGCCAGAGGAGAAAGAAAGAGTCGCAGAACTCAGAGATTTCCAACGTGCAGCAAGACAGGAAAAGGAAAAGTACTACAATGACACTTGCAAGGAAATAGAAGCAGAAACTATTAGAGGAAGAACAAGATCGGCTTTCCTAAAGCTACGAGAGTTAAAGAAAAAGTTCCAGCCTCGAATTGGAATGTTACAAGATGTTCAAAGTTCTATGTTGAATGATGCTGAGAAGATCAAGAAAAGGTGGAAGGAATATACAGAGTTTTTATAGGATAAAGATCAAGTGGACCAACAGCCGTTTCAACCTGTACCTTATGATCGGGAACCATTGGTGATGAAAGAAGAAGTTGAAGCAGCATTGAAAGCCTTATCAAAGAACAAACAAAGCATAAAAACCTCAACCAAATAGACCTGTGCTGCATAGAGACAGCGTTTTTGGACGGTTGCTGCAAATTTTTACTTGGTTATTGCACTTGATACAGGGTGAAGATACCCGAAACGCGCACGTCGTGCGAGTGGACTTCTGGAAGCAGCGTTGTTTTGGACTGAGATAAGTTTTACATTTCTTTTTTTTTTTTTAAACGTTTATTTTCATTTTACAACAAACAAAGTAACAACACACCAAAAGAAACAAATACACACATACAAGAAAGAAAGCAACCCCAATTACCCCCCACCCCAATGCTTCTTCTCTAAGCTGATAAGAATCATCATATGAGCGCTTACATACAACAATCATTGTACATCAAACAAACAGAAGTAGAATCTATGATACCGGATGAGCATGTGACAAAGATTAATACAGAATCAAACGGTCAACTGAGAGCATTGAAATTTTGAACATAATCGTTGAGCATCTTCTAGCCAGACCAATAGGGAATAATTGAACGGAAGAGGCAGCCATACTAGGTATTTGCACATATTTACAATAAAGACAGATAGATTTCACCATTCAAGAAAACTCAAAAGAGCTACTTTCCCAATATTTCGTGATTAAGGAAATAGGAAATAGGAAATAAAATAGGAAATAGCAGTTGGCAGCAAAGTTCAGTGGTTCGACAGAGGTGAAATGGGTTTCCTAAAGAAACACTAAATCAGTATGGTCATGATTAAAATAACTAAGGATAGTCATTCTATTGATTGGACTATTGATGCCTCTTACGTTCAGTAATAAAAGCATACATCAGGCCATACAACAAAGTCAAACATTCTGAGAAAGGGAACATGATGGCGCACCGAATTGCGCAATGTCCCTCATATCAACTATAAATGACTGTACACACGATATGATAGAAAATAAGCCAATGAAAAATCATGAAGCGCCCAATACAACAATAGGAGCACCGAAGTGCCTTAGAGAAGAAGCAAAACCCCAGAAATTACAGGCGACCTGATGTCTGCGGGGTGAAACCCCAGAGAAGGCCTAAATTGAAGCATATAACCGGTATAGCTGTACGTGCTCCGAATCCTACCGAGGTGCACATCATGGAGGAAAAGGAGACCAAGAGAGGTAGAAATAAAAGAAAGGAAGGTCCAGGCAGTCTCTATTCCAGGCAATGAGCACCACGCCGGGCCATTCAAAATGGCGGGCAGGTCCAGCGGAGTCTATCCGAATTGTTGACTTAGCGCATCTGGTCTGTCTCTTTGGAATCTAAAAATGTTGCTAGCAGAGCAGGATCTTCGAAGGTTCTAGTTTGGTTATGGAGAGTCACTCTGAGCTTCACTGGATACAAGAGGCCAAAGCGAGCCTGTAACCGTTGAAGTCTAGGACGAAAAGCAAGGAGTCCCTTCCACCAGTCAGCTGTGGATTTTGCCAAGTTGGGGAAGAAAGAGACTTCATAATCGTCAAACTGCAGATGTTGCATCACCCGGGCGGCTTTGAGAATTTGCTCTACTTGCTGATACCTCAGCAAACGGAAGATAATGGGCCGGGGGGTCGTCCGATTGAGTGCGCTGTTAGTAGGAGCACGATATGCTCGGTCAATTTCCAAATCTCTGCAAAAGGTAATCTTCAGCAAGGAAGGGAGAATTTTGACCATAAATTCTCGGATATCTCCTGCTTCCGCCCCCTCTGAAACGCCTATGAGCCTTACATTATTGCGACGAGCACGATTATTGCAATCCTCTGACTCTTTTTGAAGATTCTGTATGTGACGCTCAGCCTTGTCCAGGTTCGCCAAGCGCACCGCGTGCGAATCGAGGACCCCCGCCATATTGTCCAGCCGCGGTGAAAGACCTTCAAGCCGGTCCTGAAGTATACCGAAATCTTCTCGCATGGCTCGGAGCGCTTCTCCGTTGGACTGTACCAGTTCCTTCACACCACATATTTCCTCCAGGATCTCCTGTTGCATTGCGGGGCTTACCCGAAGTGGAACCATCTTTAGTGGGGAAGACAACTCTGTTTTGGAACGTTTTCCATGCAAAGAAGAGGGAGACCCGAAGTCCGAGCGCACTGGTTTGTGGATCGCCATTCCCCCCAAGGCACCCCGGTAAGTTCGGTGTAAAATATTAGGTTTATGCAGATATTAAGTCAGGATTCTGAGTAGGCCCCTCGGGAGCTTCAGCGCGAAGCGTCTAACCCGCTGGACATCAGGCTCCGCCCCCCAAGTTTTACATTTCTAAAGTTATTTTGACTGTGGTTTTGGGTGAAGAACCTTAAAAATATTAAAAAGTAGCTACCCGCTGGGTGGGGGTCGTTTTCCCTTTCGACCTCCCCACGGTCAGCTCCGACAAAAGAAAATTATTATACTACGGGTCATACTATATTTGGTTGAGGTTTTTATGCTTTGGTTATTGATTTACCTCGACCTTTAGGTTTATTTTTCTGTGTTATCAAAGAACAAAGCACCAGGCATTGATAGCATTCCCATAGAAGTATGGCAGCAATCTGATGCAGCTGTTACCGTACTCACAAGGCTTTGCCAAGAAATATGGATGACAACATCATGGCCAACTGACTTGAAAAGATCTGTGTTTATACCAATACTAAAGAAAGGTGATTCAACTGACTGGAAATTATCGCACAATCGCTCTGATCCCACATGCCAGCAAGATTCTACTGAAGATTATTCAAAAGAGACTACAAACATCCCTGGAACAAGAACTACCTGAAGTGCAAGCAGGGTTCAGGAAAGGGCGAGGAACGAGAGACATCATTGCAGATGTGAGATGGATCCTTGAAAAGACTAAAGAATACCAAAAGGATATCTATTTGTGCTTTATCGACTATAGCAAGGCTTTTGACTGTGTAAACCATGAGAAACTCTGGGCCACATTAAGAAGCATGGGTATACCAGAACACCTGATCATTCTCTTGCGCAATCTGTACATTGATCAAGAAGCAACAGTTCGAACAGAACAAGGAGAAACAGAATGGTTTAAAATAAGCAAAGGTGTAAGACAAGGCTGCATACTTTCCCCCTACCTGTTTAATTTATATGCAGAACAAATCATCAGAGAAGCAGGATTGTATGAAGACAACAGAGGTGTGAAGATTGGTGGAAGACTCATCAACAACCTTCGCTATGCTGATGATACCACATTACTGGCTGAAAGTGAAGATGATCTGAAACATTTGCTTCTCACAATCAAAGAACATAGTCTCAAAATGGGCCTGCACCTTAATGTAAAGAAGACAAAGATCATGACAACTGGCATAATCAACAGGTTCATCATTGAAGGAGAAGAAATTGAAATTGTGAATAACTTTAACCTACTTGGATCAACTATCAATAAAGAAGAAACAAGCAGTCTAGAAATCAGACGACGCATTGCTCTTGGCAGAATGGCTATGAAAGACCTAGATAAGATTCTCAAGAGCAGAGATGTCTCTCTCCATACAAAGATTCGACTTGTTCAGGCCATGGTATTTTCAATAACATCATATGGATGTGAAAGCTGGACAGTGAAAAAGACAGACAGGAAGAAAATTGATGCCTTTGAATTATGGTGCTGGCGGCGAATACTGTGTATACCATGGACTGCCCGAAGAACAAACCAGTCGGTACTAGAGGAGATCAAACCTAAGCTTTCTTTAGAAGCTCAGATGACAAGACTTCGACTTTCATACTTTGGACACATCATGCGAAGAGAGAGATCATTAGAGAAAGACATTATGCTTGGCAAGATAGAAGGTCAATGCAAAAGAGGAAGGCCAGCAATGAGATGGATCGATACAATAACAGCAGCTACAGGTACCAGTCTGTCAACAATGAGCCGCCTGACTGAAGACCGAACACAATTTAGAATAGCTATCCAGACGGTCGCCATGAGTCGACTCCGACTCGACGGCACTTAACAACAACAACATTATCCTGGGTGATGATTCCTAATGTGGAACCTTGCATTGTGTAACCATAGTTTGTGGTGTTCTCTCTTAGGTGCAACTTTGCACTTGTCCACATTAAATTTCATCTGCCATTTGGAAATCCAGTCTAATTTATGGCCTTTTGCAATTTTTCACAATATCCTTGCGTTTTAACAACTTTGAAAAATTTTAATGTCATCACTTTATAAAGCCCATACATGGCCTTCAGACATAGATAACTTTCTAACAGGTTATCCTCCCCTTGTCTTTTCTTCAAGCAGCAGCTCCCTTTGTTCCCCCCTCCCATACATGCATGTTGACGAACATTCCACATTTTCTCCAGTTCCAGCCAGAGAGAGTGCTCTAGTTTTTTGTTGTTGTTTTTAAAGTAAAGTTAGGCTTCAAAGTGACCTTCTTCAGCAGCTTCCTTAATCCATAGTTATGGACTTTGGAAGGTCAGCCTGATCAAGGCAGCAACTTGATGGTAATCAAGCTGTTTCCACTTTACATTGATGGACCTGAGAGTGGCCCATCACGATGACATTGTCTTATGGCCTTCCCCTATTCTGGACTTTTGGATCACTTCATCCTGGAGTTCAGTGTTCATCACAATTGCACTTCTGCCTCAAATTTGCTTCTTCATACAAAAAAAAAAAAAGAAAAAAAAAGAGCATTCAGATCAGCTCAAGAAATCTGCCTGGAGCTCATCCCTGGCCATTTAACTTATTGTGGGCTTCGTTAAAGCAATTTGCAGAACCACAGTTAATTTAAGTTTGTTATGGAAAAGATTGTGAAGACTTATGCAGTCAAGACTTCACAACCTATGCTTTCTTAATAACTCTTTGAATATTTCTGTACTTGTTCTTTCACACTGAACATGTAGAGTATGTTGTGCAGATCAGTGAAAAACACCTACCTAAAGGCATTTCAAAACATATGTTTAGGAAGAATATGAAAAACCTACAAAAGGTGTGAAGACTTTTACAAGGCACTGTAAGCTTGCTGCACCAAGAGGTTCACAGTTAGTTATTCATATTAACTCCTTTAACAATATTTGAGGATTGTCAAAGAATAACCACTTTTTCATTCTAGTGGTCTGCCAAAATCTTAGTTTAGTTAAAAATTAATTCTAGCCCCTGGATCTAAGTACGGTGCCTTTACATATCTCTGTGCATGCCAGGGGTGGCCAATCGTATCTCACGAACTGCATGTAGCTCTGTTACTCTCCCAGAACTGCTCATCTGCAAAACCTGCACTCAATAGAGAATGGCAAGAATCCTCCTCGCACTATTTATGTATGCAAATACTCTCTGGAACCTAGGGCAGGTCTATTGTTTGTATCCCATGTAACATACTCACTCCCCATGAGGTAGCTGTCAGGGAGGGAAAGGACTGCCATGTGTGAAGACTGTGCACACCACTGCTGCCACTGGCCCATTGGTTGTTGCTGCTATCAGTGCTCATCTGCACTGTAGGAGAGCCCTTTAAGAAGGTCTCAAGAGAATTATTGATGATAGGAAGAGTCATGAAGGCCACTCAGTTGGGATTGGGATGGATGGGAAGAGAGAAAAAAAGGCAAGATTGCACAGAATGAGGGGGGGGGGGAATTGACACAAAGTGCCTGATGGGGATGAGGAAAATGTTGAGTGCTGACTGTCACTGGCCCTTCCTCCTGTCCCCATGAGGCTCTCTGGTGGTATGGTGCCCTTTGGTTCTTTAGCTCTTGGGGCTTATAAGATTGGCCATCCCTGGTGTATGCAGTCTGAAAAATATGGCATCTCCATTATCAGCTCAGTTGTGACCTATATTGTAAACAACTTGCACTTAAATGAAGATGGTTAAGATAAAGAGCATCAAGAATAACCTTAACCATAATTGATGAAGGGAATCACATGTACCTGCAGGAAAGGGTGCTGGAAAGTGTGACTCGTAGACCCTTTACATCCCATTGCTTCCATCTTATCAGCCCATCTGAAACAGAAAGCAACACATTGTTAAAGTCAATATGCTTCAAAATATGCTCCGAAGTGATTAGGAGGTAAGAGGAATTCAGTTTTATGACGATATAATCTTTGGCCTTCCTCCAAAGAGATATCAATAGGGTGCTGTGATGAACTCCTAGATGCACAGGGCTGGCTTGAAGAGATGAATCCTTATAGAGAGACTACAGTCAGTACCAGGTGAAGACCTGAAAAGCAATTCCCCACCCCAAAAAAGACTAAAAGGGGGAACATGGAAGTTTTCTGAAATTTTACAGGTTTTATAGTTCTAGTCAGTACCTATTTGGATAGGGATTAAAACAAGTGTCATCGATACCAGTATCCCTGTAAAAAAAATCACTGGACCATCCAATCCTAGAAAAGACGACAATTCATAGTAGATAAACATGTGGAGTAGTGTGCAGAGCTGAACAAAGTTACTTACCTGTAGCAGGTATTCTCAGTGGACAGCAGCAGAAGTCCTCACATATAAGCGACAATACTGACGAAGCCCACTCAGGAGGCTCTTTCAGCTCCTTCTAGAATAGGAGTGTCCAACTCTAGCCCTGGAGGGCCATAATCCAGCTTGGTTTTCAGGATGTCCCTAAGAAATAGTCATGAGATATTTACATGTGCTGTCCTCATTGTATGTGAATATCTCATGACTATTCCTTACCCACCAAAAAAACTACCAACACCTAATAGCCCGGAGAACAATCAAATAGATATAACCTACTCCTCACACTCACATACCTACTACACACTTCTAACAACAACAAATACTTCTTCACAATAGCGTACACCGCCCTAACCATAAACTTAATTCAAACTACTCACACTCAAAAAAGAAAATCACACAAATGGATGGATGAACGGTAACAAATATAACAAGGGTAGGAGAAAAGGACTCGGTTATTAAGAATGATAAATTGAGCATTTGTTGCTGCCAAGGGCCTTGGGGTACTCTCCGTTGTTTATTTTTATTGAATTGTTTTTAAAACATTTTTTTGAAATATGCAGTTTTAGGGAGGAGTTTTTTAAGCCTGTGATGCGGTGCTCTGTTTCCCCCTATGGCTTTGAGTAGCCACATAGAGGGATGATAAGTTAACCTGAGGCCTTTTCTCCTACCCTTGGTATATTTGTTACCGTTCATCCATACATTTGTGTGATTTTCTTTTTTGAGTGTGAGTAGTTTGAATTAAGTTTATGGTTAGGGCGGTGCATGCTATTGTGAAGAAGTATTTGTTGTTAATTGTTGGAAGTGTGTAGGTCTGTGAGTGTGGGAAGTAGGTTATATTTGTATGACTATTCCTTAGGGACATCCTGAAAACCAGGCTGGATTGTGGCCCTCTAGGAGTGGAGTTGGACACCCATGAATTCTAGAAACATTTATGGGCCGATGCAGAAAACTGGTGCGGCCCTTAAAGCACAGATAATGCCACTTTTAGGCACAATTACTGCCTCAGTTAATTGCAGAAGAGACTGATGCGCGCATAAACAGCAAAGGAAAAGCTTGCACACAATTAAAGCCAAAAGTATTTAAATTATAGGCAAATGAGCTGCCCATATTAAAATGGAATGCTAATATTGCCTGCATCTGATACAGAGAAACACAGAGGATTTCATAACCGACCTTAATGCCACTCTCTCTACACCTGTCTTGAGGCAGCTTAAAAATCTAGCACCTGCCTCCAACAGTATTTTGTTGGCATCGGGGACTTTCCCTGCCTGGATCATCTGAGGTGAAGTTTGACAAATTAGCCATGCAGTGCCCGTTTCTCTGGGAGAGCATGCTAAACTTGCGCTGACTTCTGTGTGCACATGTTTGGCTTGCTCTTGCAGTTTAACACTGCCATTCACACCAAGTTTAATACATGGCTAATTTGCATATATGTCCCTTTCTGCATGCCAGCACTGAAGTCGCATGCTATCAATGCACTGCAAAGAGGCATACAGAGCTGATAGCGCACAACTTCAGCACCAGCCTTCTGCATCGGCCCATTGGTAGTTCCCGCCTGCCGCTGCACCCTCTCTCCTCAATCGAGTGACTAGCTGAGCTAGAACGCAACTCCAAGGGGGGGAAGGGAGGGCTGTGTGGATTATCCTGATGTCCAAGGAGAACACCTGCTACAAGTGAATAACTTTTTCTCCATGGATAAGGAGGATAAGTCTCTAGCTATAGGCTGTTCAAAAGAAAAAAAATGGAAAACTAGTGTCATAACAGGCTAACATTGGCTGAAACAGTGCACCAGCCAACCTCTGAAAGCCCTCGTAGTGTTCAACATAGCTCTTCACTTCAGAAGTTGATCTGAAGGAGACTTTCCTGGGAAGACCATTGACCCTGGGGGTGAAACCTAGCTAAATGGGCTCACTAGCTCAATTTGGACATGTCTGTCTTTAGTAGTGACCGACAGGAAGGTGTTTGGAAAGGGCAAGCCGTCAGCTAGATTGGAAAGAACCAGCCACCAGGAGAGGAGTTTGGAGGGGAGTCATGATAGAGATGTTTCTGAACGGACTGTCTGTTGCTTGGTCAAGATCCACCGAGCTTGTCTATCTTGAGAAACAGCAGGAATACAAGTATCCAAAGAGCAATAGCAGATAAATAATTGATTAAAACCTGACACAGCCATGTTTCAGCACACTCATGCCTGAACCACGGATCATAAAACTAAACACACAAATAAATGTATTTTTAATGTTTTTTAATTCATTTATATTTATTTGGTTTTTAGTTTTGTTATGATTCCTGATGCAGGTATGGGTGTGCCAAAACACAGCCAGATCAGATTTAATAAATAATTTTATCTGCTATTGCTCTTCATATCTTTTATCCCTGCTGCATTTAATTGGCTTTGTGTACTTCATGGGGAGAACTTTCTTTTTTGCTGACCTCACCTT
The DNA here is from genome assembly GCA_033557465.1 of Ichthyophis bannanicus. Taxonomy (NCBI): domain Eukaryota; kingdom Metazoa; phylum Chordata; class Amphibia; order Gymnophiona; family Ichthyophiidae; genus Ichthyophis; species Ichthyophis bannanicus. The sequence continues at coordinate 938,273,802 of CM066033.1, read as the reverse complement.
AAGACGTGCCAAGAGAGTTACATACACCATTATGATCATGTGGCCCAACAATCTTCTCACTGATTTCTGACTACTCTGCTTTATGTCCTCCAATGGCAGATGAGTCTGTCACTAGAAGGCCAGCCTTCGCCTCTGCTGTGCCTAGCAGAGCACCAATGAATTCCAACTGAGTTGATGGGGTCAAGTGAAACATGGGACAGTTGATGACAAACCCTAGCAACACTCTAAAGCCTATGGATCGCTCCACCCCTTCCTGAGTGGCGTCTTAGATCAGCCAATAGTCCCAAGTAAGGGAATATGTGCATGCCTAGTTTGTGTAGATACGCTGTGACTACAGTGAGACATTTCATAAAGACACGAGCCCAAAAGGCAGAACACAATACTGGCAATGGTGTTCCCCTATGTCACATTGCAGGAGCTGGATGTTATCGAAAGATGTGTGTAGGCATCCTTGAGGTCTAGAGAACATAGCCAACTTCCCTTATGAAGGAAGGGGAGCAGGGTGCAGAGGGAAACCATTCTGAACTCCGTACCTGGTTTTGGTTGGGATGCCAGTTGCGACTTCTGAGCTCTCTTGCTTCCTCCCCAGGCAGAAGACCTCTGTCTGGAATGGGACAAACAGGAAGGCAAGATGATGCCTAGGCCTTGGAGAGCATTTGGTCCTCCTGTGCCCAGGTCAGGAACAGGTCTGAAGTTGCTGTGCTGTTTGATCATGACAGCAGCCTCTTGCACCTTATCTCCAAAGAGATTCTCTTCACGGAATGAAGTTTCTCCTGTATGCTGTGTTGTAAATCCAATGCCCAGAGCCATGAGAGTTGCCGGGCACCAATACTAGTTGAGGAGGCTCTTGATGCAGTATCAAAAGTGTGTCGCTTGGACAATGTACTCTCCATACTCTCCCCTGGCTCATTATGGCTTGAGTAGCAAGGCTCTTTGGCATAATGTTCTCTAAGTGCATGCTCATGAAGAGTTGGTAGGATATATATGGTGCCTTTATCAAGCACAAATGGAACACATTTAAAAAAAAAAATTAATGTGCTTATTATAGAAATTACCCTCCACATGCATAAATATTTTTTGATATGACATACCAAAAAGTATCAGGCACAACGAGAGCAGATCGCTCTTGCTAGTCCAACAGGAACACAAAGAGGCAAGAGGTGTGTATGATCACACGTGCCTTTATTAAGTCCCCTACGCGTTTCGGCAAATGCCTTCTTCGGGGGGATGTAAAGGCACTATTTGGTAAGAAACCAATGTAAATATTCTAGATAGCGTGTCAGCAAAAGCCTTTTGCTGACATACTCACACGTTCGTTCTGTGAGTGCGGTTCGCTGACTTCAATATTCTAGAGTACAAGGATTCTACACGCTATCTAGAATATTTACATTGGTTTCTTACCAAATAGTGCCTTTACATCCCCCCGAAGAAGGCATTTGCCGAAACATGTAGGGGACTTAATAAAGGCACGTGTGATCATCCACACCTCTTGCCTCTTTGTGTTCTCATACCAAAAAGTATCACCAGATTTGATTTTACTTCACTACTATATAAATCAAAAAGCAAATTATATATAAGCTTGTATATTTACTGTCGTAATGAACACACCGACATGAATGGTTTGCATTTGACAACATGGAGAAATCCATAAACCATTAAGGCGGCATTTGGAGAAAGCACACTGCTTAGTCCTAGGATAAGCAGAATGGAATCTGTCTGCCTTTTGGGATCCTGCCAGGTATTTGGAACGGCTACTGCTGGAAACAAGATAATGGACTTGACGGACTTTGTTCTTTTTGTCAGCTAGAAGCCCACAAAATGTTCCCTTGTGATGGATGGCCATGAGGAAAAAGAGCATACACCTGGTCTATGCTACTGCACAACATCAATAGAAACATAGAAACATGATGGCAGAAAAAGACCACAAAGCCCATCTAACCTACCCTTCCATATCAACTACAATAGTCCCCTTTTTACCTTTAGAGATCCTGTGTGTTTATCCCATGCTTTTTTTAATTCAGATACTGTCCTCGTGTCCACCACCTCTACTGGGAGGACTATTCCACTCTTCCCATAAAGAAATGTTTCTGCATATTACTCCCGAGTCTATCCCCTTTCATTCTCATGCTATGTCCCTTCATAGCAGAGCTTGCCTTCAATTGAAAGAGACCCTCCTATGCATTTATGATAGAGACATTTAAATACCTCCATGGCATATTGCCCCATCCCGCCTTTCCTCTAAAGTATACATATTAAAAAGTAATTAGATCTTACCTGCTAATTAGTGTTCCTGAAGGAGTGACAGTCCAGTCCCTTTACTTCTGGGTTGCGCAACCCTTCCAGCAGCTTGGAGGCTGAGCCCAACCTTTTTGGGGATGGAGCGGTATAAATACCACTGGGACCACCCACCAACTCCAGTAATCGAATGAAAAAGCAGACTTAACGAACTTCCATTAACAACCAACATAACATAACACCGCAAAGGAATATTTAACAACCAATTCTTCTTTTTTTTTTTTTTTTTTGTAAGGAATAGGTATTAGGAGGGGAGGAATGGCAACGGGAGGAGGTGGTTCACATGAGTCTGCCCTAGCCGACTTTCTCCTGCACTCCTTCACCAAGAGCTGGCCCCACGCTCGGACCGCGGTTCTGCCCAACTAATAGGCCTTAACGGCCGACGGAACCGGGTGGGATCAGGGACTGGACTGTCGTTCCTTCAGGAACACTAATTAGCAGGTAAGATCTAATTACTTTTTCCTTATCGTCACTCCAGTCGAGTCCCTTTACTTCTGGGATGTACCAGAGCAGTTCAATCCTGGGTGGGATCCGGCATACCGGACTGAAGAACCGCCAGACCAAACCGCTGCCCTACAAATATCCAGCGGAGGAACTAGGCTGAATTCTGCCCAAGAGGTAGCCTGAGCCCGAGTGGAGTGCGCACGCAGCCCCACTGGCACCTGCTTCCCTTTCAGGATGTAGGCGGAAGCAATCGCTTCTCTGATCCACCTGGAGATGGAGGCCTTGGCCGCCACCTCCCCTTTGTGCGGGCCTCCGAACTGAATGAATAGCCGGTCGGATTCCCGGAAAGGTGCTGTGCGGGAGAGGTAACGCTTCAAGATCCTCTGGACGTCTAGGAGGCGAAGTTTGCTATCCCTACCTTCATGCCCCTCGGCCGAGAAGGACAGGAGGGTAACTGTCTGGTTCACATGAAAGGGGGAGATAACCTTGGGCAAGAAGGAAGGGACCGTGCACAGAACCACCTTGTCCTTGAGAAAGGACAGAAAAGGGGGCTGAGATGACAGCGCTTGTAATTCGGAGACCCGTCTGGCTGAACAGATGGCGACCAGAAAAACTGTCTTCAGGGTTAAGTCCTTTAAGGAGGCCCTCTTTACTGGCTCAAAGGGTTCCCCGATCAGGGCATTTAGCACTAGGTTGAGATCCCAAGGGGGGATGACTGACCTCCGTTGGGGACGCAGTCGTCTAACCGTTCTTAGGAACCTGGAGACGTCCGCGTGGGCCCCAAGGGGCTTGCCGCGGACCTTACCTCTATAGCAAGCGATGGCAGCCAACTGGACTCTTAAGGAACTGTGCGCCAGACCCTTGCCAAATCCTGCTTGCAAGAATTCCAGAACCTCCGCGACTGAGGCCGAAAGGGGTTTCCGTCGGTGCTCCGCACACCACGCTTCGAAGATGCGCCAAACCCTTACATAGGAGAGACAGGTCGAGCGCTTCTTAGCATTCAACAGCGTCGTGATTACTGCTCCTGAATAACCTCGCTTCAGGAGCCGCACCCTTTCAATAGCCAGGCCGTAAGCGAGAATCGATCCACGTGAGGCATCCGAACCGGGCCTTGCCTCAGCAGGTCCCTTTTGCAAGGGAGCCGCCAAGGCTGGTCGGCGATCAACCTCACCAGATCCGCATACCAGGGGCGGTGAGGCCAATCCGGAGCTATGAGGATTATCAATCCCTGGTGAGACTCCACCCGCTGGAGAACCTTTCTGATAAGGACCCAAGGAGGAAATACATAGAGAAGACCCTCCGAAGGCCACTTCTGGGACTTAGCATCCAGGCCTTCGGACATTCTTTCCTTCCGCCGACTGAAGAATCGGTCCACCTTGGCGGACGAGAACCGCGCCATGAGATCCATGACTGGGAGTCCCCAACGGGCCACTATTTGGTCGAAGGTTTCCTGCTCCAGTTCCCACTCTCCGTGGTCTCTCTTGTACCTGCTGAGGTAATCAGCCGTGACGTTGTCCGTGCCTGCCACGTGCTGAGCTGAAAGCGCTTCCAACCGAACTTCCGCCCACTGGAATAGGGCATCCGTCTCCAAAGCGGGGCTGCTGGTGCCGCCCTGGTGGTTGATGTAAGCCGTCGCGGTGACATTGTCGGAGAGAACGCGAATTGCTCTTTTTAGCACTAAGGTCTTGAGAGCCCTGAGCGCTAGGACGACGGCCCGCAATTCCAGTCTGTTGATGGGCCATTGAGATTCCAACGGTGTCCAGCGAACCTGGACGAACTGGTCCTCGCAGTGAGCTCCCCAGCCTGCCAGACTGGCATCCGTCGTCAACAGTAACCACTGATAAGGCTCGAGGGGCATCCCGCGATCCAGATTCCTTGGGCACCGCCACCAGCGGAGGGCCTGTTTGGTCCGCGAAGCACAAGGTAACTGCATTGTCAGAGGATGATGCTGGGGGGACCACCGACGCAATAGGGCCCGCTGCAACGGCCGCATGTGGGCCCTGGCCCATGGCACTACCTCTGTCGCTGCCGCCATTGTTCCCAGAACCTGAAGATAATGCCACGCTGAGGGGTTTCGTCTGCCCAGAAACTGCGTGACCAGAAGTCTTAGGTCCCTTGATCTTGTTCGTGACAGGAACACTCTGCCTCTGCTGGTGTCGAACCTTGCACCAAGATACTCGAGATCCTGGGAGGGAGTCATCCTGCTCTTTGCTCGATTGATGACCCACCCCAACTCCTCTAGAACCTGAATCACTCTGACCGTCGCCGAGCGACTTTCCTCTTCCGACTTTGCCCGGATCAGCCAATCATCTAGGTAAGGGTGCACCAGTATTCCCTCTTTCCGTAGGGAAGCCACTACTACCACCATCACCTTGGTGAACGTCCTTGGAGCCGTAGCTAGGCCGAAGGGTAGGGCCTGGAATTGAAAGTGGCCTCTTGGCACAGCGAATCTCAAGAACTGTTGATGGGACTTCCTGACCAGTATATGCAAGTAGGCTTCTGTCAAATCGAGGGACGTTAGGAACTCCCTGCCCCTTACGGCTGCTATGACTGATTGTAGGGTCTCCATCCGGAAATGTGGTACCCTGAGACAGCGATTGACCTGTTTTAGATCCAGGATCGGACGAAAAGGACCCTTCCTTCTTTGGTACCACGAAGTAAATCGAGTACCGACCAGAGCCGCACTGGTCTGGTGGTACTGGGACCACGGCCCCGAGCGCTATTAGTCGGGTGAGAGTTGCCTCTATCGCCGACTTTTTTGTAGGAGAACCGCAGAGAGACTGAACAAAGGCTGGAAGTATTTGCTTTGCAAATTCGAGAGCATAACCCTCTCTGATCACCTCTAGGACCCATTGATCGGACATGACCCGGGACCAGGCAGGAAGAAACTGCCTTAACCGTCCGCCCACCGGCAGCCCTTCCCCCTGGACCCCCGTCATCTCATTGTTGTTTTCTAGGTCCCGAGGAGGAGGAGGAGGATGTCCCAAAACCTCGACCTGCTCCTCGAAACCCTCTAAAACCTTGCCCCTTCGAGGGAAAACGGCCCCTGGGAAAAGGGTTTGACCTGGCTGGGCGAAACCTCCGGGGGTCCCTAGGCTGGTTATGCACTGGGGCTAGGGGGCGCCCTAGCTTCGGTCTATCTTCCGGGAGCCTGCCTCCCTTAGACTCGCCAAGGTCCTTTACCAGCTTCTCTAAGTCCTCTCCAAATAACAGCTTCCCCTTAAAGGGAAGTCGACTCAGGCGTGCCTTCGATGAGGCATCAGCTGCCCAATTTCGTAGCCACAAATAACGCCTAGCCGCCACCACCGAGGCCATGTTCTTGGCTAGGCTTCTGATGAGGTCATACTGACTATCCGCCAAATAGGCTGCTCCGGATTCCAACCTAGCAGAGTTGGCCTGTGCCTCGCTTGCGGAGCCCTCTGCTGCCTGAAGCTGATGTGACCACCTTAAACAGGCCCGTGCCACCCAAGCTCCTGAAATGGAGGCCTGCAAGGCGAGAGCGCTTACATCAAAGGCTTGCTTCAGGAGCGTATCCAATTTTCTGTCTTGAGAATCTCTTAAGGCCGTGCTGCCCTCAACTGGGATAGTAGTCTTCTTAGTAACTGCTGATACCACTGCATCCACCCTGGGAGACTTCAGCAGCTCTTTGTCTGCCTCTGGAAGAGGATATAGGCGAGTCATGGACCGGACTCCCCTTAAACTTGACTCTGGTTGATCCCATTCTTCCTGGATCATCTGACGCACCACCCTGTGGACAGGAAAAACCTTCTGGGATCTCCTAATGGCCTGGATTAATGGATCCTCCAACGCCTCCTCCTCTGCTGGCGTGTCTGAGGCCACATTGAGAACTTTCAGGGACTCATTAATTAATGCTGGGAGCTCCTCCCAACGAAAGACTCTAATTATCCGGGATTGATCTTCTTCTGGGATCTCCCCTTCAAGCTCCTCCTCTTCCTCGTCCAAGTCCTTGTCAGAGTTATCCTCCTCCGGGGTACTCTGTGAGAGGGACGTGAGAGGCTCTTCACAACTCAGACGGGGGCGCTCAGGCGGAATGCCAGATTCTGGATTGCTGGCTCTCATGGGTCTGGCTGACTTGTCTTCCGCCGACGGACCAGCCTCTCCTGTCCCTAAGCCCTGCTTATGCAAGCAATAGGCCTTGTGAAGTAGGAGGATGAAGTCAGGGGAGAAAAAATCCCCGGCACCCCCTTCACCTGCGGGGGGGGGGGGGGAGAAAGGGGCAGAGGAGGAGTGGGTAAATCCGAGGACGTAGAAGGAGGGAACTGTGACCCCCCTCCCCTTCTAGGGGGTCTCCTGACCCCTGAGAAGCCTGTGTCATGGCCAAGTTAATTTCTTGCTCCACGGAGGCAGCCACTGCAGCACAACCCCTGCAGATTCCTGCCTCCGAGGAAGTGCCCCTGCGTGTGCCACAGGATGGACACCGAGCCTTGCCTGCCATGTCCTTGATAAGAGTTACTGAAGCCCTTCCTACTCCGAGGCTTATGCAATTGGCCTAAGCACCAAAGACTGTACAGCACAGATACAGAGGTTATTCGCCCTTTTATTAACTGTGTGTGAGAGTGCTCTCTCCTCTAGAAGATCAATTAATAATTCCCCCGAAAAAGGAAACTAACAGCCCCTTTTTCTTGTTAAACTAAAATCAGCATTACCATCAAATAAAATCAAATAACTTGCGGTTTATAGCTGCTGTTGCAGTCTGGGCCCGACTCAGCGATCACTGCCTGTTGGCTCTACACGTGGTAGGCCTCACCACTTGGAGACCTGAACGGAGGACCGCGAGTCTGTCCTCTGGGCCGTCCTTCACCCCGAATGCAGCACGGAGCTAGGAACTGCTCTCCTAATTCAAAATCGCCGCTTTAAACAGCTCCCCTTCAGGTAATCGGGTAGTCCGGAGCTCGCCCCCGCGTCCTTCTGTTCCGGGACGGGTCCGGCGGTAAAGATTGAATTGCGGCGTTGCCTCAAGCGCTCAGCCACCAGGAGGGCTTCGGCGCGAGGCAGGGCAGGTCTGCGGAGAAATCGTGCAGGAGCCGGCCGTATCAGCAGCAGAGGAGATCTGAAAAGTCCTCCTCGCTGCTGCCTGCAGAAAACCACCTCCGATGCCCGGCCTGGCCAGGGGGAGGGGGGGGGAAGGCAAGAGCAGGCAGGAGGAATTAAAGGCGCAGGACCTGAAGAAAACAAAACAGAAGAAAATTAACAGGCAAATAAGGTAAATAGAAATAAAAGTAACTAAAGGGAAAATTTAAATAAGTTAAATAAAAAGGAAGACTCTAGTAAGCTCTAGGCTTACGGAACCCTCCAGCTGCTTGGAGGCTGAGAATACTGGAGTTGGTGGGTGGTCCCAGTGGTATTTATACCGCTCCATCCCCAAAAAGGTTGGGCTCAGCCTCCAAGCTGCTGGAACGGTTGCGCAACCCAGAAGTAAAGGGACTGGACTGGAGAGACGATAAGGAAGATATTTAAGTCTGTCGTCATATGCTTCATAACAAAGATCACTAATCATTTTAGTAGCCACCCTCTGCACAGACTCCAACCAGCTTATATCCTTTTGAAGGTGGGGTCTCCACAATTTCACACAATACTCCAAATGAGGTTGCACCATAGACTTATACAGAGGCATTATCACCTCCTTTTTTCTGCTGGCCATTCCTCTCCCCATATACCCAATCATCCCTTTTGTTTTCACAGTCATTTTCTACCTGATTAGCTACTTTAAGATGCCCAAGTCCCGCTTTTCTTTTGTGGACAGAAGTACCTCAGCCCCTTCACTGTACAGCTCCTTTGGAATTTTGCAGCCCAAATGCATGACCCTGCATTTTTTAGCATTAAATCTCAGCTGCCAAATTCTAGACCATTCTTCAAGCTTAGCTCAAACCCTCCTCCTGTTATCAACTCCTTTCTGGGTATCTACTCTTGCAGATTTTGGTATCATCCACAGACAGGCAAACCTTACCAGACAGTCCTTCCGCAATATCACTAACAAAGATGTTAAACAGAATTGGACCAAGGACAGATCCCTGTGGCCCACCACTGGTACCTCCTTTTCCTCAGAATGAGCTCCATTTACCTGTAGCCTTTGTCACCTCCCACTCAACCAATTTCTAACCCAATCAGTCACTTTAGAATCCATCCCTAGGGTGCTCAGTTTGTTTATAAATCGACTGTGCGGAACGGTCTCAAAGGCTTTACTGAAATCTAAATACACCATTCTAGGGCTCTCCCTTGGTCCAACTCCCTAGTCATCCAGTCAAAGAAATCAGATTTGTCTGACAAGACCTGCTTCTGGTGAATCCATGCTGCCTCGGATCCTGCAATCCATTGGATTCCAGAAACCTCACTATTCTCTCCTTTGGTAGCCTTTCCAATAATTTACTAAGCACAGAGGTTAGTCTAATTGGCCTGTAGTTCTCAATATCATTCTTACGTCCGCTTTTGTGTAAAAGGACCACATGTGCCTTTCTCCAGTCCTCTGGCACCACTCCTGATGCCAAATGGTCTTCAATGGGACGCTCCAGGGGGAAGATATACAAAAATCAATGGAGATGGTGAGTATCACAATCTTACCTAGACCCAGTAAGGATAGTAGTGTATGTGGTCCTATAGGCCCATTTCATTAATTAATTTAGATTCCAACTATTAGTTAAAGTTCTGGCAACCTGGCTGAAAGGAGTTATACCCAAGTTGATCCACAGGGATCAAAATGGTTTTATGCAACAAAGGCAGGGCATAGACATCAGGAAAATCCTGAATATATCACATGGAATTTGAATCATGCGGGAGAGAGGACAGTGTTTTACAATTGATGCTGAAAAGGCGTTCGACAGAGGCGAATGGCGATTCATGTTTCAGGCATTAGAACAGATGGGGCTGGGAGAGAATTTCTTAAAGTGGGTTAGAGCACCCTATGCTAATCCCCAAGCTCGCATTTGCATAAATGGGGGGCACTCTGACAGCTTACTATCATCAGTCCTACTGTTTTACAACTACTTGCTTGTTTGGAATAGTCTATTGGACAGTAAACTGAGAATCAGGAAAAGCCGAGCTCAAATCCCACTCCTCCCAGAAATGCTTTTAACTTAGAGTAATGGAGGGTAAAGTGAGCTAACTAAAGTAGAATTGGGATGTACCTACTGTACCTTATTTTAAACTCTCCTTAAGCACAGGTTTGGAAATGCGAGTAAGTAAATCACACGAAAATGAATCTGTTTCTTTAGCTGATACTGGCTAGAATGATTTACAGAGCACTCAAGGCTAATTGGGTCATGTCCTAAATAATGAATCCTGACTGCAGGTAAACAAAACCATAAAAGTTACCTGTCCTTGGAATGCCTTATTGCAAAACAATTAGGCATGCTAGTCACACAGCAGATGCTAAATGACAACATGTTTTTATTTCCACATCCCCAAACTACTTCAAGAGCATTTTTCTGAAGCTCCTGATCCTTTGTTCAGTTAGTTCAATAAAAAGCTTCCATATTTACTGTAATGTGTTTTCTGACTTGCATTGCTATCGCATTATCTTGGGAAATAATCATGCACTACCAAGTTGTATCCAATTCTACTAGGTAGGCTACAGGTGGTACATACAAGGGTTTTTTGCAAAAATGTTCTTTTGTTGGAATGAATTGCCTTTGGGATTGCATAATGTTGTTGGATGTGTTGATGTTTTTAATTTCTTATGAAACGTGTTTGAGGAAACTTCTGGAGTTATCTGTTCTGATCTTTATTTTATATTCAGTTGTTTTTTTGTGTATGTGATGCTGATAGATTTTGTTGTGTATGTTTTTTGCACCTTGCCTTGGACTGCAGAGAGTGAGCGAGTAATTTTGAAATAAAACGATTGTCCGTTTTACTGTTTGCCATTTTTCTTTGGTCAATTTGTTTTACTGCATAATTTAATTTGTGTTTGATGGTCTTGCTCTGATGTGATGAACAGGCATATTTTCTATACCTTAAATTTCCTTTCCCTTGAATTCAGACAAGTTATGCTATCCAGCCAGAACAACTGCCAGTGATGTCATCATTAGTATACACAAAGGTGCAGCACTGGGAGAAATCCGTATTACACTTCCCAAGCAAACAGCAAGACTGAAAAACTCAGATTACCAACAATTACCAACTAACCAATCTTAATCACTACCCAAACTAAGAACAAATCCTTTTATGTTTAATTGTAAATACTCTTGTAAATAGTTGCAGTAATGACGTCCCATGTTTTATCCAAGTTCTCTGACCTTGTTCTCTGTAAAACCTAATAGTTTGTTGTTATGGTATGTTGTTACATTGTGAACCGCGCTGATTCTGAATAGAGCGGTATATAAGAGCCTGTAATAAATAAATAAATAAATAAAATAAATAAAAATAACTTTGTGCAAGATTTTGTCTCTTACAGTACTGACTCTACATCAGGCACTGAAACTGCTCAAAGAGCTAAAGAGGCAGCAAGGCTCCCAAACCTGTAGGAGATATCCTGGACTGGGCTAGCAGGATTGAAGGAAAGGAAACTAAGGTGTATAGAAAACAACTTCTTACTCATCATCCTGCTAAACCATTCCAGATGAGTGGGATGTACCCAAGCAGTCAGGACCCAGGGTGGGAGGAAACTGCAAAAGTGGGGGATGATGCAGTTTCTGGAAGCCAAAGGATTACAGGATCTGAGACAGCATGGCTTTACTACAGGTAGGTCTTGCCAGACAAATCTGACTGACTTCTTTGATGGCGTGACCAGAAAACTGGTTTGGGGTCAGCACTAGATGCGGTATACTTAAGATTTCAGCAAGATGTTTGACACCGTTCTTCACTGGCGACTTATAGAGTGCCCTTGGGATGGACTCTAAAATGACTGAATGGATGTAACCGATTGAGTGGGAGGGCACCAGAAGGTAGTAATATATGGATTTCATTCTGAAGATAGAGACATTATCAGTTGTGTGCTACTAGGACTGGTCCTTGGTCCTGTTCTTTAACATTTTTGTAAGCAATATTGCAGGTGGGCTGTCATGAAAAATATGCCTCTTTGCAGATATCAAAATCTGTAGACAGGGTAGACATACTAGATGGTGCCAAGAACATGAGGGGGGATCTAGCAAAACCTAAAGAATGATCAAGAATTTAGTAGATAAGATTTAATGCTAAAAAAAATGCAAGGTCATGCATTTGAGCTGCAAAACCCCAAGGAAGTAATACAGTATGGTGGGTGAGAGTGTGAAGTACTTCTGTGCACAAAAGAAAGTGGGGGTGATCGCATCTAATGATATTAAAGTGGCCAAACAGATGGAAAAGGAGATAGCCAGAGGCATCAGAAAGGGGTGGGTCACATAGGCCCTGGCCCTACCAAAACTGTGCTGCCGCAATTGCCAGCCTTCCCCTCCTGTCTGCTCCCAAGGATCCGATCTCCCACAGGCAGACAGGAGGGGTCTTTTGCACAATTGCGAACTGTCAGGCAACCGGCTGCCGGATCCTATCCCCTGCAGGCATTAGAGTGCCAAGATCGCAGCAAAGACCCCTCCTGACTGCCTGCAGAAGATCAAATTTCCATGGGCAGACAGGAGGGGAAGGCCAGTGCTTGTGGCAACATAGTTTAGCTGGCCGAGAGATGAAGCTTGGCCCCCTAACGGGAACGGTGTTCTGCTGCTCCCGGAGACAGCAAAAGCCAGGTTGCTTGGGTGCATAGGAAGAGGAATGGCCAGCAGGGAAAAAAAAAAAAAAAAAAAAAAAAGAGAGAAGTGATAGTTCCTTTTTTAAGTCTCCAGTGAGATCTCATTTGGCATATTGTGTACAATTCCGGAAACTGCACCTTCAAAAGGATTTAAATAAGATGGAGTTGGTCCTGAGAGTGGTTACTAAAATGGTCAGCGGTCTTCATCATAAGGCATATAGGGAAAGATTTAAAAACCTCAATATGTAAATTCTGAAGGAAAGATGGGTGAAGGGTTATATGATAGTCATTTAAATACCTCCATGGCAGAAATGCACAGATGGTGGACCTCTTCCAGTTAAGCAGCAGCTCTGGAATTGGGGGAGGGGGGGGGTTATAGGATGAAGGTGAAAGGGGATAGAGTCTGGAGTAATCTGAGGAAATATTTCTTTATAGAGGTGGTGGAAACTAGAAGTGTATCTGAATTCTAGAAAAGCATGGGACAAATACAGAGGATTTCAGAGAGAAGGGATTGTAGAACTTAGTAGTGCTCATGTATGTGCAGACTGAATAGGCTAGACAGAACTGCACTGCCAGAGGCACCATCCACTCCAGCTCCCACATGCAACCTGTAGTGCCTCACAAAGCTGCTCAAAGACCAGGAGGTCGCCTTAGCTATATGTCCTCTGGAGATACCAAGGTGGACTCCACCCAGAAGACTGCTTGTGGCCTAATGGAGCGAACTCTTGACTCCCTCTGGCATCCATTTTTTGCAGAGAAGTTAGGCTGAACTAATAGCCTCCTCAACCAAGCAGGACTTGGCAACAGTGTGTCCCTTCCTTGGACCACTAAAGAGGACAAAGATGGCCTGACTGATAGAAGGGATTTTAAACTCTAGATACTTCAATGCCATACTCACATCCTGCAGATGCAGAAGGGGTCCATCAAGGTCCTCCTCCAAGAAGGGGGGCAGGATCACAGATGAATGAGAAGAAAGGAAAACAGCACATCTGGGAGAAAGGACATGAATTCTCAGAGATGGACATTGTCGAGATGACCAAAAAAGGTTCCCTATAGGACAAGGCTTGCAGTTCCAACACTCACCTGGCAGACACAATAGCCACCTGCAACACCACCTTCAAGGTAAAGTCCTTGAGAGAAGCCCTCTGAAAGGGCTCCGAGAGGACCTTTCAGTGCCTTCAAAACCAGAGGAAAAACTCCACTGAGGAACAAACCTGCTTTACCCCTTTGAGGAAGCAGGACACATTAGAATGTGCTAAGGACCATCCTTGAATATACCCCTTCTTCCTGGTAGCATGCAAGAGCCACCACCTGAACTTTGAGAGAGTTCAGAGATAAACCCTGGTCCAAACTGGATCAGAATTAGGACAAAACCACAATTATGTCCACTTTCCTGGCCACCAGATCCTGAGAGGATGACTGCTCAAAACACCTTCCAGACGCTCACATATGCCAAGGATGTAGAGGACCTCTGGGCCTTAAGAAGGGTGTCAGCTACTGCAGCAGAGTAATTCTTTGACAACTTATGTCTCTCAAGGGCTAGGCCATAAGTGAGAAGAGAATGGGATCCTCCATAGCCAGTAGAACCCTGCCACAGAAATCCCTTCTCCTTGGGAAGCAATAGCAAGGACTGCCAGCATGGTTTAAAGGTCGGGTCAGAGAGGCTGTTGTTGCCAAAAAAGCATCTTTCAGGAAATGGAAAAAAGAGCCAAACAACGAAACCTGGAAACAGCACAAGCACTGGCAAGTCAAATGCAAGGCATTGATAAGGCAGGCAAAGAGAGAATTTGAGAAGAAGCTTGCTGCGGAAGCAAAAACACGAAATAAAGACCTTTTCAAGTACATTCGTAGCAAAAAACCTGTGAGAGAGTCAGTTAGTCCATTAGATGATAAAGGGGTTAAAGGAGCACTAAGAGGCGACAAGGCGATAGTGGAGAGACTGAATGAATTCTTTGCTTCGGTCTTTACTGAGGAAGATGTAGGGATGTTACCCATGACTGAAGTGGTATTTAAAGGTGCGGAAGAATTGAAGGAAATATCGATACATCGGGAAGATGTCTTACAACTATTAGATAAACTGAAGAGTAGCAAATCACCTGGGCCGGATAGTATACATCCAAGGGTGTTGAAAGAACTGAAATATGAGATTGCAGAACTGCTATCAGTAATCTGTGAACTATCATTAAAATCATCTCTAATACCTGAAGATTGGAGGATCGCCGATGTAACACCAATTTTTAAAAAGGGTTCCAGGGGTGATCCGGGAAACTACAGACCGGTGAGCCTGACGTCAGTACCGGGAAAAATGGTAGAAACCATCATAAAGAATAAAATTACTCAGCATGTAGATAGTCACAACCTAATGGGAGACAGCCAACATGGCTTTAGACAAGGAAGATCTTGTCTTACTAATCTGTTATGTTCTTTTGAAGGAGTGAATTAACAGGTGGACAATGGTGAGTCGGTTGATATTGTGTATCTGGACTTTCAGAAAGCCTTTGACAAGGTCCCTCATCAGAGACTTTTGGCAAAACTAAAGAGTCATGGGATAGGAGGCAGTGTACTATTGTGGATCAGGAACTGGTTACAAGATAGAAAGCAGAGGGTAGGGCTAAATGGCCAATTTTCCCAATGGAGAAAGGTGAATAGTGGTGTACCCCAGGGATCTGTGCTGGGTCCGCTGCTTTTTGACATATTCATAAATGACCTGGAAAGTGGAATAACGAGTGAGGTTATCAAATTTGCAGATGACACAAAACTATTTAAAGTTGTTAAAACCCAAGAGGATTGTGAAAAATTGCAAGAGGATCTTGATAAATTGGAAGACTGGGCATCAAAATGGCAGATGAAATTTAATGTGGACAAGTGCAAGGTTATGCACCTAGGGAAGAACAACCCAAACTATGGTTACACGATGCAAGGTTCCACATTAGGAACCACCACCCAGGAAAAAGATTTAGGCGTCATTGTGGATACCATGTTAAAACCCTCGGCCCAGTGTGCAGCGGCGGCCAAGAGAGCAAATAGAATGCTAGGTATGATAAGGAAAGGAATGGAAAATAAAACAAAAGATATTATAATGCCTCTATATCGTTCCATGGTGAGACCGCACCTTGAATATTGTGTGCAATTCTGGTCGCTGTTATCTTAAAAAGGATATAGCGATTTTAGAAAAGGTACAGAGAAGAGCCACCAAAATGGTAAAGGGGATGGAAGGATACTCCTATGAAGAAAGGCTAAAAAGGTTAGGGCTCTTTAACCTGGAAAAGAGAAGGCTGAGGGGAGATATGATAGAAGTCTATAAATTAATGAACGGAGTGGAACGGGTAAACGTAGATCGATTGTTTACCTTATCAGAATATAGAAAGACTAGGGGACATGCAATGAAGCTACAGGGTAAACTATTTAAGACTAATAAAAGAAAATATTTTTTCACTCAACGTGTAATCAAACTCTGGAATTTGTTACCGGAGGATGTAGTAAAGGCTGTTAGTGTAGCTGGGTTTTAAAAAGGTTTGGACAAGTTCCTGGAGGAAAGGTCCATAAACCATTATTAAGAAGTGACCGAAGATATCCATGCTTGACCCAGTACAAGCATTGTGGAACTTGTGTCTCTTGGGGAAACTGCTAGGTACATAAGACATAGATTGGCCACTGTTGGAAACAGAATATTGTGCTTGATGGACCTTGGTCTGACCCAGTATGGCATATCTTATGTTCCCACTAACAGGCTCAAGAGATCAACATCAACAAGAGATCAAGAGATTAACAGATTGTTGGCAGCATGTCCGTGCTGGCCCCTCCACCTCCGCACCTTTCCTCCAAGAAAAAGGCGTTCCACAGGGATCGTCACTTTCAGCCCTCCTATTCAACATTTACATGCAGCCCATATGTAATCTCATACGCTCATTCAATATCAATTGCCTAATTTATGCTGATGATGTCCTACTCTACACGCCTTTCCTGTTAGACAAACCGGACCTATCACCCCTCTCCGCCTGTTTCGATGCTGTTACGGATTGGTTACACTCACAAAAACTAAGAATAAATCTTAAGAAAACAGAGGTCCTCTTCCTTACTAGAAATACAACATTCATACCACCCAGCTCCCTCAAGATCAGGGACTCTGAACTCCTAACCAAGCCTACAATTCGGTACCTTGGAGTTATGATTGACCAACAGCTCAATATGAAGGCCAAGATAAGCAATATGGTCAAGTCCATTTACAACAAAATAAGGACACTTCGTCACCTGAGACAACTTCTAGAACCAGAAGTCTTTAGGACAGTTTACCAAGCTTTAGTAACCCCGCATTTTGATTATGCGAATGCCATACTACACAGCCTTCCAAAAAACACAATAAACCCTCTGCAACTAGCAATGAACGCAGCAGCCAGAATTCTGCATGGGGCATCGAGGAGGTACCATATAACACCAATCCTAAAAAAATCTACATTGGCTCCCAATCCAGAGCAGGATTGCCTTCAAGATGCTGACACTGATTCACAAAGCCATTAACAAATGCTCTTCTACATCACTCACAGAGCTCATTGAGACTACACCCCCTAACAGGGCAAGAAGATCTGCTGCTATCAACACCTTGATCCTCCCGAAGCAGATCACAAAATGCTCAAACAGCCAGGAGCAGAGCATTCGCTCTGTATGCACCCACATGCTGGAACGGCCCTGATAGCAGGAGGTAGGGCATCAAAAGCCTCTCCCAATTTAGGAAGGCACTTAAACATCACCTGTTCCTTCAATACTACACGGACCAAGAACACTGTCCACATCCAGTCACGCCAATTAGACCAAACAGACAACACCCAAGCAACAACCATTCCAGATTGAAACCAAGCCCACCAGATCCCGACCCCCCCGACAAGTAGCAACACATTCACCCTAACAAATGCACATACTCAGTTTGAACCAATATGTAAATAGTTGAATTACTCCTTAACATATGTTGAATCTATTTGTATATAGTTATCCTGTTCGAACCTGTACATAACCCCCTGTTATATTGTAAGTCCAGTGCTGACCTCCTGCACTGGACAGATATGTTACATGTAAACCGCACTGATACTGAAGAGCGCTGTATATAAGAAAGTTAAATAAATAAATAAATACTATGTCCAAGCCTGCATGAGATTGAATTCTGTATTGACTCACCAAGGGCTACCAGGGAAAGACATATAGGAGTCCATCTGGGAACCACTCCTCAAGAAGGGCATCTTAGCCCACTGCGTAAGGATCATTCCTGTGTCTGAAAATGTTCTGCATTTTGGCAAGTCACTGGGTGGCCATCAGATTGAACCCTGCATAATGAAGATGATGCACAAGGGCTTAGTTCCCACTTGCCAGGATCGAAGATGTTGCAACTGAAGAAGTCTGCCTGCACCTTGATGCCCACTACATGGGCACTGACAGAGCCAACAGATGAGCTTTTGCCCAATGGCATAGCTCCACCACCCTGCTACAAGTTCTGCCCTGTTTGCTGATGTAAGAACATAAGATATGCCATACTGGATCAGACCAAGGTCCATCAAGCCCAGTATCCTGTTTCCAGCAGTGGCCAATCTAGGTCATAATTACCTAGCAGTCTCCCCAAAAGACACAGGTTCCTCAATGCTTGTATTGGGTCAAGCACCGATATCCTGGGTCCCTTTTAATAATGGTTTATGGACCTTTCCTCCAGGAACTTGTCCAAACCTTTTTTAAACCCAGCTACACTAACAGCTTTTACTACATCCTCCAGTAACAAATTCCAGAGTTTGATTACACGTTGAGTGAAAAATATTTTCTCCAATTAGTTTTAAATAGTTTACCCTGTAGCTTCATTGCATGTCCCCTAGTCTTTTTGTATTCTGATAACGTAAACAATCGATCTACGTTTACCCGTTCCACTCCATTCATTAATTTATAGAGCTCTACCATATCTTCCCTCAGCTGTCTCTTTTACAGGTTGAAGAGCCCTAACCTTTTTAGCCTCTCTTCATAGGAGTATCCTTCCACCCCCTTTACCATTTTGGTGGCTCTTCTCTGTACCTTTTCTAATAGAGCTATATCCTTTTTAAGATACGGCAACCAGAATTGCACACAATATTCAAGGTGCGGTCGCACCATGGAACGTATATAGAGGCATTATAATATCCTTTGTTTTGTTTTCCATTCCTTTCCTTATGATACCTAGCATTCTATTTGCTCTCTTGGCTGCCGCTGCACACTGGGCGGAGGGTTTTAACATGTTATCCACGATGATGCCTAAATCTTTTTCCTGGGTGGTGGTTCCCAAAGTGGAACCTTGCATCGTGTAACCATAGTTTGGGTTATTCTTTCCTAGGTGAATAACTTTGCAATTGTCCACATTAAATTTCATCTGCCAATTTATCAAGATCCTCTTGCAATTTTCAACAATCCTCTTGGGTTTTAACAACTTTAAATAGTTTTGTGTCATCTGCAAATTTGATAACCTCACTCGTAATTCCCTTTTCCAGGTCATTTATGAATATGTCAAAAAACAGTGAACCCAGCACAGATCCCTGGGTACTCCACTATTCACCTTTTTCCATTGGGAAAATTGGCCATTTAGCCCTACCCTCTGCTTTCTATCTTTTAACCAGTTCCTGATCCACAATAGTACACTGCCTCCTACCGCAATGACATTATCTTAGAAAACTGACTGCCTTGCCCTCCAGGAAGGACCAAAAAGGTTCCACAGCCAAGTGGATCACCCTGGCCTCCGGCTGGTTGATCAACCAAGAGGCATATTAAGGGAATCAATGTCCCTGAACAAAATGACCCAAAGGGCTTCCCAGCCCAGTAGGCTGGTATCTGTGGTGACCTAATTACCTAATCTGGGGCCTTCAAAGGCATCTTGTCCAAACTGTCAGCCACCAGACCAATTTCACTTTGATATTCCAGGCAAGAAAGTGGCACTGCTCGAACATCTGGGAGCATGGAAACCAGATAAAGAACAGAAGGTGACCCCGCAGAAGTGCATGTGCACCCTGGCCCATGGAACCAGCTTGATGTCATTTATTTATTTACTTATTTACATTCTCTTATATACCGCGCTATTCTGCATCAGTGCGGTTTACATTGAACAAACTGAAATTACATTGAACAGGGCATTATAACTTGGAGATAACTATTTTACAGGGAACATGGACTATGGAGGGTTAAGTGGCTTGCCCAAGACCACAAGGAGCACCTGTGGGACTAGAAACCCCAGTCCTTCCGGCCCAAGGTTGCTGTCCTCTAGTGGGATTTGAACCCCCGACCTTCCGGCCTGAAGTACCTTGCCCCAACCACTAGGCCACTCCTCCACTCCATCAAACCCAGCAGACAGTCCCACACCCTGGGAGCAAAAATTCCTAGAACTGACATTGCAGCTTGCTCTACCTGTCCAGGGTGAGGAACATCCTGCTCACGTAGATCTTAAAATGGCCACCAGATACTCTAGAACCTGGGAGGTAACAAGACTGCTCTTGTGATAGTTGATCACCCAACTCTGCTACAAGCCACCAGATCATCTGTGCGTCCTCCCTGAACTTCTCCATGGAGTCAGACTGGATCAGTCATCCATCCAGACATGGGATAACCTGCTTGCACAAGAAAACCACTGTTGTCACCACCACCATGATCTTTGAGAAGATGTGAGGGGGCCATGGCCAGACCAAAGTGCAAGGTACAGAACTGGAAGTGGCAGCCCAAGATGCAGAGATGGAGGATCTTCTGATAGGAATGTGAAAGTATGCCTCAGAGAGGTCCAAGAAGGTTAAGAACTCTCCTTATTGAACCAATGCAATGATCAACTTGATTGTTTTCCAAGCAAAAATGGGGTAGCCTTAGCTGGGCATTGTTTGCCTACAGATGCAGAATGGGCCAGGATGACTCATCTTTTTTTGGAGGACCACAAAATAAATGGAATATCCTAGATGCAGCTCTGTGGAGAGCATGAGTACAATAGCCTGCAACTGCAGAAAGCACTGGAGAGTGCCTTTGACCATCATTCTTGGCCAGGGAGTTATAAGGATGTCTCACAAAAGCATCTCAAAAGAGATTCTGTAAACTCCAGAGCATATCCCCTTTAAAGATCCCAAGGACAAATTGGTCTGATGTGATGTGGGTCCATTCTGAGTAAAACAGGCAGCAACTCCCTCCAACTACCAACCCCTCAGAAAGGATCTGCTGGATCCCACTGTGAGCGCCTTGCCGAGTTCCAAGACCACTGTAATCCCTGAAAGGACTGACCCTTCTTGGGCTCAGAACCATACAAACAGGCTTTGCCAGCACCTTTATCAGCTTGAAAGCACACAAATGCTCCCTGCTGAGCCTTATGCAAGGAGCTTTTAGGACTTCGGGATCTATACTCCAGAAGAATCCTTCACCAGCCTCTCTAGATCTTCCCCAAAGAGCAGCCTGCCCTTAAAAGGGAAGTCTTCTTAGATGCAGCTTAGACACTTAAATCTACCACCCAATTCCAGAGCTAGAGCCAGAGCCATCTATTGGCTACCACAGCCATGGCTTTAGAGAAGCTCTGATCAAGCTATACGGGCCATCCACAAACACCACTCCAGTGAGACTCTAACCTCACTACTTCTGGGCTGTCTGGCAATTGCTGAATTCAAAATAAAAGCACTCAGACCACTAGGCCCACATAAAAGCACCACCTGAGTGTTCACGACCAAAGCTAAGAAAGCATCTTTTGAGGCGAGCTTCCACTCTCTTATCATGGGCTTCCTTCAGTGCAGCCCTACCTTCACCTGTGTAGAATGTGCATTTTGTTACTGCCATAACCAGGGCATCCACCTTAGGACTCCAATACGCTGCTCCATCTCCTCTTGGGACAGAGGATACAGCCAAGGCAGGACCTTGGTGCCCTTCAGCCCCAGCTCTGGAGTCTTCTATTGAGAGAATAAAAGTCTTAAAAAGCTCAGGCAGGGGAAAGAAGCCAGAGGGGTTCTCTCAGCCCCTCTAGGATGGGGTCCACTTCTGAAATTGCCCTCAGAGGGCCTTGGCAAAGTGCAACACCATCATAGCATCCTGAATCAGGGAAGAGAGGTTATCCCTGTGGAACATGCAAATCACCATGGATCCTCACCCTCCGCCAGGGGCAGTTCCTCTATTTCTGCTGATTCACCTGAGGAAGACAGGGAATCCTTCTCCTTTTCCTCCTTTTGTCTCCCCCCTTGAAGGGCTAGGTAGGACTCTTAGAAGAATAGAGAAGTGAAAATGAGAAGCATCAGCACTTGACCCCTTGCTGCCAGAAGGATGGACCACATAGGGCCCCCAATTTCCCCATAGAGAAAATTGGGGGCCACATAGGGCCCCAGATCCCTTCAAGGAGAGCTACACACAGCTACCAAAGATTGAAAGCAGCCCATAAGCGTTTCAGGAGTTGTTGCTCAGCTGGCTACGAATAGGCCCCGCCGGCATGAGCCTGTGGTATCACACTCTCTCTCAGCCAGACCATGTGGCCATTCAAGGTGGTTACCCTTCTCGCCAACAGGAAAATGGTGGGAGACACAGCAAGAGCAGCAAGATCTGTACTGGACCACAGGACTACCTGAGGGGTCCCCAAAATTGCCAAAATATATCCAGCCCATATGCAGTATCATCAGACAACACAACATACAATATCATCTGTACGCAGATGATATAATGGTGTACACCCCAATTGACCTGAGCAACCCTGACACAACCTCAATGACCGAGTGCCTCGAACATATGAACACTTGGCTCATCAATAATAACCTCAAGGTAAACTTTGGTAAGACTGAAGCAATGTTCATTTCCAGGAGCACAACATTCAACCCACCCCAAGAAATCAACATGCTATACAGGACAATCGCAACAAATGATGAAGTAAAGTATCTTGGTGTCACCATAGACAAGAACCCGAATCTCCAATACCACATAACCAAGACTGCAGTGAAAGCATACCACCGTTTAAAGATCGTCAGACAACTCAAGCCAATCCTCAACCAAGAACATTTCTGCACAGTATGCCAGGCAGTCATCACCCCCATACTGGACTATGGAAATTCATTATATCAGAGACTACCCAAACACATTGTATACCCACTTCAACTGGTTCAAAACACTGCAGCATGCATAATCAGATGCATGCCCAAATACGAGCACATAACACCAGTACTCCAACAGCTGCACCGATTACCCATAATGGCACGGGCAAAATTCAAAGCAACACTAATCATTTTCAAGACCATACACCAATGCTCAGCAGAAATTCTACAAAACACATTAACCAGAGACAATAGCAGCAGACCCAGACGAACCCAAGGCAGCAATAAACTCCTCACCCCAGCCGGATACCACAAAACGAAGCAATCAACCCCCAGAAGAGCCATTTTGCTATCAGCGCCGGACCTATGGAACTCCCTCCTTGAGGAACTAAGAGCACAAAACGACCTGGACTTCTGAAAATCCCTCAAAACTCACCTGTTCAGGGCCTCATTTGAACAAGGACCTTAACTCCCAACCCACACAGCCTAGTCGATACAGCCACCAAGCACCATCATTTCAGACCTGGGGCACAACCCCCAGAAATATATGTATGCCTTGTCACCTCTGTTAAATGTAGACCCCTCGTTACATCCCTAACCACTTTGATTGAAGGAAAAGGCAGTATACAAAACTGGCTAAATAAATAAATAAAATAAAAAAAAATCTGTCCTGAGGCGTCAACACACTTGGGGCAAAAACAGAGCTTAGCTGACGAGAGCTGCAGGCAGCACACCTCCATGCATTCAGCACTGCAGGTGAGCTTAGATGCTATTAAAAGAGAAAAATGTGAAGAAAAGTTGATGGAAAAACAAAACCACTGCAAAAAAGAAACCCCCAGTCAGGAAGAGGATTCCTGCATCTGTCAGGCCAGCGAGAGAAATTCAGGAAGAGCCTCCGCAGCTGCACCCACAGACCTATGAAAGCCAGGCTACTTCAAAGCCTTTTTATTTTTCAAGTACAACACAAAAGTTGATTAAAGAAATAGGCCTGAATTAACAAAAAAATAAAGAGCAGAGCATACGGACATAGGGCAGTGAGAGGGAAGGGGGGGGGGGGGCCTGTGCCCAGACTTGCCACCCTTCCCCTCAGGGGTCACATGGGGCCCTTCCTGCCTACTCTCTGGACCTCCCCCCCAGACCTAGGAACCCAGCCCCGGCATGCAGCATAGTTCATATCCAGTTCCATAAGCTCATAAAATCAGACACACAATCACACAAAAAAAAATGTAGGTGAATTTCCTTGAATCAGATTTGCAGTAACTGCTGAAAATCTATATCATACCTCAGGGCTTGACAAATCCCAGATGCCATGGCCAGGTCACCATGGCGACCAGAAATTTGTATCTGGTGCCTGGTATTTACTTGTTCCCCCAACAATTCATGATCGTGGGGCAAGAATCCTTCTGTCTGCCAGAGGGACATCAATCCCCAAGGGACTGCACGGGCAAAACAGCTTGAATCAAGGCCGCCATCACAGCCATCCCCTTCTTTTCCACCCGTGGGAGATCAAATCCCCACGAGAAGAACAGGTGGGGCCCAAGGCCAGAATCACAGCCTGCAAGGAAGAATTAGACAGCTGACAGGGCAGCAATTAAAAAGAGAAGAATTAAGACAGGAGGGAGGGAGTGGAGTAAAACTGCAAAAACGTAAAGGGACAATAACAAAACAAACAAATAAAATGAAGGAAAGAGGATGGGGAATGTAGGGTAGGGGGATGGGAGTGCTAGGGAAGAGAGTCTTGAAGGGAACAGAGTTGGGAGGGGTTAGAGTGGGGAGGGAAGAGTGCAAGGTGTTGGATATTAAAGGGATGAAATCATGGGGACAAAAAGCACAAACACAACACACAAGCATCCCACCTCCATAAGACAGACATGCATCCCAGCTCCACACTACGTACATGCACACACGCGGGCAGCCCACCTCTGCAGCACACATATGCACGGCAGCCTTGCACTCAAACCACACAAAGGCACCCATCGCCACATCCCATGCACAGAAAGGCACACCAATGTTGCATCACATACCCACTTGCTATCTAAAGATGATGGGCAGTGCAGAAACTGTGCTGCTAGTCTCATGAGACTTGAGAACATATGACCAGCGCGAGAGACAACGGGGGTGGGGGCACAAGGAGGTCACAAGCACTGGCTTCTAAGATTTTGGCCTAGCCGCTAAATCCACACAAAAATTTGTCAAGGCCTGCCATACCTGCCATGCTTTCTTTACACACAGACACAATAGGCAAGCAGTTCCTTTTTGGATCTGCTTAATAAACTGTAGTGGACCTTGGAGGAGAGGGGGCAAAATTGTCAAAGAAGTCTCAGTGGCTAACTATGGGGCCCTTTTACTGAAGTGCATTAGCAGTTATGATGGGAATCAGTACATGGTAAAGGTTACTGCATTTTCTTGGGACTTGCAGTGCCTTGTGAAAGTATTCATCCCCTCGTTTTTTTGTCCTGTTTTGTTGCATTACAACCTGGAATGAAAATGGAGGTTCATTTGGATGTTAGGTAATGAACCTAACAATATAATCCAAATTGGTGAAGTGGAATGACAATAAAATACCTTGTATATATAAAAAAAAAGCAAAACCTGAAAAGTTGTAAGTGTATATGTATTCATCTCTTCTGCTATGAAACTCTTAAATAAGATCTAGTCCAACCAATTAACCTCAGAAGTCACATAACTAGTTGATTAGGGTCCACCTATATGCAATCAGTGTCACATGATCTGTGGCATGATGCCTGCATAAATATACCTGTTCTGAAAGGCCCCTGACTCTGCAACACCACTAAGCAAGCAACACGAAGACCAAGGAGCACTCCAAACAAGTCAGAGACAAAGTATAGATCAGGGTTGGGTTATAAAAAATATTCCAAATTCTGAATATCCCACAGAGCACCATTAAACCCATTATAACAAAATGGAAAGAATATGGCACCACTACAAACCTGACAAGAGAAGGCCGCCCACCAAAATTCACAGACTGGACAAGGAGGGTATTAATCAGAGATGCCACAAAGACACCAAGGATAACACTGAAGGAGATGTAAAGATCCACAATGGAGATGGGAGTATCTGTCCATAGGACCACCTTAAGCCATACACTCCACAGAGTGGGGCTTTATGGAAGAGTGGCCAGAAAAAAAGCCATTGCTTAAAGAAAGAAATAAGAAAACACGTTTGGAGTTTTTACAACAGCATATGGCAGACCCCCAAATACATGGAAGAGGTTTTTCTGGTCAGAGGAGACAAAAATTGAACTTTCTGACCATCAAGGGAAACACCATGTGTGGCGCAAACCTAAACACTTCCCATCACCCTGAGAACACCATTCCCACAGTGAAACATGGTGGCGGCAGCATCATGCTGTGGGGATGTTTTTTATTGGCAGGGACAGGAAAACAGATCAGGATTGAAGGAACGATGGATGGCACTAAATACAGGACAATTCTTGAAAAAAAAAAAAACACCCTGTTTCAATCTGCCATTTGAGACTGGGACGAAGGTTCACCTTCCAACAGGACAATATCCTTAAACATACTGCTAAAGCTGGTTTAAAGGGAAATATTTAAATGTCTTGAAATGGCCTAGACAAAAGCCAAGACCTCAATCCAATTTAGAATTTGTGGCATGATTTGAAGATTGCTGTACACCAGCACAACCCATCTAACCCGAAGAAGTTGGAGCAATTTTGCCTTGAGGAATGGGTGCAAATCCTAGTGGCTAGATGTGCTAAGCTAATAAAGACATACCCCATGAGACTTGCAGCTGTAATTGCAGCAAAACATGGCTCTACAAAGTATTGACTTTGGGGGGGGGGGGGTACCTATACACACGCATGATTTCTGTTTTATTTTTTGGTCTTATTTATCGTTTGTGTCACAATAAAAAATAGTTTACACCTTCAAAATGGTAGGCATGTGGTGTAAATCACATGGTGCTAACCCCCAAAACTCCATTTTAATTCCATGCAACAAAACAGGGACAAACACCAAGGGGATGAATACCTTCACAAGGCACTGTACTACACGCTAATTTGCATGGTAATTGTATACCACAGCAGGGGTCAGGAAAGGGTTGGGGGGGAGGCAGGTAATGGGCATGGACAGCACACAGTATGTTATGATAGGCTCTCACCATGCATTGAACCACAGCCCTGCAGGGAAAAAAAATGTATAACCAATCCCCATCAGCATCATTCCCCCCCACCTGATGACGCACTCAACTCCCACCCCCAATCCTTCCAGGAGTTTTCCTGGTGGATTAGTGGCAGGGCAAGAGTTAGGTTGTTATTAGTATTGAGCTCATAGCTTTTCAGTGGTAGATCAAGGCGAGTTACAGTCAGGTACTGTAGATATGTCCCTGTTCGCAAAGGGCTTACAATCTAAGTTTGTTCCTGAGGCAATACAGGGTTAAGTGACTTACTCAAGGCCACAAGTAGTGTCAGTGGGATTCAAATCTCAGTCCTTCTGGTTCCAGGCTGCTGCTCTAACCACTAGACTACTCCTAATCCCCAAACACTCCTGTCTTGTCACTGGCAAAGGCAACTCTAATCCCTAGCCGTAGTCTAGCAGTATGCGTGTTCATATGCATATGTGAACCCCAAAACAGTTAATTGTCTGTCCTACTGCTAATCATTTGTATAGCACTGTACATATACACATGTGAGACAGTCCCTGTTCAATACAGTTTACATCCTAAGCAAGACACGCAACAGAAGGGGGACTAGAGATGGTCCTGCAATAGGTAGGGGCTCTCATGCTGGGCTCCTATCTTATTCAGTAGAATCAGTCTCTCCCCTCCTTACTGGGATCCATGTCTCCACACACACTCCTTCCAATTCAGAGATAATCCTTTCCCAGTGCCCAATTTGGTCAGCAGATTACACTGTAGTGCTCCTTTTTCAGACTTGTGATCCAAGCTTGCCCTTAATCCTCTTTCCAATACTCAGGTAGAGGAGTGGCTAAAACGAAAGGCAAAAATGTTGAAATATTTTTATATATTTTCAATTTCAACATTTTTGCCTTTCAAGCTTCGCCATGAGCTTTACAACCAATGGGAATGAGGGATTCCCTTAAGGGCTTCCCTCGTTCTGTTGGCTGCAGCTGGTTTCTTCAACTTATGAGCGTGTCCCTTGATGAACGTCGGTATTTCATTAACATCTACGTCACACGCCAGTTCTTATAAAGAAATTGAATGTCCTGTTTGCGGACAATGAAGCTTTCGTTACTACAGGATTTGTCACCAACCTGATGCAGGGTCAAGGTATTTTTGACCCGAAACGTGCCACGTTGTTCATCGCTGATTCTGTGGTATTTTTAAGCTCGTGGTAAAGCTTAGATAGTTAAGTGTTTTAAATTAGTCACACTGCTGTTTGAAATGAATAAAAAGCGCATTCACGATGACGGGAAGGTTTTGATTCCTCCTTCTTTTGAATGACTGCTCCGACAAAAATATATTGTTAAAGGGGTATTTTTCCTACTTTGTTGGGGTTTTTTCTTTTTTGGATTTGTACCCTGACTGTGGGTTGTTTGGTAGGGATTACATACAACAAAATGTGCAGCTTCATTCTACAGTACAACCAAACAGGATGCTATTTCATCACACTTTAACATAACGGAGAAAAAAGGATCTCAGAACCATGCAAGTCTTACGGTCCAAATAACCCAATCCTTCTTTAGGCCTCACTCTGAAACATCAATGATCCTAAAAAAAAACTCCACAGTCATTATTCAAATGTTCATTCTAGTAGTAAATATGTAAGATCTTACTATATCATCAATGAGCTCATAACTTTTAAGCCTCATAATATTATCATTTTTATTACACTTAACTTCGATCAGGTATCCCATCTCTTTTGATGTTTGGTTTTGTACTAGACGCCACCCTAGACGTTTAAATAGTGTTTCACATATACTTCTTCAGGATCGCCCAGCCTTAGGGGTCCAAATCCTGTTCTTTATGCTGGTTTCTACAATAAACATCACCTTCTTATCACTTACTTTGGCCTTATAATGTCCATAATTCATTAACCACATTCTGTGTACTATATCTGCAATTCTGAACTATCACCCATTAAT
The DNA here is from genome assembly GCA_033557465.1 of Ichthyophis bannanicus. Lineage (NCBI taxonomy): Eukaryota > Metazoa > Chordata > Amphibia > Gymnophiona > Ichthyophiidae > Ichthyophis > Ichthyophis bannanicus. The sequence goes on along the minus strand of CM066033.1, from coordinate 938,245,279 downwards.
TTGACTCAATTCCAAAAAGGTATGTATATCTATTACCAGATCAGGAACCAAAACAATAAAAATTTCCTAAAACAACTTACTTGTGTCTGAATCACAGCCTCATTAACCACTGTACACCCTCTCAAACCCAATTTTCACAAAAACACTGCGCCAAGTGGAGAGATAACCTACCTTTCAACCAAATACATGTATCAATACCCCTCCCATTTTACGTAACCCTAATGTCCATTCATCCACATTTCTCTCCCAAACAGGACTGCCCTCATATCATTCTTCATTGGCTAATACTTAAATGTTTGATATCTCACTTCTTATAACCACATACTTGTATGCATATTCCCCCATTCAGTCCAAATGGAGATATTGTTTTTAACTGATAAATCTGCTCACGACTCAGCCATTTGTCCCCACTATTGGCATTCTGTGCCTTGTCTATGAAAAAATATTTAAGATCCGAAAACACATGTCCTAGATCCAAACAATGAGATACCATCGGGACCTCCCGACAGGCCCTGGGTAAGCGGCTACAATGTTCACCCATACGTACTTTAAATGACCGGGTTATTTTTCCCCAAAATATAAAAGCCCACATGGGCATTGTATTGCATATACTACAAAGGAAGAACTACAGGTTGTGTGATGTAATTTATAACAATGACCCTGGTGTACAAAAGATCTTACTACAGGTTGATTCTCACATACAAAACACGCACCACATGGGTAGTGACCCCCCTTCAGCCTCTTTTCCCAATGGTAAGCTTCATTTGGGAGGACTGGACATTATGGTTACGTAAGATGGGAGGGATGTTGATACATATATTTGATTGGTTGAAAGGTAGGTTCTTTCCGCGTGTGTGGCATTTTTATGAAAGCTGGGTTTAAGAAGGTGTGCAGTTGGTTAATGAGGCTGCAATTCAGACACAAGTAAGTTGATTTAGGAATTTTTTTTTTGGTATTGGTTCCTGTTCAGGGAATAGATATACATACCTTTGGAGATGAGTCATATTTATTTTATTTATTTTATTTAAAGTCTCTTATATACCGCACTATTCGGCATCAGCGCGGTTTACATGGAACAGAAATGCTCAGTACAGTTAACACGTATGAGTTTACAGATAACAGGGCAAATAACTTGGATAACAGGGGTAACTATTTACAAACTTACTACATAAACTTGGATAACAGTGGTAAACGTTTTACAAATATTGCTACATCGAGTCGTATAATCATGAATTCCATTGAAACAACTGCACCACGAAGGTTAGAGAATCTTTCTTGACATGTTGTTGGGAAACCATATATTAGCTTAGCGGATTACATTTCAGTCTCAGTGGGTGAGGTTGGGTTCTATCTAGTACTTATTGAAAAGGTGGTATTTGAGGGCTTTCCTAAACTGTGTAAGGCTCTTAATAGCCCGGATATCTGGAGGTAGTGCGTTCCAGCATCTTGGCGCACTGATACTAAACGCCCTATTGGCTGTGGAAGTGGTGCAATCTGTTAATGCTTTCGGGACTTTTAGGGTGTTTGTAGTTGTGGATCTCCTTGCTCTATTAGGAGATGTGGTATGGATGAGGGCATTTATTGATTCAGAGGAGAGCTTGTTAATAGCTTTAAAAGTGAATAGCAGAATCTTGAAAATGATTCTAGCCTGGATAGGTAGCCAATGTAACTGTATCAGCAGAGGTGTCACGTGGTCACTTCTGGAGGCTCCATGGATGACCCTTGCTGCCGCGTTCATGGCGAGCTGTAGTGGTTGCAAGGTGGATAGGGGCAGGCCTTGAAGGATGGCATTGGCGTAATCAAAATGAGGTATGATCAACGCCTGGTATATAGTCCTGAAGTCATTTGGTTCCAGCATGGATCGTAAATGCCTAAGTGAGCGGATCTTGTAGTATACTGCTCTGACTGTGTTCCCTATGTGGGCTTTCATGTCCAGGCGTTGATCCAAGGTGACACCCAGGTAGCGTATTGATGGTTTAGATTGTAACTCTGCTTCTTTGACTTTAAGGAATTGTGGTGGGGTGAAGTTAGGGTTCCTCGTAATGAAGAGTACTTCCGTTTTCTTTTTTTTTTTTTTTAAACGTTTATTTTCATTTTCAACAAGAAAATATACATACAAACCATAACATCAAACAATACATAACCCAGGAAACCCCCCCCCACCCCCCCTCCCGCCCGCCCATCCAGGACAAACATAGCGAACAGGATAGATGCAACTGAGACCTTATTACTGAGCCATGCAGCGGCAGTGGGAACTGAACAGCCCAACTATAATGTCCCTCTCGAGCATGTAGCCCTATTGACATAATCAGATAACATTTGCCATTTAAGCTTATGAAGAGGACAATGGGAACCCCCTCTCCGAGGCATCTGCTCATATTTACTATAAAGGCAGACCTGGTTCCACCACTCCGGCATGGTGACCTTAGTGCTGCCCTTCCAATTCCTTATAACCAGGCAGATAGCTAGGCCCAACATGAAATCAAGTAAGAAATGCCCAGCTCTGGGCAAGGAGGGGAGTCCCGCCAATGACCGAAGCCCGACCACCCGCCAGCTAAGGGGCTCTGCGAATTTGAGAATTGCCTGTATTCGTTCCCATACCTGTTGCCAGTAGGGCTTCAATACAGGGCATTCATAGATAAGGTGAGCCAGGGTTCCAACCCCTTGCTTACAAGACCAACAAAGATTGCTGACAGTCTTGTCCCATTTTGCCATTTTGGCTGGAGTATACAAACAACGGTGCATAAACAGGTATAGCGATTGGGTTATGGATGCGGACTTGGTAACTCTAACCAAGTTGCACCAGACCTTCCGCCATTGTTGCGCACTCAGGGTGATTTCTAATTCCCTTTCCCATGCCTGCTGAATCTGGCGCATCCTCAAGCCGGTACTCTGCGTAAGAAGTTTATAAAAATTGGAGACAACGCCAGGCGCGCTGGAGATCGGGTGAATGAGGTCCACCACCCCGCCCTCCCCTATATCCATACCCGGGGCGACCTTAGCATGCTGAAGACAGTGTTTGAGCTGCAGCCATTGGAAGTAAAGCTTAGGTGGAAGGTGAAATTCTCTTTGCAACTCCCCAAACTCTTTCCATCTATTACCCTTCATGAGCTGGCTAGCCATCCATACTCCCCGGGAAAACCATGGTCTCCAGGCTATCATTTGATTATGGATTTTAAAGAGGGGGTTATGCCATAGGGGAAGCCTACAAGGCAGGCAGGCTCTCGAGCCGCTTGCGTGGAGGAGGGCAGCAAACGCCCCGAGGGTGTCTACGATCATGCGAGGGCAACGAGCTCCCTGGGTAAGCTGCATGCCCGGCAGCTGATGTAGCGGGATCGGAGCAAGGAGGCCCTCTTCAATGTCTAACCAAACTGGGCGATTGCCCACAGAAGGCTCCAGCCATCGGGAACCCTGCTTCAGTAGGAAAGCTCTATGATACGATAAAAAATCCGGAAATCGAACCCCCCCAAGTGCTTTATCAAGTTGCAACTTTTGTTTTGCAATTCTCGGGGGTTTATTTTGCCATAAGAATCGCACCAAGATCCACTCTATCTCCTGGTAGATTTGTAAGGGCAATAAGCAGGGTATCATTTCTAAGATATAGTTTACTTTCGGAGTTATCATCATTTTCACAGTCTCGATCCTACCCCACCAGGAAAGAACCAGAGGGGACCACTTGCTGGTCAGCTCCTGCACTTTAGTGACTAAGCCCTTAGCGTTAAAACGAATAGTATCTTCCAGAGGATAGCAATAGTGTACCCCCAAATACTTCACCGGACAAGATTGCCAAACAAAGGGAAAAGCATTCAGGTCCTCCCTGTGGACCCATTGATTGAGTGGGAAAGCAACAGATTTAGTCCAATTAATCTTATAGCCGGACAGCCGAGAGTAACAGTCGATTTTTCCCAACACTATGGGGACTGATGACGGTGAGACAAATAACAGCAAGTCATCTGCGTATGCCGATAGCTTGATCTCCCGACTGGCGACTCTAGCCCCGCTAATGTCCGTACACTGTCGAAGTAGCAGGGTCAAGGGCTCCAGTGCTAGGTTAAAAAGCATTGGAGAAAGGGGGCATCCCTGGCGCGTCCCCCGCTGAAGGCTAAAATCCCGAGACTGTAGGGCATTGAGGCAGATTCGAGCAGTAGGTTGGGCATACATGACTGCAAGGTAACGAAGAAAACTATCACCAAAGCCAAACCATTTAAGGGTCGCAAATAAGTAGGGCCATTCCAACCGATCAAAAGCCTTCTCGGCATCGAGGGAAAGGCCCACTAGAGGATGCTCCGATGTCGCAGCGCTCGCTAGCACATGACAGAAGGTCCGAGCATTATCAGCCGTAGACCTACCAGCTATAATGCCGCACTGATCTGGATGGATCAAGGAGGATAGCTTCCCCGATAAGCGGACGGCCAATACAGTGGCATAGATCTTATAGTCTACATTCAGAAGGGAGATAGGGCGATAGTTGGCTGTTAACAGTGGATCCCTCCCTTCTTTCTCAAACACCACCACATTTGCCGCCGAGAAAGCTCCAACATTTGGAGTGGCAGTTGCGAGGGCAGCATAATACAAACAAAGTTGAGGAGCTAGATCTTTCGCAAAGGTTTTATAGAATTCTGCCGGTAGGCCGTCAGGACCAGCGGCTTTCCCCGTGGCTACACGCGTAATCGCATATTGGATCTCGTCATTAGAAAAGGATCTATCCAAGTCCTCTTGCTCATCAGCAGTCAGTATCGGTTGCTGAATACCCGAGATCAATTGCGCAAAACCCTCAGGTGTGAAAACACTGTCGGACCGGTATAAGTGAGCATAGAAAGCCCGAAATAGTTCCACCATATCCTCATCGTTCGTGATCAGTCTCGTCCCCTGTGGATCCCGGAGAGCCGCCACTCTTTTGGCTTCCCGCTTGCCTTTAAGGGCGTTGGCAAGCAGCCTCCCCGCTTTATTACCTTCCCAATAATAAAGCCCTTGTTGAGCTTGAATGCGCCGGGATGCCTCGGTGGATAAAATCGAGTTATACTGGAAGCGTAATCTTTGAAGACGTAATAGAATGAATGGATCTGCCCTAGCAGTAAGTATGCGTTCCCCTGCTTTAATTTGTTGGTCTAAGAGTATGAGCTGTTGCTTCTGCTGTTTCCCCCGCCGAATTTGATAGCTAGTGATGACCGCTCTCATGGTGGCTTTGAAGCCCTCCCACCAGGCCCACCCTGCGGTGGCATCAGGCTTATTAAAGTAGAAATAGTCATGGATGGCTAGCCGAACTTCCTCCCGAAAGTCCTGGTTATCAAATAAGGATCTGTCCAAGGTCCATACCCCCACCTTCTCCCTCGCCTGGCTGTCTCGCAACGAGAAGGAGACAGCCGCGTGGTCTGAAATGTGTAGCGGACAAATCACTGCCTCCTCCACATTAGAAACCAGCGTTTTAGAAACGAGGAAGAAGTCTATTCTAGACTGAGAGAGATGAGGCGGGGAGAAAAAGGTGAACTCAAGTGCGGAAGGGTGCAATAGCCTCCAAATATCCACTAGAGCTAACTCCTGAAGTAAGGAAGTTAACATGAGATGACCTTTACTTGGGCGGATGGTCCGAGGGGGCTGTTTGTCAATCAGGGGGTCCATTACCTGGTTAAAGTCTCCACCTATGATCAGGTGAGTATGGGCGGCGGTCTGAGCCTCTTGGGCTATAGTGGTAAAGAAGGCAGGGTTATCAACATTGGGAGCATAAACGCAGAGACAAGTTACTTCAAGATTACCAAGCGTAAGTGATACTCTGGCCCATCTGCCCTCGCCATCAGAACGTGATTCAAGAACAGTAGCATGCAGAGATCTCCTTATCAAGACAGCCACCCCACATTTTTTTGAGATGGCTGGCGAGTAGGCGGCCACCATGTAAGGTTGAATACCCAATTTCAGGGTTTCCTTCTCATTTAAGTGGGTTTCCTGCAGAAATACCAAATCGGCTTTCTCATGCTGTAAGTAGGCAAGAATTTTTTTGCGTTTAATCGGGCTATTAATACCCTTGACATTTAGGGATAAAACCTTACATAGGGCCATTCACACAAACAATACATTCAAAGCAATTAGGCTGAGTTGATGGTTGTTCCTTTGAAAAGAGCTGGATAGCAGCATTCCTGGGTCCTGTGCACGCTGCACGAAATCGAACAAGGGACTCCATAGCCATCTTCATGAAGCCATTCGCTATGTGCCTGGATGAGAAACCAAACCCCAACAGTCTGTGGTAAGCCTGCACCAGCAGGGCAGGCCCGAGAGGCCGATCATTCAAGCCGCAAGGCTCCACGCTGCCACTCTAGGCCCGGCGGCCCGTGGATACTTAACTGTCACACACAGGGAACCCGATGAGGGATGAAGACCCCGAACTCTGGGATTGCAGGATCGGAACTCCACTGAAAAGAGTACCGGTAAGCGTTGTTAGCGTATCTGAGATAAAACAGAAAAAGGATGCCTCCAGCACCTCATCGCATCTGATCTGCCTCCTTGTTGTCCAGAAATGTTGCCAGAGCCTCTGGATCGTCAAATGACCTGGTCTGGTTATGAAGCGTCACCCGTAGCTTGGCAGGATACATGAGACCATAGCGGGCTTGCAACTGCTGCAGCCGCGGACGGTACTCCAAGAAGCGTTTCCTCCGCTCTACCGTGGCCTTAGCCAGGTCTGGGAAAAAGGATATTCTATGCCCGTCGAAATCGAGGGGACCCCGCATCCGTGCTGTGTTCATGATCTGCTCCACGTGCTGATATCGTAGGAGCCGAAAAATAACGGGTCTCGGGGCCTTACGGTTAAGCGCCAGGGTCATAGGGACTCTGTGTGCCCGGTCGATCTCCAAGTCTCGCTCAAAGGCGATTTTCAGCACTGAGGGAAGGAATGTGCATAAAAATGCCTTCATATCGGTGCCTTCTGCACCCTCTGGGATGCCGACGATCCGGACGTTATTGCGGCGGGCGCGATTATTGCCTTCCTCCACCTCCCGTTGCAGTGCCCGCAGCTGCCGCTCTACTTTATCCACTTTAGCTAAACGAACGTTATGCATGTCCAGAGTTCCCTCCATCTTATCCTGCCGCAATGAGATCCCCTCGAGTTTGCTTTGCATGCTGGCTAGATCTTCCCGCAAGGCCCGGAGTGACTCACCATTTGTTTGAACCAGATCTTTTACCCCCCGGATCTCCGCGAGTAGCTCTTGCATGCCCTCCGATCCCTCGCGAGCAGCCGCCATCTTCTGGGGGGAAAGAGGTTCCGTTTTCGACCGTTTACCGTGGGCATTTGTCGGCGTAGTATAGTCCAACCGGACTGGCTTGGGTCCGGCCATGCTCCGGATTTACCGTGGTAGCTAGAATATGCGATGTAGTGAGTTTTTGCGGATTTTAATCAGGATTCGTGCCCGGCCTCTCGGGAGCCTCGACGCTATGCGACTAACCCGCTGGACATCAGGCTCCGCCTCAGAGTACTTCCGTTTTCTTATGTTGTATTCGGAGGTTTTGGGAGAAAAGCCAGTCGGATATTGCATTGAAACAGCTCGTCAGTGGAGAGAGGTCGAGATGTTCCGTAGAGAAGGGTATGTATAGCAGGACATCGTCAGCGTATAACATGCAGTCAACATTGAAGGATCGGATGATCTTGCAAATTGGCTGCATGTATATGTTAAACAGGAGGGCTGAAAGGGAGGAACCTTGTGGGACTCCCTGGCTTTGGTGGAAAGGTTCCGAGGTCATCCCTCCAGAACGCACATGCTGCCATCTTTCGGACAGGTAAGATCTGCACCAATCAAGCGCTCTACCAGCAATGCCTTTCTCACGGGTGCTAGCTCAGAATAGCAGATTAAGTAACCACATTCTGTGTACTATCAATTATGGACAATATAAGGCCAAAAAGTAATTGACGTGGAGGTGATGTTTGTTGTAAAAATTGGCATAAGGAACAAAATTTGGATCCTAAAAGCTGGGCAACCCCCGAAGAAGCGTATGCAAAATGCTATTTAGACATCAGGGTGGCATCGGGTATAAAACACAACAACATCAGAAGAGAGGGGATATCTGATCAAAGTTAAGAGTAATGAAAATGATATTATGAGGCTTAAAGGTTATGAGCTCACCGATGATATAGTGAGGTCTTATATGTTTACTAATAGAATGAACATTTGAATAATGACTGTGGAGGTTTTTTTAGGATCACTGATGTTCCAGAGACAGGTCTCAAGAAGGATTGGGTTATGTGGATCATAAAACTCACAAGATTCTGAAATCGTTTTTTCTCCCAGTTATGTTAAAGTGTGATGAAATAGCATCCTGTTTGGTTATATAGTAGAATGAAGCTGCACATTTTTGAGTATCCTTGACCTTCATTCTGATAATTGTGGACTTTAATTTAGGGATTACATACAGGCAGGCCCAAACACAGACATCTCAAAAGGGAGAGTTACAACAAGATGGCATGTACATAGTGGCTGGCTAGAATGGTATGGTCCTGAACACAATGCATGCTCGACTAGCGAGGGCCCTGAAAAGGATTCTATTTTGAAAAAAAAATATCACTAATGGGACACTTCAAAATGTTTACCTTAAAGAAACCAAAATGGCTTCAATACCAAATCAACCACTGCAGTCAATAAACGAAAAAGAAAATAGTGTCAACTAAATCTGTATTTTTAAAAAGTATCTTTATATGCATCTATATAACAATTCAATTCTGCATGATATGGAGTAATAGGGCTTTACTGGTCTAATATAGTATATTTCGGGCTAATAGTTATATGGCGCATAGGAATGGTGAGTCTTAATTATAAAACTTTTAAACTATAGCAATTTAAATCATGGCCATAGCTTTTGTGATTTGAATAAATATGAATAGAGTTGTGTGAGTGGCTTGCCTCTGTTTCCTAACAAAATTGACAGCATACGAGTATGCTACAAGGGCCAAGTCTTGAAGACAGATAGAGGTAAGATTGTTAACATGTTAAGGGCGTGATAAAGAGATTGAATATTTTCTATGTAAAGATCATCCTTATTTATTCCTTGGGCTGTATTCCAGTACAATAGGTTCTGTATTGACTTGTCCAAATACTTGGAATGCTTTCCATTACAGCAAGTGCAACTCGCAAGAGACGACAAAAACTTAATACGTTTGTATAACAGTAAAGATCAGAAGCTTGACTGCTAGGAATCCAGTGTCAGCATCGGTTGACTTATTTTACTCCATTACAGAACGCCGATGAGGTTTTGGCCTTCTCTTTTACGGTACCATGCCAAAAATCCATCACTATGCTTTGTGCTTTACAAACCAGATACAGGGTGTGCTTAAAGCAGGACTTGACAAATTCCAGGTACCAGGTTGCCACAGCAACCAAAATATTCTATCTACTACCTAAGATTTTTCTGCCCCCATCACTACTTATTTTTTTTCTTGGCAGCAACCACTGTTTGAGAAGGAGCTGCCTCCTTCCTGCACAGTACAGTTTGGGTTGAATCTGAAGCAGGCTGGTCTTGTGAGACTTGAGAACTGGAGACCAATAGGAGAGTTCCTGCACAGCACAGCTCAGATGAGCACACAGTGATGCTGTGCAGGAGGAGTCTGTTCCTGTCCAAACACTACCTTTGAAACATGAAATGAGGCACCTCCTGTTTCTGCCGAGGTGGTCCCTCTAATGTTACAATTCGGACATTTTAAATGCCAAGTGTGTCTATTGTGCAACAGAGGGGTCTTCTTGGCAAGACCCTCTATCTAAAAAAGTTTTCAAGCAAAGAATTGTATAACATGCATGACGAATCATGTAGTGTATACGATTACGTGCGACTGCCCAAAACTATATATAGGGAAAACTGGCAGAGCATTTAAAGTCCTAGCGGAGTATGAATCAAGATTGAATACTCATACCAGATCAGCATCTATTCATATATAAGCTGGACATACATTCCAAATGTTACAAGGGGGGGGGGGTGATAGATCATGTACCACAGTGGTGGAAAGGAGGCAACCATACAGAAAGAGTGAACTACTTTGAACAGTGATTGATTTTTCAATTACATTCTGTATGCCCTAGGGGCATAAACATGGAAAGACTGGCCTTCATTAATTTTAACTAATTTTACAGATTGACTGCTAATAAAGGGCAGTGGGATTTTGTCTCTTTAAATGTCAAAAGCAAACAGCAATAAGTGGAAGTTGTTAGTAACAACTGAACAGACGCCACGAGATGCAACACTAGGTATTCTGTTGGATTATCGCAGCAGAGGAGTAAAGATATATAAAATAATTCCAGTAATGCTGAAAACAAACTCCAAATGGATCAGTATCAGAAGTACTAAATAAAACCCTGAAGCAGGATGTGTGATTTATATTACTTGGTCCAAAACATAGTGCTGTGTCGGGGTATTTTAAGTGGCATATGCCTAACGAATAATTTTCAGTGGATGAATCTTAAAGTGTTTAAAATATAATAAAAAGGGCTACCTTTGGAGTACTGCAAATGTTTTTCTGCTTAGGCTAACTGTACGTATGCCTGGTAGGTTCCTATAGAGTATCGTTCTCATGTAGAGCCTCCATATATTATAGGGGTCATTTTATAAACATTTTCCAAACAAAGTGTGGGATTTATAAAAGTGACCCCAGGGGCTACATACATTAAGGGGTACTTTAACTAAAGTGTGGTAAGGCTTTGCACTTACTGCGGGTTTTACAGCAGAAAAACCACATTGTAAGTGCAAACCCTGTGTGTAACTGGAGGAGGCGTGTCCAGTATTTAATGCATGTAGCAGACACTAACCGCACAGGCCCCTCATTCCCTGCCTCAGCAGGTAGCATGGGAGCACTCGCACTACCTGCTGAGGCGGGGAATGCAGACCTGGGCAGGGCAGGACAGGATTCCCCCCCCCCCATACAATCCCTCCTAATTCGGTCCCCCTTCAGGGCCTTCATGGCTGAAAAGCAATCCACCAACTCTGGATCAGAAATCCCCCTCCAAGGCCCCCCTGAACTCTCCCCAACCTGATGGCCACCTAAGGATCCTATTCAGGTGCTCCCTCGTGATAAATGGGCAAGAGCGGTTCCCCTCTGCTCCTGCAGCCCTCAAAATGGCACTGGTAACACCATGTACTAGTCTCGTGGTACTACTGCTAGGGGTTGCGAGACCATCACATGAGATTACAAGCACCATTGAAAGGACTTCCAGAGCTGAGGCAGGAGTGGACGGGGCTACTCTTGTTCAATTCACCACAAGAACCACCAGGAAGCACCTAGGTAGGACCCAGGGTGGCCAGACTCGTTCAAGGGCCTCCATGGCTGGATTGCTTTCTAGCCATGGAGGTCCTGAAGAGGGGGAGGAGCAGCAGGTTAATACCTTCCCCCAATCCTTTCAAGAGTATCAGCATAGGCACACTGCCTTAGCAGACAGGCCCTGCAGAGCAGAGCAGGGCAGGTCAGAGGCTGGGCCTGAACCCTAGCCACAATATCTGAGGCATGGTACTTTACTGTACCATATCTATTCCATTTCATTGTTCACAGAATAGTAAATATTGAACCTAAAAAACATTTAAAAATAAAAAAATAAAAATTTTGAGATCTCCCTAGGTCCTTTCAAGAGTGTCAGCAGAGGCACACAACTTTGGTGGGCAGTGCAGATGAGGACCCAAGCATATCCTAATATTTGGAAAGGGTATGTCTAGGAAATGAAATGGTCACAGAAAGCGAAGGAAGGGAAGGAAAGAGCAGTACTGGCTTGAGTACACAGAAAGAGACAGGGCATTCCCAGGGATCCTCTAGTCCACTGCCCAAGCTAAAGAGAGATGTCTTTACAGGGAGAGTAGAAAGAACAGATGTCCACGACTTGTATCATCTCCACAGAGGGGCAAGGGAGATGGACACAATACAGAGTAGGGGAACATGAGAGAAGTAGAATGTGAAAGCAAATCAGTCTTGCAGCAGTCACACAGTTTTCCCTGCTGAAAACTTTGTGGAGATGGTCTTGGCAGATACAGAATCTGCGGGATGATATAATGCAAGATTGAGGTTATTTTTCTTTTGGTCGTCGCGAATTCTGCGATCAAAGTATGTCAAGGCAGTTGTGGAAATACTCCATTACTCAACATTATTAGGAGGCCACATATACAGATTGTAGCTCCACATTTGGCATTTATTTGATAGTACGCCCATGTAACTTGATGATAGTTCCCTTGCGTCCCACATACAAGACCTCACTCACTGAGCGTCACTCTAGATCAGGGGTTCTCAACCCCATCCTTGGGATACACCTAGTCAGTCATCCTGAAAACCTGACTGGATAGGTGTATCCCAAAGACTGGGTTGAGAACCCCTGATCTAGAGTGACGCACAATGAGTCAGGTCTTGATAGTTCTCTTTGCGAATCCCAGTCAGGTTTCAAACAAGTTTGATTGAAAAATAAATGGGAAAACCTGACTGTTACATTGCGAAAGAGCTTCCCCATAGACTTTAATGGGGACAAATTTGATGAATGAACAAACAAATGTTTTGGTTTCTGAAGACTAACCAAATAAGTATATTCCGATAAACCAAAAAATGATCCCAAAATTCTTTAGCGCACACATGCCTATTAGAAAGTACCTGTTTAAAAAAAAGCAAGCAAAAAAACCCAGGTACTTCAGAGTTTTGCTTTGATTACTACAGAAAGTCTTATAGTGGAGATAGATTTTTTTGTTTGTTTGTTTTTTAAATAACCCACATTCACTGTATAACAAACATGTTAATGTACATAGTTAAAAAGAAAATGTCCCTTGTATTGAATATATACTTGTAACTGTAATATTCAAACTTTGTTCTCTGTAAATCGCTTTTGATTTGTCGGAAAAACACAGTATAAAAATTTACAATAAATAAATAATTTTCTTTGGTGCATCCAGCACTGGTTTGAATGTTATTGTTGTTAAGTGCCGTCGGGTCAACTCATGGCGACCCTCTGGATAGCTATCCTAAATTGTGTTCGGTCTTTAGTCAGGCGGCTCATTGACGACAAACTGGTACCTCTAGCTGCTGTTATTGTATCGATCCATCTCATTGCTGGCCTTCCTCTTCTGCGCTGACCTTCTATCTTGCCAAGCATAATGTCTTTCTCTAATGATCTCTCTCTTCGCATGATGTGTCCAAAGTATGAAAGTCGAAGTCTTGTCATCTGAGCTTCTAAAGAAAGCTTAGCTTTGATCTCCTCTAGTACCGACTGGTTTGTTCTTCGGGCAGTCCATGGTATACACAGTATTCGCCGCCAGCACCATAATTCAAAGGCATCAATTTTCTTCCTGTCTGTCTTTTTCACTGTCCAGCTTTCACATCCATATGATGTTATTGAAAATACCATGGCTTGAACAAGTCAAATCTTTGTATGGAGAGAGACATCTCTGCTCTTGAGAATCTTATCTAGGTCTTTCATAGCCATTCTGCCAAGAGCAATGCGTCGTCTGTTTTCTTGACGGCTTGTTGCTTCTTTATTGATAGTTGATCCAAGTAGGTTAAAGTTGTTCACAATTTCAATTTCTTCTCCTTCAATGATGAACCAGTTGATTATGCCAGTTGTCATGATCTTTGTCTTCTTTACATTAAGGTGCAGGCCCATTTTGAGACTATGTTCTTTGATTGTGAGAAGCAAATGTTTCAGATCATCTTCACTTTCAGCCAGTAATGTGGTATCATCAGCATAGCGAAGGTTGTTGATGAGTCTTCCACCAATCTTCACACCTCTGTTGTCTTCATACAATCCTGCTTCTCTGAAGATTTGTTCTGCATATAAATTAAACAGGTAGGGGGAACGTATGCAGCCTTGTCTTACACCTTTGCTTATTTTAAACCATTCTGTTTCTCCTTGTTCCGTTCGAACTGTTGCTTCTAGATCAATGTACAGATTGCACAAGAGAATGATCAGGTGTTCTAGCATACCCATGCTTCTTAATGTGGCTCAGAGTTTCTCATGGTTTACACAGTCAAAAGCCTTGCTATAGTCGATAAAGCACAAATAGATATCCTTTTGGTATTCTTTAGTCTTTTCAAGGATCCATCTCACATCCGCAATGATGTCTCTCGTTCCTCACCCTTTCCTGAACCCTGCTTGCACTTCAGGTAGTTCTTTTCCAGGTATGGCTGTAGTCTCTTTTGAATAATCTTCAGTAGAATCTTGCTGGCATGTGGGATCAGAGCGATTGTGCGATAATTTCCACAGTCATTTGGATCACCTTTCTTTAGTATTGGTATAAACACAGATCTTTTCCAGTCAGTTGGCCATGATGTTGTCTTCCATATTTCTTGGCAGAGCCTTCTGAGTACGGTAACAGCTGCATCAGATTGCTGCAATACTTCTATGGGAATGCTATCAATGCCTGGTGCTTTGTTCTTTGATAAGGCTTTCAATGCTGCTTCAACTTCTTCTTTCATCACCAATGGTTCCCGATCATAAGGTACAGGTTGAAACGATTGTTGGTCCACTTGATCTTTATCATATAAAAACTCTGTATATTCCTTCCACCTTTTCTTGATCATCTCAGCATCATTCAACATAGAACCTTGAGCATCTTGTAACATTCCAATTCGAGGTTGGAACGTTTTCTTTAACTCTCGTAGCTTTAGGAAAGCCGATCTTGTTCTTCCTCTAATAGTTTCTGCTTCTATTTCCTTGCAAGTGTCATTGTAGTACTTTTCCTTGTCCTGTCTTGCTGCACGTTGGAAATCTCTGTTGAGTTCTGCAACTGTCTTTCTTTCTCCTCTGGCTTTAGCTTCTCTGCGTTTCTGGGCAATTTTCAGAGTTTCTTCCGTCATCCATTTTGGCCGTTTTTGCTTTTTCACCTTTTGTAGAGACTTCTCGCTTTCTTCCAACACAACCTTCTTGATGTCATTCCATAACTCTTCCGGAGCTCTGTCATTTGTATCTAAAGCAGCAAATCGATTTTGCAGGCAGTCTTTAAATTCCAGTGGTATATTCTCAAGGTCATATTTTGCTGCATTCATGAGTGGTTTGCTCTTTTTCAACTTTAGCTTGAGTTTGCATACTAGTAGTTGATGATCTGTACCACAGTCAGCTCCAGGTTTTGTCTTTGTTGATGTTACAGAGCTTTTCCATCGTTGACTTCCACAGATGTAGTCAATTTGATTTTTATACAATCCATTGGGTGAAGTCCATGTGTACAGTCGCTGCTTGTGTTGCTGGAAGAAGGTGTTTGAGATGAATAGATCATTGGTCTTGCAGAATTCAGTCTTTCTCCAGCTTCATTTCTGTTGCCAAGTCCATATTTTCCAACTACTTTGCCTTCTTTTTGTTGCCAACTTTTGCGTTCCAGTCACCCATGACTATCAGGATATCCTGTTTGCATGTTCTGTCAATTTCAGCTTGTACTTGTTCATAGAACTCTTCAATTTCATTCTCTTCTGCAGCTGTTGTTGGGGCATATACTTGAATTATAGTTGTGTTGATAGGCAATCCTCATAGACGAATAGAGATTAAGCGTTCGCTGACTGCATTGTATTTCATTACAGTTCTTGCAAGTTTCTTCTTTATTATAAATGCAACACCATTTCTTCTTTGTCTTTCATTTCCAGCATAGTAGACCATGTCATCATCTGATGCAAAGTGCCCCATGCCAGTCCATTTCAGTTTGCTGACACCCAACAGATCAAGTTGTACACGTTCCATTTCATTCTTGACCACCTCCAACTTCCCTTGGTTCATGCTTCGTACGTTCCATGTTCCAATGTGTAAGACATCTTTACAGCTTCTGACTCTCATTTCATGTGCAGCTACATCAGCAGTCAGACTTCCCGAGGGCTTTGATCCAACCACATCATAAATGCTGGCTTTACTCTGAAAAGTCTTCAGCTCTTCCCCAGTAGCTAGTTGAGTGCCTTCCAACCTGGGGGTCTCATCTTCCAGCACCATAGCACAATTTGTTTTGTTGTAACTATCCACTGGGTTTTCATGGCAAGA
Source organism: Ichthyophis bannanicus (assembly GCA_033557465.1). Classification (NCBI taxonomy): domain Eukaryota; kingdom Metazoa; phylum Chordata; class Amphibia; order Gymnophiona; family Ichthyophiidae; genus Ichthyophis; species Ichthyophis bannanicus. Next base: position 938,229,335 of record CM066033.1, on the reverse strand, counting down.
TACAGAAGTAGATTGCCAGGCCTTTCTTCCGCGCAGTTTAAGTTTGGTGTTGTTGCCGTTGTCACAAAAATGTGTTCCTCCACCGTCAACACTGTCCCATTCTGCTGCTGCCCAGATGGGTGGTTTGTCTTGGTCTGGCACCTCAGCTGAGACCTGTCCATCTTGGGAGACCCTGTCAGTAGTTAAACTACCGATAGTTTAGCTCTCAGCATCACTGATGCACGCAAGCCCTCACAGCACGACAAGCTGGTTTGAATACCTACCACTAAATTCCTCTCCCCTTCTAATTTTGGGATTATGATTCTATGGGCATTCTGGAGTGGGATGAGAAAACCAGGGCCACATTTAAAGAGGGCTGTGTCAAAATGAAGAGCCACCTAGGCCTTGCCTCTAATTAAAAAAATGGAAAATCTAGTTCTTAGAATTTCTGTTCCTGCCAGATGGGAAATGTGGCTCACTGATCAGCAAAAAAACAAAAAAAGCAGAACTCACAGACAGCAGAACTCCAGCCTCAGCTGGGTGACACTGGATTTTTAATTTGGAACAAGCAGTTTGCTAGCACACATACTTAACATAGTTAACCTATATTTTAAGAGAAATCTCATGCTAGATTACAGTTTATTGCTAGGGCTATTGCAGCTAATGTTTCAAGATGAAGATGATCACCACTAGAAAATTTCTTGACCAACTGGTTCCCATTCCTATGTCATATTCAAGTAAAACATAAACCAAACAAAACATTTGATGTAAACTTCGGATAGAAATGTCTATATTATTGATGCTTCAACAAATATATGTCATAAATATGTCCATAATAATTTATACTCTGTAGACACAGGTGCTGTTGTATGAATCTAGTCAAGTGGACACTGATGTTCCTTTCATCTTGCTGCTCCTTATGCCTGGAACCACCTGAATCTGTACATCAGGCTTCTTCTCTCCCCCTTTTCAAATCCATGCTAAAGGCTCACCTCTTTAAGGTTGCCTTTACATCCTGATCCCTTGTTCTCTTTACCTTTCCCTATTTGTACCCTTGTTCTCTACTATCATACTGTCTGTCTTGATTAGACTGTAAGCTCTGACAAGCAGGGAAAGTCTTCTATACGTATCTGTGCAGCGCTGTGTATGCCTTGTAGCGCTATATAAATGATTAATAGTAGTAGTAGTAGTAGTAGAAGGTGAAATTTAAACTCACCAGTTAGTTTCCTTTCCTTGAGTCCTGCTAGGTGAGAGTGGGTTATATCCCCCTGACAGCTTATTTATTTAAAAACTTATTTTTATAGCACCTTTCTACCATTCAAAGTGGTTTACAGTTAACCAACAATTGAACAGGGTCTTAAAGGCACACTGTTGTACAGAGAACTAGAACGGTATAACAGTAACACCACGTAATGATAAACAATAAAGTGCATAGACCTTTGCGCTACTTACAGTGCTGGTGTAGGTGAGAGTGTCAATAATCAACATTTAAGCATTTATATAGTGTAAGTTGTACAATGTATTGGACTGGAGGTTTGTTAACAGTGTGTTTCTAGGGTGATCGAGCCTCTAGGTCCGAGGTTTGTTGTATTCCTCTTGGAAGAGGTATGATGAAGCCAGAGAGAGGGGGGGGGGGGGGGGGGAAGCAGCTCAAAGCTGGCTTTACTCCCCTTATGGTGCTGTCTTCAGCTCTCATTATCCTATGTCAAATCTAAGATCACCAAAAGGCAAATGTAGCTTTCCAAGTCAAAAAAGTCAAACCTGATGCAACCAAAAACTGCACTTCATGATCACTAATCCAGGAATGAGATACTACCATACACCAGAAGGTACAACTAGGCCAATTAACTTCAGAACAAAATACATCATACTATACTTCAAGGGTTTTCCCGAATTTGCCATACTGAGAGCCCTTGATCACCATGGCTTCCATGGGTAGGTTCTAAATTTGAATGGCAGGACTCAAGGAAAGGAAATTAACAGGTAAGCTTAAATGTCACCTTCCTTATTGCCCATGCCACACCGGTCTAGACGAGTGGGATGTATCCACGCTCTACCTAGACTGGCAGGAGGAAGCCAGAATAACATTCAGGACTACTACATCTAAGGTGCAGTCCCTTCGAACTACATACCCATGCTAAGGCACTTAGAGAAGAAGTTCAATGTAGGCAAGGTCACTTCCCGGACATTAACCTCTGGAAAGACAAAGCAAGAATCTTGACTCTACCTACAAAGACTCCTGTGTTTTAATCAGTGGGCTTGCTAGCCCTCTGGTACTTGCTAGTGTGGTATGATCATCTCCTCAGTTCCTCCTGAAATTGATTCCTTAAAGGCTGCTGTGCATTATTAGGACACATCAACAGATCAGAGACCTATCTGGCCTTAAAGACACTCTGGGAAGAATCACCTGTCTAAAGGGGCAGAAAGCTGATTCTGCAGGCTGTTCCCACCACTGCTCTCCTAGCAGAGAGGGAGGGGGAGGAGAGATCAGCTCAGACATGCCTGAGAGGGTGCCTGCTGAAATATTAATTCAGCAGAAAACTGGAGCTGTACAGGTTCTGCCATGTGTGAGGGCAGATATGTAGCCTTTACGAACCTCCCCATTTGTCTATCAGGAGGAAATAGGGAGATAAGTGAAGCATGCCAGCCTCTTTAGATACACTGGCTGTTGATACCATCAAAAACATGAGTGCTGACCAGGCCTTATTCCATGGGTACGGCATGGGCTACAGCTCAATCTGGGGAACCCCTCCAGCTTTGTTTCTGGCTGGGTGACAAACCTCCATCGATTGTACCCACCAGACGTTTGCTTGCTTCCAAGCCAGCCCAAATGCACCAGCTGACATGCTAAATTACTGTGACTTACCTGGAGTAAATCACCTCCCTTCCCCATTCCACCAGATATACTTCACGCCCCCTGACCAACTCAAAATCCAACAAAACACAACAGGAGACTGGGAGACAGCCTAGGAAGAGGCTGTGCTGAAAGGCGCTTTTTTTTTTTTTTTTTTTGGGGGGAAATTTGACACACCTGATAATTTTCTCTCCTTGAATCCTGCTAGACCAGTCCATACATACGAGTTATGCCCCCTTGGCAGTGGGTTCTGTTTTTTGGGTTTCTGCCAGTGATAAACCCCCCCCCCCACACACACACCATAACACTTTTTAGGGCTATTTAGTAATACATACCATATGTTCATTTTAAGAATACTAGAATTCTCTTGATTGCTCTGATCTAGAATTTGAAATAGTCACCTTCCACAAGTAGGAGCAGTGCACTTATATGGCTGTGCAGAGCTATAAGACTTGGCATGCAAAAGTTTTAATAGGAGAGAATAACCGGTCTAACAGCAAAGGCTTGTGGATTCTGGGTCATTTTATCTCCTTTGATGACACAGCTCTTTATGTTGGCAACAACTTTGTGTTGCTTAGGTTTACTCCCTGCTTGTCTTGACAATTAAAAAAAAAGACCTGCCTCTTCAGATTATGCTGTAAGCTAGGAAGTCATGAGATGCTGTGGAATACTGTCATGCATCCATAAACCACAATTTAGTGCTGCTCTGACAAGCATGCGAGAACAGCAGTCACCCCCCCCCCCCCTCACCATGAATGAATTGCATCACATCACATCATTTATAACCATCCTGAAAAGATAAAAGCAGAAGTTGAGCTCACCAAATTCCTTTTTTTTTCCTATCTAGTCAGCGCTGATGAAAGATACTGAGCTGACAGAAACCGGGGGCTTCACTTTTCAATTGATCAAACCATGTAGAGTACAAGCAGCCAGCCTTCTCCCAATGTCTCCCAATCTTGTACTGGTAAAACTTGGGCAAAAGAGAACTCAGCAGAAAATCATTGTACCCTGGTATCATTGTACCACTGGCTACCCTTCTTCCACCAGGTCTCAGTAGCAGCAATCATATCCGTTTTTTCCTTCAATATTTTAAACTCTCCCATCTTATGTTTTTAGACTCCCTGCATCTGTACACTGGCATTTGTTTTTGTTAATGTTGACAACCTGCTTATCAGTTGACAGGGGTAATTTGGAATCCTGCAATTCTGTCTGCTGTTTACTTAGGAGCACCTGGACTACTTTTACCTTCTTGCAACCTCTAATCAGGATGCACCAACCTCCCTGTTTTGGTAGTATCCTTCAAAAGTACATTATTCTGAAACTTCTGGGTGACTGTCACTTTCCACCAATATCTAGTTTAGAAGCTGCTTTCTCTCTCACCTTTATAAAAGGTTAGTGCCAGCAGCCTGGTTCTATTCTAAGATGCAGCCCATCCTTCCGGAAAAGGCTCCCCTGTTCCCTAGAATTCTGCCCTATTCCTGGCAGATCTAAAGCCCTCTTCCCTGCACCACTGTCTCATCCATGAATTGTGACTCCAGAGCTCTCCCTGCCTACCTCTTGGGTCCTGCACATATAACAGAGAGCATTTTTGAGAATGTTATCCAGGTCGTCCTGGATTTCAACTTTCCACCTAAAAGCATTAATTTAGCTTCCAGAAGCTCCCTCCTACACTTTATGCCACTGCTGCTCAGATGTACCAAGACAGCTGGCTCCTACCCAGCACTGTCTAGAATCCTATCTAGGTGACATGCAAGGTCTGCCACCTTCACAACACACAAATAAGTGACCTCATGTCCACCAGCCACCCAGCTATTTACATGCCCAATGATCAAATCATGACCCTTCCCTCCTGGGCTGAAGCCTCAGAAGTCACATTCTCGGAGGGCATATCCTGGCTACAGGATCGTTTCTTGCTACATCAAGGGGATGCTCACCTTCAGATGACCTCTCTCCTAAAAAGCAGCATGGAGTCTGTCAGACTTGACATGGCACTTTTCTACTATGTCCCTGAGGTCTCCTTTATATACTTCTGTCTTCCTCAGCTACTCCAGCCTCCAGTAAATCAGATTCATTCACCAAGATACAGGAGCTTTTTGCACCAAGTGCGAGATAAATCATACACATGGCCCTTGAAGAAAAGACTGGATAACCCCCATCTCACTGCTGGACTGCTGTCTAAACTCACTAATACAAAGATGCAGAGTTGCTAAAGGAGTGGAGATAACTAAACTAATATAAAAGCGGAATGGGAATGGAGTAGAACAGGTAAATGCAGATCAGTTGTTTATTCCTTCAAAAAGTAGAAAGGCTAGGGGACATGCAATGAAGCATTTAGCACATGTAAGACTAATATGAGAAAATATTTTTCCACTCAATGCATAATCAAACTCTGAAATTCGATACCAGAGGATGTAGTAAAAGCTGTTGGTATAGCTGGATTAAGAGAGGTTTGGACGAGTTCCCGGAGGAAAACTTCATAAGCTATTATAATGAGGACCAGGGAAATATACTGCTTACTCATGGGACAAGCAGCATGGAATCTGTGTACCTTTTGGGAACCCAATAGGTAATTGTGACCTGAATTGGCCACGGTTGAAAACAGGATACTGGGCTTAATGGACCCTTGGTCTGAAACAGTATGTCATATCTTAAGTTCTTACAAAAGTCTTTAGGATTATTTGGTAGTATGGGCTGGTATGGTGGAAAAGAATGATGTCATCGGCGTAGAAATATGCCGATATACCCGACTGTTGGATAATAACTGCGAGGGGGGCAAAGAAGATGTTAAACAGAAGAGGAGCCAGAACAGCGCCCTAAGGAACATTGCAGGTGAGAGGTGTGACTGAAGAAGTAGAAGATCCGGCTTGAATGGGGAAAAAACATGCAGAGAGAAAAGATCAGAACCAGAGAAGAACAATGTCATGAAGCCCGAAATCATGAGGACGAGTGAGAAGGGTGGGGTGACTGACCAGGTCAAAGGCTGAAGAGAGGTCCAGGGAGACAGCAAGCATGATATCACCATGATCATGAGAAACAAGGAGCTCATTTAGAAGAGAAAGAAGAATGGTTTCCATACTGTGACTTGGCCTAAATCCAGACTGATGGGGGATGAAGAGTGTGAGTGGAGTCGAGGTGAGTGGACAGTTGGGCAAAGATCAATTTTTATAAAATCTTTGAAAAATAAGGGAGGTTGCAGACGGGACGCCAGTGAGCAAGGATAGTGGGGTCCAAGGCGGGTTTCTTGAAGATAGGGCAGACCAAGGCATGCTTCCAGAGGGAGGGGAAGATGCCAGAGGATAAACTAGAATTAAACATACAAACGATGTAGGTGTTGACAGCGAGGGAGGGTTCTGTGAGCCAATGCGAGGGGACTGGATCAAGGGGACAAGTGGTCTTATGAGAGGAGGTAAGGGCTTTAGACAGCTCTGCCGAAGAGACTGAATGGAAGGAAGACCAAACGTGAGAAAGAGAGGGAGTGGAGGAAGAAAAAGAAGGGGAGGATGGGAGGGAGACAGCAGGGGGCAAAGATAATGGGGGAGGACAGGTAGGAAAAGTTGAGCATAATGTAGACATTTTCTCGGAAAAATAAGTAGCAAGAAGAGCAGGAGCTGGAATAGAGGAGCAAGAGGCTGGAGATGTAGAACTATGGGGGGGAGGGGGGGGGTAGAGAGTGAACAAAGAACCTGATAGAGTTTCCATGTATAATTAGAGGATGAGGAGATCAGATTGGAATAGTAAGACTTCTTACATCATAAATCATGGTTCTGTATCGGTGGTGACAATAATGAAAATGAGATAAAGAGCCAGGTGAGGGGTGTTTCCACCAAAAGGTTCATCAAACCCAATATCCCATTTTTAGCTGTGGCCAAACCAGGTCACACGTAACTGGTAGAATCCCAACAAGTACATAGATTCCATGATGCTTACCACTGGGAATAAACCAATGGCTTCTATTTTGTAGTATCAGAAGAAAGAACAGGGGATTTGTACGGAACATCCTTTCATTCCCACTGTGCTCAAAAGGACAGGATTTTTAGACTGCTTAAAATATCATCTGTATCTACCCTCACACTTCAGTGGCTGCAATAAGATTCCTAGGTACTGTATATAGGCAGGACGATCTGGCAATCATAACTAGGACCTGTAGGTTCTATTTTTCTCAATTTTTTGCAGGTAACAAGTTTGCAGCAAAAGAAATTTGTGTTAGCTTAACTGGAAAATTGAATTTCTTTTTTCAAATTAGGGATTTTGTCCTGAATTCTGCTAATTTAGTGCAATCAATATAGTTCCTTTTGCATTTGAGCTAATTATCTTTTTAAGAGTTAAGCCATAAAGGTTTGATAGCATATATAGAGCCCTAAGAAATTATTTGATATTACTCTCTCATCCTTCCCTACCTTCTCTCCTTCCATAATTTGCTTGTTTAATTCACTTCCTGCATTCTCTCCTCCCTTATTTACTCATCTCTCCTTCTTCCAATCCCTTATTTCTCTTCTCCCTTCTAACCCCTTCGTTCAGTTTTATTTAAGTCTCCAGCTACCTGCTGAGCCGAGTTATAACCGTTTACAAATTCATATTTTTAAGATGTTCGCAATGCTTTTCTTGGACCAGCAAGTTTACAAGACTATCAAGATTTTGGAAATATACTTTCTGATTCTCCAGTTTGCTGAATATTCAATTTACCTTTTTTTCCCCCCCACTGGCTCCTATCTAACACCTGACAGGATTAGTAAATAGGATGTTTCTGTATTTTGCTGGCACAATTATGCCTTGACTGGTTCTTTTTTTCATGTATGGGGGTGATGGTGAGGTAGAATTCCTTTATTTAAACAATTCTGGATTCAAAATATATATTCCTAAGCTTTCAGGGCTTGCTTGGAGAAGCTCTACAGGACAATTTCCCAAAGAGAAGAAAGGGACTGCTTCGACATCTACTGCTTTTGGCAAGAGCTGTTTTAGTAAGTGGAAAAGTGAGTGACTGTTGTCTTGGTATGACTAGATACAGTGAATTGGAAGTGTTGCTATTATGTACTATCAAAATAGTTTGCTGTCTTCAGAAATCTCCAAAAACTGAAAATATACTTCATATTTCATCCTGATCTATTCACTAACAGCATAGATTGTAATTACTTGACGCACCAGTCATATTTAAGCTATTTAAAGAATTCAAATATTTCAAAAAGCTGCAGTTTTAATTTATTTGGTAAATAGCTGTCACAGAAAACAAAAATCGGTTAGAAGTCAACTAGAAGACCACTTGTCATGTTGGAAATCTTTATCCCACGTGAGAAGTTCATTAGCACAGAAACTAAGTTGTCAGGCAAGTCTATAGGGAAACCCTTGAAGCAGTACCCTATATTACTAAGGCAATGTAAGCGTGCAGTACTTTTAACACACAGAGTGGGTGCACAACATACACATTCCTGTTTTTCAAATAAAGTCACTCAGTCATGCCAACGCAGAACCCCTGTGCTAGAGCGCAGCACTAAAGTTCTAATGTAGATTTCCTAACGCAAGTTTAACGGAGACATTTTTCTCATTGATGCTATAAGCAGACAGCATGCAAATTAGCTGTGAGCAAAAGACTGCATTAAACAAAGAGAGCAAACCAGTACCAGTACCTATGTTTGGTACCTGTGCTGGAATGTTTGTAAACATCTCCCTTCCTGTCAATGCCTAAGCAGGAATTGGCTCACATACTGATAGGAATGGAAATGGAGGCCAGTGCCTGTTTTTTTTCCCCATCTCGCGCCTGATCCCCCCTTAAAAAAAAAATTGGCAATTCATAGGCCTCCAAACCCAACCCCTCCCAGAAACTAATTGGTGGCCCTGGTGATCCCAGACCTCCTGAATCCCCAATAAGAATCCTTGGTGATCCAGGGTAGCTTCCCTGTACCCTCAATCCTTCCCCCCGTGGCTCGTCCAATAATGGGAGGCAGAAGTGATGTCCACAGACTCCTGCCTCCATGCCATCTTTGAAAATGGCAGCACATGACCTTAGGTGATGCATTTTGGGATGCACTAGGTGGGGTCAGTCTGCTAAATAATGTAAATTGCATTATCTGGAAGGCTCATCCTACCTCCCAATGGTGAATTCTAGGATACACCATAAACTGAGCCCACACTGTCTGTTGGAGTATGCACTGCAGAGTGGTGAGGTGAGCCTGCCAAATAAGGCAATTTTTGCCTTATATGACAGACTGATCCTGGGAAGTGCTGCTCAGAATGCAATGTGCGGAGTCAGGTGCTGCCATTTTCAAAGATGGTAGCACGGAGAAAGGGTCATGCAAGCATCACTTCTGCATCCCAAAACTGGAGGTACTATGGGAAGGGGGTGTTGAGGATATAGGAAGACCAACTAGAGCCACCAAGAGCGTCTTTAAAGTTTGGAACAAAGGGCCATCAAGGATATATGTATGGTTGGAAGTCTTAGGAGGGAGGGATTGTGGGTCATCTTGAGGTGAGCAGCGACACTTCATCTCAGATGCAGGGCTAGCCCAAGGATATTTGATGCATGAGGCAAACTTTCGGCCAGGTGCCCTGCCCCCCTAGGTATCCAGCATCTCCTCTTCCCTATCCTCCCCACCACCCAAAGGAGTATCCAGCCTCTCTCTCCTTTGCTATTCCCCCTCACTGCTACCAAGGCAACCATCCTACCTCCATAGGAGCCAGATCCAGCCAGTTCAATTTAAAAGTAAAGCACAGTGCAGCAGTGGGCCTTTGAGCACCCACTCACATGCATTTGCGCTCAAAGTCTGTTCATCCTTCCCCCCTCCACAGGAGCAAAGGGGGCAGGATGCACAGGCCTCAAATGCGCATGCATGTGCCGGTGCTCAAAGGCCCACTACCATGCTGCATTTCAATTTTAAACTGTACAAAGTTGGGTCTGGCTCCAGCACTAGTGGAGGTAGGATGGCTGCCACAGCTTGTCTGTCTGTTTTGCAGGTTGTGTTGGGGCGGGGCTGAGCTGCTGCTGCTGCTGCTCCCCCCCCCCAAGTGTGCCACCCTAAGCAGACGCCTAGTGGAAGGACTCATATGACTGTTTTGCTCCTGGCTGTATTTTTACACTAGCCCTGAGCTGCCATAAAGATTCAGTGTGGTAAGGGAGAGGTGAAAGACTGCACTAAGTTTCAGTGTGGTTGTTTACATCGGGAGCAATTTCTTATTTGGTTGTTTTGCATGCCCACTATGCTATCCTTTAGCACAGTAATTTTACTCTGATTTTTCTAATTTTCTTCCTGCATTGGGAAGTAATTTTGTGAAAAGCACAAACTGTTGCTCTAATGGTTAGTGCAGGCTGCTGCATTGGACAGAGAATTTAATACTTCCTTAATTCTAACTACTTAATTGTAGCAAATTTTAAACCGTTCCAAAGCTGAGCCTACTTTAAGCGTTGAAAACGCGTTTATATTTTAAGTTTCACAAGAGTCTATGATACTTGACTATATAGCATGAGTGGAGCAAAACGCTGAGACAAAACCTACTGATCACATAAAAATTAAAGCCTAAAGAGGAGCATGTAAACCATACTATTTGCAAATAGCTATAACCTTAATGCGAACATTTACGTTCCCAGTTATCAACATTAGCTTTAAACCTCATAATAGCCAGAAGGTAGATGACCTAAAATACATCTTTATCAAAAAAAATCTTACAAATATTTTTTAGGAGAGGGGAAAGAGGGGAACCTCCAACAACAACAAAATACATCGAGGAATGTAACCTCTCAAAAAGAAGGGACCAGCTGTGGACTAAAAACAACACTGCAGCACCCGGCAACTAAGGCACGATGATGACGGGCGCAAGGAGGTCACGTGGCCGGCGCCAGAAGAAAAGAAGTCGGCGGAAGTGCCCAGCTCAAGTCGTGCGCGACCTACAATCTATTACTACAAAACCAAAGCACCCTAAAACCAGGCCGCCCTTTCTTTCACACATATGAGGCTTACTTGGCGGATAGAGTATTGATGGAACCGGTGACGAGCATCAAGCCGGCCAGGAAGAGCTGATAGTTGGTCCAGGCCATGGCTTACGGAATCTGCCCCTCCGGGACCGCTGCTACCAGGGCCAGCGCGCGCGCCTCTAGCTCAGCAGAGCTTCCTGCTCCTGCACTGCACTAGACTTAAGGCTGGGTGGCACGGTCAGGCATACGGGGATGCCACGTGACTTCTAGTCAGCTGAGCCCCGTGGCTCGGGAGAGCGTGGGAGGGGAGCGATGTCGTAATCGTGTAATATCGTCAGCGAAAAAAGCCGCTGTAGCTCCGAGAAAAGCAGGAATTTGTGCACGGCCCAGGAAGCACAGTACCAAGTTTTGCCGCTCAACCATATTGCGCTGCTACGCACATTTTCTTCAATGCACGGACAGCCTCTCGTACACAGCCTCCTTACTGGACGACGGCATGGATGCTCACTACTATTGTAGCAGCAGATAAGCATGCAATAAATAAAACCAGGAGTCGTTTCAAGGATCCAAGCCAGTTTAATGTGCACATGGCTCAAGCAATAAGCAATTTCAAAATGGCTGAGCCATGGTTTCTAGCAAAACAACAACTTTTATAGCGTTCTTCTCCATTCTAGACATAGGCAAACTTTTCATTGGTCCCAGTAACCCCTCTCACCCATCTATTGGTCCTGGTACTGATATGGCTACCCAATCGGGACCCTGGTCTGGGCTCAGCACCTGGTTGCCCCCCTTCTAGTCCCAATTACAATGGTCAGTGTCTCTAACTTGTTACATCTCTCCTCCAAGGTCGCTTAGCTTGTTAAAACATATGGGAAGCAGGGCACTGTAACCTTGCTTTTTGCAGAGTTAATTAATTCTATAGAAGCTGTGCTCTCTTATCAGTACCAATTAGAGCTGTTTTCTGTCTTTTCTAAGTGTTTCGTTTCTGCTTAGCTATGTTCAGTTAAGCTGAGTTAAGTTTCAATTCTATGGTGTCATCATTCAGGGGGGTTTTCATTCCTCTGGGCCTAACTACAGGCTTCAGTTACAGGTCAAGCTGCTTAGGCCTGTCTGCTTAGTTCAATTAGCATGGATCATAGGCCGTCGCCTACCACATTCCCCCCTTTGATTATTCTCACCCGCATGTTAATAAGGTGTGAGAATCAAATCACATAATACTAGGTAAAGGTATCACTCTGTGGTATAGGGTAGTAAGTTCACATAGCTAATATCTTTGTAGCTGCCTTATGCTCTACAGTGTTATTAATAACTGAAGTTATCATTCGCAAGCAAAGTGGCAAGAAACAAGGGAGCAACAGGCAGATAGTCAAAGTCCATAGTTTGGCAAGAGTGGGAAAAAGAACTAAAGGATTAGAAGGTTCAGTTGCATCTTTGTTGTGCTGTCGTAAAGCTTCTGATTTAGACAGACCAGCTGTCCATCCTTCGTAGTAGATTGTGGTCCAGTCCAAACAAAACACAAACTGTCAACAATGGGGTGGGCCAATACCCACTCACTAGTAGTATTATGTAAATCAGTCTGATTGTATAGGATAGAATAGTTCAGTTCTTGCGTCTCCCAGGGCCACTGATCTCCCATCTTAGTTCCTCCACAATAGAAACAGTCAGAAGTGTGGAGACTAGATGCTATTGCTCCAGCAAGTTCAAGAAACAAGTTCTGGTGGTGGTATGAGGAATTGCAACGGTGGCTTGCATAGCCTTGTAGAAAGTCAAGATCTAGAACAACTTTTGGATTGGAGAGTATACCAATGCAAGTATAGGAAGAATGATAAAACAAGGTCTGAGTGACCTTCGGTCCAGTTCATGTTGTACTTATACAGGCTGCCCAGGGAGATAAGGCAAAAGTCATTTCAAAGCACTCCAAAACTGTTGCCAGAATAAAGCAATAATAATAATTCATAATGGGCATAGTCTCTGGAAAAGTGGTGGAACTGTCGACTTCCACAACAGATAACAGATGTAGGGTTGATTGTAGATCCTCAAGCTTCTGCGGTACGTAGACCTACCAGCTTTTTGGCAGGAGTAGGGCTGTAGATTCCAAAGTATCACTGTCCTCTGGGATGTCTCAATTTCTTAAAATATCATAGCATAGTCTCTTAGGCTATTATTGCTTCCTTAGAGCAGTTCACTCTTTAGAAGATCAAAACAGTCTTTTCAGAGTATTTAAACACAGTCTCTTAGAAGATTCAATTTCTTAACACAACACAGTCTCTTTCTGATGATTGCAGTTTTTTTTTTTTCCCCAGATGCGAAGCTTACTTTCAGATAAACAAACAGTCTTGAAATAGTGCAGTTTCTGAGGGACCAATAAGTCTTAGGTCCGTGGTTGTCGTAGGGTGAGGTGCAATGGAGTCTCAGGATGCTGTACAGTAGTCCAGTGATCAGGTTCAAGAACAGCTGCTGGCTTCACTTGATTATGATGGATCCAAGGTTCAAATTCTGCGACTTTTACTGCAGTTGGAGTTGACAAGATGACAACATAGGGTCCCCTCCAATGCAGGGCTAACAGTATCTTTCTCCACTCTTTGATCCACACCGAGACTCCAGGCTTGAAAGGATGCAGGGGTGCAGGCAAATTGATGGGTAACACAGGTACACTAAAAAAATTTTTTTTTAAACTGCCTCTAATGTTTCGATTGATTTTTACGTTTTTTGGTGCGCTGAATCCAAATCTGGTAACCAATTTGCTCCATCACGTACAGATTTTTTGCTACATTGGGTTAGCAGTTTGAGGTGAACGTTTCAGATTGAGTGCGATCGAGATAAAAGTTTCTTGGATGAATTCTTTATACTAATTGTTTAGTAGTTATTCAAATAAGAATAAAGAAAATTGTAACAAGGCAGCACATAAGAATAGAGTAATGTCAACAAAACACACTGTGATGGTAGCAAAATTGTCTGCACTTAAAACAGCCACATACATGTGCACAAACATTGAGCATGTAAGTGCGAGGTTAGACACAAAGCAAAGCAAAGAAATGTGCAAAAAATGTTGTACAGGTATGTATGTAAGAATAGAAAACGCAAACCGCACCATTGCAATACATGAAGACAAACACCCGATGGTGTGAAAATAAAATTCTAATAAATGAGATCCGACACTGTGGTAATAACTAGCAAATTTTTATTTCAAAGTTTAGTAAAAACACGATATTTGTCAACACAGTTTAGATTTTAAAGTCATTCTTGGGTCAATCAATCTCCTGGTGGGCCCGTTTCTTCTTCAACCGAATGCTTCTCTTGGTGCGCTGCTTGGCGTATTTTTCATCTGGGGTTTCCCGCAGCAGCAACCAGCAGAAATCAGCCATCATAGTGGTGTTCCATCTTCCTTGGTACCTTCTCTCTGCGTCCTTGATGTCCTGGTGAAACCTTTCACCTTGTTCTTCACTGTACGCCCACAAGTTTTCGGGAAAGTAGTTCACATGGGAGTGCAAGAAATGGACTTTCAGGCTCATGTTACAGCCTTGTTCTTTGAAGGCATTGAGCATCCTGGCAACAATATCCTTATAGTTCTCATCCCGTCTGTTCCCCAAGAATTTGAGAACAACATCCTTGAAGGAATCCCAGGCTTCTTTTTCCTTCTCAGACATCGTTTCAGCGAATGCTCCATCTGAAATGAGTTTCCTTATATCAGGGCCAACAAACACTCCTTCCTTTAGCTTTGCTTCAGAAAGTCGGGGAACTTTGAGCAAAGGTACCGAAAGCACTCACCATCTTTTGGAAGGGACTTGATGAATTGCTTAATGAGACCCAACTTAATGTGGAGAGGTGGTAATAGAATTTTATCACGAGGTACCAAGCTCTCATGAAGAACATTTTTCTCACCGGGTCTCAAATACTCCCGAATTGGCCAGTCTTTTTTCCCCCAGTGTAGGTTGCGGGCCCTGCTATCCCACAAGCAAAGGAAGCAGGGATATTTGGTGAAACCGGATTGCTGCCCTAATAGCATGGATAGAATTTTAAAGTCTCCACACATCATCCACTTTTGCTCATCATAACGAATCTTCTGAAGAATCAGGGCCAAATTCTCGTATTTTTCTTGGAGAATAACAGAGTGAGCAATAGGAACTGAAGCGAATGTGTTGCCATTATGAAGAAGAACACCTTTTATGCTGTCTTTTGATGAATCAATGAACAGCCGCCATTCAGCAGGATCATTCTTGAGTTTAAACTTTTCCATCACTCCGTATATATCGTTGCAAAATACCAAATCTTCCTCTTTGCTGAAATACTTCAAAAATTGTGTCTCGCGGTTGCGGTACCAATAAAAAGTTGTTCCTGGTGACAATAGATTTTTCTGTTTAAGCCAAGAACCTAGCAGTTGGGCAGCATCTTTTGGGAGTCCTAAATCCCGGACTAAATCATTCAATTCATCTTGAGAGAAAAGTTCAGGTTTCGGATCTGGTTCAGTTTCAAACTCGGAAGTACTGGACTCATCGGGAAAAGCCATCTGATGAGTCTCATCATGATCAGAACCGTCCACACAAATATGATCCAAAGATTTTGGTGGTTCAGGCACAGGTACTTCGTTGCTATGAGGCATAGGCCTAATTGCTGAGGGAAGGTTGGGGTAACTTATTACGTTCTTATTTTTTAAGTTGTATCCCTTCACAATGCAAGAGCAAAAATAGCAGTCACTGCTGTGGTCTCTTTGTTCACGCCACATCATAGGTATTCCGAAATGAAATGCTTGTTTTTTACCTTTCATCCATAAGCGTAGATCTTCCTCACATGTCTTGCACACTTTGTGAGGAGCCCACGGTTTGTCTTGATCGCCTAACTTCAAACCGAAATAGGCAAAATATACTTTTTTAATAAATGCAGAAATGTTCCTCTGCCACTTTTTCATGGTATATTCCCCACAAATAAAACAAAAACTGTCCGGAGAGTTGACGCAACCTCTGGCTCTGTGAGCCATCACAAATACACAGCACTGCAAACTACAACTGTAGTGAACCACTTCGGAATAAAGCTGGATTGCGACTGAGCAAACAAAAGGTAATGATGAACTTGCAAGAAACTGAAATTTGACAGGAACGTTCATGTCGCAACCACCGTGTTTGAGCGAGTGAACGAGGCGAGGCGAGCAGGAAAGAACATGCGCCAGCGCGAGTACTGGATTTAGCCCCCCGCCTCCCAATTGTCCTGTTAATGTATAAAATGAATACAAAACACTCTAAAATATCATGAGGGAGTGTTTCTAGTTAGTTAACCATTACAACCTCTATTTTGGGCCAAGAAAATAAACTGCAGTCGGCTAAAAAGAAATTATGTGAACATTCCTTATATGGGTAAGAAATCTAATTTTGCAAGAAAATGTGACGTGATGGAACATTTTGGCTATTTTTCCTGGATTCAGCACCCCAAAATCTATAGGAATCAGTTGCAAAACTGGAGGCAGTTTTTTGGTAGTGTACCTGTGTAATCGATTTTGTACTCAGGTATGAAGACTCCTGCAAAACAGAACTTAAAACCAATAGTTCATGTCTAATAATTTCAGATCCTATCTGTCTCATATCTCCTTTTATTTCCTATACAATAGGCAGGGGTTGCCCATACAGAATCTCAAAAAAGGGAAACTCCTAAAGACTTAGCAGGGGCTAAGTATATCCTAAGAAGGGCTATGGGAAGAACCTGGGGCCACTTCAGGTAAACCTCTTGGCAAAGTTTGGACAACTGAGATTTCAGGGTTCTATTCATACATTCTACTTTTCCTAAATTCTGAGATCTATAGGCAGTATGTATCTGTTAATATCAATATCTTGGGGCTATACTTAATGGACTTGCTTCCTAAGGTTATCCACCCTCATTCTTTGTACAGGGCCCCATATGCATGCAAGGTTGTAAGGGCATACTTGGAATCTGGGTACACATTTAGACAGGGCTCTTTTCCTATTGTTAGTGCTCTAGTGAGGACTATCAGTTCAGCTTTCTGTGGTGAAGTTTCTGGGGCCAGGGCTGAGGACTCAACTACCAAATCAGGGGTCACCACTGCATATCTAGCACAACAATGTCCATTGATGATGAAACTGCCTTCAGCCACAAAGAAAGTCTGTTCAGGGTTCTCCAGAGGGACATCAGTCAAATCCAGGCGGCTTGAGAATACAGTGTCCATAATTTCTAAACAGTCATGATCAGGGGATCAAGACCAACTGATAACAACATAGCAGGATTGAAAGCTTGACTGACCCTTCAGTTGTATCTGGGGTTTTCACACAACATACTCTAATACTTCAACATTCATAGATTTGTTAGCTAGTAATTTCCTTTGTATTTCATATTGGTTAGAACAGAATGTGGTACAGTAACTTGAAGATTCTGTCTCAAAGGGATTTTTCTTTTAGTATTTGCTTACTAGGAAGGCTGTAGCTGTAACAGCTTCTCAAATAAGTTCCAAGAGATTGAGTCAACACTCCTAGAACATTTCCTTGTGACTCATGAACATAGAGACTGAAAGGTTTTCTGGACATCTGGTAGACCCAGAATTGGTGACAACATCAGAGTGTTTTTTTTTGTTTTCAAAGATCAAAAGGCTGCATCCTGTTCAAGTCCCCATTCCAATGCAGACTTTTCCATTCCTTTGATAGCTTGATACAACGGTTTTGCTAGCAGCGCAAAATTGGGGATCCATATACAACATACTCTGTGGCACCCAAGAAGGCTCTCACTTGCCTCCTGGTGGTTGGAGTAGGAATACTGCATACAGCTACTTTGCGTTCTGGTAAGGGTTCCAGGCGTCGAATTCCGCTGGACAACTGGAATCCTAGGTATTTAACTCGTTTGACATAATTATGCTTTGGCTCTTGAGACTTTGTATCCAGCCTCATTAAAAAGGTGCAAGAGTTCACTGGTGGCTTGTGGACATTCACTTTCTGAGTTGGTGGCTATAAGCAAGTTGTCCACATATTGAAGTAGAATTTTTTTTTTTTTCTGGAGTTTCTGGATAACTTGTCAAATCTTTTGCTGAGTGAGGCGAGTTCTTGAATTCTTGAGGTAATCTTGTCCAGATGAGTTGGCCCCCCCTCCTTGTAGTGGGGTCTTGGGCTAAGCGTATGCAGAAAAAGGCATCTTTTTAAGTCCAGAATGATGAAATGTATAGCTTCAGCAGAGATCAGTTCCAAGAAAATATAAGGATTTTGGTACCACTGGTTGTATAGTTTCAGCTGCATCATTCATTCTTCTTAGATCCTGCACTGGGCGGTAATCACCTGTCCCAGGCTTCTTGACTGGCTTGAGGGTGACAATGACAGGGGCTATGTTCTTCGCTAGGCCAAGTGGGTTATCTTCTGCCCATACTTTAGGTGGGGCTATGAGGTTGGTAAGTGTACAGCTTGTTGCTTTGGATGCAGGTGAATAGAACCGCCATTCTTCTTCTTGGGGGACAGTTAACACCATCAGGCCAGCAGATTTTGAGTTTCATTTTTCCCCCTTCAACAAAGGATATCTGTGCTTGAAGCTTTGCAAGCAGGTCTCGGCCCAAAAGGGGAACTGGGCATTCAGGCATGTACAGGAACTGGTGTGTTATCTGCTGCCCCCCTGGTTCACAGGCGCGGTTCTGCGGGATAGGCTTTGTGGCCTTAGCCCCAGTAGCTCTGATAATGGTGATGCATCAAGGAAAACACAGGGGCTACTGGCTTTAGTATTCTGCTCCTGCATCCCCCATAAAGTCCATATATTGGTCCCCTATTTTCAGACTGACTCCTGGGGACCCAGGGAAACTTGGAGTCCAGTCTGGCCTAGTCTTCATTTATGCTGTAGCCCTCTCGTGCTGAAACACTGTGCTTGGTTTTATTCTGTCTTTGACTCTGCAATCAAGTACTCCCTCCTCCCCTCCTGGGGTGGAGTTAAGATACGGGCATTCACTTCTCTAATGTCCTTCTTTTTTCTATAATGGGTGCACTGATTTGCACCCAGTGGAGGCCTGCTACTTCTGCGGCCTCTTACACGTTCTCTGGTCCTTTGATTAGGAGAATCTCCTCCACGTCGTTCAATGAAAGCAGCACCAAGCTGATCTGCTTTCTCTTTATTTTACATTCACTTTCTCTGCCACATTCAGTCTTACATTTCACATACTTTCAAATCAACTCTTCCAGTAGCTATCATGCCCGCAAATCCATCCAGTTTCATTTCTGTTTTATATCTCTCTGGGACTGACTGACAAAAACACAACTTCTCCTGGGCTACTGTCTGCATTATACTGTTCATTAGTTCAATCAAATCCTAAGGCTTCTCAGTGTATAATGCAGTTTTTTCAGTTCTAAACAAGTCTGGTCAGTTGACTTTCACTTCTGGTCCAGAGGGGGTGCACATCCCCCTGCTGCGGAGGTGGCTGGCAAACTAGGGAATCTGCGGGGTGGATTTCCCCCCCCCCCCTCTCCTGGGTTCTGTTTCTCCTAGCAACGCTCTATCCAGGAGGTTGATTTTTTTTTTTTTTAAATGATCTACTTCTCTGCTGTGGGCACATTAGTTCACGCCCACCGGGGGGTGACATCATCGGTGGACTGGGCTCCATCCCCCCCTTAAGCACTCTAAGCGGAGCTACTTACAGAGAGAGAGAGAGGATATCTAGAGATTCTGGGGCAAAATATGATGAACAGCAGAAACCACTCCCTTTCACATAACATTCCTGATTGGGACAGAGACATTTCATAGTCTTCAGTAAATCCCTTACTGAAATTCTTGATCATACTTGAAAAGACACTTATTAAAAAACCTTATTACCGTAATCATAAGCTTAAATTGAGCACAGACATACAATTTAGATACAGTTCTTAAAATATCTTATAGAGAGAACTATAGCTATCTGTTACGTATGACTAGAATAAAAATACTTAGCAACCAGCCGTAATCAGCACGTCTCTGCAAAAGAAATATTACTTTTTTTAGTTCAGGAAGCAAATATTCAAAAGACATTCCGGATATTTTTCATAAAGTACAGTACACCTTTCCCTTTTTTCAAATACAGAAAAACAGCTTACAGTTTGGGGAAGCATGCATTCAAATGACTTATACTTGTTCATAAAAAGGTTAGTGCAAACACTCCGCAAGATAAACTTTTTTTTTTTTTTTTTTTAACTTTGATTGAATGAATCCTTTATTTTAAACAAGCAAAAGAGACTGCTCAATCGGGAACGGCTGTCTCATTCCCTAGTAAGCTGTGTGAGCCACACCCCTTCGCTCACTGGAAACGAAATGATCAGTTTCACAGACACACAGAGACATGCTAGCAAGAATCATTTAAATCAGTGTCAAGTCGTGATCTAATAATTACTTTGTAGGTTTATAAGTCAAAGGAAATAAACCCAAAAACAGTTTGCTTAGTTTCTCATTTCTGAAAGGTAACAATAAAATACAGACAAAGCAGAGAATATAACTAAAAACAGTTTACGGAGCTCCGATGAGGTTAATTCGACCTTCAAAACTAAAATCCTGACTAAATATTCCTATCGAATGGTATATAATACCTAACCATAGCAGAAGGAACATTACTATTAAAAACATATTGAATAACACAGGTACAATTGTCCTGAAATAAGCACAAACTAACAGCATTGAGATTTAAGCCTGCACAGGATTAGAAAGACGACACTGTACATTCTGTCCTTCAGTCACGCCCCCTGTCAGTTTTTCACACTACAGTAGAAAAACGAACTGGGTCAGACCAGCTTCTTGATTTTACAATGACTAGCCCAAATGTTTGCGTCTGTTTCTTTTTCTTAATACTATTTCTTAATCGGTAAACTGTCACAAATTACCCAACAGAATAATCTCACATTTATACCAGAAGGGAAACTCGTGGTTTCAACAGATAACAAAAATCAAATACACAGTTAGGACGGACAATACACCAAACGCTTCCTCCGTTTCGCGACCTAGACGCAGTCACCCGGCTAGGAACTGCGCTAGTCCAGAGTCCACTCTTGCTTGGTCCGTGCTGCCAGACCTCTCATTCACACTTCATTCACACAGTCATGCTAGCAACGTATCTCAGAATGCATTCCTTTCTATCTATTCTGACTAGTCTTATCCAATTTCCCAATTACAAAAAGGATGGGGGTTTCACCCGGCGAATACCCATGCGGGGTTACTCGGCCCTTCCTTGAGAGGTGATCATGCTCTCTTACCAATTCCCAATATCTCGAGATTACAATTTCCAAGTTCCTGTCTGTTCTGACTAGGCTAAATCATGATTTTTTTTTTAACAGCTGTACCTCGCGAATACTCATGCAAGGATTTTCAAACAAAGACTTAAGTCTTACCAAACAAAAAGGACGATGGCTTCGCCTTGCGCATACTCATGCAAGGGTAATAGGACCGTCCTTGAGAGGGGATCAGTGCTCTCATTACCAAATTCCAAATTCCAAGTTCCAAGTTCTCGAGATTACAAGTCAAATTCTTACCAAAGTTTCACAAGTTTCAAACTGCAGTTCTAACTCATCTGTCTAGACAGGTTTTCAAAACTATACTTACCAGATCTGGTTCCCAAGCTTCTGAGTTGGATCCTGGACTCCCCCGGGTCGGAAGTGTTGGCCAGCTGGATTCAGTGCCTGCCGAGGCCAGGCAGAACCCCCTCCGATTCAAGAGGATCGGTGGGCCCAGGGAAATTCCCCTGCGTTGGATTGGCATGGTTCCAACTGGACCAAACCTCAAGGCGAATTACGTGGATTTATTCACTTGAACACCATCCACCACTCGCACTTCCCGGCCAACGCACCAAGAAATGTAGCAGCAGATAAGCATGCAATAAATAAAACCAGGAGTCG
This sequence comes from Ichthyophis bannanicus, assembly GCA_033557465.1. Classification (NCBI taxonomy): domain Eukaryota; kingdom Metazoa; phylum Chordata; class Amphibia; order Gymnophiona; family Ichthyophiidae; genus Ichthyophis; species Ichthyophis bannanicus. The sequence goes on along the minus strand of CM066033.1, from coordinate 938,207,782 downwards.
TTTCAAGGATCCAAGCCAGTTTAATGTGCACATGGCTCAAGCAATAAGCAATTTCAAAATGGCTGAGCCATGGTTTCTAGCAAAACAACAACTTTTATAGCGTTCTTCTCCATTCTAGACATAGGCAAACTTTTCATTGGTCCCAGTAACCCCTCTCACCCATCTATTGGTCCTGGTACTGATATGGCTACCCAATCGGGACCCTGGTCTGGGCTCAGCACCTGGTTGTCCCCCTTCTAGTCCCAATTACAATGGTCAGTGTCTCTAACTTGTTACATCTCTCCTCCAAGGTCGCTTAGCTTGTTAAAACATATGGGAAGCAGGGCATTGTAACCTTGCTTTTTGCAGAGTTAATTAATTCAATAGAAGCTGTGCTCTCTTATCAGTACCAATTAGAGCTGTTTTCTGTCTTTTCTAAGTGTTTCGTTTCTGCTTAGCTATGTTCAGTTAAGCTGAGTTAAGTTTCAATTCTATGGTGTCATCATTCAGGGGGGTTTTCATTCCTCTGGGCCTAACTACAGGCTTCAGTTATAGGTCAAGCTGCTTAGGCCTGTCTGCTTAGTTCAATTAGCATGGATCATAGGCCGTCGCCTACCACACTATTACTACAATCAAACATTTATAAAGCGCTACAACCCCCCAAAACCACACCTTAAGAGTTTTTAAAAGGGAGTTTTTAAAATGTATGTCTCCTATTCCTACTGGGCTAGATTTCCATTTGCCTTTTAATTGGTAGGTGTCTTTTTCGTGGCACTGAATATACAGATAGTGCAGTCATCTTGCTGACATTACACATTTAGTTTAGGTCTCCTATTTGGTTAGCGTAAACTAAATATGTCATTTACTAGATTAGTGGCTGAATATCGCTGTTATCTAGTTAATTTTTTGGCTTTCTCTCAGTCCCCTCTAAACCCAGCCCCTTCTTATATGGTTTGTATACGGTCATTTAGCGATTTAAATGACCCAATACTATCTCTATATGTTTCTAAATCATACAGAAAATTATAATCGAAATTTATACAGATAGTGAAGTTGTGTTCACAGGCTGTTAGTCTTGAATATTGAGCCATTATTTCTAATATGATGTGCTCACTAATAGTACTTGGTAACAGGGTAGAGTAGTATAACGTTGTGCCAAATCCAGCTCCCTTTTATCCAAATGGATAGGATATATAAGACAAATTTTACTTGGATTCTTAATCTGGCTATACATTTTTCATGGTAACCCAGGAATATTAATTGCATGTGTCTCTTATACAGGAATTTATTTTAAACTTACTATATATTTGGGGTAATGGGTATATATGGAAAATTAACCTAACTGCATTAAAATATCAGTTTTGTTTTACAATAGAACAGTTCAAAGATAGAATTCAGTATGCACAATTTATATATAAGGGAGTTATTTTGGAAGGGCTATTCGTTATCTGGATGTCTGAAAATGCCCATTCAGATGACCAAGGCACAGAGGCGTCCTTGGACCCATTTTAGAAAGCCGGGTCTGGCGACATCTCTGGTGCAAGCACATCCATGGAGAGTGGGGGCGTGGTATGATAGGATGCATGTTGTGCGACTTCAAAACGTGGAGTGCATGTCTGAGCCTGGCTGCTGACCACATCCATGCCAATTCCTGCTCCTGACCACGACCAAGTTTCAAAAAGTGCTTGCTTCATGACACCAACCCTCGCAGGGGGTAGAACAAAATGTGCTCTCGCTGCCAGAGTAGTTATTACCAGGGTACAAACACCTGCTGGTTTAGCAACAGTCCTTTCTGTTTTACCACCCTGCAAGTCTACAGATCTAAGATCGGGGCCTGGGATGTGCATGTCTCCTACATAGATGCACTGTTCTGAAATCCGGTGGTAGGAATGTCTGTTTACCCCAGAGCTGGTCAAAACACAGGTGTCCGGTTGTCATGGCGACCAGAAATTTGCACCTGGTGCCTGGGATTTTTTTTGCCTCTCTCTCCAGATGACCGCCTCCCTCTGTCTGCAGGATCCAGTCGCCTGCAGACAGAACAGGAGGGGAAAGGTGATAGCAGCTTCGAGGCAGCTGGCTCCCATCCCCGTGGGCAGAAGACAAGAAGAGAACTGCAATTGCAGCTGAGGTCTCTTAGGTCTGCTTGTGAGAGATCAGATCCTTGCAAACAGCAGGAGGGGAAAGCCGGGCCAGGAAGGTAACAGATGCTCCCCCCCCCCCCCAGGGATCCCATCCTCCGCATGCAGAGGACAGCAGTGATCAGGCCTACAGAAAAAACAAAAAAAAAGATGGGGGGGGGGGTGGAAATGAGGCAGGAAAGTTTTAAGGGACAGTAGTTAAAAAAGAGGAGATGGGGTGTAATGGAGGGGAGAGACTGGGGAGGGGTTGAAGGGGAAAGGGAAGAGTGCAAGAGTTGGAGGTTAAAAGGATGAATGCATGGGGACAAAGGAACACAATCTGTTTATGGCAAAAGGTGTATTCCCCTCCCCCCAACCAAAATACATACAAAAACACAAACAGGCACTCCACCTCTGCACAACAGAGACAGGTAGGCACTACATCTCCGCACCACACACATACAGGCACTCCACCTCTGCACCAAACACACGTGTGCACACACACCGGCACTCTACATCCACACCACACATATGCACACACACAGATGGGCACTGTACCTCTGTCCCCCCCCCAACACAAGGCACCCCACCTCTGCCCCCCCCCACATATGTGTACACACACATATACACCCCCACCTCCGCACCACACAGTGTGGCTTACAGGGTCAGTGGGGATGGTAGGAGGAGGAGGAGTGGGGCCACTCCGCAGTGGTCCATTAAGAGCCTGATTTATTAATTTTTCCCCATAGAAAGTGGGAGAAGTCTTAGTAAATCAAGCCCTAAAATCTAAAAAAAAGAATCTGCGATATACTTTTTTGGGGGCGGGAGCGTGCACTGTGATCTAGGTTTTTAGGCCGAATCCTAGATTCCAAGAAAATTTGTCAAGGCCTGATGTACCCATTTCTGCAGATATGCAATAGCCTGCAAATAAGCCCATACCCAGCTATGCCATATACACAGGCTTATCTCCCAGTGACAGTCATCTTTCCCAACAGGGATGGAGCGATTTCAGAAGGCACCAATACGTGCCTTTCTTCACTGCTGCCCCTCTCCCCCAGATTTTGTACGTCTCACTCTAAACGTCCCAGATTCATCTTGGATGATCCTTCTAAAATGGCACTTTAAACTTTCAGTTCACTCGCCTTTGTAGTACGTTTTAACTATAATATTCAAGGCAATTCAGATTCCGTCTTCCTGGTTGTTTGTTTAGCTGTCCTCTATAGGAGATGAGGTGGGTCTTGGCAGTTTATGTAAACATGCTCAGAATCACACCCTTATCAGTATCAATCCTGAACTTAACTGATGTGCCATAGATTTGCAGAAACACTTCCCATGAATTGGTGAAGTCATCAGGACATGTGTGGCTGGTCCTAAAAAGAACTGTTCTGTGATGTTTTTGTCTTCCAAGACTTCCCTCACTTCTTTTGTGCCCCAGATAGAAAAATATGTTTTCTTGCATTTGACAATCTGGAACCTGTACTGGACCCCCAACCCTTTGTGCATACCCTTTTCCAGAGTCCTTTTGCAAATGGGAAGTCTGATTATATTTCTTCCTTTTTAAAGCCCTTTGGTCATTTACTTGAACCTTTACCAACTCCAAATTTCTAACCACCTAGATTGCTTCATCCAGTGTTAAGTTTGCTTTCCAACTGTAATTTTTGAACAACTTTGTCTTAGGTTTCCATGACTAACCTGTTGCAGTCTCTTTTCTACTCTTTATCCCAGTCTTTCTGCTTTCTCTTGCAAGTTTCTGATGTAAGCCTTAATAAGCTTTCCAGGCCTCTGGTAAAATTAAACCCTCTAATGAAATAGTCACCAGTTTTCCCTTGCATCACAGTCTAATTGTTTGCTTCTGCAGTAAATGTGAAGGCCTTAAATATCTGGCCTACCCGCTGGCCCATAGTGTGCAGAACATAAGATATGCCATACTGGGGCAGACCAAGGGTCCATCAAGCCCAGTATCCTTTTTCCAACAGTTGCCAATTCATGTCACAAGTACCTGTCAACTTCCCAAAAGGTGCACATTTCCTATGCTGTTTTCCCAGGGATAAGACGTGGATTTCCCCAGTCCACTTTAATAATGGTTTATGGACTTTTCCTCCTTTTGGTAAGGAACTTGTCCAAACCTGTTTTGAACCCAGTTACAATAACAGCCTTTACATTCTCTGGTAACATATTCTAGAGTTTGATTACTCATTTGAGTGAAAAGAAATTCTGGTTAGCCTTAAATGTGCTACATTATAGCTTCGTTGCCTGTTGCCTAGTCCCTTTTGGTTTTTTACTTCTTCAAAAGGTAAAAAAAAAAATCTACAGTACATTTTACTCGTTTCACTCCATTATTTATAGACCTCCATCATATCTTCCTTCAGCAGTCTCTTCCAAGTTGAAGAGATGTAACCTTTTAATTATTTCCTTGTAGAGATATCCATCCACCCCTTTTACCCTTTTGATCGCTCTTCGCTGTACCTTTTCTAATTCTGCTATATCCCTTTTAAGATATGGCAACCAGAATTGCACACAATATTCAAGCTGCGGTCGCACCATGGAGCAATAGAAAGGCATTATAATATCCTTGGTTTTATTCTCCATTTCTTTCTTTATGATTCCTAGTAGTCTATTTGCTTTCTTGGCCACAGCAGCATACTGGGCAGAGGGTTCCAATGTACTATCCATGATGATGCCCAGATCTTTTTCCTCTGTGGTGATTCCTAATTTGAACCTTGCATCGTGTAACCGTAGTTTGGATTGTTTGCAAACGTGGTTTGGATGTCTGCAAACATGCACGTGGATGTCGAAAGCATGAACACATCTCTATAACCATTCCACAAATGCTATTCGCTGAAGTCTGCACTCCAGTATGGAGATACTCAGATAGGCACGGGGGTGTGGCAGAAGTGTGTCTGGGGAGAGGCAATGGACTTACATGTCCCCGTTTGATCCCAGAAACAGTGGAGCCATCTGCAGGTATGTGCATGTTTATTCCTGCTCCAGACACGAATAGGTATCAGGAAAGTATTAAAATATCCAGAGTGTAGAGAAGATAGAGAATTAAGTGACTAGCTTTAGATTACAAAGTCGCACACTAGGATTTGAACTCTGGACACGCAGATCTTAAGCGACTTCTCTAACCATTTATGCTATTAGACATTTTGATTCCCAAATGCTCATCTGGGGACGTCTATATAGACATTTGATACATGTGCATATCGGGCACTAACATGTTTCTTTAATTGTGCCTGAATTTGCATGTACCTGCCTTTCTTTTCAGATATTCTGGCTTTGTCATCTTAGATTGCACTTGGATGTCCCATTTGAAATGTGTCTCCATGTGCATAACTTTGCGCTTGTCCAAATTAAATTTCATCTGCCATTTGGATGCCCAGTCTCCCACTTTTTCAAGGTCCTTTTACCACATGATCACATCCTTCCCTTCGCTGATTGACTAGGATATGGCAGGCAAGCATTCCTATTCTGCCACATCTCATTGGTTAGCTGCTCTGAGTCTTGACCAATGAGATGCAGGTCGGGGGTGTAACCTTTTTGAAGCCTGAGTTTTTTTATTTTTTTTCCTCTTTTTTTGCCTCATTTTCTCTGTTTTTCTTGCCCAAAGTAGGAGGGCAAATCGCCCAAAATCCTGCAACCTGCAATCCGCAAATTCTTTCTGCAGGCTGGGCAAAAATGTCACCCAGTTGGGTAGGAAAATGTGTACAGCGAGGTGTATGCCTAGTAGCACTACACAAGACTGGTGAGTGGGGAGAGGGAGATGGAAAGCTAGTGGGGACAGACTTAGTGCTGAGGCGAGGGGTGTCCTTGAACTTTCTGGAGATTATTAAGAGGTCCACACAAGAAAAAAAGAGGGAAATTCTACTCTACTCCTCTTATCTCACCCTTTCCCTCCTTATCTCTTCTTCCCATAACATTTGTTTATTTTTGTTTCTTCACTCATTCCTTCCTTCCTTTTCTCTCCACCCTGTTGCAGCTACCTTGCTTCTTCATCTCTCTTCTTCCATTCCCTTCCTTGTTTCTGTTCTCCCTTCTAATCCCTCCTTAATTTATCTTTACTCTTGAGTTGTGGCTATTTATACAGTTAAAAAATGTAAATGGCCTCAATGCTTTCTTCAGACCTGCATTGTTGGGGAATAAGTTCTCTTAACACCATCAGCCTGATTACCCCCTGATACCTTTTTATGTGACCTGTGCTTCTAAATTCTTTTTCCCATTGTGGATGGGAAAAAGCTGTGGTCATTGCTCTTGCTCCGACTCCTCCCCTGCTGGAATTCAGATGTGGCTCCAACCTCTGAACTAGGCAAGTGCATGACAAATATTTTTGATTCATTTCATCTTCATACTCCGTATTATTTGGATCATTTAGGCCCATTAAAGTCAGCAGACCAAATGCTTTTGTACTCTGCTAGTGAAAATTTCCATCCATTTTAAGCCAAACTTATTTAAAACATCCTGGTGGGCATCCGCCATAGAAGCAACAGCACTCCCAAACATCAATAGTGACATTATTAAGATTAAATGCTACCTGAGAAGGAATTAATGTGTATGTATTGGTATCTTTTGGATGTAGAGCGGCCAATAAAATGAATGCAAACAGCTCTGATATTCTTGCACTGCAAAATATCCATGACTAGGCTCTCTTTCTGAAGCTGCAGAGTAGTTGTATTTAAAGAGAATTACAGGTTTCGGCAATGATTACAGCACTCAGCTATGCACATATATATATATTCTTTTTAGGTTCTCATGCAAGAAGAATATACAACAAGAGAGCTATTCAAATCCTGAATTATGAATTACACTGGATTAGTGTGCACGCTCGGAATGCAGAAGTGGCCAGGCTTTGGTTCAAGATGTCCTTTTCCTTCTCTCTTGGAGTGTGCTGCATTTCTCTGGAATTTCTGTAGATGGTTCTGTAGTGATGGTTGCTTGGAAGAGTCCTGTCTGCCTTTGTTCTGAAGATAGTGGTTTTGTTTCTCCTTTAGAAAATGGAGAGATCTTTGTATGTGTTGTGGAAAATGGAGCGGGATTTTTTCTTTTCTGTTTCCTTTTTTTTCCTGCTGTCTTGTTCCTATTTTATATCTTATAGAAATGCAGGGATGCAGTACATTCAGGGCTTTGTGACACCTATTGGATTTAACCTTTTTTAAATACATTGGTTTATGTTCTCATCGTATTGCGCCTAGACTACTGTAAGATGGTCTATGACAGTATTCGGACATGTGCTGTAAAACAACAAAATACAACTGTTGAATTTTTTTCCTGTGCTCGTAAATATGACCATGTTTCTCCTCTTCTAATTGTTTATCATTGGTTACCTATATTCTTCCATATTCACTTCAAGCTTCTTGTTTTAACACATAAAGCAAGCCCACCCTATCTGATATCAATGGTAGTACCACACACCCCTGGCCATACATCACAATTGAAAACTTCCGTTACTATCATCCTGTGGTCTTGCAAACAGTGTCCTGATAGCCAGTCCATGAATTCTTCAAACATGACCAATTCATATGCTGTGGGATGGCACACCAAAAACCTTATTCTTGATCATTTCCAGGTGTGTTTCTTCTTCACAGCAGCATTAAATTTAAATGTGGAACTCTGGCAACTTAAGGGAATACCTTAGGCAGATCACTTTTGGAAATGTTTAGAAGACTTTGCTGTGCTGTTATCTGACCCTGTTTCGATCTCCTTTAAGAAAAACTCAATTGACTTTTGTCTATTGAAAATCTTTTGAGTATACTTTAAAGTTTGCCTGTCACAATAATGTTGTCTTTGACTGGAGCTTATTTAGAAAACCAAACAGATCTGTGAGCTCTTTTCAAGAGGCTATCCTTATTTCCATATTGTCCTGCTATGCCAGTCCAGTCAAGTGGGTTGTCTTTCCCTACAAACAGATTGGTAGAGAGAACCAATGAAAAGCAAAGGTTTCAATGGTATCACTGCCATGCCTCAATCCGCCTCAGCCACCAGACATCTCGTTGGTATTTCTGTCTCCAGCAAGTGGTGAATGGATTTTCTCCTCTCTGTAGAAAATCTGAAGATTGAGAGGAAAACATTGATTAAACATTCATGAACGACCACCTTGAGGGTGACTCTCTCACTTGACCTGATGTGGGAGGCTCCACTAGACTGCAGCCTTTTCAGTAGCCATAGGAGGAGGAAAAATTGGTTCAGCTCCATGATAAGAACCCGTTGAGCAGCCAGAAACTGGCAGGATCTGGAAGAGTGCAGCAGTCTCACACACCCTTAACACCCCCTCCCTCCTCCTCTGTCCCTCCTGCTCTCTCCTGAAGATTGCAGAAGGTTCTCAGAGGGATCTGCCTGCCAGTCATCTTATACACAGTGCTGCAAAGCCAGTAAAACAGTTTCAGGGGAGTAGAGATGAGCCCGGCATGGATTCTCTGCCTGGGGCTCTCAGGGGGTGAGTATTAAGACTTGACCTTGTCATTGTTCTTGTTGGGGGCTTCTGATTCCGTCTGCCTGGGATACAGTTTGGGTTGGACCATTTGTGTGGTGTGGGGGTTTCTGCCATTTTCTCCACACGCTGGTAGTGGATTTTGTCTATTGTGTGCTTGGTGGTCACGCAGTCCTAGTTTGAGTTCTGCCCAAGTGGCTCAAATATATGTTTCTACCCTAATGCCTGTAGCATGCATTGCAATGAAAGTGTAGTTAACGCATGCTTTTTCGGGCAGCCATAGACTTAGCACGTGCTGTTGTGATACTTGCCTTAACTCTTCATGTCTTCTTCCCGGAAAAGTTGTTTGGCCTGTGGCAAGAGAGGTGCCTCATCTCCATATTTTGGACTTTGCTCTACTTGCATTACGGCTCCTGAGTCATCCCTGGAGGGCCTGTTCCCTCATCTCTCAGCTGGGGGTTGCTGTTAGTCTGGTCTTGCCTGCCTCAGGGCAGGAGGTGATGGATAACACTAGGATAAGGAAATCCATTCAGGCAGAGGGTCTGGCGACTGTGCTGTGAACCGCTCCTCAGCGTCTGTGCCCCCTGTTGTGGGGGGGGGGGGGGTCATTTTTGAGAAGAGAGCTTCCAGATTCCGGATTGTCATCCTGGGAATTTTTTTCCTTTTTGCAACAGGCCTCATCCTTCTGGCATGGAAATTCAGACCCTGTGGCCTCTGGATGCCTTCGGATGCAGTCTCGTGCCGGGCAGGCTGAAAGTAGAAGCGCTGCTTGATTACCTTTGGTTAAGCGTCCCCGGCGCTCTCTGGAGATGGGGAACAGTTAGGAGCTATCGGAGATGTTGACGATGCCTCGGATTCAGATGAATCGGTACTGGGTTTTGATGTGGATGATGAAGTGCTAACTCACCTTCAGAAAATTATACAGAGGCTGGTATGATCTGCCTATTCTGGAAGGAGGCGCTGGTGGCATTGATTGCCAGGGTCTCATCCACCTTGAGCTTGATGAATGCTCCCGATACAGAGCAGGAGCTGAAGGTGCACCCACTCCTTCAAGGGATGTGGAAATCCACTACTGTCTTCCCATTCACGGATGTGATCAACGATATGATCCAGTTGGAGTGAGACTCTCCCGACTCCTGCCTAAGGGGCCAAGAGCATATAAGAAGATCTGTGCTCTCTTGGAGGAGTGATAAGGTGGCTTGATTTTTCCAAAGTGGATGCACAGGTCACGGTAGTTACAGGACGGACCACCATTCCTGTGGAAGGCGGTGTAGTGGCAGAGCGCAAACAATCCAATAATACCAGGAGTCTGTTCAGAAGGTCCAAATCATTTATTTGTGCACAAGACTCAAGCAGAATCACATTCAAAATGGCTGAGCAATGGCTGTTAGTAAAACAACTTTTATACTGTTCTTTCCCATTTTGGACATAGGCAAACTTTTCATTGGTCCCGGTAACCCTTCTTGCACCATCTATTGGTCCCGGTACCGTTACATAGCTATCCAATGAGGGCCCTTGACTGGTCTCTGCACCTGTTTTCCCCCCCTTACAGTCCCAATTACAATGGTCAGTTCTTCAACTTTGATACTTTTCTCCTCCAAGGTCGCTAACCAGCTGGAATATGTGGGAAAGCAGGGCACTGTAACCTTTCTCTCAACAGAGTTAATTAATTCCATAGAAGCTTCACACATCTTATCAGTTCCAATTAAAGCTGTTTACTGTCTTTTCTAAGTTTCGTTTCTGCTTAGCTATGTTCAGTTAAGCTGAGTTAAGTTTCAATTCTATAGAGGCAATATTGGGGGGGGGGGGGGTTCGTTCCTCTGGGCCTAACCACAGGCTTCATTTACAGGTCAAGCTGCTTCAGCCTGTCTGTTTAGTTCAAGCAGCATGGATCATAGGCCTTCGCCTACCACATTCCCCCCTTTGATTAATCTCACCCTAATGCGAATAAGGGGTGAGATCTAAATCACTTAATTACACTGGAGTTGGGTTTTTACCAATGGTACCAGGAGTAGGGTGCCATAGGGCTAGAATCTTAGTAGCAGTTTTACGTTCTACGGTATTCTCGATCACACTGTTAATAGAGCGCATACAGCATGGGATTATACATGGTAACAACAGAAACAAAGCTACAAATACTAATATTATCATGACAAAAGTAGTAAGTCCCCCCAGGCCAGAGAAGATAGATTCGAACCAGTTAGGTATCTTAAGACCATGCCAGGTCTGTACTGGCACATAAGCTTGTTTTCGCATGTTTTCAGCAATTTCTTCAACTACTTGACCCTTGTCATCTATCTTCAAACAACAATTGGTTAAATTCAACTTACCACATACTCCTCCTTCAGCTGCTAACAAATAATCTAGTGCCAAGCGATTCTGATATATGGCAGTACGCATTTGTGTGCTTTGTCTAGCTAGAAGTGTAAGTGCTTGACTAGTCTCATTAGTAATTAGTTCAACCACTGCTTGTAAACGTATGATACGGTTGATCATATACACAGGGGTCCGGTATCCCCAAGTGCCATCTTGTTCCCAAGTGGCTGGTCCATAATAGGCAATAATTCTCTCAGGGGGCCAGTCTTTCCCTTCCCATCTCTCCCATTTGCCTCTCTTCAAAGCTGCTCTTTTCTGTCTCTTGGTATAGACTGGGTAACCTAATTGTTCTCCATGTTCTGTGGGTAACAGAAAGAATGAAGGTCGGATGGTTCCTAAGACACATGCCCCTCCCCAGTGAATAGGGAGTCGAGCGTATGCTCGGGTTCCACAGATCCAATACAAGCCAGGTGGGGCTTGCCAGGCATGAGGTTGAGCAAGGTTAGTCCATAAATCAGCAAGCTCAGGGAATTTTGATAATGGGTTGGTAGGTTAAGATTCATTAACTCCTGACCACCAGGATGTCTGTTTTATGGTGTCATTATAAAACTTCTGGCTAAGACAGATGAGCTGTCCTACCTTCAAGGTGAACTGGGGCCCAGTTCGAGCATAACAGACGTCCAACTATTGGGTGTGCTAATACCCATTCACTGGTGGTCTTGTGCAGCTCTGTCTGATTGTAGGCTATTGAGTAATTCAGTTCTTGGGCCTCCCAAGGCCACTGATCACCCATCCTAGTTCCTCCACAGAAGTAACAGTCTGAAATGTGGAGACTAGATACGACTGCTCCAGCTAACTCTAAGAACAGATTTTGTGAAGGATGAGGGATATCAAATTTATTTACATGCATGGTTTCATAGAAGGTATTGTGTATATGGTATTGTGATGAAAGATGGGCCTGGGTATTCAATCTGATATATACAATGGTTCCAGGATCTGACCCAGAGCCTGCAATGCATAATCCAAATTTATACCCTTGTTTCCATGCACTGGGATTCATTATGTATAATTCTAATGGGTTACAGGCACCCTTCTTACATTTTTCTGGATTCTTTAGAGAGGGCTTAAGTAGGGCTGCCATTCGATTATCCCTGGTATTCTCTACCATACCAGTCTTCCATGTAGCATAAAACACACATTCCCACTTTGGGCAATAATAGTCTTTAACTGGTGCTGTGCTATATTCATTTGCTAAAACTCGTTTACCTGTACATGCCCCCCACCCGGTGGTTCCTTCTGGACACATATATTTATGATCATGATAATATGCTTTTTCCCAGTTAGCACAATGGGACCGACCATCCCTATTTATAGCGTCGCAAGCATCAAAATACAGAAACAGCACCCTTTGTAGGGTCAGTGAGTGGGGGTGTGGCATTAAGTAAAGCTCCATCTGCATCATCCCATCGTATTTCTAGAGTATAATAGGATGGGTTCTGATGTGGGTTAAAACAAACTTTAGTATTTCCCTTAGTACAAACGTTCAGTTCAGTGGTGTTGTATATACACCGGCTCACTGTACCAGTACAGGTATAGTAAGAATGATAAAGCAAGGTCTGAGTTACTTTCATTCCAGTTCGAGTGGAAGTAATGCAGGCAGTACATGGGGGGGTAAAGCAAGAGTAAGTTCAAATTTCCCCAGGCAGGCAACCAGGACAAAATAGAAACAAAGATGAATGTTGATTGTAGTCCGTCTGATTCTCCGCTGAAAAATCTTGACCTCGACGTCCGCTGTCTCTTTGGCACAATGCTGACCCGTTTGCTAATGAAGCAATTCAACGGGTGTCAATGTTGACTGAAGATCCTCAAGTTGTCCGTTGTAGCCAACTTACCAATCGTAGCTGGCCTGAAGAAAGTCTGTAAGTACAAAGTTATTCAATGAAGAAACCAGTATTTTTGCTGTGTTGGAAACAGCAATCCTCTTCGAAAGACTTGTTAACTGTAGAACACTGTAGTCCATGAGTGTCCCACAGGAATTCTAGGTTGTTGGTTGCCGCCGCAGGGTAAGACGCAAAGGGATGTCAGGATGTGGCTCTGCTGTCCACTGGTCTTGATCTGGGACTGCTGCCGGCTTGACTCTGCTATGATGAATCCAGGAGTTGATCTCTGCTACCTTTACTGCAGTTGGTGTAGACAGGATGACGGTATATGGTCCCTTCCAGTGCGGTTCCAGCGGTGTCTTCTTCCAATCTTTGATCCACACCGAGGTAGCAGGCTTGTAGGGATGCAGGGGTTCCGTCAAATTGATAGGCAACTGGTCCTGTATCCACGTATGAAGAGTCTGCAGAACAGAACTAAGAGCTAGAAGTTCTTGTCTGGTTATTTCCGAACCAATCTGTGGCAAACTACCTTTTACTCCCTGCACTATTGGTGGAGGTTTGCCATACATAACTTCAAAAGGGGAAAATCCTGATGATTTCACAGGAGCTGAGCGTATTCTGAGTAAAACTATTGGGAGAACCTGGGGCCACTTTAGGTGTGTCTCCTGACATAGCTTGGACAGCTGGGATTTCAAAGTTCTATTCATTCGCTCAACTTTCCCTGAACTTTGGGGTCTGTATGCAGTGTGTAACTTCCACTGTATCTGTAAGGCACTTGCTAACTGCTGGGTAATTTGAGATACAAATGAGGGTCCATTGTCTGACCCTATTACTGCTGGGATTCCAAATCTGGGGATAATTTCTCTTAACAAGACCTTGGTAACTTCTCGGGCTTTTTCAGTTCTGGTGGGGAACGCTTCCACCCACCCAGAGAAGGTACAAACCAGAACTAATAAGTAACGGTATCCGCTAGCTTTTGGCATTTCGGTAAAGTCTACTTGCAGGTGGTGCATGGGGGTAACACCTCCTGACTGAACTCGGGGTGGCGGCGTGGGATCCTGTTTGGCATTATTCTTGGCACAAATTAGACACTGGCGGGCTACTGAGGCTGACAAGGCTCCCAACAGAGCAATACAAAAGTGTGGTTTGAGTGCTTTTTCCATAGCACTTTTCCCATAGTGTGTGGCTTGATGAAAACCCTTGACGAAGGCTGGTCCCAATGATTCAGGGATCACTATCCGTTCTGGGGGTTGACTGCCCTCTGGTGGTGGCAGCTCAATCCACCCATCTTTCAGTACTCCCTTTTCTTTATCACAGTAGTAGTCCAATTCTTTGGTGGTATATCGTGGTGTCCATCAATTAAGGGGTACAGGAAATAATGCTGCTTGTATTGGTATGGCTTGCCATGAAATTTGGCCTGTCATGGCTGCTTTACGTGCTGAGGCATCAGCAAATCTGTTTCCTTGGGCAACTTCTCCTTTCCCTGTTTGGTGTCCTCGGCAGTGCATGACAGCAACACGTGTAGGGGCCCATACTGCATCTAGTAGCATCAATATTTCTGGGCCGTATTTGATTGACTTGCCTCCCGAGGTGATGAGCCCTCGTTCTTTGTAGAGAGCTCCATGTGCATGCAGAGTGGTGAAGGCATATTTTGAGTCCATGTATACGTTCAACTGAAGTCCTGCACCCAATACTAGTGCTCTGGTGAGTGCTATCAATTCTGCTTTCTGGGCTGATGTGCCTGATGCAAGAGCTGATGATTCAACAACTTTCTCTCGGGTGACCACTGCGTACCCGGCACAGCGTCGTCCATTAATGATGAGGCTGCTTCCATCCACAAAATAGGTCTGATCAGGATTTTCTAGGGGCACATCAGTCAGATCAGGCCGACTTGAAAATACAGTATCCATGACGTCTATACAGTCATGCTCCGGAGGGCCTCTGCTGATTGGTATCAATTGGCTGGGTTCAAAGCATGGCTCACTTCCAATTGTATTTGCAGATTTTCACATAGCATGCTCTGGTATTTCAGCATTCGAGAATTGGTGAGCCAATGGTTTGCTTTTTGTTCCATGAGGGCAAGTACTGCATAAGGTACTGTGACGCGTAGACTCTGTCCTAAGGTGAGTTTGTCTGCTTCACTTACTAATAACGCTGTAGCTGCAACAGCTCTCAAACATGGTGGCCATCCTTTGGCTACCGTATCCAATTGTTTCGATAGGTATGCTACGGGTCGTTCCCAATGTCCTAATTTCTGAGTCAACATGCCTAGAGCGTTCCCTTGCATTTCATGTACAAATAGACGGAAAGGCTTGTGAACGTCTGGTAGTCCAAGTGCTGGTGACGACATCAATTCTTCCTTCAGGGTTTTGAAAGCTGCGTCTTGTTCAGGTCCCCACTCTAGTGGCGACTTCTCTTCTCCTTTGGTGGCTTCATATAGTGGTTTAGCAATCTGAGTAAAGTTAAGTATCCATATTCGGCAGTACCCTGCTGCTCCCAAAAAGGCTCTGACTTGCTTTCTGGTAGTTGGGGTTGGGATACTGCATACAGCTTCTTTCCTCTCTCGTCCTAATTGTCGGCTTCCTTTGGTCAGGCGGAAGCCCAAATATTTTACTACTTTTTGGCATAGCTGTGCTTTTGCTCTGGAAACTTTGTATCCAGCTTCATCCAATAGTTGCAAGAGGTCATTAGTGGCTTGTATACATTCACTTTCTGATATGGCAGCTACCAGTAGATCATCCACATATTGGAGAAGTACTCTTTTTTTCAGGGGCCACAGGGTAACTTGAAAGATCTTGGCTTAGTGCAGCACTAAAAATGGTGGGTGAGTTCTTGAATCCTTGAGGCAATCGTGTCCAAGTAAGTTGGCCCCGTCTTCCTGAGACAGGGTCCTGCCATTCAAAGGCAAACAGCAATTGGCTAATCGGGGCTAATCTTATGCAAAAGAATGCATCCTTCAAATCCAAAACAGTAAAGTAGGTAGCTTCAGCAGGAATCAGTCCTAAGAGTGTGTAAGGATTTGGCACAACTGGATGTATGGTTTCAACTGCTTCATTCACTCTCCTTAGGTCTTGCACTGGGCGGTAGTCACCTGTCCCAGGCTTCTTCACTGGCAAGAGAGGAGTGTTCCATGGTGACTGACATACTTTAAGTAGGCCATACTCCAGTAGTCTCAACAAGTGGCGGTGGATGCCTTCAATTGCTGCTCTTGGAAGTGGGTATTGTTTGACATGTACTGGTTCTGTACTAGGCTTGAGGTTCACAATTATTGGAGCTATATGTTTGGCTAGGCCTGGTGGGTTGCCCTCTGCCCATACTCCAGGAGGGGCTACAATACTTTTTAGAGTATGTTCGACATTGGTGTCAAGGATTGGCTCTGTACCATAATATCTCCACTCTTCTTCTCGGGGAACAGTAAGCACCATCAGTCCCGCAGGTTTTGAATTTACTGTCATTTGCATTTCTCCTTTCTCAGTAAAGGATATTTGGGCCTGCAGTTTGGCTAGCATATCTCGTCCCAGTAGTGGCACTGGGCACTCGGGCATGTAAAGGAATTGGTGCGTTATTTGCTGTCCCCCTAAATTACATATGCGGTTTTGAAGAAAAGGCTTAAGAACATAAGAACATAAGAACATAAGAAATGCCATACTGGGTCAGACCGAGGTCCATCAAGCCCAGTATCCTGTTTCCAACAGTGGCCAATCTAGGTCATACGTACCTAGTGGCTTTGGTACCAGTTGCTCCCACAATGGTGACTGCTCTTGTAGAAAAAGGGGCTATTTGCTTATCTACTACAGAATGTTCTGCTCCAGTATCAACCGTAAAGTCCATGAATTGGTCTCCTATTTGTATACTGACCATAGGCTCTTGGAGACCTAAAGCGAATTCGGAGCCCGGTCTGTCCTAATCTGCTTCATCTAAATCGGAGGCCATTGCTGCTGCAACTCCCTGTATGGCCTCCGCTCGTTCTCGTTGAAAATATTCTCGATTGGTTCCTCTGCGGTTCTGGGGTCGGCCTCTCTCTCTTTCCCTCCAAGGGGCGTTTTCCCCTTCATCCTGAGAGGCGTCTTCGAGTTGTGGGCATGCACTTCTCCAATGTCCTTCTTCCCTGCAATAAGCGCATTGGTTCGCGCCTAGTGGGGGTCGGTTATCTCCTCGGCCCCGCCCTCTTCCTCTGCTCCTTCGACTAGGGACACCTCCCCTTTTCTGTTCAACTATGGCCGCAGCCAAAAAATCAGCTTTCTTCTTCATCCTTCGATCACTTTCTTTCTGTCTTTCATTATCACGATTCACAAACACTTTATGAGCGACTTCCAGTAACTAAGTTGCATTCATGCCCGCAAACCCTTCTAATTTCTGTAGTTTTCGTCTAATGTCTGGTTGGGACTGGTTTACAAAAGCAGCATTCACCATGCATAGGCTTCCTGGTGCATCTGGGTCATAGGGAGTATACATCCTGTATGCTTCAGATAATCTTTCATAGAATACTGCTGGGCTTTCATCTATGCCCTGAATAACTTCGGTCACTTTAGAGAGATTCATAGCTTTCTGACCCCCTTTTCGCAGACCTTGCATAAGGCCTTGGCGAAACCGTAATAAAGATCTGGATCCTCTATCGGTATTCGGATCCCACTGGGGGTCTTCATTAGGGAATTCTCTTTTAGCTGCTTCGTGATTGTCTATTCCTGCTCCTTCCCCTCCCTCTGCCAGGGGATTGTCTGCTAGCCAATCAATAGCTGCTCGCTTAATTCGTGTCCGCTCCTCAGTAGTAAATAAAGTAGACAGGAGCTGACGGCAATCTGACCAAGTGGTTTGGTGGGTCTCCATAATAGTATGCATTAATTCTGTTAACTCTTGGGGCTTGTCAGTGTAGGAAGCATAATGCAATTTCCAGTTCAGCAAATCAGTAGTGGAGACAGGCACATATACTAGACTTAGGGGTCCCGCCACTATCTGGTCGTCCTCATTTCTTACGGGCATTCCCGGGACCTGCCGTAGCGGCATCAGTTTCTTGACAGGAGTTTTCTGTAGCTTAATGGAGACTTTCTTGACAGGGGCTTTCTGTCTCACAGTGCGCTTAGTCTGGGACGCTTCGCTTGTTACAGATGAGCTTGCACTGACAGTTGATTTTACGCTATCAGCCTCGCCCTGAGAGGACACTTCCTCTTCTTCTTGCTCTGACTCAGCCTTCTCCTCAGTCTCAGGCGAGTCAATATCCTCATCAAGAGGGGGATCATCTATCTGCCCTTCTGGGGGTGGGTCCGGAGATGGGTCTCGCTGTCTCCGCGGTGCTGCCGCAGGACGTGGAGGTACTTTCACTGGGTGCTGGGCTCGGGGCTGTCTAGTTACAACTCCCGGGGACTCAGGATGTACAAGAACAGGTTTATGACTAGGTTTCTCGACTGTCCCTGTCTTCTGGGTCGGGTCTGTTAATGCTAACATTATTCTGCACTGTTCTTCATAACAGCGCTGTGCCCAAGGGGGTGGGTTCTCACAAATACTTAACCAGGAATCTATATAAGGATACTGGTCGGGGTGCGCTACTCGCACCTTCTGGTGAACTGACTGAATAATTCCTATGGTAAAGGTTCCCTCTCGGGGCCACATGGGGTCTAAGTCGGGCCACTCCCTAGTACACAAAATCTGTAATCGTGTTGCAGTCATTTTAACTCCATAATCTCCTGAATATCCTTTATTAAAATACTTAATCATACATTCTAACGGAGTGTGCCTGGTAGACCCCGCCCCTCCCATATCGATGTGTGCGCGCGCAACAACAAACAGAAGGGAAAAGGAGGGCGGACCGTGGGTGAGGGGTCCTCACGGCCCTAGAAACATTTAAGGGAAACGAATAACAAGACAAGACGATGGTCGCTTCCTCCTTTTTACGACCTGGACGCGGTCGCCCGGCCAGGAACTGCGTTACTCAGGAGTCCGCCTTCGCTTGGTCCGTGCTGCCAGACCTCTCACTCACACTTCATTCACACAATCATGCTAGCAACGTATCCCAAAAACAGCCCAATCCTGTCTCTTCTGACTAGGCTATATCAAATTCCAAAATCAAAGTCAAAATCAAAAAGACGATAGTTTCACCCCGCGCATACACTATGCAGGGTTAGTCGGACCGTCTTGAGAGGTGATCAAGCTCTCTTACCAAATACCAAATTCCAAGTTTCAAAATTCAAACAGCAGTTCTGCTCTGACTCATCTGTCTAGACATATCAAAATCTATACTCACCGGATCTGGTCCCCGCTCCCGAGCAAGCGCATGAGTTGGACCTCGGACTCCCCTCACGGGTTTGAGGTGTTGGTTCCGTCCGGGTCCGGCACCCGCTGAGGCCTGGCCCAACTCCCTCCGATACAACTGGACTGGTGGCGCCTGGGAGCCGAGCCCACGTCGGGAGGGCACGATCCCGGCAGGACCAAACCTGTAGAGGCGGAAAGTCGTGGTATATTGTCCCGTATACCCTCTACTAACCACACTTTCCCGGCCAACGCACCAAGAATATGTAGCGGCAGAGCGCAAACAATCCAATAATACCAGGAGTCTGTTCAGAAGGTCCAAATCATTTATTTGTGCACAAGACTCAAGCAGAATCACATTCAAAATGGCTGAGCAATGGCTGTTAGTAAAACAACAACGTTTATACTGTTCTTTCCCATTCTGGACATAGGCAAACGTTTCATTGGTCCCGGTAACCCTTCTTGCACCATCTATTGGTCCTGGTACCGTTACGTAGCTATCCAATGAGGGCCCTTGACTGGGCTCAGCACCTGTTTCCCCCCCCTTACAGTCCCAATTACAATGGTCAGTTCTTCAACTTTGATACTTTTCTCCTCCAAGGTCGCTATCCAGCTGGAATATGTGGGAAAGCAGGGCACTGTAACCTTTCTCTCAACAGAGTTAATTAATTCCATAGAAGCTTCACACATCTTATCAGTTCCAATTAAAGCTGTTTACTGTCTTTTCTAAGTTTCGTTTCTGCTTAGCTATGTTCAGTTAAGCTGAGTTAAGTTTCAATTCTATAGAGGCAATATTGGGGGGGAGGGGGGGGGTTCGTTCCTCTGGGCCTAACCACAGGCTTCATTTACAGGTCAAGCTGCTTCAGCCTGTCTGTTTAGTTCAAGCAGCATGGATCATAGGCCTTCACCTACCACAGCGGATCACCCTTGAAGGATTTTCTGGACCAAAAGATGGATATTTTGTTAACTAGTTTGCCATGGCGGCTGCTATTCTTCAGCTGGCGGTATATGCCAGTCTGACATCTCAAGCTCTGCTTCAGTAGATTCAGTCTCTTCCACCAGACGATACTACCTGTCTTTTTAAGTCTGCTATGGCCTTAAGAACATAATAACAAAAGAGATTCCATACTGAGTCAGACCAAAGTCCATCAAGCCTAGTATCCTTTCTCCAACAGTGGCCAATCCAGGTCACAAGCTTCCCAAAAAGGTGCACAGGTTCCATAATGCTTGTCCTGGGGTAAGCAGTTGACTTCCCAGGTCCCCTTTAATAATGGGTCATGGATCTTTCCTCCAGGATCTTGTCCACACCTTTTTTATACCCAGCTGCACTAACAGGTTTTATTACATCCTCCAGTAACAAATTCATTTCTGATGCCATGTATGACCTGGTATGTTTGGCGTCCAGGGATAATGCACTAATAATGGTGTCACGGTGTTGGATTTGACTCCGGCACTGAGCAGCAGACACATTTTCCAAAGTCTGGCTGGCTCAACTGACTTTTAGGGGAAGCTTCTTTTTGGAGCTGATTTGGAGAAGCTGGTGAAGGACCTGGGTGAAATAGAATCATTCCACCTTCCAGAAGACAGGTCCAAAGGTGCCTGTGAAGTGGAATAGTGCCCCCTTTCTCATCATCCTCCACCCATCCACCAAGGATGCACTGGCTAGATCACTGGGTGTCTTGGGATCTTGTTTCTGACCTGAAAAACCTTTTTTCCCCACTGCTTCCAGGCTTCAGGCTCATTCTCGGTCATTTTGTGGAGCATGTGGGCCCAGAAGAGAATCTTCCCGGGCTGCACAATGAAGGTATGGGAGCCCATTCTCTGGTTCCTCCGGTTGGAGGCAGGCTTCACCTTTTATTTCAGGAATGAGCCCAGGATTTCAAGGATCACTGGGTGCTAGACACCATTCAATTTGGCTATGACTGGAATGCAGAGAGCTGATTCCGGATGCCTTCATCATTTCCCCTTGTGGGTCTGCGATCAAAAGTGCCATTGGGTGGACCACCATGGACAAGTTGCTGCTCCTAAAAGCGGTGGTGCCGGTCTTCCCAAATGAGCGGGCCAAGAAAAGATATTCCATCTATTTCATGGTGCCAAAAAAACTGTTCTTTTTGGCCTATTCTGGACCTTAAGGGTGTCAACAAGTGCTTGCATGTCCTGTGCCTGTGGATGGAAACTTTGCGCTCTGTGATTCAAACAGTGTGCCAAGAGGAGTTCTTGGTTTCTCTGGATCTGGCTGAGGTGTCATTTCATATCCTGATCTGGGTGTATCAGCAAACATATCTGAATATTGCCATGCTTGGCTTTCACTATCAGTTCACTGCCCTCCCTTTTGGGCTATATACTCCCCCACCCCCTGAAGAGGTTTTCCAAGGTCATGGTGATGGTGGCTGTGGCATCAAGGGATCTGTGTCCATCCATATCTCGACTTATGGCTCATCTGGGCCTGTTTCCTTTCAGAAGTTTCTCGGGTGGCATCCCAAGTGGTGTCCTTTTTGGAAAGCCTCAGCATGTTTCTTCCTCCTACAATCCTATAATCAAACTGAACCCTGATCTGCTATCTTGAGCCCTTGTAACCCATATTGCCTCTGCAGGAGCTCCCTGTATACTCTTCCTACCCAATGAACACCCTGTTGTAACGTTGTTTGCCAATCCCTAAAAACCTCCCTCGCTAGTCCTGCCTGGTTTCTCATAGTGCTGATACATTGCTATTACATGATTATGCCCTGACTGTTTTCACTGCTGATACATTGCTGTTACATTGTTGATACATTGCTGATATATTGCTGCCCCAACTGATACATTGTTAATACATTGTTGTTACTTGGTTCTGCCCTAACTAGTACACCGCTGTTACACCATCCACCCCCACAACATTGGCCTAAAACTGCCTTTAGTGTTTGATCTCTGTAACCCTTTACCTAGACTTGCCGGCCCTGTGCCTAGAGTAAGTCTCCTACATAGGCCACCCTGAAAATGCACCCAATTCTGGCTCTAACCCTTATCCTTCTTACCTCCTGGTCCCCCAATCTATCGCATGCCTTTAACCTTGGCACCAGTCACATCCCGATCCTCTACAACAAAATGGGAGAAGATGGTCCGAAATCCCCCACCACCCCACGCCAAGAACCAATATGTCCCATCCTCACCTACTACACATCCCCTTGCAGAACCTTAAGAAGAACCAAACCAAAAAAACACAATCACCAACACTTACTCAAATGTGCACTTATAAATGCCAGATCCATACGCTCGAAATGGCCTGTAACCACTGACCTGATCTCCCATCATGACCTCGATATCCTAATGATAACTGAGACATGGCTATCCGACTGTGACAACGTTCTCATCAACCAGATGTCAGCACTAGGTTTCTCTATCTACGCCTGCCATAGGACCAACCAGAAGGGAGGTGGTACACTCATCCTCGCCAAATCCGAACTTCAATTCAAACTAAGCGACGCCTCCAGCACAACCCGCCTAGACATGCTCACCATAGAAAACGAACACTGCACAATCAACCTACTGTACCGAGCACCAACATCTTCACCAGATGACCTTCCAACAATAATTGACCTTGCTTGTAACTCAAATAACCCACGCTCCCCAAGTTGGTTAATAGGAGATTTTAACCTGCCTTCCCTGCAAGATGCACATTCATCAGCCTTCCTTGAAGCAATGCACGACCTGGGCTACGAGCAACTCGTTGACTCCCCTACCCACAGTAAGGGTTGCAAACTTGACCTGATCTTTGCTCCCCAGACCGCTATCAACTCAACCCATCACCTTGTGATCTCAATAACTCCAGTACCCTGGTCTGACCATAACCTACTCACATTTCACATACCCACCAACTACTACAACAATAGCGGTAACAAAGCGCAGGCCCCTCCTAGAACCACAACACGCTTTCGGCCCCTCGCTAAGGACGAAGTCCTTGAGAAGGTCTTACCTCTCCTCACCAATGCATCCCTTGAACCAGATGTATTGGTATCCAATTGGGATGACGCTCTCAGAACCGCCGCCTGCCTCCCAACCTCTAGCAAGAAACCAAAGAAACGTGAACACGCACCATGGTACTCTGAAGACCTGAGAGCATCGCTCCTCCACCTCTGCAAATTTGAGACAGTGGTGCCAAACCCGGACCTCCGAGGCACTCTGCGCATACTCCTCACACCTACAAACACATCGAGCAAAAACGATGGAAAAAAGAAAACATTACCATTCAGATATACTGAAGCGGTCGATGAACAAACCACATGACCTGTTCAATATTGTGAAATCCTTAACAGGTGACCCAGCACTTGTTCAACCACTCATGTCCCAGCCACAGGACTACTCTAACTATCTACAGTCGAAAATGATCCAGACTAACATGAATACAACCTCTACAACCCTCTCCACCCCACACAAAACTTCCCATCCAGCCCCTCTGCTTAAGTTCTGTGAGGTATCCAATAAAGAGGTCCAAGACATCATCTCCTCTATCAACCTCACCACTGCTCCCAACGACCCCTGCCCAGCCAGCTGGATTAAAGAGTTGCGCCACGACCTCAGTCCTGCCTTAAGCAGAATTCTGAACCAATCCTTCTCAACAGGATCCTTCCCACAAAGCCTAAAACATACATCAATCCGTCCACTGTTGAAGAACAGCAGACTCGACCTTTCTAAAGTCGAATCTTTCAGACCAATCTCGAGCATCCCCCTGCTTGCCAAAATCATTGAGAAGGTAGTCCAGCGACAGATTCAACAGCACATTGACACTGAAGCACCACTTGACCCATCCCAACACGGCTTTAGGGAAGCACACGGTGTTCACACTATCCTCACAACCCTCTTCAACAACCTAGTCACAGGAATTGACAACATCCACCAAGGATTTGTTCTCATCTTTATGGACATCGCTGCCGCTTTTGACTCGGTGAACCATGAGATACTACTACTCCGTCTCAAGGAAAAAGGGATACAAGGCTCAGCGCTAGCATGGTGTAAATCTTATCTGGCCAACAGATGGCAGCAAGTCAGAACAGGCTCCACCACCTCAGAGCCATTTCCACTGAAACAAGGTGTGCCTCAGGGTTCGTCCCTATCTGCACTGATGTTTAACATCTACATGCAGCCAATCTGTGTCCTAATCCTCTCTTTCAATGTTCAATGTCTTGCCTATGCAGATGACATCCTGATGTACATTCCGTTCAAGATCGATCATCCAGACTTCTCACCAATATTAAGATGCTTCGACGCAGTTGCAGACTGGCTCCTATCACAGAACTTACAGATTAACCACAGCAAATCTGATGTCCTATTTGTTACAAGGAATCAGAAGTTCACGCCACCTTCCTCCTTACAAGTCAACAATGCCGAGTTGAAAACCAAACCCACAATCCGTTACCTAGGCATTACACTCAA
This sequence comes from Ichthyophis bannanicus, assembly GCA_033557465.1. NCBI lineage: Eukaryota > Metazoa > Chordata > Amphibia > Gymnophiona > Ichthyophiidae > Ichthyophis > Ichthyophis bannanicus. Next base: position 938,183,414 of record CM066033.1, on the reverse strand, counting down.
CCAGCGGCTCGACATGTCAGCTCATGTGAAAAACACCACGAAAGCAATATACCACAAGATCCGTACTCTACGACATCTCCGCCCCTTACTTGACTTCACCGACTACCAAACAATCTTCCAAGCCTTGGTACTCCCACATCTCGACTTTGCTAATATCATCCTCCATGGTCTTCCTCAGTCAACACTAAACCCACTACGACTCGCCATGAACTCGGCTGCGAGGGTACTTGTAGGATTATCAAAGTTAGTCCACATAATGCCAGTCCTGATGAACCTCCACTGGTTACCTCTGCAGGCTAGAACCCAATACAAGGTTCTAGTCCTGACCTTCAAAGCCCTAAAGAACCAGCCTCCCACGCCCATCAGTAAACTTATCCACTGCATGCCAACCAACAGAAACAGGAGATCCACATTGATGAATACGCTCGAAGTTCCGAAGATACTGACAAAATGCACGAAGACAACTGCCAGTAGGGCTTTCTCCATATTCACACCCAGGGCCTGGAATGCCCTCCCTACCGAAATCCGAGCCATCACAAATTTAACGTTATTTAGAAAAGCCCTCAAACACCACCTCTTCCTGAAACATTACCCAGAAACTAATTCTGGAAAACACATAGCCATTCCCCCTCCCTACCTAAACCCCCCCCATTGCTCAGCCACCCAAGGAGAAGGGTTAATCAGTTCTCCCACTGCCCCTACCCCTGACTCTTGAACATACACCATGGTAAAGACCCTTACATTCTTGGATTCCTTTATATGTCTTGGATAAAGTTCCTACATAAAAGTGTACTATATTTGTAATTAGTTCCCCCCGTTACTTCCATGTTTACTTCCCTGTTCATTGTAAACTCAATGTTCCTGTGGCATTGTAGTATGTTTTGTTCAACTGTACACCACACTGATTATAATAGCGTGGTATATAAGAAATGTAAATAAATAAAATAAATAAATAAATGTTTCAACACTTGAATGGGCAAAGTTTTCCTGCCAGAGGAGAAAGTCAAGAGACTGTTGGATTGTCTGGCACTGTTCTGTGTGCAGCAGGCCCCCAGAGTCTGGGATTATCTTCAGCTCTTCGGATTGATGGCAGCGACCATAGGGATGGTGCCGTGGGCATAAGCTCACATGTGACTGCTGCAGCAGACCTTGCTGACTCGGTGGTCCCGAAGTTCTCAAGTGCAAGTCCCACCCCCCGATAATGGTGATGGCAAGCCTGCAGTGGTGGCAGCAGCCCTGTCATCTGAGGAAGGGCACGTCGCTGGATGATTTATCCTGGATTCTTCTGATGATGGATGCCAGTCTCTCAGGCTGGGGAGCCTATTGCCAAGACCATATGACCCTAGGCCGTTGGAACCGCGGGGAAGCAGTGTGGTCCATCAACTGCCTTGAAGCAAGGGTCATCAGGTTGGTTCTTTGGCGTTTCTGGTCGAGGACCAGGCGGTTCGTGTTTTTAGATAACACCACAGCGGTGACTTATGTCAATCAGCAAGGTGGCATGAGGAGTGCCAGGGTAGCTCTGGAGATGGCTCTCCTGTTTGCTTAGGTGGAGAAGAACCTCCTAGCCGTGTCGACTCGGCACATTGGCAGGGTGGACAATGTGGAAATGGACTTCCTGAGCCATCATTTTCTGGATCCTGGAGAGTGGTAGTTGAGTCAGGAGATGTTTCAATTGATTCTGCACCACTGGGATCTCCCCGAAATGGATCTGATGGTGACCAGCTCCAATGCCAAAGTTTCCCACTTCTTCAGTCACCGCATGGAGAAGGGCTCTGAGAGCATCGACGCCCTGGCCTAGCCTTGGCCAAGTTAGCACCTTCTGTACGTGTTTCCTCCATTGTCCAAGGTGGGATATATGATTTGGCGCTTAGAATGCCACCAGGGCAGGATTGGCTGAGAAGAGCATGGTTTAGAGACCTGATGTGGCTCCTGGCCTCCTCTTCAGTTGCTTGTCTCTGGGCCTATTGCAGCAGGGACCGATCATCCTGGAGGACCCAATTCCCTTCTCACTTATGGTGTGGCTCTTGAAAGGCGATATCTAGTGCATAAGGGCTACTCTCCAGCTGTGGTGTTCACTCTGCTTGGAGCCCAGAGGAGGTCTACCAAGCAAGCATAGGAGTATGGGGTGTGATACCATGTCAAAGGCAGCAGAGATGTCGATGAAGATTAGTAAGAAACCGTTCTTTGTTGTCTATCCCCTTCAGTAGGTTGTCAAAGAGGGAGGTGAGCAGAGTCTCTACGTTGTGATGTGGTTTGAAGCCATGTTGGTGCAAGTCTAGTGGAGCATAGAGGTCCACGTGATCCTGTAGTTGTTTTTGCACTACTTTCTCAATGATTTCTCAGTACAGAACAAGGAGAGGAGGTGGGAGACGGAATATGAATTACTTCCATCTCCTAAAGAAGTGCTGGAACACTGTTCCACCCCGTTCAGCACAAATTAAGCCCTGCTTGTAATCAGTGTTTTCTAGATAAAATTGTGCTGATACTTGGAAGCAGGGCCATCCTTATGGAGGTGGGAGAGGGACGCTGCCCCCTCAGTAGACCTGTCTCCACGTAGCCTTGCCCATGCAGCCTCCACAGAGCCTATAAAAAGGTAGCATTACAAACACTACAGTAGTTCTTAGAACACCAGTCCATTTCTTATTGGGAAAAGAAAACAAGCAGGACTGCTATCGATTCCTACACAGAAACTATACTTGAATACTGCACCTGAGTGATAAATGAAATATATGAATAGAACCTGAAATATAAAGGACCACAAATTAGAAACAGAAACTGAACTGGAAACCCTAAAAAGCCAGACTCTGCATGCAGTGTAACCTGGGCTGGAGCAAGGAGATAAGACGCCCTAGGCGAACCTCATTCCTTGTGCCCTCCTGGCGCCTATTGCCGCAAACAGCCCTGTGACGCTTACTTTTAAACCGGCACTGTAGGGCTGTTTGCGTCTGTCCCCTCTCCAGTGCCCGATGCCGACTTTCTGTTTGCAGCAAGAAGTTGTCATTGGGCATCAGAGGGGTGGAAGCAAACAGCCCCGCGGTGTTAATGGTAGCGCCCACCCTCAGTGTAACATGTGAACACTGATGCAGAAATGCATTTCTTCCTGTACGGTGAAAAATATAAATAAAGAGATGCTACACATTCGCATTCCTTATGTTGCCATATTCAAACCGCTAAACCAAAAGTAAAATGTATGTTTGTTTATTTATTTATTTTACTTTTGTGGTCTGGACATCATAGGGGTAATTTTAAAAAATATTTTTCATGTGTATGTGGCAATATATTTGCATAAAAAACCTTTTTTATAAAACACCAAATTGCTTAATTGTATGCACCTTGTCCAGATGTTGCCAAGGTGGAGTGTGGACGGAGTTTGCAAACATATTTTATTTATTTTATATTCTCTTATATACCGCGCTATTCTGCATCAGTGCGGTTTACATTGAACAAAATGATATTACATTGAACAGGGCATTATAACTTGGAGATAACTATTTTACAGGGAACATGGGCTATGGAGGGTTAAGTGGCTTGCTCAAGACCACAAGGAGTACCTGTGGGACTAGAAACTCCAGTCCTTCTGGCCCAAGGTTGCTGTCCTCTAGTGGGATTTGAACCCCCGACCTTCTGGCCTGAAGTACCTTGCCCCAACCACTAGGCCACTCCTCCACTCCTATGCATTGATTAAAGTATTTTATAATCGATACATATACTTGCAAACGTAAAAGCATGAACATTTACAGCTGCTCTTAAGGAGAGATGTAAATGTCCACGTCTGCATTCAATGCATGATTTCTGCCATTTAACGCTGGTATTTTATAAAGATGCACAGGCGCCAATGTGTCTTTTCAAAATGTCTAGTTGGCTGCTTAACCTAGGTGTTCTGTTATAAAATTGCCCTCTTTGGGCTCGAACACCTTGCTGTTCGCCCAACAACAGCAACAGATATCCTCTCCACTTACCAAAAGAATGATAGGGCTCTGGAGAGAACTGATAGTAGCTTTCAATTACTCCCTTATTTGCGGTTAGCTCACAGCCGGCTGGAGTAGCGCTTTTGAGACTTATCACTGAGCTCCTTCCCTGATGCAGATAAGTTCCTTGTTATCTTATTCAAACACAATATTGTGTCTGTTTTATTGTTATTACTTCAGATTTATCACATTTATTGAAAAAAAAATGTCAAGTTTGAAATTTGATATAAATTGTCACACTTAATGTTTTGTATGGTGTTATGGTTGAATTATACTATATAACAATGGACCAATGATAATATTTGAGCATGAATAGTAGTGACCTTGTTGAAGTGCTTTTAAACTAGACGGCCATTAGGCTTGAATAAGATCACTTGTGGTTGAAGTCACTTGTTATCTTATCATATTCTTGGCGTTTTTTTTGTTATTTTGTATTTCACTCTCCCAGATACATTGTAAGGCTTTTTTTTGTTTAATTATATTACTTGCTACTAGGTCATAAAATGAAGCCTTTAAGAGGCCTCGAATGACTCTTACCTAGGACCTGCAGGGGTAGCAGAACATATTTTACACCTTTTTGGTTGGAGAGGCCAAATGAGGCAATCTCTGGCCTCACACCAAACTCGCTAGTTGCTGAGGCTGTACTGAGCAAAATATTGCTTGGGCTATGTCCCAGCAGCCTTGTCATACACCTTCGCTGATTTTAAACCATTCGGTTTCTCCTTGTTCCATTCAAATTGTTGCTTCTTGATCAATGTAAGGTTGTGCAAGAGAACTATTAGGTGTTCTTGTATACCCATGCTTCTTATTGTGACCCAGAGTTTCTCATGGTTTGCATAGTCAAAAAATTTGCTGTAGTCAATAAAACACGCAGATATACTTTTGGTCTTGTCTTTTTAAGGATCTATTTCACACACACAATCATGACAAGGCTGCATATTTTTCCCCAGCTGTTTTAATTTATATGCAGAACAAATCATCAGAGAAACAGGACTGAATGAAGACATTCAAAGTGTGAAGATTGATGGAAGACTCAACAACCTTAGCTATGCTGATGGTACCACAATACTAGCTGAAAGTGAAGACGATCTGAAATATTTGCCTGCACTTTAACATAAAGAAGACAAAGATCCTGACAACTGGCAAAATCAATAAGTTCATTGTTGATGGAGAAGAAATTGAACAACTATTAACCTGCTTGGATCAATAACCAATAAAGAAACAACAAGCAGTAAAGAAATCCAACAACATATAATAAACTGCATTGTCTCTTATCGTTATGAGATCAGTGCTGTATGGGGACAGCTCTAAACATAAGAAACAAAAAAACATTTTATTAAGACATTTATATAAATACATAGTGCTGGTCTCTTTTAATACGTTTTTTTAAAATATCTTTACTTACTTTTTCAAAACACCAGTAGCAAAAACAAGTTCCTTGACAAAAACAAAAACAGGAAACAATCGTAGTCCCCAACTGTTAGCCCAACACCCCCCTTCCCCCCCCCCGCCCCATCCCAAAACAAACTCAGTTGTAAACACCAACAAACCCCCCCCCCCCACTTCCCCCCCACCCCTACTCCTCCCCCTCCAGTGTAAGGAAAAACCAAAGCAAGGGTAGCTGGCTGCAAGTGGCGAGACATGAGTGAGTCTTGAGAGAAAAATGATTCAATGAGCATGCGCAGCAAAATCATTGAGAGCCCTCCATTTGCGGTGCTGGGGCATGTCTCTTGACACTCCTTTTCTGGGCAACTGCTCAAATTTACTATACACACAAATGAGGTTCCACCATGCTGACGAGCTAACTTCATAAGTTTGTTTCCAGTTTCTGACTATCAAATGCACTGCAATACCCACTATAAAATCAAGCAAAAAATAACATTCCTTTTCAAGGGAGGGGATACCCGCAGCCGATCTAAAGCTCACTATGGCCCAGGAGAGGGGGGCTCGAAAGCTCAGGATCAGTTGTACCCGCTCCCACACTTGTGACCAGAAGTTCTGAATGCAAGGGCAGCTGTACACGATATGCTCAAGGGTGCCTATGGACATCTGACAAGACCAGCATTTGTTGCTGGAAGCTGTGCCCCACCTATGCATTCTGGCCGGGGTGCAAAGAAAAACAGAGTTTGAGTAATGGAAGCTGCTCTAGACGCCCAGACCGAATTCGTCCATACTTTCTCCCACTGCAAACTAGTAAGTGAAACCCCAGTGTCATGGTTCCAAATCTTCTGCAGCCCATTAATAGGAAGGGGAACGCTAAGATGCAGTGCCTTGTAAAAGCGGGAGGCTACTCCGGCTGTTTGTGTAACCTGCGAGATCAAGGAAACTAGGCCATTGTCCTTGCTCAATCACTGGATGTCAACCCCAGCCTTCCCCACACAATGCCTAATTTGTATCCATTGAAAATATACCACCCCGGGGAGGCTAAATTCCCATTGCAGCCTATCAAAACCTTTCCACCCACCCGCTGCAACAAGGTGACCGAGGTTCCAGACGCCCCGAGTGTACCACTGAGGCCAGGCAAACACCTCCCGTTGTATCTTGAACAGTGGGTTATACCACAAGGGAGTGGCTTCAGAAAAGTCCTTATCATAGCCTAAGGAGTGCTTCAACCCTGAAAAGCTCTCTGTGTATCCGTTATCACCACTAGGACCCTTTTATTTGGGCAAAGCATATTGGGCAAAAGCCTGAGAGGGAAGGGAGCAACCTCCAGAACTAACCACACAGGGCTGCGGTCTGTAACTTCTATCCATCTGGAACCCTGCTTTAGCAGGAAAGCAGTGTGGTAGGACCAGAAGTCCGGGAAATTAACTCCACCGTCCTCCTTCCTGGCTTTGAGTTTTTTTAAAGCGATCCTGGGTGGCTTGTTATTCCAAAGATAACGGTTTAACATCGCCTCAATCTGTCAATAGATATGCCTTGGAAGAAAACATGGGAGCATTTCCAATACATAATTGATCTTAGGGGTGATAGTCATCTTAATCGCCTCTACTTGCCCCCACCATGATATAGTTAAGGGGGACCATTTAGTGGTCAATGCCCGGGTTTGGGCTAATAGCGCCGCCGAGTTAAACTTAATTGTCTCTTCCAAAGGGTAACAATAGTGAACACCTAAATATTTGATCATTTTGACTCCCAAACAAAAGGGAAAAGCGCCATTTGTTCGCATAGGGGTTCAAGGGAAGAGCAATAGACTTAGACCAATTTATTTTATATCCAGACATACTGTAGTATTGGTCAATCAACTTGAGGATCAGGGATACTGAGTTAGGGGTGGTGAATAAGACCAAATCATCAGCATAAGCCGACAGCTTAACTTCTACCCCCGCGACTGTTACTCTGAATATCCGAGCTCTGCCGAATTAGCAGAACAAGCGATTCTAAAGCTAAGTTAAATAGCAACGGGGATAAAGGACATCCCTGCCGCGTTCCGCGACTGAGCTCCATAACCGTCGACTGCACATTATTTATGCAGATGGTGGCCATCAGGTGGGTGTACATTACTTTGAGCAGATTAACAAAACCTTGCCCGAATCCAAATCATTCAAGAATTGCAAACATAAAAGGCCATTCCAGGTGGTCAAACGCTTTTTCTGCGGCGAGAGCTAGGCCAACAATAGGATGACCCACCCGCTCCGCCCCAGCAAGAATATGGCACAACAACCTGGCGTTATCCGCAGTAGACCTGCCATCAATGAACCCACATTGATCAGGGTGGATCAGCGAAGGAGCCACCTTAGACACTCGCTGCGCCAAAACAGTGGCAAAGATTTTGTAATCTGAGTTTAACAATGAGATGGGACGGTAGTTGCTTACTAAGTAGAGGTCTCTGCCAGCTTTTTCTAACACAATAACATTTGCTGCTGCAAAAACCCCAGAGTGAGCAGGATCCTTCACCAAAGCTTGGAAATAGAGCTGAAGCTGAGGGCCTAGTTCTGCCGCAAAGGTTTTAAAAAATTCTATGGGGAGACCATCAGGGCCAGCGGCCTTCCCCCTTTCCAGTAAGTCAATAGCTCATTTAATTTCCGCATCGGAGAAGACGTCGCCTAACCTTTCTGCAGCCTCTTTTATCTAAGATAGGCCTCTGTGTCTCCGCAAAGAGAGCAGCGAAACCCTCCTTCCCGAAATCAACTTCAGATGTGTAAAGGTTCTTATAGAAGGATCGAAAAGACTCAGCAATTTCTGCATCCGAGACTAACAGATCCTGACCTTGCGGGTCTCGAATAGCCGCGACACGGCCCACTTCCCGGCAAGCCTGAAGGGCATTTGCGAGTAATCGCCCAGCCTTATTGCTTTCCCAATAATAAGCCCCATTCTGAGCCTTAATACTACGAGAGGCTTCATCTGACAGAATCTGATTATATTGATTCCTAAGCCGCTGTAGGCGCAGCAGTGTACCGGGGTCAGCATGCCGGATGGAGATGCGCTCCCCTGCTTTTATTTGGGCATCAAGTCTGCTCAGTTGCCCCTTGACCCTCTTTGCTCGGGCGATGCTATAACTTGTTATAATAGCTCTGATATACGCTTTAAACCCTTCCCATCAAGCCCAGCCGGCAGAGTCCTGCAGTCTGTTAACCTGAAAATACTCCGCTATGGTGGCCCGGATTAGCAGCCGAAAATCCCTGTCATCTAAGAGGGATCTATCAAAAAACCACCTACCAGAGGACAGGACAGGAGTGTCATCCTTGATTGACATAGATATAGCTGCATGATCCGAGATGTGTAAAGCATGAATGTTTGTTGTTACCACCTCAGGGATCAGCGCCTTAGAAATCAAAAACAAATCAATACGTGACGAGGACTTGTGTGGTGCCGAAAAAAAAGTAAACTCCCGCTCTGCTGGATGTTGGAGCCTCCAGATATCCAGGGGTCCAGCCTCCTGCATCAGAGAAGCTAGGACCACCTGAGCCCTGGATGCCTTAACTGTTCTAAAAGGAGTCCTGTCAACTAGCGGGTCTATCACCATATTGAAGTCGCCTCCCATAATTACTGACCCAGGTAGCGCATTAAGAGTCTCCTCGGCTAAGGAGCTAAAAATCTCTGGACTATCTGAGTTGGGTGCATATATGTTAATACATGTGACATTTGTGCCCCCAACTCTTAATATAACTTTGGCCCATCTACCTTCCTTATCCGCACCCGTCTGAAGCACTCCAGGGACAAGTGATTTTCTAACCAGAATGGCGACGCCGTTACGCTTATGCATGGCCGGCGAAAAGGCCACAACTGCATATGGCTTCATGCTCAGTTTCAGGGACTCTTTCGCATTAAGATGTGTTTTCTTGGAGGAACAGGATGTCAGCATGTTCCTGTCTCCCATACAATATTATTTTCTTTCTTTTGACAGGGTTATTAATCACGTTGACATTTAGAGGAAGTAGGTTAATAGCCGCCATACTAATTGATTAGTGCTCCCTTAGTGGCCTGTGCCCACATCCCAGCAAGTATATGCGCATATCGCTCATCTCCAAACCAACCACACCCCATGTTCACCCATGTTAAGACCCCTTGATAGCAAAGAACATTTTCCCCTAGCACCACCCAGCTCACCCTACCCTCTAATGATACGCCAGCAAACACTGGAGGGAGAACCCATCTTACAACATTTCTCGGAGAGCCCAGGGAGAAAGAAAAGGCACAGAGGGCAATCCATCAAAACATTTTCCCCAGCATACTAGACTACTTAAGAATACAGAGCCGTCAGCAGGGCAACACCCGGCCGCCCACCCCACCACCCTTCAACACCCAACTAAACATAACAGCTTTAACAGGATTTCTATTCCATGGCTCATCCCCCAACAAGCACCCCCACCCCTGACATTCGCTCCAAACATGAGAACAATGAGACATATACATGAGTGTCCTACGGCGACTACCCCCCATCTGAAAGGGGGGGGAGCACCTCCAGCTATGCCCAATGGCGAGATCAAGAAGCTGTTTTCCAAGTTCACTCATCTCATCTGCATCAGTTCCTTCTCCTCTAGATAAGCAGCTAAAACTGCAGGATCTTCAAAAGACCTCTTCTGATTGTGCAATGTCACCCTCATATGAGCAGGGTACATCAATCCAAACTTCGCTTGCAGCTGTTGCAGCCTGGGCCTCAGGGCTAGAAAACCCTTACGATGATCCATAGTGTACTTGGATAAGTCGGGGAAAAAGAACAGTCTATGCCTCTCAAATTCAATGGGTGAGCGCGCACGTGAGGCCTCCATAATTTGCATCACTTGCTGAAAACGCAGAACTCAAAGGATAATGGGCCTCGCCCATTTGCTGTTGAGCTGTGGCTGAGAAGGAACCCTGTGAGCGCGATCAATCTCAAAAGGCAGCTCAAAGGTTAAGTGCAACACCTGAGGTATCATTTTCTGTAGAAAAGCAAAAACATCTTTGCCTTCCGCCCCTTCAGGGATCCCCACGATCTGAATGTTGTTCCTCCTTGCCCTGTTGTTCCCGTCCTCCAGATCCTTTTGCAGGGCTTTGATCTGCTGCACTTGCCTCTCAAGGAGGCAAAGACGCGTGTCATGGACGTCGAGCACTTGTTCCACCTTCTCCTGCCGCAGGATAAGCGCCTCTATAGAAGCTCGCAGCGCTCCAACATCCTCTTGCACGGCGGAAAGCGCCTTGCCGTTCAAACGCACCATTTCCCTGACTGCTCTCACCTCAGTGAGTAGTTCTTGGAGGGAGTCGGGCTCGCGGGTGGCCACCATCTTTTGCAGGGAGGGAGGCTCTGTCTTTGAATGCTTCGTGCTGTTATTCTGCATTGAAGGGAAATCTAAGCGAGTCTGCTTAGACCCTGACATCTCTCCCAACTTGCCGCGTTCCAAAACCACCGTCTCCCGTCACGATCACGAGTATGCTAGGAAGGATTCTTCTCAAGCCCTCCGGAGCCGAAGCTCTACGCAGCCATCTCTCTCAGTGCTAGGCTCCGCCCCTTTTAATACAATTTTTATTTATGTATCAACATGAGCCCAATGTGTCATTTTACTTTCGCGGTCTTAATAAAATGTTTTTTGTATTTATATTAAGTGTCCTTTTTATTTCAAATTCTCTTTTCTTATGTTTAGAGCTGCCCCCCTTTTTTTTTAAATTTGTGCATTACTTTTTACTTCACTCCGTTTAAAGCTGAGGCCTTTTTATGGTTCCAATGGTATTCGTTTTCCATACAGCACTGATCTGGTAACGATAAGAGACAATGCAGTTTATTATTTGACTGAAAAGCAGTTTTTTAAGTGTATATTATGGTTCTCCTTGAAAGTTTCTTCAATAAAGCAATACCTTTTATCATGCCCCTTCTGCTGGTTTGCTCCTGCTACCCCCGCCTTTGATAATAATTATATATGTCTGTCTTCAGTTTCTATACATTATAACATCTCATTATTCTATATGTTATTTTACTGTTTTTAATTATTATTTGTATTTCTTTTAGTTTGTACAGCAATGTTATAACTAGAACAGAATGTTACAGGATCTTTTGGCCTAACATTCTTTAACAGAGGTATTTATATCTATGTTTTATAAGTCACATCCTTTCATTTATTTATTTGTTTATTTAACATTTCTTATATACCGCCTTTCATGATATCAAGGTGGTTTACATTGAACAAACTGAAATTACATTGAACAGGGCATTATAACTTGGAGATAACTATTTTACAGGGAACATGGGCTATGGAGGGTTAAGTGGCTTGCCCCAAGACCACATGGAGCACCTGTGGGACTAGAAACCCCAGTCCTTCCGGCCCAAGGTTGCTGTCCTCTAGTGGGATTTGAACCCCTGACCTTCCGGCCTGAAGTACCTTGCCCCAACCACTAGGCCACTCCTCCATGCCAACAATTTTATCCCTTTTGTATGTTTCTCCATGATTTCTTTTTATATATGAGTTTTTATTTAATTATGTTTATAGTTGTTCAGTTTTATGATTGTTTAATTTTTAATTTAGCTTATTTTACTTTTAGTGTTGTATTCATGTTTTTATATTGAGATCTGTTCTTTTATGACTTTTATATTTATGTTTTTAGTATTTGCCAGACTAACCCCTGACGAAGGATATCGAAACATGGCCTGTGTCGGGTTGCCATTGGTTTCATAGAAATAAAAGCTCTGTCTTTCCACATTATCACGTCTTGGACTGGGCCAAGCAACCCTAAGGCCACCAATGCCTGGTACTTCTGATCAGTCAATTTACCCTGTAATGTAACTGGGTTTTTTAAAAATAAAATATTGTCAAACCATTGTATTTTTTGCTCTTTAATTTTTATACCATCATCCTTTGATTCTTTCATTTTCCTTATCCTGATCTCACTTCAGCTTCTTTCAGATTTTTTCTTTATTCTTTTACTTATGCTTATTGTGTTTGTTTATGTTTTGTATATTCTTTTCCATTTTCCTACATTATCTCTCCACTCTAATTTCTATATTTACTTCTCTTACCCATTCCATTTTCTTTTAGATGTTTCTGCAGCCCCTTCTCTTTCTGATTTTATTCCCAGGTCCTTTTCTTCCTGTCATTTATTTTATCACTTTTGTTTCTCTTTATCTTACTGTATGCTTTCCTTCTCTCCCTTGCCTTCTCTTGCAGACACACTCATCCCCCCTTAAATATCTCACACATACAGCCTGCTCCCATCTGTTCTGACACACTGCTTACCTGCTCCTCCCTCACACATACACTCCTTTCCCTCCTCTTTCTACATTTCCATAATCTGGATTCCACTACTACTTCCTTCAGTCCTCACTCTTCTCTATGTACTGTACCTTTTATTTTCCACCACTCCATCATCCCTCCTCCATTCCTTCCCTCTTCCTCTATTCATCTCCTGCCAAGCTAGCATGCCATGTTTTTGAGTGGCAGGGCCTGGCCTTTGTGTGTCCCCTCTGATTTGCTTTCCACCACTTGGCTGCTCCTGGCTTCTGTTCCCTCTGTAAGGGTGAGTGTATGTGTCCATTCACCCATTTGTAGACAGGTATATTGACTGACAGACAGACCTACAGATCAAGCTTTTACCACTGGCACACATGCTGTTAAATGAGGTTACTTACCTGTAACAGGAGTTCTCCGTGGACAGCAGGATAAGTCAGCCACGCCCGGAGGACGTCACCAAGTGTGGCTGACGCAATCCTGCTGGTCCATGGAGAACAGAACATGTCCAAAAAGAGGTGAAAGACCTGAGGGATAAGAAAAGCAGAAGGCAGTGGAAATTAGGGTTTGACTCTGAACTGTTAAGTGGTTCATATTACAAGCTTCCAACTGTGATCTTTTCAAACTGCATAAAATACAGTATTACTATAGCACTAGCATGCAACAAGCATTGCTTATTCCCTCCTAAACATTAAAGTCCACTCATCAGAGAAGTAAGAGATCCTTTCATATCTGAAACATTAATTTTTTCACTAACTATGCACACTAGAAAGAGTAGCTTTAATGAAAACAGATGTTATGAATCTAATAGTGACTTTTGGGGTTAGTTTAGAAGCTTTATTCATGATCTACATGTGTGAAAATGACTATTCACATGCAAATCGGATCCATTTACCAAAAGCAATTTTAGAAAAGGCCTGAATTTGCATGTGTCTGCCTCGATCATGTCCATGGGGGGGATGGGGGGGGCCCATGTCTAGGAGAGTCCAAACAGGAACAACCCAAGGGTGTTGAGGGGCCTTGTACAGAGACTAATTGTGGGACCTCATTTGCATAAATATTTGCATATCTCCTGGGCCTCATTTGTATAAATCTAATTTATTTTATTTTAAAATGTATATGCTGCCCATCTAAAATTTTAAATGGCTTTCAAGGGAGTCATTTACAAGTCTCTTTTTGGTCCTAACATTGACTTAGGGTCATATTTACTAAACATTAATGTGTGTTGAGTGCCACTGCACCCTAGACATAAAGGAGTAGTGCTGTTGCATTTAGCACACATTCAAATTTGTGAAAGCACATTAAACATGCCTCTTAATGAGTGTCTGAAAATTATTTGCATGTACAGTGAGGATAAAGAAAGGCTACCATATTTCTGCAGGGTAGCCTTTACTACAAAACCCTGCTCATTTAGAGCCCATAGCAAACCTGCCATATCATAATAGCATTACCAGGACTCACAGAGCATGCATTGTGTACCTTAGAGTCAATGCTGACTCCTGGTGACACAGCAGCTCCTGAGGTTTCTTGGCAGTGTGACTGGAAAAGATTACCAGGCCTTTCTTCTGAGGCAATGGAAGGTTAAGTGACTTGCCCAAGGTCACAAGGAGTGCTAGTGGGAATCAAACCCTGGTTTCTAGGTTACCAAGCCAGTGCTCTAACCATTAGGCTTCTCCACTCACTCACTCACATAGCACCTAACCCTATTTATCAAAAGGTAGCACTACAAATATTAAACCAATACATCTTACTGGGAAAAGAGAACACATGGGTCTTCTACACAGAATCTAGATGAACAGAATAGCACAGTTCTGTCATACACAAAACAGACCATCAAAAAATACAGAACAAGGGATCATGATTTAAAAATATGAAGGCAATAATTAAACTGGGAACCCCAAAAGCCAAACTTTGAATGCACTATAGCATTGGAAAAATTAAACTATGAAATTAATTTCCTCTTATACCTAACAAAGTGCAAAGACATCAGCGATGCACATTTCCCAGAGCTGATATTTTCCAGTTAAGAAATTCAAAATAAAATACTTTTTTTCCTACCTTTTGTTGTTTGGGGCATTTTATTTTTCAGTTGCAATTGCCCCAGTCTCTCTCTTCTGTGTTCTTTATGTCTTCTGCTAACTCTCCATTGTCTGCTGTCCATTTGTCCTTCTCTTCTCTTCTCCTATTTGTTTTTCCATTTTCTGTCTACATCCGCCTCTGACAATACTGATCTTTTGCTTTTTGTTCTTTTTTCCATTTCTTTCTTTACTCATTCACCAACTCAATTTCAACCCTCTGTCCTCAATCCCCTTTTGACTTTTCACCTAGCAACTTTCCATCTCCTCTTCTAACCTCCAGCCCGGCTCCTCCATTTCTCATCTTCGCTAGTATCTTATTCCCTTCTGTGCCTCCTAGATCCCTTCCACCACCCAGTTACTTCCTCCTTAGATATTCATTAACTCTGCCTTTCCTCCTCCTAACCCCAGCATTCACTATTATGCCCCTCAACTCTTCCCTCCGTATGACCTTTTTTCTTCCCTCCCACACAAAATATCTGTTCCCCTCATAAACCTCACTCTCCCAGTTTCTTTTTTTCTCCCCTAGCCCCACCCCCTTCTTGTTCCAGCCTTTCCTACCATTTGCATTCTCCCCATCCCCCAGCATCAGCCAATTTCCAGTCCTAGTCCCCTGTATCCATATTCCTCCAGTTCCTCCATCCCCCAACATTAGTCCATTGCTGATTCTAACCGCAGTAGCAGTCCCAGTGCCAGCAATTCCTGCTCCCCTTCCCCCTCACTCATACATACACACACATGGCCCTGCACCTCGGGGGCCCCCACAGTTGTGTTAAGTTCTTTGCTGCCAGTATAGGTCACTACATAGAGGTTAAAGAGGGGCATTTTCTGTGAGACAGTAAATGCCCCTGTTTAAACTCTATGTAATGACCCATGCTGGCAGCAAACAACACATTCATGGGAGAAGAGAAACCTCTCTGGCAAGTCCTTACTCCTGCAGCTGTGCAGATGTGAGTCAGGGAGCCAGGCTTCAGTCCTCACCGGCTCCCCTCAAGCCAGCCAAGCCAACTGGGGCCCCCTGAGGTGTTGGTCCATGTGCAGGCAACATTCCCATACATGCCTTAGATCGGTCCTGAGTCAAAAAAACTCTTCAAGTATAAACCCACCAGCGAAAACCTCCATATTTAGACCTGCTCCTTGGCATGAAGAGGCATTGTGTAAGTGCTTGTTTTGACCAGTTGTTAATAGTACAGATGACAGGGAAATACTCTCAATTCCCCAATACTTTTCTCCCCCTTAATAGACTATAGCAAGTAAATATTAAGGGTTCTTTAAGAACATAAGAACTGCCATACTGGGTCAGACCAAGGTCCATCAAGCCCAGTATCCTGTTTCCAAAAGTGGGCAATTCAGGTCACAAGTACCTGGCAGGTTCCCAAAAAGTACACAGGTTCCACAATGCTCGTCCCTGGGTAAGCAGTGGATTTCCCTGGTTTATTTATTTATTTGTGTGCTTTTTTATACCGCCCCTTCCAGAGATCAGGAGCGGTTTACAGAGAACATATCAAAAATTAACATTAACATTACATGGAACATAAACAGTGTAAAATTCGTTACATAGGAAACTAAAAATATAATTGTAAATGTATTAACTATTTACATTGGTTGAGAGAGATTAATCATACTGATGTATGTAATTCAGTGACAGCCATAGAGATTATCTGCATTAATTGTTTACATTTTATTGAGAGAGATTAATCATACTGAGGTATGTAATTCAACAGTAAAGAGATTATTTACAACAGTCATACTAGGATTGACTAACATTCAGTATGAGTGACAAATGAGAAAGTGTGTTTTGGGTTAGGTTGGGTATGCTTGTGATATTAGAGTTGCATAATCTTGTGCTTTTTGTTCGAGTGTAGGTTGTAAGTCAAGAAAGTGTTGGGTGAACAAGTGTGTTTTTAGTTCCTTCCTGAAGGAACTAAGGTCTTTAATCTCTCTCAGATTGCAGGGTAATTTGTTCCATTGACTGGGGGCATAGAAAGAAAAGGCAATATTAGTTGTTATCTGTTTAAGCTTTTTCATAGAGTCTGGAATTAGCAATGTATTGAGGTTTGCTCTTCTTCTTAGTCTAGTTTCTGAGGGGGACTTAATTAATGTTGATAGATGTGAAGGAGCTATATCATTGGCGAGCTTAAAAATGGTGACTAGTGTTTTGTATTGAATCCTGCTATGGATAGGTAGCCAGTGGAGGGCGTATAAAATTGGAGAGATGTGGTCAGATAATTTGGCTTTAAAAATAATCCGGGCAGTAACATTCTGGGCCCTTTGAAGGATGAGTAGATTCTTCTTGGATGTATCCTGTAGTAAGCCATTACAAAAATCTAAGTGTGGCATTATCAAGGCCTGGACAACTGATCTAAAATCACTAATGTCGATAAGTGATCTGAGATGTTGGATAGTTCTGAGTTTAAAGAATATAGTTTTGGCAGTCTGTTTTATGTGCTGTGTCATGCTTAGGGTTTTGTCCAAAGTAACTCCTAGGTATTTTACCTCGGATTTGATTGGGAGAGTAATGTCTAATAGATTGATAACAGATGGGGGGGGGGGGGGGGTAAAATTAGAGTTTCTGGATACAAAAAGTGCTTCAGTCTTTTTTAAATTTATATCCATATGAATTGAGTGCAGCCATTGTGCAGCTTCAGTGATGCAAATTGCAATTGCATCGTAATTAGGGTTAGCTACGTCACAGGGTGCGAACAGCATGATATCATCTGCATAGATGAAGTATTTTAGATTGTGGCATTTGAAGATTGAGCAGATGGGTTGGAGATAAATGTTAAAAAGTAAAGCCGAAAGAGATGATCCTTGTGGGATACCTCGCTCTTGTGGGAATGGTAGAGAAGGGGAATGATCAATTTGGACATATTGGAAACGGTTAGAGATGTAGGATTTAAACCAGCCAAGTGTTTTATCTTTTAAACCTAATTGCGATAGCCTGGCTAAGAGGATGTTGTGATTTACACTGTCAAAAGCTGACGAAATGTCAAGGAAAATTAGCAAGAAAGCCTGCTTGGAATCATCCATGCCCTGGATTAGTGAGTCAAATAAGGATACAAGTAACGTTTCCACCCCATGATAAGGGCGGAAACCATACTGATGTTCATCTAAAGGAAAGTTAGTGTCAATATGGTCTTGCAACTGTATTTGAATTACTTTCTCAATGATTTTAGCTAGGAAAGATATACTGGCTATGGGACGGTAGGAAGAGGGGTCGTTGATGTTAAGGGATTTATTTTTTTAGAAGCGGGTGAATTGCTGTATATTTAAGGTCATCTGGCATGAAGTCTTGTAGTAGAGATTGGTTTACTATTTTAAGAATGTATGAAGCAAGTTCAGACTTTGCTGCCTTAATCCAATGTACTGGGCAAGGATCAAGTAGTGAGGTGGTAGTATTGAGATTTGATATTATCTCTAGAAGTTGTTTGCTTGAGATTAAATGGAAAGAGCTCCATTCGGTGATATTTGCTGTGGTAGATATCATGATAGAACCTGGACGAATATCGTGTTTAAGCTTGCTAGCAAAATGGTTTGCTAGGAGTTGGGGGTCTATTAGTGTTTTGTTCATGGTGGGATCTGGAACTTTGGATAGTGATTTAATAATCTGGAAAAGCTCTCTTGGCCGGTTGATAGCTTTTGATAAAGTTCTAGTGTGATATAACCTTTTAGCGGTATTTATAGCTTCCTTATATGCTTTGAGGTTTGTGAAGTATTGTGCTCTGAGTTCAGGTGTTTTTGATTTGCGCCATTTAGCTTCCAATTTCCTGAGATCTTTCTTTAGTGTAGCAAGTTCTGAAGTGAACCATTTCTCAGATAAGTTTTTTCTTAGTCTTTTATTTGATGGCAAAGATTTAGCTTCCGCCCCTATAACAGAGTTCCAAGTTGATACTAGATCATTGAGATTGTTTGGGTCATTGTCTAGTTTTGTAAGGAGTGATTCAATAAAGTTTTCCTTGCTAAACTGGCGGAATCTTTGTTCTATGGGTTTGTTATTGGTATGTGCTGAAATGGTGTGTTGGAAAGGGAGAGAGAAATGTATCAAGAAATGATCGGACCATGGAACCTGAGTCATAGTAGGTGGAATAAATTGTGGTAATTGTGTATAGTGTGAAGGGAGGAATATTAGATCTAGAATGTTACCTTTGCAGTGCGTAGGGTGGGTAATTATTTGTCTAAAACCCATTTCATCCATTGCTTCAAGGAAGGATTGTTCCTGAATGTTTGATAGGGAAGCAAGGTTAAGATCTCTTAAGATAACATAAGGTTTCCTCAAGGAAGAGTTACATGCAACCTCGAGGATAGTGTCTAAGGTCTGCATATCATTTGCTGGTGGTCTGTATATAAGGCATATAGCCATGGTGTGACTTTCTATTTTGAGGATATCTATTCCATCATGCTTATCAAGTAACGTGGATGAGAGATTGAGGTTAGCTTTAGCTATTATAAGTACACCTCCACCTCTTTTTCTGTCCCTATTACAGCTGAGAATAGTATAGTCATGCATTCTTAGTTGATTAAGAAGAACTGCATCAGATTCGTTTAACCAGATTTCCGTTATGCAAAGGAGATGAGGTTCTTCATCAAGAATGAGGTCAATTAGAATCGGGATTTTATTTCTAATTGACCAGGCATTGATGAGTATGCATTTTAGTTGTGTTGACTGGGTAGTGCTTTGTTTGGGGTAGTCAATTGGAGTTGGATTCAAATGGATCAACCTTCGAATATGAGTGCGCTGGTGAGTGTGTGGATTCCTTATTGATGGATGTCTGAAATCATATTTTTGGGTATCATGCCTGGGCCTGTAAGGGATGATGTGAATGTGTGTCAATGTAGGATTAATTATAGCTGGGGTTAGGGAGAGAATGGGGTGTGTGTTGATAAATAAGAATTCTAGTGTACATATTAGAATGTTTAGAGTGATTGTTAATAATCTTCTAAGTTCCATTGTTAGTTAGTAGGAGAGGTTTTAAGGCTATTGAATTAAGGAGATTCAATGTAACAAATAGTATAGTAACAAATAGTAAAAATTCAATGTAACAAGTAGTGTATATATTCAATGAATCAAGTAGAATAAGTATACTATGGTATATACCAATAGCAATTAGTGTAGTATACTATGATATTAAAATATTATAAGACAAAGTAAGCAGAAGTGTTGATCACAACTCAATAAATGAAATGAGTTATCAGCAGGCAATGAAATAACAATTATTCAGTCTAAATTCAATAAGTAATAGTTAGAGAGCAAAAGGCTGACTCACTATTGAAGTCCACGGAAGTTAGCGAAGTTGGTGATCCTACACATATCAGCAGTTACTGAGGTGTTGCGAGTGGGGTGGGTCCAAGGCTGCTACTTCAGCTGGCGAGGTATTGGGAAGACTTAGAAGGACTTGGTATCAGTGCCCCATCTAAGGGCCACACCATTGTTCTCTTTAACAATGGTTTATGGATCTTTCCTCCAGGAACTTGTCCAAACCTTTATTAAACCCAGCTACACTAGCAGCTTTTACTACATCCTCCGGAATCGAATTCCAGAGTTGGATTATGTGTTGAATGAAAAGAATATTTTCTATTACTCTCTTAAATGGGTTGCAATGTAGCTTCATTGCGTGTCGCCTAGTATTTATATTTTTTGATGGAGTAAATAACCTATCTATTTTTACCCATTCTACTCCATTCTTTAATTTATAGACCTCTATCATATCTCCCCTCAGCTGTCTCTTTTCCAAGTTGAACAGCCCTAACCTTTTAAGCCTTCCCCCATTTTGTACCTTTTCTAATTCTGCTATATCCTTTTTAAGATATGATGACCAGAACTGCACACAATTTTCAAGGTGCGGTCGCACCATGGAATGATACAGAGGCTTTATACTATCCTTGTTTTTATTCTCCATTCCTTTCCTTATGATTCCTATCATTCTATTTGGGCAGAGGGTTTCAATGCATTATCCACAATAATGCCTAAATCTTTTTCCTGGGTGGTAGTTCCTAATACGGAATCTTGCATCGTATAACCATACTTTAGTTTGTTCTTTCCTAGGTGCATAATTTTGCACTTGTCCACATTAAATTTCCTCTGCCATTTATCAAGGTTCTCTTGCAGTTTTCCCAATCCTCTTGTGTTTTAACAATTTTGAATAATTTTGTGTCATCTGAAAATTTGATTATCTCACTCATTATTCCCATTTCTAGGTCATTTATGAAGATGTTAAAAAGCAGTGGGCCCAGCACAGATCCCTGGGGTACTCTGCGAATTACCTTTCTCCATTGAGAAAATTGTAGATTTAGTCCTACTCTCTGCTTTCTATCTTTTAACTAATTCCTGATCCACAATAGTACACTGCCTCCAATCCCATGGCTTTTTAATTTCACCAAGAGTCTCTCATGAAGGATCTTGTCTTGAAGGATTACCGAAAGGGACTGCTACAACTGGAAGTAGATCTACACTCGTGAGTATAATCTTCTGGAATAAACTCTAAATCTTGGGGTAAAAGGGACTTCTTGGGGTTAAAGCTGATAAATCTATGTATTTTAGAATTCAGTGTTTTTGCTGAGTCAGTCAGGTCTTAGTACCATCAGTGAGCTTTGTATTTAAGTTAAAGAAGAGTATAGCTTAGCATAGAACATAAAATAAGAGTAAATAGATTTTGAAATAAATTTGTTTCTAGGGTTCTTTTCATTTAAATCAAATCAGAGTTTAGCTTAACCTAGAAAGTAAAATAGAGTAAATATTTACTGAAATAAATTTGTTTTAAGAGAGCTTTTTTACTTACATCAAATCATAATATAGCTTAGCATACAAGTACAATAGTCATTGAGTAGAAAGAAGAATAAACTTGTTTCTAGTGAACTTTACAAAGAGCCCTTCCAAATAGGAGGCAGAAGATCTGTGAAGTTGCCTTAAATAGGTGTTAAAGGTAAGTGACAGATCAAAGGGGCAATTTAAAAGGCCCCTGCTATCAAAGCAAGGGTTGTGTGAATCACCCAGGAAATTGGTAAGACTTTACCTTAGAAGCACAGGACAGGGCACTGTGTAGCAGCCAACTTTTATTGTCTTCTTTTCCTTCCCGACTCCCACCCACCTCTGGGATAATCATAGCTTTATAGGTGCTTAAACCTCTTAAAGGGAAGGAGGTGCAGCTGTTTATCCTCATCAGGCATACAGTAAGGACCTGAGATTGTATTAATCTTGAGGTGAGCAAAGGACATTAAACGTATTAGGTATAGTCAGGGGCGGCTCTATAATGAGGCAAAGTGAGGCGGCAAAATCTTGAGGGCGGCAAAAGGTGCTCCCAAAACAGCCGCCTCACTTCACCTTCAAAAAGTAAAAAAAACCCCAAAAGCAAGTGCACAAGTTGCTGCTGCTGCCGCCGAGTCTGCTTCTTGGCAGTGGCAAACTCACCCTCCTTTTCCTGGCAGTCGTGGCTCCCTGCCTCTTAGAGAACCGCGGCTGCGGTGCTGTCATCTGCAGTGCCAGTTTTAAATAGAAAGGAACCCGGTGCGGAGCCTTCTCACCTCTGTTAAGGACCATGTGCAGCTTTGTCCCACCCCGGCACATGAATTTCAATCTATGTAAAAAGGGGAGCCGCGGTGCCATGGCGATAGGACACCCCGGCACCGTGGCTCCATGCAGGAGCCCAGACTGACCTAGTCGGGTAGTATATCAGATGTCCAGGCCATCAGGATCGGGGCACAGCTGGTCCATCCAGGCCAGTTGCCCCCAATTCTGATTGTGCAGGGATGTCTAGCTCCCACAAGATCAGAATCGGGTGCAACTCCAGCCTGTCCAGATTCTGGACATCCGGACAGGCCGTAGGTGCCCAGACCTGAATTGACCTCCACGCGTACAGCACTGCATATGTCTGTAGTGCTATATAAATGATAAGTAGTATTAGTAGTATTCTCTATTTTTTTCATCTCGTTCTCCTTCACAGCTTATCTCTTCCTCTTCTGTCTCTTTCTCCTACACCCCTTTGATCCTGTACCCTCATCTTGGCTTTTGGAACCTTTTCTCACTTTTCTGCCTTTCATACTTACCATGTTGAACTCTAGTCTCTCTTCCTGTACCTTTCTCGCACCCTGGAAACCAGTGGCAGCTCAAGGCAATCTGCGGCCTGAGGTGAGGGATGAGATAGTGCCCCCCTCCTCCTCCCCGTAGTGTAGAGATGGGGCGCTTTCTCAAATCTCCAGTCAGGGACTGAACCAAACCAAAAAGCCGATTAGATAATATGGAGGAAATGCAAGATGTTTGCACATCAAGGAACTAAAAGAATGAGCGAGAACCACAGCATACTTTATAAAACTAAATTATAACTCATTTTTATTTTGTTATAAACTGCATTATGGTTCTTGCTGTTTCTTTTTGAACATATATTTTGCATCCACAGAACCCCCCTCAACAGTGGGTGCAGAGCAGAACTAGGACATTCACCCACAAAACTCAATATCTTAAAAAAAAAAAAAAAAGAAAGAAAGAAATCTGATTCTGGTCATCTCACTAACAAATATTCTCCAGTACCAGGCATATTGGAAACTAATATAAAACCCTACAAATGTTACCAAAGATCTACAAGGCCAAATCCACCATTACCAGCATAAACTTCCAAAACTCATACAAGGTGCCTACCCAGAAAAAAGCAGACTCTCACCCAGAACACAGACTCTCACCAAGTACAGAATAAGTGATCACAACCTAAAATAAAAATAAAATATTTAGACAAAAATTAAACTGAAACCCAAAAAGCCAGACTCTGCATGTAGTACAACACCAGAAAAGAGATGCAGTTCTCCATACTGTGTAAACTATAAAGGTAGCGCAAAGTCCAATCACTAAATTGAAAATAAAATTGTTTTTTCTACCTTTGTTGTCTGACCATTTTATTCTCTGGTCATGCCGGTCTTGATCTGAGGCTTCTGCTTTCCTGTCTTCTCTTAGCACTCTATCTGCCATTTCTTGTCTCTTGTTTTCTTCATTTCCTTCCATCAGCCTATTTCCAGTCCCAGTGACCCTCCTCACATGTCAGCTCCCTTCCAGTCCCAGTGCCCCCTCCCTGCCAGTCTCCTCCCCATTACCCAGCCACCTACCAGTCCCATCCCCAAATGTCAGCTGCCTTCAGTCCCTTCCACAGGTGTCAGCTCCCTTCCATCCCCATCTTCCCCCCATATCAGTTCCCTTCCAGCCCCCATCTTCCCCCCATGTCAGTTCACTTCCAGCTCTCTCTTTCCCCTCTGTCAGCTCCCTTCCAGCCCTCTCTTTCCCACTCTATCAGCTCTCTTCCAGCCCTCTCTTTGCCCCTGTCAGTTCCCTTTCAGCCCTCTCTTTGTCCCTCTGTCAGCTCCCTTCCAGCCCTCTATTTCCCCTTGTGTCAGCTCCCTTCCAGCCCTCTCTTCCCCTTGTGTCAGTTCTCTTCCAGCCCTCTCTTTGCCCCTGTCAGTTCCCTTCCAGTCTTCTCTTTGCCCCTCTGTCAGCTTTGTTCAGCTCCTCTCCTTCACCCCCGTGTAGCTCATTCTGCTCCCTCTCCTTCCCCCATGTAGCTCGTTTCACTCCCTCTCCTTCACCCCCTGTGTAGCTCGTTCCGCTCCTTCTCCTTCCTCCCTCTGTGTAGATTTCTCCGCTCCCTCTCCTTCCTCCCCCCTGTTTAGCTCACTCTTTTCCCTCTCCTTCCCACTCCCGTGTAGCTCGTTCTGCTTCCTCTCTTTCCCCCGGTGTAGCTTGTTCTGTTCCTTCTCCTTCCCCCCTCCGCATAGCTCGTTCTGCTCCTTCTCTTTCCCCTTCCCCCCCCTCCACGTAGCTCCTTCCACTCCCTCTCCCCCGTGTAGCTCGTTATGCTCTCTCTCCTTCCTCTTCCCACCTGTGTAGCTTGTTCTACTCCCTCTCCTTCTCTCCCCCTCCCGTTTAGCTCATTCCGCTTCCTTTCGTGCCACCCGTGTCTCCGTTCTGCTCCTTCCCTTTCAGCTGCAATAGCTTTTAAAATGAAAGGAAACCAGTGCGGACCCTCCTGGCACTATGGAACCCTTGCTGCTGTGTCCCACCCTCAAAAGGAAGTGACAGTAGAGCGGGACGCAGCAACAGGACTTCCATAGGGCTGGGAGGCTCCGCACCAATCTCCTTTCATTTTAAATTACTGCTATCATGGCCACAGCACCCTGGAAACCAACTTCCTCCTCCATCACGCACCTACTTGCAATCAACTCGCCATTCTGCTTGTTTCTTCCTGGGCCCCTCCCTATGGAACTCCCTCCCTACCACCCTCCATTTAGAATCATCCTTCCCCAGATTTAAGACTCTCCTAAAAACTCACTCACCTCTTCTGCTCTGCATTCGACCTCCCCCCCCCCACCAACGCCTGACCACCCTCTGTTACTGGCCTCTTCATCTACCTTACTTTCACTTTGTATGATTGTGTTGATCTTTCCTATCTAACATTGTAGTTCCTTTCCTTTTTGGCTTTAGTCATCTCTGTATGTTTTATTAAGTGTACCCCGCCCCGGTGTTATGAAGGTGCGGTATATCAAGCAATTGAATAAACATAAATACCCATTCTTTTCCCTTCTTCATCCTCCACTTGTCACAGCCGGTTCCACTCTAAGAGGACATTAGGATAATAATTCTATAAGGGAAGCATCTAAAGATATGCATTATTTAGGCACCCAAGTCTCTATTTTAAAGGACTTATGTGCGTATCTTAGGCGCAGGCTCTAGTTGGTCGCTATTCAGTAAATGCATGCCTAAGTGCAATCATGCATTCTTTCAGTGTGAGCTTGCACAGAGATGGAGCTTGGGCGAAGCATAGGGAGAGCTAAATTTATGTTTGTAAGTTATAAAATACTGTGACTTATGCACATACTTGAAAAATCTAGGAAAGGTGTAAATGCAGGTGCCAAGACGTTTGCACTACTTATGCCCTTATTTTATAAAGGAAAGTAGGCACCCACTTTTCATTATAAAATAGGCTCAGGATAGGTGCATTCTGGATGCCTTAAACTAGGTGCCTGGTTATAAAATTACCCTCTGGATATGCAGCTCTGCCTGTTAACAGTTCCCTTTCCCTTTGGGTTGAACCTTCTAGTACATGGAAGCTTCCAGGAATTAAGGTACAGTTGGGGTGTTACTAGCAGAGTGAATTGGATGTTGGACTACTGATGTAAACCCAAATTCAGAATGGCAGTCAGAGACAGAGTCTAGAAGCAGGCAGAAGTCAGACAAGCAGTGCCAAACATCAGAAATCAGCAGATTACAAGGCACTCAAAGCTCTGATAAGAGATCTGATGACAGGGAGTTCCAGGGTATATATATATATATATATGTGTGTGTAGGGAGCCAGGGCCAGTGCAAGGAGATGAGGCACCGCAGGTGGATCTCATTCCTTATATACCCCTCTCCCCTCCCCCTCTGGTGCCCATTGCTGCAGCTGCCACCCCTCTCCGGGATGCGCAGCAGTGGCAATGGCCGCAAACAGCCTTGTGGCACTTACCTTGAAACTTTGGCTCTGTGGGGCTGTTTGCTTACACCCCCTCAGATCACCCGATGCAGACTTCTTTTGCAGACAGGAAATCGGCATCGGGAGATTCGAGAAGGTGAAACTAATAGCCTTGCGGCGCCGAAGTTTCAAGGTAAGTGCCTTGGGACTGTTTGTGGTCCTTGCTGCTTCTGCAGGTCCCAAGAGGGGTGTCACTGGTACCAATGAGCACCCCTGGAGGACCAGCATTCTAGGCAACTGCCTAATTCACCTAATGGTAGTGCCGGCCCTGTAGGGAGCCAATCAGTAGATGCTTTCTTTCTTTCTTTCTTTCTTTATTTATTGTCTCTTCTATACCGCGCTTTTTAAAGTCAGCTCGGTTTACAATTAACAGCAGGTTTGTACAGTACAGGCGGCTACCAAAAACAGGGTATAGCAACTTGGACTAACTGGGGTAACTATGTACATGTTGTGCTGTAGCTTGGCTATTCATTTAGGTAATTATAATACAGGCTAGGTAGTAGGGCCAATGGCAGTACAGTAGTGACCATGCTGCTTAGCTACGATTTGCAAGGTTAGGTGACTATATACATGTGCCTGACCGGGGGTCCAGTGGTGCTACTGTGCCAGGCTGGGGCTATGCGTTGTAGGTGTTTTGGGGCGGCTGCTTTGGTGATTGAGGGTAGATGGCTGTTGTTCGTCCTCATTATGGGAGTAGTGCTGGAGGAAGAGGTGGTGTTTCAGCGCCTTTCTGAACTGGGTAAGGTCCGTAATGGCCCGGAGTTCAGGCAGGAGGGCATTCCAACAGGTGGGTGTATAGTACAGGAAGGCTCTGTTTCTTGTTGCTTGGGAACACTTCGTGATCTTGCTAGGGATACTTAGTAAGTTGGCTGCGACTGACCTTCTAGCTCTGTTTGGGGGCGTGGGGAGAATGAGGTCTGTGATGGAGGAGGAGGTGATGCTGTTGATGGCTTTGAAGGTCAACAGTAGGGTTTTGAAGGTGAGTCTGCAATGTACTGGCAGCCAGTGGAGATGCTTCAGGATTGGGGTTATGTGGTCCCTCCTGGCGGCTCTATGTAATATTCTGGTGGCTGCGTTCATTGCCAGCTGCAGTGGGTTCAGTGTGGTTTTAGGTAGGCCCTTTAGGATGGCATTGGCATAGTCGAAGTGGGTGATTACGAGTGCCTGGAAGAGTGTTCTGAAGTCGTCTGGTTCCAGTAGAGGTCATAGGTGTCGAATTGTAAGTAGTTTGTGGTATATTGCTTTGACCGTATTGTTTATGTGGGCTTTCATATCCAACTGTTGGTCAAGTGTGACCCCGAGGTAGCAGATTGTGGGCTTGCTTTGGAGTTCAGCACCTCTTACTTTTAGTGCTGCTGGTGGCGAGAAGTCTTGGTTCCTGGTAATGAATAGTGCCTCAGTTTTCTTGAAATTTATTCTGAGGTTCTGCATGTGGAGCAAGTCGGTGATAGCATCGAAGCAGGTGGTTAGTGGTGAGAAATCCGGCTGGTCAGCTAAAAATGGCATGTAGAGTAAGACGTCGTCTGCGTATATGAGGCATGAGGTACTGAAAGAGCGGGCGAGTGCACAGATGGGCTGCATATATATGTTAAAGAACAATGCCGATAGGGAGGAGCCCTGTGGAACCCCCTGTTTCTGCTGGAACTGTTTGGAGGCTGTGGGGCCGGTCAGTATGTGCTGCCATCTGTTCGACAGGCATGATTTGCACCAGCTTAAGGCCATGTCCTCGATCCCTTTCTCTGCAAGGCGTCCTATGAGCAAATCATGGTCGACAGAGTCGAATGCTGCAGCAATGTCCAGAAAGATTAGTGCGTAGCCTTGTCTGCTGTTGTCCAATCCAGTGGTTAGTGTGTTGAAGAGGGTGATCAGGAGTGTCTCAACTCCGTGCGCTTCCCTGAACCTGTGTTGGCATGGGTCTAAGGGAGCGGTAGTCTCAATATGGTGTTAGATTTGTTGTTGGACGAGCTTTTCAATTAGTTTGGCCATTAGTGGGATGCTGGAGATTGGCCTGTATGAGTCCACCTTCTGGGGGTCCAGTTTGCAGTTTTTTAGGAGTGGTCTAATGGACGTTTGCTTCAGGCTTCGTGGGAATAAACCCATTGAAAAGGAGAGCTTGATGAGTTTCGCGAGGAAGGGGCTGAATTCCTTGCGCAGTGTTTTTATCCAGAACGCTGGGCAGGGGTTGTTTAGTGCTGTGGTGGTGTTAATCGTAGTGATGGTGTCCTCGATGTTTTTCTCTGATGGTGTAGAGAAGGTGGTTAATGGTGTTCTTCAAGGACCAATCTGTTCATTGTACATTCAGAAAGACCAATCAGGTAGCACTGCATCATAAGGCTGGGGCTGATAGCAGTATGAAGGGCAGGAAAAGGCCTGAGCTCACTTCCTAAGTAGGACCCAGCTTTTGAGAGATGAGTGTGTGGTACCCTCTATCCCTTCCTAACCACCTTTATCCTTTTCTCTTCTTCCCCCGATTTTCCTGCCAAGTTTTCCTGAACAGCAGCAGCAGTGTGGCCCATGGGATCTGTGAACAGATGTATTGTTACCTGCAGTCTCCACCCCCTTTGAACAGGAAGCTGCTGGTAGAGGAAAGGGTACAGGTTGCAAGGGCAGGTACTGACTTATCTGTTCACATACTCCACAACCTGTACTGCTACCACTGCTTTGTGCAAGTTTAAATGAGACTGCAGTATTGTCTTGTGGTGGGGGCAGAAGGTGTGAATCAAAGAAAGAGTCCAGGGGTCATGTTAATCCCATGTAATTCTGCATCAGATCCAGGAGGTGGCAGCACTATATATTTGGCAATTGATGGGGCAGGGGCAGGGGCAGCGTCAGCATGGGCAGAAAAGATGCTGGTACTTAGTAGTGATGCACATCATTTGCAAAAAAAGTCATGCTTGTAACCCATACGATTTGCTGGGAAAACCTGCCATGATGCTAATACCTTTCAGCCAGTCACAACATCAAGTATTGTTTTTTTTGTAAGTATTTGCTCATGCTGAGTGGGATTTTCTGTCACATCACGGCATGTTCTTGATGCAGCTTCAGATCCGATATCACTTTTTCCACCAGGATCTTTTGCTGTTTCAACCAGAGCATCAAAGCTCGTCAAAATGAAGAGCAGCTGTTAGAGATGTGCATGGAATTATTTTCAATGGTTCACTTTCAGAATTTTTGGCTGATTTTTGGGTTCTTTTTTTTTTTTGCTCTTTTCAAACTTTTTCAAGTTTAAAAACATTTTTACACATGGAAATTGGCCGTGCAGATGTTAATTTATAGGTCAGTGTGTGTTCTGGATTTAGTGAACACATTTTTCTGTAGGAGCTGAAAGTGAGTTGCATTCAAGTTCAGTAGGAAGTTCCTGTCCCCAGATGACTTGCAATCTAAAGCTGTACCTGAGGGAATGGAGGGTTAAGTGACTTGCCCAAAATCACAAGAAGCGGCAACAGGATTTGATATGTTACATTGATTTTACACAAACTTTTTCGTGCATGTAAAATGAATGAACCAACTGTGCTCTGATTAATGCACATCCCTAGTAGCTGTTTTTGTTGCGTTTTCTCTGCATGACCATTTATTAAAGCACAGACTTTTACCAGTTCTCTTTGACCTTTTGAATCAGTGTAACTAGAGAGATTTGGGCTGATATTCAAAACCACTTATGCAGTTAGCAGCGGAATTTGACTGTATATGCATTTTTTAAAGTGTTGTCCAGTAGGAAATACATATACATTCTGCCTGTCAGGCTATTTGTGTCTTAATGGAGGTGGGCTTAGGGGCCTTCCCAAAGCACGGTTTAAAGATGTATGGAGAGTGGTGAAATTCAGTTGCTCTCTGCATAACCTGTGTGATTAAACGATGGCAACCAAGTAGCATTTGCACATTCCCACTGCTGGAATTCTGCACACACAATTTAAAATTCTGTGTCAAAAAGCCTGAATTATGCAAAATTCTGCATGCTTTGTTTGTCAAAATAACAAAGCATATTGCTTTTGAGTCATGATTAATGTAAAATACAATACAGATACCCCTCCCCACCCCACTAAAACGTGCAACATTTTGAATTCTTGTGTGTAGATTCCAGCAGGAGTAATATATGCATAACTTTGTATGGATAAGTTATACAGTACTTACAAGTTATACAGCTACCATCCTACTAAAAATTCACCTCATTGTTTTTTTTCCAGAGCTGCTCATCTATGTATAGAATCTTTAAAAAAAGAATAGAACTTCTTGAAAATATGAAACAGTCCTGCAGCATGAATGTATTCCATCAACACTTTGCTGTCCAACTAAACTGAGTGACTGTCTTGCATAAAGAACATAAAAGACAAGAACGTCTCCATTTACTGCAAGTCCTCATACTTCTTCTCTGACTTGTTAGCAACATTGTTCTAAGTTTGGCTCTAGCTATTAATGTCAGTACTGTTTGCTTGACGAATAGTTAATACTATCTCATAAAAAATGTTCCTGGCATGGAACAGAAAATTTGTTCCAAGATTTTCATTTGCAGACAGTAGCAGCATGTGAAACACTTAGGAGATGATCCACCAAAGTTGTCTTATCACTTTTGGAGTCAGTTTATAAGCCATTTCTGCATATAAAACAGTGGTTGATGCAAAGCAATCGCTCGCTATAAAACTGGCCTGACTTTATGCAGTACAAGTATGTACACGACACTATTTCACATATATTTTTACCCATCTTGGGCAGAAACATTCCCCTGGGGCAAAGTTGGGGTGGATTTTGGACTTCAGATTTTTAAAAATATGTGCATATATTTGAGAAATGTTTGTGCATACAAGATAGCAGGTGCACAGGTATTTTTGGTAGAATAATTTTCAAAGAGAATATATATGCAAGTACCTTGGGGATCTGTGCTGAGTCAGCTGCTTTTTAACATATTTGTAAATGACCTGGAAATGGGAATGAGTGAGGTGATCAAATCTGCAGATGATACAAAATTATTCAAAGTTATTAAAACCCAAAATGATTGTGAAAAATTGCAAGAGGACCTTGATAAATTAAAAGACTGGACGTTTAAATGGCAGAGGAAATTTAATGTGGACGAGTGCAAAGTTATGCACCTAGGAAAGAACAACTCAAACTATGGTTACACAATGTAAGGTTCCAGATTAGGAAGCACCACCCAGGAAAAAGATTTAGGCAACTTCGTGGATAACATGTTGAAACCCAGTGTGTAGCAGTGGCCAAGAACGCAAATAGAATGCTAGTTATCATAAGGAAAGGAATGGAGAATAAAACCAAGGATATTATAATGCCTTTGTATCGTTCCATGGTGCAGCCACACCTTGAATATTGTGCACAGTTCTGCTCACCGTATCTTAAAAAGGATAAAGCGGAATTAGAAAAGGTACAGAGAAGAGCCATCAAAATGGTAAAGGGGATGGAAGGATACCCCTTTGAGGAGAGGCTTAGAAGGTTAGAGCTCTTCAAACTGGAAAAGAGATGGCTGATAGAGGTCTGTAAATTAATGAATGGAGTGGGACGGGTAAATGTAGATCGATTGTTTACACCATCAAAAAGTAGAAAAACTAGGGGACATGCAATGAAACTACAGAGTAACCCTTTTAAGACCAATAAGAGAACATATTTTTTTCACTCAATGCATAAACTCTGGAATTTGTTACTGGAGGATGTAGTAAAAACTGTTAGTGTAGCTGGGTTTAAAAAAGATTTGGACAAGTTCCTGGAGGAAAGGTCCATAAACCATTATTAAAGAGGACCCAGGAAATCTACTGCTTGCCCCAATACAAGCATTGTGGAACCTGGTGTGTCTTTTTGGTAACCTGCTAGGTACTTGTGACCTGGATTGGCCACTGTTGGAAACAGGATACTATGCTTATGGACCTTGATCTGACCCGGTATGGCATATCTTATGTTCATATGTTCTTATGTTCAAGCTTTCCCTTTGAAAATGGGTGCATCTTATGGAGAAATTTTGCATATCTGATTATTTTCTTTCCTTGAATCCTGTTAGACCAGTCCAGATGAGTGCGTTATACTCCACAGCCAGCAGGTGGAAGCAGATCAGAGGAACTTTCATTGATGTCATCACTAATACATATGCTGGTGCAGCACTGAGAGACGTCGGGATGACACTTCCTAAGCAGAAAGCAACTCTGAGACACTCAGAACAAACATTAATCAAAACAACACAACTGTTTTGAAAACTGTTGGCTCTATTATATATGACTCTGCTTCAGAAAGATATATCGACAAGCCATGAAAAGGCAGTGAAGAGGCAGCCAGACTTCCCAACCTGTAGGTATAGACTTCTTAAGAGCAGGTCCTAGACTGGTCTGTCATGATTCAAAGAAAGAAAATTATCAGATATGCAAACTACATCCTTGCTTATCCTGCTAGACCACCCAAGCAGTGAAGACTAGGTTGGGAGGAAGACAGCACTCTGGATAATACTGCTTTACCAAAGTGATAAGAGAATGGGAACCCTCTCAACTAGGGGACCCTGCCACAGAAGTCCTCATACCTGAGGTGGCAATAGGAGTGTCAACAGGCTCAGAAAACCCCCTTACTATGGTATGCATGGCCACTCTGGCGCTATTATAGTGACGAAGCTTGGGAGTGACCAAAACCTGTGGAAGGAGATGGCTCACCAAGAACTTTGGGAGAGAGACATATAGACATTCCAGTGTGGGACACACCAGAAGTGTGACATCTAACCTGCTGTCCATTGGATCATCTCGGGAATAGAAGGGTTCTCTGCCTTGGTGTTTCTCGCATTAACTCCCTAGTCAGAAGTGGACACATGAAAATGCGCGCTTAGTGCTGCCATGATCCTTCTATCTTTATGTTTAACCTTTAATAAAAATGCCCCTGAAAGTATGTGCAGTTAGTAATGATGTAAACCACCCTAAGGACTTTCCCAGTAATTCCACAGTTTGCTAACTGGGAAAGTGGAATCTGATGATCGACTGTATCGAAAGCAGAAGCTGGGTCTAGAGTTATACCTATCTTTTCAAGATCTGACATCACTGGCGAGTGCCACTAAACAAGTTGCAGTGCTATGACTTTCTCTGAAATTGTGTTAACAAAGGTGCTGTGGAGTTGAACTACAGAAAATACCTTTCAGCTCTCATTTTAGGGGAAACGTCCTCCTCCTTTTA
The DNA here is from genome assembly GCA_033557465.1 of Ichthyophis bannanicus. Classification (NCBI taxonomy): domain Eukaryota; kingdom Metazoa; phylum Chordata; class Amphibia; order Gymnophiona; family Ichthyophiidae; genus Ichthyophis; species Ichthyophis bannanicus. The sequence goes on along the minus strand of CM066033.1, from coordinate 938,150,107 downwards.
CTATATAGATTTGTGAGGACTGAAGGGACCTCTAGTGGCTCAGAGAGCTGGCTATAGAGGCCCTCAAAGCTCTTCTATATTTTTATTTTATGACTATAGCCCATTGCTTAGTGTTGCTCACCTTGACACGCTCTTGGGCATTATTATAAGGTTGCATTCTTTCTGGTTCTGGTCTTGACTTTCTTGCATAATTATTCATATCCTAGAGAAATGTACTCATCAGCTAAACCTGTACTGCATATTCTAAATGTGGATATCATATGGGGAACAATGATAGAGACTATTTTGGTTTCTTGCATGAATTATTTATTAGTATTTCTTTAGAAAGTGCATTGTTCAGATTTTGCTAACAGATTGCACTTACAAATTGATTTTTCCCTACTAGTGAATGTCATTAAGAGTCTGAACATGTCATTAACAAGTTGAAAAGTGCACACATACAAAGCATTATTTAAGAAAGGACATCCAGGTGCAATAGATTGTTACTAGTGTAAATAATTTGTAGATAGTTACCCCAGTAATGTCCAAGTTATAGTCCCTGTTCATTGAAAATACAATACAGCCCGACTGCATTGTATATGTTCTGTTATATGTAAACCACACTGATTTGAATAGCGCGGTATATAAGAGAATTCAATTGGAAACACTGAAGTGAAAATATGCCCAGAAAAGTTGGTTATATCCAAGTTCGGACACGATTTCAGAACTGTGGACATCCCTGGTATGGTTGGTCATTGAGGATGTCAACATAGACGTCCTCACAATGGTATGCTAGACCGGAGACATGTCCCAGCCTGCCATTCTGCAAGCGGACATTCTGCAGTTCAACGGCCATACAACAGGTGTGGACAGCACTGGGAACATTTCAGTATCATTTCCTCTACATCCTCCGAATGCTTTTCAAGCAAACCGAGCACTCTTAGGTGCCTATTCATGCCCTGGAACAGGTATAGACTTGGACATGGGAGGAGAAAAAGCTGCCATTTCTGAAACTGGGCACACGCAGCTGAGGTCTCTGGAATGCCCTAAACATGCTCGTCCACCACACCCCCTTGCAAGATAGTTGTCCTTGGTGTGGGGATGTCTCCAAAACTGTTTTGTAAAATTGCTTCGGGGACATTTCTGTGATTTGGATGTCTGCGCACCCCTTTTCTTTTCTTTTTTTTTTATTTTTATTATGAATTTTTCACATACTTACAAAGCAAGTATACAAGCATCCGAAATGTTCATATATGCCATAAGCAAAAAATAAGGAAAACATTCATATATAAAAAACAAGCAAAAACAAACATTATCTCTTAGCCCATTAAATGGGGAGAAACGTACCAAATAATTTCAACTCAGGAAAATTCAAGAACTATTCGTTCAATTTATATGACAGCACACCATTATATTGTCCCACCTTCCCCTAAATTACTGTGCCCCCTCTTTATTAGTGGCCCTACCGGCTTCATTTTTTCTCAGGTACCCCTGTAAATGTCTAGTTACGTTTCAGGGGTCTAAATATGTTTTTTCAGATCCTTCTCAATTGCGCACCCCTTTTCAAATGTCCAAAGCACAAACAGAGCTACTAAAATGACCCCAACAATTTGACAAAATGGCACATTTCCCTTTTCCTCCATTTGCAGACTCGAGCATGTCTGTGTGGGGGATTTGATTGAAACAGCCATGGCAAAATATGTCGCAGTAGAGTAGCAAATCTGTGAGCGAGCATGTGCACTTAGTGTGGGTAGTGACCCCTGGTGTATGTGAGAGGTTGGGTTGTATTTATGTGTATCACTCATATAATGTATACTAGCAACAAATCACAACCCAGCCCTACTCAACCGCCAGGACACCGCCCCCAGCACTCCCACATCACACTTTTGCAGCCCCACCCTTTAGCACAACGGTACGCCCAGTATATTGAACGTGTTTATAGTTTCTAATACTGCAAATAGATGCCAATGTGTATATAGTTGCCAATGTGTATATAGCCTTCTAATATTCAGATAGACCCCAAGCATCCCCAGTCAAGGTGTACATCTGCGATCTGAATGAATAACCTGTATATAGTTAGACAACCTGTAAATAGTTGCCAGCTGATCTGGTCACCTGTACATAGTTACCCTTGTTAATCCCAAGTTGTAACACCTGTTCATTGTAAGGACAGCGCAGGTTCTGTCTGCACTGTACAAATTTTGTTGACTGTAAACCGCACTGATTCTAAAGAGCGCGGTATAGAAAAGACATAAAATAAAATAAATAAATAAATAAAAATGATGTGCCTTTCTCTAAGGGCAGAGTTTTGCTGTATATGTGAGGGGATGTCAAAATGAGATGTCAAAATGGGGAAAAGCCGACAGTCACCCAAGGGCACATGGTTCGGAATGATGTATCTTTGAAGGACACTAGCAAAACAGGAAAGTTAGGGCATCCCAATAGAGAGGTTCCAATAAAGGTAAAAGAAATCCAGGTGCCTTTAAGTAAAAACCAGACCAAGCTGAAAGATTCCAAATTAATCCTGTCATTCAATAGCCAAATTGTTAATATGAACAAAAAACAAACTTTGAAATGCCTATATGCAAATTCTAAAGTCCAAAAAAGAAGATGAGAGAGTTAGAATATATAGCACTGAGTGTAAGGTTAGATATAACTGGCATCTTAGAGACCTGGTAGAAGGAGGATAACCAATGGGACACTGTGATACAAAGTTACAAACTATATCGCAATGATAGGTAGAGGGGTGTTGCTATATGTTAACGAGGGCATTGAGTCAAACCAGATAAAGGTTTTGCAGGAGATAAAATATACTGTAGAATCTTTATGGATAGAAATTCTATGTAAAAAGAAGGAGGGAATGGCAGTGGGGGTGTACTACCATCTGCCTGGCCAGACAAAACAGACAGATGATGAAATGCTAAAAGAAACTAGGGAAGCTTGCAAAGTTTACAACACAGTAATAATGGGAGATTTCAATTACCCAGTATTGGTTGGTCAGTGTTACATCAGGCCTTGTTAGGGAGATAAAGTTTCTAGATGACTGCTAAATGGCGCAATTGGTTCAGGAACCAACTTGAGGGGAAGCTATTTTAGATCTAGTTAGTGCAGGGGTCTCCAATTCTGGTCCTGGAGGGCTGCAAACCAGTCAGGTTTTCAGGATGTCCCTAATGAATATGCATGAGATATATAATAAAAACTATAATAAGGAAACTCCCTAGCAATCATCAGAGAAGAAATACTGCAGAACTCCTCCTCACAACTCACCCAGACTTAGTTAAATCCAACCAATCAGCATGTGTACGAGCATTCTCCTTATATGCTCCAACAATATGGAACTCCTTACCCGTGAAAATTAGAACTACCGTGGAATTTAAGGACTTCAGGGAGCTATTAAAAACGCACCTGTTCCAAATTCACTTTGCGGGTGTTACATAAATATAGATTAATTAGTGCACTCAACTCCTGTCAAAGCACATGACATCATTTCAGATGATACTGGTCCCTCTATCCCTCCCTCCACACTCTTAAGTTACTGTTATTTCACTTATTTAGGGTTTACTGTAATGTTGACTTTTTTTTTCTAACAATTCTGGTTCACTGTAATATTTTACTAGTTCATTATATGCAATTAGTACTTTGAAATGTTTACTGGTTCATTGTAATGTATTGCTTACTGTTCTTGTAATGTTAGCTTGTTTAATGTAATGCTATGTTAATTTTAAACCGCATTGATCTTTGGAAATGCGGTATATAAGCTTTTCTAATAAATAAATAAATTTGCATACTCTGCCCCCATTGTATTCAAATGTATATCATGAATATTCATTAGGGACACCCTGAAAACCTGACTGGTTTGCGGCCCTCCAGGACCGGAATTGGAGACCCCTGAGTTAGTGGAACACAGGATCTAGTGTAAGAGGTAACGGTGTTGGAGCCGCTTGGCAATAGTGATCATAACATGATCACATTTCATTTAATAAATGGAGGGAGGATATCAAGGAAATCAACTGCTAGCATTTAACTTTTCTAAAAGGAGACTATGATAACATGAGGAAAATGAATAAGAAAAAAACTAAAAGGAGCAACTGCAAAGGTTAAGAGATTACATCAGGCCTGGGTATTATTTAAAAATTCTATCTTGGGAGGCGGAGCTTGGCAAGGAGAGGAATGGACGCATAGAGCGTGAGCTCCAGAGAGAGACGGCCTTAATCCTGTGTCAGCGCTAAAACTCTTGATCCACTTGCTACCAAACTTACTGGAGAGTGAACGGAGATGGCAAACTCCAAGCCAGTCAGATTGGATTTTGTCTCCGGGACTGGAGCCGGGAATAAGAGATCGAAAACGGAGCCGCCCTCGCCACAGAAAATGGCGGCTGGGCGCGATCACCCGGAAGCGCTGCAAGAATTACTGCAGGAGATCCGCGCGGTGAAGGACATTGTGACTGCCACCAACGCTTCACTCCAGAGTGTGCAGGACGACATGGTGCAGTTGAAGGAGCAGTTCGGGAACCTAATGAGTCGACAGGACCACATGGAAAGCAGGTTGGTGGTGCATGAGGAACGATTGAAAATCTCGGAGAAGCACTCGCGGCAGATTGAGCAGCTGCAGAAGGAGCTGGACGATATTAATAACAGAGCAAGGAGGAATAATGTGCGCGTGGTGGGAGTCCCTGAGGGGGCGGAAGGGAAGGACATGTTCACCTTTATACATAAGCTTATGGCTTCCACGCTGAACCTTTCATTTGATGTGCCCTTTGAGATCGAGAGGGCACATCGCGTTCCCACACAGGCCCTGCTTAACAGCAAAAGACCGAGGCCTATTATCTTTAAGACTCTCCGGCACCAACATGCGGTGAGGATTTTTGAAGCAGCGCGGGCTCGCTACCCCGTGGAATTCGAGGGCCATAAATTGATGTTCTTCCCCGATTTTGCCAAAAATACTGTGGATAAACGGAAGCGTTTTTTGGATCTGAGACCGAGATTGAATCGCCTGCAAGCACGTTTTGGATTGCTCCAACCTGCACGGATGAGGGTCACTTTACACAATGTCACCAAGACTTTTGATGACCCGAATGCCTTGGGACTGTTCATTGAAGAGAAAGAAGCTGAGCTGATGAACAGTTGATCTTTTATCAGGGGCCCTGGTTCTTTTCTTAGTTGCTGATTGTGTGGCGGCTGCTGGGCGGCTAAAGTGGCGGCTCAGCGGCTTGCTTGCAGGGGCCTCATTCCTGTGTGAGTGTAATGTGGTAGCTTGTGGGATGATATTGGTATAGTGGGCTGCTCGGCGCTGACTGTTTTTTTGTATTTACTGCAGATGTTCTCCCTCTGCGCGTCCTATCCCCTTCAGTCTGGGTTCACCCATTAAGAATGTTTGGGTCCTCCCTCCCGTGGGCCTCCTGGGCGACATTAACCCTGGGTATGTAAGGGATATTTTGTCATTGTCTGTACAGAACTGTAGGCATCTTACTGCTGCTAATCGATTAAGGGGCGGAACTTTGGTTGGGGTGGGGAGTCATGCTGCTGGGGGGGGCGTGTGGCCACTACAGATATGTCAGTATCTATACCTTATGGCGGGCTCTATGGCTACTCTGAGAATACATTCCTTAAATGTTAAGGGGGTAAATAGTCCTATCAAGAGAGAGAAAATTATTCTCTATGCCAAGCACATCAGTTGTGACATCTTGTTTTTGCAAGAGACACATTTGAATGAAAAGGAATCCCTGAAACTGAGTATCAGTCCCTTTACGCTGCTAGCGTTTTCAGCAGCGAAGGGTAAACACAATGGGGTGGCTATCCTTGCCCGAAAGGAGCTCAAGCTGCAGGTGAGCCATTCTCAGACAGATGATGAGGGTAGATGGGTCAAGGTCTGTGTTGGGTTGGGAGCCTTGGACTTGGTCTTTATCAATGTTTATGCTCCTAATGGGGATAGCCCGGGGTTTTTTCAGACTTTGGCTGACTTGGTCTGTGCCGCGTCTTCCACTTCTTTGATTCTGGGGGGCGATTTCAATTTGGTCCTGGATATGCTGGTGGATAGGAAGCCTCCCAGAACCAAGGGGGGGAGTCGATCCCGGGGTATTTTGCACTCTATGATGCGGGAATCGGGGCTGGTAGATGCGTGGAGACTACTGCACCCGGATGCGCAGGAGTTTACATTTTTCTCGTGCCCTCATAAGTCCCTGTCGCGCATCGATTTTTTTCTGCTCTCCAGATCTCTCTTCCCACACCTAACGGAAGCAGGTATTCATAGTGCGAATGTCTCGGACCATGCCGCTGTGTCCCTCGTTCTGGAGGATGTTCGGCCGGCTGTGGGTTCTGGCAGATGGGGGTTTGACCGGACCTGGCTGGCGGATGATGAGTTCCAGCTGCAACTGAAATCAGCCATAGTGGATTATTTTGAGCTTAATCCCCCTCACCTATCCTCTGGGTGGGCTAGATGGGAAGGATTTAAAGCCTCCATACGGGCAGTTATCACCAGTTTCGGCATTGGGAGGGCAAAACTCAGTAAACAGCGCCTGGAGGCGCTGGATAAGCAAATCAGGGCCGGGGAACGGATCTTGGTTAAGGGAGCGGATCCGTGTGCCCTGCTTCGACTACAGCGCCTACGTTTTCAATATAATCATGCCCTCACCTCTGAGGCGGTTAAACATATCCGCTTGCAAGACGGGTTATATTACTGGGAAGGTGATAAGGCCGGGAAACTCCTCGCCAGTCGTCTGAAGGCACGGCAAGAAATGGGGAGAGTCGCCGCTCTGCGGGATGACCGTCGAGATATAATTGAGGTCAAGGATGCGGCAATACTAGAGTTGTTTAGAGTCTTTTATGAGAGCTTATATTCCTCAGAAACGGATTGTTCTTCTGAGGCCTTTCAACAGCTCCTGTCTACGGTCCAGAGTCCAGAGATGAGTCCAGAGTTGATGGCCGTGCTTGACCTACCCATCTCTTTGACGGAAATTGATGAAGCGGTGGCCTCCCTGGAGGTAGGCAAAGCGACGGGCCCAGATGGCCTGCCGGCTGAGTTCTACAAGGTGTTTTTCCGCAAGTTAGGGCCTTCTCTGTTGCTATATTATCAAGCCCTCCTGGGAGAGTGTCCTCGGACCGGCTCTTTTGCGTCAGCGAATGTTGTTGTCATAGAGAAACCCGGGAGAGACCCGCTGGAGGTTGGGAATTACCGCCCCATCTCTTTGTTAAATGCGGATTATAAGATCTATGCCACTATTCTAGCGAAGCGGTTGTCTTCTGTGATTCCGCGGTTGATTCATCCGGACCAGTGTGGCTTCATTGCGGGTCGCTCGACCGCAGATAATGCCAGGCTGTTATGCCATGTGTTGGTCGCGACTGAATCTCAGGCTGAACCCGGGGTCGGCTTATCCCTGGACGCTGAAAAAGCCTTCGACCGCTTGGAGTGGTCCTTCCTGTTTCATACCCTTCGATGGTTTGGTATTGGTGAAGGATTTCTTGACCTCCTGAGAGTGATGTATGCTAACCCCACTGCTCGGATTTGCGTCAACGGGGCCTGTTCTCAGGAATTTCATTTAGGCAGGGGAACGCGGCAGGGCTGCCCTCTCTCACCTCTGTTATTTAATTTGGCCCTGGAGCCTTTAGCCCTTTTAATTAGGCAGAATGGGTTGATTCATGGTATTAGGGTCTCGGATATTGAGATAAAACTGTCGGCTTATGCTGACGACTTGTTGCTTTTCACTCATCCGGACTCGGTCCCGCATATCCTTGCTCAGATTGGGGATTACGCAGCTCTCTCGGGATATAAGATAAATTGGTCAAAGTCGGTAGCTTTCCCTTTAAATTCTCGGGTGTTTAAATCCCATATGACACAATACCCGTTTGTCTGGGAGCCGGGGATGGTCAAATATCTTGGGGTTTCCTACTGTTTTCCCATGGAGGAAACGGTTCGTCGGAACGCAGACAAATTGGTTGCCATGGCGAAGTTCCTGATTACTAAGTGGTCTCCCTTGTCTTTGTCGTGGTGGGGGCGCCTGGAGACTATCAAAATGACTATCATGCCCAAAATTAATTATATCCTTGAGATGGTACCGTTGCTATTTGCTGAGTCGGTGTACAAGCAGATTGAGCGAATACTTGTGGGTTTTCTATGGAATGGCAAACCCCCGCGTATAGCGCTCTCCAAGCTTAAGGGAGCCAAGGAGGACGGGGGTGTGAACTTTCCCGACTTTAAACGTTATCACTGTGCCTTTCTGATTAAACAAGGGGGACGGTGGATGGAGGATGTTACTGCTCTTAGCCCTGTTTGGTTGGCCCTGGAGAGGAATATAGTGTCTCCGTTCCCGTTGCCGTTGGCCACGGGTATGCTTTTTCCTTCGGCTAAGCCGGGATCTCTGCTCATAACAGCTGCCCAAAGAGCATTTCAGGAGGTTTTCTCTCAGGGAACATTGGCGGAAAGATTCTCACTTGACCTCCCAATTTGGTATAATCCCCTTTTTAAGATTCAAGCCAAGCCCTTCGCCTGGAAACAGTGGTATAGTAGAGGAGTGTGGACGTTGGGACAGCTTATTAGCAGTGGGACTTGGAAGGGCTTTTGTGATTTGCAGCTGGAATTCAACATCCCAGGAGTGCTGTTTTTCCAATGGCTTCAGTTGAAACATTGTCTGGGGGAAGCGCTGGGAGGGGTTGGGTTCTCTGGGGAAACTGGGGAGACATTGACCCAAATCGCCCAGGCTTGGGCGGGTCGAGGTATAGCCTCCTCTTTATACAAACGATTGGGTCCTCCGCTTTCTTTGGGTGTCCAGAGGACGCAAGAGAGGTGGGAGAGCGAATCTGGTGTTGTCCTGCCCCCCCGGTGTTGGAGGGATTTCTGGGCCAAGCAAACGCGCGTTTCCAAGTCAGCCTCAGTCACGCAGACCCTGTTTTTTTTTGCTCATAGGGCTTTTATCACGCCAGTGAAGCTCAGCAAGTGGGCCACTCCAGCTAATAATACCTGTTGGCTTTGTCAGCTTGCAGTGGGGACCTTTCGGCATACCGTGCTGGAATGCCCCCAACTTGATAATTACTGGTCTCAGGTTTGGGATCGTATCCAAGTAATCTTAGGTTTTCGAGCCCCTCTCTCATGGGAGATATTGATTTACCGCTCTGGTTCGGGGGTCCCTTTGCAGCATGACTCCTTTCTCCTAGATTTTCTCCTGGGAATTGCCATTTTTTGCCGCATGCGCAATTGGAAAGTGGTGTCTGATCTTCAGTGGCAGGTTTGGTGGAACTGTGTGTGTCTGTATAGTAAATATGAAATGATGCCCCGTAGAGGTAGGCGTACTCTAGACAGCGATGGCAGAAAGTGGCAGCCCCTATTACGTTTTTGTAAGGTAGCTCGTTGCTCTCTGTAAATTGGCTCTTCTGCGCCCTGTGGATGAGCAACATTGTACGGTCCTTAATTAACATTATTGTACTGATCTGTGTAAAGGAGGGAATTGGGAGTGATGTAACCCAGGGAGGTGGTCACGGGAGGGAAGGGAGGTGGGGATTTACGGGAGGGATGATTGGGATTGTTGGTTGTTTGTATTGTTTTGGTTTTGGAAAATTTAAATAAATTTACAAAAAAAAAAAATAAAAATAAATTCTATCTTGAAATCCCAGTCAGACCAAATGTATTCTACTCTTTAAGAAAGGTGGAAGGAAGGCCAAACAGTCAGTTTGGCTTAAAAATGAGGTCAGAGAGGCTGTTATAGCTAAGAGAAAATTCTTCAGAAAATGGAAAAAAGATTCAAATATTGAAAACAGGAAATATAAGTACTGCAAGTTAAATGCAAAGCATTGATAAGGCAGGCAAAGAGAGAATTTTTAAAAGAAGCTTGCTGTGGAAGTAAAAGCGCATAATACAATATTTTTCAAATACAATCGCAGCAAAACACCTGTGAGAGAGCCAGTTGGACCATTAGGTGATAGAGGGGTAAAAGGGGCACTAAGAGAGGACAATATCATAGCGGAGAGACTGAATGAATTCTGTTTCAGTCTTTACTGAAGAAGATGTAGGAAACTTACCCATGTCAGAAATGATATTCAAAAGTGATGAATCAGAGGAATTGAAACAAATTTTGATAAATTGGGAAGATGTACAGTAGTACAGCTATTTGATAAACTACAGTGCAATAAATCAACTGGACTGGATGGCATATATCCCAGGGTGCTGAAAGAACTAAACTATGAGATTGCAAACCTACTTGTAGTAATCTGTGAACTTTCCTTAAAATCATCAGTATTATCTGAGGATTAGAGTGTGATCAATGTAACACCAGTTTTTAAAAAGGGTTCCAGGGGTAATCCGGGAAACTAAAGGCCATCTGGACCAGGCAAATTAATAAAAAACAATATAAAGAGCAAAATTACTGCACATGTGGATAGTCATGCTTAATGGCAGGAAGCCAACATGGATTTAGCCAAGGAAAGACTTGTCTCGCTTATAATCTGTTATATTTTTTTGAAGGTATGAATAAAGAGGTAGATAAAGGTGAGCCAGTTGATATAGAGCTCGATTCTGAGATGGGCATGTCCGGGCTATCTGTATGTCCCCATGCAGGATGGGGACATTAGGATCCGATTCTATTCTATGGGAACAAAACATTTCCACGTCATGCAGAATCAGGCCCGAGGATGGTCCGGCGTGCCCCTGGCTGCCTGCGGGGATGTCCTCCCTGCAGGCTCCCCTGGCTGCCATGGCTCAGCCCCCCCTCTTCCCTGCCACCTAACCCATGGCTGGCCAGCCGGAGCCTCGATCGGGCAGCGAGACCTCCTCTGCACCCAGCCCTGGCTCTGGGGGAGGATCTCCAGGTCTGATCGGGTCAGTGCTGCTTATTCCATTTTCAAGGTGGAATAAGCAGCACGTCCCCATGGACCCCGCAGGACATAAAGGGCCATGATCTGAATCGGCCCTATACATCCTGCTGGGATGTCCTGCCCCTGCTTCTCCCTGCCCCCACCCCCTGCCAGCTCTCCCCATCCAGGATGTGTGCGGAGAGCAGGAGGGGGAATAGGGTCTGGATGGCTTGCGGAGCCGCATGTCCCGCTGGGACATGCAGCCCTGCAACCTGCGTCTCTGAATCAGGCCCATAGTGTATCTGGATTTTCAGAAAGCCTTTGACAAGGTCCCTCATGAGAAACTTGTGGAAATTGAAAAGTCATGGGATAGGAGACAGTGTACTATTGTGGATTAGGAACTGGTTAAAAGATAGAAAACAAAAAGTAGGGCTAAATGGCCAAATTTTTTAATGGAGAAAGGTGAATAGTAGAGTGCTCCAGAGACCTCTTTATCTCTAATACGCTACATCTCCTGGCTCTTACTGAAACTTGGCTTCTCCCTGAAGATTCAGCTTCAGTCACTTCCCTCTGTCACAGAGACTACCTATTTTCCCATATGCCTCGGCCAATTGTCTATGGTGGCGGTGTTGGGTTCCTACTCTTTTATTTCTGCTAATTCTAGCTCCTCCTTCTGCATCCATCTAATTCCTTTGCTTACTTTGAAGTCCATGCCATCTGCCTATTTTATCCACTACCTCTCTGGGTAACTGTCATTGACTGACTCCCCAACAAGTTCACCTCTACCATTCTCACAGACTTTGACTCTTGGCTCTCTTTCTTTCTGGATGCGTCTTCCCCTTCTCTTATTCTTGGGGATTTTTTCATGTTGATGATCCCTCGGACCCTTCAACCTTAAAGCACCTTTCCCTAACCTTCTCATTCAACTCCAGTTGTGCTGTACTGCTCCTACCCACAAGCATGGTCACTGCCTTGACCTTGTTTTCTCCTCCAACTGTTCACCCTCAAACCTCTCTACCTCAGTTCTGTTCTTATCTGACCATCACCTGCTAACCTTCACCCTTAACCATCCCCTATCTTGGTCTCGCCTGATCTCCACCAACATGTTTAGGAACCTTCACACTGTTGACCCTTCATCTCTCTCCACTGCTGTCTTATCATCTCTTTCCCCTACTATGTCATCTAAGTCCATTGATAGGGCAGTATCCTCCTATAACACTTTGCTGTCCTCTGTTCTGGATGCACTTTTTCCTCTTATTCCATGCCCTGTAAGGCAAACTGTACCTCAACCCTGGCCGTCCTCAACAACCCACTACCAGCGTTCCGGTGCCCGTGAGCTGAACACCTTTGGCTTATATCACATACCCTTGCTGACTACCTACATTTCAAATTCATTCTAACCTCTTTCCAATTGGACATAGCGCTAACCAAACAAGAGTTCTATGTCCATCTGACTAACTCTCTTGCCTCTGACCCTCGCTGTCTCTCTGCTATGCTCAACTCTCTCCTCAAGATCCCTCCTCCTCCAATCCCTCCTTTACTGTCTGCCCAGACCTTGGCTGACTACTTCCATAACAAAGTCCAGAAGATTAGCCTTGAATTATCTGCAGGGTCATCTCCACCTCATCTTCCCCTCCTCTTCCCCTCCTCTTCAATCCCAAATCCTTCTCTCCCCTTCCGTCACCCTTTCTTCCTTTTCTGAAATCACTGAGGAGGAAACTGCAAATCATCTTTCCTCCTCCAAAATGACTACCTGCTCCTCCAGTCCCATTTTCACCTGTCTTCTAAGCTCTCTCTCTTCTGCCATCATCCCTTCCATCTGCCATATCCTTAATCTATTGCTTTCCACTACAACTGTTCCTGTGGTCTTCAAAAATGCTGTGGTTACACCTCTCCTCAAAAAGCCTTCACTAGATCCTACCTGTCCTTCAAGTTATTGACTTATCTCTCTCCTCCTCTTTGCTTCAAAACTACTTGAATGAGCATTTAAAGCCACTGTCATGAATTTCTTTCCTCTCAAGACCTTCTAGACACACTGCAATCTGGCTTTCATTCTGTACATTCCACAGAAACACCTCTTGCCAAAGTCTCCAGTGACTTGTTCCTTGCCAAATACAAAGGCCTCTTCAAAGAAGCATGGGACAAACACAGAGGATCTCTAAAGAAATAAAGGGGACTGTTGTAGTGGTTGATATGGAAGAACAGACTAGATAGGCCATGTAGTTTTTTTATGTTGTCATGTTTCTAGGGTTATCTACTTGATTCTCACCCTTCTTGACCTTTCTGCTCCTTTTGACGTTGATCACCACCTTCTCCTCAATACCCTGTCCTTATTTGGATTTAGGGGCTTTGTTCTATCCTGTCCTGTCCTGGTTTTCTTATCTCTCCCATCACCCTTTTGGTGTATGTTCTGGTGGTTCCTCCTCTATCACCATCCCACTTTCAATTGGTGTACCTCAGGGCTCTGTTTTGGGACCTCTTCTTTTCTCTCTATAGACTCAGTCCCTTGGTGCACTTATTTCCTACCATGGTTTTCAGTACCATCTTTATACTGACAACGCTCAGATCTACCTTTCTGTGTCTGAAATTTCTCCAGGAATCCAGACCTGGATCTCTGCCTGCCTAGCTGACATTGTTGCCTAGATGTTTCACTGCCATCTGAAAATGAACATGGCCAAAACTGAGCTCCTTATCTTTCCACCTAAACCAACCTCCCCTCTTCCTCCCTTCTCTATTTCTGTGTATAACACCACACTCCTTCCTGTTTCCTCGGCTCACAACATTGGGGTCATCTTTGACTCTACTCTTTCTCTGCACACATCCAACAGATAGCTAAAACCTGTTGCTTCTATCTCTATAACTGGCAAAATTCATCCCTTCCTTTCTATACACACTACTAAGACACTTATCCACTCTTTAGTGACTTCCCATCTTGATTATTGCAATCTTCTCCTTGCTGATCTCCCTCTGAATCATCTCTCTCCCTTCAATCTGTTCAAAACTCAGCTGTGTGACTAATCTTCCACCAGCCTTGATATACTCATATAACCCCTCTTCTCAAGTTGCTTCAGTGGCTCCCTATCCATGTCCATATCTAATTCAAACATCTCCTACTGACCTATAAGTGCACTCATTCTGCTGCTCCTCACTACCTTTTCCTCTTATCTCTCCCTACAACCCTCTTTGGGAACTTCTCTTCTACAGCCAACCCGATTTCAATCCTTCCATCTTGCTGCTCCTTATGCCTGGAACAAACTACCTGTGTTTGTGTGTCAGGCTTCATCTCTGGCCCTTTTCATGTTCAGGCTGAAAACTCAGTTCTTCGAGGCTGCTTTTAGATACTGATGTTCTTAGTTTTCTATGTGTTTCCTTTCCATTCCCCTAGATATATCCTTGTCATCAGATGTCTTGACTAGATCATAAGCTCTGATGATCAGGGACTGTCTTTTACATGTGTTTGTACAGTGTAGTGTATGCATTGTAGTGCTATGCAAATTATTAGTAGTAGGATCTGTACTGGGCATTCTGCTTTTTAACATATTTATAAATGACCTGAAAATGAAAATAACAAGTGAGGTGATCAAATTTGTAGATGACACAAAATTATTTAAAGTTGTTAAAATGCAAGAGGATTGTAAAAAATTGCAAGAGGACTTGAAAAATTGGAAGAATGCCAAATGGCAGATGAAATGTAATGTGGACAAGTGCAAAGTTATGCACTTAGGGAAGAACAACCGAAACTACAGTTATACAATGCAAGGTTCCACATTAGGACACTCAGGAAAACAATCTAGATGCCATCCTGGATAGTATGTTGAAACTCTCTGTCCAGTGTGCAGCTGTGGCCAAGAAAGCAAATAAATGCTAGGAATCATAAGGAAAGGAATAGAAAATAAAACCAACGCTATTATAATGCCTCTGTATTGCTCCATTGTGCGACCACATCTTGAATATTTGTGCAGTTGTGGTCACTATATGTTAAAAAGGATATAGCAGAATTGGAAAAGGTACAGAGAAGAGAGACCAAAATTGTAAAGGGGATGGAAGGATATCCCTATGAGTAAAAGATTAAAAGGTTAGGGCTCTTCAACTTGGAAAAGAGACGGCTGAGGGGGGATATGATAGAGGTCTATGAAATAATGAATGGAGTGGAACGGGTAAACATAGATCTGTTGTTCACTCCTTCAAAAAGTAGAGAGACTACAGGACACACATTGAAGCTACAATGTGGCACATTTAAGACTAATCAGAGAAAATATTTTTTCAGCCAGAGTGTAATCAAACTCTGGAATTCGTTACCAGAGGATGTAATAAAAACTTTTAGGGTAGCTGGGTTTAACTCAGGTTTCCTGCAGGAAAAGTCCATAAACCATTATTAAAGAGGACTGGGGGAATCTACTGCTAACCCCTGAGACAAGCAGCGTGGAATGTGTATACCTTTGGGAACCTGACACGTACTTGAGACCTGGAATGGCCACTATTGGAAATAGGATACTGGGCTTGATGGACCCTTGATCTGACCCAGTATGACATATCTTACGCTTTTATGTAAAGGGTAGGGGGAATGTTTGTTTGTTAAAATCTTGCTATACTGCAATTTATAATATCATCATTGCAGTGTACAACTACATACAAAGAAAAAAAGAATATAAAACAAGAATAAAAAAATTAATATGATGATACAGTACTTAACCAAAGAAAGGAATAGAAAAGAAAAAGAGCAAGAATTACTAGAATGGTAAATCACCCTCCTCTAAAGGCTCTATAATTCCTTAGAGAGCAAATTACACCTCTGGGTAGACTTGGGTAAAAAAAAAAAGTAGCTTTTAATGTGGCCTTAAATTTTTTCAGAGTAGGTTCCAACCGTATGTGATGGGGTAAATTCTCCATAAATATAATGCTACAAAATATAAAGCAGCTTGACAAGTAGATTCTAAATGGGCTTGACCAGGAGAAGGAAGAATAAGAAAATTTTCATTCTACGACCTGAGAAAACATGACATTATATAAGGTATTAACAGATCAGAGAGAGAATAGTTTTCCTAAACAAAGAGCTTTAAATGTCCACAATGGAATTTTAAATTTAACACTATAAGTAATAGGAATGTGTGTGTGTGATGCATGTTTGTGTGTGTTGGAGGTGTGTGATCAGCAGTGTGTATTGGGGCTGTATATGTGTGTGTTATGGGTGTGTTCCTTGGAGTCTGTATGGATGTGTTTGTGTGTGTGTGCATATAGGTAATGTGTCATAGGGACTGTTTGGTGGTGTTTGTGTGTGTTGGAGATATGCTTTCTTGCTCCCTTGCACTATTCCCCCTCCGTATCAGGCTGAAGTAGAAAGCTTGCATGGGTTTTACAAGCCCCTAACACCATGTTTAAGCACACTTTATGATCCTTTAAATGCAGAAAACAAACGTAAACACCGATGGAAAAACTAGCGGCCTACTAATGCCACTATACTTAACTCTATTTAAATGAACTTTTAATTATTTAAATGTATTTTAATCAACTGGTCTGGTATGCAAATTATGGCTACACCAATGCAGAGACAGGCATAGAGGATTTCACAACTAGCCATAGCGCCAACATTTTTACTGCAGGGTCTGATGCATGTCCCCGACAGTATTTTGATGGCACTGGGTGCTTTCCCCAATGCCTAGATCATGTCCTCAGATGGGAAAACCCCTGATGCCATCAAAACACTGTCAGGGGCCGGTGTCCTGACAAAGTAAGAACCTGGTGGTGTAGTGGTCCCTGTATCGCTACGCCCACCCCCCCAACCCAAAGCAAAATAAAATAAAAGTCAGAACCTGGTGGTCTAGCAGCCTTTTGAACCCCCTACCCCACAATCCAAAGAAAATTAAAATTACCTGGTGGTCTAGCGACCTCTTGAATGCCCACCCCCCAACCCAAGTAAAATTAAAATTACCTGGGGGTCCAAAATCCAAAACCCCCGTACCTTAAAATAGGCAGGAGTGCTGCTTCCGCACTCCTGCTCTGGTCTGCCATCTTGTAAAATGGCACACCTGGTCCCGGGCGGTGCATCCTGGGATGCGCCAGGTGAGGTCAGACTGCCATATAAGGTAGACTATGCTTATATAGCAGTCTAACCTCACCTGGTGCATCCCAGGATGCACCGCACGGGGTCAGGTGCACCATTTTACAAGATGGTGGACCAGAGTAGAAGCGCGTAGGCAGCACTCCCGCCTATTTTAAGGTATGGGGTTTTTGGATTTTGTGGCCACTAGACCACCAGGCAATTTTCATTTTACTTGGGGTTGGGGGGTGAGGGGTTCAAGGGTCCGCTAGACCATCAGGTAGTTATTTAAATTTTACTTTGGGTTAGGGGTGGGGGTTTCAAGGGACCATTAGACCATCAGATAATTACTTTTTATTGAGGCACCAGTTCCCCGATGATCGAGTGCCATCAAAATCTGTCGGGGGGGGGGGGGGGGAGAAACAGGCCGCTGGGCCACCAGGGAATGTGTTTTGTCTGGTAGGGCCCCCAATGGAGTGGAGGAGTAGCTTAGTGGTTAGAACACTGGCTTGGTAACCAAGCAACCAGGGTTTAATTCCCTCTAGCACTCCTTGTGGCCTTGGGCAAGTCACTTAAACTTCCATTGCCTCAGAAGAAAAGCCTGTCAATCTACTTCCAGTCACACTGCCAAGAAAACCCAGGAGCTTCTGGGTCACCAGAAGTCAGCATTGCTCAAAGGCATGCATTGCAGGCCCTTGATAATATTTTGATGGCATCGGGGGCTATTTCCGATGCTGTGATCATCCCCGATGCCATCAAAATACTCTTATGCAAATTAGCCATGCAGTGCCCGGAGAGCAAGCCAAATTAACACAGGCTTCTTGTGTGCATGTGTTTGGTTTGCTGTTCCAGTTTAATGTTGCAGTGGCTCATGTGCATGGTTAATATGAGGGTTATTTGCATACCCTATCATTCCTTCACCACACGTTAAAATGTGTGCATTGTCCGGAACATAAAAAAATTGTTTCAGTGCGGGTCTAGTGCCAGCTTTCTGCATCGACCTGTATGTTTGGCTACTCTCCCTCTCCTCCTTTCCTGACACCCCCTTTCTCTCCATCCCTCCCTCTCTTCTTGTACTCTGTTTCTACCTTCCGACCTGATTCTGATTCTGTGGGGATGTCTAACCCCGTGGGATCAGAATCTACTTCTCTACATCGTGATCAGCTGTAAAGGGGCTGGACAGCCAGTACAGAAACAAAGAGACATGATGGCAGAAAAAGACCACATGGCCTATCTAGTCTGCCCTTCCATATCAGCTACAATAGTCCCCTTTTTACCTTTAGAGATCCTCTGTGTTTGTCCCAAGCTTTTTTGAATTCAGATATTGTCCCTGTGTCCACCACCTCCACTGGGAGACTATAACATGCATCTAACACTCTGTCCGTAAAGAAAGCACAGTTACTTATCTGTAACAGGTGATCTCTGGGAACAGCAGAAATTAGTCTTCACATATGGGTACGTCGGCACTGACGAAGCCTGCGCGGGAATGCTCCACAGCATCCAATAGGAAAGCTTTTGGGAGCATCCCACCACGCCTGCGTGCTGCCTTCCTGCCTTTCCCAACTGCCTCTCCTCAGTTGAGTTTTAAAGCTGAGACAAAGAGAGAGAGAGAGAAGGGAAAGATAGAGATAGAGAGATACAACTCCTAGGGAAGGTGGGTGGGTTGTGAAGACTAATTCTTGCTGTTCCCAGAGATCACCTGTTACAGGTAAGTAACTGTGCTATCTCCAGGAACAAGCAGGAATGAGTCTTCACATATGGGGACTCCCAAGCTAAGATGCCTGGAGGGAGTCCCAGCATGCTGCGAATCTAAGATGGGCCATGCTATTCTTCAGAACCTCAGGCATCCTGGGGATGGAGGGTAGGAGTTGAACTAAAAAGAATGTGCTGTGGAACAGCTGGACTAAACAGGACGTCTAGATAGGAGTCCCTGTGCAGATGATATTTAGCAGTAAATATTGAATTGCCATATACTAATATGGACCTTACCTGGTGGTATTGTAAAATGTTTATGGAGGTTCATATGGATCTGCTAGTACGAGCCAGCAGAATATCCTCAAGGAGTACCTCACTGTAGAGTAGAGGTAAATAAACTGCAAAAAACAGGTGGAGGTCAGAACCCTTAAGGGTGAGAAGTAGTCCCAGAGGAAACTGGGGTAGTTCAAAGAGGTAGGTCTTCAGCGAAAACGCAGAAGGCCTTGTTAGGTAAGGCTTAAGCTCTATTGACCTTAGAGAAGAAATGGTTCTTGTAGGAGAAGAGGGGTATTGAAGACCCCTGTATTGGATGACAAAATAAGGACAGAAGTATGAGGCGTTGTAGCCTCCTATTTTCTGAAGATTCGGAATGTCTTTCCTAATTGAAGTCACTTAGGAAAAATGATGGTACATGGAGAGCTTCAGATGTACAAACATAAGAACATAAGATATGCCATACTGGGTCAGACCAAGGTACATCAAGCCCAGTATCCTGTTTCCAACAGTGGCCAATCTAGGTCTTACATACCTAGCAGTTTTCCCAAAAGACACAGGTTCCGCAATGCTTGTACTGGGTCAAGCATTGATATCCTGGGTCCCTTCTTAATAATGGTTTATGGACCTTTCCTCCAGGAACTTGTCCAAACGTTTTTTAAACCCAGCTACACTATCAGCCTTTACTACATCCTCCAGTAACAAATTCCAGAGTTTGATTACACGTTGAGTGAAGAAATATTTTCTTTTATTAGTTTTAAATAGTTTACCCTGTAGCTTCATTGCATGTCCCCTAGTCTTTCTATATTCTGATAATGTAAACAATCGATCTACGTTTACCCGTTTCACTCCGTTCATTAATTTTTAGACTTCTATCATATCTCCCCTCAGCCGTCTCTTTTCCAGGTTAAAGAGCCCTAACCTTTTTTGCCTTTCTTCATAGGAGTATCCTTCCATCCCCTTTACCATTTTTGGTGGCTCTTCTCTGAACCTTTTCTAATAACGCTATATCCTTTTAAGATACGGCGACCAGAATTGCACACAATATTCAAGGTTCGGTCTCACCACGGAACAATATAGAGGCATTATAATATCTTTTGTTTTATTTTCCATTCCTTTCCTTATCATACCTAGCATTCTATTTGCTCTCTTGGCTGCCGCTGCACACTGGGCCGAGGGTTTTAACATGCTATCCAGAATGACGCCTAAATCTTTTTCCTGGGTGGTGGTTCCTAATGTGGAACCTTGCATCGTGTAACCATAGTTTGGGTTGTTCTTCCCTAGATGCATAACTTTGCACTTGTCCACATTAAATTTCATCTGCCATTTTGATGCCCAGTCTTCCAATTTATCAAGATCCTCTTGCAATTTTCCACAATCCTCCTGGGTTTTAACAACTTTAAATAGTTTTGTGTCATCTGCAAATTTGATAACCTCACTCGTTATTCCACTTTCCAGGTCATTTATGAATATGTCAAAAAGCAGCGGACCCAGCACAGATCCCTGGGGTACACCACTATTCACTTTTCTCCATTGGGAAAATTGGCCATTTAGCCCAACCCTCTGCTTTCTATCTTTTAACCAGTTCTTGATCCACAGTAGTACACTGCCTCCTATCCCATGACACTTTAGTTTTGCCAAAGGTCTCTGATGAGGGACCTTGTCAAAGGCTTTCTGAAAATCCAGATACACTATATCAACTGACTCACCTTTGTCCACCTGTTTATTCACACTTTCAAAAAACCATAATAGATTAGTAAGACAAGATCTTCCTTGTCTAAAACCATGTTGGCTGTCTCCCATTAGGCCATGATTATCTACATGCTGAGTAATTTTATTCTTTATGATGGTTTCTATCATTTTTCCCGGTACTGACGTGAGGCTCACCGGTCTGTAGTTTCCTGGATCACCCCTGCAACCCTTTTTAAAAATTGGCGTTACATTGGCGATCCTCCAATCTTCAGATATTACAGATGATTTTAATGAAAATTCACAGATTACTAATAGCAGGTCTGCAATCTCATATTTCAGTTCTTTCAATACCCTTGGATGTATACCATCTGGCCCAGGTGATTTGCTACTCTTCAGTTTATCTAATAGTTGTAATACATCTTCCCGATGTATCGATATTTCCTTCAATTCTTCCGCACCTTTAAATACCACTTCAGTCATAGGTAACATCCCTACATCCTCCTCAGTAAAGACCGAAGCAAAGAATTCATTCAGTCTCTCCACTATCGCCTTGTCGCCTCTTAGTGCCCCTTTAACTCCTCTATCATCTAATGGACGAACTGACTCTCTCACAAGTTTTTTGCTACGAATGTACTTGAAAAAATCTTTCTTTCGCGTTTTCGCTTCCGCAGCAAGCTTCTTCTCAAATTCTCCCTTTGCCTGCTTTATCAATGCCTTGCACTTGACTTGCCAGTGCTTGTGCTGTTTCCAGGTTTCGTTGTTTGGCTCTTTTTTTTCCATTTCCTGAAAGATGCTTTTTTGGCAACAGCAGCCTCTCTGACCTCCCCTTTAAACCATGCTGGCAGTCTTTTGGACTTCCTTCCACTTTTCTTAAAGCGTGGAATACAGCTGGTCTGGGCTTCCAAGATAGTATTTTTCAACAACACCCAAGCTTGATGTAAGTCTTTAACCTTTGCAACTGCTCCTTTTAGTTTTTCCTCATTTTATCATAGTCTCCCTTTCGAAAGTTGAAAGGTAGTACTGTGGATTTCCTTACTATCCCTCCTCCACTAATTAAATCAAAGGTGATCATGTTATGATCCCTATTGCCAAGTGGCCCCAACACCCTTATCTCTTGCTCTAGATCTGGTGCTCCATTAAGGACTAGGTCTAATATGACTTCCCCTCTGGTTGGTTCATGAACCAGCTGCTCCAAGAAGCAGTCATTTATGTCATCTAGGAACTTTATCTCCCTAGCATGTCCTGCCGTGACACTGACCCATTCGATACCGGGGTAATTGAAATCACCCATTATTATTATTGCGCTATAACCTTTGTTAGCTTCGTTGATTTCTTTGAGCCTTTCATCATCCATTTGTTCATTCTGGCCAGGCAGTCGATAGTACACCCCCACTGCCATCGCCTTCCCCTTTTTACATGGAATTTCAATCCATAGAGATTCTACAGCAAATTTTGTTTCCTGCAAAACTTTAATCCTTTCTGACTCAATGCCCTCTCTAACATAGAGTGCAACCCCTCCACCAATTTGATCAGCTCTATCATTACGATATAGTTTGTATCTAGGTATCACAGTGTCCCACTGGTTGTCCTCCTTTCACCATGTCTCTGATATCCCAATCATATCTAACCTCTCATTTAGTGCTATATATTCTAACTCTCCCATCTTATTTTTTAGACTTCTAGCATTTGCATACAAGCATTTTAGAGACTGTATTTTATTCATATTAGTTGGGCTGTTGGTAGACATGGGTAATTTGGGATCTTTAAGCTCTGTCTGCTCCATACTTGAGGGCATTTGGGCTACTTTACTCTTTTTTGGAACCTCTCTGCTTTTGGTAGTATCCTTCAAGGATACATTCTTCCGAACCATCTGTTCTTGGGCGACTGTCGGCTTTCCCCTATTATCTAGTTTAAAAGCTGCTCTATCTCCTTTTTAAAGGTTAATGCCAGCAGCCTGGTTCCATCCCGGTTAAGGTGAAGCCCATCCCTTCAGAAGAGCCTCTCCTTTCCCCAGAATGTTCCCCAGTTCCTAACAAATCCAAAACCCTCATCTCTGCACCATTGTCTCATCCACGCATTAATACTCTGGAGCTCTGCCTGCCTTTTGGGTCTTGCACATGGAATGGGAAGCATTTCAGAGAACGCTACCCTGGAAGTTCTGGATTTCAACTTCCTACCTAAAAGCCTAAATTTAGCCTCCAGAACCTCCCTACCACATTTTCCTATGTCATTGGTACCGACATGTAGGTACCAATGACATAGGAAAATGTGGTACCTAACCTGAAAGGTTATGGTAAAAGAATTTTCTAATTACCACAGGGAAGTGGTTGTCTATGTAGAACCCTAAGCATTCTGGAGCAGCATTGATAGGGGTAGTGACCATCTGTCAGAGCCATATAGGAAATATATGTATATATGAACCTAGACAGACAGATAAGTATATAGATACATATCTAGCTATTATTATATATCTCAATATATATAATAATAGCTAGATATGTATCTATATACTTATCTATGTAGATAGATTCACCAATACAGACATCTATCTATCTATCTATATATACACACATGTCCCTACATATCTAGATAGAGACATGTATATGTAAAGACATCCACATAGGGATATGTGGAGAGAGAAAGATTCATCTAATAACAAGAAGGGTAATATCTGCTTGAGGAGATGTATAGAGAATTTTTTCTCCCCGGTTATAAGTGGGAGAGCTAAGGAAATGCTCTCACTGACAAGGAGAAGTCTAGATTCCTTTAAGAATTTTAGCCCTTGAATAACCAGGAATGGAGGCCTACGTGAAAAAAGTGCAGAGGATCTCTTTAATCTGCAGGCAGCAAGTCTTGGATCAAATTTTAATATTGAATGAACAACGTCTGATTTATACTCTTAACACGTTGGAGCCATATGGCTTAAATAACACTATAGACTGGGCAGTATGTTCTTAATGCTATACTTGATATTGGACCATCATAATGCTTATCTAATGAAAGAGTCTTGTAGATAAGTAGGTAGTACCTGTTAGAGATCTGTACTATTAACCGACTTGTATTCGAGATGATAATCGGGTCGGCTATAATCTAATGGAGCCAAAAGAGTAAGTTTTGTGAAAGGGAGTGTTTATCTTTAAGAATGAAGTGAATACTATGTAACACAGCTGTGAGCGGGGGGACATTAGACAGAGTAATCGTTAAAAGCGGGTTTTGAGTGCTAGTAGGCATGCGCGGCGTTTTTTCGAAGTTTGCACTTTGAAAAGGAATGTTTTGAAACGTGGGCAGCATCTTTGGTGAGTTTGGTTTTTATAGTTTCTGGTTTTTAGATTAGCTTATTTCGATAGAGAGGTGTTGTGTAAGGGCTATGGTATTTTTGATATTTTTTATAGAGTGGGATTGGAATAGAAGAGTAAGCTGTTGCTTTGTTTTTAGATTATTTTTACGGTTCCCTGAAGAAACGGAATTGTGAAACGTCCAGTGGTGCCGGGGATTGGCGTTGGAATCGGGAGTGGAGAAACAAGGAAGTACAATACAGTGTGGAAAAATTCAGCAGACCCCTAGCAACATTAATTTGATGGTCGTGAGCATTTTTTAAGTAGCAGATAGAGACGGCCTTGAGTCAGCTACTGGAATTAGAAGACCGTGTTGCCAGCATATTAGGGAGCTGATTTTCTGCTTAGAGAGGTCATTGATGTGATCTGGCTATAGGTGAAAGTAGAAGTGATTTTACATCACCCTGCCATGTTTTATACTGAGACCTCTAGGAAAATCTAGTTGTTTTGATTGATAGTTTCCAGTCAAAATCTATAATTGACAGTGAACGACATTTTTTGTTCCCTTCTATGAGGGCAAGATGAGTATCATGCGTTCTTGTGCTCAATATGAGCTTCCAATGAAGAATTGGGAGTGGAAGGAAAATACTAGACAAGGACTGGCTGCTATGAAATGAAAAAAATATCCCTGGTGAAGGGGTCCACTGGAGATGTGAACCAATCCAGGGAATTGAGTAATTCTTTAGGTTTTCACGTAAATTAAGGCCTGTGTCCTTTGTTCTAAAAGGAGACTTTAATGGTGATGGTAAGGGTAGGGAAAACCCACCAGTCATGAGGGGGCATGACTAGGTAAAACCCTTCCTAACTATCTGGAATTATGTGCTAGGAAAGACTCTGATGCTCTCTAGCAAGGGCCATAGTGTAGAGCTGCTCTGTATAATTGCAGAGAGCATGTTGTAGGTTGGTTAGAAGAAAAAACTGACTGTTTAAGTGACAGTATGTAACCTAAACTATTCTGCCAAAGCCCAAAGAATTGGAGATGGCTAAGAATAGAAGGTAAGCTGATGTGCCTGCAACAATAAAGTGTCCAAAAAGGGTTCTTAACCTGTCTGGGACTTATTACCAAGGCCAGAAAGGATTGATTGTGGAGATCGAATCCTGGTTACTTGGTCAGCAAGCCAGAGGTCTAACCACTAGGAGATCCTGCACTTCTAGCGGTCCCAAGATTGGAAAAAGGACCTACAGACATAAGTCGGAGTGGCAAGACTCCCTTATTGTCTGTGACACGTGCTGATACAGGAAAAACTGTCAAAGGTAAAGGCACAGCCAACCTTATTGATAGTTGTTAGTCCTGTTTTCCCCTTAGCAGGTAGAGGAGGAACCCTGCTACCTGTAAGGCATGATCAGCCTGAAAAGCTCTGTGAGCTAAAAGAATGGATGTGTCTTTAGAAGAGATTTATGTGTAAAGTTTAGGATGGAACCGGTGTAGATGCTTCTATTGAGAAGAAGCAGACTACAGGTTCTAAACCTCAAACAAGAAAGAAAGATTCAATGAAGAATCTATCAGAAACCCTGCGGCTGCTGGGTTTGCTGAGCCGGCTGAGGTTGTGGTTTCCTTAGCCTGGTTTGATGTTTCCTTTGTTTGGAAACAGCTGTATGATGGGTAGAAGATGGATAAAACTTTTTCCCCTTAGGGGAATAAAGTTTGGTAGGAGATTTCCTACAAACTGGGATAGAGGAAGGTGTTGACAATCCTCTGAAAGCAATAGTGTCAGAGGTTAACTGAGCAGCTTGGCGTAAAGCTTCCTTGTTAAAGAGATTTTCTCTAGTACAAGGAGTATTTCCCAGCCTTTCTTGTACCCATTTGTCCAAGTCTGAAGCTTGGAGCCAGGCCATGTGTCGTGCCCCTATGGCTATAGCAGAAGTTCGGCTAACAGACTCAAAACAGTCCAGGGAAGCACGAGTAAGGAACCTAGAGATATTTTTAGCATGACTAATCAGTAAAGAGTAGTCTGCTCTTTTGAGTTCTTGAAGAAAAGGGGTCAAAAGTAGCAAACTCTTGGTGACCTCTTCAAGAGATAATCCCATATAGAAAATATATGAGAGAATTCTTGCTGAAAACATGGATGCCTGAAAGCTTTTACGTGCAAAGGCATCTAAAGTGCTAGACTCACGACCTGGCGGATAAGAAGAGTGCTTTTTAGCACTCTTAACACGCCTCATTGCTGATTCTACAACAATAGAATGATGAGGAAGTTGAGTCTTTTGAAAACCTGGAGAAGGGGGCACCTTGTACAGAAAATCAGTTGCCGTAGAAGGTGGGGATACCTTTAAGGGAGTTTCCCACATTCTAAGTAAGAGATCCTGTAAGGTCTGATGCAAAGGAAGCATGATGACCTCCTTTGGATGCCAGGGGATATACAGAAGTTATGAATCCCCTGGTGCAGGATCTTGACCAGGTATAGAAATGGCAAGTAACTTTGCCATATCAAGCAGGAACGCTTGAAAAGAAATTTCCCCAGAGGGGGATCCTCTACCATGAGGAGTAAAGGCTAGAGCTGTTGAAGATCTAGCCTTGGTACCAATGGATTCATCCAGATCCACTGGATTAGAAGATTCCAAAGGGTGGAGCATCGGATTGTCCTGAAAGGATGGTCGTCTGTACTGCTCGAGGTCGGTACCTCGACAAATCGGTAGCATCCCGTCCATGCTAGGGATCGATTCCAAACTCGGTACCGAAGGAAGCGAGCCTGTGGAAGTAAGCATGGAAGGTACCGATGCTAACGTAGAGAACTGTACCGATACAGTATCGTAGCCGGTACTGATACCGGAAGATCAGTCTGTGATGACTCTAGCGGTACCAAAGGCACCGAGAGCGCCAGACCTTGATCACCGGAATAATGTCTTCGGTACCGTCCGAGGTCGGTACCGAGACAAGTCGGTACCCAATCATCCAGGCTAGAGATCGATTCCAGACTCGGCATCGAAAGAAGCGAGTCTATCGAAGCACACCTGGAGGGTACCGATGTGGATACTAGTACCGGAACCAGAATCGATACCGATGCTGGAAGATCGGTCTGCAGTGACTCTAACAGCACCGAAGGAACCGAGAGTGCTAGACTGCGATCATCGGTGTGGAATATTTCATCCAACACCATTGCCGATGCTGGGGTACCGGTACCGCTCAAAGTGGATACCACCACCAAACATGGCTCGGGTATGTTCCTAGAGGTAAAAACCCCGGGAACAACCTGAAACCCCGTTAATGCTTTGGAGGCTGAAGACTCCCGCTGGGGCTTTATTGCCAAGTTGTCCTCGGGGGCAAGGCCAGAGGCATCTCGATGCTGAGCATGAGATCTACCACCCAAGGACTGGCTAGTCTTGACAGACTTTTGTTTGGTTACCTGATCCCATGAAGAAGAAGTTTTAGCTGGTACCCTCGGGTCTGATGGGAACCGCATATCGAGTTGAGCTCGATGCTGAAGACTTCTTCTGGATACACTGCTGCAGGAGGGACACTCCAGTGGATAGTGTTCAGGACCTAAACATGGTAGACACCAATTATGGGTGTCTAAAACTAATTTCGTACCGCCACAGTTGAAACAATTCTTGGGGATAGAGGCTGGCGTTTCCATGAAGAAAAGTGAAGAGGCCTAACAGGCCGAAAAATAACATCCGGCACTAAACAGGGAAAAATATTCCCTACAAAGGAAAAATTTGTGGGAAGAAGAAAGAAAAAACACCGGCGGTACCGGTGGCGTCGAGGGAAGGCAGACGCGACCACAAGAAAAACAAAAATAAAAGAAGAATTTTCTGCGGTGACAGGAGTACATCCTGCCGGCTCCGTGGAAAAATGAAAACTGAGGAGAGGCAGTTGGGAAAGGTGGGAAGGCAGCACGCAGGTGTGGTGGGATGCTCCCAAAAGCTTTCCTATTGGATGCTGGGGAGCGTTTCCGTGCAGGCTCCATCGGTGCCGACGTACCCATATGTGAAGACTCATTCCTGCTTGTTCCTGGAGATATATTTCTACATGTTACTCCTGAGTCTATCCCCTTTTACTGTCATCCTCTGTCCCCTTGTAGCGGAGCTTGCCTTCAATTGAAAGAGACCTTCCTCTGTATTTATGCCACGGAGGTATTTAAATGTCTCTGTCATATCGCCCCATCCCGCCTTTCCTCTAAAGTACATATATTAAGATCTACACAGTTTATTAAAGAAACATTGTATCTATAGAAATCAAAAATCCAAATCCAATTTTTACAGACAACTTGTTCTTAGAAACATAATTGCTTCTCTCAGATCCTTCTCCATAGAAGCCCTTAAATCAGATTTATTTTCAGTGCAGAAAATAGTCTTTCAACACTGACTTGGGTGTGACATTGCTGTTACGGTTCCAGCTACATCACTAATTACCTCTTGATAAGCAAGGATGACATTTCTATAATCAGTTTTGATGAGCGGTCATACTTTTCCACTTCTGTTAATCCTTTTAGTCGGAGTCAGTACATTTTTTCTGACTTCAGTTACCCAATTATTGCTTCCGACTCTACAGCCTTGGCTTAATCTGATGAATTGATAAAGCAAAATAATGAGCAGGAATTAATTAGTCTGGATTAGTCTGTGGTGGTGGTTCTTTCGGCTGCGGTTATTTTTTGAAAAGGTGTTTTGCTGTATTAGTGGGTGTCTGTGTTGTCTGGGGTGGTGGTGAAGTATAGGGATAGGAGATGGGTAGATTAACTCATCTAATGGGGAGAGGGCTTTACGTTTCCTTTAGACTATGAGCAGAATGATTATGGTGTAAGATAGAAGTGATCTAGGTTCCATTTTGGGGGTGGCCTGACTGTATCGGGGAGGGCTGGGTGGGTGTGTAGGTGTTTACTGTGAACAGGTGAGTGTGGGGTGAGTTGTTGTAGTGAGTTCACAGTGATAAGTTGCACAGGGAGGTATAGTTATGTAGGAAATATATTAGACCAGATGATTACAGCACAAATAATGTAAAGGACTATAACACTGGTGCAAAGCAGGATGGGGTGATTAGACAGTGTTATAATTACAAATCAGAGTCCACAGTTCAGTATCTTGTTGAGTATCATCAGAGTCTGCAGAACAGTTAGACTGAGGCTAGTATAATGATTATAGTATCTTAGGGTGGATTTATTACGCAGTTTTGTAGATATTAGTCCAAAATTCACTTTACAATCACTTTTGAAGGTCTGTTCATTATGAGCTTGGTCAGTATTATGATTTTTGTTCGGTTGAGTTGCTGGCCCGTGAGTGGTGTGGCTGTGTTCATAAGGGTAGTTGTTTTGCTTGTAGTTTCTGTATCGTAGTTAAGTTATGTAAACGTACTGCATTCGGTGTCTTCTTTGGTGGTTTTGTTCATCCTGCGGCTTTGTCAATGGTCCTGGGTGGGGTGGTTGTTGTCGCGTCTTCATTCCCCACCTAAGGGCCATGCCAAAGGGTCCTCTGGCGAGGCCCTCAGATGCGGGCCCGCTCAATGGTGCCTTTGTTTTAAAGTTGCAGACTTCCTTCGATTGGGCACGAGGCTCCTTCCTGCTCCCCTGGCTCAGGCCTTCCTCTTTTTCTTCACCTTCTCAGCTACTTCTTTTGAGAACCATAGTGGCCTCCTTTTCCTTTTATTTACCTTTCTAACAAAAAGGTATGTTGCTTTTAGAATATCCCCTTTCAGTTTTGCCCACTGTTTTTTTTACATCCCCCCAGCTGTTCCCATCTCACTGATGACTCTCTGAAGTATTGTTTCATCTTTGCAAAGTTAATTTTCCTAAAATCTAAGACCTTTGCTTTTGAATGGATTTTATTAGCCCTAGTACTAATAGTGAACGACACCACCTAGTTATCACTGGATTCGAGTTGATCTCCCACTGTAACATCAGAAACACTTTCACCATTGGTAAGCACTAAGTCCAGTATGGCCCCTTCACGTGTGGGTTCTATTACCAATTACCTGAATAGTTTTTCCTGTAGATAATCCAGGATCGTCTTACTTCTAGATGGATCTAGATGGATCTCCTTACTTCTACTTCTGGAAAAGAGACGGCTGAGGGGAGATATGATAGAGGTCTATAAATTAATGAATGAAGTGGAATGGGTAAACGTAGATCGATTGTTTACGTCATCAGAATATTTAAAGACTAGGGGACGTAATGAAGCTACAGGGTATTTAAAACTAATAAGAGAAAATATTTTTTCACTCAATGTGTAATCAAACTCTGGAATTTGTTACCGGAGGATGTAGTAAGAGCTGTTAGTGTAGCTGGGTTTAAAAAAGGTATGGACAGGTTCCTGGAGGAAAGGTCCTTAAACCATTATTAAAAGGGACCTGGGATATCACTGCTTGACCCAATACAAGCATTGAGGAACCTGTGTCTTTTGGGGAAACTGCTAGGTACTTATGACCTAGATTGGCCACTGTTGGAAACAGGATACAGGGCTTGATGGACCTTGGTCTGGCATATCTGGCATATCTTATGTTCCTATGTTCTTACACTGCAGCAGGGATGTGCCAATCCGCATCTGGCATATTGAAATCACCTATCAGTAGCACTTCTCCTTTCATGGCAATACTTCTATGTCTTCTATTAAATCTTCATCCACTTCTACGCCCTTTAAGGGGGGTCTGTATATAACTCCAATGCTAATGGATTTCCCTTTCCCTCTTTCTAGTTTCACCCACAGTGCCTCCTCTCTTCCTTTTAAGCCCTGCAACTCTATAACTTTAATATTATTTTTAACATATAGTGCCACACCACCTCCCCTTTTTCCTACCCTGTCCTTCCTGAATAAAGTATAGTCCAGTATAATTACATCCCAATCATGTTTTTTTGTGAACCATGTCTTCGTAACTGCCACTAAATCCAAGTCAGCCTTTTCCATTAAAGCCTCAACATCTGGGATCTTATTTCCCATGCTACAAGTATTTATGCACATCGCTTTCCAGATGTTGCCCCTATTACCCATTTCTACAGAGACATTTAATGTTTCACTTACCTGGGGGCTTTCACCACTTACTTGGGGGCTCTTTTCATCTATCCCCATTGAATCTAGTTTAAAGCCCTCTTCAGTAGGTTAGCCAGTCTGCTGCTGAAAACGCCTCGACTCTTCTTGGACAGATGGACACCATCTCCGTTCTGCAGCCCTTGGAACATCATTCCATGGTTCAGGAAACCAAAACGCCCTCAATGACACCATCCATGCAGCCATGCATCCATCTTGAGGATGGGAGCTTCTCTGCCTTGGCCTTTACACTCAACAGGGAGGATTGAAGAGAACACCATCTGTGTGCCTATCTGCTTCACCTTCTGTCCCAGAGCCATGAAGTCACGTTTGATATGCTTGGAGGGATATCTAGCAGTATCATTTGTGCCGACATGGATGAGCAACATAGGATAATAGTCAGTAGGCTTAATGAGTCTCAGGAAACTCCGTAACATCTTGGATTTTGGCACCTGGCAGCCAGCACACCTCTCTGGCCATCAAATCTGGTTGGCAGATGGACGCCTCAGTACCCCTCAGGAGAGAGTCACCAACCACTAGCATCCTTTGCTTTGTTGTGGTGACTGATTCTCTAAATGTGGGGTCCTCGAGCTGTGGTTCTTCCCTTTCCTCAGATGCTTCCACCTCCTCCACTTCCAGGGCTGCATACTGGTCCTTCAATTCAAGGGCTGGAGGAGTTGGAGTGCTGATACTGCAGGCTCTGGTGACTTGTGTCCAACCTTCTTTCTTCTGTAGCCTCCCATCTCCACCTCTGGATGTTTCAAGAAGCATGTTGTCAATGTACTTCTCACCATCTCAAATGCTTATCAATCTCAACACCTCTTCCCTGAGCTCCTCCACTTGTTTCCTGAGAGCCTCAGCATGCAGGCATCCTGTACATGGAACCAGTCCCTCAACTGGCATTGGGATCTCTGTCTGGACATAGGCAGAAGCTGTAACGGGGCAGCAGCTTTAGCAATGTGATTTTTTCCAGCCATTGCTTAGTTGGTGGAGCTTTGGTACCTGTTGAAGTAAAAAAGAGAGACCTACCAAAAGTCCCTACCTGTTCCTCAGATAACCTCTTTTAAGTGTATTCTAAAAGTGCTTGTCTATGTCCGTGTGTGTAGCTAAATGGCCTCTTAGCATCTAATGCATCCAGGCAAGAGGCAATTTTCCATCTTTTTGCATGTACACAGATCCTGCTCCCAGATTGATATGGTTTGTGTGGGGAAAGAAGGAGCAGCGTGGATTAGGGGGGTCAGATATGGATGCTATCACCTGGTCGGACCATGGCCTAGTTGAGGTTAGGCTGGCAGTACATGATGATGGAGGGGGGCTCAGGTATTGGAGACTAAATGAATCCTTGTTAGAAGATACTCAGGTGGTGAGAGGGGTAGAGGGGTTCATAAACAAATATTTTGACTTGAACGATAATGGGGAGGTGGGTGGGGCACCGTGTGGGATGGATTCAAGGCCACATTGAGGGGACTCTTGACAAAATGGGGGTGAGGATTAAGAAGGCAAAAGGGAGAAACTCCTCTAGCTGCAACAACAGCTGCTGAGGCTGGAGGAGTCCGATGCTAGGAGGGCAGGTGTTGACAATACTTGCTAAACTGAATGCTTTGGAGACTGAAGAGATCCAGTATCAGATGAGGCTGGTATGACCAGAATTTTTTGAGGGGGGGATAAGGCAGGCAAATTCTTGGCTCAGCAGCTAAGACAACAAAAATTGCGGTCCCAAATCCTGGCAGTTAAAGATACCCAGGGCAAAGTGCATCTTAAGGGGAAAGAAATGCGGAAGGAATTTGTGACCCTTTATAGTAAGCTACACACGGCCCACCCCCCGCAGCCTCGAGTGGGGGATATAACAGTATCACTCAATAAGCTAGAGGATGATGCAAAAATTGTGTTGAACAGAGAGATCAGGGTAGAGGAAGTCACCTTGGCTATAAGGAACTTAAACTTGATAAGACCCCAGGTCTTGACAGCCTTACAGCGCATTTCTATAGAAGATTTGGTCAGCAACTGATGGAACCCCTAGTTTGGTTGTTCATATTGCCACAGATGGGGGAGTGCTAGCGGATATGACGGGCTGGTTGGACATCTCCCTGATCCCCAAGGATGGGAAAGATCCCCAGGCTTGCGCATCATATTGCCCCATTTCCCTCCTGAACTTAGATGTGAAGTTGCTTGCCAAGATTCTGGCTACACGTCTCAATGAGGTGATCTTGAGGCTGATTTATGATGGCCAAGCAAGATTTATGCCAGGGATGCAGGCACCAGATAATGTGAGGAAAATCCTAAATCTCACAAACAAAGATAAGAGCCAGTGTTACTGCTATCCCTAGACGCTGAAAAAGCATTTGATCATGTTTTGTGGTGTTTCATGTTCCGTGTGTTAGGAAAAATGGGTTTTGGGGAGAGGTTTTTGGGATGGATTTGAGCTTTATAAAGGAACCCCAAGGCTTCATGAATGTTAATGGGGGGGGGGGTGTATTCATTCTTCTTTCCGGTCGGTAAGGGCACATGGCAGGAGTGCCCTCTGTCCCACTTACTGTTTGCTCTCACACTAGAGCCACTGGTGGCGTGCATATCTGGATGAGCAGGGATATCCGGGGAAGAGGGGTAGGAGATTGCGAATATCGCATATCTCTGTTTGCTGATGACATCATCCTTGCAGTCTCTAATTCGCATATCTCCCTGCCTTTAATTATGTGGGTGCTCCGAGAATTTGGGAGGTTGTCAGGGTTTTGTTTGAATTGGGGTAAATCAGAAATTCTAAACCTAATGGTCCCAGGGGAATTGAAACTGCACCTGCAAAAGCACTTTCCCTTCGGATCGCCTGCAAGGGGGATAATGTATCTGGGGTTTCAGACAGAATGGCACCATAAAGACTTGTTTGATATGATTTATAGGAGACTGGTTGGGGAGATAGAGGGCCTGCTCCATGTGCGGCGGCACCTATCATGGTTGAGAAGGATTGCCTCAGTCAAGATGATGCTCCTCCCAAGGTTCTTATATTTATTTATGTATTTAACAGGGGTTTTATACCACTTTATCATTTAGTCAAAGTGGTTTACAATGTAACTTAAACTTAGCAATATACATTAAACAGGGATATTAATAACTTGGATTATACATTATCTTTCTTCTGAGGCAATGGAGGGTTAAGTGACTTACCCAAGGCCACAAAGAGTGCCAGTGGGAAATGAACTCTAGTCTTGTAATTACCAAGCCTGTGCTCTATTAGGCTACTCTTCTACTCCTTCTTCTAGGGCTTACTAGTGGAGGTGCAAGAACATGTCTTGAGAGGAGTACAAAAGAAAATAGAATGATTTGTTTGGAATGGGAGAGCCCCCCTGGATTGTTAACAGGATACTTCAAAGGGCGAGGGGCTGTAGGGCTGGTACCCCTGCAATTCTACATGCAAATCTCCGGCCTGCTCAGCAACTCAGGCCTGAACCAAACTGCACAGACAAGATGGATTCTTCACTTCACTTTTGCTGTGTTCAGCTACAAACGGCCTTCAAGCAACTGCTGGAGCAGCGTTTCTAAGTGTGCATACAGAAGCTATTGTCCGTGGCTGGCCTTGGACACTGGTACATGCCCAGAAGTTACATACTGTTGCCTCTGCCTGATTTCACTATAGCTCCTTTGTTTGCAAGAAGCTGCTCATCATCTACCTCCTGATTCGCTGAGAACACCTCAGACTGCCTGGTGCCAACCAATCATCGGACCTATGACGGAGGATTCTCACACAGAATAATGCATTCTGCGCTGGAAACTTTAGTAGTAAGAGTGAGAGAGAGTTGGGGGGCTTTTCCCACCTGTTCATACAGACTCCTGCACTGGTTCGTCTCTGCTGTGCACTGCGACCTGACCCTTCCGCAGGACGGCCACTAAGTGTGGGCTAGGCCGTCCTCCACAGGTCTGAGATAAGACTTTCACAGATACCTCTGGTTCGGACTTACTGCGGCTCGCCTGACGAGGCTAGAGCCCGCATTAGCTAGGAGCTGTCTTCTTGGACTGCATTGTTCCTGAGAGCCCGACGGACCTAAGGTACTGACTTATCTCTCCTCCTCCGTATGGGAAAGGGGTTAGCAATATATTTCTTACTTTTCCTCAGTGCAGAGCGAATCAGTGACGTCTGATTACTAATTAGTGATTTATTACGTTGTCCAAGTGTACATCGGTACTATAACAAATTTCTACCTCATGTTTCTAATTATATGTGTGTGTGTATATTTTTCTACCTGGTTGCCTATAATAAAGTCTAATATATATATCTGCAGACCAGACTTCTTTCGTGGCTCATTGCCAGAATAACTCACCGAACTTTGGCTGTATATTAGTAGCTATCTCCCCTAGACAACAACAGAGTCTAACTTATTCTTGTGCTACGAATATACCCTACAGGGCGAGGGTGGCTTAGGTCTGCCTGACTTAAAAAAATAGCAACTTGCAGCTCAGCTGAAGGGAGGTATACTCCTGGTTCTGGGAACAGCAACAATGGGTATTATTGTAGAGAGATTTATCAGTGGGACACTCCCTGGATACAGCATTTTGAGAGGGGAAGCTAATGGTGGAAAACAATCTTTAAGTATGAAATACTCTAGGCCTGTGATTACAGTACAGATGTGAACTGCTGGTGGGGAAAGACACATCTCATTTAATGGCATTGTATGCTTGTTGTTGGCAGGGTGAGGGATCCGAGTATCAGATTTTGATGTGCTGGGAGAGCTAGGGATTGGTGCAGATCTTCCAACAGCTCAATCAGGGGTAATATGGCCCTTTGAGGGGCTCCATGATATCTACAAGCTGGACTGGAGAGACTACTATAGTTACCTCCAGATACGGCACTTTCTGCTACAGAAGGAGGAAATGGCAGACTTGCTAAAGAAAAAGTTCTGGTTCAAAGTCCTTTGTCTTGGGCCTCCAAGGAGGAGGATTTTGCTGTCCCAAATCTATAGGGGATTAAATACAGAAGCACCTAAGAAACTAGGATATACATTAAAAGGGGAATGGGATCTTGGGACTGTCTAGGAGGAGGAGGAATGGGACTCCCTTGTTCAAGGGATTGCCAAATTATCCATTGCTGCCAATTTGGTGAAAAATGGATATAAGATCCTCTTTCAGTGATACTTCACCCCGGAGAAGCTACATAAGGCTGGGTTTCTCAAATCGAACGCGTGTTGGTGCCAATATGAAGGGAGGAGTAGTCTGCTCCATATGTGGTGGGAATGTCGTTAAGTACAGAGATATTGGGGTAGAGTAGTCACTCTAATAGAAGAGATTGTAGGCTCTTCTCTCTCGTGGAGCCTGGCATTCTACTTGCTGCACCAACGCATGGATATGATACTCACAAGGGTACGGGGAGTGGTCTGACATTGTGTAGTGGCTGCACGGTGCGAGATCGCAGCCCACTGGAATAGACCTACTCTGCCAGATGAATCAGACTTTGTCAGGCATTTGGCCAACCTGTATTCGGTGCATATGCTTACTGGTCTCAAAAGGGGTCAGGGCGAGACTAGGAGTTTGCAGTGGACTGTGTGTGGAGATGGTTGAGAACAAGGGGTAAAGGCTGTTAAGTAAAATGGGGGATTGAGAAGAGGCTTGATTGGCTGTATACTTGTACAGTGAAAGGTTGACAGAGTGCACCGAATCAAGGTTCCATGAGTTAGAGCGGAGAGGTGGGGGGAAGGGCAGTAGATAGTTGGGGAAGGGAAGGTCTATGATATGTGCTGTTTTTGTGTATTTATTTTTGGAAAATGTTGCAGTAAACATTCAAAATGAAAAAAAGAATTATTTGAGTAGGAACTGTTCAGTCATTTTGGATCACCCTTTTCAAAGCGTGTCATCGGGCAACAACTAACTGTGCTGATGAAAGTGTATTTTGAGCTTCCCTCTGGAAGCATTGCATTCATGATTCAACCAATTCTTTTCACCTTATTCATGGGCAGGAGCAGTTATAGGCATGGAAGCCTCTCCAACAAGGGCCAGACGTGCTGATGCTATTCTAAAATTTCACTGCAATATGCATCTCCCTTGCTCTGCCCAGGCCACACTTCCATTATGCCCACGTTTTACATGGACATTCTCGTGCTGGGGAGAGCTATATTCCTTACTTCTAAAATGGCCCAGGAACGTCTCCATGTTTGCATGTCATAAGTGCCCATTTTCAGTCGTCTATCTCACAAATAGGGCTTCTAAAATGCCCGCCTTTGCTTTTCTTTCTTTCTGATAGTACATTTTGCTTTATTTATTAAAAAAGGCATTGTTGTCTACTACTACTACTGAGCATTTTTAAGGCGCTACATTTGCAGTGCCGCACAGACACATGTAAGAGACTGTCCCTGCTCATCAGACAGACAACATAGTAGCTGTAGAGATGGGATACATTTGGGGAAATGGTAAGGAAACAGGTGAGTCAAGATCCGAAAGCAGGAGTGAAGAGACAAGTTTTCAGCCTGGATTTGAAAAGGGCCAGAGAAGGCGCCTGACATACAGACTCAGTTATTTTGTTCCAGATATAAGGAGAGCAGCAAGGTGAAAGCAGCAAAATCTGGAGTTATCAGTAGAAAAGAAGGGCACAGATAGAAGCAATTTGTTGGAAGAGCAGAGTTCCCGAGGAGGGCTATGGTGAGAGATAAGGGAGGAAAAGGTAGTGAGGAGCTGCAGAGTGAATGCACTTATAGGTCAGCAGGAGAAGTTTGAACTGGATGCAGAAACGATGAGGAGCCAATGAAGTGACTTGAGAAGAGGGGTAATATGAGCATGACGAGGCTGGCAGAAGATTAGCCGTACAGCAGAGTGTTGAACAGATTGAAGGGGAGAGAGATGACTCAGAGGGAGACTAGCAAGGAGTGGGTTACAATAGTCATGATGGGAGGTGACTAAAGAGTGGATAAGTGCCTTAGTAGTGTGTTCAGAAATGAATGGGTGGATTTTGTTGATGTTATAGAGAAAGAAATGGCAGGTCTTAGTTATCAGATGGATATGTGTAGAGAAGACCAGAGAAGAGTCAAAGACAACCCCAAGGTTGCGAGCCGAGGAAACGGAGGAGTAGAGAGTTATCCACAGAAACGGAGAAAGGAGTGGAGGTTTTAGGGGGAAAAATAAGAAGCCCAGTTTTGGCCATGCCTCCTATAGAGTATGGAGTCTATTCTGTAACATGAATAGCGGGGACATCCATCTCTGCTATTTGCCCTCCCTGCCATCGCCTTTTAAAGCATCCCCATATGAACAGGGAGTTTATACGGGGAGGCTAGATGGGGGTGGGAAGGGGAGGTGTGGAGGCAGAGTTATGGAAGACAGTGGGAAATCCACGGCCCCGGATGTACAGGACCGATTCTGAAGTCGGTCCTGTACGTCTGGGGCTGGCAGACTATACAGGGGACTTATTCCACCTTGGAGGTGGAATATGTCCCCCTAGACGTCAGGGGACACAGACCCGGGGAGCAACAAATGTAAGAGGGGGGAACAGGAGATTCCCGGCAGCCCGACCCTGGCCTTGGGAGGCCAGATTGGGGGTCGGGTTGCAAGGAAAGAACAAGGAGGGAGGAGTGGCCTAGTGGTTGTGGCAAGTTACCTCAGGCTTGAAGGTCAGGGGTTCAAATTCCACTAGAGGACAGCACCCTTGGGCCAGAAGGACTGGGGTTTCTAGTCCCACAGGTGCTCCTTGTGGTCTTGGGCAAGCCACGTAACCCTCCATTGCCCATGTTCCCTGTAAAATAGTTATCTCCAAGTTATAATGCCCTGTTCAGTGTAATTTCAGTTTGTTCAATGTAAACCACCTTGATATTTACTTATTTATTTTTATTTATTTACATTCTCTTATATACCGCGCTATTCTGCATCAGTGCGGTTTATACGGGGAGGCTAGATGGGGGTGGGAAGGGGAGGTGTGGAGGCAGAGCTATGGAAGACAGTGGGAAGTCCACGGCCCCGGATGTACAGGACCGATTCTGAAGTCGGTCCTGTACGTCTGGGGCTGGCAGACTAGACAGGGGACTTATTCCACCCTGGAGGTGGAATATGTCCCCCTAGACGTCAGGGGACACAGACCCGGGGAGCAACAAATGTAAGAGGGGGGAACAGGAGATTCCCGATATCATGAAAGGCAGTATATAAGAAATGTTAAATAAATAAAATCTTCAGCAGCTGGGGATTGTGGCTCCTGAATGGAGCTGTGGTGCCATGGCAACCAGATGCCATGGCACCACAGCTTCATTCAGGAGTCTGACTGAGTTTGCTGGGCAGCAGACCGTACATGCAGGCCAATCAGAATCAGGCCCCACCCTGCAAATACAGGCTTAGACACAATTCTGATCCCATGGGGGCTAGACATGCCCTGCAGGATCAGAATAGTGTCTTCCACTGTGTGTCCAGTTCCAACCAGATGCACAATGACCCTGGAGGTAGACATTAGAATAAGCCTCTATGCATCTAGAGTTTTAATGTTAAAATGAAAGCGTAGGACAACTCCAGAAGAGCATTACAGCAGGATTCCTTCCAGCCTACTGAGGATTTGCAGCCCATCTGTGCCTTGATCCGCTCCTTCAATATCCAATGTCTGGCCTATGCGGACGACATCCTGATTTACACACCTTTCAAGGTTGATCAACCAGACTTCTCACCAATATTAAGATGCTTTGAAGCCGTAGCAGATTCGCTCCTCACTCAAAACCTGCGTATTAACCACAGCAAAACAGACGTCCTGTTCGTCATGAGGAACCAAAAGTTCACACCACCTTCCGCACTTCAAGTCAACAATACGGAACTGAATGCAAAACCCACAATTCGCTATCTAGGCATTACCCTAGATCAGTGACTTGACATGTCAGCGCACATTAAAAACACCACAAAAGCAATATATCATAAGATTCGAACACTGCGTCATCTCCGTCCGTTACTTGACTTCTCCGATTACCGCTCAATATTCCAAGCCTTGGTTATCCCACACCTGGACTTTGCTAATATCATCCTACACGGTCTCCCACAAGCAACTCTAAGCCCACTCTGTCTTGCCATGAATTCAGCGGCAAGGGTACTTGCAGGAGTATCAAGATCAGACCACTTAATGCCAGTCCTGAAGAACCTTCACTGGCTACCTCTGCAGGCCAGAATCATCTACAAGACTCTAGTCCTGACGTTCAAGGCCTCAAAGAACCAGCCCCCCTCGCCTATCAGTAGTCTTATACACAGCACCCCAGTTAATAGTGCAGAAGGTCTCCATCGATGAACACACTTGAAGTTCCTAAATTGTCGACGAAGTGCACTAAGACAACAGACAGCAGAGCATTCTCCTTATTCGCACCCAGAGCATGGAATGCCCTCCCACCTGAAATCCGAGCCATCACGAACATAATGCTATTCAGGAAGGCTCTTAAATATCACCTGTTCCTAATATATTATTCTGAATCTAACACTAGAGAACACACTGACACCACCCCGACCTCCCACCTAGACTGCTCCATATCTATGCCCCCTTTGGAGAATGGTTAAGCTGTTCTCCCTTCCTTCTCTCCATGCCTTTATGCCTTTCCCTCTAAAAAGATCCACTTTTGCCTATTGTGATGAGTACACTATAATTATGTAAATAGTTATCATAACATGTAAATAGTTCCCCCTGGTTACCTCCATGTTTGCTACCCCTGTTTATTGTAAACCCAGTGTTGCCTGTCACATTGTGGTGTGTTATGTTCAAATGTACACCGCACTGATTAAAATAGCGCAGTATATAAGAAATGTAAATAAATAAATATATAACCAGATGCACAATGACCCTGGAGGTAGACATTAGAATAAGCCTTTATGCATCTAGAGTTTTAATGTTAAAATGAAAGCGTAGGACAACACCAGAAGAGCATTACAGCAGGATTCCTTCCAGCCTACTGAGTCACTATGAGATCCATTCTTATTTAATTGCTTATTTTTAATGGTCAGTATGTCTGCCTGTCTGCATATACATAGGTTGACTTGTGCATGTGGTTTGTGGACAGCACATGAGGAGAAGACCAGGAGCTGGTGGTGCCAGAAGCAGCAGACTAGCAGGGAGGTTAGGTCCTGCCACCTGAAGAGTTTAGAGAGGAACTAGTAGGGCAATTAGAGTGATGTGCCAGTGAGGTTCCATCCCAGCTAGCACAAGGGAAGCGGAGTCAATAAGGATCTCAGCCCTGCCAACACAAGAGGCATGTTTGTCTTATTCTTTTTTCTTCGTCTCTCTCTGCCTTTTCTTTCTTCCCACCTGCTGGACTATTCTTTTATAATTTTATGGAGTTCTTTTTCTTTCCTGCTTCCTATCATTTTATATTGTAAACCACTGAGGCACCTGCCCAGATCTATGGCAGTATAACAAGTTTTTAATAAACATAAACACAAAGAAAGAGAACTGGAGTTGCAGTAGTGAAGGTGAGGTGAGAGTGGGAGAAAGAGGAAGAAAGGGAATGGGAGAAGGAGAGTGGTGAAGGAGAAAAGGCAAGGAAAGAGAATGAGATGGTGTAATGGAGGGGGGATATAGGGAAGGAAAAGAAGAAAGTGAAAAGGGAAGAGGAAAAGGGGGAAAGAGAAAAGAGGAAGGGAGCATGGGAAGCGTTCATTTCCTCCATCCTTAAATCAAACTCTGTACTTACTCATGCTTGCTTGCAGTATCATTCAGCCTCCCTTATACTCACTCGTTCCCCCTCACACCACTCATAACCCCAGTACCTTCACTCAGCCCCACCATCACTCATAACACCCAAGAATAAGTTATCCGTCCAGTGGCTGAAAATCGCCACTTTGACTGATAGCTTTCTATCCTGTCCTTGAATGCACTTACAGTAACTCCACCTCTGCTGAATGGATACATTTTATCTGTTTAAATGCTGGAATGTTGAAAGAAAAGGACTTATGGGGTTGGCACCCACTACTGACCTCATAAGTCCTTTTGAATATCATGTTTTGGATTTCTTGGAGTGATAGTGAGAGAGTTTGCTGAGTGGAGAGTGTCCATGGATATAAGGCCTTGGAAATAAGCCTCCCCCCCCCAATTCCTATATGTCCCCAGAGCAGAGAACCTTTACCCACACTGTGTCCTCGCTCCTAAGTAAGAGGAACTCAGGTGTTATATAAAGGAATGGCTATGGGGCTTTAAAGTACCGATATTAACACAGAAGAAATGTCCCTAACATTTAAGGTTGAAAGAGAATATAAATGTGACTTTCTAAAGACTCATTAACAGGCAATGCAGTAATGTAAT
This sequence comes from Ichthyophis bannanicus, assembly GCA_033557465.1. Lineage (NCBI taxonomy): Eukaryota > Metazoa > Chordata > Amphibia > Gymnophiona > Ichthyophiidae > Ichthyophis > Ichthyophis bannanicus. The sequence continues at coordinate 938,108,146 of CM066033.1, read as the reverse complement.
GGCCTCTCCTATAATTGCCTGCAATCTTGAATGTGCGAGTGATGACTCATGAACAGTTAAGAACGCCCCACGCTTGATCAGTAAGACTGAGCATGTTCTAGACAGTAGCAAGAGAAATCTGTCAGAGGAAAGCATCCAGCTGAGCAGCAGCAGGTGCTGAAAGTTTCCAAAAATAAAAGCAAACAGGCAATATTCTCCTCTATATGCCTTTCACGACAGACCAACCTGACTTTACCCCACTGATAAACTGCTTCAATGCAGTTGTGGAATGGCTCCTCACACAGAACATGAGAATCAACCACAGCAAGATGGACGTAATGTTCATAGCGAAGAACCAGGACTTCGCACCCCCACACGCACTAAAGGTGAAGGGCACAGAACTGATAGCTAAATCTACCATCAGATACCTAGGCATCACCCTTGATCAAAGGATGGACATGAAGGCTCATATAAAAAACACAACAAAATCAATTTACCATAAGATAAGGACACTTCGTCATTTACGACCACTACTCGAGTACACTGACTTTAGAACAATCTACCAAGCTCTGGTGATACCACACATTGACTTTGCAAACGCAATCCTATATGGACTCCCACAAGCAACTCTAAACCCTCTCCAACTAGCAATGAACACGGCAGCCAGGATGCTAGAAGGAATATCGAGGACTGACCACGTCACACCAATCCTGAAAAGGCTACATTGGCTACCACTTCAAGCTAGAATACTATATAATAATTTAGTTATGACCTTCAAAGCCCTAAACAATCAGTCCCCCATGGCTATCACCAATCTGATACACACCTCACCTCCCAACAGAAGTAGAAGATCTGTAGCAGTAAACACTTTGATAGTCCCGAGAGAATCCACAAGATGCAAGAAGGCAACAACTAATAGAGCCTTCTGCTTCTATGCTCCCAAAGCCTGGAATGCCCTCCCCCCTAACATCAGAGCTATCACAGACCTAACCCAGCTCAGGAAGGCCCTAAAACACTACTTATTCACCAAATACTTTCCGGTGTAGCCCCAACTGGGGATTTACACTCACCATGTATATAAGTTGTAAATACTATGTTGTATAACTGTTGTTAATTACCCTGTTATCCAAGTTCCAATCCCTGTTCAAATGTAAATGCATTTTCAGCAACCTTGAATGCATATGTTCCGTTTTGATGTACACCGCACTGATGATAATAGCGCGGTATAAAAGAAATGCTAAATAAATTAAATAGAGTTGTCACTCTGCCTCTGTCATCGCACCAAAACAAAACAAAACAAAAAACCTGGTTGGAGAAGCTGCTGACACTGCTGCAGTGGCAGCAGCTTCTCCAACCGGGGCTTTTTGTAAAAAAATATTTCCCTTGAGAAGGTCTGGGGCGGGGCGGGGCGGGGCTGGGCTGGGCTGGGGGGGGGGGTAGCACTGGAAATAGTAATGGGCTGAGGGGGGATGGCTTTGACTGGAAATGGGCTGATTGGGGGGGTTAGAACTAGAAATAGGCTGACAGGGGGTTAAGAATGGAAATAGGCTTATTGGGAGGGGGGCTAGGACTGGTAATGGGCTATTGGAGGTTAGAATTGGAAATGGGCTGATGGAGGGGTTAAGAATGGAAATGGACTGATCGCGAGGGGGGGCTAGGACTGGTAATGGGCTATCGGGGGGTTAGGACAGGAAATGGGCTGATTGGGGGGCTGGGGCTAGGACTAGAAATGGACTTATTGGGGGTTTAGGACTGGTAATGGGCTGAGGGGGGGGGGCTAAGACTGGAGTGGGCTGATAGGGAGGATAGGACTGGAAATGGGCTGGGATTGAAAATGTGCTAATGGGGGAGAGGAGGAGAGTGCTGCTGGCCCTGGAAAACTAGGGCTAGGGCTACAAAGGGGCTGATGTGGGGGGGGGCATGGGAGAATAGGACTGGAAGGGAGCAGATACTGAGAGGATCTGCCAGGGGAAGGAGGGGGCAGGAGGGGAGTTGACACAGGGGAAGGAGGGGGCTGGAAAGGAGCTGATATGATGGGGAAGGAGGGGGTTGGAATGGAGCTGACACCTGGGATGTACTGAAGGGGGACTGGAAGGGAGCTGGATAGGAGTGGAAGATGGCTGGGTAATGGGGAGGAGGCTGGAAGGGAGCTGACATGTGTGAATGGCACTGGAAGGGGGATGGACAGAGGGTAGGGTGATTGGAAGGGAGCTGACTGGGGGGGGGAGGTGGTACTGAGAGTGGACATGAGCTGATACCTGAGATGGTATTTGGACTAGAAAGGGCTGGACAGTGGGGAAGGAGGGGGACTGGAAGGGAATGGACACCAGTGGCAGTCGTGAGAATGCAAGCTGGTTGACATTGGAATGTACTGGGAGGGAAGGACTGGAAAGGGGGCTGATAGTGGGGATGGTTACTGGAAATGGAAATGGGCTGATGGAAGAAAGTGAAGAAAACAAAAGAAGAGATAAGAAATGGCAGATGGACCATAGACCACAGAAAGAGAGCTAAGAGAAGACAGGAAAGCAGAAGCCTCCGATCGGGACCAGCATGATCAGAGAATAAAATGGTCAGACAACAAAGGTAGAAAAAATAATTGTAATTAATTTTAGTGATTGGACTATGTGCTATTTTTATATTTTACACAGTATTGGGGAACTGTATCTCTTATTTATCTGATGTTGCACTGCATGCAAAGTCTGGCTTCTTGGGGTTTCAGTTTAAATTTTGTCTACATATTTTTATTTTTACTTTATATTGTGGTTACTTATTCTGTACTTGGTGAGGGTCTGTGTTCTGAGTGTGTGTCTGAGGCCAGGTGTTCTGTTAACATGGAGTTTGTACATAAAGACATACTGTACTATAGTAATTTGACTTGTTCAGCTTTTCAAATAGGTGTATAGATGTTCCAAGGCCCACTGTAGTATTTAAACTGCTGCTTTTTTTGGATGGGCTCCTTATGTGAGTTTTGGAAGTTTGTGCTGATATGGTATGGTATGGAAGATTTGATTTTTGTTGTAGGGTTTTGTATTAGTTCACAATATGCCTGGTACTGGAGAATGTTTGTTGCTGTTGTTAGTGAGATGATCAGAATCAGATTTTTTTTAAAGAAATTGAGTTCTGTGGATGAATGTCCTGGTTCTGCTCTGCACCCACTGTGGATGCAAAATATATGTTGAAAAAGCAAAAGCAAGAACTATAACACAGTTTATAACAACAAAATAAAAATGAGTTATAATTTAGTTTTATAAACTGTGCTGTTGGTTCTCGCTGTCTTTTAGTTACTTGGTGTGCAAACATCTTGCATTTCCTCCATATAATCTAATCGCCTTTTTGGTTTGGTTCAATCCCTGATTGGAGTTCTGAAAAAGCCCTGCCCCACTCTATGAGGGGAGGGGGGGGGGGAGGGAGCCATCTCATCCTTTGCCTCAGGCAGCAGATTGCCTTGAGTCGCCTCTGCATAAATCATTGATTTTGTTAGTTTAATTCCATGGCTTTATGGATGTGCATGCAGGTTTTCTATTTCACACGTTAGGGGGAGTAATTTTACTAGAGGGTACTTATAATAATTTTCAAGAATGCATCTGTTTATAAAGCAAAATAGGTGCTTATGTGCTTCTCAGAACGAGCCCCATTAGGGCAGAAATGAGCACCTGCTCCATTCCTACTCTACCCAAACTACATCTCCAAGAACATCTACAAGTATATCACTTCTGTATTTGTGTGCTTCCTTTGTACATACATACATACATATACTATGGTACAATTTTATGAGCACTTTTCTGCTTTGTCAAGAAAATACTTGATACACTACTCCCCAGTGTATTCCAGTCTTTATTTTCCTGAAAAGTACATTAGAATGGAAGTGTTAAAGTAAGGACATGACCAATATCGCAAGACAGCACAGAGGCAGATTAAGTCACAAGGGACAAATTTGACCATCTTCATTACATTTAGGGATTAATAGCTCTGTTTCTGTATTGACTAGCTGAACTACGAATCATAATTTGCATTTGGACAGTGCCATGTGGCTTGTAGTAATTTGGTAGCTTCCTGTGTTCTTGTTTGCTTTGGCTCAGAGGTGACCCATAAGAACATAAAAAATGTCATGCTGAGTGAGACCAAGGTCCATCAAGCCCAGTATCTTGTTTCCAACAGTGGTAAATCCAGGTCACAAGTACCTGTCAGGTTCCAAAAAGGTACACAGATTCCACGATGCTTATCCTAGGGTAAGCAGTGGATTTCCCTGGTTCTCCTTGATAATGGTTTATGGACCTTTCCTCCAGGAACTTGTCCAAACCTTTTTTAAACCCAGCAGTACTAACAGCTTTTACCACATTCTCTGGTAACGAATTCCAGAGTTTGATTATGCGTTGAATGAAAATATATTTTCTCTTATTACTTTTAAATGGGTTACATTGTAGCTTCATTGCGTGTCCCCTAGTCTTCCTTCTTTTTGATGGAGTAAACAACTGATCTACATTTACTGGTTCTACTCCATTCATTAATTTATAGACCTCTATCATAGCTCCCCTCAGTTGTCTTTTTTTCAAGTTGAAGAGTCCTAACCTTTTAAGTCTTTCCTCATAGGTGTATTCTTCCATCCCCTTTACCATTTTGGTGGCTCTTCTCTGTATCTTTTCTAATTCTACCATATCCTTTTTAAGATATGGTGACAAGAATTGCACACAATATTCAAGATGCGGTCTCACCATGAAACGATACAGAGACATTATAAAGTTCTCGGTTTTATTCTCCATTTCATTCCTTATGATTCCTAGTATTCTATTTGCTTTCTTGGCTGTCGTGGATACTGAGATGACGCCTAGATCCTTTTCCCATGTGGTGGTTCCTAATGTGGAACCTTTCTTTGTGCAACCGTAGTTTGGGTTGTTCTTCCCTAATTGCATAACTTTGCACTTGTCCACATTAAATTTCATCTGTCATTTGGACATCTGGTCTTTTAATTTATCAAGGTCCTCTTGGAATTTTTCACAATCCTCTTGTTTTTAACAACTTTGAATAATTTTGTGTCATCTACAAATTTGATCACCTCACTTGTTGCTTCCATTTCTAGGTCATTTATAAATAGGTTAAAAAGCAGCGGACCTAGCACAGATCCCTGGGGTACTCCATTATTCACCTTTCTCCATTGAGAAAATTGTCAATTTAGCCCTACTCTCTGCTTTCGGTCTTTTAACCAGTTCCTGATCCTCCTATCCTATGACTCTTTAATTTTGCCAAAATTCTCTTACAAGGGACCTTCCAGTTGTTGAAACAGCCTTAATATGCTCTATTTAAGAATTAGAGAAACAACTTTTATGAAAGTGGATGCTTGCACAATATTTTTTTTCCTATGGAATATTTTTCCCTACAGAAGTTATAGGAAATAAAATTCTTGAAGAAAAATTGTACTGTTTCAAAAAATGAGCAAGCATACTGACTGACTTGTGGGCTTTTTGCCCTTTTGAACTTTTCTACAAAAGCTAAATATGGCATTATGTATTTGCATTTTCCTTTTTCAAGTCTATTTTCTAAGGTGGAGTGGGAAACGTTGAAGTTAGGGGAGGGGGAGGTTCTACATTTATGGGGTAATTTGAAAAATAATTTTAGCACATTTGTGGCAATGGTCATGCGTAAAATGGCTCTTCTAAAATTATCTTAGTTATAAAAGTACACACAGTGGCATGAACACACCTGCTTTTACTGTAGGCATTGCCGGGCCTGTGGTTTGGGTGCAGTGTGGACAGAGTCGTGAATTATGTGTGTGACTATAAATTACGCTACTCGATATGCAGATTAAGCAGCTATAAATGTCTGCAACCTCAATATAGCCGTGATTGCTGCTGGATGTGTACCAGTAATTTATAAAATTGGGGCAAGGTAGGTTCCTTCTTGCCCTCTAGACTTAGACACCTTGTTATAAAATTACCCACCACAAATGTGCCTCTGAGATATCTTATTACTGTAGCTAAATCCTTTGTGCTGCTTATGCGAGACCCTTTGCTCTCCTGGTGATCAGATGTGCTCAATTAACTGGTTTGAAATAACTTTATTCCACGTTCAGTCACTGCACAGTTAAAAAGCACTGGAACAGGATGCTCTTAGAGGAGCTGACAGTGTTAGACAATGTCCTCCTACTGCAGATGAAGACATGGAAACATTTCTGTTATCTACAATTCTTTGTAGCAAGAGCTAACCCCTATATTACAGAGATCTAATCTTTCATGTTACAGTTTGGCACAGTGAGGACAAGAACTCTGCAATCTGTGTAAAAGTAAATCTTGAAAAAGTCATTACTGTTGAGTTTACATTTCATGATTAGCTGAAGTGAAATCTGTTGGTAGAAACCATGAGCTAGATAAAGCTGTCCTGCGGATGTTGATGTTCTCAGAGAAATCACCAAGCGTGAAAGGAAATTATGACAGTGTGGGAATGTGCTTCAATGTGTTTTCTCAAAAGCTTGACTCTATGCAGTGGACAAAGAAAAAATCTAGGAAGGAAGTTAATCGAGCAGATTCATCTCCCCCAGTACACTCAAACATTAAAGAAATTTTGGTCGCCTGGCGGTATATTGTAGATGTCTGGTTGTGTGCACCTACTCTTGACATTGTGCTGGGCAGACTAGATGGACCATACTGGTCTTTATCTGCCTTCATTTACTATGTTACTATGTGTGTTTGATATCTCAGGGCTTTCTGCTTTTGACACACATAACTCTACCATGTCTGACAAGATTATTAGAGTATAATTTAGTTTAAGATGAGAAATAAACTTTAGCATGCCAACCCAAAATAAAACTTCACAGGTCTCTTGTTCAAGGGAAGATTTAATGGAGTAGGTGCAAAGTCTCTGGCTCCTATGCACCCCATCTTTTTTCAGGCCTCGGCAAATAGATGTATGTCAGCCTTGAATATCTCCCAGATAGACCCTTTAATGATAGTTGCTCTCTAGGAAATCCATATGGGAGATATTCAAGGCTGACATACATCTCCCCAATGACCTCAGGGAAACACATGAAATATCAAAGTTTTGCAAGGATCTCAAGACATTACTTTTCAAAGAACATTTCAACAACTAAATGAGATTCCCCCGGGCAACAGCAAAACCATGACACATGTGCCACAACTACCACTCTCCCACAACCACCCTTCACTTATTTCCGCCCCCAGCCCAACGTGTATATCAGCTCTAATTTGTAAATATGTTGTAAGCTATAGACTATAGATACCATTTGTAATCACAATGGTCAATTCTGTTAAGGATTTAGAAGTTCTGTGTAAACCTGTTAAATTCTTGTTCCTTGTAAACCACCTTGATTCCCAGATAAGGCAGTATAAAAAAACAGATAAATAAAATCTATTTGTCAAGGCTAAAAAGAGCAGGTGTGAATTGATACCATGATAGCTCTATTAGAGAAATACTAACTTCTGATTACTTAACACCTATTTCTCTATGATAATCTAATGGCGAGTATAAAATATTGAGCATCTGTGATCAATTATGCAGCAGTGAATAAAAGGCTTTCTCACACCTGAAAGCTGATCATTTTAAATCCCTGTGTCATCACATTTTCTAGAAGCCATTATTCAAAAGAGTGAGGTTCATAATTTAAGGAATTAAGCACTAAAATCTTTTTAAATGAACATTTCCCTAAGCTTTTCCACCTAAATTAAGCTTCCTAAAATTAGGTTGCATCAGGGTCAGGTCAGGATTATCACAAACTGGACAACCAGAATTTGGGGTAAGCTTGATAATGTCTCAGATAGTAAAGTTAGATATGATTTCATAGAATTTCATGACTGAATAGAAGTGTTTGGAGTAAGTCTCTAGCCAATAGAGTCATAAAATGAAAATCCAGGAAGGATTTTACACAGAGTTCAAGACCAGACAAACTTTGGGTCAATCAGGAAACAAGAACTATCATATAGAAAAACTAACTCCCAGTGAATGTAATAGTTCATCTTGGAAAATGAGTGCCACCCAACCTGAAGGTCACTGGATTGAGACCAAGCCATAATAGCTGTTAACAAAAGTGGAAAAAGCAAATGGTGAGGCTTTTTTATTTGCCTGGAAACCTCTAATAATCTTTCATCTATTTTTTTTGGGGGGGAGTCACAGCCACCTCTTAATTAAAAAACTATCTTTAAATGAAAATTTATAAAAATAAAATGAAAAAAAAAAGCCCTGCAAATGACATAGGAAACTAAGGGGCCCTTTTACTAAAGAATGTTAGTTGTCAGTACAGGTTCTGGCATGCGTTAAAGGAGATGCATTGACAGCTAGCACAGAGCCATGACAGTGCTGCTGTATTTAGATGTGTAATGGTGTCTCCTATTGCACGTGGATGTCAGTATAAGTGTGTTCCTGCACTTCCTTCAGTGTATTTGAGAAACAGATTGACATTGAGCAGATGTGTTTCTAAATACTGTCAGAACTGAGTATGTCCCAACCTCAATGTCTCAGTTCTGATCAACACGTACTATCCAAAATGTGCCTTTAAATCTACAAAAATCTGAATATTGTTATCCAGGCATTTATATTGTCCAGATATTCTTCAGCTACTCCACATTGACCTTTTATCCCTTGCTGTACAAACTGAAATCAGAAGTCTTGGTGTCACTTTGGACACTCAACTTTCCCTGATGTTAAAGTTGTTGCTAAAATCACATTCTATAAACTTCATTTGGCACAGTGCTTCAGGCCTCTTTCATCCTGTCAGCTTTCAGACATTGGTGCAATCTGTGGGCCTTGAGCACGTAGACTATTGCAATCACCATTCCTAGACCTTCCCACTTCTCCTCTTTGTGTTCTTCAGATTATGCAGAAGGCTGAAGCTCTACATAATTTCCATAGGCTCCTCATTGAGTGGAGAGTGAAATTTAAGATTACCATGATGAAGGTAATTTATGAAGAGGCGCCACAGTATTTGAAAGATTTTGTAATGTGGCACTGTCCATGTCCCCTGAAATCAACAAACTTTAGCTCTCTCTTTGCACCATCTATGAAAGTAGCTCATCTGGTAGATATTCAGTTTTGAACCTTTACCATTGCCGCCCTGCCCTTTGGAACAGTTTGTCCCTGGATGTCTGAGGACAACCCCAATGAACATGCATGAGAGATGCCTGCATATAATGGAAGTAGTGAAAATATAAATCTATCTTATATGCATTTACTGACAACCTGAAAACTTTACCCACCAGCAGCTCTGACATATATAAGTGTCAGTAACTCCACATGTATGTTGCTAGATCAGCACTTACATATGTGGTTACTGGTGGTGCTGTATGTGTATTGGGATATTGCATCTACAGAATCAGAAAGAGATTGCGGATGCCATGCAAAGCATTTTGCTCAGACAAACGGCAAAGGAACCCTGAGAAGAGGTGATGCTACATCTAGCACTTACTAATGGAAACAGTCTGGGTGGATGCCCATGTGGGCAGCAGTGATCATCACATGATATAGTTTAAACTCGTATAAGGGATAAAGCAGAGTCCAGACACACAGAACACAGTTCTGGATTTCAAATATGTTGACTTCAGTAAAATGAGGAAGTACCTGAAGGAGAAGCTGGCAAGATGGAAGGAGATAAGGGAAGTGGAAAGGTGGTGGGCTAAACTAAAGGAGCTATAAAAATGACAACTGATCTTTTTGTAATAAGTCAATAAAAGCAAGAGAAGAAAACTGATATGGTTTTCCAAAGATATGGCTAATAAAAATTAAAGGCAAAAGATATAACATTCACAAAATACAGAAGATCACAAGAAAAGGTACACAGAAAAGTCCAAAAAGGCAAAGAGAGGAAGCAGAATGACAAAACCACAGGCAGAAAAGAAATGCCTAAAGATGACAAGGCAACAAGACTTTGTTGAGGTATGTTGAGAGAGGAGGAATGCCAGAAGTGGAACTATGAGACTGAACGATGCTGAGAAGTGCTGTGTGGAGCGTGAGGAGGAAAAGGTGGAAATGCTGAACAAATATTTCTGTTCTGTGTTCATGGAATAAATCCTAGAGTAAATACCAAATTATTCATGGAAGGAAGTGTCTATGAACAACTTGAAAAACTAAAATTGGACAAAAAGTCATGGGGCTGGACAAGATACATTCCATGATACTGAGGAAGCTCATTCATATTATGGTGGGTCCTTTTAAGGATGTGTTTGATAGATCCTTACACAATGGAGAGATTCCTCAGGACTGCAGAAGGGCTGATGTGGTCCTTTTTTGCAAGAGTGGCAACTGAGGAGAGGTGGGAACTACAGGCTGGTAAGCTTTACCTCGGTGATTGGAAAAATAATGGAGACACTACTAAAGCTTCTCCTTCAGGTACTTTCCACAATTCAATGAGTTGCAGGACCTCAGGCAACATGATTTTATCAAAGGCAGATTGTACCAGACAAACCTGATTGATTTTTTGACTTGTCAGATCATAATACTTACTGGATGCGGTTTACTTGGGTTTCAATAAAGTCTTTGAAACTATTCCTCATAAGAGGCATATGAATAAACGGAGCTGCCTGAAATTAGGACCAAAGGTTGTGAACTGGATTAGAAACTGGTTGATTAATAGATGACAAAGGTGCTGGTAAATGGAATTCACTTGGAAGAAAGGTAGAGGAGTGCCTCATATATATGAGTAGAGAAGTGCCTCATATATTTACTGTCTATTCTACCAGCTCTTCATGAGCATGCACTTAGAGAGCATCATGCCAAAGAGCCTTGCTACTCAGGTCCATAATGAACCAGAGGAGAGTGCGGAAAGTACATTGAGTGACACACTTTTGATACTGCATCGAGAGCCTCCTCAACTAGTATTGGTGGCTCTAGACATTGGCTCATGGTTCTGGACATTGGACTTACAGCACAGCATACAGGAGAAACTTGCTACCATACCGTGCCATGTTGTGAAGAGAATCTCTTTGGAGATAAGGTGCAAGAGGCTGCTATCATGATCAAGCAGCACAGCAGTTTGTATTTACTGATCCTTCTAAACTAGAAGCCTTCCTGGATAGTTGAATTATATTATTAGAATCCGATATTGCAAGGAATTTACACAGCTTACAGAAATGTAAACCATGAAAATGCCCCTAATCAGGATATTCAGTGGCACTAATATCCCAGAGTAATACTGCTATATGCCCCGATGCTAACCGCTTAGCATCGGGGTGTGTCAGGGGTGGTACCCGAGGATAACCATGCAGTGGTGATATTCAGCCACTGAGCTGCCTAACGTTTGTTGTCAAAGATAACAGGCAGCAACTGAATATCGCCACTGCACGGTTAGCTTCTGCGTCATGTGTGGCTATGAGGTAAACCCGGATATTCAATGCTGGTGGTGGATATGACCTCAGATTGAATATCTGGGGTTAAAGTTCGACAGCGATGACTATGTGCCTTAAAGGCGTATAGCCATCGTAACTCAATATCGGGCTTTTAGTGTCCACTGCCACTCCATCTGTGAGATAAATGTTCCCCTTTGCTTGAGTTAATTGCCTGTTTTCTTTATTTGCTGTGTTAGAGGTAGCTTTCAACTTTAATTTTGATACATATTTGGCTCTGGTGAGGCTCTGAAACCTAGAGAATTTTCTTCCTTCATGTTTTATTTCCATATTTACTTCCTTGTAAAGTTTTCATATGTGGTATTTTCTTGTATTTTGCTCTGTTTGTTGAAATGTATGTGAACTTTCAATAAAAATATTTATTTAACATATAGTCCAAGGCAATTTCACTGGCCACTTTTTTTTTTTTTTAGGAGATATTGGACATTAAAGGTTTGAACTGCAAGGGTACCAATAATGTTGACCACAACTGTATATTGGGACAGATTCTGTTCAATCTGTCCCAATATACAGTGAGCCTGACGTCAGTACCAGGGAAAATGGTAGAAGCCATCATAAAGAACAAAATTACACAGCATGTAGATAGTCATGGCCTAATGGGAGACAGCCAACATGGCTTTAGACAAGGAAGATCTTGTCTTACTAATCTGATATGTTTTTTTGAAGGTGTGCATAAACAGGTAGACAAAGGTGAGTCGGTTGATATAGTGTATCTGGACTTTCAGAAAGCTTTTGACAAGGTCCCCCATCAGAGACTTTTGGCGAAGCTAAAAAGTCATGGGATAGGAGGCAGTGTACTATTGTGGATCGGGAACTGGTTAAAAGATAGAAAGCAGAGGGTAGGGCTAAATGGCCAATATTCCCAATGGAAAAAGGTGAATAGTGGAGTACCCCAGGGATCTGTACTGGGTCCGCTACTTTGACATATTCATAAATGACCTGGAAAAGGGAATAACTAGTGAGGTAATCAAATTTGCAGATGACACAAAGCTGTTTAAAGTTGTTAAAACCCAAGAGGATTGTGGAAAACTGCAGGAGGATCTGGATAAATTGGAAGACTGGGCATCCAAATGGCAGATGAAATTTAATGTGGACAAGTGCAAAGTTATGCACCTAGGAAAGAACAACCCACACTATAGTTACAAGATGCAAGGCTCCACATTAGAAACCACCACCCAGGAAAAAAAGATTTAGGAGTCATCGTGGATAACATGTTAAAAACCCTCCGCCCAGTGTGCAGCGGCGGCCAAGAAAGCAAATAGAATGCTAGGTATCATAAGGAAAGGGATGGAGAATAAAACAAAGGATATTATAATGCCTCTGTATCGCTCCATGGTACGACCGCACCTTGAATATTGTGTGCAATTCTGGTCACCGTATCTTAAAAAGGACATAGAGTTATTAGAAAAAGTACAGAGAAGAGCCACCAAATTGGTGAAGGGGATGGAAGGCTACTCCTATGAAGAGAGGCTAAAAAGGTTAGGGCTCTTTAACCTAGAAAAGAGGCGGCTGAGGGGAGATATGATAGAGGTGTATAAATTAATGAATGGAGTGGAACGGATAAACGTGGATAAATTGTTTACGCTATCAGAATATAGAAGGACTAGGGGGCATGTAATGAAGCTACAGGGTAAACTATTTAAGACAAATAGGAGAAAATATTTCTTCTCTCAACGTGTAATCAAACTCTGGAATCTGTTACCGGAGGATGTAGTAAGGGCTGTTAGTATAGCTGGGTTTAAAAAAGGTTTGGACAAGTTCCTGGAGGAAAGGTCCATAAACCACTATTAAAAAGGGACCCAGGATATCAATGCTTGGCCTAGTACAAGCACTGCAGAACCTGTGTCTTTTGGGGAAACTGCTAGGTACGTATGACCTAGATTGGCCACTGTTGGAAACAGGATACTGGGCTTGATGGACCTCGGTCTGACCCAGTATGGCATTTCTTATGTTCTTATGTTCTTATGTTCTTAATATCTTTGTAAGTGACATTGCTGAAAGGTTAGATGGAAAAGTTGTGTCTTTTCATGAACGAGGATTTGCAATGAAGTGGACACCCCAGAAGGAGTTGACGACATGATAAATGATCAATAAACTTAGAAGAATGGTCTAATGCTTGGCAGTTAGGACTTAATGCGAAAAAGTGCAAAGTGATGCACTTGGGATGCAGAAATCCAAAAGAACCCATGCGGTAGAGGATGATGTACACTGATTAGGAGAGAGACCTCTAGGTAATAATGTCTGAAGACCTCAAGGTTGCGAAACAATGTGACATGGAGTTGGCCAGAGCTAGTTTGCTAGGCTGCATAGAGTGGCGCATAACCAGCTGAAAGGATGTGCAGGTTGTTGGTTTGGCCTCACTTGGAGTATTGCATTCAGTTTTGGAGGCCATTGTTCACTAATGATATAAAAAGACCTGAAAGTGGTTCAGAAGAGAGCAACCAAAGTGGTATGAGATTTGTGCTCGAAGCTATATGAGAAGAAACTTGAGACCTGAATGCACTATTTATACGTTAGATGAAAGGAGGGACAAGGAGAGATGATAGATGTTTAAATACTTGAAAGGTTGTTATTGTTGTCAAGTGCCTTCGAGTTATTGACGAGCAAACAAACCTTTTCCAAAGAAGGCAAAGCTATAAAACTAGAGGACATGAAATGAAGCTGAAAGGAGGAAAATTTAAAAGCAACATCAGGAAATACTTTCATAGCAACAAAGCATAATTAGGGTAGCTGAGAGCACAGCAGATACAACCCCAAAAAATAAATAAAATCATTTACAAAAGGCTCCACATTCAGCAGACCTTTTGTAAATACTTGAATTGTGAATGCCTTGACCTGGATGTCCCAATTCTTACTTAGACATTCTATGCAAAATGGCACTTTAAATGTAGGTGAATAAAATAGAAGGGCTAAATTTAGGGACCTTAGTTTTAGGAATTTTAAGTCCTTTAGTGTGGATGAAAATTCTCCTGATTTTAGGCATCTAAAATAAACACAGTTGGTCATGTACCCTGCTTCCTGGATATTGTCCCTTCTCTCCTCTAGGATTATACATATTTAGGTCTTCAAGTCTCTTCTTATATGTCTTCTGGTGCAGGCTCCAAATCATTTTGGTTGCCTTCCTCTGAATTGTTTCAAGTCTTTTTATATCCATTGTAAGATATGGTCTCCAAAACTGAACACAATACTCCAAGTGAGGCCTCACCAATGATTTGTATAGGGGCAATAATACCTCCTCCCATCTGCTGGTTATTCCTCTCAGTATGCAACCCAGCATCCTTCTGGCTTTGGGTCCTGCCTTGTCACATTGTTTCACTACCTTGAGATCTTCAGACACTTTTACTCCGAGGTCCTTCTCCTGGTCTGCGCACATCAACCTGTCGCATACAATTCCTTTGGATTTCTGAATCACAAGTGAATTACTCTGCACTTCTTTGCATTCAATTTTAACTGCCAAGTATTTGACTATTCTTCCAATTTTTGTAAGTCTTTCCTCATGTTGTCCATTCCTATTTTCACTTTTTTTCAGCTTATCATACATCAGCGATATATACTTGCTGTTAATGAATATCATGATCTTGGGATAGCCAGTGCTGCTTGAAGATAGAAAAATGATTTCAGTAAAGAGTTTCAACAACTAATAGCACAGACAGAAAGAAAACTGTCAACCGAAGCCTTAGCCTTAACAGTGATATGCTGCTGTCTCAATGAAACTAACAAAAATAGATTAATGAACCCTGACAACCTTGAAATCAATGTTCGTTGAACATTATGGTGAGGAAATTTCAATTTCAAACCCCAGACAAATAATAGAAACAAGTTATGATAGAGAAGGTTATAATACTTGAAAGGCATTAATACACAAGAAATTAATCCTTTACAATTGAAAAGAAGATGCAGAACTAAAGAAAATGATATGACACTGCACACATGGAGGGGTAGCCTGATGGTTAGAGCACTGGCTTGGGAACCAAGAGACTAGGGGTTTGATTCCCACTAGCACTTCTTGATGCCTTGGGCAAATCACTCAACCCTCTATTACCTCAGAAAAATCCAAGTTATCAATGTCCCTGTACATTACCAAGTTGAAGTTACAATATAAACCGCTTTGACTGAAATGATAAAGTGGTATAAAAAGCCTGTTTAATAAATGATGATAGACTCAGGAGCAACAGCAGGAAACTTTTTTTTAACAGAAAAGGTGGTGGATACTTGGCATGCTCTTCCGGAGAAGGCTGTGGAGGCAAAAATGGTGATGGAATTCAAAAAGAAGTGGGATATACATAGATGATCACTAAAAGGCATCAGGTCGGAAACCATGTATCGCACATCTCAGTTCAGAGCAACAGTGAAATGACTTTTTTGTGCTTTGATGCGGAGGTAACTTGCAAGGAAAGGCAGTTACATCCCTAAATAAAGAAATGAAGCTGAGGGCATGGGGGGGAGCAGGTTTAACCTGCAATGAGAGGCAGTTACAATTCTAAAAGGAGGCATGGGGGATGGCCAGGGGTGGCCCAAGAGGGGTGCAGGGCCATGTGCGGAGACTTGGTGCGTGGCCTCATTTGCATAATGGACCTCATTTGCATAAATATTTGCATAATGTTACCATACACTAACTTTTAGTAAACACGCCTCTTAATGAGTGTATGGATAAAGAAAGACTAAAAGATTTCTACATTACTATAATCCTGTGCCAACCGCCAGGCACATTTAGGAACTACTATAAACACTGCCCATTTAGAACCCATAGCAAACCCGCCGTATTGTAACAGCACTACCAGGACTCACAAAGCATCATACTCCACCTATCAAAAGGCAACACTGCAAATATTAAACCAATACATTTCAGAGAATAACAATACATGACCTACTGGGGAAAGAGAACAAGTGGCAATGTCAAATAGGAATTACATAAACAGAATACCTCAGCTCAGTTACACATGCAGAACATAGACCATCACCAAACAAGGAATCACAATTTAGAAACAGGAAGACAATAATTAAACTGGGAACCCCAAAAGCCAAACTTGGAATGTACAATAACATTGTAGAAATAAAACTATAAATTAATTTCCTCTTGTAAACAAAGCACAGACGTTAATGATGCACATTTCCCAGAGCTGACATATTCCAGTTAATAAATTCAAAATAAAGAGATATCTTTCTTTTTGTGCATTTTTTTTCAGTTGTAATTGCTCCAGCCACTTTCTTCTGGTTTCTTCGTGCCTTCTGCTAACTCTCCATCGTCTGCTGTCCAGTTGTCCTTTCTTCTCTCTTCTAGTCTTTTTCCATTCTCTCTCTACATTTGCTTTAACATACTGAGCTTTCCCCTTCTGCTCTTTCCTCATTCCTATTTCATCCACTCACATTTTACCCCTCCATCCTCAATCCCCACTTACTCTCCCAATACCCGGCCAATTGTAGATTTTTCTTCCCTCCCACACAAAATATTTTTCCCCTCTCCATTTCACTCTCCCAGCCTCATCCCATTCTAATCCTCCCCCAACATCAGCTCCCTTCTAGTTCCAGCCCCACCCAGCATCCGCTCCCATCTAGTCCCCGCAACAGCCCATTTCCAGTCCTAGCTCCCCCATCCATTTCCAGTCCTATCTGTCCCTCCATCAGCTCATTTCCAATCCCAGCCCCCATCAGCCCATTTCTAGTTCTTTCCTAGCCCCATCAGCCCATGTCAAATCCTAGTTCCCCTCCACTCAGCCCATTTCCAATCCAAGCCCCCCATGAACCTACTTCCAGTTTTAGCCCCTCCATGTCCATTTCAATTCAAGCCCCCACCACAGCCCATTTCCAATCTTAGCTCCCCCCAATAGCCCATTTCCAGTCCTATCCTAGCCCTTCCATCAGCCCATTTCCTGTTCTAGCTCCCCCCCACTCAGCCGATTTCCAGTCCTAGCTCCCTCACCTTACAACCCATTTCCACTCCAAGTCCCCATCCCCATCAGCTATTTGCAGTTCAAGCCTCCCCTTCCACTCAGCCAATTTCCAGTCCTAGCAACCCCCCCACCCATTACTAGTCCTAGCCCCCCATAGCCCCTTACCAGTCCTAGCCCCCCATAGCCCATTACCAGTCATAAGCCCACCATCAGCCCACTTCCAGTCCTAACCCCCATCACCCCATTTTCAGTCTTAGCCCCCATAGCCCATTACCAGTCCTAACCCCCCATCAGCCCACAGCCCATTACCAGTCCTAACCCCATCAGCCCACCTCAAGTCATAACCCCCCATAAGCCCATTTCTAGTCCTAGCCCCCCATAGCCCATTACCAGTCCTACCCCCATGACACCATTCTCAATCTTAGCCCCCCATAGCCCATTACCAGTCGTAAACCCCCCTTCAGCACACAGCACATTACCAGTCCTAACCCCATCAGCCCACCTCAATTCCTACCCCCCCATCAGCCAATTTCCAGTCCTAGCCCCCCCCCCATAGCCCATTACCAGTCCTAACCCCCCCATCAGTCCAGGGGAAAAAAAAAAAAAGCTGGCTGCTGCTGCTGCCACCGCAACGGCAGCAGAATCGAGTGTCCCGCGGCCCCCCTGTGCCCGGCAGAGCCCTCCCTCCCTGCATCAGCCCCGCTCCGCGTCGGCTTTCAGACCACGAAGGGAGAGTTTCTCCCTCATGGCTCTGTTAAGCCCGTGGGTGCTGATGGGAAACAGGCATTTCCTGTTTCCCATCAGCCCCGGCGTGCTTAACAGAGCCACGAAAGGGAAACTCTCCCTTCGCGGCTCTCAAAGCCGATGCAGAGAATGAGAGAAGAGCCAATGAGAGAAGAGCCAATCCTACTAGTGGAGAGGAAAAGGAATCAAGCAATGGAACATCTGGAAACTGCGGGTCCAAAAGAGAAATGGGAGGACTTAGAGTTCTCCTGTAACCAAGTGACACCTGAGCTAGGAGCTTCCAAGGTGCTAAAAGAATATAGTGCAGGAAGAGGTTAACCATAGAGCAAGAAGAAAAGAGTGTGACTATTTGTATTATATTTTTCATCTTTGCCAGTATTTGTATTTTTGCTATTACTTTCAGGAACCCTCACTTTCTTTGATTCAGAACCTAAATTCTGGCCTGGAGTCTTATTGAGAGAAAGGAAATTGGAGCGAGTGGAGTGCAGTTGCCAAAAGACTCCTTGTGTATACTGGTCCCATATCAGGAACCCTAATCATCCCCGAGAGTCAAGACAGCTAGGACAGAATTTGCTCTTGGAAGTTGTGCCCCCATCTGCTGAGCAGCGTTTCCATTTGCTGCAAGGGCAGCGGTGACATGCAGTTTAATCTGCAGTGAGGCAATTAGATGTAGATGACAGATTGCGAGGAGATGCAGCTTAAAGGGATGCGGTCGTTGTTTCTGGGTTAAAATTCCTAAAGAAATCCCATCTAAATCGATTCAGAAGAATGAAGGAAAGAACTGTGACAGTTTGGAGGTTAAAGAAATCTCATAAAATATAGAGATTTGCAGTGGAGAATTAGATGTGCAACAATATAAAGAATGATTACAGGAGAGAATTAAAATTAAAGATCGAATGATATAAAATATGCACAAAGACAGAAATAAATGTACTGCAGTTTCAGGTATAGAAAATGTAGGGGTGCTAGAAGAAGAGACCAGAGATGAGAGGGTATCTTGTAGATATGCTGCCTCTTGGTGTAAGGAAGAGTTTTATTTATTCAGAAGACTAGTAGAGAGTGTGTAAACAGATGTTAAAAACTGCTTATTCACAGAGAGTATGATAAGCATGCAGAATGCTTCACTCGCCTTCATTGTCAGTCTAGTCACTCTCTGCCCGGCACTTTTGCCTTCCTAGGAAAGAAGTCAAGCCTTTTTGCTTCAGTGCATATTCTTTATACAGAAAGGATTTACACATCAGAATCAGTGAAGTGGCCAGTCTCATAGGTTTATTTGACCTTTTCTGGCATGCAAATCTTCCCATGAGCAGGATGCAGGCTAGAAAATAGGTTTGGCTCAGCCCTGCAGACTGAAAAGGCATTACTCTCACTATCATCCTCAGAATTGAAAACATTCCCCGAGGACTTACTTGCTGGCTACATCTGCTGCCTCTCTTCTACTCCCCAATAATTTATTTTGAGGGAGGCAGGTTTCAGGACTACACAGTGAATATAATTCTTCCTTGGCAGATGCGCACACTCTCACTCTACCTCTCAGCAGCCTTTTCTCCTTCCACTCCCCCCAAGTGCAGCCCTCTCGCCTTTTCCTTCCTTCAGACCCTTGCTTTTTTCTTTTCTACTTCTCCCATTCCTGCCTGCTTGGAAGCTGAAGGCGTTTGCTACCTCACTTGTTCAAAGTAATTCACTCACTCAAGACACATGGGCAAGTAGATTTTTCAAGCACTGATCATTCTAAAAAATCCATTACTGAGTCTGATAGTCAGTGGTGATGGCTAGCTATTGCCACTGAACTTAAGACCTAGATGTTCAATGCCAGGGCCGTATCAGGGTTGGCTGGAAAGCAGCAAACTAACCGGACAGCAGCGATACGATTCAGCCACTGCCTGGTTAGGTTCTGTGGTGAAAGTTATGGCAGCCTTTAAGGTGCTTAACTTTTGCTGCTTAGGGAGAATTGGGCAGCAGCTGAATATCGCACTGTCAGGTGCCACCTCCGCTCCACCAGCAGAATGTCTCAATGCTAGCCGTGTCAGTACCACTGAATAACCCGGTCAACACCATTAGCGTGGTAGCAGGTCCACGACCCACGTTAATCACTTTGAATATATCACTCCATTGTGTAAACGGCTGTTTCTGACGGAAAAGTCATATAATGAATCAGCAGATTGGAAGGTTTGTACACAATAGGGCTGCATATTTCTTCCGAACATCTGGTCTTAGATTTTCATCTGCTTTCCCAATGCAGTCTGGAGTCTGCAGTTCAGTATTGGGATGAGGAAGGCTATCGCTACCATTTTAGAGTGAAGGGAGGTAAAATAAAAAATCAGAACCAGTCAAAGGTGCTTAGCTAAGGTGGCCCTCTCCAGTAATCAGTAGCAACGGAAAGGTCCATATTCAAAGAACTCCTCTGGCTCAAGGCTGGTGCTAGCCAAAAGGTGAACTAGGCAGTCATCTAGAGTGCCAGCGTTCCCAGAATGGCCCATTGCTGCCACTGCAAGCCCTGGAGAGGGGCAATAGTGGGAGCACTGGGGGCAGGGGTGGAGCAGGGGAGTGTTAGGAATGAGGTTCACCTAGGATGCCTCCTATCCTTGCGCTAGCCCTTTGCAGTTAGCTGGATAAAGCCATTATTCCATGACTAAACCTTCTGTCCAGACAACATTTATCCAGCCAAAGGAGGCAATGCTGCAGTTTCATGTTCAGCACTGGCTGCCAAAGTTTCTTGGGTAACTAATTCCAGCCAAATGGAAAGCCTAAAGTTCAGTTCTGGTACAAGGGTATTAGGTGCCCTAGGTGAAACTTCAAGCTTGTGCCCTCTCACAATTAGCTTAACCCCTTAGTCCCCCGTCAAGATTTTAATTACTTAACTTGATTATATTCATCTCAACACTATCCCTCCCAGAACAATCCTATAAAAAAGCATATTTGGACATCATACTTATACATATTACATTTTGTTTTCTAAATATATACATAATGAGGGATTTTAAAAAACCCCACACTTACAAGGTAAATGGACTATTTGTATATTGCCCATTCTTCCTGCAGGTAAAAAGCACACACTGATTACTCTGAGTTTATGTGGCTGCCAGGACCCATTGCTCTCTTTGACTGTAGCTGCTCTTTGCTGCCCCACCAGAAGTTGCTGCCTTAAGCAACTGTCTAGTTTGCCTAGTGGTTGAGCCAGCCCTGGCGCCATGTTGTAGTTTGCAGTAATTCTAGCATTAAACTAGTACAGCTTAGTAAATAGACTAGAATCTTGCTGAAAAATCTAGACTGTGTGGCAGAATTACAGGAAAGAGCCCAAACACCTCCTGTTCTGCTGCTGGTCCGATACTACCTCTGCCACCACCTGCTCAGCTCAATGAGAAACTCTGCACTTCCTGAAGAAAGTGTGGCGCACCTTCTCTAACTCCGAATTCTGGTAAAAAGTGAGACCTTAGAATTAGTACTAGCACCACACAGCTCACAAAGGAATATAGAGTTAACCAAGGCCTAGGTCAGAACTAAAGGGTGAAGCCAGCCACTGACATCATTCGGCTTCACCAAGGGAGTGTTTTATGGTACTATGGGCCCAGGTAATTGCCCTGCTGGGCTTCTTTGCCTACCCCAACCCCACCCCCGCCCAAAAAACCCGTAACAACTCTGAATTAAATGGTGAAGGCACACTTACAGGGGAAGGGGTAATAGGTGCAAATTGAATAGAGGATACAATAAGTGAGGACAATGGATGGGAAGGACCTGATAGGAAAATGGATGAAAAGGAAAACGAACTAGAAGTAAATTATGGATGGGAAGGAAGAACTCATGAAAATGAAGGTAGGAACTAGGAACAGATGGAAGGAAGGGAGCAGTGAAAGAAAGAGGAGAACAGATGTGCGGGAGGAGGGAGTGAATGGATAGGGGAAGGAGAAGGAAGAAAATGAATATAAGGGAAATTTGAGAGAGGAACAGATGGGAAACAGAGATAGTAGAAAGGAGGGAGAGATGGGAAAGGAGCAAAGAGAAGAAAAGTACATTTGGGAGGAGAGTGATGGATAATAGAGGGACACGAATAAACCGAAAAAACAAGAAATAAAAATGTAATAAACATAGAAACACAGAAACATAGAAATATGACGACAGAAAAAGACCACATGGCCTATCTAGTCTGTCCTTCCATAACAACTACAACAGTCCACTTTCTACCTTTAGAGATCCTCTGTGTTTGTCCCATGCTTTTTTGAATTCAGTTACTGTCCTCATCTCTACCACCTCCACTGGGAGACTATTCCATGGATCCACTACTCTTTCTGTAAAGAAATATTTCCGCATATCACTCCTGAATCTATCTCCCTTCACCCTCATCCCATGTCCCCTCGTAGCAGAACTTGTTTTCAATTGACAGAGGCTCTCTCCCTGAACATTTATGCCACGGAGGTATTTAAACATCTCAATCATATCACCTCTATCCCGCCTTTCCTCTAAGGTGTACATATTGAGATCCTTCAGTCTGTCCTCATATGCTTTATAATGAAGACCACTAATCATTTTAGTAGCCACCCTCTGCACCGACTCCATCCTGTTCACATCCTTTTGAAGGTGCGGTCTCCAGAATTGCACACTATACTCCAAATGAGGTCGCACCAAAGACTTATACAGAGGCATTATCACCTCCTTTTTTCTGCTAGCCATTCCTCTCCGTATGCACCCAAGCATCCTTCTAGCTTTTGCCGTCGCCTTTTCTACCTGTTCAGCTACTTTAAGATCATCAGACACAACCACGCCTAGGTCCCGCTCTTCTTTAGTGGACAAAAGTACTTCACCCCTATACTATATTGCTCCCTTAGATTACTGCAGCCCAAATGCATGACCTTACATTTTTTAACATTAAATCCCAGCTGCCAAATTTTAGACCATTCTTCAAGCTTAGCTAGATCCCTCCTCATGTTATCTACCCCTTCCTGGGTGTCTACTCTATTGCAGATTTTGGTATCATCCACAAAGAGGCAAAACTTACCTGAAAGCCCTTCCACTATATCACTAACAAAGATGTTAAAAAGAATAGGACTAAGGACAGATCCCTGGGGCACACCACTGGTAACATAGTTCTCCTCAGAGTGAGCTCCATTTACTTGTACTCTTTGTCGCCTCCCACCCAACCAATTTCTAACCCAAGCAGTAACTTTAGGGTCCATTCCTAGAGTGCTCAGTTTGTTTATAAGTCGCCTGTGAGGAACAGTGTCAAAGGCTTTACTGAGATCTAAATACACCACATCTAGGGCTCTCCCTCGGTCCAACTCCCTGGTCACCCAGTCAAAGAAATCAATCAGATTTGTCTGACAAGACCTGCCTCTGGTGAATCCATGCTGCCTCGGATCCTGTAATCTGCTGGACTCCAGAAACTTCACTATTTTCTCTTTCAGCAGCGTTTCCAATAATTTACTCACCACTGAAGTTAAACTAACCGGCCTGTAGTTTTCAACCACATCCTTACTTCCGCTTTTGTGTAAAGGCACCACATGAGCCTCTCTCCAGTCCTTTGGCACCACTCCCGACTCCAACGAGGCATTGAAAAGAACATAAAGAAGAACAAGTTAAAAAGTGCACCCTTGCATGTGACAAAATGGCGCGTTTCCCCCATTTGCAGAATCAGGCATTCAAGGGGTGCACCTGTGTGTGTCACAAGAAGTGTCAGGCATGCATGTATATCTGAAATCTCTGATGAGCAGGGACTGTGCATATACCTTGTATCACTATACAAATGATAAATAGTAGTAGGTGCGTGTCTCTGTCATGAGGACTGTGAGGGGGTTACATACACACGAATGTGTGTCATGGGGGCTAATGCATGTGTGTGTGTGTGTGCATATGATGGGGAGTTTGTGTGTCATGGGGGCTAATGCATGTGTGTGTGTGTGTGTATATGATGGGGAGTTTGTGTGTCATGGGGGCTAATGCATATGTTTGTGTGTGTGTGTGTGTGTGTGTGTAGGGGGCTGTGTTTCTGCATATCTGTCAGGGAATATGCATTCATGTGAAAAGAGCACACTTATAGTGTGACAAAACGGCAAATTTCCCTTTTCTTCATTTGCCAGATCATACATATCTGGAGGGTGGATTATTTCAAACAGATGATAAAGTGTGTCTCATTATGGAGATGGGGACTGTATGAGTAATCTTTATCACTGGTGTTATCTATAGATTTGTGTCTATCCTCAGCTAGTGTTTGTTGCAGGGATAGGGTACCTGTTTGCATGTTTGTGTGATAATGTATGTGTTTTGCAGGGGTGGGGTGCCCCTGTGTGTGTATGTTTTGCAGGGGTGGTGTGTCTGTGTGCTTGTGTGTATATATGGTGGGGTGATGGAGTGGCTATGGGCATCTGTGTGTGTCTGGTGCAAAGGTGGAGTGACTGTATGCATGTGTTTGGTGCGGGATCTAGCTAAGCTTGAAAAATGGCAGAGTATTTGGCAGCTGAAAGTCAATGTTCAAAACTTTGCATTTGGGCTGCAAAAATCCAAAGGAGCAGTACAGTATAGGGGGTGAAGTACTTCTGTTAATGAAAGAAGAGTGGGACCTGGGCGTGATTGTATCTGATGATCTTAACATGGCTAAAGAGGTAGAAAAGGTGATGGCAAAAGCCAGAAGGATGCATGGATGCATAGGGAGAGGAATGGCCAGCAGGAAGAAAGAGGTTATAGTGCCTCTGTATAAGTCTTTGGTGAGATCTTCTTTGGAGTATTGTGTGCAATTCTAGAGACCACACCTTCAAAAGGATATAAACAGGATGTAGTTGGTGCAGAAGGTAGCTACCAAAATGGTCAGTGAGCTTCATCATAAGGTATATGGGGACAGATAAAGATCTCAATATGTACACTTTTGAGGAAAGATGGCAGAGAGGAGATGTGATAGAGATATTTAAATACCTCTGTGGCATAAATGCACAGGTGGAGAGCCTCTTTCAATTGAAAGAAAGCTTGGTAACAAGGGGGTATAAGGTGAAGGTGAAAGGAGATAGACTCAGGAGTAATATGCACAAATATTTCTTTATGGAAAGACTAGTAGATGGATGACATAGTCTCCCAGTGGAAGTCATATATGAATTCAAGAAAGCATAAAACAACACAGACGTTTTATTGAGAAAAAAAGGGACTATATTAGTTGGTATGGAAGGGCAGACTGAATAGGCCATGTGATCTTTTTCTGCTATCATGTTTCTATGTTTCTCTGTTTCTACCTGCCTACAGTCTAGCAGCAAGCAACTAACATTTTTTAGTTATAACCTATGGAAAATTTAGCTTTTCTGTATTCCTTGCCTGGCCTTTATTAATCAAAACTTTGGGTGCACTCGTAATTCAGACGAGGTCTACTGGCCTGGGACACTTAAAATCCCACCCTCCATATGCCACACTCACCCACCCCAGGGCTGAATTGTCCTATATAGTCTTCTTATCATATATAGTCAGCTGTCTTCAATTAAGTGAAAGATATACCTGTTTTTTCTTTTGCTAAAACTGCTCAATAACACACTAAATAATCAATATTACATTCATTCATTGGAATAGCTAAGGTGCCTTAATCCTAAGAAGAATCATTAGAATCTTAGAGATTGCCATGTCTGTCTCAGGCTATCTGCTATGAATAAAGAATTGGCTCTACTAAGGGAAGAATTGACTGCAATGAAATAAGCTTCCCCCAGGGTACAAATTGAAAACAATCCACCACCAAGCCCACAAAGAACCTAGCAAACCCAGGAATAAATGGATCACAGTGTGCTCTGGTAGCTTCCGTCCCCATGCAAACAGGAAGTTTGCATTGGAGGAGATGGACGTGGCTGGTCAAAGCAAGCACCAGCAGCAATACAGCGTCAGAGGCTTTTGGAAAGCATGGCTATTGCTATTTTTTTTTTTATAACTTTTATTTATGAAGATACCTTTTTACATGGTCATACTATAAAGCAGTTATAACCAAGAAATACAGCAAATCAAAAAGGAAAATACATACAAGTATAATGCACAACAATCAGTCCACATCTCGGGGAGACATTAAAACTAAACAAAACGAAATATATCCTTAGAAAACAAGGCAAGACTCAAAAGGTCAATAGCCAACTAATCAGCCGGAGGAGTACCCTCGCTGCCCACCCTTAACCAATCATGAAATAGTACGTGCCCCTTCCCGATCTACAATCCACTTTTCTAGCTCAGATGAAGAGAAAAAGACAAACTTATCATAATGCAATGAAATACAACATTTACAGGGATATTTTAGGAAAAATGTAGCCTCTAAAGCAAGTACTCTAGGTTTCAACAACAGAAACGACTTCATACAAAGTTGTGTAGAACGAGAAACATCTGGAAATATAGATACTCTATCACCACAAAATTGGAACTCCTTCCTTTTGAAGTAAGACTTCAAAATAGAAATCTTATCATCCTCTAAGGATAGAGTAACCAAATCTTGGGTTTCTTCCAAAAAAGCAGTTAGATTGAAATCATCCTTATCTGATAAAGGCACCTCATCCTTATCCCCAGGACTGGAGGAAGTTTTAAATGGAAGGTAATAGCATTTAGTAACTAAACAAGACTCAGCTTGTGGGAAAAGGAGGGTATCCTTCAGATATTTCCTAAAGAGTACTAGAGGAGACAGCAACGAACAGGTGGGAAAAGTCAGTAACCGAAGGTTCTTACTTACGACCTAAGTTTCCAGGTTCTCCGATTCTGATGCAAAAGAAAACTATCTTAGCATGAGTTGCTGTAAAATCTGCAAACTTTTTAAACGTGAGGATCTAATTTCACCAGCGCAGAGCTGCAAGCCCCAATCTGGGAATCAAGAGACTGAAACTTTTGAACAGAATCCCTTGTGAATTGACATAACTTAGGAACAGTCTCAACAAGCATTTGTTCTGTACGCGAGACCACAGCCCAAACATCCGAAAGAGAGACAGTGGAAGCAGATGGTTTAGCTGGCAGAGGGGAAGAATGACTCCATAAAACCTCTTTAAGAACCACATTCGAGGATACCAAAACAGGAGACGATTCCCCAGAGAGTTCGAGGAAACCCGGGGGAAGCGGGGGTGTTCGCTCAACAGAGCTCAAACTCGCACCATCAATTACAGGATCAAGAGGCACAGTACCTGGAATGGCAGCTCGCGGCGTAGAGATTAGATGTTTCTCAATCGCCCCGGCTTGAGAATCTTCCGCAGGGGGTTTCTTCTTATGCTTGCCTACTGGCATAACTCACCTACTCACACTACACAGCTCCAAACGGCTCTAAAGGGGCTCACAAGGGGCAGAAAACCCCCTTTGAAAACGCACCCCTTAGAAGACGCGCCGACGGCTGAGCGCCGTATAGAATCAAATTATAACGGGGCCTGAAGATGACATCAGCAGGCTGCCCGCTCAGTCGCCAGCCACGAAACCAGCCTCCTCTCCTCAATGGAAACGGACAGCAGATGAAACCTCCCAAAGAGAGCAGCAAGGCAGGAGCTTTTACCAGGGCCTGGAGATGAAATCAGCAGGCTGCCCGTTCAGTCGCACCAGCCACGAAACCAAGCCTCCTCTCCTCCAATGAAACAGCGAACAGAGAATGAAAACGCTCCCAAAGACGAGCAGCAAGGCAGGAGCTTTAACCAGGGCCTGGGAGAATTGACGTCAGCAAGGCTGCCTTACGCCTCAGTCGCCCGCCACAAAACCAGCCTCCTCTCCTCAATGCGAACCGGACAGCAGATGAAAAACGCTTCCCAAAGAGAGCACGCAAGGCAGGAGCTTTAACCAGGGCCTGGAGATGACGTCAGGCAGGCTGCACCAGCTCAGTTCCCAAGCCACGAAACCAGCACCTTCATCTCCTCCAATGGAACCGGGACAGCAGATGAAAACGCTCCCCGGCCCTATTGCTATTGTAATGGGCGCCATTGCCTCTGACTGCAGATCCCAGAGGGGGCAGCAGTGGAGGCAATATGGCTTCACTGGAAACTTTTGTTTTTTTTTTTAAAGTTTATGTTTATTGAGATTTTGTACATTCTGACAATACAGTATCAGAAAAGAGGAAAAACAATAAAATATATATCGCCAAATAACCACAACAAAAGTAATCCTTATCCAACAGTACAACAGCCCACATTCACGGGGATATGGCAAAAAAAGCAAAAAACAATTCCTCAAGGAAAAACAAAGTCAGGTACAACAGGAGGGAGAGTACCCGACTAACATCACTAAGCTAGGCCTACACTTACCCTCCCAAACAAACAAAGTTACTCATCTCGAAAGCGAAGAGGATAGGAAGATGGAAACCTCAATGCCTGCTTTTCGACTTTATCTAAGAGCCCATCTGTCCTAAATCAGTGGAAGACAGAAAAAATAAAATGTATTCTGCGTCCATAGTGATAATACAGTTTACAAGGATAGCGGAGCAATAGAAAAAAAGGTTAGCTCCAATTAGCGGACAACTCGATCTTTATCAAGCAAGAAAAGACCTTCCTGCGAAGTTGCGTCGACCGGGTCAACATCAGGAAAACATAGGAGACCCTCTCACCACAAAAACAAAACATCCTTCTTATGAAAGTAAGACTTAAAAAGTGGCAGATTTTCTCTCTCCTCAGTGGGCAATGTGAACTAACAAAGTAGCCCTTGTGGATATATGGTATACGTGTGTGTCCTACCCAAAAAAAAACGACCAGATTTAGGATCGAAAAGCCGCAGGCTTCTTCTAAAACCAGCTAAAGTCATCGTATTGGAACGTACTAGTCTACCTTAGATGGAAGATAATAGCACTTAAGCCAATATCACGGTATCTGCATTAGGGATACTTGCAATATATCTTTCATATATTTCCTACAACAGAATCAGATGGACGACAACAAAGATATACAGGGAAAATTTAACAACACGCAAGTTTCTGACCTATGCATATTTTTCCAATTTTTTTTTTTCTACTCTCTGAGAAATAAACCAAAGCTATCCTTAACACTATCTGACTGCCAAGACTAACACTGCTTTAACCTGAGTATCTAGCTGTACATGACTGGGGTGGATAAGTTCTTCACTTTGCCGATTAGCCACTACACTGGATACTTAAAATTTACATCCCTAGTGAATTGACTAAAGGGAGGGGAACAGTCTACCATTAAGACAGGGAATCAGTCTCTTTTAACTACACGCCAAATCATCATACTCGGGAAATTGAACGCCCCAGAGGGACTTATCAACTAAAAGGGAAACCGGTTCCTTCACCCCCAGTTCACAAACTCTGGGCAAACACCACCGTATCTTCCAGAGACTCCAAGGGAAAGAGAGAAGACACTTCAGAGAGTTCCAAGAAACCCCGGAGAGCAAAGGTGGTAGTACGCTCCACACCCGAAACTGAGGCTAGCACCTTCTACGGAAGGGGGACAGCAGGAGCAGTACTCTGGTTTAACAGACGGGCCGGCGTCGGCCACAATGTGCGATCCATAG